>JAEOAD010000027.1:4865000-9710000 GCA_036365145.1 Orientallactaga sibirica
GTTAGTTATAAATATGTATCCATCATCATTATATACTTAATTCCATAATCCTTTTTACCACACCCAAAAAGCAACCTTAAAGCCACTCTCCAATCCCTGGACCCTCAACACCTGGAAACCAGTAATGCATTTTCAGTCTTTATGGGTTTTCCTATTCTGGTCCTAAGATATAAATAGAAACTTATAATGCCTTTGTCTGTGGTTTCTTTTACTTATTTAGAATAATATTTTCTGGGATTATTCATCATGCAGCATGAATCAATTCTCACTGTTTCTGTGGCTAGGTCACATTTCTTTACCTGTTTATTAGTTATGTCTTATTTCTGATTTTTACCTACTATAAATATTTCTTCAACATTAATTTATAAGATTTTGAGTGTATATGTTAAATTCTCTTTGGAATATACTTTTATTTATTTATTTATTATTTGAAAGAGTTTGAGAGAGAATTAGAGAGAGAGAGAGAGAAAGAGAGAGAGAGAGTGAAAGAGAATGGACATGCCAGGGCCTCTAGCCACCACAAATGAACTCCAGATGCATGCATCACGTTTTTTACATTAATTTTTTATTATAAATTATTTTTTATTTATATTATTTTGATTTTACCTTCATAATAGTGACTCCATTATCCTCCTCTCTGTCCTCCCTCTTCCAAAGGGACCCTCATCAATGGGGAATGTGGGTCATGCATTGTGGGGGTAGTCAAGAATTATGGGGGATAGGCCAAGTCTGTGCATAATGCCCCAAGTTGTGGCTCTAACATTCTTTCCGCCCCCTCTTCCATGAATTTCCCTGAGCCACGTTGGGGTCATTTTAGTTCTACTTCAGTGATGAGGTTTTGGGAACTTCTGTATCTCTGGATATCTGGCTTAGTAGGAGCTGGATGTTCTCTGTGTTTATCTCCTTCAGCCTTTTTCTGGTGTCATGATCCACAAGAACACTGTATTCTTGACCTTCCCCCGCATTACTCTACAGTTTCAGCTGGGGCCCTGGTGAGGTGTGATTGGCTGGTCCTCCCTTCAGTTTCATTGTCCATCTGAAAAGGATAAGCAAATTCTCCAATGGAGAGAGAAGTTAGTACTAGATAGATGGGATGGCCATAGATATTTTGAAGGGAATTTTATAACCATAGGCCCTCTTCTAGCCCATATTTGGTGGTATCTTGATCTTGGAGATGGAGCTCATTTTTTGTAGATAGTTTTGACTTATTTCCAAGTTCCATTTGCATCTGGCTTTACCAGAGTGCTTGGGAGTCCAACCCAGGTGTTAAGGCTTTGCAGGCAAGCATCGTAACTGCTGAGCTCTCTCTAGCCCCAATATTTTCATTTATTTATTTATTATCTGAGACAGAGAGAGAGAGTATGTGAGATCTAATAATTGTCTTTGTGTCTTCTCTTGCCAAATGCCTTGCTTAGATAGTTAGAAGTAGTAGTCTTGGCCACTTTATGCATGAGGGAGAAGTTAAAAATGACTTTAGTATCTGATGTGACATCTGTTTGTGGAGGTTTTGCAAAAGTAAGTGAGCATAAGACGAAAAAACTGAGTACTGTGCTCTGTGGAATTTCTAAAGGAGGTTTTTTTTTTTTTTAATATCAGAAAGAAACTGTCAATAGATATTTTTATCCTTCAACTATAATTACTTCAAATATTTGGAAAGAAAAGGTCACTCTAATAGAGGAACTACAGTTATTAAAATTGAACTGGAAATGTTAATATTTTTCCAATGAGATATAGATACTAATGCAGAGTCTAAAATGTGAACTTAATTTAATTATTCTAAAATTAGATCTAAAACTAAACATGTAAAAGGGAAAAGTTAAATAACAGAAAAGGATGTTAAGTCAATATGATTAATTAACTTGATATAAATAACTTGAGTATTGCAGTGTTTACCTGTAAATCATTTATCATGGTACCAGCTGCAAAAGAAAATCTTAATAATAATGATAATGATGTATGTCATCCCCCTACCTAGGAGAGATGTCATGACAAATTGTCAACAAGCTGTCATACAGCACTTAATACACACACACAAATGCTAATGTAATAGTAATATAATCAATAATAATAAAATCAACAATGGAACAAATTTGGATGTAGCTTAAGAAGGGAAATTTATTACATTTTTAGTTCATATGTGAATAAAATACCAGAACATCATTATTCATCCTTTTAAGTCCATATTTACATTTTGCCTCTTAACTTTCAATGAGGGCAAGAGGGAATTGAAAAAATCCAGGAAAAACAATTATTCTCCTTCTCCTATTCCCTTTTCTTCCCCACCCCCCTTTCTGTTCCTATTTTCATCCTGCACTCTCTCTCAACTGAAAAACTGAGCATTCCCATGGAATCACCAAATTTCGAATACTTCACCAGTATGCATCTTACATCCCCACACTGATTGTAGTTTCTCAGACTTGTTTATCTTCATTAAAGATACCACATGAGCCTCTGAATGGAAGTCTCACTTTGGGACTGACTATGACTCTCAGTGCAAGAGAGTTTGTTGAGCACACAGAGATGTGTGTCCAGGAGTTTAACCTCCAGTACTACAGGAAAAAACAAAACTTACTTCCATAGTCCCTCCCAACAGACACCAATGTCCTTTAGAAAATGTTTATTTATTTATTCATTTATTTATTTGAGAAAAGAAAGAGGGGGTAGAGAGAGAGAGAGAGAGAGAGAGAGAGAATGGGTGTACCAGCATCTCTAGCCACTGCAAAGGAACTCAGACGCATGTGCCACATTGTTCATATGGCCTATATGGGTACTGAGGTTACTCAGGCTTCGCAGGCAAGCTTTTATTTTATTATTTATTTATTTTTTTAACCAGTAAACCATCTCTTAGGCCAATGTGCTTATTTTTAACTAAATATACACTACTAATTTTTATTTGAACATCTTTTACCCCTACATACGAAA
The DNA here is from genome assembly GCA_036365145.1 of Orientallactaga sibirica. NCBI lineage: Eukaryota > Metazoa > Chordata > Mammalia > Rodentia > Dipodidae > Orientallactaga > Orientallactaga sibirica. The sequence continues at coordinate 4,867,923 of JAEOAD010000027.1, forward strand.
AGCAGAAAGTTCACATTCTTTGCAATGTACATCTTCTATCCTCTCAGCCTAATGTTCTTAGTCTTCAATTCCTCCCTACCTGCCGGGGTTTCTTCCCTCCACCACCGGCAGGTAGAGCGGAAGAGAGAGAGAGAACCGGGCCAGCCGCTTCTCTCGAGGCTGAGCGAGAAGGTGGGTGTCGGGGACTCAAACCCCTTCCCCCCCAAAACACCGGGGAGAAAAACCACATTGAGTCGCGGAGACCGTCTAAGGCGGGAAAATCTCGCCATTTATTGTCACGGGAAGGTATTTATATATTTTGAGAGAGGGTGGGAAAAAGGATGAGATAAAGGTGTAAGGGCCAATAGTATTTCACCACGTCAACAGCAGCTGGGCGGAGGCAGTTTCAGCTTAGGTGCTGAGTCACTTCAAGGACAGGTCACCAAACTCTACTCAGGCTCTGGAAGCTTGACTAGGCCTCACCAGGAGTAGGCCAAGACTGGCTGGGCTAACCACTCGGCTTCACACCGGGCAGGGCCCAACACCTACCTCTTCACAGAAATGAGCTTCAATCACAGAAGCCCTAGGAGCAGTAAAGTATGAGTACCCCTTTTGTGAACATACACTCACTACTCAGACTGCACATCCTCTTTTAATAATGTTTTATTTATTGAGAGAGAGGGAAGAGTAGGGGTGCACCAGGGCCTCTTGACACTGCAAATGAACTCTAGATGCATGAGTCACTTTGTGGACTTACGTGGATACTGGGGAATTAAACGCTGGCTGGAAGGCTTGCTGAGCCATATCCCCAATCCAGCACATACTCTTTTGATCTCTGAAGCCCCACACATGCTATGCACGTGGACTTGCAGGCCCCTGGTGGCCCAACCCACACCTGCCTGGAAGATGGCCTGTGCTTTCCTGGCCCCAGCACTTGGTCATGGAGCATTCTCTCAGCTACAGAATCTTCTTCAATGTCTTGCCTCTCATGAATTTAATTGACTCTAAAAGTCAGGATAAGATGTAACATTCTGGAAGCTTCCTCTTTCTTTAAAAATGTGTTCTTAAACTGGGCATGATGGCACACACTTTTAATCCCAGCACTTAGAGGCAGAGGTAGGAGGATCACTGTGAGTTTGAGGCTAGCTTGGAACTACAGAGTGAGTTCCAGGTTAGCCTAGGCTAGAGTGAGACCCTAACCTGAAGAAAAAATCATCTTAGATGTCTTTGGAGTCTTAATCGGAAAAAGACAAAAGTTGTGATGGGACTGCCAAGTGGTCACTAGGACTACGTACATTTGTAATGAGATGGGAAAGAAGGTAACCCTTGGTTCCGTTTTCCTCATGCAGTATTTTAAGTCAAATGGCCTTAATTTTCTTTAGTGTTATCTGTGTACCAGGTCTATCTCCACTAGAGAAGCTAGTATTGAGAATTTATTGTACCCATATTATGTGGGAGGCATACTGACTAGTATAAAAGTTGCATTTTATCTTTTACTATCACCATGGTAGATGCCATAGTATCCATTGTGTGAATAACCTGTGGCTTTATGATTCTGAGTCCTCATTCTTCATGACCCCCACCATCATAGCCCCAGTGCCTTGAACACAGAATGTGCTCAGCAAAGCTCAGTTGTAGGAGCTAGGAAGATGGCTCAGTGGTTAAAGGTTCTTTCTCTATAAGCCTGCCACCTGGAGCTTGGATTCCCCAGTACCCATGTAGAGCTAGAAGCAAAGTGTCATAGGAATGTGTTTATGGCAGTGGGAGATGGAATTAGGAGAATCCCAAAACTCAGGAGCCAGCCAGCAGCAAACAAGAGAGACCATATCTCAAACAAGGTAGAAAGAGGGTGCTGACAAGAAGGCAGTTTGATGGGTACAACATCCATTTAACCAAACAGCTATCATTGTTTCCCTCCAAGGACCTATGACTTCTGCATCCATAGGCTTTTTACTGGGTATGCAGTATACAACATGAATTTCCTCCCATGACTGGGCCTCAGATTCAATCAGAGAGGCTGATTACTGGCATAATAGACACATCACTATTTCACAAGGAGGCACATCTTGCCTGCCTGGTCAGTTTTGTAGCATACAAAGTACACATGTGGGTAGGGTTGATGATGACTTTTCTCCCCCAGAAGCTGCATTGCACTTTCTAGTGCTATGACAGCTCACCAGCATGGAGGAAGCTTCCAGCTCAGATTTGACTAGATTTTTCTCTGTCCTGTAACCAGAACATATGGTGTCTTCAGCAACAGTTATACCATCTAATTTTGGTTGAAAACCAAGAGAAGTGGTAATGGCCTGGGTTTTGGGGGGGCTTCAGGGCTTCCCTGATCAACAACTCACTGGGAAATAACCCACCATTGGTATCGGAGTTCTTCTTTAATGACCTATAACTTCTGGAACAGCATTACCCACCCACAACAAGGTACTTCTTTTCAAAATATTTTTTATTACATTATTACTTAATAAGCAATATGCTTTCATATGATATTTTTCATACCTCCTTAGGTTTGGCAAACCTTCCCATCCCTTTTCTCTCCCATCGCCTCACCTTTATCCATTTCTTATTAGTTTTTTTAATTGAGAGTATGCTTTGTATGGATACATCATGTGTTGGTACTATCATTTCCCTCCTCCCTGTCCTCAATCCACTGAGGGCCGTCCTCAGGGAGTTGTTGGTATTCCCCACCTTCATCCATCTCTTAAATCTTCAGAGAGTACAAATGAATTTCAAAGATAATGAAAATCTTGTTGTTGTTTTTGTTGTTGTTGTTTTGGGGGTGGTTCCTGAGTCCAAGTCCCCTAAGATCTGGATTACCATGGCTTCCTTCAAAGCTGATGTTTTAGTACTGTGGTATAGATATGAAAACCATTAGTACTAAGGGATTGGCCTCTCCCCAGTGCCCCATGCAATATATTAAAGGTGTCCTAACATTATAAATTACACTGAAATAATACAGCCTACTTGGTATTACATTCTGTATTCATATTTACTATAAAGTCTCACTACAGCACATTCCTTAACTTCCTATAGAGAAGGATGTAATGTACAACAGAGAAGTGCATTTTTTTTAGAAACACTGAAATGCAAGTTGTTGATTTTAAAAGACATTTTGTCACAGATGAGTGAGAGAGAAAGAGATCAAACCAGCCAGTCCGGCCAATCCCAGGTTTCATTCATGCATCTCCGCTGCTTAGAGCTTTCCTTTTCTGTATCATTAGCATTTTCATTTCGAAAAATGACAGTCTGCAGTGGAAGCAGTAAAAATGTTCAACCTGTGGTTTAAATTATTGATTTTTTAGAATATTGAAGCAGTATTTCAAATAGATTTTGTTAGAGATACTTCTGGGTGGGGGGTTTCAAAGGTAATTTGATATCCAAAAGCCTGTATATTTCAAAGAGTTTCCATTCTTTGAATTTCTTTAGACTCTGGGTGATTGTATAAAAATGCTTATTGTTTTCAGGTATATAAGTATCAGATTACTGCTGCTTGAACTTGAACCACATATCTGTATGCTACACTCTTCATGATTTATGGTAGATGATCAAGTTCTGATCAACTAGCTCAATATTTCTTCATTTGGAAACAAAAGCTAATTTTAGAGTGAAGGAAAAGGCAGCATGCTTTGCATGTGTAGAAGGTCCACAATCCACCTGATAACTTGTCTGTTGATTCTCATGAGGTATGACTCTGTAGAAATGGATTTTAATGAAGATCCTCAAATTGTGTTATGCCAACAAGAGCATCTACTGTGACCATAGAGATTGTCTTTAAAGTCTTTGCATGTCATTCACCATAGCCAGCACTTACATAGGAACAGAAAATGTTTTGACAGGGAGTAGGATTGCTGACTGCTGTGTGTGCTAGGCAGGTAGTTTGCTATTCTCAGTATGACTCTGCTTAGGGAAAAAAAGCTATTTAAAAATTACATTATATCAAAATGGCTTGATCCTCAATCATTCTACAAGTTGAAGCCCTATTGAAGTCAATGAGGGCATGCAGTGCAAATTTATGATGATGTCAGGCTTAGTATGGGGAGAGTTGTATCATATTTTGTAATGTCAAGTATTGTAGCACAGTGGATGACACAGACTTGAAATAAAACCTGATATTTCCCATTGACACCTGGAAATGAAGTAGAAATACAGTATCAGAGGAAACCTTTTGTGGGGATTGAGATATGAAAGAGAACCTTGTTGAATACATAAGATATATCTAAAATAAGTCCTGTGACCATGTAAATCAACATAAAAACCCCTTCCTAATGGCAGTGTGACCATGAAAGTTGGTTGAAATCTCTATCAATGTTACTACTTCAGGGAAATAAATGCATAATATAAGGTGCACACTGTACAATCAAAGCCCTTTGTAGGTCCTAAACCTTCTAGCACTAGAAATTTGACATGGGGCATGGGAGATGGTTCGGCTATTAAAGGTGCCTGTTTTATTAGCATAAAAAGCTGCTGACCAGAGTTCAATTCCCCAGCGCCTATATAAAGCTAGATGCAAAGTGGCACATGTTTCCGTGTAGTGGTTTGATTCAGGTGTGCCCCATAAACTTAGGTATTCTGAATGCTAGTCTCCCCAGCTGGTGGCAATTGGAAATTAAAGACTCCTGGAGGCAGTGTATTATTGGGGGCAGGCTTATGAGTATTATAGCCAATTTCGCCTTGACAGTGTTTGGCATACTCTCCTGTTGCTATTGTCCACCTTATACTGGCCAGGAGTGATACCCACCCTCTGCTCATGCCATCATTTTCTCCTGCCATCATGGAGCTTCCCCTTGAGTCTGTAAGCCAAAATAAACCCCTTTTCCCAAAAGCTGCTCTTGGTCGGGTGTTTCTGCCAGCAACAGTAATGTTGGTACTGAGGAGTGCTGTCATTTGCTGCTGGACACCTGACTGTGTGGCTTTGGCGTTTTGGAGCTGATTTTCAAGAGGAATGTGGAAGAATTTGAAACCTTGGCCTAAGAGACACCTTGTAGTGCTGTATGTACAGTTTGAGGGAGTATTCTGGTCAGAAAGACCTGAATAAGTAAGAACTATGGAATATGAGGTTTGGCTTATGAAGGTGAGAAAAAACATTGCCTGGACTGGGCTAGAAGCAGTTTGTGTGAGAGGCTTGCTGTTTTGCCTATGTCCTGAGAATTTGTACAGGGTTGCATTGCGTAGAAATGGACTGGTGTGAGCAGAGGGATATGGCACAGAAATGAAATCTTTGGACTACAGCTGATGCCTGTTTAGTTGCAATTGTATGAGAGATTAGAACCATTGAGATTGGGCCAGCTGACCTGCATTAGGATGACAGAAAGAATGCAAACTTATTTGAAGGGGACTGAGTGCTGAAGAAGTGTCCTTCAAAGTCTACTTTATTCCCCCCTGGATTAACAAATTGGCACTTTGCCTGATATTATGGAGTATAATACATGCAGGAAAGAGAGGGTCACTGAATTTGCAACATGGTCTTGTGCTTTGGAAATGGCCATGGGCAGTTGAAGCAGGTTTGCTGTATGCCTGCATGGAGACCCTGTGGAGCCATGAGGATGAACCATGGATTGCAGTGGAGACCCAGTGGAGGTACTGGGACCATGAGATGGCTGTTAAGGAATGCTGCTGGCCCTGGATGAAGTTTTCCAGGACTTTGAGTAGCCTAGCTGGAGGGATGAAATTGGAACTCCAGAGACTTAGTGCTGGTTAGAATTATTAGACTTGGAGATTTGTCACTGACTAGAGTTGTTGGACTTGGGGCTGCAGAGTTTGATGTTTGCCCTGTTTAAATCTTGTATTGGTTGAATATTTCTTTGCTTTGCCCAATGCCATCTTTTGCATTGTGTTTATTCTGTCATTATGGGTTTTTTTTTGGGGGGGAGAGGATTTTTTGGTATTATGGCTCAGTTAAAAACTTTCGATTACAGGAATGTTTTAACATCATTAGGGTCAATAAAATCTATGGGGATTCTTCAAGTCGTATTGAATGCATTTCCTTTTACATCATGGATGGTGGTCAGTTTATGGGGGCCAAGGTGGAACATGTTGGTTTGATTCAGGTGTCCCCCATAAACTTAGATGATCTGAATGCTAGTCTCCCCAGCTGATGGCAATTAAAGCCTCCTAGAAGTGGTATATTGTTGGGGGCAGGTTTATGAGTATTATAAACCCTTTTCCCCTTGCCAGTTTCCCCTTGCCAGTGTTTGGCATACTCTCCTGTTGCTATTGTGCACCTTATGTTGGCCCGGGGGTGATGTCCACCCTCTGCTCATGGTATCATTTTCCCCTGTCATCATGGAGCTTCCCCTCAAGTCTGTAAGCCAAAATAAACTTTTTTTTTTTTTTTTTAAATCCCAAAAGCTGCTCTTGGTTGGGTGATTTATGCCAGCAGTGCGAACCTGACTACAACAGTCTATGATCCCTGCATGTCTATGTCAATGTGAGGCAGAGCCAGAAGAATCCAGAAGCTTATTGGTAGTTAGACCAGCACTCATGCAGCAACCAACCAAAAAGAGACCCTGTCTCACAAAGAAGATGGAAGTAGAGGACAGACACCCCAAGGTTGTCTTCTGAGCTTCATGCTCAAGCTGTGGCATGAACACCCATACATCCCCCACCACACACAACATACACATTCACACATTAAAACAAATAAGTAAATCAGTTAAAACCTCAGCCTAACAGATGACATAATCTAATTGTTTTTGTACTGTCCTGCTATAGATGATCTGATTAAACATTGAATCTGAATCTTAATGACAGGTTTTAGAGCTAGAAGCCTTGTGTCATATTGTTTCATAATATTGTACATAAGGAAAGAAACTTGAAGACTTAAATAAGCTATTCATTTTCATATATCTAATTCAAAAGGCAGTATTTCTCTCTGTGCCTTTTTCTTTGTGTTAAAGGACACCTTAAAGTTGGCATCAAGCCTGACATAGTGGCATTTGCCTATAATGAAAGAACTTGACAGGTTAATACAGGAGGATCACAAGCTGTATAGTAAGACCACATTTCAATAACAACAGCAGCAATAGCCACAAATCAGTATCATAAGCAATTTAGGGCTGGGGAAATGGTTTAGCTGTTAAGGTGTTTGCCTGTGAAGCCCAAGGAACCAGGTTTGATTCCCCAGAATCCACATAAGCCAAATGTACAAGGGTCGCGAGCATCTGAACTTTGTTTGCAGTGGCTGGAGGCTCTGGCATGCCCGTTCTCTCTATCTACCTCTTTCTCTCTCTCTCTCTCTTAAACATATATATATGTATGTTATAAAAGGCACTTTAAAAAGGAAAGACCTGAGAAGAGGAATAGGTCCTCATAGGTCCTAGTATCTTTATTGAATATATCCTGTTTTGAATCTCCTTTAATACCCACTCCTTTCCTCCATTCAAAGCTCCTCTGATTTAAAATGATCCTGAAGTCTGTCTTACAACTGAACAAAAACTTATACATGGTCTCCAATACAATGTGTGTGGTGTGTATTATTATTGGATTCATACACTGGCCACCATGACATCCAGAATTGGAGACATAAGAATGTCTATTCTCAATAAAGACATTAGTAGAAGGGCAGATGATATAACATCTTCCACAAGGAACTATGGATACTAAGTGAGAGTTGATGAAGATCCCTGTAGTATATGGGGTACATAGTTCATGGCAGGTAGTATGCAAAGCATTTTTCAGACCCTGATTCACACGGTGTTTACACCACCATATAAAGCAAATGTCTGCACTGCTGTCATGTTCAATATCATGCTAGTCACAATAGAAAAGAAATAGAAATGGCATAAGTTTCCATCAACCACTGTACATGTGTACAATACAATACAATACAATACAATACAATACAATACAATACAATACAATACTACTCAGCCCCTAAAAACCACTGGCATTTGGACAACAGAAATGAACTAGAGAAGATTGCATTACATGAAATAAGCCAAGCACAGAAACATAAATACTCTCATGAAACTAAGAAAGACCTCATAGAGGTGGAGAGTTGGATGATGTTTACCAGAGGCTAGAGAGTAGGGTGGAGGAAGGAATGGAGAAAGACTGATCCAAGGATGCTGTTTTCACTAGCTACATATAGAAGTCTTGGTGTGCCTCTATGCAGTAAGGAGAATGCATAATGTTCATGTCCTAAACATTTCAAAAAAGTAATGAACAGGTATTTGAATATTTTCATAATAGAGAAATGACAACACATTTGAGACATAGATATTCAATTCAAACATTCTACAAATTACACATGCATCAAAATACCACATAGTGCCCCATTAACAAAACACTTTGTTTTTATACATTAGGTAAAAACAAATTGAATTAAAAGATCTAGGCTCAAGGTAAAACTCAGGTCTGAAAAATAGATGAAGTTCAAATAACAAAGCAAGGAAAATGCTGATATCAATGTTCTACTATCCTAGAAGGCCCCATTCTCATTATAAATAAATATGATAAAACCACTTATCACACACACACAAGAATAAATCTGGGAAGTTATCAAAAAGTTGCAAATTATGTCAATGCCAACATCTATAATAGAGAACTACATGACAGGCTTACTCTAGGCCATACTGCCTCATTGCATCTAATATGATACACCATCTCCAATATCTGATGATGCTGAACAAATTTAAGTGTTGAATATCGTTAGTGAAAGTTCCATACTTCCCCAGGGCCTTTATAATATAACTGTCTTGGGAGTCACATTACATTAGAATATAAAGATATCACTTTGCTTTCTAGAAATGTATACTGTATAATTCATGTACAAGATGTATAATGTATATAATCATATATAATTCTCAAAGTGTAGATAATCATAATTATAAACTGTAATGAATGCATTAAAATATAAATATAAATTTTAACTTTTCATTATTTTTTACTTTATGTATTTATCTATTTATTTGAAAGAAAGGGAGAGAGAGAAAGATCAAGAATGGGCTTATCAGGGCCTCTAGCCACTGCAAATGAATTCCAGACACATGTGCCACCTTGTACATCCAGATGGCTTATGTGGGTACTGGGGAATCAAACCTGGGTCCTTAGGCTTCACCGGCAAATGCCTTAACAGCTAAGCCATCTCTCTAGCCATAGCCTTTTATCTTTATCCTATATTTTTATGACATCTACATAGTGGGATTGAGGATTAGTATTCAAAACTATGAATACTATTAATTCCTATTAAACATAGGACCTACCATTTTACTATGCTATATATGTAAACTATGTTATATGCAATTCTTAGACTATAATAAAATTGAAAAGAAAAAGATAGGTAGATTAAAGAATTGAAGTATTGGCTAGCAGATCAGTAAGCTAAAATCAGTTGTGTTACATGGAGAAGTCAGATTCAATAATATGAGACAATTTTCAACAGTAATAAGAGAAAAAAATTCTGGGAAAGAAAGACCATAGCAATGCTTATCTCATAAGATTGCTAAATGTGGGCTAAGAATAATTTTCAAGGAATCTAGACATGGAGAAATTAAGTCACAAATAAGAAAAGAAGACTTTATCAAAGAACACTGGATGTTAGAATTAATGATTCTAAAGCATTTCAGAGATATTATTTTTTTGGGGAGAGAGACACAGAGAGAAAGAGAGAACAAGACAGATAGAGATGTGCAAGCCAGCAGCCTCTCAGCTGCTGCAAATGAAATCCAGATGTGTGTGCCCCCTTGTGGTCAAGTGCGGCATTGCACCCTTGCATCACTTTGCATCTGGCTAAACGTGGGACCTGGAGATTGGAACCGCTGGAGGTTGGAACCAGCGTTCTTAGTCTTAGGAGGCAGGCGCCTTAACCACTAAGCCATCTCTGCAGCCCCAGATATTATTTTTAATGTTGAATTTAATTAATTTATTTTTTAAATTTTAAACCTTTTATTTATTTGCAAGAAGAAAGAGAGAGAAGAGAGACAAAGAGAATGGGCACACCAGTGCCCCGAGTTGCTGCAAACAAACTCCAGATGCATGTGCCACTTTGTGTATTTGGCTGTACATGGGTACAGGACAAGCAAACACAGGTCCATTAGGCTTTGAAGGCAAGTGCTTTAAGTGCAGAACAATCTCCCCAACCCCCATTTTTTTATTTTTTAATGTTGAATTATACTGGCCACAATATAAATCATATTTTGTGCTGCTACAACAAAATACCTGATACTAGTTCATTTACAGAGAACAGAAATTTGTTCCTCATAGTTAACATTCAAGGCATAGCAATTTGGTCTATGAGGTTTTCTTGCTGCATCCTTATATATTAGAAGGTAGAGGGGCAATAGAGTAGCTAGGTGAATGCTTCATGCAATTTCTTTAATAAAGATCTCAATTGCATTAGTAAAGATGCAGCTGTTGTAATCTAATTACCACTATAAGACCATAACTCCTAATGTTATCATATGATGATAGCTGATTTTTAGAAATCATACATTCAAACCATAATATGACAGGGTAAACACCTGATAAGAGCTGTTTCCTAGGAAACTCCTGGAAAATGAGTGATACCAAAATGAACAAATAAATGAAAGGAGCCAAAATTGGTTTGAAGCAAAAGAAAGCTCTGGTACGATTGCAAATGGAAATTCCAGGACAGGAGATATATTAGTCATTTTTCTTTTGCTGTAAGAAAATATCTGAGGCTAGATAGTAAGTAAAAGAAAGAGAAGTTTATTTAGCTCACAGCTAACCAACGTCTCAACAGAAGTACATTAATTCTATCCGAGGGCAGCTCCTGCAAGCATATCTGATTACTTTGCACTCACCTCTACCTACACATCACCCAGAGGAGCAAACCTCCCCCACATGCACTTTAGAAGGAGACTCGTTCACCCCATATCCCTGCCATAGCCATAGTCATGCAAGTAGCTCCAAGAACAGTCTAGAATCAGGGAGCCAACGGCTTCCATGAGGGGTTTCCCAGGAAGTAGGAGAAATGGGTCCTTCAGCCAATCTCTTTGACTTTGTAGAAAGCAGAAGGAAGAGCCACTCTTTGGAGTTTCCATGGCATGTGGAAAGACTCTGCCTGTAATTCAGGAGGCCAAAGGGGTGTGGGGAACAACAACAAAGCTTTAATTCAGGGCAAATTATTAAAACAAGAGCAGTCAAAAAATTAAAAAGATCATAGATTGCCTTCTAGTTCTGTAATGACAAATATTTGCATAGTTATAAATAACAATATATTAACTGTATGTTTGAAAATGTGACTAAAGATGATAGGAGGTTAGTGAATAACATTTATATGAAATATTAAATAAAGAGTTGAAAGGTTAGCTTTGATAATAAGAAATATGGGGTGAAGGAAAAGAGACAGAGGGACTTTGTCTACACAAATATAACTGGCCTATTCCCAGTACCTGATCAATGCAGAAGTGCCAACATTTGTCCTCATTGAACAGTCACATTGTGAGAACTAAAGTTGTTCCTCTGTTATTATAACAGAATAGCTAGAATAGGGAAGACACTCCCTCGCTGTTACTAATAAAACTGGCTTTCATATATCTTTTTCCTAACCGTTTTTTGCCCTGGGGTACTTGAATTTCTTCAATTCTTGCTTGAGGAAAAAAAAAAAAAAAAAAACTATAGAATTTAACTGTAGAATTGTACTTTCTATTATATTACTTACATGGAAACAGTATCTTTGCTTTAAGTTCTTCACCCTGAATAATCTAATGATGTCAGTCAATACTTATGGAATTGTAGCAATCTTAAACTCTAGTGGAGAAAGAAAAACACAGGTGTCTATGATGTGTGCATTGATTTCAGCAGTTGATCCTTAGTGGAAAATGTAATTGAATATGTGTTCAGATGGATAACACCACTTTCAAGTAAGAATCAGACAGTTTAATGCAATGAGAACTGGCTGCCTCCACATATTAAATAATTGTATAGTTTGTTGATTGACACTAACTCTTTATATCTAGGAAATTCTATATAGATATCTATATATCCCTTAGACTCCCCCTCAATAACAGCACTGTGCTTCTTCAATTGCTGTCAGTTTGACATGTAATGTATCTTTTATTTTTATTTTTAATGTGATAGATTTTTCCTTTCCTACTCCTTTAGAAAAAGACAGTGCATCTACTTTAGTGAAAGCAAACTAAAAATATTTTCTTTCTTTATTTATTTGCACAGAGAGAGAAAGAGAAAGAGAGAGAGAGAGAGAATATGAATGTGTGCCAGGGCCTATAGCCACTACAAATGAACTCCAGAAGCACATGTCACTTTGTGCATCTGGCGTTACATGGCTACGAGGGAACCATAACCATTAGGCTTTATAGGAAAGTGCCTTAACCTCTGAGCCATCTCCCCAGCCCCTAAAAATATAGTTTCTAGAAATGTATGTGTAAATACATATGTATGTGTATGTGTAAGTGAACATACACAGATACAGAGAAAGTAAAAATGCATTGAGTTTTCTATGAGGAAGTGGTAATTTAAAGTATTTATGTTATATCAAAATATGTGGCAATGTAAATATCAATTCATTGAAGAAATCATTGACCAAAGGAGTCATCACTTTTATTTTTATAAGTTTTGATATTTTATTGCACTAGATATATTATATGTTACTTTATTTCTCTGTGTATATATTTCTCAAGCTACAGCCAGATACAGTGGTGCCTGCCTTTAATCTCACATCTGCAAGGCTGTGGTAAAAGAATGTCTATGTGTTCAATGAGGCCAACCTGTGCTATAAAAAAAAGAAAGAAAGAAAAAGAGGGAGAGAGAGAAAGAAATAAAGAAAATTATATGAGAACCTATTTCTCATGTTACAATGAAAGTATTGGGCTGGAAAGATGGCTTAGCGGTTAAGTCACTTGCCTGCAAAGGACTGAGGACTCACGTTTGTCTTTCCAGGTCCCACATAAGCCAGAGGCACAGTGATGCAGTGTGCAAGGTTGCACATGCGCACAGGAGGGCACATACCTTTGGAGTTCATTTGCAGTGGCTGGAGGCCCTGGCGTGCCAACTCATTTCTCTTTCTCTCCCGTTAAAAAACAAAATAAAACAAACAAACAAGCAAACAAAAAATTTCTTCTTTTGGGTTTGCTTCAAAAAGGAAAAAAGAATAAAAGTGCGTAGGCATTATTTATTTACTTTAATAACTGTGTAACCAACATAGTATGAACTACATAAATTTACTCAGTTGCCTTTATATGTTTGCTTGTCTGCCCCAGGGCTTTGTCTTGCTAGGCAAGTGATTTGCAACTAACCCAAATCTCTAACCACTCCATCATTTCCTTCTTGATGAATATTGGGGTTTCACGAAGTTTTACTATCCTATTTTAGAATTTTTATAGAATAGCATTCTAGAGTGGGATATTAGTCAAAAGCTTTTATTCATAGTTTTGAGAAACACACTGAATATTAATTTCCAAAAATATTTTGATATTGTTAGTTCTTTAAAAGTTTTGCTTTATTGGCAGAAATCATAAGTGCAAAAAAATGCCATTTCCTGGTTTCCATTTACACTATTTGGCCTGGTCACATATTACTGATACTCTCCTTCTTCTATAAAAAGGATGAGTCATCATTTACAGTTTCTTTACAGATGTATCTGCCTACATCATGTTGAAGAGCACTTTTGAACATATGGGATATAGTCTTTTACAGGCTGGATTTTCTTAATGTATTTCCTTTTAGTCTAATTTCTACAACTTTAAAATTAAAGGTTGCTTCTAGCTAAGTATGGTTAAACATTAAATAATGTTAAATATTTTGAAAAAATTTAGCTGCTATCTATTACACCTACTTGCATTTTTCTTTCTTACTTTTGTAAGACAAAACTTAAAATTCTTAACAAGTTTTTTATATATTGTTTTATTTTGTTAACTTGATTTATTTTCAAGCAGTGGGGCGGGGGAGAAAGACACACACACACACACACAGAGAGGGGAGAGAGAAAGACAGAAAGAATGAATGGGTATGTCAGGGTTTCTTTCCACTGTAGACAAACTCCAGATGCATGCACCGCTTTGAGCATCTGGCTTTTACTTGGGTACTAGGGAATCAAATCCAGGCCATTATGCCTTACAACCAAGTGCATTTTCTTCTCTCTCTCTCTCTCTCTCTCTCTCTCTCTCTCTCTCTCTCTTTTGTGTGTGTGTGTGTGTGTGTTACTCAGCCATACCAAAAAAGAGGTCTTGACATATATAAATATGGCTGACTCTATAGAACACATGCTAATGATACTTGTTAGACACAGAAAAATAATTGCTATATGTGCTTTATATGTCTCTTCTCTTACTGATGCTTATTTCAACTATTTCTCATATGATATGTAATTAGATCTTGAAGCACTATTCCTATTACTCCAAGAAATGTCTTCCAATCTTTCCCAATTTAAAATCTTTTCTCTAAACAGCTCTGAAAAGAATGGAATACTCATGATGTTTCCCTAATACTAAATTGCTATTACTATAATCAGTAGTTCACATGTAGGGAGGAAAATGGTATAATCCTCCCATTTTTTGACAATTTTAAAAGCTCTATGGTATTTTAGGCTTCCTCTCTTTTCCTCTCTCTCTCTTTTTTTCAATGTGAGAGGAAAAGAGAGTGAGAATTGGTGTGCCAGGGTCTCCAGCCACTACAATTGAACTCCAGATGAGTGCACTCCCTTGTACACATGTGCAACATTGCAATGCTTGGGTCACTGTGCATCTGGCTGACATGAGACCTGGAGAGTCGAATATGAGTCCTTAGGATTCACAGGTAAGCACCGTAACCACTAAGCCATCTCTCCAGCATTTTTTTTAGGTAGCCTTTCACTCTAGCCCACGCTGACCTGGAATTCACTATGTAGTCTCAAAATGGCCTCAGACTCATGGTGATCCTCCTACCTCTGCCTGCCAAGTGCTGGGATTAAAGGCATGTACCTCCTCATCTGGTATCTATGTTATTTTATCAAGCTTTCCAGCTGGTAAATTCTACCTTCTTAGGATGCAGAATATTAACCATCACACCATGGACCTATGTTTGTGCATTTGTAATTTAGAACTCAAAATCTAATTACCTATTTCTTGTTGTTAGTCCATTCTTTATTTCATCTATGTCTATTTAGATCTTTGTAGCTATTTGATTTTTCAAGGTAGGGTTTCACTTTAGACCAAGTTGACCTAGAGCTCACTATGAAGTCTCAGGGTGGCCTTGAACTCACAGTGATCCTCCAACCTCTGCCTCCTGAGTACTGAAATTAAACGCATGTTCCACCATGCCTGGCTATTCTTGATTTTGCATCGAAGAGATTGGGTCTCCCTTAATTAGACCATTGGGTTTATTTGTCCCTCTGTCTGTCTTCTATGTTTGCCCATGTCCTTATCATCATATTTATAATCTCATAAATCCTATAAAACATACTGAAGATTGAGACTCTTTAATTTGGAGCTTTTGTTGGACCTTCATTGAGTTCATTGGGAAGTAAAGAATGCATCTTCTACTCTATTATTACATTATTTTACTGTACATACATACACATATATACATGCATATGTGTATGTATGTAGAAAAGTATAAAAGGAAAGTCTGGGCTACACACACACATTAACATGCATTTATATATATATTTTTTTTCTTTTTCCCTATTGTAGCTCTACAATGTCTAGTTCAAACTCTTCCCGTTTACTGAAGAGAACAGTTGGTAGGCTTTCTGCAGAACTATTTCAAAACTCTTATAATCCTTTGTTGTATCCACCTATATCACTGCCACACACAGCTTTGGCAAATTAGAACTAGGAAGTGCTACTGCCACCCTCTCCCTGTGTCTTGGTGCAGGGACCCTGCATTGCTCAAAGCTAGATGCAATGCTCCATAAACTCATCATCAACTCATCAAAGATAAATTGTACACAATACCATGCTGCATATGTTATGACCTACTGTAGATGATGTAAGAAGAATTCTGTGCACAAACCATGAAATCCTCATGTATGTTTCTGAAGTGCTGCAGAATATTCCAAGCACTTTAACTAGCATTTGGCTTATATTATTCAACCTCAGCACACTTTGTTTTTCATTAATTAATGCTTATGGCCATCACATTTTGAGTTGTTATCTCTGACTTAACATGGTTTACTTGTGAGGAAAAATAAATAAAAGAGGTGATTACTTGTTTCAGTGACATGCCAACTCTGATGAAACAATCAGTATATAAATCTGGCTAATCTGATGTCATTATTTTTTTAAACAATATATCATCATGCCTCTTGAACTTCCTTAAATGTGACTCCAAAAGGTGTGGATGAAATATGTTTGGGATAATCAATATTGGCCCTTTGTCTCTTGGTCAAGTCTGGCCCCTGATTCCATTGAATACTTTCTTCTAATTCGTCTGACTTATATCATCACATTTATAGATGTGATTTTCCATGTCTATATTCTAGTTTGTATAGCTACATATCTGTTATTTGTGAAAACAGTGATTGTGACTTGGGTAACTATCAGCTCTTTTTATAGTATTAGAAACCATTTTCCATGTGAATAAGCAGTCATTTGAGTATTTCTTGCTAGTCCATACTCCATCTTCTCTAAGAAAATTATATAATTTACTTATGAAGGCTAAGGTATTCATGATCTACATTTGTGTATATATTAGATATGCAACATTTTGAAAATAAATCAGATTACTTTGAAATTGATATTAAAATTGATCTGAAATAGCAGGACACAATTATAATATCATCATATGGTGCCATGTTTAGTATCTACAGTCTATGTTATGAGTACTTAGTAGAATTTAATTTCATTAAGGAAATAAAAACTTATCAAAATGCTAATAAATGAATGTCAGAATTCTCTTCTCTATAGGTAGTGGTTCATAATAAGAATTATTTTATTTTTGGTACCAGAAAAATGAGCTGTAATGCAGCACTTAAAAAAATCTACTATGGGCTGGAGAGATGTCTTAGTGGTAAAGTCACCTGCCTCCTAAGCCTAAGAACACCTGTTCCAATCTCCAGGTCCCACATTTAGTCAGATGGAAAGTGACACAAGGGTGCAATGCTGCACTTGAGCACAAGGGGGTGCACGCATCTGGATTTCATTCGCAGCAGCTGAGAGGCTGCTGGCGTGCCCACCACTATCTGTCTTCCTCTCCCTCTCTCTGTGCCTCTCTCCAAAAAAAAAACAAAAAAAACAAAAAAACATCTATTATGAAAAATGTTTCTGGGGGCTGGAGAAATGGCTTAGTGGTTAAGCGTTTGCCTGAGAAGCCTAAGGACCCCGGTTCAAGGCTCAATTCCCCAGTACCCATGTAAGCCAGATGCACAAGGTGGTGCATGCATCTGGAGTCCATTTGCAGTGGCTGGAGGCCCTGATGTGCCCATTCTCTCTCTCTCTCTCTCTGCCTCTTTCTCTCTCTCTGACTATTGATGTCAAATAAATAAATAATAATAAAAAACTTTAAAAATTTTTTTCTGAGGAAATAGTGGCATTTTATTTATCTGTTTTATTTTGTTTTCAATTTTGACTTCCCTTAGGACTTTTGTAGCCAGCCAGTTGTATTTATATAGACCTAAAGTGTACAATTTATTCATGCTTTAGCCATTGGTAATCAGAACAATGATGAATCTAAGTATAACAGAAACTCATTGTTCTAGAGATCTATGAAATCTGTGTGACCTTCACCCAAAGTTGAAACTATATGTGCCACTAGTAAACGTTACAGATACTATCACTGCGTTTTTCTCCCTAATATGCTGATCTTTTAAAATTAATTCCTTTGTATCATTTTACATAAACAATTTGTGCTGATAAATATTACTGGTAATTGTCCACAGAGGGCCATAAGGACTGTGGACACAGCTTTAATTGTGGAGTTCCCCACCCCCGCTTCACACACATACAAATTATTAAATGCACATCTCTTTTGAAAGAAAACTTGGAAATATCTTCCTCAAGAAATTTATTTTTTTGAATCCATTATTAAACATTGACCACCTCCTTGTTTTTTTTTTTTTTTTTTTTTAATTTTTATCTTTTTTAGTTTTATTTTTTGGAGGTAGAGTCTTACTCTAGCCCAGGCTGACCTGGAATTCACTATGTAGTCTCAGGCTGTCCTCAAACACAGCAATCTTCCTAACTTTGCCTCTTGAGTGCTGGGATTAAAGGTGTGTGCTGCCACACCTACGTTAATTTTTATTTTTGTTTAGTGTTATTTTAGTTCATTTGAACTTTACTATATGAACATATTGCATATTGGTTATATTTTCATCAGGTTACACTCTTTTGTTGGTTAAGGGCCTCCTTCAGTGAAACGATCAGTAATCACTGTGGGGCCCTGAATGTACCATCCAGTCTCTGGGGGGACAATGCATCAGAGTGCACATTCCCACCCTGTGGCTCTTACATTTTTTCCCTCCTCCTCTTCCATAATGTTCCCTGAGCCTTGGAGGGCATGTTATAAGTCTCCTTTAGTATTGAGCTCTCAGCAGCCTCTGATTTTCTGCTTTGATGAGTTTTGAGTTCCTTCAGCACCCACTCACATCTCTGTGGAGGAGGTTATCAGCCTGGCATTGAGAGCAACACTCATATGTAATCTGCCACTTTGATGTTGCTACTAATCAAACAATCCAAGACTAATTTTCTACTCATATTAAGAAAATGAATTACTTTTGAGTAATTATTTAGTTTTCATCCTCACAACTTAGTTGGAAAAGCATAATGTTCTTGTAACAGTTCCTCTGTAGGCGCTCCTCAAACCCTTGGCTTTCCTCAGACTCTATGGACTAAATCCAGTCTCCTGGTGGTGTTTGTGCAGCATATGTGCTAAAAATCATTTCTCTTCTTTGAAACAATGATAATCCAGTTGACTACTGTAGCAAAATACTATAGCACAATTAGCTCATAAATACCAGAAAGGTATCTGCGATAGCTCTGAGGTTAAGAAGCCCCAGATGAAGGCAGTGGAAGATTTGATGTCTGTTGAAGATCTGCTTTATGGTTTATAGACAGTTGCCTGTAACTACGCCCTCATGCTGGTAAGGGTGAATTCTTTGCAAGCCTCTTTCCTAAGGGCAATAATCTCATTCATGAGGGTTTTACCCTCATATCTTATTCACCTCCTTATGATTTCAAATTAGTGACTGAATTTCCAAATATAAATTTGGGAGACAAAGATAATCAGACTTAAATATTTGGTTAAAAAATAATTTTGTCACAAATTATGTAAAAGCAATAAGAAAAAAAATAACTAGTCAATATATACAAACATGAATATGAAATTCAAATATTAATGTCCACAGAAAAGTTTTCTTTATTTTTGAGGTAGAGTCTCACTTTAGCCCAGGATGACAAGGAACTCACTATGTAGTCTCAGGCTGGCCTCAAACTCACAGTGATCCTCCTACCTCTGTCTCCTGAGTGCTGGTATTAAAGGTGCAAGTTTTTTATTGGAACACAAGCATGCTCATTTCTTAATGGTTAATTTTGTCTTGAGTGTTTTCATGGGACAGTCTGAGGTAGAACTGAATAATTGTGATAGAGATTGTGTTAAAAAAAAAAAAAACTATGATCACATTATCTGGCTTTTTAAGAATCTAAACTCTTCTATCTCAATTCACTTGCTTTCCCACTTTGAAAATTTCATTCATGTGTGCAATGTATTTTCATTCCCGTACTGAACCTCTCTCTACCCCTTTCCCCCTCTCATTGAAACTCTTGTTCTTCCCATTAGATCTCCATCCTACTTCCATGTCACGTTTATTTTATTTATTTATTTATTTTGACCCATTGACCTTTTGCAACAGGTATTTCTTGACTCTTGATCCTACACTTTGTGAGGTAGTTTCTTGGCTTCCTTACCTCTTAGCCACTCTTCTTTCTACACTCTTGCATAGTATGTGTTCAAAGGTCTCTAAAAGCTATCTATTATCTATCTATTTATCATCTATCTATCATCCATTCATCCTTCCATCTCTCTTTTTCCTGACTTCTAATACTATAAATGTTTAATTGGGAATATATTAATAATTTATTTTATTTAATTAATTAATTAATTTATTTTTAATAAAATATCTGATTGAACCTTTGAAAGCCATGGACCTACATAGATATAATATAGTCACTTCTCTATAAAATATTAATACCTCCCTATAATCCCAGCTCTCCCAAGGTAGAAGAGGATTGTGAGTTCCATACCAGTCTGGAACGCCCTAGTCTCTGTTCCATAAGGCATTTTTTCTTATACTAATGTGTAAACTGCAATCTTTTTTCTGTGTGTGTTTTTTCCACGTAGGGTTTCACTGTAGCCCAGGTTGACCTGGAATTCACTCTGTAGTCTCAAGCTGGCCTCAAACTCATATGGATCCTCCTACCTCTGCCTCCTTATTGCTAGGTTTAACGGCATGTGCCACCACACCTGCATAAATTGAAATTTTCAACACTAAGAGTGTTACTATGAATAATATATTAATAAAATCCAGAATTCTCATAGGTTCTTTGTTTTCTTGGTGATTTATTTTTGTTTTGTTTTGATTTGAATTCATAAAAAATTTCCTATGAAGTCATATGGACCAATTTGCAGGTATAACAAGACTATTTGAGTCCTCATAGAACCCAGTAAGGTTGAAAACTTTAGAGGACGGGAAGAGCAAGTTTTTGAAATGTCCTTCAGTTCACTTGTTTGCATTTCCTCAAAACAAGCTGGTGTGTAGCAGTTTAGAGTTTAGAATGGCTTTGAAAGCATTTATTGTTCCAAGGATAATTTTAACCTTGTGATAAAGATTGTTTTTTTTGTATTCAGTTGAATGTGATCCAGTAATTGTTTGTCAAGGCTAAGTACTGCAGGACATAATACATTTTTAAGTGGTATTTTGTAATTGTAACACAACATTTTTATAGCCCACTATGCTATTGAATAGGGGTACTAGAATTATGAGGAAACAGACGTTAGACTTTATTATTTTAATTATTAAATCTCATAGCTGCTCAATTTACATTTGGAGAAATGGTGGATATGCTCAAGTCATTTTTTTTTGCTAATCACAGAAATGAGCTCAAATTCTCCCCCATATTGTATCTTCCTATTTTATATAGTAGGAAGATTCCCCAAGATAGCCACAAGTTAGGGGGTGTGTTACCCAGTACAATTTCAATATGAATTTGAGATTGCCAATAAATCATTAATTTGTGTCAAGGGTTTCAGAAAGAAACTTCACCAATCTGTAATGTTTCCATGCAACATGTTTTAGTGTTCTTTGGTAAATGATTGTTTTGCTATACTAAATAGTGGTAGATGGAAATAATGTTAGCAGTTATGTGGGAGAGCATCAATATTTTGTTAAAAGGATGGCTAGAAACATTAGCCTTTGTTAAACACCATTCAGAATCATATATTAATGAAAGTGGTAATGCTGGGACAGAACATTCTAGATTGCCAACACAAAAATATTGACAGCTTCAATTTTACATCCTATAACTTTTTTATTTTTGGTTGATTAGTTTATTTTTAAAAAACTGTAAAACATAGCATTACCACAAACGAATAGAGCTATTGTTGATATGCAATAAAGTGAATATTTTCTCTCTTTTCACAAGATATAGATTGTAAAACAAGATTATACCTTTGTTCATGGTCTGCCTCCTCAACTATAGTCCTCTCTCTTCTCTAAAGGTGCCTGGTAGAAAGCATGCAGGGAAATGACACCCCACTGCTAGTTTGTCTTCCTGGGTCTCTACTTTGGTCTGCTTTACATCGTTACTATTTTATTGTTTTAATTGATTTGTTTCCAAGGAGACATGAGGGAGATGGAGAGTGTAAGGGAGAGGGGGAGAGAGAGAGAAAATGAACAGAGACAAGTACACAGAGTATGGGCTTGCCAGGGCTTCCTGTCCCTGCAAATGATTCCAGAAGCTTGTGCTACTTTGTGCATATGGCTTTACATAGGGAACAGTAGCTAGGGTGGCAGGCTTGGAAAGAAAAACCTTTAATCAATTGAGACATCTTTCCAGCTTTAGCTCTTTCTTTTGTAAAGAAAAAAAAGCATTTATTTGTGCACATGTGCACGCATGCACGTGTGTGTGTGTGTGTTTGTGTGTGTGTGTGTGTGTGTGTGTACATGTGTGGGTGGGAACTCATGCCAGGGACAACTGCTGCTGCAAATGGACATGAAAGGGTTGTTCCACTTTTTCTTTCCTGCTTATTTGGCATTTTGAATACTGAACTTGAGCCAGCAGGCTTTGCAAGCAAACGCCTTTCACTTCTGAGCTAACTTCCCAGCACCTAGTTCTTGATTGCAGAGAAATTTCCTTATTTTGAAGACATAGATATAAAGTAGATTGTATACATATTTATAAATCAAGCCCAATATTTTGTATTTGGTGTTTTGCAAGGAAATTCACTTGATAGCTTCTTAACCATATTTCAGAAGTAGAAACTTGCTGCCAGATTCTTTTTGATATCCATTTGAAAAATAACCATCACACTTCTAGTGGTTTCTACATGAGAGTCAGTTTTGATTTAAAAATTTTGAAAATGAAAATTTTCTTTTCAAAATTTCAAAAATATTTATGATTTTTCAATTAAAATTCTTCTCTACTACTTGAAACTAATTAATAATTATCAGAACTGACTCATGACTATACCTTTACAGCTGCTCTTCTGGGCTGTAAAAGATTTCTTCAAAGCATATCACATGATAATCTAAGCAGGGCAGCAGAAATTTCTAACTTAATTACAGTTTAGAAGAATGTATCCAAAACCTCTTATCTGAACAGTGAACCCAATAATTTAATCAGTCTGACTGTTGATTAATCACATTCTAATCCATCTAATATCATCAGAGAAAAAGGTCTTCATCTGTTTCTTGTAACACTTCTCTATGACTGCATAGCTGTTGAGAGCAATTGGTATTAACTTGAATAGGAGATGGAACACAATGGGTTGTCTAAGCCTGCAGTAGAAGTTTGAACTCCTTGACCTAGTTCAATACTACACACTGTTATCCAACTCCATAAAACCTATCATCCTGATTTCTAGTTGCTTTCCCACCTGTCATCCCCATACTAGTCACACTCACTCATACTTGAGCTCTCAGGACTTCTGTTGACTTTTTCTCAATTAATGAATGAATTAGTAAATATTCATTTATCAAATTTTATAAGCAAATGTGTGCTCTATTATTTTATTTAGAACACTGTAATATCCTTGTTATTTAATGATGGTGATACTCAGTTTACAGATTGGCCAAAGAGCAGAATGTGCCATTTTTCATACATACTTTGCCAAATCACCAACTTTTTGAAAAAGTGGAAACACAAAAGACTACATGAGATTTTACTTGAGACTATAAAGTTTTACCAGTCATACACAAATAATACTCAAAAAATGAATTTCAATATTTCTGTGGGGTAAGCTACCCAGTCTCCTGGATGGTTGAGATGATCCAAGTTGGGAAGTATATTTGGCCAAAGTAAACAAGGGAAATGTATGGGTAAAATAAAATATGAACAGTTTTTATCCATCACTCCCCTCTTAAAGCATTATTAGGTCATAAAGCATTTAACCTTTTATTCTAAAGCATGTATTGTTGTTATTTGATTTCCCACTCTACATCTTCCATTAATGCAAGAATTCTGGCCCCTTAATCAATCCATCCAAATATATAATTGAGCATATCCTTCCCCACCATGTGTCAACCACCTTCTGCACACCAACACATTGGAATTGCAGAATTCCAAGTGTCATCTAAAGCATGGAAGAACTTCAAAGGGTCTTTAGCATTTTGCAAAGTGCTGGGCCACAAGGATAGACAATGGATTATCATAGTGGTTTCAAAATTATTAAGAATTTGCATTATACTAGGTAATTCTTTTTTTCTATTTTCTAACAATTCTCCTAGTTAGTTATACTCTACTCATGTTCATGTCATAATTTTTTTATAATTTTTTGTTTGTTTGTTTTTAAACTATATAGAGAGTCCTAGGGCAGTAATTGCTTTATTTGTGTTAATAAGTGTGTGTGTGTGTGTGTGTGTGTGTGTGTGTATACATGTATATGTATAGTTGCATGTTGTGGGTGCATGTCTGTACATGTGGAAACCAAAGGCCAAAGGTATTTTCCTGGATCATTCTACATCTCATTTTTTTGTAAATAATAACACCATCAAAGATTATTTTTTTAATTAATTAATTTATTTATTTAAGAGAGACAGAATCAGAAAGAGAGAAAGAGAGAATGAGTGTGCCAGGGCCTCCATCTACTGTGAGTGAACTACAGACACATGTGCCACCTTGTGGATCTGGCTTACATGGGTCCTGGGGAATTGAACCTGGGTCCTGTGGCTTTTCAGGCAAGTACCTTGACCATTAAACCAGCCCTCCATCTCATTTTTTGAAACAGTGTTTCTCACTTGAACCCAAAGCGCTCTCATACATCTATCTAGTTTCATCAGAAAGCATGCCTAGAGATCTACTATTTCTACCTGCTTAGTACTGTTATTACAGGTGGGCCACTAGGACCACCTGGTATGTATGAGAGTGCTAAGATCAAATTCACATCCTCATGCTTTTGTAGCAAGCATGTTATCAGTTACACAATCTCCCTGTCCCACTGTGCAATAATTTTCTCTGATAATACTTGCCCAGCTCTCAATTTCTCCATCTTCATTTATGTGAGCATCAATGCGAACCCTAATTAATTCTGCCTGGCTAAGCACAGTTAATTAAGCAGGAGAAGAATAAATATGCATGTTAAATCTGTCTGAGTTTCATCTACTAAGGTTGAAAGTTTACCCTAGTAGGTCATAAGGTTGGAGAGTACCTACAGCTAAAAATTGTACACTTGGGGGCTGTCATATGTCTATCACATGGACTGACATAGAGGAAATCTTCTGGAAAGGAAAAGCAGTAGGGTAAAAGAGATGAAAAGGGAGAGATGGAGGGAGGGAATAATGATGAGAAAAAGAGAGAGAAGAGAGATGAAAATAGAAGCAATTAGAAAAGAAAACTATTCCTGATTGAGGAAGAGTTGTGCTTCCTTCCTTACATGATTAGAAATACTGTTTTCTCTTACAATGAATATACCACATTCCACTTTCAATAAGTTAGCTTCTTCAAATGGATTTCTTTACTTGCAACAAATAAGTTCTAATTACTGATATATATATATATATATATATATATATATATATATATATGAAATTAGCAGGTCAATAATATCATTATCATTATTCATATCACATAAAAGAACACATGAGATCTAGTCTTAACTATGATGCTCACAAATGGTGCAATTGTGGAAATTTTCCTTTTTGCTCTAAGTCTTTGAATGATGATCAGATATTATATATGGATAAAACTATTGCTTTAAACATCTAAATTATTCATTTTTCTGCAATTACAACTGAACAACTTGTTTGATAATTTATTTTACATTTCTAGGAGAACATCATTATTTTTATATTTTCCATGCTAATAAATATTTCTGATAGTCCTGATAAGTTCTGTTACAAATTCAGGTTCTGATTTCTACCTTTATGTAAGACACTCAAATGGAAAAGAAAATTTATTAAAATCAAAGTCTCATCCTACCCCTTGTGCATCTGGCTTACATGTGTCCCGGAAAATTGAACCAGGATCCTTTGGCTTTACAGGCAAATGCCTTAACTACTAAGCCATCTCTCCAACCCATTACCTTTTTCATTTAACAGTATGTCTATAAAACTCATCCATGGTGGTATACATAGATGGGATTCAGTCCTCAAATTTAGTTTTCATTTTCATCTAACTATTGGAACCCAGTTTTTTTTCCTAGTTTTTTACTAAGACATTTCCACAAAGTTTTATTTTTTTTTTTTCTATTTGTTGGGGCCACTGTATTATCTTCATTCAGTAGTAACCATGGGAACAGTATAATTATTTTTTTCATAGGGTAAGAAAGGTCAAGTAGATCAACTAAAACAAATATGACCAGTCTGTTTACTATCTAAATCTCTTTACTAAAATGCTGAAAATCACCATTATCACTTCAAGTGTTAAGAGGTCATGAACATTTGATTTTATAATAGTAGTCACATTAGCTCATAAAGCAGCTATATCTCCTAATACTTCCTTCTCTATAAACATCTATTTTAAAAAATTCTTAACCTTGTTAATGCACTGAAGATCAGGGCTATGACAATTTACCTTCTTTATTATAGAGAATGAACTGTTATCTAGTCTAACTATTCCTAAGCATGTTTATTTTGTTATATAGCCCCCCCCAAGCAATACTAATATGACTTAGCTATTAACTATTAAAGCAAAATATTATCTTATGAAATAAATTCAAATTCCAGTATTTCCAGATTAAAAGCTTTATTAAGTTATTGTGCAATTATTGAAAGTCCAGCTCTAACCATATAATAAAGGAAAATTTGTTTGTACCCACATTTTCATTCTTCTTTTACTTAATCTAAAAATCCTAAAAAAAGCCAGGCGTGGTGGCGCACGCCTTTAATCCCAGCACTCGGGAGGCAGAGGTAGGAGGATTGCTGTGAGTTCAAGGCCACCCTGAGACTACATAGTTAATTCCAGGTCAGCCTGGGCCAGAATGAGACACTACCTTGAAAAACCAAAAAAAAAAAAAATAAATAAATAAAAAAAAAAATAAATAAATAAAAATCCTAAAATATAAAATCCCAAATCAGTTGAAGTTGAGAAAGACAATGTAGATAAAATTTCTATTATTGACATTTATTAGTAGTTGATCATACTAGATTTTTGTCCCTTTAGTTAAATTTGGAAAGTAGTGAGTTTTCAAATTTCTTTTAAGTTGCTAATTAACTTGCTGTTAAATCACAAATTCTACAGAGTACCTATCTATACTTTGGCCAGGTATAAAGAATCCTTTGTGCTGGAGAGATGGCTCAGCGGTTAATGGTTAAGACAGTCGCCTGCTGTTGCAGTCAGCTTCTTATTGCTAGCAGAAATCACCTGACCAAGAACAGCATGTGGGAAAAAAAAGGGTTTATTTTGGCTTACAGGCTCAAGGGGAAGCTCCATGATGGCAGGGGAAAATAATGGCATGAGCAGAGGGTGGACATCACCTCCTGGCCAACATCAGATGGACAATAACAGCAGGAGAGTGTGCCAAATACTAGCAAGGGGACACTGGCTATAATACCCATAAGCCCACCTCCAACAATACACTGCTTCCAGCATGCATTAAGTCTCAAATTTCCATCAGCTGGGAACCTAGCATTCAGAACACCTAAGTTTATTAGGGACACCTGAATCAAGCCACATACCTGTAAAATCTAGGGACCCATGTTTGATTCCCCAGTCCCCACAGAAATCAAATGCACAAGGTGGCACATGTGTCTGGAGTTTGTTTGCAGTGCATCCATTCTCCCTCTCTCTCTCTCTCTCTCTCTCAGTCTCTCTCTCGAAAGAAAGAAAGAAAAAATTTTAAAGGCATGGCTCAGGGAAATTCGCAGAAGAGGGGCCGGAAAGATTGTTAGAGCCAAAAGTTGGGTCATTATGCACAGACATTGCCTCTCCCCCATAACTGATGGCAAACCCCACAATGCAAGATCCACAATTCCCATGGTGGGAGGACAGGGAGAAGGCTAATGATGGTACCATCATGGCTGTATACACACTATACGCAAAACTAATAATAACTTTTAAAACAGATGCTTGCTTAAAAGCCTGGCAGCTTGGGTTTGATTCCCTACTATCCATGTAAAGCCAGATGCACGAAGTGGTTCATGCATCAGGAGTTCATTTGCAGGGTCAAGAAGCCCTGTCATAACTATTCTCTCTCTGTGTCTCTCTCCCTCTCCCCCTCCTTCTCTCTCTTTCTCTCTCCTTCAAAGTAATAAATACAATATTTTTTAAAGAATATTTTTTCTGAGTGTGGTGGCACATGCTATTAATCCCAGCACTCAGGAGTTTGAGATAAGAGTATCACTGTGAGTTCCAGACTAGCCTGAAACTTATTTCAGATCATCCTGGGCTAAAATGAGATCCTACCTTGAAAAACAAAAACAAAAAGGAAAAAGAATCTTTTATCTCTGCTTTAATTAAGGAGTTACAAACATGACCTTCAGTGTGTGGTGGCACACACTTTTAATCCCAGCACTTGGGAGGCAGAGATAGGGGGATATCTGTGAGTTAGAGGCCAGCCTGAGACTACATAATGAATTAGATGTCAGCTTGGGCTAGAGCGAGACCCTACCTTGAACCCCCCCCAAAAAAAAGACCTGATTAAAGACATATTCTCTGTTATAATTTATCAGAATGGAGTGAGCATTCCTATTACAAAGCATAGAAAATTTTCCATTGATGTGCCTCATACTACAGCTTCAACCTTACCAATAAGCTTCAATTACAATATACAAGGGGAAAATTCCTAATGGTAGAATTTTAGGTTTTAAGAAGCTGTATATCTATATAAAGCCAGGCATGTGGCACACACCTTTAATCCCAGCACTCAGAGGCAGAGGTTGGAGGATCACCATGAGTTCAAGGGCACTCTTAGACTACAGAGTAAATACCAGGTCAGCCCAGACTAGCACAAGGTCCTATATTGGAAGAAGAGGAGGAGGTGGGGGGAGGGGGAGATGGAGAAGGAAAAGCAGCAGGAGAAGAAGGAGGATGAGGAGAAGAAGGAGGAGGAGGAAGAGGAGGGAAGGAAAGGTGGAGGGGAGGACTATATATATTTGCAGGGAAAGACAGAGAATGGGTTTACCAGGGTATCTTGCTATTGCAAACAAATACTTTGTGCATCTGGCTCTATATAGGTGTTGGGGAATAGAACTTAGGCTGCCAGGCATTGCAAACAGGAACTTCTAATAGCTGAGCCATTTCTCTAGTCCCATAAAGAAGTATATTCTTAACTGCTTTTGAGTTAAACTTTGTCAGTGGACTGACTTCTGTAACTACTATGGGTGGACTGAATTTTTGATGGAGGGGTTAATCTGCATAGAACATGGCTTAAAATGACTGGACCAAGCAGATTTTCTTTCCTTGTTATAAGTGAAACTCACATAGTCTATGTCTTTTTTGTTTTGTGAGATTAAAGAATTCCTCACTATCCTGTGAAGATCTAGTTCAAGCATAGTACATAGATATAACAGACAGTGATGGTTGGTGAAGTTGCTGATGGGCTTAGCAGCTAAGAAATTCCCCAGATGGCCATGGACCAGTTTAGGTCTTCACATCCATGTTAACCAGCAAGGACTAGACATTAGCTTGTATTTGATTGAGGCTAGACTACTATGATTCTTGAGTCTGCCCTACCTAGCTGTTTGGAGGCAATAATCAGGAAGGTATTTGACACTATTGTGTACTGAAGTTCAAACATGCTTCCTGTCCCATAGAGTGTAGATACACTGGCAAAGGCAGGATGTGGTAGGTGATGTCTATCGCATAGTGGTCTGACATGGTGTCTGTAGCAGACAGCTTCAGATTTGCTAAGATGAACTTCCAGACCAGGCACATTTATGGGGGAAGGGATATTTATTGAAGCTTATAGACCCAGGGGAAGTTCCATAATGGCAGAAGAAGCTGGCCTGCTTTCACAGGACCAAACACAGACAGAAAAAGCCACAAGCCAAAAGCCACACAGCACAGCACACCTCAGGAACTCCAGCTAGGCACACTTTGCATATCTTTAGATTGAAATCTCTAACTTAGAGCACACCTTAAGATCAACCCAGTGACACTGCCTCCAGCCAGGTGGCTGCAGATCCAAACTACAAACTAATAAAACACTGAATATATTGGGGGCCATATATTCAAACTACCACAGTATCTATTCATTTTGTTGTTTTTGTGGGCAGGGAGTGCAGGTGAGCTGCACTGAACCTCAAGAAAAGAGATCCTTTTATTCTCATTATGACTGAATAATAATTCATTACACACACACACACACACACACACACACACACACACACACACACATATATCACATATTTATATATAGAAATTATATATATATATATCACTAAATATTTTAATCTATTCATTTTTAAATAGTCATTTAGGATGATTTCATATCTTGGTTATTATAATTTGTGTCACAATAAACATGGACATGCAGATTAAAAAAAAAAGAAAAGAGATCTTTGAGGGGACTAGAGGAAGTGAGTAGGGCCACGGGTGGGGAGGACTGCACTGGGTGCAACTCCTGTGCCTGAAGTTTGAATATGACCCCAACCAGTGATCTGTTTAATGAAGGAAAGTGGCAAACAATGCTCCAGGACAAGACCTAGGCTATAGGAAGTAGCGTAAGTTTCTTTAAGAAGCACTGTTTGTGTACCCGGAAAAGATCAGGCCAGCATCATTTGTAGAAAAACTCAATACACAATATTTGGCTTTGTCAGCACCAGCAGGCTCAGGGCCAGAGACACAGCTCTACGTGGCCAGGCCTAGGGCAGCTGAAATTCTTTACTGAGACCTCTACTCAGGTGATTCGGAACTATACTTAGAAAAAGAATTTCAGCCAGGCATGGTGGTCCGTGCCTTTAACCTCAGCACTTGGGACACAGAGGTAGGAGAATCGCCATGGGTTTGAGGCCACCCTGAAACTCCAGGTGAGCCTGGGCTAGAGTGAAACCCTACCTTGAAAAACAAACAAACAACAACAACAAAAAGAATTTCAGCATTACCCATCAGGAAGCAGAGTTAGAGTTTATTCAAAAGGGATTTTTAACATAGACTTTATCATTGACATTATGTGAGAAAGAGAGAGGCACTTAATAAAAGGGACAGTATAGACACAAATGTGAGTGTGGGCTTCTCAACAGAGTCACTCTTAAATGTGTTTAATTGAATACAGTTTTGATGGCTTCTGAAGTTACAGCTCAAAGTGTTGCTAAGAAACCTTTATATTTCTTCCATTTTTATTGTTTGTTTGTTTGTTTTCCTAGTAAATAAGATCATAGCATAGAGTGGTTCCTAGGAGTCTGGATAAGATTACATTAACATGGTTAGAAACCATAGGTTGTGAGTGTTGCACAAGGGAGTTTAGACACATATTTTAATGCAAATGAAGTTTATATTTTGTTTGTGATATCCCCAGAACATAGCAAGTTTATAACTGGGAAAGTAGTAAGGCCATACTCATGTGTGTATTCACAGCTTTAAGCATGCTTCTAAACATTCTTATCTGACATAACTCTATAAAATGAACGCTATCTCTTCATAGAAAATCTTCACAGCAAATTGTGTTAATTATGAGGAATTGGTGGCACTTAGTGGGTGACAGACTTCAGCAAGACTGGAGTGAGGAGCTCTGTTGCCTACCCATGACCCCTTAATTTTCCCTGTCTTTCTATCATTCCTTAACTCCTTGGACCTCCTTTGGCCAAGAACTTCTGCACAGAATACAGGTTGTTACTTGCTTAAATTTATCTAGAACAGGGGGAAAGAATGACCTAAGGCTTAAAGGGTATGAACCCTGAAAATTTGAATAGAGAAGAAAAACAGACTCATTCAAAAGAAACATTCTCAAAATGGTGTTTTCGGGGCCCCAGTTATAGAAAAGTACCTATGCAGAGAGCTGTACACAGCACCCTGCTGGGATGGCTGCAGCTACATGTTAGCGTTTTCCAGGATGGAATTTAACCCAGTCACTTGAGCTTCCTGGATTGATTCTATTTGTCATTTTAGCAGCTAAGATTGTGTAACAAGGCTTCTCAGTAGCAAATCAAAGAGAAGCTGGTGATATTGCAGGCAAACACAATAGAAATGGAATGGCTTAATTAGTAAAAAAAATTAACTGGCATGATTCCTATAAGTTAAAATGTACATATTTAAGGAGGCTTATTGTAACATTTATACCATTTATTTTATAATATACTAATTCAAATGTAAAACTAAATGTAAATTAACAGAAATTAACATGCAATGTGAAGAAAAGTCCTTTTATCCTCTGCAACTGTAGCATTTGGCAGATTCAAGAATAAATAATCTTTTGTGGCAAGGGTATGCCTTATCAAACATATGCAGATCAGCACTAATTAATGCTAATTAAGGTTTCCTGTCTATCTAGTTGGAAAAACGTCCAAATGTTATGAAATCCAGTTAGTATGCCTATTACACTAATTGTTTTATATGGGGTGGTTCTTAATTAAAATATGTAAATTGACCTTAATTGCTATATACTAATGGGGGTTCATGTTATCTTACTAAAAGTGACAAGATGGTGAGGAGGGGTACTTAAAAGACTAATTCTGATAAATCCTTAACTAAATGACCTTTATTCAAAATTAATTTTAATTGGAAGTTGGCAAAAAAACATTTTTCCTTCTTTGTTTCCTTTTAGTTTTATAAAATAGAATTACTTTTCTTTGTTAATACAGCTTTAGAAACAGTTGTAGATTGTTAATTACACTTAACAAGCAAGTTAATTTTACTGTTTACTGTTTATATTTATCAGGAAGTTATTGATAACCTCATTTCAATCTTGGAAAAAATGACTGTGTTCTTATTGACTATGAATGTACATCTTCACATCACATCACACACACACACACACACACACACACACACACAGATAATTTCACCAAGTTTGTTAGAATGTTTATTAAAAGTTGATGAGCTAGTAATAGTAATGGTTTTTCTTGGCTGATTAGCACTGTAAGAGCTTTTAAGGAAAATTATATATCTTTTTAGTGCAGACATCAACTCACTGAAGTCAAGCTGTGACTGGTGATAATTTGATTAAATAGACTGACACTGTACTTTCAGATTTTTATTTTTTAAATGCAAACAAACTAAAACATGTATGCCCAAAACCACTGAGAATGAATTTAAATATTTCCATTTTTTCACTAGGCCAAATCTAGAATTACAGGAAGTCATTTAACTAAAGCTAATAAATATTTTATTTGACCATTTCATTTGGAAGCAGTATAGATTCAAGTGTAATTTAAAGTCTGTAAAAAACTCATCTGCAACAATGTGAGAAGATGTGGTAAAATATTGTCATGTGAAATGAGTATATAATGAAGATCCTAGTTTTCTTTGTCAAAAGAAGACCCAGTATCTTTGCTCTTTTATCAGGACATCGTGACAAATGTTTCACCCAGAATCATCAAGGGGACCACCTCTGGCCCCACGTATGGCCCTGGACAAAGCTCCTTCCTGAACATTGAGCTCATCAGTGAAAAAACTGCTGCATACTGGTGTCAAAGTGTCACTGAACTAAAGGATGACTTTCCAGACAATGTAAGTGTGATTTAACAACGAAAACAAGAGAACTGGCATAAGTTGGTGAATGTTTATTTAAACATCCAATTCATAGTCTTATAAATATTAATGTGTATAATATATTTTATTAAAGAATCTGCCAGTTGCTTTGCTGATGCATAGAAAGCTAAAAAAGAAACAAGCTCAAGGACTCATAAAAATCCTCACAATCTGAGCCTTTGTCATAAATGGGTACCAAGCTGATGGAAGAAGTATCTACATAAGCAGAAAGAAGAGAAATGAAATACTTATTTTATTGAGTTGGTTTTCACTGTCTATGGATGGTATTTATGAAGGTGATGACCTTAGGGATAAATTGCAGGCTATAAATCATTTTAAATATAAACCTAAGGCAGAGACAGACTATCTAATGTAGGTTACTTATATTTTTTCAGTGGGAGATAATTTACCAAATAATTTTAACAACCTTCTGCTAAATGAGTCCACTGTGTTTTATAAGACCTTTATTTTTAAAGAACCATGCACACATATTGCAAGAGAATCAGGTATTTTCTCTTTCAGAGTGTGGTTGGTTTTATTCATTCATTCTCCCTCTTTCCAACTCCCCCCCCACCACCGCCTTTCTATTATTCTTTCAATGAGTTGTAGTGAATGGAGGCTAAAGTTTCCAACAGTGTGTGTGTGTGTGGGGGTATATTATGGAAACGATTTTTTTACAAAGACAAAATGAAACACTTAACACATTCCAATGATAAATATTCTTAAAATATCTTAAATCTAATGAAATCCATGCATCTTTACCTATATGCAGCCTGATAAATCACACAGTCTTACAAAGGAATACACAGATAGCCCACTATTGCCTGGTTCATCAAGATTATTTTTTCTTTTCATTAGCTTTAAATGTTGCAACATTCTATCTTATGTGGTAAAAAAAAAATGTCTTGTAGAACAGATAGAATTTATCGTCCTCATGACAATCCTTCAGATGTGAAAGGAGCTATCAAAAGCCATCAGAATTCTTTGGCATCTACTTCTTGAGGATTTTTCACGGTCTGCATGTCATGTTACAATTACATGTACTGCAACACAATTAACTTTACAGAACAGTAATGCCATGTATTTGTTTTTGAAAGGACTTCCATCTTTTGGAAAGATTTTGTTAATATGACAGGGACAAAAAAAATCACCTTAAAAATAAATTTTCTTTTTTATTGTCTTGAAAGACAGCAGTAAGAGTATACAATAATGGCCACCAAGCAATGACAGAAAGCGGACAAAAAAGCTGGAATGAAGCTCCTTGTTTCATATCCCGCAGTTAAGAAGGAAGCAAAGAATCAGTTTAATGTTCTTTTCAATTTCACTAGCAACAGTTTTCCTCGCTTATATATTTTTTTAATGAGAAAACAATGGACTCTTTTTTCTTGAATGCTTTCCCCATTTAGATTATATTCATTAGTCTTTTCTTGTATTCTTAAGACTAATTTCGAGCACTTTAACTCTCCATCCGAAAGATAACATTTTAAGTACAATTAAAATGGCATTCTCATTTGAACCCATAGAAATAATGTGTGTGCACCTAGATATTGTCTTGCTGAGCAGAGCATATCCCCCACTGTTTTGGAATTATTCTGCAGCCAAACCCAAGAGCTGAATGAAAGAAAGTGACCCTTCATTTTCCAACTTTAATTATCGCTCTCACCGGAGTTTTCCCACATCATTCTCAAGTGCATGGCTGCCACCTTTAATGACAGTGATTGGATAATTCAACCCACTGTGGCAGCTTCTAAGTATTAGGGCTAAGTTTTGTGAGGAAGAAATTGTGCCAGGGGGATGAAGGCCAAGTAATATACATAGTGAGGGTCTGTTTCCAGACAGGGGAGATACCGTTTGACTGTGGAGCAGAGGAGATGGGTAAAGAATATCTTGAATGCAAAGATAACAAGCCCCTCTGAAAGGTAATGCAAGGAATTGTTTCTTAACTCAAGAGTTGTAATAATATAGTGTCCACCTTCAAACTAGACCTCTATTTGGCTTTCAAGGTCTCCTTTTATTTATCTGTAAATTAAGTTTGGCACAGTGATCATTGGAGTGACATCTTACTGCTAACAGAGTTTTGTCTCCAAGCTGAGATTTTGCAAAGCTTGTTATGAAATATACTGTGTAATTAAAGCTTACAGAAATCAATTTTAGATAAATCCTTTCACTTGCACTGCAAAACAGGCCTTATAAATCACATATCTTAGACTTAAGAAAAAAATTAAGCAAAAAATATACACTGGCCTTTTTCTGAAAGTACTGAATTAGCAAGCAAAGCATTATTTCCTATCATTTATGATAGCTGAAAATAAGCGGTGAAGACAGAGACAAAGATTCAGCAGTAAATCAGCTGGTGAAGATAAATGGGAATGATAGCTTTGCTCAAGAAGTTAATACAGGAAGAACAATTGATATGTAAATATTCCTTTGATTATAACACCACTTCATGCTGCTGAAACTCTGTTAATGATTGAGACAACAGGATCTCACTTAAATTCAAAATAACTTGGAAGAAGTTGATCTCTGAGCCAGGGGAGACAGATCAGTGGGTAAAGTGATTGCCTCTGAGTTCAGTTCCTTGTGCTCATGTAAAAGTGCTCGGAGTGGTGATACTCATCTATAATCCCAGTGCTGGGGAGGTGGAGATATACATGTGGAACCCTGGAGTTTGCTAGCCAGCTAGTCTAACCTAATTTGTGAGCTCCAGGTAATGTGAGAGACTCTGTTTTTAAAAAGATGGATAGTAATCCCAAGGAAAACACCCAAGATTGTCCTCTACCCTCTATACAAACATGCTCGCACATGAGCACATGCATGCACATACAAGCAAAAACATCAAATGTGTGTGCAATAAAATAAAGAAGTTTGTCTCCATGAGCATTCCCAAAGGTGACCATCCTGTCCAAATACAAAGTTTTTAACCTTTTTTTTGGGAGGGGGGCAACCTTTTTTGTGTGAACCATGGATGCCTTTGACAACTTTTCTAACTAATGAAAGTATAAGACAAAAATACTTAAAGGTATGAAGGATTCTTATTATATAAGTATAATGTTCAAAAAACTTTTTCAGTATGGTGTAGAACACTATTATTCTATTTTTTTCTATTTTTTAAATAACTATTTGAGAAAGAGAGAGAGGTAAAGAGAGAGAGATGGAAAAAAAAAAGTTTGCCTGGGCCTTTGTCACTGCAAACAAACTATAGACACATGAACATTTTATATCTGGCTTTATGTGGGAACTGGGGAATCACACCCAGGCCAGTAAGATTTGTATTCAAACATCTTTAACCACTGAGCTGTCTCCCCAGCCCTACTCCTTTTTCTTGAGGAGGTGATGGGTCATAATGCCCAGACTCCCACTTCATTTGCAGTGGAGGCTAACTTTAAACTCATGAGCTCCCTATTTACACTTTCCAGGTGCTAGGATTAGAGTAGTAAGCCCTGCTGTCATATGTCATTCTTTAATACAGATGAAAGGATATATTCTAGGGTCTATTGGTTACTGCAATTTTGATGTCATGGTGAGCAGAAGGGCTTGGAACTAACAACTAAGACTTGACTTTCTGTAATTTCTGCCTGTGCTCTTTTGAGTTCTCAATTGTGTGGCCATGGTTTGTTGTATCCATGGCTGAGGGATACTCAGTCTAGTGAGAGGTCAGGAGAAAATGAAGGTCTACATTTTTTCCTTATTCAAGTTCAAGAAATTGCTCTATTTACCAAGGGTCCTACTGAATCAAAGAAATTAATTCTAATTGTACAATAAAATCACTTAAGAAAAGAGTGTGGTCAAGCCTTGTGAGGGTAAAATATTTTCAGAAATTCCAGTGTGGGTGCAATGAATGTCTATCCATATATTTATATATGCATATATTATATATATATATGCACACATACATTGGTATATCTGTGACTGTGTTTTATATTGTGTGTGTGTGTGTGTGTGTGTGTGTGTGCATATATATATACACACACACATATATACCCATATATACATCTGTTATACATACATACTTACTATATATATGATATATGTATCTGTGTTTGTTTGTGTTTTGTATAAAGTTCATCAATTCTACTGCATACAAAATCAGTATTGGCCCTTGTAGCAGACAGCTTTAGGTTCGCTGAGATGAACTTACAGACCAAGCACAGTTATGGAGGAAGGGATTTATTGAAGTTTATAGATCCAGGGGAAGTCCCATAATGGCAGAAGAAGCTGGCCTATTCATACAGCACCAGGCAAGAGAGAGAGAAAGCCAAAAGCCCCACAGCACAGCACACCTCAGGAACTCCAGCTAGGCACACTTTGCATATCTTTTAGATTGAAATCTCAAACCCCTCACCACACCTTAAGATCCACCAGTGACACTGCCTCCAGCCAGGTAGCTGCAGATGCAAACTACAAACTAATAAAACACTAAATATATTGTGGGCCATCTATTCAGACTACCACAGCCCTTAATATATGAAACTTATAAAACTCTTATTTCAGGCCTATTTATGCAGAACATTTTCTTTGCTCTAGGTGTTGTATTACATGTATTTTTCTGTTTATTAAAGAGATTCTTCCACTCTTTTTAAAAAAGTATTTTAATTTTATTTATTTATTTGATAGAGAAAGAGAGAGAATTAGAGAGAGAGAGGGAGAGAGAATGGGTATACCAGGACCTCCAGCCACTGAAAACAAACTGCGAACACATGCACCACCTTGTGCATCTGGCTAACATGGGTCCTGAGGAATTGAACCTGAGTCCTTTGGCATTGCAGGCAAATGCTGTAACGCTAAGCCATCCCTCCAACTCCCTCCACATTCACATTAAAAAAAATAAATATGAGCATGTATTCCTGTCTACAACCACCCTATTAGTGAGTATCGAAGTAGATCTAGGAATCTTTCCATTATACCTTGGGAAGACATTCCTTTCAGCTATGAAAACCCAAAGAAGTCCAAAATATGCATCATTTCAAATTTTTCCTTGCCCACTTCCTCAAATGGACACTCTCAAATATAAACTTTCAAAAAACAAAAAACAACAACAACAACAACAACAAACCGAAGTTTTTACTTGAGGAAGACAGTTCTACTATTAGCCAATCATCATTTTGCCCTTAGTGTCTACTCAGGACATGGCATAGCATATTGATCCCCATCTAGAGAAAGCAATGCCAATGACTCAGTTTTTTCTAGGTTTGAATAGCTTCCTGCCCTCATCTTAAATTCTCTATTGAAAACCAAGTAGGCTGAGAGTAGGAGTCTTTCAAGCAAGGAGGATGTTTATTGCTTCTGTGGTTGCGTGTTGCTCCATAGACTCTTACTTCATAAATATTGACTCATCAAAAATGAGCCTCCTTTTGTTTGAAGTACTTGTAAATAATTTTCACTCAGAAGAAAGCTTTTGCTTCCCATTTTTTGAAAATTGTAAACTATTCTATATGTTATAGTATAATTTGTCCTATATTAGACAGTGTAAATACTTCTATCATCTATCTATCTATCATCTATCTATCATCTGTCTATCTATTGTCAGACCAGCAATGTGCAGTAAAGATAGTGCTGACTTTTGTTTTCTTGTGATAGAGCCTGTAAAATACAAGCATCATCTTGGCTCTTCTCTCATCATAGTTCAAAGAGAATATTCCCAAACAGAAATCCAAGATTCCCTCTCCTGGAAATATTCCTCTTTTAGCCCCTGTGAAATTTTGGGAGCTAGCCAATTCTCTGATTGTCTCAATTTCTACATGCTGATTAAAAGATAGTAAGTTAGGATATGCTTTGAGCAGCTACCAAAGAGAAGGTTAGCCCCTTGATCAGACATGTTCCCTTTTGTATAATACAATGGTGATTTTCAAAGATTATTTACAAGTTCATGAGAGCATAAGTACTTGCCTCCTTTAACAACTTTCAGGATGAATCTTAACTCAGATTTTCTATTGCTGACATTATCTAACTCTATTATTAAGCAATACATCTAGTTTTAAAAAGTACAAGTAGTAGCTGCATAGATGGCTCAGCAGTTAAGGCCCTTAGCTGCTATGACTGATGGCCTGGGCTCCATTCCCCTAGACCCATGTCAAGCCAGATGCACAAAGTGGTGTATGACTATGAAGCTCCTTTGCAGTGGCAACTGGCCCTGGCATGCCGCCCCCTCCTTGCAAATGAATAAATAAAATATTAAAAAAGATCTGGGCATGGTGGCTCACATCTTTAATCCCTGCACCTGAGAGGCAGAGGTAGGAGGGTCTTAGTGAGTTCAAGGCCACCCTGAAACTACAGAGTGAATTCTGGGTCAGCCTTGGCTAGAGCAAGACCCTACATTGAATCATCCCCAAATATACATATATGTATACATATACACACACACATACATATATACACATACATACAACTATTGCTGCAGAGATGGCTTAGCAGTGAAGGCAATTGCCTGTGAAACCAGAGGACCCAGGTTCAATTCCCCAGTACCCACATAAGCCAGATGCTCAAGGTGGTGCATTTCTTCCAGAATTTGTTCATTTGTAGTGGCTAGAGTCCTTGAAATGCCCATTTTCTCTCTTTTGTCTTTTATCTCTCTCTCTCTCAAATAAATATTTTAAAAATTATAATAGAAAAAGTAATTGGAAAGTAACGTAGTGGGAGTAAAATAGTTTATAAGCCATTGTCCCCACAAAATCTTGTCACTGGTATAGGGTTAATATAGTCTTGGAGAGAATGATAGGAATTTCAGTCAGGAGGTTCAGTTGGAACCTCAGCCTCTCCTTTGATTTGCTGTTCATGAACACTCTAGGCTTTGATCACCACCTGGGTGATAACAATACCCACCCTCAGAGGTCACTGTAAAGATACAGGAGGTATTATGCACAACATTCTGGCACATTGTAATTATTCACTACTATACATTATATAGCATAGAATACTTCCCTACATTTAAGTTTTATTCCCAATTCAAACTAATAATTTTTCACTATATATTCTAAAAGAGATACTTGATAAGGCTAAGTGAATAACACAATTATAGTTTTTAAACTATAATGCTCATCCGATTTTCTAAAAGTGTATGACCTAAAGGTTTATATAAAAATACTTTAAAAGATTTAAAACCCTAAACACTAAGCAACAAAGACCAATACCCACTTAAAGATTAAAAGCAAAACTTAGCTCTGCTATTGCCCCAGATAATTTTCAGGCATGACTATGAGTTGAGGCACAGCTGACAGTTCAGGCAACTAAGGGGCTAAAATTCACAAGATGGAGCACCAGAAAGCAGAAAGCAGCAGGGAGAATGACAAGATCTGCAGTGGATCTCTCTCCAGTTTGTAGCAGAGGATATACACTAGCTCAGGTATGTGGATCAACAAGAGTCTGAAGAGAAGAGATGTCTGGGTGGATTAGAGTCCCAAGCAGTTGGTTTTCCATAGATGTGGGTATAGCAGCAGTCTTGGAAAAACCATCATCATAAACACTGACTATAGAAGAAGAGTGCCAGTGCAGTGCTGTATAATAGATCAGCACAGTTTTGATCATTTCTTGTGAG
This sequence comes from Orientallactaga sibirica, assembly GCA_036365145.1. NCBI lineage: Eukaryota > Metazoa > Chordata > Mammalia > Rodentia > Dipodidae > Orientallactaga > Orientallactaga sibirica. Next base: position 4,908,615 of record JAEOAD010000027.1, read on the forward strand.
TCTTAAATACAAACCCAAAAGCTTAACATCCTAAAACAAAGCTTGACATTTGTAGGATTACATAGATATCTAGTACTAGCCAAGATAAAATTCACAATGTTTGTATCAAATTAAATTTACTTGCAAAGTAAAATCACTTGCTATGTAAAGCAGTAGAAAATGTTACCTAAAATAGAAAGAAAAACCAATACATGAGAACCATTTAAGAACACATATGTTAGAATTATCCATTATAGTTAATGTGCTATTTTAAGTATATTTCAAATAGTTAAGGGATGGAAGATAGATAAAAGACTTAATCAAATTTCCTAGGTAAAAAACTATCATGAATTGGATAAAAATGCTATGGAAGTTATAACCAATATATTACAGTTTACATTGTGAAACTTTTTTTTAAAAAAATCATTAAAAATTAGAGAGGTAGGGGAGAGATAGAAGGAGAAGAGAGGATGAGAGGGAATAGACCAAAAGATACAGAAAAAAAAAAATAGAAATAGACATCAAATGAAATCTTAGTAAAACACTCATTCCAAGAGGAAAAGAGGACATAGAAGAAATACACAGGTTGTGATAGCCCATAACAGTAACCTCACATTGTAAAGGCTGGGGCAGGAGGATTGCTGCAGGTTTCAGGCCAACTCAGGCTACACAGTAAGTTCTAGGTCAGTAGGGGCTATAGCATGAGACTAGTAAAAAAAAAATAATAAGAGGTGAAGGAGGAGGTGGAGGATAGGTGGAAAGAGGATGAGGAGGAGACATTGTCTAGAGCAAGATGAGAAATAGAGTTCAAGCTAAACATTCAGTGATCTCCATAAAATTATGAAGACATGGGTAGTCTAAATACCTCCATTAAAAGGAAGATATTTTCAGAATTATTATTAAAACAATGCTCAAAGTACACATACAGAGAAGCCTTAAGTATAAAGATTCAAACATAATAACAATGAAGCAATTAAAAATATATTCCATTCTAACTCTAATCAAAGAGAATCTTATTAAATTAATCAAAGGCAAAGTATATAACCAGAGACAAAAAGTGTCATGTTATAATGCTAAATGGACCAGTTCATCAAAAGGTGAAAACAACACTAAATGTTCATGCACTTAATAATGGAGCCTCAAGACAAATGCAGCAAAAACTGATAGGAGCCATGAAAAACCCTAGACTTATATTTCCATATTTATATACCTTGCTGTCAATAATAAAATAGTACAGTAAAGCTATCAGAGTTTTGAAAAACACTATTAACCTATCAATCAACTTGCTGAATTGACAGTGGAGCATGCCCTTCGATGTTAGGATAAGACACGGTTCAAATATGTTCTGAATGCACAGTAAGACAGGTCTTATTCTGTTCTTTGAAATAAGTCTTACTGATTTTAAAATAACTCAAATCAGACAAAGTATGTATTCTGATCACACCAGAATTCATTTCATAATCAAAATGTGAATATATTTGGAAAATATTTAAATAATTAAAATATAAGTACTATACTCCTAAATAACCATTGTATAACAGAAAAAATTCTGAAAGTAGTTGAGTTAAATGAAAATTAACATCTTCAAAAATTTGTTATACACCATATAAGCCTAAAAATAAAGGGAAGATAAAGCACCAAATACATGTAAAGAAATGAAGGGCAGTCTCAGATTAATGACCTAAAATTTTATTTAAAAAACTAATGGAGGGCTGGAGAGATGGCTTAGTGGTTAAGGTGCCTGCCTACTAAGCCTAAGAACACTGGTTCCAATCTCCAGCGGTTCCAATCTCCAGGTCCCACGTTTAGTCAGATGCAGTGACACAAGGGGGCAATGCCGCACTTGACCACAAGGGGGCACACACATCTGGATTTAATTCGCAGTAGCTGAGAGGCTGCTGGTGTGTCCATCTCTATCTGTCTTCCTCTCTTTCTCTCTCTCTCTCTCTCTGTCTCTGAAAAAAAAAACCTAATTAAACCAAAAATAAGTAAATAAATTTAATTAAATTATACAGTAAAGATCAATGGGGGGCTCAATGAAAGGAAACAGAAAAATAATAGAGAAAATCAGGAAGGCAAACCTAGTTCCTTGAGAAGAAAAAAACTGAGGACTCTTAAGCAAATATCAGAAGAACAAAACAGAGGGAGACTGAGAAGATGGGTCTGTCAAGAAAGTACAAGCATGGGGACCCAAGTTTGGTTTGCAGAACTCACATAAATGCTGAACACAGAGACAGGAAACTCTAACCCACAGGTTGGGAGATAGAGACCAGAGAATACATGTATTAAACATAAAGGTTGTACAATTTAAGTATGTGCAATTGTTTCTATATTTAAATAATTCAGCACATGGAACATAAAATATTGCATAGAATTGTACTTCAGTAATTCTTCTTAAAAACAATTTCATCTAAAAATATTTAATTGTGCTTTCTTCAAAAGATATAGGCTATCAGAGAGAAAGGATCTTCTAAGGAGACGGGCTATCAGGAGAGAAAGGATCTCCTAAGGAGATGGGCCATCAGAGAGAAAGGATCTCCTAAGGAGATGGGCCATCAGAGAGAAAGGATCTCCTAAGGAGATGGGCCATCAGAGAGAAAGGATCTCCTAAGGAGATGGGCTATCAGAGAGAAAGGTTCAAGGAATATTTCTAACAACTTATCTCCTGGCTTCTCCCAAGATCCTAAAATTGATCTTCTCTCTATCTAAACCAAATATAATGATGATTTTTGACACATTTAGTAAAAGTGCCTGTGTTTAATGAGACTTTGAGATCTGCTAGATAAGCTAGATGTTACATCTCAACAAGAGATCCTGCAGTTGTTATGTGTGGCACGTTTACTTTGGTATTAATTCCTGTCTCCCTCCCTTTCTCCCTCTCTCCTTCCCTCCTTTCCTCCCTCCTTCCCCTCTCTTCCTTCCTTCCTTCCTTCCTTCCTTCCTTCCTTCCTTCCTTCCTTCCTTCCTTCCTTCCTTCCTTCCTTCCTTCCTTCCTTCCTTCTTTTGTTTCTCCCTGTCTTCTTCCCTCCCCACTCCTTTCTCTTCTTCCTCTTCTCACTCTCATTTCTTTCTCTTTTCTCTCTCTCTCATTTTCCTTCTTTCTTCCAGGGAAGGGGTTTTTGACAACATGTCTCTCTTCCCAGCTCTCCTTTTTACTAATAGGCCTTGTGATCTTTACTTTGTACCTCTAGGGAGTACTCTTCAGATAGTTATTTTCCCTAAGAAATAATTTCTTACTTTCCATGTTAGATCTTGCAAAACATTTACTTGAGTGAATTCCTTGTAGTCTTTTGGATCATTTAAAAAAGCAATTCTATAGCACAATACTCTTTTAAAGGGCCCCAAGTTCTATATTTTAAATAATATTTCCTTTTATCCAGTATTTATGGATAGGTTATTTATTCTAATTAGATCATACTTAATCCTATGTCTATTGCTCTCAAGTACAATGCAAGTAGCTGTGAGCCGCCTAAAAGGAGAATTCCATAGGAAGTATTTAACTATTATTTTAACACCTGGCCAGGTTAGCCAAAATTCCTTAAAATTTCACAAGGAAAAAAAATGCATGTAAATATAATATTAGGAATACTTTAATAGGACAAAATTTAATAGGTACAAACTTTCACTTTACTGAAAATTCTACTTTGTGGAATATGTCTTTATTTTTAAAAAAATATATTCTATCTATTTATGAGAGGGAGAAAGAAAGAAAGAAAGAAAGAAAGAAAGAAAGAAAGAAAGAAAGGAAAAGAAAGAAAAGAAGAAAGAAATAATATGTGCATGCCAGGACCTCTTGCAGCTACAAAGAAACTCTAGAAATATGCACTGCTTTGGGCATCTGAGTTTAAATGGATTCTGAGTATCAAACCCAGGTCAGCAGGCTTTGTAGTCAAAGTGACTTTAACAGCTAAGTATTTCCCCAGTTCTGGATCTGTATTTATTAAAACAATCAAACTTTTTTCTATATGTGTGGTACGTGTACACATTTAATGTCAGCACTTGAGAGACTGAGGTAGGAGGATCTTTGTGAGTTTGAGGCCAGCCTGGACTACAGAGTTAGTTTCAGGTCAGCCTGGGCTACATACAGGAAGGCTCTGCTTAAAAAAAAAAAAAAAAAAAAAAAAAAAGAAAACAAACAAAGAAGACAACAAGTTCTGATGATACACAGTAGAATGAAGTCATTTTGGTGAAAATAAATTCTGATTTTAAGAGGTTATACTCTTTTTTTAAAATATATTTTTAGTAGTTATGTATATAGTATATATACAGCCATGAAAGTACCATTGTTAGCCTTCTCCCTGCCCCCCCATGGGTTGTGTGGGTCTTGCCTTATGTGGGTCAGGTTATACTCTTATCCCCTTTCCCCAGCTCCTATTACCCTGGGGGTCCTCTTCAGTGGGGTTATGGGATTCACTGTGGGGTCATGAAGGCCTCAGGCCCTATGGGGTAGCAGAGGGACTGTGACTCTGGTTATTCCTTTCCACTCTGTGGCTCTTACAATCCTTATGCCTCCTCTTCCTCAACGTTCTCTGAACCACACAGGTCTGTTAGCAGGCTGGTTTAGTGTGGAGTTTTCTGTATCCTCTGGATTTCTGCTTTGATAGGTTTTGATTGATCACCTTGTCTGTCACCATCTCCCTGGAGCTGGTTGTCAGGTTAACAGTGAGAGCAGTTTCATGTCGCTGCTTCCTCTGCAATTTCTCCTGGGCCATGACAGATGTGGTAGAGGTGGCAAGTCTCATGGTGGGCAGTCAGCTATCTCCTTGTCTTATTGATGGACTTTGCTCTCCTCTGTTGTCTGTGCCATCTGTAAAATAAACTAGATACTCACAGGTGTCGTGGCACATACCTTTAAATCTAGAAATTGGTAGGCTGAGGTAGGAGGACTGCTGTGAGTCTGAGGCTAGCCTGACACTATATAGGTGAATTCCAGGTCAGCCTGAACTAGAGTGAAACCCTACCTCAAAAAGCCAAAATAAAATAAATCGATTCTTCAACCAAGAGTCAGTACAGCTTGGGTTAAGGAGAGTATGCAAAGCTATTTAAGATATTTTTGATTGTAAGCCCACTTTTCTCCACAGAACAATGAAGGCTTCTCTCTGGAGTTTATGAGTTTCCCAATTATGGGACTCTGACTTGGTTTTCAGTACCAGATATGAGTTTCTCCCACTGATCAGGCCTTATGTCTAGACAGACAACAGTTAGTTACCTGCAGAGGCTGTGTGCCACTGTTGCACAAGTGTGTCCTTCTTGTCTGGCTAGTTGATTTCACAGTCTGCAGGGTTCTCTGCTTATTCATGCCATTGGTGACCATTGTCCCCCAGCAGCTCCAACAGGGCTCTCCAGCACGCTGAGGGCTAAACAGGAGGGTGTGAGTTTCCCTTTTGGTTCCAGCATCGTATTCCAATGTCCTGTAACTATAGCCTGTGGTGTCATCACAACAGGTTCTTACCTTTTAGCTTCTTTGCAAGTCTTTTCATTCATTCTATTGTGGTACATTCTGTACCTATATTAGAGAAAAAAAGAAGATAAATAAATAAAAAACAGTGACATTCTGGCCACAAGACTTTTCCCAAAGCAAGCCTTGATTCTTAAGGAAAGTTGAAGAAATGTTTTAAAATGTCAGAGCAAAATAATCTATACTAATTTCAGAGAGTCATTAACAGCTTACACATCCATATCTTTCTGGACTGATCTCTCAGAAACTATGTATGTCACCCAGTTCATCATAGGATGTGATATCCAGATGAAGGTAAATACTTTCTTCAGAATGTTTTTCATACTATAAGTTGTAAAATTTCACAATAAAAGCAGACAATCAGATCACAAAGCCCAGTCCCTCATTAAGGAGGATGTATTACCTCAAAAGAACTTTTCTAGGGAGCTGGGGAGATGACTCAACTGGCTAGAACATTAACTGAGCAAGCATGAGGGTCTAAGAGGTCCTGAGACATTCTTAGCTCTCTTTTCAAGCACCTCATCAAGCACTTACATAAGACCAGTGCCAGAGAAACAGGCCGATCACTGGGCTCACGCTTCTGTAAGACCAGTGCTACAGAGAGTGGAGACAGGCCGATCACTGGGCTCACGCTTCTGTAAGACCAGTGCTACAGAGAGTGGAGACAGGCCGATCACTGGGCTCGCTGGTCAGTCTGATGCTAGCGAGCAGGAACAACAGTGAGCTCCTGGCTCAGTGAGAGATGCCGACTCATGGAAACAAGTTGGACAGCCATACTGAAGGACACCCGAAATTCTCTTCTAGCTTCCACACTTGTATACAAAGAGCTTGCATATCTGTATACATGTGCATACACTGTACATACATACCACATCACACATACTGCATACACACACATCCCCACCACTTTTTTTTTTCAAAGTAGAGTTTCACTCTAGCTCAAGCTGACCTGGAATTAACTATGCAGTCCCGGGCTGGCCTCTAACTCATGGCAATCATCCTATCTCTGCCTCCTGAGTGCTGGTATTAAAGGTGTGCACCAACACACTAGCTCCAAAGGAATTTTTCAAAAGACAGAGGAAAAGAGAAAGTGCTTGCACATACTGCCAATTGGAAAATGATTATTTTCTTAACTCCATGTTTCAGGGCATCTAGGATTGCTCATGTACAATTGCTTTTTCTTTTCACCTGGACTTCGTCTCCTTTTTGGTAGAGACACTGATGAGTAGAGAAACAGAAATGCTGATCAGCCGGAGGGAAGAGAATCAAAGACCTAGATAATTCACAAACTGGAAAATAAGCTCTTAACTAATAAAGACTAGATTGTAAATAGGATAGAAAGAATTTATCCCTGGTATTGGCTTGAATTTTTGTACCCAATCCAAGAATGTATCTGTGAATTTCACAACTGGCTATATATTGCCCCTTTGAGATTTCTTTTCCTGAACTAATTATCCATTGTGTACATGAAGCAAAGAAATAGCTTATCATTAAAGTTATTTTTCAGGTGGATATTTTACTGTGCATGTTGTTAAAATGTCTGGAGCATTAATAATGAATGAGTTAACTTTGTTAATACAGCTTCTTTGGGGAGTCTCTGATCTATATCCTGATCACCCAAAAGGAAATTTTCTGTAATATTTTATTCATGTAAAATTTAGGAGAGTAGTTAGATTGACTAATTTTTCCATAATAAATAATTTAATTTAACTTTGTACTGCTTTTTGCATTTTAATATTTTCATGATGTGTTCTTTAAAACTCTCAATATTAAAATAATCACTGAATGTTTGTGACTGATTTGGTTTAATTTGTAAATTTTAAGTATGGCTCTTAGGTTACAAGGTATAGGGAATGGGGGTTGTTTTCTAATAGAAAATGAATACAACTATAAGCCTCCAAAGTTATGTGTAAAATTAGGTGTTTTTTGTTTTTATTTTATTTTATTTTATTTTATTTTATTTATTTCTTTTTTGAAATAGGGTCTCTCTATATAGCATTGCCTGGCCTGTAGACGAGGCTGGCCTTGAACTTGTGGCAATCTTCTTGCCTCTGTCTCCTGAGGGCTGAGAATACAGATGTCTGTCAAGATGCCCAGCTGTGCAGTTTTTAAATGAAATACTGAAAATGTTGAGCTCAACATAGCAATGCTATATAACAATAATTATTATTGTTATTTAGATTATAAAGATAATACAAATTTTATGTTTTTCATATATCCCATTCGATTGTACTGTCATACAACTTAGACTTATTTAAAATCTTGCTTAAAACTTTCCAAGGTCTTCCCACTTTAAACTCAAATTAAGAGCCTAGATATCATGTAGCTGGCCTTTGACATTGAAATTCTGGTAGAAAATTCTATCTCCAGTTAGGATAATTAGCCAGAGGAGATAACCACTCTCACCAAAGCAACCAGAACAACTCAGGTAAACCACAAATTCAGGATTTTAAAAACCTTTCTTAGAATATAAATGAACTGAATTCCAGAAGGTGATAAGGAGAACAGATATTCGGGTCAAATGTCCTCCCTGGAGGAAGTCATCTAAAGGCTGTGTTTGTAGAGGAAAGCTTTTTGAGACTCCCTATCTTCTAGCTTCTGATCATATCTGTTTTCTCCAACAATTTCCCATGGCTCTTCACTGAGCTATCCACCAAACACAGTTCCAAGGCAGATGAGTTGAATGAGAACCCCCACCACCCCCACAAGCACACATTCATTCTCCAGTCAAAACAGCCCTGAGAGAAATACTTCTAATACATGCTTGGGCTTCACCAGCTGTTATTATAGTGGCTCTTAGAAGGCTAGAGAAAGAGATAATCAGTAGAAAAATAACATGAAGTACCAGTGTAGGGCTATGGGCAAAAAAGATTGCAGCTGAACTATATAACAAAAAGAGATATCCTTTAGTTTGGAACCAACTGACGGATGGACTAAAAAATAAGACACTAGAGGGGGTAAAAGTAAACAATGGTCAAGAGAGTTTATGTGTGGGCTCATGAGTGCATGGGTATATATATATATACGTGTGTGTGTGTGTGTGTGTGTGTGTGTGTGTGTGTGTGTGTGTGAAGGCCAAAGGACAAACTCAAGTGTTCCTTAGGTGCTTTGTATCTTTTCTCAGACAAGGTATCTCACTGGCCTGAAACGCATCAAATAGGCTCATTGGTTGGCCACTAAACTCAGGGACATGTCTGTCCCTGCATCCCACACTGCAATTAGCACCACCACACTCAGCTTGGGTTCTGGGATCTAACTCAAGTCTTTATGCTTGTAAGGCAAGTCCTTTACTGACTGAGCCATCTCCCAAGTCCCAAGAGAACTTTTTAAGTGTTCTCAATAAAACCAGACTTAGAGACAGTATAGGAGTTATTAGAAAAATAAAATATTCACGATGCACTTGAAAATAAGTTTGTAGTCGTTATCATTCTGGGACAAAACACCTGAGCAGAAACAGCTTATAGAAGGAGAGGGAGGGTATATATCTACTTATGGTTTCAAGGGGACGTTTCATCACAGCAGGAAAAGAAGTAGTCTATCAACTGAGCTTAGATGTCACCCATGAAGCCTGCCTCCAACAACATGACTTCTCTAGGAAGGCTTTAATACATCCTAAAGACCCAACCACCTTCCCAAACTCCCATGAGCTGCGGACTAATTATTGAAAGCACATGAGCCTATGGGGGACATTTCATTCAAACTACCACAAAATTGTAATCTAAACCATGGAAAACATACCAAGAAGAACCTGCTGTTGAGGGGATAATCATAGTTTATCATCGTATAGTCACTCTGTCTTGTAAGCATGTGTGTGAAGGCCTCTGCTCTCTAGCTGACAGTGAAACTTCACTGTTCCTAGGACCAATCCCCATGTCCAGCAAATTTTAAATACATGACAATATTTTCTTAAATTTTATGTGGAAGAGAATGTTTAAAACTTTCACCTTCATATAAAATTATGCATGTAAAGAAAGATACATGTCATGACAGGCATTTTACTATGTAAAAATTATTTATTTGCACATTTGTATGTATGGGTATGGATGCAACAGAAGGGTCTCAAGCCATTATAAATGGAATGCCAGACTCTTATACCACTTTTTGCATCAGGCTTTATATGAATGGCTGGGGAACTGAACTCAGGCCAATAAGCTTTGGAAGCAAGTACCTTTGACACTAAGCCATATCTTCACCCTGAAAGCAACTTTGAAAATACTTTAAAAAAATGTTATTCTTGTTTAAAAATCTATACCTCCCAGGCTATGTTTACTGCACGTGAGAGACAGACTACAAACTCTGTAGTCTTTTCATGACTGCTCACATGGCATATATTAAATTACTGTTTGGAATTCTCCAAGGGTGTGACTCCATTCTCATCATTCCAGCTAAGGATATTTTGATTTATGTTAAATTTACTCCTGGTAATCATTGCAAGAGCTTTCTCATCTTTACAGTAAATCTGAGGAAAATAGGAATATTATAGTTGCCATAATGTAGTGTTTTCAATAATCATACATAATTATTGTTAATCACAGAGACACTGGATGCCAAAGAATCTTTGAGCTATTAGAATAATAATATTAATATTAATAATAATAATAATAGAATTTATGTGACGCTGTCCACTAAAGAAATAGGCTAAGGGTTAGAGACTTGCTCCCAGACTGATGCACACTAGTGTCTAGCTTATTTACATTGATTAACTATAACTAAATGTTTCCCTTTTCAAACATACATTTTTGGCTATTGCTAATTTCCCCTTACCCCCACTAAATAAGACACATCAAGAGAGTTATATTAAGTTTTAGATGCCAGCCCTCTGAAGTTAATATACTGCTAGTATCTATTAGAGTATTATATATATATATATATAATTATAATAATGATGAATAACTTAATTAGCAATAACTAACCCTTATTTTACTGGTTGCTATGCAGAGTAATAGGCATAATTTATCACTAATCATTAGCACCATTTTAGATAGTATAATTATATTCACTCAAAGAAGACAGAAAATAATCCTAAACATTAAAAAGTAACATATTCAAGATAAAAGCACTAGAAAATGGCAAAGCCGGGAATTGAAGTCTGGCCTTTCAATCTCTTTAATGGACAATGCAGTTAGCAATAACATATACTTGTTCATATCGACTGACCTAAAAAAAAAAAAAAAAAGAGTGGGCAAAAGAAAACAAAAAAGAAAGCCAGGCATAGTGGCACACACCTTTAATCCCATCACTCACGAGGCAGAGGTAGGAGGATTGCCATGAGTTCAAGGCTACCCTGAGACTAATTCCAGGTCAGCCTCATCTACAGTGAAACCCTACCTCAAAAAAACAAACAAAAAAAAAAAAAAAAAAAAAGGAAGGAAGAAACAGAATTCCAAACAATGAAAATAGATATACTTGCTATTTCTTTTTAGTCAGAAGGCAGAAAAATGAATGAAAAATTTAATGTCTTATGTTAAAATATATTTACAAACACATGATTGTTTTAGATTATACAAATTGAGCTAGAGAGATGACTCAGTGGTTAAGGCGCTTGTCTACAGAGCCTAATGGCCCAGGTTAAATTCCCCAGTACCCATGAAAAGCCAGATGCACAAAGTGGAACATGCATCTGCAGTTTGTTCAAAGTAGCTAGTGGCTCTGGTATGCATATTCACTCTCTTTCTCTTCATCTCCCTCTCTCTGCATGCAAATAAATTTTTAAAAATCCTTAAAAAATAAAATAAATTGCACAAGATGATTAGATAAAATACAAAATTTAACTATATAGCACAAATAAGAAATGGACATACAATCAATCTTTTGGATATATATATATATATATATATATATATATATATATATATATATATATTATTGTGGTGTTATCCTAGTCAATAAAAAATACTAACTTTCTTTCAAATTTATGATGATATAATCATATATATTTTTAAATTTGTTTTATAATTATATATGGTTTAATAGTGTGAGATAAATGTCTATGATGCTGTCTGTGCAATTATAAAACCTAGTTAATAATTTATATTCTAATTTGCAACACTCAATTCAAAATTTGTTCTCTGTCTTCTTTTAGAAATGCATACTGAAAAAAATACTCAAAAAATACTTTACTCTTATTTTTAGTTTGTTTGGCAAGTTAGGGTCTCATCCTTGCCCAGACTAACCTGAAACTCACTCTATAGTCCCAGGCTGGCCTGAAACTAACAGTGATCCTCCTACCTCTGTCTTTTGAGTGCTGGGATTAAAGGCATGCACCACCACGCTTGGCTTCTTTTTATTCTTTAGCTACTTATTTTTTTTTTGATATTTTCATTGCTTTAGAATCCTAACAAAATTTTTGTTTTCATATTTTTAATGTTGCAGTTGCCCAATCATCTATCAAAACAACTTCCCCCAAATACTTTCATTAATGTAAATCAATAACCATCAGTACAACGTAGTCACACTTTGAGAAGAAATCTACCTTAGTGATATCTACATGTACAGATATAAAAATGCCTAAACATATTTTAAAAGACATTAAAGACTCACTGACATTAAGCACGTTAATTTCAAACCAAGTCATCCATTTATAAGAGGTGTTATTAAGTATGATTTTGAAGCTGCAGATAGATTTTGTGGTCATTGTCTGTAATTGCTTCCTGGCTGGCAGAATGGATTTATTATGGGAGCTGTCTACCATCACGTGATACCCTGGCTATTTCTAAATAACCAGCTCAAAATCGGAAAGTCCCCTCTGAACAAAACTGTCTGTTTTACATTTTCTACTTCAGTCTTCTTAATTGTGCTGTATAATCTGGGTATATTGTAATCATGAAAGCAAGTATTTATTGACTTAAGATTATCTCTTTTTTATTGCTTAGAATTCTAAGATTTCAACTATTTTTCAGTACAAAATAGATGTAAGCAATTGATAGATATTTCATGCTATAACTTTGTGTTTGGGAGAGAGCTATGGGGAAAAATCTTAAGAGTCTAAGAAAATAAATGGTTACATTCATAATTTCATCTGCAAACTGAACTTGGACAAGGTTATCATTACTCTAAAGTACCTGCTCTTCAGACAATCATTTGATTACATGAATGTATCACTAATGGTCAGAAATCACTTTTGGAAGGCATGACTTTCATGGTGTTCTTACAGAATACATTGCATAGGAAGAAAAAGCTTTTACATTTTAACTGAACCATAAACACATAGCCAGTTTTTAGGCATTTTTGAATTGTGCATGAGAGAAGCTAGTGGGAATCTCATGCCCAGAAAATATATGAGATCATTCCAGAGGTGAATGCATACTGTCTTCTATTTCCTACTTCATTTTAGTTGTATGTAATGAAATAGTTTGATGGGAGCAACATAGAAAATTACTGAGAATTTTTATATTCTGAGGTTCTTTGACTATTGGCCAAGTTGACAAAGGAGCAGGATTAATATCTATTTCTGGGGAAAAATTGAGGCAGAGATATATTTTCAGAGTGGTATTTTTTCCCCTGTTTGCTTCATTGGGCAAGAAAGCTTTATCTTGTTCTGTGAGGTTAACTATGGGAACAGACCACTGCTGGGACCTGGGGAATGAACACAAAGCAGAAAGAGGAAGGGAGAAAATGCTCTGTTAGTTTTCTGCCTAGACAGGTCACATTGCACTTGGGGCATGAAGATGAGGTAAGAGTTTTAAATCAGCTGTGAAATTATTTTGGTACCTAGTGTAGAGTGGAGGATTAGGGTTATGTTTTCTTAGTCATTTCCTAGAATAGACAAACAGGAGGTTTGTATTATTGCTTGCCTGTACCGAAGGGAGAGATCTTTGAGTGCACAGAAGAGGCCGATCAGTTAGCCAAACACAAATACAATTGGCTAATAAAAATATATGAAAAAAATATGTTCACTACCCTGAGCCATCAGAGCTGGGGAGATGGCTTTGTCACAAGCATGAGTACCTGTGTTGTGGTTCTCAGCTTTCACATAAAATCTGGAAGCTGTACCCATGCCTGAAATTCTAGCCCCATGGAGGCAGACAAAAAATAAATGTGGAGAACAATTAAATAAGACCACCAACATGAACTTCTGGTCTCCACATGCTTGCATACATCCCCCCCCCAACACACACACATATGAACATACTTGTAAACATTTTTTTAAAAAAGGCAATTTTGACTTTCCCAGTACCACAAACTTTGCCATATGTGTACCAATAAATATATTAACTTCAAAACAAACACAAAAGACAATTTCTTGCCAATACACTGCTTATTTTGGCATTGGTATCACAAGTCAGTAATTGTTAATAAAAGTTCCTCATTGTATAAAAATTTAAAAACTTTGGAACAGCAAGGGAAACAACCAATTAAAGAGATTTCCCAGAGAATGGGAGAAAATCTTTGTTAGGAATATATATGACAAAGGATTAATATGCAGAATATATAAATAACTCAAAATTATATAAAATCCTCAATCCATAAATAGCTTAATGAAATGAATGAACAGATAGTTTTCAAAAGATGAAAGACACTTGGCCAGTAAACACATGAAGAAAATGTTAGTCATTAGGAAAATGAAAATTGAAACTACTTTGAAATTCCATCTTACCCATGTCAGAGTGTGACTATTATAGCGAAAACAAATAATAACAAATGCTAGTGAGGTTGGGGGGGGGTGAATAGGAACCATTCCCTTACACTTCTGGTGGGAATACAAAGTTGTCCAGCACTATGGAACTCAGTATGGAGGTTCTGTTACTCCTAGGTATACCTGGAGTGCTAGAAGTCTGCACCCCACAGAAATACTGGCACATCATTGTTATTGCAGCACTATTCACAATAGCCAAGTTATGGAATAAAGTCAAGGTCCATCAATGGATGAATGGATAAATAAATGTGGAGAATATTATATATGTATATGTATATATATGCTTTATTCAGCTGCATAAGAATGAAGTTATGTGGATTGTTTGGATGCACCTGGAAACAGTCATATTAAGCAAAATAAGTCAGACTAAATGTGACAAATATCACATGTTTTCTCTCATTTCTTTATCTTAGGTTTTTTATAGATACTTAAAACCACACACCTACACATATGCATATATAATATACATATACAGTTAGGCAGAGGGAGACTGGGGAAGTAAAGAAACAAAGTGACTAGCCAGAGATGAAAGAAAAATATAGGATGATTATGGCCAAAATGCATGATATACTTAAAAAAATGTTTTCATTAAACCCAACACTGTGTAAAAGACTTTTCTTAAAGGTTATATTTGGGGATAAGAAATATTGCAAGATTGAAGAACATGAATTTTACATATTAGATGTTATAGAAATGATGGCATTTTTCTTCCAAATTTCAGCCATAAATTCCTTATGCCACAGTAATCTGCAGGAACATTATATGTAAAAAGTGGCACGTAACTATGTGCTCTTTCCCACAGAATTCTGTTTTCTATCTTCTGAAACACTTACCTGCTTGCTGTTACCTGATAACTTCGTCTCCTATTCCTAGACCGTTGAACCTGCCTGTTTGCAGGTTCACTAAAATACTTACCTCCTTTGTAAAAGAGGAGGATTCTTGGGTTGGGAAGATGGCTCAGTCAATAAACCACTTATTTTATAAGTATGAGGACCTGAGTTTGGATCCTCTGCTAACCACATAAATGCTGGATGAGCATGGTGGCAGGCACCTATAATCACAGCACTTGACAGCAGCCCTGAGGCAAGCTGCCTATGCAGACTAGCCAATTTGCAAATTCTGTGTTCAAGTGAGAGATCCTGCCTCAGCTAAAGAGGAAAAGTGATGAGAGAAGATGTGAATGTCAACCTTTGGCCTCCATATCCACATGCATACAGCTATGTGTACACCCTCATATGCATGTGCATGCAGACACACATGAACAGACATGCACACATGTGTGCACCCCACATATTCATACACATGTAATAAAAAGAGCATTCATCAGTGCTCTTAAATGGAAGTCACCATTTTGTACTCTCCATGCCTATCTTCCCTACCGTCCACCATACAGCCACTCCTCCATTTTTAAGTCAATAGTCACATTCAACACATTTCTTTCCTTCAGCCACTTTGAGCTGTTGAATAAACCATTCTCTTTCCTGAGTTATTCCTTGACATTAAGCCTTAATTCCTATCCAACAGCCTCATGTAGCCCTGCACTGCCTTCCCTTCTCCGTTTCCTCGTAGCCCAGAGACATTCACAAAAGCTTTGGCTTATGACTTTTAATCCTTCCCTGCCATCATCCCACACTTTGTTTCTCTCTGAACCAGCGCTCTTTGATACCCCTTTGGCCTCATGCCTCTTAACGTTACCCTTGCCATCTTCCCTAGCTCAAACTATTAGTGATCTGAGAGCTCACTTTGTTCACTAGGAGCACAAGAATCAAAAACATAATATGTAGATGTACCCACCTTACCCCACACTGATGTCTGAAGAAGAGGGAGGCTCTTTACCATCGATCCTTTGAAAGGAGTCAAAAAAATTCTATATATATAAAAAAAAATCACAGCACACCATAGAGAATGTCACCATTAATTTTGGTATACTGAATAGTAATAATGCTTAAGCTTGACATCAATTTCCATTTATTTCTAAGTTTCTGGTTATGTACTTTTAACTATAGAGCAAGTGAGCCTTTTTGCATGTTCTGATAAGATTTTATTTGGAAAGTTCTTTCTTATCTGAATAACATGTCTATGTTATTTCTGTGGTCAGTAGTTTTCAGACTATACTTTCACTTCACTGTTTGTAATCTTCTACTGGAATGAAGACACTTCCTCCCGTATGCTCTCAACAGCATCATGGTCTGAGGATCAAACATTCTAGCAGTAGCTTTGAATCCCACCATGGGACCACTCTGAAAATCCATTACGTTAGGACAACTTTCCCACACATCCTTTGATCTGAGTTTAATAAAAGCTTTCTGGGTCTCACTTAAAATTTTTATGAATGACTCTGAAATTTTAAATATATTTTTGGCTTTACATTTTATCTAAATGTATCTCTTATCCTTAATATGCGTATATATGAAAGTTCTACTCAAAAGAGCACACAGATGTGACATAGGGTTGGTATATTCAAGAAGTATAAACCTTGGAATCAGAAGGATTAGTTTTATATTTGGTTTCTTATCTCATTTCATTGTGAGCTTATCAGCAAAGATTTGTACATACAGGTTAACAGAAACAAGTGATAATATTAACTTATTTTAAAATGGGTGTCAAAAAAGCATTTTAGTGCAAGATTTCTGAAAAGAGGAGTAGAAAGGACACTCTAAACTTCAGGCTGAAGGAACAGAGCTGTGTCATGCTGTAAAGGGTCTACAGCATGTCAAAGGGTGGGTGATTCAATTGTCTAAATGCATGATGCACTGAGTCAGTTTAGACCAGAGCAAACTGGACCTGTCACTGAAATCACAATGGGTAAAAATGGACCTATTCAATCTGATTCTCAATGCCCAGATTCTTCCCAGTTGTAAATTTGAGCTTCGGGACAATACATTAACTCATTCGGGTCACCGGGGTACTATGTCGGCTCAGTGCTCACAATTGCCCATGACCCATTCTGCACTCTGCCCAGCAGGAGGGATGCTGTATCATTTTGTGCTCTCTTCTTTAGGATAATGTCAGGTTTGAAAGGGAATGAACAAAAGAAGTTGCTGCTTTTCCTTCCACCCACTCCACACTACCATAATCACACCCCTCCTTCCATTTGTCCAGAACCTGACAGAAAAAGAGCTGAGGGCACATGTGTCTACTCACAGACTTGAATAAAACCAAGAATTCACTGCTGTTCAACTCTTTCTTCAAGTTGAAGAAAATGGCCTAGCTGCAATACAGGACAGCTGGAGAGATTTCTAAAGCACCTCCAGTAAAACCATCACCATATAGTTTCTCATATGACCAACATTTCTCATGTGTATGGTGTATGCACATGTGCATGTATATGCATACACATGTGTGCATGCACATGTGTACATGCATGTGCATATGTGTGTACAAGCATCTGAAGGCCAGAGGTTGATGTCAGGTGTCTTCTTCAAGTGTTCTCCATTTTATTTTATTCTTTTAAGTTTTTTTTTTTTTTAGTTTTTTTAATATTATTTCACTTATTTGAGAGAGAGAAGAGAAAGATATATATATAGAGAGAGAATGGGCCTCCAGCCCCTGCAAACAAACTCCAAATGCATGTGCCGCCTTGTGCATCTGGCTTATGTGGGTTTTGGGAGTTGAACATAGGTCCTTAGGCTTTACAGGCAAATGCTTTAACCACTAAGCCACTTTCCAGCCCTCCATTTTATTTTCTGTGATAGGGTCTCTAGGTGAACCTAAATCCTGTATATTTGGCTAGAGGAGACAGCCAGTAAGTCCTAGGGATCCTCCTCTTTCTGTCTCCCCAGTACTGAGTTAACAGGTACGTGCCCCTGTGCCTGCCATTTTACATGGGAGCTGGGGAAGTGAACTCAGCTCCTCATGCTTGTACAGCAAACACTTCACCCACCGAGCTGCCCATTGTGCCACTTGCCCGGCCCAGCACCAAAATCTACTGAAACAACTATCTCCTTTCTCCACATCCTTTAATCCATGCTGTCATTACCATGTTTGCTTTCTCATCACTTTTTATTGAGATTTCATTGTTTGAATATATTGCATATTAGTCTTGTTTTCTTCTGGTTATACCTTGGTGTTCCCTCCTCTCTGCCCCCATTCCACTCAGGGCCTTTTCCTCAGTGGGGTTCTCAGTATTCACAGTGGGGACATTGATGTACCAGTCATTCTCTGTGAGGGGGAAAATGCCTCAAGGCACTCCTTCCCCCATGATAATCTTTCTATTCTTCCTTTACAATGTTCCCAAAGCCTTGACAGGCTTGTTATGTCTCCTTTAGTGTTGAGCTCTCAGCAGCCACTGAGCTTCTGCTTTGCTGAGTTTGGAATCTCCTCAGTGTCTATCATCATCTCCCTGGAGGAGATTCTCAGGCTAGCAGTAAGAACCATGCTTGCTTTTTAATATATTTAACCATTCTTAGTTCTTACTATATGTGAACCTTCATATATATGATAGTTTCTGTAACTGAACCAAGCCATTCTTCACTCCAAAAATTTCAGCTCATCTGTCAAATTCCCACTTTCATGCCCTTCTTTTGTGGAGGCATTACCTGGGAAAGCTATAATGAGTTTCTTCCCTTCTTTCCTCTCTCCCTCATTCATCCCTCCCTTCCTGTTTTCCTCCCTTTCTTTCTTTCTTTTCTCCCTTCCTTTTTTCCCTTCCTTCCTTCTTTCTTTCCTTTCTTTGGCATAATGCTCTATGTGCCACACTTCCCACATCCTTATGCCCTGTAATGTCTTTCTTTTCCACCAGATCAGTAGCATGAATCATGCTGGTGTCAAACCTGATTAGATCATTATTTTACATGTAAAACTTAGTCTGGTTCTCTTATATAACAAGTGTTCAGTGAAAAGACCCAAGGCATGCAAACCCTGTCATGTGCCCAAGGGTCTCTCTTAGAATGTACCTGTTCTGGGGAGACATGAATCATTCAACCTCATCGTGTAGATGCTAAATGAGATGTCTCAAGCTCACATACTCCCTGATGGTTTACTGTAGCACCAAGATATTCATACAGGTCAGCCTTCCACCATCTCTAGTCACCCGTGCATATGCTATTGGAAGTCTGTATACATAACTTTCTCCACTAAGGTACAGGCATTCATCTTCTGAAGCCCTCTTTGGCTATTTCCATGGTCCCTGGATGAAGGCTCAAGTTTCAAACTATATACACTTTATTCTCTTTAGTTGTCAAAACATCCCTAATAAATGTGATATTTTGTCTGAGATGTTGTATATTTTTAGACTATAAGCAACTTCAGCTGGACTTGGTGGTGAGTGCCTTAGATCTCAGCACTTGGGAGACCAAGATATCAAGATCACTGTCAGTGCAAGGCCAAGGTGGCTACAGAGTGACTTCCAGGACAGCCTGAGCTACAGTGAGACCCTGCCTTGAAATATACAACAACAGAAAAACAAAACTTCCATATCCAAATATTCCAAATTTAACATATGTGAACACACACATATACTCTCAAAAATCAAGCAGAGTTTTAGGATTTAGTTTTAGGATTGTTAACTCTGAACCATAGCAGTTCATGAAGAACTCCTGTATGGATGCTCTTATTCTGCTCATCTTCTGTCTCTCTCTGCTGCTGTCCTTGAGAACTGGACAAAACAGGGACCCTCATGTCTTGTCACTCAAGTGTTTTGGACAATCCCTGTTTGTTTTCTTTGCTCAGAAATCTTAAACTTGATCTCCCAAGGATTACTAGTGTTAGCTCCAAAAAGTTTTTTACACATCTCTCTAGGGAAATCTAGTGCTTTTTCATGCAAGTTTTCCCTCTTGGAAATGGAATCCTAGCTGGCTTGCTATCAGCCATAAAGATTCTGGAGCTAAAGCAATCAATGACTAATGATTCTTGAGTGCCTTTCTACAGACCTAATGCAGAGAGATTGGAAAATCATAGCTCTTGTGGGTTTGGTGAGCCTGAAAATGTTAGCATTTGCTGAGCCCTTAGCACTGTCACTGCACCCATTTCATAGCTGAGTAAACTGAAGAAATTCAAGGGCTTTGTGCAGAACTCTTGGAAAGAACTTGCAAATGCTGGATGATCGGTAGGCCATCAAATATCCTTCTATGCGGGGTAAAGACAGAGATGAGAAAAATGAGCAAGGAGCACATCCTTCTTGCCATTTTGCTAACAAGCTAAAGAGAAGTTTCAGAAGACTATCAGGTAAGAAATATGCAACATCACATAGAAAATGAGAATGCCAAGTGTGTGGTGGGAACTTCTAGAGCATTTTAAAGAAAGAGTAGGATTTCATGATGGAGAGATGGCACTGTTGGCCGAGTGTATTAATCAGGGTTGTATTAAAAAGAGGATTTTTTTTGGATTAGTTTACAGTAGTCCAACAATGGAAGTCTGCAAGCTTGAGGTCAAGGAATGCAGTAGCTGCTCAGTCTATGGGGGCTGGATGCCTCAGCAGTTCCAATCTAGCACTGTAGGCTTAAAAGCTTTCTGAAGAGCCACTGGTCTTTAGTCCATGCTGGAAGGCTGAGGAAACTTGGTTCCGATGCCAAAGAAGGATAGCCAAACAAAACAGATGCTTATACAAGGTAAGACACTCACCAAAAAGCAGCACTGACAGCCCGGTGGGTTTAAGAGGCTTTTTCCCTCAGAGCTTCCATACATAAAGCCCCCCTCTTGGAGGTCCACCCACTGTGGGGGAAGGGATTTCTCTTTCAGTCACTCCTTCCTGGAAGCAACTTTAGAGATCCAACTGAGAGGAATGTCTGTGAATTCCTGCTCAGATCAAGTTGACAAAAGAGCTTAACCATCATACCCAGCAACCAGTCCTTATCCACATAAGAGCATTTCACAGGTGGAAACAACAGGTCACTCAGTGCTGCCTGAGTGTCCAGTACAGCTGAAAGTGTAGCGAGCATGGAGACTACAGAGATACCTATTGAAGAAGGAGTCAATTATGAAGGGCTATTTATGTTTACCTGGGAGTTCACTTTGGACCTGAAAGATGAAAAACTACTAAGAGAGTCCATGTAGAAGAAAAAGTGTGATCCCATCTGCATGTAAGGGACTCTGTGAAACAATGAGAGAGCAAGAAGGTGAAGAAGAAATAGGAGACAACTAGCTTCTTTCAGGCACTTAGGGATAGAAGCTCAATGAGGGAACAAGGAGATGCCTTTCTATCAATCTTGGCAAAACTGAAGCTTGGGTCTGATCCTACCTCTCTAAGATGGCTGCCAATGATGTGCCCAGCAGGAACGTCCTGCTTTTTCTTCAGTTCAGCCTCTCTGGATCAGCAGTTCTCCTTGAATCCAATCCATCCAGGTCTCTGCTTATACTCTGAGCCTGATGAGGAAGCTTACCCTGATTGGACATCTGTATTCTATAAAGGAGGTTACCCACAAAACACAGCCTTCTCCGTGGCTCGCTTGCTCCTCTTCTTCTTGCCCCATGACCTGGCCTGAGCGTCTTCTTGAGTGTGACCCTCCTTCCCAGCCCAGCATGGTGGTGGAGATGCTTACCTGTGCTTGAGTATTTTTCTTCTTGCCTTCTGTCTGTGCCATGTTTTGGGGGTACCCTCACACTTGGATTATAAGTAAGATTTATCTTTGATATCTGAGTCCTTCACAATTTCTTTTTTTTTTTAGCCATTGATTAGAGATATATTTATTTAATAAATACATATATTTAGATTTAAATTTGCTCCACAGAACTCAGATATGGAAAAGTCATATTTCAGTAACTTGTTTTACTCAATTTACCTTTGTTTCTTCTAAACTTTTTTTTTTTTGAGGTTTGTCTTATTGCTTTTAATAAGTATACATTAAATGAATGAATGTACACAATTTGCAATCTTAATCCTCTCTGGTTTGTTATTTGAAGGGGCTTCTAGGTTTGATCTGTGTGTGTGTGTGTGTGTGTGTGTGTGTGTGTGTGTGTGTGTGTAGGGGACATGGGAACTGTCCCAGCCTTTTCATAGAGAGCCTTTTCATGAATTATGGTTTTCCTAATTAATTCATAATTTAGCCTCCTGGAGTTCATTTTATCTATTCTTTGTTAATAAGAGAAGTACCCAACATTGGGGTTCACAAAGTTTGACGCAGAACAAAAGCCCTGCATCAAAGGGAGAAAACAGCAAAGGAGTACATAAGCAAAACCAACATGGAAAAGTGTAACATTCATAAGCTTCCATATACACATAGGCAATTTTGATATCTTCTTTGGAAAATTGTAAGGCGTTCTTGATATTTGCAGTTACTCTGCTGGTTCACTTCTCCCGTGCATGCTGGGTCTGTGTCTAGAAGACAGACCTGGATCAACAGGTAACCTGGTTCTCTGGCCTTTCTTTGGGATTTATAGTGATCAGTCAGACATGGGCGAAGAGGCAGAGGGCTTCCCACATAGCCACACTGTCAGGTGCATGGGACTCTCACTTCTGTCTGTTCACCCTATTTACCAGCCTTCTGACCTTGGGATGACAGTGGCTCTCTACACTCAATACCCTACATTGTACTTATGGTTTTCCTACATGTCTTCATCTTTGTAAATATCCTCATTAACAATTATTAGTAAAAGTATCCATAACAGAGTATTCTTCCTGTTGGATTCTAAGAATTTGATGACTGTAAGAAACAGGGATAATGGGTTGTCCCTGTGCTATTAGTAGGATAATAAGTAAAGATTCTCTATGGAGCAGTTGGAACAGGCAACACAAGTCTTGAGTACATACGCCTTCTGACATAGAAAGCATTTAGTCAAGGTTTTTCATGAATATATGCTCCAACATTTCTGTGGAAAAATGTTTAATGTGCTATTTTTTAATGATTTAAATATTTAAGAAAAATAGAAAATAAACTTGTATCTATTGAGAATGACTTAACAAATCTCCAAGATAAATTTTTGTAATTTGAAGTTTCAGGGAAAGAACATTATAGACAATGTTATATCTTTGGTAGAAAAAATGTGTGTTTTATAGAGATTAACAACATTAATAGTGCATAGGGAGTGACTGGCTTTTAATCATCAGATTGTAATTCTGTAACTTGTTTTAAGTATATATAATTTAACAAAAATTATTTTTGATTTCCAAAACTACTTTACAATGGGAATATTTATGCTTACCTCAAGTGATTTGATTACTAAAATCATAATATATCTTTTTATCAATATTTTTATTTGAGAGAGAGAGAGAGAGAGAGAGAGAGAGACAAAGTGTGGGTGCACCAGGGTTTCCTGTTACTGCAAATGACTCCAGAGCTTTGTGCATTTGGCTCATGTTGGTACTGGGGAATCACACTCAGGCTATGAGGCTTTGCAAGCAGGCACATATAACAGCTGAGTCATCTCTTCAGCCCCCAATTGTGTAGCCTAAGCAGCTATTAGGTACCAGCTCTGATGAAGGGCCTGATAGTAAGTGAGGCCAACCTAAACCACAGCAAAGGAAGTGAATGGACCCTGGACCAAGGAGTGATCCTGGGGTTTAGACTAGCCAGGTGCTGAAATTGCCAGAGATGGTAATTACTCAATGAGCAAGAGTAGAGACTGGAAATATCCTAGAATAAACCTCTGTTATCTAAACCAACATGTACTTAACAGGTCAATTCATTCAAGATAAGACATGCAAGGAGGCACAGATTTGGCATAGGAAAAGATGGGTTTGGTTTGGTTTCTATTTATTTTGCTGTAGTCTGCAGGCATCCAGCTGTGTTATCTCAAAGGCATTTGAATAGGATGAAGTCAGATGATCTCATAACTAATGGGCTCTCTCTCTACTTTGGAACATCTGGTTTGGGACAGAGGTGGGTAAGAATGTTCCAAATGAGCTGATGATTTTCAGGGGTGTTTGCAGAAATCCTATTTTCATTATGAGGTCCCCCTTATCATATCTGATCTTATCTTAGTCCTCAGGGGAATTGGCAGTGCTTCTAGGCCTTGGCTACCTACAACCTGTGTTATAGCTATTTGAGCCTGCATCAGGAAGCAAACACCCTAACACGCAGTTTTGTCCAAAATACAAAACCAAATCTATTCATTGCTTTCTTTTTGTTCTATAGTGTAGTTGTGTACTAAGAGGATTTTCATTATTTACTACTAATCTATGTTTTATTTATGTTTGTAATTTTGACTTTTCTTGTCATATTTTCTCCTGGGAAACTGTATGATACTTTAATATAAGGAATCATCTTATATCCATCTGAATTAGAACTAGAGGCAATTTCAATGCAAAGCAATAAAGATACTAGCTATATTTTTTCAGAAGGCTTCCCAATGGAAAAAGGGGAAATAAATGCATTATATAAATTTTCCATACCTTTGTGCAGTTATTAATACTTCATTCATTAAAAGCTCAGAGACATATTTACATAAATATCATGCTGAAGGATAAAATAAGAAAAAATTATTAAATTATTTACCAGGATATATCACTCTTAAAAAAAAATAAAAGCACTATAGATCCATAATGTCAAGGTATCCTTCATAGCTTATCTTTATCAAAATAAGCAGTCTTTTTATTAAGGCATCCTAGAAAGGGTAGATTTATGGATTGAAGGGAGTATGTTTAATATGTCCATATCCATCTAGATTGACAGTTCTCACAGACATGAATTTCCCCAGAGATGCAGTGTTACTGGTGTCAGTGAATGACATCATTTACTTCAATGTTCCATTATTAAATTGATAACAAGATAATTCCTCTGCTTCTCAGAGGCATGACAGGGTTTACAATGGTTAACACTCTTATTGCATGGGATCTGCTGTTCTAGGTGGTTTTTAATAAGAAGCATATTTGTATTTCAATATTGAAAAAATGAAGTGAAAACAGCATAGTAAAAAAATCTTTATCAAGCAAATCAGTCAGTACAATTAAGGATATGTAAAGAACAATCTGCTTATTGTATATATATTTGGTTTAAAATTATGCATTTTCATATTTCCTTAAGTTATTCAGCTAACATAATTCCACTGTTCAGAGGCATGTATTGTATATGTTATTTGTTGATATTGAAATTTACATATTTGGTTTAATATTGAATACAAGAAATATATGATTTTAGCTAATTATGGAGACTTAGGTACCAGGCAATATTTTTATTTGTTTTTGTTTCTTGTTTTCTTTTCAAGGTAGGGTCTCACTCTATAGACAATATTTTTTACTTAAAAAGATACTGAAGCAACCATGAAGAAAAGATTGGAGATTGCGTAGCTATAAAGACAGATATACAAATAGAAGAATAAAGAGAAATGCTTTGAAACTGATTCAACATTTTGCTAGGATAGTTACAGCTGAGGGAACCAATGCTCACAACAGTTATGGAATGTCCTGCACAGCCAAGAGCCATGGTCCACAGCTGCTAAATAAGGAAGCCTATACTCTTATACAGCATATGATCTTCTTTATAGATCCCAGGGGAATGTGTCAATGTTCAAAGCTGGAGCAAAAAAGAGAGATGGAAATTAAATTTCATCATAACTATCTCCATGTAGTCCTTTGACAATTAAAATTAGCTAAGTCATATCAGTATTATAAAGTATGAGAGTGACCAAGATCACGCAAACCACTCTGAGGCAAAGATAAAAGCTTTTTATTTGGGAAAAGCACTCTCAAGTGCGGAGCACAGACAACCTGAGTTTTTAGGTAGTGGGCTTTATAGGGCTTTTTCAGTTGGGGGGAAGGTTGAATAGAAAAAGTTCCTTTAGGGGAGCTCATTACATTAACCATTTAAAATAGCTAGGGTGTGACACCAGAACAGTGACCAGGTAACTTACAAGAAAAGGGGGCAGGAAACCATGACCTGAGGGCATTTTAGGCAAGAAAGGGATAATGGCTGGGCCATTTCTTAATGAATGTGGATAATCCACTTCCTTATGCCTCTGTCACCATTGGTGACTGTTGGTATCCCTCCTAGGGCCAGCCCAGGAGGGGATGCACGGTCTCCGCTAGGCAGGGTGTGAGAGGTCACTACACCGACACCGGAGTCGGGGGAAAGCAGGCAGAAGGCGAGCTGCTGCAGACTCATTTATTCAGGGAAGTGGAGGGGTTTTACGGGTTTGGCTGGCCAATCCTTGTGTGTGGTGGTTCCCTTTTTGTGACCAATGACAGCCTGTCTGAGAGCAGATCATCTCGCAGCAGGCTGCTCGCAGGCATGGGGCTGTAGCTGTTGTCACGCCAGGCCTGTGCAGAATGCCATGTCCACAGAAGTCATTTCCTGGTTCCTCCTAGCAGGCAGCCTGGCTAAGGCCCGACCTGCATTGTGCCATACAGGTGACTCCATCTTGGGAGCCCATCCTGACCTAACAAGTCAAACATAAATCATTTAGCCTGGAGGTAAAGCCAGGACCTAAATAACAATAACAAAGAAGAAGCTTCTGAACTTCCCAGAGTTAACCGTTTTCCAGAGGAAGTGAATTATTGCTGCCAACCCATCTGATGAGGGGAAACATTTCCAAATTTGCTTAAAATTGTGTCTAATTTGTAAATTTGTCTATAGGTTAGGAATCCTTAAGATGTCCAGGTAGCCTTTTTTTATCTCAATAAGAATAATGTGAAGCTTCCTACCATAGGCAATACCAGCTGCTGACTACCACAGAAGGACTTAAAGAGCAGTGATACATCAGTATCTTCAAAACACTCTAAAATCTATTTCTCCTGGAAGCATGGAGCTAGCTGTGCTCTTGAGAGCTAAAGCAGAACCACCTTTTCAAAGTTAAAAACAAAATCCATCCGAACATTTGCTATCTAATAAATAAGGAAAATGAGAGAATGGCACATTTTCTTACTCATCGATTGTGGAAGGTTCTACTACCATACACAGCCAGCAGGTGCACTTCTTGCACCTAGCCCAAATTAGAAGTCTTTACAAACTTTTGACCAAACTCTTTCCAAAGAATATTACACAAATAAGAGATATTCATCAGATGAATTTATTCACTGTAGGCAAACAGTGTCATAATTTGAAGAGCTTTCAGAATTATAAGGTATTATTAGATTGCCCCTTATATAAAGTATTCTGTTTTGAGACAAGGATCTCAAACTTTTGTCAGAAAGTAGTCTAATACCAAGTCTGTAAACTAAGAGCTGCAAATGTCAGTGATTTTAAACATCAGTAATGCTGTTGCATTGCTCTTGCTAAACTAATCATTCCCTTCATCATTTTGATGGTAAGATGTTATCACTGCATGTCTGCCATACCTATCATTAAGGAGTACAGCTGATACATGTAAGTCATTACACATGAAAAGAAAGCACTTGGGCTAGAGAGATGGTTTAGTGGTTAAAGTGCATTCCTGCAAAGCCTAAAGACCCAAGTTTGACTCTCTGAATCTATGTAAGCCAGACACACAAGGTGGTGCATGTGTCTGGAGTTTGCATGCAGTGGGTAAAAGCCCTGGTGTGCCAATTCTCTGAAAAAAAAAAAAAAAAAAAAAAAAAAAAAAGCACTTATGAGAGAGTCCTTACCAACAAAGGAGTATAGGATATTGAGGGATGGAGACGGCTTAGCAGTTAAGGTGTTTACCTGTGAAACCTAAGGACCCATGTTTGACTCCCCAGATCCATAGAAGCCAGCTGCACAAGGTGATGCATGTGCAAGGTTGCATATGCCCACAAGGTGGTACACACATCTGGAGTTTGATTACAGTGGCTGCAGGCCCTGACACACCAATGCACTCTCTGCCTTTCTGACACTCTCTCTCACATGTGCTCTTTCATAACAAAAAAAACAGTCTGTTGGGCTTTCTTCAAATATATATATTGAGCATACAGGATAAACACATAAAACAAAGAATCAGTTAAAAGTCCATTGTTTCATCAAAGCCTTATTTATACAAGCTGCAAGTGATGGGAGTAAAACACACTCACACATGCACATGCAAATGCATTTACAGTGATGAATGAGAATATTACAACCAGTTAATATCACTATAAAACCAACTAGATCATCTAGGTGTGATGCACTAGGGCTGGCAGAAAGAACTTCATCTGTTACAAGACATGGAAGATTCCACATTCTCAACACATTTCTCACTTAAATATAGCCAGTTTAGGAAGCCCAGCACATATGAGCAGCTCACATACCATAGACACGTGCAAAATAAAAAGAATATACTTTATTTTAATAAAGTTTCGTTACAGTGGCCTAACAAAAAAATTCACTAAGAGTTTGTTTCAGCTAGAGTGATCAGAGCAGCCAAGCCTACACGCACCATCAAACACAAGGCCAAGGGAAGGAAGTGCTTCAGCACACGTTACTGCTGGAAAGTGAAGTAAGATATAGGCTTCACACTCAAATTTTTGCACTTACAAAGATTTTGCAGGGCACGGTGGCGCACGCCTTTAATCCCAGCACTCGGGAGGCAGAAGTAGGAGGATCGCTGTGAGTTCGAGGCCTCCCTGAGACTACATGGTGAATTCCAGGTCAGCCTGAGCTAAAGTGAGACCCTACCAAAAAAAAAAAAAAATTGGCTATAGGAAATTTTAGAGTGATAGCAGTTAGTGGAAAATATAGATTCTTTTATGAATAAATAAGAAGGCAGGAAGAAATGGAGCAGGACTGAGTAGCTTTATATGAAATGAGTAATCACTGTTGAGGCAAGAGTAGTTTTAGCAGGTGAGCCTCTTGGACTGATAGTTAAAAAGCCAAGTTAATTTTCTGCTGTAGGTCACTGCTGAGAATAGAGAAATGGTACCATGAGTTTACCACCAAGCCAAGTTGTCTAAATCCTTCAATACATGAAATGTAGCCAGTGATTGGATTTGTATAATATCTTCCTAGGATCTCTTTAAGATCCTGAGTATAAGAGCACACACAATTAGCTTCACAACACCTACAGTCTACTTGTTAATAATGGGATATCCATTGCTTTATTTTGTCCTATGGTGCTGAAGATTGAACACAGGAGCTTGGGCATTCTGGGCAAGCTCTCTACCACTGAGTCGCATTAGGTGTCCATTGATGCTATTTTGTTACAGTGAGCATTTAAAGGAAATTGTTTATATACCCAACCAAGGCTGGTAACCAACTGTGTTAGTTTGAATGGATGTCCCCCAGTAGATTAAGTTTTATTAAAGCTGCTTGGATTTCCAGCTGCCTAGCTGGAAGAGGTGTCACTGCGGGCAGATCCTAAGGGGTCAGGGCAGATCTGGATTTCCAGTCAAAAGCTAGGCAGAGTGCTTGAGCTCTACCCCAGATTCTTGGAGTTTGCTTGCTTATGGTGCTGATGGTGGTATTTCTCTCTGCATGGATCTGTGAATGGGGTTGAGGAGGGCAGCTTCTTCTGCCATTATGGAACTTCCCCTGGATGTATAAATTGCTATAAATTCCATTCTTCTCATAAACTGTGTCTGGTTTAGAGGTTCATCCCAGCAACATGAAGCTGACTATAACACCAACTGATACACTGAGTAATTGTCATCCATTACAATTTGGAAAATAAAAGTTATTTGCCTAGACTAGATAAAAATTTAAGGTTAAATTTACATACTAGCATTTTACTTCCAACTAAATGGAAGTTTTAATTGGACTATTTTTCTGGTTTTGATTTTCTTGCTTTGGTTTCTGTTTTGATGTATCATTTGGACTCCTAAATGACTATTCCAGGGTAGAATTTCTAGGGCAGTTGCTTGAGGAAAAACTGTACATTTATATCTATCTACATAATCCATATATATATATATATATATATATATATATATATATGTGTGTGTGTGTGTGTGTGTGTGTGTGTGTGTGTAATGTATAATTTGGAGTGAATATGTCATATGTTTATTTAACAACTGCAGAAAATTTATCTGGTTTTGATAATAAGTATCTAATGAGAAATAATATTTAATAACATTAAATACATTTAAAGAGGAAGGAAAATGCTTAGCTTGATTTCATAAGTATAACTAAAATTTTTGTTTTCAAGAGCAAACAAATTCTCTGGACAATAATAATCATTGTATTTACTGTATTGTAAATTCTTCTTAAATAACCTTAAAAATATTCCATTACCTTTAAAACATATTAACAAAACATGTAATGTTACAAAGGAACAATTTCCTACTAAGAAAATGGTAGGTTGAATGACATGTAAGTCCTACTGTATTCATCTCTCCTATCTGCCCCTCACTGAACACTTTTCTTGAGAAAGACCAGCATGGTGCCTATAGAAGCATATATTGAGCCTTGCAAGCTGCTTCATTCTCTTTATTGAGCAAAAATGTAAGAGGTTTTTGTTTTGCTTTTATAGTTTTTGTTCTTACTACAGGACCAGGGCCCATTTGCCCTTTTCTCTTGGTCTGATAGTTGAAAACGTAGCATATGGTAAAGCTTTTTACTGAATAGACGTTCACAATCATGCATGTGAAAATGCATCAGAAGCATTTATGAGATGTGGGACATGAGCTGCATCTGAGACTAAAATCCTCATCACAGGCTTTTATGGTGCTCTTGCAGGAAGGCTTGTTTGGGGTGGGGTGAGTAGAAGGTTATGTCTCTGTGCTCTCATTAAATGATAGACCAATTAAAAGTGATTTTAAATAATTCAATTAAAAAATTATGGACTAGAATTTGTCTTTTGAATAAAATTATTGTAGTTGCTCTTAACCTAATTCTAATTGATTTAAAGTGTTCAGTAATATGGGTTTTATAATGTCCTTTAAAAACATATAGCAATTATTAAAACAGTAAGCATTTAATGACTCCCAAATTTCCATCTTATATTTCCCACCTCTTAATTATGTATGTCTTTATATAATAGTTCCTAAGACAAATATATATTTACAAATGTATTCTTTAACAAAACTTTCAAATTAGCAAATCTTATATAGTAGGGAAAACGCATAATCTACTCCTACAGGATTACAAACACAAGCCATGCAATGACTTTATTTTGTAAGGCTACTTTTCTGCTGTTTGTTTTGAAAGTTTCAAAGATCATATAATTATGTGTGGGAGAAGGGAGAAGAAAAGACCACAAAACAAACACCTCATTGTGTGCCCATGAAAACAGCATTTGCATCAACATCTGTGTACTTACAAAAAATCTAGAAGCCGGGCGTGGTGGCGCACGCCTTTAATCCCAGCACTCGGGAGGCAGAGGTAGGAGGATTGCTGAGAGTTCGAGGCCACCCTGAGACTACATAGTTAATTCCAGGTCAGCCTGGACCAGAGTGAAACCCTACCTTGAAAAACCAAAAAAAAAAAAAAAAAAAAAAAAAAAAATCTAGAAAACAGGAACAATAAGAAAAGGGCATATTTAAGAAAAAAAAATACAAGTTTTTAAAAACATTTAAAACATTTAAAAATGTAGGAAGTTTTATTAGATGAAGGGAAGAGGAGAAAGTAGAAAGAGTCCCTGCATGAGAGAAGCAAGAGTAGGGCAAAGTGCAGAGGACAAACAGGGCTCCTGCCCATCAAAAGGAAGGAGTAGGTAAAAGTCCTCCCCTTTAAGAAATCTTAAGCATTAAATATATTACTGTGAAAAGAATCAAGGTTTATAGCCTCAGAACGTCCTTCAAGGTTTGCTTTGGCTTAGAACTGAATATATATTGAGGAGAGTCAAGCATTTGAAATAACATCCAAATTAGAAAGATCTTAGGTTGAATTAGACCAAAGAAATTTGGGTATCATTTCCTCCCAAGTGCTTAATAAAATGCCTTTTTTTGATTTTTTTTTTTTTTTTTGAGGTAGGGTCTCACTCTAGCTCAGGCTGACCTGGAATTCACTATGTAGTCTCAGGGTGGCCTTGAACTCATAGTGATCCTGCCTCCTGGATGCTGGGATTAAAGGTGTGCACCAACACGCCCAGCTTAAAATGCTTTTTTTTTTTTTGCATACATGGTAAATATTATTGCATATGTAATGTCTTATAAGTATGTAAGTATATGATTGTGGAATGAATAACATTTCTTGATTTTAATTAGATTACATTGCTTCTGAGTATCTTTATTTAATAGGTAACGTGAATTTAACAGGGACACTTTGTACCCTGTGTTTTATTTTTATAGTATGCAAATAAGGAACAAATGCCAACATATTCATTATGCTATATAAAGTTTATGCCGGAAAGCTTCCAATCACTTTGCAAAAGGTCCTGTCATTATATCTACTGTAAATCACTTCACCAAGCTTCTGAGAAGAAACATTTTAAAACAAAAAGTTTGATAAAGATGAAGCCCTGAGATGTTTACACACTATGGGAAACATTTTGGGTTGATTCCTATGTATCCACAGCATGTGAAAGCAAAGGAGTCATTTATCAATATTAATGATAAAACAAATAAGATTATGTTCTTAGTATCATTCATCTTTATTATGTAAGAAAAATGTAGTAGAGGTTTTGTTTCTATTGTTGTTATCCAAAGTGCCTGTTGTTGATAGAACTGGTGGTGTCTACAGTGTCGAGATACCGCAGTGTTCAGAAATGTCTGGTAGAAGTACAGGAAACTGGTGGGTTTGGGAAATGATGAAACAAGAGCAAGGAGGACATTTAAAAAATGAAGATAGTTCTGTGTGAAGGAAGAATGCATAGGGATATTGATAATTTTTCATTCACAGAGTGCCTGATTCAGAGCTGAGCACTGAAATAGTGTTTAAGGAGATGATATTGTGGGGACAAGGCTGTAACTCAGAGATTGTGGAAGTTCACAGAAGACAGAGGCAGTAGAAATCTGTATGTCTCATGCACAAAAGAAGCTGTTATCTTGGTGGTTTAAAATGCAGATTGTGGTAGTTTGAATGAAATGTGGCCCACAGGATCATGTGTTCTGTTCTGAATCTTTAGTTCTCAGCTTGTGGCAACTTGGGAAAGTTGTAGAGCCTTTGGAAGATGGAGGAGGTGTGTCATTAGGAGGGGGCTTGAAGTTTATTAGTCCAGCCCACTAGATGTTCAGAGCTGACTCTCATCAACTAGCTTTATTCCTGCTGATTTGGACATGTGACCCAGGTCTCCTGATCAGACCTGCTATGCTTTCCCTACCCTGGAAAAGCTCAAGACTATGTACCTAAATAAACCCTATCCTCCCATCACCTGACTCTGGCTAGGTGTGTCCTCCCAGAAATTAGAAGGTAATTGTACCACATGCCCTTTAGACATCTCAATTAAAAGACATCATTCATAATTTTCACTCCAATCTCCTTCTTCACCCTGCCCAGCATTGTCCTTAGCCACATCTCATTTTTCAGTACTCTTTATAATGGTGACTTCTCATAGATCCTCCAATTCACAGCAGCACACGTCTCCCAAAGTTCTTACCATTTTTTTCTGTGTAATTAGGGAACTTTTTCTTTAATCTAAATTCTATTACATCAACATAAACTAAGAAATATAATCCCACCAAAAGGCTTATTAGAAAACTGAAAGTTTCCTAGCATTTTTTTGTTTGTTTTTTTGAAGTAGCCCAGCCTGACTTGGAATTCACTATGTAGTCCAGGGTGGCCTCGAACTCATGGCTATCCTCCTACCTATGCCTCCCGAGTGCGGGGATTAAAGGCGTGCCCGCACCCTAGCATTTTTTTAAAGTTAGCTTTAAATTATGTATAAAATCTGAGTCAATACAATTTAATTCTAACAATGCATGTCTTTAAAAAAATTTATTTATTTAAAGGAAGAGGAGAGAGAAAAAGGCAGACAGAGAAGGTGAGTATCCTGCCACTTCCAGTGAACTCTAGATGTGTGCACCACTTTGTGCATTTGGCTTTAAATGGGTACTAGGGAATCGAACCTGGACCTGTCATGCTTTGCAAGCAAGTGCCTTTAACAGCTGAGCCATCTATCCAGCCCATGATACAGTTATTCATAAAAACTTAATTAATTTTCTAGGCTAATATGTCTGAAATACAACTCCACAAAAAGAGCAAAAGAGCATTCATTAGAAGATGCTTTCTGCCCTTTATTATGACATATTTTTAAACCCCTGTTCTGTGAATACTTAAAAACAAAGTAGCATGCTATTCAAAATGTTGGGGTTTGCACACAAGAAAAAGACAAATCTAACAGGATCTTATTCTCTTACAACAGTAATAAGTAAATTACATTTCTAAGTGTGTAATGTAAACTATACAATACTGTATAATTCTGAGTCTCCTTGAAATAATTATGATTGGCCAAACTATTCTTATTTTATAGACAGTTAATTCAGAAAGATACCTTAGTAGTGTATTTGTATTCAAATATTAATTCCAGAAGTCTTCAGAGGTCCATTCCGTGTCAGCAGTGTTCTGTACTCTAGTGGGCTTCCATTTTAGCGCTGGTGTCATGTAAAAGACAGTAAAACATGTTACATATGGAGATGATATGTAGTGTCATGAGAGAGAAAATAGAATCAGGACGAGAGGGTTACAATTTTAGAGTATGACAAAAATGACATTGGGGTACAGACTTAAAGAATGTGGGAGGAGGGCTGGAGAGATGGTTTAGAGGTCAATGTGCTTGCCTGTGAAACCTTAGGACCCAGGTTCAATTCTCTAGTACCCACGTAAGCCAGGTGCATAAGGTGGCACATGCATCTGGAGTTTGTTTGCTGTTGTTGGAGGCTCTCTTTCTCTCTTTTTCTCTTCAATAAATAAATAAATAAAATTTAAATAAATATTAAAAAAATAGAATGTGGGGGAGCAGCACCATGGGGTCCAAGGAGGAATACATGGTGAATGAAGTAGCCAGAACATTCTCTCAGGTGGGTCTACCATGAATGGAATTCTTCACTTACATTCCTGTGAGATAATAGGGTAGAGTTGGAAAAGGTATATATACAAGGCTTTGACTTCTTAAAGCACTATATTTAATGAGCATTCATTGCATCCAACCTACTCTATTTCTCCTTTAACAAATATTGAGTTCCTACTCTGTGTCATGTGTACTGTTAAGTATGATCAGCAAGTGATAGTCAACAAGGACATGCTGAAATGGAAGACCTAGCTCCCGTCCTTCAGGACTTTGGATGTGGCAGGTTAAAGTCACTACCAAAGGTATGCAGTGAAAACATTCTATGTCCTATAAATCTGGAACTGTGTGGTAGATGCTTTCTAGTTTTATATGGAAAAGAGCTTATAAATTCCTACTCCAATCTAACATGTAAGAATCTGAACAGACTGAAAATTCTACAATTTTTCTTGGATCTGTAGAAGAAGGGAGGGCACAGAAACCCTCAAGATTGGGGGGGGGCATCCATAGGGATGAAATGAATTCTGACTTGATAAGATAGAGACTGACTAGCAGAAATTCCATTGGGAATGAGGACCAAGATATGATCCAAAGCTGTGACTGATGGATTGCTGAAGGGTCACTGCTGACAAATGATAGTGGAAAACTCAAAGGGAGCTGGGTCAGAGGGGGTCCTCATGATATTATGAGATTTACTTCCAAAATCTTGGCAAGGTTGTCACAATAGATGTTACATAAAATCTCATCCTGCTTTCAGCAAGGGACAAAAAAAAAATCTTGAAATATTCCAGAGCACTTAATCCTGCCCAAGCTATAGTTTTCCTATTCTCACCAGTTAGTAAGAGGCTAACCTGCTGGAGTTCTCCATAAGTCTAACTAACCTGAGGATAAGAAAAGACTAATTGCAGTGAACCTTAACCATCCACGTGGGAGAAGGGCAAATATGCACTGCCCCAACATTTTCATCATCTTATCTCAGCTAAGGAGAGGAGCAGTGATAAATGACTGTGAAGTTCACGGTTGAAAGATCTACAGTCAGTAAAAGACTGAGAACTAGTTACAGGAATAGAGTTTATGTCTCCTCCCAGACACCTCACCAGCATATTACGAAAGACCTGCTTACAGGGGCTCCTTTCATCTGGTACATTTTGTCTGGCTCTGAGGAAATCAACAGGGTATACAAAAGGCAAAATTATGAAAAGAATCACAAACAATATAAAGAGACAGAGTAAGACCCAGAGCTAGACATGGAGGGATGTAGCAATTAGACTGGAATTTAAAACAACTATGATTAATATGTTAAGGGATAAATGGATAAATAGACAGCACATAAAAACTGATGGGGAATGTAAGGAGAGAGAGAGATAGAGAGAGAGAATAATCATAAAAAAATAACCAAAAACAAATACTAGAGATTACAGTTTAAAAAAATAAACACAAAGGCAGAGGGCTTTGGCTGGGCTTATGAGTCTACTATACAGAACTGAAAGGAAAAGAAAGAATCTCTGAGATGGGGCATGCATGAGTAGAAAATTTGAAAGTACATAATCAAAGAGAACAAACATAAAAACAGAACTGAATATCCAAGGACTGTGGGATAACTACAGGCAGCATAATGTATCTGATGGGCTTGCTGAAGGAAAATACAGTGAAAGGGATAGAATCATTATTTTAAACAACAATGAGTGAGAATTTCAGCAAGTTAATGTCCGACACAAAATCATGAATTCAGAAATCTGAGAATATAATGCAGATTAAATAGCCCTCCAGATTACACATACACATATAAAGTTCTGTGTATAAAAAGCAAAGATAAAAAAATTCTGATAATAGCAAACAGGACAAATATATTACCTATATGGGAACAAAGTTAAAAGATATACCTAACTTCTCAAAAGTGTTGAGCAAGAAGATGGTGAAGTAAAATATTTAACGTTGAGAGAATAAAATGACAACTTAGCAGTCGTTTAATTTCTTTATTTGTTGTAGGGTTTTTGTTTGTTTGCTCTTTGAATCAGTATTTCATGTGCCAAAGCTACAATTCAAACTTGCCTTGTAGCCAAGGATGACCATGAACATCTGATCCTCCTGCTTTTATCTTCCAAGGGCTGAGATTACAGGTGTGTGCTACCACATTCATTTTCTGTGGTGCTTGGAACTGAACCCAGGGCTAAAGTGCATGCCAGGTCAGTACTCTACCAACTGAGCTACTAGCCCCTCTTTAACCTTTTGACATAAGATTTCTCCTTCACATATAAAATAGAGACGATGATTCTTATGTTGTATTCTTCTAAAGATTATAGAATGCATGTAAAATATGACATGCAGAACACCTGTATGTATTGCATATATTGATTCTTGCTAACTAAAAGTAGCACCCCTTAGCTTTTGCTACATAACAAAACACCCCATGTGGAGGACCATAGCAAGAATTAATTTAGTTCATAATCATACCTGTTAGCAGTTGGCTTAGCTAACTAAATCATGTGATTCTTCTCATCTCAGCTGGCTTCACTCCAAAGTAGTCAAGGTCCAAGTAGGCAAAAGCTGAAGACTCATTGATGCAATATGGTCTCATTCTTCAGCAAGCTAGCAATATTACCCACATGGCAAGGAAGGATTTCAAGACAGTAAATGGTTGAGTCTGAGATACCTTACACCGCTTCATCTTTTCTGCCATATTCTATTGATTAAACCCATCAGAAAGTAAGCCCTGACTCAAGGTTGAGTGTCTAAATTTCCCTTCTTGATGGGCATAGCTACAAATGGACAAGCTTGGACACATATAGGGTTGTGTGTGTAAAATCAACCACAATCTCAAATGTAAATTGAAGAGATAGAAAATCAATATGATATCGTCTTGATTTAGATAAGAGAATTTAGGATCAAAGATCTGAGCTCAATCCCTGCTTCTGCTATTGATCAACTTGACCTATTAAGGTAATTTAAAATATCTGTCTCTCATAATTCTCAGTATAAGGTTCTCTAGGTTCATGGTTATTATTGGGAATAAATGAAATAATCTATGTAAAAATATGCAGTCAAGTATAAATATAAAAACCAATATAGCTGGGTGTGGTGGCACATGACTTTAATCTCAGCCAGCACTTACTTGGGAGGCAAGAGTAGGTAGATCACCATGAGTTCGAGGCCACCCTGAGACTACCTAGTGAATTCCAGGTCAGCCTGGGCTGCAGGGAGACCCTACTTCGAAAAACAACAAAAATAATAATAAGACAGGCATGGTGGCGCATGCCTTTAATCCCAGCACTCGGGAGGCAGAGGTAGGAGGATCGCCATAAGCTTGGGGCCATCAGGAGACTACATAGTGATTTCCGGGTCAGCCTGAACTAGAGTGAGACCCTACCTAGAAAAAAAAAAAATAATAATAATAATAAAATCAATAATAAAAACCAAATTCTTATTCTTTAATATGAAATGTACTTTATAAATCATGGAGTTCTTGTATCCTTATCTTGTTTCAGCTACCTGACCTCTTATTGGGACATGGAAGCAGATTCAGTTTTAGTTATTGGGATTACAAATAAAAATGAGTATTATTTGAAATCTCTTCACAGCTATCTATTTTAATATTTCTTTAGAGAATGTACTTTTAAAAATAAACATTTTACTTATTTATTCAAAAGATAGAGAGAAAATGGGCATGCCAGGGCCTCGAGCCCTGCAAACAAACTCCAGATGCATGTACCACCTTGTGCATCTGGCTTATGTGAGTACTGGGGAATCAAACCTCTGCAGCCCTAAAGCCAGTAATTAATGCAACCTAATCACATACAAGGTATGGCAGCAGGTACTACAAATATCTAGATTATAGGTCTGCCCCTAAAATTTCTATCATCTCTTAAAAAAACAATTATAGGAACTAGAGAGATTATTCAGTGTTTAAGACACTTGCCTGCAAAGCCAATGACCAAGGTTGACCCAGGTTCAATTCCCCAGTATCCATAAAACTTGAGGCACAAAGTGGCAATACCTTCACAAGACCCTCATAATAGAAGAAAA
Organism: Orientallactaga sibirica; assembly: GCA_036365145.1. Classification (NCBI taxonomy): domain Eukaryota; kingdom Metazoa; phylum Chordata; class Mammalia; order Rodentia; family Dipodidae; genus Orientallactaga; species Orientallactaga sibirica. Next base: position 4,947,311 of record JAEOAD010000027.1, read on the forward strand.
ATATGATTACATCAAATTAAAAGAGAGACTAATAGAGGGAGGGGATATGACAGAGATTGGAGTTCTAAAGGGGAGTGGGGGCAGGAGAGGGAAATATCATGCATTTTTTGTATGTAAATATAGAAGTTGTCAATAAAAAATCACATAGTAAAAAAAAATAATAAATAAATAAAAAACAAAGTGGCACATGCATCTGGAATCCATATACAGTGGTAGGAAGCCCTGGCTATTTCCCTATTTCCCTTCTATCTCACTTTGTTTGAAATTAAATAAATAAAAATATTTTAAAACACATATAAATAAATGTTGAATAGCATATGGAGAGAAATATAAAGGACACTGAAGGATCTCAGATATGCATTTCCTAACACAGTTGCTGGAGAAGTGGGAAACAGGAAAGCCTTCCCAGAGACAGTGCCCAAAGAGAAACACAGTGAACTAAAATGCAAAGCCAAGTGCTCAACTGGTTGCAAACAAGTCATTAGCCCTTTGACTGCATCCCTTTCCTACAAAATACAGTCATTCATTTCTTCCTCTAAAATATTTTTTTAATTTACTGGTATGTGAGAGGGGAGGGTCAAGATAGATAGAATGGGCACATCAGGGACTCTTTCCATTTCAAATGAACCCCAGATGCATGTGCCGCTTTGTCTGCCATTGGGAGAGTATTGGAAAAATCAAATTAGGCTGTTAGGCTTTACAAACAAGCTCATTTAACCATTGAATAATCTCCCTAGCTCCATTCATTTTTCTTTAGTTAAAGCAATTTGAATGTCCCAAGATTCCTTAAACACAGCTTTTCTTCTTGTTGCTCACTCTACTTATTTCTAATCAAGTTCCAATACATACTCATGGATTTTGTCAGAAAGATTCAAGCCAAGTGTGTGTGGTGCCTTCCTTAATTAATACAGGTGGACACAAACATCCTTTTTATCTCTGCTCTCATTCTACCCTGCTTAATGTAGCTGTAATGACTTTGCATCAGTTTGTGGGTGTGTCCTCTATTAGACCACATTGTCCTAGAACACAGACACCATTCCGTCTTCATTCAGCTCAAAGGAAAAGACCTACCTATTGTCTAGAGAATACAAAAGCCACGCTAGCTACATTCAGGAAGGAAAATAATTCATTGTGGCCAGAGTAAACATTGCATTGTGGTCTTTTATAGCCCATTAAGGAGTATATTTTACCCTGATGTTGATTTGCAATCATAAGTGGGACATGAAGAGGCTTATAGCTTTAGAACATTCTGGCAGATGGCATATACTGAAGTAAGAGTTGTATCACCTAATAAAGAAATTTCTGCAATAAACCAGGGAGTAATGATGAGGATGCTAAGAATAGAGCGCTCACATGTTCTATTAGAGAATATTAAGAATAGAATACTCACATGTCCAGGAGTGGACCAGAATAATATTGCTCCAAAGTTCTTGTACAGTAGAACTTGCCACAGATTTTTAAGAAATTATGCAAAATTAACTGCAAATTAATTAAGCTTTGGGACTACATTTTTAAACCATGTAATTTCAATTTTCATCCAAGTTTGAGAACCAGTGGACTAGAGAATATGTGATGGATAATTGTATGTGGGTGTGAGAAATATCTTGCTAATTTTTCACCTGTGTGAAGGGTGGAGCAGAAACACATTTCATGTGGAAAAAGGAGCAGATTTAAAATGTAGAAATTAAAGTGTGGTTTTGGACAAATTAAATATAGGTTCTAGGAGGCAGTTGGTTGGATATGCAGTTCTTGTACTGAGATGCAGGTGAGAGGTGCACTCTTCATGAATTATTTGCATGTAAGTGGTATTGGGAACCATTCTGACCTGATGGCTAAAACATGAAGCAAGACAAAAAGAATATCATGAGTAATGCATGAGAGCATCCACATATAAGAGATGGGCCAAAGTAGGAGAGGGTGCATAGAGCACTGGAAAAGTAGTAATGAGACAATCAGGGAGGAAGAAACTTTCAGCAAGCTAGAACAAGTTAGCACGCTGCAGTGTTATTACAGTGAAGGGTCAGGCTGGAAAGCATCTGATGTATTGGTGATGTTACAGGCATGGTGAGTTTCTAGGCACAGTGGGGAGATTATATATTTGTATATTTCTAATTCATACACACACACACACACACACACACACACACACACACACACACACACATGAATTAGTGATCAAAACATGAGGAGGAGAAAGCAGTGGTTATTGACACTGCTAGAATGTCCCACCATAGTGGCTTTTTCCTTTGCTGTCTTGGTACAAAACTTCTCTGATGCTTTTGTGGAAATTAGGTGTATAATATTAAATTTTATTTTCTTTAAACAGAGTCTCACTATATAGCTCTTTATTGCCTGGACCTCATAGCTATCCCCCTGCCTCAGCCTTCTGAGTACAGGGATTACAGGCATGTAGCACCAACTCTGGTTCATTTAATTTTAAACACTACTTTCCTGTATTAAAAATAGTTTTGTGAACAAGCCATTCATGGATGCCAACATAAAGCAATAAAACAAAGACTTCTAAGGTAATTTTATGGAGAACCTTTAAAAATATTATTCTCATTTATGGTCATTAAACAAAAACTGACCAATTATGGTCATTAAACAAAAAGCAAAGGTGAGACCAGGGATGGTGGTGAATGCCTTTAATCTCAGTACTTGAGAGAGTGAGGTGGGGGAATTGCCAAGAGTTTGAGGACAGCCTGGAGCTACAGAGTGAGTCCCATGTTAGCCTGGCCAGGAGTGAGACCATGCCTCAATTAAAAAAAAAAAAAAAATCCAAAATCCAGAAAAAAAAAAAGAGCAAATAAAATGTGAGTTTCAGGAAAACTGCATTAATTTCATGTTCACTAATTGAAGTAAAACATAAAGTACATTTAAAATTTGAATGTGTACATTAATTAATATTTAATAAACATTTTATTAGCTTAAATGTCTTTGAAAATCATATGTCCCACACTGATTTGTATCCTCAATGTAATTCCAGTGGTGTGACAAATGGTTTTGTTGATTGCTTGACAAAGCCTAACTCTGCCTCTTGTAATTTACAATTGTTCACCTTTGTCACTTTGTCCCTACTAAAAAATTTAAGTTGTTTTGAAGCTGAATTGTTGACTGGATTTCCAGTGCAGTTCACAGCAGTCACTGAATACCTAAGCATGGTTGATAATGTATGTGTTAAAGCATAATCTTTAAGTCAATGGGAATTTCACAAGACAACATGCTTGTAACCAAGTGGAAGTTTAATGTATTTCTTCACATTCATTTCTAGTACATAAACTTCAGTTTAGGATGCTCTTTCATAAAATCATTGTATTTGTCCCATAGAGAAATGGAATTATCAAAGTGAAAGTAATTGACCTTGAATTTTGATTTAGGGAATAACAGTAGAAATAATTTAACACTCCCTTCTTGGAAAGTAATATTCATCTCTAGGAAAATTACACAAAATTTTATTTATACATTGATTTATTTGACTTTTCATTGTAGTTTAAAATTTTAACAATTCATGAAAATTAGATGTTTACACAAAGTATGCATTTCTTAAGTTATATTCATTAGCCAAAGTGAAACTCAAAACTGTGTAAATAACTGTTTTAAGGAGCACTGTCTGCCAAGCGCAATTCAAAATAACAATTGTCTTTCACAAAATTCTCAAATTTTAATAACTAATGCAATAAAAACTTTGATAAAATGTATTTCAAATCTAAGACAGTCAATAAAAACCTATATTATGTGTTCATTCGTATAATCTGTGTTTTAACTTTGTAAATCATCTTGTACATTCACTTCTATTGGTTTTACTTATTAGTACTTATTTTCCCAAAAATATTACCCACAGTCAACAATATAGCTGTCTTTTTGTCTTAGTAGCTGACCAATAAACTAGTAGATTTACTTCCCATTTTCTTAATTATTTCTATTTCTCTCTCATGATCCTAAACCTTTGCCCTTAGTTCTCTTTACTCTCATCTAAAGACCTCACTTCTTTTTAAAACTTTTATTTATTTATTTGTTTGTTTATTTATTTATTTAGTTAGTTAAGAGAGAGAAACAAGCAGAAAGACAGACAGAGAAAATGACTATGGTAGCACCATGGCCTCCTGCCACTGCAGAGGAACTCCAGACACATTCTCCACTTTGTGCATCTTGCTTTATGTGGGTACTGGGGAACCAAACCCAGATTATCAGGCTTTGCTAACAAGTCTCTTCAAGCACTGAGCATCTCTCCAGCCCGAGACCAAACTTCTTATTTCATAAAGAAAATTTCAGCACAAGCAAGAATGGCTTCATCTTTTCTATTCCAGATCCATAAACCTGATTATCCACACCCATTTTTTTCTGTCTAGCCCTTGCTACCCTGTTAAACTAGACATAAAACCCCTGCCGGGTTCTGAGAACTCTTCCTCCACTGTGCTCCAGATTCTTCATTGCCTCCTTCCTTCCCAAGAGCTTCTATCATATGTCCACTAGAGTAAAAGATCCAAACTAAATGACCTCTCACTTGACTTTTCACAACCCTTCATGTGCTTCCTCGTCTCTCTGTTCCTTATTGCAGCCAATCCTGGAGATTTGCATGTCACTTTCTTTATGTATTCAAATTCTTGTCGTTCAACCTAGTCTACTTTGACCTCTAACCTATGAAAACCCTCTTGAGAAGGTTGTCCGATGTCTCTGCGTGGTCAAACCCTGTGAATATTTCTCTGTTGTGTACGTAAACCTTCAGAGGGATTTATCAAATAGGTTTCTGCTTACTTGTTTGTTGAATTTAATATTTACTTGTTTGCGAACAAGAAAGAGAGGGAGGGAGGCAGAGAAAGAGAGAAAGGGCAAAAGAGAATGGGCACACCAGGGACTCTTGCAGGCTGCAAAGGAACTCCACTTTGTGCAGCTGGCTTTACATGGGTATTAGAGAATCAAACCCAGGCTGTCAGGCCTTGCAAGCAAGCACTTTTAACCATCTCTTAACCATCTCTGATGGCTGAGCCATCTCTTCAGGCCTCTGCTTATTTTTTGCAACACTTCTTTGTGGCATAAAATCGCATTCCCTTGTGGTTCTGGGCTAGCCCCTGTTTTTTTTTTTTTTTTTTTTTTTCCTTGTTTTTTTGTAATGTTTATTAATTTATTTGAGGGAGAGAAACAAACAGAAAGAGGGAGAGAAAGAGTATGAGCCCACCATGGCCTCTTACCACTACAAATAGACTCCAGTTACATGTGCTATTTTTTTGTGTCTGGCTTTATGTGGTTACTGGGGAATGGAACCCAGGGGTTTTAGGCTCTTCAAGCAAGTACCTTTAACTGCTAAGCCATCTCCCCACCTCTGGTGGCTCAATTGTCATCTAGTTAGTTCATTTTTAAATGTTATTACATATTAAAATCTCTGTAACTTATACATTTATCCCTAATTTCCTAAAAAATTCTCAGCTCAACCACAGGGGTTGGGGGGATGGGGTGGGGTGGCACACACCTTTAATCCCAGCACTTGGGAGGCAAAGATTGGAGGAATGCTGTGAGTTTGAGGCCAGCCTGATACTGCAGAGTGAGTTCCAGGTCAGCCTGGGCCACAGTAAGACCATACCGTAAAGAACCAAAAAAAAAAAAAAAAAAATCTCAGCTCGTGTATCTAGTACACAGTTGGTGATTTCACTAGTGGGATGCTAACTGAACATTTTACATGTAATGTACTCACTCACTCAAAGTAGATCTTCTCTTTATCCCCCACTCATTTTACCACCAAACTTGTTCCATTTGCATACAGTGTTTGCAACACAAAATTTAAAAGTTTGAGGTAATAATGTAGGGATTAGCCTTAATGTCATTATTTTTCTAAGTTTGCCAGAATCTAACCCTCTAGGAACTAGTTCAGAACTGTCCACTTCTCTGTATCTCTGGAAATCATGTAGTGTACATTATTCTACTCTTGCTTGACTCAGCTTTCACCCCATCCCCTGTATTTCATTCTCTCTGAAGTGATGTTAGTATACTATCTGTGGAAAGAGTTTTATCACAGTCCTTTAAATGTTTTATTGTCTTCCCACTACAAATACAATGGAATCCAAACTCCTATGGGGAGCAAATGTGTTAGAGATAAGGTTATTGGCTACTTGTCTCAGTTTCTTTCATACCATTCTTGTTCCTTTGTGAAATTGACACTGCTCTCTTTTCTGAAACATACCAAACTCATCTCCAACTCAGTCTTTGCCATCCACTGACCACTACCAGAAGGCTCGCTTTCATTATTGGTTCTGTCGTCAACATGAGGCCTGTCTTATCTCTCTGTTCTCAACACAGTGAGCTTCTCTATTCACTGTCTATCTGATATTGTTCTGCACCCTAGTCATTCTCTGCCAGGCCTGCTTCCCTGTTACCTCCATAATAATGTTGATCTATGAGGATATTTTCTTGCTTTCTATTACTCTTTTATGTGTAGCTTCTGAGTTAGAATGCTTATTTGCATATAGTAGGTGCTCAGAAAAATCTTTGTTGAATGTTGAATGAATAAGTCAATAAATTACAATCCTGACTTTTGTGTATCATTGAGTGTTTCCCTATTAAGAGCTCAATATGTTTTTCTTTTTCTTTTCTAAAGTTGTTTAACTGACATTGGTTAGATCCTTTTGTTAGACCTTATATCAAAATGCAGGGTGGGAGCAGACAAAGCCAAAGAGTGTGTAGTATTTAGCTTTCACCTATCATCAAATTCTATAATATCTTAAAATATGACTGTAAATTGAAGTACAAGAAAGAACATATATTAAGTGAAATATTGATATAGGAGAATATTGATATTAGAAAAAGTAATATTGATATAATAATTTGAATTAAGAATATGTTTTGAGTATTCATTTCTGTAATATAGCATGATATTTACCTATATACAATGTTCATTAATTTTCTTTTTCCATAGGAAAAAAGTAACCTTTCTTCTTTTATTTGATTAAAAACTGAGTACAGATAAACACTAAAGGACTTTCTAATCATCAAAGAAAAATTAAATTATGTCTGTATCCTGTTAGTGTTAATAATTTTTAGCTTAGCTCTTTGAAAAATCAGAGTATCTTTTAATGAAAAGGAAAATAATTTTTCAGTCATGTCGATTCCTCTGAAGGAGAATTGCACTATATATTTTTATAAGCCATCCTTTGGTTTTAGATATCAATGTTTGGAATTCTTGGACTAATTATCACACCATGACTCTGAGCTCAGGACTTTACTCATGCTAGACTAAGCCCTCTGGTATTAACATATATCTTCAGACTTAATTATCATGTTTATAAATAACTTATGAAGTTATATTTTTCTTTAAATTTACCTGATTGTGAAAAAATTGCTCAAGAAGTTATTTCAAAAGTGACAATGTTTATTTTACATATAATAATTGTTGAAAGTAGAGGTGACAGAAAAGAATATGTTACTTTAGTGGAAAAGTATCATTATTTATAAGTTGTCATAAACAGACCGATTGGGATGGAGAAATGGCTCAGTGGTTAAGGTGCTTGCCTACAAAGCCTGATTCAGGTTCGATTCTCCAATACCCACATAAGCCACGTGCACAAGATGGTACATGCATCTGGCATTCGTTTGCAGTGGCTAGAGGCCCTGATGCACCCAATCTCTCACTCTCAAATAAATAAATAAATAAAATATTAAAAATAAGTAACAAGACCCATTCATGAGGACCTACCTTTTCAGTTGAATATAACATGGGTCTCTCTTCTTGATTCTCCACCTTCCCACTTTTGTCTATCCAGCTATCCACCCCTCACCCCCTGCCCAGTGTAGCTAGCATTGGGCAGAGTTAGGGAGGCAATGAAGTGAGGAGTCAGTGGTCACTAACAGGTCAGAGCATACTTCATTCTAATTTAGCAACCAAAAAACAGAAGAGATTTCTCTTTGGTGGTAGGACTTTAGCCACAGCAATATAACCTGCTGGTGACCTTCATTAGCACAACCTGGGGTTCTTTCCCATCTTTGGGAGAAAGAAGGTAGAACTTGTTTTAAAAAGACCAGCAAAGGAGAACTGGGTACTGTGTGACAGCCTAGAACCCCTCACAACCTGCCTGAAGAGTAGAATGTAACACACCCAGTCAGTTTGCCATGTCTTCAGCGAGTGGCTGCCTCAAGCCGCATCCCCTGCTGCATCCACAGGTGTTTGATGATACAGTTGCTCATGTATCCAGGATGATACTCTGTGTGATGTTTATTTGTCTTCATCAAATCCAATTGTAGCTTCTCATGATTCTTAGCCCTATAGGACAGAAGATGATTTTAACCAACACTGTCACAATCAATACAAGTTTGAAGCAAATACAGCTTTATCAGTATTAAAAAAGGCATTTTGAAAAGAGAAGCCTTGTTAGATTTTAGTGGAGAGCATATATCATACCCTACTGTCAGGGATAGGAAACACTGTTGTCAGGCAGTGGACTTCTCTGGTCAGTCCATACACCTAACTGGATCCCTCCAGCTCCAGACACTCCTTACTGCTTTCTCTCTCCTCCCCTTGGACCTGGGAGATGCATTGGAGGAGCAGGTGAGCATGCCTGTGACTGTCATTTTCATGTAACCACTTCATAATTGAGTTTTAATATAAACTGGGCATTATTTTATGTTCAGCGATAGTTTCTGTAGTTTTAGTCACCTTTCCTTTCAAATCTTGCTTTGGCTTAGCCAATAAAACTTTCTAAAACTTCAAATCACCAGGACTCATGCCTCTTCAACCCTGATCTTCACTCTAGTTCCTATGATAATTTACCAGAAGTTTTCATCACATTCATTATTTTTTTCTTTCCTAACCACAGATACTCATTTCTGTTTTATTTTAAAGGGGCTGGAGAGGACTCAGAGGTTAAGGTGCTTGCTTACAAAACCCAAAGACTGGGGTTTGATTCCCCATTACCCATGCAGAAAGTGGTGCATGCATCTGGAGTTCATGTGTAGTGGCTTGGGGCCCTGGCACACCTATATTCTCATTCTCTTTCTCTCTCTACTTGCAAATAAATTAATAAAAATATTTTTAAAAGGAAGAATTGATAAAGCAATTTTTCACTCTCAAATTTTTATTGACCTCATTAATGTACTCATTCTGTTGGTCTTTTCTATGTGGCAAGCAGGATGTTTGTTATTGAAGATAAAATGATGAAAACCTGGCATGGAGGTATACACCTATAATCTCAGAATTTTGGAGGTAGAGGCAGGAGGATCAGAAATTCAAAGTTGCCCTTGACTATAGAGAGAGTTGGAGGCTATCCTGGTCTACATGAGACCCTGATATCAAGAAAACAAAAGAAAGAAAAGAAATAAAAAAAAAGAAGAATGATGCCAATTGCTGTTACCATCTCAATGCTAGGACAAAATGCCCTAAAAAAGCAGCTGATGATAGGGAGGGAAGGTTTTATTTGACTTACAGTCTTGAGGAGAAGTTTCATGATGACAGGGAAAATATGGTAGAGCAGAGGCCAGACATCACCTCCTTGCAACAGCAAGTAGAAAACAGTATCAAGAGAGTGAGCTAACACTGGCAACTAAGGGCTAATAAACTTCAGGGTCCAACCTCACACCTCCTTCAGTAAGGCTCCACCTTCCAAGTTGCTATCAGCAGTGGTCCAGGCATTCAGAACCCATGAATTCATCGGGGAAAATTCGACTCAAGCCACTACACCAACATTCTCAGCTCTCATGGAGTCAAGAGCCTACCAAGAAACTCAAATTAACCCAACATAAAGACAGCTTCTGTAACCCAGTGGTCAGAGTTTTCCCCAAACTTGTCACAGCTTTCTATCCTTCTGCCAGTGATGAAAACACTAATCTTACCTTGACAAGCTGTGTGTGGAGAGAGCTCAGTAGCTTTTAGTGGACTCTGCCAATAGACTCTGTGACCTCAGGCTTGACATCAACCCTTGGTGTCTTAGTCTCATAGTTATTGAATGGTAATAATAAAATAATAATGATGATGATAATAATGAATTATTGGCCTCTACTGTGTACTAACTAGGCCAGCAAGAGTTAGTGACAAAAAGCACAGACTCTCCATCACATCGCCCTGACCTGAGTGCCTGTCTGTCCCTCAGTAGCAGATTGAGCTTTGCATTTCAGTACTTTGGCATCTTTAACTGCAAGATATGGAAAATGAGATTAAGATTACTAAAATGTTTATAACATTAAAAACCATCAAAGGGGCTGGAGAGAACTTCCCAAGTTGGTAGAATTAGGGCTCCAATCTTCAGATACTAGTAATACTATATTCATATATGTATATTTACTCCACTGAAGGATCATTGTAAGATTTTATTAACTCATCAATATCCACTATAAATTAAAATCATTTAATACTATTTAAAACTATAATATGGAATGAATACATGAGGTGTTATTAACCATGATATACTAAGCTTTGTTGAAGGAGAGACTATAATTTCCTTTACCGTAGCTTTTTCTTTAGCAACCTTCATATCAACGAGCAATTCCATGGCATCATAGAATTTAAACATGTCTTTTACTTGCACACATGAACACAGACATGTATGTATTTCCCACTGCAGCTATCTAAGATGACAGAAGCAATATTATTATTCACATTTCAAAAAGGAAAAACTCAAGGATCAAGAGAGCTAAAGAAACCTGCTGAAGTGTTCAGTGACAGAAAATAGGAATTTCTTCATATATGTCTGACACTCCACATGTCATCCTGTGCCTTACTGCTATGTCCTATTCTCTTTCAGTGATTTATCTTTTATTAAGAAGTTGAAAACTAATGTTTATAATGTATTTTAGTATTATGAATGTGTATACACAGATATGAACATATTTATAATGCAGCTTAGTAATGTGAAGGTGTGTACATGGGGTGGACATATTTATAATGCATATTACTATTATGAAAGTGTACACAGTGGGAATATGTTTATAATGTACTTTAGTATTACATTGGTGTGGAGCATAAAGACGACTTGAACTCCTTTTCTTTTTCTTTGTGAAGATTGTGATCGCGAGCATCATGTGCAGCTACAACAAAAACGACTGGATGGAACTCTCTAGAATGGCTGAGGTAACAATGGTTTCTTTAATATATATTTATTTTATTTCTCCTCACCTATTTTTATTAGTTTTAAATAAAGACCTGCCAAGGAAAAATAATACAGCAGAAGTAAAATTGAATTGAAAATGTAAGTTAAACTGTTTCCATTATAATTTGTTTACCATATGTTTTCATTAAAATGATGGAAATGTAAATTTAAAAGGAATCTATTCTATAAAAGCGGCCCCTTGGATTTTACATAGCACTTAAAAATCCTTTATTCTCCGAATCCATAAACTATATTTGCATATTAAGCAAACTGTATATTATGATGGATGCCATGATAAAATTTAATTCTACCTCTGAGAGTCTAACTTGATCTTACCTTGCCTTTAGGCAAACTAGGTTGACAGTAAGGGAAGAAATTTTGAATATAAAACTCTTGAATATTTAAAATGTAAAAGGTTCATTTAATACTGTTCTGGTTTGAATACCAACATCCATAAAATGGTGGGACAGAATGTTGCTGAGTGGAACACCAGTCAGCAGGCGCTCCATAATATAAATTGAATCTTGCACAAATGCAAACAACTAACCATGGGCCTCAAATTTGTATTTCAAATAGAAAAATACATCCTTAAAATCATGCACATATGTCCATCATGCTGTCATGCAACCTAGGCAAGACACTTCTAGCTGGGGTTTGTGAAAAGCTTTCAGCTATGCAGGAGATGGAATCTAACAAGACTTGTGAAATAATGGACTGTACATTACAGGATATTATAATGCTCTGTACAGTGTTTAGAAATGTTGATTGAATATTTTGTTTGGATATTTTAAAACTGTGAGGGGAAAGATTACTTCTGGGACTTAGGAGGGTGAAATTAAACATGATCTGTTATTGGCTCCATGATCATCTATGCTAGGACCATTTTATACACAGATCTACCTAACTGACCATGAAATCTTCCATATAGCCTATGCTTGGCATGATCCTTGCCAGTTTTAAGCTGGCTGTGATAAATGGTTTTATCACACTGCATGCCTCTGCCTTTCTGTAAGAAGAAAATATTTAAATTATTTTTCTTTAGTAATGGACATTAATTTATAAATGGGTAAATTTTCATACAAAAGCCCCAAACCTTTTATTTTAAATGTACCAGCCATTGAAGATATTATCACCTTCCAGTCTCATAATTGCATTTTATTTACTAACACTTTCTAAATACTCTATAACAAAAGTAAATAGAAGAAAGAAAATGAAAATAAAAAGGACAATGGAGAAAATAGACTACTTTTTATTAAGTCAGAACGATCTGTGACATGTCTCACAGGTGAACAATCTCTACATAAGAAGGTCAAGCTGTACATGATGTCAATTAGAAAAGCAACCTTCCCTGTTACCTTAAATCTGGACTAGTCTATGGGGATCCTATGACTGAATTTTCCTCAGGCCTCTGCATCCCATTGACATCTGCTGAAGGATTCAACCACAGCTCACAGAGTGAGCTCCCAAATGTGTTTGAAAGAGTTACTATGCTTTTTGCTCATATGAACCAACCCATTAAAACAGATTTCTGCTGGGCATGGTGGCGCATGCCTTTAATCGCAGCACTCAGGAAGCAGAGGTAGGAGGATTACTGTGAGTTCCTTTGAGGCCACCCTGAGACTACATAGTGAATTCCAGGTCAGCCTGAGCTAGAGTGAGACCCTACCTTGAAAAAAATAAAAGCAAAACAAAACAAACAAACAAACTAAAAAACAGATTTGTTACAATGGAAGAGCCCATATTGAACCAACAAAAATGTTTTCTAGTCAAAGTTATTATACTACCTAACATGTACATTTCTGTGGTGTGATAATAGGGGTAAAGAATAACATACCAGCACACATGATTTAATGTGGTGTATGTACTTTAAGTTCCTGAAGTTCCTGCCTTAAATGGATTCAGTTTTCATTTTTTATTAATTAATTAATTTATTTATTTTTGTGGGAAAAAAAGAGGTTTATTTTGGCTTACAGGCTCGAGGGGGAAGCTCCATGATGGCAGGAAAAACGATGGCATGAGCAGAGGGTGAACATCACTCTCTGGTCAACATAAGGTGGACAACAGCAACAAGAGAGTGTGCCAAACACTGGCAAGGGGATGCTGGCTATAATGCCCATAAGCCCGCCCCCAACAATACACCACCTCCAGGAGTCTTTAATTTCAAATTGCCATCAGCTGGGGAGCCTAGCATTCAGAACACTTAAGTTTATGGAGGACACCTGAATCAAACCACCACATTCCACCCCTGGACCCCATAAACTGATAACCATACGTGATGTAAAATACAGTGCATTCATGCAACTTTCAAAGTCCCCATAGTTTTTATCAATCCTACTGATGTTCAAACAATCCCCATAATCCAAGGTCTTTTAACTGAGCCATAATACCAAAAATACCCCCCCCCAAAAAAAAAACCCATAATGGCACAGAATAAACATTCACACTGCAAAAGATGGCATTGGGCAAAGCAAAGAAATATTCAACCAACACAGATTTAAAACAACCGGGGCAAACATCAAACTCTGTAACTCCCAAGTCCAACAACTCTAGTCAGTGACAAATCTCCAAGTCCGATAACTACCCAGCAACAAGTCTCTGGAGTTCCAATTCAGCCCCTCCAGCTAGGCTACTCACAGTCCTGGAAAACTTCAGCCGTGGCCGACAGCTTTCCTCAGCAGCCATCTCGTGGTCCCAGCATCTCCACTGGGTCTCCACTGCAACCCAGGGTCCATCCTCATGGCCCCATGGGATCTCCATGCAGGCATCCAGCAAACCTGCTTCACACTGCCCATGGCCATTTCCAAAACACAAGACCACGTTAAAAACTCAATGACCCTCTCTTTCCTACATTTGTTATACTCCATAATACCAGGTAGGGTGCCAATTTGTTAATCCAGGGGGGAATAAATCAGACTTTGAAAAGCAGGACACTCCTTCAGCATTCAGGCCCCTTCAAAAGAGTCTGCATTCTTCCTGTTACCCCAGTGCAGGTCAGCTGGCCCAATCTCAAAGGTTGTAATCTCTCAATTGCAGCTGAACAGGCAGAGTTCACCCAAAGATTTTTATTTTTCCTGTGCCATATCCTTCTGCTCACACCAGTTCATTTCTATGCAAAGCAACCCTGCACAACTTCTCAGGACACGGGCATAAAAGCAAACTTCTCACACAGACTGGTAGCCCAGTCCAAATAAAGCTCTTTCTCACCCTCATAAGCCAAACCTTACAGTCCATAGTTCTTACTGCATTCAGGTCTTTCAGCTCTGACCAGAATAGTCCATTAAGCTGTACTTACAACACCACAAGGTGTCTCTTAGGCCAAGGTTTCAAATCCTTCCACATTCCGCTTGAAAATCAGCTCCAAAAGGCCAAAGCCACACAGTCAGGTGTCTAGCAGCAATCCCACTCCTCGGTACCACTCTACTGTTGCAGTCAGGTTCACATTGCTGGCAGAAATCACCCGACTAAGAGCAGCTTGTGGGAAAAAAGAGGTTTATTTTGTCTTACAGGCTCGAGGGGGAAGCTCCATGATGGCAGGAAAAATGATGGCATGAGCACAGGGTGGACATCACTCTCTGGTCAACATAAGGTGGACAACAGCAACAGGAGAGTGTGCCCATTTTTAAATTTTATTTATTTTGAGAGAGAGAGAATGACAGAGAAACAGAGAAACAGATGAGAGAATGGGTATACCAGGGTTTCTAGCCACTACAAATGAACTCAGATGCATGTACCCCTTGTGCATCTGGCTTATGTGGGTACTGGGGAATTGAACCGTGGTCCATAGGCTTCATAGGCAAATGCCTTAAATACCAAGCCATCTCTCCAGCCCTGGATTCATTTTTCATTTGACCATAGGAAGTTGAGGAAATTTGCCATCAGCTTTCTGCTGTATGTGAAAATAGAAATGACAGGGCTGGAAGGATGGCTTAAGAGTTAAGGCATTTGCCTGCAAAGTTAAAGGACCCATGTTCAATTGCCCCCATTAGCCAGATGCACCAGGGGCCACACACATCTGGAGTTCATTTGCAGTGGCTAGAGGCCCTGGTGCACCCATACTCTCTCTGTCTCTCTCTTTTTCTCTCTTCCTCTTTCTCTGTCAAATAAATAAATAAATAAAAATAAAATATTTTTAAAAGAAAATAGAAATGACATGTGTGAAGCCAGAATGGCTCTACTGTGCAGATCAATAATAAAGATGAGAAACTATAAGAATTAAGATGTATACAAGAAGAGGGTGTGATGGTTAATTTCCATTGTCAACTCTAATGGATTAAGAAATGCCTAAGGCCATTAGAGTCACACACCCATAGGCGGGTCTGTGAGGACACTTCCAGACAGGATTAGCTAAGGACCTTGGCAGCAGGCCGACCTAAACAAAACAACAAAACAAAAAGGAGAAAGAGAAATACCTCTGAGTGCCAGTATTCTACTTTCTCTGCCTCCTGATTCACAGAGTTGTGAGCAAGCAGCCAAGGACATGACCTGCTCCTGCCACAATGCCTTCCCACCACAGTGGATGATGTCCTCTGAACTATGGGTGAACATACACCTTTCTTCTTTTAGCTTGCCTCTTCTCAAGTGTTTGGAATGAGAATTATAGCTAACAGAGAGTAGTCACTATTCTTTGCTTCATCAGAACCTGCCATGGTGATGCAGGATTTGAGGGTTCAGGAGGTCTCCCAAACTTGTGAATCTCAATTTTGGATCCTTAGCCTATTAACAAAGAATTGATAAAACAGACTTGACAAGTATAAATTATGAATTACTGTTTATTTAGGGAGAAATGAGGGGAAATTGATATTTAGGAAAAGGCTGGAACACACACACACAAACACGCATGTGCTCAGGGAAGAGCACACATTGAAGCCTCTTCAAGTAACAGACCAGGGAGGATTAAGAAATAGTGAAGAACCGGGATCAAAGATAAATTTACATATGATCAAAGTGACAATGTACTCGCAAAACATGACAGATAGAAAGCCATATATATCCAAGTCAAGATAAGTATCCTTCCAACCTGGCTAGTCAGTCAGGAGGGACAGACTCCCATGGAGGCTCAGGCTAGGTTCCAGGGCAAAAGGAAGACAGAGAGGGACTGGGCCATGTGGATGACCTCCAGGAGACTCAAAGATATAATTGGGTAGTGAACTCAGCAGAGGAGGCTGACCTGAGAAGAAGCCGCAAGTTGTTGTTGTGGGCATGTCACTGGCAGCCATCTGGGAGAGACAGGATCAGACCCACGATTCAATTTTGCCCAAATGGAGAGAATGGCATTTCCTTGTTCCCTCCTTGAGCTTCTGTCCCTAACTAAGTGCTTGAAAGAAGCTAGCATTCTATTTTTCCTTCAGTGTTATTTCACCACTTGCAGTAAACATTTAAGATCACATGAGTAGCTTAAAAGTATGAATCTAAGTACATTATAAATGTATAATAAATTCAATGAAATGCTGATGTACAAGTCATAGCATGCTTGGATCTCTTCTGTATTTCATCCTAATATTCTTCAGCAAGATTTGTTTCTCCTAGAAACAAAATGATCCTACAATCCTTATCAACCCTACTTACTCTAACTATATGATATAGTCATTGGATAGATTTTCTTGTGCTTTCATCAGCCTAGTTTGAACCTGTATGCTTTTTTTTTCTTTATTTATATATGTGTGGGGATGGGGTGTGCTGGACCTCTTGCCAATGCAAATGAATTCCAGATCCTTACACCACAGTTATTCATTTGTTTGTTTGTTTATTTATTACATCTGGCTAACATGGTGGCTTGGGAATTAGTCTGAAAGGCTTTGTTAGTTTTGACCTTTAACGGCTGAGCCATCTTCCCAGCCTCCACATTTTCATGTATTTTTTAATTTAATCTTTTTTTATTACTTTTTATCAAAGAGAGGGAGGAGAGAATTGGCATGCAAGGACCTCTAGTCACAGCAGTTGAACTCCAGACATATATAGCACCTTGAGCACATGTGTGACCTTGTGTGCTTGTGTCACCTTGTGTATCTGGCTTACGTAGGACATGGAGAGTTGAACATGAGTTCTTAGGCTTCACAAGCATGTACCTTAACTACTAAGCCATTTTTCCAGCCCTTTTAAATATATGTATTTTAATTTTTTATTATATTTTTTCTTGGTTTTTAGCATATGAGGAAAAAGTAGTTTTCACAGTACAGAATTTTTGGTAAATTCAATTTTCTTGATCCAGATATTTGATTGTACATTCTCCTACTTTTCTGTGACATTGGTACACTACTCCAATTTCTTGCAAAAAAAGACAGAAAGATTTATAAAGCACACATTATGTGAATAAGACAAAGTGAACAAGCTCTGTTGATGTATTTCCAGTTTACCTGTATCATCAGGTACATCCTAGACTGAACCTTTACTGAAAGCTTCCAGTATTGGATTTTAAATAGATATTGAATCTGTTTCCTTCTAATGTGTGCAAGCCTAGAAAACAGAGACTGAGTCATAGTTAATGAAACAACCTTCACTGAAGGATACAATCCCATAGCAGTCAGAGTGAGGTAAAGAGGAAACAAACTGGGGAAGAAAGGGAAAGCCAATGCAGAAGGAGGGATAGTACACCCTGCAACAGCGTCCTAAGGAAGCAGGGCCAACGGGACAGGAAGAACCACAGGATTCTCCCACCTTATAGCAGTTAGGAGAACAAGAAGGGTGTGGGGATATCTAGGGTGATTTCTTGCCTCCTGTGTTGCATTTGTGACATTTCACAGTACTTTTGGCTGTGTGCTTTGCCACTCTGGGCATCCAGACCCCATAACATATGGTGTGATACTTCATCCAAGCTCAGAACTGGAGAAATGATCCAGCATTTATTGATCAGGCCTGGCTCCTTGGAGCTCCTGCTTAGGCAAGAACAGGAGGCTCTGGGAAAGGGGAGGCTGTGATAATGCCCAGGTCTCATGTTGAGAGAGGTTGTGAAGAGCTGACAGTGTAAATGTGAAGACAGCTTTAGGGATTAGGTTTGGAAAGGAGGATCCCTGTTGAAGAGTAAAATGATTTTGCTGGAAAGCATGTGGACTGGGTGGCATTCACCGACCCAACCCAAGATTACCCATAATAACATCATTGATCCAGGATCTTTTCATCTTTCCTAAGTTCAAAATTCTTAACTTGACCCATAAATCCTTCATGCATCCTTTGCTCTCATTTTACCTGTCCATGCTATCTTGAGGTGATTCCCTGCATTTTGAATACCACTGTTTTGTTATTGTTGTTGTTTGTTTGTTTGTTTTTTGTAACTCCTCCAACACATTTTTGGCAGAAATTTTTTTTTGTCCTGAAATTTGCAATGTTCCCTCTTCCTCAGTGCTAAGCCCTGAGCTAGGCAGATAGATTAAACATCCAATGCCCTGTACCATCTACTTTCTATACTCACATTTTCAAAGGCCATTTTACCACAAAGTTAATGAAACTCCCATTTCTGGCCTATATACATGCCCCTTCAAAACTTTTATACCTCATTTTGATTTTATAACTTAGAATTTCGCTAAGAATTTTTTTAATTATTCAAGCCCCAGGCTGTACCAAATGTAGGTCTGCTTCTGTCCTTTCCTCAACAATATTTTATTAAATGTGATTCACGATGGTGTCATTACTAATTACTAATGGTGACTTTACCAACTTATTACATAATAATCTCCATGAGGCTGTAGACTCGTCTTTTACTCTATTTAATTTTCAATTCTGAGTGAAGGGTTGTGGTGGTTTGATTCACATGTCCCCCATAAACTTGGGTGTCCTGAATGTTAGGTTCCCAGCTGGTGGCTATTTGAGAATTAACACCTCCTGGAGGCAGTGTATTGTTGGGGGTGGGCTTATGGGTGTTATAGCCAGTTTCCCCTTGCCAGTGTTTGGCACACTCTCCTGTTGCTGTTGCCCACCTGATGATGTTGGCTAAGAGGTGATGTCCACCCTCTGCTCATGCCATCGTTTTCTCTTGCCATCATGGAGCTTCCCCTCCAGTCTGTAAGCCAAAATAAAACCTTTTTCCCAAAAGCTGCTCTTGGTTGGGTGATTTCTGCCAGTAATGCGAACCTGACTACAACAAGGGTTTTACCAACTGTAGCAGTTCCCTTCTTGCTGTGACAACAGCTGACCAGAAGCAGATTAGGGAAGGTAAGTGCTTAGTTCACTTACAGGTTTTTGTTTGTTTGGTTGTTTGTTTTGTTTTGTTTTTTCAAGGTAAGGTTTCAATCTAGCCAAGGCTGACCCGGAATTTACTATATAGTCTCAGGGTGGCCTTGAACTCATGGTGATCCTCCTGCCTCTGCCTCTGGGACTAAAGGTGTGTGCCACCGCATCCAGCTCACTTACAGTTTTGAGAAGAAGCTTCATCGTGGTGGGGAAAGCATGCTATGCGAGCTTGGTGTCACATTTCCACAGCAGCAGGGAGAAAGTAATCAGAGTGACCTAGCACTGGCAAGGAGGCTGGATTATAAAATCCCAAAGTCTTTGCCCATAGCACACCACTTCTAGCAAGTCTTTACCTCCACAAGGCCCTACAACTTTCCTAAATTGCCACCAGCCAGGTGCTGACTATTCAGAACACATGAGTAGTTCAAACCACCACAGCAGCCAAAAGAGTATTCACTGAATGAAATATCCTAGAAATACAGAGCTCAAACATTGCCAGGGTGCAAACACAAGGGAAACCATCATGAGGTGAAAGGAAGCTCATCTTGTATGTGCACCAATGATCTGTGGGTAATAAGATCCAAAGGTAAAGTTTTTTCTGTGGGAAGCTGGTGAGGAACTGAAAAGGGTATGGTCTTCATTACTTGGATGAGACATGGAAGGCATTTGGAGGAGAACTGTTATTGAATATAGGATCAAAATACAGCATGAAGGAGCCAACATCATAAGCACAGGTACAGTAAGTAGCTAGAGTTGAAAGACAGTAAGGAGACTGGCCTTTATGGTACCTCAGCTCGTTGTCCCAGGTCCATCATAGGTACATTTATATTCCAGCAAGATAAAGATAATGCCTCTAGGTTTACTTAAAATTAGATGAAGGTGTTAGGCAGTATTACTTAGAATATCATTTAACTTCATACATCTTTTTAACACAATAAATTAAGAAAGAATTCAAGAATATGCCTTTCATGACTGTCATGGGTTCATTATACAAATGACGCCCATATGACTCATAGCACTTTGTTCTTTTGAACACTTTGCATTTGAACACTTGCTCAACAGCTGGTCACACTCTTCGGGAAGGTTGTGGACCTTTTAGGAGTAAGAGCCTTGCTGGAAGGAGATCCCTGGGGGCAGGCCATTAGGTTTTATAGCCCAGCTCCACTTCTTGTTTCAGCCCTTATAGTCTGGAACAAATTCATGTTTGCTAGCTGCTTCCTGAATGTGCTTCAGTGTGACCAGCTGTCTCTCGCTCCCACCCCCATGCCTTCTGTGCCATGATGGAATGTATCCTCCTGGAACTATAAGGCAAATTAAGCCCTTCCCTTCCTTAAGTTGCTCCTGGTCCAGTATTTGTTCACAGCAGTGAGAAGGTGACTAACGGCACAGGGAACCCTCATCCCTTCGACACCCTCATCCCTCTTGGAAATTTTCACTCCCATGGGGCTGATACACAACCAAATGGCCCTACAGGTAGATACCCCACCCAAAGTTTTTATGTTCTTCCTGACCTATGTTGCTCTGCCACTCATAGGAACGTTAGGATTATATTGATGAATATGGCAAGAAACGATGGAAGAGGTAAGAAAAAGAGAAGGAAAGAGAGAATATTTTGTTTTTGTTGTATGCGTTGTTCAGGAGGGTTTGTATGATTTTGTTACCAGAGTTTCTCTTAGGATATATTCTGTTTGTTTGTTTGTTTGTTTGTTTGTTTGTTTGTTTGTTTGAGAAAGGTTGTCATTCTAGCCAAAGCTGACATGGAGCTCACTCAGTGGCCCAAGCTGGCCTCAGACTCACAGTGATCTTCCTACCTCAGCCTGTAGAGTGCCACAATTATAGATATGAGCCACCACACCTAGCTTCACTAAGAAGTTTTAAAAGATGATTCAGAGGGCTGGAGAGATGGCTTAGCTTTTAAGGTACTTGCATGCGAGGCCTTAGGACCAAGGTTTGATACCCCATTGTCTATGTAAGCCAGATGCACAGGTGACATATGTGTCTGGAAAGCTTATGGAAACAATACTAATGGATGGAGAGAGGTTATAGTTTGCTTACACTTGTATGGCACTTGCATCATTGTGGTCAATGTTCAAAGTTGCTCAGCTTTACTAAATTTATGTAGACTTTACAACAACACTATGAGTTTGTCACTCTTTTGAAATAAGAAAGCTAAGAAAGGGCTGGGGATTTAACTCAGTGGATGAACACTTGCCTAGCAAGCGCAAGACCCGGGGTTCAGCCTCCAGCACTGGAAAAAAAAAAAAAATAAATAAATAAATAATAAAAGAAGGGAACTGGGAAGAAAACGAAGAAAAAGCACACTGTGTTCAAAGTTAAGCCACATTTGTAAGGTTAATGTGGATCTCAAACCCATGAAATCTGGCTCCAGAGACTAATTATTAACATATGTACTGGGCTTCTTATAGTTAGATGGATAATAAAGATATAATTTAGGAAATTAGAAATAAAATATTTACCTTGAGTTGGTTATTTTTCCTCCAATCATTTTTAGAAGAGATAAATCAATTCTGGGCTAAGTAACCTAAAATGCTTATGACTAACAGGAAGCTGAATGCATGTCTAGTTTCAGGCAATTCAACATTTCATGCTAATTCAGTAGTTAGGGCTTTTTGAGTGGTTATAGTTGTCTGGAAATGGAATTAACTGCCTTTAAAGGTGATGTGACTCCGGTGGCAGGAATGTTTCAGGAGAGGTCAGATGAATGGATCTAGGCTTTGTGTGTCACCAAGCAGCCTTGTCTCGCTTTATGAGGCGTAAGTATGCATTCCAAAGGCCACTCTAGGTCTATTTGGTGGATACATGTTGGTATAGCTGTGTAATGTTTGGAGAGGTTTTCACGAGTCCCTTATAGGTCTATGTATTAGGTGACCTTTAAGGGCTTGAAGATATACTTCAAGTTTAAAACCCACAAGAAGGCAAGGCTATGATTTTTTTTTTCTAATAATTACAGCCACAGAGCAAAGGAGTTCTTTCTTTTAATGTCTGTAAGTTTATAGGCTAGACTACCTTACATATGTAACTCACAAAAATCTTTTATACATATAGAGACTGGATAAGAAATATAGAATCAAAGAGCTGAAAAAAGGTCAGATTTTCAGAGATTAAAAGCCATGATTTTCCAAGAAAAAAATCACGTAAAAATTTCAATTCCTTCTAATGTTTAGCTTTACTACATTTATGTAAATCTTACAGCAACAATTCAAAGAGTTTGCCATCCTTTTGAAATGAGAAAACTATGAAAAAGCAGTTAGCATGTTCAAGTTTACACAGCATTTATATAGTGAAGGTAGAATTCAAACCCCAAGGTCTTAAGTGGGCATTTCTTAAAAATACATATTTTTATATTTATGTATTTATTTACTTACAAGCACAGAGAGAAAGAAGGAGGATGAAAGAGAGAGAATGGGTGGAATGCCTCTGGCTCTTGCCACTGTAAATGAACTCCAGATGCATGAACCACTTTGTGCATCTGGCTTTAAGTGGATCCTGGGAATTGAAGGCCACCAAGTTTACAAGCAAGAGCCTTCAACTGATAAGCCATTCCTCCTTCCACATAAGTGGCCTTTTAAAATTGGTATATATATTATACATAATAATGGGCATCATTAAGATATTTTCATACAACTGTATAATGTACTTTGTGCACGTGCCTCCCATACCTCTCTACTCTGCCATTTCTTATCCCTCCCATTCCAATATTCCCTTCCATTCCCTTAGTTTTACTTCTGTTTTCATGTTATAGGTGCATATGTGACTTCATATATGTATATAAACTCTAGGATCACAAATGAGAGAATGTATATGATATTTTTACTTCACTTAAGGATCAAGTAATTTCTAAGAAGTTATAACAGTGTGTAATAAAGTAGGTCCTTGATTCAAAATACATTGATCCAAGACCCTACTCCCATTATTAGTTGTGGGGTAGATCTGTTGAACTTTTTATGCTTGAGTTTACTGCCTGTAAAGTGGGAATAATATAAATTTATACAAGGTGTCACCAAAAATTTATCTTATCCAAAGTGACATTAATTTGATATTAATTGCTGTCATCTAAGGTAAATAAATAAATCTAAAAGAAATACCTGAAATATCAAAGAAATAAATTAAGCAAAGCCCACAAACAGATCATATTTCTTAGACTTTGTAGTTGAAGAGATGTAGATAGGAAAAGTTAAGTGACTCACTCTAAGATTCCCCAGTTCCTCAGCAGCATACCTGAGATTAGAACTCAGAGGTCAGCAGCTGTGTCTTGTCTGTGCTCACTGTGAGGCAGCAGGAAGAAAGGATTTACAGTAATGGTCAAGTTCCAGGAAGCATTTCAAAGTTGGATTAGGATAGAAAGCACCATCATCATTCACATTGGAAAACAGGCCTGATGATCAAATGAATTTAAGCAGACGTGCAGCAGAAAAAGCAGGCTTGTTCACAAATGCAGGTGCAGGTGGGCAAGGAAGCTTACTATAGGTAAGTCTGTGGCGATCATGTTTAAAACTTATAAATTGAAATAAATAGGCTAAATCCCCAAACAATTATGAAGAAAAGAGAAAGTGTGAGGAAATAGCTTTGGCCTAAAGAACAGTCTGGTGTACGTAATTAATTTTCATAAAAGTCTTTGTGTGAAGTAATATAAATGTTATTACTGATATGGTTCAAGTGTCTAAATGACCTCACTTACAAAGAAATTATGGGTTGAAAAATTCTATAAGTAGGTAAAAGAATGAAAAATTTGAATTTTTTAACCTATACTTCTCAGATTTCTAGTAAATATAAGAATTTTCTTGTTTATTCTTATAATTTTTTATAGATTATCCAAGAATTCTAAAGTTCTCCAAGCACTTGGTGCTATTCTGTTCATTTTGACATGATTCATTTGTATATTAAGAAATTAATGATTTACAAACAAAGGATTCCTTTTTTAAGGTTTGTGTGTGTGTGTACCAGATCCTCTTGTTACTTCAAACAATCACCAGATGCATGTGCCACTTTCTATATGCATAGCTTGGACTTGTAGTTACTTTCACCTGTTTTGGTAAATCACCTGACCAAAAACAACTGATGGGAGGAAAGAGTTAATTTTGGCTTCAGTCGTTAGGGGATAACTTGACAATGGCACATCACATCTTCCCATAGTAGGTGGAAAACAGCAGCAAGAGAGTGAGCTGAGCTCTATCTGGCAAGTGGGAGCTGGCTCTAACACTTCTAAGTCTGCCCCCAGAAAAACACTACCTCCAGCAAGCCTCCACATTCCGAATTTCCACTAGTTGGGAATCAAGCATTCAAAACAGATGAGTCTTTGGACTGGACATCTGATTTAAGCTAACACACTTGGGAACTGAACCCCAGATCAGCAGGCTTTGCAAGCAAACACTTTAACTAATGAGCGTCAAGTAAAGAGAACTTCTGTTTAGTTACTGCATTGCTTGCTTTTCTCATTGTCGTGACCAATATCTGGTAAGAAGTAGCTTAAGGAACAAGGCTTTATTTTGGCTTCTAGTCTTAGGAGATACAGTCTATCCTGATGGGAAAGGTTGGGAAGTTGATCAGATAGCAGCCACAGCAGAGAAACAGAGATGACTGCTGTTTTTCAGTCAACTTTCACTTTTTCATCACTCTTGACCCTTATCCCAAGCAATGGTACCACTCAGGGTTAGAGTGGGTCTGCCCACCTCAGTCAGCCTAGTCTAGAAAGTCCTTCGCAGATATATTCATAAACTGAGGTTTGTCTCCTGTTTGATTCTAGATCCTGTCAGACTGAAAATCTAGATTAGCCATCACAGTTATTGAAGTCAGATAAAACAATAGTTCATGTTTCTTGGCATGGAGTGTTTTTAAATATCATGAAATTGATTTTTAGTTAAGAAAATTTTAATTTTACCCATTCATTATTCATGTAATGTAGCCTACTACATTTTTCTCTGCATGCCTCCTCCAAATATCAATTATCCAGCATTAGTAAGATTTCTTTCTTTAAAAATAGAAGCTGTTTAGGAAAGAATAAATGTGATGCCTAGAAGACTGGAGTTAAAATCTCTATTGTTTAATTTACTAACCAGGCTTATGATTTAATCTTTCATTCTTCCTACCTCTTGGCTGTAGAATAAATATCATCATAACACAAGGATTATGAGACCTAGACAAACTACATATAAAGCATAGAAAGCCACAAGTAGCACCTTTTAAGCACTCAATAAATATATCATAGTTGTTGTTATCTGCACCTTCATTTGAGAGACATTGTATACTATGGTAGGAAAACAAGATATTTAAAACTGGGTGAGTATCTTCTTTCTTTCAATGTTGAAAAAATATTGCTAGCTAAATAAACTGTTGCATTTTCTTTCATTTTCCTTCCATGTCTTAAAGGCTTCTGGAGCAGATGCCCTGGAGTTAAATTTATCCTGTCCACATGGCATGGGAGAACGAGGAATGGGCCTGGCTTGTGGGCAGGTAAGGACCTCAGCAGTTGCCACTGTGTGTGTCAGTGTGATGTAACAGGTCCCCACATGGGTCATTACTGTATCTTAGGAAAGGAGAAATGTGTCTCTGACAGCTGGCTTGAAACTTACCGGTCTGCATTGTTTAAATATTTAGTGCTTAAAAAGTGGAAAACGAGGGAAACTGGAATTATAGCAACTGTTTAGTTTTACTGAGGAAAATATCATATTATGTGCTTGACAGGAAGTAATATCATAACAAATAGTTTTTAAAAGCACTGAAGCAGAATTAGCTGATTTCCAATGCAATGTTCCTTATTCATTCCTGATTCTGATCCTGCTTCCCTGGGGCAATATACTGTACAGAAGGCATTGTTTGTAGTGATTTTGTAGTAAATGGGGCACAGCACAAATTGCATTTTACATTTTTTAGCATATGATCATTATTCCCTAACTGTGTTTGGGGAGTTGCAAAAAAGACTGATGCTATTTTTATTTTGGGAAATAATAAATGGAACCTTCATATTAAAATACATTCAAAAACCTAATGAATAAATGTGAAATAATATGTTAATATATAGAAAACACTGCATCTTTATGTAACATGATATAGTGCTATGTGTTAAGAGGAAATGTGAAGGCTTAATGAGAAAAACATGAGTACTTTGCATCTATTTTCACCTCAATGCATGGAGGGAAACAGTGTATACAAAGTACTATGAAATCGTAATTTCTCACGCTTTTGTAGCTCTAGAAAGTTCACTTTTGTGTCCCCATGTGACCCATGGCCCTTTGCTTAGAAGGTAGTCAACTTTTATTTTTCTCAAGTCATTGAATTAAATGCATAGGCTTATATATATTACACTGGGAGGGGAAAATTTTTTGCTTATTCAAGTGAGCATTGCTTACTATTTTCATATTAGCATTCAGAGAGATTTTTATAAAGTACTTTGTAAGTATTTACTTGGCATTCAGAATAGATTTGTGACTCATGAAGAAATCTTGTGTAGCAGCAGGAGTGGTGGTCTGGACAGGTATTTCTCTTGTGTATCCAGGTTCCAGTTAACAGCATGTTACCCAGAAGGCCAGTGAGTGTGGTAAACATACCACAATTCAGAATTGCCTGGTGGGGGAACATAGTGCTATTGCTGAACAGTGTGATAACAGTTAGTGGGCAAAGGTGTGTCACATGGTTAAAAGGACAAAAAAGGAAGATCTCTAGGCGGGTTCCCAGAACAGGTCTGGAGTTAGACCCTCTTCCCTCCCCAGTCAATCTTGTCCTGTTGCCTATTGCACAATCTGAACGTGTGTGTATCTGTCTGTCTAGAGGCCTGAAGAAAACCTCTGGGGTTATTCTTCAGGTATGCTACCCACCTCTTTTGAGTCAGGATCTGTCATAGGTGTCTCACTCACCAGCTAGCCAGCAAGGGATCCTCCTGTTTCCGCCTTGCCCAGTGTTGGGATTGCAGGAGCACACTACCACACCAGCTTTTATGTGGATTCTGAGGATAGAACACCTGTCTTCATGCTTGCAAGGCAAGTACTTTACCAATTCAGCTATCTTCCCCCAATCCCAGGAAGGGTACATTTTTACTGTTTTGGCCTTCTTAGAGTTATAATAATTATTTGAAATGTTGCTGAGTTTATTTTTTGGAATGAGCTTTTCTCTGAGTATAGCTGCACTCAGCCAGCCTGGAAATGGCATAGGTTTATCCTTCAAGAGAGTTATTCAGCCCCACTTTTTTTTTCCCCAAATAACCCAGTGAATTACATTAGGATTGTTTTTTGTTTTGTTTTGTTTTGTTTTCAATAGTATGGGTAAGGTATTACATACGAGACATTACCTACATAAATTTCTATACAGCCTTTGGCTCAATGAGAATGCCAAATGCTAAAAATTTTGTATCAGAGATAATGAGATTTCTAAAACTATTGGAAAGTATGTGTTCCAGAAACAATGATATCTTGTATGAAGGAAACAGAAACATTTCCATTTCACTTAACTTTTACAATTACTAGAAAACTGAAACTGATTCTTCCTGTCCAACAAATTTCGAAATTTTGTTTGAATTATATTCTGCATTAAATTATACAAATAAAAAATAAATCTAACTTAATCATTATTGCTACAACATTTTTAAAGAATTGCTTGGCCTCAGGACATATGAATGTTCAATAATTTGGAAGGCAGCTTTGTTCAGCATTATACTACCCACATCACACCATGCATAAGTGTTCAATGTTTGGAAGAAAAGAATAGTAATACATTTAAAAACCACAGCTCTTGGTTGAAGGTGTACAAACATTCTGGGCTATTTTTCCTTTACCTTGAACTTTCTTTGTTTCCTGTTCTTCCTCCTTTTTCCACTCTTTCTTTCTCCCTCCCTCCCTAAGTTTCAAAATCTGAAACATGTAACACATTGGCAGAACAGGGACACTGAAGAGTCATTGCAAATGGATTTGCTTCCATTGCCATGGTGAAGAGCCACCTGCATGGTGAGAGCATGTGAAATCTTTGTATCATACAACCCAGCCTGTACAGACTCCACGCTGGTATATTTATCTACCAGACAGCTTCTTTACTCAACACCTTTTCTTCTCTAAACACCCATTTTCTCACCTACCACACTTTTCTCACACATATTTAAGTAGTGAATAATGCTACTCTGTATATAATTAATAACCTGTGTACTAATACTAAGTATATATAAATCATTATATAGCTACAAATGGAGATACATACATACATACATGAATAAAAATCAAGAAATTCATGAGCAAGGAATCTCTAAATCTCTATAATATCTAAAAAATATGGGTATTTGGCTAGAGAGATGGTTCATCAGTTAAGGTGCTTCCCTGCCAAACCTAACTACCTGAGTTTAATTCCCCAATACCCACATAAGGCCAGATGCCAAGTGGCACATGCATCTGGAGTTCATTTGCATGGCTAGAGGTCCTGGTGTGCCCATTCTCTCTCTCTCTCTCTCTTTCTCTCTCTCAGTCTCTCTCTCTCCTTGCAAATAAATATTTTTAAATATATGCATATCAAGCCGGGCGTGGTGGCACACACCTTTAATCCCAGCACTCGGGAGGCAGAGGTAGGAGGATTGCCGAGAGTTCGAGGCCACCTGAGACTGCATAGTTAATTCCAGGTCAGCCTGGACCAGAGTGAGACCCTACCTCGAAAAACCCCAAAATATATATATATATATATATATATATATATATATATATATATATGTATGTATGTATATCATGTTTTCTTATGGGATGTGTAGATATAAAGAAAATCTCAAGCTGACATGGATACTTTCAATTGAGTATTTACTATTAAGTGAAACTTCGTATAAATCCTTCAATACTTCAACAGTCTTAGGATTTAAAGACAGTCTCAATCTGTATTCTTTCTACCAACTATCCAGTCAACATTGATCAAACTGAAGTATAAATAGCCATCTCTACAATATAAGGTTTGAATGAGCTAATCTTTAAACCTCCATCTAGCCTTATTCTTTTGGAATACAAACACTTATAAGTACCAAGCTAATCAAAAAGTTATTATTATGCTATTCTTTTTGTACTTACTCATGACCCCAAGCCCCTAGTATTTGTAAGCAGCTAATGGTCACTAGGGGAGAAAGAAGCATTTTATTTTTTAAAAAAAAAATTTGTTTGTTTATGAGAATGCATTTTTTAATTTTTTTTATTGACAACTTCTATACTCACAGACCATAAACCATGGTATTTCCCTCCCCTTCCCCACTTTCCCCTTCAGAACTCCACTGTCCATCATATCTCCTCACTCTCCATTAGTTTCTCTTTTAATTTGATGTCATCATCTTTTCTCCTATTATGAGGGTCTTGTGAAAGTATTGCTAGGCACTGTGAGGTCATGGATATCATGGCCAATTTCTGTCTGGACAGTCGTATCTTTCCTTTGGCTCTTACATTCTTTCCGCCCCCTCTTCCGCAATGGACCCTGAGCCTTGGAGGGTGTGATAGAGATGTTTCAGTGTTAGACACTCCTCTGTCCCTTCTTCTCAGCACACTGTTGCCTTTTGGGTCATCCCAGTGGTCTTCTCCATCTGAAAAGAGAAACTTCTCTAACCAGAAGTGAGAGTAGCATTAATATGTGAATATGAACATTAAATGTTTTGCTTTCAGGGCAGTTTGGTGGGAATAATATATACATTTAGCCAGACAAGAGCAGACTTTATACCCCTAAGTCTCAGTACCTCCCCTGCCATAGACTTTTGATTAGTTTTTTCAGTACCAGGCATGTATTCCCTCCCATAGATTGGGCTTTCAATGAAATTAGGGAGCAGTTGGTTTCCCCAAGAGCAGACATGCCACTATTGCACCTGTTCAGTCATTGGGCCTGTCTAGCCAAACTTGAGGTTTCCAGTGTCCACTGTTTTCACTGCTGATGATTTCTGTCACCCATATGGCTACATGCAGTGCAGCCTTTTCCAGTTTTCAGTTGGCTGGTCTACAGGGAGAAGGTTTTCTGTTTAGCACCAGCTTGCTTTCTCAGTGACCTTGCTGCAACTGAGGTCTTCAGCAGTAAGGTCTTACCATGTGTTTGTCAAGGGAAAAATCAAGGGCCTTGGCAATAGCCTTTAATGTTTTGGATGCTGCAGGGACCCCCCAGGCCAACAACTCACTGGAAGGTATCCCATACCATGCACGGAAAATTTTCTAGTAACAATCTGTAGCTTCTGGATGTGCCATTATTCAAAAAAGTAGTTTTACTTAAGCCTTATTCAGAATATCTTGAATTTTGATTGACCCTTCCCCACCCTTCTTTTATACATTCTCTTCCCCTGGCCTCATTTAGGCCTTTCCCCTCCCTGTAATCTGTTCTTCTACTTACATATATACAATACCATCCCCTTAAGTCCTTCCCTCTCCTCCCTCCTTTATAGCTTTTTTCCAGCTTACTGGCCTCTCTGATAGAAGATTAGTATCCAGAATATACAAAGAACTCAAAAAACAGAACAATAAGAAATCAAACAATCCAGTTAAAAAAAGGGGCTATAGAACTAAATAGAGAGTT
Organism: Orientallactaga sibirica; assembly: GCA_036365145.1. NCBI lineage: Eukaryota > Metazoa > Chordata > Mammalia > Rodentia > Dipodidae > Orientallactaga > Orientallactaga sibirica. The sequence goes on from JAEOAD010000027.1 coordinate 4,978,057, forward strand.
CTCAGGAGAAGAAGTATAGATGACATATAAACATCTAAAAAAGTGTTCTACATCCTTAGCCATCAGGGAAATGCAAATTAAAACTACTTTGAGATTTCATCTCATTCCTGTCAGAATGGTTACCATCAAGAAAACAAATGACAATAAGTGTTGGCATGGATGTGGAAAAAGAGGAACCCTTTATACTATTGGTGGGAATGTAATCTGGTCCAGTCATTGTGGAAATCAGTGTGGAGGTTCTTGGGACACCTAAAAATGGACTTACTGTATGATCCAGCTATAGCACTCCTAGGTATATATCTGAAGGACTCTTTTCATTACCTTAGAGATACTTGCACAACCATTCACAATAGCTAGGAAATGGAACCAGCCTAGATGTCCCTCCACAGATGAATGGATAATAAAGATGTGGTACATTTACACAATGGAGTTCTATTCAGCAGTAAAGAAAAATGAATTATGAAATTTTCTGGGAAATGGAGGGATCTGGAAAGGATTATACTAAGAGAGGTAACCCAGGCTCAGAAAATCAAATGCCACATGTTCTCTCTCATATGTGGATCCTAGCTACAAATTATAGACTTGTGTGTAAGCTGGAACCAAAAATTGGTAGCAGAGGCCAGTAAATTTTTTTTATTGACAGCTTCCATAATTATAGACAATAAACCATGATAATTTCCTCCCTTCCCCTTTTTCCCTTTCACAGATCCACACTCCATCATATCCCCTGCCTCTCTTCCTTAGCATCATTTTTATTTTGATGTCATCATCTTTTCCTCCTGTTATAAAGGTATTGTGAAGGTAGTGCTAGGCACTGTGAAGTCATGGATATCAAGGCTATTTTCTGTCTGAATGATTACATTGCGAGCAGTCCTACCCTTTCTTTGGCTCTTACATTCTTTCTCCCACCATTTCGACAATGGACCCTGAGCCTTGGAAGATATGATAATGATATTTCAGTGCTGAATATTCCTCTGTCACTTCTTCTCAGCAATATGGTGCCTTTTGGGTCATCCAGTGTTCACTGCCATCTGAAAAGAGAAGCTTCTCAAATGAAAAGTGAGAGTAGCATTAATATATGGGTAGGAGCATTAAGTAAAATGCTTAGAGGATAGTTTGGTGAGCATAATATATGCATTTAGCCAGACAAGAGTAGGTATTGTACTCTTAAGGCCTCCCCTGCCATAGACTTTTTTAAAAAACAATTTAATTATTTTTATTTATTTATTAGAGACAGAGAGAGGGGAAGAGAAAGATAGAGAAAGTATGGGCATACCAGGGTCATTAGCCACTGCAAACAAACTCCAGACGCATGTGCCACCATGTGCATCTGGCTTTTGTGGGACCTGGAGAATCAAACCTGGGTCCTTAGTTAGGCATATGCATTAACTGGTAAGCCATCTCTCCAGCCCAACATAGGCTTTTGAGTACCAGGCATGTATTCCCTCCAATGGAGTTGGCCTCCAGTACAGTTAGAGAGCAGTTGGTTTCCCCCAGAAGAGACATGCCACTATTACACTGGTTTGGTCATTTGGCCTAGTTGGCCAAACTGAAGGCTTGCAGTGTTCACTGTTTTCACCACTGATGACATCTATCTCCCATTGGTCTGCTTGCAGTGCAACTTTTTCCAGCTTTCTATCAGCTACAGTGAGGAGGTTTTCACCTCAGTTCCAGCTTGATTTCTGAGTAACCTTGTAGCCCTGGCATGAAGAGTGTTAAGGAATAGGGTCTTACCACCTATTTTTTGGTGGAAAACCAAGAACATTGGCAATGGCCTATATTGTTTGGGGAGCATCAGGGACCTCCCTGGCCAACAACTCACTATAAGGTATTCCATCCCTGACACTGAAATTTTCCTAGTAATAGTCTATGGCTTCTAGGTGTGCCATTATCCAATATATATAGGTTTCCATATGGCTTATTTACAACATCTTGAATTTGTATTAACCCTACTCCCACTGGTCTTTTACTCAATCTCTTCCCATGACCTCCCTTGGGCCATTGCATCCCCAGTAATCTGTTCATCTACTTACATATACATAGTACCATCCCCTTAAATCCTCCTCTCTCCTCCCTCCCTTATAACCCTTTTCTAGCTTACTGGCCTCTGCTACTGATTTTTACTCCAACTTACATTCCTGTCTAAACCTTTGTAGCTAGGATCTGCATATGAGAGAGAATATGTGACATTTGGCTTTTTGGACTTGGGTTACCTCACTTAGTATAATCCTTTCCAGATCTATCCATTTCCCTGAAAATTTCATAATTTCATTTTTCTTTACCACTGACTAGAATCCTATTGTATAAATGAATCACATCTTCATTATCCACTCATCAGTTGAGGGACATTTCGGCTGGTTCCATTTCCTAGCTATTGTGCTCTGTAGTTGCCAATTTGTACTTGTTAATCCCATTGTGATCAGATAGAATACAAGGAATTATTTCAGTTTTCCTGTATTTGTTAAGATATGCTTTATGTCCTAATATATGGTCTATTTGAGAATATTCTAAAATGTGCTGCTGGAAAGAATGTGTATTCTGCAGCACTTGGATGGAATGTAATCTAGATATCTCATAAGTCCATGTGTTCCATGACATCATTTAATCCAGGTGTTTCCCATTTTATTTTTGCCAAGATCACTTGTCAGTTGATGAAAGTGGAGTATTGAAGTCACCCACTACAATTGTGCTTGGTGTTATCTCTGACCTTAAGTCTAATAGTGTTTGATGAAATTTGGAGCACCCCTATTAGGTGCATACATGTTTAGAATTGTAAGATCTTCCTGTTGAATTGTTCCTTTAATCAGTATAAAGTGACCTTCCTTATCTTTTCTCACTAATGTTAGTTTGAAGTCTATCCTGTCAGATAGGATAGCATCATCGGCTTGTTTCCTAGGACAATTTGCTTGAAATACCATTTTCCATCCTTTCACCCTAATATACTGTAGCAGACAGCTTCAGGTTCACTGAGATGAACTTCCAGACCAGGCACCATTATGGAGGAAGGGATATTAATTGAAGCTTACAGATCCAGGGAAAGTTCCATAATGGCAGAAGAAGCTGGCCAGTTTCCATAGGACCAAATACAGGGAGAAGCCACAAGCCAAAAACCACACAGCACAGCACCCTTCAGGAACTCTAACTAGGCACACTTTGCATATCTTTAGATTGAAATCCTAAACCTACCACCACACCTTAAGATCCACCCAGAGACACTACCTCCAGCAAGGTGGCTGCAGATGCAAACTATAAACTAATAAAACACAGGAATTGGGGGCCATCTATTCAAATTACCACATATACTGTTTGTCTTTTATGGAAAGGAGAGTTTCTTGGAAGTAACAAACAGACGGATCCTGCCTTTTAATCCAGTCTGCAAATCTATGTCTTTTGGTTGAAGCATTGAGGTCATTGATACTGAATTTTTATCGAAAAGTATGTATTTATTCTCCCCATTCCTCTTGTTTTGTAATGCTTCCTGTTTTCCATTTACTCCCTTGTATTAACTGTTATCTGAGTATGCCTATTTTCCCCTCTTTCCTCATGTGATGTGCTTTCCTTTCTCTTTAGTGTGGAGGATCCCTTTAAGTTCTTTTCTTTTCTTTTTTTTTGTAGCGCTGGCTCATTTGTCATATAGTCTTGTATCCTGGTTATGCTGTGGAATATCCTTATTTGTCCATCAATTTGGATAGATATATTTTCAGGATAAAGTAATCTCGGTTGATAGTTGTTATCTTTCAGAACTTGGAATATATCATTACAAGCCTTTCCAGCTTTTAAAGTTTGTGTGGAGTAATCTGCTATGATCCTGAGGGCCTTGCCTTTATAAGTGACTTGCTTTTTTTCTCTCACTGCTTCTGATATATTTCTTTGGTTTTTGTGTTTAGTAGTTTAATTATAAAATGGCAAGGAGAGGATCTTTCCAGGTTTTGTCTGTTTGGTGTTCTAAAAGCTTCCTGTCTCTGCATTGACAACTCTTTTCCAATTTGGGCAAAAAAAAAAAAAAAAAAATTCTTACATGATTTTGTTGAAAACACCTAGTATGCCTTTGGATTGAAATTCTTCTCCTTCTACTTTTCCCTGAATTCTTTTCATAAATTCCTGAATATCTTGAAATTCCCATTCATACCTTCCTATTAGCTTATCTTTCTTTTTGTTGGATTGTATTAGATCTGCCACCTGGTCTTCTAGTTTAGATATTCTATCCTCTCCCTCATCCATTCTATTGGTGAGATTTTCTATTTAATTTATTTACCTTACCATGTTTTTAAATTTCTAGTATTTCTGATTAGTTTTTTTTTTTTTTTTTTCCCCAGCATTCCTATTTCCTTACTCATGTCTTGTATTGAGCTCATTATTTCATGAACTTGGTTTTCTGTGTTCTCCTTTAGGAGTTTGTTTTCTTCTTTGATTCCTTTGATTTTAACATATTTATAATAATTCTTTTCAAATCTTTGTCAGCCATTTCACCAAAATCAGTCTTGCTGGAGGTCATTTCTGCTGAATTTATCATTTTTGGTGGAATTATATTTTCTTAATTTTTGTGTTTAAGAAGTATTATAATGTAGAGATTTTTATATCTTGGTTTAATTTGTTGCTTGGGTTTTCTAATTATCTGCAGTATTCTTAGATGTATAATTCTGTTGTTATATATCTTCACAGTAGGAGCTAAAGGTGCCAGGTCTGGCACTTAATTGACTCCCAGTGTAATAGCTGAAGTAACTCTAGTGTAGGATTTGACTGGCATGCAAGTTTTCTGGTAGGCTGGATGGAGCAAAATACAGACAAATTCTAATATTCAACTGAACAGTATACACATTCAATCAAAACCAGCAAGGAGTGCGTATCTAAGCGTGGGTATTAAAACAAACAGATAATCTAGCAAAGTCAAAGTTCCTAAGGGTGTGTGTTGCCCTACACCCTTAATCCTGTGAACTGGGAGGCTGAGATTTCTAGTCTGTAAAGGGCTGTGGTCAGCCTGGGGCCAAGTGAGATTCTGCCCCCAGAAGAAGACAAAGGCAATATAAATAAGGAAGCAACAAAGGACAATGCCACTATATAGCTTATTTAAGAATTGCAAAGTCACCAGGCATGGTGGCCCACGCCTTTAATCCCAGCACTCAGGAGGCAGAGGTAGGAGGATTGCCATGAGTTCAAAGCCACCCTGAGACTACATAGTGAATTCCAGGTCAGCCTGAGCTAGAGTGAGACACTACCTTGAAAACCGAAAAAAAAAAAAAAAAAAAAAAGAATTGCAAAGTCGACCTTCAATCAGATCAGATCTAACACATAACCTGCTCTGACATGGAAGGTGTGATGGGCACTTCCAATGCAGGCCTATATAATAGGAATTTTGGCAGGTACTGACCTGGTGTAAGTAGGCCCTGGTACCCTTTGGGATGGTTTTGGTCTCAGCTATGCTGCATATCTGCTTGATTCCCTCTTTACTGCATTGTGGGGTAAGCTAGGCTGGCTATGTTGATGGGTCCACTGCTCTGACCACCTGTGCTAAGTGCTGTGTAGCTGATCTACTGTAATTGTCCCACCCCTGGCAGCTGTGGGAGGGGAGGCTTTGGAGGGTGTCTGAAGTTGTACTGAAGCTGTGTGGCTTCTCCCCACAATCCTTTTCCTCATGGGCAGCTCAGCTGGTCCCTGCTCCCTTCCCCTCCACTTTTCTTGAGTTTGTGAAGAGGCTGGTGTGAGTGGAAAATCCCTTCACCTGGCTTCTCCTGTGGCTCAGGCATAGCAGCACTGTTGGAGCCACTTCTGCCTGGTTCTGAGGTCTATAGAAGCTTCGGGTCTCTCCTACTTCTCTGTTGAAGATGATCATTTCTTATTCACCTTCACTTTGGGGTAGACGAGTGTATTTTGCTGTTTTTCTGCTTATTTCCTCCCTAGGCTGCTTTGGCAAGACTACTATCATTACCCAGAAGTATCAAGAAGCATTTTCTTTAGTGATATGGCTACTGGTAAGGAGCTCATAGCCTATAAATAATCTTTTACCCAGGATTCTGTTAGAAACTATTATGAAACTCACTGGATCCTGAGAAATCAAAAACAAAACAAAACCTCATGAAATTAGAAGAGGGAGTAGTTGGGAATAGAAAAATGAAATAGCAAGAGTGGAAGGAGAACAAGAGAGGGTAATGGGAGTGTATGAGATAAAAATGCTTGTGTAAAAATGTCATAATGAAACTATTTATAATTAATATGCTAATAAAAATAAACTCACTTTGACATTACCTTATCCAGCATAAATTTATTGTTTTACAGTTGACTCCTATATGTGGGTAACACATTTGAAGATTTCCCCTATGAAAATTTCTGAAACAAAGCAGAATCCCAAACCTTATATGTATTGTATTTGCTTCTATACATAAACACCTATGATGAAGGTTAGTGTAAGAATTAGGCACAATTAAAGATCAATAACAATGACTGATGATAAAGAATAATAACAATACAGTGTAATAAAAGTTATTTAAAGCTTATGAATTATCTATTTCTAGATTTTCTATTTGACATTTTTAGATCATGGTTGGTTGTGGCGACTGGAACCATAGAAAGAGAAGCCATGGATAAAAGGGATTGTTTTACTGATGTTACTATGATTTTAATGGTTTTAACACAAAAATATTTTCTTACTTTTTGGTATATTAACTTTATCTGCTAAAGGAGAGGTAACTCTGAGGTATGATGCTTGATTACCATGTGTCAGGCCTTGGGTTAGATCCACAGCACCACAAACTTATAAATAAGCATCCATAATTTAAAATTGTAGCTGAGTGTCTTAATACACATCTGTAATCCAAGCTACTTGGGAGTCTGAGGTAAGAAAATTATGAGTTAAAGGCTAGCCTGGGAAACTTAGCAAAAGCACAAGATGCCATCTCAAAAAAAGAACTAAAAAAAAAAAAAAAAACTCGCAAATGAGTATTGAAGTAGCAGTCATTCAATATGGCTGTGATTGGTTAGTCACCTTGCATGTAAGATGGCTAAAATAAAATCCCTGGTCATTTGTGTATAAGCCTAGTATTCCACTTTATTCAGTGGCATCCCCAAGCCTTTATGTTCAAGCAAAGGCGAGAATGTGGTCACTTTCTGATTTTGTGTACTTCAAAGTTATATTGCACATGAAAAGGAATTTCTGTGACATACAAGCCTCAGGAATAGGTTGAGTTTGCATTCTACACTTTGCAATGAAACCCTATGTGATCCAGGTCTCAAATCTGGCAATTAAATTAGCATGTTAGCCCGAGTGTACGAAAGGCACCCAGAACATTTCCCAAAGAACTATCCCCATGCCAGTATTAAGAACTTTTAGTAACTAAAAGCTCGGTGCCTGAATGAGTCACCTTCAATTCCTTTTATAGTTCAGAATTCTCATTTCTTCCCTATCCCCAAATGTGTAAAACCAGAAGCAAAACTGAACTTGCCATTTAAATTATGTCTTTTGGGAATAAGGGAGCTTCTCTGTGTCTTAGCATTCAGACTTAAAGATATCCACAAGCTATTTGTATAAAACTCTTTTCTTTAGTATTTTATTTTATTTTTTGTTTGTTTGTTTGTTTGTTTTTTGAGGTAGGGTGTCACTCTAGCCCAAGCTGGCCTGGAATTTAATATATAATCTCAGGTTGGCCTCAAACTCACAGCGATCCTCCTACCTTTGCCTACCGAGTGCTGTCATTAAAGGCATGTGCCACCATATTTGGCTAATATTTTATTTTTTAAAACTCTAATTGAATTAAATAAGCTAAATAAAAGCAGTTACAATAGTACCCTATGAAGATTTTCCTCTTTTCCCAAACGTTATGTGTTCATTCTGCATTGAGCCGATGAGGGACATTTTACATTCAAACCACCACGACTTCTAATAGAAAAAGAGCTGACAGAGTGGGGTTGAGTGGGGACTGGAGTGTGGTATGAGAGGGCTTGTCTTCTTAGTTTATCCTTCACTAAGTGGGCAAGAGACGACATGTTATCTAGAACTTCTCAATATTTGTTAGATAATACCATGAAAATGATATTGTTGCTGTTAGAAAAATACATTTATATTTGGTAGGTGGAAGCAGGGCTGGAGAGATAGCTCAGTTGGTAATGTGCTTGCTTCACCAGCATGAGGACCTGCGTTCAGATCCCCAGTCACGACATAAAATTGCCAGGCATGTTTGTAATCCCAGTGCCAGGAAGGCAAAGAAAGGAAATTCCCTAAAGCTTCCTGGAAGGATGGTAGCCAAATCAGTGAGCTCCAGGTTCAGTGAAGAGACCATCTTTCAATAAATAAGGTGGAGTGTGATTAAGGAAATGCACACATGTGCATGTACACTGGCACACACGTGTGCTCACACATAAGCACACATCCCACACTAATATGCACACAAAACATTATTTGGTCAGTTATTTTTCATAAAGCTATTTACTTCTTTGTTCTTGAGTGGGTGATATCGAGTCAACCCCTTACATACAGAGTAGGAAGAAGGGACAGAGAAGAAACTTGATATATCTTCACCAAAGATTACGAACTGTCAAGACCCATACCTTCAGTTCCTTCCTGTAGCAGACAGCTAAGGGTTCACTGAGATGAACTTCCAGACCAGGCACAGTTATGGAGGAAGGGATATTATTTATTGAAGCTTACAGATCCAGGGGAAGTTCCATAATGGCAGAAAAAGCTGGCCTGCCTTCACAGATCCAAGCAAGAGAGAAAATACCATCAGCCACACAGCACAGCACACTTTAGGAACTCCTATTAGGCACACTTTTCATATCTTTACAATGGAATCTCAAACCCAGTGACATTGCCTCCATCAAAGTGGCTGCAGATGCAAACTATAAACTAATAAAACACTGAATATATAATATAATATATAATATAATATATAATATAACTACCACACTTCCTTACTGACATTCTCTCTGGTTCTCTATGCAGTGTGTCCTACTGTGTCATTTGGGTATATCCAATTCTGGACTCCAACAGAAACCATCAGTACAATGTCCTGGGTACACCCAGTAATGTGCTTTTCTGTGAATGGCTCTTCTGTCTGCCTGAAGTTCACAGTCTTCCAACTAACACTGGAAATCAGCTTTACATTTCTATGTCAGACAACACCAAATTAAAGAACATGAATGAGGCTTTGAAGGCAGAAGGCAGTAGCATGTTCTCATTTTAATCTGTGGTGATCCAGAGTTTGTATCACTCTCCATGAATTTGGATTTCCTGATCTCATATTTCCAAGAGGCTAGAGAGATGTTTTGCCCTGTCCTTTGTATGGTTTATATTGCTCAGTGATTTGAACATTCTCATTGTAAGTATGACTGCTAAAAAATGCACAGTTGTTTCAGCAAAGTTTCCTTTCGATAGAAAGTTCCAAAAGGAGACTGCGCTGGCTTGCTAGGCAAATCAAGGGCTGAACAAAGGTGATGTGGTTTGTGTTTCCATCTGTTGCATCACGCTATCCCATAGGTCCCTTTCTTTATTTACACATCCTCTGAACCAATTTGCCAAATATTTTCATGTTCGTCTCAGACTTAATATTCATTTTGTTCTCAGAAAGATGCCCATTGTCTTGTTTCTATGATGATTTAACTAAGCAAAAGTGAAACTGCTTAAAATGCAAATTTTTAAATGTTGAAGATCTTAAATGATTTTTACTCCAGATAAGATCACCCACAGCGACAGTTTGGTTTTTCCCTCATGAACTATTCGATGTCCAAACTTAATTTGCAAAAACTTTATGTTTATTAAATAATAAAAAATCAAGGAAAAGAGACATGTGGTTTCTGTTTCAGCATGCCAATATTATTTTTCATAAGATATTAACAACAGAATATTATTCTTGCCCTTGCCAGAGAGCAGATGACTGTCACCAGGAAGAGAGTCCAAAACCAAGTTAGAGGACTGTATTGCCCCAGATGTGCTAGTGTTTCCCCTGGGAAATAAAGCCTTCCTCCAGCAGCTGGGTTAACAGACCCTCTGTCTCACACACAGTACATCATGCAGGGGATGATTTCCACAGCCCTGTTAGGCATCTGCAGAGGGAACAATATAGATTTCTCTTTGAAACACAAAAGTTGACAAGTCCAGTTTTTCCTGTATTTCTCAGGGAGTTGAAACCCAAAACTAAGGTATTTGTGAGATCTAATGGGTTGGAGACAAGAATGTAGGCGTCCCACTGTTAGGAAAGCACTACACACAGTAGCCAGAGCAGCTTCTTCCTGGAGATCTAAGGAGCTCACCCTGCTTTGTGATAGTCATCCATTGGCTTTGTGATAATCATCAGGCGTCAGATGAAACCTTTTTCACTTCAACTTCTAGACTGTCCTTTCTCCTATAAGAGACGCATGTGAAATAGCACATACCTGTAATCCCAGCACTTGGGAGGCACATGTATGAGGCTTATGAGTTCATGCTCAGCCTAGGCTACATAGTTGAGTTCTTGTCGGCAAATAAACTCCAGATGCATGTGTGATTTTGTAGCATCTGGCTTTCTGTGGGTACTGTGGACTCAAACGTAGGCCAGCAGGTTTGGCAAAAACACTATTAACCTGTGAGCCATCTCTCCAGCCTGAGAGAGAGGTTTTGAACCACATAGTGCTGTGCCTGATATTTTATGGAGCTCTAACAGCAAGCACACAGTAGGCTTGGGCAACAGAGCTGGATGCCTCAGCTGAGGAGCTGATAGACTAAGTGTGTAATAGTCTAGTCAGGGATGCAGTCCACTAAGAAACATGACATAGCTGTGCATAGTGGGGCACACCTTTAACCCAGCACTTGGGAGAGAGGTAAGGAGGAGCTCTGTGAATCTGAAGCTATCCTGAGACTGCATAGTGAATTCCAGGTCAGCCTGGGCTAGAGAGAGACCCTACCTTGAAAACCAGTTAAAAAAAAAAAAAAAAAGGAAGCTGTAAGGTTTGGGAGTGACCAAGACAAGACCATGCAAACCACTCTGAAGCAAAGATGAAAGCTTTTATTCAGGAAAAGAATGAGTGACCAGAGCTGACGCTCAAGAGCAGAGCACAGCCAACCTGAGTTTTCAGATAGTGGGCTTTATAGGGCTTCTTCAGTTGCGGTAAGGTGAGGAAGCAAAAACTTGAATAAAAAAGGTTTCTTGGGATGGAGAGATGGCTTAGTGGTTAAGGTGTATGCCTGCAAAGCCTAAGAACATCCATTCAATTCTCCAGGTCCCACGTTTAGCCAGATGCAAAAGTGATGCAAGGGTGCAATGTCGCACATGCTAACAAGGGGACACACACATCTGGGGTTTGTTCACAGTGGCTGAGAGGCTGCTGGAGCACCCATTCTCTCCCTCCCTCCTCTCTCTCTCTCTCTCTGTCTCTCAAAAAAAAAAAAAAAAAAAAAAAAGAGGTTCCTTTAGGGGAGGATCTAGGATAGCCAGGTGTGACCTCAGAACAGTGACCAGGTGACTTATGAGATAAGGGGGCAGGAAACCATGACCTGGAGGCATTGTTAGGCAAGGAAGGGAAAATGGCTGGGCAGTTTCTTGGGGAATGTGGATAACCTACTTCCTTATGTCTCTGTCACGCCCATGGTGACTCCATCTTGGGAGCCCATCCTGACCTAAAATTCCAGCCTTTTGTTAATGACAGTGGGGCAGTGGTTTCTCTCTTCTGTAGTGTCTTCATGCTGACCGTAGGGGGTGATAAGTTCTTATGGAAGAGGCTTAATAATGAGGTAGATGGGTCTCCTTTCAGGGCAAGTGATGAGGAGATGGTTCCTCGGAGGCTAGAGACTGGTAGGAGATAGAGGAGGGACAGGTTAGTAAAAGTTGGTTGACTTTTCGGTGGGTGAATCGGTCCACCTGATTTTGGATGAATTTAGAAGGCAGGTCCAGGACAAGTAGCAAGAATAGTCCAGATACAGGCCCTAAGAGTGGCAAAAGCCAGGGCCAGACCATCCCAAAGATGTTTCATGACCCAGAGGGAACTAGTGTTCATACCTGAAGCTGGTCCACCAGGTTTTTTAGGTTTTAAATTTTGACCTCTGCCTTGCCTGATTGGTTAACATACTAACAGCATTTCTCATTCAGAAAAAGGCTGGTCCCTCCTTTGTCAGCTGTCAAGAGGCCTAGGGCTCAGCAGCTCTGTAGCATGACTGAGGCCAGAGAAGTAAGTTGTTCTTGTAGTAGCCGCAGCGCCTCGGCAGACCGCTGCACTGCAATGCTCAGTTCTGTAGAAAGCCTTTCATTAGAGATTAGACTATGGCTCAGGCCTCCTGCAGCCAGTCCTGTGGCAGCTATAGAGGCTGCCAGGCTTACCCCTATCATCCCAGGTAGGTGGACAGCTCTTTTGTAACAATGATCCTGCTTAGGAAGAAGGACTGCCAGCTCTCCCTCTGTGTACATGGGGAGGCTAGGTACCAAAGGGACGGGGGTACAAGGGCCCGAGTGCATTCTCGGAGAGATGCAAGTATACAGTATGGAGTCATACCAAAAATAAATTCCCTTACGCAAGGTGTGGTTTTTAACAATTGAGTTATTCCTGAAAGCTCCCGATCAGTATTGAGAGATGTCCTTATGCCAGCAATCAAGACTATTCAGAAGAGAAAGTGGGATAGGGAGTTTGGGGAGAGGGTGTCAGAAGCAGGGAGTATCTGAAGCTGAGGTGACACTGAACAGGGTGACAGCAGTAATGGGGGGCCACTCAAGTGAAGCACACAGGAAGCAGGCAGTGTGACTGGTAAAACTGAGTTGATTGAGGAGGGAGAGAGAAGAATTAAGGATGGACATCCAGGGGATAGTGGAGAATGCTAGAGCACACAGATCATCCTGGAGCTTGCCAGGAGCCTGTTTGATATCCATAGCAGTCTGGACATGGGCATTTTGGGTGGTCTTAGGAGCATTTTGAATGGATCTAAATATTTCTATTCGGCCCCCCACAGTGAAAGCCCATAGTGTATTAGGTTGCCACCCCTACCATCTCATCTGCCACTTTTGGTCCCGTGGGTCTGAGATGGAAAAAATTGTGAGTACCCCTGAGATTTGAGCTGTGGTGGTTGGATGCCATAGGATTGAGTTGGGTGAATGTAGTGGCACCACCAGAGTGGTGAGATCTATAGTGAGCACCCTCTGACAGAGCCAGTGTAGCAAACTCTTACAATTTGGTCCTGAGCAAAGCAGAGACTTCTTTCATATATCCCTGTATTGAGCTGGCTTCAGGGCAGTCATTGGCGACATATATTATAGAGAAGGTGAGGGAGATGGGCTCTGTACCCAGTGAGAGGATAGAAGGAAGAATTAAGGAGCTTGTTATCCCTGTCAATAGCTATGGCATCAAAACACAGGCACAGGGAAGACATGAGCACTCAGAGGTGAGGGATAGAGGACTTGGGGCAAGAGAGAGGAGGCAGAGGGGCATCAGTGTCAAGAGGAAAATTCTGAGATTGGGGGAAGAATGGGAACACGAGAGAGTTTAAGTTTGAGAGGGCCCCTTGGGGTGACAGTGTTCTTATCCCTGGACGGAGGTGACTTGACTCTCTATAGCTGTGATAGGTGGATCCAACTGGGGAAGGGCCTGAAGCTTTGCAGCCCTGGGGGTGTTTAGGATCACCAGATGAGGTCCAGTCCAGAGCGGCTTGAGACCCTGTGGGCAAGACTGCTTAAGGTAGACCTGATCTCCAGGGTTAAGTGAGAGAGTTGTGCCCCCCTCTGGTGGTTGGGGAAGAAAGCGGTCAGCTTGTTCCTGGAGAAGGTTCTGGATAAAAGTGAAAGTCAGTATGTATCCATGAAGAGGAGTTTCGGATAGTGGGGGAAGATTGTTTAACAGGAAAGGGTACTCATACATGAGTTCAAAAGGGCTAAGGAAGGAGGCCTGTGTGGTATTATATAAACTTCTGAGAAGTGACAAAAACCTAAGGAAATGCATACATATCTGTTTTCTTTTATTTTTATTTTTAAGTGCTTTAAGATAAATGATCAACTTGTTTATGAGAAAAAGTATCTGGGATAAAAAAGAAATATTTGATATGTGCTATATTGTGTTGTCCAACTTTTTATTTGATTTTAATTCTCAGTCATGTGCACTGATGCGTATTTTCTCATAAGTAGATAACTACAGGAAATCTCAGAGGCATTTATGTAACTGACAGTATTTTGCCAGAAGCTGGGCTTCTATTATTTTAAAAATATATATATTATTTATTTATTTAAGAGTGAGAAAGAGGGGGAGAGAGAGAGTGAGAGAATGAATGGGCATGCCAGGGCTTCCAGCCACTGCAAAGAAATTCCAGACGCATGGGCCACCTTGTGCAGGCAAGTGCTTTAATTGCTAAGCCATCTCTACAGCCCTTCTATGATTTTCTTTTAAATTTTATTTATTTATTTGCAAGCAGAGAGAGATAGAAGAGAGACAGATAGAAAGAGAATGGGCACACCAGGGTCTCTAGCCACTGCTAATGAACTCTGGATGCATGTGCTCCTTGTACATCTGGCTTACATGCATCCTGGGGAATTGGACCTGGGTCCTTTAGCTTCACAGGCAAATGCCTTAACCACTAAGTCATCTCTCTAGCCCCCTTGTATGAATTTTTAATTGTACCTATTAATGTTTGTTAATGACAGACAAATTAATGCTTCCTTTAAAATCATATTTTTTTTTGGTAAAAAACAACACCATTTAAATCTAAAGTGTCAGTTCTAAGTCAATGAATATTACTGCTTTTTTGTGTCCAATCATATGGCAGCAAGAAAAATTTATTAATAAATGGCTGGTTTTACTGACATGTATTATTGTAGAAGAGAAAATCAAACATATATATATATATTACATTTAATATAGTTTTTATTGAACGTATCATTTGTTATATTCCAGTGATAAGCAGCAGAAAAGGCATTTTAAAAAGTTTTAAAATCAATCTGAAGTGATAACTAATATTATAATGAGAGAGAATTATAGACAAGCTCTCTCTTTAATCTTGGACTATACCATAAAAATGAACTAAAAATATGATCTTGGTCTAAGGTAAGAAAAAGGCAGTGGTGATATTGGGAAAGGGTATCATCTTAGTCTATGACCTCATGAAGACTGGATATCATACCAGATTAGAGACCATGTGGAAGTCAACATCAGCACAGATTGTAGCATCAAACCATGGGCTCCAAGTAGCCTAGAGCACTGGACAAACCAGGAGGCAGGACAAGTCGTGTAATAAAAGACAAAAGCCTATGACACAGTGCCTGAAGCTGAGAGTAGAGGCAATGAAGTTCAAGATCAGAGAAAGGACAGCAGGACAAGTCAAGGAAGGTGTAAAAGGCATCACTTTCAAGACCTTAGAATCATAGCACTTATATGTCAGGGAGAAAGGCTTTTGCTGGTGTTCAAGTAATCTTTTCAGTGTAATCAGCTGAAAATTTGCAGCTGGGACATGTGAGCCATGTCTGGGTGGCCTAACCAAAGGAGGAAACATTGGTCTAAAACAGAACATAAACTCAAGAAAATATATTTATCAAAGTCATGACTCTGAGGAGGTGGTTAAGTGGTTAAGAGCCTGAGTTTGACTGCCAGCACTTCTGTAAAAAGCTATGCACAGCCACACATGCCTGTAATTCCAACAATGAGGGGACTGTCTCTCTCTCTCTCTGTCTCTCTCTGTCAAAAAAATAATAAAAAATAAAAAGCTATAGAAATACTTAGAAATGAGTGTAACAAAGGATATAAAAGAACAATACCTTGAACACTGTCAACCATTAGTCAAAGAAACTGAAGACACAAATAAGTGAGAAGAGAAACTGGTTATAGACTGGAAACACTAATTGTGGTCAAGCAAGTGTAATACCCATGGCACTATGGAAAGTGAGCTAAGGAAAGTTTAATATTGTCAAATGGACCCAAACTACCCAAAGCCATCTATCTACATAGGCGTTGCAATCCTTATCAAAAGTTTAATGTAATTTTTTGTACAGAGGAAAATAACACAAAATTCATCTAGAATCATTAAAAACAATAAGCAAGGCAATCTTAGCAAAAAAGAACAAAGCTGGGTCAAACTACTGGTATCACACTACTAGTATCAGATAATGTTGAAAAGCACTAGTATATGTGGTGCTGATATAAAGAAAGACACCACTGGTTCCAAAATGATCAGTGCACAGCAGAAGCCCAGAGTGTGTCAAATGATGAGGAATGCTGTGGGAAAAGGATGGGCTCTTCCATGAACGGTGCTGGGGAAACAGCATCCACACGAGGAACAATGAAACTGGACTGTGATCTCACACTTTGGGCAAAAAGTAACTCCGATGGAGAGCTCACAGGCAAAGTGTAGGTGTCACATGGCAGGGTCATAGGGCAAGTAAGCACCTGCATGGAGACCCAGGTCCTGGCCATGTGACTCTAGAGCCTGTGATCCTGACCTTGTCAGGAAGGAGTGTCAAAGAAGTAATGCCTGGCCTTCTCAACCATGTACATGTTGTACTGTAATGCTGCCCTCTGCTTGACGATGGTACGTCTGTGCTTGCAGACATGGTGGAATCTTCTCCACAGGGCCTGGGGGTATAGCTCAGTAGTAGAGCACTTGCCTAGCATGCAGGTAGTAGTGAGTGCAATCCCCACAACAAGAAAATAAAACCTTCCCTCCATAAATACTATAGCCTGCCAAGGAAAGTTTCCTGAAAGAGATTGGCAAAAGCAGTTTGTGGGTTTTTTACTTTTTAACATGTGATTTTCATTTTTTTCTGCACCCCAAACTCATTCTAAGGAAAGCCTCTAACCTTTCTTAAAAATCTCTCAAAATGATTAAAATATGGTATCATTTTCCAGTGGTGAATGTTAGTGGTCAAAGTCTGAGTTTAGTTTTTTTTGTCCATGGTCATATTGTTTTAGGCTGAAAACCCCTTCCCATAAAGCAGGAACAGTGTGGAGGATCGACAAAAGCCGGCGGGCTGGGGTTTGCTGAGAGCCAATTCACCCTTCCTTCCATGGTGGAAGAACTCAGTATGCAGACCAGGATGCCCCTTCTGCTCTGCCTGCCAGTCCCCAGACTGCCCCTCTACAAAGGGTGGATCATTAAGCCATCAAGGCGGTGGGGACTATTTTCAGATAGCTGTTGCCCTTTATAGCAGCCTGGCAGCAAGTGTCCATAATAAATTATGCACCACTCTGGGAGACTGGGACCCAGCACACTGGAGGAGCAGCAGGGGGGTTGAAAAATCCATTATTTGAAATTTTTGTTTCTTTTTCTTACTAGGTTCCATGCTGCTCTTTTCCTGTCATCTGGTTCTTTTTCCCACCTATTGTTTTGAGGGTTTTGTGTGTGACAGTTCTTTTCTGCCGCTGGATTTGTCCTTTTTGTTACCTTGTTTTCGCCTTCCTGGGCTGCCCCACTCCCCCTTTCTTGATCTTGTGTGTTCTGAGTCCCATTTTGTTTTCCTTTTCTGTCATGCAGTCCTTTGCTTTTACGATCCTTTCTCTTCCTGCCTTGTTGTCTCACATAATACAGAAAAACAAGTTCTCTCTTTGTCTGCATTCTTTTACACGGTGTTATGTACTTGTCATTTTCCCTTCAGGATAGACACACTCATTGTATGTATTATTCATTTCCATTCCAAGAATTCCAAACACATGTCCAGAGGAGTGCCAGGGCTGATGAGAATATAAAACAATCAAAGTCACCATTAGGATCATTTGTTGAAAACTATACAGACCTTTTTCTTCCCTGTAGATATGTTCACACGGAATCTCTAAGTTTGTGTTATTAAATTCAGATGTTTTGATATTTTCAACTTTTCTCCAAGAATCAGTCTATTCCAAAGTGGCAACGCTTAACACACCCAACCACCTGCTCATTCCACGCTTGCTTTTCCATTGATGACTGCTTCAAGAAAATAATAGTTTCAATGCATTGAATACCAGTCGATTCACCTAACTCCCTGGTTATTAACTGAGCAACTATGTTATTGGCAGGCATCATTTGTACAGGTTTTGGGGACTCGGCTGGGCACATTCAGTTTTGTTTTACCTTTTTATATTCTTAGGTTGATCATTTCTGTTAATTTCTTTCCGTTATCTGTGAACCAACAAAATTCTCATCTGCTATCCCACCTCCTCTATGTTCCCTTTTTCAATCCTTTTGGACCTAGTGCCCCTACTTTATAGTTAGTTATTTAAGAAGCATTTGTGATGTTTTTCAGCTTGAATTCATTGCACTTCATTAAGCTTCAAATCGCGTTGGCAATGAACGTCTGAGAGAGTGCCAAATGTTTCAACCCCAATTTTGTATTGTTCAAAAAAGACACAGAAAACAATCTGCACCTCTCCTCTGATATGGCTGGCTATGGCTTTTTGCAATATTTCCAGTAGCTGAATTTAATTAAATTGAATTTTATGTGTATATTTACTGAAGATCAGTGAGTTTCAGTCGATTATGAAGTTGAACTCTTACTTTCACAACATTTACTTACTTGCTCCCTGTATATATGTTTTCGTTTGCTTTATTTGCCTGCTTAATATTCTCTTTTGGCAAATATGCTTTTTCCTACTTAGTATTGTGTGAATCAACTTTGGTTTTCTGTTTATCTGTGATTTTTCCCCTTTTTGTTTATTCTTTATTGTATTCAAAGATTATTGCTTTTTTTAGTTGTTACTTTACTTCTTCATTTTTACTCATATTATTAGGATATATCAATTATATAAATGAATGATCCTTCTGTGATATCTTCATACAGGTAAAAACATAGTTGTATCATAATTACCTTGTTATTATACTTAAAGAGTATAGCAGCTCAAAAAATTAATTTATTGATTTTTTTTGGTTATTTATTGGCAGAGCTAAGGATTGGAACCCAGGGCCTTCAGCATGCTAAGAAAGCATTCTACCACAGGGTAGAATCCCTGGCCTTATTTTTATTTATTTATTTATTTACTTACTTTTATTTTGAAATATGACTTCACCAAATTGATTAGGCTGAGCTCCCTCTGTTGCGCGGGCAGACCTTGAACTTGTGAATCTCCTTGCTCAGACACACAGGTAGTTGGATTGCAGACCTCCATCAACATGCTTTGTTTATTTTAGTGTTTTCTATGATAAACATATTTTATGCCCTCTCTATATGTTCTCCCCTCATTTAATTTTTTCTCTTTTATTATTTGCATGTGTATGCATATGCATATATAGGTGTGTGTATGTTGTGTGTATGTGTGTGTGTGTACATGTTCATGCCATCTTTTTTCGAGACAAGGTCTCTTTTTGCCGCTCCTTGTGAGCTTCCAGATTTACTTGGTTCCATCTCTCATTACAGTAGGCATGTTGGGAATACAGACATTTGAGTCACTCTATTTCTGGTATTAAATGGGTGAGTTTTGAGGATGGAACTCAGGTTAGGAGGCTTGTAAGCAAATTTCTGTAACCACTGAGCCATATCCTCAACCTTTCCCTCATGCTTTAAATCTTGCTGATCTCCCTCAGACCTCCATTTTTTCCCCATTATTTCTTTTTATTTTTCTTGACACTACATCAGGTTTGTTTTAAGGCAAACTTTGGTTCCTTTAATATCATTTTACAAGCACCTTGGGAACACCTTTTCTTACTTTATTTTTTACTAATTGGCCTTTCAGAGTAAATTCTCTTAACGTGTAATCCAGTTCACTTTAGGAACCCACAGGAATAAGTTATTTGTTCTGTCAGCTTATAGATGCAAAAAAAAAAAATGCTCATGACAGACTCATATCACAATTTCAGTTCTTAACTAGTCCCCTGTCTGCTTGGGGAAGAGACAAGGGAGGAACACAAGCAAAGAGCTCTGGAGATAGTTGTAAAAGTATAAGAGAGATTGTAAACTGAAATTAAAATTAAATAGGGTAAGTAGGACATTTGCCTTCTTCAGTATTTCATAAGAAAATATTGATGGTGAATGAATAGATGAATTCAAGAAGTTCCTAAGGGTCAGGACTTCTTAGAGCTAATTCTTGGGAACACAGTGGCTTTTCTGTAAGCTTACCCAGTGGTGCTCCGGTCATTTTAATGCTAAATGGATTTCCTCCATGAGGAATTCCTCTCCTTGGGCTTGCTTCTTTGGCATTTTGCACATTTTGAAATTCTAGAGTCTTCTATTACATTAAAAAATTTTTTTATTATTTTTTTGGAGAGAGACACAGAGAGAAGAGAGAGAGAGAGAGAGAGAGAGAGAGAGAGAGAGAGAGAGAGAGGAAGACAGAGATGGGCGCACCAGCAGTGTCTCAGCTGCTGCGAACGAAATCCAGAATTGTGAACCCCCTTGTGGTCAAGTGTGGCATTGCGCCCTTGCATCACTTTGCATCTGGCTAAACGTGGGACCTGGAGATTGGAACCGCTGGAGATTGGAACCAGTGTTCTTAGGCTTAGGAGGCAGGCACCTTAACCCCTAAGCCATCTCTCCAGCCCTTGTATTACATTTTAATCAGCTAGATTCCACATATAATGTAAAGACATAAGTTAATTGATCATATTTTCAAGTTAGTATATAATAATCCTGAGCAACTGTGCTACAGTTTTTTTTTAATTTTATTTATTTTATTAGAGAGAGAGAGAGACAGAGACAGAGAATTGATGCACCAGGGCCTCAGCCACTGCAATCAAACTCCAGACATTTACACCATCCAGCGGGCATGTGCAACCTTGCGCTTGCCTCACCTTTTTGTGCTTGCGTGGGATCTGGAGAGTTGAACATGGGTCCTTAGGCTTTGCAAGCAAGCGCCTTAATGACTAAGTCATCTCTCCGGCACCAATTTTTAAATTTTTTTTCACATAAAGTATCACTAATGGAAGCTCATTTCTGACAGTGTCTCAGCTCTTCTCAATTTTAGTACCCTTCTGCCTTCTTTTTTATTTAATTTAGTTTGTTTATTTATTTATTTGAGAGAAAGTGATAAAGACAGATAGAGAGATGGGGGGGGGTAGAAAATGGGCAGGCCAGGGCCTCTAGCCTCTGCAAATGAAGGAACTCCAGATGGCATGTGCTACCTTGTGCATGTAGTTTATATGGATACTGCAGAATTGAACCTGGGTCCTTAGGCTCTACAGGCTAGCACTTTAACTGCTAAGCCATCCTCTAGCCCCTTCCTGCCTTCTTTAAGGACAACTTCTCTGATAATAATCTTTTGCTATATTAGTTCATTAACTGATGCATTAATGCCTGAATCTAAACACTTGCTTCATCTTGGATTTATCAAATAGGAAACAACTTAGAAAAGTTGTCTAGCATTGTATGTAGTTACTTTCTTGTTCATACCACAAATACTTCACATAAAGCAGCTTAAGGAAGGAAAGTTAATTTGGCTTATATTCCATACGAAACAATACATCTTGGTGGGGAAGACCTGGCATCAGGAGCCCGAAGCTGGCTGGTCACAGGCAGGAAGAGTGAGCCGGAATAGGAAGTGTGACAGGAAGCTGATCACTAATTTTTAGTAAGGATTCACATCTTAAAGGCTTCATCATCTTCTCAAACAGCATGTGTTCAAACACATGAGCCAACTGAGGACATTGCACATTTAAACTGTAACAGGAAAGAGCCACCCACATTCCAGTAAGATTCATAAATATAAAGAGAGAAATAAGCAAATCTGGAGTGTAAGATTATTTAAAAACAAACAAAAAAAACTTGGTTGTATTCCACTCTAACCTTCAGGTTAAGAAATAATTTAAATAAATATTTGTACTAAAATTATATTTTGAATATTTCATTTCTTCTTCTTTACCACCTGCACCCCAGTGGTAATAATGTTTTTGAGGCCAGTCATTCTACGTTGTCCAGTCATTCTACATTGTCCAGTCATTCTACATTGTCCAGTCATTCTACATTGTCCAGTCTGGTTTGGAACTTTTGTCCTTGCCGTCTGAGACTTCTAAGTATCTGAGATCAGAGGGACGCACCACGACTCCTGTTCAGATTAAATTCTCTATGAGCCAGTCTTCCCTGGCACTTTCTCACATCTCTCATGTTGAATTATAACATCAGTATTTTCTTGATGAAGGGCCAATATTATTGGCCTTTGTGGAAGAACCTTCTAGGTGCTTCTGCTGCTGCCAACTGTCCATGCTTTACCAGATTCTTCCTCATAACTCAGGAGGAAGGAAGGCAAGACATTGCCCTTCTTTCCCTAGGGACCAAAATAGAGACACCAAAAATCCATCCTAGTTGGCCATTGTGCAATGACTTCCTTCTGTCTCACAGAGTTTGCCCCTCCATCATTTGTTGGAATTAAGTACAAAAAAGAGAGGATATCTTAGCCAAGTACTTGCCTGTTTATTTTGCATAATTCAACCATCTCAGATATTTCGAAAGGTTGGTAGAATTTTTAATAAATGTTCCCAAAGAGCTGATGTTTTTATTTCGAATTAACATTTGACAACATTTAATCCCTTGTTATTGCTTTGTCCGACTTTTAATTGAATTATTCAAAACATAAAACAAAAGGGAAGTGTTGCAGATAGCATTGTAATATTATAAGAATTACCAGAGAGCTGAGAATTATGATAGAGGACATTATGTTTGTTAATCGGGTATTTAATTTTGCTTCTGTTTGTTGATAGAAAACATCCTCTTGGAAAGGATTTTCTGAAAACTGTTAATTGTGAAAATGCCTTCTTAACATCCATGAATATACTGTACAAGCCAAAGCTGTTTGTAATGTAATTAGTCAAAAAGATTCCTAATTTCCATTTTAACTGTAGAATGGCTGACCAGCATCCCAGTAAGATTGGGTTTTAGTATGCAGGAAAACCAGGTTTTTCTGACAGGTTTAGAAAGTCAGGAATATTGGAGGAAAGATTTTAAGTTATAGACTTTTAGTAGAAAGAAATAAATAATAGAAAGGAGAAGAAAGAATTTTCAAAAGTCCTTTCTACGTACTTTATGAAGCCAGTGTTATGTTGATGTTGAAAGGTCAATGTGTTAAGAAAAATTAAAGTTAGTCTCATGTATGAACATACTAAAAGTACCAAACAAAACATTAACACGGTAAGTCCAGTATCACATGTAAAGGAGAAAAACTAAGTACAGCTATATGGGGTAGAGCTCAGCAAAGCAATGTTGGACTGACTTTTAAAAAGTTAGTTGAAGGCTGGAGAGATGGCTTAGTGTTTAAGGCACTTGCCTGGAAGCCTGAGGACCCAGGTTCAAATCTCCAGTAACAAAGTAAAGCCAGATGCCCAAAAGTGGCACAAGCATCTGGAGTTAGTTTGCAGTGGTAAGAGGCCGTGGTGCACCTATTATCTCTCACATCTGATCAGTTCTCCATAATGATGTAGGGCACACCAGACTCATGAACCTCAAACCTCCTGTCTTTGTCCAAGTTATCAAAGAATTGAAAAAGGTGAACCTACAGAAGGGTAAATTATAAGATTTATTTTAGAAAGAGTTGCAGTAAGAGGGAAAAAGTAAAAATGCCTAAGTCAAGAGAAATCCCCCCTTCGCAGCCTGGCTGGGAAAATCTCATGTGGAGGTGTGGATCAAATCCTTTTATAAAGTAGGCATACATACTTGTATATGTAATATGAAAGCATTGAATACTGAGCTACATATTTATTAGAAATATAAACATATATGAAACTATTGTTAAATAGTAAAAGGAATTACAAATACATTTGTAAACTGTATGTTTAGATCACATATCGCCAAACTCTTTTTTATTTACTCTAGGGTTTTTATTGTTGTTGTTGTTTGCTTGTTTGTTTATCAAGGTAGGATCTCAGTCTAGGCCAGGCTGACCTGGAATTCATTTTGTAGTCTCAGGCAGGCCTCGAACTCACAGTGATCCTCCTACCTCGGCCTCTGGGATTAAAGGCATGTACCACTATGGCCAGTTTACTTGAGGTTTTTTAAGACACTCTTGCAGCATGTTTGAGAATTAGTCTTAGAGAAAAAAAATTGTTCAGAAAACACATTGCTTGATAGCAATTGGTTTCCCTGCTTGCATAACACAAGGTACATGGTGATTTGGAACACATACTCCAGGGCTCTATGCTGGATTCAAATGCTCTGAAGATAGCAGCTTTATATGATATCATATACAAGAGTGACTACACTCATTCTCCCTCTGTCAAATGAATGTATGACTCATGTCATAGAGCCATACTGATTAGAATGTAGGCATTGCATTCAAAAGAACAGAGTGTGTTTGTACACTTGGATGCAGTGAGTATATTATGGCTTTTCTTCCTGCTGTTTCCATTTGTCCATTAAAAATGATTTCTCATATTTTCAGTTACCATCATCTAGCATAGGATATGAATGACAAGGGAAGTAGACTGAGCCATTTCGCTTACATTTCTGAATTTTCAAAATGAAAATTTGCTTAGTATGAGGAACTCAGTACTTATGCGTGCTTTGCTTTGATGAAAGTTTGAAAAGCTTATTTGTAAATAAACATTTGAGAGTAGAAAAAAAAATGTTAAGCTGTCTTGTTGAATAAAGAGGAAAAGGGATCAAGACTCAGCAGGTACTATGATCCCAAGTCACCATTAACCTTGCTTACAGGAGAGATGCCAAAAGTATTATCCCTGTGTGTATAAAACTATGGACACTTTTCATCTTCTTTTCCTGTCTATTTCCTGAAATGTGTATACATTATGCATGTAAGCAAAAGGAAAAGGACATAGGAAAAAGACATTTATCCAATTAATAAGAAAACTACAAACAGCCCAGCTTAAAAAATGGACAGAAAATTCAAAGAAGCAGAATTACAAATAGCCAGTAAACATAAAGAGATATTCACCCCATCTGGTCAGCATGGAAATGCAAATAAACCAACACGCATTTTAAATCTTTTAATCACTGGATTGACAAAAGATGATGACTTGTTTATTATTGAATTAAGCTAACCTGATTTGAACATATACTAGAGACAATATGATAGACTTAAAATATTTTTTTAAATAAGTACCTGTTACCATTGAACAATTTTAAGGCTTAACTAGAGAATTTTTTTATCGACAACTTTCTTAATTGTAGACAATATTCCATGGTACTTCCCTCTCCCCCCCCCCACTTTCCCCTTTGAAACTCCACTCTCCATTATATCCCCCCCCAATCAGTCTGTCTTTTAATTTTGATGTCATCATCTTTTCCTCCTATTATGATGGTCTTGTGTAGGTAGTGTCAGGCACTGCGAGGTCATGGATATCCAGGCCATTTTGTGCCTGGAGGAGCACGTTGAAAAGAGTCCTACCCTTCCTTTGGATTTTACATTCTTTCTGCCCCTCTTCCACAATGGACCCTGAGCCTTGGAAGGTGTGACAGAGATGTTTTAGTGCTGAGCACTCCTCTGTCCCTTCTTCTCAACACCATGGTGACTTCTCAGTCATCCTAGCCTAAGGTCACCAACATCTGAACAGAGAAGCTTTTCTAACCAAAAGTGAGAGTAGCATTAATATATGTGTATGGACATTAAGAGAAGTGCTTACTGGTCAGTTTGGGGAGCATAATATAAGCATTTAGCCAGACACCAGCAGATGTTACATCTGCTAGGGCTCATGACTAACCCTGTTGTAGTATCAGGGATGTAATCCCTCCCATGAAGTTGGCCTCCCATCCAATTAGAGAGCAGTTGTTTTCCCCATAACAGACATGGCACTATTGCACCCATTGGCTCATCTGGCCCCGTTGGCCAAATTTAAAGTTTGCATTGTCCACTGTTATTGGGGGTATCTGTGACCTTCCTGGCCAACAACTCACTGGAAGGTATCCCATCACTGACACTGAAAATTTTCTAGTAACAATCTATTATTTCTGAGTGTTCCATTGTCCAAAAAAGTAAGTTTCCATATGACTTATTTATATCCTGTTAGGTTTTGATTAGCTCTCCCTCCCCTTTTCCTTTACTAAGTCTCTCCTCCTGACCTCACTTAGGCCTTTTCACCCTTATTAATCTGTTCTTCTAATTACATATATACAATACCATCCTAGTAAGTATCCCCCCTCCCCTTCTTTCCCCTTATATCCCCTTTCTAGCTTACTGGCTTCTGCTACTGACTTTTATTCCTACTCACACTGAAGTCCAATCATTTGTAGCTAGTGTCCACATATGACAAAGAACATGTGACTTTTGGCTTTCTGGACCTGGGTTACCTCACGAAGTATAATCCTTTCCAGATCCATTCATTTTACTGCAAATTTCATAACTTCAGTGGAGTTCTACTCAGCAGTAAGGAAAAATGAAGTTCACTAAAAAAATATTTATGACTGTTATATGAAGCTTAGACAAACCATATTAACATTGTTTGTATACAGTGGATTTCCCTAAGACATGGGGAGCTTTTTCAGTTTTTCTAAGAAGAAGATTACAATAAGCCACCTTTTATAAGGCTTAGATTATAACCTCAGTGATAATCACCCAGCAAAACTACCATGAATGGACAAGACAAGAACCATCATAAAATTACAGAGTTTTTTGGACTAGAGAGATGGCTTAGTGGTTAAGGCGCCTGCCTCCTAAGCCTAAGAATGCTGGTCCCAATCTCCAGTGGTTCCAATCTCCAGGTCCCACGTTTAGCTAGATGCAAAGTGACGCAAGGGCACAATGCCACACTTGACCAAAAGGGGGTGCATGCATCTGGATTTTGATCGCAGCAGCTGAGAGGCTGCTGACGTGCCTATCTCTGTCTTCCTCTCCCTCTCTCTGTCTCTCTCTGTGTGTCTCTCTCCACAAACAACAACAACAACAAAAAGAAAAAAATACAGAGTTTTAGCCAGAATGGTGATGTGTGCTTATTGATAGCCAAAACATCATGCACTTTGTATAAGCCAAATTACAATATTCTGATATTTGGAAATGCCTGATATTAACAAAAAGCAGAGTTCACATATTTAAGATATATATGATATTTAGCATTTTTAAAAGCTAAATAAGATGTCCATCCAATCTATAAATCAGTTTCTGAAATGAGATCAGCTATATCTAATATACACAAATAATGGAGGAACTGGACTAAACTGCCATGATCTAATGTAAAAAGGATACAAGTCTCATGGAAAGGGAGGGAATGGGCATGCCAGGGCCATTTGCCACTGCAATCTCCAAATGCATGCTCCATTAGGTGCATCTGGCTTACAAATAAGCACCTTTAACTGTTAAACCACAAAGAAATAGTTTTAATCTACTCCAAATCAATTTTATAGAACTACAGTGAGTTCCAAACATACACAAAATTTCATGACACAATCTATAACTACTCAAACCTTAATCAACTCTATAATTCTGTCTGTGGCACTTTGGTAAACTTTAGTAATGATATAAGTTAAATCTAAAGTACTAAGACTGGTTGTTGGAAGAATTGAGGAATTACATCTTAAATTACAAAGAAGTAAATAGTTTCCAAGTGTATGGCAGATAAATATTGCTCAATGTCTCCAAATGTGGTCTATTTACCTTATAAAATAGGAAAGAAAAAGAGTAAATATTTCCTCTCTGAGATATTTTTCAAGGCAGAGATTTAGATATCTTTTTATCAAACATTTAACACCCAACATTTAAAGTTTGCTCTCCAGTTTACCTTCTTTAGTCACTTCATCTCAAAATTACCAGCAAAACCTTTCATTTTGTTTTCCATACAACTTTTAATAAAAGGCCTTTTGAAATAACTTTTTTTTTTTATAAGAGTAGGCTAGACTTATACTATTTATCTAGACTAAACATATAGATTTTATCATTTATTGATTTTGGAACTTTGTTATGTTTCTGAAACACATTTTTTAAAATATGAAAGCAGATTTGAATATTATTAGAAATTTTCTTACAAACTGAGTATTGAGCATGTCTAAATTTAAACATAAATCTTGAGACTATTTTTCTGTTAGTAGTCCCACAGAAGCATGGAGAGATAAAGTAAACTTAAAACAGTTGCAAATTCTTATAAGAAGTCCCCACCTGTTCACAGCAACTTGGCATTCACCCATTTTGCTGGGGCCAGAATCCTGAGATTCCCTGTGCCTTCAGCCCCCTGGCTGTGCAAGGCAGAGAAGCTAAGAAAGAGCCATTAGGGATTTCCTGGGGCAACATAAACACCAGAGAGATCTGTGGCTTGTCTCTCTGTCTAATAATGAGATTTGTGTGTTAGGCTTGCCCTCTTACTTCCAGGGCTACCTGGCCATCTACAGATCAAGCCCTTCTGGGGAAGCTCTAAGTGACACATTACAGGTATATCTGCCTGGACTGAACCAGAACTTAAATTATTTTTTGACTTATTTTTTGTCCTTGGGGAATACAGTGGGACAGCATAACTCCATAATTACTTTCAGTGTTTTTTGGGGGAGACACACAACAGTAAAAGTTGGCCATGCTATCTAGTACAGTGTGCTTAGTGGAGAACATCCCCCACAATGAAATGGCACTGTTCAGAACAGAAACCATTCTACAGCCTTAGGGCTGTGAGCCACATATATACTCATACACACACATTTATTTCAAGTGCACTTTTCATATAGACACCAGACAACCATTTACCCCTCATTCATTCATTCAGAAGTTATGTATTTTCATTTTAAATTTCATTTCTATTTACAACTTCAGCAACAAAAACCAAAGCTTGTTAATGGGAGCATGACAGAGCAGAGAGAAGGTCCTGCACACAGCGTGAAAAATTTCGGACCATTTGCCTGTATGTTGGCAGAAGTTTTCTAAATCAGTGAGAATTTGGAAATCAAAAGTGCCATGTTCAAGCCATTTGTACCCATTGTCCAACTTATACTGTGGCCAGGCAGAGTTGCAGAGAAAGCTCAGCTGATGAGGTTTGATGTTTTCCAAGAGTCGTAGAGGCTTTAAGTTCTTAAGTAGACACAGAAAGCACAAAGCAAGGGTGAGATAAAGGAGCCAGGGCTTAAGCTGGGTGTACACAGAATACCAATATGACCCTCTGGCCCATTAGGGTGAATGGGGCCTGCATGTTCCACATGGGCAGAGGCCGTACAGGTCACAACTGTTGGCATTTTAGCCTGTTAGTGGGCAAGGTAGGCACCTGTGCTCCCAATGGTGAAAGCAGCTGGCAGTGAAAGATGAGAACTCAGGAGGGAGAGTGTCCCAAGATGGTGCAACTGAACAAAAAGGTGCCCTTTAAGGTGTGGTAGACCAGAGAGCAAGAGACCGGAGGTGTTGACAGTGCCTCTTTCTGGAGATGTGGGGTTGGGGCCCAGAAGTGGATGAGGGGTGTTGCTTGGTGTGCCAGCACAGCTTCCACTAGGAGGGATTAAGCCCAAGAGCAGGCCAACTCGAGAGGGACACTTGCTGAGAAGGAGGAAAGAGATTAGGGAGGGAAGAAGAGTGAGGCCAAATTGTGGTGGGTGTGAAAGTTAGTATCAGGCAGAGATGGTCCAAAGCCTTCAGAGGGTAAATGGAAGCTCAGAAGTCTGGTCATGGGGGAAAGGAGGTCTGGCAACCCATGAGGGCAACTGGAAATCTCCTATCTGTGTCAGGACACCAGATGTAAGGTTTGGGAGTGACCAAGACAACACAAACCACTCTGAGACAAAGATGAAAGCTTTTATTCAGGAAAAGCATGAGCTGTCAGGGCTCTCAAGAGAGGAGCACAGCCAACCTGAGTTTTCAGATAGTGCGATTTGTAGGGTACAGGGCTTCTTCAGTTGGGGGAAGGTGAGGAAGGGGAAAAGCTAAATAAGAAAGGTTCCTTTAGGGGAGATCTAGGATAGCCAGGGTGTGACACCAGAACAGTGCACTACCAGAAACAGATTTAGGTAATCCCAAATTCTATGTTCCAATGTGTTAACAATTTCATGAAGTTTTTGTAGTCACAGAACAAAAGGTTTTAAATCAAGGCATTAAAAAAAAAATTCCATGCCTCACCCTCAGGTATACAGGTTATAGCAGAGGGTGGGAGTAGGGATAGGTAGAAATTTCCAACATAGGTTTCAGATGTTATCTGATGACATTTTTAGCCTTTGGGTTGGTGGAAGCTAGTTGTCTGTCAGTACACTCAAAAAAGGTTGCACCTGATCAACTGATAGTCAGTTGAATGTTAGGTCAGATATAGAGGTAGACAATAATGGCTATTTAGGGGCTAAAGATAGCCAAGGTAATTAGGTTTTGGTTTTGCAACATTCCATATCTCTGTGGTCATAGGAGCTTTATCAGTCCATTCAGCCTTGCTGGAAGTAGGTGCAGCAGATATATTACTTTTTTGGAAAATTTAGTTCGCATTATCTTAAGTTAACTTATCTTTAGTTAACTCTGTCCTAAAGATTTGTCTGTCTAATCAAACATGAAATCACATTTATTTGGAATACTGCCCTACTTCTAAAATTACTTAACATGGTTACTAACAAGTATAGACCAACTTTTGGTAAAATTCTTTCTTGTGTAAATAATGGCCAGTAATAAATTATCTGAAACTCTTTTTCCTAATTTAGGTTTCCCTTTTTTATAGTATTCCAAAACATGATTAATGTTATATTAATCAATAGTAATTAATATTATTGGAGTAATAAAGTTCTTAATTTTAAAAAATTATAGTGTGCAAAACACAAGACATTTGATTCATCATTTACCAATGGGATAAATAGTAAATCACAATTATAAACAATTTGATATTGTAAAGACTTAACAGACTATAGTAGCTTGACTTTGCTTTGTGAAGATTTATAAAAGTCCACCAGCTATGTTCTACCTTATAATTGGACTTTGTTATTTCACACCTGAACATGAAAAAAAAAAAGACATTTGTAGCTTTGACACCCATATTGTGTACTTTCCTTTAAGATTTCTCATGGAAGATGGAAATCTAGTCAAACATTTCTCCCCTCTAGCTGGTGACTTCTGCATGGACTAAAGGGTTGAAATATCATTTAATGGTGCTATATACTACTTCTTACAGTTATGACAGACATTATCTTATGGCTTCAACATAAAGTGAAACAAAACGTTCTTACTTTGTGAAATGAGAAATACATTTTTAAGTTATTATTTTAAGTATCATGTTGTCTTAGGATACTACATTTTCATTTTCTGTATTTTACATATTACTTTTGTAGAAAAGGTACATTTTTACATGAGGATAGCATACCAGCAGCCTGGGGAACAGAGTGAGACTCCCAGACTGACTTCAGCTTCAGAGAGAAACAGCATGCTAATTTCAGTTGGCAATCTTTTCTTGATGCCTTCAGTCCAAACTCAACTATTATTAACCTTTGTTTGTGACAATTGAAGAGAATAATGGTTGAATTTGGGGCCTTTAATGTCACATTGAAATCAATAGCTGTAAATGGTAGTTGCCACAGTGCTAACTGATCTGTCACATTCAAACAAAAGAAGCTCATTGAAGATAGCTGAGACAATTAAACACACACATGCATCTCAAAAGACCGTTAGATCATTAAAGAAATGTGCTGGTCACAATATATGTGTTTTTGTATATATTTTCCATTTGTTTTAAGAATATTTTTAAATGTCTGAAATTGTATGGCAAATATAGGAGATATAGAAGACCTCATGCAGACCTCGAATGTTGTGCTCTGTCATAAAAATAAATTGAATTGTCCTTCTCAGAGTAGTAAGGAGAGTAAGTGGTGGGGTGTGAGGGTAAACTACACCTTGAGCTGAAAAGGCCTATAATTGCAAGAGCCACTACATAAAACTAGCTGGAATTCTTAATGCCAGAGCTATGGATGACACTGATAGCTTCCTTATCATGGCCTCAATTCTGACACAAGTCTGTGTTTTTCAGTACTGCACATCCATCTGTGATAACATTCTGTGCTTACCTTTCTTATGAATATTTTATTTATTTATTTATTACAGAGAGAGGGTTTGTGTATACAAACATACACACACACACACACACACACACACACAAACATACACATATTTATTATATATGGAGAGAGAGAGAGAAAGTGAGCACATCAGGACCTCTAGCCAATGCAAATGAATTCCAGATGCATCTGGCTTTATGTGGGAAATCAAAGCTGGGCCCTTTGGCTTTATAGGCAAGCACATTAACTGCTGAGCCATCTCTCTAGCTCCTCTGCTTAGTTTTGACCTTGTCTTCACCTTTCTGTTTTTCTGGGGCATTTTAAGGGTATAAGTGAAGGGATTTCAGTTCAAGCTCCCATGCATAACTTTAGTATCCATATTTGCCATCTCTGAACCAAATACTGGATTTAATTGGCTGGCATTGATTAATTCCATTTAGGACATAAGTAGATTTTGCATTACTATTTTATAAAGTAATAAGAATAGTTTAATGCTTTATCTGGAAGAAAGCAGTGGTAAATTTTTCTATACAGCAACATGACTTCAAGTTACATTGAGGTATAATATAATGTCAAATAGTCTCACTCACTGACATGCCATTCTAACCAACCATTGAAAGCTTAAATTAGGTGCTCTTGGAAGCTGAAACTAGAATGATTCAATTATGAGAATATAGAAGAATAGAAACAGAAAGGAGCTAGGTGTGGTGGTGCGCACCTTTAATACCAATACTCGGGAGGCAGATGTAAGAAGATTTCTGTGAAGTTGAGGCCAGCCTGAGACTACATAGTGAATTCACTGGGCTAGGACAAGACTCTACCTCAAAAAAATTAAAAAGATAGAGAGAGGAAAGTAGACAAGATTATGTTTTTCAATTGCCTTAAGCAAAGGTACTATTTTTTCCCTTAATTTATAATTTTATAAGATGAACTCTCACACTTAATATTTCCCCCAAATTATTAGTTTAATGAATATATACATTTTTAGAAAACATGTTTTGAAATAAAATCTGTGACTGAAGGGCACAAAATCAGTTTCTAGTGGCTTTTTTTTTTCTAGTTAATTTCTTTCCACTAGAGAATGAGAGTCCAGTTTTTTTTTTTAATTTATATTATTCTAATTTTACATTCATAATGGTGACTTCATTATCCTCCTCCCTTTCCTTCCTCTTCCAAAGGGACCCTCATCAATGGGGAATGTGGCTCATGCACTGTGGGAGTAGTCAAGAGTTATGGGGATAGGCCAAGTCCCTGTGCACAATGCCCCAACTTATGGCTCTTAACATTCTTTCTGCCCCCTCTTCCATGAATTTCCCTGAGCCACGTTGGGGTCATTTTAGTTCTACTTCAGTGATGAGGTTCTGGGAGTGAGAGTCGAGTTCTTGAGTGCAGTCAACATCCCAGGACAACAAGAAAACCGCTGGTACTGTGGTAAAGCACTTCTACCAGAGCCATGTCCTGACTTGGAGCATCTGCTACTGGTGTGGCTAATGTCAAGCTATGAGCCCTGCACTGAGCAGGGGATGGTCTAAGTCATAGTGCTGGGACCTTGCTTCCTGAGGCATTTTGGGAATAACAATTCTCCAAAGTGAATAGCTTTCTCCTTGAATAAATGTGGGATTTGTCCTTGGACATCTGTAGGGAACAACTTGAGGTCCTTACACTTTATTACAGGTCAGAAACTTCAGAGAGGTCTGGCCTTTCCTTATCTCTGCCCCTTAGAGAGTCCTATCAGTTCCCTTCTAAGAAGGCACTTACTAGAGAATTAATATTTCTGGAGAGAGTGCCCTTTTTCAAAAATCCTGACCCCTGACATCTGACATCAGGATTGGACCAGCTAAACCAGCCACCCATGCATGGGGCTCATAAAACAAGAAAAGCAAGCAAGCAAGCAAGCAAGCAAACAAACAAACAAACAAACAAAAACTAACCTGAGTCTCGAAGGATTCTCAAACCCTCTCTTGCCTCTGTGTGCAAGAGTTCTATCTTGCTTCCTCCTTTTAAGTTCTGAGCTTCTCAATGTCTTCCTTTCTTCCCATAACCCCCACTTCTCTTAAAACTCTCTCCTAAGGGTCTAAACTATAATAAAATCTTTCTGAACCTTATCATATGGCCTGTGGATTTCATTCTTCAAATTCAAGAGACAAGAATCTGGAGACACACAAAATTATTGGTGGTTTGGGATATTGTATTGATGCATTGGTGAAGACCTCCAAAATTCCAGTATCACTTCTTCTACAAAAGACACTTCCATAGCTATCCCTAACACAACAAGAGCACTAGCAACAGCAAAAGATTACCAGAACTTTCTAAAGAGAGAAACCAAACCTGCATGTCTTCTTGGAGATCAAGGAAATAGGTACTGCTGTTTGTTTCTGGGGAAATCTACACATAGATCTTACATTTGGCATGTTAGAGAACTCTCTGTATTCATCTTTAGTGATGAGGTCTGTTATCAGTGAATGAACATATAAGTGTTTTTTTTTTTAATTATATATCCTTTTGAGGTATAAAGCTGGTGATGAAAATCCACCATGTCAAGGCTAGTGCATGTAGATATAAATCTCCCATTATCATTGTATTTTTGCCTAGTTTACTATTTTATTTTTCCAAGTTATAAACCTCATGCTAAGTATTAAGCATTATATTTTAGGTTATATTTCTTATCTTCTTTAACATAGTTAATAATGTACTTTAGGAAAGTATGTGTTCTAATTATATAATATAACACTGTCTTCATTAATGCTTTTGGTTTTCATCCTAAACATTTATATCATAATTTCACTTTTTATTTTATTCTACTTGGTTTTACTTGAACTCAATCTTTTTTATTTTGATACAGAAATCAGGTTATAAATAACTTAGCAAATATTTTAATTAGATATGGACATATTTAGTATATAAACAACACATGTTGGTACCATCCTTTCCCTCCTCCCTGCCACTTTTCTGAAGAGGCCTTCCTTGTTGGAGATGCAGGTTAACCCCGTGAAGATTGTGGATTATGCATTATGGGGAGGGAGGGGCACTATCTCTGTGCAAAATGTCCCAACTTGTGGCTATAACAATTTTTCCACCTGCTCTTCCACAAAATTTCCTGAGGCATGCTGGGAGCATTTTAACGCTAGTTTAGTGATGGGCACTTAGGAGCCTCTGGATCTCTGCTTTGGTAGGTGTTGAGTGTCCTCAGTGTCTATTTCCATCACTGTTGTGCTGATATCGGATTCACTAAGAAAGCAGCATTCTTGCTCAGTCCCCAATTCTTCTGTGGTTTCAGCTGGGGCCAGAGTGGAGTGCACTGGGTCATTTATCTCCTCAAGTCCAGCTCCCCTCTGAAAAAGAGAAGCAGATTCTCTAATTGAGAATGAAGTCAGTACCAGTTAAATGGGATAATACTTATTAATTTTGAGATAATTAAAAGGGTTTAGACCCTCTTATAGTCCAAGGTTAGTGGGAGCTTGACAATGGAAAGCAGAATCATTATCTGGATATGATTCTGACTTGTTGCCCAGTTCCAGATATAGTTTCCTTTCCACTGAGTGGATCTGTTAGCCAAATCCAAGAGCAGCTGGTTTCCCACCATGGCTGTGTGCATGGCTATTGCATGTGTGTGAGCATCATGTCAGGTTGTTTGCTTCTGAGTCACTTAGACTTGGAGTTCCTTGGACCTATGTTGGCCACTTTCCCCTGGTAGCTCATGTAGTGCCATCCAGAACTAGATGGGCTAATTGTCTCTCCCTGGTCCATTCTGACAGACTATGGTGTCTTCAGCAGTAGGGTCTTACCATTAACCTCTGGTGGGTACTCAAGTGCTCTGACAGAAGTCTGTTTTTTTTTTTTTTGGGGGGGGGGTTGGAGATCTAGTAGTTTTCTCTGATTAACAGCTCAGAGAAACACAGAGAAGAAAAAGAAACAGGAGAAATTTGAGGTTAGGTTTTGTCTAACCCTCTCCAGGGTCGGTCCTTCGATTCAGGTGCTCCCCGTTAGGTCCTCTTGAGGGTTCTACCTTTTAGTCTAACTTCCAGGATATAGGATTCTATGGTACCAGTTCAATGTGGGTTCTGATTTTTGTCCCCCCCTTCTCTTTCCCCCTAGTCCTACTGTCCCTGTTGTCCAAGCCTTGAGCTGCTACTCAGGTATGTCAGCAACTTGGGCTGATCCAGTTTAGGAATTGCAGATGAGTGAGACATGTGACAGTTGTCTTTCTGTGATTGTGTGAGTCCACTTAGAATGATATGTTCCAAGTTTGACCATTTTTCTACAAATTTTAATGTGTCATTTTTTCTTACTGCTGAGTAGAATTCCATTGTGTAGATATACCACATGTTGCTTATCTATTCATCCAATGATGGGCACCTGAGTTGATTCCAGTTTTTAGCTATTATGAATTGAGAAGCTATAAACATGATTGTGCAAATATCTCTGAACTGAGATGTGGAGCTTTTAAGGTAACTGCCCAGTAAGGGAATAACAGGGTCTGTTGGTAACTCTATATTCATCCTTTGCAGGAGTCTCCATATTGATTTCCATAGTGGTTGTTCCATTCCCACCAATAGTGAATGAGGGTTCCTATTTCTCCACATCCTTGCAAACATATGTTTTCATTTGATTTTTTTTAATGTTTGCTATCCCTACAGGGGTAATGTGGAATCTCATAGTTGTTTTAATTTATATTTCCCTAATGGTTAGGGATGTTGAACATTTTCTTAATTGTGTGTTATCCATTTGTAATTTTTCCTTGGGGAACTCCTTACTTAGTTTTCTGCCCCAGTTTTGGAGTGGGTTGTTTGATTTTATATTGTTTAATTTTTTTTTTTTAGTTCTTTGTATATTCTAGATATTAGGCTTCTGTTAGTGGTATAGCTAGAAAAGAATTTCTACCATTCAATGGGTAATATATTAGCTCCTCTTATGTTATGTTTGTCTGTGCAAAAACTCTTTAGCTTCATGAGATCCCATTGGTTGAGTGCTTGTTTAATTTCCTGGGCTACTGGCATTTTGTTCAGGAAATATTTTCCCCATCCTATATTGTGAAGAGTGCCTCCTATTTTTGCTTCAAGTAGTTGAAGAGTTTCAGGTCTTATGTTGAGGTCTTTAATCCATTTGGAGTTGGATTTTGTGTATGGTGAAATGAGTGGACCTAATTTCATTTTTCTACATATGGTCATCCAATTTGTTCAACACCATTTGTTGATGATGCTGTTTTTGTTGCTATTGAAAGTGGGTCAGCCTCACTGATTTCTTTCTCTGTACATTTGTTCTTTGCATATAGAAAAGCTACTGATTTTTGTGCCTTGATTTTGTATCCTGCCACTTGATTGAAGGAATTAATCATCTTTAGAACTTTTGAGATGGTGACTTTCAGGTCACTTTTGTATAGGATCTTGTCATCTGCAAGTAAGGCTAACTTGACTTCTTCCTTTACAATTTCAATCCTTTTTATTTCTTTCTCCTGTTTTATTGCTTGGTCTAGCACTTCTAGTACTATGTTGAAGAGCAATGGTGAGAGTGAGCACCCTTGTCTTGTTCCTGATCTCAGTCAGAACTCCTTGAATATTTCCCTGTTAAGTATTATTTGGGATTTAGGAGCTTTATATATAGCCCTTATTGTGTTGAGATATAAATGGTCCATGCCTATTCTTTCCAGCATTTTGATCATGAAGTGGTGATGTATTTTGTCAAAGGCCTTCTCTGCATCAATTGAGATGATCATAGGGTTCTTATGGTTAAGTTTATTCATGTGGTGTATTACATTGACCAATTTCCATATGTTGAACCATTCCTGCATCCCTAGGATGAAGCCTACTTGATCAAGGTGGATAATGCTTTTGGTATGTTGTCAAATACAGTTTGCAAGGACTTTGTTCAGGATCTTTGCATCTAAGTTGGTTAGGGATAGGCCTATAGTTTTCTTGTTGTAATATGATGGTAGCTTCATAAAAGGAGTTGGGGAGGATTCCTTGTTCTCCGATTATGCAAAACAGTTTGAGAAAAATCAGTTCTTCAATGAAGGCTTGATAGAATTAAACTGAAAACCCATCTGGTCCTAGACTTTTCTTTTTGGAGAGGTTTTTGATTAACTTTTCAATATCCATGGATGTGATACATTTGGATAAAAGATTAATCTGCTCTGAGTTTAGTTTTGGTAGGTGGTATGTGTCTAGGAATTCATCCATTTCTTCCAGATTTTTCAATTTTGTGGAGTAGAGGTATTGGAAGTGTGCCCTGATGATTCTTCCAGTTTCATTGATGTCTGTTGTGATCTCTCTTACTTCATTTCTAATTTTGTTTATTTGTGACTTCTCGTTTTTTTTTTTTTGTTTGTTTGTTTGTTTGTTTGATCAAGTTGGCCAAGCATCTAACAATCTTGTTTATTCTTTCAAAGAACCAGCCATTGGTTTCATCAGTTATTTTAATTTGTTTTCTTAGTTTCCAATTCAGTAATTTCTGCTTTGATCTTGATTATTTCTTTCCATGTGGAGCTCTTAGAGTTGAATTCTTCTTGTTTTTCCAATGCCTTTAGGTGGACAGTTAGGTTATTAATTTGGGATTTCTCTGTCTTTGTTATGAAGACATTTAGTGATATAAGTTTTCCCCTTAGGACTGCCTTCATTGTGTCCCATAAGTTTTGGCTGGTTGTGTTTCATTATCACTCCAATACTAGGTATTTTTCAATGTCTTTTATATTTTCTTCTACAACCCATTCATTGTTTGAAGGTGTTTTGTTCAGTCTCCAGGAGCTGGTGGAGTTCCTGATATGTCTCTTGTTGTTAACTTTTAGCTTTAAAACATTGTCATCTGGTGTGATGCAGAAAGTTACTTCAGTTTTCCTGAATTTATGGAAGCATGCTTTATGGCCTACTATATGGTCTGTTTTGGAGAAGGTTCTGTGGGCTGCTGAGAAGAATATGTATTCTGTAGAGTTGAGGTGGAAAATTCTTCAGATGTTTATTAGGTCTAGCTGATCTTTGGTGGTGTTGGACTTTTTTATTTCCCTATTGATTTTCTGCTTGGATGATGTGTCTATTGATGATAGCAGAGTATTGAAGTCTCTGATTATGATGTTGTTTGTGTTTATTTCTGATTTGTTGTTAAGTAGGTTTTGTTTAAAACTATGGTACACCTGTGTTTGGTGTATATAGATTTATGATTGTGATGTCCTCATGTTGAATCATTCCTTTGATGCGTAAGGAGTGGACTTATTTGTCCTTTTTTATTACCTTTGATTTGAAGTCTATTTTATCAGATATTAATATAGCAACACCTGCTTGTTTCTTATTTCCATTTGCTTGAAATATCATTTTCCACCCTTTGACCCTGAGAAGGTGTCTGTCTTTAGTGGTGAAGTGGGTTTCTTGAAGACAGCAGATAGAAGAGTATATTTTTCATCCACCCTGTTAACTTATTTATTTTGATATGTAAGTTATGACCATTCATGTTTAAGGTTGTAACTGTGAGTTTTAATTTAAACCCCGCTATGATGGGGTGATTTATGGGGTTTGATACTTTCTTGTGTTTTTTACTTTTTTGAGTCTGGTCTAGTTTTGGTTATTGTGATCTTCTTCTTGTAGGCTCTTGAGATTGGTTGCTTGGCTCTTCTGTGTGGAGTATTCCCTGTATTCTCTGTAGATTTGGCTTTGTGTTCATATAATCATAGACTTGACTTTTTTTTTCCTTTCACCATCTACTATGAGGCACACTTTTGCTGAGTACAGTAGCTTGGGTTGGAAGCCATAGTTTTTTAGACTTTGAAGTGTTACATTCCATGCCCTTCTGGCTTTCAAGGTTTCCATTTAGAAATATGAGGTAATTCTGATGGAATTGCCCATGTAGTGAGTTGTTTCTCTCTTCCTGCTTTTAGCACTCTTTCTTTGTTTTCATTGTTAAGAGTTTTAATTATGATGTGCCTTTGAGAGTTTCTTCTTTGGTCCTGTCTGTTTTGTGTTCTGTGAGCTTCTTGTATCTGGATGGGCCTCTCTTTTGAGAGATTGGGAAATTTTTCTTCAATAATTATGTTGAATATGTTTTCTATAACTCTGGCCTAGATTTTTCTCTCCTTCTGGTATACCCATGATCTAGATGTTTGGTCATTTTAAGGTACCCCACATTTCCTTCATATTCTGTTTGCATGTTGTTTTAAACTTAGGAAAGGTTTTGGCCTTTTGATCAATTTCTTCTGTCTTGTCTTCCAGCTTGGAGGTTCTGTTTTCCACATGAGTAACTCTGTTAGTGAAGGGTTTTTGAAAGGTTTTTATAAGCTCTATTTGATTTTTGTTTTCTGTTGTGTTATTTTGTATTGTGTCTATCTCTTTTTTGAGATATGATTTCAGTTTGATTTCTAATTTTCTTGATGCTTGCTAGAACTCATTCTTGCATTTTATCAAGTCTTCATTAAGCTTAATCAACTGGTTATTGAGATCTTCCATTTGTTGACTCACTTCAACTCATTTATATCTCTTTTGAGGCTTCTAACATTTCCTTCAATTAAGTTAAGCCCACTGTCAAAAGCTAAGTGCTCTAAGAGATGATTCTACTCAATTTCATTGATGCAACTGTTTTTTTTTTCCTAATTTTATTTTCATTTATTTGAGAGAAAGAGAAAGAGGCATATAGCAAGAGAGAGAAAGGGTGTGCCAGGGCCTTCAGCCACTGCAAACAAACTCCAGAAGCCTTGTGCATCTGTGTTACCTGGGTCTTGGGGAATCTAACCTTGGTCTTTTGGCTTTTCAGGCAAGCGCCTTAACTGCTAAGCCATCCCTCCAGCCCAGTTGTTGGTTTTATATTAGTCTGCTTGCAGTTCAGCAATTCTTTTGATGAGGATCATATTGTTGTTTGTGTTTTTATTTTGGGATTGAATTTCTGTTGATTTCTCAATGATTTCATTGGAGGCTTCCATTATGGATCTAGGCATCCTTGGTGGAAATCTCTATTTTCTCTGTACTTTTTTTTTAACTTTTTTTTTTTTTTTTTTTTTTTGGCGTTGGGGTCCACCCATCTTGGGGAAAGATTTTTTTTCCATTGAGTTGGGAAGCAAGTGTTTATCCTTGTAGGATATTCAGTGGGTGTTCTGTTTCAAATGTGAACTGGATTGGTGTAGGATGGCAGATGCACAGATTGTGAAGATTGCAAGTACATCAAAGGTACCTGGGGAACTGGGAGGTAGGAAACTGGGAGCTCTGGCCTACTCTCTCCACTTTCACTAACTCCTTAGCACATGGGGATCAGGGGTTGGGGAACCATGAGCTGGGAAGTTGGAAAGCCAGTGGCAACAGGCCAGCTCCTACAGTGTTCCATACACCATCTGACTCAGAGGAATATGGATTTGGGTACCCAGGGGCCAGTCAATCAGGAAACCAGAGCAAAAGGTCTGTTTCAGACACCGGCATGCAGGGACCAGTTCATCCCAAGGCAGCAGCAGGGGTACTGGGACCAGGGAGCTGGGAAGTGGAAAACCAACCAGGAGCTCTGGCCTACTCACTCCAAGCACACACCCTCTAGAGTGGGGGACTTGAGAATTGGGGACCTGGGGGCCATTAAATGAGGAAGATGGAGCAAGGGGCCTGCAACAGCAGCAAGTTTGCAGGGTCCAGGTAGCCTCAAGCCAACAGCAGGGGAACTGACCAGGACCAAGTAAAGGAGGGTAGATAACAGAGAGATCTGGCCTATTCACTCAGCACTTGCACCCTCTGGAGCAGGGGATCCAGGAATTGGGGATCCAGGGTCCCTTCAATCAGGTAGGTGGAAGAAGGGGCCTCCTTCTGCAGAAAGCTAGCAGGGCCTAGGCAGCCCCAAGCCAGCAGCAGGGGTCCAGGGACCTGGGAGGAGAGGGGTAGAACATGGAGAACTGGCCTATTTACTCCACCTGCCAATTCCTTTAAAAAATATATATATATATATTTGAGAGAAAGAGGTGGACAGAGAGAAGAGAGAGAGAGAGAGAGAGAGAGAGAGAGAGAGATAAAGAATGATGGGTGTGCCAGTGCCTCTAGCCACTCCAGATGAATTCCAGACTCATGTGCCACCTTGTGCATATGGCTTACATGAGTCCTATGGAATTGAACCTAGGCCTTTTTGCCTTGTAGGCAAGTGCCTTAACCACTAAGCCATCTCTCCAACCCTATTCTAATTTTTTAATGCTAACTATTGTGCTTTTTTAAAAAAACATTTGAGTATTATATTGGCTGGTATAAAATTTTTTGGATCAAAGATTTTGTCTTTTAATAGCATAGTCAGATAAGATAATCTTTCTTTTGTAAGAAAGCTATTTTTTGTTCTGGGTAAGAAAGAGATTTATTTTCCTTAGAATTAGAGGTTGGACATTCACCCTGATTGTGTCTAGATGTGTGGGTTTTTGCAAAATTAATCCTGTTGAGTCTTAGTGAGCCTATTCAGTAAGGCACACGTATTTCTTCAACTTGGGGAAATTTTACTCTACTATCCACAATTATTCCCTCTATTCCAATGTTCTTATTATTATCATTATTAATTATTATTACTATCATTATTTACCTCTGGAACTTCTTTCCTTTATGTATCATTTCATCTGGATCTTCCTCTAATTATCATCAGTGTTTTTTTTTTTCAGAAAACTTGTCAAAAGTATTCTCAAAACAGGCTAGTCTCCTTTGTAATACTAGTATTTTATTTTACAGCTTTGAAAATCATTGTTGGTAGTTCATTTAATTGTTCTCTTTTACAAGTGTGTCTCCATGGGAATGTACATTGCACTTAAAATTTGCCTTATTCTCTACATTGTTTGTGAACAGCTTTTAAATACTAGGTGTCTGTTGAGCTTTCTCTACTCCCACACTCGACAAAGTCTATAAAATAGGTAGTGCTATTTGGTTGATGTAAGTTTGGTCACAAAATAGCAGGTCTTGTCAGGAGTGGCAATTCTTTTGAGCAATGATAAAGGGGAAGATTGTGCAAGCTTCAGAGTTTCTGTACTGTGGACTAGGAATGACACACTGGTTAGATCCCAATATTCTCTAACGGCAAGCTGAGGGACAATGCCAGTTCTTTCCATAATATGAACATTTGAAACAGTTTATCCCACCTTGAGCCCCTCCCCAACCCCTCACCCACCTATGAAGATGCGTTGGACTCCCAAAGAACTGTGTGAAGCCTTGCCATCAGTGCTCTGTGCACGTGAGTGGACGAAGCCTTGCCAGCAGTGCTCTGCACACGTGATTGGATAAAGCCTTGCCAGCAGTGCTCTGCGCACGTGATTGGACGAAGCCTTGCCAGCAGTGCTGTGCACACGTGAGTGGATGAAGCCTTGCCAGCAGTGCTCTGCTCACATGATTGGAGTCCTCCTGGTCAATGGACTGGCCCTCTCTG
Source organism: Orientallactaga sibirica (assembly GCA_036365145.1). Classification (NCBI taxonomy): domain Eukaryota; kingdom Metazoa; phylum Chordata; class Mammalia; order Rodentia; family Dipodidae; genus Orientallactaga; species Orientallactaga sibirica. The sequence continues at coordinate 5,021,085 of JAEOAD010000027.1, forward strand.
GTGTTTTATGAATCTGAGATGTTCACTTCAGAACTTCTAGGACAGCATTCTTCTTCCCTCTCAAGAACCAGCCTATACACTTACACTCTTCTCTGGGGTACTCAAATGCTACTTGTCCATTTTGGTGTTAATTCATTCACCCTGAGGTCTTTTAACTCTCGCTTGATTGGAGAACGTATGAGGGGATATCTACTGACAGAATCCTGAAGAGTTAAGAGTTCTGCTTTCTCGTTGCTGAGCCTCTCTGAATATGTATTTCCACTCAACACTCTATTTTAACCTTCCTCTTCTTTATAGGAAATCACTCTGTACTCATTGCTAAATTTAAGGCCAGTCTTTGTTTATATGTTACTGTTTCCACACCCTTTATATTTTTCAATTCTCTCTCTGGTTCTTTCCCATTCTCATAGATAATAAGAATCTTAAATATTGCTTCAGTCTTAAAAATCTCTTTTTTTTTCTACCACCACATTTGTCCTTTTCTCTCCATTCTTGGAGTCCATTCTTGGATTCTCTGAAGGTAATAGAACTTCTGTTCTTTTTACTTTTACAATTTTTTTGGTGATATTTTGTTGTTGTTGTTGTTGTTTGTTTACTTTTGTGAGGCAGGGTTTCATGCTGGCAGCAAACTTAGTGTTTACTGAAGAATGATCCTGATTCTCTTGCCTCCTATTTCCAAGTGCTAGGATTGCAGGTATAGTCTGTCATGCCCAGCACTGAGAAGTTATCTTAAAATATTAAAAAATATATAATTACATCTGGAGCCTATCTGTCAGGGTACTGAGATGCCTGCTATCTTTGGGCAATCATAATGCATTTTAGGAAAAACAAGGCTGTTACCACATGAAAATGGGGTTCACTTTCATCCCACGTTTTCCAGAATTTCTAAGAAAAAAACATATGAGGTAAAAGATTTGCCTTGCATCATTTCTGAACATTTGAATCTGGAATACTCTTTTAAAAATGTGCCTCTTCTTTTCTGAAATGCTTTAAATACTCTGAACTTCAAGTATTTTTGTGTGTGTGTGTTTATGTGTGTGTATACATAGCTCCCCAAATGAATAATGAAAATTCTGTGCTGAGAACAACTAATTTAGAAATTGAATAAGCTGAGTCTGATAAGATAATCTATGAACAAAAGAAGGAAGGAGGCTCTGCTATCATGTGAGGGAACTACTAATAAAGTTTAGTAAGCAACTAATAAAGTTTAGTAAGCTACCAATGACCCCCATAGTGAATACTGATACTACCACTGAAGAGGGCCATCAGTGGAATGGGGGTAGGGGAAGGGAACATTAAGAATATAACCCAGGGGCTAGAGAGATGGCTTAGTAGTTTAAGGCACTTGCCTGTGAGGCATAAGGATCCAGGTTCGATTCTCCAGGTCCTATGTAAGCAGGATGCACATGGTGGAGCATGAATCTGGAGTTCATTGGCATTGGCTAGTGGCCCTGGTGTGCCCATTATCTCTCTCTTTCTCTGTCTTTAATTAATAAATAAAAATATATTTTAAAGAGCATAAGCCAATGGGAAATGACCAATACACAATATGTTTATAAAATAACGTTCTTGATTGTTTAAAAAGTGCTAATAAAGAAGCTCCTAGTAAAGGTTCCCATGCACACTGCGAATGCTAGTGTGATGAAAAGCAAAAGAAATATTCTCTCTGGAAGCTTCCCATAAGTGACAGAGACTGTCTTTCTTTAAAAACTTATTCTGTGCTTCAATTCCCCCCAGCCACACACAGCACCATGAAACCAACCTTACATGTTCAGTTTGTCTTGCTATGACCCAGTTTTCTTGTTCCCCACAGAACTCGTGTCCATCTGCAGGTAGTGGCACAGATGCCATCCAATGTCATCAAATGTGTTTGTTTTTTACAGACAGATTAAAATATTTCTACTGGTCTTGCCTGAGGTGACTATTCCCTTGTCAAAAGTCTGAAATAGTTTGTGTTATCTTGCAATTATACTTTATAGGTCCCTACAATATTGCACCTGCCATATTGGTAGTTAGTAACAGAGCCAGTAAAACTGGAGTTCAACTGACCCTGCTGCTGTGTTCTATTCATTAAGCTAAGCATGCTATGTCCACGTCCCTTAGAAGGTCTTGTACTATAATTATTTGAACCATGCTCCTCTTACTCTGCAAGTTACTTATGACCACATAGTATGCACGAAGCAAGCTGTGATATCTGCTTTAGTTTTCTTTTTTTATTTTGTGAGGCAAGCCCAACAGGCTAGCCTTTTTTAATGCAAGAGAGCAAGAAAGAGAGAGAGAGAGAGAGAGAGAATTAGCACACCAGTGCCTCCAGCCACTGTAATCAAATTCTAGATGCATGTGTCCCCTTGTGCACATGTGTGACCTTGTGCTCTTGTGTCACCTTGGGTGTCTACCGTACATGTGATCTGGACAGTCAAAAGTGGGTTCTTAGGCTTCACAGGTAGAGTGCCTTAACTGCTAAGCCATCCCTCCAGCCCTCTGAAGTAGTTTTAAAACATGTAGAAAAATGAGTTGACTATGACCCAGGAGCAGCATTAGCAGCAATAGGGAGCATGACTTTAAACTCAGCCCACATGGCATTAAAAGGCTGGGGTTCTTCAGGCATTTTTAGACAACAGTCTCAGCACTTTGCAGTCATATTATACTTATAGCTTGAAAAAATAGTTGCTTTAAAAATATAGCTCCATAAAAAAGCCAAGTAAGCCAGATTTCAGCAATTGCTAAAGAATTAGTAAGAAATAATAGGGGGAAAGTAAATCTAATAGTGCTGAGACTTAGATATTCATAGGGACATGTCCCAAAGACCTTCTTAAATCCCCAGGTAGCACTGTAGCATAGAATTTCCTCATAAAATGCAGCAAAGTATAACTGAAATATTTAAATGATCCCTGTAGACCCATAATGATTCTATAGAAACAGAACTAAAGTCATTTTTAATGTGATTAACATAAATTTTGAATTGAGCACTGGCTGAAACATTTTCAAACATCACTTTTTCTTGTTCCCATATAGAGCATATGGTGTACTTGATTTTTTTCTTATTCCCATATAAAGAATGTGGTATACATGATTTTGTGTGAATCACTACAAAATTTATTCACATTTCCACTTACTGGCCAGGATGCATCAACTTTTAATAACTCACTTTTTTTTTTGTTAATTTCTATCATTAAGAATTAGTATGTGATGTTATTTTACATGAAAAGGTTTTGATCTGTTCAAAAAATTATTGCATTGTGCTTCTAAGTAAAATGTGATAATGCTCGGGCTGGGAAGTTGGCATAGCATTTAAAAGTACTTACTTGTTGCAAAGCCTGCTGTCCCAGGTTCAGTTCCCAAGCCACCCATGTAAGCAGAGGCAAAACGTTGATACACACACACACACACACACACACACACACACACACACACACATATGCAAATACATAAAACTAAAATAAATAGGACTGGGAGAGATGGCTCATCAGTTAAAGATGCTTGCCTGAACCCCCAAATGTGATTCCCAGTACCCATGTAGTACCAGATGCACAAAGTAGACACATCTGGAGTTCATTTGCAGTGGCAAGAGGCTCTGGCATGCCCATCCTCATTTTCTTTTTCTTTCTCTTTTCTTTCTCCTTCTCCTCCTTTTCCTCTTTTTCTTTCTCTCTCTTTCCCTTTCCCTTTGCCTGAAAATAAATTTTAAAAAATAAAATAAGTAAATTCAAAACCTGCATTAAAAATAACAACATCGAGCCAGGGTGGTGACACATGCCTTTAATCTTAGCATTTAGGAGGCCAAGGTAGGAGGATCATTATGAGTTTGAGGCCAACTTGAAACTACATAGTGAATTCCAGGTCAGTCTGGGCTACAATGACACCCTACTTCAAACCCTGCCAATCCCCACACACTTCTGCCACAAAAATCCATATGTATATATCAAGGCTTCTATTTGGTGTCAATAATAGAAAAGCACTTTGTAGTGCATCCTATCTTTAAACTAAACCAGGAGATTCTCTCATGCTAGCTTCATGGTACAATTTAGATTTCTTATATTATTACATAGGAATATGTGTTCTATGCAGTAAGTTATAAATAGGTGAAGCTGTAATCATGTTGTAAGCTGTAAGCATGAATATCAGACATTCACTGTACATAGTAATTTTCTACAATTCTTACTCTTGAGTTTTTCAGTCCATTTCTCAATGAATTACTTAATTGTCCATTTGCAATGAGTTTTCTTAGACTTGATTTGTGTGGCTGCTGACACTATACCAGGAATCCAAAACAACGGACTATATTCAGGTGTGTCCATGAAGAGAGAGCATTTGAGTTAGAGCAATAAAGTTTTTTTTTTTTTTTATGACATAAAGCATAGTCAAACACACCTTTGAATCCCAAATTCCTATCTTAAAATATTGCCTATGAAGTACTATTGCTAGTTCAACTTTGATACTGCTACTACATCTATTATGTTTGTATTACATATATATATATATGGACATAGAGATATACACATGGGTATATATGCACAGATACACATACATTGTGTATCTTTGATGAACACTATGGTTTATATATGTGAGAAATTTCAGATTACTCTATATATTTTCATTTGGCTATTTGAAATCATTCAAAATCAGTCTGGCTCCTTTAATGTAGATAAGTTGTAAAGTGGAAATAAGAAAACCAGTTTGGTAAGCTCAGGGTAGAGAAGATGTTGGAGAAGGCAGTCAGCCATCAAAGCTCCCAGGAGCAGAGTGTGGCAAGGAGCTAGATGGCGTTGGACAAGGGGTGAATTCTCAGTGTTTCTAGGGATGCAGTTAGAGTATGTCCAGCAGTGATCACCTCAGTAGTGGCCTAGGTGGAAGAAACAGGACTGCTGTTACATTGAAACCTGGAACATGAGATGAAACATCCTTCCTTCTAATGTGAAAAGTCTTGGTTTTGGTGAGATAGTGACAAGAACATCCCATTACTACTATGGAGTTGCACTTCTCTGAATTCCTGCAATATATGATGTCTAATTAGAAATTTAATGGAAATTATTTCCCTTTGAAGCATAAGCCTTCAATTAATACATTATCATATATTTTCAACTGAACAAAAACAAGCTTATCCCTCCAGCTTCTCTAAACAGAAGACATCATCATCTAGTTTTTAGCAGAGCCCGAAGATCATCATGCTTTGTAGGAGTCAATTCAATTTCTTATGTCTAGTCTTTTCTTCCCTTCTCTCTTTTTTCCTTTGTGAAAAAAATCTCACTTTCTAGCCATATCTCATATGAATTCAAGTGCAGAAAATTTCAGGTTTAACTATTTGTGTCAGACTTCATATAAAATATAATGCTAAGTAGCTTTGGAAAATATTTCAATCATACAGTGAGGCTTATGTGGGTGAACCTCTTGGTTAAGAATTAACCTAACGTTTCAAAGCTTTCTAACATCTGTGTCTCACTTTTCTTTTATTGTGCTTTATATAAAACTGGCTAATAAAATAGAGTGAAGGCATATAAAATATCTCTAATATTTGTTTTGAAGTAGGATTTTATTCTGATACCATTGTGTCTATGTTGATTAATATTTAATCAATAATTAATACACTGAATATAATACCTGCTGCAGTTCAATATTATCATTGTCCTGTTGATGATACTGCAAATAAAATTCTACAATCACTAGTTTGAAGCAACTCAGATTCTTTGAGCAAAGAAAAATAAAAACAAAACAAATAAAATTCAAATTTCACAGCATCCATAAGAGCAAACTGATTATTTATACAGGCTATAGAATATTTGAAGACTTCAATGTGACTTCTGCACAGGGAGCCTATCTACCAAGTAACATGCCTATACCCTAGTCTCTCTGCCTCCTCTGATTCTCTCACTTAGATGCATATTGATCATAAATTTGAGCTTATATACTTACTCACTTTTCTTATTGTATTTTCTATCAGATTGAAAATTTATGAGAAGAAAAGCATTGTCTTATTTTTTTTTTGTCAATCCCCAGTATAGAAGTAATTCAGTAGATATGAGTTAATGAATTCATATCATTTAAACACAAAATGTAGAAAAATATAGACTGGATGGCCAACATGCACATCAGTCATAAATGCTATTCAAATAAAATTTATATTGCTGAGGGTGTCCTACTATTTACCATTCTCACAACTGAGTTATCATATAAGGTCAGGTCTTCTGTTAAACATCAAGCACTGCAGTGAATGACAAAAGGACAATGATACAAGAGAGAATGGCCTGGCCACCTTGACAATTTTCTTAGAGTTTCTGCTGGTTGCAGGGAGTTTTTCTGACCTCTTTTATATCCAAGAAGTTGGTGGTATTTAATTAACTGGTTTTACCTCATTATAGTATGTTGGTGAAAAATGGAATATTTACTTTGCAAATTGTTGTCTATTTCCTAATTAAAAATAAAGTATGCTAAGATTTTAAATGCATCTATGATTTTAAGGGTTTACTATTGCTAGCAATTTGAAATTTAGTGTCCAACTGGTGTCATAGAATTGAAGAGAAATATAAAAATTAAATATAAAATTATTTTTATTCTTTGTCAATTGCAGTTTTGATAAAAATCCATGAAGGCAGTAGGAGAACTGATTGTCATCCTACTGTGTTTGTATTTGTGTTTCATGGGTAGGCATGTAGATTTAGACACTTCTTAAGTATTCAATTCATGCCAAGTGCCTCATGCCAGGTGTCAATGATCTATTAGTAGCCAGCTCAGAGTTCATCCATCAGCATTATGTCCAACCAGGGCTAAATAAACTCTGAATACATCCCAAAGTGTTAATATACATGATTTTGAATGTGTTTGTAATTAAATGGTTCTTCCCATTCTAGTATGGATAATTCAGTTTATCACATCACTATTAAACTGAGTCTATGCAAGATTCAAATTATGTAATTCTCATTCCTACTCATGGAATGTTAAGAAAATTCAAAATTGCCATAATGCATCTACTTTTCCTTCTTGAATAGCTGCTTCCTATCAAATTGCAAAACAAAATTATGGAAGTAATACTAAAAAGTTGCTTCTTTTAGCCTAAGAAATATTTTTCATAATTTTTCACAATTAAAAAATATCTTTAGCTAAATGTGAAATTAAGCAAAACATAAAATAATATGGCTCTTGTGGCAAAGAATTGATACAATAGGATTATCTTAAAATTTGACATATAATTCTTTTCTATAATGACTAATAGAAATGTAATCATAACAAAAAACAGCACTTTAAGCAAAATTGGTTGGGTAAAAATAAATATCTAACTCTTAATTAATAAGCAGAATATATAAGATATTTTATAAAATCAAACCTGTGTTCTCTTTTATCTGAGCATCATACCCTGCATTTTAGTAGCATGTGGCTCTGTAATCTATCTTTAATTTTTTTTTTCTGAGGCAGGGCCTCACTCTAGCCAAGGCTAACCTGGACCTTACTCTGTAGCCCCAGGCTGGCCACAGGAATATTGACTACCTAAGTCTTTTAAGGAGTTGTATCTTCTAAGTGTCTGCTTCTGTTTGCATAATTTTATAAACATGTATTTAAGTCTTGCTTACAAATACAGGACGGAGCCACCAAAGCTATTATGAGCACCACTCACCAGAGGAGGTTTTGTGCTATATTTATAATAACTCTGAACAACATCTCCAAGTCCAAACTGAGATAGCATTATCTATATTACATATTAGACAAATTATTCTATGAATATTAAGGAAGACTAATGACAGAAGAAATGTATAAAAATGAAACAACATACTGCTTTTTTTCCATTTAAGAGTTTAATTAGGGCTGGAGAAATGGCTTAGAGTTAAAGGCATTTGTCAGCAAAGTCAAAGGACTCAGGTTCTGTTCCCTAGTACCCACATAAAGCAGTATGCACAAAGTAGTGCATGAGTCTGAAGTTTGTTTGCAATGGCTAGAGGCCCTGGTGCACCTATTCACTCATTCTATTTGTCTCCCTTTTTCTCTTTTAAATAAATAAATAAAATAAAACAAAAAGTTTAATTATATATAAGTATCAGATTTCATTGAGGCATTTTCAAAGTTTGTTTTTATTGATTTTCCTCTCCCCCTCTCCCACCCCATTTATCTTTCCACTCCCCGGCAACCTTTTTTTCTCTTTCATGGCACCTAGATACCCATTCAATTTTGTGAAGAGTATATTCATACTCAAAGGAAATATTACTTTTTAATATTGCTATTGTTTGGGTAGTTTGTTATGAGTTTTTACTTTTCACTCAAGGTTTAATTTTCTTCCACAATGGCTAGGCATTTAAAAAAATATATAATCAGCTAAGCTTGTTCTTTAAAATAAAATTTGAAGAAAGATTTAATGCATATGACTGGTATAAATTGTGATAAACCATTCTTCTTTGCAAGGTGATTTTCACCTGTAACAAGATCAGAAAGAGTTACATGTGACCCTGATGATTATAAAAATCACAAGAAGCTGAGTTCCCTCTATATCTCACTGGGGTAATTGGAAGAAAACAATAAGCTAGGATGATTTATGCACAGTAAAATTAATATATGTGAGAGCATTTTGTAAATCATTAAGAGCTATGTGTTTTTTAGTTTTAATATTGTCTGGGAATGATTTAAATAACTTCTGGTAACATTTCAATCTGCAATATTGATTATATATTTAATGAACAAAGTTCACTCTTTCCTTCCCAGTTTTCATTCATTTCACAGTTTATGAATGTAGAGATTTTTAAATCAAAGTTGGCATCTTTAAAGTGACAGATTCTGCTTCTGCTCTCAAACAAATATTGCAAATGATAACTTTTATTATGTTGTTAGGTTTAATTGTGAGAAGTGTAGGATAATCAATGCACACTTATTTGTTGGGTACATTTTTATGTCAAGCACAGTTCTAGGCTCCAATACTTCAGTTTAATTTGCTGTTTGTTTTCTTTGATCATCATGTTTGCAAATATTATGAACCTATTGAAATGTTCCTTCTATCTCTGATTGTCAATGGCTCTAAGAGCTATTATCTATTGTTTGAGTCCTTATCTATTTGATTTCTTGGCAGTATTTTAGAGCAAATACTTCACCTACTTCTTCTTTATTACAGTTGCACTCTAACTTGTATTTTTCTGGTTGTTCATCCCTGTATCTATCTATCTATCTATCTATCTATCTATCTATCTATCTATCTATCTATCATCTATCTATCTCTATCTACCATCTATCTATCTATCATCTATCTATCATCGTCTCTCTCAGTCTCTCTTCATTTCAGGGATTTACCAGATTTGCTATATGTGATCCAAGAGTCAAGTCCCTTCTTTCCATCTATTTATTCACAAGACTTCAATCACAGCCAGTTTAAAAACAGCTCCCAACTTCATGCTTTCAAGAAGCCTCTGCTAAGATCCATTTCCAATGAACCATTACCTGATTCTTTAGCTACATGTTCCTATAGGTAACTAATCTCCATGTCTAAAATTCTTTCATTATTTTCCTCTAAAGTCTGCTTCTCATGTGTTTATCTTTGTCAATGATATTGCTGTTCCCATCAGTTAGAATCCCCAGAGTTACTTTTGATTTTTAAAAATATTTATATTTATTTGTGCATTTGCAGGGAAAGACAGAGACAATGAGCATGGGCACATCAGGGACTCCTGCTATTGGAAACAATCTCCAGATGCATGAGCCACTTTTTGCATATGGTTTTGCAACATGGTTACTTGGGAATTGAACCTAGGCCATCAGGCTTTTCAAGAAAGTGCATTTAACCACTTAGCTATCCCCTACTTTTGATTTTTATTCTGTAATTTCAGTTTGTTATTAAAAGTTAAATTTATCTGGGCTGGAGAGATGGCTTAGCCGTTAAGGCGCCTGCCTGCTAAGCCTACGAATGTCCAGTTGATTCTCCAGGTCCCACATTTAGCCAGAAACAAAGTGACACAAGGGCACAGTGCCAAACTTGCCCGCAAGGGGAGTTCATTCACAGCAGCTGAGAGGCTGGTGGCACGCCATTCTCTATCTGTCTGTCTGTCTGTCTGTCTGTCTCTCTCTCTCTCTCTCTCGCGTGCGCTCACTCTGATTCCCTTCAAAAAAAAAAGGTTAAGTTTATCATAAAATCTCATTCTAGTCTTCTTGAAATTGTTGATTTTCATAGGCTCTCCTTTACTTTCAAAACTTTTTCTGACTGCTCTCCTTGTCTTATTTCTACACCCCCAGAAGTGCACATGGAAATTTTGTTTCTAAAATATTGATTTAGGCATATAAATTTTCCATGCTTTATTGTCTAATAATTAAGGTACAACATCTTTGAAAACTAACCTCTAAAATCTTGTGGAACTAAGTAGCTATGCCTCCTCCCTACTCCTTTCCTGTCCACTCTTCCTTCCCATTTTACATCCATATAGTACATGCATACCATATAGTATTGTGATTTCTCAACTTTCCTTTTGTTTACTTACTCATGTGTTATTCCACAAGCCCTAGTTTTAGCTGGTGTTATTTTGGTATCCCTCATCTTACTATAACCACTGTAGCAGACAGCTTCAGGTTCGCTGAGATGAACTTCCAGACCAGGCACAATTATGGAGGAAGGGATATTATTTATTGAAGCTTACAGATCCAGGGGAAGTTCCATAACGGCAGAAGAAGCGGCCTGCTCTTCACAGGGCCAACCAGAGAGAGCAAAAGCCAATCAGCCACCACAGCACACAGAGCAAAACTACAGCCAAAAGGTCACACAGCACACTTCAGGAACTCCTGCTAGACACATTTGCATATCTTTACAATGGAATCTCAAACCCAAACCTTAAGACCAGCCCCCAGTGACATTGCCTCTAGCAAGGTGATTGCAGATGCAAACTTTAACTAGTAAAATACTGAATATATTGGGGGACATATATTCAAACTACCACAACCACTATCATTATTACTTCCCCTGAATGCACTGATCTCTCTCTCTCTCTCAAATATAAACACCATCATTCCACTGCTAAGTCAAATTCTATTCTCACTGTATATACTCAAATACAGCAAATTATTCTGTTTTTTTTTTTTAATATTTAATTCTTGCAAAAATATACTACTTTAAGGCCTTCAAATTATATAGGGCAAGTGACCAATTAAAAACCTTGGCCCAGATTTGATAGTTTTCTATTTTTCCAGAATTCCTATACTTGTTGACAAAAGGATATGTTAACTTACTAATTTCATTTGTTCCATGTTAAAGTCTAAGAATATTAATAAATGGAAGTGTCTATGATGACATCTTCTTCCAGCTGATGAGTTCTGCCTTTATCTATACTATCTAAAAATCTAATTAGCTTCTGTTACACAGCTGTTAATTATATACAACAGAAAAGTTCACCATAGTGCTCTTTTTTTTTAGTGACTAAAAAGCAAAGTTTAAAACTATCCATATTTAGCAGTCCTCTGGGTACTTTATATTTGTTGAATGCTGCAAAAGTAAATATCCATCTGTTTTTAGTACTCATATGATTTTGTATATCAAGCAGATTGAAGATTTTGCCCCTATGTAAGCTTCATCAAGTGTTTTATCAACAAGATAGGCTTCAGGCATTTTTGCAAAGTTGAGTTGGGTTAAATGAAAGATCCTTGTCGAATTGGTAATAATGCAGGTATTCCAAGTGAAAAGATCATAATTTAATTTAATGTCAGTGCCTAAAGATAGTTCCCCTTATGGGCTATATTAGCATTCTCTGTCTACATATCCATCTTTTTAAAAATCATAGGTACTCTTAATACATTTCAAATGAAGCTTTTCTGGATCTCTGTGTTACACATCCCTTCTTTTGGTAAGCAAGTCACTCTTGAATTGCATGAGGGCTTACTTATTATGACATGTTCAAATGTTAAATGATTTATAGAGAAACAGAGACATATTGTAATCCCAAAGGCCATTTATATATTATACAGATTCCAGTAAATTTTCAGTGCCCTAAGTGAAGTCAAACTGTGACTGCAAGTTCTTTGAGGACAATGTTTATGCCTTATTCTGATACCTTCAAGGGCCATAGCTTCTTCCTAAAGGAAAAGGGTTGGTGACATATCTGGCATACAAGTTTCCTCAAAATCATGTGTTCTGGCTATCTTTACTACAATCCACTCCACCAGATCTTGTGTCTTAAGCAAAAAGCCACCACCAATAGGGTAAATGAAATGAGGTCAATATCCTTTCATGAAATGTGAGACCATAATTCAGATCCTTCCATCGGGGAGAGTGTCTAAGTAGCAATTCTTAATCACAACAAACAGAACAACTGCCTCTGGCTATGATATCTTACAGAAACAGAGAAGGGAGAAATAGCAGGCTAGGAAAAATATCAGAAACCACATGGGTTTGGAGGCACCAAGGCATTCTTTGCTAACATGTGCACTCTCCCAGAATTCCCATCCTTATCAAAGAATTATATAACACAGAAAAGTTCCCACTGCTGCTGTCCAGTATGCTGTATGCCACTGGATACATTGTACCACATATTTCCACATAAACTCTCACCACTTTTCTGACCACATACTTACTCAGCTAAGCCTAGATCATGTGCTTGTTTCTGGGTTGCAGAGAGTAGATAGCACAACTGTCATAGCTGTGCCTGGTGGTACAGTCACAGCTATTTGGGATGTTAGTGCAGGATAAACAGAAGATCAGGGTCTGTCTGGACTATATAGTGAGTTCAAGGGCCGCATAGACCACTTAACATTACCCTAAATGAAAGAAAGCACTGACTGGCTTCCCAGTAAGATGGCAGCATAGGAGCCATACCAAACCGGATCAAGGAGGGATTTAAGCAAAACTACACTCTTCTTCAGAAAAGAGCAGAATATTTTTTTTTTCCGAGAAACAACGGAAAAGCAGGAGATGGCCAGAATCCCACTGTGGAGAGTGTGGCCCGACCCACAGCAGCCCGCTCCACAGCAGCCCGCTCCACAGCAGCTCCAACAAGCCACTGCCCAGAACAGCTGAGCCTCTGCTGCAGCCACCACCTCCCCAAAAAAGGGAGGGGGGGGACTTTCCAACCTCATCAGTCTCCTCACCAAGCCCAGAAATCAAAGAAAAGTCTGCTGAGCTACTGAAAGAGATACAAGGGAACAGTGCTAGCTACTACAGGTTTCCAGAACTCGCCCATCCCCCAACCATCAGATCCCCAGAGAATTGGCAGGATTCAGCACCTAGCAACAGCATATCCAGCACCTTGGAGGTAAGTTCAAGCTCTGCACCACATCACCAACACCGGATCCAGCACAGCTCAGGGAAGGAGGTAGGCACTCAACATTGAGAAGCTTCTCTTTTCAGATGGTGATGACCACTAGGATGACCCAAAAGGCAACATAGTGCTTAGAAGAAGGGATTAAGGGATGCCCAGCACTGAAACATCTCTGTCACACCTTCCAAGACTCAGGGACCATTGCAGAAGAGGGGGCGGATAGAATGGAAGAGCCAAAGGAAGGGTATGACTTCTTACAATGCAACTGCCCAGACAGAAATTGGCCTCGATATCCATGACCTTGCAGTGCCTAGCAATACCTTCGCAAGACCCTCAAAATAGAAGAAAAAGATGATGACATCAAATTAAAAGAGAGACTAATGGATAGAGGGAGGGGATATGATGGAGATTGGAGTTCTAAAGTGGAATGGGGAGAGGGGAGGGAAATATCATGTGCTTTTTGTATGTAAGTATAGAAGTTGTCAATAAAAAATAATAATTAAAAAAAAGAAAGAAAAATAAAGCACTGGCCTAGTACATATAATACCCTAGGTTAAATTCCCAAAATCAATCAAACAAACTAACAAACAAACAAAACTTCTCCTAATGGTTTACGTAGTGGAGGTTGACAATGGGAATCTCCACAAAATGACAAGGGAAATGTCATGTTGGACAGCCGAAATATTAAGAGCTACACTGTCGGCAATGAATCTTCTCCTTTGTGGACTTTGTTTTGAAACATGAATTCTAGAGTCATGCTAGATACATTGAATAGCAGAACAAAAAAGACCGGCAAGCAGATGTACACCTGGTGACGGAGATGCTGAGAAGTAGCACATAGACGTGTCAGTATCATTGTCTCTAAAGCCTTAAGGTAACAGTATCACGTGGAACAAGAGAGCAAAACTGGGCTCTAGGCTGCATATTCTGTAAGACAAGACAACCTTTCTTCCTTTCTCTAAACCTCTGTAATCACTTGTTACTTTTCCATAAATGCCTGTAATAAACACCAGCATAAGATAGCTTTGCCATTTGTCCTTTTCCTTAAAACACAGAACATTTACAACAGAGAACCTCCTTTACACACACACACACACACACACACACACACACACACGCACGCGCGCACACACCTTATGACGTGTACTCTTATAATCCATAGGATGAGTTTAAAAACTGGTAGATTGTTAGGATCAGGTGCTCACAATTTTAAGTAAAATATAACATCTATAAATTTTATACCAGGAGCTTGTGAATGACACACTTAGATAAGGCCATTTTTTTAAATCTTTCCTATAACACATCTCACCCCAAGTTTTTGTAACTAAACCACCCCACTTGTTGGTATCTTCTTTTCAACTGAGAGAAATAAGTCCAAAGAGCTGGCAAAACAAACAAACAATAATGGCCTAGATATGTCTTCTCCGCTCTTACCGTAGCAGCAGGAAGAAATTCCTTAAGGAACTCTATCAGCTTGTTATGGATGAGTTCTCCTTAACTGAAACCATCCATTGCCAAGGGATTGAGGCTTCCTCTCTATGTTATTTAAAATTGCCTCAGCAGTAATTCCTTCTTGCTTGAATTTCACCAAGTTCCCAGGACAGAAGCATGACTTCCCCAGACTCTCTTCATCCTAAATGGATCTATCAGCATAGTAGGTGCTCCAGGGCATAATGCCTTCTTACACTAGCCTCCTCCCTGGGTTGCTTAATCATTTATACCAATATGGGATTATAAAGAACCCGCGGTTTTATGCTTGTGGTTGTTTTCTAACACCAGCACTGGAAAACATAAGCTAAGTGAATAGACCAACAGATGTATAAAATATCAATTGTTATACTGTTTACACTAATGCTTTGCATGAAGAAAACAAATTCCAAGCTGGCTGAAGTCTGCAAGAATAAAATCTTATTATATACTTACATACTGACTTCCCCTTATCTAAAAGGAATCCATACATTGTAGTATAAGTAACTGCCTGCAGTTCATTACCCATGGAAGTCTGTTTTAAATAGTAATTAGAATACTTGTTGGGAATTCAGCTGAGCTCAGCTGGACCACAATTTTGAACGCTATTGTACTATCAGGAGTGTATTGCAGAGTCTATTTCTCCACATGTCAAAGTTTTCATATTATGCTATATAACCTGGTTAGTAAGCACACAATGGATAATATAGTATGATGACCAATATGAGGAGTTGAGTCCTCCAGAGATGGAGGAAGGGTCTGGGAGAGTCATAACAGTGAAAGGAGAAGGGAAGGAGAATTTTGTGGGACAGGGAGCCATTAGATGATACAGACTTGAGAAAAATCTTTGTCAGTCCAATACTGAATATTAAGCCAAAGATAACTACTAAAGGAATCCCCATTGGTCAGAAATGGTTAGGTCGCTGGGCCATAGATTTCCTGTCATGGCTGGGGCCTTCCTCAGGGAAACATGACTTCAGTTCAAAAGCTGGGCTGAGGTAGATGAGTGAATAGTGAGACACGTACATTCTTGCAGCTGGGCAAGTCAATACTTTAAAAAAATATTTATGAGGATGGAGAGAGAGATAAAGGAGAGAGATAGAGAGAGGGGGAGGGAAGAAGGAAGAATGAGAGAAAGGAAGGGAGAAAGAGAGAACGTTCATCACCAGGGCCTCCTGCCATTGAAACTTTTAAGACCAAGTGAATGGGATGGAAGGCCTCCACATGGAGAATGTCACAGCAGAGCCACATGAAAGAAATCCTGCAGACAAGCAATAAGATAGCAGCACCAAGTCATGTTCACAGGAACTGCATCTAAAGAAATAAAAAAGGCCCTTTACATGGATGAATATAAGCAGGCTATCCCTCATCCACTAAGCCCCAGGGACCAAGGATGGGAATTGAAGCAAAGTTGAAGTTGAAAACTCTGGAGAAACCTCCACTCTCCTAAAGATGCATGGGCATCTTGGGCCCAGAGATATTAAGAAATGCCAGGCCATCACAGGGACACGTGTCCTGAGAGCATTTCCATGAACTGATGGATAGTGTCAGGCGACTGTTCCCCAACTCCACTGGGTGTAAAGCAGGAACTATGTATTATCTTTATCTACAGCTGGCTCTGTGGAACAGAGAGGCAAATATTTGGTCACTCAGTGGAAAGCTGGTATACAACTAGGCATTCATTCTTTCACTGAATACAACACTGAGAGGCTCTTTCATGTCTCAGGCTCTGGGCTAGAGGATCATGACCTTAAAGAGACTAATAGGCTGGTAGAGAGAAAGTGGTGACAGAACATAGACCATGATTGTAAACCAATGCAGTTATAAAAGGTGCTTATGGACACACACAAGAGACAGTCATTTACTAGTCCATCCTGTACAAAGACAGGATAGGAGGAGTGGTTTTAGAGGGATGATTTGAGGGGTGGTATTCAAGGCACAAAAGAAGGTAATTCTGGGTAGAAAGAAAAATAAGAAAATTTCTGAGGTGACAATGAGCATGGAGAAAGTCCCTGGGCTGTAGGAAGGAACACACAGTGATCTGTGTCACAGTAAACAGCTCAAAACAAGCAAACAAAGGGACAGAGTTGTAACTCAGTAGTGAAACCCCTACCTAGCATGTTCTGGCTCTTGGTTTTAATTACTAGCACTAAAATAAGTGTATAAAAAAAAAAAAACACATATATTCTTTCTTTATGAACTTACTACATTTTATACTCATTGTATGTTTATTGCCGTTTGATATATTTTCATTTTTAATATTTTATTTATTTATTTGAAAGAGAGAGAGAGGGAGAGAGATGCAGATAGAGAAAGAGAAAATGGGCATTCCGGGGCCTCTAGCCACTGCAAATGAACTCCAGATGCATGTGTCATCTTGTGCATTTGGCTTATGTGGGTCCTGGGGAACTGAACCTGAGTCCTTAGGTTTTGCAGGCAAATAACTTAACCTCTAAACCATCTCTTCAGCCCTACATTTTCATTTTTGTAAACATTTATTTGAGAGAGAGAAAAAAATGGGAGGAGAGAGAGAGAAGTGGGTACACCATTCCAGACACATGTGTGACTTTGTACATTGTGCTTTATATGGCTATGGCAGAATCAGACCCAGGCCATCAGGCTTTGTAAATAAGTGCCTTTAACTGCTGAGCCATCTCTCCAGTCCTCCTTTTAGATACGAATAGAGAAAGTATATTACATATCCTTGGCTTAGCAGTTAAGAGCACTTATCACTTGAGCCCAATAGCCTGTCGGTGTAGACAGGAAATCACCAAGTTCAGCCCTCCAAAACCCATGTAAAAGTTGGGTATGGCCATGCACATCTGGAACCCCAGTCCACAGGGTTAGCGATCAGAGAATCGCTGAGGATCACTGATGGATAGCAGCTCTGGGCTGAGGGAGAGACCCTATCTCATGGATCTATATGGATATATACAATGCTGAAAGTGCTCCTGTGGGTTCTACACACACACACACACACACACACACACACACACGCACGCACACACGCACACACATGGGGTGCACACAGCAAACACCACATATGCCAACACACATGCACATGCACACACACACACGCACAATCTCTGCTTTCAAATGCAACACACAGTGTCATTAGATTCTCCAGGGCCCAATACCTTTGTCATCCCAGTTTTTCTCAAAATAAAAAAAAATTAAATTTAGCATCAATTTCTGCAATGCAAGCTCTGTCTATTCAATAACACTTGATGAAGGCCTACTACATATGAGTCCTTGCTTTGCTTTCTGAAATAATCTGAAGGGATACAGTGCTCTCAAGATGCCTTTTTTTGACACATAACATGTAACACATAAAGTATTATGTACCTGGAATATATTTCTGTATACTCCAACTTACTAGTTTTATTCATTTTTGTATCCAGCATATACCAAAAGCAATTCCTCACAGTCAATGAATTCTTACTGAAAGAGCAGAGTCCATGTTGCTTAGAATACCTCTGGCATTTTGCTGTCCTACTCCTGAGTCCTCTTAAGTTATTTTAAAGTTTAAATGAATTTTTTGGCATCACAATTGAACTGCAATTGAAGGAACACATTTAAGTATAGAGTTTGATGCATTTTGTACAGTATTGTACACACCATAATTAAGAATACTCTCTTTCTTTCTTTCTTTCTCTCTCTCTCTCTCTCTCTCTTTCTCTCTCTTTCTTTCTTTCTTTCTTTCTTTCTTTCTTTCTTTCTTTCTTTCTTTCTTTCTTCTTTCTTTTGAAGGGGGTGGAAAGAGTCAGAGAGAGAGAGAGAGAGACGGATAGAGAATGGGCACACTAGCCACCTCTTAGCCTCTGTGAACAAACTCCAGACACCCTGTACGCCACCTGTGGGCAAGCATGGCATTGCACCCTTTCGTCACTTTTTGTGTCTGGCTTAATGTGGGATCTGGAGAATTGAACGGGCCTTCCTAGGCTTAGCAGACAGGCTCGTTAACCTCTAAGCCATCTCTCCAGCCCAAAAATAGTCTTTCTGAACCAGGCATGGTGGTGCACGCCTTTAATCCCAGCACTTGGGAGGCAGAGGTAGGAGGATTGCTGTGAGTTCAAGGCCACCCTGAGACCACAGAGTGAATTCCAGGTCAGACTGGGCTAGAGCAAGATACTACCTCAAAAAAAAAAAAAAAAAAAAAAAAAAGAAAAAGAAAAGAAAAAAATAGTCTTTCTATCGCTCTCAAAAATTGCCTTATGCCTTATTCCTGTTTTCCCCACCTTAATGCTAATCCCGAGACTTGCAGCCACTGCATTGCTTGCTATCAGTATAGTTTTTCCTTTTATAGAATTTGATATAAATCAACTCATATGTAACATATCCTTTTTAAAAATTCTGTTAGCACAGCATGTTAAAAACGATTCTGCATTATGGCCTGATTAGCTGCCTTGATTCTCTTTATTGCTAAATACTATTCAATTGTGTGGATAGGCCATGGTGTTTGTTCAGTCACATCAATGGATTTTAGAGTTATTCTCAATTTGGAGCTATTCACATATTAGTCTCTATGTAGAAATAAGTTCACATATATTCTTTATATGCTACTGAGTGGAATTTCTTATGGATTAGTAAATTTATGTTTTCTTACTAAACTGCCAAAATGTTTTCCAAAGTGGTTGTACCACATTAGAATGCTTAAGTCAGACAAAGGAATTTAAGAAAGACACATGCTAAGACATAAGGTAACTTCAACCATCTTCATTCCATCACACAGTTTTGGCGTTCACTAATGCTTTTACCTAGAGTTGTTAACTTGGTCCTACTTTATTGACATAGAAGGATAAATACATCCCTTTTACCTGCTATCTTATAGCTACACCTAGCCTTATAGGTATGAGTGAAGTAGAAGGCTTTTATAGCTGCAGTTTATAAGGATCACTGAATTTCACTTAAGGGAATAATTTTGGTAAAGAAGATGATGGTTTAGAACATGATAATGGGAGAGAAAATTAAGAAGATGAAATAGGTACTCAGAATGATCTTCTGGGTCCCAGTTTTCTCCATCAGAAAAGCAGACATAATAAAAACTCTAGCCAGCTCTTGTCATGTCATGTGAATTAAGACTTAGGAGTTCCTTAGTAGAAAACATTTTATAACTGGTAAAATTTTTTCAGTGAATTCATTGAAATGACTGCTTCTAAGAAATACATTTTGAAATGAATTGTACAGATGGAAAATTACCAGGTAAATTGGAGAAAAATGTTTCTTCCAGTCAAAAACTTCACTTATAATTTCACGTATCATGAGGTGGTCACAGTCTCATTCCGGAGTGTTTGTTCCTTGCAGAGAGCAGAACACCAATGAAATCTGATGCCCTGGTCAGTGGCAGGAATCCCTGCCCTCCCCTGGGTCGATTGTGAAGTCCAGAAGGGTAGGTGATTTGCCCAGTGGGAGACCCTAGAGACATATTGGGTAGGAGAATTAAAAATCATGGTCATCCTCACTTAAGAAATCAAGTTGAAAAGCAATGAATTTTATTCAATGGACACTGTGTAGCTAGTAGTTTGTGAAGCACCATGCTTTCTCATTCCTGCTCTTATCATTCTTGGCCTTTCCTAGGAATTTCATCCAAAGGATATTCATTGCAGGCAGACACTAGATTGCTCTCCATGAAAATCTTTCCTTCTTTCCCTACCTCCAACCCATTCTTTCTCCTTTCTCTTCCTTTCTTTTGTATTCCTTTTCTTTCATGTTTTGAGACAGGGTTTTTATACATAATCTTACCTGGCCTGGTACATGCTGCCATTGAAGGTTATGTTCCTCCTCTCTCAACCTCCTAAGGGGATATAGGTATAGCCCACCTTGATTCTATGAGCATTTTCAAATAAGCCAAATTTGAGTTGAGGCTGCTATTCCTCTTTCAGTTCCTGATTGGTCTGCTCAAATACCCTCAGCTCACATGGTTCCCAAAAGAGCATCATTTACTCCTAGGCTCATCACCCATGAGAGCTTCAGTGCCTTTGTACTTATGATGCCACATATACATCAGCAACAGAAAACCACTTTGTTACTGAGAGATCTCTCTGCTGCTCAAATGAAGAGCAAAAGAATTAGCATGTATAAACACACACACACATACATATACAAACACACATACAGTAGCAATAACAGTAGCTACTGCTATGAGAGTTTACAAACTCAGTATGACTTTGTTGTTAACTATAACTTAGCAGTTAAGGTGCTTGCCTGCAAAGCCAAAGGACCTTGGTTCAATTCCCTAGGACCCACTTAAGCCAGCTGCACAAGGGGGCGCACACATCTGGAGTTCATTTGTAGTGGCTGGAGGCCCTTGTGTGCCCATTCTCTCTCTCTCTCTCTCTACCTGCCTATTTCTGTATCTCTATCTCTCAAATAAATAAATAAAAATAAAATATTTTTAAAAAGAAAGAAAAAGCCATTAAGTACTTCCTGATTCTGCTAGACCCTTATATGTATTACACATGTTAAAAGATGTGCTATTTTTTTGTATAATTGTTCATTTTCTTCCAAATTACTTCTAAATTTGCAAAGTTTTCTTACTTTTCATGCTTTTTAAATACCATCTAAAATAAAATAATTTGGCTCTTTCGTAAGTCTGGAATAGCTTTGATGGATGTAT
This sequence comes from Orientallactaga sibirica, assembly GCA_036365145.1. Classification (NCBI taxonomy): domain Eukaryota; kingdom Metazoa; phylum Chordata; class Mammalia; order Rodentia; family Dipodidae; genus Orientallactaga; species Orientallactaga sibirica. Next base: position 5,042,370 of record JAEOAD010000027.1, read on the forward strand.
AAAGATATAAAATTTAAATGTCAGTCTTTTTAAAGGAAGTAAGGAAAAGTTTATTCTGAACAAAAGAGGTGTGACTAAGGCTGAGAAATAAGTAATTCAAATGAGTCCATCTTTTGAACTTTCAGATGAGGATGCATTAACTTTCATGGACAAAGTTATAAATTTATAGGTTTGATGAATTCATTGAATTATATAAACAGGGAAAAACCTTTTCTCCAGGGTTCAGATGTTATCTTACAGGATTCTTGGCTTTAGTTTTGGAAAAAGCTAAAAGTCTCTTATGGTTCGTGATCCATTCTGAGAAGTTTACCTAATCATAGAAGGTTAGGTCAGATGCACCACTTAAGATCAATGGATATTAAAGGGCATAAGGTAGCCCAAGGTATTTTGGCTCTAGGTATTGTACCAAGTTTTTATTTATCCTTCATTCATTGTCAAAACTCTATATTGGGTATCTGGAACTAGAAGAAGATCCTACTTTTTAATTTCTGTGGGAGTTTATATTATTAAAGTTCATTGTATATGCCCTATAATGAATATTTGGGAGTGTTATTAGAAACTGCGCTATTAAGTTTCCTCAAACTGGTTCACTAAGAAAGGCAAAACTATCTAAAGCAGAAAATGATCTTCAATCTTCATGTCAAAAGTGTGAAGAAACTAGCAAAGTGTGAAAAGTCATGATTCATCTTTAATTTATTTTAATATGCATATTAACATGTTGTTAACATCACTATATTTATTGTATTAGACTATTCCTTATTTTAGCAATTTAGTGACTCAATTTTCATAATAATGCTGGCCAGCAATAAAAATTTCTCAGATAATCAAATTGTGTTTCAGCTAGTTGTGATGGTTCATCATTGGATGTTTTGGGCAAGAATAAAGATAGAAAAATAAATCTGAACAGATCAATCTTACTACCAGAACTATAAAGTAGTCAAACTATGCCACCTCAAAATAAAAGAGATGATACAGGGCCCCAGCTGAAACCATACAGTAATGTGGGGAAGGGCAAGAGTACACCGTTCTTGGGGATCATGACACCAGAAAAGGGCTGAAGGAGACAAACACAGAGAACATCCAACTCCAACTAAGCAGATATCCAGAGACACAGAGGCTCCCAAAACCTCATCACTGAAGTAGAATTAAAATGACCCCAATGTGGCTCAGGGAAATTTGCAGAAGAGGAGGCGGAAAGAATGTTAGAACCACAAGTTGGGGCATTATGCACAGAGACTTGGCCTATCCCCCATAACTCTTGACTACCCCCACAATTCCCCCATTGATGAGGGTCCTTTTGGAAGAGGGAGGATAGGGAGGAGGATAATGGTGTCAACATTATGAATGTAAAATTAGAATAATATAAATAAAATTTAACAAAAGAGAGATGATCCAAGTAAATGGTGGTTACCAAGGAACCATATGTCCTTTAGAAATTAAAATATTTTGAACAAACTTCAAATTGCTAAACAATAGGGCAAAAGATACTCAAAGTACTCAACTAGAAAATCAACAGAAAAATGTCTAACAAATGTTCAAAGTAGATTATAAAGACATAGGGGTCAATAGTATTGAAAGGCACTTAGAAGCCTCCACCAGGTTATTAGTGGTTACTCTACTGGAACCAAATATCATTTTAAATTTGTTTCAGTAATGCTTATCAGACTACCTTTCCTGTGTTATGCAATTCAAGTGATCTATAAATTATTGTCAAATTCTACCTTAAAGTATGGCTTTACGAAAAACATGCAATTCATATCTTCTAGAGTTACTGTCATTTCTAGGCTAAGTCCCATGGAAATTCATAACTTAGAAATGAAAGTCACAAAGATGCAACTGCCTTCATAATACCAATGCAGTGGTCATAAATATTTCATGAACATTGCATGGGCAGGGGAAGATCTCCATTTTCATGAGTTAGAATTTGTACAGCTAAGTCTCTAGCTTTACTATTCATAGTGCACAGTATGCCCCGTAGAGCATTCCATACAGTACTTTTTAATATTTATGTTTAATGAAGAAATTACTGTTCTGAAAAGTGAAGAATCCAAGCCCAGGATTTCTTGTTGAAAATATTGTTTTATTGAAACTATGATGGTAGCAATCAACAGAAATTACCTCAGTGCAGTACCTTAGCATATAAACACATAACTTTTAGCGTAATACAGGACGACAGATCGAGACACATTAAGGCTAAGTGAAAAGGTTCCTTAAAGGTTATAACATTAGAAATCTCATCTTAGAAGAACTCAAAAGGTTAAAATGTAAAGAGCAACTTTCTTACATATGAAAATATTAATTACAAATGATATACTTGCCAAATGTTTCATAGTTTAAATATATGTCTATATTTTCTTGGTTTTTTATTTTACTCAAAAAAACATTTTAACTTGCTAAGATTGTATTACCCAGTTCAATAATGAATTTCTCTTGCATATTTTAAGGTAATTTATCAAAGCACTTTATCAGTACCTGTAAGAATAAATTTTGTACTCATGGTAATGAAAAAAAGATAACTATTGTACATATTGAAATCAAAGAACATTACTATAGCTAAGCTATTTCAATGGAAAGGACAGGTGTTTACCCTCCAAATGATACTTGTCCCATGAGAAAATAAAAGCTTGAAAAATCACAGGAAATAGGCATAGGAAAATGTCTATTTCTTACTTTTAAAATGAGCATTTAATATTTTATTCCATTTTTGTCATTTTGATCAATTCTTTCAAGTAGATGAATGTTGAAAAATGCCACACAGATCTCAATAATGCATAGCAAAGTTAGCTAGTATTGCTGATGAGTATGTGTGTAATCTGAAGCTTTCTTCCACTTTAGCACATAGTATATATCTCATTTAGATAGATGATATAGTTGCAGATAGATTTTCTTTTGAATACACTTCAAGAAGACTGAATTTTAGTAATGAAAACAACAGACTTCAGATTGCATACCATTCACTCAGGAGTTAACAGGTCAAACACTTTTAACCAAATTTAATCCAAAGAGGTCACTGGGAATCCTGTAATGTTTCCTGAACTGACCGCCAGAAGTTTATGTTTCATTCCTGATACTGTTTAACTGAAAATGAGATCCACTTTCTTCCATTTGGTTCCTTGTAATTTTATTTTCCAAAGACTCCCCCGAGGAATTTAACCTTTATGTGATGGATTTGCAGTTCACTTGAAGTGTGTTAACTTCAGTTCCCTAATGAGTTGAGGTGTAATTTTGAGGAGGAATTTGAGAAATATATCAGGTAGCTCATTGTCAACATGGATTTGTTTTGCACATCTCCAGCTCCACTGTTGTTTTAGTATACATTTTTATCACAATTCTTTAATTATGTTCTATATTTAACTGACTTATTTGAACAGGATCCAGAGCTGGTGCAGAACATCTGTCGCTGGGTTAGGCAAGCTGTTCGGGTTCCATTTTTTGCCAAGTTGACCCCAAATGTCACTGATATTGTGAGCATCGCAAGAGCAGCTAAAGAAGGTAAGTCCTGCTTGATATTACTTGCCCACATATGTGACTATGGCCTCGAATTATGAGGCTATACTGAAGGAGGCCTGTACACACACACACACACACACACACACACACACACACACACACACACATACAGCACTTTGTTTTTATTGTAAGAAAAGTAGTAAATGGAACTCTAGACTTTACAAGTGTAAAAGAATCACATTTGGAAATTAGCTAATAAAAAGAGGCACTAGATTTTGGCCTGGGACATAGAAATATTTATAATTTTTCTGGATCAACACTTGTTTTACAAGCATACATACAATAATAGTAAACCATTTAAAAATGAAGGACTTCATCATGTACCCATACAACAACATCATCTGAACTTTGTTGGAAACACACACACACACACACGCACACACAGATACCAGATTCTACCCTGTATAATTGCTAATATGTGTCTCATTTAATTGAGAGATCTAGCACACTACCTTAAATGCATGCTCAACCAATATCTATTGAATATGTGAGCCATACAATCACTACCTGAATGTACACATAATTTCTGGTTACATTATATCCCATGGAAATTGTGTCCTGACTAAGACATTGCAAATTACCTGGAAAAGTCACACCAAAGATAAAACATTTGGCACCTATAAATCCATCTCATAATTAAGAAAATGAAGTCATGGTAATTAAAACTTAGTTTTTTTTTTTATCACTTAAGCTTGATTGGAGGAATTAAATTGTAGTACTGCAGGCCTTTGAAGAGGGGAAATGTTCTTAAAAGGAAATACAGAGTACATTCTGCTGGGTCTTATGAGTTTGGGTAGCTTTGCATCATTGTTGAAGAAGTTCAGACAAATGTTCCTATTCCTTTTACAGGTGGTGCAGATGGCGTTACAGCTACCAACACTGTCTCAGGCCTGATGGGATTAAAAGCTGACGGCACTCCATGGCCAGCAGTGGGCATTGGAAAGCGGACCACATACGGAGGAGTGTCAGGTGAGAGTCTTTTGTCTTACATTCTGTTTCCTTGGAGGTGCTATCTCCTACCTGTACCTCCTGAGTGCTGGGATTAAAGGTCTGTGCCACCACACCTGCCTACATTATGTTTTTTATTGAATCCTCTGCCCACCATGTTATAAGGAAGAAGGCTGACAAGCAAAGCAGTCCCTGCTTAGGATCCCCAACACCACTGGCTTTTATCAGGAGCTATCAAACAGGACCTTAGCTTTTACTACAATGCAGACTAGCACAGACTGCCTTAGCAAGAGCCCCAGAAAGAGTCCAGAGACCCCAGAGTTGGGCCTTAATACGCACTAGGTTTTCTGTCAGCTCATTTCAATTTTTCAGCCTGCCATGTTGACAGCAAGAGAAGAAAGGAGGTCACAGAGGGTGCTGAGCATTAAAAATTAATAAAAGAACTATTGCAGTAGTATTTTATAGAAATAACAGCATTCACGTTTTCTTATTTAAGCTACAACTTCTGAATATTTTTTTTCAACTATAACTCAGTCTAATAAAACTACAAAATTACGGCATTAAAAAAAGTCTTTTTTGTTGCAGACTTTAAGCATACACACACTAGAAATGATAGCTGTACCTGAAAACAAGTTCAGTTGTACCTCAGGGCCTGTTAACATTTCCATAAAACTCTATTTCTGAGATTTATAAATTCAGATATAAATATTCACTTGGGCCATATGCTCAGCTGAGTGTAGAAAGAACTTTCATTTTAAACAACAGAAAGTCCCTAACATTTTAAAGGGGTTGTACCTCATTCTAATGGGTTCTATATTAAGTCCCTTTGCATTAAGCAATCTGTTTTGAAAATAGCCTTTCTCCATCCGGACAAAATTAATACAGTTTTTCTCCTTTAAAGCAGTGCTTGGTTTAGTTTAAAGGTAATAGAACCTGAAAGGCACTTTCAACCAACAATAATAATATATTTTAAGACAGAAGCAGGGTCTATAACAAAGTACCTTCAGAATGAGTTATACAAAACTTAGCCTTGTGAAATTGTGTTGAATAATACAGGTTTCATGTTTTAGGGATGAAGAAAATATATAAATGGCTAAATACTAGTACTGGTTTATCATATGTGGTTGTCAGAATGTCAAATTCCATTCAATGCAAAAAATCCACACAAAATATGCTCCATATTTTTGTAAGATTAAAAACAGTTACCATAGTACAATATTAATATCGTTTCAAGTGTTTTCATAACAAGAATTAGAATGCCAACTTGTAGAAAAGCTATGTAAGTTATTTGTTTTTTAAGTGAAAGTTAAACAATATTTAGGTTGGAAGTTCACACTTTCTGTTGCCAGAAAAGAGCAATTTCAATAAACACTCTACACACTCCAGCTTTTTATTTACCTTTGTTTTCCAGAACAAAAATTCTGCTATTGTAAATAGAAGTTTTTTGTTTGTTCTTAAATGGGGAACTAGGTGGTATACCTCCTGCTACAGAAAAGTGGTCACATTTCAATATTGATTTATTAAGATGCACCAGCTCACTCAGGAAAGACAGACACTCAGCTAAGGAATGTCAACTGAATGGTTTCAAATATGGTCTCTTTAGATTCTGTTGCCGGTGAGGTGACCACAGAGTGAAAGAGTATCAAATGAGTAATGCAAACTATGAATGACAATGTTTCCTTGAACCTAGGATGATGATTAAGCTCTCCACTACACAGGTGCTTTTTTGGAAATCATTGATTTTAAAGGAATCATTATTCTCTACCCCACTTTGGACAGTAAAACTATCCCTGTCGCTACCACCTAACTTTCCTTTCTTCTAGAATGCAGGCAAGAAACTTTTGGGATGTTAAATAGTGGTTAATTCATGTATCACCATACAAGAAACTGGATTATAGATTGATTTTTCAGAAAAGGGAGACAAACATTCATTGATATTGATCATTGAAGCTCTAATCTAATCAGTAATGTAAACTCTGTCCTTCAGAGAATTATTCATTACATTTCCTAGTTTTGGTTTACTTCTTTTTTTCTGCTTTTAGTTAAAAATGTTGACCTTTTGCTGACCTTGTCCCCAAATAATGAGAGTACCTTAATATAGCCTCAACTCAGTGATTCCCATCACTCATCCATATAAATGGTGTTATCCAGCTGTGGTGTGACATTTTCACATGAAGTCCTCCCTGTGGGTAGGAGTCACTTAAAGATGGTTAAGAACAAGTCCTTCTTGGCTTCAACTAAGAATATGTCTTTCTTGCAACCAACTTTGTGAAGACAACATTTATTCATTTACACCTATAGCAGGACAGTGTACTTTAGCTTTATTCAATGGGTACACTCATTTGAAGAAGTTTTCTTGTGTTGCTACATGCACTTTTAATTCTTTTCACTAATAAAGGATAGGCAAATTCCTTAAAATTGTTTTTATACTATTCTTCCACACGTTGTTTGTGGTACAGACAGTATACACAAACACACACACACATGCACACACACATGAAAATGTTCTGAAAGTTCTTTGCAAAAGCCACTTTAGAAAAAAACTTTATGTTCCATACAATTTACTTTCAACAAACTTAAAGTCTTGGCTCATTGTTTTAAAATATTTTATTTCCAATTTTCTTATATTCTACATAAAGGAGGAAACTCTTCCTCTCAATTTAAAATTTTTGATGTTTGTTTTAAATGCTTGATTGTATACAAACTTAATTAAAAATAAAACCAATTTTGTTCAATGTTAAAAACTGATAAACTTATATTACTAATGTCTGAATAATTCATCAAACATAGATTTCAAATTTTGACCTTTCTTTCAGTCCAAGCTTGCTAATGATTAATAGACTATTATAGATCTAAGAAATGATTGTGTGTTTCAAAACAAGTGATGAAATACTCCATAGATGTTCTTACGTCTATATGTGAATAATATATAACTTGAAATCTAGCTATATAGACTTTAAAAATATTTTATTTGTATGTTTATTCACTTATTTGAGAGAGGCAGATAGAGAAAGGGGAAGAGGCAGTACAGAATGGGCACACCAGCACCTCCAGCCACTGCAAACAAACTCCGGAGCATGTTCCACCTTGTTCATCAGGCTTACATGGGTACTGGGGAGTCAAACATGGAGACTTAGGCATCTCAGGCAAGTGCCTAACTACCAAGCCATCTCTCCAGTCCTAACCTATATGGACTTTTAGCAGTTATATGACTCCTAAAGCCATTTACCAACAAAGAAGGTACAAGTCAGAAAATTTTCCCACTATTTTGTTGCACTGTTCTAATGTAAGGACAGGATTATAGTGTGTCATTTGGAAAAGTTATTTGTATATAAGTCAATATAGTAGCTTTTAGAGAATTTTTTATGTATGAACTCCACTTTGCATAATTTGTAATTATTTTAAGACAATGTAGTTAATCAGTCACATACACTTTGCCATGGAACATGACATAAATACAAATCCAATGTTTCACCTCCATCATAAACGTAAGCTTACCATGATGTAGTTATGAGTGAATATTGTATAAAATTAAGAAGATGGCAAAATGTATAATAGCTTAGAACCTCAGAAGTTTTAGTTACATTTTGCATTAAATAACTATTTTCATATCTTGAAGCAACTGGAGATTTTGGCAGCATCACTTTAAGTCCTTACATTACAATTATATCATAAAATATAGTATTGGTATTTTTTATTAGAAAGTATCTCTTAATGGGCTTGATTTTTTAATATGTCAATCATAGGATTACTGATGCATGAAATCCTTTAAGAAATACACACCTACTATATGTCATATAATCTTAGCTATCTATTGTAACCATCCTTATCAATAAAAGCTGAAGATTTAACATTGAAATTTTTAAAATGTGTTGATAAAGATATAACTTAAGTGAAAATATGTGATGATCTATCATGTCAAAAAGAATTATTAAAAAAGGAGATCATTCCATTTTATTTTCACTTATCATCTTTTTCTCTATTTGGTGTTTGTAACAAAATAAATGTGAAAGTTCTGTTCTTTTATTTCCATGTGCAAAACATTCATAGATTATCACAAGGTTAACAAATCAAATTATCAAAGACCATTTTATCTATGTAGCATATTTCAAGTACAGACCAAAGTAGGCATACCAAATAAAGATGCTGAATTACAATTGTCATTATAAATTATCACTTTGGTTGAGAGAAGCTCACCAGTAGAAATACCCTCATTTAAATAATGCTCATTTGAATATATTCATGCACAGATTGACAAAGAATCCCCCTTTCTATTGTATAGCCCTTGCTGGAGCTCAGACACCTCACTGTTTAGCCATCGTTGGTCTGTGCAAGAAATCAGAGCCCTAATAATAGACTTTTGACAGTGAGCTCGCCTGCTACCTGTCCTACACAAATCCTCACTGTTCATGTTTGCTTCATGGCAACAAGGCAGACAGAAGGAAAATGCCAAGTGCTGAGTTTGAGGTACAGCTTTGCCTTGGCTTGACATTTCAGCAGAATAGCAGTTTATGAGATGCATAATTTTTCATCTGGGACTCAGCTGCCATATTCATGGGTGCTTGTAGCTCATTGACAGACTGGAGCAAGGGCAAAGGGTTAAAGCACAGACCAAGATTTGCATCCTCTTTTAGGTGTTTTAAAATAACTATTGTCCTGCAAATAAATGATCAAACAGTAGTTGAAAGCCAACATGTTCATGAATACTTTGATGTTATGTGTGCATGTGTATATATAGTGCAAAATTAGGAAAGTAAATTATTCTGTACAATTTCTAAGAAAATAATTAATAGGCTTTATAAACCTAAGGTCTCTGACAGGCATGTTAAAAAAAAATCTCAACTTTAGAGCATTGGTAATGAATTATTTAATTTCTTTCTTCTGTGGTTTTTTTTTCATAAAGAATAATTTCAAGCTTGATATTAATCAAAAAAATGTCTTATGAAAGTAAGAAAGACTACAGAGCATTGTGTTACTTACTGTTTGAGGTTGAATTTAAATATTCACAGATTTCTGCATTTCTACTATACTAAAATCTTAGTGTAGGTACAAGTCAGTGGCTGTTTAATTTAGGACTACACAGTTCTGTAAGCCTCAGAAACAGTTCACCATGTCATAGTCTCATACAGAACAATGGTACAGTACATTGGATTAATTAAAGAATCCTTGCAGAGAACCAAGTTTTCAGTATGTCAAGATTTCAGTTTTATGTTAAATATTTTCTAAAGGCCAGACCCTTAAATCTCAGGGGCAGTCCCAAGCAGTGAGCTGTGAATTTAACCATAGGCTAACTGCTAATGATAAGGAAAAGAGTTCTAGTTGAGGCAGCTGTAATACAGTCATTGGATTAGGCTATCAATCATTCTACTCCCTAAGGAAACAAGGGAAAGACCAAACAGTGAAAAGGGAAATTAGGAAAGGAGGGCATGACTAGAATGAGATTCTTTACCATCTTTATCCAACCATCGTCTTTAATCCCTAAACATCAGGCCAAACTCTCCAGCATTATACTGACAACAAGGCCAGCATGTTTATTCCTCACATCTAGAGGACTATTAAACTGCCATTGCTTCTTTTCATTTGGAGATTTTTAAACTCAATGGTAGCAAATGCCTGATGATGTAAGAAAAAAATTAGGTTAACCCTTCATTTCTATATTTGAGATTTATTCATGATTCATTTATATAGAAGGATTCACTGGTACTAGTCAAGGGAAATATTCTTTTTAAACTTCTAAAGTGAATTCAAGTTTGGCATCCTAATAGTGAGCTGAGATTCTGATAGAAGAGGGTTCTCAGACTTTGCCATGTACCAGAAGCTGGAGAACTGGTTCGAAAGCTGGTTACTGGACCCTGTCCCCTACTTCTGGGAGTTTAAGAGAGTGGTACACTCATATTGCTCTTAGTACTTGGAGAACGTAGATGAATCAGAGTAATGTTGAGCACTTTAATTTGAATACCTTATTTCCAAAAAATGTCAAAATCTTCTATGCGTGCCTATGAGGGATTATCTTGATTAGGTTAAATAAGGTTGGAAGACAAACCCTAAGTGTAGATGGCACCATTACATGGGCTGGAATCCTGGACTGTATAAAAAGGAGAGAGATGGCTGACTGCAGCATTCATCCCTTGCTGCTTTCTCACTGTGCTGAATGTGACCAGCTGCCACAACCTCCTGCCACTGTGCCTTCCCCACGATGACAGACTGTAACCTGCAATAAACTGTAAGCTACAATGAGCCCTTTTTCCCTTACACAAATGTAATATCAAAGGCTTTAATAAAGGGCAAAATTAGAGAATTATGATGCTCTATAAATAAATAATTTCTATCCACATGTCATATCTGAAGCAAATGATAATAATTTGATTCTTCAAATAAAAAAAGTTATAGAGCACAATATCTGAAGTATATGAAGTCTCAAAAGAGGAAAGAATATGCTATACCACTTGAGATGAAACCTTAAAAGCAAACCATTATTTATGCAAGGAGAATCAAGTCTGAGTGTTACTGAAGATAATTTATGAATATCAGTAGTCCTTTGAAGAAGAAACAGGTACAAAAGGCAGACAAAGATAGAACAAAACTCACCATGGTGAAATAGAACTTTGTGTTTTTGCGTTGGTGGAGATACTAACATACTGAATAATAACTTCTCTCTCTGAACAAGCACTTACCCATACATCTGCGTACTACTTTTCTCAATTCTATAAAATGTAAGAGACAACATTGACAGCTGCTAGCTTTTTAATTTCCTATTTCTTCTTATCCCCATACAAATCTTTATATGCTTTCATAAGAGAAGAGGAGACCAACAGTGTTGCCTGCACTCATCTTGATGCACATTGTCTGTTGTTGCCATCATTTCACTATGTGTATTGACAGCCTACCCATGATATTGTTCAGCAACCATTTTTGTAATTTTCAGCCTTCTCCTGGATAAAGGGAGAACTTGGTGTGCAGCCACGACAACTTAATTCTGTATGAATTCCTGTCTCAAGAGATACTGAAAGATGGGCCATAGCAAACTCATAACAAGGATGTGAGGCTTGAATTGAATGCAGGCCACCAAGGTGAAGCAGACTAGATGGGGAGTGTTAGGATCAAAGTGGAAGAAGCAGTCCCATCAGGCTCGCTTGAATTTACTTGCAAGAAGAGTCTAATCCCTTAACCCAGTCCAGTGAAAAAACTGTTACACTAAAAAGTATAATTAAGATTATACATACTTTATGTCAGTGGTTTTCAAATATTTATGCTCATAAAACCCCACAGTTAAAAATTATAAACTCTGTATAAGCCATGCCTCACTCATTTTATTGACCTTATAATTTTGTTTGTTTGTTGAGATAGGGTCTTTTTCTAGTTCAGGCTGATCTGGAATTCACTATGTAGTCTCAGGGTAGCCTCAATCTCATAGAGATTCTGGGATTAAAGGTGTGCACCACCATGTCTGGCTTTTGACCTTATAAATTTTAATGTAAGTTTGATACCAAAAGAGAGGCTCTTCTATGTCTACAAATAGTAATTCTTTAAATGAAATTACTCTGAAATGGTTTTAGAGCAAAACAAATACAAGGAGCAATATCATCATTCATTTAAAGATATAAACATAAAAAGTTCAGGGCAGCCGGGCGTGATGGCGCACGCCTTTAATCCCAGCACTAGGGAGGCAGAGGTAGGAGGATCGCCGTGAGTTCGAGGCCACCTTGAGACTACATAGTTAATTCCAGGTCAGCCTGGACCAGAGTGAAACCCTACCTCGAAAAACAAACAAACAAACAAAAGTTCAGGGCTAGGAAGTTAGTTCATTTGGCACAGTGCTTGCCTCCCATGCATGAGGACCTGATTTGAATCACAGGAACCCTAGTAAAGAGCTGGATGTGGTGGCATAGGGTTGTCACCCCAACACTCGGGAGGCAAAGGCAGGAGGATCTCTGAGGCTCACTGGTGTGATAATATAGTTTAATGAGTGTGCTTCAGGCCAATGGAAGACCCTGTCAGGCTGTTTTGTGGCCCACACACGTATATGCGCGCGCGCGCGCACACACACACACACACACACACACACACACTATACTTAAACAAACAAACAAAAAACAGTTGGACATGGTGGTACATGCCCATAATCCAAACACTCAGAAAGTAGAAGCAAGAAGGTCATTTCAAGGCCAGACATTCAAAGCCAGGCCAGTATGTAACTCTTCCTGAAAACAACATGAAATATATATATTTAGACGTTTAAATACCAATGGAAAATTTTGTAATTATTTTTTCCTGGTACTTGTAATTCTCATCAAATTCTTCACCAGACTTTGTTTCATATATTTTATATTTTTACACTCTTTAACAAAATTTCTAGGTAAAATAAAAATTTATTTCCCAAATTCATGATAAAACATTTTATTCCACATTATTATAATATTTATGTTACATTTTTCAAAATAAGCATAACCAAAATATTTATAATTATTCAGTATACCAATAAGTCATATTACATTTATTAATGAAACATCAGTGAGTTTTAAAAAATATTTTTATTTATTATGAAGGAAAGAGAGAGATGGTGGAGTGAGGAAGGGAGATAATGGGCATGCCAGGGCCTCTAGCCACTGCAAAGGAACTCCAGAGTCATGCTCCACCATGTGAATCTAGGTTATGTGGGTTCTGGGGAATAGAAACTGGATCCTTAGAATCCATAGGCAAGCACCATAACTGCTAAGCCATCCCCGTAGCCCTCAGTGGGCTTTTTGGTTTCCTGGGGTAGTGTTTCACACTAATCTCAGTGGGGTGTTTTTTTGAAACAATTTGATTACATTCCATTGAGCCATGTTATTTCTAAAACATGAGAATTCAGCATCAATTTGGTATTGCTTTTATTTGAAAACTCCTTCTCTATCTTAAGGAAATTAAAGGAATTTTGCTATAGTCCTTCACTCAAATCTTTGAACATTTTCCATGTTAAAAGTAAAAAAATTACTTTATGGTCTTCTCCCAAAATTATTTGTTATTATGAGTTTCTCTGTCAGTTTCACTGAATGGAGTACTTGAAAACTACCTGACTTGTGAAAATACTTGTTATGTATTCATTAAAATTAATCATATTCCTAAAACCAACATCAAATTATTTTTTCTTTTTTTTAAGATTTTATTTTTATTTATTTATTAGAGAGAGAGAGAGGGAGGGAAAGAGAGAGAGAGCCAATGGGCACACCAGGGACTTTAGCCATTGCAAACGAACTGCAGACTCATGTGCCACATCATGTATCTGGCTTACGTGGGACCTGGAGAATCAAGCCTGTGTCCATAGGCTTCACAGGCAAGCACCTTAACCACTAAGCCATCTCTCCAGCCCAACATGAAAATTTTGAATTATCATTTTGTTTGGGACACTATAATTTTCACATTCTGAGGAAATACAACCTTGCAATATTGAGAAACATACTTTTCATTCTAAGACTTGGGTAAGACTTCTAAGAAACAGCAGGAAGGGAAAGAAACCAGCATGATGTCTAGGATTTACTCCTTCACAGGCAGATAAAATTTAAAGAGTAATGTACATGGAATTAATTAGGTTTATTGGCAGGATATAGGTGAGTGCTCAAAGTCTTCTATGCAAAGTATAATATGATATAAATACAGTGAGAATACCATGAGTGTTTTATTTTATTTGCCTTCAGTATGCTGACAACTAGTGTCTCACCTTACCAGTTTAGATTAATTTAACTGGATCTCTTAAAATACCTTACCTGGCATTTTAAGAAACATTTTTGTTTTTGGATTTGTAAATCTCAATATATATCTTACTCTGTAATATTAGTGTTTGAAAATTTATGTTGATGGACTTTTTCATTATTAGTGAAACAGTATAGCATTTCTTCATTTTATAGTACTGGCTACTTAATGGTGCCTCATAACTACACTTATACTATGTTATTGAACACTTCATATGTATTCATATTTAAGTAACCTTATGATGTAGATATCAATGGACCTGTTTTACAGATTTAGAAACTCAAAATCCAGATGCTTAAACAGTGTGTCAGAGTTTAATTAACCAGATAATGTCATACTATGGGATACACTCAGATCTCTCTCTAAAGATAAACTGCCATGTATTTATTAAATCAATGTCTTCCTCTATATATGTCATAGTAAATCTCTGTGTGGATATTCTATAACCCATTAAATTCCAGTAGGCCACTCATGTCATGTGCACATATCATGTATTCAACTTGGGTATGAACATCCACAAGTGTATCCTTCTGCACCCATCGTTAAACTTACAGTCCAATGTGACCTATTTCATTTCACCACTCTATTTGACAACTGAGTTTAACTAGGAATAAGAGAGCAAATTTTTAATTCATTCTAAGAAATCATGAAGGCAGTATTCATTCATATCTCTTGAAATATAAGTAAGTAGGCCTTTCTTAAATTGAAATATCCACTGATATAGCAATAAATAACATTTTATTAATATGAATAAACTGAGCACTTGGTCCAAACATGCTTCTGAAACAAACTATGGGTGTCCTTCTATATTTCTTTTCTGCAATCATCAGTCAGTTACACATAGGTATGCTCCTGTGACTGTCTCACCATCTTTTCCAACAGATCCATCTTCTCCCCAGAAGCAGTATCTTCTCTTTGATAATTTCAACTGAGCTTGCAAAAAACTCTAGGTAGCAATTCAGTTACACTATCTTTTTACCAGATAGAGAGGAAGAGGACATGCTGAAGGTGGTGAGACAGGGGTGGCATTAAAACAAAACAAAACAAAAAAACCCTATACTTAAATCTCTCTAAAAGGGAAAAAATAAGTAAGAAAAAAAAAGCTTATTTCTCCAACTTTAAACAAAATAAAATTAAACAAAAATCAATATACAAGAAGTTAGGTTCTCTTCACATGACATAGTGTGAGAAATTTTTTATTAAATTATTTATTTATTTGAGAGAGAAAGAGGCAGATAGAGAGAAAGATAATGGGCACTCCAGGGCATCAAGCCACTGCAAATGAACTCCAGATGCATGCACTCCCTTGTGCATCTGGCTTATGTGTGTCCTGGGGACTTCAACCAGAGTCCTTAGGCTTCGTAGGCAAATGCCTTAACCACTAAGCTATTTCCTCGGCCCTAGTGTGAGAAATTTTAATTTGTATTAATTAACTTAAAGATAAGTATATGATCAGAAGCAGAGTCCAATGAATGTTCTGGAGTTGTTTCCATTTAACACATTTTTGATAACTAATCTGTTTGAATTTTATGCTTTTTGTTATAGGCAAATACTAATTGTGTTTGTACATATGAAAATGTGACAATGAGCTATAAGCTTCTTCAAAGCGGAAGCTATTGCTTCTTACTTTTCAGCAGCTCCTGAATATTTTAGGAAAGCTATAGGTACATAGAGGGTATGCATAAATCTTCATACTCAGTGGTGTGTGTTTCAGAGGATTTTGGTGATTGGACTGCATCTTCATCTTTGCCTGAAAATCTTTGACTTTTCTAGTGAGCTTTCCTAAATATAGTAAAATATTCGAAATGACAGAATATATGCCATATTAGTATGTAGAAGATACTGAGAGAATTTCACACATGATGTTACTTAGTTCCTATAACAATGCGAACTCATAGTCTGATGTAGTATTCTCTTTTATTAGAAAAAGAATCTTAGGGTATGCAGAGATATATCAGCAGTTAAAGGAACTAGTTTGTATAGCCTGCCAGTCCTGGATTTGATTCCCTGGTGCTCACATAAAGCCAGATGCACAAAAGTGGCACATGCATCTAGAGTTTGTTTGTTGTGGTAAAAGGCCTTGGCATGCCCATACACTCACTCTGACTCTGACTGTCTCTAATTCTGTGTCTTTCTCACTCACACACACATAATTACATTTGCATATATATATATATATATGATACATATTTGCATGTATATATGTATATATATGAAACTTATACATACAGAAATTAAGTACCTTCTGTGGAGTCACACTGTTAGTGTGGAATACATAAGAATCTGTGCTTGCTGCTATGTAACTTACTGTACCATACCAGCCTCTTCTGTGCACATTATTTATTGATTTAGTCTAGTATATTTCTTGAATATTATGAATATATTTTAAAAATAAAATATGAATGGAGCTAATTTTCTTTTCTTAAAATTAATATTTTCTTAAAATAATCTATAAACATAACACTAAGATTAATCACCACATTATAAAAAATCACAGTAATGACAGGTCACAATTGTACCATAAGAGGTCTACTAAACTGCTCAGTATTCCTATTAACCTCTGGGCTTTATACATTTCTCATATTACTATGCTGAAACATCACACAAAGAAACATACATATTTTTCAAGATAGATGCCAAAGGTTTAATGAGTAAAATTACTTCTATGTTATATTTTTATTCACTAGCTCTAAACATTTGATATTTTACTCTAGTAAAATTTACATGGAAATTATAAATTTCTCTGTTAAATAGCATGAAATGGAAATATAATCTAAATGATTTGAGCCAATAATAATGCTTTAAATAGCTTAAGTTCTGTTTTCACTTATGTTTCTTAGCTCCCTAAATTTTGTTTTAGTTACAAGGATATAGTAATTTTTGGTCAATAATCATGTGTATGTGTGTGCACATAAGCACATAACTGAGTGTTTGGTCCTTGTTTGTTTGGCCAGATTATTCCCAAAGACCATAAATTTTACTGACTTATTCAGGATATAAAAAGATCACCAGAGTCATTAGTGTGATTATACTCACCAAACAAGCTTTCTAAATATGTGGATTCTGGGCCCAGAAAATTGCTAACTCAGTAGATCTGAAATAGGGTAGGAAACATTTATTTTCAGCCAGTATCTCAAAATACTGTGCCCTTCAATATTTTCTCTGGGATAACAGAACATATAAATTGTAATGTGGCTAATGCTACAATCACAAGGAATAATAATAATGTTATATAATAAAAATTTAAGGTTTTAGAAAATAGAATTTAAGAAATTATATTTAGTTGGTTGTTCATTCAATGATCATTCCAATACTGGTAATTTACACACAGGAATTTAGACTTAAAAAAAATTTTTTTTTTACTTATTTATTTATTTGCAAGCAGAGAGATAGAGAAAGAGAGAGAGGAGAGGCAGACAGAGAGAGAATAGGCACTCCAGGGCCTCTAGCCACTGCAAACGAACTCCAGATGCATGTGCCCATTGTGCATCTGGCTTATGTGGGTCCTGGAGAATTGAACCGGGATCCTTTGGCTTCACAGTTAAACACCTTAACCGCTAAGCTATTTCTCCAGCCCAGGAATTTAGACTTTTGACCTTTGGGTCAGCTCCTGTACAGTCTCACCAGAATATGTGAACACATAGACAATGACAAAGGTCAAAAAAGCAACAAGCTATTAATTTTAAGCCAATAGACAATATATATATGTTGGTTTTTCAAGGTAGGGTCTCACTCTGGCCAAGGCTGACCTGGAATTAACTATGTAGTCTCAGGGTGGCCTTGAACTAACAGTGATCTTCCTACCTCTGCCTCCCAAGTGCTGGGATTAAAGGCGTGTACCACCATGCCCAGCTAATTTTAATAAAATTTAACAGATATTTTGTTTAGTGACTCTAATTTATGCCATTAAAAGTTCTCTTTCACTGTCCCTAACTCATAAACAGGTGTTTCTTTTTTGTAACATGGTGCTGACAACTTCCATTCATATGCACAATATACCATGATCATAATTCCCTCCTATAACATTCCTTTGTTCCTTCTCCTCTATTCCCCTTCCACTGAATCCCCTTTTTTCCCCACTAGTCCCTATTCTATTTTGATGTCATCATTTTTTTACTGCTATTATGCAAGTCTTGTGTAGGTAATGTCAGCCACTGTGAGGTCACAAATACATTATCACTTTGTGTCTTGAAGACAGTATTGCAAAGCAGCCCTCCTTTTCCTTTAGTCTTATATTCTTTCAACTACCTCTTCTGCAATGGTCTCTGAGCCTTGGAGGGTGTAATTGAAATGTCTTAATATGTGCTGAGCACCCCACTGTCTCTTCTTCTCAGCACCTTGATGAGCTTTGAGTGTCCCCAGTGGGTTGTTGCCATGTGAAAGAGGAGCTTCTGTAATAAAAGGTGAAAGTAGTATTAATATATGGACATACAAATATGTAGAATGAAGTTTGGTGGGCATATATATCCATTTAGCCAAACAACAGTAGCAGTTTCTTCATTTGGGCTAATGACTAACTGAGCCATTTTTTTTTTTATTTAGTTTTCAGTACCAGGCATGAATTCACTCCTGTAGAACAGGTCTCATGTCCAATCAAGAGCAGTTGGCTTCCACTATAACAGACGTGCCACCATTGAACCAGTGGGCACATTTGGTCTGGCTATCCAGGCATGGATCTTGCAAGGTCTTCTTCTGGTTAAAACCATTGGTAACCTTTTTCCTTTTAAAAGGCTGCATAGCATCATGACAGCTGTGCAGGGAGGAGGTGTCCAGCTCAACTCCAGTTTGATTTCTGGGTGTCCTTCAGCCCAAGTGTGTGGTGTCTTCAGCAACTGCAAATTGTCTCCTGAGCAACCAAGAGCTTTGACAAAGTATCTCTGAAGATGTCTATAGGAGTACATATATCAAGCAGTTGTCATACAAATGTTCTCTAAAAATGGTTCACCTCTTGTTTAGTGGGTTAAAGTAAGAGAAATATAAGGACTCAAAACTTTTATATCTATGTAAGTCAAGCAAGATTGCTGTTGTTTTAATTTCATAGGACAGACATTACAGTGAAAGACTTGACATCTGTCCCTGTGAGCAAGGAGTTGGCTGGGAGCAATGACTATTGTCTAAGGATCATAATCCTCAGAAGCCATTGTCTTCAAGTATTAATGAAACTCAAGATTTGTCATGTCTGCTTCTTGGGAATTATAAACTTTACATACATACCATCGCTGTAGTGTTGGCGATCAAGGCAAAAGGAAACAGATAAAAGTTTTTACATCTTGGGCTGGAGACATGACTTAGTGATTAAGGCACTTGCCTGCAAATCCAAAGAACCCAGGTTCAATTCCCCCAAGACCCATGTAAACCAGATGCATAAGGGAACACATGCATCTGGAGTATATTTGCAGTGGCTAGAGGCCCTGGTGCACCCATTCTCTTTCAAATAAATAAAGAAAAATAAAATATTTTTAAAAGGTTTTTAAAAAAAATATTTTATTTATTTGTTTATTTATTTGAGAGAGAGAGGAAGAGGCAGAGAGAAAGAGAGAATGGGCATGTCAGAGCCTCAGCCACTGCAAAAGAACTCCCTGACTCATATGCCCCCTTGTCCATCTGGCTTACGTGGGTCCTGGGAAACTGAACAGGGTCCTTAGGGTTCGCAAGCAAATGCCTTAACTGCTAAGCCATTTCCCCAGCCCTTACAAAAGGTTTTACATCTAATCTCTAAGAATTTCATCGAGTTACTAAATTCTGTCAAATAAACTTTGATTTGAGAGCAACAATGTTGTGTTAATCTCTAATCTTAAAAAGGGAATTTGCCCAAGTGATAAATGAAATAATAATGATAAAACAAAAATGTAATAGCACAAACAAAATATATGGTGTCAACAGAACAAATTTAATATGATGGGAAATTGCATGTGTTAAAAAGGACAATCATAGGAACATTTGCAAAAAATGTTGAGAAAGAGGACACAAAAATCAAAATGGTTGATAAACAGCCTAAAAATGAATTTGTAAGGAAGGAGGCAGTACACAGAATCTCAAGGCCAAAGCTGGACCAGAGTCTCTAGAGTGTAGGACACAGCAGTATTAGCATGTCTTCCAGGTGGTTCTCAGGCATGCTGAAGTATGATAGTCATCCCGAACTAAATTATTCTATTAAAAACTCCGGTCATAATAAAAATGTTTATGTTTTAAAAGTTGACTGAAAATTAAGACCCAGTTAATTATTGAAAACTTGACACTTGTGCCAAAAAATAGCCTGAAGAAAAAAAAAACCCACAAAAATTGATAAAATTTTATTTTTCACATAATTTTAACAAAGAACATAATAAGAAATAACAGTAGGTGGATCGCTGGTTAAGTGTTCACAATTTTTCCAAAATAGAATTCGGAGGGGCTCATCGACTAATGTAATTGGTGAGCTCTAGGTTAAGAGTCCTGTTTTAAAGGAATAAAGGAGAAGGAACCCAACATCAACCTTTGGCCTCCATATGCAAACACACACATACACACACACAAACACATGTGCACATGTATGTATCATCAGCATACACACATGCATCCATATGAACACATATATGCATACACATATAACACACACATACACACAGCGCAAAAAGTCTCTAGAGTAAGGCCTTCCATAACTTTGCAGTTTGTAAAATTTTCTAAAAGTATAACAGGCATCAAAGAACAATTCTAAGATTGTAAATGATGGTAATTTAGAGTTCTCTGGGTTGTTTTAAAGTGTTTCTTCCAACTGACCCTAAAACTCAACAGAATAATTATATATATATATGATGAAATATTGCCTTACCACTGGAAAATTATTACTAAATATGTTACTAAATAATTTATTGTGAACTGTAAAGATACAAAGAAATGTTGGGGCTTCAGGGTTTAAAATAATGCAAAAGGCATATCAGACAAACAAGATACTTGCATTTAAATACATGTGAATTCATGCAATAAAGAGAGTGGCATTGAGAGAGCTGGATAAATGTTTTACAAAGAAGCAATAAACATACAAATTCTCCAGGAAAACTAGTGTAGTAATTTATCCTATATTGACAATATATTCCTATGTAAATGCGAAATCCTTCTGATTTATAAATAGCTTACCACCTTCCTAAACCCCTTCCCACACCTTTTTAAAGTCCTTACCTGGCAAATACACAACATGTTTATCTGCCATTTTGCAGTGTGTATGGAGGTAATCATTCTATATTAAAAAGTGATAATTTGTGAGAGATAACTTGTAATACATTGTAGATGTCTACGCTGTTCCTTTAACATGGTTTACAAAATTCTATGTTGATTTTCAGCATTTTTTTTTAAATGAAGCTTTCAGAGTTAGAAAACCTGCATTTTGCCCTGGACTTTGTTGAAAGACCTGAACAAGTCAGGATGTTATGCAGCATCTGGAATGGAAAATATGGCTTGGTGGATAAAGCTTACTGCACAAGCATGACCACCTGAATTTGGATCCCCAGAAACCATGTGTAACTATACATGCTCCTTTACATATCTATAACCGTAGTGTACCTACAGCCAGGTGTGGGCAGAGATAGGAGAATCCTGGAAGCACATGAGCTAGCTATTCTGATATGAGGCATTGCCTCAAACTAGGTACAAGTTGAGGACTAATATTCAAAGTTGTACCCTGTCCATCATCTGCACACCATAGTACAGGCACTCCTGCAGTGAAAAGATTAACATACAAGCACATACACACATGTACGTACACACTTAACACACACACACACGGAGTTTAAAATAATGTTGTCCTCCTAAAAGTCATGCCTTGCTAGACACATAAAACTGAAACTTATTCTGAAGGTTGTTTTGTGATGATATTAAAATAGACACATCTACAAGTTGCTTTTTGATGTACTAATTTGGTATTTAATGTAAGAACCATTGCACGTTGCTTTCTCCTCTTTAATTTTATGGTGCCCTGGATAAAATACCCTTACCTTGTATTCTCTTGTGTAACTTCCATATGTTTTAGACATTAATTTTAAGTCAAACATAATTTTACAACTAATTCTAATCTCTAAATCTGATGGAGGAAGCATTCACTTTGTATGTTTTAAATCCACATGCTCTTCTCTGATGTCAGAGACATTTTTTAACAGAAAGTTCAAGGTCATGGTGGTACAACATCCTAAGAAATCATTCCTGTGACTCAGGTCAGGAGAATATGGGATAAGTTTTAATAATATATATTTTTCTTTGATCTAAAAAAAGAACTTTAGAATGGATAAAGATCATGTCATTAATCTACTCAAAGATTCACCTTTGTAAACAGCCTAGATTTGTAGCATGTTTGTTCTTGCTCAAAGTTCAATTGTGTTCAGCACCATAGAATGTTCTGTATGTGTAATTATAGTACATAGAGGCTTAAAAATAACCTGAGTGATTGAACAAAGTTTTCTAGGAATCATTAATGAAGATCTTAAATCTGTACTTTAAATACAGACAAAACTAGTTACAAGGATCACTTTAGCACCTTACTGAAGTTATCCATTTTAGTATTTGTCAGGAGAATTCTGGAAATAAACTCCTTTACATATTTAAGAGAGATTGTAGATCATATACTTGGTTAAGAGACATATCATAGCTGATTAATTTTTATGCAAATAAAATATAGAGTGGAACAAGCTTCTAAATAAAGGTAGCCCACTCTAAAACAAAGCTTCCTTACATGTACTGTAGGTCATATTTTCATGTGTTTATATTGTTTTGGCCAGAACATAGGTTTGGAAGAGTGTAGAGAAAAAAATAAACAAAACTGGGTGAGTTGAGTTTTTCCATAACTTGGCTAAGAGTCAAATTGAGACCTTTTTCAAGAGTTCAGAAGTTGGATTTTTAAAAGGGAAAAATGTGCATGTTTGCTTCTGACAAAATCTCTAAATTCAACTTGTAAGAAGAAAAAGAAAAATCTTTCAAAAGAGGCTCACAGTTATCTCAAGGTATGAATTTGCTTAGAAAAAGGAATGCTGTGATACAAGGGCAAATTGAGCTAAGGTTACTGATATAAATATACTTCAGTGGAAAGATCACAGGGAATACCCTATTATAAAGGAGAGTGGCTCAGATCCATGATTCAAAATGTAGAAGACCTTCTTGAACATTGTGACTTAATGAATGGTTAAACAAGTGGGAGAGTGGGAAATAGGCTAGCTAGTGTTAAGTATCCTTCAATTCATTGAAAGCGATCTGTATATTTATGCCCTAGTAATTTATTCTCTGCATTTTAAAATCTGTATCAATAAAACCAAGGTGTGTTCAGAGTCATCAAAGTAGTGTATCTTGCAAAGGATTTTGAAATGTTCAAATTTCTTGAAAAATTATGAAACTAAAGCAGCACACATTTTGATCTTTATTGCAATTTACCACCAAAGCACATGTTCAGGTTTAAGATCACTAGCAGAGCTAAGTATTACCATTTCTCATTCATTTCTAAGGTCTAAGAATTACTTAGTATTAATTTTTCGTTTATTTATTTGCAAGCAGAGAGAAATAGGGGAGAGAATGGGCACCCCAGGGTCTCTTGTCACAATAAATGAACTCCAGATGCATGTGCCACTTCCTACATCTGGCTTTATGTGGGTAATAGAGAATTGAACTTAAGTTGCTAGGTTTCATAGGCAGGTGCCTTAACGGCTGATCCATCTCTCCAGCTTAATATATATATATATATATATATATAATTTGCAATCATAGAAAAATAGAAGAGAAACCAAGAGAAACCAGAGATTGGGGTGTCAAGGTCTCCAACCACTGCAAATGGACTCCAGATGCTTGCTCCACTTTGTGCATCTGGCTTTACTTGGGCACTGGGGAATTGAACTCTGGCCATTGGGCTCTGCAGGCAAGTGCCTTAACTGCTGAGCCATCTCTCCACCCAATCCAGCTTTATTTAATGTGGCTTTTTCTTCCAATTATGCAAGATTATCTCTGAGAATAGAGAAGCAATCTATCTGATTTTAATTCCTTGTTTTCTCCCATCTTCCACCTGGTCTTTCTATGCTATAATCAATTTTCTTTTTAAAAAACTTTTATTGACAACTTCTATACTTCCAGACAATCAACCATGATAATTCCCTCCCCTCCCCCACTTTCCCCTTCGCAACTCCACTCTCCATCATATCCCCTCCCTCTATCCAATAGTCTCTCTTTTACTTTGATGTCATTGTCTTTTTCTCCTATTATGAGGGTCTTGTGAATGTATTGCTAGGCACTGAGAGTTCATGGATATCGAGGCCAATTTCTGTCTGGACAGTTGCATTGTAAGGAGTGGTACCCTTCCTTTGACTCTTACATTCTTTCTGCCACCTCTTCTACAATGGATCCTGAGCCTTGATTATATGCCAAATATATTATAAACCCTTTCTCAAAGCTAAATATGCCTGCTCTATATTAATAAATAGCCATGTAAAAATTTAACTAATAAACTCCAAGCATATTTTAATTATATAATTCTTGACACCTGTGACTTAACTAAAACTAAGTGTTCATAAAGAAGGAATATTAGCAATGTGTAGCATTTTCTTATGGCACCTTTATAGACTAACACAATAAATAAGTACACATCTGTAGCATTGATGGTGAACAGGAAATTGTTATCAAATAGCATCTGAGGAAAATCATAAATTATTATTTCTATGTATAGATATAGCACCTTGGATGAAAGAAATGAGATCCATGCATTTCTCCCATGTAAGGTTGGGAAAATGCCAGAGACTTAGATAATAAGGAGACTACCAGTCATGTGACAAATAGCCTTCATATGAATAGTCAGTCCATACTATAATAATCTCAAAATTAGTGTCTCTGAAACATCTAAACTATTACCAAACAAAAGTTTCTGTTGATGAATTTTATCTGGTAATATAAGATATAAAGATTACTATTAACTCTGTTTTTTAAATATTTATTAGAGAGAATGGGCATGGCAGGACCTCCAGCCACTGAAAATGAATTCCAGATGCACATACCACTATGTGCATCTGGCTTATGTGGGTTCTGGGGAATCGAACCTGGTTCCTTGGGCTTTACAGGCAAGTGATTTAACTGCTAAACCATCTCTCCAATCCAAACTACTGGTAATTCTATCATGGGTCTAATCAGTATTAATCTATTTATTGCCTAAATGTATCATATATGTTTAGGTTCACACTTGTATGTATTGGATATATAGATTTTATTATCACTGAAAAAACAGTGCATATCCCATTGTTTCCATTTGTTTTTACATAAAATTATAGTAAGCCAGGCAGGCATGATGGTACATATCTGCAATTACAGCCCTTGGGAGGCTCACGTAGGGGGTTTGCTGTGAATTAGAACATAGTTGCAATATATAATGAGTATCAGGCCAACAAGGGTTACATAGGTTACATAGTGAAGCCCTGTAAAAAGAAAAAATTGTATTATAAATACTTAGTCATACCATTAAAATTTCATGAAGTTTATTTTCTGTAATAGTTCCTAAGTTGCTGAGAACAATACGGGGGGCGGGGGGAATCTCAATCATACCTAAAATTATTACTGGACACTCAAAAATCTAGACTTTGAAGCAAGTGGGAGACAACATAAGCTTTAGCAAGAATATTCTTCAGGAGAAGCTTAGTCTATTTTGTAGAGCTATAACAAAATATCACAGGGCAATTTATTGGTACACAGTTCTGGAGGACAGAAATTAAAAAATCCACATGACAGCATCTGTTGAGGGTCTTCTCACTGCATCAATAATATGACAAACTGCATCTATGGAGAGGGAGAAGGAGAGAAAGAAGTAGGACAGGAGTGAGAGACAAAGAGGAAGACAGAATGCTAGAGCTGACAAACTCCTGTCACAATAAACATACTCCTCCAATAACAGCACTGATCCAGTCATGAGCACAGGGCTTTGTGAGGTTCCACATCCTAATACCATCCCAAAGCAATTAACTTAATTAACTTTTTACCTAAGTTTGGAAGGGACAAGTATTCAAATCATTAAAGGAACTAATGGTGACATTTCCCAAAGAAAACTGGACTTATGGGTTAGGACCTCTGTTTGGTGTGATCTATGACCAAGTACCAATTTTGAACAAAATTAACAGCTGATGTGGGCCCTGTATTAAGTTAATAGAAATGGCAAGGAGGCCAGCAATGTGCCTTTGTGTCACACTGGAACTTCCATTATGCTCACATTCTCCTCACAGCCTGTCCTCTAAGCAATCTGTACACACTTGAACCAAGACTAAGAGGGAGAAGGGTTTATGTAAAAATGTTAATTGAAAGAGGACATGAAGAAAAAGTTTATGGTCTGATTTTAAGTATTCTTTGCTGACAATAAAGCTCTCTGTGTAACTTTGTGACATTGGTTTTAAGCCCTATATATTTCCTAACACTGACAGACACTACATTGTGTCCAAAGAGGCTACTTCTCAACAAAGGAAGATCTGAACTACTAATCCTTTTCCAAATGGTGACCACAGGCTGCCATAAAGAATTGTCCAAGCTCAGTGTTCCAAAGGAAAAGTTAAAAAAAAGAAAAAGTTCTCAGTCCCAAGCTCCTTTGTAAGATAGCATTTTTTAACTGAATAAGTCAGTTTATTAAAATAATTGACTTAGGCATCTGCAATGGTGATTTCAACCTCCACTCCTGGCTCAATGCTGATGGAAGTGATCTGCTTAACCATCTCAGAAGGATGGTGGTGCAGGAGCTGACCAAAGCTCCTAGCGCCGAAACAGCTTTCAGAAAGCTAAGACGGCATTTCAACTAAGATGCTAGGCTCCTCAGGAATTTTCTGTCTTGGGGTAGATAAAGAACCTGGAATTTAATTTGTATCTCATTTGTCTATTAAAATAATGGACAAAACTAGATGACATAGCACTCATTTTATGAGAGAAAAATTGAGAAATGAAATGATAGAGAAGACTCGGCTCAATAGCGGAGAAGGTTTCATCAGGAGGAAAGCCAGAGGAGGGCTGGGACCAGGTGAGTCAGGAAGCCTTTTTTTTTTTTTTTTTTTTTTTTTTTGGTTTTTCGAGGTAGGGTCTCACTCTAGCTCAAGCCGACCTGGAATTCACTCTGTATTCTCAGGGTGGCCTCGAACTCACTGTGATCCTCCTACCTCTGCCTCCCAAGTGCTGGGATTAAAGGCGTGTGCCACCACGCCCGGCCCAGAAGCCTCTTCTCTTACAGACTAGGGAACTCTTATGAGGTGGTTGGGGTGTTATTGGAATTCTTTGCTTGCAGTAGGGCAGTAGGACCCATTAGGTTGTCTGACAGCAAGAATGGGCGTATTGTGGTGTTAGTTGGGATTAACATGCCAGCAGTAAAGAGATGGGAGATAAGTTTCAGACCTCAGAGTCCCTCTGGGCTGAGTGGGTTTGGGGAAACAGTGACATACTGCCTCCAGCCAGGTGGCTGTAGATGCAAACTACAAACTGATAAAACACTGAATATATTGGGGGCCATCTCCTCAAACTACCACAGTCGGTATCTCAGATAATAGGGTTAATTACTTACTCATTCAGGGATGAATGGGGTGAGTGTCTCAATCAGACATGGAAGGATGAATCTGGAATGGTTTGTTACCCAGGACAGATGAACTATAGCCCCTAATTTGTAGAGAAGGCCCCATCTCAGAAGGGTCAAGGAACAATTAGGGAGAACCAAAAAGGAATGTTCATCCAAAGAGCAAACAAGTGGAGAGAGTCCCATGAGGAACCTCCGGTTGGTCTTGCATGCCAGCCATGAGAAAAGGGCATAAGTGGTCGCTCTCTGATAATCAATTAAAACGAAGGATCACTCTGTATCTGACAAAGCAGTCCTTCCAGAATCTGTCCCCATCACCCTGGATTCTGTGGACTCACTTGATATGGAGGAAAAGGAGCCTGGGCTCCTTCAATCATCTGCAAATACAGCCAAACAAAAGGAGCTCATTAGGCATAGTTGGGGGAAGGGTCAATATTGTGAGAGGACCCCAGTGGGAGGAGGGGTGTTCAGGACAGTCCATCTTCCAGTGTCCTCTTTGGCCAGAGAATGGGCATGGTTTAAGTGGCCTCAGGTTAGGGCATGCTGTTTTCCAGTGCCCTGGAAACAGGTTCCCTGCCAGTTCGGAGCTGGGTCTCAAATGTTTCTTTGTGGTTCTTGGGATAAGCCTTCGACTGCTCAGGTAAGCATGTTTTAAATGCATTGGTTTAGATTTGGGAGATTGTACGCTTCTTGTCTATTGTTAAAGACCCCAAAGAAACACATTAAGAAGGTAGTTCTAGCTGGGCGTGGTGGTGCACTCCTTGAATCCCAGCACTGGTGAGGCATAGGTAGGAGGATTGTCACGAGTTCGAGGCCAGCCTGAGACTACATAGTGAATTCCTGGTCAGCCTGCACTAGTGTAAGCCCCTACCTTGAACAACAAAAAAAAAAAAAAAGAGTCTTTCCTCTTGGCTCCTCCTCCTCTAGGCATTGTAACTTTTTTCAAATATCAGTGGCAGATAATGAGATAAACTGTAAGTAAAGAAAAAGTTTGGCTCTCTGGAGATTCTGGATCTATATTAGTATATTTTAACATGGCCTTTGAAGTGATACAAAACAGGGCTGGATTTTCAGTAGGTTCTTGGGTAATCTCTGAGTGTTTCATAATTGCCCGTCTTATGGGCCTGTTTGCTCAAACCTGCCAGGAGGCAGTTGATCATATGATCTCTTTGGACCAGTCCTTCATCTCCCAGTGCTAGTAAGTCTAATGAGGGTCCTGCCTAGTGTCAGACTATGGAGATCATCAGCCTGAGCTTCTGCTAACATCCAAATGAGCTGCTTCTTGTCCAGAGTAAGGGTGGATGTTAGAGTAATGTAAACCCCATGCCGTGTAAAGTTTAAAGACTCGGCAGTGTGTAGGAGTGCTTTGGGTGATGGGTGGGGTTTTCAGAAAAAGTGCTCAATTGGCTTTTAATGTGAGCCAGGTCAGATATGGAGAAGGGGAAGTGGACATGAGTAGGATCTTCAATGCCCACCACTTGGCAAAGGGGCAAGAGTGACCGTGACTCAGTAGAGGGTGGAGAAGAGAGAGTGAAGTCAGAACAAGGTAGGTCAGGTTTTTGATTGAGAGTAGTGCGTTGGTAGGTTGTGAGGGAGAAGTGGGAGATTGGGGATCTGAAGGGCTGTAGAGCACTGATGTAGCAGAGGGACTAGTGGGGTGCTGCAAGGAAGGTTGTGGAATATAAGGGGGAGGATCATCAGAAGGAGCAAAGAAAGGTACATTCTTCAGAGGTAATGCAGCCTTGACGGTGCTTCTCCCACAGGAAGAGGAGCTGGGAAGGAGAGCAAGCCTGACAAACAGAGGTAGAACCCAGGTAGAAGAATGCCTGAATGAAGGGAACTTCCTGCCACTTGCCCTTCAGGGTTATAAAGTTATCAAGATTTTTAAGAATTTGGAAGTCAAATGTGCCATTTTTCAGGCCAGTGAATCATTGTCCAATTTGTATTATGGACAAACTGTATTTCAATAAAAAATGAGGTTTTTTTTCTTTTAATATTTTTATTTATTTATTTGCAAGCAGAGAGAGAAAGAGAGTGAGAGAGAAACAGAGAGAATGGGTGCCAGGGCCTCCAGCTGCTACAAATGAACTCCAGATGTATGTGCCACTATGCCTCTGGCTTTATGTGGATCCTGGGGAAATGAACCTTTTTTTTAGGCTTTGCAGGCAAGTGCCTTAACAACAGGGCCATATCTCCAACCTATTGGCCAAGAGTTGAACATTGGCCAGGAAGCAGTCCAGCTGGGAAGCTAGTGGAGTTTTGGAAATTTGGGGACCCATGGAGGGTAAGAAGTGCTGGGACATCTTTCTGAGGCTCAGGTGCCCCTGATCAGAAGACAGAGGCTGGAAACATTCTGTGGGACAAGGACAGGGGGTTCAAAAGGAAAGCAGGCATCCCCTAGCAATTGCTTCTGACCAGAGGCTCCCAGGGCAGTCCTCCAAGTACACAACCAGGCAGCAGGGTCTGTCTCTGCTAGGTATCACAGGAAGATAGTCAGATGGAGGCTGACTCACCGCCTCCTGGGGCTAAAGATGGTTTAGTGTTGGATGGCAAATGGACATGGCAAATGGACTCTCTATGGCTGGAGCCAAGAAGAGGGGAGAAGGAAAAGCTTTAAAGCAGACAAATTACCCTACTGGGCTGTCGGAGAACTGCTGTAGCCACCTGGGAGTTTTGTGAGCCCCCCTAAGAGTAGCCTTAGCCTAGGCCTTGCAGTCCTGCCAAGGGGAGTTGCAATTCTCATGCACTGCAACATGGTGCAAAAGAAGGAGAGAGAATAGGGTGGAGACTGGGGACACCCCAGGATCCACAGGTTATCCCAGGATCAGCTGCTGCTGCCCACTGCTCCCTGGGTTGCAAGGGGGGACCTACTCTGAGCACCTGCCTGGATTTTAGTACCAAGTGTTAGAAAAGGGGGTAATGAAACCAAAGAGAAGATTTGGCTCGCCAGCACAGACAGGCTTTATTTGGGTATCAGCCTGAAAAGGGCTCTGGCCAGGCAGCTCAGAAACAACTTCCCTTACAGACAAGGGAATACTTGCAAAGTTATGGAGTCACTGGAATTCTTCCTTTGTAGGGCAGTCCACCTTACCTCAGGACCTGGGCCATTCCAAAGACGTGATCATTGAGATGGGTGGTCCAGGTCATTCCAGAGAAGTGATCATTGGGAAAGGTGGTTTGGATCACTTGGGAAACAGAGAGTTATAATGAAATGGCAGTCACAGTCCAAAATGAAGACATTCTGGTTCTAACAACCAAAAACTATGAAAACAAAACAAAACAAACAAAAAAATGGATACCCTGAGACTACATAGTTAATTCCAAGTCAGCCTGGACCAGAGTGAGACCCTACCTTGCAAAAACAAAAAAAAAAAAAAAAAAAAAAAAAAAAAAAAAAAAGGAAATACCAGATGTCCTTTGACAATGTATAATGGTCTTAAATTGAACTTCATGGGAAGATCAAGGACCCAGGACCCTTAATTACAGCCACAGCAATAATGCTCCTTAATGGAGTCTTATGCAGTGCTCTGAGGCTCTGCCTTATTCTCCACACACAGTGTAACCACTGTACTGAGCCATCTTCTAGCAACTTATCCTTCTAAGGACCACTGAGCTATTTCTGATTCTCCAGTTAGCTGACTTGCTGTGGTACATGGCTGCTGCAAATTCATTAAAACCCTTGTGAGCTCAGAGGAATCAGTCATGCAGATTTCAATCCATGCCATTGCTTTGAAATTCATATCCTATTTAAAATCTCATAAGGTTAATTCTTGTGAAATTTAAGTTTATTTCTGGATAACTCTGTTTATCTAAAATACATTTTAATCAGGTATAACATATTTCAAAGTACTACTTGTCTAAATTCTTTGATGTTGACAGTAAGTTTTGCATTTACTTATAGAATAATACATTGCTTTTCATATTAAAATGTTATAGGATATATCTGATATGTAATGTTTCTTTTATAAAATTCAGAGTGAATAAATGACCCTTGGATTACAATAAAGAAATGGTGTTTTCTTGGGAAATTAATCATCTAACTAGGAAATATCAAAATGTATTGACTAATGAAGAAGACAGATTTCTTGTTTGAAATTAAAGAAAAAGTATGTTCAAAAGTTTGATGAGCCAGGCATGGTGGCACATGCCTTTAATCTCAGCACTCGGGAGGCAGAGGTAGGAGGACCACCATGAGTTCGAGGCTACCCTGAGGATACAGAATCCAGGTCAGTCTGGGCATCTGGGCTAAAGTGAGACCCTACCTTGTAAAACCAAAAAAAAAAAAAAAAAGAAAGAAAGAAAGAAAGAAAAGAAAGAAAGAAAAGAAAGGAAAAGAAAAGCAAAGAGCAGCTTGATGAGGGAGAGATGGCTCAGTGGAGAAAATGCTGCTTGTGACACAAGCACAGGGACCTGAGTTTATATCACCAGGACCCACATAATATGGTGAAAGTTATAGCATATGCCTGCAATCCCATCACTGGGAAGACAGAAATAATCCCTGGAGTTCACTGACTACCTAGTCTAGCCAAATCATTGAGCTCTTCCTTCAACAAGAAAACTGTTATCAAGGAATAAGGTGGAGTGTGACTGAGTAAAATACCCCATGTCAAATTTTAACCTGCACAGGCACTTTTAATGCACATATAAAACACATTTATTTACATGCCAAAAAATTGATATGATTAAAATGTGGTACTTTTCTCTTTTAAATATTTATTTATTTAATTGACAGAGAGAAAGGGCAGGGGAGAGAGAGAGAGAGAATGGGCGCACCAGGGCCTCCAGCCACTGCAAACAAACTCCAGACATGTGCGCCCTCTTGTGTACTTGGCTAACATGGGTCCTGGGGAATAGAACCTGAGTCCTTTGGCTTTACAGGCAAACACCTTAACTGCTAAGCCATCTGTCCAGCCCAAAATGTGGTATTTTTCTCATGACCAATATAAATACAAAACTAGATATAGCATAATAGAAAATAGGTAAAGAGTGTACATCATAATAATACAA
The DNA here is from genome assembly GCA_036365145.1 of Orientallactaga sibirica. NCBI lineage: Eukaryota > Metazoa > Chordata > Mammalia > Rodentia > Dipodidae > Orientallactaga > Orientallactaga sibirica. Next base: position 5,075,095 of record JAEOAD010000027.1, read on the forward strand.
ATTGTGATCCATTCAAACCCCCAGAGGGTGTATTAAAAGCAGTTGTTATCCTTAGATAATTTTTGGCAAGGCAGTTAACATCTGATTCTGATTCAACAAGTTCTTAGTCCCTTATTTGTTTTTTTTATTGAAAACTTTAATATATGAACATGTAGTAATTTGATTTTGGTGCTGTTTCTTTATCACCTCCTATTTTGTAGCCTCTCCCTTGCTTCCCATCCCCTGAGGACCCTCCTCTTTCAAGGTATTCTTTCCTTTGTTTTGTTGTCTCCTTCCTTTCGTCCCTCTCTATCCTCCACGTCAAAATGTTGATGGGCTCAGACCTGAGCTGGTCATGTGTTGGAATTGGTAGCCACTGTGGGTTCACAAATGCACAGTCAGTTCTTATTGGGAGGACAGCATCTCTAAGCATACCTATCTACATTGTGGCTCATATTCTTTTCTTCGATGTTCATTGAGCTTTGGAGGGCTTGGGGAGGGAACTCTCCTTTAGTTTTGAACTCTTGACAGCCTCTATTTTCAACTTAGATGAGTTTTTATTCTGCTCAGTGTCTTCCGTTATCTCCATAGAGAAGGTTCTCTGTCTAGCAGTGAGAGCAGTCTTCATATTCTTTCTGGGACTAACTCTGCAATATTTCCTGAGACAAGGTAGGTGCAATAGAGATGGTAAAGTGCTAAGAAGAGTCTTTCTTCTTGTCATTTTGATGAGTCTTGGGACGCTCTAGTATTTGCCATCATCTGTAGAAAGAAGGTTCTTTGACAAAAAAAATTGGAATAGCATTAAACAAGGGATTTAAACACACCCACTTAGACAGATTTATGATGGACAATACCTCTGTTTATCAAAAGGACAGTGCAATGGAAGCTTCCCTCTGGGGTCTATGACCTCCCAAGCCATCAGTTTTTAACTTAGTTCTCAGTACCAGGTAGCACCCATATGAACAAGCGAGCCTACCATACACCAGCTATTGCCCTAAACTCAGCAGAAGACCCTGGAGGAGACAGAATAGTAAGTCATGATATTTTCAGCTATGTTGAACTGCTGTGGAAATAGCAAAACTCAATGATACAATTTTAAAAGAGAAAAGGAAGGGTCTTTAAATGGAGACCTGGGGAAGGTGCCTCAACAAGGACATTCTATGCTGAGCCACACATGCCAAAAGGTGTCAAGCCTTTCTTGGTATGGATATCTAGAACAGCAGGCAGAAAGAAAGTTCATGCAAAGGACACCGCAATAAACTTGGGACCTTAAGAAAGAGCAAACACCAGAGAAACTAAAGTGTGGTGGACAGGAACAAGAGTGTGGTGATGTAAATTACAATTAGGATTCTCAGCATCCAATAAGCATAAAAGGAACAGTGAAAACCCTGATATTTCCATTATTGGGGGGGGGCGCCAAATGTATTTTCTAAGAAAAGACAAAGCAAAATATAACTGAAAATTGTTTTATCTTTCTCATAACTACATCATTGTCATAAGCTGGAGAGTACCATTTATCTGAAGGTAAAACCATTTTTAAGATCAAAAGTCAGAGCAAGTTTGTGCTTAAGCTTCACCTTGATCAAGAAAATCTGGTGTGTTGTTAAAGCATCAGATTTGTGTTGCTCACACTCAGTTTCCAGTCAGCTCTATCTATTGGATTATACTCACTTTACCTATCTGAGCACCGTTTCTCATATAATAGATATGAAAATAAGAATGAACATCATTTCATATTTAAGGAAGCCCAAGTCATAGGCAGTGATGGAATAATGTATTACCATTTAAAATTTTAGATGGAATTTAAGAAGTATTTTATACAGTTGCCTGACCTTAGTAAAATACATGTGGTAAATTGGCATTGTTTCAATGAATCATTGGGGTTATTTACCAAGAACTTTTTAAAGTGAGGAGAGAAACTTGCCACTTCAGTATTAAAAACTAGCTGGGCTTGGTGACTCAGTCCTATAATTTCAGCTACTCAGTTGAAGCAGGAAGACCACGGAAAGTTCAAGAACTGTCTGAACTACAGTGGGGTCAAGTGTAGGCTGGACTACTCAAATAGACCTTGTTTCAAAATAAGCAATACAAAAATGGTTGGGGATGTGGGTCATTGTTGGAGCAAGGGCCAGCATCTATCTGTGGGTCCCTGGGTTTGCTCTCCAGCAACACAAAAAGAAAGTATTTAAAACCAGAATTGTGCCAGGTAAAGGACTTGCTTAGCATGTGAAAAGCCCTGGATTCAACTCCCAGCACTATAAGGAAAGTTAGGAATGAAGGAAAGAGGGGAGGGAGGGGGGAAGTAAGTTAAGGAGGGAAGGAAGAAAGAAGAAAGAGGAGGGAAAGGGAGAGCAAGAAGGAAAAGAAAGGAAATAAAGAAAGGAAGGAAGAAAGAAAAACTACTGTCCATCATAGATCACAGTCCCCTTCTTCCTGCTGTTTGAGTCTAATGAATTGTTATTGAAGCAGAACTAATATGATTGCATCTTTGGCCATTACCTTAGATATAAAGAGGTAGATTATGTCAAGGTCATTTTAGTTACATTATAAGAACTTGACACGTGAAAATTTCCTCATTAAATAAAGGAAGTAGCTTTGCAACTATCTGATACATGTGTTTAACATGTCTTTCATTTATCCTTATCAATCTTTGTTATATTCAATTTTATAAAATTTTACAAGGATCAAAAAAAGGAAAATGTAGAAACTTGGCTCCATGTCTATGAAGTCTTGTGGCAAAGACAAATGTGTGACAGAAAGTATACTATTGTTCATTTAAAGTTTTATTCTTGAAGGTGGTGGAATGGCAAGGTGCTTGTGTGCAAAGCCTGCCTGCCAAGATTCTAGTCCCAGCCACTCATATAAAGCCAGATGGGTGTTCATTTACAGTAACACGAGACCCTGGTTCATGGACACACACACACACACACACACACACACAAATAAATAAAATATTCTTTTAAAGTTTTATTTTTAGTCACCATAGACAGAGTAGGTTTTTGTCATGATACAATTGGTGTGCCGGAGAGATGGCTTAGTGGTTAAGGCACTTGCCTGTCAAGCCTAAGAACTCATGTCCAAATCTTCAAGTCCCATATAAACCAGACCCATATAACCCATATAAGCAAGTGTGCAATGTTGCACATGTGTACAAGGGAGTGCATGCATCTGGAGTTTATTTGTAGTGGCTGAAGGCCCTGGCACACCATCTCTCTCTCTCTCTCTCCAAATAAATAAATAAATAATTGATCCTCACTATATTTTCTTATCTGTCATGACTTTAATGGTTTAACACTTTGAATAACAAAAATAACAAATACCAAATCTCAGAAGCCTCATAACAGCAGATTCTAAGTGCACAGTTATTAAAATCACACACTGTTGTGTTTTCAGGTTTGTAGGACTTACCCACTACTTCAACTGTATTACTTTGGTTTCTGAATGCAGATTAACATTTTTCCTATGCTTTTTCTATATTGTGATCACAGTGGGCAAATGGTATTTCAAGCCTCAGATAAAAGCCTGAGAGAGATTTCATGTGACAGAGTTTTATCTGGGTTTTGAGAAACCCTAATAACAGCATTTACAATTCTCCTATGTAATTTATCCCTTCTTGTTACCTTAGGAGTATGGAAAACACGTTCCTGGTTTAAAAAGCTAAAGAAAAAAAAATCACAGTTTAATCTGAGTATTAGGAAAAGGATCACAAATCCTGCTATAGTATTTTGTATGTAAGCTAGTTCTGTAAGGCCCCTGACATGCCCCCTGGGAGCTCAATATTGACAGGCATGCTTGGCAATCAAGATCAAGCTTGTTGAATTAACGCAGCTCAAGTCTTGTATTGACACTATAACCCAAAACTGAGAACTCTGATCTTACCCCATTTATTTTGGCTTTGCAGGTGATACTGTACACTTGAATTAGAGATTTTCACCATATCTTGAATGCTATGACTATGGATTAATTTGATTTGAGAATATCTACTCCTTATCATGTTCACAGTGGAAATTATAAAGGAGGTATAACTTTCATTGTTTCCTCTCCCAGCATGAATCCAGAAGGAAACTGGCTAAGTCTGACATTATCTATCAGAAAATGTCTTATAATTTCCAGCTCCTAAGAGGGAAAGTGAAAAGAAGAATGTTGTTGTTCTTTGTAAATGTACCAAAGGAAGTAAATATACCTCAAATTGCTCATTCTTTAAAGGATTCTATCAAAAGTTAAGACAAAAAATATATGTCAAAAAAAGGCTGAATTATTTTTTATTCTGATCCTAAAAATTCAAATAGCCAAACTTCTAGTGACAATAGTCTTATAAACTTAACAAAAAGTATCCTTAAAGTGTTGAGGAAAATGTGACCATTATCAATTGCTTGAGAAGTTGAAAAAGACTTTTATTAATTACTAGGAATAATAGTAATGAAGGTGATGGCAAAATGTAATATTTATTCAGGAATTTTGATGTTCAGTGGGGTATTTTAGATGCAGTTGCTCTTTTAATTCCTTGAAATTGAAATTACTTTCCTTGGCTTTGTTTTCATGCAGGAGGAAACTGAGTTTCAAAGAGCTTAAGAAACTTTTTTGAGCGTACCCACTGCTTCAGAAAGCTGACCTTTATTTTCCTTCATGATCGCGACTATGCATTTCTCCTTTCCTTACAGAGCCCATACTCTGAAGGAACAGTCAAATGAGCATTGCTTCTCTAAACGACCCTTCTTCATCTTCCTGCTCTTCCTTCTCCTCCTCCTTTTTTCTCCTCCTCCTCCTTATTCTTCAGATATAAAAAAGGAAATAAGGAAAGAGTCTGGTAGATGGGAACAGTTCAGCAATGCTTCCCGGAGGACGTAGTATTCAGTTCTGGCCTAAAAGAGTCAGGAGAAGAGGGAACAGAAGAAGTTCTACAAAGATGTAAATAAACTTGGTTCTTCTGAAACTGAAATTGTTCCACACTGCAGGCATTATTAGGTTGAGGGTACATAAATGCTGCAAGGAACTTACTGAGATTAAGTGTCAGAAACACGCTTACCAGATGATGACCTGTATCTTCACTGTGAATTGAAGATAATATCAAAAATCAGATTTCATGGAGCCATTGTATAAGGGATAAATTAGATACTGTATGCCAAATGCCTGGCCTAGCCCTAGTTATCAATTCTAAGAACACTCTTTTATCTTCTAAGTAAATTCATACCCTTTGCTATCATTAGAAATAATTTTGGAACTGCCCTCTCAAACTACATTCTTTAAATAAAATAGCTATTTGGCACAATTTCCCTTCTAATTTTCCTTCTTGGCAAGTTAGGAAAGATACAATTTGGCTTTCTTTATATACATTTTCTTCTTTTCATCCCTTTCTCAAAGAAAATGTCTTAACTCCATCTTCCCTAGCCAGTGTCATTTGATACTTAATTTGCTCATATTTGTGGAATGGGATTTCTAAAATAATTTTGAATGTGAGTGATTTCAAATACATAAATGTAGACAAAATGTGCAATCTTGAGAACACCATATTGCAAACTCAGGGGTACTTGTCACAGTGCCTGGCATATCCATGCATTACGTGACTCCTTTGGCTTCTTTCCTTTCTCCTTTCTACTGAAATCCTTCACAGAATGTGCTTCAAACAGAGAAAGAGAAGGTCAGGCATTGTTCCAACAGATTGGTGTCCAACCTCTTCATTCATTCTAGATTGCAGTGCCATAACCTAACAGCCATCCATTCCCTGACCCACGAATATAAGTCCATTGTGCGAGTTCCACTTGAGGTGGAAAGTCATATCCTTGTTGTATAAAATGCAAGACAGTATTTATGTTCTACTTCTCTCTTTCATCCAAAACAATTCTGGGATGCACTTACTGGAATGTTGTAGCTCTGGTGGTCACTGCTTCAAGTACTTCTAGGAGCTCCCCTGCTCCCTGAACTCCATAAAGCTATGTTCAATCTACAGATCCTCACCCTGGAAATATGTACGTGAAAAAATCAATTTGTCTGTTCTTTCAACAAAGCTGCTCTGAGCCCATCAACATTTTTACATGGAGGACAAAAGGAATAAGACAAGAAAAGAAAAGGACAACCTTTTTTGTTTGTTTATTTATTTATTTGAGAACGACAGACAGAGAAAGATAGAGAGAGAGAGAATGGGTACACCAGAGCCTCAAGCCACTACAACTGAACTCTAGATGCATGCAACCCCTTATGCATCTGGCTTACATGGGTACTGGGGAATAAATTGAGCCTAGAACTGAGGTCCTTAGGCTTCACAGGCAAGTGCTTAACCACTAAGCCATAGTTTATGGGCTGCTATCTAAGTGGCGGAAGAACTAGTAACTTCAAAGCTGTGGGGGGAGGAGTTGTGAGAGAAGATAAGGGGAATGGCGAAGGCTGTGACTTCAAAGCTGTGGGGGTGAGAAAGATGGTGGAAAGGCCACATGACTTTAATCTCTCCAGCCCTTTAAAGGGGAGGGTTCTCAAGGAATGGAAGGCAGGGGAAAGGGAACAAAAGAAGATAAAAGTATAGTAATACAATCAAATTATTTTATGTTCTTATGTTAAAGTTCTCAATAAAAGTTTTGCTTTGAAATATGAAAATCATCCTTTTGTAATCAAACAGCATGTCTAAAGTCATATGTCCTTGAAACATTTCCATAGACTGCTTAAACATTTTAATTCCAGGGTAATTGTTAGATGTCAAATACACCTATGTCAAATATATATATATATTTGACATAGGTGTATATATATATATATATATATATATATATATATATATATATATATATATTTAAGTAGAAACTTTGTATGGCCATATCATATGTTGGTACCATCATTTCTCTCCTCCCTCCACTGAGGGCCCTCTGTAGTGGGATTGCTGGTCTTCACCATGTAGTTGTAGGATATGAGTTGTGAGAGCTGCAGTCTGTCATTGTGGGGAGGGCCATGTCTCTGGATATTCCTTCCCTCATCCCCAAATTTCCCTGAACCTTGGTGAGTGTGCTTTAATTCTACTTTGGGGTTGTGCTCTCAGCAGCTTCTAGATTTTTGCATTGGTGTGTTGTGAGTATTCTCACTATCTGTCTGGATCAGACTGGCCCAGGTTATCAGGCTTGCCATGGAAGCAGCACCCTTACTTCTATTGCCAGTTCCTCTGTGGTTTCACCTGGGCCCTGGCTGCTGTGTGAGGGGTGGTGCATCTCCTCTCTATTCTTATCTTGTTGGTACATAATGGGTGTCCTTGTTTCTGACTATTTTCTGGAAGAGAAAAACAGATATTTGTGGGTCTTTCCATTACCATTTCCTGGGGTCGTTGGAGGAGTTAGGGGGAAGCAGGGTCCATCCTGGAGCAGCGGGTGAGTGTGATGACGAAGACATGATGGGCAATGAACACCTACAAGACCGTCTGATGGACAGCACTCATTTATTCAAAAAAAGAGGAGTGGGTTTATAAACACTTGGGGAAGGTTGAGATGGCACCTACAGACCATATGGTGATCAGATGCATAGTTTATGGGCTGCTATCTAAGTGGCAGAAGAACTAGTAACTTCAAAGCTGTGGGGGGAGGAGTTGTGAGAGAAGATAAGGGGAATGGCGAAGGCTGTGACTTCAAAGCTGTGGGGGTGAGAAAGATGGTGGAAAGGCCACATGACTTCAGCCACATAAGGATCTCTTGGGCAGCTAGCCACATGGTCAGGAACTGTGAGGGGAAAAGTCTGACTTATGGAATGGTCAGAGCCTTTTGGGGTCCAGGGATAGGGCCTCGCCAGTTCTGCATACTCTGGGCAATGACAGGGCACACTACAACCTGCAACATAGAGAAGGCCAGTCACCGTCGCCAGGGACTCCTGGCGATAGGGCCAGCTGCTACCCCACAGCCCAGGGTCCCCAGCCATGTCCAACAGTTCAGACCAGCCTCCTCACAGTCCCAGCCTGTTTTTAACAATACCCAACAGATACTCCAACAGAGAGTGAGATCACATAGGTTAAACGGGGATAAGCATTATTAATTTAGAGAGATTTTGATGGGTGTAGCCTCACTTTGGGATGAAGGCTGGTGGGAGCTTCTCATTGGAGTCTATTATCTTGGTACCCATAGGGCTCTGACTTGGGTCCTAGTTCAGTTATGGGTTCCTTTCCAATGAACAGATCCCATAGTTAATCAAAGAGCCATTGTTTGCTCATGTAGGTTGTGTGTCACTATTGCACAGGTGTGTACATCTTCTCAGGTTGGTTGTTTTCATATAGCAGTGTCCCCTGCTTGCTCGTGACTTTATTGGCAACTTCCCCCCAGCAGCACACATAATGCTTTTCAACTCTATACAAGCTGACCATCTGGGAACTGACTTCCTTTCAGATTCAGCTAGATTTCTTAATGCCCTGTATTGGCAGCACATGGTGTCTTCATCAATAGGGTCTTACCTTTTACCTCAGGTAGGCAATCAGGTTCTCTGAAAGAAACCTGTGTTGTTTTGGTGACCTTGTGGATCTCACCAATCAACAATTCAAAATGCTTTTTTTTTTTTTTTTTTTTTGAGGTAGGGTCTCACTCTACCCGAGGCTGGCCTGGAATTCACTATGTATTCTCAGGGCAGCCTTGAACTAATGGCAATCCTCCTACCTCTGCCTCCCAAGTGCTGGGATTAAAGGCATGGGCCACCATACCCATCTTAACAGTTCAACATGGATTATAACAAATTTCTGGTATTAGGAGTTACAAGTCAGAGCCAAATGATTTAGCATTAGGTTTCTTTCCATCCAATGCAGGGCCCTTCTTGCTAGACAATCACTCCATGCTTCTATTGAGGGTCATATCTTTTTGCTATCCAGGAAGAAGTTTTCTATGGTAGCAATTCTTTTTGGATTTGGTTTTGTGTATATCTCTATCCTTCTCCCAGTTCACCACCCCCAAACTCTTCCTTCCCTCTTGTCTGTCCCTTGACTCGTATGTCATGTATTCTTGCAACACAAGCTGTTCCAGTTTAGGAACCACAGATGAGGGAGTACATGGGGCCTTTGTCTTTCTGTGCTTGGGTGAGTTCGCTTAGTATGATCTGGGTCAAATCCATCCATTTTATTACAAAATTCATTATGTCATTTTTCCTTACTGCTGAGTAGAATTCCATTGCATATATGTACCACATCTTCATTTATCCATTCATCAAACAATGGACATCTGGGTTGATTCTAGTTTTTAGCTATTGTGAATTGAGCAGCTATAAATGGTTGATATATCTCTGCAGTGATGCATAGAGCCTTTAGGGTATATAGATGCCCAGTAGAGGAATTGGTGGGTCAGTTGGTAGCTCAATTTTCATCTTTATTTTAGCAGTCTCCATATTGATTTCCATAGTAGTTGTATAAGTTTGCACTCCCACCAGTAATGAATGGGGATTTCTGTTTACCCGTATCCTTGCCAACATTTATTGTCATTTGATTTTTTAATGATTGCCATTCTTTTAGGAGTAAAGTAAAATCTCATAGTTGTTTTAGTTTGCATTTCCTTGATGGTTAAGAATGTTGATTGTTTTCTTAGGTGAATATTAGCCATTTGTATTTCTTCCATTTGAGAATTCCCTACTCTGTCCCATTTTTTGAGTGGATTGTTTGATTAGATTTTTTTTTTTTTATTGCTTAGCTTTTGGAGTTCTTTGTAGATTCAGATAATAGGCCTCTGTCAGTGGTATAGCTGGTGAAGATTTTCTCTCATTCTGTCGGTAGGCTATTGGATCTGTGTCCTTACAAAAGCTTTTTAGCTTCATGATATCCTTCTGGTTGAGTGTTTGTTTAATTTCCTGGGCTACTGGTGTCTTGTTCAGGAAATCTTCCCCCATTCCTATACTGTGGAGAGTTCACCCTATTTTTTCATCCAGTAGTTTGAGAGTTTCAGATCTTGTATTAAGTCTTGAATCCATTTGGAGTTTATATTTGTGCATGGTGAGAGGAGTGGATCAAGTTTCATTTTTCTACATGTGGTTATCCAATTTGTCCAGCACCCTTTGTTGAAGATGTTGTCTTTTCTCCAGTGTGAATTGTTGGCATCTTTGTCAAAGATCAAGTAGCTATAGTTACTTGCACAAAGGGCTTATCTTCAATCCTGTTCCATTGGTGTATATGTCTGTTTTTATGCCAATGCCATGCAGTTTTTGTTACTATGGCTTTGTAGTATAGCTTTAGATCAGGTATGGTGATACCTCCAAAGGTGTTTCTTTTGCTGAGGATATTTTTGGATATCTGGGGCCTTCTGCTATTCCATATGAATTTTGAGGTTTTTTTTTCCTGTCTCTGTGAAGAATGATGCTGGGATTTTTATGGGTATTGTGTTGAATTTGTATATTGCCATTGTTAGAACTGACATTTTAATATTAATTCTACATATCCAGGAGCATGAGAAGTCTTTCCATCTTCTTGTGCCCTCCTCAATTTCTTTCTTTCTTTCTTTCTTTCTTTCTTTCTTTATTTATTTCTTTATTTCTTTATTTCTTTATTTCTTTATTTCTTTCTTATTTTTTAGGGGGGGGGGTGTTTCAAGGTAGGCTCTCACTCTAGCCCATGCTGACCTGAAGTTCACTGTGTAGTCTCAGGGTGGCTTTGAACTCAAAGTGATTCTCCTACCACTGCCTGCCAAGGGCTGGGATTAAAGGCATGTTCCATCATGCCCTTCTTTCTTGAATGTTTTTAATTTTTCATTATATAGGTTCACATCCTTGGTTAGTATAATTCCAAGGTATTTGGTTTTTTTGTGGTTATCGAAAATGGAACGGCCTCACTTATTTATTTATTTGTATATTTTTTCTTTGAATATAGGAAGGCTACTGATTTTTTGGGTGTTAGTTTTGCATCTTGCCACTTTGCTGAAAGAATTTATCATAGAAGGATTGAGAAGAGTTCCCTGTTCTCTGATTACATGATGAGCTTAAGAAGAAGTGGTTTCAGTTCTCCAATGACGATTTGGTAAAATTCAGCTGAAAATCCATCAGGTCCTGGACTTTTCCTTTTGGGAAGGTTTTTGATTACATTTTCAATCTCAATGGATGTAGTAGGTTTGTTTAGGCAATTTATCAGCTCTGAATTCAGTTTGGGTAGGTGGTATATGTCTATAAATTCATTCATTTCTTCTGAGTTATCCATTTTTGTAAAGTGGAGTTTTTGCAAATATGTCCTGGTGATTCTTCCAATTTCATTGATGTTTTCTGTGACCTCTCCTTTTTCATGTCTAATTTTATTAATTTGAGATTTCTCTCTCTCTCTCTCTCTCTCTCTCTCTCTCTCTCTCTCTCTCTCTTTTGGTTGGTCAAATTAGACAAATTGGTTTATCAATCTTGTTTATTTTTTTAAAAGAACCAAGTCTTGGTTTCATCAATTTTCTTAATTTTTTTCTTAGTTTCCAATTCATTAATTTCTTCTCTAATCTTACTTATTTCTTTCCATCTAGGACTCTTATGGTTGTTCTTGTTTTTCCAATGCCTTTTGGTGGATCATCAGGTTATTTATTTGAGATCTGTCTGTCTTTGTTATAAAGACATTTAGTGCTATAAATTTTCCCCTTGATTGCCTTCTTTGTGACCCATAAGTTTTGGTATGTTGGATATTTTGTTGTTGTTGTTGTTGTTGTTGTTGTTTTGTGTGGTTTTTTTTTTTGTTTGTTTGTTTTGTTATCATTCAGTTCTTCTGAGAGGGTGGGAAAATTTTCCTCAATAATTTTGTTGAATATGTGCAACATGCTTATAGCCTGAAATTCTTCCCCTTCTGGTATACCCATGATCTGGATGTTTGTTTGTTTTAGAGTATTGTATACTTACCTCATATTCTGTTCACATGATCTTTTGAACTTGTCAGAGTTTTTTGACTCCTGATCAGTTTTACCCGTCTTATCTTCCAGATCAGAGGTTCTGTCCTCCATATGTTTGACTCTGTTATTGAGGACCTCTCTAGAGGTTTTTGAAAGCTCTATTTGATTTTTGTTATCTGCTGTATTTTTATAGCATAACGTCCATCTCTTTTTTGAGGTCCAATTTCAGGTCGAGTTTTGATTTTCTTGATGCTTCCTGGCATTCATTCTTGCACCCAATTTATTTATATGTCTCTTTTGAGGTATCCCTGGGATCCCCCATTAATTTAAGCCTAGTTATAAAAGATGTGTTCTCTGGGAGATGATTCCACCCAATTTCATTATACGAATGTTGGTTTTCTGATGGTTTGTTTCCAATTCAGCAATTTACTTGGTCAAGTTCACATAGCTTGTTGTGTTTTCATTTTGGGGTTCTACTTGTCTCTTCTATGTTTTCATTGGAGGCTTCCAATATGGGAGGAGTCAATCTTGATGGAGATCACTCAGATCTCTCAGTGGTTTTTGTGTGTGTGTGTGTGTGTGTGTGTGTGTGTGTGTGTTGTGGTCTACCCATCTGTGTGGTTCAAGGCATTTTTAAAATTTTTTTTAAAGAAGGAAGCAAAACATTGCCCTTGTAGAATCTTTAGTGAGTGTACTGTTTTGGGTTTGAACCCACGTATAGTGGGGTGGCATTGTCTGTACAGATGTGCAAGTTTTCTAGGGTGCAAGTATGCCAGCTGCTCTGGGCTGGTGGCTTATTCAAGAGCTGTGATAAGAGGTCAGGAATCCCCTTTGCCTACTATTTCAGCAGTGCCTTACCGATGGGGCACCCCAGATGAGCAGATTATGGAGGAATTACTGATCTGCTCTGGAGGGTAGTTGCTAAATAATCCTGACTTGGGTGCTGGTAGTGAGCTGCTGGTGGCAGGAATGTGGTGGGGCAGAGGGTTGTGGGTCTTGGGGATCCAAGAATTAGGCCTGGAGGTGGTCTAAGAAGGTAGCTGTGGATGTGGTCAGAGGTTGATTAGAATGATCAGAAGAGAAGATAGAGGCTGACTAGGATCCCTCAAGGGTAAGAGGTGTGGGGTAGGGACCTACATGGACAAAGTACAACAAAGTGAGGCAGAAGATTGGGCAGTATCTCTGGCAAGGATAGGTGGCTCACTGTGGGATAGCAGCTGGATTCTAGGCCTGGTATCCTGGGGATACCAGCAGGGGCCAGAGGTCCTGGAGGGGCAGAAGCAGACTGGGGTGGAACAGAGTGGAGGCTCTAAATCTGGCTGTGGGGACCCCAGGGACCAGTGGCCCAGGGATTAGCTTTGTGGGACAGAAGTGTGGGCTTTGGTTCTGGTGCCTTTAGGAAGTGCAGGAATTGGAGTCAAAAACTGCTGCGTGGGGCAGAAGTGCAGGCAATATGTCCAACACATGGGGATGCACTGGGCTATTTTGGGAGTGGCAGAGCAGAGTGGGTTAGAAGTGTGGGCTTTGATTGTGGCACTGCAGTTTGACCCAAGGCATGTGGATCCTGTGCCTGGCAGATGGGGAGAGGGAACAAGGAAGCATAGTGCAGGGAGCTGGGTGGCCAATAGGAGCAGGTAGAGGTTCAGGTGGAATCACAGCCCCACCCTGCCTCCCTCCCCTCAACAGTGTGCATGTGCTCAATGCATTGTTTCTCTCTCTGAGAGTGTGTGGTGGAGAAAGGCCAATGGCCTGACTGCCTGCCTGAGCTCAGCAGCCACCCTAGAGGTTGAGGTTGTGACCTAGCTGTTCCCCAAAACATATAAGAATCAGGAATTGGCAGATTCAAATTTGCATCTCATGCCCACCCAGAGGAGATCCTCTAATACAACTAGTACTGCAGACCCCCCCAATTCTTGCTTGATTTCACCTCCAGAGCTCAAGCGTGTTGTGAGTTTGCCATCTTGACACATTTAAGTATTTTTGAACAAAAAATTTTAGTAATTATTCCAATGAAGTACTTTTCAGATCATGTGCTCAGTTCAACCATATACACCTAGACAAAATATGTTCTTTGTAGTTCTTGGATCCGTTTCCATGTCTTATGTTAGCACACAATGCTGCCTTAAAAGGTTCCTTTCCAAAAAATACAAAAATCTTTTTTCCACAGCATTTTTATTTGTTGACTTATTTGTGAACATAGACAAAGAGAATGTGTGTATAAGCATGAGCATGCCAGGACCTCTTGCTACTGCAAACAAACTCCAGATGCATACACCACTTTGTGCATCTGGTTTTTTTGTAGGTACTGGGGAATTGAACCTGCCAACAGGCCTTGTAGGCACCTACCTTTAATCTCTGAGCCATCTCCCCAGCCCAAGGTAAAGAAATCTTAAAAGTAAAATATTTAGAAACTGAAGTAATAGTTACACAACCATAATTACATGAGTGTTTGTTCATAACAATAAGTTTCACAGCTGTCATCCACTGTTTTAATGCACACCATACTTATTAGCCGACTGTTTCTATCATTACCATTCTACAGGCAAGTGCCATTCTTGAAACTGATTGATGTTTAGGAATAAAGCACATTTATTACATCTTGCCAACTTCAGAGGATCAATCTTATAACCTACAGTGCTTTTTGAGAAGTGATGATACCTTATATTTCTGGAACTAATCACTGCTAAAGAAAGTAAAAGGGTGAAAACATAACATTTTTTTCTATGCAGACCTTTCATTGCATTAGATGTCAGTCAAGCATAAAATGATTACAGTGTTTTATCTGACGAGACTGACAGTGGTGAAAGGTAACTTTTTATGTATAAGAGATGTGTACAGACCTATCTATCTATATCAGCTATTGTCCATATCATCTTTCAATTTCAGTCTGCCTAGCCTGACTTGCACAGATAATGGAGGAAGTATGTGAAGAGAAGTAATAAATAAATAAAAGTGGTCTACTTTCAATGGATGTAGAAAGTAATGATATAAAAATAAATGTTTTATCATGTCTCTACTTTTCCTAAATTATTTTCTTCAATCACTATTTTTTGAAATTATTCTTTCCCTTAGGCCAGCTTGATCTTATACACTAAGTTTGCTTGTAATTTGGATACTTGTTTACATCATTGCCCCATGTTTATTGAACAGCTTAGGCCTTGATAAATTGGTGTTTCCATCATTCCCATTCCATCATCATCATAAAGAGATAAACAAGAGTACTCCTGGAGTAAGGGGTCGAAAAGAAATGTGGAAATGGGGGATTTAAGGTGAGGATAAAAAGTAACAAATATATAGGATAAAATATATAGGATAAAAACGTCTAGAGATGGAGAGATGGCTTAGCAGTTAAGACACTTGCTGGCAAAGCCAAAAGACCCAGGTTTGATTCCCTAGGCTCACATAAGCCAGAATCACAAGATGGTAAATGTGTTTGGAGTTTGTTCACAGTGGCTGAAGGCCCTGGTGCACTCATTCTCTCTCTCTCTTTTTTCTCTCTATCTACCTCTTTCTCTCAGATAAGTAAATAAAAAATATTTTTAAAAATCTAGAGATGACAGGAAAGAAAAAGAGAGGGAGAGAGAGAGAGAAAGAAAGAAAGATTTACTCTCGGTAGCTGTGTGGCTTGAATGTAAATGTATGCCCCATAGCCTTAGGTATTTTTGGTTAAGATTAAGCTTCCTACTTAGTCTCTAGCAGGAAGATCCCTACTAGAAACAGGTGTGTCACGAGGTGGGGGGAAGGATCACTAATAAGAATGTTGTGAGCCAACTGGAGCTCTGGCTGTTAATGCATGCTGGTATTGTTTTTTTCTACCTCTACTGGGGATGTATACTAAAGTAAGTCAGTTTCTTCTCCCATGATGCAACTTCTAGAATCTGAAAGTCTAAAATAAACCCTTTCATCCCATATGCTACTTCCAGTCAGCTATTTGTCCAAACAATGAGAAGGCAACTCCACCAGTAGCTGTAAAAATCATTTTAGAGTACTGTAGATATGGCTTAGTAGTAAGGGGTTTTGCTTGCAAAGCAAAAAGTTCCGTTCTTCAGTATTCATGCAAAGCTAGGTGCACAAGGTGACACATGTGTCTAGAGCTTGTTTACAATAGCCAGTGGCCTTGGTGTGCTCATTTTCTCCCTCAAATAAATAAATTCTTTTAAAAATTTGCTTTAGAACATGAAGCATGTTATTAGTGAGTTTACTTAAAATATGGAAATGTTTATAAGCTTATTTTAATAAAGAGTCTGAAGTGATACCCTAAAATACCCTGGAAATAATTCAGTCACTATTAGATATCCCAATTTCAACTATAAACACCCAAAGTTTAAAGGAAAAAAGATACTAAATGGGCAAATGAGTAGAAGTTGTAATCAAGCCCTCAGTCAATATTAGTAATGCTAATGATATACCAATGCTAATCTCTTATGACATCCTTCATTTTTCTTATGTAGAAACCATTTATAAGGGAGAAAATTTCAAGCTTTTGGTCTGGCCATACCTGAGAAATGAAACAATGAAACAATGATGATCTAGAGCATGAGTCAGACTAGTTTGTGTCTGCTGTTGAAAGCCAGCTGTCCAGAACAGGGAGGGTGACCCAGACTTAGAAACAGGTGTGTTTGGGATCCAGTTGCCACCATTTTCCTTGGGCCAGATCGCTCAAATACTCTGGACTTGATTGTCTCATCCAAAAAGAAGAAAGGATAAACACCTTTGGATACTAGGATCCATTATGTTCCTCTAATAAGAAGACATGAAATGCAGCATGTCTTCTTACAGATTATCTAACACAGTGCCTTCTGTTCATAATTTGATATTCAAACTTGCCCTGAAGTCTCAGAATCTGATAATAAAATGTGATGTGGCCATATAGCCAACATGTGTGGAACTGAAGAGCACTTTACCACATTCACACAGCTTTTAAGAGATGTTAAGATCTAACCTCCAAGCTGAAGAGATGCCTCAGCTGTTAAGCTCTTGCCTGCAAAGCCTGATGACCAAGGTTCAACTCCCAAGTACCCATGTAAAGCCAGAAACACAAAGTGGTGCATGAATCTGGAATTTATTTGCAGTGGCTAAAGGCCCTGGTGCACCCATTCTCCCTCCCCACCCTCTCTCTTTGTCTGTGTGTCTGTGTCTCTTCTGACTGGAGCCTGTATAAACGGAAGCTCTATCATGCAAACTCTTACTGTGTCCACCATAGTTGGCCCTTTTGACCTCCTCCTAGCAAATGAGATCTTTTCGTCTTATCTGAGTCAGTCTTCTGAAGTAGGAAATGTTGAAATAAATGGCTTATAGCATGTTATAGTGTTGAAACAAACGTTTATTTTAATATTTCTTATTTTTATTGATTTATTTATTAGAGACAGAGAGAGGGAGAGAAAATGAGAGAGTGAGAATGGGCATGCCAGAGCCTCTAGCCACTGCAAATGAACTCCAGATGTATGTGCCTCCCTGTGCATCTGGCTTATTTGAGACCTGGAGAATTGAACCATGGTCCTTAGGCTTCGCAGGCATGCACCTTAACTGCTACGCCATCTCTCCAGCCCCAAACGTTTATTTTAACACTTCATAAGTCATGAGCCATTTATTTTAACACTTTTCACTTGAAGTGTTTAAATAATAGGTTTTATTCAGGGATGTGTCATCCGCTGTTTAATGTAAAAGTGAATATGTAAATATACCCGTCTATTTAACCTGAATTCTCCACCCTTTAACTGCCAAACATCTTGATTGCCATAGTTTCTGGAGTAATCTGAAATTAAATTTTCTTTCATTTCTTCTTCAGTTGATAGGTAATTCGGTGGTACATAAGGTGACTGGACATCCTATTAATGGAAATCTGATTAAAAACATGGTTTTCTAGAAGACTAAAAAGGTGTCAAGCAAAGACTAAAACTGACAGTTGCTTTCATAACTAAAACAATGCTGTTTCATTTTTTGGTAATTTCATTCATGCACTTCAGTTCTCACCCTTATCCTATCTCTTCCCCTGTCACTAAAAACCTACTTCTTCCCACAGCTTTTATAGAAAAATATCAGGTTTTCCCTTTCATTCTTAGGCTGAGAAGCACGTGACTGCAGAATTATTTGGGGCACTTGTACTAGTTATAACAGCATTCAAAGGAGGCATTGTGAAATGTATTATTGATTTGGAAATCAACAGCTTTGGGTGGAAGATGAGTTATTCTTAGATATGATTACAAGGATAAGATATGTAACTACTTTTTAGATTAAAAAAAATATAACTCTTAGTTTTTTATGTGAGATTTTAATGAAGTAGTATAGTAAGATCCTGAATACAATGCATTGTGCATATTAGGCCATTTAATAATGAATAGCAATTATTGTTGAAATTTGTTAGTAGTAAATGTCAATTGATAAGAACAGTTATAAGATTATATGTTAGAGAAACTATTTCCACTGTTCACAAGTCTGTGTCTTTGTTTATGTAAAATAATATAGAAAAATAAATGCTTTTATATGGATAGTAAGAATCCAATTGTTACATAGGGATATATATATATATATATATATATATATATATATATATATGACATATATATGTGTGTGTATATTTATACATATACATTTAAATTTATTTACAAGGAGAAAGAAAGAATATGGGCACATCAGAGCCTCCAGATGGAAACTAACTCCAGATGCATGTATCACTTTGTGCATCTGGTTTTATAGAAGGAAGGAAGACAATAAGAAAAGAAGCTAAGAAAAGGAATGTTAAAGAAGAAATATTAGAAAATCCTTAGGTCTCACAGACTTACTCTTTTTCAGTACATGAATCAGCTCCTGAAGAAATCGAACTCTGTTGAAAGACATAATTGTAATGTAACAAAAGAATAAAATGTTTGTTTTTACTTTCATGTACTAGGAAATCTTTTAAAGAAAAATTAAAACCTGAGAAATAAAAGTACTCCAGAAAGAATACAAATACTAGCATTCATTTTCCATTTGACATTTTCCAATGTCTATAAATGCTATTGATTTCAAATTCTAAACTATTTCACTTTTGAACACGTCTTGTAGAATTATTACAGTGCTTTTTATATGAGCTTGTAATCATTGATTGTGACATTATATTCTCCATAAATGTGCCATTGTGAATAATTAAACTTGTTAGCATTTTGTTTGCCTACAGTCTTTTGGAGGACTGGCCCCTTTTGGCAATCTCTATTTCTGTCTGTGTGAGAATTTAGAAATGTATCATTCCCTCCCTCACCCCGAAACCTTAAAGTACTTTGGTGATATCAAATTTCAAGAGCTGCCTTGTAAAATTTCAGTATTTAGTAAACAAGAATTCTAGGACTTGTATTCTGGAGTTTATAAATAAATGATCTACATTGCAAACAGATCTTTTCTGTGCCACTTATGACTGATGAGCATTCGGTTTCCTCACACTTTCTTTCTTACTGCCTCCAGTAAAATAAACATGAGTGTTCCAAAAATGATATACATTATGATTGTTGGCCCTGTTTACTCTGAGTTGCAGATATACTTTAAAAGATTTGAGAGACTGTTATCATCTAACATTTTGTCTGTCAACTTTTTTCCCAGTTATAGAGACTATGAGTTCTGCAGGGGAAAGAAACATATTTAATAATTTTGGCAAAACTTACTAAAAATATCTCTTCCCTGGAGGCGTGGAAACCATGTGGTACCCATCCTCTGTAACTGGGTTTAACACATCTGTGATGCCTGGTGCTCAAATCTGCATGGTCAATTGCTGTTTGGAATCATTATACAGAATTTAAGCATTTGGATGACAAGACACTGCAGCAATATAAACTAAACAGCATCCATGAATGAGGAAAAGCATATGCCCCACATTTTGCTTAGATGTGTGCATCAGATAGCAACTATATATCCTTTTGCCACCAAGTTGGACCTGATGAAAGGCTGTCTGCTTTTCATGAGAGCAGAAGTTAGACAGCTGCCATTTGGCCATGAGTCATCATCCAGAGTTTCACACTTGCCAATTTGTCTAAACATCCATGCCAATTGGCAAAGTAATGACCCCAATTTGACAAGAGACCGGAATTTCATCAGAAACCATAAAGGACTGGAAAAGGAATGCAGAGACAGTATATTTCCTCATAAACCCATCATAGTCCTAACAGAGCTATAAGCCAGATAGTCTTTAAAGATCTGGCTGGGAAGATAAACTTATGATTACAGAGTTTTCATAGGAATATCATTCTGGAGTGTTTGCTTTCTTGTTTTTGAGAGTTAAAGATGTGCTCAGATGTTGGGGTCCCCCCTAGGGCCAGCAGAGTCTCTGCCGAGTAGGGGTTGAGAGGCACGGAGTCACAACACAGACTCTGGGAGTTGGGTGGAAGCAGGCAGAGGGTGAGCAACTGCAAACTCGTTTATTCAAGGAAGTGTAGAGGGTTTAAAGGGTTTGGCTAGCCAATCATTGTATGGGGTGGTCCCCTTCCTGTGACCAATGACAGCCTGTCTCCAGACAGATCATCTTGCAGCAGGTTTCTTGAGAGCATGAGACTGTAGCTGTTGTCACGCCAGGCCTGCGCAGGATGCCACATCCACAGAAGCCACTTCCTGTTTTCTTCTGGCATGTGGTCTGGCTAGGGCCCAACCTACATTGGCCATACATATCCTCCCTTTTTGTTTTTATTATTGGTGACCCTGGGAGCCATGGTTCTTTGCCAAGCCATTGTTGAATTCAGGTGCCAAGGGATCATCACATGTGACGATGCCTGTCTTAGGTTTCCCCATCTCATGGGGTCTTACCCATCATTGACTACCTGCCATCCTGGTGAGAAAACCCGAGGGGTGTGGCTATCACCTAGGAGGCATGGGAGGGCCACGTGGTGGTGGCTCTGTGGTGTGTGAATGGTCCCAGTGAGCAAGAATCAACTATAGAACCTGAAAACGACTGGGGTAGGACAGGTTTACAACTGAGAAATGGTGGATAAGATATCATATGGTGGTTCATGAGGGTTGCCCCTTCTGATTGATAAATGGCTCAGTGTAGTAGAACCTGGTTTGTTTGGATGGTGAGGATGTTCTGAGCAAAAGTTCTGAGACATCTGAAAAGGATCAGCATGATGGTGAGAATAACTAGGATTCCCGCCAGGATAAGAAGGGAGGAAGGGTTAAAGAAAGAAATGTATCATCAAGAGAAACAGCTGCAAAGCCAATGGGCGCCTGTCTAATGATAACATGGAGGTCAGCATGAATAGTCATGGAAGGGCTCAGTCTACAACTAAGGAGGGAGTAGTTGAGAAATCCCCCAGAAAAGAGTAAAAAGGTAGAGGTATAGAGTGTTGGGACCAAGACAAAACAATAGGGGGGTTTAACATACACAGGTTGTTGGATGACTGTCGTGAGCTCACCCTTAGCACCATTGTAGCAGACAGCTTCAGGTTCGCTGAGATGAACTTCCAGACCAGGCACAGTTATGGAGGAAGGGATATTATTTATTGAAGCTTACAGATCCAGGGGAAGTTCCATAATGGCAGAAGAAGCTGGCCTGCCTTCACAGGGCTAAGCAAGAGAGAAAAACCAACCGGCCACACAGCACGCAGAGCAAAACTATAGCCAAAAGAGTCACACAGCACACTTCAGGAACTCCTATTAGGCACACTTTGCATATCTTTACAATGGAATCTCAAACCCACCACCACACCTTAAGACCACCCCCAGTGACATTGCCTCTAGCAAGGTGATTGCAGATGCAAAGTATAACTAATAAAACACTGAGTATATTGGGGGACATATATTCAAACTACCACAACCATAAATAATAGCATTGAGTGTCCTTAATGGTAGCAGATCAATGGAATCAAAGGAGTTGCAAAGGAATTTATGGCTGGTTGGAGGGTAGCATTACCATAAGAGGCATTATTAAGAAAAAAGGCAAAGGTGTGGTTAAGGAGAAGTACTTGCTTGAACGAGGAGGAATACAGCGAAACAGAGTGGCTAAAATGAAGCCTAGGAAAAGTGTGGGAATCTAGGCCCACCACACCAAACAAGTATGGCCTAAGAAGAATTGTCCAAAATGGTTTCTGGGAAGTGGTAGTAGGGAGGAAAGGAGATAAAAGGAGAAAGTGGGAAATAGGTTTACAGTCCCATATCCAGACTGAGGGGTTTGGCATCATCCTCTTCATCAAGGTTGATCCCCTAGTCAGTGGCTGGACAGATGTTTCTGGCAGGAATCAAGATCGTGATCTGTGAAGTTTCTGGAAAGACGCAAGCATACCCCTCGGCCCTGTGTTAAAAGAGGGTGGGGTCCCTTCCAGATATTAGTAATAGGATCCCTCCAGTGGACTAAGGTTAAGGGCATTGTGGCTGGTTGGGATCTCCAATGTTTATAGGCCAGGAAGAGTCCTGCCTCATCAAAGGTGAGAAAGTTGAGTGTGAAGAGAGCTTCCACCAGGGCCAAGTGGGGAGCCTTGGGCAACATAGTGGACTTTTGTTTTATAATTAGTTCCTTTAGGGTCTGGTTACTTCTATCCACGATGGCTTGTCCTTGTGGGTTGTAGGGGACCCAAGGGAGTGTTTTATTACCCAAGATTCCATGAAGGATGTGAATTGGGCAGATGTATATGCAGGGCCATTATCATTTGGGGGGGGCAAGAGACACAGAGAGAGAGACAGAGAGAGAGGGAGGAGAAGACAGATAGAGAATGGGCACACCAGCAGTCTCTCAGCTGCTGAGAATGAAACCAGATGTGTGCGCCCCCTTGTGGGCAAGTGTGGCATTGCGCCCTTGCGTCACTGCATTTGGCTAAACGTGGTACCTGGAGATTGGAATTCTGGCATTCTTAGGCTTAGGAGGCAGGCCCTTTAACCTCTAAGCCATCTCCCCAGCCCCATTATCAGTTTTAATTGACCAGGGTACACCCATGAACAACATGGCATTTTTTAAAAATTTTTTATTGACAACTTCTATACTTACAAAAAATGCATGATATTTCCCTCCCCTGCACCCATACCCCTTTAGAACTCCAATCTCCATCATATACCTTCCCTCTCTCCATTAGTCTCTCTTTTAATTTGATGTCATTGTCTTTTTCTTCTATTATGAGGGTCTTGCAAAGATATTGCTAGGCACTGTAAGGTCATGGATATCGAGGCCAATTTCTGTCTGGGCAGTTGCATTGTAAGAAGTCATACCCTTCCTTTGGCTCTTCCATTCTATCCACCCCCTCTTCCCTGAGCCTTGGAGGGTGTGACAGAGATATTTCAGTGTTGGACACTCCTCCATCCCTTCTTCTCAGCACTATGTTGCCTTTTGGGTCATCCTAGTGGTCATTGCCATCTGAAAAGAGAAGCTTCTCTAACCAGAAGTGAGAGTAGCATTAATATGAGAATATGAACATTAAGTGTAGTGCTTTCAGGGCAGCTTGGTGGGAATAATATATACATTTAGCCAGACAATAGCAGGTTTTATACCCCTAAGGCTCATGACCTCCCCTGCCATAGAATTTTGCTTAGATTTTTCAGTACCAGGTATGTATTCCCTCCCATAGAGAGGGCCTTTTCAGTCCAATTATGGAGCAATTGGTTACCCCAAGAGTAGACATGCCACTTTTGCACCCGTTCAATCATTTGGCCTGTATGGCCAAACTGAAATATTCAGTGTCCACTCTTTTCACTGCTGATAACTTCTGTGTCACATATGGCTGCATGTAGTGCAGATTTTTCCAGCTTTCAGTTGGCTGGTCTACACAGAGAAGGTTTTCTGCTCAGCATGAGTTTGCTTTCTCAGTGACCTTGCCTCTCAGGCAAGAGATGTCTTCAGCAATAGGGTCTTACTATCTGTTTCTCAAGGGAAACCAAGGGCTTTGGCAATAGCCTTTAATGTTTTGGAGGCTTCCAGGACCTCCTTGGCCAGCAACTCACTGGAAGGTATCCCATCCCAGGCACTGAAAATTTTCTAGTAACAGTCTACAGCTTCTAGATGTGTCATTATTCAAAAAAGTAGGTTGGTTTACATAAGTTGTATTCACAGTATCTTGAATTTCGATTGACCCTCCCCCTGCCCTTCTTTTATGCATTCTCTTCCCATGGCCTCGCTTAGAACATGTCACTTTTTGTTGCCTTAGTTACATGGGACGCCTTCTCCACTGAGAGAGCAATATCAAAAGTAAGCTTAGAGTAAGTGTCCACAATGGCATGGACATATTTGAGGTTACCAAAGGAAGGTATGTGGGTAACATCCATCTGCCAGACAGAATTTGGGGTAAGACCTCTAGGATTGACTCCTTGAGGCTGTAGGGGGCCAAAGGGGGCTGGGGGGGCACATGCCTTGGAGGTATGGGTTATATGTTTGCACTGGCTAAAGTGAGAGCTCAGGGTATGGGGTTCTTAATTTACTGGGGGAAAGATGAAACATTTGTTGTAAACATCTAGCTTGTTTTAAAGGTGACAAGGATGAGACAGCAATAAACTTGTCTACCTGTGAATTTCCATTAGCAATAAAGCCAGGCAGACCAGTGTGTGAGTGAACAAGGGTATGATCGGTTTTCCATCTGCAATTGTAAAGTGGAGATGGCAATGTCTATGGGATGATGAGAGGGCCTGGGTTTGGCTAAGGGCAGTACCTTTGTCATTTGAACAGCGTAACTGCTGTCAGAGAAGATGTTGACAGGCTCTTGTTGACAGAGCTCTAAGACTCTGATGATGGCATATAGTTCCCCTAGCTGGACTGAATGGGGGTTAGGGAACTTAAGGGCCTCATCTGGTCAATTGGCTCTCTTAATAATTAGTCCACAAGTATGTTTATTGGCATCTGTAAAGGCTGAGGCTGCTAAGGGTATTGGCTGACCAGAAGGCCTGGAGAAATAGTCTTTATGGGCAAAGCTGTTAGGGATGGAAGTAGTTTGTGAGTGGGGAGGTGATTTTCTATCTCATTGGGGAATCCCACCACTAGGATGTGGAAAAGGGGGGGTCCTCCCTAAAAAGAGCTTGAAGTTCCAACATAGGGATGGGCAGAATTATTTTGGAGGGTTCTATATTATAGATTCTGTTAGTGTAGGTACAAGCCTTAATTGCTATGAGGAGCATTGCTTGTAGGTTGGTGGTGAGTTTATGGGCCTGTGTCCATGAGGGGTGTACCCAGTAAAGGGGAGATTGGTTTTGCCAGATGACTCCCAAAGACGCCTCTGCCATCCAAAGGATCACATTTAGGATTGGAGCAGACAGTCATATCTTGTGAGGGTCATTGAAAAGAGGTAGTGGGATGTTTTATGTAACAAATTTTTGGAGTGATCATTTAAAGGAATTTTCTTTGAAGGGTTGTCAGTAACTCTAAGGAGGTCATAAAGCGGTAGGAGTTCACTGGGAGGGATGGGCAAGAAAGGTTTGAGCCAGTTAATTTGGCCACAGAGTTTTTGGAGATCATTAAGAGAATAATGGTCCTTTATTAGAAGGTGAGGGGTAAGTGGATGTATGCTTTTGGGGCTGGGGAGGTGGCTCAGGGTTTTTTTCCAAGCCTGACAACCTGGGTTCAATTCTCAAATACCCACATAAAACCAGATGTACACAGTGGCATATACATCTGGGAATGGTTTGTAGTGGTAGGAGGCTCTAGCATGCCCATTCCCTACAAATAAATAAATAAATTTATTTATTTTATTATTAAAAATATTGCTTTCAAGAAAATTTCATGAAGATAACAAACACTAAAGGGCCCACAGCATCATAAAACTTTCTTCTCCTGGGTCACATAGTTGGCACTGGGTCCCCTCAGCCTCCATGTATTTCCAGCTTAGCCTTCTTTTCCAAATTGCAAATGGGAAGATATTCTCGTAAATCATGGGATGATGTTGACCATCACATGTCTTAGAAGTAAATTTACATAGGGGCTGCTCACTTTTGCAATAGACTGTTTCAGTTTATTTGTGCATATATTTGTATTTTTAAAAATATTTATTATTAGAGAGAGAATGGACATTCAAGGACCTTTTGCTACTGCAAACTCCAGATGCGTGCACTACTTTGTGCATCTGACTTTACTTGGGAAATGGGGAATTAAATGGCAACTAGCAGGCTTTCCCAGCAAGTGCCTTTTAACCACTGACCTATGTCCATAGCCTTTTCTTTGTATTTTTGAATTTACCATAGCTTTCATGCATGGTCTCACTACTGTCTGGAACTCTCAGCTCCAGGCTGGTCTTGATCGATCTCACTGCAATCCTCAGGATGGCCTTGATCAATCTACCTGCCATCTTCCTACACCTCCAGAGTGCTGCGACTAAAGAGAGTTGTGAGCTGCCACGCCTGACAAAAGTTTATTTTTCAAATGTGTCCATATATATACACACACACACACACATATATATATATATATAACTTTGACATTTTTCTTTTCCTTCATCTTTAAAATTTTTAATTTAATTTTTAATTGGTTTAATTGAGAGCTTTAACATATGAACATACTGCAAATTGGTTGTGTTCTCATCATATTATCCTCTCTTCTGCCCTCTCCCACTCCCATGCCACTGAGGATCCTTCTCTTTCAAGGTAGTCCTTCCTTTGGTTGTCTCACTCCTTTTGTCCTCCCCATTCTCTATTGTCTAAATATTTGTGAGCTCAGAACAGTGCAATGTGGGCTACTGGCTGGCAATCCCTGTGGGGTCCTGAATGCATGATTAGTTCATGTCAGGACACTACAGTATGCCTTCCCACACTGTGGCTCTTACAATTTTTCTATCCTCTCTTCTGCAGTGTTCCCTGGGCTTTGGAGAGTGTGAGAGAAGTGTCTCATTTGATGTTGAACTCCTGACAGCCTCTTATTTTCTGCTGGATGAGTTTTGGTTTTCTCAATGTCTGCTGTCATCTCTATTGGAAGGTTTTCTGACTAGCAGTGAAAGCAGCACTCTTACTCAATCTGCCACTTCATCTTTTTTTCTTTTTTGAATATATGGCCCCATAGACTCTGGAATTAAAGAAATTATTTATTTGCAAACAGAGAGAACAAAAAAAGAGAAAGAGAACAAGAGAGAGGGTGTGTGTGTGGGCATACCAGGGCCTCTTGCCACTGCACATGTACTCCAGACACATGCACCATTTTGTGCATATGGTTTACAGGAGCATTGTGAAATCAAATCCAGGTCACCAGGCCCTACAAGCAAGGGACTTTATCTGTTGTGCCATCTCTCAACACCCCCAGCCTTTTTTTTTTTTTTTTTTTTGAGTGAGGATTTTACTCTAACCCAGGCTAAACTTTAATTCACCGTGTAGCCCAGGCTGGCTGAGAACTCACAGGAATCCTCCTCCTTCAGATTCCTGAATGCTGGGATTAAAGACCCGCACCATGAGACCAGGTTTTATTCATTTCCTTACTAATGATTTCTGATGATGACATTCACTGTTTTAAAATTTATATATAAAATATATAATAATAACATATATTAATGATATTAATAATATTATATATGTATATAATACTTTCAAGAAATTTTTGCCTGACTCAAGGTTACAAAGATCTTCTGGTTTCATTTTTTCTGGAACTATATATATCTATAGCCAATCTTGACTCATTTGGTAATTTTTTTGTATGAAGTGAGATAGAGGCCATGGTCTTTCATTATTATTTCAGTTTCACATATTAAGTAGCAGGGTGTGATAATGCAATGAAAGCGTGTGTGAAGGTAAAATTGGGATATTTAATGCTTCTCTTTCCTTAAACATTTTTAAAGTTTGTAGTAAATACAAAGTGACTCTAATACACTATGATTTTTGAATACATGTCTACAAGATATAATATCAAATCGGGTAATTGATGTTTCCATCATTTTATCATCACTTTGCTTTTAGAGGCTTCATGGTTTTCTCTTCTAGTCATTCACAAAATATATTTAGATCCTGTGAACTATATTCACTTCACTGTGCTGCAGAACACCAAAACTGTTCTTTCTGTACGTAGGTACCCATTGGGCGACCTCCTTTCACCCATGCCTTCCCAGCTTTAGTAGTCATCATGATATTCTTTGACATGCACTCAAAAGTGGAAGAGCCATAGCAAATGAAAGATCTAGTTTTCCTTTTTTGAGGAAACTGTGTTATCATCCATACAGGCTGTACCAACTGGTTATTATCAGTATTGGTTGTACTAAAAGTGTGTGAGCTCTCTCTTATGTACATACTTGCAATACTTGTTATTCTTTTACCTTTTTGAATAGTAGCTATTTCTCACTGGTGTAGATAATATTTCACCATGGTTTGATTTATACTGACTTGGTGTCTAATGGAACCAAGTGTTTTGTCATAAATTATTGGCCATTTGAATTTATCTTATTGAACAGTTTCATTTACATATTTTCCCACATGATTGGATTATTATTTTATTTATTTGAGAGAGAGAAAGAGGCAGAGAGAGAGAGAGAATGGGCATGCCAGGGCCTCCAGCCAGTGTAGACGAACTCCAGATGCATGTGCCCCCTTGTGCATCTGGCTTACGTGGGTCTTGGAGACTCAAACCAGGAACCTTTAGCTTTACAGGCAAACTCCTTAACTACTAAGCCATCTTTCCAGCCCAGGATTTTTTTAAAATTATTAAACTATTATATTTATTTAGGGAAGTACAGAACCAAGGGAAGGAAAATGAATACACCCAAGTGCCTTGAGAGGCCACATGTTGGGCTTGAGAAAACTGTGGAAGGGACAGAAAAGAAAGTACAAAGAGCTTCTGCCATGTGGAGAGCAGGAGGAGAAAGAGCCTACGTGGAGAGGAGAGGTGAGGGGGCTCTGCCCTTGTCTTGGCCTAGTTGGAATCACCAGAAGCTGGAGGTTCAGGAGTGGTCAGGCAGCTCAGAGGAAGTGGATCATTTTTAACATTAAGTTCTAAATCTAATTTGGATATTAATCTTGTTTTTGTGTGTGTGTGTGTGTGTGTGTGTGTGTGTAGAAGACAGAGTTTAATGTAATACTCTCCATCTATTTTTGGTTTTTCCTTTTTGTATCTTTGGAGTCACAAAAGTTATGTTTATCCCTCTGTGCTGATGAGTGTCCCTGTTTTGTTCTAGTTGCAGTTCTTTGTTTGGGTCTTTCTTTATTTTAAGTGGATTTTTGTATAGGGTGAGAGATAAGAGTCTAGTCTTCTTTTCACATTGAACTGAGTTTGTATCTTGATCAGCATCAATTATCTATGGGGCCACTTCCAAACTCCATTCTGTTTATTTATTGGCTATATACTTTAACATGACTTGGTTGACTTCTATGGATTTAGAGCAAGCCTCGAGGTGAAACAATATCCTCAAATTCTGTTTTTTTATGATTTTTTGGGCTATTCCAAATACTTTTTTTTTTTTTTTTTTTTTTTTGCATTTCCATGTAACTTAGAATCACCAAGTTGGTTTCTTCAGAGAAAGCTTACTAGAATTTTGGTTAGGTTGTGTTGAATCTATAGATAGTTTTGGAGAAACCAAACATCTTAATTATGTTGGTGTTTCTAATATATTAGTATATCTCTTAATTTTCTTAAGTATGTTTGATTTTTCAAGATTATTTTTGTACTTTCAAGTAGACATATTGGGTATGTTTCATAAATATATTATTAGTTGTATTTTGTGAAATGATAAATGTTATTTTAACTTCCTTATAATTTGTAGCTTATAGATAGAAAAGAGCAAGGCTTACAATACATACAAAGTATTGAAAATGGTAATTTGTTCCATTGTACAGGATTTAGTTATAGGCTTTTCATAAAATCCTATAGTCAGGTTGAGGACATTTTCATTTATTCTCGTTTGTTCAAAATCTTCATTGTGGATGATTTTGAATTTTCTGAAATGCACTTCCTACATCCTTCTGAGACACTTAATTTTGTTCTTATTCTATCAACATGATAAATTAGATGAATTGATTGTTAAATATTAAACCAACATCACACTTAACAATTATGCTTTACCCTTTTATACATTGACAAATTCCATTTTGTTATATTTTATAAGGCATTTTATTTATACTAATATTACTCATAATATATATATATATATATATATATATATATATATATATTTGTTTGTATGTATCTATATTTTTGTTTCAATGTACTATTTGCATGTTGGTTCTAGAACTATACTAACCTCAGAATATGAGCTTAAATTTGTTCCTCCTCCTGCCTCAGCAAGGATTTTTGAAAGATTGCTATTATTTCTTCCTTAAGTGTGATAGAAATTATAACGGAGCCATCTGAGCTTGCAGTTTGTTTTACCAAATCATTTTTACTCATGAATTAAATTTCTGTGCTAGTTATGGGTCTATTTTTGGTGTTCTTCATTTTGTTGTCTCAATTTAATTAGCTGTATTTCACCTTAAATTTGCCTCTCTTGCTTCAATTGTTGAATTTATTGAATAAGGTAATTTATATTGTTTCCTTACTATCCTTTTTAATGTGTTTACAACCTGAGGTTATGATGTTACTTATTAAGCATGTACCAGGCCTTACATAGGTTGTTCTGATGGTATCTGATTCTCAATTAGTTCTGGTCCATTCAAGTCACTGCTGGTTTCTAGCCACCCATTTGACTGAGAAACATCTTCAGTTTATAGTCCTAAGTCAAACAAACAGACCCCCTAAAGACAAACATGCATGTGCTTGCATGCGCACGTACACACACACACACACACACACACACACACACACACACATAACTTGTATGAGTCTAGATTCCCTGTTTGGCACATGGCTGTCCTCTGGCATAGAAGGAGAAGCTGATGACCTGCTTATTTTTGTCCTTTGCCTGGCACAAGAGAAAACTCTATGGAGTACTTTAGGAACCCTTTTCTGAAGTAACATAGTATTAAATTGTTTTTAAATATTTTATTTTTATTTATTTATTTGAGAGAGAACAAGGCAGAGGAAGAGAGAGAGAAAGAATGGACACACAGGGCCTCCAGCCACTGCAAACAAACTGCAGATGCATGTGCCACCTTGTGCATCTGGCTTGCATGGGTCCTGAGGAATCAAACCGAGGTCTTTTGGCTTTGCAGACAAGCACATTAATCACTAAGCCATCTCTCCAGCCATATAATATTAAATTCTTTCCCTTTCAGAATGCCTCGACTCTGTGTTCTAATTTCTGCATGCAAAATATTCCCACAGTATTTATGATTTTTGATAAAGTATAAATGCATTTGTGAAAATGAAATTTTCCAGAACTGGTAGTAGCTGGTAAAGGGATGATTGAAGTGGACCATTTAATCTGGTCTATTACATGAGCTCTCCATATTCTGAAAAAGTACACATTCTATTCTCATTTTAGTTCTTCTGTCTGATAAAAGTTCCAATTTTAAAAATCAGTCTAAAGATTTTTATAATCTATACAGAAGCTACAGCCAGGTGTATGCACAAACAGTATATATTTTCTTTACTTTCCCTTGAAAAATATTTTTATTCATAATACACAATTACATTTTTTAAGTTTTTTACAATTATTTGAGAGAGAGAGAGAGAGAGAAAGAAAGAGAGAGAGAGAGAAGCAGAGAGAGAGAGGAAGATAGAGAGATAATGGGTGAACCAGGGGCCTCCAGCTGCTAAAAATGAACTCGAGGTGCATGGACCCCCTTGTGTATCTGCCTCATGTGGATCCTGAGGAATCAAACTTAGGTCCTTTGGCTTTGCAGGCAAGTACTTGAATCACTAAGCCATCTCTCCAGACCTAATTTACGTTTTAAAACATTTATTTATTTATTTATTTATTTATTCACTTATTTATTTGAGGGGGGAAAAAGGCCAATAGAGAGAGAATGAGTGTTCCAGGGCCTCCAGCCACTGCGAATGAACTCCAGATACATGTGCCACCTTGTATATCTGGCTTTCGTGGGTCCTGGGGAATTGAACTTAAGTCCTTTGGCTTTGCAGGCAAGTGCCTTGACCACTAAGCTGTTTTTCCAGCTGCACAGTTACAT
Source organism: Orientallactaga sibirica (assembly GCA_036365145.1). NCBI lineage: Eukaryota > Metazoa > Chordata > Mammalia > Rodentia > Dipodidae > Orientallactaga > Orientallactaga sibirica. Next base: position 5,106,753 of record JAEOAD010000027.1, read on the forward strand.
TTATTATTTGTCATCAAAACAGAAATATTTTTCTAGACTCTCTTTATTTTCTCTTTTATTTAGAGATTCACACCTGTTTAGTTTAACACCAGGTTAATATTTTCAGGACAAATTAAAAAACTAAATTATCATTTAGAAATGAAAGTTGTTGCTGGAGTAGGGAAGAAGGCTGTTCTTCTGTCCATTGGGTAGCACACCAACGCACCTGAGTGTATCGTTTTTATCTATCCTGGGATGATTCTTTAGCATGACTGTGAAGTGTTTCACAAACTTGAGGTGTTCGGTACAGAAACTGTAGTTGTTTTAACTTGGTTCTCACCCTAGTTGGAATTTTACATGTTCTGGTTCCCAAACCCAGAACTACAAAGCCCAGCTGAAATCCTGAATCTTCCCCCAAAGCCTTCATTAACCACCTCAGTCTTCCCAACTCTTCCTCTTCTCTCTATATCTTTCACCTGCTCACAAAATAGGAGGCGTGTTCATGCATTGCCCATGTTTTTGCCTATCTGCCCCCAGCCTTCCAGCTTGCTGAAAGCACCCTTTCTGTTACCTGTTAGCAGCTAGCTCTGGGCAAGTTACATGACATAATTTTGACTGAAAATAATTTCTTACTTTTAACCAGTTAAAATGGGGGAGGAGTATTGTTGTTAATGAATCAAGAAAACAGCTAGTTGGTGTAGCCCTTCCTTCCCAAAGTGCCTCACTGATTTCATATTTATCAGTGGTTCTAAGTTTCAGACCAGGACCTAGGTGGAGATGGCCTTGTCTTTACCATATCCTTGAGAGATGTTCAGCCAGCCCACGGGAGAACAAAACGCTGCTGCCTGCTGTACAGCTGGGTTTCAGCAGACTGTGAGGAATGCAGTCTTATCACAGTGCACAGAGATTTACACATGTAACTCATTGTCGAGTGAAAAGAGAATGCATTACTAAGAATGAAAGGAAAGGTTTTACAGTGTAGCAAGTGCTACCGTGGACACCCTGGCGGTAGAGCCACCCACAGGGAAAACAGAACACAGAGAGAAAAGAAATCCTGCCTTTCTAACACAAGAAATAATATAATCCTTGTGGATGCAGGAACTCTGCTTGATAATTTTTTTTTTTATTTGTCCTCAGGAAAAGGCTCACTTCTACTTATTCTGGGTTCTCTTAAAGATGGCAAGACATTCTGATGACCATTGTTAGTATTCTTATTATAACCTTCTCTTTAAATAACTATTTTTGGATATCCATAAAATTGTGAGTTTTTAAATTTTTGATTATTTTTTATTTTTTGAGATAGGGTCTCATTCTGGTCGAGGGTGACCCGGAATTCCCTATGTAGTGTCAGACTGGCCTTAAGCTCATAGTGATTCTCTTACTTCAGCCTCACAAGTGCTAGGATTAAAGGCTAGCACATCTGGCAAATGATGAGATTTTTATGGGTCATGAGAATATTTGCACTAGACACTCAAGCACAGTCATAGGAAAAATGTTTTATACCCCAAGTTCAGCAATGGTTGTGGTTCAGAATGTCTGATTTAAGAAGTTCATCTATTTATATTTCATTATAAGCACCTTGAATTTTTGGGCAAAAAGTGTTGCCTGCAGTACTTAATAGAGATTGGAGCTTATGATCATCTGGATATAAAGAAAGTCCTTCCTGTTAAGTCCTAGAATAGATTTTTACTGCAGCATGCTGCCTCTCTTACATACATATACTATTTAACTGAGTCTGGTTTTCTTCATCTGTAAAATGGAAATAATATGTTAATTATAATGATGTTATGAGGATATGAAAACTGTGGATAATTTGCAAAACTTAACTTACTTAACAGGGTCTTGAAATTATTTCAATTTAGTCATGAAGATGATATGGCAACTAACTGAATTCTAATTTTCTTCATATGAGAAACTCACAGCTTAAAACGTATGAAATGCTCATAGGTTTACCACATGCAAATCAGCAATACTTTCCCTTATTCATACTTCTTAGTAGAAAATGGTGCTTAATAGCAACAAAGAAATAGTTGGAACTTTGGTCCATTTTAAATACAAAATGCTGAATGCACTCCATAAGCCATCTGCAGGTTTTCTTGGTTAACTTTACTGTGAAAATGTGGACCACTTTTTAAGTAAAAATGTACTTAACTATTCAAAATCAATAAGAAGGAAACATTTTTCTTTTGTATGACGATATTAAGCAACTAATACGATGAGTTTATGACATATTTATAGATGTATATTATTTTAATTTGCACCAACCAATTACATATCCAATTTATAAAATCCACTGTATTTATCTACAAAGAAAGTACTTCTGTTGTATCATTTACCATGCAAACAAAAACAACTTGGAAATAGCAAAACTGTATGTATTTCAACAAAACTTATTCTTGTAGCTGTTCTTTTCCTCTGTGTAAACTTAAACGTCTGCACACTGAATTTCCTTCTAACTCTAGATGTCCTCTCTGGCCATGTTGAGGAACGTGCTTACTGTACTGTTTCATTAAACTGCTGTGTTATCAGGTAATTGTTTAAACATAATGCCAGAGCACTATCAAAAGGAAAGGTGAACTAATGGCATTTGCAAATGTCAGGGATTATCTTAACACTTTTATTATAGTTTATAAAAAGTAGGTTCAGGGCATTTCATGGCAATTATTTCTACAGAAATTGGTTATTTAAATAAATTGCTAATTATCTGAAGATGACAGTATTGAAAATGCCCCTAATGAGTTGTTTAATAGTATAGCTTGTGGTGGCCACCTACAGGTTGAAAATAGAAAAGCATATAGACTATGCCTGGTAAAGGGTCTCTTTTCCCTTGTAGTAACAGATTTTAAAACATTTAGCTTTTCAGCTAAGTTGTTCTATGCTGTGATGGCTTTCTAAATTACTCATACAGTATGACTTTTGTTTTAATTCAAATTTCACTTTTCTCCTGCTGTTGTCTTTGTTCTGTCATTCTTGGATATAATTATTGTTGGTTATAGCTAGTATGATTTTTATATTTTACCATCCCAACTGAGAAATTTTTAAGTGAAAGAGAATTCTATTTATAATAATACTATGTAATTATAAAGGCATACATATAATAAGTAGAGACTCTCCTGGGCAAACTGGGCCATATGGGCATGTGAGTTATAGTAATTACTAACTAATCTAGCTCTAATTAAATCTTATCCAACAATTAATATAATGCTTATTTGTTTGCTTTATCATACCTGGGTAATATATCTTTGTTAGTTATAACAATCAACTTGTCCTCTGTAACTCAATTTATATTCAAACACTTAAGATGAAGAAGGTAAGAACATGGTATGGAGATAGGTGCTCTGAGTTTAAATATTGAGCCCACACTATTTATCCTTATTTAGTTTCCATTTGCAAATCTATACAGATATAGAAAAAATTGCCCATTTCACAGTAAGATTGTCAGAACAGTATGTACCAAATTTATAGGAAAGTAGCAAATGATTAGAAAATACAATAGAGGTTTTATATTTCATATATTTGATCTGAAAATTTCATCTGAATTATAGTCATCTTTTCTAGTTTCTTGATTAGTTTACAAGTTAGTGCTTATAAAATTACTCTTTAAACGAGTATAGCTTTAAACTAGTGTAACAAAGTCACAGTATCCTTCAATTTAGAATGGGAAGAAACTTAATATTTCCTAGATTACAAAAATCTCTCTGATACATCTATCTGGCCCAATAGCCATAGATATTCAAAGTGTAGTGAATTCTTCATGTAGCCAAATCCATGGCTGAATTTATATCAAATTGAAGGTAAAAATATGAATAAGAAGAAAAATAATGTATGTGAGACAATTGGTTCCTCTTTCCAAAACAATAAGAACAAAACATAGTATAAGTCTTTCCTTCCTAGCTATCTATCAAATAATTGTAGAATGCTATCAGGACTCTTTTTAATTATTATATGGACACCTGTATGGATGGGCAAGCAACAGGAAGAGAAAGAAAGAGATCATCCCATTTAGTTAGATTTAAATTTATCAAAATTTTTTATTTAAAATAATGAATACAGAACAAAATGTGTTCTTCTGAATATTCAGAGGATAGAATCACTGAGCATCCTGCATATAAAACCCCAAGGCTTACATGTTGATGCTACCTATTAGTATAAAGAAAATTAAGGCAAGACCTACATTATCCAAGGTGGGAGGAGAGGGAGAAGGCTAATGATGGTACAACCATGGCTGTATATATACTATATACATAACTAATAAAAATATTTTTAAAAAGAATAGCCATTTTAATTGTATAAGTACATTATAAATATCATTATATAAAAGAATCAAATGATATACAACACTGGTATCAAAGCTTGGAATTTCCTTTAATTCCTTTATTAAATATCATAGCTGCCCATTAAATTTACCTGTTTTCATTGTGTTGCTAAAAAATACTTCTAGGGACATTTTTATTTATAAAATTCTGTATTTATATACTAATGTGATACACTCCTTCAAATGGAATTTGTAGATGAAAAGTCATACATATTTAGATAGATATTAGACATATTTAGATACATAAAATCAAATATTTACTCACAAAATTGCATTTATAATTATAGACTTAATGTTCAATATTAATAATTTTTGAGAAATAAAATAGGATGGATTCTAAGAGGGTACCAAATTTACACCTTTCTTCCAATGTTTTCATACATGAAAAAGTACATTTATGGCCAATTTTTTATGGCTTAGACAATAATGTTACCTTATAAAAATACAAATAGGCCAGGTACTGTGCTAAGTGTTTTTCATAAATTATATCAATTAAGATCCCATAAGTCCCTATGATACCATTGATATCAATGTCCTTGTTTCACAGAAAAAGTGATAGGAAGAAAAGTGATAGGTGACTAAAGGGCTTGCTAAAATTCACTATTGTATAAAACAAATTAGTTCAAACTAAAGACTAATTAGCTGGAATCATTTTTCCCTGTTCTCTTAGCAGTAGGCAACACTGATTCTGATTTTCTTAAAGACACTGTGAAGATGATTCTCTTTGTAATTGCTGTGCTATCAATTCTCATTAATAACTGAAAAATAGATGTTCTTATGTCACTAAGACTTGGTTTTTAAGCTAATCCATCCCTTTTAAATTCTTCATCTTGAGATTCCATTTCTTCATGTACAAAAAAAGAGATGACAGTATCTTCACAGAGCTGTAAGGGTAAGTGTACAGGAAGCCCCAGCAAAAATATCTTCTCTATAGAAACAACTCTATGAATAAATGTTTCTGCCCCTTCCACTAATAGTAGCTGACATTCACAGAAAGGTTTGCAGCCCCTACTTAGTCACCATTATTAATTCTATTGCTTTAAAATAAAATACTCGACACAGTCTAGATACAGTTAATTGAGTATGAATTGACTCTGGACATACTGAGTATGTTATGCAACAGATAAGCATAGCTATAAAGATACCAAAAGTTAAATAAAAATAGATTTGAATCATGACTAAGATTCAAACATTTTAGTAAGAAAAAATTTCAACCTTTCAAAAACAAAACCCTAAAATAATAGGAACATAAAATTCGCAATTTTGATTTGCCCATTTCTCCCCTTTTGATTTTACACTTCTACATATAACTCTAGATACTTTTGTGCTTTGCTTTTGGCTTGAATTATGCTAATGTTCTCAATGGATCTTAATCCTTGTGTAAATATGTATTTTTAAATAGCTCTGCTTCACATATTTACCAGTATATTAGCTTCATTAACATTTTAAACTTGTTTTAGTAAAGCATAAAATTATTTGGTGCTTGATTTATGTATATTTTATAAAAATCAATCTTTCAACTCTTAAATCCTTCATTCTTGACTTGTTCATATTTTTTTCTGGAGGATGTTAAAACTATTAACAATTAGACTATCAAAGTTCAATTTCTAATGAATTTGTTATCCACTTAATTAATTATATTTTAATTAATGTAAGCAAATTAAAACCACATTTTCCTTTTGTATACACAGTGAGCACAAGTGAGTATTATAACCCAATTTCTGTTTTATTGCCAGCTAGAGCTGTTATCAGGGAGTTTATTATGGACTTAGTTCTAACCATTAAGTGGGTAATAGTAGCTGTCATAGGAGTGAAATGATTAGGAAAAAAACAAATAGAATTAAACTCGATTATTAAAAATTCCAGCTATCCAAAATTAACATATATTTCCATCTTGCTCATTAAAATTTCCTTTTGTCTTCAATGTTTCTGTCATGTGAAGTAAATCTCTCCCTCCTTGTTCACCAGTGAACTTCAATTTTAAAATCATTAACACCCTTACATGTTGGTTTAGTGCCCAGACCTTTTGACTGTCAAAAAGAACTCTTCATATTTCAATGTCTGACTCTGAGATTTTTAGCCTTAGTGTCAAAGTAATCTGACCAACAGTTATGATGCTGCTAACTGGAAGCTGTTGGGGAAGAAAAGGGCAGGGTTCTCTTAAGATGTCAGAGGGTATAAAGTTCTTTCCTCATGGATATCATGCTTTTATCTCCCATTGAAAACTCAGTTACATTGCAGCACTTAGCACAAGGAAAACAGAAAATGTCAAAGTAAGCTAAGTAAATGCTAGCCTGCAATTCAATTTTTCTTGAAGGACAGATTGTTTCTATGCAAACTCTTCAATAATTTAAATATATATATTTACAAGCAAAGAGACAGAGAGGAGAGAAAGAGAGAACAAGACAAGAAAGAAAAGAAGGAAGGAAGGAAGGAAGGAAGGGAAGGGAAGGGAAGGGAAGGAAGGAAGGAAGGAAGGAAGGAAGGAAGGAAGGAAGGAAGGAAGGAAGGAAGGAGGAAGGAAGGAAGGAAGGAAGGAAGGAAGGAAAGAGAGATGGGAAGGGAAGGGAAGAGAAAAGGGAAGGGAAGGAAGGAAAAAGGAAGGAAGGAAACAAACGGACATGACAGGCTACCTTCCACTGAAAACAAAATCTAGATGCATGTGCTACTTCGTGCATCTAGCTTTATGTGGGTCCTGAGGAACCACACTCAAGCTGGCAGGTATTGCAGGCAAGTGCTCTTAACTGCTGATCCCTTCAACCAGTTTTTCTTTTTCTTTTCTTTTTTTTTTTTTTTTTTTTTTTTTTTGAAGTAGGGTCTCACTCCAGCCCAGGCTGACTTGGAATTCACTCTGCAGTCCCAGTCTGGCCTTGAACTCACAGACATCCTCCTACCCCAGTCTCCAGAGTGGTGAGACTAAAGGCATGTGCCACCACACCCAGCTCCCAACCACTTTTTCAAAAATATTTTATTTGTTTATTTGCCAAAGAGAGAGGGAGAGAGAGATTGTGCACTCCAAGGCCCCCAGCCACTGTAAATGAACTCCAGATGTATGTGCCACCTTGTGCATCTAGCTTAAGTGGGTACCAGGGAATCGAACCTGGGTTCCTAGGCTTCATAGGGAAACACGTTAACCACTAAACCATATCTCCAGCTTCCTTTAACTATTTTTAACAGTGTTCTTGAGATAATTAAATAATTCATCAATTCTAATTTCTGATACTGTTAGTACAACTTTCATTGTTTTATGCATGTCAAAATTGATATGCAGTGAGATTAATAATTTTTTACAAAAATCACAGATTGTATGTAGTAGAGCTAGGGACCAAATCTCAGTTGTTGACTCCATTGTTTGATGTTACAGAAACAAATTTGTGCTCTAATTGCTGGTTTCATAAAATTCATATTAATATTTGTAAAATGTATGATGTTCAACCAATGTGATTTTTCAAATTGTATGCCAGTACACAATGAGTAATAGAATCCAAATTATTTACAGTGAACCAACCTACTAAGATCACTGGGGCTGCTATTTGGGGTATCTATCGTACTAATACAGATAGATTACAAACAGATTATATTAGCTTTAAAAAAGACACAGGATCTTGATATTTTGTGATTGTGCATATGGGCAAATTGGTAGGAAAATAAAAACTAAGTAAGGAACCTAAGTCATAATGCATGCATACACGTATACCAAACATAATATAGCAAGTGGTAGCATTGTATATAAGATACTTGCAAATATGGTGTCATTTCTCTGAAGAAAACAGATTAACTTCATTCACAATTTCTCAGCTCCTGAAATGTTTTCTAAACATGAATTGTTCTGAAGAAAGTCATTGTAGCTTATCAAATGAGGTCTGTGCCTCCAATGTACTGACTTCATGACTACATGAAGGGCTTTGACTGATAAGTGACCAAAACTGAACAGTTCAATATGGCCCACCAGTTACTATGGGGGGAAGGGGCACTTTTGGGAAAATCAAAATTCTTAGCAGAAATGTTGCAAACCAAAGAATCATACCTTTTTGTTTATTTTTATGAATCTGTAGCTTGTTTGAAAGCATGAAGACCTAGAATGATTTGATTTTTATTGGCAGAGTCCACATAGTTCAAGCAGAAGGACTTGATGTAAATGAATTTCCCATCAGGCTTATCTGGCCACTCCAGGCAGATGAGTGCTTCATTTAAGTTGTATGGTACCTATTAGTTCATTTAGGCTGATAGAATTTCAATTTCTTGATGTAAACCTTGTTCTCCTTTAGGAGGGAGTCTATCTCACATTTTACAAGCCTCACAAGCTGACTTCTTTCCCACTTTTTTTTTAATTGTCTAAAAGCCATGATCATAACCAGTGGCAAAAATTTTTTAAATCATTTCAACAGCTGTGATTCTGGAAGTCTTTATGCATTTCAATTGGTGTATGTTTCATTTTCCATTATAGTGATATGTGTATGTTCTTTACATTTAATTTTTACCTATCATTTCTATCATCTTAAAGCCATAAATAAATTTCTATAATACAATTTGGAAAAGTCATTTTATATACCTACGTTTTCCTTCAAGACACCTTTGTTAATGAATAAGACATTTGTAAAAACCTATTCCTGATAAATATTCTGAGAACAAAGATGTTACCATTCATACTAAATCAGTTGAAGTACTTTTTTAAAAATCAAATGGAGTTTATAATGGAAATATAGCTGAACTTCCTCTTGTTCAGAAAGAGAAGGATCTATTCCTTTTTTAATCCAATCCCCTCAGAAAACATAATTTTAATTTTTAATAATATATACTATTTTATTTATAAATTTGAGAGAAAAGGAGGCAGAGGAAGGGAGAAAGAGAGGAGAGAGAGCGAGAGAGGGACCATCAAGGCCTCCAGCCACGCAAATGAACTGATGGATGTACCACCTTATGAATTTGGCTTATTATGTAGGTACTTGGGAATCAAACCTGGGTCCTTTGACTTTGCAGGCAAGTGCCTTAACCACTAAGCAATCTTTCCAGCCCTGTTTTTTTTAAAAGACACCTTGATTAATTTGAAAGATTTTCATGTTCATTAGGTACATTAGAAAAGTTTTAGAAATGGAAGGAAAACATGAAGTAGAAATGTCTTATTGACCTAATTGAACATTTTCAAATGCCACTGAGGAAGCACTGATGTTTTTAACACCTGTGTAATAATGTTGCCCTTTAAATAACTGGTTAAATTTTCAAAGCTGTGTCCTGGGATTTTGCCATTTGATGTCCATTAATATCAATTGGAGTATGCGGACAAATCCCCATATACCACTTTGAAATTTTACCCCTTAGTGTTAATGATGGTCTTATAACTGTGCAGTTAGAAATAAATTATTTATCTGCTTCGTTCAAATTTCTTTTAGTCTCTTGGGTAAACTAAATAAGGGAGGGAAAAGAATTCCAATATTTCTTTATTAGTTCAAAGTAACATGTATATAAAGACCCCATTAGCTTAGCATGTATTGAGCATGTCTGTTGGGTTGTACAGTTAGTCATCTACCTATCTGAAGGTTTGCATTTTAGACTTCTTTTCACATTTATTCTTAGATTATTTTTAAGATACCTAACAATCCTAGAGTATACATGTTATTTGACTATAAATGCATATCTGAATGCTCATTATCAATTTTCCTGGCCACTATGTTAGCTTTTTTGTGGTAAAATCATAAAACTAAAACATAACCATTGTTAAGTATTTTGGCATAGAATTCTGATCTGCAATTTCCAATTTGCACTAGCTTAATACCTTTTATTCTAAACTCCTGGTGAAAAATTCTAAAGTGACAACATTGAATATTCTTGACTAATAAGCATCAGTATCTAGAAGATTTTTAGATATCAAAGAAACACTTTTGATGATGAGTGTAAACATCACTTGTGCATAAGTTTGGGTTTATCTGGAATTAATATGAACAGGATAGAAAGAAAGGCACTGATTTTTCAGAGAGTTTATTCTGATGCTTTTTAGGTTCACAGCACAACTGAGAGGGAGGTACAAAGATTAGCCACATGTCAGTTGCACCCACTGTCATCAGCATATGTGGACAAAGTAGTACTTTAATAGAACTGTGTAACAGACAGCTTCAGGTTCACTGAGATGAATTTCCAGACCAGGCACAGTTGTGGAGGAAGGGATATTTATTGGAGCTTACAGGTTCAGGGGAAGTTCCATAATGGCAGAAGAAGCTGACCTGCCTTCACAGGACCAAACACAGAGAGCAAAGCCACAGCCAAAAACCACAGTATACCTCAGGAACTCCAGCTAGACACACTTTGTATATCTTTAGATTGAAATCCTAAACCCACCACCACACCTTAAGATCCACCCAGTGACATTGCCTCCAGCCAGGTGGATGCAGATGTGAACTATAAACTAATAAAAAACTGAATATATTGGGGGCCATCTATTCAAACTACCACAAACTGACAAGCTGATATCAATACATCATTATCACCCAAAACTTACAGTTCATATCAGAGTTCACTCTTGGTGTTTTGCCTATGACAGACGTGGATACGTGTGTAACAACATTCATGTACCATTACTAAAACCTCAGTGTTTTTACTCTGCTAAAACTGCTTTGGTTCTCCCAACTCAGCTTCCCTTTTCTTCACTTCCCCTTCCCCGTCCACTCATCATTTCTAAGGTTTACCTTCTCCTGACTGTCATAGTAGTTGAACCATCCAGTATGTAGTCATTTCGTATGAAAAGCTACTAATTTCAAGGAGTATTCTGTGTGCTTCCTTAAAGTAAACCTGGCAATACTGGTATGTTGATGAGCATACGTATGTTAGTTGAGGTGACAATAAAATACTGATTGAAAGATTTGTGTTGTTTGGTGAACCCTGGTCAAATAGTCTTATCACAAGAACTATCTTTAATTCAGAAAATGCTTTTAAAAGACTACTGAATTGAGTGAACACCAGGAATGTCAAATAGTATTCCTTTGTTATAACAGCATTAATTCAGTCTGGAATGTTTAAAATTTGAGGATACAAAGTAGTTTTAATATAATATATTCATGTTTAAAATCACCATAGTATATACTGTCTTATGTAGCTTTTATGTTAGGGTATAACACACTAGTGATGCCTGACTTATTAAAAATATATTTATATGGATATATATGGAGCTATATTATAAAGATAAATATATAAGGCTTATATGCTTGTAAGTATACAAAATAATGGCTTTCATTACGGCATTTTCATGCATACCTCAGGTTTGTTGACCCTCTTTCTTGACTCCTTTCCCTACATCTTTTTGCTTTTCTCACTGATACCACTCTACCCTCACAGTTCCTCTTTTCACTTGGGTATCATACATATTATAATACCATCTAAACACCCATCCTGAAAATCTTTCCACCTTATCATCCTCTTTCTACCCACATATATTTAAAAATAAAATTATGATCTTTTTATGAGAAAGAACATGAAGTATTTGTCTTCCTGAGTCCGAATTATCTCATAATATACTTTCCAGATCTATCCACTTTCCTAAACTTTTCATGCTTTTCATTTTTCTTTATAGCTGAACAAAAGTCCATTCTATATATGTATCACTTTTTCATTATCCATTCATCAGCTGGTTCTTGATATTTGTAAATGGGGCAGTAAGAAACATGGGTGTGCAAGTACCTCTGTGATAGGATATGTGGATATAGGCCTATAAGTGATATAGGAAGGACATATGTATTATTTCTATTTTTAGAGAATGTTTTACATATTTTTTGAAGAAGGGTCTCACTATAGCCCAAAAAACCTGGAACTCACTCTGTAGCCCAGGCAGGCTTCAAACTTATGATTGCTTGAGTGCTATGTGCCACCACACCAAGCTATTTTTAGTTTCTGAAAAACTACCTTGCTGATTTCCATCATTAGTACACCACTTTACACTCCTGCCAAAAGTGAATAGGGGCTCTTCTTTCCCCACATCCTCACCAGCATTTGCTGCTATTATTTTTTCATGATATCCATTATGACTGGAGTGAGATAGAATTTCAAATCAGTTTTAATTTGCATTTCCCAACAGGTAAGGATGATGAATAATTTAGAATATTTATTGACTACCTGCCTAGGTTTCCAGGAAATTCTCTTTAAGTTGGTCTAAATTTTCTAGCATATAAAAAATTCTGTGAGGCTCCCTGTGCTCTTTCACACTGTAGGAATCACACACAGACAGCAATATGGAATGTGTAAGTTGATCAGCACCTTGCTTGTTTTCACAATTGTCACAGTCACACCAGCTGCTTTGTTCTTTGCAGAAACAAGTTGTATGTCTATTTATGCACTGTATGGGATTGTTTTGCTTTTTCAGAACCCACTGTTCCTTGGTTCTTTTTTTAAAACAGATGCATGAATGTACTATACAGTCTTTAAACATTTCTGTATATAAAATTGGAATTTGCATTATTTTATGTGTGAATTCTCGGCTTGTCATACCTACTTCTGTAACTTGTCTGGATTCATTAATAGCATTAAAGTTCTTAAAGTAAATACAAATCCATTGACAAGTGAACATATGTTGAAACAAAATGTTTATTATATGTGTATAAATCATACAGCTGAAGAAATTGGAAATTTGTCTAATAAAATGCTGTTGTCACATAACGGTAGGTATTTAGCAACATATAGCAATGGTCAACATGCTAACCAATAGGCTTTCTTGTCTTTTGTAGGAAATGCAATCAGACCTATTGCTTTGAGAGCAGTGACTGCCATTGCCCGGGCTTTGCCTGGATTTCCAATTTTGGCCACAGGTGGAATTGATTCAGCTGAAAGTGGGCTTCAGTTTCTCCACAGTGGTGCTTCAGTCCTCCAGGTAGAACTTGCATTTATCCTTTAAAAAGGACATCTCATAGATATCATATAAGTTATATGGTAGATATGCATGCTTTTAGGACCACTAGAGAAAGGTGTGGCATCAAACATGCAGTATCTACTTGTTGTTGAATTTGAGACCACCTGAGATTCAATAATTTTTTTCATATAAAGACTACACTTTGATCTCTTGAAGAGATGACTCAGAGGGTAATTTTTTTTCAATTACTGATAAACAAGTTTATTCACTGAAGCAATAATTAATGTATATGTTCAATGTTAGACCTTTTATAATCCCCCTCCCAAATATAACTTCATCTTCTCAGTTTGGTATTTTGACTAAAAGAAAAAGTCCTATACAATTATGAGAAATTCATTTTGAGATTGAAAGCTCTACACTTATAGGAAGTTTTAATTAATTTACTTATATTAAGAATATACTTTTTATGGATACAACATGTATTGGTATCATCTTTCCCCTTCTCTCTACCCCCATTCCACTGGGGACCCTCCTCAGTGGGGATCTGGTATTCCCTATAGGGTTGTGGGTTATTCAGAACACCTAAGTTTATGGGGGACACCTGAATCAAACATCACATTCTGCCCCTGGCCCCATAAACTGACAACCATACATAATGTAAAATACATTGCATTCAGTCCAACTTTAAAAGTTCCCATAATGACAAAGAATAAACATTCACACTGCAAAAGATAGCATTAGGCATAGCAAAGAAATACTCAAGATAAATTATTTAAACAGGGCAAACACCAAACTCTGTAGCTCGAAGTCCAACAATTCTAAACACTGACAAGTCTCTGGTGTTCTGATTCCATGCTTCCAGCTAAGGCTACTCACAGTCCTGGAAAACTTCATCCAGGGGCCACATCTGGCCTTAGCAGCCATGTTTTGGTCCTGACATCTCCACTGGATCTCCACTGCAATCCACAGTTCATCCTCAAGGCTCCATCCAGTCTCCATACAGGCGTCCAGCAAACCTGTTTCACACTGCCTGTGGTCATTTTCAAAACACAAGTCCATGTTCCAAATTCAATGAACCTCTCTTTCCTGCATTTCTTATTGTCCATAATACCAGGTGGGGTTCCAATTTGCTAATACAGGGGGGAATAAAATAGACTTTGAAGAACAGGACACTCCTTGAGCATTCAGGCCCCTTCAAAAGATTGCATTCTTCCTGTTGCCCCGATGCAGGTCAGCTGGCCCAATCTCAATGGTTGTAATCTCTCATACAGTTGCAGCTGAATGGGCAGAAGTTTTGGCCCAAATATTTCATTTCTGTGCCATATCCCTGTGCTCATATCAGTCTGTTTCTATGCAAAGCAACTCTATATAATTTCTCAGGCCATCGGCATAACAGCAAGCATCTCACACAAATCGCTTCTAGCACAGTCCAGGCAAAGTTCTTTTTCACCCTCGTAAGCCAAACCTCACAGTCCTTAGATCTTAGTGCATTCAGGTCTTTCAACTCTGAGCACAATAGTTCATCAAGCCATACTTAAAGCACTGCCAGCCATCTATTAGGCCAAGGTTTCAAATCCTCCCACATTCCTCTTGAATATCAGCTCCAAGGCGAAAGCTACATAGTCAGGTGTCTAGCAGCAAATAACCCCACTCTTGGTACCAACTTTATTGTTGCAGTCAGGTTCACATTGCTGGGAAATATCATCTGACGAAGAGCAGCTTGTGGGAAAAAAAGGTTTATTTTGGCTTACAGACTCGAGGAGAAGCTCCATGATGGCAGGGGAAACTTATAGAATAAGCAGAGGGTGGCCATCACCCCCTGACCAACATAGAAGGTGAACAATAGCAGTGGGAGAGTGTGTCAAACACTGGCAAGGGGAAACTAGCTATAATACCCGTAAGCCTACTCCCAAGAATACACTACCTCCAAGAAGCATCAATTCCCAAATCTCCATCAGCTGGTAATCTAGCATTCAGAACACCTAAGTTTTTGGGGGACACCTGAATCAAACCATCACAGGGAGATTTGGATGAATGTAGACCCTCTTTTAGCCAAAGACTAGTGGGAGCTTGACATTGGAGAGCATAATCTTTGTCTCCACGAGATTCTAACCTGTTTCCAAGTTCCAGATATGGGTTCCTTTACACTCAGTGGATATCTTAGTCAATCAGAAAGCCATTGGTTATGCACCAAGGCTTAGTGCCACCATTACACTGGTGTGTACTTCTTGTTAGGCTGGTTGCTTCTGAGTAGCTTAGACTCCAGCTTGCTCATACCTTTGTTTGCCACTTCCCCCCAGTAGTTCATGTAGTGCTTTCCAGCACTAGACAGGCTAACTGTCTGGGGACTGGCTCTCTTCCAGATTCCAGCTAGGTCTCTCCATGTTCTTTGTTTGCAACATATTGTGTCTTCAGAGATAGGGTCTTATCTTTTACCTCAAGGAGGTAACAAAGTGCTTTGTCAGAATCCTGTCTTGTGAATTGTTTTATGCCCAAGCTATGTCATAGCCACAGCTTACCCATTTACTGAGTGCTTAACATGAAGTAGACACATACTCAATATTCAATGAAGAGTTTGTTAAATGTACTTATTAATTTTCTTAACCAAAATTATGAAGATGAGCATAATATTTCACATGGTCCAAAAAAGTTACTTTTTTTTTTTCCATTTTAGTTCTGGCTAGGAATGACCTAAAGACCTTTCAAGAAGTTTTTTTTAGAATATTGGCTCCCACGAGATTTTGTTAAAAATATGAAGTTCCACAAATAGGGTTTTATGGGTAGAAAATTACATATTATATAATCAGTCCTTCCATTAGATTGAGTCAGACTTTTATTCAGTCAGAAAATATTTTTTAAACAATTTAGCTATTTTAAACAATGCAGTATTAAAATACACTTTGGATGGTCATAAATTGGTCAGCACTTGAACTTACAATTTTGGCTTGGCATTTCAATGGAATAGAGAGAGTATAATATTTCTATCTCTCTTCCATTGTAACAAAATTTCACTCTCCTCCACTCCCTAATCCTGGGTTAATATAACCTTTCATTTTCTATGCTTCTGGGATGCTGAATATTATTAGAGATTCAAGTAACTGCCAATTGGATTTATTCTAAATTCTTCATATTTAATGTCAACTGGGCCTTTAGTACTTATCAGAATTCCTTTTTAGTCATCATTCTCTGTTTTTTTAACTTCCCATAAAATTCTTTCAAGAAGGTTCTTTGATCTTTTTCACTGAGCTTAAAGATTTACATTCTCCGTGTTGCACTCCCATTTTTGGATGCCTGTGTTTCCTGTCACTACCCAACTCAAATCCTTTCTCTGGTTCTATATGTCATAAATATACCTTTTAAATAATTTCTACTCAAAGTAAAGCATGGACTAACTAAATTCATTCTTGTCAAACATGTGACTAGGTATCTGGATGATGGTGTCTGTGTATTAGAATATAGCATTAGAAGTGATGAGTACAGAAATAAGTAAAAACATAAATGAGTATTTTGATTCTTCTTTTTACTTTGTGCATCTGGCTTTATGTGGGATTTGGGGTCAAACATAGGTCCGCAGCCTTTGCAAGCTAATACCTTTAACCACTGAGCTATCTCCCCAGCCCTTGACTCTCCTTTTTAACATACAGTGTCTGTCACATACATTTATTATGTAGGTATATGGGTTTACTACTAGAATAATGATTTCCACTTAAGTAGCAGTTTTATATTCAATTTATGTATTTGAAAATTAAGTCCTGACTTAGGAAAGGTTGAATAGATGTGATAAAACATGTATTCTTTATTAACCAATATGCATCACAGAGAATCATCCACTCATTCAGTTATTAAATGTATGATTAGATTCAGTATGTGCTTTCTACTATTGTTAAAATTTGGATTTTTTGTGAAAAAAAATGGATAAAAATCTATTAACTCATTGGACTTACATTCTAGTGAGGGATAATTATATGAATATATAATTAACATGGAATATAAACATGTTAACTGGTATGTAATAAGATGATAAATGCCATAGAAAGAACGGACTTCATGAAAAAGTAATATCTTTGTATTTTTGTTTTTGTTTTTTCAAGGTAGGGTCTTGTTCTAGGGAGGGTCTTACTGGGGCTCAGGCTGACCTGGAATTCACTATGTAGTATTAGGGTGGCCTCACACTTATAGGGATCCTCCTACCTTTGCCTCCCAAGTTCTGGGATTAAAGGCATGTACCACCATGCCCAGCAAAAGTAACATTTTTATTTTTAAAAATGAAAGTGATAAATCCAGGGAAATGTTTTTTCAAGAAACTGTATCTTACAGCTTTACTCATGTACTGTTTTGTTAACTGAGAAGTTAACTGAAATATATTCATATTGTAAACTCTCTTTTAAAAATTGGTGCACTGAAAACCTCTGTGGTTTAGATAATAGTTGAATTGACACTTTTCCTTTTGGAAATCTTAGTATTTCTAGACATATCACTTCTCAGGATGCTGTTTCTTTTATCTTGTTCTGTAACATAGACAAGGATTTATTTCAATGATTATTTTATATTAAATGTGTTTGGTAAGTTATTTTTTCTACTTCTATAAATAATATCATTGGAATTTTGATAGAATTGAATGAATCTCAAAATCTCTTTATGTAAAATGAATATTTTAAAAGTATTAATCATTCCAATCTATAAACACAGGTTATCTTCCTACTTTTTTATTTCTTTAA
The DNA here is from genome assembly GCA_036365145.1 of Orientallactaga sibirica. Classification (NCBI taxonomy): domain Eukaryota; kingdom Metazoa; phylum Chordata; class Mammalia; order Rodentia; family Dipodidae; genus Orientallactaga; species Orientallactaga sibirica. The sequence goes on from JAEOAD010000027.1 coordinate 5,124,595, forward strand.
TCAGTGTTTTAAACTTTTCAGTCCTTAAATCATTCAATTCCTTAAATTTCTTTCTGGTTAAACGATAAATGAGTTTGCTTTCTTGATTTTCTTTTAAGATATTTATTGCTAGCATATAGAAATTATTTTGATTTTTTGAAACTTTTTTGGTAGTCTTAGGAGTTGTCTTTATTATAGGAGATTATCCCATCAATAAAGACTGTTTCTGATTTGGATGCTTTTTATTTTTGTTTTTAAATTTATTTATTTATTTATTTGAGAGATGAGAGAGAAAGAAAGAGAGAGAGAGAGAGAGAGAGAGAGTAGCCTTGCCAAGGCCTCCTTCCATTGCATATAAACTCCATATAAATGAACTGCTTTGTGCCTCTGGGCTCTGCGGGATCAAATCTGAGCTGTCAGACATTATAAGCAAGTGCTTTAACCACTGAGCCATCTCCTCAGCTCTGGATGCTTTTTATTTCTTGCTGTTGGTACAATTTTCTGGCCAAGACTTCTAGTTCCAAACTGAGGAGAAGTAGAGGGAGTAATCATCTTGGTCTTATTCCTGATCTTACAAGAAGCTTTTGTAACATTTTCCTCTAATATGATGGGCTTTATTGGCTTCCTTCTATATGCAATTTGTTGTAGTGTTTTGACACAAAGAAGTGTTAAATTTTGCCAAATACTTTTTCTGAATCAGTTTAATCATTTGTTATATCACTGTAATGTATCATAGGTTTTGATTTGTATAGAATGAGTCTTCCTTACATTCAAGAGTTGAACCCTAAATGAACACAGTGGATAATCCATTGCCTGTACTGTGAACTAAGTTTTCTTTGCATTTATGTTCATCAGAAATATCAAGCTACACTTTTTATAGTGTTCTCATCTAGTTTAGTATAAGGATAATGCTAGTTTGGTAAAATGAATTTGAATGTATTCCTTTTCAACTTTTGTAAGAATTAGAAGCAAATTAGTATAAATGCATATTTAAATGTTTAGTAAAATTCAGAAGCTAGAATATCAGATCTTGTCACTTATTGATTGGAATTTTTCTGTTATTGATACAATATACCTAACATGTACATCTAGGCTTAGTTTCTTTCTACTTCTTTCTAATTTTTGAGGCATAATCATCTTTTACAGAAATGGAAAAAAGACTAAAATTATTATTATAAAACTTGCAAAAGATTAAGTAATCAGAAAAATTCTTAGAAATACAAAGTTGGACATACCACAGTTCGTGATTTCAAATTCTATTACAAAGCTTCGGTAATTAAGAGTTTAGTACTGGCATAGAAACAGAAATGTAGACCTATAAAACAGCAGAAATAAATAAAAGAAAATAGAACTGAGCTCACAGAGTTAATTAATTTTTAACAAGAGTACCCAGAACGTACAATGGGAGAAAGAATAGTGTCTTTAGTAAATGATGAATGTGTTGATTGGCTCAACTACAGTAATCACTTGACTGTGTGCATATCTTACCAAAGTGTCATCTTATACATGCAATACATGCAACAAAATTTTTAATGAACTAAAGCTTTAGACAGAAGCTACATTGACTCCTCCAGATCATTTTTCTAGTATAATGTTGAAGTGCAAATTACTATTTCAATGGAAGCAGATATAATGCTCTGGCCTAGACATAAGGTTCAAAATGCATTATAGATTCTGGTTCCTGGATTGCTACTCCTAACTTTGTCAGTCAACCCAACTGACTTCTAATTTATTAAAGTGAACCCCAGAATTTTGATATCTCTTGTTTTTTTCATCTTATTTGACAGCATTTCATTTAGTTCAAAAGGACAAATTAGAGCCATAAGAAGGCTAGATGAAAATCAGTAAATTTTAGGTACTGAAATTTATAAATACCTCCTTGCTGAATTGTATTTTCAAACTCTTCATAAACTTTTGAGCTTTGAAAGTCTTTGGTGGGCTATACCATCATTATGAAAGTTTCCTTTTTACCAATTAGTTTCCTGAAGATGACTGAAAATGCTTGTTAAATCATTTGAAGGGAAAGCCTTAATGCATTAATTCTGGCTGTTCTTATATTTGGTTGTTAGTACCAGATCTCACCTTCCTTATAAGTCCTAAATCCTTTTACTCTGGTTTAAGCATTATCCTGCACTATATACTTAAATGTAATTTAAGAAGTTGTATTTTAAATCCAAACCTAGACCCTCAGTTGATTGTAGTGATAGCTCTCATCATAACATGTTTACTTTCCTTTATTGTATACAGATAGAGAACGTAAGTGCTATATTATTTATTTTTTACTGACTATGAAACTCTATAATTTAATTAAATAGCATTGATTTATGTTTAAACGTTTGATTTGTGTGTATGTGTGTGATATGACATGTACTTGTGTGGTATGCAGGTTTGTTTGTGTCTAAGTGCACATATATGCATATGGGTGCATGTACGTGTGTGTGCATGCATACAGGCCAGAAGTGAATGTTGGGTGTCCTCGTCAGTCATTCTCTATCTTATTCTTTGAACAGGGTCTCATGCTGAACCTAGACCTCACTAGTCTTGACTAGTCTAGCTAGCCAGCAAGCCCTATGGATCTTTTGTCTCTATCTCCACAGTCCTGTGATTACAGGTTTGCACTTTACTTGGGTGCTAGGTAAATGAACTTAGGCCCAAATGCTTGTACAGTACTTTATCAGCTGGTAAGCCCCAACCCCTTCAACCTCAAAACCCCTTCAAAAGTCTATTGAAGGTCAAACTTAGGTCCTCCTGCTTTTAAGACAAGCACTTTACACACTGATCTTGCTCCTAGCCCTATATTTCAATATCTTAAGGATTTTGATTTAGGATGTTGGCAGTGAAAGGAAGTCATCAATTCATCATGCATAAACAACTATGAAATGCACTTTGAGTCTGCATAAGCAATTTTTTAAAATTCCACTTTTTTGTGTGATGCTTAAAAATATCCTGAAATTACTAGACACAGGGAGCTTGGTGGCCATTTATGGTGGAGAGAGATGCTCATGTGACAGCTTTTCTCTGGACTCAGATAACTAAATCAATTTTCAGCAATAATCAAAGTGACTGCAAGGGAGCTCGATCAAGCTAAATGACATTTCTTAATGTGGTCAGAAAATGTATTATTTTATTAAAATTGGAGAAAAAGGAGTAAATGAGCATCATGATGGTGCTGTTTCCATATGTTTCCATTTCTTGTACATAATATGCAGGGATACTTCAGTGCTCCAATTATATTGATGGACACCATTAGGTGATTAAAAACTGATGTAAATATTATAAATTTTCCATTTCATAGGTGGAAAGTATTCAATGTTTTCTTACATTTTTCCTATCACCATTCACATTAAAACCACAGCATGACATATGAAAGACTATTGCCCCATTTGAAGTGATTTTTAAATGGCATTAGTCCTGTTTCATATAACCAGTTCTGATAGACACATTGTAATTTCCATTAAGCAACTTCCTATTCTTTCACTTTAATGAATATTTAATTTACCTTTTCAAGACCAAGATGTAAGTGGATACATAAAAATATAAATTGTACATTCTTACAATAATATGTAAGAAACATATAATCTTAGTACCCATTCAATGAAGTTCTAATTACTATCTCAATTATTATATTATTTTAAATTACATTAATGGAAAACTGTTTTCAGGAGATTGTAATTTTTAAAAAGCATCTTGATTCCAAGGTAATAAATGTTTATGAGCAAAGAGAAGAAATTAAATGGAAACCCACTAGGCTTCCAAGTGACTTCATACTCTCCACTTGATGGAAGGATTAGCATATAGAGTCAACCAAAATTAAAGGAAATGCAATCTAATATTTTGAAAGACAGTTTTACTGTTAAAAAAAATATTGTCACAACATGATTTTTTAGCTTAGAAAATAACAATGAATTAGTTGCAGTGTCTACAGATGTACCTGTGTGCAATTTCTACTTTTTTATAAATGGCACTGGTTGAATTGTTTTTGACCTTGGCACAGATACATTAATGCTAAGTGTCTCTTTTTACATTATATGCAGAGTACTACTTTCTGTAACTTTCATTTCATTGCCAAAGTCTTCATATGCTTGAACAAAGTTATAAATGACTGTTTCCCTTTATATTCTTCCCATTGAAAAAATCATCTCAAGTACTTCACATTATTTTACAGACATTGTATTTTCTGTTTTGCTTTTCTCTATTTCCAATTAATTGGTATCCACATTGAAATTAAATGTGAGTATACATAAATGGTTTTCTTAATACTGGAAAGATTTTATTTGAATTCTAATATATATCTTTGATATATTTTGTTTTAACATTACATCAGACACTAGATATTAGAAGAAATATTCAGTTGTTTATCTGAATGTTAACCTTATCACTTTGTTCAAAACTTGGGTAAGGAAGAGAAAGATTACTTACTGGGTCTCACGTTAGGATGTAAATTAATATTATGTACTTCTGAGTTTACCTTTTCCCCCCACGAAGCTCTTTATTTTATTTTTATTTTTTTAAAACCATTTTAAATATTTTTATTATTTTATTTATTTTTGGAGAGAGACACAGAAAGAGACAGACAGAGAGGGAGAGGGAGACAGATAGAGATGGGTGCGCCAGCTGCTTTGATCGAAATTCAGATGTGTGCGCCCCCTTGTGGTCAAGTGAGGCATTGCGACCTTGCGTCACTTTGCATCTGGATAAATGTGAGACCTGGAGATTGGAACCGGGTTCGTTAGGCTTAGCAGGCAGGCACCTTAACAGCTAAGCCATCTCTCCAGCCCTACTTTTATTTTTATTTATTAATTTTGGATATAGTATGGATGCATCATGTGTTAGTATTATACTTTCCCTCCACCCTGTCCCCATTCCACTGGGGGACTTCCTCATTGGGGTTGCAGGTATTCCCCATGTATTTGTGGGTTATTCGTTGTGGGAGTAGCAGTCAGTAGTTGGGGGAGGCAATGCCTCTAGGCATGATGTCCCAACCTATGGCTCTTACAATCTTTCTGCCCCCTCTTTTGGAAAATTTCCTGACCTGTGTTGGGTATGTTTTAAGTTACTTCAGTGATGAGCTCTTCGGAGGCCCTGGATCTCTGTTTTGGTATGTGTTGAATATCTGCAGCATCTGTCTCCTTCACTCTAATGCTGAATGTCAGCTCACCATAGAAGCTGCATTCTTGCTTGTCTCCCCAATTCCTCTGTGGTTTCAGCTGGGGCTTGGATGAAGTGCAAGGGGGTGGTTTATATCCTCGGGTCTCGCTACCCTCTGAAAAAGAATAAGAGTCCGTTTGCTGGGGAATCGAGCCTCCAACTGGGGTCCTTAGGCTTCACAGGCAAGCGCTTAACCACTAAGCCATCTCTCCAGCCCCAATGTGTGGGGTTTTGTGACTTCCTATTATTGCTGCACAATTATCTTGGAAGTCCTCTGAATTGAGCCCACTAATCCTTTTAAAAAATTAAAAAGTTTTTATCTTAAAAAAAAAAAAAGAATAACAGAGTCAACAACAAAGAGTGAAGTCAGCATAGGTTAAATGGGATAAGCCTTATTAATTGAGGGAGAATTTGATGGATGTAGCCCCCTTTTTAGCCCAAGACTACTGGAAGCTTGACATTGAGAGCACAATCTTTGTCTCCATAGGATTCTGACCTGGTTCCCACTTGCAATTATGGGTCCCTTTCCACTGAGCAGATTTCTTAGCCAATCAGAACGCTAATGGTTACTCACCAAAGCTGTGTGCCACTATTGCACTTGTGTGTACATCCTGTCAGTGTGTTTGCTTCTGAGTAGCTTAGACCTCTGGTTTCTGGTTTCATTGGCCACTTTCCCCGAGTAGCTCATATAGCACTTTTACTAAATGGGCTGTCTGGGTGCTGGCTCTCTTCCAGATTCTAGCCAGGTCTCTCTGTGCTCTGTGTCAGCAGCATATGATGTTTTCATCAATAGGATGTTACCTTTTACCTAAGGAGGGTAATCAAGTACTTTGACAGAAGCCTGTCTAGTTTGGGGGAACTCATAGGACTCTCCAATCAACAGTTCATGTGGGTAGCAATTGCATTCTGTACTGGGAGTTACAGGCCATAGCCATTTTTTTAATGTTAGAATTCATCCCACCCTCTCCACGACCCTTCTTTTCAGGTGCTCCCCCCATGCTCCTGTTGAGGGTTCAGTCTTTTAGTCTATCTTGAAAGATAAAGCTTTCTCTGGTATCAGTTTATTTTGAGTGTAGTTTTGTGTTCTCCACCACCCTCCTCTTCCCCTCTCCCCAAGCCCATCCATCTCTATTATCTGGGCCTCAAGTTGCCTCTCTTGTATGTCAGCAATTTTACCTGATTCAGGTTAGGAACCACAGATGAGTGAGGCCATACAGCGATTGTCTTCCTGTGATTGTTTGAGTTCGCTGAGTATGATCTGTGCCAAATCTGTCTGTTTGTCTACAATTTCATTGTGTCATTTTTTCTTACTGCTGAGCATTCCATTGTGTAAATGTACCACAACTTCATTATCCATACATGCAATGATGGATACCTGGGTTAATTCCAGTTGTTAGGTCTTATAAAATGAGCAGCTATAAACATAATTGAGCAAATATCTCTGTAGTGAAGCATGGTGCATTTAGGATAAATACCCAGTAAGAAAATAACTGGGTCTGTTGGCAGCTCTATAGTCATCCTTTCCAGGAATCTCCATATTGATTTCCATAGTGCTTGTAAAAAGTTTACAATCCCACCAACAGTGAATGAATATTCCTCTTTCTCTACATCCTCATCAACATTTGTTGCCATTTGACTTTTTAATGATTGTCATCCTTAGTGGAGTAAGGTGAAACCTCATAGTTGTTTTAATTTGCATTTCCCTGACAGTTAGGGATGTTGAACATTTTCTTAAATGTGTTAGCTATTTGTATTTCTTTCTTTGAGAACTCCCTATTCAGTTCTCTGCCCCATTTTTTAAGTGGGTTGATTTTTTGTTTTGTTTTGTTTTGTTTTTCGAGGTAGGGTTTCACTCTAGCTCAGGTTGACCTGGAATTCACTATGTAGTCTCAGGATGGCCTCAAACTCATGGCAATCCTTCTACCTCTGCCTCTTGAGTGCTGGGATTAAAGGCGTGCGCCACCACACCCAGCTGATTTTTTTAATCATTTATTTTTTGAGTTTTTTGTAGTTTGTAGCTATTAGTTGGCATAGTTGGCAAAATTTCTCTCCCATTCTGTAGGTAATCTATTGGCTCTGCTTATGGTATGTTTGTCTGTACAAAAGCTTTTTAGCTTCATGAGATCCCATTGGTTATGTGATAAATGATTTTTTAAAATATTTTATTTTTATTTATTTGAGAGAGAGAGACTGAGCATGCCAGGACCTCCAGCCACTGCAAACAAACTCCAGATGCATGTGCCACTATGTACATCTGGCTTATGTGAGTCCTGGGGAATCACACTTGGGCCCTGTGGCTTTACAGGCAAGCACCTTAACCACTAAGCCATCTCCCCAGCCCGATAAGTGATTTTTAATGATTGTATCCTAAGTCATCTAATGGCTACTAGAGATGGTCAGTTGGGGTAAGCAATAGAGGTCAGTTACCACCAGGAATGAATATAGTACTTTAATAATGAATTTTATTTCCTATAAATAAAAGTAAAGAGAGCTAACTGAGCAAAGTTCATTGGTGAATTGAGATATGTAGACTATCCCTGCAATAAGGAGCCGGAAAAGCAGTCTTAGAAAATCATTCTGAGCAGTGACAACATATTCTAAAGTGGTTATATTGAAGAGGGCATACTCATTTAAATGTATGTAAGTACACATTTGTTTAAAAATCTACCTTAATGTCTCATAGACAGGTGCTAAGTTACATTCCAGAATCTACATGCCATAGAGATCTATCTAGAGAGCTAGTCTAGGACATAGAAAATATACTGTAAAGAATAGGCTTTATGTGTTGAATATTATTTACTGTTTTTCAAAGTATCTTTTATGTTTTATTACTTTATTTAGGACTTACCTATCAAAAGGCATTGTATAGTTTCTATAGACATTAATAGAGATTGTCGGTGTTATTTCAAAAGGTACAGAAGGCAAATGGAAGAGGACAATTCTCCAAGTGCTGACTTCCACCAGCACCACATCCCTTCTTTGCCTCCTTAAATACAACAGCAAACACTCAATGAGCCATTTTAGTTTTATGCATTCATTCCATCTGATTCACTTTTTCTTTTACAGAAGTTGAGTGTACTTTATTAGGAAATATATCACAATGATTCATTTTTTCTTTCTTTATTAGTTATGTACATACTCAGTGTGTAAACAGCACATTTTGGTACCATTCTTAGCCTGCTCCCTGTCCTCCTCCCTCCAAGGGGACCCTCCTCATTGGGGATGCCAGTTATCCCCATGGGGACTGTGGATCATGCACAATGATTCATTTTTTTATTGACTATTTCTATACTTATAGATGATAAACTATGATTTTCCCACCCCTACACGCATTCCCCTTCAGAACTCCAATTCCATCATATACCCTCTATCTCTCTCTACTAGTATCTCTTTTAATTTGATGTCATCATCTTTTTCTCCTATTATGAGAGCCTTGTGAAGGTCTATAGCTTCTGGATGTCCCATTATTCAAAAAAGTAGGTTTATATAAGTCTTCTTCAGAATATGTTGAATTTTGATTGACACCCCCCCCCGCCCTTCTTTTACACCTTCTCTTCCCATGGCCTCACTTAGGCCTTTCCCCTGCTAGTAATCTGTTTTTCTATTTCATATATAAAATACCATCCCCTTAAGTCCTTCCCTCTCCTCCTTCCCTTATAACCTTTTTCTAGCTTACTGGTCTCTGCTACCAATTTTTGGTTCCAGCTCATACACAAGTCTATATATTTGTAACTAGGATCCACATATGAGAGAGAACATGTGATGTTTGGGTTTCTGAGCCTGGGTTACCTCTCTTAGTATAATCCTTTTCAGATCCCTCCATTTCCCAGAAAATTTCATAATTTCATTTTTCTTTACTGCTGAATAGAACTCCATTGTGTAAATGTACCACATCTTTATTATCCATTCATCTGTTAAAATACATCAAGGCTGGTTCAATTTCCTAGCTATTGTGAATAGAGCAGCAATAAACATGGTTGTGCAAGTATCTCTAAGGTAGTGAGAATAGTGATTAGAATATATGCCTAGGAATGCTATAGCTGGATCATATGGTAAAGCTATTTTTAGCTGTCTCAAGAACTTGCACACTGATTTCCACAATGGCTGGACCAGATTACATTCCCACCAACAGTGTAGAAGTGTTCCTTTTTTTCTACATCCTTGCCAATACTTATTGTCATTTGTTTTCTTAATGGTAGCCATTCGGACAGGAGTGAGATGGAATCTCAAAGTAGTTTTAATTTGCATTTCCCTGATGGCTAGGGATGTAGAACACTTTTTTAGATGTTTATATGCCATCTGTATTTCTTCTTCTGAGAACTCTCTATTTAGGTCCATAGCCCATTTTTTAACTGAGTTGTTTGGTTTCTTATTATTCTGTTTTTGAGTTCTTTTTATATTCTGGATATTAATCCTCTGTCAGATGTATACATGACAAAGATTTTCTCCCATTCTGTAGGTTGTCTCTTTGCTCTAATCACAGCTTTGTGATTTCATGAGATCCCAGTGGTTGATTAGTAGTTTTATTTCCTGAGCAATTGGAGTTACATTCAGAAAGTCATTGCCTATGCCAATATGTTGAAGGGTTTCCCCTACCTTTTCCTCTAACAGTTTCAGAGTATTAGGTCTGATATTAAGGTCTCTGATCCACTTGGACTTGATTCTTGTGCATGGAGAAAGAAAAGGATCTATTTTCATTCTTCTACATATATCCAGTTTTCCTAGCACAATTTGATAAAGAGGCTATCTTTGCTTCAATGAATATTTTTGGCATTTTTTTCAAAAATTATATAGCTGTAGCTGCTGGATTAATATCTGTGTCTTCTATTCCATTCCTTTGTTCTACATGTCTGTCTTTGTGCCAGTACCATGCTGTTTTTGTTACCATGGCTTTGTTATATAACTTAAAATTGGGTATGGTGATACCACCACCCTGATTTTTGTTGCTCAAAATTGTTTTCACTATTCAAGGTTTTTTGTGCTTCCAGATGAATTTTAGGATTGTTTTTTCTATTTCTGTGAAGAATGCCATTGGAATTTTAATGGGGATTGCATTAAATGTGTAGATTGCTTTTGGTATTATTGACATTTTCACAATATTGATTCTTCCAATCCACAAACATGGGATGTCTTTCCATTTCCTTGTGTCTTCTGCAATTTCTCACTTGAGTGTTTTAAAGTTCTCATTGTAGAGATCCTTCACTCCCTTGGTTAAGTTTATTCCAAGGTACTTTATATTTTTTGAGGCAATTGTGAATGGGAGAGATTCTCTGATTTCAGCCTCTCCATGATTGTTGTTAGTATATAGAAAAGCTACTGATTTCTGTGTGTCTATTTTGTATCCTGCTACATTGATGTGTGTATGAGCCCTAACAGTTTGCTGGTAGAGTCTTTAGGGTTTTTATGTATAGAATCATATAATCTGCAAATAATGATAATTTGATCTCTTCCCTTGCAATTTCTATCCCTTTTATGAGTGTCTCTTGCCTTATTGATATAGCTAAGACTTTCAGTACTATATTAAATAAAAATGGGGAAAGTGGACCCCCTTGTCTTGTTCCTGAATTTTGTGAAAATTTTCAAGTTTTTCCCCATTAAGTATTATGTTGGCTGTAGGTTTGTCATAAAGAGCTTTTATTATGTTGAGATATGTTCCTTCTAGTCCCAGCTTCTGTAATACTTTTAACATGAAGGGATGTTGGATTTTGTCAAAAGCCTTTTCTGCATCAATTGAGATGATCATGTGATTTTTGTTCTTCAGACCATTTATGTGTTGTATTATTACATTTATTGGTTTGTGTATGTTGAAACATAACTGCATCTCTGGGATAAAGCCTACTTGGTCAGGGTGAATAATCTTTCTGATATATTCTTATATTCTGTTTGCCAATATTTTGTTCAGAATTTTTGCATCTATGTTTATGAGGGAGATTTGCCTGTAATTTTCTTTTTGTGTTCTTTGTCCAGTTTTGGTATCGGGGTGATGCTGGCTTCATAGAAGGATTTTGGTAGAATTCCTTCCTTTCCTATATTATGGAAAAGTTTGAGAAGCAGTGGTGTTAGTTCTTCCATGAATGTTCTTCCATGAATGGTAAAATTCACCAGTGAATCCATCTGGGCCTGGATTTTTTTTAGTTGGGAGATGTTTGTGTCTTCATACTTGTTATAGGTTTATTTAAATAGTGTATCTCATCGATTTAATTTTGGTAGCTCATATAATTCAAGGAAATCATCCATTTCTTTTAGATTTTCAAAGTTAGAGGAATATACATTCTTAAAGTATATCCGTAGGATTTTCTGAATTTCTTTGGTATCTGTTGTAATGGTGTATTTTTCATCTCTAATTTTATTAATTTTTTTCTCTTCTCTCTTTCCTCTGGCCAGATTTGCTAAGGGTTTATCAATCTTGTTTATCCTTTCAAAGAACCAACTCTTTGTTTCATTGATTCTTTGGATTGTATTTTTGGTTTCTATTTCATTAATTTCTGCCCTAATCTTTATTATTTCTTCCCTCTGCTGAATTTTGGTTTGCCTTGTTCTTCTTTTTCCAAGGCTTTAAGGTGAAGCATTAAATTGTTTACTTGTGAACTCTATAATTTCTTAATATAGGCATTTAGAGTTATAAATTTCCCTCTTAGGGCTGTCTTCATTGTGTTCCAAAGGTTTTGGTATCTTGTATTCTTATCATCATTTGATTCTATGAATTTACTGATTTCCTTTTTAATTTCTTCAATGTCCCATTCATCATTCAATAATAGTATGCTGTTTAGTCTCCATGATTTTCTGTATGCTCTGTAGTTTTTCTTGTTGCTGATTGCAGTTTAATCCCATTGTGGTCAGACAGAGTAGAAGGGATTATTTCAATTTTCCTGTATTTGTTAAGATTTAATTTGTGTCCTATTATATGGTCTATTTTAGAGAATGGTCCATGTGCTGCTGAGAAAAATGTATATTCTTCAGCATTTGGATTAAATGTTCTGTATATATCTGTTAGGTCCATTTGCTCCATGAGATCATTTTATCCAGATGTCTCTCTGTTTATTTTTTGCTGGGATGACCTGTCAATTGATGAGAGTGGGCTATTGAAGTCACCTACTACAATTGTGTTTAGTGTTGTCTTTGATCTTAAGTCTAATAGTGTTTGTTTGATAAATTGGGAGCCCCCACATTAGGTGCATATATGTTTAGGATTGTAATGTCCTCCTGTTGGAGTGTTCTTTAATCAGTATAAAATGATCTTCTTTATCATTCCTCATTAATGTTGGCTTGAAGTCTATCCTGTCAGATATTAGGAGAGCAACCCTTGCTTGTTTCCTAGGCCCATTTGCTTGAAATACCATTTTCCGTCCTTTTACTCTAAGTAGGTTTCTATCTTTTATTGAGAGATGAATTTCCTGGAGGCAGAAGATGGCAGGATCATACCTTTAAATCCAGTCTGCAAACCTGTGTCTTTTGGTTGGGGCATTGAAGCCATTGATGTTAAGAGTTATTATTGAAAGACATGTATTTATTCTCGCCATTCTTCTTGTTTTGTAATGCTCCCTATTTTCCTTTTCTAGCTTATTTTAACTGTTATTTGAGTATGGTTTATTTCTTCCTCTTCCCTCCTATGTGTGTTTTGCTTTCTCTTCAACATGAAGGATTCCTTCAAGTATTTTCTGTAAGCTGGTTTAGTTGTCATAAATTCCTTTAGCCTGTTTTTGTTGTGGAATGTCCTTATTTCTCCATCAATTTGGATAGATAGTTTTGCAGGATAATGTATTCTTGGTTGGCAGTTTTTATCTTTCAGAACTGGGAATACATCATTCCAAGCCCTTCTGGCTTTTAAAGTTTGTGTTGAGTAATCTGCTGTGATCCTGATGGGCTTACCTTTGTAGGTCACTTGCTTTTTCTCTCTAACTGCTTTCAATATCTTTTATTTGATTTGTGTGTTTAGTACTTTAATTATAATGTGGTGAGGAGAGGTTCTTTCTCGGTTTTGTCTGTTTGGTCTTCTAATAGCTTCTTGTATCTGCAATGGCATTTCTTTCCCAATTTGGGGAAAATTTTCTTCTATGATTTTGTTGAAAGCACCTGCTAAGCCTCTGGATTGGAGTTCTTCTCCTTCTGATATACCCTGAATTCTTATATTTGATCTTTTCATAGTGTCCCGAATATCTTGAAAATCCCATTCATACCTTTCTATTAGCTTGTCTTTCTCTTTGTTGGATTGTATTAGATCTGCCACCTGGTCTTCTAGTTTACATATTCTGTTTTCTCCTTCTTCCATTCTACTAGTGAGACCTTCCACAGAGTTTTTTTTTGTTTGTTTTTTTTTTTTTTAAATTTTTATTTCACTGACTGTGTTCTTCAGAGCTAGGATTTCAGCCTTATTTTTTCTTCAGAATTTCTATTTCTTTACTCATGTCCTGTAATGACCTTTGTATTTCATTAAGCTGTTTTCCTGTACTCTCTTTCAAGAGTTTGTTTTCTTCTTTGAATCCTTTCATTTCTTCTTTCATTTCTTTAAATATACATAGAATCATTCTTTTGAAATCTTTGTCAGGTATTTAATCTAAAACAGTCTCATTGATGATCATTTCTGATGGATTTATAGTTTTGGGGGGATTGCATTGTCTTGATTCTTTGTGTTTCTTGTATTATAATGTAGCTACTTTTGCATCCTGAATTGATTTGGTGGTTGGGTTTCCTACTTATCTGCAGTGTTCTTAGATATGGTGATCCACCTTTATATACTTTCAGGGTATGAGTTTAAGGTGTCAAGTGTAGCTGTTGTACCCCAACCCAACTGTAGAAGTAATCTTAGGTGTTGACTTTGCTTGCTAAGCAAGTATTCTAGTGGACTGGGTTGAAAAATTTACTGGCAAATTCTAAACTTCAACTGAGCAATATACACAGTCAATAAAAGCCAGAACAGAGTATTCAAGTGTGGGGATTAAAACAAACAGATAGTCTTATGATGCCCAAATCCTTAAGGGTGTGTGTTGCTCCACACCCTGAATCCTGTCATGTAGGAGGTAGAGAATTCTGTTCTGAATTGGGTTACAGATCACCTGGATCTGAATCAGACCCTGCCCCCAATAATGACAGAAACAAAAGACAAAGGCCCTATAAACCTGAAAGCATTATAGGCAGCAATATTCAACCCCCAAGTGCAGCTTATTTGAAAATGTTTAAGCCAACCAAAAATATGTAACTCATAACCTGCCCTGACATGGAAAGAGAGATTAGCACTTCCAATGCAGGCCTATGTACCTATTTTTTGTTTTTGTTTTTGTCAGTTGGCCTCTTTATCTTTTGGTGTGGCTTCCAATCTCACCAATGCTGAGTGCCCACCTCAATCCCTCTGCATTGTGCTGTGGAGCTGGAGCTCTGTTTAGCTGTGCTGGTTGTGCTGCCACTGGGGGCTGAATGCTGGAGGTTTACCGTTCTGATGGTGGGGGGATGGGAGAGTTCAGGAAGCCTGGAGTTGCTCACACTATTCCCCCTGTATCTCTTTCAGTATCTCCTTAGTTGATCTCCGCTGAATTTCCTTTAGATTTCTTGACTCTGCAAGGAGGCTGATGAGGGTGTAAAGACCCCTTGTTTGGTCTCCACTGCTGATGCTCAGTGTTCCTGGCAGGTAGTGCTGGGCACACCAAGCACTGATGGGGCCACTGTGGATCAGTGCTGCCAGCTCCTCAGTAGGATTCTGGCTATTTTCCTCCTTTCTCGTGGATCTTGGTCTCTCCTGCTTCTCCACTGTGTTTAAGACAAACGTATAGTCTTGCACTTTTCAGAAGAAGAGTGTATTTTGCTGTGGTTTTGCTTAAATCCCTACCTGGGCTGGTTTGGCATGGATCCTATGCTGCCATCTTACTCAGAAGTTTCCATAGGATCACAATGATTCATTTTTAATTACAGTTTTACCCTGTATAGGTTTGACTCTCTTTTAGGTCTATTTACAGCTTCCTTCATTGTTGAATAACTATGTGCAAATCTTTTTGAGTACTTCCAAGAGAGATATTTCCTCAAGTGTATATTTACTTATACAAACCCTTCACATATAAAAGAAACATATCTTGAAGTACATGTCATGGTAATGATAGAACATCATCATCAATATTCTATATGAAGAAAACATTATTAAATATTAATCTAAAATTAGAATAATACAAAACCTTTCTCCCAATAATACAGTTTTATCATATGTTTAATACATTTAAGTTTTTCCCCAAGGTTTTAGATCAGAATAGAGAAGAGTACTATTATAAATATTCCTCTTGCAGCAGAAATGAAATTATATCACAAAAACATAATGCACAGTTGGTTCCTCATAAATGTCTACCTCCTTAAGTGTTTCCATCACTACATTCAATTTATACCCTTATATACTTCTTTGCATATGCTGTCACAATTCCTTATCACTTTTTCTTAACTACATTTTGCAATGATGCTGTATTATTAGTTTATTGTACAAATGCAGCCCATAGGTTGTGGTCAGTTATTTTTCTGATTACTATCTTTATTCTAATGAGCCCAGTAAAGATTTACATGTTTATAGCCTATGCTCTGATTGGTTATAGTAATTTTCTTTTTGTGCACTTTTCACTACTGGAGAAACAATTTCTCTTTGCAATAATAAAAAATGAAACCTTCAGTCTTTCATCATCCTGATCTATCCATGTGAGCACAGGTCTGTTTGTAGTAGGGCTTATATTTGAGCAGTACCTCTACTATATGTTCACAACAAACTAGATCCTCTCAAGTTACTTTCTTCTTTAAAAAAAAGTCCAATGATCACTTTTGATGTAACACATCAAGATTTTATTCTTACTTTTCCTTCTTCCTTCCCACCTTTCCCACTCCTATCTGTTATGAGTTTGCAAGTGTCTTCTGCAGTAGAGTTGAAAATTTTTCACTTATAACCATCTTCCATGACTAGAAAACGTGAGGATTTATTTATTTAATATCTTATTATGAAGTAGAGTATGGTTAAAGCCCGAGGGGTAGAGCAGAAAAGAAGGGAGAGGAAAGAAACATTGTTAAACAGTAGCTAGACCACACTATGCCTGTAGCTCTAAAACAAAAGTTAAATCTAAGCTTTGCTTTATAAACAGTGATATCTCTTATTTGTGAACTAAAATGAAAGTTTAATAGCTTTGCATCCTGCCTTTGTATAAATAGTACACAACTTTGTACTTTGCTTTCGATTTCCATCTCTAAAACCAATGTTCTCAAATTCCTCCTTAATTCAATACATAAGAAACACTCATTTGTTCTATCCCTCAAGCCTCTCAAATTCTTTACAATATTTGTGTGAAATTGGTACAAAGTCAGGATTGTTTATTGAAAGATAGGAACTTTGCTATTCTAGAGGCCTCTGCTTAACTCCTGGTTTTACCAACTATTATTTTGAATTGATTTGTGCTTATTACATAATCTGTAGAGACCTTGGTTTAATCACCTATAAAATGGAAGTTAGCATACTCTTCTTGGGTTTTTGGAAGGGGAAAATGGTGTTTAATATATTAAAGGTAGTCATAATCCAAAGCCCTATTTCCCTTGTCCTGCCAACCTTCATTATCCAAACGTGATTGGCATGTTAGGGAGCATTCTGAACTCTGGTTCAGCTCTCAGTTTTGTTATAAAATGAATATCAACTCTGATTGTATCTGCCTCTAATTAATTATAAACTCCTAGGAAAAAAAGAGTACTAGGCTTATGTAAATCTAGCCATGTGGTTGACATTTATTAAAGGTTTTCTTGGTTCAGATGATAATGATTTACCAAGGAATAAAGGATAAGCAAGTAATTTTAGGCACATGGATTTTTTTTTTTTTTTTTGCAGTATTCATTGTAACTCTTGCTGCAAATAGTATGAAAGAAATGATAGTAAAATTTCAAGATTCTCATAGCCCTGAAAACATTGCTTAAAGTCTTTGATTAAATATCACAATTGTCTCCCCTATTTATAATAGAAAGCACATGTGTTAGAAAATCTGAAATTTAAGGTTTATGAAAAGTAATAAAGAGAATTTCTACCAAAATATATTTTCATTTAAATTGACCTATAATTTACAGTTAAGAGAACAGACTTACTCGGGTGACCTCAGTCTAGATTAAGTATATTATCAGGGTCACCACTGAAATGTAGAGCCATGACCTGTCCACAAGAAACAACAATTACAAATGAAGATTTTGACAACATAGGAAATTTGGAAGTATTATGTGAAGATGTATTTCCAAGATTATTGAAGCTTCCTCTAATAAGCTTAATTTTTATCTCCAAAAAAAATATTTACACGTATATTTAAATTTTTTCAAAAAATAAATAAAATCACATCATTAATGTTATCAATGTAAAATGCTTTTTGAGAGGACTTTTGAATGCTTTCTTACAGACTACTCAACAAATTGAAATTTTGAATAAAAGACCAAAAGGATTTTGGTTTATCTAAGTTGAAGAAACTTTTAAAAGTATAGCTTTGTACAAATATATACCTGGGAATGCTATATGTGGTTTATGGCATCAAAGTCACAGTTCAGTGGCTTTCTATAAAGGCTTTTAAGACAGAGACATGATTTTTATATGTTCTAATTACAATTTAGAAGTCATCTCACTATGAAACATTAAAAAGAGACAATTTGAGAAAAAGTTAGTTGAAAGAAAAATACTGTTTTGGAAAACCAATAAAAGCACACATGTGCATATACTACCTCCACCCCAAAAAAAAAAAAAAAAAAAAAAAAAAGCTCATGAAAGTAAAAAAATCTCTTCTCAGTAGTCTGTATCATTCAATTGTAGATCAATAATGTGTAGTTAATGCATTTCCAGGAGAGCATTAATTTGCAATTACCACAGGTGATCTGATCTTCTGTTCTGTCCATTGACACAAATGACCTTTGGTTGAAAGAGTGTCTGTAGTCATTATTTTAAATAGAGCCACTGAAAAGCAAAGGAAGGTATAGATTACTTTTAATCATTAGTATCCTAATAAGAGAAAAAAGGAATCTTTGTAAATTGTATCCTCAAGTCGAAATGATGTAATACAAAAAGTCTAAGCAGGAAGATGTCTATTTGTCGACAGTACAAATGCAGTACAAAGTGTGTAATAGGGCCTGGAGAGATGGCTTGGTGGATAAGTGCTTGCCTGTGAAGCCTAAGAACCCTTGTTCGAGGCTCTATTCCCCAGTACCCACCTAAGCCAGATACACAAGGTAGCACATGCATCTGGAGTTTGTTTGCAGTGTCTGGAGGCCCTGTGCACCCATTCTCTTTCTCTGCTTCTCTCTCTCTGTGTGTTACTCTCAAATAAATAAATAAAAATAAACAATGTGCGTAACGAATTACAATTGTCCTCAATTAAATGCAAGTTATAAAGTATAACCTTAAGTAAGTTTTACTATGAAGCAAAGTATATGAGGCTTTGGTTCATCTAAATGTGTATTTTCAAATGCTTTGTCTTGAACAGACAAGCAGAGTACCCTGGGAAGTAGAGACTGACGCCACATGTGCTTGAAGGAATAGACCTCAACTATCTAGACAGCACAATCTGATCATAAACCGAGTTGCCAAGTTTCATAGACTTTATTCCCCAGTCTGTTAGTCATGCAGTGATTAACAGAATTTCCCAGCAGAACCAGCAAGCCTCCCAGTGCTCCATCCTATCCGTAGAAGCTGTGGTACAAGTGAAAATGCATCATTTGCTTCAATTTAAACTTTAGCACTGCTGCTCATCAGCTCCATGAATTTGAGTTTATTAGATTGTGAGCATTTTGTACTTCATTTCGTTATCTGTAATATGGAAATGGTAATATGCCATAAGATGGCTATTTGGCTTAAAAATTATGTATCACATGTAAAGCATGCCAAATAGTATGTGGAAGAAAAAAAGGATGCCACAGATAGCAGATATTAGTCACCAAGAGCATAAGCAGCCTTATCCATCCTGCTAGTAGTTTTATACAATGACACACAATTTCAAGATAAAATTTATAACCCTCTCTTCTAGCATTTCACTTGCCCTTGTCTTAGCTCATGTTGGTAGAACACAGAGCTTGAAAAGAGGGTTAAGTGGTATTGTTTTATTGGAAAATAAAACCTACAGTATCAAGAGTAAGTAAAATGGAAATGAGACAAAGAAAGATGAGATGGAATTCAGAGTACTGCAGTACAGAGGTGACCACGGCCTCCCTGGGTGCAACAAGACAGCCTATTGGTCACATGGGACATTTCTAGGTAGATAAAGAGAAATGCCTTGGACACTCCATCACCGGAAAATGAGGAGGGCATTTTTTCTGCCTGTCTTTTCTGCTTTTCCTCTGAATTTCATCCTTCTGAGGAGTTGATTTTCTCACTCTAGGTTTTATCATCTGATGAAATTCGTTTCACAGCCTTTAGCACATATCAGTGTGCCACTTCCTCAAGCATATTGATCTCTTCTACACGTATGGGAATCGGAACCCTGGTTGAATATTCACAGTGATAAATAACTTTACACCTAGAATGTTACAAAGTTAAAAATTATTATCAAATTATTTCTCATTTGGAAGGTCTACCTTTGTATATCTTTTTTTCCCTGTTAGACAAAGTATGTACCTATTATTTCTATTGAAGGAAAGAATTCCAGAAATGGAGAAAACCTTATAACATATAAATAATTGAATATTATATGATAAAATTCTGAGTGGTAACATAGGTAGGTGAAAGTGACCTGCAGTTTCATATTCATAATATTTTACAATAACCTAGATTTAATTCACTCCTAGAATGAAATTCAAAGGTGAAGAATTTGAATGCTTCCAAGTCAATTCTGGCTTGCTGTTAGAGAATTCATTTGGTACCTTCAAGACTTGCCGTATCCTAGAACATTTAGTACAGTAATGACCTAAGCATGGAGAAGTAATTTGCCCTTCCAGGTAGAATGCCAGAGGATATAATCTAGAATACTTTCTGTAGTCTGCTTTAAAAATTGATTAGCATGAATGCAAAACTTCTTATAACATTATTAATCAGAAGTGATATGATAAAGATTTGAATTGTCTATCTAGAAAAGTATCTATCTAAAATGGGCAATTTAGTGACTTCAGCAGGAGGTATACCACCCTTTTCATTCTTAGGTTAGAAGCACCAGGGCTTTATAAATAGCAGTCAAGTAAAAGAATCAAATATATATGTCAAATAAAAAGAAAGAAAGTCCTTATGGTCAAATAATGGACAATTCATAAAAGGACAACTCTTCCTTGCTTTCCATAGACTATGTAGCAGACAGCTTCAGGTTCGCTGAGATGAACTTCCAGACCTGGCAAAGTTATGGAGGAAGGATATTTATTGAAGCTTACAGATCTAGGGGAAGTTCCATAATGACAGAAGAAGTTGGCCTGCCTTCATAGGACCAAACACAGAGAGCAAAGCCACAGCCAAAATCCACACAGCACAGCACACCTCAGGAACTCCAGCTAGGCACACTTTGCATATGTTTAGATTGAAATCCTAAATCCACCACCACACTTTAAGATAGTCCAGTGACACTGCCTCCAGTCAGGTGGTTGCAGATGCAAACTACTAATAAAACACTGAATATAGTGGGGGCCATCTAGTCAAACTACCACAGACTATATATTTTATAAATAAAACAGACCACTCTGCATCTAAGTGCTGTGGTCAGTGATTCTCTGGTAGATTAATGTAGTCTTCATAAGTCTTACTCTTTCTATTTGCTGGGTGGGATCTGTAATTTGATTTTCATAGTACCTGGTGTTCTATTTCCTGGACTTTGTGATAACTAGCTGGACTAATTTAAGCCAACATCACATAAGGAACTGGTGATGATGATCACAAATGGCTTCCCAAAGCCTCACCATAGGCATAGCCATGCAAAGTAACTTATAGCTGCAAATTAAGGGAAGGAAACAAAATTATAATGAATAAACTTTGTAGAGTTTACTATATGCCAGGCACTTTGTTAAGCTAAGTTTTACTAATTCAGTAACACTGCCAATGATTCTATAGCATACCTCTTTATTATTGATAATATAACCCTGCCAATGATTTTATAGCATACTTTATTATTGATTGTACCTGCAAAATTGGTAGGTTGAGACCCTAACCCATAATGCAATGATATGAGGAAGTAAATTGATTAGTTCAAGAGAATGGAGATTTGATCAAAGATCTCAGAAAACATCCTCACCCCCTCTACCATGAGTGGACAAAGTGAGACCATGGCTAGGTATGATTCACAAAGCAAGCCTTTACCAAAGAGCCAAATCTGTGGTCACCTTGGCCTAGGACTTCTCAGCTTCCAAAACCATGAGAAATAAACCTGTATTAATTCATTCACTCAGTCTATATTTTTGTTTTAGCAGCCCCAACACTCTAAGACAGATAGTGTTAATCACCCCACCCATTCCAGTAATGTGAAGTTCCAGCATGGTTAGTGGCAGAGTTGCCAAATGAGCCCAGACAGTTGAACCCAGTGTCTTTTATTTCAATGGATATATTATATTGATAGTCGTGCCCACTATAAGGGCTAGTATCAAAAGGCAGACTATAATAATAATGTTGAAGGATGTAACCTCACACTTTCCAGAGTAACTAATGTTAGCTAGTGGTTGCTATGAGAGGGAAAGCAAGAATCATCTGTCACATAGCCATTGGTAAGTTGCCTACTTCACAGTAAAAACCTTCACTCATGATCATGCAAGCAACTCTAATTTAAATTAATGTGTAAAATAAAGCATGAAAGTAAAATGGGAATTAATGGGGAAGAAGGAGAGTATTAATGGACGAGGGAGGGGTATAAAACAGGATAATAGGTGGGAATATCCACAAACATACTGATACTAATGGTCAGAGGTGATCTTATTCCAAATATTTAAAACCTGAAGACAAGTCAAATTCTCATCAAACTGATAAGTGTTTGCATAAAATGTGGCAATCTACACCATGTAATATTATTCAACAATATGTGGATTGACATTGTCATACACAGATGGTTTTATCATAAAAAAATCACAAGTAATGAGAAATCAACACAAAAGATTAGGTTTGGTGCATGAAATGTATATAGTATTTGTTTTATGAAACTGAAATGATTAAATGCAGGCAAGTCTATGAAGTCAGGATGGCCCGAGGCTCAGAAAGACAGTGGCAAATAACTCCTAACTGGCACAAGAGAACGTTCAGATGACTGGCTGGTAGTGATAATTACACAGCTCTGTAAACATAAAATGATCATTGGCCTATAAATTCACTACATGTAGAGTTTATGATATGTAAATTATAATAGTGCTGTTTTAAATATATATCATTAGAAATATATGTGAAATATTGAATACTAAAGGTTTAAAATTAAAATTAGGAATGATTCATGCTAGGAAAAATTCATTAGGTATCAGTAATGCTTAGAAGTCCTGAGTTTTTTGAAGTCTTAGTAGAAAATGATACAATAGTTTTATCTAAGAGTCTATTAATATGCATAGTATTATCTCAAATGTAACTAAATTAACATTTATGGACCATGAAAAATATAAAAATAAGTACATTTAAATAAAGCTAGCTACTGAACATATCCTTGGTAGTTGTAATCATAGAATTTTCAAATGAATTGCATGTATTCAGTTATTATAATAATTACATTTTCTCACAAATAAGCACTGATAATATTTGGTATAAATGCTTATGCTTGATGCAAATGTTTTTATTTTAAAAAATAAACTGAGGAGAGATTACTTATTCATCAATAGTGAATATTGTAAATTTCAGTCACAAGGCTAAGAGAAGTGATAAGTGGGACTCATAATTTACATTCACTCAATAGACAGTTGAGTGTGATAAACACTAGGAAGAGGATTAAGAAAGAAGCATTCCAGCACTCGGGAGGCAGAGGTAGGAGGATCGCCATGAGTTCGAGGCCACCCTGAGAATACAGAGTGAATTCCAGGTCAGCCTGGCTAGAGTGAGTAGAGTGAGACCTTACCTCGAAAAACCAAAAAAAAAAAAGAAAAGAAAGAAAAGAAAAGAAAGAAAGAAAGAAAGAAAGAAAGAAAGAAAGAAAGAAAGAAAGAGGCATTCAAGAAAAGGGTCAGAAAGTAAAGGGTCACTATTGAGAATTTGAATTAGACACTGTGATAGATAATGATTGGGTAAGTGGATGGTTCAGGTAGGGAAGTCCTCTCTAGAGAGATGTCAGTTAAGCTGAGGACTGAATGAGAAGACACTCCCAGCTTGGTAACAATATGGAGGAGAGCATTACAGGCAGACAGAACAAGCCACATAAAACATAAATAAGTATAATGTCCTCAAGGAAGACTATTTTGGCAAGGCTTTTCTATAAAGTGCTCCATTTTCTCTATGTATGGAAAGACATGGATAGATTTAATTAGCAAGTTCTGACCCAGTGTTTGTATCTCTCTCTCTCTCTCTCTCTCTCTCTCTCTATATATATATATATATATATATATATATATATATATATATATATATATATATTAGTTTTATGAGGTATGTTCTCCCTCTAGCCCTGGCTGACCTGAAAGTTACTATGTAGTCTCAGGCTGGCCTTGAATTCATAGTAGTCCTCCCACCTTTAACTCCCAAGTGCTGGGTTTAAAGGCATGTGTCACCACACCCAGCCTAGAGGATATTTTTAATAATTATTCCAACTGTTGTGTGTATAACTAATTTAGGGAAATCCAAGAGTGAAAAGAAAAAGCTATGGCAACAGGCCAGTGAGACATGATGGTGAATTAAGGTGGTGACATCAAAAGATATAGTAATAGACAGTTCACGAGATATACTGGAAGTATTATAAGACTTGCTGAAGTATTGGATGTCCATGGGTAGGAAAGGAAAGAAATGAGCAATGATTTCTAAGTTTTGATCTAGTGGAATTGTAGGTTTTAGGAAATGAGAACATGGAGAATGAAGGCGCTTCTGGACATAGATAAGATACTGAGAAGAGCTTGATGGAGATGTCCCACAGGGATTGCATCTCTTTCTTTCTGTAGTACTCTGTCTGAAAGTGTATGTACAACCTAGTGCCAATAAATGAATGCATGTCTTGTCCCTCACCTAAGCTGTATATGCATTTCCACTACTCGTGAATGTTTCATGAGGATTAAAATAACAATAACCACCAAGTACATACATAGATACACATAAGCAGATAGATACTGAAAGCAGAGAAGAATGGCTGGCTGGAAGTCTCAATCAATAAATGTTTAATACAGTTTAACACAGACAATACGAGCCCAAATTTTGAATAGTTCACAGGCCAATCTCAGGAATACCTTGTCATTCTCAGAGACATTCTGATAAGCTGGACTTTAGAAGATCATGACTCTGAGGACAAGATTAAAAGAAAATTCAAATGAAATGGATTTTTTTTAAAGTTTGTTTTTTAAAAACTTTTATTTACTTAATTTATTTGAGTGAGAGAAAGAGAGAGAATAGGCATGCTAGGGCCTCCAGCCACTACAAAGAACTCCAGATGCATTTGCCACCTTGTGCATCTGGCTTTATGTAAGTGCTGGGGAATTGAACCTGGGTCCATTGGCTTTGTAGGCAAGCACCTTAATTGCTAAGCCATCTCTTCAGCCTGGAGATATATACATATATTTTTTGAGAGACAGAGAGAGAGGGAGAGGAAGACAGAGATAGGTGCGCCAGCAGTCTCTCAGCTGCTGTGAATGAAATCCAGATGCGTGTGCCCCCTTATGGTCAGGTGCGGCATTGTGCCCTTGCGTCACTTTGCATCTGGCTAAACGTGGGACCTGGAGATTGGAACTGCTGGAGATTGGAACCAGCGTTCTTAGGCTTAGCAGGCAGGTGCCTTAACCGCTAAGCCATCTCTCCAGCCCCCAGCCTGGATATTTTGAATGAAGTCTAGAAAACATTTCCTTCCAAGGGAAGGATGAGTTTTATGTTCATAAACCTTAAAAAGATACTCATCCAATTCTGTAGATTGACTTTTTTTTCCTTTTTTTCATTTTTTTATTTATATTATTCTGATTTTAAATTCATAGTATTGGTTCCATTGTCCTCCTCCCTGTCCTCCCACTTTCAAAAGGGACCCTCATCAATGGGGAATGTGGGTTGTGCATTGTGAGGTTAGTCCAGGGTTCTGGGGTGTAGGCCCCAGTCTCTGTGCATAATGCCCCAACTTGTGACTCTAACAATCTTTCCGCCCCCTCTTCCGTGAGTTTCCCTGAGCCACTTTGGGGTCATTTTAGTTCTTTTTCATTGATGAGGTTTTTGGGAGCCTCTGTGTCTCTGGATATCTGGTTTAGTTGGAGTTGGATGTTCTCTGTGTTTGTCTCCTTTAGCCTTTTTCTGGTGTCGTGAACGCTGAACTCTTGCCCTTCCCCTGTGTTGTTCTAAGGTTTCAGCTGGGGCCCTGGTGAGGTGTGGTTAGCTGATCCTCCCTTCAGGTTCATTGTCCACCTGAAAAAAGATAAGCAAATTCTCCAACGGAGAGAAAAGTTAGTACTAGGTAGAAGGGATGACCATCTATGTTTTGGAGGGAATTTTGTATGCGTTGGCTCTCTTCTAGCCCACATTTGGTGGTATCTTGCTCTTGGAGACTGAGCTTATTTTTTGTACCTGGTTTTGACTTTTTTCCCAGTTCCAGCAATGAGTTGCATTCCACTGAGTGGATCTGTTAGCCAAATCAAGAGCAGTTGGTTACCCACCATGGCTGTTTGCCACTACTGCACTTGTATGAGCATTACATCAAGTTGTTTCCTGCTGGGTATCTTAGACTTCAAGTTGTTTGGACCATTGGATTGACTTCTTTTTGATTAACTGTGTTTCCTTGTGTCTATCTGATCAGATTTCCCACACACTTAATGTTTTTGTGACTCATCAGCCTGTTGAAATCGTTAAACAAGATTCTTCTGGCTGGAAATATGAATTTTCCTAGTTAGATAACTTTCCTTCTGTTTTCTGGTCTTGTTCCACACAATCAGAAGAATGATGCTTGCTGTTGACGTCATTTGTTTGAAGCCAGAGATATAAACAAGGAGAACATTAATACTTCTTAGAATTGAAAATTAGAGTATGCAAATAAAAACCTTCATTATCCTCAAATCAATTATGCAGCATTTGTAAGACAAAATAAGTTAATGTGTCTGACGATCAAAATCTCAGACCTCTGTTTCAGATAGCTGGTTTAATTCCTCAGTGATAGACATGTCAGATATTATAATATTTAGCATAGTTTTTCATGTGGAAAATGATGGGATTTCAGTTGTCATGCTTTAAGGGCAGCAGCCGTAATCTCATTAACATCTTCTCAAATCAATCACTCCATCATGGATATTAACTCCATCCTCATGACACCAAATGTGGGAATAGAGTACATGAGGTGAAAGAAAAGTTCTGTGACTCATCACTGGTCCTGAAAACAATGATGCAAGAAAAGAAGTCCATTCATCCCCAGTGAATTCATGATGGCCAAATACACCACATTGGATGTGCCTGGACTGAGTCAGTGAAATGAACAAGAATATTATATATTTAGAGAAGTCAGGTGATCTCTAAAACACATAAAATAATGTGAGGTACTTGGAAGGAGTGATAAGAAATAATTATACTGCAAATTAAGAGTGATATAATTAGGAATTATTTATTAAAGAAACTTCCAAATGTAAGCAGTGGTCTAAACATGACATTTTATAGACAACACTGAAATATTGAACACATAAAAATCCAACTTATTTACCTAATTTATCTTCTCTTTAACCTAATTCATCTTTAATAATTGCCTTAAATCCTGCAGTCTATTAGTTGCTTGGGAGGGAATGGTACAGAGATTTTGTATCAAAACATGATCAGTCCTTCCCTGGTCACAACACTTGCTTATTCCTGTAATTTGGGTGTTTATAGCAGAGATGTAATCAAGTCACCCTGGATCCCAGTGGAGTGGCTTATCTTACAAATTAGAATGAAGTAAAGTTGGTACCTCACTTAAGACTCAATTCTAGTTGCAAATTTAGGTACAAAGTGGATGATGTGGATAAGCAGTTTTCCCTTCGAAGCAGGTTCACTGTGTCCTGTACATACCAACAACATCTTCCTGATCAAATAGTACTTTATAATTCTTATCTCGATATTCACTGCCACTTCATGTGGAAGGTTTATCCTCACAGATAGAAACAAGCAGCATAACCTCAGGCTGCTGCTGTTGCAAGTTGTGTTTGATAATAGCATGAGGAATTAAGCCAGAGGATTAGTGTGTAAATTAGTATTCGCTGAATGAAAGAATAAAGGAATAAATCTGCATTGGGGGGGTATCAGAGTTATTTTTTGAAGAAATGATAAGTTTTGGAATATGCATCTTATATTCAGAATGCTAAATGATGCATTAAACGTGGCAGACTGCCGGGCATGGTGGCGCACGCCTGTAATACCAGCACTTGGGAGGCAGAGGTAGGAGGATCGCTGTGAGTTCGAGGCCACCCTGAGACTACAAAGTTAATTCCAGGTCAGCCTGGGCCAGAGTGGTGAGACCCTACCTCGAAAAACCAAAAAAAAAAAAAAAAAAAAAAAAAAAACATGGCAGACTGGATCTCCAGCAAACACAGGGGGGAAGGGCCTCACTGCAGTGGTTCCACTGTCTAATATCAGAGGAGAGCAGATACTTTCAGTGTCAATGTTTGCACAAATTGATTCCTTACCTTAAACTACTTGGACTAAGTAGATGACATATCAGACATATTTAAAATATGAATTTAGAATGATTAAACATATAGAAAGAATTATTTTAAAAAAAAAAAAAAAAAAACAGTTTTACTCCAAGGAGAAAGCTGGACTGACCTAGATATTTATGTGAGGCCAAACCCTAAGAATTCAATAAACAAATCCAGAAACAAAACAGAATAGAGGAGTTTTCCTTGCATTCTACTGGCTGCATTTGATCTATCCATTATTGTAAGTAGAAACTAGAGGGCCATGTTAATACTTTTAATATAAATACTTCTATGTGTGGACAAAAATTAATAGTTTAGAATCCTGAGTACATTGATTTGGTACTATGAGTTCTATCATTGCCAAATGCTATCTTTATAGAATTTTATGGTACAAATTATTTCAGTTATTCTTAAAGGGAATTAATATCTGTCAAGATTCAGGTCTGCATATGGGGAACATCAGATGAGAAAAAAATCAATGTACAAGTTCTGTCTGTCTGGGTGGTGACAAATAATATTTAAATATCAAAACAAAGGCTAAAGAAGTAGATTTGCTTCTTTGCATCTGGAAAAATATTGATATACCTGAGGACTAATGAAGTAAAAAGGCAAAATAAAAATTTAAGTGATGCCATGAGGAGTACAGATGCCATATGCAGTCAAATTCAAAAGAATTCTATTGTGGGTTGTTATAGATCCTAAATTGTATATATTTGTATATTTTGATGGATATAAAAATGTATCTGTATTAGTCATGGTACTCTAGAGGAACGGAACCTCTGGAATGAATTACATTCAAAAGGGAATTTATTGGATTAGTTTACGGTAATCCAATAGCAGTTGCAGGCCAGAGAATCAAGGAACCCGGTGGCTGCTCATTCCATGTGGCCAGATGCCTCAGCAGTCCCAATCCAGCACTGAAGGCCCATAGGTTCCTGAGGAGCCCCTGGTTTTCAGTCCACACAGCTCTTCAGTTGATGCTGGTTTTTAGTCTGTGCTGGTTTTCAATCCACTCTGGAAGGCAGCAAGTAGCCACAGCAGCCAAGTGGAACAAAAGAGCGCTTTTCACCCAGAGCTTTCTTATATAAAGTCCCCCTCTGAGAGGGGCTGCCTGCTCTGGGGAAGGGCTCACTCTGGGGGGAGGACTTCCTCCTTCAGTTAATCCTTCCTGGAAGCAACCTCAGAGGCCCACTCAAAAGGGAAGTGAAGTTATTCTGCATGGAATAATTTATGGACATATGTCCTTATGCACTTGTCAAGAAGTATAGAAGGCTTCTACTCACAATGTGTTCCTTAATATAAACTATGAACTTTAGTTAATTCTAATATAAATAGTAGCTCACTAACTGTAATAGATATGCTATATTATTCAATAAACTAACAATAAGAAAACAGAATAAATGGGTAGTTGTGTTTGTTTATGGAATTCTGTCTACTGTCAGTTAGGTAATATTATCAGTTATTCTGTAAATTTAAAATTATAGTAAAAATAATGTCTGATAATTATTTCTGTAAAAAGTAGCAGTCACCATGAATGACCTGTTTTAAAGATATTTTATTTATTTATTCAAAAGAGAGTTGCAGATAAAAAGAGAGAATGGGCACACCAGGGCATCTAGCCACTACACACAAACTCCAGATGCATATGCCACCTTGTACATCTGGCTTACATGGGTACAGGGGAATTGAATTTGGGTCCTTAGGCTTCAAAGGCAAGTGCCTTAATCAGTAAGTCATCTCTCCAACCCATCTTTTTTTTTGAGACATGTAATGATCTTTTATTAAAATATTTCTTTACAGTGTGTCATGCACACAGCCCTCCCACCAGACTAGTAGCACATTTTAACAAGCCCTGTCATTTAAATTCTGAGATTACTTTTTCTATCTCTGTGAAGAATGATGCTGGGATATTAACTGGTATTGCACTGAATCTGTATATTGTTTTGGTATAATTGACATTTTCTTTTTTAAAATATATATTTTTATTCATTTATCTGCAAGTAGAGATAGAATGAAGAGTGACAGAGAAAATGGGTATGCCAGGCCTCCAAGCACAGCAAATGAATTCCAGATGCATACATCACTTTGTGCATCTGGCTTTATGTGGGTACTGGGGAATCAAACCCAGGATGTTTGGCTTTAAAGGCAAGAGCCATCTCTCCAGGCCCAGAATTGACATTTTCACAATATTATTTCTGCCTACCTAGGAGCATGGAAGATCCTTTTATCTTCTCATATCCTCCTCAATTTCTATCCTGAGTGCTTTTATGTTTTCACTGTATAGGTCTTTCACTTCTTTGGTTAGTGTTATTCCAAGGTATTTCAGATTTTTTTTTTAAAGTAGAAACTTCATATGGACACATCATGTGTTGGTACCATCATTTCCCACCTCCCTGCCCCCATTCTGCTGAGGGCCCTCCTCTGTGAGATTGCTTGTATTCAACATGGGGTTGTGGATTATGAGATGTGAGAGCAGCAGTCAGTCATTCATTGTAAAAGGAGGGGGCAATGCCTCTGCACATTCCCTTCTACTCTGTGGTTCTTACCATCTTTCTGTCCCCACTTTTTAAATTTCCCTAAGCCATGGTGAGTGTGTTTTAAGTCTCCTTTAGTATTGTGCTCTCAGCAGCTTCTGGATGTCCGCTTTGGTATGGTTAAGTGTCCTCAGTGTCTGTCTCCATCACCACAGCGCTGGTTGTCAGGCTCACCATTGAAGCAGCACACTTGCTCATCTCACCAGTGACTTGGTGGTTTCACCTGGATCCTGATTGATGTGCAAGGGATGTTTTCTCTCCTCCATTCTTGCTGCTTTCTGAAAAAGAAAAACAAATTCTCCAATGGAGGATGAGGTCAGCATAGGTTAAATTGGATAAACATTGTTAATTAAGAGAGATTTTATGGGTGCAACCTCTTCTTTTGTCAAAATACTAGTGGGAGATTCTCTTTGGGGTCCATGATCTTGGTCTCTTGTTTCAGGACTTTTGCATTTAAGTTAATTTGAGATATAGCTGTGTTTTTTTTGTTTTGTTTTTTTTTTTTGTATCTGTCTGGTTTGGGTACTAGGGTGATGCTGCTAGCTTCATAGAAGGAATTGGGGAATATTACCTTTCCTCCAATTATGTTAAAAACCTTGAGAAAATGTGCTTTCACTTTCTTGGATGAAAGTTTGTAAAATTAGCTGAGAAGCCATCAGGTCCTGGACTTTTCCTTTTGGGGAGGTTTTTGATTACATTTTTAATCTTAATGGATATAATAGGTTTATTTAGGAAATTTAGCTGTTCTGGACTAAGTTTTTGTAGGTGGTATATGTCTAGGAATTCATCTGTTTCTTCCAGGTTATCCAATTTTGTGGAATAAAGGTTTTTGGAAATATGTCCTGATGGTTCTTCCAATTTCATTGGTCTCTTCTGACCTCTCCCTTTTCATTTCTAATTTTGTTAATTTAAGACTTCTCATGTTTTCATCTGATCAAATGGCCTGGGGTTTGTCAATCTTGTTGATTTTTTCATAACCAGATTTTCTTTTCATAGTTTTCTTAATTATTTTCTTATTTTCCCATTTCTGCTCTAATCTTAACTACTTCTTTCCATCAAGAATTATTATAGTTGGATTGTTGTTGTTATTCCAATGTGTTTAGGCGGATGGTTAGGTTATTAATTTGAGATCTCCCTGTCTTTGCTATGAAGGCATTTAGTGCTATAAATTTTCCCCTCAGAACTGACTTCATTGTGTCCCATAAGGTTTAGTATATTGCGTTTTTGTTATCATTCAGTTCTAGTAATTTTACAATTTCCTTTTTGATTTCTTTTCAAATGAGCACAAAATACTTCATAGTTTGCACACAAACCCATTCATTGTTTACTAGAATGTTATTCAGTCTCCAGGAGCTCATGTAAGTACTGCTGTTTTTCTTGTTGCTAATTTTTAGCTTTAACACATTGTGGTCCCATATGATGCCAGAAATTTTACTGGGTATATTAGTTTGTGTTGGAAGCCATTGTGATCTTTTAATTTTTATCTGTATAGTAAAAGAATTAAGAATGAGTCTTTGGGGCTGGGAAGTTGCCCATGTATTAAAAGTGCTAACTTGAAAGCCTGCTGGCCCTAATTCAATTCCCAACCCAATCAGATAAGCCACATGCAAAAAAGTAGTACAAGTATCTTGTGTTCATTTGTAAAGGCAACAGACCCTGGCATACCTATACACATACATGCACATGCACACACACATTTACATGTACACATGCAAATAAATAATAAAACATTTTTAAAAATGTCTTTGATAGATTTTTTAAAATTTATTTATTTGAAAGATACAGAGATAGGCAAGTAGAGAGAGAGAGAATGGGCGCAACAGGCCTCCAGCCATTGCAAATGAACTCCAGATGCATACACCCACTTGTGCATCTGGCTTACTTAGGTCCTGGAGAATTGAGCCTCAAACCTGGGTCCTTAGGCTTCACACGCAAGCGCTTTACCACTAAGCCATCTCTCCAGCCCTAATAGATTTTTTTAAATCCTTCATAAAACATCAAGATCCCACACCTTTGCTTTTCCAGTCTCACAGAAGTGTTCATAGTACCTGCTGCATGGTAACTTAATGTTTGGAAAACTGGTTTTGTTCTTTCTACAGTGCCTAATTAATAAATAGGTCACTCTCTATCATTATTATTATTATTATTATTGATTTTTCAAATTCACTATGTAGTCTCAGGCTGGTCTCACATTCATGGAGATTCTCCTTCCTCTACCTCCAGAGTGCTGGGATTATAAGTGTGTGACAACATGTGTGGTGATTACTCACTTTTAAATCAGATGAAACTTAACTTTTGTGTCCCAGAATCCACTGACCACTCAGCAGAGGTCAACTGTACTGTATACTCTCACAAAATTGTTTTTATTCATTATATATTAACCATGAAACATGTTACTCTACTGTGAGTGCTTTGAGTGGTGAGTCAAAAGATTTGAGATGTTATTTTCATGTTAATGATGGTTTCTCATTGTAAGCAAACTATCTTAGAACTTTTTGTTTTTTATTTCTATTTTTTTTTTCCTTTAGGTAGGGTCTCGCTCTAGCACAAGCTGACCTGGATTTCACTATGTAGTCTCAGGCTGCCTTCAACCTCATGGTGATCTCTTGCTTAGTCTTCCTGAGTGTTGGATTAAAGGTGTTCCCCACACCTGGCTGTTTTAGGACTTTGAATGCCCACTTATGTTGTCTAGTGACCACACACTTTTCTCTATCTTCACAGAAAAAAGAAAAGAAATCTGGGTTAATTTCTCCCATATACATTTCCTGTCTAAGCATTTTGACTTTTTTTGTGATCCAAACTCCATGTAACATTTTAGTAAATTTTATGATAAATCAAGTTTCCCCAGCTGTGTTGACTATTTAAAAGCAAAGATTGCCTAAAATTATGGATTTTGTCATCTGACAACTATTGTTTGGGTGTTTAATTTCTTTTCCTTGCTCTACTTTTAGTGTGAGAGGTGCTGAGCATGCATGATGTTCCACCCAGGCTTTGTACCACCACCTGGGTGACTGCAAATTGAGAATTACTGTGGTAACTGACGCCACACCAAAAACCAACCCAGAAAAAGGAGAAAATCTGTTAGCAGAGAATTACTACTGCCTTTGGAATAAAGTGACCAAGCTTCTTCAAACTTTAGCCACTGCTCCTGACCAAAGAATGGATTGTACTGGAGCCTGGTGGGTAGAGGACTCCAGGGCCACTTACAGTCCTTTTAGTCCTATATTTGTGTCTATGGGGAATTGGAACCATCAACTATAATGCCTTTGAAGATCCAAGACGGCAGTCATCATCCTTTGGCCCTACATGTTGAGCCCTGCTGGACCAATTTATCTCTAGTCTCACATAAAAGGCTAGAGGTGCTGTGCCTCTATATGGTTCTTTTTTATTTTTATTTCTTGGTTCAGGTCATTAGTGAGATCGAAATTTAGTTGGAGCTCACTTTGTAAAGGACAGATGAAAGGAAAGGGGCAGGGGCAGCCTCCCCTGCAGGGCACAGCCCTTTGACTAATAAGCCCAGGCCATCCCCAGTCAAGTTGTGTCATCCACAAAGTGAGGCAGCCATCAGTCCTGCAGATGGGCGGTCGGTCACCTGTGAGGCTTTGAGGAAACGCTTGGAGAACTGATCATGTTATTCTGATTGGCCAAATGTGATTTGGATTTCAGTATGAAATACTTTGAAAACACCATATTCTGTCCAATCTCTCTTCAGTTAACTTGGATAAATAAATTAATTAGACAAATAATAGTAACAGATTGACATTGAAAATGGACTTTTGAGCTCTGTAAAATTCTTTCTTGGTTGGCAGGGAGGGAATTCATGTACTTAGAATTTGTCAGAGAATCTGTAACTTAAGAGTTTAAATAAGAGGCTAACAAATGTGATTGACAACAAAGCACGATAGAAAAATAGAACAGGATAAGTCACTCCTATACCATTAGGATTTATCAGTGCATAGTAATTAAAGGCAGCTTTGAAAATATTTAATAAGCAGTACTGCTTACGCATCAGCCTTTTATCCTGAGTGGAACCTTTGAAAAAGTACCATCTGTGGGGCTGTCTGTTTGTTGTTTTTCTGTCCCCAATCCAATTTGCTATGGTCAGAACCTGGAAAATGGGACTCAAAGCCAGATTTTGTAATAGGATGACATTTGGACAGCTTTCTTACTTACAGATCCTGTGCTGTTTAGTAGCAAAGCAGAAATAAGCCCTCTCCTTGGGGAGGGGGGGATAAGATGATATTCTACTGAATGCTGGAATTTTACTACTTTGAAAAATAAAAAAGCTGCTTGAGAGACCTAAGGATATAAAAGCATTTGAGATCTCAGAAGGAGTTTAAATCAATGTACTGCCACAGTTACAGAGCAGATGAAAGAGCCCGCTATCGCAATTGCCAGGAAACTACTTAGAAACTCTCACTTTGATTTCTTCACTAGTCCGTTACATTACTGCTAAATGCAATATATAGGGGCATCAGGACTTTGATGTTGTACAACTCCAATAAATGGAAACTAATATGATAGAACAACTAAGATTTGTAGTTTTATGTGGATATACAAATATATCTCCATCCAGTTCTCTACAACCCATATATCTGCAGGGGCTGCCTTTTTTACCTATATTTTTATAAAATTATAATTCAGTGTTTTATTTATGAGTTCTAGTAAGCAATGTCATGTTTATGTAGAACCAAAGGCTCATGGGGGATTTCAAATTATGAATTATTACTTTAAAAATAGGCATTATTCACCAATTCCAAAAGAACAGTGCTTTTTTCTATATCTTTTGTCAGTACTGGTCAGACCACAGTTTGGGGTAAGGAATTATTCATTCCATACCACTGGAAAATTTAATGTTTATAATCAGTAGGAAAGGGCAGATAGAATTACAGATTATATTTCCATCCAAACACAGTAGAAGTTTGCCTTCCAGTTTTTTTTAAAGTTTGTTCATTTATTTATTTATTCATTTATTTATTTGAGAAAGAGAGAGAAAGAGGAACAATGGGCCCACTAGGGCCTTTCTACCCACTGCAGATGAACTCCAAACGCTTGTTCTACCTTGAATATATGGCTTGTGTGGGAATCCACTCTGAGTCTTTAGGCTTTGCAGGCAAATACCTTAACCTGTAAGCCATCTCTCTAGTTCCTATTTTCCAGTTTTATTGCTTAACATTCAAGTGGGTCACCCAAACATTAAGATTTTAATTTTAAAAATCACTCTGCCATTGTCCACTAATCTATTGAGAACCATTTTTCAATAAGATGTTTCTTATGAAAAATTTAAATGTGTGCTTGTTTATATACATAAGACCTTCATAACATACAAGAATGACATTTATGGAAATAAGAATGGGAAGATGGTTTGCAGAGGTCACAAAGTCAGAGTCCTACTGTTGGCCATCACTTACCTGAACCCTATGCATTTGGGCCTTTATTAACAATTTCTTATTAATTTGTCAACAATTCACTTCACTTTGTTTTCCTCTCAGAAATCACTGTATAGACTAAACCAGGTGGTCTGTAAGAGGAAATGCCATCCCCGAAGCTGTGCTGGACCAGCCAGAGCACCATCACTGCTGCTCGTCAGCTCTGTTACCATAGACTGAGCATGACAAACTGCTGCATATGGAGGCTAATGTGCAAAGTTTAATTTAAAAAGTTCTGTTTTGTCCTTATATTTGAGTGTATTTTAGAAACCAGAACCCAACATAAATATTTCTGACTTTTAATAGCATACTTTGAAAACAAAAACACTATGTAAAACTTTTCAGATGTATGTAGCTTAAACAATTTAACCTTTTATCAAAATAGATTATAGAAATTTATTTTTATTTCTGTGAAATCTTTGAAAATTGAATGGCTGATCCTTTTTAATCTGTATTTTCTAAACAGACAGCATTCATGGGAAGATGATGGAATCTTATCCAGCTACACAAGACTCTGTATTAGTGCAACTTGCCATGTGAGGGCCATTGTAGAATTTCTACTTTTTAAAAAACACTTTATTCACTTATTTATTTGAGAGACAGAGAGGCAGATAGAGAGAAAGAATGGGCCTCTAGCCACTGCAAATGAACTCTAGATACATAGGTGACCTTGTGCACCTGGCTTACATGGGTACTACAGAATCGACCCTGGGTCCTTAAGAATTGCAGGCAAGCACCTTAACTGCTACGCCATCTCTCCAGCCCAGAATTTGTATTCTTGCTGAAATATAGGTAATTTCTAATACTCTTAGACAACTTTGGGCTTCAATTGTAAGCATCTCACTTGCATAGCCTGGAGGCCTGTGTCTCTAATACCTGGATTAGAATTCTTCTACCTATGGCAGAAGATATGAAAAATCATAGGTTTATCTAGGTTGGATATAATGATCAAGACCCTCATTTTGAAACCATGGACATTTCAATATATCATTTGAAAGCATTGCAGCTCCTTTTCATAAAACAGAAGCCAGCACCAGGGTGCTGGGGTTTTTTCGAGCTAGTCTTTGTAAAATTATTTACTATTATTTTTTTCATATAATTTTGATAACTTCCCAATTAACTATCTTTTACATTTCAGAAGAAGTTGAATTTGTTTGAACTGTCAACACATTCCATTTAGCCTTTGCTAGGCATTTTAAAAATCCAAGAATATGTGATAATACCAACATAATCTAGTACCATTTGGATCTAAGCTTTAATTTCCACAGCATACCCATACCGAATTAATATTTTCAAGATGATATTATTACTTACCTGTTTCAGAAAAGGAAGGGAAGGAGGGGACTCAGGCTGATGACAACCCAGTTCACATAGCTGCTAAATGATACCATCCAGTCCCATATATAAATCTACTGACGAGAAGATCAAAGCTTCATTTTTTGTTGTTGTTGTTGCTATTGTTGCTACTTGGTTTTGTTGTTTGATTTTTTGAGGGAAGGTTTTACCCTAGCCCAGGCTTACCTGGAATTCATTATGTAGTCTTAGGCTGGCCTTGAACTCACAGAAATTCTCCTACCTCACCCTCCCAAGTGCTGGGATTTAAGGCATGCACCACCAAGCCCAGCTTTCCTTTGGCTTTTACTTAATGAAAATAAAAATAAGAGTGACAACTTTCCCTTGCAACACTAGACCAAAAGTTATTAGATTTAAAAAATTACAACCTGTTTAATTCATGTCCTAATGGCTTATTCATCTTATGAAATTTTGGAACCAATTTAGTTAACTAAGCAATAGCTCAAACTTGGTTTTGTTTTTCACCTATGTGTGGGTGTGCTTGTATATTCATGTATGTAAGGTTACATATGTGCTATGGCACACATGTGGCTGTCAGAGGACAGCCTCAGTCAGCCTTTGCCTTCCACCGTGTTTGATACAGGGTCTCTTGGTTGCCACTGCATAGGCCAAGCTAATTGGCCTGGGAGCTTCCAGGGATTCTCCTGTCTCCGCCTCCCATCTTCCCTTAGGAGCACTGTGGTTACCAATGTGAGCTACCACATCTGGCTTTACATGGGACCTAGAGATCCAAATCCAAGCGCTCACATTTGTCCAACAAACACTGTACTCATAAGGATGTTGACTTTAGTTTTCTATGTGCAAAGTATTGAATCTCCATTTTATAGTAAAGAAAGTTGATTAAAATGTGCAACTAAGGGATCATTGGAACACAGTTCTTCCCTACTCTGCCCTACTGTTTGTCCTGTGCTCTTAGCCACTTATCTTGATATCACATAAAACCCACTCAGTTTGACTTTAAGAAACAGCTTCCATCTAAGCTCTTTCCATCTTTGAGAACCCTACCTTCCTTCTTCCTAACTGAGATTTCTTGAGAGTATTAAAAGAAATACAGAATGTAAAGGAGCTTTTTAAGATGTAAATTTGGCTAATTGCATATAATGAGAAGTAATGTGAAAGGAATAGCCATTATAACCTTCTGTCATATCCCAGGTATTTGTACAGACACTGATGAAGTGTGCTTACACTAGAAAAATCCAGGGCAAGAGACATTCTGAGCAGGCTACAGGTGCAGGGAGAGTTTTATGGCCCACCTCAAACCATGTTGCACCAGCAACCACCACCTGCCAACTCAGCTGCCATCTGGGGGCTGATCCTGCTTAGGATCTCATAGCCTGTATTTAAAAGGGCCAGTCACACTTATAAAAAAAATTAATAGTGGCAACGATCCTTAAAATGTCACCTGATGCTGTGCTGTGGAGAAAGATAAGTCAGCCTTCAGCCATAAAGTAGTTACAAATTATACTAAACAAACATGTTAACAGCTATTAAGAGTCCTAATCAAAGCTCTTAAACAAACAATTAAGAGATGACATATAAAATACAGCCATTTAGACATAGTAGCTATATGTTTGGAGTTATAAAAAGAACCACTTATCTCTGAGACAGAGAGAAAACTCTCTCTGGGGTGTCAAGGTTTTGCAACAATAGGCTCTTTTCCCAATGGTCTGCTTGCATCCTAAGATTTATTTTTGTCATATTATTTTGTCATCAAAAATTTTACTCTTTTATCTTAAAATAACTTCTTATACATAGTGATTCTTAAAAGGGGCATGAAAATATTAATACAACCTCATAGTAAAAATTAGGAATACAAGAGGAGTTTGATGAGAAGAAATTTGTTTTTAGACAGCATTTCATGATAAGGTGGCAGATATACCTTCCAGTGCTCAGAACTATTTTATGTGTAGTCCAGCATTATCAGCATGACCTAGAAGCCTGTCATCAATGTTCCCACTCCAAGGTCTCACTACAAACATACACAATCACAATAAATATTTATTTATTTATTTATTTATTTATTTATTCATTCATTCATTCATTTGGTTTTTCAAGGTAGGTCTTGCTGTAGCCCAGGCTGACCTGGAATTCACTATGTATTCTCAGGGTGACTTCGAACTCATGGTGATCCTCCTATCTCTGCTTCCTGGGTGCTGGGATTAAAGGCGTGCACTATCAAGCCTGGCCAATCTGTATTATATAAACTCCTTGGATGATCTTGTGCTTATTAAGGGCCTTGCTCAAACTAGGGAAATTCTCGACCACTTTGCTATACCCCAGACCTTAAAATTTTAAAGGAACAAAAATAAATGTTCAACATTTCTATCAGAAATTCCTTTAAGAAAACTAGTAGGTTCAATGTTGTTGGAAATCGAAGTTAAATAAGTCACTTCAGGAAAGTACATAAATAGTGTCAAAGTGCTGTGTGCTTAAGAGTATCTGCAGTGGTCCTCTCTGGCATCCATATCTGCAGTGGCGAGCCCTAGAGCTGACTGTATGGCCTACCATCCCAGCTACATGCAGTTTTCCCTTGTAGCCTCTCCTCTCTCTTCAAGTTTTGTATTAGGTCACATACTCAGTCTATCTCCAAATTATGGGGGGAAAAAAAGGGACCATAAATAATGTAAAAGACAGAGGAAATCTTAGAGTTTGGCCCCAATCTTGTTTTCCATACTTGAAAAGACATCCTGTCTACATTATGTTCATTGCCACATCTTTGCATGGGTACCATATACCCATGATGCCATGTTTATGGATGGAGAGATTTAATAGGTTATTTATTTATTTATTTATTGAGAGAGGGAAAGAGAGAGAGAAAATGGGTACTGTAGGGTCTCTAGCCACTGCAAACGAACTTCATGTGCCTGTGCCACTTTGTGTATCTGGCTTACAGGGGTCCTGGGGAACCGGACCTGGGTCTTTAGCGGGACAGGCCAAGTCATCTCTCCAGCCCACTTTTTATATTCTTGCACTGGAGAAATCAGAAGTGACTAAGATTAAATTTTGCTGTTCATTCCTTTCAAAGCAGTGCTAGGTTTCTTTGGGAAGCAGTTATGAACATCCCACAGAGTGCGTGACATGGTGTGATTTCCAGAGAGCTGATTTCTTTGTGTTCATATGGTGAGCTATTTTAAGATGGTAGTAAAATCATACTCATAAGCATATACTATAAAAATAAGATCTCAGAGTGAACAAGGGGGATTAAGAAAAGCATTGGTTGACTCTTATAGCTCAAAAAAATAACCTGTTGAGGAAATTATAATGAGGTTCTTTAACTGTTCTGACAAAACTCAACTCTAAGAAAGTTATAAGAGACCTAATTAATGCTCAAATTGTTCCTCCTGACAATTTTTTTACTGAATGTAAATGGCCCCAGATAAATTGTTTTGTTTGTATGTTGTACTGACTACATGTTATTTCCTACCTCATAGAAGCAAAGCACATTGCAAGATAAGAAATTAAGTGCTTAAATTTCTGCTGTTTGATTTTGTGTTTTTAGTATTTTATTTATTTATTTTC
Organism: Orientallactaga sibirica; assembly: GCA_036365145.1. Lineage (NCBI taxonomy): Eukaryota > Metazoa > Chordata > Mammalia > Rodentia > Dipodidae > Orientallactaga > Orientallactaga sibirica. The sequence continues at coordinate 5,165,231 of JAEOAD010000027.1, forward strand.
AAGAGAGAGAGAGAATGGACTCATCAGGGCCTCTTGCTCCTGCAAACTAACTCCCGACACAAACTTCACTTTGTGCATCTGGCTTTATGTGGGACTAGGGAATTGAACCTGGAGCAGGCTTTGCAAATAAGTGCCCTTAACTACCAAGCCATCTCCCCAGCCCAGATTTTGTTTTGTTGTTGTATTGTTATTTTTCTCTTTTAAAAACTCTTGATTTATTTGTGGGTAGACAGCACACATACCACACATGCACCACTTTGCATCGAGCTTTTTGTGGTATTGAGAAATCGAGCCTAGGCTGACAGGCTTAGCAAGCATGAGCCTTAACTACTGAGCCATTTCCCTAGCTTGTCATTGTATACAAAAGAGGTGAATGAAAACCATTGGCAGTTTCCATTTAGAGACATGGATCTTTTTTAAACTGGTTACATCAGGGTTGAAGGTACTTTGATCAAATTTTTCAGCACATCTTTGTCTGGTTCATCTAAAATGACGTAGTTGAAGGATGGATGATTGCAGTTACCTATAAACAGCTTTGCCTCTGTCAGTGTTTATGTCCAGCTCACATTAGATTGTACACTCATGAGTTCTTGCTCTGACACTTTCAAACCAAATGTGGATTCAAGTCTGTCATTTGATGTTTTCTAAGACTCAGTTTCCTTGCCTTAAAGATGTCTAAAAATTAAATATACATTTTAGTCTTATTGTGAGGATTAAATATGATCATGAATTGAAAAGTATTGAGCAGTAGCTAGCAGTAGCTAGGTGTAGTGGTACATTTTTTTTTTTTTTTTTTTTTTTTTTTTTTTTTTTTGAGGCTGAGGTAAGAAGATTACTGTGAGATCAAACTCAGCCTGGGTTAGAATGAGTTCCACATCACCATAGGCTAGAGTGAGACTCTGCCTCAAAAAAAATCTTGAATAGAGGACCAGACTTATAATAAAGAACTCATGCTATGTTAGATTTTATTATTTTATTTCTGTCTGATCTTCGTGTAGGCAGTTTTGATGAAATTTAATACATAGTCATCCTTTCCTAGTCAACATGTGAAATGACTGTATTCTTATAAAACATGGCTGAAAATAAAATATAAAATATCACAAACCATATCCCTAGCTCTCTCACTCACCTTCTCTCTCTTTCCTTTTGGCCTTATTAACCAAACTTCCTAAAAGAGCAGTATGTCCCCGTGTCTTCACTCTCTCGTCTTCATTCTTTCCTTAACTCAATAAATAAATAAACAGCTTCCACCTTGTGTCATAAATCCAAACATCCACCATATTATTCTGATTGCTAAACCTGGGGATAACTTTTCACTCTACTGATCCTGATTCCCAAGAACTTTGTGTCACATTCACCTCCTGGGTTGTCTTCAGCTTAATGTCCTTCATGATATCCTCCCTTTAGTTGATGTAATTTTCAGAAGTTCACCCTTGACTTCCTAAGAGTCTCCCTCTGTCTTCCCTCTCTACTCCCCATTCTGAGTACATTCTCAGTGTATTTTCAATCAATTCTGCAAATGCTGATATCTGAAAGGGCATCTAAGAACCAGTCCCCCATATTTACTGTACTAAGTGTTCAACATCTGGGAAAATAAGATGGAAGTAAATTCTTCTTTTCTTAGATTATTGCCTACGTTGATGCATTTGGAATATAGGTTATGAAGGATTTTGATTTCATTGTAAACTTTCTGTTTGAAATGATTATGGGCCATCAGGGTGAAAGGGTTAAAGTGGCATATTTAAAGGCATCTTTGTAGTCTACATGTTTTGACAAATTGGAGCAATGTCTTTGGAAATAATCAATTCAGATGTGCTTACATTATTTCATATTATTTAAGCTCTAATTCAAATTATACCATAATCACAAATTTCAAGTATATGTTTATTGGAAAGATTCTAATTTCTCTGTTTCATTCTTTTTAAACTCTAGTTTTATTTTATATATTATGACATATGGTCACTTCAAAGTTTTCTAAATCATTTAAATATATTCAAATTTTAATTCTGGAGTACAGAATGCATGACATATTTTTTTAGACACTGGAATTGATATAGGAACCAAAACAAATATAGTTCTTCCCTTCTTAAGTCCCAGTCTCATTAGGGAGTGGACTGTCAACCATATAATCATGCATTAATTATAAGTCAAAAATTCAAAGATAATTATACATCAAAGAATGTCTAACTTGCTTTTACTCCTGGATCCTCCCAGAAAAAGTGAAAGTGAAGACTTTGAAGAATGAATGGTAGATAGATGTATGCAGCAGGGCCAGGGTGGGGGATGGGGAGAAGAAGGTTTTCTGCGCAGTGAAAAAACCTCATAAAAGTCCCAAAGCAAAGAATGTGACAAACTTGAGAAACAAAGGAAAGACTTTGCTAACTGGAGTAGAGTGAACAAAAAATGAGAACAACAGTGGATGAGGGCAAAGATGGAGGCCAGGAAAGGTTGAGACAAAGGGATGAATGAAGCTGCAGACATTTTGACCACAACCAGGCTGACAGTTACTTCCAGGCAAAACATCCAATAGCAGCAACTTCAAATGTTTGATTATTTTTGCATGAAATTTGATCCTGTGAAAGTCCAACCTATCTGATCCAATACTTAACTAAACTGAGTTACATCAGGCATACAATAAATTTTACATCATACATAATGTATATAATTTTATATGATTTAAAATGTGTGTGCACCTGTGAGAACATCACCATATCAAGTTCATGGAAACATTTTGTATTTCTGGAAGTTTCTCTGGAACTCTTTATGGTGCCTCCCTCCCTCCCTCCCATCCGCTCCTATTTTCAGCCAGCCATTGATCTGTTAGGCCCAGAACAATTGCTTAAAACATAAAATAAATGTGTGGAATGAATGAAAATTGAAGCTGTTTGAAGAGAGAGCTCTCAGTTTGACATTAGGCTGGCTCTGCCATCTTTCCTAGGTGTGCAGTGCTATTCAGAATCAGGACTTCACTGTGATTGAAGACTACTGCACTGGCCTCAGAGCCCTGCTTTACCTGAAGAGCATCCAAGAACTACAGGAGTGGGATGGGCAGAGTCCAGCCACTGTGTGTCACCAGAAAGGAAAGCCAGTTCCTCGTATTGCTGAGCTCAAAGGCAAGGTATGTCAACTCTCTTTTTTTGTTATTCTTGAGAATTCCACTTTGGTTTTACAGGTCATACTTGACTTTCCACATTTCCTCCAGCCTAGGACGGATGCCTATTGGATATGTTTTCTACAGTAACATCATTCTGAAGAAGGCTTGATTACTGCTCTAAGATAGGTCTGCAAGTTACCTTTTCAAAAAAACAATCTAACACAAGGTCATATAAAAGAAAAAGACTGAAGTTTGGAGTATAAAATGCCACTGAATTCTTGATGGCTGTGGTGATGACTGGCATTCATTCTAGTGGAAAGCTGGCGATTTCTTTATTCTTTAACAAGCTCTGGAAATTATAACATTACCTTTCTATTTTGAAGACAAACAAATTACTGGAGTCCTGACTAGTATGAGGAAGTTTTTAAAATTAAAACCTAATCAGTATCTTTTGTAATTGGCTCTTCTATGTGGTTAAACCTGGGCTCCAAAGGTCACATCCCAACTTCCTCACTAACTGCTATTTTCTAAGAAATATACACTACATTTACATCTTATATAATACAGTGCTTTTAGCAGCTCTTTTCTAAAACAACTTTCAGCATTTTGCCTTTGTGTTCCCTTTGTATTACTCTAAATAGACAACTATTGTCAGAGGCATTTCTTGAGTCCTGAACGAAAGGAGGAAAAAAAATATAATTCTTAGTCTTTTCAACTTGTCACTGCATCAATAATTAACTTTTTTAAAAGGGAGGCACTATGAAAAGATTCTTTAGGGAAGCATTTAATAATTCAAATGAATCTTAACTTGAAACAGGTCACAAGAAAAAGAGTGGAAAACAAAAACCCTGGGTAATCCATCTTGGATGATGATGAAGGACTTAGTGAGAGTGAGAGAAATACCACCTAACTTCCCAGGTTTAATGAGAAATATCACTACCCTTCTTCTAACAGATAGCTGGGGGAAAAAGAGACTTTTTGAAGAATAACATGGGTGATTGTAACCTTAATAAAAAGCAAAGAGGGAAAGAAAGAAAACGTTACAATCTGAGTTTTAGGGAAAAAAATCATGATGAATGACTCCACGAGTGGCAATCAAATAGAAAGGCTATGGCATTAATATTTATAATATTGTAATTAGAAGACAGTGCCTAAGCAGCGTTATTAGTGTAACTAATCATATTATCATAGACTGAGTCAGTGGTGCTCAGGGTATGTGTTCTTGCCTTTGTCAATGACTGTCAATATCCTAAGGTTGTTTATAACTTTAAAAAACACATATATTATACTCCTTTAATATAAATATCTCAAGGAAATTATTTCTAACATGCTGGTTTGTAACCATCTACAAAAGCATTGCCTCTGCATGTGAGCTGAAATGTAAGTAGCTGCATTTCATGGTAATATTTTGTCTTTAGAGGACTTTCATCCTCATTTCTACCCTTACAAAATCAAATGAAAGATGGATAAGAAAAGGAAACATTTGTGTGAACGGCATAAATGGAAATTGATTTTTTAATAGTTTGGATCTAGATTTGATTTTTATTTTGGTATGCTCAGCCTTCAACAAAACCATTAGTGTAATTTTCAGCCCTATCAATTATTTACAAAAAGATTGGTAACTTACTTCTCAAAAGTAAGTTGAGGAGAAAGTAGGTATACCCTGGATTTTCTGGGATTAGCTGATATGACTAAAACAATAGGATAATATCTCCCTCAGGTTAATGGCCCTACTAAGTATTCTGGTTCCACAGTGAAAATGGCTTCCTGTGTGCTCTTCCTTAGTGTCAGTGATGTGTATTTGTGCGTCTAAAAGCAACTTACCTTCTGTTTTCTTTAACTAAAGAATAGCTTGGTGCTTTTTCTACCTTATAGGATTTTCATGTTGTAGGGAAAATGAAAAAACATGAAGTCCCTTTTCAGAAAGGTCCACTGGAAGTAGCCCAATTTGGTTGAATGTGAGGACTGAAAGCACACATTTTGGGCATTGAGGAGTTTATTATGGCACACAGGGGAAGTCTTTCGGTGAAAAGGCAGAATCTATTGTGACTTGTAGTGTGCCAGCACAGAAATGACAGTGTGTGGTGGGCTGCAGGGGCGGGGCCAGGGTGTGAGCCAGCTGAGAAATGACGAAGAGATGGATAGAGGGAGGGAAAGAGAAGAGAGGAAGAGAGAGAAGAAGGAAGAGGAGGGTGAAGAAAGAAGGAGGAGAAGGAAAATATGTATATGATGGAAAACCGAATACGATGCTGAGGTGGAAACAGAGACAGAAATATATGCACCTTGTGTCAAGAAAGAGGTCAGAAAAGAGAGAGCAAAAGAATGCCAATGCCCCAAACAGTACCCATCATGCTGGACAATGTGAGGGTTGACTGAACTCCTGGAAGAATGTAGTGATCAATCACTTTATCTGAATAGACACCTGGAGTTTTATTTCCTTTGTAGAGCCATCTATAACTCTTTCTCCTACAGAAAGTCACATTGGATCTTCACGTCTGCTTCTGCCCTTTGTGGGTATGACTAGCATCACTAGTGTTACATCACCATCCAGGCATATGTCTACTTGTCCACAACTATGACTCATTCTAGCATTTCAAGACCAGAGGTCAGATCTTATTTATTCCTGAGTTTTCAACCATCAGCTAAATGCTCTATGCTTGTAGAAATAAACTGCACAACCTATCTACAGTATTCTTATTTAGGATTTTTTAAAAAATGAAGGAAAGCCAATTTGTAATTAAAATTCCAGCGAGGCTCTTTCAGGAATCGCAGTCATTTTATAAGAAAAGAGTAAACGTGCCAAATCACATTCAGCAGGTATTAAAGCATGATGAAATACATATCAGTGATATTAATAAGTGAACTTAATCTGGGCTCATTAAGAAGATTTCAGTACGATAAAATCAGAAGAGCTGTCTTTGAGCTTGTATAGCAACTGGGAGAACAAGGCTTTGCTTTGATGGTAGAAGCCAGAATTGTATTTATATGAATAGATGTATCATTGTTACTTTAAAGCCAATAGTGTCATAAATCTTTTGTCACACGAGTGTGGCATTTTATATGTTTATGTCTAACTATTCACTTCTGGTGATTCCAATAAAGGGAACAAAGTGCCCAAAAGGAATATATAAAGTTAATAACATGGCCATTCCAAAAGATCTAGAAGCAGTAAGTTTCATTATAAAACAATACCATTGCCTAGTTACTGCTTTAAAGTTTTGTTCATCTGGACTGGGGTGTAGCACTATGATAGAAGTGCAAGAGAACTGTAAAAAAATTAAAGTCATCTATGTTATTTATTTCTCCAAATTGAGGCATAATATACATAGAGAAAAAACAGTTCTTATGTTAACTAGTTGATTAACTATAATAAATACATATATCATGAAATTCTTATTTGGCCAAAATGTAGAAAACTGCCAACACCTTAGGAGATTCCTGTATAATTTCCCCACCATCATCCATCCCTAACCAGAAGCAAACATCATCTAATTTCTCCCTACATAGGACAGTCTGTTCATATTCTTTAACATTATGTATATAGAAGTTCACATATTTTGTGTGTGTGTGTGTGTGTATGACAACTTTTTCTAAGCACAGTGTTTCAGCGATTCATTCATGTTGGGCATGCATTAATTTGTTTCTTACCTATAAATATATAGATGGAAACAAATTAAAATCTATGAAACACATGCCCACTGAAAATGTCAGTGTGGTGGTAAGCATATCTAAAGAACACTTAGATCACAGATGATGTGTGTAGAGATGTCCATTCTCTCCAAATCGATCTGTCTATAGCTTATGATCCCAATCAATATTCCAACATATTTTTAAATAAAAGTTGACAAGTTGATTTCAAAATTTACATTGGCATTCAGTGAGCCAATGAAGGCAAAATAGAACAAAGTCAGAAGACTTGTACTATCTGCCTCCAAGATTTGCTGTAAATCTACAGTAATCAAGCCAATGTGTTTTGGTGCTGGATAGACAAATAGATCAATGGAACAGATAGACTGCACAGAGAAAGACCCACACATGTGCAAATGATTTTTGTCAAAGCAAGGTCAGTCCAATGGAGAAAGGGAAGCCTTTCCAACAAATTGGATTGTAGTTAATGGAGACTCATATTTTAATAATGATCCTCATTATTTTAAACATACCATATATACAAAAGTAAAGGTACAGTAAGACTTTAATTTTTAGAGGAAAACAGGTTCACAGAACATCTACTTTCTACCTCCAAGTATGTAATATTTTAAAGGAAATATAAGTAAATACCTTCATGATCTTGAGAAAAAGAGGCAATTCTTAGATAGATACAAAAATCACTAACCATTCTAGGAAACATTGATAAATTATACTTCATCACACGTAATTTCTGCTCATCAAGAAATGGTACATAAAATGAAAACTAAAGTCACAGAGCCAGAGAAATATGTTTAGCATTTGCCTCTCTCCAAGATCAGAATAAGTAAATAAATGTATAATACTTTAAAATACAACCTAGGTTAATTGGACATAAGATAATCTCATCCATTAGCACTTTATAGAGAATCTTAGAGTGAAAACTTGCTATGAGGAACGATTAGTAGGATCTGGCAATATATATATATATATATATATTTTTTTTTTTCAGATTTTCAAGGTAGGGTCTTACTCTACCCCAGCCTCACCTGGAATTCACTCTGTATTTTCAGGGTGGCCTCAAACTCACAGAGATCCTCCTACCTCTGCCTCCCGAGTGCTGGCATTAAAGGCATGCGCCACCATGCCCAGTTATTATTATTATTTTTAATCTACTGACCAGATTCAAAGTTCTGCCAGTGAAGGGGAAGCATGAAGGGAATTGAGGATGGTATACTTCAAGTTTACTTTTTGGCCCATCGTGCTTATCCATGTCATCTTCTCCCATGTGCAACTTTGCCCCTGTGATTGCTGTCCCTGAACTGAAAAATGGGCTGATTATATAGCTCTAAGTGACATATATTTCTTTATTATTTTGGAAATGATTGAAATGAAACACTATTATTGAGGTGATGTTGTCTGACTGTAGCTAAATTACATACGGTTCTTTTGTTTCCTTTTATAAGATACAGAAATAAAAATATGAAAAGAAAGCACAAGTCCCTGAAAGTTCAGATTTTCCAGAAGCTCGGGATATACTCACTGCATAGTACATGGCTGTTAAGGGAACTCCACCCACCACTCCAAATATCATCAGATGGATTGAATAACATCTTAGGTAGAATTTGGAAATGCCTAGTGTGCTCTGAGAGCAGGGTAGACATCTGTTTTTTTTTGTTGTTGTTTGTTTGTTTGTTTGTTTGTTTGTTTGTTTTTTAATGAGATATTTCCTGCTTGGAAGAAAAAATATACTAGATGAAATTCTCTAACTCCTTTTGTAATTTCAAGCTTCTGATAACCTTATGATTGTTCAGTAATTCCTTAGAGAACTCAGTGTGATGTGAAAAGATTATTACAACAGAGTAAACATTGGAAGTCTAACATCTCTGGTTCAAGTGTAGACACTGGTACCCTATTAGTGTATGAATGTGGGCCCAAGTGCATGAGTCTCCTAATCTTCCATTTGCACAACAGCAAAGTGAGACAATGATGTGCATTTCATAGGCACCTTATGAAGACCAAAAATTATCTATGTAACATGTATAGTGTAAATAAGCAAATAATACATGATACTTGCCATGATAATTTATAATTATATTGTAGGGAATAGATAGATGATAGATAGATAGATAGATAGATAGATAGATAGATAGATAGATAGATGATAGATAGATGAGATACATTGAGTGATATACCTTTATAGGTAATATTTGTGTAAATGTAAACATTTTGGAAATACCATAGGAATTTATATCTTTGAACTTCTGTGTAGAATTTCCAGATGATTATTCTACATCATTTTATAAATTCTTTTAACCTTCTATAATCTCATTAGTTTTATTTGATCTGGTTAATGACTAGCATCTTTGTCTTTGATTATCCCATTTCACAAAAAGCTTCTAAATTCATGAGAAGTATTCACTTTCCAGGTGAAATGTGGATATACTACTTAATCATAGTTTTAAACAGTAAATTTGCTCAGGTATCGTTATTCAGAAAATAGGCAGGAGGGAGGGTTGTACCACTGTCTCCAAGTCAGAAGTAATTGTATTGGAATTTAACTCAAAGCATTAGGCAAGGTTCTAGGAGTCCATCACATTTCAGGAAGAAGTATTTATATTGCCTATAAGCCAGAATAATTTGGAAATCCTATAAACCTTCCCAGCCTACTACTATGTCAGGGGTAAATTGGACTTATTTTATATGTAGCTTGAATAGCCATTAGCTCCTTTCAGAAGTCTCATGTCCAGGAGTCTTAGCTTGTGGTAAAAAGCCAAGGACAGAGTGTGACCAGTAGCAATGTGGGCATGGGTCTAGACTGGGATGTTACAGAACTCTCGTGTTTCCACTTCTGCACCTGAGTGGAATGAATAATAAGATGATTTGTATGTACAGTGTCCCCCATCCCATAGGCTCATTGGTTTGAACACTTGGTCTCCAGTTGGTGATGCAGCCTTGCTGGAGGAAGGGTGTAACTGGGGATGGGCCTTGAAGTGACACAGCCAGGCTTCATTTGTGGTAAGCTTTCTTCCTTGTTGATGGAGTGACAGTGTGACCCAGTTTCCTGCTCCTGCCATGCTTTCCCACTGTGACAGATGCTACCCTCTGGAACTGTAAGCTGAATTAAACTCATTTCCTTCCATAAGTTGCTTCTCATTAGGTATTTTATCCCAGCAATGAGAAAGTAATTGATATAAGCAGTGACAGGTCAGCTGCTCCAGAAATTTGGGCAGCAACTTGATTTTAAATTTGTAATTGCAGTCTACCATTGCATGCCCAAAACAGAATGTAACATACCAACATGTTCATTGTTTTCCCTACTCTTATCAGATAATTTCCTTCATACATAACACTGGTAAGAAAATGTAATTCCTCATTTCTCCTTTCCACATAAAATTGATATCTAATTACCAAGCACATGTGTAATTATTTCCTTTGTCACATTCATGAATGTAAGTGGTTAAGTATAATTCCTCATACTTCATCAAATATAACTGCTTTAATCAGAATGCACCATATTAATATTAATTATATACTTAGAACTTGTATAAAAGTGCTTTTCATCTTCCACACAACTTACCCACATTAATTCTGGTGTTACTTTTAAACCATGAAAAACATTGGAATTTTTCTTACGTTGATGAAGATTAAGATTTTTTAATGCAAATAATATGACTTTGTAAATTAAAATTGGGCTCACATTGTAGCCCTTCTACCCACTACCCTCCCTCCTATGAACTCTACAAAATTGGTGCACATTTATAGCAAAATGTTCAGCTTTGTTCCTAGTCATGATCTTCTAGAATAAAGCAAGACATAGCCTTGTAATTCTGAGCTATATCCCCATGACTCTTCCTGAGACAAACACGAATTTGTTATATCTCCAGCTGAACCCATCTGCTCACTTGAGTAAAAGGAATATTTGATTGAGGATAAAACTTAGGCATAATTATAGGAGTCAAAAGAGTCATTTTGGTAATGTAAAATACCAAAATAAATTTTAATGATACTGAGTTATCTGCCAATTTTTAAATTGGGATATCAGAAAAAAGAATAAATTTGGCTACTTGAAATAATAATGGGAGATTTTATTTATAAGAAAATCCAACAAAACTAATGATAATTACATTATTTTTTAGATTCAAGATTATATATATCACCTGGGTATGGTGGCTCATTTCTGTTAACACAGCCCTCAGGAAGTGAAGCAAGATGATTGGCACAAGTTCAAGTATGGACTACAATGTAATTCCCTGTCTCAAACAAACAAAAATTACATGTATCATAATTGCTATCAAATAAATTTACCCAAATCCTGAATTGTCTAGTAAAATAGACCAGGACATCTTAATTGGCATTGGATAATTGGCAACTCACATTTGACCACATAAATTTAGGCACACAGGTGAAATATCGATTCTCTTCTATATTGAAACATGATTACTTTGTCTGATTCCCCATATTGATCTAGTTAACTATTAGTTTCTAATACCCAGTATTTTACATTGTATCATCTTGGCCATCAATGATATTATTGTCTCAGTGTTGTATTTTATAATAGTTCTATGCTTTCTAGACACAGACAACTCTCTGGCTACATGTTTGAGAAAGTAGGACTATAACCTGCAGAGAGAATGTGACTAACACCACCCAGAGAACTTTGAGATGCAGATTCAGGTACTGCTTGTATAGTTAACTTGCAAACTAAAGCACCCTAAAGTCTTCTCTTCCAACCCTCACATCTTGCCAGCCACTCTATTATGTACTGTCTCCAACAAAGAACCTTTTGAAGATGTGTTGTCATACATCTTTAAAAAATTTACTTGTCTTCCTTACTTATCTGTTTTATCCTAATTTATCTCAAACTCTAAAACCATCCCCAGGTCCTCTATCATCATTACTCTCCTCACATGCCCAAGTGTAATGAATCTCCATTTCAAAAGAGTGGTCCATTTCAGGGTTCTCATGCTAGGCACCTTTCAAATCTTGAATGCTATCATCGTTTTCCATTTTATAGGGTTCCAAGTGAAACCAATGAAAGTAAATGTGTGGCATTTGAGATAAACCAGTCCTAATAGAAAGATAAAATTATTCTAATTCCACTCTAATTCATGGAGATGTCAAATGAGCTTGTAATGTTGCCCAGTGTTGCTTGTGCTTTTGTTATTTAAGGTGGATATTTCTAATGCTCACTGACTGTATTACATACTTTTCTCAGTGCTGTGACCAAATACTTGACAAGAAGTATTGGGTGGAGGCTGGTTTTGGCTCAGAGTTTTAGGGAATACAGTCTATCCTTGCAGGAAGACATGGTGGTAGGCACATGAGAAAACTGGTCATGTCTCTGAAATCAGGAAACAGGGAGAAATGAATGCTTTGTGCTCATCAAGCTGTTTATTCTTTCCTTTTAAAGTCTTGCCTCACGGCTCATGGGGTGTCACCACTTACATTTAAGGTAGGTCTTTCCTACTCAGTGAAACCTCTCTGGAAACACCCTCCCAAACACACCCAGAAGTGTGTCTCCTGGTGATTCTAATCCAGTCAAGTTACCATACCAATATTCCTTGTTTGTTTTGTGATTTTTTTTGTTTAATTGTTAATGTGTATACATGTGAATATGTTCATATGAGGTCAACAAGGGTGTCTCCCTCAGTTAATCACATTATTTATTATTATTATTATCATTATTATCATTATTATTTTTGGTTTGTCAAGGTAGGGTCTTACTCTAGCCCAGGCTGACCTGGAATTCAATATGTAGTCTCATGCTGATCTCAGACTCATAGTGATCCTCCTATCTCTGCCTCCTGAGTGCTTGGGTTAAAGGCATGTACCACCACACCAGGAAACATATTTTTTTTTTTTTTTTTTAACCATCCTAGTTCTATATTAGAAGACCATTTACTTGTTCCTTGTGTGTTCTGTATAGTAAGTAACTTGCTTTAGCTAATACAATATGAGAAAATTGTGGGATGAAACTCTGACCAGAAGCATTTAGAAGGCAGCACCCTATTCTCCACACTTCCTTCTACTGAGATGACAAATACTGATCTTATGTTGAGATGGTGGTAACATGAAATGAATGGCCTATGTTACAAAACATTATATAAGGACAGCCAGAAATATGATAGACTTTGTGAGAGTCAGAGATGGACCTGTGTTAAGCCCAGAACTTCCAGGCTGATCATTGCCACATTGCAGCCAACTCAGAACAATCGATATATTGTCCCAAATAACTTGCTGCTCTTGTCAGAGTGGTGGATAGCTCTGGACCACTGTGAAAATTATTATGCAGAAGTGCTTGTCTTTGTTGTTCTTCACTTCCCTTTCTGCACTTCTTCCACCTACTGGCAGCTACTCTCACAATGCAGTTCCCTACTGTATCACTTCACACATGGCCTGACCTTTTAGCAAAGTAATCAGCACTACTAGATTAGCTTGTTTCTATACCATACAGATCAAGTGTTTACTCCCTTATAATGCCTGAGTTATGGTCTTAATGTTTCTGCCACACACACCCATTCATATGTTGACATTCTAACCTCCAAAAGGATGTGATTAAAAGGTAAAACCTTTAGGAAGCAATTGTTCATAAGAGATTATTGCCCTTATAAAAGAGACCCCAGAAAGATCCCAGGCCTTCATCATGTGAGAAAGCATTATTTTTAGTGAAGCAAAGCTTACCAGATACCAAATATGTTGGCTCCTTGATCTTCACTTCCCAGGATACAGAATGATAAAGGATAAATGTCTGTTGCTTGGGGTGTATCATTACATCAACCAGAATAGACTAAGACAAGCTGTATTAAATGTTATCAGGAGAATAGTCAAGAACTGACCTAACTGAGCTAATGAAATAGGGCTGGTATATGCTTTACTCATATGTTGTTTTCCTTGTTTGTAAGCCTTGGTCAACTTACATCTTTTGTCTTATCCCCTATTTCCTGATCCAAAAATTTGGGATAATAATATTTATCTCATAGGACTCCTGAGAGAAATAGAAAAGAGGGTCTGAGTTCCTTCTTCTCTTTGTGGATCAGGTTCTAGTGCACATTTCCTGTACTCATGGTCTTTCATTCATTCCTAACTTGTTTTCTAACTTCACCTTAGGAAAATTAGATTTCTACTTAGCCAACTCCCCATTGTGCCAACTGTGCTTTCGAAAGTTATCAGTTACTTAGGGGTCACTATCTCAGTAGATAATTCCCTGTCTGTATTTTACTAGCTCAGTATTAAATTCAATAGCTGACCACTCCAGCATACCTGAGGTTTCTGCTTTGATATTTAAGCACTCTATTTCCTGTTTTCTTCTTCTTTACATTTGTCAAGCAAACAATTATCACCTATAATGTGCCAGGAATTATTAATATTAATATGACAGTGCCCTCAAAAGAATTAAATATGAATGTAGAAATTGTACAATTAACGAATTATTTATAGTAGTGTGGTTATATGCATAGAATAGCAGGAGTGAAGGGGAAAGTGTTTTCCAGAAAATCTTAAATTAGTTCAAAGCTTAGGAGCAGTGGGCTGAATACCTAAGGCTAAAGCAGAAGCAGGACAAGGAGGTAAGCAGCATCTGCATGCTTGAAGAGAACTTTTCTGGTTTTGGTTTTGTTTCTTTGAGACAGGATCTCATAGGAAAGACTGTCGTACTATACACTATGTAACTCAAGCTGGCCTCAAACTTGTGCCAATTCTGTTTGGATTATAGGTGTGATCTACTTCCTTGAGTTTAATCTCTTAGGATATCCTCCCCAAATGCTTTTCTTCTTGTTGATACTTAAATCTCTGCCATTCCTCTGTCTTATCCATAGCTTTCATAGGAATGCATCTGCTCATCTATGCATGAAGCTGACTTTACCCTCCTTGTCAGCTTACAACTCCGTCCTCTCACCAGAGACCTCACTCTGCACCCTACACACCCATATACCCAGCTTTGTGGTGGCCTTTGCCACTCAAGACTGCAGGATAATGTTCTTTCTGCAACCTAGGAATAAAATAACAGTAATGATTATCCCTGACAATCACATAAGCACTTTATAATTTCCAAAGCACTTTGGCATACATTATCTCACCAGCTGTTTCCTTAATGTAATAGCAGCAGTGGGCAAAAAACCATGTCACTTCCGACAGCTCTCTTCTGACCTCCATGTCCCAGCCCCACCTACTGAAAACACGAGAGAGCAGCTGGATGAAACTGATTAGAAGCTCCAAGCTGACCTTGTGTGGGGACCAGAGGAGTGTGACAGCAGTAGTTGCCACCTCCACCTTCTCCAGCTCTCAGGGGGCAGTACAGGGAGCCAGCAGTTCACTGCAGAATGTGGGAGGCTGTGCAGCGCTGAGGCAGGGCTTCTGTTGTCTGCCTAAGGAGATACTGAGGGTGGCAGGCATCAGCTTGTGGGAGGTTAAGCCCATATCCTCTCTCCCTCCCGACTCCTCTGATTTCTCATTTCTTCCATGCATTAACCATCATTTTGAAAGTTTCAGTGGGTTAATTAAATTCTTCTCATGTTGATGCTAAGAAAGCTGAAACATTTTCAACTGAGATTGACACTACTCAAGACATAGGCTTCACTGATGTTTGTTCAGTAACACTCCAATATGTCACAGGATTGTTGAGAGAACATCTGAGAGCTATAATGAGCTAAAAGTCAAGTACAGGGGAAAATGTGTTCCAGACTGCTGCAGATGTTCTCAAGTCAAATCATATTGCTGTGAAATGCCATACAGACTACTCAGTGGCTGAGAGATGTGACGAAAAAGTTCCATTGACTTACACTGTTTTTAAATTTTTTATTGAGCCTAAATTATATGGAATGTGATCTTGTTTATTTTCACTTTTGATTCAAATCAATTAGTAACAAAATCATTTAATTCTAATAAGATTCAAGGTCTCGTCAGGGTAAAAGAAATGCATTAACTGATTTAGGTAAAACTTAAAGAAAGGTATGAGTTGTAGGGTAACAAAGTTGAGATGAAAGATAGATAGTGTATATACCCACTCCCTTGCTCTAGTCATCTTTTCCTTTGATGCCAAAATGGAGCAGATCCATGTTTAAATAATGTGTTTAAATAATGCACTATGATTTTGAGAACTCTCTCTGTGAAATTATATTGATGATTCATTCTGGCCCTCTTAGAAAATTCAAGGGAAGCTTAACAGGGGAGTGACAAGGAAGTTTTTGGTGTTTTATTATTTATCATCATCATTTTGGAGTTCTTGTATATTATGATAGTTCCTGTAGCCTGGCCTATGATTAAGATTTTTATTTGCAGGGCTAGAGAGATGATTGAGAGATTAAGGTGCTTGCTTGTGAAAGCTGCCTGTCTGGGTTCAGTTCCCAGTATTTGTTTGTGGCAGCAAGAGACCCTGGCTCATCCATGTACTCAAACTCTCTTCTCACTCTTTCTCTGAAATAAAAAAATAAAAATATATTTTTAAAAAAGAATTGCATTCTCTTAAATAAATAAAGGACATCTCTGGGGACGAATTGGCAAGAGAAACATGGTTTGCTGACATAAAGACCAACAGGATTCCACAATGAGATGTTATTTCACACCCACTAGGAAGATTAAAATTAGAAAGGCTGGCAATATCAAATGATGGCAAGAATACAAAGTAACTAGAAATAGGATAGTTCACTAGATGGTACAGCTCCATTGAAAAATACTTGTGATCAATTACTTATTAAGAAAAATAAGACTTCAGGGTAAGATGGCTGCATAGGAGTCACCCCAATCTAGTGTAGGGACGGATTTCAGCAAAAGACAGCAAAATACCCTCTTCGTCTGAAAAGTGAGGTATGTAGGTGTTTTTTTGGTTGTTGTTTTTTTTGTTTGTTTGTTTGTTTGTTTGTTTGTTTTTTGGTGTTTTTGTTTTTTTTTTTTTTTTTTTTTTTGGTTTTTCGAGGTAGGGTCTCACTCTAGCCCAGGCTGACCTGGAATTCACTATATATTCTCAGGGTGGCCTCAAACTCACGGCGATCCTCCCACCTCTGCCTCCTGAGTGCTGGGATTAAAGTCATGCACCACCACACCCAGCAATGTATGTAGGTTTTTATCAGCCACAGTGGAGAAGTAGGAGAGACCAAGATTTACCAGAAAGGAAGAACTAGGCCAGAATCACACCAAGCAGCTTACAGACCACATGCCTGCCCAGAGCCCAGCTGCAGGAGCAGAGACCAAACAAGGGGATTTTCCAACCTCATCAGCCTCCTTGCAAAGTCAAGAAACCTGAAAGGGAGACAGCAGAGGAGCTGCTGAAGGGACCAGCTCAGCAGTTCCAGGACAACTCCAGGCTTCCTGCACTCTCCCATCCCCAACCAACAGCACCACAACCCTCCAGAGAACACATTCACCTGGCAGCAGGGCATTCAGCACAGCTGATCAGAACACTAGACTTACAGCATAACACAGAGGGATCAAGGTGGGCACTCAGCATTGGTGATTTGAAGCCACCCCCAAAGGTAATGAGGCCTACTGACAAAAAAGCAGGTAAATAGGCTTGTGGCCTGCACTGGAAGTGCTAATTTCTCTTTCCATGTCAGGGCAGGTTATGAGTTACATATTCTTGGTTGGCATTACCATTCTCAATTAAGCTGTATTTGGGGGTTGGCTATTGTTGCCTTTGAAGCTTTCAGATTCATAGTGCCCTTGTCTTTTTCTTCTGTCATTATTGGGGGCAGGGTTTCATTCAGACACAGGCTGACCTGGAACCCATTTCAGAACAGAAATTTCAGCCTCCCAGATAACAGGATTAAGGGTGTAGAGCAACACACACCCTTAGGGATTTGGGCTTTATAAAGCTATCTGTTTGTTTCACTCCCCACACTTACATACTCTGTGCTGGTTTTTATTGAATGTGTGTATTACTCAGTTGAATTGTAGAATTTGTCAGTAAATTGCTCCACCCAGCCAACTAGAATATCAGGAAAACCCAGCACCTAGGATTACTTCTGCAGTTGGATTGGAGTAGAAGAGCTACACTTGGAACTTTAAACGCCTACTCTGAAGGTACATAAGGTTGGATTTCCAAATCTAAAAGCACCACAGATTATTAGAAAACCCAAGCATCACATCAACTCAGGATGCAAAAATCACAACATATGATACAAGAAACACAAATAATCAAGACAATACAATCCCACCAAAAATTATAAATCCATCAGAAATGGCCCCCAATGAGACTGTTTTAGATGAAATGCCTGACAAAGATTTTTAAAAAATGATTTTAACTATACTCAAAAAAATTAAAGAATAAGTCAAAGGAATCAAAGAAGAAAACAAAGGAATTAAAGAAGAAAACACACTCCTGAAGGAATTCCAAGAGAACACAGGAAATCTTACCAAAAGCAATCTATACATTTAATGCAATCTCCATTAAAATTCCCACAGCATTCTTCACAGAAATAGAACAAACAATTGTAAACTTTATTTGGAAGCACAAAAATCCTCTAATAGCCAAAACAATTTTGAGCAACAAAAAACAGGCTGGTGGTATCACATACCCAATTTTAAGCTGTATTACAAAGCCATAGTAACAAAAACAGCATGGTACTGGCACAAAGATAGACATGATCAATAGAACAGAATAGAGGACCCAGATGTTAATCCAGGCAGCTACAGCCATCTGACTTTTGACAAAAATACTAAAAATATTCACTGGAGAAAGCATAGCTTCTTCAACAAGTGGTGCTGGGAAAATGGAACTCTATATGTGGAAGGATAAAAATAGATCCTTGTCTTTTTCCATGCACAAGAATCAAGTCCAAGTGGATCAGGGACCTTAATATCAGTCCTAAAACTCAGATACTGCTAGAGGAAAAGGGTAGGGGAAACCCTTCAACATATTGGCATAGGCAATGACTTTCTGAATATAATCTCAGTTGCTCAGGAAATAAAACCACTAATCAACCACTGGAATCTCATGAAATTACAAAGCTTTTGTACAGCAAAGGACACTGTGAATAGATCAAAGAGACAACCTTCAGAATGGGAGAAAGTCTTTGCCAGCTATATATCTGACAGAGGATGAATATCGAGAATATACAAAGAACACACACAAAAAAAAAAAAAAAAATAAGAAATCAAACAGCCCAATTAAAAAATGGGCTATGGAACTAAATAGAGAGTTCTCAAAGAAAGAAATACAGATGGCATATAAACATCTATAAAAGTGTTCTACATCCTTAGCAATCAGCAAAATGCAAGTTAAAACTACTTTGAGATTCCATCTCACTCCTTTCACAATGGCTATCATCAAGAAAACAAATGACAATAAATGTTGGCATGCATGTGGAAAAGGGGGAACCCTTCCACACTGTTGGTAGGAATGTAGTGTGGTCCAGCATTTGTGGAAATCAGTGTGGAGGTTCTTGAGATAGCTAAAAATAGCTTTACCATATGATCCAGCTATAGCACTCCTAGGTATATATCCAAAGACTCTTCTCACTCACTACCTTAGAGATACTTGCACAACCATGTTTATTGCTGCTCTATTCATAATAGCTAGGAAATGGAACCAGCCTAGATGTCCCTCCACAGATGAATGGGTAATAAAGATGTGGTACATTTACACAACAGGTTTCTATTCAGTGGTAATGAAAAATGAAATTATGAAATATACAGGGAAATGGATGGATATGGAAAGGATTATAGTAAATGAGGTAACCCAGGCCCAGAAAGCCAAATGTCACATGTTGTCTCTCATATGTGGATCCTAGCTACAAATGTTTAGACTTGTGTGTGGGGGGGAGGGATTGGTAGCAGAGGCCAATAAGCTAGAAAAGGGCTATAAGGGAGGGAGGAGAGGGAAGGACTTTAGGGATGATATTGTATATATGTAAGAACAGATTACAGGGAGTAGAATGGTCTAAGTGAGGCTAGGGGAAGAGATTAAGAGAAAGGTGGGGGGAGGGTCAATCAAAATTCAAGATATTCTGAATAAGACATATGAAATTCTACTTTTTTGGATACTGGCACATCTAGAAGCCATAGACTGATACTAGAACATTTTCAGTGCCAGGGATGGGATACCTTCCAGTGAGTTTTTGGCCAGGGATGTCCCTGTTCCCTCCAAAACATTACAGGCTATTTCCAAGGCCCTTGGTTTCCCAGGAGTAACAGATGGTAAGACCCTATTGCTGAAGACTTCACATGCCTGGGCAACAAGATCACTGAGAAATCAAGCTGGTGCTGAGCTGTTACCAAAAGGCAACATAGTATGGAGAAGAAGTGTCAGAGGAGTGTCCAGCACTGAAACATCTCTATCACACTCTCCAAGGCTCAGGGCCCATTGCAGAAGAGGTGGTGGAAAAATTGTAAGAGCCAAAGGAAGGGTACCACTCCTTACAATGCAACTGTCCAGACAGAAATTGGCCTTGATATCCATGACCTTGAAGTGCCTAGCAATACCTTCACAAGACCCTCATAATAGGAGAAAAAGACAATGAAATCAAGATAAAACAGAGACTAACAGAGAGTGGAGTTGTGAAGGGGAAAGTGGGGACGGGGAGGGAATTTTCATGGTTTATTATTTGTAAGTATAGAAGTTGTTAACTAAAAAAGAATTTTAAAAAGAAAAAGAAAAGTAAACACCCACAAAGGTTTAAGTTAAATAAATCTGAACACATTCAAAAACAACAACAAAAAAAGAAATAAAGAAGCCAGACAGAAAAGAAAGCAATAAATAATAATTTCATTTAATGTGGAATTTTAAGAATAAAAGAAAAAAAACTATGTTTTTTTGTGATCAAAAAAAAGGTAAGTACAAATTGAATGGAGAAAAACTTAAAGGAATTTTCTCGAGTGATATTTTTATCCTCTACCATGATGGTTATGATAGTTTCCAAGGTATATACATTTGCCTAAACTCCTCTACTTGTGTATTAGCAATCTGTGCATTTCATGGTGTACATAAAATTACATAAATACATTAAGCTAATTTTTATTAAGAAAAGCAAATTACCCCGCAACTGGAGGGTAATCATTGTATAATATTTCTAGAAACAAAGTAAGACATATCATCTAAGAACTCCTAAAAAGACACTTTGTACATCCAAATTCCTTTTAATCAGTTAGCCTTTGGATACTAAGAACCTTATGAAGTTAACCACTAGAAAAGAATGACTGGTACCCGGATAAAAATCTTGGTTGGAAACCAGCTTAAAGACAGCGAATGGCTGAGGGCATAAACAAATGTGCTTCCCTCTGTCTGCTTGCCAGCAGATGGGTGTGGAGTTGAAGTACCCCAGGCCTTTCACCTCAGGACGGCTGGTCAGGCTTAGAAACAGTGGAAACGGAGAGGATCACATCTGGCCCAAAGAGAAAGGTATGGGCAGTGGATGTGGCATCCCAATTCAGATGAAAAACTGCTTCTTAAAGACAGAAAATTTGTTTAAGCCCTTTGATAGACCTTCAACTCTCTTTGCTTTGTAGGATCAGACTGTGCCTGCAGCCTCTGTTAACAAAAGCTGGCCTTGCCTGAGGCCAAAGCTTCCAGAACAGAACCTTAAATTGATTGCTGATAGAGAGTTACATGCAGGGCTGGGCTCTTTTTGGCCCTTATGTCCTATCCACCCCTCCACAAACAAACCCAGTGGGAAATTTGTCTGGAAATTTAAGACCAAATATATTTCTAATGCCTTAATATATGCATTGACATTTTGTCTAGGAAAAAGTGTTATTATTAATGGATAATAAAATTACATTTATAGAACTGAAGACAAAACACTTGAGGTTGAATTTTTTTTTCACTCAGTACATTTTGTATGTCTTGTACAATACAGTTAATTTGTAGAGCTAAAAATTATATTTTTGATTCTGGTATTTTTATATTCGAGTTTCTGCTTCTATACTCTATATTATCTAATAGGCGCCAATAGAAAATTATTACCACAAACACGTATCACACATCTTTTCTGAACTTAGAGTTTTTTTGGTGACAGATCTAATTTTTAGTACTAATTAAAATTTATTTTTGCATATCTCTGAGTAGCTCAGAAACCTTGGGTTTATATTTTAATTATTTAAATGCACATCTATTCATTTGACAAATACTGAACATTTGTTATGTACTAGGCACTGTAGTACATAGTTATAACTGAGTAATAAACAAGACACCTCTTGTATTGTTGCAGGACAATTAATTGCACAATATGCATTTATTGGAAAAAAAAACCCTTTAAGTAATTTACATAATTGGTTATAAATCTACCTATATTTGGATATATAGATATATGGGTGATCTGTATTACAGTTAAAAGTGTATCCCAAGAAAAAATTTCAAAGGTGAAAATTGAGTTTAAATAGATTTAACTATACTTTTAGTAGCTGAAGCAGGATTCAAACCAGATTCTATTTATTGCAGAAACTGTGCCTTTAACCCCTTCAGTACAACTTCTTTCTACACCACTGCAGTTGTGCTGCTAGAGTTAAACAAACACAAATGCAAGGTTCTGTCTGAACATGGGGGGGAGGGGGTCAGGAGAAATTGGCAAGAGACATATAAACTCATTCCTGAGAGCTGAAAACAATACAGGTTTTATGAAAATGTCCTCATTAATTCTGTTCCATAAGTGAAGTCACTGGCTAAGTAATCATTTGTGAAGATTGCTACATTTTTATTTATAGTTCAGTAAGAGTTACACGTCTGTTAGATAATTAATTCCATCCCCACGTAAGGCACAGGCTTCATCCATAGTTTGTGCTTTTAGATGCCATTGTCTTTTAGCATAAATCCCATCAAATCTTTGTGAATTCTACTTCTACATTTCCTTCATCTGTGACGAGAAGATTCTATTAGCTACTCTGGCACCTTCCATTAAAGTCTACAACTTCCAGCTGCCAGGAAGGGATAATGAAGTGATAAATTTAATTTGCTACCAAAATATGTAAGGCAGAGATATCTAAGTGAATTTATAGTATTAGCTATGTCTTTCCTCTTAGAATTAAACAAAAGTTTTATGGCAGGTTATCAAAATCTATGTGACAAAAGCAAACACATATGAATTTGCATGCAAAGAAATCAGATCAAATCATATCTACATTATATATGTGTGTGTGTGTGTGTATTCTGTATTGAATTATGTATTTCTCTCTTCTTAGCATTTCTGAGCTATCAGGAACTAATACCATTGAATTTTAAGTATTTTACTACTTGAGGGATGACAAATATTAGAATCTAACCTAAGAAACATATATATATATATGTATATGAAAACTATATGTGTGTGTGTGTGCATTTCTAGAAGCTGGAAAATCTGAATCTCTTTCTATTCTGTCTAGAGGTATGAAGGAAGATGACATCACCCTCTATTCTGCTGATGCACTTAATTTCTTACCTCTGTGTACTGTGATGAATACAATGACTCCCTTTGCTTAATAGCATCCTCATCCTTTCTCTAGACACTGACTACTCACTTCTAGGAGTTTAGTGTTCTAGGGTCTCCTCATGCCATGTCCTGGCATTAATTTTGGCCTTGCTATATTGTAGGGACCAATGATACCTCTAAATGGCACCCACAAAATATATAGCCAGGCAGAATACTGCTTTTCCTATTCAATGATGTATGTTTTCGTCTCTTAAAGCAGGCAAAGCTGTTAGCAAGGGTTCACTAAGTATGAGGTCATTTGCCCAAAGAAAAGCAAAATTGGTAATCATGATGATGATTAAAAGTAGCCTCCCAATGGCTCATATCCAGCATTGTTTTTTATTTTTATTTTTATTTTTTTTGTTTTTCAAGGTAGGGTTTCACTCTAGCCCTGGAATTCACTCTGGAATTCACTATTTAGTCTCAAGGTGGCCTCGAACTCACAGCGATCCTCCTACCTCTGCCTCCCAAGTGTTGGGATTAAAGGTGTGCGCCACCATGCCTGGCTGTTTTGAGGGCTTTTTATGTTATCTGCCTGAATCCTTACAGCAATCTTTAAAAATATATATATTTGCAAGCAGAGAAAGAGATAGAAGAGAGAATGGGCAAGCCAGGGCCTCTAGCCACTGCAAATGAACTCCAGGTGCATGCACCCCTTTTGCATCTGGCTTACGTGGATCCTGGGAAATTGACCCTGGGTCCTTTGACTTTGTAGACAAACGCCTTAACCGCTAAGCCATCACTCCAGCCCCTTACAGCAATCTTTTAAGGAATCAATCATTACTCTCTTTTTTTTCCTCTTGAAAAAGCCCAAGGTCCCAGGCAGTGAGAGCAGAGACATTGTTCTAGCCTTGACCTGTGTGCACTTGTCTGCAATGCTTGGCTGCCTCTGCATGTCACTCTATATGTACAGCATGGTTTTTTATAATGCTTGTGATCTGATGCCTGGTGGGTACCTAGGAGATTAGGATTCAATTAATTCTTGAGTTCGATGGTTGTCCTTGACATCTTCCTCCCTGTTACCTGTGGTAGTCAGTTGCACCGAGAACAAACACGTGCTCACCTCTACTCAGTGAACTCATGGTAAATCACTGCTTCTAGAGACTTGTGTTCTGCTATCCTCTGGCCCTTCCCCATGGACATCAAGTCACACTGCCATCCTGCCAGCTGACTGTGCTGATCCTCACATGGACTGCTGTTTACTGAAGAAATCATGGGCTCGTTGCTTTCCCTTCAGAGCTGCCTATTTATGTTCACTTTCTTAGCTTTTAGCTCTTCCAGGACAAATCCAGCCTGGGTTATTGCTTTGCATAGTTATTTATATGCATGTATTTCCCCCACCAATTACCTTAATGAACCTAGTCCTTCTGGCCTGCTGATTCATGCCTTTGAAAGTGTTGGTGATAAAGAGAGCCAGAGGGTAGAGCAGGGATCCTGGAGACAAAGAGGGGAGGCTGCTCCTGAAGTTTTGGGGGGCTTCCTGTGGATTTCTTTGTTCTCCCAGTGTTGGATCTCCCATCCAGCAGCTGCATTGCCTGTCTGACCTAATGTCTGGCCAAACTGTTGATATGAATGTTGCATTCTCTTTTTCTTAAGTCCCCTGAATTTAATATGAAATTAGTACTGAATGCAGGAATTGGATATTAGAATGGAATTCAGAATCATTTTTTTGCTAAGCACCTTTCCATTGGGGCTTTTAGTGTGCATTGCTGTCCAGGGTACCAGACTAATGATTAATACTTAAGGGCAAAAAACTCTCCATAAACCAGTCAAGGACTGAAGTGCCTGTATTATAAGTGCAAGAAAAGCTTCAGTTAATGCAGTTTTTACTCAGACGTGGTGATGTATGCATGTCTTCATAAGACCAGATTAAAAACTTACAAATAGGACTTGAAAGTACTCACAATTGGTATGTGGGTACTCCCCCCCACTCTACTTTACCAAGCTTGTGGGTGTCCTATGTTCATGCAGGGACACCTGTCCTCACACTCTTGAGAAAAACACCCAGAAAAAAAAGTCTTTAAATATTTGTGTAGTCCTCATGCATTACTTGTTACAGGATGCAAAACGCCAGCGCTAAAGTGGAGTGAGGTGAAGAAAGGGTAGGGGGTTGTGGTGGTCTGATTCAGGTGTCCCCCATAAACTTAGGTGCTCCGAATGCTAGATTAGCAGCTGATGGAGATTTGGGAATTAATGCCTAATGGAGGCAGGGTATTGTTGGGGGTGGGTTTATGGTGTTATAGCCACTTTCCCCTTGCCGGTGTTTGGCAAACTCTTTGTTGCTGTTGTCCATCCGATATTAGTGAGGAGGTGATGTCCACCCTCTGCTCATGCTGTCACCGCCCCCCACCCCCATTATGGAGCTTCCCCTTGAGTCTGTAAGCCAAAATAAACCTTTCTTCCCACAAGCTGCTCTTGGTCGGGTGATTTCTGCCAGCAATGCGAACCTGACTGCAACAGGGGTGGAAGTGAAATCCTGTAAGGTCTTTTGTTTTGTTTTGTTTTGTTTTGTTTTGTTTTGTTTTGTTTTGTTTTGTTTTGTTTTGTTTTGTTTCTTTGCTTTTTTGATATAGGGTCTCACTCTAGCTCAGGCTGACCTGGAATTTACTCTGTAGTCTCAGGGTGGCCTTGAACTCATCGCAATCCTCCTCTCTCTGCCTCCCAAGTGCTGGGATTAAAGGTGTGCACCACCACACCCAGCTCGGCAAGGTCTTTTTTGAATGAAGAAAGTATAGAAAGTCAAATTAAGCATAAAGAAGTTTCATGACCAGTCACCAACAGAGTAAACTGAATTCTTTCATTATGCTAAATCTGGATAGAAGGAAGATTAAAACAACATGCTGGATTTTGCAGTAATGAAGTGCTCCAAATTGAGAACAAAGTCTATTAGACAGTTATAAAAGGCGTCTGTACCCACACCTTCAGAGGAAGGAGATGGGCTCTGTGTTTTGCCAAGGGAAGAAATAGGTGCTTCCTCTAAGAATATAAGCAGGGAGGTGCTGCTCTGTAGACACTATTAGTTATAAAGAAAAGAATAACTCGTCAGTGGCATTGACCTCATCAGTAAATACTGACTTTGCAAAGATACCTGAGGAAAATAGTGATGTGAAAGCAAAGAGAAGTTGTAAAATGTTCACAGGTGATGCAAACTTATTACAAGTGCTCAATTCCAACTTTCTTTCCCTCTTCTACACTAACAAAAACCATCCCAGTTTGGAAAAAGCAAAACAAAAATCATGCTACAGGAATCAAAGCCCTATTGTTGCGTGTGTATCTTCATGTAGTACTTAATAATCTCTAATGTCCAGTTCCCAATACAGTATTCTCCAGAAATTAGAACCTATGACCAAAATTCAGCTTCCAGGCATTGCTAAGTAACCTAGTCAGAAGGGAGAAATTCCAAATCTGAAAATGGATTGGTTTTATCAAAGGAAAAGAATATGAATACTGAAAATTTGTGAATGTTAAATTTTACTTTGGTCATAATGAAGCTATCAAAAAATCAATCTTTAGAAAAAGTCTACTTGGGAATTAGAAAGTAGGATTTTTATAAAATGAGATGCATGGCCAAGGGTGGAGAGTCCACAGGAATGATTCATGCCAAGTGAACATAATTTTCTTCTCCTCTGCTGTACTTCTAGATTGAAAAAAATAACATTCTGAACCTTTACCTAGCTCGTTCTAAATACCACGTTTGGCCTAAATGCTTCTTTTCAATGACCTCACTTGACTTTTCAAAACAAACAGAAGCAGAGCTAGAAAGTGGTCAAGCTTAGATTTGAACCCAGACAACAGGAAATGTGAGCCTCAATATAGAACCCATGTACAGCCTCTAAGTGGTGTGAAGAACCACTAAAAGCAGGGTGTACTTAGCTTTCTGGAAAGCTTCTAGCAGCTGACTAGAATAGCCTGTTGGGCACTATGGGGAAGCAGATCCTAAAGCTAGTATGTATTAGGTAAATCTCATTATATTCTAATTTCCATTAAATGCTTAATTTATTAAAGAATATCAGACTTACAGCAAGAGTCCAGGTTCTCAGAGCCCTTCAGATTTTCAATAAGCACTTGTGAATAAAATGAAAATGAAAACTTTACACTCATCATGCACTATAGAAATTTGTCATCCAAACTTGAAAAAGCTATATATTAATATATGATATATTTAATATATTTGGGAATAGTAAGTGAGAGTAGGTAGACTATTGAAAGTAAGGTCTGGAAGTTTTTTCATAGATGAATAATGAAAAACTATAGATAAAAAATTTAGCCATAGCTAATTTAAAATGCAAGATGTTCAGTCACTCAAGACTTTATGCTACCTTTATGCTATAAGAAGCCCTACTTTACTAAACAAATTATTAGTATAAATACATTTCAAGAAACTGTTTAACCTACTTAAGATAATTAACAGCCTTCAAGTATGCTATCAAAATTCCTATGAAAACAAACAATAAATATGCTTTTTTATATGAGCATTTGTTAACATTTCTTTTCAGTAGATGTACGTGAAATTGCATTTCTTTCCCAATAATCTATAATTCAGGCTTTTCACCAGCTCAAAAGAACTCTTCTCACAATTCATCCAAATTAGTGTGCTTTTACTGCGGAGTTTCATGTAATAGAGAGGGCACCATATTCCCCATGGAAGTAATCTGATCTCAGTTATGTAGGCATTGTCTCATTCTATCTGCTTCTTTGAGGAATCTTTCATCAGTTGCTTATGGATCTTACTGTAGATACTCATAGTAATTATGCCCAAGAACTACATAGTGTCAAAAAGTAGAAACAGGAAATGGAGTGATATTTCTTTAATTTTTAAATCTAGTACTAGCACACTAAATAATGAGCAAGATATTCTCCAAAAAAGTTGTCTTGTTCTCCTCCTAGAGTCAAAATGATTTTAACTTCTAATTTGCATCAAAACTTTTGAAAAATATAAACTTTCCATGAGACATCTTTTACAAGAAGAAAAAAGATACGTTCGCCAGAAAAATTGAAATATATCCCACTCATGAGAAAGTTCATCCTAAAATCTGTAATTTGCCGGGCGTGGTGGCTCACACCTTTAATCCCAGCACTTGGGAGGCAGAGGTAGGAGGATTGCCATGAGTTGGATGCCACCCTGAGACTACATAGTGAATTCCAGTTCAGCCTGAGCTAGAGTGAGACCCTACTCGAAAAACAAACAAACAAACAAAAATCTGTAATTTATAAATTTTACTATCAAAAAACTTTATTTACTATGTCAGCATACCTATACATTCTGAAGTGAATTAAAAATTAGTAATAATAAAGACCATTAAAAATAAAACAAGCAAAAATTTCAAAACTCTCAAAAATGTGGCATTTAAAAATTATTCCGGTATCTTCTTTTTATAAGTTTAGCAACACAAGTATTAGCTCATCTGGAAAATCTTGAGATTATTGCCTGTGTCTTCAGAATTCATAACAAAATATAATCCCTGGAACATACTAGAGCCTCGGCCTCTGAGCCAAGAGAAGGAAAAGTCTGAAGAACAGGTTGTCGAGTTGGTCAGGGAACAATAAGGCATCACCTAAGGAATGCTGAGGGCAAGTATGAATTGTTCCCCATTTGTATGAAGCCTCAGCTTTAATCTACAACTTCATCTTGCCCTTGTTCCCCAAAATCCAAGTCTATTGACCAGAAAATGAACACAGTGAGGTTGTACTCTCAATACTGTTTCTAAAACAGGGTGATGTTGGAATAGTTAGCTCTCCCAAAGGCATACTAATATTTAATCCCAAGTGCAGCAGTATGAAGAGATGGAATCTTTGGAGATAAGGTAGTCATGAATGAGATTAGCACCCTTATAAGAGGCTAAGGTTAAGGGGAGCAGGGCTTGTCCTCCCATTCCTTCACTGTGTGAATACCCAGGGAATGTTGTAGTTTCAGCACCAATATGACATCTTGGAAGTGGTGGTAAAGAGGCCCTCACCAGCCACCAGAGCAGCTGGGTCTGTAATCTTGGCATGTTTCATCCAGGGAGAAATAAATTTCTATTAGTTTTATATGACACAGTCTGTAATATATACTTATAGACAAATAAATGGACTAAAAGAGATTCCTCCAGTTGCCTTAAGGGAAACAGTGTATAGACTTGAATAGTAGACAGTTTTGTTTCCATTTGGAATATTGATTTATCTACACATTCTTCATGAATGTGGCCCTTCAAACATGAGACAT
The DNA here is from genome assembly GCA_036365145.1 of Orientallactaga sibirica. Taxonomy (NCBI): domain Eukaryota; kingdom Metazoa; phylum Chordata; class Mammalia; order Rodentia; family Dipodidae; genus Orientallactaga; species Orientallactaga sibirica. The sequence continues at coordinate 5,194,527 of JAEOAD010000027.1, forward strand.
GAGGGTTCTTATTGACATATGAGAATGTTGAACCTGCTCTTCTTTTAAGTGATAGCAATATAGACTACTGTTACATTGCTTCTAATTTTTCAAGGGTATTTTCTATAATGAAATTTCCAATCTTAATTTTTTAAAAAAATCATGTATAGTAGTATATACAGTTGGACTGTTTAAGACAATCTCTTAGCTATATGGAAAAGATAGTTTATTTAAAGAAAAAAATCCTTGAAGAAATTAATTGATGTGAGCCAGAAATTCTTCAGCCAATTTAATCAGTAAGTTGCTGTTGTTTGTAAATTGGATGCAGTGCAGAAGGGAGACTGCCTGCCTTCAAATCAGCCAATTCAAGACAGGCAACCAGGATGGAATGTCTACCGCTGTGTGCTAAAATGCCTGCTTAAAATTAAGCAAGCTTTGCTTGAGGTGTTGGTAAGGGAGGGAATGGCCAAGTTTTAAACATGCTAATTCCCTTCAGAGGGCATTTTGCCAAGTTAACTAAGGCTATCCTGAAGCTATTTGTAAAACTGAGTAAAATGGTGACCAGGTCTGAATTTCTAGGTTTAAAATTTGTCAAGGACTGGGCTTTAAAGAAAAAAAACTGAAAGTAGAAATTGAAGAAAGGCTTTTGTAAAGATATCACACTGATGATAGTAGTCTCTGTGGGTGAAGGAAAGAGCTGTAGGACAAGGTGCCTTCCTACTTCTCCTGACTAATTCCTGGTGTAGCCTGTCAGGTTTTCACATATTCACATATATTCATGTATTCAAAGTAAATGACAATAAGAGGAAGTTCAAGAACCAATGACATTGTGATTTATTTTAAAATCAGAGAACTTTTACACACACACAGAGAGAGAGAGAGAGAGAGAGAGAGATTGAGAGAGAGAAGGGGCACAGCAGGGCCTCTAGCCACTGCAAATGAACTCCAGATACAAGTGCCACTTTGTGTATCTGGCTTTACGTGGTACTGGGGAATCAAACCCAGGTTGTTAAGCTTTGCAGGCAAGCTCCTTAACTGCTGAGCTATTTCTCCAGTCCACTTTTAAATATTCTTGAGTGAGGTAAAATAAAAGTTGTATTTGTTGTAGCTGATTTCTTTATCAACTATTTTTTTTTTGGTAAAATAATTGTTTGTTTTTTATGTCCTTAAGTAGAAATTACTCCAAAAGCACTTTGGAAAGCCCAGAACCCTACTACACACTAACTCTGGAGGAGTTAAATGGTTCACAGAGCCCTTTAACTAATCATAAAAGGCCACTTCTTCATCAATCAAGATAGAAACAGCAGAAAAGAAAGAAGGTTTCAGCTGGGGCCCTGGTGAGGTGTGATTGGCTTATTTTCCCTTTGGGTTCATTGTCCATCTGAAAAAGATAAGCAAATTCTCCAACAGAGAGAGAAGTTAGTACTAGATATATGGGATGACAATAGATATTTTAGAGGGAATTTTATATGCACAGGCCCTCTTCTTGCCCACATTTGGGGATGTCTTGATCTTGGAGACTGGGCTCATTTCTGTACATGGTTTTGACTTATTTCTCATCTCCAGCAATGAGTTCCATTCCACTGAGTGGATCTATTAGCCAAATCAAGAGCAGTTGGTAACTCACTTTGGCTGTGTGACACAAAGGCTCCCAAAACCTCATCACTGAAGTAGAACTAAAATGACCCCAATGTGGCTCAGGGAAATTTGCAGAGGAGGGGACAGAAAGAATGTTAGAGCCACAAGTTGGGGCATTATGCACAGAGACTTGGCCTATCCCCCATAACTCTTGACTACCCCCACAATGCATGACCCACATTCCCCATTGATGAGGGTCCCTATGGAAGAGGGAGAACAGGGAGGAGGATAATGGAGTCACCACTATGAATGTAAAATTAGAATAATATAAAAAATATGAAACCAAAAATACAAAGCATAATAGGAAAATATTATAAGTTGGAAAACTGAAAAACATTTTCTCTACAAAAGTCACTGGCAGGGCTGGAGAGATGGCTTAGTGGTTAAGGTGCTTGCCTGCAAAGCCAAAGGACCCAGGTTCGATTCCCCAGTACTCTCGTAAGCCAGATGCACAAGGGGGCGCATGCATCTGGAGTTTGTTTGCAGTGGCTAGAGGCCCTGGCACACCCATACTCTCTCTGTCTCCTCCTCCCTGCTTCTCTCCCCCCTCTCTCTCTCCCTCTGCTTGCAAAGAAAGGAAGGAAGGAAGGAAGGAAGGAAGGAAGGAAGGAAGGAAGGAAGGAAGGAAGGAAGGAAGGAAGAAGAAAAAAAGAAAGAAAGAAGTCACTGTTAAGTGATTGAACTGGGTCTGTGGAGACAGTGGATTAGGAGCTAAAGGCTCTTTATCATATTTCTCCAATCCCTAAATTGCCTTCTACTTGATACCCAAATGCTGCAGCCCTTCACAAACTGTTCTTTAATATTTAACCAAATTGAGGGTCTCTGGACTTCTTGAACTGTAAGTACATATATTTTACCAAATTAGTTATATTTTGTTCAGTTTTTCTGTTCCATTCTTTCCCATGTCCAATACTCCAAGCAAATGTTTATTAGACCTTTTGATTTTGTTCCATGTGCTCTGCTGTTTTTTGGTTGTTTTTTTTTTTTTGATTTGGTTTCTTGTTGTAATTGTTTTCTCTATGTTTATTTTCTATTTTTCAGATTAGATCATGTCTATTGCTGTCCCACAAAGTCCAGTATGCTTAATTTCATTTTCATTCCCATCATTTCTTGTGCATTCATCATCTAGTATTTTTTTTTACATCAAATATTACTTTGCAATCAATATAATAAATTAATTTTCTTTAAAATTAATTTCTGTATCATCTCAAGATTGATTGTTTAAGTTACTATTTCATTGGAGAAGGGTCATAATTTCCCACTTTTTCATGTCTGATAATTGCCAACTCTTGTATTTGGACTGCATAGATGAATTTTAGGGGAGGGCTTTGGATTATGTATAGCTGAGTATTGATATTTGTTTGGCTTAGCAGACAGTACATTCCTCAGAATGTAAACCCCCAAGCTCTGTTCCTCCTTCATGAAAAAGACAAATGAAACATCCATGTAGCTATTTTGGTCTTAGTTGGGCTACTTGACATGTGTCAAGCAGTGATTTGGGTGGAATAGCTGTACAAATGGCCCTGTTTTCTCTTGGTAGCTTTCTCCTTTACTATGTACTCTTCCAGGTTCTAAATGTCTCTGTGGCCCTGAACTCTTGTTTCCCAACCAATCAGAATGTGGATTTTTCTCTGAAACTTAACATTCCTGCTTGATACCTCTAGGACTGTCCTTAGGAATAAATGTCATTCCCTCCTTTCCAGTGCCATCTTGCCTCTAGGATCAGCTTTCTGTTAGATCTTAAGTACCTCTGGATGACTTATGTAGTAAATTGATCTGTATAGCCAACTAGGAAAACCTTTAAGTCCTAGAAAGTAAGTTCTCATATAATCATCCATAGTCCATAAGAAACATGAAGGATACTTATAGATCATCTAGACAGAAAACTTGTTTCAAATTGCAAATTTATATAATTTGAAAAGTTAACTGATTCCATGGTTGTTTTTAAATGTTCATCCTATGTGCACTACTATCTCCAAATCAGAATAATGAATTCACTGCTTGTGAGCAACTTGACATGATTTGTAGAAGCACAAAAGGCCCTAGGGAATTGGACTTGGTATTGCTCACTTTTAAGCTAATAAAGAGAAAAAACTCTACAATCAAATGCAGTGAAGGGTATAATTGGTGCAATACTGCTTGCTATCAGTGTACTTTTCAGGGTCATTTTTGTTAACTGAGGAATGAACTAAAACATTTTTAAGAGCCCAGCACTTCAATAAGAATATATATGGTTACCCTGAGCAATAAAGTCCAAATATGTGATGTTTGATTATTATAGAAATACCTTTTAAACTTTGCTCATTGTAAAGGATGTTATTCTTCAGTTGCAGAAATATATCATCTGAAATAAACTTGTGTGTAGGAAATATGTCACTTTTAGCTCCACGTACCATTAAGAATGAATAAAAGTGTCAAAAATAAAGGTGAGGTTATATGCATATTACAGGTATAGGAATGCCTGTACAATTTGAAAATATATCCATCATGAGATGTGGGCAGTTTTCACCCAAAGTGAAATATGGCAGAAGTGACATTCCATTTTGTGCCATGGAATACACATTTCCATGGTTGGGAGATATTTCCAGCCTCCTATTATTTGTCTCATATGTTCTAGCTGGTGCCTTAACAATCACCACTTCTACATTCAGTCACCATGGAAATGAGAGGGATTTATTGTCCCAGATAGAGAACTGACTTCATAATATGAAGCCACAGATAGGGATAACCAGACACTTGTGCTCCTCAGGGGTTAGCAATAAAACCTATGTTATTTGAGGAATAAAATCTCACATAAGTCGATAAGACTTCCCAGTAAGAAAAAGGCAATATGATAGAAATACACTAAAAAAGGACCCCTAAAGCTGTGTGAATGAGCAGAAGAGGTGACATGTGTTTGAATATGAGCAAATACCAAGTAAGATAACTTATCTTACAGTGAAAATCTTCCTATATAACAAGCTGCTAGAGACTAAAGAGGGGAAATCAAGTTCTAACTCTCCTTTTAGGAGATATGGAAGTGAGAGCTACATTGCATCATTTCAAAAACAAACAAGTTTCTGGAAAGAAAAATGTAAATATTTTCTTTAAAATATACTTGGCACCAATTAAATTATTGTATTGTGTCAGCAAATGGAATTATCTAGCTGAATGCTACTTAAAGTATGGTACCTGAGCAAGCAATGCCATCACCAGTAGTATCACAAGCATAACTAGTTGTGTATGCAAAAGCTCCAGTGTGCATTCCACAAATACAAGAGCACTCAGGTCAAAACTAGTGCTAAATGATTCAGGTCACTTGGATACCCATCCGCCTCCTGCAGAAGAATGGAGAAGGTGGTAAGCAGCTTGAAAGCAGGAGGAGAACTATTTCTGGGAAGGAGATCAGAAGAGGAAGGCAAGTATGGAGGTATAGAGGAGGGAAGTAGGGGAGGAGGATAAATTAAAACAAAGTGTGACATATATGTATAAAAATGCTATAAAGAAACTCATTACTTTGTATGCTAACTTGAAAAAATAGTTAAAATATGAAAAATAGAGGCTAGGGTGATGGTTCAGTGGATAAAGTACTTGCTACTCAAGCGGGAGTACTGGAGTTCAATCCCCCAATCCCACATAAAAACCCAGAAGCCATCATGGGTTTCTGTAATCACAGCATAGTGATGTTGACAAGATGGAAGGCAGAGACAGGAACATTTCCTGGAAACCTGTAGCAAAAGCACAAAAGAACAGCAAAGGGAGATTCCAGAGTAAAAATCCTTGTCTCAAAGGAGGTGCACAGGGAGAACCCACATGAAAGTTGCTCTGTCCTCCACACCCAGTCCTTGGTATGCACTCTCCCACTTTCCCACTCACACTTCACATGCACATACATGAACACACACAACTAAAGAAAAAATAAAAATTAATAAATGAACACCCACCCACTAGAAAATAACCAGTAGTTGCTGATTTTTAGTCCATTATGGTCTTGAGAGACACTCAGCTCTACATGCTTGTCCTGCTGTTACCATGTGCAGGACAAGGCTGCCTAGACTCATACTTCTAACACTGTCCCCTAACATGTCCTTCATGGGCCATACAGTCATGTGAGTTATGACACAGCTCACAAACATGACAGTGGTGGGGGTGAGTATAGGTGTAGCTACTGGACTTCTCCCACCTGAACCTGAATCCTGCTCTCTGGAGAACAAATCAGCACCTTCAACTCCAGTCTGGATTTAGTATATGGTTTATTTTTGGTGAATTAGTAATGAAATCAAGTTAAAATGTTATCAGTTCTCATCAGTTTAAGCTATAGAACACAGTACAGGTTTGCCTGCTAAAACAACACTGCTAGTGTCAGAAAATTAGTGCTTAAAACACAAATAAATAAATGGCTGATTACTTAAGGTTTTCTCACATTTCAGAAGGCTTCTCCATAGGATTCCTCTTTAAAAATGAACTCCTCTAGTGTTTTCAAGTGTTTTACAGATCATTAGCGACATGGCAGAAGGACAGTAGGAAAGGATTTTTAAACTTAATGAACTAGGACACACTCAAATTGAGAGCATGAAATAAGACATGTTATATTCTAAATTCTAATTCATCAGTAAGAAAACATAACTACAAAAACCATCTGAACACCAACTTGGAAAGGGGTCCACTTTTCAGGCACAGAATCACTTGACACTAATACATAAATATGACTATTATGCATATTATTAACATATTAGTCCATATAACAATCTGCTATGTATCATGCAGGTGTCTATATGACCAGCTAATAAAGTGGAGGTGTCATTCAAACTCATAACTTTGCATTGTACCTCTAAATTAAAATATGACATTGACTTCTCAAATACTCCTTTAAGTGTTGTGCAACTCAACCATACTTTCACTCTTGACTCTAAAAATCTCCAGTCTTATTTACTGATGGTTTTAAGCTAGGAAATAAATGAGCCACATCCCTGGAAACTTCGAGTAAAATTGTGGAGTAGATTTTTCTACCAAAAGTGCTTTAAGTGCCTCTTGTGAAGTAAATAACTTTGCAAACTGAGTTTCCTGGAAATGCTAGGATAAATAGTCTCAATTGCCTTAAAAAAAAAAAAAAAAAAAAAAACTATTGAATTGTTACTTAATTTAATTTTATTTATTTACTTATTTTGAGAGAGATAGAGAGAGGCAGATAGAGAGAATGGGTATGCCAGGGCCTCCAGCAACAGTAAACAAACTCCAGATGGATGCACCACTTTGTGCATCTGGCTTGCATGGGTACTGGGGAACTGAATCTGGGTCCTTGGGCTTTCACAATCAAGTGTCTTAACCACTAGGCAATCTCTCCAGCCCTCACCTGCATTTTGGATGGAAACCTAGCACTCCTGGTGATTAAAACCTTCTATAAAATCAAATCAGGCTAAAAGAATTAGTTCTTAAATAACTGTACTATTAAATCAATATTTTATTTTGATAGAAAAGGTTAAAGAGAACTTAATGAATAATGTGAGATTGATTCATATGACATACTTTGCCAGAATGTTTCCATGTATTAATATTTTGTTTTTAAGTTCTTCCATGGAATAGTAGAGGATGTTCATTAGTGTGTTTTATTTAAATATTTATTTATTTATTTGGGAGAGAGGGAGAGGAAGACGTAGAGAGAAAGAGAGAATGGTCATTCCAGGGCCTTCAGCCACTGCAAATGAACTCCAGATTCATGTGCCTCCTTGTGCATCTGGCTTACATGGAGGCTGGGGAATCAATCCTGGGTCCTTAGGCTTCTCAGACAAACACCTGCACTGCTAAGCCATTTCCCCATCCCTCATTAGTATGTTTTAATCAAAATTTATTTCACGGCTGGAGAGATGGCTTAGTTGTGAATGCATTTGCCTATGAAGCCTAAGGACCCATGTTTCACTCTCTGGGTTCCACATAAGCCAGGGACACAAGGTGACACAAGTACCCAGGGTCGCACATGTGCACAAGGTTCACACACATCTGTAGTTTGATTGCAGTGGCTGGAGGCCCTGTTGTGCCAGTTCTCTCTCTCTCTAACTCTCTATCTCTCTCTTTTAAAAAAATATTTATTTGGTAAATTTTCATGCATGTGTGTGTATGTATGTATGTGTGACAGAGAGAGACAGAGAGAGAGAGGCAAGATGGAGAGAAAGAGAGGGAGAGAGGCAAGAGGGAGAGAAAAGAGAGAATGTTTCCATGTTGCCCCTGAAAACAAACTTTAGACTAATGTTCCATGTTGTGTATCTGGTTTTATGTAGGCATATGTACCAGGGACTCAAACCCAGGATGCCAGGCTGTGCAAACACCTGACCTGAAACCACCATGTCATCTTTACAGCCCCTAAAATGTATGTTAAATCTAAACTATCTGCTAAATATATAACTGCAAAATGAAAGCTGTTAAATGAATCTGGAAAGGTGTGTAATAAGGCCTGAAAGCCCAAGTTAAAGGGGAAAAAAAGGCAGCAATAAAACTATGTGGATTCCAAAGGTTGCCAATGGCTATATCATCTAGATGCTTGTAGTCTATTATAAACATCTTAGATTTTAATGATTATGTACAAGTAAGCTTCTGAATAGTTTTACACAGGTGATTTTATCACAGATATTATCCATATTTTATTTTTAAACACATCATCATGCTGCTATATAAAACATATAGTAAATGGACAGAAGTGACACCAGAGATAGAGTGTGAAGTTCTGAACAGTATTGGCTTCATGGGTATCAAATCTTTATAGTTACACAAGGCTCCCCGCTGAGAAGAATCCTGATCTTGAATTAATGCTCTGATAATTCCACCTTGAAATTCAGGATTTTTGTTTGTTTTTTTCATGGTAGGGTCTCACTCTAGTCCAGGCCAGCCTGGAATTCACTATGTAGTCTCAGAGTGCCCTCAAACTCATGGTGATCCTCCTACCTCTGCCTCCCAAGTCCTGGGATTAAAGGAGTGCACCACCACACCTGGCTGGATGTTTTTACTTTTTTTTATTATTATTATTGACAGCTTCCATAATTGTAGACAATAAACTATGGTAATTCCTTGCCCCCTTTCCTTTTACAACTCCATTCTTCATCATACCCCCTCCCTCTCTCAATCAGTCTCTCTTTTGTTTTGATGTCATGTTATTTTCCTATTATGATGATCTTGTGTAGGTAGTACCAGACACTGCAAGGTCATAGATATCCAGGCCATTCTGTGTCTGAAAGAGTGCATTGTAAGCAGTCCTACCCTTCCTTTGACTCTTGCATTCTTTCTGCCACCTCTTCTGCAATGGACCCTGAGTCTTGGAAGGTGTGATAGAGATGTTTCAGTGCTAAACAGTCCTCTGTAACTTCTTCTCAGTACTATGGTGCCTTCTGAGTCATTTCAAGGTCACCACCATCTTATAAGAGTAGCTTCTTAAACCAAAAGTTAGAGTAGCATTCATGTATTGGTATGAACACTAAGAGAAGTACTTACTGGGCAGTTTAGTGAGCATAGTATATACATTTAGCCAGATAAGAGCAGACATTATATCCCTAGGACTCATGACTTCCCCAATCATAGGTTTTCAGTATCAGGCATATATTCTCTCCCATAGAGTGGGTCTCTGGTCCAAGCAGAGAGGGGTTGGTTTCCCTCATAACAGACATGCCACCATTGCATCCGTTGACTCATTTGGCCTGGCTGACCAAATTTAAGGCTTGCCGTGTCCACTGTTGTTTATCTCCACTGGTGATTTCTCTCTCCCATGAAACTGCATGTAGCATAGCTTTTTCCACCTTTCTATCAGCTGGTTTACACAGGGGAGGTTTTCAGCTCAGCTCCAGCAGGATTTCTCAGTGACCTTGCAGCCCAAGCATGTGGAGTCTTCAGCAATAGGGTCTTACCATCTATTCCTGGTGGGAAACCAAGAGCCTCAGTAATGCCCTGTAATATTTTGGGGGTATCAGAGATCTCCCTGGCCAACAACTCCCTGGAACGTATCCCATCCCTGGTACTGAAAAATTTCTAGTAAGAATCTATGGCCTCTGGTATGCCATTGTCAAAAAAAAAGTAGGCTTCCATATGACTTATTCATAGCCTCTTTAATTTTGATTAGCCCTCCCCACATTTCCTTTACTCAGTCTCTTCTCCTGACCTCACTTAGGCCTTTCCTCCTCCATTAATCTGTTCTTTTGCACATATACAAAACCATTCCCTTAACCCCCTTTCTAGTTCCTTTATATCCCCTTTCTAGCTTATTGGCCTCTGTACTGAGTTTTATTCCAACTCACATAGAAGTCCTATCATTTGTAGCTAGGATCCACATATGAGAGAGAAGATGCAACATTTGGAAGGGACTTATATTTATACTTTTCACTGTGTCCTCAAATTATGTAACCAGTACTAAGTAGTATAGATATCTTTTAGCAGGATGGTGTTTTCATGGACTAAGATAATGGCTGGTATGAATTTTGCAAGTAAAATATAATTAAAGTCCAGTATGACCATTAACTTGGTCCATGTAGAGTATTTTATTTACTTATACCATTTTAATTTCTGATAATCAGAAACAATAATGTCCATTTAAATAAATACTAATTTTCAAAAGAGTGATAAGTTTGTTGTCTTCTGTCACTATGCTACATATCATGTATTTATGATAGAGATGAACTCTGAAGAATCTGAAACTTTCACAGTCTCCTTGCAAACCTACTAATATTTGTCAAACCTAAGTCTGAATGACTCTATATTGTACAGTTAATATTGCCCATTAGAAGATTATAAGTTAGTTTGATATTAAGACTTAAATAGCTAAAATAGAAGGATAAATATGCTTAAGAAGATCCAGTATACTGTTAAATATTCCCTCTCTCTATATATAAAAGAGTCATTAAAACATTTACAAAGTCCTTCAGCTTACTTACCAAAAGAAGTTCAAACACCTTTGTCATGACACTAGAATGTGGAATGACATTGTGATTTTTTTTTCATTTTAATGAAAGCTAGATAGTGCCAGGGATTCTACAGTAGATATCTTCCCATGTGTAGTATGCTACCAGATTTTCATGGTACATTTATAGTTACCATTCAGAAGAAGAATATTCTTCAATGCATTAAAGAAAAAATTCAGAATGTCTCTCCTTATTCAGTACAATTTGAAACATATTTATAGGGTTCATCATCAGAGCTGAAAAACAAAATGAGAATTTTGACTAGGTAATGGTAATTCTATAAAATTAAGAAATAAATGAAAATATTCTGGTTGCTGAATAGCAGATATGTCTTTATAATGTTATGTAAAGCAGAAAAATGTGGATGTTTTCTGTGTAGAATAGAATTCTCACTAGGGAACGGCAATGTGAAGACAGGACTTCAAGAGCACATGTCCCAAAGGAACACACACACACACACACACACACACACACACACACACACGGCTCCAGGGTGATGGGAGAATGTGTCAGTACCCCAGTGACAAGACCTGTGGCACTGAGGAGTTTCTTGTGTCACGCATCATAGCCCCAAGACTCCAGACATCACATCCCAGGGTATTTGTCTCCCTTTCAGGCCTCCACAGTTACAGCTCTGAATAGTGTCTGCTTTATACCTCCTGAGATTAACCCACAGCTCTGTTGGACTTATCAAGTAATGTCTTTGTCAAACCTGGACCTACAGCTGTCATGTACCCAAAACTACTTACACCTTGAAACATTAATATTCAAATGAATGCCTATTAGCTTAGACCAGATTATGTCCTGCAAACTGATGCTATCAGTTCTTGGTCCTGCCCTTTCTCAAAGTACAGCTGGCGAAAGCTGTCTTTCTTCATTTTAAGAGGCTGAGATTAAATATGATAGCCTGATGAGCTAAGAGCATAGAAGATGTTGAGAAGATATGATGGGACTGGGATATATGTGTAATTTAGACAGTAGGAACATTTCAGGAAATAACAATGAGAAGTTCAACAACCCTATCTTTTAGAACCTCAATAAAATATCAAAGTTTAGCTTTTTAGAATCTGTAGCAGTCACCTTCTCACTGCTGGATAAAACACCCACTAGGAAGCAGTTGTGGGAGGAGTTTATTCCAGCTCACAGTTTTGAAGGGAAGTTTCATCATGGCAGAGGAAGCATCTCCATGGCAATAGGAAGGAAGTAGTAGGAGTGGACTAGCGAGCATTACTAAGGGGGCTGGAATGTAAAATCCAAAGACCTGCTCCCCAGTGACACCTACTCCATGTCTCTACCAGGTGGTGAACCAATTACTCAAAAGTCTTCAAAAGACTTGGGCCTGTGGAGAACATGTCACTCAAACCACCACAGAACCTCTGTGTATATCTTTAAGTTTTCTAGTTCCAGTCCCTCCCTTCCTCATTTCTTCCCTCCCTCCCTCCCTCTTTTACGCTTTCTCTCCCCGCCCTCGCATATAGATATCTGCCACTTTATTATTTCCTCTTTGGAGCCTTCAATGACACTATTTGAACAACAAATAGTTGGTTGTTCAAGACACTGTACATTCTCACTCCAACCTGTTTTACCAATCTTATGTCTTTTATTCCTTGTCACCTGAACTGTGGCTGAGACAAGTGGTCTGCACCTAGCCTTTCTACAACACAGCCACATTACCTTGGCTGACGCTATGCAATTCCTCTGAGGCTTTATCCCCCTGCCTGTTGCAGTTCTACTAATTCTTGAAGGTACTGTCATTACCAGGCAGCTTTGTTCATTTCATCTCACTGACTATAATATATCTCTCCTGTAAGTAAGAAACCATATATTTTTACAATATTTTAAAATACTTTATTTATTTATTTGAGAGAGAAAAAGAGGCAGATATATAGAGAGAAATAGAGAGAGAGAGAGAAAAGGGAATGGTCATGCCAGGGCCTATTCCCATTGCAAACAAACTCCAGACACATGTGCCACCTTTTGCATCTGGCTTTATATGGGTACTAGGGAATTGAACCTGGGTCCTAAGGCTTTGTCTTAACTGCTAAGCCATATCTCCAGCCTGAAACTTTATTTTATACCTATGTTAACATTTGCCATGTGTATACCTACTTATTTGAGTCTTGATAGTACTTGATTTTACCCTAGTTTTCTACCCCGACCTTCAAATATAAATCTCATGAGATTCATATTTCTTATCTGGTACCACATGATACTTGCTGATCAGAGAAGGGTTCAGTAAGGTTTGTGTGGCTAGAAAATAGTGGGAATGGGTTGTTGTACCCATCCCGAGTCTATATTTCACAATCACTGTATTTTCAAGAAGAACTTACGAAGAGTCTGTTGATTGAGGGCAGATCAAAACAACAATCTCCTCATTGTTGAATACAGAACTGCCAAAAATAAAAATATGCCATGCAGCTGTTGGCAATGGAGAGTATCCCACACACTTGCCACTTCAGGGTCCATAGTTAGAATAATCCTATAGGTTCATTTACTTGTGCCATTCATGCCTTTAGGCCTGAAATTACTGATTTATCCCCTTTTATTTGTAGAATAGTTCTACTTTAGCTGATAAAACATATGTTCACTTTCCCTAAGGACAATGCTTATTCATGAATGAAAAAGACCCATAATATGTTCATACTGCTTTCATTTATTTAAAAAAAAAAAAAAAAAAACAAGTGTGGAAGTAGGAGGGGTCACTGCCCAACCCATTTATTCACAAAGTTTCAAGTTCACCTGAAGAAAAAAACACCTGTCAGATAGACCAGACTGAGCAGGGGAAATAAACAACAGAAGTCATCTCCAAGGCTAAGCCATTTGATATAGGAAAGAATTGAACTTAAAGCTGAGGATCACCAGGACAGAGAACTTTCACTTCCTTTAGTGTTTGCTCTCCCAGGAATTCTTCATTAGACTTAATTTGAACCTTGAGTTTGAAGATTTGTCTTCTCACTTTTAAGCACATCTATTTTTTAAAACATGCAATGTATTTTCGTTAACTTCCAAGCACCAGCAAGCTCTGTGTATTCACACAGAGCAGTGGACACCATGCCAGGAAAACCTAATTCCTGGTGCAGGATTGAAGAGAAAGAGTTCAATAATGCCAAAGAAAGAAAAATAGGAAAAGAAAAAGAATCCACATAATTCTTTTTGTACACTGTGGTTTGTTTTACTTAGGAAAACGGCCTGGTTATACCCTGCGGCACGCACTCATTACAGTCATCTTTGATTGGCAGGTGCGGTGTAGTAGGATGCATATTTTAGTGCTTATTATAATACCCTGTCCAAAAACAACTTGACAAATTTGTGATTTCGACAATATCTCATTTTGCTGGCTGCAGTGCCCTGTGATTGTCTGGCCCACGTGGCTTCCCGATTATGCATACCACCAATACTTCTCATTAAAATGGCCACAGTTCACCAGTTTCGGTAGCTTGGAACGAACTTGGAATGAATTATTATACAACAAAGAGGCTGCTGTCATGCAGAACAAAAGACAAGCAAAAGAGAGCTTTGGCTTAATGAGGCTAAGTGAGTGTCTCCTCTGCATCACAGCTACTTGACGGCCTTTGAGCATGGATTTTTTTTTCTCCACAGGCCAAAACCTTTGGTCTATTATTTTGTGTTTATGCACCTTGAGGCTAATATACATTTTAATATGATGCACGTGGAGAAAAAAATCAGCCATTAGATTAGAACATGTGCACTCCCTGTTAAATTAATGACAACTGAACATAGAGATAAATTTAGGTTTTCATATTTAATTATAGCGCACTGTAGTACGTTTAGCAAGGATAAATTGCACTATTATTATCCTTCATTTTTTTTGACATCTTCTCCTATTAATGGTACACACTTACCCCACCATCAGCACCCCGTGCCAGGCTAACATTTCTGTGCCCATCACCCTTCTCTCAACATCAGCCAATCATAGCTGGCAATGGAAAGGTATACTATTTGTTAAATTTTGTGAGAGAATAGTATTCTTTGGGTGTTTCTGCAGCATGACTAAGAATGTGATTTGTAAGAAAGCATGATAACTCATCTAAGGATAATTCATTTGTCACTTCTTGCTACGTGGAGTCACAGTGATGGACACAGGTGATCTGCTTTTCTGATCTATAGAAGGCAGGAAGCACAGTGTGTGACTGAGAGAGCTGATGTTCTCTTGTGACTCAAATGACCTGTGCATGAAGAAGTAGTCATAACAATTCCCAAGAAAAACTCTGCAATCCTGTCACTTTGGGGAACTTTTATTTTCAGTCAATTTATAATAGAAATGAAAGAATTCATATAACAAAAGTTTCTGAGGAACAAAGTTCCAGGTTTCTTTGGGGAAAAATACATATCAAAGCCATAGAGAGATGATGAACATTGCTCATCAATCTCTCAAGGCCCCCAAAGCAAGGGCAGATTATGAATGCAATAGAAATGTCAAAATTCACTTTTCCTGTATAATGACCAGATAACATTAGTTCTTATTATTTGGGGGCTGTGATTTCCCCATCCATAAATTAAAACAATTTGTTCTCTGTTATATCTGGAGCTTTCAGTTTAACTTACTTCATATACCAGTGTATTAGTCAGGGTTCTCTAAGGGAACATAATGATAGAATGGATATGTATTTAAAGAGGATTTATTAGATTAGTTTAAAGGAGACAAGAGGACAGTCCATCAGTAGCTATCTATAAGCTGAAGAGTTGGAGAAGCCTGTAGTTTCTCAGTCCATGAGGCTGGATGTTTCAGTGGTGCTAATATGGTGCTAGGCCTGGATGATTCCCAGAGAGCTACTGGCTCTCAATGTGCAGTGGAAGGCTGAAGAACTGGCTTCCTATGTCCATAAAGAATAGCAGCAACCGTATGTGAGTAGCAAGGGCAATCAGGCAAAAGGCCCTGTTTTCTCTTGGAGCTACCAGAAGGGGAAGGTCTTTCTAACTCCACCAGTCTTCCTGGAAAGACCCTCCCAGACCCACCATCTCTTACTTGAATCCTCATCTGATCAAACTGACAACCAAACTTTCACAATCAGTTAACAGAGTTCCAGTTGGCTGCCCAGAATTTTTGTCTTTGTGTGATTCTGAAAGTAAAGCATTTGCCCGTGTGTCTGCACGGGGGAAACACAGCACTCCATGTTTCAAAAGTGACTTGAAATTAGCAAAGGTCTTAACATCAGAGAATATTTTTTCCCACAGTCTGAGAATCCACATCTGGCTCTGAGATTACACTGACAGCTTTCCGTTGCTTAATATTTTCTTCTTGGGGATGCCAAGTGAGGTCTGATGACCAGAGGACCATGGCATTGGTAACAATGGCTATATTAGAAAGGTTTGTAAGTGTGGAAAAATCAAAGTTCCCATTGGCTTGTAATCCTGTCTTCCTGATGATGCTGATTACAAATTACACATTTATTAGAAACAGTTCCCTTTGCCTGGACTCTGACAAAATGAAATTTGTAAGACAACCTATACATAAATGGCCTTACAAAGAGGTGTTGTAAAATTCATTTTCAAAATGTGTTTAGCTTTTAAATTTGACTCTATTCAGAATGTAGAGGTGTAAGGTAATGAACAACTTAAATAACTCCTCAACATTTGTGGTGAAATTTTTATAACTAAAAGGGGTTACTATATATATATATATATATATATATATATATATATATATATATATATATATATACACTTATATGTACTATATATACTTATATCTATAAGTGCTTGAAAAATTAAATTCTAATAATGTCCACACACATGACAAAGATATTATTTACTGTGTTATAGAGATTGACAACTAAGTCACTAGGAGAGGGTCTACCTAGTTGGTAGTTTCCAGATATGCTAAATTTTTCTACTCACTGCTCTAGATTCACTCATGCCTGAGATTTATGCCTGTCTACACATGGGGATCCAGACATGTCTATCAGTAAGCCTTTTCTAGACATCCACAGTAGAACAAAAGGAACGGACTTAAAAAAATAATATAAATGTGGGCTGGAGAGATGGCTTAGTGGTTAAGGCACTTGCCTGCAAAGCCAAAGGACCCAGGTTCAATTCCCTAGGACCCACATAAGCCAGATGCACAAGGTGGCCCATATGTCTGGACTTCATTTGCAGTGGCTGGATGCCCTGGCATGCCCACTTGCAATATAAACTTGCCTTAGGAAATGATCATGTTCTTAAGTTTAAAAAGGCAAACAACTAGGGCTTGGAAGATGACTCAGTGGACACAATGCCATGCAAGTATAAGTACCTGAGTTCAAATCTCCAGATCCCATACCAAAGCTGAATGCTGGAGGCTAGCATCTATAATCCCCACACATCTAGGGGGAGAAGGGAGGTAGAGGCAGGAGAATTTCCCAAAAGTTCATGGGCCAGCTAGCCTGCCAAAAGAAGCAATGAAAAATATGAATGGCAGACCCTAAAGACCAACACAAAAGATTTTCTCTGACCTCCACATATATGCTGTGGCACACACATACCTACACTCACACACATATACACACACATCCACAAACACATAGACATCTCACATACACATAAAAGCAAGAAACTAAATTATACCTTTATATGATCACAAATTATCCTTAAAAATCCTATGGACAGATGAAAAATAGTGACAATGCCACCCACATATTAACAGAAATTTATATAAACATAAATTATAAATTATTTATTTTTCTTTTCTGTATTTCCTCAACATCCCATAATGACAGTATATTTTTAAACTGACAAAGACTAGAAAATGAAAGCATTAGCTTTAGGAAGTTTTATAGGAGTCTAAAGAATAATTGATCGAAAGTTTCATCAAAATATTCTTAGAAGACCCAAATTTAAAAGAATCAAAATTATTCAGGTAGCAAAAAGCACATCCAAGAATAATATCAAAATAACATTATTTTGCTTATAGAATAAATTAATTTAGGTAAGCCAGCAAAGAAAGAAAAAAGAGAAAGTGCTAGTTTCCTTTTTAAAAAATACCAGATTATTATGCAAAAAATTGAAAAGGAAATAACAGTTTCCTGTGTCTACTACTGAGAAAGGAAAATAAAAGCAATATGTAGAGTTCTAGTCTGAAAGAAATATGCTTTCCAAAGAATAAGCTGTTTGAAAGAGAATGGAAAATGTCTCTGTAGTTTTGTTTGTTTCTTCTTTCTTACTGCTTTCTCTTCATTTCTTTTCTGGGGTCTGAAAAAAAAAGAGATTCATATGTTTCTAATTCTATTTACTTTATGTGGGAAGCTCATTTCCTCTTTTTTCCTTGATATTTCTTAAAAATATACTTTTGAGAATACTCAAGGCAGTTTTTCATAGGTAATGGCAGAAATATTTGATGAAGTCCTTACTAAACAAACACCTGTACTGTGAAGTATGATTATTTGTGCCAAAAATAGTCCAATGTTCTTTGAGTGGAAATTTTGATCTCTATGGAATATTATCAGTTGATTCTGTTTTAATATATTTTAATTTCCACTAGTATCCTGTTGGGGTCCCCCCAGGGGCAACCCAGGAGGGACAGCAGGGTCTCTGCCGAGTAAGGGGTGAGAGGCGTGGAGTCACAACACAGACTGTGGGAGCTGGGTGGAAGCAGGCAGAGGGTGAGCTGCCACAAACTCATTTATTCAAGGAAGCGTAGGGGGTTTTAAGGGGTTTGGCTGGCCAATCATTGTATGGGGTGGTCCCCTTTTTGTGACCAATGACAGCCTGTCTCCAGACAGATCATCTCTAGCAGCTTTCTTGCAAGCATGGGACTGTAGCTGTTGTCACACCAGGCCTGTGCAGGACACCATGTTCACAGAAGCCACTTCCTGGTTTCTTCTGACATGCAGTCTGGCTAGGGCCAGACCTGCATTGTGCCATATATATCCTCCTTTTTGTTTTTATTATTGGCGACCCTGGGAGGCATGGTTTTGCCAAGCCATTGTTGAACCCAGGCCCCAAGGGATCATCACATGAGAAGGTGCCTGTCTTAGGTTGCCCCATCTCATGGAGTCTTACCTGACATTGACTACACACCATCCTAGTGAGAAAACCCGAGGGGTGTTGCCTGGTTTCTTTTAGCATGCGGTCTGGCTAGGGCCAGTCCTGCATTGTGCCATACAGTATCCATTTTCTACCCTCTCATCCTTATATTAGTTAGGGCTCAAAGTCCAACTTCCAAGTCCTTCAAATCTAAGTTAGTGCACTGTACTCCAAACACTAAACTAAACTGACTAAGAGCTATAAAACAACAGCTCCTGAGCAGTTCACGAGTGTGGCTGGAGAAGGAGGGTGTGGATACCAAGGAGTCATGGACTGCCTCACCTGCTTGGTAGGTTCTCTGTTAGCTTGAATGAAATACAGGTCATGTGACACAGAAACCTCATTCATTCAGCAAGTATAGTTATAAGCTGGATATCCTTTATTTTATTTTTATTTACTTACTTAGAATGAGCATGCTAGGGCCTCTAGCCACTGCAAATGAACTTCAGACACATGTGCTACCATGTGTATCTGACTTATGTGGGTTCTGGGGAATCAAACCTGGGTCCTTAGGCTTTGTAGGCTAGCATCTTTACTGTTAAGTCATCTCCCCAGCCCTAGGAGTGTTTTGTTAATTAATATTTTTACTCATTGATTTGAAAACAGAGACAGGTAGACAGACACAGATAAAGAGAGAATAGGCCTCTGGCCTCTGCAGATAAACTCTGGATGCATGTGCCAGGCTGTCAGGTTTTGTAAGCAAGTACCTTAACCACTTAAGCCATCTCTCTAGCCTAGTTGTAATTTTTTAGTTTACATTTTGCCAGTTTTTCAACATTTGAATGTAAATCTTGAACTATTTTTGGAATGAAACCCAAGATTAAATATAAAATTAATTTTTAATATTTTATTTTTTTATTTGCAAGCAGAGAGAGAATAAACATGCCAGAGCCTCTTAGCCACTGCAGATATATTCCAGATCCATGCACCACTTTTTGCATCTGGCTTTATGTGGGTACCGGGGAATCAAACATGGGTCATTAGTCTTTGCAGGCAAGTACCTTAACTGCTGAGCCATCTGTCCCACCCACATTTATGCTCTTTTGTTATTCTTTTTACTCAGAGTTTTGTCATCACAGGCTGACATGGCTTTCACTCTGTAGCTATGGCTGGCCTCAATCATAAGCAATTCTCCTACCTCAGCTTGCCCAATACTGGGATGATAGGCATGAGCCACCACACCCAGCTCATTTATGTTTGTGTTTATAAATGAATGTGTGTTATATGTGTTATGTGTGTTTGTATGTATGTATATGATTGCACGTGTATGTGCAGGTGTGCATACACATATTTGCTTGTGCCTGTGGAAGCCAGAGAACAACTTCAGGTGTTCTTTCTCAGGTGCCACCCACCTGTGCTGTTGCTCACCAATTAGGCTAGGTTGGATGGCCAGTGAACACCAAGTGTGCTCACATCTGTCTTCCCCACACTGGGATTACAAGCATGCTCCACCATGCTCAGCATCTTTGTAAATATGTTTCATTGACAATTTTCATCCATACATATAATTTATTTTGTTCATAATTCCCTCTTATTACCTTCTCTCAATTCGCTCTTCAGTCTACACCCAATGAACTCTTTTATTTTCCAATTAGTTCCTCCTCTACTCTGATGCATTTTTTGGCTCTCCTCCATCATCCATAATGGAATGTTGGTGGGTCCACTGTTGTGCAGGTCTTGGGCTAGTAGTGAAGCTTGCTCTGCTGTCATGAACATGATGGCTACTCCATGCCCAGAAGACAGGGTTTCAAAGCACTCTTCTATGTCTCTGGTGCTAGCATTCTTTCTGGCCCCTTTTCCACAACATTCACTGCGCTTTAGAGAGTGTGATAGATATGTCACATTTGGCATTGAACACTCAACAGTCACTTATTCTCAGTACTTTGTCAACTCTCCAACGTAGTCACCACCATCTACAAAAATGAAGCTTCTCAGACCACAGATGGGAGCAGCACTGATCTATGGGCATCAACATAAATGTTCAGAGGACAACTTAATGGTCACAACATTTCCATTTAACCACGCACCAGTAGGAGTTTCCTTCCCAGACCCAGGATTTTGACTAGATTTTTCAGTACTGGGCATGAATTCCCTCCTGTGGTTTGGGCTTCATGTCCAATCAGAGAGCACGTGGTTAATACCCTAACAGTCTACCACTATTGCACTATAGATCACATATTTCCTCTTTGACCGGTTGTGTAGCTTGTAGGGCTCACCAGTGGGTAACAGTCAGATCATTGATGGCTTTTCTCCCCTAGCATCTTGCTTTACACCTTCTAGTACTATGACATCAGGGACTCTTCCAAGTCAGTTTCTTAGTGTCCTGTACACCCAGAATTTTTAACTGGGTTCTGAAGTTGAAGTTCTCATGCTTACAAGCACTTTACACTGAGATATCTGTATAACCTCTCATTTATGCTTTATACCTTAAACACATAGCCTGAAGATAATTTTATAATCTGTGTGTGTGTGTGTGTGTGTGTGTGTCTGTGTGTGTGTATGTGTGTGTGTATTGAATCTTAAACATGCTAGATGACTACTACTGAGCCATATCTTGGTCATATATGTATATATAAATATACATATGCATATAGATAGATGTATTCAAATACTTTTGTTCATGATAGGTTCATTTTTCTAATTATGTATTTGTGACATCATGTCATAGATATTGAAGGATTTCAGATTTTGAATTTCCAGATTAGGGCTTCTCAACCTCTATACAGTTCTACCAGGCACTACTCTGGGCATTTTAGATATACCAGTAGAAAAAAAGAAAGAATGTACCCCTATGGGATTTATATTTAATTAAGAGAGATAAAATTAATAATATAATAGCTTTGACATATTAAGTCATAAGGACTATATAAAAAGATGAAGAAGAGAGCATGGAGTTCAAAAGCCTGGTCATTGGGAGACAGGTTGCAATGTAAGGGGCACGGAACTGCCAGTATAGCAGAGCTGTGAAGGACAAAATGAGGCACATGGACATCTGTGAGAAGAGTTTCAGGCATAAGGAAGCCACAGCAAATCTCTAAAGAGTGGTAAAAGCTATCATGGGTGGAACGGGTGAGGAGAAATAACGAAAGGGAGGAAAGGCAAGGTGTAAGAAGGATGGTGACCTCCAAGCCCTAATTTTGTCCCTCAAGCTTCTCAGTTGGGTCTGACATGCATTTTCTTTTCTTTTTTTTTTTTTTTTAATTTTTGTTTATTTATTTATTAGCAACAGACAGAGAAAGAGGCAGAGAAAGAGAGAGAGAAAGAGAAAAAACGAGTGCACCAGGGCCTCCAGCCACTGCAAACAAACTCCAGATGCATCTGCCACCTTGTGCATCTGGCTTACATGGGTACTGGGTAATTGACCCTGAAACCAGAGTCCTTAGGCTTCACAGGCAAGTGCTTAACTGCTAGGCCATCTCTCCATCCCTGACATGAATTTTTCATGTCCCCACAATGAGCCAGGGACTGTGATACAATATTCAAGTGAGTTTACATGAAGCAGTAACACCCGACATCATTAGTATCCCCATGCTCCTTTTATTACAATGACAATCTTACAGGTATAGTATGTACTCAGACATGAGCTCTCTGCCTTTCCAATGTGTGCAAACCTGCTACACCCCAAACTCACAATGTGCTCACATTTAAATTTGGCTTTAAATGTTAAAAACGAACTTATCCTCCTGCCTCTACCTCCTGAGGGTTGGGATTACAGGAGTGCACCACCATATCAGTTTATATGGTACTCGGGAGCCTCCCAGGGCTTTGTGAATGCCAGGCAAGCAAGCACTTTACCAACTGAGCTGCGTCCCTGGTCCCATGGAGAGAAATGATTTTTCTTTTCTTTTTAAAAAATATATTTTATTTATTTATTTATCTGAGAGAGAGAAAGAGGAAGAGTTGGGGAGAGCATGGGCATGCCAGGGCCTCCAGCCACTGCAAACAAACTCCAGATCCATGTGCCCCTTGTGCATCTGGCTTACGTGGGTCCTGGAGATTCAAACCAGGATCCTTTGGCTTTGCAGGCAAACGCCTTAACTGCTAAGCCATCTCTCCAGCCTGAGAAATGATTTTACAATTTAGTGAATGAACTGTACTTAAAAAACAAGCAAGAGATGTCAATTCTTTCACAAACCCATTAAGTACCTTTTCTTACTTTCACATGTAATTCCAGTTTTCTGGTCTTTTTCAAGCATCAGAATCTTAGAGATGATCATGAATCTGCCCTAAAGACTGTGCCTTTTCTACTGTTTTGATTCTCGTTTTCATTGGCACAAGGTCACATAGCATGAGTAGAGAAAAGTATGGGCAGGTTGAGATCTTCTGTGATTTTCCCATGTCATTCGTCTTGACTGGTGAGTGTGCTGGGAAGGGAGGAGACATTAAAGCTAAAGGATACTTGCCTGAGGGTCTTGGGATCACTGCCAACCCAAGTAAGGGAGATGGAAGAGTGTTGGCTTTTTTTTTAAAGTAATATTTTGGTAAGATCATCAAGAATTACTGTTTCATTCTGTAATGTTGGTGATACTCTCTGCCTGTATCTCATACAAAGCCCAATTCTCCAGAAATTCACTCTGCAAGCTACTCTCTACCAAAGTTCTTTTCTTCATAGGACTTTAGGTAAGCTTATTGCAGTTACTTTCCATGGCCTCCCCACCATGAGCTGTCAGCTATGCCATGCAGAAATTTCTCTCCCAAATCTTCCATTAGGGAACCCAACATCCATCCTCTACCATTTAGACCTTTCAAGACTTTTGTCAGCAGTTTCTTTGCTTTTACTTTTCACTGGCTCTCAACCGTAGACTAAGATGTCAAGTTTCTTACAACTGCTCTGATCACAGAGCACAGCTCTCCTATAAAGGTATACTTTGTCCAGTAGGAAATGCGTACAAACATCAGCCTTGTTTTTTGGGCAAGCACCTCATTCTTGATGGGTTCCAGAGCAATACCTTGTATTGAGGTGTAGAAAATGATAGTTTTTTCAATAGAGAACAGAGAGAATACAGACCCTTTTTCCTGGCTGAGTAAATTACCTATAGTATTTCTCTTCCTGTCCACAGAGTAAGGCTTAAAGAGTAAATCCAGCTCACATCTTACCAAGTCCTGTCTAATCCCTCTTACAAAGAGGGAGAGTCACCAGCCTTACTTTCTCCCTTGAAGCTTCATCTGAGGATAAGAAACACCCAATGTCATACTATATTATTGTTAATGTATTTTCAACCTCTGTTTTTACCTTCTCTCTTAGTATGTTATTTTGAGCCTGGAGATACATGGTAATGTAATGGCATTAAAAACCAAAGCTGTGGGGCTGGAGTGATGGTTTAGTGGTTAAGGCTCTAGCCTGCAAAGCCAAAGGATCTAGGTTTGATTCTCCAGGACCTAGATGCATAAGGGGGCACATATGTCTGGAGTCCATTTGCAGTGGCTAGAGGCTCTGATGTGCCCATTCTTTCTCTCTCTCTCTCTCCTCTCTCTCTCTCTGCCTCTTTAAATCTCTCTCATAAAAATATATAAAATATATAAATAAACAAAATATTTTTAAAATCAAAGCTGTAATGACACTGAGTGAAACCCAAGAAATAAAGAGAAATTTTAAGTACTGCAAGTCAATGATTTAAAATATCTATGAGTGAAATCCAACATTTAGGTTTGGTACTGTTTCATTGTTCTGGTGTATATCTGGAAGTGGTACATTTTGTTTAAAATATTTTGGTCTTTCTTAAAATGATAATTTGAGGGAACCTGTTTGAGAATGAATAACATTTTTTAATATTTTATTTACTTATTTATTTATTTATTATTTGAGAGGAGAGAAAGAGTCAGAGAGAATAATGGCATGCCAGGGCTTCCAGCCACTGCAAACAAATTCAAGATGCATGGGCCACCTTGTGCATCTGGCTTATGTGGGTCCTGGGGAATTAAACCTAGATCCATTGGCTTTGCAGACAGGTGCCTTAACCTCTAAGCCATCTCTCCAGCCCAAATAACACTGTTTTTAAATTTTATGACTTGTTTCTTAGGAGAATGGGAAGTATTTTGCACATTTTTAGAAACCTCCTTTGTTCAATCTAGATGAAATGAAGTAAATGCCCCTTTAGCATCAGAAATGAGACAGAAGGAATCTAAGACACCTTGACTTGTTCATCACGGATGAACTTGACCTTGCATAGATCAGAACATGGAGCCATAGAACCCCAGCTTCCCTAGTTCACAACTGTCTTGGGAATCTATATTGTGAATAAGATTTGTGATTCCAAAAAACCTTAAGAAGGAATAAGCAATTCTCAATTTTATTCTCATTTTTAAGAAGTCTAAATTCAATGACAGAACTACAGAATCTTTGAACAATTAACGTGGGATTACCTTGATGTTTTATTTGATGATTAATATTTACCATACATACTCTTTATTCTGAGAGTGGTACACATCTATCCATGTCAGCTGTGTGGCAAAAATCAGTGAAGGCTCATTCTTGCTACAGCACACAACCAGGAGCAGTCAGAAGGAGTTTGTGGTTCTTTAAATCCCTGGAAAACACACTGCTTAATTAGCAGACACCAACTTGAGTGACTCCTCCAGAGACTCCCAATTAACTAAGCCTCTAGCCTAGCACCATTAATGCTTCTCTCTTATTAGTTCATATATATAAGCACATGAACACACACACACACATTAAATCAAGAAAAATTCTCAACACTTTGTCACCCCAAAAGCCAGACTCTGTGAATATTTTCTGGAAGTAAAAACACACACACAAAAAGGAAACTAGCTCAGGTTATTAATCAAATAATCTTAGAAGCATCACACAACCTAATTGCTCTCCAGCTCACCAGCCCACCAGATGATAATTCTTTCTGTTTTTTCATTACTTCTATTTATATTTCTAACCGGATGAACGCACTATGCCCCCTACTGCTTAGGAGCAATACTGCCACAATATAGCACAACACAACACATCCCTGTATCCTCTGGAGGTTTCTTTCTGGCCATATGCTATCTTTCAGAGTGCTTGTTGAACAACGTTGTTTGTGTCCCCTTGGTCACCAATGCCAGGATAAATCTGTGGAGTCATGCTGGCAGGAGAAATGGCCTTCAATCGGCAACAACAAACAAGTTCCTTATTACTGACCCCACCATCTGTCCTAGTTTCCACATGCCACACAGAGGAACAGGATTCTGCAGGGCCAGGTGTAGTGCATCACACATCTTCCAGAAAGGTCAACTTCAACACCCTGACTGCACCTGTGCATAGCCAGACACCTGGATAACATCTTTTATCTGGACTGGAGAGTGGTTGGTGGACACGGAAATAAACTCTATGGCTGATAAGACATGTTGCATCACGGACATTTATGTGGTGGAGGTTAGTCTCTCTGTGACATAGGGAGAAGTAAATTTTGTCTCCTTTTATTTTTGCATGTGTCTGGTATGTGTGCCTATGCATGCGTGTTCATATATGAGTGGACACACTGTGTGTACAAGTGAGAGTGCTTGTGTTTTGCACATGTATGGAGACCAAAAGTCAAACTCAGGGGTGGTTCTCAATCACTCTCCACCTTATTCTTTGTGACTGAGTCTCTTGCTGAACCTTCAGTTCACTGATTCCCTAGACTAGACTAACCAGTGAGCCCCAGGGATTCTGTCTCCACCTCCCCAGTGCTGGGATTATAGGCATGAACCACCATTTAAAGAGCTCAGATCTTCACACTTGTGGGTATATACTGACATATCTCCCCAGTACCAAGTTTTGCCTCCTTTATGATTAAGCATATGCACCCAGCCAAGACTGATTTCCCTTATAAGCACTGAATGTGGAAGGAGGACTGTCAGACCCATTACTTATCAGCCGTGTGAAAACATTATGTAGAATACATGAAGATGTTCCCAAGTCAAAGTCTTCATTTCCAACAGATTATTTACAACAAGTAGATGATCCTACATTCTTTGCCACCATAGTCCTAACATAAGTCAGCTTATCCCTGCTTGCAGTACACTTTTAGTGTTCCAACTACCACATTTGGTGGCAAAGATGAAATAACAGTGTTCTCAAACTAGCAATATTAAAGAAAGTATGCCAAGTGCACATTATGAAAACAATTGATAGAGATATGGAGCTGGCAGAATGTCTTCAGAGAGGCACAATGAGAGAAATCACTCTTTCCTATTAATACCATTATGAAAAGGCTCATGAGGAAATTACATTATCTAGTGTTTATGTCATTAAAACCCGTTCTCCTGTCTGGAATTTAATGCTACATGATGTGTAAATAGTCAAACTTTAAGAGAAATGATAGACCTGGAAGAATTGTATTATTACCCAAAGTACTAGTCATTGTACTGTGATTTAAAATCTAACATCCATATAAACCACCATGCCAAAACAATACTAATATTTTCAGCCTCTGCAAGGCAGATGACTGAATCTGCCAAAAGCATTGTGAGGTTGTGTGGTATGGTGTTAGCAGGTATATGTGTGTCTGAGGCAGAGGTCAAGATGATAAGCTCTGGGAAATACACTGTACTTTGTACTCAGGAAAGACCCACCATGTCACAGCTATCAAAGAATTATAATTACTACACAATCCCACACACACACTTCTGAAAAGAAAAATAAAACCTGGATCAAATTAAATTACCTGGTATTTTCCATGCCATTTCTTAGCCACCATCAGAAAAATTAACAGTTTCAAAAAAAAAAAAAAAAAAAGTGAAAAGGCTTGGGAGTTGCTAAATGGTAGAGAGCTTTCTTGGTATGCATGAGGTCCTAGGTTATTTAACCAGAATCACAAATAAATTACAACAATAATAATACGTAGCCATATGTAACAAACATAATGCTTATAAAAGTAAAGAGATTTCTTAGCTACAGTTTTCTCAGATTTATATTACTGCTGTCTATAGCCATACCACCCTGAATGTGCCTGACCTCAGAAGCTAAGCAGGGTCATGTCTGGTTAGTGCTTGGATGGGAGATTTGTATCACTCTTAAACACCATAGTATTGATTGTTCATTTTAGCTATTCTGTATAGCCCAAGAGAACCTAGCATGTCACTGCCTACCATTGTTTAAATAAAACATAACTAAAGACATGATATAGTTGCTTTTGGCTTAAACTTCCTTACCAAGAATTGCATTCCTGTCTTTTCCCAGGATATTCCTTTTATGACAGCCTTTTTATTCTCAGACAGTCTTTTTGAGGAATACAAACTCTTAGCCTATGATTTTTCCAATTATCTGATGTTCTGTTGGCTTCTGGCACAAATTTGAACTCCTGCTATGATAACAGAGTTCATTTCTGGGGATGAACATACTCAGGGAAAAACATGGGAGAGATAGTAGTGTGGTTAGAATTCAATGGCAGAGTAGTCCTCGTGACAGTTTTGCAAAAAATATTAACAAACTTTATTCTATATTCAGAAGGAAATGAGTATGTGCATGTGTATTGGATTTGTGAGGCATAGCCCCGCTGATTCCTGGTGCAAAAAATGTGGCCTGTCTCTCATTTTCTTTATCGTAGGAGTCACGATAGTACTCACTTAGAAGGGTAATTGTGAATATCAAAGCCCAGGGTAGAGCATGGCGAGTGCTCAGGATTCCCAGCACTTTGAAAGCTTAGAGTTCTACGAATGGAAAGTCTTATTTAGGATCATACTGCACTTCAAAACTTGGAGACTATGCAAGTTGAAAGTGAGTAAATGGTTTGGTATCATACAACTTCTGGTATACAACTTCCAGTCTTAACTTTATAATGATGCAGAATGCAACTCATGAAAGTGTTATAAATTGTCTGGCCTTCAGGTTCCTGGTATGAAATGAGAAAACTGAACTTTGCCAGAGTCCCTTCTGATTTGATAATGGTAATTTTGTATCTGTTCTCTTTTATGTAGAGAATAGCCATTGTTCATTTGTGGAGGAATTTGAAAATAGAAGAAAAGACTTTCCAATTCCAATGTATCCCTTTCAGCAAATTATTTTTGTTATGGAAGTCTATCATTAAAAATCCTCTCAACATCTTTTTTTAAAAGAGAGATATTGATCAACCAAATTAGCTATTGAGTACAAATGCATGAAGGACATCCCGATATAAAACAAGAAATCCTATCCTGCTATAGAGTCATGAAATATATTTTGAAAGATGTCATTCATATATATCTTATAATCTCTTTAAGAATTCCTATTCATGAAGGATCAGATAAGGTACACAAATGGTAGCTATTTTATTTGTGTGCCTACCTGCCATTTAAAGTATGTTATGCCTGTCAAATATTTAAGGCAACACTATTTTTAAGATTTAAGACTAATATCAGAAGTCATTTAGAATCATTTGCATGGGACACCAAAGATTAGCTATGTATTACAGAAATAGGACAGTGAGTATAACTCTAAAACTAAAGCCAAGCACCTAAAGAATTCATGAACTTCACGGTCTTGTGCGCAGACAGAAGAGTTTTTCTTAAGAGATAAGACTTTACTCCTGGCACAAAATAATGGGAAAAATTTGCACCATAGAGGCTTATATATTAATATAATACACAATGCCTAAAACTGGGGTTTTGTGAAGGATGCAAAAATGATTTTCTAAAACCTGAACCAGGGCTGGGGAGATAGATCAGCTGCTGAAGGCTCTTAAAAAGCCTGCCAGCATGGACTCAAATCCCCAGCACCCAAGTAAAGCCAGATGCACAAAGTGGCTCATTTATAGTAGCAAGAGGTTTCCCCCCTCTCTCTCATATAAGTTAAAAAAAAAACAAAGGTTAGATATATCTACTCAAAAGAAGAGTATTTTTCTGAAGTTAAGCTAATAAATTATATGAACATTGTTTCATGGTTACCAAATTCGCTGCTTAGAGAAACATGGAAAAGTAACGATTTAAGCCATCTTTCCAGCAGATATTTTATTTATTTATTTTCTTTTTAAATTTTTATTTATTTATTTGCAGGTAGAGAGAGACAAAGAGAAACAGACAGAGAGAATGGGCATGCCAGGGCCTCTAGCCACCCAGCAGATATTTTAAATCATCAATTATACCCAAAACACTGTTTAAATATCTTTTTATTTATTTATTTACTTATTGTAGGGGAGGGAGAGAATGGGCATGCCAGGGCCTCTAGGCACTGCACATGGCATGTGCTACATTGTGCATCTGGCCTTATCTGGGTACTAGGGAATCAAACCTAGGCCTTCAGGCTTTGCAAGCAAGCACCTTTATCCACTGAGACATCTCTCCATCCATGTAATTATAATTTAACTATTGAATATGATGATATTCTTGTTTTTTTGTAATTTTATGATCAGCCCAGAGCCATCTTTGTTAAGCCCCAGGTTGGCTATAATCCTTTACATACAAGATTTTAAAATATTGCTATTATCAAAGAGATGTTACTGCCTGCACTTAGCCTGTAACATATGTTAGAATATATGTTTAAATAAATATCAGATATGATATGGATGATAATTCAGTAGGTAGCACAGAAAATTTCATATAACATTGTATAAGGAAATGTTAATAATTAAAATGTTCTGAATGGTAATGGATTGCAATTATAGAGAAAAAATTGTATATTTCATAACATCCATCAAAGTTTCAAAAAACTAAATGGCTATAAAAACAAACCATGGAACATGTAGAAGAAAATAAAAATGAATACTGATCAAACTTCTGTAGGTGATTAAATTTAATATGGGAAAATAAAGAGATACCAACAAATAGGTTCCTCTCACAAGTTAGATAAAAAATGAAACTGAAGCAATCATAAGAAAACAAATTCACTATATGTTTTCAGTATTGGAAAGAAATGTTACATAGGTTAACAATATATTTAGATGAAATGTAAGGAATTTGGCACATTATTGCTTTTATTTTGAAAAAGGATAAGTTAAAAAATTATTCTTTTTAAAGCAGGGTCTCACTTTCCCCCAGGCTGACCTGGAACACACTTTGTATCTCAGTCTGGCCTTGAGCTCATGGTGATCCTTATACCTCAGCATTCCAAGTGTTGAATTCTGGGGAATTGAACCTGGGCCCTTTAGCTTTTCAGGCAAGTGCCTTAATCTCTAAGCCATCTCTGCAGCTCTAAATTAATTTTTTAAAAAACCAAATTTTTACATTTGAATTCACAAAATAAGAAATTCAACTAGTAAAAAGCATTGAAACAAATTTCCAGCTCAATTGTTTTGAAAACATTTAAAGGAAAACTAATATCCAATTTCACCATTTAAATATATTTATGCAATATAATTTATATGTAATAAAATATATATTAATTTATGCATATGCATTTAAACATATTAAGACAATTTCTTGTATTGAATAGAAACTAGTAATCTCTCAAATATTGATGACTTTGGAAATGAGTACAAAAGAAATACTAAAAGAATTCTAAAGTCTTTGAATTAATTCTTAGTAAATCACCTAAAATATATAATTTACAACCCTCACCTACAAATTTGCATTATTAAATATTCAGAATGTAGCTCAAGTGTAAAGTACTTGCTTAGGATCCAGAACATCTTGGGCTCAGACCCAAGTAGTGACAACAAAAGGAAATTCACACTTCTATAACATAATAATCAAATAGCAATCACTGTATAAATGTGGATGCAACCTGATAAAAGTTTGTTAAATTAGGACAAACCCACTAGATACAGCATTTTTTTTTTTTTTTTTTGGAAAGAGACAGAGAAGAGGGACAGGAAGACAGATAGAGATGGGTGCGCCAGCAGCATCTCAGCTGCTGTGAACGAAATCCAGATGTGTGCACCCCCTTGTGTTCAAGTGCGGCATTGCGCCCTTGTGTCACTTTGCATCTGGCTAAACGTGAGACCTGGAGATTGGAACCGCTGGAGATTGGAACCAGCGTTCTTAGGCTTAGGAGGCAGGTGCCTTAACCTCTAAGCCATCTCTCCAGCCCTAGATACAGCATTTTAATACTTAAACAGTGATCTGACATGCTCCACATGATAAAATGTAAACTCAGCGAACTCTCTTGAAGAGACATTTTACATCTTGACAAATGTACAAGGAAAAGATAGAAGGAGCACTCATAAAACACAACATTTTGAGAGTACTGAATTTTTTGTGGTGATTTAGCTATTGACCAAATTTTCAGTAGTCCTTTTACTTTTATAATAAAAAATTATGCATATTTCCTATTTTTATAGAAATAATTGTGAATTTCACCCAACTCTCATTTATACACTCAAGAAATTATAATTTACTTATGTTTAATGAACAGAGAATACATTAGATGACTGGGAAGATACAGTATTCTGTTTACCCATAGAGGCATTAGCATATCACCAAAGGAAAAAAGTGTTTTTATGTTATACATTTCATTGGAAGTAACAGTTTTTGTGCTGAAATACATCAGTCATGACATCCCTGCTGGAGGAAGCAGCCGCAGTGGTTGGACTAAGTTACTGAAAGAATACTGGCATAGAGGAAGGTCTGGTGAGGATAATAAAGAAATTATATTTTTGTGTCTTTAAAAATGTCTATTGGCAGTTAGTTTTTGTTCTTTTCTTAAACCGACATTTTCTTGGACTTCCTTCCCTGTGATGTAGTTGTGTTTACTTTTAATAGTTCAGTAATTATGGCTGTCATGGAAATCTTTTCAAATACATTTTAAAGTGTAGGCACCTTAGCAACCATATATCATCATTTAAAAATCATTTGAGTAAAGCAAAATAAGAGACAAAAAGCTTTATTATGTAAAATAATAGAAGAAAATGATCCTAGAAAATGGAATTATTCTATTTTCAAAGACCTTGCCCAGTTGCTAAATGAAAAGATTTCTTCATGGATTTGCTTCCTGCTAGGCCCTGGGTCTCAGAGCATGTTGTGTCTCATTGTTCAGGAGTTCCTGCTTTGAACACCTCAGCAGGTGCACCTTGGTGTCACCTCTGTATTGAGCCATATGTGATCAGGTCAGAAGGCTGACATTTTTGTGCTCAGGTTTCTTCAGATCTTATGAACATTCACACACACAAATGGCTGTCTGTTCAGCCTCCAATACTCTTGACCTTCTCAGTGTATTTCACTTGTCTTTCTCTGACATATAGCATGGACCAGAAATACGTGCTCCTTGACCTTCTTCTTCTGTATATTCCACAGCACTAACCTTTCTCAACTGTGGAGGTGAGAGAGATACTGGTGCCCTTTCTGTGACTGCTATCTGGAAGAGTTAGCTGATACATTGGCGCTCAGATATCACTACATGCCTAAAAAGTACTGTTCCTTTTCTGATCAGTCCTTATAAAAGATGAGAGGAGGGACATATACGGTCTACTCCCCTCACTCTGATTGCACAAAGTTATGAAGCATGGGTTAGAATAAATGAAGACCAATAATGATGAATACCATATTGCCATGTTCAGCTTCCTTCAAAGTTCTGTTCGGATTCTTGAAAGTGATTTGTAATCTGATGTATACTCCCCTTTTGTGGCAGGGAATTTTTCAGTGCTTAGAAATACTTTGGATGCTATCAAGAAAACCTGAAGTACCTTCTATGTGTCATCTTAAGTACTTTGAAATAGAAGATACTAGAATATTCATTTATTCTCAAGCCTTATTCATATTTAAAACTTTATATTGTCATTGATAAGTAATGACTACATGGATATAAAATAGACACACAGGTGATAGCTAGCTAGTAGATAGAAAATAGATAAATATATAGACGGATAATTGATTGATCAATGATAGAGGATAGATAGATAAGCAGAGAGTTGAAATTAAAGTAAAAAATAATGAAATGGGACTGGAGAGATGGCTTAGCAGTTAAGGCACCTCCTAAGCCTAAAAACGCTGGTTCCAATCTCCAGGTCCCACATTTAGCCAGATGCAAAGTGATGCAAGGGTGCAATGCCGCACTTGACCACAAGGGGGTGCACGCATCTGGAATTCGTTCGCAGCAGCTGAGAGGCTGTGACGTGCCCATCTCTATCTGTCTTCCTCTCCCTCTCTCTCTGTCTCTCTCCAAAAAAAAAAAGAAGAATAATGAAATGTCTGAGTGCAATTGCAGCTTTATTATGCATCAGTAGTAAGGTAAGTACATGTCAGTAGCACAGACTAACTCCTAAACAAAGGAAAGTTTAAAATAAGAGTCTGAGCTTCCAACCGAGTAATACAGAAAGTGGAGGCTGCTTGGTGTCGTGGCGCATGCCTTTAATGCCAACACTTGGAAGTCAGAGGTAGGAGGATTACCCTGAGTTCAAGGCCACGCTGAGACTACATACTGAATTTCAGGTCAGCCTAAACTAGAATGAGACCCTACCTCAAAAAACAAAACAAGAAAGGAATGAAAGAAAAGAAAGAAGAAAAAGAGAAAGAAAGAAAAAAAGAAAGAAAGAAAGAAAGAAAGAAAGAAAGAAAGAAAGAAAGAGAGAAAGAGAGAAAGAAAGAGGAGGCACATTATATACTCTTCCCAAGACCTACAGATATAAACCAATAGAAGACAAGAGCAACTGGTCTGGTAGGAATTCCTCAAGAAATAATTGAATTATCCTTATAAAGAAGATGATATAAATGAAATAACATGTTTTATGGTGTAGCATTTTAAAATATTGACACTGGAAAAAAATTTTTTGAAGGATTATCCAGCTAGGAAGGTCTCTAAATGTCTAGCTCAAATGTCGAGCCCCTAGAAATAAAATTTAGAGAATTCAGAAAAATTAATTCTTTCAACCATTATCTTGAAATGTTTTTGACCATCAACTGCATGATATTTAGCATAAGGTACCTTTTCTGGCCCATAGTGAAGCCTTCACTGTTACAGGTTGATCTCATGACCTTTATTTCACTTTTTTGTTGACATGTATAGGAAAGGATGGGATGTGGAGAAATGTCAGGTTACAGGCAAAGAAGACACTCATGAGTAGACCCAACATTCTGTAAAAGGACAGTTCTGGCTGTGTTCTGGTTCTTGGTCCCACAATCTGGGACCAAGAGTGATGGTGCATGCCTCAAATCCTAACAGGCTTAATCCTAGTAGGCCTTAGAATGAGCACCATAAATTTGAGGGAACCTGGGAGCTATAGAGTGATTTCCAGGTCACTCTAGGTTACAATGATATTGGCCCCAAAACAGTACAATAAAAGTAATAACAAGCTACAATCCAATAAAGATACAACCTACAGTCAGTAGTGCAACAGGAATTAATATTACAAACTGTACCAAAAAGCTGACTGAAAGTGGTACATAGATGTAATGGCAGGTCAACACATAGGAAACAGGGATATGGGGTTCCTTCTAATTACAGAAGTCCAGGAGCACAAGCAATAGCCTTTCAGCCAGTTTTTCAGAGGATAGAGAAGTGTGAGAGGATTCAGGTTGAGTAGAAGGGTCAAAACCATAAATTCATCAATTCTGGTGGCACACAGGGTACATGGCGCAAAGCCACCCAAGGTAAGGCTGCAAAGATGAACTCTTGTCCAGAGCGTGAAGGGATAAATTAATCCAGGTAAACACTATGTGTTTATTACATGGACAGAAAAGGAATTTTTGCTCCTTTAATGGGATCTTTATTTAATGGGATCTTTCTAGAAGAGGGTAATTTGGGTAGGACAGGTAGAGCCAAAAGTGACTTATCCAGTTGAAATAGACTTGTGAGATATGTTCATCATCAAACCAGGGAGTATCAAGGAAGATGAAAACCATGGGCAGGAAAGAAACAGGAATGGAGATATGATTCCTTGTTGACCTGCTATGAGAAAACAACAAAGAAAACAGAGATCTCGCTGTGGTGTCTGGTCTGGATCTACATAGTTATTAAATCAGTGATTATGACAAGAAAGAGAAGGAATTTAAAAGGCAACAAAAAACTTGAATCTGGTACTCTACAAGTAAGGGTTGTAACACAACAGTGTCTTTCAAAACAGGTATCTCCAGGTCTTCAAGCATCATGGTGAATGGACCACTTCCCCAGGGACCAATGCTGCTCCCGCTGGCCCAGACCAAGTCTGAGTGAACTCCAGAGGGAAGGAGAGTATAATTGCATTTTTTTATCTCATTCCTCTACCGATCCTTTTAAGTTTCTCCTTTCTCTCTCCTGAGTATTGCTATTCTACAGTATGCTGGATGAAAATACTGTTTGAGGAAGTAGTGGCTTTAAGCTTACTAGAAAAAAGGAAAACCAAAAGTGACAACAATGCATAACATCCAAATTGCAATAGCATATTCCCAGCCTTCTATTCATTGCGGAAACTGAAGGGTTCCAACTCCGATTGGAAGAGCCTGATATACTGTAATGCTTCTGCCACACAGGCAGCCTGCAATCCCTCCTAAATCCCGTAAGAGCACTTTACATTTTCTTCCCATCTTTCAGCTCATAAACATGTTTCTCTTCAGAACACACACCATATGCCATTGGAAAATGGTTGTAAAGTTTTATAGATATATTTGAGAGCATTATAAGAGTATAATAAAGCAAAAATAATGCAAAGGAATGGGAATTATTGAACAATGGAATTAAAATATTAGGGACAGATAACTCTAGCCACATTCAGCTTCTGGTTGTTTGTGAGCATCATAAAAACCCAGAACTCTTGTTTAGTTTAAAGATATAAAGCCTTTGGAACGAGCTTAAAAAAAAAGTCAACAAATGCTACACTTTATTGAAAGCTTATTGCCAGGCATCAGTAAATGAGAGCTAAAGAGTATAAATGCTCCTGTTATCATAAATAATAAATTTAACACTCTATATATTTTGTAGTTGCAAAATAATTTTTTTGTACATCATTCAGATTTTCTATAATTTTTATTTTGAAGGGATTAGTACACTCACTTATTCAGAACTTATTTATTACCTGTATTAGTGAGAATGATGAGCAGATAAAATAGAGAAATGAGTCCCTGTACCTGAGGCACATGTATTCCAACATGAGACATTTGTTTACTCACTCATTCATTAAGCATTTATTGCATAGCAACTACTATCTTCTTTTTTCATCCCAGATCGACATTACATGAAAGGTGATTGTTGGAATGCACAGCACCATGTATGGAAGTCAGTGACTCCAATTTGAAGTACTTTTTCCATATTCAAAAAAATTGATGTCCAATGAATCTTGGCCATAAAAAAGAGACAAAAAAAGATCATAACACAAGAAAATGGCTTCAGAAAAAAAGAAGTAGAAAAATTTGTAAATGCAAAAATATCAATAGGAAAGAACAGTGGGGACTAAGTTTTGGGATTTTGAACTTGGTTCAGATAACAGAGCTTAATGAGGATGCTGGAGAAATTATTAGAAATTATTAGGTCTTTCCAACAGCCTTCAAGCTGAACTTACTAGAAGACCTATGTGTATGTCATCAAATAACAGAGAAAAAGAGCTTGGAATTTGTTGAGAAGAGCTTTTTAATGTAATAGGAGAAAAAAAAGTTAGATGCAGAAATATTGCATAGGAAAATGCAGCAAGACCAGTTAATGAGAGAAGCTTTCAAAAGTCACCTTTGCCTATGGAGATCTAACTTTGTAGCCTAACTCAAGACCCTAGCAGGGCATAGGCTCCTTCCTCAGAAGGTGTTAGCATGGCTTCCTTCCTTGACTGACACTGAACACCACTCAGGGTGAGTCCATGGTATGCTTTCTGCTTTCTCCCTCACACACATTACCTTACAGCTTTAAATGCCTTTTCTTTTTACTCAATGATGTTCAGATCTTGTGCATTTTCTAAGACCCTGTTCCTGCTCAGAAAGGCCTGTATTATGTTTCCACAAATTCCTTCTTGCATTCCTTCACTTTGTGCTGACAGTATCCTGTATACCTAGGTCTCAGTTATTTTGGATTCTCAGCTCCAAGTACACAACACCCAAGTATAATTTCATTGGTGGGAGGAGGTCTTCATACAACTCTGAAAAGCTCAGAACCATTTTTTAAATATTTTTATTTATTTATTTATTTATTTGCAAGCAGACAGATGGAACAGAGACAGAGAGAATAGGTGTGCCAGGGCCCCCAGCCACTGCAAATGAACTCCAGATGCATTTGCCACATTGTGCATCTGGCTTTACGTAGGTACCAAGAAATTGAACCCAGCTTGTCAGGCTTTGCAGGCAAGTGCCTCAACTGCTGAGCCATCTCTCCAGCCCTCAGAATAATTTTTTGAATGAATGAATGACCAGCAAGTCACACCAAGGAAGAATAGTCCCAAGAAAACATAAAATGTAAGAAAGTTCTAAGGAGTTATTCTTAGGAACTTAAAAAGAACCAGGACCAAATCAGGTACAGAACACCTATGTAAGAGAACATGAAATGTGACCTATTCATTTATCCATTCAATTATTCAATAAATGAAATTGAGTCCCACAATGAGACAGGAAAAATGGTCATAAATATGACTACAAGGTTATTTCCATGCCCTTTAAACAACTAAGTCTAGTGAACATCAGGGCAGTGGAGGAAATGCTGTGAATGGAGCTTTTGTGAATGGTTAATCCCAGGCATCAAGACAGTGTCTGACAGGCCAGCAGAGAATGCTTCATAGAGGAGAATGTATCAAAAGAAAACCCAGGGCAGAGTAGGGACTCAGCAGATCAAGGATGAAAGAAAATGCTCAGTGAGCAGCATGAGCCTACACAGGCTGCAGGGCTGGAGCTGGAATGCAGCGTTTGGGAAATGGCAGGATTTTCCTTCAGCACAGCTCCAGTGTAAACAAGTCAAACAAAAGTCATCCACGCAGACAAATCATACCAAGGGTTCTCAGTAAGATGATTTTTAAACATTTAGTATAATGACATGTTTCTTGAATACTAATATTTAAAAGTTCCACTTAAGCAAATTTATCAGATATTCATGCTTACAAGTTGGAATCCAGAGACAAAGTAAATCAATTAGAAGCCTTCTAATAAAAGTAGAAAGATGGCATCACTGAAGTAGAACTAAAATGAGCCCATGTGGCTCAGGGAGATTTGCAGAAGAGGGGGCGGAAAGAGTGTTAGAGCTACACGTTAGGTCATTTCACACAGAGACTTTGCTTCTCTCCCATAACTTGACTACCCCCATAATGCACAACCCACATTCCCCAAAGAGTAGGGTCCCTTCGGAGGGGGAAGGTCAGGGAGGAGGCACCAACATGAATGTAAAATTAAAATCCATTTTTTAAAAAAGTGGAGAGATGGCTGCTGCCTTTGACTTCTCCAGTTATTTGTTATTTAATGTACCTTTTTAAAACAAAAGCCCAAAAGACCACTCTTTTTCTTATTTTATATATATTTATTTATTTGCTAGGAGAGAGAGAATGAGTATACCAGGACCTCTTGCCACTGCAAACAAACTCCAGATGCATGCACCACTTTGTGCATCTTTCTTTTTAAAATCTTTTTTTTTTTTAAATTCATTTATTTGAGAAAGAGAAAGAAAAAGAGGCAGATAGATGACAGAAAATATGGGCATGCCAGGGCTTCTAGCCACTGCAAACAATCTCCAGACTCATGAACCACCATGTGCATTGGACTTATGTGAGTACTGGGGAATCAAACCTGGGTCCTTAGGCTTTGCAAGCAAGTACCTTAACTGCTAAGCCATCTCTCTGTATCTGTCTTTATGTGGATACTGGAGATTGAATCCAGGTTATCGGACATTATGAGTAAGCACCTTTAACTGCTGAGCCATCTCCCTAAGCCCCAAAAGATCCACTCTTAAAAGGCCTTAAGTGTACAGTAAATGTTATCTATGTTTATCCCTCAAACTATAGAAATTGTTTTCATTTTATGTTTTGTTTTCTTTTAAGGGAGATGTTTTGTTTTGTTTTGTTTGTTTTGTTGTTTTTGAAACAGGGTCTCACGGTGTAGCCTAGGCTGGCCTGAAACTTGCTGTTTAACCCAGAGGACTTTGAATTTGTGTGTAATCCTTCTGCTCAGCCTCTCCAGTATAGGGATTATAGGCATGAGTCAACACACTCAGTTTAT
Organism: Orientallactaga sibirica; assembly: GCA_036365145.1. Taxonomy (NCBI): domain Eukaryota; kingdom Metazoa; phylum Chordata; class Mammalia; order Rodentia; family Dipodidae; genus Orientallactaga; species Orientallactaga sibirica. Next base: position 5,233,991 of record JAEOAD010000027.1, read on the forward strand.
AAGTGCTGTGATTTCTTATTACTCATTCATATCCCCAGCTTGTTATCTAGTGCAAGCCTACAGTTTTCCTTTCATATCCAGCAAGATAATTATTTACTCTAAATTCCCATGGTGGATCCCACAGGTTTTTAAAATGTATTTATGGGACTCTACCTTAACAATTAAGAAAGAGTAATCCATAAAGTAAAAATAACCCAGAAAATCACTAAGAGAAGATCAGGTAGGCTATCTCTTGTATGGATACACATATATTTCCAATGGTGGTAAAGTTAAGTAAATCTTTCGGGCATAAAAACTGAGCATGTATGAAAAGTTTAGCAGCTACTAGCTTTTTCATAAATATCTATCCACTGAAATGAAACATTTTGTTCTGCATGCCGGTGAAATAGGAGGAATAAATTCCAAATGGACAATGAAGGTTGTCCTCTTAAATCCTTGGAAGACACTGAAACATGTTTAAAGAACTCAAACAAGGGCCAGAGAGATGACTTGGTGGTTAAGGTGTTTGCCTCTAAAGCCTAAGGACCCATGTTCGACTCCCCAAATCCCACATAAGCCAGAAACACAAAAGGTGAGGCAAGCGTTGCACATGCCCATTATGTGGCAAATGCATCTGGAGTTTAATTGCAGTGGCTGAGGCCCTGGTGTGCCAACTCTCTCTCTCTCTCTCTCTCTCTCTCTCTCTAATCTACCTCTGCCTCCCCTCTCTCTAAAATAAAAAAAGAAATCAAACAAAATAATAAACCTTGGTTCTTATGTGGACACTGATCTATTGAATCTGTGTTTGGGTAATGTCTGGTCCTTTGTGTCTCTGGGCTGTCACTTGGAAAACAGTAGGCAAATTTTTTTTTCCTGATAAATTCTACTTCAAACATGAACATTGAATTTACCCAGCTCATTGAAATTTGGTCCTTTAGTGTCTTCTAAAATTTGTATTAATAAATAAATGTAAGAAAACACAGTAAAAATGCAGTTGAGTTTGAAAAGTAATATTTTCAATAGCTCCATATATATATAAACTCAGAAAGTTTACTAATGATATGCTATTGAAGTATGGCAACCTAGTTAATAAGATTATTTGTCATTTCTTTTAGCAAAATATTAAGCAAAAATTACCTAAGGTTTATGAGAAATATTTAATTAGGGCTCAAATTCTGTCTGGTAAGAACTCATAACTCATTAAATTAGCAGAAATATGTGCTATTTGGAGTAGGAATGAGAGGCATTGGAAGGCAATAAGGAAAGTGATATTTTTTTCATCTGGTTCCTGCAGTTCAGGTGATACCATTCAAATCCAGAAGTCTACTAGTTAACCAATGGTTTCCCTACAGCAATTCAAAGCATAAAATACTTCTTCCAATATTTTTTTTTATCTATTTATTTGCAAGGGAACAGAAAGAGGAAGAGAGGGAAAGAATAGGCATACCAGGTCTCTTGCCACTGTAAACAAACTCCACATGCATGTGCCACTTTGTGCAACTAGTTTTATGTGGGCACTTGGGAATCAATCCCAGGCCAGCAGGCTTTGCAAGCAAGCATCCTTAGCCATTGACCATCTCCCCAGCCACCCACCCAATATTGTTTAACTAAGAAAAATCCAAGGAAAAGTAAAATGCCAGAAACTCTATCATGATTTCAAATGCAGGACTAGAACTTCACAGTGGCGGACCATATTGGCTGAGACCCAGACTCATCACTGCACATTGACCTGCATCACCCAGGTATACAGCAGGGCTCAGAACCTGCACAGTGCTCTGAGAACTCAATAAAAGTGTCTGCCTAACACAGCAGCAGCTAAATAGGAAATAAGATACCTGGGAGGCTATAATGAAGCTAAAAAAAATCTGTTAAAGAATAGATAGACTATAAAATAGAAAAATTAGGAAAGATAGATAGGAGAATTAAAGTAAAAAATAAAGGCTGATAAGCTTCATGTATATGTGCCCATGGCTATTTTCTATGTTAGTAAATGCCCTTATCCATCTTTAAGGAATTCAGATTGCTGATTTTCTTACATTCAAAGGGCCAATAAAGAAAAATTTCATCAATAAACTAGTATATATATATGTGATACTGACAATCATAGGTATTTTTCTTCATATATTTACTTTGCTTATCAAATTCAAAAGAACAGAGTCCTCCTCCAGGCTATTGAAAGTACTATATTTCAAACACTATTCAGCTGAATCTTTACTGTTTTTCTTAAATTTATTGAATAGTACCAATTTCAGAGAACAATAAAGGATCAAGTTTCAATGAACTGGCTAAACTCAATCTTCATGTTTAAAGAAGAATTTATTAGGAAAAAATAAATTTTGTCTATAGGAGTATGATAAACGACTATGTATGTGTATGTATATCTTAGTAATGAAAAACGTGCCAAGCAAATATATTTTTTCTATGTAGAAATATCCAATTCTCAGATTTCAAATGAGAGCCCTCAATGCTATTATTAGCCTTAGTATTTTTTTTTCAGTCTGTTTCATCAACTAAAAAGTGAGGCTTTGCCTTTAAAATTTAAACAAATGTGTCCAGATTGTATTTTAGTGTTCCCTGGCCACATGGTAGTTAACCTTTCTTTGAAGATCATAGTGGATGGTGTGATCGAAGTAGATTCAAGCACAGAAAAAAGCTAACTGAGAGTATAGGGAACTGTATATTTTATTTGACTAATCACGCCAGAGCAATTGAAGCCTAAAAGTCAATTACACGAAAGTCATGATCTCCCACTAGTCTCTGCAATACTCACACGGTTTTGGGGGTCAAGATATTTTTTTTTTCTCTTGTCAATATTCAGGAAAAAAAAGATAGTAAAGAGTAAGACAAAGTTTCCTTTTTAAATAGAGGGAAGAAATTTAAAGCAATTTTAAAAAAGGAAATTATTTCAGCAGCTTTCTTGCTCACTTCCTTTAAACATACAGGCTGACTTGAGGAATGGCACACGGTCATTCTTGGTGTACATACAGACTGGAATAAGGAAATAAAGCTGGGTATAATTAAGGTAGTGAGGTTAATGTGGAAGAATTCCTAACAATTCAGATTAACAAGAACACTAGAAAGAATCAAGAATACATCTACTCAGAGGTCTTTGAAAAATCATCCAAAATGACTATTCCTGAATGTTCTACTTGTTATATTTCAAGGTTAAAAATTAGATAGATTCCATAATTTTTAGACTGTACAGTAGCATAGTTCTAAATATTTATTTACTTGCTTACATTTTTCTCCTACCTCCATCACCACCACATACTGTATTATAATAGAAACATCCTGCCTACTGCAGAGACTTCTGAATTAAGTGTCCTTTAACACTCAGTGCTTCTCCAATAAAATCATACTGGTTTCCTATATAAATAATCACCTATCTTAGAACAAATAGTCATCTCTCTTTTTAACCTTTCCTGGAGTAAACATTTACAAGGCAAGTGAACCACACAAGCTAACTGCCATTTCTCAAAAGCATTCTGCTGCTCTCATCAACGTGCTCGTTTTGTTTTCTGAAATGCCATTTTTCTCATCTGTACCTTAGGACACCCTCCCAGCCTTATATTCAGGACACACTTTTGGAAAGCCCTGAGTGACTCCTCATCCTAGTCTTACTCATGATGAAACACACTAACCTCTAGAACATAATCTACCACATACACATACACCAGGATGCTGGCTGACTCCCTTGCAGTGCTAGCATGGTACAGAGTTCTGAGAGCAAGAGGTGGTTTCCTTTCTGTATTAGTTACTCTTCTTGACATGGTTCTGACAAGAAGCAACTTAAAGGAGGAAGAACTGATTTGGGTTCATGGTTTAAGGGATACAATACATGGTGGCAAGGAAAGTATAGCAATGAGCAGGTCCGTGGTTGTAGGAACGTATAATGGTTTTTTTCAAATATTAGAAGACTAGGAAGCAGAAAAAGAGTCTGAGACTCGAGGTGGGGCTAGGCTATAACCCTCAAGGTCCACTATTATAGCTGAACGTCTGCTAGCTAGGCACACATCCAATAGGTTCTGCAGTCTCCCAAAATCATGCCATTAGCTGGGGAACAATTGTTCAAATATGAGCTTATGAGGAACCATAGACTCTTTCCAAACAGATACATTATGTGACTAGCTTGGTAATAAATGCTCTACACAGGGCCTCCATCCTAGGATCATAAAAGAGGGGCAGTGTTACCATTCTTGTACCCAAGAGATAAACTGCCCTAAGCACTCTCATGACAACCCTGTGGAAAACATATTTATTGAGTACAAACAACAACGGTTGCCTACTCTGAAGATAATTTAGCAAACATACAGGATGCTTACTTTTTTGAGAGAGAGAGAGAGAGAGAGAGAGAGAGAGAGAGAGAGAGAGAGGAAGGGAGAGATAATTGACACACCAGAGCCTCAGCCATTGCAATCGAACTCCAGATGCTTACACCACCTAGTGGGCATGTGCAACCGTGCACTTGCCTCACCTTTGTGCATCTGGCTAATGTGGGACCTGGAGAGTAGAATATAGGCCCTTAGACTTCATAGGCAAAAGCTTTAACCACTAAGCAATCTCTCCATCCCTGCTTACATTTTTTGATGGAAGTCTTAAGTACTCATGGCAGGGTGTGAGGGCATAAATGGTATTCAAGGGTTTTTATAGAGAAGGCTGGGAAACAGTAAGTCACAAAAGAATAATTTCACTTTTAAGAGATTGTTAGGACTGTTCTCAGTGAGAAGGTGATAATTCATCCAAGACCCGAAGAAATACTTCCTTGCCACAGCATTCCTCTTAGCCGAGCAGCAGATCCCTGTAGGCTCCATGTGGAATAGAACTCCATCCACCACTAGACATTGGTTGCAGTATGGGGGGATTTGGTCCTATTCACTCATGACAGTATCGTGCTCAGAACAAGGAAAATCTCACATTCTGAAATTTAGAAAGAAAAGAGTGAAACTGGAAAGCACAATACTGTTCATAATTTAAGACTCTCTCCAGGAAGTAATTATTATTAAAGAGCCCTTGTTTACAAGCATGATCAGGTTCCAGCACCAAATTCATACTCAGAATTTGAGAAGAGTTTCACAGACATCTTTATCAAAGATAACAAGGGATAGAGGCTGAGTGTCTGCTACCTTGAGACTGCATATATTTCTGCACCTCACTGAGTGAATAAGGGAGCTTAGAACACACAAGAAAAACATATACAGCTTAGTATGTGACCCAAGCTTTTAATAACCATACTACTAGAAGGAGGAGGAGGAGAAGAAGAAAACAGAATAAACTCAAGGCAATTTCACATATTCACATTGACAAGAATTGGCTGTTTTGACAAGGGAAAGTCATGGCATAGGATTTCTTAGACAAATTAACAGAATGAAAGTGCTAAATTAACATTGCCACATTGATTTCCTTTTTAGCTCAGCTGTGCATTATATAAAAGGGTCAGAAGAAGGATTTATTGTGGGCGACAAGTCTCTGTCATCTACTAAGCACTGAGAGACCAGTGTATAAAACAAGTTGTCCATTTCAGATACCCTTTGTCTTCAAGGAAAGCAGTCTAGGTGGCCCACGGGTGGCAAAGGCACAGAAAGGAAATGGAAATTGATAATCGGTCCTGTTTGACTGACTGTGTTCTCAATTCATATCTTTTTGGAAAGAAGAGATTAAGATGAAACCTCATCAAGGAATATATATTCTGAAGACAATAGAAATAATGTTTCTGCAAGGCTATTGCAGTTGGTTCTCAAATTTGAGAACAAGGGGAGGCAAACTCATGAGAAAGAAAAGGCATTAACAAAATCCCCAGACAAAGGAGGAGCAAATAGCAAATGCCTGCAGCCCTTCTTTGTGGATGCTCACTGGAGAAGTGATACAACTTGATTTACAAAGGGCCTGGATGATAATTTGCTACTTGGAGCCAAACCTGCTTCTCCGTACACAGAGGGCAGGCTCCTCCAACCATCTGTGTGTCTTCATTCTGCTTTTGTGCAGATGAGAAGTAGCCACGATTCTGTGTCTAGTGAGCTTTGTGTGAAGAGATGTTGGAAACACTGGCTTTGTTTTGTTTGAAATCTGTAAACTGTTCTCTCTGCTTCAGCCAGAGGATTCCTGTGCATCTGACCACAAATAAATTGAAATATCAGCTGAGGAGAGTGCATGGTGCCCACAGATGGGAGAATGGACAGCAGGTGGTACAGGGTTTTGTTTTCAGGAAAGCACAGAAGGCTAGAAGTGACAAGAGTGATTTTGCAAGAGGGCTGAAACTGTCAGGATGAAGTCGTGGGGGTCAGTAGTTCCTGAGCTGACCTTTTTAAACAAACCCCAAGAAGACCTTTCACTGGAGCCTCCCAGCAGTAGCACATTCATGCCAGAAAGATTGCCCCTCCCTCTAGATACTAAAAGTCTTAACAAAAAAAAGCACTTTTTTCTATGATAAGGCTCATGTTTTCTTGCGGAACAGTCTGACACTCCCTTTCCTGTCAGCCCATGACACACGATCCTAGCAGCTCACCTGCTTCACCACACACCAGTATTTTGAGCTATCTCTTAACACCTTCCCACAGACTTTGATATTATCTTCCTGTCGTATCACCGAAATCAAGGGACTCTTTGCAAAGTGGGACACTGGGTGCGCTAATTTCCATGTCATTGCTTTGAATGGTCTTCTAGCACAGAAAACTGTTCCCTGACTTTTGGAACATACTGAACGACTTGAGACATTTTACAAAGAGGGAAGAGAATTCTCTTGTTCGTGTTTGCAAGCCAGAAGTTATACCCTCTGCTAATGTACTGTGTTCTTTTTAAATGTTCTTCTGTTTGGGGACACATATGTCATCAGAAATCACAATAAATCATTCAACTAATATACTTTATATTAAGTAGGTTTTATACAAAATTATACATATAAAGGTGAGACCTGATGCCTGCGAAGCCTATGGGAAACAGTGAAGTTTTCTCTCTTGTTTCTAAATAAGGTCACATCTCCTCCCTTATTACAAAGCTGTTTAGGGGTCAGGGAGATGACTCAGCCAGACAAGTGTTTGCTGCACAAGTGTGGGGACCTGAATTTTTAAAGCCCGCACCCATGTAAATGCTGGGCAGCCTGCCTGTAATCCTGCTGTTCAAGAGATAGCTACAGGCGATACCCAGGGCAAGCTGGATGGTAGACTGACTACCTGAATCAGCAAGCTATAGGGATCAAATAATACATCAAAATATAAGACAGACTAGTTGGAAAGAGGAAGGGATTCAGTGGAGGGTAGATTTGGGAGAGGGAAATGGGGGTGGTGGGAGGAGATTATAATGGTGGTATATTGTGTATGCTTATGGAAGTTGTCAATAGAAAGTTACAGAAAAAACAAGAGAGATCCTGTCGCCAGGGGGTGGCACATGCCTTTAATCCCAGCACTCGGGAGGCAGAGGTAGGGGGATCACCACGAGTTCAAGGCCACCCCGAGACTACAGCCTGGGCTGGATTGAGACCCTACCTCAAAAGAGAGAGAGAGAGAGAGAGAAACCTGTCTTAGTAAACATGATGAACAGCAATTAAAGGAAATATCAGACATCAGCCTCCGGCTTCCACATGCAATCACATGAATGCCCACCCCCACACACATATGAACATACACACACACACTTGCGTTATATATATATATATATATATATATATATATATATATATATATATTACACCAGCATACACATACAAAAAATGTTTCACAAGGATATTAGAGTCTATCTTATGTATAAGAGGTATCATGAGCTTTTTTTAATATGGTAGCAATACTTTCTGCTCAGGTGAACATGGAGATACAGGGATCTGAGTTCTCCAAAGCTATGTTCCTAAGTTATGAAACTTCTTTTTACTTATAATGGGAACAGGAATTTCTTACTAAACATTGATTCTCAGATGGCCTGTTGTAAACCAAAAAATGTAAGTTATTAAAAACAAACAAGTTTATAATAGTTTGGAAGCTCAGGTGAATGTGATTGTAAGTCTTAGATTATTTTCCTTCAGCTTGATTCCATATTTTCTCTAATCTTTTGAATAAATAACAAGAGAGAAATGAGGCAAATAGTCACATAGATAAGAATTAATTTTTGAATCAGTCAGAAATAATTTAAACAAAACCCTAGGAGTTTAAGTTCCTGATCTCTAATTCCAGGCTCAGTGCTCCTCCATGGACATCATTATTTCTAGACGAACACAGACCATGATGCAGTCAGTAATGCCCAGTCTCAGTGTTTGCTGCTCTCTTCCATCCCACCTCTGGGGAAAAATGGAAAGCATGGAATCTACTTTACATTCATCCATGGATTTCGACATATCCGTATTTAAGTGGTTCTATATGTTGGGAGGCTAGTTTCTGCCTTGGAAAAAAAAAAAGTGTTAAAAAGAAAAGAATAGGAACAAATTGTATGTGCAGAAGGTCAAGTACCAGGAAGAGATGGGAATAGAAAAGGGAATAACAAGGGGTTTTCACAACAGAAGCTGAACGTGATAGAGAGCTTACAAAAGGAAGGCCAACCTGGACAGGAAGCGAATATACTAGGTCTACAGGGATCATTACCCAGTACCAGCCAGACCTGATGGGAATAACTAAACAGAACAGGAAAATAAAGGGTAAAAGAAAAGGATATCACACAGATAGCTTTGTGTCTGAAGAGCTGGTAGTTTTACAGACTTTTTGTAGAAGTTAAACAAGTGTAGTTTAAACAAAGATCCAAAAACTGGATATATCAGGTACTTTCTCATTTCTGGGACAAAATATCTGACTAGTATAATGAAGTTAAGGAAGGAATCAATTTATTTCTCAGCCTACAGTTTCAAAGGAAAGTCTGTCATGGTGGGAAAAACATGACGGGAGCAGGAAACTTGTGTCACACCTGCCAGAGAAAGAGCAGGAAGCAAGCTCAGGCAAGACTTCCAGGCCCATCCCCAGTGACACAGTTTTTAGCCCATGGCTCCAACCCCTGAACAGTGCACAACCTTCTCATGTAAAGCTACCAACTTGGGGTTCAAAATTCAAACACATGAGTCTATGGGAGACACGTCACATTCAAACCAACACACTGAATGTGGCACCTATAATTCTAACACTCAGAAGGCAGGTTTAGAAGGACCCCTAGTTATAGGCCAGCCTGTACTACATAATAAAACCTTATCTCAAACAGAAACCAAAGTTTCAAAAACCTTCCCAATAAATGTATAAACCAAGATCAATCTAGTACCCAAACCTCATAATAGTAAAGAAATATTCATAGGCCACTTTCCACATATGCATAAAGAAGCAAAAAAATTTAAAAATATAGGCAAAGTATCAAAAATTTGGTCTTTGATATTAGAATGAAATTCAGACTTCCCATGTATGATCTATACAGTGGATTTGATTTTTCTGTTCACCATCTGTATGATTTTATAAAATGTGGATAAACCCTAGTATATGGGCTGAACAAATTAAGAAACAAGATGTGTACTTGACCCACTTCCTCTATGTGTCCTACAGTAGCAGTGAGGCTTTGCTTTGGCTGGGGATTCTGAGTTACTTTCTTAGTGAAAATTGTTCAAGAAGAAAAATCTTTGTTCATTCACACAGTCACCAGTACTTGAAAGCAGCAGATGAATGACTGATGCTTGATGAAGTATTCAATCAATAAAGGTTTTCTGTTGGAAAGTTATAGTGTTAGCAAATTCAACTTGTTGCTATGACTTTTATCCCGGTTGCTTTAGCAGTAGATAACAGAAGACAGTAACAAACTTCAGAAATTCATCTGTATAATATTGCATTATAAGAAATACATGGCACATAGAAGTTAATGCTGTGAGAAAAGCTACCTATTTGTATGTGTGTGGGTGTATGGTGTGCATGTACATGTATATGGGTATTTGTGTGTGTGTTGGTGTACATGTATGAAAGTACACATAGACAAATGTCTATGTGCATGAGGAAGCCAGAGGAAGGACAACCTTGAGTGTTAACTTCAGGAACACCATCCATTAGTTTCTCATTGACTGGGAGCTCACCAATTAAAGTAGACTGGCTGGCCAGCAAGCATCTGGGGTCCTCCTTTCTCTGCCTTCCCAGCACTGATATGACAAGCAAGTATCATCACACTTAACATTTTATGTGGTTTAGAACTAGGTTTAGAACTCTGATCCTCATGCTTGTAAGGTGATTGATTTACCTACTGAGCGATGTCTCCAACTCCAAAGCTACCTGTTTCTACAGAAGATCCATAATTCATCATTCCCTACCAGCTACATTGATCTAGCCTCCCAATCTTTACATCTGGATAAAATGTCAAAAACCATCACTTGGAATATTCCCCTAAAGAGGTCAGCTTGCGTCATCTTGCTGAATAGTGAGACAGTTACATGGACAAATGCTTAGGAAAGTATGTGATAAGCTTAAATGAACTTTTCAGTGGGATAACTCACTAGGCTTTCAAATTACTACAGATGACACAACATCAGCAGAGTCTCCATGTCTACCTTTTATGGACCTCAGTACTGTATCTGAAGGGAAAGGTCAATATTCCTTCAGTGACTCCGTAAGTGCCCATGCCAAATTTTCTTCTTATGCATTTGTCTTCTGCTTCCAGGTCAAGATGGATTTAATAATGTGGTTGCCTTTTCTCCATGTACACTTGTGTGCCTGTGTATGCATGGCATATATAATTGATAGTGATTCTACTCATATATATTTCATGTACATATCTATATAAGTTGTTTGGTATGCCTTAGTAGCATATGAATATCCATCTTACAAGGACCCAGGCTTGACTATCTCTCAAAAGTGGTTGATTTTATATCCTCCCAAACTCTACTACTTTTTCCAATTGCCAATATATTTACTACTTCTTCCTCTCATTCTCACCAGTCCTTTGTTACATTTCATCTGCACTGACTTCTTTGTTTTATTTTTATTTTTATTTTTTTATTAAATTGGGAATGCCCATGTTACATGCATATATATTTAAGATTGTCATGTCCTCCGATTGGAGTGTTCCTTTAATCAATATGAAGTGGCCTTCCTTTTCTTTTGTAACTAATATTGTTCTGAAGTGTACCCTGTCAGATATTAGGATAGCAACACCTGCTTGTTTTCTAGGTCTATTTGCTTGAAACACCATTTTCCAAACTTTCATCCTAAGATACTGTCCATCTTTAGGTAAAGATCAGTTTCTTGGAGGCAACAAATCGAAGGATCATGTTTTTTAACCCAGCGTGCAAACCTGTGTCTTTTGGTTGGGGCATTGAGGCATTGATATTAAAAGTTATTATTGGGCTGGAGAGATGGCTTAGCAGTTAAGGCGCCTGCCTGCTAAGCCTAAGAACCTGATTCCAATCTCCAGGTCCCACGTTTAGCCAGATGCAAAGTGATGCAAGGGCGCAATGCCGCACTTTCCCACAAGGGGTTGCATGCATCTGGATTTCGTTCACAGCAGCTGAGAGACTGCTGGTGCACCCATTCTCTATCTGTCTCCCTCTCCCTCTCTGTCTGTCTCTATCTGTATTTCTTTCCAAAAAAAAAAAAAAAAAAAAAAGGTATTATTGAAAGCTATGTATTTATTATTGCCATTCTTCTTGTTTTGTAGTTCTTCCAGTTTTACCTTTGCTGTCTTGTATTAACTAGTATTTGAGTATGGTTTATTTTTCCAGTTTTACCTTTGCTGTCTTGTATTAACTAGTATTTGAGTATGGTTTATTTTTGCCAACTTCCTTATGTGTGTGCTTTTCTTTCTCTTCAGCATGGAGGATCCTTTCAAGTATTTTCTATACAGCTGGTTTTGTCTTCATATATTCCTTTAGCCTGCTTTTGTTGTGGAATGTCCTTATTTCTTCTTCTATTTGACTGCATAGCTTTTGAGGATAAAATAATCTTGGTTGTTATCTTTCAGAACTTAGAATACATCATTCCAAGCCATTATGACTTTTAAAGTTTGTGTTGAGTAATCTGCTGTTATCCTGATGAGTTTGCCTTTGTATGTGATTTGATTTTCTCTTGAACTGCCTTCATTATATTTTCTTTGGTTTGTGTGCTTTGTAGTTTAATTATAATATGATGATGAGAAGTCCTTTCCTGGTTTTGTCTGTTTGGTATTCTACAGGCTTCCTGTATCTGTATTGGCATCACTTTCCCTACTTAGGAGAAGTTTTCTTCTTTGATTTTGCCTTTGGAGTGAAATTCTTCTTCTACTAGGCCCTGAATTCTTATCTTTGATCTCTTCATAGTGTCCCAAATGTCTTGAAATTCCCATTCATGCCTTCCTATTAATTTGTCTTTCTCTTTGTTGGACTGTATTAGATTTTCCACCTGGTGTTTTAGTTTGCATATTCTGTCTTCTCCTTGATCCAGTCTACTTGTGAGACTTTCTACAGTTTTCTATTTGACTTACTATGTTTTTCACTTCTAGTATTTCTGATTGGTATTTGTTCATTATTTCTATTTCCTTACTCGTATCTTGTAATGACCTCATTATTTCATTAAGTTGGTTTCCTGTTTTCTCCTTCAGGAATTTGTTTTCTTCCTTGATTCCTTTGATTTCTTCTTTGATTTTTTTGAGTATAGATAAAATTATTTTTTTGAAATCTTTGTCAGTCATTTCATCTAAAACAGTCTCACTGGGTCATGTCTGATGGATTTATAACTTTTGGTCAGACTATATTGTCTTGATGCTATGTGTTTCTTTTTTTTATTATTTTTTTATTGACAACTTCCGTACTTACATAAAAAAGTGCATGATATTTCCCTCCCCTCCCCCATCCCCCTTTAGAACTGCTGTCTCCATCATATCCCCTCCCTCTCTCCATTAGTCTCTCTTTTAATTTGATGTCATCATCTTTTACTTCTATTATAAGGGTCTTGCGAAGGTATTGCTAGGCACTGCAAGGTCATGGATATCGAGGCCAATTTCTGTCTGGACAGTTGCATTGTAAGGAGTCATACCCTTCCTTTGGCTCTTCCATTCTATCCGCCCCCTTTTCCACAATGGGCCCTGATCCTTGGAGGGTGTGACAGAGATGTTTCAGTGCTGGGCATTCCTCCATCCCTTGTTCTCAGCACTATGTTGCCTTTTGGGTCATCCCAGTGGTCATCGCCATTTGAAAAGAGAAGCTTCTCTAACCAGAAGTGAGAGTAGCATCAATATGTGAATATGAACATTAAGTGTAGTGCTTTCAGGGCAGCTTGGTGGGAATAAAATATACATTTACTCAGACAAGAGCAGGCTTTATACCCCTAAAGCTCATGACCTCCCCTGCCATAGACTTTTGCTTAAGTTTTTCAGTACCAGGTATGTATTCCCTCCCGTAGAGAGGGCCTTCAGTCCAATTATGAAGCAGTTGGTTACCCCATGAGTAGACATGCCACTATTGTACCTGTTCAGTCATTGGGCCTGTATGGCCAAACTTGAATATTCAGCCTCCACTGTTTTCACCGCTGATGACTTCTGTCTCCGATATGGCTGCATGCAGTGCAGCTTTTTCCAGCTTTCAGTTGGCTGGTCTACAGGGAGAAGGTTTTCTGCTCAGCACCAGCTTGCTTTCTCAGTGACCTTGCCTCTCAGGCAAGAGATGTCTTCAGCAATAGGGTCTTACTATCTGTTTCTCAAGGGAAACCAAGGGCTTTGGCAAAAGCCTTTAATGTTTTGGAGGCTACCAGGACCTCCTTGGCCAACAACTCACTGGAAGGTATCCCATCCCAGGGACTAAAAATTTTCTAGTAACAGTCTACAGCTTCTAGATGTGCCATTATTCAAAAAAGTAGGTTTACATAAGTCTTATTCACAATATCTTGAATTTAGATTGACCCTCCCCCTGCCCTTCTTTTACGCATTCTCTTCCCATGGCCTCACTTAGGCTATTCCCCTCCCTGTAATCTGTTCTTCTACTTACATATGTGCAATACCATCCACTTAATTCCTTCCCTTTCCTCCCTCCCTTATATCCTTTACCAGCTTACTGGTTTCTGGTACCTATTTTTGGTTCCAGTTCACACACAAGTCTATACTTTTGTAGCTAGGATCCACATATGAGAAAAAATATGGAATGCTTCACGAATTTGTGTGTCATCCTTGCGCAGGGGCCATGCTAATCCTCTCAGTATCCTTCCAATTTTAGTATATGTGCTGCCAAAGTGAGCACATGTTTCTTATATTATAATGTAGAAATTGTTGCATCTTGAGTTAATGTGACGCATGAGTTTTCTAATTATCTGCAGTGTTCTTAACCATGCAAACCCAGGATTCCTTATTTTTAATGAAGTTTTTTTCTAAACTCATTGACTAATTTATGGAAAGGACTGGTCTACTAATCAAAAATGTCCCATACAAGCCGGGTGTAGTGGCTCACGCCTTTAATCCTAGCACTCGGGAGGCAGAGGTGGGAGGATCGCCATGAGTTTGAGGCCACCCTGAGACTACATAGTGAATTCCAGGTCATCCTGAGCTAGAGTGAGACCCTACCTCAAAAAAAAAAAAAAAAAAATGTCCCATACAAATGAGTTCTAGTTTGGGTAGCACTTAACTTCCTAGATTTTTTTCAACTCTCTCCATTCCATCTAGAAAAGTAGGTGATACTTGTCTCCAAATATAAGACTGGAGACATGATACTTTTGGACATGGGGGCATTCTAAAAATTACAGCTTGTTTACAGATCTCAACTCTGGAGGGACAAAATTTAATTCTGTGTTTTTGTGTACATATGATTCCACAGATATGTCTATCTAATATACATCTTCACTGAGAAATAGAAATGGAAAAGAACTCAGTCTAATAAAAGTCAGTGTGTAAATTTAAGTCTCAGGAAGTTAGCATTACTGTTTAAGTCCTGGGCAGTATTATTTTTCTATCATCCCAGAGGAGTAAATTTTAGGAGTTTCATAATCTCAGAAATATGTCAGTAATGTAAAATATATGCAGTGTTTTTCTGGAATTAACATCTTTTACTTTATATTTCACCATATTGGAGAAGTAGGCTTGAGGTCTGCTTATCATATTTCTATCTGTTTATTCATTATGCATGCATTTCCCCACAACATAAATTTACTTGGTAGCTACTATTATAAATTATGAATTTAGGTTCCTTTTAAAAACATAACATAATCATTGTGTCTTTCATAATAATTAACATTTTATTTCTGCATAGATTTTGATAGCATTTCCCATTATGAGACTTCTAAGTAATATTTATTTTAAAAAACATTTTCTGATTATAAAAGTAATATGCTCTCACTGTATAAAACTAGGAAAAATGTCAGCCTTAAATATCTTTAATCTCAATTCTCAGAGATCCCAGTTGTATGTGTATACATATATAAATAATCATTTCTTAAAGTAAATTAGGATTCTACTTTCATATATGATGCTAACCCTCTTTTTTTGTATTGGTTAAAAATACATCATGAAGCACCTTAAATATTTATCATCTTCCTAAATTTAATTCTCTTTTCATTTATTTTATTTATTTATTTTCTGGTTTTTCAAGATAGGGTCTGTTCTAGACCAGGCTGACCCAGAATTCATTATGAAGTCTCAGACTGGCCTTGAACTCACAGTAATCCTCCTACCTCTTCCTTAAAAGTGCTGAGAATAAAAGCATGCACCACAACACCTGGCTTAATTCTCTTTTCAGTGGCACTCAAGATCTTGAGTAATGAATACCAATTTATCCAGTGTGCAAGCTTGGAACTTTTAAACAAATTAAAATTCACTCAAATCAAAGAACTCATGTGGTTCCATTCTCTGTACCCCCTAAAATTTCCTTCAACCAACAAATAGTACTCACTATATGAAAGATGTCAGAGCAGGACAGAACCCCACATTCAACACTTGCTTTTAATTCTGTGCATTACCGCAAAACATCAAGAAAGGCAAAAGGTGGCATGAGGCTCACATATAATACTATGTGTACTAGAAGCTGGACCATTCATCCTATAACCAGTGATGGCTACTTTGGCCATAACTCAGAGATCCTGTTTATACTAGGTCCCTTTGTCAGTATAGAATAAATTGCATTTAAGTTATAAGTTGGAAAAGAAAAGTAAAAGGATGTGTTGGCATGAGAAATGAATAACAAAAAGCAGTAAAGCCTGTGATCAGAAGGATAAGACCTGCAGTTCCACTGACATAAGAGATGGATTACAATGGCTCTGAAGTGGGGGATGGTTACTTAAGAACTTAGCAGTAATTTGCATTTAAGGAATCCATTAGTGATTTCACATACACATTGCCATCACTGAGTGACTAACAGGAATACATCATGTTTGCTTATAATTTTATTGATTCTAATAAAATATGACATTAACTTTTCCAATTATTCCTATTCTGGGAATATCTCCTTTCCTAGGACTGTTGGTTGATGTAAGTCACTAATGGCATAATGATGCTCTATCTCTGTGAGGCTGTCCTGCATGTTTTTTTATCTGTGGCTCAGTCTGCTCTAGAAAAAAGTACATCCAAGATGTAAGACTAGAATTCACCCACACATGTTGGACCATGAAGTAACTGAGTCTCAATGGTTCTGAAATTTTTTATGCAATGACATTAATGTAAGAAAATTCCAAAGGGGAATTGCAATTTTTTTAAAAATATATTTTTATTTTAAACTTTATTATGTGAACATACTGCAAATTGGTGAAATTATGCTTTCAAAATATGGTCAAATGTCATAATTTTCTTTGAAGGAAAAATACTACTAATAGTATTTTCCCTATATTAATACAGATGGTAGTATTTTTAAATTGAAAAAAAAAGTCAAAACTTTGGTATCTAATGTTTACTGACAAAAGTGGAGTTTGGCTAGAAAGATAGTTCATCAGATAAAGTATTGGCTGCACTAGAGTGAGCACCTGAGTTCAGACCCTCAGAACCCATGTATGTCTAGATGCTGTAGCTGTAGCATGAGCATCTGACCATACAACACACCTACACTGAGACAGGAACCAGAGACAGGAGAATGCTACAGTCTTATGGGCCAACTGGTCTAACAAGTTCAGCAGTAAATCATCAGAGTCCCTACCTCAAACAAAGTGAAATAGAGGCAAGAACACCTTCAGAGTCATCTGATCTTCACATGATGGTTAATGTGTGTGTGCCTGTACTCATACATATGAATACATGTCTATCATAGACACACCCAAAAACACAGACAAGAAAACAGGGAAGTCCAGAAACAATGAAAACATCTCTTAGAAGCTTTCAGACAGACTTAATACAAATCCATAACATCCAGTGATTTCTCACTTTCTGTCTTTGTACACACTATTTCCTGGAATCATCTAGAAATAGAACAAGATTTCCCCCCTGTTTTTCTCAG
The DNA here is from genome assembly GCA_036365145.1 of Orientallactaga sibirica. Lineage (NCBI taxonomy): Eukaryota > Metazoa > Chordata > Mammalia > Rodentia > Dipodidae > Orientallactaga > Orientallactaga sibirica. The sequence goes on from JAEOAD010000027.1 coordinate 5,251,278, forward strand.
ATAACTAGTACTTATGAAATGAAGAATGGGATTGTTAAGGTTTTCCTTTTAAGGGTAAAGTTTTTGGGAATTTACAGTTTTATTTTAAGTAGATTCTTTCTAAGGACCCACTGACCTACATTAATGGAAAGAAAAACAGTCAAGTACCATTGTAATTGTTATCCTGTCAAGTGTTTATTAGAAGACAGGCTGCTGTCATCTTTGTTTAAATGCTCTAAGTTGACAGAATTTCATTTACATTAATGGCTATAAAGTCCTCTTCTTTCTTGTCCAACAAACTGGAGACAAAGTGCCTGCCAATGTTTTAATTTCTTTTTCATGTTCTGGTTAGCGAGTGAGAAGAGTGCTTTCACTCCATGGTGTCATGAATATGATAATCTATGGAAATTACAGAAAAGCAGGTACTTAAGTTAAGCATATACTGTACCATGGGAATCCCTGATGAATTCCAGTCTCTTCTGTTTAGAGAAGATGTTGTCGCCTGTGAAGCGACAGAGCACCAGATGTTCCTGAGGTAGCTCAGAGTGGAGCAGCTTCCCAGCCCCCAAATGACAGTGCTAACTCTAGGCTACAGGATAGTCCTTGCTTTCATTCTTTAAACACTACTGTTTACATCTATTATTCAGCTATCAAATCTTCATTTTCTTAATTTTACTTATTGCAACATGTAGAGCACAAAATTACATAAGTATATGAGCAATCCTGACTTTGTAGAGTGTATTCAATATAAATGTGAAATGAGTAACACTTCATCATGTAAAACATGTTTAATCCATTGACATCTCTCTTAAGTGGCTGGTTGGAGGGGTGGGCAATGTTTAGCATAATATTAAGCAAAGTATTTTAAGTCACATATTTAAAATAAGTAAATTAAGATATATTCACTCTTTATATATGTAATTCATAAAGCAAATAATAGAAAAATATACATTTGTAGTAGTTACATGGTGACAATGATTGATTGGAATTTCTTTAGCAACAATGCTGATAGCAAAAACTGTCAAATACTGACTATGTATCAAAGCTCTGCTTTCTTTTTATATAATGTGTATGAATTATATAAATAGCATTGATTGTTTTTTTCCATTCTTTTAAATAAGAAAAGTGAGATCTTAGGAAAATTAAACAAAATGTGGCCAGGTCAGAAGCCTCATTAATAAATGCAGTAGGATTGGAAGCAGAAGTAAATTCAGATGGTGTGGTGTTTATAAATATACTGCTACTCAATTGACTTAAAATATGCAATGGGCCAGGCATTATTCAAGGTTCTAAGTTAATATCAGTAAACAGAAATGATGAATATGCTATCCTAGTAGTTTATGGCTTGTCAAATAAATACAAAAATTATATATATATTCAATTCATAAAGCAAGTAAATATTGCCAGGTGTGATGAGGCACATCTTTAATCCTAGCAATCTGGAGGCAGAGGCAGGAGGATCATTATGAGTTGAAGGCCAGCCCAAGACTACATAGTGAATTCCAGGTCAGCCTGGGCTAGAGTGAGACCCTACCTCAGAAAAAAAGAAAAAAATGAAAGTGAATATTATGAAATGCAAGATATAAAAAGTATGATATGGGGGGATAAGCTTAGGTTGGGTTGTCATTGGGTGATTCTCTGAGCAGATTATATTTCTTCTGAGTCCTAAAATATGAGAAAGATGTACTCATGCAGAGAAAAGATATAGACAAAATGAAAGTAAGTGGGAAGACCCTAAGACTACCAGACCACATAGGACTTTTGTAAAAAGATTTTATTTTCATTTTTTAATTTACCTATTGGAGACAGAGTGGGAGGGAGGCAGAGAGAGAGAGAGAATGGGCATGCCAGGGCTCTAGCCACTGCAAATGAACTTCAGACGCATGTGCCACCATGAGCATCTGGCTTATGCAAGACCTGGAGAATTGAACCAGGGTCCTTAGGCTTTGCAGGCAAGTGGAATAACTGTTAAGCCATCTCTCTAGCCCCCACATAGGACTTTTTAAGAATATCAGCATCAGTAGGGTTGGAGTGTTGTGATCCTAGGAGAGATAAAAAATATGAACTAAGATGAAAGAGGTAGCAGAGTCTACACAAGCCACAGTCAAAATTACACTTGTAAATTATATTCTAAGCACAATATGATCACTGGAAATTTTAAGCAGATGAGTAAATTATAGTTTCTCTTTAAGAGTATTACTCGGGCTACTACATGGAGAGCTCATTAAGTCAAAAGAGAAGTAAGCAGATGGCTAGGAGGCTACTGAATTATTCCAAGTCAGGGAGAGATGAACCTTTGAAGACAGCCATATGGATGACAGTGGTAAAAAGAGAAAGCAATTGAGAAGGGGTTGGGGGATAGAAACTATATTTTCTGGGTAAGGTGAGAAAAGGAAAGGAAACCAGAGTAGTTGATTTTATTTTCTTGAGCAAATGAATCAGCTATTTCCATCAACTGGGTGGAAAAGACTAGAAAGTGAGCATGTTTGGAGTGATATACAGCTATGTTTAAAGATACTTTTTAATGATGTAATTATTTTTAAACGTTTAAATAAGGATGTTACTTAGGTTGCTGGGTGTATGATTTATGGGTTCAGTATAAAGGACAGAACTGAATTTAAAGCTATAAACATAATCATGTTTAAATCTATTGACTAAGATTATGTAACTTGGCAAAAAATGTATTGATACGAGAAAACAGTGTTTAGAACTGAGCTTCAGATATTCGAATAGTTCTATTTTCCAAATAGTAAAATTACTCAGCAATTCAGATACTTGCAGAAGATGTAGGAGAAAGACAAGATTGTGTTTTAAGAAGGGAAAGATCAACTGGGTTGAATAGTGCCCAGAGATAATAGATGAAACAAAATATGTTGTCATAATTTGCAAATTAAGTTGACCCTATATGGAGCATGTCATAGGCTTGGTATAGAGCACAAATTTCCAAAAGGCACAGGATGAGTGAATAGAGGTGAGGGTGTGAGGAAAGATACTGTTAGCAACACTCACAAGAATATAAAAAAGAAATAGTTAGATGGCCAATGGGTGAAAAGTTTTCTTGGTTTTGTCTATTTGTTTTTAAGCTAGGAGTGATTCAAGTGAACTTGTGTGGTAGTGGAAATAACCCAAAAAATGAAGGTAAATTGTGTGATTGTCACAAATAGAGGTTATACATGCAGTATCTAAGAGATGGACACAATAGGTGGACTCTTCAAAAGAGTCAGGACACTTCTTGTCATCTCTGAAAACCAAGGGAGAGGGTACAGAGAAAGGAATTGATAAAATGTAGAACAGGAAATTCTCATTTGTAGAGTGAAATAGCAGTAACAGAGAATGACCCACTGATAAGGGTGTACCCACAGGCAGTGTTGAGTAACCGTTGGCAGTTCCTATGAATAAAGATGGAAGCAATCAGATTTACCAACCATATTCCATCTCTTATGTATATTTAGAAGGTAAGTGGATGATTGGAATTAAAATTTTTGGATATTGAGTACAACCTATGAAGAGGGAATTGTTTTACAGGATTTGACTTTAAATAATTATGTATTTATCATTATAAATTACGATAAATGTTATATGTATCTATCTGATTGTTTATGTTCATCCCATTACACTAAAAATTACACATTCCCTAAGGACAAAGATCCTATCTGCTTTACCATTTATTAACTTTCCAATTCCTGGCACATAAAATTTGGTAGATCAGAGGTACTTAGGAAATATTTCTGAAGCCTTTCCTACATACACAGATTTTTTCCCTTTCACTGGCTTTTCCTAAAACACCTAAAACCATGCAGTGTTGTTGGGGGCATAGCGCATAAAGGTCAACAAGAACTGACTTGTCATCATAGGGGAGAAAGCCCTGTGGCTGCAGTTGGTAGCCTTAGATGAATTTTGTCTCATAGAATGTTGCAGTGTCTGTGTCAGGCATGCACAAGTTAGTGCTCATAGGGCACGTTGCCAAATACATAAAATGTATTTTCCTTTAGTAAATACTTCTTCCTAGCATGGTAATAAATTATAATAGAACCATCTTTTCTTTCAGTAAAAAGAACTTGGTGTTTTTTTTTCTCCAATATAAATCTCCTTTTCAGCATAGAAATCCTAAAGATTGTCTTTCAAAATCATGATCATATTCTAATATGTTCTGAACTATAATTCCAAATAGGATTTTAGAATGCATTAAAATGAAATATTTTGTATCCTGTGCTATACTTTTAAGTAAAAAGGCTTAAAGCAGTCATCCAGGTTTTTCCGTATAGAAAGATATTAGGTATCACATTGAAAAAATGTAGGAAAAATGATTAATCTTCTCCTGCTCCAAATACAGCCTGAATCCCATGTGCTTTTCATTCATATTTATAGCAGACCCATTTTCCTCATCACTTCATTTTTCTGTTTTCCTTTGCTTCCATCCTATTGTGTGAAATAATTTTCATTCCATTTTCCCTCATTGGTTTTTGCCCTTGACATTCTTTACAACATTTAGCCATGAAAAAAGTATCATTTTGAGAGTGGATTTCAGGAGCAAATGATTTCACCCAACTCCTCCTAAGGCATTGGAAGAACTATTCAGGAAGTCTTCCTTTATATGTACTTAATATTATGTGACATTTCTATAATTCAAAAAGCTCGCTTCAACTTTATAACAGTATACTGAGAATAAATCAGGTTTATATTCAATATAATAATAAAATATTTCAGTTCTATACTGTTTATAGTTTCCAAAATAGTAAAAGCTGTGTTCTAATAATATATTAACACTTTCCCTATTTCAAATGGTTATGCAGTGCTAACAGGCATGTTCATCATTTATATTTCTGTGACACACAGATGGAAACTGAGACTCACATAGGACAAATGGCTCACCCAGTTTAATCAGTTCGTTTTTGCATGCTAGGATCTATGATCAGTTTGTACACTACACTGCATTAGTAGAAAATTATATTTTCCTTCAGTATCCTAAAACTCCAGTAACTCCAGACACAACAACCACAAATTATATCTGTATCTACATCTGTCTCCATCTAATATGTCTATCTATATCTCTATATGTTATATTTGTGTGTATGTCTGTAATTTTTACCTCCTTGATAATTCCATCCCCATTATCATTTACACTCACTTCAAATATTTATGTGCTTAGTTTCTATAAAAATGTGTTTCAGGGTGACTGGAGAGATAGCTTAACTGTTAAGGTGCTTGCTTGCAAAGCCGAAGGACCCAGGTTTGATTCCTCAGTACCCATGTAAGCCAGATGCAGAAGGTGGTGCATGCATCTGGAGTTTGCAGTGGCTAGAAGCCCTGGCATGCCCATTCTCTTTCTCTCTCTCTCTCTTTCTCTCTTTTTCTCTACTTCTTTCCCTATCATAAATAAATAAAAATAGAATATTTTTAAAAATATGTTTCAGATGTTTGTAAAGGTAATTCTAAGAGTAATAATAGTTGTCTGCATCCCCCAGCTCATATTGATCAAATGAGCTTTAATTGTTTTTTAAAAAATAATATTTTACCTTTTAGCTATCTATAAGTATCTCACTATAAAATGATGAGATAAAATAGATATGATATCTTAGTTGTACTTTTCACCAAGGAAGCCTAAAATAGTTTATGATCTCCTCAAGCCTTAGAAATCAGTTAGTCTTCACAGTATCCATATCTTACAGCTTAAGTAGATTCAGAATATTCTAGAGATAGTAGAAGATAAGGGGTTATAATTTATGGCTTGATTCAATGCTTCATCCGCAGACTGTATGATTCCACCTGGGCATAAACCCTACAGGATTTCTAGCTGTAATTTTGAAAAAAAAAATGACGCCTTCATGGAAGGAATGTCATAGATCATCTAGTCCAACATCCTCTTTTTACAGATGAGAAAACTGAGATTCAGGGGAAGTCACCACCCTGCCATGGGTCACAAAATTAGTTGCTAGATGGGCTCAGCTCAGAGCCCCATCTCCAAATGCTCAAGCATGCCTACTTCCAATCTGCCACATTGCCTGCCCCAGTAAGATGCCTCCCATGGGCACTGCATCTTGAAGATGAAGTATATTAAATTCACATTTGGCTGCTAATCATTTTCTCAGCAGCTCTATGGTATTTCATTAACTGCTGCATGTAACACTCTGGCCTTTCACCTGTATTAACTTGAGCTCATTAAACTTGAGGCCAGTCATAAACAGGATTGAACTAATTCAGATATTTGGCTTCATATGTGTTCAGCATTTTTCTAATGGTGTCTACTGTGTAAAACATTTTTCCCTTCACAATTTGTGAAATGAGAAAAATATGGAGCATGGATTCCAGAAAAGTACAATGAACAGAGTATGCTTCTTATATGAATAATCTATATTATATTATCTATATTATATAATATTACATTGCATTACATATGCACACCAACACACCCAGCTTTTACATAGGGACTGGGAATGCAAACTCACAGTCATGCTTATCTATATATAAAATACCTTATACATGCATTATATATATTGGTTTCTCATTATTCTATTAGGGCATCACTTCCCAAATCCAAGCCTAAAGGTGTGGTTGCAAAGCGTATTACCATCACTAATGACAGTTTGTTTCTTTAGAGAAACCTAATGTGAGAATCTAAATGTTATTTGAATATTAACATAACAATGCTATCACCCAAGTTCCTTTGAAGATGACCCAGTATTCCTTGCAAACAATAAACTGCTTTTGATTAGAGTCTCCTGTTTTCCATGGGGCTCCAAGGCCCAGCATTTTGCCAAATACTTGGAAAACGGCTAATCTTGCTGTCATCAGTCATGACTGGGATCCTGTTAGTGCTAAAGTTTCCTCTTGGTTGACGTGATTCCTCATACACTTTCATACTTTGCCATTTCTCAACAAAATGTACTGGGTTTGTACAGAGAAGATGTCCCACCCACCTGTCTCTTATTATAGAAACCAGAGGTTTAACAGACTGTTGGTTCCCTGGCACCTCTTCTAAAGTATCACCTTTCTCCCTCTGGTGTTTTCTTCCACATGGAGGATTTTTTTTCTATTTCCTGACCCTCACACCTCCATCGACATTGCTTGCCAAGCCACCTTCACCTCATCCTTCACAGCTTAGCTTAGGTGTCACCCCTTCTAGACAATCTCTGACCCCTCTGCCTGGGTGAGGTACACACTGTCACTGCTCATATAACAGCCTGTGTCACCTTTGCTATAGCCCATGTCACAAGGTATTGCAAGTGTTATAAACTGTAGGTTCTTTAAGTTCATAGACAGTCCATTTCTATATAAATATCAAAAGTCTGGCACTTTATAAATGTTTTTCCTTGTTATTTATGAATCACACTTGTTAGGTAGGTAATGACACTTATTTTAAGGAATTTTTAATCTTAAAATATAAAATATGTATCATTTCTTTCTGAAAATTATTTAGGGATATGTGACATTTCAAACATCCAGCAAGATTTTACATATAATCAACATATTCGTTCATCTATTTAAGTTTTGTTTTAATATTTTAAGGGGACTGGAGAGATGGCTCAGAAAATAAAGTACGTACCATTTCAAGTCTGAGTACTTAAATTTGATCCCCAGACCCCATGTAAAAAGACTGACATTCTGATGAGCTGCTGTAATCCCAGCATGCCGATGGCAGGGTGGGAGCACAGATTGGAAAATTTCCCAGAAGCTTGTAGCAAGGTCAGTGTAGTGGCTTGAATGGGGGCAGGGGGTCACCCTCATGTGTCTTGAATGTTGGTAGCAGTTTAGGGAGTGGAGCCTTGCTGGGCAAGTGTATTACTGGGAAGGCTTTGGGGTGTTATAGCCAGCTCCCCTTTGCCAGACTCAGCTCATTCTTGGTGTTGGTTTTCATCTGCTGTGTCAAGACTTGATGCCCAGCCTCTGCTCTACCATCCTTCCCCTGCCTGATGGAGCTTCCTGTGACACTGTAAGCCAAAGTAAACTCTTTCCTCCCATCACCTGCTTTGGGTTGGGTGTTTTGCCCCAGCAATGCAAAGGAAACTACAGCACTCAGCAAACAAGAGAGAAACCCTGCCTTGAAAACAAGGTGGAAGGTGAGGACTGATTCTTGAAAGTTTATGCACATGCACAAAAATAAGCAAACCTTAGAGTATATTTTGAGAACCTATTATGTTCAGGATCCAAAATTAAATCTCAAGGATTTCAAGAGAGAAGAAGCATGACTAAAAGTGACCAGACAGTGCAGGAGATGTGAGAATTACAATATGTCCAGGGCAGTCTGTAGCACCATGAGGAGACCCTCACATCAAATAACGAAGGGAGGAAGGAAGTATAGGACATTTCTCAGATGATATGGAAACTTCTCTGAAACTAAGAGGCCAGATTTGTGTATATTAAGTGACAAGATGGAAGGGGAAGACACTTTCTATCAGAAGGATGCATGAGCACGCATGGACACACAGACTGCAGTATACAGAGCAGTACTAGTAGTTAAGACTTATGGAATTAAATTAACAGGCATGTTTTCCAAAAACATTCACTTAGTGTCTATATTAACATTGTGAAGTAAAGACTGCCATTCTCCTTTCATTGATAAGGAAAATTAGTAGCAGAATATTTAAGCATTTAGCTATGGTCACATAGCTAATGAGTTGAAAATGTGATTTTCATGCAAATTTGACTTCTAAGTCAGTACCTTCAACACTCCGTGACCATTAGTCTTCTATTTGTAACCATACAGCATGGACTGGGCTTGTTTTTGACTGGTACAGACATCATATTTTTGGTCAAATTTTATATTTAAACTTGGTTACACTACAGTAATCTTTCTTGTATTCTGTACATCTAACTCATATCCCAATCTGCACCAACAGGAACCACACAGCACTATCACACAGTTGGTTTTTCTCTCTGTCTTCTATTTTCCATTTTCCATGACTGAAAATCTCATTGGCAACTGCTAACCCTTTTATCAGTGATTAAGTAGTACATACCAATTACACATGGGGAAAAAAAATCTGAGTTTCTGAATTTCAAAATTTAAAGTATGTCAAAACTGATGTAGATACAATCCCAGCCAAACATAATTCACTGATTCTTTCTTTCTTTCTTTCTTTCTTTCTTTCTTTTTCTTTCTTTCTTTCTTTCTTTCTTTTTCCCTTCCTTTCTTTTATTTTCTTTTTGAGGTAGGGCCTCCTTCTAGCCCAGGCTGACCTGGAATTCACTATGTAGTCTCAGGCTGGCCTCTAACTTACAGCTATCCTCCTACCTTGGGCTCCCAAGTGCTGAGGTTAAAGGTGTACACACTACACCTGGACTCACTGCTTGTTTTCTTAATTGAGGAGAAGGGAGAAGCAACTAAACTCAGATTTACCTCCTCCATCTTCCATGCTGCATTACACCATGCTGATCATATAGCAATTAAATGTAGGGTATGCTAGGAACGTTATGCAGATTACTTCATTTAAACTCCACAATGACCACCTTACACTAAGCTCATAAACTCATAAAACCCATAATCCAAGTCATCACACCCAACTCTCATATATTTTTTTAATTATAGATATTCAAAATCATTCAAATTGCCTTAGTTTTATGCATATGTTTGTGAGTGTGGTTGTGAAGAGATGTTCCTGTATGTGTGGAGGGTCAAGAGACAACTTCAGGTATCATCCTCAGGAATGTCATTCACCTCCTTTGAGACAAGGTCTCTTACTAGCCTGGAGCTAGACTGGCCAGGCAACTAGCCCGATGGATCCTTCTAGCTTCAGCTCCCCAATTCTGAGCATTTTCATGTGGATTCTTAGGATGGAATTCAGGGCCTCATATTTGTGAGGCAAGCAGCTTATCTACAGAGCTATTGCTCCAGCCTACCTTAAGCTTTTTAAAGACCAACTTTGTAAAGATTTTTTTTTTTTCTCCAATTGGTCATTGACTGAGTTGAAACATTTTCCTAGGAGTTTGTATGTTATGCTTTGGATATGTGCAACAACAGGAAATACCTGACATAAAATCAATTTGACACTACCATTTATAAAATAATGATCATAACTTTATCTATGTTTTCAGGAAATCATTTGGTTTTTTTTTTTTTAATGTTCATTTTTATTTATTTATTTGAGAGAGCAAGAGGCAGAGAGAGAGAGAGAGAGAGAGAGAGAGAGAATGGGTGCACCAAGGCCTCCAATCACTGTAAACGAACTCTAGATGCATGTACCACCTTGTGCATCTGGCTTACATTGGTCCTGGGGAATTTAGCCTCGAACTGAGGTCCTTAGGCTTCACAGGCAAGCACTTAACCACTAAGCCATCTCTCCAACCCATCATTTAGTTTTAAATGAAAGACAGTTCCAGGACTAGAGTAAACATTTGATATTGTACTTATTGGAAAAAATGTACAACAATGGATAATATCACCATGTTATATGGGAACATGTCTTTTGAAAAAAAGCAAGATTATGTTCATTATATCTATCTCATCCCTCAGTCTGTTAGTGTGCACACACGTGCATACACACACACACACACACACACACACACACACATAAAGGAAACATACTGATAGATCAATTGTCTTATACACACACACACACACACACACACACACACACACACACACATATATCACTCAGCATGAACCTGAAATCCTTTTATCATTTCAGGTTATTACAATGTAGATATCAAAGTAATTACTTTTCTTGCTGTTATTGTTTCCAATCAGATAAGAGAGTATGATTAAGAAAATAGAGTGGATACATGACAGTGCTATAAACTAGTGCTATTAGCCAACCTACTGCCACTCATAAAAATTATGCAATTTTAACTGGATGATGCCAGAGCCTACTGCTATTAGAAACAAGAACCCCCTTTCTGTTCCATAATATGCTCAATTACCTGTAGATTGATCCATGAATAAATTATAATCTAAATAGACATCTTTACCTTAAAGCTTTTCTGGCTTAAGGTATCACTGTTGATTCATTATGTTGTCACTTTTCTATCAGCAATGGAATGCTTTTCATATCTGGATCCAGGCAGTTTTAGTGTGAGATACTGTTATCTCTAAATGAGTGGGATTTAGCTTTTGAGGTGAGAACAAATTCATCAATGATGAATCCCTGGAGAAATGACTGAAACAAAAACTCCCACCATTTCTGGGCCCTGTTCAGTTCATCAGTTACAAAGCAGCTTTTAATTGTCCCTTTTTTCCTTTGTTTAAGAAGGATAGCTTTGACGCTAAAAACCTTTACTTGGAGTGTCTGCAGGCTACAACTCTTTCTGTAAGGAATTAATGAATGACGAGGAAGTGAGACCCCATTGCTGCCTCTGCCAAACCTGCCTCTTGTCCTTCTGCAATGGGAAATCAATTCACTGTATGTTCAGGCAGAGATCTGCACTAAGTGCTTTATTAATCATCACTGATTGCACACATACACACAGGCTAGTGACATATTCATCTTCACTTCTTCTTCATTTGGTGGTTTGGTTTTGTTTTGCCTGGGTTATTAAGACCAGAGCATAGATGTCTGCATAAATGTGGCATGAGAGAGGGGGGATACAAGAATTGATCTTTTGTACTACAGGAAGTTCAGTTTTTTTGGTGTGCTTATAATAGTGTGTGTTTGTGTGTGTTTGTGTGTGTGCATGCAAGTATGTGCATGTAGTATATATACACAAGTTCATATGCATGCCCTGCATTCATGCTTGTGGAGGCCAGAGGTGAATATCAGGTGCTTCTTCAGTCTTCCACTGTATTTCCTTGAGGCAACGCCTCTCACTGAGCCCGGAGCTCCCTCTTTTGCAGTTAGATTGGCTGATCAGTGAGCCCCAGTGATCCTCCTGTCCACGTCCTTAGCACTGGGAGTTGCAAGCATGTGTGGCCATGCCTAGCTATTTACATCAGTGCAGGGAATCACATTCAGGTCCTCATGTTTACAGAGCAAGTGTTCTTACCCAATGAGTCATCTCCCCAGGACCAGAAAATTTAACTTTGAAAACATATAGTACTTCCAAATCCTAGAGCCACTTAAATGCACACAATTTTTTGAAACACTTAATGTTTTTGTGTTAATGAATACAGCAAAATGCTGATGGCAGCCTTGAAGTGTTGGAAGCTAGCCTTTTGCCTCTGCACTCTCCACATGCCAATGAGAAATTACAAATGAACCCAGTTTGATTTGGAGATGTGCAGTAAAGGGTTGAGGGAACAGTTATTGTTGGGCATGTGTGCTTTCAACTTAAAGAACAATTGGGCAACAGCCTCTGTTCATTAATTTTTCTAACAAATGTATAAACAAAATCCTATAGGAATCTTTATGTTAAATTGAGAACCTCTCCTTAGTACTAATTATAAAAGATTAGCTCATTAGAAACATAGCACTACTAGCTATGGAAAAACTGCATTGTATAATTTATATGTGGCAAATGTAGTCAACTAGTGCAAAAATTATAGAAAATATCAGGCTGTTAGATGTTTCCACTGGCTCTTTTCCACTTAGGATCCAAGGATTTTCAACATTCCTCATTAGTATTTTAGTTGCAACAATTTGAAATAATGGTTTCAATTTATCTACACTCCCTCTCTCTATTTGAATACAGAATAATCTAAATATAATATTTTCTCCTCTGGCTCAAAAAGTTCCAAGAACTATTTCTTTTGAATAGCCTTTATAAAACTCAAATAGAATTTGATGGTGCTTGAGAGAAGCAAGATATAATCAAGAGATCAGAATTGTGGTTCAGACCTTCATGAGGCTTGTTACCCTGAAGGTTAAACATTTGGCCTTTCATTCTTTGTGTCTGTATGTGTCAATATGGATTGACAGATGTGTATGAGTGTTTGTGCACAAGGGTGCATGGCCAAAAGTCAACAATAGGTGTCTTTTTCAATTATTCTATACCTTATTTTTCTTTTTTTATGCTTTTGTATTCACACCTTTCATACATGTACATAATGTACTTTGATCAGAAGCTCTTCCTTTTGCCTTCTTTTATTCCTCCTCCTCCACTCTCCTTTCACTGAATCCTTTCTTCCCAACTAGTCCATTTTCTAGTTTGTTATTTTTTATTATTTTATTTCATTATATTTGCCCTTACCCACCATCTGCGTTGGAACATTTATGGACCTAATATTGTGTAGTCTTGTGCAAGTAACAACGGTCACTATGAGGTCATGATAGCAATGACCACTTCATGTCTGAAAGACAGTGTTCCAAGACACTCCTCCCCATTCTCTCTACATTTTGCATTCTTTTAAAAATATTTCTTTATTTATTTGGCAGGTAGGGAGACAGTTAGAGATAGAGCTAGAAAAAGGAAGTGGGGAGAGAATGGGCATAACAGGGCATCCAGCCACTGCAAACAAACTCCAGATGCATGTACCACCTTGTGTATCTGGCTTATGTGGGTCCTGGTGAATTGAACCTGGGTCCTTTGGGTTTGCAGGCACATGCCTTAACCACTAAGCCATCTCTCCAGCCCTCTAGCTTTTACATTCTTTCAGCCCTTCTCTTCTGAACTATTCTCTGAGCCTTAGAGGGCATGTTAGAGATGTTTCATTTAGCACTGAGCACTCAACAGTCACTTTTTCTTAGCACTTTGATGAATTTTGAGTCCCACAAATTGTTACTGCCAACTGCAAAGTGAAGCTTCCTTGGCCCAAAGTAATAACAGCACTAATCTAGAGACAAAAGCATAAATATTTTGAGGGCAATTTAATGGGTATTTTATCAAACAAATAAGAGAGGTTTTCTCCTAAGGCCTATGATCTTGCTAGCCCTACACTTGTTGAATATCTTTCAGTACCAAACATAAATCCTCTCCTGTGGAATTCAAATTCCATCAGAGAGCAGTTAGCTACTCTTATAACAGTCAAGCCATTATTGCTCAAGTAGGTCCATCATGCCTGGCTGGTCAGTTATATAGCTTGCAGGGTCCACTGATAAATGAGACCTTTGATAATTGATCCATTACTTTTTCATTATGGGATGAATCACCCATCCAGAAACAGTTTTCCTCATGGTGAAGAAAGCAAGACATGAGCAGAGAGCTAGTGTCACATCTTCAAAACAGCATGGAGGAAGTTGGAAGAGAAAATACCAAACAGGATTGACTATAAAAACTCAAGGCCCATCCCAATGACATACTTCTAACAAAATTCCATCTCCCAAAGGCTCCATAGTCTTCCAGAACAGTGTCACCAGCTGGCAATAAAGCATTCAAATACATGAGGCTATGAGGGGCATTTTACATCAAATGACCACAATAATTTTTATCTTTCAAATCCTACATAGCACTTTTCCATGCTATAACTGCAAAGAAGGTTACACTTCAGAAGCATGTGGAATCTTACCATATATAGTTCTGGTGGGCAACCAAGAGCATTGGCAAAATCCTGTATTGTGTTGGGGACTTCACTCCTGGCACTAGGGCTTTCTTATAACAAACTCACCTGATGTTTCAAGAAAGAGTTTCTTATGAAACTTAGAGCTCACTGATTAGAGTCCACTATCCAGAAAGCATGCCCCCAGGATTGTCCTTTCTCTATCTCCCCAGCACTGGGATTAAAGTGCATGTCACCACAACTGGTTTTTAACACTTAACCATTCTTCATAATCTTTATCAAAATGAGATTTTGCCTTAGGCATCCTTGATATATAACAGAAGTATAGCAGGAGTGACATTCTGACATGATTTACATCATGTGTTCATCACTTTATGGGGTGTCATCTGGACCCCAGGGGACATTTCTTTATAATCCTTAAGACATTTGTCCCAGGCATTCAAAAAAGCATTTTTCAAATAGGATATTTTTTCTATATTAAGGTGGCTTTCAAATTTGGTAAGTTTTAGGGAGTCTTTTTACACCTTAGTTTTTATTCTTTCAATAAGCTAGCATCACTTACCTTATAGTAAAATTGATACAAAATATTCTCCTGGCCATCATAACTTTTCATGTTATTGTAACCATTAGATACACAATTTGGAAAAGTATTTAGATATAGAAAGGGAGTACAAAATTCTAACCTCATTGATGACATTGTTTTCATATCCTTGGCTTGTCGACATCATTACAGTGAATTGATCATTGAAATAAGCTGGATTATTTCCACATAAATATGTTGTTTGCTAATACAAATGTTCAATGGCAGCTTACAGTTTGCCCTGATTAGAACCTGGCTCATGTTCAGTGTACTCAACACTCTGCAGTCTTCAGCACCAAAGAACTCATTTCCATAGGACTTTGTGCAGGCTAGAAAGGGGAGGCCAGAGGCTGGAGGGATGGCTTAGTAGTTAAGGCATTTGGTTGCAAAACCAAAAGACCCAGGTTCAATTCCCCAGGACCCACGTAGGCCAGTTGCACAAGGTGGTGCATGCATCTGGATTTCATTTGCAGTGGCTGGAAGCCCTGGCATGACCATTTTCTCTGTCTGTCTGTCTCTCTATCTCTCTTTCTCTCTCTGAATTTCTCAAATAAATAAATAAATACATAAATAAATAAAACTTAAAAAAAAAGAAAGAAAGAAATTGGAAGCCAGTGCTTTGGAACAAGTGTGATTTTTCACCAAAGTACTTGCAAGATCAGAGATCAGGATGACCTTGGAGGACAGTGGTTTTGCAAACCTACATCAGCTAGCTGGATAAATGGGTTTCATTCTGCAGGAGTGAGAGGGTATTTTTGCACTCTTATAAAAGAGACCTAGAAACTCCAGGTTACAAGCTGACAGGAAGCATTTGGAATTCAGTGGTGTCTATCATCAGTAGTATGTGTCAGTGAAAGTGAAGATCAAAGGTTCCTGAAGAGGGGAAGGACAAAGTAAAGAGGAAATAATTGTGGGATAATGAATGGTATGAGGGCATTCTCATGTTAACTTGAAACCACTTAGCATTTTTCCATGCCACCCAGGTATCTTCCTAAATGAACTTTGTAAAGTACAATTGAATAACCTTGAGATTTAAAGCTGTGATGTGATTTTGAATACTGATGGAGTTTGTTTAAGCACTGTGATATACCCTCTGCTTTTCATTTCTACTTTTGCCTCATTCATGCAAAATAGTTTACTTTTTGTACAGAGGAATCATTTTTTCAATTATTCCAATAAATTGTAGTAAAAATTAGTTACTATCTTTAAACTGATATAGTAAGAATATTGGCACAATAAAAAGGAACTGTAGATGAGAACTTTGCCAGAGTATCGTTGTTATTGACAGAAACATTTGTCAGGGACTATGGCTGTATCTACACTGCGCTAAAAACTTGATGAAGGAGATAACAGCATCTATAGTTTTCACCCTTCTGTCTATATAAACCAAACAAATGGTTTAACTAATAGATATTGTTTTAAGTGAATGGATTTAGTTTGCCATTATAAAATTTATTCCATTTAGAAATGCATTTCAACTAACATTTTCATCTAATACATATAAGTAAAGGTATGATGCCCTTGTGTTCTTTTCAATTCCAAGTGAAATCTTGTACCTAGAAGAGTAGTGGTCAAAGAATAAGTGAAGACCTTTTAAAGAGTAGGCATGGACTGCAGAGATAGATCACTTCGTAAAGTGCTGGCCTTGCAGATAATGAGGACTTAAGTTCAATCTCTAGTGCCCATGAAGTGGAGACAAGTGGATCCTTTAGGCTCAATGGCAAATTAGTCTAGCATAATTGGTGAACTCCAAGCCAATGAAAGGCTCTGTCTCAAAAAATGGTGGGTGGGGTCCCTGAGAAACAATATCCAAGGTTGTCCTCTGGTCTCTGCACATGAGCATACATATGCATATATCCCCATACATTGAACATGCACGTATGCACACACACCACACACATGCAAATAAGTAAATAAAATTTAAAAATAAAAAATGCAGATTTGAAATAGTCTCCCCCATATACATATTCTTTGATAATATTTGTGTGTAGAGATGTCCTCCCCTGTGCCCTCCTGTGATGTGTTCTTATGTGTGTGTTTCCCCCTTAGAAACTGCCAAGCTTTGGACCTTTCCTTGAACAGCGCAAGAAAATCATAGCAGAGAGCAAGATTAGACAGAAAGAACAAAATGAAGCTTATTCACCACTTAAGAGAGATGCTTTTGTCCCCAAGAATCCTGTTCCCACCATCAAGGTAAAAATTACGCCAAATACACAAATGTGTGTTTTATATGCAAATATGGTTTAAAATTTTCTCCTCAAATGTATCACTGATTTTGTTTCTAAGTATTCTTAAAGCTTTCAAAATTCTGTCTACCAAGAAAATGCTATAAAATTATATAATAACCTCCTTTTATTTGTGGATTTTACACTCTCCAGTACATGTTACATGGAAATTTTTGTATATATTAAATGTGTCAGGAGATATTAAGATGGATTCTTTGTCTTCTTATAGTTAATTACTATTATTTTCATCCTCAGTTAAGGCCAAGACATCTTACATTAGTCATGCAAAACAACTAAATTATGATTATGTAACAGAAATATTAATATACTGTACATTTGGGGACAACATTCTATGGTTTGACTTAGGGAAAACTGTGCACTTATTTGTGTTTTGGGAACTTATTTTCTGGGTAAAACAATAATGACTACTTAGGCATTCTTGTGTATATAAGTTCCCTTTGAAGATTTTTTTTTTCCTTTAAATCTTTGAGTTCTGAAAGAAATGCAGATTTCCTTTCAGTTGAATGACATACCACAGAGACATCTGATGTGTCATTTATCCAGGGTCCCAATGGCAGTGCCATGCAAAACCATAGCATTATATTGCAACCAATATTTGTGGAGTTTGCTTCATTTATTCCTTTCTTTCCCTTTGTTTTTGTGAGTCAAAGTCTATCTCTGTAGCCTAGGCTGCTTTGGAGCTCGTGATCCTCCTGCCTTCAGGAACTGGGATTAGAGGTGTTCCCACAAAGTCTGGTGATCACAACTAAAATGTTGATTCAATTTATCTTCCATTTCTGACCAGATTTCTCTGGTTTTAATCCTACTTGTGTGTCTGTATGATTATGCATTAGTTCTGTGCAGTTTTCCTTTACTTGACTTTGAATATCATAATCACAGCCAGATACAAAACAGCCCAGGCTGTTTTACAGGTGGTATACTCAGGAGGCTGTCAGGAGGTTTGCTTGTGAGTTCTAAGTCAGCCTGAGCTACATACCAAGACCTTCTTGAAAAAAGAAGAAGGAGCTGGTGGAAGAAAATAGGAGGACAAGAAGAGGAAAAGGGGGAAGAGGATGAAGAAGAAGGTAAAAGAGGAAGAAGGAAAAGATGAGGAGAAACAGAAGAATAGAAGAAGGAGGAGGAGAAGGAAGAGGAAGAAACAACCACTGCTATATCCTTGTGTCGTGTGGATCAAATGATCCAGATGATAGATTAAAATATCTTAGATAAATGATGTATTTTAGTCCACTTTCTGTTGCTGTAACAAAATACTTGAGGCTAGGAAATTTGTGAATAGAAGTTTATTTGGTTCACAATTATGGAATCTGAGAAGTCTAAAAAGATGGCACTAGCATCTGCTTAGCATCTGATAAGGATTTTTCTTGCTGTACACAGTCAAGGGCATTGCCTAGCAAGACAAGCAAGAACACTAGCTTAGGTCTCTTCTTTTTCTTGGAGAGGCTCTACTGCCATCAAGAAGACTTCATTCTATGAAGAAATAGTGAGCTCTGGAGAAGCAAATGAAAACTGATCATAGAAACAGAAGAGTGGAATAGCACAGAGAAGCCAAACAGGAAGAAGTCTTAAGAATGAGGTTCTGATCCCAGAGGATTAGAAATCACCAGCTGATTTACCAAGGACTTCGGGCATGGTTTCACTGTGTCCTTCTTATGTACTCAATGGGATTCTAGCCTCTAGGTGGTGGCAGCTGTCAAATTCACCATTTACTATACAATCATCATTAATTCACTCACAGTCACCACAGCCCGGTGGCATTACAGTAATGGCAATTCAGTAGAGAGCAAACTCTGGCTGTCTTAGAGGCTGCATGTCAGTAAGAAGAAACAGATGGTAACAGATAAGTGAATTTATGCTGTGCCCTTGGGAGAACGATACAGCATGATAAATCCTAGAGACGCTGGTCAGGAATACTTGCTTAATCAATGGAATTTGAGTAAATGCTCCCAAAAGTGAAGCATAGAGATCCTGGAATAGGGAAATCCAGAGCAGAAAACTATTGAGATCTTTTAAAGGAAAGAATTATATGATAGGACTTATTTTTGTATCTTTCTGGTACGGTGGTGATACAAACACCAAGGTGGACAAGAGAGAACAGTTACAGGCTATGGTAGTCTGATTCTGGTGTCACCATAAACTTGTGTATTCTGAATGCTTAGGTCTCCAGCTGGTGGCAATTTGGGAATTGGATCCTCCTGGAGACAGTTTATTGTTCCCCAGAACAGATCTTATAGCTAGCTTCCCCTTGCCAGTGTTTGACACACTCTCCTGCTGCTGTTGTCCACCTACTGCTGACCAGGAGGTGATGTCCACCCTTTGCTCATGCCATCGTTTTCCCTGCCATCATGTAGCTTCCCCTCCAGTCTGTAAACCAAAATAAACGCTTTCCTCCGACAAGCTGCTCTTGATTGGGTGTTTTCTGCCAGCAGCACAAAGCTGACAGGCTATTTTCACAATGCATGCAAGAGATTGGCAGCTGGGAGAGTAACTAGGTGATAATGTCAGGGGCCTCAACTCCATTGTTTTAAATGAAAGGTTGTGCGTGTAAGGATTGTACACAGCACAGTTCTATTCAAATGAAAGGAGCCATAGTTATTGTCAGTTTCATTCAAGTCCCGTGCCCTTTTGGCCATTATTTCAGACCCTGTCTGGATGATGTGACTGTGTGGTTGTTCAGTCCCCATTGAATTCCGTGGCCATGCTCCTGTTAAGAGTCATTTTCTCTCAGCAAGTGCACCAGACCTTGCTTCTTATCCTTTCATTGTTTATGTCTAGCACACACCCAGACTCACCATGTATTTCTGTGTGCTGCTTCATTATTTCCTTTGTATTTTCCCTACAGTGTTTCTCTGGTACTTGACACACCATTTTTCTCTCCTTCCATTTTCCTGGAGGGTCAGTGTTACCTGTTTTCATGCTTAATATTTTCTCTGTCCACCCCTCCGTTTATTTCTTCTCTCCTCTCTGATGGTCTATTTATAGATAAGTAGCTTATACACCATAGTCCTGATTTGTATATCCTTGGTGGTACCATAGTATAAGAAACCCCATCTGCTATGGGAGGATCCACAGTGCCCCACAAATATAACTAAGCCTCTCTTGTCCAAACAAGCTTTTTAGTCATGCACCCAGTTTCTAATGTACTGCAGTGTCCCCACTCATAATTTCATACCATGCTCCATTGACTTCATCATTTGTTGTGTTTTTCTTTTTAATATTTCCTTTCCAATGTCTGATATGACTTGCTTCACAGGTAGGTATCTTTAATTGCAGACAATCAACAAGTTTCTATTTACTATTTTCTATGTGGCCAGTAATGCTCTAAGGACTATGGAAGATTTCAAAGAAATGTAAAGAGTGGTCCAAGGCTCAGGGAATTGTTGACATCCTAGTAGAGATATACTACTAACATATATTTACTATGCACTCAATACAACCCAGGAATTAAGCTAGAACATAGGAATACAGGTTGAATTTTGAAAAGGAAGAAATCTATTCTTTTGGAGCTCATGCTATATCAAGGGGGAAAGACACATGTTAAAATGATTTAAAGTCCAATTGAATATGTACAAAATGCTCCGGGAACACACAGGAGTGAAAGGGATTAGTTCTGCCTCAGGTAAATTGTGGAAAGCTTCACAGAGATGGTGGTATTTAAAGTATAGTTTAATGTATTAGTGATAATTAATCAGAGAATTAATAATAAAAGCTAATATTTATTGAGTTCTTATGAGGCCTCAAGCACTGCTATGTGTTTGTAATTTAGCTCTTGTAAGCCTCATTGTCCCCCTATGAGGTACTAGTATCCTTCCTGTTTTACTGATTACATAGCTAAAAAACAGAAATGTTAAATGATGTATGAAGGTCACCCAGCTAAGAAAATATTTTCAAACCAAAATTTGACTGCAAAGTGTAGTTCTACAGCCTAGACCCTTGGGCACTCTCCTATCACATTGTGTCTGTGTGTGTGTGTGTGTGTGTGTGTGTGTGTGTGTGTGTGGACAGAATTTCAAGCACATCAGTATGCTTTCAAAATATAGTATCCAAATATATTTATGACAATACATAGTCATGAAAACTTCAAGTCCATATATGTCCATACATGAAGAAGTGATGTCAAAGTGATAAACTCATTTTGTTGAATAGAAATTCATAGAAAGAACAGAACTGAGAATCCTCACTTGATTTTATTTTTTTTCTGATCAATCTTAACACACCTTAAAAGAGCAAGGAAATAGATTGATTAAACCACTAAGAATTCTAGCTAGAGTACCAAGAGGGGCATTCCCAATGATATACCACCAATGCCTCTATCAGAGCTAGGATTCTTTGCAAGTACTGTGGCATCCTGACTCGCCTTGGCCCCCCTCAAGAGAATGATGGAGATCCTGGGAACATGCTAGTAACTTATTGGTTTCCTCTTTCTCATCTTCACATCTTAGTTTAAATTTCTTGTCAACATTTACCAGGCATATTGCCATATAATGCTACCTCTGAGTCTGTGAAGGAAATAGAAGAAAAAAAAAATCTTAGGCAGAGGCAGGTAATGAAAACTAGTGCTAGAAGGCCGAGAAGAATTAGGAAAGGAAGAAAAATGAGACCAGGCCCCCTGTTGGCGATGACAGTTTCCTTCTACGAGGAGGTGTGGTACCTTCTCAAGATGCCTCTGAGGTATGAGAAGGAAAGTTGTGCCTCCTACTCAAGCAGATTTGCCTCCTGGCTGCAGACAACCAAAGTTATGGTGTGAACATGTGGTCCAGCTAAATGAGAAATGTGCATTATTCCCAGGCAGCAGATAACAGAGACTTGAGAGCCTGCCAAGATGTATAAAGTCCCCCAATGCTTCCTACTTTTGTTGACACATATGAGAATGAATTCTTGTTCTCTTTATGAAGCCAGGAATATATCTCTACCATCACTGAGATTCTGGGTAGGAAAATGAATGGTTTAAGGGCACTAGTAATGTTTTCATCTCTTCTTCCTGTGGCTTCGAGGAGGAGATGGACGACATCTCATAAGACTGGCAAGTCAGTGCTGGTGGGAGACCAGTCATCCTGATCGAGTGTGTTATGATTTCAATTGAATTGTGAAAGGAAGGAGAAAAGTACTCATCTAAAACTGTAAGACCATATTAGGTACTAAGATGGCACAGAAAGAAAAATTGTGGGAAACTTGCCCAGAAATTTTCAGAAGAAAATAGTGAAATGGACTGGAGTCTAACATTAATATTCTTGGGTGTCTGTGTACCAACAAATAGCACTTGAAAAATCATCACATTGAACTTTCAAAATTGAACAGAACTTGGTTAAAACATTAATAATCTCTGAAGTCTCCTGGAGATTTTTTTGCTTTGTGATTCCTGACAAAAATATGGCAAAATAGTAAGGTATATATGTTATTTAGAAAAAAGGGCCAAGGGAGGAACATTGCATTCAAAGAGATGTGCACACACATGAAAATTCACACACTTGAGACTAAAGTGAGTGGGAAGCAGTAGCCGAACGGTGAAATGAAAGACAAACAGAAATGACATCCTGGGATGACACCAGAGACCGTGTAAGCCAG
Organism: Orientallactaga sibirica; assembly: GCA_036365145.1. Classification (NCBI taxonomy): domain Eukaryota; kingdom Metazoa; phylum Chordata; class Mammalia; order Rodentia; family Dipodidae; genus Orientallactaga; species Orientallactaga sibirica. Next base: position 5,273,950 of record JAEOAD010000027.1, read on the forward strand.
ATGCTTAACGTGGATGTGCAAGAGAGGAGCTGGGTGGTCCTGTTCGCCCGGCTCTAGGAGAAAATGCCATGCAATGAAAGCAGAGCATCAGAAAGAGTTTAGAATTGCCTTGTCCTTGGCAGTTTCACCTCACAAGGAGAGGGCTTGTATAGCCTTCTTCCTATATCCTTATTTTAAAATATCTTTAGGAAAAATAAGAGCTAAAGTAACCTTCCACGTAATCTTAGAATGAATTGGGTCAAGAAAGGAAGTCTCTGTATAGATATATAAATGCCCAACTTTAGCAAATCAAATTTCAGGAAGTTTTGAATGAAGTTGTAGATGTAATCCCATAGTTGGGTTTCTGACCTAAAGATGGACTGAGAATAAGATGTCAATTAGAAATTTGGTGACACAAGCACTAAGATTCCTTTGCTTCCCAAGGAGTAAGAAGAAGGTTAAGATTTAGATGTTAGTGCTCAATGGTCACACGAGAAAAGATAAATCATATGTCAGTGAGAAACATGGAAAAGTGAAGTCAAGGTTTAAGCATGAGGGCTGGAGAGATAGCTCAACAGTTAAGGCACTTGCCTGCAAAGCCTAATAGCCTGAGTTTGATCCCCTAGTACCCACATAAGCCAGATGCACTAAGTGGCACATACATCTGGAGTTTGTTTGCAGTGACTAGAGACCCTGGCATATCCATACTCATATATTCTCTTTGTTTCTCTCTCTCTCTGCTCACAAATCAATAAATAAAATATTAACAAGAGACCTAAGCATGGGTCAGATCACACAAGTGATGCAGAAAAATATTATTAGGAAAATATAAATATATTTTATAAATTGAAAGTCAAAAAGAAAAAAATACACCCACTTCTTAGAACAGATGGTGTATTGTTAAATTACAATTAAAAAGAAGAACTGTTCCATCCCTATTATCTTATCTTTCTTGGCATCCTTGTATAGAGTGTTCTTAAAACTGAAGGGCAGAGGAAAAACACACTTGAAAATTACTTAAAGCCTAAGATGGGTAAGACATCAAAAAATACACTGTACTTCACTAAATTAATTGAAATACAATATGTCCTCAAAAACTTGCAACTTTAAAGCCTGGGCCCACCCCACGTGGAAGGAATTTCATGATCAGAGCCACAGGTCCCTTAGACCTTTCCCATCTGTCTCACTCCCTCCTACACCACCTTATTTCAACCACTTTCATTTGCTTCTACCCTGCACCTTTCTGTGTTTAATCTTAACCTAGCTCGACAATCTGTTACTTCGTTGTCTGAATCCCAGTGTGAATCTGCCGTCCCATCTCAGCATAGGCAGCAGAGTCCTCAGTTTCCAGTTCCACTGAGTTCTAACACAAGACCTCTTTTTCTCAGTGTACAGAAACCTTCCCTGCCTTCTGGCCCAGAGATCATTTGGTAGCATATCAATCATGTTATATTCTTAAAAGTACATGTGTTTGAGATTGTTGTACCATGTGCCAAAATAAATGTTTTGCCAATTTCTTTAAAAATGGGTAAGGTGAGCCAAGTGCAGTGAGTGGCTCACATCCAAGCTCCAATACAAGCTCTCGGGAAGCAGCCAAGGTCCAGGATAGCCCAGACTGCATAGTAAGGCTTCAGGACAGACTAAGCTACAAAGTGAGACTCTGTCTCAAAGTAAAAACAAATTTTTTTAAATCAATGAATAAGGGCTGGAGAGATGGCTCAGCAGTTGAGATGCCTGCCTGTAAAACCTAACAACAACCAAACGAAGTGGTGCATGTATGTGGAGTTTCTTTGCAGTGGCTGAAGACCTGGGGTATCCATTCTCATGTTCTCTCTTTCTCTATCTCTTTCACTGAAAATAAATACATAAAATATTTTAAAGCAATAATAAATAAATAAATGAAAACATGGTGGTGGAGAAGAGATTTAGACTAGAAAGACTGGGGTCTGGGGCCAGTGGAATTCTACAAAGGTCACTAAACTTTTGACTTGAATGTTAACAAAGGAATATGCTATGAATAATCAGCTGCATTAGTGAGAATAAATCAAATAAACTCATTTCCTGTTTGCATAAGCTAATAAAGCAAGAAGGGACAAGATAAGAACAGAAGATATACACAATGGCATCAATAAGGACAGAGTTAGGTAATTAAAAAGGTATACCCTAATAATTTCAATCATGGATCCTTCAGGTTAGACATCACAGTGACTGCCCACAGCATGCTGTCCTTGGTCCTGGCCTTTGAAGGTCACATATTTACAGGAACTGTAGGAAATATGCTAATCAAATGTGAAGTCTTGAAGCTAAAAAGAGCAGTTAATGTGTCTGATAACAATCACAATTTAAAAATACTTCAATCAGCTTTAAAAAGTAGGTCAAAATCTAATAAATTTGTATTATCATAATGAGGAGAGCACAAAAGATCAGAGTGGGATTAAGTCATGGTAGACCCACATTCTTTATCCTAAACTCTATATCAAGCAGAAATATTAACTGTCCACCATTTCAAAACTGTTTTGATAATCCTATAAGAATTATTAATTGATAAAAATGTGGTTCTGGGATGCTACAGGCCTCGTGGACATCTATAATTTAAGGATGTGCCATATTGTTCTCTACACACATAACTCCACACACAAACAATTCCACTAATCATGGATGGCTGCACGGATTGTTTGACCTTTGTATGTGAACACCCTGTGTGGAATAATGAATATAGGTTGCCTAACCTCTGCAGATGTGTATCCAAGAGGGACTACATGAGCCATTTGTGCCTTACTGATTATATGCCTCTCTCTGCTAACTCCAGATTCCAGGACATGTACTCAAGGGTATTCATAAGCCAGCAATACACCCAGAGGTTTTAGGTTTTAAACACGTGTCCACATTTTTAGCCACATAGAATTACAATGCATTTTCTTTGCAACTCCCAAACTTAATTTAAATACTATTCTTTTATTCTCTTCCAGATTAAAAAGCAAATACAATATTTTAAAGAACTATGTTGAATGACGAATGGATTTTAACCCCTTGTGTTAATAACTTCTAATGGGTCCAAAGGCCTTGTTTTATCTGGTTTCACATTAAATAATGATGTTTTTAAAATGACAACTGCAAATCTCCAACATAGAAGACATAGTGTGCAGATTGTGGACTTGCTTACAACAAAATCTCTTAAACATGTATATGATTTCTTCCAAAAAAAAATCCTTAACCTGATGACTGTCTAGGAAGATTTCTGATTACTCATCAATTAAATATGTAACCGATGATTCCAGTCATCATGAACTGACTCAGTAAATGAGCTACTTTAACTGATCTGTTTACTGTGTTGAAAAGGTATTTCATATCATATAAATAAATAGCCTTTTACAGCCAGATAGTAAGCTCATGCATTGACTCTCTTGAAATGTTAGAAAATATTAACATATTCAGCTGGACTATCTCATAATTTATTTTTACTTATTTATTTAAAAACGAGTGAATGAAGCAGGTAGAGACAATGAGTGTGCCAGGGCCTCTAGTCACTGTAAATGAACTCCAGACGTATGTGCCACTTTGTGCACCTGGTTTTCCATGGGTACTGGGGAATAAAATTCAGGTCAGGCTTTGCAGGCCAAGTGCCTTAACTGCTGAGAAATCTCTCCAGTTCCGTGACTATCATTTATATAGTCACATTAATAAAAGTGTTCAGCAGAGTACCTACTACCCCATGTAACTGTGTGCTCACTGTTGTATGCTTAGGCATAGACATACAAAAGCTATACTTATTGACACATGTTTGAGCATCTGTTATGGAATGATCTGGAGGAACATGAAACACCATGTCATTCAAAGATGAACAAAGGCCTCTAAATGATGACAACATAGGAACCTAGGCTTGGTACAGAACAAGAACTGAGTCGGTGCAGCAGTGTGTGTGTGTGTGTGTGTGTGTGTGTGTGTGTGTGTGTGTGTGATCATGGCATTTGAAGCCCAGCAGCACTAATCTGAATCCATATTTCATAATTCATCATCCCTACAATATATGAGGTTTAAATAAAAGAATGTTTTTAAATTATGGCAATTAGCCTGAAATATTAAAATATAGTAGATATTTAAAAAATATTTGTTTTCATTAGTTCCTCATAGTAAATTTCAGAAAGAGAGCAAAGAAAAAAAAAGAAAAGAAAATGTCACACTGGAATTGAAAGGGGAGAGAGAGAAGAAAGAAAAAATAAAGGATAGGAATAAGGGGAGGAATATGATCACATCTTGACATTTAGTTAAGAAAGCAGAAGGAAGGAAGAGGAAACCCTCATGAGGACATGGCATTTGAAATATTAAAAGATACACAGGATTGGGAAAGTGAGAGAAAATTAATAATGTTTAAAGATGGTGGCAGACAATGGAAGAGGATTAAAAAGACATTGCATAGCTAAACCTCAGAAAGAATGGCCACCGAATATGTAGAGAGAGACATTAAAGTGAAATATAACCCTGAAAACTCAAGTCTCCATGATTTGAAACATCCTGATGCTAGTCACAACACTGAACGAACGGGCATTGTCCATGTCACATGCAGTGAGTGGCTCCAATTTCTAGTGGCAAAGCTTGGTCACATTATTGGTCAGTGTAGACCTTGAACTCCCCAGAGGAGTTCAGAATGGAGACACAGATGTGAATATTAAGAACCCGTCTACATTTAGCAATGTAGCTGAAATCATCAATTCAATACAATGCAAAGAGAGCAGTGAGTTCTGAAGCTTGTCATGGCCTTACAGTGAGAGAGTACACAAGTGAGTGTCCAGATAATGTAAACTTTGTCTCAGTCTGAAAGCTTATGGAAATGAGCATATAGCTATTTAGATGAGTTCAAGGAATGAAGACTAAAGATTAACCAAGGTCATAAAAAGAAGTGAAGACAAATGCAATTCTAAACAGAATATAGAATTATGGCTTCAAGTAAGAGTCAAGCCTTTTGGAGGTGGACCTTGAATCTACACAAAAGAGTCTCATTTAAAGGTTAAAAACAAAAGCAGAAAATCTTTACAGCATACTAATTTGACAAACATTGTTACAGTCTTTCATTTTGTTTTGTGAAACAAAGTATTTCTTATTGTTGAGGAGACATCTTCTGCTTTCCATATTAAGCATGTTTCCAATTAAGATGAAGAACAAAGCAGTGTGTAATTGCATGAAAGATCTTCAGTGGTGAATGAAGGAAATTCTAGTTCTTTAAAAGGAAAAGAACATCTAATTTAACTATTGGATCAACCTAATTAATTAACATAAATTAGAATTTTTAAATAATAAAGTACATTCTTCAAGACATGACAGGTGAGAATATGTTATCAAAGCATGATTTCAAATGAAAACCTAGGATACAAATGCACAGAATTCATACCTTTATCTCCTCATCCCAGCAACCTAATGTTTCTAGTGTATGTAACCTTTTATCCCTTAATGTTATTTTGGATCCTTCAAGGACCCAATTTGAGAATAAATAAGTTACAAAAACTTAAAAGCATTTCATTTTTTTAAAGTTTTGTTTTATTTTTTTTAGAGAGCGACACAGAAAGAGACAGACAGAGAGAGAGGGAGACAGATAGAAAATGGGCGCACCAGCAGTCTCTCAGCTGCTGTGAACAAAATCCAGATTCATGTGCCCCCTTGTGGGCAAGTGCAGCATTGTGCCCTTGCATCACTTTGCATCTGGCTAAACATGGGACCTGGAGATTGGAACCGGGTTCTTAGGCTTAGCAGGCAGGCGCCTTACCGCTAAGCCATCTCTCCAGCTCTAGTTTCATTTTTTTCTTTCTGTTTTTATGTATTTATTGGTTTGTTTTTTCAATGTAGGGTCTCACTCTAGCCCAGGCTGACCTGGAATTCACTACGTAGTCTCAGAGGGGCCTTGAAGTTGTGGTGATCCTCCTACCTCCACCTCCCAAGTGCTGGGATTAAAGCCATGTACTACCGTGCCTGGCTTAAATTTATTTTTATTTGAGACAGAGGGAGAGGGAGAGAAAGAAAGAGAGAGAGAAAATGGGCACTCCAGAGCCTCTAACCACTGCAAATGAACTCTATATGCATGTACCACCTTGTACATCTGGCTTACATGGGACCTGAAGAATCAAACCTTCTCAGACAAGCACCTTAACCACTAAACCCTGTCTTCTGCCCCATTTTTTTTTCTTTTCATTATTATAGTTTATCCAGTAGAAAACCAATTGAGAACAGTTGTATTTCTTTGGATTTAATTTTGCTTTTCACTGTGTGTATGTGTATTGGCATGCTGGCATGCATATAGGAATGTATATGTGCAGGTGTGCATCCACATGTGTACACATGCATGTGGAGGCCAGAGGTTTGGTGTTGGATGTCTTCCACCATCACTCATCACCTCATTTACCAGGTAGGTTCTCTTACCTGATCGTGGAGCTTACCAATTTGGCTAGCCAAGTTCTACCCCCGTCCCTGGGATGCCCTGTCTCTGCCTCCTGGGAACTAGGATTGTAGATGTGCTGCTGTGCCCACGTAGACTTTACCTGTATTCAGGGTATCTGAAATCTGGGCCCCATAACTTGTATAGCAAAGGTATTGTCCACTAAGCCATCTCTACCAGATCTATCTAGCTAGGTACACATGTTGTCTTCCTTTCAGAAATACATAAACTAATTACCATAGAAAGGTCATCTGTAATGACTATCAAACACCAAAACTCCTACTTTGATATTAGCTGATATTAGCTGTTACAGGAGTGTGTGTAAATGAGTGTGTAACTCAGTGCCTGTCCTTTAGGATGTCATCGGAAAAGCCCTGAAGTACCTGGGAGCATATGGCGAACTGAGCAGCACAGAGCAGGTGGTGGCTCTGATTGACGAAGAAATGTGTATCAACTGTGGCAAGTGCTATATGACCTGTAATGACTCTGGCTACCAGGTAAGGATGCCACTGGAATTAAGATCTATTAGGCACATTTCTTCAGGCTCTGGAGATGGCCAGCGTCTTTTGTTGTTAGCTATGCAAGTTGTCTGGTGTGCCAAATACTACACTTGGCAGAGGCCCTTCTTTCTGATCTTTTACCTTCTGTGATGGTTTACATTGATTGTCAACTTGACAGGAGCTAGAATCACCTAGAAGGGACTATCATGTTTATGTTAATTGAGGTGGGAACACCCACTGTAACTATGGGCAGCATCTTGCCATCGGCCTGAGTCCTGAGCTTTATAAAAAGGAGAGAAGAGAGCTAGCAAGCAGCTGCATGCATCACTCTTTGCTTCTTCACTGTGAAGAATGGGACCAGCTGCCTGGAGCTCTCACTGTCATGCCTGCCTGCCATGATAGACAGGAACACAGACCTGAAAGCTGAAAGAAACCCTTCCTTCACTAATCCAGTTTTTGAATTTTGTCCTGGCAATGAGCAAGTCACTAATGCACCGTTGTATTGCAGCACTGTGTTTTTGGTTGGTTTATAAGGAAAGTTATAACATATACTAATACAATTGCTATAGTTAATTTCTTTTTTTTTACAAATGTGTATGATTTTTAATTGATAAGTCTTCATTGGCTATCAGGTACAATATGATGTCTTTATATTTACATAGCTAATTAGTCTATCTAACCTCTCAGAAACAATATCTTCCAGTTTCCTTATTTTTATGTATTTTATTATTTTTATTTATATTTTTATTTATTTATTAGAGACAGACACACACAGAGAGAGAAAGAAAGAGAGAGACACACAGAGAGAGAGAATAGGCATACCAAGGCCTACAGCCACTGCAAACAAACTCCAGACACATGAGCCACCTTGTGCATCTGGCTTACACGGGACCTGGAGAATCGAACTGGGTACTTAGGCTTCGTAGGCAAGTGCCTTAACCACTAAGCCATCTCTACAGCCCTTTTTAATTTTTTTTTTTACAAAGGTTATAATATTATATTCATTCTGCCTGTCCCACCTTCCCTAAGGGCCCTTTTTCCTTGGGGTTATTGGTTTTCACTGTGGGTAATTCGTTTATTTCAATTGTCTACCTATGGGTTTTAAAAATACCTAAGGCATTAGTCAGGCCCTGAATGTGAACACCACCACCCCATGGGCTTGGTCCTCTCCTGCATAACATGGGGGAAAGAAAGTGAGCTGAGCACAGTATGCCTCTTTCTTTGCTTCCTGATCCACTCAAATGTGAACGAGATGTCCAACCATAACTGCAAGTAATGCTGCCACTGTGCCTTCCCCACAGTGGGGCCTGTGCTGTGAGTCATAGAAACCTCAGCTTCCTTCAGTTGCTTCTTGTCAGGTATTTGGTCACAAAATACCAGAAGTAGCTTATCCAGCCACTATTTGGTTCACAGTTTTGTTGTTGGTTTGGTTTGGTTTTTGGTTTGGTTTGGTTTGGTTTGGTTTGGTTTTTCAAGGTAGATGTCTCAGTCTAGGCCAGGCTGACCTGGAATTCACTCTCACTCTGTAGTTTCATGCTGGCCTCAAATTCACAGTGATCCTCATACCTCTGCCTCATACCTCTGCCTCACGGAAGTGCTAGGATTAAAATTGAGTGCCTCCACTCCCAGATCTTTTTCTTTTTTTTAACTTTTATTTATTTGTTTATTTGAGAGAGAAAGAGAAAGAAGAGAGAGAGAGAGAGAGAGAGAGAATGGGTGCTCCAGGATCTCCAGCCACCGAAAACAAACTCTGGACTCATGTGCCACCTTGTGCACCGAGCTTACATGTGTCCTGGGGAATCAAACCAAGGTCCTTTGGCTTTGCAGACAAGCTCCTTAACAGCTAAGCCATCTCCTCAGCTCCAGATTTTTTTTTGAAAAATATTATTTTATTTATTTAAGAGAGAGTGAGCGAGAAAGAGAAATTATGGATGTGTCCAAGCCGGTTAAGGCTCACATGAATTCCAGACACATGCCCCACTTTGTGCATCTGGCTTTACACGGATACTGGAGAATCAAACCCTGGTTGGTAGGCTTTGCAAGCAAGTGCCTTTAACTCCTGAGCCATCTCCCTAGTCCCTATAACATTTTGATATCATTTCATAACCCATAAATGGGAGGGAAAATCTAACTTAAATCCACAGAAACTAAAGGACATTAGGGAAGCATTGTTCTTTAATACTGAGGGAATGAAGAACTACCATTTATTGCTTTTAATCTGAAAGGACTTGATTCCTTCAGCTGACAGAGGAAGTTCCTCCAGTCAATATTGATGGGAATTTTACAACAATAATAAAGTAAAGCTTTTTGGTGTAATTTAGATCCGAGGAATTCTTTGAAGCTGGAAAAGGCCGGGAGAGTCCTTTTGTCACCACTAATGTGCATTCCTGTTCTTCCAACTGCAAGTCCGTCAGAGGGCACAAATTAATATTTGAGGCTATCACTCCAGAATGGGTGGCCCTCGTGAAAGCACAGCCTGTGAATTTCTAACTTTTCATTTGCTTTTTTTATTTACCTTCTGTGTTCTTATAAAATGCTGTTTTAATAGCATTTGACACAACTGTGACCTTGAACCACTTCAATTTTACAGATGAAAAAAAAATGATGATAAGGTGAAATTTTTATCAAAAGGCCTAATGTATTGTAAAAGTAAATGATTTTTGAAAGTCCATTTTAAAACTTATTAAAAACTGCTAAAATTATAAAACAATATTGTTTGTATTAAACACTTTAAGCTATGAATAAAGATATAACTTAAATTAAAATAATTTAAAACTGATCAATGAAATTTTAAGGATAAAATATCTTATTTTAAAAAGGGAATTTTATATACTTTATTCAACCTGAGGACAAACACCATGTTGCTCAATTTTATATATTCTTTGACAGCTGTTTTTTTAACTTTTAAAAATTTCTTCTTTCTTAATTTAACAGTGGATCTGAATCAAATTTTTTCTTAATTTATCACATCTCTCTAGCTAAAAGATCTAAGAGTTTCTTCGAAAATGTTAATCATATAACCTTGACTTTCATTTTATCTTGCTTCTGGATAATAGTAATACATCAAGAAGTTTTATAACTATCACAGCATCAGGTTCCATTCCCTTGAATCCTACAACTTGTAGCTTCCACCTTGGACCTCTAGCTTTTAGTCAACATCAATAATAACAGTCAAAATAATGAGGGAAATAAACAGAGTCATGCAGTAGATAAGATTTAGAAAGTACTTGTTTGCCACTTCCATCTCAAAAGATGGAAAATAAAATCACCTATCAACTGAAAAGTATAAGGCTTAGTAGTTTTCAAACTGTGAGATATATAAGCATAGGAATTACAGTTTTTCTCAATTACTGGATTGTATCTCACTGTTTAATAAAAGGGGTATGTAAGGGACAGAAGTAATTTTTACTCTTTTAAATAACAGTCTTAAATGCCTATAAAGACGGAAGTGGTTTATGAGGACATGGTAAATGGTTTGTTAGAATTCTTATTCAAACATATAGCTGTTTCCTAGGAATATGTATGTACACACACACACACACACACACACACACACAGAGAGAGATGGTTAATCTTCATTGTCAACTTGACTAAATTTACCATCACATGGGAGACATATTTCTGAGCCTGTCTACAAGATTCTTTCCACAGAGCTTTAACTGAGGAGAGAAAACCCATTCTGAAGGTAGGAGACAACATCCCATGTACACAGCATAGCCTTTTAAGAATAAATCATGATGTTATAATATGTTACTGTTTTTCATTGCTCTGACAAATATTAACTTAAGGGAAGAAAGATTTGTTTGGACTTCTGACTTCAGTTTATAGTCCTTCATGGTGGGTAAGGCATGGCAGCCAGACTATGAGGCAGGTGGTGACCATGTATCTGCAGTAAAGAAGCAAAGAGAGATGAATGAGAATTTCTCTCTCAGCTGGCTTCCTCCTCTTTCCCTTCCAGGAGTCACGTTCCCTGGATGCACTTTGCACCTGCCTCCCATCTTCATATGTCTGTTCTGGGGTCCTTCCTAGATAGAATTCTGTGCCTTCCAACCAGGACTTGCACAGCATTTCCACTGTTCAAATGTTTCTGACAGGCAAATAACCATGGCAACTTGAAAAAAATCTCAACCTTCACTACCCACTCTATATTTTTGTTGTCTATTCTATATTGCTTTGGGGGGTTGAGAAAGAGAGGAGAAAAGGGAGGGAAATAAGAAAGAGAGAGAGGGTAGAACAGAGGGATGAAAAGGATGGAGAGAGGGAGAGAGCTAAGAGTGGATGGGAGGGAGGAGGAAGAGAGGGAGAGAGGAAGGAAAGGAAGGGAGGGTGGAAGACAGGGAAGGAGGGAGGGAGGAAGGAAAGGAAGGAAGGAAGGAAGGAAGGAAGGAAGGAAGGAAGGAAGGAAGGAAGGAAGGAAGGAAGGAAGGAAGGGAGGGAGGGAGGAAGGAAGGCAAGCAAAGAAGGAAGGATGGATGGATGGATGGATTATCAATTTGCTCAAAGTCCTGAGCTAGAGGTCTTATTCTAGTTCTATACCCAAGGAAAGTCAGGGCCAGGTAGGATGGGGTATCAACTGATACTCTGCATTCTTTGCCCCCTTCATGGTAGGATAATGTCAAGATAATAAGCTTAGAAAATGAGCTTAAAACTGAAATGAGATGGCTCAATAGTTAAAGCTATTTGCTTGTATAGCCTTCTGGTAGGGGCTCAATTCTCTAATACCCACATAAAACCAGATACACAAAACACCTCATCTGTGTAGAGTTTGTTTGCAAAGGCAAGAGGCTGGCACACCCATTCTCTCCCTCCCCCCCCCTCTTTTAAACTGAAAGGAATTTCATTTCTTTGTTTCCTGTCAGTCCAGCTGTTGCTATAGTGGCACCATGGTGCTGGATGGAGTCATCTCAGAGCAACTCCATTGCAGAGGAGAAAAATGCTGGTACTAAACTGGGAGGGGAGGGGAGATCCTTGACCTCGGTGGGCAGTAGCATCAATTCTCTGATTTCCGTTTGCAGGCTATACAGTTTGATCCAGAAACCCACCTGCCCACGGTTACTGACACATGTACAGGCTGTACTCTTTGTCTCAGCGTCTGCCCTATTATCGACTGCATCCGGATGGTTTCCAGGACAACACCTTATGAACCAAAGAGAGGCTTACCCTTAGCTGTGAAGCCAGTGTGTTAAAGTGATTTGTAAGACAGTTGCTGTGAACTTAGATATCACCAACATTATTTGGTGTTTAAAAAATTGTGATCATTGTGTTCAGTTTATTCCAAATGCTAAAATTATATAATTTCTAAATTTCTAAATTAAAGATTTCTAGTGCCGGGGACCAATTAATGGTCATAAATTGGAATAATTCCTTACTGAGGATAGTGTTAAATAAGGGTGTCAGTTAATTGGATATGCACTGTCAGTTGTCTGTTGTGAAAAATTAACTTTTTTGTGGCAATTAGTGTGACAATTTCCAAATTACCCTACACTGTGCTCCATCTTTGATTTCTAATTGTAAGTGAAATTAACTATTTTGGAGCAAAGTATGCTTTACCATACAAGAAAATGTTTCCAAGGAAACATTTTATAATTAAAAATTACCTATAATTTTAATACTGTTTCTAAGGAAATGTAATTAGCTCTGTTAAGAACAAATGAAAAAAGTCAAATCATTATTTACTATGACAGCAGTTTATAGAACTGTATTAAAATACCCCCCTTTGCTGAAATAGCTCATTTTTGGTGCTGGATGCTGAAAGTGAGAATATTTTCTGATTAAACACTATTCATGCCTGAGGTGGGTGTCCAGACTGTTCACAGATGGACCGTCTTTAAATACTGTTTCCAATGAAATAAGATACTAGGATAGAGATCTGGTTAGTGCCACACTTTTGCTTTGCACAGAGCTGCCTTGTCTGCTTTTGTGAGACACCGTCATTATGTTAGCAATTAATGTTCACACAAAGCCCAAATTAATGCTGCAGTCAGTCACATGCTTTATTATCCAACTATGAGAAATATACAACATGGAAAACCAGCTTGCCTATTCTCTACTTAGTAGTTATGTAATTGCAAAATAATGGAATAAGACAAAACATGTATTTTCTGATATTGATAAAGAATATCTTTTCTATTTCTCTATGTTCATAATAAGTAAATGTTATATATAAATTGATTTATTTCTCCTTTGTGGAACAATTTTAGTATGAATCTATAAGTAGTATATAAAAAATGGTAATATATGCCATATTTCTGTGAAAATCCAAGAATTAGAAATGCATTTGACCACACAATATGTATGACTGAATATAAATAAAATTTTATGAACTACTTTTTGTTATTATTTGTGTGTGTGTGTGTGTGTGTGTGTGTGTGTGTGTGTGTGTGTGTGTGAGAGAGAGAGAGAGAGAGAGAGAGAGCAAGAATGTGGGTGCTGTACAGGTATGACACAGCCCATAGGTGGAGGTCAGAGGACTTGGCCTTATCATCTACTTCATTTGAGGCAAGGGTTCTCTCTCATTCTCACTATTGCTTCTGTTCCTTTGCTACACTCACCACAATCTTCCAAGCTTTGGAAAATTCTATCTCTGCCTTCCATCTCACTGTCAGCATGCTAGAACTATAGAAGCCCATCACGACTTCTGGATTTTTCCCATGGGGTCTGGGGACTGAACTCAGGTACTCAAGCTTGACTGACAAGTGCCTAGTCCACTGAGCCATATATTGCCAACTCTTTAAACATGGTCTTTTATTGTTTTAATTTTTTGTTTGTTTGTTTGTTTGTTTTGCAAATGTATCCTCCTATAAAACATTTGTATTTTGAGACAGGGCAGTTTCTTGTAATTTCTACAATAAATCCCATACATTGTATGTTTTTATAAATATTTCATTTATTTATTTGAGAGAGACAGAGGCAGATAGAGAGAGAGAATGGGGAATTGAACCTGGGTCCTTAGGCTTCACAGGCAAGTATCTTAAGTGCTAAGCCATCACTCCAGTCCAAACACTGTATGTTTAATAGAAGTTCAAATTTAATGAAGGGGATAACAACATCTTCCAATGTTTCTTTTCCTGTCTTCCTTGCCCTCCTCTATTGAAGGCAATTCTACCCTGCCAGAATGCATATTTCACAAGGAAATGGCCAGGTTTCCTGCAGTTGTCTATGGCACAATTAAATGTGAGATGGCAGACAGCTGACCTAAAGATGCCATTCTCACTTAGGAAGCATGTGTGTTACTTAATATTACTGCCCAGGTATTTGTGCATTGGTGACTCATGGATTGACTGTGTGTCCCTGTGTCATGATGGCATCTGTTTTGGGGAGTTTGTAGCACCTGATTAAGAGTTACATTTATTGGTCTGGAGAGATAGCTTAGTGCTTAAGCACTTGCCTGTGAAGCCTAAGGACCAAGGTTCAAGGTTCAATTCCCCAAGACCCATGTAAGCCAAATGCACAAGATGGCACATGCATCTGGAGTTTGTTTGCAGTGCCTGGAGGCCCTGGTTCCCATTCTCTCTCTTTCTATCTCTCTCTCCCTCTCTCTGTTTACACACACACACACACACACACACACACACACACACATAAATAAATAAATAATTTTTTTTTAAATTTAGAAAAAGAGTTAGTTATCTAGAAAAAGAAATTTTCCAGAGCAACATAGAGGCCATGGTAATGTGTCTGGCAAGATGTTTTTACTGTGGGTTCCATCAGGCCTCCGAGAGTGTCATGAAATGCCTCCCATACCTAGATGCTGGAGTCCTCTTCAGAAATTCCCTTGGTACAGATCGAAGGCAAAGCATGATCCATGTGTTCTTTTCTAATAAAGCAAGGACACAGTGTTCACTCTTTTCTTAAACTACTTTGGGGAACTGGGAAGGACCAAGGCCCTGACAATCTGTGATTTCACACTAGGTTCTTACTTGTACACATCTGTTTCTGCTTTGTACACTTGTACTTTGCACTGAGAGGTTTTGCTCATCCGTGTTGTAGATAACATAATTCAACTTTACATGTGTCCTCCAGAGAGATTCAGAAGAGAAGAATGAAATCGCATTTCATTTTCTATCCAGCAAGAGACCACAAGCCAGAGGTCCTAATCCACATTTTCACGGTTCCTCTGCATGGGACAAAGGAACACACTGGTTCATATTTCCTAGCCAGTAGTGAAGAAGTGATATGATGGTTTACCTATGTGCTAGTTAATATTGTATCTCAATTTGACTGGAAACTTGTTCAAGCATTGTTCTGGATGCTTCTGTGAGGGGGTTTTGTTTTAGGTTTATAATTAAATTGGTAGAGTCTGAGTGATATCACCTGACTCCCAGTGTGACTGAAACAAAGACATGCTTCCAGGAGGGAGTTCTCCAGCACGTGGCCTGAACACTCCATGGGTTCTTCCTGGTTCCTCACTGGGATAAGTTTGGACCTGATCAGTAACTTTTCTGTGTCTTCAGTCTGCTGGGCCACCATGTCACATTTGAACTCACATCTTCACAATATGTGAACCAATTTCCTTACACCCCTTAACTAACTTCTATTGGTTCAGTGCCTCTGGAGGTTCATGGTGAATAAACATATGTTTTCATTTGAATAAATAAATTAATTAAAGGTAGTTACTTCCTTTTCCCCCTCAGATGAATGAGGATTCAGGTGTTTATGGAGTCTAAATTATTGCAAGCTGTATAGCTAAATAGGTACATTTTAGATACCCTTGCTTATGGTCTATTATTCTACATTCTTACCCCCTTCAATTCATCCAGCTATACATTCACTCAAATATTAAATAACTGCACTGTGTCATGAACTTAAACAGATCAAAAGATGTGAATTCAAATGGTAAGTGTTCCCTGTCTTAGTCTGCTTAGACTGGTATTACAAACCAACGTAAGCTAAGTGCTTTACAGAGAATAGAATTTTCTTCTCACTATTATGGAGACCAAGGAAGTCCACAGTCAAGGTGCCAACAGATTTGACATTTGGTGAGGATCAGCCTTCTGATTTGCTAATATCACTTTCTCACTATATTCTCACATGGTAGAGTGAATAAACTATTGTGGGGTTATTTATAAAATGACTCAGCCCACATACAAGGTCTCCACCTTCATGACCTGAATGACTTCTCTTTAAGTATCCTAAAGCTATCACCTTGGAGATTCGAATATCAACATATGATTTTGGAAGAAATAAACTGTAGTACTCTCTAGCTTCAAGGAGCTTATAATGCACTAGGGAACTGGTACATAACAGCTTCAGGTCACACATGGAAAGTGCTGGAAGCAATCACAAGAGAAGGGACATCCCAAGCACAGTCTTGACAAGGTGACAATTGAACAAATTTTTGAGCTTATAAAAGAGAAAATAGGTTGTTAGAAAAAGACATCTTAGGAGTGAAATAAGAGAGAAAGAACAGAGGTAGAATGGTTTGAATGTTCGGAAAATCACAAATACTTTAAATTAGCTAAGACAAAAGGAACATACACTTGAAGATGAGTTAAAGAGAGACAAATTTTGAGAGCCAGCATTTCATTCATTCAAAATTATTAAGTTTTTTAATACTTTTTTTTTAATCTCCTAGTTAACAGAGATTCAAACGCAAGGCAGGAGTGGCTTCTGCTACATCCTAGTAAATTACACAAAAATCAAGCAAGAAATTAAACAGAGAATTATGGTCATTGTTTTGGCAGTAACATGAAAGGTCTGAGACAGAGACAAGGATGTTTATGAACATCATTGAGCAAGCAGGTTATTCCTCAGAGATGGAAAGCGGCCATATAAAAAAAGGGCAGGAAAGGATGTATTCACATGTAAGGCGAGGGCAGAGGTTAAGTATAATTCCAATTACTAAAGAGTAAATAGCAGTAGGGTGGTAGAAATCCATCCCTAACATCTGTAAGAACATGGCATAGAAAAAGTCTTCAAGGTTTTCCTTGAGGTCTCTTCTCTAGCTCCCAATCTGATGGTTGCAATGATCTCTTCTGTCCAGATAATTCTGACACCTGTGCTATCCAGTGACTCATGTCCAAGTGCGTGACTACCAGTTGGATTCAAGAATTTCAAGGGCTGGAGGGATGGATTAATGGTTAAGATGCTTGCTTGCAAAGCCAAAGAACCCAGGTTCTATTCCCCAGGACCCATGTAAGCCAGATGCACAAGCAGTTCATTTACAGTGACTGAAGGCCCAGACACCACACAGCCTCTCTCTCTCTCTCTCTTTCTCTTTCTCTTTCTCTTTCCATCTTTCTCTAAAATAAATAAAAATTAAAATAAAAAAGAACTTCAAATTCAAGCTCTAAGATTAACATCTTATATTTACCTACCCACTTCCATTCAGTCACAGTATCTATTTCACAGAATCACATTTCCCAAGATCTTCTCTAGCATTCCATCTTGCAAACTATATAACTCGCCTGCTATCATAGTTACTTCCTCATTGCTGGGACAAAACATCTCACCAGAAATAACTTATGGCAAAAAGGATTTATTTCAGAATATACTATTGAGGGGAAGCTTCATCATCGTGGGAAAAGTATGACATGAGCAGACATCAGAGTGTGAAATTTTGTCCCAGCAGCATGGAGGAAATATAGTGAGGTAAGTGTGGAAAGGGGGGCTGGCTATAATTCCCCAAGGTCCTCCCCCAACAGCACACCTCCTCCAGCAAGGCTCTACCTCCCAAACTCCACCAGCTGGGGACTAAGTGTGAGGCTGAATTGCAAACACGTGAGGCTATGGGGTCATTCCACATTCAAGCTACTTCACCTGCCATTATGAACTGTCCACTCCATGCATGTGGCATACTAGATCCCTTCTCAGTACAAAATCTTATTGACTTCCCTCACCATCATAAAACCCTCTAACTCCTCCATGGATTAACTATTTAAAATGTAAATCGCCACCATCCAAAAAAGACCCTCACTACTATTCCAACTGTAGATGATGATGTATACCCTGGGCTCTAACCAAAGCAGATTTAGATTTTATGAAAAGAAATTCCATTTTCCCTTTATTGGTTGTGACCTAAAACAGTGAAAACTCAGGTTTCTAATCTGCAAAATTGGTAGTAAAATAATTTGATATTTCTAAAATCACTGTATAATAAAAGGAGAAAATGTAGGTTAGGTGACTGATTCATTGAATAAATACTTATTTTTTCTTATTTAAAAACATTGTTATAAGGGTGGATGTTAAGATGTCTGCCTGTGAAGCCAAAGGGCCCAGGTTCATTTCCCCAGGACCCACGTAAGCCAGATATGCAAAAGGTAGCATATGCATCTGGAGTTCATTTACAGTAGCTGAAGGTCCTGGTATGACCATTCTCTCTCTCTTTCTACCCCCCCCATCTTTCTCTCTCTCTCTTAAAATAAATAAAATAATATTTAAAAATTATTAAAGAAAACATTGTTTAAAAACACTTTAATGGACAAGTGTTTGGGATATTAATGTATTGTCACTTGTATATTGTGATTTAAGAATGTTTATACCAAAATTAGTAGTAAATCTCAGTATTATCATTATTAATAATAGGTTAAATAAAAATTTCAACATTTCTTTAATTTAAAATTTTTGTTGGGGGCTGGAGAGATGGCTTAGTGGGTAATGTGTTTGCCTGTGAAGACTAAGGACCCAGGTTCAATTCCCCAGTATCCACATAAGCCAGATGCATCTGGAGTTTGCTTGCAGTGGCTGCATGCCCTGGTGTACCCATTCTCTCTTTCTCAAATAAAACATTTTTAAAAATTTTGTTATACCAATGTTCCACTAATCATATACTTTACAGCAAGTAGAGAATCCTAATAACATATTGTTAAAACTTCAGTAATTGGGCTGGAGAGATGGCTTAGCGGCTAAGGCGCCTGCCTGCTAAGCCTAAGAACGCTGGTCCCAATGTCCAGCAGTTCCAATCTCCAGGTCCCACGTTTAGCCAGACGCAAAGTAACACAAGGGCGCAATGCCACACTTGCCCACAAGGGGGCACACGCATCTGGATTTCGTTCACAGCAGCTGAGAGACTGCTGGCGCGCCCATCTCTGTCTCCCTCTCCCTCTCTGTCTATCTCTCTCTGTCTCTCTCTCCAAAAATAAATAAAAAAATAATAAATAAAATTTAAAAAAACTTCAGCAATTGAGATATTATCTAGTACTGTCTAATAGACAACCAAGAATTTACCTTGTGTTAAATACCCTGGCAGGTGGCTAAAGAGATGGCTCAATGGTTAAAAGTGTTTGCTCCAAAAGCCTGCCAACTAAACATAAAATCAGATGCAAAATAGAGCCTATAGCAATGGGAGTTGGAGCCAGAAGAATCTTAATGCTTTCATGCCAGCCAGTGTGACCCTCTTAGTGGTAAAAACAACAAGAGATCCTGTCTCAAAAACAAAAAAATTTGAAGGAGAAGACCAATATCTGAAGGTTGTCCTCTGACCTCCATAAGTGTGCTGTGGTACACACACAAAACACAAAAATACATAAATATTCTGATATTCTGATACGAATTTTGTAACTATAATATAATAATTTCAAAATATATGCTGATTTTGGAAAATATTGAAGGAAAATTATTTGTAGGTGTTAAGAGCTTTTATATATAATATACATTTTAAATATATGAAAATTTAATGTGGGAAAAATATAGCATTGTTTTTAAAAAATACAACATTGAAATGTAAGTGAAACTCATTTGATGACAATAATTTCATCATGTAGGGGTAATTAGCCCCATTTCATAAAAATAAAAAAAAAAAAAACATGATTCAAAAGTTTAGTATGGGGCTGGAGAGATGGCTTAGCCGTTAAGGCACCTGCCTCCTAAGCCTAAGAACGCTGGTTCCATTCTCCAGCGGTTCCAATCACCAGGTCCCGCGTTTAGCCAGATGCAAAGTGATGCAAGGGGGCTATGCCGCACTTGCCCACAGGGGGGAGCACGCATCTGGATTTCGTTCACAGCTGCTGAGAGACTGCTGGCGTGCCCATCTCTATCTGTCTCCCTCTCTGTCTATCTCTGTGTCTCTCTCCAAAAATAAATAAAATAATAATAATTTTTTTTTAAAAAAAAGCTTAGTATGTTTTAACTAAGAGTAAAGTTAACGTTTGCATCCAGTACTAGGCAGCCCACAGTACATGTTCCTTATCTCCACAAGAGCCTCTCACTTCTCACTAGTATATAAAGAGTTGCTTGTCTTGTCTTACACACAGGGGATTAGAATCTGGTTCTATCATTTGCTGAGTATGTGAATTTGAATATGTTCCCTAGACCACTTAGCTTAAGTTAAATCAGCTCAAAAATAGAAAAGACATAGGCTGGAAAGATGGCTCAGTGACCAAGGTCTTGCCATGTAAGCATGAGTTTGGATGCTCAGCACCCAGGTCAAAAATGGGGCATGGTGAGGCTCACCTGTAATCTCAGGACTGGGGAGATAGAAGGACACTTTGGGCTTGCTGGCTAGGTGGTATAATGGAATCCCTGAGTTCCAGACCTTGTCTTGGAAAAATAAGATAGGTAATAATAGATGAAGATACTCAACACCAACCTCTGGCCTCCACATATGTGTGCCCACACACACACACACACACACACAAAAATAGAAAGAGGGCTGGAGAGATAGCTTAGCAGTTAAGGCGTTTGCCTGGAAAGCCAAAGGACCCCTGGGTTGATTCCCCAGGACCCATGTAAGCCAGATACACAAGGGGTGCATATGTCTGGAGTTCATTTGCAGTGTAGCAGAAGGCCCTGGTATACCCATTCTCTCTTCTCTCTCTCTCTCTCTCTCTCTCTCTCTCTCTCTCTCTCTCTCTCTCTCTCTCTCTCTCTCTCTCTGCCTCTTTTACTCTCTCTCAAATAAATAAATAATATATATTTTTAAAAATAGAAATAATAATAGTCTTTCAGTTCATAAGTTAGAAACTATAACTATCATTGCTATTATTCATGTGCTTAGAGTGTCAAATATAGTTTAAAAAGGCACAAGGCTGCTAATTAAAAATCTACATTTTCTAGGTTCAAATTCAGATAGTCATCATGTTAACTGTACTAATGTTCTCACAATCACCTGGAAAACAGAAATTCTGTGCAGTACAAAGGCCAAAATATTTGAAAGAATAAGGTAACCAATTTTGACAAAAAGAAATAATCCTAGTAATAAAATACAAAATATTTAGCTAAATAAATGTACATATACATTTATCATATGTCTATATATAATATAAATAATCATAAAATGTTCATTTCATTCTCAATTTTATGATCTATTCATTTTTATTTGTTGTGGAGGACAGGAAAGGCAAGATAAATAATATATATATGTCCATTTGATTGGTTGTTGTTTTGGAAATGAATCCCAGTATATTGGTCTTTAAGGTAATGCCCTTCCTGTCAGGTTGCCTTTGTGACTTTTTATATTTTGGTGTAATATGAATATTTGGGGGTGATGCATTATTTGCTTTTGCTTGGTCATATTTTAACAGTAAATGGCTTGACAAAAAACATCATGCAATAATATTGTCTGAGAGGTAATGCCCTTAGAAATAAGCTTATTACATGTCAGGATCTGGTTTACTTTTACCCTGTAAAGTTAATCCAATTAACAGGGAACCCATTAGACACACATTATCTACCCAGAGCTGAAACATTATCCTCTTGCCCACAGATGCAGACAATTGGGCAAACAGCCTGCCAAGTGGAAATTTGGATCAGATCTTTAATGGCTTTGGGAGATCCAAGCAGCCTATAGCTTTCTTCTTTATTAATTAATAGGATCCCCCTTGTGAAATAATATGGATTCTGTCCTTAAATTTTAAAAATTACAAATGGAATCTTTAAGTTAGATGGTGTCATTGGAAGCAAGCTTGTCTGGCCCTTTGAGTGTGATCTACAGGCTGTGTAAACCCTTGTAGACTCCTTCTTTGTATCCATAGTTACTATTTTTCCAGTAGGTACTATAAACTGTTGTTCTGTTAAAGAAGTCAAGTCATTTTGTAACTGTAAATAGTCTATACTTGTTTGTGAAATCCACGTGGTTACTTATTTATGGAATTTATACTGTGTCCTCACATATGGTGTGTTCTTGCTTCAAGAGGCTTTTGTGTATTTTCTGTGTTCTACTTCTCTGTTTTCATTTCCCTGTCAATCACTGATAAATTCAAACTTATAGACTACAATAGTTTTCAAAAGTTTGTATTACTAACAGACTGGTCAAGACCTCCTCTCTTATCAATGATTCACCTTTATGTGTTGCTATTTGACAAATGATTTCCCTGCCTTTCAATTCAGTGAAAGGTATATCACCAAATATACATGCATATGTGTAAGATTTAAAATGATTTACTATATTTCCTTGAAGGTAAAAGTATCTGAGTGGAAGATTATGTCTTTAGATAAGTGACTCAAATATGGTTATTTCCTTTGTTTTACATGAGTATTTTTTTGTGTAAAATGGGAAGAGAGGGAGGGATTTGGGGCAGGACGGTAAAAATGTAATCATGAACATATTTATATTCCATTTCTGGTTTTTTAATCTTTGATATATACATCTGGAAATGGTTTATTATCCAGCCATGAATATGTTAATAAGATTTCTATTGATGTGACAAAATGCCTGAGGTGAATGACTTCAAAGGAGAAAAGACTTATTTTTGACTCATTGTTTCAGAGGTGTTTGTCCATAGTTTCTTTGGCGGGAATATATGGTATAAGATGCTTGTTTACCCCATGACTTCTAGGGAGAAGATAGAGGGGTAAAGAAAGAGAGAGAGAGAAACAGGGGGATATAGACAGATAGAGGCCAAAGTTCCAATAACCCCTTCAAAGCCATATCCCAATTACCTAATTTACTCCAACTAGGCTTACCTCTTAAAGGTTACACAATCTCACAATCATGTTGCCCACTGGTGAACAACCCTTTAGGACATATGTGTTTTGGTCAATACTTATGATTCAAATTATAACAACCTACATATGAGATTGGGGGTATTGGGTGGAAAACAGTAATGATGGTTCATATTCTGTTTGTAGCATATAAACATGAGTAATTTTTTCATACTGCATAGTCTGTCAAGGGACAATACCTCCTACCCTATCAAAACATAAAACATAGATACCTGAGGACAAAACCTTTCACCATTTTCTAAAGACAAGATTGTCCCATCCTTATGTTCTCCTCTGGCAAAGAGGGAGGATACAAGTACAAAGTCCTAGTGAAGCAAGGATAACATAGATAATGCCTCTGAATGAAAAGGGCTAAGATGCTGAAAAATATTCCTCTTCCTCCTACTCATCAGAACTTTAAACCCATGTATCACAGTAATTATTAGATGTGAATATTCAAATAAAACCCCTGAAGTCAATATGTCTAATTACAGCTTTCTGTTCCTTGGTTCCTATCTTCTCATGATTCTTCATGTATAACTTTACTCTTCCAGCAGTTGAGAATTGACTATGAAATTTGCAATGAATTCTTCCCTCTCTCTTCTCTTCCCCTTCATTTTCTCTTCTGACTTGAAGTCAGGATACTTGATACAAGAAAGCCCAACCGACACTGGTTTAGATGAAGGGGAAAGAATTCTATGGCACCATATAACTCAAAGGCCCAGGGATAGAGGTCATGGAAGTTTTTACTGAATCTGGAGTTTCAAACAGAGGTCTCATCAGAGCTCCATTCCCTTTATCACTCTGTTCTACTCTGTGTGGCTTTATTTCCAGACTTCACACATGGCACCTAGAGTTCAAAATTCATTTCATCTCCATTGTTCTGTACTGTAGGCAGAGAGGTACCTTTACCAATGCTGCCTCAATTCCTAGAGATGATGATGTATTGTTACATGGAAAAGCAGAATTATATGTGCAAATTGGAGGTTGTGGATCAGCTGATGTTAATGACTGGGGAGATAATCTTACATCTTCCCAAGGAGCTGAGCACAGCCATGGAAGTCCTGATAAGTAGGAGGAGAGTGTCAGAGTGAAGAGATGGACTCCACTAGCCATTTTGGGGTTTTGAAATGGGAGTAGATTATACACCAAGGACTATGAGCTGTCTTTAGAAACTGGAAAAAGCAAGAAAGTTAGTTCTTCCTTAGAACTTTTAGAGAGGAATTGTATCCAACCATACCTGGATTGCAACTCAATGAGCTCCATTTTAGATTCTGATTTCTGGAGCTGTGAAATTCTGTTTATGTTGCTTAGTCTGTGATGATTTGTTATAGAAGCAATGGGAAATTAATACATTCTGCAAGGCTCAAAGGGCCTCCTGTTATGGATTGAATCCAAAATGTCCTTCAAAGCGTCATCATGTGTTAAAGCCTCCTGTTGAAAGTAATTGGCTCATAAAGCTTCTGACTTTATTGGTGGATTAAACCACTGATGGAGTGATAGTTTAATGGTCTGATTGGGAGTTGGATAAAGGAAATAGAGCCTAGTTGAAGTGGATATGTCATGGAGTGGGGGCATTTCTTGAAGGGCATATCTCATTCCTGGCCCTTCTCTATCTTTCCTTGCTTCCTGGTTGCCATGAAGTGAGAAGTCTCTTTTACCCATTCCCTCTGCCATGATGTTCTGCCTGACCCCAAGCTCAAGTGTAGAAGCCAGCTGACCATGGACTGAAACATCGGAAAGCATGAATCAAATAAATTTTTTATTTGATTATATCAAATATATCCTCCTTTTAAATTGTTTCTCTCAACTCCTTTCCATGGCAATGAAAAGCTGGCAAACACACCTCCTGTCTATCTTCTATGTTTCTGCTGCAAACAAATTTGGCAGAATGCATGACAGACAGACCAAAAAAATTAATTAAACTGTAGCTGACTTCACCCCTTTCATATTTTGCCAATTCTTGTTCATTCTAGCTTTGAAATAAGTCTTCCCATGTGTGCTTCCACCCTTGCCACCCTATCTCAGGTCTTGATCAGGGAATTAAAAGAGATTAATTTTAAGTTCTTTTCTGCTTCTGTGTTTTAAGAATCTAGTACTTAAGATATGAAGAAAATTCCTAAAGTAGATACTTACATGATCTTAGGATTCAAATGCTAGTAGTCAAGTATCCACAATAAAAGCAGAACACACGTGAGACATAGCAGGCAATAAACAGTGGACTCAAATATTTTCCTCCAAAGAATGTCTTTTGTTTTTTGTGCTAACTTTATTTTTATAAGGTTATTTTGTTAAAATGTGATACATGCTCTATATTTTGGTTTGACTGGTTTCTTTCATTCAGTCATATCCTTGGAAGAGTCATTTATGTCATTGAATCTGAAAGTAATTTGGTCAGTTTTCAATGATGCGCAATATTCTATCTCACAAATATGTCATAATTTTGTACCTTATTGACAAAAGATTATTATTTTATTTTTAGTATCATAAGTATTCATGCTATAAAAATTCATATCTGCTTATTTTGATACACACATATACTGAATAAATAAGTAGGAGTAAAAAAAGAATAAATCATTGGAATTGGGCATATTTATTTAACTTTATTTGTGTCATCACTGACTAAAGCTTGGAATATTAAAATTTTGGGTTTTATATCCATATCCTTTTTGTGTATGTGAGTAAAGCAAAGGAGATTTATTGAAAAAAACAGTGAAAAGGCCCCCTAGTGTGCAAACATGCTTAGAATTTCAGCTGGCATCCAAAGAAGAGATAAAAAGCAGGAAAGAAAAAGTTCTGCTTTTTGAGTTAGAACTCAGAAAAGTGGGCAGGCTCAAAGTGTAGATCTGAAAGCAACTATATTAGTCAAGGTACTTCAGGAGGTGTAAGTACATTTTCTCATTAAGAA
This sequence comes from Orientallactaga sibirica, assembly GCA_036365145.1. Classification (NCBI taxonomy): domain Eukaryota; kingdom Metazoa; phylum Chordata; class Mammalia; order Rodentia; family Dipodidae; genus Orientallactaga; species Orientallactaga sibirica. The sequence goes on from JAEOAD010000027.1 coordinate 5,299,619, forward strand.
AATGGCTCCCACCTTCTTGGTTCAGATGTAGCTCTACTAGAAAGAATAAAAATATGTAATAATTACAGCAAAAAAAAAAGTTTTGAATCTGCCTGGACCCTAAGTAGATGGTGTAATGGAGAAGTTAATAAAATTTATTGTACAAGTTTCATGCTGAGGCAAATGAGAAATGAAGTACTCTTAATCTTTATGTATTGTAAAGGGTTGTTTATAGGAAAGGAAGTTTATTAATTTCTGAATCAAGTGCTGTTTTAATGAATGGATGGCTGTCAATTTCAGAGAATTGAGAAGATACTCTCGTTATTATCTGAATGATTTTGTACCTCAACTTTTCTCTGTGGAAATATTATTTCCCATGGTGATGGTTTGGGCAGAGGTTTTTTTCCAAAGGTCATAAGAGCTGCTAATATTTCTATAGGGATGAGTTTTCTTGTGAAAATATCCCTCCAGAGCTCATGTACCCCTCCCAGAGGCCCTGGCCAGACACTGAACGTATGGGCTCTTTGATCTTTGGACTTGCGACTTCCAGAACCATGAGGAATAAGTTTATGTTGCTTGTGACTACCCAGTCCATGGTTTTGTCATAGTGGCATGCTACTCATACTAAGAGAGTTTCTTTAAGAAAATGTACATGATCATAAGGAACTTGTCAGGCAGTAGGAATTTTAACATAATTTATCTGTTGTTTCTACAGTGAAGAAAACCTCATTTTGCATATGACTATTAAGTCAATCATGCTCTCTAAGAACTAGCTTATTAGCATAACTATTACATGTGTTTATGGTATACAGGGTGATATTTCAGTACGTGGTACACAATGTGATCATACCAGAGGATTGGCAATTTTAACATGTTAAGCATTTATCATTTCTTTGTGGTAAAACCTTCCAATTCCTCTCTTTGTTCTTCCTAACATAAAATGCTGTGAACTTCTATGCTATTGAACCTTGCAGCTCATTCTTCCTGCACCTTTCATACAACCTCTCCCCCAACCTTTCTTGGCTTCTGGTGGCCCCGGTTCTACTCTGCAAAATCTATGAAATTGACCTATTTACCTTCAACTTATCAGCAAATCAACCAGGCTTACAATAGGTCACTAGACAGCAACAAAAACCCCACTCTTTCAATAGCATTCACATGCACCAAATAATCACTAAAGACTCTCAGGTGAGAAGGCTGTCCATATCATGAAATTACTGCAGTACACTTAACATTTGGATACATTTTATAAGCTGGGAAACTACGCTTTTGCTCATACAGAATAGATTCACTAAGCTGCATGGTGACAAATACAACATACATTTGCTGATATATGCTGAGGAATATGACAGCAAAATGTCCACGCACAGTGCTTTGTGTCTGCTCACAGGAGAGATTTTAAGTGTCTGGACTAATAAGGCAGAATTTTGTGAGGTTAGTAAGGAGGGGATTGATTGAAGGAATATTTAGCAACAGAGTTGAGAATAATCACGTACGTTTATTAAGAACCTAGTAGAAAGGTGGGGAGTGGGATCAGTGGGTAAAGTATTTGCCTGCCTGGGGAGTGTTTACCAATCAAGCAAGAAAACCTGAGCTCAGATCTCAGCACCCAGGTAAATGCTGAATGGTTGTGGCATTTATCTGTAATCCCAGCTCTGGAGAGGTGGACAGAGAGAATCCCTGGGGCAAGCTAGACTACCCACATTGGTGCACTCTGGGTTCAAGTTTCTACGAATAAAGTGAAAGCTGATCAAGGAAGACATCTACGTTGATCTCTGGACTCCACATACAGGTACTAACATATATACAGAAGCAGGACACCACACACAAATACACGTGCCAAAAAATAAAGAACCTAAGGCCAGCCATTGTAAAAAATTAAGGGAAAATTCTAGAAATATATAATGCATATTTCTAATAAAGTGCTGAGCATGATATTAAAAATATCTAGAAAGGCAGTTTGAATCACCGTGAAAGGAGGGAGTAGATGCTGGGACTCTCCCGGTAGAACTGACTTAGCCTCTTCTCGGCCTTGTTTGTGTGAGCTTCAACGCACCGAAATGGCTGGTGGTAAGGCTGGAAAGGACTCGGGAAAGGCCAAGACAAAGGCGGTTTCCCACTCCGCTCACAGCAAGCCGGCTTGCAGTTCCCTGCGGGCTGTATCCACCGACACCTGAAATCTAGGACAACCAGCCATGGACGTGTTGGCACCACTGCCTCTGTGTACAGCACTGCCATGGAGGTACGTGAATTGGCAGGAAATGCCTCAAAAGACCTGAAGGTAAAGCTATCACCCCATGTCACTTGCAACTTGCTATTTGTGGAGATGAAGAATTGGACTCTCTGATCAAGGCTACAATTGCTGGTGTTGGTGTCCTTCCGCACACCCTCAAACTCTCTTTGGGAAGACAGACAACAGAAGACTGTCTACCGGATGCCTGGATTCCTCATGATCTCAGGACTCTAAACAGTATTAACAGCTGTCCAGTGTTGGTGATTCCAGTGGGCTGTATCTCTATGAAAAAGCACAATTTTGCATTTTTGAAATTCTATTTGAGCAACTTGGATGCTTAATTAGCTTTTCAACCAACCACATTTCTGCATTTGAGTCTTAACCATGTTTAAGTGTTACTGTGGCTTCGAAGAAGCTATTGATTCTGAAGTAGTGGGTTTTGATTGAGTTGACTGTTTTTAAAAGAACTGTTTGGATTTTAATTGTTATACTAACAAACATTTGTTTTTTTTTTTTTTTAATTTAACTTTATTTATTTATTTGAGAGAGAGAGAAAGAGGTCAAGAGAGAGAGAAAGAATGGGCACACCAGGGCTTCTAGCCACTGTAAAGGAACTCCAGATACATACTCCACCTTGTGCATCCGGCTTACGTGCATCCTGGAGAACTGAACCAAGGTCCTTTGGCTTTGCAGGCAAATGCCTTAACCACTAAACCATCTCTCCAGCCCCCAAAACATTTGTTTTTTTTACAGACATTATTTCCACTCTGGTGGATAAGCTCAATAAAGATCATACCCCAAACAAGTTTATATATATATATATATATATATATATATAGAGAGAGAGAGAGAGAGAGAGAGAGAGAGAGAGAAGGAAACCTTAGATACTTCTGAGAAAGACAAAGGATGCTTCATAGAGTACACACACCATGTAACAGGAATTTGCAGACAGAAATGTAACTTACTGGCTTAAAATAAAAATTATGGAGTTAAACTTCATATGTTTGAATCCTAGCTCTGCCTCTTGGGCATGTCTTTTTTGTGAAAGGTGCTTAATAATTTAAACTCGAGTTTCACAGTTGTCAACAGAAACACAAAGGAGATTATTGGTAACAACTATCACATATATAGCTGTCACTATACGTCAAGTATACTCCAAATACTTTATATTCAAAAACTCCTTTGAGCAATCACACCACCCTGTGAAAGTAGATACTGTAATTGTCACTGATTTGGAGATGAAGAGATAAAAACTTTGCACAGACCACAGTGCTGGTGAGTGGCAAGTGAACCCTTCAATATAGCTCCTGAATCCACACTATGGGCCAGTATTCCACTCTCTGACTGATCAACTGCCGGCATTATTGTGAGGTCTGAAGAAGATAATGTATACAAAGTGCCTAGTACCATGCCTGCACACAGGAAATGCTTAGTAAGTATTAGCACAATGATACTAATTCCATGATATGAAGGTCAGTATTCATAAATACTAGCTATGCAGAATGATGTCATTATGAGCTAGGTTCTGCTGGTTGGATGTAATGTGGAACATAAATGGAGGCAGGTATCACTGTCCTGAATGAGGAGACCAGGCCTCCAACTCCAACTTGTCTGGTGTAGACAAGCAAACTCATCCATGCTCAGGCCTGGCTTTATCAGAGAGAGAGAGAGAGAGAGAGAGCGCACAAGTTCAACTTATCAATCATCACTTTCCTAAGACTACCTTCATGTCAAGCCTTGTGCCAAGTTTCATGGAGAATATAAGCTTAGACTCATATTGTCAAAATGTAACTTAATGTTTTCAATAGCTAAGGTTCAAGAGACCAGTTTCCAGGGATGAATCCAAGCCCCATCACTTGGCAGCTGATGACTTTGTGCTATCACCTTGTCCCTGAACCTCTCTTCCTTTACCTCTAAAATATAGAAGAGAGGAAAGAGAGCTTGTGGTGGTTTGATTCGAGTGTTCCCCATAAACCTATTTGCTCTGAATGCTAGGTACCCAGCTAGTTGGTGGTAATTTGAGAACTGGAGTCTCCTGGAGGCAGTGTGTTGTCGGGTGCAGGCTTATGGGTGTTGTAGTCAGCTTCCCCTTGCCAGTGTACGGCATCTGCTCCTGCTCTTGTTGTCCACCTGATGTTGACCAGGAGGTGATGTCCAGCCATGTGCTCACGCCATGTTTCCCTTGCTGTCATGGAGATTCCCCTTGAGTCTGCAAGCTGAAGTAAACTCTTTCCTCCCACAAGGTGCTTGTGGTGCTTTCTGCCAGCAATGTGAACCTGACTGCAACAGAACCCATGGAGACAAAGCATGACCCATGGGCCCGGTGAAGACTGTATACAAGGGCTGTCTGCTTAGACCCAACTCTCCACATCATCCTTCACTTTGGACGTGAATTTTATATCACTGGGCCTCTCATCAGTACTAGAGTAATCAAGTGCTTTTCAATTTTGAATTCTTAAGTATAAAACTTAGAACAAAATCTAATGCATAAAACACGTTAGTATTGTAGCAGGTGTCATTGCCTCATTCTGTTCCACATCTCTTCATCTCATGTATTTTGAGTTACTGAAAAGGAATAGTTTGTACTTTTGCATGTAGATTTCCAGTTGTACCAAAACCATTTAATAAGATGACCAATCTTTTCTTCAAAATAAAATTTGGATTAAGCTGCATGTTACCTGGCTCTTGCTTTCAGAGAATGCAGAGAGCTGATGTACAAACTGGTAGGTGCAATAGAAAATGATTCCGCAGCACAATATGTGAATCCAGAAAAATGCCAAGGTCAGCTACGAATCCCTTCTAGGGTTCAAGACTGAGCCCTGCTACTGAAGACAGAATTACCACAGGCAATGCTTCTGTGTATGAGATATAGTATAAAATGTAAGACCTTCATATTGCCTGAATTCTGGAAGATACTAGCCTTTCCACATACATGTAAATCCCAATAATTCATAATTGCCAAGAAAAGGAAAGCACAGAAAATGCTGGAGAGCTCTCAGTTTAACCAGAAGAAAAGCTTGAGTATGGTAAGAACCCACTAAGAAAAGACAGCAGGACTCCCTCAAGTGCAGCGCTCATTATCTTTAACGACATCCTAGCCATGGGCAAATCAGTCTATTAGCTTTAAATATGAAGTCACCATATTTCACTTTCCATTCTTCTGTCTTATTCTCCATTCATAATGCAGTGCCTAGATCCATGGCAGGTCTTGCTGAAATCACCACACTTAGTTACCCAAAACACTTTATAATACCTCCCTCAGGTGCCAGTCATGGGGTCATATAGGGTGAGGCAAAGGTTTAAAGAAGAAGCATTTCCTTCAAGTATCACATTTCCACCTCAGAGGCAAGCTTTGGACTTGATGTGTCTAAAAGGATAAACAAAACATTGGCAGGACATGAGATCATCAACACTTTGCCATTTGTCTCTACAATGCAACTGATAAACAATATCCTGAAACCAGGAGTGGTGATGCATGCCTGTAATCCCCACATGGCTGGGCCAGGAGAACTACCACTAGTTTGAGGCAAGCCTAGGCTACATAACAAGCACCAAAACCAGCCAGGTCTACATAGCAGGACTACTCTCAAAACAAAACAAAATAAACAAAATAATAATATACTAGCATCATTTTCTTTCTTTCATCTGACAATGTTCTGTAATTATGCCTTTCTAGCAATAAAACCCTCTGCATAATAATTCTATGATGAATCCTGTGGAGGTTCATAAATCCTCTAAATTTTTACCCATAAATACCTGCAATATTCTTTGGTTATACAAATAAACTGCTGGGGCGAGCATTTGCTTTGCTATGGAGCACCACTCTGCTGGCGACCTGTGGAAGGAGAGTCTGTCCCAATAGCATCTGGCCACCTGGCAGACTCTAACCGCAGCTGGGGAGGAAACTTCAGCCTTGCTTCTGGGTCTTCCACATAATTAGCCTGTTTATGGGCCATCTGGGTTGCTTTGATTTCACTGTCACCATTTCTTGCTTTCTGAAGATTTTCTATGTGTCTCTGCCTTTGGGACTAAGATCATTAATAAGGCCTTCTTTAGTCAGGGACTTTAATGTGCTTGGCAACTCTCTGTGCCCCCTCTAAGCATCTCATTATGAAGTACCCTAAAGACCAAAGGAGGGCGGTGTTTGTATTTGATAATGCTGTCATCAAATTAGCAGGCCTCATTAGAAGGAAATTACAGATTTGGGGCTCCCTAATATAATAGTTTCTTAAAAACCTCATCCAAGGAATTACAAAGCCTCCTTAAAGAGAACCGTTGCAAGGAGGCTGCATTTGTGCAGGGCCTGTTCATAGGGTTTAGATACTGAACGATCAGAGGTGTGCTGATAGTGTCAGTAAGAATTTTTATCTGTTTGAATGTTCTCAGGCCTCACCAGACACGTGGACTAGTGAGATGGCATTTATGTTGTGAAATCGATTCCAATGGACAACTCTCACTTGCAAGCTACCTATGTAGCAACTCTTAATAAAGCACATGCGTTTCCCCAGGTTTCAACAAGACAACTGTTATGATGGTTCATTTTTATTATCAACTTTCTCACAGCAGGAATCAAGTAAAAGACACACTTCTTGGGTGAGTCTGTGAGACGTTTCCAGGAAGAAATAACTGAGAAAGGATGACCTACCCCAAGAGTGGGCCGCCCTTCCTGTGACAGTCGTCTATGCAGAGGGAAGCCCAGGGAAAGCCAGGGCTTTTGCCTGGCTGCCCATTCTACTTGCTATGAGTACATCTGCTCTGCCACTTCTATTCTTCATGGCTCCTTCAGCCTTTCAGTGTATGTCTCTAGGAATCCTCTAGACCTTCAGTACCAGATAGGTACTGCTGAGGCGGCCAGTCTCATATCATATGTCAGATGATGGCAGGTATGCAACTTGGGGAAGACAACGTCTGGGCTTCTCTACATGATCTTACAGATTAAAACAGATGAAGATGCTCACATTGAAATAGAGAGGAATGAAGGTCCTCATGTTCGTGTATCCATTAAACAGAAACACTGAGATAGGCAAGATGTCTGCTCTCAAGGGTCTCATAGTCACTTCGCAAAACCAGTGGGACACACTTTGAAAAGCCCAGTGTCCATGCAAAATACAGCTCTTACCTCACAGGGAATAAAAGATAGTTTGTTCTGGAGTCAAATACGAGTAACCATAGCCCAGGAAAATCAACCAGGTTACCTCATATACCATGTTCTACTGAGGTAGTAGTTTCATTAAGTTTTTATTGTAACAGAACAAAGAAAATCATAAACCAAGACTCTTTTAAAATACAATGGTATGTGGGGGACCTGGAAAGATGTCCCAGTCAGTAAAGTGTTTGCCGTGCAAACATGAGGACCTGAGTTCAGATCCCCAGAACCCACTTACAAAACTAGGACATGGCGACCAATGTTTATAATCCCTGCATGATGGAGGCAGGAACAGGAAGATTGGTGGGCTTCCTGACAAGCTAGTCTAGCTGAATTGGTAAGCTCATGGTTCAGTGAGATATGATCTCTCACAAAATAAGGTGGAGAGCAATTAAGGCCTAACATGGACCTCTGCTCTCCACACACATATACTCATGGACATGCACACATGAAAACACACATGCCAAATACAAAGAAAAAGTAATTAATTAGTTCATTAATTAAATTTTATTGGCAGTAATATCAAGCAGGTAGGTTACAGTAAAGTGGGAAAAGCTCTACTGTAGGCCTTTTATGCTATCAGATAATATTCTTATTTTGGGTGTTAGTGGTGGCTAGGGGTCTCTTTATACATTCCTAAAGGAATTGCCTAATAGTGACAAGTATGGATTCTCAGTCAGTCCCTGAGGTGGGCAATAATGGCTGTGGAGTAGGCTAAAGATAGCCCAAGAAATTTGGCTTCCGATGAGCAGCTTCCAGCTTTCTACAATCACAGAAGTCCCAAGTAGTCATTCAGCCTTGCACAGTGTGTAGTCTAGATGTGCTCCCACCCCAAGTGTTTCAGCTAACATGGGCCATAGAAGAAAGAGCATGAAGCCTGGCCTAGCGTCTGATTGAGTCCCAGACACTAGCAACAGCAGGCATGCAGCAATGGAGATGGAGAAGCCTGGAGAACGTACTTCACAGCACATGGCCAGAACTGTGATGACTGGAAAGGTAGTTAACTTACACTGGACTCTCAGGTGACCCTTCTTGTTCTTATTCACCTGTTGGTATTTATATGAATATTACTCTACCTTGGGGTCTGAAAGAAACATTTTCAGGGTGAGTGAGCCTTCAGGACTGCAGCTGACCGTGGAACAAATGGAAGTCATCTACCTGTGTGGGGTAGACTAATCCATCCTACAAATACTGAAACACATAGGTCAGTGGACAATAGTACTTGATGGCATTGGCACCTACTCATAATAATTACTTGGTCTTAATAATTTAGCTTATTCTCAATATGTTCTCCTGCTATCTGTTTTTTACTCACCCAATAACTACTTGATAATTTCTCTGTATTTGAGGTTGCTTTATGCTTTTGTAAATATAGCTCATTTAATGCCTATGAGGAAGCTTTGGAAAACCCAGGCCTAGGAGGTCTGTAGTCTGGGGGATAATATGGCAGAGCTGAGATGTGGCCCCACCAAATCTGGATTTTGTGCCCATGCTCTGAAGTAGCTAGGCATCATCCATTGACTGCCCTCCAGGTGCTGTTTCCCCTTCTGCAAGAAAGTCAAGGGAGTCATAGAAAAAGGTTTTCTTGGATCAGATGTGAAAGTGTTTCACATTAAATCTAAATCCATCGTGTGTGTGTGTGTGTGTGTGTGTGTGTGTGTGCGCGCGCGCGCGCACGTTCCTGTTTGTGAGTGTGGGTATGCATGTGGCGGTCAGAAAACAACTTCAATGTTGGTCCACAACTTCCACCTTGTCTGAGGCAGATTCTCTTGTTCACCACTCTCTACACAACACTAAGTGGCCCATAGCTTCTAGAAGTTTCCTGTCTCTACCTCCCTTCTTTCCATAGGTGTGCTGGAATTACATATGCACACTACAGTGTCCAGCTTTCCATGGGTTCTGAGGATCCAAACTTGGGTTCTCATTTTTAAGCTGCAAGCACTTGACCCACTGAGTCATCTTTAGAGCCCCTTTCTAAATACTTTCTAAACTCAGATCACTCAACAGTCACTTCTAGAGCAGGGCTTCGAAAGCTCTGGCAGCCATGCCCCTGGCCTCTGGTTTTGAAAGTAATTTCCTATGAACACAGTTACAGTAATCTTACTGTCTGTGGCTGCTCTCATGGACAACAGGCACATACCCAAGTTATAACAGAGACAGAATGACTGAAAAAAAAAAAAAAAAAGTCTTCACTATCTGACACACTATAGAAAAAGTTGTGAATTCCTGAGCTAAAACTAGAAACCTCTCCCTCTTCCATCAGGATGGGTTATGAAGGTCAGATCGACCAGCTCCACCACCCTGGCAAGACCACCAGACCATCCTCGCTCTTCCCATGGTCTTCCTGGCTACTGAAAATATGAAAAGATGAATGCATTTCTCTGTTCATGTGGTTTGAGAACCTCTCCCCAAGTCAGTCTATGTTTCTTGCTCTTACCTTTAACTAAGTCAGCCCTCATTCTCTCCTGTCAATCAAACAGCTACACTTCCCTGTCCTAGTTTAGCTGCAAAACCGTTTTCTTCCTGTGTGGAGCTTGTGATTCTTGTTTCTCCAGGGCAGGAGCATTTCCTTACTTCTCTTGCGTGCCCCTGGGGCCTGGTGCTATATGGATAAGACAGTAGATACTTGGTAAATATTTTTATTTGACTAATTGTTGTCAACCTGCTGTAGCCTAATCTTAGAATAGAATAGAAACTACAAAAATAGATGTTTTGCTTTAGGGAAAAAATGAAGAGAAGATGTGCCTTTCTCATCCAACTAGAGAAGACTCCTAGAGTCAGCTTCGCTTAATCATCTAGCTGCTCCAGGTGAGCAGACAGACTCAGGAGGGTGCCCCTGCCATGCAACTTCCCCCAAGTGGCACTAAGTAGTTCCATATTGATGGCTTGCTAGTACGTGTCAAGTTGCACACCTTGAGAAAAACTCCTTTTACTTAATGCACACACACAGTCACATAAGCAAAGCACACAATAAGAAGCAAAACAACCAAGAACCCTGGACTCCCATGCCTTTTCTTCCATGCCAGAGAAACCTAGGAATTAAGTATGTGAGTTGGTTAGATGATTGGAATTCTTATTATCCCCTGTATTATTAAAAGAGGTATACATTGGACCAGCTCACTAGGATAGCCAAACTGAACTCTAGAGTAAAAGCATGCATTCAGATGAATGCAAATCTTCCATGTCCAAAGGCCAATTGAACCCACAATGCTAGTTTTCCAGTAATATCATCACTCAGAATGACTTCTTTGTGTTTGAAAAATCTCTAAATTTAGACTCCTGCCTTCAAAAGAGAGTAGAAAGAGGGGCTGGAGAGATGGTTTAGTGGTTAAGCGCTTGCCTGTGAAGCTTAAGGACCCCAGTTCAAGGCACAATCCCCAGTACCCATGTAAGCCAGATGCACAAGGAGGCGCATGCATCTGGAGTTCATCTGCAGTGGCTGGAGGCCTTGGCATGCCCATTCTCTCTCTCTCTCTCTCTCTCTCTCTCTCTCTCTGTCTCTCTCTCTCTCTCTCTCTGACTGTTTCTGTATCTCTCTCTCAAATAAATAAATAAAAATAAAATCTTTAAAAAAAAAAAAAGGAGAGTAGAAAGAGCATAGGAAATGTCTTCATAATCCTAGGTATACAGATATACAAACTAGGTAATCAAATCAAACATTTCCTGATGATAAATCATAAATTTGTCTTAAACCAATTCTTTGGTATACTTATAATTCTACCACTTGTTAAAGACAAAATAAAATTTGTATATTAATGACATGAATATGTTATTTATGGTTAGATAAAGGATTAAATGTGAGCTGAATATTTGACACTATAGGACATAGTCTTCAATATTTTTCAGAGTTGATCAACATTTTGATTTTATCATTGTCAATGCTGAGCACACCACTTTGCATAAATACATAGCACAAAATGACAGGAGTATACTGAGCGCCCTTTCAAAAATGTTTGGAAATACTGTGCCAAAACTCATTCAATGATTTTTTTAAATGTAATTCAAGTTAGCAAGTGAAACAGAGATATTTTTAATCAAAGATTCTAGCACAATACTATCCAAAAATATATTAATTTGTTATGTATGTGTGAGGAATGATTGTAGGAAAATATTAGATCTGTTTTGCATCATTAAATCATTATATTTCTCTAAGAAGTGAAAGCATTTCATATATAATAAAATTCTACAGGTCATAACATATATAATTTTGAATCTGGGCAGTGGTGTTCTAGGCAATGCTGGGTGTTGTTGAGTGGTGTGACAGCATGCACAGTGACAAGGGCACAGGTTGTGTTACTCAGAAACAAGGCCCCAGCAAAGTTATGTAGTGTAACATGGTGAGCACTGGCAGAAACAGCTCAGATTTGATTTGAAATTACCTTTTGGCCATTGGATTTCAAAAATCTTTTACTGCTAACAAATCTTTTATGATTCCTACATTCAATTACATGACCCCATGTGGGCTCTAGGGCTGGAGAGATTGCTTAGTGGTTAAGGCCTTCGCCTGAAAAGCCTACGGACCCAGGACTGACTCCCCAGAACCCACACTGGATGCACAAGGTGACACATGTGCACAAAGTCATGCATGCACACAAGGAAGCACACGTGTCTGAGTTTGATTGCAGTGGCTAAAGGCCCTGGTATGCCAATTCTCTCACTCTGTCTTTCTCACTGTCTCTTTCTCTCATAAAATAAATACAAGGCTCTACAGCAAAAACCTAAAAAGATCTGTGACAGCTGTTGATCTTGATTTCAGTGACCTTGCTTTGCATCGGGAAGATGAGGAATGGCCTTCCAGTGACTAGGTGATCAGAAGGAGGTCAGGGCGACACAAGGCCACCTCACCTCATAGACCAAAGGGAGAGTGCGAGCAGGTATACTTGTCTATCCTTTGAGTCCTAATTCCCTTGATTTCTACATCAATCTTCATATTTCAGGGGAAAACGTCCTGAAATTTCTTTTAGATGTGATATACCCCAGCAGGTTCTAGGCCTTGTAGTCACTCTATAACTCACAATCAAGTCAATTCAGATTTTGGCTCCAGATGAATGCTGGTCAGATGTATCTTAGTGGTGAATGATGCTATGCCCAAACAAAGCCTCTTGGATTTTGGAGCCCTTGTTTTCCACCAGCTCTTGGCTTTCTCAGTGCAATCTAAACGAACAGAAGTCCCATCATAACCCAGGATCTTAGCTCATATTCAGACAAGTTCCCATACAACTCTTTGGCTAGAGACGTCAGGTCTAATAGTAATTTTCTTCTGCACGTTTCCTGGAACATAATGTTCTCAAGTTAACCATAAGTCTGAAACTTGCCAACACTTAAAACACTTCCTCATGTGCCCCAGAGGCATCTTCCTATCAAGAAAAACTAAAGATTATATTATATATACATATTTTTTCTTTACTGTACTCAAAAGTTTTTTTTTTTTTTGTCCCCAATTATCAAATGACTCAAGGTATTTATCTCCACCCACAGGTGATGACTTCCCCTTAAAATGAGAATATCAAGTCAGGTGTGGTGGTGCCTTTAATCCCAGCACTCAGGAGACTGATGCAGGAGCATTGCTGTGAGTTCAAGGCCACCCTGGGAGTCATTCCAGGTCAGCCTGGGCTAGAGTGAGACCCTACCTCGAAAAACCAAATATATATGACATGGGAATATTGGAGAAAAATTAATGTTTGTAAAGATTCTCACCCTTTTGGAAAAATTAAAACATGTTTTCATTTGTAGTCACAAATGCTCTCCATCCCCTTCAAATCTGTCCTTCAATCATCTATGCAAAAAGAAAAGGGCCCTCCACTATTCAAAAGGTTGTCAATGTACACTTTCTCAAGAAAACAACCCCCTGACATGCCGTGCACCCATTTATGACTGGCTTTCTACTTACTCCTGAAAGGCAGGGTGCTGTGCATTTTGGGGGAATTTCTTGCAATCACTCTATTTTCCCTTATCAGAAAAAGGCTAGAGCATAGCAATCAAAGCTGAGAGCTCTCCACGTAACCAAACACAGAAACCAACAATGACATATGGGATGTCTGGAAGCTAATGTTTCTCAGGAAGTTAGTTAATCGTATCATGTAGATGAGAGCCGGAGGATGAAATCATCCAATTTGATTATGGGGATAATGACTCTCTTGTCTTGATTTGAATGCCCAAGCAATATATACATAGCATCTGCATAAGAAATGATCACAATCTTATTAATAATGAAGACACGGGCTTGAGAATAGGCCTGATCTCTAAGGGGGAAAGTAGTGATGGTGCCAACCGTAGGACAGGCATTCATGTTGTTTATAGGCTCTCACAGGAGGAGAAAGAATAAGGACAAAGTGGTATTTTCCAGGCCAGTCTCTGTGCCTACCCTTTAAGGATTGACAGGCTCTCCAAAGGCCTCACAGTATAGACAGAACCCAAACTGGTTCCAGGAAAAACTCTGTTAGAGATGCTCTTCTGTGTTATAACAAATCCCATTTTAGTTTAATGGCTCATACTGGAAACTGTTAACTAAGCTAAAACTTCTGATCCAATAAATGAATAATATATCTGAAAAAGTAGTGTCTGAAGAAATACAAAACTCAACTAGTATGTCTCCATTTCATTCATACTTTTTCTAATAGCTGGTATGCACTGGGCGTTGTACAATGTACAATGTGAGGATTTACCCAACTATGTTTCTTATTCCCAAGATTTATGTTTCCTGTACAACTTGCATTCTTAGTACCAGGCATAATACCTGGCATATAATGCATACTGAAAAAGATGGTAGAGAAATGAATTCCATTAAGTTTACTGTATGCCATTCTGCCAGATACTGAGCTAGGAAGAAGCTTGAGAGGTTAGGGGGAAAGGGACCATGTCAAATGTCTTTCCACATGTAAATAGATAATTTCTGAATATCCAAGTGGAGTACTATACAGCAATCAAAATAAAGGACTCCTGATATAAACCACATTATATGTGAATCCCAAAACTATTATGCTGAAATTAAATGTCAAACAAAGGGCTGGGGAGTTGGATCAATGGGTGAATGTTTGCATGCAAGCATAAGGATCTGAGTACAGACTCACACCCACATAAAATGTCCAGCACTGGAGCACTGCTATAACCACATAACTGAGGAAGTGGAGACACAGATATCACTAGGGCTTGCTGGATGACTGGTCTACTTACATGGTACACTATGTTTTTTAAATAAGACTAAATGTATGCACTTAATAGGATATAAGTGTTCATATATATATATATATGGCAGCAATGCTATTTTTAAATTTAAAAGTATTTCCCCAGAGCTGGGGAAATGGCTCAGTGGAAAAAGTGTTCACTACCCAAGTGTGAGGACCAGAGTTGAGATCCTTGGCACCCGTGTAAAAGTTGGATGTGGTGGCACATGCCTGTAATCCCAGAGCTCAGGAGGCAGAGACAAAGAGACAAGGGTCCCTGGACAATCAGACTAGCTAAACTGGCTGAGTTGAGGAGCCCTATGTTTAAGTGAGAGCTCTTACATCAGTAAATAAAGTAGAGCGTAATCAAGGAAGATATCTGACATAATATGCATGGATACGGATTTACATGTACTTACACACATGTATACATATCCAAAAAAAACTATTACACTGAATACATGGACTTTTAACCTAATTGTAACCTGGTAAATGTAGCAACAAATATTTTTCTGTCATAATATGCATGTGCTTCTAATGGCTTCATATTAGGACCATGTTCAATTGAAGTAAATTCATTTAACTTATTTATACCAGTTTTAATCTTTCTATTATTATATATTAAATAATATGCTGCTCATTTTGAAATCTGAGGGCAGTGGAGATAGCTTGCTTGCAAAACCTTATGGTCTGGGGTTCAATTCCCCAATATCCACTTAGAGCCAGATGCATAAAGTGGCACATGCATCTGGAGTTCATTTGCAACTATTCTCATTCAATAGAGCAACTATTCTTTTTATTTCTCTCAAATAAATAAATAAAAGTAAAATACAAATTGGAGAGGATAGCATGAAGAAGCAACAAAACAAGACATTCAAAGCAAAGATGGAGCTATCAAATGACACAGCTTTGTGAGTGCACTGCACATTGAACACATGCAGAGACTGTCTACAGGCCTCTTTGACTAGAGGGAGATATGGGGATCAGAGGAAATGAACAAAGTTACTAAGCTGCAGCTCCTGAGTCCCCTTCCAAGTCAAGCTAACAATTTTGGATTTTTTTTTTTCAGATAGTAAACAGAGCAAATCTGAAAGATTTTAAGGAAAGACATACTTTGGCACCTGGGGAAGAGTGAAGAGCTATTGTATGGCAGCACCTAGGAGACATGGCATTGGTGCCTGAGTTAAGAATGTGCAATAGTCATCCTCTAAGGATCTATGTTTATGTCCATAGATCAGTGCTGATCCCATCTCTGGCCAGAGAAGCTTCTTTTTGGAGATGGCAGTAACTACCACCACATTTTGGGAAGACTCAAAACTCATCAAAAAAGTGCTGAGAAGTGATGTTGAGTGGTTAGCACTGAATGAGATGACTCTGATCACACCCTCCAAGGCTCAGGGAACACCACAGAAGAGGCAACAGAGAGACTGTAAGAGCTACAGGATGACAAGGCGGGATTTGGAACACAGCCTTCTAGGCACGAGGTGGCCCTTGCATTTGTAACTTCATGGCGGCTGTCATTACTTGCACAATGTTGGGCCCGTCTCTATGTCTTCATGGATAATGGAGAGAGGCAAAAATGGCATCAAAATACAGGAGCTGACAAGAAGAAGGAGTTCAGCAAAGAGGGAATGGGCACAAAAGAAAGAAGGGAATTATGATCAAAATAGATCATGTCCCTATATGAAAGTGGCCAATTTTGGATGGCTGAAGAGATGCCTCAGCAGTTAAGTGCATTTCCTGAAAGCATGAGGACCACAGGGGAATTTAAACAGCTTAAGTTCAAATATCCAGATCCTGTGTAAGCAGCAAGGCATGACCAGGTGTGCCTACAACCCCAATTCCACAAAGGGGATCAGAAAAACAGCTGGCAGAAAAGACGCATGCTCTAGTATTGGTAAGAGACGGGCTCAACCCAGGACAGAAAGGCAGAAGAATGAAGAAGCAGCAATAGGCTCTGACCCCCGCAGGCAAGCACACTGAACACTGCAAGGGCACATACGTGTGCATACAACACACACACACCACATGCACACAACCAGAAAAGGTTTCAAAAAAGAAACCAAAGGAACAAAACAATTGAAGCTTTAACAACAACAACATCAACAAAAACTTCATTTCAACCTTTTATAAGAAATATCTCTGAAAATTAAGGGGAAAAAACATGCAAAAGACAGGACTGTTCTGACAGAGGTGAGGCATATGTTCCTGTGCTGGTGGAGATGGATAAGACATGGATCTAGATCATGTCCCTGGATACAGACAAGGGAAGAGAAGAGGTTTCTGAATGAAGCTGGGGAGTTATGTGGGTCTTTATGCAAATCCAGAACTCATAACTCAGCCTGGGAGGCTACGGTGATATATTTCACCAAACTCCACACTCTTTCACACAGACAATGTTAATAGACCTATAGAACAGTTTCTACTACATAGATTACTGTATTCTCCTGAGTTTTAAAAATTGAATAAGGACTGGAGAGATGGTTTAGCAGTTAAGCCCTTTCCTGTGAAGCCTAAGGACCCTGATTCGATGCTTGATTCCCCAGTACCCATGTAAACCAGATGCACAAAGTGGTGCATGCATCTGGAGTTCGTTTGCAATGACAGGAAGCCCTGGTGCGCCCATTCTCTTTATATATCTGACTCTTTCTGTCTCTCTCTCTCTCTCTTATATAAATAAATAAATAAATAAATAAATAAATAAATAAATAAAATCTTTTTAAAAATTGAATTATTTTTACTATTGTACTGGTGATGTTAAGTACAGTACTTCCAAGGGACTGGATAATAATGTATTTGATAATTATCAAGATAGCCCATTTGAATATATTCCAGTTTTTTAGATTTCACTCAAATTGGGTTTTATTTTGAGGAGCATGTGTTTGCTTTCCACATCCCCTCTTATGAATGGACATAGACAAACTTTTTTTAGAAGGCATACAATGTGAAAATACATATTTACTTCTTTTTATGCTACGGTTCTATTTATTGGATTAAATAGAAAGACTGGATGTGAACACTTGGGATGATATTGAAAACATCACTTCTATTGTAGCTAAGAAAATCAGCTTTAGAATTAGAGACCTTGTACCGGGCATTATGTATAGACCTTTAGCTTTTTATCACAGCTGTTCTTTGTTGCCATGACAACAGAATTAACCATTTCATTAGTATCCCTGAGAAAAGACACCCATATTTATTCACGTCTGCTTTCAAACGTGGTCTCTGTTCAGATTGCAAGGTCTTTGGCATGTTTACATACTCATTTCTATTCCCCAACATTTTGTTTAATGCTTCTGCAGGTTTTTTTTAAGCAGACCTTCATATTTTAAAATTAAATTTCTATTGGGTGCATTGATTTGGCTGCTTTTAAATGTCCCCTGAGTGGTGAAATGAGCTTCCGAATCTGAAGCTGGTGAAAGCCATAGGAAAGGAATTTAATACAAAAGAAAACAGTTACCTGTTACAAGGAAAGTCAGCTGTTTGCTTTTTCCTTCTCCTGAGCTCCACTTGGTGAAATGGGTGTTACTATAAATACTGAAGAGTAATCCCTCATCAAAACGGGTGATCCAGCTGTTCTGCTGCCGCTGGAAGCAGGTTGTGTGCTGATTGCAATTGTGATGAAAAGGGAGAAGAAATTTCCTATGACAAGTAAAATCCATTATTTTGAAAATAATACCTCAAGAGAATAATTGTGCATAGTCCCCCAAAACTGTAACAGCCACTTTACACATTTGTCTTTTCTTTTGAAAGAATAAAATGCATCTTATTCTGAAATTCTATAAATATTAATATTGTAATGACCAATGTAAAAACTCCTCAATTAACATTAAAAGAGCTTGAGGAAGCTATTCACTCTGCTTTCTGTTCATGCACTTTAAATAAATAATGATTATTTTTAAATAAATACAAGCATTCCCTTCAGAATTGTAGCTAGTGTTAATTTATATCTTTGGGGGAATCTACTGTGGCTAAGCAACTTTGCAAAGTACTTAAAATACATCATTTAATTTAATGCATGAAACAACCGTATGAAGGTGCCGTTATGCCTGCTTTTCCTTGCATGTGTGTGTGGTGGCAGATGAATTTGCATGTGTGGGTGCATATGGATGCAGGCGCTTATGCAAGAGGTGTGTGTGTGTGTGTGTGTTTGTGTGTGTGTGTGTGCGCGCGCCCAGAGGCCAGAGACTGACATTCAGGCTCTTTCACAATGCCTCTTCTCTGTATTTACAAGTTTTCTCCCTGAATCCAGAGCTCACTGTATTAGCTACTCTGGCTATCCATCTTGCCACAGGACCCATCTCTGCCTCCTCAGCACCTAGGTGGCCACCATGCCCACCTGGAAGATGAGAATCCAACTCTGATCCTCACCCTTAGGTAACAAGGGTTTTGTCCACCGAACCATTTCCCCAAGCCTTCTATCCCCATTTAATAGTCAAAGAGAGCAAGACTGTGGCAGCTTTTACAAGGTTTCAGCGCTGTGAGGAAGATTCCACTCATCTGGCTGACTGCAAAACCCATGTTGGCATCTGTTAGGGGAAAACTCGGCCTTTGGCTCTTGGTTCCTGCAACACTTAAAATATTTACATTCCCCCAAGGCATTTTGTCCTGGGAGGAGGGGAAAATGTCTGAGGCAAGATTATTCATAATAATTAAACTCATAAAACAAAGCAGATCTGAAATAGACATAAAATCTTTAAAATCAAGGAAGGTTGTGTGAGGCTAACAGCACCCATGTGAAGAATTCTGCATGCAACATATGGGCCTCCTGCCACCCAGTGAAATAACGGAAGGCCCCTCACAGAACACAGTGGGCCTTTTTTAGTTGGCTGTTTTAGATTTGAGTTTCTCTGTTTTTAAAATAATGGTTTTGCTGAGATATAATTCCAGCACTGTGAGATTCACCTAAAGAGTACAGTGCAGCAGTTTGCAGTATATTTACTAACACGACATGCTACAATTTAGATCATTTTTCTCACCTTAAAATTAAACCTGCCTGTGTTAATAGCCACTCCCTTCTTCTTCCTCTACTCATTCCTCACTACTCTCACAGAAAACTAGTAAATGCCAGGTTCTCTCTGATATGTGGGTCTTAGCTTATAAGATCCATAAGTAGTACTTTGGGGAGAAAATGTGGGTAAACCCTATAAAGGTAAAATGGTAACTAAGAATGATTACCAAGAAATGAATAGGAAGAGGGATGAAAGAAGGATGGTAAAAGGACACATGTGACATATAAACAGAAGGGAGGAAGATGTTACAGGGAAAGGGAAGTGGAAATAATATAGGGGTGGGGGAGAATAAGAACCAACTAAAACAAATTGTATTTGTTAATGCCAGAATTAATGATACCCAAATCTCTGTATGACAACTAAAGACAAATATAAATTAAAGAAAACTAGTAACCAGCATTTTTCTTTAGAGGTTTGTCTATTCCTGATATTTCACTAAAAAATGTGGCCAAGAATGACATAGTCTTTTGTGTGTGACTTCTTTCATTCTGCAGTGTTTACAAGATTAATCCATACTATAGCATAGGTTAGAACGTCCTTTCTTCTTCAAGGTAGAATAATATTTCATTTCATTCTCATCATAGCCTACTCAGTGATGAAAAATTGAGTTGTCACCATTTTATTCTGCTATGAAAAGGATTGCATTGAACTTTCACATACAAGTGTTGTAGGAATGAATGTTTTTATTTTGCTCAAAGCTCCTCTTGCTTTAAAGCTGTACATATCTTCTGAAACAATGAATTTCAAACATCCAGGAGAGAATGAAGACTTCATGAAATTCTAAACTACAATGCGCATCACAGACTTGCTTCTCCATTCTGTGACTTCTGGATTACAGACAGAGTAATTAATTCAGATAGCATTGTTCAGGATTCTTAATCAATCTTCTGGCATTCATAAAACACTCAGCTAATTCTTCTCTAAGTGATGATAATTATTTCCTAAATTCTTTAAAGCCATGAAATTTAAAAGTACAAGAAAGCATTTGCATAAGATAAAAGTTATCATTAATGTCTCAGGAAGAATAATCCATCAACCTTATCTAGTTATCAAATACAACTCTTGGAATGTTTCAGAAAAACAAGAGTATAGTAGTGGGTGTGTATGCTCTATTTCTCTTTGCAGTGTTAATTTTATGAAGAGGTCCCTAAGTTTCTTCTTTTCCTCTGGTGACAAAGTAAACAAGATCTAGACCTCTACTGATCCAGGGGAGTAACACTGACTTTTTAAAAATTTTGTTATATGAGTCCATCCATAAACAACTCAGGATACTTTATAATTCTAAACAAGAACTATTTGTTAAAGTGGAAACCCTAGGAATTTCATGCTGGGAAGCCGTTTCCTATATTGAAGATGAACGTTTATATGGTGGTGTAACAAGGAACCATGAGCATCATAAATACTTCCCAAGATAAAAGAATCCAAAAAGAGGTTAAGAGTGAAAGTTCAATATTTTATAATCATGCTTTGTGGGTTCCATGTACAGTGTTTGTTTCCATGTGGGAATCCAACAGAAACTGTACCATCTAATGGCGTTAGTAATGAGTTGTTTCTCTGTTAAACAGTCGCTTCTCATGTCTGCACCAGAGGGCAGCCTTTGGAACACTTGGGCAGAACTCTGATGAACAGAGACCCTCCAATCACAGAACTTCCAAGGAGAACAGCTACTTTGGCATGCCGAATGAAGAAATTATAAGATAGCTAATACCATGTGCTGCCAATCCCAGGAAGGGTTGGGGTATCTAGCGTACCCTACAAATGTGCAGAGTCACGCTTGCAATGTCACATAAGTGTTCACATTTCTTAAGCTACTGTAGACAATAAGGAACTCCTGAAACTAAGGCAAGGGGTAATTTTCAGAAAGAAAGGAAAGGAAACAGGGACAAAAGGAGAGGGAAGAAAAGGAGAAAGAGGAAGATAGGAACATCTGACTCAACCCTAAAGCCATTTTCTGTACCTTACCTGAGTGGTTCCTGATTGGTTACTCATAAGCAAATTTCAAGGTTTTAGAATCAAGTTACCAAAATCAATTTGAAATAAATAATAACACATACTAAGACAGTTATAAATTCAATTTATAGAGTACAGTCAAAAAGATTTCCCAAGGAATTAAGGAAAACTTAAAAAAAAAAAACTCTTACATGCACACACTTTCAAAGTAATTAACCATGCTTGACAGGACACATGTTACTTAAATGTACTATGAGGAAACGCAAATGCTGGTTTAAAAGATTAAAGTTAACTTTTCATGCAGAAAAGTAAATGTAAATATTGTTATATTTAAAGCTCTAGAGTAGCATTTTTATGAAGCATGAACTGGGCACGTCCTTTTCTTTTTCTTATAAGTTTATGGAACTTTCAACTAAATATTTCACAGGAAATTACTGTCTCCAAGAATATAAAGGGTTTCATATGAGGGTTGCTGATCACTAGCTCTTCGTGGATACAAAGGCACAAGCAAGTAGAAATTGGTTTAATAAAGTAAGAGAAATTTCAATTGGACACAAGGCAGAACTTCTTGACTACTATGGTGATAAAGAAAAATGAGGGAATCTTTTCATCAGTTTTTCAAAGAGACCTGTCAAAATAGGTCCAGTGAAATGGATAAGAAATGGCCTTCCTCTTATTACTTAGATTTATAAAATTGAGTGCTAGACTGGGAAAGTAATATATATATATATATATATATATATATATATATATATATATGAAGTAATATATATACATATATAAATTTGTATGCATGTACACACACATATATATGCTATGTATATATATGTAATTTCCAACATTTTGTTTGCTTTGCAAAAAAGTGGTAATTTCACCCTTGTTCAATCAGCTAATAAGAAATGTATGGAACATAATTTCAATATCCCTCAAGTCTTGCTTGGTAAATAGACACACAGATATATTTATATACACTGTTAAGGATTTGGCAGCAAGGGCTGGAGAGATGGCTCAGCAGTTAAAGACACTTGCTTGCAAAGCCTAATGGCATGGGTTCCCCAGTACCCAAGTAAAGTCAGAGGTACAAAGTGGTACATGCATCTAGAGTTCCTTTGCGTTGGCAGGAGGCCCTGGTGCACCCACACTCACACCCTCTCTATATGCTTCTTTCTTTCTCTCTTAAATAAATAAATAAATAACATTTAAAAAAAAGAATTGAGCAGCAAGTTGACTTTATTGTCCTCTAGATAAAATTTACTTATAGGGAAATAATAAAGACAGCCAACATAAATAAAAATGTTCTTCTATTCTTATTTATTCAACAAGTTTTACTGAACCTAACACATAGGGGGGCAGGAGTACTGCCCAGCACATAGTGGTGGACCAGGGTAGTGTGGCTGCATTGTGTTTTCATAAAATGGCATCGTTTTCTGTATCATTATGAGAACCAAACTCAAGCCCTATGATCATTTTCAAAGGCTGCAACAAGGCTGTGGGTACAAGAGCAAGGCTACAGGTAACAGAACTGTTCACAAAGTGCTTTCATGATCTCTATGAACCTGTTCAGCTTTTAAGTTGCTTTTGAGCAA
The DNA here is from genome assembly GCA_036365145.1 of Orientallactaga sibirica. Taxonomy (NCBI): domain Eukaryota; kingdom Metazoa; phylum Chordata; class Mammalia; order Rodentia; family Dipodidae; genus Orientallactaga; species Orientallactaga sibirica. The sequence goes on from JAEOAD010000027.1 coordinate 5,322,688, forward strand.
ACCATACTAACAGAGGCTTAATGGAGAATGAAATTTCAGTGAATAATAAATATGTATCTGACATTTACTATTTATGAGATACTGTGCCCTCCTAGAACTTACAATCTTGAAAATGGAAGTGAATGAATCTGGAAATTAAGCATTTAAAGTGCAATAAGTACCTCAAAGGAAGAGTATAGAGGGCCATAAGACCAGTGGATGGGATAAGTTGACATAGAAAATTGATTATAAAAAACTGAGGACTGGGCCTGGAGACATGGCTCAGCAGTTAAGGCACTTACCTGCAAAGCCTAATGACCAGAATTTGATTCCCCAGTACTCATGTAAAGCAAGATGTACAAATTGGCACATGCATCTGGAGTTCATTTGCAATAACTAGAGACCCTGGTGTGACCATTATCCCTCTCTCTGCTTGCAAGTAAATAAATAAAATATTTGGCATATTCCTTTAAGCCCAACAAGCAGGAGGCAGAGGTAGGAGGATCATGAGTTCAAGGCCACCCTAAGACTACATAGTGAATTCCAGGTCAGCCTGGGCTACAGTGAGACCCTAGCTTGAAAAAAACAAAATAAAAATAAAAAGCTGAAAACTAGAGGGATGGCTCAGCAGTTCAAGGCACTTGCTTTCAAAGCCTGATAGCTCAGGATAAATTCCCCAGTACCCACATAAAGTGAGATGCACAAAGTGGTGCATGTATCTGGAATTCATTTGCAATGGCAGGAGGTCCTAGTGTGTCCATGTTCACTCTATCTGTCTCTCTCTGTCTCTTTCTTTCTCACTCTCATAAATAAATATTCTCTAAAAACTATATAAAATTATAAACTGAAAGGATGGGAGGCTGTGTCTCAATCATAGGAGAGAGTCTATGTTTACGTGGTAACATAAGTCTGGCAAAAGGTGGCTCCATACAGACACAGAGTGGGCAAAGGAAGTGAATGTCTCACCATGACAAGAAGAGCAAGGAGAGAGAGAAATAGAGAGAAAGACCAACAGCCAGACAGACAGACAGGTGGGGTGGGGGGAGACAGAGATAGAGAGTGAGAAACAGACACACAATGAGACAGAGAGAGTATGAGAGGGGTAAAGAAAGAGAGATAGCAAGAGAAGGAAGGGAGAAGGAAGGGAGAAGAAAGAGAGATAGAGTGAAAGAGAAACAGACATTAAGATAGACAGAGATATGGAGAAAGAGGGACAAACACACGGAGAGGGACTGTTCACTAGCTTGGAGAGACGCTCAGTTCTACTATCTCTCTCCCCCCTCAACCCCAAGATACCTTGCTTCCATCTTCTGCAGCTCATATCTACAGTTCCTCCCTCTTCCTCACCATGTCTAAGAGATGTGATATATGCACTAGTGCATTTGTTTTTGCCTACGGAAGCAGCCTTCCAGGACTTAATCACGGGGTGGAACACTCTCTATCAGAGTAGTGCTGAACTAGGAAGTATAAGTGATACATAATTCCTGAAAAGCTCTAGACATGGGTCTTTATAACAAAATAAAAGCTCCATTTAAACTATAAGGCATTACGCTTCTATAAAATAAATTAAAGAAATGGCCAGCAGGGGTGTTTTACACAATTTATGGGTGCCCTTTGCAGTCAACGCTACATCTCATTAGTGGCTCTGTCACTCATGAAAAATGTAGCAACCATCAACATTACACATTAACTTAAAACATATGCCCACACATCAAATATATACTTTTTAGTTATGTAAAGAAGCTATAAAGCAAATGTGCATATGTGTGTGCATGTGCATGTGTGTGCGTGTGCTGTGAATAGCAAAGGGCACTCAAAGTCCCCAATTCTCTTGTATTTTTTTTATTTTATTCTTTTTATTTTGCACCAAAATGGGAAATACGATACTGTTCTCATCCTTGCAAAGTTATTTCTCTCTGCTGACTTTTCTGCTTGCATTCATTGCAATAACCTAGACTTTGCCAATTTTTTTCTTGACATTTCATTTTTAATTAAAAATGACATTTTAATTAAAGGGAAACATATGTAGAATATCAGAATAACTCACCAATACCAGAGAGCTGGGGTTTCCTGTCAGTTCAGTGTTAACCTCTCTGCCTCATGATAGGCTGAGCTGGGCTTTTCCACAATGGTTGCCAAGGCACACTCTTGAAAGAAAGAGCAAGATGGTTGTCAAACCAGTGCCCATTTGCATCCAGAAGCCCTAATAATAGTGTGGGGAGAGAGAGGAGAGAGGAGAGAGAATACCTACTCAAAACTATGTAACTTTCAGTACTGGGGGGGGGCAGGGAATCAGTTTTTTTCTGCTCAGAATATTAAAATTAACACTTTGGTAAAAGACCCTAGTTTTGCAACTTTTCATGTTTACAGATGGCCTGATTTGGCAATCTTAAATGTTAAGGGAATTAGAAATCTGGCAGGAGGTAAGCATAGCCAAAAGTAAAGTGTTACAATTAAAATAAACTATCTTTTATGGACATCCATCATTCAAGACACCTATCAGGGATGGTGCTGGCAGGACCTGCTAGATGGGTGCCAATCCTCCTCCTCAGATGAGTTGGTTCATTATATGAAAGCTTTTTTGTCTTATAGAAAAGATATGTACATACATGCATACATACATGCATACATACATGCATCCATACATGCATACACTGCTTCATGACATGACCTTGTTTGGGACTAGGAGCACTGCAGATTTGTTTTGTGATGTTAACATGAGTGGATATTGAGCAGGGTGTGCCTCTGATCCAAAATGAATGAGTCTACTATAAAAACACAATCCTGTGAAGAAAGGCAAATACAGGGAGAAGGCTTTGTAGAACCAAAGGCAGAATCACAAGTCCATGAGTGCCAGAAGTTGGCAGTCATGTCCCCAAAACTAAGAAGAGTCTGAGCTCTAGGTTTCATAAGGAACATAGCAACTTGATTTTGGACTTTCCAGAATGGTGAAAAAATCAAACACTGCTATTTTAAATGAGCCAGGCTGGGAAACTTTATTATAGCAACTCTCTACAAAGCAAATACAGTCAGGTATAATGATCTTGCCAAATTTCTGAGGAAAAGTGAAGCTAGAAAGCAAATACTCTTTTTCAGCAACACATAGCTGTGAATGAGCCAAAAGCAGTCTGCCTCAAGCCTATGCTTTTCAACCAAACCCCAATGACTCCAGGCCTCCAGCCAACTATCCAAAAGATGGTAATAAAGGTTATAAAGGCATGAGGTGTTAATGATTTGTAAATGCCTTCATCAACTAATGGTAATGAAATAGGTCACTACATATTGCTAATATAAAAATATTATCTTATTTTAAAAATAACTGTCAGGGGAGATGGAGAGATGGCTTAGCAGTTAAGGCATTTGCCTGCAAAGCCAAAGGATCCTGGTTCGATTCTCCAGGACCCATGTAAGCCAGATATGCACAAGGGGGCGCATGCATCTGGAGTTTGTTTGCAGTGGTTGGAGGCCCTGGTGTGCCCATTCTCTCCCTCCTTTCCGCCCCTCCCTCTTTCTCTTTCTCAAATAAATAAATAAAATATATTCAATTTTTTTAAAAAAGAATAACCATCAGGACTAGGGAGATGTCTCCACAGATAAAGCACTTAAGCACTTGCGACAAAAGCATGAGTACTGTATTTCAGATCCCTAGCACCCATATAAATGCCAAAAAGCTGTGGTGGCTAATCTGTAATCCTAGGGCTCAGGAGGTGGGGACAGAGGAGCCTCAAGGCAAATTGGTTAGACAGATTATCTGCATCAGGGAGCCATGGGTTTGCTGAGAGCCCTTCTGGCAGTAAATAAGGTGGAATGCACTGGAGGAAGACACCTGATACCAACTTTGGCCTCTGCACACACGCATGCACATGTGCATTGACCCAAACATGAATATGCATAGAAATGTGCACATGCAGAAAATAAAAATAATTGCAAAATCATCAAGCTATATTCTTTCAACATGTGTTAATTGGGCTTTGATGATCTCACTGGCAAAGCTAGCCAAGCCTTATCAATGAGTTCTGTGTTTAGTAAGAGACATGACATCAAAGAATAAAGTGGACAGCAATGGAGTAAGACACTTGATGTTAACGTCTGGAACATACACACACAGGAACATGTGCTGCACACACGTGTATCCTCATGTACATGAACACATACATGCCTGCACACACATCTGCATATGCAAAAAAATTAAGGAGAAAAACCCTATCTTTAACTAAAGTTTCAACTGTATGTAAATCCACATCTTGCTTTTTCCTCACTGCCAAAATTTTATTTAAATGGCATTTTCTTTGACCTCAGGAAATAAAGGACTGAACCTTGTCTCACTTATAGGCTGTGCTAATGACATTTGGGGAGCACTATTCAGCAATAATGTTAGGGAACATGGGAAATGGAGAGGAAACACCAATGTTGGTTTTAATACATTAACATTATAACAAAGAAGAGGAAGCCAAGAAAAGGCAGCTGAGGATGTGGCAGGACAGCTGGATGCCACTTCAAGGCTCAGTCATAGGACATCTGTAGCTAGACATATCATAGAAACTGGGAAGGAATCATGGTAAAGAAAAGGGATGAGAACCCACAGAGAGGATACTAAAGTTAAAAACGATGGAAGAAAGTCAGTGTTGCCTACTGTATCAGCTGCTTTATTGTTGCTAGGATAAAACACCTGCTAGAAGCAGATTATTGAAGGAAAGAGTTTAGGCTCAAAGTTCAAGGGAAGTTTCATCATGTCTGGGAAAATATTGCATGAGCAGACAGCTGGGTGTCACATCTTCATGCCAGAACTGAGGTAGCAGAGAGAGTGATCTGGGTACCACAAGCACTGCTGAGACATGGGACATCCCATGTCCCAACCTTAGCAACACACCTCCTCCAACAAGGCTCCACCTCCCAAAGGCTCCACCAGCTGGGGAATGAGCATGAAGGTTAATCACAAGCACATAAGGATATGGGGGACTCTTTACATTCAAACCACCACAGCTCTCTGACAAAGACTCCAAAGTCTGAAGAATCGCAAGGTAAGGAGATATCACCAGGTCTATTATTATCCAAAGAACAATACATATTCACACATATGTGCAAATAAAGGAACATAAATTTAAAAAAAAAGAATCAGTTTTAGCTCATACAGAAGAAACACTGGCTTTCATAAAAAATAAACAAAGAATCTTGTTACCTACGTTGTATGTCTGAACTTTTAGTAAACAGTTTTCCTCTACCTATTTAATTATCAAACTTGCCCTGCTCTATCACGTTAGAATCTGATTAAAATGAGTCAATAATGTATTTATCTTCCTGGTCACTGCATGGTCCTTTCTCCAAATAGAGGGATCTCTTAGGGAGGCTAAGTTCTCATTTTCTCCATTTGCCACAAAGGGAGAGCAGCTGCTTGCTAGCATCTTTAGCTGCTAGACAAAAAAAAAAAAAAAAAAAAAAAAAAAAAACTCACCTGAATTCCTTCTGCTTTGTTTTATTATTATTATTTTATTTATTAGAGATAGGGAGGGAGGGAGAAAATGGCCATGCCAGGGCCGCCAGCCACTGAAAACAAATTCCAGATGCATATACCATATGCATCTGATGTACATGGGTTCTGGGGAGTTGAACCTAAATCCTTAGGCTTCTCAGGCAAACGCCTTAACTGCTAAGCCATCCCTCCAGCCCTTTCTGCTTTGCTTTTAAGGAGAGGGACTTATCAGCTTCTGCTTTGGTTTGATTTTGATATATTCTCTTTCATCAGTTTAGAAATATTCAGTTAGTTTTAAACCACACTTATAAGGACAATACATGCTTGTAGGAATTGCCTTCTAGGGTCCAGCAAGTTTGGGGCTCAACAATGTTTCCTCCTCCCCCTCTAATGAGATAAAAAGCCAGTAAACACCAATGTGGATTTCAAATATCTAATGGTGTTAAAATCATATAGACACTACCTGGCACACCATCTTCAAGAAATGATTTTAAGGTCACGTCAAACCATACTTAATGATCCACAAACTTGAGGATTTTGTGCAGATGCAAGTTGAACTCAGGAGCAGCCATCCATATAGTACCATGCATGTAGAGCATTCATTAGTGTTTGTTGAGAGAATAAATCAACCTGGAACTGGGAGATGGTTCACTAGGTAAAGTTCTTGCTGTGCAAGCATGGAAAGGGCCTGAATGCTGATCCTCACAACACATGTAAAAATGCCAGGCATGAGGTAATCCCCGGGCTGGGGAGGCAGAAACAGGGGAATTCTGAGCACCTGTTGGTTAATCGTGTAGCCAAATCAATGAGCTCGAGGTTCAGTGAGAGATCTGTCAAGGTAGAGAAGCAGTGGAGGAAGACCTCCACATGTATGTGCACCCACATATGGACAAGACATATACATGTCTGTCCAGACATTAATAGTCATCAAATGATCATCAAAAGCCAACTGGGAAATCAGTTAACAGTTGAAAGTTAATTGGGATGTAGAGGAGGAGAATTCAGAGTCGAGGCCAGCCTGGGCTACAAAGTATACCAAGTTGGAGGTCAGCTGGCACTACACAGAGATCTTGTCTCAAAACAAAACAGCAACAAGAACATCATGTCTCTAGTATTTTTGGCCAATCACCAAGTCCAAGTCACTGTATTAGCTGGTAGGGGAGGGAAAGGAAGGGTGGGAAGAGAAGTGCTTAGAAAGTAGATCCTCTTGCAGTAATAAAAATCTTGAATGATCTGGGACAACCATTAGCTTGGAGCATAAGACCACATTATCATAAACAAGACTTCTTATTCCACATTTTAATATTCTTTGCAAACTACTAGCATACCTACAACATACAGACAACTGAGATCCATGGGCCAGAGAAGGGCCTCAAGGTGATAAATGCTGTATTTTCTCTGTATCTAAAATGCTCATTCCATTTGCACAGTACTTAGTAATTACTCAGGGAGTTTGCTGAGTGAATATGAGTGCATTAATGTTTGTGCTATTACTATGGTTTTCAAGGTAGAAATAGAAGTTATAGAGAATGAGCAAGTAGTTTATTATTGTAGTGGCTTGATTCAGGTGTCCCCCATAAACTTGGGTATTCTGAATGCTAGGTTCCCAGCTGATGGAGATTTGGGGATTAATGCCTCCTGGAAGCAGTGTATTGTTGGGGGCGGGCTTATGGGTAATATATCCAGCTCCCCTTTGCCAGTGTTTGGCACACTCTCGTGTTGCTGTTGTCCACCCGACATTGGTGAGGAAGTGATGTCCACCCTCTGCTCATGCCACCGTTTTCCCCTGCCATCATGGAGCTTCCACTTGAATCTGTGAACCAAAATAAACCTCATTTCCCCCCCTACAAACTGCTCTAACTCCAGTGATTTCTGCAAGCAGTGTGAACCTTACTTCAACAATTATTAATCATCAGGTGAGTAGGAGAACCAATATCAATAAATTTGCATCATTGCTCAGATACCATGCTAAGAAGTTGATGGATACAAGAATGATAAGAGCATTCTCCCCCACAGAAACTGTTGATGCCCTTTCAGATTGTGCTCTCGTTGAATACCATTGGTGAAGATGCTACTCAGTAGCTTTGCTTGAGAGCTTTTTGAAAAAGAAAGCTGCATGAAATGGTCCTGCTTTCAAAGTGTTGAGAGCTACTTGGGCTGGATGTAAGGTATAGTATGGTAAGCATGAAGCCATTATAGTAAAATCACTTACCATTGTAATAGTAAAATGAGATGTATATTTGCCTAATGCTTTCAATCCTAACTACATATAGAACATACATACTAGTGAGATTATCTAGACTCCAATAAGACTACACTTTTTCTCTCTATCCACTGTGACTTAACAAAATTCATCATCCATAAAACCAGACACCCAGACCTGTCTCCCAGGATTCTTATGAGTACTCACTGAGGTAACATGAATTAAATATCTTTTAGTTACTTAATTCATTTAAAATTTTGATATACTAATATGAAGCTATCTGAATTACAAAGTATGTTATTAGTGAATTATATATGCTCTGATAAAATTATTTTTAAATGTTTGTACTCAAAAATAGAGTAAGGGGGTAGTTTAGTAGTAATACAGTTTCCTAGCATGTGAAAGGTCTTGAGCTCAATCCCTAGCAATGAGGGGAGAGAGAGAGAGAGAGAGGATAATATAGATAGATGATAGATAGAAGATGATAGTAAAGATAGAGAGATTTTATATATATATATATATATATATATATAGAGAGAGAGAGAGAGAGAGAGAGAATAGCACAAAAGTACATGTTATCTATTTAGGTAATGTTGGGAATTCTGCTTCTCTTATTTGCATCCTATATGTATTTATGGGTTCTAAGTCTTAGTTTAATTCATACTGAGGTTAAATGGGTACATGGTAGTCTATACTGGAAATTTCTAGAATCCTAACACATTTCCTTGTACATTGTTATCTTTGAATTATTAAATTTCTTTGCATTTGTAAAATTTTACTATTTCTTGTAATTTTTATAGTGACTGAAATTTTATCTCAAATGTAATCTATAAATGAGGATTACATTTAAAACCAGAACTTCTTGAAAATTAAGCTGTGGAAGTATTTTAATTCTATCATGTAACCAAGAGGCCATGTCACTCTTTTTTTAGAAATTAATTTTGAATTTAGATGTGCAGTTATCATTGTATGATTTCTGGACCACTGATGGCCCACAAATGCCCTCTGACTGGACTTTAGGCTAATAGCTTATAGTCTGCAGGTCTGTGTTAAGACACCATCTGTGGTTTTGATGCTGCCATGATTTCATAATCTATTTATGATGGTCAATAAAACCCAAATATTATCTCAAGGGTACACCATCCGTGCTGTTAATTTTAAAATTTGTCTCATTCTTATACTGAGTGAAAATGAGCAGATGAGAGCACTCACCAAATTTTATGAATAGTAACTGACCCAAGATTGATGAAGTGTGACAGCCAGTCTATCAAACAGCCTCTGAATGGGAAGAGACAAATGCTTTCAATACTTCTGTATTTAATCTCAGACTAAACTTTCCTAGTGACCAGTTCCATACAATAATGTCATTCTCTTTGAATCAAAGATAAAGCTAGACATCAGGATTAAGAAAAGAACAAAAACCAAAAATTGAGAGTCATCTGAGACAACTAGCATATTACCTAGGCACAGTTCTAGGGGAGGAAATTCTACTCAGGTAAGTCCATCTGACCAATGTAGTACCTCGTGTTATGCCTTTCCTCAGAGTAAGAATTAGACACTCTACACACCAACTTGACAGTGCATAACTCCTCCATTAGTGATAGTTTTATGAAACCCATAATTATGAACTCATTTTCCCTTCACTTTAATAGGACATACCATAGTAAGTTCATTTATTATTCATGTGGATAATGTAAACACAATTTGGTAACTGGTTAATGAACTCAGTGTGGCTCCTTATCCATCCTGAGTTTTAGTAGCAACATGCTCATTTATTTAAATTATCAACTTCTTTTTGACTTCTTTTTTTATATGTGAACATTTTTTGTTGTCCACCATCCAAGCGAAGAGAATTTTGGGGATAATAAAATTCCAACAACAAACAGCCATGAGGCATGTAGACAGAGCTCATAAGTGTTACTGTGTCCAAGTTCCTTATAGGCCAGAATGGACTACATTATCCCGACAACTATCAACAAAGTAAAAATGTTATGTATGTGCTAGGTTCTGCACTCAACTAATCATGCTATTTTCAAAATATTTTATTTATTTACTTTAGGAAGAAAGAGGGAGGGAGAATTGGTATGGCAGGGCCTCTAGCCACTATAAATGAACTCCAGATGCATGTGCTACCTTGTGCATCTGGCTTCTGTAGGTACTAGTTAATAAAACCTTGGTTCTTAGGTTTCTCAGGCAACTGCCTTAACTGCTAAGCCATCTCTCCAGCTCTAATCATGCTATTTTATGCCCAACTTACAGATTAAAAAGAAAAATAATGAAGCACAAAGGCTAATTAATTTGATCAGATTTAATGGAATTAAGTGAAAAAGTTGGAACTAAACCCAAGTAACCATATTCCAGCATTCATAGCTGTGCTAAACTGGTATTTTCGCTCTCCTTTCTGAAATAGCACTGTATGTATACCTCATCTGATGATGTTTTGTTGTAAATTATCAAAATCCCCTGGAGCAGTTTGCAAAAAGAAAATGTCAAACAATCTCCATAACCTAGAGGAATGATTAACCCAAGAATTGACATGAGCCAGTTACAGTTTGAGAGTAATCTGGGTTGCAATGACTCATCTCTTTAAATAGCATACAAAGTAATCTAGGAAGAATTTAATTCAGAAGTCACCTCCATAAATTAAAGTATGGCATACTCCAAAATAAAACAAGAAAAAGAAAAGACAGAGCCAGGCGTGGTGGCACACGCCTTTAATCCCGGCACTCGTGAGACAGAGGTAGGAGGATCACCATGAGTTCAAGGCCACCCTGAGACTACATAGTGAATTTCAGGTCAGCCTGGGCTAGAGTGAAACCCTACTTCGAAAAACCAAAAAAAAAAAAAAAAAAAAAAAAAAAAAGAAAGAAAAAGAAAGAAAAGACAAGTATATAAAAGAGAAAACAGAGGTTTGTTTTTTTTTTTTTTTTCAGTAAAGCTAAGACTATAAATGAAAATCAGTTCTGATAGGAAGGACAGGCTGCCACAGTGTGTTTACTGTTGCTAAAAATGTTCACTTTACAAATCAGATAAATATCTAAATAGAAAAATATGAATCAGACAGAGAAAAAAAAATCTTACCACTTCCTTTTAATATATGCACTGACTATTATTCCTTTCTTTTTTTTTTTTTTTTTTTTTTTTTGAGGTAGGGTCTCACACTAGCCCCAGCTGAATGAGAATTCACTATGCAGGCTCAGGCTGGCCTTGAACTCACAGGATTCATCCTACTGGGATTAAAGGCATGTACCACCATGTGGAGCTGTGCACTAATTATTAATCAATGACTATGCAATAGATAAACAGAGCCAAAGAAGGTGTGGCCTGTGGAGAAAATACTACCCGTTAGTGTCAGGGAATGGCTGAGAATTACTTATTAATGTATCTTCAGTTGTTCAACAGGGAATCTAATGAGGACAGTATAAAATAAAAATATTAGTATTTGGATTTAAAGTTATTTTTTTTTTCTGAAATAGGGTCTTCCTTTTTTAGCTCTGGATAGCCTAGGATTCACTATGTCACCAAGGCTCACCTCAAATTCGTGACCTTCCAGCCTCAGTCTCTGGAATGCTAGGACTAGAAATACATGCTAGCATTCTTGCCTCTTGTATTCTGTGTTTGCTTTAAAGATTTGAATTTTGGAGTTATTTTCCTTGTTTTGTTTCTGTGTTTTCAAAAACGTATAGGTTCACAGCACAATTGAGAGTACAGCACAGAGCTTCGCTATATGTTCCTCTCCCCTTCCTACGTATATACATAACCTCCCTGTGGTCCACAACTCCCAGCAGAATGGTTCCTTTGCTGCAGTTTATGACCTGCAATTGACTAATAATCACTAAAGTCCTACCACATGTGGGCTTGTGCTGCTCATGCTGAGTTGGGACTCATGGATGGGAATGTGCCTACTTCATTATGACATCTTACGGACAATTGTCCTTGTCATTGCCTTAGAGGTAGTTTGTGTTCAGCCTCATCTTTCCAATCACCCTATTCCTACCCCTGCCAACCACTTTTGCTTTCTCCGTAGATGTTTTAACTAGAATGTCATGCAGTTTGGGTCGTGCAGTATATAATCTCTTGAGTTTGGCTTCTTTAACTTAGTAATATGCATTTAAGCATTCTTCATGTCATTTCATGACTGCTAGTTCTCTTCACTTTAGAGCTGATGTACCATTGTCAATGAATCAACTAAAGGACATCTGTTGGGGTTCCCCCCAAGGCCAGCTCAGGAGGGACGATAGGGTCTCTGCCGAGTTGGGGTGAGCAGCGCAGAGTCACGACACAGACTCCGGGAGTTGGGTGAAAGTGGAAGCGAGAATCCACAAACTCGTTTATTCAGGAAGTGCACATGGGTTTTGAGGGGCTTGGCTGGCTAATCCTTGTATGGGGTGGTCCCCTTTTGGTGACCAATGACAGCCTGTCTCTGGATAGGACATCTTGTAGCAGACTTCTCGCGAGCATGGGACTGTAACTGTTGTTACACCAAGCCTGCGCCTAACGCCATTTTCACAGAAGCCACTTCCTGTTTTCTTCTGCCATGCGGTCTGGCTAGGACCAGGCCATACAGACATCTTGTGCTACCACCTTTTGGCAATTATGATTATCACGTATGGAAGAGAATATTGTTTTTTGGTCTTTGGTCTTTGGGGTAAATTCACAGGGGTGCAATTGTTCAATGAATTGTGATTTTAGGTTTGTATAAAACCACCAAACTGTCTTCCAAATGGCTGTATCATTTTACAGCCCCATCACCCAAGAATGATTAAGTTTGTGTTTCTCTGTTATTTTTTCTTTTCAGTATTTGGAATTGTCAGTGTTCTGGATTTTAGTCATTCTACTAAGTATATGTGTAATCTTACTGGTGGTTAAGGACAGATGAAGTAGCAAGTAGAATGTATGCTCACATGGATATTTGCCATCTGTATGTCACCATGGTCAGGTGTCTGTTCAGGTTTGTTCAGTTGGAAGTGTTTTTGTATAGTTTTCACTTTATTAGATGTGTCTTTTGCAAATATTTTCCCCCAGTATATTTCTTACATCATTCTCTTGGCATTGTATTTCACAGAGCAGAAGTTTTTTAATTTAATTTAATTTAATTTAATTTGTTTTTTCAAGGTAGCTTTTTGACTGTAGCTCAGGCTGACCTGGAATTCACTATGTAGTCTCATGGTGGCCTTGAACTCATGGTGATCATCCTACCTCCCAAGTGCTGGGATTAAAGGTGTGCACCACCATGCCCAGCTAGAAGTTTTAATTTTAATAAAGTCTAGCATATTAATTTTTCACACATCTTGCCTTGGAGTTTATCTAAAAATCCAGTATGGAATGGACTGATTAGAGGGGGGAATTTGAGAGGGGAAAAAGAAGAGTGGTGGGAGGGGATTATGATCATGTATGGAAGTTGTCAATAAAAAGTTTTTTAAAAACTGGAACAAAAACCGGGCGTGGTGGTGCATGCCTTTAATTCCAGCACTCAGGAAGTAGAGGTAGGAGGATAGCTGTGAGTTCAAGGCCACCCTGAGACTACATAGTGAATTCCAGGTCAGCCTGGGCTACAGTGAGATCCTACCTCAAAAAAAAAAAAAAAAAAAAAAACTGGAACAAAATAACTCACATATTCATAGGAGAACTTTTAATACATTGAAGTGATTATAATGTCCTAACATTTAAGTGAGCACTAGACCTGTCAGATGAAAACATTTAAAAATAAATAATTAAATTCACTATCAACTACATTTTGTTCTATGTTAACTTGTAGGATTTTTAAAACTTTCAGTTTTCTATTTAGTAGTACAAGTTAATTTTTGTAGAGGACATGATCTAGTTTGTGCCTAGTTCTTGGGGGCAGAGCATGTGAACATCCATTTTAGGTATGACCCTTCTGACTCATGCAGCCCAGGATAGCTCCAAATGTTTCATTCAGCATTGATGTTTGTGGCATTTTCCTTTTTTAAAACCTGTTTTGGTAGACTAATTGATTTTTAAATGTTGAGGCAGCCATGTAATTGGCATAGTATATAATTATTTTATATGTTGCTTTATTTGACATGCTAATGCTTTATTGAGAACTTATACACCTATTTCATAAGAAATATTAGTCTACATCTTTACAGCTTTTATAATATTTTATTCTGGTTTTTATATTAGGATAAGGCTGGCCTCGTAGAGTGAGTCAGGAATTATCTTTCCTTTGAAAACTACTGTAGAGATTTCCCTAAATTTTTGTAGAATTCACCAGTAAACACATCTGGCACCAGTACTCTGTACTTTGGAAGCTAAACAATTGTTGATTTGATTTCATTTAAGATGGTCTTTTTCTTCTTTGTAAATTTTAACAGACTGTCTTTCTAGGAATGGCTCACTTCACCTAGGTTATCAAATTTGGAAGCATGGATTTATTTGTAATATTCCTTTAATTTCCTTTTGTTATTCATAAGATCTGGGGTGAGGTCTTTTCTTTCATCTCTGATATTACCTATTTATGCAAATATTCTCTTTCTCCCCCTCCCCCAACCCCAGGATGGCTAGGAAGATATCCATTTCTCTGAATTTTCCCAAAGCACCTGCTTTCTTTGTTTTTAATTAAATATCTTTTTTGCCTTATTTTATAAATTTCAGTTTATTTTTAGGTTTGTTTATTTCTTTATTTGCAAGCAGACACAGACAGGGAGAGAAAAAGGAGAACAGAGAGAGTGTATGGGTTTCCCAGGACCGCTGGCCACTACAAGTAAATTCCAGATGCATGCAACACTTTGTGCATCTGGATTTATATAGGGGCTGCAGTATTGAACTCAGGCCATCAGGCTTTGCAAGCAAGCGCATTTAGTCTCTGAGCCTCTTGAATTTTTGTAATTTCATTTGTTACTGAGATAATTTTCTTTTATTTACTTTGGATTTAATCTGCTCTTTTCCTCTAGTTTCCTAGTTTGGAAGCTTAGACTATTGACTTTGGATCTTTCTTCTTCTGTTACCTACCTGTGGATCTATAAATCCCTCTTAAGTATTTTCACCAAAAAAATTCTACCAAAACAATTCTTGTAATTTGTTTTAATTTTCATTTAAGTATTTTTTTATTTCTGATGAGATTTCTTCTTTGATCCAGGTGTTACTTGGAAGTTTGTTATTTAATCTCCACTTACTTTGATATTTTGTAGTTATCTTTTTTAAAAATTCTTATTTATTCATTTGAGAGAGAGAGAGAGAATGAGTATGCCAGGGCTTCCAGGCACTGCAAACGAACTCCAGATGCCAGACAGGACCGAACGGGAGCAATAGTGGCATGTCTGCTCTTGGGGAAACCAGCTGCTCCCTAATTGGACTGAAGGTCCTCTCTATGGGAGGGAATACATGCCTGGTACTGAAAAAACTAATCAAAAGTCTATGGCAGGGGAGATCATGAGCCTTAGTGGTATAAAGCCTGCTCTTGTCTGGCTAAATGTATATATTATTCCCATCAAACTGCCCTGAAAGCACTATACTTAATGTTCATTTTCACATATTAATGCTATTCTCATTTCTGGTTAGAGAAGCTTCTCTTTTCAGATGGAGATGACCACTGGGATGACCCAAAAGGCAACATAGTGCTGAGAAGAAGGGAGGTAGGAGTGTCCAGCACTGAAATATCTCTATCACACCCTCCAAGGCTCAGGGTCCATTGTGGAAGGGGGGGAGGAATGTAGGGGCCAAAGGAAGGATATGACTCCTTACAATGCAACTGTCCAGACAGAAATTGGCCTCGATATCCATGACCTCGCAGTGCCTAGCAATACCTTCACAAGAACCTCATAATAGGAGAAAAAGATGATGACATCAAATTAAAAGAGAGACTAATGGAGAGAGGGAGGGGATATGATGGAGAGTGGAGTTCTGAAGGGGAATGGAGGGAGGGAAGGGAAATATCATGGTTTATTTCTCTAAGTATAGAAGTTGTCGATAGAAAAAAAAGAAGAAAATGATGGATCCATTATTTTGTTGCCATGGTGGTGATGGCAAAGTGGAGCTTTGGTGTGGTGAGAGTTTTCCCCTAGGGGTTTTAGCACACCAGCTTGAGCACTTAGCCTGCTCATTAGATGGAACAAGATGGTTTAAGTGGAATGACATATTTCCTTTCCCCTGTGGAAGGTTAGAGGTGACTGGAGTGTGACATTTTCCTTCCCCTGGGTCAAATAGGTTCTGATAATACCCTGGAAGGTTTGAATCTGCCTAGTTTGTTTCCCTAAGAGTAAGTCTTTGTAAGACAGAGTACTCTTGATCATTTCTAAACTGTTTCTTTGTTTTTCCCCTTCTAGAACCAGACGGAATTTTCCTTTAACATTTACTATGAGAACCAGGCAAAGGTGAAGCTCTGAGCAGACCGCAGTTCAGGGTGTCCTGCTACAGCAGTTACCTTCTTATTGCTGGGACCAAACACCAGACCAGATGCATCTGACAGAAAGAAAGGGTTACTTTCTTCATGGCAAAGAAAGCATGACAGGCCTGAGCAGGAAGCCTGGGGCACATCTCCACAGCAGCAGGAAGAATAATCTGAGTACTGGGCTTACAGCTGAGCTGTTACCCCAAAGCCACTCACCAAACAACAAATCTCTTCCAGAAAGGCTGTTTGCCCTGTGTCTTCCCTTGTCTTATGGACCAAGAAAATGGTGTTCATTTTTCAGTCTTCTACATTTTCACTTCTTAGGAAAGAGCAGCAATGTCAAAACTCCTTATGTATAGAACTGGAACCTGGAAATCAATAATTTGTGTTTAAACCCCAGGACTAGGGATAATGAAGTACTGTGAGTAAACCAATAAAGACCATTCCAATGGCTATAATTCAGACTTGAATTTGATGCTAAGCTTTGTGACCCCAGTGTCAAGTGGGGATATTGAATTCATATAGAAGCCATATTGGGTAATGTACTAGACAAGGTTCTTTATAATATTCCTTACCAGCTAATACTAGAGTGGGATTCATAAGCTAATTTCTTTTGGTCTTACCTTAACAAAAGGGCTGAAATCCTCAAATACCAAGACATCTTTCAATTATAAGGTCTTACTGACAAGGTCCTACCACTGCTATTCAGAAAAGGTAAAGTTTCCACTTTACCTTTTTAATATTTGCAGATAACAAAAGAGAAATATAAAGAATTTAATGTGTTTACATTTTCTCTAGTATATATAAAATGGACAAATTGAAAGATGTCACTCCAAGAAAGAGGCTACAATATGTTGACCATTTCCTTCCACTATTTCTTATTTTTTAAATTTTTATTCCCAATTGTCATACACACATATAAATGTGTCTTGATCATAGTCACCTGCTACCTTCTCTTGCTCCCCTCCTCCATTCCCCCTTTCACTGAATCCCTTATTCATTCTAACTCTCTCTTTTCATTCAGTCAAACATAACTTCTTATGAGAGTTTCTGACCAGCATAAACCAGGCAGTTTCTCTATCCTGAGTAGGTGGACATGGATCTAAAAGAAGAGAAGCAAAGATGTTGTATTACAGATAAACTTAAGGATTCCTTTGGATTTCTACAGAGTTAAAAATCCTCGAAGATTTCCAGTAGAGGCTGATGTTTAAAACTCACAGGGTTGGATCCCATGGAAAGGTCAATATTGGAATTCATCTACATACTACAAACACAATGCCATGGTTATATCCAGAGAACACTGCACAATGAAGGGCAGAAGAGTGAGGGGAGGAGAGAATGGAAAAAGAAGGAAATGGAGGGAAGAGGGGAAAGGACAAGAAAGGAGAAGATGAATCCAAATTTTACAGAGAACAATAAAGAATAATAATAAAAAGATAAAAATAATTTGGGGGGCTGGATAAATGGCTTAGTCATTAAGGCACTTGCCTGAAAAGCCAAAGGACCCAGGTTCGATACCCCAGGGCACATGTCAGCCAGATGCACAAGGGAGTGCACACACCTGGAATTTGTTTGCAGCAGCTGAAGGCCCTGGTGTGTCACCCACTCTCTCTCTCTCTCTTTCTCTCTCCCTCTCTCTCCTTCTCCTTCTTCTTCTTCTTCTTCCCTTCCTGTTTCTCTCTCTCTCAAATAAATGAGAAAATTTTTTTAAAATTTAAAAATAGTTCATGGAAGAGGGGCAGAGGCTGGGAAGAAGGCTCAGCAGTTAAATGTACTTGCTGGCAAAGCCTGTCTGCCTGAGTTTAATTCCTGGTACCCACATAAAGCAAGATTCACAAAGTGGTGCATGCATCTGGAGTTTGCTTTCAGTGATAAGAGGTCCTGCCATGCCAGTAATCACATACATTCTCATTCTTTCTCTCTCTCAAATATGTAAATAAAAATATTTAGGGCTGGAGAGATGGCTTAGTGGTTAAGGCGCCTGCCTCCTAAGCCTAAGAACGCTGGTTCCAATCCCCAGCGGTTCCAATCTCCAGGTTCCACATTTAGCCAGATGCAAAGTGATGCAATGCCACACTTGACCACAAGGGGGCACACACATCTGGATTGCGTTCGCAGCAGCTGAGAGGCTGCTGGAGTGCCCAGCTAATCTGTCTTCCTCTCCCTCTCTGTCTCTCTCAAAAAAAAAAAAAAATTAAAAATCACTCTTACACTATGCCTCTGTAACTGTGGACACCATGTATCATTAGATTAACGGTGTTGTATTAAAATCTCATATTTTCACATTTGTGCCATGTTAGAGATGAAGAAATGTGGCAAGAAAAATGATAAGATATTGCCCAATTTCATATAATAGAGTTAAAGCAGAATTTACCTTCTGTTCTGAGCCCAAAGTTCTTGGGACAACAATGTTTTGCATTTCATCATGAAATAAATGAAAAAGAAATCTTTCAAGGAATAACAGGAACACATACATAAAGAAGCTTTTAAAAAAGGGCAGAGGAGGGCTGGAGAGATGGCTTAGCAGCTAAACACTTGCCTATGAAGCCTAAGGACCCCAGTTCGAGGCTCGATTATCCAGGACCCACGTAAGCCAGATGCACAAGGGGGTGCATGCATCTGGAGTTCGTTTGCAGTGGCTGGAGGCCCTGGCGCACCCATTCTCCCTCTCTCTCTCTCTCTCTCTCTCTCTGCCTATTTCTGTATCTCTCTCTCTCAAATAAATAAATAAATAAATAAATAAGCCCGTTTAGCATTTAAAAAAAAGGGGGGGGCAGAGGAAAGGAGATGGGATAGGGAAGGGAAGGCAATAAAGAAAATTCTAGAAAGACAGTCTTACTGGCCTCTTGGCACCTCTATTTCATTTCTCCCTGGTATGAAACAGAAAGGTTTCCTTACTGTCTGATGGCTGGCAGCACATCACTCGGGAATGGACACCAGGTAAAGGACACATATAAAATAAGTATGATGGCTGGAGAGATGGATTAGTGCTTAAGGTGCTTGCCTGAAAAGTGTAAGGACTCCCCACACAAGGTGATGCATGTGCACAAGGTCATGCATGCTCACAAGGTGGTGCACATGCCTGGAGTTTGACTGCAGCAACTAGAGGCCCTGGCAAGCCAATTCTCTCTCTCCCTCTCTCTTGCTTGTTCTCTTTCACAATAATTAATTAATTAATTAACTAAGGTAAGAGGATTGTGAAACCAATCTTGCCTCATAGCTCAAGAACACTTCAAATTTTGTTTCCCAGTAAAGGCATATTGTTATGTCCCTAACTCTGTTTCTCAGTTATCTCATTGTCCCAGAAAATATTCTTGCTTTAAATAAATGATATTAAAGTATACCTTTATTTTATGTGAAATACAACACATAAAATCTTAAAATGCAAGCAATATTCCATTCTGAAGATAAAGCTGTTTCACAGGTATTATGGTGGTTGGGAGGAATGAAAATACCTGTTCCAAACTTAGTAGGCAAAATGCTTCTCTAGTTCCTTTTGTTTTCCATAAAAGCCACAGCTTCAATGGGTTTATTATAGCACCATAGCTGAAAAGAGCTGTCAGAGTTTGCCCAAAATAGAAATAATCCTTAAATAAAATAAAAACATAACCACTGTGCAACTTTTGATTTTCAACATCTAAAAGATGGTGAACAGCATTGATGTTTGGCTAGATAGTTACTATAAAAAATGTAAAATCAAAGAGCAGCTGACAGGATTGGAAATGTTCCACCATGGTAAGTAACCTGCACGAGGACTGGCTGGTAGCAAGCCCTTAAAGCAGAATTGGCAGTCATCTTGGAAATCCATCCTCAGGCTTAAGGAAAATTTTTTGTCCACACACCCCAGTCTACTGCAAAGAGACATGGCACAGGAGATAGGGTATTCCTTGGGCAGAGAACCTGTTAACTGTCAGCCTGACACTTTCAGAGTCCCAATAGCTGAAAAAGAAACCGTTCACTTCATCTTGCATTGCCTTACCTTACTTGCTTCTGTAAAGACAAACCTTGTACTCAGCTCTGTACAGGTGGCCAAGTATAAAGCTGGGCACCTGGTGAGCTCTCGTGCCTTCATGAACGGAATTTTGTCTGTCTCATCAACAAATTTACAGGTTTGGGCTGGAGAGATGGCTTAGCGGCTAAGGCGCCTGCCTGCTAAGCCTAAGAATGCTGGTTCCAATGTCCAGCAGTTCCAATCTCCAGGTCCCACGTTTAGCCAGATGCAAAGTGAGGCAAGGGCGCAATGCCGCAGTTGCCCACAAGGGGGCGCACGCATCTGGATTTCGTTCACAGCAGCTAAGAGACTGCTGGTGCGCCCATTTGTCTCCCTCGCCCTCTCTGTCTATCTCTCTCTGTCTCTCTCTCCAAAAATAAAAATAAAAAACAATTTACAGGTTAGAGCACACATGCACGTGCGCATGCACACACACACACACACACACACACACACACACACACACACGTAGGTAGGTATATTTTTTGAGGCAAGCCCAACAGACTGGTCTTTTTTATGCAAGAGAGAGAGAAAAAAAAAAGAGAGAGAAAGAAAAAGAGAGCGAGAATTGGCATGCCAGGGCATCCAGCCACTGTAATCAAACTCCAGATGCTTGTGCCACCTTGTGCACATGTGCGAACTTGTGGGCTTGTGCCACCTCGTGCATCTTGCTTATGTGGGACCTTTAGAGTTGAAGGTTGGTTCCTAGGTTTCACAGGCAAGCACCTTAACTGCTAAACCATTTCTCTAGCCCTAGTCTCCATCTAAAAGCCTCCCACTCACAATGTGGTTGTGTTTGGTGATAGTACCCTTGGAGAAATGACTGACTTAACATGAGGTATTTAAGCTAAGCCCTAATCAAATCTGAACGGCATCTTAATAAGAAGTTATGAGTAGAGGAAAGACATCAACAAGCCACTGAGAGAAGCCTGAGATAGAAATCGACTCTGCACTCACCTTGATCTTGGAACTTTAGCCTTCAAAGCAGGGAGGAGATTGCTTTTTTCTTTGGGGCCTTGAGGTAGAATTAAAGGGGCATTCTCTATGTCTCCTGCTAATCTCACTCTGTCCCTAAGAGATTTTTCTGAGAAGGGTGGGGCCTACACTTCTTTCTCTCCTCACTCCACTCCATCCTTTGACCACTCCTCACATCCTTTCTCTTAAGGTATAATAATCATTTGTTATCTGAATTGTTTTACGTGACAGGAATCCAGATCATCTAACAATGGCCATCTATATGGCCAGGAAGCAGAGGTCTCAGTACTCACTCAGTCTAAGATGTTGGAATGCTCTGCAGTACGGGGTGGAAGCTGAAAGTCCAGTATCTCCATGGAGAGTCCCTGGTGCTGAATCCACATTGAAGGCTGAAAAAGCTGGAGTCTGATGTCTGAGTAATATCAGCAGTTGATGGATAATGCACCAATCAGAGGGAAAGGATGAGTACTCATGCCCTGGTTTCCTCTCCGAACACTTTTTTCTCTATCTGTGCTCCCAGCCCACGGAACAGGGTGATAATTCAGCCCATTACTATCCTACACATGTCAGTGCTGTCAGGAACACCTTCACAGACCAGCCACTGCAGAAAGGGACATTGATTGTTTATTTTTAGGTTTGAGCCATAAATAACAAGAAACATTATTAAGCATTAACTTATACTGTGATAACAACATTGTATGAATTTATTCACTTAACAGAACAAGTGTTCTAGAAAATTTATTGTCAACCCATTCTAAAGATGGCATCTTTGCAGTTTAAGATATCAAATTGGCAGATATCAGGTAATGAGTAAGAAGGATAATTATTTTATTTGTTTATTTTTTTTTTTTTTTTTTTTTTTTTTTTTTTTGGTTTTTCTAGGTAAGGTCTCACTCTAGCCCAGGCTGACCTCTATTTACTACTTAGTAGTCTCGGGGTTGGCAATGAATTCACACCAATCCTCCTACCTCAGCCTCCCAAGTGCTGGGATTAAAGGTGTGCGCCACGACGCTGGACCAAGAAGGATATTTTTTAATGTATTTTATTTATTTATGTGAGAGAGAGAGATAGAGAGAGACAGAGATGGATAGAGAGAGAATGGGCACTCCAGGGCCTCTAGCCACTGCAAACAAAGTCCAGATGCATGCACCACCTTGTGCTTCTGGCTTACGTGGGTCCTGGAGAGTCAAACCAGGATCCTTTGGCTTTGCAGGAAAACACTTTAACCACGAAGCCATCTCTCCAGCCTGAGAAGGATAATTTTTAAAGATACACACTAAACTCTACATTCTTGACCAACTATAAAATATTAATCTCTGGGCTGGAGAGATGGCTTAGAGAGTAAGGCGCCTGCCTCCTAAGCGTAAGAACGCTGGTTCCAATCTCCAGCGGTTCCAATCTCCAGGTCCCACGTTTAGCCAGATGCAAAAAAAGTGATGCAAGGGCGCAATGCCACACTTGGCCACAAGGGGACGCACACATCTGGATTTCCTTCACAGCAGCTGAGACTGATGGCATACCCATCTCTGTCTCCCTCTCCCTCTCTGTCTATCTCTCTCTGTGTCTCTCTCCAAAAATAAATAAAATAATAAAAAAATTTTAAATATTAATCTCAATGACCAAATGTGTAATAACTTATAATTCCCAATGACCAAGTATTATACTTGGTTTTATTTCTCACAATTGCACAAATCTCACAAATCCTTTCTTCTTCTTCCCTTACAAACACAATGGCTATACTTTAAATACATGGGGTGTCTGTATAAGTGCATATTTCCTTTCCAATTTTGCATTCTTCTTATGTTTATCATACAATTTCATTCTTATCTCCCTCCTATCCCCACACATACTAGCTTATCCTTTCAAACTGATGAGTCTTCTATCACCATAAACTAGAGGTTATATTATTATTCAATATTTAGTTGCCCTTTTGAGCTTTCTGTGAAAATGCATCTATTTTCAAGTGCAAAACACATTGCTACAATTGGTCGTTGTTTTTTCCTCATGATGTTCCCAGAATTCATGATGGACCAGAGAGATTTTTCTAATATCGAATATAGATCGAAATATGAAGCATCATTCTAAAAATTATTAAAGCAAAAACTTCAGTACTCATTTTTCAAAGAGTCTGCAACTGGAGCTACAGGAACACATAGTTTTCCTCACAGTTGCTGAAACTGCTCAGGGAGAAGGACTTCAATAAGATTCCCACATATGTTCAGATATACCAAATCTCAAATGGAAATTTCTTCTCACTTAATGAAGACAAGAAAGAAATTTTTAATTTTGATGTATGTGATAGGTTTGTTTAGATTAATATGCTCTGAGTTTAGTTTTGGTAGGTAGTATATGTCTAAAAATTCATGTATTTCTTCCAGATTATCTAATTTTGTGGAGTAGAGGTCTGGAAGTAAATTCTGAATATTTTTCCAATTTTGTTTATGTCTTTTATTTCTCCTTTATTATTTCTAATTTTGTTAATTTGAAACATCTCATTTTTCACTTGATCAAATTGGTCAGAGGTTTATCAGTTTTGTCTATCTTTTTTCAAAGAACCACCTATTTTTCATCAATTTTCTTGTTTTCTTAGTTTCCAATTAATTAAGTTCTGCTCTGATCTTGATTATTTCTTTCCATATGGAATCTCTTTGGATTGGATTCTTCTTGTTTTTCCAATTCCTTTAGGTAGATGGTTAGGTTATTAATTTGGGATCTCTCTGTCTTTGTTATGAATGCATTTAGTGCTATGAATTTTCCCCTTAAGACTGCTTTCATGGTGTCCTGTAAGTTTTGTTCTCATTGTTATTCAATTCTAGAAATTTTACAATTTATTTTTTTATTTCTTTCACTACCTATTTATTGTTTAAAATATGTTGTTCAGTCTCCAGTTGCTGATGGAGTTTCTGGCGCATCTCTTGTTGTTAATTTCTAGCTTTACAGCGTTGCGATCTGATATGCTGGAGGAAATTGCATCAACTTTTCTGAATTTATGGAGAGAGGCTTTAGGGCCTAATATACGATCTATTTTGGAGAAGGTTCCATAGGCTGCTGAGAAGAATGTGTAATCTGTGTAATTTTTGTCGATGTCCATCAGGTCCAGTTGATCTATGCTGTTGTTGAGCTCACTTATTCCCTGTTGATTTTCTGTTTGGATGGTCTGTCTATTGATGATAGTGGAGTATTAAAGTCCTTACCTATGATGGTGTTGATTTCTGTTTTGTTGTCAAGTAGGTTTTGTTTTATAAACTGTGGTGCACCTGTGTTTGGCATATAAAGAGTTATGATTGTGATGTCTTCTTGTTGGATCATTCCCTTGATGACTAAGAAGTGGCCTTCTTTGTCTTTTTTATTACTTTTGGTTTGAAGTATATTTTATGAGATATTAATATAGTGTCATGCCCTTTGCCCAAGGTTCAGAGAGCCTGGTCTCACTTGGTTTTGATCATGGCCACAAGGGCAACAATCTCTGTTAATATGCATGGGGCACCACCAATGGAAGTGTGGAGCCATTCCAGGACTCCTTGGGGTTGGTATAATGCTCCCATGATGGTTGGGGAGGAGTTAAATATCAAAGCTGAATTTGCTTGTCTGGAAAGTACCGGGCAAGTGCCATATCAGAAAATGTTATTAATTTTGGTTAATGCCTGTTTTGCCTCTGGGCTTAGGAGGAGGGGGGAGGATGGATCTTTGTCAACTTTTAATATGTCAAATAAGGGTTGTAAATCACTGGTTGGGACAGGGAGCCATGGCCAGAGTCAATTGAGGTTCCCTAGAAAGCCCTGAAGTGGGGCCAATGTGAGCTTCTGGGGAAAGGAGAGTATGGGTTTAAGAGGCTGGGAAGAGGTGAGGGAGAGTTCTGTCCTCAGAAAAGTTACAGGTGGGATAAGTTGGATTTTATTTGGGGAATTTTGAAGCCTGCCTCAGTGAGGGAAGGTATTAATTGATCCCTTAGCTTGGCTGGTGAGGTGGAGGAGTATTTCTATACTAGGATGTCATCCCTATAATGATAGATACTAAGGCCTTGATCTAAATGTGGCCTTAATGTCATAGCAACTGTTTCTTGGCATATAGTGAGGCTATTAGCCATACCTTGGGGCATTGTTGATGGAGGGGGACCAAGAACACAAAGTGTTGTCAGTCTCGGGGGTGCAGGAAGATAGAAAAGAAACAATCCTTAATATCAATTGCAAGGCGGGGGTTGTTGTCTGGAATGGCCAACACAAGGGACAGTCCTCTTTGAGGGTCACCCCAAATGAGCATGGCTTTATTGATGGCCCTAAGATCTTGTAGTAGCCTCCATCCTCCTGAGCTCTTTTGAATTACAAACACAGGAGTGTTCCATGGGCTCCGTGAGGGGTGGATGTGATTAAGCTGGAGTTGTTCTGTTACTGACTGATTTAAGATTTCACGTATCTCCTTTGGCAGACGCCACTGTTCAACCCAGGTTGGCTCATCAGAGAGCCATTCTAGGCAGGGAGTTTTGTACTTAACAGTGGCCTTTAGGATCTCTCATAGTTTTCCATCTAAATGGTTTCTCCCTCTATATTACTGGCATTAACTACATCTAGGGCCTCAAGGATGTCTATCCTTAGCATATAAGTTGTTACATCCACCACTAGGGGTCGGATGAGACCTGTAGTTCCATCTGAATCTTTCCACTTAAAGGCTTCCTTGGAAGCATATGCCTGTGAAGGACTGCCTATCCCCATTAATTGGGGCCTGGGCACTAATTCCCAGTGTTGGGGACTTCAGATCATTTAGAATTGTCTTGTCTGCCCCAGTATCAATTAGACATTTGAAAATTTTTCCTCAGACCTCTAAGGCTAGCCTTGGGTGGGCCCCCTCTGGGATGCTTGTTACCCGCTGTATAGTATGGGTTTTCCCTCTTATTGACAGGGCTGAGGGTTGCCCCTTTTGAAGCTTAAAGTCTCTAGGGTTTTGACATCTTTGTCATAAGTAGAGCAGCAGTCTTTTTTCCAATGATACTCCTTGCAACATCTAGGGCAAATTGTTTTTGGATGGTAGGCACCCTTAGCAGCCTGATGTTGAGGACATTCCCCTCTCCAGTGTCCTCCTTCTCTGCAATTAAAGCATTTTCCTTTAATTTTCAAGGCTGCACAGAAGGCCTGTGCTAAAGAGGCAGCCTTATGTGAGGCAGTTCTGATACCCTGAGTAGCAACTATCTATTTATCCTAATGTTCATCCTTGAGGCCTTGGCAAACTAGTCTACATTTGAGATTATACCTTCCCAGATGATATTTTGAGGAAGACATCCCTGGCCATTGGGTTGGGGATTTTTCTCTCTAGATTGGTTTTTGTCCTTAATATAAAACCAGAGAGGGTTTCCTCCGGCTTTTGACAAAGGAACAGTAAGTAAGAGGTATTGTCCTGTTTGTTTGTTTGGGTTTTTTTTTGGGGGGGGGGATATTCTATCCCATGGGAGGGTGCAGAGGCAAACTTGGTCATAGATCCCTGGAGGCTGTCGGGCCTGATGAAGGCCTATGGAGAAATTGTCCTATCCAAATAATTCATCAAACCCCCAGGGAATATTTTGTTGATTTTGGTTTCTTTTTATTTGTTGGAGGCATTTGTCTCTATAGAGAGCTTCCCATTTAAGGAACAGGGGACTAGACACCAGTCCTGGGGGGGTATTAATGGAGCCCCATAGGCTCTGGAGGAGGGACTTAGTCCATGGCACATGGATCCCATCCTCCCTAATGGCCTGTCTGAGTTCTTTACAATCATAGGCTTGATAGGGGTACCAGTCTAGGGGCAGAGCCTGAGTTGCTTAAATATTAATGGGAAAAGCTGCTACTTTCTGATAGAATGCCTTTCTCTTGTTATCTCAGGCCTCACATCATTGTGTGATCATAAGTGGGGGGGGGAGGGACACAGATGGAGGGAAGTCCTGGACAGGGGAGTTTATCATGTTGGGATTCTTTTGGCCTATATAACATGATTCCGGAAGAGGGCAGCCCAGATCAGGAGGCATGTATGGTGGCAAAAGTGGCTAAAGTGGAGTGGGTGTAGGGGAGTTCGGGGTCATCTTTTTTCTAATTTCTTCTATTGCTTTTTCAAGGGAACTGATGTCTGCCACTGGCCAGTCCTTGGGACGCTCCTCATCAGAGTCATCATCTGATTTTCTCTAGGAAGAGGTCTTAGGGGGCTAATGCATTGCCTAACACCTGCTATGATTGGGAGAAAAGAGGAGGGTTTCCTTCCTGAACCTCCTGTCTTCTGGATAAATAAGCTATGAGGGTTCACATGTCTGGGTTATATGGATCCCCAGAAATCATCCTGGGGCGATCTGGAGGACTTCTTCCCAGAGGGAGATAACCTCTCTCTGGGAGAGCTTAATTTCCCTAACTTTCAGAATAGCCCTTAAGCCATAAATCTGTAATTCCTTTTGTTGGGAGGCAATATTGCCCATGATAGAAAAAGAATGGAGATGCCAAGACCAGAGGGCAATGTTCCTAAGGGCTGGATAGCACCAGGGGGGATTCTCCAAAGGTCCATATGCAGGCCTGTCTGCAAGTTTAAGAGACTGGAGACCACCCTAAGGGCTTTCAAATGGTTGTTGTATTACTGGTTTGAGTCAGAGAGAAATAGACAGGAGGTTGTTGCCAATGCCCAGGTAAGCTGTCAGGGTCCGACGGCCTTGGCCAAAAGACATCAGTTGCCTGTTCACCTTATTTGGTCCCTCACAATGGCATGGGCCACAAGGGGCCGATGCTCCCCTAGACAATGATTGTCCCTCTGGGGGAGCACTCACTTGCCCCCAGCACATCTTGGAGAGTCCCTGGTTCCTCAAGGGGTCAATGTGCACCAGCTCCATGGAGATGTCCAGGCAACTATTGAGCAGGGTCTTGAGTGGCCATGAGGGCAATGGGAAGAAACACCTGGGAGTCAGCTTCAGAGAACAGCTCTCGTTTATTCAACAAGGAACTGGGTTTTTACAAGCAGTTGAGAGAGAGAGTGAGAAGAGGGTCCCAAGGGGATTGGTGGGTTCAAAGGTTGTTTGCCAATGTCTAGTTGGCATATAGGGATATTCATTCCAGCACATAGGAAGAGGGTCAGTTGATCTATGTAGTGGTGGGAAGAGGTAGAGAGCCATAGGGGGATGAACTGTGTAAAGGTTGTTGGCTGGTACTGTATAAGGAGTTTCCTAGGTAACTGGCCAAAGGTCACAAGGCTATGAGCGAAGCCTAAGTCTTATCAGGATGTCCAGGCACCCTGGGCTAGGGGGAGTTAACGGCCCTCCTCCTGCCAGGTCATGGGGCCCAAGATTTGTCTGGGGGTCCAGGCTCACTGTGATCCCTGGGAGGGGAGAGGAGCCTTACTCATGCCAGTCTTGGGACCTGAGATTTTCCCAGGATCCAGGCTGCTGTGACCTCTCCATAGCCTGGGCCCTAGTTGTGTCTGGGCCCCTGCCTGTGTCCAACAACTGATAAAGGAAGACAGTCAGTGGACTCCTCTGGCCTCTGCATGTGTGAGCAAAATGCACACACCACCCATGCATATGCCCCATATACATGTACATACCAACCACATATCATACTGAGTGCGGACACACATACACACACACACAAAACAAACACACACATAGGCACCAACTGGCAGCTAGTGGTAGTATCAAAAAACCATTGACAGCATGTCATGAATGTTGCATGTGCACTTTCTTTCTCAGCTTAAAATGCTTACTTATAACCCAGCTTCCTTCAACAGTCACTTAACAGAAGGTCACAGCTTTTCTTCCTATTTCTATTGGCTTCTCTTGGTGAGTTTATGTCACCTTAAGTAAGGTCATCTGAAAATCTGAACTGAGGAATATTTACTTCACCATGCTGCTACATTTTAAATATTCATATGCAAACAGAGAAAGACAGAGAGAGAGGAAGAAAGACTACTGCTACTTCTGCTGAAAGATCTATAGTAAGATTTTTGCATATGATCAGCTATATGTTAAATTAATAAAATTTGATTTGCACATTATTTTCTCCAATGTATTCACTTAACTACATTAATCAAGAAATACATTTTCAAACCCTCTATCCAACAATTACTTCTATAACCTAATGCTAATTTTAAATGAATTTATTGGATTTTCCTTTTATAGAAAACTAGGAAGTGTTGTCTGTTCATCACCACCCTGCCCTTCCTCCTCCTAGGAATTTCTTCTAGGCAATCTCATCTCTTGCAGTTACCTTCTCATCACTGGAAAAAACAGCCAACTAGAAGCAGCTTATGGGAGGAAATGGTTTATTTCAGGATCATGGGGTCTAGGGGAAGCTTCATCTTGGCAGAAAAAGCTGGCTCACATCATCATACATTCACACAGGAAAAAGAACCAACACCAGCAAGCAGCAACTGACTCTCAACACACACCTAGGGCTGGAATCAAGATTCAACTCCACTGACTTACCTCCTCCAGAGGGCTCTGCCTGCTTTAGAGTTGAGAAAAAAAGTTTAATCTTAATTTTAAAAATAGGTGAGGCTATGCAGAGGCTACATAAGGCTATGCATTCAACCCACCACACCATCCATGTACTATTATATATCATACTGACATGTTTTTACATTATCATATTTCTTCATCACAAATCATATTTGATTATGACCTACCATCCTGGGGCTAAGTCAAGCAGTGCTGTATTCACAGAGAGATTGTCTGAGTCTTCAATATTATACAAATGTTAGATTTTTCAATGATACTTTCAATATCATATTTCTTTGTCCTTCAAAATTATCACAGAACTATCACAGAAAATCTATACCACTTTTTTCTCATCTCTGGGCAAAACATCTGACCAGATGCAGCTTAAAAAAGGAAAAAGTTTATGGTTCCAGAGGATGGAGTCCATCATAGTGGGAAAATCATGGCAAGAGGTAGGGCACCAGAACCTCATGGTCACATCAGCAGTGAAGAAGGAGAGAAACAGGGCAGGAAGTGGTATCGGTCTGTAAAACTCAAAGACCTGCCTCCAGAGACACACTTCTTCCTGCAAGGTTCTACTTTCTAAAAGTTCCACAACCTTCCTGAACAGTGCTACCACTTGGGATTAAGTATTCAAAGACATGGGTCTGTGGGGGACAATTTACTTAAATGACCATCATTTCGAAATAACACCATTGGATTTGTGTTTAGTACTCTGACTTTGCAAAGAATGAAGAATTTTCATGGTATATTCTTTTTAAGTTTATGTATAATTCCTTTCTGATCTAGACACCAAGGAATCAGTCTAGATTTCCCATCGAACAGTTCCACAATGTGACCTATGAATGTCACCTCCAGTTCATAAATACTTATAGCATGGGACTTTCACAAATTTGATTGGAATTGATGGAACCCTTTGGGATGAGATGAAATGGAAGCATAGTATTCCGTTACGGCCTCATCTGTCGTTTTACATTTTGTCCTTGACATCTGGTGCTAGCAATGGCTCATATCACATTTCTTGGCATGACACTTGTCCAGTATTTGCACTGAGATATCCATCGACATCCCGACCTGTGACTAAGAGAGGCTTCAAGATTTCTAAAGCTTAAATCTGAGAAATCCAATGTCCATCATCTGGTTTTACCTCCCATCCTATAATCACTTTCAGTTTTCTTTTCCTTAGGTGTCAAAGGCTGCATAAAGTGCTTTATCTGATAGACTCCACAGAAAAGCAACATTCATTACCCCACAGCAGAGTCCCCATATGCAACCTACCCACATACTCAATTCTCTCAGATAAAAATAACATTTACCTCCTGACACATATTCTCATTATCTATTGGCCTAATATGTTTAAAATATGGATGATAGCTCATCACTACTCAAATGAATTGGGATGGTTCAGAATGAAGCAGAACATGAGATAGTCATGAGATACTAAAGAAAATGTCCTATAACTGTCCAAAGCCACAAAATCGGAGGCAAAATGTGTTTAAGTCAACATTACAAGGC
This sequence comes from Orientallactaga sibirica, assembly GCA_036365145.1. Lineage (NCBI taxonomy): Eukaryota > Metazoa > Chordata > Mammalia > Rodentia > Dipodidae > Orientallactaga > Orientallactaga sibirica. Next base: position 5,353,608 of record JAEOAD010000027.1, read on the forward strand.
TGGGATTTAGCTTAGTGGAAGAGTGTTTCACCAGCAAGTGCAAGGCTCTAGGTTCAGGTAATCACTGGAACAGCAAAAAAATTGCAAAAGCTTCCCCCCCTCCAAAAAAAGGGGGGACTAAATCAACTTTAAGTTAATGTGAAACAGAAGAATCCCAAAAGTATGTTCTTCAGAAAATATCTGTGGCTTGTTTTATGATGTTATAAAATTAAATGTACAGAAAAATAGAGAAATGTTAGGAACAGGGAGATTTCACAATACTAGCAATCACTACTGTCCAACAGTAGTCCACACAGAACACAGTACAACATTACCCTGGTCTCTTTCCTTTATGTGTAATTATCGCCAGGAATAAGATATACCTGTGTCAGCTAACAGTTTTAAATTACATCTATGTTATAATTTATGTTAATAGCATAATAGCATAACAATGACAGATAATGTGTACCAACATTTACAAATCAGTTGCAATGCATTTCAATTACTATTCTCTTCCTATCTGATCAGCAGCAAAATCAAATTAGCAGTGCAACCATTAGTTTCTGAATTATCCTAACATGGAGAGTCTTAACTTGGATACTTTTTCATTTACAGTGCTGCTCTAGGATCCAAATATAGTTGGTGGATCAGGAAAAGCAAGCAAATTGTATACATGTACAACTAATGGCTTTTGTATGGAGAAATGGTGAAAATGATTAGGAGGTAAAATTGGATTTCAGTTGTGGTTGAAGTGAACAAGAGGAGTAGGATAATATGTCTCCAGAATGAAATGGACAGTGTGATAACGAATGATATGGACAGGAAATGCAAAAATAGTTCATTTTCTAAGGTGGAGTCTCATTCTGCCCTCATTTCCTGAGGTCTTTCAGGAGGTCTCAGCAGCTTAGTACTGCCTCAAAAGTCCTTGTAATAGCTTGGAACTCAGTGGAACCCAAGGCTCATCCCATCACTATGAAGCAGAGCTAGGCATAATGCAAGCAAATCAAAATATTCTGATCAAAGGCATTCCTTGAAATGTATAGTCCTTGATCAAATACACCATGCAATATATTGAAAGAAAGTATCATATCTATTTACAAAATATGGTACCCACACTCCCTCTGACAGGATGCTCAGTCATGCTCCTTATTCTAAGTACATTGCCAATTTCTTTAACTCTTTCCTTTAGAGTAGAATCCTGTTCTTAGGACAGGTTTAAAATGCAAGTGCTGGGGTTGAGAGATTGCTTAGTGGTTAAGGCACTTATCTGCAAAGCCAAAGAACCCAGGTTCAATTCACCAGGACCCACGTAAGCCAGATGCACAAGGGGGCCCACACATCTGGAGTTTGTTTTCAGTCCCTGGAGGCCCTGGTACACCATTCTCTCTCTCTCTCTCTCTCTCTCTCTCTCTCTCTCTCTCTCTCTCTCCTTTTTTTTTTTTTTTTTTTTTTTTTTTTGTTGTTGTTGTTGCTGCTGTTTTTCGAGGTAGGATCTCACTCTAGCCCAGGCTGACCTGGAATTCACTATGTAGTCTCAGGGTGGCCTCAAACTCATGGCAATCCTCCTACCCCTGCCTCCCAAGGGTTGGGATTAAAGGTGTGCACCACCATGCCCAGCTCTCTCTCTCTCTCTCTCTTTCTCTCTCTCTCTCTACCTGCCTATTTATGTATCTCTCTACAAATAAATAAAAATAAAAACCATTTAAAATAAATGAGTAAAATGCAGGTGCTAACAGTTCTGGGAATGTCTGACCAATTCTCACCTTAGTTACACATTGAAGGACTATGGATATTCACATCCAGTACAGTGTGCAATACATAGATTTGTGTGCTCTTGGTAGGCTAGAAATTCAGAATACATTTTAGTAAAGAGAAAATGCACAGTGAAAATCAACTTGAGATTTTTCTCTCAAATTAGTGAATCCTAGAAGCTGTTCCTAACAGGGCAGAGTAACCGGAAAAGTCAAGATGCTCATGTCTCCTAAATCAAAGGGTGTCTACTTATAGATTCTTCTGATATTAGAAATATTCCCTACTGCTATCCCTATAAAAAGGTGTCTCTCAAAAGTAAAGATTAAAATAAAAGAAGAAAGCAAAAAGTAACACTAAAGGCCAAAAGGTTTCTCACAAATCCTTCAGGGCTTGAGTGGGAAAGTCTGGGTCTGTTTCTCCTCTGCCACTTACTTCCTGTGTGGCCCAAGGTAAACCACTTAGCCTTGCAGGGTTTAGTGTCCTAATCTGAACATTGAGACAATCATAATGTATTTCATAGGACTGCTGTGAGATTGAGTCAACTGACACAAGGAAAGCTCTCTCAATATGTTGAGACCTCATGCTCTGTACACAGTAGCTCATATATTGTTCTAGCAATGAAATGCACAATATGCCCAGAGCATGCTGAATAGCAAATATTCCAAACTCTAGCTGCACTGTAAATAGTTGCTTCACAACTAGTCAGGAGTCACAGACACAAAGATACCTCGATGGGAGAAGAAGGATGTCAATCAACCCATCTTTTCCATTGCTACACAAAATTAAGTCATTTGGAATCCCACAGGCAACCCCTGGGAACCTTTGCTGGAGATTTTTCTCTAAGGAGAAAATTCAGTGTTTGAATCGAAGCAGCACCTAGACTGTAGGCAAGCCTAAGAATCTGAACTCCATAATTCTCTAAAGAAATCTGAAGTCAATTAGCTGTTCTCGCCTTTGGATATAGGCTTAGTAGCACATAGTTATTAAAATGTTAGGCACTCACTTCACATGTTGAAGTTCTCCATATATTTTCACTATATTCATAATATTTGGAGATAGAATCCCTTAGATTGTACCTGGAAATTTTAGAGTATAGAAGAGATCTTTAAGTCAGTAATGGTCTATTTTTAAGGTGCATGTCGGATAACAGCAAACATGTTTTTGGTTTGCTTTTGTTTTGTTTTTCTTTAAATATAGAAAATGTTGTGAGTCCTGCAAGCTTCCCCCATGCATTGCTCTAATCAGTGATCCAACTGAGAGCCTAAATAAGGAATCTTCCTTCAAGTGAGTCTAGGAGGCAACTTAAGAAGTTACTAGGAGAGAAGAATATTGTTTGGATTTTGAATGCTGTGTTTCAACTTTGGGGGGCATTGATTCCAAAATAAGACAAATTGGTATATCAATTCATTTAAGACATTAATTGTGAAAGATAGGCAGAGGCGAGTGTTCTTTCTTCATGTTTCTCTCTGGATGTGGTGCTTTGCACAGGTTGGGAGACAACAAATCATATTTTTAAACAAGCATGGATATACAGGGGTGCACAGCAGAGTTGCCTGCAATGTCGCTTGCAAATGCTGACAGCTTTACCTCCTCTCAGCATATTAGCTGGTACAGCATACTGAGTGATGCTGCACAAATACCGACTCGTGTTGTTAGGAATCACAGCTACCACGATATAATTAGTAACCCACTCTGGGTCCTGTTCCTAGGTGGGCAGAGAAATCAAAGGGACAGGAAAGGAAGAATATCTCACACTCAGACACAATGCTTGTCATTGACAAGGGTTTGCTGTGAGGAAGCACTCAACAATCTCATCCTCCTGACACTGGCATGAAGCCAGCTGGCATTTCTGTGGGCTATGCTGAGAACGGGCGATTGCCAAGTGGGTGGCTGTCAACATTAGAAACAAGAAAAATAGAGGGAAAAAAATGAGTTGAGAGATATAACATCAACTTTCAGAGGCTTTTTATTTCTTCCCAGATGGCATAAATACTCCCAAGTATTGGTATCCTCACAATAGGCATCCCAGGATAATTATCAGAGCTTTAAAATTTACAAAGGACTTTTCCATATGCAGGCTCATCTATGAAGTTGGAATTTTTTTAAATGGTCTGGTTTATTAAGTCTTTCATGTAACTCCAGAATTTTTGCCTTATTCTTAATTGCAATTAATTTTAATTGAATTATGAAAACATTAAGAAGTTATATATTTACAGAGTACCACAAGTTATTTTGGTACATGTATAAATCATATAATACTTAAATCTGGGTAAACATATCCTCAAATATTTATCGTTTCTTTAATTAATTTATTTATTTGACAGAGAAAGAGGGAGAGAGAGAGAGAGAGAGAGAGAGAATGGGTGTGCCAGGGTCTCCAGACACTGCAAACAAACTCCAGACACGTGCGCCCCCTTGTGCATCTGGCTAATGTGGGTCCTGGGGAATCAAACCAGGAACCTTTGGCTTTGCAGGCAAATGCCTTAACCACTAAGACATTCCTCCGGGCCCTCTTTAATTTTTTAAATTTACCTATTTGTGCATGTGTATATATGGGTGTGTGTTCCATGGCATGTGTGTGGAAGTCAGACAACTTTGAGGTATCTGTGCTCCACCTTCTTTGAGACAGAGTCTCTGGCTTCCTCAAGAATACTTCAGGAACACAAAGGACCTTCAGACTATATGGCCTATGAGCTTAGGAGTCTCCTGCCTCTACCTCCCATCTTCATGGGTGTATTGAGATCACAGATGCATAAACCATTTTGCATCCAAGTTTATGTGGGTGCCATCTGAAATAGCCAGTCCAGTAAAGGACATCCAGCACTACGGGGAGAATGTGTTCTTCTCTTGAGAATGACATACCAGGTATTTAGTGACATGTTTATTACTATCTTATATCAGAGTAAAATAATAATTAGCTAGTTACAAGTATTAGGTTGTGGAGCCTTTGGACTTTGGCCAAGTGTATTAGTCAAGATTCTCTAGAGGAACGGAACCAAAAGAATGAATTGTATTAAAAGGGAATTTATTGGATTAGCTTACGACAGTCGAGCAATAGCAGGTTGCAGGCCTGAGAGTCAAGGAACCAGTTAGCTGCTCCAGTCCAGGAGGCTGGATGCCCCAGCAGTCCCAATCTGGCACTGAAGGCCTGGAGGCATCCTGAAGAGATGCTGCTCTTCAATTCATGCTGCTCTTCAGTCCACACTGGAAAGCACAGACAGCCAGGTGGGAGGAGGGGATACTTTCCTTCCCAGAGCTTCCTTAGATAAAGTCCCCCTACTCCCCAAGGGGCCACCCACTCTGGGGGAAGGGCTCACTTTGGGAGAAGGATTCTTCTTGTAGTTAATCCTTCCTAGAAGCAACCACAGAGACCCATTTATGAGGAATGTTTGTGGATTCCTAAACAGATCAAGTTAACACAAACTTAACCGTCACAAATCCACCCCTTGCCAACTTGACACCAAAATATATCTCCTTACATCATACCTAATTTCCAAATGAAGATAGTAACAAGGTCATAATTCTGCCTAACATGGTATAACTATCCCTTGTACAACCAGAAACACACAATCTTCTCCCCCAACATAAAGCAAAGTGCCTTGAGGAATGCTTAGTCTCTAATATAATAAGTCAAATATAAATTCAACAGTGGTTAACTAGCAATATGATCTTAATCAATATTAATTACCTAATAGAGAAATAGAGGAAGAACAAAAGCATCTTAATATTGGTGTAGATATATGCAGACCTCTTACCTCTTAACAAGGGAAGACAGAAACATTCGTGGCAATTACAGTGCACATTTTTGTAACTGGTCACATGGCCCTATATGGTATTTGTAACTGCCTTCTTCTCCTACCCATTCTGTATTTCCTCCACCTTCAGCAAGCACCTCAGCATGTCTTGATTCTTTACCTGGAGGGGTGACCCATACCTTCATTCCTGAAGGATCCGGGCCATTTATCACACTCCCTTGATTGGGTTATTGCAGTTGTCCATTGATTTTGATTACAGGGCATAATAACATCAAGAGACATCCTAAATGATCTCCTGCACTCCAGACATACTCTTCCTTACCTCCATTGTGGAGGAGGAGTCCAATTTCCCCCTTTTAGTCTGGATCAATCCTCCCCTGATAACTCAGTAACTCCTTTCTCAGCCTGTGTACTCAAGGGCACCAGGATCCCAAAGTGGCCAGGGGGAAATCTTAGTTTCCTGTTCAATGGAATATTTTCTTTTGTCTCCTGGAAAAAGCACTCCCCCCTCTTGAACCAAGACCTCTAGGCCAGCAGAGTGTAAGGTTGTGGGCACAGGAAACAAATATTTGGCTAATGGGTCACTTGGGGTGATGGTAAGTGGTACCATTCCCATTTCTACCCCTTGATTACTTGACCCATGAATCTAGGCTATAGGAGAAACAGCACCATATATAGGACACTGATTCAGAGTGTATACAGCTTGCTGGAGGACACTCCCCCAACCCTCCAAGATATTGCCACATAGTTGGCACAGTAGCTGTTTCTTTGAAAGGCCATTCCACCACTCTATCAAGCCAGCTGCTTCAGGGTGGTGGGGCACATGGTAAGACCAGTGAACTCCATGATCATGAGCCCACTGCTGTACTTCCTTGGCTGTGAAGTGAGTTCCTTGGTCAGTAACAATGCTGTGTGGAATACTATGATGGTGTATAAGGCATTCTGTAAGCCCACTGATGGTAGTTTTGGCAGAGGTATTACATGCAAGAAATGCAAATGCATACGCAGAATAAGTGTCTGTTCCAGTAAGAACAAAACACTGTCCTTTCCATGATGGAATGGTCCAGTGTAGTCAACCTGCCACCAAATTGCTGGCTGGTCACCCCAAGGAATGCTACCATATCAGGGGCTCAGAGTTGGTCTCTGTTGCTGGCAGATTTGGCACTCAACAGCAGATGTAGCCAGGTCAGCCTTAGTTAGTGTAAGTACATACTGTTGGGCCCATGCATAACCTGCATCCCTGCCACCATGGCCCCTTTGTTCATGGGCCCATTGTGAAATGACAGGGGTGGCTGAGGAAAGAGGTTGACCACTGTCCACAGAATGGGTCAGCTTATCTAATTGATTATTAAAGTCATCCTCTGATGAGGTCACATTCTGATGAGCATTAACATGGGACACAAGTGTCTATATCCTTTGCCCATCCAGAGAGCTCTATCCACATACACCTCCCCCAAATGTCCTTCTCACCAATTTTCCAATGGTGCTCCTTCCAACTCCTGGATCATCTGGCCAAACCATTGGCCACAGCCCATGAATCAATGTATAACCACATATCTGGCCATTTTTCCTTCCAAGCAAAATGCACAGCCATGTGTACTGCCCATAGTTCTGCCCATTGTGAAGACTTCCCTTCATCACAGTCCTTCAGAGTTGTCCCAGAAAGAGGTAATGCTGCAGCTGTCCACTTCTGGGAGGTGCCCGCATAACATGCTAAACCATCTGTAAACCATGCCCTAGTCTTCTCCTCCTTATTCAATTGATCATAAGGCACACACCATGATGCCATAGGTGCATGCTTGCGGACAGAAGGCATTGTGACAGGAGTAGCAACCATAGTCATTTGGGCAACTTCCTCATTTGACTTGTACCTTCAGGGCCTGCTCGAGCCCAATCACGGATATACCACTTCCACTTGATGATGGACTGCTGCTGTGCACATCCAACTTAAGGCCTGGTGGGTCAGATAACACCCAGCTCATAACGGGCAGCTCAAGTCACAAAATCCAGATGCATTCGCCCCCTTGTGGTCAAGTGTGGCATTGCGCCCTTTTTGCATCCGGCTAAATGTGGGACCTGGAGATTGGAACCACTGGAGATTGAAACCAGCTTTCTTAGGCTTAGGAGGCAGGCACCTTAACCACTAAGCCATCTCTCCAGCCCTTAGTAGGCTTTTTATCTATTTCACTTCTGGGAATACCATGATTAATTAGCCAGTACCAAAGGTCTACATGAGTCATACTGTTACGAGTATTGTTTTGCCTGCACTGACCATTACAGTAAACATGCCCACCTTTCCTTTAGCGATTCAGTGCTGATACTTTTGACCCTTGTTACCCTGAGATCCAGTTAGACCCATTGTATCTACATCACCTAAGCAGCAACTGTAGCTCCCACTGTGATATCTTCTTTGCAAATTATGGCAACTACTGGCAACCTTAAGTTTGCTGGGGCTCCCTTCATAAATCTGTTTCTTATAGTCTTACTGAAAGGCACATATTCTGAACGCTCACATTCTGGGGGTAAACATGAGTTTACATGGCAAATCCACTCCACCATTCCAAGTTCTCTGAGCCTTTTAATCCCTTCATCAACATTAAGCCAAGGGATATCAGGGAGCTCGAGTTCATTCACAGTAGGCCATCTATGGATCCATACTTCAGCCAACCAATCAAATAAACTCTTGGCACCTCTTCCAACTGCATGAGCTGCAGTGTTAAACCTGAAATTTTTTCTCAGTGAGCCCATTGCAATAAATTCAGCCTGATCTAATCTTATATTCCTTCCACCATCATTCCACACCCTTAAAATCCATTCCCACACATATTCCCCATGCTTCTGCCTATACAAGTTAGAAAGCTCCTGAAGTTCTCTAGAGGTGTACTTCACTTCCTCTTGAGTCACACTTTCTATCTCACCTTTAGGGGCATGCCTAGCCTTAGGCCTTGTTATAGGCCTAGAGGAAAACATGGGTGGGAACTGAGAAGCATCAGCACCCCCTGCAGGAACGGTCATTGCTGGTTCCTCAGACAAAGAAGGAATGATTCTCTCAGGCAAGGGTGGAGAGGGCAATACTTCAGGGTGTGGGGGTGGGGATGCAACTGCCCCTAAAGGAGGGGAAGCCACATTCTCATGCAAAACAACTTCTTTAGAATCTGAGAGTCCAATGTCCCCAGATTATTCAGAGTCTTCACACACATCCCCATCCCAAGCCACAGGATCCCACTCTTTTCTAATCAGTGCCCTCACTTTAACTTCTGATAGCCGTGAGGCTGGGAATTGAGCTTACATTGCAAGTTAGCCAATCTTACAATGAGAACTTGGGTTTGGTTTTCTGCGATTTGAGCCCTGTTCTGGTTAGAGAGGAGAGTCTCCTCCAGGGCACCCTTAGAAACCTTCAGATCATATATTAAGCTTGGAAATTTCCTTTCTGAGCTTCTGCTTTTCTCTCAATAGTTTATCCAGAGATGCTAGAAGTAACCATCCAGTATCATCATTCATCTTACTTTTCCACAAATATTCAAAAGTTCTAGATACAGAGTCACTAAATTCCTTGCTCTTCACAAGATGTGACTCTGGGTCACCAAATACATCTATCTCATGGAGTTCTTTAAATAGTTCACACCCTCCTATTACCAGTAAAAGTGCTCTCCTTATTACCAGTGGTACCTTTAGTGGCACTGAAGTTGGAGAACCAACTCCAGAGAGTACCAAGCCCACTAGGGAAATCCATCCTTATAATTCTATTTCTCTGGAACCACTCCTGGTACCAAAATCTGCATTAGTCAGGGTATTCTAGAGGAACAGAACTGATAGAATGAATTGTATTAAAAGGGAATTTATTGGATTAGCTTACAACAACCCAGCAATAGCAGGTTGCAGGCCTGAGAGTCAAGGAACCCAGTAGCTACTCAGTCCATGAGGCTGGATGCCTCAGCAGTCCCAATCTGGCACTGAAGGCCTGGAGGCATCCTGGAGAGACACTGCTCTTCAGTCCACACTGGAAAGCAGCAAGCAGCAAGCAGGAAACAGCACCTGCAGTCAAGTGGGAGGAGGAAATACTTTCCTTCCCAGAGCTTCTTTAGATAAAGCCCCACCCCCTCAAGAGGGGCCGCCCACTCTGGGTGAAGGATTCCTCCTTTACTTAATCCTTCCTAGAAACAACCTTAGATTCACAGTTATGAGGAATGTCTGTGGATTCCTAAACAGATCAAGTTGACACAAACTTAACCATCGCACTAAGGTATAGCCTTAAAGAAATTCGACTTTAAGCCCAAACATACCATGAGTCATGGTGCAGTTTAGAGCAACTTGTAGACGACTTATTTTTGTTATTTTTGCCTTTGAAAGGATGCAAAGAGATACTGGTATTGATGAAGATGATATTGATGAATCACTTACATTGTGCAGGCAGGTGTTGTTCTAGTTTATTTTACATATGTGAACATAAAACAACCCTATACACTAAGAATGCTTCTTTTTGACCTCATTATCCCTGTTCCCATTTTTCAGTCTGAAAATTTGAGGCAAAAAGGGATTTAGATCACACATTAGTAAGTGACACTACCAAAATTCCAACCCAGACAGTTTAGCCTCAGGCCCTGGGTTCTAACCATATTTGCATGGCCTTGTGGACCTTCTGTTTCATGTGTATCTGAGGGCATGAGAATAAATAAGTTTAGTGATCCAAGGCATAAGAAATTATTTAATGTGTTAGTTATCAACATTATTGTAAGTCATATCATTACTTCCTTTGCCATCATTATTGTTGCTAACATGGCCTCTACATTTTGCTTGAATATCTCAGAAAAGGAAATTACATGGCTTTCAGGAACCTTAAGAACCAGCAACACAAAACAAATCAGGATGTCACAGGCAAGTTGACAGGTTAGGAGTTTTGTGTAATGTGAATGGCAGAGCAGGCATCACCTCACATGCATCTTCTTGAGAAGATGGGGCCATCCTGAGTGATATCTATGGTGGTTTATACTGTCATCTTACTAATACTAGTCACCTGTGAAGGATTATGTAGATTAAGTTAGCCTCTGTGCAAGTTTGTGAGGAATCATCTGGATTAGGTTAGTTGAGATGGGAAGACCTACCTTACCTGTGAGTGGTACCACTCCATAGACTGTGTTCTTGGATTGTATAAAAAGGCAAGAGTTTCAAAGCTGTGATGGCCGAGTGGTTAAGGCGTTGGACTCGAAAAAAGGTGAGAGCTGGCTGAGCAGCAGCAGTCCTCGTTCTCTGCTTCCTCCCTGTGGACTGAAAGTGACCAGAGGCATCAGGTTCCTTCCGCCATCCCTTCCCTGCCGTGATGAACTGTCACCTGAAACTGTAAGTTGAAATAAACCCTTCCTCATTTAAATTGATATTTGTTAGATATTTTGTTCCAGAATTGAGAAGTTGACTGAAACACCACACATAGAGCATTTACATCCACTGCCATGGCTGAACACACTTGGGGCAAGTGGGTGTGGGAGACAGAGGTACACGTGGAAAGTACAGGTGAAAAGATCATGAGCTACATGCCTTAGAGATGTCCTCATAATAAAGCATGAACAAAACCTCCCAAAATTAATATTCAGTTCTAGGTCTCAAAGATGTTATTTTAAAATCCTAGAAGCAAGAAACAGAAGGAGGTAAATGGTTTTTATTGGTCTTCAAAGGCAAAGGAACTTTAATATCTTCTCTCTTGACTTTGGATTAACCACTAAGAATACAAAAGCATATGATTTTCCTCTCAATATTGTCCTGGATGATGTAAATATGTTGTCTTTACTGCCCCTCCCTAGGAGCACATGGGTGAGTGGGTTGGCTTGGCTTACACCTTACTTATAGGTAACCCTCAGAACTTCATACTCAGCACAGATAATACTATTGTCAAGCCCACTCCTACTCTTCCATTTTCTTGGGGATTATGATTGAAGAGGGAGGATCAGCTCAGCTTCCTCCCCCAGCCCCTGCTACCCTTGAGGTAGTTGCCAAAAGACAGTGCTCAACTGGGAGATCTATGTTCTTGAAACATTTTCCTTATCAAGGCCAAAGTTAAGCATGGAACATCCTTTGTTTGCTGAAAACTCCATTTTTACCTCCAACGGAGAGCTCTCCTTTCTGAATTCCAGGTCCACGGACCAAAACTTGACTCAACTCCATTTACATGTCTAATAGGCATCTCAATGTAAACATGACCATAATGGAACTTGATCTTCTCCCCCCAAAAGTGCTCCTCTCACTATCTTACAGATCTCATTCAAAGAAAAATGCTGATCCTTCTTAACACTCACACAAACATACACCACTAGTTAATAGAAGAGGAATAAATTTTGATCCAATGTGATAAACTTGGATCCAATAGTTTAATTATTCCCTTTAGATATGTGTTTTGTGTTCCAACAGTCTGTTTCAGCATTTCACGCTCTCTTATCCTTCCCCTGGTGCTTGTAGAAATGTTGTCAGGGTATGAGAAAGAACAGAGCCAATGTCACCTAGTGCTGTCTGTCACTTGAGAGTCATAGTCTACAAATTCACCCAGTGTCCTCTGCTACAAAAGGTCTTATCTCTTCTGCACCATGAGCTAGAATAGTAGCAGCAGAAAACTTCTATCTTATATTTTTCTAAGAGTAAGCTTTTTTTTTTTTTTTTATCATTCCTAGACCCCTGGTCCCAACTATCCATTCACTTTAACCCTATGTCTAGCTTCTCTGTCCTTTCATCTGACAAATTCCTATGAGCTTAGGCCATTGATAGATATCATGTTCCTGCCAGCGCATTCTTTTTTTTTTTCATGCACAGCATTTTTATTAAATATACTTCGTGAGAAACAGAACACCTTAAGTGCCAAATTTCATGTAAATCAGTTAGCTTAGTAAATATAATGATAAAAAAGCCAGAGGAAAACATGATTTAAATAATCTCAGAAAAGACTAAAAACACTCTAATATTCATATAAGTAAAAAACCTCAACATATAAAAGTGAAAGAAATCTCTTTTGTACAAGAATGCATTTCATAATTCTACCTGTTGGTCATTTAATGAAAAACATTCTTTTCTAAACACATAGGCACTCTCACTCTTTTTTTTTTTTTTAGGTTAATAAATTAATAATAAAAAAAAAAAAACTCTGCTACATTATCTCCCAGCCCTCAGCTTCCCTCTCTCCCACATCAGGTCATCCAAGGGTGATTCCTACAGAGGCCAGGGATTCAGCCGCCCAGATGGGGCACAGAGAGTGGTCCCCATACATGGTTCACGTGAGGTTCCGCACAAAGTCGGGGAAGCGCTTCTCCATGACGCTCCTGCGCATGGCATTCATCAGCTGCAGCTGGTAGGCGATGTTGTGCACAGTAAGACGGTGCAGCGCTGCAGTGTTGTTGCTGTGCGGCAAAGCATGTAGGAACGCCCGGCTGTGCTTCTGGTTGGTAGGGCATACCCCGCGGATCCTGCTGCTGGCGGCCCAGTGCAGTCGCTCCAGAGCCCAGGCGGGCGAGCTGCGGCTGCCACACGGATCCGTGGCCACTCCAGTGTTCATGCCCGTGGGCACACAGGCCACCATGAAGGGTATCACAGCCGAGCAGCTGAACGCCCAGGGCTGCCGAATCTGCTTGGGCACTCTCACTCTTAACATATGTTTTAATCGGTGGTATAAGGAAAACTTAGAGTGACAGCATTTTTTTTTTTTTCGCACAGTCACCCTTGAGCTCGTTCTTAAGCCATGGTACCACCACTCTTAAACCAAGCAGGATGTCAGATGTTGGGATTGCTAGGAGAGCCTGCATCCCTGCCCATTTCATGCATGCTATTAACTTTCCCATTCCCAGGATCTCAAGAATGGGTGATTCCGGAGCTACCTGGCATCTATGAGATGTCCACTCAACAAAGAGTCAAGAAGGTCTCCTGACTGCGTCACTGGCTGCTTCTTCCTCATGTCTTCTAGGAGTAAAAGGGTCCACCTTCTGGCTGTCCATTTCCTTTCCCCTGAACTCCTTCTGCATCAATGCAGTGAGACTCATATCCCAGCCAACAGAGAAGGCGGCTTTCCTGAACTTATAAATGAAACTACCCACATACAAGCATGCATACATATATGTGTGCACACCACACACACACACACACACACACACACACACACACACACACACGTGAGAGAATGAATGCATTCGAATCAACTAATAAGCAAGTAAGTAGATAAACTTATTGTGTCTGCCTTTAAAAGCCTGGATTTCAGAAGGCATGTGTGTCTTTAATCCCAGCACTTGGGAGGCTGAGTTAGGAAGATCACCAGGAGTCTGAGGCCACCCTGAGACTAATTCCAGGTCAGACTGGGTTATAGCAAGACCCTACCTTGAAAAACAACAATAACAGAAAGAAAGGCCTGGGTTTCAAGATGGCATCTCAACTAAAGGTCTTATTTAGCTAAGTAAAAACTAGAGGATTTCTTTTTCTTTTCCTTGCACTCTTGCTAAACTACCTTATTTTGCACTCCAGCCCCAGCCTCAAATAGGATGGCACCATGACTGACTGTTATTTAACCATAAAGAAAACACACAGTATGCTCTGAAGTACATGCTCCATGCAAGTTCACAGACTCTTTTTGAATCCTCAAAACAAGCCTGGGAGGGAAGCATTTTTTATTTTTAGTTTATAAATAAGGAAGCTATAGGATGGCACCATGGACTGTTACTTAACCATCCAGAAAACACACAGTATGCTCTGAAGTACATGCTGCCATGCAAGTTCACAGACAGTCTCCTTTTGAATCCGCAGAACAAGCTTGGAAGGGAGGCATTTTTATTTTTAGTTTATAAGTAAGGAAACTAAGAATCAAAGGTTAAATTACATGGTGATATACAGAACACCCTCAGGCTGTAGCTCTGCCATTTCCTAACTTCAATGACTGTAGACAGAAAAGTCTGGCTGCAAAGGCCACATTTGGGGTCCCTGATAGTCACCAGAAGAACATCTTTATGGGCATGGATCCTGCATGTCCATCCATGTCACTGCACACCCCTCCACAGTACCACCTTTCCATGTGGCTATGGATTTTGACCCTAGGGATACCACCCCTCTTTTCCAACCATCATCTTTATTCTTCTCCTGTCACCAACAGGTTGCAAGCACAGTCAATGTAGGGGCCAAATGCAACTGACAGTGATTGCAGACTGGAGCTGCTCTTCAGCCCACCTCTGGATGGCCAAAGGACAGCTCCTTCTTTCTAAGGGAACAAGCCAACTCAGCAGCTGCCGCTGGCACAGTATCCCCGGCTGAACAAGTTCCCAGTGGCAGCAGGGGACAGCTTGGATTTGCAGGCCCAATAATACCTGGTGCTTTTGGACCACCTGTCACCACCTCACAGGTCTGTCTGAAGTGCCCTTGTGCTTCCTACACTGCTGCATCCGTCATCCTTCCCTCTCTCCATGGGCACCATCAGTTGGCGGCAGGGAAGCACCCAGGTGTTTTCCACACTCACCCCTAGAATACACACTCTGGGGACTGCAGCTCATCTTGCACCAGCACATCTGGGTTTATGGGACCTGCAGGGCCATGCAGAGGGGGAACCAATGTAGCGGTGTGTCCACTCCAGACCCCAAGAGGAACAAGTCCAAAACAAGCCCATTCAGAGAAGAACTAAAGGGCACAAGCACAAGCAGTGTCACACCTAGTCCCCCAGGCATTCCTAACCTCCAGTGCCCATGTAGACACTGCAGGCATGCTGGGCAAGGCGGTTCCTTTAGACACTAGAGAACAGGGACATGAGACTCACTCACACACAGCCATCCATGGGCCTTACTGGCAGTCGACCTAATTCAAGTGTGAGGGAAGTTGACTCCAGCCCTGGATGTGGGAGGGTTCCCATTATTGTTTACACTTTCCCTCTCCCCTCACTATTCCTTCAACACCCTTCTGTCTCTTTAGACTTTTTCTTTTCTTTTCTTTTCTTTTTTTTTTTTTTTTGGTTTTTCAAGGTAGGGTCTCACTCTAGCCCAGGCTGACCTGAAATTCACTATGTAGTGTCAGGGTGGCCTTGAACTCACAACAATCCTCCTACCTCTGTGCCACCACGCCCGGCTTCCTGAGACTTTTCATTATATAGTAGCATAGTTTGAAGTGTACACACATCCTATTCCTGAACTTTGCAATGGCTCTATTAAAATATAATTGGAATACAATGAACTGCATATAACTCAAATACACCATTTGATAAGTGTTAATACGTGCAAACTTCCAAAGATTTGCTATCTCAATTAAGAAAAGGAACACAAAGGTCATTCACAAATGTGTCCCCGAGCTGCTTGTATGCTCTTCTGTCCACGTTTCCCATGTTGTTCCTCACATCTTTGCCTCCACACATGTGTAGTCATTTCTATAAATGCAAACGAGTCTAAGCAATACTGCACATTAGGATGGCTTTTCACCAAGCATAATTGTTGTGACCATACCCTATGTTTTGTGTGTATTAATAGTTTATTTTGCTGAGTAGAATAGTGAGTTTACTTACTGGCATGCTAATAGTATTTGTGTTACTGGTCTCAGTAATTAAAAGTTAAGCTCATAATAATGTTCTTGAACACTCTGAGTGGAATGGCTGAGTTCTTTGCTCACTATATGTTTACCTTTTAAATAAAATTGAAGTGGCCTACCAGTAAGAAAATTAAGTTTGATAATTCTGAAGTGAAACATATACACATATTGAGGCCTAGAAAGTTACATGTCCAAGGTCTCCTAGAAAAATGACAGGTTTCAAATATGGAATTCCATTCTCACCAACCTATAAGCCAATGTTTTTAATAGCAAACTAGTTTGCCTCTACCATCAAGGCTTCATGGGCTCAAGAACCTACACACAATTCACTCATAGAATAAATATGTTGTTGATGGTGTCTCTTCTCTGATTTGTTACTGAAAGGCCACTGCCAAACACGGTTAGCACCTAACCCAAAGTAACAGAAAGATGGAAATGCAAATGGACCAAACTGAGCTGTACATAAAAATACAATGCATTCCAGATTTTAAAAATCTGGAAAGAAAACAAGAAAATAAAATACCTTGCTAATAATATCTTCATGACATATTGACATATAAATTCTTTTAATATCTTGGATTAATTATTTTAACACTCCAAATAAATTTGTAGCTTATTAAACAGTATTCTACCATGCTAATTTCTTAGTTTTGCTAACATTATAGGAAATTTTTTGGTGACATTAAAGGAAAAGAGAAAATGGGTATATGAAAATACTATTGTACTTTTGCATATTTATAAGTTTGAGTTTATTTCAAAAATACATACCTAAAAATTAATTCCATTTTTGCCTTTTAAAGTATAGTTTCTAGAAAATTTCTATGTGTAACAGATATGGCTCCTATTGTATTTGTCTTAGGGCAAGGCTGTAACAGGATATCAAACTACAATTAGAAACAAATAACATCTATAAAATTCACTACCATCCACTGTAGCCCCACATTTAGAGACAGTTTAGTTTACTTAATGAGCAGTTTTATTGCTAAGAGCAAAGTGGGCCATCAGTTAATGCAACCCCATAACACCACAAAACCAAAGTGAAGAATGACTTGGATTCACAGGTCATCTACTCATCTATGATTCTAGACAGAAACACTCTGCAGCACCTCCCGGAAGCCAGCTTTACTCCTCAGAATCTCTTGCAGACATTTTCACCATCTCCCTTAGGAACTTACACTGGTTTTTCACAGTGTTAAAGTCAGGAAATCTCCCTCTTTGCATTAATAAGTAAATATCATATGTTTAGGCCCTTTATTTTATTTTTTAATAAAACAAGCAAAGTTCCAAAACAAACAAAAACAAAACCAAAACTCCCAGTCTGAAGGTAATGAGCAGGTAATAAGCCTTTGTGTGCTGGTTGGCATACTATAACAATTGTTCACACTCGCAAAGCTATGCTAAATATCATTAAATTACAGAAATGAGTAAGAAATACATAGTTAAAAAAAAACAGTCCATCATTTACACTTTTGTAGATAATGACCAGAATGAAAAGGCATAAATGAAGCAAATTAATAATTCACCTTAGATCATGGCTTGTTCTGTTGCCTGCGCCAGGCAGTGAGCTGGGAGAACATTGCTATCAAGCTAGCACACTGCATTCCAACATGATGAATCCTCATCTGCTAATTAGGAGACAGGATGAAATTTGTAGTTTTCAATCACAATTCTCCCCCACTGGTAGGTCATGATATCAATTTCATGGGTCAAGAGTGACTTTGTTTAAAATGAAACACAATAAAAAACCTTCAGAGTTCAGTGCACATATTAAGAATCAACACTATTACATAAAACTTCTATTATGTGTTATGCATATAAGGACATGTATACATGATATTACAGGAATATGCATTTTGTAATGTCTCTTTCAAGTGCTGGACTGTGATAGAAATTGTGTCCTAGTATGGATATTTATAAAATTTTATAAATTCTTTTGAAAATAATTTTTAAAATGAGGTGTAGGGTTCCACATATGTCTGAAATGATACATTATTTACAATCAATGAGTCTAATACTCAGTGTTCCTCAGGCCCACCAGAGAAAGCCAGAAGGCAGCTCTAAGGCCTCTAAGTGGCTCCTTTCTTCCTTTATCTCCTGAATGGGGCAACTATTTCCCCTCCCTTGAAAGGAACTGGCCTGCCATGTGTTTTGATTAGTATCATGTGCTGTGCTAAGACAAGCTCCATCCTTTTTGAAAGGCAGACATCATGCCCTGTGTTAGTTACTTTTCACTGCTATGATCAAATATCTGAAAAAAAGCAACTGAAGGAAGGAAAGGGTTTATTGCTACCTACATTGCAGTGCAGTCCATCATGGGAAGGAAGGCATGTCAGCAGCAATATGAAGCAGGTGGTCACATTCAGTCCACAGCGAGGAAGCAGACAGCAATGAATGTTTGCTCTTAGCTCACTTTCTCCCTTTTATGCAGTCTTAGAGCCCAGCCTATGGAAGGATGCCACCACCAGCTAAAGTATGTCTTCCCACAACAATTAACCTAATAAAGATAATACCTCAAGGCATACCCAGAGGCCACTGCCCTAGGTGATTCTAGGTTCTGTCAAGTTAACAATCAAAATAAGTTGTCCTGTGTACTAAGTCAGACCTTTCCAAGACCATGATATTATTAGAAAGCCCAAGGCCACAACAGGCAAAGGTGACGTGGAGAAAGCTGTCTGCTCAACACTTAGAAAAACGAGATATTCCAGATGAAGCTACCCTGTATGTCCCAGCCCCCATACACAGTGAAAGGGGCAGAAGAACCAAATCACTGAGCCCAAACCAGAAGGTAGTGTGATAAGAAACAATGAAGTGTTATTTTAAGCCACTAAATATTAAGGATGCTTTGTTACATAGTGGTAGATTCCTAAAATACCAGACATGAAATTGTTTCAAGATTGGTTAGGATCATGGTGAAACAAAATGCTTCTTTATTTCTAATAATACCTCAGCTTGTTCTGGAGGGCTCAGATCACACAACCTCAGCCTCAATATTCACCTAGATTTTTGAGATCATTGGTAACTCATGAAAAATGCAATGGGAATTGCAACTCTATCCAAGCAACACCCAGTTTACAAAATCCAAGTAAGATTTTAAGATGGGAGAAAACATGTTTGATTTGCACAAAGGATTTCAAACATCTCCAGATGCATTAATAAATATGCTTACATGTAAACAAATAGATATTCTGGATGGCAAATACAGTCGAAAAAAATCCATGCTTTTAGACTTTGCTTCTGACATACAGCCGTATGGACAAAAGTGAAAACTAAAACATAACAAATTATTGGCTAGTGACAGCCCTTTCATTTGTACCCTCAACTGCTGTTAAGGACCACCTTGGTCTCAGCTTGATCCAATTACAGCACTCTGTACCTTATCACACAGCTTCGTTTTGTTCCTAGCCTGTCTTAAGATCTGCAGCTCATTAAGACAAGATCTGACAGGCTGGTTCAATGCTGAGTGAGAGCTGCTGGCTTCTCTTTATTTAGGCACAACCATAGTCCATGGACTTACATTCAGTCCCACAAAAGGGAGAGTGTCCTTTGCTGGTGAGATTTTCATTTATTTTGTTATTTATCCCACCCTGGGCTTTTAAGCAAGTGAAATTTGCTAAGCTTCTCCATTAAAAGCAACTCCGCTCCCTCACACCCCCTTTCATGAGAGTAAAAAGATACTAAAGATTAGATTATAGATTAGACAATAAAGATTAGAAAGATATTTCTAATGAGGTAGCTATCAAACCATGTGGTGTTTTATGACATGGGTTCTCTTTTGTTCTCCCTTATTTTAGTATTGTTGCTATTCTCCCAAAGTCATAAATAATAATAAAGGCTAATGTAGATTCTTGTTAAGCTCAAACTGACAAGGACTTAGCCCTGACTGTCTACCTTCATGTATCCTTCACCCTTTGGGTGTGCTTTTGCTCTGGCTCACAGCATAGTCCATATGGAAATTAAATATGCCCACAAAATAAGAGTGTCTTTCCTTGCGGGCATTTATTTTCCAATATGATATATTTATTCCATCAACAAGGTCCAATGCTTAAAGATAGAGTCAGATCAGAGTTGTGCCAGCAGAGAAAGGATGGACATGATCCCTGGGTTACCCCCTCCAAAGTAGTAGAAGTAGGAAGGGTCCCACGACCTGGTATGTTCTCCTTAAATCATCTAGGTCATTGCTTTGGACTTCTACTCTAGTGATGGAGATGTGCACTGAAACAACATAAACCAACACAAGTTTAATTTGCTTTTCCACATTCCATGAATGGGGATGGTTGTCAGGAGAGGTCTCTAATTCCATTGCTGAGATGACTGGGGGAGAATTGTAAATTCTAAAATGAATGAAAAGGAAATACAAATTCCCATATAGATATCCCCTTCCCTGAAGAGAACTTAGAGGACTAGAGGGTCGTTTTTGTTGTTTTGTTTTTTAATATATCTTCTTCCTTAGAAAATCTCACTTGTCTCCATATTTTTTAAGTATTATTTACATTCCAAAATTTCTAGCACCAGCTGGGACCTCCCCCTGAGAGCACACTTGACATGCTCTTGCAGAAATAGCTACTATTTCCTGTTTTATTTCTGCTCTTTTGGCTACTACAAGGAGTTAACACTAAAAAGTGTGTCCTATGCCAAGTACTGTGTTAAGCGTCCATAGGCATGAACTTATAGGTCTAAGCAGTGGGATGTCTACTGGTTCCCTCTGTACAGATCAAGAAACTTTTACAATTTTATATTTTACTTATGAAGGGGTGGAACTTGAAGTCAAGGCTATGTTAGTTTGATGTTCCAACCTGCATTCATAGTATTTTGTTTCTCTGTTGCTGTACTGTGCCCTGTCCACATTTGAAATTCAGCACATGCCACTTTGGGCGATGATGCGGGTGATGATTTTATTATGCGATCCTGCCTTCTCCAGTGCCTCCTCTTGTGGCATAGTTTGCCTGGCGTCTGCATGTTCAGCTCTTGCAAAGCCTTGTGTGGTGCATCACCACTGTGGTGGAGGTGTCACAGACAGCCAGGCTGAACAATTAATAGCCAGGATGGAAGCCCAAGTCAAGCGATGTAAAGTAGCATCTTTTGCTAATCAGGGTTTTGCACCTGTTACTCGGGTCTTTAAAAAGCTGTAGAACATGTTGTCCACGCTGCACTGATTTATGGGGGATGGAGTTCTCTATGGGCTCTCCAGGACACTCTTTGTTGGAGATTTATAGAAACTAAATATTAAATACAGAGCTGATTCCTTTCACTCCGCAAATTGTACTTTTGAGGTCACCAGGTCAAAATTGAGGAGACCATCCTAAAAAGCCTTTTTGATGGTAGAAATCCATCATTTGTGGGACAAAGGAGGTAATGAAAAGACTTGTCCCCAACACTACTGGAGATTAGTCTCTTGTCTTAGGGACTGATTTTTCCCTGTTTTTTGTTTTTTTCCTCTTTTGTCACACTGTTCTGTCATTTAGTGTCAAGTGGTCAAGTTCTCTTTCTCTTTGTAACTAATCATTGCTGACATGTACTTA
Source organism: Orientallactaga sibirica (assembly GCA_036365145.1). Taxonomy (NCBI): domain Eukaryota; kingdom Metazoa; phylum Chordata; class Mammalia; order Rodentia; family Dipodidae; genus Orientallactaga; species Orientallactaga sibirica. The sequence goes on from JAEOAD010000027.1 coordinate 5,375,134, forward strand.
AAAATCTTTTACTCCAGAGAATTTTCCTCTGGTTTTCAGGTCAACCTCACCCCTCATGAAAATACTATACATGGAGCCTCTGAGACTTGAATCTAAAAATACAACAAGCTTGTTGGATGCTGACACTTTATGGAACATTAGGCTGGGTCATCTTTCACTGTGGAGAGTGGGCTACTCAATGAGTTGGCAGCCAGTCCATTGCTGGGTTTGTTCAAGGGAGCCCTGGGTACAGAAAGACCACAGGAACTCTTGGCCTCTTGCCTGGCCCTTGAGAAACAGACCTCTTGACTTTCTGAGAGAGTTAGTTCAATGGGAAAGAGTCACATGGCTTTTAGTTTCCTCTGATACCTTATGATTATTGTTACTTTAAAGAAATATTATTAATTTTTAAAATATTAAGTTAATTGGCATGTAATTTGTATGCAGTGAAATTTACCCTTAGGTATGCATTTCAAGAGTTTGGACGAATGTCATATGTCCACCATATAGAACATCAGGCTAGGGAGATAGCTCAGGGGATATAGTACTTACTGCACACACCTGAGTTTGAATCCCCCACATTCACTTAAAAGCCTGGCATGTGGTGCACACCTGTAATCTTGGATCTGAGGAGGCAGAGTTATGTGGAACTCTGTGACATGCTCCCTAGCTTTTTTCATCCAGTGCATAGGCTCCAGATTCTGTGAGACACCCTGTCTCAAAACATAAGATGGAGAACAACTGGGAAAGATACCCAGTGTTGACTTCTGTCCTCCATAAACACACACACACACACACACACACACACACACACACACAACCTGTGCCTATGCCCATGCAATCACATATATACATACACGTGTAAAAACAAGGCAAGACCATTCATATGTTGCCCAATCCATTCTACAACCTCAGTCCTCAGCAACCACTGCTCGATTTCCTGTCTTTCTGTAAATACACAGCACACAGCCTTATGAGTCTGGCTTTTGTCACTCACCACAAAGTATTTGAAATGCATGTACATTGGTGTTTTAGCAGTTTGTTCATTTCAGATGTTGAGTCATTGGAAGCCTGATGAACATTTTACCACTCATCATCAGTTGCAGGGCCTTTGTGTTATTTCTAGCTTTTGTGAACTGTGAATAAAGAAACTATAAACATATGTGGACAGATTTTTGTATGACTAAGTTAAGGTAAATATTGATTTCAGAGTATGTGGACAGTGTTTGGCTTTATAACAAAATGCCCACTTCCCCACTTTTGTCTGCCCTGTTAGTGTTCCTCACTCATAGGGGAGTGATCATTGTTCTGTGTCCTTCCAAACATTTGAAACTTTCCATTTTCTGTTTTCCTGCTTCTCTCTGCTTTTTGTTTGTTTGGTTGGTTGAATAAATGGTGGGTTGGCTGGTTGGTTTGGGGTTTTGTTTGCAGTACTGGGGACAGATCCCTGGACTTTGCACATGCAAGGCAAGCTATGTTCCCCATTCTGTCTGTTTTTAACCATCTTAGTTGATGTGAAGTGATATTTCATGGTGACTAATTTGAATTGCTATAAAAACAGAAATCTTTGCATGTGCTCATTTATCATTTTTATATCTCCTTTGATAGTTTTAACACAAATCTTTTCTCCTTTTGGTAATGTTTCAAAAGGGTGGGTTTTCATGTTCCTGAATTTTGAGCTTGTTGAATATTCCAGATACCAGTTCATGACCATTAAATGACACACAAATAGATCAAATTACATCTGATGTTATTTATTGTAGGGACAAAAAATTTAATACCTTTCACAAGGTTTACCAGCTGACACGCCTATAACAAAAGACAGGTTAACAAGAGAAAAGCATAACAAATGTATTGAATCAAAGTTGTTCATAACACAAGAACCTTCAGAAATAAAGAGCCCAGGGAACACTGTTGCACAGAATTGATGCAGAGTGGACCATGGTGATGCTCTCCATTATGTTAGAAGGCTCTAAGATAATGGGTGATGGAGACAGGGGTCTGACCTAATGGTCCTAAGCTGAGGGGAGGCACAGCAAGGCCTATCCAGATTCTTCTTACCCTTTATGGGAAACATTCCTCCTTTGAGAATCTGGGGCAGGTCACTGGTGGAACAAGGTTCTTCAAGGGATGAGGGAGAAGGGAGATTGTGATCTTTCTAGCTTTTGTTAGGCTGGTTTGGTGTGATAGAGGTTTCAGTTTTATGGCCCTCCTTGGGTAAGGAGTAATTTTTTTGATTCACTACTGGGGAGGAGGAACAAGAGAAAGGAGGACATGAGATGGTCAAAGAGGTCTTAGCAGCTTTGAAGCCCTTCAGTGTTGGGATTACAAATACACCTGCATTTTTTGCCTGGGCTTTGAGGGTTGAGCTCGAGTTTTCATGCTTACATGACAAGCATTTTATAGACTGATACCTATTACCATGCTCCAGAAACGTCTTTTGATTCCTCTCTAACTTTCTCCTGCCCAATTCGAGCCCATAGGCTCCTACTAACACAGCAGTCAGAGCAGAGCAGTTAATAAAAATCCTAAAGCAGGTCATTTTGCTCCTCTATTTTAAACCCAGACACAATAAAAGGAAAAACCAGTCATCACAATGGTCTTTCCAGGCTTGCAAAGATCTGTTCTATCCCTTATCATCTTCAAACCCCTTTCTGAAAACACTTTAGAGTTCTTTTATTATCAACAAATTTTCACAAACCTTTCCCAAGTCTATTACAATGAGAAGACCCTATCATTAACACCACATATACCATGAGTCAAGGGTAAAGTTAGGGCTGGAGAGATGGCTTAGCAGTTAAGGCATTTGCCTGCAAAGCCTAAGGATCCCTGTTTGATTTTCCCGGTCCCACGTAAGCCAGATGCAAAAGGGGGCACATGCATCTGGAGTTCGTTTGCAGTGGCTAGAGGCCCTGGAGTGCCCATTCTCACTCTCCCTCTCTCTCTTTCCCTCTCTCTGACTCTAATAAATAAATAAATGAATGAATAAAAATAAAAAATCTTTAAAAAAAGAGTAAAGTTAAAAACACAGTTTAACACCTCACCCACTTCTACTTCTGTATTTTAGAAACTAACACATAGCCAGAGGCTGTAACACACTTTCTAAAAATTAAAAATAGCTGGAAATTATTAATTACCTACTGTTTTCTGCACTTTGTGCACATTTCCCATAATGTCCACAAAGCCTTTGCACTGCATTTATGACTGTACACAATCCTTAGGTGATGAGCTGGAGACCCAGGACTATAGAAAACTTGCTACTGCCACATGGATGACAAGTGAGAGTCAGATGGAATTCAGGTGAGCTGTGTTCTAACCCCATTTCATTGCTGTCTTATCCTCTTTCATTTGTTAAACATATATGGAAAATGGGGAGAAAACTGCTGCGTGCTCGCCCCCAGCCTGGCTCTGGTAGCCATCCGGGGGTGGGGAGGATGGAAGGCTGGGGAGGATGAGGGGATTGGAGAGGAAAGGGTGGTGGAGGGGCCATGGCATAAAGGAACCAGAGCAATGGAGGAAGCTATTCATTGTGGTCTGAGCTTTGAAACTACAGATGATGGTTTGAGAGGACTTTTTGAGAAAATGATTGTGTGATCATGAGAGATCCCCAAACAAAGCACACCAGAGGCTTTGATTTTGTAACTTACTTGTGTGTTGAAGAGAGGATGCAACAATGTGTGCTTGGCCACAAAAAGCTGATGGGCATGTAGTGACACCAAAGAGAGCTGTTTCTAGAGAGGATTCCATGTAACAGTGAAGAAAAAATTTTTGGTAGTATAAAAGAAAACACAGAAGAGTACAATCTGAGACTCTACCTTGAAAAGTATAGAAAGATTGAAACATAGAAGTGTTGGAAGACAGGTAGAGTGGACAAAAAGAGGATTTGCTTTTGTAACTTTCAATAATCATGGTACAATTGATAAAATTGGCATTCAGAAACATCAAGTTATTAATGAGCACAATTGTAGGGTGAAAGGGGCCCTTTTAAAGCAAGAGATGCAGTTGGCTGTGTCACAGAGAGGGCATAGAGGTGACAACTTTATGGGTTTTGTTGGAATCTTTGGAGGGGGTGGAGGTAACTTTTGGCTGTGGTGGCAACTTTGGTGGAAGAGGTGGCTATGGTGATGGAGGTGGTGGCAGCAAAGGGAGTTATGGTGGAGGTCATGGTGGATATAATGGAATTGGAGGTGATGGTGGCAACTATAACCTGAACCAGGATATGGAAACAAAGGTATGGTAGTAGAGGAGGAGGATGTGATGGTTACAATGAAGGAGGAAGTTTTGGTGGTGGTAAAGGACCCAAGAGCCAAAGTAAAGCCATGACAGGCCTCAGTCACCCTGTAGACTTCAGTTTCAAGTTCCTAGAATATAGAAGACAGAACAGGTACAGGAAAAACCATAAGGTAGTGCTATATACCAAGGCAACCACCCCTAGACAGAGCCAATTAGAGACAACTTAAAAACTCCCTAGAATATAGGTGGGCATTCTTGTGGTCACAGGCCAGGTGGCCCAAATGGGGGCCACCAATAATGAAAAAAATCATCTCAGACTGTTATAAATGTCAACCAATCAGATGTAAGCCCACCTGAAAACCCCCTAAGCTTGTAAAAAACACAATAAAAAGCCTGCTCTTCTGCTTCTCGAGGCTCTTGCACGGATCCACTGTGTTGGTGAAGTCAGGAGCCCGAGCTTAAGGCCAAAATAAAGCTCTTTGCTTTTGCATATGTGTCTGGCCCTCCTTGGTAGTCACTGGGTGTGCCATGAACTGGGCACAACAGTGGTAACTATGGTGGAGATGGGAACTATAATGATTTCAGAGATGATAGTGGACAATAGCAGTCCAAGTTCAGACCCATGAAGGGGGGCAGTGTCAGTGGAAGCAGCTCTGGCAGACACTATGGTTGTGGTAAGTGGTAGACATGCTAGCAGAAGGTTTTAAAAGGAGCAGGAATGGGCTACAGTTCTTAGCAGGAGAAAGAGTAAGTTGTTGGCAAAGCTGCAGATGAGTCTGAGACTGTGATCCCAGATGCATGAGAGGAACTGTACAGATCTGTCACAGAAGGAGGATGACCCACAGTCAGAAGAGTTAGTGCAGCTTAAGCAGGAAAGCCTTCCTATGCAGAGCGTCTCGGCCACAGGCTGCAAAAGTAGTGTCAGTTACATGTACATTTCTGAGCTCTTTCATCTGTTGCTTTGTCTTTTTCCTTTTCTTTTGTTTTTATTTATTTACTTCATTAGACAGAGAAAGAAAGAGGCAGATAGAGATAGAGATAGATAGATAGATAGAGAGAGAGAGAGAGAGAGAGAGAGGAAGGTCATGGGAGGGCCTTCTACCACTGCAAACAAACTCTAGACACATGTGCCACCTTGGGCATCTGGCTTACATGGGTCCTGGGGAACTGAACTTGGGTTCTTTGGCTTTGCAGACAAGTACCTTAGGCACTAAGCCATCTCTCCAGCTTTCCTTTTCTTTTCACTGCATCTGGTACATTGCCCTGTAAATTGTAGTAGTGGAACCAGGAATAAAAAAGTAAGAATTTTAAAAATTATTTTATTTTTACTAATTTATTTATTTAGAAAGAGAGAGCAAGGAAGGGATACATAGAGAGGGAGAAAGAGGGAGAAAAATGGGCTCACAAATGAACTCCAGATGCATGCACCACCATGTGCATTTGGCTTACATGGGTCCTGGGGAATCGAACCTGGGTCCTTTGGCTTTTCATGCAAGTTCCTTAACCACTAAGTCATATCTCCAGCCTGGAATTTCTAAGTGAAAAAAAGTATTATGATGGACTGGAGAGATGGCTTAGCAATTAAGGTGCTTGCCTGTGAAGCCTAAGGACCCAGGTCCAATTCCCTAGTACCTATGTAAGCCAGATGCACTAGGTGACAAATGCATCTGGAGTTCATTTGCAGTGGCTAGAGGCCCTGGCATGCCCATTCTCTCATAATGAATAAAAGATTAAAAAATTAAAGTCTATGATAAAATAAAGGTGAACATACAATGATTGTCCATCCTGGGTGTCTTATAGAAAGATACCAAGGTGCTGGGGAGATGACTCAGAGGTTAAAGGCACTTGCTTTCAAAGCCTGCTGGCCTGGGATCAAAGCCCTAGCATAAGACCACATAAGACCAGATGGACATTCATTTGCAATGGCAAGAGACCTTGGTGCACATGCACATGGGCGCCCACACACACTCACACATGCAAATAAATATATAAATAAATATCTTAAGGTACCAGAGATTAATATTTTATGACTTTTAATTCTGTCTTCAAAATATTCCATACATGTTTCTTTTATTCCTTTATGGTAACTTCTCCTTTGCCTATGCCCAAGTGGGTAACAGTAGATTTGTGGCCATGGGACAAGTGTTACCAGTGAAAACCTGACACTGTATAGAGAATAGTAAATTATGGGAAATTAATCAAGTTCTCATATCCTGGAAATCAGCAAACCTGATCAATATATAGATCTACTCGGCTTTATTTACTATTTTTGAAAAGTTGTCTATAAAATAAATATTTGTGTACAAAAATCATATATTCTTACTACTTTCCTTTGCAATTTTATAAATGTGTTCCTACACACAGAGAAAAATTTATCTCCAGTATTACAAACTGACAATGGTTGGTGCCAAACATGCTCCTGAAGGAAGATTCTGATTTTGTCACAGGCTCATGCCAGTTCAGCAAATGGACAACCAATCCATATGAGCACTGAGACTCCTGCAAAAGCACAGCTCTGGCCAAAGACACAGTCAATCCACTTTCAAGTATTTATACAGCCTTCCTAGGCTTTAGTGCTGGATGTTTAATAAAATTCAGTGGAAACAGATGAAAATACTTTCAGAGGAACAGTTGAGCATCCCCTGCTTTGCAGGGAACATTTAAGCTGCAAGTACCCATTTATCCACATACTTGTTCTCTGATCAATACACGTTTTCTGACCTTAATGACTACCTAATTGATAAAAAATATTCTGTCTCTTATCAGACAAGAGCAATCATAGTGACACCGGAGATAAGAGGAAGCTTCTTGCTATTTTGGCAAAACTCTGGAAACTTTAAAGTGACATGTGACATATATAAATCAGAATGTCACCTCAGTGTGTTGTCCACATAGATTCCATTCTGTGCAAACTGTGGGGCTGTAGATGGGAGATTTGTGATTGCTTCCTCTATAAAAAATGTGCATGGATCAATTTTACCACCATCAATAGAGTTAAATATTAATTTAATCACATGTTTTCTAATTTCATTCTCATCAATCATGTGGTAAGTATTATTTATTGTGATCCAACAGATTTAGAAGCTGAGACTTGAATAGGGTAAGTCACTCAATGTGGAGCAGCAATCAGTATTTGGTGGAAGATGGTCTTTCTCTTTTTAAGTCTTTTTTAAACTGTTTTTAATTGACAGCATCCATAATTATAGACAATAAACCATGATAATTCCTTCCCCTACCCACTTTCTCCTTCAGAAATCCACTCTCCATCATATCCCCTCATCCTCTCAATCAGTCTCTCTTTTATTTTGATATCATCTTCTCCTCCTATTATTAGAGTCCTGTGTAGGTTGTACCAGATATTGTGAATGGATATAGAGGGCATTTTGTATCTGGAAGACTGCATTGGCAACAGTCCTACCCTTCTTTTGGCTCTTACGTTATTTCCACCATCTCTTCCCCAATGGACCTTGAGCCTTGGAGGGTGTGATAGAGATTTTTCAGTGCTAAATGTTCCTTTGTCACTTCTTCTCAGCATTATGGTGTCTTCTGAGTCATCTGAAAAGAGAAGCTTCTCTAACTCAAACGTGAAAATAACATTAATATATGGGTTATGAACATTGAGAGTAGTGCTTAAGGGGAAGTTTGGGGAGCATAGTATGTACATTTAGACAGAAACCAAAAGGCATGACACCCCTAGGGCTCATGACCTCCCCTGTCATACGTTTTCAGTACCAGGCATGAATTCCCTCCCATGGAGCAGGTCTCCACTTGTGATGCTTAGGTGTTATTAACTTGATCTGTTTAGTAATCCACAGAAATCCCTTTGGAGTGGGTCCCTGAAGGAGCTTCCAGGAAGGATTAACTGAAAGAGGAAGTCATTTCCCAAGCCAGAGTGGGTGGCTCTTCTCAGAGGGGAACTTTATATAAGGAAGCTCTGGGTGAAAAGAGCCCTGTCCTTCCACTTGGCTTCCAGAGCTGCTTGCTGCCTTCCAGCATGGACTGAAGATCAGTGTGGACTGAGGACCAGCATCAACTGAAGACCCACATGAATTGAAAACCAGCGGCTCCTCAGGAAGCCTCCAGGCCTTCAGTGCCAATTAGTGAGTGGTTGGTTTCCCCTGTAACAGACATGCCACTATTGCACCCATTGACTCATTTGCCCTGGCTGGTCAAACATAAGACTTGAAGTATCCACTGTTGTTGATCTCCAATGATGACTTGACTTTCATAGGGCTGCATGCAGCACAGCTTTTTCCAGATTTTTGTTAGCTGGTCTACAAGGGAAGAAGTTTTCAACTCAGTTCCGTGAATAGAGCAACAATAAATAAGGATGTGCAAGTATCTCTAAGGTAGTGAGACAAGTCCTTAGCATATATGCCTATGAGTGGTATAGCTGGGTCATATGGAAAATCTGCTTTTGGTTGTTTCAGGAACCTCAACACTGATTTTCACCATGGCTGTACCAGTTTACATTTCCACCAACAGTGTGGAAGTGTTCATCTTTATTGGCATCCTCACCAGCATTTATTGTCATTTGTTTTCTTGATAATAGACATTCTGAAAGGAGTGAGATGGAATCTCAAAGTAGTTTTATTCTGCATTTCCCTGATGGCTAAGGATGTAGAACATTATTTATCTGTGAACATATTATCTGTATTTCTTTTTTTGAGAACTCTCAACTTAATTCCATAGCCCATTTTTTTCTTTTTTCTTTTCTTTATTAAGAACATAGTTTGTATGATTACATCATGTATTGGTACCATCTTTTCCCTCTTCCCTGCTCCCATTCACTGGGGTTGCTTGTATTCCCCATGAAGTTTTGGGTCATGCATTGTGGGAGCAGCAGTCAGTTATTGGAAGGAAGGAATGCTTCTGGGCATGACATCCCAACATGTGGCTCTTACAATCTTTCTGCCTCCTCTTTTGCAAAATTCCCTGAGCCTTGGTGGGTGTATTTTAAATCTACTTCAGTGATGAACTCTTAGGAGCTTCTGGATTTATACTTTTGTGTGTGTTGAGTATTTTCAGTGTCTGTCTCTTTCACCCTGCTGCTGATTATAAGGCTCACCATGGAAGCAGCACTCTTGCTCATCTCCCTACTTCCTCTGTGATTTTCTTCTGGGACTTGACTGAAATATGAGGGGTGGTTTATCACCTGGGGTCTTGCTACTTTCTGAAAAAGAAAAACAGATTCTCCAAAGGAGAGTGAAGTCACCATAGGTTAAATTCAATAAACATTATTAATTTAGGGAGTTTGATGGATAGAGCCCCTTTTTAGCCAAAGACTAGTGAGAGCTTGACATTGGAGAACAAAATCTTTGTTTCCATAGGATTCAGACCTGGTTCCCAGTTCCAGATATGGGTTCCTTTCCATTGAGTATATCTCTTAGTCAATCAGAAAGCCATTGATTACCTACCATTGCAAAGGTGTGTACTTCCAGTCAGGCTGGTTGCTTCTGAGTAGTATAGACCCCTGCTTGCTTACACCACTGTTGGCCACTGTACATAAGTAACTTATGCAGTACTTTCTAGTACTAGACAGTATGGGGGCTAGCTTTCTTCTAGATTTCAGCCAGGCCACTCTGTGTTCTGTGTTAGCATAGCCCATTTTTAATTAGGTTTTTTGATTTCTTATTATTTAGTTTTTTGACTTATGTATCTGGTAAAGATTTTCTCTCATTCTGTAGGTTGCCTCTTTGCTCTAGTCACAGTATCCTTTGTTACACAAAAGCTTTTTTTCTTTTTTTTTAATTTTCAAGGTAGGGTCTCACTATAGCTCAGGGTGGCCTGGAATTTACTCTGCAGTCTCAGGGTGGCCTCAAACTCACAGCAATCCTCCTACCTCTGCCTCCCAAGTGCTGGGATTAAAGGCATGCACCACCACACCCAGCTTAGAAAAGCTTTTTAATTTCATGACTTCCCAGCAGTTGATTTGTGGTTTTATTTCCTGAGCAACTGGAGTGATATTCAGAAAGTCATTGCCTATGCCAACATGTTGAGAGGTTTCCTCTATCTTTTCCTCTAGCAGTTTCAGAGTTTTAGGTCTGATATAAAGGTCTTTGATCCATTTGGACTTGATTCTTTTTTAAAATTAATTAATTTATTTATTCATTTGCAAGCAGAGAGAGAGGGAGAGAGGAGATAGACATAGAATGGGTGTGCCGGGGCCTCTAGCCACTACAAATGAACTCTAGATGCATGTGCCCCCTTGTGCATCTGGCTAATGTGGATACTAGAGAATTGAACCTGGGTCCTTTGGCTTTGCAGGCAAGCACCTTAACCATTAAGCCATCTCTCCAGCCTTGGACAGATAAAGATCTATTTTCATCCTTCCACATACAGATGTCCAGTTTTTCCAGTACCACTTGTTAAAGAGGCTGACTTTTCTCCAATGGATATTCTTGACATTTTTGTTGAAAATTAGATGGCTATAGCTTCCTGAACTTGTATCTGGGTCCTCTATTCTGTTCCATTGATTGACATATTTGTCTTTGTGCCATTTCCATGCTATTTTTGTTACTATGGCTCTGTAACATAGCTTACAGTCAGGTATGGCGATTCTGCTAGCATTATTTTTGTTGCCCAAAATTGCTTTGGCTATTTGAGGTTTTTTGTGCCTCCAAATTAATTTTAGTATTTTATTTCTATTTCTGTAAAGAATGCCATTGGAATTTTGATGAGGATTGCATTAAATGTGTAGATGGCTTTTGGTAAGACTGACATCTTCACAATACTGATTCTTCCAATCTAAGAACAAGGGATGTATTTCCATTTCATAGTGTCTCCTGCACTTTTTTCTCTTGATGCTTTTAAGTTTTCGTTATAGAGATCCTTCACATATGTAGTTATGTTTATTCCAAGGTACTTTATTTCTTTTTTCAAAGCAATTGTGAATAGGAGTGATTCTCTGATTTCATTCTCATCATATTTGTTTTTAGTATATAAGAAGAATACTGATTTCTGTATGTTTATTTTGTATCCTGCAACATTGCTAAAAGCGTTGTCAGCTCTAACAGTTTGCTAATAGTCTTTAGTGTGCTTTATGTATAAAATAAGATCATTTGCAAACAATGATATTTTGATCTCTTCCTTTCCAGTTTGAATCCCTTTTATGTGTGTCGCTTGCCTTATTGCTATGGCTAAGACTTCCGGTACCATATTAAAGTAAGGACAGTGGACACCCTTGTCTAGCTCCTGATTTTAGTGAAAAAGCTTCAAGTTTTTCCCCATTTAGTATTATGTTGGCTGTAGGTTTGTCATAAACAGCTTTTATTATGTTGAGATATGTTCCTTCTCTTCCCAGTTTCTTTAGGACTTTTACCATGAAGGGGATGTTGGATATTGTCAAAAGGTTTTTCTGCATCTATTGAGGAAACCATGTGATTTTTGTTTTTCAGCCTTTTTATATGGATTTATCAATTTATTGATAAACATGTATCAATTTGCATATGTTGAACCATCCCGACATCTCTGGGATTAAACCTATTTGGTCAGTGTAAATGATCTTTTTTATATAGTCTTGTATTCTGCTTGCCAGTATTTTGTTGAGAATTTTTGCATCTATGTTCATGAGAGAGATGGCCTGTAATTTTCTTTTTTGATTCTATCTTTCTCTGGTTTTGGTATTAGGATTATACTGGCTTCATAGAAGTTTGATAGTATTCCTTCCTTTTCTATTTTATGGAAAAATTTGAGAAGCATTGGTGTTAGTTCTTCTATGAAAATGTGGTAAAATTCACTTGTGAATCCATCCGGGCCTGGACTTTTTTTAGTTGGGAGATTTATTATAACGGTTTTGATCTTCATGCTTGTTATAGGTCTGTTTAAATGTTGTATCTCATCTTGATTTAATTTTGGTAGGTCATATAAATGAAAGAAATCATCCACTTTTTTCAGATTTTCAAACTTAGTGGAGTATTTGTTCTTAAAGTATGTCCTTATGATTCTCTGAGTTTCGTTTGCATCTGTTGTAATGGTGTCTTTTAATCTCTAATTTTATTGATTTGTCTCGCTTCACTCTTTCTTTTGGTCAGATTTGCTAAGAATTTAACAACCTTCTCTATCCTTTCAAAGAATCTATTCTTTGTTCCATTGATTCTTTGTTTGTTTTTTCTTTTCTATTTCATTAATTTCTGCCCTAATCTTTAGTATTTCTTCCCATCTACTGATTTTTGGTTTGCCTTGTTCTTCTTTATCCAAGGCCTTAAGGCTTTCTAATTTCTTAACATAGGCATTTAAAGCTACAAATTCCCCTCTTAGTATTGCCTTCATTTTGTCCCAAAGGTTTTAGTATGTTGTGTGCTCATTATCATCTGAGTCTATAAATTTTTTTATTTCCTTCTTGATTTGTTCATTGATCTATTCATCATTTAGTAGTGCACTGTTTAGTTTCCATATTTGTTGTATGCTCTATAGCTTTTCTTTCTTTCTTTTCTTTCTTTTTTTTTTTTTTTTTTGTTGTTGTTTTGTTTTATTTTGCTTTTGTTTTTCAAGGTAGGGTTTCACTCTAGCACAGGCTGACCTGGAATTCACTCTGTATTCTCAGGGTGGCCTTGAACTCACAGTGATCCTCCTACCTCTGCCTCCCAAGTGCTGGGATTAAAGGCATGTGCCACCTGTTGAATTGTAATTTAATCCCACTGTGATCAGATAGAGTGCAAGGAATTATTTCAGTTTTTCTGTATTTGTTAAGATTTGCTTTGAGTCCTAATATGTGGTCTATTTTAGAGAATGTTCCATGTGCTGATGAAAAGAATGTGTATTCTGTAGCATTTGGAGGGAGTGTTCTGTAGATGTCTGTTAAGTCCATTTGTTGTATAAGCTCATTTAATCCAGATGCTTCTCTGTTTATTTTTTGCCAGGATGACCTGTCAATTGATGAGAGTGGGGTATTGAAGTTGCCCGTTACAGTTGTGTTTGGTGTTATCTGTGACCTTAAGTGTTTGATGAAATTGGGAGCCCACATGTTAGGTACATGTATGTTTAGAATTGTAATGTTTCCTGTTGGAATGTTCCTTTAATCAATAAAAAAAATTACCTTTCCTAATGTTGGTTTGAAGTCTATCATGTCAGATATTAGAATAGGAATGCCTGCTTGTTTTCTAGGCCTGTTTGCATGAAATGCCATTTTGCATCCTTTCACTCTAAGATAGTGTCCATCTTTTATGGAATAGTGAGTTTCTTGGAGGCAACAAATAGAAGTATCCTGTTTTTTTGTTGTTGTTGTTGTTGTTGTTGTTGTTGTTGTTTAACACAGTCTGCAAGCCTGTGTCTTTTGGTTGGGACATTGATATTAAGAGTTAGTTTTGTAAGGTTTTGCCATTCTTCTTGTTTAGAAGTCCTTCCTGTCTTGTATATTTTTAATATGGTTTATTTTTTCATGTTTCCTTATGTGAGTGCTAGTCTTGCTCTTCAGCATGAAAGAGACTTTCAAGTATTTTTCTGTAGAGCTGATTTAGTGGTCACATATTCCCTTAGCCTGTTTTTGTTGTGGAATGTTCTTATTTCTCCATTAATTTGGATGGATAGCTTTGCTGGATAAAATAGTCTTCATTGAGAATTGTTATCTTTCTGAACGAAAGAAAGAAAGAAAGAAAGAGAGAAAAAAAGAAAGAAAGAAAGAAAGAAAGAAAGAAAGAAAGAAAGAAAGAAAGAAAATACCTAATATGCATTTGGAGTGAAATTCTTCTCCTTCTACTATATCCTGAATTCTTATGTTTGATCTCTTAAGTTTCCCAAATGTCTTGGAAATTCCCATTCATGTCTTCCTATTAGTTTGTCTTTCTCTTTGTTAGACTGTATTAGATCTGCCACCTGGTCTTCTAGTTTAGATACTCTGTCCTCACCTTGATCCACTCTACTGATTAGACTTTCTAGAGTTTTCTATCTGACTTACTCTCTTTTGCATTTCTACTATTTCTGATTGGTAGTTTTTCAATTTTTCTGTTTCCTTTCACATGTTTTGTGTTGACTTCCTTATTCCATTAAGTTCATTTGCTGTGTTGTGTTCTCCTGGGACTCCTTCAGTTTATTTTCTTCTTTGATTCCTTTGATTGCTTTTTACTCTCTCTCTCTTTTTGTTTGTTTGTCAAGGTAGGGTCTCACTCTATCCCAGGCTAACCTGGAATTTACTCTGTATTCTCAGGGTGGCCTCAAACTTATGGCGATCCTCCTACCTCTGCCTCCTGAGTGTTGAGATTAAAGGCATGCGCCACCATGCCCAGCTTGATTCCTTTGATTTCTTTGAGCATATATGTATAATCATTATTTTTTTTTTTTTTAATCTTTGTCAGACATTTAATCTAAAATCAGTCTCACTGGAGGTTATTTCTGATGGATTTATAATTTTTGGTGGAATTGTATTGTCTTAATTTTTGTGTTTTTTTGTATTATAGTGTAATGATTTTTGTGTCATTAGTTAATTTGATGCTTAGGTTTTCTAAATATCTGCAGTATTCTTAGACATGTAAACCCAAATTTATATATCTTCAGACTAGGAGTTTAAGGTGCCAGGTGTGGCTCTTATATTACTCCAAGAGTAACAGCAGAAGTAACCCTAGATGTTGAGTTTGCCTGCTATGCAAGTATTTCACTAGGCTGAGTGGAGCAAATTATTGGCAAATTCTAAAATTCAACTAAGCAATACACACATTCAATCAAAACCAGAACAGGGTATTTATGCAAGAGTTGGGATTAATAAAACAGAAAATCTAATAAAGCCAAAGTTCCTAATGGTGTGTGTTGCCCCACACACTTAATCCTGTCAACTGGGATGCTAAGATTTCTGGTCTAAAATGAGATACAGGTCATCTTGGAGTTGAGTTAAACCCTGCCCCCAGCAATGACAGAAGAAAAAAACAAAGGCCCTATAAAGCAAGAAACATCAAAAGCAACAACAGTGAACACCAAAATACAGCTTATTTGAGAATGGTAAAGCCAACAAGAATACATCAATGAAATATAACACATTACTTGCCCTTATATGGAAAGTGTGATTAGCACTTCCAGTGCAGTCCTATGTACCTGGCTTTATGTAAACTGACCCTGTTACCTTTGGAGATGGCTTCCAAGCTCATGTATGCTGATTGCCCACCTTGATCCCTCTCTGTTGCTCTGTAGACATGGTTTGGCTGCTTGGGTCACTGGATCTGGTGTTCAATTGGCTGTGCTTGATGCTGTACTTGATGGGTAGATGAGTTCTCTGGTGGTTCATGGCACTGGTGGCTGGGGGATGAGAGGCTGTGCAGGATGCCTGGAGATGTACTGGAGATGCTCACCTGGTCCAGTTTGTGTTCTCAATTCAACAGCTGTTCAGATGGTCTCTGCTATCTTCTTCTATGGGTTTAACTTTGCAAGGAGGCTGATGTGAGTCGAAAATCACTTCATCTAGCTTCTGCTCCTTCAGCTCTAAGCTAGGCCAGAGGGCATGCAGATTGGGGCCACTGGTGCCTCAGCAGGATTCTGGCTGGTTTCCTGCTTGCTAGAATATCTGAGTCTCTGCTGCTTCTCTGCTGTGGTTAATAATTCCTTATACACCTTCACTTTTCAACAGAAGAGTGTATTTTGCTGTTTTTCTGCTTATTTCCCTTTGTAGATTGCTTTGGCATGGCTACCACATCACCATCTTACCTGGAAGTCCCATTTAGAATCTTATGGTGTCATAGTCATAGCTCAGCCAAGGTGGCATCTCAAATGGGCATCATACCCATAACTGGGGTCAGTCAGTCTTCCTGGCAGAGAAAGTCTTTCTTAAGACAAAGATGGTGCTTTGCTTTATAGCAGACAAATCAACTTATTGTGGGCCCTCAAATATGTTGATATATTTAATGGCAAATGTATTGATCATTCAATAAGTATTTGCCAGATGAATGAAAGACTATAATAAGTGTATAAATATGCATGAATGTATACATAATTTGCATGCAGATTCACTCTGTGGAAAGTATTAACTTCTGCAAGTGAAACAGGCTACATCTTTAACAGAAAGTTACTATTCATGACCAATTATCAAAGAATTAGATGAAACAAAAGCACTTAAATGCCTCTAAACATAAGATAAATATAGTTTGTTTTTTTTTCTTGGGATGAATTCAAAGGTTTCATAGATAAATTTTACATATTCAAATAATTGTCTTTGGAAATTTGTCTTCAACACCAGCTATTCAGTACAGAAATATATGCCTCAATACTTAACAATCATATTATTTCTGAAAAAGAAAGCCATCATAATTATCAAGATGGGTAAACATTGGCAAATTGTCTAATATAATGTGAGAAAATGCTTATTACTGAAACATTTGAAATACTAGTAGATCTGTTTTTAAGAGTGTTGACATTTGGTTGATTTTTGAATAGCCTTTAATGGGGTGGGAATTTTGCATTATGGCCAGGTTGGCAGGCCAATTTAAAGATCAAAGTCTTAGACACACAAAAGCCATTATCAGCCATGGTAGAGAATTCCAAGGGAGGGACATGTTCATGGCCACCATTGTTGGAAGCTACTGTTTCCCATCTTCACAGCTTTGGAGCACCCTAATAAGCCAAAGATGGAACTAAATGAAAAAGTATGTAGCTCTGTATATCAGATATTTTTAGTTCCAATCGCTATTTCATTATTCTTCCATTTAATAAATATTTATTTACATTTTAAAAATCCAATCCATTTCTTATGAATCAATACAAAAGCCAGTGAGTCTTAGTAAATGATTCTAGTTCTCACAGCCTCCCCTCTTCTTCCTTCTTTTAGGGAGGGAAGGTGGTTCATTGCAAAATCAACATCCACACCAGCAAACTAGTTTTGACTAAAGTGGATTCTATGAATCACTGACCAGTAAAGTAAGAAATGTGTGCCTTCTCATGACTTTGAATAAGGCAGTAACAGAAGGCCAAGAGAGCCCTGGCCATTGTCCTGGACTCTGATGTTCTAGAACAGGCTCTGCTGAAGTCACTACCCCAGAACTCTTTTCACTTTCTAACAGGTAGATATTTTGGCAGAGTTGACCCCACCCAGGGTATCATACCTTAATTATGGGGTATAATTAATACTTCTTCCCCCTCCCCTAGGGGAGGGCATATCTAAAGTAAGTCCTCAGTGTCCTGGAAGCTGATAGGAGCTGAATCCTGGTTAAGAGTGCACATTGATGGCCTTGCACTCCATCTTCACTGGTCCTGATTCACTTCCTCATTCTCTTTGTATTTTCTGAAAACACCTCCAAAAAAGAAAACTTCTCCTCAGTCCTTGCCTCAGACTCTGTTTCTGCAGAGTCAAGCCTGAGATAAAAGCCTAATTAGCTCTTTCCTAAAAGAAAACAATATAAGTAATGTATTTCATGGAATGCTCAAAGCACACCTGCAACCAAAACACAGTAGCACAGCTTCTGTGAAAATTGACTTGATAGATCTATGCATTCCTATATCCAAAGGGGTAGGAGAAGAGATTTATAATTTGTGCTATCCATGTGAAATACTATAAAGAAACTTTACAATATAATCTAGGTGGCTTAAAGGTATGTTAATAAGAAATGTAAACCTTTCCCAAAGATACATCATGATGTCTCACAAAGAAAACCATTTTAGGGCTGGAGAGATTGTTTAGTGGTTAAGGCACTTGCCTGCAATGCCAAAGGACTCAGGTAAGACTCCTCAGGACCCATGTGAGTCAGATGCACAAGGGGGTGCACGCATCTATAGTTCATTTGCAGGAGGCCCTGGTGTGCATGCCTGTTCTCTCTCTCTCTCTCTCTCTCTCTCTCTGCCTGACCATTTCTGTATCTCTGTATCTCTCTCAAATAAATAAATATAAATAAAAATATTTTTTTAAAAAGAAAAGCATTTTAGAAGGGTAGGGGAGACTGGAGTGAGTGAAGAAGAGAATTTCTATAGACAAGCCCCCAACTTAAGCAACATAACCAGTTGGTCATGCAAAGCTGAACCTTGACATCAAACTGTCCTCAACATATTGTTCCCTATCACACTCAGTTCAAGGGTTTGAGAATGAGAACTGACTTTTCCATCATCCACTTCCCAATGCTACTGAACATTCATTCCTATGATGTACCTAAAATTTTTGATGATTTTTCATCCATGCATATAATGTATTTTAATAATAATCCCCTCCCATTACCTTCTCTTGCCATCTCTTTCCTTTTACCTTTCCACTGCTTCCAAGTACTCTCTTTTCTACTTTGAATTTTTTTTACTTTTTTGCCCTTTTCCACTATACATGACTGATCATTATTTTGTCCCAGCAACAAGGCAGGAAATAATAAGCCATGGAGGCTTATACCATGTTGAAGGTCCCAATGTTGTGCAGTGTTGGTCATTGCTAAACATGGGTTGGGACTGTGAGGAAGCTGGTCTGGACTGCTGGACATGGTCAGGGACCTTGGGCTATGGGGGTTGCAGCTGGCCTTATCATCGGGAACTCACTCTGGCGATGGAGACTGGCCCTCTCTGCCCTTGGGCAAGGTTGTAGTGTGCCCTGTCTTTGCCCAGAGTGGGCAGAACTGATGACACCCCCCCCTTGATCCCAAAAAGCACTTGACCATTCCCAATCAAGCTTTGCCTCCCACAATTCCTGACCTTGTGGCTAGCTGTCCAAGAGACCTTTATGTGGCTGAAGTCATTTGCTTTCTTCGCCATTTCTGTTATCTCCCTTGCAGCACCTCCTTCACAACTCTGAAGTCACATAGACTTTCCCACCACTTGCAGCTTCTCCCTCACAACTTCTGCCTTCCAACACCAGCCAATTAGATAGAAACCCATAAACTATGTATCCAATCACCATATAGTCTTCATGTGCCTTCTCAACCTTTCTCAAGTGTTTATAAACCCACTCCCCTTTTGAATAAACAAGAGTGTGCTATCCATCAGATGGCCTACTTGGTGGTCCACTGCCCGTCACACTCACATGATCCAGGATCCTGCTTCCGCCCAATTCCTCCTGCGTCCAGGACATCAGTGGCCAATGACTCCCAGTGAGGACCCACAGCTGGCACCCAAACAGGGACCTTCTGGATGCATGGTTAATAGGTGAGTGCCCCCTTGAGGGACATTCTCCCCTTAGGGTTAATGGCCCCCTGTGGCCACCTCTCCATTAAGGGCTGGCAAGTTTCGGTTTCTCCCTCCATCAAAGGAAGGCAGTCTCCTCTCTCCATCAGAAAGAGATAGGTTTCCCCTTTCTCCATCAGAGAGAGAAGGGTCTCTCTTTCCTCCATCAGAGGGAAGCTATTTTCTCCTTTTCCTTCTTTACTTTTGGTTCGTGCCATCCCATGGGATTGAAGCAAAGTGAAAAGGCAATTTATATCATTTAGCTAGGGCTACACTCTGGTATTGACTGAAGGCCCCTAGCAGCTCACTGTTTGAACCCCAACAGCCCTCATGGCATTGGCAACAACCTCCTATCTATTTCTCTTCACAATCAACAAACCAGTAATGCATCGACCAGTAAAAGCCTCTAGGGTGGTTGCCGGTCTCTTAAACTTGCAAGCAGGCTTGTGTCTGGACCTTTGCGGAATCCCCCATGGTGCCATAGCACCCCAGGAACATTGCC
This sequence comes from Orientallactaga sibirica, assembly GCA_036365145.1. Taxonomy (NCBI): domain Eukaryota; kingdom Metazoa; phylum Chordata; class Mammalia; order Rodentia; family Dipodidae; genus Orientallactaga; species Orientallactaga sibirica. Next base: position 5,394,896 of record JAEOAD010000027.1, read on the forward strand.
CTCTGGTGTTCACATTTCTGGTGTTTTTCTTTCATGGGAAATGCTACCTCCCATAAAAAGGAATCCCAAGTCACCAGATTGAGGACATTTCTTAAAATTAGGGGCATAAGACTTTCTCAGAAAGAGGCCAATTCATTTTGGGAAGAAGTCATTCTAATAGCCCGTTGGATGCTTTCTGGGTACCTCTATAACCCAGACACATGATCATTGAAAGCATATCTAGCCAGAAGATGGGAAATCCAAGAGGGGAACCCCCCTCCCTCTCTTTTCTTCCCATTATTGCAGCCGTTAGACAATGTATCAGCCCCTCAAAAAATGCTTCTACCCAAGTCAGACAATGACTCTGATGAGGGCAATGCCAAGGACTGCCCAATGGTGGATCACAGTTCCTTAGAAAAAGGGAAATATCTCAGCACCTTGGAAAAAGGAAAAGAACCCAGCTCCTTAGAAAAAGTAAAAGAACCCAGCTCCTTAGAAAAAGCAAAAGAAGAAATTGCAAAAAGGGTCACTCCACACAGCACAGCCACCCCCCTCTATCCACCTCTACCACCATATCCACCCCCTGATCCTAGGTGCCCTGAACACATCCTACTGGAAGAGAAAAATCCTAACATGATGAATTCCCCTGATCAGAGCTTTCCCAAAAGGACCCCTACCCAACAGCTCTGTGAAACTAGAGATAACAACAGGGCTGTTTACAATAAAGAAGTCACAGCCTTTCCTGTTAATCTCCAACTAACTTGAGCTCAGCCCTTAGACTAGTATCCATATCAGGCTGATAACCTTAAGGAGCTCAGGATAGCAGTCAGGGAGGATGGGATCCACGCACCTTGGACGAAATCCCTGCTCCAGAGCCTATAGGGCTTTCTTAACACCCCCAAGACTGCTGAGATATCTGTCACTCTTCAGTGCCTAGCCCCTTATTTCTCCAATGGGAGGCTCTCTACAGAGATAAATGCCTCCATAAGATAAAAAGAAACCAAAATCAACAAAATGTCCCCTGGGAATTTGGTGAAATGTTTGGACAAGGCAATTTCTCCACCGGGGTTGAACAAGCTCAACAACCCCCAGGATTCTATGATCAGGTCCACCTTTGCACCCTCCAGGCTTGGGATAGACTGACCGCATTCTCCAATTCCCAAGATAATACTTCCTCCCTCCTTTTTCTTCACCAAAACCCAGAAGAAATGCTTTCTGGTTTCATTTTAAAAACAAGGACCAATTAAGAAAAATCTCCGACCCTACTGTCAGGAACCTCCTCCTCAAAAGTATTGTATGGGAAGGAATGACCTCCAAGTGTAGGGCAGCCTGTCAAGGGCTCAAAGATGAGCATTATGATAAATGGATAGTTGCCTCATACAAGGTTGCTTTAGCCCAGGCCTTCGCAACAGCCCTAAAAACTAAAGGAAAATGTTTCAATTGAGGGGAGGATGGGCATTGGAAAGGGGAAGGTCTCAAAGCCCCGCCCCTACCGTATTCCAGAGGCCCCTACCAGAAACAGTCTGCCCTGGATGCTGCTGTGGGAGAAAGCCCCTTCCCCCACATCCTGCCTCTGGGTTCATGACTCAGGCTCTGGTGGTCATGGCTGACAACTTGGGCTCAGGCATGGGTGGCCTGATGCCATCCAGCCACATCTGCCCAGCACAGTGGACAAGGAAATGGTGGATTAGTTCCTTGACTCTCAGGCCTGGAACCTGCTATTGCTAGACTGTTATAAACTAATCCAATAAATTCCCTTTTAATACAAAAAAAAGGCAAGATTCTTCTATAAAAGAGTTGTAAAATGGCAAGATCAGAAAGCTGCCTTGCAGCCTGAAGGAAGTCCAAAACCCTCCCTGGAATTTAGAGAAAAAAGTTCTTTCTTAGTGTCCCTGACTTGCAGAGCCTGGGACCTGCAAGCACATGAAATCTCAAGATCCTGGTACCAATAGCATATTGGGTGAATGCCAAATTGCAGTGAGTACATGGGGACTTCTTATAAGTATTTGCAACTATTTTAAGTTCACTTTACCTCTCTATGCTTCTCTGGGACTACTAACAAAAACCAGTCTCAAGATTTATGTTTAAATTTAAACATGATTGATACTAAATTTGTAAGAAAAGTTCTAATGATGTTCAAATCTACTTTCATATTTTAAAAATGTGTTTCAGAAGTCAAGTCAGGTCTACTCTTTTACAAAAACATTATTTCAAAAGGCCTTTTATTAAAAGTGTTATGGTAAGGACAAATGAAAGTTTTTGCTGGTAATAATGAGATGAACTGATTAAGAAAGATAAACTGGAGAGGAAACTTTAAATGTTGGTAACTGTTTGATGAAAAAGATTGCTACAGAGTGGTTACATAGACTGTAAAGAAAAGTATGTGGATGAAGATTTGAGTAAACTTAAACAGAAGGTTAAAGACAAATACTTAATCCGATTACAGACTTCTTGAGATATAATAAAATGATTATTAACCTAGGGCTTACATCAGACTAACAAAGCATGGCCTTGGCTGGTAGCAGGTTACTATGGTATTAAGGTTGTAAACTTAAAACTTTAACTTGTTGATGTTAATCTGGTCACGATAACAGTTATGAAAGACTGAATTTAGAATACCCAACCAAGTTAGTTAAGTTCCTCTATTTGTCAATGTGTTAACTATATCTTAAGGTTAAAATTGGCACACACCAGTAGCTGCCTCCCCTATTCTGGTGCAATGACGATATCCTTTAGATGGAATATGGAAGGCACCAGACCCCCTCCTAACTACGGGGAGAGGATTTGCTTCTATTTTCACAGGACTAGCCCAGGCCTATCTGGTCCCAGCTCAAAATGTCCAATTCAATCCCACTGACCAAGGAGATGGCTCATCTGACACTGAAACAGAAGTGTCCCAGGTCCCTCAGGAGGAAAACATGCTGACTTGGAGCCAAATTGGGGCCCTGTGCCAACAAGGAATCATGCTGGTATGAAATTCACAACAGCCTCTACTGCCAGAGACTCTGTTTATACCCTTACTTGCTATCCTGACCTTAAAAGTAGCACAGGCTCAACAAGCATATTGGGTTTATGTACCTGACACCCCCCCCCCGCTTGATAGGGCTGCTCTTTGGGAAGAACCCCTACCTAAGATATTTTTCAATGCTTCCCTTATCACTGCCAATTATTGTTGGGGTCCCTCCTAGGGCCAGCCCAGGAGGGACAGCAAGGTCTCTGCCAAGTGGGGGGGGGTGAGAGGTACCGAGTTGCGACACGGACTCCGGGAGTTGGGTGGAAGCAGGTAGTTTGCTGCTGCAAACTCATTTATTCAAGGAAGTGTAGGGGGTTTAAAGGGTTGGCTGGCCAATCATTGTATGGGGTGGTCCCCTTCTTGTGACCAATGACAGCTGGTCTCTGGGCAGATCATCTCGCAGCAGGTTTCTCGTGAGCATGGGACTGTAGCTGTTGTCACACCAGGCCTGCGCAGGATGCCATGTTCACAGAAGCAACTTCCTGGTTTCTTTTAGCATGCGGTCTGGCTAGGGCCCAACCTGCATTGTGCCATACATATCCTCCTTTTTGTTTTTATTATTGGAAACCCTGGGAGGCATGGTTCTTTGCCAAGCTATTGTTAACCCCGGGCCACAAGGGATCATCACATGTAATGGTGCCTGTCTTAGGTTGCCCCATCTCATGGGGTCTTACCCGTCATTGACTACCCAACATCCTGGTGAGAAAACCCAAGGGGTGAGGCCTGGTTTCTTTTAGCATGCTGTCTGGCTAGGGCCAGACCTATATTGTGCCATACAAATTATAACTTAGAATTCTTGCAAGGAGCAGCTAAACCAATTAACTGGACCTCTCTCACAGCAGAGCTGCCTATCTGCTTTTCAAGCAATAGGTATCATGAGAGATGTTATATAAGGTATACAAACCACCCATTAATTACAGATGGGGGATACTAAAATAAATATAACTTATGATTACAATTGTGTCCCCAGGAAGGCAAGCAATCAGAGATACCACCCATCTTGAGGCTCCAAGGGTGGCCTCACCCAGAATTATGGAAAGTAGTAGTCACCCTAAAAGAGAATCATTTTAAGTTTTGGATGTGTCTGCCACTCCCTTACCTTTTTGTAGTAGGGCCTGGGTGGGTCAATCACCAAAATGGAATTTATTATCTTAGTTGTACCCAGTGTATTATCACCAATTGTATCAATTCTAAGGGAGACACACCTGCAGATTACTCCTCCAATGTAGTCTTTATTGTCATGCAGCCTCCTTACTTAATCATGTCAGTCAAAATGACTGAGCCTTAATACTCCAGCTTCGGAGTTCAAGTGTTCCAGCAGCTCAACAGATGGATGGCACAGAAAAGAAGATTCATAGAATGGCTAATTGTGGGGATCGTTGCTACAATCACCATCATCGCCTCGTCCACCGCAGCAGCAGTATCCCTAGTACAATGATGAAAACAGCTGATCATGTTAATGGACTGGCTAAAAATGTATCTCAAGCCCTTTAGTCACAGATAGATATTGATTAAAAGGTGTTAGTCTGGTTAGATGCTCTAGAGGATGCTGTTATGTATTTAGGAAGACGGGTTGCCAATCTGGTGACTCAAATGTAGTTGGTCTATCATGCTAATTATCAATTCATATGTGTTACTCCTCTACCCTACAATGGGACCACTACTGAATGGTGGAAAGTTGAAAATCATATTCGGGGTATTTGGGATCATAATAATCTCAGCATAGATTTACAAAGTTTATAAAAGGAAATACCTGTTATTTCACATAGTCACTTGTCTTTTGGTGCTCCTGCTAAGACAGCTAATGGATTTTTTGATGCCTTACAGAGCACATTACAAAAATTATCTCCCAGTTTCTTTCTCAGCTTTTTGTTTGGCTACTATTGGTGTCAGGCACCCTACTACTGCTCTTATGTATAATTCCCTGTATATGTAAATTAGGGCTCAAACAATATAAACAAATCTTGACTGATCTGGCTCTAACTGGACCTGCAGTAAGCCACAAAAATCTTAAACAAGATGACACCGCCCCATTTTAAAAACAAAGGAGGAGTTGTTGGGCATTGCTAAACACAGGCTAGGACTGTGAGGAAGCTGGCCTGGGCTGTTGGACATAGGCAGGGACGTTGGGCTGTGGGAGTTGCAGCTGGCCTTATTGTCAGGAACCCACTCTGAGGGTGGAGACTGGCCCTCCCTGCCCTTAGGCAAGGTTGTAGTGTGCCCTGTCTTTGCCCAGAGTGGGCAGAACTGGCGAGCCTCCCCCCCCCCCCGATCCCAAAAAGCACATGGCCATTCCATACTCAGGATTTGCCTCCCACAGTTCCTGACCTTGTGGCTAGCTACCCAAGAGACCCTTATGTGGCTGAAGTCATGTAGCTTTTCCCACCACTTCTGTTATCTTCCTTGCAGCTCCTCCCTCACAACTCTGAAGTCATGTAGCCTTTCCCACCACTTGCAGCTTCTCCCTCTCAACTTCTGCCTTCCACCACCAGCCAATTAGATAGCAACCCCTAAACTATGTATCCAATCACCACATAGTCTGTATGTGCCTCTCAACCTTTCTCAAGTATTTATAAACCCACTCCCCTTTTGAATAAATGAGAGCGCGCTACCCATCAGATGGCCTCCCAGGTGGTTCTTTGCCTGTCACACTCACTTACTCCAGGACCCTGCTTCCCCCAACTCCTCCTGCACCCAGGACGTCAGTGGCCAACAACCCCCAGGAATGGCGAGGATCCACAGTGCACTCCTTTTGCAAGTAACAACAGTTGCTGTGAGGTCACGAATGCAGTGGGCACTGCATTTCCTGAAAACTCCAAAGCACTCCTTCCCATCTTCTGGCTCTTACATTCTTTCCACCCCTTATGCATGAGGTACTTTTCATAACTTGTGTTTTTACTGTTGAGGGCAAGACAGTATGGCTGTGGTTGATGTATGCATGAAGATGGAAGAGAAAGAATGTAGAGTTTGACATGGTGTCCTTCTGGGCATACACTCCATCTCCCCCAGCCCACCCATCTAGCAGATATCAGTTTCAAACACAAGGAAGAGTTATGTTACATACTAAATTCTGCAGCTCCATATCTAGCACATGGGGTTGCTGAGAGCATCATCTGGGGGCCAACAGACTTGAGTTACTCCATCACTGTAGCTCTGCTGCCTGTGGGACATGTGACCAGGTCCATTCAGTACCTGCAGTTTTCCTCAGTGAATGTCCTATATTTTTGGCATTTCCATATTCTAGGGTTCCTATGGCAACTTGGGCTTCATCTTCACTGCTTCATCCAACAGCCTGTTCAGGAGCTCCACACAAGAAATCTCACCACACTACATGTTGTCTGCCCTCAGTGGTTTTCTAGATCATTGGTAAAAACCCCCATAACCCTACTCCCCTTCATTTTTGCATGCATACAGGACCAGCACCATGTGAATGATGTCTGCTGCTAACTCAATATATATCCTGAGCTTTGTGGAGCCCATTTGCAGACCTATACTTCCCAGGTAACTGTTTTCTAGCAGGATATTCTGGAGGGTCTATCTTTTCAAGCATTCTTGTTCCAAATGAATTCATATTATTATACTCTGCAGCCTTCAATGTTCTCAGTTTGTCCCCAAGTCACCTTTCCTATTATCTCACAACAAAGAGCATGGCTAATGGTGCTAATAACTATAACAATTACAGGTGTTTTATTTGCACTGCCCTGTGCACAACTTGCTCAGGCTTCTTTCCTCAACTGCACATTTCCACATCGTTCTCTTTTCTATGTACCTTCCTCCCTCACCACAAGCGTACCTAAGAGCAGTGAGCCATGAGCAGTGAGCCATGAGTCATGAACCAAGAGCAGTGAGCAGTAAGAAGTGAGACATGAGCAGTGAGCCATGAACCATAAGCAGTGAGCTGTGAGCCATAAGCAGTAAGCTATGAACCATGAGCCATGAACCAAGAGCAGTGAGCCATGAGCAGTGAGCCGTGAGCAGTAGCCATGAGCCATGAGCAGTGAGCGTGAGAAGTGAGCCATGAGAAGTGAGCCGTGAGCAGTGAGCTGTGAGCCACGAGCAGTGAACTATTAGCCGTGAGCAGTGAGCTGTGAGCCATGAGCTGTGAGCTGTGAGAAGTGAGCCGTGACTATCCCACAGCCTGAATACTATGTAATCTTGAACTACTTCTGTCACATAAATTAGTCCATTACTTTAATTTTTAAAATTTCATTTTATAAATTTATTATTTTGGTTTTATGAAACAGGATCTCACTATGTTGCTCTGGCTGACCTGGAACATGGTATGTAAACCAGTCCATGCTCAAGCTTGTGGCAAACATCCTGTGCTTCCCAAGTGCAAGGATTACAGGCATGTACCACCATGTCCAGGCAAGGCTATTACTTTTTTAAATATTTATTTGAGAGAGAGATACATAAATAGGCAGGTGGGGGGGGGGGAATGGGCATGTCAGGGCTTCCAGGCACTGCAAACGAACTCCAGATGCATGCGCCCTCCGTGCATCTGGCTTATGAGTCCTGGGAGTTGAACCTGAGTCCTTTGGCTTTGCAGGCAAATGCCTTAACTGCTAAACCATCTCTCTAGCCCCAATGCTATTACTTTGACTTCAATCTTTCTTAATTCTTCAGAACATGACTATAATTACCCTAGATTCTTTGAGCCTTTAGCTCAGTTTCCCAGAGTCCTGCTCACCCCTGAAACTCCATGAGCCTGGCCTTCAGTGTTCATATTACCATCTGCAGTCAGATCTTCCACACTCTCACCAAACCAGCTCATTAAGTTCTGCTTAGAGCATTCTAAGGCTTCTCAGGCCCACAGCTCCAAACTCCTCCACATTCTTCTTGCAACCCTGGTCAAAAGGCCTATAAAAGCCCCATGAACAGATTTCACACAACAATCACAATGACTCATCTTGCACCAATTCTTTTTGTTAGTTCCCTTTTTCATCCATATAAACCAGGAAAGAAGCAACTAACAGGAGGAAACATTTACTTTTGTTCACTGTTTTAAGAGGTTGCAGCCTGTCATGGTGGGAGAACCATGCTAGCAAGAGCAGCTCAGAGCCCAGGTAGTGGATAGTTGCTTGTCAGGACAGACCAGGAAGTAGAAATATGGTTCCTACTGGACCAGAAGTGAGGCCAGGCTATAACTCTATGGAAACCTTCCACCCAGTGACTAAGTTCCTCCAGGTAGACTCAACAGCCTCCTAGAGCTGGAGACCAAATGTGTAAACATATGACCTTGGGGAGGGGGACATTTCGCACTCAAACCATAGTAGGTCTGAGCTGGTAAAGTTCTAGGGACAATGTTTGTTTGTCATAATTTATTAGACCTAGGTCTTTTATGTGACTTGAGTAGGTAAACAGCCAGAAATACAGTGCATGAAGATAAGCAATAAAGCACACTGCCACTCTACACTAGTGAAGATGGTTCTTTATTGCTTATTTGCTTTGCTTTTGCATGTATATTTGTAGTTTGTGTGTGTATACATGTTTGTATGCATGTGAGTATATGTGTGTACATACAGATACCAGAGTTAAATATCAAATGTCTTCCTTAATTTCTGTCCATCTTATTTAAGACAGGGTCACTCACTCAACTTGAAGTTCACCAATTCTGCATACTAGCTAGCCAGCAGGCTTGACAGATTCTTCTATCTCTACCTCCCCAGCATAAGGATTACAGGCACATGCCATAGGACCCAGGTTTCATGTTAGGCCCTGAGGATCTGATCTGAAGTCCTCATGCCTGTACAACAAACACTCTACCAATTGAGCCATCTCTTCAAATACAGGGTTATGCTTCAAAGCCTTACTGGGGACAAATAATCAAATAATGTGAGTAAAACAGATGCTATCATCTTTGAAATGTCAAATTCCTAGAGATGGATGAGAATTTCCATATGAGAAAAGAAAATGCAGGAAGAAATCAGACATGGGAGTCAAACCTACCTCATGCTTCAGGGAATTTGAAAACTATTAATGAGGCAGTTTCCTCAATTATTCACCAAGAAAACCAACACATCATTTTAGATGTAAATATACTAAAAATCAAAATCACTTTTCACTGTTGTCACCTGTCTTTCCAGGTGTTGTTCAAGCATGTGCCTCATTCTCAATGAAGGAACTGAGAACTGCTTTTTTTTGTTTGTTTTGTTTTTGTTTTTCAAGGTAGGGTCTCGCTCTAGCCCAGGCTGACCTGGAATTCATTATGTAAGCTCAGGGTGGCCTTGAACTCATGGTGATCCTCCTACCTCTGCCTCCTGAGTGCTGGGATTAAAGGCATGTGCCACCATGCCTGGCTGAGAACTGCTTTTCTCCACACTTGAGATTATCATCCATCATGCATTGGGCACTGCTGAAGGAAGCATGCATGAAGAATGCTGAAGTGAATCATTGAGAAAGAAAAGAAATATGTGATAGTTCATTGTGACGATGACTCTTGGTTGTCAACTTAATTGGGTGGAGAGACATCTAGGAGATTAGGAAAGCACATTTCTACATGTACTTGCAATGGTATTTCCAGAAAGGTTGACCTCATCAGTAATTTAATCTATTGATGGTTTCAAAATCTGAATAGGCTATTAGAAAGGAGTAGAACTGTGGAAGGTGAGTCTGAGTTGGAAGAAGTGGACACTCAAAGCAGGCCACGGCTCCTTATCCCTTCTTGTTGTTCCTTTTTGCCTCCAGGATGAGTAGATAGTTTCCTCCCTCGTCCTTCCACCATGATGCTCTTGCCTTGTCTTGAGCCTGCAAACAATGGAGCCAGACAACGATGGACTGAAAATTCTGAGACAAAAAGCTGGAGTAAATATTTCCTCTAAGTTGTTGCAAGTAGGTGTCACAGTAATGAAATGTCTAACACATTCATGAAGTGCTGACTTCCATTGGAACAACACAAGATTGACAAGCGTCCATGGTTACCGAACCTGGGAACCCTGAGAAACAGAAATTCTCTCCTTTTGTTACACCAGGTGCCCCACCAACATAACTAGTGCCTCCCCTTCCTCCAGCACAGTAGTTAAGGTGTTTTTCCCCCCTGATCTATTTTATATCTAAAAAGCTATGAAATTACCACTGGACTGAACTAAGGATATGTTCATCAATTAGCCAAATAACCAGTTAGCAGACCACTCATCCACAATAGGACAACCTCTCCTCACCTGTCAAGGAACTTTTTAAAGCAACTGGATTGTGTAGATGTGTCTGATATTATATGACTAGGTACATATTGTCTTCAAGTTTTAAAATTCAGAAATATTTTTGAAATCTGGGATTGCAGTTCAGTGGTAGAGCACTTGCCTAACACTCTCAAGGTCCCAAGTTCAATCCCCAGGATGCAAGCAAACGAATATATTAAATATTGTGCCTTATTCTATGTGATATAAATGGTGCAGTGCCAAAATTTAGTAGAGCAGGGCTTTTCCCGTGCCTTATAAATACAGATCTGTCACTTCTTCATACGACAGTATCCTGACCTATAAAATGGGATGTGCAGTATGTTTGTTGCTCCATGGTACCTGTGAAACCAACTTTCCCTGCTTCTCCATTCTGCCCATAAACCTCACAATACATCTACAAACTCCCTTTTCATACATTTTGCATTTTTCCAAGAGTTCTAGGGGGTATGAAGTCATCTCTTTTTAGGATTTACTGTTCATTTTTAATTATATTTGAATGTGTCTATATCATCAGTTGCCATAAAGTTTTTCTCCTATTTATTTATTTTAACATAATGATTGTTCCATAAATTTGAAGTGGAAGATAAACTGTCCAATAAAAGTCATTTCATATATATAATATACGGAAATTATTTTAAAAGTGTGTCATATAACGAATTCTTCCGGTCCTTACAAAAATATTAAGAAACAAATAACTGACTAGAAATAAAACATCACTAAACCAAGAGACAAAGGAACTATGCTTCATTTTGGAAAAAAAAAAACCAAGTAACTTCTGTTAAAAAAATAAAGTACATGTCATAGTATACATTATCATATTCCCTTAAAGCAGGAGCTACTCAGAATCTTTAATTGAAAAAAGCGTCCAGGTGTAATCCTGTCTGTACATTCAGGAACAATCATATGGCCAGTTATATACAATTCTCTCATCATGCAAAAAGCCTCATTTAACTGTTTTCTAAGGTCTAATTAAGTCAAGTGAATTACTGTTAGCTATTATTGAGCTATACATCAGAGAAGTATAGAAATTGAGTAGTTGAATTGCATTTCCTGCCTACAGTACGGCTGCTACTCAATTTAATTTTTTCATGGTTTAGAAGAACTTGCAGGCATTGACAAACACGTGAGAATTTCATTACTGCAGCAAATGACAAAATATCTTACAGAAACAAGTTCCTGATGTCCTGATAATCTCTGCCTTCTTAGATTACAATTCTTACAATTGTATGTGTATATGTAGAAAGAGATAGGAAAGAAGAGCAGATTACAACAGGCATGTAAGAGAATGTTGTGATAGCTACATACTTATTTTAAAAATACTGATCTGAGGTCTCTGCCCAGTGTATGACAAGCCAACAGAGCAGACGTTAGTGCAACTATGACCTGGTAATTTGTGAAAAAAAACTAGTTTGGATGAGAAAAGTCTCCATCCTTTCCATAAACACATACAAAAAAAAAAAAAAAAACCTTTAGTAAAAATTTTAAAGGTTACAGGCCAGAAAATTCAACAATAACTCTTCTCAATAATCCTTCTCAATTAGACAAAACAAGTTGAAGTGTTGAAATACCTTTCATCCTGAATATTTATCCACCTATGTACCCCACTGCACCAATAGCTTAGCAGTGACATTGTACTGTAATTGTGGTGAAGTACCTACAAGGCACAGAATATATGCATCTCACTCTAGTCAGTCTCTATGTTTATCATTTAATTCTTGGCAATATGTAATAACTGGTATGCATTTTGGTGCTTAAGTCCTGAACTGTGGAGAAGCAGCAGCAGCAGCATATTACAGTAACAGAGTTTGCATTTGACAAACTGCAAGGTTGAACAAGTTTCTTTTATGAACTTTGTGATGTGTTTTGCCATTGGTCATTTGCTGTAGATCCTTGATTTGATTCTTCAATGTTCATGCATTCTCCGTCTGTGGTCTCCAGCATTTCTTCATCTTCCTCATCATCATGCAGGTCCTTGGAAAGTAACTGTCTAGCTAGTTTAATATTCAGTCCTTCGTTGTAGTGAAGTTTCCTTTTCATTTCAAATTGTCGCTTTTTCTCTTGCTCTTCAAGCGAGAGGTCAGTGTGGCCCCCTTCACTGCATTCTTGCTCCCGAGTCTGGCACCTGGGCTGGGAGCCCTCGGCCGCAGCTACTTTCCGAGCTGAGACGTGTGGAGTCCAGGCCTGGGCGGCGCCCGGGTCGCTGCGTGCATCGTCCTCCCCTCCTACCGCCTCTACCGCGTGATGACGCGGAGCGCCGGAGCCGCCTGCGGTCACCAACCCGCACTCTTCGCCCGCGGGCTGGGACGACGCCAGGACGTTCACGTCATCCCACCTCTGGGATTTTTTACGCAGCTCCTCCACGTTCCGGCGGGGCTGTTCGGCCGGGGCCAGCACCGAGCTCCTGTTCTTCAGGATTCCCTTGATGGGCCGGTGCGAGGCCGTCGAGGCCGCCATGGCCCGGCGCTGCAGCCGTGGGCTCAGGGTCGCTGCTGGCGAGGGTCCTGGAAGGGAAGGCTTCGGGGCGCTAACGGAGACCCTCCTCCTCCGCCTCTCGTGCTGCAGGCAGGCGCGCAGCCCGCGCGAGCCCGCGCAGCCGCACCTACTTCCGGAAACTACTCCAACGACCGCGTCGCCATTACGACACAGGGACCGCGTCGCCAGAGCGACGTTACGACACAACGACCGCATCTCCGCGTGCTTGACGACCCTCCGCGGAGGAGCGGGGGCGGAGGGAGGCCGGTGAGAGACAGGCCTAATGCCTCCATAAAGGTTTTTAACCAACTATGAGAAGTTACTGTTTTACTTACTGCTGTTTATAACAAACTCTGGAAACAGGTAATTCACAGCTAATTCCATAAAGTTGAAAAATATACTTTTAGGGGCTGAAGAAATGGCTTACCCTCAGTTAAGGCCCCTGAAGCCTAAGGACCAAGGTTCAATTCCCTAGTACCCACTTAAGCCAAATGTACAAATTGGCGCGTGCATCTGGAGTTGATTTGCAATGGCTGGAGGCCCTGGTGCACACATTCTCTCTCTCTCTCTCTCTCTCTCTCTCTCTCTCTCTCTCCCCCTCTCCCCCTTTCTCTCTCTTCCTCTCTTCAGTAAATAAATTTATACATATATTAAAGGCATGAGGAAGAAAGAAAACTACAGTGTCTGAGACACTGGCAATGATACTATGTGGGGCACAAGATTTTTAAGGATTTTTTTTAATGAGAGACCTTTTTATAAGAGACCTTGATGTTCATAATGGATATGTCTGTAATAACAATTCAAAAACAATTAACATAGGGGGCTGGAGAGATGGCTCTGCAGTGAAAAACAAACTAATATGGCTGTTTGAGACAGAGATATTCATTAATAGCATAACAGTGATATTTGAATGACAATATTTTGTGAGATGTGAATAAATATGGTCTAATTTCACATTTTCTAGAGATGTAGTATGATCTAACGCTTGATTTTATAATATTAAAAATATTCTAGAGGGCTGGAGAGACGACTTAGTGGTTAAGTGCTTGCTTTTGAAGTCTAAGGACCTGGGTTCGAGGCTTGATTCTCCAGTACCCATGTAAGCCAGATGTGGACAAGTGGATGCATGCATCTGGAGTTTGTTTGAAGTGGCTGGAGGCCCTGGTGTGCCCATTCTCTCTCTCTCTCTCTCTCTCTCTCTCTCTCTCTCTCTCTCTGTCGCTCTTAAATAAATAAATAAATATTTTAAAAAAGTATTCCAAATATGAAATAGATAAGTAGATAGGAAAATACTCGGAACTACTTTAAATATCACTTCTAATTTTTTGATAGAAATGAACCAGGGTGCCCTATGAGGAAAGTATATTTTGAGGTGTAAGTTGAGGGTCCTATCATTTAAATATTCTACACACTTTTCCCCTAGTGCTGGGACCTCTCACATGCTAAGCAAGCATTTTTAACACTGAGCCACATCTACAGCCCAAGAAGTGTTAATTTTTAAGAGGACAAGAATAGTAATATAAATAAAAACCAATCATGATCTATGTTTATGAGAAAACTAAGCCATCTATTTACGTAAATCATAGTCTAATTATGAACATATTCTTATTGCTTAATAACAAACATAAACAGAACTTTCTAATTACAAATGCAATAATAATGTTTCCTTTTCTAGACTTCCATATTATTTACACCAGTCATCACAAAATATAGAATGTGAATATATTACATTTATTTTTCTTTATTTTATTAATATAGTTCAAATTTAAAAGTAATATATAGTAGTTATAATCATAAAATAAATAAATTAAAAACTTAAATGCCTGTTATTACTACCCTCTTTAAATTCTTTATAGTCTTCTGTATTCTATTATATTTTCTCTCTTTTTTTTTTTTCTTTTTTGAGGGAGATGGGGAGAAATCAGTCAAAATTTCTCTCATTCAGCAGGATATAATTCAACCACACATGAAGGAGGGCAGAAGGAGAGAACAGCATAGAAAGTGTAGTCCAAGAAAATTCCAAATATGTTCAGGAAATTTTCTGTATAAGTCTCAACATGGAATAATGGAAATTGGCATATTGTAGAAAAGAGCAAATTGAGAAAATGCATCATGTGCACATCAGTGATGTCAGCTGGTTGGTTTCAGCTCAGTCTGTGGACTTGCTTGACTTGCATTATCTTCCTCATTCTGACCAATCAATGACTCATCTTGGTAGATGGTTATCAGTGTGGTTTCCATTTTTACAGATGGTGAAGTCAAGATTCACTTGATAGAGCCAAGACTTAAACCAAAATCCATTATAGGCATTGGCACCCATCATTCAGGACAATGAGTCACCATGTATGTTGTGGTTTGCTTTGAGAAATACAGATCCAAACAGAATGGCTGGGTCACACTAGTCCTCACATGATCTCTTCTAGCCACATATATGCCAGCTGATATCTTAAGCTGACCAGGTCATGCTGAAGCTGTCAGCTGAAGATGAGTTTGAAGAAAAAGATTAAAATCAGAGAATATGTCATTCAGATTGATTCAATGTCCTGAGACTACCTCCCAGCACACACAGACACTCAGGCTATGTGGGAAGCAGTGGGAAACTATGCACAGAAAAATGTTGAGGTGGGGATAGAGAGATGGCTCAGTGGTCCTGTGCAAGTATGGTAGCCTGAAAAGTCTGAGAGATCGCTTAAGTTCTCTCAAGGCCCACATAAACAGTTGGGACATAGCCATGTGCATCTGTATCATCAGTCCCAAGAGGAGAAGAGAATGGATATTCACCAGAGCTTGAGAAACAAACAAAAACACAGCTCCAGGATCAGTAAGAGATGCTGGTGATGGAGCAGGAAACTGACCTGCTCCAGCCCCCAGTGATGAGTGTACACTATTGCAGATAAGCTCATGGCCACTTAACTGCAGAGGGACAAGTTAGATCTGACCACTTGTCCTCACCAGAATGTCGAAAAAATAAACAAAAATGTGGGAAAGTGTTTGAATCTCATTGAAATTGGTTAAATGAATTCAATGTGTTCTTCTTATCCATTACTATAAATTATCATTGGCATCATCAGTCAAGTGAGCCCTATTCTTTTCCCATGCAGAGACTTATTTCTGCCATCCACTCAAGGGCTTTGATGAAACCTTTCTTCCATTTGTAAAGAACACCAGAAACTGGCTATGAAACTATTTGCCTGAGATAATTTTATTTTATTTTATTTTATTTTTTAATTTTTTATTGACAACTTCTTTAATTGTAGACAATATCCCATGGTGCTTCCCTCCCTCCCCCCACTTTCCCCTTTGAAACTCCACTCTCCATCATATCCCCTCCCCCTCTCAATCAGTCTCTCTTTTCAGTTTGATGTCATGATCTTTTCCTCCTATTATGATGGTCTTCTGTAGCAAGTGTTTTAAATGACACAACTCTAGCAAGTTTCCAAGCCATAATATACATTTGAGTTCTTTTAACATGCCACATATACTCATATTCTCATTTCTTTCCTTGTGCTTCCCCCCATCGTGCGCTTGCTTGTGTGTGTGTGTGTTTTGAAGCCAGCCTTTCCCAGGGCTGAGTCAGAACAAATGAACGCATCCTCAGGGGAACTGCTAAATCAGTGACATGAGGTGATTTAAAAGACTTGAGGGTCATCCAGTATCATTAGGCTTAAAGCATAGCCCCAAATTTCAAGAAAATCAAGCCAGCTGAAACTAGTATCCTCAGATTTTTTAAAAATTGAATCAAATCAAAGGGGATGTTGTATTTACAACTGTCCTGTTAAAATACATTTTTAAAAAAGACATTTTCCAAGTGTAACAAAAGAAAAAGTCCCCAGTCATTGCATAGATGAATTCAATGCTTTTCTGCAAAAGTCTATGCAGGAAGCTCTTTAACTCAATTTAGTCCCCACTTTAAATTCTGTTTCTTGGGGCAAAAGAAAAGCTTTTTTTTAGAGTGGAGCCAGGTAATGGTTAGCCTTCTGGATAGTCTGAAGCTTATGAAAGTCTTACTCTTGCCTTTCATCTCTTCATAAGACTGTACACTCTCCTGATTACCCTAAATTACAATGTTTGCCACAATTCTCTTTAATCAGATTTGAGCAATTCTGTTTTGTTTGAAAAAAAAATCAAATGCCATTTCCCTTTCATAAGGTTTTTTTTTTCTCTTCCTAAGAGAAGTGAGTTCTGTTATCCTTCATTGCTCCCCATGAGAGATGTTTTCTCTGACTGTCGTGGATCAGGAGGCTCAGCCGTGGCCCCATGGTGGTGGATTGGATTACTTGCCTGATTTCTTACCTGCAGTGCAAGACTCCCATGTAGATGAGGACATGGTTTAAGAGGAATTATCTCCTTTTTTTAATAGATCACATACTGAGCCTGAAGTCCCAGATTCAACAGAAAATCAAGCTAATTGTTCATTTCTTCCAGGATATCCCTGAAGGATAATTGACCTCCACAGAGCAACTTCTTCATTGGAAACTAAATAATTAAGTTGAAGGAAATACATTTCTTGTTCATGATTCCAGTTATAAAGGGTTTTTGTGTGTGTGATGAGATCATAACCCTGAATGCATTTTATACAAAAGATAAATGGACCTTTATCTCTAACCTGTTTTGCAACGAGTTATTTTAAGCATAACACATATCCAAATGTCTATAATGGACAAAATCTTTACCTTCAAGTTATTAACATGAAATATTCCTAACAAAGTCATCTCTCTCCTCATCTAATTCTCCATCTATTGAGTTAATCCTTATGTTAAAAGGATTAACTGGAAATAAACAATAGATCTAGGTTTATATGAGATGATGAGGTTTGGGATGAAGAGATGGCTCAGCAGTTCAAAGCACTTGCTTGTAAAGCCTGGTGGCCTGGGTTCAATTTCCCAGTTCTCACATAAAGCTAGGTATCCACTGGGCTCTGAGAGATCAGCAACGACAGTGACATGCATCTCTCTTACTGATGATTCTGGGCCACATACTGTACCAAGCTTATCTCAGCTCATTTAGTCCATGTCATACTGCTTGAATTCATTTGCAGTGGCAAGAGATTCTGACACACCCATACTTTCTCTCTCTCATAAATAAACAAAACTGTATATTTTTAAAAGCTTACAAGGGCTTGAGGGATTTCTTATTGGTTAAGGCACTTGCTTGGAAAGCCAAAGAACCCAGGTTCAATTCCCCAGGACCCACGTAAGCCAGATGCACAAGGTGGTCCATGCATCTGGAGTTTGTTTGCAGCCATTGCAATTCTGGCATGCTCATTCTCTCTGTTTCTGTCTTTGTCTCTCTCTCTCTCAAATAAATAAATAAAAATAAAGAAACAATTGGTTTTCTTTAAAAAAAAAAAGCTTACAAGATGACAAGATTAATTTTTTTCCTCAGTTGACAAATTTCTTCTATATGATTTTCATTTACTGTGCTTAAATGCTATAAAGTTTCAGATCTAACAATGATTCACATTTGTAAGAGAAAAGTGATTGTATCTCTAAGCTCCTAATTTAGTAACAGCACAGATCAACAGCCCTAATGAGGTAGTTAGCCTCTAATGATAAAACCCAAAACATTTATTATACAGTTTTCACAAAAATACATGCACTTTGAAAGACAACAGAATGTGTGCCTCAATACCAAATAGGTTACTTTTAAATTGCAGAACGTATAACATTACTTAGACTCAATTTCAATTTAAGTCAATGCATTTTTTAAAAAATTTTTAATTTTATTTTTGGAGAGAGACAGAGAGAGAGACAGATAGAGATGGGCGTGCTAGCAGTCTCTCAGCAGCTGTGAATGAAATCCAGATGTGTTCGCCCCCTTGTGATCAAGTGTGGCATTGCGCCCTTGCATCACTGCATCTGGCTAAACGTGGGACTGGAGATTGGAACCGGGTTCTTAGGCTTAGGAGGCAGGCGCCTTAACCGCTAAGCCATTTCTCCAGCCCAAGTCAATGCATTTTTAACTTAAACTTTTTAACTTAACAATTATAACCTGTAGAAGTAGTTTTGCCACAAGATATTTCAAAGCACTAGAAAGAAAAATGTCTCTATGGTTTAGAGTCTGGAGAAGAGAACTTTGCTTGCTCACCACACATCTCTACACCACCCCCCAAATATCTAATTTGTAAATTGCTGAATCAGTTTGTGCACATTTGGAAAATTACTGCTTTCCTGCAATTTTCTGTAAGCTATTGCTAAATTGTTCTGTTGAATGTTAGGGAAAAATTATATTTTTAAACCACCTCTGAATCCTAAAAGCCCAGGCATGGTATTCTGTTTATGCAATCAATTTAGCATTATCAAGCAGTATGACATGGACTAAATGAGCTGAGATAAGCTTGGTACAGTATGTGCCCCAGAATCATCAGTGAGAGAGATGCATGCCACTGTCGATCCTGATCTCTCAGAGCCCAGTGGATACTTGGCAGAGAGGGAGCCTGTCTTCTGGCTACTTATAGGATGGATCTGACTTCCAATTTCACTAGAGATATTATCAGAGGAATTTTCCCAGACTATGAAAATTTGGTGATTACTGCTGTACAGGAAATGTTTTTTTTTTTTTTTCTGGTCCCCTTATTTTCAGCTTTTTGATACAGCATGAATGACAATTTGCTTTGTTCATTCTGATCAATAAAGGAATATGATTTCCTAAAGACTTTCAAGTTCTACATTCTGAAGGCAGAATTTCTTCATTCACTTCATTCAGTCTACAAGTGAGAAGAAATACTCATATAAAGTTATCCACCAAAAATACTAAGTGATGTTAGAGTTGGTTATTAAGATATGTTAGTGTTTTTCCACTGGACTTACCCTGACTGGAAGTTCTAGAAAAGATGAATGAAAAGAAAACTTGTAGAAATTAAAGAACAGTCATGCAATGTGCTCTTCTGCTTCACCAAGAAAATTCATACCCTTGATGAGTAGTTCGTTCCACTATAAATCCTGTCATACTCAGCCTTCTCTAAGGTTATTGTATGAATTTAGATACACCATTCTGAAGCTAAATTAGCCTGCACTTACTGGGAAGTTGAATGCAGCCAGACTAATGGCAGTGCAAGTGTAATTGGTTCCCAACATGTGTCACTGTGTGTACTTCTCAAGCCCTAGAAAAGATGCATTATGGGACTAATTTTTAAATGTTAATGGATATTGGACAGTTGCCAGATACCCAGCTGTGCACAAAACACCGAGATGGTAAATAGCTCTTGATCTGTTTAGAAACAAATGATGATGATTTTTAGAATTCCATGGGACCGATGATGTTGCAACAGGCTCAGACTCTGTGTCTGACCCCATTAACGACATGGAAGGAAAATGTTCTGATTTTTATCATCAAAAGTAAGGAGCAAGGGCACTGTGTTAAGGCTTAAATTATTTTTGATTAATATTAAGGAAAGTCTAGCACCTCACACCTATTAACCTTACCTGTGCTAGCACAGCTCTCTGACAAGTGTTTTGAGTTTGTTTGTCTCTTTTCCATGGGATCAGGTCAAAATGACAATGTCTTCATCAATTAGCTTGGGTGTAAAAGCTGTATTCAGGGTGACCTACTCACCTGTGTTTGGAGAGAGAACCTCGCTGTCCTGACATGCACCAGCCACAGGGCTGACAGAGAAGCAACAGGTCTTCTTTCTCTTGATCTGCTGTTCTTATCACTTTAATTAAAAGTCAATGGAGAGAGCATTTTCTGTAAGTTCTTCCTCCAAAAGGTCTTACTAATTGTGTGCACTTGGCCAGCCAAGCCTACTAAAAATGGCTTTTTTTTTTTCTTTATTGGTGATGAGCCACTTTTGATTAAAACACCATTGGGAGAAATGTCATTTTTTAGCATAAACATGGGAAAGACATGGAGGTTAGGCATTGCAACCTACTGTTCCTCTGGAAAGAAACACAACAGGGTAGTACATTAAGCATGTAAAATGCCATCTGAGGCTATCAGCACAGTTTAAATATTTCATCAGCCAAGGAGAATATGAACATGAGCCAAGTTGGTCTGACATCATGTCTGGAGCTATGTGGGAATCTCTCTGGGAGCTCTAGTTTGTTGGCAGTTCAACCAGGATCAATTTGTGTAGGGTGAACCCAAGAGAAAATGACAAGAGAGGGAACAAGTTTGCTTCTATTTGAATCCAGCTAACATGAAGTTAAGAAATGTGGGGTTCTGAAGATGTTCAGTAATGAAGTTAGTCTTAGGAAATAGTAGAGAGATATTTGAGAAGAGAACTTTACTTTTGAAAATTCTGTGAAAGGACTCTTCTAAGCAGTCAGCTCTCCTTTCTAAATCTGAGTTGTTTTATGTGCCTTAGCAGTTAGGGGACACAAGCTGTAGTTCTGGGTCACTTTCTTTAAAGACAGTTTGGACCAAAAGAATTTAATATTTGAAAAACACAGATTCAAATCCTGGCTCTATTAGTTACCAAAATACAGTATAATGCAAGGCTAATTAGTCTCTAAGCTCTATTTCTTTTATTCAAATAGGATCATGAGTAAGGTATATATAAATATATAGTGTGCAGAGTCCCAGTAATTAGCAAAATCTTTATTTTGTCATTTAACAACCACTGTTGAATTTATTTATATTTTTTGAGGCAATCACAACAGACTGGCCTTTTTATGAGAGAGAAGGAGGGGGAGAGAATTGGTGTGTCAGGGCCTCTAGCCACTGCACTCAAACTCCAGATGCATGTGCCACCTTGTGCAACCATGTACAACCTTGTACATGTGTCACCTTGTGTGTCTGGCTTATGTGAGATCTGGGGAGTTGAACATAGGTCCTTATGCTTCACAGGCAATCACCTTAACCACTAAGCCATCTCTATAGCCAAAATTTATTTACATTTTTGAACCTAATAAAATACCCAAATGTGGGGATGCAAATTATTTCATAGTCTATAACATGTTCCCTATTTTCCATTTTGAAAATTATTTGTTTATTTGCAAACAGACAGAAGAGAGACACAGAGAGAGAGGGAGAGAATGGGCATGCCAGGGCCTCCAGCCACTGCAAACAAACTCACACTGAGCCATCCTCAAGCACCCCACTTTTTAAAAAAAAATTTTTTGTTTAAGTTCTTCAGAGGGTGAAGAGTAGTGGCTGATGTGTGGGTCTCACCCAAGTCTTTCACTCTTCTCCATCTCACAGTGCATTGTGAAGATGGTGCACCTTATTACAAAGGACAAAAGAAACACAAAATGAATGGGAATTATCTTCCCATAGAGACTGCCCATAAGTGACTGAATGTCTAAAATACTAGCTAAAATAGTAATAAAAATACTCATGTAAGTCTTAAATGGACCCTTTCTTTACTTGCACTAAGACTTAAATTTCTGTTAACTCTCAACCTGGTGAAACAAAGCAAACATACTATTTGACACTATTTTCCAACTACAGATACAAATATTGCTTTTTCAAAAGAATTTTTTGGGGGATACACTTCACATACCATAAAACCCCTTGTATTTATACTACAAAATTCAGTGGGTTCTAGTGTATTCTACATTTATGTACCATGACCAGCATGATTTTAGGATATCTTATTAAAAGATACCCTTGCAAGCCAGGTATGGTGACACACACCTGTAGTTCCAGCACTCAGGAGGCAGAGGTAGGAGGATTGCTGTGAGTATGAGGCCAGCCTGACACTATATAGTAAATTCTCAGCCTGGGCTAGAGATAGAACTTAACTCAAAAAATCAAGAAAAAACAGGTTCCCTCTCCCTTTTAGCTATCACTCTCCTATCCTTAGGCCCTCTCCCAAACCCTAAACAATCACTAATCTACATTTGGCCATATTCTGAATTTTCATATGAAAAGAATCATACAGTATGTATGTGACCAGCTTCTCTCACTCAGCATAATTTCTTCAAGGTTCATCCATGGAAATAGTCTGTGTCAAGACATCATTACTTTTGACAGTAATATTTCATTCATTCTTTTGACATGGTCGTCAATTGATGGATATTTGAGTTATTTCTTTTGTCTTTGGGGAATAACATTATGAACATTCATATACAAGTTTCTCCATGAGTCTGGTCTCATTTCTTATATATACATTTATATGCAAGAAATATTCATATACACACACATATATATGAATAAAATTGTTGAATAGATGGTAATTGTATATTCAGTTCTAGATTTCTTCCTAAATGCACTACATTCCCACTATCAATGTATTAAAGTTCTGATTTCTTCATATCCTTGCCAGCACATATTGTTTTTTGTTTTTATTCTGTCCATGCCAGAGTGCATGAAGTGGTATCTTGTCATTTGATTTTCATTTCTCTGATATCTAATGATGCTGGCCTTCTTTTCATATGTTTGTTGACTATGTGTGCATCTTAATCTTACTGGTTATTATAAGATAATGTCTAAATGAGCAAGTTATAGATCCATATAATTAAATACAATATTGTATAGGCAAATGGCCATGTGAGAAAAAGTTCTGAAGCCTTAGCTGTGGGATAACATTCATGTGAAGATAATAGTGTGGGACACCTCTCTACCAAGTGTACCCTCTGCACATTCACTCAGAAAGGTGTTAATGGCAACCAAAAGGGATAGACAGACTTCTCTTCCCATCTCCCATAAGCACACAATATCAACCAAAGGGGATAGATACACTTCTCTTTCCATCTCCCATGAGCATACAATATCAGATCTGGTTGGGACCTGAGATGAAGTATTACTTTATAAATAAGAAAACTGAGGCCTGGAGACAGGAAATGACTTATTTCAACCATTTAGTATCAGGTCCCATGTCTCCTGACTGGTCTATTGAGCCCCTGTCTCCAACATGCCTCTTCTTCCCCACAACCACACATGCTATAAATGTCACTCATTATCTCTCTCAGGGACACCTACAGTCTACTAGAGTTGATAGTAAGTGCCAAATGTTTTGTATGTACTAGTCCACTATCCATACTACCTGACTGTCATTGCTTCATATGTGTAGGTATGTATCTTAGTTTAGAAGCACATACTCAGGAGGATATATCTGAAAATTAATTACCTAAATGCATACAATCCTAGAAATTTGATTAGGATTGTCTTGAACTTGAGAATGGCACCATTCCGACTGTCTTCAAACTCTTCTCTGGAAGAGAAGATTCTGCCAATTTCTTTACCAAATGCATACTACAGCTAGATGTGGTAAAGGTCTAATTGCAAGCAAAGTGTTTCTTATTCTGTACATGACATGCCTCCCTAATGCTTCTCATTGATCTGGTTCTGTTTTATAGAGGAATAGCCAGTAGAAATACAAGTTCCTTATTCTTTTAAAACTCACAGCTTCAGTTTGAATTTGCAATCATCAAATCCCATTTTCCCTTCCCCAAGGTTGCTTTTGTTTTAATTACTACAGTCTTAAAGGTCCTGGGGTATTCTGTCCACTTCTCCATATTTCTCTTTCTCATTTTATTTGCCAGAATGCAAGTTCTCTCAGGACAGATACTCTGTCTACCTTATTTAACCCTCTGCCATTGTATCCCCAGAACCTATAAAAAGGACTGGCATTTAGAATGAAAGAAATATTTGTGGACTAAATATATGGTGAATCCAAGGGCATACAGTAATTTGTGATGCCTTGTAGTCAGAATTGTACACAGTGTGTTCCAGAGTAGGTTTGATTAGTATTAAACAATATTATCTTCTTCCTCTGTAAAGATTTAGAAAAATACTTTCATCACCTAATGCCTCCATAAATACACAACTCTATGAACCATGAGGACTTCCTTGCTTGGAAAGGCAATAATAACACATGGAAGATAATTTTGTAAAGGTGAGTGTGCACTGGCAATGATCACTCTGATGACCCATCATGATCCACGTCACAAACTCCACACACACATTCCCAAGTACATTGTGGTGACACAAAAAAGTAAAAGCTCATCTGCCTTAAGGAATTGTAAAAATATTAATGTCAAAATATCCAGCTGAACCAACTGTGAGCTAAGTCAGTTTACATCTTCATTCTGTCTCATATACAAAGAGAAATAGCTCTGAGGAATATCAGGAATAAAAGATGCAGAAGTAAAAACAGGTGTATGCATAAAACATACCTCCATCTTCCCCTCTCCAATGTAGAATCACATCCCTCACTGAGTGAAAATAAAAGCTAACAGTGAATTCAGCTAATGGGGAATTCAGGACAACAAGAGCAGTACCTGCTTTTTTCCTAGCAGTTCCCTGGAACATAGACCCAGACCTGAGAACCAAGACATATCAGTACAGAATAATGACCTCTGCCTCCCATGCAACAGAAGTAATGACTACAGGGCCAGCCAGGTAGATGAATCAGAGGAGACTGAAATCTTGTTAGTTGGAAGCTCCTAGAAAAGCAACTCACAAAGAAGACTTAGGTCAAATAAAAATACCAAGGTACTACATTTTCCCAGGAGAGTTGTGTGTGGTTGGATATAGTTGGGACACTATTGCTATCTATAGTGTATAGTGGATAAGAAAGGCTATAGTAGAAGTGGGTTTAACCTTTCACTCCAGTAGCTACCCTTTACCAAAGTGGTTGAATCCTGATGATTCACAACTTCTCTGGGCAGTTTTTCCTTCACTGTAACATTCTGCTGAGCATTTGGGTGCTGAGGCCATTTTTCCATATCAAGGCTAATCCAATAGATTGAATCAATACCTTGATCTAGGTGATCTAAATGTCAGCTTGTTGGGTGAGAGTTAAGTATTCAGGGACAAAAGGAGGACTGGGTTAGGCTGGGGGCATGAGACATGCTGTTGAACATACAGAAATGCAGGTGAAAGATTTCCTACCGTGCTTTCCCAAGACTCACCCCCAACCCTCCACTATTCACTGTCTCTGAAGTAGGGACCCCAGATCTCTTCCTTTCATTTATAAAAGTCATGTTGTATCATTTGATGCTATTGGATTTGTGCTTATAATTTTTGGACAAGAAAGCTCTATGCTTTCTGACTACATAGTTTTCATTATTTTCTTCAGTATTTACAAGGCTATGCTGGCTGATACTGAATAAACAGACACAGGACCGAGTGTCTAAGAGAAAAGTACATATTGTAACTGTTTGCTTTGGAAAAGTAATTTCCTCTATCAGTTCATTTCCATCAATTTTATCAATTCACTTAAGCCTCCTAATCCAAACGATATGCCTCCTGCTGATGCACAGTGGAAGGCTATTTTAAATCTTTTCTTGTCTTTCATATTCCTGCACTGAAAATCCAGACAAGTCTGACTATAGACTTAACTCCATTTTTACAGTTCTTAGTTTGCGATCCATGAGTCTATTGTGTTACAGAGCTTGTAGAAAGGAAGGCGCCTGTGTTCATCCCTTCAAGCTGTCTGGAGTCATTATGTGATGTGATGTCTTATCCAGGTTGTGCAACAATATGTTAGGTGGGGCTTGGACAGGAAACCAAGTGATGCTTTCTGGTATGCTATAAGAATTGATGATTATGTCCAATATTTTAAAAAGTACAAGGGAGACTAAGATAAATAGATGGTTCGATTTCTTGATGGATTGATACTCAAAGCAGGTTTCACAGATACACTAATTTTAACAAATCCATCTTTGGAAATTTTTTATTTACAGAACTCATTGCTGGCCTCCTTTTAATGTAATGAGATTTCATAATGAAGTCCAAATACAATCTGGTAGAGGAAGAGGGCATGTAATACTGATTCTAATAAGCCTGACTAAAATCAATAATGTTGTTAGTTTCCCTGAAACCAGGCTGCATTGGCTCACAGACCCATGTTCTGCCTAAAGCACACTATTAGTGGCTTATGTTTTATTGGGCAAATTTCTCCCATAGGTTGAGGAAGATAGAAACATAAAGAAATTAAGAAATGTTATTAAGTGTGTCTTTAGGCTTCAAATAATCACAAATTTGTATGCTTCTCTTTTAATCAGCTCTTGGATTTTGTGGAAATTGCTTGATGCTATCCTTGTTACCAATCATTTACCTTTGCTTCATCATCTGTATTACTGTCTCTCCTATTTTCACAGCATCACATGAATAGGAAACTGCTTATTGAGATACCTAAAAAGGCTCTATACCTACAAATCATTGCAGTTGCCTAATCCTTCAGCAATATAGGTCTTTCACATTAAGGCATGTCTGGCTAAAATGCAGATGCTCATGGAGAAGCAAGTGGGGCTTAAAATGCAACAGGTAAGTTTTGAATATAGAAAGTGAAGGGAAAGGTTTAGAGCCCTATACATGGCTCAAAGGGGGGTTCTTTAATGTTTCAGAAAGATCTGAAGATTATATAGCAGCTTCATAGCTATAGGGAAGTGTCTAGAGGGAGCAAGATGGTAAAGAATATATATTTGTCTTAATGACATCAATATTGAACATTTTCTATCATCAAGCAATGTCCCAAAACTTTGCATCTAACTTACTACATATGCCTATAGTATAGCTGCATCCTTGTATTAGAAATGTGGCATTAAAGATCAACCCTCTTATAAGCCCATTAAGTTCTATCTCTGGCCTTCCTCTCTGTGAAATGCCCTTCCTGGATAGCTTATCAACCCTTCTAGTGTTAACAGTTGCCTCTGTTTTCCTGACTTTCAAATCTACATCTCTCTTCACAAAGAAGCAGCAAGAAAGAGAATTCTTGCTGGAACATCCATGCAGTCTGTGATCCTGATAAAATTTATAGTCAAGCATTATCAAGTATTGTAACAACAGTGCTGAATAAGTCATAGAGGGGACTGTGTAGCTTGTGAGGCTCCATGTTGGGCACAATGATCACACATACTGACTCCTTCTTTGTTCTGGAAACATCCCTCCAACTTTGGATCTCACTTAAGAATACCTAAAGAGAGACATTATTTTCCCACTAGCCCTGAACACATTCCTTCACATTTTTCAGACTCTCAATACATCTTTGAGGTATGGTCATTCACAGTTATACTAGGAGGTATGGCTACAGATGTCTGAGAAACTCCATGTTGATAAACCTTGAGGAGAACTTCTCCAAGAGAGCTAATAGCTTTTCTTCCTTTTGCTCAGTTTACCTTCTAAAAGCAAGCTCACATCTCATGTCTATTTGTACAATGGAACCCCCCATGCAGCCAGATTAATTTGATATATACATAGTGCCTTAAAATTGGTTACCAGCCATTCACACATACTTGACATGTTCCTCTAAATACATTGCAAACATCTTGACAAAAATCACCTCATAATATAGATTTTGGTGTACCTATGTAGAATATCAATGGGTGGGATCAAAAAAGTGTAGATGAATTGGCTAAGTGATAGCACCAGAGGGCCAGGATACCAGAACAACAGAATGAACCTACTGATTATGATTTCTTCCTTCTACACTAATGTTTTGCAGTCAAGCAGATCAGAAAAGCTATCTGGGTCCTGGACATTGTCCTGAGACAGAACAGTTGAGTGTGGTTCAAATTCAATTAAACCGAACACAGGGAAATGCCAGAGACAGAGCAAAGGCAAAAATGCCTAAGGGAGCTCTCTTTTAATTTTATTTTTAGTTCTAAAATCAAATCAGCCCATAACCATTGAGTTCCTTCTATGTATGAAGAGGTAGGTACAAACACATGCACACCTCAGTGGGCTCCCTTCTAATCCAGTCACTTCTCAGAGTAAGACTCTGACCTGAGATAGAACAAAAGGCACCATGTTTCATGTATGCTTCAGAATCCTAGGACAAATTATTTAAACTCTCTGAACCACAGGGATTTGTTTTTTAATTTGGCTTGTTTGTTTGAGTTTTCTACTTGAACCTAAGCAACAGGGGACATCTTGCTTCCATGTGGAGCCCGAGAATTAAGCCAACATTGGTGCTCAGAGGTGAAACAGTTCAATTGGATGCACCAGACTTATTTAGTTGCTGCTTCTTCATAGCCCTGTAGAGATCCGGTGCTTTGCACAGTGTGACTGTTTTGTACTGGAACTACAGTGGCCAACTTCTCCCCATGGAGACCCAAGTTGAAGATGAGCTCTGTGAGGATAGTGATGCAGAATGGCCAGGGCAGATGTTCAGTCCTGGGAAATCATTGTGCCCTGGGGCCACCCTGCATGGAAACTGCTCAGATTGTGGCATAATAGTTTCCTTTGTGTTTAAGACATTTTTATCTGCTTTAACATTTTCTGCCAAAGAGTAGAATAGAAATATGTATATAAACTAGTGTGTTTCTCTTTTCCTGCTTTCTTTCCTTTTTTAAAAATCCAAATAGTACTGAGGTGATGGTTCATTGGATAATGTGTTTTCTCGTTGCTGAGACAAAATACCTAACAAAAGTCAGTTTATGGGAGGAAGGATTTATTTCAGTTTACAGTTCAGATTGCAGTCAGCCATAGCATAGTAGAGGAGGGAAGGTATTGTGGCAGAACCTTGAAGCAGCTAGAAACAGGTCCATTGTAAAGAAGCAGAGAGCCTTGAATGCTGCTGGACAGCCAGCTCTCTCCTTCTTACACAGTCCAGGACCTTGCCTAGAGTTAAGGTGGGTTTTCTCATTTCAGTTAACCCTAATAAATGTAATCTCTTACAGGTGATTCAAGGTCCTGTCAAGTTTACAATCAGCATAAACTACCACACCTCACAACTGAGAATACCCAAGTTCATATCCCTAGCACCCACGTAAGGCTTGACACAATAGCACCTGTCCATAACCCCAGTGCTCCTATAATGAGAGATGGGAAGCAAAGGCAGCAGAATCTCCCAGAAGCTCATTGGCCAGCTAGCCTGGCAAACACAGTTAACAGCAAGAGGGCCTGCCTCAAACAAGGTGGAAGGTGAGGCCCAACACCCAAGACTGTCCTCTGTGGCTTTCACACACCTGCACTCACACACTAACACACATAAACACATATAGATAGAGAATGCTTGTGTAAGGTAATAATCACTATATATTTCTCACAGGGACGTTATGAGGATCAGTGAGACACATAGGCAAAAATAATCCAGAAATCCTAATGGTTTCATTCTCATACCTCCTGTTCCTGGTCTATGCCTTATCCCCAGCTGCCCTCCTTATCTTGGGTTTACCTATCTTCAGGACCTGGGTGTCATGAAGTTCCCTCAGAGCTGGGACAAAAGAAAGTAGAGAGCTCAGTACTGTCCATCATATGGGCTAGTGAAAATTGAGGTTTACTAATGATGTGAAAGCATGTAGCAATCATCCTGTTTATGTAAGAGAAACTAAAAAGAAAATATGTCAGCCCAGGAAGCAGAAAGCATACTAACTAACTCTGAAGGGAGAAATCTAATGAAAGCCAAAAGTAACAAAGTTCTTTCCTCCATGACAAGAAAAGGGTATTAAAAATTCAGGCAACCTGAAACAATCCATTCAAAATGGCATAAATCTTCCTGTAACATTTTTCATATTCTAGAAATGCAACTTTTCCTACATTTTTCTGGGCATGATTGTAATGGAAAGCAAAATGGGCACTATTCATCAACCAATGATAAAAAAAATTGATAATGTGATTGATTGACTAATGTCATATTTTGTATTTTCAATGAAAGTCATATAAGACATAGTTTCATGGTAAAATATGTCATTTCAAAGATAGTTTATATTCATTCTTTTATGTTTGGAAACACATTACATATATTCATAAGGACCTAGAAAAAAGAATCACAAAGACAAAGTTAAACACATGCATGTTTCACATAGAGATATAAGTATAACTGAATATAAAGTAGTTTTCTTTTCAATGAGAATATTTTAGCTAATAGCTACTATTGAAATAATCATCATAATCTTTTTATACTTCTAGAGGATGAAAATTTGCAAGAAATACTTTCTTGTTAGTGACCTGGTGAACTGTTTTTTAGTGATAAATGTATTCAGGAACAATTAAGACATATAAACTTCATTGCATCTTCTTTTTGCACATTATGGTGGCTGGTGATTTACAAAAAGAGCCTAGTTTCTTAAAATTAATTTAAAAATAATGCTTTGGTAATATGTCTGAAAAAATATTATTCTAAGGAATTATGTTCTAACGAAAAGATGAAAAGTTAATGTAATTATTTAACATGTATATAGGTGGTCACTTACATGATTTTCAAACATGTATAGATGGATAAATGAAATTCCTGAACTGTGTCTGTGAAATCAATGTTGTTTAGGTCTTCGCAGTACAAGCTGGTACTTGTACTTGGTCTTAAACACCCTCTCCCTCTTCCACTCATCCAAAGGTCTCAGTATTTAGGACTTCTGTATTTATCCTTTGGAATCCTACAGAAAAGTATTGGAAGTTATTTTATTTAGAAGAGTGAAACAGCCAGATGGGTGTGTTTCAATTCTGTCCATGGAGAGAGGGTTTTGAATTGGATATTGATATGGTCATAGAAGCTTAAGGATTTAGAAATGTTCGCTAGGGTAAAGAAAAGAAATCACACATTCATAATTGCCACAACATAAAAGGCTGGTGTATCCAATTACTGAAGCTTGTGTACAGTATTTAAAAATATGGTTACTCATGGTCTGGGAATGCCATGATGTGTTGACTGGTGTGCACTGGTTACTAGTGCCCTCTGCTGGACAGAATGAGCATCCATGTATGAGGAGGCCTGGCTCAGCTGTTTCCCTTGTTACCTTCCACTTCTGATGCCATTGTTGCAGAATACACAATACGTAGTAACTCCACGAAAAAGAAAAAAAAATCTTTCCAAACTGAAGATACAGAGAATCACCCTTATTGTGTAATTCCATTGAAAATAATAATTTGTCATTTGCATAGCCCTTGATATAATTCCCTCCTGACTTAACCTTCCTGCATTTTTTACAAAAAAATATATAAACAAATTCCTTGAACTTAAGTTTCTTCCATGGGTACATTCACCTATATTTTTTCTCCTCTCTCTCTCTTTCTCTCTCTCTCATACACACATTATATAAAGCATATCTTTTTAAAAATCATATATTTCATATATGTTTGAGTTGTTAAAATGCACCAGTATAGTGTCATATTTTAAGTTCAGATAGTAGCTATGACATTGCTCACCTCATAAGGCTGTAGGTTATCATAAATGATCAGTTGCCCAGAGTGTGAAATCAAAGCTAGAGAGACATAAAAGACCTCCCCCTGGTGTGAAGTCCTTTAAGGCCAGTTCAGACCAGCAGGCCAGCAGTAGGAAACACAGCAGTGTGGGTGTGCAGAGGCTCCTGTGGGCAGTTCACTGTTATTCACACCCCCTGAATTTGATTGTTGAATGGAAGGTTCAAACACATTTCCTCAACTCAAAGCAAAACTAGCCTGAAAACATAAATTGGCCCATTTGGGCTTCAAACTTGACCCAAATGTACAAAAAAGGGGTTCATAACTTCAGGGAACATGTTCAACCTTTTAGTTTGTTAAGCAACCCAGAAGAGAGGGCCTCTGTGGTTATCAAAGGTCTGCATGTCCCCTCATCAATGGAAGTGTGCTGTTAATAAAAGCTGCTCCCCACATGTCAGGGCACCAACCCACTGCGCCTTAGAAGTCCCCAAACGGTCTGTTATGGTACCATAGGCTAAATTTATACTCTTTCCAACTAAATCGTGATGAGCATGGTATCTACTCTGTTAGTCAAACTACTGGATAATGCAGAAAATAATTTTAGAAGAATCTGTAAAGACATGTATAGATATAGAAACTAAGTACATGATGGTATTATATTGTTATCCAATCCATAATAATTTTAAGAGCTTGTGTCAATGACACTAAAATATTTCATATTTTCTTTGCACTTTTATTGGACGTATTTCAAAATATTTGACCAATGGCTTTAGTCCTATACTATTTACTAAATAGTCTTGTAAGTGGCCACATCTTCAGTGTCATTGGCTTTCCATAAATAGCTTAACTTGTTTGTAACTTCTAAACATCTCTTACTGTGCTACTGGAACTCTGCTTCCCTTTTACATGGGATCAGAATTTTTTTTCTTTTGTAGGCAATCCTCATGCCATTGTTCTATTTCATATATTTGAATTTTCTTCTTGCCTTTTGTCCAATCCAATAGTGCTTTTTATGCAGAAATCAAACAAAAATACCAAAAAGAAAGCAACAGCAGAGAATTATTGTAAATTGAAATATTTAACATCTATAAAAAAAACTTTAATTAAAAAAATGCCAGAAATAGTTCAGTCAATATGAAAATTAAGATGCCATGACTAAATAGGAATTTTCAGACCCTTAGCTGTCAATAATTAATAGATGATTTCCACTGGCACACTCACATTTCTCAGCTTTCTGGATTCCATTTACACTTTGATCCTTTGCTCAGCAGCAAATTTAACATCATTGTGACCTTCTTTCGCTCAACACTATACGCCCATCAGAGAGGAAGAGAGTAACATCTGATATGTGCATTTATTAAGGCAGCAGGCTCTAAATATTGGAAAAATGACAAATGTCAGTGTTTCCTGTAATAAACTGGAAGAGAAACATTATTCTTAAGGAAAAAAATCAATTAGCAAGCTCTTTCTACAATGCTTTCCTTGAAAGACAAGATGTTTGCATCCTAAAGTATAGTTCTTAAAAGGCTGATTAAAATCCTGGAGAATTGATAGTAAATTCACAATGGTTCTATAAATGTTCCAGGCCTGAGAAGGAAACCCTAATGCTAAAGATTCACAGTGCTTTGCTCAATTGTGTTACAAACAACGGCTTAAAATAATTGACATATCATTAAGTACTAGATTCTAGAAAACCCTGGATGGTATTTAAAATTACATCTTTAATGAGAAATATATTTGAAAAGCAAAACTTCGAACCTCTAAAAGAATGATGTCAGAAAAGAACGATGTAAAAAAAAAACAACAGAGTACAAAAGGCTGTATGTCATATTAATGGATTAAAAAAAGGAAAATATTGGTGTGAAATCACTGAATGTTAAAAATGTAGAATAATCAATGTGATAATACCTGGTAAAGATGTGCATGACTGTGAGTGTGGAAAAGCATTCTGGAGCCAATTTGTTCTTTGATGCAGATTCAAGTTTGCATATTAAAAGACTGAACTAGGCCAAAAAGATGAGGCATTCCAATATACAGGAAAGATATAAAGAACAGTGAAAAATACACACTGTAGCTGCTATGTAAATAAGATGTCAAATATTATTTGCACATTTTCTTAGTAGAAAATGGTTGTGCAGATAATGTGTCCACATTTGCATTAATGATAGCACTATTAATAATGAAGCTATGAAGGACGAAGGTTTGGGTACCACATTTTAGCTTGGAATATGTACGGATGTGGAGATATTTTACACCTCTAAAAATCAGGACTTCAGTAGTATAAATACATTATGGAGACACTCATCATTGGGAGTAGGAAAATATCATCCTTTCTTCTCAGAGCTTCTTTTTTAGGCCGTATTCATCCTGACTCACAAAAGGCCCAAGGTTTCCTTTTTTTTTTTTTTTTTTTAAGTTATATGAGATTGAAATGACACCTATGCTGCCTTTGTGTCAATTTGGAAATTCTAAGCTCTTTTTATCTGTGCCCCATTAACAGTAGTCAGCGGGTGGAAGCTGCATTCACTTCCTTTGCAAATCTCCATAGACAGCCTTTTTCCCAGCCAGTGGAGATGTGGTTTCATTGTGGTTTCTTCATTTTATAGAGTCTATAACATGTATCCAATAATAAGAATAATAATAACAACTATAATTTGGGGAAGACTTCTATTTCAATGCAAATATTTTTATGTCTGTTATTATTACATCCTTAAACCTTAAATCTTGGAAGGATTTTTGAGGTGTCTGGCCTATTCCCTTCCTACCTAGAGGTTTATTTTCCTGTGAAAGGATCCTTAAAAGATGAAATATATTTCAACTAAGAAACGAAAGGTTAAAATCAGCCAGCCATCGCAAAGACTTCTATATTGTCATCATGTTTTGTTTTCATTCCATGATTTATTTTCTTCTGGAAATTTACAGACAACTGTAAGAAACCCATTGAGTATTTGAACCCATTGCATTAATGGAAAGTTCTTTCATTAATTACAATGCTCTTCATGTTATGAGGTGTTGAGTATGTATTTAAGCAGGACAAAAGCACAAAGCAGGACAGCTTAGCCACTTGGTACAGCACAGAACACTTATTGTTTACCAACTAATCACGTGGGGTCTGGATGCTGCAGCTGAAGGATTGCCCGTGAGTGTCACACTACATACCTCTAGTCCCGAGGGACATCAACATTTAACTTTGAGCTATTTTTATCTATGCATATTGCTTTTGTACCACTGGTACGTTGAAAAAATAAGTCAAACTATTCTAAGCTAAGGACCACTAGAATATAAAGGTGTTCAATCATTTTATTACTTACAAAGCCAAATGTGGATGTATAGAATATTCCAAATCAGAAATACATATTGAACACATGCATACATATTTTTTCCCAAATGAGTGGAATCATGATACTACCACCAGATCTCCTTTACTTTCTCTCCAAAGCTGAGTGTTAGTTCTCTTTTCAAAATGACTGTCAAGATTGTGGAGATGGGTCAGGGTAAAGCGCTTGCTGAACAAGCCTGATAATTCTAGTTTGGATCTCTAGAAACTATGTAAAACTGGATGCACATAGTATGAGTGTCTATCATCTCAGCATGCCTGTGATGAGAAGGGAGGTAGAGACGGGGGAATCCCAAGGCTTACATGCCAGCTAGCATGGTGAGCACAGTGGTATTCTTAGACAAGGAGAAAGGCAAGGCCTTACAATCAAGGTGGTCCTCTGACCTCATGCATGCTGTGGCATCCATATATCCATATGCCTGCATTTACACACATGAACACACACACAGATACACACACAGAGAGAGATACACACACACACACACACAGATACACACACACACACATCATATACACACAGTTTAAAAAGACTGATTCACAGAGAGAAGGCAAGCTGGACACATTGTTCTGGTCCAGGCCTTTTCTATCTGCTGAGAGTGAATATGTATGTACATTGTGGCTGGTACCCCAGAAGATCACATCCTTCATACATTACCACAGCAGAGCATTCCCTTGGCAGCAAGCACTGTCAAATGTTAACTTCATCCCAAAGAAAAATGCATACTGGACCATACGAAACACGCTGCACAATATACTTTTACTTAACAAAATGGTGATGTCTGGAAAATTACAGAGTATGCATGAAATGTGAAGCTTGGGATAACTTTCTTCCACAAGTTTCAATCCATCTGGCCATAATCTTGACGGGGAAATTATCACATTTTTACAAGGATATCAACTGTTATCTCTGTGGACGATATTCTTTGCCTTGGAGTCAGAAAGATGAATGGCTAGTAATATTCTTTCTTATTAACCTGTTTCACAACACAAAATTATCTTTTTATCAGTGGTCTTTGAATGATACAGGATACCACCCTCATGCAAGGAACCCTTGTGTTTCAAGATGACTACAGATAAATAGAAGAAAAATATTGCATAAAGTTGATTTATTACCAGGCAACCCTACAATATTTAGACAACCAAAATAAACCAAAAAACATTTTGTTTGTGATATGGGCCAACAGAAAGGTAAGAAACCTCTACCAGAAGTGAATTTTCAGCTTGAGCTATGGCCTCTGAAGAAATGAGATTTGTAATGTAAATGCTAATAGACACTCCTCCATGGCAGCTTGAACACACCATGATGAAAACACAGAATAACAAGCTTCTCCAGCTTAGTTTTAATTACTGCAGAACAGTCTTCTGCTTCTCAGGTCTTCCCTCTGTTAACACTGTGCTCCTCCTCACGCTTACGTCCTCACAACATAAGATCACTCAGATGGGTGAAAATAATTCTCTCCTGCCATTTCCTATTTCGTCTTTGTTTAAATTCTACCCAGAGAAGTACATGTTGGTATGTTAATATACTAAGGTTCACAAACTGTAATTAGAAAAAATGACCACTGCCGGGCGTGGTGGTGCATGCCTTTAATCCCAGCACTCGGGAAGGCGAAGGTAGGAGGGTCGCCATGAGTTCAAGGGCACCCTGAGAATATAGAGTGAATTCCAGGTCAACAACAACAACATCAACAAAATTAAAAAAAAAAAAAGAAAAGAAAAGAAAAAATGACCGCTGAAGAATGCTTACTTCCACATCCTGGGCCAATTCAAAGTTAAAAACGATAAGCTGGGGGCTGGACAGGTGGCTTAGCAGTTAAGATGCTTGCCTGTAAATGCTGAGGAACCCAGGTTCAATTCTCCAGTACATTCATAAGCCAGATGCACAAGGTGTTGCATACTTCTGGAGTTCTTTTGCAGTGGCTGGAGGCCCTGGCATGCCCATTGTCTCTCTCTCTCTCTCTCTCTCTCTCATCTATTATCTATCATCTATCTATCATCTATCTATCTATCTATCTATCTATCTATCTATCTATCTATCTATCATCTATCATCTCTGCCTCTTTTCTTGTCTCAAATAAAAATTTTAAAAATATATTTAAAAAACAAAACAAACAAAAAAGAGAGAGTCTGAATGCAGCCCATGGTGATATTGGCAAGTGAGATTTTCACAACTAATGAAGTATGTCAACATTTGTAAGAGCTACAAAACTTGGTCAGCTTAGGGTTCCAAGCAATCAACACAAAATATTACAAAAATCATGCAAAGATAAGAGAGCTACTCAAAAATGGGGTTTTAGTGTATCTGCTTATGAAATTTCATTAATATACTTTCAACTTTGATATTGGAAGCAGCCTCTCTTTAAGAAGCAAGTCCTGGTGAAATACCAAAGAGCCTTCTTCACAGTTTCTTTCATCTCATTTTCTACTTGAGAGACACGTGAGGACAGATTTTCTTCATAAGCTTCAACCTTAGTCACACTCCCCAACAGGTTAAAAGCTCAAGCAGTCTTGAGAATCCAGATGTCTGCTTGTGAGCCCCACATGAAGGAGGTTTGCAAAAATGTGAAATAATGACACTCCTGTCATTATTTTGTTTTGGAAAATGTGGTTAGGGTAGCATGTTAGCAATATAGTTTGATATTACATTTTTAAATTAAATTCTAAATTTCTTAGAGAAACCACCAGCAGTAATTTTAAAGTCTTAAATCTAAGAACCACTAATATGTACCCAATACCACCCTTACAGATTTATTCCCATTCAGTCTGTATTCTTCACAACCAGAGTCCCAAGTATGGGATCCTAAAGATATTTTACAGTTTATAAAACCTTGAAATGTTTACACAACTTTACATAGGAATACTATTTTGGGGGTGCAAGGGTTAGGGTTTTAATGACTACCTAAGTTACTGAAAACTACTTCTTTGGTTTGCCAGGGTGTGCATCCTCTTTAACCTATGCCAAGAATCACCAGTGGAAATCACCAAGTTTTGAGTCAAGAAAGATCTAATTTACCAAGTTAAACATGAAGTTGATCCAGTGGTTCCTGCTGTGTGCAGCAGAACTTCATGTCAGGAGCTGGTGGGTAACAAAAGGACAGGAAGAGTAGTGCAGCACCAGTCATTGGCACCCAAAACTTTCAGCTTCCATCATTCAAGGCAGGTTAAGTATCTTCCCTATTGCATCTCTGATCCTCTTCCTACACACTCAGCTCTGCATTCCCTACCATGTTGGAGAATCCTGTTTATCTTCCCTGCTGGGCTGGGACCCCCTAGGTTGCAACAGTTAGGCATCCTCATTTTTGCGTACCTTTACCATGGCTGACACTGGGTCTGGAATAGAAGAAATTCTCATTTGCTGTCATTTTTATGTAGTGAGTTTAGCCTGAAACAGAACATAAGTAAGTGTCATAATGATAAACAGCCATGTGGTATCTTAGACTCTGGACTCAGACTTCTTGTACTCCACCCCAAGGTTCTGGTGCTTAATATTCCACCGATCTTGAACAAACCAAGGTCCTCATCTGTAAAGTAGTGAAATAGTGGTGTTTATCTCAGTGTGCTGTTCTGAGGTCATTGTTATAGGGACAAACAAAACCAGGAAAATGCTTAGGACAGGCAGGGTTCTCTAGCTAAGGAATTAGAGCCATCCATACAGAAGCTGTTGGGAGAAAAGTACCTAATTGAGGGACATTTTCTTCCAATATCATCTATGTTTGAGGCAGGGTTTCACTCTAGCCCAGGCTGACCTGAATTCACTATGTAGTCTCAGACTGGCCTTGAACTTACCATGATTCTCCTACCTCTGCCTCCTAAGTGCTGGGATAAAAGGTGTGTGCCACCATACCCAGCTCCAATATCATCTTAATTATCATGAAAATTCTTACACTTGTTTGAGAATAAATTTATAGAAGTCAATATCCAGGTAGCAATCAGAGGTCATCAACTTTTCATTTTATAGCCAGTTAATCTCTGATAACTTTTTTCTTCCAGTGACACACTGTAGCGTGGCAAGGCATCCTGCAGTATAAATGTTATGCACAAATAGGTACCTAATGGTGGGTTTAAGGATGCCGCAGCAGTCCAAGTTCTTTCATTTTCCTGATTATAACTGCATTTGCATAATGTATGAATTCAAACATTATTGCTGTTAAATAATGCATAAATATTCTCCCATGCTGAAATATGTCTATTTCCTCTTCATAAATTCTGGTGAGTGTGTCATTCAGTTGTTGCTCTATTTAAAATGTACTTGGAGATCTGCATATATCAGAGCATGACTGGGGGAAATGTCATCACCAGATGAATGAACACACAACTTTAATGAGGGATACTTTATGAAAATGTGTTCGATTTTCCTTTTAAGGGGTGTCTTATCTTCAGAATTGAAAGTATAGTGTATTAGGAATGCAAATACTTTCTCTATCACTCAATAATCAGAAGGGATTTGAATGTCTAATAATTTCCTGGACGATCTCAAGGAAAGTTTGTTTTTATTTTGTTGTTTTGTTTTTCTGAGGCAAGATATGAATATGAACATGATCATATACTTTAGAGATTTTCTCGTGTACTAGAAAATACTATCTAAATTATTAGAGGCAATGATAATTAGTATGAATTCCCACTTCAATTTTACTGCTTGAAATATTCCATTTAACACATCCTCAATGGTTCGCTTATGGAAACCACAGCTGCTTCTTCATTTTATAAAATGCATGTATAAGAAAAAATACAAGTGTTTATTTCTAACCATATTGTTTCTTTTTCTTTTCCAAATAGATGACTTGCCTTCTGAATTCCCTTTCACTTATAAAAAAATATAAAATAATATATATTCTAGGACTTCATTTGCAATCTAGGGTAGGTTCTCTTGTTTTTGTCTATTTTCTATTTGTTACTGGCATGAAATAATCAAGTGACCAAAACAAATCACACTTTAAAAAATGTGTTTTATTTTATGATTCACCATTATGATGCCAAAAGCTGCCTGCCCTTATGTTACAATTGCTGTAATGTTACTCACACAACTGCAATCACATACACATAAGAAGAGAGCCTATTTTCTCTGTCAAATGGATTTTCTGTCACTTCCTTATTCTCTCCTTTGCTTGGTACTGCTGATAAAACAGTGTGATGCATTCAAATGTCTAATACAAAAAAGATGTGCCTTTAAAAGAATGCATTTTTAATTCTAAGTGTTTCATTAGAAGCAGAAGACAGCTCTGAAATGCATCCCATGAATTTCTAACTCTTAAATGGAAAATACAAAAATATTTTTATGCTAAAATTGAATATATCTGTTCAATAAACAAAATAAAATGGACTGTGACACTGCATGTCAGTTTCACACATGGAGTGCCCAAACAAATATTTGCTAAAGAAATCAATTTCATATACAACAAGACTATTCATTAAATCTCTTCCACTTTGCCATAGATTGTGTACCGTCCAAAGATCAAAACATGTGTGACAGAAGCTGAGGAGCCCCAGTGCCATCAGTTCTTCAGACTTAGAACAAATTCCCAGAACAAAATCTTGAACCAAATTTGCTTCTTATCAACCTCTTTAATAAAGTAATGCTGAAGACCTATGATTTAAAATACTACCACTGTGTGGTGGGCTGCCAAGGAATTTTCTATGGGCATCTTCTATTGAAGAGATCATGTCTGCAATTTGGAAGCTTTAAACTCTCACTCATTTTAATTCAGAGTTTAGGCAACAGGATATGATTTCTACCTCAATCCCAGAAAAGTAGAAGTTGGCTAGAGCAGCATACCACACACTGTATCATTTTCCATGGAAAAAAGTGTTCATAGGAACTTCACTATGGACATACCACCTTGAATACAGCCAATCTCCTCTGATCTTAGATGCTAAGCAAGGTCATTGACATGACGAGGACGGGGATGGGAGGCCCTCAGTCCAAATTCTGAATTTCTTATCCCAATCGCTATCACTTTTTCCCAGTATTACAGTGAAAAATAAAGGAAATTTCAGAAGCTGTCCCATAAGAAGAGAAGAGACTATAGTTATAAAGGAACCTACAAGGAACAATACACCAAGCATTTGAGGATCATAAAATCTGCTTTCAACCTCAGGGAAATAACAGAGCCCAGATGCACCTCCCCTCTCAGTTCCAGAAGCTTATGTTGGCAAAAGAACTCTGATTTGTACTGTTTTCCTTCTATCAATTAATAAAAACTTGATCCAACAAATCAGATTCTTAAAAGCAGGCTTGTTACCAAAACAGATTAAATTGTATAAATAAAGATGGAATTCACCTTGTATCTGGGAGAATGTGATCGCAACACTGGGAAGTTCTACAACTTTTAAAAGGTTCCCATGTTTGATATCACATCACTGGAAGCTTCGAACTGTTGCCTTAGAATCTGCACATGCATTCAATTTGATGTATTTTTCTTTACCTACACAGACCTTCAACCAAAAGGAGTTTATTCATACAACAAACCTTTTGAAAAACACTAAGTTTCTTCAAGGTGTCATAAAGCCACATGTCACGTGAGGTCTGTCGATTGCTAAATGACTGTGTGAGGTCTGCATATTGCTAGGGCCCTGCTGTCCCCATTACCAGTAGTAACAAGTATTCCTGACCCAAGGTCTTATGAAGGTTAAAGCTGGGTTGACATCTTCACCTTCTGTGATGTCTCCTCTCTGGCCCCAAACACAGGTCCCATAACTAAGACTTAACTCATGTAGGCAGCTTCTCTAAGGCTGAAACAAAGGAATGTTTAATAAAAAAAAAATGGTATTAACTAATTGGTGATCCCTATGATAAAAATCATCCTAATTACTCTGTGATGTCAAGGAAAAGGGCCTGTCAAGAGAATACCAGTGCTACAACAGTGACAGCAAAAAGCAACACTTGGAAGTCCCTCCCCTGGGCCTTTTCTTTGATTTCTGCCTTTAATACTGATAAGAAGTGACAGTAGTTGGATAAAACAATCAAAACTTGAGTTGAAGAGCTTATAAACCCTCTGACACTTCAATAAACCAAAAGCCGATATGAAACCAGCAAAGCGGTTTTATTTTAGCTCTGGCTAGCCACACACCACAGACATGACATACATCTGCAGAGCTCCAAGCTATCTGCTTGATATAATATTTTACTAACTCTCATTTCACATCTTTTAAATAAGAAATAAATGCTAAATTCTACCAAGAGAAATAAAATCTTTTATAATCTTTTAGACAGTTGTTGCCATCCCTCAGGAGAGCGTTATGCCTGCTGCTAAATGTCTACAAATCAATATTTAATATTTTGAAACATGAAGTCTTAATTATCTATCTCCCCTTTAAGCATGAAATCCACACTGAGTGAAAATAAAACCATTTGTTGGCTGATGGATTGATTGCCACTTATTAGCACTTTCTTGATCTGCAGGTCACATTACAGGGCATCATTCTGAACACATACTATCCCTATTCACTCAGGCCTTGATGTATGAATGCAAACAGTGCATGGCAACTAGGGGTTTGGGGGCAATCTTTTCAACTTTGGTTCAGTGGGATAACACTGACAGATTAAAGGAGAAAGAAGAAATGATCTTCAAGTCATGACTGTTTATACCCCAGATACCCTTTTTACTCTCATGTACAATCGCCAAACAGATTTTAATGCTTTGTGTGCAAACTGAAACACTATCACTCCCTACCAAGGAGTAAGAGGGAGATTGTATGGTCTTGATCAATTATATAATATCATAAAAGCTCTGTTGAAGAAGGGAGAGCATCCTGTGGCTTCCTGTCTGTGCTGGGTCAAGAGCAACAATCATGGCAGAACACTGACTGCTGAACAAGAAGGGCTCCTTTCTCTGGGAGCAATGGTATCACAAAAAGATTGCTCATAGCCTGATATTTGCTATTGTTTCTTGCTACTATTTGTCTTTTCTGGATATGCTCATCCAAAACATAGGTGGGAATCTCTGGAAATGAAGCAAAAACGGAAGGGGGGGAAATAATGTGTCCATGATTCACAACCTGTTCCTGGGACTGAATTTGAAAATAGATTTGAAGATGTCATTAGATTAAGGACCAGGGATGAAGAGCCTCCTAGATGACTCAGCTGAACCCTAAATCCAGTGACAAGCGTCCTTATCAAAGACACACAGGGTAAAGAGACACAACAAAATAAAATGAGCTAAGGGATGTCAGGAGCCACTAGTAGTCCAGGCAAACAAAGGCTCCCCAGAGCCTCTACAGGGAGCACAGTCCAGCTTACATATTGATCTTGGTCTTGGTCTTCTAGCCTCTGGAATGGTAAGAGAATGCATTGCTATTATTGTCAGCCACAAAGTGTGTGATTATTTTTATGGCAACCCTAGGAAGCTAAAACACCTGGTGTGAATGAAAGACATAAGGGTCAGGAGCTGGCAAGTTAGTTAGAATGGAACAAATGGGCTGTGTGGATTGGTCTAAAATCCATGGCTTTTATCAAATTAACTCTTGTTTGCTTATCTTACTCTCTCTACCATTACCACTTTGGGGTCCTTTATTCATTTACCAATACTATGTGTCTAGAACTTTGGAATAACACATAACTTGTACAGCTTTG
Organism: Orientallactaga sibirica; assembly: GCA_036365145.1. Lineage (NCBI taxonomy): Eukaryota > Metazoa > Chordata > Mammalia > Rodentia > Dipodidae > Orientallactaga > Orientallactaga sibirica. Next base: position 5,438,410 of record JAEOAD010000027.1, read on the forward strand.
GGTTGGCATGTCAGCTCTGCCATTTAACCCTAATCATCACTGAATACTATGAGCTTGAAATCTGAACTGGGCTCTATTACTCACAATAGGGAGTTAATATATCCTCCTTACAAGTTTGTTGTGAGACTTCTATGTTTGTAAAGCATCTAATATGGCACCTGGAGTAATGACAATGTCCAACAGAGTAGCAACAATTTCCTTATCAGGTATTTTAGTACAATTTTTAAATATATTTTTAAAATTTTATTTATTTATTTGCAAGCAGAAAGAAAGGGAGAGAGAAGAGACGCAGAGGGAGAATGGTCACCCTAGGGCCTCTAGCCATTGCAAACGAACGCCAGATGCATGTGCGCCTTGTGCATCTGGCTTATGTGGGTCCTGGGGAATTGAACCTGGGTCCTCTGGCTTCACAGGCAAATGCGTTAACCACTAAGCCATTTCTCCAGCCCATTATCAGGTATTTTAAAGGTTAATTAATACTTTGGAAAACTCCTGACACCAAGAAAGCATTCAGTAAGTGCTACAACAGCTCTTATCATTATATACTGTTGATCCATGGAGTTCCTGTGATCCCAAACTGGCAATCATAGGCATCCATGTTTCATTGTTGTCTTGTGTTAGGGTTAAAATGTCAAATATAACATAGTCCACTAGACCTTCTTGATCTAGTCTGAGCACCACAATGCACTATCACATCCTATTCCATACTCCTATTTACCAGGCTCCAACACCTATCCACTCCACAGCATCAATCCAATTCCTTAGAGGGGCCTCCTCACTCACTGCCTTTACCTTTACCATCCTGACACACTCTCCACATACTTTTACTTAAGTCCTGCCCATTCTTCAGGTCTCTGCTAAGAGAAACCGAACCAATAGTATAAGTTGTAGTAAAAAGAAATTTGCTGGATTAGCTTATGGCAGTCTGATAGCTGTCTGCAAACTTGAGAGTCAAAGAACCCAGTAGCTGCTCAGCCACATGGCTGTATGCCTCAGCAGTCCCAATCCAGCACTGAAGGCCAGAAACTTCCTAAAGAGCCACTGGTTTTCAGTCCCCACTGGAAGGCTGAGGAAACTTGGTTTCAATGCCAATGAAGAATAGCCCAACAGAAAAGATGCAAGTAGAGGCACTCACCAGCAGCAGCCCTGGCAGCCAAGGAGAAGGAAGGGGCTCCTTCCTCTCAGGGCTTCCTTACTAAAACCCACCAATAGGAGGGCCGCCCACCCTGGGAGAAGGGCTCACTCTGGAGGAAGGGCTTGTCATTCAGTCGATCATTCCTGGAAGCAACCTCACAGACCTGACCAAAATGAATGTCTGTGGATTCCTAATCAGATCAAGTTAACAACAGAACTTAGCCATCACAGTATCCAAGACTCTGCTTCCTACAGGACACCAGTGAAAACGGATTAGAGCCCAACCATATGACCCAACATAACCTTAATTCTGTCTTCAATGAGTCATCTCCACAGTCACTTTCTAAGGTCCTGGACATTGAGGATTCAATATATGATTCCAGCAGACCTCTAATCAGAAATACTAAGGATTTTATTAAACTATTGTGTCTTCTAAAAGAGGTCATATAACCCTTCTTATGGGGAAATATAAAACTAAATTTTGTTATGTCCATAAAAGAGCCTCCTAAGTGTGTATGTTTATGTACTTTGATTAGTCCTGATCTCACTTTTAATTTTTTTAATATTTTATTTTTATTTATTTATTTGAAAAAGGGAAAGAGGCTGAGAGAGAGAGAAAGAGAGAGAGAGAGAGAGAGAGAGAGAGAGAGAGGATGGGTTTGCCAGGGCTTTCAGCCACTGCAAACGAACTCCAGATGCATGTGCCACCTTGTGCATCTGGCTTACATGGGTCCTGGGGAGTCAAACCAATGTCCTTTGGCTTTGTAGGCAAGTACCTTAACTACTAAGCCATCTCTCCAGCCCTGGATCTCACTTTGATTACAGAACCTTCTTTAGACAGATGGCAGAAAGTACCACGGAGACCCATGACTCTTCAAAATGACAAAAAGAGAAGACTCTAGTGCTCAGCCCCAGACAAGTCATCTCTATCACACCAGCCAGGACCCAGGGAAAACTGCACAAGTAGTCCTAGAAAGAATATGAGTACTGCACTCACTGCTAGGCCAGAACATCTCTCTATGAGATGGTGGTAGACATTGAGAAGAGTCAGAACTTACTGAAGTAGAAAATAAGAGGCTGTAGAGAGTACAACACTAATGGAGATTTCTATAAGGCCCTCCACCACTCAGAGAACATTTTGTAAAGGGGGCAGAAAGAATGTTAGAGCCAAGGGTGCATAGGAACACTTTGGGGCACTGCCCTCCTAACATGAACTCACTGGTACACTCAGGAGCCCATAGTGCTGACCATATCCCCACAAGACCAGAATAGTTCTGAACCTGGAAACATTTTGACATGGAGGATGAAAGAGGACAAAAGGAATGAAACAATAAACAAGAGGAAGGACTACCTTGAAAGAAGAGGGGCCTCAGAAGATGGGGTTACAGGGGATAAAAAAAAAAAAAAAAAAAAGGAAAGGGAATGTGATGGTTAAGGTGTTGTCAACTTCATCTGTTTAGTAATCCACAGACATCCTTTTGGGTGGATCTCTGAGGTTGTTTCCAGGAAGGATTAACTGAAGGAGGAAGTCCTTCCTTCAGGGTAAGCCCTTTCCCCAGAGTAGGTGGCCCCACTCACAGGGGTCCTTTATATAAGGAAGCTCTGGGTGAAAAGAGCCACTTCCTTCCACTTTGCTGCTAGAGCTGCTTACTGCCTTCCAGCATGGACTGAAGACACCAGTGTGGATTGAAGACGAGCAGCTCCTCAGGAAGCCTACAGACCTTCAGTGCTGATTGAGACTGCTGAGGCGTTTATCCATGTGGACCCAGCAGTTAGCAGGTTTCTTGATTCTCGGGCCTTCAACTGCTATTGGACTGTTGTAAGCTAATCTAGTAAATTCCCTTTTAATATAATTCATTCTATAGGTTCTGTTCCTCTAGAGAACCCTGACTAATATAGATTGTGCGGCCAGGAGTGAAGTGCCAATTTGTTAATCCAAGGGGTAATAAAGCACACTTGAAGAACAGGACACTCCTTCTGCAATTCAGGCCCCTTCCAAAGAGTCTGCATTCTTCCTGTTGTCCCAATGCATTCCAGCTGGCCCAAACTCAATGGTTGCAATCTCTCAAACAATTGCAGCTGAATGGGCAGCAGTTTTGGCTCAAAGATTTCACTTTTTTCTGTGTCATATCCCTCTGCTCACACCAGTTCATTTTTACACAATGCAACCCTGCTCAAGTTTCCAAGATATAGGCAGGTAGAGCACAGCAAGCCTCTCACACGTGCTTCTATCTCAGTCCAGACTCAGCTCTTTCTCACCCTCATAAACTAAACCTCACAGTCCATAGTTCTTATTGCATTCATGTCTTTCAACTCTTGACCAGAATAGTCCATCCAGCTGTACTAGAGTACTGCAAGGCATCTCTTAGAACAAGATCTCAAATTCATCCACATTCCTCCCGCAAAGCAGCTCCAAAAGGCCAAAGCCACACAGCAGTGACACCACTTCTCTGTACCAACTTTACTGCTGCAGTCAGGTTCACATTGCTGTCAGAAAACACTTGATCAAGAGCAGCTTGTGAGAAAAAAAGTTTATTTTGGCTTACAGAGTCAAGGGAAGCTTCATGATGGCAATGGGAAATGATGGTATGAGCAGAGGGTAGACATCACTTCCTGGCCAACATCAGGTGGACAACAGCAACAGGAGAGTGTAACAAACATGGGGAAGAGGAATCTGGCTATAATACCCATAAGCCCAGCTGCCTCCAACAATACACTGCCTCCAGGAAGCGTTAATTCCCAAATCTCCATCAGCTGGGAACCTAGCATTCAGAACACCTAAGTTTATGGGGTTGCCTGAATCAACCCAACACATTCTGCCCATGACCTTCATAAACTGATAACCATCCATGATGTAGAATGCAATGTGTTCATCCAACTTTGAAAGTCCCCATAGTTATTTTTAACCAATCTTAATGTTATTCAACATTCCCATTGTCCAAGATTTTTTAACTGAGCTATAATTCCAAAAAACTACAAAACCCATAATGGCACAGAATAAACACACTGCAAAAGATGGCATTGGGCATAGCAAAGAAATATTCAACCAATACAAGATTTAAGCAGGGCAAGCATCAAGCTCTGTCTCTCCAAGTCCAAAAATTCTAATCAGTGACAAATCTCCAAGTCTAATAATTCTAACCAATACAAGTCTCTGGAGTTCTAATTCCACCCCTCCATCTAAGCTATTCACAGTCCTAGAAAACTTCATCCAGAGTTGGCAGGTCTCCTTAGCAGCCATCTTGTGGTCCCGGCATCACCACTGGGTCTCCACTGCAACCCATGGTCCACCCTCATGGCTCCATTGGGTCTCCATGCAGGAAATTAAGCAAGCCTGCTTCACATAGCCCATAATTTCCAAAACGCAAGACTGTGTTGCAAATCAATGACCCTCTCTTTTCTGCACTTCTTATACTTTATAATACCGGGTGTGATGCCATTTTGTTAATCATGATCCAATTACTGTATATTTATATATAAAAGTTTTCACTAAACAACAGAAAGTAAAATATAAATTTGCTAAATATTAACCCTCATAAATTGTTAAATGGCTGAGGATGAAGTAGAAGAGATGATATATTTCTCATTGACAAGTTTCCATATTCCTCTCACCCAGAGAGAGGGCAGTTATGAGGAAGATGAGACAAGTTGAGGCTAGGAGCTGCCTCAATAGTTAAAGGCACTTGCTTGCAAAGCCTGCCAGGCCAGATTCAATTTCCCAGTACCTATGTCAAGCCAGAAGCACAAAGTAGTGCTTGCATCTGGAGTTCATTTGCAATCAGAAGAGGTCCTAGCATGCCTAAACTCTCTTGTCTCTCTCTCTCTCTCTCCCCCCTCACAAATAGATAAATAATATTTTTTAAAGATTAGGAAACTTGTAGGAAAAGAGCAGTATTGTTTCCTCTGTACAAGAACGGAAGTTGGTATTAAACTTGGACATCCTACTGAATATAAATTCTAGAGCACAGGCTCTTTTATTGAGTGTGCACAGCACAGAATTGGTGCTAGCTAATGTTTTCTGAATGGACTTTATCACCAAACTTGTAACAACTTCTACACCAATTTATGTCTCTCTTTACCTTCAAAACTCTGCTCAAGGTTTGTTTCCATTGTGGTGTTTTGTGAAATTGTTCAGTCCCTATCACTCCAAATAATTCCATTAAGCAAAAGTCTCTAACCTTACAAAATTGTGTTGAAGAGGAATCTTACCACCAACTTCAAATTTATCCAACAGGTAGATTTTGTGCCATCTTGGCTTTGGGACCCTAGAGTGGATAGCATATCAACTCCATCTTGTCTACCTTCCTCACCCCATTTACCAAGCTGTTTTGTTGTTGTTGTTGTTTTGTTAACAACTTCTATACTTACAAACAATAAACCATATTTCCCTCTTCTTCCCCCATTCCCCTTCAGAACTCTACTCTCCATCATATCCCCTCCTTCTCTCCATTAGTCTCTCTTTTAATTTGATGTCATCATCTTTTTCTCCTATTATGACTGTCTTTATCTTTTATAACTTGAAATCAAAAAATATTAGATTCTATTGTGCTCTTTTGGGTTGCTTTTACTATTGTCTCCTTAACTCTATACTCTACTTGGATTCAAGTTTCCTGTCATACCTTCCTGACTTCCTTCCTCCTCTCATAACCCTGTCCCTTCATCTCTGTGACCTAAACGTCCAGCAATGCACACCTAAAGTTCAGTTCATGTCAATCTTCTCTTAAGAATTTCTTTTACATTACTTTCATTGCATATTGCATGCAATATCTTTTTATTGCTGGTGTATCACCATTTGCCATTTATTTATATGTCATACACATATAATCCTAATATAGTTCTATAGGCATATAGACACCTAATATATGTGTAAATCTATACACATTTATAATATGTACATATAAACATATACATATTTAGTAGGTGCATGTGCAATCTCATCCTAGCAATTATAATGTTTTCCTTAAAGAAGCACTCCACATCCTTTAATATTCATTAATTTTGAGTTCTATCATTCACAACATATATAGGACAATGAATTTCAATTGATTTTAGATCACATATGTCATTATCTAGGAGACATGCCAATAGCAGTAAAAAAATTGAATTGTATTTGTTTAAGTTTTAAATCAATTTTCTAGCTTTATTATTTTATGAGTTATTTTCACTTAAGCAAGTAGGAGAGTTTTCTGATGCCAGCCCATCTCTTCCTCCTCTTGACTTTGAAGTGGTCAGGCAAGTTAAATTGGTAACATCTTTCATTCTGTGGCAAGGCCCCATGTTGTCTCAGGCATGCAATTCCGATTTCATTGCCCTATTGAGCCAAAGGCAAAGAGAGGCAACAAGAGATAAATCCCTTCAAAAACTCAATAAGTTTAATAATAGCTAACAGACACCAAATACTACCCACTATAGAAATGCTTAATTGTTCTTTGTCATAAGTGTGGCTCTAATGATAAAGGCTCTCTGTAAAAGTCCCTTCCCCTTTGGGATTAGACTATAGAATGCTCTAGATAGAAAGGACTTTGAATATCCGTCCCAGCCCCCAACACTTCCAGCCACACACACATGTGCATTCACATACTCTTTCAGCTGCCACTGCGCAGAAAGTAATAGGACCAGGGAGGAGTCCAGGCTACTTACAAAGTTCTCCAGGGAAAGCTTTTACACTGACAGCCTATAATATACAACAATGTTTCAAGGTCTCATCTGAACCAGTTCTACCCTATGTTTTCCAATCACTCCTATTTCACTTTAGATGTAATTTCTCTTAGGTGGCCTCTATAGAGACCAAAAGCAAATTAATCATATAAATGTGAGGCTAAAACATAATAGACTATGAGCCTGTTGCTTCTCTCGAGGATATCAAGTTTATTCTCATTCTTTAATGAAATCATTTACAATATTCAAGAAAAAATACCAGTGAATTTTGTAGAGGAGATTCATTTATGCTATGGTCATTATGGTAGATATTTTAAAGCTCCTTTTCCCTAAAATGAAATATACTAATTAAATATCAGGGTAACAAATTATTTTCACCAAGTTGAAATGTGGGTTAAAGAAAAGAGAAAGTAAAGAAAGTTGAAGAATTGCCTGGATGTGAATATTTATAAACATTTATGTATAATGACTAATCTACTTCTTTTATCCAACTGTTTTCTTCTGGAAGGTCAAGGGTTGGTCAAAACTGTTCAATGGTAGTATATTTAGGATTTGGGAGAAAGCTGCAAGTAGGAAGGGTCAGGCAAGACCTGGATGATGTTACACAGCTAGAAAAAAATACTGTTAGTGTTCCCCTTCCTTCCTCCCATCCTTCTCTTTCACTCAATAAAAGACACACTAAAGCAAGTTGACTTAGAGTGCATTTGAGCAGAGTGTGACTCATGGATCAGGTGTCTTTGAGCTCCACCAAAGGGGCAGAAGGGAAGGCTCTTAGAGAGGGAAAACAGAAACAAGGCAAAGAAAATATCGACTGACTCAATGGAGTACTTGTTACTTGGATCATTACAGCAGCAAGTTTCAAGTTAAAGGCAAGTTACACTCTATATACCATTAATTATGATGTAGATCTTCAGAACAATGTGACTTTCTCAGCTTTGGTGGGCTTAATCCCACGAGCTAAGGTACCAGGGTCAACAGTTACCTGAGCCACCTGGGACAGGTAGCTGTCAAGTTCATTGTCTTTTACTAGAAGAGAATTAGGAATATGTGCAACAGGAGAGCAAGCAAAAAGGTAGATTTGTTAAGAAAAAAGTAAGAAAAAGTCCTAAGCTTTAGGGGTCCCAAGTGGGTTGCCACTAAGTTGTCTCATTTGGGGGTATTTTATGGGACTTAGGGCAGGACCTGAATAGGATAGGTCATCTTTATGGAGACTGGTTATTTTTCACAAATGTTGTGGGTCAAACAAGTGTGGGACCCATGTGCCGGTGTCATCCTCTCAGCACACTCTGGGAGCTGATCACAGTTCCCTGCCCAATCAGGGGAGTGCTTAGCATTTGTGGTCACCTTGCTCTCTCTTCTCCCAACTAATTCTATTCATTCTGAAAGCTATTTACCAAGTCACTTTCCTTGGTGTGTTTGACTAACTTGTAATTCACTATGGACCGTCATCCTTACTGCCTACAGAGGAGTTAACTCCTATTTCAATTAGGGGTTAATTGGTGATTTCGGGTCACCCTACAATATAAATGGTACACTGAGTTGAGTTTCCTTGCTTAACTGGGAACTAGGGTGCTGAGGCTGCTTTAGCTACTGGTTTCCAAACTAATTATTAGAACACACCTCAGTCTGTTCAGCATTCCCCCCTAGTCTTTTGGAGACATAAGTAGTACTAATTGAATTTAAATCTCATACAAGTGCCTGGCTTTAGTACTGTCAACAGCAATGGGGTACTAGCCAGTGCCATAGCTCCATGCCACCTCCTGCAGCAGCCTAAGGAGATTGTGTTTTTCAGAGATCTCTACTCAGGTGAAGCTGGGATTCTTGACTTCACTGCAGAAAGAAATACAGGAAAAGCCAACATGAAGCAGAGTTAGAGGCTATTAAGAAAATATTTTAAATAAATTTGAGCTTAGAGTTAACAGAAAAATATATTCAGGGAAAGGTAGTGCACATTCAAGTGTGGTGTGAACTTCTCAAGAGAAATTTATATCTCAGTGTCTTAGAAGTAACTGTATGGACAAATTTGGTGGTTTGTGAAGTTACATAACTCAAAGGGTTGCCGAAGAGGTTTTTTGTTTGTTTGTTTTCTTTTTTATCAATGAGATCATAGGGTGGTTCCTGAGGTACCTTAGATAGTATTACAAACCATGGGTTATAAATATTGTACAAGGGGGTTAAGTCATGTGTGTTACTATATATGGAGTCTTGCTTGTGAAATTTCTAGAATACTGCATGTTTGCAGATAGAAAGAGAGACAGGTAATATTGGTCATATACACATAGTCTGGTAGCATGGTTCATTGCTATTTTAACATTCTTTTTGTGAAATATCTCCATGTAAAAGGAATATGGCCTGTATGTAAGAAACCTTCATAGCAAGTATCACTAATTGTATGGAAATCAGCTGACAAGAGACTTCAACCAGATTCTATTCCTTATCCATCTCACTTTAATTTTCTTTCTATCCTGCCTTGGTACCATTCAGTAAGAACTCTTTTGCAAATTAATTTGTTGTATCCTCAAGTCTACTTGTGGCAGTTTGAATGTAAAATGTTCCTCATATCCTTGAGTGTTTTGAATACTTGGTCTGCAGTTGATGGCAATTTGGGAAGGTTGAAGAGCCTTTGTGGTGATGGAGTCTCATGGGAGGAAGTGTTCAATGGGAGTAGGCTTTGGAGCGATATAGCCCAGCTACAACCCCAGTACATAGCCTACTTCCTTTCAGCTGATGTGGAGATGTAACCCAGACTTCCTTCTCAGGCCGTTCATGCTTTCACTGCCACACTGAAATTTCCCCTCAAGACTGCAAGCTGAAATAAACCCTTTCTCCACATCAACTGCTAGGTAGCTGGTAGGGTGTTTTGTTCCAGCAATGAGAAGGCAAGTGTTATACAAGATATTTTTCCTTGTCCAGTTATACCAAGTAGGGAAATGTGGTCCATGGAGGTTAAGCAGCTCAACAAGCCAGGCAGTGTGTTAACCACCACAACATACGGACACTGGAAAAGAGATGCCAATATATTCCAATCTTGCTTCTCTCTCTTTCTTCTGATGAATCCAGCATATAAGAAACTATAAACTGGGCTAGAGAGATGGCTTAGTGGATAAAGTTCTTGTCTGAAAAACCAAAGGACCCAGGTTTGATTCCCCAGAACCCATGTAAGCCAGGTGCACAAAGTGGTACATGCATCTGAAGTTCATTTACAGTGGTTGGAGGCCCTGGTATGCCCATTCCCTGTCCCCCTCTTTCAAACAAATAAATAAAAATTTTAAAAGCTATAATCTTGGGCCAGAAACTCCACATTAAAAATTGATTTGCAGAAAATGAGGTAGAGATACCTCAGCCCCAAAACTGATGGAATAAAAGAGAAAGTTATTCCCTTAGCTGCTTCATGCTTGCAGCTACCTGGCATCACAAATACCAACCAACAGAATCTGCCAGACTGACCCATCTGGGCAGATCACCAAGCTCCTGAAAGTCTGAGCCTTTGGAGAGTCACATCAATTCAAAAAATTAAACAATGCTAGATGCATTGTAGATGCATTGTAGATGCATCTCAGAGAACATAAAATTGAAAGTTCTCATTCCACAAATGAGAAAACAAAGGTCCATAGAGCTCAAATAAATCTCCCACATCCTTGAACCCAGCACATGGTAGACCCAGATGTTAAATGTAAAGTTTCTCACATCCTTGAACCAGTACATGACAGACACAGATGGTAAATGTGAAATCTTGGGGCTAACTTACAAAGTTTTCCAGCCCATGTTCAATCCCCCCAACCATGTAAAGCCAAATACAAAGTAACATTTGCTTGCAACGACAAGACGCCCTGGCGTATGTGTGCATACACAAACATGCCAATGCAGATAAATAAATAAAATAAAATGAATAGAGTGCTGTAGATATAATTCAAGAGATGGCAGCTGGGGATGTAGCTCAGATGGTAGAGTAATTACCTAGCATGGATGGAGAAACCTGAGTTTTGATGCCCATCACTACATAAAACCAATGTGGTGGCACATGCCCAGCACTTGAGAGGTGGAGACAGAATGGTCAAAGAGTTCAAGGTCATCTTCAACTACATAGTAAGTTCAAAACTAACTTGGGTTACATGAGTACTTGTCTAAAAAAGAAAACAATAATGGACTCCTACTTTACCATTGCTGTAGAATATGGTGTGGATCTGCAGTAAGTGTTAGAGTGCATGTTTACCACACGTGAAGCTCTGGGTTCAATCCACAAGAGCAGTAGCCCCTGTACCACCAAGAATAACAATGTGTATCACAGCTATAATAACTTTGGCTACAACATACCCCATCCTACCTTGACACCAAATGATTGATGCCTCAACCTGAAAAACTCCTTCCCCTTTTCCCTAGCCCAAATCTCATTAACCCAAGTACAATGATATTTTAGTATATTTCTAGATTTTTATCTTATTGTGGACACAATTGTGTTTAAATATTTAAACAAACTCCATTAGGATATAATACCTTCAAGTGGGCTCTGTGTTTATTTTTCTCTTTACATGTCATTATTTTATGTCTCCATATAATATGCCCTAGCTCTCATATGGGCTCAACAGGCAATTTGAATACAGCCTGAAGAGGAGGTCTGAGGGTTTTATAGTAAAGAGTATAGTTTCATGATTAGAGGAGCTTTATGTCTTATGGATATTTGTTACTGATCTAATCCTAAAATTCTATACACAAATTTAAAATACCAAAGATACAAACATACATTGATATTTAAACCCACTATAGAATGAAGCTCCCTCCCCAACTCTAGCCTATCTGCTTGGACCTCATCTTATTGTGATGCCATTTGGTGGGGGGATTTTAGGAGTTAGTTTACATTTAATAAACATGTCCCAGAAGAGCTTTCTCTTCCCCTCTGTCTTGTTATCTTACAGCAAGAAGATGCCACTTACAAGATACCAGTAAGCAAATTCTCACCAGGCACCAAATCTACTACTGCCTTGACCTTGGATGTCTCAGTCTCCATACTATCAAAAATAAATCCCCACCGTTTTAAAAGCCACCAAGTCTATAGTAGATTGTTAAAGCAGCCCAAACTGAGACATAAACTAAATGTCTAAACCAGCTAATTGACCCAAAAGCTCTTCATATTAGTGACTCTCAGTCATTGTCACCTCAATACAGTAACATTTCAGATGTCCACCAGATGTAAGGCTCTGTGTTAGGCCTACCACCGCCTTAGGACATCTCAGTCTCTGACATCAATCTTGGGATGTTTTAGATAAAGCATTATTCTTTTATAATCAGCAATGAAAGGTGGGGTTCCATAATTATTTTTAAGGCCATTTTCCTGCCAAATGTGCATCAACAGATTATTTCAATCCTGCTACACAAGCAACTCATAAATGAATACCTGCTGGCTTAAATGCCAAGAGTTTGGGTTGAATTTCAAAAATGATCAAGGTGCAGAGAAAACAAGTGATTCTGAGAGCAGGAAGGGCATGTCATAGCTAATCTTTATGCATTAGGGAAAATGATAATTAACAACACATAATCATTAAAAGTGAAATGCCTCTTTCTGTTGCATTTGTGTCTTTAGAATATCTGATCCCTTTAGAAATCATTCAGACCTTACCCATCACAGCCTAGCTCTCTTTTCCAACCTCATTATTTGCCCCCTTTAAATATATAGCCAATTTTTTGCTTCTCCTTTTTCATACTCCTATTCAACTGTGAAGAGTTGGTTCAAATCCATCCTAAGGCTCCCTAAGGAGTTGGTCACTCTTGCATTTGTAAACATCAACATTTGTTGATCCATAACCCGACTCTCTCATCCTGACAGATGGAATTCTTAAGATCAGAGGTCAATGCTTAATCGTCTTTGTTTTCTTCTGACCTAGCATATGATGCCCAGCACATGACTGAATATTTGTAAATGTTTATTACAAATAATGGGTGAAACAAGAAATAAATTCCTCATTTGAAAGTTGTTGAAATGAGTCTGGTATGGGAGAACATGCTTTTAATTCCAGTACTTGAGAGGCTGAGGTAGAAGTTGAAGGTCACCTGTGCTACACAGTGAGTTCCAGGTCAGCCTGAGTTAGAATAAGATACACCTCAAAACAAACTGTCTTCAGGCAAGAAGAAAATGTCTCCAACCCCCCTCCATTAGTTTATTATGACTGTATCATGACCTTGAGAGTTTTTCCCAGGAACTCACAAGGTATAAGGAGGCCAGATTGAGTAGACTGTTGTCTGTGACCAGCCTTTCTTCATGGCCAAGGTAAAGGTCATGCTCACATGGGTGTGCTGCTGTCATAAATAATTCCCAAACCTTAACCTTCAAAGAATAAATGAACCCAAATTCTATCATCTAAAGGCTCAGAGTATGCCTATGCTCTTGACATATAAGATCAACTTAGCAAAAAGGATGTAACATTTAGCAACCAGGAAACATATTTCAACTACAGTCAAAATAAAGGGTAGATGCTCATCCTAGTAAGAGGAGAAATGAATAATGGTCGGATAGCATGGACATGCTTAATGCCTGTTTTGTTTCAGTTCTCATTATAAAGGCTACTATTGTCAGAGACATAATATAATTCCTACCAGAGGACTTAAGAAATAAGATTTAAAACAGGCCAGGGACTTAGTCATCCAGATCAGATTTGCCAAAATGTCCAAAAAATTAATCAGTTCCTCCTGCTTTACAAGAACACCGATACTAACTCATGAATTATGGAGCAGTTAGTCTGACTCTCAAACCTGAAAGTTTCTAGGGCAATTCATTAAGGAAAAGATCAATTTGTAAAATCCTGGAGGTTATTAAGTTGTTTAGAAGCAGCGCACAAGATTTTTCATGTCAAACCGATTCCACTTTCTTCTCCAGCCAGGAGGAGATGGGGTGTGACATGAAGAATGTAAAGAGAATGACTTACCTGTTCTTAATCAGGCTTTGGACAAATCAACATATTGACCACCAACTAATATGTTGTTTGGTTAAGTTTAAGGACAGCCAACCCACTGAAAGCAATACAGTAACAATATAAAGAAATCAATCTTTCATCCAATATTTATTGAGTTTCTGGAATGGACAAAGCAACCTAGTAGGCAACATGTGGGAACTGAAGAAAATTAGACGGCTGTTGTACACTCCAGAAGGTTGAAGTAGGAAAGGCAGCCTTCAGAAACATCTTTAATACTAGGACATAAAGCACTGAATATATGTAGACATTATAGAATAAGGTTTCAAACATGTAGGACTCAGCCTTGGTCATGTTGCTGGCTAACAGCATGAACAAGTTATATAACTATTTCATCTCAGTTTCTTCATCTGTTAAACAGTGGTCTTCAGAAGGTTCACCACATCCTTTCCCATCAGTACTACCAGATGAGTTAGGCCATGTGAACAGGGTATAGCATTCATGGGGAGAGACAGTATTTCTGCTTGGGAACATTTAGAAGAAAGAAGGAAAAGAAGGATGAGAGGAACAAGAGGAGTGGGGAAAATATGTTGAATAAGGAATAATTAAGCTGACTCACACAGGAAAGACTTGGGCATACAGAGTTCTCAATTTGCAGAAAAGACTGTGGTTTGTGTGACGGACGCATACACTACTAGCACACCAATAACCCAGAGACAAATATGTAGAGAGTAGATTTCTGCCATATATCACATGGTCCAACTTTAGTACATTATAACGTGCACAAAAGGTTGAAATAAGAGATAAAGAATTACCATTCATCCACATGGACATCATCATTGAGGCCAAGAAATCTGATCAAATTACAAAGGAAAAAGATTAGGTCAGGGAGACACTGACCAGTTTTTTAAAAAAAAAAATGAGTATTCGGGCTGGACAGTTAATTCAGTGGTAAACAGCACTTGCTTGCAAAACCTGATGGCCTGGGTTTGATCGCCTAATGCCCACATAAATCCAGATGCACAACATGATGCACATAGCTGAAGTTTGTGGCAGGAGGCCATGGAGTACTCATACTCACTCACTCTCTCTCTTTCGGACTCTTTCTCTCTGTCTCTCTCAAATCAAGAAATAATTTTTTAAAATCAGCATCAAAAAAACCCATATACATAGACACAAAGCAGGAAGATGGAAATTAGAATGAAAAGGATTCTTTCTATTTCATGTGTGTGTGTATGAGTGTGTATGGTAGTGTATGCACATATGTGCACTTCATATGATTTGTGCAGAGTCCAGAGAAAAGCACCAGGTTTCCTTTTCTTATCACTCATCTACATATTTTTTGACATGGTTACCTCCCTCAACTCAGAGCTGCTACCCATCAGGGAACCCCAGTGAGTCTCTGGTCTTCACCTCCTGCAGACCTGCAGACTAGGGTTACACACCATGTCCAGGTTTTTTTTTTTTTTTTTAATGTAGGTGCTAGATGATCATCAAACTCAGGTGTTCTTGGGCCCTCTCGCGTCCTTCGTGCTTAAGCAGCAAGAACTCTTAACCACTAAACCATCTCCCCAGCTCTTTTTCTACTTCAATTTTATGTGTAGTAATTTTCCTTTGTTAATTGTAATGCCTGGCTTCTCTCAAACAATAACAGATATTTATTCAAAGTAGTATAAACCAAAAAGGGAAATGGTCCTGGAAGAAATACAGGCAGGAAGTCCTCACAGGCCACAGGAGAAGATGGAGAACTATCCAGAGCTAAGGATGCTAAATTATTCTCATAGTGGCTCTTACTACTCAGGGCTATGTGCTGGTGTCTAGAGAAATGTACATGGGCTAAGATGTCACTCCCAAGGATTTGGCCATATCTTTTCTTCTTGTCTCCCCTCCACATATGAAGAAGTGCCTCATAGAAAGCTGTATACCAAGGAGGTGACAAATTATTACAAGATGGCATTGCTATAAGAGCTGACCATTGCTGTACCTAGAATTAATTGACACAGATTTACCATTTATTTGGAATTTCTGTTTGTTCTTATTCCTGATACATTATTCTTTTTCAGTATAAGAAGTTCCTATGTTTCAAGTCATTCATTCCTTGAGTGTTAAAGAAATCAATGGAGCTAGCTGGTTACTTCAGTAAGTGTGCCTCTATGTCATATGTACACTTTAAGCTACTACTTACTCTTCTCCAATGTATACCTCCATCCATTTATATGCTAGAGGCTGTACAAAAATCTCTCTGCCTTCATCACAGATTACTTGCTCAGATCTCAGAGGGATCTCTCCCACTGGCAAGTCATCTCCAAATACTCAGCAACACCTCACCCGAGTCCTCTAGATGGCTTCAATGAGGGAATATAAAGTGGTGGCTGCCAGGGCAGTCACTGTCCATTCGGCCAAAAGACTGGCTTGAATTGATCCTATCTGTCATGAAGTCACAAAGGGCAGATATTTAAGGATATCTGATTTCGCTAAAGGTTAAATGAGAATTTAAATCACTTTTGCTCTTTAAAAACCCACACAAATGGAAATTTTCGCAAAATGCTTGAGGTGCCACCATGCTCATTCACACAAATGTTGTCAGTGCTTGTATACATACCTGAGTCTGGGCATGCTCCCTTCCTGTGTATTTTCCCCTCACGATTGTGTTCCACGTGAATTACATCTACACCCAAGCTAGACTGGAACCCCACAGAGACTCACTTTCTCTGACTTCTTTCTCTCCATCTTCAGATCCCTAAGGAGAGGCATATGCTGATGTGAGGGACAATTCCACAAATTCAAAACTGATTTGGATATTTTTCCTGAGCTCTGCCCTGCCCTTTGTGATAATCAGCTTTTGTGTTGACAGTTTCTTCTTCAGCATTACTCTGTAACTAGCGAGACTCCTTATCCAATGTACTTTGCTGTCTAGAGCCCTATTAACCTCAGATTTATTAGCTTTTTTGTCAACCACTTACACTGCCAGCCTCCCAAGAGAAGAACACATCACAAAGCAGAGAAACTCTTAGGGACACCTACATAGGAAAATATCTCAAATAGCAAACATTTACTGAAAGCAGGAAAGTCAGATGATTGTACTTGAATAGCCCTTCTTCCTCACAAGCTCATTCTATGGATATATTCGTGGACACTGTGCAAATAAATCTCATTATGCTGGTGGAGTGTGGAATGACTGTCTCTCTGAAAGTACTGAGAGAATCAGGGAATCTTCACAAACGTGCTGGGCTGGTTCCAGACACGCACTAGATTGCATTCATCAAATGAGTGGCTTTTAAAGCAAGTCCAAAATAGATTCTTTAAAAAAAAAAAAAAAAATCCAAGAATTTGTCTCCAAGGGGATTTCATTTCTTCCTTCTGTCCTTTCTATGACTCTTGGGGAGGGAAATATAAGTGGAAGTGGATCACTACTAAAACAAAAAGAAAAAGGTAATTTAACTTAAGTTACTGAGCCAGGGAACTGCCAGATGATAATGAGCCAGCAGAGGTTACCAGCAGCCAGGGACCAGAAATAGAAATTAGAGCACATGTATCTATAGAAAATGTCTAAAAAGTCCATCTAGCTCCAGCAGCAGGATGACTGTGGGAACCCCAGGGGGAGCATCTCTTGGCTGGTGGGCTGAACAGCTGCCTCTATCTAGTTCCACACTTTCTTTGGATTTTTTTCTTCATGACAGTCATGTTCCTAATTATCCTGCTTTATTGTATCAACCTGATCTCTGTAGCTGTGTTTAAATATAAGATCAACCAAACAGGGTATAAATGAGCAGAGCTTTCCACTGGGTTCACCTCTTATTAGAGTCTTATTCAAGGTGGTCTAAGGACACACCTCTCTACATAGTAAACTACTTGTTATGACTAATCTTCCCTGAATGTATCTGATATTCTTGGAGCTGGTTGACCTCATTGACTTTATCTCTGTGACTCATCTCATTATGCCCATTTTATAGATGAAGGAATGAATACAAAGAGAGACTATTTAATTTTCCCAAAGATGCATCATAAGTGATAGAGGCAGGATTAAGAAACCAAAAGTCTAGTTTTAAAGCTTGGGCTCAGTCATTGCAATTGTCCTCTTAAAATTGTATTGCTAAGGAAGGCTTGGGGAGACAGCTCAGAGTTTAAAGGTACTTGCTGGCAAAGTCTGAAGTCCCAGGTTCCATTCACCAACATCCATGTAAAGGCAGATGCAAGCATCTGGCATTTGTTTGCAGCAGCAAGAGATCCTGGTGCATCCCCCCACACACACACATACACACAGATGGAAATAAATAAATAAAAATATTATCTAAAATAGTATTAATAGTAAAAATTGTGTAAAGTATCTAAATACAGGGATTTTATAGAAATTCTAGTCCTTTTTCCTTTTTATTAGTATATATTCATTTTATAAAATAATATGTTTTATGCATATATATATATATATATATTACTTAATCATATTCACCCCTCTATTACTTTTGTCTCCTCTTCCCTCTCCTTCTTGACCCTTTTCTCTTCCCAGATAGTTTCTTTTCTACTTTCATGTCATTTCCTTTAAAGTTTCAAAAATATCATTATTAATGTTGGCCATTAAAGAAAGAGAACATGTGAAATTATTTGGCCACAAGTTATGCATTTACATGTCACTTAGTCCTTTTTCAGATGTGCAATGTAACATGAATGACACCAGAAACTAGTATAATAGATGTTTGAAATGATTAATCAAAGTTAAGGTGTGCTATAAATATAAAATGCACCTAAGATTTCAAAGGAGTAATCATCAAAAAAAAATAAAACTATGTAAGAGCTCATTCATTTTTATGTTGCTGATATTTGTTGAAGTGATTTTTTGAATGACATTGAGTTAAATGAAGTATAATTCTGAAGTTAATTATATCTATTTCTGTTTTTTAATGTGGCTACTAGAAAGATTTTAATTATGTGTATGTTTCACATTATATTTCTAATGGATAGCCTTAGTATAAGTAGAAAAGCATACAAATTTGGTCTCTGACTGTGTTTAAGTTAGTTTCTTGTTGCTGGCACAAAACACCCAACTCAAGGCAACTGATAGGAAGACAGGCTTTATATTGGCTTAGCGTCTGGCAGTGAACCTCCATGATGGCAGGGAAAAGGATGGCATGAGCAGAGGCTGGACATCACCTCTTCCACAGCAGTTATAAACTGCAGCAAGAGAGTGAGCAGAACTAATACTGACAAGCTAGGGCTAATAAACCTTCAAGGTCCACCCCTAGCAATATGCCTCCTTCGACAAGGCTGCACTTCCTAAATTGCCATCAGCCAGGAACTAATCATTCACCACACGAGTTTAAGGGGCACATCTAATTCAAAACACCATAGACTCATTGCTTAACTTTCAAATAATAAGGGTAGAATGGTTCATTATTATACTCACATAATCAGTATTTGTAACCTCAAAACCCTTATTTTCTAAGGGGATTATGAAAATATAGTTATGAAATGCTTCAATTTTCTGACAATGTAATTGTTACATAGAATTTATAAAATAGCACCAATAAATACATTAAGTAAATGCACAGACTACAGGAATAATATACACAGTCATATAATTTTTATGTCAGGACAAAACACAAAATATTTTAGAACAAATTTATAAAGGGATGTGCAAAATCATACATTTCTAAGAGCAATCAAAGAGACCTAAATAAATGTAGAAATATACCATGCCTATGGATTGGACAAATAGTGATCTCAAAGTTAAAATTAATTGATCAACACAATTCAATTGCATGAAATTGATTCAATAGATTCAATTATACTCCTAATCAGCTTTACAAACTAGAGATCACAAAGTTAAATCTTAATAGTATATAAAAAAGGAGCATACCTTTTAAAAAAGTTTAAAAACCAAGAAAAACGGCTGGGCATGGTGGTGCTCATGTTTAATTCCAGCACTCTTGTGGCAAAGATAGGAAGATTGCCATGAGTTTGAGGCCAGCCTGAGACTACATAGTAAATTCCAGGCCAGCCTGGGCTAGAGTGAGATCTTACTCAAAAAAACAAAAAACAAACAAAAAAAGCAAAAAGAAAAAAATTGAACTCTGCTTGATTTCAAAATTTACCATAAAAGTAGGATATTATATGTACATTATTCACTGTCATGAATAGTAGAAGAATATCCCACTCACATTCATGATGTTGCATATTATATCACCTTTTTTAAAGACAATGAAAAATTAAAAATTATGAAAATAGTCCAGAAATACTTATGGTAAACTATGGATTTTTGACTATTGGCCCATTATAATTAAATAGGATAAAGATAAAAATATTGCAATAATTAGTGAAAAATAAGTCTCAACTTCTACAACACAAAAAAGAATTTACTGGAATTAAATCATAAACCTACAAACAAAAGCTAAACCTCTTAAGCTTACAGAGGAAACAAACTGTATTTGCAACTTAAGAAGGCAAAGATTTCATAATGATATGATAAAAAGCAGCACCCATTGTGAAAAACATGACAAATTCATCAAAATGGAAAACTTCTGCTCATTAAAAGACATGGTTCAGAAATGAAAATGCAAGCTACAGTCTGGAGGAAAAAATACTCACAGTACATATATCTCACAACAGATGCCCATGGGAAAGAATGTAGCCAGATTGTTTGAAGAAGCTTAATTCAGAAGGAACTGAAACTGGAATCCCCCCAAATGCCTATCAACATTTGAATGGCTAAACCATTTGTGGCATCCTCCTACTATGAAATAATTCTTAGCAATAAAAAGGAATTGGGCTGGAGAGATGGCTTAGTGGTTAAGGCGCTTGCCTGAAAGCCTAAGGACCCATGTTTGATTCTCCAGATCCCACTTAAGCCAGTCGCCCAAAAGGTGAGGCAAGAGCAAGGTCGCACCTGCACACTAGGTGGTGCAAGCATCTGGAGTTTGATTGCAGTGGCTGAGGCCTTGGCATGCCAATTTTCTCTCTCTGTCTCTTTTCTCTCTGTCTCCCTCTCTCTAAAATAAAAAAAAAAATATTAAAAGATAAAGGAAAGAGTTATTGACAGGATATGAAGGAATCACAAAAACCTTGTGTGAAGAAACCAGGTAAGAAAGAATACAGTCTCTCCAATTAAATTGCATCAATATGAAACCTAAGATCAAGTAAGCTAATCTTTGGTGACAGAGATTTAAGCAGTGATTTATTTTTTGAGACAGGATTTCATGTAGCCCATACTAGCCTTAAACTGAGGATGACCAGAACTTCTGGTTTTCTGAATGCCACCACACCATTTTTATGCAGTGCTATGTGATCCTTGACACCCAGGAGCACATGTCAGACAAGCACTCTGCCAATGAGGACCATCCCTAGACAAATGCTGATTTCTTATGTGGATTAGGAACTCAGTGGTAGAGCATGTTGGAACTTTTTGATTTGGTTGGAATGTCCAATGGCTTGACTGCAATGGTGATTACACACGTGTATTTATCTAAACATTAAAGTTTTCACTTCCCATGTGTTCATTGCGCTACATGTAAATTTGTCTTCAATAAAAATGCCAAGTATGTGGCTTTAAAATGTACATGTTTATTAAATAGTTATTTTGTAATGTTATTGTGGAATGTGTGTTACACAATGGCAGGGATTTTTGTTTTGTTTGTTGCTAAATCCTAATTCCTGGCCCTCAGTCCCCATTTGATAAATATTGTTAGTAAATGAATCATGGAAGACACCATTGTTGTGAACGGAGGATCTTAACACCTAAATGTGTGCAAGAATCATCACCTTTCTAGTAATGTATGTAGAGTGTTCTCTTGTTCACAGCGCACAGCAACAAAGCCTGCCGCACAGCACTGTTCCTAGGGAGTACAAGACAGGACTGGGGAGGAAAGCAAGTGCTCATGGTTACTTGGTTCTAAGTTTTACTCTACCAGTTCGATTGCGAGTGATGAGAACAGGTCAGACCAAACTCTCCAAGCTTATCACCTTTCATGCAGGAACTCAGCAAGTCACTAGAAGGTTTTAACAATCAACATGGCAAAAATTGTCTTAGGGAACTCTGTAAAGATTAAAAATTAAATCTTTTGAAATATTTATGACTAGTTTCTAAGGATTCGGGATATGTTTACACACATAGTTCACATAATTCTTGACCTAGCATGAGGGTAGAATGACTTTTTTTTTCTTGTATCCACTTCCATCTTACTAGAGCTAGAACTTACTCAGAACCAACCAAGTATCCCTAAGATGGATGTAAGTGCACTATGTAAAGAAAATCAAGACCTTTGACTAACTTCACCTTGTTAACCAGTGTTTACATGTGATTGGCTATTTTATAAATTTTTAAATAAAGTTGCCACCATGACTATCAAAATAGATCTCTAGTTGTATAAAGTGATATCGTTTTTCCACTACATTAAAATGTGCAAAGCAATTAGAAGAATCTTAAAGGAGTGAAACAAACGTTTATTGCCATTAAATAACATTATTTCCCTGTGGGTTACTACTTAACTCCAGGAGTTGAACAAGGAAACCTAGGATTTGACACCTCACAACAGCTTATCTCATGAAATCACTCACCCCAGGGGAAACTAGTTGCATTTTGTTTCACACAGAGTTGAAATTTTCTGATTAATTGTGAACATCATTCTCTTAGGAAACTATTTCAAAAAGAAATATTTTAAAGGAAATTCCTTATGGGAATCAATCATGGGTTTGTGTACACACACACACACACACACACACACACACACGAAAGAGAAATACTTGGTGGAAAGAGGGAGGGAGACTGAATATAGGGAGAAATGTAGAAAGGCTCACCATTGAAGAAAAATTAAAATTATATAACCTATGCAAGTAATTTATATTGTTTTCAATTTTTAAGTACCCTAACAGATCTTTTATGCTTTTTCTTATCCTTTGTAAAAAGAATGTAGCTTTGAACAATTCTATTATTCTATTCTATTCTATTCTATTCTATTCTATTCTATTCTATTCTATTCTATTCTATTCTATAGGCCTATTTTTGAATACAAAAACAAAACATACAAAGCAGTACATGTCATTTGACCTCCATAGTTCTATGAGAGGTGATTTCTGATAGGCTGACTGCCTCAGTGGTTGCTAGGTAATAAATAAGCTTTTGGAATAAATGCATTTCATACCGCCAAATCAATAATCGTACAATGTTAACTTAGAACATGATCTCTATGGTCACCAACAATTACCATGAGACTTTGCTTTTCATGAAATAGGATTTGCACAAAACTTTTCCCTGCTGATGTGTGCTTGAGTACTGACTATATTTGACATTGGCAGTGGTACACTCCATGGCTTGCTCTTTGCTGCTGGACCTATTGATTGAAATGCCATTCATTTTGTGAAGATAAAAGAAATATGGTTTAGCTGGCTCCTGTTTATTAAGACGTGGTCAAGTAGAAATTTCATTTAATTTTAAATAGCCCTGATACCATTTTCTTTCCATCTTTGCTTCTCAAAAAATGTATTAGAAATTTGGAGAATTATAAAACATTCACCTGCTGTTTGGTAAAAAAAAAAAATGGCTTCAACTTCAAGTAAATCATCTACTACTGATAGCCGTTGTATCTGCTACAAAAATTCATGCACTGTGAAAGCCAAGTGTCTCAGAAATGTGCTTTAAAAGGAAGGCCTCAGACCTGGATGAACACAAAATCGCTTGATGAAAGTGAATATAAAATAAGAATAAGCCTAGTGTGGTGGCACATTGCCTTTATGCCAGCACTCTGGAGGCAAAGGTAGAAGGACTGTGGTGAGTTTGAGGCCATCCTGAGACTACATAGTGAATTTCAGGTCAGCCTGGACTAGAATGGAACTCTATTTTGGAAAAAAAAAAAAAAAAAAAAAAAGCAAAACACTGAGGATGGGTCCCCATATAGTATATCAAATAAGCTCTTGAGAGAGCGCTTATGAACAAATTTCCCAACTGACAGAGTGGAAAGAGAAAGGGAAGCAAGAAGAATGATATGGAAGTGAGTAGAGATATATCAGCATTTATGAGTCTGTATATTGGTTTGCTGGGGCTGCCATGACAAATCACCCCAACTTGGTGGCTCATAACAGCAGCTGTGAACTGTCAGAAATCAAAGCATGAGGACTGGTCCATGCTCCCTCGTTCTCTCTCTCTTTCTTTCTCAAGATTGGGGAGTTACCCTCCCTTGTCAAGGTTTCTAGTGACAATCAACCATCTTTGGCATCCATTGGTTTGGGGCCGCATTACTCCAATCTGATTAGCTTCACCTAGCCGTGTGTCTGCACCTAGATCTTCCCCTTTGTATCAGTTACCTTCACATTACTGTGAGCAAGTACCTTGCCAGAAGCAGTGTAAGTAAGAAAAGAGTTTAGTCTGGCTTATGATTTCAAGGTAAGGCATGGTGGTAAGAGTGGGAAGCCAGCCCATCACATTGCCAAGTAGAAAGCAAGAGGAGAGCAACAAGCCGGCTGGGGCAAAAAAACGTAAGGCCCACAACCTTTATGTACTTCCTCCATTAATCTTAAAGCTTCCACAACTTTCCCAAACAGTGCCACCAGCTGGGAACCAAGTGTACGAACACATGAGCCTGTGGAGGTCATTTTATGTTCAGCCACAAAATTTGGCCCCTAGTATACATAGGCTCCATGGCCACCTCATGATGCAAACATCAAACGTCCTCATAGTCTTTAATAATCCCAACACTGTTTAAAAGTCCAAAGTCTCATCTGAGACTAAAGGCAATCTTTTAACTGTGAGCCCTGTAAAATCAAAACACAAGTTACATGCTTCCAACATATAATGGCACAGAATAAACATTCCTGTTCCAAAAAACAGCAATAAAATATTGGACCAAAGCAAGAAGGAAACCCAGCAGGGAAAAATGCCAAATCTATAGCTCCATATCCACTATCTGGGACTCATGAGGAAATTATCTGGGCTACAAAGACTTGAGTAGACCATGCCTCCAGCTCTGCTGCCTGTAGTACACACAGCCTTTCATGAGCAGGTTCCACTCCAAGCCTCTAGTTTTTCTTAGTGGGTGTTCCAGTCCTGACAGCTCCAACATCCTAGGGTCTCCATCACAATTTAGGGTTCACCCTTCCTAGCTTCTCCACACAGTGGCCTCTGGGGACCTCCTTGTGGGGATTCCAGCCCTGCCTCACATTGCTTGGCCTCAGCAACATTTTGGCACTGTGACAAAAGCTCCATGATCCCCTCAGTGTTGCATTTTTTCATGTTGTAAAACTGGTACCACATGAAGGATGGGGCACATGTTGCCAGCTAAGGATGAAGTTTGCCCCCCTTGGGTTACAGCAGCAGCAGCTTCTGTGTGCTGACCAGGAAGAGGAAGCAAGGAACCCCTTCTGCAGCATGTTTCCTTCAGGCCTTCTCCTTCGAAAATAATTTGCATTTTCACAAGCTATTGTCTTTTTTTAATTTTTTTATTTATATTATTCTAATTTTACACTTGTAATGGTGACTCCATTATCCTCCTCCCTGTCCTCCCTCTTCCAAAGGGACCCTCATCAATGGGGAATGTGGGTCATGCATTGTGGGGTTAGTCAAGAGTTATGGGGGATAGGCCAAGTCTCTGTGCATAATGCCCCAACTTGTGGCTCTAACATTCTTTCCATCCCCTCTTCCACGAATTTCCTGAACCACATTGGCATCATTTTAGTTCTACTTCAGTGATGAGGTTTTGGGAGCCTCTGTGTCTCTGGATATCTGGCTTAGTAGGAGTTGGATGTTCTCTGTGTTTATCTCCTTCAACCTTTTTTCTGGTGTCGTGATCACCAAGAAAACTGTACTCTTGCCCTTCCCCCGCATTACTCTATGGTTTCAGCTGGACCCTGGTGAGGTATGATTGGCCGATTTTCCCTTTGGGTTTGTTGTCCATCTGAAAAAGATAAGCAAATTCTCCAACGGAGAGAGAAATTAGTACTAGATAGATGGAATTGCCATAGATATTTTACAGGGAATTTTATATGCATAGGCCCTCTTCTCACCCACATTTAGGTGGTGTCTTACCCTCAAGGCATCTTTTCCATTCCTCCAGTGCCAAACAGTAAGTGTTCCCTTTAATGGTACTGAGAAGTTACAGTTGAGTGTTAAGAACTAAATGAGACATCTCATTTGAGGACCTCTGGAGAAGAAGTGGCTGAAAGAATGAAAGTCAAAGGGTGGGAAGAAGTGCTTTGGAATGTTGTCTTCCCGGCACAAAATGGTGGTCACATTCATGACCTCACTGTGGCCGTCATAACCTACACAAGACTTACATAATTTGGGGCCCATCAACATGTTGTCATTGTAAGGGTTAATAAGACTGGGGTCCCAGCAATCACTAGAGTCCCAGAAATTTCTGGGACATGCTGGCCCTGAAACAGTCTTTAGCACAACCTGATAAGGTCACCTGCTGGATCCTACCTGGGAAAACAAGTCAACAAAGGAAATGGCCCTGTTACATCCCTTTTTACTTTCCCTTTCCTCATTATCTGCCCTCCTTGTCCCTCCCTTTAAATATCCAGCTCAGAAGCTTCTGGGCTCAGCAGCCTCAAACATGTGCTCTGGCCATCCTTCACTGTTCACTTGCTCTCTAGTACAGAACAGCATGCTGTTGAGGTTGTATACTCTTAACTTTATTTCCATGTCGGTTTATTTGGTTCATCCCCCAACTCTTATCCGACTGTCATGAATGATGGAGGAAGGCAAAAAAAAAAAAAAAAAGACATGAAAATAGAAGACAGAATAGTTGGAAAGAGAAGCAGGTTCAGTGGAGGGGTACAGGAAAGGAGCAACAAAAGAGGGTGGTGGGAAGGTATTAAGAAAGCTGTTGCTATCCACAAGCATACTGAGACAACAGAAAGGATAAAGATGTTAAGTTCCAGCTGATTGTGATAGAGAGCCAAATTCACCAATTGGCTCATTACTATAAGACCAAGCGGGTGCTTCCTCCCAGTTGGAAATATGAGTCGTCCACAGCCTCTGCCCTAGTGGCATGAATTTGTCTGTATACTGCAGCAAAATAATCTCTTGAAATTAATAATAATAATAATAATAAATAATAATTTAATAAGTATCCTCAGTATTCATTCAATTCTAAGATTAAAATTAGAAATGAACCTAGGGTTTGGGTTTCAAGGATTTTCCTGGGCCCCTAGCACCCTATTACACTTGCATTGCCTGGGCAGAGTAAAATGGTCAGAGTCATGGACAAAGAGCTGCTCTCTGCTTCTTGGTTCACTGTGATGTGCACTGCTCTGCTTCACCATGCTTCCATGATGGTCAGAAACTATTTGAAACTGTAAGTCAGAATTTAGCCCCGTTTTGGTGGTGCATGCCTTTAACCCCAGCACTCAGGAGGCAGCTGTAGGAGGCCAGCCTGATACTATATAGTGAATTCCAGGTCAGCCTGGGCTACAGAGAGACTCTACCTCAAATAAAATAAAATAAAATAAATAAAATAAAATAAAATAAAATAAAATAAAATAAAATAAAATAAAAAATAAAAAAATAAAATAATAACTCCCTGAAGTTGTTTCTGTCAGGCATTGTGGTCAGAGTGATGAAAAATAAGAAAAACACCTGGTCAGAAAGCATCCTCGGGTCCCTCAACCTCTTTTTGGCTTTCTACATCCACACCATGAGTTCTTGCACAGAATCATAGTGTGAAAGCTCCCATGAAGAGCTTCTCTAGTTTACCAAACTATGATGTTCATTGGCAGAGTACATGAAAATAAAACAAGAGCTTCTCAGAAAACAGTGTTTCCAATTAAGGAGAAGGAAGCACAAAAGGTAAGCTGACTTCATTTTCTGTCATCTTCTTTCACTTCTTTATATACTGTTTTGCCAGAAGTCTAGGGAAAAAAAAAATGTGTCAGGAAAAAAATTTCTCAGCATTTTCCAGCTTTAGCAAAGCTATGACAGATTATAAGGTTACCTCTGTCACTGAAGAAAGAGAACTACATTTCCTTGTCTTTATTAAATGGAAGCAGTGACCAGAGTTAGCAGGCTGTGTTATGAGGACACACTTCTGCGCTCGTTTCCAAAGCTCAGACATTGGCATCTCAGAACTGACCAAGGGACCACAGAAGACCATCTCAGCAATCCTTAGGACGGGTTCCTGTTCTCAGGTGAGAATCCCTGGAAATGGTCACAGCATTATGAAACAACCCTAGCACAGTAACAAAGACTTGCCACTCCACCTCCTCAGACCTTCCGGTGTCCTATTTTTTTTTTTTTTTCTGTTCCTAGCAGTTAAGTGATATACTCACAATGATGTCAAATAATAGTCTCTGACAAGAAGTAAATATCTGAAATTACAACTGCTTATTTATAAAGTTCCAAATTTATGCAGGACCCAGGTTTTGAAATATTTTTCCACCAATCTCATTACTAACATGAGAAATTTTAGTACTAAATTATGTGGGAGTAAGGATTTTTCTTTTTTTAATTTCTATTTTTATTTACTTATTTGAGAGAGAGGCAGAGAGAGAGAGAGAGAGAAAGAATAGGTGTGCCAGGACATCCAGCCACTGCAAATGAACTCCAGATGCATGTGCCACCTTGTGCATCTGGCTTACGTGGGTCCTGGGGAATCAAATCTGGGTCCTATGGCTTTGGAGGCAAGTGCCTTAACTGCTAAGCCATCTCGCCAGGCTGCAAGAATTTTTCTTACTTCTGAAAACACAAATCTCCCCAGAGGGTGGACTGCATTAGATTTCATTCATAATACTTTGTTATGATCCTGAGTGGAATGTTAATACTTTTTTGCAAGTTTAAAAAGATTACAGCTCCAATCGCTATGATTTATCTGTAACCTCTAAACTAAAACAATCGAGAGGAAAAAAAAAAAACAGACCTATTCTAAAAGTGGATCGACAATCCTGGGGATGCCATTGTCCTGGCATTCTCACTTCCATTCTAATGTGCACTTTCTTCTCTTTCTGAAAACTCCCCAAAGCTCTTTCCTTTTATTCACTCCCAGCTGAAGACCTTGCATCCTACCTCATTGGGAAGTTAGTCCTCACAAGTACCACATGGCCCTACCACATCCACCACTCTGCGAAGCTGTGTCCACCTCCACATGTCTTCCTAATGGTTGCTTCGCACAGGTCTTTGCAAAGCCTGTCCTTTCCTGGGATGCACCTTCGTGTCAACATGTCTTCACGTCTCCACAAACACTGGTGCAGCAGCGTCCTGGCACCTGCATCACCAGCTTCTCGTTACTTCTTTCATATCTGTTTATAAGTATCTCATATTTTTTTCCCTTTATAAGAAAACAGAAAAGGAGGACTCAGAGACCACTCAGTATATAAAGAGCTTGCCACCAAGCATGAGTCTGTGAGTTCAGATCCACACAACCATAGAAAGCTGAAAGCTGTAGCAGATCCAGAAGCCATGTAAGGCTGAAGGCTGCAGTGGGGGTTTGTAGGCCTACAGGAGAATCACCTGGAAGTTCTTTCACAGACCATCTCGCCTACAGCAGCAACGTGTGATCCTGTCTCGGAACAAGAAGCAAGGCAAGGTCAATACCCGAGAGTGTCCTCTGACCTCCCCACTTGCACTATGGCACTCCTATGCTCACATGTACACACGCATGCACACACACAAGAAGAAAAATTAAAATCCCTTTGGCCTGGGATGACTTCTTGTACTTGCATGGCTCCATTTTATTTCTCCTTTCATTGAAATTATTTCTAGTATGTCTCTGCCGTCTTTCTGCCGTCACTCTGGAGCTCACTCTAATCAGTTTCCTCTTCCCTCTGCTGCTATAACAAGTTGTCCAGGTCATAGTCAAATTTCAGCTCTATGGTTTTCCCCCCACCTGCATTTTCACTCTCATACTAGAATCTTGTTGTTCATGGGCTTCCAAGTGGTTAGTTTCTTACCAAGCCAACCTTAGCCTCCCTTGTCTGATTTACTCTCTTCTCCCACCCCTTCATTTTGATAACTTGCATACCCAACTACTTGATTGATATTGCTAGCTGAGCATCGAGTAGATTGGTTACTCCATCTCGTTGTGTGGCAACCTTTGTTTTCTTCCCCTGCTGAACTCTGTCTCCAGGCTTATCCGTAGAGGTAAATGTCCCCTCCATTCTTGCAGATAATTAGCTAGAGACCTTGGTGTTCTTTGCAACACTACTCTTCACCATGGCAGTCTTCACAGGGAGACCTTCAACTCGTTCACAATAGGATTCCTTCTCAGCCTCTGTGGTCACCATCAGGCAGGAACAGTCCATTCACGGGTTCTTTCATCAGAGTCTTAGATATCCCACTTGTGAATTTCTATCTATTCTAGAAATTGACAGCTAAGATCCCCTGCATGAGGGCTCTTAACTATTTCATTCATTACTAAGTCCATAGAGTTGAGAACAGTGTCTGGCATGTTGGTCATTCTCTGTATTTCTTTCAGATGAATAAATGTCAGCTTTGTAAAGACCAACTTTACTTTTATTTTGTCTAATAATATCTACCTCCTTCTCATTTTCTTCTGTATGAGATAAACTAGCTCAAAAGCCTGCCATCTGCAAACAATACTTTGACTCTTTCTCACAGTGTCTTAACAACTAGACTACAAACTAATAGAAAGTTATAGATCATTTTAATGTTTGTCTTAGGTTAAACATATAATTTTTACTAAGCCTGAACAAAATAATTTAGGAAAATCAGCTGTGAACCAAGGGGAAAAGTTAGAGGAAGCAAAAAATCAAGGACAGAAAGAAGATTACTTAGCAGTTAGGACTTAGATCCTTACCTCATTTTTAAAATATATTTTTATTTATTTGCAAGCAGAGAGAGAAGAGAGACAGACAGAGAAATTGGGTGTGCCATGGCCTCTAGACATTGCAAACAAACTCCAGATGCATGCACCACTTTGTGCATCTGGCTTTCATGGGTGCTAGGGAGTTGAACCTAGGTCATTAGGCTTTACAGACAAGTGACTTAACCATTGAGCAATCTCTCTAGCCCTTACCTCGTTTAAAAAATATTTTTTATTAATTTATTAGGGAGAGAAAAGCTCCAGAAGCCTTAAATACAAGCAAACCCAGGGCCAGGCTCCAGTGTACTACTATTTATTTATTTATTTGTAAGAAGAGAGAGAGTTAGGGAGATAAGAAGAGAGACAGAGAGGGTATATGGGGTACCAGGGACTCTTGCCTCAGCAAATGAACTCCAAATGCATGCACCACTTTGTGCATCTAGTTTTACATGGGTACTGGGGAATTGAACATGGGCCTACAAGACTTTGAAAGCAAGAACTTTCATCCCAGCACACCTCATTTGTTGCCTATGAGGATCATATGTTTGTTAAAATACTTTATAAACTACACAATATTAAGCTACATGCTATGGTATGTACAAACCAGGTTATTTTATTAAAATTGCATTTCTTGTTTGTTGGTGTTAACAAAGTCAACTTTGCTTATGTATGTATAAGTGAAACTTCTAAAATATTCTGATAATATTCTGCTAAGTAAATATAATGTTTCATTCTAAATAATTTAACAATATAGTAGCATAGTAATGACCCTTCTCCCAAAAATATTTTTATATTTTTGGGGAGTATGTATATGTTGAATTATGTGGAACAGGAAAACTAAGGTTACATATGGAATTAAGACTGTTAGAATTTAAATCCTTTAAAATAAAAGATTATTCTGGATTATCCAAGTGTTCTCAAGATCATTCCAAGGTTTATTACAAGGGGAAATCAGAAAGACCCAATAAGGACAGAAGCATGAAACTTAGGGAATGCTCCACACTTTGAAACTAGAAAGTGGTCAAGGGCCAAAGAATGTGGCAGGATTCTAATAGCTATGTAGATAACCAAGTATGTTCTCCATCACTATTTCTGGAAGGATTGCAGGCCATCCCAGACCTTCATGTCAGCCCAGTTAAAACTCATGTCAGACTTTTGATCTACAGAAATTCATGTTCCTTATACTCTACTAAGTTTGAAAATCTGAAAGAAATGGATGATTTCCTTGATGAGATTAACCACTTAAATAGACTGATAACAAGTATGGAGATCCAAGCAGTTATAAAAAAAATCTCCCAACTAAAATGTCCAGGCCCAGATGGATTCATTGCTGAATTTTACTGGACCTTTATGGAAGAACTAACACCAATGCTTCTTAAACTTTTCCATAAAATGGAAGAGGAAGGAACCCTACCAAACTCCTTCTATGAAGCCAGCATCTCCCAAAATCAGACAAAGATAGAACAAAAAAGGAAAATTACAGACCAATCTCCCTCATGAACATATATGCAAAAATTCTCAACAAATATTTGCAAACAGAATACAAGAATATATCAGAAAGATCATTCACCCTGACCAAGTAGGCTTTATCACAGAGATGCCAGGATTGTTCAACATATGTAAACCAATAAATGTAATACATTATATAAATGGACTGAAGGCCAAAAATCACATGATCATCTCATTAGATGCAGAAAAAGCATTTGACAAAATCCAACATCCCTTCATGATAAAAGTCCTACAGAGACTGGGAATAGAAGGAACATATCTCAACATAGTAAAGGCTATTTATGACAAACCCACAGCCAACATAATACTAAATGGAGAAAAACTTGAAGCTTTTCCACTAAAATCGGGCACAAGACAACGGTGTCCACTGTCCCCACTTTTGTTTAATATAGTACTGGAAGTCTCAGCCATAGCAATAAGGCAAGAGACACACATAAAAGGGATACAAATTGGAAAGGAAGAGATCAAGTTATCCTTATTTGCAGATGATATGATTCTATACATAAAGGACCCTAAAGACTCTACCAGCAGGCTGTTAGAGCTGATAAACACTTATAGCCATGTAGCAGGATACAAAATAAACACACAGAAATCAGTAGCCTTCCTTCCTATATGCTAACAACAAACACACAGAAGATGAAATCAGAGAATTACTCCCATTCACAATTGCATCAAAAAAATAAAGTACCTTGGGATAAACTTAACCAAGGAAGTAAAGGATCTCTACAAGGAGAACTTTAAACCACTCAAGAGAGAAATTGCAAAAGACACTAGGAAATGGAAAAACATTCCCTGTTCTTGGATTGGAAGAATTAATATTGTGAAAATGGCAATCCTACCAAAAGCAATCTACCCATTTAATGCAGTTTCCATCAAAATTCCAACAGCATTCTTCATGGAAATAGACAAAACAATCCAAAAATTCATTTGGAAGCACAAAAAAACCTCGGATATCTAAAATAATTTTGAGCAACAAAAATAAGGCTGGTAGTATCACCATACCTGATTTTAACCTATATTACAGAGCCATAGTAACAAAAACAGCATGGTACTGGCACAAAAACAGACATGTAGGTCAATGGAACAGAATAGAGGACCCTGATGTAAGTCCAGGTAGCTATAGCCACCTGATCTTTGACAAAAATGCCAATAATACTCATTGAAGAAAAGACAGCCTCTTCAGCAAATGGTGCTGGGAAAACTGGATATGCATCTGTAGAAGGTTGAAAATAGATCCTTATCTCTCTCCATGCACAAGAATCAAGTGCAAATGGAGCAAAGACCTTAATATCAGACCTGTAACTCTGAAACTGCTAGAGAAAAAAGTAGGGGAAACCCTTCAACATATTGGTCTTGGCAAAGACTTTCTGAATATAACCCCAGTTGCTCAGGAAATAAAACAACAGATCAACTGCTGGGACCTCATGAAATTGCAAAGCTTTTGTACAGCTAAGGACACTGTGAATAGAGCAAAGAGGCAATCTACAGAATGGGAGAAAATCTTTGCCAGCTATACATCTGACAGAGGGTTAATATCTAGGATATACAAAGAACTCAAAAAAAATAAATACTAAGAAATCAAACAGCCCAATTAAAAAATGGGCTATGGAACTAAATAGAGAGTTCTCAGAAGAAGAAATACAGATGGCATATAAACATCTAAAAAATGTTCTACATCCCTAGTCATCAAGGAATTGCAAATTAAAACTACCTTGAGATTCCATCTCACTCCTGTCAGATTGGCTACCATCATGAAAACAAATGCCTAAATGCTGGTGAGGATGTGGAAAAAGAGGAACCCTTCTACACTGTTGGTGGGAATGCAACCTGGTCCAGCCATTGTGGAAATCAGTGTGAAGGTTCCTGAGTCAGCTAAATATAGACCTCCCATATGACCAAGCTATAACATTCCTAGGCATATATCCTAAGGACTCATCACACTACCTTAGAGATACTTGCTTATCCATGTTTATTGCTTCTCTTTTCACAATAGCTGGGAAATGGAACCAGCCTAGATGTCCCTCAACTGATGAGTGGATAATGAAGATGTGGCACATTTACACAATGGAGCACTACTCAGAGGTAAAGAAAAATGAAGGTATGAAATTTGCTGGAAAATGGGTGGAACTGGATACTTAGTGAGGTAACCCAGGCTCCGAAAGCCAAAGGTCACATGTTCTCTCTCATATGTGGATCCTGGCTACAAATGATTGTACTTCTAAGTGAGTAAAAATAAAATTCAGTAGCAGAAGCCAGTAAGCTAGAAAGGGGATATAAAGGGAATAGAAAGGGAGGGAGGGGGGACTTAATAGAATGGTATTGTATATATGTAAGTAGAAGAAAAGATTAATGGGGGTGAAAAGGCCTAAGTGAGGTCAGGGGAAGAGATTGAGTAAAGGAACGGTGGAGGGAGGGCTAATAAAAATCTAAGAGGATATAAAAAAGTCATATAGAAACCCACTTTTCTGGACAACGGAACACTCAGAAGCCATAGATTGTTACTAGAAACTTTTCAGTGCCAGGGATGGGATATCTTCCAGTGAGTTGTTGGCCAGGGAGGTCACAGATATCCCCAAAACATTATAGGCCATTGCCGAGGCCCTTAGTTTCCTACCAGGAATAGTTGGTAAGACCCTATTGCTGAAGACTCCACATACTTGTGTGGCAAGTTCACTGAGAAATCCTGCTGGAGCTGAGCTGAAAGCCTCCTCCATGAGGACCAGCTGACAGCAAGTTGGAAAAAGCTGCACTGTATGCAGGTCAGTGGGAGAGAGAAAACAACAACAGTGAAGGTACTCAACAGTGAACACTGCAAGCTTTAAATTTGGCCAGCCAGGCCAAATGAGCCAATGGGTGCAATAATGGCATGTCTGTTATGGGGGAAACCAACTGCTCTCTAATTGGACTGGAGGCCTGCTCCATGGGAGGGAACACATTCCTGATACTGAAAACCTATGACAGAAGTAATCATGAGCCCTAAGGGTATAATGTCTGCTGGAGTATCACTAAATGTATATACTATGCTCACCAAACTTCCCAGTAAGCACTTCTCTTAATGTCCACACCCATATATTAATGCTACTCTCACTTTTGGTTAGAGAAACTTCTCTTTTCAGATGGTGGCAACCTTGGGATGACTCAGAAGGCACATGGTGCTGAGAAGAAGTGGCAGAGGAGTGCTCAGCACTGAAACATCTCAAACCTACATTCCAAGGCTCAGGGTTCATTGTGGATGAGAAGGCAGAAAGAATGTAAGAGCCAAAGGAAGAGTAGGACTCCTTACAACATGCTCCTCCAGACACAAAATGGCCTGGATATCCATGACCTCACAGTGCCTGACACTACCTACATAAGACCATCATAATAGGAGGAAAAGATCATGACATCAAACTGAAAAGAGAGACTGATTGAGAGAGGGAGGGGATATGATGAAGAGTGAAGTTTCAAAGGGGAAAGTGGGCGGAGGAAGGGAAATAACATGGGATATTGTCTACAATTAAAGAAGTTGTCAATAAAAATAAAAATTTAAAAAAAAAAAGAAAGTCATGTTTTTTTAAGGACTAAGTTTGTAGTAATTCATTACAAGAGCATTTGGACACTGATATAAAGAGAAATATGGCCAAAGCATGGGTTCTGGTCTAAAAGAGACCATAGTTTTGATTTCAGACAGCAGCGTTCCTGATCTTAGTTCTTCACAAGGAAGATTAGAAAATAATGGTATCTTTACCATCGAAATACTGTGAGGATGGAATGAGAATG
Organism: Orientallactaga sibirica; assembly: GCA_036365145.1. Taxonomy (NCBI): domain Eukaryota; kingdom Metazoa; phylum Chordata; class Mammalia; order Rodentia; family Dipodidae; genus Orientallactaga; species Orientallactaga sibirica. The sequence goes on from JAEOAD010000027.1 coordinate 5,474,111, forward strand.
TCATAGTAAAAAACTTAAACAAATGTAGTAAATCCTTAATAGCCATTGGCTGTTAGATTTTAACTGCTCAGTTTTAGTGTGAATTTTGGACATGAATCTATTATAGCAAAGGCCTGGTAAAGCTAGCTGTGCATATATTTGAAAGAAGATGAAGTTTGGAGCCAGAAGAACTTAGTGGAAGTTTAAGCTATCATAGCTATGCAATATCGGTTAAATTACTTCATTTTCCTCATCTGCAAACTAAGATAATCAAAGCTGTACCAAATATAATAGGGGAGCACTTTCAAAACAAAGTTCATGCTTCTGATATCATTAGACATCTCATATATCATTCTTATAAGGTTTTGTTCTGGGCATTTAAAAAAAATTACTTTTATTTATTTTTTGAGAGAAATAAAGAGGGAGAGAGGAAAGAAGAGAGACTGGACACCCCAGGGCCTGTAGCCACTACAAACAAATTCCAGATGCATGTGCCCCCATGTACATCTGGCTTATGTAAGTACTGGGGGATTGAACCTGGGTCAAGAGGCCTCTCAGGCAAGCACCTTAGCCACTATGCCATTATTACTGTAGAATAATAAAGAAATTTTAGTTATAGCCAAATTATCATTAATTGGGTTTTGGTTATGATAAAATTTTTAGCAAGAAAAGGGGTAACTAACATGTAGAATGATTATATTAACCACATGAAATTTTGTTTGAAAGAAATGTGATTCAACTTCCAGTTAAGATGGTGGCGTAGGAACCAAGCCAAAACAGCCTAGGGGAGAAAAAAAAAAAAAAAAAAAAAAAAAAAAAAACAGCAAAATATACTCTTTTACTAGAAAGCGAGGTGTACAGTAAATTATGAGCCACAGCAGAGAAGTAGAAGAAATTCAGATCATCTAGAACCTACAGAAGCAGGCAGAAGTGGCTCCAGCAGCGGCGGCGAGCTCCATGCTGCCTCAGCCAACAGCCTCGGCATGAGCCTCAGGGGAAAAAAAACAGGTGAGGGGATTTTCTTATTTTTATTTTTATTTTTATATTTTGGTTTTTCAGGTGAGGGGATTTTCCACTCACACTGGCCTCCTTGCAAACTCAAAATGCGTGGAAGGAGGAAAGCAGAGACCAATGAAGCAGCTTGTGAGGATGAAGATCGTGAGGATCAATGGGTGGACGTCAGCCTCCATCCACAGCCTCCCCTCCCCCACTGCCAGCACAAGTGCCAGCAACCACCTGGGGAAGACAGATCACCTGCACAGCAACCGGCACAATCAGAGCAGCAACCCACAGACCCAGCCAGCCTATGTGATCCCATAGCACAGCAAAGAGAGACCCAAGTGGCCATGCAGCATAGCTGAGACCAAAGCCATCCAAAAAGGTAACTGGGATGACACCAGGTCAGTACCCACCAAATAAGGCTTGTATCAGAAGGGCTAATTTCACCATCCTTGTCAGGGTAAATTATATGTTAAATCTGATGAATGGTTGGATTTGACATTCTTAAATAAGCAATATCTTGCAGTCCTACCCCCCAGCAGGGATACAGCTCAGCAGGCCAGTGTCCTTGCCCTAGCCTTTCTGAGCTCTGGGCATGTATTCTTTCCCACTCTGTGGTCCCAATCCTGAGCAAGGATATAGCCCAACAGGCCAGTGTCCCGGCCCTAGCCTATCTGATCCTCTTGCCTATCCTTGGTCCCACTCTGTGGCCCCACCCCTGACAAGGGACCCAGGCCAGCAGGCCAGTGTCCCTGCCCTTCCCTTTCTGAGCCCTGTGTGCACTCACCATTGACCCCACCATCCCTGAACAGGAACCCAGGCCCCCAACCCAGCCTTTCTGAAATCTTCAAGCAATTTCCCTTAAACTTACTGCTGTCCCTCCACCCCAGGCCAGCAGGCTAGTGTCCTACACCCCAGGCTTTCTGTACCATTGTGATGGGCAGACCACAGTGAAAAAGGAATAGCATGAAAAATCAGATGCAAGTAAATCCACTAGATTGCCCAAATCCCACAATAGATGCCTCTAGTGAAAACGTAGAAGAGACAATAGGATCAGAACTCCAAAATGAAGAGACAAGCTATGCAACCCTGGCCAAGCAAATAGCAGAACTTGCAGAAACTCAACAATGAGCCAATAATTGTATGAATGGTGTCCTTGATAGATTAGACCCAATAGAAGAGAACCAGAAAGGGTTCCAAAGACAGTAAATGGTCTGAGAGAGAAAAAAAAAAAAAAAAAAAAAGGACCTAAATAACCAAATGGCTAAGCTCATTGGAGGCATTTTAAAAATGCAGGGATGAACTCCAAGAAGCATTAAGAAAATCAGAAAATGATGTGAAAAGGGGACTCAGCAGCAGGATGGAAACTATACAAAACAGAAGAAACAGTTCATAAGTCCAAAGTTTCAATAAGTTCAAAAATGTCTGTGAACAGAACATGAGGGAAATGTGGGATACCCTTAAGCACCTGAACATTTGAATCATGGGTATACCAGAAGGGGAAAAAATTCAGACCAGAGGCATGGAAAACCTATTCAACAAAATTATCAAAGAAAACTTTCCTACCCTCTCAAAAGAAAGTCCCAAGACTGGACCAAAGGAGAAATTCTCCAAGACATATTATCATCAAGACTCTAAACATCAAGCACAAAGAGAAAGTCCTAAAAGCAGTTAGGGAGAAACAACACATTATCTATAAAGGAAACCCCATCAGAATTACTTCAGACTTCTCAATGGAAACCCTAAAAGCCAGAAGAGCATGGACTGGAACACTGCAAACTCTAAGAATTTATGGCTTCCAATCCAAACTACTCTATCCAGCAAAACTATCCCTCATAATAGATGGTGAAAGAAAAACTTTCCCCAATAAAACTCAGCTATAAAACTACATGAACACAAAGCCAAACCTACTAAAGTACTTCAGGGAATTCTACACACAGAAGAAGCACATAACCAACTGCAAGTGCCCGCAAGAAGTAGATCACAATAACCAAACCACGAAAAGGCACAAAAAGTACAAAGACCAAGAAACCACCCAACCACCACAATCTGGCAGGTATTAAATCAAACCTCACAGTTATTACCCTAAATATAATCACCTTAATTCACCCACCAAGAGACAAAAGCTAACAGGGTGGATCAGAAAATTAAACCCCTCAATCTGCTGTCTTCAAGAAACCATCTCACCACTAATGTCAGACACCTTTTTAGGGTACAATGGTGGAAAATGATATTCCAAGCAAACGGCAGCAAGAAACAAGCTGGTGTAGCTATACTTATATCAGTTAAAATAGACTCCAAAGCAAAAGTAATCAAAAAAGACAAAGAAGGCCACTTCTTTCTCATCAAGGGAACAATCCAACAAGAGGATAACACAATCATCAATCTTTATGCACCAAACACAGGTGCACCACAATTCATAAAACAAAATCTACTGGACAACAAAACAGAAATAACCACCAACATCATAGCTGGGGACTTCAATACTCCACTATTGGCAATAGATAGATCATCCAAACAGAAAATTAACAGGGAAGTAAGAGAGCTCAACAACACTATAGAACAATTGGACCTAACGGACATGTATAGAACATTCTACCCCAAAACCACAGATTATACATTCTTCCCAGCTGCCCATGGAACCTTCTCTAAAATAGATCACATACTGGGTCATAAATCCTACCTCCATATATTTAGAAGAATTGACATAATTTCCTGCATGATATCAGATCACAATGCTATATTACTAGAAATTAACAACAAAAGTTGTGCCAGGAACCCAACAAGCTCCTGGAAACTGAACAACACACTCTTAAACAATAAATGGGTAGTGGAAGAAATAAAAAATGAATTGAAAAATTTCTGGAAATGAATGACAATGCAAACACATAGAACCAAAACTTATGGGACACAATGAAGGCGGTCCTTAGGGGAAAATTCATTGCACTAAATACCTTCATAACAAAGACAGAGAGATCCCAAATCAACAACCTAACCATCTACCTAAAGGCATTGGAAAAACAAGAGGTATCCAACCCCAAAAGCTCCAGACAGAAAGAAATAATTAAGATCAGAGCAGAAATTAATGAATTGCAAACAATTAAGAGAATTGATCAAACAAAGAGCTGGTTCTTTGAAAAAATAAACAAAATTGATAAACCCCTGGCCAATTTGATCAAGGGGAAAAAAGAGACAACTCAAATTAACAAAATTAGAAATGAAAAAGGAGAGATCACAACAGACATAAGTGAAATTGGGAGAATCATCAGGACTTACTTCAAAAACCTCTACTCCACAAAACTGGATAATATGGAGGAAATGGATGAATTCCTGGGCACATACAACCTACTAAAGCTAATCTCAGAGCAGATTAATCTCCTAAACAAACCTATCACAACCATCGAGATTGAAAGGGCAATCAATAACCTCCCTAAAGAGAAGAGTCCAGGACCAGATGGCCTCTCAGCTGAATTCTATCAAAGCTTCATGGAAGAACTGAAACCAATTTTTCTCAAATTGTGCCACACAATTGGAGAACAGGGTCAGCTCCCCAACTCCTTCTATGAAGCTGGTATCACCCCAATACCAAAACCAGGCAGAGATGCCACAAGAAAACTACAGGCCTATTTCCCTGATGAACTTAGATGCAAAGATCCTGAACAAAATCCTCACAAACCAAATTCAACAGCACATCAAAAGCATTATCCACCTGGATAAAGTAGGCTTCATCCCAGAAATCCAGGGATGGTTCAACATAAGGAAATCTGTCAATGTAATAAACCACATAAATAAGCTTTAACACAAAAACCACATGATCATTTCCATAGATGCAGAAAAGGCCTTTGACAAAATACAGCATCATTTCATGATCAAAACATTGGAGAGACTAGGCATGAACGGTCTATATCTCAACATAATAAAGGCTATATATAAAGATCCTAAAGCCCAAATAATACTTAATGGGGAGAGGCTGAAGGAATTCCCATTAAGATCAGGAACAAGACAGGGGTGTCCACTCTCACCTCTGCTCTTCACCATAGTACTAGAAGTGCTAGCTCTAGCAATAAGACAGGAGAAAGAAATAAAAGGGATACAAATTGGAAAGGAAGAAGTTAAGTTAGCCCTATTTACAGATGTCAGAATTCTATATATAAGTGATGCAGGAACCTCCATCTCAAAACTCTTAAAAGTGATTAACTCCTTCAGCAAAGTAGCAGGATACAAAGTCAATGCACAAAAATCAGTAGCCTTAGCTGGGCATGGTGGTGCATGCCTATTATCCCAGCACTAGAGAGGCAGAGGTAAAAGGATTGCTGTGAGTTCAAGGCCACCCTGAGAATTCCAGGTCAGCCTGGGCTAGAGTGAGACCCTACCTTCAGAAAAAAAAACAGTAGCCTTTCTGTATGCAAAAGACAAAGATAAAGAAATAAGTAACATTGTCCCATTTTCAATAGCATCAAAAAAAAAAAAAAAAAAAAAAAACCTTGGAATAACATTAACCAAGGAGGTGACAGACCTTTACAATGAAAACATAAAAACACTCAAGAAAGAAATTGAGGAGGACTTGAGAAAATGGAAAGACCTCCCATGCTCCTGGGTAGAGAGAATTAACATTGTGAAAACAGCAATCTTACCAAAAGCAATATACAGATTTAATGAAAGACCAATAAAAACCCCAACTTCTTTCTTCACAGAGATAGAAATGGATCAAAGACCTCAATATAAGACCAGAAGTACTGCTCCCACTGAAAGAAAAAGTAAGAGGCACTTTCCATAATATAAGAGTGGGAACAGACTTCCTGAACAAAACCCCAGTAGCTCAAGAAATTAAACAATCACTCAACCATTGGGATCTCATGAAGCTGAACAGATTTTTCACCAACAAACATACAACATGCAGAGATGATAGATTACCCACAGAATGGGAGAAAATTTTTGCTGAATACACATTGGACAGATGCCCAATTTCTAAAATCTACAAAGAACTCAAAAACCTAAACAATAAAAAATCAAACAACCCACTCACTAAATGGGGCATAGAACTGCACAGGGAGTTCTCAGAGGAAGAAATACAAATGGCAAACACACACTTAAGAAAATGTTCAACATCCCTAATCATCAGTAAAATGCAAATTAAAACATCTATGAGATTCCACCTTACCCCAGTAGGGACAGCAAAAATTTAAAAATCTAATGACAACAAATTCTGGTGAGGGTAGTGTGGAGAAATAGGAACCCTCATTCACTGTTTGTGGGTATGTAAGCTGGTACAACCACTATGGAAAGCAATATGGAGATTCCTAAAAAGGATGACTATAGAGGAACCAACAGACCCAGATATCCCCTTACTGGACATTTATCCTAAAAGCTCCAAGCCTCAGTTCAGAAATATTTGCTCAACCATTTTTATAGCTGCTCAATTCATAATAGCTAAGAGCTGGAACCAACCCAGATGTCCATCATTAGATGGATGGATAACTAAGGATGTGGTTTATCTGCACAATGGAATTCTACACAGCAGTAGGAAAAAATGATACAAAGCAATTTGAAGAAAATGGTCAAACTTGGAACAGATCATTCTTAGCAAACTCACCAAATCACAGAATTGTAAGCATCGCATGGTCTCAGTCATCTGTGGCTCCTAAATTGTATTTTTCTGAGATGTTGACACACCTACTAAACATCTCGAGGACTAGACAATAGGGATGGTTGGGTGGGAGGGCAGGGAAAGGTGGGGGGGGGACAAAAACTTTACCCAAATGGAAATGGTACCATAAAATCCTATATTCTGAAAGACATACTAAGTGGTCAAACCTGCATCAGGTGCTTGGAGAGAACACCTGAATCACTGGGGCCTGGAGAGGGTATATGAAGACTAACCTCAATCTTCTCCTGTTTCTCTCTCTATCACTCCCTCTTCTCTTTCTTCTCTTTCTCTTTCACATTACCTATACTTTTTCTTCTTTTCCCTTGGCACTGACCTGTAACTCTGAATACCAGCATGTGGTTAACATCCACAATGAGCTGTTTATCAGTGAGACCTACAAGGTTTCCCAAAAGAAGACAGATTTCTGTCAGAGTACTTGATGACCCACCAAAGGTTATTGGTAAGACCCTACTGCTGAAGACACCATATGCTGTTTGGACAGAACATGGAGAGACCTGGCTGGAATTTGGAAGAGAGTCAGTCCCCAGACAGTTAGTTTGCCTAGTGCCAGAAGGTACTAAATAAGTGACTGGGGGAAAATGACCAACATCTGTCTAAGCAACTCGTGGTCTAAGCTACTCAGCAACAAACAACCTGACGTGGTGCTCACACAAGTGTAATAGTGGCACACAGCCATGGTGGATTACCAACTGCTCTAGATTTGGCTAACAGATCCACTCAGTGGAATGGAACCCATACCTGGAAATGGGAAACAAGTCAGAACCATATTCAAAAATGAGCCCACTCTCCAAGATCAAGCTCCCACCAATAATGAGATACAAGAGGGCCTCCACCTATTAAATTCTCTTTAAAATAATAATGGTTATCCATGTATCTTGCACTGACCTCACTCTCCATTGGAGAATCTGCTTCTCTCTTTCAGATGGATGCATATCCTGAGGAGAGAATCAGCCCATTGCACCTCCACAGGGTAGCAGATGAAGCCATTGTGTCATAGGGGAAATGAGCAAGAGTGCTGCTTTATTGGTGAACCTGGTTCAGCACAAAGGTGAAGGAGATAGACACAAAGAACTCTCAACCTCTACCAAATCAGATATCCAGAGACACAGAGAATCACAAAACTTCATCACTGAAATAGACCTAAAATGAACCCAACATAGCTCAGGGAAATTTGTGGAAGAGAGAGTGAAAAGATTGTTAGAGCACGAGTTGGGTCATATACACTGAGTCATTGCCTCTCCCGTATAACTGATGGATATCCCCATAAGGCAAGACCCACAATATCTATAGGGGAAGGACAGGAAGAAGGCTAATGATGGTACCATCATGGTTGTATATATACTATATACATAACTAATAAAAAAAGAAATGTGATTCATGATCATGTCTAAGAAAGGTATCGTTTTTTTTTTTTCCTTAGAGCTTTTTATTTCTTTCTCTATATCAACTTCAAAAACACACTCTCAAGCTGAGCTCATGTTCATTGTAATTCTGCTGTGTATCTAAACACATTTGCATCTGGTTGTGAACAAAATAGGAATCCTATTATCAAAAACTCTGTGGCCCAGGCTGGTCTCTCCTTATCTCTTTCTTCATTTTCATATTAAATGACTTATATTAAAAGCCCTTGATTAGCTATAATGTGCCTCGATTGGGTTCATCTTTCCTCCTTCCAGATCTTCCTTTTCCTCACCATCTTCCCAGATTCTCCCTCTTTCTTAGGTCCTCAGTAATACAGATAAATAAATTTATTTACTTATCTGTCTTATACACAATAATTTTAGTAAGGCTAAAGGATGGTGAATGTGCAGACAGAGAAGGTTAATTCCCCAACTCTAATATCGCCTTAGTCCTGTAGACACAGGTTATGTGCCCACTTCCCAGATTTTATGACTATGGAGAATGCTAGGCTCAAGTGTATCAGGTTTTCTTGTTTCTGGAGGTCTTGAACATGCTACAGTGCATGGGACTATAGAACACATTACATTTCAGACCCAGCTAATCGTGATTTATTTAATGTAGCACATTGTAGGGGGCATGAGAATTTATTGCATCTTCATAAAGTAAGCTCTTGGATAGTTATGTCCTATAAAATAAAAAATAATATTTCTGTAAGTCAAAGGTCATAGAGGGCTGAGATAGTACTTGGAGATAGGGATGAGGGAAGGACCAGCAAACTGATTTATAAGGCACAAGATGCATGTCAAAGATAATTGTGGTTCTAGAGAGGTTTCTCGGTGATTAAGACACTTGTCTGCAAAGCCTAAGGACTCAGGTTCAATTTCCCAGCACCCACCTAAAGCCAGATGCAGAAGGTCTCACATGTGTTTGGAATTTGTATGCAGTGGCTAGAGGTCCTGGCATACTTGCTTTTTGTTTGTTTGTTTGTTTTTCTCTCTCTTTCTCTGTCTCTCTTGTAAATAAAATGTTTTTTAAAGAGATGTTGGTTGCAAAATTATCATAAGTATTTTAACACACTATTTAACTATTTAACATGTATTCAATAAAAATCTCCCCTTATAACGCTTTCTGTATTGATAAGGAAAGACATTCAATCCTTTCCTTCTTCCTTCTCTCACTTTTCTTTTATCATCCTCAAACCTAAAGGCATCTTTCTCTTATTTTTCTCCTTGATCTATTTTTCTCTATTCTCCCACCCAAATAAAGAGGGGAAGAAATAGTAATTATTCAACACAGAATTCATGTGTTTTCCCCCTCTGTTTCTCACTCAAAAGATGCATAGAAATATAGCAGAAAAGATTGTATTGATATCTCATAACTAAAATGTTTGAAAATCCAGGAATTAATTACCATTCAAATTTCTTTGGCTTTGGTTTTTCCCCTTTGCTAAAGCCTCAAAGCTTACTATGATCACACCTTAATTATTCTCAACAGCAAATAATCATGTACTTGAATTTTACTGTGATCCCACATCCCTAGAGCTGGAATTGGAATTTCAGAAGAGACTTTCTTTTCATGTAAGAACTACATGCTCTGCCTCTTTGATTCTGACATACCGCCTCGTAAGTAGGCATTTGTCATTCATTCAGTAAAGGTTTATCTAGTGCCTTACAGACTTTGCAAGGTACCAAGGACTCAAATGTGTAACAGTACCAGTGGGGACTGGGGAAGTAACTCACTGGGTAAAGTACTTGCCATACAGCTTTGAGAACCTGAGTTCAAATCCCCAGAACCCACGTAAGGCTGAGAGCAATAGTGCATGTTTATAATCCCAGCACTCCTGCAGTGAGATGGGAGGCAGGGATGGGGGAGTTCCCAGGACCTCATGGGCCAGCAACAAGGGACAAGAGACCCTGCCTCAAACAGAGGTGGAAAGGAGAGCAGGGATCAGCATCCAAGGTTATCCTCTGACTTCCATGTGTGCACTGTGGCACACCCACACTCTCCCACATACGATATACACCAAAGATTCAAAAAAAAAAAAAAAAATGGAAGCTTTGCTAAGGGAAGATCATGTGTGATGTTGTCTGCTCTTTAAAAAATACAACTGTCCTTTCATTGTATGAAGAGTGTTAGTAAAGCAAAAGTGAGTTCCTAAGATCTGAAGTAGATGAGTACCAGCTTTCAAATTGCATAATTATTATGCTTAGACAGTGCCTTACTAACCTGGTCATTTATCTGAATCAGTGGTTCTAAATTCCAGCTGCACCAATAGAGAACTTTGAAAATACTGATGACTGGGTACCACCACAACACAACTGAATCAGAATCTCTGAAGGTGGGTGTGGTAGTTTGAATATATGTCCCCCAATATATTCAGTGGTTTATTACTTATAGTTTGCATCTGCAATTATTTTTGAAGGTCAGGTCCATGGTTTTTCCATAAAGAAGAACAGGAGATAAAATTGTCATGGGTTAGGGTAATATCCCTTCCTCCATAACTGTGCCTGGTCTGGAAGTTCATCTCAGTATTTTTCTTTTTTAAAAGTCCATTTTATGAAAAATGTCATTGAGCCCCAACAACAGTATTTTTCTTTTTCTAAAAGTAAAAAATGTCATTGAGCCGATAAGTGGGAGGGTGGGAGGATACTGTTTTACATGATCTTTTTTCCTTCTCAAGGAGTCCCTGGCAGTCTTCACCTTGCTGGAGGCTAGAAATGCCAAAAGAGGATCTCCTGTATCCATATCCCTTTTTCTCTAAAGGTGTTCACTTTTTCTGGAAACCAGACATGAGGATGTGACTAAAACTGCAAGGTGCCTGGATACTGGCATGGGAACTGAACTGTCCAGCTTATCCCCCCATCTAGTGAAACCTTATTAACCCCAAGGCAGTAACCTTCAATACTATTCCATTTGGGGGCTCACTCCTACACTATAGGAGTTCTGCCTTCTTTCCTTCTCTTAAGCTCTATAATAAAGTCTTTCTAAACCTCACTCCCTGTGGTCTGAGGATTTCAATCATCGAATTCACAAGAAAGAACCTGGAGGTCCCTGACACAGTGGAAGCTTTGTGTGGCAGTGAGTTAAAGCCCACCTAAGAGTGGTGACAATACTGTGTAGCTAGTGTTGAAGACAGGAGTGAGAAGAGAATAGGAATAACTATATTAATTGTAACTGCATTGAAGAGAAGGCCAAGCATAAAGGACATTCTTCACTTTTATTTTCAAGGGCCCCTTCACCCTTACACTGTCTCATACATACATTCATGTGTGTATGTGTATATGCCAGATTCCTGATCCACATGTAACTTACCTCTTAGACCAGAGAAAGACTGTACCACCAGAGATCCCAAACATCCAGGAGCTAAACTCCCTGACCGGATACATTCATCAAAGTACTGCATATGGTCTCAATACTCAGAGATAAGCATTTACACTTTTATTACATTTTATTAGCAGACTCTTATGGAGCCAAATAATGTGAGTGTGTGTGTGTTTCTGCAGAGTTGCACATGTAAAGACAAACACAAATTAAAAACCAGAAGCTTCATTCTCCCTGTTGAAAATGTAAGAGATTTTCCCCCCAGTGCTTCTTCTCAGAGCATTTTCCTAGAAAGCATCATTGCAAGTAGTTTCTCATCTCATTGAAATAGGTGCCAATTCTTCTTCTGAGGACTAAACAGATCCCATATCAGCTTGATGCCCCAGGAATGTCTTCTTCCTGGACCTGAGATGCCTGTGTTTGGAATGCAAACATGAAGAGAGTCGGCACTCCTGTCTTTTTTTGTTTCTTTTTTTTTTTATTTAAATATATATTTTTATTTATATTATTCTGATTTGGATCCATTGTCCTCTTCCCTGTCCTCCCACTTTCAAAGGGACCCTCATCAATGGGGAATGTGGGTTGTGCATTGTGAGGCCCAGGAGCCTGGCTTCAGCAGATACCTTGTTCCAAGAAGCCAAATAACCACCTGACAAAAAAAACACACACACAAGAAATGTGTTCTTTTGAATAAGAATAGAGGTTATTTGGCTAAACAACAATAACCAAACAACGGCAACACCACCCCACATGATAAGGAAAGCAGGAGAAAAGCCTGGTGCCTCTGCATTTGCTCTCTGCATCTGACTTTGTCAGAGATTCTGCTTGACGCTGTATAGGTACCGAATCATTCAAGGAGTGGCTGTCTAAGTAACCATCATCCCTTCAAGACTGTAAGAAGAAAAGACAATCATGGTCTTAAATTATTATTAAATTATTTCTCTATTTAACCCTAAAGCTCATGTCAGTACACTAAAGAGATGCCTTAGCAGTTAAGACACTTGCCTACAAAGCCAAAGCACCCAGGTTCGATTACCCTGGGCCCATGTAAGACAGACGCACAAGGTGACACACGCATCTGGAATTCCTTTGCAGTGGCTGGAGGCGTTGGTGCAGTGTGCCCCTTCTCTCTATATATCTGCCTCTTTCTCTCTTTAAATAAATAAATAAATTTTAAAATATTTTTTTAAAAGACAGACTTGGGGTGAGTCACTGAACCCCCTTTTTGTTCTTCTTCACAATTAACTGATTAAATATCTTCTCCCACCTTTGCACCAATCCTTGTCACTTTAAGTAATAGAGTGGGGTGGATGGTTCAGCCTAACCTTTGGGGGGGGGCTGCAGGACCCAGGGGTTTTGCCCTAAAACTAAAATCTATGAACAAAATCTATGAACCTATAAATATTTTCACAAGTCCTTAAAATATTTGCCAGAAAGGAAAACACGAGTATTCCTTTTAGCAATTTAGATAGGAAATACTCAAAGCATTCTATCTAAATGGTCAAGTGAATTAGAACTATGGAAACAATAATTGTAGGTTACAGGCGTAGCTCATTTGTAGCGTACATGCTTATAATTCAGGAGGCTTGGAGTTTGATTTCCAGCATCACAAAAGATAAGCAAATGTTAGGATTATTTTCTGGTTTATTCCCACTTATGAAAAGATATTCGCTGATTACACCTCTAGGGGAGAGGGCTCTGGGGGTAAAGTATTTGCCATTCAATCATGTTATCCCCTTCGAGACTGGAGGCGGAGAAACGGGTCATTGTCTTGAGGAACAGACACCTTGGATTCTGGGAACAACAAATCCTCATCGAACAGATGACTCCACACACATCTGAGTTCAGGTCCCTAACATCCACATAAAAATGCCAGACAGTGGCACATACCTGCAATGCCAGCACTGAGGATGCAGGGACAGGCAGATCCCTAGGGCTTGCTGGCCAACCAGTTCAGCTTAATTGGTGAGTTCTAGGTGCAAGGAGAGATCTTGTCTTAAAAAATAATGTTCACAGCAACTGAGGACACTTGAGGTTGACATCTGGCCCATAAACACATGTGAACCCACACACAGATGAACATGCAGATGCACGTGCACACCACTTACACATGCAAATAAATAGTTTCATCAGGGAGAATAAGTTCCCTCTTCCCCAGTAAATTACTTGAGCAAGTAAGCCCTCATCTCTAGCCCACTTCATTTCCATCACTGTGTAGGACTAAAGGTGTCATTCAATAAGTACTCCTGACAGGAGTAGAGAGCAATACAACTTTAGTTCATTATGATGAGGGTTCTGATGACTCATAGGTTAAGGATTATATCCTGTGGAAACAGACCATCCCAAAAATAAAAGATGCAATCTACATCAAAAAAGAAATAGGCACCCCATGATCAGAGCACTGTTTGAGCCCCTTAAACTAAGGTTCTGGGTGGTCAGATGAATGGGTAAACTAGAAAGAGCAAAATGACCCAGAAAGCTAATGCAGATGACACGTCACAGATGGTCAAGACTAGGCAATTCGTGTTAGCCCAAGATACATTCCCCCAGCTCTGAGGCTTGATAGTTGCAGACAAGCTGCAAGGAAGAAGGTTGTGATGATGTTACATGCTATGGGCAGTTATCAAGACAAGCTAGATCTCCACTAGGAACAGAACCTAGGATGGAGAAAGGAATTTAAAACTATGAATTGAGGGCTGGGGAGATAGTCCAGTGGTTAAAAGTGTTTGCTGCACGAGCCTGACAGCCAGAGTTTGCATCCCCTGTATACACATAAAGCCAGACAGAGTTAGAGCACATGTCTGTAACCCCAATGAACCCATGGCAATGGGGGGTGGAGGCAGTCGATTCTTATAGGCCAGGGAGTCCAGCATCCACAGCTGCAGACAATAGGTGTCCCTGTCTTTAACAAGGGGAACTTCAAGGATTCAACACACTTCTCTGTATGTGCACTGTGGCACATGCGCACCCACATACACACCATACACACACATATCAACTGAGGAGTTAAACTAATAAATATCCCTATATTCTTTTTTAAATATTTAAATAAACTGTGTTTTAATACAAATGAGTTATCAACAGGTTCAGGGAGAATATAAATTTAAATTCTAGCCATAACAGCTAAAATGGTAGAGTTTCTCTTATAGTCCTTTTGTTTCCTAGGGATGATTTGCTTAATGCGTAGCAATCTTATTTAAATTCATAAGCACAAAGTGAACACAAAACCTCTATTGTGATTTGCCCACAGGGTGGTTCTTATCTAGCCCCTAACACCAGTGTAGATTTGAAACTTTTTTTTTTTTTAATTTTGAGAGAGAGAAAAAGAGGCAGAGAGGGAGTGAGAGAAGCAGAGAGAGAGAGAGAATGGACACGTCAGGGCCTTCTGCAGCTGCAAACAAACTCCAGACATGTGCACCTCCTTCTGGCGCATGTGCGACATTGCTGCTACCTGTGTGGGACCTGGAGATTGGGTGCCTTAACCACCAAGCCATCTCTCCAGCCCGATTTGAAACTTTTGTAACTGGGGTTTTAGAGCTATAGTAACCCCAACCAACTGACCTGGTCAATGATCTCAATATGCCAATTAAAGTCACGAGGAATAATGAAAGACAGAAAAAAATAGACTAATACAGCTGCTGTGACCGGATTGGGAAGAACAGATGGCGTGTTACAGTGAGCACCAAACCCTTCCTCAGGGTGTTTACCTGAGATTTACATAGAGGAAGACTTGGGCCAAGGAGCAAGAGGTGCGCATCATAAAGCAGTCCTGGCTCAGGTTACATCCGACTGGCCACTGTCTCCATTCTGGTTATGCAAGGTGCTGCAGAGAATTCTAATTGCTTGCGGGGACAAGGCGGTTCTCGGGAAATGATGAGTACCTCTGTTCCAGCGTCCATCATAGATAATTGCCCTGGTTGGGGAGGGCTCTGTCCACTAAGCTTTGCTTCTCCTGGAATTCAAGGTTCAAAACAATGGCTGGTCCCTGAGCCTGCAGCCTTGAAGGGTGAGCTATGTTAGGAAGACAGGGTATATGCTTTCAAAGTGATACACATGCCTCTGCCTAGTCAAGCAGGAGTTTGAGCCAAAGAGAAAGAGACGGACACAAAATGAAGGCAGAGATGCCAGGGCTTCGTCCTGCTTTTAGTTACCTGGTGGGCTGAAAGGAAGAGTCAGGGCCTCTCAGTAAACACAGCTTCGGCATCCTTATTAGACTGCCACTGAGTGCTTCACCTCCAGCTCTCTTCCCCTATTTTCAGTATAAGTGACCAAGTTATTGTTTCTTTATAGGCAAGGTGTTTTTGGACATTTGATCTAACCATTATTCAAACAATCATGCTAACCTTGTCACTCAGGTGAATGAGAAGTAGCCAGAGGCAGGGCTTCAGTTCCAGTTTCCTGCTGCATTGTAGTAGCATTTGAACTTAAACGTTTGAAAAAAAATACCATATGTTTTCTGTAAAGACCAATAGGTCCTTCATCTCAAGCTATAAATAAATGTTTAGTGGCGAGGATGTGTGAGTGAGAAGTGTTGGTGACCATTATTTAAAAATGAAAGCATGAAAAGTACACCTTGGATACTGATTTTGATCACTGAAACCAAGTTCTTGGGAACACAGAACAATTCACTTGTCCCTGGATCTTTCTCTGACTCAGGGTCTGAAGAAATTGTCCTCCCATCAAATTAAGCAGATGCTAGAACCATACTACTGGTGAGGTAGATGTATTGAAAATATCCATCCACAGGAAGAACAGGCAGCGGCAGCTGCTAGAATCATATCCTCCTTGATTAATGTGAACTATCCAATTGATAAGGGCTGAATATAAATTGTGGGAGTCATGATATCTCGTGAGATTAAGCCAGTAATATCCTCTCAGAGTAGATCTCTGCTTCTTCTCATATTTATATTTTTACAGGGTAATAAAATCAGAGTATAAAAAAGAACTGGAAAGAAGATAAGCTTTGAAAAACAGCAACTTCACAACAACAGACATGCAGTGGGTCTCAGCTAGGGCCATGCCCCACTGTTTCCTGGAAAAACTTGGTGACTGCTCCAGAGAGAGCTGTTCTTAGCTTGCTCTGGCCTTTCAACCCTTCTCAGAGTAAGAGGAGGAGAGACAGAAAAGGGGGAGAGAGAGAGAGAGAGAGAGTCTCTCCCTTATGTTTCTGCGGAAGTTCTTGTGGGTTGATGAAATTTTACAGGGACAATTGGAGCTCAGTGTAAGGTTACAAAGTGAGAAACATTAGGAAATGTTTGGCCCGCAGTGATGGATATTTTCAATACAGGTACCTCACCAGCAGTATGGATACACAACTACCCTGGCAAAGTTCTTCTAACAATTCTACTTCAAAAACATTGTAAATAATTCTCTTGTCAGTATTTTTTCTCAAAAAAATGTAGACTACATATATTTTGTGGATAAAAACTGGGGTTCTTGGAGGCAGACATGAGGGGACCATTGTGGCAAAAGCAGAGACTGGGCATCAACGCTTCTAATTTTATGGCAGATATTTCTTTCATATTCAAATGTTCCTCAAAATCTCATTAATAAAACTACCATAGTTTATCAGTTCAGCCAAGTGTATAATTATGTTACGGAAGGTTTCTTAATTTTTTTAAGCCCTGAGCAATCACAGCATTGCTTTCTACACAGAGCTTGTCGAATGTACATTGCCATTTCTGCACCTTTCTGCTGCTACTGATACCACACCAAGGCCCCTGCCTCTCATCCTTCAGTGTCCTATTACCCTAGACAACCTGAGAGAGGGGATATTATTTCAGGACATATCTGAAAATAACTTTAAAAAATAACCAACCACCTGCACGGCAGGAAAATCACAGGAAGCAAATAACCAGCCCTGCATGAGTCACTGTCGCCTGCAATCTCACAAAGTAATGGAACCAATTCCACACTTTGCTGGTAGTCTTCAACCGAAGGGTAAAAACCAAAAGGTTTTGATCATCCTGCGAGTGAAGTCTAGAAGAATTTCTGAATTTAAAGAAAGAAGAGAAATGGACAGACCTGAGTACATTGTTCTCAGCTATTTAATTGTCCTCCTGATTCAATGTCCATCCAGGTACTTGATGCACTAATGAACATATGCTGACCAAACTGAGCTCAAATGAAGAAAACCATACCCAAGCAGAGAAAGCTGTGATTTAGAGCTGTAGGGCACTGCAACCCAGAAATTTGAATCTCTGAGCTCTGGCAAACAATCCTTTTTATTCCTCCTGATCATCTTTCCACTGATGAATAAGTCACGATTTTGACTCAAGAGCTGGAATCCTGGGAAATTCAAACTTCTGTCTCTACAGATGGTAGCCAAGCCAACCGGCCCTGAAATACCTGGCACAATACATACTTAGGAATGGAAGAAGAAACCACTTCCCCCAGTGGAGGGCAGACTGAGGTATGTGCAGAATAAACCTAGTGGCCCTAGTCAGTGTGTTCC
This sequence comes from Orientallactaga sibirica, assembly GCA_036365145.1. NCBI lineage: Eukaryota > Metazoa > Chordata > Mammalia > Rodentia > Dipodidae > Orientallactaga > Orientallactaga sibirica. The sequence goes on from JAEOAD010000027.1 coordinate 5,491,933, forward strand.
TGTTCTGTTTTCCCAAAGCCAAATCCAAAGAGAGAATTAGAAGAATGAATTTTCTTTCTTGAAATATCCCTTCAAGTTTAAGCATTTCAGACAAGATTCAATAAAAAATTTTTAATCTAATTTTTGTGCCAGCAAAGCCCATATAAATCAGCACAAGCCCTGAAAAATTGAAGAGGCATTGTGTTTTATTGAATCCATAAATCTAAGAACTTAGCACTTAAAGAACAATTTTTAAGCATTGTTCTCTCTATCTCTCTCTCTCCCTCCCTCCCTCTCTCTTTTTAATAATTAGTGTGAGAACAGACAGGGAAATCAAGCCCAAGAGTATAAAAGCCTTATTCAAATCCCAGAAGCAAGAAGTATTTAGGGAAAGAATATTGCCTAAATAAAATAGAGTAAAATTCCTGAACCCAAACCCAGCAATTTAATGTCTGGATTTAAGATGTTGGGGGCTAGATTCAGGTCCCTGTACTAGTTACTTTTCTCATTGCTGTGATCACTTACTTTGCAAAAAAAGAGAGAGAAAGAGAAGAAAAAGAAAAGAAGGAAGAAAGAAAGAAGAAAGAAACAAAGAAAGAAAGAAAGAGAGAGAGAAAGAGGAAGTAAGGGAGAAAGGTTTTATTTTGGCTCATAGTTTAAGTGGCTGCAGTCAGTCCATCATGATGGAGAAAGCGTGGCAGGGCGTGGATCCACAGCAAAGGAAACATGGGGCTCCTGGCTGCTCAGACCTCAGTGGACTAGAAACAGAGGAGAATGCCAGCACTCAAGTAGCTTTCTTTATCTTTAGGTTGGGACCCCCGCCCAAGGGACAATGCAACCTACACTCAGAGTGGTCTTCCCCCCTCAGCTAACTCATTTTGAAATGACCTACATGGACATTCCCAGAGACATCTCCTAAGTGATTCATAAATCCAGTCAATTTGTCAATGGGTATTAACCATCACCGATTATAGAGCAAATTCCTCAGAAATGGGGTTTCCCACCTGAAGAAAGGAAGGGGCCTCTGAAGTTTGGGAGACCTGAAACTTAAGAGTCACATGATCACTTCCCAAGGTTATAGGAATGACAAAGGACAAACTGATTGACATCTACAATTGAAACTTTCCCTCCTTAGGGAGGAAGTAAGTTCTGGAGACTCAGGAAGTCAACAAGTGTAGGAAAGGTTGAAAGAACCCTCCCTAAGGCTGTATAAAGGGAACAAAACTGTTTGCGGATCCTGTTGAGCTGCATGCAGGTCATGTACTGTGTGCCCAACTCGGACCAGCTGCGCTGTGTGTGCAGTGAGCTCCACACTGCTGTGAGTCATGGCCATTCTGGGGTGGGGGAGGGGAACTTTGAGTCATTCACGTTTCTGTCAGCAACCCCTCATCCAAGTACCCCGAATAAACCCCCTCATTGGTTCACCAAAACTGGTTTTGGAGTAATTGTCCTCTGGTCTGTCATCTGTGCCCCATGTGGGGTGAACAGATCTGTGTTCACTCCTTGTCAACTTGACATCAAAATACATTCAGTCATAACTTTCCACTCCAGCCCCCAAAGTCTCAAGTTAATCACCTAATGCAAAATGCATTCAATCCATCTCTAAAAGTCCCCAGAGACTGGAGAGATGGCTTAGTGGTTAAGGCTTTTGCCTGCAAAACCAAAGGACTTTGATTCAATTCCCCAGAACCCATGTAAGCTAGATACACAAGGTGGCACATGCATCTGGAGTTCATTTGCAGTGCCTGGAGGCCCTGGCGTGTCCATATTCCTCTCTCTCTCTCTCTCTTCTTCTCTCCCAAATAAATAAATATAAATATTTATTATATTATTAATATTATTAAAAATAAATATTAAAGTCTGAACAGTTCAAATTCCCAGAGTCAAGGTAGGGAGATGGGTCAGTGGGTAAGAATGCTTCCCACTCAAGCATAAGGGCATGAGAGTGCTTGAGACTACCTGAGTTCAATTCTCCAGGACCCACATAAATAGCTGGGCATGACCACACACATCTGTGTGAATCACTGAAGAATCACTGGGGCTTGCAAACAACAAGAAAAAATACACGGTTACACATTCACAGAGAGTCTCTGTGTCAAGCAAAAATGTAGGTGAGTGATAGAGGAAGAACTCTCAAAGTTCTCTTCTGGTTTCTGCATGCCTGTGAGCCCACCCGCATGTACACATGCACACACCACATTCACACTATATCACACATAACACAAACAAAAAGCCCCAAGTCCAAATTTTGTCAATGAAATCTTTTAATTATGAACCCCTTTGAATTTTTTAAAGAAGTGATATACTTCCAATATGCAATGGCATATTAAAGCCTTCTTATTATATAAACCACTACAACATGTGCCTCATTTGATTTCAGGGAAAAAAAAATCTCTTCTTTGCTCCTCTGGGATGTTTCCTAAAGTGTGGTATGATGTGAAGCATGTGGGTATGCCACAGAGATTCAGGTTTGTGCATTGTCGTGGTCTTGAGCACTGATAACACTTTGGAACTTGCCATATATGTAGAATCTGAAGTTCTACCCAGATGCAGTGAATCAGAATCCTCATGTTCAGGCTGGAGAGATGGCTTAATGGTTAAGGCACTTGCCTGCAAAGCCAAAGTACCCAGGTTCGATTCCCCAGGACCCATGTAAGCAGGATGAACAAGGTGGCTCATGCGTCTGGAGTTTGTTTGCAGTGGCTGGAAACCCTGGGGTACCCATTTTCTCCCTCTCTTTATCTGCCTCTCTCTCTCAAATAAAAAATTTAAATATATATTTTAAAAAGACAAGAATCCGCATTTTCCCAGCATGCGTGGGGAGGGGTGCATGTTAGAGTTTGAGGACTGCTTCTGTATGTTACTCCAATGTACTAGTCCTTCACGTGCACCAGTTTGCTTGCTGATAAAATGAAGTAGTTGGACTGAGTGAACTGAAAGACCCTTCCCATCGCTGACAATTTACAGGAAGCCTGCTCAAAAACCCGTACTCAGGAATCATCTGGAATTTCCTACAGAGCTTCCTGGCGCCACACCATCTGCACATGAAAATGTGTTTAGTGGGTCTTTCTGCCTCTAATGGCACTTTTTCTGTAGAAGCAAATCCAGACAAACCTTTCATTTCATCTTATCCCAAAGGAGTATAAAGAAAGGGGAAGAGGATTATGAATACACTGATAGAGAACAGGGAAGGGAAACAAAGATTTTTATTTAAGGATTTAATCCTTACTCTCAATCTACAACTGCAGTGTCTGCCAGCAAAATTCTGACAGGCTTGTGGTTAGCCTAGCTAGCTAAGGCCACCCAACTTGTGATTTCTCCCTCTTCACAGAACTTCCTTACTGTTTGCCTCAGAAAAGATATTTCACACCTCTCTAAAAACTTTTTGATGGTGGTGGTGGTGGTGGGGGGGTGCTTACCAAGTCTTAAAACTTGCCAATTTCTCATAATCATATATTTTAAGACTTTTCTGTTAGCCAGTCAATATGTAAATTGTAACCCCCTCCCAACCCAAGGTATAATTTTTTTTTTTTTTTTTTTTTTTTTTTTTTGAGTTTTCGAGGTAGGGTCTCACTCTGGCCCAGGCTGACCTGGAATTAACTATGTAGTCTCAGGCTGGCCTTGGACTCACGGCGATCCTCCTACCTCTGCCTCCCGAGTGCTGGGATTAAAGGCGTGCGCCACCACACCCGGCTCCAAGGTATAAATTTTAACAGATTCTTCCCTTCATGGCACCCAGGCTTTGAGAGGACAGCCCACGAGGTGTGGCTGCAGCCTGATTAAAACTGCTTCCTGACTATTCACAATGTCTTGCCTTATAATTTCCTGCAACAATACAGTCATGTGTCTGAAAATGTGTTACTAGGAAATTCTGTTCTGCAGGCACTGTGGAGTGCACTTACACAAACCTACACGGAATGGCCTATTATACACCTAAGCAAGGCTGCAAGATATGTATGTACAACATATAACCTACGGCTTCATGAAGAGCCAGACAGCACGAGATTCAATCAAACACAAAAGAAAATGGTGCAGTCAAATACATAGACATATGAGTGCATGAGGCAGCCTCCAGAGTAACATAGCAGACTATTTTCCAGTCAACTCTTCATACACAAGTCAAGGGAATACACTCTACAACAGCAATAAAATCATAACTCAGTAAGTATATAAACCAGTAACAGGCATTTATTAGCATTATCAAATGTTATGTGCAAGCTGCATGTAACTGTATATTATAATTTTATACGACTGGCAGAGCAGAGTGAACAACTAGCCACTCCAGTGTCATGCACAGCCATGAGCACTGGGTTGTGCTCCATCACAATGCCAAAATAACTAGATGCTAGAATTTTTCAACTTCTTTTTCAACCTACAGGGGCCAAAGTTGTATATGTGATTCATTAATGACTGAGTCATTATGTGACAAGTGATTAAATATTGAACCACGATAAAACTTAAACCACAAAGTCCAATTTAACTCTAACCACAAACCTGTGAGGTGAAGTCTATGAAACATAGCTAAGAAAACAATCTCAGAAAGTTTGGGTAACTTGTCATGGGTTACAAAGCCAAGTGGAACAACCAAATCCTCGCAAAGGGAGAATTGCTTAGTAACATGAGTAAAAATTCAATGATATCAATATTTTTGGCTTCCTGTGTAAACAAAATTGTACCAAAATCTGTTAAATCATAAATGAAAAATAACATCAAAATTCCTTACCTACTTTACCTCCCTTCATCCAAACACTCATTTGTCTCATATTAATTATCACCTTGTTCGTGATATCCTTCTCTTGTGTCACTGACATTCTTTTCCATTTATCGTTGTGTATCACCGAGGATTTTGACCATGTACATTTTACCGTGCTATTCAGAAGAATATAACTTTCTGGGTGATGAGCTGTATCACTTTTTGAATGAGCTGACCATTATGAATTTAGTTTTCATTGATGGAATTAAGATCAAGGTAAAATTTGTCTTGGGTTTTTATTTTATCCATTTCTCCTTTCTTTCTTCTCTCTACACTTACTGCTGCATGTCTGCTCATTTTATAGTTGTCTCTATTTGTTTTCCTTTTTGTGTGTGTGTGTGTGTGTGTGTGTGTGTGCACGTGCATGTGCGCGGGGGAGGTGGGACATGGGCACATGCAGGTGCACACTCATATCACTGTGAATGTGAAGGCCACAGGATAACTTTTAAGTGTCCATCTGATTTGAGGCAAAGTGTCTCATTGTTCCCCACTGCTCCCACCAGGCCAGCTGGCCAGAGAGCCGCAGGGGTTCTCCCGTCTCCCTCCTTCTCCCCAAAGGCTGCTGGAGTTACAGGTATTAGTGGTCCACCATGTGGCTTTACATGGGTTCTGGGATCCTAACTCAGGAGCTCACACTTCACAGCAAGCACTTCATCCACTGATCCTCAGCTGTAGTAGATCAAGTCAGCATACGGTGTGGACCATAATCAGCAACCCCCACTTCTTCCTGCCATGACCACAGCTAAAGGCAGGCTGTGGCGGTGACAATGCTTTTGTCTTTTTCCCTAATCCAACTTTTGTCGTGGAGAAGGTTTAGGACCTGCTTCCTTAGAGGAGTTTGGCTCTTTGTGTTTTCATTCTACTGAGGTTTGGATTTGGTCTGCTCACCAAGGGTTCCTAGCTTATAGTAAGACTGGCCCCGATGTGTCAATGTTCAGAGAGGGTGGGATCTTTTCAAAAATGGGACCTAAAGCCAGGCGTGGTGTCCCACGCCTTTAATCCCAGCACTTGGGAGGCAGAGGTAGGAGGATCGCCATGAGCTCGAGGCCACCCTGAGACTACAGAGTGAATTCCAGGTCAGCCTGAGCTAGAGTAAGACCTTACCTCAAAAAAACAAAACAAAACAAAAAATGGGATCTAGTGGGAAATCATTCGGTGGAGTGTCAGAAGGGACTGATTTAGTTCCCATAAAATTGTGCTTAGTTCCAATGAGAGTAAGTTATAAAAAGGTAAGGCTGGGGCCTGCCCTATCTCTGGCTTTCTGACTGCCATGTGCCTCCCTCCTCTTAGCAGTGCTTTCACTGTGATGCCATCATGTGATGCAACCAACAGGATCCTCATGGCAGGTGTAATTAACAGCACCACCTTGGGAGGCTTTCAGCAGCCAAACTGTGACCTACCCAGACTTCTTTTCTTTCTAATATATTCAAACTCAGATATTTTGTTATAACAATGGGAACTGGATTTATGCACCCTATGAAGCAGCCTTGCATTAACTTCTCTTACTGCAGGGCTCTTTCCTTCAGGTTTTAGGTGTACATGATGTCTTTTTCATTCTACAAGTACCACTTGTAACTATCCTGGTTATCTGTTTATAGTTGGGAGGAAGCCATTTATGTGTAATCTTATCATCTCATTTTGATCAGAATACTACTTTTGTAGTCTGAGTTTTTAGTGCCAGGAATTGAGTGGCATTACAGTTCAAATTCTCTCTTTTAAAAAAAATTTTATTTATTTGAGAGAGAAAGAGGCAGATGGAATGTGTGCACCAGAGCCTCTAGCCACTGCAAATGAACTCCAGATGCATGTGCCACCTTGTGCATCTGGCTTATGTGGGTACTGGGGAATTGAACCTGGGTCCTTAGGCTTTGCAGGCAAGTGCCTTAACCATTAAGCAATCTTTCCAACACCAGTTCAAATCCTTTGAAAATTTAGTTCTCTTTTATTGTTTTCAAATGATCTAAACTGTCCCCAAATCCCTGACCAAAGAGCTTGTGAACCAAATCCATAGTCTTAATACATGCTGACAAAAAATGTTTTCCAACTGTCCATTAGTTTGTCTGTGACAAGTGTAAAGGCAAACTGGATCAAATTTAAAGCAAACATTAAAAACAGCAATGATGATTTTCTTCTCTTCTGAAAAATAACCTCCTGCTTTTTCTATCTTGACCTTAGGGCTCACACTTTGTATTGTTCATTGTGTCAGAATTGACAAATGCATGTTTCGTGTCCTCCATTTCAGTGTCCAGGGTAGTTTCGCCTCATTTTCAATTATCTATCCCCTATCTTCTTCCTTCTCTCCTAGAAACGACTGCTCTGTCCATTGCCTCTGTATTTCAATAGCTCTGTATGTCAAACACTGTTTTTTTTTTTCCCAGTGTCGAGAATTGAACCTAGGGGTCTTGTTCATGGTAGGCGAGCATTCTACCTCTGAGTTATGCCTTCTGCCCTTAACTAAGCACTTTTTAACACAAGGAGATAGATAGGTGTGGTTCTCCCAGTGGACAGTTGAGGTCCAGAGTTTGGGGATTAGCCTAAGGCTCCACAGTGGACCAGACAATGCCGGCCTTTGAGCACAGGCAGGATGCCCTCAGAACTGTGCTCTTGCTTATGACATTATGCTGCCACATGAGAAAGGTCAAGTCCTTGGGCTTGTTGAAAGATCACCCAGACTCAATGAACCTTAAGATATGGGTAGGAGGGGTCGAGATATAGCTTAGTGGTTAAGACACTCGTATGTGAAGCCTAAGGATTCATGTTTGGTTTTCCAGGTCTCATGTAAGCCAAACGCACAGTGATGTAAGCATGCAAGGTCGCACATGCGCACAAGGGGACGCACATGTCTGGAGTTCAATTGCAGTGGCTGGAGGCCCTGGCATGTCAATCCTCCCCCGCTTTCTCTTTCTCTCATTCTCACTCTCTTACTTTTACATTAAAAAAAAAAAAGGATGGTCTATTGTGCTTGTTGCAAAAAAAATAAAGATTTAGGTAGGAATTAGATGAAGAAAAGGTGATACTAGACAGAAATATTTGTGGGTGGCTGTAAACAAACTGGAAAGGTAATTTAGGAGTAAATAGTAAGAGGACTCAGATTCCACAAATAGCACACCAGCCACTTCTGTGGGCCTCCTGTTTCCATGTCAGATGGCCAGGGTCCTTGGAAAGGACTTTCCGGGAGGACAGGCTGAGGGACTGCCATTGGGGAGCTGTTGACTCAGCCAGACCTGCATGCCTGTGCAGGAAGAGAAAGAGTTCAAGGTGAGGGAGAGGGAGGCTCATGTCTCCGTCTTTTTTATGTGTGTGTGCTGGGGATTGAACCCAGTCAAGCACTCTACTACTGAGCTAAAATTCTACAGCCCATCATAATTTTATAGTGGCATCTATGTTTTCAATTCCTCTGAAACTCATCTTGAGACACACTGTTGATTTTTGGTGTGTGAATTTGGAGATCAGAAGACAACGTCCTGCTGTCAATCCTTGGGTTCTCCCTCATTTGAGATACAATCTCATTCTTGTTCACTGCTACTTTCCCCTGGTTAGCTGATCCACAAGCTTCCAGGAAATTTTGCTGTCTTTGTCACCTTTCTCACCATTGGTGTGGCTGGGATTACAGAAGTTTACCACAGCTCTGGCTCTTACAGGGGTTCTGGAGATCCATACACGGGCTTGCTTGGCAAGTACCTTGTCAACTGAATCCAACCTTTTTCTGTTATTTAAAAATAGTCACTGCCAGGCTGGAGAGATGGCTTAGTGGTTAAGGCACTTGCCTGCAAAGCCAAAGGACCTTGGTTTGATTCCCCAGGACCCATGTAAGCCAGATGCACAAGGTGGTGCATGCATCTGCAGTTCGTTTGCAGTGGCTGGAGGCCCTGGTGCACCCATGCTTGCTCGCTCTCTTTCACTCTCTCTCTGCCTCTTTCTCTAAGAAATAAATAAAAATAAAATATATTTAAAAATAGTCATTTCCATGTCTGTCACTTTCCTTACCTTAGATGTCCCAAGCTATCACCTTTGTTTGCCTCTCTTCCTTTGAAAGGCTGGAAAAGGTTTCGTCACAGTCATTTGAACTTTCTGATTTATTGATAAGATATTTTAATGAGTGAATTTTAGCCATTGTGTTAACATATTTGAACAGTGAACAGTTTGTAGTAATTGGAAATTAAAGACTGTTTGATTTGCTATTAAGGAATTTGCAGTTATTTTTTTTCTCTTGAGCAGAAAGCCCTAAATTTCACATTAGACCAATTTAATGGGGAAGCCAGGAAGCAATAGCAGAGTAGAGGGTCAGGGGTCAGCAGATTGTTCCACTAGCCAAATAAAGCCCAAGGCCCTACTTGTATGTGGTCTAATTGATGCATTAACATAGAATCTATGGCTGTTTTCATAACCAGAGTTGAGAGTTTTTTATACAGACAATATGACCTACAAAACTGGAAAGAATTACTCTATGATTCTTTATGGAAAAATTTGCTGTTCCCTGCCTTGATGACTTCTAACTTGTTGAGAAGGCACATTAATTAGCAAGTGATACAGGAACTAAACAATTTCTCAAAGACCCAGAGCTCTCACATCCTCATTCTGGTCTCTCAACTTCCCTTCCTGACACATTTTTTGTCTCCCTCCAGCTCATCCCTTCTTTCCCTCTGTACCAAAACCTCAGTGGCCACAGGACATATTATACTATACTTTCATTGCATATTTAATTACAATGTGGGTGGCACTTCAGGTATAACTAGCCAGTTTCTTTCTCATGTCTTATCCATTCTTTATTTTTCCCTCTGTTCTTCTTGCATCTTTTCTCCATTCTTTCAAAGACAATGGCACATTTGTGTAGCTCCTACTCTGTGTTTTCTCATGCTGGCATGTGCAGGGAGATGCAAGAACATGTGATCCAGAAAGAGGGAAACAAATGACACATGCAATATATAAGCTGTCATGACAGATTAATTTGTGACTAAAAAAATGAGGATGGCAATCATTTCTATGTTGGAGGAAATAAATTTGTTAGGAAGTTTCTGCTAATAAAAAATATTATTACTGAGCCTGGAGAGGTGACTTAGTGGTTAAGCGCTTGCCTGTGAAGCCTAAGGACCCCGGATTAAGGCTCAATTCCCCTAGACTCACATAAGCCAGATGCACAAGGTGGTGCATGCATCTGGAGTTCATTTGCAGTGGCTGGAGGCCCTGGTGTGCCCATTCTCGCCCCCCACCCCGTCGCTCTCAAATAAAATAAAAAATAAACAAATTTAAAAAATATATTATTACTGAACATATCCTAGAAGTCCTGAGGAAAAATATATTTATAAATTTGGTATAGTGAAATCCATAAAAATATCAGAAAAAGATATTCTATGATAAGAATGTACTACAAATATGCTTTCTCTTGAATGCTTTAAAGCAGTTATAAAAGACAAGTGAGGCAACATGAAATTACTTAAATATAAATAGAACATGATTGATCCCCTGCCCTTAGGAATTCATTAACTCTCGCTGATTGGACTTGAATAAATCAGAATTCACAGAGTTCCCCTGCATGGCGGCTCTCTGAGCAAGCTGACAGAGAGCTTCAGGTAGAAGGAAGGGCTAGCACAGAGGAGCAGGAATAGCTGGGATGGGCTTTGTGTTGGTTTCATGGACAAGAGAAAAGGAAACTAGAGCAAGGAAAGGAGGAGGGAGAGAGAAACATCCTTCAATCTGATCTGGGAGTTCACCAGAAACACAGTCCAGTAAAGGAGAAAGGGGTCTCTGGCAGACCAACTGTCCTGATTTGAAACTTGGTCAAGACAACCAGAATTGAACCTTCCTGACCCATTCTATTCACTTGATTAGCGGCCCCAGAAGCCCGGTGGTTCTGTTTTCCTGAAGGAAATATGTCTCTTTACCTATATGAAGCTCCAAGAAACGAGGGGATAAAAATTAAGTTCCCGCCAGTTGTGGTGGCGCACGCCTTTAACCCCAGCACTTGGGAGGCAGAGGTAGGAGGATTGCTGTGAGTTTGAGGCCACCCTGAGATTACATAGTGAATTCTAGGTCAGCCTGGATAGAGTGAGACCCTACCTCAAAAAAAAAAAAAAAAACCTGAGTTCCCACAAACACTAAAAGAGAAGGACAAAAGGCTTGAAGGGAGGAATGGACTGTTTGGAAAGAACGAAGTTCCTAATATTGAGAAGTTTGCCAGGGTGATAGTGTGACTAGAGCTGTGTATAATGTCCCAACCTTCTTCCTGTACCTAGAGATATCTAACTACTTAGATAAGCTTTTAGGTTCATTTTAACTTGGGTTTTGTCCAATGGCTACACTTTCCTTGCCCATGAAGCCTGTATCTTGCATCGCAGTTATCCACTCAACGCAGAAGGGAATGGGATGGATGGTTAGATTAAAAGGAAGACTATAGAGAGGAAAGAAGGAGCTACCTTGTCACGATCAATGTGGGCTGACTCAAAAAGATCTGCTTTGAGAAGCTCTACCACTCCAAAATGTGTATTTGGGGTCTGGAGAGATGGCTCAATGACTAAAGCACTGCCTGTAAAGCTTAACCACCTGGGTATGACTCCCCAGTACCCATGTAAGCCAGAGGATGCACCAAGTGGAGAGTGCATCTGGAGTTCATTTCAGTGGCTAGAGGCCCTGACATACCTAGACACTCTTTCTCCATATATATATATATATATATATATATATATATATATATATATATGTCTGTTTATTGTTAGGAGGGGCTCCCGAGATGGAGCCACCATGCTCAGCAGAATGGTGACAGAGGCATGGGGAAGTGGACTGTCCACATTCTTCAAGAAACCACCTGGTCATTATCCCCTCGTTGCCTAACAATGCCCCAGGGCACAGTTTCCTGCCTGCCCCCTCATTTTGTAAGTCACATGGTCACTGTTCTGGTGTCATACCCTAGCTATATTTTTAATTTTTTTATTAGTTATGTATATAGTGTGTTTACAGCCATTGTTAATGTAATGATCTCCTCCAAAGGAACTTTTCTATTCAACTTAACAGACGAGTTTTTTTTTTCCTTCCTCACCTTCCACCAACTGAAAATCCCAATACCTGAAAACTCAGGTGGGCTATGCTCCTCTCTTATGAGTCAGCCCTGGCAGCTTGCTCTTTTCCCAAATAAAAGCTTTCATTTTTGCCTCAGAGTAGTCTGCGTGGTCTTGGTCACTCTCAAACATTACACTTATAAATAAATAAGATATTTTTAAAGTGTTTTTAAGTATTTTTTTTAAGTATTTGGTGGGGGGATTAATTTAATCTCTCTTTTTATCTGTCTCCTTTGTAAATGGAGGGAATAGTATGTCATGGAGGGCTTGCTTTCAAGAATAAGGGAAAGATGTGGGCCTTCTTTCACAGCTAACAATAAATCACTTTTTAATATCACTTTTTAATATTCTCATTTTAATCACTATTATCTGTATCAAATGTATCCTAAGCAAGTCTCTGCAGACCATTGTTGTGTGATGCTATCCTCCCAGATCAACAGCCATCACCATCTTTATCAAAAGCAGCTGCAACCACCCATGAAAGACTCTCAAGATTGGACCTGTTGATGTTCCATTCTACAAGGAGGGGTAGAGAGGGTCAGATTCTCACCTGAGAGCTCGGCCACCTCCGTGCCAGATGTATGCAATGACACATACTGTCTCATGGTCTCAGAGGAAGAAGATCCAGTCTATAGAGTGTAGAAGATCACTCTTAGCTCTTTCTAAACTGCTATGGGGAGGTTGTCATCTATGCTGGGATGAAAATTTTCAATGCTATAGCTGCTTTGGGGGCATCCACACACCTGTAAGTAACCCCTCCCTCTGTGAGGAAGCCCCCAAAGCTAGTGGTTTCGCCAGTATTAACACTGGTGGAACCAAACTTCATTCTGCCCTTATTGCCCTACCTCAGTGGCATCTCCCCAGAAAAGTTTCACACAGCAACCATGTTCTGTAAACTAACATCAGATCTATGGGGACACTTCTGAGCAAGTCTGTATATGCAAGTGTCCATCTGTGTATTTTTTTTTCCCTGATGTCTAACTTCTGTAATAAGAGCTGAGACTATGTCCCTATCATGTTTTCTTACTTTAACCACACAGAGGTATAGGGTTTTAAGGTGACCTAGATGTGGGGAGGACAGTGCTTTCTTTATTATTACATTAGCATCTCCTCAGGCTCCTGGCAGCTAAGAAAAGCCTTAAGTCACCACTCTGAGATCTCCATGTGGGAAGATTTAAACCATATCAATTTCAAAGTGTGTCTAGACTAAGAAAATACTGCTTCTTTGAAAAGACTCATGTAAATCAGATTAAGTGATTTAAATAGAAATAAACCTGTAAAGGTCACTAAGGTGCTGATAAGCTTTTATAGTGGGTAGACAAAGAGGGGATATCTTTTCTATTTAAAGGGATACTTAAGCAGTTAGCATTTGTTAAGGTGAAGAACAGACAGCTAATGAAAAACAACCCCCTGGTAGAGTGTGTGGAGGAGATATGTGACTTTGCCAGAGTTTCTAAAGAACAGCTCTGAGACAAGAGAGGATTTTTTAAAATCTACAATTAATAACTGAAAAATTTTATATATAATATATACATATACAAATATATATAGTTTATAATATGATGTTTTACATATGTATATATTATAAAATGGATAAATCGCACTGTAACATAGCATTATCTCACATACATTTTTTTGTGGTGAGCACACTTAATATTTACTCTCTAAGTGATTTTCTAATATATAACACATTGATATTATCCATAGTCATCAAGATGAACAGTAGTTTTCTTTAAACTTAATCCTCTTGCCTAAGGGAAATGTTGGTCTCATCTCTCCAATCCCTGTATCCGTAGGCTCTAGTAATCATCATTTTGAACTCCTCTGTTTTAGAATACTTTTTAAAAAGTACTTTTACTTATTTGAGAAAGAGAACACTTGCCAAAATAGCTCAATTTGGAGAATGTTAAACTGGAGGGAGAGAGAGAAGAGAGAATGGGCATGCCATGGCCTCCTACCACTGCAAGTAGTGACTCCAGATGCATGTACCACTTTGTCCATCTGGCTTTATGTGGGTACTGAGGCATTGAATCAGGGCAGTCAGTCTCTGTAAACAAGCTCCTGTAACCACTGAGTCATCTTTCCAGCCCACCTTTTCTTTTTTTCTGACTTCTTCCTCCTCTCTCCTCCTCCTCATTCTCTTCCTCCTCTGCTTCCACATGCAAGTGACATGCAACATTTGGTTTTTCTGATTCCATTTTATTTCACCCAACATAATGTCTTCCAGGTTATCACAAATGACAGGATTGCCTTTTTTACATAGTGGTGTATTCCATTATATATGTTTTCCACACCTTCTTCGTGCATTGGCAAAAGTTTTCTTAGCCTGAAATTCTGGAGGAGGTCTCCTTGGCTCCCAGAGCACTTGCAAAATCTCTTTCCCTTTGTCTTCTCTTCCCTTTTGTCTTCAGACAATGTAGGAAATCATCACCGCCTCATAGCCTTTTTAAGGCTATGAATATATATCTGAAGCATGCACGTGTATCCAGTATCCACTGATCCTCCCCGCTTCAGGACCTGTGGACTTTGCAGAGAGCCATGAAGAGGACTAGCCCAGTGGTACTGTGAGCACTTGTGACCCTGGCCAGCAAAGGAAATCTCTGGAGCATCCAAAGGAGTCTGTACCCCTTCTTCTTCTGCAGTTGGACAGTATGTGTGTCTCTCATCCTGGCATTTTTTCTTCTCTTATGCTCAAAGCCTTCCTTGCTATAGTCTAGGACAATATGTCTTTTCTCCAGAACCTTCTTGAATCCTTCAGCTTGATGCAATCTCATATCTGGTGGCACTTTTCATTTTCTATCTTATATTATATGTTTAGTTTAGTTTAGATAATAAAATTCTCAAGAGTAGGATCCAACTTTCATTGATTATTTAATGCCTCACATCATTTAGCACACAGCATGACTTACAGTAGATATTAAATAAATATGTCCTAACTAAATAAACATAGATATTGACTTGTGTGCTATTTGTAGATGGGAGCCATGGAAACTTTTGTGAATACCCTCCACATTGTCTTGTGAAACATGAGACAAGTGGTAGAAATTCTTATGTGTTCATATAACCAATTTCCCCTCCATCTGGGACATATCAAAATTATGTACCATGTCTTCTTGCTCTTAGGTTGGACCATGTGAGAGACTTTACCAGTGGAATGTGAATTCAATTGACGTAAGTATGCCATTCCAGGGACAAGCTCCTCTGTCTCCTGTGAGGTCCTCTGTGTTTGCACTCTTTCCTTCATTCAGAAAATTCAGTGGCGAGTGTCCCCTCTACCACCCCCCAGGGGGGGAAACACTAGATGGAACATGTACAGATCCCTAAAAGACTTTATAAATGGGGTTGCCTCATCCTCCTCTGATCCATATTAGACCCCATGAAGGAACCTAAACCTTTGCCGAGCCACCAAAATCATTATGGCACCTAATCTATACTAACCAATATAGATATTTGCATATTTTAAACCAATTTATTAACTTTAGCAAGCAACATTAATACCATATTTCTCTTAATTAAAGGCACCATCAAATGGAATTCACATTCTTATTTTGGGCTCCATGAAATAAGAAGCAAGACTTAAACTGCACTATGACAACTCATCCTAATTTCAGAGAAGTTAACATATGCCAAGTGACCTTTAAAATGAGTGAAATACCATACCATCAGCTCAATGTAAAAGAATTCTGTAGTTTTGCCTTGAGAATCTGCTTTACAATCATGAATATCGAAGCTCAATCACTAAAACCCTCATAAGAATCAGCAGGCATCACAGTGCATGCTTGTGCTAGAGAGATGGAGATAGACAGGTCCCTGGGGCTTATTGGCCAGCTAGTCTAGCCTACTTGGTGAATTCCAGGCCAAAGAGAGACCCTCTTTCTTTCTCTTTCTCTTGCTCTCTCTCTCCATGCACACACACATGCACACACGCATGTGCGTACACACACACACACACACACACACACACACACACACCAAGATGGAAAGTGACTGAGGAACACCACCCAAGGTTGTCCTCCAGTATCCATATGTGCATACACATACATGCACCCACCCACCATTCCCCCCACATGCATCTGCGTGCACACAAACATACAGAAACAATAATTATATAATTATCAAGTGCTTAAATAAAATAGTCAACACATTAGTCAAGTCTACTATATTTAGAGTTATGGTTGGTCCTGGGTATGCAATAGGAATAGAACATGGCTCCTGCCACCATAGAGGTCATCAATTCATAAGGACTAATAATTGAAAGCAATTGAAATTCATTTCAGTGAATAATAAGAATGTAGCCAACATATACTGTATATGCCAGATAGTGTAAGACCTACCACCACGTGTATGTCCATCCCAGGGGGATCAGTAATATTCTGTCCACTTGACTCCCATGCTGTTCAACAGAACTATGAGTCGAGGTCAGCTTGCATCCAGCTACAGTTTTGAAAGGAGACGTGATGCTGGACCATGTCATGCAGAAGAGGCTCTGGCCTTTCAATAGAGCGCAAATAAGTGTGCAGTGTAGCAGGTGAGCATCACCAGCTAGAATGGCAATGCACTCAGAGCAGAGGGATTATGAATGCTTGCAGAACGCTCGTTCATTCCACTGGTAGCAGTGGGAGGTAAGGGGAGATGCTTTTGGAGTGAGTATTGGACAGTTCCCAATGAGATTCATGTATGTTAAAGTGTTTGGACTAATTCACCAGATGATGGGAATTTCAGAAAGATATTAAAGATGAGTGTATGTTTGAGTCAATATTGCCAAAATAAGGTCAAAATGGCAATTAAAAATTATTTCTTAATACTGTCTACATTTATAGAAGCTTAGTTCAAATTAACAAAGATATAGGATCCTGTATGTTCTATCAATGAGAATAAAAGATAATAGTGAGATCCATTAAGATAGCAAAAGCATCAAGAACATTTGTTACTGAAATTCATTTGAATTGATTTCATATTATACATGCATAAAACATGATCTTCTATTTCTTTTATGGTTTTGTGAGTTATTACCTTGAAAGGAAGACTTTACAGCGATCATTCATAAATCCATTCAGTTCACTTATTACCTCTGGAATATTTTCTTTTAAAAATATTACTAGGAGCAATTTTAACCAGCCCAAGTTTTAAGCATTAAAAAGCAGCTATTTTGCATACACAGTAAGTACTTCTTCTGAAAATTTTGTGTTATAGAATCATAATTCACAGTGGGCTACCCCTGCTAATATGCGCTCACAGCTGCATGTAGCCCTAGGAACCATTATTATATTAAGAATAATGTAAAGACACTTAAACTTGCTCTGTATCATCATGCATATTACCAAGAGTAAGCCATTATAAATAGCAGTCACAGCACATGGCATAATGGCATGTTGGGGACGATGTTGTGGAGGAAACTCAATGCACATTAAGAGTACACAAAACTCGGCTGAATTTTAATTGTCCTTTTCCATAGGACACAGAGCTCTAATGATCCTCAAAATGCATGTGACTTAAACAAGCCATCTTTATTCCATTCCATTTAAACCCTTGGTGTGAGTTAATCGACTTTGGTGGGCTCATTCCTGGTGATCAACAGGAAGCTTGGCTCACAGGTGAGGGTGTGTGGTGTCACCTCTATTCTATGTCATGAAAGAGCCCTCCCTACACACTGCCAGGCATCACAGAGTTGTACTAACTTAAAAGGGATACCCATTTGATTCCCCCATATAAGAGTTAGCTTTCAAGAGATTTGTGTATAGAAGAATTACAAGTGAATGAGAATTATGCCAAACCTACTTTCAATGCAAAGGAGAGATCTTTATTGTGTTCTGATTCTTAAGAAAGGATTGGGAGATGGCTCTGTGGTTAAGAGGGCTTTCTACTTAAGTAAGCACAGGGTCTTATGAGGGCCTTAGACAACCAGAGCTGAATTCTGTAGAACCCACCAAAACAGCTGGGACTAGCTATAACCCTAGACTTCGAGGGGTAGAGACTTGAGAATCACTGGGGCTTATTGACCAAAAACAATAGCTCTGGGAGAGGAACAGATCCTTGTCTCAAGGAAGTATGTGGATGAGCATGTGAAGAAGCACCAAAGTTCTCCTCTGACCACCACAGGCACACACATGGTGCACATGTATCTGCACATGCATGTGCACATACAGACAAAAACCCATACAAAACATCCTATGTGTATACTGCACATAATATACCACACTACGATGCTGTACACACACACCACAGTATAGAATCAATAGCTATAGGTAACAAAATCCAGTAGGTAGATTTCATCTCTGGCATTTCAGCAGCCTCATTTCTTTTGATCTGTTGAGCATATCAATAAAGCACCAAACATATAAACAGAAATTTCATGATTCCTGCAAGATTTCTTCCAAATTTGATGACAAGAAGATAAATTTCCAGTGGATGGATAGGAGGTCTTATTCTCTGATAAAGTGGAATTCATATGAAGTCTTACTCTTTTTTGTTTTTAAAATATTTGTGACATGCATGTGTATTTGATGGTTTACTTCCTAAGGAGCAGAAAGGCACAAAAAGATTATATTAGACACAATATTAAATCCCCTCAGAACCAGCTGACCAACCACCATGCACATGGTGCTATGGTTCTGTTTGCCACTCTCCCTCTTCTGTAACACCATGACTTCATCCCACAAGGGGTTTCTGATCTCAGTCACATGTCCTTACTGGACAATGTCTTTTGAGGTCCTTGCTACTACTTCAAATAAAATAAGCTATACCTCTCTGGACTTAGAGAAAAATAAATACAGTTAATTGGATTTTTGTTTGTTTTATTTACTTATTCATTTATTCACTTATATATGTATTTTTGAAACTCAGCATCTATTCACCATTCTTCCAGTAGCAGTAGTTCAAATTCCTTCTACAGAAGCCTTCTATTTCCCAATCAATTCTGGTACTTTGGGTAGGGCACAACCTTCATCTATAAACTTAAAGCAAATACAACTTCCTTTATACCACAATTTTCAGTTCAAAAATGTGATTGTGGTATGGGATGAAGGCACAGTGATTAAAGGTATTTGTCACAAGTTGAATTCCCCAGTACTCATATAAAACCAGATGTACAAAGTGGCACATGTATCTGGAGTTCATTTGCAATGGCAGCAAGCCCTGACAAGCCCATCATTCTTTCTCTCCTTGCAAATAAATAATTAAAAATATTTTTTCAAATATTTTTTATTTTTATTTATTTATTTGAGAGAGAGAGAGAATGGGCATGCCAGGGCCTCCAGCCACTGCAAATGAACTCCAAGTGCATGCACCTTGTGCATATAGCTTACATGAATCCTGGGAAATTGAACCTAGGTCCTTTGTCTTTGCAGACAAGCACTTTAACCATTAAGCCATCTCTCTCTCTCTCTCTCTCTCTCCTTGAAAATAAATAAATAAATTTAAATATTAAAAAAATAGAACAATGATGTGAATGTGTTTTCTATTAGTTTTGAACATTAAATAAAAAACTAAATAATTCTTCAGTAATATAGCCACTGGCAAATTGCCCATACTCCATAAACAATCTCCCACTCATAGTCAATGGATCACAAAAATAAATGAATGAATAAATGAATGTAGGAAGTAGGTTATTAGTTGGAAAGAAAAGGGGATGTAGTAAGAGTGGGATGATTAAAGAGAGTAATCAGGGTGAACATTATAAACATATACATTATAATCATGTGTGAAGCTGTCAAAAATAAAATAATTCTATAAAAAACTGAACATTTAATTTATAGGAACTACTATCCTGAGTCTAAGTACAAAGCCCATAAATTTGAAAACAGAAGTGGAAAGGAGGAGAGAGAGAGAGGAGACTATGAGAGAAGGTGGAAGAGAAGAAAAGGAGAGAAGAGAGAGAAAACTGATGTGTCATTTTAAACTAAGACCCTAGTTCAACCTATATCTGAGGTTACATTCTGCATCTAGATTTTAACCAATTATTTCAATATTTTACAATTTTAGATTTGATTTAGTTTTGGAGGTAGAATTGACTTTTCCCCCCTCATTCATAGTTGATCATTCTACTAAAACAATTATTTTAAAATTAAGCTGGTACAATAAACATGCTGAGACCTCCCTTCTTCATCACTGGAATGAAGTTTGGCAGTTGGTCCTGTGGCCTTGGATCTCATCTTAGAGATACTGGGGGAGTTGGTCTTTCTAGTCAGCCAGTGCTGCTAATGGAGGGATGCTCAGCACATGGAAAATAAATGACAGTGCAGCTGAGGATAGTGTGATGGACAAGGAGCTGCTTCTTCCTCCTGCAAAGAGTGTTCACCAAATAGTGAAGAGAGTTCCAAGGTGTGGCACAGCTGCATCAGAGCACAGGAGTTAGAATTATAATCCTGTGGAATATGACTGGCCATTAAAAGCAGAGAACCCATAACTGATGGCTTTCCTGAGGCTCAGCTTGTTGATGACACCTATACACTTCTATTACATTACAGAGTGACAGGGACCTCAGAGGCCACACCTGGGAGTCATGGACTTCCTTTCTGCTCTCATTCATGCTTCCTACAGCTGTTCTTAAAAAATGGCATTTGTCTCCCCATCTGCTACTTCACCCTGTCATTTAACAATTTGTGCAAAACCTAGGTAAAAAAGGGTGATGCAATGACTGACCACTTTCACTTCTCCAGTACACTATGACTGATTCATGTACCTGTTTTTCGCTCTTTTTAATTATTTTTAATATTTATTTTATTTTATTTATTTGCAAGGAGGGAGGGGGGAGGGAGAGAATTGGCACACCAGGGTCTTTAGCCACTGCAAACAAACTCCAAATGCATGTGCTACTTTGTGCATCTGGCTTTATGTGGGTACTGGGTAATCAAACCTGAGTCATTAGGCTTTGCAGACAAGTGCCTTAACTGCTGAGCAATCTCTCCAGCCCTGTTTCACTCTTGATATTCTCTATCTTACTTTCAAAACCTAGCCAAATACCACCACACCAAGGTATTAAAGTTAAGGGCGTCAATTCCATTCCATTCTTCCCTTTAGATTCAAATCAGGGGAGTTTAGGTGAATGACTCAATATAATACTTTTAAGTACCGGGGTAATTATGTTAAAGCGAGATTAAAAAACAAAGCAGAGACCCATCCCCATCCCTATGCCAGACTCTCAATCACATAGACTTAGCACAGATGAAAATAGGGAGGAGTAGTTCTCTCCCTCACACACACATTGTTGTACACTGAGAGTGAAACCTCGTGCAAGTTATAAACCATGAATATTGTTTCCATAGACAACAAGGTCATGAGTCTATACCCTAATTTTATTAACTGCAACTCCCCTGAGTGCACCACTAAACTTAGATTCTTTTCTATGAATATGCTTATTATTTTGATATCTTGCTCTCTCTCTTTCTCTCTCTCTCTCTCTCTCTCTCTCTCTCTCTATATATATATATATATATATATACATACATACATATATATGCAAATTTATATATAGACTATTTATACACATGTATATTTTCCTAAAATGTTCAGATTTTAAAAGATGCACATATTTGTTGGTATTCTAGTGCCTGGCATATGGTAGCTTCACAATACATATTTATGGGTTAAATGAGAGATATAGGATCATACCACATGATAAAGAGAAAAGCATTTTAGAAGTTATCTACTTCAGTTCCACATTCAAAGCCAAGAATCTCCAAGCAGCATACACACAGCATCTCTATGCACTGATTTCCTATTATTTGGGCACTTTGTACATTTGACATCCAATTTTAATGTTAAATATGGATGTAGAGAAATAAAAATCACGTCAGTACACAGCATCATTCCTTTGGTTTTCTTGACAAAAAGACATGTTTGCTTAAACCATGAGAAAATATTGAGGACCTCAAGAGTGAGGGACATTCCACTAACTAACTGGCTAAGGACCTTCAAAGCCGTGAAATTCAAGGGAAGCCCGAGCAGCTGTCCCAGACTGTAGGAAACTAAGGACACACAACAGTTATAGGTGGTTGTGATTCTTGTCCTGGATAAGATCCTGGAATAGAAAAGAAAACATTGAAAACTTGCTGTACTTCAATAAAGCATAGGGCTCCATTAGTGGTATTGAATTATGCCAAATTCCAGATTTTGATAATCGGCTGATGGGTATGTAAGGTGTTACACGTTTTCTATACATCTCAAGTGAATTCAACCTAAAACTTTAAAAATATTTCTTTTAGAATACATAAATGAATGTGGGTTTGCAATAACTTAAAATCTTATTAATACTTTGGTCAGTTCAGTACAATTGAAACAACCACAATATTGTCTTTGGAGCACAATTATTCAATTGGGATGTATATATCAGGTCAGAATAAGCCGACAGTGAGTGGGAGAGATGTTTCACTGGTTAAAGGCACTTGTTTGCAAAGCCTGACCTCTCAAGTTTGATTTACAAATATCCACATAGGGGCCTGGAGAGACGGCTTAGCCATTGAGTGCTTGCCTGTGAAACCCAAGGATCCCAGTTCGAGGCTCAATTCCCCAGGCCCCATGTAAGCTAGGTGCACAAGGTGGTGCATGCATCTGAAGTTCGTTTTCAGGGGCTGGAGGCCCTGGCGCACTCATTCTCTATTTATCTGCCTCTCGCTGTCACTCTCAAATAAATAACATAAATAAACAACAAAAACAAAAAAAATACCCACATAAAGCCTGATGTACAAAGTAGCTCATGAGTCTGGAATTCATTTGCCATGGCAGGAGGCCCTGGGGTGCCCATACTTACTCTTGTTCCCTGTCTGTATCTCTCTATCCCTCTCTTTCAAATAAACAAAAAAATATTTTTTAAAAAAGAATGAACTGATGCTTATAAGTGAAGCATTATATAGTATGCAAGCATACTCTTCTGGAGTGACACTAACCTGTCTCCTTGCATGGTTCTGAACTCCAAACTTAAAACCATTTTCTTTACTTTAGGATTAATTTGTCACCAAGAAAGAGCAGGTAGGGAGGTGCAAACACTGAAAGCAAACCTCCAGCCTGCAGGGAAATGTCAGCTTCCTAGCGCTTTTCCTCAACAGCCTAGTGTTTTCACTTTCTTCAAGCCAGTTTTCTGCTTAACCTGCACTAACATTCTCTTCTTAATGTTTCTGGGTCAGCTGTCTTCATTCATGGATTTCTTGAAGACAGAATGTATAACACATGGGAAATAACATAAAGGCCTCTGAAGTTAGCAGGAGCGAGGCAGACACACAGATTCATACCAGGGAAGATTAGCAGATGTGTTGATTCCCGAATTCACACAGTATCAGGAAATTAAAAACCTCAGAACATCAGTAAACTTGTGAGCAATATTAGCTATTTCAATTTTATTAGAATCTGGGGTAATGCTAAATCTAATTGAAAATAACTATGATCTACCCTATTTTTTGCATTTTCTTCTGCAAATCTTTACCGAGAGACACATGTCCCCAGTAAACCCCTGTTAGTCATCACTTCAGATCACTCAAGTTTCTGTTATCTTTTCTAGCCACTGCTCAAAGATGAGCTCTCCAAGGACCCTGAGCAGCTTCAAGGAAGAGGGATGAGGTCCTTTTGCAAGGGTATGTAGAGTGCATGTGTGTGTTTTTGTATGTATTTGGATACACATATGTGTGCAGGTTCCCATGTATTTGTGCATGTTTGTGGAGGCCAGAATTCAATGCTGGTTGTCTTCCACGATCACTTGCCACCTGATTCTTTGAGACAGGGTTTCTCACTGAATCCAGAGCGCATGGACTCAGGAACACTAGGTCCCCAGTGAGCCCCAGGGCTTTCCTGTCTCTACCTTCTCAGTGCTGTGATTACAGATGGGTACCACCATGCTCAGCATTTTGCATGGGTAATGAGGATCCAAACTCTCATCCTTATGTTTGTACAGTGAGCAATTTTCTCACTAAGCCATCTTTCCAGTCCCAGGAGTTTTTTTTGTTGTTGTTGTTTGTTTGTTTGTTTTTTGAGAGTACTTGGATCAAGCCTGTGTTCATGTTTTGTCCCCTGCCATGTAGATCCTGGGCTGAGGCTATTTCTTGGGACATTAAAAGAACCTACACTGCCATGGGCAATGTCCCACAGATTCAGCCTCTGACTAATGAGAGATGGAATCTCAACATTAGAGGCTAAGGACATGCTGCATGTTGTTTGTTGGATGTGAAACAAGGTGATTCCCAGTTACCATGGCAGAAACCACAGAAACCAACTCCCTAATGTGGAAGTTTGAATATATGGCCCCCAATATAGTCAATGTTTTATTAGTTTATAATTTGCTTCTGCAATCACCTTGCTAGAGGCAATGTCTCTGGGGGACAGTCTTAAAGTGTGGTGATAGTTTGAGATTCCTTTGTAAAGATATGCAAAGTGTGCCTAATAGGAGTTCCTGAAGTGTGCTGTGGTTTTTGGCTGTAGTTTTGCTTTGTGTGCTGTGTGCCTGGTGGGATTTTTTTCTCTCTCTTGCCTTGTCCTGTGAGAGCAGGCCCCTTCTCCTGCCATTATGGAACTTCCCCTGGATCTGTAAGCTTCAATAAATAATATCCCTTCCTCCATAACTGTGCCTGGTCTGGAAGTTCATCTCAGCAAACCTGAAGCTGTCTGCTACACTTAATATATCCTTGTGATGAATCTTCCTCCTTCCTTTGGACCTTGCTTCTTGAAGTTACACTCCGAATAAGTAAAGAAACCATCTCTGCTGTGATGATGGAATTCTTACAAATCACAATTAAAATGTCACATGGCTGAAGACAAACTGACCACAGATCTGGGCATGTGGTGCAGTTGTAGACGGCTGTACAGAACTTACCCAGCATGCATGAGTCCCTGGGCTAATACTTAAGCATGGGAGTCGGGGAAAACACCTGGCAACAGATGTGTAAGTTCAGTTCCAAAAGAATATATTCTAAAATCTGAGATTTTTCACAAAATCTATCAGTAAGGTTTTCACATGAATAAACACATTTTTGTATCACATAATGTTTAAATTATTTTACTCATTGTTGTGGCCAAATAACTGATATGAAGTAGCTTAAGGAAGGGTTTGTTTTGACTTATATTTTCAGGGGATGTTTTCCAGTATACTGGGGAAGGCATGGCAGCTAGAGTATGAAGCAGAGCTGTTCACATTACATCCATAGTTAGGAAGCAGAGGGTGAACAGGAAGTTGGACCAAGTGATAAAACCTCAAGGCTCACTCCCAGCAACACTTCTTCAGCAAGACTTTACCTCCTAAAGCTTGCATAACCTTCTTAGCTGGGGACCAAGCATTGAAACACATGAACTTATGGGGTTTATTTTATATTCAAATAACACACAGATTCCAAGGGCCAATTAAGAATCATAACAGAAACTAAAAGTACTATGGAATTGAGAGAGAGGAGTTGATTTAGCTAAACTTTGCTGTGGGGAACATGATAGCCTTCCAAAATCTAGCTGACCAAAATAATTCTTCTCTCCTTGCTTTCACATGCTCGTCACTTTTTTGATATACTTGAACAATGGAAGTCAACAAATAACATTGCCAAAAAGAAATGAAGATGCTCCATGGCGTGCAGCCTCTGAGGAATCATGGGCGCCTGAGACAGCCATGTGCTATGATAGACTAAGGCATGTAGGCTAGAGCAAACATAGGTGCTAGCAGGGAAGAAACTCGCCTGCTCCAGATGAGCTCAAGGATGCTGTGAGGTGCTCTTTCTCACAAGGCAGGCAGAGAACGCAACCACAGAGAGTATTCCACCCCACTGAGGCCATGAGTTCTTGATGTACTTGTGCCTACAAGCTAAAAGTAGGGGCTATATGTGTTACTCTGCCTTTGTGATATCAACTTGATGTAGCACCACTATGAAAACAAATCTCTGAATGTATCTTCTGGGAGTTTCTAAATTAGGTTAAGTGAGATGGGACAAACTATCCTGAGGTGCACCATTGTATGGGCTGGAGTCCTAGCCTGAATAAAAGAGAAAAAGGGTTAAGCAAAAGTATTCATTGCTCTCTGCTTCCTAGATATGTACACAATGTGACCAGCTAACTCATGTTCCTTCCACCATGCTTCCCCACCATGACAGACTATATCTCAAACTGTGAGCCCAAGTAAACCCTTCCTTGGCTGAAGAAATGGTTCAGCAGTTCAGGTGCTTGCCTCCAAGCCTAAGGACCCAGGTTCAATTCCCCAGTATCCATGTAAAGCCAGATGAACAAAGTGGCACATACATCTGGAGTTGATTTACAGTGTCTAGAACTCCTGGTTCACTTTCTTCCTTCCTTCCTTCCTTCCTTCTTTCTTTCTTCTTTCTTCCTTCTTTCTTTTTTTATTTTTTCTTTTTATTTCTCTCTCTCCCCTTGAATGTAAATAATTAAATAAACAAATAAGTAAACCCTTCCTTAAGTTACTTTTCTCAGCAATGAGAAAACTAACTAATACAGCCTGTATGACCTGAATCTGAGGAAGTTCTTCCCAGCAGTACACAGGGAGGGCTAAAGTCACACACATGGTACTTATAGGTAAGCATGGGGTTAGAGGATCTTTTTCCATCCACAGGAAAATGAGTAACATGGACACTGTGAGAAAGAGGAGCAATGAAAATACAAACTATTGAAAGAGGCTCTCAAAACTATGAAAGACAGCAAGGTTTTCATGGCACAGGTGCCAAATGCCAGGAAGAAAGTAAAACATAAAAATTAAACAAAAGATAAACATGAAAGAACAAAAAAAATGAAGAAAGAAGTTAAATAATTCCTAAAATGTAATTCAGAATTCTTAAAAATTAGCCAATAAAAGGACACCGAGACATGAAACTGGAACTGAGCTGGAAGCCTCCTCACAGCTGGCCAGCAAAGTCATGGTTATGGAAAGTATTATGCAGCTCTGAGGGAGAAAAGTGATCAACAGTCTTAACTAACAGCCGACCCTATTGCTTCAAGACTGACTGGCCCAACAAGATGTTCCACTGCTGCCACAGGGGCATGTCTGTTATGGGGGTAACCAACTGCTCTCTGACTGGATTGGAGCCCTGCTCCATGGGAAGGGATTTATTCCTGGTATTGAAAACCTCATCAAAAAATTATGGCTGAGGAGTTCATGGGCGCTAGATAGGGGCAAGTTACTCCTGCTTCTTGGCTAAATGGATACATTTATCCCCATCAAATTACTCTTCAAATATTTGTGTTTATGCCCATAGATTAGTGTTGCTCTCACCCTTGGTCAGAGAAGCTACTTTTCTATTTGTGCAGATGGTGGTGATGACTGGGGACATTCAAAAGTCATCAAAGTGTTGAGAATAAATGACTCTTGCATGCTCAGCACTAAATGAGACATATCTATAATGCCTTCCAAGGTTCAGAGAACATTGTGGAAGAGGGGGCAGAAAGAGTGTAAGAGCCACAGCACTGGGGGGAGAGTGCTATGTATGGCATGCTGTCTCCAGACATAAAGTGGCTGTTGTATTCATGAGCTCATGACAGCTGTTATTACTTGCCCAAGACCTACACAATGTTAAGCACATAAACATTTTATCATGATTGAAGGAGGAGGGCAATAAGTGGATATAACAATAGAAGCAAGACTAGCTGGAAAGAAGGGGTTTAGTGGAAGGAAGATAGGAATGGGAGTCCAAAGGGAGATCATTGGAGGGGATTATTATTAACATACATTATGCACATGCATGAAAATTGTTAACAAAAGCTTTAGGGATGAAGAGATGCCTCAATGGTTAAATGTACTTCCTGCAGAAGCATGAGAACTTGAAGCCACCTGAGTGTAAATCTCTAGATCCTGTGTAAACAGCAGGGTGTGATCACATGGCCTGTGTGATCCACAGTCCTGCAAAGAGGAACAGAGATGAGGGAATCTCCCAGGCTCAAGAAAAATAGTAAGTCCTAGTATTAGTAAGAGGCTGTGGCTCAAAATGAGAATGGGAAGAAGTGCACTGAAAAGGACACCTTGTGTTCTGTTCTGGCCACCATAGGGGAGCACCTCCTGCCACAGGTGAGTGAATGGAGTAAATGGGGTGCTGCAAGGGTACACACAAGTGTGTACAACACACACACTCACACATACACACACACAGGCAAAGGCTGGTTTTAGAAGTTAGGCAATAGGAGTAGTCATGAGCCCTAGGTGTGTAACATCTGTTGGTGTCTGGCTAAATGTCTGGCTAAACTGCCCAGTAAGCACTTCTCTTAATGTTCACACCCATATATTAATGCTACTCTCACTTTTGGTTAGGGAAGCTTCTCTGTTCAGATGGTGGTGACCTTGGGATGACTCAGAAGTCACCATGGTGCTGAGAAGAAGTGACAGAGGAGTGCTCAGCGCTAAAATATCTCTAACATACCTTCCAAGGCTCAGAGTCCATTGTGGAAGAAGTGAAAGAAAGTATGTAAGAGCCAAATGAAGGGTAGGACTCCTTACAACTTGCTTCTCCAGATTTAAAATGGTCTGGATATCCATGACCTCGCAGTGCCTGACACTACATACCCAAGACTATCATAATAGGAGGAAAAGATGATATCAAAATAAAAGAGAGACTGAATGAGAGGGAGAAGGGATATGATGGAGAGTGGAGTTTCAAAAGGGAAAGTGGGGGGAGGGAGTGAAGTACCATGGGATATTGTCTATAATTATGGAAGTTGTCAATAAAACAACATAAAAAATATTTTTAAAAAATTCAGGCTGGGGCTGGAGAGATGGCTTAGCTGTTAAGGCACCTGCCTCCTAAGCCTAAGAACGCTGGTTCCAATCTCCAGCAGTTCCAATCTCCAGGTCCCACGTTTAGCCAGATGCAAAGTGATGTAAGGGTGCAATGCCACACTTGACCACAAGGGGGTGCACACATCTATATTTCATTCACAGCAGCTGAGAGGCTGCTGGTGTGCCCATCTCTGTCTGTCTTCCACTGCCTCTCTCTCGATCTCTGTGTCTCTCTCAAAAAAAAAAAAGTTCAGGCTGGAGAGATGGCTTAGCGATTAAGGCGTCTAGCTGAGAAGCCTAAGAACACCTGGTCGATCTCCAGACCTCATTTAGCCAGATGTGAGTGACACAAGCAATGCCGTGCGTGCCCACAAAGGGGCTCACGCATCTGAAGTTCATTCACAGTGGCTGAGAGGCTGCTGGAGCGCCTATTCTCTCTCTGTCTCTCTCCCTCGAAAAAAATAATAAAATAATTTTAAAAGTTAGACAATAAAAACAAAATTGATAGTGCATAAAATCAAATCACTCAAGAAACAGTCCAACTCGAAATACTTTCCTTGAATTCTAAAAGAATGAATATGACACAGGTGTGAATATGAACACAACCTGATAAGAGATAAAGGGCTGCACTCCAGTCTAATACATACAGTGAGCCCACAGGGGAAAAAAAAATCTGGAATCTAGAACCATTCAGGAGATGGTGCAAATGGCTCTGAGCGATGAGCATCCAGTGAGGCATCATTTGTGGTTGAAAACTTGTGGTATTTACTAGCTGAGGAGGCAGGGGAGAGCTCATTAGCATACCTCAACCTCGATAAGCTTATCTCTAAGAGAAGGCTGATGCTGGTTTTTGCTATGATTGCATTAGTTATTAATGTAAATTATTTAATACAGGTGTTGTAAACACACTGAATAACTGTGATCAATGTCATCCATACCACCATCCTCAACCACAGAAAACAAAGATATATTCAAATAAATGCTTTCTGAGACCAAAACATAACCTGAATGTGCAAACTGAAAAAAGTCCAGGGTGTTCTAGATGTAGCTCAAGGACAAATGGGCACATTTGGTCAGATCACAGCTATCTAAGCTAATGCCAAGATAGCAAATTGATAAGCAAAAGTCATTCAAATGTCAAAACATCTGACTCAGGGAATAAAACTTCAAGCTTTAGCCTCCAACTTTTCTCTCAATACAAACACATAAAGACAATGAAATGGAAAGCATGCCATGTGCAAATGTATCTTGAAAGAATGAATGAAAGAATAATAATGAAGGAATCATAAAAGGAAAAAATGTAGAACATCTTACTGTATTTTGATTTGTGTTTACCTGACAATTATGGATGTTAGCATATTCTTATATATCCATTGACCATGTGAATGACATCTTTGAAGGCATACCTATCCAGATAGTTCATTCATTTTTAATTTGGTTGCTTTCTAATGTTAACCTCTTATCAATTATAATATAGTACATTGATTTTCTAATTAGATTAGCTAGTTTTTCATAGCTGTGATGATTTATTTTTGTTCATGCTTTCAGAGGTTTTGGACCATGATGGACCCTTGATGAGGTCGAATATCATGGGAGAAGAGCTGCTCACCCCATGGTATCCAGGAAGCAGGAAGATAGAGAAAAAAGGTGTTCCAGGACATGTCTAGTGGCCTCCTGCCAACAAGACCCTGCATAATGTCAATTTCCAAACATGTTATCAAATCATTAATCCATCAATGGATTGATTGGCATAGTTCAATCACCTCTCCATGTTTCGTAGATTAACTACCTGTTGCAGTCATGTTCGCATAGCTGGCAGAAAAACCTGACCAAGAACAGCTTGGGAGACAAAAGGGTTTATTTTGGCTTATAGACTTGAGGGGAAGCTCCTTGATGGCAGGGGAAAAGGATGGCATGAGCAGAGGGTGGACATCACCTCCTCGCCAACATCATGTGGACAACAGGAACAGGAGGGTGTACCAAATACTGCCAAGAGGACAATGGCTATAACACCCATATGCCTGCCCCCAACAATACACTGCCTCCTGGAGACATTAATTCCCAAATCTCCATCAACTGGAAACCTAGCATTCAGAACACCTAAGTTTATGGGGGACATCTGAATCAAACCACCACATTACCTGAGGACCAAGTCTTTAACGCATGAACCTTTTAAAGGGTTTTTTCATATCCAAAGTCTAATAATTTTTACGTCCAAAACTCTGTTATATTATCTTTTTCTTTCATACTCAGTTTTTTCATTTATCAATTTCCTCCACTGACTGAGTATCTTTATGACAGTTCTTTGTGGTGATTCCTCTACCTCTGTTTCTTGAATATTGCTGTTTGGAGAGATATTTTGCATTTGTGGGAGAACATGTCTCTTTTTTCTCCCTATGCTTTACTATTTGTGTTGAGATCTGCATATTTGGAAATAGAATCACATTATCTCAGTATTTACACAGTGGCTCCTCATAGCAAAATCCCTTCACATACTTTCTACCAACAGATGTGAGGGGGTATCCTCATGCCTTCTCTATGGGTGCATCTTCTGTGGACTTGCCCATATAAATCCTAAACTGGTGCTTTCATGGGCTTCTTTTATCAGGATCTGTGCTGTCTTGCTACCTCAATGCTGCAGGTTTCTAGAGCTGTCGTATGCTGTCTAGATGTGCTCTGATCTCAGTGGCTTCCATGCAACTGAGCATATTGGGCTGTCACTACCCCAAGCCAGTGAGAGGCCATAACCATTCCTTCAGTCTAACCACTTCCACTACCAAAAGGCCAGATTATTGAAGGTATACTGCATTCTTCACTTTCCTAGTCTGATCCCATGGAATAAGCTACCAACCTTTGGTGTGTGGTGGGTCCTCTGGATTATCAGCTTTTGCGCATTCTAGAGTATGTCAGGTCCTGTCAGCTTCCCAAGTTAAGTGAGACAATAACCGGCTGTAGCAGACAGCTTCAGGTTCACTGAGATGAACTTCCAGACCAGGCAAAGTTATGGAGGAAGGGATATTATTTATTGAAGCTTACAGATCCAGGGGAAGTTCCATAAAGGCAGGAGAAGCAGCCTGCTCTTCACAGGACCAGGCAAGAGAGCAAAAGCCAACCAGCCACCACAGCACACAGAGCAAAAACTACAGCCAAAAGGTCACACAGCACACTTCA
This sequence comes from Orientallactaga sibirica, assembly GCA_036365145.1. Lineage (NCBI taxonomy): Eukaryota > Metazoa > Chordata > Mammalia > Rodentia > Dipodidae > Orientallactaga > Orientallactaga sibirica. The sequence goes on from JAEOAD010000027.1 coordinate 5,523,566, forward strand.
GGAACTCCTGCTAGGCACATTTGCATATCTTTACAATGGAATCTCAAACCCACCATTAACACCTTAAGACCAGCCCCCAGTGACATTGCCTCTAGCAAGGTGATTGCAGATGCAAACTATAACTAGTAAAACACTGAATATATTGGGGGACATATATTCAAACTACCACACCGGCCCTTCAGGTCAACCCTTGAACAAGATAGACTGCTGAATAGATGTACCAGTATGCACCTTCACAGGAAGGAGCCAGCGATTGGGAATTTTCTCTTGTTCACTGAGGGATTTTGCGACCTGGGGGAGAGAGCAATGATGAATGAATTTTGTGAAACCATCACTTTCAAAAAAATATTTATTGGGCTGGAGAGATGGCTTAGTGGTTAAGATACTTACCTATGAAGACTGAGGACGCAGGTTGATTTCCCCAGTATCCACCTAAGCCAATGAACAAGGTGGTGCATGCATGTGGAGTTTGTTTGCAGTGGCTAGATGCCCTGGCATGCCCATTTTTTCTCTCTTGTAAATAAAAAAAATTTAAAATATTTATTTATTTTCACTTGAGATAGAGAGATAGAAACAGACGGACGATAAGAGTCTGAGAAAATAACCCAAACTTTTAAAAGAAAAGTTGTTTACAACCTGACTGACCTGCCTCCATATCTGATGACAAATGCACCTTCTCACTTGAAGGAAGGCAAACATTTCATCCTATAAAAGTACAAGAAGGGGAGAATGCCATCCCTGGTCAGATACTCTTCAAAGTGTATTACACACAGGCTTTAATGTATGAGCAGGTGAGTTGGTACTCTCGTAGGAGGACAGCTGACTTGTTCTGAAAATGTTTCACATTCAGAGCCTTTGTAATAGACACTTATGACTACCTACCAATAGCCAACTTCCTAACTAATAGAAGCCCTAGAGTTGTCTCCATGGCAACACACTAAGACTTAAAAAATCCAGTCTTCCATGTTATTCAAGAGTTCCTTGTAAGACAACTCTCTGGCCAGTGATTCATAAACAAAAAAAATCTATAAGGGATTTCTGAAAATCATTAATTTTCAATATAAATACAAGTGCTTTCTTTCCTCTGTGTCAACTCTTTCCAATTTATTTTCTTTCCTGAAATTGGACTGAAATGGACAGAATGGAAGCATCTCTTTTGTGACTTCAGGAAGGAAAGTCAATGTGAATAAGGGATCTGATTCCTGGATATGTGCTCCACTCTTGAGTTCCATCTTCCAGATTTCATTACGGAAAACAAGCAAAAAAATTACTTGGGCAAACCACATTTGTATATTTTCTTGTACACACAGACTGGATGTTCTCCTAAAAAGACATAATCTTGCATAACTTTTCCTTCTGTTCTGTGGAGATGGTCACACAGGTACATGGAGACACTTGCACAAGGACATGCCTGTGAAGCACTGGCAACAGTCTCAGTTTTCTTTTCTCATGAGATGCATGATAGACATCAGGACTGTTACCCATGTGAACATGTAAGATGGCCCCAGCCATTCCTCTGTGTCCATGTGCTCTGCATCGATGCCTCCATCCAGTTGCAATTACAGAACATTCAGAAAACAGGAGCGGGACATCAGAGATGGAGGCAGGAGTTCAACGTTATCATCTGCCACATAGCTAGTTAGAGGTCACCTGGAATATATGAAATTCATGAAAGAAAGGTGAAGAGAAGGGAGCGAGAGAGAGAAGGTATAAGGAGAGAAAAGAAAAGAAAGAAAGAAGAGAAGGAAAATGGTAAAGGAAAGTGAAAGAAGGAAAGCAGAGAAAGGAAAGGGAAATAAAATATAAGAAAAAATATAAATAGAAATAGTATAAACATACACTATGAGAGTTAGGCATGGTGGTTTATGCTTACAATCTCAGCATTTGGGAAGCTGAAGCAGGAGGATTGCCATGAGTTTGAGGATAGCTTAAACTACATAGAATGTTTCAGGGAAGCCTGGCCGATAGACTCTGTCTCAAAAATAAAACAAAAAAAGATACAAACAAACAAAATATCACATGTACTGAACTTGTACAGATATCTTTCTCTCTTGTCTGTATCCCTTACACAATTTACATAGCATTTACATTGAATTAGATATCAGCAATCCAGATATGATTTTAAATATATGGGAAAGTATGCACAGGTTTTTATATGTGTGTGTGTGTGTATTATGTATATACAAATACTATGCCATGTAGAATGAACTGTTGTATGTAAAAATTTTTTGTATCCATGACAGATCCTGAAAGTAAACTTCACAGAGACCAAGGTCAATTGTTTAGAGTTATGTTCATTGGCAAAAAATTGTAACTACACCTTCTGGGAAAAGTTAAAAAGCAAACAACCCAAAACCAAATCCCATTTACATAAATCAAATGTGTGTCTGGCTGTACCTCACCCAGTGATACTTTCATATTTAAGAATTTTTGTCAAAATGTTAACAATACTTATCTTTAGGTAACTTGATATTTTTATTTTTGCTTAAAAATTTTGTACTGCAAGTTTCATTTTTTTTCTAAATTATGTTTGTCATGAGCATGTATTACTTCAGTAATGGAAACACAACAGAGCTGTTTTCATTTTAAAAATAAATAAGTTGCAGCCATGGGATCAATCCTTATGAAGGGGAGTTTTATGAATGGAACACAGGTCACTCTACGTGGCGGCCATTGACACAGGAACAGGTCCTGTGAGAGACTTAGAAACCAGAAGATAAAATGGAAATGAGAAAATATGACTTCCCACTGATAAGAACAGAGTAGGAGATGCATAGAAAAGGAAGGTGGGTGGGAAGGGAGCAGGAGAGAGCCTTGCTTCTCTGTGGATTCGCTCTGTGGAGCAGAGGAAAGGGTTCGTGTTCTAGGAGTCTCTGTCCTCAAGGAGACAAGCGGTTCTGTAGACCCAGGAGGTTCCATCAGGCTTCTGTGAACCAACAACTTCTCTGTGATTGAAGTGGTTTTGACTCCACAAGCAGAACTCAAAAGGAGATACTCCTGAGTTCCGGAAGGACTCACTTAAGGTTCACTGACTATGCAGCAGGTTTACTTTCAAGATGAAAATTTGGCATGCTCAATGGTTACTATACATTTTATAGTTTGGGTCATTATAACGTTTATCAAAACTTCTATATCTGGAGCTGGGGACATTGTTCAGTGTGGAAAGTGCTTGCCTTACAAGCATAAGGATCCAAGTTCTATCCTCAGAACTAACATTTTTTTAAAAATCCACCAGGCATGGTGGTGCACACCTTTAATCCTAGCACTCAGGAGGCCAAGGTGGGAGGATCACTGTGAGTTTGAGGCCAGTCTGAGACTACATAGTGAATTCCAGGTCAGCCTGGGCTAGAGCGAAATCCTGCCTCAAAAAACAAAAAACAGGGCTGGAGAGAAGGCTTAGTGGTTAAGGCACATGCCTGCGAAGCCTAAGGATCCCATTTTGATTCTCCAGGTCCCACAGAAACCAGATGCACAAGGGGGCACACATGTCTGGAATTTGTTTACAGTGGCTAGAGGCCCTCGCAGCGTATTCTCACTCTCCCTCTCTCTCTTTCCCTCTCTCTGTCTCTAATAAATAAATAAAAATAAAATCTTTAAAAAATCTTTAAAAAACAAAACAAAACAAAAAAAGCCCTATGTGGTAGCAGTCCTTATAATCCCACTACTGGGGGAGCAGAGACAGGAGGATCCCTGGGCTTCACTGGCCACACAGCCTAGCCTATTTGGTGACTTTCAGACCCTCCAAGCCAAAGATAGACACCATTCCCCAAAATTTCTACAGTGTTCTGAATAACAACAGCTGAGGTTATCCTCTGGCCCCTACATGCATGCACATATACAAGCATGTGCAACACACACACACACACACATTTTAAAAAGCACTTCTATTTTCTAAGAAGTGTATAGTTCATCCATTTTAGAGACTACCACAATAAAACAATTTTTGAAAACTTACATTTGTAGCCCTTTACATAAATGTTTCTAAAGGCACCAAACATACTCTCATGTTTCTAAGATTATCAGATCTTTATTCCAGAGGCATGACAGCCACTTGGTCAAAAAGCATTATAGTTTCACATCTTACATTTGAGGGATATAGAACATAATACTATAAAATGGAGAATCACAAGCATCATTCCTTATGAAACTGGAAAAGAGAATTGTGAACTGGAAGGTGACATTCCATTAGCTCTATTACCTCAGAAATTTCAACTTCTATCACCTAGATGAAAATGTGGCAGAGAAATGAAACATTCACACATTCACACAATCAAACACTTTATAATAATTTGGCTGGAGACAAGCTCTGATAGGAAATTCCAACTTTGCAGCAACCCAAAGCTAATTTTAAAAAGGAACATACATTAGACATATGTGACATGACAAGAGAGAATAACCAGCAAGCTTGTTATCCTGAGGAATTAAGGAGGCAGCATACTATTTCCAGTGAATACCTTGTACATTTCCTCAATTTGTGACCTGTGTAAAATTAATGAAGCCTTTTCTATATGCTGCCTCAATGTGTATGAATCAGTCATGAGTGGGCAAGACTAGAGTGAACGAATAGGCTCTCTGATCCTTGGCACTGATATAAATACTGCAGAGTCATGAAGTGACAAATAGCAAACATCCCCATGAGCCTGCACAAAAGAAGTCTGGAATCAGGTGGACTGAGTAAGAAGGCTATTTCAAAGACCATCTTTAGCCCCAGATCAAGTCATAATGGCTAAGGTTAATCTTTTTCTTTCCCAAATGTAATTCCTGTTGTGGACTGTTCCTATCCCCAAGGAGAGGAAAAAGGAAATCTATTCATGAGTGTTTTTATTCAGTTCTAATTGTAATTGGAAAGGTACTTGAACTGAGTTGAAATCCCCTATGTCCACATTGTATGCAAAAAAATAAATCAGAGAGGGTTATTAGCATGGGCTTTTCTCTGATGCTCTTCACTCATGCTTCAACTGCAGTGCTCTGCTTTTCAACCAGAATTTCAGTCCTTGTCCCATCTCTTCATACTGTAGATGAGGGAGGGCAGTAATTGAAACTTGAAGTTGATTTTTTTGAGATCTATTGAATCTGAGCAAAACAATACTTCATGTCCCAGTGCAATTCAGAACAATAAACTTGTTTTTCAAGTATTTATTGTTAAAATTATGGCTTGCTTTGGGGGGAGAGAAGAGACTCAGTGGAAGGGGATGAGAGAAGGGAGATAAAAGAAAGTATGGGAAGGGATTATGATTAAAATATATTTTGTATATATATTTTGTATATATAAATTGTCAATCAAAAAGTTTAAAAATATAATTATGTGTTAATGTGCAATGTCTGAAAGGCACAAAAAGAAGGAAGGAGTTATGAGAAAAAGCTTTTCTTTTTATCCAGTTGTACCTCAGGAGTACTTCCTCATGAAGACTGTAAACAGCTGTGAAAAAAAAAACTGGGTCTGTATAAGCCGGGCGTGATGGCACACGCCTTTAATCCCAGCACTTGGGAGGCAGAGGAAGGAGGATCACTGTGAGTTGAGGCCACCTTGAGACTACCAAGTGAATTCCAGGTCAGCCTGGGCCAGAGTGAGACCCTACCTCGAAAAAAAAAAAAAAAAAGCAAAGAATTGGGCCCATATATTTAAGCATGGAGTGAGACTGGTCATCCTGTTGCTGCCCTCCTTACTTGGCTAGACACAGTTGCATTCTCCACTTACGTGCCTATAACCTAACTCTACGTGTTGCAGTGGACTTCTCAAACTACTCTACTAAGAGCCTCTTTTCACCCAAAACATTTTTATATGACCCCTAGAAAATGGGTTTATAAAATAGGTATACATGAAACATAATGTTCACTGATAATATATCATAAAGAAATTTATTCTAAAAATTATTAGTATATATAATTTTATCATATATTAAAAACAAAAGCTGCAATTCAGAGCACACAGTGCTTGAGGAGGTGTTTCTGGGTCTTGCATCCATGATGCATGCATATGTCATGTGGCAGCAAGGCTGCAGTGGGGTCCTGGGATGCAGCCTGGGCGTGTGATGCCAGAAACATGGGGGTTGGTTATGTGCGTGGTTTTTCAATTAATTTGTGGTCATTGCATGTTTGGAAACCTATCATTGATGCCAAGTTTTCCATGACCCCATATGGGGTCTCAGCTTGCAATTTAAGAAGAGAGGTGATTGACAGAGCATGACACACACTGGGAGATGAGAGGCCAAACGGAATATAAGTAGAATGTCAAAGCAAGGCGGCTTCAGTGGGTGTTCATTATCAAAGGTTAACACATCATCACTGAGTGGGAGAATGTCCACCAGCTAGTGAGGGATGAAGCAGATCAAGTCCTTGGGCACTGTGGTAACACCATCTGTGACTGAGTTGAGACAGAAAAACAATTCTTGGGCTGAGGAGAATGCTCAGTGGTTAAATGTGCTCATTCTGCAAGCCCACCAACCAGGATTTGATCCCCAGCACCCACATAAAACAAAAGTGGCCCTTGTGTGTGTAATCTAAAGTGCCCAGGCAAGAGGAGGCACACTCTCCCACCATGATCCTCTGCTTTGCCCCTGGCCCAGAAACAGCAGACTCCCATGACCATGGGCTGACGCCTCTGGAACCACAAATCAAAATAAATCTACTCCTTTGACTTCTCTCAGGTTGTTTTGTCACAGCAACAGAAATCTGACTAACATTATTTTCCCCTTCTGAAAGTAGTCTCTTTATCCTCTTTCTTTTCCTTTCCTCCTGTGCTGAGAATCGACCCTGAGTCCTTGTACATGCTAGACAAGAACTCTACCACTAGGCCAATCCCTCCCCTTTTAATAAGAATGGTTATTGTGATCAATATAAAGTTAAATCCAATATTCTGTGGCATTATAGTACATACGATACTGACTTATTTAGTTGCCTGATCTCATCTCCCAACATTTTTTCTCATCATTGATTTACTTCTCCTTGAATTTAAGTGCAGTTGGGACTTGTACCATAAAAATTAGTCTCTAGTCCACATCTCCTAACCTTACCTATTTCAAACTATCTACAAAATACCTCCTCTTGGAAACTAACTCTTAGGCTCAAGTGTAAAGCAGCCAAATTAATCCTTTCTACCCAGTGTGTCCTGCAGGCAAGAAAGAGAAAATGGGTTATAGCAATCACACTCCACCCCATTCTGTTACATTTGGAATTCCCAGTGCAGTGACTAAGGATATGACAGAGGCAAATTAGGCAAGAAAAGGCTCCATCTGCTTCTTTTCAATCCATTTTTCTTCATCCTGCCCCAAGACAAGGGCCATTAAGCACAGAACAACATGCATTGTGGATGAACAGGTCCCAAATAGCAGAAATTAATCCCATGCAAGTGGGCTTGATCTTCAAAATAAGCAAACAAATTAGCTTGGTAAACAGTTTGGGAAGGATGGCTTGAGAGGCAGAGATCCCTCAAATTAGCTTTTAACAAATTAAATGGAGTTTCTAAAGTGAATGGAGAGGTTTCAAGAGGGCTGGAGTGTCAGGAAAAACCCTAAGCTTAGAAAGTAGTGGCTTGTGATTGACTGAAACTGGCTAGGAATGTCATCCGGGCCAAAGCCAGAACAAAATACAGTGACTCTCAACCCCACCACGAACTGAATTTCTACAAGAATCAGAGACAGACAGACTCACTTAACAGGTCTTCCTGTGCACTAGTAAGTAGGGAGCTATAGAGAATAGTGTACAAAGGAAACCATCTAGCCAGCCTGGAAGGAAGTCAGATTCCTAGTTAATGAATGTACTCAAATGCCAAGAGAGACATCTGACAAGTTGTTTCCCATGAATGTTTCCTCTCCTCTAATATTTAAGTATATTACTCAGAGGATCAAAAGACATAGAAAGGGATCAACATGATTTAACCTGAAATGTTCTCATTGTTTCACTTTAGCAATCAAGATTTTTGTTTTAATTGGCTTGTGTTTCTTCTGCTATATTATCTTGGTTATGCTTGTGTATGCTGTGTGGGTCTGTGCCTACTTGTGTGTGTGTGTGCATTTATTGCCAGTTTCCCTCTATGTCTATGTTTGCCTTTATTGTATCTTAATATAGTTGCTATATCCATTTTAATAATACATTTAGTACGCTTCCCTTACTTGACAAGTATATTTCTATATATGTGACTCTAATTATAATCTTTTCTTTGTATGTGCATATTTGCATGGGTGTAAGTGTGCATATCTGTGAGCTGGTGAGTGTGCATGGTTTTGTGTATGCATGTGGAGGCCAAAGTATATTCTCAAAGGTCATCTATTAAACCACTATCCATGTTTTTTAAAACAGGGTCTCTCATTGGCCATGAACTTGCTTATAGGCTTCAGTGTCTGACCAGTAGCCCCAGGCCTACCTGCATCCCCACTCCTGGTTTGTTTGTTTGTTTGTTTGTTGTTTGTTTTTAACATGGGTTCTACAGAGGGAAATCAAGTTCTCATGCTCGCAGGGCAAGTGCTTCTCTGACTGAGCTGTCTCCTCAACCATATATAGCAATATTTTTTTTCAAGTTGCTAATCCCCCTCAATAGCTCCATGGTTGCTGTCAAGATTTTTCTTTAAAACTTTGTGCTTTTAAAAGCTTTATTACATAGCAAAGTTGAGAATATGGTAGAGAGATTCCATACCTATGTCCTGACCCCACATGTTCATAGCTGTCCCCATAATCAACATCTTTAGGGTGGAATATTTGCTTCAGTTGCTAAATCTGGGTTGGCACATTACAAGTGGTCAAACTCTATTTATATGAGGGACAACACTTGGTGAATATACTGTGAGTTTGAATACACATAAGACAACATGTCTCCAACAGGACCATACTCTACAAAGTAGTCTGTCTGTTCATGGTCCCCTCACATCCACCCCTAGAAACTACTATTTTTATTCTATCCACAACTTTGCCTATTCCTAAATGTCAAATCATTGGGATAACATAGTGTGTAACCTTTCATCTGGAAAGGTAAATTTCCTCCAGGATTTGTATGACTTAGCACTTTATTTTTTAGTGTTGAATAATATTCCATTATCTAAATGTACTAGAGTCTATCAGTTCACTTACAGAAAAGCATTAAAATTGTTTTCACCTTTTGATACTTACAAATAACTTTTCTATAGTGTCTTCAGCTCTTTTTTGGTAAATATGTTTTCTTTTTGTGGATAAATAAAAAGGAGCATTATTGTTGGCTCTTACCATAGGATTGTATTTACTTTGGCAAAAACTAGTTCATATACAAACAACAAGTGTGGGAAGAGCACTCCTATGACTCTGTGCCCTGGGCAGTATTTCACGTCACTAGTGCTCTGTATTTTTTTCTGATTTTAAAATGACATATTTATTACTATTATTATTATTAACAACATATTTTGTATAGATACATCATGTTTTTTTTTTTTACCATTCTGATTGGTGAAAACTTGAGTCTCCTATTATTTTAACTTACATTTTCCTAATAGACTATGTCTAATCTAGGACATTTTTTTTCATAAGCTTATTTTTCATCTGTGAGTCATCTTTGGTGAGGTATCTGTTAAGGTCTTTGGCCCATTTTTAATTAGATTGTTTACTTTTGTTAAATTGTTTTTTTTATTTATTTGAGAGAGAGAGATATAGAAATAGGCAGGTAGAGAGAGAGAGAGAGAGAGAATGGGTGCACCAGGGCAAACGAACTCCAGATGCATGTGTCCCCTTGTGCATCTGGCTTATGTGGGTCCTGGGGAGTCGAACCTGGGTCCTTTGGTTTTGCAGGCAAGTGCCTTAACTGCTAAGCCATCTCCCCAGCCCTTCTTTTGTTAAATTTTAAGGGTGTGTGTGTGTGTGTGTGTGTGTGTGTGTGTGTGTGTGTGTGTGTGTGTGATAGCCCTTCACCATATATGCCTATTTCTCCCAGTCTATGACTTGTTCTCCCAGCAGGGATTGAACTCAGTGAGGCTTGTGCATGTAAAGTAAGTGCAAAATTACCTCTGACCCATATCCCCAGACACTTTTGTATTACAGAGATGTATGCTTTTAACTTTAATAAAGTTTTATCAAACGGAGTTTTTTTAGTCTAGAAATTCTGTACTATAATGAATCTTGGTAAGCTGAGGCATAGATGGAGAAAAAGTACTTGTACTGGGCAATGAATTGATGAAATGAATGCCTACTGAATTATATTTTCAGTTAACCCATGCAGTTGTGTTGCTCTCTATTTTCAATTAGATTACAAGGTCTTTGAGAAGAATTGCCACATTGTATCCCTTAAAACACAGACTATTCCTGCACAATACAAACATGCCTACTGAAAACTTAGATGGCATATTTCTATTCAAGTTTCCTTTAGAAACCCAGAGGGCAATTCTAGCAGAAATCTGTGCAAATATAGTTATCCTTGAACCTCTATGAGTTCTATCATTCCAATATTCAGATCTGTAATATAATTAATTTCAAAAAATCAATAATAACCTGTATGTATATCTGTACAAAGATATGTAAGAATATATATATATATATATATATATATATATGTATATATGTGTATATATATATTCAGATCAGTGAACCACTAGACACTGACTATAGTCCATAAAATCTGAGAAACAAGTTTTAAATTTCATTTTCCTCTTGAATATTTCATTTGCCCAATCTTGAATATTTTTTTTTTTTTTTTTTTGGTTTTTTAGGGTTTCACTCTGGTCTAGGCTGACCTGGAATTAATAGTTCAGGGTGGCCTCGAACTCACGGCACCTCTGCTTCCCATGCTGGGAGTGCGCCACCACGCAAAAAAGCAATATATTTTAGCTGACTCTCTTCCATCACTGAAAATCTATGAAAAAACCCAGTACAAATCTTGTGGGACATGATAGCTAAAGGTTTTAGTTAAATCAGCCCCTCACCCACAGCTGGAGCAGGGATAGGGTGAGAGGAATGAGGGGAGCAGTCCTACATAATTCATTTCCAAAGTCAGAAGACTGGGCATTGGAAGGGTCACAATACTTGGATGTCTGAAGAGAAAATAAAGGTCTTAAAAGCTATCTTTTTTCCCTTAACCAACTAGTGAATGAGCCAAATTTTCACAGCCTTGTAAATTATAGAGATGAGGGAATTGAGGCTAAAGGTTAAGTGGGATGTCCCAAACATATATATATATCTCAATGGAGAGGACTTACTAAAATTGTCAAATTCCAAAAATGACTAAAATTTTCCCTGAATCACATTCTACTCCCCTAAAATTTGGATCAGTGGCAACTTTTTCAAATAAGGAGAAACTTCAGTCATCCAAGTTTGGCTATTCCCCAGCTCTTGTTCTCATGAAATTTAATTTGAACTGATGGTGATTATGAAAATAAAATGATTACTTCAATATGCACAGTATCTACATGCCTGGCAGTGAGTATAGTTAGAAGGGCTCTTCAGGCCTTTGGTGATTGATTCTTGTTTTACTTAGCGTACAGAGTTGTAGGTATCATTATGACATTTTCAAACAATTGGTTTTAGTTGATTCTCCCCCCCCCTTCATATTCCCTATTTCCCTATCACTTCTTTCTCCCCCTACCTCTTTTCTGTTTACATGTCAAATGTCCTTTTACCTTCCCCACCTACTTCTTGTCATCTTTTATAATCCTCTCTTGGAAGAGGAACTAGCATAGATGTCTATCAACAGACAAATGCATAATAAAAATGAGGTACATATACACAATTGAATTTTACTCATCAGTAGAGGAAAATGGATGGATCTGGAAAGAATTCTATTAAGTGAGGTGACTCAAATTCAAAAAGCTCCAAACTGAATGTTCTTTTTCATAGATTGATCCTAACTTATAATATTTATATATATGCAAATAAAGAGGAGCAAACATGGGCATACCCCAGAAAGCTCTTCACGCTTTGAAGACACCATCGAAGTAGTCTTATGACCCAGAAGAAAGGTACTTATTACCTCTGCTCTCCAGTTGAGGGAGCTCTGGCTCACATGCAGTAAAATGGAAATCCTGGATTTCAACCTGCACTTCTGGACTCAAAACTGTTCTCTCTCCAACCCTACTAGCCCAGATGGAGAATAGTTGATAGATAAAAAATGTTTATATTTAAATAATTCATGTGCTATTTATATATGCATATATCATGAAATGATGGGTATAAATAAAGTGAATTAATACATCCATCTCCTCCCAATTGCTCTGTGTGTTGAGAATGTTTAAGACTTATTCAGTATTATCATCTGCTCTCACCATAATGCATATTAGATCTTTAGAATTTATTTATGTTGCCCTGAAAAAAATTGTGCCCTCTGACCACCTCTTCCCCCATTTTTCATAGGGTTAGAGTTAGGGCTTTATAGCTCCTCCATTCTCTCTCTCTGACTCTATGAGTTCAATATTTTTAGGCTTTATATATGTTAGTGCTTGTTTTTTGCTTTGTGCCTGGATTATTTCACTTGTATATGGTCTTCCAGGTACACACATGTCATCACAAATGACAGGGTTATCTTCTGTTTGAAGACTGAATAATATTTTATTATATGTTCATATACAGGCAAATACTCTCCTTACCTATTTTCCAGTAATGGGTGCTTAGAGTGAGTCCTTATCTTGGAATTAATGTACCACTGAATATGGCAGTACAGATATCGTATCATCAAACTGACTTACTTTCTTGTGCTCTATACTTAGAAGAGGGATTATTGGACCATAATGTCATATTTTTAATGTTTTTTGATATCTCCATATGGTCTTCCACAATAGCTACACCAATTTACATTCCTACCTGCAGTGTACAAGGTTTGTTTTTCCTTAACATTTCTTCCAACACTTTCCTCTTCCTCTACTACTTCTTCTCCTTCTCCTTCTCCTTCTCCTTCTCCTTCTTCTTCTCCTTCTTCTTCTCCTTCTCCTTCTCCTTCTTCTTCTTCTTCTTCTTCTTCTTCTTCTTTTTTTGAGGCAGGGTCTCTCATTCTCATTCCAGGCTGACCTGGAACTCACTCTGCAGCTCCAGGCTGGCCTCAAACTCACAGCAATCTCCTTACCTCTGCCTCCCAAGTGCTGTGATTAAAGTCATGCACCAGCACGCCCAGCCAAAGGTGGTTTGACCCTCAAAAGGGCTCAGGTGCCATGCGTGGTGGTGCAGGCCTTTAATCCCAGCACTCAGGAGGCAGAGATAGGAGGATCACCGAGTTCGAGGTCATCCTGAGACTACATCCCAACACTTTCTTTTTAACAGCTATCCTCACCCTGATTTCAATTTGCATTTCTCCAAAGATTAGTAGTGCTGAGTGGGTTTCATATACCTATTGTCCATTGTATGTCTTCTTCAGATAAACATCTATTATGTTACTTGGCCTAGTTTAACATGTTTATTTGTCATTATTATTGAATTGCTTGAGCTCCTTGTTTATTTTGAATATTATCTTCTTCTCACATGTATGGTTTCACAAAACTGCTCATATTCTGGGGGATTGTCTCTGCAGATGGTTAATTATTGCCTTTGCTGTATTTTTAGCTTTATGCAATCTCACTTTTGCTTTTGTGCTCTATGCTTTGAAGTTGTATCTAAAACACCACAGAGACTGATATCAAAAAGTGTTTCTTTAACCTATATTATCTCCTAATTGTTTTATCATTTAAGATTGTAATTTTATTCTTTCATTCATTTTGCATTGCTTTTGCATATGTTATGAGTTGAAAGTCCAGTTTAATTCTGTTGCATGCAGATATACCATTTTTCAAGCAACATTTATTAAAGGATTTTTCTTTGTCGTTGTATGTTCTTGAACTTTTATAGACAGTTAACCATAAACATTTAGATTTAATTCTGCATTCCTTATTTCATTCCATTTAACAAATTTACACATCTGTTTTTACATTTCTTTTGTTTATTTGTTTGTTTGTTTTTTCAAGGTGGGCATTACTCTAGCCCAAGCTGACCTGGAACTTATTCTCAGGCTGGCCTCGAACTTAAAGCCATCCTCCTACCTGTGCCTCCCTGTGCTGGGATTAAAGGCATGTGCCACCACTCCCAATTTACACATATCTTTTTTAAAGCAAGTATAATACTGATTTGCTCACAATAGCTTTGTAGGATATTTGAAACCAGGCAATTATTCTTTTTTTTTTTTGGTATGTAGTCTCAGGTTGGCCTTGAACTCACGGTGATCCTCCTACTTCTGCCTCCCGAGTGCTGAGATTAAAGGCATGCGCCACCATGCCCAGCTTAATCTTATTCTTTTTATTCAAGATTGCTTTAGCTACCCTCAATCTTTTGTAGTTGCATAAGAATTTTAAGATTATTTTATTCTGTGAAGAATATGGTTGAGATTTTGATCATGGTTTCACTGGAGTTGTAAATCAGTTTGTATATGAAAGATGTGTGTGTGTGTGTGTGTGTGTGTGTGTGTGTGTGTGTGGTGTATGCATGCACCCGAACCCATGCATGCAGAGGCCAAAGGAAGATATCAGGTGTTCTCAACATCTCTTCCCCCTTAAGACAGGGTCTCAGCCTGAACCTGGAACTTCTTGTTTTTTAGTTAGACTGGATAACCCAGGAGCCCCAGCAATCCTCTGGTCTCCACTCTCCTCCTCACTGGGGTTATCAGGGTCTCATGCTTACACAACATGCACTCTTACCTGCTGAGCCATCTCCACAGGCCTTCCTTTGTGGCTACACATGTTTGAAGCTACAGGTAGGTTCTTTCCACTACATCAGAGATGAAGACACCAGATCACTTCCCTGAGTGACACATGGCCACTAAGGAAGGGTCTGCAGCCTCAAAGAATCCTCACATTCATTTCAGTATCGTTTGCATTTTGGTTCTGACTTCTCCCCACTTTGTGAACTTTTCAAGAGGATAAGGAAAGAAAATATCTTAAAAGAGAGATAGATCCAATACACTAGAGTTTGGAAGGGAAAGGGGGTAACATTACCTCATGAATATGCCACCTATCTCATATTTATGAAGCCCCACACAACATGAACAAAGCCCAAGTACACTGCTTCCTGCTTCAGGACGTCTGGGGTGGTCTCTCACTTTGCTTCACTACCTACGTTCTGTTTAAACTTGCTGTGTCTCTGTGCTGAGTTTTGTTTCCCTTTAAGAAGACAAGAAAGGAGGAAAATCCTCCAGCCTGATAAACATAGGCTGTCTTTCCATCATATTCTCTTCAGTTTCTTTCATCAATGTTTTATAGTTTTCAGTGTACAATACTTTACACACCTTGGTGAAATGTATTCCTAAGCATTGTGGATGCTATAATATATGGGATTTAATCTCTTTCTTTTAATTTTTGTTTATTTTTATTTATTTATTTGAGCAACAGACAGAGAAAGAGGCAGAGAGAGAGACAGAGAATGGGTGCACCAGGGCCTCCAGCCACTACAACCAAACTCCAGATGCATGTACCACCTTGTATGTATGGCTTACGTGGGTACTGGGGAATTGAGCTTTGAACCAGGGTCCTTCGGCTTCACAAGCAAGCGCTTAACCGCTAAGCCATCTCTCCAGCCCTAATCTCTTTTTTGAATAGTTTGTTGCTAATGTGTAGGAAAAAAGGCTGAATTGTGCACATTCTATCGGTATACTGAAGCTTTCTTGCTTTTATTAGTATTAAGACTTTTTTGGTGTAAATTTATAGTCATGCAAATTTATAGTCATTTGCAGAGACAAAATTTTTTTCTTTACAATTTGGATCTTTCCTTCCTTCTTTACCCACTTCCTCCTTCTCTCCCTTCCCTTCTCTCCCTAGCTCTCTGTCTCTCTCAGATTCCTGTATTGTATTGAATAGAACTGGCAAGAGTAAGCATCTTTCTTATGTTTTTCATTTTAAAGGGAAAGCATTCAGCTTTGTGCTGTGGAATATGATGCAGCTATGCATTGTGGTGAAACATATTCCCTCTATATCTAATTTACTGAGAAACTTTGTCATAAAAGGATGTTTTTGTTCCTCAAATCTATTAAGGTGATCATATATCTTCATTCTGTCAGTGTGGTGTATCACATTTATTGATTTGCATATGTCGATTCATCCACGCATCTCAGGGGTAAATTCCAATTGATCATGGTATGTGAACCTTTAATACTTTATTTAACAAGCAGCTGTTTCAAGTTTGTTAGTATTTTGTTGAGAAGTGTTTATGTTCATCAGGGATATTTACCTGAAATATTCTCTACCTCCTCCCCTCTCACTCTTCTTCTTCCTCATCATCGTCTTTCATAGCGAAAAAGTTCATAGGAAAAAGTCAATGTAAGCTGGGTGTGGTGGTGTGCACCTTTAATCCCAGTACTCGGGAGGCAGAGGAAAGAGGATTGCTGTGAGCTCAAGGCCACTCTGAGACTACATAGTGAATTGCAGTCAGCCTAGGCTAGAACAAAACCCTACCTTGAAAAACTAAAAAAAAAAAAAAAAAAAAAAAAAAAAAAAAAAAAAATCAGTATAGGGGAAGAGTTTGAGCAATGGCCATACAATTGGTTATTCCTTAACTTAGGTGTAATTATATGGTGGAATCTACAGATCCTGATATTTTCTTTTTGGGGAGGCTTTTGATTAATTATTCAATCTCCTGTTGTATTATTAGTCTATTCAAATTTTCTGTTTCTTTGTGATTCCCATTTGGTAGGATTTTTGTTCCCAGGAATGTTTCCATTTCTTCTAGCTTACCCAAGCCATTGGCACGAGCTTGCTCAGAGTAGTGTCTCGTGACCCTTTTTATTTCAGTGGAAATATTTGCATCATTTATATTTTTGGTGCTCTACCTCTTTTCCCCCTTAATTAGTAGAGATAAATGTTTGTCATTTTTATCTATCTTTTCCAAAAGACATTATTTCTGTAGCCTCTAGCTCATTTATTTCTACTCTAAATTTTATGATTTTATCCCTTCCATTGACTTTAGGCAAGTTATGTTCTCACTTCTGGGTGTGAGCTTAGGTTGCTTGGTTGGAGGTCATTTATTGTTCTTGATGTACATGTTTGTCACAATAAATTTCCCTCCTAGAGTTGCTTTTGCAGCATCCTCTAAGCTTTGGTGTTTTGTGTTATCATTTCCATTCTTTTTTTTTTTTTCTAAACAAAACCAACAGACTAGCCTTCTTTTATGAGAGAGAGTGATAGAAAGAGTGACAACAAGAGCAACACACAGAGAGAATTAGTGCACCAGGGCCTCCAGCCACTGTAATAACTCCAGACATGTGCAACCTTGTGCATGCATCACCATGTGTGTCTGGCTAATGTGGGATCTGGCAAGTTGAAAATAGGTCTTTAGGCTTCACAGTCCTCCATTTGTTTTGCTTTGTTTTTTCTTGGATGGGTTATTCAGGGGTGTGCTGCTTTATTCCCACATACTTATGAGTTTTCTCCATTCCTTTTGTTTTTATTTACAGTTTCATGATACAGTGTTTGGAAAAGTTTACTAGGATTCAAATCTTACATGTGTTAAGATTTTTTTTATAACCTAACCTATGATCTACATTGAAAAGTGTGACTATATGTCCATTGAAAAGAAGTATAGATGGCCCTTGTTGGGTGGAAGGTTGTGTATGATACCTTTGAACCTATGATACTATTCAAGTGCCCTGTTTTCTTTAGTGATTTTTGTCCTGTATGATGACTATTGTATTTAGCTTTGTGTTGCCAAATGACCCTCCAGACCACAGTTTATGGGAGAAAGGGAATTTATTTGAAGCTTACAGATCCAGGGGAAGTTACATAATGGTGGAAGAAGCTGGCTCACTTTTCCAGATCTAGAGAGAGAGAGAAAGACCACCATCAACACCATAAGGAAGCACACTCCAAGAACCCCAGGCAAAGCTCAAGCATATCTTTGCCTGGAAATTCCAGATCTACCCTCAAACATACATAAGGGCTGGACCTAGGATCCATCCACAGTGATACCAAGTCACAAGCTTAAATAAAACTCCTGAATCTACTGGGGACAGCCATTCAAACTACCACAATGACCTACTTTCAATGCTTTATCCATGGTTGAAGGTACAGTGCTGAAGGTATCATGGCATTGTTATTTATTTCTCTCTCGAATCCATTAGTATATGCTTTATGTACTGAGCACTCCCCACAATGTGTATTTATTTATTTACTTATTTATTTATTTATTCATTTATTTTTGGTTTTTCAAGGTAGGGTCTCATTCTGGCCCAGGCTGATCTGGAATTCACTATGTAGTCTCAGGGTGGCCTTGAACTCATGGTGATCCTCCTACTTCTGCCTCCCAGGTGCTGGGGTTAAAGGCTGGGCCACCACGCCCACCTACAATGTGTATTCTTAATCAAATCTTTATACAAACATGGGGTATAGTAGACATTTCCTTGATGCTGAGATAAATATCCTACCACACAGTTTATGTGTGGCAGGAAGGAATTTATTTCAGGCTTACAGATCCAGGGGAAGTTCCATCAGTGTAGAAGAAGTTGACTCCATTCATAAATCGAAGCAAAGAGAGAGAAATCACCAGGCAGCAAACACCACAAAGCAGCAAGCATGAAAGGACAGCAATCAGGACCCGCCGAGCTCAAACCTCTCTGTATCTGTGGCTAGAATTCAGATCCATCCCCAGTGAAATGCCCCCTCCATCAGGATTCTGGAGACTTAAGCAGAAAGTTTAACTTTAATAAAAACTAAGAGCCAGGCATGGTGGGGCACACCTTTAACCCCAGCACCTGGGAGGCAGAGGTAGGAGGATCACCATGAGTTCAAGTCCACCCTGAGACTACATAGTGAATTCCAGGTCAGCCTGGGCCAGAGTGAGACCATACCTCAACCACCCCCCCAAAGAAACTACTAGAGGATGTGGGGGGCATACATTCAAACTACCACATGGGGAAATCTGGAGAGAGTCTAGAAAGCTGAAGGATTTCTATCTATGGTCCTCTTTTAGGTGAAATTGCCTTTGGTGATGCAGCTAGTTCACTGTTCCACAGAATTCCACAGATATTGACTGAGCTATCTATGTAATGGTCAAACTGAAACAACCATCTTTATTTTGTCCCACTATTGAAGAGTACTACTTCCAAAGATTTTCAGAAAAAAAAAAAAAAAAGAAGAAGAAGAGAAAAAATACTAGTCCACACTGAGTTCTGGATAAAGCATTCAGAGCAGCAAGAAAAAAAAAAAAAAAAAAAAAAAAAAAGCCCATGTACATGAAATATAGCAGACCTTGGCTATTTACCCACCATTCTGTGCAGATTGCCACTTAATCTTAAATATGGAGGATAGCCACAGGAGCCAAGGAAATTAAATAAAAGAGATAAAAAGCAAGCATTCAGGAAAGTACACTTCTACATGAATCTATTACAGATAATTTTCCTATGAATTGAAAATACTTACACAAATGTGTTTTCTGCTTTCTGTATCTTGAATCTGTTGAGTTTATAGTTATCAAAGTGCAATCAATGGGTGATGAACTGCTAGGAAAATAGCAAAGAGAAAATTGCTCATTGACTCTTGTTAAAGTAAATAAGTAGGAAGCCATTAGTCTGGTAACTACGATACCTACACAAGCAATCTAAACTGAACATAGGTAGTCGTCAGATATGATTAATTTAGAATCCATCGTCAGTCAGTCATGAACATACAGCCATCCAATGGTCACACCAGTAAGGATCACATCACATCCACATCAGGCAAATGACTGAAGCCAGTTTCTTTTCATTGGTCCAATTCAGCATATAAATGTTTACTCTGTGTGCTTCAAGAGAAGGCCTTGCTGAACTTGTTCTAGAGGTGAGTTCTTTGTTTAAATACTGTTCAATTTATTTTGCCCAAAGTTTTCTTGGATCACTCCCAATATTGCTAAGAAATAATTTTAAAAACATGCCTTTTGTACACATGAGCTAGATAATAGATGATATATTAGATAAATAGATAAATGATAGATATATAGATAGATGATACATAGATAGATGATAGATAGATAGATAGATAGATAGATAGATAGATAGATAGATAGATAGATGATAGAATAGATAATGCTAGGAAATATGCAGCACAAGGAGACTTCACTATGCAAACATTACAATAAATTTATTAACCTATTGTAGCAGACAGCTTTATGTTCACTGAGATGAAGTTCCAGACCAAGCACAGTTATGGAGGAAGGGATTTATTGAAGCTTACAGATCCAGGGGCAGTTCCATAATGACACAAGACACTGGCCTGCTCTTATAGGACCAGGCAAGAGAGAGAGAGAGAGAGCCAAAAGCCAAAAGCCACACAGCACAGCACATTTCAGGAACTCCAGCTAGGCACACTTTGCATACCTTTAGATTGAAATCTCAAACCTACCACCACAACTTAAGATCTGCTGTGACATTGCCTCCAGCCAGGTAGATGCAGATACAAACTACAAACTAATAAAACACTGAATATATTCAAACTATCACATTCAACCCCTGGCCCCCAATAGATTTTAAACCATCACACATTGTAAATTGTATTAAGTCCAGTTTCAAAGCTCTCCATGGTCTTGATCAACTTAAGATATTGAGTCCTGTAAAATCAAACAAGTTAAATACTTTTAACATATAAAGGCAGAGTAAACATTTTCAGCTGGTATAAGGCATAGCAAGGAGAGACTAGAACAATGCAAACTCAACGACCACCAGCAATCATCAAACTTCTGCAGTTCAAGTTCAATAAACTAGAGTCTGACAGTCTCCAGGGTTTTCAATTTTGCCACTCCAGCTGGGCAGAGTAGCCAGGGAAAACTTCCATCCCAGGCCAACAATGCACTCATGTAGCCCTTGCACAGTCCTGGTATATCCAAAACGTCTTCAGGTCTCCATACAAACCACAGTCCATCTCCCAAAGGCTCTTCAACCTATCAGGGCAACACACCCTGCCTCATGCCACATCTCAGCAGCCGCTGCTGGAACCATGTGTGTACTTCATGACCACTCCACACACATTTTTCATGCTTCCAAAACTCATACCAAGTATGCAGGAAACAGTTATATTCTTAATTCAAGGATGAAATTAAGCATAACCTTGAAAAGAAGGTTCCTTCTCTAGTCAACTCTTTCAAAAAGAGTTTGCATTTCTATCATAGTCTTTCCTTGGGCATCCTCTCCATTGTTTTAATGTAAAGCAGTTGGGCCATCTTCCTTAAAATTGATAATGTGTTTGACAATAGCAGCTTCAGTAACCTAAAACCAGTCTCAGTGCCTGCAATTTTAACTTGCTTGAGGTTTTCCAACTTAAAACCAACTTCAATCTAAAGATATGCAAAGTGTGCCTATCTGGAGTTCCTGAAGTGTGCTGTGCTGTGTGGCTTTTGGCTTTTGGCTTTCTCTCTCTCTTGCCTGGTCCTGTAAGAGCAGGTTTTAAGTTGGAAACTTAAAGATCCAATATCTTTAGCCAAGCACATCAGTCCTTTAAAAATTTAACCTTGACTGAATTCTCTGGCCTTGGGCAGCAGAACACAGCTATCCATTAAGCCAGTAGCCCAGTTCCAACAGAGTCCTCTGCAGTATTTGTTTCCCCATAGGAAGCTCATAAGTCAGGCTTCAAAGTTGAATATTATTGGCACTTAGTATTCTCAAACTCTCATCAGAATAGTCCAAAATACTTGGCTTACCACTCCAGGAGGCATCTTCAGTTGCAAGCACCAAGTCCATGCCTGTTCCTCCAAAACAAAGGTTACAAAAGACCAAAATCCACAAGGTCAGGTTCATCTCACCCCACTCCTGGTACCAAGTTCTGTAGTAGACAGCTTCAGGTTCACTGAGAAGAACTTTCAGACCAGCACAATTATGGAGGAGGGATTTATTGAAGCTTACAGATCCAGGGGAAGTTCTATAATGGCAGAAGATGCTGGCCTGCTCTTACAGGACCAGGCAACAGAGAGAAAAAGCCAAAAGCCATACAGCACATAACACTTCAGGAACTCCAGCTAGGCACACTTTGCATATCTTTAGATTGAAATCTCAAACCCACCACCACACCTTAAGATCTGCCTAGTGACATTGCCTCCAGCCAGGTAGATGTAGATGCAAACTACAAACTAATAAAACACTGAATATATTGGGGAACATCTATTCAAATTACCACACCTATCAAACAAAATAACACTGATAATGAGACAAATGAACAGAAAACTCAACAGTGTTCCTGACCAAAGCATAAACACCATAAACCTGCATCTAATTATGCAGTCATCAGACCAATGCAAACTGAAAAACATTCTGCAAGATGCCCAGCTTAGACTTAGGAGGCTAAGTCAGGAGTAGCAGTACAGTTGGACTACCTAGAAAGACCTCATGTCAAAAAGAGCCACTGTTGTGAGAGGAAAAGATGAAAAATAGATAAATACTTGATAGATAATTAAATGATAACAGGAAAACTTATAGACTAAAGAGAAATTATGACTAATTCAATATGGCTTCCTTGATTGGATTTTTTTTTAAATAGAGGTTTAAAATCTGAAGGCTGAATTGGGCTTGGTGGTGCATGCCTTTAATCCCAGCACTTGAAAGGCAGAGGTAGGAAGATCGCCATGAGTTCAAGGCCACTCTGAGACTGCATAGTTAATTCCAGGTCAGACTTACCTAGAGTGAGACCCTACCTTAGAAAAAAAAAAGTCTGAAGGATGGAGAGATGATTCAGATGATAAAGGTGCTTGCTTGCAAAGCCAGATGGCCAGGATTTGACTCCTAGTACTCACATAAAACCAGATGCACAAAGTGGCACATACGTCTAGAGTTCATTTTTAGTGTCAGGAGGCCCTAGTATACCCATTCTCTCTTTCTCTGCTTGCAAATAAATAAGTAAAAATATGTCTTAAAAAATAACTATTAGAGCCAATCATAGTGGTGCACAGCTTTAATCCCAGAACTTGGAAGGCAGAAGTAGGAGAATCACCATGAGTTTAAGGCCAGCCTGAGACTTCAGAGTGAGATCCAGGTCAGCTGGGGCTACAGTGAGGCTCTACCTTGATAAACCAAAACAAAATTTAAAATGAAGGTAAAAATAAGATTATGGACTGTCAATTAGATAATAGTGATATATCAGATTTTAATCTCCTCAATGTGAGAAGTAAAATTTATATCCACAGAATATTCTATTTTAAAGAGATGTATTGCACAATATCACCAATTAACCCTCCAGTGGCATATATGTACACACATACATATGGTACATGTATCCATAACTAACTCTCCCATTGTATAGATGTTATATGTGCCGGGTGTGGTGGCGCATGCCTTTAATCCCAGCACCTGGGAGGCAGAGGTAAGAGGATCGCCATGAGTTTGAGGCCACCTTGAGACTACATAGTGAATTCCAGGTCAGCCTTACCTAGAGGAGACTCTACCTTGAAAAACAAAACAAAACAAAATTTAATTAATTAATTTTTTAAAAGATGTTATATGTGTGTGTATCAGTAACTTCTCAGTGGTATATATGTACACATGTATATATCTATCTTCATCTATATCTATCAATATATCTGTTATTAACTTTCCTGTGGTATTGGGTATGTGTATATGTGTTAGGGAAAGAATGAACACAACATTTTTACTTTAGCTAGAGTATTTTAAATTGAAATTTGAATATTAATGGATAAATGACAGCCTTAGCTATGTTGGGTAATATATTTCACTGAACTCACATTCATCATTTATTGAGCAATCATCATTATATTAGGTTCTATGACCAAATGCAAATCAAATACCCATAAGATATCAATCCTACCCTCTGGGAGCTCACACACATTTTAATGGTGTGATTATTTTCCAGTTCACTTTGTAAGTCATCAGCACCCATGTGGGTCACTGTTTCTTACAAATTCAAACACTCCATCTGGAAGGAGGAAAAAAGTTCGTAAGACTCAGGAAGTAAATGAAACTTATAAGGCTCAGGATGCTCCTAAAAGTTACAAGATTCACAGGGCCTGCCCCTGTATATATACAGTAACAATGGCTAGGAAGAGAAGTCTCCCATTGGCCCACAGAGCTGTTTTCAAATTGTGCAGGAAACTCCAAGGATGCAGTTTTGTCAGTTGTCAACCCATGCTACGCTGGGTTTTTTCAGTGATCCAGCTGCCTTCAAGTCTCCCTTGCTCCTGTACCTAGCCCTTCTCCTATGACCATGTAAAGTAACCCTAATAATCTCACTAGTTCACTAACCCAGACTTGAGAGAATTGTTTCTTTGGTCTGTTATTGGTTTTCCATCTGGGGTGAATCTCCCTAGGAAAAGTTATACAACAATTGCCACACTTCTTAGTGGTGAGATGTAATGATACGTTATCACATTTCCAGTAATGATAAAAAAAAAAAATTCTAAGTCTGGGAGATGTGTTGGCTATGGCCAAACAGGTGTGCAGTACTCACTGTTGTACTCTGACCCTTTCCTGAGCCTCCCTTAGGGGAAGGAAAACAACGTTCCTCAGATATCCTGGTAGCTAAGCTATAAAGGCAAATTAACTTCTGCCAATTAGATGCATGCTGAGGTCAGAAAGGCAGAACAGGACTAGAGTAACTTACATTTTTATTAGCCAATGCTGCTAACATGGTGGCAGAGACACAGCAGTTATGAGGCTGCATGCAGCTTCTTGGGGTCAGGCTGTGGCTTTGTGTGATAGGACGGCAGTCACTGCAGTAGCCTTGCTTGCAGGAGTGAGGGTTGGGACAGTAGCACCTCCCTCATTCCTGAATTGCAGTGTTGGTGACATAGCCTCAAATCACACTGGAGTAGTCACTTTCTGACCCTACTCTTGTAGATTTCCAACCATTTTGTTCATTAGCCTACTTTATAACCCATGTGTACTTGGGTTTCCATTACAAGTGGCCTCTTTATTTGTCGACTAGGTAAGTTCCTACTCACTATTCAACCTGAATGATGGACTTCTACTCTGATACTGTCTCTGTACTAACACAGTCAGTCATCCACATCCACATCTCCAAACTGCCAAGAACAAAGGTATGACCAATTTTCTGTTGTAATTACTTTTGAATTGCTGGGACAAAACACCAAACCAAAAGCAGCCACTAAGCGTAAGGTTTTTGGATGCAGGGACTTGGCCTGTTTTTTTTATAACTTATTAATTTCCATTCATTGATTTTAAAAATCATGCATTAGTGAGAAAATAAGAGGACAGAGTGAGTCATTTCAGGCATTTTAAGTCCATGAATAAAAAAACGACAGCAAGGCCAGGTGTAGTGGTGCACACTTTTAATCCCAGCAATTGGGAAGCAGAGGTAGTAGGATTGCCATGTGTTTGAGGCCAGCCTGAGTCTACATAGTGAATTCCAGGTCAACCTAGGCTAGAGCAAGACCCTACCTTGGGGAACAAAAGAGAGAGAGAGGGAGGAGAGAGAGAGAGAGAGACATCAATACTACAGAAACAGTGCTTGGGTTGGTCTAAATATAGATAGCCTATTTTGTAATGTAAACATGATTGAAAGAAACTTGTTCATCAAATGAAAATGTCTGATTTTTCTACTGTTCTATTAGTTTTCTTCTGAAATAAATTTCTGGTCATAATTTGCATACCATATAAAAAACCCAGTTTTGCTACACAGTCTGAAGAGTTTCATTGTGCTGTGAGATGGAAGCTTCATAAATAATGCAGCTCTATCATATCAACATTCCTACTATAGGTGTGTGCATCACCCTTTTCTCCTCTCTTCTCTCCCTCTGTTTTGTACATGCACGCATGCACACGTGTGTGCGTGCACGTACACACACACACACACACACACACACACACAATTTCCTTTCTCTCTCCTCTCTCTCTCCTTTTTCTTCCCCTTTCTCCCATTACAATAAACTTTTGAGTCCAAAAATAGTAGGTTAAGACTAATTGAGGAAGACACCTCATGTCAACCTTTAGTCTTCACACATGTATGCATATATATACACACACACCTGAACACACAAGCCACATGCAAATATATACACAAAAATACACATGGGTTTCTATGCAAATTCCTAAGACTCCTTCCTCTCCAGTATTCTGCCAACCAAAATTCTCCCTGCTTCTGTCCCTTGGCACTCTGACCTCTGGATCTTATAACTCAGGGATGCTGCTATACTTCATATCTACCTTCTTTTTGTCAGTTTGAAAAAAGCATGTCTAGACAAAAATCTAGAGTAATCACAGGGTCATCTCATATTGTTTTCCTTTTCTTAGAGGTTGCAGTCTTGTTCTGTCTATTATCCTTATCAGAGCATAGTTATTATATAGGTTTCGTCTGGCTTTCTAGCTTTTCACTGTGGTATGCAGGGTGTGGCAGTTCAAGAACCAATTATTCTGCTTTTGGTAGTAAACTTCACTAAATCCAGTTTTCAAAACAGAACTCAGTAAGAAATCATATTGAATGATCAACCATAAACACTGTATTATCTAAATTATCAAAGAGGCAACATTAAGAGTGTTAGGTCAGACAGGTCCCAAAATGGAGTCAAGGACAGCAGCATGGCGACAGAGACATCAGGAAGTGAATAATCCACATTCCTCAAGAAACCGCCCAGCCATTATCCCCTCCTTGCCTGCAATGCCCCCAGGTCAGGGTTTCCTGCCCCCTTATCTCCTAAGTGGCCTGGTCACTGTTCTGGTCTCACACCCTAGCTTTTTGAAATGGCTAAGGTAAAGAACAAAGGAGTTCTTTTCCCTTCCTCACCTTCCCCCAACTGACCCTATAAATCCTACTACCTGCGGAACTCAGTGGGCTGTGCTCCTCTCCTGTGAGCCAGCCCTGGCAGCTCATGTTTTTCCCAAATAAAAGCTTTCGTCTTTGCCTTGTAGTGGTTTGCGTGGTCGTGGTCACTGCCAAACTTTACAAAGAATATTACAGTTATCTTGAAGAGTGAGTAAAATTATATTTAAACATTTTTGTGAGGGCTGAAACAATCATTTTTTGTTATTTCAAATATGTAATAAAAAAACAAGTAAAGAATTGCAAGCTGGGTGTGGTGGCATAAGACTTTAATCCCAGCACTCAGGTGGCAGAGGTAGGAGGATCACTGTGAGTTTGAGGCCACCCTGAGACTATATAGTGAATTCCAGGTCAGCCTGGGTTAGAGTGAAAAACTACCTTGAAAAACAAAACAAAACAAAAAAGAATTGCATTCCTATGTCCATTCTATTATCTTGAGTACTTGTAATTATGTTTTATTATATTACCTTTCCCTTAAAAAAACACAATGTCTTGATGATGCATATTTTATATACTTATGTGTATGTTCTAGTTTTCATTGACCCAGGGCCCCATTTGAAGGGCCAAATATATTTTCCATGTCTTTGATAAACATTATTTGGGGATAAATTCTGATTTATCTGTTTCTCAGAGCAAGGAGCACCATTAAAACAAGTTTCATTTATTTCCCCAGGTTGATTATTGTCCATGGTGAATTTCTTGAAAAAGAGTTGTACCAGGACAGGAGAAAGAAGAACGCTTAAATCAACTCAGAATGAAACACTGAATCAGTGCCTGAGTAGAGGAAAATGGCCTTTGCAGACCTCAGTGTAACACTTGGCCTAGTTTTTCCTTAAGATTTTGTTCCTGCTCCCAGTTTGTCATTTCTGTAATGGGCTTTTAAATGACTTTTATTCTTCAGGAAGGCAGCGTGTATCAAGGTGCGGTAGAAAGAGTCCTGGGATGGGAGTCGGAAGGGTTAGGTTACGACTTTACCTGTTGTATGCTACTGTGAGCTGTGTGATTTGGGGGAAATTATTTACCTTGTCTCAAGTTAGGAAGACAAAGAAGAGTTTTTCACTCTTTTCCTTTTGCGTGTTTCTTTTATCACTGGCCTTTAAGCTGGATAATATTGTGAATAAAATAATATTCAGTGAAACTGTAGTGCATGAAAGAAAGGAGAGTGGGTCTTTCCTGTATGGCCACAAAATGCGAAAGCCCTGCAGCTTGTCCTCTCTTTCTGGACCTAAAGGCAGCCCTCGGGCTCCCACAAAAAGAATAAATGAATATCAAAACCAAGGAATGTCATGAATCACCTTCTACACATAGCTCCCTTTGATTTTAAGTTTCTGTGACATTTGCTCCCCTCCACGTCTTTCCGCCATGAGAGCCAGAGAACCGTGTCCTTTCTGCTGAAGAATGTGCATGGAGGCTAAAGTTAAAGGCATTATCACACAGCAGAAAAAATAAGACATGAAGTATATTCTTGTGTCTCACTTCTCATAGTAGAAGGAACTTTCGCGTCACCAGCACCTATTATCTCAGAGCCGGGAAGGCAGAGACAAGTAGATCCCCTGGGCAAACTGGCTAGGTGGGCTTACCAAATAGGTGAGCTCCAACTTCAGAGAGACCCTGTCTCATGCAGTAAGGAGAACACTGATAGAGGGACACACTTGATGACACAAGCATGCATACACACATACAAGCCCACTGATAATAAATAAATAAATAAATAAATAAATAAATAAATAAATAAATAAATAAATAAAATTTAAAAAGCTGGGAGATGACTCATGGCTCAGCTATTAAAGGTGTTTGTTTGCAAAGCCTGATATCATGAGTTTGATTCCCCAATACCCACATAAAGCCAGGTGCACAAAGTGGCAATGTGTCTGGAGTTTATTTCAACTGGCAAGGGGCCCTGGCATGTCCATCTTTTCTCTCTCTTCCTTTTTCTCTCTCTCTCTCTCTCTCTTTACAAATAATATATAATTAAAATATAATTTACAAAGGAAAATTTACTTCTCTGAACTCAGTTTGTTACCTATAAAATGAGAATATATTATATGCAACCCATTCCATAACTAGAATATTATGTGAGCAGGTTTGCATACATAAAACCTGAAATAACACTCAGGTATTGGCTCTTAGTGATGTGTAGGGAAATGGAGATGAGGTGTACAGAGGAGCAGTGAGGGCCTGGTCAGGAAATTAACTGCTGAGGTAAGGATTACTGATTGGAGAATGTCTTTGGTATTCTTTAGAGAAAACACCAGAAACTGGGAAGATGGAACCCCATGGTGCATGAGTGCAATGTAATGGAGCTCAGTTTTGAGTTTGGATATTGTTACTAGCAATGTGACTTCCGTGGGCCCAAGTCTCTCTACCTGTAAAAAAACTTAAAGTATTAAATGACTTAGTATATGTGAAGTCATCGAAAATGCTCAATAAATACTAGCTACTCTTTGCTTCCTGATAACTTTCTATATTAGATACCACAGTTCTATTGAGTGATTGTTCTCCGATGACTGCTTTGATAATTCAGAAGTGATGTTACTCTAAAAGTAACTGCAAATGATGCTTCTTAGAGATATTTTAGGTTCTTTCAAAATATGTGTGTTTCTACTACCAATTTTCTTTGTTTTAAAGATGTTTTTGTATTTTTTATAATTAATGCTAAAACAACATAAAAGGCATAGTTCAAAATTCTGAAGTGTTTTTTTTCTTAGAATTCAGAGATATAAATTTCTTATCCTTTTAAATATGCAGAGCATTACCTACCATAGAACACAATCCCAAAGAAGTACAAGTATTTACCTTTAAAGTTTTTAAAAAACTTGAAACAACAAATGTCCTTACAAGATAAAAAATTGTCTAAAAATTCAAATTCTTTTTTCTCTTCATTAACATTAACTTTCTACAGAGGTTGTATGTCTGGCAAGAGCTCCCTGTGAGAACTCCCTTTGGGCTAGGTTGCAAAGGCCCTTAAACCCACTATTCCATGTGGCTAAGACCCTCTTTCCTGGGAGAGTGTCACAGTGGTAGTCTGCTGGCAGGCCACTAGAACACATTCTCCTTTAACGTGGGACTGTGGGAGAACCACACTACAGATATGCTACATTCAAATGTGCTGAGAGAAGGTTAAAGCAGCTACTAGCTGACCCAAGGAGCGAGGAGAGCTCTATGGTGGTCATGCTCTGAGGTTCGCTTCACACTTCACACCTTCTCACAGAGTAACACCATCAGCTCAGACCAGGGAATTAACCACCACTCAAGGTCTGGGTTTGTTTGGCTTAAGCTTAATCCTCCTCCCTTGCCTGGCTTGGGCACAGACATGTGAACTAATGACAACCAATAGACAAAAGGAAAGGTTTGGTGGGATCCTCAGATATGGCTCTCTTTCTCTAGGAAAAAGAGCCATAGTTCTTCTGCACAATTTGGTCCTGCTGCCAAGGGCAACCATCCAGCTACCATACATGGATATGACTATCAGATGGAGTTCATTATATTTTACTTGAAGACAGACATGCACAAAGTATATTATTCAAAATTATGGAGGAAAGGATTAAGATAAAGAAAAC
The DNA here is from genome assembly GCA_036365145.1 of Orientallactaga sibirica. NCBI lineage: Eukaryota > Metazoa > Chordata > Mammalia > Rodentia > Dipodidae > Orientallactaga > Orientallactaga sibirica. The sequence goes on from JAEOAD010000027.1 coordinate 5,553,765, forward strand.
TATAGTGTCATGAAAATACTAGACTAGTCAGGCCTCCTTGGGTGCTAATTTTCATTACTTATAATCTTCATGACTGTAGACAAATTACTAAGCATCTCTATCAGTTTCCTCATCTATAAGATATATATCCTGTCTTTTTCAAATGAAACCAAAGGTGCTTCTTTTCAAAGGTGAAAAGAAGAGATTCTCATTAAAGTACAAAATAATGTAGACAAATTTTATCTTTTGACATCTTTCTAGAAATATTTATCTTTGCCCATATCTCAGAAACTTCTACAACACAAGTGTTGAGAATTTTCTGTAAAGTAAAAATACCATGCACTAGTTTAAATGTATTTCTAGCAGAATAAGTTAACAGGGTGACTGAATGGAATGCTGAAGACACAGCCATCACTATTTAATGTGCATTGTATGGACAGATGAAGGATATACCCCACCAAATAAGGCATGTTGGGACATTAAAATACCTTTCTATAATTAACATCAGCAGGTGATGATAGTGTCCTTGTGACATATTACCTGGTTAAAAATATAACTGAAAGTATAATCAGAACCTGAATATGCTTTGGAAAGATGTGATTACTTTCCTCAAGGGCCCTGAGATACTTGATAAACCTCTATCTATTCACATTATTTTCTTTCATTCTTTCTCTTACTAGGCTAAAGCTGGAACTCAGGTCATCACACACGTGAGGCCAGGGCATCCCTACTGTACCACATCCCCAGCCCTACATCTAGTCACTTCTCCTTTTCCCTGAGGCAGGCCAAGATTTGTGTTTCATGAATGAGAAAGATTTGTGGAGCATCTGGGAGACTTTATCCTGAAAGTCCAAAGTCCGCTTTATTTTCTGTACCACAGGGGTTAGACTATACAAAGCTCCTCATCTTCCATTTTGTTTTTCAGTCACTTTTGTGCTCAAGTTGAGCATTTCCAAATTAGGTAGAAAAAGTGAAATGTCCCTGAGGTGCTCGTGTATTTGAACACTTGACTCCCAACTAGTGGTATTGTTTTGGAAAGCTGTGAAACCTTTGGAAAGTAGGACTTACCTGGAGGAAGTATATTTCTGGCCACAGGCCTACTTCCTGTCACCTGTTTGTTTCCAAGTCTGAGCAAACCCAAGCAAGTATTTGTCACATGCTCCCACCTCCACTGCTGTGTCTTCTCCCAATGATGATACCCCTCACACCAGAACCAAGCAAAATTATCTTCCCAAAAGTTGCTTCTTAGCAGGTATTTAGTCACAACAAGAAAAGTAGCTAATACAGTTAATGGGATCCTGTTGTGAACTCAGTTATGCCTTGCTAGAACTGATAAATACTTGGGGCTGGGGAGATTGCCCAGTGGTTAAAGACACTTGCTTTAAAGGCTGGCATCATGGGTTTAATTCCCTTGTACACATATAAAGTTAGATGTATTAAGTGGTGTACGTGTCTGGAGCTCATTTGCAGGGACAAAAGGCTCTCTCTCTCTCTCTCTCTCTGTTTCTCTCTCTCTCTCTGCTTGCAAATAAATATTTTAAAACTTGTGTGTCTTAATTTCTGGTACTTTAAGATGTAACTATTGGAATGTATGTCCTTTAAAAAAGTAATTCATATAAAATGAAATCACCCCCAGGTGCAGAGGCTTACACTTATAATGCTATCAGTTGAGAGGCTGAAGCAAGAGAATTGCTATGAGCTTAAGGTCAGCTTGGGCTACAGAGTGAGTGTCTAACTAAAATAAGTAATAAATTAAAAGCCAAAATAATTAAGATGGACTCTGATCATCTGGTATGTTTATAAGAAGAAATTAGGACCCATCAAAGACATGCAGAGGGGAGCCCATTCAGAAATAATGGAAGGCGCCTCTTCACAAGCGCAGGACAAAGGACCTGAACAAACATACCCTGAAGACACCTTGATCTTGAATTTCCAGGTGCCAGAATTTGGAGAAAATAAATTTCTATAGTTTAAGCCACCCAGCTTATAGTACTTTGTTTCAAGCTAACTGCAGCACTACCACATCCTATATGAGTTTGAACTTAGTCCAGAAAGAGTGATGTCTTATAAATCCTGCCTTCTCTCCTCTTCAGGAACAACTGCAGCTCTTCATAATTGCTATGCATCAGACAGGAGGCCAACAGACTGGGTCTCCTTTATAAAGTTCAATAAGACTTCAGTATCTGAACTCATCAATTCTAACTGTCAATGCCTACTGTGCTATTCTCATGCTGTGCCCAGCACCAACTTTGATTGCACCTTGTGTCTGTCTCACAGCTGTGGAAAACCCAGGAACTTCATTTCTAACGTGGGACCTATCAGTAACAAACTGGAGGTGAGGGCAATTCAGTTGACCACTGGGCCTCAGTTTCTTTATCCATGCAATGATTCAGATTGTTTCCACAGGAGAGGGAGAGCCCAAGGTCCAGGCTAGCCCATAAATTTTGATCATGATCATTTAAGGGAAAAAGACAATTTTAACAAAGTATTCACTGTTCCAACCAAGACCACTACATGATTTTGCACCAACTATGAGTTTTACATTACAATTAAAAAGAAGAAAAACATAATGAATGCTTTGTAATATGTAATGTTCTCTTCTAAATCTTTGCATTTTTGCTCATTTGATATTTGTAATAGTCTTTTTAAAAATATATATTTTGCCAGGTGTGGTGGCGCACGCTTTAATCCCAGCACTTGGGAGGCAGAGGTAGGAGGATCACCCTGAGTTCAAGGCCACCCTGAGACTACATAGTGAATTTCAGGTCAGCCTGAGCTACAGTGAGACCCTACCCTGAAAAACAAAATATATATATAATTTATTTATTTGAGAGAGAGAAAGTGGCAGAGAGAGAGGGAGAGAATGGGTGCAACAGGGCCTCCAGCCACTGCAAACAAACTGCAGATGCATGTGCCCTTTTGTGCATCTGGCTTACATGGGTCCTGGAGAATCTAACTGGGATCCTTTGGCTTTGCTCGGCAAACATCTTAACTGCTAAGCCACCTCTCCAGCCCCTATAATAGTCTTTACAATCATGGACTAGGTAGTCATTTTCATGCTATTAATAAACATGCTAAAGTCTGTACTCGGGTCACATGGCATGTGAGATTAGATTATTCCAGAATACACACCAGGCAGTCTTACCCCAGAGCCTGTGCATTTAACCTACTTCCCCATGTTGAAAAAGAGCCGACATTATAAGTGTCAAAACAGGTGTAGGCAACACATTCCTGTATGTTCTCTGGGAAAACATTGCTCTGTTTCAGAGAAGCAAGGAATGGCTCTATATTAGAGCAAGACCATCTTCAACTACAATGACAGAAAACATAGCTTTCAACCGCAGTTAAGCCAAATCGTACTTTACACCAAACCAGTGCTTTTTTTTGTAGATTTCTATTGCAAAAAAAAAAAAAAAATTAATGATTATACTGAATAATAATTGTTAGCACTTAAAAACTTTAGGCATTTTCTTTCCCTATCTTTGATATAAGTGCCTACATAATAGCCTTGGTTTTACCTGTGGACCACAATATGCAAATACTACTTGTCCCTTTGCAGAAAAGGTTGGCTGATCCCCTGCTCAAGATTATTAGAGTGCAAAAATGAATTTGGATGATTGGAAAGATGATTGTAACCATTAATATTAATCTTTCTCTCCTTTATTAGCAAGTTATCAGTAAAATGAGTTACACTTCAGCCATTATGATGCTAATTATATTTTAAATTTTAATATGATTTTAGGCTTTAAGAAGTGGTTGTTGTTTGAAGGGCAGAAATGAAGATGTATTTTTAAATATTTTTATTTTTATTTTCAAGCAGAGCAAGATAGAGCGAAGAGAGACAGAGAGAGAGAATGGATGCACCAGGGCCTCTAGCCACTGCAAAAGAATTACACCTACATGTGCCACTTTGTGCATCTGGCTTTATGTGCATACTAGAGAACTGAATTTTAGTTGGGCTTTGCAGGCAAATGCCTTAACTGTGGAGCCATTTCTCAAGCCCCTGGATATGTCTTTTGAATGAAGACAAAATGAATAAATGAGAGCAAAAGAAACATCACACAGTGGCTGTTGTGTGGCCATGGTCAAGACAATGACAGTGGTTATGTTCTGTACACATAGGAAGTAAAGACAAGGGCAGTCTTAGTTCAAGCATCCCCAGTGGTATTGTGTACAGACCCTCTATAGGGTTATGGTTTATTTATTGTTTTCCTTTCTGTTTACAAATATTTTATTTTTACTTATTTATTAGGTGGGGGAAGAGGCAGGTAGAGAGAAAGAGAGAGAACGGGTGTGCCAGGGCATCCAGCCACTGCAAATGAATTCCAGAAGTGTGAGCCACCTTGTGCATCTGGCTTACGTGGATCCTGGGGAATTGAACCTGGGTCCTTTGGCTTTGCAGGCAAGTAAGTGCCTTAATCACTGAGCCTTCTCTCCAGCCCTATTTATTGTTTTTCTTATTCAGTTAGCTGCATCTCCTCATATGGAAACTCCCTCACTATATTCTCTTGATTTCCATAAGAAAACATTGCCAGTTATTTTTGTGAAATTAAATGTAAGGAACTGAGCAGAAACAGTTCTCATAACTTTACATATTTATGTTTCAGAAAATCATACATGTCACTCACTGAGCTGAGAATTCTTAACTCTGGTTCTTTTTCAATTTAACCTAAGCCCATGAAAATGTTAAAATTGTCCTACAGAAATGCAAGCACATTGTAATTTCTTTCCCAAGTGTTGAAAATTGGGCTCAGAATTCTGGGTGTGGTGGTGCATGCTTATAGTCCTAGCATTCAGAAAGTGGACGCAGGAGTATCAGAAGATCAAGGTTACATAGTGAGTTTGAGGCAGGCCTATGCTATTGAGACACTGCCTCAAAAAACTATAACAGTGACTCCTTCTTAAGAGGCTATTTCAGGTTATATGAGACGCCAGCATGGTTTATCTCCTCCTCATACTCAGCAGTTCAAATACCTTGCCAGGGCCTGGGAAGGTAGCTTAGCAGTTAAAAGACACTTGCTTGCAAAGCTTGCTGGCTTGGGTTCAATTCCCAAGCCACCCACATAAGCTGGATTCAACCCAAAAAGTGGTACAAGTGTCTGGGGTTCATTGGCAATAGTAAGAAGCCTTGGCACTCATGCATGCGCACACGTAAATTTAAAAAATTAAAATACTTTGTAAAGCTAATAACTTCTCCTCCTATATCTTTATTTCTAAAGTACTCCCAAGAACCATACCAGGAATAAAAGTTCAGGAAGTCTTCTTTTTCTGCAGTGGCTTCAACAACTAATCAGTGATGAAATTTGTAAGCATTTGTCATGGAAATTCCACGGGTTTGAATTTCTAAGTGTTTCGCACGTGTTACTTTTAATTCTCATAGGAATCTTGCAAAGTAGTTCCTGAAATTTAATTGATTTGATAAATTGTAGTTTCAGAGAGTAAATAAATAACAATCATGTATCCAAGAAATACTAGAATCCAATTAAAACCTGATATGTTTGATCCTAAAGCTTTGAGCTTCCTAACGTTTTCACTCAGGTTCTCCCATCTTTCTGCTCAGATCCATTGCCAATCATGGTTAGCGTGGGAGCCTGGCATCCATCTTGCTCCCCCACTTCCTCCCATTCCCTCATCTGCCCACTCTCACTTGCTGCTCTTAATATGAATGAGAGATGAGCTCTTTGTAATCCCCTAAGTAGCTCACAGGACAAAACAATCTCTCCTGTGAAACTTTATAGCCTAGATTCTCCATAAACCAGCATTGTTCTTACTGTGTTTGTCCTTGTATGATAATTTTCTCATCTCTTTTCTTGTTAGAATCAAAGATTTTAGCAGCCAGGGATTTCAACCCAATAAATATTGCTGAACATATGAAATACTCATTTTTCTGCTCCCTGGAAGAATTTATATGGTTGCTTCCCCCTAAGTAATTATTTTCTCCTTCCCGAAAGTCAAAAAGGCATTAAAAGAAATATAATAGCAGGAGGACCTTATCACAAGAAAACTTTTTTATAAATGTGTCTGCCTGGCTTGAGGAGACAATTGTGCCTCTCCTAGGGAGACCTGTGCATCACGTTGAATAGCATTCAAATGACTATCTTTCTAAATCTTCCACCTTATTGCATCTTTGTTAAAGTCAAGGCTCCAGGGAGTTCAAGGTGAGATATTACTGGCATGGTGTAAGGCAACATTCCATCCCTTCTTGTAAGTTAAAAGATCATTTTCTATTGTCTATACATCTCAAAATAGCACTGCCCTTCTTTACTGTGGTATTGCACTATGAACTCCTATTCAATTTGTTATCCACCACCCTCCCCAAATCTCACTCAGCACGACAGCTTCCTGAGTAATACCCCCATAATTTGAATCAGCGCTGAATTATTTTCTCTCAGGTGCATATATTATCTTGCATGTTTTTATATTAAACCTCATCTCACTTTTGTTCAACCAGTGCCCTGAATTATCTACATCCTGCTGGGTTTGTAATATGTCATCTTATTTATCTCCCTTACCTGTAAGCTTTGGGCAATTTACAAATTTGGTCAGTATTACATTAACCTTCTTTTCAAGGTGAAAAGGCTTGGATGGCAGTGGTGGACGCAAACCCAGTGCTTATGGCGCACAGAGGACCCACACCTCAGTCCTGTGCCATTCCTACCATAACCACTCTCTGTCTCCTCTTCATCAGCTATCCTTCAACTAGCTTACCCAACAACTGTCATTATTCTCAGGACAATACTTCTCTAATCGTTCAGTGAGTTGTGTGTGAGCAGGGGTCAAGTTCCCATGGACAAAATAGAAGGCATCAAGTTTGTTTGTAAGCACGATGAGATAGGATATAGCATCCAAACTTTTTAACCTCTCAAGGGCAAGTATTATAAGAATACTATTAGTTAAGAGCTCAAAGCTGCTTTATCCACTATTTGTTGGATGTCTTAATTCTGTTCTTCTGCTCTTGTAGTAACCCGAGGTTTGCTTTTTGCTCTCTCTCTCCAAGCCCATCATGGAATTTGCTCACAGCTGTAGTCTTGTGTGTATGTCACTCTCCAGGCTGTCTTCACCTTTCTGTGCTCACCATTTCATCACATGTTTCAAAATTGCAAATTCTTGATCATAGCATCTCCCATCAGGTAATTATGATTATAGATTTTCAAACACAGCTCGAATGTGCTTCCTTTTTGTGTGCTTGAACTTCAAAGATGGTGGCAGCTAAGGACAAGTCTGAGTCCCTTGTGTGGGAAGGAGACCTATGATCTAGAATAAGTATCTGAATGTGTAATAATTACAGGCGGCAATTGGCTCCTTTCATCATCTGCAAAACTCTCTCCACGGGGTCTCTACTGGAGTATGCCATTCATGTGGGGTTTATGGAGTTTTTTCCCTAATATCTGTGGATTGAGTTAGAATTGTGGACAGCAGAAGTGAAATGGCTGTTTCTAGCTTTATTCATCATTTCATATCCACTTCTCTGCTATCTTCACAAACCATGATTTCCTTAGGCTATTAAAAGACTTGTTTTATCCAGAAATGCAGCCCCAAAGGAATGCTCCCAGCATGTCTGCCGCACCCAAAAAAGTCACACAGTTCTCAATTTCAGTTCACTCTACTCTAGAACTTGGGTCAATGTTTCCACTCTACTTGAAACTCTCAAACACACAGGGCTAAAACCACGGAGAGTGTTCACTAGTCGGTCGACCTTCTAATGTAGAGTCTTTCAGTCAAGAGCAATTGTGCCTCCAAGAGGAGACACAGGGGTGTCTGGAAACTTTTTCTGTCATCACAACTTGGGACTGTGCTCTACCACCTCTAGTGGACAGAGGACAGAGATGCTTCCCAGGACAGCCCTCCAGTCCCAAATGTCACCAACTCCAGAGGTGAGAAAGCTTGGTCTAACCCTATACACATACATATATGCTCACATACACAACATCCATTCAGCCAGTTGAATCTGTATATCTGGACTCCCTACATGTGTACCTCCCAATACATTTGAAGCATCCCTACTTAATTAATTAATTAATCCCTGTTCTGACTTCACCAGGAGTAAAAACATATTCTTAACCTACTCTAACACAAGAGCATCATTAGAGAGTCTTGCTGTTTCCATTTCTTATTATGTAGGGCTTCCTACAAAAATAATTTTAGGGCTAGAGAGATGGTTCAGCAGTTAAAGGCACTTACTTGCAAAGCCTAGAGGCCTGGGTTCAGCTCTCTAGTACCCATGTAAAGCCAAATGCACAAAGTGGTGCATGGGTCTGGAATTTGTCTGCAGTAGGAGGAGGCCCTGGTGCTCCCATATACACATACCCCCCTCTCTCCAATAAATAAATAAATAAATAAATAAAAATATTGTTTACAAATCGATTCCCTTTCTCTACTTCTGATTTCTTTTGAAGGTTTGGAGTTCTAAAATGTTATTTGCAAAAACAAAACAATACAAGGGCTGCCTCCAAGGCTGTTCTCATAAATGTCTCCCAAGGGAAGGAGCAGTATGTATGGAGAGAAAGGGGCAGGGGAGGAGGAGGGGAAGGAGGCAGGATGAGAACAAAGGGAAGGTAAGGACCACTGGCTCTTAGAGAATATTTCATTCTTATCTGGAAGTTAATTTATAGAACTTCTTTTTAGCAAGTCAAGCACAGCATATATCAAGCCTCCCTCCCGGTTGGCTCACACCTTCATGGTAGTTCTGTTCTCCAATTAATTTTCTACCTCATGCAGATAAAGACACTTACCAGGTATCTGATTCATGATGCTGGTGTCACCTTCCTACATGCTGCCTAGCCATGACCACAGAGCTCTGCAATGGGACGAACAACCGCACTGTGGCTGAGCAGGCAGGAAGCCCTGTGACCTGGAGCCAGGAGGACTACTTCCTGCTGCCCCTCTTGTTGTTTCTAGTCCACTGGCTCCTTTCTCATATGCAGAGACAACTTTTGGTTCCTATCATCTTGTCACAGCTTCTGTCATGGTCCAATGCAAGGCAGCCCTGCATTGCTATCTTACTGTCCTAATATCTCAAATTTCACCAGACTCACAATGAAGTTTGTTGGGTTGTTTAGGTCCATGGGTGACACTGGGCACCCTCTAAGCCAGAGATGAAGCCAAAATGTGTAGTGGACCAGTAGATTGGAAGATGGTTGATCAAACTAAATCCCACATGAAGACATCTGAATTCTTTGCCAAGCAAATTTTCCTGTCCCCTGCTGTTTAGACTTTAGAAGGCCTTTGTACCATATTAGTGCTTTGATAGTTAGGTATCACAGTACCAATGCCGACAGTGTGGTCCTAACTTATAAGTACTTGTATTAATAGTCTTATTTTCCCATTAACTAGATCCTAGATCAGGGCTCTGTGCAATCAGCATAGATGTCACAAACTAGACTGAGGAAGAAAGACAACTGGAATTAAAGCTACAGATCTTTGAAGTCTTTCTACAAATCAGGCACTGTACTAGTCGTTTATGAGCATACTAACATAGATCCTTGTATTAATTATGATGATTTTCCCCTACTTTTCAAAAAATATTTTATTTTATTTTTCAGCATAGATAGAGGGCCAGAGAGAGAATGGGCACACCAGGGCCTCCAACCACTGCAAATGAACTCCAGATGTCTGCACCACTCTGTGCATCTGGCTTTACATAGGTACTGGGGAATCCAACCCAGGTTGTTAAGCTTTGCAGGCAAATGGCTTAACCACTGAGATATCTCTCTAGCCTCCTTTTCTCTTTTTAAAAATAAAGTTCCCTCCTTAACTTCTCCAGGAAAGTCTATCAAAGGGTTATTAGAATGAAATCAAAGGCAAGACAAAAGTTTTTGTGGGCTCAAATCTTTGTTTACAAATTATGATACGTGTTATGTTAAATGTAATTTAAAAAATTAAGTTAGGGCCTGGGAGATGGCTCAGTGAGTAAAGTGCTTAGCATGAAAGCATGAGGCCCTTAGTTCAGACCTCCAGCACCCAAGTACAAGCTGGGTATAATGGCATGCATGTGTAATCCTAGTTCAGGACAAGTGGAGGCCGGAGGATCCCTGAGGCTTCTTAGCTAACCAGTCTAGCTAAATCAGCAAGCTCCAGTTTAGTGTGAGACCCTGTCTCCAAAAATAAAGTGGAGAGCAACTGAGGGAGATACTCAACATTGGACTCTAGCCACTACATGCATGTGTGTGCTCACACATCCACCACATACACACACACACACACACACACACACACAAATGTGACCATCCACTTTCAAACATGGCTACATAATAGCTATTAATGTAGCCCAACACAAACATACAGTTACTTCAAATATGATAAGATTTTTTTTGCATTTATTTTTGCAACTTGATTGCGTGATTCTTGAGAGTGAACTTTGTAGAAAGAAATGACATGTGTTGCAATGTCAAAAGTTAGGACACATCTGGCAGGTGCTGTGATTGCAGTGAGGTGGGACACTGCCATCTTCAAACACATCTGTCATCCCATCTATTCCCGATGGTATCGCTGAGACTCCCACCCAGTTCTCTCACCCATCAGAACACCTTTCCCTTTAGCAGTGTCCTGCTGCAGCTGCACATTGAGAGAGCAGAGAGCTCAAGTCCTGCGGCACTTTCCTCAGACCCGCGAGATCATTCTGAAATGCTGCAGCATTACAAACCAGCAACTCAACTTACATGGGCCACTCCCAGTCATTCCCTCTCCGCGGCTCTTTCCCAGAGGGGGATGCAGTCTCCTATGCTCTGAAAGCACATGCAGCTCTCTAGGGACCTGCTGTCCCTGCCTGGCTTCCCCCTCCACCACACACACACCACCTCCCCATTCCTGTCTTCTCCTCCAGTGCCTCCTGTCTTAACAAATGGAGTTCATCTCTGCCATTTTCATCTTTGGTAAAGGAAAAACTGCTTTTATGCCTCATTATTTTCTCAAACCTACAGCCTGTCTTTCCCTAAGGGCCTGTGGCTTTCAAAAATCCAAAGTCAGAGATGGACTCCTTTGTCTTTTGCTTTCTGCTTTTCCTGAGAAAATCAGCAACAGAACAAAGCTCTCATTGACCAAATGAAGGGAAAGCCACGGCATGGGTGGGAAATATGGGAGAGGCGGCCTTGGCTCTGCTTTGTAGAGTACAAATTACTCAGGAAGACAAGCTAAGAAAGAGATCCCAGGCCAATGAGACACAATGAGTCAAAAGTCACCAGAGGGGCTGTGGAGAATGCTCAGCAGTTAAAGGTGCTAGCTTACAAAGCCTGCCAGCCTGGGTTTGATTCCCCAGTACCTACATAAAGCCAGATGCACCTCAAGTTTATGTGCCATGGCTAGAGGCTTTGGGGTGCTCTTTCTCTTTCTGTCTCTCTCTGCTCTCAATTAAGTAAAGTAAAAATATTGTTTAGAAAAAGTCATTAGAGGGCTGAAGAGATGGCTTAGTGGTTAAGACACTTGCCTGCAAAGCCTAAGGACCCATGTTCAACTCTCCAGGTTCCACATAAGCCAGAAACACAAGGTGACACAAGTGGACAAGGTTGTACATGCACAGAGAATGACAAATGTATCTGGGGTTCAATTACAGTGCCTGAAGGCCTTGGTTGGTGTGGCAATTCTCTCTCTCTCTCCCATATATATATATATATATATATATGTAGGTACCCCACCTTGACTTCTTTAGGGTTCCTCACAGCCATGAAGGCCGAAGGAAATACTCTGTAATAATATTCAAAAGAGAGAGGGTGGATCCCTCAGATCTGAAACCCACCCAAGAAAAATCTGTCACTTGCTTCTGGGAAGTCCTGTGCCTAAAATGGAGAAGGCGCTCATGATAAGTGATGTGCACTCCCATGACTTCCACGGGCGTCTGTCCTCCTCACAAATGTCTGTGGTACACCTTAGATCCTCTTAGTTTAAATGGTGGTTGTTATCCTCAGTTTAACTTTTTAAATTAAAGAAATGGAAACGTAGTATGTACCTAGTCAGGGATATGGTCTCTTTTAAACTGAATTCAAATGTGTAAGCACTTAGGTTAGTCAATGTGATATTCCTTCTCAGTATTAAGCTCTAATTTTTAATTAACAAAATCCCTGATAGGTCACCTACCATATATACTTAACTCACCCAGAAAGAATGTAGATAGAATTATAGAGGAATTTCTGAGGATCCTTTAAGAATGTATGGGTTATAGTAGATATAAAGCCTTGATTTGTTTTCCTTTCTTTTTGATATTTGGTTTCATTATCTGAGTTACAGAACTATTATCTGAAATATAGAGCCCTTCACTTGATTACTTACTTGAGGCAAAAATTGAGAACCTACTGCTGAAGATACCATATGCTACTGACACAGAGCAGAGAGAGAGAGACCTGGCTGGAATTCAGAAGAAAGCCAGTCCCCAGACAGTTAGCCTATCTAGTGCTAGAAAGTGCTACATGCGCTACTAGGGAAAGTGGCCAACAATGGTCTGAGCAACCAGAGGTCTAAGCTACTCAGAAGCAAAACCTCTGACACAATGTACACGCCAGTGCAATAGTGGCACACAGCTTCAGTGGGTACCCAATAGCTTTCTGATTGGCTAAGAGATTCACTCAGTATAAAGGAACCCATATCTGGAATTAGGAACCACTTCAGAATCCTATAGAGACAAAGATTATGTTCTCCAGGGTCAATGTCTCACTAGTCTTTGGTAAAAGAGGCGTTAAACGCATCAAATTCTCCCCAAATTAATAATTCTTATCCATTTAAACTATGCTGACTTCAGTCTCCATTGGAGAATCTGTTCTTCTTTTTCAAAAGGTAGAGAGACTGGAGGAGATACACCACCCCTGGACTTTAGCCAAGCCACAGCTAAAACCACAGAGGAATTGGGGTGATGAACATGAGAGCTGCTTCCATGCTGTTCCTGATAATCAGCATCAGGGTGAAGGAGCCAGACCCTGAGGACACTCAACATCCACCAAAGCAGAGATCCGGAGGCTCCTAAGAGCTCATCACTGAAGTAGACTTAAAACTCACCTACCACAGCTCAGGGAATTTTGTGGAAGAGGGGGCGGAAATATTGTAAGAGCCACAGGTTGAGACATCATGCCCAGAGGCATTCCCTCCCTCCACCCAAAATAACTGACTACTGCTCCCACCATGCATAAACCACAATTCCATGGGGAATACCTGCAACCCCACTGGGGAATGGTCCCAATAAATGAAGGCAGGGATGAGAGAAAAGAGGGTACCCACAGAAGACTTATCCATATGAAACGTTTTGTTAATAATAATAAACATTTAAAAAGAAGAAATAGAGAGCTCTTATAGGAAGCAACCTGCGAAAATCAACAGAATCACTGTTTTTCCTATAAAGAAAGCAGGGCAAGTTTTAAGTTTGGGGAGATGAATTGAAGGAAGCGTCCTGGCAGGAAGGAGCACGTGACCTGGACTGAAAATGTATCAGTCCTCAGGAGAAGACACAGAGCCCAGTACCGTCTCCTTTCACCAGCCTTTTTCTCTGATCTCAGGAAAAAGAACCTCATCTTACCACTAGTTTCCAGGGGAGAGCTGTCTGTTTTTAGGGCTCTTGAAATTACTATGAATAGAGATGCTTTTAGTGCCCCAGTTGAAATAAACCCCCAAAATGTAAATATATCTTTCATGGAAACACAAGATGTGTGTATGTGTGTGCGCGTGTGTGTGTGTGTGTGTGTGTGTGCACTTGCACATGTACTCATTTAAATTTGTTTAAAATTTATTTGCAAGCAGAGAGAGACAGAGAAGAGAGACACAGAGAGAATGGGCATGCCAGGCATCCAGCTGTTACAAACTCCATATACATGTGCCACTTTGAGCCTTAGGATCTATGTGGGTACTGGAAAATTAAACCAGGGTCATTAGGCTTTGCAGGCAAGCGTCTTAACCACTGAGCCATCTTTCCAGCCAACATGGATTCATTTTAAACTGGAAAACAACTAGCTGCAACACAGGAAACTATGACTGGCCTTCCTGGAATATTCTCAGTTATTAGAAGCACAAAAATCCTTACAAACTATGTTTCTTTTCTTTTTTGTTTAATTTACTCATTTAATTATTTAGTTATTTGAGAGAGTGAGAGAGAAAGAGGCAGAGAGAGAGAGAGAGAGAGAATGGGTAAGCCAGGGCCTCCAGCCACTGCAAACAAACTCCAGACACGTGCACCACCTTGTGGTTTACATGTCTTATGTAGGTCCTGGGGAATCTAACCAAGGTCCTTTGGCTTTGCACACAAATGTTTTAACTGCTAAGACATCTCTCCAGCCCTGTTTTTTTCTTCATATAATAATTTGTGTGAAAGTGTCAAACCATTGACTGCATCTGTATTATCCAGTTCGGGAATGTTATAGTGACCCACGGGTGCTGTCCCAACAGGTATGAGATGCTATAATTGTTGCTTGTACCAAATACCGAGACCTGGGGACACATGCTCACCTCATTAGAAAGCATCGAGACTGGCTTACTGTGATAACAGCAAGTTCACGCATAGGGCAGAATGTACTCTTTAGTGAGAAAATAGAAAAGAAGGCTTACGGCAAGGCCACTAAGAATTGCTCATAGTCTATTCCCAGTGTGATGCTGGGGACACCTATCATCTGGGTGAAACTGAAAGGGTAGCACTCACAGAAAGGCCAGCTATAATATGAGTCATAAGAGAGGAAAAAGAGGAAAGCCATTGATCTGGTTCCAATCTATACCCTGGGTCCATGCTGTTTCCTCAAGGAAGCCTGGTCAAAATTAAGCCCAGACACCCTGGGGGAACCATGTCCATTACCTGACCTAGTTAATAAATATGGGGGAAATGAGAAAGGTTACACTATACTTGAAACTTGAAAGACTGCTTGAGTTTTCCTCTGGCTTTGATGAATTGCCTAGATATTTTCCTTAATCAAGTCCCAGGGCCCAAGAAAAGCAACCTAAAGCAAACAGAGTGGAAAGGCAACAGATTAATGGAAAGGTTGAAGAGTTGAGAGAGAGAGAGGATAGCATGAGATATAGTGAATAATTAACTAAAATGTAAGAGCTGAGTTCCTTCTAGGAGCCTCCTGGGCGGGGAGATGGCTTTTACCTGACTGGACACCAGACATGGCAAGTACAGGGGGATTTAATTATACCCACAGCACGGGCTGAAAGGCTCTGTTCTGCAAATGTTTCATGTTCATGCATTCACTCTGGAATTGTGGCCTGAAAATCACATGTGGTATACCAAATAAATTAGATAAGTAATGTCAACTGTATTTTCATGATCCTTCAGTCTTATGGCCATACAGAAGGGGAGGTGACTTTGGCATGATTTACTCATTGTCAGATTGATAAATGTTAATTGTGTTCACTTTAGTAAGTATTGCTAAGTGTTTTTTTTTCTTTGAAAACAAATCTAGTTTTGAACCTCTGTCAGCAATTTTATCAAGCTTGTCTTCTTGTAGTTTGAACATAGGCTTCTCTTTCTGAGAAAAAGAAAAAAAAATGGGGAAACAACCAAACTATTGTCTCCATTTTGGGGGTATCAGCTTAGAACTTCTTATTTCCTCAAAAACCAGATAACATTTAAGAACAACTGGAAGATCTCAGAGTTATCTGAAGTAAAGTTCATCTCATATCAGAACTCTAAACTTTTCCTCCGTGGTCCTAATGCATTTCCTTTCAACTAACGTCCTATATAGTTTTTCTCCAAATGATCATTTTCTTTGCGAGGAAAAGAAGTTTACTGATTCTTCTCTGTAGATCTCCACAGATAAACCTTGCTTTCATTTTCCTGTTGCTTTGATCAAATACATGACCAGAAAACATTTAGGGGAGGAAGGATTTACTTTGGCTCACAGTTTGGGGACACTGTCTGTTATGGAGGAGACACACGGCTGCAAGAGCAGGAGGCTACTTGTTTGCATCTGGTAAGCACAAGAGACAAGAAATGGAGCTGGGCAGGCTGGAGAGATGGCTTAGCAGTTAAGGCGCCTGCCTCCTAAGCCTAAGAACTCTGGTTCCAATCTCCAGGTCCCACGTTAAGCCAGATGCAAAGTGACGCAAGGGCGCAAACTAGACCACAAGGGGGCACGCATCTGGATTTCATTCTCAGCAGCTGGGAGGATGCTGGCGTGCCCATCTCTTATCTGTCTTCCCCTCCCTCTCTCTCTCTCTCTCTCTCTCTGTGTGTGTGTGTGTCTCTCTCCAAAAATAAATAAATAAATAAATAAATAAATAAATAAATAAATAAATAAATAAATAAATAAATAAATGAAGAAATGGAGCTGGGCTAGAAAATCTTAACACTCACACTCAGTGACCCATTTTCTACAGGGAACAGCCACATTCTAAGGGTTCCATAGCCTTCTGAAATAACAAGAGTTCGAACATGGGCTGGAGAGATGGATCAGCAGTTAAGGTACTTGCTTGCAAAGCCTAAGGGCCCAGGTTCAAATCCCTGGTACCCACATAAAACCAGATGCACAAAATGGTGCCATGTACCTGAAGTTCATTTGCAGGGGAAAGAGACCCTGACGTGACCATTCTTTCTTCCTCTCTATCTCATTATCTCTCTCTTCTTGCAGATAAATAAGAGTTCAAATACATGACTGTGGGAGACATTTCACAGTCAAACCATAGAAACCCTAAGCACTGGCTCGTTTTGTTGGGCCTTTGAAAGAACTGTCAATAGAACAAGTCAAGAATTGTAGTCAGCCAATAAATAATAGGTGGCTCTCAGCCTTCAAGGTTGAGTTCAAGGAGAGGACAAGGCATAGAAGAAGCATGGCACACAGTGTAACTGGAAGGCAAACCTTCTGGGAAACCTGTTCTTGTTGATTCTTGTGAACATCTTGCTGGAACTGAGGTCACTCTGAGTAAAATCATTCTGTTAGTATTATCTGGAGTGTTTTCTGTTTACACAAGCTAACTAATCAAAAGCATATTGTTTTGCAATCGTATTCATGACACACTATGATTGTCCTGTGAAGTGTATAAAAGCACACTCTGGGAAGTTGAAGGCATCTGACTGGTCTTGGCTGTCAGATCCTCTGTACAAACTCGCCTGCTTCTATGTCTTCCTGTGTGGCTCTGTACCTGAACACCTTCAAAACAATTATGTTGTACTCTTGTTTATACATGTATTTTTGATGTGTGGTGTGTGGGTGTGCATATGTCACATGTCATGGTACACATGTGGAGATCAGAGGACTACTTCCCGTGTCAGTCCTTGTCAGACACCTTGTTGGAGGCAGGGGCTCCTGTTTTTCACCACTGTATTCATCAGCCTAACTCACCCTCGGGCTTCCAGAAAATTCTCTCACTTTCACTTTTTTTTAAAGTTATTTTTTAATTTTTTTTTTATTTTTGGAGAGAGACAGACAGAGAGGGAGAGGGAGACAGAGATGGGCGCGCCAGCAGTCTCTCAGCTGCTGAGAACAAAATCCAGATGCTTGCACACCCTTGTGGGCAAGTGCGGCATTGTGCCCTTGCGTCACTTTGCATCTGGCTAAACGTGGGACCTGGAGATTGGAACCAGCATTCTTAGGCTTAGCAGGCAGGCGCCTTAACCACTAAGCCATCTCTCCAGCCCCACTTTCACTTTTTATCTCACCAGAGGCCTGCTGGGATTACAGATGCCTACCGTAGCATCTCTCTTTGACATGGGTTCTAGCACTCTAAGATCAGGTTCCCACTTGTGCAGCAAGCACTTTTTCCCTTGAGCCATCTCCTCAGCTACTGTACGTGTCTTTCTTTTGCTAGGCCATAAACAATTTGAAGTTTGAGTCCCTATCTTATCATCCTCACTTTCTGTCTCTCATGGTTCTTAGCAATGCTTGGTACACTAAACTCAATACATGTTGAAATTTGCTATTTTATAGAATTCAGTATAAGGAAGATTGGGCTTGTCATTCAGACTCTCTGTGTCCCAGACCTTGTCCCAGAGTATTTAAAGAAACAGAGATATCTAAGCTGCTAAGGACTTCTGACTCAGAACTCTGAGGGAGAGAAGGCTCTTTTTCTCAGATAAAGTTGTCTACTTATAACATAGGTCAATACTATGTGTTTCTGGTTTCTCATTCACATACAAGTACAAGAGGCTTAGTGACTGGTGGTCTGTGCTGGGAGCAGAAGACATCCTTCTTGGGCTAGAGAGATGGCTTAGTGTTTAAGGTGCTTGCCTGTGAAGCCTAAGGACCCAGGTTCGATTCCTCAGTACCCACATAAGTCATATGCACAAGGTGATACATGTGTCTGGAGTTCTTTTGCAATAGCTAGAGGTCCTGGTGCACCCATTCCCTCTCTCTCTCTCGCTCATAAATAAATAAAATTAGATAACCATCTGTAGCAGACAGCTTCAGGTTCGCTGAGATGAACTTCCAGACCGGGCACAGTTATGGAGGAAGGGATATTATTTATTGCTTACAGATCAGGGAAGTTCCATTCAAGAGAAATGGCCTTTCCACAGGGCCAAGCAGAGAGAGAAAAAGCCAACCAGCACAGCACACAGAGCAAAACTACAGCCAAAAGGTCACACCCACTTCAGGAACTCCTGCTAGGCACATTTGCATATCTTTACAATGGAATCTCAAATAAATTAAAATTAGATAGTGACCATCCTTCAAGGTGATTGCAGATGCACACTATAAAGTTTCATTGAATATATTGGGGGACATATATTCAAACTACTACACCATCCTTCTTGAGTTATTTTCATGCTTCCTGGAGCAGCCCACCACAGCCTGTTTCTTCTGATGGTGTCTGTACCTACAGCTGGTGGTGGTGGGGGGGCGGAATTACAGCTTCAATGTTGGGAAGGCTGATTACTGCTCTCCTTGGCTGTCTCCAGTTCTAAAAATCTATGCATCCATGAGGAGTTTGAAAAAACTTTTTCTGCTTCTTAGAAAGTCTTGACACTCCTTAGTAGCTGGAAGTTGCTCTGCTGGAGACTGGAGCATGCCCATGGCTTTGAGTCTGCAGATGGGCCAGTGAAACACACAGCAAGTAGCAAGGTTTGGAGGGCCTGCAAGCACATGCCCATCCTCTTCTTCACCCCCATCTCTGTGACTGGCTTTCCATCCAGTAAGGCAATCAGAAGAGTTCTGTATTCTGTGCTGAAAGTGTAGTTCAGAGGTAGGGTACAAGACCCTGGGTTCAATTCTGGGGGTGGAGGAGAGAACTTACAACTATTCCATCTCCTTACTACTACCCCAACCTCTCCAAGCCAGTGACCCACCAGGTCCCATATGTTTGTTCTGTTTAACTGCCCAAGTATTGTACCCATTCCTCAGCAGTCTCATCCTTCAAAACTGAACATCACTTCCTGCATGCAAGCTTCTTAATGTAAGAGTATAATTTTGAGTGCCTGTGTGTAAACTCCATATATATATATATATATATATATATATATATATATATATATGTATGTATATATATATATATATATATATATATATATATATATATATATATATATATATACACACATTCCTTCAGGATATTTATCTCTGCTCTATGTATTGACCACTGATGCCTTTATATCTCCTCTGTTATATCATGAGTTCCTGTAGGTCAGGAATCATAGATCATGAGTGTCTTTTCTTTGTGCGTATGTGTGTGCATTTGTGGGGAGTGCACAAGTGTATATCTGCCTGTGGAGTCTTGAGGACAACCTCAGTAATGCCATCTGTCCTTTTTAAAACAAAACAAAACAAAACTTTTTTTGGCAACCTCCAGTCATAAATACCTATCTGCCTTTGAGGAAGTCAGGGTCTCTCATTGGCTTGTCAATCAGACTAGACAGGCTGGACAATAAGCCACAGGGATCTGACTGTTTTGCCTCCCCATCCCTGGGACTACAAATATGGATCACCATTCCAGGCACGAGTTTATAGAAACTGAAGACTGAACTGAGAGCTTCATGCTTGCAAGACAAGCACTGTACCAATGGAATTATTTCCCCAATACAAGTCTTTTCTCACTTATTGAAGTGTTTCTTATTTTGAGATGCTTCTTACTGTAAACTCTTGTTTGTAAGTGATATCTTTTCTGGTGGAAAAGCCCCCTTTCTTTTAGTGAAACAATTCTGTGGCCTCTGGAGATACTAGAAAAACCAAGTGTTAAGTCAGCTCCTGGCACACAAACTGACTAGGTTGTCTATATCCCAAATACAGACCTAAATTATTTTACTCATTTATTTATTTACACACACACACACACAAACAAGTGTGGTGCTCCAGGGCCTCTTGCTTCTACAAATGAACTCCAGATGCATGCAGCATTTTGTGTATCTCGTTTCTGTGGGTCCTGGGGAATTGAACCCAAGCTGGAAGGCTTGCAAAGAAAGCACGTTTAGTCACTGAGCCATCTCCCCAGCCCAGCCCTTTCATTTCTTAAGGTGCTTCCTGTCAGATATTTGGTCACAGAAATGAGTAAAGTAACAAATACAGGGTCTTAGCAAACAAAGGAAATTAAAAGTGTGAAAGACACTCTTGGTGGGAGAATCTGCTTTATCTTACAGGTGGCAGAGAAAACAGAGAACCAAGATCCATGAATATGAAAGAAGATATCTGACTGCCCACCATGAGATTTACCACATCTGCCAGGGCCCAGGAGAAACTGCAGAGGAAGCAGCTCCATGAACACTGCTCTTACTGTTAGCCTGACAGCCAGTTCCAGGATGATGGTGACAGACCAGATCAATTAAAACCTATCAAAGCAGAAATTCAGATGCTACAGAGAACTCAACACTAAATCAGAGTGCCAACAGGCCTGCCACAGCTCAAAGAACATTATGGAAGAGAGGGTGGAAAGATTGTAAGAGCCACAGAGTGGGTAGGAATAACCTGAGACATGTCCCCCGATGATACCTACCAGGGACTGACTGTGGCCTTCATGACCACACTGTGAATACCATCACCCCACTGAGGTGGGTCCCCAGGTAATAGGTGCAGGGGCTAGAAGATAAAAGAGTATAAACTGTTATATATAAAATAATATAAATTTAAAAATATTATTTATCTATTTATTTGAGAAAGACAGAAAGAGAGAGAGGTGGATAGACAGAATGGGCATGCCAGGGCCTCCAGCCACTGCAAAAGAACTCCAGATGTTTGTGCCACCTTGTGTGTCTACCTTTATGTGAGTCCTGGGAAAACCAAACCTGGTCTTTTGGCTTTGCAGGCAAGCACCTAACTACTAAGCCATCTCTCCAGCCTTTTTTTTTTTAATGGTGTGAAAAAAAATTCAGGGTAAAAAAGTCTAATCAGGGGCTGGAGGGATAGCTTAGCAGTTAAGGCATTGGCCTGCAAAGCCGAAAGACCCAGGTTTGATTCCCCAGGACCCACATTAGCCAGATGCACAAGGGGACGCACAGATCTGGAGTTTGTTTGCAGAGGCTGGAGGCCCTGGTGCACCCATCCTCTCTCTCTCTCTCTCTCTCTCTCCTCTTTCTCTGTCAAATAAATAAATTAATAAAGCCTAACCAATAAAGCAACCTCATTCAGCCTTGCTCATAAGATTTCGTTAAAGGGAAGGAGACGCATTCCATGGATTCTTTGTAAGGAGAGCAGAAGAAAGGAAGACAGCAAAGAAGCCAGTATTAGTCAGATGGATTAGAAAGAAAACCACCAGTAAAATAATTCCTTGACAGGAAACAGCACACAGTTTGCCGCTGTGCCCAACATCGAAGAGGGTAGAAACACTCACCAAGACACCAAGTCACCAGGCATCCATCACTACAAACCCCACAGCTAGGTCAAGAACACAAGCATGCTTCTGGCTATGGAGACATGACTGTTGAAGGTGGGAGCAGACATGACCTTTGTTCAAGTAATAGTAAAATCAAGTAATGGCTGGAGCTGGCCAGACCTCACTCACATCTGCTCCCTACCCCCCAACTCTGGAGTCACTGTTTTTGATAATAAATGCTTTGTAAAAGGCATGCTGCCATTTTGGACTGCCCTCAGATAAGCATCAACTACTCCCTACCAGCCCTGTGTTGAGTTCCTCTTGGAAAAGTTGCTGCCCCTTGAGAGAAATTTCTTTGATCAAAAAGCTGGTTGTGCTTCAGCTCGTGGAGACAGAGCACACTGAGACGTCTGAGAGTCCCAGGAAGTGCTAAGAGATTTACTCTTGCTGGGGAGGTCAGTGCCTGTACCTCTTCTAGAGGCTGCTTAATTAACATTTGTTGGCATTATTTCTGCTACTATTAGCAAAAATGTAAACATTTAAGTGGCATATATTTGTCATGGAGCAGGAAAACTGAGCACAGAACCTGAGGCTTTGTCTTAATCTTAGATAGCAAGTCTCTTAATTTGCAAACTTTCCTAGATTTTTTTTTTTTTTTTTTTTGAGGTAGGATCTCAATGTAGCTCAGACTGACCTGGAATTTACTATGTCGTCTCAGTCTCAGGGTGGCCTTGAACTCATCATGGTGATCCTCCTACCTCTGTCCCCTGAGTGCTGGGATTAAAGGCATGCACCACCATGCCTGACTCTAATTAATATTCTTTGCCTGTAAAACATAATGAATTTCCATCACCAACTTCCATTGTTTGAAAGTTTACCACAAAGGATACATGTCAAAGAC
This sequence comes from Orientallactaga sibirica, assembly GCA_036365145.1. NCBI lineage: Eukaryota > Metazoa > Chordata > Mammalia > Rodentia > Dipodidae > Orientallactaga > Orientallactaga sibirica. The sequence continues at coordinate 5,576,281 of JAEOAD010000027.1, forward strand.
TGGTGATGAGCCAGCATGTGATGTTATTGGGAAGTGGGACCTTTAAGATGTAGGGCCTCCAACAATGTTTTGAGCAAGCAGGGCACACTGCTACATGAAAGTAACCAGCCCGACAAGATGTACACACCTATGCAGTGGTGGCACCCAGCCTGGGTGGGCACCAATGGCTTTTTGATTGGCTAAGAGATCTGCTCAGTGGAAAGGAAATGATAGCTGGAACTGGGAACTGAGCCAGAACCCTATAAGAGACCGAGACCATGGCCTCCAACAAGAAGCTCCCACTAGTCTGGCCAAAAAAAGAGGCGGCACCCACCAAAATCTCTCCCAATTAACAAAGCTTATCCGCTTAAGCCTATGCTGATCTCACTCTCCATTTAAGAATTTGTTCTTTTCCAGAAGGCAGTGACAACTGAGGACAGACAGAATCTAGCAACAAGAAAAGATAGTTGACTCCTTGTCAGGAGATAAAAAGCCCCTTGCACAGTAGCCAGGGCCCAGGTGAAACCACAGAGTAAGGATGTGCCTCCATGGGGAGCCTGACAGCCTGAAAGGATGACGGAGACAGACACTGAGCATACTCGAACCATACCAAACCAGAAGTCTAGAAGCTTCTGAGAGCTCAAAAGTAAATTAGACTTAAAACACACCCACCAAGTTGGGCGTGGTGGTGCACGCCTTTAATCCCAGCATTCGGGAGGCAGAAGTAGGAGGATTACCATGAGTCCGAGGCCACCCTGAGAATACAGAGTGAATTCCAGGTCAGCCTGGGCTAGAGTGGGACCCTGCCTCGAAAAACAATTGTAAGGGATACAGGTAGGAGGGAATATCCAGAGGCAGTGCCCTACCCACAAATTCTGACTGCTGTTCTCCCAACTCATAACCCCCTACAACCCCACAGCAAATGCCAGCAATCCACCGAGGAGGGCCTGCACAGGAGTAGGGGCAGGGAGGAGGAAATGATGGCATGCATATATAATGTGTTCATACAAAGTTTCTACTATAAAAATAAAGCGGTGGGGCCTCCAGAAGGAAGTTAGGTTATTGAGGGTATGACCTTGAAAAGGATATTGAAACCCTGGGCCCTCTAGTGTCTGTCCTTCTCTCCTCCCCTCCCTTGCCCTGCCCCCTTCTCTCCAACCTGGACATCATGGGGCAAGCAGCTCCATCACATGCTCTTCTCCATGTGGGTACCACAAGCTCAAAAGCAATGGTGACAGCCACTTTTGGACAGAAACCATGAGCCAAATAATCTTGTCTTCCTTAAAATTATATCATATATTTTTTCATATAGAAAACTGACTCCCAGTTCAACTGCAAAAAAAAAAAAAGTCTTTGAAGATGAGAATAGTCAGGCCCAGGGCTGTGTGAGCCACACACTGCTCAAGAGAAACCAGAAGAGAGCTGGAATTCTGCGGGCAACTCTTCTCCCTCCTCTGCACCATCTGTTTGAGCTGGCCTGGGTGTGGCACTCACAGATATCTCCCTGAGCAACAGAATGTTCAAGAAAACAAACAAATATTCTAGAAAGGAAGTTATTCACTGAATAACTATTTGTCTTAAGCTAATGCTCAACTGAAGCTCTTACACATATTTACGCTGGTTTTGTTTTGTTTTAAGTTCTAACTGCAACTGTCTGTGAGTCAAGAAAAAAGAAACTATAGAAAAAAACTTTTTGTTATTGGCAGCTTCTATACTTACAGACAATAAATCATGATATTGCCCCCCCACTTTCCCCTTCACAGCTCTGCTCTCCATCATATCCCCTCCCTCTCTCCATTAGTCTCTCTTTTAGTTTGATGTCATCATCTTTTTCTCCTATTATGAGGGTCTTGTGAAGGCATTGCTAGGCGCTGTGAGGTCATGAATATCGAGGCCAACTTCTGTCTGGACAGTCGCATTGTAAGGAGTGGTACCCTTCCTTTGGCTCTTACATTCTTTCCACTACCTCTTCAGCAATGGACCCTGAGCCTTAGAGAGTGTGACAGAGATGTTTCAGTGCTGGACACTCCTCCATCCCTTCTTCTCAGCACTATGTTGCCTTTTAGGTCATCCCAGTGGTCATCACCATCTGAAAAGAGAAGTTTCTCTAAAACAAGTGAGAGTAGCATTAATACATGAATATGAACATTAAATTTAGTGCTTTCAAGGCAGCTTGGTGGGAATAATATATACATTTAGCCAGACAAGAGCAGACTTTATACCCCTAAGGCTCAGCCCTGCCATAGGCTTTTGATTAGGTTTTTCAGTACCAGGCATGTATTCCCTCCCATAAGGGCCTCCAGTCCAATTAGAGAGCAGTTGGTTTCTCACAGAGCAGACATGCCACTATTGCACTCACTTGGTCATTTAGCCTGTCTGGCCAAACATGAGGCTTGTAGTGTCCACTGTTTTCACTGCTGATGACTTCTGTCTTCCATAGGGCTGCACGCAGTGCAGCTTTTTCCAGCTTTCAATTGGTTGGCCTATAGGGAGAAGGTTTTCTGCTCAGCACCAGCTTGCTTTCTCAGTGACCTTGCCACTCAGGCAAGAGAAGTCTTCAGTAATAGGGTCTTACCATCTGTTTCTCAAGGGAAACCAAGGGCCTTGGCAATAGACTGTAATGTTTTGGAGGCAACAGAGACCTCCCTGGCCAACAACTCACTGGAAGGTATCCCATTCCTGGCATTGAAAATTTTATAGTAACAATCTATGGTTTCTGGATGTGCCATTATTCAAAAAAGTAGGTTTTCATATATCTTATTCAGAGTATCTTGAATTTTGATTGACCCTCCCCCCACCCTTCTTTTACACAATCTCTTCCCCTGGCCTTTCTGAGGCCTTTCCCCTGTAATCTGTTTTTCTACTTACATATATACAATAGCATCCCCTTAAGTCATTCCCTCTCCTCCCCCGCCCCCACCATAGCCTTTTCTCTAGTGTACTGGCCTCTGCTACCCACTACAATCCACATATGAGAGAAAACATGTGACGTTTGGCTTTCTGGGCCTGGGTTACCTCACTTAGTATAACCCTTTCCAGATCCATCCATTTCCCCACAAAATAGAACTCCATTGTGTAAATGTACCATATCTTTATTATCCATTCATCTGTTGAGGGACATCTAGGCTGGTTCCATTTCCTAGCTATTGTGAATAGAGCAGCAATAAATATGGTTGTGCAAATATCTCTAAGGTAATGAGAAGAGTCATTAGGATATATGCCTAGGAGTGCTATAGCTGGATCATATGGTAAATCTATTTTTAGTGGTCTCAAGAACCTCCACACTGATTTCCACAGTGGCTGTACCAGATTGCGTTCCTGCCAACTGTGTGGAATGGTTCTCCTTTTACCACATCCTGGCCAACATTTATTGTCATTTGTTTTCTTGATGGTAGCCACTCTGACAGGAGTGAGATGGAATCTTAAAGTAGTTTTAATTTGTATTTCCCTGATGGCTAAGGATGTAGAACACTTTTTTAGATGTTTATATGCCATCTGTATTTCTTCTGATGAGAACTTTCTATTTAGTTCCATAGCCAATTTTTTAATTGGTTTGTTGGTTTTTTTTTTTTTTATTGTTTTGTTTTTTTGAGTTCTTTGTGGTTGATTAGTGGTTTTATTTCCTATGCAATTGGGACTACATTTAGAAAGTCATTGCTTATGCCAAAATGTTGAAGGGTTTCCCCTACCTTTTCCTCTAGAAATTTCAGAGTTTCAAGTCTGATATTAAGGTCTGGGATCCAATTGGACTTGATTCTTGTGCATGGAGAAAGACAAGGATCTATTTTCATCCTTCTACATACAGTTTTCCCAGCACCACTTGTTGAAGAGGCTGTCTTTTCTCCAATGATTATTTTTGGCATTTTTGTCAAAAATCAGATGACTGTAGCTTCCTGGATTAATATCTAGGTCCTCTATTCTGTTCCATTGATCTACATGTTTGTCTTTGTGCCAGTACCATGCTGTCTTTGTTACTATGGCTTTGTAATATAGCTTAAAATTGGGTATGGTGATACCACCAGCCTGATTTTTGTTGCTCAAAATTATTTTGGCTATTCAGGTTTTTTGTGATTCCAAATGAATTTTAATGTTCTTTTTATTTCTGTGAGAATGCCATTGGAATTTTAATGGGGATTGCATTAAATGTGTAGATTGCTTTTGGTAAGATTGAAATTTTCACAATATTGATTCATCCAATCCAAGAACATGGGATGTCTTTCCATTTCCTATGTCTTCTTCAATTTCTCACTTGAGTGTTTTTTTAAAAAAATATTTTATTTTTATTCACTTATTTGACAGAGAGGGAGAGAGAGAATAGGCATGCCAGGGCCTCCAGCCACTAAAATCAAACTCCAGACACATGTGCCTCCTTGTGCATCTGGCTAACATGGGCCCTGGGGAATCAAACCTGGTTCCTTTGGCTTTGTAGGCCTTAACAGCTGAGCCATCCCTCCAGCCCTCGCTTGAGTGTTTTAAAGTTCTCATTGTAGAGATCCTTCTCTTCCTTTGTTAAGTTTATTCCAAGGTATTTTTTTTTTTGAGGCAATTGTGAATGGGGGAGATTCCCTGATTTCATCCTCCACATGTTTGTTGTTAATGTATAGAAAAGCTACTCATTTCTGTGTGTTTATTTTGTATCCTGCTACATTGATAAAAGTGTTTATCAGCCTAACAGTTTGCTGGTACAGTCTTTAGGGTCCTTTATGTATAGAATCATATCATCTGCAAATAATGATAATTTGATCTCTACCTTTCCAATTTGTATCCCTTTTATGAGTGTCTCTTGCCTTATTGCTATAGCTAAGACTCTTCCAGTACTATAGTAAATAAAAGTGGGGACAGTGGACACCCTTGTCTTGTTCCTGAATTTAGTGGAAAAGCTTCAAGTTTTTCCCCACTTAGTATTATGCTGGCTGTAGGTTTGTAATAAATGGCCTTTATTATGTTGAAATATGTTCCTTCTATTCCCAGTTTCTGTAGGACTTTTACCATGAAGGGATGTTGGATTTTGTTGAATGCCTTTTCTGCATGTATTGAAATGATCATGTGTTTTTTGTCCTTCAGACCATTTATATGGTGTGTTACGTTTATGGATTTGCATATGTTGAACCATCCCTGCATCACTGGAATAAAGCCTATTTGGTCAGGGTGAATAATCTCAATGATATATTTTCATATTCTGTTTGCCAGTATTTTGTTGAGAATTTTTGCATCTATGAAGGAGATTGGTTTATAATTTTCTTCTTGTGTTCTGTCTATGCCTGGTTTCAGTATCAGGATGATACTGGCTTCATAGAAGGAGTTCAGTAGAATTCCTTCCTAGAAAAACAGTTAAGTGTCATACACCAAGTCATGCCCAAGAGGAAACAAGGCTATTCATGTTTGGTGTATAAGAGTGGAGTTTTTTTTTTTTTTTTTTTTTTTAAATGAGATGAGAGAGAAAGAGAGAGAGAGAATTGATGTTCCAGGGTCTCCAGCCACTGCAATTGAACTTTAGATGAGTGTGCCACCTTGTGCACATGCACCACCTTGTGCGTTTGTCAACTTGTGCGTCTGGCTTAGGTGTCATCTAGGGAGTCAAACATCAGTGCTTCACAGGCAAGCACCTTAACTTCTAATCCATCTCTCTAGCCTGAGAGTGGAGAATTTTTTTTCTTCTTTTCTTTTAAAAATATATATATTTTAGAATTATTTATTTGAGAGAGAGAGGAAGACAGAAAGAGAATGGGCATGCCAGGGCCTCCAGCCACTGCAAACAAACTCTAGACGCATGTGCCTCCTTGTGCATCTGGCTTACATGGGTTCTGGGGAATTGAACCGGGATCCTTTGGCTTTGCAGGAAATGCCTTAACCACTAAGTCATTTCCCCAGACCCTTTTTAAATTTAATTTTATTTATTTATTTGAGAGAGAGGAAGAGGCAGATAGAGAGAAAGAGTGAATGGACACATCAGGACCTCCAGCCACTGCAAACAAACTTCAGATGCATGTGCCCCCTTGTGCATCTGGCTTATGTGGGTCCTGGGGAATTGAACCAGGGTCCTCAAGCTTCATAGGCAAACACCTTAATCATTTAACCATTTCCCCAGACCTTTTTTGGTTTTTCGAGGTAGGGTCACACTCTAATCCAGGCTGACCTGGAATTCACTCTGTATTCTTAGGGTAGCCTCGAACTCACAGCGATCCTCCTACCTCTGCCTCCCAAGTGCTGGGATTAAAGGCGTGCACCACCACGCCTGGTGAGAGCAGAGATGTTTATTATGCTTTTTGGTGTGTGTGAGTGTGTGTGTGAACATGTGAAGTATATTGATGTATTGTTTATTGTGTGTGTTGTGTGTGTGGTGTATGCTCATGTGTTTGTTATGGTTTACCGTAAGTGGCTAAGGTTCCATTCTTAACTGGTTTCATAATAGCTACTGTGACTCATGGTGGAGAAAGGTTTTCTCTCACCAACACAATAAAGTTCAGACAGCTACAAACTGAAGGAAGGAGTCAGATAGGAACTTCAAAGCAGAGCAATGTTGACTTGTTCCATGGGTGGTATTGAGATGAGGGCAAGTGTAAGTGCTCCAAGAAGTAGATGCTCCAAGGCACTCTGCTCATGAGATTTAAGAAACTGCACAGTGACAGAAGTTCACGAATTCAGCACAGTGGCTTTAGGCCTGGAAAAAGAAATTATCAGGATTCTCAAACATAACTGACGAAAAACATATTAGATACGTGGCTAGCGCTATCGTGTGATTTAATGTTATAAATCATAACAAACATATTCCATATGGGAATGGTCCCAGTGCAGTAGTACCTCCTTGATATGCAATTGAAGTAAAGACCAATCTTGCATTTACAGGGTATTTTATATTTTATGCCCCTTCTTATCCATGCCCACTGCACACAGATATCTCAAAACACAAGAGGTACAGGAGAGACAGGGGGAGAGAAATAGGAGAGAGAGAGAGAGAGAGAGGGGGAGAGAGAGAAAGATAGGCAATTGAAAGACAGGTCTAAGATAACAAAAGGAAAAAAAATAGATACATGGCTAATATATTCCCAAATGAATGTTACCAACACTACTGGGAGAGTCGGGGGAGTGTCTGCATGGAGAGGAAACTGAGGAAGAAAAACTTTGAAAGAGATCGGTTTCAGAAGGATAACAGGAGCAAAAACTGAGGGAAAAAAAATAAACTAATTTGAAGCCATCAGTGACACAGAATAAAAGTGACATAATTTGAAATCAGGAAATAACTTTAAATCCCAGAAAAGTTAGAAATAAAAGTATGCAATGGACAATCTTTAATCCACCTCCTCATATTGAGTTTTATTTTTCTCACTTTTACTTACATTATTTTTATTTGATATGTCTTTGTACACTAACTTTAGACCTTTCTGGAGCCAGATACAATACAATTGCTAACCATAGGGTGTGCCTGCACTTTTCTGGTAATAATCTCATTTGCCTCAAATCCTTTTGAAAGAGTGTAACATCCAATGGGAAATCAGTGGCCCCCACCCTGCATCCTTCCTCTGCAGTACAAACAATGACAGTACACACCACTGGCTGAGGGCATAGCGAATTTTTATTATGGGTGTGTTTGTATGTATTGATGGACATGTATGATATGTGTATATGTGTGTATGGATGTGTGCTCATGTGCCACAGTGCACATGCAGTGGTCTGAGGACAACCTCAGGGTGTCTGTCCTCTCCTTTCACTCTGAGACAGGGTCTTCCTTGTTGTTAATTTTTGCTGCTTCACTGCATGTACACCAGTCTGGCTGGTACAAGATTCAGATTCTCCCAGCTCTGCCTCCCATTGCCATAGGTGCTTTGGGATCACAGATACATGTGCCACTTCTTGTCTGGCTTGACACCGGTGTTGAACTAGGCCAGTAGGCTTGCAAGCATCTTTAACTGCTGGGTCATGTCCCCAGGCCTGAAATGTTTTGAATTGTGCTTGATTCATAAAGTAGAAGATCCATTTGAAATCATAGTTCACCACTAGTATGTACTCCCGCATGCAAAAAGTACTAAGATGTGGCTGGGGAGATGGCCCAGAGATTAAAGGTTCTTGCTTGCAACACCTGCTAGTCTGGGTTCAATTTCTCCATACTCACATAAATCCAGATGCATAAAATGGTACATGCATCTGGTGGAGTTCATTTGCAGTGGTAAGAGACCCTGGTATGCCCATTCTCTCTCCCTTTCTCTCAAATAAATGAAATGAAATATTTTTCTAAAGAAGTACTTATAAGAGTTTTCAGGAAATTCTTGTTTTCTAAGTATAATGAAAAGTTCAATTCCCAAGTGCCCACATAAAGCCAGACGCACATGCCAGGTGGCACATGCATCTGGAGTTCTTTTGCAATGGCTGGAGGTCCTGATGTGCTCCTTATCTCTGCTCCTCTTCTCTCTTTTTCTCTCTGCTTGCAAATTAATTAATTAATTAATTAATTAATTAATTAAAAATAGGTCATTCTAGCTGGGCATAGTGGTGCACGCCTTTAATCCCAGCACTAGAGAAGCAGAGGTAGGAGGATTGCTATGCGTTCAAGGCCACCCTAAGACTACATAGTGAATTCCAGGTCAGCCTGGACTAGAGCGAGACTCTACCTTGAAAAACCAAAACAACAACAACAACAACAACAAAAAGGTTCATTCTAATTAATTATAAGATAACATGTCATTCAAGTTATAAAGTTAGAGCACTATACCTCAAAAAAATGTCCAGGTTAAATCTTTAACTCACTGATGCTAACTTTATTCATGTAACAGTTATAAAATTGCCTCTAAAGTGCTCAGCCACATAAGTATTTGTCTAACTACTATGGAAACTGAGTGTCAAGCTCTACACATTAGCACTTTTAGCTGTTATTCGTGCTTAATAATGTTATCACTTCTAGGAGTACTATAACTTTAAAGATAGTTCCTGTCTTGTTCATTTTAATCCTATCAAATGGTCCTCACCAGATTTAAATCTAATTTCAGTTATTGTAACTTTTGTCCTCCTGTTAATGCACAGACAAGTTGGCATAGCCTAAGCTCTATCCTTTTTCAGCTGTCATAGGTAAGATGTAAGTGTTTCATGTTAATCCAGATTTCTCTAATGTACATCAGATTAATTGTTATATATTTCTCTTTCAAGATTAGGCAAAAGTATCACTAGTCCAGCTATGTTTTTCTCTTTCCAAGTGCATTTGTAGAGGGTTATATCAAAATCAGACTGTTTCAGCTTAACCCGGTTCTTCTCTATTTCTTTTTTTTTGGAGAGAGACACAGAGAGAGACAGACAGAGAGAGAGGGAGAGAGGGGAATGGGCGCGCCAGCAGTCTCTCAGCTGATGTGAACGAAATCCAGATGTGTGCGCCCCCTTGTGGGCAAGTGTGGCATTACGCCCTTGCATCACTTTGTATCTGGCTAAACGTGGGACCTGGAGATTGGAACCGAGTTCTTAGGCTTAGCAGGAAGGTGCCTTAACCGCTAAGCCATCTCTCCAGCCCTCTTCTCTATTTTTAAGCTACATATACACAGTTTAAATCAAGATTTTACTCATTTTCACAGTTCTCATAACTCATGTTCATTGCTTATAAGTAACTTCCTTTTCTTTTCACTATGTGTAAAAAAGCATCAGCCACATGCACACCATTAGACTATTTCCTGAAAAACTGGGATTCCTTTTGATCCATGGAGCCTAAGGAAAAAATGACTGAAACTCCTCTGCCACACTGTCTGGCCCACCTACAATTTAGAAAAAGGGGAAAAAACAGCCTTCTGAGGGATACATGATTTTTTTTTGTATTAAGAGAAAATTCAAAACACTGTCAGACCTTCAGAGTGGATCCTACCCTGTTTACAGCCATGAGTGGAAAAGGGCTACACAAGCCCCACTCCAAGCCCCTTGAATATTCCAAACTGTCATTAGTCATACAAAAGCCAAATGAGTCGCCCACTAAATTTGTTACATGGTTACAAGCTGCTCTAACAGAACACACCAACCTTTCTCCTGCTTCTTCAACTTGAGAACTAGTAACTGAAAGCCAATTTTTAACTCAGTCAGCTCCAGCTATTAGAAAAAAACAAACAAACTGCAGTCAATGGCAGGAACGCCTGAAAGCACTCTAGATAATCTAATTGAGGCAGCCACCACACTCTTTTATAATATGGATCTTGAGGCTGGTCAGAGAAGGAAAAGGACTCTGTCTCTAATAACTTCTTTACAAGAACGCCAACTCAAAGGGAGAGCTCCTGGGGCCTGCTACCAGTGTGGGCAGCCATGACATTTTAAAAGAAGCTGTCCCTAGAGGATACTTCCAATTGGTCCCTGTCCTTTTTGCCAAGGAAACCACTGAAGGGCCAACTGTCCCGGAAGACAGAGACCTCGGAGGCCAGAGCCCATCCCATAAGTGGTCTAAATGGATGGAAGTGGTCCAAGGCTTGTTGGGCCCTAAGAGGCCCAGGTGTGAGGCCTAGTGGAACTTTCTGAGCCTGACTAGAGTTTAGCGACCTGTCTTTGGCCTACTTCCGCTTAAGAGTGACTCAGCAAGGCCTAAGCCGAAACTGCCTTGGCCCAGCTACTGCTGACGTGGTGAAATAATATTGGCCCTTACACCTTTTTCCCATCCTGAGACCCACCCTCTTTCTCAAAGCTTCCCATTACAATAAAACGAGTTCCTACCTCGACAAGACACCCGGCCCAGTGTGTTTTTCTCTCCGGTGTTTTGGGGGGGAGGGTCTGAGCCGCCGACACCCATCATCCCGCTCAGCCTCAAGAAAAGCCGCTGGATTGGCTCTTTCTTCCGCTCTACCTGCCGGGAGGAACCTGCAAAGGCTTCTCCTCCAGCTCTCACAACTCCAGCCTCCATCACCTCCCAGGAGTCCCAGGTAATTCCAGCGATGGAGGGAGATCCCGATCTCTTCTTGACACTACAGCCTCAAGATCAGTCTTAATCTCTAACCCTGGCCAGCTCTCTTCCCAAACTGACTGGGACAGGCATTTCTGGCAAGCCTGTGACCAGACACTTCTTCATGCCTCTCAGTTGTAACTACAAAAGATTACTTTCCTCCCATGCCTTTAAAACATTTTTTAATTAATTAATTAATTTGAGACACACACACACACACAGAGAGAGAGACAGACAGAATGGACTTGCCAGGGCCTTCCGCCCCTACAAAGGAACTCCACGTGCATACGCCACCTTGTACATCTGGCTTACATGGGTCCTGGAGAATCAAATCTGGGTCCTTTGGCTTTGCAGGCAAGCACCCTAACCTAAGCCATTCCTCCAGCCCCTCCCATGCCTTTTTAAATTATGCCAAAATCTTCCCACTACTAGGGTGAGACTTCCTAGTTAAATCAGAGACTTCCATTCTCGTGACCTCCTCCCACCCCGCCCAATGTTATGCTTACTTGTGATGGAAGTAAATCCTAAAGTCTGGGCCGCTGAGGGAAAAATCAAGCCAAGATAGCCAGCCAAACCTGGAGGTTCATCATAAAGACCCAGGCTCCTACCAAAAGGCTTCTTATGTGACAGAACCCATAGAAATCTTAAGATTCCTTTCCAGCAAATAAATAAGTCTCCCAATAGACATTAATCCTGGTTTTCTTTGCTTTGCTTCAATTTAAACTTCTGCCTGGTTCTAATGGGACAAAACCCTTCCTTACTGCCTTAAACCATTATAAACTTTTTGTTGTTCCTAAATGTTTTTTCAGACAAAGAACAAAGAAGTACATGCAGATTGTGATAAAACATTAGACTAATTTACAGGTTTCTCTCTTGGGCTCCTAGAATAGCATCCCCCTCTGAGACAGACCCTAACTGCGGCATCCCACAACCCCATTCAGCTGGCAGAAGTTAAAGTAGTCCGCGTCCTGTTCTCTCTACGAGCGTTAGCGTTTCATCTCAGGAGGGGCAAACGCAGGAGAAATAGGAGAAAGCTAGCTTATTTTAGGCAGTTTCGGTTAGAAATTGAGGCCCAGAGAGAACAAAAGATGCTACCCCACACACCGACACAGGGTTGGCAGGATTGGCACGAGTGTAAGACTGAGACTCAGATACAGCGCCCCTGCTGTCCACAGTCTAGCACACTATGGCCTTCACTCCCAGGTGGGCTGGCTCTGGAGCCTGCTCCTTCCAATCTACAAAGCAATGGGACCTCCCCCTTTACTGAATCTGATGAAAGAATACGTTTTAATTAACTATAAAAGCTATTCCAGTTCCTCTTTTGCTATCTCTAGATTCTCTCTTTCTGCTTGGATACATGTGGCAGTTTGAATGGAGAGCCCCCAGTTGATTTGGGAGATTATTAAAGCTTGTAATTTAGATCTCCGGTCACCTGGCTGGAGGGCGTGTCATTGTGGACAGCCCTAAGGGGTGGGGGGTGGATTTGGAATTCCAGTCTCAAGATATGCACAGTGCTTGAGCTTTGCCGGTGTGCTTGCTTGCTTTTGGTGGTGGCTTTTCCTTCAGCTTGGATCTGTGAAAGGGGGGCAACTTCTTTTGCCATTATAGAACTTCCCCTGAATCTTTAAGCTTCAAACAAGTTCCTTTCCTTCCATAATTTGTGCCTCATTTGGAAGTTCATCCCAGCAACCTAAAGCTGTCTACCACAATACATGTGAGTGGGGAGAGTGTAGTGCTCTTTCTTGGTCTGAGTAATTCTATGCTTACCTCTGGGTTTTGTTTGTTTGTTTGTTTGTTTGTTTTTGTTTTGTTTTGTTTTGGCTTTTTGAAGTAGGGTCTCACTCTAGCCCAGGTTAACCTGAAATTCACTGTGTAGTCTCAGGGTTACCTCAGACACAACTCTTCCTCCCAAGTGCTGGTATTAAAGGTGTGCACCATCATGCCCAGTTTGCCTCTGTTTTATACCAATGGGTAACTTCTCACTTTAATTACATGTATAATTTTCCTCTGGTGTCTACCACATACACATTTCCTTTACATTCTGGATCTACCATGTGGAAGCCTTCTCTAACTCCAGGCCTGTTACCTGTGTCATTTCTCTAAACTCAGGACAGCATGAGTATGACTCTCTTTACTACTCATTTCTCACCTGAATTCTTGGTCTCTGCATTGGTATTTTCCCTCTTCTACTGTTCCTTAATCTCCCACTGTTTATCTTCAACTTCCTTCCATGGGGAAACACAAGGCAGGTGTTACTGTGTGTTTCTTCTAAATCTCCCAATATATGCACCTAAGTTCTATCTTCCATGTGCTTGTGGCTCTACTCATCTTTAAAGAAAAATTCAATTTCTCTTAAATAAACCTTAAACTATGCAGTGTTTTTGACATGAGCATGTGTTTGAGGCCCAGAGAGAACCAGGAGATGCCAGCCCACATGCCAACCCTCCTTGGCAAGAATGGAGGATCATGTGTTTATGACTCTGCTCTAGCCTTCTTCCTAGATCCCATTTTCCCTTTAAAAAACCCCACAATCTGTGATTTCTACCTAAATCAACTTAGTAGTTCATAATTTATCTTTCTTGAGTTCATTATAATTTTTTGTTAAAAATAGAAAAGGACCCAAAATTGAGGTTTATAAACTTGGGGGGACCCCTCCTGAACCTCCAAATCCTGCACCAAAGGTATGAAAACAGACAGGGAACGGGGTGTGTTAGCAGTTATACATAAAGAAGAGATGAAAAGTCCCAGGAACAAGAAACTATTGAAGCTGCTAAACACAACCAACTACTAAGACATAAACATGCAACTGTGATGCTATCTTTCCATTCAGACAATATCTGTCTTTCCCTTCATTAGCCAGATTCCTTGCCAGAAACTTGTTAAATATTTTATCTTTTTGCAAGGGGAGAGAGAGAGAGAGAATGAGCATCCTAGGGATTCTAGCTGCTGTAAACAAACTCCAGATGCATGTGCCAATTTGTGCACCTGGTTTTACATGGGTACTGGGGAATTGAACCCAGGCCATTAGGCTTTGCAGGCTAGCACCTTAACCGCTGAGCCATCTCTCCAGCCCTTTTTGTTTAAACCACAATAGGACATTAGACTTTTAAATAGACTAATGTAATGCAAGCTTGGCCAAGAATATTTACCATAGGTGAAGACATTTCAGGGGAAATTAGCATGATACTTGTTAAGGAAATCACTTTACTTATATCCTCAATTTACATGGTGTCATTTTTTTCTCTTTCCTTCCTCCTCTCTTTTTTCAGAACTAAAGGTTGAACACATGCTCAGCAAGCACTCTACCACTAAGCTTTATCCCAAACCCCAAGTCTTTCTTTTAAAAGTTCTTTTGCTTGAGAACTTGCCTGAGGACACACTGGAACACCTCACGCTTATCAATTAAGACATACATTTTCCACAAATACATTCTTAATATCCATTAGAAGTCACCAAAGAAAAAGAGCCACAACGTATTGGTGAGAAACGGTGAGACATGGCCTCTCTCATGGCGATCCTCTTACCTCATCCTCCTGAGTGCTGGGACCAAAGGTGTGCTCCACCATACCTGGCTTGCTTGTACATTTTACTCATAGAACCTAAGACACAGTTTAAGTTTATGCAATTAAGGGAATTTATTTTCTATAGAAAACCTGCTATATAAAAATGTGAAAAATAGCTGTATGGTAAGGAAAACAAATCCTAACCAATATACATAAGGGTAATAGAGAGGATTTCCCCTGGAGTAGCATTTTAACTCTTAATTAATTCACGGGCTCTCAATAGCAAGGTAGAGAAAAGAATGCAGTCGTGGAACAGCATCAAATTCCCCTGGTTATGATGGTTGTATTTTAGTCACTTGACCAAACTCATGCAAACATAGAATGAATTTCTTTCCCTGGCCAGTTATTAACTCAAGAATTGCTAAATGACAGGCTGACCTGATCAGGATAACTTGTGGGAGTTGAGGAGTTATAGGGAATAAAGTCCTTTATCTGCAATGCAATGGAATACTAATAGACATATAATAGGATCTGAGAGGGTTACATGCAGTGATCTGTGCAAATCAGTTGCACAATAAATTTGTGGAATAAAGGGTCATTAGTAATTTGGTGAGAGCAGTTTCAGAAAATTTTGAAGACTGCATTTTACTAGAAGTGGAACATGGTTCACACAATTTGAATGAGTAGCAAGGAAGAGATGAAATGACAGTAGGAGAGGAAATGAAATTAAAGGGGTGTGTTCATGTGTTCAATTATTTCAAGCAATTTAAACATGTTTATTAGGCTGACCAGACAGAATCCAAAGAGAGGAAAGAGGGAGGTCATTCATCCAGGAGCTCATCACAGGGTAGGTAGCAGGGCAGAGAGGGAAATTATCTAGAAATAGGATAGGCTCATTCTTGAAGCTGCCAGAAAGGTCCTGTGAGTGGCTGTGCTGGTATAGGGAAGTTGAGAGTGTTTACATGACGGGTTTTTGGGGTTATAAATATGAGTAGGAAGAGGAAGGAGTATCCCAGTTGCTTACTGAGTAGAGGCAAATGTGTCCACATAAATGTGCTCATGTGTACTGGAGGGAGCGTGTGTGCTTATTAGGTAGAGGCTTCGATAGCACATTGAAGACAAGGGATATAGGAATTTATTGAGGTCTATTTTTTGTTTATTTTTTATCTATTTATTTGAGGTTGACAGAGGCAGATAGAGAGAGAGAGAGAGAGAGAGAGAGAGAGTATGCCAGGGCTTCCAGCCACTGTAAATGAATTCCAGATGCACGTGCCACCTTGTGCATTGACTTACGTGGGTCCTAGGGAATTGAGGTTCAAACCAGGGTCCTTAGGCTTCACAGGCAAGCACTTAACCACTAAGCCATCTCTCCAGGCCCTATTGAGGTCTATTACAATGTCTGATAGCATGAGGAAGGAGCAAAGTGAGACTAGAGAATCCAAACTTACAATGGCCTCAATCTGAATTGTAAGCCTATCTTCATCATTGGTTCTGCAGCCGAGATATTTAAGAGTGAAAACAAACATGCCACTAAACAACTGCTATTCACATTACAATAAATTTTACAATATTTGTAATACATTTACAAAAACATTTAAATTGCCAGTTGCATACTACCAGATGCAGTCTTTGAAAGGTCCCATCTGTCTAAATTCATTCTAAGATCACTGTAGAAGTATTCTGGGGAGCTCTCCATCAACATGTTCGGAGCCTATGATAACCTTAAACCACAGATGTTAGAGTATTTTTTATCATTTCTGAGAACTTTTCCCACTCATCTGAGAATATTTGTTATTTTTGAGTAAACTTTACAACATGGCACACTCTTTTTGGCTATTCAATCAAAGGGATGAACATTTTAGTGACTGACTTTTCCCACGTGTGATAATCATAATAATTACATATCACAAGATTGCTCTCATGTCCTACTATGAATAGGGCTGCTGGGCTTTCTTTACTATATAGACGCGTGGACAATTAGCAATAAACAGTCATTTTTTCCTAAGAAGATACCAAGGAGAAAACATTACAACCATGAGCCATACAATCTTGATGAAAAGAAATGTATAATCATATGATAAAGTCCAAAAGATGTTAGATTTTAAAAGTCCTATAAACATCTTTGAGGCCGGAGAAGGCTTTCACAATAGCCAATCTGGCGCTCAGCCCTTGGCCAGTTTAACGGTGAGCTTAGTTTACAAACAGCTCATCTAGTCTAGATCGCTGTTTCCCAAACTATGTTGAAGTTGTTCTACTTACTGAATGTTTTTTAGTATTTTTTTTTTCCTCGAGATCAAATCTCCAATTAATTTATAAAGAAAAGCATCATTCATTGCTTGCACTTTAAAAAAGTGTTCCATTTCTTATGCAAATGCAAAGACAGATGGAGAGATATTTTTCCTAGATGGAAAGATATTTTAGTTTCTCTGAAATTGCTTCCATTAATCAGATTAAATCTATGAGAAAAATGTTATCCACTAAGTGGTCAAATGATTTATTCAAGGTCAGACTTAAATCAGCCAAGACTGGCTCACTGTGTCAGACTCTTTCTTCAGTGTGTACTCATAGAGAGTGTCCTAATGCTAAGGAATGCCTTTGTGATAGAATAAAATTTATCTCGATGATAAAATAGCTGAATTAAATATATGTAATAAATCAGCAGAATGTCTTCAGAATCTACAAATTGGCTTGACTATAAACTTTTTTAAGAACTTATTTTGAGTGCTGGAGAGATGCTTGGCGGTTAAGGCACTTGCCTGCAAAGCCAAAGGACTTCGGTTTGATTCCCTAGGACCCACATAAGCCAAGGTGGCACATGCAGCTGGAGTTTGTTTGCAGTGGCTGAGGCCATTCTCTCTCTCACACACACCCTGTGTCTTTCTCTCTCTCAAATAAATAAATAAATAATAACTTTTTTTTTAAAAAAAAGAACTTATCTTGAAGTTCCCACACAGAATTTCTGAATTATTTAGTCAATTGAAAAGAATAAGAAAATTTGATTTCATACAGTTATCTGAGAAATGTTTAAAATCTTTAAAAACATATTTATTGTATAAAATAATGGAACTCATTTTGACATTTTTCACCATAAATATTCCTGCATTTTGATCACTCTCCACCATCACCATCTTTCCCCCTCTCTTCTTCTGTTTTTATGTCATCTATCTATCATTTTATATGTATATATGTATTTAGAAAGTTGAGATTTTTTAAATTTTATTTTTATTAATTTATTTGAGAGAGAGAGAGAGAGATAGGCAGAGAGAAGGAGAAAAAGAGAATGGGAGTGCCAGGGCATCCAGCTGCTGCAATGAACTGCAGATGCATGCACCACTTTGTGCATCTGGCTTATGTGGGTCCTGGGGAATTGAACCCGGGTCCTTTAGCTTTGTAAGCAAGTGCCTTAACCACTATGCCATCTCTCTAGAGCAAGATAACGTATATAAGAGCAAACATGCAATGTATTTGTCTTTCCTAGTCTGGTTTATTTTTTTAGCATAATGATTTCCAGTTTCCTCCATTTTCTGGAAAATGAAATAATTTCATTCTTCCTAATGGCTAAGTTTCCATTGTATTGACATACGTGCATGTATAATGGCACATTTTCTTTATTCGTCCATCTGTTAATGGATGTCTATGCTCATTCTATAATTTAGTTGTTGTGAATAGTGTATCCATTATGAATATTCATGACTCTGTTACTGACTTGGGGTATGTTGGCTCATATGGAAGTTCCCAGGAGGGTATAGCTAGATCATATAGAAGTTGCTAGGAGGAGTATAGTTGCATGATATGGTAGTTCCTAGAGTGGTATGTATAGTTGGATCATGTAGAAGGTATACTTTTAGTTCTTGAAGACAATGCATACTGACTTCCATAGTGGCTGCTCTAGTTCACCTAGACAAACATTGCCAGCATGTAAGTCTTCTTTTTACTTTTGCTTCTCACCAGATGTTTTTCTAATGATAGCCATTCATTCTGACTGAGGTGACAGACTCTCAGTGTAATTTTTATTTGCATTTTCCTGATAGCTAGATGTTGAACATTTTTTCATATATTTTTGGCCATTGCTACTTCTCTTGAGAACTACCTGTTAACTTGACCATGTATTGATTGGATTAGTTCTTTACATATCCTGGATGTGAATCCCATTAGATGAATAGTTAGCAAAGATTTCTTCTCATTCTGCAGCTTTCTCTTCTCTGTAATTCCTTGTGCTATATAGAAGCCTTTCAATCTCATGCTATGTGCCACCTCTTACTACTACTCTTTTGGGGCTAGTGGCCTCACAGTCAGAAAGACCCTGCCTATGCCTATTACCAAAGTATTTTACATAAGTTTTCCTGTAGCAGTTTATATAACTATGCAGCTTTTATTTTTTGAAAAGTAGTTATTTTCAACAAATAAAAAAGATTTTTATTTTTACAGAATTATACTTTTTATTTATTTTAAATTTTATTATTATTTATTAATGAGAGAGAGAAAGAGAGAGAGGCAGATAGAGAATGGGCATGCCAGGGCCTTCAGCTGCTGCAAACGAACTGCATATGCATGCACCACCTTGTGCATCTGGTTAACGTGGGTCCTGGGGAATGGAACCTGTGTCCTTCAGCTTTGCAAGCAAGCACCTTAACTGCTAAGCCATCTCTCCAGGCCAGAATTATACTTTTAAACAAATGTATTGGCATGAAATATTTTGAACTACTATTAAACACTTAAAAGTTTTAAAGAGGGCTGTAGAGATGGCTTAGCAGTTAAAGTGCTTGCCTGTGAAGCCTAAGAACTCATGTTTGAATCACCAGGTCCCACATAAGCCAGACAGTGACTCAAACATGCAATGTCACACATGAGTACAAGGGGGCATACATCTGGAGTTTGTTTGCAGTGGCTGAAGGTCCTGGAACACCCATTCCTCCCTCTCTCAAATAAATTTTTTTAAAAGTTTAAAAGTTTTATATTCATTTGTCCTTATTAAATGAACTGTCTTCATATTTTCAGGGATATACCAAATTTTTTAACTTGATATTAGTTAATTCAGGTTATTATGATAATAATAGCTGGCAAAATAACTTCACAATAGTCTTAATTCAAAACTAAGATATTCTTACAGTCCACTCTCTCATTTTATATAGAATATATATATATATATATATATATATACTAATAGATATTTTTATACCTTTGTTTTTTTTAAAGATATGATCTTTCCATCTATCTTAAGCTGGCCTCAAACTCATTCTCCAGCTTTAGTCTCCCATATCCTGGCATTACAAGGTGAACAGCACCAACCCCAACCTTATTCTGTACTGTTCTCTATTCTTAAAATCAGCCTAAATCACAGATTTTAGAATTTCTATGCATTGTCTTACAATCACAAAACAAAAATCAATAATACACAGAGTCAGGCACACTTGCTGATATATGTACAGTTAAACAAATGAAGATACACCCACCATAAAAGCAGTAATATACAGAGTATGTACCCCTGGAGAATGCTAAATTGAAACTTATATTAAAAAATAAATATGATAGGCAATAAACTTTCTGTGATTGACTGATAGCATTTCTCAGGAGTTATATGAATAAATTGAACTCCAGAGTCAAAGCAGTATTTTAGCTGTGACTGATTTCCTATGATAAAATAGGTTTCTTGAGATTTAACTTGAGAATAAATGAAATTTCTAGCAGCTTCATTACAGCAATAAGACAACTTTAAGACAGTGCTTACTGAAATTATAATCATGTTTGTGAATTTCAAGCAAAGCTCAAGTTCAAAATGCCTCAAGGTCGTCATAATTTCTTTTAAAGTAATTTTTAAGGAATAGATGAAAACGGGAAAGTTCGTGACCTACATGTTGTTTTGTTGCCATAATAGAACACTCTAGAAAAAACATAGGGCTGAGCAAGACGAGTGTTGAGACTTTTATATATTTATAATTCAGATCATTAATCCAGGCAGGCCTGCACTAAGTATAAGCGGTTAATAGCTGTAAGAAATGTATAGTTACTGGCCTCTAACTCTGGCTGGAAAAGTACAGGGTAAGAACACGAAATGCTCATTACAGACTTGAGAGTTACATAGCTATACATTAAGTGCTGGCACTAAAGTGATAAACTGAATCACAGAAAGGAGACTTTGGAGCAATTACTAATCAGGAAAAGATTCTAATAAATCAATCAGCATTAAGGTTGCTTTTCATCAGCTAGATTCATGGTATTGCAAATTATTTACATTTTTAAATGGCTCACCTGGCTCAGCAATGATATTCAAATAATTTCCATAATGTCACTTGACAAGGACATCTTAGAAAATTACTTATTTAACACTGAGATTGTAATGGAACAAGGAAAGACAGAGAGAGAGAGAGAGAGAGAGAGAGATACAGAGAGAGAGAGGAGAGGGAGGGATGGAAGCAGGAAGAGAGAGAAATAGAAAGAGGAAGAGAAAGCTCAGTAAGGCAAATGAAAATATTAAAAAGTTAATCATATAAAATTGCAACATGTCTACAAATACAGATTCAGCATATCTAGAGTGTATGTGGTGCTCATGTCAATTACTGCAGTTTCTCTGATAGCAGATATGTAATTTTTATTGTAGAACAGGTGGTGATATTCTATATGCTCTTTTACATGAATATGAATATAACATAGTACTGAGGCCTAATTTTATGTTGTAGCTTTTCTGATTAACATAAACTTCAAAGCAGAACAATACACGACATAAATCATCAACATCACTTTGCAAAAAATAAAAATCTAGCAATGACAAAAACTTTTCTACGTTTCTACAAAGTCTCTAAGGTGAAAAGAAACTGTGTCTGGAGTTATACACTATGTTCCTCAGAGCATTCAAACACTTCCCTATGGTGGAATTTCATTATCCATGCACCTTGCCAGAAATTACTTTCTAAATTACTCTGTGCTGAATTGAACCAAGTGCATAAGCAAAGAAAGAAAAGTGCTTTAAACATTAAAAAGCCAGGAAAAAAAAAAAAAAAAAAAAGGAATGAGCTGCTTAAGCAAATACTCCTTCCATGGTGAAAGCCTCATTTCCTGCTGTGGGGCTTTTAGAAGCATATAAAATACTATGTGGGCCCAGCCCTCAGTGAGCACATAGTTTTCCTAGCAGAGAGGACAGAATATGAAACAGACAAGACACCACTATGAACCCATTCTCTGTAGGTAACCTGATCTACTCTGCTTAATCTACTGCCTGTATGCTAGGTAGGGCCCGAAGAGTCCCCAGGTATTAATTCAACTGTCTTCTCTTTCCTGTAATTCATATATGACTAATAGAAGTTGATGGTCCAAAACTTTAACATGTAGTTTTCACTCTCCTAAACTATATGGTAAGGATGGCTCTTGCTAATTATGAAGTCTTCCTTTCCTCCATGTTGTCTCAGTCAGTTCCCCAGTCCATCTGTGATATTTTTTTCAAACTCTCCAGATTGCTAGA
The DNA here is from genome assembly GCA_036365145.1 of Orientallactaga sibirica. Classification (NCBI taxonomy): domain Eukaryota; kingdom Metazoa; phylum Chordata; class Mammalia; order Rodentia; family Dipodidae; genus Orientallactaga; species Orientallactaga sibirica. The sequence goes on from JAEOAD010000027.1 coordinate 5,598,113, forward strand.
CCTTCAGCATAATCTTTCTCCTTAAATATTACGTTTCCTCAAATGACCTTGATTAATTTAGGTTCTCTTCATTGCAATCCATACACATTCCCATATTCTTTTTGTCTTTTTGTGTGTCGGATGTGTGTGCATGTTCATATGTGTAAGTGTGGACCACAGCTCACATGTGGAGGTCAGAGGATAGCTTTCAGGTGTTGGCACTTACCTCTTTCTTGTTGTTCATTGCTGCATTCACCAGGCTAGCTACAGGCAAACTTCCAGACGATTCTCTCATTTCACTTTCCCCATCCTAGGAGTGCTGGGATTACATATGCTTGTAATACTGTGTCCATCTGCTTGGGAGGCAAGCAGTCTATCCACTGTGCCATCTCCCCCACCCTTACCAGTTTATATTTCTAATAGCTTTTTGAAATCTCATTACACAAAGCCCTTATTTAAATACTATTTTTTATCTACATACAAGACTAACATCTTCAAACTTCATACAGATACAACTTATCAATTTTGCTAGCGTTACCTCTTGCAACTCCTCACCTGCCATGAACTGAACACATCTTGCCATTATTCTCCATAAATCTCACACTGTACCTAAGATGCTTTCCTTACCTACTTCTCCTGGCCAATGCCAACCCTCCCTCAGGTTCCTCTGAATATCACAGCTTAGAGTACTCTGCCCCATGGATACTTTATGCTTTCTTTTCTAAACTGTGCCATGGACCCTTTTTAAAAAAATATATTTTATTTATTTATTTATTTATTTATTTATTTATTTATTTATTTATTTATTTATTTGAGAGAGAGAGAATGGCCATGCCAGGGCCTCTAGCCATGGCAAATGAACTCTAGAAGCATGTGTCACCTTGTGCATCTGGCTTATGTGGGACCTGGAGAATCGAACTTGGATCCTTGGGCTTCGCAGGCAAGTGCCTTAACTGCTAAGCCATCTCTCCAGCCCCACGGAGCCTTTTTACAGCTTTGGCTTGAACCAGTTGGTTGAGAGCAGTGATACAAGGTACAAATCATAGAAGGATTCAAGCCACCCAAGTCAGACCTAAGGAAAAGTACTATCCACAGGCTAGGAACCAGAGGACATTCCAGGCAGACAGAAACAAATGTACAAATGTTAGGTTCAATTATCTATAAGTATTTGCTAATGGTCAAATTGGAATGTTATAGAGGGAAAAGGGAAATGACTTTAAAAATATTTATTTATTTGCAAGCAGAGAGGGAGACAGAAAGAAGAGACACAGAGAGAATGGGCATGACAAGACCACCAGCCATTGCAAATGAACCCCAGATGCATGCACCACTTTGTGCATTTGGCTTTTATGTGGGTACTGGGGAATGGAACCTGGGTCATTACCCAGCCCAGAAATAAAGGTTATGATGGGTGTGGTTTACACAACCAGTTCTTATTTACAAACTAGGTAGAATCAGGATTCAAGGAATGCATTCTGGTTTTGAAAATCAGGTAATCTGGAAATGGGAAATTCAAAGCTTTAATTCATGGATGTAGGTGAATAAGCATTTACTATGGATCAAATGTTCAGAGGGGTGGGTGCAGTGGGGGGGGGGGAGAAAAAATGCCAAGATGTTTGTTAAAGTTCAAGTTTTCAAAGGTAAAGCAAATCTGGAAAGTATAAGGGCACACATTGCTATAGGAGGAGATGATGAGCTATGGTTCTTCTGCAACCCTTGAGTATAGAACAAGAAACTAGCAGGTGGGTCCAGTCTGGGGCCAAGGATAGCTATGAACGTAGACCAACACGATATCATAAGCTTACTTAAAACGCTTGTTTGTCCCTGAACCTCCACCTGATGGTCTTTGTAACTCCACTTCATAGTTTTCTAGCATATGTAGTTTGTAGATGATAATGCCATGTCACATTTTAAAAGGCTGGACACCTACAAAGAGAATATAGACTGCTTATAAACCAAATGCAGAGACATTAATTAAGATTTCAAGCAGTAGATAAGGGCAAACAAGCCAGGTGCAAGTGTTCAATGAGGGGATGAGCAGGAGGGCCCTAGGCTGAGAGGGTGAAAACAGGTAGAGGGAGGCAAGGTCAGAGGCAAATACTTCTCCAAAGCAGTGATTTTCACAGGAAGGGAAACATTTCTAAGAGGATGTGTATAGAAAAGAGCATGCAGCACCTCTGGACACTTTTGGAATGCATGTCAAAGAACCACAGTGGTGGTTTGATTAAGGTGTCTCCATAAACTTGTGTTCTGAATGCTAAGTCCCCAGCTGGTGCCAATTTTGGAATTGGAGCCTCCTGGAGGCAGTGTACTTATTGTTGGGAGCAGGCATATAGGTATTATAGCCAGCTTCCTCTTGCCAGTGTTTGCCATACTCTCCTGCTGCTGTCAACTGGGAGGTGATGTACACCCTCTGTTCATGCCATCCATTCCCTCTGCCATCATGGAGCTTCTCCTTGAGTCCATAAGCCAAAATAAGCCCTTTTCTCCCACAAGCTGCTCTTGGTCAGGCATTTTCTGCCAGCAATGGGAAGCCGACTACAATAGTAAATTGGTACCAAGGAGTGGGGTCACTATTGCTAGAAAACTGACTGTGGCTTTTGGCCTTTTGGGACTGATTTGGGAAAGGAATATGGAAGGATTTAAAATCTTAGCTTTAAGAGATGCCTTGCAGTGCTCGAAGTACAGCTTGATGGACTGTTCTGGTCAGTTGAAAGACCTGAATGCAGTAAGAACTGTAGACTGTGAGGTTTGGCTTATGAGGGTGAGAAAAAGCTTTGCCTGGATTGGGCTAGAAGCAGTTTGTGTGAGCTTGCTGCTATGCCTGTGCACTGGAACTTGGGCAGGGTTGCATTCCATAGAAATGGACTGTTGTGAACAGATGCATATGGCACAGAAAGAAATGAAATCTTTGGGCCCAAACTGCTTCCAGTTCAGCTGCAACTGTTTGAGAGATTATAATCATTGACATGGGGTAGCTGATCTGCACTGGGACAACAGGAAGACTGCAGACTCTTTAGAAGGGGCCTGAATGCTGAAAGAGTGTCCTGTCCTTCAAAATCTGCTTTATTCCCCCCGGATTAACAAATCAGTAGCCCACCTGGTACTATGGAACATAACAAATGAAGGAAAGAGAAGGCCACTGAATTTACAATATAATTTTGTATATTGAAAATAGCCATGCACAGTGTGAAACAAGCTTGTGGGATTACCTGCATGGAGGCCTGATGGAGCCATGTGGATGGATCATGGATTGCAATAGAGACCCAATGAAGATGCCAGTACTATGGGATGGCCAACACCAGATAAAATTTTCTGTGACTGAGTAGCCTGGCTGGAGGGATGGAAATGGAACTACAGACTCGTCACTGGTTGGAGTTGTCAGACTTGGGTATACAGAGTTTGATGTTTGCCCTGTTTGTTTTAAATCTTGTATTGGCTCAATATTTCTTTGCTATGCCCAATGCCATCTTTTACAAAGTGAATGTTTACTTTTTTTTTTTTTTTTTGGTAGTTACAGTTCAGTTAAAAAGACATTGGACTACGGGGATAGTTGAACAATGGGATTGGTTAAAAAAAACTATGGGGACTTCTAAAGTTGGGCTGAATGCATTATATTTTACATCATAGATGGTTAACAGTTTATGGGGGACAGAGGCAGAATGTGATGGTTTGATTCAAGTGGCTCCCATAAACATATGTGTTCTGAATGTTAGGTCCCCAGGCAATTGGTGGCAATTTGGGAATTGGAGCCTCCTCGAGGTAGTGTATTATTGGGGGCGGTCTTATGGGTATTATAGCCAGCTTCCCCTTACAGTGTTTGGCACACTATTTTGCTGCTGTTGTCATCCACCTGATGTTGGCCAGGAGGTGATGTCCACCTTCTGTTGATGCCATTATTTTCCCCTCCATCATGGAGCTTCCCCTCAAATTTGTAGGCCAAAATAAACTTTCCTCCCATGAGCTGCACTTGGTCAGGTGTTTTCTGCCAGCAACAGGAAGCTGACTGCAACAACCACCAAGTGGTAGAAAAGGTATTATATGAGTACCAAGGCATGGTGGTTTGATTCAGGTTTTCCCCATAAACTTAGATGTTCTGAATGCTTGATTTCCCAGCTGATGGCAATTTGGGAATTGGAGAGGGTATGTTGTTGGGGGCAGGTGTAGCCAGTTTTCCTGTGCCAGTGTTTGGCACACTCTCTTGCTGCTGTTGTAGGACAGTAGGTGATGTCCATTCTGCTCATGTCATGTTTTTCCTTGCCATCATGAAGCTTTCCCTCAACTCTGTAAGCCCAAATAAACCCTTTCCTGTCATAAGCTGCTCAAGGTCGGATGCTTTGTGGCAACAATGTGAACCTATCTGTAACACAAGGACACAGAGGACTTTGTGTATGGAGTGAGAAGGGAGCTACAGCCCAGTGTAAAGATCACACACAGATAGTGGTGGCGAAGGGCTGGCTCTAATGAGCATAGGGATGAGAGTGCCATAACCTTGTGAACAGAGGTCTAAGGATGGACATCATTGACTCAAATATGAGTGCAGTGCAACAGATGAGGACAGTTTGTTCTCAAGGAAGAATACCAGTTTTAGGAAGTTGTCAATTTGGTGTAGAGCTTGCACACAGCAATGAGCAATAGCTATTATGAATGAGCTGAACCCCAAGGGAGACAAGAGGTTTGATCTATAAATGTGAACATTAGCGGTAATTAGAGGGTCCCATGGAAATGGAGACTAGCGGTCTGAGAAACAAAGTGGATGGAGACCTTATTGCCCTAAAGTCAATAGTGACATAGAATGAGTGAGCTGGCTAAAGTGCATTAGATATTGGGGTAATCACTAGCCTTGTTTATAGGCCAACAGATGATGAATTTCAGGGTCTTTCAGACATCTGGAGAACTTGCTAAATAAAAAAACCTGTGCCCCACTCCTTTTACTTTCTAATTCTGTAGACACAGGGTGCATCTTGATTGTATAAATCTATGTCCAGTTATCAAGGAAAGCTAATGCTGCAACAAGGCTACAATGAAAGAACTGTATATATTGGGAAAGATGTGCTTTGAATGAATGAGGTGATCACGTAAATAGCAGGATGGTACTAGACATCAGAGAATGCACTGGAGAGGTCAGAAAGCTCATGGGAGAGACAAAGAAAAACCCAGACCAATGGGAAAACACACAACACTGCTGGAAAGCAGTATCTGGCTGATGCTGCCTGTGATTATTTCATACAAACACATTCTTACTAAGTAAGGCAGCAGAGTTGTGACTTTGAAGCATCAATAGCAATGGAATCTTGCACCCACTGGAAAGTGAGCCTCCATGCTATTGGTCCAACATGAGTGTGTTCTTTCTTGAAGCTACTAAACTCCCATGTCTGAAAAACATAAAGTGATGTTTTCCATGTTTAAAGACAAATCTAGGAGGTAGTAGAGACAAAATCCTGGCTTTTATGCAAAAACACATTTAAAAATTGGGTGCATGATTTATATGTAAATTATTATGCAGCATGTTGAGATGGCTTAGCGGTTAAGGCGCCTGCCTGCTGAGCCTAAGAACCCGGTTCCAATCTCCAGGTCCCACATTTAGCTAGATGCAAAGTGATGCAAGGGCGCAATGCTGCACTTGACCACAAGGGGCGCACACATCTGGATTTTGTTCACAGCAGCTGAGAGACTGCTGGAGCGCCCATCTCTATCTGTCTCCCTCTCCCTCTCTGTTTGTCTGTCTCTGTGTCTCTCTCCAAAAATAAAATAACAATTTTTTTTAAAAAAAATTACATCCAATGGTCAGAAGAAATGTTAGCATAAAAGTATAAGGGATGAGTGATATAAAGGACCAGGACCAACGACAAGATTCATAAAACCTTTTTGTTGTCCTGTTATCGAAGGGCTACCACATGGTATTATGTTGTATACACAATTTAAAGGGGTATGTTCTTTTTTACTGCCAATCTAACAAGACTTTAAAAAATATTTTATTTTTATTTATTTATTTGACAGAGAGAGGTGGGAGGGAGAATGGGTGCATCAGGGCTTCCAGCCACTGCAAATGAACTCCAGACTGCTAAGCCATCCCTTCAGCCCCTAACAAGACTCTTATTGGGTCCACGGATAAGACACAATTGGTTATGTCTTCATTATAGCAAATGGAGATTAATTTATAATGTGGACATTTCACTCCTTATAAAATGTTGTTTTTGGAAGACAGGGAAGGAAAAGGAACCAACATGATTCTAGACTCCGATATACTAGCTCATTGCAGGGGTAAACACTTCAGAATCCTTTCAGAAATCTTCAGTGCATGGTTTTGCTACTTTCACGTCTTATCATCTCGATTGTTTCAATCTAATTTTTGAGAGAGAATGGGCATGCCAGGACCTTCAGCTTGCTGTGAAGGAACTCCAGACATGTGTGCTGCCCCCCTTGTGGCACATGTGCAACAATGCGTACCTACGTTACTGTGTCTAGCTACGTGGGAGCTGGAGATTTGAACATGAGTTCTTAGGCTTTGCAGACAAGCACCTTAACCACTAAGCATTATCTCCAGCCCTCTATTATTTCAATCTACAAATAACTAGAAGTAACCATGTTTTTTTTCCCCAAGGTAATCTCACTCTAGCCCAGGCTGACCTGGAACTCACTCTGTAGTCCCAGACTGGCCTCAAACTCCTAGCAATTCTCTCACCTCTGCCTATGCAGGGCTGACAACATTCTTTATACTTGAAAAAAACTAGTAATAAAACAAAAAATCTCAGGAGGCAGAGACCAGAGGATCACCATAGATAAACATAGACCATAGATACACTAGAGATTCTTACGTTGAATGGTGAGGAATTTCTGGAGTTCTAGGTTAAGAATAGGGATTCAGTGATCAGAAATAAACTGCTAAATATTTTTTGGCAATTCTACTAATAAAATCCAGTATTCCCACAGTCTACTTGATTTTTAATGATTTTCATTACACTCACTTATGACTTTTATACTTGAGGCAGACAGCAAAATGAGGTGGAAAAATGACTGTTAAATGATTGTGAACTTAAAAGTACATTGTACATGTAATTCTTCTTGTATAATCTGACATGTTATGGCCACCAGATACTTCACATGCACTATTTAATATTAGGCCTTCAAAAAACTTAAGTGGCAAAGCACTTTGTAACAGATTTCACTCTATACAATGGCTGTTTCAAACTTAATTCCCAAAAATGTCAAGCTGAAACAACAGCCCACAAACTCCAGGGGATGAATATTTCTGGTTAGGGAGGCCTCAATGCATATCCTAAAATGACCCTAAGAAATAGTGGCTGAAATGCCTTAGAAACTTCATCTCAAATCTTGTTACAATCTTCTTTTGCCATTCTTTGGTTTAAAGGGAAATGATTCTAAACTAGCATTCATAATCAATTCAAAAACATGCCTGTTTGTTTGCTGCATGGACCTGGGGTCTCAGGTGCTAAATATTTTCCTGTCAATGCTTTTCTACAAGATTCTTTTGGAAGCCTTTTTTTTTTTTTTTTTTTTTTTTTTTTTTTTGGTTTTTCAAGGTAGGGTCTCACTGTACCTCAGGCTAACCTGGAATTCACTATGTATGTATTCTCAGGGTAGCCTCGAACTCTTGCTGATACTCCTACCTCTGCCTCCTGAGTACTGGGATTAAAGGCATATTCCACCACGCCCAGCCTTGCATACTTTTTAAGTTAAGGAATACTGTAATGAACTATATAGTACTGCTTACTCTTTCTTCAAGCTGTTCATTTTATCCTTGTCCATTCTTCAAAATCTATATTACTAATAGGCTCTAGTGTATACTCACTGGTCTTTGTGTAACCCCATTACAGTCCTATTGTGTCATTTTCCCATTTCTATATTCATTTTCTTATTTAAAAAAAACCTATGCCTTGGCCTTATGAAACTTTTAGTTTCTCTCCAGGATATCATCATTATTCTGGTTTTTACTTTGGAGGGAAGAAGACAAATACGTTTGTGCCTTCTCATCCAAACCCAGACAACTCTATTTCTGCCTCTAAAATTCCTGACTGCAAAAGGCTGAACCTATGCTGGTAGCATCCAGTAGTTTGTTCATAAATGTACCAAACTACACTTACCTTCCTGTGGAATGTTAGGACAAAATTGCTTTAGTGTCTGTTTCAACCCACAGTATTTCAGCTGGAATTAGTGGTAATATTTGTTGAAGGAATGATTTTCAAGAGGCTAAATAAATAGATGTTAGCAAATGAAGTTTGAAATCTATTATGATGTCTCTGGGTGACAAAGTTACTTTTAGGGGCTGTTTTATTTGAAAGCATAATACTGGGTATTTGACAAAGACACACAGTCCTTAAGGCTAAAAATCTGACTCCTTGGGTGCTATCTTGCAGTTAATATTCACTATGGTATGGTTTTGAGGTGGAAAAGTCTCTTCACTCAGAAAAGCAATCTCATGTTACCTGAAAATTGGTTCAAAAGGTAATTTTTGTACCACTAAAGGCATTACCAAACTTTTACTTCTAAATATTTTACAAAGTGGCTGAATTAACTACCATTTCCAACTAAAAATGATGCTGTGAGGACCTACTATTTATATATGAGAAAATGGGTGCGGATTACTGAAGAACCTCCTTCCTCAGGCTACTGGACTAGTAAAGGGCAGTGCACCAACTTCCTATCTCATGTCCTAACGTCCAACACCACTGCACTGAGTTGTCCTGACTCACCAGAAGCTCCTGGAATGTAGAAATCCAGTTTTTATCATCACACAATCCTCATGTGTCCTCTAATGTGTCACTATGAAGACTTATGGGGAAAACGACAAGGCTGGGATACAACACTCAAAATGCTCATCAGCACAGGCAGAAAAACTAAAGTCAGCAGGATAGTTTTATATGTTAAATAGTTGAGAAATATTTAATTCTTTAAGCCTGACACTTTATTTTGAAATAGCCTTGAGGAAGAGGGTGTCAGAAGGACTGCAGCTGGAGGTGCTGAAGGAAGTCAGTAACAGTGCAGGTGAGTGTGGCTAACACAGAGAACTCACAGGGCTGACAGGTGTATGAGGTGCACACATGTGCATTTTGTATATTCCTATACAGCTCATTTCTGTGAGGGGCAGTTTTCTGCTTTCAACTATAGCTTTAGTAAAGAAATCACATGTAAGCAAACATGAAATTCACACCATACTTAGTTATTTCCTAATACAGCAACAAATTTACATTTGCAAAATGTTACAGAGAACCGTACTGTGGCTGTTTAGCTTTGTATTCCCTGCTATGTGTGCATATAGCAAGTGTCTTTCGAGTAAGCCAAAAATAAACTGTGAGGGGGAAAAAAAGAAAACCAACAATTGCATGGAGCTGCAGTTCACATAATCTTCATAAGTAAACATCTGCAGTATTGGTCTCCATTTTATAGGTGAGAAAATTAAGGCCTGTAAGGATGGCAGAGCTGTTGAGTAGGTACGTCTTAACACATCTGGTCTCATGTCAATACTTATGCTTTCTGCCGACAATCCACTTATAATGAAGGCCATTTTAAGGTTACAATGTTCATGACAGTATCGCAACTACAACTGCTCCTGCAGCTTATAGGGAAGACAAAGTGAACTGACATCAGTTTTTGATTCATGATTCTTCTTAAAGTGAGTTCTTCATCACAGTTCATTGACCAGTCCCCTCCACTAACACTAAATGCACTGTGGACAAAACACATGAAAGTTTCTTTTCAGGGCACTCTTGAACTATTACAATCCCATAAATTAATGAAAACTAAAAATAAACAAATACATTAAGCTAAACAAGACAAAAAAATAGAATAAAACCCCTTATTAGATACATACAATTCATGGTGATTTGTCAGGCCACTAACCAGAAATAAAATGGAATGTAATATATATATAGTGTATGGAAACAAAAACATTGATTTCAAAGAATGATGAAAAAATAGAGAAAATGTCATGATGGATAGCTAAAGCAGCAACAAGGTTGAACAGAAATGTGTGTGGGAAGCGGAAAATACAGACAGACAAACTGCTTGCCACATCCTGTTAAAGGTAAAGCACCTGAAGCATATCACTGCTTAGCTAACCTGTAACTCAGATCATCAGTCATCACTCGATTCAGTAAGGTAGAGAAAGGGCATTGAAGTTCTAAAGGAAAAGAAAAGCTATTTACTAAAATTACCTAAGGGCAGCATTTTATCAAACCACATAATATAATGAGTCAAAGCCTAGGAGTGTTAATTTGCAGTTATTTAAAATAGTCAATTCACATGGAAATTCTCTTTCCTGTTTGGTTATGTTTAATATTTAGTGCTAGTCATACCGAGTCTAATTATTAGCTATTTACCTATCAACTTCTTCATTATAATAGTATGTTTGATTCAAAAAGCAGGCCTCTATGACGGAAACTCAGTGAGTGACCTGCACCGTGGTCACAAATTAGTCAATATTAACATGCTCATTTGGCCTCACTATAGTTTATTCTAACTTAAATTACTAATGAAATGCAACAAGTTTTCTTCAGAGGAGGAAAAAAGTAAAACAAACAAAAACAGTTTCATTACAGTGCTCCTAAAATTTTAACGTCCAAAGAGCTCTGGCAATCTTGTTCAAATGCAGGCTAAGCAGTCAAGAGATGGGGCTGGATTCTCTGGGTGTTATTGAGCAGGTGAGGCTACGGAGAAGCCAAAGTAGGCTAGTAACTTTGTCTAGATATTGGAGAAGAAACCATGACTAGTAATGACCTCAGGGAAAGCATGACACAAAGTTTGTTAATAAAGTATGTTTGGCACACACCATTAGTATGAGGAGTAAAATCTGGGTAGAGGAAACAGGTGCTAAGTTGGTAACAAACTGAGCATATATTCTATTTTGGGTATGTTTGAAAGCTTTTATAGTAAAATGTGAAAATTTCTTGGTTTAAATTTCCATCACATCAGTAATGGTAAGTTAAAGGAAACTAAACGTGCTTTCTGTCCACTGAAGTAGCAGTGGGAGAGAGGAAGAGGCAAGAAAGCAAAGGACTGAAGGGAAGGATTCAAAGAAATGTGGCTACTCAAGGCTAGAAAGGACATCAAACAGAAGCCTAGCTTTGAAAATACTAGCAACAGCTAATTATTTACCTTGAGATTCAAACTAATATTTATTGGAAAAGTTTTCAAAACCTCCTTAGAAAGTTAGTTAAAAAGTAGTAAAAAATAGTTACATGTCATGGGATTGGATGAGGAGAGCACTATGTCTAGCCATCTTGAATTATAAGCCATCGTATAACAAAGCAGCTAGCAGTAGCAATACTAGAGTATTAGCAGCACTTTTGCTAACTAGTTAGAAAAAGAGAATCACCCCGCAGAGTACAGAACAATTTTCCTTAATAAAGTATCACTGAATGACTGTACTATTTTATTTAAGGCAATGTTAATCTCCAGGGAAGGAAAGAGGTAGAGAGTAAGACTGGAGAGAGATACATGGGACTTCAGTTCAATCTGTAATGCCTTCTTTCCCTTACTCACGCTTTAAGTACTATTTACAACATGGCAAATGGTGATTTTCATTACAACTTTTGAAATTTTCCTAACCTTTGGAAGGCTTTTTTTAATATTTGGAGTTGATAATTACAAAATTCTTAATTTTTCAAAATTCAACATTAGGCAACAAAATGGGAATAAAATAAAAATAAATTATGTAATAAAGATTTTGGTAACATTCTAATAATATCAGAAGTTTTAAAATTTTTCTGATTCTTGTCAGATTTTTTTTAATGAGAGAGAGATGAGAGAGAGAGAGAGAGAGAGAGAGAGATAGATAGATAGATAGATAGATATTGGGTTCCACGGCCTCCAGCCACTGCAACTGAACTCCAGATACATGTGCAACCTTGCGTGCTTGCATCACTTTGCGCATCTGGCTTACCTGGGATCTGGAGAGTAGAAAATGGGTAATTTGGCTTCATAGGCAAGCACCTTAACCGCTAAGCCATCTCTCCAGCACTTGTCAGATTTCTTTTTGAAACCAATGTTCAGTTCAAATAAAAGCCTCTGCATACTGATTTCAAAAACCAATTCTGTATTCTTATTGTGAGCAGATTTATGTTCCCTTTTAATATAATAAGGTGACCACAAAACACTGAAGTTTTGAATTACTCATGAAAATGTCTTTTTCACCTAAGGCTGGAAATACTGTTAGAATTACCTTCAAGTTTCATAGCTAATTTTAAAGGTTTAATATATACAAAGTCCTATTTTTATGTCATCTATACCTGTACTTAATTATGGAGCTATCAAATGGTTCAGACAGTAATACGCTGCTAATGCAGACTCCTCATTGTAGGTTGTTTTACATGAACACTTACGCATATTTTTCTAATAATAAGTCATTAGGATAGCCCTGATTGTGGGTAACTAGGTTTACTTTAGGTGAACCTGGCAGGCTGGGAACTCAAGCATTGTAATATGTTTTTAGAAACAGGGTCACATACTTAGTTCATGATCTAACACCAGTCCTCCAGTATGAGATTCTTGAATGCTGAGATGTGATTTTTAAAAAATACCAATTGAATAGCATTCCTAAAACTTACCTATCTGGGCTTTATGATAACCCAGTGAAAAGAGTACAGAATTTATGTCCTCCATATTACATATAGACACCAAGGTCTTTTGTCCTTTCCTTGGACACTATACAGATATGGTGATCTAAACAGAACATGAATAAATTAAGCTAATTACTGCAATTTTTCTATTTTGACTTTCCACCTTGAAGCTAAAATGCATCTCAATCCTATTACTCTAATTTCTAGTTTTTCTGAATGGTTTATTACTTTGGGAGTAAGGCAACCAAGTGTGGTTTTTCAGTTGCTTTCAAATGCAAAAATAGTTTTCAACCTTAAAAATGAACTATATGAATCAACTTAAGTAGGTGCTTTGAAACATTTCTGAAATAAGCTTTTGCTGTTACAGAAAAAAAAAAATCAAGTTGTTTTAAAATATTCAGGGCTAAGCTTCTAGTAACAAAGCAGTTGACTCCTAAAACAATTTCAGTTTTAGCTAGTTCACTCTGAGTCATAATAAAAAGTTTAATGTGCTTTTGTCTAACACTTTCTACACAACCAAGCCTGGGGTAATTTAACATATTAAACATTTCACAATTTCCACTGCAAAGGCTTAGTACTTTAAAAGTGAAGCGAGCTGTAACTGGTGTAAACTGTGCAAGAATAAAAGCTGCCACAGCCTCAGGCGGGAGAACTTTGGTTATCCACATTGCATAGACATTGGGAACTCTTTCTGGGTCAGTAAAAGGAACAACCCAAGTATCACACTGCAGCTTAGAACTTTTCTCCTTCTCAACAAATCCCACCCACAAATAATTACCTGCAAAGGGGATAAAATCTACTGTGAAGTCCTGCACCCCTCAAGCAATACTGCAAAATAGGACTCACTGTTCATTTAACATGTGTAGTGGGGAATCCAACCAAGATTGTGTGGCAGGAATATGCACTTCATTTATTTTATCATCCTAATGTACTTTTTTTTATTAGTCTGAGGTATTTTATAAATAACCTAACATGTATTAACTCCAGGTATGATGCTAATGTACCCACATAACCAAAAATATTTAAACAGTACAAATAGCACACACCTCGACCACAAATGCATTAAAAGTCAAAGCAGCAACATCTGCAGTTGTTAAATATAAATGAACATCTTTTTAAATACCTGATTCTTCCACTCAAGTAAAAGCAGATACGATACTTTCTAATACCAAGTCCCCTTTGTGAAAACTCAGAAGATAATCTAGAATTAGTAGGAGATCTAGCAGACACAAGAGATGAAAGATGAACTGCAGCAAGAACATGGCAAGTTCAAAAGATCTATTAGTGCATAACTCCACCGGAGAAAACAAGGACAACAAAAGAGAAAGAAAGAGCTAACAAGCTACAGTAGAAGTCATGTCTTTAAGCAGTAGATCATAAACAGGGTGGGAAATGTTTAATATGTGTCCTCCTGAAAAAGCAGTTACCATCTTTTACATTAAAAAAAAAGAACAGCTGGTGTATTTTCACAGCATCTAGATTTATTTATGGTATAAAGCCATAGGATTGTAGAATTATTACTCCTTTCCCACCCTGGCAGAGAATAAACATGAATTCAGAAGCACAGTGGAGTGAAAACAAAGAGAGAGAAAGGCAGCAGAGAGAGACAGAAAAGGTGGGTACAGAGCTACAGAAGTGTTTATTGAGCATGCTACAGAGGTAAGCAGAGTACACACAGAATGAAATTAAACAACCATCAAACCTCCCACTTTGTTAGAAAATTAATTTTTAATTGTGCCGCTTTCAAACTATACTGAATTTTACATTCTAAAGATGTAAAAACTCAACTAATAGAAAATATACATGACCATTCTGTCTACATAGATAACAGAATCTATGATCTTGAAACTAAGTACATCAATTTCAAAAAGTATTGGTCATTTAACAGAATCAACAATTCAGATTGACAAGAACTGTTCAAATAAATTTGACCTGTAGATTCTGAGCCATGTTTTTATTAAAGTCAGATCTATTCCTAAATACAAAATATTTTGAAGGTTTATTAAAACTGAATATTACAATGCAAGGTAAATTAAGACTAAAGGCACATAAACTTTGGTCCCACCTGGTTATCAGTTTTAGAAAACTGCCACAAAATTAATCTTCCTGCAAATTTTCGCAGTACACTTTCTTTGTTTGAAAAATACATGCACCAGCTCCTGAACTAGCTAGACCAGTCTGCACATGCTCAGAAATCCACAACCATTTCCAAATCTTAATTACAAACTAAGGATGGCAATATATATTTAAATGCACGTAAGTCATGTCAACTTCAAAAACATCTACGAAAAATATTCAGCCACAAACAAGACATTACTTAGTGCTGACATTTATATGATACGTCCCACAAGAGTGTGTACAAAAAAGGTTAAGATTCCACAATGCTTTCCACATAGGGCTCAAACTTACAGAAGTCACTTGTTGTCTTAAGAAATTAATACTCTGCATCTTGTTAATTTTAACTAATGCCTACATTCATAACAGAATCTAGACCAGAATTGTGAGATACAAAAGGCCAATGTTTGTTCAAAAGCAAGAAAGCCTAGGTAGTAAAAACTAAAAATGCTGCTTTACTCTTTCAATATCAAGTATCTTATATTTGAAAGAAATGTGATAAGCCAATAATTCAAAATAAGTTCCAAGCAGGAGAAACAAAAACTTAACCTTTTTACACACCCCTGCCTAAACATATTTTAACTCCCATGTAACGATGTGCCCTAGACAACCAATTCCTTCTTCTAGTAAATGCACAACAGCAACACTAGTTTTCCTTTGTAAGGCACGTATGTCAACTAAGTTGAAAAATGAAAGCAAAATTAAACTCAAATTTTAAACAGACAATAAAAATGGCTTCCCTATAAAACAGATGAAATATAGCAGTTAATAACTCCGTCTTTACATATGCCATTTCATTTAAACCAAGGAATGATAACAGCATGAAAAAATCAAACTCTGGTCCCCACTTTTCTGAACAGTCAATAGGTGATGACACCAAACAAATGTGATTCACCCAAATCTTCAGCTCCCCTTTCTTAAATTGTTGACTTGGAGAAAGACACTCTGAGATGATGATTTTCACCAAGGTTGTAGTTATGAAGATCAATCAAGGCCTGGATAGCTTCTTCCACTGTGGCCATCTGAAGAAGAGCCATCTTGTGATCTCTTCTGAAACAAAATTAGGAAATTAGGTACTTTATAAAAACAGTTTGAAAAGTTGAATATTTTTCTCCATTTCAGATCAAAAAATTTCTCACAACAAAAAAATCAAAAAACTACTTGAAGAACATTTAAAATTTTATCAAGTCACTAATTTAAAGACAAGGAAGCTTGCTTACTGAAAAAATTTAAATGCTTTCACAGTGCCCCCAGTGTTAGCAAACAGTGTTCGGAGGTCCTCTTCTGCTACTGAAGGACTAGGAAAATTGGATGGAAAAATAATAAAGATTAATAAAAATTGTATGTATTTTTTTCAAACAAACAAAAAAAAAAACCCCTTAATAAACTCCAGATTAAACACTTACGGGATATTAGATAGGTGAAGGGTTGCAGACGGAGGAAAAATGTTTTGAAAATTTTTGGATCCAGGTTTCTTAAAACGATGCAGTGGGGAATTACCAAAATCTTTTGTCAGCCCCTGATCATCAAGCCCTTCTCGAGGTAGCTGAACAGTCTGATGTTTCGACAGCGTAACACGAATAATTTTTCCATACATTTTCTGTCCATTTAGATGATTCATGGCTATAAAAAGAATGTCTGTTAGAAAATACTAAAGCTCAAAAGGAAGATATTCATAATTTTAAGTTTAAAATTTTGAACTTTTTTACAACTTAAAAATAATTCATGAATTTACCATAGCCATTGGTAATTAAGACTTAAGTTCCATTTATTTCTACCAGACAAAGCGAAAGTCAGATTCTTTCTTAGAAGAAAAATCCACATTATAAATATCTATCTTAGCAACTATGATGATAAGTCATATTTTTAAACATTCCTCTAGTTTTCACTTTACTGTCACTAAGAGATATGGGTAATTCAATTTCCTCATTTGCTTTCCTGCTATATGTATTTCTCTACTCCATTCTATACACATAACAACTACATACCCTTTATGAATTATGAAGCCCATCGTGTTATTACCTGTTAAAAACCCTTAGGAACAAACATCCAAACCCATCCTTTAATCTACTTCTGTTCCCAGCCTCTTGACAACAGTTATTTAGTGGCAGTCTTTACAGTGTTCATATGTAACAATAATTACTGTGTTAGTGTTGTGAACCCAAGCCGCTATGGAACATGATGCCACAGTCCTGCATTCCTTGTGTTGTTAAGCTCTGGCTATAGGAATCATACATCATGACATTCTAAGTGCTTTTTTCCCTTTACCCATGTTCTGACCTACATGGCTGTTCTACCTATAAAAAATTTGCCTATCAATTACTTTTTCTCTTAGTCTACTCACTCTATAGTCACTTCTCCAGAAAGATTTTCTTCATTCTGTGTCCAAGTTCAGACCTTACTAGATACTTCCTATGTAGCAATTTACACCTTTATATTCATCACAATTCATTGCAATTATCTATTATTTCCACCTTCAGTTATAAGACACACAAAGACAGAAATCAGAATTATCCATCCATCCAGCCCAGAGCAGTGTATGAACACAGAACATGCCTTTTTTTTTTGAGATAACTGGGTGTTCTTTTTTTTTTTTTTTTTTTTTCTTCAAAGAAGGTTATTTTTAAAAGAACTGGCTTCATATTAAAAAAGTTAACTTTGTCTTTTGTCACAAGTTGTAAGAGCTAAAAATGACCATTTGTAATGTCATACACGTGGACTACTTTAATGTCATACACATGTACTAAATTGAAGTCTAATTCAATGTAATTAAACTGGAGCAAAGTGTGATCAGTAGAGAGGTATAGGTGGCTGTCTACAAGCCAAATGACAGCCTTCACCAAAATTTACATCAGCTAGCATCTTGACCTGGGACTCTGGCACCCAGAACTTGGAAAAATTTCTGTTGTTTAAACCTCACAGAAACATATTATTTTGCTATGGCAGCAGACCACAAGAAAATAAGCACAACAAAGATCAAAGCATCATTTGCTTAAAACAGACTTTCTATAACATAAGTATTCTGAAGAGTCTGATGAATTTTACCTCAGGTCATTCTAAATTATAATAGTATGGTTAGTATGGTATCACTTATATGAAAGCAATGCTACGTACATCTCAGATTGGTAATGAGGAAACGTGAGGTATCTGAGAAGATTTTTGTTAGTGAGTAGGAATGAGTGCATGTGTGCGCGCGTGCACGTGTGCACGCGCACGCACGCACACGCACACACACACACACACACACACACACACACACACACACACACAGAGTGAATATAAAACAGAGGATTAGGGCTGTAACTCAGGGGTAAAACGTTTGCCTAGGATACCTAAAACCCTTGGGTTTGATACCAAGTACTGAAAACAATACCAACAACTAAACCAAAACCCCAAAACTAAACAAGGCAATGACTCACCTCAAAGAAACATACACCGAAGAAAAGACAATATACTAAACCCTTATGAATAGCACTTTTATGTAGGTATTGCCATTTTAAAGCTAGAGCCAGAGATCAGATTTGTACTTTGAGCCACCAACTTCCCTGTTAAGATACACTGAAGTCCTAACATACCATGTTTGTCTTTTTTATTTGGTCAGTATATCTTGCTTATCTGTAAATTTCAGATGGATATACGACAAAAAACACATTGGCCCTCACATCAATTTGAAAGCTAAAAACATGAATAAAATCAGAATACAGCAACAATACTCTTGAGTCTCAATGAGTATAAGTATTAGCTAAGAACTTGGTGATATTTATATATAGTAAATCACACTGTGGGTTTGTAGTTATATTTCAGATTTAAGTGATTTGTGTATATGATGAAGACAAAAATCATTTTACACAAAATTATCAATTATGTAAGTAAGTAGTACATGTAACTTAACTAAAGTACATTTTAAGATTCCCAAAGAAAAGTTAACCATTGGTTCAGAATTTTCATTTTGTAAGAACTCGGGATCTCTAAAAGACTTTCCCATGACTCTGTAACAAAGTTTAGCCAATAATTTATAAATGACCTAAGAATTAAAATACCATCAAGAATAAGAAATCTACAAATTACAAGTAGCCAGGAATAAAAATCTTATATGAAAGTCACTTCTATTTTGGAGCTAACATCTTTTATTTTTTCATTAGACTGTGTTTAAGAAATGGTAGAGGGCTGGAGAGATGGCTTAGCGGTTAAGGCGCCTGCCTCCTAAGCCTAAGAACACTGGTTCCAATCACCAGGTTCCACGTTTAGCCAGATGCAAAGTGACACAAGGGCGCAATGCCGCACTTGACCACAAGGGGGCGAACGCATCTGGATTTCATTTGCAGCAGCTGAGAGGCTGCTGGCGCGCCCATCTCTATCTGTCCTCCTCTCCCTCTCTCTCTGTGTCTCTCCCCAGCCCCACCCCCCAAAAAAAGGAATGGTAGAAAGAAAACAAAAAATACAAATATATTATTCATGTACATTTCCATTAAACATGAATTAGTGGTCAGTAAAAACACAAATGACTTCTTACTGATATAAAGAGGTTTACTTTACTTACAGACATACACTACTTATTTGAATTCAGAATTGGAAATGTATAGATAACATGCAGTTTAATCTTACCTAGCTGTGACTGGTTTCCATCAGCCATCTGTATTAGAGCACTGTCTTTCTTATTGTACAAAATCTTCACACGCTGCACATCTCCATAAACACCTTTTTTGGAGTCACAGAGAGGTAATCCAAAAGTGGAATTAATTTTATGTACAAGTCAACTCAAGATTATCTTTCTGACATATCAATGAAACACTCAGACACCAACATGACCGCTCACTCAATCAAATCATTCTCACAAATGAATAAAGAAGATCAAGATTTGAACAGTGAATTTTGAAAAGAATAATTTGATAAACCCTCAAAGCTATGTGAATGATATTAAATTAAAATCATGCAAAATAAATAAGCATGCATTAAAACAAACTTGTGTCTATGGAGAGTTTTAAATAGCAAAGAAAAATAGCAAAAGATTTACTATTCAACTTTAAGCCAAAAGTGCTAGCTACAAATAAGAATTAAGGTGAAACAAAAATCAAATCAATAATAAAAGTATAGTGCTAACAATAACATACCGAAGAGGGTAAACAGACTTTGGGGCGTAACCATCTTTAGAAGGAGAGAAGAGCAAGCAGCGTAAGACAAGAAGAGAGAAGAGTCGAGGAAGAGCGGAGATGAACAGATCATCCATAACGAAGGGTGGTTCCCGCAGAATGGTGAGGTGGTCATGGATCATGGTTCAAGGCGGTTAATTGGGGCAAGTTGGTCCGAGGAACATTGTTCAAGCACAGAAGCATGAACATAGGGATGGAGACAGGGATGAAGACAAGGACAAGGAAGATAAAGGATAAGACAGGGAGGGGACGGGTATGGGGGAAAGACAAGGAACGGGGAGGTGAACACACAGGGAAAAGGATGAAATGGGGAAGGGAAACAGCAATGCAGAAGAAAAAAATAAGGAATTGGGGAACAAAAAAAAAATAAAATATAGGTCAGTACATAGGAAATGCAGGAATTTGGTCAGAAATGGTTGGTTTATGTACTGTACAAGAAAAAACTGAGTAAAATGTAGTCATCCAAGACAAATATGGGTAAAGTACATCTATATCAAAGAGTAAATTACAGCATTTCATCTCAACATAGGGAAGGAAAGCATGCATAGGAATTTTAAACTTTGAATTTTAACTGCATAAGCATGGCTGGTTATGAAATGCAGGCAAAGTCTTAAAATAAAAACAAAGGCACTCTGATTCAAACATTTTAGCATGCAGAACTGTGAATGATAACAGTATTAAATGATAAGCTTAACTATTTATTATTAACAGAGGCCAATTAAAAAATGAAACAAGTATTCAAATTAGACAACATAATACATTGGGTTTCCCACATTTCATACCAGCTTTCATAGCAATCAAAATAAAATATACCAGACATAAAATGTACAACTGAAGAAAATAACAGCAATTTTAATAAGAAAAGGGAAGGGGGAGGGGAATAAAGTTTAAAAATATTTTCAGAAGACAATGACTAATAACTGCAAAGAAAAAATTACTAAGAAAGACTGGAAGAGTGCCTCGTCAAGGTCTTTGGAAGAACCTTCAAAGAAAAATGTATTAGAGTAGTTCACATAAAATAAGATTTAAAAAATGCAATGACAAATAAGCATGAAATGAACAAGCAAATCATTAGAAAAGGCAAAGGGCAAAATTGTTTTACAATTATATCAGCAAACTTAGATCACATTTGCTTTTAAGAACAACAAAAAGATCTTTTAAAAAGCCAAACTACAGTACTTCACCATATTTTTCTTAGGAAAAATAGGTAGTTAGGTTAAAATATATATAAATACATATATAAAGAGATATGACTGTCTAGGGAAATAAAGTATTATTTAAACAGGTACGTGGATTTTATTCAGAAAGAAACACAGAAAATACTTTGGCTAATGAATGTACATAAAAAGAAAGGCAAGTGCAAAATGAAACAAATATGAAAAACTTCCACAAATGAAATGGAGTTGAATATACATTAGAAACGATTTTACTAACCTCTTCATTTAAATTGCTAACCAACAGGACTGTATTGCCACCAGCTGAGACTCCAGGCATACCCACACGGCCAGCAGCAGCCGCAGCAGCTGCTGCAGCGGCATTGGGAATGGCCAAAGGACTGAGAGCTCCTGGAACAGCTGCAACAGGAAGCCCTAATTTTAAAATAAAGCATATTTTACGAAACACACACAAGTCGTTTACAAAAACCAATTTAAGCATGATGGCGGCATGGCTTGAGGTTGACCGTTCCTGAAAATTAATTTTTATGGTGTTTAGAAAACTGGTTTGTTGATGTGTACTGAAGTTTGAGGATAACTGATCACAATATTCATGTTATTTGAATTAAGGTACATACCTGTAGAATGTTAAAAATTACATACACACTACTCCACACCTTCCTATGGAAAAGCAAACAAAGTGTGAAGAATGTAGTTCTATGTCAGAGACTTGAAAGAATTCACTCCCATGGCTTATACTAAGAAGGAAAATATTAAAAAAAAAAAAAAAAAAAAAAAGGTCATCTTCAACATTATGGTAACTCACCCCATTTCTGCAAGTAGTTTCTCTCATAAACTCACTTTTGAAATCACTTACCGCTTTTAAACAAATATAGTAATTCCTTCAATCCTACCAGTCACCCTGACCAATTCATGCACATGACCCTTTCTGCAAAAATTTCTTTGCCTACTCAATTCTGTACTCATGTGGCAACAAGTTTATCAAACAACACTCCAACAGAACAAGGGGAACTGTCAGTCTGTAACAGACTTTCTTTCCAATTTGTTACCCACCTACCTCTTTATTTCCTTCTTCCTTCTACTGTTCTCATTTCTTCAATAATTTTAGAGGGGATTTCCTTGTAGTTACCAATAAATTATGAATACTTCCAACTCTTAAGTTCTTACACATAATTTGTTAGTACACACTACTTCACTATAGAATTTGTGTTCTTGGGTCGAGAGAGATGACTTAGCAGTTCATGTGCTTGCCTGCAAAACCTAAGGATCTATATACAACTCTCCAGGTCCCACATAAGCAAGACACATAAATTGATGCAAGCAAAGTCACACATGCACACAAGGTGGTGCACACGTCTAGAGTTACACTGCAGTGGCTGGAAGCCCTGGCACAACGATTCTCTCTCATAAAACAAACAAACAAAAACAAAAAACTACAAAAAAAATATGTAAAAAGACACCAGCTTCCAACTTAAAGAATGTTGACCTCATGATACCTGCTTAGAAAAGGCCCTTAGCACTTTGGTTCAATAAGTTCACATTTTATTCCTGTTTCTTCCTTTTCTGCTTTTGTATGCATTTCTTTAAGATCTGCTGTTACCTTTTGTCTCAGAGATCTTATTTTTCATTCAAGCTTCAGATTGCTTTATAGAAACAAGTATGACCTTTCACTGGAAGTCTGAACAGTTCTTTAAAAGTCAATTGCTAACCTAAGTTTCTGACATGAATGTTTTCGCTCCAACCTCTTAATTCAGACTTTTCCCTTTTTCTCTAAGTACTGCCACTGGAATGTTGTTCCCCATTTATTCACCTATTCCAGGTAAGTGTATTTGACAGCTTTTTGCCTATTGTCCGTTCAACAATCTAACTTATTCAAAAGTAAGCAAACCAGAGTAATGAACCACCATGTACTATTACGTAGTTTTAGATATCACCACATGGACAATCTTGTTGTGTTCACTAATCTACTTTATTTTTAAAGTAAATCCCACAAATAAAACTTTGAAAATGGACTAGACATTAGGAAATACAATTAACATTTACTAAGATGGTATCTTCTGTAATCCAAGTTAGTGTTATACTGCATTACCAGTTTCTTCATCTTAAATACTATGGTTCTCATTACAGTACATGGAAATTTTTTTTTTTTTTTTTTGGCCAACACCAGTAAAAAGACGTTTTTAATGTTCTAGGTAAGAACTCAACTCATTCAGTGTTTTTATCTTGCACTCTCATTGAAAGTGATCTTGCCATAGTTAAAAACCAAAACCCACATGTACACATCCAACTTGAGCTGATTAATGAATATTAGTAGTGAAGCTCCAGATGTATCATTACACTTCAAAACCATTCCTTTGTTTTGCTACATTTAATTGCTTACCTCATCGCAGAAAAAAAGTAATTTAAAAAGCTGTTAAATAAATAGTATGTGTATTTCCAAAAATTTAATCCCATCTATTTTATCCTCTTATTCTCAGGAAATTATAAAGCAAAGCTTTAAATATCATACCTAGCAGGGCATGGTGGTGTCCTCCTTTAATCCCAGCACTTGGAAAGCCACTGAGATTATGAAGTAAATTACAGAGTGGCCTGGGCTACAGCAAGACCCTACCCTGAAAAAAACAACCTTACTTAAAGCTTCATAACTCCAACAGAATTCATAATTCCACTGAGCTTTTGCCAAAATTTGCACTAAAACTCTTGTCTAAAAGACAACAATGAATCTTGTTATCTTACACTTACACACACATACATAGGCATCAGCTGATATATTTTAAGAAAATATAAAATGGGTTTGCTATTATATCACTGCTATAATACTTAATTTTCTATTTATTTGGATTTACACTTTTTCCTCACTTCACTGCAGTAAACTATCAAAGCATATACTAACACTGTTTCACAAAAGGTAATTGTTTTTACTGCACATCCCAGAATCATATAAGAATATATGAACAGTGTGGCAAATGAAATTTTAATGCTATTAAAATAACAGAGGAAAAGAAAGCACTCAAAGTAATTCTAAAAAAAATAAGATAATGAACACTTTCTTGATACTAATACCATTCGTTGTGTACACTAGGCTAGCTGGGATGATGTTTCCAGGATTCTCCCATCTCCATCTCCCACCTTGTTATATGAGGGCTGGGATTAAGGCTACCATGCCCAGCTTTACATGTGTTCTGGGCATCTGAACTCAGGCCATAAGGCTTATACAGTGAGCACTTTTATATACTGAGCCATCTCTCCAGCTTCTAATTTAAAAAAAAAAAAAAAACTTAAGCCAGGCATGGTGGTGCACGCCTTTAATCCCAATACTTGGGAGGCAGAGGTAGGAGGATTGCCGTGAGTTCAAGGCCACCCTGAGATTACATAGTGAATTCCAGGTCAGCCTGGGCTAGAGTGAGACCCTACCTCAAAAAACAAAAATAAATAAATAAATAAAAATTTTAAAAATGCTATAGTAAACTATATTATGACTTGGTGTGAAAATGAAATGATTTGAAAGATACAGTGGTAATATTTGAGATACATGGACATCAAGGATTTGCCTTAAAATAGAAAGAAAATGAGATGAAACAAGAGTAAGTAATGCCAACAAAAGTATAGGTATGTGAGGTTTATTATAAGGTGAACTGAAATGTTTAATAATAAAGCTTAAAATATTACCATGTGATGGACCCATTCAAAAATAACAAAGAAAGAAAAAGCTTTCAAAAATATTTTAAAATACATTTACTTATTAATTTTAGGAGAAGCAAAGTAAACCCATATTCCCAATGCCATACTGTGTCAGCAGACAAAGTGTACCAGTAGATCCAAGATGAAACAAATTAAGGGCTAAAATATTGCCCAATGGTTATGAAAAACATCTTTTTATGAAAACAGCACAAATATTTTACTAGAAAACTAAACTTGGACATATAAAAACTTACAACTTGATTCTATAGCACTTCTTTTCAACTCTTATTTCAATAAAACCAAGTTGGGATCTTAAATATGAAAGCCTTGGACCCATTCCCTATGATTCTCAGTTTTGGGCCAGACCTGGTATGATTTCAATGTTCTACAAGTTTGAACCATTATTCTCTAAGGGTAAATATTTATCTTGATTAAAAAAATTTCATCACAATTATCAATATTTATGATAGCAAACTGCTCATCAAAAACTTGCTTTTGTCTTTGTAAGATTATAAGAACAGCTGTGTGTTATTCAACTTAAACCACATAGAAAGCCCTATTGTAGTCTCTCAATGCTTTAAATATAGACAACATGATCACAAAAATAACTTTTAACAATTTTCAAAGCGAAACATCTCTTAATAATCTCACAATGTTTTTTTTGTTTGTTTGTTTGATTTGTTTTTTTGTTTCAGGTAGGGTCTCCCTCTAGCCCAGGTTGGCCTGGAATTCATAGCAATCTGGGATTAAAGGCATTTGCCCCCATGCTCAGCTCTGACAAGAATTATGAATGTGACAAAAATGATAACGATATCTCCATTTATAATCTCAGAAATTTTTGACCACTCAGTTTTTTCCAAATATGTGATTGAATAGTAGGCCAATTTTCAATTATATGTTTAGATGTCAGATTTCTAAATAATTAGGACTCTCTGTTATTTAAACAAGCTATATTTTCTACAACACCAATTTCTACCATTAAAAATATATAAATGGTACATTTTGAAAAAATAGTTTAAAATAAACAAAATTTGTAATTCTGATTTTAAAAAGTAACAAAATTCAGTTAAGTACCTGAATAGCTCATATAAAACCACTGAAATACAGGAGTTCTATATCAATTATTTTATAAGTTCTAAGGAAGACAGAACAAGAACAAAATTAGTATGGTTTTAATTCGAAGTCACCTGATTAAATAATAAGGGACAACGTAAAAGGCATGTCTTCATTAATACAGTATCAGATGCTCCTATAAAGAATATTGGGAGATAACCTTAAAAAAAAATGACAGCATGGGCTGGGAGATGGCTCAGCAGTTAAAAGCAATTGCTTGCAAAGCTTGCCCGCCTGAGTTTGATTCCCCAGTACCCACATAAAACCAGATGCAGAAAGGGGTACTACATACATTTGGAATTTGTTTGGAGTGAAATGGTGTACTAATTCTCTCACATTCTCTCTCTCTCTTTCTAATAAATAAAAAGACTTTAAACAAAGCACTAAGCTGGGCATACAGGCGCACACTATAAACACTGCTCCCTGAAAGCCAGCTTCAGCTACAAAGCAAAATTATCAGAAAAGAAAAACACACACACACACACACACACACACACACACACACACAGTCACACAAATCACAAAGATTCCATGTCTTCTAAATGGGTATTTTAGAATTGAGCTGAATTATATAAATCTACATTTTAAAAAAGATAACCATTTTAAATTATGCAGAGTTGAATGCTCAGCTCATATTAAATATTAACCTTTAGCAAGTACTATATAAGCATTAACTGCATATCCCAATTTAAAGAATCCAGATAACCTAAATTAAAAGAAATTATAAATATCAAACATTTAAAAATTTCAAACTAATTTACAAAAAATATCAGACATTTCCCTATCACATTAACTTCCAATGAGATTAAGAACCAAAGCCATATGCTGTGGAGCACATTTGCAATTATAATATCAGCACTGGGGAGGTGAAACAAGATGACCAAGAGGTCAAAGTCAGTCTAGGACACATAATAAGTTTCAGACATACATAGTGGTATTGTCTTAAAATTAGAAATAATACTTAATGTTGACAAAGGCACAATTAGATCATACAGCCCTACACAGAGATCATGTCAGCTTAAATTAATCCCATCATTCTTTGGAAACAAGTTGCAAAAATATCACTAGCTTTTAACATTTTGATTCAATAATTCTAGGAATATAGTCTAAGTAATAAGGCAAAAAATTTAAGCAAGAAAATAGAATAAATGTCCACTTTTGAAGATATGTATCAAATAGCATATGTAATCATTAAAATTGTTTATTAAAGAGTTTTAAATGGTAGCTATAATCAAACAAAACAAATACCATATGATTTAAATTTTGTATAAAAGTGCTATTAGAAGAGATAAATATAAATAAATGAAAATATACATGAGTACTCTCTCTCGTGAATATATAAAACTTTCAGTTTAGGGCTGGAGAGATGGCTTAGTGGTTAAGGTGCTTGCCTACAAAAGCCTAAGGACTGGGTTTGATTCCCCAGTACCCACATAAAGCAAGATGCACAAAGTGGCACATGAATCTGGAGTTTGTTTGCAGTGGTTAGAGGCCCTAGCACATGTTCTCTCTTTCTAATAAATAACTCAGTTTATTCCTGGATTTTTGAAAGTTAATATTCATCTACTTTCAAAACTATTTGAGGGTGGTTATAAGAAGATGTAAAACCATTACAACAGGATAAAAGATGGAGTGATTTAGGAAGGAGAAATAAATTCATCACATTTTCATCAGAAAACACTCTTCCTTTCCTATCAGAAAGAAATGCAAAAACAAAATACATCCTCCTAAAAAGGTTAACTCAGAACTGCATGACGACACTAAACTGCCCAAGAACCAGGCAACAGTTGGAGGCTCAGCTCAACGACAGAGTCATTATGTAGCATGCATGGATGGGGCTCTGTGTTCAACCCACAGCACACCTGGTAAAAATGAAAAGGAAGAAAAAGAGCCATTCACATGCTTTTGCATAAGAAATGTAGCTCACTGAACAGAAGAGTGAATTTGCTAGAGCCTCATTTTTTTTTTTTTTTTTTTTTTTTTCATTTTTCGGTTTTTCAAGGTAGGGTCTCACTCTAGTCCAGGCTGACCTGGAATTCACTATGTAATCTCAGGGTGGCCTCAAACTCACAGGGATCCTACCTTTGTCTCCCGAATGCTAGGATTAAAGGCGTGCATCACCACGCCCAGCGAGCCTCATCATTTTTATGCAGAAGGTTTTACTTCTTCCTCTTCCCACTCGCTAAAATATTTTCACCAATTACAAGGAAAAGTGTAATGATATCCCAAACATATCCAATTATATCCAGGTTGACAAATAGCTTCTAACAGAGGATTACTATGTACCAAGTTTTTTTTTTGCTTTTCTTTTAAAAAAATTTTTTTTTATTTATTTGGGGGGGGGAGGCAGAGAGAAAGAGAGAATGGGCACGCCAGGGCCTCCAGCCTCTGCAAACCAATTTCAGATGCATGTGACCCCTTGTACATCTGGCTTACATAGGTCCTGGGGAATTGAACCAGGGTCCTTAGGATTCCCAGACAAACATCTTAACCACTAAGCCATTTCCCCAGCCCACTATGTACCAAGTTTAATACTCCTTTCTAAGTATTTTACTTTTAAATTGTTTCTTCAATAAGTTATATATGAACTTACAACCCCAGAAACTGTAAAATCTTTAATTTTTTTTAAATTTTTCATTTTGGGGGGGGCAAACTGAGAGAGAAAGAGAGAATGGGCATGCCAGGGCCTCTAGCCACTGCAAAAGAACTCCAGACACATGTGCCACCTTGTGCATCTGGCTTACGTCAGTCCTGGGGAATTGAACGAAGGTCTTTTGGCTTTGCAGGCAAATGACTTAACTGCTAAGCCATCTCTCCAGCCCAGAACTATAAAATCTTGATGGTGTTTAGCTATTTTAAGGATTCAATAATATACCTGGTCAAGTGTTTATAATGCCTAATTGCTACTCAGATATGTTGAATCTTTTTAAAAGTTTTTAATTATTTGCAGAGAGAGAGAAAGGGAGGGAAGAAGAGAAGGTAAGAGACAGAATGAGAATAAATGAATATGGGTGCGCCAGGGCCCACTGTACTCGAACTCCAGATGCATGCACCATTTAGTGTACCTGGCTTTATATGGGTACTGGGGAATTGAACCCAAGCTGTCAGGTTTTGCAAGCAAGTGCATTTAACTGCTGGGCCATCTCTCTGGCCCCAAAAATGTTGATTCTTTTTAATTCGCTAATAAAAGCTCAGTTAAAGAGTTTAGTAATTCATTTTAAGAGTTAAAAGCAAATACTATATCTCAATTTGGAACTTGCCTTTTAAAAGCTGTACACTGTTACAGTCAAAGTTATTAACATGCAAGCCTAATAAATGGAATTAAGTAAGGCTTCAACTAGGCCCACAGGGCAGCCAAGACTCTTGTCAGTAAGTTGTTAGCAACCTAAAGTATTTCCTCTTTGTGTTGCTGTAAATAGCAACGACTTTGCTAAGAATCAGAAAGTTAGAATAAAGGTCATCTTTGAGATCATTAAAATTCCAAGTATCAACAGCTCTTGCACATTAGTGTCTCCATTCACATGTAGTTCAGATTTTCACTTAAAAATGGATGGCTGTGATTAAACATCCACAGAGAACATCTGACCTCTGTAACAGTTTATTAAATGATGTACACAAACTAAACTGAAAGAGCTAATTTCACAACCATCCATCTTGGATTCCTTATGAATGAATAGAAATCTTGGTTTAAGGCCGGGCGTGGTAGCGCACACCTTTAATCCCAGCACTCGGGAGGCAGAGTAAAAGGATTGCTGTGAGTTCAAGGCCATCCTGAGATTACAGAGTGAATTCCAGGTCAGCCTGAGCTAGAGTGAGACCCTACCTCAAAAAACCAAAAAAAAAAAAAGAAAAAAAAAAGATATCTTGGTTTAACATCAATTTTACAAACATCAGAAAACAAAATACTTTTCAAACATTTTCAATACAAGCAAACCATAAAATTCCACCTGAAGTGATTAATTTGTTAATTTTGCTTCTAAAGTAAATATATTTAATTCTATCAACTATTGGTTATTTTTACATTGCAATTTTAGTAGATGGCTCAAATACATCAAAGGATATGTTAAGTATAAAGAAGGCAAAATGCAGTGGAAGGGCAATTGTTCAATGTAAATTTTTTTAAGACATGTTGTAATATGCTTTGAAATCCCAAACTCCCATTCTTATCTTTGTCTGCAAACATGTCACTATTAAAAAACTTAGCTTTGTGAAACAGGCATATTAGAGACCTTAGGCCTATATTTAACCATAGACACTGTATCAAATCTAAAGCATAAATATTTTAATATACTCAAGTTTTTATTTTTTAAAGAGAGAGAAAGTGAGGTGGTGAAAGGACAGAATATAATTTTAATTATGCTTAATAGGAACACTGCATTTGCACACCTTACCTGATAAAACCAAATCTCATGAAATATAAACATAATTGGTTAGGGTCTGTAAGATATAAACCATTATACTTATTGGAATTTAACAGACACGTTCCCAATTACTGACACGGGAGATAAGTGGTATAGACATTAAAAATCATACCTAAAAGGGATGTCTCCTTGGCAAATGCTGCAGCAATAGCTGGGTCCAATGCAGGCTGGCCATCTCCAGATGGAAGATCAGGTCGAGTATAATCCCTACTTTTATCATTGTTGTATTTTACATTCAAATTCACAAGTTTGGAAAAATCAATCCTTAGGGTACAGCAAGCATTATAAATATTTTGACCATCTAGGGCCTGTGAAAGTGAATAAAGTTTATCAGCCATCTTAAATTAGTAAGGAAAATGAGCAAAAACAGGGAAAGAATTCAAATTTCAATATACCATGCCTTACTGTTTCTGTTGTAAACCTTTTTGTTTCCACCCAATGCCACCTTCTAATTAATACATCAGTGTTAGTATTTTTTATTAAAAAAAAACTAGAAATAGCTTTATTACAAAAACAAACTTGGGGGCTGAAGGGATGGCTTAGTGGTTAAGGCGTTTGCCTGCAAAGCCAAAGGACCCAGATACGATTCCCCAGGACCCATGTTAGCCAGATGCACAAGGGGGCACACGCCATCTGGAGATCGTTTGCAGTGGCTGGAGGCCCTGGTGCGCCCATTATCTCTCTCTGTCAAATAAATAAATAAATAAATTAAATAAATAAAAACCTGTAACACACATACACTAAATTCTACCAAAGCTAGTATTGGCTAGCTTGCACAATGACGCTACTCATATGAACTGATGAGTTTTTAAAGGTGGCTGTTTTTGGCTATCACACAGCATGAGTGAGGGGTTTCCTCAAACTCAATAAATGCACCACTAGGGACATAAACACTAATTCCTATGAAATGGGGTAAAAACTAGTATTTCCTGAAGACGAAATGTTTGACTTCTCTAGGAAACTACTAAGACACAGTGTCAAGTCTAGAATTAAAAGCCTAGATGTTATTACAACATCTTAAATTATTTAACTTTTAAAATCTCACTTCTTAATCTAGAAAGCAGAAATGACCATGACTGCCCGGCTTCTTCAAGGTTCCTAGGAGGATTAATTCAAGAATCACATGTGTGAAAGTCCATCGTGAATGACTGACTATGCTGATGTCAGGATTTTTTAGGTTTTGTTCTTCTGCTAGATCATTGCCATTTCTAGTCCAGAATATAGACTCCAACTATAAAATGGGAATATATTAATTTTTATTAGAAGAGTGACTGTGTCTTAATAGAAAAAGTAAATCTCCACAGTTCCTGAAGTAGTTGAAGCTTTTAATTATTTTAAATATTCGTATTCTCTGGAATAGAAATCCTTTCCCCTTATTATACAAAATTTTATGACTATAGTTACCTAACTAAAAAGTAACCAAAAGACAAACAATAACAAAAGCAGCAACAGCTCACATGTTACAATACAGGACTGGTGAAAACTCAAAGGATTTCAGAGATATCAGGTCATGAATTACATTTGAGTCACGTCAAACATCACATAAAAGCACCCATCACTATGTAACAGTAGAAGCCAGGTTATCAATTTTAATCAGCCAGTGCAAAATACATGACCTAATACCCTGATGGAAAGATAAGCAATGCACTCACGGAGCACTCCTGCAGGGAAAGTAAAGTCATAGCATGTTTGATTCTACACAGTAATCAATGATGGCCATGTATTATCAAAAGACACATTGCAAAAATTTACTTAGGTAATTATTTCAATATTACCTAACAGAAAATACGATCTTGTAAGCTCAAGAGTGCCTTTGGTGGATGTTAAAGCACTGATGAAAAAACACCGAGTCGCAATAAAATAAATAAAAACAGTCTTTGAGAGCTGAGTTATTTTTGAGCAGTAAGTGCTGAATGTCCACAAAGAATTGACAGTCAAAAGCCCTCTAGAAACCTTTTGACATGTCCATTTTTAACTTTTAGAAAAGTATCTTTATATAGGTGGAAAATACACAATTATAGCTAGAGAAATACCCAGGCAAGAGGAGGAAAAGCAGGAGCTGAAGATGCATGAAAACAGGAATCCAGGCATTTTCAACAGCTGCCTGAAGAGGTAGACAGAAAAACCATACTAAGTGTATGCAAGCTCATTCAAGCTGTGCTGTATTTATAAAATCCAGGAAATAATACTGGCACACAAACCAGTCCTGTGGTGTAGCAATCAGGAATGCAGTGATCTGACTGAAGCAAAAATTTCTGACAGTTAAGGCTCAAAATAATCTGTAGTAATACTCCTGGAATGTTCCTATTCACCATCAAAGTTTAGACGGTAAGCACACACAATCAGGTAACAGGTTTCATAGTCAATTTAAAATTTATGGCTAAAACCTAAGCATCAAAATGCAGGCAAAATGTTAAAATAGAATACACAGTTAAAACAGCATAATGAAACATTGTACATACATTAAAAATTTGAAATGCAAATTATTTCTATTTTACCTCAATGTGTGATATTTATGTAACTTGCTTTTGTGAAGAGATTCTAGTTATAACAGTAAATAAGACCCTCAGGGGAACCTTATACTCCTATTTTTTTTGAATATCTTACAAACTTTTAAGCAAGTGAGGAAACAAGTACAAAGTAAAAAACATAATCCCTCATTCAGATATATGTGGGAGCATAAATTTTAAATGCTAAAAATTAAGAAGAGGATCCGGGGAGATGTCTCTGGGCAAAGTGCTCCCTGCTCAAGCCTGAGTACCAGAGGTCAACCCTCAGAACCCACATAACCAGCCAAAAGCAGTGGTGGGCTTCTGTAATCCCAACACTTTTAGCAGCAAGCTGGGAGGCTGGAGAATTTCCCAGATTTTGGCAAGCTCAGCGAAAGAATAGTAGTAGAGAAAGACTGAGAGAATCTCTGCCTCAGGAGATATATTGGCGATGACAGTCCTGAAAATTGTCCTCTGACCTTTACATGTGTGTTGTGGCATGTGTGCACCTGCACTTACACATGTGTACATACATACACAAAATAAACAAACACATACATACAAACATAAATAAGTGAATAAATATTTTTAAAACGTTAAGTAATATTAAGCATGTGTCAGGGAGACTGTTTGCCCAAGGAAGTAGGAAAAGATAATTTTCATTAGGTTTCTCAAAATATTTGCATAAACCAATGAGTACACTCAGTAACAAAGAGTGAATGACATAATCTTATTGGTGTAGATTTTTCTTGCATGTGTAGGTGTGTATGTATGGATATTCGTAGAAGCTAGAGATTGATATTAATTAGGTATCTTCCTTGGTTGTTCTCTACCTTACTTATTAAAACAGGGTCTCTTGAACCCAAAACTCATCAATTCAGCTAACCTATTTAGCTAGCTTGCCCCAGAGGACTCCCTGTCTCTATTTCCCAAGTACCTGCCCAGCATATATATGGGTATTAGGGATCTGAAGTCAGGTTCCCACACTTCCACTGCCAGTTTGTTATCAACTGAGTCATCATCATGCAGCCCTGCTGCTGCCCATATTTTACCTCGTTTTTTTGGCTGTTGTTATAGTAACTGATAACATACAATTTCCTAAAAGGAATCAATAAAAAGTGACCCATAAGTATGCTAAAATAAAATGACAATATGCACACTTCCAGAAAACATTAGCATTATATAGTGTCTGTTGCAGTCAGCTTTGCATTGCTGGCAGATAACACCAAACCAAGAGCAGCTTGTGGAAGGAAAGGGTTTATTTTGGCTTACAGGCTTGAGGGGAAGTTCCATGAGAGCAGGGAAAACAATGGCATGAGCAGAGGGTGGGCATCACCTTCTGGCCAACACCAGGTGGGCAACAGCACCAGGAGAGTGTCCCAAAACACTGTTAAGGGGAAGCTGGCTGTAATACCCATAAGCCTGCCCTCAACAATACAATGCTTCCAGGAGGCTGCAATTCCCAAACTGTCACCAGCCAGGGACCTAGTATTCAGAACACATTTATGGGGAATACCTGAATCAAACCATCAGTGTCTAAAATATTCCTCATGAAAAGCTGTTTATTGTAACAAAAACAAGAAAATGTAAGATTTCTGAGATTTCTACAATGATACTTGAAAGAATGGCTGAATAAAATGAAAAGAAAAATAGTAAACAAATGAAATGGCAAGTTCTAAGTCTACAAGATAAAACACATTATTTGCAAACCTTTTAAAAAGGTTTGAAAAGCAAATTAAGCAATTATTTAATCTCACAAAGCCATGTTAATGACTATAAACTTTTTCCAAAGAACAAAAGGCAGTCTTGAGGATGTTAAGAAATGAGATCAAGGGCTGGAGAAACTTAAGTGGTTAAGGCACTTGCCTGAGAAATCTAAGGACTCAGGTTTGATTCCCTAGTACCCATGTAAGCCAGATGCACCAAGTGGCCTATGTGTCTGCAGTTCATTTGCAGTAGCTAGAGACCCTAGAACGTCCATTCTCTTATTTTCAAATAAATAAGAATAAAACGTGAAAATAAAAACAGGTGAGATCATCATTCTTAGCAGTCAAGAGGGGAAGAAATGGGAGTGGTATAAGATGCTGAAGAGATGACCAATGGGGCAGAAATTTACAAGAGGATGGCACCTTGAGGTTAGACCACAGCTAATCACACTTCGAAAGACAAGGAGTATGTTTCAACTCTGTTATCAGCATCTAAGCTTACAGGAGTTACATGTCTGCTAATTTGTATTTTAGCACAAGTGAAAAGCCTTAGAGACATGCATTTTGAGTAATACCTTGTTAGGCAAGGGTGGCAGCAGAAGAAATGAAGACAAAAGAAGAGATTCCACAGAAATTAGGGGTTAGAATTGGTATTTGTTGACAAACTGGGAGAAGACTAATTCTGTTTTCTGGCTTGTTAACGAGAATGAGGCTGGTAATGTCTGCTATGGCACAAGGAGCAGTGGAAACAAAAGCTTCACTGAGCATATACATTAAGCTTGAGGGTGTCCAATGGTTGGGTGGACTCCAACCTGGGACTTTAAATAAAAGTCTGAGGAGCAAGCAGGAGAAAGCAATGTGAGCAGTATGTATGGCCAAGGTAGGACAGCAGCTGAAGCCTTGGAGGCAGTAGGGAGTGATGTGACAAGGGGAAGTCACCAGAAGGGCACAGATCAAGAGAAAATAAAAAGGAAGGAAGGTCTACAATGTCAAATGTTACCTACAGGTGAAATAAGATCAAGATGGGATATGACTACTAGGATTTACACCTACTTTAATAATTACTGTTCATGCAAAAAGGGAATTTGGGTAAATAGGGCTGAAATCAAATAATACCAGGTAAGAGATACAAAAGCTATGAACAGTAAATGCCTTGCTTAAGAAGCGTGATTTTCAAAAGGTAAAGTTAACTTGGAAGGATATCTAGAGTTCAGATGAAACAGAATCTGGAGTTGAGTTCAATTCATTTAAAACCGACAATGCTTGACTATGATAGATACTCAGTAACAAGTAAATTGTTAGAAACAAGTAAATTGGAGCAAAATGAAAGAGATGTCAAGACGACAGTGCCAAATCTTAGGAAGAAGCAAAGAATGGAATCATTGTTTACTGATATTATCCAAAGAAATACACGTATCTTTTATTAGAAAGGTAGGTGGTGCTAGACTTTGCAAGAAAAACTAAAGGAGTCATCAATCTGATGGCTTTTTATTTGTTTTTCACAAATGAACTAGAGGGAGAAGAGACATGGTAGGAGAAATTTGTGTTTGATATAGTTGTTGTGTAAAAAAGAACACGGTGACAAAAGGAATGTAAAGAGATTTTCCAAGGAGAGGACTTCTGAATGATGGTCATGAAAATTCAAATGGTATCTACTGTCAGACTGCAGAATACTATGTGGTATTTTCTACATACACCCAAGACAGGTATGAAAATGGACTACTGGAGTCACTAAAAGCTTTTTGAAGTGGTCTAGATTATAATAGAGCAAGGAAAGCTGAAAAATAAGTACCTTTTCTGTCTCTAATACATAAAATATGGAGTTCAGGTAGCAGAATAGGAACTTAATTTAAAAATGACTTAAAATTCTTAATTTTAGATCTTTGTTCTGAAAACACCAGTGACCATATAAAAACACACATTAATAACTATAGTTTGCTTATCTGCACACACTAGTTAAATGAAAATCTAAACTATATAATTAAGGTATTATATCTTGTATTATAATATTAAATGTTAACTATAGATTACTAAACAAGATACACACATTAACTATGTTCCCTGTAAGGATTACAGCTCAAATATAGTATACCTTTCAATCAAATTCCATTTCATTCCTAATATACCAAATAACTTTTTTCTAGATCAGGAAAAAAAATTCCACATCAAGAAAACGTACACTATTGGGGCTGGAGAGATGGCTTAGAGATTAAGGCACTTGCCTGCAAAGCCAAAGGACCCAGGTTTGATTCCCGAGGACCCACATAAGCCAGATGTACAAGGTGTCCCACGTATTTGGAGTTTGTTTGCACTGGCTAGATGCCCTGGCACGCCCATTCTCTCTTTCTCTCTACCTGCCTCTTTCTTTCTCTCTAATAAATAAATAAAAATTAAATATTTTTTCAAAAAAAATACAATGTGTACTATTTTAAAATTATGTTTGAAGTTGTGAAAAATTCCATCCAAATCATGGAATTATGACTTCTAAATCATCTCCAATAACAAAACTTCATACCACCTTAGTTCTGGTGACTCAGTAACTATATAGTATTTCCACTATATAGTTGGGAGGCCAGGGCATGTGAAGAACAATTACTTTTGGAAAAAAGAGAATTCCAATACTTAAATAATTTCCATAAAGTATAAGATTATATAAGCCATGAAACAGTGAGTAGTAATATACTAAGTAAAGACTCTGAAAAGTGGTATAATAAACAATTCACCTCTTTAAATCAGCAATGTTTTATAACAAAGGGAAAAATGTTCTTTTTACAACATAAATGTCAGGTCAGGAACAAAATGAGCATAATATCTGGTGAATACACTAGAATTATGCTTTATTACTTGTAATAGTCTTTGTGAAAGCTACAACTACTTTTACTATCCCAATGAGATACTAAAGATGGAGATGAAACAATAAAAAAATGGTCTGAGTTTTGCACAGGAAACCTTGACCTGGAGAAACCAATGAAGTACTATGGACCAGTTATTATGAAAGTAAAATGAATGAAAAGTAGGAAATGAGGCAAAGCAAATGTAAATAAAGACAGCTGGCTTAATGGTTTCACAATAATGGTCAATATAAAATTTTAATAGTTGAAGAATGGAACAATAATGAAATAATACAGGATAGTAAATTAAAGAGTAAAACCAAACCAAGTAATGCAAAAAAAGGTGATTTAGGCATTCAGAAGACAAGATGTATGTAGTTTTCACAGGCAGTCAACAAGGGGGCGTTTACTTTTCTTAGTCTCTTTATTCAGAACAGTCAACAAAAACATGAATGACAGGAATCCAAAAAGACCAAGAAACTACTCAAAAAGCTCACCTTAAAAAAAAAATCTTTAAGAACAATGTAAAATATAGTCAGACTAGAGTCTATGTGAGCATCTGAACTTCATCTACAGTGATTCAGAAAACTATCTTGAAAATAATGACTCAAAGCTCCCACAGGAAACTATCTAAATTTATGTGCACATACAATAAACACAGTTTTCTTCTCAAAGTCCAAGAACTTGACACCAAACTAACAAAAACGTAATTTACAGTGATGTTATATTTAGCTACAGCTATGGTTATTCCTAAAAATAAGCATTTATTTTTCAAGATAATTATTAAGGCTTCCCCAAATTATCATCAAAATATAAATTTCTGCCATGTTAGTGCCACTGACAGTTAGGACAGTTAGGACAGGATTAGTACCATGTACCAATGAAAAGCATCACTGTATCAACATAAGCACAGACTTACTAGTTTTGCTTGTTGAGCATTTACTGGATCACCATATTGGAGCAAAGCTTGAAACTGGTTATTTTTTGTGAATGTGATTATCTTCAATACAGCACCAAACTTGGAAAATATCTGTTAAAACATTAAAGTCAGAACATTATCTACTGTACTACTATTTCAGTCTACAGATGAGTATGATTATGTAAAACTTACTTGGTGAAGAACATCAAGTGTTACAGGGTAGTACATGTTGTCAATAATAATTCTAAGGACGGGACTCTGGGCTGGAGTCACTGCACTCTCACTGACTGTGGTGCCACTAAGAGGTGTATTTGCTGTCTGGACAGCTGTCACAGCTTGAAGAACCGCTTGAGCACGCTGAAAATTAAAAGGTAAGTAGTTAAGAAACACACCCATTACTTGTTACATGCTACACTACTTATTGGCTCTATAATTGAAGTATTCTATTAGCATTTAATTCAAAAGGTATTCAAGTTTTGGCACCAATTTCGAATAAGCAAAAATGGGCAATATAATTCACTTTTTTAAAGATTACGATACTTTGGTAGCTCCTTATAACCAGAAAATGTCTCAAACGAAAACAAGACAATAACAAAACAACAGGGACAAATTAACAGTAAAGGAGACTATTTGTGACTATTCACAAGAACTACCATTAAACACATTTGTGTTTGTGTATGTGGGTAGCCGTGTGCCATGGCATGCATGTGGAAGTCAGAGGACGACTTCTGAGTCAGTCCTCTCCTGTGCCACATTTGACACATTTCTGGTTCTAGATTCTTGCTGTTGTTCCTTACTATACTCACCAAGAGTTTTCAGGAAATGCCTCCTCTCTCTCTGCCTCCATTCTACCTCTCAGTGTGGTGGGATTGCAAAAGCCTACCAGATCCTCTGGCTTTTTATGTGGATGTAGGGACCCAACTCAGATACTCCAGTTTGAGCAGCAAGCATGCTGTCTATGAGGCTATCTCCCCACCCCAACCTCACTATTTCTAAGACAAATGTAATAGAGGAACAGAAGGAAAAAATAAGTATTTTTTCATACTAATGTTAACTTCTGACACTCAAATTTTAAGAGAAACTAATGTCTCCAGTAAAACTGCACATTTTTCAGAAAATTTCAAGATGAGTATTTTCTCACATTTTATGGTATTCAATACAGCATGTCATTTGCAAAATGCACTGTAATTTTATGAGTAAGATGCTCTATAATAGATCAACTAAAAACCTTGAATTCTAAGATCTTTGCAAGTGAAAACTAAAATATAAACAATTTTAAGGAAGTTGTCAATTAAGCATTAAATGCTCTAAGAGACTGTCCTCCCTGCTACTGTGTCTTCCTAATGTTATGATAGAGTCACTGATAAGGAAATACTTTTTTCTAGTTTACCTGGGATCAGATAATATATACAAAGACAAAGGACTGTTAAATGTACAGTGGCAAATAATTCATATGGTGTGCAACATTGGCATTTCCAGATTAAAACCAGTAAACATAGCAAAGTGATAAATATATAGGAAGAAAAACAAAATCTGGGCATTTGAGACTAAGGAGTCCATATATTCATCTACATCAGTCTTATCATTTATTTTCCTACATACGTGTAGTGGTTTGATCCAGGTGTCCCACATAAACTTAGTTATTCTGAATGCTAGTCTCCCCAGATGATGGCAATTGGAGATTAACTACTCCTGAAGGCAGTGTATCGTTGGGAATGGGCTTATGGATATTAC
This sequence comes from Orientallactaga sibirica, assembly GCA_036365145.1. Classification (NCBI taxonomy): domain Eukaryota; kingdom Metazoa; phylum Chordata; class Mammalia; order Rodentia; family Dipodidae; genus Orientallactaga; species Orientallactaga sibirica. The sequence continues at coordinate 5,638,004 of JAEOAD010000027.1, forward strand.
AACCAGTGTCCCCTTACCAGTGTTTAGCACACTCTCCTGTTGCTACTGTCCACCTGATGTTAGCCAGGGGGTGATGTTCACCCTCTGCTCATGCCATCGTTTTCCCCTGCCAACAAGGAGCTTCCCCCTCAAGTCTGTAAGCCAAAATAAACCTTTTTTGCCATAAGCTGTTCTTGATCGGGTGATTTCTACCAGCAATGTGAACCTGACTGCAAAAATATGTTTATCTATAATGATAAGCATGAAATAGTACAACTTAAAGACATATCAGTATCTGTTACATAGTAAAATGTCTATGTCTATTTGGGCTAGTACAATGTAACACTCCATAACCTTTCTTTTATCTACCTTCTGATATACATATGCATGCATTTTCTCAAATACATAACCAGGAAAGATTTACTAAGTCACAGAATACACACATTCTGAACTTTAGTTGGTATTTCAGTTTTCAAAAATATTTCTACCAATTTATATTACTGCCACTTATACATGAGTTCATGCTTCACTACATAGTAACGTCAACACTTGATACTACACATGGTCAGCTTGTCAGCACATCTGTAGCACAGACCAGCCTTGGAGTAGCGATTCTCTTTTCCACGGTGCTGAGATTTTGGAGGTGTGCCTCCAGACCTAGCTGTCTGTACTTTCTTCAATCTGATGTAAGTGTGGTAGTAACTAACTGTAATGTAATCTGTATAACTGTCTTCAACCCAAATCTAATCCATTCTCTGTGATTGAGAAAACGCAATAGCTAAAGGGAGACATGAAGATATTTACCAACTGACCATGTGAAATACAAACTATAAGAATGGTGTCAAGGCAGTGAAGATACCAATAAGAGCCTTGAGGCAGCAGAAAACCTCAGCCAAGAGAAACCACATCAGGTTAGAGTCTTATTATTACTTCTCAGATGAAGTGAAGGTAATGATATGGTCTTAAGAGAGAAGACACAAACAGCAGCCACCTCTGGACCTTTATGCTGACTATAAAATGACCTGCTGAATGAGAGTCACTTGGCTAGACTCAAGACATTTTAGAAAAATATAACCATGGCTCTAAGTAGAAAGAAAAAATTCAGAAGGAAAAGTAGATTAACAAAAGAGCAGTTGTTATTTAGTGAAGAGCAGAAGTCATATGCAGAAAACTGAAGTAGCAGGAGAGATGGAGAAAACTAAGTTAAAGAGAGTGAACTGAAAGGACTTGGTGATTTAACAAAGAGTCATGGACAAATTTATAGCTAAAACATATTCATTTGCTTCTCTTCTATTATGAAATATTAACATGCCTGTAAGTGAATATTACAATGGAATAAATGCAAACACTGAAGGGAAGATCATCTTTATTTGGAAATAATTTTAACCTATTCCTGCAACAGAAAAAAAGAATCCAACTATTGTGGAAATCAGTGTGGAGGTTTTGAGACAGCTAGAAATAGATTTACCATATGATCCAGCTATAGCAACCAGAAAAAGACACCAAATACAGTAAACATTTGGATCAAGATTATACAGAGGCCCACTCTATCAACAAAAACACGGAATTGGTACCAGAAACCAGTAAGCTGGTAAAAGGAAGAGAATAAAAACACAAAGATGAATGGGAATTCTAGGTATAAAGAGCTAATCTTTCTTTGCCTCCTCTCATTTATGATTTCACCAATAAAAAACCTTCCCTTAATAACATCAAAGTTCTAAAAGGAATTTTTTGACTGAATACATGTCTCTTTGGCATTTGTGGGGTAAGGTGAAGGACAGTTTGGCCACTAGTTCTTCATTCCTTCCCCCTGTGGGACAGATGCAAGGCCAGTAGCAATCTAACTGTCCTTTGTGAAATATGCAACATAGTGCTGAGAAAGGGATTAGCACTGGGCAAAGAGGGGAGAATAGAAAAAGCTGACTGAATAGAAGAAATTGGCCTTGTAAGTCAAAGTAGAGTAAAAGAGGATGACATTATTTTAAAAATATTGTAATTAGAAAAATCTCACCTTTGGTATGTAAGTATGTTTTGTTGTCAATAAACATTAAAAAAAAAAAAAAAAAAAGAAACACAGAGTTTTACCATGACCAACTACAATGTGAGAAAGAGAAGACAGAAGAGCTTATAGAAATGAAAACAAACAAAAACTAAATTAGGACCTCAAAACTGTTTTCTGCCTATACTTTATTTTTAAAAAATTTCAGTTTGTAACAGAATATATTAATATGTCTTTAAGTTGTGCTATTTCATGCTTGTCATTGTGGATGAACATATGAACAATAAAGAAAAATAATGCTATATACTATGTACAATGTTTAAAACGTACTTAATCTCACATACATAATTAGATAAATGATACTCCTAAAATCTTAATTTTCTTCACAATTCTTTTCCATAGTAATATTAAAGTTCTTATTAAATATTTATGTCTAAAATATTGTTTGAATTATGTTAAATTTATAATTCAAATAATTTAATTAGCATTTAAAATGAGATTTATCTAGATGAGTATGTGGACTTTTGAGTATCAAGATGCATGATAAATTTTGTAAGTTAACACTTAATACACAGGGATATATGCATTAAAATAATGATTAAGCATTTTATTTTGTGTTAATATGTATTAGAAGATTCTTAAGATATTCTGTGCTATTTTATTTATGTACCTACAGATACTCACTTGGTTTAATGTATTATCTGTTTTAAGTTCTTTGTGATTGGAGTACTGGATATAAATTGGTTGGTTACGAAGATGAGGTGTCACAGCAGAATAGTAATTAACCATGGTAATAGCTGCTTCCTCTGTTGCCAATTCCAAAAATGCCTGAAAATATGAATAGCAGAAATTTTAATGCTATGAATTAATTTGAATAAACAATCATGAATTTTAATTCAAATTTAAAAGCTGTGTAATCTATTCAGCTAATTAAAATCAATTATCTAGAATATAGACTTCAAGTTATATTTCAATATTCTAGTAAGTAAATTAGAACCATCTTATTGAATTTAGGTATTCAACCAAAGGTAACCTCAATGAACATACCCTTTGAGCACAAACTTTCTATGTTCAACCTATTAAACCATACCACATCATACCACAGCCCAAAGAACTACTTCCTTAACAAAAGTAGACATTTTTAGCATCAGAATTTTATCACTACCACACTAGAGGCCTCAACTGAAAATAGTACAAACGTCAAAGAACAAAAATTAAAAACTATATGTCAGATTAACTAAATGTATGTAACATTAATTAAATTGAAGACAATGTTGAATTTCATAAATTCTGCTAAACAGTTATCATTAGAAGTTTTAAAACAAATTATTCTATTTAATATATTTGGCCCCTAACAGGCTATACTTATAACTAATGAATGAACATTCAGAATTAAAGACTAATTTCTACCAATGCTATCAAGTAAGTATTGTCATTGATAAGCTTAAGCACAAGGCACTACTAGTTCCTCTACTGATTTTTGGTATCACAAAAGCCAAAGCTACATACTACATACATACATTTTAAAAATACAAAAAGAAAAGCTTTTTATTAGGTGAAAATTAAGTCACACATACTGTGCAATTTGAAATTTAACTTGTTAAAAATGTTGACAGAATCATACCTGGTTTTTTCCTTTCAGCATGAGGATGTTTGTCACCTTACCAAAAGGTAAGCCTAAAGCAATAACTTCTGTTTCCGTCACTTCACCAGGTAATTTTCGAATATGAAGTACACGAGAGGGAGCACCATCCATCTTATCATCTCCTTTGAATTTCTTACTATCGTTACCATTAGCTAAAAGACATTCAAAACCTTTATATATTAATAAGACACACTAACTTCCTATATTTGTACAAAAAACTAAAAAATAGTTTAAAACATAACTGATTAAACTTAACTCTTGAAAATTCAAAATATGGGCTTTCAAAAAAAATGGAGAACATCATTAAATTTAAAATGCTGTTAAACAGTATATTTCCTGAAGAGAATATGCAAAAATTAGTATGTGATTGGCAAAAATATTAAAATTCAATTTCATTAAGTAACCTGTACAGTGAAGAAATACAATTATATTGCTATTTAATCATTTCTTTTACAGACTCAAACAGAACTACAGCAGGTTCCCCCTCATGCACAGGCAATATATTTATTCTAAGATCTACCCTCTGCTGTTTTCCTGTGTATGCACACCTATGATAACATTTATTTATAAAACAGGCACGGTAAAAGATTAACAAGAACCAATGAGGGGGCTGAGAAAACGGCTCAATAGGTAACAGCACCTGCCTCTTGAAGATGGGGGCCTGAGAGTGCTGAAGTTCATTTCCCCCTCATAAAAAAGCTAGGTATGGCCATGTCTGTTTATAACCCCAGTCATGCAAAGGAGAGAGGGACAGAGACCAGAGGAAGGCTGGGATTAGCTGGCAAAGTATATCAGCTCTGGATTGAGAAGCAGCTCTGACTCAAGGATATATGCAGATAAACAACAGGGGAAGGCACCCAAAGCTCTCCTCTGGCCTCCGTGCATCTGTGTGTGACACACACACACACACACACACACACACACACACACACACACACAACTAGAACAATTTCAACAATGTAGTGAAATAGACATTCACACTTTTGAGTTCATTAATGTAAAATGGTATATTTCAATGAACAAACTTACTTGCCTTGAGTACAAAGCTTTACCAAAACAATTATCTTACTTAAAGATGCTTATGTTAGGTAATGTTATCTGCAGAACTATTTGAAACACAATTCCACTACACCCAAATGTTCCATAATTTTACTAGGTACTCAAGAATATTTCTAATATTCCATTGAAAAATAAAGAAAACACTCAAATATATTCATGGATACTCCATCTTTTAAAAAAAAGTTAATGTGATTTATGACAATCCCCAAACTCCAAAACTCAACACTGTCTATAAAAATCTCTAATAGTCTTTGCAATTGATTCATATATTTGCTTTAAACATTTACAGAGTATCAAGGCTGTGTTTGGCTTGCTGTAGGGTACAGAGATTTATTTAACAGTGCAGAAGATGATGGGGATTCCTTGTGCTCTGTAGTCTAATGAGACAGGTGGACTACCTAAAATACAAAGCAAACATTTTCTGTATTTAGTGCTATAAAGACAATAGAGGGTTATGATTTAAAAGTGATTTAAAACTGAAGTGGATGTTAATGATAATTTTACTAGATGACCAAAACAAGTATCTCCAGGAGACAGGTGTAGTCATTAATTACTCACCAAGCAAATATCAAGTCACTTTACTCTGAGTTTCATACAAGTGCATCTACTTGAATGGAAAACTAGATTTTCTTACATTGCCTTGGTAGACAAAAAAAATAGGAAGCTATCCATGCCTCCTTTCATTACAAGGGAAGATTTGTTTACACTAAGTTTCTAGTAACATTAATAAAACCATCACTGGACCTATGTCAGCTCAAGCAGCAGTCAAAAAATTACATACATGCCTTGAAACACGTAACTGGCATGCACAGATATTCTTCTAATATAGGACAAGGCCTTTCCTTGACAAAAGCATCTTAAACATAGTAATTTGACAGCTTGTTCCTACTTATTAATTTGTCTAAATAACAAGGAAAAATATTACAGAATCTAAGGCCCCTAGGAGTTATGTTTCTGAGTACTGAAAAGAGCACATTTTGTTTTCTTCTACTTTAGTCTAGCTTTTTCCTCTGGCAGAAAGGCAAAGGAGGAAAAAAAGCAATGCATAACAAAGATACCAGGCAGATCCAGTTGGGCACTTAGAAGGTAAAGAAAGCATGGTTGAGTTGTGGGCTAGCCTGGGTTACACAGGAATTCAAGTGAAGCCTGGATGATATAGTAAGACCATGTCTCAAGACAAAGAAGAGGGAGGCTGTGGGGACACAAGAGGAGAGAGCACTTGCCCAAAGCGTATAATGCCTTGCATTTGATTCCCATTGCCGGTAGTACTTCAAAAAACCAAAAACCTACTGTGGTAGACAGTTCCAAGTTGTTGGGAATAACATTCAAACCAGACGCAGTTTTATGGGAGGAAAGGATTTCAGGCTTTACAGATCTAGGGGAATTTCCATCAAATGGAGGTACAAGCTAGCCCCCATTCATAAGTCCAAGCAGGCAGCAAACAAAAAAATCCAGCAAGCACGAAGAGCCAGCAGGGACCTCCAGAGCTCAAATCTTTCTGCAGACACCTTTGGGCTAGAATTCAGATCCGCCCCAGTGACACACCTTTGGGTAGGACCCCAAGATCCATCCCCCCCACGCCCCCTACATTAACACCTCCTCCAGCCAAATTACAAACTTTAATAAAACACCTGAACCTATGGGGACATGTATTCAAACAACCACACCTGCCTATCCCTACATTAAGACAAGGGTTTACTGTTTCCAAATTGTGCTAGTTTCTAGATCATGGATGGGGGAGAGCAGTAAAATAGTTTCATAACATATGAAGAAAGACTATTTCTGATTATCAAAGAATAAGATAAAAATCTTGATTTCTTGGAAAAATTTAGGAAAAATATTATTTCCCTTTGTATCAATATCCAACATTTAATATTATTTACATGACAAAAACCTTCTAGCTTTTAAGATTCCCATTAACATGACCTATCAATGTCATTTATAGGACAAAGTTAATTAAATGCTCAAGGTACTAAGTGGTGAAAACAGGTATTAAGTGGTGAAGACAGGAAGTAGCAGAAAAAGGACTAAATTTCGGGGAGTAGGACCCCATAGATTGCTTTTAACTACCACTAGAGAAGAATGTCAAAAACAAACTTCTTATTACATATGATAATCTAGATCAGGGTGTCTAACTTGCAGCCTAGATCCCATGTGTCACAAGTTAGCTAGAAATGTAGCCCATACATTTGTGGATCACAATTTCATTTTACAATGTAGACATCCCAGCCTAGATATTCCTTTTTCCTCTTAAAGACTACATCAGCTAACATCAAAACTTCTGTTCTCTTCACACTCCTGATACACTGGTATTTAACAGCTTCAAGGGGACAGCTAAGTTAACACTCCTATGTAAGTACTATCAGAGTCTTAATGGCTACTGTAAGAATTAGGAGATGGGACTCAGTCACACATAAAGCACATTTTCACAAATAAAAATACCCCAATCCTAGAAAAGAGAAACGGAAAGTATGTGGCCCTCATGAAATATTCAGGCCATTTATTACTGAGTCTGTCTCAGTTCCATGTCAGTATGATTCTTAGAAGGCAGCAGAGTGGTGTGGGCCACTCCCTATCATTTATTCCCTCATTTCCCTGGGAAGCCCAGAATTTTTTGTTTGGGTATATAAAACCAGTAAAAATTAAAACGATTTTAGGGCTTCATACCCAATTAACATGGCAGGTCATAATGCTTCTACTTGTACATCCTAAGTTGTAAACATTCAACAAAAATTTTTAAGTACAGCATTTTCCAAATATTGTTTAGTTTTTCTAAAACAAAAGTTTTGTTTACCTAAAAATTCAAAACAAGGGCTGGAGAGATGGCTTAGCAGTTAAGGCATCTGCCTGCAAAGCCAAAAGATCACAGTTCGATTCTCCAGGACCCACGTAAGCCAGATGCACAAAGGGGTGCATGCATCTGGAATTCATTTGCAGTGGTTGGAGGCCCTGGCACACCCATTTTCTGCCTCTCTCTTTCTGCCTTTTTCTGCCTGTCAAATAAATAAATAAATAAATAAATAAATAAATAAATAAATAAATAAATAAAAATATATTTTAAAAATTCAAAATAAATTAAAAATCTATTTTCTACTGGAGCATATCTCTTCCAAAGTGAAAGCAAGGTTCCCATTTCAATTATAGCATCAACAGATCAGAATATAAGATCAGTGATCTCTTATGCAGGACCCAGTGAAATAATCATGAGGCTTTAAGTTGGCGCTTCTTCATAATCATTCCTAAATTCTCCCTTAACTTACTAAAATTATCCTCACATTAAGATAGAGCACTTTAGTTGAAAAAATAACAGTAAAATAATGAGCATGTTTACCTTTGAGTCCATCAGTTTTTCCTGAAACAGAATGGGTCCTGCCTGGACCATAAGGACTCTGTTTGGTCATGATATCTATCAGTGACTGAGCAACTATTAACCCTGCTTTATTGGATCCTTCTGTTCTCACAGCATCCCTAACAATTTTCCCTTCTTTTTTGAGTTTTTTAAGGAACACTCTCCTCTAGCCCAGCCCTGCTGAACTGCATCTCACTCTATAGCTCCAGGCTGGCTTCAAACTCACAGTGATCCTTCTACCTCTGCTGTCCAGGTGCTGGGATTAAAGGTATACACCACTGTACCCATATAATTTTGATCTTTTTCTTTCCTTTTTACTTCTCTGGCTTAAGATCTGCTTAGAATCTGCTGCTTAGTCATTTCCAAATATTACTAGTTCCCAATCCATTTTGGTCCCAAAGTCCTTCCCATCTTTACTTTCTTATCATAGGCACTTCAACCAGAGTTCCAACAATCACTTACTTAATCTATGAATCTATTGTTTTAGTCCTAGTCATTCAATATACTTTGGACTCCATGAAAACAGCAAGTGAAAATATTCAAAATTTCTCTTATGTATCTTTTGAGTTACACTTACCAAAGTTTGATATGTTTTCATTCTCATCCCAATCATCATGAATATACTTGTCATATCTTTAATTTGTGAATTGTTTTGCATTACATAGTTTAATTTTTAAATATCTGGTACTGTCTAGATCATTTCTAATTTAATTCCATTATAATAAGGGACTACACAGCAATGCTAAAAGTAACACACACGTACGTATACACACACACACACACACACACACACACACACATGAAGGATATAACCATCCTATCAATTAGTACAAGAAATGTTTTAAAACTTCAACTATAATTATGGATAGTTTTCATGGTTTTGTTGTACTTTGAAGCAGTTTTTGCTGACATACAAATTAAGGAATGCTGTTTTTTTTTTTTTTTTTTTTTAATAAACTGACCATTTGAACATTATGCAATGTTTTTCTTATATCTAGTAATATGCCTGTGGTGATTTGAATTGTATGGTTACATAGGCTCAGGTGTTTATAATTAAGAATGTGCTTGCTACTTGTCTCCAGTGGGCATAGCCCTACTGGGGAAGAGGCATGTATGTCACTGGGGGCAGATCTTGAAGTCCAAGGTCTGTTCAGAGAAGTATGAGCTCTGGCTGTTCTGCTTGCTGGCTGTTGGTGGTGTTTCTCTGTTATACATCTATGAAAGTGAGCCAGTTTTCCACCACTGGTGGTTATTTGTTTCCCCTGGATTCTGTGAGCCTGAAATACACCATTTCCTCCCGTTACCTGTTTTTGGTCAGATGTTTGTCCAGCAATGAGAAAGTAACAACAATTCTAATCCTGAATTTTACTGGTTCAAATTAATATGAATCACAATTTTCTTATGCTGCTTGCATGGACTATAATTTCACATCCTTTTACTTTTAATCTGTTTTCGTGCTTCAACTTGGCTTTAGTAAATAACTGTTAGGTTTTTGTTTTGTTTCGTTTTGTTTTGTTTTGTTTTGTTTTGTTTTGTTTTGTTTTCTGAGGTAGGGTCTCACTCTAGCTCAGGCTGACCTGGAATTCACTATGGAGTCTCAGGTGGCCTCAAACTCATGGCGATCCTACTACCTATGCCTCTCGAGTGCTGGGATTAAAGACATGTGCCACCATGCCCGGCTTGTTAGGTCTTATTTTTAATATAACACAACAATCACTGGCTTTTAGTTAGACTGAATAGTATAGTCTTTTCAAAAAAGAAAAAAGAAAGAAAGAAAGAAAGAAAGAAAGAAAGAAAAGGAAGGAAGGAAGGAAGGAAGGAAGGAAGGAAGGAAGGAAGGAAGGAAGGAAGGAAGAGGAAAAAAGGAATACAAGCCACATAATTATTTTAGAGAAATTGTAGATTCACAACAAAATAAATGTGGCAAAGCTTTTCCATAAATTCCTTTCCCTCCGAAAACACAGATTCTCTCCTCCATTATCCACACTCTCCACCAGAAAGGTTTATTTGTTACATACTTTAGAGTTCATACCAGGTGCCACACACTTGAGTTTAGACAAATGCACAATGATATATTTCCATCATTACAGTATCATACATTGTGCTTTCCCTGCCCTAATAATTCTCTATACAAACCCACCTCCTCCACCTTTTAACCCCTAGAAACAGCTAATACTTTTTACTGTCTATAGTTTTGCCCTCTCCAGAGTATCATCTAATTTAATGCAAAAATACATTGTAGATGGGCTTCTTTCACATAGTAATATGAATTTATGTTCTTCCATGTCTTTTTCATGGCTTGACAGCTCACTTCCTTTTAGCACCGAGTAGTACTCCATTGTCTAGCTATCCCAGTTTGTTCATCCATTGACCTCCTGAAGGCCATCTCAGTTGCTTCCAACTGAACACTTGTGCAGCTTTTTTCTGGACATAAGCTTGCAACTCCTCTGAATAAATGAGCTAAATTTTCATTTAAACATTTTGCCCCCAAAAATGTCAAATAAAAGCTGTTAAGGCAGTAACACTCACCTGTAACTACCATACCACTCATATTAGAGTTGGGACTATTGAGAACACTGCCTGAGAGTAGTTCGTCAGATCCTCTCTATGAAAACAAAACAGATCAGCATAAGACATTTTATATTAAAAATATTAATATAAAAGCTTCTGTCTTACCTGTAACTTTTCAAATATTCATTAAAAATAGTTCTATTACTGTCAATAGTTAAGAACCTGAATTCCTAAGATGATGAGCTTCATTTCTCTACTCTCCCATCACTCTGCCCTGCCCACAAAAGCCAGTGTTCCCTTTTTTTTTTTTTTTTTTTTTTTTAACAAGTCTAAAAGACAATAAACAAATAAATGAGATCTTTGGGGAGGTGGACATTATCATTATCAATCAAAATTAAGCAAGTATAAGCATCAGAAACTAGAACATGGACAGAAAAAGCAAAATCTAAGGAACAAGAAATTTCCTAGTACAAAAAAAAAAATCAGAGAAAGATTGACTGTGTCTTAAGATCTTTTAGTAAAAAGATCACAAACTATTATGTTCAGAAAATGAACACTGTTCAAACTAGCCAGTGGTATCTTAACAATTTTGAAAATGTCTAGATTTATAAAAATATGAATATATTAGTAACTAAACTAAATCAATTGTTGACTGTTTTAAGCATACATGAGAATATTCAAAAGAGTATTTAAAATAACTATAACTGCTGACTGATTTATTAAAGAAATAATCAGTAAAAAGTAGAACATAACCAACAAAATATTTTTCAAAGTAGTAAATCTAAATTAACCATGAAATTTATAGTAGTTTTCATTTAGACTCAAACTGCATCACAACAAATATAAAAAATAGTAAACAACAATAATTCTTATATCCGTAAGTCATCTCCCTTAAATGTTTTTTTGTCTTCCATTCATTAGCCTCAAAAACTTGTAGAAATAAAAGTAGAAGAAAAACATTCTAAAGCCCAGCTTTTCCAAGTAAATGACATCTTTTCAAATGTGTATTATTACTATATTCTTCATCTGTTTGCTTGTGAATGAAAATCTTTCCATCCTAGTAGACCATAATTAATTCTGGGAAGTAAAAAGTAGGGAATCTTAGATGTACTAAGTAAAAAGAAAATCTCTAATACTGACTTAGACTCTATTTTCCACCTTCCTGTTTACTGCGTGTATGCCAAAGTCTATTAATTCACGCACGGTGATACTTCTGCATACACAAATCTAATAATTTCTGTATGTATGGTCATTTTTAATCAAATTGAGTTCATATCTGCTGTTGAGAGATATTTAACAAGTCCTAATTCAGCCAGAACACGATCAAATCATCTACACTTTTGTGAACTGACAAGAATTTCTAAGAATATTTTTATAGATTACATTCTATAAAAGAAACAAAGTTTACCTCTATTAGGCCAAGAGAAGTTGACTCTACACTTCTGGTAACATTAACATTGCTATGTTGACTGACATAACAATTTTATATGAAATATCTGTCTGTCTGTCTAACTTGGGCTACATACATTTTTAAAAACTGAACTGATCAATGGCAATCATTCCACACTAGTGACTATTTAAACCAAATCAAACTTGAATTCATCTAAGATGTACTATATGAACTTGCATGACCATACAGACTTCTCTACTTGTATAGACTCCAATAACCAATTCACAGATATATATATATATATATGTGTGTGTATATTAAAGTGCATAAGAGCAGAAACTATTTGGCATTAATTTCAAAGACATAAATTTACTTTTTTTCCTCAGTTATTGGCTATTATTCTGCTTATAGTAATTCAATCCAGGGCTGGAGAAATGGCTCAGCAGTTAAAGGAGCTTGTTTTCAAAGCATGCTGGCACAGGATTCAATTCCCCAGTACCCACATAAAGCCAGATGCACAAAATGACACATGTACCTGTAGTTCATTTGCAATGGCAAGAGGTGCTGCCGTGCCTATTCACTCTCTCCACTCTTTCACGATCAAATAAATACATTAATTAATTTTAAAAAATTTAGTCCAATGACCATCTATTACTCCCAGACAAAAGAGCTGCTAGGGCTGCCAAAAAAAAAAAAAAAAAAAAAAAAAAAAGGCAAGCGGGAACAGTAGGCTGAGCTTGACAAGAGTCCCAGGGGCCTGAAAGGATTCAAGAATGACATCTGGCTAAATACTACCTATTCCGGAGAAGATGTAGCCTAGGAAATCATAAGAGAAAGATATGGGGCATAGACAAAAAACAAAGTTCTCAATGAAAACAGACTCTCACAGGATGTGAATATGTAGAATGAATGCTACCTACCTATTAGAGACTAGAAAAGCAAAAAAGTCATAAAACAATGATACACCTAAGTGGACCAATAAAGCCAAAAGCTAACTTTAAAAATTGACGACTAACACTTTCTCTCTCCTTGCAAACAAATAAAAAATAAAAAAAAAAAAGGCTGGAGTGATGACTCAGCGGTGAAGGCACATGCCTGGAAAGCCTAATGACCCAGGGTTCAATTCTCCAGTGCCCATGTAAAAGCCAGATATACAAAATGCACATGCATCTGGAATTCATTTGCAGCAGCTGCAAGCCCATGATGCACCATTCTCTCCCTGTCTTCTTGGACATAAATAAATAAATATTTTTTTAAATAACAAACTATCAACAATGCTCCAAGCAAGAATAACCATGAAGAAGAAAACCAAACATCAAACCACCACAACTACACACCATCAGACCAGGCAAACAAGAACTAAAGGCTAGGGGTAAGGAATAGCTGAACAAAATCTGTCCCAATTAAAACATTTTTTTTTCCCACCAGCATGTCTTTGGTTTATGAGAAAAGTAAGCTTGTTGTCTGTTTATGTCACTACATTTTGCATTTTGAAGCTCAGCTTTTAAAACATGGCATTGCAGATTTTAACTTAATTGGCTAATAAAGGCAAAGAAAAAAACTGGATCATTACTCAAATATAAATGAAAAACTTCTAATTAAAAAGAAAAGAAAGCAGGACTGCAGACATAGCTTAGCGGTTAAGTGCTTGCCTGTGAAGCCTAAGGACCGATTCCCCAGGACCCATGTAAGCCAGATGCACAACGTGGCACACACACATGTGCGGTTCGTTTGCAGTGGCTATAGATACTGGTGCACCTTCTCTCTCTGAAATAAATAGAAAAGCAACATGCTTTGTACTTAAAGACTTTTTTTAAGACACAAAGAAACTACAAGATAAATACTAGAAAATTCTCCTACAAATGGCCACACACTCTCTAGGTAAGAAGCTTCTGTAGCAAGAACTGAAAATCTTAAAAACTACTGAGGTTTGTAATGTTAAGAATTATTTATAATCTTTATTTTCATTTTCTGGCATTAAACTAAAAATCCTTGCAGTATCAAAAATGGTAACTTTTTAGGCTGGGAGGCTCTACATAGGATCAGGGTAGGGGGGAGGGGTAAGGGTTATGTTGATCTCCAGTGGTTTCATCAGTCATGCCTATACACAGAAGCCAGGCTCAGGCAACTTCTGAACAAGCAGAGGTTCCTGGGGGGTGGGGGCGGCACATATACAACTAGAGGTCCTGGAAGGGGGGTGCACACTTGTAAGTACAGGTCCTGGGGCACATACACTTACAAGTAGAGATTTATTTCTAAACTACTTGCACTATGAGAAGAGAGGATGTTTACATAGTGGTACAAATCTGGACTGCAGCAAGTAAATTGTTGTTACAAAAATAAACAATAAAATGTCTATTAAAATCATTACTGAATCAAAATACAAGTTACAGCCACAAGCAGTGGCTCACACAGCTAATCCCAGCACTCAGAATGCTGAATGTGTTTGAGGCCTGTCACAGAGTGAGTTCCTGGCCAGCCTAGTCAATACTGTGAAAACCTGTTTCAAAGCCAAAACCAAGACACAAGTTACAGAAAACAAGGGCACACTATTTCCATAAAACTTGGGGTGTGTGTGTGTGTGTGTGTGTGAGAGAGAGAGAGAGAGAGAGACAGAATATAAACAAATACATACGCCTATAAAATTGTCCCTCAGTATCTGAGGGGATTAGTATCCTAAAAAAATACGAAAATCTGTAAACGCTCATGTCCCACCATAAAATAGCCTATTTGCATATAACCTATGCACACCCTCCCACACGTATTCAAATCTCTAAATAATGTATAATACATAACACAATATAAATGGAATGTAAATAGCTGGTAAACTGTATTGTTTAGTAAATAAGAAAAAGAAGTCTGCACATACTCAATGAGGAAGCAATGGGGAGGGGGATGATTTTTTATCCAAGGTTCCTAAGGCTAGAACCTACAGCCAATGGACATGGAGGGCTGAATTTACATGACAAGACTAGACTAAACAGAACAAGAACAAAAATCTCCAGTACACATCTGTAGTAAGGTAAAGAGGTAAGGAAAAGACATAGGAAAACACAACTATATTGGTAATAACCAAGTTTTTTTGAGAGGTAGATTGGCAGTGTTAATATTCTCACAAATAAATCTTAAAAATCACATAAAATTCCAACAAGAAAAAAATGAACAAAGTCAAGATGATAAGGTATTTCATAACCCCAAATGAACCACTTCTGTGCAAGAAAATATAAACCAAAGCAGTATGAATTTTAAATAGCAATCACAAAGTTTAAGATACTTAAGTTAAACCAGACAGACTTATCAAAATTTAACAGGGCTCTAGGGGTTGGAGAGAGAGCTCAGTCAGTAAAGGGCTGCTTCATGAGCATGAAGACCCAAGTTCAACCCACATAAATAAAAGATAATGGTTAATCCTTATAATCTGACCACTGGGGAAGTGGAGGTAAGCAAGTTTCTCCCTTGCCAGCCAGTCCAGCTTACTTGGCAAGTTCCAAGTTAGGAAGAGACCCTGTATCAAGGAAAAAAAAAAAAAAGGTGGATGCAGTTCCTGTGCATTTTATTGATACCCAAAGTTGTCTTCTGCCTCCATGTATCACATGTGCACACAGACAGAACACCACACAAACTATACAAGGCTCCACTATCAAACAGAAGCAGTAAAGACATATTCAAACTATTATCAAACAGTAGATTAAGATGCACAAGAAAGAAAGAATAAAGACAAGGTAATGAACTTGAGATACTACATATATGAAAATAGCACTTAGCAGAGCAGAGCATTTCCCACAAATAAGCTATCTTTAGATGTGGATGCTTTACTTTTTTGACCTTGAGTGACCAAGATATGAGTCCCAAAGAGCTAATTTAAAATTTCTGTCTAATATCCTGGTCATTTCTCCTACTTACCAAATAAGATTTTTTTCAAGTATTTTTTATTTATATTATTCTGATTTTACATTCATAGTATTGGTTCCATTGTCCTCCTCCCTGTCCTCCCTCTTTCAAAGGAACCCTCATCAATGGGGAAGTGGGTCATGCATTGTGAGGTTAGTCAAGAGTTCTGGGGGGTAGGCCCCAGTCTCTGTGCATAATGCCCCAACTTGTGACTCTAACAATCTTTCTGCCCCCTCTTCCACGAGTTTCCCTGAGCCACACTGAAGGTCAGTCCCCAGTTAGCTTGTCTAGTACCAAATAAGATTTTAAAAAATATTTTCATTCTAGAAATGTATATACTTAGCAAGTATTTGAACTGTATAAGCATTATTTATAATTGAAAAGCATTACACTTACCTTCTTAAGTAAATGCTTAGTAACTTGTATACATTTTTGGAGGTACAAACTCAAAAGTATGTAAACATTGTATAATGTGATAGTTGTATAATTTATGTAATGTGGTGCATGAATCAGAATTTTTATATGATTATTGATCTGTTATAGTTGATTAATAGTTGATTAAAGTGTTTGAACTTAAAAAAATCCTATGGGCTGAAGAGATGGCTTAGCCATTAAGGTGTTTGCCTGCAAAGCCAAAGGACCTTGGTTCAATTCCCCAGGACCCATGTAAGCGAGATGTACAAGGTGGTGCATGTGTCCAGAGTTCATTTGCAGTGGCTGGAGGCCCTGGTGCACTCATTCATTCATTCTCTGTCTTTCAAATAAATGATAAAATAAAAGATTTAATTTTTATTGATTTACAAGCAAGCAAAGATATAGAAAAGACAGAAAGATACACACAGAAAGAGATAATGGGAACTCCAGGGCCTCTGTCTCTGCAAAGTCCAGATGTATGTGCCACCTTGTGCATCTGGTTTTACATGGGTCCCAGGGAACTGAACCTATGTCATTAGGCTTTGAAGGAAAAGTGCCTTAACCACTGAGCAATTTCTCAAGTCCCCTTTCCAAGTAAGATTTTTTTGAAAGGGTAGTGAAGGGTGGTGATGGCTAAGGAGGGTGGCAGCAAGCCTTACAACCTTAGTTCAATCCCCAGCAACAACATGAAGTGAGACACAAAAAAATTACCACATGCCATCTGTAATCCCAATTCACCTATGGCAGTGGAAGGTGGACCCAGAAGAGTCCTGAACCTAGGGGGCCAGCTAGACTGAACTTTCCAGTGGAAAACTGTTGGCCATTGCTAAATACGGGCTGGACTGTGAGGAAGCTGGCCTGGGCTGTTGGACATGGCTGAGGACCTTGGGCTATGGGGGTTGCAGCTGGCCTTATTGATGGGAACCCACTCTGGTGACAGAAACTGGCCCTCCCTGCCCTCGGGCAAGGTTGTAATGTGCCCTGTCTTCGCCCGGAGTGGGCAGAACTGGCGAGGCCCATCCCCCTTGACCCCAAAAAACACCTGACCATTCCATACTCAGGCACTGCCCACCCCCACAGTTCCTGACCTTGTGGCTAGCTGCCCAAGAGACCCTTATGTGGCTGAAGTCACATAGCTTTTCCGGCCATTTCTGTTACCTCCCTTGCAACTCTGAAGTCATGTAGCTTTCCCCACCACTTGCAGCTTCTCCCTCGCGACTTCTGCCTTCCAAAACCAGTCAATTAGATAGCAACCCCTAAACGATGTATCCAATCGCCATATAGTCTGTATGTACCTTCTCAACCTTTCTCAAGTGTTTATAAACCCACTCCCCTTTGGAATAAATGAGAGCGAGCTATCCATCAGACTGCCTCCTGGGTGGTTCACTGCCCTCCAGGACCCTGCTTCCTCCCAACTCCTCCTGTGCCCAGGACCTCGGTGGCCAACGATCTCCAGGAACAGTAAGGACCCACAAAAAACAGCAATCCTGTTTCATTGACAGTAGAATAAGAGAACCAACAACTTGAGGTTGTCTTCTGGCCTCCACACATTTGCTATGGCATATATGCACACATACATATAGACACAAATAAATTAAAAACCAACAAAAAAGTAAGGGTACTGATATAATTTACATGTTGTTGCCATTGAAATAATAAATTTCTATGGATGCAAATAGTCACACAAAAATGATCACAGCAGACAAACCAGAAGAGGACTGTTCTCTTCATTTAAGCCAGCTTTCTTTTTAAAAGCAATATAGAAAACTCTGTCCCGTTCCTTCAACAGCTGAACAGCATGCTAATATCATTCATTCTAAATTATTATTATAGATATTCATTCTATTTAAATGTCTATGAAATTCACAACAGCCCAACACAATGCTTCTGATGAAATGGGAAGTGGAAAATAACAGAATAAAACTCAATTGTCTTACTTTGAAATAATTTTTAAATAACTGATTTAAAAATGGAATCTAAACTTCAAGTAGTCTTAAAAAAAACAAAAACCTTAAGACCAGTTACCCTATGCAAGTCAGACAAGTTCTCTCTATAGGAACAGAAAGTATTCTTAAGCTGAAAATATGTTAGGCTTGCCCACAGTGGGACAAATACAAATTATTTCCACTTTTTCTTTTTTGGTTTTCCAAGGCAGGGTCTCGCTCTAGCTCAGGCTGACCTGGAATTCACTATGTAGAATCAGGGTGGTCTCACGCTCACAGTGATTGTCCTACCTTTGCCTTCAGAGTGCTGGGATTAAAGGTGCATGCCACCACTATTTCTACATTTTTATATTTTCTAAACTATCAGAGTAGCAAGCCTGACAGCTTTTGACAATAAACTCTTTCAGGCTATGGGACACAGGAAGGCACTCATTATTTCTGAATAGCAAAATACAATCCCTACAGGAAAATATCCATTAATATCTAGTAAAACTATATTTGTATTTACACATAGACTCAGCAATTTAACATCTAAGAGCTATTCTAAATTCTGGCAATGTTTCCATACTGGGAAGAGTATAAACATAAAAAGGTATTCAATATAACAATCTGTAACAGGAAAAGAAATGAGAATGTTTCCACATATAGCCGAGCAGTGATCTCCAGGATATATTTGTAATTAAGTAAAAATGTCAAGATATAAAACATTCTGTGTATTATGTTACCTTCTACCTACTGTGGGAAGGAAAATGTGGGAAGAAAATTTTATGTGCATATATCAAATCAAAGAGGCATAAAAC
Source organism: Orientallactaga sibirica (assembly GCA_036365145.1). NCBI lineage: Eukaryota > Metazoa > Chordata > Mammalia > Rodentia > Dipodidae > Orientallactaga > Orientallactaga sibirica. The sequence continues at coordinate 5,656,984 of JAEOAD010000027.1, forward strand.
AACAAATTACTGAAAACAGACACATATAAAGAGCAGCTTGGCTAAACTCTGAGGGTAGCATGCTTCAGTTTTGACTTTGAAAAATTTAGCTAAAACAAGCTAAATAAATAAACCCTAAAAATCAAAACCAAAAGTGAAACAAATATAACTATTAACTAGGTGTAAAATCAATAGGAGAATAATTTCAGTAACTTAAAATGACCATAAGCCAATCTTAAAGTAGATTCAGTATTAATGTTAGTACAATACTAATGGTGCTTTAAAAAAAAAAAAAAACTAACACCTCAACTTCAACAGTCCTACCCAGCTGTAGACCTTAGATATGCCTCAACCAACCTGCCAGGCAAGGTATACCCACTTATCAAATAGTGGCATGAGTATCATGGGAGTAAATGACTACTTTTTGACTAGATTTGAGGTCAGCTCCACATGTAGAAATTCATGCCTGGTACTGTAAAGGAAAGCCTATGTCTGGAGAGACTAGAGGTACTGGGAGAGTGTATCAAACTGCCTTCTAAATTCTATTTGTTCCTATAAATTAGTACTGCATGAAGATTTCTTCACAGAAGTTTCTTACTACAATGGGCAGTGGTTAATACAGGGAGGCACAGCTAGCAAAAGTGCCAGCTTTTACTGTGTGCTCACCCTACAACAGGAATAAACAACCCTTCCAAAGTGAAAGGAACCTCAAAGAAGAGGGGATGAAAGATTTTTAAAGCAGGATGGAAAGGGCTGTGGGAGACTATTCTGGATATGCCATAAATACACTAATGAATTCACAGCAGTTTTCTGCACAAGACTTTGCCATCCATGGGGAAAGGGTACATGAGACCCCACATCTCCCAGAGTAGCTAATGACAGCAAATGGTTGCTGGGAGAGAGGGAGTCAGATTCATCAGTGGTACAGCCACTGGTTACGTTGCCCACTGCACAGTAAATAACCTTCGATTCATGATTATTCAAGCAACCCTATTTAAATAAATGGGTTTAAAAAAAGCATGATAGTTGTATGTGGATTAGTGAGGATGAAGGCTATTAGATGAATGAAAATGTGAGAAATCAAAATCAAAACATACTAGAGATTTTTAAAATGTCGTGTGATGTACTAATGTCAACATTACCAGGAAAGATGTTTTAGCATACAACAGATACAGATATAGAATAAGCAAAAACTGTACCGTTACATATAAACTGGAACAAAAGAGCTTGTAATGTATTTCTATCAAATAAATGATGAAAGGGTCTTGATTAAATAACATCCTGACAGCAATAAGTACCTTGGGCACCTACATTTTAGTGGCTTCTAAGGAGCATGTCCCCATCCATAAAGAACAGACATTTTAAAAGAAAACAGCTAATTCAAAACTCCTAAAAAAAACTTTCAAGCAATCATCAAAGTTACTGATATTTTAAGCTTCACCTTGCCCAAGATGAACTAATTGAAGGATTTAAAAAAGTGTAATCACTGTAAAAAAAAAAAGAAAATGAAAAGAAAAAAATAAAATAAAAGTGTTAAAATCTTTACTTTCTCTGGGAACGGCGCAGACCTGCATTTAACTGCAGCGCTTGGGAGGCAGAGGTAAGAGGATCACCATGAGTTCAAGGCCAGCATGGAACTACAGAGCGCCAGGTCAGCCTGGGCTAGAGTGAGACCTTACCTCAAAAACAAAACAAAATATTCTTGTTTTCACAATAATAACAAAACAAAAAAAAAAAAAGAACTCATCAGTTAACATCGGAGGTTGATCATCAGGAGAAAAAATGTTTTTAATAAAAATAAAAAAATCAAGGTTAAGGTGCAAGCACAAGGATCTGGATTCTGTCCCCAACATTGTTTAAAAAAAATTTTTTTTAAGTACCAAAAAAATCAAATCTGGGCTGGAGAGATGGCTTAGCAGTTAAGGCATGTGCCTGCAAAGCCAAAGGATGCACAAGGGCACATGCATCTGGAGTTTGTTTACAGTGACTAGAGGCCCTGGCGTGCCCATTCTCTGTCTCTTGCTCTCCCTCTCTCTCTCTCAAACAAACAAACAAACAAACAAATAAATAAATAAATAAATAAATAAATAATAAAAATATATTTTTAAAAAACAAAAAAAGTGTGTGCTACCTACCACGCCCAGTGATAAAAAAAATCAAATTTACCTATCTACCCTGCTTTCCTTATTTTTTTTTTAAAAAAAAGGAGGTCGGGTGTGGTGGTACACACCTTTAATCCCAGCACTCAGGAGGCAGAGGTATAGGAGGATCGCTGAGTTCAAGGCCACCCTGAGACTAAACAGTGAATTCCAGGTTAGCCTGAGCTAGAGTGAGACCCTATATTGAAAAACAAACAAAAAAAAAAAGGAGACCTGCCTTTTAAAAATGTGACCAAATAGTTCATGGACAAAGCTCTTAATAAAGGAATTTGAAGTTTATGGACAGAAAGTAATATCTACTTCACAATAACCAATAGTATGTAATCACAGTATGTAATCATCTGATACTAAACATTACTATTTATGAGAAAGAGAGAGAGAAGGGGGCAGGTAGATAGAGAGAATGGTAGCATCAGGGACTCTAGTCACTTCAAACAAACTCCAGACTCCTGTGCCACTTTATGCATCTGGCTTTATGGAGGTACTGGGGAATTGAACCCCCTTAGGCTTTGCAGGCAAGTTCCTTAACCACTGAGCCGTTCCTCCAGCCCCTACTAAACACTATTAGAGGAAAAGAGGGAGCATCTTTAATGAGCATGTTGAGCTGACAAACCTCAGGCTACTGATAACATTAACATTACAGACAGAAAACTAGACAGTTGGCGCCTCTGCAGTAATACAATGGCAATTATATGGAACACATCTACAAAATATTCTTGTTTAAAATTAAACCAAAGTCTGATCAAGCCTCATCTAAGTATAAACTTCTAAGGAATAATCACTTATTCATACGATGGACATATGAAAGAAGGTATAAGCAGCAACGTTTAAGAAAGTGGAAAACTGAACAGATGACCCAGTTTCTCTAACAAAAGACAATACATAAGAGAAGGGGCAGGGTAAAGTGATTTATTAGTACAAGATTTAAGAGACCAATTCAACTTGTTGCCTTTCCTGGGTTCCAGATATAAAAGGAAAAATAATAGTTTGACTACTATTGGAGGTCAGATGTTGATAATTTTCAAATTTACTATGTAAAATCAGGGTACCACTGTACCCAACTTTAATTTGAAAGCATTTTTTAAAAACATGAGATTCAAGATCAATTTAAAGTGAACAAAAATATATTGATCTACTTGATGGACTACATTGGAACATTCTTAATTTAGTTTTAGGCATACTGCATTAGAGAATAGAGTTAATATTTTTACATTAAAAGATTATCATAGGAGTTCTGAGCAACCATTTTTAAAAGGCATTTTTTCCATTTATTTGAGAGAGTAAGGGGGAGGCAGGTAGAGAGAAAGGGTGTGCCAGGGCCTCTAACCACTGGAAACATACTCCAGAAGCATGCATCTGGCTTACGTGGGTACTGGGGAATGGGACCTGGGTCCTTGGGCTTTGCAGGCAAGCACCTTAATCCTCTAAGCCATCTCTCGAGCTCTGAGCAACCATTTTTATTATAGCTACTGTAATGAATTTTAACACAATATCAGAAACTATTATTGATCTATCTTAAGTGTTAACCACCTTCAACCCACAGTAAAATTATATTCATGATTATTTTCCTGCTATTATGAAAAATTGCATATAACCATACTGTTACTTAGGTAAATGTATCAGTGTTTATCATTTTTAAAATGACTATACTATTAGAACATCAAAAATTTAATAATTAATATTGTCAAACATTCAGTTTGCATTAAAACTTGTAGCTTCTCATAAAAGTTATATTTATTTTGACAGGATTATTAGTGGGGGAAAGGATCAGGATCTAATAAAAGGGACATATTAGATAGGATATTACCTCCTAAAATATCTTCTGAGCCAGCAAGCTCTCCCATCCTCACTCTTTTTTATATTACTATTATTACATTTGCTGCACAGAGCTGTTTTTCACACTTAAGACTTGTCCACAGTCTAGTTGTATTCATTGTATTCTGGTATAATTCAGTATGTTCTCTGTACTCCCAGTACACTGGCAGCTGGATCTAAAGACTTGACAGGTTCTCATTTTGGTCTTCATAATACTACTTTTGTGGAATGTTTTTCATTAAAAGGCATGACACTAGTGTGTATATTTACTCTTAAGAACATGCTTTACATTTTCTGCTTCACCTTACTTTGCCAGGCATATATTGTGAGTAATAAACATTTATTGATGAGTAATTTTACAAGAAAACGAGCTAAATTACTAAATTTAATACTGAGTGATAGAACTTATATTAGCCACTCAACAACTTTTCAATTTCCTCAACATACACTGTCCCATGCTCTTCCCACTTTTCTCAACACTGATAAGGGGCAAGTCAGACAACCACTTCAAGGAATTTCATTCTAATCCTATCAACCAAAACTAAGTGCTCGCGCTCTCTCTCTCTCTCTCTCTTTTTTTTTTTTTTTTTTTTTTTTTTTTTGAGGTAGGGTCTCACTCTAGCCCAGGCTGACGTGGAATTCACTCTATATTCTCAGGGTGGCCTCAAACTCACGGCGGTCCTCCTACCTCTGCCTCCCGAGTGCTGGGATTAAAGGCGTGCGCCACCACACCCGGCCAAAAGTAAGCTCTCTTATATGGCATATATGTGGTTCTCCTAAAAGATCCCCAGCAAAAAGGAAGATAGTACAATAAAGTTGATATTTATCATTATACTAATGAATGGCTCACAGATTATAAACATGGTAAAGCCAGAGACAACCCTGAAGTTATTGAGTATACACTATTTAATATGCACAACTAAGTACGAATTAATAAATTATCTATTCTCTGTATTATATCTTATTTTTCTGGTGTTGAGTCACCAGCTAACAGACGTATCACTCAGTATTTTAAGTGTCTATGAATTGAAATTTTAAAAATACAAGTATGAAGTAAGTATACAGCATGTAAGAAAACCATTTTAAGAAAAATGAGTATCTAAAGCCAAATAATAAAGCTTTGAAAACATACCTTACAGAAAAGTTATAATCAACAATGGTTAGCATTATTTAATTATAATTGTATAAGCAAGCCAGTAATAATGAACTCAACAGCCACATTTCAACTTACACTGTGACTCAAGAATTTACAATGAGTAACAGAACTCACCTGGAAAAAGCAAACTTACACTTCATGAGTTACAGCATTTTGATATAACTCATTTACTAAAAGACCTGCTACAAATATGACTATACTAAGATCTGCATAAAAAAGTTATTCCTGGGGCTAGAGATGGCTTAGTAGTTAAGACATTTGCCCTCAAAGCCAAAGGATCCAGGTTCAACTCTTCAGGACCCACATTAGCCAGATGCACAAGGGGATGCATGCGTCTGGAGTTCGTTTGCAGTGGCTGGAGGCCCTGGTGTGCCCATTCTCTCCCCAACCCTCTCAAATAAATAAATAAATAAACAAACAAACAAACAAATAAATAAAATATATTTTATAAAGTTATTCCATTAATCAGCTATAAATAAAATAAAAATATAACTGTGCACTGAATGAGGAGCAACATGTCAAAAATCTCAAGGATGCCATTGTATATTTGTGTATGTGCATACATATGTGACCGTGTATATATGTATATAGATAGCTAGAGAGCACTAAATCCCTATCATGTCAATGACTTCAATATTAACTAAGTACAAAAAAGCACAAACTAGGCCGGGCGTGGTGGCGCATGCCTTTAATCCCAGCACTCGGGAGGCAGAGGTAGGAGGATCGACAAGAGTTCAAGGCCACCCTGAGACTACATAGTGAATTCCAGGTCAGCCTGGACCAGAGTGAGACCCTACCTCAAAAAACCAAAAAAAAAAAAACAAAAAACTAAACACAAAGCAGAAGAAAATAAAAACAGAAATCAGAAATAGAAGACAGGACTAGAAAGATACCTCTCAATTTGTAGAGAGAGAAACCTGCCTCACAAGCACATGGACCTAAATTCAATTCCCCTGTAAAAAATGTTGAGCATGGTAGCACAAACTTATCATTACAATAATGGGAGCAAGATAGAGCTGAGGCTTGCTGACCAGCCAGTGTAGCCTAATTGGTGAGCTCCAGGCCAGCAAAAGACTCAGCAGCAAACAAGTAGGAGGCAGGGAATATCCAAATTGCCCCCTGGCTTCCACAGACAAGTGCACACACATACATACAAGCACACATACTATACCTGCACAAAGAAAAGACCAAAAACGGTAGAACGCTCAATGAAGCTGATCTTTATGAAAACATTAACACAATCAACCAACTATCAAGACTGACAAGATAGAAAGAAGACATGAATAACCAGTATCAGGAGTGAGTATAGATTCTAAGATATCAACTGTATAAAAAGGTAACACTGGGACTAGAGAAATGGGTTAGTGATTAAGACACCTGCCTGCAAAGCCAAAGGACCCAGGTTCAATTCCTCAGGCCCCATGCAAGCCAGATGCACAAGGGGGCACACGCACCCGGAGTTCGTTTGCAGTGGCTGTAGGCCCTGGCACACCCATTCTCTCTCTCTCCCTCCACCCCCACCTATTTCACTCCTCTCAAATAAATAAGGAAAAATTAAAAATATATTTTTAAAAATCTGTCTTTAAAAAATGTAACACTATATCATAAAGAGCTCTGCAAATAAGTTTAATAACTTAAGAGAAACTGCACTAATTCCAGAGAAAACACACACTTCTAAAGGTCACCCAAGTAGAGATTATTATCCTCAATAGCCCTCTCTATTAAATTCTGCCTACAAAGAAATACTAGACACACATAGCTTCGTTGCCATATTATTTAAGTAATGATAATAATATTCCTTCTTTAATCCTTCCTTAACTTTCTTGAACAATTCAAAACATATGGTTTAGGAACATATCACATACAAAAAAGTTTACTATCAGGAATAATACAGAATTCTCATTCTCATTGCTGCTACTTAACATAATACCTACATACCATAGATAAGAAAGAAAAAAAAAAGGCATCCAAACAGAAAGAAGAAAAAATTGTCTAAATAAAACTAGACATAAATGGTCAATGTGAAGAATCTGTGTACTCTAAAAGAAATACTATCAAATTTATGAAAAACCTTTTCCAAAGGTACAGAATACAATATGCCAAAATCATATGTGCCTCTAACAATAGCACCAATTGAAGTTGAACTTTAAAAAATATCATTTGCAATAACATCATAGAATATAAAATACTTAAAGATGAATCTAACAACAGACAGAAAAGTTGACATGGAAATCTTAGAAATAATGCTGAAAGAAATTAAAGTCTTGAGAGGCACGATGGCACACTCCTTTAATCCCAGTACTAGGAAGGCCTAGGTAGGATGCACACTGTGAGTTTAAGGCTAGCCTGAGACTACACAGTAAATTCCAGGTCAGCCTGGGCTACAGCAAGACCCTACTGAAATGAGAGAGGGAGGGAGGGAGGGAAGGAGGGAAAGAAGGGAGGGGGAGTGGAGGGAGGGAGGAAGGGGAAGTTAGAGAGGGAGGGGAAGGAAAGGGAAGGAAGGATGGATGGAAAGGGAAGTAGTAAAGGGAGGAAGGAAGGGGAGGGAGGGGAGAGATGGAAAGGAAGGGAGGGAGGGAGGAAGGAAGGAGAGGAAAGGGAGGAGGAACAGGAAGAAAGGGAGGGAAGGAAGGAAGGAGAGGAAAGGAAGGGAAAGAGGGAGGGGGGAAGGAAGGAAAGGAGGGAGAGGGAAGGAAGGGAGGGAGGACAATTAAAGACATGTGAATGATGAGATAAAACTACTTTTGCATTGGATATGAAAATTTAACATCAATTTTCTCCACAAATGAAGTCAAATCCAGTAATATTCTAGCATGTGACTTGCAAGAGCAAAACAGCTGTGAGAAAAAAAAGTTGGAGAACGAATACCACCTGATGTTAGGACTCAACATATAAATGTAGTCATTAGAATATGCTGCTTTTGGCTTCCAGATAGACAAAAATGGGTAAATGAAAAGAGTAGAGAAATATAATCACATACAGACAACTGATATTTGACAAAGTACAAGCCTATTCGATAAAGTGAAGAGTCTTTTCACCAAATGGTGCTGGAAAAACTGGATATCCACACCTAAAACCCAAAGTTTTTGACCCTAATATTTGGCACCATATCAAAAAAATTAATGCAGAATGAAACACAGACTTAAGTATTAAACTAAACAAAAACTTCTATTAGAAACAAGGATGAAAATCTTTTTATCTTAGGTTAGGCAAAGAAGGCTTAGATATGCTAACAAGTTGCATCATCCATAAAGAAAACTAAATGGAGTTCACCAGTTAACAACTGTTGCTCCCCAAAAGGCACTGAATAAAAAATGCAAAGTGGCAGAAAATACTTGCAAACCATAACCAATAAAGGACTTACATCCAGAAAGAAGTCTTCCAAAACTCAACAAAGAAACACAATTTTAGAAAAAAGATTTCAACAGATATTTAATATAATCAGCTGACAAAAGGCATATTGTAAGGTGCTCATCTTCAAAGATACACAGAAATGCAAATTAAACACACAATGAGATTATGACTCCATCCTGACTAGACAGAAGCACTGAAAAGTCTGTGGAGGAAACACAAATTTCACACCCTGCTTATGGTCAGGTAAAATGGTAAAACCACTGTGAAAAATGATTTGCAACGTCTCTGTAAGTGAAGAATGTGCCTAACATATGATCCTGCCATTGCTAACAATAGGTCTTAAGGCAGGCAAAAGTATCACCACACAAAAATGTGCAAGAACATTTGCAGCAATTTTATAAAAGCCCCAAAGTGCAACAACACAAAGTTCAATTAATTACCATATAGTCATATAATGTAATGTTACTAAACAGCAAAAAAGAATGAACTATTCACATACAACATGTGTAAATCTCAAAAAAAAAAAAAAAAAACCTGAATTATGGAATAGGCTGAACTCCCTCACACATTTAAAATTTCAAAGTTACTAACTACTATATAGTGACAGCAGACCAGTGGTTCCTTGAAAGGTAGGACTACAAAAAAGGGGAAAGATAATTCTGGGAGTGAAAAATACTCATTATGTTAATTGTGGTGATGTTTGCATAGGTGTACACATATTATAAAACACTGCATATTTTGCATACAGGTGATTTATGTAAACTTCTACTTCAATTTTTTAAAGGTCAAGATGTGGGAGAGAACATTTAATCCATTTGAACAAAAAAGACATTTAAGTGTATGGCAAAAATTACCCCTAAGAAACAGAACTATGGATTAGAGAGAAACATGTCTAATTTTGAATTATTTTTAAAATGCTCATGTACTACTTTTAAAAATATTTGTTAAGAAAGTTTAAGTAATTTTACACAGGTCTGCCACCAAAGCAAAAATTCTTAACCAACAGCCAAAAAACTATATAAAACTAACTTTAGCTATTCAAACTCTTATATATTAAGAAATGGGTTTTTTAATGGCTAGAAATTACCTTCATGTTATGTCCTCATGTTTTCTCCTTGAACTACAATACAGAAAACTAGTAAAACCAATATATCACACAGCTAAGTATTCTAGCATTCACTTTTTCCTGCCTACTCATTTTAGGTCATGTATGAACTTTCTCATCCACTAATAATGGACAGCAGACTGTATCCTATATTTTGTTTATCTTTACAAAAGCACTTTGTTTTATTTATTCTTTTATAAAATTCATAGAACTCTAGTTGTATTGAATTTCATTATCAATACATTGTGCATTTGTGCTATTTCCAACTTCAAATGCCATTAACTTTCTCAACTTGGAAAATATCACCGTTCAATAAAATTAACTCTATGCCCTTCTTCACAAGAGCTCCTTACTTCTCCCAGTCTATATAATATAAATTCAAGAGATAACTGGAAATATTAAGCCATGGACAAGAATCTAGTTCAGTGTCAAATGAGAAAACACTAACATTCCCAAAAGTGTCCCAAAGAATTACTACACCATCATGGATGCATTTTTTAAAATTTCAAAAAACATACTATGTATCACCCTCCCTCAACTAAGTATATTTTTGTTTTCTTTTTTCTTTTTTGCTTTCCCACCATTACTCACATTAGGAAAGGGAGTGCTTGAAGTGAGAGTAAACCTTGCTCCAAGCTTGAGCATTTAAAAGGCTAAAACACAAGGACCATTCAAGGAAATGACAGATGGCAAGCATGAGAACCACACTTTAAAATATGAGTTTTCCCAGCCACAAAGTGAGTCAAGACTTCGTAATACTTCTAACTCAAGTTTATATTTCCCGAATTCTTTCTTCTTCTTCTTTTTCTTTCTTTCTTTTTTTTTTTTTTTTTTTTTTTGGTTTTTCCAGGTAGGGTCTCACTCTGGCCCAGGCTGACCTGGAATTAACTATGCAGTCTCAGGGTGGCCTCGAATTCAAGGCCATCCTCCTACCTCTGCCTCCCAAGTACTGGGATTAAAGGCATGCGCCACCACGCCTGGCGGGAACTCTTTCTTCTTTGGAGTCAGTAATCCTAACATAAATATGTTCACTTTCATAAGACAGAAGAGTTTTAGAATATCCTAGTTAACATCATTTAAAGTATTAAAACACACACACACACACACACACACTTACTGTCCATTAGAAAAGCCTAACATTCCCTCAGTCAATTGTGGTATTATTTATAATTTTGTGCTCCCAAGTCATGTAAAGCATTAGAAATTCCTTGGATACCATTCCTACTTAGTTTTAAAAATGTTAATCTTGCAATCTGTCAGTTCTAGAAAAGCTTAAGGTCATTTATCTGTCCTGTTTCTGGTTATCAATCTGACTTTATAAATTAAATATTTTATGCTTGTTTTTTTTCAACGCTAACTCAAATTTTCCACTAATTATGATGACAGCAGGTTCAATATTCAGTTTTCATACTATTGTCAAACATTATCTCCTACCTTCACACCAACAGCAACATCAGAGACAATTCTGAAAAGAAAAAAAAAAAGCTGTCAACTTCTTATGATTCTTCTAATGATTACTGTTGACTTTAAAACTTTTTAATCATCTATCTTCTCCAGACACAATATGGATGGAAAGATACTTCTTTGTAGTATTGTCAACTTGGTTTACCAGTAGTAACTTTCAAACATTAGGTGAAATCCAGACATTATAATTTCTAATACTTTAAACAACGGGAAGAAGATCAAAATCCAAAAACTATGCCATTCCTTCCATGCCAGAATACTTACAACAGTAATGTAACACAAATTCTTAGTAATCTAGATAAATGTGTAGGAATTGGAAAAGCATGACTCCCTGAACAAGTCTGGTGATGAATTTTCGGTTATCAGGAAGGAATAGACAGAATTTCTCTGAATCCACATTCCATGAGGAACATCATCTCTAATAAGACAACTGCAAGTAGGGTCTGTTAACTTTTACTTAGTATCCTAAAACACCAAACCTCTAGTCCCCTAACTAACATAAAAAGCCCAGATTTGACTTTCGTCTTTTCGCTGTCATTGATTTTAATAAGTGTACTTACTGATATCCCTACACGGGCTGTCTCCTGAGACTGTTTTCAATTGCCAGAACTGGGGCCCTTTCCTCAGTGAGTTCAACGGAGTCATTTCAGCAGTGCAGTGATAAGGCCCGCCTCAGTTCCCCGAGTTCGGGTCTCCCCTCAGTCATCTTTCTACCTTCACTCGGGGGCTCCCAGCGATGCAAGACGAGTGGGGTTTTACGTATTTGTTTACATACTGGATTGTAGGTTGTTTTTCTATTGTTGTTTTCTAGAAACTGGCCCAAGTGACTAAGAGGAGGGCCCCGAGTGGACTGTGGCTCGGGCCGTGGCCGTGGGCCCTGGCCCGTGTGAGCGAGAGCGACCTCGGACCTGGGCGTTGGGGATGATTTCATCTCCGGCCCGGGCGGCCCGGCAGGTCTTAGGCCGCGCCGCGCCCGCGCGCACAAAGGCATCCCGACGCCCGCCCGCGCCGGGACGCGTGAAAACAAAGGAGTGTGACACGGGCCTGCCCCGGCCCCGGCTCCCGCCGCGCGCAGCCCGCCCCGCAGGGCCGCCGGGCCGCCGGGCCTGGGCGCCGACGCCGGCGACGCCCGAGGGCGCCGAGCCCGCTAGGCCCGCCCGCCCCGCGGGGCTCGGGTCCCCGCGAACGCGCCGCCAGGGCTCCCGGCGGGGCAGGGCCGGGCCGGGCCGGCCGCGCGGCGCTCCGCAACCGCATCCCCGCCCGCGCGCCCGCCCGCCGGCCCACGCCCACGCCCCGCGGCCCCCGAGGCCTCCCCGGCCCGCGCTCGGCCCCGCGCCCCGGCCGCCTGGGAGCCCCGAGGGGTGTGTGCGCCGGGCGGGGGTTGGGTAACGGTTGCCCGGCCCTGGGAGGAGCCCGCGCCGAGACTCCGTCCACGACCCCCGAGCCCCCGTCACCACCCGCACCCACTCCTTCCCCACTCACATCTCCTCCCCGAGCCCGTGAACGTACCCGTCCATTGCCGAACCGGACAAAGCTTCGCTCCCAAGAACCGAGCCACGCAGCCAGCGAGCCTCACAAGCGGCGAGAAAATGGCGGCCAGGGTCCGACGGAAATTGCCGAAGGTGCCAGAGCGCACGGGGCAGCGGCGGCGGCGGAAAGAGCCGAGCGCGCGGGCGCCCGGTGGCGGCGGGAGACGAGCTGCAGGGGCGCAGCGAGCAGAGGAGTGGGCGCCTCCGCCAGGGCCCTGCTGCAGGGCAGGGCAGGGCTTGGCTGGCCCAGGCTCAGTCCCAGCCCCGCACACCGTCTGCCTGAGGGTCGCCCTGGTCTGCTCGGTGGTCCCGGGGAAGCCTCCACTTTTCCCTCCAAGCCTGGTGTCCGGTGGATGGCCTCTCCCCACTCAGGTCCAGGGGGAAGTACTTGCTGGCTACTTTCCTGCAGATCCTGTGCATCCTGGAAACAAACATCTTACCCACCCCAGCCCCTAAGCAAGACCCCTGCTTGGTAAAAACAACACTTCCACTGATAGAGTTGATCAGAATGAAACATTGGCTTTGCCTTCCAAAGCCTGAATCTGGACATGTGGGAGAAAACGTGATTGTCACTTGAGTTAACAATGTGCTTCTATAAAAAAATAAAATTGAAATTGAAATTACAGTGCCCTGGGTGGAAATGGCCACGAACAGAGTTATCAGTTCACTTAAAAAAAGAAAAGAAAAGAAAAGAAAAGAAGAGCGTAACATTTGGAGGTGTGAAAGAAAAAGTGGAGATATGAGTGGGGACAACTTGAGTCTTCACCATTAGTTGGAGGTGAAAAATGGTCTAGACAAATTGATTTCCGTTTCCATGTCTCAGTCTCAATTTTAATTTTTAGTGACATAGTAGACGTTGTCTTTTAACATGTTTACAACGAAATTTGAAAAGGCACTTCGCTTTGGAAATGGGTTAGGTGAGTGAGTCCCTTGCTCACAACTCTCCTACCCTTCCCTTCCCCGCACTGGTGACGCAAGCCAGAGCGCTTGGGAAATCAATATTGCCTATGTTTCTCCACTTACTCTCCATGCTGACCCCTGATCCGTCCGTGCTCCTCCACGGAAACATCTGATGTTTTGCCAGTTGGAATTTCACTATTCAAATTGGTAGATTTTTAAAATAGGACAGGACCTTAAAGAGCTATGGAAACTTAGTGAGACCCTGTTCCAAAACACACACACACACACACACACACACACACACACACACACACACACACACACACAGTTACTATACAACTCTTCAGAGACCCCAAATGGTCAAATATTCTTGATTTACCGCGGATATTGTCAATCCTTAGAGTGCAGGAAACACTCTAGTTTCCTACAGTGCCTCCCCTTTGTCTAAACTCCCCCCTCCAGGTAGGGTCCCACTCTAGCCCAGGCTGACCTGGAATGCTCAGGGTGCCTTGAACTCTCAGTGATCCTCCTATCTCTGCCTCCCGAGTGCTGGGATTAAAGGCCTGTGCCACCATGCCTGACTTGTCTAAACTTTTGACCCATATGTAAAGGACCTATCATCATTGCCATTAATAATCATTTTTCACATATTTGTGGTTTTGTATACGTAATTTCACACAATTAAACATGTAAGCTCCCAAAGGGCAGGAGCTACAGCATTAATTCTCTCCACGTGTTCCATGCATTGGCTCAATCGGTATTGATTAATTGATTCTTGTTTTATCTTGGCAAAAGACAAAACTTCCAGAGGGACAGAATTTCTTCTGTCTGGTGTCAATTAAGTAGTCACTCAACTGCATCTTTTCCCCCCTTATAAGATGTACAAAAACAAACATATAATAATCAATATACTTGCTTATTTTTAAAAAAGTAAACATTTTGTAGGAAAGACTTGAGGTAGCTTACAAGTCAACATACGAAGTTAAAGGTACTTGCAAAGCCTGCCTGCTTGGCTTTGATTCCCCAGAACCCACATAAAGTCAGCTGCACAAAGTGACACTTGCATCTGGGGTCCATTTACAGTGGCAAGAGTGCTCCTTCATGCTCTCTCTCTCAAATAATAAAAAACATTTTAAAAAATAAAGTAAAAGTGAACTAAGAAATAGGATAAAAAATATAATAACATGAGTCAAGAATGAGACTCCCTTTGACATTTAATCTGAGGTTTCATTTTCAGTGTTTCATTTTGTTGATTAGTGGCAAACCAACCATGAAAATAGTGGAAAATCGAGAAATAAACAATTTATAAGTTATAACTTGTATACCATTCTAAGTAAAGTATGTGACATCATTAATTATCCCTCTCTGTCTACCCAGGACATGAGGCAGTGTATTTAGGCTGTATATATTACCCACCAATTAATCAACTGTCTCCTCAATTCAACTGTAATAGTATCTCAGTTCTTATGAATTCAAGAGACTTTTATTCAACAATGGCCCCAAAATATAATAGTAGTGCTGCTAAGAATTTGTAAAGTATTTCCTTGAAATTGAAATTGTGATATTTTAAGACAGAGAAATCACTTTCTCATGACTTTTATTACACTCTATTTTTACAAGCATTCCATTTTTATTAAATATTGTTGTTAATCTTTGGCTGTGTCCAATATATATTAGTTTAGTTTTTACTTTTTTTTTTTTTTTTTTTTTTTGAGGTAAGGTCTCATTCGAGCCCAGGCTGACCTGGAACTCATTCTGTAGCACTAAGCTGGCCTTGAACTTACAATGATCCTCCTATCTCTGCCTCCCCGAGTGCTGGGACCTGGTTTTTACTGATATATATTGGTATAAACTAAACTCATCCTAGGTATGAATGTATAGAACAAAACAACAGGTATAGAGTTTGGTAGTATCTGCAGTTTTAGGCATCTATAGGTGGGGTTGAAGCACATTCCCAGTGGCTATGGGACAGTACTGTATACCACAAAACAATATTAATTAAAGCCTGTATACACCTCGTGTGTTCATTTAGTAGCCACATAATATTAGGCATATACATTAAAACTCAAAGAAAAAGTATCCTTTTCTGGAAGTAGAACAAAATTCCTCTGAGATGACTGTGAAGTCTAAGTAACTTGTAAAGTGTTTCCTTGAAATTGAAATCGTGATATTTTAAGACAGAGAAACCACATTCGCATGAAAGGTACCTCCTGAGCTCAATGAGTAACTGCAATAAATACTTAATAAAGGGTGTTATCATTCTTATGATTTCTGTTATCACTATTACTAGTTACTGGAGAAGAAAGAGGCCACAAATTTGGCTCTTGGATTTTTAACAGCCAGCAATATTCATATAAGTAAATCTATATAGAGATTTTTCACAAAGGTTAAACATGTCACTGAAGTAATTAGATTGGCTGGTATCTAGAGGCATAAATCTGGGAAAATGTCATAGATAAATTTCTAAAGCCCCATCCATATCTAAATGTGTATGGTTTTATGAGTTGACTGTGGGAGAGATTATTAATCTCAACATTAGCAGATGGTCAACCTTTGTAATATAGGACAAGGCTCTATTAGTGTTTATGGATTCCTAACAAAATAAGGCAGTAAAAAGTGAAGTGCTTGCACAGTATTATTTTCATACCCATATCTTTTTTCAGTATAATGATTTGTTCTTTCCCATCTGAATGGTAAATGTTTTGACCTTTTACAGAGATTTACACTTATGTGAACAATGATTAAATCTAAATTTCAGTGTATGGTGAAGCCAAAATGAGGTCTAATATTGATGCAATAAAAATAGGAAATGGGATCATGTTCAAACCCTCTCTGATTTAATTCATGGCCCCACCATTTGTCTATTCATAGTACTAATGATATTTAACTTTTTCATGATACAGTTTCTTCATATGAGGAAAGAAGGATGATAAGCTCAATTAGATAATATTGTATTGTCAAATATGTGATATAAATTCAAAGTGGAGAAAAGAAACTCAGAATTTGTAAAAATACATTCAAGACATTCAGACAAGGCAACCATGTAGAGACAGTAGATAGGTGGTTGCCTAGGACTGGGCATGAGTATAGAAATAAATGTAAGCAGGCACAAAGTTTCTTTTTTGGGAGAAGTAAATGATACTAAAATAAAATGTGATGAGGGCTGCACAACTTTTTAAATATTCTCAAATTCTTTAAATTAAACACCTTACACTTATGAATTTCCAAGTTTGTTAACTCTATACCAATAAAGCTACAACATACATAAAGGTATATACCTTATATTCCTGCCTCACCAACTGTGGAGGTCTTAGTCCCAGAGGCAATTGATCTTGCCAGGTTATTACACATCTCTCCAGATATGTTCTAACTGCTGTATTGATTATATGTATATTTGTTCTTTTATTCAAAAGCAGTAGCCGTTATGCACACTGTCCTTTAACTTATATTGTAACTTAAAAATATGTATCTTGGAAAACTTAGAGATAAAAATATGTATCACAGGGTGTCATTGTTAGTGCATGCAGAACTGCCTCATTGTTTCTATAGGCCTTGGTAATATTCCACTACATAAATCATAATTTATTTAGCTAGTCATATTGATGCGCAGCCAGCTGACTGCTAATCTTGCTTTCTTCAAACAATTCTGCAATATCCTTGTGTCTAAGTCACTTTCCACATGTAACTACATCTGCTGGGTAAGTACTAAAATAGAGAACTGGGTAGAGTGAATTTTGAATTTTTAAAACAATGCTATCAAATTGCATGAGTTCTTGGAGGAAAATATTAGCAATTGCTACGATCATTTTGAAGAAGGTATGCTGACTTCTTAGTTTAAAATGAATCCTACAAATTGATAAGGTCCATGGTGATTTGGTTCAGGTGTCCTCCATAAACTTAAATGTTCTGAATGCTAGCTAGGTCTCCAGCTGATGGTAACTTGGAATTAAAGCCTCCTGGAGACAGTGTATTGGCGGGGCAGGCTTATGGGTGTTATAGCCAGCTTCCTCTTGCCAGGATTTAGCACATTCTTCTGTTGTTGTCCATTTGACGTTGGACAGGAGGTGATGTCCACCTTCTGCTCATGCCATTGTTTTCCCCTGCCATCACGGAGCTTCCCCTGAGTATGTAAGGCAAAATAAACCTTTTCCCCCCACAAGCTGCTCTTGGTGGGGTGTTTTCTGCCAGCAATGTGAACCTGACTGCAACAAAGTCTAGCCAAATGGTCTAAGCATATGAACAAAATCTTAAATACCAGTCAATAAATGGCCACAGCCTCAAAAGAAACTCAGGAAATATTATGCAGAGTTGCCTTTTGGAACCCATCAGGACTCCCTCCAAACAGACACAGCACAAACATCTGAGTCCTGAGAACAAGAATTCCTTTCCATGCCATCCTTCAGTGATACATAAAGACAGACAAAAGATGCTTCTAGAAGCACTACAGGTCAAAAAGTACTTTCGCGTATTCTTCAAAAATCTTTTGGATGATGTATCTCCCAGTATTCAGGAAAGAAGAAAATACAGGTTATAGGAAACCTAATATCCAGCATGTAAACATGGAGAAGGAAATCGGACATTGATAAAGGAGCCCCAGGCCACTAGCTTAGAGCAAGCCCTGTGTGCCAATGCAAAATGAGCCCAGGACACTGCAGAAAACATACAACTGAGACACCAAAAAAACAAAAACCATGCAAATAGTAGATAAAACAATATCTGTAGCAGTTACCTTTTCTTTGCTGAGGCAAAACACCTGGCCAGAAATGGCTTATGGAAGGAAGGTGTTAATTTCTGGCTTTCAATTTCAAGGGGACATTTCCTTATGATGAGGAAAATATGGCAAGAACAGACAGCTTGCTATCACATGTTGCCAGTCAGTTGGGAAGGAAGTATTTGGCTTAGAGCTGAGCTAGAACACCCCAAAGCCTATCCTTAGTGACTCACCTCCTCCAGCCAGGTTCCACCTCCCAAATTGCCACCAGCTGGGGAATCAAGTATGGGGCTTTATCACAAACACATGAGGGCTGTGATGACCATTTTTTATTCAAAGCAACACAATTTTCTAAATATACTGAGCAGAAATTTATAATGCTGCTTGCAAGCTAAGGAAATAAAGTAAAAATACATGGAATTATGTTTTGTTATTCCAAAATAATTAAGAGTTATAAGGAAATATAGCACATTCAAAATTAAAAAAATAATTAAAGGACAGAAGCATGGACACATGTATATGTGTACATGTGTATGTGGTGAGGTTAAAAATTCTCATCTTCCAAAGTAGGAAGTCAATATATAGTGTCTGTAAGATAGTGCCTAAAGATTCTACTCATATTATAGATAGGTGAGAAAATGGAAGATGAGCATTGTTTAGTTACTTTCCCATTTCTGTGAGAAGAGATACCTGACCAGAAGCTACTTAAGGAAGGGTTTATTTCAAGTTATATTTCCAAGGATGCAGTCCATTACGTGAAGGTATGGCAGACACATTAATCACATTTCAGCCAGAAGCAGAAGAAGCTAGCACAATGGAAGCAAGACTAGGCTAGAAAACCTCAAGACCCCACCCACCGTCACCCACTTCCTCTAGCAAGGCTCCACCTCCTAAGGTTCCACAACCTTCCCAAGCAGCGCCCCCTGCTGGAGGAGGATGTTCAGACACCTGAGTCTATGGGAGATGTTTCATATTTAAGTTACAACAATCATAGATATTTTGCAAAGACACGGAGGAATCTGGGAAAATTGACATTGCTTCTATCTGGAACATGAAAATTGGAGATGAAAAAGGATTTCACATTAAGTCGTTTCTTCGAGAGCTTTCCTGCCGCAAAGACTATCTTTGCAGGCAAGCCTTTGGAAGTTGGCTGCATTCTTCCTGAATGACAGCATCCAGAGAGCCCACCCTGCCCCACGTCCTGCACCTGAGGGCGGGTCGTTAGTTCTCCAGCCCATTCCCAGGAGCCAGTGATGACACTTAAGTTTAGAAATGATGTGTTTTAATAATAGCTGAGCCTATGTTAAAGTGTTAATAAACGTTTTGTAAAATAAATAAATAAATAAATAAATAAATAAATAAATAAATAAATAAGTACTTTAAAAAAAAGAAAAAGGGTCCGACAGAAAAGTATAGCTTGGGTTTTTATTTCATCATAAACCTTCCAGAAATATTTACTTTCAAAGCTATGTGCATAGTCTACTTGGATGAAAATAAATTTTACTTTTAGAAGAGAAGGGGAATACATGGCAGGGAGCAAAGGCCTGCTTTAGCACAACCACTGCCTCTTTTGTATTCAGAGGGAGCCACTGCTTAGCCACGTGTTTACTGGAGACAAGCTCAGCATAGCTGGCCATCCTTCCTATATTTTGCACATAATAAAGATTATTCTTGGAAGAGCACACAATACTTTTGAGGGTATCAGCAGTTTTTAAAATGATCACACAGAAGCCTAAACTAGAAGGGAGAGAGAAAGGAAAGAAACAGAAAAGTTTCTGTTCCAGCAGTCAAATACAAGTAAACAACATCATCTTGCTTTGTAATACTACACACTATGAAATGTTATAAAACATAAATTATAAAATGTGCATCATAACATAAGCAACATCATGCAAGTACCACATAAGTGAAAGCTAAGGACAAGTGATTTACAAACAAAAATAATATCATTTAAGTTAATACATAGATTTCAGATCAACCCTGGAAAGAATAACTTCTAAACTAAATTATTTGATAACTTCACAAAGACAAGGGACTGCATACCAAATACTGGCTTTTTTTTTTTTCCTTTGGTTTTTCGAGGTAGGGTCTCACTCTAGTTCAGGCTGACCTGGAATTCACTATGTCATCTCAGGGTGGCCTCAAATTCACTGTGCTCCTCCTCCTCTGCCTCCCGAGTCCTGGGATTAAAGGCATGCACCACCACTCCTGGCTAAAAAATATTTTGTTAATTTATTTTGAGAGAGAAAGAGAGACAGAGACAGAGATCAAAGATGGAAGATGCACACTTCCATATGTTGTTTTAATTGGAAGCTTAAATATATGACTACATTACAAATCACTTGCATTCCCCTTAGGTTATCCTGTTACATCTCCTATCCCCCACCCCATTCCCCTGAGACCTCCCTTCAGTCTCTGTGGGGTCATGAATGCACCAGTCATTTCCTGTGGGAAGGACGTCAACACCCAGTACACCTTCTACTACGTTTCTTACATTCTTTTCATCCCCTCTTTTGCAATGTTCATAAGACTTGGTGAGCATGTTAGAAATCTACATTGGTGTTGAACTCTTTGCAGCATCTTATTTCTGCTTTGATGAGATTTGAGTCTCATTGTCTACTGCCATCTTTCTGGAGGAGGTTTTCTGGGTAGCCATGAGAGCAACACTCACGTTAATTCCTCTCTCACTCTGTAAGGTTTTCTTGGCCCTGGCAGATTTGATAGAGATGATGCATTCTATGCTTGGCAGTTGGCTTTCTTGTCATTCTGACAGGTTTTGGGTCTCCTCAGTATTTTGTGCCATCTATAAAAAGCAGATTCTCAAGCAAGAGTGAAAGAAGCATCAATCAAAGTGGGGATATATGTATTCAGAAGACTTTTTGATAAATATCATCTCTCAATTTATCCAAAGAATAGTGTAAGCTTCCCTCTATGGTCTATGACTTTCCAAGCACATAGGCTTTTTACTTGGTTCTTGGTACTGTGCAAGAATTCCCTCCCTCTGGGCAGGTCTCATATCCAATCAGAGAGCAGTTGATTACCCCATAATATATGTGCCGCTGTTGTACCAGGGGCTGCATCTTGCCTGGCTGGTTAATTTTGTATGTTGCAGGATCCGCTGCTTGTTTGCACTGTTGGTGACTTTTATCCCCCAGCAGCTTGCACAGCACATTCCAGCACTATGAGAGCCAGCCATGAGTGAGCTGGCTTCCCTCTCAGTTCCAGTGTGATTTTTCAGTGCCCTCCAACCACAACCAGTAGTGTTTTCAGCAATAGAGTCTTACTATTAAGTTCTAGTGGGTAAACAAGTGCTTTGGCAATGGCCTGCATTGTTGGGGGGTGGATATTCATGGCCTCCCTTACCAACAACTCACTCTGGGAGTGACCCAAATCTGGCACTGGCATTCACCTGTAACAACCTATGGTTTTACAGTAAAGCTTTCTTCAGCCCAGCAGAGCACTTCCATCTAAACTACTCTTCACTCTCTTTCTCACTTCTTTTAAGGGAATTAAATATTTCAATTAGTTAACAAAGTAGGTTTCTGTAGTACTAATTTGTGTCATCTTTAGTTTTGTTAATCTTCCTCCTCACTCTTCCTTACCACTGTCCCCTCAGACTCTTCTACCCAAAATATCCTTTTAAGACAGGATTTTGTTCTTAATATTTACAATAAAGTCTGTTAATCATATTTACAAATGATGGGTAATTTGTACTGGGAAAGTAGGATTAGAATGCAAAATATTGAAAGGAATATCACACTATAATAAAAAGTCTTTCATTTAGGTTAAAAACTGAACTGCATAAGTGCTGTGCATATAAGAAGGTGCTTGGCTTGATAACAGTTCCTGTAAAGAAACTGTGAGGCACTGACCCAAAGCAATTAAATCTTAGGCTTTGTTAGTGAAATTAATGTACTCAACTAAGGATATCATAGTCCCACTGGGTTCTGCTCAAATTTTGCCCACTGATTGTAAAATACAATTGACTGATAGGGAAAGGCTGATTCAGTAGAGAGAAATGCTAAGACAGATTTCTTTCTTTGGAAGAAAAGGTCTATTACAGGAGGGTTAAAATACCATACAGAGCAGCATGGCAGGGGTACCAAAGCAGAATGAGCTTCAGCTTCCAAAGAACAAAAAGAGTTTCTTACTTTTACAACGTTGCTGGGGGAGAGGAAGTTTTACTCTACGTGACTCAGTCCCCATGCTAGGAGTGGTAGAGGCACAAGATAGGACCCAAGGCCATAAGCCAAGGTGGACTAGAGTTTCCCTGGCAACAAGAGTTGGTCTGTTGCTTCAGAGTTGGGGTTTGTGGGGAGGTAGGAAGGCACATAGATAAGAAAGATAGAATTCAAGGTTGCCTCAGTTTGGCTCTGGCAGAAGAGGGGCTCTGGAAGTGGCTGCCTGTATTATAGCACTGGTTATATTGAGTTAGAACACATATTAAGAAAGCAACAGTTTTTATATCAGGATAGTTGTGGAGGGCATTATGATTGGCAGCTTCGTGTCCAACCTAAAATCTCTTTGTAGAGTAATTAGGCCATCTGAGTTCATGTGAACCTCATTCACAGTTCTGGGACAAACTAATAATATTAATGTTTCCTAGTGTCATGATAGTTTCTGGTATCTAGACCTAATGTCAATCTAAGCAGAGCCATAGGTCAGCTAGTGATTATGAAATTTATGTTTCATGATGGCAGTGGCCCCACTAAACATAAGATGGGCTTATGCAAACATCAAGCCTACAGAAAGAGCAAGAAAATCTTGCATTTCAACAATCTATTCTTAATGGGAACCAGGGAGATCCTTTCAGAATGTAAGATCATGTCACTCCTCTGCTAAGAATCCTAAAATAAAATCTGACCTCATTCTGAGTTATAACTATCATCCTTACAAAGTCTATAAGCCCAACATGGTCTAGTTTCTGTCCTTTTTCTGATCTGAGCTCATCCCTCACAACTCCCTTCTTCACTCATTTCTAGCCAAAATGCTAGCTTTATTTATTGGCCCTAGATCATGTAAGATCCTGTTTTCTTCTAGCCTGTTTGCATAAACTTTTGCTCTGTCCTTCCTTCAAATAAACCCTGCCTCCCTGCCAGATACCAACTTGATTTTTTAATTAAAATTAAAAAAAATTATTTGCAGGCAGAGAGAAACAGACAAAAATAGAGAGGGCAGGGGAGTGAGAGAGCAAGAGAGAGGGAGAGACTGGGTGTGCCAGGGCCTCTAACAGCTGCAAATGAACTCCCCATGTATTTGCCCCTTTGTGTATCTGCCTTTACATGGATACTGGGGAATGGAATTCAGGTGGTTAGGTTTTGCAGGCAAGTGCCTTAACAGTTGAGCCAATTCTCTAGCCCTCAGATCCCATTCTTTTGACCAATAAGCAGAGCCCTACAGTTTCATTTCCTGGCTTTATAAGCTACTGATTGTAAGACAGGAATCCATCCTCATCTGTTTTCAAGCCTGCTAGTATCTGACTAGCTAATTCACAATCACATTATAAATACCACCACTATAAAAACTGCAATGCTTGTGAGCTTAACCCCGCATTTACCTACTCAACTGATTTTCCAAAGCACATATTATATTCTAACATACTCTATAATTTGTTTTATTTACATTTATTGTTTAACCATCTGTCTCCCTCCCCCAGAATATAAGTTCTAGAATAACAGTTGATTTTGTACCTGATGTATTTCAGATGCCTAGTACAAATGTCTGGCATACTGGAGAAGTTCCCAGAGCCTCTGTGGAAGAGTGAATGAGTAACTGCACTGCCAGGTCATACATCTTCAGAAGAATAAGTCTGGTGTGAGCCAAGGTGATCTTGTACTGCTTTATACCTTTATGGTCAAAATATCTCTTTAGACAATGGAAAGCAAACTCACTACTAAAATCATGAGGAATGAGCTATCCAGACCCAAAAGAATGTTTGAAGGAATAGGAGGTGTTTACCCTGGGGGAAGCTAGAAGAACATGCCAGTTATCTTCACATCAATAAAGGGCTGTCATAGAAAAAAAAAAGAATTAGGTATATTATTTTTGTTCTACAAAACAGAATGGATTAAAGTTACAGTGACAAATTTCATCTCAGCATATGAATGAACCTTCTAATAATAAATCTGCCTCACATTGGAATGAGTTGCCTCTTGCTTCAGTCAGCTCTGTTATGATGAGTGTGCAGACATCCCTGCACTGGACAGTGGGCTGGACCTCCTGATTTTTTTTGGGGGTCACTTTCTCTAGAACATGTTGTGAAGGTGAAAGAATATGGGAGACCCATGAACCAAATGCTCTGTCTCTCTGTGTTGTCTGTGTCCTAAGTCCTTGACAGTCTTCACAAGGAAGGATGCTCATCAGTCTTATTTGCACTGTGAAAAGAAGCTTCTTGGCCATAAGTGATTCAATCAGGAACAGGCAGTGTCTCCAAGTTTGCAGTCACATTCTTCCACTCACCAATTTAGAGATAGGAAAAAAGAAGCTGGTGGTTGTCATATGAGATTAGAAAGGTAATATATGAACAATGAGGCAAAATACAGCCAATGGCTGGAAAGATGGCTCAGTGGTTAAAGACACTTGCTTGCAAAGCCTGCTTGTCCAGGTTCAGTTCCAAGTACCCACATAAATCCACATGCACAATGTGGAACCTGCATCTGGAGTTCATCTACAGCAGCAGGAGTCCCCACCACACCCATTTTCTCTCTCCTGCTCTCTTTTACTCTCTCTCAAATAAATAAAAAATTTAAAAAAAGAAATTTATTTATTTTATTAATTTGAGAAAGAGGGAGGGAGACAGAGAGAGAGAGAAAGAGAAAGAATGTGTGTGCCAGGGCCTTCAACCACTGCAAATGAACTCCAGATACATGTGACACCTGTGCATCTGGGGACTCAAACCTGGGTCCTTTGGCTTTGCAGGTAAGTGCCTTAACCACTAAGCCATCTCTCCAGCCCAAAGGAAATTTTTTAAAGAAGCAATATAATGAAACTAATGCAAAGAAAGTTCAAAAATTTGCAAAGAACGTGAACAACAGGGACCATACTGCTAGGGTTGCCAGTCTCCAATTTCAGTCTTTGATAAGGCCTGGTGCTATTCTTCTCTCTCTCTATCCCTCTCAGCTTGACTCTACCTCTTGTTCATCATGTCACATGTATTCTACTACCCACTGTCTTCCACTTAAGATCTTTCCTTTTCTTCCAATGTACAGGAGCCTTTTAGTTTCATGTAATCCCATTTCTCAGTTTGGGGCTTATTTTCATTACTATGGGTATCCCTCCCAGAAAGTTCTTCCCATGCCTATATAGTAAAAGGCTTGTACCTATATTTTCCTATAGCAGCTTCAGTGTTGCAGGTCATATATCAAGGTCTTTGATGGATTGTTTTTCAGATTAAAAGTGCTTTAATAAAGAAAAAAAATTATACTTCATTGAGACAGTAACAAAAAAGTTTCTATTTTCAAGACATGGCATTATAAGAAAGAAAAAAATATTTAGGATCATCATTCTACAATTGTTCGATGTTGGTTTTTTTCACTCTAAAAATATTGTCTTTTTCAGAGAATGGTAGCTAGCTGGTCACACTTAAATCACGTGTCCACACTTGACAAGAGGCCTCATTCATTTGTTAAGTTTGAATATTTCCACAGTTCTACTTGTAAGTCATCTCATTTATCTTGGTGCTTAAGAACTGAATAGGCTTGTCTTAAACTTTTTTTTTGTTGTTGTTTATTAAAATAGGATCTCACTTCAGCCCAGGATGACTGGGAACTCATTCTGTAGATCATCTAGGCTGGCCTCGAATTCATGCTGATTTTACCACCTCAGCCTCCTCAGCGCTAGGATTAAAGGCATATGCCACCATGCTTGGTTTGTTTTAAACAGTTTAAAATAGTTTATTTTTATTTATTTATTTATTTCAGAGAGGGAGAAAGAGATAGGGGAGAGAGAGAGAGAGAGAGGGAGAGAATGGGTACCCCAGGGCATCCAGCCATTGCAAACGTACTCGACCCATGTGCCTCCTTGTGCATCTGGCTTATGTGGGTCCTGGGGAATTGAATCTGAGTTCTTTAGCAAAATTAGTAATACAAATGCAACCTACAACAAGAAAAATGCTTTCTCTCAATGAAGAGTCTAGCCATTCTGTAGAGATGTTTCTGTAGAGATGTATCAATGGAAGGAACGGAGTAATTTACCAATTTTGTTTCTACTGTGTGCCTTTAAGCTACCTTAATTCAAAACAGAAGGCTGGGTGTGGTGATGCATGCCTTTAATCCCAGCACTTGGGAGGCAGAGGTAGGAGGATTGCTGAGAGTTCAAGGCCACCCTGAGACTACATAGCTTGAGTGAAACCCTACCTCGAAAAATCAAAAAAAAAGAAACACATTTGCAGGATGTAATATTGAGTAACAGTTCTGAAGTTGATTGTTACAGGCTATTAAACTCTGTGTATTAAGTGGTTGCCTCTTAATTATTTATACAGATTATTGGTCCAATAACATAAAGATAGAGAACAGCATCTGGAAAATTATTTCATCCAATGTTCAGAGATGAACGGGTTAACCATTCTTCCCATTATTTGTGCAGGCAAGTCCTGGTTGATAGTGAAATCGGATGGAAATTCACATGTCACTTCTTCCAAGCCACTGCGTGAAGAGGATGCTGAAGGCCATCACTGCACAGCACACTGCGACATAAGCACTTTCTCATTCACCAATTCCAGCACACTTCCAAAATATCCCCAACAATCCAGTTTTATTTCTGTCCAGGGTGCTGGGTGCCAATGATCAAACAGAAGCACATGTGCATATAAACAGCAAGATTAAGGTCAACAGACTCTCCAAATTGAAAATGGCAGACATAGTGAGGCCAGTGGTCCCACAGCCACACCACTCTTTCCTGCCTACAGCAGAAGCAGCGCTTTTGATGAATTTTTAATTGATTTTGTGTAGATGTGGATAATCTCATTCTTCCAACACCAATTGCTGAAGAGATTATTTTTTTTCCCCAATGTATCTCTTTGACACCTTTACTAAAAATTAGGTGGTTCCTGCTTGGTGAGTTTATGTCTGTGTCCTCTATTTTATTCCATTGGTGTACATATTTGTTTTTGTGCCAGTATCATGCTGTCTTTGTCACTATGGTTCTATGGCATGATTTGAGGACAGGTATTATAATGCCTCCAGCGTTTTTCTTTCTGTGTAGGATTGTTTTCACGATCATCATTTGTGTTTCCCTAGGAAGTTAAGATTGTTTTGTAGTCCTGTAAAGAAGTCATTGTAATTTAGGGGAAGCGCTATGACTCTGTGGACTGCTTTCAGCAAGTTAGCTTCCTCATCAGTTTTGGTGTCATGATAATATCGGCTTCAAGGAACATGCTTCTGAGTGTTCCTTCTCTTTTTGATTTGTGGAACAGTTTGAGAAGTGTTGATCTTAGGACTTTCGGAAAGTTTGATAGAATTCATCAATGAATCTAACTTCTCCTGGTCTTTCTTTGAATGTACACTTTGAATTGCTGCCTTAATTTCTTTGTTATGAATCTGTTTGCACTGTTTAGAATTTCTATTTTTTCATTTTATTTTTTTTGAGGTAGGGTCTCACTCTAGCCCAGGCTAACCTGGCATTCACTCTGTAGTCCCAGGTTGACCTTGAACTCACAGTGATCCTCTTACCTCTGCCTCCTGAGTTCTGGGATTAAAGGTGTGTACCACCACACCCAGTTTGTTTATATTTTCTTGACTTAATTTTGATTCATCATATAGGTTTAGGAATTTATCCACTGTTTCTAGTTTTTTTTTAAGCTTTTTGCAATATATATGTTTTCAAATCATTCCCTAATATCCCTTTCCTTTGGTTAGTTTGGCTATAGCTTTGTATCCATCACTGTTGGAGTCTATGTATCACTTTTATATTTCTTTCAGTTTTTCATGTATTCTTTAATCTCTGCTTTATTAATTTGTGTCCTAATCTTTATTATTTTTGCCTTCTACTATATTTGGTTCTGGCTTATTCATGGTTTCTAGAACTTTGTGGTTCATAATTAGGTTATTTATTTGAGACTATTTTTTATAGTTATGAACTTTCCTCTTAAAACTGAGTCAAATCCAGAAAGTCCTGGGAAATTATGTTATAATTTTCATTTGATATTAGAAAAAATTTTAAGTATCTTCATTGATGAGAATTTGAAACTTTCAACTATTAATTTATCAGTCAGGGGAAAACACTACCAGGGCTGGGGAGATTGCTCAGTGGGTAGGGTACATGCTATGCTTTCATGAGGACCTGAAAATGCTCCTCAGCAGCCATGTAACCTCAACCTGACATGTGTGGAGCTTGCTGGAGCTCTCTTATCAGCCAGTCTAACCAAAAAATGGGGAGCTCAAGGTTCAGTGAAACACTCTGTCTCAGGGAAATAAGGCTGAAGAGGGACAAAGAAGGACACCGAGCATTTTCCTGTGGCTTCTATAACAGGATAATAGAGTGCACACATCTGCACAGATGCATGTCTATACTACACACACCAAAACATAGTACAGATGAGAAAACAGCAGGTGCAAAGTCACAGAACCATGAGAGAGAAAGAAGTACTTACAGGTAATCAATAGCAATATAATAATTGAGTTGAGGATTTGTGGGTAAGGAGAGGAGAATGAAGAGGAATCCTGAAATATCTGAACATGCTAATAAGTTTAAAACTCAACCTGAAAGCAATGTAGTCATAAGCTGTTGGATGATTTCATGGAAAGGGAGAGGAGATCTATGACATATTTAGATATAAGAATTCAAAGGGGGCATCAGAGAATTTAACACTCCTGAAGTAACAAGTCTGTTTCATACAATAATTGGCCACTTGAGACACTTGATATATCAAAAAGGGGAAAAACTAGTATAATGAATTGATTATTTCTCTTTAATTTTGACAAGAATTAAGATATGCAAGTTCCAAGATATATGTTAGTTGCTGTTTAAAGATACTATCTGTGATTTCAATCTTCTATAATGGGTCAAGAAGAATACTTTCACAGTTACATTAATGTAATGTTATGATAACTTTACCTTGGCTATAGAACAAATTAAAATAGTTTTATTATTTAATATGGAAAATATAACACAAAACAATAATGCAATCATTTTGTATTCTTCTTAAAATATTTTTATTTATTTGCAAGCAGAGAGAGATATAGAGATATAGAAAAGAGAGACAGAGAGAACGGGTGTGCCAGGGCCTCGGGCCACTGCAAACAACTTACAGATGCATGGGCCAATTTAGGCATCTGGCTTTACATGGGTACTGGGGAATCAAACCCAGGTTGTTAGGCTTTGCAGGCAAGTGCCTTAACTGCTGAGAAATCTTTCCAGTCCGCTTTGAATTCTTATTTGTAGTAAAAACATAGCTTATGTCCATTGCATCACAAGATACTCTTTTCTCATATTGTCCATGTATATTGAGTAAATTTCAGAGACTTTGGCAGTAGCAAGAAAAATCTGTCCCATTGTTGCTCTATTTATAGTTAAATAGAAGACATCAACCTAGCTTCTCTAATAATCTATGTGCTTTGGAATGTAAAATGCCAATTATGGTGTATTTTCAGATAAGTTTTTAGTGATTTATAATTTTATAAATTTTGTTTTTAGACATGTCAGGTATATTAAAGAACTTCGGGGTCTCCTCCAAAAGCACATGAAACAAAACAAAAAACACAGTAGAAAACTCAGAGAAGAAGAAAAATAATATTGTGTTGTTATTTTTTTTTTTTTTTGAAACAGTGTCTCATGTAGCTCAGGCTGGCTTTGTACTTGATTTGTAGCAGAGGCTGGCCTGAAATTCCTCATCCTTCTGCCTCTACCTCTCAAGTGTTGGGATTATAGGCCTTCAATAAAATGCCTTATACAAAAGAAAGTAAATTTAAAAGTTATAATGGTGTCTATTTTTTAATTCCATAATATTTTGGCTTTACAATAATTTAGAAGCTAAAACAGACTTGAATAACATTAATCTTTGTCAACATAATTCTTTGCTTACAGATTGTACAATTTACTTCTAAATAAGATGTTTAGAATAATGTAGACTATAAACTGTTTCTAAGTGCCTTCAACACTTTCAAGTACCTCAGAAGTAGTGAATTTGCATACAATTGATATGCTAATTATGATTAATTTATGAATAATTATTATCTATCCATTAAATCAGCTCCCTAAGGGCATCTATTCATGAATATGTTAACTTTAAAAATTTGAGTTGCTGAAGTCTTTAATGAGAAAGGAAAGATTGTGAAATGTGTTCTGTTCTTTCTCTTTGTCAAGTAAACTTGGACATTTTCTTTTTTCCTCTTCTGTGACCACTGTAGATAGGGTTCACAGTGTCCTTCAAAGGCCAACATGTTAGAAGCTTTAGGCCCTGGTGGTACTATTGAGCAGTGGTGGAACCTTTAAGAGGTGGGTCCTTATGGGAGGAAGTTAGAGAGAGACCCTTAAAGGGCTGGTAGGACCCTGTTCTACCCTTTCTCCTCAACTTTTCAACCACCATGTGTTGAACATCTTTGCTCCACTGCAAGCTCTTCATTACTTTGTTCTGCTCCATAATAGTCCCAAAGCCACAGACCCAAGCCATATTGGACCCAAAGCCATGAGTCAAAATAAATACTTCCTTTTGAAGTTGATTATTTCAGGTGTTTTGTCACAGTGACAGAAAGCTGAATAACACAGTGATTACCTTAATCTGTTTGGTGACCTCACTGACCACCCAAAGCCATGCTATGTGTGCTGACATCTACAGAGGCAATTGAACTGGTTCCTGAAGATGTAATTGCTTCTAAACACATGGCTTCTATCTCTGTATCTTCTGATAGAATCCTAAATCAAAACTAAACAAAACTCTTGGGCTGGCAAGTTGGCTCAGCAGTTAAAGGTGCCTGCTTGCAAAGTCTGCCTGGATTCAGTTGTCCAACACCCATGTAAATTCAGACGCACAATGTGGCACATACATCTGTAGTCCATTTGCAGTGAAAAATGTCCTGATGTCACATACACTCTTACCTTTCTCTCTCTCTCCTTGAAATTAAAAAAAAAAAAAAAAAAAAACTCTCTTAAAAAAAAAACAAAAGAAATCTTGTAGCAGTTACCTTCTCATTGCTGGGACAAAACACCCAACCAGAAGCAGCTTATGGAATAAAAGGGTTTCTCTGCACTTGCAGTCTAGAGAGGAAGCATCATCACTGGTGAGAAAGCATGACAGGAGCAACAGCCAGGAGAGCATCAAATCTTCACAGCAGTAACAAGGAAGTAGTCAGTGAGCTAGCTAGCAAAACCCAGTAGGGCTGGACTAACAAACTTCAAGGTCCACCCCCATGACATACTCCCCCCAGCAAGGTTCTGCCTCTCACAGGCTCCACCAGCCAGTGATTAAGTATGAGGCTTAATCACAAACACAGGAGGCTATGGGGAACAATTTCCCTACAAATCACCACAATTCTAAATTTTTCCCCACACATTTTATTATAGTGACTATTCAGAAGTTTTTCCTTGGGGAGGGGTGTGGGAATATGGGATCCCAGATTTGTTGCCATTTTGAGAACATTTATAGCCCAATTACTGCTTAATTCCGCATTAGGTATGCTAATGACCAACCTGTCAAGCCTTTTCCAGATAATGACTGGGACCAGCCTAACAATACTGGAGAGCTAGCACTTTCCTTTAAGAGCAGATGCCTATAGCTTTTTGCAGTAGCTTTACTTTGTAATCTAGCCACAGCAGTCTATAATAGTTACTGGATGCACATATATTTCTGGGCATAGTCTTTCTCAGAAAATTTTCACATGCTATCATAGTAGTCTGATGTTTGAAAATGTCACGCCCTTGTTATATGAAAATGACAGTGCTGCGCTGGGCTTCAAGTTGTTTATTTGGAGGCACTAAAAGGTCAGGATCCAGTCACTCTTGCTCTTCAGTTCCTCTTATCAAAAGGTATTTGTGTCCTTGAGAGGGATGCCTGAAAATAGTGTTTATGTAGTAGAGTATACTACCTAAGGGTAAGCCATATGCGGGGGTATCAGGAGATGCAGGGAGGCATGTTTGACTTCTGTCCTTGAAGAGCTGTAGTGGGGGTCCTGTTAACACTGAGGTAAATTTGGTGGGAAGCTTCATTGTCTTCTATGCCTGCAAGGGGGGGGGGGGCTCAGTTCCTTATAATCCACTCTGCCTCCAGTTTCTGTATTGCCTAAGCTGCATTTGAAGTTCAGTCCTTTGTGTAGTTCATGTACATGATACTCAATGCCCACGAGGCTCAATTCGTGAGGCTCCTTCCCATTCTTAAGGGTGGCGATGAGGAGGTATATTTGTAGGGTCTAACTTCCAGTCTGGTTTTCTTCTTCTGTCTTCTCAGTTTTTGTGTTTTCTCTGTTAAATAGAACAAAATTTCTCACCTCTCACCATGTCATTGTAAGAGGCGGGAGAGGCTTTAGCTTCAACCTCAGAAATAATGCCTTCACATAATACTGCACATTTTTCTTCTTGAAAGGAACTCTGATAGATATGATGCCCTTCTATTATAGGATATTACAGACAAGTTTTAAAATAATAGTTCTTTTTCAACTATGAGAAAAAATGTCGATTTTGATCATTTTAAAAAGCCAGGCAGGGCCTGAAGAGATGGCTCAGTGAGTAGAGCACTTGTCCCACATGTGTGAAGACCTGAATTTAGATGACCAGCACTCAGGTAAATGACAGGTGCATGTGGTAGCTTGCCTGTAATCCTAGTGCTTGGGAGGCAGAGCTAGGCATTCCTGGGGAAGCAGGCCTGTTATACTAGCTGAATTGGAAAGCTCTCAAGTGAGAGAACCTGTCTCAATAAGTAATGTGAAGAATTATTGAGAAAAACATCCAGTGTCAGCCTCTGGTCTCTACATGCACACACATACATACTTGTGTCCCTACACACGCAAACATATATGGCACACACACACACACACATACACACATGCACACATACAACAAAAGTTCTAAAGAGCCCAACAAAAACTCCACGACCAAAGCTTCAGTCAGTCATCTTTTATCCCACACTTTAAAAGTTGTGTGGCATTAGTGAGAAGTCTCCCAGACTTGTGGGTGTTGCCAAAATAAAATCATATTTTCATACCTCAGCTAGATATCCAGCTTTTCTTATCAATACTTTCATTCCTACTAAGACTACTTTAAATTTACACACATCTTACCAATTATGTTACTCACTTACAGACTACTTTCTCTTTGGTTTAAAATGTGTGTGTGGGAGGGTGCAGGAGACAGCTTTGGGTGTCATCCTCTGAAACACCATGTAGTATTTATCCATGGGTACTGGGGATTGAACTGCAGTTCTTATGCTTGTGAGGCAAGTACTTTACTGCCCGAGTTAGCTACCATCCTCTATAGACTATTTCCAGTAAAAGAAAGGACAGTAAAGTCTAAAGTCTCTTCACATGTAGATTTCTTACTTATTAACTTATACAAACCACTCACACTCCTTTCCTCGAGGCTGGTGGGTGAAATGTGCTTCATGTTCTTGACAGTCCATCATCTATGTCATTCTGTTCGTGACTCTCCTGTGTCTAGTGTTATCCTTGGCTCAGGGGATAAGCATCACCTTTTAGTTACTATGGCAACCCTTTGACTTTTATAACTACTGTTGTCCATATTAACACGATGCTCCACTATGTCAAAAGCGGATCTGGGTATGGGACTATCTCCTAAGTTCCTTGAGTGACATCCCTTCATTGTAGCGCTGTCTAAACTTGTTACTGTGGTGTGTAATCTTCATTGTGTTGAGCCTCATTTCCAGGAATGTCCAGTCACCTACTCTATGTCATAAATACATCACTAAAAGTTGATGTATCAAGCATTCACAAATTACTGCCTTTGTTTATGTCAAGATCAATGTTCTCATACCTACTACAGCACAGTGTGTCATCTTACCCATCATCTAATTAATTGTAGTCCACTTTTTGAGTCAGTTAGTGGGTCACTTCTACCTAACAGTATTTCCTGTTGAACTATAATAGTATCCCTTGGCTTTTCATCTATTATTGTCAAAGGTTTGTTTCTTCTGTGTATCCTCCACTTCACTGTTAGAAATGTGGTTCCTAGAGGTTAGAAAACAAGCTTTAGGGCTGCAGCCATAGCTTAGTGGTTAAGGAATTTGCCTGCAAAGCCTAACGACCTGGGTTCGATTCCCTAGAACCCACATGAAGCCAGATGTGCAACATGGTGCATTCACCTGGAGTTTGTTTGCAGTGGCTCGAGGCCCTGGCACACTTGTCCTATCTGTCTGTTTCTCTTTTCTCTATCTCTGTCTACATGCACATATATATGTATATATGCATATAAATATGTATATGGGCATATATATACACATATATACATATACATATATATGCTTTACTAACCCAGATAATGCAGGTTTTCATTGTATTGCAACACAGAAATGAATTTTGTCAGGTTACTCATAACCATTAAAATTTTTCTCTGAGTATCTAATTATTAAATGTGATGGATCATTGGAAAATGAGTTATTTTTATTTTCTGGTTACTTTCTGTGTTTGCTTGCTATTTTCTAGTAACAAAATAAAGACATATCCAACTCAAAAAAAGGTCAAATACAAAACATGAATTTGATCATTATAAAGTGCCTTACTATAAGCAAAATTTTCAATTTTTTCACACATACTACATTTTTACAGTACATGGGCAGTTAATGAATATTAATTAAGCACTACCTGGGTTAAGAAAGACAGAGGCCAAGATCCAGTGTGAATCCTTGATAACAATAAGGTTCACCACAGTCTGGGCGTGTGGCCTAATTGGAGTGAGGACAAGATCTTTGAGGTACAGCATTAATAATGGCCCCAGGGAGCAGACTGCTCTCTCTCTCTCTTTTCTTTCTTTCCATTTAACCATCACTGTCTTCTATCTCTGGCTCTCCATCTGAACACATTTCTGTGTGGTAAAATCTGGGTTCTCAGCTAATCCAGCTTCAGTGGATGGAGAGAAAAGCAGAAACTTCACTTATAAATAATCAAGACAAGTTGACCATAGTCCACAAATCTGAGCTGGCTCTATTAGTAATCTGTACAATGTACCCTTAGTCATTAGGCAGTGACTGGGATCTGAATTTCTTGGGCACACTGAAATAAAAAGTAGGAAAGTTGACAAATATAAAGAAACAACTGTTTATATATGTTGGATAACCAGTAGAGGACTGAGAGGAGAGGAAAACAATGAAGTGAGCCCTATATTCTCTCACTTTGTGCCTGAAAGCATTTTCTAGCCTGTGGTGAGAGAAACAGAAATATAACTACAGATTTAAGACTTAGGGGAAACTAAGTAACTTGGAACTTGAAGTACTGAAAATTGAAAGGGAAAGCAAATTCCAGAAGCTGCCTCTTGGTGATCAGTGAGCTGCACATGGATAGAGTGAAACTTTACAGGGTTAATAAAACTTGATTGAGGGGTCTAGGGTACCATCTCTATGGTTAAAGGCATCTGATTGCCAATCCTGCTGGCCTGTGTTCAGTTCTCAAAGCACACATGTAAAGCCAGATGCAAAAAGGGATACATGCATCTAGTGCTCTTTTCTAGCAGCAAAGAAGTCTTGGTGTGCCCATGCATCCATTCCTCCTCCTCTACAACACAGATGCAAATAAGTGAAAATATATTATTTGTTTAACAAGAATGAACCAAAAGCTGTCAGCTGAGATGCTTCCAGTGCTGCATAGGGATGGGAGATAATGAAATTCTACCATGCCATGTCTGAGAGTCTGTGTCTGTCTCCACATTACACAGCAGATCCAAAACAGGCGACATGTGATCAATGAGGCAACATTATATAACATTAAGATTTTCTTTTTTTTTTTTACTGTTAAAGGTTTTTTTTTTTTTTTTTTTTTTTTTTTTTTTTTTTAGTTACAGACAGATTTAGCATGTAAACAGCACTTGTTGTTACCATCCCTATCCTCATCCTGGCCCGCCTCCTCCAAAAAGAGCCTCCTTATTGGTGATGCTAGTTATCCCCATAGGGATTATGGGTCGTGCATTGTGGGGGTAGCCATCAGTTATGGGGAAGAGGCAATGTCTCTGCATAATGTCCTAACTTGTGGCTCTAACAGTCTTTCCACCCCCTCTTCCGTGAAATTTCCTGAGCCATGTTGAGTTTGTTTTAGGTCAACTTCAGTGATGGGGTCTTAGGGGGTCTCCAATCTCTGGATCTCTTGGTTGGCAAGAGTTGAGTGTCCTCAGTTCTATCTCCTTCACCCTTGTGCTGATATCAGGTTCACAGAGAAAGCAGCACTCTTGCTCATTTTCCCAATTCCTCTATGGTTTCAGCTGGGGCCCTGGTGAAGTGTGATGCACTATTTCTCTCCTCAGGTCCTGCTTCCATCTGAAAAAGAGAAACAGAGAGTGAGGTCAGCACAGGTTAGATGGGATAACTATTGTTAGTTTAGAGAGAATATAAATGGGTGTAGGCCCTCTTGTAGTCCAAGATTGGTAGGAGCTTGATATTGGAGAGTAAACTCGTTATCTGAATATGATTCTGACTTATTTCTCAATTCCAGATATGGTAAGATTGACATTTTCACAATATTAATTCTTCCAATCCAAGAACAAGGGGTCTTTCCATTTCCTAGTGTCTGCTACAATTTCTGTCTTGAGTGTTTGAAAGTTTTCATTGTAGAGATCCTTCACTCCCTTGGTTAGATTTATTCAAAGGTACTTCATTTATTTATTTATTTTTGTTGCAATTGTGAATGGGAGTGATTCTCTGATTTCATCCTCCGTGTGTTTGTTGTTAGCATATAAGAAGGCTACTGATTTTTGTGTGTTTACTTTGTATCCTGCTACATGGCTATAAGTTTTTATCAGCTCTAACAGTTTGCAGGTACAGTCTTTATGGTCCCTTATGTATAGAATAATATCATCTGCAAATAATGATAACTTGAAGTCACATACAATGGCAAGCCCATCAGGATAACAGCAGATTACTCAACACAAACTTTAAAGCTAGAAGGGCTTGGAATGATGTGTTCCAAGTTCTGAAAGATAACAACTGTCAACCAAGGTTACTTTATCCTGCAAAGCTATCCATTCAAATAGATGGAGAAATAAGGACATTCCACAACAAAAGCAGGCTGAAGGAATATTTGAAGACAAAACCAACTCTACCAAAAACACTTGAAAGGATCCTCCATGTTGAAGAGAAAGAAAAGCACACTTATGGAACCTGGAAAAAACAAACCATACTCAAATACTAGTTAATACAAGACAGCAAAGGTAAAACTAAAAGAACTACAAAACAAGAAAAATGGCAAAAATAAATACACACCTTTCAATAATAACTCTTAATATCTACAGGCTCAATGCCCCAACCAAAACACACAGATTTGCAGACTGGGTTAAAAAGCAGGATCTTTCAATTTGTTGCCTCCAAAAAACTCACCTTCTACAAAGGATGGACACTATCTTAGGGTGAAAGATTGGAAAATAGTGTTTCAAGCAAATGGATCTAGGAAAAAACCATGGGTCACTATCCTAATATCTGACAGTAGACTTCAGACCAACATTAGTTAGGAAAGATAAGGAAGGTCACTTTATACTGATTAAAGGGACCCTCCAACATGAGGACATTACAATCCGAAACATATATGCACCTAACATGGGGCTCCCATTTTCATCAAACAAACACTATTAGAACTAATTTCACAGATAACACCAAACACAGTTGTAGTGGGTGACTTCAACACCCCACTCTCATCAATTGACAGGTCATCTCAACAAAAAATAAACAGAGATATATCTGAATTAAATGAGGTCATAGAAAAAATGGACTTGACAGATATTTACAGGACATTTCATCCAAATGCTGCAGAATAAACATTCTTTTCAGCAGCACATGGAACATTCTCTAAAACAGACCATATATTAGGACACAAAGCAAATCTTAAGAAATACAGGAAAACTGAAATAATTCCTTGCCCTCTATCTGATAACAATGGGATCAAACTACAAATCAATAGCAAGAAAAACTATACAGCATACAAAAAGTCATGGAAACTAAAAAATACACTAATAAATAATGAATGGGTCAATGAAGAAATCAAGAGGAAATAAAAAAATTCATAAAATCAAAAGATAATGAGAACACAACATCCCAAAACTCTTGGGACACAATGAAGGCAGTCCTAAGGGAAATTTATAGCTTTAAGTGCCTATATTAAGAAATTCAAAAGGTCACAAGTAAACAACTTAATGCTTCACCTTAAGACCTTGGAAAAAGAAGAACAAGGCAAACCAAAAATTAGTAGCTGGGAAGAAATAATAAAGATTAGAGCATAAATTAATGAAATAGAGTCCCCCCCCCAAAAAAAATCCAAAGAATCACTTTGAAAATATAAAAGAAATGGATGATTTCCTTGATTTATATGACCTACCAAAATTAAACTAAGATTAGATTAACCACTTAAATAGACCTGTAACAAGTATGGAGATCCAAACTGTTATAAAAAAAATCTTCCAAATAAAAACATCCAGGCCCAGATGGATTCACTGGTGAATTTTATCAGATTTTCACGGAAGAACTAACACCAATACTTCTCAAACTTTTCCATAAAATAGAAAAGGAAGGAATCCTACCAAACTCCTTCAATGAAGCCAGCATTACCTTGATACCAAAACCAGACAAAGATAGAACAAAAAAAGAAACTTACAGACTAACCTAATGAACATAGATGCAAAAATTCTCAATGAAATATTGGCAAACAGAATACAGAAATATATCAGAAAGGTCATTAACCCTGAACAAGTAGGCTTTATCCCAGAGATGCAGGGATGGTTCAACATATGCAAATCAATGAATGTAATACATTATATAAATCGACTGAAGGACAAAAATCACATGATCATCTTATTAGATGCAAAAAAAAAAAAAAGCATTTGACAAAATCCAACATCCCTTCATGATAAAAGTTCTACAGAGACTGGGAATAGAAGGAACATATCTCAACACAACACACACTATTTATGACAAATCTATAGCTAATAATACTAAATGGAGAAAAACTTGAAGCTTTTCCAGTGAAGACAGGAACAAGACAAGGGTGTCCACTGTCCCCACTATTATTTAATATAGTACTGAAGTCTAACCATAGCAATAAGCCAAGTGACACACATAAAAGGGATACCAATTGGAAAGGAAGAGATCAAGTTATCATTATTTGCAGATGATATGCTTCTATTCATAAAGGACCCTAAAGACACCAGCAAACTGTTAGAGCTGATAAGCACTTATAGCCATGAGGAGGTTTTTGATTACCTTTTTATTGTCGATGGGTATGATAGGTTTGTTTAGAAGATTAATCTACTCTGAGTTTAGTTTAGGTGGGTGGTATATGTCCAGGAATTGATCATTTTCTTCCAGATTATCCAGTTTTCTTGAGTAAGTTCTGATGATTTTTTTTTCCAATTTCACTTATGTGTGTTGTGATCTTTCCTTTTTCATTTCTAATTTTGTTAATTTCAAGTGTCTTTTTTTTGTTTGATCAAATTGGCCAGGTGTTTATATATCTTGTTTATTTTTCAAAGAACCAGCTCTTTGTTTCATCAATTTTTAAAATTGTTTCTTAGTTTCTAATTTATTAATTTCTGGTCTGATATTGATTATTTCCTTCCATCTGGAGCTTTTTGGGTTGGATAATTTTTGTTTTTCCAATGACTTTCGATGGATGATTAGGTTTTTCATATGGGATCTCTCTGTCTTTGTTATGAAGGCATTTAGTGCTATGAATTTTCCCCTAAGGACTGCCTTGTGTCCCAAAAGTTTGGGTACAATGTGTTCTCATTGTCATTCAATTCTAGAAATTTTTCAGTCTCATTTTTTATTTCATCTACTACCCATTTTTTTGTTTAAAAGTGTGTCATTCAGTCTCCAGGAGCTGATGGAGTTCCTGGCACATCTCTTGTTGTTAATTTCTAGCCAACTATGATGGTGTTGGTGTTTATTTCCATTTTGTTGTCAAGTAGGCTTTGTTTTATGAATTGTGGTGCACCTGTGGTACCTAAAGACTGATGATTGTCATTCCCTTGGTGAGTAAGAAGTAGCCTTCTTTGTCTTTTTTGATTACTTTTGGCTAGAAGTCTATTTTATCTGACATTAGTATAGCAATGTCTGCTTGTTTCTCATTTCCTTTCACTTGGAATATCATTTTCCACCCTTTCACCCTGAGGAGGTGTCTGTCTTTAGTGATGAGGTGGGTTTTTGAACACAGCATATTGAAGGGTCCATTTTTCTGATCCACCCTGTTAACTTGTGTTGCTTGATGGGTGAATTAAGGCCACTAATACTTAGGGTAATAACTATGAGATTTGATTTAACCCCTGCCATATTGTGGTACTTTATGGGGTTTGGTGTTTTTTTTTTGGAATTTTTGGTTTTTTTGAGCCTTCTCTGAGTTTGGTTATTATGGTTTGCTTCTATTTATTTTTTTATTTGTTTGTTTGTTTGTTTAAGAAAAAGGGAGAGAGAGACAGAAAGAGTGAGAATGGGCATGCCAGAACCTCTAGCCACTGAAAACAAACTCCAGACACATGCACCACTATGTCTATCTGGTTTATGTGGGACCTGGAGAATCCAACCTGGGTCCTTAGGCTTTGCAGACATGTTCCTTAACCATGAAGCCATCTCTCCAGCCCATGCTCTGCTTATTATAGGCTCTTGAGGTTGGGTGTTTGACTTTTCTGTATGGAGAATTCTTTGAAGTACTCTCTGTAGGTTTGGCTTTGTGTTCACATAGTTGTAGAGCTGACTTTTATTGTGAAAATATTTTCTTTTGCCATATATTATGAGGGATAGTTTTGCTAGGTACAGTAGTTTGTGTTGGAAGCCATGGGTTCTTAGACTTTGCAGTGTTGCATTCTGTGCCCTTCTCAATTTCAGGGTTTCAATTGAGAAGTCTGAGGTAATTCCTTTTTAAAAAATTTTTTTAAATATATTTTTTGTTATGTATATAGTATATATACAGCCATGATAGTACCATCTTTAGCCTTCTCCCTGTCCTCCCCCCATGGGTAATGTGGGTCTTGCCTTATGGGGGTAGCCATCAGTTATGCAGGAGAGGCAATGACTCTGTATAATGACCCAACTCAAGGCTCCTACAATCTTTCTGCTCCCTCTTCTGTGATTTTCCCTGAGCCATGTTGGGTTCATTTTGGGTCTATTTCAGTGACAAGGTTTTGTGAGTCTCTGTGTCTCTGGAAATCTGATTTGGTAGGGGTTGAGTGTTTTTTTGTGTCTATCTCCTTTGCCCTTGTGCTGGTACCAGGTTCATGATAAAGCAGCACTCTTGCTCATTTCCCCAATAACTCTATGGATTCATCTGGTGCCCTGCTCAGGTGCAATGGGCTGATTCACTCCTCAGGTTCTGTGGTCATCTGAAAAAGAGAAGCAGATTCTGCAATGTAGAGAGAGGTCAGTGCAAGATACATGGATAACCATTATTGTTTTAAAGAGAATTTAATAGGTATAGGCAGTCTTGTATCCCACTATTGGGGGGAGCTTGATATTGGAGTGCATGCTCACTTTTGGATATGATTCTGACTTGCTTCCCATTTCCAGGTATGGGTTCCATTACACAGACTGGATCCGTTAGCAAAATCTAGAGCAGCTGGTAACCCACCATGGCTGTGTGCCACTACTGCACTTGTGTGAGCATCACATCAGGTTGTTTGCTGCTGAGTAACTTAGACCATGAGTTGCTTAGACAGATGTTGGTCATTTTCCCACAGTCACTTATGTAGCGCCTTCTGGCACTAGACAAGCTAACTGTATGGGGACTGACTCTCTTCCAGATTCCAGCCAGGTCTCTCTCCATGTTCCATACAAATAGCATATGGTGTCTTCAGCAGTAGGGTCTTACCAATAACCTTTGGTGGGTCATCAAGTACTCTGACAAAAATCTGTCTTCTTTTGGAAAACCTTGTCATTCTTACTGATCAACAGCTCATTGTGTATGTTAACCACATGCTGGTATTGGGAGTTACAGGTCAGAACCAAGAGAAAAGAAGGAAGGAAAAGTATAGGTAATATGAAAGAGAAAGAGAGAAGAGAGAGAAGAGGGAGTGATTTACAGAGAAACAGGAGAAGATTGAGTTTCGTCTTTATCATATCTTCTCCATGCCCTGTGATTCAGGTGTTCTCTCCAAGCACCTGATTCAGGTTCAACCTTTTATTATGTCTTTCAGGATATAGGATTTTATGGTACCATTTACATTTGGGTCCAATTTTTTGTCCCTCCACCCTTTCCCTGCCCTCACGCCCCACCATCCCTATTGGCCAGTCCTAGAGATGTTTATTAGGTGTGTCAGCATCTCGGGAAAATACAAATTAGGAGCCACAGATGAGTGAGACAATGCAATGCTTATCTCTCTGTGAGTTCTCTCAGAATGATCTGTTCCAAGTTTGACCATTTTTCTTCAAATTGTTTTGTGTCATTTTTCCTTACTGCGGTGTAGAATTCCATTGTGTAGATATACCACATCTTAGTTATTCATTCATCTAATGATGGACATCTGGGTTGATTCCATCTCTTAGCTATTATGAATTGAGCAGCTATAAACATGGTTGAGCAAATCTCTCTGAACTGAGGCTTGGAGTTTTTAGGGTTAATGCCCAGTAAGGGGATAACTGGGTCCGTTGGTACCTCTATAGTCATCCTTTTTAGGAATCTCCATATTGCTTTCCATAGTGGTTGTACCAGCTTACATTCCCACCAACAGTTAATGAGGGTTCCTATTTCTCCACACTCTCACTAGCATTTGTTGTCATTAGATTTTTTAAATGTTTGCTGTCCTTACTGGGGTAAGGTGGAATCTCATAGATGTTTTAATTTGCATTTCCCTGATGATTAGGGATATTGAACGTTTTCTTAAGTGTGTGTTTGGCATTTGTATTTCTACCTCTGAGA
The DNA here is from genome assembly GCA_036365145.1 of Orientallactaga sibirica. NCBI lineage: Eukaryota > Metazoa > Chordata > Mammalia > Rodentia > Dipodidae > Orientallactaga > Orientallactaga sibirica. The sequence goes on from JAEOAD010000027.1 coordinate 5,700,136, forward strand.
ACTCCCTGTGCAGTTCTCTGCCCCATTTTGTGAGTGGGTTGTTTGACTTTTTATTGTTTGACTTGTAGCATACACCTCACAAATTTTTTTTTATTGACAACTTCTATACTTACAGACAAAAACCATGATATTTCCCTCCTCTCCCCCATTCCCCTTCAGAACTCCATTCTCCATCATATCCCCTCCCTCTCTCCATTAGTCTCTCTTTTAATTTGATGTCATCATCTTTTTCTCCTATTATGAGGGTCTTGCAAAGGTATTGCTAGGAACTGCAAGGTCATGGATATCAATGCCAATTTCTTTCTGGACAGTTGCATTGTAAGGAGTCACATGCTTCCTTTGGCTCTTCCATTCTTTCTGCTCCCTCTTCAGCAATGGACCCAGAGCCTTGGAGGGTGTGACAGAGATGTTTCAGTGCTGGACACTCCTCCATACCATCTTCTCAGCACTATGTTAAGGCTACTGATTTTTGTGCATTAACTTTGTATCCTGCTACTTTATTGAAGGAGTTAATAACTTCTTTTTTTTTTTTTTTTTTGATTTTTTGAGGTAGGGTCTCACTCTAGCCCAGGCTGACCTAGAATTCACTATGTAGTCTCAGGGTGGCCTTGAACTCACAGTGATCCTCCTACCTCTGCCTCCCAAGTGCTGGGATTAAAGGCATGCGCCACCTGGCCCAGCTCGAATTAATAACTTTTAAGAGTTTTTTTTATTTGTTTTCTTTGAGGTGGAGTCTCACTCTCTAGTCCAAGCTGACTTGGAATTCACTATGTAGTCTCAGGGAGGCCTCAAACTTACAATGATCCTCTCTCTGCCTCCCGAATCCTAGGATTAAAGGTGTGTGCCACCATGCCCAGCACTTTTAAGAGTTTTGAGATGGAGGTTCCTGGGTCACTTATGTACAGAATCATGTCGTCTGCAAATATGGCTAACTTAACTTCTTCTTTTCCAATGTGTATCCCTTTTATTTCTTTCTCCTGTCTTATTGCTTGAGCTAGTACTTCTAGTACTATGTTGAGCAGAGGTGAGAGTGGACACCTCTGTCTTGTTCCTGATCTTAATGGGAATTCCTTCAGTCTCTCCCCATTAAGTATTATTTGGGATTTAGGGTCTTTATAAATAGCCTTTATTATGTTGAGATATAGACTGCCCATGCCTAGTCGCTCCAAAACTTTGATCATGAAATGATGTATTTTATCAAAGGCCTTTTCTGCATCTATTGAAATGATCATGTGGTTTTTGTGTTTAAGCTTATGTATGTGGTTTATTATGTTGACGGATTTCCTTATGTTGAACCATCCCTGTGTTCCTGGAATGAAGCCTACTTGATCCAGGTGGTTAATGCTTTTGATGTGCTATTGAATTTGGTTTGCGAGGATTTTATTCAGGATCTTTGCCTCTAAGTACATTAGTAAAATGGGCCTGTAGTTTTCTTTTCTTGTGGCATCTCTGCCTGGTTTTGGTGTTAGGGTGATACTAGCTTCATAGAAGGAGTTGGGGACCTTTCCCTATTCTCTAATTGTGTGGCACAACTTGAGAAAAATTGGTTTCATTTCTTCCATGAAGGTTTGATAGAATTCAGTTGAGAAGCCATCTGGTCCTGGACTCTTCTCTTTAGGGAGGTTTTTGATTGCCCTTTCAATCTCTATGGTTGTGATAAGTTTGTTTAGGAGATTAATCTGCTCTGAGTTTAGCTTTGGTAGGTGGTATGTGTCCAGGAATTCAACCATTTCCTCCAAATTGTCCAGTTTTGTGGAGTAGAGGTTTTTTTTTTTTTTTTTTTTTTTTTTTTCACGGTAGGGTTTCACTCTGGTCCAGGATGACCTGGAATTAACTATGTAGTCTCCAGGTAGCTTCGAACTCACGGCAATCCTCCTACCTCTGCCTCCCAAGTGCTGGGATTAAAGGCATGCGCTACCATGCCCGGCTGGAGTAGAGGTTTTTGAAGTAAGTCCTGATGATCTCCCAATTTCACTTATGTCTGTTGTGATCTCTCCTTTTTCATTTCTAGTTTTGTTAATTTGAGTTGTCTCTTTTTTCCGCTTGATCAAATTGGCCAGGGATTTGTTAATTTTGTTTATTTTTTTAAAGAACCAGCTTTTTGTTTGATCAATTCTCTTAATTGTCTTCTTAGTTTGCAATTCATTAATTTCTGCTCTGATCTTAATTATTTCGTTCCATTTGGAGCTTTTTGGGTTGGATACCTCTTGTTTTTCCAATGCCTTTAGGTGGGTGGTTAGGTTTTTGATGTGGGATCTCTCTGTCTTTGTTATGAAGGCATTTAATGCTATGAATTTTTCCCTGAGGACTGCCTTCATTGTGCCCCATAAGTTTTGGTATGTTCTTTTCTCGTTTTCATTCATTTGCAATTTCATTTTTATTTCTTCCACTACTCATTTATTGTTTAAGAGTGTGTTTTTTGGTGTCCAGGAGCTGGTTGTTTCCTGGCATAACTTTTGTTGTTAATTTCTAGTAATACAGCATTGTGATCTGATATCATGCAGGAAATTATGTCAGTCCTCCTAAGTATATGGAGGAAGGGTTTATGACCTAGTATGTGATCTATTTTAGAGAAGGTTCCATGGGCTGCTGAGAAGAATGTGTAATCGGTGGTTTTGGGGTAGAATGTTCTATAGATGTCTGTTAGGTCTAATTGATCTGTGGTGTTGTTTTCCAGTTCCTCCAGGCAGGTAGAGCAGAAGAAAGAGCCGATTTAGTGGCTTTTCTTGAGGCTGAGCGGGAAGATGGGTGTATGCCACTTAGACCCTCCTCCCCTAAAACACCAGAGAATAAAACACACTGAGCCGGAGTTTTGTCAAGGCAGGAACTCGTCTTATTGTAATGAGAGGGTGTATATATAGTTTTGAGAAAGAGGGTGGGTCTCAGGATGGGAAAAAGGTGTAAGGACCAATATTATTTCACCACGTCAGCAGTAGCTGGGCAGAGGCAGTTTCAGCTTAGGCCTTGCTGAGTCACTCTTAAGTGGAAGTAGGCCAAAGACAGGTCGCTAAACTCTAGTCAAGCTCAGAAAGTTCCACTAGGCCTCACACCTGGGCCTCTTAAGTGGAGGTAGGCCAAAGACAGGTTGCTAAACTCTAGTCGGCTCAGAAAGTTCCACTAGGCCTCACACCTGGGCCTTGTAGGGCCCAACAGTTGTTCAGCTCTCTTACTTCTCTGTTAATTTTCTCTTTGGATGATCTATGTATTGCCAATAGTGGAGTATTGAAGTCCCCAACTATGATGGTGCTAGTGGTTATTTATGTTTTGTTGACAAGTAGATTTTGTTTTATGAATTGTGGTGCACCTGTGTTTGGTGCATAAAGAATGATGATTGTGATATCCTCTTATTGGATTGTTCCCTTGATGAGCAAGAAGTGGCCTTCTTCGGTTTTTTTTTTTTGATTACTTTTGGTTTGAAGTCTATTTTATCCGATATAAGTATAGACACACCTGCTTGTTTCTTGTTTCTGTTTGCTTGGAATGTCATTTTCTACCTTTTCACCCTGAAGAGGTATCTGTTTTTAGTAGTGATGTGGGTTTCTTGAAGACAGCAGATTGAGGGGTCTAATTTTCTGATCCACCCTGTTATCTTATGTCTCTTGATGGGTGAATTAAGGTCATTAATATTTAGGGTAATAACTGTGAGGTTTGATTTAATACCCTCCTTATTATGGTTGTTTATGTGGTTTGGTGTTTTCTTGGTCTTTATAGTTTTTATGCCTTCTCATGTTTTGGTTATTGTGATCTACTTCTCATGTAACTTGAAGTTAATTATTTGCTTCTTCTGTGTGTAGAATCCCCTGAAGTACTTTCTGTAGGTTTGGCTTTGTGTTCATGTAATTGTATAGCTGACTTTTATCATGGAAAGTTTTTCTTTCACCATCTATTATGAGGGATACTTTTGCTGGATAGAGTAGTTTGGGTTGGAAGCCATCAGTTCTTTGAGTTTGCAGTGTTTCTTCCATTCCAGGCTCTTCTGGCTTTGAGGATTTCCACTGAGAACTTTGAAGTAATTCTGATGGGGTTTCCTTTATAGGTAATGTGTTGTTTCTCCCTAACTGCTTTTAGGACTTTCTCTTTGTGCTTGATGTTTAGAGTCTTAATGGTAATATGTCTTGGAGAATTTCTCCTGTGGTCTAGTCTGTTTGAAGTTCTGCTAGCTTCTTGTTTCTTGATGGGACTTTCTTTTGAGATAGTGGGAAAGTTTTCTTTGATAATTTTGTTGAATATGTTTTCCATGCCTCTGGTCTGTTTTTCTTCCCTTTCTGGTATACCCATGATTTGAATGTTCAGGAGCTTAAGGGTATCACACATTTACCTCTTTTTCTGGTCACAGACATTTTTGAACTTATTGAAACTTTTGGACTCATGAACTGTTTCTTCTGTTTTGTCTTCCCGTTCTGAGTTTCTATTATCCACTTGGCTGACTCTATTCTTGAGAGCTTCTACAGAGTTTTGGTCTTCTACAATTTGGTTTTTATTTTCTACTGCATCTTTATGTATAGTTTTCATCCCTCTGTCGAGTTCCCCTTTCATGTCATTTTCTGATTTTCTTAATGCCTCTTGGAGTTCATCCCTGCATTTTTTAATGTCTCCATTGAGCTTAGCCAGTTGGTTATTGAGGTCTTTTTTTCACTCTCTTTCAGATCATTTAACTGTCTTTGGAACTCTTTCTGGTTCTCTTCTATTGGGTCTAATCTATCAAGGAAACCATTCATCCAGTTATTGGCTCTTTGTTGAGTTTCTGCAAGTTCTGCTCTTTGCTTTGCCAGGGTTGCATATCTTGTCTCTTCATTTTGGGGTTCTGATCCTATTGTCTCTTCTATATTTTCATTAGAGACAACCATTGTGGGACTGGGCAATCTAGCTGGATTTACTTGCATCTGATTTTTCATGCTATTCCTTTTTCACTGTGGTCTGCCCATCACAATGCTACAGAAAGCCTAGGGTGTGGGATGCTAGCCTGCTGGACTGGGTGGAGGGGTGGTGGTGAATGTGAAGGCAATTGCCTGGGGATTTCAGAGAGGCTGGGGTGGGGACCTGGGTCCCTGTTCTGGGATCGGATGGGTCAATGGCGAGTGTGCATGGGGCTCAGAAAGGCTAGGGCAAGGACACTAGCCTGCTTGGCTGTATCCCTGCTTGTGGGCAGGACCACAAAATATAGCTTATTTATGAATGTCAAATCCAACCATCCATCATATTTAACATATAATTTATCCTATATGGATGGTGTAATTAGCCCTTCTAATGCAAGCCTATATACTAGGCTTATTTGGTGGGTACTGACTTGGTGTAATCCCAGTTACCTTTTGGGATGGCTTTGGTCTCAGCTATGCTGCATGGCCACTTGGGTCCCTCTTTGCTGTGCTGTGGGCTCAGGTAGGCTGGCTGGGTCTGTGGGCCACTGCTCTGATGGTGCCATGTGCTGTATAGGTGAGCTCGCTTCCCCAGGTCTCTGGTGCTTGTGCTGGTGGTGGGGGAGGGGAGGGTGTGGATGGAGGCTGAAGTCCTCCCACTGGTCCTCATGATCTTCCTCACAAGCTGTTCTATTGGTCTTTGCCGTCCTCCTTCCATGTTTCTTGAGTTTGTAAGGAGGCTGTTGTGAGTGGAGAATCCCCTCACCTTGTCCTTTTTTTTCCCCCCTGTGGCTCAGGCCGAGTCTGGCAGCTGCAGCCATGTGGAACTTGCTGCTGCTGCTGAAACCATTTCTGCCTGCTTCTGTGGCTCTAGATGCTCTGGATCTCTCCTACTTCTCTGCTGTGGTTGATAATTTACTAAACAACTCATTTTTTAGTAGAAGAGTGTATTTTTCTAGTAGAAGAGTGTATTTTATTTTATTTTTTCTTTATTTTTCTTTTGCTTTTTCTCCCCTGGGCTATTTTGGTGTGGTTCCTATGCCACCATCTTAACGGGAAGTTTGAGTCTGAGGTAATTCTGATGGGGTTACCTTTATATGCAATGTGTTGTTTCTCTCTTGCTGCTTCTAGGACTTTCTCTTTGTTTTTGTTTAGAGTCTTAATGTTAATATGCCTTGAAGAGTTTCTCCTTTGGTCCAGTCTGTTTGGAGTTCTCTTAGCATCTTGTGTCTTGATGGGACTCTCTTTTGAGAGGGTAGGAATGTCTTTGATAAATTTTGTTGAATAAATTCTCCATGCCTTTTTGGTCTAAATTTCTTCCCCTTCTGGTATACCCATGATCTGAATTTGGGGACATTTAAGTATATCCCTTAGTTCCCTCATGTTCTGTTCACAAAAAGTTTTTGAACTTGTTCATGTTTTTGGACTCATGAACTGTTTCTTCTGTCTTGTCTTCCAGTTTTGAGGTTCTGTCCTCCACATGACTGACTCTGTTCTTGAGGGCTTCTAGAGAGGTTTGGACTTGTTCAATATGGTTTGTATTTTCTATTGCCTTTTATTTATTAATATTATTTTTTAAAATATTTATTTATTTGTTTGAGACAGAGAGGCAAATAGATAGAGATAGATATAAAGAGAGAATATGGGCACACCAGAGCCTCTAGCCACTGCAATGAATGAACTCCAGATGCATGTGCCACCTTGTGCATGTGGCTTTACCTGGGTACTGGGGGATCAAACCAGGTCTTTAGGCTTTGCAGGAAAGCAACTTAACTTTTCTAGTCCAAAATTTATTATTTTTGAGACAGGGTATCTTGTAGCCCAGGGTGGCTTTGAACCCGCTAAGCAGCCAAAGATGACCCTGAACTTATGATCCTCTTGCTTCTACTTTCCAAGTGTTGGGATGACTGACGTGTGCTACCCATACACAGTGTATGTGGTGCTGGGTATTGGCCCCAGAGCTTTGTGCATGTTATACAAGTACTCTACCAATAAAGCTGCTCTCCTCCCTAAGATGATAGATTTGAGCAGATACTTCAAGTACTATAATCTGCTCAACAATTTAAAGAAAAAAACCTAATCACAATGAGACCAGGAATAGAAGATGCACCTGATTCTTACAGAGCGGGTGAAGTACTTAAGGGTGGCATATTTGCCTAGCATGCACGAGGCCCTTTGTTGAATCCTTTCTCTAGAGAGTAAAAACGTAAGAAGATTATACTGTTTTACTAAGAACACGTATGCAGCATATACAACTGAGACATTTTTAAAAATAACATGGAGTTTCAATAGCTGAGCAAGAAATACCTGAAATGAAAAAATTTGCTAGGCGTGCATAGTGAAATTTTGATACTGCAGAAGAAAAAAAAAATCTTCAAGAATATTTGAAAAAAGCCTGTAAATCCAGAGATCACAGAACTCAGATAGCATCAAACATGATACATACAATAAAAGCCCTGTGAAGCCACATTGTAATCATACTACTAAATATCAATGATACAGAGAAGTCTTAAAATCTGCCAAGAAAATAAATATAAAAATAATCACAGACTTCCACAAGAAAATACATTTAAAAGTCTAGAAGACATATGACTTATTTTATACCTCTTCAGTTACGCATTTATTGGGTTTTTGAGGAAGGGTTTCAGGTACACCAGGTTGGTTTTGAACTCACTATGCAGCCAAGGATGGCCTTGAACTCTTGATCTTCCCACCTCCACCTCCCAAGTGCTGGGATAATATAGGTGTGTGCTATCATACCTGGTCCACAATGATACTTATTAAATGTTGAGAAAAAATCCTGTCAAACAAAATTTTTCAAACATTAAGGAAATAAAAATTATTTTTCAGATGAACAAATGCTATAAAAATTTATCAGAATATAGGTTATATAAAAATGTTTTCAGGTAATAGGAAAATTACATTCAATAGGCAACTGGATTTTCCAATGGGAAGAAAGAGCTCTGGTATGTAGGTGTATTTCAAAGGCCCCCTCCCCCCAACAAGTTTATTTCTTAAATAGATAATCAGTCATTTAGAGCAGACATTAATAAAGTATCATGGCTGGGCACTTGGCCCAGTGCTTGGGAGGCATATGTAGGAGGACCGCCGTGAGTTTGAGGCCACCCTAAAACTAGATAGTGAATTCCAAGTCAGCCCGGGCTAGAGTGAAACCCTACCACAAAAAACCAAAATAAATAAAAGAAATAAAATAAAGTACCATGGATTAAAAGAAAAGAAAGTGTTTAATATAAGTTGAAATTCTTTATAAAATGATAATCTTAGCTTTTTTTGTCCTTTAGTCATTTTTAAGTGTATGTGGTACCCAAATGTGTATTCATGTTCATGTGTGTCCATATGTTCATATGTGTCTGTGTGCACACATGTGCATAAATACATATGTGCATGTGTGTGTCTGTGTGGTATATGCGTGTAGGCTAAAGATTGATGTTAAGGATCTTCCTCAATCACTCCTCAACTTATTTTTTGAGACAGGGTCTCTCACTGAACCTAGAGCTCACCCATTCACTGATACTAGCTGGCCAGTGAGTCCCAGGGATTCTGCTGTTTCTACAACCCCAGTGCTGGGATTACAGGCTTGTACATGCCTGGCTTTACATGAGTGCTGAGATCTGAACTCAGATTCTCATGCTTGAATCTCAAGCACATTACAGACTGTCATGTTTCCAGTCCGATTCTTTTATGTCTTATTTTCAAAGTAAAATTGTTTTCCAGCTCTAAAATGAAAAAATACAAATAGAATATGTACAAGTAAAGGTATACCAATAATAACATGTGAAATGTAAGAGGATGAAGAAAGGATAATTTTAATGCCTTCAAGTTTTATGTGAAGTGTTAGAATATTATTTGAGGTGGGATTGTAATCATCTTATTGTGATATTACTTCAACCACTCTAAAGATGCTACAGCAATGGATAGCCAGAAGCCTTTGAAGATACCATGTTTGTCAGAAGAATACCATTAATCCAAAAAATCCAAAAAAGGCAATAAAATACAAAGATATTTTATCTATTAAAATCAATTTTATTTTCCAAGCAAAGTCATACATATGAAGCATCTTTTTTTTTTTTATGAGAGAGAGTGAGAAAAAGAGAGAGCAAGTAAGAGAGAATTAGTGTGCCAGGCCCTGCAGCTATTGCAATCAAACTCCAGGTGCATGCACCACCATGTGGGCATGCATGATCTTGTGCAGGTGTCACCTTGTGCATCTGGCTTATGTGGGATCTGGGGAGTTGAACATGTGTCCTTAGGCTTTGCAGGCAAGCACCTTAATTGCTAAGATATCTCTCCAGCCCAAACACCATTATTTTTAAGTGACAGTCCAACTACTTTCTCATTTTGTAAGTAAAATTATCATTATCACAAATAAGAGATTGCTTTTTCTATATTTTTCCCAGAATCAAAATTATAGTATACATTTTCCTTTTCTCATAATTAAAATTATAGTATACATTTTCCTAAGACACTGTGAATTCTAATAATAGAAGATATGATCTTACCCTCTCTTTGACTGTCAGAGTACATGGGTCTATTTTTAATCCACAATATAAACAGATGTACTTTCCTGATATCCTAATCTTTGATGCATTGTTACTTAAGGTAATTCCAAACTCTGTTTAAAGGTATGTACTTTTGAAGAATTGACTGAAAGCAATGTCATCAGTCCATTTCTTTATTTATTATAGATCTTACTGTGTGTGACATGAAAGGCTCAAACTCCACATCATCCTGAACTTCTACTGTGCTGTTAGTTCATCTTCACATGTACTTTTCTTGCATGTGTGCAAGGCCCTGGGTTCAATCCCCAGCACTGCAAAAAAATAAATAAATAAAATAAAATAAAAAGTGCTCTGTGGCTTATGCACAGAGTGCCAATATACTCTGTTTTATCTGGGACAGTTCTGGTTTCCTTCTTTTGTCCAACTGTTACTGTCATTAGTGCTCTTCTCACCCTCAAAAGACCTAAATTACATAATTCTGGTTATAGGAGAACTTATTTTTCTTTCTTTTTTTTTCATTAAATATAAACTTTGTATGGACACATCATGTTTTGGTACCATTTTCTGTCTTCCTTGCTCCCACTCCACTGAGGACTACTGTTAGTGGGATTGGTAGTATTCACCATGGAGTAGAGGGTTATGAGTTGTGAGAGCAGCAGTCAGTCATTGTGGGGGGTGCAATGTCTCTGGATATTCTCTGCCACCCTGTGGCTTTACATTCATTCTGCCCCTTCTTCCACAAAATTCCTTGAACTTTGGTGGGTATGATTTAAGTCTATCTTAGTGTTGAGCTCTCAGCAGCTTCTAGATTTCTGCTTTGATGTGTTTTGAGTGTCTTCAGGGTCTGTCTTCATTATCCTGGCTCAGGTTGTCAGATTTGCCCTGGAAGCAGCACTCTTCCTCATCTTGCTAATTCCTCTGCTGTTTGACCTGGGCCCTAGCTGCTGCTAGGGGTAGTACATCTACTGCCAGGGCATCAGACATATTCTTGTCTTATTGATGAATTTTGGTTGTTCTAATTTCTTGCTGCTTTCTGAAAAAATAGATTCTCCAAAACAGAGTGAGATCAGGATAGGTTAAAGAAGATAAGCATTGCTATTTAGAGAAATTTTGATAGATGTAACCTCAATTTTGGCTAAAGACTAGTGGGAGCTTCTCAGTGGAGTCCATAATCTTGGTCTCCATAGGATTTTGATTTGACTCCCAGTTTCAGCTATAGGTTCCTTGCCACAGAGTAGATCTCTTAGCCAACCAGGAAGCCATTGGTTTCCCACCTAGACTGTGTGCCACTACTGCACAAGTGTGTACATCTTGTCAGGCTAGATGCAGGGTCCCCTCTCATTCATAATATTGTTGGCCATTTTCCCCTAGAAGCTCATGTAGTGCTTTTCAGCACTATCCAGGAGGAAGGTTTCTATGATACCAAGTAATTTTTGATTTTTTTTTTTTTTGTGTGTGTGTTTATCTACCCTCACCCTGCTGTTTTCCTCCCCCCAAATCCGTTCATCCCTATCATCTGTCCCTTGAGTTTCTTGGGAGATTGGCCGGCAACTGAAGCTGTTCCAGTTTAGGTACCGCAGATGTGGGAGAACATGTGGGGTTTGTCTTTCTGTGTGTGAGTTCACTTAGTATGATCTGTTCCAAGTCCATCCATTTTTCTACAAATTTAATTGTATCATTTTTCCTTAGTGCTGAGTAGAATTCCATTGCATATATGTACCACGTCTTCATTTTTCATTCATCAAATGATGGGCATCTGGGTTGATTTCAGTTCTTAGCTATTGTGAATTGAGCAGCTATAAATATGGTTGAGCAAATATGTGCAGTAAAGACTGGAGCCTTTAGGGTAGATGCCCAGTAGAGGAATGGCTAGGTCAGCTGGTAGCTCTATTTTCATCTTTTTGTCAGGAGTCTCCACATTGATTTCCATAGTGGTTGTACAAGTTTGTCCTCTTACCAACAGTGAATGAGGGTTTCTCTTTTCTTGCATCCTTACCAACATTTATTATCATTTGATTTTTTTAAATGATTGCCACCTTTTCTGGAGTAAGGTGGAATCTCATAGTTGTTTTAATTTTCATTTCCCGGATGATTAAGAATATTTAACATTTTCTTAGGTGAGTATGAGTCATGTGAATTTCTTCCTTTGAGGATTCCCTATTCAGTTCTCTGCATGTTTGATTTTTTTTTTTTTATTGCTTTGTGTTTTGAGTTCTTTGTAGGTTCTGGATATTGGGCCTCTTTCAGTGGTATACCTGGTGAAGATTTTCCCCCATTCTGTGGGTAGTCTGTTGGCTCTGTTTAGGATATGTTTGTACAAAAAAGCTTTTTATATTTTCTTCTTTCCTGAATTTTTAGTTTTCTCTTCTGCTGTATGTTACTCCATTGGGACTGGCTGGGTCTCTTATAACAACAGAAGTCTATTTTTCACAGTCTTGAGCCTGGGGAGTTCAGGATCAGGATGCCATTAGATCTGGTGTGTGAGGTCTGCTTCTTGGTTCTTAGGTGGTCACTGATAACTGTGTCCTCACATGGTCAAAAGGGTAAAGGAGCTCTCTGATATTCCTCTCATATGGACAGTAATCTGACTCATGAGGGCTTCTTGTTCATGACCTTCTTATGTCCTAAATGTCCACCCCCTGCCTACCATCTTATTTGGAGTTAGGTTTAGTATATAAATTTGAGGGGAACACATTTAGTGTACAACATGTTCACTATTTATAAGGTAGAAAAGAACTAAAAAATTTTTAATTATTATTGTTTATTGACTTTTATACTTACATACAAAAAAAAACCCACCTGATATTTCCCTTCCCTCCCCCATTCCACTTTAGAACTCAAGTCTCCATCATATCCCCTCCCTCTCTCCATTAGTCTCTCTTTTAATTTGATGTCATCATCTTTTTCTTCTATTTTGAGAGTTTTGTGAAGGTATTGCTAGGCACTGCAAGGTCATGGATATCGAGGCCAGTTTCTGTCTGGGCAGTTGCATTGTAAAAGGTCATACCCTTCCTTTGGCTCTTCCATTCTATTCGCCCCCTCTTCCACAATGGTCCCTGAGCCTTGTAGGGTGTGACAGAGGTGTTTCAGTGCTGGGCACTCCTCCATCCCTTCTTCTCAGCACTATGTTGCCTTTTGGGTGATCCCAGTGGTCATCACCATCTGAAAAGAGAAGCTTCTCTAACCAGAAGTGAGAGTAGCATTAATATGTGAATATGAACATTAAGTGTAGTGCTTTCAGGGCAGCTTGGTGGGAATAATATATACATTTAGTCAGATAAGAGTAGGCTTATACCCCTAAGGCTCATGACCTCACCTACCATAGACTTTTACTTAGGTTTTTCAGTACCAGGTATGTATTCCCTCCCTTAGAGAGGGCCTTTAGTCCAATTATGGAGCAGTTGGTTACCCCAAGAGTAGACATGCCACTATTGCACCCGTTCAGTCATTGGGCCTGTCTGGCCAAGCTTGAATATTCAGCTTCCACTGTTTTCACTGTTGATGGCTTCTGTCTCCTATACACTGCATGCAATGCAGCTTTTTCCAGCTTTCAGTTGGCTGGTCTACAGGGAGAAGGTATTCTGCTCCACAGCACCTTGCTTTCACAGTGACCATGCCTCTCAGGCATGAGATGTCTTCAGCAATAGGGTCTTACTATCTGTTTCTCTAGGGAAACCAAGGGCTTTGGCAAAAGGCTTTAATGTTTTGGAGGCTACCGGGACCTCCTTGGCCAATAACTCACTGGAAGGTATCCCATTCCAGGTACTGAAAATTTTCTAGTAACAGTCTACAGCTTCTAGACATGCCCTTATTCAAAAAAGTAATTTTACATATGTCTTATTCATAATATCTTGAGTTTAGATTGACCCTCCCCCTGCCCTTCCTGTATGCATTCTCTTCCCATGGCCTCGCTTAGGCCATTCCCCTCCCTGTAATCAGTTCTTCTACTTACATATGTGCATTACCGTACACTTAAGTCCTTCCCTTTCCTCCCTCCCTTATAGCCTTTTACCAGCTTACTGGTTTCTGGTACCTATTTTTGGTTCCAGTTCACACACAAGTCTATACATTGGTAGCTAGGATCCACATATGAGAGAGAACATGTGACGTTTGGCTTTCTGAGCCTGGGTTACCTCACTTAGTATAATCCTTTCCAGATCCATCCATTTCCCTGCAAATTTCATAATTTCATTTTTCTTTACCGCTGAATAGAACACCATTGTGTAAATGTACCACATCTTTATTATCCACTCATCTATGGAGGGACATCTAGGCTGCTTCCATTTCCTAGCTATTGTGAATAGAGCAGCAATAAACATGGTTTTGCAAGTATCTCTAAGGTAGTGAGAAGAGTCCTCTGGATATATGCCTAGGAGTGCTATAGCTGGATCATATGGTAAATCTATCTCTAGCTGTCTCAAGAACCTCCACACTGATTTCCACAATGGCTGGACCAGCTTACATTCCCACCAACAGTGTAGAAGTGTTCCTGTTTTTCCACATCCATGCCAACACTTATTGTCATTTGTTTTCTTGATGGTAGCCATTCTGACAGGAGTGAAATGGAATCTCAAAGTGGTTTTAATTTGCATTTCCCTGATGGCTAAGGATGTGGAACATTTTTTCAGATGTTTATATGCCATCTGTATTTCATCTTCCGTGAATTCTCTATTTAGTTCCATAGCCCATTTTTTAACTGGGTTGTTTGAATTCGTATTATTCTGGTTTTTGAGTTCTTGGTATATTCTGGATATTAATCCTCTGTCAGATGTATAGCTGGCAAAGATTTTCTCCCATTCTGTAGGTTGTCTTTTTGCTCTATTCACAGTGTCCTTTGCTGTACAAAAGCTTTGTAATTTCATAAGGTCCCAGTGGTTGATTAGTGGTTTTATTCCCTGAGCAATTGGAGTTATATTCAGAAAGTCCTTGCCTATGCCAATATGTTGAAGAGTTTCCCCTACTTTTTCCTCTAGCAGTTTCAGGGTTTCAGGTCTGATATTAAGGTCTCTGATCCATTTGGACTTGACTCTTGTGCATGGAGAGAGACAAGGATCTATGTTTATCCTTTTACATACAGATGTCCAATTTTCCCAGCACCACTTGTTTAAGAGGCTATCTTTTCTCCAATGAATATTTTTGGCATTTTTGTCAAAGATCAGGTATCTGTAGCTGCTTGGATTAATATTTGGGTCTTCTATTTTGTTCCATTGATCTACCTGTCTGTCCTTGTGCCAGTACCATGCTGTTTTTGTTACTATGGCTTTGTAGTATAACTTAAAATCGGGTATGGTTATACCCCCTGCCTGATTTTTGTTGAACAAAATTGTTTTGGCTATTTGAGGTTTTTTTGTGTTTCCAGATGAATTTCAGTATTGTTTTTTCTATTTCTGTGAAGAATGCTATTGGAATTTTAATGGGGATCGCATTAAAAGTGTAGATTGCTTTAGGTAAGATTGACATTTTCACAATATTGATTCTTCCAATCCAGGAGCATGGAATGTCGGTCGAGTTTTTTAAAGTTCTCATTGTAGAGATCCTTCACTTCCTTGGTTAAGTTTATTCCAAGGTATTTTATTTTTTTTGAGGCAATTGTGAATGGGAGAGATTCCCTGATTTCATCCTCTGCATGTTTGTTGTTAGTGTATAGAGAAGCTACTGATTTCTGTGTGTTTATTTTGTAACCTGCTACATTGCTAAAAGTGTTTAGCAGCTCTAACAGTTTGCTGGTAGAGTCTTTAGGGTCTGTTATGTATAGAATCATATCGTCTGCAAATAATGATAATTTGATCTCTTCCCTTCCGATTTGTATCCCCTTTATGAGTGTCTCTTGCCTTATTGCTATGGCTAAGACTTCCAGTACTATATTGAATAGGAGAGGGGAAACTGGACACCCTTGTCTTGTTCCTGAATTTAGAGGAAAAGCTTCAAGTTTTTCCCCATTTAGTATTATGTTGGCTGTAGGTTTGTCATAAATAGCTTTTATTATGTTGAGATATGTTCCTTCTATTCCAAGTTTCTGTAATACTTTCACCATGAAGGGGTGTTGGATTTTGTCAAATGCCTTTTTTGCATCTATTGAGATGACCATGTGATTTTTGTCCTTCAGACCATTTATATGGTGTATTACATTTATGGATTTGCGTATGATGAACCATCCCTGCATCTCTGGGATAAAGCCTACTTGGTCAGGGTGAATAATCTGTCTGATATATTCTTGTATTCTGTTTGCCAGTATTTTGTTGAGAATTTTTGCATCTATGTTCATGAGGGAGATTGGTCTATAATTTTCTTTTTTTGATCTGTCTTTGTCCGGTTTCGGTATCAGGGTGATGCTGGTTTCATAGAAAGATTTCGGTAGAATTCCTTCCTTTTATATTTTATGGAAAAGTTTGAGAAGCAATGGTGTTAGATCTTCCAGGAATGTCTGTTAAAATTCAGCAGTGAATCCATTTGGGCCTGGATTTTTTTAGTTGGGAGACTTTTTATGACTGCCTGGATCTCTGTAATTGTTATAGGTCTATTTAAATGGTTTATCTCATCTTGATTTAATTTTAGTAGGTCATATGAATCAAGGAAATCATCCATTTCTTTCAGGTTTTCAAACTTAGATGCATATATATTCTTAAAGTATGTCCGTATGATTTTCTGAATTTCTTTGGTATCTGTTGTGATGTTGCCTTTTTCATCTCTAATCTTATCAATTTTTGTCTCTTCTCTCTTTCTTTTGGTCAGATTTGCTAAGGGTTTGTCAATCTTGTTTATCCTTTCAAAGAACCAACTTTTTGTTTCATTATTTTTAATTGTTTTTTTGGTTTCCATTTCATTAATTTCTGCCCTAACCTTTATTATTTCTTCCCGTCTACTGATTTTTGGTTTGTCTTGTTCCTCTCTTTCCAAGGTCTTAAGGTGAAGCATTAAATTGTTTAGTTGTGAACTCTCTAATTTCTTAATATAGGCACTTAGAGCTATAAATTTCCCTTGTAGGACGGCCTTCATTGTGTCCCATAGGTTTTGGTATGTGGTATTCTCATCATCATTTGATTCTATGAATTTCTTGATTTCCTTTTTAATTTCTTCAATGACCCATACATCGTTCAATAATGTACTGTTTAGTCTCCATGAATTTCTGTATGCTCTGTAGTTTTTCTTGTTGTTGATTTGCAGTTTAATCCCATTGTGGTCAGATAGCATACAAGGGATTATTTCAGTTTTCCTGTATTTGTTAAGATTTGATTTGTGCTCTATCATATGGTCTATTTTAGAGAATGTTCCATGTGCTGCTGAGAAGAATGTATATTCTGCAGCATTTGGATGGAATGTTCTGTATATATCTGTTAGGTCCATTTGTTCCATGATATCATTTAATGCAGATGTCTCTCTGTTTATTTTTTGTTGGGTAGACCTGTCAAGTGATGAGAGCGGGGTATTGAAGTCACCCACTACTATTGTGTTGGGAGTTATCTCTGACCTTAAGTCCAATAGTGTTTGTTTGATGAAATTGGGGGCCCCCGTGTTGGGAACATATATGTTTAGGATTGTGATGTCCTCTTGTTGGAGTATTCCTTTAATCAGTATAAAGTGACCTGCTTTATTTTTCCTCACTAATGTTGGTTTGAAGTCTATCCTGACAGACATTAGGATGGCAACCCCTGCTTGTTTTCTAGGTCCATTTGCTTGATATATCTTTTTCCAACCTTTCACCCTAAGAATGTTTCTATCTTTTAATGAGAGGTGAGTTTCCTGGAGGCAACAGATGGTAGGATCCTGCTTTTTAATCCGGTCTGCCAGTCTATGTCTTTTGGTTGGGGCATTGAGGCCATTGATATTAAGAGTTATTATTGAAAGATATGTATTTGATCTCTCCATTTTTCTTGTTTTGTAGTTCTTCCTGGTTTTCGTTTTACTCACTTGTTCTAACTGTTGAGTATTTATTTTTTCCTATTTCCTGCTGTGTGTGTTTTGCTTTTTCTTCAGCATAAATGATTCCTGTAAGTATTTTCTGTAGAGCTGGTTTAGTTGCCATAAATTCCTTTAGCCTGTCTTTGTTGTGGAATGTCCTTATTTCTCCATCAATTTGGATAGAAAGCTTTGCAGGATAAAGTAATCTTGGTTGGCAGTTTTTATCTTTCAGAACTTGGAATACATCACTCCAGGCCCTTCTGGCTTTTAAGGTTTGTGTTGAGTAATCTGCTGTGACCCTGATGGGTTTCCCCTTGTAGGTCATTTGCTTTTTCTAACTGCTTTCAATATATTTTCATTGGTTTGTGTATTTAGTAGTTTAATTATAACATGGCGAGAAGAGGATCTTTCTAGGTTTTGTCTGTTTGGTGTTCTAAATGCTTCTTGTATCTGCATTAGCATTTCTTTCCCAATTTGGGGAAAATTTTCTTCTATGATTTTGTGGAAAACACCTACTAAGCCTCTGGATTGAAATTCTTCCTCTTCTGCTATACCTTGAATTCTTATGTTTGATCTTTTCATAGAGTTCTACATGTCTTGGAGTTCCCATTCATACTTTTCTATTAGCTTGTCTTTTTCTTTGTTGGACTGTGATAGGTCTGCCATCTGATCTTCTAGTTTAGATATTCTGTCCTCTCCTTCATCCATTCTAATAGTGAGACTTTCCACAGAGTTTTTTATTTCACTGACTATGTTCTTCAGAGCTAGGATTTCAACCTGGTTTTTCTTCAGTAGTTCTATTTCCTTATTCATGTCCTCTAATGACCTTTTTATTTCCTTAAACTGTTTTTCTATAATCTCTTTCAAGAGTTTATTTTCTTCTTTAATTCCTTTGTTTTCTTCTCGTATTGCTTTCATTTCTTCTTTTATTTCTTTGAGTATAGATATCATCATTCCTTTGAAATCTTTGTCAGGAATTTCATCTAAAACAGTCTCATTGGTGAACAATTCTGATGGATTTGTAATTTTTGGTGGGATTGCATTGTCTTGATTCTTTGTGTTTCTTGTATTATAATGTAGTGACTTTTTACATCCTGGATTGATTTAATGCTTAGGTTTTCTAGTTATCTGCAGTGTTCAAGAACTAAAATTTTTTTAAAGAAAGAACAGAGTGCCAGCCAATTAATCTGCTTATCTAAATGTTCTTCTGTAGAAATTTAGAAACAGCTGGCAGTAGTGATGCCATTTTATTAGCCTTAAGAACCACTGTGGTCACTATGGTTCCTCAAAATGGCTACAATATAATGTCAAAGTGTTTTCATAAGACCTATTTAAAATTATACTGTAACTTGTGAGATTAATGAAACTTGAAAAAGTTAATCAATCGCATGAAAAAATTGAAAAAGAAAGAATACAGAAAAGTTTCATAGTATTCAGACAATTTCACAAAATACCAAATTTCTTAAATAATTTGTCACACTTTTAGCAAAAACTGTTGGGTTACTTTGAATCACGTTTTAAGGATAGGAGAATTCTTAGGTGTTACTAGCTGCCCCATCTGAAAGATAATGAATCTGAGGCTAGTATGTTTCCCCCATTGTTGTTCAGCTAGTGTCGCAGACAGCTTCAGGTTTGCTTAGATGAACTTCCAGACCAGGCACAGTTATGGAGGAAGGGATTTATTGAAGCTTACAGGTCCAGGGGAAGTTCCATAATGGCAGAATAAGTTGGCCTGCTCTTACAGAACCAGACAAAGGAGAGAGAAAGCCAAAAGCCAAAAGACACACAGCACAGCACACTTCAGGAACTCCAGCTAAGCACACTTTGCATATCTTTAGATTGAAATCTCAAACCCACACCACACCTTAAGATCCACCTAATGACACTTCCTCCAGCCAGGTGGCTGCAGATGCAAACTATAAACTAATAAAACACTGAATATATTGGGAGCCATATATTCAAACTACCACAGCTAGGAAGGGACATAGGTGAGACTGGTCTAGAGCTGCCTAAACTAAACTTAAATATGATTACCAATGTTCTGTGCCATAGTACTGAATAGTCTTATGTAAGTACTAGCTGTTGTGATGTGACCCTGATATACTTCCTCAGATGCAGAGGTTTAAAACACATTTCCACAGGCCTATAGTACCCGAAGGACAAAAATACTTGCATGATCACCATCATTTAGCAGACTAAACTCTGGCTGTAGAAACTAGTCCAGCATTGTATCAGCTAGAGTTTGGGAAGAAATGAGAGACAAGAAAATGGACTTATAAAAAGAATTTACTACTTTGTGTAAACAGTAAAATTAACAGTAGAACTCACTTTAGGGCTGACAAGGCAGATTGATTAAAAATTGTCCCCATTGTCTATCCCTCCCTGTATCTGTACCTTTTCTAGTGTGTCTTGCCTGCCCCTTCTCTCAGTACCCAGAGGTCATTTTGATTTTACTTCATGTGGGGATTCCATAGTGACTTGCTTCAGCTAACAGAATATGGCAGAAATTACAGTTCCTATCTAAGGGTAAAGAGTCCCCTATACATCCCCGTTGCCTCTCTTGAACTCCTGATCCTGTCATGTGAGTAGCTTTAGGCCAGCCTGCTAGATGAAAACAGACCAGCTGTAGTCCTCCTAGTCTTCAGGCACTTAACCATGAGTTATGTGAATGCCATTAGACCACAATGCCTGGATGACTACAAATAGATAAGCGAGCCCAGTCAAAAGAAGCCATTCCATCCAGATCAGATATCCAGGTGACCGATAAAACCATGAGTAATAAACACTTAATATTTGCAAGAATTGGGTATTGTGATTATTTTTATACAGCAACAAATAACTGACGTAATACAGTTGAAAGTGTGTGCATGGCAACTGTAAACAGTTTCATTAAGATCTTTTTTTCTTTCTTCTGTGTGGGTGAAATTCACAGACAAGACCATCTTTAAGCATATGAAAATAGTTGGGACCTATATTCCTCTGACTTTAAGTCCAATGGAGGAAAAACAAAAAGCAAGCCCTCTTTTAAGCAAATTCTATAGAAGTTTTTTGAGATTCATGCTACAAGTTTGGATCATGTGACTATCCCTGATCCAATCACCATAGTCATTGAAATTTGATAGTTTCCCCTGTCAGAATATTTTTTTCAGTTACTCCATGCAATTACTATGGTGCCAGTTTATTACCAGTCCATTAAAACTATATATATATATATTAGTCTTCTATTGTAACTGTAACAAATGATCACAGGCACACCACAAACTTAGTAACTTAAAACTACTTGACTATTGTCGTTGCCTTCCCATTGCTGGGACAAAGCACTTGATCAAAAGCAGATGATGGGAAGAAAGTTTTTACTTTGGTTTAAAGTCTCAAGGGGAAGCTTCCTGACTGTAGGAGAAAGCATGGCATGATCAGAGGCTGGACATTATCTCTCCTTGCCACAGCAGGTGAAAACAACAGCAGAAGAGTGAGTGCAGCTCTGGCAAAGGGGCCCTAAGCCATGCCCCCAACAACACACCTCCAGCAAGAATGCACCTCCCAGACTGCCATGAGCTGGGGATCAACCATTCAAAACACATGATTTTATGGGGTACATCTGATTCAAATCACCACAATTAATCTTATATCTCAGGAGGTTAGAAGTCCAAAAATTTGCATTGCTTAAAATCAAAGAGCTATTTCATCTGGAGCCTTCTGAGGAAAATCTGGTTCTCTGCTGGTTCTAGTTTCCGGAAGCCATTTGCATTCTTTGTGTCTCTTTCCTGTTTTCAAACCACATCATCCCAACCTGTCTTTGTCCACATTGCCTTTGTCTCTCTGACCCTGCCGCCTTTCTCTGATACAGAGTTTTAGGGTTTCACTGGGCTGACCTCTTGAGATTCATAAAATAATCAAATGTGCCCCTTTTGTCACATGAGGTCACATTTGAATTCTTCCATGTGTGGCTGTCTGGACCTACACCCAAGTGATGTTTGGTACTTTGACTCTCACCTCCTACCAAGTAGAAATAGTGCCAGAAGGTAAGTAAGTAAGGCCAAAAAGGAGAGTGAATGGGAACAGCTAGATGATATTGGAATCAAGACAGACTCCATATCTACAAAGGCTCACACCACCGTTTGTCCATTGCTTGTCAGAATGGAGTCCCCTCAGTTGTCTTATTAACATTAGTTTACACACTCCTCTTGCCACTTTCCATCCAACTCTTTCCTTCCAACTAATCACCCCCAAAACATTTCTCTGTGGCTTGCTCCAGTCTTCTGGGGTGGCAGGGAGAGCAAGAAGAGCACGGCAGGAACTTAATTGCTACAAGGTTCCCTTGTCTCCCCCTCTCTCCTCAGGAACTTCCTACATATAAGTGTCTCTTCATTTCCCTCTCACTGACCTCAAGACTCCAGGCAAATAGAAGTAGTTCCTACTAATTATACTTCCTGGACACTTTGTCAAGCATGAGTTTGTAGTACTCATCCAAACTTCGGAACATAAAAACCTTTTCTAAACGGCATGTCATACCTTAACAATTAAACACAAGTGCTCTAAAGCTAATATTTTTTACTACTTATTTCTTGAGCTAAGGCTCATTCCCTTCTCCTATATCAAATGAAGGTTATGTATTTTGACTCTGAACACTAATAAAAACATGTGTGATCTGACATAACTAGTCGAAATGACAGCTATTGTTAATCATAATAGTCAAAGTACTTGGGCAAATACATGATATACCTGAAAGAAATTGTCTTTATGAAACCCAGAACTCTGTTTCATGACTATATGCTAATTAACAGAAGAAGAAAAAATACTCATTTCCAATTTAATTAATATTTATTGCACTCCTATTTTGTGTCACATCCTATGGGCAGTGGTTAGACTCCTCAAAGAAGGGTATTTTAGCAAAATAAAACATTTGACAGGAAGTTTAACTTGTTTTATTCATTGATTGCTAGTTTAATTAAGACATTGTAATAGAATTCTTTCAAACCCAAATAACAGAAAACGTAATTCAGTTGACTTCTACAACAAAACATGCAAGGAAAAACCCAGGGGAAGAAGAGATTTGATCAGGGATTTGACTCTGCTCATCTCCTATTTTCACAGCCTCAACTTTCTTTCTGGTAGCAAAATATCTACAGCAGCCCCAGGCCATATATATTTTAACTGCAACATTTAAAGGAGGAGAGAGGTTTTCTTCCCATGTCCATGGAATAAAAGTTCTGTCAGGCCACATCCTCCAAGGCTCACAGCAAGAGAAGGTGGAAAGAATGTAAATGCAGGAGGATGAGAAATGGGGCTGCAGAATGTTATCTTTTGGCTCTGAGAAATCCACTACACTCACAGACTTACAGCAGATCCAGGTTCCTGTACATGATTGAGCCTGCCGATATCTCATCACAGCTGAGGGATGGGCCCATGAGATCCCACATTTCCCAGAGTGAATAGTGGTCACTGATGATTGCCAGGGGAAGTCATATCACTTAGTGGATATATCTCCCACTGGAGGATTGTCAGTTCTCCATTAAATAGCCTTTTGCCCATGACTATACAAGCTATCCTTACTTAAATAAGTGGATCAACACTAAGGAAAGCATGTATGTAAGATGGGGATCTCATGGGAAGAAGAAGGGTTTTAGTGGGAGGGAGAGGGAGAAGACAGAGGACAATTCGGAGGCATTTGAGGCATTGTATGCATGTATGAAAAATGTCAAAACAGTTCTGTTTTGTAGACTGATTGGATCATTAAAGGTCATGTGCCTATCTTCAAACAAAATCAAGGTGGCCAAGAGATGCCATGGGCATCCATGAATGGGCAGGAAGGGCCAGTGAGGTGGACCTTACTCAAGCTCTGTATAAATATCAAAAAAAAATATCAAAATCAAATGATTTCCAGGACAACCACAGTGCTTATCTCAGTTAACAAAAAATGTGAGTTAGTTAAAAATTATCTTCACAATGAGACATTTTACTCATAATTATTATAGCATTTGAAATGGGCCATCTATTTTAAAGCTTTCTATTTCGAGCAAGACTCTTTACAAACGACAGAAAATGCAAACTCTTGCTCTGTGGAAGGGAATACATTGGCTTAGGAAAGTGATAAGGGCAGCGATCCAAAAGGTCAGGTGGGCATGGTCCACAAGTTCACCTTCTCCAGAGGCCCCTTCTTCCCGCTCATCCGCCAGCTCTTTCCTCCTGTGTTAGCTGTGTTCACAGGGAGAATCTTTGGCTTGAGGTTGACAGTTTCAGTCCAACCATCCTGGACTAAAAAATTCCCTGTCCTCCACAAGATCCAAGAAAAATCTGAAACTAATTTTGATCTGGTGGAGCACGCCACCGGAAAGGCAACATGAGAAGGAGGGATTGCTTGCCTGGCCTCGCTAGCACCAGGCTGTCTGTCCACCTGCTTGTTGCTTCTAGAAGAGAAAGCGAGGCCATTTTGTAGATAAGCAAAGAGGATACTCTATTTGCCACTTTAACCACAAACATTTGAGAATCTACAATAGGCTTGCTTTTCTATCAGGTCTGGATTTGAATTATAGAATCGGAGGATGAGGGAACAGAAGACAGACCTCATGCTGTGTGGAGCTTATCATGAGCGAGATCCCTGGCGACCTCGGAACCCTAAGAGGGGCTGAGCATGATGAGAGGCAAGGCACAGGGGCTGCAGTCTACTCACAGAACAAAAGAGACTTTAGAATAGCTCTGTGCATTTGTAAGGGGGGCAAAGAGAAGAGAAAACAAAGCACGAATATCTTCCTCTGATCTCTCAAATTCATCATTTTGCCCTTTGCAGTCCAAATCTGAATTTCTTGATATTTACATTGAATAGTTCCTTAGCAACCTTTTCAGAATTATAGCGAATGGTACAAAATGGCTTTAATAGAGCTGGGATTTAAACACATCTCCGCTATTTCACAATATTATATAAACATATTTCAAGAGCTTTTTCTAAAGATCTGCCATGGAATTAAATGTATAATCACCCATGTTTCAGTGACTCTAAGTTTTTCAAAATGGTAAAGAATTCCTCTCCTATTAGCAAATCTTGAGTATTATTGTTCACAGAATATACTGTAAATACTATAATGGTGTATCACCGCAGCACAGCACTGCAGTTGGGAAGAAAGCTTCGGAAGGGATCTATTGAGCAAAATCACAAGCTTTGGATGATTTAGAAGAACTGGGCATATGAGCTATGAGTCTAGACACTATAGAAATGTGGGAGCACCTGAGAAGTACAGGAAGGAATTTTGGGTAATTCTACTGCTGGGGTGCAGCCTCTGGCACTCCAGCTACTTACAGGAGTAACCCATGGAGACGCAGCAGAAAGGATCAGAACTCTGTCTGCCAAGTGCTGGAATTCTGGTAAAGATGGGGAGGCTATGGACAGATTTCAGAGAGTCATTATGTTATCACTCTAGTAGGGTACTATAATAAAAACAGATTTACCTTAAAAGGAACAAGACTCTGGCATACAATGCAGCATGAAGAATATTTAAAAAATAAGTGGGTTGGAGAGATGGCTTAGAGGTTAAGGTGCCTGCCTGCAAAGCCTAAGGAACAATGTTCAACTCTCCAGGTCCCACATAAGCCAGATGCGCAAGGTGATATAAGTGGAAGGTCGAGCATGCACACAAGGTGGCACACACTTTTGGAGTTGGATTGCAGTGGCTGGAGGCCCAATTCTAGCTTGGGATGGAGAGATGGCTTAGCAGTTAAAGTGCTTTCCTGCAAAGCCAAAGGACCCAGGTTTGATGCCCGAGGACCCATGTAAGCCAGATGCACAAGATAGTGTATGCATCTGGAGTTTGTTTGCAGTGGCTAGAGGCCCTGGCATGCCCATTCTCTCTCTCTCTCTCTTCCTATGTCTGCCTCTTTCTCTCTCAAATAAATTAATAAATAAAAGGTAAACTAAATGAAATACTCCAGAAACATAAAGTATATATTAAACATTTTATTTATATGAAATACTGGAATATGTTAAGTGGTAGGTGGTAGATAGTGGTTAACAAGGCCTAGGGGAAGAGTATGAGGGCTATTTTTTCATAGACACAGGGTTTCAGTTTGGGAATGGTGAAAAAGTCTGAGGATTAATCTTGTGTATATTTCATACAACCTGAAATTTACCACTTCAACTGCTTTTAAATGTCAATTCAGTGGCATTTAGTATAGTCTCAATGCTGTGTACCCATCAAAAAGATTCACTCATTGCATATTCTTGGATGCCTGTTATTGGAATTACCAGGTAAAATAGAGTATACCTAGTGACATCTGAATTGTAAATAACATTTTAGGGCAATCATGTCACATTCAATGTTTGGGACTTACATTTACTTAAAATTTTATTGTTTATCTGAAATGGGACATAGCTATTCTAGAAAGAATGTATATGATTTAACTGAAATTCCAATGTCACTGGCACTGCAGTTTTAATGGCTAAATGTGTGACCTTACCTTGTTCGCCTCAAGTGCTGTTCTAGAGAGTGACGACAGTGACTTCATGTAGGAACAGGAGCATAGGACAAGAACAGGGACAGGAGACCTCCTCACCTCCTCACCCTCTTTTAAATGGATGTCTTTTTTTGTTGCCTCCTCTACCACCCATGACAGAATGTTCACAGGACTTGTGTAGGTAAACACAATCTCTGGGAGGTCATGGATACAATGGTCATCATGTCTGTAAGACAGTTTCTCACAGTACTCTTCCTGGGCTCTGATTCTTTTCTCCCCCCTTCCACAATGTTCCCTGAGCTTGGGGGAATTCATACAGATGTTTCATTTAATGCTTAGCACTCAGCTGTCACATCTCAGAACTTTGACAAATCTTGAGTCTCCACAGTTGTTACTGTCGCCTGCAAAAAGAAATTTCTCTAACCAAAAGTGAGAATTGTACTAACCTATAAGCATAACCATAAGTATTTATATGGCAATTTGATGGGCACAATCTAGCAAAGTAAAATTTCTAATACATTCTACTTGAAAGAACATATTGTAAATAAAAATTTTTTAAATCTCATTTTAAATTAGTTAATTAATTAATGAATTAATTTTTTGAGGTAGGGTCCCACTCTAGCCCAGGCTGACCTGGAACTCACTCTGTAGTCCCAGGCCCTGGCCTCAAACTCTTGGGAATCCTCCTGCCTCTGTCTTTGGAGTGTGGAAATCAAAGGCATGCACCATCACATCCTGCCCTTCCTCTCACTGTTAAACAAGAAAACACACTTGAGTCTCTAGTGGTGTTGCCATGCTCTGTGATGTGTTACACCATTTACAAGGGATTTTCTGTATTGTGATGGTTAAATTCTGTTATCAACTTGATCAGATCAGGAATCAAGGAGCGTGCCTCTTGGATGGGCTTGTGAGGGTTTTGCCAGGAAGGATTGATGGAAGGAGGAAGTCCTTACTCCAGAGTGGGCAGCTCTTCCAGTGTTGTATATACAAAAAGAAGCTCCCAGAGAACACAGGGTTTGTCCTGGCTGCCCTGCTACTTGCTGTGTCTGCTATCCTTTGCAGACATTGGAACCCAACTTATTCAGCCTTCCAAAGTGGACTAAAGACCAATGGCTTTCTGGCAATCCACCAGGCCTTAAGTGTCAGACTGGGACTATTGGAGCATCCAGCCTTGCAGCCTTGTGTACTGACCAGCAACTAGGATCTCCAAATCTCCAGCCGGCTTATAGCCATTATTGGACTGCCCAGACTACATCCTATAAGCTAATGTAATAAATCCCATTTATAATTCATATTCATTCTATCTATAGTCTTTTTCTCTGCAGAACCCTGACTGACACATACATGTGTATCCATTCTTGAAATTATGAACATACTTGTTGAATTAGTATTGTAACACCTCTCCTCCAGTTCCAACATTTTCCTTCAGTCTTTCACCAGTAATTTCATTTTCCTGGCACAAAACTCTGTTATCACTATTCTCGTGTCTAGATATCTTCAGTGGCTCTCCTCCACATCAGAGTAAGACCCCATATCTGTGGATGTTAAGCATCTCTATGATTCATCCTACTCCTCACCTCCTTTTGTTTTTCCAGCCTTACCTCAAACCTTTAGTGACCTCCGTTTTCCAGATAGCAAACTTCCTTGTCCTTGATGTTTATTTTTATTTATTTATTTGAGAGAGAGAGAGAGAGAGAGAAGAGAGAGAGCAAGAGAGAGAGAGAGAGAGAGAGAGAGGGAGAGGGAGAGAGTGGGCATGCCAGTGCCTTCAACAGCTGCAAATGAACTCCAGGTGCTTATGCCACCTGTTCAACTGGTTTATGTGCATCCTAGGGGATTGAACCTGCCTTACCCGCTAAGCCATCTCTCCAGTCCCTGTTTCCATCTTTTAATGCAGAAACCAGAACCATGTCTGTTATACATTAATTTTCTCCTTGTAATTTTTACATATTTTAACATTAGTAGCTTCAAATGTTTGCTTTTACTAAGACCTGCTGTGAGAAATATATTTTGCATGTTAATCCAACACAATACACATATATAAGAAAAACATAGACATGAGAAGGGATACATCACCTTGTTCCTCAGAAGTTAAGGCACTCTTGAGTTTAGAACCCCATCATACTCTTCTGTGGTGCACTAAACATCCCCACCTAAATAACCCTCTCCCTCTAAAAGGGAATCTGTTTGAGCATCTCTCAGTTGAACCTGTACTGGATTCTCACTCACATTTTTGTTTTAAGGAAATAATCCAGTAAAGAACAGAATACAGGGCAATAAGAGCAAACATATACTTGTCTATCACACAAAGTAAGAGAAAGCCTGCTTTCTTTAAATTTTTCTATAAGCTTGCTAACTAGAAACCCACTACTAAGTTATCCAGGGTGGACTTGAACTTGCTCTGTAACCCAAATAGACACTGAGCTTTTAATAGTCGTGCCTCAGCCTCCTGAGTGTTTATTTAAACCACGAGGCCCAATTATGCTTCGATATTGATTACTTATGTAAGATAGTAATATCTACAGTCTTCCTGAATCTGATGTGATATAGAAAGATGCTGAGAAACTCATTCTTAATTTCATAGTTTAGAGGAGAAACCTTGGCATCTAAGCAGTGTCAATTTATCTAATTAGAACAAAGTAATCAAAGTAGAATAATAAAGAGGGGAAAGGTAAAGTAGACCACTGGAATAGAGAGCAACATTTTTTTTTTTTAAAGAAAAGCAGTCTCCAGTATCATGAAAACATTCAAAGGGGGAAATCCTTTAAATATTGTTTTAAAAAAAATCTTCAAAGAGGATACCCAAGTCATGCAACTGTTTTTTAACAGGAAAATCTTCAAAGAATACATTTCCCATGCAATGTTTAAAATTCTCAAAGGGGACTCCTTCGGGAGACAAATCCTTTGAAGGTGAAATCTCTTCAATCATATGAGTTTTTTTCAAAGAGAAAACCTTTTCCAAATTTTCTTTAAGCCAGGGACATTTTTTTAAAGGAGGAATTATTTCAGAAATAGAACTACTGCTTTTTTAGTGATATGTACATTTAAAAAATTTTCTCCAAGTAATGCCTTTACAAATGATAAATACAAATCATTGCTAGTAATGCATACTATAGTTAACATTGGAAATAGACAATATTTGTCTATACTACTCACAATGTGCTTCATTTGAATATTCGAAAAAATGATGTGGGTCAGTTGGTAATGTGCTTGCTGTTCAAGTATGAGGACTTGAGTTTTATTCTCAGAACCCATGTTATAACAGCTGGGTGTGGAGGTGTATGCTTTTATTCCAGCCCCAGGGAGGTGGAGAAAGGTAGAACCCTGGGGCTTGCTGGTCAGCGAGTTTAGACTAACTGGAGTGCTTCAGGTCAATGAGAGATCCTGTCTTTAAAAGGATGGATGGCAGGTGAGGAACAAAACTCTCTGGCCTCCACACATGTGCATGTAAGCTTGCATACACACAGGCACCCACCCTGTCCATACACAAAAATATAAATGCCTTGATTAGTTATTATGTAGGTGTACATCTAATTCAAATAATTGAAACACAACTGTTTTTTCTAGGATTCCTCTTTTACTTGTACAAGAAAGCAAGAATGAACTTACTATATGTTGTTCAGCTTAATTTCTAGTTTTTTCTAACTTAACCTGAGATGAGATCATACTGGAAATTTCTCTTCAACTGTCTGTGTTAAAAGTTAATTTTGGCAGGTTACTATAACATACTAAAGAGAAAAATTTCCAGGCTTACTGGGTCAGATCCACTAGGATAATATTATCTTATTGGAACCAGGAGATATGCTTGTGGCCAGGCCAATCAGTCATCTATTTAAATAGTCATTTAACAAATATTTATTATCATTCTTATGTGCCAAGTACTGTACTATGTGTAAACCCCCTGACATCAACCTAAAAAATATTGGCTATCAGCCCACTAAAGTGTCGATTTTTCTTTCCCTCTTTTCTGACAGATGCTATAGTTAGGCACAAGAGGACCCAGGAGATGATTTTTACACAACCTTTTAATGTACTCTTTGACCACCCCCCCCCCCGGTCCTGACTAGACTTGCATTTCTAGACTACATATTCAGTTATTCTGATAAGCAAAAGAACTATTGACAAGACCTTTTAAAAATTAATGTAGCAAAATCCTGGCAGAAATTTTCATGTGTGTTGAGTGGGATATGAAATGCTCACACTGCTTTCTAGAATAGCAACATCATTTGAACTATTAAACATTAATAGACAGGTGTGCTTTGCCTCTGGGATGCATTTCCCAAAGGTCTATAATCTTAGTTTTATCATGACACAATAGACTTATTAAAATTGACGGACATTTAGAAAATGACTCCGAATCATGGGAAGAGTCTATTGAGAAATCACGAGATACAAGGATAGATCGAGACACTCTGATAGGTAACAGGAGACCAAGAACACATGGTTCAAAGTGACAGGGTGTCCTGGATTGGAATTTGGAACAGAAAAAGGTTATCACTGAAAAACCTGGTGAAATACAAATTCGGTCTTCAACTTAGTGATTAGTGTTATTTCAATGTTAATTTCATAGTTTTGACGGCTATGCAAAATGTCAAGGTTAGCGGAGTTGATGAAGAATATATGGGAACTCTTTGTACTAGCTTTACAACTATTCTATAAATCTAAAATTATTTCATAATAGTTCAAAAACAAGTTGCATAACTGCTGTGAGGCAGAGGGCAAGCAGCTGCTCTAAATGTAGTGTTTGAATCTTGAGGCCTTGGCAATACTGTCCTAGGCCTTGCTCTGTCCTGAAAGTTTTATCGGTGTCTCTGTAGATCCATAGGACACAAGTGACCTTCTCCTTACTCTCAAACCTCACAGCTGCTTAGAGGAATTGGCTCCAATGTGTTTACATGGTGTTGTAGCCAGCTTTGCATGGCTGGCAGAAAACACCCAACCAAGAGGAGCTTGTAGGAGGAAAGGGTTTATTTTGGCTTAAAGACTCGAGGGGAAGCTCCATGATGACATGTGAAAATCATGGCATTAGCAGAGGGTGGACATCACCTCCTGGCCAACATCAGGTGGATAACAGCAGCAGCAGAGTGTCCAAACACTGGCAAGGGGAAGCTGACTATAATACCCGTAAGTTCGCCCCCAACAATACACTGCCTCCAGGAGGCTTCAATTCCCAAATTGCCACTGGCTGGGAACCTAAGTGTTCTGAACTCATAAATTTATGGGGGACACCTGAATGAAATCACCACACTTGGTAAACAGGGGCTACACACTTGTGCTCCAGAGACAGCTTCCAGTGTATTATCTCTGGATTGGAAGAAAAAAAGTGCTTTTTTATTAGATCTATTTCTTTTTTAAATTTCTTATTTACAAGCAGAGAGAGAGAGAGAGAGAGAGAGAAGAGAGATAGACAGACAGACAGAATGGGCATACCAGGACCTCCAGCCACTGCAAATGAACTACAGGTGCATGTGCCACTTTGTGCATTTGGCTTTATGTGAGTACTGGGAAATCAAACTCTGGCCAGTAGACTTTGCAGGCAAGTACCTTAACCACTAAGCCATCTCTCCAACCCTGCAGATTTATTTGTAAATCAGCTGCTTCAGCTATTATTTACTGTCGTAATTTGAATATATGTCCCCCAATATATTCAGTGTTTTACTTTATAGTTTGCATATGCAATCACCTTCCTAGAGGCAATGTCACTGGGGGCCAGTTTTAAGGTGTGGTGATGGTTTGAGATTCCATTGTAAAGATACACAAATGTGCCTAGCAGGAGTCCCTGAAGTGTGCTGTGTGACCTTTTGGCTATAGTTTTGCTCTGTGTGCTGTGGTGGCTGGTTGGCTTTCTCTCTCTCTGCTTGACCCTGTGAAGAGCAGGCTGCTTTTCCTGCCTTTATGGAACTTCCCCTGGATCTGTAAGCTTCAATAAATAATATCCCTTCCTCCATAACTGTGCCTGGTCTGGAAGTTCATCTCAGCGAACCTGAAGCTGTCTGCAACATTTACTGACACTGAAGAGGTCTCATTCAGTAAGGTGACATGGTGTCTAGAAAGACCAAGTAAACACAGTTCATGCTCCCAAGGGGAAGGGGATTTATGCATTCAACCCACAATGTTTTAAACATTTTATTTATGTGTATGTGTGTGCATGTACACACACACACACACACGCTCTGGGGCCTCTTGCAGCCTCAAAAGAACAGCCATATATTTGTACCACTTTTTGTGTTTGGATTATATGGGTAGCTTGGGAGTGGAGCCTGGAGACTGACAGGCTTTGAAACCTTTAACCAGTGAACAATGTTCACCCAGTTAACTTCTGAGTGCCTACTCTGTATCAGCCACTATTTTTGGTGCTTGGGTTATAAAAGTGAATAAAACTAGCAAAAACATGAATCCTGAGGCATTTATATAAAGGATGGCTAGTTTATATAAAGTTTAGAGTAACAAGTTTATCTAAAGAGCGGCTAGGAAGGAGACAGTCAGTTACAGCTGGGTGGGAGGATATATTGGTAAACTATGGCTCTTTTTATTTAAACCGAGAGTTGATCTTTGCCACTACCTATGGAGGGAACATGGCTGGCTCATGCCTTAACTCTGCTTCACATACTGTAGTTCCATACGGCCTACCTGGGCACTACTTTGGGACATGCAAAGGTGTTGCAGTGAGTGGGTGGGACTAGATACCTCTTTGATATGTATCCCTCCTCCTATTTGGCTTTTCGAGGTAGTCTTGCTTTAGCCCAGGCTGACCTGGAATTCACTATGTAGCCTCAGAGAACTCACCATGATCCTCCTACCCCTGCCTCCCTAGTGCTGAGATTAAAGGTGTGTGCCACCACTCCCAGGCTGATTATGTATCCTTTAAAAGGACACCCAGGGACAAAAGAACCGATCCATCATTGTACTTGTAGAGGAGATCTGTGACCTGGCTGAAACCTGGGAGCTGATTATTATAGATTATCTCTGTTATGGTTCCCTTCCACACAAGCTCATGCCCTGCCATGCACAGTCATAGGAAAAGTCCTTGGAGCAGGAAGGGGTAGGACCTCAGTGACCAGGACCACATGTACCCTCAACCACAATACCTGGATTCTCCACTTATTCACAACTTCCAAAATTCTCAGTAACATGTCATTGTTTTCTAGTATGTCTCAGTAGTGTCCCTTGATAGATTATGCTGAGGAAGTTTCTTTTGATATTCATGCATTTTTGTAGGTACACAATTGTAATGACTTCAAATAATATTGTCTCTCTTTTGTCATCTAGTTCACAGTATTTTATTTATCATAGTTTTTATGTTGTGTTTTAATGTTTCTACAGGTCACAAAACTGATTCCTCTTCTCTTCCAGGCACTCTTTCAAAATTATTTTCATGGTTATAATAAGAAAATAAAACAACTTGTAAAAATGTTTGATATAAAATTATAGACAAAGAAATAATTTACATTAGAAGAACAAAGCATACCTGAAGGGTTGTTGCTAGTATACTGAAGGTTAAACTTGGGAAAACTACAGAAATTAACCGACAGATCAGCATATGCCCAAGAGCTTTTTAAAATAAGAAATATTACTTTTTTGACAAAAAAGTCAGACCTTGAATAATTTAATTTTTTTGACCTCTACTAAAATAGGGTAATTTTATATGACCTCTTAACATAAAGTGATTGGCATTTCACAAATCAAGCATGACTTACCATTAAGACATTTTAAAATCATATTTTAGATTTGCTAAAGTATAATTCCTAGCCTCAGAGACATAATGGCAATATCTTCTGTAATTGGTTGATTGGCCTTTATGTTCCACAAGCTAAATTCACTTTTAGAAGCTTTTCAAAAGCAGGGACGACATAGGCTGAGTAAGAAGGAGGCCATGTTTTTGTGGATGTTTCCTCTTTCTCTTGATCCACTCCTTTCTGTACCTCCAACCCAAAGACCCAACATTGCTTGCAAACCTAGTTGAATGGCTTTTTAGGGCCCAGTTTGCTCTGCTATCCTCCCCAGACTCAATAAAAATTCCAAACTGTTAAGCTGAATTTATCATCTCTTTCTGCACACATATTTTTAATACTAAAATATGCAACTATACTGGATAGGATGAGACTGTTATAAATACTTATTCTTCAAACTCTAGTATTTTGATTCAGCTGAATTATTTAGGGCAGTTGGAGAAATAGACACCAAGGTGAGCTTTACAGTGCAAAGGATTTATTGAGGAGAATATCTGTGCAAAGTAAAGGGGAAAGAGTCAAAATGAAAGAACATTCAGACATGTAAGATATAGGCCTGGTACCTGGTAGGGAGAAGAGGAAGGCAGAGTTAGAAGGAAGAGCCATATACTAAAAGCCCAGTTCACAGAAAGCTGTGGTTACACAAACAGAGTCCTGGAGAAACAGCCAAATATTTAAAGAATGTCATGTCTTATGGCACACAAGCCTGTCCCCACCAAACTATGGTGATTTGAATAAAATGTTCCCCACAGGCGCATGTGTTTAAAATCCTTGGTCCCTAGATGGTGGCGATTTGGGAAAGGGGCAGAGCTTATGGGAAGTGGAGACTTGCTGGAGGAGATGGGTCCCTGGGGGAGGATCCTGAGGTTTATTAGTCCAGCCCACTGGGAGTTCAAGTGAAGTCATGCCTCCTGCTTCCTCCAAGCTGACGTGACAAGACATGAAACCTGCTGACTTTTCTGCCATGCTTTCACCATCATGATACAGCTTTCATTCAACACTGTAAATCAAAATAAAACCTTTCCTTCCATTAGCTGTTTCTGGTTGGGTATTTTGTCCCGTCAATGAGAAAGTAACTGCTGCATATCCCAAGTCACTAAGTGTCCTTGGCATAATCAGGCAGGAGTAGGGTGGATCTAAAGGAGTCTTGGTGACCAAGGACCATCAGTAAATTTTGCTTTCCATAGAAGGAATTTGAGCAGCACATTTCCCTGATCATATAAACACAACTTCACAGACTGTTTTACAACACAAATGGATTCATTTATATGTCTAAGAGAATGTAAAACGTTATAGAAAATGCTATTTCATGGCGTTCCCATGTAAATATCTTACACTAGCCCTACTTTAAATGTATTCCTGATTTATGTACTAAAGAAAGTCCATCATTTAAAACAGCAGTGGTAGTGCAGAATAACAGCTGTTCAAGAAATACAACCAAGGGCTGGAGAGATGACTCAGTAGTTAAGGAATTTGCCTGTAAAGCCTAATGACCTGAGTTTAACATCTCAGTCCCCATGTAAAGCCTGATGCACAAAGTGGTGCATGCAGAGGCCCAGGAACACGAATTCTCTCTGTAGCTGGGTGTGGTGGTGCATTCCTTTAATCCCAGTACTCCTGAGGCAGAGGTAGGAGGGTCGCCCTCATGAGGTTCAAGGCCACCCTGTGACTACATAGTGAATTTCAGGTCTCACTAGAGTGAGACCCTACCTCAAAAAACAAAACAAAATAAAACAAAACAAAAAAGAAATACAATCTGAATAAGTTCATCTTCCAAGTTTGTCCTTTAATCTTTGGGGCATTCATGCTCTTTCTCCTTCACAAAGTAATCTGTTTTGTGAAATAAAAAAAAACATTTTTCTTTTATAAAAATTGGATTTATAAGATATTTATGGAATCATTTAACAAAGATTTGTTGAGGACCTACTAGAAACTATTTGTTAAACATTCTGCTTTTCCTATTTATATATAAAGAAATATCAACACATTGCTCTGGTAGGGGAAGATTTGGTTGATTCCAAATTATGTAAGGTTGCAATTATAATAATGAGAAATTTGACTCCTTGAAGTGTAAAGGACCATTAAAAGTGAAGGTTAATTAAAAAATACTGGAAAAAAATCACTGAGTAAATTAGAGTTGATGTTTACATTTAAGTTCTTAAAAAACTTGCTGAGTGTGGTGGTACATGAGTGCAATCCCAGCATGTGAGAAGCAGTAAGAGGAGGATTGTTGAATTGGAGGCCAATCTGTGCTACAGAATATAGGGAGACTCAGTCTTACACACACACACACACACACACACACACACACACACACACACACACGGTGGGAGAGATGGTTCACAGGATGAAGTATTTGTTAATCTGCTAGCATGAGGACCTGCCTAGCACTAGGGAGGCAGACATAGGGGATCTCTGGGGAAGCTTTGTTGGGCCTTGCTAGTAACAGGCTGGACCTGTGAGGAGGCTGGCCTGAACTATTGGACATGGCCAGGGACCCTGGACTATGGGGTTGCAGCTGGCCCTCTGTCAGGAGTCCCTGGAGACAGTAATGGCCTTCCCCATGTTGTAGGGTGTACTGAACTGTCATCGCCCAGAGTGGGCAGAACTGGCAAGGCGCTCCCCCCAGACCCCAAAAGGCTCTGACCATTCCATAAGTCAGACTTTTCCCCCCATAGTTCTTGACCTGTGGCTAGCTGCCCAAGGGACCCTCATGTGGTTAAAGTCACGTAGCCTTCCCACCCCCCACAGTTTTGAAGTCATAGCTTTCTGCTAATCTCCTCTTCCACCCTTCCCCCTACCTTCCCTTATCCTTCCCCCATAGCTTTGAAGTTACTGGTCCTTCCGCCATCTAGATTACTGCCCATAAATTATGCATCCGATTGCCATATAGTCTGTACGTGCTATCTCAACCTTCCCCAAGTGTTTATACCCCCCCCCCCCTTTGAATAAACGAGTGCTGTCCATCAGACGGTCTCCCGGGTGCTCATTGCCCTGTCATGTGTTCGGGTGTTGCACTCATCCACTCAGCCAGAAAGGACCATGCTGCTTTCCTCCCAACTCCTCTCTCCCTCACCCTGGACGACGGTGGTCAACGACCCCAGGGAAATGGGAACAGAACGAGACCCACAAGCTTGTTGGCTAGACTAGTCAAACTTGGAGCTCTGGGTTCAAGTGAGCGGCCCTGTCTCAGTATTCAGGTGAAGAGTGATGGAGGAAGATATTTCATGTCAACCTCTGGCCTCCACATGCTCATGCATGAACACCTGTACACATGTGAGTCCTCACACATGTGAA
Source organism: Orientallactaga sibirica (assembly GCA_036365145.1). Taxonomy (NCBI): domain Eukaryota; kingdom Metazoa; phylum Chordata; class Mammalia; order Rodentia; family Dipodidae; genus Orientallactaga; species Orientallactaga sibirica. The sequence goes on from JAEOAD010000027.1 coordinate 5,736,883, forward strand.
CATGCACATGAAAGTACATACATATGCAAAAACCAAAGCTTAAATTTATAGAGGAAATGATCATTTCTGGATATATTTCCAAGACAATTTTTCTACCACTGACACTATTCTAAATTATTGATTTGTTAGTAAAGAATAATTCAGGAATATATTTTCAATATGTTTAGTGAGATATTCTCATGCATAAATATGATTAAATAGCATAGAATAATGCATAAATTTATGGGGTTACATACATATGCTAAAGGAAGGACTTTGTTAAATTATGCAATGTATTTTAAATGTTATTTATTTTAAAATCTTATATATTTATTTAAAAGCAGAGAAAGAGAGAAAGAGAGAGCAGGAAGATGGACATATCAAGGACTCTCAGCATTGAAAACAAACTCCAGATGCATGGGCTACTTTGTTTGCCTGGCTTCATGTGGGTACTGAGTACTGAGTGGGTATCTGGGGAACTGGAACTGGCCTGGAAGGCTTTGCAAACAAGTGCCTGTAACCACTGAGCAATCCCTCCATCCCAAAATGTAATTGATTTTTAAAAATGTATTTTCTAAAATATTTCATGATTATTCAAGCCTTTGTGGGACTCATTGTATCTAGTACACATGTGTATGATCATATAATTCATCAAAATATGTGCAAGTTTACAAAATTTGTAAATTTTGTAGGGGCTTCACAGTGAAGGAAGTGAAATACAAGTACACAACAGCAATTCAAGAAGGTTTGCATGAAGACATTGTTTCCTGGGTTGTAAATGGAGAAAATGGATGAAAATAAGAAACAGAAACATCAAGAGATGATGATGACCCAGTTGTCACCAATCCTGCTTGAAGAAGCTTTGCTTGCTGGTAAATGATGTTAATCAACTCAGTCCAGGAACTAGGGTCATACTGTCTCTGAGCCCGAAATGACTGTTGTTTTTCCAAATATATCTAAATAGAATAAAGAGTATGGGGAGATGCTCAGTGGAAAAGTGTATTTCTGCTAAAACATGGAAACCAGGGTCTGGGGCGATGGCTCAGCAGTTAAAGGCACTTCCTTTGAAAGCCTTCCAGGCCAGTTTCAGTCCCCAGCTACCCACTTAAAGTTGGACACAAAAAGTGGTACAAGCATCTGTTTTTGTGTTTGCAGTAGCAAGAAGACCTGTCCTGTACATGCATGCATGCATACATACATATTATACAAAAAATTTAAAAAAGACCTGAGACCACTCATGTTTGATGCTGTGATTAAAAATCTGGGCATTGTCATGCACATCTGTAACCTCAGTCCTAGGGTGGGTGTCAGAGACTGGAGAATCACTGGGGCTTGCTGACAAAACAAATGAAAATTCAGGGTTGTGGGAAAGACTTAGTCTCAAAGAAATAAGCAGATGAGTGATAGGGTAGGACACCTCTGGATTCTGCACACATACATGCATAAGACACTTGCACATACATACACGTACACACATGCATACTCCACAAACACACACACACACACACACACACACACACACCATATCACATAGCATATTCTACATCCTGTGCACACATACAAAGATGTGAAAAATAAAAAAAATAAAGAAAATAAATAGGATAAAAATCCACACTTGATTTATGGGATTCAAGTAAACATTTATCTTAACAACAAGGTGAGGAATTCTGATTTCTAATTCCACATGGTAAGCAGCAGGAAGGTTGTTATTCCATCCCAGCTTCAGACCAAAAACAAACAAACAAAAAAAAAAAAACAATAATAATAACCAAGTCTTCTAAGCTTTGCTAGAGGAGTGAGGAAAAGGGAAATCTAAATTTTGTAAGGACTATAAGGTATAGGATGGAAAGACAGACAAGCAAATACAGGAGTCATAGCTTCTCACAGCAGACACACTTGCAAGTGGAAATTGCTATAGGAGCAAGGACCTGAGTAGAAAAACCTGAACACCAGTTGATAAATAGCTAGACACTCAGTGTAAAGCTAGAGAATTTAAAACTATTGGAACACTCTGTTCACTCATGGGGCAGAGGACAACAGTTATATAATAGTTACTTCCCAGAGCCTGATCAGTATCTCACAGTCAATGAGAAAGACAGAGAGAGAGAGAGAGAGAGAGAGAGAGAGAGAGAGAGAGAGAGAGAGAGAGAAGAAACCCTTCCTTCTTACAGCCAAGGGAGAGAGATGGGATTATTCTGAAGTGTTTGAGAACATTGTTCTTGACTAGGCCTGCCCCCAGGAGAAACTACTTAATCTGAACCCAACATGCTGGCATATTATAAGACCCTAAATAAGGTTGTTTTGAATTAGAAACTCATGTGTTTTGAATGCTTGGTCCCTAGTTGATGGCGATCTGGTAGGTAGAGTCTTGCTGGAGGAGGTATGTTGGAGTGGGGATTAGAGTGTTATAGTCAACACCCCCTTGCCAGATCTTGGCTCATTCTTATACTTCTGTTTTCCACCTGCTGTGTTAAGGGGGTGAAGTCGAGCCTCTGTTTATGTCATGCTGTCTCCTGCCATCATGGAGCTTCCATTCAAGACTCTAAGCCAAAATAAACAACTTTTCTCCCACCATCTGCTTTTGGTCAGATGCTTTGTGCCAGCAAAGAGAAGGTAACTATAATAGATCTAACCTTCATGAACTAATCCCAGGACACCATAAGCTAGTAACAAAAACTTTATAAGCATTTCAGGGGCATTTTTAGATTCAAATTATCAACCCATAAAATAACAATTAGCAGACTGAATTAAACAATATATAAAAAACAGGGCTAATCAAAATCTAAGAGGATATAAAAAAAGTCATATGGAAACCTACTTTTCTGGACAATGGAACACTCAGAAGCCATAGATTGTTACTAGAAAATTTTCAGTGCCAGGGATGGGATACCTTCCAGTGAGTTGTTGGCCAGGGAGGTCACAGATACCCCAAAACATTACAGGCCATTGCTGAGGCCCTTGGTTTCCCACCAGGAATAGATGGTAAGATCCTATTGCTAAAGACTCCACATACTTGGGTGGCAAGTTCACTGAGAAATCCTGCTGGAGCTGAGCTGAAAGCCTCCTCCATGAGGACCAGCTGACAGAAAGTTGGAAAAAGCTACAATGCATGCAGGTCAATGGGAGAGAGAAAACACCAATGAAGGTACTCAACAGTGAACACTGCAAGCTTTAAATTTGGCCAGCCAGGCCAAGTGAGCCAACAAGTGCAATAGTGGCATGTCTGTTATGGGGGAAACCAACTGCTCTCTAATTGGACTGGAGGCCCACTCCATGGGAGGGAACACATCCCTGATACTAAAAATGTACGACAGGGGTAGTCATAAGCCCTAAGGGTGTAATGTCTGCTGGAGTCTCGTTAAATGTATATATTATGCTCACCAAACTGCCCAGTAAGCACTTATCTTAATGTCCACACCCATATATTAATGCTACTCTTACTTTTGGTTAAAGAAGCTTCTCTTTTCAGATGGTGGCAACCTTGGGATGATTCAGAAGGCACCATGGTGCTGAGAAGAAGTGACAGAGGAGTGCTCAGCACTGAAACGTCTCAAACCTACCTTCCAAGGCTCAGGGTCCATTGCAGAAGAGGGGGCAGAAAGAATATAAGAGCCAAAGGAAGAGTAGGACTCCTTACAATGTGCTCCTCCAGTCACAAAATGGCCTGGATATCCATGACCTCACAGTGCCTGACACTACCTACACAAGACCATCACAATAGGAGGAAAAGATGATGACATCAAACTGAAAAGAGAGACTGATTGAGAGGGGGAGGTGATATGATGGAGAGTGAAGTTTCAAAGGGGAAATAACATGGGATATTGTCTACAATTGAAGTTGTCAATAAAAATAAAAATAATTAAAAAAAGAAGAAAAAACAGTTATATACATTGTACACATAGGATTTTTTACAGTTATACAAGAGTGTTTGACATGCAAAATCAGTTGATGTATCTATCAGAGCAGGTTAAAAAGGAAAAAAATAATCATACCAATAGATGTAGGAAAGACATTTGACAAACTATAGGATCCATTCATAAGCATTCATGCTTAGTAAACTAGGAGATAGAGAATTGGTAAAGTCCTTAAGATAGTGTAGAATGTCTAAAAAAATCTCAAGCAAATACTGTACTTATGGGTGAGAAACTTGAAGAGCTCTCTCTGTAAAATCATGTAAAGGCAAGGATGTCCCCACTCTCTCTCATTGTACAGGAGGTTTAGCTAACACAAGAAAAGAAAATCATATATGTATATAAATTATATTTATTTATTGCATTATATTACATATATATATGAAAGGAAGAGATATAATAGTCATACTTATAGATGACATGAGTGTTGAGGTAGAAAATCTGAAACAATAAACATAAAAATGCCCATAACCCATAAGCAGTTATGGTAAGATTGCAGAATTCAAGGTTAAAATACAAAATTCAACTATTTTCCTACATGCTCATAATGAAGAAATGAAATTTGAAATGAAAACATAGTATTATTTACATTATCACTCTCCCAAAATGAAGTGCTGAGGTATCTTACCAATTGATGTGAGGGAACGGATAAAACATTGATGAACAAATTAAAAAAGGGATTAACTGCATAGAGTATTTTATTTTCATGAGTTGGAAGACCAAATACAGGTGATCCCCTACTTTTGATGGCTCAACAAACCATTATTCAACTTTGTGACAATGAACATGTGATGTACACTGAATGAAAACCATATATTTAAACTGAATTCTGAATCTTTCCCCAGGCTTATGATGTTCCGTATGATACTCATTAATGGTGCTAGGCAGTGGTGGAGAACTCAGCTTCCAGTCAGCTGACTGGTTACAGGAAAACCATCAGTGAGCACTATATAGTGTACTGTGTTACTTAGCTGTGATGTAGGAGGTGAGGTACAAATGTTTTTGGTATTTACAATATTTGAACTTTAGAACATATTTTATTTATTTATTTGAGAGAGAAGGAGATAAAGAGGCAGATAGATTAGATATATTGATAAATAGATCGGGAGAGAATGGATGTGCCGGGGCCTCCAGCCACTGCAAATGAACTCCAGACACATGCACCACCTGTACGTCTGGCTTACGTGGGTCGTGGGGAATTGAACCTTGGTCCTTTGGCTTTGTAGGCAAGCACCTTAACTGCCATCTCTCCAGCCCAATAATTTAACTTTGACGTGTTTGTTGGCACACGCCTTATTGAAGTTGAGGAATGATGCCAGACGTTACCAACTTGGTTAATGCATTCCATGCAGTTCTAACCAAATTCCAGTAACTTATGTGTATGTAAACAAACTGATTCTAAAGGTGCTTTGTTGTAGAAGCCATAGGTACAGAATATCCACACACACACAAAAAAAAAAACAAAGAAGGCAAAAAACAAATTTGGAAGACTGATACTACCAGTACACAAACTATACCAGCAAGCTACGGTAATCAAGGCTGTATTTGATTGGTGCAAAAATCATACAGATAGAACAATAGACTAAAACAGAGAGTAGGAAACAGACCCTGAGGACACTCAACACCTACCAAAGCAGAGATGCAAAGGCTCCTAAGAGCTTGTCACTGAAGTAGACTTAAAACTCACCCACCATGGCTCAGGGAATTTTGTGCAAGAGGGGGTGGAAAGATTTTAAGAGCCACAGATTGAGCCATCATGTCCAGAGGCATTGCCTCCCCCACCCCAAATAACTGACTGCTGCTCCCACAATGCATAAACCACAACCCTATGGGGAATACCTGCAACCACACTGAGGAGGGTCCTCAACAGAATGGGGACAGGAACGAGGGAAAAGAGGGAACCAACACACGATGTATCCATATGAAATATGTTGTTAATAATAATAATAAAAATAAAAAACTCAAAACTAAACTAAGCAAACAAACTACATGGTGCTGTCATTAAAATGTACAATTTTATGTATTTTATGTAATTTTGAAAATAAATTTAGCCAGGCTGCTTTTTCCAGAAAAAACAAAACAAAACAAAAAAAACAAAACAAAACAAAACAAAACAAAAACAGAGAGACCAGAATGCCATAAACATGATCAACCGATCTTTCACAGAGGGGCAAAGACAATGGAGCTTAAACTGGTCTCTTAACAAATTATGCTGGAACGACCATCAACTACACGTTTAAAGAAAGCATTTAGACACAGACCCCATATCCTTCACACAATTTAACCACAAGTGGGTCATAGATCTAAATGTAAAATTCAAAACTATAAAACTCTTAGAAGATAACATTAATAATCTTATATATAGGGATGGCTTTTTAGATGCAATACCAAAATAAAAAAATCTATGAAAGAATTAATTAATAACCAATACTTTATTAAAACTAATATCTTGGGGATGGATAGATGGCTCAGTGGTTAAGGAGCTTGCCTCAAAGCTTAGGGACCCAGGTTCAAGTCCTCAGTACTCAAGGAAATCTAGATGCATGTAGCAGACATGCTTCCAGACAAGCCACAGTTATGGAGGAAGGGATATTTATTGAAGCTTACAGATCCAGGGGAAGTTCCATAATGGCAGAAGAAGCTGGCCTGCCTTCATAGGACCAGGCAAGAGAGAGAGAGAAAGCCACAAGCCAAAAGCTACACAGTGCAGCACACTTCAGGAACTCTAGATAGGCCCATTTTGCATATCTTTAGATTGAAATCTCAAACCTACCACCACACCTTAAGATCTGCCCAGTGACACTGCCTCCAGCCAGGTGGATGCAGATGCAAACTACAAACTAATAAAATACAGAATATATTGGGGGCCATATATTCAAACTACCACAATGCACAAGGTGGTGAATGTGTCTGGAATTTGTTTGCAGTGGCTAGAGGCCCTGGTGAGCCCATCCACTCTCTCTTTTCTCTCTCTCTTTCATAAATAAATAAATAAAATATTAAAAAACTAATATCTTGTGTTCAGTGAAAGACAATGCCAGGCAATAAGCAAAAAGACACAGAGAAGGAGGAAGTATTTTCACAAAAAGACCTGATGAAAAGTAGCTATACCTAAGTTATTCCTAAAGCCCAACTCTAATAAAACAAATGACTCAATTTAAAAAATGGGTCCATGTTAGTCTTGTCTTTTGTCATTGTGATAAAATTCTTGAATATGAAATATAGAGGAAGTAAATATTTTTGCTTAGGGTTTCAGAGGTTTTGGTCCATAGTCAGAGAGCTGTCATGTTCTTAGAGCACTAGCAAATCAAAACCATCATGGAGGAAGGCCATGGTAGAGAAAAGCACTTGTGGTGTGTCAATGAGAGTTAATTAGAGAAAGTTAGATCTTGAAGATTAACTTAATCAATGATTATTGCTTATTTCAATATTTTAATAGATTATAAGGAGGTGCTATAGAAGGTGGAGCCTGGTTGGAAGAAGTTGGTCCCTAAAGAATATCTTGGAAAAATGTATCTTGGCCTTGGTCTCTTCCTGCGACTTCTATTTACCTTCTGGCCATTGAGGCTATGGATAAAAGAGAGACTGAAAATATGGGGGATGATGAAGTTGGGGATCTCTGTACTTGTCTCTCAATTTTGTGAATCTAAAACTGTCCTAAAGACAAATTTTAGTAGAGGTGAAAAGAAAGATTAGTTACTACATAGTAATTTGGGGGTGCTAAATTTAATCTTTTATACAATATTTAATATATTAATATTTAATATTTTGAATATATGCTAAGAAGTTTTGAAAACTATTATTGAATTTTAATCATTGCTAAGTTACACTTTACACATGGAACCAATTTGTTTATAATACTCTAAATGAGATTTCTGTTCAATTTAATGATGTGAGAATTTCTTACAAATACTATATGCTCATGCACACAGTGAATGTTCCATTGCTAGAATTAATATAATGTACACATGCATTTGTATATTGAAAAGAACAATTGATTTATTAATATTTAAGGATAATTTATCATACAGGATTGTATTTGTGTCTGTTTATAATGAGTTGGTAAATTATAGCCTTGTTATACATTGTTCCATTTCCTTACTGCCATTGGCTGCTTAATTTCTAAGCCTGCTGATGGCTTTTCTATATTTGGGGAACAAATATAGGGACAGTATATGGCTGAAATAATAATTTTCTAAAATGTATTTCTGGATGAGCTCAGTAATAGCCAATGGAAAGAAATCATTTAATCTATGCATAGGTGGTTGCCATGCATTTTCTTTATTAATAAAAGAAAATCACCTTCCAAACTTTTATTGAAAAGATGCTACATTTTCTTTTAAAAATGATGTTTGGCAGATCCATTTTGATTTCTATCTAAAATATTCCCTGGAAGACCAAGTATAAAAGGCTTGGTCCTTATCCTACGGAACTACTGGGAATTAGCAGGACCTATAGGAAGTAGGTTGCATAGGAAGAAAGGTCACCAAAAGCATGACCTCAGAGGTGATATGGGGTTCCTGGCCTTGGCTGATTTTAATAGCTGCTGGTCACCATGAGATGATGATTAAGCCTCCTCTGCCAGGTGATGCCACTAGATTGTATAGCCACACCACAGGGCCCAAACAATAGGCCAATAACCATGGATTGAACCAAGACAAACCTTCCCAATTCATAAGTTCTTTGTTTCAGGTATATTGTCACTGTGATGGAAATCACATTCTTTATAAGATTTCTTTTTGTTTTGTGGAATAAACATTCTAGTAGTTTTACAAAGCACAATGTGAGAGGTAATCCTCATGTCATTTTGTATGCATCCAGTCCTTGAACCAGAACCAGAATTAGAACTCCAATTCTCAAGTTTACACTGTTTTTTTTAAAAAATTTATTTATTTGCAAGCATAGAGTGATAGAGAGAAGAGAGACAGAGAGAATGGGCCAGCGACTCCAGCCACTGCAAATGAACTCCAGATGCATATACCACCTTGTGCATCTGGTTTTACATGGATACTGGGGAATCTAACCCAGGTCATTAGGCCTTACAGGCAAACATCTTAACTGCTGAGCCATCTTTCCAGCCAACTTCTGAAGGTCTTTCTCCCTTGGTTTTCAATACCCCAGACTTAATGAAGTAAATGCAATCTTACTTTTTGTTGTTGTTGTTGTTTTTTCCGAGGTAGGGTCTCACTCTAGCTCAGGCTAACCTGGAATTCACTACATAGTCTCAGGGTAACCTCTAACTCATGGCAATCCTCCTACCCCTGCCTCCCAGGTGCTGAGATTAAAGGCGTGTGCCACCACACCTGGCTTTACTTTTTTTGTTAGCACTTGATTTTTTCCCCCTAAAACATTTTTTCAATGCCTTTTATTCTTTAAAGTTTTGTTATTTTATGACTTTCTTTCCATTTATGTCTTTTTAAATTTCTTTCATCCTTTCAATGTACAAGCAGATCCATCTTGGTTCCTGTATTAATTTTGATTTATAGATTTAGTCTTATTCTATTTTACAAAAAGTTATAAAACCTTTTCTTCTATTCTCTCCCATGTATTCTATATTCTGTTTACATTTTTTCACTTATTTATCTCATTTCTTTTTCCTTTGCTTCACCATCTTAGTCTCCATACCAGTGAGGCTCTTGGTACTGCGCTCTTGCACTTTAATTGTGCTTAATTGTACACTTACTGTACTTAATAAGTTGATTTTCCTACTGTGTTCTACAGGGTAGCTCTATTCATGCCCTGCCTGCTACCATAGTTACCTGTATGGATACAACTAAGGTGAGCTCATCACCCACTTCTCTTTAGTATTTGGGGCTGGTGATATGGCTTAGCAGTTAAAGACACTTGCTTGCAAAGCCTGCCAGCCCAGGTACAATTCCCACACCTTCTCATTCTTGAGCCCAAACAGCTAGATATGGAAACTACTAGATCCCAGCTTCTTAAACTGTGTTTCACAACCTCAGTTGAGTTCACATAACTGAATGTGGGAGTTGCAAAAAAATTGGCAAGAGTGAAAATTCTTTGAATATGCAACAACTAATAATTAATCCCAAATCAACTAAACCTGAGATGCTTCTGGCAGTACTCATGTTGCAAGAGAGACTTCCCAGCAGCCTTAGCTCTGAACCCAACATGCATTTTGCACTGTGCATGCCATCACATCACCCAATGCCAACAAATGCTGCCTGAAGCCCCTTGGTTCAGGTTTGAAACTGAATTACACATGAGTGAGTGGTTTTAAATTTTATTTTATTTATTTTTTTACTGTACTAAATTTTCTGCTCTTATAGAAGCATAATGGTTAATAATAATGAGAAACAAAGACTTCTAATATTTATTTACAATTGTTGCTCGGTATATGTCAAATGAATATACCTTTGTATTGTATTGTATTAGAAAGTTTGATTTTAAAAATTGTTTGAACTGCTGACTTGAATTTCATAAAAAATCATTAAATGAATTTTGTCTTGGGATCAGGACAAAGGAATTCTTAATGGCCCTAAATGCATGTTTGCATTTGTACCAATTATTTATGTGAAGCACCATTCTCAGTCTTGATGATTATAAAATCAAAATATCAATTCATTGTGAAGAATGCTGAAGGTTTTCTGTGTCCTTTCATATCAAATAATCAGCCAAACTTAATGCTTTATGTAAAAATAAATGAACACACCCATCTCATTAGTATGCAGAGGTGCTGTACTCTGTAGCAAATTATGAAATTATATATACCAAAGAATTGACTTAAAATAAACTTCTTTATGACTTATTATCAGTAAGTGTTTTATTTGTGTAGCTATTTTATATGCCTGTGTACCCTGGATTGCATACAAATTTCTCAGGTGAAAGGGGCTGCCATGGGAAAGCGTTTCAGCAGCTCTGTTCTAGAACAATATTTATTAATGAGTTTGCTCATGTTTTTAATATTTTTCTTATTGTTATTGTATTTCTTGGAATCATATTACTTTTCCTTTATGGCATTAGTTAGCATTGTTTGGTGTCCCTTTTATTCTTCAGGTGGAATTTTTAGAAATTATTTCAGTTATTTATTTGCAAGCAGGGAAGAGATAGAGAGAAGAGAGATAGAGAGAATGGGTGCTCCAGGGCCTTCAGCCACTGCAAATGAACTCCTGATGCATGTGCATGTGCCACTTTGTGCATCTGGCTTTACATGGGTACTGGGGAGTCAAACTGGGGTTTCTAGGCTTTTCAGGCAAGAGCCTTAACTGCTAAGCTATTTCTCCAGCCCTAGATTTTTTTTTAAATTTTGTTTGTTTGTTGTTGTTTATTTATTTATTTGAGAGCCATAGAGAGAGCGAGAATGAGCTTGCCAGGGCCTCCAGCCACTGTAAACAAACTTCAGATGCATGCACCACCTTGTGCATCTGGTTTATGTGGTACTGGGGAATTGAACCTCAAACTGGGGTCCTTAGGCTTCACAGGCAAGTGCTTAACCACTAAGCCATCTCTCCAGGCCCAGCCCTAGATTTTTGTTTTTAAAATTTTACTGATATTTACATTTTAGATTTTTACAGAAGATCACACATAGCCAAAGTAATCCTAGGCAGAAAGGATGCTGCTGGGAAGATCATAATCCCTGACCTTATTATACTATAGAGCAATAGTGACAAACACAGTATGGCACTGGCACAAGACATATAGACCAATGGGACAGAATGGAGGACTCAGAAATATACCTACATAGCTATGGTCAGCTAATATTTGACAAAGACATCAAAAACATATACTGGAAAAAAAGACAGCCTGTTCAACAAATGGTACTGGCAAAATTGGGTATCTACTTGCAGATTCCTATCTCTCACTCTGCAGAAACATCACTTCAAAGTTGTGGTTTGATTCAGGTGTCCCCCATATACTTAGGTTTTCTGAATGCTAGGTTCCCAGCTGATGGAGATTTGGGAATAGTGTATTGTTGGGGGTGGGCTTATGGGTATTGTAGCCAGTTTCCCCTTGCCAGTGTGTTGGGCACACTCTTCTGTTGCTATCAGCCATCTTATATTGGCCAGGGGGTGATGTCTACTCTCTGCTCATGCTATCGTTTTCCCCTGCCATCATGGAGCTTCTCCTCAAGTTTGTAAGCCAAAATAAACCATTTCCCCCTCCCCAAATCTGCTCTTGGTTGGGCGATTTCTGCCAGCAATGCAAACCTGACTACAACAAAAATGGACCAAAGACCTTAATCTAAAACCAGAAATGCAGAACATATAGAGAGTACACTTTAACTTGTAGGTACAGACAATAACACAAGAACTAGTCCCAACAATCAACAAATGGGACACTTGAAAAGGTTTCTGAAGAACTAAGACAACTATCAACTCAGCAAACAGCCTATAGAATGGGAGAAGATGTATGCAAGCTGCATCTCAGCCAGTGGACTGATATCAAGAATATATAAAGAGAGCTGGAGAAATGGCTTAGCCATTAAGGCTCTTGCCTGTGAAGGCTAAGGACTCAGGTTCAATTTCCCTGTGCCCACATAAACCAGAGGCACAAGGTTGTGCATGCATCTGGAGTTTTTACAGTAATTAGAGGCCCTGGTATACCCATTCTCTCTCTCTATCTGCCTCTCTCTCTCTCTGTTTCTCTGTCTCTCTCTCTTACATTCAAATAAATAAAATATTCCAAAAAAAGAATATATAAAGAGTGCTGGAAGGATTGCTTAGTGGTTAAGGCACTTGCCTATGAAGCCCAAGGACTCTGGTTCTATTCCCCAGTACTCATGTAAGCCAGATAGACAAGGTGATACATGTGCTAGGAGTTCGTTTGCAGTGTCTAGAGACCTTGGCATGCCCATACTCTCTCTCTCTCTGCCTCTATCTCTCTCTCAAATAAATAAATAAAATAATATAAAAGGTTATATAAAGAACTGCAAAAATTAAACACCAAAAAACCAAGGTCTGCCTATATCAGTGTGGAGGTTTTTCATAAAGCCAAAAATCAAACCGCCAAATGACTCAACTTCACTCCTTCTGTACATATACTCAGAAGACTCCATGTCCTTTAACAGAGTCACTTGAACATTCATGTTTATTGCCACTCTATTCACAATAGCTAGGAAATGAAATCAAACTAGATGTCCGTCTACTGGTGACTGGATGATGAAAGTGTAGTACATATGCACAATGGATTTGTATCCAGCTCTAAAAAAAAACAAAATTATGAAATTTGCAGGAATACAGATGGAACCGGAAAGTTTACTGAGTTAACCCAGACCTAGAAAAACCAAATCATACATTATTTTTCATATGTGGGATGTAACTTCGAATTTTTGTGTGTATATAAGTGATAGATGTGATAATATGGTGCAGGCTATTAACTCGATAGGAGAGCATGGCAGGGGAACAGGAGATGCTGAGAAATGGGGGGAGGGAGTGCAGAAGGACACATGTGACATGAAAGCAGGATGGAGACTATAGTGGGGAGGACAAGATGGAAATGTGGGAGAAGGAAGGAAGGCTAAAAATAAATTCTGACTGAAAAGATTGTTGTAATGAAATCTAATTCCTTGTTTATAATAAAAATAAAATTTTATATCTTCAAGAACATTTTATTTCCTGATTTTTCTTCTTTCTAAACAACTTGACTTTAGGAATCATTTTGAATACCACAGCCCCTTGAATATTATTAGAGTTTTACTAGTTAATTCTCCTGAATTAGTTTTGCTTCCCATAGTGTTAATTGTTCTGTGTGATTACATTGGCTCTTTTATTTGGTAGTGTATATTTACCTCAAGTGCCTTGTTTTCCTTCATTGTGATTCTATTATTGAATGGAGAACCAAGTTGAATAACATAGGGAAGGTACATGGATTTCTTCTACAAAGGCCATAGTGATTAAGAGTGTGCACCATGAAGCAAGACATCTTGGTTGGCTGTTCTTGCTGAGCCATGTAAAATCTGTGAGGCCTTTGGGTGATCATTTTACCATTTCTGTACTTTATTCACAAAATGAATAACTGTGCCTTCCTCATGGTAGAATTAGATGACACTGTGTGGCACTTGACAAAGGTTAACTCCAATTTCTGTGAACAGATCTGTGCCCTGTTTTTTTTTTTTTTTTTTTTTTTTTTTGCACTTGAAAGACATGACTTTTTCAGCTTTTGGAAGGAAGGGTGGAGGAGTGCAGGACAGAGATATTTAATGCTGAAAGGAGCATACTGGTTTCATGTTTTTTACTTGGGAGGGGTTGCATATCCTCTTTCTTTTGCACCTTTGTTTTACAGGCTTACAGAGACCTGAGTCTCTGCTTTTCTCTAATCCCAGCACTTGGGAAGCAAAGGTAGGAGGATTGTGGAGAGTTTGAGGCCACCCTGAGACTACATAGTGAATTCCAGGTCAGCCTGGGCTAGAGTAAAACCCTACCTTCAAAAACAAAAAACAAAAAACAAAAAACAAAAATCCCCAATATTATAGGATTTTAAAATAAGAAGTCTAGGTATTTTTGGGAAAACATCACTTTTTAAAAAATAGAATAATTCTTATTTTGATTTGGGACAAAAATGATTTAAATTTTTTCCTATATGAGCCACCTAAAGGTGTATATGTGGGCTCATTATCTCAAGTATTCTACATACAATCCCTTTGTGCATAACCTTGTTTCTCCTATTGCTTCTTTATTTCACATAATTTCCTCATGGTTTAATTTCCTTCTTGTGAAAATTTCATGTGGTAACATCCTTGGTAATGCCATCACTGTATAAGTACTTGTTAATTCCTCAGCTATTGTTGGGGATACAAGCTCATAATATAGAAGGAGGGATGAGTAATAAATAGGTAAGAAGGTGCTGGAGGTGTAGGTAAGTGCTAAAGCACCTGCCTATTAAGTCTGAGGCTAATATCTCTAGCAACACACATGCACACATACACACACACAAAACCCCAAATAAGTACATATTAGTGTTAGTGTATTAGATGGCCATGAAGAAAGTTAAGAACAAACTGGCAATGGTTTTGGTTAGAGACATATTTAGAGTAATATTTTAGAGTCTTCAGAATAAAGCATCTTACTGAACTTGCTACACCCTAGTCGCTGCATAAGGAGTGAAGTTTAAGTAGAGCAACAACAGAAGCAGGAGGATGTGTGAAGTGTTGGGAGGCTATTCCAGGAGTTCTAATGAGAGATGATAGGACATTCCTGAGGCACAAAATTATAAACCCCTTGAGAGCAGAATCTTCAGTCACTCCTGTTTCTGTATGCATGAGTCTACCTGTCTTATAGTAGGTGTGCCATAAACTTGTGTATAATGAATGTACAGATGACCAGAGCCCCACAACCACTATGATTAGAAAGTTCACTTCCTCACTCTCTTCACAAATCCAAGGCCTGAAAGAGCTTGTTTGCCCCATCCATCCTGTGACAACGCAGAGAGAAGGCATGTCTATGAAAAATGGGCCCTTGGGATGAAGAGATAGCTTAACAGTTTAGGTGCTAAGGACCCATGTTCAACTCTCCGGATCCCATGTACGGCAGACACACACAGGTGAGGCAACCACAAGTTTGCAGATACCCACTAGGTATTGCAAGTATCTGGAGTTCGATTATTGTAGCTGAGGCTCTGATGTGCCAATTTTCCTTCTTCCACCTGTCTCTCTCACTCTCTCTAAAATTAAAAAAAAAGGGGGGGAGCTTCATACACTCTTGAATCTGACATCTTGGTCCTGAACTTCCCAGTGTCCAGACCTGTGAGAAATAAGCCTTGTCTCTAAGCCATCAAATTTATGACAATTTTGTCATAGCAGCCCAAGTGGATTGTGCCATAATCCTAAGGCAGGGATGAACTTATTCTGTTAGAGGAAGAACCAGTGACCAGTATTAGGAGGAAACAGGGCAGGAGTTTGAGGTATAATGTGGCCAGGTCTCTGTAGGACCGTATTCTCCAGGAGAAGTTTAGATTTAGAGAAACTGTTGGGAGGGGAGTAAACTGTGTAAAAGCCATAGTTAGATTCATTTATGAAAAATTACTCTGCTGGGTGGCCATTAGACTACAGGGCACACAAGAATAAAATCAGAAGAAAGAGTGAGGAAGGAACTATAGGATAGATAGAAGATGTAAGAATGCTGGGGAAACATAATTGAGGGGGATATCAGGAGATGGGAAAGAACTAAAAAGGGCTTTCAGAGTTTGGGGCTGCATAGATGTACAATGTATAGTTATACCAACTAGCATGAAAAAAAGAAAAGGTAGTTTGTGTGTGGATAGGGAAATCAGTTTAATTATGTTAACATTGATGAGTTTGGAGGTTTGAATCAAATGTCTCCCATAAACTCATATGTTTTGAACGTTTGGTCCCCAGCTGGTGGCAATTTGGGAGGAGGAGCCTTGCTGGAGGAGGTATGGTCTTGGGGAAAGGATTTGGGGTGTTATAGCCAGTTCCCCCTTGTCAGAGCTCAGCTCACTTTCTTACTGCTGTTTCCTACCTGCTATGGTTGAGGTGATGTCCAGACTCTGCTCATGCCATACTTTCCGCTGCCTTCATGAAGCTTTTATTCAAGACTATAAGCCAAACTAAAATCCTTTCCTCTCATCAGCTGATTTTGGTCAGGTGCTTTGTCCCAGCAATGAAAAGGTAACTTCAACCATAGGTCACTTAGACATCAAGATGAACAGGCTGAATGAAATCCAGAGTTTAAGCAGGCAAGTAGGAATAGAAAACAGATTTGGTGTCCACATTAGGTGGTATTTGAAGAGCTGAGAATGATCTAGGGAGTGTGGTTAGGCAGAAGATAAGTCAAGAACTGAATCTTGAAGGATCTTCTACATTTAGTGCAAGAGTATGCCCTTATGAGTCTCTCTCTCCTTTGAGGATCTTTCCCTAAATTACAGAAAGACATTATACAATAAGTACCTTGCATATGATCTCACCCATCATTTGTCCTTGAAATTTGACATTTCCTGTGTGCAAATATCATTCCTATTTTCAGTGTTTAGTATAGATTCTTTCAATTATCACATTTACTCTGTGCAATTTGGGAAGGAGTGATATAAAACTACATGTTCAGAAGCTTTATTTAATAATTTGAACAACCAACATCACTTACAGATCTCCCACATTTTGAATGAAAAGTGAAAGACTACATTTTAGGACTAAAATTCATTTTAGACTCCGAATTTATGAAAACAGCAACATTAAAAATACTAAAAATAGAAACAATTACCACAGGGTGGGGAGATATCTCAGTGGGTAAAGTGCTTGTCATGCCAGCAGAAGGATCTGAGTTGTATGCCCAGCACCCATGTTACATGTGAGATATGATAGTGAACACCAGTAATTCCAGAGCTGGACAAGCAAACTTGGGGAATCCCTGAGTCTCACTGGCTAGTTAGTCTAGCCAAATCAGTGAGCTCCGGCTTCAGTGAGAGACCCTCTCTCAAAGAGGAAGGTAGAGAGTGATCCAGAAACAAATCCAGTGTCAACTTCTGGCATGTGCGTGTGCACACATGCATGCACAGCAACACACCTACATGTACTAACATACATAAGAATGTGCATACATATATGCATGCACACCACACACATGCACCCACATACATAAGAATATGCATGCATACATTCATGCATATCACACATACATGCACCCACATAATATGAATATGAACATGTACCTGCATTTATACCACACATACATGCACCCACATACATATGAATATGCATACCTACATGCACATATGCCACACACACATACACCTATAAACATATGGATATAAATACTTACATGCACATACACCACACAGAAATACACACCCACCCACATGCATAGGAACATGATACATAAATGCATGCACACCACACATACATATGCACTCACATATGTATGAATAACCATACATACATGTACACACTCCACACACATCCACATACATATGAATATATTCATACACATACCAACATGCATATGAATATTTATACATGCATGCACATACACCATACTCACATACATATGAATATGCATACATACACAAACATACACCACACACAACACACACATCCATCCACATTCATAGGCATATGAATGCATACATGCACACATACCACACACATGTACCCATATACATATGAATATGCATGCATACATATATGCATGCACACCACACACATGTACCCACATATATATATATGAATATGCATAATACACATATAATATACACATGCACCCATATACATATGAATATGCCTACATGCATGCACAAAAACATTCATCCACATTCATATGAATATGCACACACACATGCACACACGAACACACACATGCACCCACATACATATGAATATGCATACATACATGCACACACAAACACACACATGCACCCACATACATATGAAAATGCATACGTACATGCACACAGCACACACACAAAACAATTCCTAAGATGATGTGTGGTATGTCTTATATTTGAAATAATGACTCTATTAAATTTGCTTTGTGAGGATCATTTGAGCATCTTATGTTTCTTCTAACTTATTTATGATTCATTATTAGAGTTCATATATGGTTCATTATTAGAGTGTAACTATTCCAAAAGGCAAGCAAGACGTATGACCAGCTATGACTTGCATGGAGGTAGATTTGGATTGGAGCTTACAAAACTCTGAGGCAAAATGAAACACTTCTCTTTATATGTTGATGACTTCAGATGTTTGTTATACTAATAAAAAGACTAACATAGTATCCATAATGCTAATGGAAAGATTATTATAATTTTTACTTTGATTATCTTAGATACTGTGAATAGCCATTCCGGGCTTCTGTTCGCGTTTGGAGTGGGGGAATCTAAAATACAGGAGAGCGAGGAGAAGCAAATGGAGAGAAGGATTAAGGAGATGTGAACAGGTATGGGTGAGGTAGAGCTTGCTGCTACTGTCCTGGGCTTCCCTACACCTGCCATCTTCCTATGGAGTCACACATTCAAGTTGAACCCTGCATGGGACCGTAGGTGAAAGGGAGCACAGCGCAAAGATGCAGCAGAACCCTCAGCCATCCATCTTGTGTACTGACCCTGATCTCCCGTTCCACTTCTAACTCCTCAAATCAGATGTCTTGGCAGCAGCAGACAGGACCAATGTCAGTGACAGACTGCAGAAATAGAAGTGGTAATACCTAGAGCAGAGACAAATTTCACAGTTTAGCTATTATTAGTAAAGTACTATGAGAATAGCAGATGACAGGCTATGTGAGTTCAAAGAATTCTGTTATTAGAAGTAGGTTGTTAAATATATATGCATAAGGGATTCAGACAGAAAAGGTAGTGGATTCTAAGATAATGAATTCTACACTTTGGAGGACTCTGACTCTGGTGTTACTTGCTAGAAAATACTGGAAATATTGAAGTGGCTGGACAGTTTTTTCAATAGTTGAAAAGTTATAGGACTTAATGCATAATGAGTAGGTTATGGCTTGTTAATGCTTTCAATTTGGTAGAACAAACAAAAGAAAATTTAGAGTTGTCATTGTGACAATCGGAGTTTTTCCCACCCCTTTAAATTATTGCCTTTTTCTCATAGACACTATTTCACTCAGTCTTATTTGGAATTCAGATGTGGCTCTTTGATAAACCAAGTCTGGAATAGGAATGCTTCTCTAATGCTGTCAGTATGTTATTACAAACATTCAGAGCCCAATCCCATGGTGGCCGTCACTTGCCTTACTCTCACTGAATTTGTTGTGTATGATTTTTTGTTCCTAACAGAAAATTACTAAGGCTATTATGTTCACAATATTTGAAAAACTAGTGACATTGGGGATTGTAAGAAAAAGGTATCTTTGTTTTCTTTTGGAAAACAAAGCTACCAAAATTATTTTAGATTACAATATTGGCACAAAGAATAGTGCCACAATATCTGTATGGAAAATGTGCATTTCTGTGTGAAGTCAATTTTGAAAATTCGGTATAATACTCTTTCCTTGTACACTGTCTCTTCTTCGAGTTTCCCAGGATGTTCTACAAAGATACAGACGTTAATTAGACCTCACAGTGTCCTTGTAAGGAAAATAGTGAATTACTCCTATTTACATAATGCAAGAAAACTTGGGGAAGGATTACAAAAAATGTTACTGACTGAACTGGAGTAGAATGCATAGTATCTCACAGACCGGCTAGCCTGGCAAATGGAGCAGTGAACACTAAGAAACAAGGTGTTAGGCCAGGACCAACACCTGAAAGTTATACTCTGACCATATACTCAGAGTGGCACATGCACACCTGCACCCACACCCACACACGCACACCCACATACGCACACGCACACACACTCACACACACATATACCATACCAAAAATTACAGCAGCCTACAGCATTTAAAAACGTTCAAAATATGAATTCCCATGAACTGCATGAGGAAGGAGGCAGCTCTAAGTCATTTAGAAGGCAATTGATATGATGTTTTTTTGATGAGAAACAATTCTGTCTTTTAACTTCACAATTCATCATAAAGTAAAACATTTAAGCCATGGTAGGTTGACAGTTGGTCCGAAATACAACTATATATTAGACATCTCTAATAAATTTTAAACTTTTTATTCCATAATAATATTCTGAAATGATTCACTGTATATTTGATAAAGTATATGTAATGTGCACCAGAAACTAGGACATTCCCAATGTGTCAACTGTAACTTTCACAATCCTGTCAGTGTGTTTGCACATTCATTTTTTTCCTTAGAAAGAGAATATTCATTGGGCTCATTTTATATGACCATGAATCTTACAAAGCAGTGTACATAAAATGTTGTGGCTTGCTGCTAAATGTACAATTGGGATCTAACGTCCCTGAGAACTCTATGGATATAGCTCCCTGCAGCAGCAGTATGACCTGGTTATTTTCTTTCAAAGATGAAAACTAATTTGATGAATCTATGGTTGGGTGACTTTTCCTGGGGAGACATGAAGAAATGCCCCTCTACCATAGACAGGGCACTGACAACAGACAAAAAGAAATGATTGCACCTACATCTATCTTAGTGAACCAGTGAGTTTATTGGGGTTACTTACAGGAGCATGGGTTACATCATGAAAAAGACCCAGGGCAGCATGGGTAGCAACTTACTGAAAGCTGCATCCCCTGAGCTCCCTGTGCTACCTGCAGACAGCTCAGAGAGTCTCTGCTCTCCAGCAATTGTTTATTGCTTTTATAACCTTGGGAAGGGGCCTTGTGAATTCTCCAACTTTCCAAACATAGTAAGTTTTATTAGCTTTGTGAGCCTTGTAAGTCTTGTTTACTTTCTGAGTCTTATGAGCCTCCTTCCTCTGTCCAGGAGGGGATGTTTCAATTTGGAAGAAATAGTTGCACAACACATTTATTTATTTTACTTTTTATTTTTTATTATTTTTTTGAAGACACACACACAGAGAGACACACACAGAGAGAGAGAGAGAGAGAGAGAGAGAGAGAGAGAGAGAAGACAGAGATGGGCGTGCCAGCAGTGTCTCAGCTGCTGTGAATGAAATCCAGATGTGTGCGCCCCCTTGTGGTCAAGTGCGGCATTGTGCCCTTGTGTCACTTTGCATCTGGCTAATCTTGGGACCTGGACATTGGAACCAGTGTTCTTAGGCTTAGATGGCAGGCGCCTTAACCCCTAAGCCATCTCTCCAGCCCAACACATTTATTTTTAAATGATTCAATTTTCATGTTCTAGTTCTTTCCACCTCCCATTTAAAGGGAACTAGCCTGAAAGTGCTATTCATGGAAGTTCTGTGCATGGAGGGAGGATGATGGTGTGTGTAGTCTTTGGGTGATACAGTGGTATTTGTACCTCAAAGTCCTTGATTTTCATGGCAGAATGTCTCTGAGAAGACAGCCTCAGTTTCTGCCTAATGATTTGTATTGTGAGAATGGTGAATGGCAACAGAGGGAAGGAGTGCCTTAAAATGGACTCAAGCTTTGCCTCAAGCCATTTGATATCTGTGTCCATGGTTATGAAAGAAATGGAAGCCTGATTCAAGTCTAAAGTTCTTCAATAAAGGAAAAGCATTACTATTTATTTATTTGTTTGTTTTTGTGCTGATCAGTATTGAACGCAAGGTTGTATATATGCCATGCAAGAGCTTCATCACTAAGCGATGAGCCCTATCCCTGTTTTAATATATTTTGAGATAGGATCTCACTAAGTTGTTCAGACTGGCCTTGAAAATGTGATCTTCCTGCCTTGGCCTCCCCAGCACATGGTCTTGTAGTTGTGTACCAAAGTGCCAGGCTGTGGATTACACTTTAGGGGAGAAGGATTAAGATGCCCCATAACAAGAAGGACAAGAGTAAACAGAAACAAGCTTTTGAGATGAAGGCCAAGTTCATTCATTCATTCAAACAATGTTCATTCAATAATGTGTAGCAGAAACTCCATTAGCTACTAGCAGTTGCATGGAGGATAGGGGAGACTTTTTTCCTTAGTCTCTTCAGCACAGGCTCCAGAGAAGCAAAAAAGCAATCATAAACACCTGACACAGCACAAGTACTAAAAATACATCAAGTGAATTAATGAATTTAAAATGTGACCATCCTACTGTAATAAAACATTAAATACTATTCATGAGATTTCTTTTAAACATGTTAATTACAAGCAATACAGTGAGCTTTCAGACATACATATAATCATGGAATCATGGCATATGTACAAATACTAAAAGTGGGTTTTGAAGTGCTTTTGAAAAGGAAAGCTATAATACAGTACCAAGATGTTTGAGGAGTAGACTTTACATGGAAATAACAGTTTTTGTAAACTATTTTAGGATTGTATAGGGTGTGGTATATGTTTTCATGCATAATGATATAAAGCAGAACAAAGGAGACATTAGGTGTTATTGCTATTCCATCTTATCTTTATTTTAAAAACAGAAAAGAACTAAGGAGAAAATTTTGAGAATATTTCATTTTTTTAAAACCATACCTTCTAATATTTTAATATCTTGCTTTTACTTACAGACATACCTATTTGTTATGAAAATATGCATGTATTTTATTTTCACACTATGAAGGCCATTAAAAGGATTTGAAATGACTTTGTGTGTTATGTATGTATGTGTATAGAGAAAGAGCAACTGAACGAGGGGAACCATGAAGTCTAGAAAGGGAACAAGAGAAGGAGGAAAGTTCCTTTTTACTGATCCTTCCTCCCTCCCTCTTCATTTCCTCATACTCTTCTTCCTCTTCCTCTCGCTTCTCTCCCCCATCCTCCTCTTCCTCTTTATCCACCTCCTTTTATTTATTTATTTATTTATTTATTTATTTATTTATTTATTGCCAAGATTTGATGAAACTCTGGCTGTCTTTGAACTTGCTGTGTAGCAGTGTATTAGGGGATGATCTTGAACTTTTGGTCTTCCTGCTTCTTCCTGTCAAGTGCTGGAATTACTGCCTTCTGCAGCCAGGTCTTCATTGCTAGGGTAAACATCCAACCAGACAGTTTATGGGAAGATGGGATTTCTTCCAAGCTTACAGAGTCCAGGGGAACACCATCAATTACATAAGATACTGGCTCCCTTTCATAGATCCAAGTAGAGAGACATCACCAAAAGCCATCATGGCAAAACCAAACAGCCAGAGCTCAAACTGCTCTCCCCACACCTTGTAAGGCTGGACAGGAGATCCAACCCCAAATACCTCTTAAGGATAGACTCCACGATACCTCCCTGTAGCAGGGTTCTGCCTGCTAGGGGCTCAAGAAGGAAGTTTAATAAAAAATGACTGACATCTCTCTCTGTCTCCCTCTCTCTCTGTCTCTCGCTGTCTCTCTCTCTCTCTCTCAAAAAAAAAAAAAAGGGATGGAGAGATGGCTTAGCAGTTAAGGCACCTGCCTCCTAAGCCTAAGAATGCTGGTTCCAATCTCCAGCAGTTCCAATCTCCAGGTCCCATGTTTGGCCAGATGCAAAGTGATGCAAGGGTGCAATGCCGCACTTGACCACAAGGGGCACACGTATCTGGATTTCATTTGCAGCAGCTGAGAGGTTGCTGGCGCGCCCATCTCTCTCTGCCTTCCTCTTCCTCTCTCTCTGTCTCTCTCCAAAAAACAAATGACTGAGTCTATGGGGCCATACATTCAAACTACCACACTTATCTACGCCACTATGCCCAGCGACGCAGTGCTGGGGATCAAACCTAGGGCCTGGTGCATGCTAGGCAAGCACTTTACCAAGTGAGCCTCAGCCTGACTCTAATTTCTCTATGTACCATGTTGTTATTAAGTTTCTTCAGATTAGACTTTAAAGGTTGCTAGTTGTTTTGAATTCCTTAGAAAAAAAAAAAAAAAAAAAAAAAAAAAAGAAAAGGTTGGATTGTTTTTGTTAGCCCATAGTTTCATACTCTTATAGTATATAATGCAATCAATAATTTTTAACCCTTTGAAAATATTACATGTGACACATCTGGATTTCTCTCCTGGTAGCACCTGCATTAACACCCCAGAAAGAGGATGTGGAATGCAAATTGACTATGATGTTGAGAAACAAGCAATTAAGATGGAGATTTACTTACTGTCCTGATCCTTGATCAAGTTTCCTCCCCATTATTGTAAATTTCTTTCTTGTTTTAAATTCTTTTTCATTGCTATTGGTTGTTTTTCATAAATTTTTTATTGGGAACTTTAAAATATGAGCATACTGCAAATTGATTGTATTTCCAGCAGATTATCCTCTTATTTGCCCTCTCTGCCACCCCCACTCCTCACTCCTCTGTGCAGGTATTGGTGATCACTGTGTGGTCACAAACACACCAGTCTGTTCATGGGACGACAATGCCTCAACAGTACACTTTCTACCTACTGGCTTCATTTCTTTCTTTTTCTTTCTTTCTTTCTTTCTTTCTTTCTTTCTTTCTTTCTTTCTTTCTTTCTTTCTTTCTTCTTCCTCCCTCCCTCCCTCCCTCCCTCCCTCCCTCCCTCCCTCCCTCCCTCCCTCCTTTCTTTCTTTCTTTCTTTCTTTCTTTCTTTCTTTCTTTCTTTCTTTCTTTCTTCTTTTTTTGTTTTTTCACGGTAGGATCTCACTCTAGCCTAGCTGACCTGGAATTCACTTTCAGGGTGGCCTTGAACTCATGGCAGTTCTCCTACATCTGCCTCCTGAGTGCTGGGATTAAAGGCGTGCACCACCCCGCCCGGCTGGCTTAGTCTATTTCTAAATATGTGCTTTTTGTTTCAACGTGTTGTCCCTTCCATCTCATTTTCTCCCATGCATTTTATATACCTTTGCCCTTGCAGTATGATCTTTAAGAAATTATTCTGCAAAGTGTTTACCTCTCGAGAATTACTTATGTACTGCCTTAGGGGCCCTTGTAAATACCAAAATAAAATTTAACAGACATGCATAGCTGCATATATATTTCATGAATATATTTCCATGGAACTGATTGAAGCTATAATGGAAGAGATAATATATTTGTAAATTTTGTTTCTTCTATTTTAAGGGCTAAAAAATTAAAATACTTGACTCCTAGCCATCATTGTAGGCAGTATTGCCAGCAAACACGGGATTTTGTTAAGAATGATGTCAGTGGAGACTTGGGGGAAAATAGAAGCCTAGAGGAGAAACACTGTGAGAAGATGATGCATGACTTTTGTTTTCTTATTTCCTGGAATGTAGATATGATGTATTAAGGTATAGTGGTTATTTACTAAACATAAGAACAAAAGCTATGCATTGAGTACACACAGCAAAAAGACTGAAGGCTCCTAGTTTTTTTTTAATGGCATTTTAAAGATGAAATGGGTGCCTTGACTATGAATTTATGGTTTTGTAAAAAAAATAAGCTGTGGTTGTGAAGCCACTGCCTTGAATTGTAGTTTTCAATTTTATCTGAATGTATTTGGATCTAGAATTAAGTAGCAGAGTGTGATTTTTACTCTTCAGCTTCCCAATGGAGATTCCCAAGTCACTTTCTGGTTATGGTGACTAAATACCTGACAAGAAGCAACTTAAGGAAGGAAGGGTTTGTTGTGGCTCACAGTTTGAGGTCACAGTTCATCATGGTGGGAAAGGCATGCTGGCAGGATGATGAAGCATCTGGTCACATTTTGTCCACTGTGAAGAAGAGGGTGATGAATACTTCTACTCAACACCCTTTCCTCTTTTTGTCCATTATGGGACCCCCCAGCTTAAGAAATGGTGTCACCCACACTTAGGGTGGGTTCCACCTCAAGTAACCTAATCTAGAAAATCCCTCAAAGACATCCCCAGACATTCGTTTCTATGGTATTCCTAAGTCCTGTCAAGTTGACAACAATGGATGAACCATCACAAGGACAAAGACTGGAAGCTAAGTTCTTTCTGCTGACACATGCCATGATAGCCAAGAACCAGGGTGCTAGCAACACAAAAGAGAGAAGACTTTTTGTGGAAAGAAAATGGGTTTTCCTCATTCTCTCCTTACAGGGTAACAAGGAGTCCTTAATGGCTAACATAGTAGTACAGAGAATGAAGCCTAGAATGGAGAATACACGGAAGACAAGACAGCTGGCCTGTGGTTCTGTGAACCATGGAGGTGATGGTCAGTCATGTTCCCTGGGAGCATAAGGTACAGAGGTCCTCAGGAAGCCCAGACAAGAACCTGCATTTCTGCAGCCACTATGAATGAAGCAAATCATGTTCCAAAGATTGGAAATTCACAACTTTCTTTGTACTGTCATTTACCATCTAATAACTGTCTGTTTCTCTGTCTGTGTCTCTTTCTCCCTGTGTGTGTATGTGCTTTTTATTATTAATCTGGTCCTAAGCATGACAGAACATGTTCTGTTCTGTGTTTGTGATTCTTTAATAGTGAGAAAAGAAAATTGCCAAGAATTTTATGTGAAACTGCCAAGTTATGTATGATAGTTTCCCCAATGGAGGTTATTAAGGCAAAATCAAATAAAATCAGCCCACCCTGTGAGGAACTTTGCCAGACTGAGAACAGCCCTTATCTTTATCCAGCTGCAGCAATGACTGACACACATAATATCAAAGCTTACAAAGGACAAAACAAAGCCAAGATGAGCAACATTTCTTTAAGTTCAATACATATAAATCAAAATCTGGTAGGTCGGAGCTGGTATTTTGTTTTTCATGACATCTTGGCTTTGATGCTGAAATAAATTGAAACTTAGTGTTAAGATCTTTGTGATGGGTGATAGCTTACTTGAACGAGCAATATTGTGAAATAGACTTCACTGTACAAATGCTATTGGCAATGTGTGTAAGACATAGCTTGTCTTATACCAGTTAGTTAATCCAAATGATTGTCTAGAAAGTTAGAAGAAAGAGGTTTAGACGCAAAGAGCCAGTATGTCTTTGTTTTAGGGAGTAGGGTTTTTTAAAATGAAAGATACAACAAAGAATAAGATGGAAGGATGAGAATAAAAAGGAATTAAAAAGAGATTATTGTGGCTTGAATATGAAATGCCCCCCAGAGGGTAAAGTGTTTGAATATTTCATCCTTAGCTGCTGGTACTATTTGGGAAAGTACTTTCAGGAGGTTGCACCTTATTGCAAGAATTTAGCTAGAGATACTCTCCTTGAGGTTTTATAGCCCAGCCTTACTTCCTGTCCACTCTCTGCTTCCTGACTCTAGACTGAATGTGAACAGCTGCTTCCTACTTCTGCAGCCATGCTTTCTCCACCATGATGGATCAAATCCCCTAGAATGGAAGCCAAACCAAATGCTTGTGGTTATCCCAAGAAGAAAAGTAACTGATCCTAAGTATGAAGGCTATCCCTGCTATCAAGGAGCTGACTAGTTTATTTCCTATGCATGTGTGCTCTGTAGTTTTGAAGAGGATCTTAGATAGCTAATGCTGTTTGGTCTTGATGGCTGCTTAAGATATCTGAGAAAAAGGAGAGAAACCCATGTCCCTAATGAGAAGGTGTGAATTTTAGTTCCTAAGGAAAGTGATCAGGTTTTGCCCATCAGTCGTGTCCTGTTCTTCTCATTCTAGAGGAAAGCATGGCACGTGGTTGGCATGCCAAGACATTAGCTTCATTTGTGGCACATGCCTCCACAGAGCAGAATTTTATAAAGCAGAGGTAAGATGGCATACCCTCGCTAGCATCCTGTCTTCACTGACATATCCTCACAACCAAAATCTTCCACTTTTCTATTCCAGCTGTCACTCTATGCATATATATAAATAGATTCTTCCTCATTTATTCACTCTTCGTGCCCATTCAGTTCATTCTTCAGGGTAGAGAGACAAGAACCAGACAGAAAAATCAACTGTATCAGTGGTTAGAATGCCCAATATGTCTTTCAATGTTGTTAAGAATGGTTCACCAAAGTGCAAAACCATTCCTACAATGTAATTTAATTCTGCAGTGAAAATGAATAATCTATTATTTTATGCAATAACATGGATGAATGCATTCTTTAAATAAAGCATTGCTTGAACTAAGTAAATGCTAAAAGATGACCTACAGAAATACCATTAAAAACAAAAAACAAAACAAAACAAAAGCTCTTGCTCCCACCAGGAAATAAATCCCAAACAGCATACTGTTTAAGCTTAAACAAACATATGGTTAAAAAGTCATGAATAAAAGAATCATGTGAAGATTAAACAAAAATTTAAAAATGTCTTTTGGGCCATGGGGAAAGCACATAATATAGGAAAGGGACACAGAAATCGATGTCACATTATTGGTTAAACTTTTTAAGTTGGGGGTACCTCTGTTAAACTATCCATGCTGTGTGTCTCATATTGATTTTTGTTATGTAAATTCTTATGTATGTGTCAAATATTAATTAGTAAGAAGAGTGGCACAGAAACCAGCTCACCATTTTTTCCTTTTTATTTTTTCCTGTCTTTTAAAATATTTTTATTTATTTATTTGCAAGCAAAGAGAGAATGAAAGAGAGAACAAAAGAGAAGAAATGATGTACCAGGGCCTCTTGCTACTGCAAACAAACTCCAGATGCATGCACCGTCTTGTGCATCTGGCTTTATGTGGCTACCGGGGAACCAAACCCCGGCCTTCACGATTTGCAAGCAAGTGCCTTTAACTGCTGAGCCATCTTTCCAACACTTTTTCCTTTTTGTTTTCTTTTTATTTCATCTTATTCTCCTCATCCTTCTTTTACTACCCAAAACATTATAAATTACTTATAATAAATAGTTTTCTCCATTTTTTCAAGAACTTAACAAACATGTAGTCTCAAAGGAAGATTTTATTTTGTACCTTATATTTAATTTGGCTGAGGCTACTAGAAAAAAATGTCAGCTATATACTCTAAGGGATAAAAGTATACGGTTAAATACTTGTGTGTGTAAACCTTATCATACTTCCTTTCTCCAAAAAGGAAAAACTACTCAACAAATTGTCAAGCTATGTGTGGTGGCAAATGCTAGAGAGAACTAGGGGAGAGAAAAGTTTTTAGGAAAAAATTGGAATAAGTGTAGTTCTGATTCATCTGAAATGCCAAAAAGAAGCAAAGAAGAAGGGGTTTGAAAGAGTCCTCCTCATCAAATCCATTCTGCTTCAGATATTTCAATTATTTTACAGATGTTAGCAAGGGTATCCCCTCCATGTTAAACTGTAATACACAATATAGAATTGTTGTGGCTCAAAGAATAAATCACAACCTAAAAACTAAGCATACTTGGTCACTAGTGGAAATGTTTTCCAGAAGCCTACCTCCTGCATTGTTAGTATAGAGTTTTCTTAGAGTAAAACCCAACTCCAGTTTTATAGTATGAAAAATCTATTTTGACCAGCCTGGTGAGACCCTACCTCAAAAAACCAAAAAAAGAAAAAAAAATCTATTTTGCAGTTACTTTAGGAAAATTTTCTTGCTATTTTATTTTTAGAAGATTTGTCAAAAAGGAGGGCCAACTGCAAGAATGTATTGTCTGTGTTGGAATCTTCATTATTTAAGCTGCATGTAACTTTTGAGGTGGTAGTGTTCCAGACATGAGAGAGCACCCAGCACTACTCTCCTTTCTACGCTCTGGACGCTGGCGAACAAGCATATCCATAGCCTGAGTATCATACTTTTCTTTCCTTCATGCCTCAAGGAAGTCTATTGGATGCCAAACTTCAAAACCCAGTTTTGCTTCATTCATTTTAATGGGTAGCAAGGAGTTGGTTCAGAAACTGATACCGTCTTACTCTGACCTTTCTCAGTGTGTTAAATGCCCTCAAGTCCTCTGCACTGGAGTGTGGCGAGTGGAGCTGAATTCTCATCAATCTCATGAAGGAAGGCAATACATTTGATCTACTGAATAGTTTCAAGCCACTGCTTCCATAATTCAAAATATATAGTTGCAGTCCATTTCCTGCAAGGGTGGCTGCATCAGGGTCTGTAATCTGAGGCACTGAATATTCATCCAAGAACTGATCCTTATCTCCACTATCACAAATATCCAATTTCCTGATGTCATTGCCTCAATCTTTCATTCACAAGAAGGATGTAGAATTTTAGCACATGTTCTTTGCGGGTGGGTGGGGTTATCTAGAGAGATTGTAACCTCATTTCCTGTTGCAACTTTGGAGGAGTTTACTCTTAGTATTGAGGAGAAGCATTTGAGATCATGAGCCAAGGCTAATTATATTCCCAAGATGGTAAGATATTATCTAAACAATTTCCTGTGAATGAAGACAGAGTAACAATCAATGAACACTTCCCATTGAAGTGACTCTTTGACTTTTGAGAGGAATTTTTAGAGAAGAATAATTGTATAATTTCAAACTCCGAGAACCTTATGCTTAGAAAAGTAAAGGGCCAGACCTTTAAATTCCAAAACAATACAAATAACAAAACAGCTAATTAAAGTCAAAATTATCACTTTTGGCTTTAATGTCACTAAATAAAATATGTGTGTGTGTGTGTGTGTGCGCGCGCGCATGTGCGCCTCCCTGAATTTATCTCCACTGGAAGCCTCTGAAATAAACTTCAAATCTTCCCACTACCTCCTTTCACTTCCAAAACACATCCCTGGCCCTGATTTTCCTCATGAGTCATTTTTTGTCCTACTTGTATTTTAAACATTGTGTCTAGAAAACAATGAATACAATTGATTTTTCTGGCGAATGTATGTTTAACTGCCTAAGAAATTGCCTGTGGTGGTTTGAATGTGAAATGTCCCCCATAGCTTCATGCATTTATGCTTAAGAGTCATACTTGACCCCCATCTGATGGAGGCTTTGGGAGGTGGAGCTATGCTGGAGGGGATTTGCCATTGAGGACCGGTCTTCACGTGCTACGTAGTGCAGCCCTCCTTGCCAGTGCTGCCAGCTCACTCTGCTGCTATCTCCCTTCTGCTGCTGATGTTTGACAATGTGAGCCAGATATCTGCTCTCGTCATGCTTTCCTTGCCATGAAGAAACTTTCCCTCAAAACTCTGAGCCAGAAATAAAACCTTTCCTTCCATAAGCTGTTTCTGGCCAGGTGTTTTGTCCCAGCAATGAGATGGTAACTGCTACACTGCCCAACCATCTTTCAAAATGGTCATACCATTTCTCATTCTCTATCAGTAGATGAGAGATCTAATATTATTACAGACATCACATAGGAATCCATGTTCTTTACAGATCTGTTCTATCATGAATTTCAGTATTAATGCCTACATTTAACTTCTGTTTTCTTTTAATTTTTTTTTTATTATTTTGTTTATTTTTGGAGAGAGACACAGAGAGAGACAGACAGAGAGGGAGAGGGAGACAGAATAGAGATGGGCATGCCAGCAGTCTCTCAGCTGCTGTGAAGGAAATCCAGATGTGTGCACCCCCTTGTGGGCAAGTGTGGCATTGTGCCCTTGCGTCACTTTGCATTTGGCTAAATGTGTGACCTGGAGATTGGAACCGGGTTCTTAGGCTTAGCAGGCAGGCGCCTTAACAGCTAAGCCATCTCTCTAGCCCTTAACTTCTGTTTTTTATAAATCAGTATAAATATACAGATAAACTTGAAACTTGCTGCAGGGAAAAGTAAATATACACTCTAGCCACATCATAACTTTCTCTATTTTTTAAAAAAATATTTATTTATTTTGAGAAAGAGAGAGAGGGGCAGATATATAGAGAGAATGGGTGTCCCAGGGTCTCTAGCCAGTGCAAATGAACTCCAGTTGCATGGTCCACCTTGTGCATTTGGCTTACATGGGTACTGGGGAATCGAACCTGGGTCCTTATGCTTTACAGGAAAATGCCTTAAGTGCTAAGCCATCTCTCCAGCCCAACATTCTCCTTTAGAAACTTACTTTGAAATAAGACTGACAAGAAGTTGTAAAAATAGTTCAAAGATTTTCTGTGTAGTTTTTCAGCCAGCTTTCCCTGATCACACTAATACAACCATACTATTATCAGACCAGTAAATCGTTGTTGGTATGCTCTTGTTTCTGAACTACAGAGCCTGTTCTGATTTCATCAGCTTCTCAGAACATGCATTTTTGTCATTTTTTGTACATAGTACTATGGAATTTTATCATATTTATAGATTTACATAATTATCTTTGCATAAGTATATAAGACTATTCTCTCATCCCTCGCCCTGGTTATAACCTCTCATGACTACTGATTGTCATTCATTACTAACATTTTTCCCTTGAATGTAATGTAAGTGGAATCCTACCTTTAGAGACTGGCTTCTTTCATTCAACATAATGTCCTGGAGATGTAGCTATGCTGTATAAACAGCTTGTTTCTTATTGCTAAATAATTCACATTGTAAGAACAGTATATTTACCCGCAGTGGGGCTTTCAATTCTGGACTATTACAAATAAGGCAGCTGTGAATATTTACATACTAGTTTTTGTGTGACATAGGCTTTCGTTTTTCTATAACAAATATCCAAGAGTGTAATTAGGGTTTTTGGTAAGTGTTTGCCTAATTATATAAGTAACTGCTGAAATGTTTTCTAAAATAGTTGTACCAGTTTATATTCTCCTTCTGATAAATGAGGAATGTAATAGGGTTACATCCCTTGCCAGCACTTGGTGTTGTGGGTAACTTTCATGTTAGTCATACTCATAGATGTGCCATGGGACCTCATCATGGCTTCAGTTTGCATTTTCCTAAAGGCTAATGTACTGAATGTCTTTTCAGGAGCTAATTTCTTTTTTAAAAAAATTAATTAATTTATTTGAGAACGACAGAGAAAGAGAGAGAGAAAGGGCACAACAGGGCCTTTAGCCACTGCAAACAAACTCCAGATACATGTGCCACCTTGTGCATCTGATTTACATGGGTACTGGGGAATTGAGCCTCAAACAGGGGTCCTTAAGCTTCACAGGCAAGCGCTTAACCACTAAGGCATCTCTCCAGCCCAGGAGCTAATTTCTATATTGGTATCCTCTTTGGTCAATTGTCAGTGTATCTCCTTTTTCCATTTCCAAACTTAACTCTGTATTTTTTTTTCTGTTGAAGGTACAGTGTTCTTTATATTGGACATACAATTACTTTATTAATTATATCATTTACAAATAGCTTTTCCTAATCATTATTTTTTCTTTCTATCATTCTTTTTAAAAACATATTTTATTTATTTGCAAGGAGAGAGAGAGGATATAAAGAGAGAGCGAGAGCGAGAGCGAGAGAGAGAGAGAGAGAGAGAGCCTTCAGTGATTGCAAATAAACTCCAGATGCATGTACCGCTTTGTGCATCTGGGTTTATGTGAGTACTGAGGAACTGAACTCAGGTCATTAGGCTTTGATGCCTTAACTGCTAAGTCATCTCTCCAGCCCTCCATCATTCTTATGTGGTCATTCATAGAGCAAAAGTTTGAATGGCTTTTCCTTTACTTTCCATGTCATGTTTCAAAAATACTAAATCTAAACTGAGGTCATAAAATTTTATTCTGTTTCTTCTAAAAGTTTTATAGTTTTTCATTTTATGTTCACACTTACTACATATTTAGAGTGAATAGCTTTATAAAAGGTAAAGTTTAGGTCAAGGATCTTTTAGTTGTCTAGTTAAATCTAACTTTTACAACAACATTTATTGGGAAGACATCCCCTTCTCTGTTGAATTACTTTTGCATCATTCAGAAATCAGTTGCTCAAATGTGTATGGATGTATTTCTGGTTTCTCAATACTCTTTGATTGATATGTGTTACTAGAATTCCAATATTACACGGTTCTGACCACCTTAGACATCCTTCCTTATCATTTGGAGCTTATGTAAGAACTTGCTAAGCAGTATTGCTCTATGGATCTGCATCCATACTCTGTTCCAAAGTGAAGTGTGTTCTGATTGCTAGACAGGTGAAGGACTCATTCTCTTTAATACTCAGTATAAGACCCTTAGCACAATGCTCAGTGGGTGAGATATGAGTACAGAGTGAGTGCTTTTCTCCTTACCCTTTTCTCCTTACCCTGCATCACTTGCTTACCATTTGACTCAAAGTTATAAGTAGAATTAGTGCTGTGGTGAAAAGCTGACCAGTCCTAGGACTTAGATTCTAAGCAAACATCCGGGTGTGATTTGCTTAAAGCAATATTTCATGTCTGAGATGTCAAGATCCCCTTTCAAAGCCCCAAAGGGAATGTCAAGGCTGGAAGGTTCCTCTTACTCTGGAGGATGATGACACCCGGGAGATATGGTGTGTAATTTTCCTTTCACAGTTTAGATGCTTTAACCTTCAACTGTTGTTTTATCTTCGTCAATAAACCAGATATCCATTATTTATCTGCTACCCGCTTCACAGGAAAT
Source organism: Orientallactaga sibirica (assembly GCA_036365145.1). Classification (NCBI taxonomy): domain Eukaryota; kingdom Metazoa; phylum Chordata; class Mammalia; order Rodentia; family Dipodidae; genus Orientallactaga; species Orientallactaga sibirica. The sequence goes on from JAEOAD010000027.1 coordinate 5,771,389, forward strand.
TACTCATGTGTTTAGGAACATGCCACAGTGACAATTAGTATAAAATATCAATACCTTGTAATTAGACATTGGAATTAGGTTCTGAGTGAGGGTGAAAACTGTTGAAAACATGCTTCCTGATAATTACAAATTCATGTAGAGAAATGTTAAGTACAATCCAAAAGTCAAAAAATACCAACAAAATGGTTATAATTTTTCTCTGCATTTAGACCTCTATGGTCACAAAATGTCAAAACACTCATTCTGGTATAGAAATAAATGGAAAATATTCTAAAATGCAATATTTTTGGTATTATAAGTAATAGATAATTTCATGAAAATCACATTTAAGTAGCAAGATTATAACCCTAAATCTATATGTATCATTTATCCAGCTATCATGTATTTATCTAGCTACAAATCTATCTATCCATATATCTATTAAAAACTTTCATTAAAAACTGACAATGAGGGCTGGAGAGATGGCTTAGCGGTTAAGGTGCCTGCCTCATAAGCCTAACACTGGTTCCAATCTCCAGCTCCCACGTTTAGCCAGATGCAAAGTGGCGCAATGCCACACTTGACCACAAGGAGGCACACACATCTGGATTTCGTTTGCAGCAGCTGAGAGGCTGCTGGCCCATCTCTATCTGTCTCCCTCTCCCTCTCTCTAAAAAAACAAACAGACAAAAAAAAACAAAAAAAAAAAAACTGACAATGAAAAAATATGTCTTCAACTTTAGTACAAACCTGAAGATCCTTAAATTAGCATTTCTTTTTTTTTCACTTCTTTTTAAAAATTTTATTTATTCTTATGTATATTATTCTGGTTTTACATTCATAGTGGTGACTCCATTATCCTCCTCCCTGTTCTACCTCTTCCATAGGGACCCTCATCAATGGGGAATGTGGTTCACACATTGTGGGTAAATATTAATTACATGGTAATATATTTGTAAATGCTTTTTGTAAAAGAGCAACACAGGGCATTTAGAAACATTGGAAAAGTCCCAGTATTTGCTTGGTAATGGTGAATTTATAATAAAAGTAATAAAATTTACTAGTTCATGGTGAAAGCTACAGTCCTTACTGTACATTATGAGTAAAATGATTTTGACATTATATGCATATGTATAGGATGTGCATTCCTGTATCTATGTGGGATGTGTGGTGGTGATCATGCACATGGGTTCTGGGTGCCCTCTTTAGTAACTTTATATCATATATATATATATATATGACATATTTATTTATTTGAGAGAGAGTATGAGAGAGGTAGACAGACAGAAAAGAGAATGGGCACGTCAGGGCCTCCAGCTACTGCAAACGAACTCCAGATGCCTGTGCCACCATGTGAATCTGGCTTGATGTGGGTCCTGGGGAATTGAACCTGGGTCATTTGGCTTTGCAGGCAAGCACCTTAACTGCTAAGCCATTTCTCCAGCTGTGTATCTTATATATTTTATTAAGTTGAAACTTTGTATGGACACATCAAGTGTTGGTACCATCATTCCCCTTCTACTTGCATCCACTCCACTAAGGGTCCCCTTAGTGGGATTGCTGGTATTTACTATGGAGTTGTGGGTTATGAGTTGTGAGAACAGCAGTTAGTCATTTGGGGAGGGCAATGTCTCTGACTATTCCCTCCCACCCTGTGGCTATTACATTTTCGCTGCCCCCTCTTCTGCAAAATTCCTTGAGCCTTGGTGGGTGTGCTTTAAGTCTACTTTAGTTTTGAGCTCTCAGCAGCAATTGGATTCTTGCTTTGGTGCATGTTGAGTATCCTCACTGTCTCTATCACCCTGGCTCAGGTTGTCAGATTATCCATGTAACCAGCATTCTTGCTCATCTTGCTAATTCCTTTATATTTTCACCTGGGCCCTATCTACTGTGCTAGGGGTGGGTCACTGGCTGACATGGAGTCATAAAACCTTGTCTTGTTTCTAGAGTTTGGTTGTTCTCAGATTTTGCTGCTTTCTGAAAAAGAAAAACAGATTTTCCAGTAGAGAGTGAGATCAGATTAGGTTAAAGGTGTAAGAATTGTTAACTTAGAAAGATTTTGATTTGTGTAGCTTTACTTTTGGCCAAAGACTAGTGGAAGCTTCTCAATGGAGTCCATAATCTTGGTCTCCATAGGATTCTGACTTGGTTTCCAGTTCCAGCTATGGTTTCCTCTCCACTGAGCAGATCTCTTAGCCAATTAGAAAGCCATTGTTACCTACCTAGGGTGGGTGCCACTATTGCGCAGATGTATACATCTTGACAGGTTGGTTGATTGCATCTAGCAGGGTTCCCTGCTTTCTCACTACATTGTTGGTCATTTTCATCCAGCATCTCATGTTGTGGTTTTCAGCACTAATCATCTGGCTAATCATCTGGGAGCTAGCTTCCTTCCAGATTCAACCAGATCTGTTGATGTTCTGCATTGGCAGCATGTGTTGTCTTCACCAATACGGTCTTACCTTTCCCTGCAGGATCTTATTTTTTGAGATAGAGACTTTCATGGATCCTAAACCTCACTGATTTAGCCAGTAAGCCAGCCTTAGGGATCTACCTATCTCCACCTTCCCAGCACTGGGATTAATAAACATGTACTTCCATCACAAAAATTTTACATGGGTGCTGGGGATCTGAACTCAGGTCTGCATGCTTACATGGCAAGTGCTTTACCCACTAAGCCACCTTCTCAACCACTAAACCTTTTTTCAACATTAATATTAATAACAAGCATACTTAGAATGCTCGGCAAAAAAAATCATTATATCCCACAAGTTATTCAAATTCTGAAGTAAACTATCTCACCATAACTTGAAAACAATGCTTTGGCTACCATGTGAGTTTAACACTTGGCATTCATTACAGTGTTACAAGCATCCATGTATTTAGACAATACACAAGAATGACAATATTCCCCTTCTTATTGTATTCTTACACACTTAAAAAAATTAAGAACCCAAAGAAAGCTTTCTTAAATTTTTATCTCCATTGATATACATCCCAACAGTGGCAAAAATGGAATTATTATCTTCATGTTAAAATGTATACACTGATGTGACTCTGTTTATATTTGTAGTGTTCTGAGGTGCTCTCACATCACTCAGCTCCTGCTTGTGATGAGGTTAGTGGAGAAGGTTTCATGGTGGAATAACAAATAGTCCATTGACTTTTGGGGATTATTGAATTCCAGTAAGCAATGTTGAAAAAGATCAAGTATCTTTCATTCTTTTTTAGCAGACATAGACACTACTTAAGTATTTATAATATATTTATATAATGTGATATACAAAATACAGTTACAGCATAATTTATATGTGGTCATTTGAATTTGATGTCCCCCATAAACTCATGTGTTCTGAATGCCTGGTCCCCAGCTGGTGGCAGTCTGGGAGGTGGAGTCTTGCTGGAGGAGGAGTGTTGTTGGGCTTGAGTTTAGGGGTGTTATAGCAGCTCCTCCTTGTCAGATATTGGCTCACTATTATGATGCTGTTTTTCACCTGCTGTGGCAGAGGTGATGTCCAGCCTTTGCTCATGCCATGCTTTCCCTGCCATCATGATGCTACCACTCAAGACTCTAAGCCAAAATAAATTTTTCTTCCATCAGCTGCTTTTAGTCAGGTGCTTTGTCCTAGCAATGCGATGGTAACTACAACAATATCATAACTCTTTGTGTAATACATGTAAAAATGATAGAAATCATGTAATAGAAACAAACACACAATATTTCTAATATGTTTTATGAAGATATGAGAGTTAGCTTTTTGGATATGAACTGTGTTACCAAATGAAGTTGACATGTTTATTGGATAGATTAGAGATTTTCTTACTCTGCTAATATTTAATTTGATGTTTTAGTGCAGATTTCTTATTCATAAAACTTTTAAAATAAAAATGTCATCAACTTTGTCTACAAGTAGAAGTACTGGAAGATGTGCAAACATAATTTCCAGTGTTGGCACAATATGTATTGTTTGGTGACTGGCTAGGAAGCATTATCTTTTGCATTTTCTGTACTTAATATATAATTGTGAACAACTCTTCCCTTGGGTCTAGAGGGAATTCATGCTAGTTAAGAGAAAGTAAAACATTTTACTGTATAATGTGAATGACCCATAACTCAGTGCTGCCCAAGGCTGGTATTTAATTTACATAACAGACACTTTGGTGTTCTGTCATATTTTCAGGAAAGAGTTTCATATAAAATACTAAAGCTTTAAACTCTGAACACTTGGTATGCATTGTGTATCTGCTATTGTCTGAACTGACTATAAAAAATAAACAAAATAAAACCAATCCTTGTGATTGATAGTCCGTTAACAATACACACAGAAGATCCCATTTCTGACTGTGCAGTGAATTTTAAGATACCTAAAGACAGTGATCTAATGTATATGGAATTGAGCTAAGAAAAGATCTTTATTCTCATTCCCTCACTATACTGTGTAATTGTAAAATATGGTACCAGAAAGATTGATTCCTATTAATTCTCATTAAAAAGTAATTGATGGCAGAAGTTTTATGTTATGGCTGAGGAGGTGATTTGAGGTAATTCAAGGATTTCAATCATTCTGCACTATCTCTGCTATTACAGAAAATTATCTCTAATGTTATCCGCATGTACATTCTATTTGTTTCTTTGACAGTTAATTTAACCAATAGCAGAGGTGTATTTAACATATTATCCCTATTATAATGAAGAATGTGAGTGAAAAGAGGAGAGGGGAGGTGAGGGAGAAAAAGGAGCTAATAGTTACTGAGTGCTTTCTTTAAGCAGGGCACTTTCAACCTTGTTACTCAGGTCATCCTCACAAAAGCCCTGTGAGCAACACGTTTCTATCAATAATTTTTGCACAAGGAAGGGGTGCTATAATTCAGATCTGTGTTGTTCTGCAAAGGCACATGTGTTAAAAGCTTGTTTCTCAACTTGGCACTATTGTGAGGTGGTGCAACTTTTAAGAGGCGGAGCCTGATGGTAGTGCTAGGTTACAGGGAGTAGGGCCTCCAGGGGGATTATGGGACTTCTCCCTCATGTCTCATAAAGTGAAGCTCTTGTGCTCTTGCCGTCGCCTTGTGATGTTTTCTACATAAAGCAGTGGGACCAATTGCTCAGGGACTGGAGCCTCTCAAAATGTGAGCCATATAACCCTTCCCTCTAAAATGTTTAGCAGTGATGGAAGGCTTACTAGCTACACAGGAAATCATCCCTTGCCGGTGGTCACATCAGCAGAACTATACTAAGAGGGGCCCTAAGTTTAGTCTAAGAAACTGATCCCACCATCTTGACATGTTAAGAATTTTTGAACACAAGGCCCAACATTCTTTTTTCTTACACTGGACCTGGAAATTATGTAGTGGATCCTTCCTGGAGAGATTAAATGCCTTTCTCCAAATTAAGATTTATACATAGGTCTTTATTCTCTAAAGTACAATGCCAGAAACAAGCACCTACCCTTTCTTTTCATCTACACTAGCAAACTGAGTTCCTTAAACTCTGTTTGGCAAAGAGGCTGAGAGATTGAGGGAAGGAAGGAAAGGAGAAGACATACCTTTAAAAGTTATATCTGGGATGGAGAGATTGCTCAGTGGTTAAGGCACTTTCCTGCAAAGCCAAAGGACTTCAGTTAGATTCTCTAGGATCCACTTAAGCCTGGTGCACAAGATGGCACATGCATCTGGAGTTCATTTGCAGTGGCTGGAGGCTCTACTGTGCCCATTTTCTCTCTCTCTCTCTGTGTCTCTTTCTCTCTCTCTAATAAATAAATAAAAATAAAATATTAAAAAGAAAGTCATATCTAGCCTTTTTCTGTTGCCTTCCAACCCACATATCTCCATGGGAACCCGAAGTCCTACCCTTTACAAGTTCTGGTTTATGACAAAGCTGGTAATTTGTATCAGCTACTTTGTTACTCCCTCGTGCCCTCCACAACATATTAAAGAATTCTTTCCAACCTTTTATAATTTTTTTTTTCTGGGTGGAATTCTGGAGGGAAAAGTCCAAACAATTTTCTCTGTCTCTTTACATTTCTATTCATGTCTTAGTGTCCTTATATTCTGGAGTCCCAGGGCATCTGTCCACCTGGCCCAGCCTTTCATCCATTTCTGTTAAAGCACATGCCCTTTCCATTATACAGGGCCATAGCTCCTAATCAAAGGTTACCTGTAAGGCTCTGGGTAAAGAGCAAGGACATGGGCTGGGATGGATCTTTGACTCTGAGCTTTTGAATTATGCCTTAACTCACTTAGGCCACAGGCTACTAGCAGATGAAATAAAATATCAGTCGAAACCTGTCCCAATGTTTCTTTATTTAGTCTCAGCAGGAGAACAGACCCGAATCTGTTCAGCATCTATACACACATACTTTTTTGGGTTCACTCCTTCTTTCTTCCTACTTCAAATATCCATTAAGCAATGATGGTTAATAGACATATAGATGGTTAATAGCTTGTCAACTTGACAGAATTTAGGATCACCCTGGAAACAAATCTCTGGGCCTACTTGTAAGGGATTATCTTGATTAGGTTAGTTGGGGTGGGAAGACCCACCTTAACTGTGGGCAGCACCATTCTGTGGACCAGGGTCCTGGACTGTATAAAAAGGAGAGAGCCAGCTGGTCAGTGGCATTCATTGTTCTCTGCTTCCTCACTGTGTTTAATGTGACCAGCTGCCTCAAGCCCCACCTGCAGTATCTTCCATGATGGACATAACAGTATGCTAATTATCTGAAATGAATCCTTCTTCCTTAAGTTGCTTCTTATTAGGAAATTGGTCACAGCAACTGACTGAAAGGGCATTTTCCACTTCACTGACAGACACTGAGGTAACGTAATGCAAGGAAAGAAAATGAATGTGACATAGTCCCTGCTTGGAGACAGAGCACTCAGAGGTGACATGGGTCAAACACCATGTCTGAGAGTAGAGGGAAGACCATCCAGGAACACTCCACCAGAAATATAAAGGCTCTTGTGAGCAGACTGGACCAGGTGGTAAGTGGATAAGCAGAGTTTGCTAAACCTCAGGAGGCACCAGACTGTACTCTTCCTGCGGGTAGAGACTCGATGACTCATCCACATTAGGCAGACTAATCCGCAGTTGGATGTAATTCTGGGCAATTGCACAGGTCAAAGCATTCCAGGGGAAGGGAAGCATCTTGGTAATGAGGTGAATGGTGAAACCCAAGGAAGAAGTCAAAGTTTAATGAGGCAGGAGCTAGGGCAGAAGGGAAAATACAACAGCCTAGACAGACTGGGCCAATATTACAACACTATTCTTTTTCTAGAAGCATAGATAAACAGACACTTATATTTAATCAAATGAGTAGCATGATCAGTTACTCTTGGGCATCTTTAGGAAGGTGAGAAGTTAGATTATATTTTAATGGGTCTGATTAGTTTGAGCCATTTTAGTGGTAGCTGTATTTGATCATGATAAAAGATAACAGCTATTCTGTGAGCAGAATTGTTATGATTATTTATTACCAAAGAATGAGAACGATGTCCATCCTTGGTTGTGCATTTCTTATTTAAACAAGGTTAAGCTTGTTACACACTTGTTATTTCAGCACTGAGGAAGTTGAGGCAGGAGATTTACATGTTTGAGGCCAACTGTGGCTGCAGAGTTAGACTCTGTCTCCGTCTCCCCATTAAACACAGCAATAATCCACAGTGTAAATTATCAAAAACCCTTCATACAAGCTAACAAGTGAACCTACTACAAGTTCCTACACAGAGACATAAAACAAATTCCTGGGTCGCAAACAAAGTCCTCTGAGAAGACAAGTCGGATGAGATCTCTTTCCTCTGCTTTGTTTGTGTTGCGGTGTCATGCCTGACCTGCGGTGGGATTGTGTCCCAGATTAACCATGAGTTCACATGACAGGAAGTTTTTGTAAAAATATTTTTACTTATCTATTTGTGTGTGTGTGTGTGTGTGTGTGTGTGTGTGTGTGTGCACGCCTGCGTGCTCACCAGGACCTCTTGCCACTGCAAACAAACTCCAGATACATGTGTCACTATGTGCTTCTGGCTTTGCTTGGGTCCTGGGGAACCAAATCCTGTCCAGCAGAAGCTGAAAGGAAGTGTTTTAACCATTGAGCCATCTCCTCAGCCCATGTAGCCTGAACCTTTTTATTTTTATTTTTTATTTTTGGAGAGAGACACAGAGAGACCAACAGAGAGAGAGGGAGAGGGAGACAGATAGAGAAATGGGTGTGAGTCTCTAGCTGCTGTGAACGAAATCCAGATGTGTGCGCCCCCTTGTGGTCAAGTGCGGCATTGCGCCCTTGCGTCACTTTGCATCTGGCTAAATGTGGGACCTGGAGATTGGAATCAGGTTTTTAGGCTTAGCAGGCAGGCGCCTTAACTGCTAAGCCATCTCTCCAGCCCATAGCTCGAATCTTTTACACTAAAATGAAAGGTAATGGCTAGACCTTTCTTTGGAGGCAGATGTTATCATTATCACAGTGGATAGTAAAAAATCTTCTCTGTGTTCTATAGGGAGGTATGGTCACTTTTAAAGCTTTTAGCAAAAGAAACATGCTTACAAAGATTATTCAGAACACAGGCACTCATTGTATGTACCAGTGTACTAAATGGTCACATTGTTCTTCCTAAAAAAGGAACAATTTTTTAAAAAAAGGAACAATAATTTTTAATGATAGGGACTATATTTAATCTAATGATATCTTTAAATACCTTACCTCAAATTTCTTATTTATGAATCAGTGTGTAATAGTCACTTCTTGTGAAGAAATCTTTATTGCTTATTTTCAAATATTCAAGTACAAATATTTAATGCAAGTGCCAGCAAATCATTATATGAGAAGCTTCAACAAATATGACCAGATAGATTTGATTCTAAAGTAAGCAGTCTTAAACATCTCGAAAAACAAATGCATCTAAGGAGAGCATTAAAATTTCATGTCAATGATATTTAAACAACATCATTCAAATAATTTATATGTTCTCTAACATTTTAATAAAAAGATAGAATATACTCTATGACCTTATCTTTTTTTAAAAAAATCAAAGTAAAAAGGTTGTTGCTCTGTGATTATTTCTGCTTCTGTTTATCTCTACCCCTCCCTAGGTCTCCTTGCTTTTCCTTCTCTGTTTCTTTTTCTTTTTCCTCCTGCTCTTCAGCTTCTTCCTTATTTCTTCCTCTTGCTCCTTTTCTCCTCCTAATTTTGAGCTTAAGGAACATTCAATAAAGTATTCCAATCTTAAATTGTAAAATATCTGTGACCCCAGATAACCATTATCCAGATCAAAATGTACATCACTTTCCATATGCGAAATGCCCCTTTTCTTTCCCAGTCAATATTTCTACCCTGGAAAACGATTATCTCTATTCTAAGTCCAAATGCTCTATGTTAATTTTGTATGGTTATGAATTTCACAGAAAGTCTGTTGTAGTTGACTTTTATGTTCAACCTTGTGTTTATAAAATTAACCCACACTATAAACTATAATGTGTTTTTATTGACAATATGTTTTTATGTGACTACACTGTCCTTATTTCATTTACTATGCTTTGACAAAAGTTGCATTTTTCATAGTTTTTGGATTTTTTTTATTTATGAGAGAGAGAATTGGCACACCAGGGCTTCCAACCACTGCAACTGAACTCCAGATGCGTTTGCCAACTTGAGTGCATATGTGACCTTGTGCACATGCATCACCTTCTACATCTGGCTTACATGAGTTCTGGGGAGGCAAACCTGGGTCCTTGGGCTTTGCAGGCAAATGCCCTTACTGCTAAGTCCAGTTTCTGGCTATTTTTAATAGACCATGGTAAATGTTCTTCTTATATTTTTGATGGATATTTGAATTCTACCATGTATATACTTGGTAAAAGAATTTCTATGTAGGTGTATGTTTAGTTGTAGTAGATATTTTCAGAGATTTTATTTTTGTTTGTTTGTTTTTAACAACTAGTAAATCTATTGATCAAATCTCCCTTGAACCTTTTGTGAGAATCCTAACTGGTCCATGTTCACACCAATACTTGGTGCTATATTTTCAGTCTTTAGATATTTTGGTGAGTGTGAAATTTTCTCTACTGTGTCTTTCAATTTTTATTTTAGAAAGGTTTTTAAAAATGATTTTAGGAATTTAACCTAGTTGCTCTTGAATGCCAAGCAAACGTTTTACAACTGAACTCTTCTATAAACCACTATAGTCTCAACTTTCATCTCCCCAGTAAATACTGACACAGAGTACATTATATGTACTGATTGGTTATTTATGAAATGCCTGAAATAGTTGCTCAAGTATGCTGTCTATGTTTTAAAATTAAGACCTCAGGGTGGAGAGATGGCTTAGAGGTTAAGGCACTTGCTGCCAAAGCCAAAGCCAAAGCCAAAGGGCGCAGGTTCAGTTCCCCAGTACCCACATACTGAATGCACAAGGTGGCACATGCATCTGGAATGTGTTTCCAGTGGCTGGAGACCATGGTGCACCCACTTTCTCTTTCTCTGTCTGCCTCTTTCTTTCTCTCTGTCTCTCTGAAATAAAGACATTAAATTTAGGACATTTATCTTTTAATGTTTTAATTTATTGAAATTAATGATGTGTTCTGGATATGAATAATTTCTTTCAAGATAGATGTATTGCTAGTGCCTTCTCTGTGTTGTATTTCCAACATTTTGCATGTGTATAGTGTGCATGAGTGTGTGTGAATTTTGTATATGTGTGCAGGTGAACATACACATGTGTATGCTTTTGTGTGGAGGTCATAGTTCAATGTTAAGTGTCTTCCTCAGTAGATGTCTACTGTATTTCTTGAGACCACAGTGAATTCAGTGTTCACTGATTAGCTTAGACAACCTAGCCAGCATGTCCTGGAGGTTTTCCTGTAACTGCTTTCTCAGCACTGGAATTGCAGGCACAAGCCACCACACCCAGTTTTTTTTTTTAATTATTTATTTATTTGCAGAGAGAGAGAGAGAGAGAGATTGAGAGAGAAATAGGTGTGCCAGAGCCTCTTGCCACTGTCTAGGAACTCCAGATGCATGCACCCCTTTGTGCACACATCACCATGCTCAGCTGGTTTATTTTTTTATTTATTTTATTTTTTTTTTTTTTTGGTTTTGCAAGGTAGGGTTTCACTCTGGTCCAGGCTGACCTGGAATTAACGATGTAGTCTCAGGGTGGCCTCGAACTCTCAGCGATCCTTCTACCTCTGCCTCCAGAGTGCTGGGATTAAAGGCGTGCACCACCACGCCTGGCTTTTTTTTATTTTTTAAATGTGGGTTTTAGGGGTCTAAATTCAGGTTCTTATGTTTGCACAGCAGATAGTTTACCCACTGAGCCATCTCCCCAGCCCCAGCTTTTTTCCATTTGTTTGTTTTTATAAAAAACCAAACAAACTTGGAAATATATATTTTTCAGTCACCTAAAGATTGGGGTTGAATATAATTTTATTTAGTGGCTCACAAAAAGAGAATAATAAAAATCACAGACTTTTAAAGAGATCACTCAGCTTGGCTACATGTGGAAAAATATAATATAAGTTTTGTAAAGACTTATTGAGGCTTTCTATGCCACAGAGTGTTTTATTTTTCTATAAAGACATAGGAAGAAAACTGTGAAACACTATACCTACATTATTTTAGCTCAAAATGTCTTATTTTTTTAAACTTAAAAAATTTATTTATTTATTTATTTATTTATTTATTTATTTATTTATTTATTTTGGAGAGAGACACTGAGATAGACAGAGAGAGAGAGAGGAAGAGGAAGACAGAGATGGGCGCACCAGCAGTGTCTCAGCTGCTGAGAATGAAATCCAGATGAGTGCACCCCCTTGTGGTCAAGTGCGGCATTTCGCCCTTGCGTGACTTTGCATCTGGCTCAACTGGGACCTGGAGATTGGAACCGCTGGAGAATGGAATCAGTGTTCTTAGGCTTAGGAGGCAGGCGCCTTAACCCCTAAGCCATCTCTCCAGACCCTAAACTTTTTTTTTTTTAATTTGAGAGAGAGAGAGAGAGAGAGAGAGAGAGAGAGAGAGAGAAATGATAGTTAGTTCTAAAGATAGATCATATAAAGGAAGAGCTGGAGCTAAGAAAAACAAATGAGAGGAGAAAAAGAACAAATAGGAGCCAAGTACAGATAATGCCGTGTGTCATAGAAGCCAAGAGAGGAGAAAAGATAAATCGAATATGATCAGCAATGTCACAGGTGGCAGAGAAATAAAGAGAACAAAAGAGACACAGAGAGAGAATGGGCACACCTATGGCCTCTCAGCTGCTGTGAATGAACTCCTGATGTGTGTGCCCCCTTGTGGTTATGTACAACATTGCATGCTTGTGTCACTTTTGCATCTGGCTAAACGTTGGACCTGGAGAATTGAACAGGCATTCTTAGGCTTTGCAGGCAGGTGCCTTAACCGCAAAGCCATCTCTCCAGCCTTCAAAATGCCTTATTTTTGATTTAAAATTTGAGTAACTATAGATGGACTCCCAAAGCCGGATTTTAAAAGCACATTTGTGGGTGTTTGGGAGGAAACAGGTAGCTTAGGTGGGCATGGTGACTTATATCTGTCACTGTTGCAGTCAGGTCTGCACTGCTGGTAGAAATCATCCCACCAAGAGCAGCTTGTGGGGAACAAAAAGAGGTTTATTTTGGCTTAGAGGCTCGAGGGGGAAGCTCCATGATGCCAGGGAGAATGAGGGCATGAGCAGAGGGTGGACATCACCCCCTGGCCAACATAACCATAGCAACAGGAGAATGCCAAATACTGGCAAGGGGAGCTGGCTATAACACACATAAGCCTGCCCCCAAAAAACTCTGCCTCCAGGAGGCATTAATTCCCAAATCTCCATCAGCTGGGAACCTAGTGTTCAGAACACCTAAGTTTATGGGGGGAGGGGGCACCTGACTCAAACCACCACAATAACCCAGTATTTGTGAGGCTGTGGTAGGAGGCTCCCTGTAAGTCCAATGTCAATCTGACCTGCAGAGTGAATTCCAAGTTAGTCTGGGCTAGAGTGAGACCCTACCTTAAAAAAAATTGATAGTTTAGAAAAATGATAGTTAGTTCTAAAGATAGATCACATAAAGGAAGAGGTGGAGCTAAGAAAAACAAATGAGAGGAGAAAAAGAACAAATAGGAACCAAGTACAGATAATGCCGTGTGTCATAGAAGCCAAGAGAGGAGAAAAGATAAATCGAATATGATCAGCAATGTCACAGGTGGCAGAGAAATAAAGAGAACAAAAACTGAAAAGGATAATGTCTTGATATTTCTCAGGTCAACAGTAAAAATAACTAGGAAATATATAAATAAGTAGAACCTTATGGTTCAAAGGTAAAAAGGGTTTTGGTCAAAATTCGTAATATGAACAATTTGAAAAGGGTAAGTCTTATGGACGTGTTCACTGACGTGTGGGTCAAGGATGGGGAGTAACAAAGAAGGAAAATATAAACAGTAAATTGTGCTAGAACTTTATAAAATGGATAATGAAATTATAGAAATGTACATTTTAGGAAGTCGGTAGAGGGCTGGAGAGATGGCTTAGCAGTTGACGCTTGACTGTGAAGCTTAAGGACCCAGGGTCTATTCCCCAGAACCCACATAAGCCAGATGCACATGGTGATGCATGTGTCTCGAGTTTGCAGTGACTCTCTCTCTCTCTCTATCTCTCTGTTTATGTCTATCTCCCTCCCTCTCTCATATAAATAAAAATGAACCAGATTTTTTTTTACAAAGTCAGTATATGTTAGTGCTCTTTTCTGTGGGAGATTCATTTAAGATTCCCACTGGACACTGGACTTGGGTAATACCAAATTCCTTTATAAAGTATGAATTATCCTATAAATGTATACCTGAAAGAATTAAATTTGTAAATTAGACTAACAATAACAACTAATAAAAAAAGAACAATTAAAATAATATAATGAGAGTTATGTGGATGCAGTCTTCCTTGCTTTAAGGATGTTACTGTATAGTACTCACCCTTTTGTGCTGACGTGAGAGAATTACAATGGCTGTGTGAAGAGATGAAGTGAGGTGAATGCTGGAGGCACGTGATTAGGGTTAGGATACTATATAAGGATTACTTGTACTTAAGTATTGTCAGTCTGTGACAGTTGATCCAATAACTAAGTGACAAATGGATGGGTAGTGCTATAGTACAGAGAAAAGGGTGACTCACATCCCAGGTGAGATGAAGCAAGATGGTGTGAGGTTAATGACATGATGCTATTCTGAGAGTGAGTGATTTCAACCTGAGTTGTTGAAGTCTGCAATTTGCCACTTAATATTTTTGAATTGTGGTTGAGCATGGGTAACTAAAACAAATGCAGATAAAGGGGCACTGTAGGTTGGAATAATATGCATCTTAAAAGCTTTATACATGCATGGTTGATAGATTTCTGGTGAGCTGTGGAGGAAAATGTTTTAGCATTCTGATGTTAAAATAATAGATGATTAAATATGCCTCCTACAAACCATTTGTTTAAAGCATTTTTAGGGAAAGAAACCTCCAGCCAGTAAAGCTGAACTGTGTATGTAACAATATGATATTTTTTATTTGTTTATGTGTGAATAATAGTTTTTAAACTATCAAGGAAAAATTACAAATCTTTCACACTAAAAATAGCAGTTGCTGAGATCCCTGGAGAAACCGCTGCTTGATAAATTAAAGATGAATCAGTGATTGAGGCCAAGGAGAGAACTGAAATAACACTGAACTGTCCTTTCTAACCCAGAGGGAACGAAATCAATGTTTTACATTTGAATTATTTTCTTTTTAAATTAAAAAGGTTTTGTTTTAATTACATGTTTAGCAGAATTACCAGAAATTATCCAAGTGTTTCATAATGTTAAAGTAAGCTTTTTTCCCCAAATAAAAGTGCTAGATTGTTTAAATTTAAGGAATTCAGTGTCTTTCATAGACATCAAAATCTAATGACTGGTAAGATTCTTGGCAAAATGTTAATAAGGAATTACTTCTCTGCTTTACAAATTGAGAAACTGAACATCAGTAGCCTATTGTGAGATGCCTCCTGACTTCCACCTTTCAGATTATATTTTGTTGGAGGAAGCAGAGTGGGATAGTCTTTTAATGGGGGATTTAGATGATTTCAATGACATTTATTCTCATATGGGCCCTGTGGTAACCATGGGGCTCTGCAAGCTATTCTGTAAATTGCCAAACATTTGGGTAGATGGGATATCAAGCAAATCAAGGTTTTAGTCTGAACACTTGAATTCTTTTTTAAAAATATCTTATTTATATTTATTTATTTATTTGATAGAGAGAGAGAGAGAGAGAGAAGAGAGAGAGAGGGAGATAGAAGGGGGAACAGGTGCATCAGGGCCTTCAGCCACTGCACACGAACTCCAGATGTGTGTGCCCCCTTGTGCATCTGGCTTACATGGGACCTGGGGAATTGAACTGGGGTCCTTTGGCTTTGCAGGCAAACGCCTTAACAGCTAAGCCATCCCTCCAGCCCTGAACACTTGAATTCTTTTGTTCAACAACCCCACTGTAAGTTGCTGCCTTGGTGGGGTTAACCACTTTTTTTTTTTTTTCCTTTTTTGGTTTTGTCTATTCTAGCCAATGTGAAAGTTATCAGAAAAAAGCAACAACAACAAAAACCCCAAAAGACAAACTTCTTGCACGAACTTCTTCCAGTTTTGGAAAGTTGGTTCTGCTTCAATATTACTCTTGGGTAAGTACTGGAAGGGACCTGGCCTGTTCTCCACTTGCCTCCTAAGACAACCCAGCCAGGGGTAACCTGTTGAAGCTGGAAAATCTGAAGTGTTAGCAAAATGAAGTGATAGATAACAGAATGTAGTCAAGAACAAGATTCATCTCACTGGATAGACAGAATAACGAGCAGTCACGCACATCCATTCATTTCCATTCCATTCTGTCATCTGTGTGTTCATCTCAATAGTTGCTATGAGCTCTAACAGTAGGATGGGGCTCTGGGTGGTAGGAGGGGGTTGCGTTTATGCAAAGTACGAATGTGGCTTGAAGAGGCTGTGTTCTCAATGGAGAAGCACAGAAGTGTGACATAATGAGTGCTTTAGGAGAAGTAACTACAGATTGCTGGAGGAGGACCCAGCAGAGAGCAACTCCATGTCTCCAAGATCTGGGAAGGACTTCAAAGAAGAAGGGGAGTTTGGGACTGAGTTAGAATTTTGACATGAGAGAATCAGATATGTGGTGATGAAGTTTGATGGAGCTGAGGGGGCTACAGATCTTTCCAGACTGAGAAAAAAAGTACAGATAATTCTAAGGTTTACTTGCTCTTTTTCTTAGATTGAGGACAAAGACCATGACTTAAGCAACTTTATAACCTTCACAATATCTAGTCTGAGACACTGGCTCTAGTAGTTATTCCGTAAGTGGGTATATTTTCAATAATTGAAGTCCCCATGATTTTCGTACTTCCCATTTTCACAAATGTGAATATGTGCTCCATCACTAATAGGATATTGCATTTTAGGAGAATAATGCTTTTGTTCATTTGGGTCTTAGAGATTAAGGGCTCCGATTCTGTATGAGAGTCTCTTTATCGGAAAAAAAAGGCTTTTGTTGCATTTCTAACTTGAAATAAATTACCTGAAATTTCAATTTGTCTCGAATTCTCTTGTGTTCTGTGCAGGTCATATTCTGTCACCCTCAAACAGTGGCAGCTTTGACAGTACCTGTCTCCATAAGGAAAAGATACAGCTGTGAGTGAGACAGAACCATAAGCTCAGTCCTGAGGTCCTCTTCACTCCCATCCTGCAGGGAGAAATGATGGTCTCCCTTCCCTGAGTCCTTTCCAAAGCAGGAATCCAACCCAGTACCACAGTGGCAGTCTGAAGAATAAAGGATGGGCATTTACAAAATAAGACAGATGTAAATACCTCCCAATTAGAAGAGTTTTCACAACTTTTCCACTAAAATGATCCCAAAGCACCCAGCTTTTGCCATTGAAAATTAGTTGATTTCATTACATGATTTCTGACAAAGACTGTGCACTCATTAAATCAGCCTCATTTGTAAATGACTGCATTTCAAGATAGCTTTCCCATGTATGAATATACAATTAAAGATTCCTGTTGTGTGATATATGGTCACACACTGTATGTATGTATGTATGTATGTATGTATGTATGTATGTATGTATGTATATACACACACATAAAATTTCCAGTGGTATTTATTTATTTATTTATTTTTGCTGCATATCCATGCTTTTACTTTTTT
Source organism: Orientallactaga sibirica (assembly GCA_036365145.1). Classification (NCBI taxonomy): domain Eukaryota; kingdom Metazoa; phylum Chordata; class Mammalia; order Rodentia; family Dipodidae; genus Orientallactaga; species Orientallactaga sibirica. Next base: position 5,788,573 of record JAEOAD010000027.1, read on the forward strand.
AAAATAAATATATATTTTTTATTTATATTATTCTGATTTTACATTCATAGTGTTGGTTCCATTGTCCTCCTCCCTGTCCTCCCTCTTTCAAAGGGACCCTCCTCAATGGGGAATGTGGGTCATGCATTGTGAGGTTAGTCAAGAGTTCTGGGGGCTATGCCCCAGTCTCTGTGCATAATGCCCCAACTTGTGACTCTAACAATCTTTCCGCCCCCTCTTCCGTGAGTTTCCCTGAGCCACATTGGGGTCATTTTAGTTCTGCTTCAGTGGTGAGGTTTTGGGAGCCTCTGTGTCTCTGGATATCTGCTTAGTTGGAGTTGGATGTTCTCTGTGTTTATCTCCTTCAGCCTTTTTCTGGTGTCGTGATCACCATGAATGCTGTATTCTTGCCCTTCCCCTGCATTGTTCTATGGTTTCAGCTGGGGCCCTGGTGAGGTGTGGTTAGCTGATCCTCCCTTCAGGTTCGTTGTCCACCTGAAAAAAGATAAGCAAATTCTCCAACGGAGAGAGAAGTTAGTACTAGATAGAAGGGATGACCATAGATGTTTAAACAAGGGAAAACAAAAACACAAAGCCAATCTTTCTGTTAGGGAGAGACTGCCTCTTCTATGTGGCTATTCAGACCTTAGAGATAGGAGTATCCTGGCCAGGGGCTTACCTTTGATAGAGAAACTAACCAGCACAGAGCCATACCTTCTCATTTGGCCCTTACAACCCAGGAAGCAATTACTCTTCTCTTGACATCATGTCAGAAAGAGACTGGACAGGCAGAGAGCAGCTCTTTGACTTAGGACCTGCTGAAATTATTCACACTAGCCACTTTTAAAGTGTGTCACCCTGTGGGCTTTTCTTATTTATTTATTTAGAGAGAAAAAGGAGAGAGAGAGAGAGAGAGAGAGAGAGAGAGAGAGAGAGAATGGGTACACCAGTTCCTTCAGCTGCTGTGAGTGAACTCCAGACAAGTGCGCCCCTTGTGCACATGTGTGACATTGTGTGCTTGCATCACTGTGCATCTGGCTCACATGGGACCTGGAGATTCAAACATGAGTTCTTAGGCTTCTCAGGCAAGCTCTTTAACTGCTAAGACATCTCTCTAATCCTGTGTATTTTTGAAAAGGACTCTAGCTTAAATGTCCCTCTTTTCCTGATTCCTAGCCACCCTGCTGTTTTTCCCATGTGGTTCTGTGTGGTTATGTTGCTGAATTTTCCTTGTTGGAGCCTCTCCTCTGTGGCCATGTCATAAAGGATACAGCACATCTGAGAGAGAGGAAGGATGCAAAAATGGCATGTATGTCATGATTTATAGTATTTCCTTTGGCTAAATAGTTACTGCTACTATTTGAGATGGAAGTAGTATATTCTGCTGTAGCTGAAAGTAGATGATTCAATGTCAGCAAATGTCAAGAGACCTTACTGAAGTTTCTGGGTTCTCAGATAATGTTTGTCAAGTCCTCCTTACAAGCTGAGCACTCAGGCCAGTGTTTATAGCATCCTGCACCATAGCCACATGTCCCTTGTAGAACTGTTTCCTCCAGGTTGAAACATTCCCTCTTGGAGTGAAAAGGGAGGATCACATGGCTCATGTAATTCACAAGAAACTTATAAGACTTAGGAGGTCCCTGGGAGGTAGAGACACTCTTGTGCAGTAGCCACCTGCGGGAGCTTTCAGCTTTTGTGAATTGTTACTCATCCTGGGGTGGGACTTCTCAGTGCTGCAGCTGTCACAAACGCTCCTGAACCTCTTCCATGCTCAGTCCTGAGGTCCATCTCATTCCCAGTCTATAGGAAAAAAATGAAGGTTTCCCTTCCTTGAGTCCTTCCAAAACAAGACTCTAATCTAACACGTCATTGTAGCAGTATGAAGCATAAAGCGTGCACATTACCTCTTATCTATGCATTGTAAATAACCCTCCACCATGTTCCTCTAACTCCTCTTCCATGATCCTAGACCCTCCCAACCATCACCCTGTAAGTAACCCCTCACTCATGGTTCTGTATGCAACCCTCCACCCATACTAATGTAGTCTCTCTTCCATGCTACTGTGAGTAACCTCCCACCCATAGACCTGTAAAAGATCCCTTATCTATGCTATGTAAGAAAGTCTTCACATATGCTTGTAAGTAATCCCAGTAAAGTCATTGGTTCACCAAGCTGAATTTAGACGAAGTCATTTATGTGGCTTGGTGTTGTTGCCCTTTGTATCTGAATGAATTTAAAGTCTCCCCAGGAAAAGTAATGCATGATCTTCTATTGTGTAATCATCTGTCCAGTACTGTGGGCTAAACTTGGAGTTGATTTTTTTTGTCTCTTTATACTTTCATTACCTTAATTTTTTTAAAAAAATTATTTATTTGCAAGCAGAGAGATACAGCCACACACACACACACACACACACACACACACACACACACACAGAGGGAAAAGAGAGAGAGAAGAGAGAGAGAGAGAGAGAGAGAGAGAGAGAGAGAGAGAGAGAGAGAGAGAGAGAGAAAGTATGAGCATGAGCATGCCAGGGCCTCCAGCCACTTTAAACAAGTTCCAAATTCATACTCTATTTTGTCTATCTGGCATAGGTGGGTACTGGGGAATTGAGCCCAGGTCATTAGGTTTTGCAGGCACATGCCTTAACTGCTGAGCTATCTCTCCAGCTCCTGATTTTTTTAATGTTTATTATTATTATTATTATTATCAACATGTTTCATATGGATACTTCATGTGTTGGTACCCTCTTTTCCCTTGTCCCTGCCCCCATTCCATTGGGACACTCCTCAGTGGGGTTGCAGGTATTCCTCATGGGGTTGTGCATTATGCATTGTGGTAGTCAGTTACTTTGGGGAGAGGGAGTGCCTCTGGGCATGATGTCTCAACCTGTGGCTCTTACAATCTTTCCACCTCATCTTCTGCAAAATTCCCTGAGCCATTGCGGGTGAATTTTAAATCTACTTCAGTGATGAGCTCTTAGGAGCCTCTGGATCTCTGCTTTGGTAGGTGTTGAACATCCTCAGGGTCTGTTTCCTGCACCCTGGTGCTGATTTTCAGGTTCAGCATTGAAGCAGCACTCTTGCACATCTCCCCACTTCCTCTGTGGATTCAGCTGTGGCTTGGTTGACATGCAAGGGGTAGTTTATCTCCTCCAGTGTCACTACCTTCTGAAAAAGAAGAACAGATTCTCCAACAGAGAGTGAAATTAGCATAGTTTAAATTGGATAAACATTTTTAATTTAGGGAGAATTTGATGTATTTAACCCTTCTTTTAGCCAAAGACTAGTGAGAGTTTGACACTGGAGAACATAATCTTTGTCTCCATAGGATTCTGATCTGATTCCCAATTCCAGATATGGGTTTCTTACACTGAGCGGATCTCTTAGCCAATCTGAAAACTATTGATTACCCACTGAGGCTGTGTGCCACAATCACACTTGTGTACACTGTGTCAGGGTAATTGTTGCTTCAGGTTGCTCAGACTGTTGGCCATTTTCTCTCAGTAGCTCATGTCATTCTTTCCAGCACTAGACACGCTGTCTGGGGACTGGCTTTCTTCTGAATTTCAGCTAGGTCTCTCCATATTCTGTGTCTTCAGCAATAGGGTCTTAGCTTTTGCTTCAGGCAGGTAATCAAGTGCTTTGACAGAAAGTTGTCTTGGTTTGGGGACCTCATAGGTCTCTCCTATCAACAGCTCAAGGTGGGTAGCAACCAATCTCTGGTACTAGGACTTACAGGTCAGAGAGAGAAAAAAATTTTCTTTTAAGCTGAGGCTTCATCCCACCCTCACCAAGGCCCTACTTTCAGGTGCTCCCTCTACTCCTTTTTTTTTTTAATTATTTTTTTATTGACTTTTAATCTTACCAAAAAAAAAAAAAAAAAAACCCACCTGATATTTCCCTCCCCTCCCCCATTCCACTTTAGAACTCCCGTCTCCATCATATCCCCTCCCTCTCTCCATTAGTCTCTTTCCTAATTTGATGACATCATCTTTCTCTTCTATTTTGAGGGTCTTGCGGAGGTATTGCTAGGCACCACAAGATCATGGATATCGAGGCCAATTTCTGTCTGGGCAGCTGCATAGTAAGAGGTCATATCCTTCCTTTGGCTCTTCCATTCTATCCCCTCTTCCCAATGGTCCCTGAGCCATTGGAGGGTGTGACAGAGTTGTTTCAGTGCTAGACACTCCTCCATCCCTTCTTCTCAGGCACTATGTTGCCTTTTGGGTCATCCCAGTGGTCATCACTATCTGAAAGAGAAGCTTCTCTAGCCAGAAGTGAGAGTAGCATTAATATGTGAACATGAACATTTAGTGTAGTGTCCCCAGGGCAGCTTGGTAGGAATAATATATACATTTAGTCAGACATGAGCAGGCTTATACCCCCAAGGCTCATGACCTCACCTACCTTAGACTATTACTTAGGTTTTTCAGTACCAGGTATGTATTCCCTCCCATAGAGAGGGCCTTCAGTCCAATTATGGAGCAGTTGGTTACCCCAAGAGTAGACATGCCACTATTGCACGCATTCAGTCATTGGGCCTGTGTGGCCAAGCTTGAATATTCCAGCATACACTGTTTTCACTGTTGATGGCTTCTGTCTCCCATACGCTGCGTGCAGTGCAGCTTTTTCCAGCTTTCAATTGGCTGGTCTACAGGGAGTAGGTTTTCTGGTCAGCATCAGCTTGCTTTCTCAGTGACCTTGCCTCTCAGGCATGAGATGTCTTCAGCAATAGGGTCTTACTATCTGTTTCTCTAGGGAAACCAAGGGCTTTGGCAAAAGCCTTAATGTTTTGGAGGCTACCGGGACCTCCTTGGCCAACAACTCACTGAAAGGTATCCCATCCCAGGTACTGAAAATTTTCTAGTAACAGTCTACATCTTCTAGACGTGCCCTCTACTCCTTTTGAGGGTTATATCTTTTAGGCTATCTCCAAGGATAAAGGTTTCTATGGTATCAGTTCATTTTGAATTTAATTTTGTGTTTGTTTCCTCCCCTTCCCCTTTCCCCAAACCCTTCCATCCCTTTTGTCTGGGCTTTGAGTTGCCTGGCAGGTATGACAGTAACTCGAGCAGGTCCAGGTTAGGAACCGCAGATAAGTGACACCATGCAGTGTTTATCTTTTTGTGATTGTGTGAGTTCACTGAGTGTGATCTGTTCCAAGTCTGTTCATTTTTCTACAAATTTCATTATTTTTTCTTACTACTGAGTAGAATTCCATTGTGTAAATGTTCCACAACTTCATTTCCATCCAATGATGGGCACCTGGGTTGATTCCAGTTCTTAGCTATAATGAATTAAACATTTATAAACATGGTTGAGCAAATGTCTCTGTATTGATGTATGAAGCCTTTAGGAGAAATGCCCAGTGAGGGAATGACTGTGTCTGTTGGTTGCTCGCTATTCATCCTTTTCAGGAATCTCCAGATTGATTTCTGTAGTGCTTGTTCAAGTTCACATTCCCACCAACAGTGGATGTGGGCTCCTCTTTCCCCACATCCTTGGCAACATTTGTTGTTGTTGGATTTTTTTAATGATTGCCATCCTTACTGGAGTAAGGTGGAATCTCATGGTTGTTTTAATTTGTATTTCCTTAATGGTTAGAGATGTTGAACATTTTCTTCAGTGTGTTGGGCATTTGTAATTCTTCCTCTGAGAACTCCCTATTCAGTTCTCTGCCCCATTTTTGGAGTGAGTTGCTTGATTTTTTTATTGTTTACTTTTTTGAGTTCTTTGTAGATTCTAGATATTAGGCTTCTGTAAGTGGTATAGCTGGCAAAGATTTTTTTTCCTGCTTATGGTGTGTTTGTCTGTGCAAAAGCTTTTTAGCTTCATGAGATTCCATTGCTTGAGTGATTGTTTAATTTGCTGGTCTACTGGGGTTTTGTTCAGGAACTCTTTCCTCACTCCTATATTGTGAAGAGTGCCTCCTGTTTCTTCTTCCAGTGGGAGAAGAGTTTCAGGTCTTATATTGAGGTCTTTAATCCATTTGGACTTGATTTTTGTGTTTGGAGAGATGAGTGGGTCTAGTTTTGTTTGTCTACATATGGTCATCCAATTTGTCCAACACCATTTTTTGAAGATGCTGTCTTTTGGTCTATGTTTCTGTTCCTATGCCAGTACTTTGCCATTTGGGTTACTAGGACTTTGTAATATAGCTTTAGTTCAGGTATGGTGCTACCTCCAGAGGGTTTTTTTGTGTGTGTGCTAGGATATGTTTAGATATCCAATACCTACTGCCATTCTCTGTGAAGAATGATGCTGATATTTTTATTGGCATTGCATTAAATCTGTATATTGCTTTTGGTAGAATTGCTGTTTTCACAATGTTAATCCTACCTATCCTCCTGGTCTTTTGTTTTTTTCAAGGTAGAATCTCTCTCTAGTCCAGACTGATCTGGAACTCACTATGTAGTCTCAGGCTAGCCTTGAATTCACAGTGATCCTCTTACTTCTGCCTCCTGAGTGGTTGAATTAAAGGCATGTGTCACCATGCCCAGCTACCTTGGTCTTTTTAATGCCTGCATTTAATAAGCAGCATAGAAGAGTGGGAGACATATAACATTTTGAAGTTAGAGACCCTTGAGTCTGAATTTTATCTTGTATGCTCAGTCAGGCTTTTTATAGTGAGATAGATGTACAAGGATGCATGTATTGACTGTTATATGTTAACTGTTGATTATGGGACATTTTTATAATGTTCCTGAGGAAATATTTTATAACTTATAAAACAAGATCACTGGTATAATTAACATATATTGAGTGTTTATGGGATACTGCACATTATATCTGAGTTATCTCATTCTAGTCTCATGGTCACCTTGCAAAATAATGAGGTTCAGGGAATTCTCCCCTAAAATATGGAACCTCGGAAGAGCAAGAAGGTTACTGTTAGTTCTTCCTTGCCCCCTTCCTACCCAAAGAAGACCATGAAGAGAATTTTCTGATTTCTTCTGAAGTCATGAGACCCACATTCTAGAAGTTTTTTATACCCAGAGGAAAAGAACACCTTATTTCTGAAGGCACAAGGGTACAGAGGAGAACATAAATGAGCAGAGCCTGTTGAGTTTCTTCTGGTCTAATACCATTACATCATACACTCTTTGTTTAAATAGACTCCTTTATAGCTGTTCATTTTTCACCAATGCTGTAATAAAACTACACAGCATTCCCTATTTCTTTGGGCCTTGTTTTCTGGAGGATCTGGGCCATAGAAAATCAGCCTGTGTACTTTCCCTTTAAATTGTTATTTGCTATAGAGTCGCAGCCATGAACATCACAATAGGTTAGGGTTGTTATCTTTCCTCCACTATGCAAGTTTTATTTTTTATTTTGTAGAGAAAAGTGAGTACCACAGGAATTAAACATTGCCAAGGTCCTTCAGCTACTAATTATTATGAGAATTAGAATTCAGGCCCAATGTTTCCAAACATGTATTTCTAATGCATTCCCCTGTCTCTCAACAGCAGTGACTTTAATCCTAGCAGATTAGAATGATCCAAGGATTATTTTTCCAAGTAAGTTTATTTTCCTTGGGGATTCTAATTTGTAAAATTGGGTGAATATTGAACATTAGTTTTTGAAAACTTTTACTGGTGGTTCCAATGCGCATGTAAGATTAGGAATTCTCATTGCATTAAAGTGCCTTAAATAATATACTACAGATTTGCTGAGGAAGGGTTTGTGTTTGGAATTTTAGAACTTAAGCAATTGTACAATTTGACAGCTTTTTTGTAAAATGAGGATGAAAAGGTAACAGTGTTAGAGAGTTGTGTAAATGAAAAGAATTTATGCAGCAGTTAACAAATTATTTGACACACTATAGGCAGAATTTTGGAGCATGAGGTATGGTTTACTTTAGTGCTGTCACATTCTATGTGTTTTCAACAACTAGACTGCAAGCTCTTTGAAAGTCAGTTATTGGTATATTTCTGGTAAGCATGTAGTAGAGCATCCAGTGCTTCTGTATTCAGCAGCCAAACCTTGAGATGCAGGAGATCTCCCTGCCCTGATGATGGACATCCCACAGATGTGAAGCCCCCTGAAGATCTTTTTCTTCTAATCTAACCCAATCCTGATGATTTTGCTCCCGTTTGTCTTCTGAATCCCCTGTTTACATGATTTGAAAACCACACTCTCCTGCTCTGGTCCTTCCTTTATCTAAATGCCCAGACAATTCTATGTCCCTATACATGTCTCCTCTTAACATCTGCAAAGCACTTTAACCTGAGGATCCATCACTGGAGAGACTTCTAGTGTATATAATACACTAGAATGCTAGGTCAAGCCCTTTCCAGGTAAAGAAAGGGTTTATTGTTTCCATCTGCTGAGTAGAACCCACAGTTCTTTGGTCTCAGCACATTTTTTTCCCCTCAATACAGTATTGTCATTCTATGAGTCCAAATAATATAGGCCATGGTGTAGGGATTCATTTTGCCTGGAAGACAATACAGCATTATCATTCCATTAGCCCAGATGATACAGCTCATGCTGAGGAAGAGGGGATGCATGTTGACTATGAAGCAAATTAAATTTCTTAATGAGCTGAATTTGACAATCAAGAGGGTGACTTTCTTTGCACTTGGTGATTTGACTACATTCACATGTTCTATGTTGTGTTCTCATGTATGGCACTCATCTAAGCTTTGAGTTTGACTGCCTGTTGAATTACTATTAGTTGGGCCTGAATTCTAATTCTCCTTATAAAATGTATAAGAATGCAGGCAAGGTGAGTAGCAGAACTCACTCATTTTTTTTCTCTGTTTCCCTCTGTTCTTTCTCTAAAGAATGAATCTCAGCATAGGACTATGCCATCAAGTTCTTGTTTTTTTTCTTGTTTTTTTTTTTTTTTTTTTTTTTTTTTTTTTTTTTGGTTTTGCAAGGTAGGGTTTCACTCTGGTCCAGGCAGACCTGGAATTAATTATGCAGTCTCAGGGTGGCCTTGAACTCTCAGCGATCCTCCTACCTCTGCCTCCTGAGTGCTGGGATTAAAGGCGTGCACCACCATGCCCGGCAGGTTCTTGTTTTATATGAGATGACATAAATAGAACATAGGAAAATATACTGACACTGGAGTACTGTCATGCTGAAGGGCCAGTACAAAATTTTTAATAAAAATCACAGATTATTAAAATTTGGGGTATAACACTAAATTTATTTTCACAAATGCTACATTATTTTGAGAATAATATTTTTGTTTTGGTTTTGTTTTCTGAGGTAGGGTCTCACTCTAGCTCAGGCTGACCTGGAATTCATTATGTAGTCTCTGGGTGGCCTTGAACTCATGGCGATCCTCCTACCTCTGCCTCCTGAGTGCTGGGATTAAAGGTGTGTACCATCATGCCTAGCTTCTGAGAATAATTTTTGAATAATCTGAGTAAAGGAAAGCAAAGGAAGATGTTTTCTACCTACCACATTTTATCTTACAATAATAAATGTGCATGACTTTCCTTATTTAGCTATTGTTTAATGCACTTTGAAATAAGTGATAATTAGCTTTCTGTATGGCCAACATTAGGTCTTTGGTTAATGAAGCCAAATAATTGCCAGGAAAAAGATATTAAAATGCAGAAATGAAGACCAAAGTGACTTGATTTCTTAATGCTGTAGTCCTAGTTAAAAGTTCTTTTAATAATATGACATAAAGTAATGAATAAATGGTTGCGTAGTAATTAGTTCAATTTTCCCTTTTAACAATAAGTAATTTAAATTTTCTTTAGAGTAAATGTGGAATTTGTCCAATTCTTGAGAGTGCCTGTTTTCTTGAATATCTTAGAAAATAGTCTCTGTGATTAAAATAAATGGAATTGAATACTTGTGATTTGGAGACTGGACTGCCAAAATGACTCCTCAGAACATATTTACCCATTAAAATGTGAAAAAGCCTTTTGAAATTCATACAGAGAATGTTGCGCATAATTGTTTAAAACTTGAATACAATGAGTAGATCCAAGTCTGTTGAAATGACAGAAGATTGTGTCAAAATATGCCAAAAACATTATATCAACAACTTTCATCCTATTAATGGTTTATAGAACCAAAAATATGTCTGATGCCTCTATCAGAAGGCTTTTTCAATCTTGACCTAGCTCACTGGAATGATTAGGAATGTAAAAGTTGCTTTCTCTCTCTCTCTCTCTCTCTCTCTCTCTCTCTCTCTGGATAATATAATTCGTCATTTAACTCCTTATAAGATGAAAGACACACAGCAAAAATACATGTTACTTATCAATACTTAAATGGAAACAAGTTCTAGATAACACAGAGTTGTGTATTTGCTAATCAAACAAGCATTCGCTGTGACAATACTTATGGAACTATACTATAGATGGACCATCTGACTAGGTGTTAATACTTTTCAGGAAAAGAAAAGATGTCATTTGCTTTAGATATAAAGTCATTTCTTCTTTTACAAAAAATTAGCCTATTTAATGCATGGGAGATTGCCATATTCCTTCATTTAATGTTGTATTCTCTATAATGATTTCTGATTACCAAAATGCATAGTACAAATGCTAATCAGGACCCTTTTCACAACAAGTGCGGATGCTGAGTGCCTCCTACGAGTTTAATCACAGTGTGCGATTCGCACAGTAATGGGTCATAATTGCCCCCCACCAAGCTGTCTTGAGGGTCCTGCTTCATTTTATTATCACTGGACCTTATCAGCCACTGAACTCCACCAGTCATCTTGAAGGTTGTAATCGATCCCTACAGGCATAATTATTCTCAAATAAGGATGCCCAAGAAGGGTGAATGATCATATTTGTTCTCTCCCCAGTTTTGCAATAGATTAAAAAATGAATAGCCATATTTACACAATTTTCTATTACCTCTCACTTTTCTCTTACCTTGAGAAGCAGGATGATTGCTATCTCCCCAGGTAATTAAATCTAGCTGGTAGCGTATGTACAAGATGCATTAGAGAGCTTTTTATTTCTGTTAGCTTTGGACAACCTGGGGTTCATTTTCTCTTTGATACCTGGGAAGCCACACATACAAATCACTGTCACTTTAGAGAATAGCAGGTTGCATCATTTTCTCTTATCACCAAATCTGTAAATGTCAAACTTTGCACGTTAACCCCTGCAGAAGGTTAGGAGAAAACTGGTAACTTCTGCTGCCTGCAGGATTGTGGTACATAGAGAGCACATGGCTACCTAGACCATAGCATTTCATAACTTCCTTTCCCTTTAAATAACTACGTTCCCTTTACACATGCAACAGCTTGTTGATGCTTAAGGTTCTTTTAACAGGCGTACGCTTCTTGTGTTTCATGATTAGAGAAATGAAACAATGAGGGCTTAGGATGTAGCTCAGTGGAAAAGCATTTGCCTAGCATGCACAAAGCCCTCAGTGATTTCCAGCACCACAAACAAAACAACATAATGCGGAATGAGCTGTTGACAGTGTTAAACTGTTCGTACAGAAAATATTTTGGCCATTGATATTTATTGAGTTCTTACTGTATGCCAGTTGAAATACATGAAAATAGTAATCCAGAAGTAAAGTGAGTGCACGGATAACACCAATAGGTAACAGTACATAAATAAAACAGTAAATTAAACAAGAAGTTTACAGCAAGTTTACATGAGAGAAAGATTTAATGGGGGTGGGGTTGTGGGGTGTATAAACCTAATTATAATGAAAGAATTTGAAAGCTAGAACAAATCCATTACTTGGAGATTTCTTTTCTTTTTTATGAGTTATAATTTCTTTATTTTTTATTTATTTATTTTTTGGTGTTTTGAGGTAGGGTTTTGCTGTAGCCCAGGCCTCCTGAGTGCTGAGATTAAAGGCATGCACCAGGCTGGAGGGATGGCTTAGCGGTTAAGGCGTTTGCCTGAAAAGCCAAAGGACCCAGTTTCAATTCGCCAGGGCCTGTGTTAATCAGGTGCACAAGGAGGCGCACGTGTCTGGAGTTCATTTGTAGTGGTTGGAGGCCCTGGTGTGCACATTCTCTCTCTCTTTCCCTCTTTCAAATAAATAAATAAATAAATAAAAATAAAGGAGTGTGCCACCATGCCTGGCTGTGACTTGGAGATTTCAAAGACAACTGTCTATGTAAATATTTGCTTCAGATTTGTTCTATTTTTTAAAATTATGTATAATTAGATAAGTCTTTTAGCTTACTTTTAGCTAGGCTTTAGTATTTTAATTTCTTTTTCTTTTATTTACTTAGGTTGTGTGTGTGTGTGTGTGTGTGAGAGAGAGAGAGAGAGGGAGAGAGAGAGGGAGGGAGGGAGAGGGAGGTGGTATTTATGTGAGAGGGGCTGTGGTGTGGTGTGGTGTGGTGTGCCCTTGCAGGGTCCTATGAGCTCACCTATGGTGGGCAGTTCTGGCCTGGGGCGGCTGCAGCAGAATTTCTGGTCCTCCCTCCCTCATTCATTTTTATTTTTATCTGGAGTCTCTTACTGATACCAGGACTTGCTGGGGTTTTTTTTTTTTTTTGTTTGTTTGTTTTGTTTTGTTTTTTCCAGCCCAGGTGATTCAATGGCCTCTGCTCCCTTTATGGGATCGAAGGAATAAAACATGTAGCCACACCCCACTGTTTATGTGGGTTCTGGAGATTCAAATTCAGGTATTTTCAGACCCCTAAGGCCTTCACACTTGTGCAAGAAATGCACTTCAACACCCAGCCATCTTGCCAGCCCATTTTCTCTGTTTTTTACTGTCAAGAATGCTACTGGTGGTTGCTCAGCAAGTAAATACAGAATTATCATATGACCCAGTACGTCTATTCCAAGGTATATACTACTGATGGTTACCTTTGATCATCAACTTGGTCGGATTGAGAAGCACTTAGAAGATTAGTAATACTCACTTCTGGGTGTACTTGAGAGGGCATTTCTGGACTGATTAACTAAGAAGGGAAGACCCGTCCTGAAGGCAGGTAGCATAATTACCCAAATAGAATGAATGAGGAAAATAGAGAAAGCTGATTAATGTGTAAACGTCCACCCGTCTCTCTGTTTCCTGTTCACTATTATGTGAGCTGCTCAGACCCACCATATTGTGTCTGCTACAAGGAGTAAAATAAACTTATCTCCATTGATTTTTTAAATTGGGTGTTCTGTCATAGTGTTAAGAAAAGCACACATAATCCTCCACATAAATGAAAAGAGATTCAAATACCTATATAACAATCATGTTAATAAAAGCCTTATTTACAACAGTCAAAAGAAAGAAATAGCACAAGTGCTTATCAATGGAGGAATGGATATTGTGGTAGATACACACAATGAGTGGGCAAAGGGAATGGAGCAACCGACATGCTAAAAATCCAGACACAAAAGGCCTCATTTAGATTAAGAACAACAACAACAACAATAAAAGCAAACCAGAGATAGAAAACCCACTGGAGGTTGAGGGGCTGAGAAGGAAGATGAACATGGTTGCTTAGCTTTCTGTTTCTCTGAAAAATACCGAGAGATACAAGGGGTAAAGGCTTATTGTGGCTCACATCATCAAGGTTTCAGTCCATGTTCTGTGGAGAGACAAAACTTCATGATGGGCAATGTGTGGGAAAGAAAAGCTCCTCACCTTATGGTGGCTGGGATGGAGAGAGAGAAGAGAAAAGGAGAGGAGAAGAGAGGAGAAAAGTAGAAGAGATGAAAGGAGAAAAGGAGAGGAGAGCAGAGGAGAGAGAGGAGAAGAGAAGAGGAAGAGAAGAGTGGGCCATATTCCCAATATTCCTTTAAAGACATATCAGAGATGACCAGTTTCTGTCCAATAAGCCCCATCTCTGAGGGGTCTCACCTGCTCTCAACAGTGTCTCAATCACCAAATGATCAAGCCTTTAAGAACACATGAGCCATTCAAGAACACTCAAGATCCAAACTGTCTCAGGGATTAACTGCTTAATGGGTGGATGTAGGTGTTGCTTTTCTGGAGTGATAGAAATGTTTGGGGACTACACAGGGATGGGGTACACCATTGTGAATATAGTAAGTGTCCCTAAACTCTTCACTTTAAAGTGGTTAATTTTATGTGGCATGAATTTCACCTTAATAATTAAGCATCTTGCAACACACTACTTACAGGATAATGTAAGCATGGGGATTATGAACTGACTCATTCAGACATTCTTCATGTATTCATGGTGTACATTTGGCAAACACTGTACTGTGTATTCCAAGACAGACATGGTATCTTTTAATTTAATTAATTTATTTGAGTGAGAGAGAGAGAGAGAAGGAGGCAGAGAGAGGGTGGGAGAGGGAGAGAGAGGATAGGCACACCAGGGCTTCCAGCCACTGCAAATAAACTCCAGATGCATGCGCCATCTTATGCATGTGGCTTATGTGGGTCCTGGGGAATTAAACCTGGGTCTCCAGGCTTCATAGGCAAGCACCTTAACCACTAAACCATCTCTCCAGCCCAGACACGGTATCTTCCACCCTGTCTAGTGTGGAACAGAGACAGATGTCAGTATTTTGTATGGTCCATGGAGACTTTCCTTTCTTGCACTGTCCATCATACCTTCCACAAATGCACAATTTTGTAATTAATACAAAGTTTTAAACTTTTAGTGGAGATTTGCTTCCTCAGGTGACAATATTCAAAGTTAGAAGCCTTCAACCACTTTATAAAATGCAGCATAGGATTCACCATGTTCACAAGCAAAATGACTATCTGGGATTACTAAAGATGTGCCCATATCTCAGAAAAAGCGAGTGCACAGCTCCAATTTCCTCTCATCAGGACCTAGTGCATTGACACACAGAACCAGTTGACATAAGAAATGGCTCCAGGTTATTATTCTAAAAGTCACTTGGAGCCTCTGGAGAACACTACAGGATTATACTTACTTTACTTGATTTAGTCTAGAGTTCTTAAAAGCTATTGTTGTGTAGAAATTTCCTCTGAAGTGAAACATTGCCTATTGAAGCAAGACTCTTTAAGACTAAGACTAAACAAGACTTGGGAAGTTCTTGAAATGTACAACATTCACAACATCCCTCCCAATGGTTATATAGACACAATTGGGATGGAAAGAAGACTAGTGAAGATTCTTGCAAGTCATAACACTTTTGTGAGTTGTCAACAATGTTGGGCGGGCTTTTCAGAATACAGTTGCCTTTGAATTACCTATGTATCTATAAATAGCCTCACTACACTCATTGGTTTACTAAGCTAAACTCAGGTTGATTCCCTCCTTCCTTCCTTCCTTCCTTCCTTCCTTCCTTCCTTCCTTCCTTCCTTCCTTCCTTCCTTCCTTCCTTCCTTCTTTCCTTTCCTCCCTCCCTATTTCCCTTTCCTTCTTTCTCTCTCTTTCTTTCTTTCTTTCTTTCTTTCTTTCTTTCTTTCTTTCTTTCTTTTCTTTCTCTTTGTTTCTTCTCTTTCTTATGATATGTTTTTTGATTTCCTATGTGAAATGAATATACATTGTTTGTTCATGACTCTCTAGGAAGTCATCCAACAGTTATTTAATTAAATACTTTTGTTTTTCTCCCATAAAGCACATAAAATTATTTGACAGGACTACTGTCATACAGTCATATAGTGGGGATTGTTGAGCTCATCCTCTAATGCTCTTCAATGGGTTTGCCCTCTCACACGGGCCAGTAATTTCTTCAATGGTGACTATAGGATAGACTTGTGTTCCCATACACTTAGTAGGCCTCATTTTTCAGCTCTTAACTTTCCACTTTTGAGATTATACTGTCAGTTATTTTGTGTGATCACCATCTCTTCTTCCTCTGTGCCCACAGGCACAGCAAATGTAGGGACATAAATGATTTAGTTATTGTTGTAGCTTCATTTTCTAGAACAATGCTTGGCAATGAATGGATGCTGAAAAGAGTTGAATCAGATGAATTAATGGAATAGATATTAAGCTATGTATATTTATTGATTGATTGCATTCTAAACACATGGATATAGGAATTTTGTTCTGCTAAAGGGAGTATGGGGTAGCTTTGTGCTGTAATCACAGGGTTTAACAGGATTTCCAAAAGAGGACACTTTCACTGCCATGTGGCTTATCCCTGCTGATATTATGACTACAATAGTTAATACCACGACTATTAGTAAAATTAACAAGAAATATAAACTTCCAAGAATATTTTGGACAGTGACTGAAACAGGATCATATTTGTTATCTGTCCACTAAATCTATTTTAATTCATAGGTACAATATTGAAGATTTGGATAAACTCATATTTTCTCCAAAAATGCAACCATACTTAAATGCTAGATGATCCAAATTTACCACTTTTACAGCTGGTAAAAATGTGTTCTTATCACACCGAATTCATTCTCTGTGCCTATGTTCTGAGGTCTCTTAGGGACTCACTACAACAACTATTACCTGAGTTCCCTGGGTCCTAATCACTCTGATGTCACTTTCTGCCCACTCATTTGCCATCCACCAGCAGCCTCCAGTCCTTCCAAACAAAATCTGTTGAAAAGCTGGGGATGTGGCTCCATTGGCAAATGTATCTGCCTAGCATGCATTGAAGGCCAGAGCAACACAATCCCAGCACCACCTGGAAGCTCAGAACTATGGAGGAAGAGTTAGAGAGGAAGGAGGATCAGAAGGAAGGTCAAGGTCATCCCTAGTCAGCTAAGTGTTGAGGACTGTACTTGGGGATCAACCACATTGACAGCTCTGTTAGCCCATTTCTGCCCATCACCTAAAGGATCTGAGTGAGTCACACAGGTTGGAACAGGTTTTCTCTTTTCCCCTTCCACATAGAGCCCAGGCCCAAAGTCCAGCCTGACCTGGCTAGCCAGGAGATCCCCAGGATCCTTCAACAAAGGTCTTGGGCCTCTGTCAACAAATCTCTCTCTTCTGGAAATCACCCAAGCCCCAGTCTACTGAGGAGCAATCACAGTTTTGAGGTTCAAGATTTTTTGCTTATTTTTTTGGAGCTGCATCTCCATAGGTAGAGGGCTGGGGTGGGGTGGGGGGGGGGGGACGACAGCAAGAAACTGAGTCCCAGAAGGTGCAGGAATATCAAACCAGGAATACATTCTCTCCTTTCTCGTCTCTTAGCTAAATAGGGTCGTAAGACAAAATCTCTCTTTTTAAATAGTTTTTTTTTTTTTTATTTGAGAGAAAGAGAAAGAGTGTATAGGCACACCAGAGCCTTTTGCTGTTGCAAATGAACTCCAGACCTATGTGCCACTTTGTGCATTTGACTTTACTTTGGTACTAGGGAACTGAACCCAGGTTGTGAGGCTAAGCAAGGAATCTCCCACTGAGCCATCTTCCCAACCCAAAATGACTTCTTCAGTGAGTTATGTGTCAGAAGTTTCATGAATTCAGTTGCTGGAGCTAATGCTATGTCAAATGTGAATATTCAATTGCTATGTTAAAATGAGAACTATTCTAAATTCATGTAGGAGAAAACATAATGTCCTAAAATGTCCTCTAAAATACTGCGCTTCTTGTTAAATACCAAACACTAGCACCATTTTTTTCTCATTGTAGAACATCAAATGTAAGTTCAGAACAACTCTCTTCCCACAATAGGTTTTTCAGAGTTCCTGAAACTTGTCATAAAATTTCATGTATTTTAAAATAATTAAATGTAAGTTCTTGGAGAAATTTTTTTTCAAGGTCATTTGGAGATTAATCCCTGAGCTGCTTGGAAACAATAGGAAAAATTTAATGTGAATTGTAATTACTTAGAACACAGTATAATAGAGCTAGAGTAAATTCCTTCACAGTTGAACTAAACTGTTTAACACATGGAATATCTAATTGACAATTCCGTACCAAAGTGTAAATTTGTCAAGGAAGGATACACAACAAGTTGTTTTTTTTTAAACCTCTCAGTGAGTGCTGCTGCGATTTGGATCTATTACTCCTGAATATTGCATGAAGCTGACAAGCACTTGTCATTTAAAGACCACATGGAGGCATTTAGTTTTCCATTTAGACATAATAACACATTATGCAAATGAGCCTGCAAAGGAAAGCTGGAGGCTGACATGAAATAAACTGTCAAACACAAGTTGCTAATAAATGAACATTTCTTTATAGATTGTCTTAATTTGGGGAGTTGAAAAATACACTTGGCTGTGGCTAATCGGGGACCTTAGAGTGGTAGTGAGCGGAGGTTTCAGTGTTTGACTTGTAACAGTATTTCTTCCCTCCAAGGACATCTAGAAGTTTTGTTTAAAAGAAAACTCTGAAAACTTAGATGGTCTAAAATTAGGAAAATGGCGCTAAAGTTTGGTATTTAACAAAACTTAAATGAGTAAGCTTCATTCTTATAGTCTCCTGCTTGAGAGACTTAAGGGTGATTGATTCACATGTGACTACTCCTCAATTCGTGCTGCCCCGCCCAAGTTCTAATACTTTCATTTTAACCCAGACAACAGATGGGAATTTAAAGGAAAGTTTGACAGTTGTGATTTTGACTATACAGAGTTTCACAAAGAACACAACCAAATCTTCAAGAAGCCTTCTGAAAAAGGCGCACTCCTTGAAGCCTTGTTACAAAAGCACTGCCCCAGTCTCAGCCCAGACCCACTAGATCAGAATGAGTGAAGTTAGGGAATCTGCACTCCTAGAAAAGCTGCTGAGCCTGGTGTGGTGACGCGCCCCTTTAATGCCAGCACTCATGGGCTGAGGTAGGAGATCACTGTGAGTTTGAGGCCAGCCTGGGCATATAAGAAGAGAGAAGAGAGAGAAGAGGGGAGGTGAGAGGAGAGGGACAGAGACAAATGTGGTCAAAGGGAAAGGAGAGAAGACAAAGGGGAGAGAGAGAGAGAGAGAAGAAATCCAGGGAACAAACAAAGTGTCCTGTTTTTAGAGTTTCTGGGGGAGGAGGTGTGTCTGGTCACAGGGTAATGAGAGATGTCACCCAGGCAATGGAGGAGAGAGGGGGTTAAAGACGGCCCTGGTCCATCTGGCCTCTAAGGGGGAGGGGCTGTTCTTTTGCTTCTGCTCCCTTGAGGGCGGAAGGTGAGAGAGGCAGGAAGGCACTGGCTAAGAGAATACAGTTATGATTTAAAGTTACCTCACCTTGGTCAGCATGGCCTCTTGAAGTGACTCCAACTGTGTTCTAACCTAGTATTATTTTCTAACTCATATGTTTTCAAGTTCACGTGGCTTGAATATGACTAGTTTGTTATGGCTGGCTTAATAAAATAAGCATGTTTTCTAAGTTAACATTGCAAATAATATGAGGACAGATTTTTTTTTTTTTTTTTAGTTTACTTCAGGTTAGTAGTCAAATGAGGTAATATATTTATTAGGTGTTCAAGATCATAAAAATTATAAATTCAGTTTTAGAATACAAATAAAAATGTAACAAAAATATCAGCCACAATAATGAGTAAAAGCACAAGCTCATCTATTTAAGATTTTTTATTTTTTTCTTTTGTGACTTTTAAAAGTTCCTGCCTAACATACATGTGTTGTTAAAAAAAAAAAAAAAAAAAAAAAAACTGGTGGTGGGAAAATAACTTGAAAGGATGATTAATTAGCTTTATTAATGACTTGGGAAATTTCTTTGAACAATCCACACATAATTATTGAGAACATATGTGTCAACTTGTAGTAAATGGAATAATGTTTAATGCAGGGACTTTCCAACAAGAATTATGTTTCATTATAACTGCCTAAAGCTATTTTCCAACATCTTTTTAGGAACTTGCAACCTTAGACCATTTCACCTGTGCTAAATTATATTAAGTAGCAGATACTCATGAAGAAATTCAAAGAAAGATGAAACACTGGTAAATAAGCATTCTTTTCAATCTTTTCAAGTCTATTTCTGACTTCTTTCTTAAAGTTTTTTTGTTTTGTTTTGGTTTGGTTTGGTTTTTGAAGTAGGTTCTCACTCTAGCTCAGGCTGACGTGGAAGTCACTGTTGTCTCAGGGTAGCCTCAAACTCACTGTAATCCTCCTACCTCTGTCTCCTGAGTGCTCGGATTAAGGTGTGCACCATCACATCAGGATTTCTTGGACTTTTCAGTAACTTATTATTATATCTGTTATTTAAGAAAACTTTTAGAAAAAAGAATGAAGTTTTGACTGTTGTGTTTTCTCCTTTAGGTACTCATATTTTATTGTTACTTTAGTTAAAGAGCACCTAAGCATTGTTCAGACATATAATCATATTTCGTGAAATATCAAACCTCTGGATATTTTTACATATTGCTTTCCTCAAACAAAATTGTAAATGAGTACTTGATAAAAGGATTTTAAGATGTCCCGGCAATACTTTGGAAAATCTGAAAGTAAAACTTGAAAAAGTGTATGCTTATTTGATTTGTTAAATTGTATAGGAAGCATTATCAAATGAAATGCTTGCTGTTCCCTAAGTTATATTTCAGAAGAATATGTTCTCCTTGCAAATTTTTTACACATTTTATAGTTCCTAAAATGTACCAATACCCTAATTGTTAATATGGTATGTTATAATATCATTAGTGATAATTTGAGTTTTTAAAAATGTTACCTAATATAAAAATAATCCAATTTTCTTATCCAACATATAGAACGAATATAATTCTATTCTTTATTCTGGCCACAGTCTTTTGTCATTTTCAATGTCGTTTTACTCTGACACATCTCTGAAAATGTTTTTAACCAGCTGTAGCTTAGAGTTTTGTCTTCAAAAGAAATAGATCATCATGGAGCTGCATGGGAAGAAGCCCTGTGGTGGATCTCACTGGGGCCTGCCCAGGCTTTGTTGGATGCCCTGAAAAGCAAAGTGCACCCCAGTCAGACCTTTTCTGCTCTGCACAGGGTGTGGTGGTAATTCCTGCCCCATCACCAGAGCCACTCAAACTCCATCCTAGATCTTCTGTAGGATAATCTCTGCTGACCTCATTCCACCACCTACACATTCCTGGAACCCAGAAGCTGGACATCACCTAACTAGTCCTCTTTTACAATTTGGACATAATTTGTAATCTTCACCAGCCATTGATCTTTGTTTTTCCTTTTATTTGTCTAAAAATATTTCCTTCATTGAGAGCGTAATGGTTTGTATTATCTAGAAAATACCATTTCCTTCCAAGTCCCTTCAGATGGCTTCTGTTTCTTTTTTAAAATTATTTATTTATTTATTTATTTATTTATTTATTTATTTATTTATGAGAGAAAGACAGATCTATATCTATATCTATCTGTCATCTATCTGTCTATATATAAAGAGAGAAAGAGAGAATGGGCATGCCAGGGCTTCTAGCCACTGCAAATGAACTCTAGATACATGGGCCACCTTGTGCATCTAGCTTTACGTGGGGACTGGGGAATCAAACCTGGGTCCTTTGGCTTTGCTAGCAAGTACCTTAACTGTTAATCCATATCTCCAGCCCAGTTTGCTGGTTCTTAATGAATAGAAGAATGAGAAATGAACTTGATTTTCTTCAGAAGAAAGAAGAACATCTCTTCTTTCCTCATATAAGGGGAGGGAGTATCAGACACTTTGCCTAAACATTAATCAGGTTCTCCTGAGGGGAGCCCTCTTCCCAACCATGTCTAGCTCTGAGCCTCCTTGCTGGATTTATCTGCACAGTCCAGTTACAGCATGAATTTTGCTAAAAGTTTGTGGAGACTTTCCACAATTAATGATTGATAAAAGTCCTTCACCCTACCATTGATATTTGATGACTCTGGCTGTCCTTCACCAGAGGCCTGTTAAGTTGGCTAAGTGAAAGTCCTTCCACTTGAGAATTTTCCATGCACTGACTCCTCATTCTGCTGACTGGCATTGGATTCTCAGTGGTCTCTGTTGCACTCTTTGAATGGGGTTGAGCCTAGTCTCTCTCCACTATTATGACAGTCTTTTGCACTATCCAGTCATTTTGCATAATGTCTTTACTATTTTAAGGAGTCCATTTTCTTTGTATACTACAAATTCATAGGTATATTGCAAATGTCTATAAACAAGGACATTTAGGTAACATTTAATTTAATGTTTTTTTCCTGTTTTACCAAAAACTAAAAAAATGTAACCTAGAGAAGCAAACTGACTTATTTAAAGGTATTTTTCACTTGTTGCCTTGTAAGCCAATTCCTCTTTGTACTGTAGTGAATCAAATCAGTAAAGCTGCTAACTTTCACAGATTCACGTGCGGCTGTGCTTTAAAACCATGAATGTTCAGGTCATCTTGCTCTTTCTGTTTAATAGGTTGGAGAAAAAAATGGTCATTTATCAAGCTTATGAAACTCAAACTAAATAGGGAGAATTTCCAAAGGTTTATATATCTTCAATATATAAAATAGTGTCCTGAAGGTGGAATTTTTCCATTAAAAAAACACAAGCCTCTCTGTTCCTCCCTCTTTTGGTCTATTGTTCTTCTGTGGAGCTTGCCCAGAAAAAGGCCTGAAGAGTAAACACATGGCAAGCCATCACGATTGCTCTTCCATTGCCCTGGCCAAAAGCTTATTACATTTTATTGACTTACCAAGTGCCTTCCTTGCAGAAATTGCCTAATTAAATGCTTGGTACTGTCTTTGAAGATGAGTTCAGCTCCACAGTTATTTTGGGTTCTCATTTTAGAAGCCCTCCCTCCTATGATTATAATTTTGGTAATGAGAATTAAATGTTGATGTCTTAAGTTGGCTTCCTTTCCATTCTTTAACATATTATTTCCTGGAGCCAAAATGTTGTTGGAAGTCCAAGTTTAAATTGAGCCCAATCACATAGTATTTTTACCTTGAACAGAATGATCATTATTGTGTTTATAGAGAAGTGCGTATGATAATTCTAGCTTTTCTCCTTTCCTGCATTAAGTTGTTGGTGGTGGGGGATTGTAAAGTAGTCGACTTTCAGCTTCTAAGCAGATGTTTCCTGCATTTAGCATACTTTCTTATTCTGGGAATGGAGCTGTACAGTTCTTTTTATCAATGAGTATTTTATCTTTATAAAAGTAAAGAAAAATTTAAACTTTTTCAAAACATGTTTTATTTGTATTTATTTATTTGAGAGACAGAAAAAGAAGCAGAAAGCGAACACAAGAGCAAGAAAGAGAGAGGGAGAGAATGGGCAGGCCAGGACCTTCAGCCCCTGCAAACAAACTCCAGATGTATGCGCCCCCTTGTGCATCTGGCTTCCATGGGTTCTGGAGAGTCAAACCAGGAGCCTTTGGCTTTGTATGCAAACACTTTAACCTCTAAGCCATCTCTCCAGCCCAATCAACCTGTTTTAGCCCTAGGGATCTGCCGTATTCACCTCCCCAATGCTTAGATTGTGGGCTCATGTTCCCTTGCCTGGCATTTTTATAAGGTTTCTGGGGATCAAAGTCAGCTCTTCATGCTTGCAATGACTTTACTGAGTCATTTGCCCCACTGACCCTACTAATTTAAAAGGCAAACTAGTATCTGTTGGCTCTGATTGTTTTGTTTCTTTTAGGGAATAAGTAGACTCATTCTTCTGATAGGAAAAATCTCCATAGCGAATTCATTTTCAATCTTAGTGTAAAATTTGATTTTCTTGCAGATAGATTATTCCATAGGCACCATGTGAACACTGTTTTTAAAATTAAACTAAACATCCTAAATTCTGGCCATCTGTGGTTAAAAAAAAAAAAAAAAAAAAAGACCCATAAGGTTTTTAGTATCATGTTGTTGCAGTCAGCTTCTCATTGCTCGGACAAAATACTCGACCAGAAGTGTTTTGCTTATAGGAGGAAAGGGTTTATTTCTGGCTTACAATTTCAGATGGAAGTTTCATTAGGGCAGGAAAAAGCATGGCACAATCAGGAAGCTGTCCACATATTGAGATGGAAGTAGTTTGAGTGAGCCAGCTCACACTGACAAGCTGTTTTAACAAACCTCAAGGGCCACCTCCAGTTACACACTTCCTTCAGCAAGTTTCCACCTCCCAAATTGTTTCCAGCTAGAGACTGAGTATAAGGCTTAATCACAATCCCATGAGGCTACGGGGGACATTTCCCATTCCAGTGATCACACATGATCACTCCTGCTTTAAGATGCCCACTTAAAGGTTTTTGTCAGGACAGAGCTTATTACATAGTTTGCCAGTGACCAGTTGAACATTTATGTATTTATTTTTTAATTTACGTGGAGGTGACTATGAGGAATGTAACTGCACTTGGACAACTGAACAACAACAAAGTTTTAAATTTTAATTCCTGTTTTTTGGTACTTTGGCCATTGTGGTTTTTAAGGGCACCATCAACACCCTGAAGCATTTGAAAACAAATTTCCTTTTCTGATGGCCATTGAATAGGATGAGGCTTTGCCATGCTTCACCGTGCTGAGGGAGCCCTGGGTCTCAGAAACCTATGCACTGTGTGATGCTGCCTCTGCTAGAGTTCAAACCAAACATCCTCCCTGGAGTTTTCACTTCACTCCCATTGCTGCTTCTCATTTATTCCAAGATAACAGTTCACTTCAAACTAGATAATCTTCTGATCAGAGAAAAGAAAAGCTAGTTCCTTTCTTTCATAAAATAGCCTTTTCTTAGTAGACACAGTTCAACCAATCCAATAATGTTTGAGAAAGCATGACTTGTCATTGGATGGGTCCTACAGTAAATATATGGTGAAAAAAGTCTTTGTTAGATTCTCTAGCTACTACATCCTCTTTGCCACATTGAGAGAAGCCATTTTGTCCCCACAAGAACTTGAGTGTATTAGCCTCTCTGCATTTCAGTTGCATTAGTGGGATGTCAGTTTTTAAGCTGAGTATGTACAACTGGAGAAGAGAGAAAAAACAAAAAGCTAATGTAGTCAATTTTTTGTTGAAATGTTAAAAGCAATTCCACCATGAACATACTGTTTATTAAACAGTGGACACAGAGAATTACTTTTCAGAAGTTTTTAAAAAAAGCAAGATCGACCTTAGAAGTGTAACTTGAAATTAAATTAGGCCACTAAGCTTACGTAAGACAAAAGTGTGGTAAAGGCTGATGCAGGAATATTCAAATGAGATTTCTTTGGCTCTATAAACTTACTTTTAACCATTTTGTTACAATGTTTATTTTAAACACTGGTTTCTCATTTTTGACTTGATGCCAGATATTTAAGATTATATGTTACCCAATTTTAGCTGCTACATGGAAACGCTATGTTCACATCTTTTTCTACTATATATTGATCAGTGTGTATTACTATATAGCAGCTTTAAGCTTTATTATGTGAAGATAAAAGGCTAATATTTGAAATATTTAGGAAAGTTGTAGGGAATGTATGCTATACTATATATAGACAAATGCAATAATCACTAGGAAAGTAGATTTAAAATACATGTCAGCTGAGGTACCCAGATTTGGTAGGATTGGGGATATCTGGGGATGAGGGAATAGCTCACAGAAGGAAAGAGCTTAGTCCTGTTAATTTCAGAAAGATTCCAGAGAAGTCTGGAACTTCCCCTAATCTATTAAAACTGAAAGCAGTCCCCTCTACACATTGTTGCAATCTGTCACATCGTGGGAACTTTTCATGGTGTAGCAATCACCTGCCAGTTACCAAGTACAAGAGCACAGCTCGCTTCCTCTATTGTATAATATACATGACCATAATTTGATCACATGACTGTGATCAACTCATCACTGTGGGATTGTTTCTCCTTACTGTGACCAAAATTAAGAGGAATCATACCTTTTGCACTTACCTGCATTAATGAATCTAATTTGCACTTACCTATATTAATGAATCTATACTTTTATTTCTGTGTGTTGAACTCTTTCCCAGAGCAGCCTAGTAATTCAACATATTAGCTGACACTTATTTACAGATTTGTGTCCTATGTAAATCTGCAAAGAACATGTTAAGATAGTTGGTGACTAACAAACAAAGAAGTTGAATTAAATAAGGCCAAATATGAAAATTCATAGGATCCCATTCTCTGGGAGAACACTCACCAATAACATCTATTTATAGTCTTGGGATACTATAGTGCAACCTACTGAGTTTCTGATAATTAAGTAGAAGAATAGATTAATAGGGGTGAAAAGGCCTAAGTGAGGTCAGGGGAAGAGATTGAGTAAAGGTGGAGGAAGGGCTAATCAAAATCTAAGATGATATAAAAAAGCCATATGGAAACCTACTTTTCTGGACAATGGAACACTTTGAAGCCATAGATTGTTACTAGAAAATTTTCAGTGCCAGGGATGGGATACCTTCCAGTGAGTTGTTGGCCAGGAAGTTCACAGATACCCCCATTATAGGCCATTGCCGAGGCCCTTGGTTTCCCACCAGGAATAGATGGTAAGATCCTATTGCTGAAGACTCCACATACTTGGGTGGCAAGTTCACTGAGAAATCCTGCTGGTGCTGAGCTGAAAGCCTCCTCCATGAGGACCAGCTGACAGAAAGCTGGAAAAAGGTATGCTGCATGCAGTTCAATGGGAGAGAGAAAATACCAGTGAAGGTACTCAACAGTGAACACTGCAAGCTTTAAATTTGGCCAGCCAGGCCAAATGCGCCAACGGGTGCAATAGTGGCATGTCTGTTATGGGGGAAACCAACTGCTCTCTAATTGGACTGGAGGCCCCACTCCATGGGTGGGAACACATCCCTAATACTGAAAACGTACGACAGGGGTAGTCTTGAGCCCTAAGGGTGTAATGTCTGCTGGTGTCTCGCTAAATGTATATACTATACTCACCAAACTGCCCAGTAAACACTTCTCTTAATGTCCACACCCATATATTAATGCTACTCTCACTTTTGGTTAAAGAAGCTTCTCTTTTCAGATGGTGGCAATCTTGGGATGATTCAGAAGGCACCATGGTGCTGAGAAGAAGTGACAGAGGCGTGCTCAGCACTGAAATGTCTCAAACCTATCGTCCAAGGCTCAGGGTCCATTATGGAAGAGGGGGCGAAAAGAATGTAAGAGCCAAAGGAAGGATAGGACTCTTTACAATGTGCTCCTCCAGTCACAAAATGGCCTGGATATCCATGACCTCACAGTGCCTGACACTACCTACATAAGACCATCATAATAGGAAGAAAAGATCATGACATCAAACTGAAAAGAGAGACTGAGAGAGGGGAGAGGATATGATGGAGAGTGAAGTTTCAAAGGGGAAAGTGGGGGGAGGGAGGGAAATAACATGGGATATTGTCTACAATTAAAGAAGTTGTCAATAAAAATAATAATAAAAATTTTTAAAAAGACATGAGTTTTGAATCAGACACACATGGATTCACATCCTGGCCCTGGCACATTGGCTGTGGATAAAACACTTTTTTTTTTTTTTTTTGTATGTGTGTGTCCAAAGGTAAACATTGGGTAGCCTCAGTAGCTCTCCACCTATTTTTTTAAATACAGGGTCTCTCTCTGAATCTCAAGCTCATTGATTCAGCTAGACTTGTTGGCCTAGAGGTCCTTAGGATCCCTATCTCTGCTTTGCCAGCACAGGGTTTACAGGCACATGCCCACAATGCTGGCTTTTGTACATGGATTCTAGACACATGATCTCAGTCCTCATGCTTATGAGGCAAACACATTATCTACTGAGCCATCTTCATAATCTCCAGGGTTTTTTAACATAAAAAGGCTTTATTTTCAGGGGAGCAGGAATTTAATCAAACAAGCCAAATCCCGTATCATCACCTGACTCCTCAGACTCTTCATCCTTCTCCTCTGCTGCAGCAGGGGCAGAACCTGCAGTGGGAGCTGCAGAGAGCCAGGGGCAGCAGAGACAGCCACAGCCCCACCTGCAGGCACACTGGCGAGCATGCCAATACCTTGGGCAATGACATCTTCAATATTTTTCCCGTTCAGCTCACTGAAGACCTTGTTAAGCCGGTCATCATCAGCCTTGATGCCCACACTGTCCAGCATCTTCTTGATGTCCTTGGCGCTGGGGGAGGAGTTGCCCCCGAGGGCAGCCAGCACGTAGGAGGCGACCTATCGCGTGTCACTCGACAGCGGCAGCGCGGACAGGCCTAGGCTTGCGACCCCTGCGGAGTCAGTGAGCCAAAGGCATCTCCAGTGTTTTTGAGCTTGACTCTTTCATTGAAAATGAGAGTAATTGCCTAAATCACGAAAGATTATTTATAAACACTGAAATTTGATGTTTGTGCAAGCCTATAACTGTTATGTATAACTCACCTCTAGGAAAATACCTCACTATGAAAGAATAATAGATTTTATTAATATTATCTTTGAGAACATATTGAGACAAATTGGCATGAGTCCCTCTATATAACTAATACTTTATCAAAACATAATGATACTTATTTGGCTTGGTTTCCTTTATAGACCATTGATGACTAATCATCTTTTATTGCTTCTTACTGAGATCATGTAAAACACAATTTAAATCTATTCATGTATTCCAGTTTGCAAAACCTTTGACTAAGATGTTTTATTTCTACAGAGTGAAGTAGAGTAAAACCACTTATCTTTTTCATTAACAATTTTTATACATGTATATAATGTACTTTCATCATAACCACCCCCATACCTTCTCTTTTACCCCTTGTTGTCCCCTTAGGCTAAGCCCCTTCTTCTTCTTCCTACCATTCTTTCTTCTACTTTGATATCTTATTTTTCTTGTGTGAGCGAACCCCTAAATTTCATTAGGGTTGCCTGCATTATCATGGGTGGGGGTTATCTACCAGAGTCAGTACAACCTACCAATGCCTTTAATACTGCTGTAGCACAGCAACCCTGCACTGCCAGTAACAACTCCCGGGGGAGGGACAGAAGCCACATGACCTCTTCTCTTCTCCTAACCCTCACATTAGGTCCCCTGCAGCACTACCTCCCCTTGCCCAGAACCCAGAACTGAGCCAGCCGTCATCTGGGATGTTACCCTGGCTTCAGTTTCTTTTGGCACCTACTTTCTAAAGATTTATTTTATTATTTATTTATTTGCAAGCAGAGAGATAGAGAGGAGACAGGCAGAGAGAGAATGGGCACGCCAGGGCCTCCAGCCACTGCAAATGAACCCCAGATACATGCACCCCCTTGAATATCTGCCTTACGTGGGTCCTGGGGAATCAAGCCTGGGTCCTTTGGCTTTGCAGACAAACACCTTAACTGAAAAGTCATCTCTCCAGCCCTACTTTCTACTTTCTAAAAGCAATGGTATACACCTGCAAATCTAGCCACCCTGGGTGCTGAGGAGGGAGATCCCTTGATCTGCTGAACCTAATGCCAGCTGAAGAAGCATGGTAAGACCCCATCTAAAATTAAAAACAGGGCTGGAGAGATAGTGCAGCAGTTAAGGTGCTTGCTAGTAAAGCCAAAGGATTCAGGTTCCATTTTCTAGTGCCCATGCAAAGCCAGATGAATAAGGTGGCACATGCAGCTGGAGTTCGTTTGCAGTGGCTAAGACCTTGTGTGCCCATTGTCTCTCTCTGTCTACCTCTTTCTCTCAAATAAATAAATAAATAAATAAATAAATAACTGAAAAGAAATGAGCTAAAAATGTTTTTAACTGCTGTTAAGAAAAAAAAAAAAAAAGGGCTGGATGAATGGCTTAGTGGTTAAGGCATTTGCCTGCAAAGCCAAAGGACCCAGGTTAGATTACCCAGGACCCACGTTAGCCAGAAGCACAAGGGGTGCTTGCATCTGGAGTTCCTTTGCAGTGGCTGGAGGCCCTGACATGCCCATTCTCTCTCTCCCTCTCTCTCTCTCTCTCTCTCTCTCTCTCTCCCTCCCTCCCACTCTATCAAATAAATAATTAAATAAAAAGAAGTTAAAAAAAACCTGAAAGATTTGTTGCAGGCAAGATTTATGAAAAGAATTGGTGGTCTTATTTAATAACTAATTCTACCTAATGTTATGATTTGTTGTGGGTGAAAAGGTAAAGTGATATTAAGGACTGATTTAGGTTAAATGAGGTTTTATTGCCTTTAAGTAATGAGGATACACTCTAGAGGGTTCATGTAATTCCCTGAGGAAGTTTGAGTGGATCTCTGAATAAGCCTGGAGATAACTTTTAAGGTATAAGTTTATATGTGAGCTCCCTTAACCAACATTTTTCTTTCTGCTGTTGTAGTGTGTAAAATAATATTAGCTCTAAGATGTCTAATAACCTCAAGGCAATGAATCCTAGTTTGTTTATATGCACTTTCACACTTTACCACCACTTTGGGCTTTAGGAATAAGGTTCAGTGATTTTAAAACTCAGGGACTTGGCATAGAAAACCACTGACATTATTAACTTTCAAATCAATAAAGAGAGGAGAAGAATGTTTGAACAAAAGAGCTAATGGCTGTTTTCTTTAACCTGTGATTGGAATAATTAAACAGCATGGCTGTTTCACATTTCACTTGAAAAATGAAACCAAGAGTCTTATCTCCAAGTTTTGTAAATGATATATTTGGCAAATGTGTAAGTGGTTTCAATTTTATTCTTTTACTCTTACTGTTCATGGCAAGAATGATATGACTTTTGTAATTCAACATGTATTTAGTAATCTCAGTCGATTTGGCTATCCTTTGAATTTCAGAGTGGGCATCTTATAAAAATAAGGCAATTAAACCTACATTTTAAGAATAATTCTCGGGCTCAAGAGATGACTCAGCGGTTAAAGGCACTTGCTTGCAAAATCTGAAGGCCTGAGTTCAACTCTCCAGTACTCATGTAAATCCAGGTACACAAAGTGGCACATGTGTCTGGAGTTCATTTGCAGGGACAGGAGGCCCTGGCGTACCTATTGTCTCTCTGTGTCCCTCTCTGCTTGCATAATCAATAAAAATATTAAAAAAATAATAATTCTCTATAGCCCGAGGAAAGGCTAGAATACCACCCAAGTGCCCTGCTCTTTTGGCGGGGCTGATAAACTAAAATGGGGGGAGAGGGCCCACACCCCAGCACTGTCATCCAAGTGCTGATGGAACACCTCCCTCAGCTGAGTTAAAAGGCACAGTCGAGTTGTGTGAATGGGTTGTTTGATGCTTTATTGTTTAGGCTTTGGGGTTCTTTGTACATTCTAGAAATTAGGCCTCTGTCAATTGTGTAGCTAGTGAAAATTTTCTTCCATTCTGTGGGTAATCTGCTGGCCTTGGTTATAGTATATTTGTCAGTGAAAAAGCTTTTCAGCTTCATGAGATCCCAATGGTTGAGTGACTGTTTAATTTCCTGAGCAGCTGGGGTTTTATTCAGGAAGTCTTTCCCCACTCCTATGTCATGGAAGGTTCCATGTGCAAAAAATGAGCCCATTCTCCAATATCAAGCTCCCACCAAATGTGGGCTAGAAGAGGGCCTATGTATATAAGATTCTCTCTAAAATAACTATGGCCATTCCATCTATCTAGTACTAACTTCTCTCTCCATTGGAGAATTTGCTTCTCTTTTCAGATGGATGACAAACCTGAAGGGAGGATCTGCCTATTGTACCTCACCAGGGCCCCAGCTGAAACCATAGAGTAATGGGGGAAAAGGGCAAGAGTACAGCTTTCTTGGTGAATCAGACACCAGAATAAGGCTGAAGGAGATAAACACAGAGAACATCCAACTTCTACTAAGCCAGATATCCAGAGACACTGAAGCTCCCAAGACCTCATCATTGAAGTAGAACAAAAATGATCCCAGCGTGGCTCAGGGAAAATAGCGGAAGAGGGGGGTGGAAAGATTGCTAGAGCCACAAGTTGGGTCATTATGCACAGAGACTTTGCCTCCCCCCCATAGCTGTTGACTACCCCCATAATGCACGACCCACATTCCCCAATGATGAGAGTCCCTTTGGAGGGGGTAGGACAGGGAGGAGGCTACCAGAGTCACCAACATGAATGTAAAATTAGAATTATATATATATATATAAAGGCACAGTCGAAATGAGCACAGACAGAAAGACATAGACTCATGGCTAATCCTGCTCCTTCTAGGAAGCTTTCTCTCAGTAATATGATGACTTAAAGGCCAAGATGATTCCCCTAGCCTCACTATGGTTTCCACCACCCAGCTACTTTGCTCCTTTGTGATTCTGAATGAATTATTGATAAGAAATACTTCAAAGGTGTGCAAAAATTCTTTTACGCCTAGCATTTATAAAACAATGATGTTGATGAAGGGGAAAAAGAAAACCAGTGTCAATATTTCTCTGAGACTAAACAATAACAAAGTGCCTTCAGGATTCATTTTAATGAGAAATACTAGTGCAGCTCTGTGGAAATCTCGGGACAGACAGTGCACACTAGCAAATTAATTATAGCTTGGCAGCCAGGCAAATGCATGAGGCTGGTGGTGGCAGAGAAAATAAATATTCTTTTAATCAGTGATATAGCCTTCTTTCCTCAAAGGTAAAATCAAATTTTAAACGTGTAAGTCACATATATTTAGAAAGGGATTTTGAAACAAGGGATTTGCTTGGTGTTTCTGACTACTGTTTTCAGGTTTGTGTTTGTAAGAGATTTCCTCAAAGTAAAGGCACGGCTGATCCTTTAGTCTTGTCCACGGTCAGAGAACAGGGCTATCATTACCGACAGCATTTTCTCTAAGCCTGACTCTGATCTGAGCTGGAGGAGACGCTGACATTCATGATGGTTTCATGGATTGATGATTCAGGTGGCTCTCCAGATAGCTCTGCTGGGTTCCTGGGCCTGTTTGCAAGTCAAAACTGCATCTTCTCCCTTAGGTGGAATTTCTCAGTTCAAGGATTCACTTCTTAGCTGCCTCCAGCTCACAAGGTTGGCAGCTGACAGGGCAGCACTGTTCATGCAACCCCGAGTTTTCAAAGCAGCAGGTGATAAGAGACCTGGTATTTTCACAGCATAATGAATTAATTCAATACTTGCTGAGCACAAATGATAACTTTGGTATAATTTCCAGTTGCAATTAGGAGGAGACTGCATTGTTTTACAGGATAAAGGTATTCGTCCTGATTCATGTAATGTAATGTTTAGCACACGGGTGTCTTGGAGGAAAAAGCCAGTTTCTAGATGTGTGAATTTGCCCGTGACCAACCCCTGAAATGGATGCAAAATAAAATGAGTGATTTCTGTGATAGGGAATTAGGCTGCAACAGAGCCTCCAGCCCCGGATGCCTGAGAGGGGGTGGCAGTCTCTGTATTTCATTTTGCCTGAACTCTTATCCCAAAGCAGCATAACCAACCATTGTCCAAACATATCCCAAACTTTTATTATATTTTGAGTTTATCCAGGCTGAACGCATGGTCTTCATTTTATATGTCACCTTGTAACTATGTCACTGACTGCTGTCCAAATCAACAAATGAAAGTCCGCTTCAGGTTTCTGGGCTTGGTATGCAAAGCAATCATTCCCATCTTCACCTCTGATTTCTGGTGCTTTACCCTGGAGTGTTTCTAGTTGAAGAAATATATTTTTGTATCTCAGAGACAGGTTTTAAGAAAGCAAGTTTAACTGTATTCAGGGTTTGATTGGCATTATCAATAGCTTTTTCAAAAGAACATTGTGAGCTTATATGGTAATAAGTGAGTATGTAGCTAGTGCCTTTAAAAAATATTTGCTGTCATTTTTTTCTCTTTCAGATTGTTAAACTACTAAAAGTAACCAATAAAATCTATTGTTATCTGAAGAATGTTCAAATAAGCACTAGTTATACATGGGTAATTAAAAACCACCATTTGATAGTAATAGAAGTGATAGCTATAATGATAAACTACACTTTCTTTCAGATGACTGACTTACACTGAAATGATATATTCATTCAATACAATGAATATTCAATGTAATTTGATAAATATTCATTGGACACCTGTGCTAGGCCCTAGGGATATTAAGATTAGAAATATTCAGTATTGGTTACTTAACTGTGGTAGAACATTTTGTTTTTAAATATTCCCTCTCCTTCCTGTAAGAGGATTATACCATCCCACTCATGACCATGTCCTTTCTATTGTGTCCCTAGAGAAGAAAATACTTTTCTATGCTATGTCTTGTGGCTGGCTTAGCCAATGGATGTGATTCATGATGTGTTTCTCTCAGCTCCCTCAACTCTTGCCTCTCTACTGTGAAAATGCATGGCAGATCTCAGAAAGGAACTACGCCTACTCCAGAGTACAACCCTCACTGTATTAGTCAGGCTTCCCTAGAGGAACAGAACCAATACAATGAGTATATATTACAAAAGGGTTTATTAGATTAGCTTACAGGATCCAGGCTGGGAAGTCCAACAATAGCTGTCTGCAGGCTGGAGGTTGGAGAACTCTGTAGCTTCTCAGTCCACAAGGCTGGATATTTTAGCAGCCCCAATCTGACACTGAAGGCCTGGTGATTCCTGGAGAGCTGCTGGTCTTCAGTCCATGTTGGAAGGCCAGTGAAGTATCTGTGAAGGATGGCAGCAACAGGGTCGATGCATACACCATGAGTAGCATGGGCAGCCACACAGGGTCTGTGTTTGCTCAAAGCCTTGTTACATGGAGTCCACTTCCAGAAGGGCTTCACACTCTGAGGGAAGATCACCATCCCTCCATCAATCCTTCCTGCAAGTGCCTTCACAGACCTGTCCAAGAAACTCATTTCTTACATGATTCCTGATTTGGTCAAGTTGACAATGGAAATCAGTGGTCACACTAACTGGAATCTGAGCCATGGAAAGGGAAGATCAGACAGATCCAACAGCCACAGTCATGTCATGTAGATGATTCTCAGCCATTTGGACTAAGTGAATGGTGAATCTAGCTAAAATGCTTTGCATAGCTTTTGATAATGGCACAATCATTCTAAGGCATTTAAAGTTCTGAAGTGCTGTTCAGAAATGCATGACCAAAAAAGAGAACTAGATCTAGTTGTGGAATCCTGTGAGCAGGAGTTATATATGACAGCATTAGGATGAGCTGTGAGCTGATTACATCTCGTTGATTCTCATGCTGGTTGGTTACTAGCAAATCTTAGAGGGTCAATTGTGCACCTAACCATATTGAATGTTTGATGCAAACCCATCATTATTAATAAATAGATCTGTCAAAATTAGAGATTTCTCCTCTGTCTGGCAAGAGTGGATTCTTTGAAGTTTTGGTCACTGGTCTTGAGACTGAGACCAGAGTTTTGTTTCCCCTTCTTGGGGTTGAAATGATGTCAGGTATCCATTAGGTTTTCATTGCTTCTGCCTCTGTGATGGAGGGAGTCCCTGCCTAAGTGGGCAGTCTCCAAGATCCTGTGCCAGTGGCTTACATGGTAATGTCCATGAGTACATAGGCCATGTCCCTTTAGGACACACCATTTCATTAAAGAAAGAGGTAATACAATCTTTTTTTTTTTGTGGGAAGGTCTGGATCCAGGATGCTGTCTAATTACAACTTTAATATTATATCCTTTACACTATAATGGAAGAGCTTTCCCCTAATTCTTTTTTTTTCCAAATCGTGTGTGTGTATGTGTGTGTTTGTGCCACAGAATCTGTGAAAGTCAGAGGACAACCTCAAATGTTAGTCCTCCTTCCACTTTATTTTGATATCTCATTTCCTTGTTTTATTTTGAGACAGGTTCTTTTTGTGGCTCTGTTTTGAGACAGGGTCTCTTTTTTGTTTACCACTACATACGCCAGTCTAGCTGGCTCCCACCTTCCAGATATTCTCCTGTTTCTACCTCCCATCTTGCCATTGGAGTGCTAAGATATAGATATGTGGTACCAACTCTGGCTTTCTGTGTGTTCTGAGAACCCAAAGTCTAATTTTCATGCTAACAAGGCAAGCATGAGCCATCTCCCCAGTTCCCTTTAGCTAGGTCCTTTGCGTGTTAAGGGCATTGGAGCTACTGAGCTCTCGTTTCTTCCTGTCTGCTCCCCTCACTTGGAAGTCGGCTATCTCTTAAAAAAATATTTTATTTATTTATTTTCAAGAATTTTGAGAGAGAGAATAAGAGAATGAATGGGAGTACCAAGGCTTCCAGCCACTTCAAATGAACTCTGGATGCATGCACCACTTGTGCATCTGGCTTTATGTGGGTACTGGGGAATCAAACCTGGGTCTTCAGGCTTTGCAGGCAAGTACCTTAACTGCTGACCTATTTTCCAGCCTTGAAGTCTGCTATCTTAATAAACTGTTTCTACTCTGTGGTAACAGTGTTTTCTCTCCTCAATTCCTTGTCCTGAGGCACAAGGAGCAGAAAGCCCTCTGTGGGTATGCACTGAACCCCAATATCTGTGAATATCATGATGATGTGGTCAGAATGCTGGTGTGTGTGTGTGTGTGTGTGTGTGTAAGGTGCAGATTCTTAGTCCTCTTGTAGTTCATTGTATTGGAGTCTCTGGAAATGGGCCATGGCCCTATGTGTTTTAGCAAGCTCTGAGAAGACTTTCGCGGACATACTAGTTAGAGAACCAGTAGGTCAGAGAGAGTTTTCTTTCAGTTTGTCCCTGGTGAATGCTTGGGATCTCTCAATAAGTCTGCCACGAAACATAACATACCCAGCATGAGATGCACAGTTTCTTTTGAAGATATCAGAAACAGGACTGCTGAGGACTAAAGTTTACATTACAGCTCTTCATTGTACATTTTCAGATAAAATCTCTACCCTGGAAAGAAATTCAGTTACAGACCAAAAAAAAAAAAAAAAAAAAAAAAAAAAAAAAAACCTCTCAAAGATTTTAAAACTTAGATTTGTTACCTTTCACATCCATATTTCCCCAAGCAGGCACTGAATGGGAAGCCCAGCAGAGAAGCATGGAAACAGGGCCATTGTATACGTCCTCCAGAGGCATCCCTTACTGAGTTTCCATTCTGTGGATTTCCTCTCCTTGGCGCACATTTTTCTTTCACATAACCACCTCTCAACACTCTCTTCCTACATGGATTTTAGGCAAATGTTTAGGTTTTCAGCTAAAAGGCTTCTACATTGTTTGCCACAAAGCCCATGACTCAGAAGGATTAGTAGAAAGGGGGCAGGGGAGAGATGCAAGAGTGTCCCTGGTGCATTTGAGGAACACTGGGTTTGTTAGAAGAAATGTAATGATTGAAACTCACATTCCTGTGGGAGGCTCAGCAAGAAAACATTATTTCACATGTGTAGCAGATAAATCACCCAATGTTACAGGGGGAGAAAATCCCTAAAATCTACCTCCTTGCTGGAGCAAATTAGGTAGGCTATGAATCATTTTATTGAGCAATGTTAAATGCATTCCTGTTGGAAAGGGAGGAACTTATTAATTATTTTAAGTCTGGAGTAATTATGCCAGGAGTTTGTCAGGCTGACACAGTTTTCTCAGCAGGTTGCTGGATTCTTTCAGCAGAGTGAAAGACTTTTCTAGTCCCATATGCTGGGCTACAGGTGAGTCAGCTGGCAAATGTGTGACACCTTTTAATTACTCTTTGCAAGCTTCAGCGTGTCTTGTACATTCCTCCATCACGTGTGGCTCTCTCAGATAAGAGAAGATGGACACTGGTAAGTTTCCCTAGAAACGGGGAGGGGGTAGCAGTGGAGTTAGAGTTTTAGGTTTGTGGGAAAAAGGAAAATCAACAAAGTGGCAGTTGCATTCCTAGAGTATTCTAGGGCCTTCCTATGACCTTCTATATGTTCTAGGAAGGGTTTTGTCTTAGCATACACAAAGGAAGACACAAAGCAGGTACAAGGATTCTAGCAGTCAGACTGGTGATGTCCCTCAGTGACAGACCACTACCTAGCATGCACAAGGTGCTGGATTTGATTTCCCAGCACTACAAAAACAAAAAACAAACAAGCAGAAAAATAAATAATACACAATTTGGTAGTGCCAATAACAAATGATTTTATAGCAGGCCCATCAGAGTAGGTGGTAGGAAAAACTAAAAAGCCTCTCTCCCTCCCTCCTTTTTGGCATGTGTGTATATGTGGTGTGTGTGTTTGTATTTTGGCATGTGTGTATATGTGGTGTGTGTGTGTTTGTCTGTGTGTATTTTGGCATGTGTATATATGTGGTGTGTGTGTTTGTATTTTGGCATGTGTGTATATGTGGTGTGTGCGTGTGTGTGTATTTTGGCATGTGTGTATATGTGGTGTGTGTGTGTGTGTTTTGGCATGTGTATATATGTGGTGTGTGTGTGTTTGTATTTTGGCATGTGTGTATATGTGGTGTGTGTGTGTGTGTATTTTGGCATGTGTATATATGTGGTGTGTGTGTGTGTGTGTGTATTTTGGCATGTGTATCTATGTGGGGTGTGTGTGTGTGTTTGTATTTTGGCATGTGTGTATATGTGGTGTGTGTGTGTGTATTTTGGCATGTGTATATATGTTGTGTGTGTGTGTGTGTGTGCATGTGCATGCACATGGGCACTTATGTATGTCAAAGCCACAGATTAACGGTAGGAGTCTTCTTTAGTTGCTCTGCACCTGATATTTTGAGACAGGATGATGTCTCACTGAATCTGGACTTGTAGATTCCACTAACTAACTGGCCAGCAAGCCTTAGGAATTTTCCTCTCTCAACCTTCCCAGTGCCATGATTACAGAATCATGCTAACATACCTGGTGCTGGGTATCCAAACTCAGG
This sequence comes from Orientallactaga sibirica, assembly GCA_036365145.1. Lineage (NCBI taxonomy): Eukaryota > Metazoa > Chordata > Mammalia > Rodentia > Dipodidae > Orientallactaga > Orientallactaga sibirica. The sequence goes on from JAEOAD010000027.1 coordinate 5,826,841, forward strand.
CCCTTGTGCTTATATAGCAAGCACTTTACCAACTGAGATATCTCCCCACTCTCCTCTTTCTTCTTTCTGGTCTTTTCCTGCAAGCTTTACCAGCTGCAGATTCTCTGTGAGTAATGCAGAGCTTCTGGAATGCATTTGCTGACAAGAGGAACCAGGGACAAAGATGAAGACAGGGCAGGATAGGAAAAGTTTGCAGCTGGTAAGAGAACCTTCTGTGTTACTGAAAGGCTTCCAAAGCTCTGTGTTGTAAGAGGCAAGGGTCCTCTTCCATAGCTGATATGGTGAATCTGAAAGATCCACCCGAGGCTCATGTGTTGAACACTTGGCTACCAGCTTATTGTGCTGTTTTTGGAAGTGCTGTAAACTTCAGCAGGTGGGGTCTATCTGGAGGAAGTAAGTCACCAGGGGTGAGATGTTTGAGGTTAATCTGAACCCCAACCTCATTTTCTCTTCTTCCTGGCCACCATGCTCTTCCAATATGAGGGACTGAAACTGGGAGTGGAAATGAATCCTTCCTTAAGTTGCCTATGTCAGGTATTGTCTCAAGGATGAGAAGTGCAAACTTCCACAACAGTCAAATAAAGGTGAGGACAAATTTGTTTGGGCAAACCTAACAAGTGTTGGCCATCCATGCCACTCAATTTTCAACATCAAGTTCAAGCAAATTGCTGTCTTTACAATAATCATTGTGCTACTAGAGAATGTGTGTCTGTACCCTAGTGTGACATTACGTTCCCCATTTGTCTCTCTTTTTTTAAAAAAATATTTTATTTTTATTTGAGAGAGAGAGAGAGAGACAGAGAAAGAGAGAGAGAGACAGAGAGAGAGAGAGAGAGGGAGGGAGAGAGAGAAATAGGCAGGGAGAGAGAGAGAGACAGAGAGAGAATGGGCACTCCAGGGCCTCCAGCTACTGCAAACAAACTCCAGATGTGTGGACCCCCTTGTGCACCTGGCTTAAGTGGGTCCTGGGGAATCAAGCCTCAAACTTGGATCCTTAGGCTTCACAGGCAAGTGTTTAATTGCTAAGTAAGTCATCTCTTCAGCCCCCCATTTGTCTCTTATCTGTTTATGACATTTCTCTTACCTGACTTCAAAATTTATTTGTTCTTTGTGTTTTCTGCCTAATTAATAACTAATTTAATAATGACATTTGTGCTTATACATTTATATACTCACTTGTTTATTTAGCTACTATTTGTCAACTGTCTACTTCATACCTTGTAAAAACTATATACAAAACAAACATAATTCCTTCCTTCTAGAGGTTATTTTCCAGTGTGAAAAAAGTCTTCTTGGTCCTTAACTTGAATCTCCCAAATTCAGGTGTCAGGGAATGCATTAACTTTTAAAAAAATCTACTTAATTTGAAATTGTACTTCTATCTTGATGAGCTAGAATAAAGTTGAAGCTAAGTATTTTTTAAAATTATTTATACAAGTCACCACATAGCTTCAGAGTGCATGCATGGTTCACCATATTCTACCATTTTCTGTCTACACTATTATTGTAATAAGACATTTTGTCTTTCTTTTTGGGGGATATAAGATAGTTACCACATATGTATTAGTCAGGGTTCTCTAGAGGAACAGAACTGACAGAATGAATTGGTGTTATAAGGGGGATTTGCTGGATTAGTTTAAGATAGTCCAACAATAGCTCTCTGCAGGCTTGAGAGTCAAGGAACCTGGTAGCTGTTCAATCCACATTGCTGGATGCCTCAGCAGTCCCCATCCAGCAGTGAAGGCCTGAAAAGAGTCATGGTCTTCAGCCCAATTGGAAAGCTGTCCAAGGCTGACAAAGGGTAGCCTGAACAGGGTAGGTGCATGTAGGAGTGAATAGCTGGGGGCAGCCATATAAAAGGTGCTCACCAGTGAACAGCATATGTGAAGAGAGTGTGTCCTCTCAGAGCTTCCTTATATTTAGCCCACCACCAGGAGGGCCACCTACTCACTCCAGAGGATATCCTCCTTTGGTTAGTCCTTCATGGAAGCAACCTCAGAGACCTGCCCCAGATGAATGTCTGTGGGGTTCTAAACAGACTAAAGTGACAACAAAATTTGTCCATCAGAATGTGGATAGCCAAAATCAATGAAGTCCACTACTCCAGGTAGCACAATACCATTTTGATTAGAGAAAACCCAATCACTTACTACCTCAAAAGATAATATAACAGCTTTTCATTTTTTTTCAGAGATTAAAATTTGGAATGCTTTTCTTGTATTTTATATACTGTTTAAAGAAAAGTATTTAGCATACTTGGTCAACAAAATTTATTTAAAATATATTCACTTAAAATTAAGCATGTTTAGCCGGGTGTGGTGGCACACACCTTTAGTCCCAGCACTCGGGAGGCAGAGGTAGGAGGATCGCCATGAGTTCAAGGCCACCTTGAGGCTACATAGTTAATTCCAGGTCAGCCTGGGCCAGAGTGAGACCCTAACTCGAAAAACCAAAAAAAAAAAAAAAAAAAAAAAAAAAAAAAAATTAAGCATGTTTAGGGCTGGAGGGATGGCTTAGCACTTAAAGTGCTTGTCTGCAAAACCAAAGGACTTAGCCTTGATTTCCCAGAACCCATGTAAGTCAGATGTACAAGGTGGCACATGCATCTGGAGTACATTCACAGTGGCTGAAGGCCATGGTGTGCCCATTCTCCCTCTCTCTATCTGCCTCTTTCCCTCTCTCTCAAATAAAATAAATTTAAAAAAAATTAAGCATGTTTATTTTTATTGCATAAAGCACAGGCATAGCATCTGATACGTATTTATGGTGTATCCTATTATTACTATTTTTTTTTGAGGTAGGATCTTACTCCAGCCAGGCTGACCTGGAATTCACTATTCATTATTCACTCAGGGTGGCCTTGAACTCATGGTGATTCTCCTACCACTGCCTCCTGAGTGCTGGGATTAAAGGCATATGCCACCACACCCAGTCAGTCCTATTATTTTTAAGGTTATTATTATTTATTATTATCATTATTATTATTATTTGAGATAGGGTCTCACTGTGTATCCCGGCTGGCTCAAATCTCTCTATGTAGACCAGCCTGGCCCTAAATTTGTGATGTTCTCTTGCCTCTGACTCTCAAGTGCTTGGATTACGGATGTGTACAGGTATATTCAGCAGGGAGGGGTAGCATTCTCTACAGGTGAAATCATATTGTGTAAGATACTATAAGCTATGGGATGTATTAAATTCAATGGATGCAAACCTTTATATAAACAAATATTTATCTTTCATGTTGTGGTTGTTTGAATGTGAATGTATGTCCCCCATAGACTAGAGAGGTTTTAATTGAGGGGCTTTTTTTTTTTTTAATGAGAGAGAGAGAGAGAGAGAGGAGAGATAGTGAGAGCAAGAGAGGTAGAGAGACAGAGAGAATGGGCACACCAGGTCCTCCAGGCACTGCAATCAATGCATGGGCCACCTTGTGCACATGTGCGACCTTGTGTCACCTTGTGCATCTGGCTTACATGGAATGTGGAGAGTTGAACATGGGTCCTTAGACCTTGCAGGCAAGTGCCTTAACCACTAAGCCATCTCTCCAGCTGAACCCAAGAGGTTTATTAAGCTTGTAACCTGGGTCTCCAGCTGCCTGGTTGGAGAAGGTGTCACTGGAGGTGGATAATGGGGTCCAGCTCAAAGGTGTGGAGAGTAGTTTGAATTCTGTTGGGTGTATGCTTGCTGTTTTTTGGTGTTTGCTGGCTGGTGGTGGTTTCCCTGCCATTGATGAAACTTACGCTGGATCTATAAGCCTGAAATAAGTTCCTTCCTTCCAAAAATTGTGTCTGGTTGGATGATCATGCCAGCATTGTAGAGCAGAGTAGGACACATGTTATCTAGGGAAAAAAATGTGTGCACTGCTCATTTTATTTTGTTTCATCTTTATTTTGAGCCAGTAGTTCTTCATAACAAATTAAGTTAGCTGAATTGAGGAAGTGAAGAAAGGGTAGAAAAAGTCAGTTTGTAGACAGGATATATTTTTTTTCTTAAACCATATTTTGTGGGTGGTAGGGCACATGAAAGCTAGTATCCTAGTGTTCATTCAGCAAGTTAGTTACCAATTTCTCAGCAAACCATTCATCCTGGTTCATAGAACCTTTAAGTTAGAATTGCCTCAGTACTAAAAATACCCTTAAAGATATCTGTGTCTTCTCACAGCGACAACACTTACAAAATCTTCATAGAATATTTGATACTTTTTAAAAGTTATAAATAAATTGATATTATATTGTGCAAGTGGACCCAGGGCCCCTGAAATTCACTGCATTCTCCTTTGATCTAAGGCACACAGAATAACTAGGACTATTCTGAGGATGACCTTTGGCTCCATTTTGGAACTCCTTTAAGGGCATTGTTGTCTGGGAAGTGATGTCTTTTGTGTCTAGATGAATCTATTACCAAGGGCACTGCCAGCTTTTCCTAAAGACTCCATATTAGTGTCATTTAGCTTTGCAAATGGACATCACCTCAAGCTCGATTGGGGATGAATTTATAGTGGGTTGGCTGAAAATCTGGGTGCATACACACACACACACACACAGACACACACACCCCAAGAGTGAAGATACACAGATGTGCCAAATGCAGCAAATGAATTCTCTTCCACTCCTTAATAATAAAAAAATCATTTATGCCCATAGATTAGTGCTGCTCTCTGCTTTGGTCAGACATACTTACTTTCACATTGGGAAGCAACTACTGGGTAGACCCAAAACTTGTCAATGTGCTAAAATAAGTGACTGTTAAACACTCAGTACTAAATAAAGAAATTATTCCATACCCTTAAAGGTTCAGGAAACAGTTTGGAAGAGAGTGGGGAAAGGAATGTAAGAACCACAGAATGGGGACTGATATCTCCTGGACTTGACCTGAATATAGCATTCATAGCCTGTTTTCACCTGCATGTGACCTGAACAAGATCAAGCCTATCAACAGTTCATCATGATGGGAGAAGAGGGCAAAACATCCCCATTCCTCCCTTAAAATGTATTGATGGATAATGGTTACTGATGGAGGAGGAGACAGTTTCATCAGTCATATAGCTGCTGGTAAATTGTTTATGCTTGAGTAAATGACACCATACCCATGTTCATGAAAGTGCCTAAACTCAGAAGGACACACACACACAACAACAACAACAATAACAACAACAACAACTAAACAAACAATAACTTTGTACTGATTCATATTGAAGTAACTAAACTCAGTGGGACACACACACACACACACACACACACACACACACACACACCTTCCCCCAAATAAGAGAAATCAAACTAGAACAGAGATTAGCTGGGAATAAGAAAAGGTTCAGTGGAAAGGGAAGAGAGCAATTGAAAGGCAATGGGAGTGGGTATTATCAAAATACATTTTATTCATATATAAAAATTGCCAGTAAATGAAAAAAAGACAAAAATTTTCATTTTCTACTTAGCACAGAGTACAAAGGGGTGGTATTCTTTTGCTGCCTGAAATGAAGGGAACATGTATATTTATTTATTTATTAGTTTATTGGTTTACTTCTTTTTTAAGATACAGTCTCATGTAGTCCAGGCTGGCTTGAAATTCCCCATCTAGCTGAGGAGGACCTTAAACTTTTGATTCTTCTCCCTCCACCTCCCAAAGGCTTGGAGGATAGCTGTGCACAAACATGCCTAGCTTTGCTTGCATTTTGTAGGCAAGAGCTTTGTAAAAGAAACAACTGACCAATCGACCAATTAACTAAGGAAACAAAAATCCAAGTACTTCTAATCTCTGAACACTGAGAAGATATAATTTGGCCCTTATGAAATGATTTCTGCACCAGCTCTAGGAGGTCTGTCATCTTTCACCCCGAGGAAAACGATGGGCTGGTGATTATAGACCCTACTAATGCCCAGTGTTCACCAGGCATATTTAGAACCATTGGGTTCTGGGATCTTATAGATTGTTATTAGTCCTCTACTAAGGAAACAATGTGGTAATATTGGGCCCAGTGTAGCAACAAGAGACTCAATCTATTTTTAGGTTAGTCAATCATTGCAGTGCCTTGATTACATTTCTTATCATATATTTAAATTTTAACTATCCATGCAGGTGAGTGTTGTGTACACATATGTGTACAACACTCAAAGAAGTTCTCAAAGACCAGACTGTATAGCACAATGCAGTACTGGCCCTAGCCAGACCGCATGCTAAAAGAAACCAGGCCACACCCCTTGGGTTTTCTCACTAGGACGGCAGGTAGTCAATGACAGGTAAGACTCCATGAGATGGGACAACCTAAGACAGGCACCATCACATGTGATGATCCCTTGGGGCTTGGCAAAGAACCATGCCTCCCAAGGTTGCTAATAATAAAAACAAAAAGGAGGATATGTATGGCATAATGCAGGCCTGGCCCTAGCCAGACCACATGTCAGAAGAAACCAGGAAGTGGCTTCTGTGAACATGGCATCCTGCACAGGCCTGGCGTGACAACAGCTACAGTCCCATGCTCGTGAGAAACCTGCTACGAGATGATCTGTCTGGAGACAGGCTGTCATTGGTCACAAAAAGGGGACCATACCATACAATGATTGGCCAGCCAAACCCCTTAAAACTCTCTACACTTCCTTGAATAAATGAGTTTGCAGCAGCTCACCCTCTACTGCTTCCACCCAACTCCCGGAGTCTGTGTCATGACTCTGCACCTCTCACCCCCAACTCCCTCCTGGGCTGGCCCTAGGGGGGACCCCAACACCAGACAATTGATTCTCTGTTTGTTTTGAGACATGGTCTTCCTATGTAACCTAGGCTGGCCTGGAATTTGTGAATCTCCTGCCTCAGCATCTGGAGTTCTGGGATGATAAATGTGTGTCACTATACTTAGCTCAGATTAAATGTTAGTTAAACCAATCTTTTTATTTTGTTTTGTTTTTTGTTTTTGTTTTTAGAGGTAGGGTTTTGCTCTAGCCCAGGCTGACCTGGAACTTACTATGTAGCCTCAGGCTGGCCTTGAACTCACTGTGATCCTCCTATCTCTGCCTCCTGAGTGCTGGGATTAAAGGCATGTGCCACCATGCCTGGCTAAACCAATCTTAACTAAAGATTGATAAAGTGGTCTATGTTGCCAAACAAAAGGAAACAAAACACCTCCCCTTTCCCCATAAAAGCCAAACAATCAAAAGAAACCAAGGCAAGCAAATGTGAATGTATGTGATGGTGTGAGTGCATGCACATGTATATGAATGTGGGCACACATGGTAGGTACAGGTGAGGGTGGAGGCCAGAGGTGACTACAGGTGTGTTCCTCAGTCACTCTTCATTTCACTTGCTGAGGTGAGGTCTCTTAGTTGAATCTAAAGTTTGTCATTTGGCTCTTCTAGCTAGCCAGTTTGTCCCTGGCATTACATGGGTGCCAGGGTCAAAATCAGGTCTTGAAGTTTTGAGAGGGATGTGCTTTATCCATTGAACCATCTCCCTAGCATCCAATGGTCATTTTATGTAGTAGAGCCACCCAAACAGTTCTGAGTCTTTACCACAAAGTAATCCAGAGAGCACCCTGCACAAAAACACTTTTACTTGGTCCAGGTAAAAGACTTCTTTCTATCCATTCTATTTTTTTCCTGAAGGATTTATATTCATGCTCTAAACCTTTAATTACTAGTTGATAATACACTTGTGAGGATGCTACTACCACTGCTGCTGCTACTACTACATTTTTGTAATTTGGGATTGGGTTTCTTGTAGCCCAGGCTGGCCTCAAACTCAATATCTAGCCCAGGATGACCCTCTATCCCCTACCTCTACCTCCCAAGTACTAGGATGATAGGATGATAGTCACCATGCCTGGCTCTGATTGTGAGGTTTGATGTGGGCTGATTGTAGAGCCACAATAAAAGTCAAAGTGATGTGTTAAAATTTAGAGAAAATGTAAATGCCTACATGTCAACTTGTTTCTAAAGTGTAGGTAGCTTTAGAGGGCTGACCAGGATAAAGGACATTAAGAATATTTTAATTTCCTCTTTATGGGATAGTTACAAAGTCACTGCTTTTGAGTGGTGGACACTGCAACCCTGAGCCTTCTGCTTCTGCATCAATAGATGACAAAGTTTGATCCAGCCTATGCATTCCATGCATTCAGCCCTTTGCAGTGCATGGACAAGCTGCATATTCTTCTATCTTGCCTTTAATTTTCTTCTATGTAACCTTAGAAAGAGGAGAAATATATCTCTGATAGAAACAAATGTGCTAGTATTGTAATCTTGAAGTCTTGTGATTAAAAAGAAAGAAAAGAAACAAAGAAAAGAACCTCTGGGTTTTAGATGGGAACACAAAACAAATTATTTATTTGCTTTTGCATATATCCTTTATTTTTACTTTCTGATCATTCTACTGAGACTAGATTTCACTAGTATCCCTAAGGTAATGGAGCTCGGTGACTAATCCGCTGAGCCATGCAAACCCCATCTGCTTACTCACTTTGACATTTTAATATTATCCCATTTGGACCTTTGTTTAATTTTGCTTTCTGTGCTACATCTTTGTTTTAACATTATAGCTGAAATAATTTATCATAATGAATACTATCAAATCTCAGTAATTAAAACACACAGATACATTCTGTGTGTCTCCACTATGGATACTTTCTATGGTAAATGGACCTGCTAAAATTTACCAATGGACCATCAAATTGCCCTCTTAATTACTATTCACTGTGTATTTTGATGGTAATAAAGAAAAAAGTATGTTGTGTTAAAAAGTAGGTGTTCTATTTTATTTCCGTTTTACTTTGAAATTTCTCATCTATTTTTCTTGACAAATATACTAGTAAATTACAATATTTTAATAATATTGTAGATTAAGATAGTTTTAAATATCATTACTGATGACAGAAGTAGTGTTAAGTGTTGACTTGATTTGTTTTATAAATTTGTGAATTCTTTTAAATGAAGATTGATTATGATTTGGTATTGATGTACATAAATTATACATATTGTGTCAGACTTGTAAAATGCTATATGGGTTGTCCTTTGGGGCTTGGTTGTATTCAACATATGTCACAGTCAAAAACTTATTAATTATTATTAATTTATACACACCTTCTAATTCACACATCTATTACAGAAGAAAGAATCCAGAATTAGACATATATTAGAAGATCCCCCAAATATTTAGACAAATATTAGTAGGACAGGAAGGTGCACAAAGATCCTATGATGCAACCAAGATTTTGCAAGGGACTCAGATGGTAGAGCAAGTGATGAGTCATTTGCAGGGTGTTAATTAGCAAATAGAAAGTTCAGAATGATCCAGACTGTAATGTGATGTAGAAGTCCAAGAGTGAAGAGACTGAAATAATGGATCAGTGACATACAATATATTGTCCCTTTTCCAAAACAATCTCAGTGTCATAAGACTCTGCTTATGAAGGCTGCTTTAATGAAACAGTGATCATAGTTTAAGTTCACCTTGAGTGATAGTCAGAATGTAACATTATCTCATTTAATCTTCTTGATAATACCATGAGAACAATATCTCTATTTTATTAAAGAAAAGGCTCAGAAGGTTAAGTAGGTTGTGAAATAACTCATTAGGGCTGCTTTAATAGGCAGTGAGATTCTCAATTTAAGCTGGTGACCCCAGGCCTGGTACTCTGAGTTTCATCACTATCACGTGCTAGACAGTCCTACATTCCATGCACATTTCACAGCTCAGAGCTGATGTGTCAGTCATTGCAAAGCAATACTAATGACCATGGATATCCTATGATCTATTTTAATTACGTAGAAAATAAATTTTCTATGCCAAGTTCATTAGTTCTGTTTTATGTTAATAACATATACAGTACATGAGAAAGATTTGTGACATTATTCAGATAACATGATCCCTGAAGAGACAGCTTACCTGTACAACAGAGAAGGATGCAGGCTTCAGGATGTACAATCCAGGTTCAAGACATGAACTTACATACAATAGTTGAATTTGCGCAAGTATTCTCTATGAACTATAGCCTCTTTATCTGTAAACAAAAGTACCTGTTAAATGATTGAGTGCATGTAAGATTATTGTCACATTGACTCATTCAGTACGAATTGTCATTACTATTAATATAATTTGGACATTGTATAAAAGCTCCATATTTACTTTAGCCAGAAACTTTCAGGTACATAGTTTTAATATTTTTATCATAAATAAAAAAATTAAGCAATTCATGACAACTTATTGTATTGAAAATAGTAGAAGTTTTGGGTATTAATCATTCTGTTTTCTAGGTAGTCTGGAAAATATCCATGAATCATTTTGAAAATTGTACTTAAAAGAGAAAAAATTATCAAAATTTAAAGGTCAAATATGTAACATAGTCCGTGGAAGAAAGTACTGTTTTATTGCATTTGAGATCAGTAATGGCCTATCTCTCTGTAAAAGTGGAAAAGCCAAATTTATATTTGATATAATCAGTATATCAGTGATAAAATAAGAAAACACCTAGGTATTCAAGACTGAGAATATATCAACTATTATAATGATACATCCTAATATAAGGTCATACCAACAGTTAAACAAAAATAAATAAGAACAAAAAAAAGGCACTAGAACTACAACCCATGATCTACTATTGTGTATTAAATTTTGAAATTTAAGAGTGGCCACTTGGTTGCAAGCTTCCTAGCTACTATGATAAAAGCTTCAGCATTCCTGTTCAAAGAATCCAGATGGAAACTGATGATAAATTATTCAATTTTATCAGTACTTTTTCCACTAGATTTTTGTATTGGTGGGACTTCTGAGTGGCTAACCTATATCTGGGTTGAACTGAGTCCATCAAATTGCAAGACCAAAAAGGAGAGGAAATAGAATCTGAATTTTGAATTTAATAAGCAATAACTGATTATGACAATAGAAAAGCCTTCCTCCATTCCTACATTAACTTTCTTTGCATGTTATATAGGTGACCAACAGGCAACTAAAATTATAGGGAAAATTTAAAAAACAATCTGGAGAGAGGACATATTATTACTTATAAGATGAGAAAGGAGAAAGAAAAGTCTATAAAGATAACCAAAGGGACAAGGTCACAAAGAGAAGCAGTCTGACCACAATGATAACAGCAAACACAGCATCCCTAAAGGCCATGGGAAAGGACCAGTGAAAAAGACCAGCAAACCAACTCTCCAGAAATGTAACTTGCAACCACAACAGGAGAGAGTCCTTTGAATTCTATCAGTTTATCTTTATAAATGTAGACAGCCCACTAGACAAAGTAGAGTGCAAGACACAAAAGAAATTTTCCTAAATTTCAAAGATAGTAGAAATTTTCAAAAAGAAATATTGTGAGTCTAGCTAAAAGTTCAAATGAAAGAATCAACAGAATGCAGGAAATTATGTAGCTTTTCCTAAAAATATAGAGGCAGGCTTTATGGCCCAGTATATGATCTCATTTAGAGAAGGTTCTCTAAACCTTGGGCTGTTGAGAAGAATGTGTAATCCCTGGATTTTGGGTAGAATGTTCTGTAGATGTCCATTAGCTCTGATTGATCTATGGTGTTGTTGAGCTTTCAACTTCCCTGTTAATTTTCTGTTTGGATGATCTGTCTATTGCTGATAGTGGAATAGTGAAGTCCCCAACTATGATGGTGTTGGTGGTTATTTCTGTTTTGTTGTCAAGTAGGTTTTGTTTTATGATTTGTGGTGCACCTGTGTTTGGTGCATAAAGATTGATGATTGTGATATCCTCTTGTTGGATAATTCCCTTGATAAGTAAGAAGTGGCCTTCTTTGACTTTTTTGATTACTTTTGGTTTGAAATCTATTTTATCCGATATAATTATAGCTACACCAGCTTGTTTCTTATTTCCATTTGCTTGGAATATCATTTTCCACCCTTTCACTCTGAGGTGGTGTCTGTCTTTATTGGTGAGATGAGTTTCTTGAAGACAGCAGACTGAGGGGTCTAACTTCCTGATCCACACAGTTAGCTCATGTCTGTTGATGGGTGTATTATGACCATTAATGTTTAAGGTAATAACTGCGAGGTTTGATTTAATCCTTGCCATGTTGTGGTGGCATGTGTGGTTTGGTGTTTTCTTGGACTTTGTAGTTTTTGTGCCTTCTCTGAGTTTGGTTATTGTGATCTGTTTCTTATAGGCATTTGAGGTTGGTTATTTGACTCTTCTGTATGGTGAATTCCCTGAAGTACTCTTTGTAGGTTTGGGTTTGTGTTCATATGGTTGTAAAGCTGAGTTTTATCATTGAAAGTTTTTCTTTTGCCATCTATTATGAGTCATACGTTTGCTGGGAAGAGTAGTTTGGGTTGGAAGCCATAAATTCTTAGATTAGTGTTCCATTCCAGGCCCTTCTGGCTTTTAGAGTATCCATTGAGAAGTCTGAAGTAATTCTGATGGCATTAACATCCACAATGAGCTGTTGATCATAGAGACCTGTAAGGTCTGCCATAAGAAGACAGACTTCTGTCAGAGCACTTGATTACCCACTAGAGGTTAATGATAAGGTCCTACTGCAGAATACACCATATGCTGTTGATACAGAACATGGAGAGACCTGTCTGGAATCTGGAAGGAAGTCAGTCCCCAGACACTTAGCTTGTCTAGTGCCAGAAGGTACCACATGAGCGACTGGGGGAAAATGGCAACATCTGTCCAAACAACTCATGGTCTAAGCTACTCAACAGCAAACAAGCTGGTGTGATGCTCACCCAAGTGCAATAGTGACACACAGCCATAGTGGATAACCAACTGATCTTGAATTGGCTAATGGATCTGCTCAGTGGAATGGAACCCATAGCTGGAACTGGGAAACAAGTCAGAATCATATCCAAAAAATGAGTTCGCTCTCTAATATCAAGCTCCCACCAATCTTGGGCTACAAGAGAGTATATACCTACTAAATTCTCTCCAAACTAATAATGGTTACCCCATTTATCCAGTGCTGAGTTCACTCTCCTTTGGAGAAGCTGCTTCTCTTTTACAGATGGATGCAGAACCTAAGGAGAGAATCAGCCCATTGCATCCCACCAGGGCCCCAGCTGAAACCATAGAGTAATTGGGGAAATGAGCAAGAGTGCTGCTTTCTTGGTGAACCTGGTATCAGCACAAGGGTGAAGGAGATAGACACAAAGAACACTGTAGCAGACAGCTTCAGGTTCGCTGAGATGAACTTCCAGACCAGGCACAGTTATGGAGGAAGGGATATTATTTATTGAAGCTTACAGATCCAGGGGAAGTTCCATAATGGCAAGAGAAGCGGCCTGCTCTCCACAGAGCCAAGCAGAGAGAGAGAAACCAACCAGCCACCACAGCACACAGAGCAAAACTACTGCCAAAAGGTCACACAGCACACTTCAGGAACTCCTGCTAGGCACATTTGCATATCTTTACAATGGAATCTCAAACCCACACCATTAACACCTTAAGACCAGGGCCCCCAGTGACCTTGCCTCTAGCAAGGTGATTGCAGATGCAAACTATAACTAATAAAACACTGAATATATTGGGGACATATATTCAAACTATCACATTCCGCCCCTGGCCCCCAATATATTTACCTCCTGGCCCCCAATAGATTTATAACTATCACACATTGTAAATTGTACTCAGTCCATTTTCAAAGGTTCTTACAGTCTTGACCAACTTAAGATAGTGAATCCTGTAAAATCAAACAAGTTAAATACTTTCAACATGTAAAGGCACAGAGTAAACATTTTTAACTGTATAAGGAATAGCAAGGAGAGACTAGACAATGCAAACTCAACCACCATCAGCCGTCATCAAACTTCTGCAGTTCAAGTTCAATATAACCAGAGACTGACAGTCTCCAGGTTTTCCAATTCCACCCCTCCAGCTGGGCAGAGTCGCCAGGGAAAACTTTCATCCCATGCCAATACTGCACTCCATGGGAGTCCTTGCATAGTCCTGGTATATCCAAAACATCTTCAGGTCTCCATGCAAACCATGGTCCATCTTCCAAAGGCTCTTCCAGCCTATTCCTGAGGGTCTTCATGCCCTGCCTCATGCCGCATCTCAGCAGAGGCTCCTGGAACCGTGTGCAATTCATGACCATTCTATGCATTTTTCATATTTCCAAAAATAATACCAGGTGTGCAGGACACAGCCATATTCTTAATCCAGGGATGAAAAAAAATCATAGCCTTGAAAAGCAGGTTCCTTCTCCAGTCAGCTCTTTCCAAGAATTTGCATTTTTAACAGTCTTTCCTCAGGCGTCCTCTCCATTGTTTTAATGTAAATCAAGTCAGGCCACCTTCCTTCCACCTTCCTTAAGATTGCTAATGTGTTGACAATAGCAGCTCCAGTAACCTAAAACCAGTCTCAGTGCCTCTGCTTTTAACTTGCTTGAGGTTTTCCAACTTAAAATCTTAAAATCTCAGTCCGATATCTTCAGCCAAGCACATCAGTCCATTACAAATTTAACCTTGATCAAACTTTCTGGGCCTGGATAGCAGAACGTAGCCATCCCTTATGCCAGTAGCCCAGTTCCAACAAAGTCCTCTGCAGTCTTTCCTTCCCCTTAGAAACCTCATAAGCCAAGCCTCGAAGTTCAGTACTATCTGCACTTAGCATTCTCAAACTCTCATCAGAATAGTCCATAAAACTTGGCTTACCACTCCAGAAGGCATCTTCAGTTGCAAGCACCAAGTCCATGCCCATTCTTCCAAAACAAAGGTTCCAAAAGATGAATATCCACACGGTCAGGTTCATCTCACCCCACTTCTGGTACCACTTTACTGTAGCAGACAGCTTCAGGTTTGCTGAGATGAACTTCCAAACCAGGCACAGTTATGGAGGAAGGGATATTATTTATTGAAGCTTACAGATCCAGGGGAAGTTCCATAATGGCAAGAGAAGCGGCCTGCTCTCCACAGGGCCAAGCAGAGAGAGAGAGAAACCAACCAGCCACCACAGCACACAGACTAAAACTACTGCCATAAGGTCTCACAGCACACTTCAGGAACTCCTGATAGGCACATTTGCATATCTTTACAATGGAATCTCAAACCCACACCATTAACACCTTAAGACCTGGGGGCCCCCAGTGACCTTGCCTCTAGCAAGGTGATTGCAGATGCAAACTATAACTAATAAAACACTGAATATATTGGGGGACATATATTCAAACTACCACAAACAATTCCTACTGAAGCAGAGATCCGGAGACACAGAGGATCCCAAGACCTCATCTCTGAAGTAGACCTAAAACAAACCCAACACAGCTCAGGGAAATTCGTGGAATAGGGGACAGAAGGATTATTAGAGCCACAAGTTGGAACTCTATGCACAGGGACATTGCCTTTTCCCCATAACTGGTTGATACCCACATTATGAAACATCCACAATCCACATGGGGGTAACTGATATCCCCGATGATTAGGGTCCCTTCAAAGCAGGGAGGACAGGGAGGAGGCTAAGGATGGTACCAACATGTGCTGTTTACACACTGAGTGTGTACATAACTAATAAAGAAAAAAAGTAAAATAAAAAAATTTAAAATAAGAACCAACCTTTTGTAGAGTGTCTTACACACTAAAAAGAGATGTGAAGGGTGTTTTCCTGCAAAGCCAAAGGTTCCAGGTTTGATTCTCCAGGACCCACGTAAGCCAGATGCACGAGGGATACATGCATCTGGAGTTCATTTGCAGTGGCTAAAGGCCCTGGAATGACCATTCTCTCCCTCTCTCTCTCTCTCTCTCTCTCTGCCTGAAAATAAATCTAAAAAATTTTTTAAAAAGATATGTGAAGAAGTTTCAAGTCAATACAAGTCTAGACTGCTCACACCCCTGTCAGCCACAGGTTAGACTGCCACACAAAAAAGCTGAGGGGCAGAAGCAAAGAATCTGAGGAGATGGAAAGTAAAAAAATCTTAGCATAGGTTTTAAAAATGGCAATCCACTCACAGTAGTTCAAAAAATTGCAAAATCTGAATTAAGCAGTGATTTTTGTTAGCAAGAACTCAGTTATTTTGAGGCCAAAGTTAGAAGAATGAGTTAATTTCAAGCAAACAAGTAGACAATGGAAATATCAATGACTACATACAGCTTTTGAGTTTGTTATTCACTGAACTAATCAAATCTCCCAGCTTTGTCTTGGTGGAGGCAGCTTCTGATTATTTTCCACAATTAATTACTGTCCAGTTGAATATTCAATATATCTTTGCTGGAATTCATTTATCATTAACATTAAGATAATAAGAGCTGTTTGCACATCAAATTTTCAGCAGACCAAGACAGATTTGATGTGCTATGCATTGTTAAAAAAATGAAATTAGGTCAGGCACATGGGGAGGCAGAGGTAGGAGGATCGCCATGAGCTTGAGGCCAGCCTAGACTACATAGTGAATTCCAGGTCAGCCTGATCTAGAGTGAGACCCTACCTCCAAAAAAATATTAAGGGTTGTAATACCAACAGTTGAGAAAGGGCAATGTTATCTTGAGTTACCACATTACTAGACTTCTTATTTGTGGTTAATTTGGGGGTTCCCTCCAGTATCCAAAGCCCTTCTATAATTGTAGAAGGCAAGAAATAAAAGTTTTATCATGTTTACTATGACCAAATATTAGCTTCAGGTCAATTTTTTAAATTTATTTGCAAGGATATAGTGTGTGTGTGTGTGTGTGTGTGTGTGAGAGAGAGAGAGAGAGAGAGAGAGAGAGAGGGAGAGGGAGAGGGAGAGGGAGAGGGAGAGGGAAAGGGAAAGGGAAAGGGAAAGGGAAAGGGAAAGAGGAAGAAATTGGGCATGCCAGGGTTGCCAGCCACTGCAATGAACTCCATGTGCATATGCATGTACCACTTTTTGCATCTGACTTTCCGTGGGTACTAGGGAATTGAACCAGGACTGTAGACTTGGCAAGCAAGCATCTTTAACTGCTGGATCATCTCTCCGGCTACCTGATTGCCTGTTTTATGAGACATAAATTCTCTTTATAATATCAAGTTCTGTGCAATCATATTTGATATCCTTGCTATTAAGAAAGGTTACTATTCATTTAATAATAAATCCTCCACTAGAGGCTACAGCATCCAAATGCTAATATTACTGATAGGGTCTTTTTCCACATCAGCTTCTAGTTCTGCATATACCAATTTGTTGTATGATAATGCAATTCAATTCTGACTATCTAGAGATAGCTCCAAATCCTACAAGCTAAAGGTGGTTCAGTTCCATACCTTTGACCCAACATCAGATGCCATTCTCAAGTTCTGGACCACTCACCCTTCCAGTTGGCTATAAAGTGGAAGTTCTCATGATGCATTTCTCATCTTTGAGTACTCGCTAGAATGGTTTACAGAACTGAAGTCAATATTTATGTTTATGGTTTATTATAGAGGATATAATACAGGAACATCCAAAAGGCAGCATAGGCAATGCTTGGGAGGAGCTCACAGGCTTCTCTAAGTGCACCAGCCTCCAGTCACTTTGACAGTTTCACTAACCTGGATGCTATCCAATCCCTTATTCAAGAACTAATTTTATAGAGTTAAATCTCCAGTCCTTCTCCCCTTCTAGTGGTCAGAGTGGAGACAGAAATTTCCTATCTTCTAATCATTTGGTCTCTCTGGAGACCACTCTATCTTGAGGCTCTCCTCAGGTGCTCCCTTCTTTGCATAAACTCAGGTATTACTGAAACATACATTTTATGAACAATAAAGGCTGGGCTGGAGGAATGGCTAAGTGGTTAAAGGAGCTTGTTGCAAAGCCTGATGGCTTGGGTTCAATTCCTCAGTACCTACCTATATCCAGTTGCACAAAGTGGTGCATGCACCTGCAGTTTGTAGTGGCAAGAAGCCCTAGTGGACCTATATTCTATCTTTCAAATAAATAAAAAATATATATAAAGAATATCTTGTTACTTAAAGAATTCCAAGAGTTTTAGGAGCTTCATGCTAGCCTACTGAAACAAAGATCCAATGAATACATTCTTGTTTAAACTACAATTCCCAAGCCACTTGTCACAATCCACTTTAGGTTGCTATTAAAAATACCTGGGGCTGGGGAGATGGATGGCTCAGTGGATAAAATGATGCTTGCATGAGGACCCAAATTTGGATGCTCAGCTCCCATATGCATGCTAGGTAGGTGTGATGGTGCAGCTGTCATCCCAGCTCTTGCAAGATGGGACAGGAGACCCCAGGAAACGATGGCTACATAGATCTGCAGAAGCAAAGAGTTCTGAGTTCAAGTAAAGGATACTGCCTTGGTGAAAGGAAGATGCTTGGTTAATCAAGGAAGACACCAGTTGTCAACTTCTGGCATTCACATGTGCGGGCCCACATATGCACCTATCCACACATTTATGAACATGCATATATGCATACATATACAGTACACATACATGTAGAAAAAATATCTGAGACTTGATGATATATTTTTTAAAAGTCTTATTTAGTAAACAATTCTGGCAGCAAGAGTCACTTTTCTGCTTCTGTCTGGGCCTTAGGGAAGATGGCACCACAGTGGCATGTATCTGTGTGACAGAGATGCAAAATCACAACAGGAGATTGAGAGATAGTGTCACGTTCTCTTTTAACAACCCTTCCCCATGAGATGTAGCACCTGACTTCTAGGAGGCAAACTGGATCCAAGCCATGACACTACTCAATGACTCTTCATAAATGCATTGGGAGGAAGAAAAGGAGAAGGAAAGAGGGGAAGGCAGGAAGGAAAATTTTATTTTTTGTGAATACCTTTTGAGGTTTGATCCTTTTAAAACTGAAAGAAGAAATAGTGGCTATCATTTAAAAAGCTACAGAG
The DNA here is from genome assembly GCA_036365145.1 of Orientallactaga sibirica. Taxonomy (NCBI): domain Eukaryota; kingdom Metazoa; phylum Chordata; class Mammalia; order Rodentia; family Dipodidae; genus Orientallactaga; species Orientallactaga sibirica. The sequence continues at coordinate 5,845,587 of JAEOAD010000027.1, forward strand.
GGGCTGGAGAGATGGCTTAGCAGTTAAGGCATTTTCCTGCAAAGCCAAAGGATCCTGGTTGAATTCTCCAGGACCAATGTAAGCCAGATGCACAAGGGGGTGCATGCATCTGGAGTTCATTGGCAGTGGCTGGAGGCCCTGGCATGCCCATTCTCTCTCTCTCTCTCTCTCTCTCTCTCTCTTTCTGCCTCTTTCTCTCTCAACTAAATAAATAAATAATATTTTTAAAAATACATACATTTAAAAAAAGTTACAGGGAAGGAAAAATTAGCAAGGGAGGAAAATTTTATTTGGAGCAATCAGTCAATTTTTGGTCAATTAAAAAGTTATGGCTAAGCTGAGGGAATAACTTAGTGGTAGAGTGCTCACCTAGTATGTGCCAAACCCTGGGTATGAAACTCAGCACTGAAAAAAGAAAAGATATGGTTGGTTGATTGAAGCAACATAGCATTAGAGTTAGACCTAAGTTTGAGACTCACTTTCACCCATTTCAAAATGTGTTTACTTAGTTACGTTACATTATGTCTCATGGCTTAGATTTCTTCCAAAAAAAAATAGATAAATAACAGGTTTGGAGAATATTTTTGAGGAAAACAGGTAACTGACATGAAGAACATTCTTAAACCAGACCGGGCAGCACATGTCTCTAATCCCAGCAGGAAGCTGAGGCAGGGTTATCAGGAGTTTGAGGCCAGGCTTGGCACAACAAGATTCTAAGTCTAAATAAATATGTAAATCAATAGTACAAAAAGGACATTCTTGTGCTAGAGTTGAGTGACTTAGAACGTACTCAAGGTTGCAGGAAGAGCAGGAAAGCAGATGATATCAACATGTGTCTTGGGTATTCACAGTGACAGGAACCTGCTATAGTTAGAAGATGACGAAGAGCGTCTGTCTGTTATGGAACCAGTACCCAGGCTGATTCTCCTGAATACCACAAGGAAGCATGGTAGGCTGCATGTCTACACTGCAGAAGAGTGGGTTCAAATATTTAAGATTCTAGACGGGTTTGGGGGGAAGCTTGGATTTGTTTTGTGGTTGCTGAAAATCACAGTGTTACTGAATAGCTTGCTCCAAGACTCGTGCATGACATTACTGAGTGTGTATTTGGGAGAGGATGCTAACACTTCCATCTCAGGACGCAGCATAAGCAGCGCTCGCACAATACCATGTGTGCTCTTGATCATCCTGCCATAGTAAAAGGCAAGTGGAGGTTAAACACGAATCCTGCCTTATCTTGAAGTAATTCTCTGAAGCAAGTGACTTTTGAGCTTTGCATACCTGACCTCCTTGGCTTGAGCAGTGGGAAGCTGAGTCTCACGGTCACTCAGGTGGTGAGTCTGAAGAGACCACTGCCCCATAAAGGAACTCCCAGAGCTCCATGTTCAGTGTCATCTGAAGGAATTTCACGCTCTCATCCAGCCCCTAGAGACTGAGTGGAGATATGCAAATCAGATGAAAGAGAAGAGCCCAAAGCGTTTCAACATCTAGCTAGCCAACAAATGGATGGCTGGCCCATGTGAGTGGTCCAAAATAGTTTGGAAATCTATAGTATCCCTACACACTTGGCACCAGGAAGTGTAAATTATCTTAGAGGAGTGCACCTTCATCCCAGGCCTCAAAGCACATCCACAGCAGTTATGAATGAAAAATGACATTTGACAATAAAAATCTCATTAAATACAGCAAGAAATATGGCACCATGCAGCACAAAGCAGAAATATTATCACACAAAAATGGATCCCTAGCAACTTCAAATATTAGAATATAACATAAATATGGTTATAATGTTTAAAGAAGAAAAGAAAAACTTAAAAACTTATCTAGAATCACCAAGGATGTTTTAAAAGAAGCATTTATAGCATTTATAAAATCAAGAACTAAACTACCACACCTCATTGTTTCTCATAGCTTACGATGCATAACAATTAGCTGAATTTCTGGTCGAAACACAAATGCCTGATCCCCACTTTCATAGATTCTGTATATTTGGCCTGAAGTAAGGCCTAAGGATTTTTATTTCTAACAAGCTCCCAGATGATACCAGTGCTTGTGGTCTGAAGTAAAACTACTATAAATTTGAAACCCCTCCTGTAGATGGACATGGCAGTGGTTAAAATCAGGCAAGGCAAAAACCAATATTCTGGAAGATAGGTCAGAAAAAGTTATTCTGAATGTGTCCAGGAGATATTCACAGAGGAAAGTAGAGAAGAGAGCTAAAGAATTATGGATGATAGACTATAAAAGGGGAGAAAATGTTGCAGAAATCATATTTGAAGAGAAAGATGATTAGGATTTTTCAGATGTGATCAAAGCTACAATTCATAGATGTCAGAAGTCAAATCCCAAGAAGAAGAAGTTAAAAATTTTGACAAACGGAGAGGAAAACAGACTGATCATTCAGCCAGCAAAATGCCTGACTGGTAACTCTGGTTTTGAGGGCTGTAAATACATAACTGAGCAGACAGGTGATGTACTAACAGCGGGCAATGCTTCTTCATAGAGATTTCCAGCTGAAACTTTGAAGAAAATCTTCAGGAATACTTAAAAGCTGAGTATTGTTTCTCCTCTGACAAAGGCAGGGAAGAAGAAAGGATATGTGTTGGGCTGGGTGGTGGCTCAGTGGTTAAATACGCCTGCTTGCAAAGCCTACTAGCTGAGGTCCAGTTTCCCAGTACTCAAGTAAAAGCAGATGTACAAAGTGGCACATATTTATGGAATTGGTTTGCAGTGGCAAAAGGCCCTGGCACACCCACACCCACACTCTCTCTCTCTCTCTCTTTCTCTTTGTCCCTGTCAAATAAATACATAAATAAATAAATTTATTAAAAGAAAAGGTTATGTGTTCACTGAGTTGCCCTACACACCTCTGAGGGTGAAGGCTTTCTTGCTAACAGGCGCTGTTAGAGAATGGTCATTTATCTGTGAATCACACCAGAAATTAGGCATAAAGTCACGTGCCTTTGGCACGTTGAGAGTGATCAGTGTTTCAGGTAGCCATATTGCTTGCCACCATTTGCCTAGCTGTGTCCCCAGGTGGTATAGTTATTTGGACTGCACATAGAAGGCTTGTGTTCACAGGCATGGAAGAAATTCTACTTACATCCAATTTGCTGTGTGGTCAAATCCTGTGTCTTCTAAAGGAAAGTGAATTTTTTTATGCTATTGATGTTTTCAATATTAAGTATCAAAACAGAAAATATTTTTTTGTTAACTGTCACTGGGTAGAAAAATTATATTAGCAGAACATTCCATTCTCTGAGGCACTCCTGTTAACCTAGATTTTTACTTTAATTTGTCAGTATTTATCTGTCTATCATCAAAGGAATAGAAAATTGTGTTAGTTATAAATAAATGACAGCAACTGGAAACTAGCATAGAAAATTCTCTCCTCACCCCTCCATTAATTTCAACAAACTAATTTTATGTCAGAATAAAATCTATTTTGGTGATCTCATGGGATAATAAAAAATATTAATTAGCTAGAACAATATATAACTCATTGAAAAACATCATTCATCCAATTCTTTCTCAGATAAAGATTTATTATCAGATACATACTGTATGCTAACACTCAAAATTGCTGAGGATGTAGTGATAAATATGAGAGTAAATTTCTACATCTAGCTGTGCTGTTATGATTGATAGTAACCTACTCTCTTGACATAGGGAGGTATAAAACTGGACAAAATATATGAGACAACTATTTTCAGTTCTTGGACTAAGTCAGTACATTCATGCAACTTTGAGTACAAGGAAAAGCGGAGATCAGCCTCATCATTTACCAACTATGATGCCATTTTCTGGGATCCTGGTAGGGTATGGAGGCCTTATTGAGTCAAAGAGACCAAGATCAGTTTTGGAGATGTTATGTTTGGGGAGGATTCTGAGTCTGGGAACTGTGCAGAGCAGAAGCCCCAGAAATACGTTTTGTGAGATCTGCTCTGAAGGTGTGCCTAGAGACTGGTTCTACATGCAGAATGGATCCATCTCACATCACTGGAGAGCACATCAGTGATGCTACAGAGTGAGAACCTCCAGAAAAAGGGGTGCTGGATCCAGAACAAGAAATCCTAGCCTTGCCAAGTAGAGGAGCAGTCCCTCACTACTTTGACAACATGCTTGTATACAGCTGAGGTGCACCAGAAAAGTTACATTTTAGGGGTGATAACAACAATCTAAAGTAAGTCTTTCTCTTAACCCTCCCGACTACTGCCTAAAATCATCATCTCACAATTGCCAGAGAGAGAGTTTTACAAGTGACAGACACTTGGGAAACCCACTGGGCTTTGTATGCATATACCCATTTCCTCAAGTACTTGGTGGTCACACATCAGTAGAATGGTTCTTGCAAGAAAAACATCAATACTTTTCAAGAGAATATGCCAAATTTGAAGCTCTACATACTGGCAACAATTCAATATTCCATAAAAACAGCCAGATCAAAGAGGAAATTATTATTCATAGACAAGAAACAAAGTGGTAGAGAGAAATTAATTCTGAGATGGGCCAGGTGTCAGGCTTGGAAGAAAGGATTTAAAAATCCAAACAATGCAAGTCCTGTCTCTCAAGGTCATTATTATTTGGTAAGAGAAACAGATACAATTCTAAGAAAATAGTATGAAGGGTAGTATTAAGCAATACTAAAGCTCTGTAGTTTATATAGTTCAGGTTCAAAAAAATAGTTATCAGATGGATGGATTTACAATTGTCGCAGAGGAACCCTTTGACAAGTGTCTTAAAAGACTAGTAGAAATTTACAAGGTGAATGTGAAATGTCCCCCAGAAGCTCACGTGTTTGAACACTTGGTCCCCAGCTGGTGGTGCTATTTGAGAAGGTTGTGAAAGCTTTGGGAGGTGGAGCCTGCTGGAGGAAGTGAGTCCCTGGGGGGTGAGACTTGAGGCTTGCTAGCCCACCCTCATTTCCACTTTATCCTGTCTTCCTGAGTGAATGCTTTGGGAGACAGCTAGCTTCATGCTCCTGCCACCATACCTGGGATGGGCTGTGCTCCTTGAACTGTAAGCCAAATGAACTCTTTGCCTTTTTGGGTAAGTTGATTCCAGTCAGATATTTGGTCACAGCAATGAGAAAGTAACTTAGTAAAGTTGGGGAGGGAGAGCAAAGCCAGTTCCTGCTGAGAAGCAGGAGTGTGAGTAAAGTACCATCACTTGACAGGGGGCACCCAAGCCTATGGTATTGCACATATATAAGTAGAAGAACAGATTACAGGGAGGGGAAAGGCCTAAGTGAGGCCATGGGAAGAGAATGCATACAAGAAAGGCAGGGGGAGGGGTCAATCAAAATTCAAGATAGTGTGAATAAGACTTATGTAAACCTACTTTTTTGAATAATGGCACATCCAGAAGCTGTAGACTGTTACTAGAAAATTTTCAGTGCCTGGGATGGGATACCTTCCAGTGAGTTGTTGACCAAGGAGGTCCCAGTAGCCTCCAAAACAAGGTCACTGAGAGAAGCAAGCTGGTCCTGAGCAGAAAACCTTCTTCCTGTAGACCAGCCAACTGAAAGCTGGAAAAAGCTGTACTGCATGCAGCTGTATGGGAGACAGAAGTCATCTGCAGTGAAAACAGTGGACACTGAAAAATCAAGTTTGGCCAGACAGGCCCAATGACTGAACGGGTGCAATAGTGGCATGTCTGCTCTTGGGGAAACCAACTGCTCCATAATTGGACTGAAGGCCCTCTCTATGGGAGGGAATACATACCTGGTTCTGAAAAACCTAAACAAAAGTCTATGGCAGGGGAGGTTATGAGCCTTAGGGGTATAAAGCCTGTGCTTGTCTGGTTAAATGTATATATTATTCCCACCAATCTGCCCTGAAAGCACTATGCTTAATGTTCATATTCACTTATTAATGCTACTCTCACTTCTGGTTAGAGAAGCTTTTTTTTTCAGATGGCGATGACTACTGGGATGACCCAAAAGGCAATATAGTGCTGAGAAGAAGGGATGGAGGTGTGCCCAACACTGAAACATCTCTGTCACACCCTCCAAGGCTCAGGGATCATTGCAGAAGAGGGGACAGATAGAATGGAAAAGCCAAAGGAAGGGTATGATTTCTTACAATGCAACTGTCCAGACAGAAATTGGCCTCGATATCCATGACCTTGCAGTGCCTAGCAATACCTTTGCAAGACCTTCAAAATAGAAGCAAAAAGATGATGACATCAAATTAAAAAAGAGACTAATGGAGAGAGGGAGGGGATATGATGGAGATTGGAATTCTAAAGTGGAATGGGAGCAGGGGAGGGAAATATGTGTTTTTTTTGTATGTATGTATAGAAGTTGTCAATAAAAAAATAATAATTCAAAAAATAGAAGAAAAAGATGATGACATCAAATTAAAAGAGAGACTAATGGAGAGAGGAAGGGGTTATGATGGAGATTGGATTTATAAAGGGGAATGGGGGGAGGGGAGGGAAATATGCGTTTTTTGTATGTAAGTATAGAAGTTGTCAATATATATATATATATATAAAACATGGATTCTCACCTATAAACTAGAGATCATAGTATTAATACTCCTTGTTGCAGTACCTTCACCACGCTGGGACAAACATCCAACCAAAAGCAGCTGTGGGAGGAAAGGGCTTATTTTGGTTTGGAAACTCAAGCGGGAGCTCCATAATGGCAGGGAAAAGACTAGCACATGTGGGACATCACCCCTGCACAGCAGGTTGCTAACAATGGCAGGAGAGTGAGTGGTTTAGCACTGGCAAACTAGGCCTAATAAACCATCAAGGTTGACCCCTAGCAACATGCCTCCTCTAGCAAGTCTCAAGCACCCAAATGGCCAGCATATGGGGATCCAGCATTCAGAACACAGAAGTTTATGGAGAGCACCTTGTTCAAACTCTTATTGCATTGATTTAAAAATAATCCAGAAATTACACTGGATCAAAAGCACTCAGTAATGTGACTCTCTTGGTAATGTTTCTTAGAGTACTTTGAAGTTTTGGATGTGATCGGAGTTAAAGGAAACCATATGAACGTCCTAGCAGAGTGGATGCCTAGTCAGCTCAGGGACAGTAAGCTTTTAAGAGATGGGGTGGGGGGCATTGCTTTGGAGATGCAAAACAAGAACAATAAATGAACTCAGTGCTTTATGGGAGGTACACGGGACTGACAAGGGGCAGAAAGGAGTTACGCTCTCCCAGCACAGTAATTCCAATTCTTCTCTGTGTGGAAAGCTAATAGACAAAATCAGGGTCACGATCCAAACAGCTCAGAGTTCAAAGAGACCTAGTTGCAAATAATAATTGCAGACAAGAAATAAGGTCAACACAGAGCAAAATTGCCAATTAGCTCAATATAAGCCAGATGAAATATACCCTTGAGGTTATAAACTGAATGCTAGGTTAAGAAATACAAGTATGGTCAAGAAAGTAATGACTGATAAAAATTGAAGTGTAAGTAGTATTTAAACTCCGCTGGTGCTATTTCTCCTGGTAGCTTTCATTCTCAACAAAAGGTTTTAGATAATCTCTTAAAATGACTTGTTGATGTTCATTTTCTATTGTCACCTATTTTCTTTAATGCTGAGGCCAAAGAACCTTACAAACGGTAATGCAGCATTTGATTACAAGTGTTTCTGGTCCAAACATATATACCCACCTTCCTCTATCCATCAATTCTTGATTGAATGCCAGAGCACTGCATCATGTCCTCAAACATTTGAAATTTGTCAAACAGGAGAGAAAAATGAATCTGTGAGCTATGGGCTTCCCTTAAAAAATGACTTGTTCAAATTTAGACACCATCTGGAGGAGGACCAGCCTCTTCATCTATGCCCCCACTCACTCATTCATCAACACTTCTCCATGTGCTATGGTGTATTAGAAATAAATGAAGGAGTTCCAGACAGTGTCCTTAAAGAACATGTGGTCTTAAGTTAGTGAAATAACAATCTAAGGTATAAACTACTTCAACCAATGACTCATAGTTGGTATTCACAAAATATATAAACACTGCAGAAAAAAATAGCTAAACCTATTATATTATTTATGAAATAATAATCTTTTAAAAATCTTTATGTGTGAAAGATGTGTGTGTGTGTGTGTGTGTGTGTGTGTGTGTGTGTGTGTAGGTACATGCATGCCAATGAACGTGCAGAGGTCATAAAACAATATCAGTTGCTGCTCCCTGACTTCCACCTTGTTTGAGGCCGAGTTTCTTGTTCACCACTGTCTACACTAGGATAGTTGTCCCACAAGCTTTAGGGATTTTCCCGTCTCCACATTCCATATTTCTGTAAGTGGACTGGGAGTACAGACACTTTTCCTACTGCTTATGGCTTTGTGTGGGTCCCAGGGATCTGAATTCAGGTTGTCATGCTTGTGCATCAAGTGCTTTTACGCACTAAACCATCTTCCCAGGCAGAAATAATATTGAAAACAGAATCATTTAAGTTTTATTCAAGTTAAGCAATGGACAGCTCCTTGCTGATAAGAATTGTTGTCTATCTTTCTATCATCTTTCTATCATCTATCTATCTATCTATCTCTATCTATCTATCATCTATAATCGATCTCTCTTAATCTGCACATATGAGATGAATTCCTAGGTTTTATATTCATCACTCTAATGTTCATTTACTAGGAAGAGATAAGTAGCAATGGTTTATACTCCAAAGACAGTAGTTCTTCAACATGGCTACACATGAAGCATCATAGAATCAATGACTTTTGCACACTGGGAAAACAATTTCAGCTGGAATTCAGCTTGGAAGATTTTCTCTATCCATCAAAAAGCCAGGACTGGTTATAATAAAGTCCTTTCCATTGCCACAGTGTTTTGAGAGAGACAGTGAGAAGTGCAACATAGAAAGAAAGAGATGTAGCTCTAAAGTGTAGCGTAGAATTCAAAACCATGTCAGATTTACGCAGAGCTCACACTCTTCCTCTGTGCTTCTGTCTGAGGGAAAAATTATGGCCATTGGGCTAAGGATGATGAGGAGCTGAAACTGAGCCACTAGATACATTTCCTGATCTTTCTACCTTTCATTTTCTTCACCTTTAAATTTCTAGTCTAAAGATATGTAGTTGAACTTGTTACAGGAACGAATAGCAAGAATAAATCATAACCAATTATGAAGTCATGAAAGTGGAAATATTTCTTTTATATTTACATAATGGTGTGTAAATAGCAGGTGCCAAATAATTATTCCTTTCTAGTGTCATTCCTTAAGAAAAGAAGCTGTTCTTGAGATATCTTTTTTTATTTACTACAGCAGCTAGCATAATATTGGAACGAAAATGCATATTTATTGGTTACTTAACAGAACTCATTTTATATAACAATAATTGGGAATCTGGGGATTTATGTCAGGTTGACTTTTAATAGTATTTTATAGTAATCTAGCAAACAGAGTTTAAAACATGGGCTACAAATTATAAGCCTGCAGGTGTGTTTGAGGTGATCTTGCTCCATGCCTAAAATTATGAATACCTATTGGGATGTCTCTGATCCCATCTAGACCCCATTCCCTATTATAGATGGGTTCTATTCTGTAGTTGCAAGTTTTCTTCTAATTAAATTTGGTGGTAAGATTTGTTCACTTAATGTAGAAAGTAAAACAGTTGCCACATAAAATTTAAGAGAAAAATTTCATTTCATTGTTTTTTTTGGAGAGAGACACAGAGAGAGAGGGAGAGGGAGAAGAAGACAGATAGAGAATGGGTGCCTCCTCTCAGCCACTGGGAATGAAATCCAGAGAAGTGCGTCCCCTTGTGGTCAAGTGCGGCATTGTGCCCTTGCGTCACTGCATCTGGCTAAACGTGGGACCTGGAGATTGGAACTGGGTTCTTAGGCTTAGCAGGCAGGTTCCTTAACCGCTAAACCATCTCTCCAGCTCATTTCATTGTTTTTTAAAAATATTTTGTTTTTTAAGAGAGAGAGTAAAAGAGGAAGAGGTACACACACACACACACACACACACACACACACGGCCCTCCTGCCAATGAACTCCAGACACATGTGCCACTTTGTTCATCTGGCTTTACAGGGGCACTGGGAATCAAACACAGGCCATCAGGGTTTGCAAGCAAGCACCTTTAACTGCACAGCCATCTCCTTTGGCCAGTCACTGCGATAGAACAAAGGATGAAGTGTGTTGTCTTGTTATCTACCCCAGTGCTCTGGGCATGCTAGTTCTTCAGTCAACAGTCATTGTCAGCTTTTCACTTTGTTCCCAGGACAATAACAAACACAGAAAGAGGCCCTTGGCTGTGGAAAGGAGAGAGCTCTGAAGAGGTGGCACTACCATTGTCTTGTTTTAGGAAGGTCATGAGTGGTCTTATGTTTCCTTTCCTGAAACCGTGGTTTTGTTATGATTTGGATATAAAATGGTCTTGAAGGATCATGGTCCCCAGCTGATGTTGCTATTGGATATATGGTATGCTAATACCTTTAGTACAAGGTTCACCCAAGAATGAGTTCATAGCTGAATGGGGTGTTAGGGGTGAAGTCTGACTTGTCACTGTGGATATGTCTTTGCCTTTTATCCACTCCCATCTCTTCCTGCCCCTTGTCTACCATGAGGTGAGCTTCTTTGTTCTACCATGTGATGATTTGCTTCACCATGCATGGATCTAGAGAGAGAAGAGCTCAGTGAATAGGAATGGAAACCTCTAAAAACGTAAAACAGTAGAAATCCTTCCTCCCTGACGTTTATTCCTTAGGTATGTGGTTACAATACTGAACAACTAGTTCAAGGAGGTTTGATTAGAGAAAGTTTCAAAAAAGTGATTTTTTTTTCTATTTGCTTCTTTTAAGAAATTTTCCTTGACTATATAAAACACCAACTAGTGCTGGAGAGATGGCTTAACGGTTAAGGCACCTGTCTCCTAAGCCTAAGAACGCTGGTTCCAATGTCCAGCCGTTCCAATCTCTAGGTCCCACGTTTAGCCAGATGCAGTGACGCAAGGGCGCAATGCTGCACTTGACCACAGGGGGGCGCACACATCTGGATTTCATTCGCAGCAGCTGAGAGGCTGCTGGCGCGCCCATGTCTGTCTTCCCCTCCCTCTCTCTCTCTCTCTCTCTCTGTGTCTCCCCCCCCCAAAAAAAACACCAACTAACAACCCCTAAAAAAAATTACAATATCTTAAAAATTATTTGGAAAATAATTACAAAACATTTCAAATGTTGGGAAAGTATAGAGAATATATGAATAAATCACTGCATACTCACTACTCAAAATCAACATATGGCAACATTTTGCCACATTTGCTTTGATCTTCTTATTAAATTTTTAAAATAAAATCCCATTCTAATTGAAGCATAAGACTCACCATGCTTTCATTTTCCTCCTTCTGTTCCCAGGAGACTGGATGTTCATTTTTTTCTTATTTCCAATATATGTACTAACAATATAAAGTATTGTTCATTGTATTCAAAATTTTTTCCTTTACGTTAACAGACAAAAACCAAAACAGAGCAGGGTGTGATAGCACACACTTTTAATCCCAGCTCTGGGAGGCAGAGGTAGGAGGATGGCTGGTAGAAGCGAGGCCATCCTGAAACTACATAGTGAATTCCATGTCAGCCTGGGCTAGAGTGAGACTCTACCTCAAAAAACCAAGAAAATTAAATTTAAAAAAGGATACATGAATTTAGGCTGTGTGATGGATTGCTGAGCAGAATTCTATCATGAGGATGGTTCAGGCTTTATGTACGCATTCTCCTACTCCAAGTAGTAGGATTTTTGCTATTACCAAAAATTACTTCTGCAATCTCCTCAGCATATTTTCTTATGCATGTGTATACCACTTTCTTAGATATGGACCTGCTTGAACAAAAGGTTTGCACCATTAGACTTGCCTAGTGTAACTAAATTATTCTCTCTCTCTCTCTCTCTCTCTCTCTTATTCCTTCCCTCTCTCTCTCAGTAGAGTCTTGGCAATGGTTGGGTGGGCCTTGCACTGTCAATCTTCCTGCCAGAATTATAAGTATGAGCCATCATGCCCAAGCCTTAATATACACAAATTGTGCCCCCGAAGGATTCCTGTAACTCCATATTCTCTCCAATGTTTGATACTATCAAAATTTTCACCTTTGACAACATTTCTGATATAAAATTGCACCTCATTGTGGTTTTTTGTTTTGTTTTGTTTTGTTTTTTGATGCAGGGTCTCACTCTATCCCAGGCTGACCTGGAATTCACTATGTAGTCTCAGGATGGCCTCGAACTCACAGCGATTCTCCTACCTCTGCCTCCCGAGTGCTGGAATTCAAGGCGTGTGCCACCACGCCCGGCCTCATTGTGGTTTTAATTTGCATTTTTCTGAACTCTGATAGACTTTCATGTTGTTATTTTATTGGTTACTTGAGTTTTTATTTACCAAAGAAAATAAATAAACTTCCCTGTTTGGATATAAAGAATTGATTGCTGGAATTCCAGCTAATATTAATTTCTTGCAATTGTAAATGGAAATTTTCCTTAGTCCAGCGTGAGCCATCCTTGCATAATAGGAAGAAAACTTGGCTAAATGCATACTGAGAGCAAAAGAGGGCACTGTGGCCCAACCACTCACTGTGGTTGAACAGGTCCTTTGCTTCTCAGATTTAGCAGACAACAAAGAGTGGTTCTTCCACTATGCACAGTGGTGCAGGAAATGTAACATCAGTCTCTTCCCTGAATCTCCAGCCTACTGTCTACCATACAGAAATTTAGCTTGTCAGCCTCCATAGTGGACTGAGCCAATTCCTTAAAATAAATCTCTTTCTTTATATAATCCTATTGGTTCTATTCCTATACAGAGCCCCAACTCACAGTATCTTGAGTATATAGTGAAGTTTAAGTATAGTCTAGGTAATACTTCTCTCAGTATCAGACCATTATCATCTATAGATGGTGGCTGGTTTATGGTGTTTCAACTTAAAACCTTTAACTTTAGGGTGGTGTGAAATCAATATACATTCAATGGACACCCTACTCCAAATTTTGAATTTCAGTCTCTTCGTGTGCTAGGGATATTGTTGTTATGCCCTCTCTCTCCTGATGCTGGGTGTTAGCAGCAAGCTATATCTCCCTTAAGCAATTTGATAATGGGGATTGAACATATTTATAGCTTACACAGTTCAGACTACAAGGAGTTAAGGCATGCTTGAATTGGAGGTCAGTTTAACAAACAGGTAACAGGTTACAATGTCAATCCATGACTGCTGGTGATAGCCTCACAAAAGGCTGAGTTGATAAAAATTTGGTGGTGATTTCTGGGCTTAGTGAGAAACAGTTTATGATGCTTTTTTCTTTTCTTTTCTTTCTTTTTTTTTTTTAGGATACACAGGAACACAAAGCCTTGGTATTTGCCAGCTGTGGTCTAAGGGTTAGGCTAGTGAGCTAACATAAATTTTCATCACTCAAATGAGTTAGCTTACCTCTCCAGGACCAGGACAGAAAGCTCTAAAAAAAAAAAAAAAAAAAAAAAAAAAAAAAAACAGAAAACAAAACAAAAAAACCTTAATCTGCCTTTGCCTGAATGTCCTTTCTGCATATCTATCTTCAGATCATAAAATAACCATAAGGTCCTAGTAAAATAACTTACCATTCAAACATGACCAATGGAAGAGATAATTACCCAATTTGCTTTATAGACCCATTTATTGAATAATTGCATTACTACTATTGTGCCCTAGCAATATATTTACCTTAAAATAAAAATACCTACATTATTCTGAATTTCTCACCTGCTTGCACTGAATCTAGTACTTCCTGACATATCCTTGTATTTTGTTACTTGAGGGCCGTGCCGTATCCATTTCTGTGTTTGTATCCTCTGTAACAACTCAGTAAATAGCAGAGGGGTAAAACTACTGCTTGGGACCAGAGTCTCAGTTCTTGAAGACACCACATGCAGCTGCAGAAAAAAAAAGGCCAGAGTGTTCTTGGCATTGCCAAGAATAGTATTAGAATGAAAATAGAAAGTATAATGTTACCCTTGAATATCGTGTTCTGGTCACTGCATATCCAGAAAGCTATAACTGAACTGGAAAGGGGCCAGAGACAGGCATGTTTTGGTTGATACATGTGCTGGAACAGCCTTCCAGTAAGAGCAAGCTGAAGTGATCAGCATGATGGCCTCTTTTAAACACCTTTGCTACCAGAAAACCTCACCAGCGATGCATAAAGAAGGAAGATAGTGATAGGTAGACTATGAGCACACCAAGGAGGCACCTCTATTGGACTGGATTGCTAGGAAGATCCCTCAGACCATCTGGCAATGGAGCCTTGGGTTTACTTGGCACATGTATCTTTGTCCACAGACATAATTACCAATGAGCCTGAATGATTTATGACACTACTCCTGCCTTTTATAAACTCAAGCATACAGTAACAGCTTCTGATCTCTAAAGATGGAAATGAACTAGGTTACTTCCACATAACCTTTACTTCAAATTCTTATAGGAGCAACCAGCTATGTAAAGGATTTTCCATTTAGATTTTATCTTTTAATCTTCCTGGTTCATCAAGCCAGGCATAATTCTGAAACTTGTCTGAATCTAGATTCAGTGTTTTCTCATGTATTATTTTTACTGTAAGCAGGATCCAGGTCCATGATACCCATGCCAGTTCTTATTATCTTTGATGCCAAGAAGTCAATCATGACTTTCTTAGACCATCTTTGGTATGCTTTGGTTTGTAGATATCTTTGGTAACCCAGCTTTATCCTTACATCCAGACAAAGAATGAACACTATTCTCTGTAAAGAGAAAGCAGGTTATGGATGATTTTACAAAATTGTGACTTATCCATTAAGTTCCTAAAATTTAATAATTAGAGTAAAAAATGTACCTTTCACAAAAGTTGAAGTCTAAGAATTATTACTTTCACAGAATTGTACAAGATAGAACTAAAGAGAGTTCTAAAGAATTTGCATTTAGTTAAGGAAGGGCTGATGACTAAAGGAAAGATGTTGTTGACACAAAAGACACAGATCTCACCTGAAAGGGGATAAGAGTTTATTCCGGAGCCAAATATGAGTGACCATGGCTAGGAAACACAGATTTACGTTATCCCAATCCCATGTTTCAATGTGTTAACAATTTCCTGAAGGTTTTATAGTTACAGAACAGAACAAAGTTATACATCAAGATACTTTTTTTTCAGTAAAAACCTCTTAAAGTCTTTTATTTTGCAACATGAAATATGAAACATAACTATTCATGGAAATTTAACAGTGCCAATAATGCTTAGTTTAAAAAATAATAAACTTTATACCGTGACACATTCTACAGTTCTGTTTTTATTTTATTTTTATTTTTATTTTTATTTTTTTGGTTTTTCGAGGTAGGGTCTCACTCTAGCTCAGGCTGACCTGGAATTCACTATGTAGTCTCAGGGTGACCTTGAACTCAAGGATCCTCTTACTTCTGCCTTCCGAGTGCTGGGATTAAAGGCGTGTGCCACCACGCCCGGCTGTTTTTATTTTTGTTCATCTTTTTTTTTACAAATTAACTCTTCTTGATCATAAAGACACTTGGCTGACTATTGGGTAGGTGAGTTATAGCAAAATGGGAGGGGGGCGGTATTGCCACCATAGATTTTAGATGCTATCTAATGCCATTCTTAGCCCTTGGGTTGGTGGAAGCTGGTGGTCTGCTAGGAGATCCCATAAAGGTCACATCTCATCAACCAATAGTCACGTGGATGTTAGATCACACATAGAGGTGGGCAATAAATGACTATTGAGGGATAAAGGTAGCCCAAGGTAACTTGGCTTTGGTCTTGAAACATTCCAGCTCTCTGTGTTCACAGGAGCTTTTTCAGTCCACTCAGCCTAGCTGGAAGTAGGTGTGGTAGATGTAGCACTTTTCTGGGAACTTCAGTTCTCAATGTTGTAGTCAGTGCTTACAGCACTGAGAGATGCTAGGAAAGGGCAGACACACCAGCCTATTCACTAAAAGCAGCTGTTAGATTGAATACAAAATTGCTTTAAATGAGCTTTTTTTGTTTTGGTCTTTATGATCATTAGAGTGTTGAAGTTGTGCATTTTAAGTCTTTTTCATTTTTTACCAACTTATTCCACAAGATGAGAGGCTAGGTTTATGGCCTCTTGGCTCTATCATAATAAAAACCATATTAATAATGGTGACACATATCCATTGACTAACTGCTATGAGCTAAGTACTAGATATAGATTTTCTCATTAAATCTGCAAAACAGTTATGTTTTTAATATTAGAACCATAAGCATAAAGAAGAGGTAAATGCACCCAGAGGCTGACTGATGAGCCCAAGTTCCTAGGCAGAATGTGGCCATGAACTCTGTCCGTTTGACCCCAGAGCCCACACATCTGCCATTTCATGATTCTGTTGTTGAGGAATGCAGGTCGTGTTTCCTGACTGTGTGTCTGCTTTGCAAGGCCCATCCCCGGAAAGACTGGTGTCTCTTCTCTCCAGGACTAGTGCTTCTGTCTATATGTAAACCTGTCTCCTGATGAGTTTAATCAAACTGTAACCAGAAACCAAGCAAGGAAAGAATAAATCCTTTACTCATGCCCAGGAACTTAGTAAACTGAAAGCAGATTTAAAGTGATTGAAATGACAAGAGGTGATGTGGATGAATTACAAAAGCATGTGTGAATAGTATTACATGAGTGGAGCACATCCAATATCAATTCAATTTCTGACCACGTGCAGAGGGAAAACAAGGGTAAGGAAGCAGAAGAGTCAAGGGTAATGAACAGCTTTATTACTTTTTTCCATTGTATGACTACATAGGGTTTCTGCTGCTATTTATTAACATGCAGAGGTTAAAGTTATTGCAGGATATGGATCATAACATTATGGGAGGCTAACTGTCAACATGGTTTGCAGTCAGATTATCACAACATACCAGCTGCTTCTCAGTATTGTAAAAGCCTGAGAACATTGCTGAAATTGAAAAGGAAGTCCTTTTAACAAGCAACAGCAAGGTATTGGTGTGTGAGCTTGTCGTTCCTCATCTGTAGATGACTGATCTCTGTGGGTGATATAGGGAATGGAGCACCCTTTCCTATGAAGCCATCTCTTATGTTCAAGGTGTATAATATCTAGCTTTGAGTAATGCGAAGAGACTTAGCTATTTAAGCATATGTTTTTCCTGTCACCATTTTCTATTTAAACTTAGACTGCCCTGGGTTTAAGTTTGGTATCTGAGGTGAAAAACATTAAATAAGATCTAGAATGACCTAAGAGATAATCCTCTAAGCATGTCTGTGGGAGGATTTCTGGATTAGGTTCATTGAGGTGGAAAGATCCATGAGCTGGGGACCAAGACTGAGTAAAAAGGAGAAAGAAAACAGTACCAGCACTCTTTGTTCTCTGCTTCCTACATGTAGATTGAATGTAAGCAGCTGCTTCATGCTTCTGACACTGTGGCTTCCCCTGCCACCATGATGGACCATGTCCCCTCAAACAGTAAGCCAAAATAAATCCTTTCTCCTTCTTATCAGGTATTTTATAATTTGTCACAGCAACAAGGAAAGTACTAGAGCAACCCTTTGATAATGTGTATCTGTGGGCCAATTCTTTAGCCTTCTGAGCTTCACTTTCCACACTATCTGATGAGGATGACCATATCTTGGAGGACTACAAATAACACTGTCTGAAAAAGGACTCATAGAGCCCTCAGTACATTGCAAGCTCTCCGTGAACAACACTAAATATAAATATGCAATGTGTAAATATATTGCCAAATAGCCAGAGGAACTCAATGAATAAGGGTTGAGTGAGTTTAATAAATGGAAGGATAAAAACTATCATCAAGTAATAAATATATTTTTTTTCATTCCAGCTTTCTGTTCCCTCTGTCATTTGTATGACACCTGCGCTGCTGGCAAGGACATGAGGACAAGACATGGCCCAGACCTGCAGGAGATCCCTGATAAATATGGCCACTTTACTGATCCTTATGTCACAATGTCTAGTAAGGTCTTTATTTGAAGTATTTACATAAGCAGACCTGGTTGTAGATAACCTATTTATCTTTCATATTAGGGGATGGATCAAGTAATTATAAGTAGGTGATATGGCCAGTGTATCAAGAGTATTAATGTCTATTAAACATGGAATATTATTGTTTAGACACATTCATATACATACAAACAAACATAATAGTCTCTCAATTGCATATTTCTTCAGATACATGGACATCCCTTTATTTTATCCATTTCCCTATTTTTTGATAGTGATACATAGAAATGCATCCTAATTACTAGAAAGCCATCAGCGTCTGGTAACGATACATAACCTTTGTGTTGTAGGGAGCACTGAGACCTGACGTCACTGCAGGGGTGGGGACATGCCCTTTGGGAAAGAAACACAACTGACACCTATCTAGTTGCTACTATGAGAGAATCTGAGCAATTATGAGTTTATGGTTTCTCAAGAGAAACAAAGGTCTAGTATGAAACATACCATCTTTCAAGACTGGCACAAATATTTTTGAAACCCTGCATAGATCAACAGAGCCTGTCTGCCAGCTGAATGTGGTCCAGTGGTTTGTGTTATGGAGGCTTCGCTTCTCCTCAGCTTTTTTATCTGCTGAGATGAGGAGCACATGTAGGTTGGCACTAGAGGGATTCTGGTTTTGAACCTGTATTGTGAGCTCTGTAGACAGTGGGAAAGATTAGCTAGGGAAGCTAGGAGCTGGAAGTGAGGCCCAGACTGAGGGTGAGACAAGTAGCAGTAAGTGGGCAAAAGTGTCAGACACTGTCTAGTCCTGCAGGAGTCAGGAGCTCAACACATTGTGTAGGGATAGTCGGGAGTGTGGAGCAAATCCTGAAGAGATGGTTAGCATACTTTGGTGCAGGTTGTGGATGCCTATTTGTAAGGTCTGTCTGTGCATACCTAGCCACAGGATTTCTGACAGCAGCAAGTGGTTGTGAGGAGCTATGTAGACATGACATATTGCTGTAGGCTGGAGACTTATGTGGAATCCCTTGAGTTATTGAACTCACTGCCTACGGTGGGCTCTCATTCAGCAATAAGCATAGGCTTAGTCCAAAGACTGAGGTGAATCAGAGAAGGAACTGGAACAAACTTGAGTTCTGGCTAGAAGTCAGCTGTCAGCTGGAGATCAAGAAAGCTAATACGTAAGAGCCAGCTGATGTATAGTTTTAGCAAGAGAATGCAGTCACGTTAGACTATCCAGAGTTAACTCCACAATCCATTTTCAATGATGGTAAAATTACATAGACAAGGGTCTGCAGGGACAATCTGGGCTCTTACTGAGGGAGAATCTTTCCTAGAAATGACTCCAATGGACTTGCACGTAAGATACCTTTGAGCTCTAGTTAGATAAATCTGGGAATTAGTGGGGTGAGCACGTCAGCTATCTCGGCCTGGATGATCAACTATCTTTTTGGGAAAGAGATATTTAAAATGAAGATAAACCACAAAAGCTTATTGACTCAGCAAGAGGATCAGGACAGGTCAGTGGGTCAAGGTCAGGGAGAAGTCACTGGGAATGTCTCTCATGGCCAAACAATGGGAGACATCCCAATAGAATCATCTGTGCATCCTATCACAAGTCCCTTAAGCTTGTGTCTTCAAATACTCTGAATGGAACTAGAAGATACTTACAAGGAACCTCCCTACCTTGCAAGAGACACCAGTGTCCTTTGGCATATTGGAACCCTGACTCTGCCAGTGGTCGCAACACTTGGTAGCTACACCTGTGGTCTGGTAGCAGATTTCACCAGATTAGGTTGAATGTGAGCAGAACCGTAGCAGAAAAGGACTTCTGACAGTACTGTTGAGCAGAGTTTTCCTGAAATCATTGATAAAATATTTTCTGCTAACATATTGGAAATATAAGAGTACCAAGCAGGAGTCAGGACCACAAAGGATTTCTGTTCCTATGATCTTTTATATGTTTACCACTTGCTAAGGCTTAGTACACACTTGTGTTCTAGTTTAAGCTGGGACATGAAATATCTGTGCTTTCAAGTGTACTCAGTGGGTTCTTGTTACTTGGAAAAGTCTGAGCTATTCTGACAACCTCAGGCAATATCTTGGAAGATAGGGTCCTTGGGTTCCTCGACTACAGGAGGCTATTTCTAAGATACTATCCTGGACTATGTCATCTTTTATTATTTAGGAAAAAAAGCTAATCTAGTTTATGTGAATATCTATAAATAGATGTCTGTGAGTGCACACCCATGCACACACCAAGAAAAATATAGAAAGACAAGATTCAGTGTGTTGAACTTGCTGTTCCTGGAATCCATTGTTTGAGATGCTGGGTCTCATTTATCTCAACCATAGTCTTCATTTAAAGCAAGACTTCACAGGACCACAGATGAAAAGAAAGGTATTATAGAAATGAAACAGTTGTTTCTTGTCCACTTTTAAGACTGGAAATGAATTGAAATGGCTGGTTAAAAGGCTCATGTCAAAAAATGTGCTGTTTTATAGGAGAAAAATACTGCATAAGAGCTATATTAATTCTTTCTTTATGAAAGCCTTTTCTGGAATAGAGTTTAGATGGAGAAAACAGCCCCTCTGAAAATAAAGAGTCATGCATTGTTAGGCAATTATATTATAAGACGTTGCCCCCATATATAGGGTCTCTTTGGCAGACATTTGCAGCCCTGTTTTTTTTCTTCATTATAAGTGGCTTATATCAGTAGTGACATCTTCCAGATGTTCGTTGCTTTGATTTTTTTCCCCCTGTGTTGCAAATGAGTTGGCATGGAAACAAGTCTTTGCTGGCAACATGACATATGATTCAAGGCAAAATGCATTTTAACACAGATGAATAGTTCAAGAATCTGCCTTTAACAAAAGTCATTTTGAGAGCTGTTTTGAATCTGTTGGTGTTTTGTGACAACTTTTTCAACTTAGATGGGAGAAATCAAAGCTCTCCATGTTATGCAATGTAGCGATTGCTAAAATGTGATTTGGCTCAAATGTGATTTGCAGAAAGCCTTCAAGTTCAGAAATGGACTTTAGGCATAAAGAACTTCAACAAAAAAAAACCTTGCTCAGTGAAAATTACCTACTTGTTTTAAAGAATGACCCCTGTAAAACAAACCAAATAGAAACCACAGGATTGTTCTTCAAACTAAGAGCTAGGACTATAATTATTTTAGATGGTTTGGTTTTTTTCTCCCTTTCAGAATACTGTGGAGAAATGGGGAATAAATAGATGCTTTTCACATTACCTTGCTAGCTACCATTGTTTACCTACTTCACAGAGTCTCTCCCAGAAAAGCTAGGAGTACAGAATGTTCTAGATTTTAAAAACATACTTTGCTTGCCTTGGGTTCTGAAAAGTTCAAGTGCTTGCCTGTTTCTAAGCACAGGAAGAACTGCATTTCTTGCCTGGTCTCTCTGAGGAAAGAGGGTGGTGTGACTAGAGGGATGGGCTGTACATGGAAATGACTGATATCACTGTCACACCCAAGCATTAAATGCTAACATCTTCACGGCCCTCTCCTCACTCTGTACTATCAAGGAGAGGCCACAAGCTCCAGAGAGTACAGCCACAAAGCATAGCATCTCCACGATCTTTGGCTGTAGTGACCATGGCAGCATAATCTTCAAAGCCAGTCCACAAAGCACATATCGCAAAGTGGGAGAAATGAGACTTTTCCTGTGTGTGTTCAGGCACTGAGATTTTTTTTGCTTGTGTGTATGTGTGCATGTAGTATAATGTGGAGTGTGTGTGTGTGTGTGTGTGTGTGTGCATGCCTAAATAATACTTAAGCAAAAAAGATTAACTCTCACTGTACAATATAGTTATCTTTATGTATGATGGCACTGAAAACCATTTAACACCTGATTCCCATAAGTTAGATTGTCTACAAACATATATTTCACACAGTGTTATATATGATATGAGCTTTGATCCTTAAAACAGCCATGCAAATCCAGGAAGAATGAAGAAGCACAACTCTAGGATTTGAAGTTACAGTACATGTGTCACACTATCTGCTCTAGTACTTCCTGTCATACCATCCTGGGAAACTTGTACAACTTCTCTACAACCCCGTTTAACCACTAGGAATTACTAATATAGCTGCTCTCAGGACTAAATGAGTTTGTATTTAGAAACTTATATATTTATATTTAGGCACTTAGAAAAGAATTTCATACCTAGTAAGTTCTCAATACATGTTGACTACTGACCAAATTATTATTTCACCAAGAAATAAAGATGGGAAAAGTTAGCCAGCTTCCCAAAGCTTACACAGTTCAGACTGACATCTGTCTCTGCCCTGTAGCTACGATGGCTCCCTCTTTGCACAGAGATTTACCTCATGTACTCAGATGCCAGGTGAGTTATCCTAATGGTAACCTGGTCAGTCTTGAATTGCTAGTGTGGACTTAATTTTTCCCTGTGCAATAGAACAACCCAAATGTTTATTTGCATGATAATGTTATCAGCATTTAGAAAACTTTTTTGTGGTGGTCAGGGTGCAGTAATCAGTGTATTCAATGTGCATATGAAAAAGACACTGGTATCTGCCATTGAAACTTAGTTTCCTTTCCTTCTCCAGCTGCATGCACCACTTTGTGCATCTTGCTTTACACAGGTTCTGGGGAATTGAACTCCAGTCATTAGGCTTTGCAGGCAAGCTCCTTAACCATTGAGCCATCTTTCCAGCCCTTCCTCACCTTCACTATGGTGATGATAAACACAGGTAGGATTGCTGTGAGATCCAAATATAATGCAAGAGCTGTAGTTAGTTCTTGGCACATAATAGGCACTTTGTTATTTTTATATAAGGATATGTACAGTGCCTGTGTGTGCGTGCATGTTTGTGTGTGTGTGTGTGTGTGTGTGTGTATTGTGTACATGTGAGGGGGTGTTGTGTGAGTAGGTGCATGTGCATGGGTATATGGGTAGGGGCCAGATGGAGCACTGACTGTTGCCTTCTCTGAGACAGGGTCTCTCGTTGGCCTGAAGCTCACCAGTTAGGCTAGACTGGAGGCCCTGGGAGCCCCAAGGGTTCTCCCATCTCCACGTCGCAGTACTGGGAGTATGTGCCATCACATGTGGCTTTTCTTCTGCATGGGTATTGGGGATCAAACTCAGGTCCTCATGCTTGCAAAACAAATGAGCTATCTCCCCAATCCACAGGATGCACTTTCAAAACAGCAGCCATGCTCATTATGACTGCCCCCAGCGCCAGGAAGTGGGGAAGAGCTCCCTGCAAGCTCACTCACAGGGAAAAGGAGCTTTCCATGTGCCTGAGGGCCACAGTGAGCTACTGCTTAGCTTGTTTATTTATGAAAGTTCTTTATAGCATTTAGTGGCTGGATTTCAGCCTTAGGGCCCGGAGAGCTACTTCTCAATGTTCATTTCAGAGCACTGCATCAAAGTGAGGGAGCACACAGCTTGGGTCACCAGCTGCACAGAGCCATTCCCTCAGCCACCTGACTGTGAGCTCAGCACCAAGGATTCACACAAGTAGAGACAGCGTGAGGGGGCCAATCTTCCAGCTCTGTGCTGGAGTGATATGTTTCCCGGACATCGAGGGGATACTGTGGTGAGGGATTGGAGTCCACACTGCTAAGGCAGAGCAGAAAATGATTTCTTATTAGCGGTAGTTGTAGCATTAGTAATAACAATAGCCGTGAAGTAACAAAATGGTCTCTGCCTTTGAAATATAGGGGAGAAGTAATTGGCCCAGAAAGACATTATCAGCTGGAATGTTCCATATTTGCTTGATTTACCATCTTCAAGCAGTTCAAACAGCTTTGCACAATAAACTTAAATGCCCCAAATGCCCTACTCCTGCACTGAAGCATCTTTTATATACTTGTTTCCATAGTTTGCAACACTCTTTTTGCAGAAATAAGAAATCAGAACAGACCCAATTTATTTTACTGATATTGGAAGGTAATTTTTCCCTTAATGAATGCATCTGTTTGGATGATAAATTGTCCATTAGACAATGCTCAAGTGTTTTTATGCTCTCTGTTTTGATTACGGAGCTTTTAATGTAGTGTTGCATCCACTCTTAGAATTTCCTTTGCAAATTCAGTCTTCTGCCAAAGAGAATAGACTGCAGAAAATGACAGGGAGATTTTCCTCTCTTAAGTATTGTAATTTATTAAATAAATGACCTAATAGATTGCATCAAGATGTATTTCTCTGCTTTGTGCTGACCTTATTAAGAGTTAATCAGTTTGGTAATGCTAATTAGATGTCAGCATTAGTACCCTGCCCATACAGAGACATAGTGGCTACCGTCCACAGCACACATAATATCCAGGACACAACCCTGTTTCTGGAACCCGGCACAATCACAGGATTTTCCGAATTTGCTTTGCTTTTCAAAGGGGTGGTATGCTGTTTGCTTCCTTTCAGATTCATGAGGGAATATGTTCAATGTAGTGTGAGGAGAAGACACCATACAATGTGGGGAATTAGTTACACAGTTGCTGTTTCTGTCATATTGTTAATGGGAATTACACATCTAAATTTCCCTGTAGCAATAGCTCACAGTGGGCACTGGGAGGATGTGAAAATGCATGAGAGAATTCAAATAATATACAATATGGTGACTACAGCAAATAACAATATCATTGAAAAATGCTAAGAGTGTAGTGGATGTGTTCTCACCACAAAAATTATCACCCTGTAAGTTAATGCCTTAGCTAATTAGCTAGATTTACTTAATCTACTACGTATGCATACTTCAAAACATCATATTGTATGTTGTATAAGATTCACACATATAATATTTTCAATTAAAAATAGAATTCAAATGTTCAATAGGATGTTCTTTTAGTCTTGTTGAATTTTAAACTGCCTCTGGGAATGAATACATATTTATCTTACATAAACACTCTATATGTTTAGGCTTCCTGTCAAAATTGGTATATGTTTTATTTCAATGTGGGCTCTGCTTCCAGAGCTGGAAAACAGCATTTGACACTGATGTCCAGTTCCATTGGATCTTCTTGGAGAGAACTATGAGATGATATTAAGTTGTTTTGACAAGCAGCTTTGCATTTCCTAAATGTTTATTCCACAGTATCACTTGGCACCCTGACCTACTAAAGAAGCAATCTTCATGACACTAACTTGTATAAATAAAGGCCAAAAAAAAAAATAAAGAAAGAAAGAAAGAATTCTTTGCATCCAGTGCTGCATGTCATTGAAATTCAGTATGCTTCTCAAACAGAAGTAGATAAAAAATCATGTACTCTTATCACAGCTTCCATTTCTTAAGCCACTGTGTAGACATGTATAAGGCTGAAAAATTCTTCCTTCTCTCCCAAAGAACACCTATTCTATACTAATCCCTAAAATTTACACAGTAGTGACATGAAATAGGGGCCCTAAAGTTGAAGACGGGATGGCAACACTGCAGAACAACTAAGATCCCTCTCAGAGACTCTTGCACACTACATGGTATCCACGGGGAGGGAGTCATATTTGAAAAATCTGAAGACTCCATGGAACACAGTTTTACAAACACTGTTAAGAGATAGCTCAGTGATTAAAGGGACTTGCTTGCAAACCCGATGGTATGAGTTCAATTCCCCAGTACCCACATACAGCCAGATGCACAGTGGTGCATGCATCTGCAGTTTGCAGTGATAAGAAGCCCTGGTGTGCCCATATTCTCTCTCCCCATCTCTCTCTGCTTGTAAATAAATAGTGAATAAAAACAAGTTTAAAATATGTTTTAGACTAACATTTTAATAATTCTTCCTCAATAAGATAACAACCAGTAAAATTGGTCATTTGATGCCATTTGTATTTACAATGGATACTGAATTCAGTCCATCCTTTACAGCCAAGGATATATTTTCCAGTCAAGGAACTGCTGAGAATGTGGTGTGCTATGTCATAGTGAAAACTGCTCCTTCCTCAGGAGGTTAGACATGAAAACTCCAGAGTATGTAAGGTGAAGGGCACCACAGCCCAGGCCTTTGTGAACTGCCTCTTGGCCTGGTGCTGGACCTTGTACTTTTTGAATAAATAAGTCATCAATGTGCTGGTGTTTCACATTTGGCTTACATGTTTTCCCAGTCCTGAACTTTTCATTATTCTAGGATTTTAAGCACTTTTCATTGTCTTTTTTTTAAAGGCAATTCTTTATGGACAGTCATGTAATATGAGAGCTTTCATTCAATGTTGAAATTTCAGGAGTGGGTTTAATAAGACCAGTTGGAAATAAAGTTTCTTCTTATAATTTTATTGTTCACACAAATGCTTATTCAACCTGGTGAGCCTTTTTTGTTATATTAGCTGTAGTAGGTATCTGTAAATGAGTTTTCCTTTCAGAACCAAAAAAAAATTCTGTAAAGCAAGAAGTGTTTTCTTCTTGCACACATGGCACATTGCTTTGGGTGATACAAAGATGTCTTGTCCTTCATGACTTAATCATCCCTTCAGGTAAGTGAAATAAATTCATAGAGCATAACTAATAGTACAGTAAAATGAAAGACATTACAAATGAATGATATAAAAAGTAAGTTACAGGAACTGAGACATAGCAATAAACTTTTATTTGGTACTGAAGTCATATTTATATTCATAATCATAGCTGCTGAGGAACTTTGCAATTGTGTAAAGATGTTAGGAGCCAAGAGTAACCGGATTCTTGAATTTCTCTCTCCATTTTGGAATAGAAAAGTTGAGAAGAAAAATATGAGTTTTTTTTTTCCACACTGTTAAGTCCCCGATACCTTGTGCAGTACCTGGTACATAAGAGATGCTGTTAATGCATCTGTTCAATGGAAAATGCTAAAATCTGCTTTCTGTCCTTAGAATTCCAAGGTGGGAATTAGTGGGAACTTCAAATGATGTCCACTCTTTTAAAAAAATCAAATGTAATATTTTTAATTCTCATCTGGTTATAATCTTATGTGTCCATTCCACTGAAGATCCTCTTGATAATTATCTAGAAACTTCTCTGTAGTGTTCAGAAATGACTGGGATACAAAGAAGGAGATGTTGAGAATGAGCATTAATTGGTGGGAGAGGCTTCTGAAATGTTTTAAAGCACAATCAACACACCTTCAGATGTGGAATTGCTGTGTAGTATGGCTCAGAAACAAAGAGCTCCCAAACCCTGTGTTACCTTTATTCATTCAGTTTTTACAGAATTCCTTGGATTCTCCAAAACACAGTAATAATGATTATTCTCATGAGTATGTTGACTAAC
The DNA here is from genome assembly GCA_036365145.1 of Orientallactaga sibirica. Lineage (NCBI taxonomy): Eukaryota > Metazoa > Chordata > Mammalia > Rodentia > Dipodidae > Orientallactaga > Orientallactaga sibirica. The sequence continues at coordinate 5,872,722 of JAEOAD010000027.1, forward strand.
CCAGGAGTGAATGCACTTCATTGGGGTGTAGAATTAAGGAAGGGTGAGTGTTTGTGTTGGGGTTTGAGATGAATACCTGACTATTGTTGTGATCCACTGCTGTCTCTGGTGAAGCTACCGATTTGTATACTCTCATGTTGTTTCAATAATGATTATGTTCAGCCTTGCAGTTTATCCTCTACCATATGAGGAGTTCTTACTGTATCAAAATTATTTTCAAAAATTGCAATCGTTAGCCTTAGAGTTCAATGATTAAACATATATCAGTATATATCAACAAATACACTTAATAAACACACGCATTTAAGCAGTTCTTCAATTTCAATAGTTAAATTATTTGTGCCTTGAGATTGGTAAATTCACCAATTATTTAACAAGCATTTACTGAGTGATGGCCCTGGAACAGCTGCTCATTGGGCCAAGTGATGAATAAATCAAATGTGGCCCTCTTCCTTAAATAGTTTTCAGCATGGAGGAAGAGACTTTCAGGTGAGCTCTAGCATTAAGTGGTGTGCTATGAGCAACAGAGGTCACTTTAGCAACACAGGGGGGACATATATCTTCATAATATTCATCATGAACTCAGCAAGAGAAAAACAGTGTGTATAAACTGAGGTGGAAAGATGACCAGGAGTTATCCAGGTTATCTCTGCATATCCTTAGAGCATTCAGCATGGCACTGTTGTTCAACTTAAAGATTTTACTGTTGAGTGCTTGATTCAGATCCAGCCTTGCACAGGGAATTGGATGAGATTCAGGAAGTGTGAGATGCTACCTCTGTAATCAAGCATTGTACAATGTAGCAGAGGAGGTAAAGTACATACATTTTTCTCTAATTGTTTTATATGCAAGAGGATGTAATTCATAGCTGTGCATAAATTATGGACAAAAATTTCTATGGAACATCAGGAAAATGAAAGATTAATGCAAGGCTACTGCCAGGCACGGTGGCACATGCCTTTAATCCCAGCACTCCAGAATCTGAAGTAGGATGATCACCATGAGGTAGAAGCCAGCCTGGGGCTACAGAGTGAATTCCAGGTCAGCCTGGGCTACAGTGGGGCCATGTATTGAAGAAATAATAATAATAATAAAGCTGAAGTGAAAGTGGGGAAAACCTGGAGGAAAAGAGACTGACAATGAATTATTACAGACTTGATCGGACAGGGCTTAGTATTGGGAATGAATTGTCAGTAAGAGAATAGTTGAGGAGGAGATATGGGGACGGGATTGTGTAGAGCATAGAGTCTGTGCTGACTTTTCTGGGTCATAATGTCTACTTATAAACTCCTGAGTGGGAGAATGACAGATGCATGCTAATTCATCCACTCTGTTCAACCCAAGGCTCCACTGAATCCTCCTTTCTCTTGATGGACCAGCATACTGCACAGCAGGAGAGCTTTGTGATGCTTCTCACAGGAAGGGAAACTATTCAGTGTCAGCTGACAGAAAAGACAAAAATCCCTGACCAGAACCATCTTAAGGAATGAGTTTATTTCTGTGTATGGTTTCAGGTGATATAGTCCATCAGGCAGAGAAGTCAGGGCATGGAGAAATATGATGAAGCTAGTCCTATTCAGTCCTTGGCCAGGAAGCAGAGAGCAATGAATAGCTTTCTCCTTTCTATTCAGCTGGGAACCCTGGCCCATGGAATGATGCCACCCACACCAATAAACATCAAGAAACTCGTTCACAGACATGCCTTGAGATTTGTCTCCTAGGCGATTCTAGGTCCAATTGAGGTGACAATTGGGATTAACCCTCACAGAGACCTTCTTTGATGACTGCGCCTGTATCATTTTCCCATGAAGGGAGGCTGAGGAAAGTCTTCCTAAACCTCCAGGCCTCCTATAGCACCCAGCACAAAGACAGGGTACATGTGAGTATCCCAACCGACTCTGTCTCACCATCAGTTTTGCTGAAAATGATATAACAAGTTCTGAAACACTAAGAATCAAGCTAGAGGAAGAAGTCCAAAGATGCTGTGAGTAAGGACAGGACTGAGAATCCCGAGTAAAAGAGAGTGGACAAGACTTGTAATAAATCCTGATTTATAAATCTAGAGGCTAAAACCTTTAAGGCAAAGATGGTATTTATTGAATCAGAATTATTTCCATTGCCTGAGGACAATAGGTCACATCAACCTCCTGGTGCCTTTTCTTAATCTGCCACAGGGTCATAGCATATGCTGTCCTGTCTGTCTAGGCTACTTCCCTACGCATACACTTCTGCCCTTTGTCCTTCTATTCAATCTTCATGTTTTAGCTCAAGTATGGCTTGTGTAAAGTGCCAACCATAGCCCCTGTTATTGTTTTGCTTTGTGCCCAGTAGACAGTTTATTTTCCATGACACTTATTGAAATGTGAGATTTCCATTTTTCTGTTGTCCACCATTGTATCTTTTGTGCAAGTACCATGCCTCACAGAGACTGCGCCTCCTGAGTCCCATTGAATGTGTGCTGACTATGGCTGCAGTTCATAAGGACAGGCAAGAAGAACAATGGAGACTCATCCTAGCTTGCGAGGCAGCAAATCAATAACAATGACCAAAACAATTTTCTGCTTTTACCAGGCAGCATGAGCTTCTATTGGTTTGGCCCTCTGAATCTTAGGATCAGGGTTCAGGAAAACAGAATTGCAGGATTATTGACTTCAGAACATGAATCCCAAGATCAGTCCACATTTACTTTGCCCAATGGTTTTAATGCTTCTCTTGTTTAATATCTCTGCCTTTTATCCTAATACTGTAACATGACAGGATGGAAAATATACCAAATTAAACATTCAGATTAGAAAATTGCAAAATTACCAATCAATTAGTCAATCAAAGAGGATTTTGTTACCAATTAGTGAGTCTTTGCTTTTGCAGTCACTTTCACCAGAAAAATAAAAGGATCCTGATGGAGGAGTTCTGCTGAGGATCAAGTCAAGATATCAGGACCATTAACTTGCTGTGTGGAGCCATAGGACTTGTGTCCAGGGGACTGTTCCTCAATGTCATAGCTTCTTTTTTCAGCAGACAGCACATACCACTCATCACTCACTCACCTTGTCAGAGCCTTATCGGCATCGTGAGTAGAAGATGCCTCTAGTGGATGAGAAGTTTCTCAGCTTACCAAAAAGAACATCAATCACTCTTCATTTTCAGTGTTCCGACTTGCTCATCATTTAGTAACAACACTTCCTGCAGCCTTGAAAATTACTTCTGAATAAACACAGGGCCAGGACAGCTACAGTGATTGACAGTTCCGAACTCCTCCAGTGCTTTATGTTTCAAAACCAGTGTGTATGCAGATGCCTCCTCATTACCAACGTCTGGGTGTCACTTGGTGTAGCTGCTACTGAGAGAAGAATGGCATGGGTTAGATTGTCACGCATTTTAAGTAGGATTTTGTGCCTGCAGCAGACATTCATTCGAGCAAGCTCTGTACCAGAGCTGAGATTTGAATGGGGAAAGAGCTATTGCTCATAGGTTAGCTCACAAAATTGTGATGTGGGCAACACTTTCTTTTCAGATACAGTGGTCAAAGCTGCTTCCCATTAAATCCTCATAAAAACAAACAGCCAAATACCCTGTCGTTTTCTCCTTAAGGGATTAATCACCCCACTCTCTTAACAATTATCTAAGCATAGATGAAGGTGGAAGTAGGCAGGGATATAGACAAGGTTGAAAGAAAGTAATGGATTAATTAAATGAGGTGATTCCTGCTAGCATGGGGGGGGGGATCTGATCATGGATTCCCCCCCTCCCCGCCAGGCATATGATGACATAATTGATAAATGTCTTTCTCAGAGGAGGAGAGAAAATTCTGTGACTGGTTTGAGGGGCACATTTCTAGAACAGGACAGGCATGCAGGCTCCTTCCGTCATTCCATGCAGGCCCTGGTCTTCTGTCCGTGAACATTAGCTGCCAGACCTGCATAAAGTGGGAAGTCAATGACGACAGCCTACTGCTTCTAACTGGCCTTGTGTTGTACTTCATTAGATTTTCCCATAGCCTAAGGAGTACATTTGGTATTCACTTGGACAGTGGTAGCAAGCCTACTGGCATGGAAGAATGATCATAGCATTCAACGATGCATAACTAACAATCGGGCTCATAGCTCAAGCTCTGGGAGGTTCATCCATTATCAGTTATAGTCAACACTTGAGCAGCCTGAGGCCTCACAACCACTTACATGATATGATTTCCAGGGCAGTGAAATCAGTAAGGTACCTCCTTTCCTCTGGACTTTTAACCCTTTGAGAACAAATAGTGTGTTTTGTGTAGGAACATAGTCCATTTCCTGGTCTCAATTATGTAAACGACAAAAAGTGGCTGATTAATCAACAGGGTTCTCCCTCTGTCTTTGGTTCTCTTTTCATCTTGCTATCTCTCATTTGTGACTCTGCTCTATCCCTTCTCCTAACACAAGCACTTACACTCAGAAATTCTCTAACTAATGGTGCAGTGATTTGAGTAAGTATACTGTTATGGTTATTTGGGATGGAACAAGGATAATGACAAAACTGAAGCAGTGAGGGATGGATTACATGGTGATGTTGGAAAATATCAGAGCCATCACTCCTATTCCCTTGCACTGTCTGTAACTGGGTAAGCCTGGTCAAAATGATACAGGTTTTAAAATTTTAGTTTTTGCCTCTGAGACAGATGGTGCCATAGCTTGAACACCAAAAATCCTGTTTGTTCATTAATAGGGTTCAGATTAATGTGTCTCCCCACCATGTGGTAGGCACTGTCTGAACCATTAATGATGATGTTACTTCGGATCACAGACAAGTTCGTGTCTTCGGGTTGCATGGTCTAGTGGAGCTGTTCATACAAATAGTTGCAACACACTAACAAAACTTTGGCTTGGGTGGGGAGATAAAACATATCACAAAGTACTTCCCACTGTGTTACTTATTTATTTCTTTTATTTCTGAGGCACATTTTGAGATGGGATCAAATCCCCTGACTCTGTCAGGTCGTCTGATCAGGTTTGTTGCAGTCAGCAACTCATTGCTGGACAAACACACTCAACCAGAAGCAGCTTATGGGAGGAAAGGGTTTATTTCAGGCTTACAAATTCCAGGGGATCGCCATCAGTGGTGGAAAACTCTGGATCACTTTCATAGATTCGAGCAGAGAGACATCATCAAACAGCCAAAGCTCCAGCTTCTTTCCATGCACCTTAGGGTTGGACTTAAGGTCCACACCCAGTGACATACCTCTGTCCCAGTCGGGCTGCACCCACTGGAGACTCAAGGCGCCAGCTCAATCTTGCAATAAAATAAAGAATTCCTGAGTCTATGGGGCCATCCATTCAAACCACCACATGGTTGTATAGTGAAGGATATGAATCTTCAAAGACCTTGCATGAACTGAGAAAGTGGACCCATTCTATTGATGAGTGAGTGTCCACCAGAGAACCTGTTTGTCCAAAGGTAGTTAAAACCGTCAAACCCCAAATTGGGTTAGCTTTGGTGGGTTCATGAGATTAGGCTGACATTGAACAGAAGTTTTCAGCAAGAGGTCTAGGGACAAACAACAAAAGAACACATCTCAGCAGTCATGGGGACATAGAAGTAAAAAAGGATTCTACAAAGTAAGTAAAAGAAGTTTTTCTTTTCTTTTCTTTCTTTTCTTTTTCTTTTCTTTTCTTTTTTTTTTTTTAAATAACAGGCCTCAGCATTAACATGAGAAACATCTCAGAGAATTCTGTCAAGAAGTTTCTCTTGGCTTTTCCTGCCTACTTTTCTCTCCAGAATTCGTTCTTTAACAAGAAAATCCCACCTTCGGAGGTTGGGCAGTGAGTTGGGATGGAGTGACAGGAGGCAGACGCTGTCAAGGAAAGACGCTCTTTGGAAGGCAGAGAGGGACAGAAGGGAAGGCTGGCTCTTCAGGCAGGTTCCCTTGTTGCCACCCCATGTGTCTGTTCCCTCCCACTCCTGTGAGCACTGTCTTACTTTCTTGGCACAATGAAATTTAGGAAAGTCACGACAAAAATCCCCTCATGTGCTGGAAGAAGAGGAAAAAGAAAGTTTTAGATCTTTGCTTTTTCTTTTTCTTTCCAATGAAACCTTTCATGGAAATTGAAGTGGGATTTTTTAGATAGAAGCTTTTTGCCTTATTAAAGTGACTCTAGCATTCTCTCCAAGTTCCCGCACTCCAGGCTTCACCACTTTGACAAACAAAACAGCAAGAACAAACAATCCTCTCTCTCTCTCTTCCCCCAAATCCTACTCCGTTGGCAGCCAGCATCCTCTCTCCCAGGGCTTTCTCTGAGGACTGAAGATTTATCTTGGCCTGACTTCAGACGTTCCCCTCTGCTCTTCCACTGGCTAAGTTCTTCTCCAATGTTTCCTCGCTGCCTCCCTTGGTACTCATTAATTAACTGCTCCTCACTGTGTGACTAAAAGCAAGCCCTTTCGTTTGGCTGGAGAAAGGATTATGACATTTTGCAAACACACACACACACACACACAGGACTGGGGAGAATGTCTTGGGTAACATACAGGAAATGGAGGTAAACTTAGAAAAACCCATCCCCACCCTTTTGAAGCAAGTAACCAAAAAGAAAGGGGGGGATGGAGTGAGAGTAACCGGTTGATTATTTGGTGACATTTACTGACTCTGACATGATATTTGAAAAGGCAAACACAGAAGCTGGAACTTGCTGTTTAATTGAGGTTCAGGTATTTCAAAGCCTGCTTATCTCTCCAGCCCATCTGGTGTTTCCATGGTGTTCCTTTCCGCTTCTATTGGTCTGGAACGTGGGTAGCAAGTTGATGAACATTTTTAATGAGTAAATCCTTTTCTACACCAAATTTTATAGATAATTAAGGCTGATTTATAGGGCAGGCTTGTGCAACAGTAAAAGAGGGAGGAAAGGAATGCAAAGGGAGAGGGGGCCAATTATTTGAGCTCTGAGTGGGACTGTCTGACCAGTGGCCCGGCTTTGTGCAGCCTTTCCAGCAGAAAGCATAACGAGGCTCCGTGAGGGCGTTGCCGTGGTTTGGGTTATCATTGTGTTTTATTTGGTTAGTTTTTAGACAAAGAAGTTCTCTTACACCACTAACAGAACCTGATCATTGTGTGTGTGTGTGTGTGTGTGTGTGTGTGTGTGTGTGTATGGGGGTATGTGGGTGTGTATGTGGGTATGGGTGCATGTGTTGGGTGAGTGCATGTGTGCTTATGTGTGCATGCATGTGAAGGCCAGGCCTCAGTTGCTCTCCTCCTTATTCTTTGACACTTGGTCCTTTACTGAACCTAGTGTTAACCAATTCAGCCAGAGTAGCAAGTCAATGGGCCCTCGGGGATCCTTGTTCCCACCTCCCCAGCACTGGAACTACAGGTGGGCACTACCCTACCTGACATTTTCATGTGGGTGCTAGGCTTCCCAACTCATGCTTCTGTGGCAAAACTTTGCTCACTGAGCCAAGCTCCCAGGGTGTTTATTCTCCACTTTCGTAGTTTGACTCCAGGTTCTACCCAAAGAAATGTACTCACATGAAACAAAATACATTTTGCATCTTCTTTGTAGCAGATCAGTTCTCAAAGTTGGGGATACAGGAGTCAGCAACAAGGCAGTATAGATTGGTCATGTGTGGTATGAAGCCCAAAAGAATCTAAGAAGGAAATAGAAACACATAAGACTCACATTCTTATTTGTTCAAGGCAAGTTTGGGTCTAAGAGTTCAAGTCCATAATTCCAAGCTGGCCTCCTTTTCTGCTCCTGTGTGTGGTCTGTGGTGTGTGTGATGTGTGGTATGTGTGGTCTGTGGTGTGTGCATGTGGATGTGCAGTTGTACATGCCTCATGCATGTGCATAGGGAGGCCCGAGGAGAGCATTGGGTGTCCTCCTGTGGCTCATCCACGTTGTGTCCTCCTGTGGCTCATCCGCGTTGTGTCCTCCTGTGGCTCATCCGCGTTGTGTCCTCCTGTGCCTCATCCATGTTGTGTCCTCCTGTGCCTCATCCGCGTTGTGTCCTCCTGTGGCTCATCCACGTTGTGTCCTCCTGTGGCTCATCCGCGTTGTGTCCTCCTGTGGCTCATCCACGTTGTACATGCCTCATCCACGTTGTGTCCTCCTGTGGCTCATCCGCGTTGTGTCCTCCTGCAGCCTCATCCACGTTGTGTCCTCCTGTGCTCATGCGTTGTGTTGCTCACATCCTCCTGTGGCTCATCCGCGTTGTGTCCTCCTGTGCCTCATCCACGTGTGTCCTCCTGTGGCTCATCCGCGTTGTGTCCTCCTCTGGGGTGTCCTCCTGTGGCTCAAGTGAGCTCAGTTGTGGTGTCCTCCTGTGGCCTGTGGCTCATGGCTCATCCATGTTGTGTCCTCCTGTGGCTCATCCGCGTTGTGTCCTCCTGTGGCTCATCCGTTGTGTCCTCCTGTGGCTCATCCGTGTTGTGTCCTCCTGTGGCTCATCCACGTTGTGTCCTCCTGTGGCTCATCCGCGTTGTGTCCTCCTGTGCCTCATCCGTGTTGGGTGTCCTCCTGTGCGTTGTGTCATCTGCACATTTTTTCCCCTTGAGCTCATCCTGTTAGGTGTCCTCCGTGTTGGGTGTCCTCCTGTGGCTCATCCGCGTTGTGTCCTCCTGTGGCTCATCCGTGTTGTGTCAACCTGGCTCAGGTGTCCTGTGGCTCACAGTGTCCTCTGCATCGTTGTGTCCTCCTGTTGTGTCCTCCTGTGGCTCATCCGTGTTGGGTGTCCTCCTGTGGCTCATCCGCGTTGTGTCCTCCTGTGCCTCATCCGCGTTGTGTCCTCCTGTGCCTCATCTGCACATTTTTTCCCCTTGAGACAAGGTCTCTCCCTCAACCTGGAGGTGCTGTCTGACAGTGATCTGCAGACATTCACCAGTTCTCACCAACATCACTCCTGCAGAGTGGGGTTACTGGTGTGCATGGCGACCATACTGGCCTTTTCTTACACAGTGGTGCCCCTTTCCATCCACGGAACATATTAAACACAACAAAATTAGTAACAGCTTCTGATGTGCAATGCCTAGGGTAGTGCTTGGGACACAACAACATACATTAATTGACCTAGAAACACAGTGTGAAGTGGTTGATTACAGTCCCATTTCAAATGGCCATATAAGTTTCTAACTGCTCTATCCTTTTATTTGTATTCCATAATAAAATGAAGATTGTGTTGGTTTAAGTCAAGAGTCCCGAAATAGGTGGGGCTGTTGCCACCTTCACCCACATGATTTCTTCAGTTAAGCTACCGATCTTGACTCCCCTCTTAAGGAATGTGTTCCACACAGGCTTTAAAAATATTTATGTATTTATTTATTTGAGAGAGAGAGGGAAAGAGAATAGGCATGGGCCAGGGCCTCTAGTCACCACAAACAAACTGCAGACACATGTGTCACCTTATGCATTTGGTTTTCATGGGAATCAAACCTGGGTCCCTAGGCTTTTCAGGCAAGTCTCTTAACCACTAAGCCATCTATCCAGCCCACACACAGGCTTTTACAAACCAAGGTCTTGGGCTGGAGAAATGGCTTAGTGGTTAAGGCATTTGCCTGCAAAGACAAAGGACCCAGGTTTGATTCCTCAGGACCCATGTAAGCCAGATGTGCACAGTGTCACAAGAGTCTGCAGTTTGTTTGTAATGGCTGCCAGCCCTGATGCACCCATTCTCTCTCTCTTTCCATATATAATATTTTTATATTTTATAAATATAAAATAAAATAAAAATATTTAAAAAATAAAAATATATATATATAAAATAAAAAAAATATTTAAGAAAGCCAAAATCTTTCCCATAACCAGCCAACAGTGTCACTGTCAGGTCACCATGAGTGACACATGTTGGATACATTACATAAAAGTCTAAAGCACAATCAGTCCTCTGACTGAAGCATTGAGTGGCATGCTGGTAGATTGAACCCCTGTGAGTAGCTTAGGCTGAAATTAGAACTCGGTACACAGATCTACAGGCAGCTGGTTTGTACCATATTTTTCTTTTTATTTTTCCCCTTAACTGATATAAACTTGTATACATTTTGCAAACAGAAAAAAATCATAGAAGATAGATGCCTAGTGACAATCATTGACATCAGGCTTGTGATTTTCCTGTTTCAGAACTGGTATGGGAACACCAATGTGGTACTACAATATGACATTATTGATTTCTTAATGATATTTGACTTTTCATGTTCACATATATGAGTCCATCTGTGTATTTCAAACAGCTTTTCAGTATATGTGTAAGGTTGAACAACAGTTTAATCCTTTTGTACTTACTATTTGTATTAAGGGTTTATTACTTATCAAAATCAATGCTGTAAAATTAGTTCTTATAAATATTTATTAAGGAACTGTACTCATAAGCCAGAACTCCCTGTTTTACTCTTAATTTAAATATTGAAACCTATGGGCTAATATCTATACACATATATTGTAATACCTGCACTATGTTACATGCATACATGTAAGCAATTTGAGATAGATACACACAGATACATATATGTATGTTTCTTCCCGTTGGTAATGAACTATCCTACTTGATATAATACTAAGGGCAGTTATCTTTATAGAACTGACTGGCCAAAGGAATCCCCAAATTATCTACCCATTTTCCTTGCAATTGTAAAATAAATTAAGTCATTTGTTAACCACTTGACCAGGCTGTTATTTAAAGCTGGGCAAGTGAGGACGATAGCTATTAGCAAAACTGGTTTAAAAATAGTGCAAATTTAAAAATTCTTCATGGAACAAGCTGTTATTACTACCAAACCAATATCCCTCAGGGGAAAAACAAACTCCATGTCCCCAAATCCTTTCCTAGAAGGGTGTTATTAAAATGTCTTTGTGGTTTATTGATTTCTTTAGTTCTACTCCTTTAAGAACATGGAGATTGCTAATAGGACTACTACCGACATTACATGCTAGGGAGTAATCATCAGAATCATATTTAGAAACAATAAAAGTAGAGTGCCAATATTCAGTCATCGGCTACTTTTCTTCTGTATACCTCTTATTCTAACCAGCTGTACTTATTATCTCTTGTTACAGTCAACTTCTCATTGCTTAGATAAAATACCTGACCAGAAGCAGCTTATGGAAGGAAATGGTTTATTTCTGTTTACAGTCTTGAGGACAAGTTTTATCATGGTGGGGCAAGCATGACAAAAATAGAAAAGCAAGACATCACATCTTGTCACATCAGCCAGTAGCAAGCACCAGAGTGAGTTAGCTATGGAGTCCAGTAGTGCTGGACTAATAAACCTCGAGTCAGCCCTTGATGCCAGTCGGCTCCATCTCCCAAAGGCCCTTCCAGCTGTGGATCATGTATGAGGCTTAATCATGAACAGGTTATGGGGGCAATCCACATTCAAGCCGGCACACCTCTGCATGCCAGAGCGTTCAATACAGGCTGGTTTCCTTTCCTTTTTTTTTGGTTTCTGAGGTAGGGTCTCACTGTAGTTAGGCTGAACTGAACTGAAATTGGAATTCACTATGTAGTCTTAGGGTGGCCTCAAACTCACAGTGATCCTCCTACCTCTGCCTTCCGAGCACTGGGATTCAAGGTGTGCGCTACCATTCCCAGCTCTCCTTTTCCTTTCTTGAGGAAGTAAGCCCTGGAATAAAATTTAGTAGGCTTTCCCACAGATCTTCTTACTATTGGCATCTCACTCTCCATTTCCTTTTTGCTTTGATAATTTCTTCTGGAACAATGGGAATTGTGTCTTTTGTGAACATCTTTTGTTGTAATACTACTTTGAACCTCAATATAATCTTGTTTCAACAGTAAACTCTGAGTTCCACTTTGTCAAACACAGACTTAAAAGCATAAAATGGTTGGCTGGGAACTTTGGAGATAGTTAATGTAAGATCTTTGTTTAAGAGACAGGGAAACAAAACAGAGTCACTAAGTGACATGTCTAGAATCTTAATTCAACCTAGAGTTAGACTTACAGTTTACATCTTCCAATTCTTAGCCCTGTATCATCTTCATGTGCCTTTCAACCTCTCAACAAGGCATATCACCTTTCCCAGGACTGTGCTGGTCTCTTTTGTGCCAATCTCCATTTCCCACTTTGCCCCACTTACAGTTTTCACACCAAAAATATACAACACTTATTGTAGCTACTGTTTTCTCATTGCTGGGACAGAGCACCCAACCAAAAGCAGCAGTCTTGAGGGGAAGCTTCATGATGGCAGGGTACAGCATGGCACGAGCAGAGGCTGGACATCACCTCTGCCAGCAGCAGGAGAGAGAGTTGAGCACTGGCAAGGGGAATATAGCTATCACATCCCTCAGCCCAACCCAATAACACACCACCTCCAAAACTGCCATAGGCTTGGAACAACATTTTCAGAACAACATTTTACATGGGACGCCTGATTCAAACCACCATGTGCTGCTCTCACATTAGCTGATTGAGTCCCAGTGATGGCTCCTCGCTATGGAATGAGCGAAATGTGTGCATTGTTTCAACGTTGAAGGTGAAGCTATGAGGGAACAACATCTGACCCTGTAGCTGAGCACTTCACTGTTCTTTGCGGCTGTAGTATGCTTGTAGGAAGTCAGGCCTTGGGAGGTTGCTTTCTTTTGCATTATTTCAGCACCCTTTATTCAGCTAATTAGGAAAGAGATTATATGTCTTATTATATATAGAGGCTATTGTACAATGGATAGCTCTAATGACAGATATAAATGCCTTCTTCTTTTCCCATGCATGTGTATTTAATATGTGTGTACATGTGCGTACACGTGTGTGTGTGTGTGTGTGTGTGTGTGTGTATACATGTGCCTATGCAAGTGCCTATGGATATATGTCTGTATGCATGTGGAGAACAGAGGTTGATGTCAGATGTCTTCCTTAACGGTTCCTCAGCATATCTTTTCAGATGGGAGCTCTCACTGAACCCAAGTTCATATATTTTGTTAGACTAGCCTGTTAACACATCCTGGGGATCTTCTGGTCTTCATCTCCCCAGAACTGGGATTTTAGGAGCAAACCACAGTATTTGGCATGGATGTTGGGAATCTGAACTCAGGTTCTGGTGCTTGTACAGCAAGGTTTTACCAACTGAGCCACAAATCAGGCCTTTACATGTTTTCTTTATTATAAATTAATGTGTGTGTGTGTGTGTGTGTGTGTGTGTGTGTTTGTGTGTGTGTGCATACATACTCACACTAGCGCCTCTTGCCTCTGCAAACAAACACCAGACCACTTTTTTTTTTCTGTGTCTGGCTTACATGGATGGCTTGGGGATTGAATCTGGGCCAGCAGGCCATGTAAGAAAATGCTTTTAGCTGCTGAGTCACCTTCCCAGCCCCTGCATGCTTTCTTTATGCTCACTCTGCAGCTGTTGAACACTATGGACTGCTAATAGCATAGATTTTATGCTCAGGTGGATTATGGTTGGAAACTGGCTTTTATCCTTGATAGCTGCATGACCTTAGACTATATCAGTAAAGCTCAGTTTATTCATCAGCAAAATGGGGATAATGGTGCTGGATATGAAACATAGCTATGGTAATTAAATAAGATACTATGCAACTTGATGTCCATAATGGGACTTGCCACCTGCTAAGTGCAATTTTGCATTTCCTTTGCATGCTTTACCTGTTCTTGCCAATTTTGCCAGCCTCCAGAAAAACAAAATCCTCTCCAAAAGAAGGAGGAGAAGAGAGTTATAAAAGCTCAAACATATCTAGTTTAGTTTATCATTTTCTTAAATCAAGAATTTCTTGCCGAAGGTGTTCCATTATAAATGGTCTTTTCAAAAGCCACTTGTATCAGTATCTGATCATCTGTTCCTTGATGAGAAATATTTTGGGCTATCAGTGAAGAGAAAGACTAACTGAACATTAATCAACAACTTCATCCTAAGTAGAAGTGTGCATGTGACTCCAAAGCTACCAGGCAGGCCAGGGTGCAGGATGCAGTGTATTGACTTTGGTCTCAGTGCAGCTTAACAACTCTGTTCATAGGGCAATCTTCTAACATTCCCAAAAAATCCATATGTGTTATTATTTTTAAAGAGAAGTTTATTTGATTTTTATTTTACTTACATTTTCCCCCTTCTCCTAGGCAATTAATTTCTTGCTGGTACTGTGCCTGGAAACAGTGGGAGAAAACGCACTGCTGGAAGTGTATTTCTAAATTAGCAATCATCTCAGTGACGTGTGCACTTAGTCAATTTCTTGGTTATTGCCTGTTTTCTAAAAACACCTAGGCATGGGCTATGTGTGTCATAATTCCTCGAAAATGATCAAGGGTGCCAGAATTTGCCATTTGGGGGTTCTTACTATTGTTTCTGGGATGATGCAAATGGCAGGTCTCACCCCAAAATGGCAGGTCTCACCCCAAATGGAATGGTTGTGTTTCCCACTGGAGACCATCCTCTGGTGACAATATTTGTATTAAAAAGTCAAGTTATATTCAGGTTTCCTTACTAAAATCAAAAACCAAAAACAAACAAACAAAAAACCAATCCTTTTTGAAAGCATTGAAAAGGAGGCCCCACTGAAGGCCAGTAGTCACAAAAATAAAGAAGGCACCACAGGGTGTAAATTTCCTGCCGGGGTGGAGAACTGTTATTTAGCTATTTGCTAGCATGCTATTTTAGCAGCATATAATGGAACAGTGTTATCCAGGAAGCAGTGAAGAGTGATGCAGGTCTAGAGGTGTGTGTGTGTGTGTGTGTGTGTGTGTGTGTGTGTGTGTGTGTGTGTGTTTAATAAAGTCTAGTAAGATTTCAATCATCCCTTGTCGAAATTCTCTTCCCTTTTTTTTTTTTTTTTTTTTTTTTTTTGGCCTTTTCCCCAGGGTTTACTAGTCTACCTAGTATTCAGAGCGTGGCTTTAGAAATGTGATACTGCGTCAGGAAATAGGAAGCATAAGTTGTGAGTCTCTGAGGAGCATTGGATCGGGTTTATAACCCATTTGGAAATGTAACCACAATTTCATTTCATCCCAGAGACCCCCGTGGAGCTGTAACAGCAGAGAGTGGGATGATTCACCTAATTTCTTTGATGTAAATTTAAAATTTCTCCTGACAGATGATGCTGGAGAACTGGGGCTCGAATGCATCATCCTGAAGAATTTTTGCAGTTGCCCAAAAATGTGGGGCTAGAGAGAACAGATGCTTGGAAATGCCGCTGACATTTCCAAGTTTTTATAGCCCTGGTACCTAGCCTGCTAACTCCAGCATGTTTCACACATGGAGAAGGATCGTTCATCATCTTGATGCCAAATGATACTCACAACTCTAAATAAAATGGATTGCTTCTTTTTACCTCCTGCTCAGATTGTCAAGGTAGAAGCATGTCAGGCATTTATTGGTCATTTTGTGTATGCACAAATGTCAGAGCTGTATCCGTATTTGCTCCGTGGCAGAAGAAATAAGAACTAAAATGCTCACAACAGCAGAAACTCTAAGTGTCTGCCATGCTCAAATAGGGTGTGATTTGTTTGGCAAGAGTGCCTTCAGTGAGAGACATAAAGATAATAGTCATTAAAAGTACATTTAAATTCCAAAACAATTAACATTGAAATAGATGGTATATACCTATACATACCATTCTTTCTATTTAAATGAAAGGATCTTTCTTTCTTTCTTTCTTTCTCTCTTTCTTTCTTTCTTTCTTTCTTTTTTTTTTTTCTGGGCAATCTAGCAACTTGCCAGCACTGAAAATCTGGACAACTTCCCAGATAGTAGATACTTTGCATTTTGAGTTGTAGACATTATAGTCATAAAACCTCGACAGCAGTGCTGTCAGCTTTCAGGGGATGATTTCCTTATGATGTCATCTGACCTCTGAACATCTCTGAAGAATATGAAGAGGTCAGAATTGCATGTGTGTGTGTGTGTGTGTGTGTGTGTGTGTGTGTGTTGCTATGGATGAAGGAGAATGACTAGGAATATGGTTAGAATCAAGTTTCTCCTTCTTGGGAACCCAAGTATAAATGACGGGTTCAATCAGTCTTCACGTATCTGTTGAGAATCAATTGCGCCAAAGAGAATTCTGGAAGTATGTTGCTCTCTTGGCCTATACACGTATTCTCCCAATGGCATGTGACATGCTCTTTTCAGGTAAATTGAATGTACTAACACATCCTGTTTAAGCTTTCTTGCTTTAGGGCTGGAGAAATGGCTCAGCAGTTTAAGTCACTTGCTTGCAAAGCCTGCTGGCCCAGATGTGATTCTCCAATATCCACATAAAGCGAGTCATACAAGTGGTACATAGATCTAGAGTTCTTTTGCAATGGCAAAAGGCTCTGTTGTACCTCTGCTCTCTTTCTCTCTCTCTTTCTCATATGGGAGTCATTTGTCTGGACTTAAGGTTCTATGGATCTGATGCCACAGAAACAGCTCATAGGTGGATAGGAAAGCAGGCAGGATTCCACTGGGATACTGGACTTTAAGGCAGACAAACTCCTGTAAAGAACAAGGACTTTTGTGAGCCCAGCAGCCCAACACTGATCCCTTTGTTGATCTTCCTCCTTTCATCACCTTTGACCATCTACAGTTTACATAACTATCTGCTGATGGGCTCATTGGCCTTGAACTAGAAAGCTGGGCAGCTGCATTCCTCTGGTAATTGAACTCCATTCCCAACCATTGGGTCAATCCTGGTCAGGCAGTAGAACCTGCGTAGAAAGCAATGACTTGCCCATTCAACTTGTCAGTCTGACTCACGTTCTACTCTAGCTAACACTTTCCTTGAGAATACAATGCTATCTCAAATTCCAATTCCAATGGCTTGAAGAAATACAATATCCCAGCCGAATCCCACTGTCCTCCAGCACTGTGATCCCATTTTGCCATCTGCACTATGTTATAGGCTTGAACTTTAATGCTGGTGGTTGGTTCATTTTATCTGTTGTCAGATTTCCCTGATATTGACTCTGCCTGCTGTCATCCCATCTCCTGATGCTGGCTTTGGCTCCTATGCCAGCACACCTGTTGCCTGCTGCTGACGCTCCCCTGGTGCTGATTTGCCATCTGCCTGGACTCCGAATTGTTTTCCACTGTTAGGAAGGTGTCCTGCCCTCAGAGTCTGCAACTATGATTACACAATACTTCGCTACCAAAAAAAGACAGCCAAACTTTCATAAAGCAGTTGGGAACATAGTTTATCGTATTCTCTACCCAGTCTTGCCTAGGCCTCATACTGTTTATGAAGCATGCTAACACTGAGAATATTTGCATACAAAAATTCAAGACTATGACCCAGTTGTACTGTTTAAGATAAATACCCATTGATATCTAAGAAGTGAGTGTGTATTAAAAGTTCTGGGAAGGGGGCTGGAGAGATGGCTTAGCAGTTAAGGTGTTTGCCTGCAAAGCCAAAGGACCCCAGTATTACTCTCCAGGACCCACATATGCCATATGCACAAGGGGGTGCATGCATAGTTCGATTGCAGTGGCTAGAGGCCCCGGTGCACCCATTCTCTCTCTCTCTCTCTCTCTCTCTCTCTCTGCTTCTTTCTTTCTCTCAAATGAGTAATCAAATAAAATATTTAAAAATGTTTTTTAAAAAGTTCTTGGAAGGTGAAGTAAGTAATATTAAATATACATGACTTTCTAAGTTCTAAGGGTGTTTGTTGATATGGGCCTTACCACAGCCAGATGGTGGCTGCCTTTCAACATGCCCAGGGATTTCTTAAGTGAATTAAGTGACAGGATTCCCTAAAAGGGAGGTGCAGAGCTACTGCTGGGGCGAGGAGAAACAATGGAAGGCTCTCATTGGTCAGGAGTCAGGAGGTTGCTGAAGCTGAGTGAGAAAGAAGGGAGCTCTCAGTAAACTTGAGTGTTGACAGAGAGAAATGAAAAAGAGGCTTAAAAAACAGGGGGAAGCTGAGCCCGGGTTAAGGGTCTGAGAAAACAGCAATTTGAAGAGGATTAGGAGGAAGGATAGAGGAGACAAAATAGAAGAGAAACACGATTAGGTGGTGAAAGTTTAGGACAGGAGGCTGAGGTGTGGAAGCAGAGTGACAATGAATAGAACAGATTGTGTTAGAATTCAGTTTAGGGAAATGAAACCAAAGGTGGGGCTTCAGAATTTGAGAAAACGCTTCATGGTAGAACCAGGAGGGCCCCCAGTTTAGACTAAGATACAGCCCACTAAACATGTGTTCTCCCAAAGTCCAAAGGGTTTGGCCCAGACAGGAAATGAAGTTTTTATCCATTGACCTAAGTATGGAGAGGTCCTGGTGATGCCTGGCAGTGGTGTCAGGAATGTTAAAGGAGAGCTAGGGCCACATTTTAGTAGTGCAGATGAATTACAGAAGAAAGGAGCATGCATCTACCCAAGGTCAGGCTGATTTTAACTCACGCTGGAGGAAATAAAATAGGGAAGCCTATGTAACTGGCTCTTACTATCTATCTATTGATTTGTGCAGATTCTCCACACAATAGGACATCTACATCACCTTTATGTCAACTCTTACAGAAGGCATCAAATTAGAGCCAGAATGGTTAAGAGCTCATGTCCAAAGGCTCTGGTTTGAATCTCAGGTGCTACCATTTATGAGTCATGTAGCCTTGTTCAACTTACTTAATATTTCCATATCTGAGAACTAGTAAGACTAGCTGATTTAACTTTACTGAATGTGAGTCTTTAAGTATGAAATGAGATGATGGTGCTGATGTTATTAAATGTGTCTGGTCATATAAGAAAGTGCCTCATAGAAGGGAAAGCAGAGTGCTCACTCCTTTACTCTTTGGACGTGTCAGTAGATAAATGTTAGGAAACCAGCAATAGCTAAAGACTAGTTGGGAAATATATTGAGAGGAAGAGCCATCTTTTCACTCTGCTCTTTCTTTAGGGCTGGGGTACTTGTGACAGTTAATTTTGTGGCTGCCACAAATAGAAGGGAATTATCCCCTTGTTTATGGGGAACAAACAACTTCTCTAAGCCTTTTAGGTTGAATTTTTGGAGCACCCGAATAGCAGAATCCTATTGAATACAATAAAATGTGAATGTCTTTTAAGTAAACATCATATTTAATCATGCATGCAGCCAGCATGCAGACAGCAAGCTAGAATGTTCATATGTTGAATTCTGCAGAGGTAATTTCATGTCAATGATAAGTCAGATAATAGTGATGAAAGAATTGTGAGGCTTGAACTCTTGAACTGCTAAGGAGAGTGACTAATGAGTGTGAGGCCATTTGGAATGTTCAGCCTTAGGTATATTTGAGAATTGTGGGTCTACTTAAAAGATTGCCATATGTCACTTGGCTTGCTCCCTTCACGATTCTAAAGAGTTTTTATGAAGGAAAGGCCAGCGAATTGTTGGATACCGACAATTCAGCATTTCAGAGAGCTTTTACACTTGTCTGAAATAGTTAAGTCTATCTTTGCCAAGCAAGAAAATTAAGAATATGTTCATAGAGAGAACAAAATAGAACCTTTCTTGGTGTGTGTAGTATATATGGGTGTGTGTGTGTGTGTGTGTGTGTGTGATAAAACACAACTAAAGGGGTCAGTGTAGTGTGACATACAGCTCTCTTCTGTGTTATGACAATGAAGTGTTCTGGACGGGGTGAAGTATCTGATGGAACCTAAAGACCTTCTAAAATTAATGGTGCATGAGAGAGATGAGACATTCCCTTTTGGAATCTTTTTCTGGTACATTGAGAGATGGCTGCACTAGGAAGCTGTAAGGTTTATGCACATAGACCACCCCAAACCTCATGTAGTAGTTCTCACTGCATAGCATTGTCTCTTTTCTCCAAAGTGGAGAGAAGCACCAGAAAAGCAGCTTGGAATGCTACACAGGGTATATCGTATGGAGAAGGCATGGATACAAAGTGGATTCTGCAAAGCATAGCTCTCTCCTGAATATCTACTGGGAGATTGGCCTGGACTTCCCAGAGCTCCTAATCTTTCTCTTTATTGCTCTGGTGGGATGGATCTTAGTACACAGTGTTTCCTTCAGCCCTGGTTGTCTGAGCAGGAAGATGAATGGACACTCGGAAGGCATCCATGCTTCTGCTCCTAGTCAAATATGTAGTAGGGGAATTAAAACTTCACTCAAAGACAGATAACATTAAGGGGTACCAAAGTTTTTGCCACAGAAGACAAATTTTTTAAATAACATCAAACTAGAAGAGAGTCTAGTTGGAAAAAGGGGTTCAGTGGAAAAGGGATGGGTAGGGAGACAAAACAAAGTAACAGGTGGAGATTAGCATTAAAATATGTTAGTATATGTATGAAAATTGTCACTAACATGTTAGGTAAAAAGATAAACATAAAACTTAAGAATAGAGAAAAGTTAAGAGTTAAAAAATGAAACAGAAGTAAATGTATATCACCGGCTTTGCACACCTCATAAAATCTAGAGAGAGCATGACCATAGGGAAAGGAAAGATGAAAACAGGATGAGAGGCAGGAGAAGGGATAGGAATGGTCTTAGCCAGAAATGACAAGATAAGGAAGTTTTGGAGCAGTATTGCAATAGGTAAGTATGAATGTGCACTCAGTGCTGCAAAAAAATAAGGCAGATATGAGCAGTGAACTGAGGGGATGCTAGCAAAGCATAAAAAAGAGGAAAATAATGCTTTATGAGGTGGAGAGATGGCTTAGTGGTTAAAGGCGTTTGCTTGCAAATCCTGTTGGCCAAGGTTTGATTCTCCAGTACCCACATAAGGCCAGATGCACAAAGTGGTGCATGTGTCTGGAGTACCTTTACAGTGCCAGGAAGCCCTGGCATGCCCATACTTACTCTGGCTCTGTCTCCTTCCCTCTGGCTATCCCAAATATAGTAAAATCTATTTAATAAAATAATTCATTTTAGCCAGGCATGATGGTGCACGCCTTCAATCCCAGCACTCAGGAGGCAGAAGTAGGAGGATTGCAGTGAGTTTGAGGCCACCCTGAGACTACATAGAGAAGTCCAGGTCAGCCTGAGCTAGAGTGAGACCCTATCTCGAAAAACAAAACAAAAACAAACAAACAAATAAACAAACAAAAATAATTCATTTTGTGAGAAAAAAACAGTTCAAAGAAGTAGTTATTTTAGATTCTTTTAAAAATATTTTATTAATTTATTTGAGAGAGAAGGGGGGGAGGCTGGAGAGATGGCTTAGTGGTTAAGCATTTGCCTGCAAAGCCAAAGGATCCTGGTTCGATTCTCCAGGACCCATGTAAGCCAGATGCACAAGGGGGCACATGCATCTGGAATTTGTTTGCAGTGGTTGGAGGCCCTAGGGTGCCCATTCTCTGTCTCTCTCTGTCTCTCTTTGCCTCTTTCTCTCTCTCTCAAATAAATAAATAATATATATATATATATAATTTATAGGAGAGAGAGAGGGAAAGGAAGACTCAGACAGAGAGAAAGAAGGAGAATGGGCATGTCAGGGCCTCTAGCTACTGCAAATGAACTCCAGATGTATGGACTACCTTGTGCATCTGGCTGTATGTGGGTACTGGGGAACTGAAGATGGGTCCATTGGCTTTGCTAGCAAGTGCCTTAACCACTAAGCCATCTCTCCAGCCCATATTTTATATTCTCAAAAGAGTAAACAAAAGAAAATCCAAAATACAATACTAAAATAAAGGTAACTTTGAAAAATATGTACAATTAAAGGCCTTATCATATACATAGCAAAATGAAGAACAGCTAGACCCATTATTCAGATGAAATTTAAAAATTTGAAAACAATTCCCACAGATACTTTGTGAGAAACTCAGGTCTCTGAATTTTTGGTGATATCTCCAAAGGCCAAAGTAACTATGATTGTGATAATGATGGATGATAAATTAAATAAAATAAGCACTTCCTGGGCATATTTAATGTACCAGATCCTTTCAATATGCATCTTACATAGCAGGTCATTAACACCTCATAACAAATTAATGAGAGAGGTACGTAAAATCTCCTCATTTTATAGAATAATATTTTCAGTAAACCTAATTTAAAAATAAAGGTAAATTTAAAATACCACTAGAAATCAAAGGAAAGAGCAAGGAATCATAAATGGTTCAAATTGTAAGACTGCAATGTA
Organism: Orientallactaga sibirica; assembly: GCA_036365145.1. NCBI lineage: Eukaryota > Metazoa > Chordata > Mammalia > Rodentia > Dipodidae > Orientallactaga > Orientallactaga sibirica. The sequence continues at coordinate 5,894,687 of JAEOAD010000027.1, forward strand.
ATTAAGATGAACAATCTTAATTATGACAATAAATGGGATATCTTTAAATTCACTATGTAAAAACAACTTCTCACACTAAACAAACGCCCCCACTCCAGTGAATAGCTTCTCACTTATGTTCATGCAATCAACCCTAATTTAACTTAATGGGAAAATAAAGACTCCAACCAACCAATAACCAACAAAATAAAAAAAAACAAACAACAAAAACATGCATTCAGCTAGCAATTATTGGAAAACTTTTAATAGGTAGGAAAGGAAGATAAGAGAGGGTGACGTGGATGGGTAAATAAGATCAAAATGTATTATACACATGTATGAATAAGTTAAAAATTTAAAAATAAAATTGAACAAGAAAATCAGAATCTTATGCTTATGAAAAGAGTCATCTCCCCTGTACTCCAAATAGTTCAGAAATTGTCAAAGTAACAGGATAGGCAAAAATAGTTAAAGCACATGCCAACAAATAGAAATAAAAGACATATGTAAAATTACTTTTTTGAATAAGGGCATGTCTAGAAGCTGTAGACTGTTACTAGAAAATTTTCAGTACCTGGGATGGGATACCTTCCAGTGAGTTGTTGGCCAAGGAGGTCCTGGTAGCCTCCAAAACATTAAAGGCTTTTGCCAAAGCCCTTGGTTTCCCTAGAGAAACAGATAGTAAGACCCTATTGCTGAAGACATCTCATGCCTGAGAAGCATGGTCACTGAGAAAGCAAGCTGGTGTGGAGCAGAAAACCTTCTCCCTGTAGACCAGCCAACTGAAAGCTGGAAAAAGCTGCATTGCACGCAGCGTATGGGAGACAAAAGCCATCAACAGTGAAAACAGTGGACACTGCATATTCAAGCTTGGCCAGACAGGCCCAATGACTGAACGGGTGCAATAGTGGCATGTCTACTCTTGGGGTAACCAACTGCTCCATAATTGGACTGAAGGCCCTCTCTACGGGAGGGAATACATACCTGGTACTGAAAAACCTAAGTAAAAGTCTATGGTAGGTGAGGTCATGAGCCTTAGGGGTATAAGCCTGCTCTTATCTGACTAAATGTATATATTATTCCCACCAAGCTGCCCTGAAAGCACTACACTTAATGTTCATATTCAGATATTAACGCTACTCTCACTTCTGGTTAGAGAAGCTTCTCTTTTCAGATGGTGATGACCACTGGGATGACCCAAAAGGCAACATAGTGCTGAGAAGAAGGGATGGAGGAGTGCCCAGCACTGAAACACCTCTGTCACACCCTCCAAGGCTCAGGGATCATTGCTGAAGAGGGGGCAGATAGAATGGAAGAGCCAAAGGAAGGGTATGACCTCTTACAATGCAACTGCCCAGACAGAAACTGGCTTCAATATCCATGACCTTGCAGTGCCTAGCAATACCTTCGCAAAACCCTCAAAATAGAAGAAAAAGATGATGACACCAAATTAAAAGGGAGACTAATGGAGAGAGGGAGGGGATATGATGGAGACTTGAGTTCTAAAGTGGAATGGGGGTAGGGAAGGGAAATATCAGGTGTTTTTTTTTTGTATGTAAGTATAAAAGTCAATAAAAAACAATAATTAAAAAAAAGATAGGAATGCTACTAAGAGAATAACATCATTTTTAAACATAGTTGCACTAGTCGACTTCTGGTCAAGATGGCATCTGCCTAACCACGCCTTGCCTCCTGGGGAAGAAAAGGCAAGACATTTAGGGTTAAATGGGATTTTTAATGGTCTGCAGATTCTAGTAGACTTCCAGTGGGAGGGCATGGAGGAGAAAAGTAGGGAATCCACTGATTCTCATGCTCTCAGGTAGCCCACCAGAGCCCCAGGGCCCTTAAACAGCCATCGGAGCCACAGTCCTAGCTGCAAGATCTGCCTGCATTAACCACAGGCTTAGTGGACCCAGGCCAGCAGGCTAGAATTCACCTCTCATGGTCCCACCCTAGGCTTTCCTGCTCCCGCAGAGTGCCACACATGAACCCCATCCCACTCACTGCCACTGCCGCACCCCCATACTCCCCTCCCCTCCCATGCACCTAACAGGCCAACAGGCTAGTGTTTGCAATGCCATAGGCTTTTCTACCCATGTGGAGCTCCATGTGAAAGCCATCAACTGGCCATCACCCCGCCATGTGCAGACCCAGGCCAACAGGCTAGCATTTGCCCTGACCTGTGGAGCTCCACAGGTGAATGCCATCCCACTCACCCCCTCCATGAGCAGACCCAGGTCAAGGGTAAACTATAGCTTCCTCTTAAATTGAATAAGATTCCTTCACTGTGATGGGCAGACCACAGTGCAAAAGGAATAACATGAAAAATCAAATGCAAGTAAATCCAACAAGATCACCCAGTCCCACAATGGATGTCTCTAATCAAAACACAGAAGACACAATAGGATGATAACCACCAAATGAAGACACAAGCAATGCAAACCTGGCCAAGAAAATAGCAGAACTTGCAGAAAATTAACAAAGGGTCAATAACTGCATGAATGCTGTTCTTGCTACATTAGACCTAATAGAAAAGAACAAGGAAGGGTTCCAAAGACAGTTAAATGACCTAAAGGCGAGTGAAAAAAGAGAGGACCTCAATAACCAGCTAGCTGAACTCAATGAAGACATAAATAAATGCAAGGATAAATTCCAAGAAGCATTAAGAAAATCAGAAAATGATGTGAAAAGGGAACTCAACAGAGGGATGGAAACTATACATAAAAAGCAATAGAAAATGCAAACCAAATTGAACAAGCCCAAAACTCTATAAAAGCTCTCAATAATAGAGTCAGCCATGTGGAAGATAGAAACTCAGAACTGGAAGACAAAACAGAAGAAACAGTTTGTGAATCCAAAAGTTAAGTTCAAATTTTTTTGTGAACAGAACACGAGGAAACTGTGAGATACCATTAAATGTCCCAACATTCAGATCATGGGGATACAAGAAGGGGGAGAAATTCAGACCAAAGGCATGGCGAACTTACTCAACAAAATTACAGAAGAAAACATTCCCACTCTCTCAAAAGAAAGTCCCATCAAGTTACAAGAAGCTAACAGAATTCCAAACAGATTGGACCAAAGGAGAAATTCTCCAAGACATATTATCATTAAGACTCTGAACATAAATAACAAAGAGAATCTCCTAAAAGCAGCTAGGGAGAACAACACATTACATATAAAGGTATATGTAGAGGTCAGAATTACTTCAGACTTCTCAATGGAATCCCTGAAAGCCCTCATAATAGATGGTGAATTAAAAACTTTCCAAAATAAAACTCAGCTTTACAACTATATGAACACAAAGCCAAACCTAGAAAGAGTACTTCAGGGAATTATTCACACAGAAGAATCAAACAACCAACCTCTACTGTATACAAGAAACAGATCACAATAACCAAACTCAGAGAAGGGACAAAAAACTACAAAGTCCAAGAAAATACCAAACCACATAAAGCACCACAACATGGCAGGAATTAAATCAAACCCCACAGTTACTACTCTAAACATTAATGGTCTTAATTCATCCATCAAAAGACATAAGCTAACAGCATGGATCAGAAAATGAGACCCCTCAATCTGTTGTCTTCAAGAAACCCACCTCACCACTAAAGACAGACATCTCCTTAGGGTGAAAGGGTGGAAAATGATATTACAAGCAAAAGGAAATAAGAAACAATCAGGTATTGTGATCTAATATCAGATAAAATAGAAATTCAAACCAAAAGTAATAATAAAAAGACAAAGAAGGCCACTTCTTACTTACCAAGGGAATGATCCAACAAGAGGATATCACAAGCATTCTTTATGCACCAAACACAGGTGCACCACAATTCATAAAACAAAACTACTTGACAACAAAATAGAAATAACCACCAACACCATCATAGTTGGGGACTTCAATATACCACTATCAGCAATAGATAGATCATCCAAACAGAAAATTAACAGGGAAGTAAGAGAGCTCAACAAAACCATAGATCAACTAGATCTAACAGACATCTACAGAACGTTCTATCCCAAATCCTCAGATTATACATTCTTCTCAGCAGCACATGGAACCTTCTCAAAAAATAGATCGTATACTGGGTCATAAAGCCTGCTTCCATATATTTAGGAAGATCAACATAATCTCCTGCATGATATCAGATCACAATGCTTTATCTCTAGAAATTAACAACAAAAGATGCATCAGGAAACCCACCAGATCCTGGAAAGTGAACATCACACATTTAAACAAAAAATGGGTAGTGGATGAAATAAACAAATTAAATTACAAATTTTCTAGAAATGAATGACAATGAGAACACATTCATTGTACCCAAATTTATGGGACACAGTGAAGGCTTTCCTCAGGGGAAAATTCATACCACTAAATGCCTTCATAACAAAGACAGAGAAATCCCAAATCAATAACCTAGCCATCCACCTAAAGGCATTGGAAAAACAAGAAGAATCAAACCTAAAAAGCTCCAGATAGAAATAAATAATTAGGATCATAGCATAAATTAATGAATTGGAAACTAAGAAAACAATTAAGAAAATTGATGAAACAAAGAGCGGGTTCTTTGAAAAAATAAACAAGATTGATAAAACCTTGGCCAATTTGATCAAGCAAAAAAAAAAAAAAAAAAAGAAAGAAAGAAAGAAAGAAAGAAAGAAAAAGAAAAAGAAAAGAAAAGAAACCAGACACTTCAAATTAACAAAATTAGAAATGAAAAGGGATAAATCACAACAAACAAAAGTGAAATTGGGAGAATCATCATGACTTATTTCAAAAACCTCTATTCCACAAAACTGGATAATTTGGAGGAAATGGATGAATTCCTGGACACATACTACCTACAAACCTAAACACAGAGCAGATTAATTCCTAAACAAACCTATCACACCCACCAAGATTGAAAAGGCAATCAAAAACCTCCCCCAAATGAATTGTCCAGGACCAGATGGTTTCTCAGATGAATTCTATCAAACCTTCAATTGGAGAACAGGGAAAGCTCTCCAATTCCTTCTATGAAACTAGTATCACATTGTTACCAAAATCAGGCAGAGATGCCACGAGAAAAGAAAACTATAGGACTATTTCCCTGATGAACATAGATGAAAAGATAATCCTCGCTAATCGAATTCAACAACATATCAAAATCATTATCCACCTCGATCAAGTAGGCATCATCCCAGGAATGCAAGGGTGGTTCAACATATGGAAATCTATCAATGTAATACACCTTATAAATAATCTTAAACACAAAAACCACATGATCATTTCAATAGATGCAGAAAAGGCCTTTGACAAAATACAACATGACTTCATGATCAAAGCATTGGAGAGAATAGGCATGGACAGCTTATATCTCAACATAATAAAGGCTGTATATAAAGCTCCTAAAGGCCAAATAATTCTTAATGAGGAGAGAGTGAATGAATTCCCACTGAGATCAGGCACAAAACAGGCATGTCCTCTCTCACTTCTGCTCTTCAACATAGTACTGGAAGTTCCAGCTCAAGCAATTAGTCAGGAGAAAGAAATGAAGGGGACACAAATTGGAAAGGAAGAAGTTAAGTTAGCCCTATTGGCAGACGACATGATTCTATACACAAGTGACCCTAAAACCTCCATCTTAAAATTCTTAAAAGTGATTAGCTCCTTCAGCAAAGTAGCAGGATACAAAGTCAATGCACAAAAATCTGTAGCCTTTCTATATGCAAAAGACAAAGATATGGGGAAAGAAATAAGTGATGTTGTCCCATTTTCGATAGCAACAAAAATAAAATAAAATAAAATAAAATAAAATAAAACAAAATAAAATACCTTGGAAGAACATTAACCAAGGATGTTAAAGACTTTTACAATGAAAACATAAAAACACTCAAGAAAAAATTGAGGCAGACTTGATAAAATGGACAGACTTCCCATGCTCTTCGATAGGCAGAATTAACATTTGTGAAAATGGCAAAAGAAACACAGATTTAATGCAATACCAATAAAAAATCCCAACATTTTTCTTCACAGAAATAGAAAAAATGTCTCAAAATTCATGTGGCATGGCAGAAGGCCTTGGATATCCAAGCATATCCTCAGCAAAAGAAACACCTCTGGAGGCATCACCATACCTGATCTAAAGATGTATTACAAAGCCATAGTAATAAAAACAAAATGGTACTGGCTTAAAAACAGGATTATAGGCCAATGGAACAGAATTGAGGACCCAGACTTTGGGTCAAGTAACTACAGCTACTTGATATTTGACAAAGGCCCTAACAATGTAGACTGTAAAAAAGACAGCATCTTCAACAAATGGTGCTGGACAAACTGGAAAACCATATGTAGGAAAAACATCTCACCATGAACAAAAATCAAATCCAAATGGATTAAAGACCTCAATATAAGATTGGAAACTCTGGTACTACTAGAATAAAAAATAGGAGGAATTTTCCATGATATAGGAGTGGGAAAAGACTTCCGTAACAAAACCCCAGTAGCTCAGGAAATTAATCACTCAACCATAGGGATCTCATGAAGCTGAAAAGTTTTCTCACAGACAAACATATAAAAAGGAGAGCCAATAGATTACCCACAGAATGGGAGAAAATTTTGCTTGCTATACAACTGACAGAGGCCTAATTTCTAGAATCTACAAAGAACTCAAAAACCTAAACAATAAAAAGTCAAACAACCCACTCACAAAATGGGGCAGAGAACTGCACAGAGAGTTCTCCAAGGAAGAAATACAAATGGAAAATACACATTTAACAAAATGTTCAACATCCCTATTTATCAGGGGAATGCAAATTAAAACAAATATGAGATTCCACCTTACCCCACTAAGGATGGGAAACATTAAAAAATCCAATGAAGCAAATGCTGGTGAGGTTGTGGAGAAATTAGAACCTTCATTTACTGTTTGTGTTAATGTAAGATGGTACAACCACTATGGGAAGCAGTGTGGAGACTCCTAAAAAGGTTGACTATAGAGTTACCAACAGACCCAGTTATTCCCTTACTGGACATTTACCCTAAAAGCTCCAAGCCTCAGTTCAGAGAGATTTGTTCAACCATGTTTATAGCTGCTCAATGCATAATAGCTAAGAACTGGAATCAACCCAGATATCCATCATTAGATGAATGTATAACCAAGATGTGGTATATCTACATGATGGAATTTTACACAGCAATAAGGAAAAATGGCACAATGAAATTTGAAGAAAAATGGTTGAACCTAGAATGGATCATTCTCAGCGAATTCATCTAATCACAGAAAGATGATTGTTGCATGGTCTCATTCACCTGTGGCTCCTAACCTGAATCTGTCTGAGATGCTGACATACCTAATAAGCATCTTGAGGACTGGACAATAGGGAGGGTGGCATGGGGGAGGAAGTTAAATGTGGGGGAGGGACACAAAACTGTATCCTAATTGAAATGGCCCCATAACATCCTATATCCTGAAAGACGGACTAAAAGATAGACTTCATCAAGTCCCTGGAAGGTACACCTGTTCACAGGGACCTGAAGAGGGTATGATGAGGACTAACCTTAAGCTTCTCTTGCTTCTCTCTCTCTCTCTCTCTTATCTCATTCTTTATATTACCTATCTTTTTCTTCCTCCTTTTTTCCTTGGCACTGGCCTGTAACTCCCAGTACCAGCATGTGGTTAACTCCACAATGAGCTGTTGATCAGAGACCTACAAAGTTTCCCCCCAAAAGACAGATTTCTGTCAGTGTACTTGATGACCCACCAAAGGTTAATGGTAAGACTCTACTGTTGAAGACACCATATGCTGTTGATATGGAACATGGAGTGACCTGGCTGGAATCTGGAAGAGTCAGTGCCCAGAGAGTTAGCTTGTCTAGTGCCAGAAGGTGCTGCATGAGTGACTGGGGGAAAGTGACCAACAACTGTCCAGGCAATGCATTATCTAACCTTCTAAGCAGCAAACAACCTGAAGTGATGCTTACTCAGGGGCAATAGTGGCACACAGCCATGGTGGGTAACCAACTGATCTTGATTTTGCTAACAGATTTGCTTTCTGGAATGGAACCCATAGCTGGAACTGGGAAACAAGTCAAAACCATATCCAAAAAATGAGCCCACTCTCCAATATCAAGCTCCCACCAATCATGGGCTGCAAGAGGGCCTCCACCTGTGAAATTCTCTCTAAAATAATAATGCTTATCCCATTTATCTGGTGCTGACCTTTCTCTCCATTGGAGAATTTGCTTCTCTTTTTCAGATGGATACAGAACCTGAGGAGAGACTGAGCCCATTGTGCCTCACAGGGCCCCAGCTGAAACCATAGAGTAATGGGGGAAATGGGCAAGAGTGCTGCTTTCTTGATGAATCTGCTACCAATACAAGGGTGAAGGGGACAGACACAGAGAACACTCAATTCCTACCAAATCAGGTATCCAGAGACACAGAGGCTCTTTAGACCTCGTCACTGAAGTAGACCTAAAACAATCCCAACATGGCTCAGGGAAATTCACAAAAGAGGGGGCAGAAAGATTGTTAGAACCACAAGTTGGGACATTATGAATAGAGTCATTGCCTCTTCCCCATAACTGATGACTACCTCCACAATGCATGACCCACATTCCCCAATGAGGATAATCCCTTTGGAGGGGGGAGGACAAGGAGGAGGCTAACAATGATACCAGCATGACTGTACACACACTGTCTGCATAACTAATAAAAAAGGACTTCCAGTTAAGATGGCAGTGTAGTAACCATGCCAAAACAGCCTAGGGGAGAAAAAACAAAAACAAACAAACAAAAAAACCAGCAAAATACAGTTTTATACTAAAAAGTGAGGTCCTGCCCCCAAGCAGGGATAGAGCCCAGCAGGCCACAGCAGAGAAGTAGGAGAGATCCAGAGCATCTACAGCCCACAGAAACTGCCACAGCCACCAGGCTTGGCCAGGCCCACAGGAAAAAAAAAAAAAAAGGTGAGGGGATTCTCCACTCACACTGGCTTACTTGCAAACTCAAGAAACGTGGAAGGAGGACAGCAGAGACCAACAGAGCAGCTTGTCAGGAAGAAGATCATGAGGATCAGCAGAAGGACTTTGGCCTCCATCCACTGCCCCATTCCCCACTGCCCCATTCCCCACTGCCAACACAAGTGCCAGCAAGTACCAGAGACCTGGGGAAGAGAGCTCACCTACACAGCACCTGGCACAATCAGAGCAGTGACCCACAGACTCAGGCCACCTAACTGATCCCACAGCACAGCAAAGAGGGACCCAAGAGGCTGTGCAGCATAGCTGAGACCAAAGCCATCCCAAAAGGTAACTGGGATTATACCAGGTCAGTACCCTCCAAATAAGTCTGGTATATAGGCTTGCATTGAAAGGGCTAATTGCACCTTCCATATCAGGGTAAATTATATGTTAAATCTGATGGATGGTTGGATTTGACATTCTTAAATGAGGTATATTTCATGGTCCTGCCCCCGAGCAGGGATAGAGCCCAGCAGGCCAGTGTCCCTTCATTAGCCTTTCTGAACCCCTGTGTGTCCTCTGTCCCACTCCGTGGCCCCACCCCTGAGTTAGGATACAGGCCAGCAAGCCAGTATCCCTGCCCTAGCATTTCTGAGCCCCATGCACTACCCTGTCCCATTCTGCAGCCCTGCCCTCAAACAGGGATACAGGCCAGCAGGCCAGTGTCCCCACCCTAGCCCTTCTGCACTGTGTATGGAGTCACAAGTCCTAATACCTGGTCCCACTGAGGAACAGGGACCCAGGCCAGCAGACCAGTGTCCCTGGCCTAGCGTTTCTGAGACCCATGTGCGTGCACATGATCACTGGTACCTGACACTGACTCCTCACACCCACTAACAGGGACCCAGGCCAGCAGGCCAGTATCCCTGCCCTAGACTTCCTCAGACCCATGTGCACGATTGCCTGTACTGCCACTGAATCCTCCCACCCATGAACAGTGACCCAGTCCAGCAGGCCACTGTCCCTGCCCTAGTCTTTCTCAGACCCCTTGCACATGATCACCAGTACCTGCTGGTGACTCCTACCACCCACTAACAGGGAACCAGGCCAGCAGACCACTGTCCCTGCAATAGCCTTTCTGAGCCCCACAAGCACTTGCCATTGACCCCTCCTACCACCAAACAGGGACCCAGGCCCCCACCCCAACCTCTCTGAAATCCTCAGAAAGTCACCCTTACACTCACTGCTGCCCCTCCACCCAGGCCAGCAGGCTAGCATCCCATCCCCTAGGCTTTCTGTACCATTGTAATGGGAAGACCACAGCAAAAAAGGAATATCATAAAAAAATCAGATGCAAGTAAATCCAGCTAGATTTCCCAGTCCCACAATGGATGCCTCTAATGAAAACACAGAAGAGACAATATGATAAGAACCCCAAAATGAAGAGACAAGCTATGCAGCCCTGGCCAAGCAAATAGCATAACTTGCAGAAAGTCAACAAAGAGCCAATAATTGTATGAATGGTGTCCTTGATAGATTAGACCCAATAGAAAAGAACCAGGAAGGGTTCCAAAGACAGTTAAATGATCTGAAAGAGAGCAAAAAAAGGGGGGGGGACCTCAATAACCAACTGGCTAAGCTCAATGGAGACATTAAAAAATGCAGGGATGAACTCCAAGAAGCATTAAAAAAATCAGAAAATAATGTGAAAAGGGAACTCAACAGAGAGATAGAAACTATACCTAAAAAAGCAGTAGAAAATACAAACCAAGTTGTACAAGCCTAAAATTCTATAAAAGCTCTCAAGAATAAAGTCAGCCAAGTGGAAGATAGAAACTCAGAACTGGAACACAAAACAGAAGAAACAATTTGTGAGTCCAAAAGTTTTGATTAGTTCAAAAATGTCTATGAACAGAACATGAGGGAAATGTGGGATACCATTAAGGGACCAAACATTGGAGTCAAGGGCATACCAGAAGGGAAAGAAATTCAGACCATAGGCATGGAAAACCTATTCAACAAAATTATTGAAGAAAACTATCCCACTCTCTCAAAAGAAAGTCCCATCAAGACACAAGAACCTAGCAGAACTCCAAACAGACTTGACCAAAGGAGAATTTCTCCAAGACATATTATCATTAAGACTCTAAACATCAAGCACAAAGAGAAAGTCCTAAAAGCAGTTAGGGAGAAACAACACATTACCTATAAAGGAAACTCCATCAGAATTACTTCAGACTTCTCAATGGAAACCCTAAAAACCAGAAGAGCCTGGAATGGAACACTGCAAACTCTAAGAACTTATGGCTTCCAACCCAAACTACTCTATCCAGCAAATGTATCCCTCATAATAGATGATGAAAGAAAAACTTTCCACAATTAAAGTCAGCTATACAACTATATGAACACAAAGCCAAATGTACAGAAAGTACTTCAGGGAATTCTACACACAGAAGAATCAACCAACTGCAAGTGCCCATGAGAAGCAGATCACAATAACCAAACCACAAGAAGGCACAAAAACTACAAAGACCAAGAAAACACCAAACCACATAAACCCCCACAATATGGCAGGTATTTAGTCAAACTTCACAGTTTTTACCCTAAATATTAATGGCCTTAATTCACCCATCAAGAGACATAAGCTAACAGGGTGGATCAGAAAATTAAACCCCTCAATCTTCTATCTTCAAGAAACCCACCTCACCACTAAAGACAGAAACCTCCTCAGAGTGAAAGGGTGGCAAATGATATTCCCAGTAAATGGAAACAAGAAAAAAGCAGGTGTAACATACTTATATCAGATACAATAGACTTCAAAGTAAAAGTAATCAAAAAAGACAAAGAAGGCCACTTCTTGCTCATCAAGGGAACAATCCAACAAGAGGATATCCCAATCATCAATATTTATGCACCAAACACAGGTGCTCCAAAATTCATAAAACAAAATATACTTGACAACAAAACAGAACTAACCACCAACACCATCATAGTTGGGGACTTCAATACTCCACTATTAGGAAGAGACTGATCATCCAAACAGAAAATTAACAGGGAAGTAAGAGAGCTCAACAACACCATAGATCAATTAGACCTAACAGACATCTATAGAACATTCTATCCCCAAACCACAGAGTACACATTCTTCTCAGCTGCCCATGGAACCTTCTCTAAAATAGATCACAGACTGGGTCATAAAGGCTGCCTCCATATATTTAGGAGGATTGACATAATTTTCTGCATGATATCAGATCACAATGCTGTGTTGCAAAAAATTAACAACAAAAGTTGTGCCAGGAACCCAACTAGCTCCTGGAAACTGAAAAACACACTCTTAAAAAATAAATGGGTAATGGAAGAAATAAAAAATGAAATTGCAAAATTTCTAGAAATGAATGACAATAACATATTGTACCAAAACTTATGGGACACTATGAAGGCCATCCTCAGGGGAAAATTCATTGCATTAAATGCCTTCATAACAAAGACAGAGAGATCCAAAATCAACAACCTAACCATCCACCTACAGGCATTGGAAAAAACAAGAGGTATCCAACCCAAAAAGCTCCAGATGGAAAGAAATAGTTAAGATCAGAGCAGAAATTAATGAATTGGATACTAAGAAGAAATGAAGAGAATTGATCAAAGAGCTGGTTCTTTGAAAAAATAAACAAAATTGATAAACCCCTGGCCAATTTGACCAAGCAGAAAGCAAAGACAACTCAAATTAACAAAATTAGAAATGAAAAAGGAGAGATCACAACAGACATAAGTGAAAGTGGGAGAATCATCAGGACTTACTTCAAAAACCTCTACTCCCCCAAACTGGGTAATATGGAGGAAATGGATGTATTCCTGGACACATACCACCTACCAAATCTAAACTCAGAGCAGATTAATCTCCTAAACAAACCTGTCACAACCATTGAGATTGAAATGGTAATCAAAAACCTCCCTAAAAAGAAGGGTCCAGGTCGAGATGGCTTCTCAGCTGAATTCAATCAAACCTTCATGGAAGAACTGAAACCAATTTTTTTCAAGTTGTGCCACACAACTGGAGAATAGGGAAAGCTCTCCAACTCCTTCTATGAAGATAGTATCACCCTAATACCAAAACCAGGCAGAGATGCCACAAATAAAACAATAGGCCTATTTCCCTGATGAACTTAGATGCAAAGATCCTGAAAAAAATCCTCACAAACCAGAATCAACAGCACATCAAAAGCATTATCCACTGGATCAAGTAGGCTTCATCCCAGGAATGAGGGATGGTTCAACATACGCAAATCTTTCAATGTAATATACCACAAAGCTTAAACACAAAAACCACATGATCATTTCCATAGATGCAGAAAAGGCTGACAAGATACAACATCACTTCATGATCAAAACATTGGACGGTTTATATCTCAATATAATAAATTCTCTATATAAAGATCCTAAAGTCCAAGTAACACTTAATGGGGAGAGACTGGAGGAATTCCCATTGAGATCAGGAACAAGGCAGGGGTGTCCACTCTGATCTTTGCTCTTCAACATAGTACTGGAAGTCCTAGCTCAAGCAATAAGACAGGAGAAAGAAATAAAAGGGATACAAATTAGAGAGAAAGAAGTTCAGTTAGCCCTATTTGCAGATGACATGATTCTATACATAAGTGACCTGGGAACCTCCATCTCAAAACTCTTAAAAGTGATTAACTCCTTCAGTAAAGTAGCAGGATACAAAGTCAATGCAAAAAATCAGTAGCCTTTCATATGCAAAAGACAAAGATACAGAGAAAGAAATAAGCAACATTTTCCCATTTTCTATAGCATATATATATATATATATATATATATATATATATATATATATATATATATATATATATAGCCTTGAAATAACCAAGGAGGTGAATGATCTTTACAATGAAAACATAAAAACACTGAAGAAAGAAATTGAGGAGGACTTGTGAAAATGAAAAGACCTCCCATGTTCCTGGATATGGAGAAGTAACATTGTTAAATGGCAATATTACCCAAAACAATATACAGATTTAATGCAATACCAATAAAAATACCAACATCTTTCTTCACAGAGATAGAAAAAAATGATCTCAAAATTCATATGGAATGGTACAAGCCCTCAGATCCAAGCATATCTTCAGCTAAAGAAACACCTCTGGAGGCATCACCATACCTGATCTTAAGCTATACTACAAAGCCATTGTAATAAAAACAACATGGTACTGGCATAAAAACAGGATGATAGACCAATGGAACAGAATTGAGGATCTGGACTTTGGGTAAAGTAACTATAGCTACTTGATATTTGACAAAGGCCCCACCATGTAGACTGGAAACAAATAGCATCTTTAACAAATGGTGCTGGACAAACTGGATAACCATATGCCGGAAAATGAAACTCGATCCACACATTTCGCCATGCACAACAATCAAGTCCAAATGGATCAAAGACCTCAATATAAGATGGGAAACACCAATACTACTTGAAGAAAAAGTAGGAGGAACTTTCCATGATATAGGAGTGGGAAAAGACTTCCTTAACAAAACCACAGTAGCTCAGGAAATTAAACAATCACTCAACCATTGGGCTCTCATGAAGCTGAAAAGCTTTCTTACAGACAAACATATAATAAGCAGAGCCAATAGATTACACACAGAATGGGAGAAAATTTTTGCCAGATACACATGGGACATAGGCCTGATTTCTAAAATCTACAAAGTACTCAAAAACCTAAACAATAAAAAGTCAAACAATCCACTCACAAAATGGGGCAGATAACTGCACAGAGAGTTCTCAGAGGAAGAAATACAAATGGCAAATACACACTTAAGAAAATGTTCAACATCCCTAATCATCAGGGAAATGCAAATTAAAACATCTATGAGATTCCACCTTACCCCAGTAAGGATAGCAAACATTAAAAAAAAAAAAAATCTAATGACAATAAATTGTAGTGAGGGTGTGGAGAAATAGGAACCCTCATTCACTGTTGGTGGGAATGTAAGGTGGTACAACCACTATGGAAAGCAATATGGAGATTCCTAAAAAGGATGATTATAGAGGTACCAATAGACCCAGTTATCCCCTTACTGGGCACTTACCCTAAAAGCTCCAAGCCTCAGTTCAGAGATATTTGCTCAACCATGTTTATAGCTGCTCAATTCATAATAGCTAAGAGCTGGAATCAACCCAGATGTCCATCATTAGATGAATGGACAACTAAGATGTGGTATATCTACATAATGGAATTCTACATAGCAGTAAGGAAAAATGACACAAAGTAATTTGAAGAAAAATGGTCAAACTTGGAACAGATCATTCTTAGTGAACTCACCCAATCACAGAAAGATAAGTATCACATGGTCTCACTCATCTGTGGATCCTAATTTGTATTTTCCACAGATGCTGACACACCTAGTAAACATCTTGAGGACTGGCCAATAGGGATGGTGGGGTGGGAGGACAGGGAAAGGAGGGGGACAAAAAAGTGGACCCAAATGGAAATGGTACCATAAAATCCTATATCCTGAAAGACATAGTAAAAGGTCATCAGGTGCTTGGAGAGAACACCTGAATCACAGGGACCTGGAGAAGATATGATAAAGACTAACCTCAATCTTCTCCTGTTTCTCTGTCTATCACTCCCTCTTCTCTCTCTTCTCTCTTTCTCTTTCATATTACCTATACTTTTTCTTCCTTCTTTTCCATTGGCACTGACCTGTAACTCCCAATACCAGCATGTGGTTAATATCCACAATGAGCTGTTGATCAGTGAGAATGACAAGGTTTCCCAAAAGAAGACAGATTTCTGTCAGAGTACTTGATGACCCACCAAAGGTTATTGGTAAGACCCTACTGCTGAAGACACCATATGCTGTTCAGAGGGAACACAGAGAGACCTGGCTAGAATCTGGAAGAGAGTCAGTCCCCAGACAGTTAGCTTGTCTAGTGCCAGAAGGCACCAAATAAGTGACTGGGGGGAAATGACCAACATCTGTCTAAGCAACTCGTGGTCTAAGCTACTCAGCAGCAAGTAACCTGGCATGATGCTCACACAAGAGCAGTAGTGGCACACAGCCATGGTGGGTTACCAACTGCTCTAGATTTGGCTAACAGATCTGCTCAGTGGAATGGAACCCATACCTGGAAACAGGAAACAAGGCAGAACCATATCCAAAAACGAGCCGCTCTCCAATATCAAGCTCCTACCAATAGTGGTATACAAGTGGGCCTACACCTATTAAATTCTCTCTAAATAACAATGGTTATCCATGTATCTTTCACCGACCTCACTCTCCATTGTAAAATCTGCTTCTTTCTTTCAGATGAAAGCAGAACCTGAGGAGAGAATCAGCCCATCACACCTCAACAGGGCACCAGCTGAAGCCATAGAGTTATAGGGAAATGAGCAAGAGTGCTGCTTTATTGGTGAACCTGGTACCAGCATAGGGGAAAAGGAGATAGACACAAAGAACTCTCAACCCCTACCAAATCAGATATCCAGAGACACAGAGACTCCCAAAACCTCGTCACTGAAATAGACCTAAAATGAACCCAACATGGCCCTGGGAAATTTGCAGAAGTGGGAGTGGAAAGATTGTTAGAGCCATAAGTTGGATCATTATACACAGAGTCATTGCCACTCCTGCATAACTGATGGCTACACCCATAAGGCAAGACCCACATTACCCATGGGGGGACCACAGGTAGAAGGCTAACTATGGTACCATCATGGCTGTATAAACTATATACATAATTAGTAAAAAATATATTTAAAAAATAGCACTAACTGAAGGCTAACCATCATTGTTATTAGGGTGGTGGGCAGAAAAAAAATCTCTGTCTCTGGAAGATTAATAGGTAGAAACAAAAAAAAAGCATGTGACAGATTTTAATAGCTTCCAAATATGTGATCCATCACATCTGACTAATACTTTGCTTTCTGAGGCACTGGTAATATGTTTTATTCATGTAAGTATTGGATATTTTAAAAATATTTTATTTTATGTTTTTGGTTTTACAAGGTAGGGTCTCACCCAAGCCCTGACTAACCTGGAATTCACTATGTAGTCTCAGGGTGGCTTTGAACTCATGGCTATCCTCCTACCTCTTTCTTCCCAAGTGTTAGAATTAAAGTCATGCACCACCATACCTGGCTATTTTTGAAAATTTTAATGTATGTTAGATTTAAAAAAAATCTTGCCAAAAAATAGGGTTGGGGAAATGGCTTAGCTGTTAAGACATTTGCCTATGAAGCCTAAGGACCCCAGTTTGATTCCCCAGAACCCACATAAGATGCACAAGGGGGTGCATGTGTCTGGAATTTGTTTACAGTGGCTGGAGGCCCTGGCGTGCCCACTCTCTCTTTCTCTCTGCCTCTTTCTCTTACTCTCTCTCTCAAATAAGTAAACAAATAAAATATTTTTAAAAAATCTTAGCAAAAACTAAATAAAAGAGAGTGTAGGACTTGTTGTCTGACTATTTTGCAAGAAGTTAATTATAAACATAAAAAGAAACCACCTTTCTACATTCATGTGAGACTTTAACAACTACCATAATTTGCTTAAATAATTGCTGAGTTAAAGCAGGAATCAAAGCTGAAGTTAGATGCTTAGGAAATAGTGACAGTGAGAACATAACACACTAAAATGTATGGAAACCAGTGAAAGCTGTAATCACAGGCATCCTACTAAATTAAATCCATTCATTATTGTAGAAATGAGAATGAATGAAAATATTTGATCTAAACATTTAATTCATGAAGTTACATAACAAGCATACTGAAATAAAAATCTAGTTGCTTACAGAGAACTGCATATAGATTAGAGAAATAAATACAGGGCTGGTTGTTAAAAATGAAACTAATATTTATAAAGAAAAACCTCTGCAGCTTTTTATATCAGGAAAATGGGCAAAACTTCAATATATAATTCTAGAAGCACATAAGGAAAAAATTATCAAAGTCACTGATAATTTCACCAAACAAAATTCAAGCTATTTTCTATAATCCAGATGTGAAAATCTGGATTCAGCGACAAACTATATAATAAAATATCAATTAATAAATTGATCCAACAAATGGAAAAGCTAAAATATATTCAAAATTTGAAAGTTGTTGAATAGTTATTTTACAAATAAGCAAAATCTCAATGTTATAGTGAATACTATTTTGAAACATTTTAAGATATAGCTTCTTTATTGACTTTTTGACATCCATGATCAGCCTACTTTTAAAAGACCTTAAAAATTGTAGAAAATTCTAGGTATAATCCATTATCAATAAAATGAGTTTACTAGTGATGCAGAATTTTGGGGATCAGGAAGGTTCTCTTAAGTTTATGTACCCTAAGTTTGGGTCATTTCTTATTTTTAACAAAGAATTGACAAAAATTGACTCAATAAGGAAAAATTACTAAGTTTATTTAGGGAAGAAAAACAAATTGTGGGGTTTAGTTAATAGAAATTGGAATAAGAAGGCTAGGACAAAGTCATAAGCATGTGGAAAGTAAGAAACACACACTTATGTGGAAAACACAGCAAACTCTGTGAGATTCATTGAAGAGAAATGGCTGGGACAGAACCATGAACACATGCAAGGTTAGACCTATGTAGAGAGATTTAGAAGTGTGGAAGTCCCAGCATCTATCTTGAGTCTCCCCATGGAAGAAAGTTAAAAGTCGTGATGGCTTAAGGAAGAATAGCAAGGGGAAATATCAAAGCAGAGAACAAGAAGTTCAGATGAGAAATGAGGAGTAGAGAGAGTTATACCCATACTTACCCTGAGTTTAAAGACACTACACAGGTTCCAGTTTAGAGGAAGCACACACTTGATAGATCTAAAGTGTAAGGGAAATATACATATGGTAGATTCAGAGACCAGAGGAAAATCAAACATGTAATTAAAGTTAGACTTTACCTCAAGTATGAAGCAGAGGCAAGCAGAAAATTATCCCAGCCAAGAAACAGTACTCTACTTGGCTCCCTCTCCCCCAGCTAGGCTGGGTGGGAGGTGGAGGGGGAAAGCCAGCCTCACAGGGTAATCCCTATGACCAAGAAAGGCAGAGAGAGGGAAGAAAGGCTGGGAACACCTTTATAGTCAATTGAAAATGTATTCTTTCATCAGATTTAGATATGTAAAGGGAAGGCCCCATTGGTTTGTGGATTTGAAGGGGAGGCTCCAGGACTGGCCCACCTGGGTAGTGAAGGCCACCCATCTAGGTAGGATGCTAGACTGTGGGCAGTGAGGGGGCACTGTAGCTGTTGTAGATGAGTCTCAATCAGACTCAAGTTCCATTCCTGAGTTTCATTCGTGCCAAGGCAAGTTGGCATGTGGGATGGCATCTCCTGATTCTCTCTTTTGGACTTCTGTTCCTAACAGAAACTGTCTAAAAGAATCTTATTGTCTCTGGTTTGCCCTTCATTAGTGTAATAATGTTCACAGAAATGAAAGCTTAGTTCAATAGTAGGAAACTTAGTAGAATAATAATTATGTAAATAAATGAAATAAGGACAATTGTACTATGACACATAAATGATACATGTGATGAGTCTAGTGGAAAAATCCAATAAAAGGACTGAAAACTACATTTTTTCTTCTCTTCCTTCCATTCTCCTTTTCCATTCTTTTCCTTTATTCCTTTCTTTCTTTTGGTTTCTTTCTTTTTTTTAATTATTATTTTTTATCGACAACTTTTATACTTACATACAAAAAACCCCAACTTATATTTCCCTCCCCTCCCCCATTCCACTTTAGAACTCCATCTCCATCATATCCCCTCCCTCTCTCCATTAGTCTGTCTTTCAATTTGATGTCATCATCTTTTTCTTCTATTTTGAGGGTCTTGCGGAGGTATTGCTAGGCACTGCAAGGTCATGGATATCGAGGCCAATTTCTGTTTGGACAGTTGCATTGTAAGAGGTCATACCCTTCCTTTGGCTCTTCCATTCTATCCACCCCCTCTTCAGCAATGGTCCCTGAGCCTTGGAGGGTGTGACAGAGGTGTTTCAGTGCTGGGCACTCCTCCATCCCTTCTTCTCAGCACTATGTTGCCTTTTGGGTCATCCCAGTGGTCATCACCATCTGAAAAGAGAAGCTTCTCTAACCAGAAGTGAGAGTAGCATTAATATGTGAATATGAACATTAAGTGTAGTGCTTTCAGGGCAGCTTGGTGGGAATAATATATACATTTAGTCAGACAAGAGCAGGTTTATACCCCTAAGGCTCATGACCTCACCTACCATAGACTTTTACTTAGGTTTTTCAGTACCAGGTATGTATTCCCTCCCGTAGAGAGGGCCTTCAGTCCAATCATGGAGCAGTTGGTTACCCCAAGAGCAGACATGCCACTATTGCACCCGTTCAGTCATTGGGCCTGTCTGGCCAAGCTTGAATATTCAGCATCCACTGTTTTCACTGTTGATGATTTCTGTCTCCCATATGCTGCATGCAATGCAGCTTTTTCCAGCTTTCAGTTGGCTGGTCTACAAGGAGAAGGTTTTCTGCTACTTACCAGTTTGCTTTCTCAGTGACCTTGCCTCTCAGGCAAGAGATGTCTTCAGCAATAGGGTCTTACTATCTGTTTCTCAAGGGAAACCAAGGGCTTTGGCAAAAGCCTTTAATGTTTTGGAGGCTACTGGGACCTCCTTGGCCAACAACTCACTGGATGGTATTCCCATCCCAGGTGCTGAGAATTTTCTAGTAACAGTCTACAGCTTCTAGATGTGTCCTTATTCAAAGAAGTAATTTTACATATGTCTTATTCACAATATCTTGAGTTTAGATTGACCCTCCCCTGCCCTTCTTTTATGCATTCTCTTCCCATGGCCTCACTTAGGCCATTCCCCTCCCTGTAACCAGTTCTTCTACTTACATATGTGCAATACCATATACTTAAGTCCTTCCCTCTCCTTCCCTTATAACCTTTTACCAGATTGCTGGTACTGATTTTTGGTTCCAGTTCACACACAAGTCTATACATTTGTAGCAAGGATCCACATATGAGAGAGAACATGTGATGTTTGGCTTTCTGAGCCTAGGTTTCCTCATTTAGTCTAGTCCTTTCCCGATCCATCCATTTCCCTGCAAATTTCATAATTTCGTTTGTCTTTATTGCTGAATAAAACTCCCTTGTGTAAATGTACCACATCTTTATTATCCATTCATCTGTGGAGGGATATCTAGGCTGGTTCCATTTCATAGCTATTGTGAATAGAACAGCAATAAACATGGTTGTGCAAGTATCTCTAGTGACAAGAGTCCTTTGGATATATGCCTAGGAGTGTTATAGCTAGATCATATGGTAAATCTATTTTTTGCTGTCTCAAGAACCTCCACACTAATTTCCACAATGCCTGGACCAGATTACATTCCCACCATCAGTGTAGAAGTGTTCCTCTTCCTCTTTTTCCACATCCCTGCCAACACTTATTGTCATTTGTTTTCTTGATGGTAGCCATTCTGACAGGAGTGAGATGGAATCTCAAAGTAGTTTTAATTTGCATTTCCCTGATGGCTAAGGATGTAGAACACTTTTTTAGATGTTTATATGCCATCTGTATTTCTTCTTCTGAGAACTGTCTATTTAGTTCCATAGCTGATTTTTAAAAAAATATTTATTTATTTATTTGCAATCAGAGAGAGAGAGAGAGAGGCAGACAGAGAGAGAATGGGCACACCAGGGCCTCTAGCCACTGCAAATGAACTCCAGATGCATGTGCCCCTTGTGTATCTGGCTTATCTGGGTCCTGGAGAGTTGAACTGGGATCTTTTGGCTTTGCAGGCAAATGCCTTAGCCACTAAGCCAGTTCTCCAGCCCCATAGCCCATTTTTTAACTGGGTTGTTTGATTTCTTATTGTTCTGATTTTTGAGTTCTTTGTATATTCTTGATATTAATCCTCTGTCAGATGTATAGCTGGCAAAGATTTTCTCCCATTCTGTAGGTTGTCTCTTTGCTGTATTCAGAGTGTCCTTTGTTGTACGAAATCTTTGCAATTTCATGAGATCCAAGTGGTTGATTAGTGGTTTATTTCCTGAGCAATTGGGGTTATATTCAGAAAGTCATTGCCTATGACAGTATGTGGAATGGTTTCCCTTACCTTTTCCTCTAGCAGTTTCTGAGTTTTAGGTCTGATATTAAGGTCCCTGATCCACTTGGACTTGACTCTTGTGCATGGAGAGAGACAAGGATCTATTTTCATCCTTCTACATATAGATATCCAGTTTTCCCAGCACCACTTGTTGAAGAGGCTATCTTGTCTCCAATGAATATTTTTGGCATTTTTCTGAAAAATCAGGTGGCTGTAGCTGCCTGGATTAATATGTGCATCCTCTATTCTGTTCCATTGATCTACATGTCTCTCTCTCTTTTTTTTATTCTTGTGGTTTTTCGAGGTAGGGTCTCACTCTGACCCAGGCTGACCTGGAATTAACTATGTAGTCTCAGGGTGGCCTTGAACTCACGGTGATCCTCCTATCTCTGCCTCCCTAGTGCTGGGATTAAAGGCATGTGCCACCATGCCCAGCTCTACATGTCTCTCTTTGTGCCAGTACCATGCTGTTTTTGTTACTATGGCTGTGTAATGTAACTTAAAATCGGGTATGGTGATATCTCCAGCCTTATTTTTGTTGCTCAAAATTGTTTTGGCTATTCAAGGTTTTTATGTTCTTCAGGATGAATTTTAGGATTGTTTTTTCTATTTCTGTGAAGAATGCCATTGGAATTTTAATGGGGATTGCATTGAATGTGTAGATGGCTTTTGGTAAGATTGACATTTTCACAGTATTGATTCTTCCAATCCAAGAACATAGGATGTCTTTCCGTTTCCTTGTGTCTTCTGCAATTTCTTGTTTGAGTGTTTTAAAGTTTTCATTGTAGAGATCTTTCACTTCCTTGGTTAAGTTTATTCCAAGGTATTTTTTTTTTTTTTTTGAGGCAATTGTGGTGAATGGGAGAGATTCCTTGATTTCATCCTCTGTATGTTTGTTGTTACTATATAGAAAAGCTACTGATTTCTGTGTGTTTATTTTTTATTCTGCAACATTGCTAAAAGTGTTTATCAGCTCTAACAGTTTGCTGGTAGACTCTTTAGGGTCCTTTATGTATAGAATCATATCATCTGCAAATAAAGATAATTTGATCTCTTCCCTTCCAATTTATATCCCTTTTATGAGTGTCTCTTGCCTTATTGCTATAGCTAAGACTTCCACAACTATATTAAATAAAAGTGGGGAAAGTGGAACCCTTGTCTTGTTCCTGAATTTAGTGGAAAAGCTTCATGTTTTTCCCCATTTAGTATTATGTTGGCTGTAGGTTTGACATAAATAGCTTTTATTATGTTGAGATATGTTCCTTCTACTAACAGTTTCTGTAATATGTTTACCATGACAGGATGTTGGATTTGGTCAAATGCCTTTTCAGCATCTATTGAGATGACCATGTGATTTTTGTCCTTCAGACCATTTATATGGTGTATTACATTTATGGATTTGTGTATGTTGAACCATCCCTGCATCTCTGGGATAAAGCCTACTTGGTCGGGGTGAATAATCTTTCTTATATCTTTGTATTCTGTTTGCCAGTATTTTGTTGAGAATTTTTGCATCTATGTTCATGAGGAAGATTGGTCTGTAATTTTCTGTTTTTGTTCTGTCTTTGGTTTTAGTATCAGAGTGATGCTAGTTTCATAGAAGGAGTTGGGTAGAATTCCTTCCTTTTCCATTTTATGGAAAAGTTTGAGAAGCATTGGTGTTAGTTCTTCCATGAATGTCTGGTAAAATTCACCAGATAATCCATCTGGGCCTGGACTTTTTTTAGTTAGGAGATTTTTGTAGCTGCTTGGATCTCTGTACTTGTTATAGGTCTATTTAAGTGGTTTATCTCATCTTGATTTAATTTTGGTAGGTCATATGAATCAAGGAAATCATCCATTTTTTTCAGGTTTTCAAACTTAGAGGCATATATATTCTTAAAGTATGTCCATATGATTTTATGAATTTCCTTGGTATCTGTTGTAATGGTGACTTTTTCACCTCTAATTTTATTAATTTTTGTCTCTTCTCTCTTTTGTTTGGTCAGTTTTGCTAAGGGTTTATCAATCATGTTTATCCTATCAAAGAACCAACTCTTTGTTTCATTGATTCTTTTGATTTTTTTTGTTTCTATTTCATTAGTTTCTGCCCTAATCTTTATTATTTCTTCCCATCTACTGATTTTTGGCTTGCCTTGTTCTTCTCTTTCCAAGGCTTTAAAGTGAAGCATTAAACTGTTTACTTGTGAACGCTCTAATTTCTTATTATAGGCACTTAGAGCTCTAAATTTCCCTCTTAGGACTGCCTTCATTGTGTCCCAAAAGGTTTTGGTATGTGGTATTCTCATCATCATTTGATTCTATGAATTTCTTGATTTCCTTTTTAATTTCATCAATGATCCATCCATACATTGTTCAATAGTGTACTATTTAGTCTCCATGAATTTCTGTATTCTCTGTAATTTTCTTGTTGCTGATTTGCAGTTTAATCCCATTGTGCTCAGATAGCATACATGGGATTATTTCAATTTTCTGTATTTGTTAAGATTTGATTTGTGTCCTATTATATGATCTATTTTAGAGAATGTTCCATGTGCTGCTGAGAAAAATGTATATTCTGCAGCATTTGGATGGAATGTTCTGTATATATCTGTTAGGTCCATCTGTTCATCATTTAATGCAGATGTCTCTCTGTTTATTTTATTTATTTATTTATTTTTTTGCTGGGTAGACCTGTCAAGTGATGAGAGTGGGTTATTGAAGTCACCCACTACTATTGTGTTTAAAGTTATCTCCACCTTAAGTCTAATAGTGTTTATTTGATGAAGTTGGAAGCCCCCCATGTTAGGAGCATATATGTTTAAGATTGTAATGTCCTCCTGTTGGAGTGTTCCTTTAATCAGTATAAAGTGACCTTCTTTATCTTTCCTCACTAATGTTGTATTGAAGCCTAGCCTGTCAGAAATTAGGATAGCAACCCCTGCTTTTTTCCTAGGCCCATTTGCTTGAAATAACATTTTCCAACCTTTCACCCTAAGAAAGTTTCTATCTTTTATTGAGTGGTGAGTTTCCTGGAGGCAACAGATGACAGTATCCTGCTTTTTAATCCAGTCTGCAAGCCTGTGTCTTTTGGTTGGGGAATTGAGGCCATCGATATTAAGAGTTATTATTGAATGATATGTATTTATCTTGCCATTCTTCTTGCTTTAAAGTTCTTCCTGTTTTCACTTTACTCACATGTTTTAACTGCTATTGGAATATGGTTTATTTTTTCCTATTTCCTGCTGTGTGTGTTTTGCTTTCTCTTCAGTGAAAATGATCCTTTCAAGTATTTTCTGTAGAGCTAGTTGAGTTGCCATAAATTCCTTTAGCCTGTTTTTGTTGTGGAATGTCCTTATTTCTCCATCAATTTGGATAGATTGCTTTGCAGGATAAAGTAATCTTGGTTGACAGTTTTTATCTTTCAGAACTTGGAATATATCATTCCAAGCCCTTCTGGCTTTTAAAGTTTGTGTTGAGTAATCTGCTGTGATCCTAATGGGTTTCCCTTTGAAGGTCACTTGATTTTTCTTTCTAACTGCTTTCAATATATTTTCTTTGGTTTGTGTGTTTAGTAGTTTAATTATAACATGGCAAGAGAGGTTCTTTCTAGGTTTTGTCTGTTTGGTGTTCTAAAAGTTTCTTGTATCTGTATTGGCATTTCTTTCCCAATTTGGGGAAATTTTTCTTCTATGATTTTGTGGAAAACACCTACTAAGCCTCTGGATTGAAATTCTTCTCCTTCTGCTATACCCTGAATTCTTATGTTTGATATTTTCATAGTGTCCTGGATATCTTGGAATTCCCATTAATATCTTTCTATTAGCTTGTCTTTCTCTTTGTTGAATTTATTAGGTCTGCAACCTGGACTTCTAGTTTAGATATTCTGTTCTCTCATTCCATTCTACTGGTGAGACTTTCCCCAGAGTTTTTTTTTTTTTTTTTTTTTTTTTTTAACTGACTGTGTTCTTCAGAGCTAGGATTTCAGCCTGGTTTTTCTTCAGTATTTCTATTTCCTTACGCATGTCCTGTAATGACCTTTTTTTTTTTTTTTCCATTAAGCAGGTTTCCTGTGTTCTCTTTCAGGAGTTTGTTTTCTTCTTTAATTCCTTTATTTTCTTCTCTGATTCCTTTCATTTCTTTGAGTATAGATAACATTAATCTTTTGAAATCTTTGTCAGGAAATTCATCTAAAACAGTCTCATTGGTGAACATTTGTGATGGATTTGTAATTTTTGGTGGGATTGCATTGTCTGGATACTTTGTGTTTCTTGTATTATAATGTTGTGACTTTTGCATACTGGATTGATTTGATGCTTAGCTTTTCTATTTATCTGCAGTGTTCTTAGACATGGTGATCCACCTTTATATACTTTCATAATATGAGTTTAAGGTGCCACATGTAGTACTTGTACCCAAATCCAACCTCAGAAGTAATCCTAGGTGTTGAATTTGCTTGCTAAGCAAGTATTCTAGTGGACTGTGTGGGACAATATACTGACAAATTCTAAACTTCAACTGAGCAAAATACACATTCAGTAAAAACGAGCACAGAGTATACAAATGTGGGGATTAAAACAAATAGTCTTATAAGGCCAGAATCCCTAAGGGTGTGTGTTGCTCTATACCCTTAATCCTGTCAGCTAGGATGTAGAGAATTCTGTTCTGAGTTGGGTTCCAGGTCAGCCTGGATCTGGATCAGACCCTGCCCCAATAATGACGAAAGCAAAAGACAAAGGCCTTATAAATCTGTAAGTATTAAAGGCAGCAATATTCAACACCCCATGTACAGCTCATTTGAAAATGGTAAAGCCAGCCACAAATATGTAACCCATAACCTGCCTTGACATGGAAAGAGAGATTAGCACTTCCAAGGCCTATGTGTCTTTTAATTTTTTTTTTTTTTTTTGTCAATCAGCCAGCCTCATTTCCTTTTGGTGTGGCTTCCAATCTCACCAATGCTGAGTGCCCACCTCATTCTCTCCATGTTGTTCTCTGGAGCTTGAGCTTGGCTTAGCTGTGCTGAATGCTGCAGGGAGCTGAATTCTGGAGGTTTGCAGTTCTGATGGTTGGGGAATGGGAGAGTTCAGGAAGCCTTTAGTTGCTCACACTTTTCCACTGTATCTCTTTCAGTAGCTCAGGAGACTTTTCTTTAGATTTCTGGGCTCTGCAAGGAGGCTGATGAGGTTGGAAATTCCCCTTGTTTGGTCTTTCTTGCTGATGCTCGGCACACCTGGCATGCAGATAGCGAGGATTGGGGCCATGGTGGACTGGGGCTGCCGAGGATTGGGCTGCAAGCTCCTCAGTGGGATTCTGGCCATTTCCTGCTTCTCCACTGTGTCTAGGGAAAAACTATTTTGCATTTTTCAGATGAAGAGTATATTTTTCTGTAGTTTTGCTTAAATCCCTCCCTGATCTGGTTTGGCATGGATCCTATGCCACCATCTTACCCAGAAGTCCAAATTTCAATTTTTAAAAATGGAATTTAATAAAATGGCCAGATACAAAATAGATACAGAAAAAGCAATAGTGTTTTATATATTGTCAATTATCAGAATTTAAATATAAATGAATCATTAGTTGTTTCAGAAACAAAAATCTATATAATAATTCCTAGAACAAGTTAAGAAGACAGGAACTCATTAAACTTATTTCAAACTTTGTAGGGAAAAATACTGTCCATGGAGAGTCAAATGTAGTTTCAAAAAATACTGAGGGGCGATTTATCTTGTCAGATATTGCTATATGATAAATCCATAGTTACAGAGGTTATGCAAAGAAAAATAGAACAGAACAAATCTAGGTATTTTAAAAGCAAACTCATATATAACATATATATGTATATGTATGTGAACACATGTACGTGTATGTATGTATGTATATATGTAAACATATGTATGTATATACATATACATATATATGAACATATGTATACATATGTATGTATGGACATATACATATATGTGTATATACACAAATTGAAACTTAAGGGACTCACAATATTATAAAATGGTTACTTAGTAGAGGATGCTGAGAAAAATGTAGCAGACAGCTTCAGGTTTGCTGAGATGAACTTCCAGACAAAGCACAGTTATGGAGGAAGGGATATTATTTATTGAAGCTTACAGATCCAGGGGAAGTTCCATAATGGCAGAAGAAGCTGGCCTGCCTTCACAGGGCCAAGCAGGAGAGAAAAACCAACCAACCAGGCACACAGCACACAGAGCAAAACTACAGCCAAAAGAGTCACACAGCACTCTTCAGGAACTCCTGCTAGGCACACTTTGCATATCTTTACAATGGAATCTCAAACCCACCACCACATATTAAGACCAGCCCCCAGTGACATTGCCTCTAGCAAGGTAATTGCAGATGCAAACTATAACTAATAAAACACTGAATACATTGGGGGACATATATTCAAACTACCACAAATGTTTACTGTATAAAAATAAGAGAAAGCATAAAGTACAGAGGACTCCAATGATTTACATGTTTAAATGAAAAAGAAACATAAAAATAATAGAAAATAATACAGAAGAATATCTTAGTTCTCTAACTGGAAAAAATGAAAATTGTTGAAATTGATTATGTCACATTAAAATTTTTTATTCAGTATTGAGTGCCATTGAGACTAATATCTAGAATACACACAAGCCTTACACAAGGCGAAATAAATATTAACCCCAGGAGAAAAAAAGAGTCCAAAGATATATGTAAAGACAATTCATAGAAGAGGAAACTCAAAGGACTAATAAAATTACAAAGAGATACTCAAAATCTTTAATAATTAGATAAATATAAATTAAAGTAACAGTGACAAATCCCTGCAGACATGTCAGATAGATAAAGTAGTAGCTGGTATTGCTAAGTGCTCATAGAAGGGGAAAATGGAGGCATGCCTTGATGTATTATAGGCCAACCAAGTCATTCTGAGGCACACTGGTAACACCTAACAACATGAAATAAAGGAATGCCTTATAGCCAATATGCCACTGTATACAAAACTATAAGTGGAAATGAGGGAGGTTATTCCTTGAAGTATTATTTGTGAAGGCAGGAAGTTGATGATAATCCAGTGATCCTTCAGTGGAGGAATGGCTATGTAAGCATTATGCCTACTATTATAGGAATCCATATACTCTAGAACCAATGACCAAACTGTAGACTTGTTATCTCAGTATTATTAATAAATTTGAAAAGACTTGTGCAGAATAAAAAAGCAAGCAACAGGATGGTATTTATTCTACACAATAGTATTTAAGTAGTTAATAACATAGGCATCCAATCATTTCTTTCATGGGACCAAATGCAAATTTTATAAACTGATATGCAATCAAATGAAATTGCTATTTTGAAGGAAGAGAAAGAAAGCAGGAATGGAGAAAAGATATCAAGGGAAATACATAAAAATGTAAATGATAAATTGTAAGCTTGTGTATAAGGATGAAGAAAGAGGGAAAGAGGAAGGCAGGAAAAAATGATGGAGGTGTAAAAGAGGAAGGATAGCAGGACTAGTCTGCTCAGGTGGCCAAAGAAAATATTACAGAATAAGTGGATTAAACAAAGGAAATTAGCTTCTCACATTTTAGGGACCATAAGACCCATCAAGGTGTTGGTGTAGAGTCCCTTCCTAGTTTGTGTGCCTGCCTTATATCACCTTTGCATTGGGTGCTTTAGGCAAGAGTTCTCTGGGGTCTCTTCCTCCTTGTTCTCAGATCAGGGCCTCAGTCTGTGATGTTAACTTAATTAGATTTCATTCAAAGGTCTCTATCTCCAAATAATTACAATGTGGAAAAGGAGAATAGGGATTTCTGACACATTATCTCTGAAATTTCCATTCCTAAGGCCCAGACATTAAAAATTTGTTCATCATCTTGTCACTATTAGGTAGTGAGTGTTAAGGGTAAAAGAAGGAGGAGATCTGAATTATTGAGAGCAAGCTTTTACGACAGTTACTTTCTCATTTCTGGGACAAAACACCTAACCAGAAAGAGCTTATGGAAGGAAAAGATTTATTTATGCTTATTGATTTGAGCAGGAGTTTCATTATCAAGAGGAAAGCACTGCAGGTGTCACATCATGTCCCAGCAGTAGGGAAGGAACAGCAAAAGTGCAATCCATCACTGGAAATTTGGGCTGGACTCATACACCTCAAAGCCTGCCTCAAGTGATACATCTTCTCCATCAAGGCTCTGCCTCCCAAAGCCCTGTTGTCACCAGCAATGAGAGTAGAAACTAACTATTACATCTCTCAAAAGAGAATGTGGAACACTGTTCTCTTTCTATCTTTGCTCCCTGGACATTAGAAGATGAGTAGCTTCCTTCACTGTGCACCTCTACCATGACTCAATGCCTTGCTACAGGCTCAAAAGCAATGAAGCCCACTGTATTAATCAGGGATATCTGGAGAGGCAGAATTGGAACAAATTGGCACCCCACCTGGTATTATGGAGTAGAAGAAATGCAGAAAAGAGAGGGTTATTGAATTTGTAACACAGTCTTGTGTTTTGGAAATGGCCATGGACGGTGTGAAGCAGGTTTGCTGGATGCCTGCATGGAGACCTGATGGAGCCATGAGGATGGACTGTGAGTTTAGTGGAGACACTCTTGGAGGCAGTGTATTGTTGGGGTCAGGCTTATGGGTATTATAGCCAGTTCCCCCTTGCCAGTGTTTGGCATACTGTCCTGTTTCTATTGTTCACCTTATGTTGGCCAAGGTGTGAT
This sequence comes from Orientallactaga sibirica, assembly GCA_036365145.1. Classification (NCBI taxonomy): domain Eukaryota; kingdom Metazoa; phylum Chordata; class Mammalia; order Rodentia; family Dipodidae; genus Orientallactaga; species Orientallactaga sibirica. Next base: position 5,925,410 of record JAEOAD010000027.1, read on the forward strand.
GCTCACCCTCTGCTCATGCCACATTTCCCCTGCCATCATGGAGCTTCCCCTCAAATCTGTAAGCCAAACTAAACCATTTTCTTCACACAAGCTGCTCTTGGTTAGGTGATTTCTTCCAGCAATGAAAACCTGACTGCAACAGTAAAGTTGGTACTGAGGAGTGGTATCATTTGCTGCTAGACACCTAACTGTGTGGCTTTGGCCTTTTGCAGCTGATTTTCAAGAGGAATGTGGAAGGTTTGGAAATCTTGGCCTAAGAGACGCCCTGCAGTGCTGTAAGTACAGCTTGATGGACTAGTCTGGTCAGAGTTGAAAGACCTAAATGCAGTAACAACTATGGACTGAAGTCTGGCTTATGAGGGTGAAAAAGAGCTTTGCCTGGACTGGGCTAGAAGCAGTTTGTGTGAGAGGCTTGCTGTTATGCCCCTGTCCTGAGAATTTGTGCAGAGTTGCTTTGCAAAGAAATGGACTGGTATGAGCAGAGGGACATGGCATAGAAATGAAATCTTTAGGCTGAAACTGCTGCCCATTCAGCTGCAATTATATGAGATATTACAACCTTTGAGATTGGGACAACAGGAATAATGCAGACTCTTTTGAAGGGGTCTGACTGCTGAAGAAGTGTCCTGTTCTTCAAAGTCTGCTTTATTCCCCCTGGATTAACAAATTGGCACCCCACTTCTGGAACTAAAATCTGTATTAGTATGTACTCTCTAGAGGAAAAAAACTGCTAGAATGAATTATATTAAAAAGGGAATTTATTGGATTAGTTCATGGTAGTCCTATAGCAGCTTCAGGACTGAGAATCAAGGAACCTGGTAGCTGCTAAGACCACGTGGCCAGATGCCTCAGCAGTCCCAATCCAGCAATGAAGGCCTGTAGGCTTCTTGAGGACCTGCTGGTTTTTAGTTCATGTGGGTCTTCAAATGATGCTGGTCTTCAGTTCGTGCTGGCCTTTAATCCATGCTGGAAGGCAGCAAGAAGCTCTGGCAGCCAAGTGGAAGGAAGGGGCTCCCATATGAAAGGGGTCACCCACTCTGGGGAAAGGACTCACTCTGGGGTAGGTCTTAATTCTTCCTGGAAGCTACCTCAGAGACCCACCCAAAAGGGATTTCTGTGGATTACTAAACAAATCAAGTTGACAACACCTTAACCATCACACCCACCAACCATGAAATGAAATCCCAGAAAGTACACACAAAGATCCTTTCCCTTCTTTAAAGTTAATTATGTCAGTGTTGTAGTTACCTTATCTTTGCTGGGACAAAACACCTGACCAAAAGCAACTAATGAGATGAAAGGGTTTATTTTGGCTTCCAGTCTCAAGGGGAAGCTCTATGATGGTAGTGAAAAGCAAGGCATGAGCAAAGACCGGACATTATCTCTGCTATAGCTGGTGAAAACAGAAGCAGGAGAGTGAGCTGAGCTCTGGCAAAGGGGAGCTGACTATAACACCCTAAGCCCACCCCCAATAACACAGCACCTCCAACAAAATTGCCATCAGCAATTAATTCAAAATAATATTGATGCAATAGTAAATTTTGAGAAAGTCCTGAATTAAAAGCTCTGTATATCAGTCATACTTTTATTTGTGCCTTTATGAAAATGAATGGAGCAGCATATCAAGTTGGTGATTTGGTGATTTTTATTTACTCATTTCAAAATTTGAAAGTTAAATTATTTGCTATGACATCTGAAACAAATAAAAAGTGACTGAAATAGTGAAATATAAAATGAGCAACTCTAAAATAAATGCAAACTAGGTGAAATACTAATATCTAAAATGAGAAAGTAAATAAAGAAATGAAAAGGAAGAAATTGAGTAAAAGTTAATATGAAATATGATTGGGAAATATAAACAAGAATAAATAATAAAGACAGACAAGAAAACAACTTGCATTCTAATTAATTATGTTCAAATATGAAAACAAACTGTTCTTATATTAGAAGACACACATTTCAAAAGCAAATGTCAAACAAGATAACTATATTGGCATGACTGGTAGAGAATTACTTTAAACATTTCTAGCTTTCTCAAAACAATTCAAAACATGAATAACTCAACAGAAACTCAGGAGATCACTAAGGTAAATTGTAGTAACTAATCAATTTGTGAAAATATATTTAAGCACAACAGTGATGGGATGAATATAAACTAGGATGACATGATAGCACTTTTAACAGTTTGATGAAGACATAAAACCTGGCTATGTCAAGCCTCTGCCACTGCCACTGCCATCTCCACTTCTCTGCTGTCCCTCTGCCTGTTACTTGCCACCATCTTGAACTAGCCATGGTTGCAACTCTGACTGTTAAATTGGGCCAGGAAGGGATGGAGAGATTTCTCAGCCCTTAAGGCACTTGCCTGTGAGACTTAATGACCCAGATTCGATTCCCCAGTACCCACATAAACTTATATGTACAAAATGGTGGATGCATCTGGAGTTGTCTGCAGCAACTAGAGGTCCTCTCTCATCTCTCTCTCTCTCTCTCTCTCTCTCTCTCTCTCTCTCTCTCTGCTTGCAAGTAAATATATAATAAAAATATTTTTTTAAAAAGTAAAGGAGCCAAGCAGAACATGCCCTGGCTCTTAGCAGTGTTGGTGTCCTAGCCAGGAAGGCACTGTAGAAGATCTTCTAGATGTCACTGAGCTGGAAAGTGAAGTACCTGCTCCCAGCATGGAGGACAGGCCACTGCTGAGGACAGCCCCTCTGCCCTGTCATCCCTCTGCTCCAATGCCACACTGCCTGGCATCTGTGTAAGAAAGCTGGAGCTTCCCTTGTAGAAGTTGAACCTATCCAAGGACTTTCAGTGCTGGGAAGTCCTAAAAGAAGAGGAGAGATTTGTTTAAGTTATGTGTGTGTGTGTGTGTGTGTGTGTGTGTGTGTGTGTGTGTGTGTTTAGATGATGTATATAAAGATCAGAACACAACCTCTGCTGCCAGTCCTTTCTGCAGCATCTTTCCATGTTCATCACTGCATCTCTATGCCAGGCTACACAATCCCTTACACACTTGGGGGGATACTTTTGCCTCTGCTGCCACTTTGCTATAGAAAGGCTGGGATTCCAGATTCTCACTACATTTTTGCAGTTCTGAGGATTTGAACTCAGTTTGTCACAGGCCCGAGGAAAGATATTTTATAGCCAATGCTCTGGTTTCTGTGCGCTCAGCTGTAATGTAAGAGATGAAAGTTTGAATGTGTGATTTAACCAAGCTCAAATTGTAAACGCCCACTGTTTCTATGGACTCCAAATCACCATTAAAACATGCTGAAATGCCGTCTCCTTAAGGACACATTAAAGAATCCAAAGAAAGGAAGTTTCTCTATAGCACCATTGAAATGATGCCTTGTGTGAAGAAGATGCTTTGTGTGGGAAGATTGGGGACAAAAGAAATTAGAATAGCACACAGGCAAATGAGGATTAGGATATAGAAACATGTAATAGTATTTGCCTCTGTGGATGGAATCTTCCAGTTCTTTCATATCAATATTCTGGCTCAAGACATAGGAAATGATGCCTGGCCTTACATTTTCCAATGAGCTTATTTGCAGAGGTGAGGGTTTGCACTATGACTTTTTTATGAGTAGAAGGAAATAATTATCAGTGCTGCCAGGGTGGAGCAGTTGTTCCTATGGAGGCCTTCCTGTGATGCTCATTGGGATACATTTGCACATTAATGAAGCTGTGTGTTGAATTTAGGGCAGGCAGACTTATGCTGGGACTTGATTTTAATAAAACTTTCTGAGTGGAAAATCCATTTGCCTTCATGGAGAATACATCATCACTGGAAGGGAAGACTAACTTCTTTGAGAAAAGAGGATGGGAGGGATGCTGAATGTGGGAGAGGATTTGTTTTTCCTTAAGCAATGACTTCTAAGTGAACTAAAGATGTGCTCTTACCTTGCTGCTTGGTTTCACAAAGATACACAGAGATACACACCATGAGGACACAGGAGAGAATAAGTCACCTCAGAGTACTGGACAACAGAATGTTACCAAAGTAACAAACATTACAGAGCAATAATATGACATAATTAAGTCATGCCTTTAAAAAATAACTCTCAATATTAATTGTTTCATTTCTCTATTCTAAAGACTCAAACTAGCAGAATGGATTTAAAAACAACCTATTATTGTTGCCTATAGAAATGTACCTCACTGGCAAAGACAAGCACAGTTTTCAAATGAAAGGATGGAAAATTACATTTCAAACAAATGGAACTAGAAAGAAAGCAGATTCATTTATACTAATATATGATAAAATAGACTTCAAACCAAAATTAATCAGAAGAAGACATTTTGGGATATAAAGAAAATCTTAACAAATACAAGAAAATTGACATCATTCTTGTAATTCTAGTATTAAATTTGGCATCATAGAATAAAACAAGAAGTCAACAGAATGAATGACTGTAGACAATATACAAACTTTTGGAGACTGAACAACACATTATTGAATGATGAATGAGTTTTTGAAGAAATAAAGAGGGGATTAGAAAAAAAAAAAAAAACCTCCTAGGATCAAATGAAAATGCAAATACAAGGTACTAGAATTTGTGTAGCACAATGAAAATAGTTCTGAGAGAAAAGTTTATAACTATAAATGTCCATTCTAAAATAACACAGAAATCTTAAATAAGTAATGATTCATCAAAAGGTCTTAGACAAATAAGAACAATCCCAACCCCAAATAACTACATGGAAATAATAATAAAGATCAAGGCAGACATTAATGAAATATAAAAGAAAAATGGAAAGAATGAAACAAGGATGTAGTTAAATCTTGCAGTGTCCACTGTTGTTTTATCTCTACTGGTGATTTCTCTTTCTCCCATGGAATTGCATGCATAGCTTTTTCTAGCTGTGTCTCAACTGGTTTTTCACACAGGAGGTTTGCAGCTCAGCTCCAGCATGATTTCTCAGTGACCTTTCAGCCCAAGTATGTGGAGCCTTCAGCAATAGGGTCTTACCATCTATTCCTGGTGGGAAACCAGGAACCTTAGCAATGGCCTGTAATGTTTTGGGTGGTATCAGGGACCTCTCCAGCCAACAAGTCACAGCAAGGCATCCCATCCCTAGCACTGACAACTTTATAATAACAATCTGCGGCTTCTGGATGTGCCATTGCCCAAAACAGTAGGTTTCCATATAACTTATTCATACCCTCTTCCATTTTGGTTAACTCTCCCCTGAAATTTTTTTTTTGTTGTTTATTTTTATTTATTAGCAACAGACAAAGAGAGAAAGAGGGAGATAGAGAGAGAAAGGAAGAGAGAGAGAGAGAAAATGGGTGCACCAGGGCCTCCAGCAACTGCAAATGAACTCCAGATGCACACACCCACTTGTGCATATGGCTTACATGGATACTGGGGAATTGAGCCACGAACCAGGGTCCTTAGGCTTCACAGGCAAGTGTGTAACTGCTAAGCCATCTCTCCAGCCCACCCTGGCCTTTTCTTTACTCAACCTCTTCCCCTGATCTCACTTAGGCTGCTCCACCCTCCTGTAATCTGTTCTTCTTCTTAGACATATACAATATCATCTTTTTAAGTCCCCCTACCTCCCTTTATATTCCCTTTGCAGCTTACTTGGCTCTACTACTGAGTTTTATTCCAACTCCCATGCAAGTCCAAACATTTGTAATTAGGACCCACATATGAGAGAGAATATACAATGTTTGGCTTTCTCGGCCTGGGTTACCTCACTAAGTATAATATCCTTTCCAGATTAATCCATTTCCCTGCAATTTTCATCATTTCATTTTTCTTTACTACAGGAAAGAACTCCATTGTATAAATGTACCACATCTTCATTATATACTCATCAGTCGAGGGACATCTAGGCAGGTTCCATTTCCTAGTTATGAAACAAACATGGTCGAGCAAGTATCTCTAAGGTAGTGAGATGAGTTCTTACCATATATACCCAGGAGTGGTATAGCTGGGTCATATGGTAAATATATGTTTAACTGTCTCAGGAACATCCACACTGATTTCCACAATGGCTGTAACAAATTTCATTCCCACCAACAGTGTGGAAGGATTACTCTTTTGCCACATCCTCTCCAGCATTTATTGTCATATGTTTCCTTGATGATAGCCATTCTGAAAGTAGTGAGATGGAATCTCAAAGTAGCTTTAATTAGCATTTCCCCAATGGCTAAGGATGTAGAACATTTTTTAGATGTTTATATGACATCTGCATTCCTTCCTTTGAAAACTCTCCATTTAGTTCCATAGCCCACTTTTTAATTGGGTTGTTTGATTTTTTATTGTTTAGTTTGTTTGAGTTCTTTGTATATTTTGGATATTAATCCTCTGTCAGATGTATACCAAGCAAAGATTTTCTCCCATTCTGTACATTGCCTCTTTGCTCTATTTACAGTGTCCTTTGCTGTACAAAAGCTTTTGCATTTCATGAGGTCCCAGTGGTTGATTAGTATTTTTATTTACTGAGCAAGTAAGATTATATTCTGAAAGTTGTTGCCTGTGCCAATATGTTGAAGGGTTTCACTTCCTTTTCCTCTAGCAGTTTCAGAGTTTCAGGTCTGATATTAAGTTCTTTGATCCACTTGGACTTAATTCTTGTGCATGGAGAGAGATAAGGATCTATTTTCATCCTTCTACAGATGCATATCCAGTTTTCCCAGCACCATTTGCTGAAAAGGCTGTCTTTTCTCCAATGAGTATTTTTGACATTTTTGTTGAAAATCAGGTAGCTGCAGCTGCTCAGGCGTACACCTGAGTCCAATATTGTGTTCCATTGATCTATGTGTCTGTACCATGCTGTTTTTGAATACTATGGCTCTGTACTATAGGTTGAAATCGTGATGATACAACTAGCCTTATTTTTGTTGCTCAAAATTGTTATATATTCAAGGCATTTTATGCTTCCAAATGTATTTTAGGATTTTTTAAATTTTTGTAAAGAATAGCATTGAAACTTTTATGGGAATTGCATTAAATGTGTGGATTACTTTTGGTAAGATTGACATTTCCACTATATTGATTCCTTTGATCTAAGAACATGGCATGTCTTTCCATTTCCTAATGTCTTCTGCAATTTCTGTCTTGAGTGCTTTAAAGTTTTCATTGTAGAGCTCCTTCACATCTTTGGTTAGGTTTATGCCAGGGTACTTCATTTTTTTTAAGGCAATTGTGAATGGGAATGACTCCCCAATTTTAACCTCAGCATGTTTGTTGTTAGTGTATAGGAAGGCTACTGATTACTGCGTGTTTATTTTGTATCCTGCTACATTGCTAGAAGTGTTTATCAGCTCTAACAGTTTGCTGGTAGAGTCTTAGGGTCCTTTATGTATAGAATCATATCATCTGCAAATAATGATAATTTGATCTCTTCCTTTCCAATTTGTATCCCTTTTATGAGTGTCTCTTGCCTTATTGCTATGCCAAGACTTCTAGTACTCTATTAAATAAAAGTGGGTACAGTGGACACCCTTATCTTGTTCCTGATTTTAGTGGAAATGCTTCAAGTTTTCTCCATTTAGTATTATGTTCACTGTAGGTTTGTCTTAACTAGCCTTTATTATGTTGAGATATGTTCCTTCTCTTCCCAGTTTCGGTTGGACTTTTATCATGAAGGTATGTTAAATTTTGTCAAATGTGTTTTCTGCATCTAATGAGATGATCATGTGATTTTTGTTCTTCAGTCCATTTATACAGTGAAATACACTTATAAATTTGCATATGTTGAACCATCCCTGCATCTCTGGGATAAAGCCTACTTGGTTGGAGTGAATGACCTTTTTGATATATTCATGTATTCTGTTTGCCAATATTTTGTTGAGAATTTTGAATCTATGTTCATGAGGGAGATTGGTCTGTAATTTTCAGTTTTTGTTCTGGTTTTGTCTGGTTTGAGGATCAGGGTGATGCTAGCTTTATAGAAGGAGTTTGGTTGCATTCCTTCCTTGTCTATTTCATCAAAAAAATTTGAGAAGCATTGGTGTTAGTTCTTCCATGGAGGTCTGGTAAAATTCATCAGTGAACCCATTGAGCCTGGACTTTTTATTTGGGAGATTTTTATAGCTGCCTGGATCTTCATACTTGTTATAGGTCTATTTAAATGGTTTATCTCATCTTGATTTAATTTTGGTAGGTCATATGAATCAAGGGAATCACCCATTTCTTTCAGATTTTCAAACCTAATGGAGTATATGTCCTTAAAGTATGTCTTTTTCCAAGACCTTAAGGTGAAGCATACTTAAAGCTACATATTTTCCTCTTAGGACTGTCTTCATTGTTTCCAGAGAGGTTTTGGTATGTTGTATTCTCATCATCATTTGATTCTATGAATTTTTTATTTCCTTTTTGATTTCTTCAATGACCCTTTCAGCATTCAGTAGTGAACTGTTTAGTTCCTATAATTGTGCATGCTCTGTAGTTTTTCTTATTGCTGATTTGTAGTTTATTCTCATTGTGATCTGATGGAGTACAAGTAATTATTTCAATTTTTTGTATTTGTTAAAAGTTACTTTGTGTCCTAATATATGGTTTATTTAGAGAATATTTTTATTTTTTAGAGAATGTTCCATGTGCTACTGCTGCAAAAAAAAAAGTGTGTTCTTCAGCATTTGGATGGAACATTCTGTAGATATATGTTAGGTCCATTTGTTCTATGACATCATTTAATCCAGATATCTCTGTTTATTTTTTACCAGGATGACCTGTCAATTGATGAGAGTGGGGGTATTGAAGTCACCCACTACAATTTTGCTTTCTGTGACCTTAAGTCTAATACTCTTTGATGAAATTTGGAGCACTTATGTTAGGTGCATATGTGTTTAGACTTGTAATGTGTTCTTGTTGAATTTTTCATTAATATAAAGTGACCTTCTTTATCTTTACTCACTAATGTTGGTTTGAAATCTATCCTGTCAGATATTAGGATAGCAACACCTGCTTGTTTCCTAAGCCCATTTGCTTGAAATATTGTATTCTGTCTTTTCACTCTAAGATACTGTCTGTATTTTATGGAAAGGTGAGATTCTTGGAGGCAACAAACAGAAGGGTCCTGCTTTTTAATCCAGTCTATAAGCCTGGGTCTTTTGGTTGGGGCATTGAGACCATTGATATTAAGAGTTATTATTGAAAGGTATGTATTTATTCTCTCCATTCTTCTTGTTTTATAGTACTTTGTTTTCCCTTTATGCTCTTGTATTAACTGTTATTTGAGTAAGGTTTATTTTTTCTTGTTTCTTCATGAGTGTGCTTTCCTTTCTCTTCAACATGGGGGATCTCTTAAAGCATTTTCTGTATAGCTGGCTTAGTTGTCAAATATTCCTTTAGCCTATTTTGTTGTGGAATGCCTCTATTTTCCCATCATCTTGGATGGATAGCTTCACTGGATTAAATATTCTTGGTTGCCAGTTGTTATCTTTCAGAACTTGGAATATATCATTCCAGGCCCTTCTGGTTTTTAAAGTTTGTATTGAATAATCTTCCATTATCCTTAATGGCTTGCCTTTATAACTGACTTGCTTTTTCTCTCTATCTGCTTTAAACATACTTTCTTTGGTTTGCATGTTTGGTAGTTTAAATATAATATGGTGAGGAGAGGTTCTTTCCAAGTTTTGCCTATTTGAGGTTCTAAAGGCTTCCTGTATCTGAATTGGCATAGCTTTCCCAATTTGAGGGAATTTTTTTTCTGTGATTTTGTTGAAAAGGCCTACTATGCCTTTGGAGTGAAATTCTTCTCCTTCTACTATACTCTAAATTCTTATGTTTGATCTTTTCATAGTGTCCTAATATCTAGAAAAATCCATTCATACCTTCCTATTAGCTTGTCTTTATCTGTTTTGGACTGTGTTAGATCTACCACCTGATCTTCTAGTTTAGATATTCTGTTTTCTCCTTCATCCATTCTATTGGTGAGACTTTCTACAGAGTTTTATTTGGCTTACTGCATTTTTCATTGCTAGTATTTCTGACTGGTTTTTCTTCAGTATTTCTATTTCTTTACTCATGTCTTGTATTGACCTCCTTATTTCCTTAAATTGGTTTCCTGTGTCTTTTTTTATTCCTTTAATTTCATCTTTGATTTCTTTGAACATAGGTATAATCATCCCTTTGAAATTTTTCTCAGGCATTTCATCTAAATCAGTTTCACTGGAGGTCATTTCTGATTGATTTATAATTTTTGGTTAAATTATACTGTCTTGAATTTTTTGTGTTTCTTGTATTATGATGTAGAAATCTTTGCATCTTGGATTAATTTGATGCTTTTGTATGCTAATTATCTGCAGTATTCATAGCTGTATAAATCTGACATTATATATTTTCAGGATAGGAGCTTAACTTAATATGCTAGGTATGGCTCTTACTAGACTCTCAGAGTAAAGCAAAAGTGACCCTATGTGTTGGGTTTGCTTGATATGCAAGTATTCTAGTATGCTGGGTGGAGGAAATTACAGGCAAATACTAAAATTCAACTGAACAATATACATGTTTAATCCAAACCAGCATGGGGAATTTATGTAAGAGTGGGCATTAAAACAAACAGATCCTGTAACAAAGTCAAAGTTCCTAAGGATGTCTGTTGCCCCACACCCTTAATCCCATCAACTGGGAGGGTGATATTTCTGGTCTGTAAAGGGTTCTAATGTTAGCTTGTGGCCAAGTGAAACCCTGCCCCAATGAATGCAAAAAAAGAGAAAAAGGAAGCAACATATGACAGCCCCAAAATATAGCTTATTTAAAAATGGAAAATCTGACCATCCATCAGATTTAACACATAATCTGCCCTGGTATATAAAGCATGATTAGCACATCCAATGCAGGTCTATATATGAGGCTTTGTGGCAGGTACTAAGCTAGTGTAAGTAGGTCCTGTTGCCTTTTTGGATGGCTTTGGTCTCAGCTATTCTGTGTGCCCACCTTCGTCCCTTTTTGCTGTGCTGTGGGCTCAGGTATGCTGGCTGGGTCAGTGGGTCACTCCTCTGATACCCAGTGCTGAATGCTGTGTATGTGAATCCCTTCCCCATTTTTCTGGTAGTTGCTGTGGTGGTTGGGGGAGGGGAGGCTGCAGAGGGTGCCTAAAGTTGTACCACTGGTCCCCATGATCCTCATGAGCTACTCAGCTGGTCCCTGCTGTCTTCTCCTTCTAGTTTCTTGAGTTTGTGAGGAGGCTGGTATGAGTGGAAAATTCTTTCAGCTGGCATTATGATCAGGTAGTGCCTGGGGGCCATGGCCACACAAAAAAAGTGCTGCTGCTCAGCCGCTTCTGCCTGCTTCTGTCGTCTCCAGAATGTACTGTTGAAAATAATGTGTATTCTGCAGTATTTGGATTAAATTTCCTATAGATATCTGTTAGGTCCATCTGTTCTATGACTTCATTTAATCCAGATGAATATCTGTTCATTTTTTGCCATGATGACCTGTCAGTTGATGAGAGTGGGGTATTGAAATCACCCACTATAACTGTGTTTTGTGTTATCTGTGACCTTAATTCTAATAGTGTTTGTTTGATGAAATTAGGAGTAACCATGTTAGGTGCATATATGTTTAGGATTGTAATGTCCTCCTATTGGAATATTCCTTTAATCAATATAAAGTAACCTTCCTTATCTTTCCTAACTAATTTTGGTTTGAATTCTACCCTGTCAGATATTAGGATAGTGACACTTGCTTGTTTTCTAGGCTCATTTTCTTGAAACACCATTTTCCAAACTTTCACTCCAAAGTAGTGTCCATTTTTGTGGAGAAGTGAGTTTCTTGGAGGCTTAAACAGAAGGATCCTGCTTTTTAACTTAGTCTGCAAGCCGGTGTCTTTTGGTTGGGGCATTGAGGCTGTTAATATTAAGTTATTATTGAAAGGTGGGTATTTATTCTTGCCATTCTTCTTATTTTGTACTTCTTCTGGTTTTACCTTTCCTCTCTTATATTAACAATTATTTGAGTATGGTTTATTTTTTCAGGTTCCTTATATGTGTGCTTTTCTTTCTCCTCAGCATAGAGGATCCTTTCAAGTGTTTTCTGTAGAGCTGGTTTTGTCTTCAAATATTCCTTTAGCCTGCTTTTATTGCAGAATATCCTTATTTCTTTATCTACTTGGATGGATAGCTTTGCAAGATAAAGTAGTCTTGGTTGACAGTTATCTTTCAGAACTTGGAGTACATCATTCCAAGCTCTTCTGGCTTTTAAAGCTTGTGTTGAACAATCTACTCTTATCCTGATGGGCTTGCCTTTGTATGTAACTTGATTTTTCTTTCTAACTGCTTTCATAATATTTTCTTTGGTTTGTGTGTTTTGCAGTTTAATTATAATATGATGGTGAGATGTTCTTTCCAGATTTTGTCTTTTTGGTATTCTATAGGCCATTCTGTGTCTGTATTGGCATCACTTTCCCTACTTGGGGATGTTTTCTTCTATGATTTTGTTGAAAATACCTGCTATGCCTTTGGAGTGACATTCTTCACCTACTAGGCCCTGAAGTCTTATGTTTGATCTTTTCATAGTTTCCTGAATGTCTTGAAATTCCCATTCATACCTTCCTACTAGTTTGTCTTTCTCTTTGTTGGACTGTATTAGATCTGCCTTCTTGTCTTCTTGTTTAGATATTCTGTCCTCTCCCTATTACTTTCTAATGGTGAGACTTTCTCCAGAGTTTTCTATTTGACTTACTCTGTTTTTTGTTTCTAGTATTTCTGATTGGAATTTTTCATAATTTCTATTTCCTTATCCATGTCTTGAATTGACCTCCTTATTTCATTAAGTTGGTTTCCTGTGTTTTCTTGAGATTCCTTCAGGAGTTTTTTTTCTTCTTTTATTTCTTTGAGCATAGATATAATCTTTTCTTTTTTTGAAATCTTTGTCAGGCATTTCATCTAAAGCAGTCTCACTGGAGGTCATTTGTGATGGATTTGTAATTTTTGTGGGATTGCGTTGTTTTAATTTTTTGTTTATTGTATTATAATGCAAAGATTTTTTTTTATCTTGAGTTAATTTTATGGTTGGGTTTTCTAATTATCTGCAATGTTCTTAGCCATGTAAATCTGACTTTATATATCTTTAGTGTAGGAGTTTAAAGTGCCAGGTGTAGTTATTATACTCCACAAGAAATAGTAGAAGTAACCCTAGGTGTTGATTATGCCTGCTATTAAAGTATTGTAGTAGACTGGGTGGAGCAAATTGCTGGCAAATTCTAAAATTCAACTGAGCAATATACACATTAAATCAAAACCAGCACAGAGTATTTATGTAAGCATGGGGATTAATACAAACAGTTATTCTAATGAAGCCAAAGTCCCTAAGGACCTTAATCCTGTCAATTAGGAATGTGAGATTTCGGTTCTGAAATGGGTTCCAAGTCAGCCTGGTGCCAAGTCAGACCCTGCACCCAATGACAGAAGAAAAAGACAAAGGCCCTAAAAGTCCAAAAATGTCAAAGGCAACAATCATCAACACCAAAATACATCTTCCTTACACCAAGCCAGATACAGCAGGGTTACATATCTGGCTTTGTGTAAGTAGGCCCTGTTACCTTTTGGGATGACTACCAATCTCACCAATGCTGAGTGCCCACCTTGATCCCTCTCAGCTGTGCTGTGGACTCTTAGGCTGCTTGGTCACTGGATCTGGTATTCTGATAGGCTGTGATGGATGCAGGGATGCCAGGGGTGAATGAGTTCTGTAGAGGCTCATGGACAGTTGCAGGATAGGAGGCTGTGCAGGATTCTTGGAGTTGTACTGGAGCTGCTCAGCTGGTCCCTTTCCTTCAGTGGATCCCTGCTGTCTTCTCCTTCAGGTTTCTTGACTTTTCCAGGAGGTTGATGTGAGTGGAAAGTTCCTTCACCTGGCTTCTTCTGCAGCTCTGCACAGGCTGGGCAGTTGGGTGTCTGGGCATGGGGATCAGGCTGCTGGTGCCTCAGTGGGATTCTGGCTGGTTTCCCCCTTTCTGGAAGATCTTGGTCTCTCCTGCTCCTCTGCTGTGATTGATAAAAACTTATACAACTTTGCTTTTTGGTAGAAGAGTGTATCTTGCTGTGTTTCTGTTTATTTACTTCCCTAGAGCAGCTTTGGTGTGGCTATTGCACTAACATCTTACCAAGCTTTCTTTATAGATCAGAAAATATTGTTTTCTGTCACAACCCAGAATGTAAATACCATTATTCCTACTAAGTAGGTAAGAAAACAGATTTAGCCTATGAACAAAGGGCTATATTTATTAACTGCTGGTGATGTTAGAAGTATTTTGTCTTGAATATACACCAAAAAATTTGAGTCACCTTTGGTGGTCAAAGTATTCTATATCAGGAGTTTTTGTCAGGTGAGAACAAAGCCAGGCCCTCCCTGCCCTTCATACATCCTCTCTTCTCTCACCCTTCCTTCATTCAATCATAGTCAAGTCCACCCATTTTGCTATTGTATATGGATGTTTTTAAATAATATTGGCAGACCTGACAGAGTAGTGACAGAGAATATGTGGCCAGCAAAGTCTAGAATATTGATATCTGTTCCTTTACAGAAAAACTTTGTGAATCCATACTGTATAAGACCAAAAATATAAAAAAAAAAAAGTAGAAATGAACAGGCTTTCAGCAATTTTTCTTATTTTAAAAATGGCTTCAAAACCATCATGGTTTTATTTTTGGAGGAACAAAGACCTCAGGCATTGGACCTCCCTGGCTCATGTTACAGAACTGTTCCTTAAAAGAGCTATTTCCCTGAAAAGCATCCACACATTCCCAAGCCATCCTCTATAGATTTATGTGACAGGGTAACAATGAATTGCTCATTTCCCCATGGACCTTAGAAGCTATTTGAGCAAGAAGTATATGCTTAAGCCCAATGACAATCACTAAAAAATTGAGTGCAGACAGACTTGGGATTTGGGCAGGTACATGGGAATGAACTGGCAGTCAGTAAACTTGAACTTGGGTAGAATAATTACTATATGAAATTAATACTTATAAAAACACTAGGTGTGAGCTAAAATAAGATAGGTAAAACCTCAAGTCACTTTAGGAACTGCTGGACAGTACATTTTTCTTGGCAATGTTTTAGTACCTGTAAGCCTAAATACCATTCTACCAAAGGGGGTGCCATGGGCATGGGAGAGAACGTTCTGGTCTCCGTGGTTAGAGGACACCTGAGGAGAATCAAGCCATTTTGTCTTGTTGTGGAAACAAATAATGTCTCCAAAGGAATATAATAGTATCCAAATATAAAACCTCAGGGTGTCTAGGTTACTGCAAATATACAGAATCTAAAATGGAGAATTCAAAAACCATGGTGAAGAAACAACAATCTGATACTGGAGGGAGATCATTATGGGCTGAGGGGACATAGAAAGCAGCTCAAAAGGTCCAGGAAATGGAGGGAATTGCTAATTGGTTCCCTCTTTGAGTGACTTCTTTCCCCCAGCTTAACATGTATTCCAGGAACAGTAACCCTGCAGGCAAACATTCCCTGAAGAAGGAACCAAAAATGTGCCACGAGCAGGTAGTAATGACTCCCCTAGCACCCAGAGGACCCCACACAGCCTGGCCTGATAATCGATCAAGAGGCTACTCACTGGCCTTGTTCTTGTTCTTCCCCTCCCGTAATTTTGGACCATTGTCATTATCTCAAAGACAACACTTGGGATGGTAGTCCCTTATCCTTCTCAGATTTGGCCACACTGAAATACAATCCTCTCCCGTTTCACTACCATGCATGTCTATGTGGTTTGGATACTAGGCTGGGCCTGGTCTGTTGGGACTTCTGGAGCCTAGGATTGTGGTAATTCCCACTTTTGTGAAGCACTTGATTTATCAGAGTTGTACTGGGGCATAATGATAATAATACATGATACCTTCTTTCAAGCAACTCCCAATCTGGAGTTGAGGGTTGTGAGAGAGAAAATATGTACACATAGAAAGTTCCTAATTGAGCAAAACAGTAAAAAGAACACAAGATTCAGAATCATAGCAGGCGGTTTAACCCACACAGATGTGAACTGTAAAACATTTTCATTTCTGAGTTTCTTTTTAAAAAGCTGTTCAGATCAGTGATTCAGTAAAAAAATGGTACCTAAGGCAGTAGTTTCCATTAAGGTTATCCTGAGGGTCATATCAAAGTGGCATAGATAATAAAAAGATCACGCATATATTTGCATTTAAAGTGGCATGATTTACATGTTTTTGCATATGCACATGTGTTATGCATATAATTATGCTAACTGTATGGTCTCTTACATGCAGTGTTAAAGTTTAACTAAGTAGGCAGGAGGGGCCCGTTCTTACTTTGTCTTGCCTTGATTCCTTCTCACTCATCCACTGCTATTGATCTAATCATCTGTAGAAGAGGTATATATAAAAAAATAAAAACAAGTGGGCAGGATCTAGGCTGGAAATGTTGATTTACACTAGATCACAGATCAGAGAGCCCTGTGTTCACCTAATGAGGTTTCTATTTTCACATAAAATGAGGTAAGGCTGTATGTTCTGTATCAGTGAGAGAATGTGTCACCAATTATTAAAAATGAGTTAATACCATTAATAAAATGATTGTTCACATCTGTCTGTTTTTTCCCTACTGTCTTATGTGTGAGACAGATTTCACGAGAAACAGGGATTCATATAAGTGTTCAGTGTTTGTTGAAGCTAAGAATATCAGTGGTGTTATATCTACCAAATATTTTATGTATGGCTTTGTGTGTGTGTGTGTGTATGTCTGTGTGTATGTGTACATACACAGGGACACACATACACACACACATACATGAGCACGTGCACAGTGCTGGGTATTAAACCAAGGACTTCATGCATGCAAAACAAACACTCTGTCAACTGAGCTGTATCTCCAGCTCCTATCATTCTATTTTAAAAATAAACAATGATAAACTTGGTAGTATTTTCTGTACACTGAAAAATTGAGACTTATCCAAAGTCTTACAGCTAGTAAACGGTACAGCAGAGATTCTAATTTATTTATACATACTGGGTTCCTATGTTCAAGCCACTGGTGAGGTACTAACCATTCAACTCCAGAGTCATGCTAAATGCTATACATAATTAGGGTAATTATTTCCTGTCTTAAAACTGTGTACCCTTTCACTTTCTATCTGAAAACAGCTATTTTCCCATTCACTGAAGTCATAAACAGGGGAGAGCCATCTGGATTATTTTTATTGCATATCCAGAGTATCACATGGACCTCTTGGTTCTGTCTTTCAGTTATTTCATTCTTCCAAGCTCTTCTAATCTGCATTGCAACTTTTGCTCATATCATCATAAATAGCAATTTTCTCCCTATGTTCCCTGCTTTTGGAAATGGGAAAGAGAAAACAGAGTTGGCAGAAGGAATAATGGGCATCTTCATCTCCCAGAGCTACACATGGAGGCCAGGCAATAACGAGTCACTGTTAGTTTATGGAATACTCAGGACTAGAAAGATGGCTCAGTGGTCAAATGTTCATAAGCCTGAATCAAGTTCTTAGCATCCATTAAAGCCGATACCAGTGGAGTACGTGTTGGTAATCCCAATATACCGACAGCAAAGACAGAAGATAAGAGAATCCCACAACTTGTAGGCCAGCTCATTGAGCCTTCCCAGTGGCAAAACAATAAGAGAGATCTTGTCTTAAACAAAATAGCAAAAGGATGAACACCCTGAGGTTGTCCTCTCACCTCACATGTATGCCATGGCATGGTCATGCCAATGCACAGACATATCACACACATGTATATACACAGATAAAATAATTTAAAAAAATAAAAATAAACAAAATAAAATATTTTTATACAGAATTTTTACAAGTGCTATTTGAGAAACAAATATATTGAGAAGGTGGGGAAATGTTTCTTTTTCTGGAAACAGGGACATAAACATGGGCATTCCTGCATAATTTGTTTGTAAATCAAACAGTTTTCAATGAGAGGCCATTTGGTTGGGACAGATCTGTATTGCATAGAACCCATAGGAATAGGTCACTCTGTTAGATAATGCCATTATTTCATATGAAATTGGAGGAGGAATTCTTTTGTACAAAATTATCCCAGAAATCTTGTTAAGGGTACCTCCAAGGCTGAAAAAGAAACCCAGATTTTAGAAACTCCAATAAACTAATTTCACACCCTCTCTGAAAATTTATCATTCTTGCCAACCTGCTTTTCTCTCACTCCCCAGTGAAAAATGTACTAGCCATCATGAATTCAAGATAGTTTTAGCCAACATTTGTTATGAAGTGTTTATGTGTCAGGGGATTGTAAAATAAATAATTCATGAGCACTGGGTATTGAAAATTAATTAGTAATGTATAAGAAGACTTTCTACCTTTAAGGAGTTACATAGACACATCAATCCTTTAATGTTTGAAATGTGATTTTACATAAACTATCTCTTGTAATTATTCTTCCCATTTTCACTGATGAGGAAACTAAGTGTTAAAGTATTAAGTGTATAATTTCATAACACACTACCAGTCAGGATGAAAACCCAGGGCTTCTAATGTCAGATCTTTGCTCTTATATCATACTGCTAAGCTAGCTGCTGTGGCAATTTATTGATTAATTTATTTAATTGTTCACTAGTTAAGCAAATACGTATTGAACAGTTAGCCTTTTGTAAACACTTGCATAAGTCAGTGAACAAAATAGATGAAGATCTGATCTGTGCTCTCAAGGTGTGTATGTTCCTGGGAAAGCCTTACATGATGCAAATCTGCCTGTAAACTCAAGGATCTGGCCACATTTCACAGGGGCTCTGGGGCTCTTCCTTCTTAAGGACAGTAGCTAATTCTATGGACCAACTGTCCCCAGGTCCCAACTAGGGAGAAGATTTCTTAATCATGAGTTTTGGGTTAGCTATTTTTAACAACAGTCCATTGACTTGGCTGCATACATCAGTTACAGCAAAAAATTATTTAGAGCACAAGGCTGTTTGCATTTAATTAATTTAAATATACACGCACAATCTTAGGAAAATTAAGTAGACAAAAACATTTTCATGCATCACAAGCATTTTGCAAACATATACAGTGTAACCTGTTAATTACATTTTCCTTCACAAACCATTATCTTTTCAATGCCTTGCCTAATAGCTCGATACTTTTCACTTACATTTTAACTGCTCATGATTCATTTTTCCAGGCTGTTTCCAAAGGGATTGCCATGTCTTAAAGGAAAAGGAATATTATAATAGCTTGGTACAATAATATGGCATATAGCATACAATTTTAGGTCAAAGAGCTTGAAGGATCATTCAAATAATTATAGAACTTATTTGGATAAAATAATAATGTCAAATATTTTCTAATAATTGTCCTTTCTTCTATATGAAAAAAGCATCTTGGAATATGTATGATAGAAATTTCTGAATTTTGATAGGTACTCCATGCAGGAATCAAATGGCATCATCATTAATGTACCACTAAATTATCTTGAGACTATTTTTTTTCAAGGTAGGGTTTCACAGTAGCCTAGACTAACCTGGAACTCACTCTGTAGTCCCAGGCTGACCTCTAACTCACAGCGATCCTCCTACCTCTGCCTCCAAAGTGCTGGGATTAAAGGTGTGTACAACCACACCCAGCTACTGGAAATTACTTTTACTGTGTTCTTTTGGTCACTCCTGGAAAGACTCTGACTAAATTTGCTTCAATTCTAGACCACTTATCATCTCCCATCCATTCCTTCCCATTGTATGTTTTCATTGTTAGAATCCAGTCTCTTCTTTTAAATTTTTTTAAATTTAATTTTACTTTTTTTTTTCTATTTGTTAGGGAGAGAGAACTAGGCAGGGGGACACACACACACACACACACACACACACATACACACACACACACAGAATAGCCACACCAGGGCCTCTAGCCATGGCAAATGAACTCCAGATGCGTGTGCCCCCTTGTGCATCCTTATTACTGAGTAGAATTCCATTGTGTAGATGGACCACATGTCAAATGATGGACATCTGGGTTGATTCCAGTTCATAGCTACTGTGAATTGAGTAGTATAAGCATGGTTGAGCAAATATCTCTGCAGTGAAGAGCACCTTTAGGCTAGATGCCCAGTAGAGGAATGCCTGGAGCAGTTAGTAGCTCTATTTTCATAGTTTTGCTCAAGGGCTGCTTCCCTGACAAAGAAAGCATGTCCCCTCTCTCCGGGCACACTTCTTCCTGTCCCCTAGTCTAGGTAAAATGGCTACTTTCCTTTCTCACATGTACCAAGAACAACATTGCGATAGTTATTATTATTAATTATTATTATTATTATTATTATTATTATTATTATTATTATTATTTTGCCTCTGTCTTTTTGATGGACATGGGGAACTTATTTTTCTACCACCTACCAGAATGTCAATTAGTCAACTCAGGGAAGCCTACTGGAAGACAAATCTGACAGTTTCAACAGAAAGGAGTGTCCTTATGCTCAGGAATAGTCTAAATGATAGAACACACCACAAAAGAGGCCATTGAATCTTCATGAAAAGTGGTGAGGCAGGCAGTGTTTGCTAGCCTTCATTTTTGCTTCCATTGTCTTTTAATGTTTTATTGTTTCAATTTTGTACGTGTGTGTGCATGTGTGTATGGGCCTTTGTGTGTATGTGTGCAAACACATGTATCTTTGTATGGGTGTGGGTATGTGTGCATCTTTGTGTGTATGTGTGTGTGTGTATGTATCTTTGGGTGTGGGTATGTGTGCATTTTTGTGTGGGGGGGTATGTGTGCATCTTTGTATGTGTGTGGGTATGTGTCTTTGCTTGTGTGGTTACACATTTGTTCAAGTGCCAATGGAGGCCAGAGGTTTATGTCAGGTGTACTCCTTAATTGCTCTCCAGTTTACTTTTTTGAGACAGGATCTCGGCTGAATAAGTAACTCACCTGAATCAGCTAGATTTGCTAACCAGTAAGGTTCAGGGATCCCCTGTCTTCAGCCCCCTTCTTAGTGCTAGGATAATAGGCCTATACCATCATACCGAATTTTCACATGGCTCCTGGGAATCTGAACTGAGGTCCTTGCATAATTATTCATTGAACCATCTCTCTAACCCTTCCTTGGATTCTTACTCTCCCTTCTTCCTAAACAAATAGAAATAACATTTCAGCAAAACGAGGACTGTAGACTTCTCAGTACTGGCAGTAGCTCTGCTACCACTGGATGTAGTATGTGCGTGTGTATATTTGTGTGTTTGTGTAGCTGCAGTAGGACCAGCTGGTGGTAAGTGTCTTGGTCTCAGTGTCCAAATCACAAGCCATATATGCTTTTGTCTGCAATCCACAGGAGGCTTCTTGATCCATCCTTCCCTTATATGCTTTGGAGAAAAAAAAAATTACCAACTTAAACCACTTATTCTCTTTTTGCTATTTAGATTTCTATATGTCCCTCCCCCCAAAGTTAAGGAATTTGAAGTGTTTTGTGTTACTAATGTATATGTGGGACAGATTCATCTGAAGCATCTATACTGGCCTGTCACACACCCAACTTTGAAGACGTAAAATATAAATACTTAGCAAGCACATGTTCACACAGCATAGCAACTGAGAACCATGGTGTTTGGCAATACCATGGAAATCAATGTATGTTAATTAATTGATGGAAAGAATGTTGCAATAATTTCACTATCCAGCTTAATTACCTAGACTCAGGCATCTGCCTTTAATGGCTTCTTTCATATCTGTTAGATATTTATTAATAGCCAGCAAAAGTAGATGTTAATGTTCAAGAGAAAATAAGGAAACTTAAGTAGAAAGTTGTTATTACTTTCACACAAGAGATTTTTTCCCCCCTTAGGAACATTTAAAATGAATCACTCTATGCAGCAAACATATCAATGAGAAACCATCCTATGTATTCCCATAGCTGACCAAGAGCAAGTCAAACTAGGTGTCCCTACTTCTGCCATCTTTATTCAGCTGCCAGGAAGCTCTTTAGTGTCAGTCCATCTGATTACCATCTTCACTGTTCCTTTCCCATCACCATATCTCCCTACTCCCTCATTGGCAATATTCTCCTAGGCAACTCATTGTTTATAAATGCTCTCCCCGCTGGACCACGAGCTCCCAGAGGACAGGCTCATGTGTATAATTGCATCTAGTGTAGGATGATCCGAGCTAGATCTGGTGTTCTGATCACTTAAGGTCATCATTAACTACAGACATGCCGCAGCCTTGGTTTATGTACTTAATCACTTTTCACTCTTTATCATAGAATTTAACACAGAATGACTGAGCTCAATACCAGAGAAATGCCTGCTCCACAGCTACTGTGTGGTTGAGGAAGAGACCTTTTTCTACTTGCTTGTCCCTGAAATGTCTTTGTCCTCTTAATCTCGAGGATTACTGCCTTTATTTTCTGTGAGATAAGCATGGGAAGGTACTTTTTTTTTTTTTTTTTTTTTTTTTTTGGTTAAACAAGTTAATGCTGATTTTCCCTGTCAGGGTCTCCTTACGTAATCTTTCTGTTTCCTCTGGCCAGAAACATGGAGACATTTGTTGTTCTTTTCTTTTGGTCCTAGTTTTTTTTTTTTTTTTTTTTTTTGTTCCCCCATTTAAAAAACACAATGATAGTGGGGCTTACCTCATAGGACTGTTCAAAGCATGCAATAATGTAATGTGTTCAGTGCTAATGTGTGGCAAAAACTTCATAAATGTCATTATCTTTTTTATTTTCAGGGTCTACTTGAGTTTTCAAAAATATTTACTTATTTATTTATTTATTTATTTATTTATTTATTTATTTATTTATGAGAAAAAGAGAAGAGAGAATAAGTGTGCCAGGGCTTCCTGCCATTGCAAACAAACTCCAGATATAGGTGCCAATTTGTGTATCTGATTGTATGTGTGTACTGAGGCGTAAATCCCAGGCTAGCAGGCTTTGCAAGCAAACATTTTTAACCACTAAGCAATCTCTCCAGCCTTTAAGTTTTGTATTTTTGTGTGTGTATGTCTGTATGTCTCTGTGTGTAGTGTATATAATGTGTGTGGAGGGTGTGCATACTATAGGTGTGGTGGTTAGAGGATAACCTTAGGGTATTTGTATTTGTGTGTTTGTGTGTGTATATGTCTGTACGTGTAGTGTATATAATGTGTGGGGTTGCTCATGCTATATGTGTGGTGGTTAGAGGATAACCTTAGGGTCCTGATTCTCTCCCTCCTCCTTGGAGACAGGCTTTCTTTAATCATTTTGCTTCCACAAAAGCCACACTAGCTGACCCTCCAAGCTGTGGGTCTCTTCTGATTCTGCCTTCCATTGCTACGGGCATGCTGGGATTACAGACACATGTGTCACATTGCATTTGGCTTCATGTGGGTACTGGGGACATGAACTCCAGTTGACAAGTTTGTGGGGCAGGCATGTTTAACCACTGGACAATCTCCATAGCCTGAACAACTTAGTTTTTAAATTAATTTTTTCCCTCACCCACTGGCCTTCCCCATCCCTCAATGTGGTTTTATAAACCAATTCTGGTTAGTAGGAGGAAAATCTTATAGATTCAGGTCTCAGCTGAGAGATTCTACAATTAAATCAACACAAATCTTCTGACAATTTCACTAGTGCCACTAAACATATCTTGTGCTAAGACAGCTTAAGGCTTTTTTTTTAATCATTCCATATCATTCTATTATGTTATATCAACACTTCATCCTTAATTATAGTCCTCAGACCAGTAGCATCAATATTACCTGGGGTCATTAAAAATTTTGGGTTTCACAGAAATCCTACTAAATTAGAATTTGAATCAAAACCCCATATGACTCTTTATGCATAATGAAGTTTGAGGGATAGTTTTTGTAGGCTACACTGATTTTCCTCAGCTTAAAAAAATGGGAATAATTAAAGTGCTCACCTAACAGGTTTGCTGTAAGAAGTCAATATGTTAATGTATGTAAAATACATTGAATGGTGTCTTATACACATAGTAACTGCTACATGCATTTATAGATGCACTAAATATATATTACCATGCTGAGAAAAACAAAAGTGAGAATATTTCTCTCACTTTTGTTAATTGGCCACCAAAAATGCATGTAAAGTAGAGCTCAGTTTGCTCAGTTTGGGGCAAGATAATTTATACAGATAATGAAAACCTGTAATATATTCAAAAGATAGTGGTCAGTGTGTTAAGGAAAACTCAGAACAATGGTTGAAGAAACTACAATACAAAGATTCCAAAATACCAAATCCATCTGGTCAGGCTCATCTCACCCCATATTCTGGTACCAACTTCTGTAGCAGATAGTTTCAGGTTCACTGAGATGAACTTCCAGACCAGGCACAGTTATAGAGAAGGGATTTATTGAAACATACAGTTTCAGGGGAAGTTCCATAATGGGAGAAGTTGGCCTGCTCTTAAAGGACCAGGAAGAGAGAGAGAAGCCACAAGCCAAAAGCCACACCACACAGCACATTTCTTCAGGAATTCTAGGCAGAACTAGGCACTTTGCTTATCTTTAGATTGGAATGCCAACTCCACCACCACATCTTAGGGCTGGACCCCCAGTGACACCTTCTGCACTCAGATGACTGCAGATCTAAATTACAAGCTGTAATAAAACACTGAATATATTGGGAGGGGCATCTATTCAAACTATCATATATGAATGTTTCAAGTAAAAGGAGCAAATAGGGTGCTGGAGAGGTGGCTCAGTGGTAAAAGGTGCTTGTTTGAAAGACTGATATCATGAGTTTGATTCCCTGGTACTCATGTAAAGCCATATGCACACACTTGTGCATGCATCTGGAATTCAACCGCAGGGGCAAGAGGCCCTTGTGTACCCATATTCATTCTTTCTCTTTTTTCTCTCTCTCTCCTCCTTTGCAAAATAAAGGGGAAAAAGGAGTAACCAGTAGAATTCCAGGCACCAAGAGATACCAATGAGGGTGACACAAATCAGAGTAAGAGACTGGTGAGATTAAACTCCTTAATCTGACCTACACTATGGTGAGGAAATATGACAGAATGATTGTCTTGTCTTTCATGGGCAATAATTGATCTGGCAAGTCTGAGATAGGAAAGGACAACATCAGAAAGGAAAGGGAAATGTATTGGCCATCCCCTGTGTGTCATGTCCTCCCATACAGCTTCTCACTTAAGCCTGACAGTAATGCTGTGAGGAAGGGCATAGTTTCTGCATTGGATGAACATGAGAGCCAAGATTCAGGGAAGATGACTTACTCAACAATCACACAACTAATTCATATCTAAGTTGATATTCAAATTTGGTGATTTTCAATGGACACTCTTTCCCAATATACACAAAGTGCTGAATCTTGCCAAGTTTATTGCTGGTAATGAGCTACATAGAGTAGGGTATACTGCCAAGTAAGAAATAATTTTGGTAAGAAATAGTAATGTTAGTAAATTGATAGCATCACATCTAGGTAATGGTAGAAAATAAATTCTCAGATGCAAGAAATAACTTTTTATATAGGTATGCTTTAGAGCTCCTTCTAGGTGCGAGGTCAGTCCCCCTGGCTCCTTAAAGAAACCATACCGCTAAGGAAGGCAATTTGGGGATTCCAAGATGCTAAGGAAATGAATTAATCAGGATACATGTACTTCCCATTATGTTCAGATGGCAAGTGTGTGGGGCCAGGGTCAAGGGTTCAGCAGCTATGGAGTTGGAAGCACTACCATTTCATGTCAGCATGAGGGCAAAGAATGCAGGGATTGGCTGTGATTGAAGTGTCAATAGTTAGAGCTGTAATCACAACTTCAGGAGAGATCAACACCTACTGTACAAGAGGATTTAAAAATCCAATAAATAAAGCTAAATGGAGCTGCTATACTGAACGGTGGCATAAAGCCATGGTTTACTGGCAACATAGAACATCAGTGCATAATGGCTGAACACAACCAGCTTGCTGTGTCGGCAGCATGAAGCCCAGCCTGAAAAAAGCCAGAGAGAGATTTTGAAGTGATTGACCAAGTGACATGATTTGCGAGGGCTTTTGTGTACCATTTCACTGGTCAGTAACATATACAAGAGGTGGAAAGGCCTGAAGCACCCAGGCTTGCATTTATACTACTGATTCTCAGTTTGGGATTTGGAAAGAAGCCAGAATTGGTCACAACATGATCTGAAATCCACAAGTATCTTCTAATTTATGTATAAAACAGAAATTAAGGTTAAAATTTAAGAAACATCTTAAATCACATTTGTTTAAGTATTTTTGACAGGTCTCTCATTATAGAATTTATTTAGTTTAAGCATAACTGTATATATATGTATATATATATATATATATATATATATATATATATATATATGTATGTATGCACACACACATATGTATGAGTTTCCTAAAATGTATGAAAGAATTATTTAAAACATTAGTCTTCAGTTATGTCTTTGTAAGTGATATGCACGTATATCAATGTGAGAGCTGTGGCCACATTCTTTGCCTCAAAAGGAGAAGGAATGAGCTGTTTTTACAGCTATGTCTTTCCTGTATCACTATTTCTCTGTCATTTATTTTCCTGTTGCCCCTCGTAAAAAGCTGTTTTAATTTTAGAAACAAAATAAAATAGTTTTTAAAAATAAAATATCACATATGAGAGTGATTGAACCTCTACTTTTTGTTTTTGTTTTTTTAAAATTAAAACAGAAAGTCAGTGTGGATGTCAGAGATAGGTGAAGCTTGAGCTCTCCCTGCAGGCTTTTGTTACAGTAGCTGTCACAGAGGAAGGGACTAGCAGAGCTGAAAATCATCCCAAAGTTTTCATCAAGGAGAATGATTTCCTTTGTCCAAGACAGAATCATTAGTGGTTACCTTGATTGACACTGATATCATACAAATTCCTGGTGCCAATGACACTTTATGACATTAGTGAATATTTTTAGTTAGATTCTTGTTGCTGTGAACACATATTTGACTTAAAGCAATGAAAGGAAAATGGTTGAATTCAGTTTATAGTTCTGAGGGGGAGTTTCATGACAATGAAGGCCTAGTGGCAGGAACAGGATCAGAGCTCATCACATCTTACCAGAGTCAGGAAGCAGATGGAAACAGGAAGTGGGGCTAGGATACAAAACCTCAAGGTCCACCCCCAGTGATTCATTTCCACTTGCAATGCTGCACCTCTTAAAGGTTCTACATCTTTCCCAAACTGCTCCATTTGCTGAAGACCAAGTGTTCAAACACATGAGTTTATGGGGCCACTTTACATTCAAACCATAACAATGAGGCTATGAGATTTTCTTTTTCCCTTGGTGGGTCTCAGTTCTATATTAGAAAATAAATAGAATAAAGATGAAAACAACATTCAGAACAGTACACAATAACCCAGAACAGTGAGTGCTACTTCTAACTTTGTCACCATCTCCCCAAGAGTTGACACTGAGGAGAAGGATTACACAGGCCTTCTGTCTCAGGCTGGGATCCAAATCCACTCCAGATGGAATAACTGTGGAGTCATAATCCATTGTAAAAGCCTTTGTTATGAAATAAACCAACAGCAAAGATCCGCAGAGAACCTCCTGCAACCCATACACCCACACAACTATCCAGAGATATTCTTTATTATTATTATTATTTGAGAGAGACAGACAGAGAGAGGAAGAGGCAGAGAGAGAGAGAATGGGCAAGCCAGAGCCATTTCAGCATCTGTGAACAAACTCCAGATGTGTGCACCCCCTTGTGGGCATGTGTGACATTGCATGCTTGCATCACTTTTCCATCTGGCTAAACATGGGACCTGGAGATCTGAACAAGTGTTCTTAGGTTTTGCAGGCAGGCGCCTTAACCACTAAGCCATCTTTCCAGCCCTATCCCAAGATATGCTTTATCATAGCTCTAGCAGTGCACTGAATCAATAATATAATAATCATATATGATAACATTAATTACTTAATAATATTTTATTTATTTATTTGAGAGAGAGAAAGAAGGAGGCAGATAGAGAGAGAGAGAGAATGAACATGCTAAGGCCTCTAGCCACTGCAAAGTCATTCTAGACTCATGGGTCACCATGTGCATCTGGCTTTACTGGGTGCTAGGGAATCAAATCAAGTGCCACAATCACTGAGCCATCTATCCAGCCCTTGATGAACAATTTTTGCCAGCTGCATAATCTTCATCATTGTTGTCTTTCAGAATAGGACACACATATGTTTGAAAAATCCTTTCATGGATGAGCAACAATTTCATTTTAAGCAACTTACCCAAAGTCAACCAATGGATTGAGTCTGGAAGCAGAGCTCAAGTTCAGAACCATCAAGAAATTGGCTATGCTAAGTTGCCTTTGATAATCTTATTTGATGCTGGTCTTTGCTTTAGAGATGCCTCTAAATACCCATGATCTAAAAGCAACTGTTAATTTAGCCATCATCCCTGCTCTTCTTCAACCAGTGCAGCTGGCACTCCTACCAAGCTAGAAAAATAGACACAGTGTGTAGTAGACACATGGAAAACTGCTCAGGAAATATGACTGGTGAGAAGCATGTGAGGTGGGGGCTAGGAATGTGGGTGAGGTAGATAAAGATGTCATTACCAAGTCTTTGGGAAGCAGTTGATGTGGATACACTGATGTGGAAAACACCATCAGTGAGTGGAGAAGTAAACGATGGTGGTAGGAAGAGAGGAGTCTCTATGGGAATGCATCATACTAATGAATTACAGAAAGGAGGAAAGAAAGGGATTTGTTTGGATTTTTTTAAGAGTTAGAAATTAGGGAGAGGATCCAATATGTCAACATTCATTCATTTCACAAATCTTCCTTGAGCACCAGAAATAAAAATATCCCTAAGTGTTTCAAGCTTCCTTGTGCTAAAAATTGAGGAAAGAAAGAAGACATAGGTGATAAAATGTCATGGGTGCTATGATAGAACATTAACAATGTACCATGACACAAAAAGGGACTAGGGGTTAAAATTCTAAAGAAGACACGGCTAACTAGGTTTCATAGAGTAACAATGAGTTAATAAAAGCTTGAAGAACAGGAAAGCTTTTTCCAAGTGCGAGAGGAAGTGGGGTGGAAGAAAAATGGTATTTAGGGAGGCACCAGGAAGTACACAGACAAGAAGGTATATGTCACAGTGTCCTGTTAGTAGTTTCAAATGGCTGGATGATGTTGAGATGATCAAGGAAAATCTGGAGAAAAACAATTCTAGAGAAGATATAAAGGTCCAGGTTATGGGGCTTTTAGTGTATGTGTGCATGTGTGTTGCAGACACATGCGTGTCATGGTGTATGTATGATCAGAAGACAGCTTTGAATGTCACTCTGATCCTTGCCATCCACCTAACTTGAGGCAGGGTCTCGGTAGTTTGCTGTTCCGTTTGCCAGTCTAGCTGGCCCATGAGCGTCTAGCTGTTCCCATCTTCCCATCGTATGCTGGGGGTTACAGACATGTTCTGCTGTTCCCAGATTTACTTGGGCTCTAGGGATCCAAACTCTTCTCTTCATGCTGGATCAACAAACACATTATATATATAAAATATATTATATGCTGAGCCAACTCCCCAGCCCATAACCCCCACAAGGTAATCACTTTACCAACTCACCTAGCTCTCCAGTCCCAGAATCAGACTTTTAATGCTTACCTGGACCTC
Organism: Orientallactaga sibirica; assembly: GCA_036365145.1. Classification (NCBI taxonomy): domain Eukaryota; kingdom Metazoa; phylum Chordata; class Mammalia; order Rodentia; family Dipodidae; genus Orientallactaga; species Orientallactaga sibirica. The sequence goes on from JAEOAD010000027.1 coordinate 5,954,912, forward strand.
AGGAATTCTCTCATCCCGAGATCCTCCTCTATTGCCCCATCTGACTAAAATCAGGTCACCAGACACCACATTCAGTGTCCCTGAAATAAGGACCATATGCTGCATTTCTGCTTGGGCTCAGTTCTAGGAAAAATTATATCATTCAGATCATTTTGTTTACCTTTTAACACAGATGCCAGAAAATTTCCAGAAGATTTACCATCCAAGTGCTACAATTTTCCAGTGACTAAAAGTACCTGTTCTCTCTTCAAGAAGAGTTTTATTCTATCTTTGAATACCTTCTCTTGTATTATGTTAAATCTATTGTTCACTCTTGTCCTTTTTGTATGTTTGGTGGGAACACAAATAATAAATAAATTTATCAGCCACCAGTTTCCTTCCCAGCAAGATAGTCCTGTATTTCTTCTGTCTCCTTATTTGTCTTCCTTCTAACTGTGTGTTTTCTATTTATGGCCAACATTGGATTTGCTAAGGAGATTTTTGTGAGCTTAGGGTATACAAATTCCATGGGACTTTTCCATAAGCAATAGAAAAGATCTACTTAGGTTGAAGAATTAGAAGCATCTCAGGAATTACAGATCTGCAAAATCTCCCCCAGAGCTGTGTTTATCTTTGTTTGAAATATCACCAGGCAAGCCTCTCTGTTCTAATGGAGTTGGTACTGATTTCACTGTCCTGGCATCTGCAGTCTTCCACATAGTCTTTGCTGAAAGATTATCTGGATGATTCAGTCATTCATCCTTCTTTGCGTCCCTAGTTCCAATGGTTTTACTTGTATTAAATGGGGGAAAAAAAAACAGAGGAAAGTTATGGAAGCATATAAACTTAGTTTTTAATGTGCAAATTTTAAAAGGATCTAATAATATAGTAGCTCATGATATATGCAGCTCAGTGGTAGAAGGCATGAGGCCTTGGATTTAATCTCTAGCATTGAAAAAAACTAAAATACAATAATACTAAAATACAATAGCTGCAGGGAAAGCATGCACATTCCAGCCAGAATCAAAGTAAAGGAAAAGCATTTCTGAAAAAGAAAAAAACAGTTATACATGAGTTTATGTATCTGCTGAGTCAGGTTGAAACACTTCTTGTAATGTGTTAGACATATTCTAGATTCTACAATGGAAAATGGAAAGTTTTCTGTCTTGTGGGGGGTGAGGACCAGGATGGAGAGTGGAGAGAGATAGCTTCCATAGAGGGTTAACAGCATATATATTAGGTGGTTTGGGCCATTTCCAGTGGAAATGGAAAAGATTTCTAGAAGGGCAAGCCTATGACAACCAGAGAAAATGGAGAAAACATGATTGCCTTTAAAATGACATCTCATGGTAGTTGTGTTTTCTCAATGGATAGTCAAGATTTGGGGTTTTGTATGTACTTATCTCAGTAAAGAAAAGGAATACTTGAGTTTCGAGCTAATTGAGGAAAGTAAGGTTCTTGCAGCCATAGCACATGTTATTTTACACATGGTACAGGGATAACTAGATTCCCTCAAAAATTAAATTCATGGTCTCCTTTGGCTGTGTTTTGGGTGGAGTCTGAGTTTCAATTTAAGCAGAGATTATAGCTTCCTATGTTTGGTGATCTTTAAACTATTTTTGCCCTCATTTTCAGTTTCAAGCTTTTTTGTTACCTTGTGGCCAATGGAAATGCACACATTAAATTTTATTAAATTTCATTAAAATCATTAACATCCATACATACAATGGTGAAACAAAAGCTTCAGGAAATAATAGTCTTACTAAATGTAAGTTTCATATCAGGGAATCTATTTGCTCCAACTGATAGGAACCTGAACAGATAAAGAGTGACCACCATATGACTATATGGAAACAGAAGTGAAGCAGTATTTGATACAGAGAAATTGTAGAGGATAAATTCTTTATTAGAGATTTATAAGCTGTATAGTTCAAGACTATCATTCTCAGATTCAGTATTCTACTTGGAAAGCAACAATGTTATTTTTCTAATAAAATATCATGTTGCTATTAATATGATTTTCTATTGCAATTATAATCTGTTGTAAGTCTGCACGGCAGGGACCGGGCTTAATTCTCTCTTATGCAGAGCCTGGCTTCCTGTTGGCAGCCAGTACGTGTTTATTATCAGTAATAACAATAATAATCCTAATAATGATAACTTGGTGATTAGAATTGTTTGCAGTAACATCCAAAGCTAGGATTATAAGAACTCCTTTCTTATGGCTTCCATTTCTATCTTACATGGTTTATACTTCTTTCAACTATCAAAAAATGTATTTTCTATTTCCCTTCTGATTTAATCTATTTGGCAAACATTAATATTGTGTGTGTGTTCCTTATGGAATTAAAAATTAAATGCCTTTTCAACTGTCTCCTTGTTTGTCTTACTGGGATTCCAAAGAGGTCAGAACAGCTATTGCAGAGCAATGTCTTTGTTAACTGTTGCTTCAGCAGCCACAGAGAGCTCAAAATCCCATCAACTACCATTTTGGTGTTCTTTCTATGATAACAGCATAATTGATCTTAATTTTCTAAAATTCTCAGTGATTAGTTTCTTCTTTTAAAGTTAAGAGACAGGGAACTTAAAAAAAATGAATGTGTACTTCCTTCTAAGACTACTAAATTTTATATGTTTCAAATCAAAGTTCTAATTCAAAAGTGTGATAAACAGAAAGAGAATGAGAAAAGTGATCTGTACCACTGGAAAGTCGGGATGCCCAAGAGATCCCAGTGACAGTAGGAAAATGAAAGGAGTGGGACAGAAGGTAGAAGACAGTGGGAGGCAGATGACAAAGCCAGGAGGATTTCAGTGTGGCCTCAGTAACACGTCCAGGGAGAAGGAAGGAAACACAAATGGGATCAAACAGAACATGGTGCTGAGGTAGAGAGCTCCAGGAAGGAAGAAAGGAAAGCAGACGTTGGTTTTCTGGCTTTGTCAAAATGGAGAGGAATTCTGAGTATGGATTGTCTTTTTTTGAAATGAAGAGACCAAATCAAAACCTATTTGATTTTATCCAAACTTATTTTCCCTCTTAGATTGATTATATGTACAAAATAATTTCAATTTCCTTACTTAAGTAATGAAAGTTCTGCATTGGCATCATGTCCACTCACTGCCAAACACATGTGGGCAACCACAGCTATCCACAATTATTATTGCTAATCATGGCTTCAACTATTAGTTGGTATCATATTCTATTGAAATTCAGATTATTTAATGAGAAAGTGATAATACTTCCTACACTCATATGTGTATGTATACACAGATATATGTGTGTATATATGATTTGTGTGTGAGTGTGCATGTAACATATGTAACATGGTGTGCATGTGGTGACCAGAGAACAAATTTCAGGTGTCAGTCCTCACCTTCTACCTCATTCCATACTAAGTCTGTCTTTGCTTACAGCTCCATTTGCCATGCGCCTATGATGTATCTCTTCCCCAGCAGGGCTCAGACCACTGGAGACTCAAGTTGCAAGCTCAATATTAATAAAAAAAAAAATGCCTGTGTCTATGGAACCATGCATTCAAACCACCACAGACATTATGTACTACACGATGGGTAAGGGTGAGATGGTATTCCTCTTGATCACTAACAGGAGATTTTGCACAGCTTCCTGAATTACAATATTTAGATAGTAATATCTACTTTATAATTATCTTAGAAAGCAACATACATTGGTAGGTACAAAATAATTGGCATAATCGGGCCTATTATAATATATATATATGTATATACACACACACACATATTTACTAGAAGACTGTGTTGGGGGAGTGGTAAGACAGAAGAAACAGGTAAGTGATTACAGTTCATTTTACTTTGTATATAAGGATAGCATCATAGATAGCTATGCACTGTGGTACCTGCATCAGTTAGCCAGTGAGTAAGGTTGTGGGTTGAGAGAGGAGTAAGCAGTCACAGCTCTCGGGCAACATTCACATCATCTGCTTTCTCATACCCATTGCATATGAAAAGCAAAGTTCAACACTATGACATCTGCTGCTCTTTATGTTAAATAAATCAAGGCATTCCATTAATTAATAAGATTTTCTTATGCATCGTGACAAGGTTATCCAATTTGCTAGTGAGGTGTAACTGAATCTGTTATAAAGGGGAAAGTGCAGGTAGGCTGTGTTTAAACTGCAACTACTGTGCAAAAGGAAAAAAAAAAGCCCCCTCTGTTTAGTAAATGCATTTGCTTAGGCCCTAATGAACTATGAGTGGAACAAGGTTAATTGACGAAATGATACTTGTCTCATGCTGTCCTGGGCAGCACACTCAGGCAGATGCATGAGACAGGGATCCTGCTGTGCTGACAACAATGATTATTATAAGTGACTCTTTTCGCCCTCACGGGTGTGGATCTTCTAGAAGCTTTCACCCTGGAATCTTACTTTTGCACTAGAGCCAGTCCAGGAAGGTTAGTAAAACTGTAAAACCCAAGGACCATGGAGTTTGCACTTCATTTAAGTATGTGGAAGGCTACAGATTGACACTGACCTCAAATGTTGCATTGAAATTCTATTTTGCATTTAAAACCTCCCTTTTCTGAGCACTAAAACACGTGTCAGTCATGGTGCAGAGAGCCTCAGCGTGGGATCTCATGCGTTTTCCATGGTGATGCCATGAGGTAGGTGCTATCTTCTTGCCTATAGGCAGAAAAAGAGAAACTGTGGCCACTGTGTTATGCTCATTTCATTGCACTTTCAGTTTTTCAGTGTTTGAATATTCAGCTTTTTAACCTGTATGAACTTTAAAAAATATATTTTTATTTATTTATTTATTTGAAAGAAAGATGGAGGGTGGGAAGGAGGGAAGGAGAGAGAAAGAATGGGCACACCAGGGCCTCTAGCCACTGTAAACAAACTCCAGATGCATGTGCCCCCTGGTGTATCTGGTTTATGTGGGTCCTGGAGAATCAAACCAGGATCCTTTGGCTTTGCAGGTGAATGCCTTAACCACTAAGCCATCTCTCCAGCACCTGTATGACTTTTTTGCACAGTTGGTTGAGCCATTTACTGACCAAGTAATGGTCATAGGTTCAATGTCTGACTCAGAAAGCAGAATAGAATCACTTGAACTTGTGGATATATTTACAAATCCTAACTTCACACTGAAGCGGATGGAGCATTCCAAACTTCATTTTCCTAGCTCTTGAGAGAATAAATGGAATTCTCAGGAACATCAACAGACTGGATATGGCATTTAGAGGAGATGGTGCCATGATGGAAGAATAATTTCTCACTCCACACCTTGTGAGTTTGCAGTGCCCACCCCAACACAATACAAATTGACAAGAAAAACACACTTTAATAATGTGTATAATTCCTACACCCATGAGAAGTAATTGGGAGAATTAAGTAAAATTTCTAGAGTAGATTTGATTTTTTTCAAGGTACTGAGTATTGAACCTAGGGCTGTATTCATGCTAGGCAAGTGCTTTACCAATGAGCTGCCCGAGTAGATTGAAAGAGTCATGAGTCCTTCTTTTCCAAATAGGAATGCTTGTAAGTTTATCTGTACATGGGTGGTATCTTATGAAAGGAAGTTGATGCTACTTGTCATTTCAACTATTAGGTATAGCAAAAGTAGTGATGGGTTGGGAATGGGAGACATGGCTCAATGGGTAAAATGCTTTCCATGCCAGCATGAGGACCTTAGTTTAGATCCCCAGCACCACAGGAAAATGACAGATAGGGCAACATGCAGCTATAACCCCAGCCCTGAGTAGGCATTGGTTAGGAGGATCCTTTGGGTTACTAGCTAGCTACAGCACTAGGTTCAGTGTGAGACCCTGTCTTAAAATCTAAAGTTGAGGGGCTGGAGAGATGGCTTAGCGGTTAAAGCATTTGCCTGCAAAGCCAAAGGATCCGAGTTTGATTCTCCAGGACCCACGTAAGCCAGATGCACAAGGGGCGCATGCATCTGGAGTTTGTTTGCAGTGGCTAGAGTCCCTGGCATGCCCATTCTCTCCCCTGGCCCATCTATCTCTGCATCTCTCTCTCTCTCAAGTAAATAAATAAAATATATTTAAAATTAAAAAACAAAACTAAAATTTAGAGTAACTGAGAAAATCTTTCAACATTGGCCACTGACCTTCACACGCACAGGCACACAAATGCACATGTACACACATGCATGCCCCCACACATGCAAAGTTTGAAGCTTACTGGAAAAGAAGGATTCTTTCAAAACTACTTGGACTGTTATTTGTGATTTAAACTGAACAGACTCTTCTCTATTTTCAAAGTCATTGGAAACAGGCTGCTGAAACCTAAATGTCTCATAAGGACCATCTAATAGGTTTAATGCTTTGTTTATTTTTGTTTAAGTGAGACAGGGGACACTTTGGAATTTGTTTCATTAAATTCTTTTTAAATGTATCTTGACATCTCAATTGCCGGTTTTAAAGGAAGTTAAGCAACTCTCACTGTTCTCTAAATAATCTCTTATATGTGTGTATTACATGTGTGGATGTGAGTGTGCATTCAGTGCACGTGCACAGGTGTGTGCGTGTGACAGTACAAGTGTGGAGGCCAAAGGGTGCTGCAGTTATCATTTAAAAATATTTAATTTTTAGTTATTGATTTGAAAGAGAGAGAAAGAGGCAAATAGAGAGAGGGAGAATAGTCACACCAGAGCCTCCAGCCACTATAAACAGACTCTAGACACATGTACCACCATAGACTTCTGACTTACATGGCTATTGGAAAACCAAACTGGGTCTTTAGGCTTTGCAGGCAAATGCCTTAACTGCTAAGCCATCTCTCCAGCCCTGCATTTACCTTTTTGTTTCTGGGACAAACATCTGAACAGAAGCAGTTTATGTGAGGAATGGGCTGATTTCAGGCTTACAGATTCCAGGGGAAGCTTCAGTATGGCAGAGGAAGTTGGCTTTCTTTATTATACATCCATAACAGAGAGAGAAACAAACAGCAGCAAGCACTAGCAGGCAGAGCTCCAGCTGGTTCTCTACATACCTCTTAGGCCTGAAGTCAAGATCTACCCCCAGTGACACACCTGCTCCTGCAGAGTTCTGCCTATTAAAGATTTAGTAGGAAGCTTAATAAAAAATACCTGAGTCTGGCTAGAGAGATGGCTTAGTAGTTAAGTGCTTGCCTGTGAAGCCTAAGGACCCCAGTTGGAGGCTAGATTACCTAGTACCCATGTAAGCCAGATGCACAATGTGGTGCATACTTCTGGAGTTCATTTGCAGTGGCTGGGGGCCCTGGTGAGCCCATTCTGTCTCTCTTGCTCTCTTTCTCTCTCTCTGTCTGTTGCTCTCAAATAAATAAATAATAATAAAAGCTGACTCTATAGGGGACACACATGTACATTCAAACCACCACAAATTTTAGCCTTGTTTCATGGTCCACTGAGATGTGAGCAAGGAGCGCCTTGGAGTCATGAGCAGGAGTGGTTCCTACTGCCCATATCTCCCCCACCAAAATGAATTCTCCTTAAGCCTGAGTCAAAACAAACCTTCCTCCTTTACCTTGATTCTTGTCAGGTATTTGGTCATAATAATGAGAAAAGTAAAAAATCATCCTAAACTTTGTTCATTGTCTTTACATTTTTCCAACGTAGCAATGATAGATTCTTTCATGTCCCTCATGCAACTGGAACAGGTCCTAGAATGATCACTTTCCTAAGACACACTTCCGAGCATCATTTCCTGTTACATTCAGACAAACTAAAGGATGTCTGTGGTGCTAGCACATAACCAAGAACATAGTAAAAAGCAAATTCACAAAGACACAGAGCTAGTCATTGATGAAAACAAGATCCGAGGAACTGTGTTTGTGATTTCACTATGTCTTGATTTTAACACATGCAGTGTCTGTTTTGGGTCTTAAAAGAAACTATTCAGGACAAAATACACTTTCTTCTAGTTGTCTTTGAGTAGCAGAGAGTTAGTTGTCAGGAGACTATATTCAGAAGAACTGAATAGAGAGAAAATAGCATACATCATGGAATGAATCTCTGTCACCAAAGCCCTAGATGTGGAACAAATGGACATGCCATTCATGGAAGTACCCGTACATCCCATCTACAGCAAATAAATGATAAGCCCTGTGCTTGTGTGTTGTCAACAATAAAAATGACATTGAACAAAATCAAATAGGTCAAGAAGACTTGACTCAAGATTATTTATTGCCAGAGAGGAGAGAGAAAATAACAGTCTAAACTTGACTTGTGAAAGACTGACTAGGAGAATCTGTTTTAGAGCTAGGGTAGGAAATATTTGTAGGACATCTGGGTTTGCTAATTGCCTGTATTCAAAGGAAAGGTAAACTCTCTCAAATTTTGTGACAAAAGGTAGTTTTATAACTTAGAGGACTCTCCTAGAGACATGAGGCTTCTCTATGTCCAAAGAAATGGGGCAATAGTGGAATTATTGTTTCTCCATTTCAAAGGAATGATTCTTGGATCCCAAGAAAGACAGTCTTAGGTCCAAAACTGGCAAGAGGATCCTGAAAAGTTTTTATGTGTGAAGAGGCCAGGAAGAGAATTTATAAATTCTGTGGAATGATTGCTCAAGACAGGAAAGTCAGAAGACTGCAATAAGGCTGTTTAGAGTTTAGACAAACTAGGGGAAAACATTAAAACCCGAGGACCACTGTGTACTGAGGGCTAGAGAGGAATCTGTGGGCAAGATCATATGTTCTTCTCCTCCTGAGCTTTGGTTCCACTAGGTGCAAATTAAACTGACTAGGCCAGGGAAGGGTCCTTTCTATACAGAATGTGCAACACCAAGCCCTGTGGGGCAGGCTTCCTTTTCACCTTTTAATTTCCAGGCACCTTCTTGTTGCTTTTCTAACTAATATGTGCAACCCTGGCATAGCACAGGGTACTAATCTTACACATAAGGCGTAATGTGGAGAAACCTTGAAAGGTATGAAGTAAAATAATGTTCTGCTATTTTGACTTCAGCATTAGTATTACACAAAGGATTGTCAGAAATGTAAAAACTCAGGCTTTATCCCTGACCCAATAAATTAGAATTTGATTACCAAATTTCTAAGTGACATACAGGTACATTAAAATGTTATAATTCAGTGTTGTTCCTTTAAGAAGAATCTCTGGCAGAAAGTGCCTCTCCATGACACCTACTATCATGGTGAGTTTTTACTGTCAGTTTGACTGAATTTGGAATGAGCTAGGAGACATACCTGCGTGCGTGAGGGAGGGCATTTACAGACAGGTTTAGCTGAGGAGAGAAGACACATCCTGAATGTCACTGGGAGCATCACAGAGGCTTGGTTCCTGTATTGGATAACCTGGAAAGAAAGGAGAATGCAAGGTGAGCACTGGTATTCATCTCTGTGCCTCCTGACTGGGCACAGAATGTGACCAGCCACCTCACATTCATAGCTCCATACTCTTCCCTCAATCATGGACTGAACCCTCAAATTGTGAGCCCCCCCAAAAAAGCCTCTTCCTTCCTTAATTTGCTTTTTTGAGAGGCTTTTTTGGGAGTTTATTTATTTTTTTCCTTCAGCAAAAATGTAGCTAATAACAGAAAATTGGTACCAAGGAGTGGAGTTGTTGCTATAAGAAACCTAAGCTTGTGGTTCACAGGACTTTTGAACTGGTTTTGTGAGAAAAAAAAAAATGTAGAAGAGTTTGGAATTGCAGGCTATGGGTGCCCTAGAATGGGCCATTCTGATGGGAATTTGAATGATCATAATACTTAGAGAAGTGCAGATAGTAGAAGCTTGGCTTACAAGGTTTGAGAGGGAAACAAGGACTGTTTTGGGAACTAGGCTTGAGGCCATTTGCATAATGTTCATTCTGCTAGTATCCTGAATATTCAAGGAAGGTTTTATTCAAAAGTAATGGACTGTGCTGCAGAGATGGCTTGGCAGTTAGGAAACTTGTCTATGAAGCCTAAGAACCCAAGTTTGATTCCCCAGTACCCATGTAAGCCAGATATACATCTGGAGTTCATTCGTTTGCAGAGGCTAGAGGCCCTGGGGCACTCATTATCTCTCTTTTTCTCTCTCTTAAATAAATTAAATATTTTTAAAAAGTAACAGACTAATTTGTTTAGTGGAGGATGTTGCAAAATGGATTAGCAGTTAGGTTGTGTTATGGTCACTGCTCACTGTTACTAATAAAGATTAGAGGGGGGGAGAGAGAAGAAATTAAAGCAGGAAGTTATGAAAATAAATTAAGGATAGATTTGTGAGGAAGGTTAAGGCTGAGGACATGTAGGATATAGAGAAAGCTGCTGTGATTTTTAGAAATCAGCACTATTGAGGAAAAGCCCCAAGTTTTCACCAGAGTAATAGGAAAGGTATCTTGAGAGCAAGACCACAACCATCAAAGGCCCAAGGTTAAATGAACACAAACTCCTTTGAAAGGGAAGGCAGAACTGAGAATGCCACAGAAGAGTCCCTGCCTAAAACACTTGCCTGGGGAAGTGTTTTCCCAGATTAACTTGCTGAGGCACACAGAGGCCATCACAGCCATGTAGAAGAAGTTTGGACTACTCCAGCTGGCAGCAGAACTGCACAGAAGCATGCCCATGGTACTGGTTGTACAGGGATGTAATAGTGAGGTTTGATTCAGATGTTCCCCATAAACTTAGGTGTTCTGAATACTAGTTTACTCAGCTGATGGAACTGGAAATTAAAGCCTCTTGGAGGCAGTGCATTGTTGGGGGTTGGTTTATGGGTTTTGTAACTGGTTTTCCTTTGCCAGTGTCTGGCACACTCTCCTGGTGCTGTTGTCTACTTTACGTGGGCCAGGAAGTGATGTCCACCCTCTGTTCATGCCATCGTTTTCCCTGCTATCATGGAGCATCCCCATGAGTCTCTAAGCCAAAATAAACCTCTTTCCCCCCGCCCCAAGCTGCTCTTGGTCAGGTGATTTCTACCAGCAACGCAAACCTGGCTACAACATGCGGGAACCATGAACTAAATGCATTTTTCTGTATGAGTTGGCCATGAGCTATTGAAGAACAGGGATGGGATATTGTAACTTTAAGTAATGTGCTTGGGTTGACAAGGGGTGGACTTGTAATAGGCAGTTTTCACTGTCACCCTGACTATAGTTGGAATTACCTAAGGGATACACCTCTGGCCGGTCTGTGAGGGTGTGTCCACAGAGGTTAACTAAAGAAGGAAGAGCTCCTTGAATGTGGGTGACACCATCTCATAAGCTGGGGTTCTGGACTGAATGAAAAGGAAACAAAGCAGAAAGTAAGTACCACATTCATCTCAGCTTTCTCCTTGTGGATGCAGTGACTCGCCGTCTCGTTTCCTGACCCAACAACTCCTCTGCAGTGTGATTTCATCCTCACACCCTTACATTGCTTTTTCTTATTTTTTTTTTTCACAGCAACAAGGAAATAATGAATATGAATATACTAACACTAAACAATGCACAGGAATTCAGTGCAGTGTTGATACCCCAGATGTCTGGTCCTATGTTAAAGAGTTACTGACTTGAAAGAAGAGTCACTTTCCTAAGTTTAAGAAGTTTGAATCACTCTGGGGAAACTTATTATCTTTATATGGATCATCAACAATTTTAATTTTCTAGTTTTCTTCTCCAACGCTGTTTTTCTCATGAGAACCTCTTTCCCTTCAGTCTTCTACCACTGACATTTTTAAGCACTCTCTGTTGTGTTTATGGGTTTCGGCCACTACCTCTGCTCCTTCAAGCCATGTCCAGAAACATGATTTCAGCCTCATCTATTCCTTCTAGAAAGCAGCCTGGATTTCTTTCTTTCTCCCTCTCTCTCTCTTTCTCTCTCTGTTATATGTGGTGATGGTTTGTGTGCTTGTGGTGGATGCACGTGTATATGTTGTGAGTGTGCGTGTATGTTGTATACAGGTGTGCATGTATGCATGTTGTGTATGCATGTGTTTATGGTATAAGCACATGTATGTGTGTGGCAACATGTGTGTGTGTGTGTAGTGTGTGCATGTGTTTGTGCCAATGCACTCCCAGGCATGCAGAGGCCAAAGAAGGACATTGAGTGTGCTTCCTCTATTATTTACTCAACAGATTCTCTCTGTGAACATGAGCTGCAGTTTTTACAGGCCCCAGTGGTTCTCTGGTCTTTGCTTCCTACAGGACTAGGCTTAAAAATCTTCATGGCCATACCCAGCTGTTCATGTGGTTCCTGTGGATTCAAATGTAGGCAGTCTCAGGCCCTCTTAGACCTTCAAGCTTGCAGCAACTGCTCTTACCTGCTGAGCCATCTCCCCAGCCAGCCTGGAATTTTAAATAAGTATAAACTCATCACAAAATTAAGAACAACTGGATGAGTCTAGAGCAATGCTTTTAATAACAGTAGACAAATACTGTAAGAAATGCTAATTTCAACCAGTGCTGCTGTAGAAGCCAAAGGTCTCTAGCCCACAGACATTTGCAGTGAAGAATACACCACTGAGCAGATGGAGCTCACTCCCTCTGTTCCTAGCACCCTGTGGCTCAGCTCTCCTTTTTATTTCTATTTTCTCCCTCCTCTGAAAACACCTTCCCTGATGCCCAGCTCTCACGCAAGGCCAACACCCTGACAGACAAGCAATCTCGCAGTACCTGGGGGGGAAAAGCTGTTTTAACTAAAATAGATCAGCCAGGATATTTTCTTTGACAATGCTCTCTTCATGCAGTCATACCTCTCCAACACACTGCCCAAGGGGATGAAAATGGGAGCCAGCAGGGAATTCACATCTGAGTCATCGCTCACTGACTCCCTGGGATCACGGAGACTGCTTCTAGATGCAGATGTGTCTCCTCACTTTTTCGGAATTCACTGTTCAGCAGGGAGTATTGCCAGAGGAGGCCAGGGGTGGGAGGTTCTGTTCCCAGCTCTGCTAGTTCCTCACTGTTTGACAGACAGGAAGCTCTCAGATACCATAAGACCACACAAATAGTTTGGGGGGTTTTGAAAACATAATAAAATTTACTCTATTAGTCACTTTTATGTAACTATGTTGCCACACAGTTATATACGAACTTAAGGGAAGAAGGATTTGCTCACAGTGAGGTAGCTGCTCCCTATACTTCAGCTGAACATCATGGTGGCAGGAGTATCATCAGGAGGAGATTTTTCACCTCAAGGGAGACAGGAGACACAGATAGGAGACCAAGCAGGACAGAATAATTCCAAGGACATATCCTCAGTAAGCAGGTCCCACCTGCTGAAGTTTTTAAAAACATTTTCTTTATTTATTTGCAAACAGGGAGAGAGCAAGAGAGCATGAGTGCACCAGCACCTCCAGCCACTGCAAGTGAACTCCAGATGCATGCGCCATTCTGGACACCTGGCTTTACGTGGATACTGGGGAATCTAACCTGGGTCGTTAGGCTTTGCAGGCAAGTGCCTTAACCACTGAGCATTCTCTCCAGCCACCATTTTAAAGTTTTATTCCAGGACATTCCAAAGAAGTAACATCAACGAGACCAAACTCCCAACACATTAGCTTTTTGAATTATTTTTTAAAGTGATTTCAGATATGTTGGGCTGAATAATTGCCCTCCTCCATGTCCCCACGAAGATGTACACATCCCAGGTCTCAAAACCTGTTCATGTATGTGGCAGATGTGACTTTGCCAATGTGATCTAAGAAATTCAAAACGAGGAGATGATTCTGGATTCTATGAGTGCCCCTTAAATCTTTTATGGACACAGAGGTCCACAAAACAGGGAGATAAGAAAGTCAGTGGAGAAAGTGAGAGGTGTCATAATAGAAGCAATGTTTGCCATGATGTTGGAGTGAATGCAGATGGGCTCCAGGAGCCTGAGAAGGCAAAGACATGGAGTCTCCCTTGCTCACTGAGGCAACACTTTAACTTCAGCTCATTGAAAAGATTTGGGCCTGAACAGTGAAAGAGCCTGTTTGCATTGATTTAAGTCATTAAATTGGTGGTAATTTGTTACAGTGGCCACAGGGAAACTGAGAAACCAGGGAAAAGGAATCCTAGGTTGGGAAGAGTAGAACAGGGGATAGAAGCTGAGGTCCCTGGCTGAACTGGTTATTCCTGTGGCAACTGGGGCTTCACTTTGGTGGAGACTTCTGAGATAAAGGTATGATGCTGCATTTGCCCAACACATGAAGGACAGAAAGATTTCTCCACTGGTCCCCACTAACTCCTTTGACTTGTTTTTATTTTATTTTATTTTCATTTTTTGGTTTTTCAAGGTAGAGTCTCACTCAAGCCCAGACTGGCCTGGAATTCACTATGCAGTCTCAGGATGGCCTTGAACTCACAGTGATTCTCCTCCTTCTGCCTCCCAAGTGCTGAGATTAAAGGCATGCACCACCACGCCTGGCTATTTTATTTTATTTTGAGCCAAGACCAACTGACTGGCATTTTTTTTTTTTTTTTTTTTAATGAGAAAGAGACAGAGACACAGAGAGAGTGAACTGGTGTTCCTGGGCTACCAGCCACTGCAATCAAACTCCAGACACTTGCTCCCCCTTGTGGACATGTATGATGTTGTGTGCGTGTGTCATTTTGTGTGTCTGGCTTACGTGGGACCTGGAGAATCAAACATGAGTCCTTAGGCTTTGCAGGCAAGCTCCTTAACCACTAAACAATCTCTCCAGCCCAACTTCTTTGACTTTAAGTGCAAAGGTTAAAGCATCCATTGTGAGGCTCAAACTTCAATGCCAAGCACAATCCAGAAATAATAGAAAGCCCAGTGTTGGAAGTTACAAAGGTGCATTTGTAATGTGTGAAGAAAGTTTTCATAAGGACACTGGGAAAGTTTCAGAGAGAAATGTTTACTTCAGTTGGTGAGTACAAGTCCCTGAAATGGGAGCAAATAAAGGTTGTTCTAGAAAGACCAGTATCCATGCAGTCTGGGTGGTGGAAAGGCCTGTTGGAAGCTGGCAGACATTCTGAGTTGGGGGAGGTAATGTCTATCTGAGCCAGGGAGAAGGTGGTGAGGAAGGCAGAAAAGCCGGGCAAGGAGCAGCAGGGCTCTGTGTCCTGTTGCTGTTTGCTCAGCATCAAACCACATAAGAACACGGCTTTAGGTCACTCAGGAGCCTGACAAAACAAGTCTTTTGAGAAAAGCTTCATGATTACAAGTCAGGGAATGGGACTAAAACCTCAATTATATGATTCTTTAAACTTTTATAGAGTGGATTTATAATTATAAAATTGTCTGAGTTATCAGCCTCTACTTTACATTTTCCCCTCACCATTGTTTTGAGCAATTCCAAAACATAGTGAGTGAAGTTAATTAGAACATAAAACAGAAAAAGTTTAATTCCTCTTTTCAATAAGAAGTCGACTGCCGTTTATGCAAGCTTAACGATAATTCTATTTTGTGACTAACAATAATTACCAATGAATAATTAAAGAATAGAAATGTGAAAAATGTCTTGTTAAAAAACAAGCAAATCCCTAAAATTAGGCATTTATTATTGCAATTATGTATTATTAGAAGTAATAATGACACAATGACTACATAAGATATTAATGAATACATTATTAACTATTGAATCGTATTTGATTATATCAGAAATAAATTTGACATTTTCATGATAATATCTAGCTGAAACTATTATGGGAAATGTAAGCAATCTAGGGTAATAACTCTACATGTTAACTACTATATCACCCATCGTCCAATTAAAAGCAGAATTCCTTGCTGTGATGAAGACAGATGTATCTTGAATAATTCGGAGGTGAAATACCATAGACAGCATGATGGTATAGAGAGGGTCACTGTGGTGGTTAATTTTAATTGTCAGCCTGCCTAGATTTGGTGTCACACTGAGGTGTGTCTGAGAGGTTGTTATAAGAGAGGCATAACTGACACGAGAAGAGCCCCTCCCCCAAATATGGGGGCTCTGTTCTATGTGCCTGGGTCCTGTCCTCAATAACAAGGAGAAAACTAACTGGACAGCAGCATTCATCACTCTCTACTTCTTAACCAAGGAAGCAGTGTTACCAACCGCTTCACACTCCTGCCTCGATGCCTTTCCCACTGTGGTGGACTGTATCCTCAAACTTTGAGCCAACTTCCTTCCTTCCTTAAGCTGCTTTGCCAAGTATTCTGTCACAGCAGCAAGGACAGCAATGAGTACAGTCACCTTATAATGCGATTTCATTAGAAAAATATTCCTAATGTTTTATTAGCTCAGAGAAACATTGGAAGCCACCCATCTTGATGGAAAAATCTACTTGGAAGAGACATTTAGTCAGCTTCTAAAATGGCATTTTGAAAATTTGTAGTTGCTGCAATCATCTGTAATTATGTCATATATAACCTTCAGATAGTCTTGGGTTAATATTTGATGTTTAAATTCCATTTTTTAGCAAGCTAGAAATATGGGAAGGAAGTTTATAGGCTTATAGGCTTTGTGGTTGTTGTTTAACTAAGTTTTGGATTTCAAACCTATAGTGGTACATCAGCACTCTCAGCAGACACTTAGAGCTTGCCAGTCATGTGGGCCTGGTTTGTGTAGTGAAGGCAGAACATATCAACCTAAGAAGAGAGTTCTTTCAAGAGTGAGGCTAGGCAGATTTTCCCACAAGGTTTGGGGACCTTAGTGATTTCGAAGATGATAGTTACAACTCTGTATTGGCTCCCACCCTCCCGTGCTTTAGTGTGGGTCATTTCCTGGACCAGAATACCTTGGTGTATTTGTCATTGACAGGCCCATAAAAGAAACAGCTTCTATGGCAGCTATGAAATCTTTTTCAGTTGATTGGAATCTAGTATTCTATTTTTTGTGTGGGATTTCTTTATAATTGGGAAGAGATTAGATTTAATGGGAAATAGAAAAAGAAGACAACTGGAATTTAGGGCTGTTGGGACTTATTCTGACTGGTAGAACTTTGCAAGACTTGACCTTGAGCTGGGAAAATCATACTACTTGGGAGTGGAAGTCTGTATATTGAACCTAGGACTCATAAGACCATGATGGACATATGATTTTGCTCTAGAAATGCTTTGAAACCTCATAGTTATCTGGAGAAATTGTGGACATGGGCATGGGTCAGAGAGGGTATCTCATGGTATGCATGCAGGTCAGCTTTCAGCTGGTCCAACAAAAGAAAGGAAAATTAGCAATCGTTGGGTACTAGTATGTGTCAGACACTGATGATCTCATCCATTTTTCACAACTCTATGAGTTAGTCATTATCTCTGTTTTACAGATTAGAAATTTAGAGAAACTAAAGATACAAGTTCAAAGTCATCTATTTAGTCACCACCAAAGGAGAAATGTAAAGCAATTATTGAGTAGGTTAGGCATGCTTTCCTCCATACTAAGTCCCCTTCTAAGAAAGGAGGGGATTTTTCTTGGTATTCATTTAGAATGGATGTCTTATGATGCTCAGCAGGAGGTCTACTTAACTGGAGAGAATATTTTAGCTTCATTGGCTTTTTCACCTTGTACCCATCAAAATCTTGAGACATAGAAATACCCGATACTTATTTCACTCTTTTTGCACTTGTTTACAGAATGATAAAAAAAAAAAAAAACCTACACTCAGATTAACCATCTATCAAGGCTAGATGGAGAATTGGGGTCCATTTAATCAATCTCAGACATGTTATAAATTCAAAATCTGTTGAGAATTTTTTGTTGCTGTTTTAGTTGGTGTTTGTTTACCCTTATTCTTAAGTACAATTAGAAACGAGTTAAGAGGAAGATTTCTGGTTTTAAATCTTGATTTGTGTCTATTCCTCTTCACTCATAGAGGTCTTTTAAGTTCTGAGTCATTATTTTCCAATCTGTAAAGTAGGGATGAAGTATACCTAGTAGGTACTTAACAGATACACAGATATAGAAAACAAGACAAGAAGCCACCATAAAACTTTTCATCCCAGAGAGAGAGAGAGAGAGAGAGAGAGAGAGAGAGACTCACAACTTACAGGCTTTAAAAACCAACACTGAGGATGTTTGCTGTCTTAGTCTAGAACCATCAGTAGGTTTTGTGTGGTGATCTCTGAACCACAAAAGGATTGCAAAGAAACTCACACCCATCCATCAGCAAAACAGATAAAATTGTTGCTTAAGACACCATCTAGCCTTCCTGATTACTTCCTTAGTTTTAACTCAAATTCAAATTGAAATATTTTGATGCATACAGTTATGAAATGGCTTTTACTGGTAAAACAAAGATTGTTGAGTTTCATTTTCAGTCATATGCTCTATCAACAAATCTCAATACCACCCACATATTCCTGCCTGTCAGCCTATGTGCAATCATAAAAGAGTGGGGAGAAAGACAAGATCAGCTGTGTTTACTCATCTGAGAGGGGTGGGAATTCTGACTTTCTGATCTAGATGACTTCAAAGTATGATTTGCATTGTTGCAATTACCTTCTCATTATTGGAGCAAACATGTGACCAAAAGCAGCATTTGTAAGGAAAGGGATTATTTTGACTTACATTCTTGAGGGAGTTTCATCATGGCATGGCAGATCAGACACTAGGAATCACAGCTTGACATAGCAGCTGGGAGGTAGCAGCAAGAGTGAGCTAGCTCTGACAAGGTAGACCTGGGCAATAACACCCTCAAGCCTGCCCAAACAACACACCTCCTCAAGCCAGGCTTTACCTCCTAAAGGTTCTACCAGCTGGGAATTAAGTATGAGGCTTAGTCACAAACACATGAGACTATGGGGGATATTTCACATTCAAACTACCACCATCACTTTTTACTCCTTTGAGGGATGACATCTGAGAGAATCCATTAAACCTGAATAAGCACCTATTTTTAGCTTCTCAGGCATCCATCCCTGCTATGGAAATCTATCCATCAGGGGACAAATGACTTCCATTTAGCCATGTAGCATTATTGCTGAGGCCCACATTTCTTTAGCTTTCAGGACATAACCCAATGACAAAGATACTCCTTTGGTAGTAATACTCTAAGATATGGAACACACTCACAGACATAGTTGAAGGGCTTGTGTTTGCACGTTTGGATCTGTTTGTGAGTCAAACATGGAGTTCTTCATTAAACAGTGAAATAGTCTCCCTCAACTCCACATTTTGATGTTTTCTTGTCCATGAAAAAGAGAAAAATAAATCCCATTCTTTTTCCTCCCAGGAACATCTATTAGTTATTCTTTCCAAGTTTCTTTAGCTTTAAAATAGGTGAGTGTAGAAAGAAGGCTGGGGACTCAGGGCTCTGTGTCATCTGGCCACTGAGCCCAGAACATGAAACAGGCCATAAGGGGTCTGGAACTTAAGCACAGTGAACTCCAGAGATCAGTAGCAAAGAATCGTGGTGCCCACAAGCCAGCTACACAGACAACAGAAAACAGGTCATTGGCTTCTGCCCTGCAATTTGTTGTAACTGCCAGGGATATTTCTACGTAGGGGAACATGCTCTGCACCACAGCTCTCTGTGCAGGAAACCTCCATCCTGGGGAGTTAAAATTGCATTAGGATTACTTCTCTGCAAGCAGCTGACACCAATATGCAATATGTGGTGTGAGAAACCAAAAAGCCATTAATCTAAAGCAGGAGCTTTAACAATTGTGTCTAACTCTGAAATTAGAATGCTTTTCTACACTGAAACTGCTTTGACTGAATTCAACATTGCAAATACAGATTTAATTTAGCAAAACAATTGGATTTAAATGCAAATGACCCACTCCCACCTTTATTCTAACCTTTTAATTGGAATCTTTGGGACTGAACTAATATATTCATTCATTCATTCATTCATCTATCCATTCATTCATTCATTCAATATTTATTGAGTACCTATCTACTGAGGGCCAAGCATTGTGATAACTGGTATTATGACTCCTGATATCAAGGAATGTACAATCCAATGGTAGAGATAGATGAGAAAGCAGGTCACTGATTGAGCAAACATATTAGGAGCCCAAAGGATATGACCTCACTTTGGTTCTTTGAATCATAATTTAATTCGGCACAGCCAGTATCATTAAAAGATGGCACCACCTCAGTTGATCTACAACATAGATTCCAAAAAGACAGAAGAGTTTAAAACAAGATTGTGCCACTTTGTTTCCTAGAAGGGAATGTACATTTTGTATATTCAGGATATTTCCACTGGACTTGGCCTAGAATTCCTCATTATATTAATAACTGACTCTGGGATAGCTGTCACACTTCCACCCCTTCCCACCTTCCATGAGAAAGCGCCTTGCTCGTGACTTTACATTCATAAATACACTCACAATGCCAAGGGATTTTTTTTTTCTTCCATCAATTCATTAGATCTGCTCACATGAATTATTTATATGCAGTGCTAAAAATGATTCTGAAACATTACAAGAATTCAATATCAGTTTTCACAGTGGGATTTCATCATTTTAGCATTGCAGCCTGGTAGCCTAATGCAATACTAATAGGATATGGTGCTAATAGGGTACAATGAGAATTCGCTCTAATATGCAAACATTTCCATGTTGTCTTATTATTTCTTTTAAGTTAATATGCTATGGTGATAATATGATGGAATGAATTAGCTTCATATCATTGTCTGCATGAGCTGTGCATATTAACGGCATCTTTCTTCCCCCACCCCTTTGAATTCACTTGGAATGAGCTTGAAAACTTACCCTGTAGTTATGCTTATGCTAATGAGTCTGTTTAGTAGGAAACATCCCTGCCCCGTTGCTTAGCCAGCTGGAGAAACAATAGATGCATATCCCTTCTCTTTGGAATGCAGTGTTTTCTGGCCTCCCTTCAAAGGACCTCTCTCCATCAGGCTGCTTTAGTATTCTCCACTTGTTCACAATCTCAATCCACCCATGTGTTAGACATTTTACCAGCAACATTTAACCAGATTGTATATTTCTATTAGATATGAAGCAAATCTTTTCCAAGAGAAACTGGATTCATGGCCAACTGGCCCAGCGTTTTGGAATATTGAAACACACACACACACACACACACACACGCCCACACACACGCATGCACAAACCTACATGTATTTACATGAAATCCATAGAAATGTACACATATTTGCGTGTGTGGATTATGTATATATGTATTTACATATGTATACAGACAGATACATATGTGCTGCTTTGTTTCTATGTGTAAATGACTGGAAAGTTTATGGAATCTATGCCATAACCAGCATTTCATTTTTGGCTGTTAAATCCTGGGTGGATTAGGTCCAGTGAGTATGAATCCTCCAGATTTCAGTATTTACTCATTTTCAAATATATAACCAAAAGCCAGATGCTTATCCAAATCTTAGCTGACATTTGGAAATCATGAATTTTTCACCCAAACCTGTGTGACCTTTCCTCTTGAGTTACTATCAGGCTCAACTAATTCAATCTTGGGAATCCCTGATGTCAGTGTTCTCTGGAGTCCTCTAAAGCCCTTTATCCTCTCAACTGAGTTGCTCCAAAAAGGACCTTCGTGATGATCAGGCCACTGCCAGGCTGTCTGGCACCTTCATGTAGCTTAGCTAAAGGTGTCTGTCTGTTTGGAAAAGTGTAACAACCCTTCCAGGAAGACCATGGCAGGCGGTAGCAGATTGGACTTTTGCTTCCTCTTGTCTACTCAGATGGGCTTTCTTTGGGCCATAATTCCAGAGATTTTGTATTTTTTCTGTTTTGTCTCAATAAGACAATTTTAATTGTCAGAGTAAAGAGAAAGCTTCCTCTCCTCCACCTTTAGTTTGCTGAAATGAACTGATAAGAGACAGGTTAACAAGAGAAAAAGGCATGCTAATTTATTTGTGACAAGAGCATGATGGGAAAGTGAGTAATTTCATTCATAAAAATATTACTTTTTTCATGGAGGATAGGAGAAAAGAGGTATGTGTGCAATTTTTGTGGGGTAGAGGAAAATAACTTTTAGGTAAAATGAATAAGTCAATGAACCAGGCAATTGTCTGTGATAAAGCTTTTCTCAGCTATATCAAAGTGGAAGACATGGAGACAAGTTTGGGGAAAATTAGTGACAAAATTTCTTGGCAAATAAAGGATAACATATTATGAAGATAAAGTCTCTCACTTAAATTCATACAATGTATTACAATCTGCCTCTGTAAGTCAACAGCTTGGAGTCTCTTCTGTATTGAATCTTACCTGGCTACTTACTGAGAGTCCATGGGGCAGTTTGAGACAATTGCACATCTTTCTGAAGATGAGTCCTTGGTCAGGTAAGAAAATTCCAGAGACAGTCCAGTCTCTCCCTGTACTTGGCATAGGGGAAAAACAAAAGAAAATTAGAAACTTCTTTCTTTGTTCTGTGGCTTCTTCTAAGATCTTCTATTTTTTTTACAATATATTTTATTTATTTATTTATGAGAGAGAAAGAGGCAAGGAGAAAGAGAGAGAGAGAGAGAGAGAGAGAGAGAGAGAGAAATGGGCATGCCAGGGCCTCCAACCACTGCAAATGAACTCCAGATGCAAGCTCCACCTTGTGCATCTGGTTTACATGGGTCCTAGAGAATCGAAGCAGGATCCTTTGGCTTTGCAGGCAAACACCTTAACTGCTAAACCATGTCTCCAGCCCCTAATTTTTTATTTTTATTCAAAAGTGTTCAGCATACAGAAATGCCATGCTCTGGAACATTGTTTTTTTTTTTTTTTTTTTTTTTTTATCTCCAGCATTATCTTAATGGAAGCTTGAGGTTGAACAACAAGGAATCTGAGCTAGCAGAGTGGCTTTAAGTCAGATATTTTAACCTTTTAGTAGAACCTTTTGCAAAGTGAAAAAAAACAAACAAACAGATGTTCTCCAGTGACTTCCATTTGAGCATGACTTCATGTGTGATAGAACAATGACCAATCTTCATATTTTCAGTGGAAAAAATAACTTGTGAATTTCTGCATTTGGTGGTGGAGAGAGAAAAAAAGATAATAGAAAAACATGAGCCTAAAAGGAAAGCAATGTAGGCAATTTAACATATTAGAGCTGGAATTCTATCCTTCCAGTAAATTATCTGTAGATGACTCCTCTCCTGTAAGATAAACAACCAAGAAAAAATGTAGCTTTGATATATTGGCAAATACCACTGGGTTGGTTATTAAGCTTAAGATAACATTGACTATATTAGTCAGATACCCATGTTTGTGACAAAATGCCCAAGATAGATGAACCAAAAGGAAGGGAAGTCTATTTTGACTCATAGTTTCCGGGGCTTTAGTCCACCATGGTGGGTAGAGAAGTGGACCAGTGTTCCAAAGTATCCTTCAAAACCTCACCTCCATGACACACTTCCTGCAAGTCAGAGGGCTGCACCTCTTACCTGTCCCTACATTCCAATAACACTATTAGCTAGGGGCAGAACCATCAACACATTTAAGAGCCAAATCATAACAAGATGTTAATGAGTTATATATTTTAGAAACTTAGAGTTGATTGTTATTAAATTTTATAATTGGTATATGTAGAAAACCACCCAAAATAACACCTCAGAATATACCATTTTCACATCAGGATCATTTTAAGCCAGAATTGAATTTGATCAACAAATGTGGAGCTACTGATTTCTGGACTCAAAGCATCATCTTCTAAGGACTGATTTAACTCCCCTTTCATGGTCATGCAGGTGATGAATACATGGTACCCAAGTAGACCTTAACAACCAAGGGTCAGGACAGCTCTTCTTTATCTTCCATTAGTGCTGGAGTTTGGCTCTAAAGTTCTCCAAAGTCCTAAGTACTCAGGGTTTGTCCTCAGGTTGGTGCTCTTGGAGGGTCTGGATACCTGTAAGCATTGGACTTAAGTGAAGGCATAAGGTTACTGGGAATGTTCCTTCAAGGGGATTATGGGATATCATGTTATTCTTATTAATCTTCCTCCCTTTTTTGTTTTCCAGCCATGAGATGAGTGGCTTGTCCACCATGTGTTTCCTTCCTGATGTACCATGACACCCTGTGCTGACAGAAATAGGTCCCATCAGTCATTAGCCAAGAGAGAACTTTACTTGTCATAAGTTTGATTTCAGGGCTTTAGCTATAGTAACAGAAAACTGGCCAATAAAATTAGCTTCTTCAAGATTTACCTGCCAATTTTGTAGTTCTTATAGGTCTGACCACCTTTACCTTTATATTGTCATTTTTCTGAATATCTATTGCTCTCTGTTAAAATGATATTTAAGTTCATGTTCTCAGCATCTGTTTCAGTGACTCTCCAAAGTGGTTCTCTGCTTACACTGGTGGCTTATGGTAAGAAACTGTTTGCTTTGCTCTTGCTTATCTTTTTCTATCACACTGGCATTCAGGGGCCCATCATGGGCCCCAGGAATGCAGGAAAAGAATAAAACCTTTTTCTTCCCCTACAACTGGCAACAGGAAAAATATGGATCCTTTCAGTGAAAATAATCCCAGTGGCTTTGAAAATAGGGGGAAAAATCTTGCCAAATCTCCCTTATGCCACATTGGGCAGAATGCATATTTGGACCCTGTTTTTCTAGAACCACCCAAAAGTCAGATTTCAAATGAGATCCTATGAAAGACTTCTAACATTGGAAAATGTTGACTAAGGAATCATATTTGAAGAGAGCCCATCGATTCACATTTGAATAGATTTAATTTCATTAGTTGATCAAGTTACTTATTTCTTTACAATTTTATCCTTTTCCTTTCCCTACAAATTCTGGTCAAAGCTGATGGTCTCTTTGCCAGTCTGAGGCCAG
This sequence comes from Orientallactaga sibirica, assembly GCA_036365145.1. Taxonomy (NCBI): domain Eukaryota; kingdom Metazoa; phylum Chordata; class Mammalia; order Rodentia; family Dipodidae; genus Orientallactaga; species Orientallactaga sibirica. The sequence goes on from JAEOAD010000027.1 coordinate 5,979,476, forward strand.
AGTGACTGACTGGTTCATGTGACACTCTGTATCCTTGCCTTTACTCACAGTTCTTACTTAGGGCAGCTAGCTCTCTTTGGGCTCAGAAAGGTCTTCAGCACGTGCAACATGCCTGAGATATGAAATTTCACTGTGGTGTTGATGAAAACTTCCGAGGCTTAAAAATGTCATCAACAAAGAGTCTGGTGGCTCTTTAATTATCCGATTTCCAAAGCTATAGCTCCTAATTCCTTGTATTATCACAGCTTAAATTCTGAAGAAACTCATGTGGATGACATTTCCTCTCAATTTTGAATGGGGATTATTTTAAGAGGATACAGAACTTAGAAATATTTCAATGGAGCTGATATTTAAAGCATATTTAGTGGCATTTATGTTTTAATCTGCTTATTGACTAGGCATTAAAGAGAGCTGTTAGCATTTTAGCAGTGATTAAAGAAACCAGAAATTATTTGATATAATGAATAAGGCAGTATTACCAGAAAGTTGTGCTAATAATAATTTTAATGTATGGAATGATGTAGCTTCTTTCTGGTCAAATGCCATCTGTAAGTTTTTCACTATTTGAGTATTCCTTTGCCAAGGGGAAAAATAACCCAATTTAGAGAAAATTCTCAAGAAATTCAAAACCATAAAGCTCTGATGAATTTTGTTTTTATCTTACATATTGCAACAATTCATAGCAGCAAGCATAATTATGAAAATATTAATTATAAAAGTTGGTACCCAGAGCCAATATGCAGCTCTGTACAAAGGACTAGATAGATTGATAGAGGAAAAAAAATAGTTTCTTCTCTCATTGAACTTACACACCAAATTCTTCTATTAAATAATGACTCACTTGACAATCAGCTATTATAATCTACTCCACTTAAGCTACGTTTGCATAATGTTGTAATAGCCTCAGGTTCAGTTACTTTAGAGAAATGGTCAAACTGATATTTTGTAGAAAAAATAATCATTGAATAGGTCTGTTCTTTTCTTTTTGGAAGTTGTTTATATTGCCTTTTTTTTTTTTTTTTTGTATCCAGAAAAAAAAATAAACAGAATTTAGTGAAAGAACAGTTTTATTTGAATAAACAATTGCTTTTACTGAGCTGTGGTCTGTGGCTCCTGGTCATTACCAGAGATATGTGGCCAAAGCTTTCCCTTAAAACTTTTCTGTTAAGATTACTGATCCCCTGGACAATCAGGTGGATATTGGAGAGTTATATGTGTTTCAATAAAGCCTATTTTTCATCCAAACCATTTGATTGGGCCTTCCTTTAAAGCCCCAGTGACACCAAAGCAGATTTCATTTAATTTTTCTCATTACTTTTTCATATGTTGTATATTCGTGGGGAAAATTTATTCTTTTGTATGTGAATCTATTTCTTTTAAGTACAGAAACCATCCCCTGACTCTTTCTTTTCCAAGAGAACATCAGCAAAATCTAAAATGAACACTTCTAAGTAATTTGGATACGAATCTAAAATAACAATAGCCATAATAGACTTCCTACTAATAACATAAGGTGAAATTAAATAAGTCGATGCAGAAATGTCAATGAGGCAACAAAAGGTTATCAGACTAGGCTGGCCACACTCAAACACCTTTACCTAAAGGATGCTTGCTTTATCTCTCCCAAGTTTTGTTCTTCACAAGGTGAGTAAATATTACTTAAGCCACAGAAAACTGGCACCTCTTAGGTAGTGGATAATATCTAGGCACCAGAAAACAAAGATTCTAAGTAGAATTCCAAGAGTGACTCTTTAGGACATAACTGTTAGACAAAAAATTAAGATTGGGTTAAGCTTGAAGTTAGTTTTTTTTCTCTTCATTTTCTCATTCTATCTCTTCTTTCTTCCATGAAGAAATGCAATTACTAATATGACTCTTACTAGCATTCAAATGGTTTGAATTTCATAAAGTGTGAGTACCTTGACAACCCCCTTTTTATCTGATGTAGGTTTACTGCCCTGTGTGTGTGTGTGACAGCGAGCACTGCATTGAGATATATTTGCCTTTCCCTGTTTTCAAATCATACACACACACACACACACACACACACACACACACACGAGGGATTTTTGAGGTAGGTTCTTGCGAAGCCAAGACTAGCCTGGAATTCACTATGTAGTCTCAGGGTGGCCTCGAACTCACAGTGCTACTCCTACCTCTGCTTCTTGAGTGCTAGGATTAAAGGCATGTGCCATAACACCTGGCCTATGATCACTTTTTAAATCAGTTAATTGTGTATGCAAGAGTGATTTTTACTTGGTATTGACTCCTCTAGTAGAATAAATTTACTCCTGGATGATCACTGAGAAGAATTATTTATTAACATTTCAATAAAAGATAAAATTTAAAGATCTCTTTAGTAAATTATTTTTATACAGTACATTATGCGTGACCATCAAGGAAGAAAACAAATGACATGCTAACTGCAACTCCCCCCCCCACAGACACTTTGAAAAGATTGAAGAGAAAATGTGAAAACTGAACACAAATGTAGCAGGGATGCTGGAATTAATTAATTAGGAATGCAAATCTACTCTGATTAATATGTTAAGGGCTGTAATGAATATGATAAACACTAAACACTATGCAAGAACATACGGGCAAACTGAACAGAGAAATAAGTGACAGAAAGATACAAAAGAATCATGAAAAGCAAATAAACACTGCAACAGAAAGGAGGAATGCCCATGATGGGTTTCTTAGCAGTGTAGATATCAACCAGGGAACACTGAAGATATTGAGAACACCCGCAGGAATGAAAGTCTGAGGCTTTTTCAGCAGAAACTTCCAAAACTAAAATGCAAACAAATGACAGATTGAGAAAGAAAAAGAATATCGAAAAACTGTGAAAAGAAAGACACAACTTGTCAAGGCTGTGGGATGTATTGAAAGCATGGTTTAGGAGGGAATTTATATGTGTGTGTGTGTGTGTGTGTGTGTGTGTGTGTGTGTGTGTGTGTGTGTGTATTTATTAAAAATGAAGAAAGTTCTAAAACTCAATGATATAATTTTTGTCATAATGTCATAAATAGGAAAGAAAGGGGGTAGATTAAACCTAGAGAAAGCAGAAGAAATACTTAAATAGGAGAACAAAAAATAAATAAACATGAAATGAGGAAACCAGTAGAGAAAATAAGTAAAACCAAAATTTGGTTCTTTGAAATCAATGAGTAAAATTAATAAGACTCTAGAAGTTCTAATTCAAACAAAATATTAGAGGACACAAATAACTAATATCAGAACTGAAGAAGGGATATCACTGTAGATTCCATGATTAAAGAAATACTGTGAAGAGCTCTATGCTAAAAGTTAATAAGTAGAAGAAATAAAATGATTCCCTTGTTTACTTGTATTCATTTGTTTGCACTTGTGTGTATAGGTTGGTGGGGTCAGGTACTGGGGCCTCTTGTGGCTGTAAATGACTACTAGACTCTTGCCCCAGATTTTGGATCGGGTTCTGGGAATGGCTTGAGAATTGTACTGGGATCTGTAGCCTTTGCAAGTGAGTGCCTTTAACTACTGAACCATCTTCCTAGGCCCCACAGAAAAAAATCCTTTAAGGAAATAATTTTCCAAAACTCACCCAAGAGAATTTTTTAAAAAGTCATTAAAACATTATAAATATTAAGGAAAGGAAGTCAATGATCAGCCTTCTAAAATAGAAAGTACAAGATTATAATAGTTACTGGTGAATCCTACTAACTATTTTAGGATAAAATTATGTCAAAGTCTCTACAATCATTCACAGAAGATAGAAGCAGAGGGAATACTTCTGAACTTATAATAGGAAGCCAGCATTACCTTAAGGTAATGGTAACATTAGACAAAAATACAACAGAAAATGACAGTTTCTTATGAACATGGATGTAGCAGTGCTAAGCACACATTAGCAAATCAAATCCAACAGTGTATAGAAAGATTTATACATGATGACCAAATGGAATTTATCTTGGGTATACAATTCTACTTCAGCTTCCACAAACCTAATACATAAACAGGTTAACAGAAAACACATGATCATAGCAACAGATGCAAAAAACTATTAAAAAACATTCACAATGCATTCATGATACAAATTCCCAGGAAACTAGGAACAACAGAATTTTCTCAACTTAATGTCTGTAAAATTTTTACAGCCAGTAACACACACTGGTGTGAAACTAAGTTTTCTTTCTTACTAACAAGACAGAGAGAATATTCTCAGAACTTCTCAACATTGCTCTGGAATTCCTCAATGATTCAGTGAGAGAAGACAAGGAACTAAAAGGCATTATGATCAAGAAGGAGGTAATAAAACTATCTTTGTAGTAAAATCACTGTCTATGCAGATAATCCAAAATAGTTGGAACAATTTAAAACTAGTACGTAATGTCACAAGCTTGTACATATATGGATAATATAACACTCAATTGCAATGAAAAACTAGAATAGGAAGTTAAAAACTCAATGCCATTTGCATCATGATTCCTCAAAATTAAATAACTAGGTATAATTCTAACAAAAGCACATTCATGACTTATATGAGACACATTCCAAAACCAGGTAAAAAATATCAAAGAACAGATAAATACATGGAGGGACGTCCCATTATCATAATCAGGAAGAAATACTATCATCAAATTATCAGGGGCTGGAGAGATGGCTTAGCGCTTAAGGTGCCTGCTTATGAAGCCAAGAATACCTGTTCTAACCTCCAGGTCCCATGTTTAGCCAAACACAAAAAGTGATGCAAGGGCACAATGTTGCACATTCACCACAAGAGGACTCAAGCATCTGGAATTTGTTCACAGTGGCTGAGAGGCCACTGGCACGTCCATTCTCTCTCTCTCTCTCAAAAAAAAAAAAAAAAAAAAAAAAAAAAAAAACAACTCAGGTCTTCTAAATTTTATCTATGGATTCAATTTAATCTCAGGAAGTTATTTTTTGGATATTAGTGAACAGATTCTCCAGGTCATAGTGACAGGCCAGAGATTTAGAATAAACAACATAATATTGAAGGAGGAGAACAAACTTGAGCTTGGCATGATGGCTTATGCCTATAATCCCAGTACTCTACAGGGTGAGGTAGGATTGCCATGAGTTCAAGGCCAGCGTGTGGTTACAAAGTGAGTTCTGCATCAGCCAGGAACAAAGTTGGAGGACCGGCACTATTCAAGACAATATGAATCAACAATAATAAAGAGAGTTAAAACGCGTTATTGATGAAAGATGAACCTAGAGGGGTGAAGAGTAGAAAGCTAGAAGCATCCACATGTATCTATAGTCAACTGATCTTTCATAATGAAGGAGAGAGTGATTTATTCATCAATGGTGCTGGAATAATTTGATATCCATGAGCAAAAGAAAAAGAATCTAACATGAACCTTATGAGCCTCCTAAAAATGAGCTGTAAATATATCATAAATTAAATGTAAAAGAACACACTGTAAAACCCCTAGAAAAGAGCAGATGATGTTGGAGTTGGTGATAACTTTTGTGGTGTAACAGCAAAGGCACCAGCCATGAAAAAAAGAATTCATAACTAGACTTCATTAAAATTAAAAACAAATTACTGCCCTGTAATATAAGACACAGACTGGGAAAATATTTATGAAAGAAACACCTGTTAAGGGACTGTTATCTGAAATATATAACAACTTCTATGATGCTCCATCATAAAGACATATACAACCCCGTTAAAAATGGGCCAGAGTTCTCAACAAAGACTTCACTAGAGAAAAGGCACAGGTCCTTAGTCAGCATATGAAATGGGTTCTTGGCAGCATATGTCATTCAGAACAAAGAGATACAGTCATACACTTCTGAGTACGACAAAAATCCAAAATACTGACACCACCAAGTGCTGACAGGGATGTGGAGAAGCCACAGGAACTGTCATTGCTGTTGAGAATGTTAACTGGAATAGCCTTGTTTAAAGGCTCTCTGAAAATTGCTTACAATATTTTTTTACAACTCCTTACAAAATGATATTACAGTATGATCCAGCCATTACTGTCCTTGCTGTTTTCCTACAGAAGTTTAAAACTTTTGCCAGCCAGGTTTGGCTTCACATGCCTTTAACGCCAGCCCTGAGTGGGATGGAGACAAAAGAATGGCTGAGGCTTGCTGGTAAGCCAGTCGAAAAGAGCTCCAAGTTCAGTGAGAGACTCCATCTAAAGGAAATAAGGCAGAAGAATGGTGGAAGCAGACATATGATGTCCCTCTCTGGCCTCCGTACATGTGAGTGCAGGAAGCACATCTACAAACATGTACCACTCATACTATGTACCTCCTACCCCACAAAAACACCCACATTTTTTCCATGTATAAGTTTTCACATGGATATTTAAGGCATCTTTATTCAAAACTTCAAAAACTTGAATGAAACCAAGATGTCTTTGAGTACGCTTATGGATAAAAACATTGAGAATGAAATCATATTCAGAGGTAAAAAGAAGTAAGTTATTAAGACACTATTAAGGAGAAAGAAGAACCTTAAATGTGTATTACTAAATGACATAAATTAATCTGAAAGTGCTGTCTACTGTATGACTCTTGATGCATGGCACTTCAGAACTGGGCAACCACGGAGACATTAAGAAGGTTGGTGGTGGCCGGGCATTGGAAGAGGATGACAAGTCAGGACAGTGAGATTATAGAATTTTATTCATTGTTATAGGCCACACACCTGTCCAGAGCCTTTGAGTGTATGCTACAAAGAGTGGCCTCTTATGTCAGCTGTGAACTTTGGGTGAAGCTATGTCCACATTAGGTTCGTCAGCTGAAATGGGTACCAGGAGGAGAACACTGATAGCAGGGGAAGCCAGACATATATGAGGACCGCAGGTGCACGGGAAATCTCTCTACCTTCTTCTCAGTGTTGTTGTGACCCTAAAACTACTCAAGTATGGTTTTGTAATCTGTCATCAATATCAAAAATCTTGCGTTTCACTTCCTAGACCCTTAAACTCCTAACACTTCACTGTCAGCTTTTCATACCTTGCATTGTTAGTTTCTCTTTCAGCTTTTAAGCTAGTCATTTTTTCTTATGTAACATATGAGAAACAAAACCATGCTGCGACCTTGAGGTATTAAGGCATGTGCCAAGGTTGCATTACTAGAAATAGCTCTGAGACCCTCATTCAGATCTGTGTGACCCAAGAGCCCATTGTGTTTCTAAATATTTTAATGGATACTGATAATTATGCATTTTTGTTCATCAGCCATCACTTGTCTGTTCTTATCAACAGCTTATTTGTCAAGAGGTCTCTTTCAAAATAGAACTAAATCTACTTTTTGTCTATTGCAAAAGTACATTTTAAAAAGTACATTTAAAAAGGTTAAACTGAGCTTTTGAATAATATATAAAAATCCTAGTATACATTTTTGGTTCCTTTTTTGTGTATGCATGTGAGTATGCAGATTTACCACAGCCTTTGAGCATGTGTATGGAAGCCAGAGAGGATGTCCCCCTCTATGGCTCTTTTACCTTACTTCCTTGAGACAGAGTCAATCACTGAACCTGGAGCTTATCATATTTTGGCTAAATTGGCTGACCAGTGAGGGCACTGATTCTTCTGTCGCTGTGCCTTTCAGTGCAGAGATTACAGATGTGTGTGCATGGCCATGCTTAATTATTTAAAACATGGATGCTAGAAAGTGATTTCAGGTCTTCATGTTTATGCAACAAGAACTCATACCCAGTGAGTCACCTCTCTAGCCCCAATAGAATACACTTTCATTGCTTTTTCTTCACTTTGGAAAAGAAGATTGGGGCTAAAGAGATTGCTCAGTAGTTAGAGGTTCCTGCTTGCTTGCCAAGCCTGAACCAGGCTTGAACCAGGTTTGATTCCCCAGTACCCATGTAAAGCCAGATGCACAAAGTGGCAGGAGGTTCTGGCACACCCATTCTCATTCTCCTTATGTCTACATCTTGCTGTCTCTCTTACAAATAAATAAATTAAATTTTTTTTTAATAGAAAAGAAGGGCTGTAAAGATCATTTAGAGGTTAAGGTGCTTGCCTGTAGAGCCTAAGAACTCATGTTCAAATCCTCCCATCCCCATATAGCAATACACGGTAACACAAGCATGCAATGCCACATATGTACACAAGGGGGTGCAAGTGTCTGGAGTTTGTTCACAGCCAGCTGAAGATCCTGGTACATCCATTCTCTCTTTCTCTTTCAAAAAAAATTGAAGACTGTAAGTACTGAGAATATAAAATTGTTGTAAGAGTGCAGGGGAAAAATTGTTACTGGTCAGATTCTACATTTTATTTCGAGGTTACTAAAGTCAAAATGTATTTTAGGATCTCAGGATCAAGTTGTACACTACATACATATTTGTTGGCTGAACAAAACTTGGGGCCAGATGTCTGCATAAAGAGCTGTGGAATTTTGGGACTTATGCATAAAATCTTAAACTTGTGATCATTTTAATTCCATTAAGAATGGATTCAGATTTGCTCACTGAGTATAAAGATTGTTTATAACCTTACTTTTATAAAATAAGGAAATAGTTATAAAAGGTAAGCTAAAGTTAGCAAAGTTGTTTGTCTTTTTAAAAATATTTATTTATATACTTGCAAGCAGAGACAGACAAAGAGAAAAGAGAGAGAGAATATGTACACCAAAGTCTCTAGCCATGGTAAATGAACTCCAGATACACGTACTGCTTTGTGAACCTGGTTTTACATGGATATTGGGGAATAGACCATGATTGTTAGGCTCTGCAGCCAAGCACCTTAACTGCTGAGCCATCTCTCCAACCCCCCAAAAGCTGTTTTGATTTTACATGTAGCCATCCCTTTTTCCTCCTGGAATACTCACAAAATATGAATATTAATCTAAGATTATTCCAGTAACAAAATTATACAGCATGGTAGATATGTTTTCATCACACTTTTAGTAATTTTTGTCTGTATGAAGGAATAATAAACTATTTGATTAATTTTAATTTATTTTGTTCAATTTTATTTAAAAAACATCACAGGAAAGGAAAAAAGTACAGAAAAAAAACCTCACCATACAATGACAAGAAACCATTTTATCATAACATTTGTCCTTCTCTCAGACCAATACAAGTGATGTGAAGGTGAGACCATCCCATCCTAAATATGGAACTTCTCAAAATTGGTGCATACAAGAGAAAAGCCATGTCCTCTCAGCATCCAAACCAGTGTCCTCTCTAAGGGATTTCTCGACATTAAAGGCATTGGCTCTTTGCACCACTTACTCTTGAAATTTATTTCCTGTTTTCATGGTACCATGTGCTCTGGGCTCTCCTTAAGCTGAGCCAATTCTTTAGTTAGGAATTGGTTGAGTCTTTCTCTTATTTTATGAGGCATTGCTGAAGTAACATACATACACCAAAATGAATGAGTCAGGAGTTCATAGTTCAGTGAACTGTCACTATGGGAAGAAATTTATATCAAACTTTATAATTTTTGCTGGGGGGAATGGGAGTCATTTTCTGCCATGGTATAGCCACTGGTAACTAATCCTCTACCTGTGTTCATGTAGATCACCCTAATTAAAGTCAGTAGAAAACACACACACACACACACACACACACACACACACGACATCAAAGTAGAAGAGGGACTAGTTTGGAAGAAAAGGGGGGTTCAATAGAAGGAGAATGGGAAGAGAAGTCAAGAGAAGGTGATAGAAGAAGATTTGGTTAAAACATGTTATATAAAAATATAAAAATTTTCAATAACTGATTTTAAAATGCATAGTGAACATTGATTGTAGAGCAAAGTGAATATAATCTTATTCCATCCAACAATGAAAAAGAACATGTATTTGTAAGGCACCTCAATGAAGTAATGGATTATAGTAGAAGTACAATAACTACTAATTGATCATGAAATAATCTATGACCACCCAACAGAAGCACTTTTTTTTTTTTTTTTTTTTTTTTTTTTTGGTTTTTTGAGGTAGGGTCTCACTCTGGCCCAGGCTGACTTGGAATTAACTATGTAGTCTCAGGGTGGCCTTGAACTCACGGCAATCCTCCTACCTCTGCCTCCCGAGTGCTGGGATTAAAGGCGTGCGCCACCACGCCCGGCTAGCAGAAGTACTTCTTACCCCTTTTTCTATCACTGCTCCATAAGAGACTAGAAACTTGGTTTTTACCACCATAAATCATTTTTTATGCCATAAATCAGCCTGAACTTTACAAAATGGAAAAAGTTTAATATTCATTTTGGTGTCTGGCTTCTTTGCTCAACATCATGTTAACAATCTTGATCATATTGGTGCATGAGGCAATGATTCTTCTATTTCTTTCACTTTCTATGAAAATGCTATAGCTTTTTTGTTCATTCTACTGTCAATGGACATCTGAGTTGTTTGCCAGTTTTGGCTACTATCAATACTGCTGCTAGGACTATTATTATATAGCAATCATTATATATGTCTTTTGATGCACATCTGCACGTAGATATTTATCTAATAAATAAAATCCCTAACAGTAGAATTACTGAGTTACAAGTTGACGTTGCCTGTTTCTGAGATGGTCGTTTCACCACACACACACACACACACACACACAGCCTCAGCTCACAAGAGCATCAGTTTCTCCAAACCCCTGCTATGCAGTCTGTTATCTTAAGGGCAGGATATAGCAATAGCTTAAGGAGATTTAGCTTGCATTTCCTTGATAACTATTAAATCATAGAATAATATATTTATTGTCATTTCATACTATTTTAGAAGGGTTAAGATTTTGCACATTTATTAGGAAATACATTTTTTATTTTTTGGTTTTTCGAGGTAAGGTCTCACTCTAGCCCAGGCTGACCTGGAATTCAATCTGTGTTCTCAGGGTGGCCTCGATCTCACAGCGATCCTCCTATCTCTGCCTTCCAAGTGCTGGGATTAAAAGTGAGCACCACCATGCACAATGGCAAATAAAATTTTTATAGCTGTATAATCCAGTATGAGTTCTTGGTTCTATGTCTGGTTTGGAAACATTTTAACTCTTAAAGCTTGTTCTTTGTGGTAGATTTGATAAGTAGATGTTCTTAATTTAACTGTATATATAAAACGATACCTAGAACTCAACATAGTTCTGAAGACAAATGTCTCTTCTGTTTAAGAAATATTTATCTTTAAGTCATAATATTATTTTCTTAAATTGTTTGTATTTTTATTTATATTCATAATTGCCCACTATATAATTCTTTTTAATATAAAAAAGGGATTAAAATAAATATTTTCCTGTTATGACTATCCAACTACCCTACCTCATTTTATTATAAAGAATATTCTTGCTGGGGGCGGTGGCACACTTCTGTAATCCTAACACTTGAGCACTTGGGAGGCTGAAGTAGAATGATCAAGATTATGAGGGGCCAGTAAGATAGAAAGGGGATATCAAAGGAATAGAAAGGGAGGCGGGGGGACTTAATAGGATGGTATTGTGTACATGTAAGTAGAAGAACAGATTAATGGGGGTAAAAAGGCCTAAGTGAGGCCAGGGGAAGAGATTGAGTAAAGGAAAGGCAGAGGGAGGGCTGATCAAAATCTAAGAGGATATAAATAAGTCATATGGAAACCTACTTTTTTTTGCACAATAGAACACTCAGAAGCCATAGATTGTTACTATAAAATTTTCAGTGCTAGGGATGGGATGGGATATCTTCCAGTGAGTTGTTGGCCAGGGAGGTCACTGATCCCCCCGAAAATGTAACAGGCCATAGCTGAGGCTCTTGGTTTCCCACCAGGAATAGATGGTAAGACCCTATTGCTGAAGACTCCACATATTTGGACTACAAGGACACTGAGAAATCCTGCTGTAGCTGAGGTTAAAACCTCCTCCATGTAGGCCAGCTGACAGAAAGCTGGAAAAAGCTATGCTGCATGCAGTTCAATGAGAGAGAGAGAGAAATCACCAGTGGAGATACTCAACAGTAGATACTGCAAGCCTTAAATTTGGCGAGTCACGCCAAATGAGCCATCAGGTACACTAGTGGCAGGTCTATTATGGGGGAAACCAACCGCTCTCTAATTGGACTGGAGGCCCTCTCCATGGGAGGCACTACATCCCTGATACTGAAAACCTACAACAGGGGTAGTCATGAGCCCTCAGGGTGTAATGTCTTCTGGTGTCTGGCTAAATGTATATACTATGCTCACCAAACTGCCTGGTAAGCATTTCTGTTAATGTTCACACCAATATGTTAATTCTACCCTCACTTTTGGTTAGAGAAACTTCTCTTTTCATCCGGTGACCTTGGGATGACTCAGAAGGCATCTTGGTGCTGAGAAGAAGTGACAGAGGAGTGCTCAGCACTGAAACATCTCTATCACACCTTCCAAGGCTCAGGGTCCATTGAGGAAGAGGTAGCAGAAAGAATGTAAGAGCCAAAGGAAGGGTAGGACTCCTTACCACCTGCTCCTCCAGACACAAAATGGCCTGGATATGCATGACTTCACAGTGCTTGGCACTACGTACACAAGAAGATGATAATAGGAGAAAAGATGATGACATCAAAATAAAAGACAGACTGATTGAGAGGGGGAGGTGGTATGATGGAGAGTGGAGTTTCAAAGGGGAAAGTGGGGGAGGGAGGGAAATACCATGGGTTATTGTCTACAATTATGGAAATTGTCAATCAAACAATAAATTTTTTAAAAAAGGGTAGAGCATGTGGTGTGACTGTCCTGCCCAATGCACCAGGCTTAAAGTGTTGTAAAGCTGGTCTTAGCAAAGTGCTTTAGGTCATGTCTGGAATGACTGTAGGCACGGATGGACCAGCACTGTGGGCCTCACTCCTGCCAGATAAAATTTTCACTGGATGCTGAGATGAACTCAAGCTAGCAGACCTAAGATGCTAACATGGGTACAGAAAGTTGAGAAGTCTTCCTTGAGAAAGGACTTAGAGTGACTGACGCTGTGGGACAAGAGCGGAGGTGATCTGTTTTCCAGAATTCATAACCAGTCTCTGTTAGCCCTCTCAATTCAGAAGGATACATAGTAATGTCATTGTCCCCTATTCCATGAGAATAATGAACTGGCCTTGGGCCACTGATCCCAGTCTGAGCTCCTTCTATGAGTCCATGTGGCACCAATGTCTGTTTGAGTTTGTCTGGATGGTAAGACCATTTTAGCAGCACCCCTTCTTCAAAGAATAACTGTTCGGGTGCACATTATGGAAATGAGGATTGCCTGACATGGGTATTTCCTCCCCCAGGGCTTTGAGGATTCTCCATGTCACCCGTGATTCCCATGAGATTAGCCAGAACTGGAGGGAGTTTGGAGCTTTTTTAAAGATGAGAGTAAAAACAGGAAAGAGCCTTTTCAATGCCATTGCTTAGAGATAAGTGGAATAGTGTCTTAGATACACAGATAAAACATGCACACACACATATAAACCTGTACCTATTTACATCTATACCTAAATAAACACAAACACAGACACACAAACGAACTCCAGTATATGCCGTATATATATACTTTTAGGCAAAAATGGAACTATATCCAAATGCAGTATTTTATTAGCATATATAAATTATTTAACACAATGAGGCTTTATAACATATACCATATATATATATATATATAATATTTACTTCCCCCATCATCCCCTCTTATTCCCCTCTCACTTCCACTGGTTGAAAAGCAAGCAAGCAAAGAAGCTTAGAACCAGTTGTCCCATTACTTGAGACCAGACCCTCAAGGCTCCAGGGTGTCAACATATGGTGTCTCATCCATAGAACACTCCTCATCTAGGGGGTGAGCTGTGGCGGTATGGCATCAAGATCAGGAGGTACCAACTTGTTCAGGAATTGCTCCTGGCAGATCCCTTTCTCCCACTCAGCCTGGATATAGCTCTCCAGGCTGTTGCTTCCTAGAATGACAAGAAGTGAGGGCAGAACCGGGGACTGGGGGGAGGAGGAATACCCAGGGCACCTTCTCCTGTAATGTCGTCATGGCTTAGTAGTTGGGCTGTCTCAAATGAATAAGGTCTGACAATATCTTGCACTTGCCTGCTTCATGAAGTCCTTGATTCTGTATACTTTTACTCCTTTTAGAGTTTTTTTCTTATTTTTATTTATTTATTTGGGAGAAAGAGAGACAGAGACAGAGAGAATGGGCATGCCAAGGCCTCCAGCTGCTGCAAATGAACTCCAGACGCATGTGCCATCTTGTGCATCTGGCTTATGTGGGACCTTGGGAATCAAACCTGGGTCCTTTGGCTTTGCAGGCAAGCACCTTAACTGCAAAAACCATCTCTCCAGCCCACTCCTTTAGTTTTATCCAATTCAAAACAGAAATACTCTCAGCTTGCTCTCCTTGGGCCATGTTGCAGGTTTCCTCTTCCTGCTTCTGGGTCAGCTTGCTAGGATCTCCAGGGTTCCTCGCCAGCTTTGCATCCACAGTGCCTGGATCAAGAGAGGCTGAATCTATTAGTTCTGGGACTTCAGCAGGCAGCACTGGAGTGCCTTGTCTATCTGCATCCATAGGCTGAGAAGACATGAAGCTGACTCTGGGTAGCTTTGATGGCACTCCCCTGGGCTTTCATTTTCCCTTTCAAGGGGCTGAGTTTGGCAGTGGCAGGTGACAGAATCTCCTCTTTGTCCCTCTGCTCCTCACTTTGGTGCCTTGGATACTGATTTAAGAGCATCCAGAAAACCCCAGCCTCTGTACAGTGTAGAGGACTTGGGTTTCTCTGCAGTGGATGGGCAACATTTCCTAAAGCAGCCACAGAGGAGATGGGTGAAGTTTGGACTTTCCCACCACCACCACCACCAGGCTGGCATTCTTCTTTGGTACCAAAGTAGAAGAGGTCTTTGCATGACTGGATACTGTGGTATGATACTGGTGGACTCTGGGTGTTTCCAGGTTCTTGGCATCTTGTTTAAAGAACTGGAAAATATGCATACATACAGAGAAGCAGAAAGAACTTTTTCTAGAGTTCAGAGTAAAACTACTACCAAAGAAGAGAGTGCTGGGCTCCTTGAGCTAGAAGAGTGCCCAGAAGAGGAGCTGCTGCGTGGAGGTCTAGGGAAAAGAGGAGCTGGTCTCCAGGGGGCATTTTTTATTGATAAATTTGGTTACATATGATTTTCTCTACTGCACATGCCCTTTCCCATGATGCATTTGATTTTAATCATATGCATATCCAGTTATGCACAGACATAATATGACAATTAGCGTGTCCTCCCTAAAAGTTCAGTGGGTGTGATTTTCCTTACTGTTTTACATACATCTAAAACCAGTCAGGCTGAAAAGGCTCCATCTCTCAATCCTGGATGTATCCCGAGACACATTTGACTACAAACAGCGCGTCCTGGGAGTACTGAGGGGAAGAACCCATTTCCACTGTATCAATCATGTACACATGTCCACGTGTGGGAAGTCCCAGTTTGCCAACAGGGTCCTAGGTGCAGTGCTAGGATAGGGCATGTTTACCCCTCAAGCCAAGCAGTAGCCCAGGTTACTAAGCTCTCCCTGTGTTCACCTGCTTCAGTTCAGAGTGAATCTGGATCCTTACCTGGGGCCTCCTCAGCTGGGATTTCGCTTCAGTTTCACCCTTTCTTCTGAGTTCTCTCTTCAGTCTGGGTACTGCTAAGCGGATGATGGCAGCCATCCTATGGCTGACACACTGAGGCCAATTTCCAAAGATCTTCCTCACTTGGTCAGCCAGTTTGACTGTGCTCTTCCACTCGAGATGGGCCACAGTGAGCCAGAGGGGCTCAGGGCAGCAGAATTTCTCGACCAGTATTTACGGTGAGCAAGTCTGCAGAACAATGTTCAACAAATACACAGATTCTCCGTTTACATCCTTCCCTTACCAGACTGAAGATCTTTGAAATTAAGACTCAAGCCCTTGACGATTGGTTCCTCCTCCCTTTCTCTCTCTCTGTCATGTGTGTGTGTGTGTGTGTGTGTGTGTGTGTGTGTGTTTGTTTGTGTTTGTGTGTGTGTGTGTGTTTTCTCCAGAGCATCTCTGCTGGAGAGGGAGGAGGGTCAAAGAGTGGAGGAAAATAAAATCAAATAAAACAACCAACTAGGACCCCAAACTCATTTACTTGAGGGTTCTCATTGGATCAAAAAAATCCCATAAAAAAATCAACTCGATATTCACTTTTCCACACCCAACCCATTTACGAAGGTAAGCTCTGTAGAAAATAAAATATTCTGAGTGGATTCCAGAAAGGAAATACTGCATCCAATGGAATTAGGTGGGCTTGAGGGGTCGTTATTTCTAAACTAATCTGGTGACAGTCCTTGGGCCACAGTCTTCAAGTCCCAAACAGTTGGTCAGGTGGAGCAGGTGAGACAGGTGGAGAAGGGCAGGACAGGTGGAGTGGGCAGGACAGGTGGCGGGGGCAGGACAGGTGGCAGGGGCAGGACAGGTGGAGTGAGCAGGACAGGTGGAGTGGGAAGGACAGGTGGAGTGGGAAGGACAGGTGGAGTGAGCAGGACAGGTGGAGTGGAAAGGACAGGCAGAGAATAGCAAAAGACACAAGAGTTTGGGGTAGTGGTTGTTTTGCTTTTGTTGTTCTTCTCAAAGGCTCACATGTTGCAGCAATTTGTCTGCTTACCTGGGGGCCTTTCTTTGAGAAAATTCAACTTCTAAATGAGTCCTGAAAATGGTTAATACCCACTTGAGCAGAGCCTTTTGTACTGTACCACCACCACACACCCTTAACCACGCCTTTATCAGGAGACAGTATGCTCAAGTATCATTACAGAATCATCATTATTACTTTAAAAATTTTTTTTTATTATTTTTTTGGAGAGAGACACAGGGAGAGACAGAGAGAGAAAGGGAGAGGAAGACAGAGATGGGCATGCCAGCAGTGTCTCAGCAGCTGCGAACGAAATCCAGATGTGTGCACCCCCTTGTGGTCAAGTGTGGCATTGCGCCCATGCGTCACTTTGCATCTGGCTAAACGTGGGACCTGGAGATTGGAACCGCTGGAGATTGGAACCAGTGTTCTTAGGCATAGGAGGCAGGTGCCTTAACCCCTACGCCATCTCTCCAGCCCATCATTATTACTTTTGATGCTACTGCTTCTTCTTCTTCATCTCCTTCTTCTTCGTCATCCTTGTCCTCCTCCTCCTCCTTCTTCTTTTTATTGATTTGAGACAGGGTTTATGTAGCCCAGGCTGGCTTTGACTCCTTCCATAGCCAAGGATGCCCTGGAACTCCTTGTTTCCTGCCTGATATTTCAAATGCTGTGAGTTCAAGTGTATGCTACCAGAAGAAAGAAAGAAAGAAGGAGGAGGAGGGAGAGGAGAGAGAGGAGGGAGAAAGAGGAAAAGAATTTTGGTCTTTTCAAGGATTTCCCTCTGTTGCAGTCAGGTTCTCATTGCTGGCAGAAATCACATGACCAAGAGCATCTTGTGGGGAAAAAAGGTTTATTTTTGACTTACAGACTTGAGGGGAAGCTCCATGATGTCAGGGGAAAACAATGATATGAACAGAGGGTGGAAATCATATCCCTGCCAATATCAGGTGGGCAACAGCAACAGGAGAGTGTGCCAACACTGGCATGGGGAAACTGGGTATAATACCCATAAGTCCACCCCAACAACACACTGCCTCTGGGAGGCTTAAATGCCCAAATCTCCATCAGCTTGAAATCTAGCATTCAGAACACCTAAGTTTATGGGGATCACCTGAATCAAATCACCACATTCCACCCCTGGCTCCCATAAACTGTACAATCCCTGATGTAAAATACAATGCATTAAGCCTGACTTTAAAAGTCTCCATAGTTTTTATCAATCCCAATGATGTTCAAACATACCTATAGTCTAAAACCCATAATGGCACAGAATAAACATTTACATTGCAAAAGATGGCATTGGGCATAGCAAGAAATATTCAACCAATACAAGATTTACAACAAACAGGGAAAACATCAGTCTTTGTAGCTCCAAGTCCAACAACTCTAGCCAGTGACAACTCTCCAAGTCCAATAATTCTAACCAGCAACAAGTCTCTGGAGTTCCAGTTCTGCCCCTCCAGCTAGTCTACTCACAGTCCTGCTGTCCTTAGCAGCCATATCATGGTCTCAGTATCTCCACTGGGTCTCCACTGCAACCCACAATCCATCCTTAAGGCTCCTTAAGGCAATCCAGAAAATTTGTGACACACTGCCCATGGCCATTTCCAAAGCACAAGGCCATGTTGCAATTTCAATGACTCTCTCTTTCCTGCATATCTTACACTCCATAATACCAGGTGGGGTACCAACTTGTTAATTCAGGGGTGAATAAAGTAGACTTTGACTAACAGGACACTCCTTTAGCATTCAGGCGCTTTCAAAAGACTGCACTTTTTCTGTTGTCCCAGTGCAGGTCAGCTGGCCCAATCTCAATGGATGTAATCTCCCATAAAATTGTAGGTTAGCAGGCAGCAGTTTGGGCCAAAAGATTTCTTTTTAGGGCTTATCCCTATGCACACACCAGTCTGTTTCTACACAATGCAACCCTGTACAAGTTCTCAGGACATGGGCATAACAGCAAGCCTCTCACACAAACTGTTTCTAGCCCAGTCCAGGAAAATCTTTTTCTCACCTTTACAAGTCAAACTTCACAGTTCATAGTTCTTACTGCATTCACGTCTTTCAACTCTGACAGAGTGGTCCATCAAGCCGTATTTTCAGCACTGCGAGGCATCTCCTAGGCCAAGGTTTCAAATCCTTCCACATTCCTCTTGAAATTCAGCTCCAAAAGTCCAAAGCCGCACAGTCAGGTTTCAAGCAGCAATAATCCCACCCCTCCGCTACCAACTTTACTGTTGCAGTCAGGTCCGCATTGCTGGCAGAAATCACTTGACCAAGAGCAGCTTTTGGGAAAAAATAGGTTTATTTTGGCTGATAGGCTCAAGGGGAAGCTCCAAGGGGACAATGATGGCTTGAGCAGAGGGTGGGCATCACCAACTGGCCAACAGTAGGTGGACAACAGCAACAGGAGAGTGTGCCAAACACTGGTAAGAGGAAAGTGGCTATAATATCCATAAACCTACCCCCAATAATACACCGCCTCCAGGAGGCTTTAATTTCCAAATTTACATCAGCTGGGAACCTAGCATTCAGAACACCTGAGTTTATTGGGGACACCTGCATCAAACTACCACACCCTCTAACCCAGGCTTTGTGGGAACTCTGTAGACCTGGGATGACCTCATACTCAGAGTGATCCCCCATCTCAGACTTCTGAGTGCTGGGACTAAAGGTGTGAGCTACTACACCTAGCTCTGAAGATTATTTTTGAATGCATATGCTTAGCATGTAACTTAGGAATGAGTTTTACCCCTTATTTTTCTATTCTTATTATTTTTTGTCTTATTGCACTGATAGTTGCTTTTTTGTTTTATTCAGAAGCTCAAGATTAAATTCTTCAGCATTTTATCAGTTAGTAGAATATTTGTTATTTTAAGGTTTTCAGAAATATTTTATGCCAGAGTAAGAAAATTCCTTTGCACATCTTATTTTTAAGTGCTTTAAAAGCAAAAATAAATGTTGAATTTTATTAAATATTTTTTTCTGTGTTAAATGAAACTATCAAGACTTTTTTGCTTTTTGTTTCATTATAATAGTTCAATTGACTTTTTAAATGTGAAGCCAATTTTTCATCTTTGAATGAAATCCACTTGCATATGATGTATTATTGGTCTTCTTTATCACTGGGTTTAGTTTTGAGTAAGATTTTTTCATCTTTCATCAATAGAGATATTGGCTTATGTTGCCTTGCTATTTTATACTATTTTTAGATTTGTTTTCAAAGCTCTGCTGAGCATATTCAGTGAGTTGAAACCAGAGACCCCCATGAAAAAAAATTCTTCTTGGAAGTGTGAAATAGGCATTGTGTCTTCTTTAATTTTCTGCACATATTTACTAGCAAAGTTAGTTTGGTTTGAAGATTGCCTCATAGAAAGATTTTCAAATATGAAAACAATTTCTTTAATATAATGAATTCAATACTGTTCAGCCTTTCTATTTCTTCTTATATCAGTTTTATAAATTATGTTTAAGGTTTCATATAAATAATCCAATTTATTGAACAAAAAATTTATAGTAACATTCTCTTTTTGGTCATTTTAATGCCTATAGAAAATGTTTATTTCCCTTCAGCAAGTTGTTTAGAGTTTTACCAATTTATTTAATATTTTCAAAGAATGTAATTGTGGCTTCAATTTTGCATATGTCCATAAAACTATTTGAGTAGGTTTATAATTGTGTTATAGGTTACAACATGCTCCTGATTAAATTATCATTCCTAAAACAATTTTAGTTGCATTATTCTCTGCTAAAATAATATTGCAGGCTCCTCATAGTCTGTACATTCCAAATATATTTGAAGATTTTATGAAGCTCTGATGATTTGCTTGTTAGTTTATACTTTGGTCATCTCTGAGCTTTCTGGTCTCATGTTTAGGCATTCTCCTTGAACCTAATCCTCCACTGATTTCTATCACTTGAAAAATCTTTAAAAAATAACATTCATTTGCATGTGTTTGTGTATGGGTGTGCCATGGTCTCTTGCTGCTACAAACAGATGACTATCTGGCTTTGTGTGGGTGGCTGGGGAATTGAACCCTTGCCAGTGGGCTTTGTAAGCAAGCATGTTTAACCACTGAATCATCTCTCCAGTTCCAATTTCATCTTTAAATGTAATAAATTACAATTCTTATACATTCTAGTTATATTTTCATTAAATAAAAAAAGTATCCTTATTCGATACTACTGTTCCTTTTAATGGAATCAAGTCTTTTAACTGAGGAACCTGATGAGCTTGTGCTATTTTTGCCTTCTTTGTTACTCTCCCTGTCAAGCCATTTGAGGCTAGTATTCCTGCTGGAAGAAAAGTGGATTTTACTTCCAATAGCAATCTGTCTGCCCAGTGGTCTGTAGAATACCCGAGAGAAGGAATATCAGCCCATAACCAATTTTCCCACATCTTGTGCAGATCAAATAGATGTGCTAATAGAGTCCAGTGATTTGTACTTCTGTGCTCTCTTCCCTTGACCTTTCTTTCTAAGAAACATCAAGCAGAAGCAACGTGAAGAGAATTTACAAAGATTCTAGATTTTTATCTTACTATCACGCAAACCATAATTGGAACTATCTGCAGGAAAAAAAAATCGTACCTGTGAAATCCTGTGGTTGTTAACTGCATGGCATGGTGGCCATGTTTGGTCCAGGGCTTCCCCCGGGAGCCAGAGCTTCCGGTTCATAGGCAGCAGAGAGGGTGCTGAGTGCTTTTGCTTAGTTCTTCTCTCCGCAGACTTCCTAAATCCTTGCAACCGAGGGTCTTGCAATTCCTGTTGTTTTCTAGAACATAAGCTGTATGCATGTGTAGAACCACAGGGTGTCCAAATCCAACCTTGCCAATCTTGCTAACTTGGATTCTGGTGTGGAATACACTTCACACTCAAACTGTAATTTGAGGAAAACTGAACAGACCACAAAGTTTTGATAAGGTGTAGGCCAACCACAGGAGGGCCTGTTATACCTTTAGAAGATAGGGCAGTAATGTTGTGTTACCAAAGTGGCAGAACGCTGTTTGGGGATCTTGTTAGGTGCTAAGTTTTCCCTAGGGACTGGTAACAGCCTGCCCATGATAACCCTACGAGGAAGGAGCCTGGAGAATACTGAGAAAAATCACTCTCTGCTTTTCTTCCTCACTGTGATTCCTCCCTTCTTTCACCCTCGCTCCTCTCCTTCCTCAGAGTAAGCAGGCCAAATTCATGGGGACATTGGATAATGTAGATATTGTCTAAACAAATCAGTCTCCCAGAGGTGGGAGAAGGTGGGCAGAGTTTGGGAGATCAGAGAGGGGAGCATATGGACCTCACTTAGAAAGGGTACCCCTTCGCTGCCCAAAAGCAAAGGGATCCTTTTACTTTACAATATGGTGAAGGAGCTCAGATGTCGGCAGTTTGACTGGATGGAGTCAGAGGTTAGGGAAACTTTTCATGCCCTAGGGAAGACAGAAAGTAGAAAGAGATCCCATGTCTTACGTCCTTTGCTTTTGTTTCTCTGGGTCTGCCTTTGCTTCTTCTGCCTGTCCTTCAGTTGCTCTCCATGAAAATCAAAGGTAGCATTACGAAAGCATTGCCCCAGTTATATGTGGAAAACAGTTCTAACCACAAGGAAATAATTATAAACAAAGCCATGTTAATTATACAAGATATTCTTGGCTGCCCTAATTAAGGCACAGTTCAATACTACTAGCTGAGTAATTTTTTTTCTTAAATTGTGAATAGATTTAGTAGAAGTTCATCTGGTGAACAAATAATGAGATCAATGCTTCAGAAAGAATCTGATTAAAAATTATTCACCAATCATTCATTTTCTGCTGCTTTAGAGAACTCCTTTCTATGGCCTGGGTATGGAGGAATGGGAATGTACTTTGCAGAGCCTGAGCCTAAATTAGAGGTAACTTGGGGATGTACAAGCGCCTGAGGAAGAAAAGATGACTCTGGTACTGTTTGTGTCACTTTCCTGCTCAGAGAAGTTGCTGAGTTTCACAGATGAAGCTCCCATGAGTGACTCTAAAAGGCAAGAAGTGGCTGTCCCAAATCTGTGCTTTATCTTTGCTTTCTTTACAAAAAAATCCATCCACAATGTTAGAAGGGAACAGGACAGCCAAGCAGCTAGATACCCTTCATAATTTAGACCTAAGATATAATACCAAAAAGCTGGTCAGACAAAAATATATTCAAATAAATAAATACCCATTTTTTAAATGGGTTCATGGAAGTATGTTAACTTCACTGAGTCTCCTATAAAGTAGGAAATGTACAAAAATCATGTGCAAAAATCTCACTTTATATATGTTTTTTGTTTTAGGAATTAAATAAGATACCATGTGCATAGGGTATTCCCTTCTATGTTTTGTGCCATGTGGTGGAGGCATGTTAAGCCTTTTTTTTTTTTTTTTTTTGGTCATTCCTCACTTATTTCCATTCTAATCATTCTCGTATTTCTTACATTCCAAATGTTCTTTTTTCTTGTGATGATATTCCATAGATGAGATTGAAACACGAAAAAGGAACGAGGAGAATGATATTGGGATGAGGTATGTGTGGAAAGAATGGTAATTAGTATTAATGTATTCTACACTTAGAACATCCCTCTTATATTCTTTCATGAAGAAAATTTGGTTAATTGTAATTTCCTATTTAAGGCTGTTACACACATTTTCTAAGTAAACAAATGGGTTGGCCATTATGAAGTGAATATAGTTTATGCTAAATTTAGAGAATCGCTAATTAAGTACTTGAAGTACAGATCCAGTAAAGAGATGATAAAGGTTTACTTTATTTTGTAGGAGAGGTTCCTGAAAAAGAACCAAATGTGAGGTTTTTAAATACATCTTACTTACAAAGGCAAGTTAATTCAGCTTATATCTTTTGCAATAAGCATTTCTATTAATGTCTATCAATAACACTCAAATGGGCTTCCAATTCCTATCATTATTATTTGTGACCATTTCTCTGACACAGTTCTCTTCTCTTCATCCACACTACAGAATTTGTATACTTTCATGATCAGTGGACGTCCATTTGGAAGCAGAGTGTCCTGTCATAAAGCTAATGTCATGGTGCTGTATTGACTGCTAGACTAGCTTAAAGTCTCTAACTTATTTCCTTCCTATATAAGCTTAATTTACAAAGCACGATTATTATGTCCTGTTTTATAGGTAGACAGAAATGAATTAGTATGACTAGTTAACTTCTGCCTGCTCTCACAGCTCAGAATTCACTAGAGTTAAGATTTGGACAAAGCAAGGTCTGATTCCAAATCTGATGACCAGCCAGTGTCTTTTGGAGCTGCCTAGGTGAGAAATGATGGGATCCTGAATGTGGATAATAGTATGTAGGATGAAGATGACAGAATGGAGCCATGAGCTATTTAGAAGGCTACATTTTGAAAATTGGAAATGCCCTAAATATAGAAAATGAGGAGACAAAATGATTTGCTGTCTTTTTTTTTTTTTTTTTTATGTGCTCTGTGCTAAAGTAGAGGATGTAAGAGGAGGTGAAGTGAGGTGGACTGGGGAAGGAAGAAAAGCTACAAGTTTCAGTTGTGGACTAGTGAGATTTGATACCTCCAGGGGCAACCAGGAAAAGAAGGTAATTATGTATTTGCATGTAACAGGCTAAAAATTAGTTTAAATATGGAAGTCAGGCCTTAAAGCTATAGTGGAATTGCTGAGGACTGGAAGCAACATGGGCAGTGAGTCACATTATAGTAAAATGACAAGTTTCATAGAGATGGGTGGACAAAAAATGGTTCAAGAAAGTAGAGGAAAATAAGAGAAGATAGCATCACTGTGGGCACTTGTAAATGCCAAAGGAAACTTGATTTGCAGTGCAAAATACAGTCGAGATTTAATTGAATAAGGTTATCAGTTTAACATTGTGTCCTGTAACAGATAATACTCCAGTGATTTAACACAATGAATTATTAACCCTAACCACTTAAATTGCACAGGCCTTGCTGTTAGCCAGAAGTCCTCCCTTCTTGATCCAGAGATGTAGATCCTATTCAACACATGGCTTGGCTTTTTCCTAGCATCTTGGAACTCCTGGCATCCATCTAGTAAACAGGCAGAGAGAAGATGACACACATTTTAAACACCTTAATTCTGAAGCAAGGCACATCACTTCCACTCTAGTTCCTTAGGAGAGAACTAATCAGATGGATCTCTCTAGATTTCAGGGAGGCTGAGATACACAGTCCATAGCTGGACAGCCATTGCCAGAAACAGCTCCAAGCTCTGTGAGAGGTGCACAATGTTTGATGGAGAGCCATAGAACTGAAACTGGAGTCTATTTAGATTGTAAGTGGAAATGGATGATCTTTGCCCTTTTTTGGTAGTAGGAGCTTCTTTGAAAGGTAAAACATGCTCTGGAAGTAATCCCTGACAGCTCCTAATTTTAGCGTGACCAAAAGTGAGCCTTAGATTGTTAGTGTCCCAACAAAGCCCATATATTGCCTGTATCTTAGGGACTTTTCTTGAATCCTAGGGTCATGCTTCTAAACTCATACACAATGCCAGGGTGCCCAAATATGCTGGCATTATATGATGTGTCATAGAGGACTATTACTTTTTTTACTTTTTGAAAATTCATTTATATTTGAAAGGAGAGATAGAGAAAGAAGGAAGAATGGAAAGAAGGGAGAGAGGGTGGGAGGGAAGGAAGGAAGAAAGGAAGAAAGGAAGGAAGGAAGGAAGGAAGGAAGGAAGGAAGGAAGGAAGGAAGAAAGGGAAAGGAAGAGAGAATGGGCATACCAGACCATATTGCCACTACAAAGGAATTCTAGGTACATTCCCCACTTTTTGCATCTGGATTGATATGGTTACTGAAGATTTGAACCCCTGCTAGCAGGCTTTGCAAAAAGCAAAATACCTTTAACTCTGGAGCCATCTCCCTAGCCCATTATTGGTTTGTTCAAAGGAGTGATGAGTTCATCAACCTTGTATGTCCATAGTATCTTGTTAGGTACTTCTATTTTCCTTGCCAGAGAAACTGAACAATCTTTTCAGGAAAATGTAAGCTAAAGTCATCACTGTGAAAAAAATCTACTGAAAAGATGTACTACTGCATGCCCTTAGGCCATTATTAGTGCTCTGTGCTATTATTATATCGTCTGTAAAGTATATCATTAACATTTTAATGTAGTGATGTTCAGTTGTCTATACTTCATCATTGTATAAGGCTATACCATGTATTTTTAAATTTAACTTGGTCCACAAATATACGCATTAGTCAATAGTAAAATTAGCAAAGGGAGGGCTGCTGATGTAGCTCATTGGTAGTCCTCTTTCCCAGTAGTGACAGGATCCTAGCTTTAATCCCCAGTATAACAATGTTGTAGTTACCTTCATGTTGCTGGGACAAAACACCCAACCAAAAGCAACTGATAAGAGGAAAGGATTTGTTTTGGCTTATAGCCTCAAAGAGAAGCTTCATGATAGCAGGGAAAACCATAGCATGAGAACAGGCTGGGCATCACTTCTTGCCACAGCAGGTGGCAAATAAAAGCAAGAGAGTGAGATGAGGTCTGGCAAGGGGAAATTGGGCTATTCCGCCTCGAAGCCCCCCCCCAAAGCACATCTTCTCTTGCAAGTCTCCACCTCCCAAATTGCCACTGCCTGTGGACCATGCATTCAAAACACTAGTCTGTGGGGGACATCTGATTCAAACCAACATAAACAAGAAAAGAAAACCAAAAATATGAAAGCAAAAAGAAAAGTCTTTAGAAGAATATAATTGAATTCAAGCAGTATTTGTTAATAAGCCAGATCAGATATTGGTGTGGTTGACAGAGCAGAAAACCATCTCTATGCTTCATGATTCCCACAACATAAACACATGTTCAGGAAGACTGGATATACTCACCTAAGTCAAGTGCTATTGGCTATGATTGTGTGTTCGAATTTGATGGGGAGATAAGTTCAGCTGGGCATAAAGAAGGGAAAGACCCTGTGCAGTGGAGCAGCAGAAAGGACATTTGGAGAACATGGAATTGCCATACAAAGGGTCTACTCTGTGCCACAAATTGCTAGAATTTTGTTCATTAGTTCACTAACAGTCTTTGGACATAGCTATTGCTAGACCAAACTTTGAAACTCAAGCTAAAATAATAGAGTATTCTATTGCCGTTACATATCAGAGCCAGGATTCACATGCAGGCCTTCTGTCAGCCAGTCCAGTATGCCCTTGTTGCAGAGAACAACATCCTGAGGAAGACTTAGTGTTTATTTCATACTTGAGGGGAATCGTTTCCATTTCTTCCAGCTTTATTTGGTCTCCATTTTTAAAATACCATCAGCCACAATTTGAATATTAGGGGCTTCTCCATCCTGCTATCTCTTCCAAAGTTTTCTGGAACATCAGAGTGAGCAGGATTTACTTATCGACAGCCATCCACTTCAGGCCAGCCTGAAATCCACACAGACTCATAGCCATAGCAGTTAATGCTGAGTACTTCACACTTGCTGACAACAGTACACAGGTCATATACTCTACTAAATGGAAATTTGATGAAAAGAAAAGACACACTGGGACCATTGAAAAAGGCTCATGAGTTTTCTGACACTGAATAACAAACTATACCACAACAGTTATGAGCATCAGGCTTGAACAAAATATCTACTCACCATGAAATGCTGGTGACTTTTCTGTATACTCTACCACAGTCCATGGGAAAGTTTCCTGGAAAGTAATTAGGTCCATTAGTATAATATATTGTGATAATATCTCACTATCATAGAACAATTGAGTTTGAAATGTTAAGATGATAAAGATATATTTAAAGTAATTAATATGAGAGAGGACAGGGAAAGAGAAATAAAACTTGAGCTGGGACATGTCATATCTAAAATTTCATTTGCAACTTTGAAACAATAACCATGATGGAATCCGAGACATCCAAAGTGTTTGTTGGAATGGCTGTCACATGTGGTTGGAGGTGGTTCTCAAGGTAGATTTCCTGAGACAGCGATTTTTAACACCTGCTTGGAATTTTTTAACTTTATTGACAGTTTTCATGCATGTATATAATCTCTTTTGATCATAATCTCTTCTCATTACCTTCTCTTGTTACCTTCCACATTCCCTTTCACTGAATGCTTTTGTCTTTTCAACCAGTCCCTCTTCTTCCTTAATGTCTCTCTCACTCCTTTACCATCCATGACAGAATGTCGGTGGGCCCAATATTGTAGAGGTCTTGTATAGATAAGGACATCTGCTATGTGGTCATGAATGCACTGGCCACTTCATGTCTAGAGGACAGCTTTCTGAGCACTCCTCCCCATCCTCTGGCTCGTTCATTCTTTCTACCCTCTCTTCTACAATGTTCCCTGAGCACTTTTGGCACTCAGCACTGTGTTGTCACTTAAGTTCAGTGCTTGGATAAGTTTTGAGTTTCCTCAGTAGTCATTGCCACCTGCATAAAGAAGCTTCTGTGACCAAAGAGGAGAGCAGCTCTATTCTCTGAGTGTAAACATAGAGGGAAATTTGACAGGCACGACATATGCTTGTAGCCAAATAACACTAGTAGCTTCTCTCCTAGGCTGGCAAATTTTATATCATAAACAGACTTAAAATAATGGTTAAAACATATGTAAACACTCAAACATAATTTGACATTTAAAAGATTTTGGGTTTGAATTGTTGTTCTTTTATAGTAAAGGATGATAAATAATTTACTCTTCCATCATTATTTTTGCTTAGCATAGGAATAGCATGAGACATAAGGAAAATGTAGTTATGAGTGCTGGCTGGACTCATTCACATGATTATTTTGAAAAGCCCTCAAACCAACAGAATTCATTCCCCCAATGACCAAGACTATTAAATCTAGCTAGTAATGGAACACTCACAATGGTGAATGGTTAATCTAGCCACTAATTCAAAGAGTCCAAGGCTGCCACCAAACAGCATTGAAATTGTGATTATTTTATGGCTTGTCCAAATGCTCAGTCCCTGAAGCAATTGCTATAATTTACGAAAAAGGGGAAAAAACCCAGGGAAAAGAATATCCATCTTTTAACATTATCCACAAGGGTCTGGTTCTGATTGCACACATAAAGCAAAATAAAAGTATCTAGCTGAGGCAATTAAAATGTTCTTGTTCTCTATTTTTAAAAAAATGTGTTTATTTGTAAGTGACTCCAAAAGTTAAGTGTGGGAGCAATTCCCCTGATTTACTTTGATAAAAACTGTAAACCTGATATGATATTATAGTAACTCCCTAAACCAATCTGTTATAACTGTCATCCTTTTAATCCATCCATTATCAAACATCAAGGAAATATAACCTGTAAAAAGTACAATAGGGTCTGGGAAGGTTGCTCAGTGGGTAATGTCCTTGTCATGCTAGCATGGGGTCCTAAGTTCAGATAAGGTAAAAGACACACATGGTGGTACATGCCTATCATCCTAGCACTGGGGAGGTGGGGACAAGAAGGACCCCCAAGATTTGCTGGCTACTTAGTGTAACTGAATTGGTGAGTCCTGGGTTCAACAAGAGAACCTGTGTCAAAAAATTTAGATGGTACAACCTGATTAATCACATCATTATTAATTGCCTCATGAAGTTGGCCCCTCCATTGTGTATTTGCTTGGCCCACTCTTTGGGAAGCATTAGCTGTCCACTTGACAGTTGAGGGAAAACACAGCCAGCCCAGAAAAAAGGGATAACATTACCATCTAAATAGGGCTGTTGCATAGTACAATGGAGGGGACAAACATGTGAACACATGTGTGTGTGTGTATAAATGTGTGTGGATATATATATATATATATATATATATATATATATATATATATATAAAAAATTTGGGTGGAAGATTAAATGAGGAAGGTACTTGATATTGACTTCTGGTCTACACACACACACACACACACACACACACACATACATGAATACAACTGCACACAAATGTGGGTCCTTACATATAAGGACACTTGCTCATTTGCACTCACACCACACATATACAAAAAATAATATAGCAGTTCCAGCAGGTGAGATTTGCTCTTACTTTGTGGACAGGTAAAAGAAAAAACCCACTAAATATATATTAAGCACCAAGAGAGGGCTTGGAGATTATCATTTTACTGATCATCAGAGCCCAAAGATGCTGTAACACTGGTTCTGTTACATTGCTGGCAGCAAAGCCAGCATCAAGAGTTTTTGCTTTCTGTCTATTGCCCTTTAAAAATATATATTTATTTATTTTATTTATTTATTTATTATTTATTTATTTATTTATTTATTTATTTATTTATTTATTTATTTACAAGTAGAGAGAGAGAGGGAGAAGAGAGGCAGACAGAAAGAAAATGGACACACCAGGGCCTATAGCCACTGCATAAGAACTCCAGATGCATGTGCCCCTCTTGCATCTGGCTTACGTGGGTCCTGGAGAATCAAACCAGGATCCTCTGGCTTTGCAGGAAAATGCCTTAACCACCAAGTCATTTGTCCAGCCAATATTGCTCTTTTTGCTTTAGTGAGCTTCAGCTTGAGCCTGAATGAGCTTATGACTAGATTTTAGTTTTGCCTTTAAGAAGCAACTGGGAATTTCAACAGGAAAGACGACTGCTGTTACGTAGGTGACTGTCTCCAAAACTCAAATCTCTGCCTGGGAAAAGAGTCCACACTGTGAATCGTCGTGTCCAGTTTCTTCATAAATTTGAAATCTTCAATTTTACTCCATAGTTTTCCCTGATGAATAAGTCAGGGAGAAAGATCACTGGGTCCCTGAACTGTACCAAAATTGCCTCTCTGCTAACAGCAGGTTGCCCCGTGCTCGCACCTCTCCTGTGCCCTGGGGAATCCCTGACCCTCGTCCCGCTTCCCTGCTCCTTCATTCTTTCTGTTTTCTAGTTTCAGAACCTTGTGCGCATCCCAGCATGAGAGTTTTCACATGGTGTTCTCTCCAGCAGGTCATTTATTTCTTGATGTGACAACAAGTCCTGCCACTGACCTATATTCAGTTCTGTGTTCTCATAATGATCAATACCAACATTCACAGCTTGAAGGGACATTTGCCATGGAAGTAGCATTCTAAAGCTCAGGACTTATTCTAGGGAGATGGATTCCTTTTTTTTTTTTCTCCCTTTATCTGCCACTCCTTTTAATGAGTTTACTGTGGTTGTTTCCAAACAAGTGTAACCTTCCTGAAGAAAGAAATACACTTTTTGCTGTTTGTTTTATGCATGTGTGTGGTTTGTTTAGGGACAGGTATCGGCCATGGTGCACACATGGTGTCAGAGCCCTTACCTTCCATCTTGTTTCTGACAGGGTTTCTTCTTGTTTGTGGCTATGAATGTCACACTAGCTGGCCTGCAGCTTTCAGGATTCTGCTGACTCCTCTACCTCCTTTTGCCATTGGTGCATGGGGATTACAGACTCATGTGCCATTTGTGTTTGGCTTTATGTTGGTTCTGGGACCCAAACATCAGTCAGTAGGCTTGTGCACAGCAGCCACTGTTAATGATTGAGACAGATTCCTAACTCCTATTTTGCTATTTTAATAGTAAGCAGTGAATGATACATGTACATACATTCTAATAATTGGTTTTAATCACTATAACTATTCAGTAAATGTGGGTCATGAACTGAAGGAACCCTGCAGGATTCTGGAGGACAGACCTCTTCCCTGGGATGTTTGAGCTTGCACTTCACTTTCACATAGAACTGTTTTTTTTTTTTTTTTTTTCCATTTGTTTTAAGAAGACTGGACAGCAGCAAGAATTTCTAGGACCTACCTACTCGAATAAATTTACACTTATTTTAATCTATAGCTAAATAATCTTAAAAACTCAAAAAAACCTTGGAGTTCTCCATTTTTCTTCAACAATGTTTCTGCATTTCTTTTATTTAAATAGCAATATTATCTTTATACAATTGTCAGTTGACTATATCTTGTCATGCATCTCATTCCTGCCCTTGACTTTGAAATACATCAATTCATAAACATTTAAAACAAATTACCCACCATACTGACAGAGAACCCATGAGATAAACATAAAGAAATGTTTAAAAATATTTCTGATGGTTATTTAAAATGGATTAATTTTGAGCTTAGCAGTTTCACAATTCTTGAGCTAAAATATAAGAGAATTGTGTTTCTAATTATGAAGACACAGAAAAACAAAGCTGCTTGCTAATGTAAGTTTTACCACATGTGTATATATGGTGATGCTGCTTGGGAAGCCCTGTTCCCTCATGGTAACCCTGGAAAGGGTCTGGTAACATTTAGAAAATAATGCTAATGAGAGAAAATGGTGAGAAGGGAGAGCATTCACACATTAACAGCAATATATTGAACATGGGCAAAGGCAATGACATTCAGACTTTGGAGGATTCTGGGTGGAGAGAGACATTGCTCCTCCACTTACATCCATTGGTACTCGGGCATTTCATAGTATGAGGACTCCTTTAAAGAGCAGAGGGAAACAACAGAGGCATTGCTCTTTTTATTCCTCCCTCAACTGTGCATTAAATGTCTGCATTAGTATGCTTTCTGTTACTATAATGAAGTATCTTATTCTGTGTACTTTATGGAGCAAACATGTTTATTTACCTCACAGTTCCATGGATCCACGAGCAGAACAACAATACTGGCTCAATTCTGGTGAAGACGTTCTATTCACATTATAGTATATAATATATAGCATAATATACTGCTATAGTATATAACAACATGGTGGGAGCATGTGGGAGAGTAAGTGGTCACCTGGTGAGATTGGAACCTAAAAGGCAAATAGGAAAATAGCCAGGCTTACTCTTTTCTGAAAATGCTTTCAAGAAATTAAAGAAGGTCCAGAAATTCACATCAACATTTTCCTGGGGCAGCAGCTTGCCCTCAAGTTCCGAGTACCATACCACCTCCAATAGCACCACGTCAAGTCCCATGGTCTGAAATGAGTCTTCTGAGCACAGATTCATACCTTCTACTAGCCATGCCATCATGTGAATTGAACTGAAAACGTTTTTTGTTTTTTTCCCCTAAAGCATAATAACAGCTGGGTTGTGTAGAAAATCTCCCTTTTGGAATGACTTTGAAAGAGATTCTCTTAGGTCAGAGGAAAGGCTAGAAATCTGTGTCAATCAACTGAGGTCAAGAGAAGTGATGAGATGATGAAGGAAGATAAAAATAGGACCAGTCTAAATAAGTAGCCCAGCTGGGCGTGGTGGCACACGCCTTTAATCCCAGCACTTGGGAGGCAGAGGTAGAAGGATCGCCTTGATCTCTAGGCTACCCTGAGACTACATAGTGAATTCTAGGTCCACCTAGGCTAGAGTGAGACCCTACCTCAAAAAAAAAAAAAAAAACAAACAAAAAGTAGCCTGTGAAGTCCCATTGTTTTGCAATTGCAAAGTTTCAGCACTGTTATCAGAGATGCTGGAGGGGAGGGGAGTGGGAGTCAGCAGTACTTGAGACAATAGTCCCTGGGTACAAGTGTGCAAAATTAGTTTTGCCATTAAAGAAAAATGTATCCTAGCTGGGTGTGGTGGGGCACGTCTTTAATCCTAGCACTTGGGAGGCAGAGGTAGGAGGATCACTATGAGTTCAAGGCCACCCTGAGACTACATAGTGAATTCCAGGTCAGCCTGAGCTAAAGTGAGACCCTACCAAAAAAAAAAAAAAAAGAAAAATATAAATAAAAAGAAAAGAAATTGTGCCCTTATGCTTCTGTGAGTGTATGAAAGTACACATGGCCATCACAATTCTCCAGTTCTCTTCTCCTGCTACACTGACTGAGATGCAACTAAAAGATGAGCTTCTAGCAGACCAAGTCCTCAAGAGACCATGTGAAACAAAGGCCCCTGCTGACCCTAAATGAGCATGCAGTGTCAGTAAGAAATAAATCCTTGCATTAAAACAAGGGGATTTCCAAATTTTACTATTGCAGCATGACTCATCCTATTCTGACAGTAACAGACCAGAAGGCCCAAGACGAAACATAATCTTTGATTTGGCTTCTTTGCATTTTTCAGAGTACTATGAACATTCTCTGATCTCTTGAAATATCTATTTGAATTTTTCCTACATTCAGACAGTTGCAGAAGCTGAGCTTATCACAGCAGGAAAGGCAAGCACTTAGGGGGCTGCATATATTCTCATTTAAATATTTCTGTTCTGTGCTGTATTTTGACTCTATCTATTGTGAGCTAGAGAAGTCTATGTCAAGAACATCAGCCTGTAAGAAATTGAATTTCATAGTGTATTTTAAGTAAGTTAAAATGTGTTCAGTTCTATTTTATCTTAGGGATATTTGTCAGTAACACTCTAAGTATGCATAACTTTCTACTCAACAAATTTGAGGTGTACCCAAATAGTTTAAGTTTAAAACTGTCCAATGCAGTCTTTGTTTAGCAAAAAATATTGAGACCACCCAAATTCCTGCAATAGAGAGTGTTTTAGTAGTATATGTATCTGTTTAGCAGCCAATAAGGACGTGATTTATGTGAGTTTGCTGAAGTGGAAGTTTGCTCATGACATATGCTGCATGAATAAAGTGAATTGTGGGACAGCATGTGTAGCATAATCTCTGTTTGCTGTTAAGCCTTGTTAGGCATCATAAATAGTGTTTGGACAGATACAGAAGGTGTAAAGGATACACATTAGCCTTTGAGGTGCTAATGAGACTTGGTGAGTGGGAATATTGAGCTGATTGAGGAGACTGGCATTTACCTTCAAGGTAAATCAAGGGATTCCCTTTTTACAATGAGTGTATATTCTTTTTGGGAAACAGCACAAGCAATTAAAATAGAACATTACTAGATGAAATAAAATACTCTTTGGAGTAACACATCCCAACCCAGATATAAAATATAAAATCATGAGGTAACTAAACTATTATTTAAAGTAGGTATCAATATCACACGTGAGCTTTAAGAATTACAAAAGATCCAGGGCTAGTGATGATGGGATAGTGCCAGGAGTAGCTAGTGCTGTCTGGCTTATTAATGCTTTGAAGGTATGTTCCTCAGATTTAGTATTTGAGATCTAAAATTTAAGAACAAGTTGGAGATAGATGAGCCCTTCTAAGAAATGTTTGCCAATTATCGGCTTGCTAAAACTTACCCACATACACAGATGGTACTCTCCATTGCTAAAATGTCTAAGTGAAATGTAGGATGGGTCATAGGGAAATGACCTTAGACTGGCAGCTGTAATGAAAGGATGTCACGGTACACAGCTCCCTGAGTCTGGCAGGTTGAATGAATTATGATGAATTCTTGAAATAATTGTAATTTTTGGTTACTAAACAATCAAAAAATCTTCCAAATTACTAAACCATCAACAATCCTCCAAATTTGGTCCTACGAAAATCATTTTAGCATAATAATCCATAATAAGCCAGTTTATATATAATCATGTGGATATATGAAGATATACACACATACATATTTTCACAAAAGCATATATTTTTTATGTGAAATAGCTACAGTATATATCAAATCCCTTTCTTTGCTTCTGTTTTCTGTTTATATGTGGCCTCTCAATGGAAGCTTCAGGACTCTACAAAGGTAAAGTTTTCAAGGCTGTCTTGCTCATTCTGATTTAAATGAGCAGACAAATATTTTACCTGAGTTGTTTTTAAGACATTTCAAATGAGAGAAATGATTTGCCATCCCAAAGATTGAGTCAATTCTAGAATTTCATCTTGTGTTTTCAGGTCACCCTGTAGCAAAGAGGCATGAGCCTGTCCCTACATTGAAGCACTTCTTAAACAAAAGGGAATGTCCTAATCAGAGGACATAGCCTCCTGTACTGCGTGCAATGCAGGCTGTGACACTGCTGCCTTTGCTGAGCACACTTCTCATGGTCAAAGTCGTTTCTCCATGCCTGTCAAGTAAAGCGACGGCCCTGATTGTCGAGGAGAGTGATCCATTTCTCATGTATGAGGTTACAGTTTTTGAACTCATAAACTGGAAACTGTATTAAATAAACTGTTTCCTGATTGATGAGTGCTGCTCTCATAGGCTAATTTCTCATCTAAACAGTGATATGAAAATTCTTGCTAAAGGGTTGGTGACAGCACTAAACGGGGGTAATAGCAGACTTAATCAAGAAAGACGAATGGGATTCATTAACAACTGGCACTCAGCAGACAGTCTTCAGAGGCTTCTCAGTGCACTCTCATTGGTCCAATAGAAAATAATTGTGCACTGCTTTTACCACTGAATGCTGAATAAGTCCGATGAAAATTTCTATTGGTGACATTAAGTAGAATTCAAATTTTGATTGAATTTTGTGCTAGGCAACCCTTTTATAGATGAGAAAAAAGAAGGGGAAAAAATCCCAGGTTTTATGCTAAGATTTTTATGTCTCTTTGATCCAGGTTCATTCCACTCTGGTACTTTAATTAACTGGGTCATGCCCCAGCTGGCATAGAGGCATCCAGAGACAGCTGTGATCCGGCTGGCTTCACAGTTGGCACATGGGTTATTTTGTCCAATAGTGTTGTGTCTTATTGAGCTGTTTACTTTGGCTTGCACGGAAGAGATAGAAAACTCCCATTCACAGTATAGAGTGCTATGGAAAGCCTCTTCTAAATTCAAAACTGTCTATTTTAGCATTCTGCATAGAGGTAAAGGACTTATGACCAAGCTCTTGCCAATGGTTGGACCAAGAAAATGCCTGCCACTTCCAGCTTGTTCCACAATACTTCTCCACTGGTCCTTCACTTTCTCCCTCCTCATTTGTCAGAGAACTGCAGGACCCAGCAGATATAAGGCACCTGCTATGATAGGAGCCCAGATAGAAGGAATATGGCTCAAACTTGAGAAGAGCAGTGAGGGTTCCATGAGGCAGAAATCACTCTCGCACAGAGCCACTAAAAATCAGAGGCTTGTTACAGCTTCAGGTTTGACTTCCACTGAAGTAGTTCTATTACTGCCCTATTCTCTGTTAGCTTTTGTGATAGTTTATACTAATTGTCAACTTGACAGGACCTAGAATCACCCTTGAGGAATTATGTAGATTAGGTTAGCTTCTGGGCATGCCCCTTAGGACTTACCTTTATTAGGTTAATTAAGGAGGGAAGACCCATCCTGAATGTCTGAGTTCTGGAATGTATCTAAAGGAGGAATATGGTGAGCTGCAGCCTTCATCACTCTCTGCTTCTTCACTGTCGATGGAATGTGAGCAGCTGCCTCAAGCTCCTGCCGCCATGCCTTCTCTGCCATGATGGACTGTGACCTGGAGCTGTGAGCTGAAGTAAACACTTCCTGCCTTGATTTTGTCCAAGCAATGAGAAGGTAACTGATACAGATTTCTCACTTCTTTACTAACATCTTTTTTTAAATTTTGAATATAGGTAACTTCTTAGGCATCCTTCTGGCTTCACTTGGATAAATATTTCACCCTGGGCTATTTTCTGTCTTCCTGCATCACTATTTTTTCAAGGACCTAGGTATAATTTGTGGTCCTTTATCCAAGCTACCAGTAAGGAAATGAGATTGGACATACCACTTCAAAGCTAGTTGACATCTTATTTTCAATTTTTTTCCATCTTCAGTTTCAAGAGACACGTTAGTTAATATTTAATTGCTTGAAAAAATGAGAGAAATAACTTAAGGAAGGATGCACTCATTTTGGTTCATAGTTTCAAAGGTTTCAGTCCAATGCTGGCTTGCTTTATTGCTGCAGACCTGAGGTGAGGCTGATCATTGTTATGGGCAGTGTCTGGTGGAACTCACTTTATAGTGGGCAGGGAAGAAAGAGCAGAGAAGAGAGAGAGAGAAAAGAAGAAAATGAAGGAAGAAGAGGAGAAGAAGAAAAAGAAGGAGGAGGAGAAGGGGAAAGTAGGAAGAGAGGGAGAATAAGAAAGGAAAGGAGAGGAGGAGGAGATTGAGTCTTGGGTTAGGGATAAGGTATATTCTTCAAAGTCATGTCACAAGTGACCTAGGTCCTATGACAAGACTGTACTTCCAAGCTCTCTCACCTTCCAGTAATGCTATCAAGTTATGAATCCATAAATGGATTAATAAATCAATTAAGTCAAAGACCTCATGATACTTCTTAATGATTTGGTGTACTAGCTGAGGACCAAGCCTTCAATTCATGAGCCAATTCATATGCCAAGTGTAACAAGAAGTTGTATAGGAATTTTATGACAGCAGCTCCCTATGTGGCCAGAATGTGGTAGGTAGAGACCATGCTCTGTATATGCTACTTAATGTTCTGTGCTCTGAGATGTACTCCGTTGAGTGTAAGCCTGGCAGCAGATGGGCCACTCTCACTGTCTTTCTATGATGGATGTCGTTGTTGGGGGCCCACCTACAATCCTTTGGCTCTCTTCTATCATCACATGTCAGCCAGTGGTAACTACTGCAAGCTCTGCTGTTCTTCTCCTAGTGTTTTGTCTTATAAAGTGTGAAATATCTGCCAGGGCAGAGTTTTAGCCTATAAGCATAGTGCCTTCCTCATGGTCTTCCTATCCTTCTTTGTTTGACTTTCTTGCCCACTACAGGGGCTTCTTACGATCATCATCCAAACCAACTGTTACAATAAAACTTTGACTCTAGATCTGCTTTTGGAAAATCCAATATAGGACAGCAACATGCTCTCTTTAAGAGGTTTAGATATGAACTGATTGTTTTGGCATCAATAAGTCAGTAGCATTCAGTGGCTGCTCATCCCTAATGCAGTGAATTATGTTCTGCTATGTTAAAGTCCAAACAAGTATTTGACATATTCATCAGTATGCTGCATTAAAGCCATTCAATCAGACAACTGAATAGAAAATGATTTGATGTATCACGATCCTGCAAGAATGATAACCACCGATGCATTCTACCTAATCCAAGCAACCAAGAAACATGTGGTGAGTGTAGATCTCCTTCATACTATTTTCTATTTTTTTTGAAGATGAGACTGTTTCGTTCTAGAGATCTCACCAAGGGGCATGATGACCAGTACACTTGGGAATGAAAATTTCCATTTTAAGATTGTGTGACCTGCACCAGGCAGGTGCGCTAACCGAGCAGCTGTGTCCGGAAGTGGCAATCTTTTTTCCAGCTGTGCTCTAGTCTGTTTACACTTGTGTGTTTGTCCAGCTCTCACTGCCCAGTGGATATGCCAATGTGGTGAGCAGGGATTTTAGCCTTCCTATAATCTCTATTAGTTGCCTTACTGCAAATGAGAAACACAATGTTAATAATGCCAGTGATGCTTAAATTCTTGTACAGAGAATGGATCTTCTAAGCCATTAAGCAGACACACAAAAATAGTTACATATAAAGCTACATAAAATTTCAGGCTTGTTATGCTCTGTCGTTTCTGCTCCAGCCCACCTCTCCACCCACCGACTATGCATGGCTACCATGAAGCCCTTTCTAGTTAGAAATGTGGCTGTTGTTTCAGCTCTAGGCTTAGAAAAACCCACAGCATGAGAGGGTTTTATCTTGAATTTGTGCCCTTCCCAAGATCTCTGTGTTTTCAAAGTCCTCTTCTTGCAGCTTTGCCTGCCTACCTCCAAGGCTTGCTAAAGCCACGTTCATATCAATAGAGTGACAGTCAGAGTAAAATATGATTTTAGCAACGGCAGATAACACAATCCTTTACATTTTCAGCAAAAGCATGTGATAACATATCTTTGTCCTAAAGCTACTTAAGGTGACACAAGCCCTCTCCTCTCAACTTGTCTTCTCTAGGACTCATAATAATGAGCAAGTTGAGTGATGTGACAACTCTGACGGTAAATAGCCAAACATCCTTCAGCACCTTCTGAGGCCTGCTCTCATGCCCTGAAGTACTTGTGAAGGTTTTGAAAGTGAAGGGAGAGAGCTTACCTGCATGACCCTGGATCCTGAGTTGTTGGAAGGGACACTTCTCTGTTGGAAAAGTTTCTCACCCCCTGAAGCTAAGGCTTAGCTGAAGTCGCCTGATGAAAGTCACTGAGCAAAGGCTGGACAATTCACCGTAAGCTACTGAGACAAAGCACAGGTGCTAATTGAAGCAAGAGGACCTAGAGTTGCCCCTAGAAATAAGAAATAACACTGAAAATATGGCCACAGGAGTCTCCCTAGATGCCATGATAAAAATGACATCCACGCATGCAGTGTGATAAGCACATGTTTATTTAAAAGCCTGTGCTGTTTCATTTAAATAAATGATGGCATGCTGTATACTTCTATATAGACTGTTCTGCCACCTAAAGCTAACATCCATGTATCTCCATATAGAAAAGTTTCATTTTTCTTAAATATTTTGTTTATTTATTTGGGAGAGAGAGGGGAAGAGATATATAACATATATATGAAGAGAGAGAGAGAGACAGAGAATGGGCACACCAGGACCTCTAGCTACTGCAAAGAAATGCCACAAACATGTGCCACCTTAGCTTACTTGGGTACTGGGTAATTGAACCTGGGTCCTTAGTCTTCATAGGCAAGTGCCTTAACCACTAAGCCATCTCTCTGGCCCCAACGCTTCATTTTCTGCAAATAATTTATAAATATAATTACATAAAAGTTCACATAACATACTGGATTGATTTTTACAGTATATTTCTGAATTTAATCATCATTCATTAAGCCAATTGAATAACTTCTATGTCTGTATTTTTAAGTATTGCAACTCACAATGAGATAAACTTTTCCTGTCTCCTACAACAGAAAGAACACTTGGGAAGTCCAGTTGAGACTGTGGGAATATGTGTGCTTTATTTTTGAGTCCTGATTTCTTGACTTACTTGGTATCTGACTTTGATGAAATTATATAGCTATTTATTCAGTTTATGTGTTTTCTTATGTGTAAACCTTGGCATAGAGAAAAATATTATCCTTCATTTATGTTATTTAATTATGAGGATTAAATTAAATAATCAATATAAACCATCTAGTTTTACCATATAGTATGTCCATGTCAATGTAAGACAC
Organism: Orientallactaga sibirica; assembly: GCA_036365145.1. Classification (NCBI taxonomy): domain Eukaryota; kingdom Metazoa; phylum Chordata; class Mammalia; order Rodentia; family Dipodidae; genus Orientallactaga; species Orientallactaga sibirica. Next base: position 6,019,847 of record JAEOAD010000027.1, read on the forward strand.
TGTTAATATCTCCTTTAGCCAAAGGGAGTGGAGTAGTGGTTTTTCTTGAGTCTGTTCTCAGTCAGGCTGTAGAATGGTCTTTTCCTGTTGGGGGCTGAATCTAGGGCCTTGTACATGCTGGGTAAGTGCTGTACCCCTGAGCTATATCCCCACCCTGCTAGGATGGCAGTGAGCAGTAACATGAAAGTGACAGTTAAGCTAGAACGAATTAATTCCTTTTCTTCTCTAGTCTTGCTTTGTAATCCCAATCAGTGTGTGGATGGGTAGGAATGTGCTTTCAGGCCAGGACTGGTTGCCTCTGCTGGTCTGTGTTACGTCCAGAAGGGAAGCCTACGTGAATACTTTATGAGATCAGAGGTCAGGAGGCTGCAAAACAAGTGGTGGGTCATTACCAGTGAAATTTGGGAGCTATCAACTGGCATTTAGAGCTGGATAGTGACAAGTAGACATTCAGAAAGAAGAGTGCAGGCCACATGGCAGCTGGCAGTGGGGACAAATTAGAACGGAGACAGCAAATGCTGCTGCTATCATGCCTCCCTGGGAAAAGGCAAGATGGCAGAAGGAAGTAAGACAAACCAGGCAGAGATGGACTGACTGTCAGAAATCTGCAAGAGGTTCAAAGGGCAATGGGTGGTCCTTTGCCACAGAGCCTCTGCTACAATTTGACATCCATGGAGCACAGACTCATTCAGACACTTTCCACTTGGTGGATGGATGACAGGCATCCCTCTTTCAGCTTTGTGGGCCTGCTATCTGCCGTGTATCATTTCCTCCTTCCCTCAATTTTCCACTGTCAAATCATCCATTAAATTGGATTGAGCCTGCCTAATCCGGCCTGTCTTGGAGTACTCGGGGGAGATTACTTTGAAAGGAACAAGACCTTGGCTGTCAGGCAGGTTAGTATCTGAAAGCTCTGCGGCTCAGTGTCTTTCACCTTGCACAGGTCCTATGACATCCTTGAGGGCTCTGGCACGTTCTCAACGTGGCCCTTCTCTCTGCTCCCTCCTCCCCTAGGCTCACAACTGTGATTCCCCTCGATTCTGGCCATGAGATATAGTTCTTTTTTCCTTTTTTTTTTTTTTTTTTTTTAAAGAGAGGTCAGTAGGATAGAATGTGAAAGGCAGGGAGTGGGAAGTGTGAACAGTCCTTGGACATTCTGTGCTCATGTCTCACTGTGGTCCCACTATGTAAACTTCTGAGGTAATTTTCCAAATAGCCATTAGTTATTCTGTAGGAGAACTTAACTGTGAAACCTCCACTTATGTTTCTGTCAAAAATCATTTGTTTAAAAATTGGAAAAGGACAGTCCATGAGAGGATGCCAAATTCAGCCCCTTTCTGCTTTTTGGAGACAATTGAAACATATTTTCTCTTGTTCACAGGGGAAGGTATCTCTTCACCCAGGGCAAGATGACGGCATTGTTGTCAGAAGGTATGAAAAGCAAGCCGCCTGCGGTGAGAGAGGAGGCTGGCGGCTTTGCGATCTGTCTTCCATCACATGTGGTGACAAAGCTGTTGTGCTTCAAACAGGAGCTCAGAGCTATGGGGATCTGAGACCTGGACAGCGTTGGTACAAAGGCTGAGGGTCGACAGTCTCAGATCAGATTCATCTAGCTCACTGTCCTAGTCCTGGTCTGATTTGGAGAAATCTGTTGGTGAATTTATCAAGTCTTTTCTTTGCTTTCACATACTGACTGTCATTCAAGGCTGAAGAGGAGATGGTTCCTTTCTTTTGTATCCAAATCCACATGAAATCAATAGGATACACAAATCCCAAATTCTGCTTTCTTTCTTGCATTTGCAAGGCCTTTAAAATAAATTCTCTGTAAACACACCCCAGTGAGAATTTGAATGTGCCACAATGTGCTTGTATTTGTGGTTGTCTGAATCTGCTCCTGTGTCTTCATCCCTTCTTTTGAGCAGATTTTCATTGTCTCACTTAGTTTTGGATATTATCTCTTGTTGTGTCTCTTCTGATAGTTTCACCTCTCCTAACATTCTTCTACCATGCTCACAAATATCATCTTTCTCAAAAACAAGGGTGGGAGTGAGTAAGAGATCTCCCTGCTCCCTCCCAACCTCCCATTTCCCTGGTCCTGGTTCCCCTGCTCTTGACTTGGGGCTGCCTGGACCCTGTGAGCTTGCTGTGGAAGCAGACCCCTTGCTCTGCCTCCCTGATTGAATGGCCCCTGCTCCTCAGGGTGTGTGCTTGGTGTTAGTAGGTCAGAGCTCCCAGTTTGCACCCCAGCTCCTAATTCCCTGGTCCTGTAGGCTTGGGGTGGCCTGGTCCCTGCATGTGGGCTGCAGAAGTAGGCCTTTTGCTTGGGTTTCCTGATTGACTGGTCCTTGGGTACCCAAATCCCTATTCCCCTGAGCCAGAGTGTGTACAGGTCACAGTAGGAGCTGGCCCCTTGCCCATGGCTCTCCAGCTCCTGGTTCCCCAACCCCTGATCCTGGTGTGCTGAAGAGTCTGTGCAAACAGAGTGAGCAGGCCAGATATCCCAGTTTCCCAGGTACTTTTGATGTACCTGCAACCTCCATCATCTGTGCATCTATGGTTATAACGCCATCATACACCAGTACATCAATCCTGTTCACATTTAAAACAAAACACCTTCTGAAGATCCTACCAGGATGAATACTTGCTTCTTCCTCAAAAAACCAACCAAACAAACAAAAAAAAACCAAGTCAGAAAACAGAGAGATTTCCACCAAGGATGTGTAGACCCCAAATGGAAGCCTCCAATAAACTCATAGAGAAATCAATAAAATTCAATCCCAAAATGAAAACTCAACAAGCAATGTGACCCATATCAAAAGAATTGCTGATCTGGAAGCAAGTCATCAAAAAACCAACAATCACATAAATGAAATTGAGCAGAATCATTTCTTAGAGCACTGGGCTTTTGTCACTAGGCTTAACTTAATTGAAGAAAACCATAAAAAGAGATATAAAGGAATTAAAGGTGAGTCGACACATGGAAGATCTCAATAATCAGCTGATTAAGTTTAATGAAAACTTGATCAAATATAAGGATGAATTCCAGGAAGCATCAAGCAAACTAACATGAGAATGAAGGAGATAGATTCAGGGAACACTCAACTCTTACTATCCAGAGACACAGAGGCTCCCAAAACCTCATCACTGAAGTAGACCTAAAACAAACCCAACATGGCTCAGGGAAATTCACAGACGAGGGGGTGGAAAGATTGTTAGAGCCACAAGTTGGGTCATGGTCATTATGCATAGAGACATTGCCTCTTCCACATAACTGATGGCTGCTCCCACAATGCACAGTCCATATTCCCCCATGAGGAGGATCCCTTCAGAGGGGGGATGACAGGGAGGAGGCTATCGATGGCACCATCATGAATGTATTTACATTATGTGCATAACTAATAAAAAAAGAAAATCAGACTTCAAACTGAAGTTGTGTCTCAAAAAAGAGATATATACAATGTGAAATAATACAACAGAAATCAAAAATCAAATGGACTTTATAAAAATCTCTCTAGAACCCCTCACTAACAGAGTTACTCATGTGGAAGACAGAACCTTTGAGATGGAAGACAAGAAAGAAGAAATTGATTAAGAGGCCAACATTTTTGCTAAGTTCAAAAAATCATGTGAATAGAATATGAGGAAACTGTGGGATACCCTAAAATGACCAAACATCTGGATCATGGATATACTAGTAGGAGAGGAATTCCAGACTAGAGGCAGAGAATATAATCAACAAAATTATTGAAGAAAACTTTCCCAATCTCTCAAAAGAGAGAGCCATCCAGATATAAGGAACCCACAGAACACCAAACAGACAGGACCAAAGAAGAAACTCTCCAAGATACATCATAGTTAAAACTCTTAACAATGCAAACAAAGATAAAGTGCTAAAATCAGCAAGAGAGAAACAACTCACTACCTACAAAGGTGATCCCATCAGAATTATGTCAGATTTTGCAATGGAAACCTTGAAAGCCAGAGGGGCCTGGAATGGAACACTTCAAAGTCTAAAAACTATGGCTTCCAATCCAAGCCCTTTTACCCAGTGAAAGTTCCCTCATAATAGACGGTGAAAGAAAAACTTTCCATGAAAAAAGTCAACTCTATGATTATATGAACACAAAGCCAACCAACAGAGAATACTTGAGGGAATACTCCACAGAGAAGAGTCAAACAACCAATCTCAAGAGCCAACAAGAAGAAGATCACAATAACCAAAACTAGACCAGGCTCAAAAAAGTACAAAACACAAGAAAGCACTAAACTCCATAAATCACCCCATCATGGCAGGGAATAAATCAAACCTCACAGTTATAACCTTAAACCATAATTAATGGTCATAATTCACCCATCAAAAGATGCTAGTTAACAGGGTGGATAAGAAAAATAGACCATTCTATGTGCTGTTTTCATGAACCAACCTCATCACTAAAGACAAACACTTCCTCAGGTGAAAGGATGGAAAATGGAAAATGATATTCCAAGCAAATGAAAATAAGAAATAAGCAGGTGTTGCTACATTAAGAACTGATAAAATGGACTTTAAACCAAAGGTAACTAAAAAGGACAAAGAAGGCCACTCCTTACTCATAAAAAGACTGATCCAATATGAGGACATCACAATCACAAATACATATGTGCCAAACACAGGGGCATCAAAGTTTATAAAACAAACAAACAAACAAAAAGAATTGACAACAAAATTGAAATAAACACCAACAGCATTATAGTTGGGGACTTCCATACTGGACAGACATAATCACAGAAAGACAAGTGCCACATGGTCCCACTTCTCTGTTGTTCCCCACCTAGACCAGCTTGAGCTGCTGACATACCTGATAAGCAACTCAGGGCCCAGACAATAGGGATGGAAGGGTTTGGGGGAGGAGAAAGGGAGGATGAGGAAAAACAAACACAAAACTAAATCCAAAATGAACTGGTATCATAGAAACCTTTATCCTTGGAGATAAACTAAAAGATATAACCATCAACAGTACTAAGGAAGGGGCACCTGAAAAGAAGGGCACTGGAGAGGGTGTGATAATGCCCAAGCCTAAAAAGAAAAATGTTTTTTTTTGTCTCTGGCCTGTAATTCCCAGTACCAGAAATTGGTTGCTACTCACAATGAAGTGTTGATCAGAGAGACCTATGAGGTCCCCAAAACTAGATATATGTTTCTATCAAAGCACTTGATTACCAGCCTAAGGCAAAAACTAAGACCCTATTGCTGAAGAAACCATATGCAGCAGACACAGAACATGGAGAGACCTGGCTGGAATTCAGAAAAAATCCAGTCCCCAAACAGCCCAACTAGTGCTGGAAAGCACTACTTGAGCTACTGGGGGCAAGTGGCCAACATGGTCTGAGCAATCAGAGGTCTAAGCTACCCAGAGAGGATGAACATGCCAGTGCAAAAGTGACACACAGCCTTGGTTCAGAGATCCACTTAGTAGAAAGTAACCCAGATCTGGATTTGGAACCGGATCAGAATCCTATGGAGACAAAGAGTATGCTCTCCAGTGTCAAGCTCTCCTTAGTCTTTGGCTAAAAGAGGGTTACAAACATCAAATTCTTCCTAAATTCATAATGCTCATCCCATTTAAACTATGCTGACTTCACCCTCTGTTGGAGAATCTGTTCTTCTTTTTAAGAAGGCAGTGAGGAGATAAACGACCCCTCGCACTACAGCCAAGCCACAGCTGAAACAAGAGAGGAATTGGGGAGACAAGAAGGAGTGATGCTTCCATGCTGAACCTGATAATCAGTGCCAGGGTATAGGAGACAGGGCCTGAGGATATGCAACACTCACTAAAGCAGAGATCCAGAGGCGCCTAAGAACTCATCAGTGAAGTAGACTGAAAACTCATCCACCATGGCTCAGGGAATTTTGCAGAAGAGTTGGGGGCAGAAAGATTGTAAGAGCCACAGGTAGAGACATTAGGCCCAGAGGCATTCCCTCCCCCCTCAAAAACAAAACAAAACAAAACAAAACAAAACAAAACAAAACAAAACAAAACAAAACAGACTGCTGCTCCCACAATGCATAAACTACAATGCCATGGGGAATACCTGCAATCCAGTTGAGGAGGGTCCCTAGTGGAATGGGGGCAGAAAGAAGGGAAAAGAGGGTAACAACACATGATGTATCCATACAAAATATGTTGTTACTACTACTATTAATAATAAATAAAAACAAATGTGGTAGTGTCATTTACTGTTTGCAGTGCCCACTGCACTGTTTCCTGTTTACTCTCCAGAGCCCTGTGCTTGAACCCCACACGCCATTGTGAACCCAGTCCCTGTATGCCGTGGAGATTCACCACTTAGCCTTACTTGGTATCTTCTTATATATGGTTCTTTGAATTTCTAGAGTATTCTATATCTGTTTTCCTTCTCTGATCATAACTCATCCTCTCTTTGTCACTTGTATTGACAACACAGTTTTACACATACTAACCTGCTTATATTGTCAGCCTGGACCCTCAGCATAGCCAACTATATTCCAACTAACTTCCCATGTTTCAAATTTGCCTTTATTTCTTTATGTATCCATCTATCAATCCACTTATCCATCCACTCATCTATCCATTCATCCAGTCAGTTAAGAATATAGTTTGAAGTACTCTGTGAAATATTGAGATAGAAGAGGACATGCTGTATCTTTCTTAAACTTTGTTTTTTTTTTTTTTTCCCCATGATAGCAAAGAATGCAGACAAATTTTGTGCCATCAGAGGACATTCTCAGAAGGAATGATGTTGAAGGTGACAATGGAAGGGTAAGGAGAAGGTAGTAAAAAAAAAAAAAAAAGAAGATTCTATGATTGTAACAAGGTTCAATAATAGAATCTTTTTTTCCCATTTAAAACCAAAAATTTTATTGTAATCAGATTTTTTTTTGTAGAAAGTATAATTATTTACTTTTTATTTAATTTTTTGCCTTCAGAGTTTTATGGATTTCTTCTTCAGCTTTTTATTTTTTTTTTCATTTTTTAAATTTATATTATTCTGATTTCATAGTATTGGTTCCATTGTCCTCCTCCCTGTCCTCCCACTTTCAAAGGGACCCTCATCAATGGGGAATGTGGGTTGTGCATTGTGAGGTTCTTTTAAGAGCAGAATGAAATCAGAGAGTAAATAACAAGGGATGAGGCTGGGAACCTATGTACCAGTCACATTGTGAAGGGACTTAGGTACCAGAGTGAGATGTGATTTTGTACTGAGGACAATTAGGTCATTGAGGCTTTTAGACAGAAGAGCAATTAAAGTTTTTAATTTATTTATTTTATGAGAGAGAAAGAGGAGAGAGGGAGAGCAAGAGAGAGGGAGATAATGAGTGCAATAGGGCCTCTACCCACTGCAGATGAACTCTAGATGCATGTGCTATCTTGTACATCTGGCTTTACAGGGGCACCAGACAATCAAACCTGGGTTCTTAGGCTTTGTAGGCAAGTACTTTAACCACTGAGCGATCTTTCCAAACCCCATTAATTAATTTTAATTGTAACAGGATTAGTCTAGTTTTGTATATAGATTAAACTGGAGTGGGTCAGACTTGGAGCAAAGGCAGAACTTCTGTGGAGAACACCCACTGTACTAATAGCTGCAATCTTTGTGGGAGAGTTTCCTGAATGTGTTAAATAATCAGGCCACAGATTTAAAAGGACCTGGTTTCCATCAAGGCTTAGGAAACATCTGGGAAGAGGAGCAGAAAGAATGTGTGATCTGGAGGATGGGCAGGGTGGCATGCAGCGCTGGCTTCTGTACGGGACACGGCCGTTGTGCTCGTGCTCCCACAGCAGCCGTGGGCATCTACACACGACCTGCACTCAGTGCATGTGGAAGGGGCTCACGAGCCTTCTACATCTGAGGAGCCAGAGAAGTTAAGGATTTTCTGGGGATAGGGAAGTCATTTTCTTCCATGGTAAGGTTCTCATGCTTCAGTAAATAATCCTCACCCATGCTCATGCAGGTCACCCTAACTAAACTGCACTGGTTCACACCTGGAAAATAAAACATGAAAATAGGACGAAAAAGTCACTGTTGGGAAGAAGAAAGAAGGGTCACTAGTAGTTGGGGGGTTAGTAAAAGTAATGGGGGTGAATAGTATCAATACACATTGTGTACACGTGTGAAATTATCAAAACCATTTTAAAAGAATCAAAAATACAGAGCGATTTTTAAAAATGCAAAATTGAAAGCAATAAAAGTTCTGACTAACAATTCTTGAGTATTTACATATATACATATGCGTACACAAGGAACCGTTGATTAATGGTCATGGTCTCATTTCACCTTCACGTCGTCTACGGAATGAAATGAGAACCATTGCTTACTCTTTTTCTAGATGAGCGACCTCAAGCACAGGGAAGGTGTATCACTTGCAAACCCCAAGTTAGCCACAGTGCCTTTGTTCCTAGTCATTGTGCAAAATGACCCCAGAGCGATTACCCCCCCCACTCCCAGCCCCAGGAGTAGGGCAGCTTGCCTCTCAGCATCAAGCGGGCACTGAAATACTAAGTGTCTACTATGTTCCTGGAACACAATTTCTCAGTGGAATTATGATTATAGCTTCTTGGTGAAGCATAGTTTATTTGTTTGTTTGTTTATTTATTTATTTTAAGAAAGAGAGAGAAGGAGTCAGAGAGAGAGAGTATGGACATGCCAGGGCTTCATGCCACGGCAAACAAACTCTAGTGCCACTTAGTGCATCTGGCTTCACATGAGTACTGGGCAATTAAACCTGGGGCATCAGGGTTTTTGCAAGCAAGTGCCTTTACTGCTGAGCTATCTTCCAAGCCTTGATGTATAGTTTTACTAAGTTCCTTGTTTTTCTTAAAAGAGGCCAGCTGCCTTGCAATTTATCAGCTATGCTAGAGTCAATGATTCTATGAATCCAAGAAGCGGACACCCATTCCTAACAACTCCAGTAGTGATAGATTCTAGCGCAGAGAACTCAGTTTCCAGGATGGAGCTGCATGTAGACCTGAAGTAGATCTCAGAATGATCCTCCTTTTCTCAGCCCCTGTGGACCGTCCTCTCTGCTTTTTACTACCATGTTCTCCTGATTTTCCATAATTGGTTGATCTCTTTTCTCACTGTGCTCAGGCTGGAAATGGGGTCTAACTCTAAACCCACATGACTCAAGGCCTTTATCCACTAGTTGGGAAGAAGGATGGGGTGGGACAAGAGACGCTAACGAGGGATAAATATGATCAAAATACATTACGTAGATGTATAAATTGTCAAAATAATTTCTAAGTAAGAAAATAAAGACATATTTTACCAAACTTCTGTCATTCTTAGGACTAATTCCAGAGAAAGGAAGTTGATTGATTCACGCCTTGAGTCATTTGTACAGCTCAGTCTCTATGAATTGGTATTTTTTATGATTTTTTTCCTGACATTTACAAGTCTTCATGCATTCATATCTTCTTTTATTTATTTGCCTTTATTCATTTATTTTATTTGGTTTTTGGTGTGTAGAGTATGTGTGGTATGATATATGTGTGTGTGTGTGTGTGTGTGTGTGTGTGTGTAAAGATGCACTTGCACCCTGTGCATGCATGTTGAAGACAGAAGAGAAATTTGGGTTCATATCTCCATTGCTCATTTTTAGCCACATACTTCCTTTAGTCAAGGTCTTTCCCTCAGTCTGGAGGTGGTGCTTTTAATCAGAAAACCCCAGCTATTCTCCAGTCTGTACAGTATCACAGACTGGGGTTATAAACACATAACCACACCCAAGTACTTTTTTTGTGGGTTCTGGGGAGTCATACTGAGATCTTAGGTCCTCCCAGGCCCTCGTGCTTAAGCTACATGAGCTCTTAACCACTGAGCCATCTCCCCAGGCCTCCTATCTTCTTTTAAACAAGAAAATTCCCTCTGAGAACATATTGAACAATTTGCAGTTGTTTGTACCTGTAAGTTTTGTGCATGTCACAGATCATCTTGTCACAGTAAAGAGGCTCCTTGAGAACACACAGTGAAAACATTAAGCTCTTTTATTGGATTACATAGGTCCAGAATGTGTGGAAAGCTCAGCTTTAAAGTAGCTCTTTCAAATCACACCTTCCTTCCTTGGGAGCAGCAGTGTGTTGATGACATTAGTCTGAGCATCTGGAAAGTTCTCTCTATTTTTTGGTTTCAGGTCATCAAGTTCAGCCTGGTAAATTACGCATTTCTCTCTTCCAGCCTTGGGATACTGGGAAGTTCTCATCAGCAACTAAACAACACAGGTAGGAAATGTTTTTGGCTTGAAATATCACTCTTGACCTGCCACCCATAGCCTGCCCCACCCTGCTGGCCTCAGGGGATGGATATGGAAACCTCGGAGACCAGCTACAGAGATCAAGACCTCATAGTGATTTATATCACTTTCAGCTCTATGAAATCAGGTTGATTCCTCTGCTTTTTTCCAGTGATTTTTATGTCCACACAGCCATTCTAAATGTTATTTAATACTGGTATTTCTGATTGATCATGTACTAGACACGTGCCAAATATTTTATGTATATTATAAATCTTTGATCTTCATAGTCATACTTATTATTTAAAAAATAAGAGGATTGGGCTGGAGAGATGACTCAGCCTTAAGGCTCTTTCCTGCAAAACTTAATGACCTGGGTTTGATTCCCCAGTACTCATGTAAAGCCAAATGCACAAAGTGGTACATGTGTCTGGAGTTTTTTGTTTATAGTGGCTGAAAGCCCTGGCACATCCATTTCTCTTTGTCTCTCTTCTCTCTCTCTCTCTGTTTGAAAATAAATTCAAAAACTGTTTTTAAAAATAAGAGGATCATTGAGACACAATTGGATATAAAAATTTGCACATAGAATTCAGTGTTTGTTGTTTAATACATTTTACAGTTAAGCAACTGTCAGTATTATATAAGCTTAGAACATTTCTAACACCTTAAAATGGAATCTTGTTCCCAACATCCCCATTTCATAGTCCAGACATCTGCTGATCTTTCCGTTGCTAAGGGTTTATCCATTCTGGCCATATCATATACATAGAATGTGCCTTGCTTCTGCTTATCACCACGTTTTCCTTCCAAGGCCCCTTTATTCTGCAGCATCTATCAGGACTAATTTCTCATCTGACCCTTTCGTAGCTTCTAGGGAACCCAAATCCACACTCCAGTGTATGATGTTTGATCAAGTGTAAAATCAGTGAGCAGTCAGTGGAGGAAGTAGCCTCCCAGGAGAGAGAAAGGAGGCAGTGGATGGAATTTGAAAGAGCATATATTTTTGTCTGAAAACTATTGACGGGTTATTTTATTAAATGTTTATTTTTCAACCAAAAATGTATTCCATGTCTAACGTAAAATATTTTTAATGTATGTAGAAGAAAAAAAATACAGAAAAAATATAAGCTACAATCATATTTCTTATCACAACTAATTTATCCATTTTGTGATTGTCTTTCTATGTGTATGTATATGTTTCATTTCAGTGAATATACATACATTATTTACAGGGTCATATGCTGTATCCAATTTTTATGGTTTTCCACTAATTGTATCATTAAATTATTGATGTTATTCAATATTACTTTGCTAGTTAATTTTTAGTGTCAGCATGTTATAATATTAATAAAGTGCCATATTTTTGGCATATCTCCAATTTATTGTACATTAAGATGTGTACAGACAGTCCCTGATTTTTGATGGTTCAACTGAAACATTTTTGACTTTATGATTGTGTGGAAGCTATGTGCATTCAGTAGAAACATCACTTAGAATTTGGAATGTTCATCTCTTCACAGGCTGGAGAATGTGCAGTATGATGCTCTCTCATGATCTCAGGCAGTGGCAGTGAGCCATTGCTCCCAGTCAGCCATGAGAACATGAGGTAAACAGCAGGTACTCTGATGGACTGTGCTTCTAAGCTGTGATACTCAGCTGGCTAGGGATGTTAAATGCATTTTTGACTTAGAATGTTTTCAAATTATGATGATCATATTGGAATATAAATTTATCACAAATTAAGGTATATCTATCATCTATCTATAATATGTGGATTTATATATCACATATCTGCTTGTGTATCTTAAAAGTGGCATTTTCATTGTTCCATTTATAAGGACTCCAATAACCTATTTCCTTTGTTGAAATGTTTGTGCCATAAGATATGAACATTTTATATTCTTTTAAATACATGCTACCACAGGTTATTCCAGAAGGATTTTCCAATTTATACTCCAACGAATAATTGATTGTAGTGATTATTTTTTTTCTAATGTGTCTATTGCAGTTAGTTTCTCATTGTGGGACAAAACACCCAACCAAAAGCAGCCTATGGGAATAAAGGGTTTATTTTGGTTTACAGTCTTATGAGGGACTTTCATCTTGGCAGGGAAGCATGCAGGACAGAAGCCAGTCATCACATCATATGGGTGGAAGGAGTCTAATTACAGGGCTTGGAGCTGGGTTAGTAGATCTCCAGATCAGTCTCCAGTGACACCTTCTCCAGCAAGGCTCCACTTCCCAAGGTTTCAGCAGTTGGGGATTTGATATGAGTCTTAATCACAAACACATGAGGCTGTGGGGACAGTCTACATTCAACTGCCACAGTTTCAATACTAAATATTATTGTTACATGGTCTCTATTATTATTATTATTGAGCTGGCTGATGAAAAAAGTGTCTTATTGCAATCTGAAAGTTTCATTTATTGATTTCTGGTGAACATGTATCCTTGTAGACAGTTACATTTCCTTTGTATGTGTGTCCTTCATCACAATTTTAATTTATGATGATTACAAGGGTTTTTGGAGGACAGGACTATATTTTATTTCTGAGGAATTTTATTTCATTTGGGGCTGTGCCCTGGTCTAGCTTATGATGGCACATGTATTTGCAGAGGAAATGGATGATAATCCACTATTATATTTGGCTATGACTGATAGAATGGAATCACATTTATTTTCTACATTTACTGAACAGCAAATACATGTTTCTTCATGAAACATTTTTTTCTCTGATGAAAATTTCTTAACTTCTAAGCAACAATAACACTATTTTAACTTCAATGGATAAATACAAGATTGGACAGATTCAGCTATTTTCTATTTTAATATAGGTGGATTTTTTTGTTATTCCTCAACAAATGTCAGTTTTTCTCTATTATTTTGAGCTATTTTGGAACACTCAGACACAAGTTTGGATTTATGATCTAGTTTCATTACAGAAAATGAAAGCATTAAAATAAAGCATCTTTAAAACTCATATTCTATAAATTTATGCTGTTTTAGAATCATATTATACAACTGAGCCCCCCAAAAGACAGTTTTAGAACATTTTAGAGTTAAGTTTTTTTTTTTTTTTTTTTTGGTGTATGTGTGTGTGTGTGTGTGTGTGTGTGTGTGAGAGAGAGAGAGAGAGAGAGAGAGAGAGAGAGAGAGAGAGAGAGAGATGTGGTATGTGTAGCCTATGTATATGTATGTATAGATGTGCATGCCCCATATGGACAGATGCAGAGGCCAGAGGAGTGCATTGAGAGAACATCCCTGTCACTCTTCTGTTTTTATCCCTGAGACAGAGCTGCTATTTTCAATCAGTCCTGCTGACCAGAAAGCCTTAGTGATTTTCTGGTCTCATCTCCCCACAGGATTGATGGCGCTGGTGTGTGTGTGTGTGTGTGTGTGATCATATGCAACATTTTATGTGATTACTGAGGACTAAAATCCAGTGGTCTTGGCCCTCTCACATCCTCATTCTTGTGTAACAAGCACTCTTATCTGCTGACCTTTTAGCAAGCTTTGAGTACAATTTTTCTCAAATGGGCCTTACTTATTTATTTGAGAGAAAGAGAAAGAAGGAGAGAGAGAGAGAGAGAGAGAGGGAGAGAGAGAGAATGGGTGTGCCAGGGCTTCTAACTATGGCAAACAAACTCCAGACACATGTGCTACCTTGTGCATCTGGCTTTATGTGGGCATGGGGGGTTCAAACCTGTAACCTTTGCTTTGTAGGCAATCATTAACAGTGGTCTCTTAATTTCCATGGTGAAACTTGAGAATGCTCCTGGATGTTAGTGAGCATGGAGCCAGAGATACCAAACCATCTCTAACATCTAAGAGAGTCCTACCAAAAAGAAATCATCCCAGTGGTAGAATTATGCCCTCCCTGAAAAAATACTTAGCTACAGGGGAAATTAATTCCCTAGGAAGAAAGGTTAAGGCCATGGAAATCAGACTGGAAAGAGTTGAAGGTGAAAAATGAAATCTAAATTCAGTAATGGCAAATAGAGAAAAAATAATTTTCAAATGTTATAAGCTAGAAAATGGGGAGATGCTTGTTGGGTGCAACATGGGAAACTGCAAGAAAGCCAAATAAATCTTGAGTACCAGGAGAGGAGAGATATGAGAGACCAGACTACTGTGTATAGTTCTTGCTGAAGGCCCACATTCAAAAGCACTTGGGAGGCCCCTTCTTAGAACTGCAGAGAAAAAACATTCATAACATAAGCCATTGCTAGCCTTGATGAGGATAACTATCCTGAGTCCTCCCCAAAGTTTGGGAAGATGGAGAAGAGAAGACCAGGAAGATCAGTAGAAAATACTGAACAAGATACATGGAGGTTCAGTGTGATAGATTTAGATGAGCACGAAAGCAGTCCTTCAACATGGGTGGGGCATGTTGGATTCATGAAAGAAATAGCCCTGCCAAGAAGGACAAAGCCTGAGGAGAGCCAGGCAGGAATATGAGACCATGAGGGCAGGTTTGGAGGGAGCTCTCACTTGAGCAGGTTTGTTCCATGCAGCAGGGAGAATAGGTCCAACCTACTTGTTCTTATTTTTTTTAATGTTTTATTTATTTATTTGCCAGAAGAATGGAGAGAGGAAAGGGGGGAGGGAGACCAAGAGAGAGAGAGAGAATGGGAATTGGGTGTTCCAGGTCTTCTCATTGCTACAAATGATGTGCATCTGGCTTTATGTGGGTACTGGGGAATCAAATCCAGGCCAGAAGGTTTTGCAAGCAAGTGCCTTTAAGTACTGAACCATCTTCCCAGCTCCTGGCCAAGCTATTTGAATCTTGTATTTGGATTGGGTCTCCAATGTCTGAATCAAAAGCTCCAGACGGAGTTTATATAACTAACAAATCCAAAATCAGCTTATAACCATGCACTGCAAATAACTCTTGTGAGATTACAGTTAAGCCTCATGAATCCAGGAGACGATTCCCTCCATACCACCACCCTTGGCCTTGGATGATGAATAAAATAAATGGAATTTCAGGGAGCTTATTTATACTGTCTCCCTAGGCCTTGCATAAAAATTTAAAGCTGGAAGCTTGCATACACTACAGCTCATAAGGGATTTAACGTCACTTCATAGCCCCGTACTGCAAGCCTGACTGACAAATAAAGGAAATAATGTTCAAATCCCTAAATCTGCAAGACCTGTATGTGGAAATCAGAGGCTTTGTCCTAGTTTGGTGAAGCTGTTGTGCACATCCCCATGCATCTTGGACTGGTGCTTGCAGTCCCTGTCTGTGCAATACACACTTATATACAATGATCTCTTAAGGAGTGAAATGGACCAGGGGCCTAAAGTTGAAGTTCACCACAGATGGACTCCAGCCTTACATGGCAAAAAAGAGGTCAAGACCAATCTCTAAAAAGAAGGGAACACAAAGCTGTACCACCAAAAGCTAAGGAGATAGCTCAGTCAGTAAAGGCTTGCCTTGAAAGTATGAAGATGCAAGTTTCATTTCCAGAACCCATGTAAAAATTCTAGGAGTGCTGGTATGTGCCTGCAATCCTAGCACTGGTGAGATGGAGCCAGAAAGATCCCTGGGGCTTGTTGACTATTAAGTCTTGCCTATTTAGGCGAGTCCAGAACTAGTGAGAAAGTGTCTTGAAAAATGTTGATGATGGCTAACACCTGAAGTTGTCCTCTAGCCTTCACACACACGTACACACACATATGAACACATACATAAGCAAAATCATACCATACACACATGCAAAAAATTGTGTTGCAAACCTTAAATCTCTTGCTTTGCTACAGGTATTCTTTTTGTTTTGTTTTGTTTTTCACCTGTGTTTTAGTCCTCAAAGTTACTCTTTTCACTCTCAGTTCTCTTGACCAAAGCTCCAGATGTCTGTTGAACTGCTATATTCCTGGAGGGCTTTCCTTTCATTTCCTTATGTTTTCCAGTTCAGACACTTTTGGTGGTTCATAAAGACAGTTGAAAAATCTATGTGCTTTCACACTGCAGAGAATCTCAGATTCTAGTATCACTATTGTTACAGTAAAGTTTTTGTTTAATAGTAACATTATATATAAATGGCTAGAGCCATACATTATATAACTTGGAAAATCATAAATACTAAGTCTTACCACATCCTCCAGCTCACAAGTTCCAAAGGACCAAAATCCTCGTGGTCAGATCCATCTGTAGCAACATCCCACACTCAGTACCAACTCTGTTGTTGTAAGCTCCATGTTGCTGGGACAAACATCTGATCAGGCAAAGTTTATGGGAGGAAGGACTTACTTCAAGCTTTTAGATCCAGATGAAGTTCCATCAATAGTGGAAGAAGCTGGCTCCCTTTTACAGATTCAAGCAGAGAGAAACAACCAAACATCCAGCACCACAAGCAACCACAAACCACCAGAAGTCAAACTGTTCTCCCCCCAGTTTTGGGCTGGAGTTCAGATTCTTCTCTAAACACGCCTTAGGGATCTGCCTCTAATGACACCTCTTCCAGCTTGTGACTAAAGTAACAATTTAATAAATTACCTGAGTCTATGGGGCCATACGTTTACACTATCACATTCGAACTACCACTTTCCATCTGTGGCCCTCACAGACTCATGAACATCTCACACTGTAATTTGCATTCAGTCCAAATTCAAAGTCCCTTCTCCCAAGCTTTACCAACTTTAAGACTGTTCTAAAATCTAAAATCTCATCTGAGACTTAAGACTCTGTCTTAACTGTGAGTCTCATAAAATCAAAACAAGTTACATTCTTTCAACACATAATGGCACCAAGTAAACATTTCTGCTACAAAAAGGCAAGGACATAAGGAGACAAAACAATAACCACCAGGTAAATACAAAACATCTGCGGTTCAAGTCTGACATCCATAACAAGTGGTGATCATCTCTGAAATATCTCCTTCCATCCCTTCATCTGTGCTAAGTAGCCATGGGGAACTTTCATCCTGAGCTACAGCTCTCTTTGGTAGCTACTGTACAGTCCTGGTACAACCAAAACATCTTCAATTCGCCACTAGAAACCATGGTCCATCCTCATACAATGGCCTTTTTGGCCTCTAATACCAGGGTTTATTTCAACCATGTTTCCCTTTCTGTATCTCAGCAGCAACTTCTGAAACCATGTGCACTTTATGACCCATTTCCATTCATTTTTCATGCTTCCAAAATCAATACCAGGTGTGTAGCAGCACAACTAATTTATTAATCCATAGAAGAAATAAATCTTGACCTTGAGCCTTCAGAGTTCTTCTCTACAGTTATCTCCTTTCAAGAGAGTTTGTATTCCTACTCATTCAGCCTTTCCTGGATCACCCTCAGGCATCTTTACATTGTTTCAATATAATAAAAGACTTGACCTATCTTTTTAATATTTTATTTATTTATTTACTTATTTAAGAGATAGGAAGGGAGGGAGAAATAGGAAGAGAGAAAGAGAGAGGGAGAATGGGCATCTCAGGGCCTCTAGCCTCTGCAAACAAACTCTAGACACATGTGCCACCTTGTGCATCTGGCTTACATAGGTCTTGGGAAGTTGATTCTGGGTTCTTTGGCATTTCAGGCAAACTCCTTAACCACTAAGCAATCTCTTCAGCCCTGACCCATCTTTAATGGTGGTACTCTGTTCAACAACAGCAGCTTCAGCAAACTAAAATCAATCTCTGTGCCTGAAACTTTAAATTTGCATGATTTTTTTCCTGTGAAAAATTGTACATCTTTTAATTGTATACCTTTTGCTAAGCACACCAGTCCATTACTTTTAAAATCAACCATGATAAAATTCTCTGTGCATGGGCAGCAGAATGTAGCCAACCTTTTATGCTCCAGTAGCCCAGTTCCAACAAAGTTCTCTTCTGGTTTTCCTTCTTTGAAAATTCATGAGCCAAATCAACTTTCTCTGCTTTTAGAATTTCAAAACACTTGCCAGAATAGCCCATAAAATTTGGCTTATCACTCTGTGAGACTTCAGCAGTCACAAGTACCAAGTCCTGCCACATTTCTCCAGCGCACAAGTTCCAAAAGACCAAAACCCACATGGTCAGATTCATCTGCAGCAACATCCCACTTTCGTTACCAATTCTGCTGTAGTGAGCTCCACATTGCTGGGCTGAATATCCAACCAGACAAACTTCACAGGAGGAAGGGATTTATTTCAAGTTTACAGATCCATAGGAAGTTCCATCAAAGGCAAAAGAAGCTGGTTCCCTTTCACAGATTCAAGCAGAGAGAAACAACCAACAGCTAGCACCATAATTAATCACAAACCACCAGATCCCAAACTGCTCTCCACACCTTTGATCTGGAATTTGGATCTGCCCCCAAACACACATTAGGTCTGGAATTCAAGATCCACTCCCAGGGACACTTCTTCCAGCCAGATAGTTGGAGATCCCAGTTGTAAGTTTAATTTTAATAAAATGTGAAACTATGGGCCATACATTTACACTATCACATCCAAAGTACCAGATGGAGCAGCACCTATAATTCTAGAATTTTGAGAATGTAGGTAATAACTTATTTTATGAATAAGTGTGCATATATATTATGCATGTGCTATATATATGTATTTTATAAAACTCTAATACCTGTTTGAAATCATTACCTTCTTGTGGCTGGGACAAAATTCCTAACAAAAATAATCTTATGAAACAAAGGGTTTATTTCAGTCTCCAGCTCCAGATTACAGTGCATATTGAGGAAAGCATGGTGGTTGGCACTTGAAGCAAAGCTTCAGTCCACAGTGAGGAAGCAGAGTGGGATGAACTTTGACACCGAGCCCATTCCCCTTTTTTAATTATTATTGACAGACACAGAGAGAGAGTGACAGAGACAGAAAGGAAGAGGCAGAGAGAGAGAGAGAGAATAGGTGCTCCAGCAGCCTCTCAGCCACTGTGAACTAATACCAGACATGTGTGTCCCCTTGTGGTCAATTGCGGCATTGCATGCTTGCTTCACTTTACATCTGACTAAACGTGGGACCTGGAGATTAAACTGGCGTCTTTAGGCTTGGCAGGCAGGCACCTTAACCGCTAAGCCATCTCTCCTGCCCCCATTCTCCTATTTTTACAGTCCAAGACCACAGCCCATGGAATGGAGCTGCCCACAGTGAAGGTGAGTCATCTCATCTCAAGTAATGCAACCAAGATAATTCCCCACAAGGATGCACAGAGAATAACTTAATCTACGAAATACCTCATAGTTGTCTCGAGGTTCTGTCAAGTTGACAATGTAAACAATTATTCTATTGAAATTAGCATGTATTGACATAACTAAATATATAGTTATTTAAATAAATGATATAACTAAATATAAAGATAGCTAAGAAGCTATATAAAATTTGTTATCAAGAAAATATCATGTATGTGCTATATCCATGTACTGGGAATTTAGATCTCTTTTTTTCTCTGTCATTCCTTCTCCCCTTCCTCCTGTTGATCTCTCCCTTTTTTCTCCTTGTTTCCCTTATTTCCTCTTTTTTTATTCACTTTTATTTTCATATTATTATGAGAATAACCCTTTTAGGTGACTTTTAGATCAAGATCTCTTTCTAGAGATATTTAATCTTATGTTTCCCCCAAGTTGTCAAGTCAGCTATATTAACTAATCTGGTGCTTAGAGCTACCACCTCTATAATGTGCTAAATTTATCTTTTTTATTTTTATTATTTATTTGAGAGAGAGAAAGAGGGATGGAGTGAAACAGAGATGAAAGAAAGAGAAAGAGAGAGGAGAGAATGGGCACACCAGGGCATCTAGACACTGCAAACAAACTCCAGACATATGTGTATCTGGCTTACATGGGTAATGGGGAATTTAACCAAGGTTCTTTGACTTTGCAGGTAAGTGCCTTAACTATTAAACCATCTCTCCAGTCCTAAATTTATCTTTCAGATTTGGATTTCTATCTGGTTAGTGCTGCTGTGAATTCTTAGTTCCTGACTTTGGTCAGATTCTTACTTTCTTTTGTATCTTCATACTTGCCTTGCATTTGCTTCCTCAGGTGTTAGTTTAGATTTTTACTATAGCTCAACTGCCTCTCTAAAACCTTCTTGCTCTTCCCTTCACTTCTTTGTCAGTAGATGCAAGGCCACAAGTGTTTCTAGCAACATACCTGTATTTGATTCCAAAGACTGCCATATCACCACAGATTTGGTGGCTTATGACCATAGTCTTTGCAGTGGTGTCTTATGTCATAGTTGTGGAGTTTAAAGCTCAATGCCAAGGTGTCAACAGGAGCATGCTTCCTCCAAAACTTGAGGAAAAATTTCCCTTGCCTCTTCCTAACTTCTGGAAGTACTGGGCTATTCTTGGCGCTTCTTGCTTTGGAAAAGCTGTGCTCTAGTTCCTACTTCAGCTGTCATTCATTGGGTGTCTCCACATTGTCTTCCTTCTGTGTGTCAATGTCCAAACCTCTTTTCAAATAGAAAGCTTTATTGTATGAACATGTTGCATATTGGTGAGAGGGAACATAAGAATATAAATATAACCAAATATCTCTCTCTTAATAAAGATCCCACGGGAGTCCAGGAAATGCAGTATGGTCCCATCCTAACATTAGATTTGGCATAGCTGTTCTAGGTAAGGATGTAAGGTATTGTATTGTGTTTCAAAGGGACACAATTCAATCTATAATTCCTGCTTCATACACTTAATACCTGTATTACTCTCATCCCACAACCTTCAGTTTTGAAAGTAATGATGTTTTCTTAGTTTCAGGGTAATTCTGTATTTTTACTCTTAACTCTGGTCCATATGACGTGTTCTGAGACTTCTCTATAAAACTTCCATGCATTTTGATGCATCCATCTTCTGCTTTTTGCCCCAACCTCTCCTGGATTCTGACAACATGTTCTGTACCTTTCCTGTACCTTTCCAGTGACTCCACCCTTGAACTGGATTCTCAGATGTCTCATCATTACATCTTTCTCCTGTTCTTTACATATTAAGTCTGATTACTTCTATGACCACCAATTATTGTCAGTTTAGGTTTGCACAATTGCCATTTTTGTCTTTTGATGCAAACCATTCTATGTGTTAGGGCAGTTGGAGAGTATCAGAGCTCAGCTAGAGATAAATGCTGGATGTTTGACTCAGACCCATTCCTAGTTAAATATCCACTGCTTAGGGCACTGTTTATGCTTTGGAAGAATTGTGGTCATATCATCTGGAAGTGTTAAATTGTCCTTAAATTATGGTAACTAAGAATCTTATATTAATTACATTATAAGGAATTGTTTTGTTAGACATATTAATTGTAAAAGCTAACTGAGACCTGAGAATGGGGTTAAATTGTCTTTGTATCCTCAGAACCTAGCAGAAAGCTTGGAATCTATTGGCTGGCTAGTAGAACCAATACTAAATATATTCAGATGAGTGGGCTTGTTGGAAAACCATCGGGTGGTGCTATTTCTAAAATAGTTACAGGGTATAAATAATTGTTCTTATAAATATTAGTTTTATACTTGGACCCCATTGATTCATCATTTCAGCAAAGCACACCAGTCACTGTAAAACTTGTTTTTAAATAATATAAAATCAAACTGAATTTACAATTAGGTATTATGTCACACACATATATGAAATAAAAATAGATTGTTTTAAAAACCTGTGTACACAGCTTGGGATGCCTCAAGTCATACTCTGGCCTCCCTTTGTGAATGCACACATGCACACTCCCCATACACATGTGCCCACACACATGTGAACACACATACACACATGCAAAAAATAAAAGAAAAAAGTGCTTATGAAGTAGGAAAATATAAGAAAGTAGTTTAACAATTTGGAACGTGGCTTGGATTGAGGCAGTAAATGTACCTCTTTTGTCACAGTGCAGTTGAACACCCTGTTCACAACCTGAGACCCCAACCAACACTGAGCTGCATGTACATCCCACTCCAAATAAGAAGGTATCACCTCCCCAGTGACCATTGGGATGAGTTTTTATTCATTTATGTTCTTAGATATATACAGGATTGAAACTGCAGGGAACCATCCAGCCTAAACCAGTTTTAAATGCATTTGCAATAAGACAAAAATCTGTCCTGTAAATGAACTTTTAGGGCAAAGGTCCCTATTTGTTATCTTATGCCTATGTGTAACTGAGCATACATATTGTGGTAGTTTGAATGGATGTCCTCTGGTACATTCAGGAGTTTTAGTAAAGCTCTCACTTGGATTTCCAGCCAACTGCCTAAAGGAGGTGCCACTGTGGGTGGATCCTAGGATCCAGCCCTAAGGGGTTGCTGGGGCAGATCTTTTTCTAGCTGAAATGTATGCAGAGTCCTTGAGTTCTGTCTGGGGTTCCAGGGCATGCTTTCATGTGGTGCTGGTGGTGGTCTTTCTCTCTGCATGGACTTGGTAAGCAGGTCAGCTTCTTTCACCAATATGAAACTTCCCCTGGATCTGTATATGCTTCAAATAAATTCCTTTCCTCCCATAAACTATGTCTGGTTTGAAGCTTCATCCCAGCAATGTGAAGCTAACTGCAATACATATAGTTAAAATTAGATGCATCATGGGAAGGGAAATGTGAAATAGAAAACAAAAAGGTTATATAACTCTATCTGTCAATCAAACCAGAACACTACCCAAAATATTCCCCTGGCAACCTATATAGCCTTCTCATGACCTCCTTAACAAAAAGTCAGGACATTCACCTGGAGCCCTTTAGTATTTCTCTACACCCACAGCCCACTCACCATCTTGACCATGTACTATTTCTTTACTCTTAGTAAAGATTTTTGCTGCTTTAGTCTTTTGTGTGAGTCATTTCCAGCTCTTTGAATAAGGTGCCAAGAACCTGGAAACTCCCAGAGATCACAAGTAACATTTGTGTGCAAATAAGCTTGGGAAGGACTGAACATTTTTATTCTTTTCATTCATTCATTTTGATCTCTCAGTTATATATATACATATATATATATATTATCATTACATTTTAGTTGATTTAGTATGTATAATATAATGTTTTTATATACTTGCACATTGAAAATTATTAAATAAAGCCATAAACTTTTTATTAAGTACTCATATATTATTTAAATATATATTTGGCTCCATGAAGTAGAACTTGATGGTGTCGATATTAAAAAGCTGCTCCAAGCTCCTAAGCAGTGGGGAAGACACAGGATCACCACTTTCAGAGAAGAACAGAAGACAGAAAACTGCTTCTGCTACCCATAATGCAGAGCATCAAGTGAGTGGTGGTGGACAACAGGACTGTGGGAAGATATGTTCACTGCATGACCTGTGCCTTCCCGATGATGTTGGACAGTCACAGTACCCAGAGCACAGTAGATGGACATACAGAAAACCTAAACCTTCGAGACACTGTGGGACAGGAGGAATGACTGTCTCTTCTCACTTTTCCTCCTTTGGACCAAAGTCTCTGCCATGTTTCTTCACTGCTAGTCCACTGTCATCTGAAAATGTGTGTCATACGTGGCATCCAGAGGAGTGGCACCAAGACCAGCATGATGTACTTTACAGTACCAAAGAATATGGTCAGCCATTATACCTCAACCGGGCCAGAGACTAGCCAAGCAGATTGAAGCTCTGTGTTACCTTATATTCTGTGCTCCTTAGCAGGACAGTGCATTAAAGTGGTCTTCACTGATGCCGCCTCAGCTACACTCAGCCTCACACCAACTAAGCGTGGGTGGCCCTGCATCCTCCTGTGACCTTAGCACTCAGGCTTAGAGGCTTTCCCTGTCTTGGCACCTTGCCTGTACCCCCTGTACATTTAAAAAAAAATTAAATTTATTTATTTGCCAGCAGAGAGAGATAGAAGAGAGGCAGACAGAGAGAGAATGGACATGCCAGGGCCTGCAACAACTGCAAACGAACTCCAGATTCATGTGCCCCTTGTGCATCTGGCTTAAGTGGGTCCTGGAGAATAGAACCGGGATCTTTTGGCTTTGCAGGCAAACGCCTTAACTGCTAAGTCATTTCTCCACCCGCCCCTCACATAAATTAAGGACTAATTCTGTTACCCTTGACAGGGGTTCCCTCAATGCATTTTTCTTCTTTTTGAAAAAAATATTTATTTATTTGCAAAGAGAGAGAGAAAGAGGGAGAGAGAGAAAGAGAATGGGTGTGCCCAGGCCTCTAGCCATTGCCATTGAACTCCAGATTCATATGCCCCTTTGTGAATCTGGCTTTATGTGGGTATTGGGGAATTGAACACAGGTTGTTAGACTTTGCAGGCAAGTGCCTTAACTGCTGAGCCATCTCTCCAGCCTTCCTTTTTCTTCTTAAGGTTCACAAGGGAAGGTATTTTGGGGGCCCGCCCCACTCTGCTTCGTAACACCGAGTATTTCATAAAGCTCACCTAAGCCAGTCTTGCCCTACTGTGTGGCAGAGCCAGAGCTCCTTTTCCATTTTTTCCTTTACTGATAAACTCACCCAGCTTTCCATAAAGCCGTCATTACCAGTGTGAGCTATCCTTTCAGAGTAGGTGCTTTTCACCATTTCAACTCTGCCCTTTCTCTTTGAGTTCCCCCTCCAACATGTTTGTTCTCTCCCTGCCCCAAGGAATGAGCCATTTAATCCTGAAAAGATAAATGAGGCTGTAATCTGCCTTGTGTACCCAGGCCTTACACATCTACTTACACATCGAGTCAACTTCCAACCCCCCATCCTGTGGAGGCTGTTCCTATCCCTGTCAGCATCAATAAGACATTTTGTCTCCAGTGGAGGTGAACGTGTTTATTTTTCTCATGCAGAACTAATAAAATGCAGAGATAGCCATTCCAAATGGAGTGGGTGTGTTGAGCTGTTCCCCGTGGTCACACGTCTTCCCTCATTTCTTCCACTCTCATTAACATGGCATGGGGTTGTATTCTCTGTGCTCCATGAGGGCTGCTGGGCCTGTAGAACTCCTGTTTGTATTTTGGGTAGGAAGAACTTGGGGGAAGTCAAGGGGTAAAGTGGATGACCATTAACTTCACGGAAGAAATGTGTTTTTCTCAGTCGTCCACTTAGTTAACATCTGTTTATGTCTCATTGGCAGAAGGTGGGTCATAGGGCTAGCTCTAGCTGTGAGTATGAAATAATAAGCAGTTTGTGACTGGTGCACTGCTGTTCCATCACAAAAAAATGATTACTAAGAAGAAGGAATGATGTTAGAATGGCAGTCAGCAGAATCTAAGACTAATGTGCATCATGACTTTTTAAGGTAACACTGTCATATGTGGTATCCCCAGTGTAGTTCCCCATTGAGCCCCTTTGAGAAAACTTTATGAAAACTATGGCAAGGTTGTAATTATTATCATAATCTTCAGATGATTTACACAGGCTTTAATCTCTCAGGCCTGTAATTCTGTCCTCTCATAGGTGAGTTGTCAGAGAAGTTATCTTTCCTCAGATTGCATTTCTGAAGAATCTAAGCTTTCTGCTATTATGTTACAATGTGCAGAGAAGGTCTAGGTCAGATGATGAAGAGTCTAACCTGAAGAGGTGTGATGTCAAGCAGAGGCACATAAAGTTCCATCCAAAACATACTAGCCTTTCCTAGCATGGTCAAAGCCCTGAGTTCAATCCCCAATATTACAAAAACAAACAAACAGAATGAATTAACCCAGTAGGGCTTTAGATTGCTTGTCCTTAACACTCACAGTGAGTGAAGCTGGGAAAGCCCTGTACATCACGGTAGTCCTCTCTGACTTTAGTAGCTTGACAGCAATAATGGTCTGGATAGGTTTGCTCCTCCCATTGAAGATCCTTGGCTCTGTGAGGGTTGTCAGTGTGCCAGTCCCAAAAGTAGGTTTTAAAGAAACCTGTCTGTCTTCTTGGATTTCTCTTCCCTATGAAGGAAGCTTTCTGGAGAATAGTCATATAGAGTAAGCAAGATGACTCAGAATTAGAGGAAAGTTTAGCTAAGGTCTGCTATTAAATTGACCTTGACTGACATGAGTAAGTTTCAATGAATCCAGCTCACATCAATAGAGCAGTTTGGTCAATCCAAAGACTTGTGAGCTTTTAGTTCTTTTTGCAGTATGCCACCCAGGTTTTTTGATTCTGTTGTTATACAGCATTATCTTGGTGGTAGATAACTGACACACTGCTAAGAAGGAAGGCTGAGATAGTGAGAATTAATATGTTGGAATGTCTGACACACTTTACTTGCCTGCAAGAATATGTTCTTTTAATACTTCCTTGCAATTCTTATATTTTTTCAAGTTTTACCCCATTTGGGTATAAATCTCCTGAATTATGGCCTAGATCTTTATTTTGCATTGTTTTCTACACCTTTTGAATAACATAGGTAATATTACACCTTCTAAAAGTAGCATTTATTTCCTGATATTTCAAAAATATGATTTAGGGCTGGAGAGATGGCTTAGCAGTTAATGTGCTGTAATGACAAAGGACCCAGGTTTGATTCCCCAGGACTCACATAAGTTAGATGCATAAGGTGGCTCATGCATCTGGAGTTCATTTGCAGTGGCTAGAGGCCCTGGCATGTCCATTCTCTCTCCTTCTCTCTCTCTCTTCCTTTTTCTCTCTCTCTAGTAATTAAATAAATAATGAAATATTTTAAAAGAATGATGTGAGACTTCTGGTCAAGATGGTATCTGCCTAACCATGCTTCACCTTGTGGGGCAATAATAGGCAAGATCTGTAGGTGTTTTGGGACCAGCAGGTTCTAGCAGACCTCCAGTGGGAGAGCCCTGAAGGGTACAGTACAGAATCTGCTGATTCACACACTCTTGGGCAACCAATCAGCTCCACAAAGCACTCAAGCAACCTTCCCAGCCATTGTGCCAGCCACTGTGCTGCAGACCAGGTTTGATCCTGCCCTACATGCAGGCTGTGAGGATCTGGAACAGGCACCCCTATCTTTCCCCATGCCAACTGGCTCTCATTCCTCCCTTTTCTCCCTCCCTCCTATATCTTTTCTTCCTTTCCCTTCCACCAGGACTGCCACCCCATCCCCCTGCCCTAGCTTGCCACCCACCTGTGTCACAGGATCCATGGCACTGGGGACACAGCATTGGTTCTGAGCCATTGGGTCAGTGTCATTGGGTCCATGCTATTGGGTCTACACCATTGTGGTCATGCTACCAGGTCTGTGTCATCATGTCCACACCATCAGGTGTGTGCCATTGGTCCACATCAAAAGGTCCTCGCCATCAGGTCTGAGTCACAGGGTCTGTGCCATCAGGTCTGCATCACCGGGTCTTCAGGTCAGCCCCACCACCTGCTGCCAAGACTGCACACCCTCCAGACTCCTCTCCTCCCCCTACTACTAGGTCTCCCAGTCCCCAACAGTGCCTTCAGGACTCCTCCCGCCTGAGCAGACAGTCCCCCTTGCCATCAGAAGCCTAATCTAATCAAACATAAAAGGGAACAGTCACTGAAGACACTTCAAGAGTAACTACAGCTTCCTCCTGAATTAAATAAGATTCCCACAAGGTGACGGGCAGACCACAGCACAAAAAGAATAACACAAAACATCAAATGGAGGGAACCCCAACAAGTTTGCCTGTCATACAACAGGAGTCTCTAATCAAAACATAGAAGAGACAACAGGATCAGAACCCCCAAATGAAGACATTGTGACCCTGCAAAGCAATTGGCAGAATTTGCAGAAAATCAGCGAAAGACCAAGAATCGTGTGAATACTTTCCTCGCTAGGTTGGACCTATGGAAAAACACAGGGAGTCTTCCAAAGACAGTTAAGTGAGCTGAAGGAGAGTGAAAAAAAGAGGACCTCAGTAATCAGCTGAAGGCTAAGCTGAAACATAGATAACTGCAAGGATGAATTCCAAGAAGCATTAAGAAAATCAGAAAATGACCTCAAAAGAGAACTCCACAGAAGGATGGATGCAATATAGAAAAATGCAATAGAAAATACAAATCAAACCGAACCAGTCCAAACCTCTCTAGAAGCCCTCAAGAACAGAGTCAGTCATGTGGAGGACAGAACCTCAGAACTGGAAGAGAAGATGGAAGAAACATTTTGCAAGTCCAAAAACTTGAACATATTCAAAAATTTCTGTTTGTAGAACATGAGGGAACTGTGGGATACCCTTAAACTTCCCAACATTTGGATCATGGGTATACCAGAATGGGAAGAAATTCAGACCAAAGGCATGTTTAACTTCCTTAACAAAATTATCAAAGAAGCCAGGAATGGTGGTGCATGCCTTCAATCCCAGCACTCAGGAGGCAGAGGTAGGAGGATTGCTATGAGTTTGAGGCCACCCTGAGACTAGATAGTGAATTCCAGCTCAGCCTGGGTCAGAATGAGACCCTACCCCAAAAAGCAAACAAACAAAAAAATTATTGAAGAAAACTTTCCAACTCTCTCAAAAGAGAGTCCTATTAACATACAAGATGCTAAAAGAACTCAAACAGACTGGACCAAAGGAGAAACCCTCCAGGACATATTATAATTAAGACTCTACACAACAAAAACAAAGAGAAAGTCCTAAAAGTAGCAAGAGAGAAACAACATATTATATATAAAGTTAACCCCATCAGAATTACCTCAGACTTCTCAGTGGAAACCCTGAAGACCAGAAGGGCATGGAATGGAACACTACAAAATCCTCACAAACCAAATTCAGTAGTACATCAAAAGCATTGTCCATCTTAATCAAGTAGGCTTTATCCCAGGAACGCAAGGTTGTTTCAACGTATGGAAATATGTTAGAGTAATACACCACATAAATAAGCTTACTCCACAAAACCAAATGATCACTTCAATAGATGCAGAAAAGTCCTTTGACAAAATACATCACTTCATGATCAAAACTTTGGAGAGAATAGGTATGGATGGTTTATACCTCAACATAATAAAGGCTAACTATAAAGCAACTAAATCCCAAATAATACTTAATAGGGAAAGACTTGAGGAATTCCCACTGAGATCATGAACAAGACAGGGTTGCCCACTATCACCTCTGCTCTTCAACATAGTACTAGAATTCCTAGCCCAAGCAATAAGACAAGAAAAAGAAATAAAAGGGATACAAATTGGAAAGGAAGAAGTTAAATTAGCCCTATTTGCAGAATACACAAAGTGATCAGAGACACTCCATCTCAAAACTCTTACAGGTGATGAATTCCTTCAGCAAAGTAGCAGGATACAAACTCAATGCATAAAAATCAGTAGGCTTTCTATATGCAAAGGACAAAGATACAAAGAAATTAGTGACATTGTCCCATTTTCAATAGCAACAATACAATGAAAACACCTAGGAAAAACACTAACCAAGGATGTGAAAAACATATATAATGAAAACTTAAAAACAGTCAAAAAAGAAATTGAGGAGAACTTGAGAAGATGGAAAGACCTCCCATGCTCCTGATCAGGCAGAATTAACATTGTGCAAAATGGCAATTCTGCCAAAAGCAATATATAGATGTAATGCAATACCTGTAAACATCCCAGCACTATTCTTCACAGAGATTGAAAAAATGATCTCAAAATTCATATGGAATGGAACAAGGTCTTGGATAACCATAACCTCAGCAAAATAAACACCTCTGAAGCATCACCATACCCGATTTAAAGCTATATTACAAAGCCATAGTAACAAAAACAGCATAGTACTGGCCTAAAAACAGGAATATAGACCAATGGTAGAACTGAGGATCTAGACTTTAGGTTACTTAACTACATCTACTTGATCTTCAACAATGGCCCTAATAATGTAGACTGGAGAAAAGACAGCATCTTCAAAAAATGATGCCAGACAAACTGGATAACCATATGCAGAAAAACAAAACTACCCACACACTCGCCATGCACAAAAATCAAGTCCAAATCCATCAATATAAGACTGGAAACTCGGGTCTGGGCATGGTGGCATATGCCTTTAATCCCAGCACTTGGGAGGCAGAGGTAGGAGTATTGCCATGAGTTCAAGGCCACTCTGAGAATGCATAGTGAATTTTAGGTCAGCCTGGGCTAGAGTGAAACCCTACCTTGAAAAACAAAACAAACAAACAAACAAACAAACAAACAAACATACAAAAAAGGACTGGAAACTGCTACTACTGGAAGAAAAAATAATAGGAAGTTTCCAGGATATAGGAATGGGAAAAGACTTCCTGAACAAAATCCTAGTAGCTCAGCGACTTAAACAATCACTCAAATATTGGGATGTCATGAAGCTAAAAAGTTTTTCTCACAGACAAACATACCATAAACAGAGCCAATAGACTACCCACAGAATGGAAGAAAATCTTTGCTGGCTATATAACTGACAGAGGTCTAATTTCTAGACTCTATAAAGAACTCAAAAACCTAAACAATAAAAATTCAAACAACCCACTCACAAACTGGGGCAGAGAACTGAATAGGACGTTCTCAGAGGAAGAAATACAAATGGCAAACACACACTTAAGAAAATGTACAACATCCACTAACAATCAGGGAAATGCAAATTCAAATAACTATGAGATTCCACCTTACTCCGATAAGGGTAGCAAACATTAAAAAATCAAATGAAAACAAATGTTGATGAGGATATGGAGAAATAGGAACCCTCATTTACTGTAGGTGGGAATGAAAGTGGTACAATTACTATGGAAAGCAATATGGAGACCACTAAAAAGGTTGGCTATAGAGTTAGCAACAGCTCCTTGCCTCAGTTCAGAGATATTTGCTCAACCATGTTTATGGCTGCTCAATTCATAATAGCTAAGAACTGGACTCAACCCAGATGCCCATCATTGGATGAATGGATAACCAAGATGTGGTAATCTACATGAAGGAATTCTACTCAGCAGTTAGAAAATTTGACACAATGAAATTTGTAGAAAAATGATCAAACTTGGAACAGATCATATTCAGTGAACTCACCGAATCACAGAAAGACAATTGGTCTCACTCATCTGTGGCTCCTAACCTGAATCAGCCCATGATGCTGACATATCTAATAGGCAACTCGAGGACCAGTCAATAGGGAAGGTAGGACTTGAGGGGAGGGTAAGGGTGCGGGGGGAGGGGGGACACAAAACTGAACCCAAATGGAACTGCTACCATAAATTCCTGTATCCTGGAAGACAGACTAAAAGGTTGAACCCTCATCAGGACCTTAGAGGGAACACCTGAATCGAAGGGCCCTGGAGCATGTGAGATGAAGCCTAACCTTAATTTTCTCCTGTTTCTGGTTTTTCCTTTACTTTTTCTTTCTTTTTTATATTTTCTTTCTCTTTCTTCTTTCTTTTCCCTTGGTGCTGGCTTGTAACTCCCAGTACCAGGATGTGGTTAACACCAACAATGAGCTGTTGATAAGAGAGACCTACAAGGGGTCACCAATATAAGGCAGATTTCTGTCAGAGCACTTGATTACCCACCAGAGGTTAATGGTAAGATGCTACTGCGGAGGATATCACCTGCTATTAGTACAGAACATGGATAGGCCTGGCTGGGATCTAGAAGAGAGTTAGTCCCCAGACAGCCCATCTAGTGCTAGAAGGTGCTACATGAGCTACTGGGGGAAAGTGG
This sequence comes from Orientallactaga sibirica, assembly GCA_036365145.1. Lineage (NCBI taxonomy): Eukaryota > Metazoa > Chordata > Mammalia > Rodentia > Dipodidae > Orientallactaga > Orientallactaga sibirica. The sequence goes on from JAEOAD010000027.1 coordinate 6,051,541, forward strand.
CCAACATCTGTCCTAGCAACTTGAGGTCTAAGCTACCCAGAAACTTGTGGCCCTCACACAAGTGCAATAGTGGCACACAGCCATGGTGGTAACCAATTGCTCTTGGATTGTCTAACAGATCTGCTCAGTGGAAAGGAACCCATATCTGGAACTGGGAAATAAGTCAAAATCAGATTCAGATAATGAGTTTACTCTCCAATATCAAGTTCCTACAAATCTTGGACTACAAGAGGGCCTACACCCATTATATTCTCTATAAAGTAACAATGGTTATCCCTTTTAACCTGTGCTGACTTCACTCTCTGTTGGAGTACCTGCTTCTCTTTTTTTCAGATGGAAGTGAGCCCTGAGGAGAGAATCAGCCCATTGCACCTCACCAGGGCCCTGGCTGAAACCATAGAGTAGTTGGGAAAATGAGCAAGAGTGCTGCTTTCTCTGTGAACCTGATATCAGCACAAGGATGAAGGAGATAGATACTGAGGACGCTCAAACCAGAGATCCAGAAATCCAGAGGCTCCTAAGACCTTGTAGCAGACAGCTTTAGGTTTGCTGAGATGAACTTCCAGACAGGCACAGCTATGGAGGAAGGGATATTTATTGAAGCTTATAGATACAGGGGAAGTTTCATAATGTCAGAAGAGGCTGGCCTGCTCTTACAGGACCAGGCAGAGAGAAAGGCAAAAGTCAAAAGCCACACAGCACAGCACACTTTAGGAACTTCAGCTAGGCATACTTTGCATATCTTTAGATTGAAATCCTAAACCCACCACCACACCTTAAGATCCACCCAGTGACATAGCCTCCAGCCAGGTGGATGCAGATGCAAATAACAAACTAATAAAACACTGAATATATTGGGAGCCATCTATTCAAACTACCACAGACCTCATCACTGAAGTAGACCTAAAACGAACCCAACGTGGCTCAGGGAATTTCATGGAAGAGGGGGTGGAAAGACTGTTAGAGCCACAAGTTGGGACATTATCCCCATAACTGATGGCTACCCCCACAATGCATGACACACAATTCCCATGAGGATAACCAGCATCCCCAATGAGGAGGCTCCCTTTGGGGGGGGCAGAGATGAGGTTAAGGATGCTACCAACAAGTACTGTTTGTATACTGAGACGTCCATAACTAATTTTAAAAAAGCATAATGCGGAATGATGTAGTAGCCATTTTGTACTACTACACAGAACATGAGGTTTTAAAACATTTTATTGCATTTGCTTCTGTTGTGTGTCACTATGCTACACAAGTAAACTTATACTACTCTAACATCCCAAATCCCAGACTCATACCTTTGTGATACTTTTAGGATAAAATAAGTGTGTACATTGTGGCTGCTTTATAAAAATCCCTTACCATGCACACATATTAGATCTGTGAACTGTTGTGCAGTGTCAAGTCTGGGAGCAAAAGGGTCCCTGAGGAGTTGGAGAAAGCAAGGGGGAGTCAAGGACAAGATCTTTACTGTGTTTTCTGAGTTTGGAGGAAAAAAGCAGACAAGGTGGACAGACTTTGGCTTGCGAGTCTGAAGAATTTGAACTGGTGCACTTCAAGGTATGAGAGATGTCCTCTGTTGTGTGGTACATGGCCTTGGGGTTGCTAGGACAGGGGATACAGATCTAAATGTAAGAGCTAGATACAGGAAGTGGTTGGGATAGGGTTCTAAATTGCATAGGAAAGATGAATTCCCAGAGACATTGACAAATGCTAGACATCATTGAGCTCTCTGAAGCGACAGATCCTGACCTCCCATGTAAAAGAATCAGAAATACTAATAACAACAAATTATGATCAATGCCTCACATCAATGGGACATGATATGGTGAACATTTTCCAGTGGGTGTTCTTTTTCAGAGACGTTTTACTTTGACCAGAAGGAACAGATTTCCCATGTGCACCTTAACCCCATGGTTTTACCATCCTACATCATCATTCAAAGTCCATCAGGGGATTTATATGAATGATACGCAGTCCCCATCACAGTCATAGGGGAGAGTGACACTGACCTAAACAGGCTTTGTGTTCTGTCCATCCACACTCACTCCTTCCAAATATTTAACATCTGCTGATCTTTTCCAATATAATGTTAAGGATTGTGTCTTTTTATGTTGAAAATAACGTTTCCTTTCAGCTCTGAATATCAGTCCCTTGTCTGGGCGAAATTATTCCATTCCTATAGTTTTGGTAATTGTAAACAAAGCTGCTATAAATATCTATATGCAGATGATTTTGGTGTGGACATAATTTTTAAGTTTTTTTTTTGTTTTTCATTTTTCGGGTTTTTTTTTTTTTTTTTTTTTTTTTTTTTTTTTGGTTTTGCAAGGTAGGGTCTCACTCTGGTCCAGGCTGACCTGGAATTAACTATGTAGTCTCAGGGTGGCCTTGAACTCTCGGCGATCCTCCTACCTCTGCCTCCCGAGTGCTGGGATTAAAGGCCTGTGCCACCACGCCCGGCCAGCATTTTTCGGTTTTTCAAGGTAGGGTCTCACTGTAGCCCAGGCTGACCTGGAATTCACTATGTAATCTCAGGGTGGCCTTGAACTCATGGCGATCCTCTTACCTTTGCCTCCAATTATTGGCTTTGAAGGCATGTCCCCAATGACCTGGACATCTCCTGAGACCCCACTTTGAAAGGCTTCAGCATTTCCCAATAGCACCAAGCTGGAGAATAACTGTTTAGCAAACACAAGGAACTTTGAAGTACACTTATGATTTGAAGTATGACATTATCCATGTCCCAAAGTCCCAGAAGGCAACTCTGCCATGACCAAGTGCTTATCTGCATGAGTGAGGTCTCTGCACCACAGGAGAGGAGCCAGAACTTCTACGACTTGATGCTTCATTGATTACTTGCTCATTTATCTCTCCTTGTTCTACAGAAAGAGACAAAACTTTGCTGCCTAATGCAAGAGAAGGTGTGGGGAATACCTCAGTTGTAAGCAAATATCTCTGGAATACAGAGGTAAGTTATTTCTGGTTTTATTGTCCTTAGTACATCAGCCAATGGTTCAGGGGTAGTGGATAAATCTTTAAATCTTACACAGAACAAGTTACTTTCTCAAACTTCCAGCACGTGTCTTCTATTCAGTGATGAAGTCTTGGCTCTATGGAAATCTAAACATATTCATGGATCATTGCCTGCTGACTATTATTTGTGAAGTCAAATGAACTAGTACTATGAGTGATGTACATGCCTAAAAGGGTGCCTGTGTGTAGGTTTGTAGGTGCATACTCCTCCTTCCTACTTCCGGCTCCCCAGTCTGACTCCTCCATAAAGTACATGTTTCAATGGCTTCGGCATTTACTCAGTTCACCTCCATATCTTTAGATAATCCTCATATTTTTCATTTATTATTTTAAGTTTTTATCTGTTATATATCTGTCTTCTGGTTATATTGTGGCACATGGTTCTAATTATGGCAGAAAAAGATAATTAACTCCTTTTCTCATAACTGCATGTCTCCATTTCCCTTTGTTTGGATAAGTCCATACAATTTGAGGTGAATCAAAGTTTTGCATCTTTATTTAGTAACTGTGGAAATAGTGTGCTGGATCAATATCCTCTTTACTCTTGAGCTTTTAGAAATTATTTTTCCTTATTTTCCTTTTTCTTGTCTTTTAAAATAACTATTAATTTTAAATTATTGCTGAGATATAGTTAGAATATTAGTTTTCACATAATGTGTATAATTGAATAAGATTTATTATATATGATATATCTATATTTTATTATATTATATATAATGGCATATGATGGTATTGCTACCAAAAAGCCAATGATAATATCTGCACATCTGACCTCTTCTAAATAAATCCTTCCTCTTTCCTATCTCTGCACTCTCCAAGTCCCAGAAAACTACTAATATACTTACTGCCCATACAGATTGGAATTTACTTTCTAGAATTTGTGTGAATGGAATCCTAAAATCTGAACTCCCTATTTTTGGTTGCCCTTTGTATTCAGCAAAATTATTTGTGTCTCATCCATTCATATTTCATTACTTTTATTGTTAAAGTAGTGTTTCAGTTTCTCCATTATTTTGAACATTTGATGATACTTGTTAAATTATAGCCATTCAGCTGGATATGGTTGTGCATACATTTAATCCCAGCAATGGGGAGGCAGAGGTAGGAGGATTGCTGTGAGTTTGAGGACAGCTTGAGACTATAGAGCGAGTTCCAGCTCAGTCTAAGCTAGAGTGAGACCCTACCTCAAAAAATAGACTTACAGACATTATAACAGGTATATAGTAGGCTGTAGATGATTTGTTTGTATTTATATAATGACACATTCATCTTCATGTGTGCTATGTGAATCATCTATCCATCTTTCTCTATCATCCATCCATCAATTTATGTATTATCTATCATCTATTTGTCTATCATTAATTTTTATCATTTCTCTCTATATATCTGTTTTTAAGATCTATTATCTGTCATCTATTTATCGATCTTCCTATTAGCTGTTGTCTGTTTATACCCAGTCAGCTATCTATCTATTTATCTTCCTAATATCTACTATCTGTTTTCTATCATCAATCTATATCTACCTATTATCTATCATATATTTAATCCATAATCAATCACCTATAATTTATATCCATTCTATTTCTTCCTCTCTGTATTATACCTAAAAATTTCTTTTTTAAAAAATAAACTCACAAAGATTTTTTCTTCCTTTTCTCCTAGAAACTCTGTAGGCTCATGTATGGCACAATGCAGGCCAGGCTGCCTGCTAGGAGGAACCAGGAACTGACTTCTGTGGACGTGGCATTCTGCACAGGCCTGGGGTGACAACAGCTACAGCCCCATGCCCGCGAGCAACCTGCTGCAAGATGATCTGCCCGGAGACAGGCTGTCATTGGTCACAAGAAGGGAACCACCCCATATAACGATTGGCCAGACAAACCCTTAAAAACCCCTGCACTTCGTTGAATAAACAAGTCTGCAGCAGCTCATCCTCTGCCTGCTTTCACCCAACTCCTGGTGTCTGTGTCTTGACTCTGTGCCTCTCACCCCTTGCCAAGCAGAGACCCTGCATCCCTTCCTGGGCTGGCCCTAGGAGGGACCCCAACAGGCTCAATAACCATTTTTAGTAACTTTTGAATGTGCTGGATGAGGGCACATATAGTTGTTATATATGGGAGTCAGTTTTTCTAGTACTCTTTGTCAATAATACTATTCATTCATGTTTTTTGTCTTTCTTGAAAACCAGTTGCTTGTGTATATCTGACTCTATTTCATGAATCTCTATTTTGTTTTACTCATCTGTTCACCAGTGTATCTTTGTGCCAAACCACACATTCTTGTTACTGTATCTTTTTAGTAAGTGTTAATGTAGCATGAAGTAACTCTCCTTTGTACTCTGACAGCTCTCAGTTTCTCTTGTTAGGGAGATGTTTTTTTTTCCATTTATCTGACCTTCATTCCAAAGTTGTCCATGACAACTAGCAGTTTTTTTAACTTTTATTTTATTTATTTACTTATTTGACACAGAAAGAGAAAGAAAGAGAACTGAGCATGCCAGGGCCTTCAGCCATTACAAATTAACTCTAGACACGTGCACATCCGGCTTGGGCATATGACCAATGTGGGTCCTGGGGAATCAAACCTGGGTCCTTTGGCTTTTCAGGCAAACACGTTAACCACTAAGCCATCCCTCAAGCCCTGGCAACTAGCAGTTTTTGAACATTTTGTATCAGAGCAAGTAAAGCATCAAAATTCCTTACATAACAATTTTCCTGAAAGTGTGTCTTGTAAACCAACCTTGAAATGTGTGTGTTGAGCACACCTGTGTGCATGCATTATTGCTACTTATGTTTCTGTGCTTATGACTAACTTATCAAATGAGAATCTTTATTTAGAGGTAGGGTTCATGAAACTAGATATCCAATTCATTTGCTGAATGATTCTTATAGATACCAAAATTTGATAATTACTTTGAGAATAGTGTTTGGAGGGCAAAGGCCCCTTTCTGTCTGTTCTTCACACATTACACAGAGAAACAAAAAATGTTATTTTCAGTAGAAAGAAAGCACTTTAATATATCTGTCCATTCATTTACTCAGCCATTCCTTCTTCATTTCCTATAAATAGACATCAAGTAGAGCAGAGTGTAGCAATGTGAAGATTGGTGGAATCTTCTTTGGAGACAGGCTGTTCCTCAGGTGTTATTTCTGGCTGTCAGATGATAGATCAATCCAGCTGATGCTCTCAGCAACTGGGGAGCAGAGCAACTGTGTGCTAGAAGGGAGCCCACAGGCAATTCCCCCCCAGGCTTTTAGAAGATTTTCTTTAAACAATCCTAGTATAAAAGAAAAAAAAAATAACTTCTTCTCAAGCCTGCTTAGGATAGGAGTTTTTGTAGCCTCTTTCAGACATGAGTCCTGGGGCTTCATAAGATTTTTTTCCATTATAATTTTCAGCAGACACACATTTTTTTTTACCTTTTTGCCAAATGTTTGGGTGTACATACATGTGAGTGGGTGTGCATGTATGTGCATGTATGTGCAGGTCGGAGGTTGATGTTCAATGTATTCCTCTATTGCTTCTCTATCTCATTTTTATGAAGCAAGGTGTCTCACTGGATCCTGCAACTCACTAATTTGGCTACATGACTTAACCAGCAAACCCCAGAGATCATCCTGTCTCTGCCTCCTCAGTACTGGGATTACAGGCATGTGTTGTAATACTCGACATTTTATGTGGGTATGGAGAGCCTCATTCTTGTATGACCAGCACTTTACCCGTGGAGCCATCTCCTCAGTACCAGATACAATTCTTTATCATGAAAAACAAAAAAACAAAACAACAACAACAACAAAAAAAAAAAAAACAGGACTTGCCTCTGTGTGGAAAGATGTCTCTCCAGAGCCTATCTGAGAAATCTTAGGCAGCTGAAGAAGCTGGTTCCCTTAGTTTTTACTTTGGCTTCTTCACCTGCATGTTCTCACCAGCATCATAACGTTTCTCTTTGGTCCTCTGTTATCTCAAAGTCTGTGCTAAGGAAGTGGCCGACTTTTGTCTCATGGTATAAACAGGGAAGCTGAAGTCCAGAGAGGTCACATAAATGATGAGTGACTATCTATAATTTGAAAATTGGGTATGGTGGTTTCTGCATTACACTGATAGAATAATTATTACGGGCTTACCAGTGACCCAGCACAAGTAAAGAGCGTGCTAAATACCTTCTTGTTTCATAATTGAGCCAAGAGCTCTACAATGCAAGTGCATTATAATGTCCTCTGAGCCCAGTCCTTTGTGGGAAGAGGCACAGTATAAATAAATAAGCAAGTAAGCAAGTCACCTCCAACTTACACTCCCTGCAATGAAGAGTTTTAATTTTTTTAAATGAATGCATCCACAGGGGTATGTATGTATATTAAGTTATATTGTGTATTGACTATAAAGTGATCCACGATCTCTCAGAAGGCCCATTCCCTTGATTAGTGGTAAGTTAGTTTAGTTAATTAAGATTACTTTAATACTAATTAGTCAGGGCTTCAATTATGCTTGCAGAACAGGAACACTGCATGGTACAGCTCTTAGTGACCCAGTCAGCCAAAGTGTTGCAATTTCTCATCTTCCATCCCATAGTGATCTGTGATAAGAACCAGAAGGATAAAAGCTGATTCAAAGGTGATTTTAGAAGCAATCTTTAACCAAAACCATTCAGAGAGAGGCAGAAGATGAGATTAAAACGTGTCCTCTAGGCTCCAGAGTAGCCCTGCAGGGAAGAAGGTCAAGGGGTCTAGGCATGCCCTGCTGGTCTTAGAGAGTGCCAAAACGGTTTTACCTTGTCATCAAGTAGGTGGATCACAGGGCATGAGCAGTTAGTGAGGGCCTTACATTGCAGCAGGGATGATAAACACAAACAACTGAGCGAGGACGGCCCTTTTCCAACAATGACAATGCATCTCACTTCCTGATGCTCTGTGTGCCAGCTCTTAAATATGGCTGACTATAAGGATAAGCGAGTCTGGATTTTTCTCTCATGAATGCTTTCGTCTGGTGGGACAGGCAGATCTGTACACAAATTGTGCCTCAGCATCTAGTGTGTGGTTGGCAAATCTTTCTCTATGCAGATGGGACAGCATCAGATTTGTACCAAATGTGACATGAAAATGTGGTCAATGTAGCTAGCATCAGTTCATGTAGGGAGAGCAAAGCTATTGTAATTTGTGTAAAATTTGCATGTTAATGTGTGTGTGTGTGTGTGTGTGTTGTATCTGCATGCTTGTATTCATATGGGCACATGCGTGCACATGCTAGATTCCAGAGCCAGATGCCAAGTGTCTTCTTCATCATTCTCCACTGTATTTTTTTTTTAATTTTTATTTATTTATTTTATTTACTTGAGAGAAAGAGGAACAGGCAGACAGAAAGAAGGAATGGGCATGCCAGGGCCTCTAGCCACTGCAAATGTACTCCAGATGCATGTGTCCCCTGGTGCATCTGGCTGATGTGGGTCCTGGGGAATTGAACCTGGGTCCTTAGGCTTCATAGGCAAACGCCTTAACCACTAAGCCATTTCCCCAACCCTCCACTGTAGTTTTTGAAACAAGGTCTTTCTCACTGAATCCGGGCCTCAAAACTTCTACCAGACTAGCTAACCAGAAAGCCTAAAGGAGTCTTCTGACTCTCCCTCCTCTGTGCTGTCTTAAGTTGCATACCTCCATGCTTAGCTTTTACATAGGTGTCAAAGGCCAGAACTCATGTCTTCCTGCTTGCATAATAAGTTCTTTACCAACTCAGCCATCTCCCCAGCCTAAGAAAAAATTTTGATTTGGGGCATACTTTTAGAGATGACAAAAAGTAATTTGGGTAGCCAGGCGCGGTGGCGCACGCCTTTATTCCCAGCACTTGGGAGGCAAAGGTAGGAGGATCGCCATGAGTTCAAGGCTACCCTGGGACTACATAGTGAATTCCAGGTCAGCCTGGGCTAGAGTGAAACCCTGCCTTGAAAAAAAAAAAAAGTAATTTGGAAGGTTCAACCTAGTTAAAAGTAATACATTTGAAGGAAGTCATTAAACTTGTGTATGTGAGATTTTAGTCATTATATCCATTTCCCTATGATATAGTCACAAACACATTCATACATACAACATATTCCAGCAGGAAAAATGATAGTAAGATATTTTATGAAAATACTTGCTTCTCATGGTATGGGTTTCCTTGCATAAGGATTTCTTTCCTATAGAGCAGGGCTTTGAGATACCATATCTTGGAGCCTTTTGCATTGTGGGGCAAGGAAACAAGTGAGCTTGTCTTTGAAACTCAAGCTCAAGATTGTGCTATATTGTCTCTGGACCAGACCTTGATGTAGATGGAGTTTAGAGCAGGGCCTGAGATGTGATGTCAAATGATGGTGGTGTAGGAAGAGGCCAGAACAAGGCTTTGCAGTGTCCAAGAGAACTGCATAGTGCATCTGCCTGTGATGGCTGCAGTCAGTAACTAGGGAACTTCAGAGAAACTCATTGGAGTCTGTGCTTCCCAGGGAGCCTGTTGGCCTACACAGTGAGTGGAAGGTTAGGTGAACTTCATAAGCAGGAAACCTGGGCCTTGCCAGAGCTTTGGTCATGCAGATCACAGAGTCTTTGTGTCACAGCCTTACTCCAATGAAACTTGACGTTCATGTCCATTTCTTGTAGCAGGATTTGTTTCAGAAAATTATAAACAAATGTGACATTACTTCCATGTAGTGGCGTATGAATTCTTACACATTATTCTATCCATGTCTTATAGTAAGTGAAGGTAACCTTTGCTTTTGAATCAGGGGCACATGTTAGCAATCTCATTGCTGGGTTCTTAGTGCTTTTTCATGTCTTGGTGCACAAAGCTTCCCTCCATTGTCAATGGGGAAAAAATGTCCTTTATAATCAGTATATCTGGATGCATAGATCTTTGGGCATAGTGTAGATTCATTTTATATGTCCGTTGACCATTCATGAATTTATTTCTACCTGGTAGGTTTTAATTCCATAAGCCACAGTGTCTCCTAGCACTTAAGTATAGAGGAAGCAGGTTGTATTAGTGCTAGATCAAATCCAGGACACTTTTGACTTATGAGATACATGTATGTACAGGATGTACCTATACCAGAATGCCATCCCTCCTGTCCTATTTGGACATACTAAAAGATGTTAAAGGATAACTTTTTATAGTTGATATTTTATTTTATTTATTTATAGTCTTGAAAATAGCACTTTGACACTTTGACATTTGATATACATCTTTCTTAAGTATCATAAACATTATTTGTTCATTAAATAAAAAGATGTGGGAGTTTTTCAACTCTAGTCTTTACTTTTTCATCTATATAACAAACTATGTGATAGAGACAACTTGAGGGCAACCAATTTACTTTGGCTCATGGTGTCAGAAGGTCACAGTTCATCATGACTGGGAAGGCAAAGATAGTGGCACTGTCCATGACAGTAGGAACATGTGACATTGCTTGTTCACATAATATGGACCATGAGGCAGAGAGAGACTGTAATCAGTTTCAAGAGAATCAAGGACCAGGATATTAAACTTCAGTGGCTCACTCTGGTGGCTTCTTTCCTCAGCCAGTCCTCACTTCCTATAGGTTCCACAACTTTCAAAAAAGCATTCCAGCTCAGCACCAAGGGTTCAGAACATGAGTCTGGGGGGATATTTCAGATTCAAATTATGACATGCCTGCAAAAATATTTCTTGAATCACAAAACAGAATGTCATGTAAGTTCAAGATGAAAGGAACTCAGGCAATAGTGTCCTCTTCCAAAGGCACAAGAGTCATTTTAGAGTTATAATATCATAGGTTAGGGAAGTGATAGGAAGAAAGAAAAAGGTTAATACAATTTGACAAGTTTTCCTGGCTTCATAACCTGTCATTCAAGCCCAGTTTCTCATTTAGTACTCTTCAGGATAAATAGCCTATGAAAAATCAATGTTATCTAACAACTAACAGCCTCCCACCAGACTGTACAATATTTTCTTTCTCAAACATCCCTCCTTTATTTCTGGTTATATTTCTATTATCTTAACTATGAATGAATGATCTTCTGAACTTAAGCTATGTCCTCCTTCTTGACCTCCAGGACTATTTCTTTAAATTCAGCTGCCCACATTATATCTCCCCCGAATTTCTCAAAGTTCCCATAATTAATGAGCTCTCCTTCACTTGATTTCAGATCTCCCTTTTCAATACTTAGCCATTTCTGTAAAAGTCTTTCTAGCCAGAGATCTTGGGGTGTTTTCTCATTCAGTATCTTATCCACTCCACTGTTCCACCTACCAACAAGTCCTTCCTATGATATCTCCAAAATATGCTCCAACTTGGCCAAATTTTTACCCCTTCTGCTGCCAGGAAAGACCTATTACCTGCCATCATTTGTCTGGAAGACCACTGCAGCATCTGAACTGACCTTTCTGCTTCCCACAGCTGCTCATTTCCCATAGAACAGAAAAAAATCATATAATGTCATTTCCTTTCTAAAACATCGCAATAGCTTCCCATGGTCTAAATGTCCTACATGACTCAGTGCCTCCTACCACACTCTCACTTGCTCACCCACCATACTCTCCACTCTGGCCTTCTCCTCTGGGCCATGGAAATGCCAAGTCCATTACTATTTTGGATCTGGGCACTTACTTTTCACTCTACTGGATTTGACTTCTCCCAGCATCTTTAGGAAGCTAATTTCCTTATGATTTCCAGGTCTCACCTCAAGGGACACCTTTGTGAGCCCTTTTCTGATACTCAGCCTGCCCTCCATCAGGCTAGCCTGATTTATTTTTACCTTGCACTTATTCATACCTCAAATGGCATTTCCATTTCACTTGTAGACAGTTTATAACCCACCTTCACTTTTTTATGTCTGTCTTGTTCTCTACATGATACATGCATATAGTGACCTTCATTAGTAATTCTTAAATGGGTGCACATAAGCCCTTGTTTATGTTCCTCAGTATGTTTTCTGAACTGTCATTTGGCAATCTCATATTTCTTTTCTTGTCTTGGTCATTGTTTGTGATACTCACTACCTGTCTTAGGTCTTACTTCTTAGCTGCAAGGGGCAGATTTCTGCAAACCTTCTCTTTTTCTTTCCACTCCCTTCTTCAAAGAGGAGCAGAACACTTCCAATGGTTCCCTTTTGAAAATTCATCTAGACATGTAGAGCTGTTCAATGAATCTATATAGTTCATGAAGCTCCCTCTTATATAATTCTAAAAAGAATGACCCATAGAGCTGTCATGAGAATGCCCTTTTAGCATTTTATCTTTTACAATATTCATTTCCAAGGTTTTTGGTAAGAGTTGATGGTTGCTTTGGGTCAGTGGAAAACATCTGAGAACCCAATTTAGTACACGCAGTATCACTTCTCATAAAAATAGATCTGGTTGGTGTCTGGGCCTGCATCTTGCATGGCCCCTGGGTCCCAGGACAGAGAAATATACAGACTCTTCCCTGCTAGGCTGCTAGCCTTGCCTACATACTGCTGCATCCCACTGTGAATACAGTTTATTCCAGCTGCTACCCACTTCCATGCCAAAGGGCTGCTCTATTCCCAACATAGCACTGGCTTACCATGCTTATGCAGTTAAGAAATGACTCCTAGAGACATCATATTTCAGCTTGTTTCAAAGGGTAAGTGGGAGATTGAAAGGCAGAAAGGGCAGTGAAGACAAATAAAGCAAAATGTGCAGAGGCATAGGATTACACAATTAGGACTGAAGAGAAATGTCATAGTGTTAAGGAAGCAGAAGAAGGAGAATGAGAAAAAATGGGTCTGGTGAGGCAACTGGAACCCTATTGTGAAGGCTGGTGAGCCTTGCTAAGGAAGTGAGTTTTAGTGAAAAAGTGAATATTACCAAATAAATTTAAAGGAAGGGATAGATGGGATTAAAGCTTCCTAACTTTGAAAGTAACTGGTAGGAGCATATATACTAAACTCAAGTGGGAGACAGCTGTAAAGAGATAAAGGTGAGTTCTATGTCAACAGTTAGGCAAGAGAAATGTGAGTGGACAAAGAACATTAAGGTGGGAATAAAAAACAAAGAAGACATGATAAACAGGGCATTTAAAAAAGAACTGACCTCAGTGGAGCAGGGACTTGAGAGGGGGAAAGGCGGGTGGTGAGAGGGGATTATGAATTTATATGTATGGAAATTGTGAATAAAAAGTTAAAAAACAAAAGAATGGACCCAGAAGTAGCTGATTGGCTCTGAATGTCTTTGGAAATTATTTTCAAGGGTGAGTAATTAAATTTTACATTTGAAGGACTTCAGATGGCATCAGTGGAGATCACAAATCTGAGAAGAGACAGAGTAAAAGACAGAACAGACTGAGGACAGCCTTTAGCAAGAGATTCATTCTTCAAGACTGAGGTCCTCATCATGGAACAGGAAGACCACCATGCCACTGATGTTTGTTGCAGATGGAACTAGGGACTGACCTGGCACAGCTGGCACATCAACAGTTTGTACTAATGTTTTTCATCTGTATTGAAAAGGTAAGTGATCCTCAGAGTCACTGAGCTCCAGAGAGGGGAACCAGTGTTCAGATTTCTGTTTGTTTGTTTTTTTGTTTTGCTTCACTTTTTATATTCTGTATGTTGCAAACAAAAAGTGACTAGAGAACAGAAAGAAGAGTCAGAAGGCTTCTGTTTCCATCAACTTAGATCACCCTTCTTTTTCTTTCCCTACCCCCATCCCTCCCCTTACCCCACATTCTTTTTTAAACTTTGTTTTGGTTGTCTGTGCAATAGTGAAGAAAGTTGTCATCTTGTGGCTACTTTGCAGGAATCCAGTGAAAACATCAGGCGGTGTCACACTTTTACAAACTTATTCTAACTCTGGTGTCACTGCTGACCAAAGCAGGGTGGCATCAAATGCTATCTAACAGGATTATCCCTTCCATTGTACAGAACGGCCCATGAAGGCAGCAACTTAAGACCCAATTTCCATCTCAGACAATGGTATGAAACATAGAAAACCAATCAACAGCAGGGACTTGGGTCCCCTAATGTCCCAGATGCAACTATAGGGTTACCCACTTCCCACAAGAATGATCGTAGACAAGTTACTTGATCTCTTTAAATATTATTTTCACTATAAATAAAAAAAATATAGAAATTCTTCCCCAGCAAATTTCATTGATAAAACTGTTGATGCAAATATCAAGGATATTGATTTTACTCTATCACACTGGGGTAATGTAATGTGAGGTAAGTAATGTTATATGCTTTTTCTAAATACAAACTAAATCTCAAATTGCACCATGTTGTCATGGATTGATACTATTTGCATCCTTGAACGTTGAAATTTCTTTATGCAAAGGGAAGAAATTAATGTAGATGCTTATCTGACAAAGTTATCAAGAATAAGTGACTAGTTTGTGCCCAGCCTTAACATGACATCTAAGCCTTACTCTGTGGTAGTTTGAATATATGGCCCCCAATATATTCAGTGTTTTATTAGTTTATAGTTAGCATCTGCAGCCACCTTGCTGGAAGCAATGTCACTGGGTGGATCTTAAGGTGTGATGGTGGGTTTGAGTTTCCATTGTAAAGATATGCAAAGTGTGCCTAATGGGAGTTCCTGAAGTGTGCTGTGCTGTGTAACTGGTGGCTTTTTTTTTCTCTCTCTGCTTGGCCTTTGAAGGCAGGCCAACTTCTCCTGCCATTATTGGAACTTCCCCTGGATCTGTAAGCTTTAATAAATAATATCCCTTCATCCATAATTGTGCCTGGTCTGGAAGTTCATCTCAGCGAACCTGATGCTGTCTGCTACACCCTCCAAGCTCAAACAACCTTCAGGAGCAGATAGGAAGGAGGGCTATGGAGTACTATCTCTGAATAGGAACAAGTCGTTACACTCATGAACTCACAGTAGATGTGGTTTCCTACAAAAGACTGAGTCTGTCAATATTTTACCATGTATGAAGAAAGGGTTCCTGAGACTCTAAATTTCCCAGGTAAGTGATGATTGCTGAATTGTGTTCTTTAGTGGAGGCTGGTCCATTCTTCAGTGAATAACTTCCTACCCGTGGCTATAAAATGACCCTAATTTAATTCAGTGGGTCAAAAGATTTACCTGATTAAACTGGAAGAATAAAGGTTTTAGTGGGAGGAGAGGGGGATGAGAGAGGGTAATGGGGGGACTGGGATAAACACATTACATACATGTGTTGCCCAATGTTAAAAACAAAATTTAAGTCTCAATCCAAGCAGCCATCCAACAGGATGGTGAGATAATCACTACCACTCATTTTGTTCTCTGCTTCCAGCCACTGATAAATGTTGCCTGAGTCCTACATCATAAATCTAACTAAGAGTCATGAATCTAGGAGTATTAAGTGATGAAAATTGAAGTCTTATAATGTGCATGTAGAAGTGTCACGTGGTGCCCACTCCCCAATCTATTTTGAATCTAGAAATCTTGCGTTTTAAATCTATAAGTTCTTTGTAGTGAATCTAGTAGTTTGATATTATTAGTTTAGAATTCATATATTATGTACTGAGGAGTCTTGATTTGTGAATATAGAAGTCTCACCTTGTGTCTCAGCTCTTCAACTGCTTTTGTTACTGTTAAGGTGCTATTGTCCACAGGATCCATTTTGTGATATTTCTTTGTCAAGACTGCATGTGGGTTCTCTGCTAAGGCTGAGGTTTTAGGCTTCTGTATATCTAGGTACAGCACACTTCCATAGGTATAGCATGCTGCCAATGCCACTTCAAGGTTGTGCATCTTCTGGGAGAACTGGATTGAATCTGTTTGCAAAATCAGTTAAGCCCTCATTCCTGACCCAGGTCTGGGGGAGCTCCCTTTCCCTCAGGTTCAGACTACTCAGCCTCTATGCCTCTAGCCTTCTCCTCTATTCATTCTTTGGCACTTTCCACATAATTTCTCCTTGTCTTTATAAACAACATTTCTATATCTTTTCTAAGATTGTGATGGAGAGTGTTTACCAGTATTCACATTGTCCTAAAAACTCCTGTCACTAATGCTGTATAGCTCTGGAGTGGTGGCTGGATGGATAGCTACTGTCACTCTGGAATTGTGTTCTGGCCTCCCTAATTCTTCATCTTGCCCTGTGTCCAGTAGACTCTCACACAGTCTGAGTTGATGGATTCCTGCACTCTCCAGTTTCTTCAGGATTCTGTCTGTCAAGGAGGCCTGCAATGGGGAGGAGAGTTAGGCTGGCATATATGCTCCCTGGCTCCTTGCTGCAGATGTGCAGTGCTGGATTCCACCCTCTGTGGAAGGCTACAGGTCTTCCATTTAGCCTAGGCTTTCTGGCCTTTTCCTATTGGATAACAGCTCCAACTGCTACTAGACTTAGTATCCAACCTCTGGTTATTTTTCCTCCTTTGGAAAAGGGATTGTGTCTTCATTCTTCGTAATGATTGCACTGTGTCCTGAAGTGTGTTCTGGCCATTTCTCTAAACCTGAAGGATGAATGCTGACATGATCATTTCAGGAAAAATGTAGTCAGATGTGTATGGATTTATTATTCATTGTCTTATGACCATGAGTGAAAACCAAGAAAACAAGAGGAAACTTGACATGGGTGAGCTCCAGAATAAGACTCTGCACTTCCTTCCATCACATGTTTGCTGTGTAGTATTTTATGCAATTGAAATAATTCGAGTTTAAGTTTTATATTATTTGTAGCCAAAATATCCTGACTAATTAATCACAAGTCATCTTCACAATTATTTTCTTTGACTGTGACAGAGCTCCAAATGTTCAGTAGCTGCTACATGTTTTCTGCTCTCTTGTAAAGACTGTATTATCATAACATAGCCCTTAAATTTCCTTAGCTAAGATTCCTAGCAGTATAACATTTGTATGTCATCTGGGAATGACACATTTCTGAAATGAGTGTGACAGGAAGTGGGAAATAAACAATTTCAACATGTATCAAATAGGAGTTAAATTATTCCTGAGAAAAATGCATATTACAAAATAACATCCATAAGACTACAGAAAAATATACCACCATGCTTTTCTGGGAATTTCAGTTTTGCTGTGGAGATCACAGCATGTAAAAGGCAGAGCTCGCACAGGCTAAAGAATAGCCAATCCTGTTGGTAACACAGCAGTCACTTTGTCAGTTACTAATTTACAATTTGCCAAATGCTTGGAAAATCCCATTATCTGCACACTGTGATTATTTGTTTAATGCATTGGCTACAGATAAAGAAAGGTAGAAGTCAAGAGCCAATCATTTTCATCCTTATATCAGAGGGAAAGTCATACGGCTGGGTTTCCAGGAAAGACTGTTTCTTATATAGCTTGAATCATTCCATTCTACTTTAGTGACTCAAATGTCGCAGAATACAAAGGTCATAATTTATATGATTCATCTTTCTTTATCTTTTTTTCTTACCAGAAACTTTGTCATTTGCCCAGAAATAATTACTAAGTTCCATTCCTTCTCCAGGGCTCATTATCATTTCCCTCCACTTAGTCCTACATTGAGAAAGCAGGAAGCTGACACTAGGAACAGGAAAACATCACTGTCAACATTTCTATCTCTTTCTGTTTCCTTCTTTCTTACAATTTTTTTCTCTTTCTCTTTTTTTGGCACATGTATGAGTGTGTGTGCATGTATGTGTGTTCATGTGTGTGTGTCAGAGGTCAGGGATGGTTGTCTCTTCAGTAGTAGCTCTCCACCTTGTTTTATGAGACAGAGTCTGTCATTGAACTTGGAGCTGACTGAGTCAGACTCAGCTAGACCAGCTAGACCAGCTATCCACTAAGCCCCAGGGATCCCCCTATCTCTGCCTCCCTAGAACTGGGATTTCAGGTACAGATTATCACTCCTGGCATTTTTAGGTGGGTGCTGGAAATCTGAACTCAGGTCTTTATGCTTGTGTGGCAACCACTTCACCCACTAAGCCATCTCTCCAGCCCCTACCTCTTATTTTCAATCTTATATGCCAACTCGCATAACTGTTCTCCCAAAAACCTAGACTGTGAAGGGAGCAGATAAAGTCAGATATTGACTCTAAGAAATGGCTATCGCCTTCTTTCATGCCTCTGATACAAGATGCTTATTGATATCAAAATAAAAATAAAGTACCACACATATTATCCAATTTTTCTGTGTAAATCCAAAACGACATTATTATTGACTGGGTTCTATATCAAGTCATGGTAAGTTATCTTCAAACTAGCTGAAGATAATAAACTCTTTGGGACATCAGTATACAATACAGCAATCTCACTCTTCCCTAGAGCTGTGGAAGAATTCATTTACCTCACATAGGTGAACCTTTCTCTTCCCCAGAGAGCATTTTGTACATCTTGGCTCAATACGAGATCAGATCCATTGTCAGCAGTAACAATTTGTACTATTTTTTTTTCCACTAGGCTCAACCTTAAAGCATCACTGAGTGGAAAATAAATGCCGATAGCTGTATCTCAATTTTTCCAAAGGGACAGGAGAGAGGAGAGGGAGACTCATAAGATTAAAACCTTCTGCTGAAGTTACTGGTCTAACCAATCTGCAATAAAATGGGAAACAAAAACTATGCCAACCCAATGATTTCCTAAATTTTTCTTTTCTTAAACATTTTTCCCCAATAAATGATAATTCCTGTCTTACCCTCACTCTAGAAACACAAAAAGAGGCCCTTGCCATTTGGCAATAATTTTATTTTGTTGAATTTTGGGACTGTCAGAAGCTCTCTCTCTATTAATGTTACAGGAAAAAAGTTGAAGAACATTATTTTCTATTAAAGCAAGGGTTTCTACATTAACTCCAAACTTCATGACACCACATAATGTTGGAGATAGAAGTTGGAATGATAGTGATGCAGAAATGAAATGAATTAAAATCGCTACTGACAATAAAGCAAGAAGCGATGGTGGGCCGTAAAGCCTCGTCCCTGAAAATTTTACAGCATTGCTGATGCTAGAGGGAACAGTAATTGAAGATAGTTATGGACCACACAAAAAAAAAAAAAGAAAGAAAGAAAGAAAGAAAGAAAAAGAAAAGCAATAATGTTGAAGTCAGACCCTGCCTGTATGGGATGGTTATTATTTGGTTTAAAACTGTGCAAAATGCATTTATGATTCTAGTGAGAGAGGAGAGAGATGCTGACCTTGATACTGTGCAAATCTGAAATAGGATTAGAGACCCTCATTCTTGGATTGCTGCTACAGACTAGAAGGTGGGAACAGCAAAAGAATGTTCAGGATCCAAATGGACAGTGTGAGTAGTTCCATTCAGATAGGACTTAGAAACAGCAGTTACTTGCATTTTATGGGTATGACCTTAAAAACTCTAAGAAGAGAAAATTGCTATTCTGAGAGCATATGCCTTTGCTCCTGGGCTCACCAAAGGAGGCAGGGAACTGTATCTTATGTGGGAAGCTGGCTGTAGAGTAAAGAATCAAGATTTTAAGACACTGTACATGCATTCAGATTCTGGTTCATCTGTACTGTCTGGGTTATCCCAGGCAAGTTTTATTTCTTATATGATTTTCAACTTTTCTGTCTATGATATTGGATTATAATTATAGTTCATTTATAAATGTAAGGAATGAACTGAAAGCAAGTGAAGGTGCTCTGTCAATATTACTGGTAAAAATTGCCTCTGCAACATAGGATGGGCTTACAAGAATATAGTCTTGCCTCCTAAATATATTTGATTTTTTATGTAGACACTTGGTATCAGTTGTTATTAAAACACTGGACAAAATTGTTGGACTGGTTATTTTGTCATTGCTGAGACAAAATGCATGATAAAAGAAGGTTAAGGAGGAAGAGTTTAAATTTTGTTTACAGTTGAAGGGGGTGCAGTCCATCCCAGCAGGGAAGGTGTGGGGTGGGCAGCAGGGAAGGTGTGGGGGTCAGCAGGAGCCTGCAGCAGGGAAGGTGTGGGGTGGCAGGAGCCTGCAGCAGCTGTCATGGAAGGAAGCAGAGAGGATGAACGCTCATGCTCTGCTTCCTTCCTCCTTTGGTGATGCCCACACTAAAGGCGGGTCTTCCCATCTAAAATAACCTATTCTAGATTATCTCTCATAGTCATTCCCAGAGATTTGCTTCCATGGTGATTCTGAAACCTGTCAAATTGACAATGAGATTAACCATCACAGTTACAAAGAAGGCAAAATTTGAATCTTTCAAATTTTCCATTGAGTATCTCATCCACCCGTATCTTTTTTGCCCTGCTTTTCAAAGAATAGGTGAAAGCACAAGTAAAATTAAAATGGTGGCACAGAGAAGATGATGATAGAGCCAAATGAATACACAATTTCAAAAGACATTTTGATTGATAACTCAGCATGCAACTTTGGTTTTAACCACAGGTCAACTCAACTTACATAGTTTTATATTATATATTTATTGTATTATGCATATATGTTAGCATGTTTGCTATTGTGGCTATCATGTGCCTTTAATCATAAAATTCTTTTAATGAGGATAATTCAGAAAGTTCTATTCACTGAGGTGAGACCAGCCTGTGGGAGCTGAATAAACAAAGACAATGGGCAAATGCTTAGCTGGACCAATAATCCTTGTGTGTGTGTGTGTGTGTGTGTGTGTGTGTGTGTGTGTGTGTGTAATGAGATGAGGTGAACACACATCATTTGGCAGTAGCTAGTGAGTGACATTTTCAAAATTCGTGTATTTCTGCCTCCCCATCCAAATAGGACATAAAGTAAGATATGGGAAGTATTTCAGGCTGTGACAGCTTTTGTCTCTCACTGTGGTTCTGATGCCAGCAGAGGACTTAACACACACTAAGCTCTCAACACAAAACCAGTGAGTGAGTGTGCGAATGCTGTTAGCCAGGGAGAGCCCTGGGTGCATGAGCTGGTGGAGTGAAGAAGACATCAGGCTGTCCTGAATTAGTCACTGTGCTGTGGTACCTGGTCTAAAGTGACCCTGAGGGAGGCAGCAAGGAAAACTGAGGGAGAAAAATTAACTAATGATAGTAATAGAATCTTCAATAGTGACAGTTTGAGTTTACCATTTGCTGGAGGTTATAGTAAAAAGTTCACACTCATTGTCACAATTCAATATGATATCGACATGACTATGACCATTGAATGATAAAATCTTACAGAAGTTGTGTTTTCATTTTTATTTGGCATAAATTCATTATACATAGTGTTGAGCTTCATTAAAACAATTTCTTGGATGGGAGAGATGGCTCAGCTGTTAAGACACTTGCCTGCAAAGCCTAACAACCTGAATTTGATTCCCCAGTGCCCACCTAAAGTTGGATGCACAGTGGCACATACATCTGGAGTTTGTTTGCAGTGACTGGAGGTCCTAGCATACCCATTCTCTCTCTCTTTCTCTCTCTTCTCTGTCTTCTATCTCTCTCTGCTTAAAAATAAATAAATAAATAAATAAATAAATAAATAAATAAATAATAGAACAATTTCTTTCAAATCTATTGTGGACTTTGACCATATTCACCCACCTCACACCCCCACCTTTAGTCTCCTTCTGTTTCTCCTTCCTATTAGGAGTATATGCTGTGCAGGCAGAAGGGAGACAAGGGGAAGGCATAATTCAAGAACTAGGATACATCAGAACTGGAATACAATTCTAGCTTGGGCAAACATCCCATCTGAGAACTCTCAGAGTTCACTGTGTGACAATACTTCCTCCATCTAGGATGAGAAAAACAGAGCTTCACTTTTGAGGGACCTTCATGGCATGGTGCTTGTTAAGGCAGATACTGTTCTGAAGAGAAAATTATAGAAACCCACTTCTTTTAACTGGAACATTTAGGTGGAGGATTAGTGTTGGAGCCTGATTTCTTAATCTTGGGGCATGGGATCTAGGTTGCCTTCTAGTTAGACTAGTTTGTTCAAAGGCTTAGCTTGAAGGTCCAAGTTAGGAGCTCAGAAGGATTCCAGTGCAACTTTTTAAAAATAATATATTTTATGTATTTATATTATTCTAATTTTATACTCATATTGGTGACTCCATTATCCTCCCCCTTGTCCTCCCCCTTCCAAAGGGACCCTCATCAATGGGGAATGTGGGCCATGCATTGTGGGGGTAGTCAAGAGTTATGGGGGATAGGCCAAGTCTCTGTGCATACTGCCCCTACTGGTGGCTCTAACACCCCCCCCCTTTTTCTATGAATTTCCCTGAGCCACATTGGGGTCATTTTAGTTCTATTTCAGTGATTAGGTTTTGGGAGCCTCTGTGTCTCTGGATATCTGGCTTAGTTGGAGTTGGATGTTCTCTGTGTTTATCTCCTTCAGCCTTTTTCTGGTGTCGTGATCACCAAGAAAGCTGTACATCTTGCAAGATTTTAGTAGATAACTCTATGGTTTCAGCTGGGGCCCTGGTGAGGTGTGATTGGCTAATCCTCCTTCAGGTTCATTGTCCATCTGAAAAAGATAAGCAAATTCTCCAATGGAGAGAGAAGTTAGTACTAGATAGATGGGATGGCCATAGATATTTTGGAGGGAACTTTATATGCATAGGCCCTCTTCTAGCCCACATTTGGTGGTATCTTGATCTTGGAGACTGAGCTCATTTCTTGTACATGGTTTTGACTTATTTCCCACTTCCAGCAATGAGCTCCATTCCACTGAAATCTACCCAAATCAAGAGCAGTTGGTTACCCAACATGGCTGTTTGCCACTACTGCACTTGTTTGAGCATTACATCAGGTTGTTTCCTGCTGGGTATCTTAGACTGAGAGTTGTCTGGACAGATGTCAGTCATTTTCTGAATTTCGTGAGCACATTCTGGCACTAGACTGGCTAACTCTCTGGGGCTGACCCTCTTCCAGAGCGAACAGGTCTCTCCATGTTTTGTCTCACAGTGTATGATGTCTTTGACAGTAGGGTCTACCATTAACCTTTTTTGGGTTATCAAGAGCTCTGACAGAAATCTGTCTTTTTGGGAAACCTTGCAGGTCTCTATGGTCAACAGCTCATTGTGAAAGTTAACCCCGTGCTGGTACTGGCAGTTATAAGTCAGGGCCAAGGAAGGTGAGGGAAGAAAAAGATAGGTAATATAAAAGAGAAAGTGAGTATAGAGAGGAGAGGGAGAGAGAGAGAGAGAGAAAGAGAGGGAGAGAGAGAAGCAGGAAAAGATTAAGGTTGGTCTTCATGATGTTCTGTCCAGTAGCCTGTGGTTCAGGTGTTCCCTCTATGGGCCTGCTGAAGGATCAATGTTTTAGCCTGTTGTTCAGAATATAGGGTTTTATAGTATCATTTCCTTTTGGGTCCCTATTTGTGTCCCCCCACCCGTATCCTCCCTCCCACCATCTCACTTCTTCCCACCCTTACCCTTCCTCCATCCCACCCTCGTTGTTGTCTGGTCCTCACGGTGCTTATTAGGTTTGGCAGCATCTCAGGTGGATTCAGGTTAGGAGTGACAGATAAACAAGACCATGCGACGATTATATTTTTGTAATTGGGTGAGCTCACTGAGGATGATCTGTTCCATTTTCTTTTTTTTTTATCATATTTATTTTTTATTTATATTATTCTGATTTTACATTCATAGTATTGGTTCCATTGCCCTCCTCCCCTTCCTCCCACTTTCAAAGGGTCCCTCATCAATGGGGAATGTTTATCATGCATTGTGAGTTTGCTCAAGAGTTCTGGTGTTTAGGCCCCAGTCTCTGTGCATAATGCTGGCTTGGGACTCTAACAAAGTTTCCGCCCCCTCAAGGAAGGTGAGGGAAGAAAAACATTGGGGTCATTTAGTTCTGCTTCCTTGATGAGGTTTTGGGAGCCTCTGTGTCTCTGGATATCTGGCTAGACCAACAGAGTTGGATGTTCTCTGTATTTATCTCCTTCAGGTTTTTCTGGTTTGTGATGTTCTGTCTGTATTCTTGCCCTTCCTGTTTTTTTCTATGGTTTCAGCTGGTGGTGTGGTTAGCTGATCAATGTTTTAGGTTCATTGTCCACCTGAAAGAGATAAGCAAATTCTCCAACATTTCCTTTTGGGTCCTGACATTGGTCAAAACAACTTGCAGTCTAAGATACCCCTCAGGAAACAATCTGACGTAATGCTCATACAAGTGCAGTAGTGGCAAACAGCCATGGTGGGTTACCAACTGCTCTTGATTTGGCTAATAAATCCATTCAGTGGAATGGAACTCATTGCTGGAACTGGGAAATAAGTCAAAGCCATGAGGGTAAAAAAATGAGCTCAAACAAGATCTAGTGGCCACCAAATGTGGGCTAGAAGAGAGCCAATGCATATAAAGTTCCCTCCAAAACATATATGGTTATCCCTTCGATCTGTTCCATTTTCAACCATTTTTTTCAAATTTCATTATTTCATCTTTCCTTACTGCTACATAGAATTCCATAGTATAGATATACCACATCTTTGTTATTCATTCATCTAATGATGAACATCTGTGTTAATTCCAGCTCTTTGCTATTATGAATTGAGGAGCTATAAACATGGTTGAGCAAATGTCTGATCTGAGGCTTGGAGCCTTTAGTGTAAATGCCCATTAAGGGAATAACTGGAACTGTTGGTAGGTCTATGGTCATCCTTTTTAGGAGTCTCCATATAACTTTCCATAATGGTTGAACTATTTTACATTCCCATCAACAGTGAAAACTTGTTCCTATTTCTCCACAGCCTTGCCAGCATTTGTTTTCTTCTTCTTCTTTTTTTTAATGTTAGCCATCCTTACTAGGATAAGGTGGAATTTCATAGTTGTTTTAATTTGCATTTCCCTGATGATTAGGGATGTTGAACATTTTTTTAAGTGTGTGTTTGCTATTTGTATTTCTTCCTCTGAGAAGTCTCTGTGCAGTTCTCTGCCCCATTTTGTGAGTGGGTTGTTTGATGAATTATTGTTTAGGCTTTGGAGCTCTTTGTTAATTCTAGAAATTAGGCCTCTGTCAGTTGTATAGCTGGTGAAAATTTTCTCCCATTCTGTGGGTAATCTGCTGGTTTTGGTTATAGTATATTTGTCAGTGAAAAACTTTTCAGCTTCATGAGATCCCAATGGTTGAGTGATTGTTTGATTTCCTGAGCAGTTGGGGTTTTGTTCAGGAAGTCTTTTCCCAATCCTATATCTTGGAAGGTTCCTCCTATTCTTTCTTCCAGTAGTAGCAGAGTTTTTGGTTTTATGTTAAGGTCTTTATTTCATCTGGACTTGATTTTTGTGCATGGTGAGACATGTGGATTGAGTTTCATTTTCCTACATATAGTTGTCCAGTTTATCCAGCACCATTTGTTGAAGATGCTGTCTTTTTTCCATTCTGCATTGGGAGGGCCTTTGTCAAATATCAAGTAGCTATAGTTACTTGACCCAAAGTCTGGGTCTTCTATTCTGTTCTATTGGTCTACATTCCTGTTTTTATGCCAGTACCATGTTGTTTTTATTACAATGGCTTTGTAGTATAGCTTTAGATCAGGTATGGTGATGCCTCCAGTGGTGCTTCTTTCACTGAGGATGAGCTTGGATATCTGAGGCCTTCTGCCTTTCCATATGAATTTTGAGATAGTTTTTTCTACCTCAGTGAATAAAGAAGTTGGGATTTTTATCAGCATTGCATTAAATCTATATAGTGATTTTGGTAAGATTGCCATTTTCACAATGTTAATCCTACCAATCCAGAAGCATGGGAGGTCTTTCCATTTTTGTAGGACTTCCTCAATTTCTTTCTTGAGTTTTTTTATGTTTTCATTGTATATAGGTCTTTCACTTCCTTAGTTAAAATTATTCCAAGGTATTTTATTTTCTTTGTTGCTATTGAAAATGGGACAATGTTAGTTATTTATTTTTCTGTATCTTTGTCTTGTGCATACAGAAAGGCTACTGATTTCTGTGCATTGATCTTATATCCTGCTACTTTGCTGAAGGTGCTAATCACCTTTAAGAGTTTTGAGATGGAGGTTCTTGGGTCACTTATGTATAGAATCATGTTGTCTGCAAATAGGGCTAACTTAACTTCTTCCTTTCCAATTTGTATCCCTTGATTTCTTTCTCCTGTCTTATTGCTTGAGCTAGTACTTCTAGCACTATGTTGAAGAGCAGAGGTGAGAGTGGACACCCCTGTCTTGTTCCTGATCTCAATGGGAATTCCTTCAGTCTCTCCCCATTAAGAACTACTTGGGCTTTAGGAGCTTTGTATATAGCCTTTATTATGTTGAGTTATGGGCCGTCCATGCCTATTCTCTCCAATGTTTTGATCATGAAGTGATGTTGTATTTTGCCAAAGGCCTTTTCTGCATCTATCGAAATGATCATGTGGTTTTTGTGTTTCAGCTTGTTTATGTGGTGTATTACATTGACAGATTTCTGTATGTTGAACCACCCCTGCATTCCAGGGATGAGGCCTACTTGATCAAAGTGAATAATGCTTTTGATGTAATGTTGAATTTGGTTTGCAAGGATTTTGTTCAGGATCTTTGTGTCTATGTTCATCAGGGAAATGGGCCTATAATTCTCCTTTCTTGTGGCATCTCTGCCAGGTTTTGCAATTAGGTGATACTAGCTTCATAGAAGGAGTTGGAGATCTCTCTGATTGGGTGGCACAGTTTGAGAAATATTGGTTTCAGTTCTTCCATGAAGGTTTGATAGAATTCATCTGAGAAACCATCTGGTCCTGGACTCTTGAGGTGTTTGATTACCTCTTCAATCTCAAAGGGTGTGATGGGTTTGTTTAGGAGATTAATCTGCTCTGGGCTTAGCTTTGGCAGGTGGTATGTGTCCAGGAATTCATCCATTTCCTCCATATTCTCTTGTTTTGTGGAGTAGAGGTTTTTGAAATAAGTCCTGATGATTCTCCCTATTTCACTCATGTCTGTTGTGATCTCTCCTTTTTCATTTCTAATTTTGTTAATTTGAAGCATTTCTTTTTTTTTTTTTTTTGGCTTGATCAGATTGGCCAGGGGTGTATTAATCTTGTTAATTTTTTCAAATAACCAGCTCTTTGTTTCATTAATATTCTTAATTGTCCTCTTAGTTTCCAATTCATTAATTTCTGCTCTGATCTTAATTATTTCTTTCTGTCTGGAGCTTTTTGGGTTGGCTTCTTCTTGTTTTCCAATGCCTTTAGGTGGATGGTTAGGTTATTGATTTGGGACCTCTCTGTTTTTGTTATGAGGGCATTTAGTGCTATGATTTTTTTCCCCTAAGGACTGCCTTCATTGTGTCCCATAAGTTTTGGTATGATATGTTCTCACTGTCAATCAATTCTACAAATTTTTCAATTTCGTTTTTTATTTCATCCACCACCCATTTATTGTTTGAAAGTGTGTTGTTCAGTTTCCAGGAGCTGGAGGGATTTCTGGCAGTACTTTTTATTGTTAATTTCTAGCATTATAGCATTGTGGTCTGATATCATTCAGGAAATTATATCAATTTTCTTGAAAATATGGAGGCAGACTTTGTGGCCCAATATATGATCTATTTTAGAGAAGGTTCCATGGGCTGCTGAGAATAATGTGTCCTTTGTAGATTTTGGGTGGAATGTTCTGTATATGTCTGTTAGGTCTAGTTGCTCTATGGTGATGTTGAGCTCTCTTACTTCCCTGTTAATTTTCTGTTTGGATGATCTATCTATTGCTGATAGTGGAGTATTGAAGTCCCCGACTATGATGGTGTTGGTGGTTATTTCTGTTTTGTTGCCAAGTAGTTTTTGCTTTATGAATTGTGGTGTCCCTGTGTTTGGTGCGTAAAGATTGATGATTGTGATATTCTCTTGTTGTATTGTTCCCTTGATAAATACGAAGTGGCCTTCTATGTCTTTTT
Organism: Orientallactaga sibirica; assembly: GCA_036365145.1. NCBI lineage: Eukaryota > Metazoa > Chordata > Mammalia > Rodentia > Dipodidae > Orientallactaga > Orientallactaga sibirica. The sequence continues at coordinate 6,079,256 of JAEOAD010000027.1, forward strand.
TGATTACTTTTGGATTAAAGTCTATTTTATCTGATATTAGTATAGCGATGCCTGCTTGTTTCTTATTTCCATCTGCTTGGAATATCTTTTTCCATCTTTTCATCCTGAGGAGGTGTCTATCTTTAGTGGTGAGGTGGGTTTCTTGAAGATAGCATATTGAGGGGTCTAATTTTCGGTCCCATCCTGTCAGTTTATGTCTCTTGATGGGTGAATTAAGACCACTAATGTTAAGAGTGAGAACTGTGAGGTTTGATTTAATCCCTGCCATGTTGTGGTGGTTTGGTGTTTTTTGGACTTGAGGGGTTGTTTTGTTTTGGTGCCTTCTCTGAGTTTGGTTATTGTGATTTGCTTCTTGTAGGTTCTTGAGGTTGGTTATTTGATTCTTCTGTGTGGAGAATTCCCTGAAGTACTATCTGTAGATTTGATTTTGTGTTCATAAATTTATATAGGTGGGTTTTATCATGGAAAGTTTTTCTTTCACCATCTGTTAGGAGGGATAATTTTGCTGGGTAGAGTAGTTTGGGTTGGACACCATAGGCTCTTAGACTTTGCAGTGTTCCATTCCAGGCTCTTCTTGCTTTGAGTGTTTCCATTGAGAAGTCTGAGGTAATTCTGATGGGGTTACCTTTATATGTAATGTGTTGCTTTTCCCTAGCTGCTTTTAGGACTCTCTCCTTGTTATGAATATTTAGGGTTTTTATGATAATATGTCTTGGAGAGTTTCTCCTTTGGTCCAGACTGTTTGGAGTTCTGTTAGCTTCTTGTACCTTGATGGGACTTTCTTCTGAGAGATTGGGAAAGTTCTTTTTGATAATTTTGTTGAATAAGTTCTTGATTCCTTTGGTCTTAATTTCTTCCCCTTCTGGTATCCCCATGATCCTAATGTTGGAACATTTAAGGCTATCCCACATTAAACTTACTAAAACTTTTGAATTCACATGCTGTTTCTTCTGTTTTGTCTTCCAGTTCTGAGTTTCTATCTTCCACATAGATGACTCTATTCTTGAGAGCTTCTAAGGAGTTTTGGGTTTGTTCAAGTTGGTTTGTATTTTCTACTACTTTTTATGTATAGTTTCTAATCTCTGTCTAATCCTCTTTCACATCATTTTCTGATTTTTTTAGTGCTTCTTGGAATTCCTCCTTGCATTTATTTATGTCATTATTGAGCTTAGCCAGCTGGTTACTGAGGTCCTTTTTTTCACTCCTCTTCAGGTCATTTAACTGTTTTTGGAGCCCTCCTGGCTCTTTTCTATTAGGTTTAATCTTGCAAGGACAGCATTCATACATTTATTGGCCTTTTGTTGACTTTGTGCAAGTTCTGCTATTTTCTTGACCAGGGTTGCAATTCTTATGTCTTCATTTTGGGAATCTGATCCTAATACCTCTACTATGTTTTGGTTAGAGTCATGCATTGTGGGACTGAGTGGTCTTACTGGATTTACTTGCATTTGATTATTCATGTTATTTCTTTTGTGCTGTGGTCTGCCCATCACAGTATAGGAGTCTTGTTAACTGAAGCTGTAGTTTACCTTGAGGTGTCTTCAGTGTGGAGGGTGAGAGGGGGAACAGGCGGGGTGGTGTGTGGAGGGTGAGCAGGGCTGCCTGCAGAGGCAGAGGGCGGGAGCAGGGTGAAGTGTTTTCCAGATGGGCTTGGCTACCTGTGGCGGGAGAGAGGGGAGTGGAGTGAAGCTATTTCCAGGTGGTGTGGCTACTTGATGAAGGAGAGTGTGGGGGAGTTGGGCGAAGTGGTTTCAGTGTGGGCATGGCTACCTGCCTAGGCAGAGGGTAAAGTTGTTTCCTGGTGGGCGTGGCTACCTGTTGAGGCAGAGGGGAGTGTGGTGAAGTGGTTTGCCTGTGGGCATGGCTACCTGCCGAGGCAGAGGGTGAGAAGGGGTATGGGAGGTGGATGGGTTCCCCCTGTGGGTAGGGCGGTAGGGAGGGAGGGGGGAGTGGGTTGTTGTGGCATGGAGGACCAGGTGAATGGGGTTCCCAACAGGGGTGAGGGTGAGGGAAGGGGTCGTGCTGATACCCTGTGGGCAGGGGTGGGTTGGGGCTGTGGGGATGCATTGGGGAGTGCTACACATGGGATTGGGAGTTGTGAGGACTGGAGTTCCCCTAGTGCAGGAGAATTGGAGTTTTTATTCCTCAGTGCCCTCCCAGATTCCCATGTGCCTTTGCTTCCATGCTGGGTGAGGCGTGCTTATACAGAAGCCATCTTGACCGGAAGTCCAGTGCAACTTCTTATATAGTAGATGGTCTTACATCATAGTAGGAAAGGAATGGGAATTTTATAAAAAAAGAGAATGAGGCAGGCAGACAAAGTGTTACTCTCCTAGATTGTATAAAATGTGCTTCAGAGTTATCCAAACCAAGTGACAGGAAGCTGAAGTATTTATTAATCCACTTCTCTCCCCTCATCAGAAGAAGGTTGTTTCTGGAAATACTGACTCTTTCATCCTTTGAATTGCTTGTGGGAAGATTGACTGCGCTACTCAGGTCAGGGAAACATAGCCAATGGCAGAGAATTGCAGACATCCGGCTACCAGACTTGGTTATGTAGAGGTGAATGTCAATGAGTTAGGGGGACAAATATGAAGATTTAACTTCTAAGAATATTTAAATAACTACATATTATAAAGAGCACATTTAAAAACAAGTATAGCCCAAGTCAGTTAAAGACCACTCAACATATTTTGAATGAAGTCATTACAACTTTTAGGCGGATGCTGGGTGGCGGAGTGGTGGTGGGGCGATGTTCAGACATCTTAGTCTGGATTAATCAGTTAAATAAGAAATTAGAGATGGCTGGAACTAAGAGAAACCACATAAAAATTTAAGAAAAACATTATGGGATATAATTAGTGGGGCTAAGAGCTGAAAATATTAAAAAGGGTTTATGAAATGCCAAGTCCTCAGTGCAAAGATTTAACTCATATTTAAGTAAAAGAAGAGAATAGAGATAATGTGATAGAGGAAGCATCCCAAGAGCTAATGATTAGTAATTTTCCAGAATCATTTAAAGACCTCGAGTGCTCTCCCAAAACCAAATTGATGCAATAGAAACTCTTATTATAGATGCACAACCAGGAACAATTCAGAAACCACTGAAAAAGAGTGGAGACAAACAGAAGAAAAGACAAAGAAGATTCCTCAAGGGCAAAAGGGATAGAAATATGCTATCTTCAAAATACTTAGAAACCATGCTATCAGTGTAGAATTCAAGTCCCCAGCCAAAAGATCATCCCCAAACAATAAAATGATTCACACTGTTTTCCTTTCCTTCTAAAGTTTTTACGATAGTTATCATTAAATATTAAGTGATCCATTGAGGAAACACAGTTCTCAGGTTGTTCTACTGCTCAGTAAAAATGGACTAAAATGAGCATGTAAAGTGATGACCAGGAAGAGGAATGAGGGAAGGCTAAAGACATGTGACCTGTAAACAGAAAGGGGGGGGGAGAGATTACAGGGAGGAGAGAACAATGAGGTGGAAAGGGGACTGAGGAGACAAGAATCAATAGAACAAATTTTATTTTAAAATGCCAGAATGAATTAAACCTAAATCTATGTTTGCCAAACAAAACAAAACAAGAAAAGAATGAGGTGGCAGATGTTATGAGTAACAGTATTCTAGCCTCCTGAACTTTGTGGGGAGACTTGGGGTCCTTCCCACTTTCAGCAACTTGCTTGTCATTTTGCTTCTTTGATACCTACAGCGACTGCCTCATATCACAAGCTGCAGAGTGTCCCAGAAGGTAGACAGAGAAACCCTCAACACACATGGGATTTTCTGAGAACAAATGAATGATGGGGGCACCTCCAAACTCAAGAACTTAGAGCCATCTTCTAGTATTGCACCAGAATGGCAATCAATCTTTTCTTTCATTCAGCAGATTTGCGGACAATACAGAGGCAGAGCCAGAGCTGGTTTAGCCTGGATGGTTCAGGATAATCAGGTGAGCAATGAAGCCAGCTGCTTCCACTGGTGAGTCATTTCTGCTGTCCCTAACCACTTTGCCACAATGAAAATCATTCACAGAAATGTTCTTGACCTTGAAGCCCGTGTTGTTCCAAGGAAGAGCTTCATTTAAAGCTTCATGGTGCAATTGTAACAGGCTTTAATTCGGTTTTAACATTGTTTGGAATAAAGGTGACCACCATGCTGGGATTGAGAGCATGGATATCCATGCAACCTGTAAGGGTGGTAACAATATCATCAATTTTATAAACATTCTGAGGGTCAGACATGGGGCAGCTGGGCAAGCTGTTGGCGGAATCTATCCACAGCTTCAAGCAGATATTGATATCCTAATGGATGGTTGCCCATCACTTGAACAAAACACATTAGCACTTGCTTCAGCATGTTGCCACCATTCTATAAATACAAAAAGAAAAACTGACACAATGCTTCCAGGTGTGTGTGTGTGTGTGTGTGTGTGTGTGTGTGTGTATAGTGTATAGTGTGTTTGAAGTCTCTATTCTCTATGTTCTGGGCCATTAAGGGATAGTTGTACAATACTTGTCTCTCAGATTTCCACAGGAAGATGTCAATGATAACACTACATTCAAGCTCTCAGTTTATTCAAGATGCAGGTCTACTTCCATCTCTGCAGTCACCTCAATTTATTTCAGTGTTTTTGTTGTTGTTGTTGTTGATGATTCTTGCATATTGCAGAACCGATGGCCAGAGCTGGTGGAGTTGCCCAACTCCACATGGCCAAAGAAGACAATATTACTGTAGGAAGCCGTGGGGCCTTCTATAACCCCGTGTGCTGGTGTTCATGGTGAAACGGGAGGCAGAGACAGGACTATTTCCCCAGAAGCTCATGGAGATCCCAGCAAAGAATAGCAAAGCAAGAATCCAGAGTGAGCCACCCTGCTTCTAAAGAGGCGGACAGGCAGAGGACCAACTGAAGGTTCTCCTCTGACCTCCACACATGTATTTGGCTCTCTTGTACCCCCCACCCAAATAAGTAATGATAATAATAAAATAGCCAAAATAATTTTGTAGAAGAGTAATAATTTAAGGAAACTTCCTTATGATATACAAATATTTATAAAGCATAACTAATAGAAATCTATGAATATTAAAGCCCGTGTGTGTTGTTCCAGGAAAGATAAATTGACTGATGGAATGGAAACAGGTGAAAGCATGGCTAGAATCCATTGCAGAGGCAGTGTGGACTGCACTAGTGGTGAACGCTGCTTAGACAGAGTTCAGCTCATTGTTTATCAATGAAAAAAATGTAATCTCTTTCAGTAGAAATCCTCTGATCTGAAGGTGACAATAACAGTTTAAAATATTTTGGATCTCTGTCTCTCCATATATACATGACATATATATTTTAATATTTTATTCAACTACTTATTTACCTTATGATATATTCAAATGTTAAGTTTGCCTAATAATTTTTATTAAGGTAATAATTTACATTATTACTGCTATTGCTGATCTGGTTACTTCTGCTATATAACATAAACAATACTGGTGGATTAAATTTACTCTCCTTAAGTGGAATACCTTTGTTTAAAATATCAAAACTATTTCACAGTTTAAGTCCAGGAGTTTTAAAGTAGAGCTTAATTAAGTGGAATTTTTCAAATTAAGTAATATTTTCCTATAAAACATGGAAACAATAAATGAGAAATACACATTTACCTAGTAGGGAAAAGGAAAAGTAGTGCTTAATTTTAGTGTTTAAAATAATTGAAAAATGTGATTTTAATGTACCTGTATTTAACAATAAAATTTATTAAGTAAATTGCATAAATTATTAATGGACTATATTTAACAGGTCAATATTATTAGTACAGTTATTTGATGAAGAGTATTATAAAATATAATGACATACATGTATTACAGTTAATCCTTTTAAATTTTCCACATAAATAAAAATTTGAAAATAGGCACTTAATGCATTCTGTGGCATACTTTTGACAATAAAAACAAAGTGATTATAATATATTTACTACTGAATATTTGAGTAAAACACAATTTAAAAGTAAAATGTACTCATTTCTGGTCTATTATTTTACAGATGAAGAAATGTTCAGCATTTGACTATACAAAGGAGGAAGATATAAATGCTTTATGCATTTGGAGAGTCAGAAATAGGATATTTGAGAGATGGCTTGGTGAGCAATGCAAACATGAAGACTTGAGATGTCCTGAGACAAATGAGCTCCTATGTAACAACTTCAGCATAGCCATACACGCCTGTAACCCTTGTCCTTTCAGTCTTATGGGAAACAGACCAGAGAATCCCTGGAGCTCACTGGTAAATCAGTGTGTCAAGAGGAAAGTGGGCAAACAGGAGTTCCAAGTTCAGTGCGAGTCTCCTGGAGGAAACGCATAGGAGAGTGACAGGGGATACCTGCCATTCTCCTCTGGCCTTCACATGTGCATATACACTTCAGCACACACATACACATGCCACCTACCACCACCACTGCTGCCTACACAACTTTCATTCCTAGTTCCTTTTGCTCATGAATGTACTTACTTGTAGGTAGTTTAAAGTACTTTTCTAATATGAAAGTGCAAAACCTAGTTTTCACTAATGTTTCCTAAGTCTTAAGAATACTACTCCCTCAACACTTGCAGGATATTGGCTACAAAAAAGAAGTCAAATAACTTTAAATGTTATTCAGTCATCCAGGAAAAGTAGCTGTCTGTAGCATTCAACATCATAATTTTCTTTTTATTAGCAAGAGTGTTTCCGAGTGACCCTTGCTAAAATATGCAAGGAATTTGAATGAAAGTGGGGAATAGACAATATATTCAGTACACTGACTTTGCATGGTAATGTTCATCACTACAATTTCAAGTCCTTGCTCCATTGTGCAGAATGGGGCAAAAAATATATATATATATTTGTGGTAGTTTGAATATATGTCCCCCAATATATTCAGTGGTTTATTACTTATAGTTTGCATCTGCAATCACCTTGCTAGAGGCAAGGTCACTGGGGGCTGGTCTTAAGGTGTTAATGGTGTGGGTTGGAGATTCCATTGTAAAGATATGCAAATGTGCCTAGCAGGAGTCCCTGAAGTGTGCTGTGTGACCTTTTGGCTGTAGTTTTGCTCTGTGTGCTGTGGTGGCTGGTTGGCTTTTTCTCTCTCTGCTTGGCCCTGTGGAGAGCAGGCCACTTCTCTTGCCATTATGGAACTAACCCTGGATCTGTAAGCTTCAATAAATAATATCCCTTCCTCTATCTATAACTGTGCCCGGTCTGGAAGTTCATCTCAGCGAACCTGAAGCTGTCTGCTACAATATTTTTTTTTATTTTTAGAGAGTGACACAGAGAAAAAGAGAGACAGACAGAGAGAGAGGGAGAGGGAGAAAGATAGAGAATGGGTGTGCCAGCAGTCTCTCAGCTGGTGTGAACGAAATCCAGATGTGTGCGCCCCCTTGTGGGCAAGTGTGGCTTTGCGCCCTTGCGTCACTTTGCATCTGGCTAAATGTGGGACCTGGATATTGGAACCGGCTTCTTAGGCTTAGCAGGCAGGCGCCTTAACCCCTAAGCCATCTCTCCACCCCCAAAATAATATTTTGATGCTGGTTTTATGTTCATTGAAAGGTAACTAGTAACCTAAAGCACTTTATAAGACATCTGGTCTATATATTTTGATGTAATGTCATAGGATAGTGCCAGGAAACCATTTTTTAAAGTATTTTGTTGTTTTTCTAGTACCTATTATCCCACTCTTCTACTCATATATATATTTTTTTAGTCAAGAGTATCTTCATATTATCTTGATATTGCTCTCTCTGCTTCTCTGTTTGCTCAGCCATTCAGTTAGGGTAAGACAGAAATGGAATGCATGCTGTGCTTTGGGGGAGGATCTTTGTTGTCCCAAAACCAATCAGAACACTGCAACCCTCTTGTCACTGTGTTGCTCCAGTGACTGATTAAGAAAAAGCACCTGTTCCCACTTAGGTCAATGAAAGGAAATGATTCCTGGACATGTGTAACCACTGTGTTGAATGATTTTCATTTTTCTAGTCCACTCCACAACTTCTAGAAAAACACTGCATTCCCTGAAATTTTGTGCACAATATTTAAGAGCTTTATTGATATAGATTTCAGGTACACTGACCCCTTTTCTCTCTGTTTCAAATCATGAGGGATCCAAATGTTCTGAGGGCATTTCCTCAATCTCATAGGCACTAACTATGCTTGTCCATGGAAGCATCTGTCTGCTGAACACTAATGTCACTGAAACATTTGAAGAGGACAAATTGCTTCTGGTAGTTTAGTGTGGTAGCAGGATGGTTCATCGTCTTTTCTGTAACTTGATTCACAGACTTGTTAAGAGCATGGCACTCAATATTGACTCCTGGTTTAGGAGCATATTCCATCTCTGTGTTAGAGACCTTGGATCCCAAAGTACAATTCCATCTATAACCCTTTTCTAGCTTACTGGCCTCTGGTATGAATTTTTGATTCCAGCTCACACACAAGTCTATACATTTGTAGCTAGGATCCACATATGAGAAAGAACATGTGACGTTTGGCTTTCTGGGCCAAAGTTACCTCACTTAGTATAATCCTTTCCAGATCCCTCCATTTCCCAGAATTTTTCATAATTTCATTTTTCTGTACTGTGGAATAAAACTCCATTGTGTAAATGTACCACATATTTATTATCCATTCATCTGTGGAGGGACATCTAGGCTAGTTCCATTTCCTAGCTATTGTGAATAGAGCAGCAATAAACATGGTTGTGCAAGCATCTCTAAGGTAGTGAGAAGAGTCCTCTGTATATATGCCTAAGAGTGCTATAGCTGGATCGTATGATAAATCTATTTTCAGCTGTCTCAAGAACCTCCACACTGATTTCCACAATGGATATACCAGATTACATTCCCACCAACAGTGTAGAAGAGTTCCTCTTTTTCTGTATCCTCACCAACATTTATTGTCATTTGTTTTCTTGATGGTAGCCATTCTGACAGGGTTGAGATAGAATCTCAAAATAGTTTTAATTTTCATTTCCCTGATGGTTAAGGATGTAGAACATTTTTTTAGATCTTTATATGCCATCTGCATTTCTTCCTTTGAGCACTCTCTATTTAGTTCCATAGTCCATTTTTAATTAGGTTGTTTGATTTCTTATTGTTCTGTTTTTTGAGTTCTTTGTACATTTTCGATATTAATCCTCTGTCAGATGTATAGCTGGCAAAGATTCCCCCCACCCCAATCTTTAGGTTGCCTCTTTGCTCTATTCACAGTGTCCTTTTCTGTACATAAGCTTAGTCATTTCATGAGATCCCAGTGGTTGATTAGTGGTTTTATTGTCTGAGCAATTGGGGTTGTATTCAGAAAGTCATTGATTATGCCAATATGTTGAAGGGTTTCCCCTACCTTTTCCATTAGTAGGTTCAGAGTTTCTGGTCTCCTATTAAGGTCCCTGATCCAATTGGATTTGATTCTTCTGCATGGAGAGAGACAAAGATATATTTTCATCCTTCAACATATAGATATCCAGTTTTCCCAGCACCTGTTAAAGAGGCTATCTTCTCTCCAATGAATATTTTTGGCATTTTTGTCAAAAATCAGATGGCTGTAGCTGCCTGGATTAATATCTGGGTCCTCTATTGTGTTCCATTGATCTACATGTCTGTCTTTGTCCCAGTGCCATGCTGTTTCTGTTACTATGGCTTTGTAATATAATTTAAAATTGGAAATAGTGATTTTTGTTTCTCAAAACTGTTTTTGTGCTTCAAGATGAATTTTAGCTTTTTTTCCCTATTTTTGTGAAGAATGGCATTGGAATTTTAATGGGGATTGCATTAAAAGTGGAGATTGCGTTTGGTAAGACTGACATTTTCACAATATTGATTATTCCAATCCAAGAACATGGGATGTCTTTCCATTTCCTGTATCTTCTGCAATTTCTGGCTGGAGTGTTTTAAAGTTCTCATTGCAGAGATCCTTCACTTCCTTGGTTATGTTTATTCCAAGGTACTTTATTTATATATTTTTGAGGCAATTGTGAATGGGAGAGAGGCATGTTATCGGTTTATTTAAATAGCTTATCTCATTTTGATTTAATTTTGATAGGTCATATGAATCAAAGAAATCATCCATTTCTTTCAGATTTTCAAACTTAGTGGCATATATACTTAAAGTATGTCATTATGATTTTCTGAATTTCTTTGGTATCTGTTGTAATGGTGCCTTTTTCATCTCTAAGTATTAATTTTTGTCTCTTCTCTCTTTCTTTTGGTCAGTTTTGCTAAGGGTTTATCAATCTTGTTTATCCTTTCAAAAAATCAACTCTTTGTTTCATTGATTCTTTGGATTTTTTGTTTGTTTGTTTCTATTTCATTAATTTCTGCCCTAATCTTTATTATTTCTTCCCATGTACTGATTTTTGGTTTGCCTTTTTCTTCTTTTTCCAGGGCCTTAAAGTGAAGCATTAAATTGTTTACTTGTGAACTCTCTAATTTCATAATATAGGCAATTGGAGCTATACATTTCTCTCTTAGGACTGCCTTCATTATGTCCCAAAGGTTTTGGTATGTTGTATTCTCATCATCATTTTATTCTATGAATTTATTGATTTCCTTTTCAATTTCTTCAATGACACAGTCAACATTCAATGGTGTACTGTTTAGTCTCCATGAATTTCTGTATGCTCTGTAGTTTTTCTTGTTGCTGATTTGCAGTTTAATCCCACTGTGGTCAGATAGTGTACAATGGATTATTTCAATTTTCCTGTATTTCTTAAGATTTCATTTGTGTCCTAATATATGGCCTATTTTAAAGAATATTCTGTGTGCTGCTGAGATAAATGTATATTCTGCAGCATTTGGATGGAATGTTCTGTATATATCTGTTAGGTCCATTTGTTCCAAGACATTATTTAATCCAAATGTCTCTCTGTTTATTTTTTGCTGGGATGAACTGTCAATTGATGAAAGTGGGGTATTGAAGTCACCCACTACAACTGTGTTTGGTGGTATCCCTGACCTTAAGTCTAATAGTGTTTGCTTGATGAAATTGGGAGCCCCCATGTTAGGTGCATATATGTTTAGGAATGTAATGTCCTCCTGTTGGAGTGTTCTTTAATCAGTATAAAATGACCTTCTTTATCTTTCCTCACTAATGTTGGTTTGAAGTCTATCCTGTCAGATATTAGGATAGCAAACCCTGCTTGTTTCCTAGGCCCATTTGCTTGAATTACTATTTTCCATCCTTTCACCCTAAGGCATCTATATTTTATTGAGAAATGAGTTTCCTGAAGACAACAGATGGCAGGAGTCTTCCATTTAATCCAGTCTGCAAGCCTGTGTCTTTTGGTTGGGGCATTGAGGCCATTGATATTAAGAGTTATTATTGAAAGATAGGTATTTATTCTGGCCATTCTTCTTGTTTTGTAGTTCTTCCTGTTTTCCCTTTACTCACTTGTTTAACCTGTTATTTGAGTATGGTTTATTTTTTCCTGTTTCTTCCTGTGTGTCTATTGCTTTCTCTTCAGCATGAAGGATGCCTTTAAACATTTTCTGTAGAGCTGGTTTAGTTATCATAAATTCCTTTAGCCTGCTTTTGTTGTGGAATGTCCTTATTTCTCCATCAATTTGGATAGGTAGCTTTGCAGGATAAAGTAATCTTGGTCGACAGTTTTTATCTTTCAGAACTTGGAACTCATCATTCCAAGCCCTTCTGGCTTTTAAAGTTTGTGTTGAGTAATCTGTTGTGATCTTGATGGGCTTGCCTTTGTAGGTCACTTGCTTTTTCTCTCTAACTGCTTTCAATATATTTTCTTTGGTTTGTGTGTTTAGTAGTTTAATTATAACGTGGTGAGGAGATGTTCTTTCTAGGTTTTGTCTGGTGTTCTAAAAGCATCTTGTATCTGCATTGCTATTTCTTTCCCAATTTGGGGAAATTTTTCTTCTATGATTTTGTTGAAAATGCCTACTAAGCCTCTGGATTGAAATTCTTCTCCTTCTACTATGCCATGAATTCTTATATTTGACTGACTGTTCTTCAGAGCTAGGATTTCAGCCTGGTTTTTCTTCAGTATTTCTATTTCCTTACTCATGTCCTGTAATGGCCATTTAATTTCATTAAGCTGGATTCCTGTGTTCTCTTTCAGAAGTTTGTTTTCTTCTTTGAATCCTTTCATTTCTTCTTTCATTTCATTGAGTATAGATAGTATCATTCTTTTGAAATATTTGTCAGGCATTTCATCTAAAACAGTCTCATTGGTGATCATTTCTGATAGATTTATAATTTTTGTGGGACTACATTGTCTTTATTATTTTTGTTTCTTGTATTATAATGTAGTGACTTTTGAATCCTGAATTGATTTGATGCTTGGGTTTTCTACTTATCTACAGTGTTCTTAGATGTGGTGACCCTCCTTTATATACTTTCAGGATATGAAAGTATAAGTGACATGTGTAGCTCTTGTATCCCAATCCAACTACAGAAATAATCCTAAGTGTTGAGTTTGCTTGCTAAGCAAGTATTCTAGTGGACTGGGTGGAAGAATTTACTGGCAAATTCTAAACTTCAACTGAGCAATGTACACATTCAATAAAAATCAGCATGGAGTATGCAAGTGTGGGGATTAAAACAAACAGCCAAAATTCCTAATGGTGTGTGTTGCTCTACACCCTTAATCCTGTCAGCTGGGAGGTACAGAATTCTGTTCTTAATTGGGTTCTAGGTCAGCCGGGATTTGGATTAGATCCTGCCCCCATTAATGACAGAAGCAAAGGTCAAAGGCCCTATACATCTGAAAGCATTAAAGGCAGAAATATTTAACCCCTAAGTACAGCTTATTTGAAAATGGTAAAGCCAACCAAAAATACGTAACCCATAACCTGCCCTGACATAGAAAGAGAGATCAGCACTTCCAATACAGGCCTATGTACATTTTTTTTTTTTTTTGTCAGTCATCCTTGTTACCTTTTGGTGTGGCTTCCAATCTCACCAATGCTGAGTGCCCACCTCTATCCCTCCATGTTGTGCTCTGGAGCTGGAGCTCTGTTCAGCTGTGCTGGATGCACTGCCACCAGGGGCTGAATGCTGGAGGCTTGAGGTTCTGATGGTTGGGGGATGGGAGAGTTCAGGAAGCCTGGAGTTGCTCACACAGTACCCCTGTATCTCTTTCAGTAGCTCCTTAGTTGATCGCAGCTGTCTTTTCTTTAGATTCTTGACTCTGCAAGGAGGCTGATGAGGTTGGAAAGTCCCCTTGTTTGGTCTCTGCTGCTGCTGGGCACGCCTGGTGGGTGCTGCTGGGCACATGGATTGGGGGCCACTGTGGATCAGGGCCACAAACTCCTCAGTGGGATTCTGGCTGTTTTCCTCCTTTCTTGGTCTCTCCTGTTTCTCCACTGTGTCTAAGAAAAACCTATATTCCTGCACTTTTCTGAAGAAGAGTGTATTTTACTGTGGTTTTGTTTAAATCCCTCCCTGGGCTGGAAGTCTCCTTCACAACTTTTTCATCATGTCTGGACCAATGGCCACTGCTCAGTCTTTACCATCCATTGGTTGTCAAGCATTGCAGGATCTCCAGGGAGAAGGCTGAAGCAGTCATTGGATCTGTCAATAAATCTTTGCCCCAGCCTGCATGTAGTAATTCCAAATGTATTTATTTCAGTGGGTACCGAAGAGAAAAGACTTGCAACAGCTGTGCTGTAAGGAAATGGAGAATTGGGCATTGCTCATTCTACAGTTTGAGGAAAGTTCTGGAAATATTGGCATGAATCTATATCCTAAAGTGGATACAGTGAACAATTCCTGGGACCTGTCTACCCTAGCAAGATTTGCTCCTTAGTTGGGCCAACTGTGAAATCTTTGCAAACTCCTCTTTAAATCTGTGTATGTGTCTATATTTCCCCAGAGAAGAATGAACAGCTTGTTGCCACATTCATTTCTCGGTTCTGCAAACTGGACTTCCTCCAGCAGCTGCATATGAATAGTGCTTATTTCCTGCAAGGCCACCTGGACCAGGTGCTCAGATGCCTGAAGATCCCCTTGGAGGCCTTCAGAATAACTCACTGCCAGCTTTCAGAATCAGGCTTGAATTATGTGTCCCAGTACCCGAGGATCAGTTAGCTAAAACATTTGACTCAAAGTAGGGTTAGACTGACCTGTTTACAACCTTATCCCCTTCTGAGTACTGCTGAAGGAAGTTTCAGCCTACATTAAGACTCTGGACTTGTAGGACTCTGTGATCAGGGACTCATGACTCAAGGCTACCCTTCCTGTACCGAGCCACTGCTGCAAGCTCACCTAATTCAATTAATATGAGAACAACATTTCCATGTTTGCCTGAAAGGTCTTCTATGCCAACTGCAAGGCTGAGCCAGTTAATCCTAGAGCTGTTCCTTGCTCCTCTGTAGAGGTAAAGGAAAAAGATGCACTCAACCTCATAGTGGCACTAGGGACATAGGCAGCCAATAATTTTCTTGTTGGGGGTTGATCCCCATCCTCAACATGACAATGGATGTATCTATAAGCTGGAGATTAGTCTGTGTAGATCATGGAGATCTAATAAGTTGTATGCAAAATATCAAAAGCTTTCTTCTGAGAACTTCAAAGTGATAACTAAGGTATAGATATTTCATCATGAGAATGTAGAAAGCATGGTTTCAGTCTGCTATTCATTGTGACTGGGAAAGGATCGGTGACACATTGGGGCCAGATTAAGAAGTAAAGATTGATGTGAGGAGCACCTGAACCTTGGGGAAATGACTTATAGGATAAGAAAGCAGATCCCCACATGGGTGGATATGAGAAGATGTTAAGAAATGAAGGGAACTTCATGGTAAGCCTTTGGGCCCTCTAGTTTCATTAAGCTGGCTTGCAGATTAAAGGTCAGAAAAGTCCTATGACTGGGGAGGAAGTAAAGGCATTGAATTTTGTGATCAGTGTGACTAAAGCTCAAGAGCTCAAACATCAATGTCAGCTCTGGTCATGCTCTATCATTCTTTGCTTTTCTATGGGCATTTGTTACGTTCAACACATGTGGCTGTTCACATGTGGGCTAATGCACAGAAGATTGTCACTCCAAAGTGAGCAACACAGACTCACTCTCCATGAGGACTCCTTTCTTTCAGTATAAGCACATTTAACACATTTAAAACCAAGATGTTGAAACATAAGATGTGATAAAATGAAAAGGAAATATGCAAATATATTCCTATAGAAACCATACTATATACACATCAGTTGAAAGTATTTTTTAGCATAATAAAGGAGACTTTAGCACAAAAGATATTTCTAGGGATAAAGAAGTTATAAAACATGGATAGGCTAAATAATTAAGAAGACAAAACAATGCTTGATAATCCATGAAGCAAAAATAATGGGGAGAGAAATAGACAAAATATACTATTATAATCCAAAATGTCAACACTCATATTTCATAAATATTTGGACAACACTCTCAACATATAATAAATTTACATTTTAAACCAAATAAAACAAGTTCTTTATAAATGTTTCTCATAAACTACCACTGTTAAAAATTATATTCTTTCCATGTATTTGGCAATTTAGATAACTTGTTGAACATTGTTGGTGGATCAGTATAGATATGAATCAAAAGCTATTGTTCTTTCTTTGCAAAATGGACAAGCAGATGTATTACTTTAATTTCTGTTCCTAGGAAATAGTTCTCAAACAATTACTACTACCTTTGTAAGGTACTTCTGAGTAGTGCTACATGGTGGTTACTATCAAGTTCAGTTTCAATAAGCATTTTAAGAGGTCTATCCATAAATCACAGTCTTGGCTTTCTTATTCCATTGTCTGGACATCAGGGACTCTCATGGGGTAAATGTGTGGGTTATGAGTGCTTTGATGACGCTCTTGGATTAATTACTTTCAGAATCTGAGCCATGAGCCAATGAAGTCATCTTGTGTTTTTCAGGTATGTTTGGGCACCAAGTTAATCACATTATTCACTTTTACCATATAATTTTGAGATAAATAAAATGGCCTAAGTCTCCCTAGGGTACTTGGTTAAAAGTAATGCACTGTTAAAACATTGATATTATAAGGCCTATAAGCACTCATGTTAAATTTAGTTTTGCCTTTATGTAAGTTAAGATTTTGGGAGCCAGAGTGATTTCACTTCCTAATTGGCAGACTCTTCCCTGGTGTCCCGGCTACCTTGAGCAGAAGATTATTAGCCAACACACAGCAGGAGTGCCTTCACGACTGCCTAGCTACTTAGAAATCTCCACAAAACCTTAGGAACCTGCTAAGTAATTACAGCTGCTTGCTTTTGAAGCACAATTCTGGTTCTAAGTATAATTCTGAGTTCATAAAGCACTTTTGCAGTCATGAGTACTTCATACAGTTTGTGGTGCACTGTTTTGCTGTCACATCAATAAATTTTGATGATTTTGAAACTGTTTTGCCCAGGCCAGAGTTGGAACATTTTTTTCTTACAGCAAAAGGACTTTGCTGTTACTGGTGCAAGCATAGTCCTTTTGCATGAAGGACTATCCTCAGATTAGTTCAAACACCCTTTCTACAACTCTTTCTGGCTATGTGAGCAGGGTATGGGGGCTCAATTTCAATTTAGCCAGGAGATAACTTCCTGGGATGCCCTCTGGTATTGCACTATTAAGTTGAATAATAATAATAAAAAAACTTCTCTGGAGTATTTCCTTCCTTCCTTCCTTCCTTCCTTCCTTCCTTCCTTCCTTCCTTCCTTCCTTCCTTCCTTCCTTCCTTCCTTCCTTCCTTGACCTCCCTTAATTTTTAGCAGTATTAGAACATGATGAGCTGGTAGCAGTGAAGTTGCTCCAGAAATAATAGCAGGGCAGTCACAGTTACAAGTCACAGTCATAAAGGTGGTCATGGCTACAGCAGTATGAGAGAGATGCTGGCTGAAGAGTTCCAAAAATATGTCCAAAGAAATGGAGTAGGTAGAGGCCACAAAAAAAAAAAAACAAAAAAAAAAAAAAAAAAAAAAAAAAAAAAAAAAAAAACAACTGTGAAGAGCTGATGATCAGAAACTGTGGGTCCTGATTTCTGGAAGTCTTGAAACTGTCAAGCATTTGATGCAAAGGATTCTAGCCACCCAAGGCCTAAAATCTGCTTCAAGTGCTAAGGGTCTTGGTACCCTAAACTGTAACATTAGCTACTATAGGAGCTGCGAATTCCAGCAAACACTCTTGCTGCCTACTATAGTTGCTTCACTGCTCATGGCTGCTGAGGGTGGCAACACCTTCCACACACTACAACCGTGGTTGGCTAGAGCCTAGTGAAAAACCTGCGTACCTACATCTATAAGTTTCCGAAATCCAAGCTCTTAGAGCTTGCAGCCATAAGCGTCTGTGTCTGCCAGTCCAGCTGCCAGGTCTTGGGCACTGCCAGCACTGGAAATGCTTCTCCTTGCCTACTCATGATTTCTGTGCAGGTGCAGCAAAAGGACCTCAGCCAAGCCTTTGTAACAAATTGAGGGGTTGATGAATCACTTAAGAAGTTCAAGAAACAGCAGAGTCCAAATGCCACTTAAGCTCATTTTCACGCACAAAACACTTGTGATTAGTGTGATACTGTAGAGCCTTCCTCCACTCCAGGTTTGCCCAAGACTCCCTATGATATCTAATGTCTGCTCTGGACACTTCTATACCCTTGAGTACAAATGGTCATAAATGCCACAAACAAGGAAGTTTGCAAACAGTCAGCACTTACCAAGTGTGGTTTACTTGTTTCTCAAACACAGAGGAACTCAGTGTGCCCCATGTTTTCTTCTTCATGGTTGTTATTGTGTTAGTTTCACATTGCTGGGACAAACACTCAATCAAAAGTAGCTTATAGGAGGAAAGGTTTATTTCAGGCTTCCAAATTCCAGAGGAACACCATCAATGGTGGAAGAAGCTGGCTCACTTCCATAGACCCAAGCAGAGAGACACCACCAATAGCAGCACCACAAAACAGCCAGAGCTCCAAGTGTTCTGAACACACCTAGTAGTCCTGGACTATAAGACCTGCCCAGCGTAACACACCACTCTTCCCCAGCAGAGCTCTTAATAAAACATCTGAGTTTATGGGGCCCTACATTCAAGCCACCACATAGGACAATAGATAGACAACTTATCTTTCATTATAAAGAGGATATCCTCACAGTCCTTAAACTATTGGAAGCTTAGAATGTGATATTTTCCTGCATTTTACAAGTCTTATTTCCTACACTTTGTATACTTATGTCTTACAAAAGCACTTTTTTCCCCTTTATTAATTTGAGTTATAAAATGTCACAAATAAGCCAGGCATGGTAGCAGAGGAAGGAGGATTGCTGTGAGTTTGAGGCTGGTCTGGGACTACAGAGTGAGTTCTAGGTCAGCCTGGGCTGGAGCGAGACCCTACTTTGAAAAAAATAAAAAATAAAAATAAAAGATAATACCACAAATATAATTGACCAGAGGTATGTTCACTGCAATACCATGATGTTCAAGTGACCTCAAGAGTATATTATGGAACCAAGTGTAGTTGTGCGAGCCTTTAATCTCAGCACTCAGGAGGCAGAGGTAGGAGGATCATCATGAAATCAAGGCCACCCTGAGACTACATAGTGAATTTCAGTTTGGGTGCGCACAAGACCATATGTTGAAAAATCAAAAAGGAAAAAAAAAAGAGTGTATTATAGAAAAAGAGTGTATTATAGAACCAGCGGAGTGTTGATTTGGTCTTGAGACAAGGCCATAGGAGGTACAGCAGATCCTCTAATCCTTCTTGTCACCTCCAGTAGCTTTAGTTTCCCATGGCTGGTCACTGGCTGCATTATAGATCACATCTTCATAAGAACAGTGAACACAGTTCAATACATATTTTCAGACAGGGAAATCAAATTCACATACAAATTTATCAGAGTGCATTTTCATAATTGTTTTTTTATTTATGTTTTATTCTTTTTCTGGGACTAATATATAAATTAAACATTACTCATTACATGTATGTAATAGGGAAAAAACATAGTCTACATAGGGTTAGTACTCTCTGTGGTCTCAGTTATCCAGTAAGTGTCTTGAAATGTATCCTGCATAGGTCGCATACAGCATTGGATTATTGTACCTCATAAAGGAAAGCTCCTGATAATATTTGCAATCATCGGCCAGTATCTATGCTGACTTCTCGGGGTTGAGCTGACTGGCTCCATTACAATGAGCACATCCAGGTGCTCTCTTGTGATTGGCATCTCCATGTAGTCACATAATTGAAGGTCTTCAATAATCTGCTTTTTTTTTTTTTTTTTTTTTTTTTTTTGAGGATTCACTCATTTGGTTTGTGAACCAAACATACAGCTACTGAAAATTGGAATATTACAGATTTTAGAGGGATATTTTAATTCATTGATGAATTTATTAACCTTTATGATGACTCTAAGAATATAAAATTGCTTCCAGTTTACTTTTCTGGGTGGATATGGAGGCACATAATGAGTTCCATAACATGTTCTACCTGCTATGGTTTGAATGGGTATGAGCCCTCAAAATGCTTCTGTTGAACATACCTTCTAAGGGGATGATATGAATAGGCTGAGCCCATAGGGCATGTTTAGGACATGAAGGTGGAGTGAGAATGAACTAAATGAATGTTCTTATGAACTAGGGTTGATGAAATCCTTTAGCTGTTCTACCATGGTAGAGGGCACCACTTTAGAAGCAGTGAGTGAGCTTGAACTAGACATGGAATCTATTGGTGGCTTGCTCTTGGACTCTTCATCTTATAGGATTATGGGCAATAAATTTGGGGGGCTCATAAATCCACCAGTGCAAGGTAACTTGTTATAGCATCCTGAATGGACTAATATATTATCATAATAGACTTCACTCAGGCCATTCTCTCCTTTCCCACTAGCATCCTGAGTTTAGCACAGGGTGTCAAAGCGTTTACTCTTGCTATGTCATTTTATTTCCCTTTATAATTATGTCATGGGATTGATATTGCCTCTGTGACTATAGCCTATAAGAAGGTCCTGGAACTGTCATTGAGGCTTCCTGAATTGCAGTTCAGACATTCATTGCCTTTGTTCATGAATAATCTCTGTAGGGTCACCTGAAATATCCAGCTGACATGATCATCATAATCATTGTTGTGACAGTGATTGGTTGACATGGCCATTTATTATCCCAACATCTTATACGAGACTTCCCCCATGCTGTGATTGAAATATCCCAGGGCTACTAAGAGAGGCAGGAATTTCTAAGATTAAAGGGTAGAACTAGAGAGGATAACGGTGTAGTAAAAGAGAGCTAGCAGAAGCTATGGCATCATTAGTGGGACACAATGACACACTTTAACAAAACAAGTTGAGAACCAGGAAAACAAACACCCAAACACATTCTTCTCCTATCCTATGGCATTCTGCTCCCATTAACGAAATGCAAGCATAAGTCAAAAATTAAGAGAATGTAATCCATATGGACCAGCCTTCTGCTAACCCCAGCAAAGGAGAAATTAACAGTAAAAACATGCCTGTCAAATTCCCCATCTCATTAAACTTGCCAAACCTCTCATCTTTGCTTCTTAGTTTGCATGTCATTTCCTTATAGTAGTGTCCCCACAACTCTAAGTATGTTGTTATAAATCTATCTTCAATCTTAGCACACTGCTGTTTTTCTTCTTAGGGGTTACTTATGTGCCAATGTATATGAAATAGTTGGTTCAATAGGTTAAGTTATATCACAACTTTTCATATTTGTACTTTGTAACTATTTTTTAAAAATATTTATTTGTGTGTGGTGTAGCATGTGCCACAGCATGTGTGCAGATATGAGGACAACTTTGAAATGTGTGTGCTATACCATCTTTGAGACAGGGTCTCTTGTCACTGTAAATGCACCTCCAGAAAAGCAAATGAACATTAGACTAGCTGGCCTGTGAGCTTCAGATTCTCCTGGATCCACCTCCCATTGTCCTAGGCATGTTGGGAATGCAAATGCATACAACCACTTTGCATATACCTTTATATGAGTGCTGAGGAACTGAACCTGGGCCAGCGAGATTTGCAAACCAATGTCTTTGAGCACTGAAACATATCCTCAAACCTAATACATGCCCTAATTGTCTTTATACAACCTTTTAAAGTTCCATTAAATTACTAGCACTGTCTTACAAACAGTACTTATCAACTTCTTGGAAGAATGGAGGAGCAAATAAGTTTTAGTGTGAGAGTTTGCACATATAGATTGGTCATAATTTACAACTAGTCAAATTCCATAAATGGCACAGCAATGCCAATCTATGTGGACTTAGTTATTTCTTTCTTTTTTCCATCAAACAGTTAATTGAGATGCCAGAGCCTTGGGACATTAGCCAAGAAAAGACTTATAGTGAGGTAGCACAGATGAAAAGATGTGTGTGCTCTAGACAGCAGAGCTGGAGGGGAGGGGCTAGCCAAGAGCTTTGGAATGCAAACATCATAACTGTCCTAAGTTCCACATACTGGACCTGGAGTTGCAATATTTGTGTTTACCCTCCTGGGTGTCAGTGTTGCTTTGGTCTGATCAATCATTGCTATGGCCCCCATTTCTCCCTTTAAGAATGGAAATGTTTACACTGTGTCATTATATATGGAAATAAGTATGTTTTTTTTTTTTTTTTTTTTTTTTTTTACAGGGGATCTCATTGAAGAGATTGCCTTGAGTCTTAGAAGAGACTTTGGATTTTTGAACAGTATTAAGAATGTTAAAGACTATGTGGATCTTTGAATTTGGAGCGAATGCATTTTTCATCCTGAGATGCTGTGAGCCAGCATTAAACAATTGTGGTTTGAATGTAAAACATCACCCATAGGCTCAATATGTTTGACCACTAGGTCCCCATATGGTGGTATTTAGGAAGTTTGTGAAACCTTTAGGAGGTAGGTAACTAGAGATGGGCACTGAGATGTTCTGTCCTGGCTCCAATTCCTGCCTCTCCTCTGCTCTCTAACTGTGGATATGATGCAACATTCTGACATCACAGAACAACTGCCATGACTTACCCACCACAGTGGGTTATATCCCCTTGAATCATACCACAAATAGACTTTTCCTTCCTTAAGATGTTTCTGGTTAGGTATTGGGTAACATTAACAAATGCCTAATACATGCTCATAGTTCTTTCTTTGGGAATTAATTTTAAATATATATATATATATGAGAGAGAGAGAGAGAGAGAGAGAGCAGATTTAATTTTATTATTTTTTTTTAATTTTAGGAGATTAGCAGCATATAGGGAGAATTATACATCTCTGAAGAGATCCCCTCTATTTTACCATATTAAATTCGTTCTTCAACAAAGAGAGACAATTCCCATGAGTCAGCACAGAAGTACCAAGCTGGGAGTCAAGTATCTTAGCAGGTATGAATATGCCTGGTCACATTCTTTCAGAGGTAACAAATTGTTATTACTGCACCACAAAAGAATTAATTGACACCAGTGCTGAGTGTGGCTTCTCTAATGGCAGCTATCTGGTGGCAGACAGTGTTTTATACGATGATTTCAGAATCATTTGTCATGTCTAGTACATCAAGAACTACCTTGAAATGGTTATTTCCCCCCACGGTTTTGACATATTTCAGAAAGATTAACAGTGTGTTATTATTCGTGTAATGGAGCTGTAGAAGATCTGTCTGGTCAGTCTTTGGTAGTTTTGAGGCATTTTACATGGGTAATTTAATGGTGGCACAATTCCAAAGATGTGCTTAGTGCCTGAAAACGTCCAGTAAAATATAATTCAAGGAGAAAGTATGATGCCATAATAAAAGAATTGTGTGACCTGGAAGATGGCTCAGGAAGTAAGTGCTTATCTTGCAAGCATGAGGACCCAGGTTCAACCTCCAGAACCCATGTAAAAAAGCTGGGCATGGCAGGGCACATTTGTGTCCCAGCACTGGGAAGGTAGAAAAAGGTGGATCCCAGAAGCTGACTGGTCTGCCAGTCTTGTCTACTTGTGAGTTCCAGGTCAGTGAAAGGCATATATATATAACAAAATGAATAGTGCCCAAGAGAAATTATACTCAAAGTTGTCTTTTAGCCTCCAAACATAATTACACATATGTATTTATGCATATGCACACAGACATGTGCCTGCATGCACACTATATGCACACAAAAAGAATTCTGTGCAAAGTGCCTTAATTAAGATTATCTTAATGACTCAAAAATAATGACAAAGTGAGTATTAGCTAAAGTCACAGAATTTTTTTTTTTTTTTTTTTTTTTTTACCACTAAGGCATTCCTCAAAATCAAAAGTTAGCATTTTTCCATTCAGGGACCTTCAAGACCTATGTTTTATGTCATGAATAAATTAACTTGCCATTGGAGCATGAAGTCATACACACACACACACACACACACACACACATTTCTTAACAATTAAATCTGAATTTCATATACTTTGAACTGGCCACAGAGAATTATTTTGCTTGTACTAACCATTTAAAAGTGTTAAAAGTTTTTTTTTTTTTTTTAATTCATGTGCTGTACAAAACAAAGCAATGGGTTTTATTTGGCTCACACCTATTTTTATAATCTCTTCATCTAAGTAATCTGATTTGGACAGACTTTGCCTCTTTTATGTCCTATTAATTTACAGTTTTGACAGAAATAGCTAAATAGCCACCAATAAATATAGTAGATCTAAAAAGCTCTGGATGGCCATGGTAACACCTCACCCTCCCAGCTGAAGACAAACAAGTGGAGCGGACAGTTGTTCGCCTCTAGGCCATGCATTTAATCAGCAACTGTGACTTCTCTCTCCTCTGGTTCTCTTGTGTAAAGACAAAGATCTACTTAAAGCCTTGGTCTTAAGGGAAGATAGTCACAGAAAGACAGAAAGGAAGGCTCCTGACACCTTGAATCTCAGTACTAGACAAAGATGTCAGTAGACCAAGACACCTAAATGCTATTTCAGGGAGAAACAATCCAGTTTTTTAAAAGCAAGGAAGTACTAGAAGTCATTTGTTCTAGCCTTCAGCATTACACAAGCTAACACTACAGTAAAAATCTGTGCCTAACCTGCTCAGTGCACAAATATTTCTTTGGAAATGAACACTAAATTTTTGATCCTTTTAGAGTCGTGGTGGTACTGTGGTGGGAGAATGCCAGGAGGGTCTGTAGGCTTTTGGTCATGTTGTGATCTTTGGTCATTTAACTTCCAATAAAAATTACACACACACACACACACACACACACACACATTTAATATATAGTGTTTGTGTGTGTGTGTGTGTGTGTATGAATAATAAAAGGAGATTCACAAGAATGGCTTATAAGCAATAATTGGAGCTGGGAAGTCCAACAATGGCTGTCTGCAGGTTGGAGAGGCTGGCAGCATGGTAGCTGTGCAGTTTATGAAGCTTGATGCCCCAGCAATTCCTATCTCGTACTGAAGACCTTACTGAAGAGTCACTGGTCTTCATGCCATGATGGAAAGCCATGTCTGATGTCAACAAAGGATGGCAGTGACAGCAGCTGTACCAGCAACAGCAGCAAGAAAGATGACACACTCACTCACCAACAAGCAGTGCAGGCAAGCATACAGCTGAATGGTTTTCCATGGATATGTTCACATCTGGGTTCCTGTAGGCAGGTGACACCCACTCTGAAGCAGCATCTTCCTGAATGCAATTCTTCCTGGAACCCATCACTGGCTGATGCACATGTGTGTCTATTAGTTGAATTCAGATTCCATTGAGATGGCCATCAAGATTAACTGTCACAAAGATTGCACATAATGGGAATTCCAAACAATATTTTTCCTCTAGGAATTCTCCAAATTCAGTTAGGGTAAGCTCTAAAGAAAGTAACTCTTAGCCAGGCATGGTGGCTCACTCCTTTAATCCCAGCACTCGGGAGGCAGAGGTAGGAGGATCGCTGTGAGTTCTAGGTCACCCTGAGACTACATAGTTAATGTTAATTCCAGGTCAGCCTGGGCCAGAGTGAGACCCTACCTTGAAAAAACAAAAACAAACAAACAAACAAAAAAGTAACTCTTGTCATGTCACCCTTCATAAAACATTAAAACTATTTATTACCTTTTAAGGTTAATTATTAAAATTTTCAGTCAGGTTGCCTGTGGTTGCTCACTTCTGAAGTTTGTCCTTCCTCTGCATTCTAGACACACCCTCCTCTCCTCGTGTGCACCTCTGAGACGCACACTCCTCTGCTCGTGTGCACCTCTGAGACGTACGCTCCTTTGCTCGTTGCACCTCTGAGAGGCGCCCTCCTCTGCTCATGTGCACCTCTGGGACGCGCCCTCCTCTGCTCGTGTGCACCTCTGAGATGCACCCTCCTCTGCTTGTGCACATCTCTGAGCATGCTCTGCTTTTGTTGAGACTAGAAAAATTTCTCCAGTTAACTCATCTTATTCCTTCATCTCTTTTCTCTTTAGACATAAGTTCTTCAAAGGATTATTCTTCAGCTCCCCATGTCAATCCCCCTATTGTTTGTCATATTACCCCATGTGGTAGTTTGAATATATGTCCCCCAATATATTCAATGTTTTATTACTTTATAGTTTGCATCTGCAATCACCTTCCTAGAGGCAATGTCATTGGGGGCTGGCCTTAAGGTGTTAATGGTGGGTTTTAGATTCCATTGTAAAGATATGCAAATGTGCCTAGCAGGAGTTCCTGAAGTGTGCTGTGTGACCTTTTGGCTGTAGTTTTGCTCTGTGTGCTGTGGTGGCTGGTTGGCTTTCTTTCTCTCTGCTTGGCCCTGTGGAGAGCAGGCATCTTCTCTTGCCATTATGGAACTTCCCCTGGATCTGTAAGCTTCAATAAATAATATCCCTTCCTCCATAACTGTGCCCGGTCTGGAAGTTCATCTCGGCGAACCTGAAGCTGTCTGCTACACCCCATACTTTTTGTAACTTTTATTAGAGATTAAATATCATATATAATAAGAATTAAGTATATTTACTGTAATTTTCATGAGAAATGAGAATGCCCTTTTTGTTGCTAAGCCTGTGACCCAAACATAGCATCTTGCCTAGAGTAGTTGATCCAAAAGTTGTTGGTTATCACTAATCATCAAGGAACTGAAAGTTAAAACCATAAAGAGTTATCACCTCATAACAGTTATGGTGATGAATGTCACAAGATAAAAGAGGGAATCTTGCTACCTGTTGATGAAATTGTAAATTAGTAAAGTCATATAGACAACAGCATGAAACATTACAATAGAGTTACAATGTTATATATCCAAACAAATGAATTCCAGGTACATCCAACAGATGTTTACACCATCACATCTCATTCAGGTTGACTCACAATAGCCTTGGTGTGAAATCTACCCACAAGTCCTCAAAGGATGAATGGATAAAACAAATCTGCTATACATCCACAATGAAGTGCTGTGACTTCCAAGGTTTATTTTATTTTGTTTTGGCCATCCAAGAAGGAATTGCTGTGAGTTGTGACATGTATGAATCTAGAAGACTATGTTATGGGAAAAGCTACATAAAAGAGAATTAGCCACATGACCTCACTTACTTGTGTGATGGAAAATTCAAATTCATAGAAACATGGGAAATCTGTGGTTACCAGAAGCTGGGGACTGAGGGATAAAAGATAAAAGAGCACAGAATATGATTTGGACAACATGGATAAGTTGTGGAGATTTTTTGTACATCAAGGTAAACAGTAAATAACAATTTATTATACATTTGAAGATTGCTATCAGAGTAGGTTTGAAGTGCTCCTCTCACAGAAAAAAAATGAGATTTTGAGACAAGGTATTGGTGAAAAAGTTTTATTTAGTCATCCATAATGTTTTCATATGTCATAACACTATGGTGTATACCATGAACACCTAAAAATTTTACTTGATAATGAAAACACAGAAAAAGTGTTAGCCAATTAAATGGATGAATAGATAAATTACAAATACTAGACTCAATGTTAGATGTGCTCTCACTTGCATAGTGCTTTGTGTTTATATAAAGTTGGAATAGACATTTTCTTACTTTCCTCATAATAGTCTTGTGAACTTTATGGTTGGATGTTACCTGTTATATTTTCCACATGACTCTGGAACCAGATGCTCAAAGAAATCCAGTATTTTGTCCAAAGTCAAAGCTACCTTCTTAGCTCATAGCTGCACTCTTGTCTTCTGTGCTTTGCTCTTTTAAATAATTTGATATGTGGAACAGAGCAGGGTATATACATGTCATAACCACAATTTCATATAACCTGTGCTCAATAAGAAAAGAAAACCAAATGTTTGGTGAAGCTATTCTGGCATGCTTAAAGACATGCATGAACATCAGTGTGTTGCATAATGATTAGGTACAGATATGAAAACACTTGGATGAATTACCATAATTAGTATCCTTTTCCTTAGACATAGCCACCAACTGGGACACCTGGGAACATCAACAAATGCAAAATTCCAGTCAAATGACCATCCTGCTACCTAGGACTCCGCAGGGGATAGAAACCAGAGAGAACTTCCCTTTGACGAGCTAAGTGAGGAGAGGAAAAGCATGCAGCAAGTGTGTTTCACCCAGGGTCTCTGGGAATGAAAAGATAAGAGAGAAAAAAGGAATTGGCTTAGGGGGAGAATCAAGAGGCAATCTTGGAGGTGAGCATGGCTATAGAGGACCTCTTGAATCTCTGAGCACATGGAAGAAAAACCAACTCCCTCTCAGTTTCTCATACTATGCAGTCACCACATCGGTCACTTTTTGTGGACTCGACATGTGAAGGCCTTTTCTTACAAGTCAACACTCAATCTGCAGCACTAGATGCCAGCCAGGTGTTCTTTAATTACATTTAGGTCTGATGCTATCTATCTAGAGACAGTATCAAATCTCACAGGTTGAGAATTCAGTACCCAAGACTGCCTCTTCAGATTCCATCATTAGTGTGAGTCTCTGGAATTTCTGACTCATTGGTTACAAACTTAGGTTCCCATCACCCTTCCTGAGATTAATTTGTAAGAATATCTCAGAAGCTCACAGAAACACTATTTTTTAGACTTACTGGTTTATTATGAAGTAGATATTTTAAGCCAGTAAGATCTGGAAGGATCCAAACACTAGGGCATTTGTTATGTTGAATAGGAAGTTGGCCACTTTTCTGGAACATTCATGTTCACTGTCCTGGTAGGGTCCACATGCTTGGCTATACAGAACCCTCTGAATCCTTTCCTTTTGAGTTTTTATTAGAGACTTCATTGCATAGGCATGACAGAAGCATACACAGCCTCATCAAAATTTAATTTAAAAGGCCTGGAGACATGGCTCAGGAGGCAAAGGCACTTTCTAGCAAAACATGACAAATTGGGTTTGATTCCCCATTACCCACACAAAGCCAGATGCACAAAGTGATGTATGCATCAGGACTTTGCAGTGGCAAAGGGCCCTGGCATGCCCATTTCCTCTCTCATTCCCTCTCTTTTCCTTTCTCTCCTTCCAAATAAATTTAAAACTAATGATTAAACAAGACATGATTTAATGCGAATAGAGTGGACGGGAAACTACTCCAAAAGATTCTGAATTTATTTTCTTCATCATTCCTTCCTCGATGGGTATGGGAAAGAACTTTTTTCTGAAGTGGGTATCTTATTATCTCCTATCAGATGAGATTAATAAGAGAATTATTTATGGTGAGCAGCTCCAAAGCAGGTGGTGGAGAGAGAAAGATTCGGGTTTCTTTGACTTGCCTCAGGGAGTGAGCTATGATTCAGGAACTGTGGATGAACCCCAGATATGCACATTATTAACACAATAGTCTATGCCTATACCCCCAAGTGGATGCTTTGTAATCTTTGTAATAACTGGTGTTCTCATTTTGTACAAGTCATATTCATCACGGCCTTGGGGTGAAGACCAATCTAAGTTTTATTGTAACAACAGGCTATACCTTTTCAAAGGAATTTATTTTATGATCCACAAAGCTTTAGATGTCTAAGAATTAGTGAGATGTATGCTCATGGTCACTTTGTGTGCATTGGCATTTAGTATCCCTTGTTCCATTTGGTTCACTTGATAAATAGTTATACCATGTTAATTCTCTCACTATTTTATTCCTTTATTTTCCTTTGTATTTTTTATGGAAGTAGAATTTGATGAATACTTGCCATATCATTACATCCATATTTTAACCAGTAAAAGTTCAAGGTTTGAAAAGGAAGATTCTGATACAGCAAAACTTGATTAAGGATATTATCAATGAGCCCCAGAACAACAGAAAATGAAACTAAGATCCATCCACTATGCAGTTATGTGGCTTACAAGCAAAACTTACTCTTTCTACTTCATAAATCAGAAAATTCATCTTTTTATACAAAATCCTCAGCACCTGAATGCTGAGGCCCATTTTTTTCTGAGTGCTCATGTATAACAGGTAGGGTTAATGGCATCTCTGGTGTAAATTGCTGTTCCTTTATGTTCATGCTTATCTCGCAGTGATGGTGAATTCATGTGGCAGTGGTATTTTGTATTTTAGTAACTATTAATAATATGTTGGATTCAAATGAGTGAGTGAATAAATTTGTGTAATTTTTTAATATCTATACAGTATTCAAGGAATATACTGTCAGACATCTACTCTTTTCCATATATGAGCCCTGCATGAGGATTCAGCTATATAGTATTGTGTCAAAGACCCTAAATGTATATTTTCAGTGGTTGTCATTATCTGTAGACCCAGTGTTCCAATTCTGCTGGACATCTCATGGCTCCATGTTCATTTCAAAGATACCATGACTGAAACTAACACCAGCCATTTTTGAACATATAACTCTATCTTCTTGCTAGTGTACCAAGTCTTAGCTTAGCAACAACTATATAGTCTTGGTTAAAGTTCATCTCCAAATCTAAGTTTCTTCGTGTATCAATAGTTAATAGTAGTCATTTTAGTAGATGTTCGTAATACATTAAAGTCGGTTTATGATGTGTTCTGCAACTGTGAAGGTTACCTATATAGAAAGTGCAAGTGAATGAAGGAAACTTCAAACAATATACACATTTTATAGTGGAGGAAGTAAAGACATGAAGTAAATGGCCCAGTTTCCTAGAACATTTGTGTCTGAACCGCATCTGAATGAAGTCTGGTTATGGAGTGGGCTCTTCATTCTGCACTGGCCGTCTGTCAGGGTACTGTGTATCACACGTAGGTCACACAGCACCATCCTCAGTACTCAAAAGATAAACAAAACTACAGGGGTGAGGAGAGGACTTCAAACATTCTGAAAATCTACATTAAAAAAAATCCTTCCCAGGACATCTAATAGTTAACTTGGTTTAAGAACAAACATTTTAGACTCTCAAAAGTATTTATTCCTTTTATCCAGATGAAAGTAATTGAATCAATTTGACCCTGTGAAAACTTTTCATAATTGCTTCCACCATTAAGCCTAAAGAACCTTTTAGGAGAGTTCTGGCGGAAACTCTTTTCTAAAAGGACAATAGAAAAGTGATTATAAAAACACAAACTCACATACACACATGTTCATACACACACATACACACACACACACACACACAGAAAGAGAGAGAATTTCTGACCAGATGAATTTAATACATGGATTGTTCTATCATTTTCATTCTATTATTTTACATTTAAGAACAGATCCCTAAAAATATTCATCTTATACACCCAGAAAATCACTTTCTTAAGTTCATTATGCTATTGGGTTAAATATTCTATTTGGAGTGAAAATTCAATGTACTTTTTCCATCTACTAAGATGTATACTTTCTCTCCTAGCTACCAAAATATCTTCCAATTAGTTCCCATACAATTAAAAGAAGTCATATTGTCGGTCATCATACATGTCCAGAAAAACAGAACTGACCAAAAAAAAAAAAAAAAAAAAAAAAAAAAAAAAAAAACGCAAAAGAGTTTCACTTTTCTTAATGGAGTCTATTGTCCAATGTGTACATATGTACATGACAGTACATAATACTGAGCTACTGAAAGAATTTATTATTGAGATGTAACTATTTTTAACTATTTTTGTTGTTTATAAGCAGAAGGAAAAAATACCTAATACAAAAAATTCATTTGAATAACTTGGGATGGTTCACTCAAATGAAGACATGAATATAGATGTAAGATGCACCACTTTTCATCCTTTTGGCTAAGTTAAGTATGGTATCTGTTCCTATCTGTTTAATGTCAATGTAAGATTCAAATACAATAGGAACTGGGGAGATTATTGGGTCTATAGCACATTAAAAAGTCCATATAGGGCTGAAGAGATGGCTTAGTGGTTAAGTTGTTTGCTTATGAAGCCAAATGACCCAGATTTGATTCCCCAAGACCCATGTCAGCCAGCTGCACAAGGGGCACATGCATCTGGAGTTCGTTTGCAGTAGCTGGAGGCCCTGGCATGCCCATTCTCTCTCTGTCTGTCTCTCTTCTATCTCTCTCTCTCTCTCTCTGCTTGCAAATAATAATAATAATGTCCATAGTGATGAATCATTCCAAACATTCCTCCCAACATTGTATCATTTGATTTGGTGACCATGTCTCAAGAGAGAATTTCATTCACTTCATTTAGTTGCTATGACCAGCAACTATACAAAATACCCATTGGTAATTCCACTAAGGGTGCCATCAATGATGTGAGGTGAATCTTCAAAGTTTGCTGCTAACCAGAGGAAAAGAGGCTTCAATGTGTCATTCTGTATTTAAAGCTATTTAAAAATATTCCAAATAGTATTGATGCAAAAAAGTAAAAAATGTAGTATTATCTACTTTATTTCTTATCTAGCATCTTCTAATTAAGGTTATTAAGCCCTCACTAAACATCTCAAAATACTTTTATTTTGAATATTTTCTTTCTATGTCTTATTTTCTGATAAAATTGTACATATTTATAGCATACAACATAGTTTGATGTATGTATATATTGTAAATACAGATAACTCTTTCCCAAAATCAATTTCATTTTCTTTGGATATATACCTAGAAGTAGTCTTGCTGAATCATACAATTGTTCTATTTTTGATTTTCTGAGGAGCCAACATAACATTTTCCATATGACTTTGTAGTATACTTTCTTACTAGCAGTGTACAAGGATTTTCTATTCTCTTTAGCCTCACCAGAGGTATTATAGCTGATGTCTTTAATAAGCATCATTCTATACCATGGTGAGGTCAACTTATTGTGATTTTCAATTCACATCGATACGTAGTGATTTTCTTCATATACCTTTGGATTTTTTGTAAGGATACATTTAAAAAAAATACATACTTGGGTGTTTTACCTATTTTTAAAATCAAGATGTCTTCTTATTCTTGAGTTGTGTCATTTATATTTTAGATAGTAACCCTATATATCAGGTGTATGGTTAACAAATATCTTTCCAAATCTGTGGGTTTTCTTTTCCCTCTGATTCTCTTGGGCAAGGGATTTTCATTTGATAACGTTTCATTTGTCAACTTTTGATTTTGTTGCCTATGATTTACATACTAAAGTCATGGCCAAGGTCAGTGTTCTAGAGCTTTTCCTCTATATTTTCTTCCACTAGGTTTATAGTTCTCGTCTCATGTTTAAGTTTAAATCTGGTTTGAGTTGAGCATTGCATTTGATGAGACATAAAAGATCGATTTTTTGCTTCTGCCTAGGGATATGTACTTTCCCAAACTTCGTTTATTGAAGAGCTTGTGCTTTTGTCTTTGTGTGATCTTGGCACCTTTGTCAAAGATACAATGACCATAAATATGTGGATGGATTTCTGATCCATTAGTTGCAGTCTCTGTTTTGATACAAGCACAAACATTGTTTGTACTACTGTAGCTTTGAACCATGATTTGAAATCAAATAAAATGGTGCTTTTAGTTTTGTTCCTTCTGTTCAAGACTGATATAGATAACCAATAAGGTGTGTGTTCCTTGGTGTGCAGGTGTGGGCACACATGTATGCACATACATGTGGAGGTCACAGGGCAATTTCAGGTGTCATCCTCACGAATGTCATCTATCTTTTCTTGAGGCATCCATCTTTTCTCATTGGCCTGGAGCTCACTAAGCAGGCTAGTCTGGCTGGCCAGTGAGCCTAGGCAGCCCCTGTCTGTGCCTCCCCAGCACTGAGATGACATGCACTTGCCACTGGGAATCGAACTCAAGTCCTCACTTTTGTAACTACCTACTGTACTATTTCCTCAGCCTACTCTCCAATATCCATTTTTTTAAAATTTAGAAATATTTTTATTTTAGGGATTATAAAGCTTCGAAATCTTTTGAAAATATATATTTAATTTTTTTCCTTTTAATTGACAGCTTCCATACTTATAGACAATAAACCATAATTCCTTCCCCTCCCCCACTTTCCCCTTCACAAATCTTCATTCCATCATATTCCCTCCTTCTCTCCCTCTCTCCGTAGTCTCTCTTTTATTTTGATATCATCATCTTTTCTTCTTATTGTGAGGGTTTTGTGATGATAGTGCTAGGCACTGTGGAGTCATGGATATCAAGGCCAATTTCTGTCTGGTCAATTGCATCGTAAGCATTCCTGCTTTTCCTCCAGCTCCTACATTCTTTCCACCACCTCTCCCGCAATGGACCCTGAGCCTTCATTTGTTATCTACATGAAATTCAGGATTAGTTTTCCTTTTATGTTAAAAATGCTACTGTGGTTTTAGATACTGCATTGTAGCTCTGCAATTTCTTTCTGTAATATTTTAGGCTTTTAAAGTCTCCCATTTGGTTAAATTTATATCTGACTATTTGGTGGGGGGTACTATTATAAGTGAATTTATTTATTTATTTTAATTTCTGTTTTGGAAAGTTCGGTGTAGGAAAATGCTACTGATTTTTCCATAGTGATATTTTTTTCTGAAATTTTACTGAATTTGTTTAATAATTTCTGAGTGGAGGCTTTACGGATCTATCATCTATGTTTTCATGCATCTACGCATCTTCTAATCTATCATCTATCTGCAATGATCCTATTGTAAGCAAACAGACTATTCCACTCACTGTCTGTTTCGGTAGAATTATTCATTTATCGTCTTGCTATATTTCTCTTCAGAATAGAAGTGGCAAAAATAAGCACTTTTTGTCAGGCTTCTGATTGCACAGGGAAAGCCTTTGGCTTTTCACCACTGAACATGTTATTAGCTGTGGGGTTGTCTTGTAGGCTTCATGATGTCTCTAATTTGTTGAAAGTTTCTTTTTTATTATAAATGGACAATGAAGTTTGTCAAAAGCTTTCCTGTATTTTTCATAATGACGGCATGGTCTTTTGTCTTCCTTCTATTAATGTGGACCATTGTGTGTATTGTATTATACTTGCATACTATGGATAAATTCTACTTTATCAAGTTGTATCCTATCAATATTCTGTTGAATTATTTGTCTTAGTTTTCATTGAAGATTTTCAAATTTATTTCAACAGAAATATTCTAGCTCATACATATTGTGGTGGCTCACAACTATAATCCCAGCACTTGAGAGAGAGAGGCAAGAAGATGTTTGCAGGTGTGGGCCTAGCCTGTCTATATAGCAAGTTCCAGATAATCCAGGGCTATATAGGGAAAACATTTCTTAAATAAATCAAAACATATTTTGTATTGAAATGTCATAGTGTATCTAGCAAACGCATACAATTATTATGGGTTGATTAAAAAATTAAATATCATTAAGGAGATGAAAATTCTAACTATCCTTATTAATCCTTCCATATTATACACATGTGTCAAATCATCACACTGTACCACATAAACATATACAGTTAACATGATAATAACATAGTTAATTAAAATGAATATTTGGTATAATTCACAAGTATAACAGTCAGGTCTTAGAATTTTTTTGTCAGAAGTTTTCAATTACTCATTCCATCTCCTTACTCATTATTGGTATGTTCAGGTTTTCTATTCATGATTTCAACTTGTTGTCGATCTTCATAGGCTACAAAACTAGAATTTTTCCATTTTTCCTTGGATATCCAATTCATTTATGTGTGTTGGTTCATAGTAATTTCTTACGAGCCTTCATGATCATATGGTCAGAAATATGTGCTTGTCAGAAAGGTCAATTGGGAAAAACTAAATATTATTTAAAAGATAAAACTTAAACATAAGTACATAGCAAAATGTAAAGTCAAACAAACAAAAATGTAACACCCAAAAGTATCTAGAATAAACTTTATGTAACTATGCTAATGTCAGAGACACTATACCTGTGTGCATGAAGCACAGTGGAAGTAAAATATGGTCATAAAATGATGAAAGTTCACCTATTAGGAATGTGTAGCAAATTGAAGTTTATATACATCTAGTTACAAAGCTAATAATGTAAAAACTAAAAAAAAGATGGCAAATGAATCTAGTAAACAGAGTAGAATATTTTCAAAGCAAAATTTTCAGTGTGATAAAAAAAGGTAGGTGAAGAAATCAAGAAAAATGGGGTATTTAAAATGTATTAATAAAATATTCCCTAAATTATAAGATAGAGCTCTTCAAATGTCCAATAACATAAAAGTATCTCTGTTTCATATGCTATGCCACCTATACATAACAATATTTGTAAAAATACTATATTCCTAGACTTTACTAATTGTAATAGGATTAACTTTGAAATTAGTAGTAAAAATAGCTGTAAGATCACCAAAACTTGAAAACTATATAAGTCATAAGTAAAAGAATTATAAATGAATGAAAAATATTTTAATAAAATATAATTACTGGAAATATGTAGCATATGTCCTATGGTGATAAAACTATCTTTAGAGAAAATTCATATCATCAGTCTATGGGTATCTACCTGCAAAAGTTTATTGAGAGCCAACTATTTAAACCTTAATATTAGAATAAAGAAGATGGTGAGAGTGGGTACCACTCTCTTGTTCCAAACCTTAATGGGAACACTTCAAGTTTTTCCTCATTTAGTATGATCTGGGCCTTAGTTGCATTATAAGTATCCTTTATTATGTTGAGATATGGTCCTTCAATACCAAGTCTCTTGTGTTTAAGTTTATTTATGTGGTGAATTACATTAATCAGTTTCTGTATGTTGAACCATCCCCTTGTCCCTGGAATGAAACCTACTTGATCCAGGTGGATAATGCTTTTGTTGTGTTCTTCAATTTGGTTTGCAAGGGTTTTATTGAGCATTTTTTTTTTCAGTTTTTCTAGGTAGGGTCTCACTCTGGCCCAGGCTGACCTGGAATTCACTATGTAGTCTCAGGGTGGCCTTGAACTCACAGCGATCCTCCTACCTCTGCCTCCCGAGGGCTGGGATTAAAGGCGTGCGCCACCACGCCCGGCTATTGAGCATTTTTTTGTGTCTAAGTTCATTAGGTTTACCGGTGTATAATTTTTTATTTTTGTTGAGTCTTTGTCTGGTTTAGGTATTAGAGTAATGCTGGTTTCATAGAAGGTGTTTGGAAGCATTCACTCTTTCTCAATTGTCAAATAGCTTGAGGAGAAGTGGTTTTAGTTCTTGAATGAAGATTTAGTAGAAGTCAGCAGTGAAACCATCAGGGCCTGGACTTTTATTTTAAAATATTTCATTGAATTATTTATATGAGAGAGAGAGAGAGAGAGAGAGAGAGAGAGAGAGAGAGAGAGAGAGGAAGAGAGAATGGGCATGCCAGGGCCTTTAACCAATGCAAAGAAGCTCCAGAGGCATGCGCCACCTTGTGCGTCTGTCTTATGTGGGTACACATAAGTGGGTCCTTAGGGTTTGTAGGCAAGTGCCTTAACCACTAAGGCATCACTCCAGCCCAACTTTTTGTTGCTGTTGTTGTTGGGAGATTTTTAATTACTTTTTCAATTTCACTAGAAGTAACAGGTTTGTTTAGGAAGTCTATCTGTTCTGGATAGTTTTGGAAGGTGATAAGATATCCCAGATAGAACATCAAATGACCATGCTGGATCTGAAAGGGAAACTAACTCCCTTCTGGCTAGCTCCATAGTCCTGGAAAGTACTATGGGAGCCACTGAAGAACAACAGTCATCAACAGCATGAATAAGCAGGGGACCCTGCAGACTATGAAATCAATCAGTCAGGTAAGAAATACATATTGTACAATAGTGGCACACAGCCTCTGAGGGCAATCAACTGTTCTCTGATTGGCCATAAGGGCTGCTCAGTGGGAGAGAACTCCAATCTGGTACTGGAAACCAAATATGATTCCCATAGTCAGGAAACTCATACTTCAGAGAGAAGCCCCCACTGCTCTCTGGAGAAGAAGAGTGGGCTTGCACACCAAAAATCTCTTAAATAACTATGCACACCCTCTTTAAGCCAAGCTGCTCTCACTCTTGGTTGGAGAATCTGTCTTACTTTACAGATGGCAGAGAAAATGGAGGAGAGTCAAGATCCAGTAATAATAACTGACTGTCCACTATGAGACTTGCCACCCCTTCCATATCTGCCAGGGCCAGGGGAACTTGCAGTGGAAGTGGCACCATGAACACTGCCCTACTGCTAGCCTGAAGACCAGCTCCAAGGTGATGGTGGCAGACAGGTTATCAAGCAAAACCTGTCAAAGTAGAAATCCAGAGACTACAAAGAAGTCAACACTAAATTAGGCTGCAAACAGGCCTGCCACAGCTCAGGCAATGTTGTGAAAAAGGGAGCAGAAAGATTTTAAGAACCACAGAGTGGATGGGAATACCCTGAGGCACAGTCCCCCTCCTACTGTCCCATTAGAACTGATTGTGGCCTTCATGACCCACAATAAATCCCATAACTCCACAGAGGAGGGCCCCAAGGAAATAGGAACAAGGATGAGGGAATAAAAGAGTAATTTGCTAAAAAAAAAGTAAGTGCAGAATGAAAGAATACAAGTTAATAAAGTTGAATGCAATAACAACTTAACAATAGAGAAAAAAATCCCAAACCAAAAGCTGTTATATTCAGAAGGGGAGAAAAGTAATAAATACATAAGGAAATTAACCAAGAAAATGAATAGAAAGAGAAATATAGTCAACATTAAGTAATGAAAGCAGGAATTTCACAGTAGATTCTATATACCTTAAACAACAATCAATGAACATGATAATTTTTTTGCATTCAAAATTAAGAGTTTAACAAAATTAACCCAGAATGGTGTATAATACTTAATTTTTCAAAAACAAAAATCAAAGGAAAAATTTCAATTTATTTTTAAAGTCAGAATTATTCTGATACTAGTCTTAGGAAAATAAGAATTTACTAGAACATTTTTGTTATGAGCATGAATTAAAGATCTTAAAGTAATGTTACCATTTCTCATTTAGAAGTTTACATAAAGATTTATTTATTTTATTTTATATTTTGGTTTTTCAAGAATTTCAAGAATTCACTCTGTAGTCTCACGCTGCCCTTAACTCATAGTGATCCTCCTATCTCAGACTTCTAAGTGTTGGGATTAAAGGCATGCACCACAATGCCTGGCAAAGAAATTTGTTTCTTAATCATCTTGAATTTCACTGGCTATGTGACCACTTAAAACTATTTTTTCAAGTTTCCGTTGCAGATATATGTATGTGTGATAATATGACTACATTGTGGGTAAATAGATGGATTAGAAGTGGTACCTTCAATTTATAAACCATGACCTTCAAAGAAGATGCCTTTTCCTCAACTCTTTCCCTCATCCTGCCAGCCGTACTGTTGCTGTGAATGAAGGCCAGATCATAGGAACAGCAGAGCAAGCTTAAACAAACTTGGTTCTCAATGTCATGGAAGCATTATACAAACCCAGTATATTCAATCTCAGTTATTAGATGAAAGACGTAAGCATGTCACGTGTCATGGCTCATCCATCAGCTGAATCCACACTCTAATTCAGCAATTTGGTTAACCAGACTTTTGTACCCATGACCACCTTCTTAAAGTTGTGCCAACAAGATGGGGGTGCATCCATTATGATACTAAAAAAGACTGCTTTGGGGACTGTCAAGCAACATTTTAATTCAATTAATTTATTTGTGTGTGTCTGTGCGTGTGCATGTGTGTGTGTGTGTGTGTGTGTGTGTGTGTGTGTGTGTGTGCATGCGTGCTGATGCAAATGAATCCCAGACACATGCACCACTAGCATCTTTCTTTATGTGGGTGGTTTGGAATTGAAGCCTAGCCAGCAGGCTTTGTAAACAAACACCTTTAACTACTGAGTCATGCCCTCCCCCCCTCTAGCCTCTGAAGCAACATTTTAATCTATTGGTTATGTTGAAACTATTTCCATAACAATGAACTTAGAGCAGTGACCAAGAAAATTACATTATCAACAATAAATTAATCCACTAGTTTGAACGAGAACCAGCTATTGTTGTAACAAGTCACAAAGGGATACAGATCATTTTTGTGTTTATGAAAGGCCCTGAAAATACCACATACTCAAAAGCATAAGTCAGTCACAAACATTGTTGGGAAGCACATGGTCTCAACCTCTATAACACGAGACTCTTGAATATAGAAGGTCTTATTAGACATCATGTCTTCGCAGCAATAAGGTCTTGCTAAATGGAGTGCTCATGTTTATTGCCATTAAGCTAAGACATATTGTAGCAATATAGAGAAGAGAAATTATCTTTGCCAACAGAAACCACAATTTTCTAAAGTACAGTATCTCAAAAGATGCTGTCAAGATGAGAGCTTATATTTTTAATAGATTGGCTTTAAGATATTTCTTCTTATAAAACAATGTAATCTCATCTGCCATATACCTGGTCTCGGGGAAGAAAACAAAGTTCTTTGAGGAGCCAAATCATCACAACGAAGCATAAAGATAAGTAGGAGAAAGGAGTAATTTGAAAAGTGGGCTGAATTATTGGCTGCAGGCTGTTTTTTAAACAGGATATAATATCTAATAGATTTTTTGTTGTGCCAATAATTCACCTTAGAAAAAGCCAATAGTGGCAAGGAAGCAATAGTGCTGGTGATTTTCTCACATTAGAATGTGAGCTAAAACAAAATGATTAAGAATAAAAACAAAAAAGCATTGCATTAATGCCTGTTCTGGGTTCTCATTGCACAGAAATTGTAACTTGAATATCTGATTATTCAAATATTTAGAAATTGCTTTTTCAGCTGTCAATGCACGGTTTTGTCTGATGTTTTTAAGTGTGGTGAGCTGTGTCTACATGTCAGGTAGTGCGGGGATCATCAGAGACAGAGGATGAACAAGTTCTCTTAACTTTATTGGAGATAGAGACAAAATATGTAGAATATAGGAAAAGCAGTCTGCCAGGAGTTAGTCAGGTTGGCAATATAGCTACAAATATAACCCCAGATGCTTTTGCAGATATACATTTATTGAAATGGTATACATTTATCAGAACAGCATGCAAAGCCAGGCATGGGGCCACACGCCTTTAATCTCAGCACTGGGAGGCAGAGGTAGGAGGATCGCCACGAGTTCGAGGCCACCCTGAGACTACATAGTGAATTCCAGGTCAGCCTTGGCTAGAGTGAAACCCTACCTCGAAAAACCGAAAGAAAGAAAGAAAGAAAGAAAGAAAGAAAGAAAGAAAGAAAGAAAGAAAGAAAGAAAGAAAGAAAGGAAAGAAAGAAAGAAAGAAAGAAAGAAAGAAAGAAAAGAAAGAAAAGAAAGAAAGAAAGAAAGAAAGAAAGAGAAAGGAAGGAAGGAAGGAAGGAAGGAAGGAAGGAAGGAAGAAAGGAAAGAAAGAAAGAATAGTAATAGTATGCAAATATTGGAAAATGTTCTGGAGTACTCAGTACAGTATGGTTTGAGGCAGTAGAAAGTTAAGAGCCTCTACATGTGTATGGCTGCTACATGACATTTTATGACAACTGGGAGCAAAGGGACAGATGTACATATACCATAATGACAGTCCATCAAGTTATAGCTTGGGTTGAGGGAGTGAAAGTCAAAAGCATACCTAGAATATACTAGCATTAATTGCAATTAAAATTATGCCTTCAAAAATATTGCATATTTTTAAAACCATCCAAGGAAGGAAACACTACAGACACTTAGAGTGAAGGATTATTATGAGAAGAGGCAATGAAAGGCAAAATGAAAAACAGAAGACTAATTAAACAGAGGCAGAAAGGATAAGTAGGACACTCCAAATAGGATCATATGTACTATAATATATACATATTATACATGCAATATATGTGATAGTAAGAGGAAACTGCACATAAAAATCTTACTACTGGGCTGGAGAAATGGCTTAGTGGTTAAGGTGTTTGCCTGCAAAGCCAAAGGACCCAGGTTCAATTCTCCAGGACTCACCTAAACCAGATACATAAGGGGCACATGTGTCTGGAGTTCGTTTGGCTAGAGGCCCTGGCGTGCCCATTCTCTCTCTGTCGGTTTCTCTTTTATCTCTCTCTCTCTCTGCTTGCAAATAAATAAATGAAATTTTAAACAATCTTATTACTATGTAAGTCACTCTGTATTTCCTCAATAATGATCCAAGTCAGGGAGTTAACAATGGCTACTATTATCATGTATTATAGCTATTCCTTCAGATATTACAAATTGCCCTTTAGTGCCTTTAGCAGAAAATAAATTAATTAGTTAATTAAACATCTTTCTCATCCATTCTATTTATTTTTCCTATTCTTTAGTTTCCTTTATTCTGTAATATTATTTGTTTTTTCCTTGTTGTTTTATGACCTAGGGTGTTTTTGATTTTCTGATAGAACGTTGTTGAATTTGGGATTATATGACACTTTTTAATGACTGACTTTATAGTCAGGTTATAATTTTTTTTAGGAAGGCAAATGTCAGGCTCTTCATAAAGCGCACATTGGGATGTCACATAGATTTTTTTTTGTCACTACCAGCAATATTTTGATTTCATCAACCTGTTACTTCCATGATATTTAAATTGTTACCTCCATCTGACAAATGAATTATTTCAGGTGGTTTTCTTTTTTTTTTTTTTTTTTTTTAATTTTATTTTGGAGAGAGACACAGAGAGAGGGAGAGGAAGACAGATAGAGATGGGTGCGCCAGCAGCCTCTCAGCAGCTGCGAATGAAATCCAGATGTGTTGGCCCCATTGTGGGCAAGTGCAGTATTGCGCCGTTGCGTCACTTTGCATCTGGCTAAAGGTGGGACCTGGAGATTGGAACTGACATTCTTAGGCTTAGCGGGCAGGCACCTTAACTGCTAAGCCATCTCTCCAGCCCTCAGGTAGTTTTTAAATATAGTACTTACATTTCTTGAGTTTCTATTTCACTCCTAAAATATCTCATCTTATTATCCATGATATCAAACCTCTCTTGTAATTTTTTTAAAATGTTATTGGTTGATTGATTGATTTATAAGGAGAGAGATAGGGGAAGGGAGATATGTATATTAAATGGAAACACTATATATATATATGGTATGTAGAGAGAGAGAGAGAGAATACAGAGAGAATGAGTATACCAGGGCCTTTAGCCACTGCAAAGTCACTCCAGTTGCATGAGCCACTTTGTGCATCTGGCTTTATGTGGGTACTGGGGAATCAAACCCAGGTGGGTAAGCTTTGCCACCAAGCACTTTAACCACTGAAACTTCTCTCCACTTCTCTCCAGCCCCCTTATAAGTTTTTATACACATGTCCAACTTCTTTGACATTCTTGCCTAATCATTTCCACATATAAGTCATCTCTTCCTATCAATTACATACTCTCTTGATTATAGGCCACACTGCCCACTTTTTATTTTATCTCATGCTTAGTGTATAAAAGATTATACTCTAGGGCTGGGAAAATTGCTCAGTGGTTACAGGCACTTGCTTGCAAACCCTGCCAGCCTGAGATCATTTCCCTAGCAACTATGTAAAGCCAGACGCAAAGTGACAAGTGTATTTGTGATCCCAGTGCACCTATGTCAGTGGAAGACAGATCCAGGAGAATCCTAAGTAGGAGAATCCAGCTAGTCTGGTGTTTGAAGTGGCAAGAGACCCTGTCTCAAGGAAGGTGGAAGAAGGAAACGAACACCTCCAAGTTATCCTTTGACCTCCACAAGTGCCATGGCACACGTGTGCCCACACACACACACACATATACATGTACACAAGCAAATAAACAAAACGTTAGAATCTGAAGAAAATATTACCACTTGTTCGTTTTGATTCAGTTTCAGAATTTGGTGGTTGGTATAAGGCTGGCCATCCAGATCCTCTCAGAGTTGACTTGCACAATACTCAGCTGCTTGCACTGAATTTAGATGTCGTGTTAGTTATCACTGAATTTTGTGATTATGTCAATAACACCTGTTTTCCTCTGTTCAGTGGAGATCATAGTGTGCTTTAACGGGGGACTTGCTGGACGGCTAGTTCCATTATCTGTACGTGGTTCCACTTTACATTCAGTTCCACTGAACAATCTAATCACCGCGCAGTTAGGTGGTCTCTCCTTCTCTTACCTGCCTCTCCATTAGCAGTAGGCACCTTCCTACCCACAGTCGTGCAGAGAACAGTTGTTTGTTCCCAGGCATGGAAGCTGTACAAAAGGGCCCTGCCTCTGAAATTAGCTTCCCCAACACTTTCTCACATCTCCTCTTTCCCATCCTGCTGAGAGCCATTAATTTTATTTTGTTTAAATGTTTGCTGTTACCATTGTTAGGAAGGGGTTTCACAGCCTTACTGAGGCGCCTTCAGTATAGTCTCAGGTATTTTACATTCTGACCTAATGCTTAAATACCATGGTTTTAAATGGAAACACTAAAAAAGCCCAATCATCTACCAATAATAATTCCTACTTG
Source organism: Orientallactaga sibirica (assembly GCA_036365145.1). Classification (NCBI taxonomy): domain Eukaryota; kingdom Metazoa; phylum Chordata; class Mammalia; order Rodentia; family Dipodidae; genus Orientallactaga; species Orientallactaga sibirica. The sequence goes on from JAEOAD010000027.1 coordinate 6,122,841, forward strand.
TTAATATGTTATAATGTATATTCAAGTTATTTACCAGTGTAGTCACTCATAAATATTTCTCTATTACAAATTGGATAGAATGTAAAGCCAACAAAATTAATTGTCATCAAATCAATGAAAATCATACAAACAATGATACTAAGTAGTTAGATTTAAATTTTAAGTAGTAGTCATTTTGTTGGGACTTTCATAATATTTTATTATCATTCACATATATACATATTAAACATGTTGCTTAATTAGGTCAGTTAGTGAAATTTTAAAATAAAATTGCTGGATTAGTTGCATTTCATTTGTTAATCTTAAAGTAAGTAATTAAGACAGCAAGAATACAATAGGCAAATGATACATACTTAGAACATGTAATGATTATATATTTATGATATAGTATGAAGTGTTATTGATAACAAGTGTTTATTCTTCTAATAATTACAGGAAAAATCATTTTAAACAAAGGGATAGAGGCATAAAATATATTTTAAAACGTTATTTTAAAAATATTTAATTTACTAATTTGAGAGAGAAAGAGGGAGGGAGAGTGAGAGAATAGGTGTGCCAGGGCCTCTAGCCACTACAAAGGAACTCCAGACACATGTGCCACCTTTGTATCTTTCCATGGGTATTAGGGAATCGAACTCAGGTACTTAGGCTTTGCAGACAAGTGTCTTAACCACTGAACCATCTCTCCAGCCTGAAAAAAATGTTATTTTTAAAAGGTTAAATAATATGATGAAACCAGGAGTCGTAACAGGATATGAAATACATCTCAGGTTAAAATCCAAACCTCTGTGATATGCTCCCTTTCTACATTCAGTTGAAGAAGCTCAAAAGCTATTGGAGTATTTTGTGGACTAAAGATATAGATTTTGTGAGTCATTGGCACATAGAAGCTAATTGAATTTGAGGTTGTGGATATGCCAATTAAAATAATTTCATATTCAAATGAGGTATTAAAGGCATGCCATAATTTCATTAACATAATTTCATTTACAAACTCTGAAATGTTTGTAATTTCTAGATGACATATCAATTTCCTTTGATAGAATGCAGCATATTTGGTTTCTGAGAGTCTTCATATCTCTCTCCCTCCCTCTTTAATATTCTAATGAACACCAAGAAAACAAATTTCCTATTCTAAAATCAGAAAACTAGCTATAACTTAACTTACATTTGTCTATGTGGGCCTGGTTCTCCTGCACCCAGCCCAACTCTCAATGGAATAACCACTCTCCTCAAATTTATGCTAATTCTGCCACTGTCCTTTTTGCTCCTGATGGATAATTCAGCTATTTATTTCCAGTTGCAAACAAGCATAAATCATGAAACCATGGGTGTTGGTAAACATGAAGATCAATCCTTTGGAGTTTCTCCTCCAGAATGAAATTTCTAGATTATGAGGTAGGTAAGCGTGTATGTTCATATGGAAGACCATAAGCATTTCACCAAGCTTTATAATTTTATTGCTAGCATATGAAAATCCAACCTGTTCCATTCCTTCTCAACAATGTAGCCTTATTTGACTTTTAAAGTCTTATTTGACTGAATATGTAATGGCATTGCATTGTGGGTTGTATTTGCATCTCCATAATGATAATGAGGTGTAACTATTTTTTTTTTTTGAGGTAGGGTCTCGCTCTAGCCCAGGCTGACCTGGATATGTAGTCTCAGGCTGGCCTCAAACTCTCAGTGATCCTCCTATCTGTGCCTTCTGAGTGCTGGGATTAGGCTCTCTCTCTTTCTCTCTCTCTCTCCATATATATATATATATATATATATATATATATATATATATATATATATGTAGATAGATAGATAGATATAGATTTAGATATTTTCACTCTGTTTTGTGAAGTCCAAAACTCTTGATTTTCTGCCCTTTTCATCATATATTGCAATGACTTAATGTTGTTTACATTTCTTGATATAAATGCTTATTTACATATATTTTCTTAATACATGAAGTCACAATGAACAGCTTTTACCATTTCAATTTGTGTTGTGTCTGTGTATATGAGTTTGTATAAATACTGTGTGGCATGTATTTTCTTTTCCAATACCATAAAGGTATTTTTCACACTTGCTCATTTACGGAAATCTTTTCTCCAGCATGGTTTTGCATTAGTGAACTGGTGCCTCTCTGTCATTTCATGTGGGTTAGGTTAGAGTATGGTGGCTGGGAAGAGGAAGATATCAGCGTTCTGCTAAATCACTTTGAATCCATAGTTGGACTTTCCTCCTCTATCTCCCCAGCTGACCTCACATAGTCTTCATGACTTTGAAGTCTACTAGTGTGTTGAAGATTTCAAAATTCCGAACAGACAACCAGTGCAGAGTCTTTCACTGATTTCCAAAGTCACACAGTCCATGTATGTAACTGTTTTATGAACATCTTCCTTTGCCTGGATTGTGAATAGGATTCTTTATGTTCTAAAATGTAAAGATATGTACACTTTCTATTAGTATAAATGCAAGAATTTAGAAACTGACTAAAAGTGTTATCTATCACAACATATGAGGCCATGGAAAATATTTTGCATTCAAATTATCACAACCTCCTTTTGCACTCAAAGTAAAAGCCTTATTCTCTAACATAGTGCAGAAGGTCATGCATAAATGTGTCCCTGACTTTTTCATCTTCACTCTGACCTTAATAGGTTTTAGCTCTTTCCTTAGGCATATCTGACTTCTTAAGGTGCTTACTTCTTACTTTCTTAATGGACTGTGTTAAAATGTGTTCTCAGAGCCAGGAGTGATAGTGCATTTCTTTAATCCCAGTACTGAAGAGGCAGAGGCAGGAGGATCACTATGAGTTAGAGACTTTGAGAGTACATAGTGAATTCAAAGTCGGCCTGGGCTAGAGTGAGACCCTACCTCAAAACAAACACCAAAAAAAGAAAAAAGTGTTCTCAGAATATCTGTCCTAAACAAATGTTATATAGTACCCTATTTATTTTACTTATAGAATTAAAAAAATTAAGAATGTTAGTAGTGTAGCTGAGGCAAGCCTGCAATATGTGTTTTTAATTTTAATTTGGTATCCTTGTATACTAGAAAGGGATTTAAATATAGCAGAGCTTGAGGCCACACCCTCAGATCAATGCAAAGATGCAAGGTAGCCTGGGGCCTGGCAATGCTAAATCCTGCAGGTCTGCAGACTACGTGGACTCTCCTCCCTGAAGATCTGCCTCTTTCCCAGGGCTATGTCAAGCACCCTCCTCCTTTCCCTACCTGGAGTGTTTTTACCTTTAAAGAAAACTTGTCCTCCTCTGCATCTCCAGAGGGTATCTTTCCTCTTCATAACACCTCCCCTAGTTTCCTTAATGACTGTTGACATTTGGAAACAAAAGCCAGGAGGGAACCAAATGTCACTTTTCTGCCACAGATTTCCCCAAAGCCCTAATCAGAAATGGAAAAGATGCAAGACTAGATTCAAAAAAGAACACATTTGTATCATCTTTTTGATTTTGTTTGTTTTTGAGGTAGGGTCTCACTCTAGTCCAGGCTGACCTGAAATTCACTATGTAGTCTCACGGTGACCTCGAACTAATGGTGATCCTCCTACCTCTGCTTCCTAGAGTGCTGGGATTAAAATCTTACCCTTAAAAAAAGTTTCAAAATTACCACTTCTGTGGAATGAGTTTGCGTATTGTCTGTCTTCTTCAATACATTGGGGCATTATGAGGAGAGGAATTGTATTTTGGGTTACCTTTCTCCTGGGACAAAATTCAAGATAAAAAAGCACTTTATAAGGAGGCAGGACTTATTTCAGCTCTCAGTTCAAGGTTGCAGTGCATTTTGTCAGGGAAGCTATGGTACAGGAGCATAAAGCAGCTGCTCACATTGCATCCATACCCAAATAGCAGAGCATGATGAAGAAGGGCACCCAGCTAGCTTTCTCCTCTGTATACAATCCAGGGTCTCAGACCTTAGAATTGTGCCACTCCCACTTAACCTTAATCACAGACATGTCTAGAGGCTCATTTCCTATGTGATTCTAGGTCCTGTCAGGTTGACAATCACTATAAACTATCACAGGGACTGGACTGTACTGTTCATCATTTACCTTTAGAGTCTGGCACACGTTAGGTAAATTGCAAACTCTTATTGAGAGCCTGGATTAAGGTGGGGGTTGTCTGCTTTATCAACTTTATTACCAACTTGTTAAATCTAGGGTGCTGTCTTACATCTAACCCTAAAGACTACAAAAATTAAGCTGCCCAGAATCCTATCAAATTATTAACTTTTATTCTAACTAATGAAAGATTTCATTGTCTTTTATTGAAATATAAAATTTTTCCAAAAGAATTCAAACCTAAATGTTTTGCTTGCATTTTAACAAAATCAATATAAGTAGCTCAAGGAAGCCTTATAGATACACAGCACAGGGTAAGCACGTAGGAGACAGCAGGACCCTCCAGAGACGAGAAGCAGCTCAGGAAACCATAGTCTTTTCTAGCAATGCAGCCTCCCCATGTTCATATCCTGGGTAAACAACAACACACACACACACACACACACACACACACAGGCACACACACACACACACATTGAATGCCAAACATTGACCAAAGCAAGAGAACACATAATGCATACTCCAGCATTAGTGAATCTTCCTGGTAAAGGAGATTGTATTAAAATCATTACTATCAGAATAAGATGATCAGTAAGCACCTGTAATCACAGGCTACATGGATTCCTACCTGATTATAAGCACATTTCTGGACAAAACTTGGTGGGTGTCTGTCTGGTTGTCATTTCTGAGGAGTACTCTCATTTCATCCTGGAATATCTACAATCTTGATGCTCAGGGGCTGGGGAGATGGCTCACTGGGTGAAGTGATTGTTAGTTAAATTTTAGGACCTGAGTTTGAATCACCAGCACCCATGGAAAAGCCAGAGGTGCCTGTGCACACTTGTGATTCAGCACTGAGAAGGCAGAGGCAGGAGGATCCCTGGGACTTGCTGGCTAAGTAGTCTAGCTGAGTCAGTGAGCTCCAGGTTCAGTGAGACTGTTTCAGAAAGTAAGATGCAGAGTGACTGAGGAAATCAGCCCATATCAATGCCTGGACTTCACACACATGTATATACCAATGCATGCATCACTTCACACACCCATGAGCCCAAACACATATGAGCACATATACACACACCATACACTTGTAAAAAGAAAGCCTCAATTATCAAATTGGGATATCATCTAAAAGTAAAGGGTAATTTATTTAGTATTTGCTATATCTTAGGACATATTAATGAAATTTCATATATTCCATTTTATTATACATATAACTCAGGTCAGATTTTATGTTTTTTAAGTTTCATATTCTACATTGTCACCCACATCACAAAATGATTACTAATGTTCTATAAAACTTGTACCATACATCTCCCCTTCAAAAGAAAAGTTATTAGATTCAAATGGAAATGTTATATCTTCATTCAAAATGGCCAGCTGTACAAGGGGAGAGTGGTACAGACATGGAGGCTTAGAGCTCTATTCACAGGGACCTCGAGGCTTTGCCAACTCGAGACTCGGCATCGTCACTCTGGAGTGTCAAGGGGCTGTCAAACACACAAAACAAAATGGAAACAATATGTGCCTCCCTGGTGGAGGCTTGATATGTGCTCATGGACCTTATTGCTGTGAAGTGGTCTGTACCAATCTGGGTGGTCACAAGCATAGGAACTCATGCCGACTGGCAAGCACCAAGACAAACGCAGCCAGGATGTTGGGAATATTGTGTATGATCAGTGCTACAAATCAGGAGCCGCTTAGTGGAAGAAGGCTATATTAGGACTACTCAGGTAACCACAGAGCAGATTCAGGAGGCGATCCACACATTTGAAGCTGCTTTGAGATGTAGTATGAGAGCTTTGTCTCACAAAATAAAAGCCATAGTAGTGTAACAGTTTTCTAATTTGGAATTTCTTGAGTCTATCCTCATCTTTTCTTTTATTTGAACCACACTAACCCTATGCATTTGTTTCTACTTAAATGTTTTAAAAGGAATGGTTCCATTAAAAGACACACAAAAGGGGCTGGAGCAATTTCCTAGTGGTTAAGACACTTGCCTACAAAGCCAAAGGACCCAGGTTCAATTCCCCAGGACCCACATAAGCCAGATGCCCAAGATGGCACATGCATCTGGAGTTCATTTGTAGCAGATGGAGGTTCTGGTGTGCCCATTCTCTTTCTCTATCTGCCCCTCTCTCTTTCAAATACATACATACATAAAAAATAAATAAAGACACACAAAAGAAAAAAACACAAGTCTTGAAGAGTTTAAAGAACTTCCCTTGTATTGCAAACACTGGATGATTTGTTAAGTAAAGTTTTTTTTTTTTTTTCCTCGAGCAACATCTTATGGCTCAAACTCTTCATGCAGTTCCATTGAGCTTTTGGTCTCCCTACCTCCACTTACCTACTGTTGAGATTATAGATGTGCATCACAACTCCCAGCATTATGTGTACTGCAACTCCCAGTATTTTGTGCACCATCACTCCCTACCATCTGAGCTGCTTCCCCAGACCTTGTTATGCAAATTTTTAAAATTATGTCTATTAACATAATTCCTAACTCCAAAATTGGAGGAGAATATCTGATTCAACAGAGAAAAATATTTTGTCATATGTATGCATATATATGTATATATATATAAATCTTTTTTTATTTTTATTTTTTATTTTATTTTTACTTGAGAGAATGGGCATGCTTGAGCCTCTAGCCACTGCAAATGATCTCTAGAAGCATGCACCACTATGTACCTCTGGCTTATGTGGGTTCTGGGGAATCTAACCTTGGTCCTTAGACTTTGTAGGCTAGAACTTTAACCACTAAGCCATCTCTCCAGTCATATAAAAAGACAATATTCTAATAGCATTTAAACATTCAAAAATGGGACTGCCTTTCCTCTGAGTCAGTAAGCATCTTTTCCCTGGAGGCTATGTCTCCAGTCTGTTGGGAATAGAGACAAATAAAGTTCACTGGTATTTGAAACCTAGAGGACATATATGTGTGATGCTTACTATTGGCACCGTGTAGACTTTCTCCCTTAAAAGGCAAATCCTAGAATATGTCTTTTCTCACAACTTTCTGTGTACCTGTTTTTCTCATGACTCAGTCCCTTATCCATTCAGCATTTATTACTACTAGGGATTCCTGGTCATTCCCACTGGCCTCAGGTAGCACACACATTTAATGAAAACCAAAAACATAAGTAGAAACTTTAAACAAATATTTATTTATTTGTTTACAAGCCCGGAGAGATAGAGAGAAGGAAGACACACAGAGAGAATGGGTGAACCAGGGACTCCAGCCACTGCAAATGAATGCCGGATGCATGAGCTACTTTGTGCATCTGGCTAATTTACATGGGTACTGGGGAATCAGCTCCCAAGGCACTAGGCTTTGCAGGCAATTGCCTTAACTGCTGAGCCATTTCTCTAGCACTGAGAAATTTATTCTATGGTGCTTGAGCTCTGAGACAGACAGACAGAGAGAGAGAGACAGAATTCTAAAGAATTAGAAACCAGCTCATTAGTAACTCACCCTGCACTGGCGAAGAGGGTAGAAAATATTTCTGCTGGAGTATTTCAGTTTAACATGGAAGAGGAGGAAAGTCTTACCAAGTGGGAAATTTAGCCCACAATTCAGCTTAATGATTATACAAACTATGGGCGTTAATAGAACTGAAAAGAGAGACCTATAAAAATGACCTATAAAATCAGAGACAGGTCACATCTTGCAAAGGTCATGGTAAGTATTTTGAACTTTATATTAAAGGTGATGAGAACTACTAAAGGGTTTCTATCCCAAATTGTGAAAGTTTATATTTGAGAGAAATGCCATACAAAGCATTTTTAAAGTCCTACCCGTCTTAAAATCGTCCCCTGATTTGAATTGCTGGGTCTCTTTCCTTAGTGCATCCAACCACAAGTGAAGCAGATCACATTCCCATCTTACCAATAATCAGTCTTGTGAGAAACGCACATCATGACCGATGACACAGTTCACCTCTGCAAACTTCAGTGATGCTAGTTATAAATGCCTAGTGACAGCTGAGGAAATAAAGAGTCACAGTGTGTTGAACCAGGTTAAAACCTCAACCTGGGTGAATATCAGAAGTGTGACTTATTCAGGGGCCAAAAAACGTGACCAGCAACCTTTAGAAGTTTGTAGAAGCAGCGTGCATCTTTCCACAGCAAGGACCCACATCCTCTACGTTGGAAGTGGTCATTCTGCCTGTGGCCCATCTGCTCACCAGGCCATCCAGCAGGATCTATGTATGTTTCAGAGACTTAAGCAAAATTAACGTTTTGAACATGTCATTTATGTTAACTTTCTTTTTTTTTTTTTAATCAATATATATTTTTTATTTATATTATTCTGATTTTACATTCATAGTATTGGTTCCATTGTCCTCCTCCCCTTCCTCCCACTTTCAAAGGGGCCCTTAGTGGAACCAAGCTAAACTGTTTGTATTTCTGGTTTAGAAGAGATTGGTACAGTGATCTGATAATATTTTGCATTTGGTTGATCATTTTCCTTATCAATTTGAGTCTGTAGCCTGGAGCATATGGTAAATGAGTTTGAATAAAATTTTCACTTGAAAAGATGTCTTTTTGTTTGTTTGTTTTCAGTTTTGTTGAGATAGGGTACCACATAGCTCAGGCTTGCCTCAAACTTGCTATGTAGCCAAGCGTGGGAGACAGGTCCATGTTGCTGCAATGAACATCTAACCACACACAGGTTATGAGGAAGAATGGGATTTATTTCAAATTTACAGATCCAGGTGAAGTTCCATCAATGATGGAAGAAGCTGCTTACATACATCCAAGCAGAGGGAAAAAGTGCTGCAAGCAAAACACCAGCGTCAGCAGAAATGACCTCGTCATTTCCACTCTTTTGGGCTGGAATCAGATCCTCTCCCAAACACACCTTTGGGCTGGACTCCAGGCCCCAGTGCCACCCCCTGCCAGGAGGCTGGAGACCAAAGCTACAGGCTTACTAAAATATGTGAGTCTATGGGGAACATACATTTCATACTACCACACTAAGGATGGCCTGAACTCCTTGTCCTTCTACCTTTCCACCTCTGAGTGTTAGAATGTCAGGGTGCATTTTCAAGACAGGCTTAAAAAAACATTTTAGGTAAGTTATACATCTTGATCTTTATCAAAACAATAGGTCTCAGCTCAAGTACAAGCAGCCATTAGTATCCCCAGGAGATTGGTTGCAGGGCCTCCCTGGCCACAGCTGCTCAGTTAGTTCCCTTACATAAGATGGTGTGCTTGCACATGACCTGTGCATATCTTCTCATACAATTTAAAGCATTTCTAGATTATTCATCTAATGTTAATTCTTTGCAGTTAATTGTTATACTATATTGTTTAGCAAATAAGGAAAATGTCTGTACACATTCAGTACAGGATTAACTTATTAATTTAAAAAATATTTCTGTTGCAGGGCTGGCTTAGCCAGTGAATATAGAACTAATGGAGAGCATGTGGAAGCAGGGAGTATAGAGGGTTGAGATATTCCATTGACACCTTTATAATACAAAACTAATGGGGAGCATGTGGAAGCAGGGAGTATAGAGGGCTGAGTATACGGAAAATTAAAAATATTCCATTGACACCTTTATAATGCAAAACTCACAGTAAGCAAGCAAACTTTTTGAAGATGGCTCTTCATGTAAAGCTCTGAAATGACATTAACCTTTTCACTGGTCAATAATGACAGAAGAAGTAAAAAAAAAGAGTCATATATTGTTAGGTTTCTAAGAGGAAACTACTAACAGTGTCTTCACTATTTTCACAAAATATCCTCTATCATATAACCACATTCTTCCTCCTTTTTCACTCTCAGTGAGAAATATTAGAGAAATTGCCTCTCTTTATTTTCTGTTCCCTGATTTTCATGAATGTTATGCAGCCAGCCTGCTTAGAATGGCCCTTCTTTTTATGACATAACTCCAGCCACCAATACTAACCATGCTTTCTTGATTAAAATCTTTGTACAGCTCCTGAAAACAACCTGGTCACAATGCAAGTGTCTACGAAAATAAAGGCTTTTCTCTGTTCTACCTATTGCTCTGTCAATGTCTATCTATCACTTAAAATATTATTTATTTACTTAAGAGAGACAGAGAGAAAGGAGAATGAATGAATTCTCCCACTTTTGCATATGAGCTATAATGCATGTGCTACTCTGTGTATCTGGCTCCACATGGTCATTGGGGAATGAAATCTCAAGGTCTCAAAGGCAGGACCTGCAAGTAAGCCCCTTCAACCTCTGAGCCTTCTCCCCAGCCCAACATTAGTTTATTTTAAATGTGTGCTGCAATTTCCCTAAGTGTTGTGCTGAAGCAAACTGTGAGTCTCCATACTAATTCCTTTATTAAATGCTTACTTTGTACACCAATTTTTACAGTTTCAAAACTACTTTAAGACCACCTCTTTTTAATTTTTTTGTTTATTGAATTTATTTATTTATTTGAGAGTGATAGAGAGAGGAAGAGGTTGTAGAGAGAGAGAATGGGTGCACCAGGGCCTCCAGCCACTGCAAACGAACTCCAGATGCATGCACCACCTTGTGCATCTGGCTTACGTGGGTCCTGGGAAATCAAGCCTTGAACTGGGGTCCTCAGGCTAGTGCTTAACTGCTAAGCCATCTCTCCAGGCCCAAGACCATCTCTTATTTACTTTACTTTTTCTCACACCTCAGAACTATGATTTACCATTCAAACTGATAATGGGAATTTGGAGTATCTTTGAGATCCACAGAACTTTTCTTGGCTCTTGGCCGGGCTATAATGCAGGAACTAGGGTATTGGTCACATGGTCCTGCAAAGCTCCCAGAGTTATGGTTCTCTGGGTTCTTGTTTTTATGAATTTCAACTGAAGAAACATGCAGACCAGAGGATTACGTTCAGAAAGACTTTATTATGGAGACTATCGAGCTTAAGGGCACGAAAGAGTGTAGTGGTTCTGCCCTACTAGAGACAGGAACGGGGTTCCTGGGACTGGGAAGCCTGCCTGAAGACTCAGATTATTGTCTTCTATAAGAGATCAGTGGACAGAATGAACTGTTTAGCCCAGTTCTCCATGTCAGGTATCTAGGTTCACCCAGATTTTCAGTAAAGGGGAGGAAAGAAAGAAAGAAGACCAGAGACAATTATTCACATCCTCCAGAAAGTTAATTATAAAACTTAGATTTTCCCTTCCAGATTCAAGGACAGTCCTTGCTTCCATTTTTGAGAGGCTCTGTTGCCCCTTAACTGTCTCAGGACAGTTATAATAAGGGAAGATTTTACTTGGCTGCGAAAAAACAAGAGCTTTCCTATTTCAGGCCAAGAAGTATGTGTGTGACATGTCTTTCAGAATCCATCATGGTAAAAGCAGTCTTAGAGATGAACTCATCAGGCCACCATCTGAGGAGGAAAAAGAAGACACCTTGGTTATATACTGGCACCTCATGTGGGGAGCATTGAAAACACTAACCAACATCATCTCTAATTACTGCTGTGATTAGTATCGAAGAACTGGGTCTCAGGAGGCTTGTTTTTCTGAAGAAAATATAGTGCCATATGTCACAACATTATTTTTTGTACAGTACTCATATGTTACAAAGATTTTTCTCTTCTGGCAATTGCTCTTTTGAATCTCTCTTTATTTTAAATATATTCTAAAGAAGGCAGTGTATCCAGTTGTTAAGAATTGACTCTGTTACAAAATAAAATGTCATTTAATTTAAAAAAAATATTATTCCAGAGCTGTATGGGTAAAATGTCCCTCATATAAAAACCCAACTGAGCAACAATAAAAAAAAAAAAAAAAAAAAAAAACCAGGAGGGAAAAATGTTTGATTCAAAACCCAGAGTCTTTTCTTTATAAGGAGTTGCTGCATGTAAGAGCTTGATTCAGTAATTAATACTATTTAATCCTGCTGAAAAATATTATACTGAATAACTTATTTTTGTACAGTTATTTCCATTTAGATATAAGTGCTGAATGTTTCCAAAAATAAGGCAGGGGGCTGAAGAATGGCTGAGAAGTTTAGGTGTTTGATTGTGAAGCCCAAAAACCTGGGTTCTGTTACCCATGGACACACATAGAACCAGATGCACAGAGTGGCTCATGTGTCTGGAGTTCATTTGCAACCACAGGAAGTCTGGTTTGTTCCCTCTCTCTCCTTGCAAATAAATACAGAAGAAATATTTTGAAAAATAACACAGATTTTTGGGTTCTGAGAGAGTGGTTAGAAACCTGTGATAAAATGTGACCACAGTGTTCAAAGACTTATTCTCCAGAGGAAAATACTTCCAAAGGAAGTATTCTCCAAAGGAAAATTTGTAGAAGCTGTGCTTCTCTCATTCCAGAACCTTCTCACCTTCCTATGTCTCCTACTATGGAAAGATTGCCCAAAAAACATCTTGAGTCGTTTGCAGTGGCTGGAGGCCCTGGCACTCCCATTCTCTCCTCTGCCTCTTTCTTTCTTTCTCTCTCTCTCTCTCTCTCTCTCAAACAAACAAACAAACAAACAAATAAATAAATAAATAAATAAATAAAATAAAATGTTCTGAGACAAACAAACCTGAGTGAATTTGTCACCAGTAGACATCTTGGTAAGAAATACTAATAAAATTGGTTCAGGGAGAATGAAACTATGACTGTCAAAACCTCAGACCTACATAAAAGGTATGTAAGAGAAGGAAAAAAATAAAGGTTAAAACAATATATATATACATACATACACATATACATACACACACACATAGTCTTTTTTTTTTTGAGGTAGGGTCCCACTCTAGCCCAAGGTATCTAGGAATTCACTATGCAGTCTCAGGCTAGCCTCAAACTCATAGCAATCCTTTTGCCTTCTGAGTGCTGGGATTAAAGCCATGTGCCACCATGCCTTGCTCTTTTTTTTTTTTTTATTTTTGAGGACAGACCTCAAGACCTCAAGCCATCCATATACTAGACTAGCACTTTGTCAACCTTCTTATTCATAATTAATCTAAAATGTAAGAATTTGGTTAAATGATAATGGCACAATACAATGGGTGTTGATAGTTCAGTGAAATGAATGATAATAATATAACAACTAGGAGTGGTAATATTCTGAGATAAGAACCCTGAACGATGATGAAGAAGGACAATGTTATCTGCAGGTAGACTCTAGTTATAAATGCATACCACTGTCAGTGACACCAGCAGGATGGCAGAATTAAGCTTCCTAGCATTCATCTATTTACAGAAACATCAACTTAAACAAATATCCATGCACAAATAACCTTCATAAGAGCCAAGGAGTCCAGGAAAGAATGGATAACAAAAACAAGAATCGTCAAATGGACATGTGTAGAAAGGATCATTTCCTTTCCCATATTTCTCCTTCCTCACGTTCAGTCAGTGTAGGATGGAGGGAGTTATCTTCAACACAGAGGAAAGACTGAAGCGAGCACAAATTCACTGTGGATCTCAGCACCAGACTAGCTATGGTGAATTACAGTATGAGGCTGGTCCTTATAAAACTTACACACAGTTCTACCTCAGCAGCAGGCAAGCCTACAAAACCCAAGACTCTAGACTTTCCCATGGGGCTTACGTCTTCAGGCTCATCCCTATAAGACCAAGGATCATCCTGGGAGACGCAGACTACAAGTTTGTCCTATGGTGGGAGACCTCTAGTTGCACTATTTTCTAGACCAAGCCCGTGGATCAAGAATCCATAAGTCTTACAGTCTTAAATTCCAGGCCAACCTTTCCAATCTCATACTCAAAGCACATACAAATGTCAGATGATCTACCTTGGACAAAGACATCAAAATACTCCCCACAGCTAAACTCCAGCCTCCTACCATGCATCCCTGTTGGCCCAGGGTCCTGGTCTCCCTACCCAGAACAAGGTGATTAAACACCCAAGTACACCATAGTTCCACTATGCCCCTTATGATATTAGAATCAAAGTCTACCATCAAATAGACCCATGACCCAGGCCCACCCCTGAAAGACCCTAGTATCATCCTGGCACCAAAGGAACCAAGGACCAGGCCAGATTACTGAGGGATTCCAGCAGCAAGCATGCCAAGGGAGAAAGCAGAAGCCCCAATGCATAGCCACAGAGATGATGAACAATCACAATAATACCAAAGAAGCAAACTGAACACTGACAGCTGGTCAGAAAGATATTTCTAGGAGCTACTTGCTAAAAATACAAAATAATCATGTAAATGGAGCTCAGTAACCTCCAAAGAAATACAGACAGATATCATGTGAAATAAGAAAAATGAGAAGTTGAATGAAGAGACAGAAACTGTAAGAAAGAGGCACAGGAAAATTCCAGAGATAAGGAACACAAGGCTGAAATCTTGCATGTCAGGAAAGAATGAGATGTTATAGTCAAGATATTAAAGCAAAAAAGGTCAATCAACAGCTGGGCATGGTGGCGCACATCTTTAATCCGAGCACCCTGAGACTACATAGTGAATTCCAGGTCAGGCTAGGCTAGAATGAAGCCCTACCTTGGGGAAAAAAAAAAAAAAAATCAGACCAAAAGCATCTTTGAGAGGAAAGGGTTATTTCAGTCTTATAGATTCCAGGGGGCGCTTCATCATGGCAGAAAAAAAGTCAATGATAGATCCATAGTGGAGACACATTGCTAAACAGCCAGCAAACATGAACATGAACGTTCAAACTGGCTCTTCCCATACCTTAGAGTTGTTCTAAAAGATCCACCCCCGTGACACTTCCTCCAAAAGGCTGTTGAAGACTTAACTAAAAGGCCTAACCTCACTCAAAAATTCCTGAGGCCCTGGACAGGGTGAGAGGAAGCCTAGCCTTAAATTTCTCCTGTTTCCTTTTTTTCTTTTTCTTTTTTTCTTTCTTTCTTTTTCCTATTTTATTTTCCTTCTTTCTTTTCCCTTGGCACTGGCCTGTAACTCTCAGAATGCAGTTAACACTTTCAATGAGCTGTTAATTAGAGAGACCTACAAGGTCTCTTAAAACAAGACAGACTTCTGACAGAGCACTTAATTACCCACCAGAGGTTAATGGTAAGACTCTACTGCTGAAGACACCATATGCTGTCGGTACAGAATATGGAGGGACCTGGCTGGAATCTGGAAGACAGCCAATACCCAGACAGTTAGCCTGTCTAGTGCTAGAAGGTGCTATATGAGCTACTGGGGGAAAGGGGCCAACTTCTGTCTGAGCAACTCAACGTCCAAGCTACTTAGAAGCAAACAACCTGATGTGATACTCACAAAAGTGCAATAGTGGCCCGTCGCCATGGGGGTAACCAACTGCTCTTGGATTGGCTAACAGATCCACTGAGTAGAAAAGGGTCCATATCTGGAACTGGGAAAGAAGTCAGAATCATACCCAGATAATCAGTTTGCTTTCCAATATCAAGCTCCCACTAATCTTGGGCTATAAGAAGATCTACCCCCTTTAAGTTCTCTCTAAACTAATAATGGCTATCTCATTTAACCTGTACTGACTTCCCTCTCCATTGGAGAATCTGTTTCTCTTTTTCAGATGGAAGTGAGACCTGAGGGGAGAAATGACCTATCACACTTCACCAGGGCCCCAGCTGAAACCATAGAGGAATTGGGGAAATGAGCAGGAGTGCAGCTTTCTTGGTGAATCTGTTATCAGCACAAGGGTGAAGGAGAGAAACACTGAGGATACTCAAAACCTACCAAACCACAGATCCAGAGGCCCCTAAGGGGCTATCATTGAAGTAGATTTAAAACGGACCCAACATGGCTCAGGAAATTTTGTGGAAGAGGAGGCAGAAAGATAGTTAGAGCCACAAGTTGGGACATTTATGCACAGAAACATTGCCTCTTCCCCATAAGTGACATCTTACCCCACAATGCATGACCCAAATCTCTATGGTGATGACTGGCATCCCAATGAGTAGGGTCCCTTTGGGGACATGGATGAGGGAAAGGATGGTACCAACATGTGCTGTTTACATTCAGTATATCCATAACTAATACTAAAAGAAAGTACAGGAAAAATTCCTAAGGGGAAAACTGGAGAGATGTCTTAGCACTTAAGGCACTTGCCTGCAAAGCCAAAGGACCCAGGATAGTTTCCCCAGGACCCACATAAGCCAGATGCACAAGGTGGCACAAGTCCCTGGTGTTTGTTTGCAGAAACTAAAATCCCTGGTGTGACTTTTCATTCTCTCTCTCTTTCAAATAAATTAATTAATTAAAATTTAAAAATCCCCGAGGGAGCTTGAGAGATGTCTCAGCAGTTAAGGTGCTTGCCTACAAAGCCTAATAACCTGGGTTTGATTCCCCAGTGTCCATTCATTGCCACGTACACAAAATGGCCCATTCATCTGGATTTTGCTTGCAATGGCTGAAAGCCCCGGTGCACCCATTCTCTTTGTCTTTCTCCTATTTCTCTCTGTGCTTACAAATAAATAAACAAAAATACTTAAAAAAAAAAAGTCTTAGGAAACCACCACAGGCTGTCATGAAACACTTCTGAACAGTCTTTGGAGTCCATCCTAGCACAGTGTCTTTAGGTTGTATTATATTTTTGTTCAGTTTTGCTATCCCATAGCTATCTACTTGTTCCATCACTCATAGAATTCAGTTTTTCCTGGGCCCTTGGCTGTCCTAAAGAAGAAGCAGGAATACTGCCAAGCTCACTTTATGAGGTCAGCCTGATCTCCATACCATAGCTAGACTAGGGCACTATACAACTAGTATGGATCGAAGATCCTCTTGGCTCTAGAGGCAAGTTTCCTCAACAAAACACTATCAAACTGAATTCAGTTGAACATTAAAAGGATTGTACACCATAATCAAATATTATTTATGCCTAGGATACAGGGATGAACACACTGAAGCAACTTAAAGAGGGATGGAATATATAATTATTACAACAGAAGCAGAAAAATCATCCTGAAACATCCTATCTCAACTGCACAGTAGAATTTGACAATGGAAGGAAAGCAAGTTCCTCAATACAATCAAAGCAATGTTACCAGCTTGTGGAAAACATCGTGTTCAATGGTGAAAGCTGAAATCGTCCCCTCTGAAGCCAGGAAGTAGTTTAAGATTGGCTGTTTTTACCACTTCTAGTTGACACAGTATTAGAAGCCTTAGCCAGAGCAATTAGACAAGAAATCAAAGTCATCCAAATTGGACAGGTGGAAATAAAATGGCCTATTTTTAGAAGATATTCTACTATACATAGAACTCTAAAAAAACCACCAATTTTTTTAAAAGTAAGAAACAATTCACTAAAAATGTGGAATGAAAATCAGTATGTAAGAATCAGTTAGCATTTTATATACTAACAATACTCTATCTTCAAACAAAACTGAGAAAATAGTCCCATAAACACAATTATCAAAAAATGTTTCACCATGGATTTAACAAAGAATAATAGATCTCTGTACTGACACCTATAAAAATTTGATGGTAAAAATTTAAAAAGAAGGAAATAGGCAGAAAGTAATTCCATCTTCATATATTAGAACTGATGCTGTTTACATGTCCACACTACTCAGAACAATATATGGAACCACTCTAAATTCTATCCAAACTCTAATGTCATCTTTCATACAAATGAATAAACAGAATCCTAACATTCCTATGGAGTCACAGAAAGTCCCAAATAACCAAAGCAATCTTGAGGAACAAGAACAAAGCAGGGTGCATCACCCTCCCTGAAGGAGGACTTTGATATACTGTGGTGTGTTTTGTTGTAATTTGAAACTGCACCTCAGAAGTAAAAATCACATATTGTAAGCATAAAACTGGACATACATGGTTAAGAATGTAGCTCAGTAATTGAGTGCTCAATGAGCACCCAGGAAGCCTATGGTTCAATCCAAAAATTAAATAAAACTAAGTGAAAACAATGGATCAGAATAAAGTAGCTCAGAAATAATTTCACTTTTTTTATGGCTTATTGACCCTTGACAGAAATACCAAGAGAATTTGATGTAGAAAGGACTGTTCTTTCAAAAATAATATCAGGAAAACTGTATATTCACATGCTGAATAATGAAATGATGTCCTTATTTTATACTATATAAAAAGTCAAAAAATGGATGAACATATATTCTTAAGTCCTGAAATGGTGAAAATACTTGAAGAAAACACAGGAAAAAAACTTCATTGACAGTTCTGGAGATTTATTGGACATCATGGTGGAATGTATTGCTCGGGATTTTTTTATATTTTTATCTTTGCAAATTATCTAACAGAAACAATGTAAGGAAAGAAGTGCTGCTTGTTCTTTAACTCCTGGTTTCAGTCCATGATCTTTGGCTTTGTTGATTGTGGGCAATGGCAAGGCAAAACATCATGGGAGCAGGAGCATGTAGCAGAAATTACTTACCCAGTGGTACACAGGAATCACAGGAGAGAGAGAACAGAGAAGGCACAGAGTCAACATATATCACCCAATGACACACTCCCAATCACCCATTTCCATCAGCTAGACCACACTGTCTAATGTTTCTAGAACCTTCTGAAATAGTGCTAACTTCTGGAAACCCAGATTTCAATATTTTATTTATTTATCAATTTGAGAAAGAAGATAAAGAGAGACAGAGTTGCAAATAGAGAAAGAGAATTGGCACATCCAGACCTTTAGCCACTGCAAAGAACAAACTCCAGATGCATGTGCCACCTTCTTCATATGGCTTTATATGGGTACTGGGGCATCAAACCTGGGTCTTTGGGTTTGAATTAACTTCTAAGCCATCTCTCCAGCCCAAACCCAACTTTTAATACATGAACTTTTGGAGGAGACACTTCATAGCTAAATCATAAAGGTGACTAATGTTTATACTACATAGGTATAAAATTTCCGAGAGTGTAAGTTTAAATATTCTGTGATGGCAGTGCTCATCATCTCACAATGTATGTACACGTCAAACCCTTATGTACAGCCTTTGTCTATAAGATTAAAATCTGAGTTTCATGCCAGTCATATGTCAGTTAAAGTGGAAATGCAGTTTCATGCTCTAAGGCAACTTCTCAGCTTTTAGAAATGATCTTTAATTCATATTCTAAGAGAGGAAATCAAATCACATAAAATAGTCTTAAAATTAAAATCAATACATTAAAAACATGACAAGCAGCAATAAAGAACACATATAGTCATGAAAATAACTGCCGATATGAAAGCTATTAATTTAATTATGTTACTAATCAGTTTAAATTTGAATCACTTAAATGCAGCACTTAAAGATGTATATTGTCTTAACTAATACAAAAAAACTCCATTTTTTCTAAAGCTATATATTGTCTAAAATAAATCCACAGATAGGCTCAAAGGGACAGAGTGAGAAAAGCCATAGTAATAGTAATCAATTGAAAGTTAAAGTCTTCCAATATGCTAATCTCAGACAAAGTAGATTTCAAAACAAAGGCAATTATCAGGAATAAAGGAGAGTATTACACATGATAAAATGATCAATTCTTTGAGAAAACCAAACAATCGCACCTCTATGGAACTAACAAGTGTTTAAAGACATGGGAGCAAAAAGTGATCTAAGTAAAAGGGAAAATATCCAAATGTAAGGATACAACTGAAAAACTGTAACAATATAAGCAATTGATGGATTTATGGTTCAAGCATGAAGAAAAATCAGTTATGGCGAATTTTTCCTGAAAAATAATATTGATCAACTTGATTTGATTGGTGAGCATAGCATAGTTCTCCAACAACAATAGAATATACATTTTTCTCAAATATATACATATGAAACATTGACAGTGATAGACAACACTCTGTATCATGGAAGGTAAATATTTCAAAGAATATAAATCATGTACTATATTTCCAGACCACAAACTATAAAACAGAACTAACAATACAAATTAATCATAAAAACAAAGAATACCAATTGATTCTTGGCTAACAGGAATACATTTAAAAAAGGATGCTACAATTTTTGAAGACAGTTTGGTAGCTGTTTATCAGTGTAAACATACACACTCCTAGGTTACCAATTCAATTAACTTGAAAAATTCTATTCTCAAAAAAGTTATAGCAAGCTGGGCGTGGTGGTGCAGGCCTTTAATTCCAGCACTCAGGAGGCAGAGGTAGGAGGATCGCTGTGAGTTCAAGGCCACCCTTAGACTACATAGTGAATTCCAGATCAGCCTGAGCTAGAATGAGACCCTACCTCGAAAAAAAAAAAAAGTTATAACAACTTTATGCACAATGTCTTAAAACTAGAAACAATGAACATATTCTTTAATGGGCATGTAAATAAATCTGCTTTAGTGGATAGATATGATGAAATATTTGCATCAATAAAAAGACTTATTAAATCACAAAAGACCCGAATTAATCATTTTCCTATTCTATGTGAAAAAAAGCTAATCACATTATTTTACTGCAATTCAGACATACACTGAAAAAGGCAAAACAAGAGTGACAGTCAAAAGATCTGTAGCTACAGTGATTTCATGGAGAGGGAAGGTGGGAATTTCTAGGGCAGTGAAATGATCCTATAGTATAGTATAACAGTAAATACATGACAGAATACATTTGTCAAAATCTGTAGTATGTGTACATAGCACAAGGAGTGAAGTTTAACATACAACATAAGAGAAGAATTGATATGGTATAAGGATCCTAATGGGAAATGCTGAGTTAAAACAACCTAAGTGTATTTAATACATATGAAACTATTTCACTGAAGAGGGTGGAGGAAAAAAAGGCACTGACCCACATAACTTGGAGTATAAGAAAACTCTTTAAGATAAAGAAAGAAATTGCACAAATGTTGTGCACCATCTGATAAAGTTGTTCGTGCAGCAGCACAGCCTAGCAAGTCTGATGTTGCTGCAGATGGACATGGCAGGGGGAATCCAAATGGATGGTTAATGGTGAGAGTCCCAGTGCTCAGTGTGGCCACAGGGCTTTCCATAGAAGCAACAATAAGTTGCTACTATGATTACTCAGAAAAACCTCACACACATACTTACATGCTTTAGTATGCAGCTTTATTCTACCTTGCTCTGGTAAGGTAGAGGGCTGAGAATAATTGGCATTCTATCAAGAAAGAACACTTAGCTTATGATATCTTTTTTTTTTAGGTTCTGCAATAAAGGAAGCTGTGGCTCTTTGAAGTAATGAGTGAGTTCAGACTACAGAGGAACAAAAAACACAAGATGATTCTGGAATATCTTTTTAAGTACAAAGTAAAGAAATATTAATAAAAGAAGCTCTACCAACTCATGATTGTGGGGGTCTGTCAAAGAGACAGAACCAATGGAGATTCCAGGGGCCACAGATGAAATAAGTTGGGCAACAAAATGAAGCAACATTGGCTTTTTATTTAAATGTTTTAAAATATTTTATTTATTTATTTATGACATAGAGAATGAAACAGATAGAGACAAGAGAGAAGAGAAAGAGCACTCTAGGGCCTCTAGCCACTGCAAACGAACTCCAGATACATGCACCCCCTTCTGCATCTGGCTTATGTGGGTACTAGGGAAATGAATATGGGTCCTTAGGCTTTGTAGGCAAGAACCTGAACCACTAAGCCATCTCTCTAGCCCAGGATTAAACATGGTGGAGAAATCTGACAAGTACTACCTTAGTCAGGAGGATCAAATCAAACAAGAGAGAGAAGCAGTGTTGATAAAGCCTACAAGCAATATGGTTTGATGAGAATGGTGTATTATCTTGGGGGTCATGCTCTAAAATATCTTCAAGTGTAATCATGAAGAAAACTTCAAATAAATGCAATGGATTGCCATTTAAAAGCATCCCAAAGATTTCCAGTGTCGACTGTTTTCACCACTGATGACTTCTGTCTCCCATAGGGCTGAATGCAGTGCAGCTTTTTCCAGCTTTCAGTTGGTTGGCCTATAGCGAGGCGGTTTTCTGCTCAGCACCAGCTTCATTACTCAGTGACGTTGCCACTCAGGCATGTGAAGTCTTCAGCAACAGAGTCTTACCATCTGTTTCTCAAGGGAAACCAAGGGCCTTGGCAATAGCCTGTAATGTTTTAGAGGCAACAGGGACCTCCCTGGCCAACAATTCACTGGAAGGTATCCCATCCCTATCTCTGAAAAGTCATCAGTGGTGAAAACAGTTAACACTGGAAACCTCAAGTTTTGCCAGACAGGCCAAATGACCAAACAGGTACAATAGTGGCATGTCTGCTCTGGGGAAAACCAACTGCTCTCTAATTGGACTGAAGGCTCGCTCTATGAGAGGGTATACGTGTCTAGTACTGAAAATCCTAATCAAAAGCCTATGGCAGGGGTGGTCTGAGCCTTAGGGGTATAAAGCCTGCTCTTCTCTGGAGATAGATAGATAGATAGATAGATAGATAGATAGATAGATAGATAGATAGATAGATACCACCAAACTGCCCTGAAAGCACTACACTTAATGTTCATATTCATATATTAATGCTACTCTCACTTCTGGTTAGAGAAGCTTCTCTTTTCAGATGGTGATGACCACCGGGGTGACCCACAAGGGAACATAGTGCTGAGAAGAAGGTTCCAAGGCTCAGGGTCCATTGTGGAAGAGGTGGTGGAAAGAATGAAAGAGCCAAAGGAAGGGCACAATTCCTTACAATGCAACTCTCCAGACAGAAATTGGCCTCGATATCCATGACCTCGCAGTGCCAATACCTTCACAAGACCCTCATAATAGGAGAAAAAGATGATGACATCAATTTAAAAGAGACTAATGGAGAGAGGGAGGGGATATGATGGAGAGTGGAGTTCTGAAGGGGAAAGGGAGGAGAAGAGGGAAATATCATGGTTTATTTTCTGTAAGTATAGAATTTGTCAATAAAATTAAAAGTATCCCAAAGGAAGGAAGCAAGTCTGAGTTATTGTCACAGCCAAGAGGCACCTGTGTAGAGAGATGGTTGAATGTTGTATATTGGATAAGATATTGAAACATCACAAGGGCATTAGGTAAAATCCAAAAATATGGAAATATCTAAAGAAATGTACTTTAATAATAATAAATTGTCAGTACTGAGTATTCATTGTAATAAATATATTACACTAATATAAGGCTAATTACCTAAGTAAGTGAAACTGGGTATGAGGGGACTGTGCACTGTATATCTTCTCAATTCAGTTATCTTACAAATCAAAAACTAAATAAATTAAGTAAATCATACACAGAATAAAAACAAAATATTACTGTAATGCAAGGAACGAGTGATGACTGCAATTCCAAGGTGCTATAGGAGAGTTCCAGCATGTGCAACAACTACTGCTTAACTGCAAAAGTGCACCTTTTCTTCTCAGAAATTTCTTTTAGTGCAATTTTTGATTCTACTTAGAATTATGTCAAATGCATATGGGGAAAGGTCATTTTGTCCCTTCACATGGAATTGGCAACCCAGAGTGCAGTAGACTTAACGATGCTTCCATTGTGCTCTGCTTCATTCCTGTTCTACTCACGCTACCATGTATGATATATATATGAAGGCAATATAAATTAGTAATTTATGTAGTTTCATCATTGTCATACAGAAAAAGTGAAAAAGGTATTTGAAATTTGTTTTGAATGATGTAATATGATATTGAAAACATTAACTTCTCATCAAAATTTTGAGCAAAATCTACAACCATTACCCAAGTTTATTTTCCTACTCCCCAGAGCAGGCAAGGGATTGTTATTTAAGCTAAAGCCACCCAAATAAATCCAAATCAGGTATCAGTGTTCTGTGAGTATAATGATCTTCTGTCCTATTTCGAATGTAATACCACTTTTCCTGTGTAATAGGGGAAAATATCTTAATGTTAGTTGTAATTTTAATTCACGGCTTCTCATTGAGACCAAATACATAGGTTTATTATGTACTTTTCCTTAGAAAGTTCCTTTGCCTATTTGTCCAGACAACTTTGATGGATGATTGAGTGAATTTTAACTTCCAAGGCCTGGTGCCCCCAAGATGCTTCTGAACTTTCCATTACATTCCTAAATGTCTTTAATAAATCCTGTCTTTCTGATCCATATTTTCAGTAGGGGTATTAAGAGTCACTGTATAAATTTAAAATTGTTGCAACTCCTTCTTTCTTTCTTTCTTTCTTTCTTTCTTTCTTTCTTTCTTTTCTTCTTTCTTTCTCTTTCTTTCTTTCTTTCTTTCTTTATTTCTTTCTTTTCTTCTTTCTTTCTTTTCTTCTTTCTTTCTTTCTTTTCTTCTTTCTTTCTCTTTCTTTCTTTCTTTCTTTATTTCTTTCTTTCTTTTCTTCTTTCTTTCTTTATTTCTTTCTTTCTTTTCTTCTTTCTTTCTTCCTTTTCTTCTTTCTTTCTCTTTCTTTCCTTCTTTCTTTTCTTCTTTCTTTCTCTTTCTTTCTTTCTCTTTCTTTCTTTGTCTTTCTTTCTTTCTTTCTTTCTTTCTTTCTTTCTTTCTTTCTTTCTTTCTCTCTCTTTCTTTTTCTTTCTTTCTTTCTTTCTTTCTTTCTTTCTTTCTTTCTTTCTTTCTTTCTTTCTTTTGTTGTTTTTTTCCAAGGTAGGGTCCCGCTCTAGCCCAGGCTGACTTGGACTTCATTATGTAGTCTCAAAGGGGCCTTGAACTCATGGCAATCCTCCTACCTCTGCCCTTTGGATGCTGGGATTAAAGGTGTTGTGCCACTATGCCCAGCTTCTATTTTATTTTCTAAAGGAAGCTGCTGTTCTTTGAGGCTGCAGCCTGAAGTTTAAGCTCTCCTCTTTAGGCTCATGAGGAAACCACACTGAGTGATTGATGCTGGTTTTCCAAGAGAATGGGCTCCATTCCCAAGCAATCCTATCTGCCCAGTTTCACACTTAAGTCTATTGGTCCAATTCTCCTGACTCCGAGCCATCCTGAACAATGGTAAAAAAGCGCTTTGAGTGGTGACAATTCCCAAGAGCTGTGGCTTCTAGACAATATATACTTTCTTTTGTTACCCACCTTTGATTTAAAAGATCATGAGACCACATGGAATAGACAATTCTCTCAGGATACCCACGTATCTCCTGGGACTTCTTATATTAGTTACTGTTCTGTACTATACATTTAAGAAAAGTTTCTTTCAACAGCCTTTTCTTGTGGAATGTCCTTTAGGAAGCTTGCGCCACTTTCCACCATGCAATACTCCTTTCTGCATCACTTACTTTTCTTTCTTAAGGTCTTGTGGAAAAGAGAAACGTGGCTCCGTTTTTGCTTCTGCAGTCAGTTATCAGACAGGAGATGATCAACAGCACATGAGTAGCCTTGGGTGATCAGGAGCACCTGTGGAAATGTGATCACGATGAACTTTGCTTTCTGGAGATGAGGCAGAGCTCAAATAACTAAGAACAAAAATGAGTGAAGTGGCTGGAAAGATGGCTCACTGTTTAAGGCATGTACCTGCAAACGCTAATGACCCTGGTTGGATTTCCCTAGTACTCACATAAAGCCAGATGCACAAAGTGGCACATGCATCTGCAGTTTGTTTACAGTGGCTGAAGGCCCTGGCATGCCCATTCTCTCTGTCTCTTTTCTATCTCTCTGTGTTTGCAAATAAATAAATAAATAAAAATAAAATAAATGAGTTAAGTACTAAGGTTTATATTCAGGAGTAACAAAGCAGGTGGGATAGCAGTGTGCATATATACTGACCCATATGTTACTAAGTACATTGTGGATATGGGCACCAAGGCCAACATGATGTAGCTAAATGTATATTTACAAGGAGAGATCCAAAAGAGAAGACAAGGTGCTTAATTGGCTTATTTTTATTCCATGTAGATTGGATTTATTCCCATTTTCAAAAGAGATTTATAGATGGTATTCAACAAACTGAATACATTTAACATGTCTTGACATATATAGAAAGTCATGCAACCTTTACCACAATATCATAATGAACAAATCCTTCCCCTAGGAAAGTACCTTGTGTTCTCTGTAATCCCCTATTCCTGTCACTCTGCTCACCTGCCCTTAGAGAACAACTGGTCTAGATAAAGTATAGATTAGTTTGCATCTTCTATAGTTTTAAGTAAATAACATGTAAAATTATACATTACATTCTAATTAGTATTCTTTCATTCAGCAATTTCATTCAACAATTATTGAGTAATAGTCCATTGAATATATACAAATGATCCATTTATTCATTCACCTGTTGATCATTACAAATGTCTATAAGAACAGTTGCATTTTCTCTTTTAGTAATTACCTAGGCGTGGCATAGCTATACAATCTGATATCTCATAAGTTTAAGATTTTAGGAAACTGCCAAAGTGATGGTGATATTTAAAATAGCTATCAATAACATATGGAAGTTCTACTGCTCCAAGGTCCATGTAATACATACTTTTTTTTTTTTTTTTTTTTTTTTTTTGGCCTTTCAAGGTAGGGTCTCACTCTCGCCCAGGCTGACCTGGAATTTATTCTGTAGTCTCAGGGTGGCCTCAAACTCAAGGCGATCCTCCTACCTCTGCCTCCCGAGTGCTGGGATTAAAGGCGTGGGCCACCACGCCCAGCTCCATGTAATACTTATAGTTGCTTACCCTTAGGAGACTTTTGTTTCTCCTATGTGGCATGTCCTGTCATATCACTGGGCTTGGATTTAAATTTTGACTGCTGCTACACATTTTATCATGTGCTCATTTAGAGTAATTTATCTTTATATATTCCATGGACCAGTACTTATTCAAATATTTTGTTCAATCTTTATGTTATTTTCTTATTTTGAATTGTGATACTTCTTGTTCTCTTTTGGGTACAAGTTTGTTATCAGCCATATATTCCCAGTGTGTCTTAAGCAATTAGCAATGTTTTTTTACAAAGAGAATTTTAAAATTTAGATTAAGTCCAATTTATTTATATTTTTGTCACTTCTGGTATGGTGTCAAAGAAATCTTTGCCTAATGCAGATCCTTACAAAACTCTATAGATTTAGGTTTGATATTTAGTTCTGTGATCAATTTGAGTTATTTTCATGAGATTTGAATTAATATTCATTTATTTGGCATATGAGTAGCCAGTTATCATAGCACTATTCTGTGAAAATATTATCCTTTTTTCAGTAATTTTTTGTGCCTTTCTTAAAAATAAATTGGTCCTACATAAATAGATTCATTTCTGGACTACATCATTTTTCTACTTATGTTTTATAACATTTGTATTAGACTATCTGGGTTACTGTAACTTTATAATCAGCTTTCATGTCAAATACTGTTGGCTCTTCAAATGTTTTATTCCCAAGCTATTTTGACTATTATCACATATATGAAGTTCTGCATAATTACTTAATCTGTTTTTCAAAACTACCAAAAATCCTCTGATTCAAAAGGGAATGAATGCTTAGAAGTAAAATTAATAATTTGTCTGCAACTTATATCCTATCCTGCAAACTTGAAAAACTCATTTCTGCTACCTTTTATATATATTATATCATATATTTTTTAAAATTTTATTTTTATTTTTTGAGAGAGAGATAAAGAGTGAAAGAGAATGAGCATGCTAGGGCCTCCAGCCACTGTGAACAAACTCCAGATGCATAAGAGAGACAAAGAGGGAGAGAGGGAGAGCCCCAGGGCTTCCAACAACTGCAAACAAACTCCAGAAGCATGTACCACTTTATGCATCTGGCTTATGTGGGTACTGAGGAATTGAATCTGGGTCCTTTGGTATTTGTAGTTTAATTTCTACAATAAAATATTACAGAGAAAAGTGGAAACCCTTGTTTTTTCCCTGATTTAAGAGGAAAGAATTGTTCTATCTTTGACCACTAAGTATGATGCTGACTGGGGGTTTTGTTCATTAGAAAGTTAATAAAGTAATTCTCTATCATTAACTCATACAGAGTACTTCTTATGTTTAGATGCTAGATTTTTCTAATTGCCTTTTCTGTGCTTTCAATTTTTAAATTTATTGAGATGGAGAAATAAATTGATTGAAGGTAAGTCAAGCTGCTCTTCTGGCATGGAATCTACAATTCCTTGTTATGTGTTTTAAAATTTGAGTTGTTAAAATTTGCTTGCAAGCAATAATGGCTGGCAAGTTTTCCCCTAACATATTTGTCTTGTTCTGGTGACAGATAAATAATACTCAGCATATCTTGCAAATAATTAAAGGTCCTGAGGCATGCAAAGGGGCAAACAAATGTACCCCACAATTAGAAGCTGAGCTCAATCCAAGCCAACCCAGAACTGAGAGATCTTGGGATTACCTACCATCTATCAGTGACATTAAATAAGTAATTATAACAGTACTTCACCTGTTTCTTCTTCTTTCTTTCCTCTCTCTCTCTCTCTCTCTCTTTCTTCTTTCTCTCTTTCTCTCTTCTTTCTTTCTTTTGTTCTTTCTTTCTCATTTTTTTTTTCAGAAGACACAAATTGAACATCTAAAGTGATCATCTAAAGACCTCAGGGTTTCTAGTTTTCCAAAACCAATTTGAGCTGGCTGTGGTTGTACTTGCCTTTAATCCCAGCCCATGAGAGGCAGAGGTAGGAGGATAGCAGTGAGTTCGAGACTGCCCTGGCACTACATAAAGAATTCCAGGTCAACTGGGATGACCCAAAAGGCAACATAGTGCTGAGAAGAAGGGACAAAGGAGTGTCCAGCATTAAAACATCGCTGTCACACCCTCCAAAGCTCTGGGTCAATTGCATAAGAGGGGGTGGATAGAATGGAAGAGCCAAAGGAAGGGTACAACTCTTTACAATGCAACTGTCCAGACAGAAATTGGCCTCGATATCCATGACCTTGCACTGCCTAGCAATACATTTGCAAGACCCTCATAATAGGAGAAAAAAGATGATGACATCAAATTAAAAGCGACACTAATGGAGAGAAGGAGGGTATATGATGGAAAATGGAGTTCTGAAGGGGAATGGGGGAGGGGAGGGAAATATCATGGTTATTGTCTTTAAGTATAGAAATTGTCAATAAAAAAATTTAAAAAAAAGAATTCCAGGTCAGCCTGGGCTGGAGTAAGACCCGACCTCAGAAAACCAAAATAATATTAGCAATCATCATAATAATTTGAAATATTTTTAGTCATATTTCTTCAAATATTTAGGAATGTGTCTTGAGAAACTTCAATAACATTTCACTAGGCTTCTTGAAGATTTACACAGATATATGTCCTGGAGAGAGTACACAAGCATTCTGTTCTCGTCAAATTTTTGAAACTGAAAATCCCTGCCTTTTAACTGAAATGTTAGGAAGATTTCAATTTAATGCAAACCTTGAGTTATTTAATTTCTATATGTTTATCTTTATTCTGTATTCACTAATTTTAGCTTTCTTTTAGATGAAAGGGACATTTTTGCCTCCCTTTACATTAAATGAATATTTTCTTCTTTATTTTGTTGTGTTTTAGCCATAACTCTTCATTAGGATACTTGGTGCTTCAAGGTTTATATGATATATCTATGTTTCTACACACCATATCATCAAGAGATATTTTTACCATCTCATGATCAGAAGTTTTTTTAATATTTTATTTTTATTTATTTATTAATTTGAGAGAGAGAGATATAGAAATAGGCAGGTAGAGAGAGAGAGAGAATGGGCGTGCCGGGGCCTCTAGCCACTGCAAATGAACTCCAGATGCATGTGCCCCCTTATGCATCTGGCTTATGTGGGTCCTGGAGAATCGAGCCTCGAACCAGGATCCTTAGGCTTCACAGGCAAGCGTTTAACCACTAAGCCATCTCTCTAGCCCCCAGAAGTTTTTTTTTTTTTTTTTTTAACAAGTGTCCAGTTTATTGACAGTTTTAGGGGGCAAGATTGATGATAATACAATTGATCCATAAATATGGTATAATTAAAACATCTTAGAGGAAGGAGAAAAAAATCTTGTATAGCAAATCATTTAGAATTTTTTTTTATGTTTTACATATTTTGTATGTAAACAACACTTGTTGGTACCAACCTTTCCCTCCTCCCTACCCCTTTTCCGAAGAGACCTTCCTTGTTGGGGAAGCAGGTCAACCCAATGGTGATTGTGGGTCATGCATTATGTGGGGAGGGAATGTCTCTATGCAAAATGTCCCAACTTGTGGCCCTAACAATCTTTCTGCTCCCTCTTCCACAAAATTCCCTGAGCCATGCTGGGGGCATTTTAAGTCTACTTCAGTGATGGGCACTCAGGACCTTCTGGATTTCTGGTTTGGTAGGTGTTGACTGTCCTCAGCATCTATCTCCATCACCCTTGGGTTGATATCAGATTCACTAAGAAAGCAGCACTCTTGCTCATTTCCCCAATTCCTCTGTGGTTTCAGCTGGGGCCGGGGTGGAGTGCACTGGGTTGTTTATCTCTTCAGGTACAGCTGCTGTCTGAAAAAGAGAAGCAGATTCTCCAACAGAGAATTAAGTCAGCACTGGTTAAATGGGATAACCATTATTAATTTAGAGAAAATTAAAAGGGTGTAGACTCTCTTATAGTCTAAGGTTAGTGGGAGCTTGACAATGGAAAGCAGAATCATTATCTAGATATGATTCTGACTTGTTTCTCAGTTCCAGATATGGTTTCCTTTCCACTGAGTGGATCTGTTAGTCAATCCAAGAGAGTTGGTTACCCACCCTGGCTGTGTGCCACTGTTGTACTTGTGTGAGTATCACATCAGGTTGTTTGCTTCTGAGTCACTTAGATTTGAGTTGCTTGGACAGATATTGGCCACTTTCCCCCAGAAGCTCATGTAGTGCCTTCCAACACTAGATGGGCTAATTGGGGACTGGAACTCCTCCGGATTCCAACCAGGTCTCTCTATGGTCCGTATCAACAGCATTTGGTGTTGTCAGCAGTAGGGTCTTATCGTTAACCTCTGGTGTGTAATCAAGTGCTCTGACAGAAGTCTGTCTTGTTGTTTGGGGAGATCTAGTAGGACTCTCTGATCAATGTCTCATGGTGGATGTAGACCACATCCTGGCACAGGGGGTTACAGGCCAGCTCCAAGCGAAAAGAAAAAAGAAAAAGACAGAGAAGAAAGAGAAACAGGAGAAATTTGAGGTTAGGTTTCATCTCATCCTCTCCAGGGTCATTCAATTCTGGTGCTCCCCCTAAGGTCCTCTTGAGGGTTCCACCTTTTATTCTTACTTCCAGGATATAGGATTCTATGGTACCAGTTCAATTTGGGTTCAGCTTTGTGTCCCCCCACCCTTTCCCTTCCTCCAAGCTCTACCCTCCCTATTGTCCAAGCCTCAAGATGCTTTTCAGCTATATCATCCACTTGGGCTGATCCAGGTTAGGAACTGCAGATGAGTGAGATCATATGACAGATATATTTCTGTGATTGTGAGTTCACTTAGAATGATCTGTTCCAAGTTGGAACATTTTTCTACAAATTTCATTGTGTCTTTTTTTCTTACTGCTGAGTAGAATTCCATCATGTAGATATACCACATCTTGGTTATCCATTCATTCAATGATGGGCACCTGGGTTGATTCCAGTTTTTAGCTATTATTAATTGAACAGCTATAAATATGGTTGAGCAAATATCTCTGAACTGAGATGTGGAGCTTTTAAGGTAAATGCCCAGTAAGGGAATAACAGGGTCTGTTGGTAACTCTATATTCATCCTTTTCAGGAGCCTCCATATTGACTTCCAAAGTGGTTGTACCAGCTTCTATTCCCACCAACAGTGAATGAGTATTTCCATTTCCCCACAGCCTCCCCAACATTTGTTTTCATTTGATTTTGTAATGTTTGCTATCCCTTTTGGGTGTAGAAGACAGCTTCAGGTTCATTGAGATGAACTTCCAGAGCAGGTACAGTTATGGAGAAAGGTATATTTATTGAAAGTTACAGATCCACGGTAAGTTCCATAATGGCAGAAGAAACTGGCCTGCTCTTACAGGACCAGGCAAGAGAGAGAGAGAGAAAGAGAGAGGGAGAGAGAGAGAGAGAGAGAGAGAGAGAGAGAGAGAGAGAGAAAAGCCAAAAGCCAAAAACCACACAGCACAGCACACTTCAGGACCTCCAGCAAGGCACACTTTGCATATCTTTAGATTGAAATCTCAAACCCACCTCCACACCTTAAGATCCACCCAGTGACACTGCCTCCAGCCTGGTGGCTGCAGATGCATACTACAAACTGATAAAACAATGAATATATTGGCGGTCATCTATTGAAACTACTGGAAAGTTGTTTTAATTTGCATTTCCCTAATGGTTAGGGATGTTGAACATTTTCCTATGTGTGTGTCAGCCATTTGTAATTCTTCCTCTAAGAATTCCTTATTTGGTTCTCTGCCACACTTTTGGAGTGGGTTGTTTGATTTTTTTTTTTATTTGAGAGAGATAGGGAGAGAGAGAGATAGAGAGACAGATAGATAGATAGATATGTTTTCATTATATAGGTCTTTCACATCCTTGGTTAGTGTTATTCGAAGATATTTAATTTTTTTGTTTCTATTGAAAATTGGGAAGCCACACTGATTTCTTTCTGTGTACCCACCTCATCATTAAAGATGGACACGTCCTCAGGGTGAAAGACTGGAAAATGATATTCCAAGCAAATGGAAATTAAAAAACAAGTGGATGCTGCTATCTGCAGATAGAAAGGTCCTGTTTTTGGAACCATCCTGATAACCTGTGTCTTTTGATGGGTGAGTTAAGACTGTTAATATTTAAGATTGTTACTGTGAGTTTTGAATTAATCCCTGCCATGATAGGGTATTTGATGGGTTTTGGTGCTTTCTTGTGTTATGTACTGTTTTGAGGCTGGTTTATTTTGGTTATTGTGAGCTTCTTGTTGGCTCTTGGGATTGGTTGTTTGACTGCTCTGTATGGAATATTCCCTCAAGTATTCTCTGTAGACTTGGCTTTGTGTTCATATAATCATAGCATTGACTTTTTATGGAAAATTTTTCTTTCACCATATATTATGAGGGATACTTTTGCTGGGTAAAGTATCTTGGGTTGGAAGCCATAGTTTTTCAGATATTGAAGTGTTCCATTTCAGGCCTTCCTGGCTTTCAGTGTTTGGATTGAGAAATCTCATGTAATTCTAATGGAAATGCCTTTGTATGTTGTGAATTGCTTCTCTCTTGCTGTGTTTAACACTCTCCTTGTTTTTGTTGTTGAGAGTTTTAACTATGATATGTCTTGGAGAGTTTCTTCTTTGGTCTTGTCTGTTTGGTGTTCTATGGGCTTCTTGTATCTGAATGGGCCTCTCTTTTGTGGGATTTAGAAAATTTTCTTCTATAACTGTGTTGAATTTATTCTCTATGCCTCTGGTCTGGATTTTTCTCTCCTTGTGTATACCCATGATCCAGATGTTTGGTCATTTTGGGGTGTCCCACTGTTCCCTCATATTCTGTTGGTTTGATTTTTTGAATTTAGCAATGTTTTTGACCTTCCAATCGATTTCTTCTGTTTTATGTTCCAGGTCAGAGGTTCTGTCTTCCACATGAGTAACTCTGTTGGTGAGTGGTTTTAGAGAGGTTTTTATAATTTCTATTTGATTTTTGTTTTCTGTTGTGTTGTTTTGAATCATGTCCATCTCTTTTTTGAGGTATGATTTCAATTTGCGTTCTGTTGTTTCCTGTAGTTCATTCTTGCATTTGATCAAGTCTTCATTGAGGTTAATCAACTGGTTGTTGAGGTCTTCCATTTCTTGACTTATCTTCAAGTTATTCATATCTCCTTGGAGGATTCTAATGTTTTCTTCAATCAGGTTAAGCCTACTGTCAAAAGCTGAATGCTCTAGGAGATGATTCTATTCAATTTCATTTATACAATTGTTGGTTCTTTGATAGTTTGCTTCAAGTTCAGCCTTTTTTTTTTTTTAAATAGGGTCTCATTTGTTGTTGTGTTTTTATTTTGGGAATAAGTTTCTGTTGATTTTTCTGTGATTTCATTGGAGGCTTCCACTGTAGGACTAGGCATCCTTGGAGGAGATCTCTCAGTTTCCTGACTTTTGTTGGCATTTTTTTTGCATTGTTGTCTACATATTTTAGGAAGACTCTATTTTATTGAGGAGGAAGCAAGTTTTTGTCCTTTGGCCCATTCACCCTCTGACTCAGGTGAACAGGGATGTTGGCACCTAGTGGCCAGTCAGGATACCAGAGCAAAAGGCCTGACTCCACAGCTCACACAGGGACCAGGCCTTCCCAAGCAGGCACAATGGGACATACCAGGACAGGGGACTGGGAGGAGCAAGGGAACAGGGATCTGGCCTACTTTGTGCTGAGCCTCCAGCACACAGACCAGGGCAGGCAACTCAGACCTGGGAGGTGGGAGGACCTGAGAAATGGTTCTGGCCTACTCACTCCCAATAGCTGGAGTCTGCCCACACTGTCCATGCAGGGAACTCAGGCCTGGGAGGTGGGAGCAACCAGGAAATTCGTCTTGCCTTCTCACTCCAGACTGCCTGCATGCCCACCCACTGTACAAGCTAGGAACTCAGGTCCTGGAGGTGGGAGGAATCTATAAATGGGACTGGCCTACTCACTCCAGACCACTGTGTCCACCTACACACTGTCCGCTTAATGAACTCAGGCCTGGGAGGTGGGAAGAGCCTATAAATGGATCTGACCTACTCACTCCAGGCCGCCACACCAGCCCACACATTGTCCAAGCCATGACCAGAAGTTTTCAAGGAATACATTTACATTCCTTCTAAATTATTGTTATTTATTTTATTAATGCAAGTTATACACTCCTAAAATACTTATTTTGCATTATTATCTTTTTTGTTTGTTTGTTTCTGAGGTAATGTCTCACTCTAATTCTGGCTCTCTTAGAACTCATTCTGTAGTTCAGACTCGTGTCAAACTCTTAGTGTTCCTCCTACTTCAACCTTCTGAGCTCTGGTATTATAAGTATGAGCCACCATGCCTGGCTACATGATTATCTTTGGAAGCAATTAAAATATTATAAAATAGCAAAACTATAGTCTCTTATTTTCAGGAAGAACTTCTGAGATCTCTGGAGTGTTTCCCTATGGAGCTCCTCTTTTCCAGTATTATTTCTGCCAAAGTATAGCCACATTGCCCTCCTTCAATGTGAGGTTCTTTCTGCTATACTCAGAGTTGACAGGCATTAAGTGAAGTTCCTCTCCATCCACTGTGATATCCCAGAACATGTGAAGCCAGAAGCTGGTGGAATGAGGGCATACTTCATTAGTTTCCCATCTCTCAGGCTTTATAGCCAATCATTGCTTGGTATCTATTGTACTGAAACCCACTAGATCATAGATTTTTATCTCCTTCATTTGATTATTTCAGGCAGGAGTGGGTTACACTCTTTTTCCTCCATCTTATTTGATAACAAAATTCTTCCTCTGTTTTGATTATGTAAATTGGCAATTTGTTGCCATTTTATATGTCAGCATGCCAATCTTCAGCAGGTCAATCCTGGATTTTATGACTGTACACACTTTGTGTACATTCCATGCAGAGAGCCAAGCACTCCCTACAAGCATTCTTGTTACTGACAGTGTGTCTATCATACAAATTGAAAAGTAACCTTTACTTGTATGAGGCCAGGAATTCTTATAACATTTGATAAATATCAAATGTTAGCAATAGAACTTAATAGAAGCTTACAAGGTATGTTGGACTGCACTATGTTTTCCAATTTTATGATGAAGAAATTGAACTTTCCTCCAGTAATTTTTTGGAATAAATTCTATTGGGTAAATCAGACTGAAAATTTAAGGGATTAAAAAAATGGGGATGAGAAATTGGGTCATACTACAGTATCTGTAATTTGTGGAAGAAAATATCTTGATTGCTCAGCTCAAGTTTGAGCTTTAAATCTTTGGCTGGTGTCTTAACTTGCCTGTGATGTGCTGTGTCCTGGCAGGTGGCTCACCACAGGGACTAATCTAAGAACATTCAATTGCACAGAGAGCTACTAATCCCTGGAGGTTAATGGTACAGGCTGCACTGATTGTCTGGCATTACTCACAGCTCTAGGGAGCATTGTTTGAGACCCAAGACTAACTCAACAGGATAGAGATGGGATTGGGGGGTATTGTCACCAGCCTCAAACCCCAGAGGCCAGGCAGAAAGAACTGACAGCTGCTGCTAAAAGTTAGAATGTGCAACTAGACTTTTCCTTGAATGCTACAAAAACAACCTCAGATGATCAATCACCTTTCTACTCTCCTAATAATGAGATTAAGTAAAGCACAAAATGCATAGGTATAAAAGAGATAATTTACCAGAGCAATGATGCAGTAAAAATTTTTCCCAAAGGATTTTTAAGGAAAGTGAACTTGCTTTAAACTTCTTTGTGTGGACTTCTGGTCTCTGCTGCTAGGTGAGGAAAGAGCTTACTTACATAAACAGCCATGAGGGAAATTTATTTGATGCATCCTATTTTCCCCTGAAGTTTCAGGAGCATGTTGCATTGCAAACTATAATTTCTTGGTATGTGCTTTAATACAAAACTATGTCTGCAATTACTTACTATTAAATTACTTAACTTGCCCTGCTTCCTGAGCACCAGATAAAATTTTTACTTCAGGAAGATGTGCTGCATCTATTTCACAGTATTGTGCATCAGCACTCCACCACATACCCTTAGGTATACACATAATCTAATCTGAGATGATCTCTATGAGAATAAAGTGCACCAGGCTGAGGGAATATTCTTCTCTATTCTCTGTGAGGGTAATCTCATACCGAATATTTAATGAAGGCATTCAAAAGGTATTTTTCAACTTTCTTACTGATTAAATTTTGCTTCCTTGCTTCTAAAAAATAGTTTTAAATATTATCACAATTGTGAGTTTTAAAATGACAAAATAAAATACTAGAAATACAATCTTCACTTATATTTAATGTTGATCCATAAATATAAGCAGGTATGTGTGTATATACAAAGAAGCAGATGAAATATATTTATATTGTCTTGAATAAAATAATATACAGAGATAAGCTGCAAATATATTGTTACTTAATGCCACTCTCACTGTTATAGAGACAATCTAGGACTGTACAAGTCTTTGAAATATTTGTTGGAAACCATTAAGTGGCTTAATCCACGATTCAGGAGATGCTTGGTTTACTTTCTGTAAATATAAACCAAATGAGAACCTTGATTTCTCAGAATCTGGTTCACTTGTTTGAAAAGGTATTTCTTCCTTTGTGGAGAAGTCAGACCCACTTCTTTCTTCCTGAAAATTCCTTTCTGTTCACAATGCTCTGATTTTTGCTCCTCCCAAACAACTGGGGGATGACTTTGCTTTTGTCTTGGATAATATTCACCTTCTAGTACTAACAGTCTTTTTATGTTCTCATTTCTCTGACAGCTACAAACTTTTGCACTTTCAGCTCAGCTTTGACCTCATGTACAGTCTTTCCTCTTCATCTGTATAAAGAAAACCACCCTTGTCTGCACCTTTAAAGGAATTTGCTTTGTTTTAAGAGATTTTCTTACAGTATACTCTAGGCTATACTGGAACTAGTGACCTTCCTGCCTCAGTCAGTCTCCCAAGTGTTGTAATCACAGGCATGTGCCACTAAGACTAGCTACTTATATAGGATTTTTTATAACTTTCATTTGTCATTCTTACACTTACCAAGGTGAATATTGTACATTTCTAATGTGAATGTGTATGAGCTGATTACATTTGTTTGTGTTCATGTGGATGTGTCTCATGGTATGTGCACGTGGAGATCAGAGGACAACCTTTGCAAGTTAGTCCTTGCCTTAAATTTTGATTTGAGGTAGAATCTCTAATTGTTCAGAAGGCTGCACTCTCCAGGCTCGCTGGCTTCTAATGTACCAGATGATTCTGCAGTCTCCACCTCCCTTTTCATCCTAGGCAGGCTCTGGGATTATCTGGCTTTTTACATGGGTTCTGTGGATCTGAACTCAGGTACTCATGCTTTCAAAGAATGCAAGTTAACTCCCGGCCCCTGCTGTAGTCTTAGCAATCATTTTGTATGGGTATGTTCAGTCCTTTCAACTGGTCCCATAAGTGTATCAAGAGAAGTTGTCTATGTCTAACTTATCAATTTATAGTTAAAGTGCCCCAAATAGTCATTGTTAAAATGTATTTTAATAATGAAATTTATAGATTTATTATAACATATTTTGCATTTGATAGAGTTTTCAAAGGCCAAGATTCAGCAACTCCTTTAACTGTTTATGATTGTCTATACCATGTCATTATTTTCAGATATGGAAATACTTTTTAGAAATCAATGAAAGCAATTTAATATCATTTGTGCAGTTTTAATAAATATACACAGACTTTCTTTCTATTGACCCTCAAAAATCCTACATATACATGATAGCATAACTGGAATATTTTATTATTGAATTAAAGTTAGACAAAAGTATATTCCACTTTTAAAATCTTAAATAATTCATTAGTCAATGCTCTTGGGAGCATCATCTACAGGGAGCTGTTGATCCTAAGATACATTTTTATATTCCATGTAAGATGTTTATACAGACTAGAGATTCAATTTGATGAAAGATTGCAAGAGGCCAATTGTCTTACATGAAAGGATTATTTAAATCTTAATTTATCTCCTAATACATGGATTGACTGCTTGTATTCTTCTACTATGTCAGCACGTACAAATACCTTTAATAGGCCTTAGGGAAGGTGTTATACAGCCCTTCGTACTCTTTCAGTACAAATCTCTAAGCATGCTGGTACTCAGCACAGAATGAGCGTGCTATCAAGAGCAAATACAAGCAACTAAAACTATGCCTTATCCCTATCTCTAACACATGTACTTCCTTCAGCACTATTCCTTAGAGTTCAAGGTTTTAGAAAGGAAACGTGGCAGTGTGAAAAGGGGGAAATGAAAAAGGAAAAAAGCACAAAAAGAAAATACAAAGTCAAGCAATGATGAGGACGAGAAGCAAATCATCTGAAAAATTAAGGAGAGGAAACAATTGAATGGAAGAGGCAGAAACACAAAGAATTTTGAGGGTTGGAGATCAAGATCTGTCTACTGAAAGTGTGTGAGGAGAAGGATAGAAAACCAGACCAGATAAACATAGAAATTAACTTTTAAAGAGTCAAGTTTACTGCTGTTTTGTTGAAAAGAGCACCTAGTACTTTTCAGAATAAGTTTCCAAGTTCCACTGCAATGGAACTTGAAAAATGAGAGGGTACATGTTGGCATTTTTTGTTTTTGTTGTGATTCTATGAGACATGAAATGAGAGAAACCTTTTTGTTTGGATATCATGAACATTTATCTTTTCTAGCAGTCACTCCAATGGAGATGAAACCAAGAGATTAAGAAAATTACATATGCAATCCATAGTTAAGAAAACTATTTTGGGATACCCTGTGCCAGAGGGTGCATGTGGCACTGAGTGAGTAGGAAAGATCCCTGTTTCCTGCCTCCTCCCAGTTCTCTGGTCCTGATAGGTCACCCTGCACCTGGCTTGGGGAGGCCTGATCCCTCTGTGAGGGCTATTGAAGAAGGCTTCTTGCTCTGGTATCCTGACTGGCCCCAGAGTACCTACATCCCTATTCCAGTGAGTCAGAGGGTGCATGGGCCACTGTAGGTGCTGTCCTCTTGCTCCTGGCTCTCCAGCTTTCTGGATCCTGGTTCTCCAACCCATGATCCTAGTTTGCTGAAGAGTATGTGCAAGTGGAGTGAGTAGTTCAGAGCTCTCAGTTCCCCAGGTACCTTTGATGTACCTGCAATCTACACAACCTGTGTGTCTGACAACATCCTACACCAGTACACTAATCCTGTTGACATTTGAAAGAGAACACACTCTGAAGATCCTACGAGGACAAAAAACTTACTTCTTCCTCAATAGAGTAAAGCATCTCACCAAGATGTGTAGACCACATGCAAAAAAACCAATGAAATTCAGAAAACTGAGAAATTTCCACCATGGATGAATAGTTCCACAATGGAAGCCTCCAATGTAATCACAGAGAAATCAATAGAAATTCAATCCTAAAATGAAAACACAACAAACAACGAGACCCTGATCAAAAGAATTGCTGAACTGGAAGCAAACCATCAAAACATGAAAAATCATCTCAATGAAATAGAACGGAATCGTCCCTTAGAGCATTAAGCTTTTGGCAGTAGGCTTAACTTGATTGAAGAAAATATTAGAACCTTCAAAGGAGACATGAATAATTGAAGATGAGTCAAGAAATGAAAGATCTCAATAAAGATTAAGTGTAACAAAGACTTGATAAAATGTAAGAATGAATTCCAGGAAGCATAAAAAAAAAATCAGAACTCTAGCTGAACTCATACCTCAAAAAAGAAATGGACATGATGCAAAATAACACAACAGAAAACAAAAGGAAAATAGAGCTTATAAAAATCTCTCTAGAGCCCCTCACTAATAGAATTACTCATGGAATACAGAAGCTCTGACCTGGAAGACAAGGCAGAAGAAATTTATCAGGAGGCCAAAAAATTTGCTAAGTTCAAAAAATCAAGTGAATAGAATACAAGAAAGCTGTGGGATACCCTAAAATGACCAAAATATCCAGATCAGGGCATACTTCCAAAATCTCTACTCCACAAAATTAGATAATCTGGAAGAAATGAATGAATTCCTAGACACATACCACCTACCAAAACTAAACTCAGAGCAGATTAATCTCCTAAACAAACCCCACATCTATGGAGATTGAAAAGGAAATAAAAAACATCCCCAAAAAGAAAAGTCCAGGACCAGATGGCTTCTCAGCCGAATTCTAGCAAACCTTCATTGGAGAACTGAAACCAATTTTTCTCAAGCTGTTTCCTATAATCAGAGACCAAGAAATCCTCCTTAACTCCTTTTATGAATATAGCATCATCCTAGTACCAAAATCAGACAGAAATACAAGAAAAGCAAACAACAGGCCTCTATATCTAATGAATTTAGATGCAAAGATCCTGAACAAGGTCCTCACAAACCAAATTCAACAACACGTTGAAAGTATTATCCACCTTGATCAAGTAGTCTTTAACCCAGGGATGCAGAGATGGTTCCACATTCAGAAATCAGTCAATGTAATACTCCACATAAATAAACTTAAACATAAGAGCCACATGATCATTTCAGTTGATGCAAAGAAGGCCTTTGACGAAATACAACACAACATCATGATAAAAATGCTGGAAAGAATAGGCATGGAGGGTTTATATCTCAACACAATAAAGGTTATATGTAAAGCCCCTAAAGCCCAAATAATATTAATGAGGAAGGACTGAAGGAGTTGCACTGAGATCAGGAAGAAAATAGGGACACCCACTCTCACCACTGCTGTTCAACATAGTACCAGAAGTCCTAGCCCAAGCAATGTGACAGGAGAAAGAAATAAATGGTTACAAATTGGAAAGGAAGAAGTCAAGTTAGCCCTATTTGCAGATGACATGATCCTATATATACATGATCTGAACGTCTCCATCTCAAAACTTCTAAAGGTGATTAATTCCTTCAGCAAAGTGGCAGGATACAAAATCAATGCACAAAAATCAGTAGCCTGTCTATATGCAAAGAACAAATATACAGAGAAAGAAATTAGCAAAGCTGTCTCATTTTCAACAGCAACAATAACAAAAAATACAACCTTGGAATAACACTAACCAAGAATGTGAAAGACCGATATAATGAAAACATAAAAAACACTCAATACCTGGTTTTGACTTATTTCCAAGTTCTAGCAATGAGTTCCATTCCACTGAATGACTTATCCCCACCAAAGGTTAATGGTAAGACCCTACTGTCGAATATAACATACATGTGTGAGACCAAACATGGAGAGACATGGCCAGAATCTGGAAGAGGGTCAGTCCCCAGACAGTTAGCTAGTCTAGTGCCAGAGGGTGCTACACAAGCAACTGGGGGAAAATGTCTGACATCGGTCCAAACAACTTGCAGTCTAAGATACCCAGCAGGAAACAACCTGACGTAATGCTCAAACGAGTGCAGTTCTTGACTACCCCCACAATGCATGACCCACATTCCCCATTGATGAGGGTCCCTTTGGAAGAGGGAGGACAGGGAGGAGGATAATGGAGACAACACTACGAATGTAAAATCAGAATAATATAAATAAAAATTAAAATTTAAAAAACCACAAAAACCTCAATAAAGAAATTAAGGAGGACTTGAACAGATGGAAAGAGCTCCCATGTTCTTGGATAGAATTAATATTGTGAAAATGGAAATTCTACCAAAAGCAATATACAGATTCAAATACAGATTCAAATTTGCAATGCAAATAAAAATGCCAGCATTATTCTTCACAGAGATTGAAAACTTGATCTCAAAATTCATATGGAGGGCTGAAGAGATGGCTTAGCGGTTAAGGCATTTGCCTCCAAAGCCAAAGGATCCTGGTTTGATTCTCCAGGACCAACGTAAGCCAGATGCACAAGGGGGGGCACATAGGTCTGGAGGTTGTTTGCAGTGGCTGCATACCTGGCGTGCCCATTCTCTCTCTCTCTCTAATAAATAAGTAAAATATTTTTAAAAATTCATATGGAATGGCAGCAGACCTTGAATACCCAAACAAATCCTCAGGAAAAAAAAAAAAACCCTCTGGAGGTATCACCATACCTAATCTAAAGCTATATTACAAAGCCATAGTAACAAACAACGTGGTACTGGCATAAAGACAGAAACATAGGCCAATAGAACAGAATTGAAGACTCAGACCTTAGGTCAAGTAAATACAGCTACTTGATCTTTGACAAAGGTACCAATAATGTAGACTGGAGGAAAGACAACATCATCAACAAATGGTGTTGGACAAACTAGATGATCATATGCAGAGAAATGAAACTAGAACCACTCATTTATCCATACACAATATAAGACCTGAAACTCTTCTACTGGAAGAAAAATTAGGAAGAAGTCTCCATGATATAGGACTGGGAGAAGACTTCCTGAATAGTGAGTTCTCAGAGGAAGAATTACAAATGGCTAACACACAACTAAGAAAATGTTCAGCATTTCTAACCATTAGGGAAATGCAAATTAAAAAATCCATGAGATTCTGCCTTACTCCAGAAAGGATGGCAATCATTAAAAAAAAAAAAATCTAACAAGAACAAATGTTGGCAAGTATGTAGGGAAAGAGGAACCCTCATCCACGGTTGGTGGGAATGTAAACTTGTACAATGACTATGGAAATGAAAATGGAGATTCTTGAAAATGATGAACTTAGAGCTACCACAGACACAGTTATTTCCTAAATGCTCCATGCATCAATACAAAGATATCGGCTACAGCATGTGTATAGCTGATCACTTCATTATAGCTAAGAACTGGAATCAACACATATTTCCATCATTGGATCAATGGATAACATAGTTGTGGTACACTTACAGAATGAAATTCTACTCAGCAGTAAGAAAAAACAATACAGTGAAATTTGTAGAAAAATGGACAGACTTGGATC
The DNA here is from genome assembly GCA_036365145.1 of Orientallactaga sibirica. NCBI lineage: Eukaryota > Metazoa > Chordata > Mammalia > Rodentia > Dipodidae > Orientallactaga > Orientallactaga sibirica. The sequence goes on from JAEOAD010000027.1 coordinate 6,166,131, forward strand.
TGATCATACTCGGTGAACTCACACAATCACAGAAAGACAAATGTCACATGGTGTCACTTATCTGTGGTTCCTAACCTGGACCTGCTCGAGTTGCTGTCATACCTGATAGGCAACTCAAGGCCCAGACAATAGGGATGGAAGGGTTTGGGAAGAGGGAAAACAACCTAAAATTAAATCCAAAATGAGCGGATAGCATGGAAACCTTTATCCTTTGACATAGCCTAAAAGATTTAACCCACACAAGGAGTAAGGGGTGTGCATATGAAAATTAGGGCTCTCAGGCTAGAGAGATGGCTTAGTGGTTAAGGCACCTGCCTGCCAAGCCTAAGAATGCCTGTTTGATTCTCCAGGTCCCATATTTAGCCAGATGCAAAAAGTGATGCAAGCACTTGCCCACAAGAGGGCACACATGTCTGGAGTTCATTGACATGGGTGAAATGGCCCTGGCGCACCCACTCTCTCACTCTCTCTGCCTCTTCTTTTCTCTCTCTGCTTCTCTGTGTAACCCCCCCCCCCAAAAAAAAGTAGGGCTCTGGTGAGGGTAGGATGAAGCCAAAGCTTAAAAGAATTTTTTTTTTTTTTTTTCTGTGCCTGGCCTGTAAATCCCAGTACCAGTGATTGGTTACTACTCACATTAGGCTGTTGATCTGAGTGATGTAGGAGGTCTCCAAATCAAGACAACTTTCTGGCAAAGCACTTGATGATCTGCCTCAGGCAAAGCTGAGATCCTATTGTTGAAGATACCATGTGCTGCTGACACAGAGCATGGAGAGACCTGGCTGGAATTCAGAAGACAGCCAGTCCCCAGACAATTAGCCTGTCTAGTGCTGGAAAGCACTACATGAACTACTGCTGGGAAATGGCCAACAGTGGTCTAAGTAACCAGAGGTTTAAGCTATTCCGAAGCAAACACCCTGACAGGATGTACACGCCAGTGCAATAGTGACACACAGCCTCACTTGTAACCAATAGCTTTCTGATTGGCTAAGAGATCCACTCAGTGTAAAGGAACCCATGTCTGGAATTGGGAACTAGGTCAGAATCCTGTGGAGACAAAGATTATGTTTTCCAGTGTCAAGCTCTCATTAGTCTTTGGCTAAAAGAGGGGTTACATACATCAAATTCTCCCTAAATTAATAATACTTATCCCATTTAAACTATGCTGACTTCACTCTCCATTGCAGAATCTGTTCTTCTTTTTCAGAAGGTAGTGAGGAGTTAACCTACCCCTCACACTTCAGCCAAGCCACAGCTGAATCCACAGAGGAATGGGGAGATGAGCATGAGTGCTGCTTCCATGCTGTGTCTGATAATCAGCACCAGGGTGTAAGAGCCAGACCCTGAGGATACTCAACACCTACCAAAGCAAAGATGCAGCGGCTCCCAAGAGCTCATCACTGAAGTAGACTTAAAATTCATCCACCATGGCTCAGATTATTATGCAGAGGAGGACACAGAAATACTGTAAGAGCCACAGGTTGAGACATCATGTCCAGAGGCATTCCCTCCCCCCAAAATAACTGACTACTGTTCCCACCATGCATAAACCACAACCCCATGGGGAATACCTGAGATCCCACTGAGGAGGGTTCCCAGTGGATAGGGGAAGGGATGAGGGAAAAGATGTTACCAAAACATGATGTATCCATATGAAACATTTTGTTGCTAATAATAATAATAATAACATTAGAAAAGAAATAAAACTATTTTGAAGTTGCAAAAATGACAATACTATATTGTATAATTGCTCTGGTGGTTAATGATGTCAGTGAATTCACTGAAGACAAGATGCCATTAGAAAACTATACTCATTTTGGACAATTCTCACATTGCAGAAGAAATGAGAAAATAAAACTAAAACAGAACAAAAACAAATAATTGTAGAAATGTCACTGATCTTCTCACTTGTGTTTCATTTACAAAGTGTCCCTCCTTTGCTTGGCTGGACTAAAAGTCTAGAAGGTCATAGATTTTTCTATCAGTTAGCACTGGGAATTTTTAATTTCTTTGTTGATATTGCATATTTTATCTTATGATTTGTAAAATGAAAGGAATATTTGTCAGCACTTACATGTGTCTATTTGCAGAGATTTTCCCTCTTGTCCATATATGTGCACAGAGTCCTCAGTGTGAATGAAAGCTACTATCTTGAACCAATTTCAGCAAAGAGCAGAATATGTCATATAAAGATGCAAAGGTGATACACATTATTCAATAAGGAAGCACAGGTGGATCTCAGTAGATAATGAGAAATAGGAAAAGGAAAGCTGATTATTTCAGTTTTCTGGGAGTCTTTCTGATTTTTGTCCATTGAAGAACTAGTATTCTAATTGATAATTCGTGTTCAAGGCATCATTCTTCACATTAGCCTAAACACTGAAGAAACTCATGGATTTATGGATGAATGATGCACAAAATTTAGTTCACATGACTAATACAATATTATTCAGCCTTTGAAAGGACATTTTGGGCTAGAGAGACGGCTCAGCCATTAAGGTGCTTGTCTGTAAACCCCAAGGACTCAGTTTTGATTCCTACATAAAGCCAGTAGCATAAAGGGGCAAGTGCAGCTGCAGTTCATTTGTAGTGGCTAGAGACCCTGGCGTGCCCATTTCTCTGTGTCTCTCTCTGCTTGCAAATAAATAAATAAAAATATACATTACAAAATGTCATTTTTATGCATGATACATTATGAAGATATTAGCTGAAGTAAACCAATAACCATACAAAAGACAAATACTATATAATTCAATTTATAGTTATATTTTAATATTTATACTTATTTATAGTTAGAGTAGAAAATGTCTACACACAGTAGAATGTCAATTTATAGGTTAATGGGAAGGTAAGGATGAGGATATACTGTGTTAGTTTCAGTAAATAAAACCTTTTTGTAATCAATTGCATGACAGCACATATGTGATTAGTACTAGTGAAGTTTAAACATAAGCAGGGCAAAAATGGAAAATTTTATGTGCATTCTACCAAAGTTTTAAAAATATATAGATAAACAATTGTAAATATTTATCTATTATTGTGCAAACAAATTTACTAAGTAGGAAAATATCACTAATTGAAGGCACATACTATATGCAATAAGATGGACCTCTGAGTGACAATGTATTGAACTATTTAATAATTATTGTGGGGCTGGAGAGATGGTTTAGTGGTTAAAGTGCTTGCCTACAAAGCCAGAGGACCCAGGTTTGATTTCCTAGTACCCACGTAAGCCAGGTGCATAGTGGTGCACGCATCTGGAGTTTGTTTTCTGTGACTAGAGGTCTTAGTGCTCCCATTCTCACTCTTTCTCTCAAGTAAATAAATAAATTATCTTTAAAAATAATAATTGTGAAGGAATATTACCTAGTAAGAAAAAAATGTCTAGCTGGAAAGGTGGCTTAGTGGCTAAGGTGCTTTATTGGAAAGCCTAAGGTCTCAGGCTCAATTCCCCGGTACCCATGTATGCCAGATGCACAAGGTGGCTCATAGGTTCAGAGTTCATTTGCAGTGGCTGGATGCCCTGGAGCACCCATTCTCTTTCTTTTTGCCTTTCTTCCTCTCAAATAAATAAATAAATGAACAAATAAATAACTAAATAGAAACATCATTGTGATATTAAAAACAGATGGCATTCTCTGATTTGCTGGTTGATCATCATACAAAATGACCCCACCCTCAACATCTGATTGATATTCTAGCCATGTACAAACACTATAGGCATCTTGTAAATTTTAGGAAAAGGAAATCTTACCCATATTTTTTACTTAATTTTTTACCCTTGGTTTAATATGACATGAGCAGGAAGTGGGATTTATAAACTACAAACATAGCTGTCAGTTTGCTCACCTATGAGGATGGATCTGAGGAAGGAGTTTGGCCCCACATGAAGTTGGGAACAAGATCTTGTGTGCTGCTTGAGGCCCTCCTGTGAGAGCCAGAAGGAACTCTGGAGATCTCTGAGACAGCAACTTCACACAGATTATCTGTCAATTAAGGCAGATCCTTGATATCAGACACACAATGGACAGTCAGAGTGGAAAAATACACCCAAAAAACCAGACAACAAGGATTTGAAGGGTTTGAGATGAGTTGCCACTAAATCTGGATGTAGTCTGCTTGTTTACCATGCGTTTTAAGGTCTTGGCTCAGATCCCTGTGTCCATTTGTAGGCATCCAATTTGGTTGAAAACAATTTTCCTAAAATCAAACTGGTAAAAAATAATCAAACATGACTATTCTTTGTAAATTGGTTATTCATGTATTATTAATGTTGGAAAACAGTGCAAGGTGTTTTGAATTTTAATGCTTTGTTTTCTCCCCTCTTCAGGGTATTGGAGTTTATTTTAAACTTTTATTTTTAATTTATGTTGCATTTCATCCAATTATGTTTGCTCTTCTTATTTAGCAAATACTTTATGGTTTTGTGCCAAATTGCTCAAAACAAATTAGTGCAAAATCTGTTTTAATTAGTCATTTGTTCTTTTGTAATTGAAATGTACTGTAAGGATCTACAGAATTAAAAATGTGGTGTGGACAAAGGTGATAATATAGAATGAAGTCTTCGGGCATCTTTGAAGCTGTTTTCTTACCACATTCACCTAGAATATTCTAGATTTTACATTTCAATCTTGAAATATTTCAACTATCAAACTAATATAGCAATTCACTTAGAGAAATGGGCACATGTTCCTCTTCTTACCTTTCTTCAGTGAAGATACCAGAGACCCAAAGACATCTGCTATCAAGAATTTTACCCATGTACACATTTTATATAAGATATATATATTCACTTGTTATATTTTATGCTAGGCTGAAAGCTGTTTGAGAAGCCATGATGGGATATTACATTTTTCTCATTATAAGTTGAATCCAAAAGCAATTGTGAGTTGTAAAAACCCTGCTCTGAAAACTTCATTAGAATGACTGAGAAATGTGCAACCAAATTGAGCACATAATGGGGTTAAGTAAAGAAGTTAACATCACTGGCTAAAAAAGTGTATATAAATATTTTAAAAAGCAAAATTACATAGTGAGAAGTCAAATTGCTACAAAAATACATATAAAAGCTGGGAAATTATACAATGGTTCAAAAGGTAAAATGTAATGTTAACTGGCAGTTAGAAATATTGGTTTTAGAATAACTAACTTTAAGAAAAATAAGCAAATCAGATATAATGGGCCACATGAGTGAGAAATGTGAAAGAAAAGTAACTTTTATTTACACAAAAAATTGGAAAAAAATGACAAAAGACTTAATCACTGATAAAACTCAGAAAACTACTGCAATTGCATCAAAATTACTAGGTGCATAATATATGACAGATAATATTTTTGATCCACTTATTGTTTTCAACAATTGGACTTTTAGGAAATTATTTTAGGTCAGCTTGTTTTTGACGATTCACTCTGGTCTTGGCTGTACCTAACTAGCCCATTTTCCTCTTCCATTCTTTCCTCTTAAAGGGCATCAGTGAAACTGCAAAGCCCGGTCTTCCCATTATATGTTGAAACAAATTAAAGAAAACATTACCAGTTTTATCAATAGTTATCACTTAAGATACACTTAAAATCATGCAGCCTAAACATTGGAGATGTCCTGACAGATATCACAGTAAAGATGGAACCAGAGATGCTGTAACTGCTATGGGAAATCCACATTTATCTAGTAATGGATAGACCTTTGGGTCTGAATTTTTAAAAATGATGTAAAAGAATCCATGATTTCTATCTTCCTTCAGTCAGAATGCCTATCATCAAGAAAACTCACAGCAAATGTTGGCAAGGTTGTAGGGAAAGCAAAACTCTTTTTCACTGTTGGTGGGAGTGCAAATTAGTACAGACATTATGAAAATCACCATGAAAGTATCTCAAAATTAGAAATACAACTCTCATATGACCCAGATATACCACTTCTGGACATATACCCTAAGGACTCCAAACTCTACTACAGAGATACTTGCACACCCATGTTTATTGCTGTTCTTTTTACAATAGCTAAGAATTACAACCAGCCTAGATGTCCATCAACAGATGAATGGAAAATGAAAATGTGGTACATACATTCTATTCAGTAGTATGGAAAAATGAAATTATTAAATTTGTACTAAAATAGATGGAACTGGAAAGTATTATATTAAATAAAGTGATCTAAACACAGTAGGACCAAAACTGTATGTTCTTTCTGCCACATGGATCCTAGTTTATAATATCTGTAAATATGTATGTGTAAGGGGCAAATGTGGGTTAAACCTATAAAGATAGAATGGTTACAAAGAGCGGAATGATATGACTAGGAAAAGGGGTAAGGAAAGGGTTAAAAGACACATGTAAGAAGAAGGGGATGGTATTGTTAGAAATGGAAGTGGGGCTTGTGGAAAGGAGGGTGGAGATAGAAATCAACTAAGACAAATTGTTTTAGAAAATGCCAGAATGACACCTGAATCTCTGCATGTCAACTACAAAGCTAAAATAAAATTAAATCCCCTGATTCTAACATGTTTTTTTCATGCGAAAATGGAGGTAAATATTGACTTATATGGCTCCTTTAAGATGATGATGATGAAGGATACAGTGGAAGTGGTGATGTGTCAGGACTGAGTTTAGGTTTCAAGGTCCTTGTACATTTATGCTTCATTTCTCTCTCCCTTTTTCTCTCTCCCTTATTTTTTCCATTTCTTTCTGCTTCCCTGGCTTTGAATGCTGCTGTCATGAGCCTAGGCTAGTCTGTTAATACACAAGAGACCATGAAGAGATCCACCTTAGCCAAACTTTGGATTGTCTTTCTTTCTTTCTTTCTTTCTTTCTTTCTTTCTTTCTTTCTTTCTTTCTTTCTTTCTTTCTCTCTCTCTCTCTTTCTCTCTTTCTTTCTTTCTTTCTTTCTTTCTTTCTTTCTTTCTTTCTTAGTTTAACTTTTGTATTCTCTTATAAAGTTTGATTTTAAAAATTGCTGCTTGAGTTGCTGACAAGTTTTATTTTTAAAAAATTGTAAATGAAGTTTGGCTTGGAAATGGGACTGGATTGTCTTTCTTCATGTTTACCCTTAAAAGTATGAAAGAGATAATCTCAGATCATCTGGTAGGTACACGGTTTGTGAAACCACCAGTCAAGATGGTTTAAGAGCATGGATGCTGTAGTCAGAATATAGAACAGTGAAAAGACTGGGAGACCACTGTTTGAGACCATAAAGAGCACTCAACTGAATCATGTAACTGTTAGCAACAATAAATGTTCTTTGTTTTAAGCTAATGAGATTAGAGTTGCTTATATTACATAGCAATAGCTGCCAGATTGTTAGCTGTTCATTGTTTTTTGAGGCAAGTCCAACAGATCGGCCTAATTTTTTATGCGAGAGAGTGAGAGAAAGAGAGAGAGCAAGGGGAAAGACAGAGAATTGGTGTGCCAGGGCTTCCAGCAACTGTAATTGGATTCCAGACATGTTCACCACCTCTTGTGCAGGTGCAACCTTGTGTGCTTGCATCACCTTGTGCTTCTGGCTTACATGGGATCTAAAGAGTCGAACATGGGTCCTTAGACTTTGCAGGCACATGCCTTAACCATTAAGCCATCTCTCCAGTGCATGTTCATTGTTTAAGTTTACAAAGTACAGAATAATTACCCCATGACTACAAAGTTAACAAGTAGCAGCATAGGGATTTTAACCTAAGCAGTCTGAGTCCAGTCTCTGTGGTTTTCAACCAATGTACATTGTGGCATCATATATGCAAGGTCACTTACCTCAGTAATGCACAGCTGACCGCCTGCAACTATGTGGTCCTCTCTGTGATTACTGAACTCTTTACACTAACAAAATAGAACAAGGAGTTCCCATTTTTCTCAAGTGCAGATTTTAGTGTATTATCTATGTTTTCATTGATAGCCTTGTGACCATTCTTCTTCACTTAATGCCTTTCTCAACCATTTTGTGCCTATTTTGGCTACTGTAGGCTGTCATGGTAAACATCTTACCCATTCCAACTCTTTCTTAACTCATCAGAAACCCCAGTGAACACAGGTATCAAATAACCTTCTATTGAATAGCTCATCAGCTTTTCTAATAGCTATATCTACTTGGAAAATTTGCAAACATATGAAAGAATCCTTATTCCATCTTTGGAACACAATTTCTTATCCCATGACATCTCTTTATTACCTCATCATTTGTACAGTTTATTTGACTCTTTTGGCTATGAAAATTTTCTTCTTATCTTAATGATGCATCCTTACTTCACCACTAAGATCCATGTACTTCCTTCTGCATCAAACTTTTCATTTTAAGTAATGGAAATCCACTAGGTTGGCTTAAGCTGATGGGTAATTCAAGTCATTCTTTTAGATGCATCCCAGAGCCCTGGGCAAGGTACAGCTAGCTTTCTAGGGGGAAATCAATCTGTTCATTTCCAGTCTGCATTTTCCTCCACATAAAATCTTTGATTGAATAATTGGTGCATGTTGTAGAACATATAGACCTGATAGTTTCCTGTTTTCTAATAAATGCTTGCACCTTTGAGACTAACTTTATCTTACTGAGGTTAGTTTAGGGACCAATCATTCCTGACTAAATCAAAGGATGAGACACAGAGAGAGGTTAATGCTTATCCTACCTATGTCATATGCCACTTCAGGCCCACTCAACCTAAGCCAGAAGGAAAATGTGCCCACTGGGACAAATCAATGGACAAACTGCATGGATCTGTGGCCCCTGTGGCTGTTAGGAAATATGGCATGGTTAACAAGACAACTTGGTAGATATCTACTGCCTCACTCTTAGCTATTACGGTGAAAATGAATTACGTGGAGAAAAACAATAATGTCATTATAAGGGTCTGTATTTCAATTTCAGCTTCTTTATTGGTGTGGGGTCACAAGTTGAACACCTTTTAATCATATCTATATAGTGGTATTTATGACCTTCTCATGGCTGAGGTAAAGCACCCGACCAAAAGCAGCTAATGGGAGAAAAGTTTTGTGGGTTCTTTGTTGGACTTACAGTCTTAAGGAGTAGCTTCATGATGTCAGGAGAAAGTATGGCATGGGCAGAGAAAGCACATCACGTTTTTGCCAACATCAGGTGGACAAAGCAGCAGGATAGTGAATTGAACAGACACTGACAAGTTAGGGCTAATAAACTCAAGGTTTACACCCAGCACACACTTCTTCCAGCAAGGCTCGACCTTCAAAATTGCCATCATCTGGAGACCAAGCATTCAAAACACATACATTTATTATGGGGGAGGAGGATATCTGATGCAAATCACCACATTCCACCCTGGTCTCCATAAACTGATGTCAATCCATGAAATAAAATGCAATGCATTCAGTCCAATGTTTAAAGTCCCCATAGTTTTTATTTTTTAATCAATCCCAACACTGTTTAAACATCCTTATAGTCTAAGTTCTCCTAACTGTGAACTATTAAACTAAAACCACATAATGGCAGAGAATAAACATTTATACTGCAAAAGATGGTACTATAAGGAAAGACCGAGGCAATGCAAGATGTAAAACAAATAGGGCAAACATCAACTCCTACAGTTCCATGTCTATCTGGGACTCACAGTGAAGTCTCTGGGGTGGGCTGCTCAAAACTTCAGGGAATAATCCATCCTGAGCTAGTAGCTCTCCCTGGCAGCTATCCCACAGTCCTGTCATCTCAATAATCCTAGGGTATCTACTGCAACCCACGGTTCATCCTCATAGATCTATTGGGCCTCCATGTAGTGACCCCAACATCTCTGCTTCACATTTTCCCAGTGGCCATCTACAACAAAAATCACATTGCATATCTAATGACCATTCATTTTCCTACATTTGTTATACTCTAATATTAGTAGGTATTCTATAAAATTTGTTAATCCAGGGGGCATAAAGCTGACTCTGAAGAGCAGATACTCCTTCGTCATTCAGGTACCTTACTTTCAAAAGAGTTAGCATTCTTTCTACTCTCCCAAGAAGAAATGTCTGGCCTAATCTCAATGGTGGTAATTTTGTAAACAATTACAGCTGAAGTGGCTGTGGTCTTTAGCTGGAATTTCATTTCTTTCTGTGTCATATCCTTCTGATAACAGCAGTAAATTTTTTAAATACAATTCTGCTCAATTTCTTAGGAATGGGTAGAACTCAACAAGCCTCTTGCATGGACTGTTTCTAGACCACTCTATACAAAGCACTTTCTTCTCCCTATAAGCCAAGCCTACACAGTCCACAGTTTTATTTTTCTGCATTTAGATCTCAATTTTCTGACCAGAATTGCCTATTGAATGCTTAGATCATTGTAAGATAATGTCTCAAATTTTTCTACATTCCTCCGGCAAATCAGTTCCAAAGGCCAAAAGACACAAAGTCAGGCTTCTAGCAGCAGCACTCCCACTCTCCTGGTACCAGTTTTCTGTTGTAGTTACATTTTCCTTGCTGGAATAAGGCACCTATCATAAGTAGCTAATGAGAGGAAAGTTTTTTATTTTGACTTACAGTCTTGAGACGAGACTTCATGATGGCAGAGGAAAGCATGGCATGAGCAGAGACTGGGAATCACTTCTTTCATAGCAGGTAGAAAATGGCAGTGTAAGAGTAAATTGAACTAACACGGCCAAGCTAGGGGCTAATAAATCTCAAGGTCTTCTACTAGCAACACACTTCCTCCAGCAAGGCTCCAGCTCCCAAGTTACCATCACTGGGGACCAAGCATTCAAAACACCTTAATTTATGGTAGGCATCTGAATCAAACAACTATACTCTCCTTGGAAAAGGCATATTCAGGTTCATCTTTCTTACCAGTGTGGATTTTTCTCAGTTTCCACTCCCATACTCTCATGATTTTGGTGGAAAATAGCAGAAAGCACTAGGAACTAATGAAAAGTTAGTATTTCACACTCTAATATGGATGGCTTGTAATTAATGTCCTAGAGCAAACTCAAGCTCCACGTTGAAAATGTTTTGTTGTCAGCTGTTTAATTTGGTTTTGTAGCCCTTTCTTTTTCCCAGCTATTCAATATTACTTTGAGCCACCTCATTCTGCCCTCTTCTGACATTCTGTATCTATTCTATCCTACTTTATTGGATCTTATGTGTCATGTAACTTATCTGTGCATGTTCTTGGCAGAAAGAAGCACACTCTCTCTCCCATTCTTTCCTTTCTTTTGGCACTTGATCCAGAGATAGCAGATAATAGGTTTGTATGCAACAGGATTAGCCTCCCATCAAAGCAAAATGCTGTTTGATCTAGAGGAGCCTTTTTCCCCTGATGAAGATTTAGGCAACTTTAGCACTTTCTTTCAATTATTGCTAATGGCAGTGTTTCCAACAAATACAGCAAATAATAAGGATAAGAGGAAAAAAATTCCAATGCTACTTTTATTAAAAAATAATCTGTGGTTTATTTTAGCTCTTCTAACACCTAGTATACGATGACTCTATTTGACTATTTCCCCACAAGCATTCCTAACTTTCTGAAGCAAGGATATCCCTGGGTCTCAGTGTCATCTCTGGCCCAGCCATGTTTTGAGTGTGCCATGAACATGCTTCCTGCCTCCACTTTCCTCTCCTCTCCTCTCCTCTCCTCTCCTCTCCTCTCCTCTCCTCCTCTCCCCCCTCCCCTCCCCTCCCTCCCCCCCCCCTCCCCCTCCCCCCCCCCCCTCCCCTCCCCTCCCCTCTCCTCTCCTCTCCTCTCCTCTCCTCTCCTCTCCTTTCTTAAGTTGCTCTTTGCCACTTTCTGTTTCTTCCAAGTATGCTTTCTTCTGCCTTTTACATTTTTCTCATTCTCTCTTTTTCCCTGCCAGCCCAAGTCCTATTCTAAATGTTTCAAGTTCAATCTGCCAGACTTTGGGGTGGACTACCTATAGTTGGAAAAGAGAAATGTAAGAATATGCCAGTACCACATACATAATTATAAAGCTCTATTTTTCTGTACCTGAGACCAAAGTCAGGTTTCTATATGCAAATGATGGAAGCTGATTTTCACCTGTGGACTTCCTCAAGTTGCTTCATTTCTCTCAGCTATTCCTTCTTATCTATAAAATGGAGGCAACAGTCCCCTCCACATAGATGTAATCTGAAAATAAAACAGAGATGCAATATGAAAATGGTTATAACTTTGGCTCCCAAATTTAGTTGCTGTTATTACTAATATTGTTACTGCTGTAATTATTAATTATCACTTAGCTCTTAGCATCATTCCATTCAGAGAGGATTCATTGAGTTGAATCTAAATTTTAAAATCCTGCACTAAACCCTGTAGAGATATTAAAATGAAGAAACTATGGATCCAATTAAAAATAGATTCTAATCTGATGGGGCTCAAAAACACATATAGACTCTCATGCCATTAGTAAGAGGATTGTAAACACCAAACTTGAATGACAACCTAGCATTTATGGAACTCACCAATTAATCACAATTGGTTGAGTCTAGTAAGGTTTTCTTGAGGAATTACCATTTTAATTAAACTATGCAGAACAATAGGGTTCGGGAATGTAGCTGAACACTCCAGTGCTTGCTTAATATACATAAAATCCAAGGTTTCATTCCTAAACACGCCCCCCCCACACACAGTAGAGTGAAGAGACATGGAAAGCCCTGTGGTTTGATCAAATATCTGGAGGGAGGAAAAGCAATAGCTTGCAAGTGAATATTAGATGATTATATTCCATCAGTTGATATTTTATTGTAATTTATTTTATTTACTTGTTTTTTAAATTGACATGCAAAAACAAAAGTAAGTGTTGCAGAGAACACTGTGAACTACTTTCTTTCCAAATACGTTTTCTAATGGGTATTCTGGGACAAATGGTTCCATGTACAAGTATATTTTGATATTGCCAAACAGTTTATTGTTCTTTCAGGTTCTGCTAACAATGTTCTCAAGTTTACAACCTAATTCCTGAACACATGGTATTTATTTTAGGGTTTCCTATCTCGAAGTCTTGCTCCCACTCACTAACTCCTGCATGACACATGATTGGCTAAGCTATGCTGCCATAGCAATCTCATAACCTGATTTAGAACAACAATAAGATAACTTCTCGGTCAGGTGAGTGGAGAGGAATACTCTGCTCCTCCTTGTCACTCGGTGATCTAAACTGATGCATTTTTATCTAAGTCAATTGTGCAGTGTCCAAGGCAGGAAAGGAGACATGATACCAAGTCATGTCACTCCATCTATGTGTGTGTGTGTGTGTGTCTGTGTGTGTGTGTGTGTGTGTGTCACAATTTTTGATTATTTTGTTTAAAGAATACCATTTCACCTCTTTCAAAATGTGAGAAAGTAACTTACAAAGTGCTTAGTAAAGGAGAGAAAATGTTGGATATTTGTGAATAGCCCAAATGATTATCATGATTAGATTACTGAAAGGTAAGCAGACTATAGTCTCTAATATACTAATGTACTAATGTGCACTGGTGTTATAGGTGGCAAACTGATACCAGATTTGAAACTGGGATCCTTCTACTTCCAGTAATTTAAAGAAAATAGTATTTTATACAATTCATATTTGGAATATTTTATGTAAACTAAAGGCTATTTCAATTGTCTACATCTATAAACATAAACTTTTATAGGATTAACATTTCCAGACCTGAAGAGGTTGTTAAACAGTGTGAATGTTGGTCAATGTAAGATAAAACAGTTGATCCACATATTTTGCTATTTGCTGATCAGCTGCTATATGTTAGTTCTTGCATTCTATATTTCCAAGCCAATCTAAGCAATTAATTCTCATATACTAATTCCAGGAACATGAATAACACTACTACCATTTTATAGTTGAGGAAAATAGGACTCAATGAGAATAAATAATTTATATGGAGTCTCACCAGTGAGCAGCAGTGTTGGGGTGATGTGTCCCTGGAAGACATGTTTGTTCTTTTAGTACATGTTGTGCATGTGATCAGACTGAGTCTTTGGAGGCAGGGGTCTTAAACATAATCAATGATTATTTATCAATCATATATCTATTTATCTATCTGACATCTACCTTCTGTTATCTATCATCTATCTATCATATATTTATCTATCTATCCATCCAGCCATCTATTTACCTATCTTTCTACCTATATCTATCAAGAGATTCGCCCTTCTTGTTTTTTCCTCTTTCTTTGTTTCTTTCTTTCTTGCTTGCTTGCTTGCTTGCATGCTTGCTTTTACTCTTCCTTAAGCTTCCATCCCTCCAGCCTCATCCTTTCTTAGGCATGGTGTAAAAAAGTGTAGCATCAATCAATCCTCTTGCTTTGACTTAGTTTCCTGCTGTTTTAATCTCCCCTTTCCCTATTTTCCTAAGTCTATCCCTTTCCATTAGAGATTAAAATGTATTTTTATAAAGTAATAAGAATCTTTCTTTAAACAGAGACTTGCTCAGAAGTCCAATATGTGAAATAGATGTCTAGTTCTATTCTCCTGGAGGGTGGGGACCAGGCGACATGAATCCCCCAGCCCCCAGTTTCGAACCACAACTTCAATGCTTCTCTGTATTCCTTCAAAGAGGAGGCATAGTGATGCCATGAGACCAACATCCAATTATCTGTCAGGCTGGCTTAGTGTCCCAGAATACCTATAAATGACAGACCTAGTACTTCCTCATGTACCCCAAGTTATCCCTGTAAATGGGACGGTGTGGACATCTGCTGGGACCAATAGGAATGCTGCTCCCTTTGCTCTGTGAATGTCTGCAGGTTTTTACCAGTGACTTCTTCAGTGCTTGTCATAAACCACCCAATATGACACTGTTATGGAAGAATTTATAAGGGCTGCCCTGAAAGCGCTACGCTTTGGATCAATGACTTTTCAAGTGGCTTAGTGCTACAAAGGCTTTGTAACTATGTGTCAAACAAACACAAGAAAAACTAGTCATTACTGTTTGTTTACAACACTTCCAGATTTCTTGTACTTCATAACACATTTCCACAAAACTGCCCCACTAAAAGATGATGTCAACAGGGCTTGGGCTTGGAGTATACCACCTGACTCTTTAGAAAATTTTATTTTAGGAAGCAATGACTCCCATTAATGAGTAGAAAATTAGACATTTCAAAATGACAAAACTTACTAACTGCTATATCATTAAATTACAATGTTTATGCTTTACAGTCTCAGCTGAATCCTCGCCATCACTTAAGTTCCATCAGCATTTTAGAGATACTAGTTTTGAAATAAATTTTTTATTTATTTATTTGAGAGAGAGGGGGAAATAGAGGGAGGGGGGAGAGAGTAGAGGCACCAGGTCCTCCAGCTACTATAAACAAACTCCAGACATGTGCCCTCTTGTGAATCTGGCTTATGTAGGTACTAGGGAATCAAACCTGGGTCCTTAGCAAGTGCCTTTACTACTAAGCCATTTCTTCAACATACCATTTGCTTTTAATGGCTGCATCAGTAGTCTTTAACTGTAAATGAACTCCTGATACATGTGCCCCCTTGTGCACCTGGCTTATGTGGGTAGTGGTGACTCAAACCTGGGTCCTTAGGTTTCTCAAGCAAGTGCCTTTACTGCTAAGCCATCTCTCCAGCCCACTAGCTGCTTTTAAAGACTACATCGGTAAAAGGTAGGCTTCATGTTCAGTGTCCAGAACCATGGCAAGAATACCTTATTCCTTTCCTGAAGATGAAGTCAATGTGTTCTGGACAGGGGCAAGCTGTAAGAGTATTCATTCTTTTCCCTTCCTTTGCTAACCTTTACATTCTTTGGGATGAAAATTCACTGGACAGGTGTCTTGCCTGTACCCATGCACTTGCTCCAGCAAAAAATCTGTGCAGTGTTCTTCATGCCACAATTAAAACAAATGAAAATGGTCTTTGAATAAAAATTTCCTTAAGATCGTTTGGTCTGATTGAACTTGGTTTGTTTTCTTGGGCAAAGCTGGGTGGTTCCTTTCTTGAATCATTCTATATACTAAGGAATGACCTAAAGGCCATCTAATTCTCACAAGTTAGGACAGACATTAAAATTGATTTCTGTGTGGTCTGCCTTATCAATACCTGAAGAAGGAATATTGCCGAAGAAGACTTAGCCCAGTGGTGAGCCTCATGGTTCATGTTTACAAATGCATGAGCTAAAGCAAAAGGCCTATTGCAGAAATGCAGCCAGGTTCTGATGCCGATAGGCAGGACCTTGAACTAGGAAGGTTGTATTGGAGAGAGGGGGGTAGTGCAGAGAAACTAGAATTTTGAAAGCTCTCATTCTTCATGCCTCTACCATCATGGTGTTTTTACACACTATTCCTAGTTTCCATTAAAGTGTTCACCAACATGACACCATGTGAGTTTACACATGGTCTGATTAGCATTTATTCTCCATACTTCCACACCTGTAGGAACATTTCTGACACAACTATAGAACAAAATTGATATAGTAAGCCTACAGTGAAAGGCTGCAGAGGACTTGGTGCTCGTGTTAATTCTGAGAGTTTCCTTTACTTTCCCCTAGTCTCACACTTAGGAATACTGTGTGTGTGTGTGTGTGTGTGTGTGTGTGTATAATATACATATCTCCTATATATATTGTAGTTGTACAGGTATGCAGGGACTTCTCAGTTTGTTCTGAGGTAGTGGCAGCTATGTTTACACAATTCTACTCCTTACAATAATGCTTTGCAGTACTGTCTTTCTCCATAGGGCTTAAGTAAATCCCCAAAGCACAAGCGAATGTGTCAGGATTGGAAAACACCATATAATCCAGAGGTCATTCCTCCATTAGCACCAGCAGCAGGATGTGTGGCCGTGGACGAACGCAGATGCTGTCTCTCATTTCCTGTGATGGTATTTGATATGTTTTCAATGTCATTTGCAGCCTGGTTCATGTCCACGTTGCATCAAAAGTACAATGAACTTCACAAAAGTTTTGTGACAGTCTCTAAAAATGTATATGAAATGTTTTCTGTTCTTAATTTTAAGCTACATTTTAAGAAATGACAAATTATATGCAATGAACTATATCCAAAAATTAAAAAGGGCATCGGATGTGGGGAGAATACTGGTTCTTTCAGATAGCTATAAGAAAACAAAATGTGCCTTTTATGTTTTACTCTGCACTTCCAACTAACTTATTTATGCACTACACTCAGATAGCTATCTGGTTGCAAGGAAATGGGTTGTAAATCGGAGTGATAAGTGGTTTTTATTTAAGTGTAAAAAAATGATACCTTTGTACTCAGTTGACATTAAAAGAATTCTATGGGGGAAATAGAGCAATGAGGACATCAATGTGATTTCGCCACCTTGTGGCAGCTGATTAATTTCCAGCCTCTCTGGGTCTCTTCGTGGAGAATTTCAAGGGCTTTCTTGCTGTTGATTGTATCTGGAGCTCAATCCTGAGGCAAGCCTTGCTACATGAGCTCAGCCCTGAGAGTCAGCTGCTTTTCAGTCCTGAGGATATCCCTCCTTCATGCACAGAGTTTGCAAGGCACATTAAGCACATCATAGCTGATGGCCAGTCCTACCCCATTTCATCAGCTCCATTCCCTCAACCTGGAAGGCCAAAAGCACAATGTAAATTATCTAACCCAGAAGGAGTGCCTTACACACTTGAGGTAAAACAAACCTAAAACCTGTTTTGAAGCTCTACACAGTGACATACTCAAATGTTACTTGCTGAGAAAATGTGTTACTACAAGAAAGTGGGTCCAGCTCAAACCACAGTTAAGCATTTCTATCACGACTTCCCACCTGCTACCTAGGCAACATGCTGCCATGGTGCCTTATAGTCACTCCAATCATTTGAAAGCTTGATGGTCTCTCTCAGAAAGAATTAGAAAATACAGCAGCAATATCCTCTGCAATTATAATTCTATCACGGCCTCTGGAATAGGGAAAACACTTATAGAGAAAGGTAAACTTCTACACAGGTAGTAGGCAAATAGATCATCTCAAGAAAAGCAGAGAATTAGAGTTTAAATATACAATAAAAAAGACATGAGGAGCCATAGAATCTCAAAAGCTGTAAGTTTCTCAGGTATTTTAAGGTCATTAGAATGAGTATATTTAGCAATTTATTGGAATCAAGGAGCTAACAGTCTTAAACATGCTCATGCTAGGTAAGAGTACGTTATGGAAGGTGTTAAGTTTTTTGATCAGAATGAGGTGTGTATAGATTTGAAACCTCACAGAATTACCATTGTGAAGCTTTTAATATAGTGCGGGGATATACTTCCAGCTTTTCATGAAGGAGAAGAGCTTCAAGAACAGAAACACCAGGCAAAGAGGATCAAAGGTAATACTTCTGTGCTACCTAGAAAGAGAAGGCAAAAGAAGACTGACGTCTAAATACAACTGCAAACCACTTGAAGTCACGGGGCAGAGGGCAGGGACCTGCATGGGCGACAGCCAGATCAGCAACTGTGGACATCCATCGGCAAACAGCTCTCCTCAGGAGAAAGGGTTTCCTAAGTTAGCGAGAAACATGTCACAACAAGGGGCTTTGTACCACAACTTTCTCAAACCGTGCAAGACAATGCTTATACAATTTGCAGCCCTAGTAGTGTTTTCCACAAGAAGTAAAGCACTTCTTAAAGATGAGAGAAAACTGTGTAAGCAAAGAATAGAAGCTATGGCAGGAGAGCAATCAAAACTGGGATTCACAGCCAGATACTGAAGACCATGGGAAAGGAGAAGGAAAAGAAGGCCCTGAGGATGTGAAAACCTATGACTGTGATAAATGGCTTCTGGCCAGTGAGTCTTAGAATAGATAAAAATGAAGCAATAATTAGCAGGATTTAAATATCCTTCTAAAATATAGTGCAAAGATTTTCTTCCCTCAGGAGGTCTATAACTAAAAATGGACATAAAACTGGAGGAAAATTCCAAGTTTCTAAGGGTCTGAGTGGCAGTCTGTGTAATTTACCAGGTCTCCTGGAAGAAAAAGAGGAACTGTCCCAATTTTCAGTCAATATTTATCTCTTAGGTTAATAAATCTTGCTCCTGACCTCAGCCGAAGTCAATACCTTCTGATTATTATATACAGGCACCTCCTGGGCCTTTCTATTTGCCCAGACTTGTCATGGAATGAGTCACCAGCTTCCCCTGAGCCCCTCTCCTGGGTCATGGGTGTAGACCAAATAATCACTCACATCTCAAAGGTGTGGGCATGTTGCCAATGATTGGTGCCTTAGCTCAACGTTTACTTGAATCACTAATTCTGATGTCTGTCTCTTCTCTTGTGGGCTTTGGGGTGTTCAGAAAAGTGGGATTGAGGCATTCTTGGAGAAGCAAGAGAGTCAGTAGCATGTAAGGTGGATACAGAGGAAAAGACTGTGGACAGAACCAGACTCAACCCCAGAGTCCTATCCACACACTGAATGACCAAGGATGAATCACTGTTTCTTTGGAGTCCAGCTGGTGCTTCTGTTAAAGACATACCTACCCCTGCTCCAGATACCAACTGGTTTTAAAGGGTGCTGTGAGAACTCAACAGATCACAAACATGGAAGTGGTTTTTTTTCAAAATCATATCTGACCTTGTCAACTGAAGCTGAAGAAGCACACGAGTTTGAATCAGTCCCACTACTGAACCATTTCAAAGGGGGAAAAAATGTAGATTAAAACTGTACTTTAGAAAAATAATTACAAATGTTCATTAAAGGCATGTTTATATTTTAGGAACTTGGAGCAAAAAATTATAGTGGGATAGGGAAATGTTTTCCTTTTTTATATTTCCTTTTTATTTCTTTTTCTCTCTCCCTCCTTCTTCCCTGCTTTCTTTCTTTGTTTTTGACAAGGTTTCTTTATAATCCTGGCTGACATGGAACTTACTGCAGTAGCCCAAGCCGGCCTCAAACTCACAGCAATCCTCCTGCCCCAGCCTTGTGGCATTAAAAGTATATTCCATCACACCTGGCTTTTCATTCTCTTAGGAAGCAGACATCGCAACTTAGCGGAAATGACCAAGTGATATTCTTCTATTTCACCATATTTCAAACAATTCTTTAAAAGCCATTAACTTTTAAATTTTATTTGATTGTGTGCACACATGTTCATGTGTGTGTATATTAATCCTCTTCACCTGTTCATTTGAGGCAGGGCTTTTGCCTCTGGATTCATGGTATCACTGTACCTCAGGCTGACCTGGAATTAATTCACTATGTCTCAGGGTGGCCTCAAACTTGTTGCAATCCTCCTACCTCTGTCTCCCAAGTGCTGGGATTAAAGGCATGCACCACCACTCCTGGCTTGCCTCTGGATTCCTGTTCTGCTATTGTTCTTTGCTGCACTGGCCACAAGCTTCCAGGAGACTCTCCTGTCTCTACCTCCCATCTCTCCACCTGGGTCAGGGACCTGGAATTACAGAATGTTGTCATAGCTTCTAGCTTTACACTGGGGGTTTGGAGATTGAACTCACATACTCTAACTTGAGCCTTAAGTGTTTAATTCTCTGAGCCATCTCTCTAGCCTCAAGATAAATATTCATGGAAGAAATGCAAGGATATTCTAGGGATATTAGCAGCTCAGTTGGAAGCATGCTTGACAACCTTGCAAGCCCTGGATTCTACCCCCAGGACCACATAAACTGGGTGTGGTGATGCAGTACTTAGAGGAAGGAAGAATCACAAGTTAAAATTCATCCTTGATTATGCGATGAGTTTCGAGGCCAGCCTGGGCTATGTAAAGCCCTGTCAAGAAATGCAAAGAGAGGCTATAGAGATAGCTCAGTGGTTAAAGCACTTGTCTGCAAGACCTAAGGACCCAGGTTGATTCTCCAGTACCCACATAAGCCAGATGCACAAGGTGGGTACATACATCTGGAGTTCATTTGCAGTGGCTAGGGGCCCTAGCTCACCCATTCTCCTCTCTCTCTCTGACTTTTTCTCTGGATTAAATAAATAAAATAAAAAAGAAAGAAATGCAAAGGTAATTAAATCTTGGCGGTTTTCTTCCATGCCTTAACTTGACTTGAGGAATTTAACTTTTCCACTGCAGAGATGAAATAGAAATAAGGTCACTAAACCCTGTCATGAGGTTAAGGCAAAGTTGTCCTTTGCCAGTGGAAGTTAAGCAAAATTCTGGCACATTGCTCTGTTGCCAAGATAATGCTTATTGGATCTTTTGCTCTAACCCACTATAGCCAGGTTTGAGAGTAAATTAGCCTTTCTGGGCTCTTGATAGGCTTAGCTTAGGGGAGGATGTAAATTAGGGATCAAAGTGGGGTAGATTGCATTGATTACTACCCATGTACATGGGGCTCTCCTGGTAAGCTGATGAGTTAGACAAAGGATTGATTGCATTGTATCTGTGGGATCCTGATAGTTGGTGGGTGGGAATAACTCATCAACTGACCTGGTGAGTCAGTATAGGTCAGGGCATTTAGGATTTTAGTTCCCAGACTTTATTCTCTGGATTTATCATTAGTAATGTATGACTTTTTATAAAACCTCTGTTTATTGGCCCCATAGGACAGATAGCTATTAATGTATTTGGGGTTCATAACCCTGACTTGGTGTGTACAAACTAGGACTACTTTACTCCTGATCCCTGATACCACCAGCAGCAGCAGCCGTAGCAACAAAAAGGCTGATATCAAGGTTAATAAGCAAGGAGGTTTGTTATAGGTTTGTTTCAATTATGTCCAGATATATTTAAAATGTACAAGCATTTTTTTTTTTTTTTCAATTCTACCAACTTACATTTCAGGAATAAGGTGGCATCTGACTGGTGTGGAACTGGAAAGGTGAGTCCTATACCTAACTTAATCACAGCTTCATTGAGAATTACACCCTGTCTCTTTCTGTGACTGTCTTCCCCTGAGACAGTACTTGAACATCTTCTACACCCAACTCTCCACAACGGAAGTAATGTTTTAAGTAGCCATCATTCCGTGGGTTGAAACTGTTATGCAGTCCTACGATGAAAAGTAAGACTAGGTTTCATATCTGAAACAGTGCTCTGAGCAAACTTTGCAATAAGCTTGGTGTGTGAAGCCCTGTTAAGGGCAAATGATTTCTTATTAGCATACTTTCCATTCTTTTAAATTTATTTAAACAAATTTTAAACTAAATTAGCTAATTGACTTATGGGGTACTGAAAAAATTAGAGAGAGAGATAAAAGGGAGAAAAAGCAATTATTTTCCATTTTTATTAGCATACTGTAATTGTACAAAGTCAGGGGTTTTGTTTCAATATTTCCACATATACATATAATATACTTTAATCTTATCAGACCCCCTCTATTACTCTTAAAATATAAAATTTTAGTGTACAAGTATATAGTTAATGACTCTCTGGCTTTCCTTTATTTTACTATGTTTTTATGGTAAAAACATCACATCTGCTTCATGTGATGTACATAGCACTAAGCTGCTAGTTTTCCTAGTAGGAATGTCAAGTTTGATTAGTTTGACTGGAAGTTTACAATCTCTTTTCCCACACTTCCCAGGTAACAAAATTATCAGTATAAACAAATTGGTATAAATCATTCCACACATTCCTCCTTACTCAAACAAACATTTAAACAAATGATAATTTTGGTTTTATTTAAACAAAAGTTGAATCATAATATATAAATGATTCTGTAATCATATCTCTGTGCTATTACAATTAAATTTGCATATATAAACAAAATGCATATTATATATTTAAATAATTTGCTCTCAGCAGCAGTGTGTATTCAGGCCATGTGAGTGTACACAATTTTTATAATAGCTTTAAACAACAAACATTATTATCTTAGGGCTTCTGCGTGTTGTGAGTCTGGGAGAAGCTCAGTTGGTGGTCTTGGCTTAGGGTCTCTTATTAGCCTGATATCAAGCTGTTACTTATCTAAAAGTTTGGGTGGGGCTCAAGGTTCTGGTCCCAAGGCAGCTCTCTTACATAGCTGTCAGCTGGAGGCCCTGGTTCTGTACTGGCTGTTGGAAGTAAGGTCTTCATGTTTTGACATATTGATCTTTGCATAGGACAGCTTTGAATATCATTACAACATGTCAAGCTGCCTCCTTCAGGATGAGCAATCCCTTAAGAGACTAAGGAGGAAGAATCAGTGTCTTTTATCAACACAAGTTTGGAAAAATCACACATTTCCATTGAATAACCAGAGTATCAAAGTGATTCCTTTATTCTTACTAAGACAAAATGAAGTTAATATATCTATATATCAACACCAGAGTTATGATGGTTTGATGTATCATGTTTTTTCTCTGTTTTTGTTGTGTGAAAGTGGTTTACAATCAGTACAAACTGTACTTTGAAATATTGATTGCAACCTTTTTCCGACTACTGATACAGTACAAATCCTCTGAAGAGGAAAGAAGACAGTTTCCAGTCAGTCATGTAATCACAAAGGAAAGCAATTCCTACTCTAAGATGCACTGTCACTAAATGGCAGGAAGGTGTGCTGCATGAAAATTCAACTTACACTGTCCCAAATTATGATGGATCTGTGAAGATGCAACAACATTGTAAGTTAGGAAACATCTATCTACCTACCTACCATCTGCCTATCCATTCATAACTGTCGGACATGAATATTAATTTTTTGATATTTTCATTCAGGAGAAGTTATTCAAGTGCTGGTCTTTGGAAGTTATTATATTCATATCATTTGACAGCAGCCAGTGGTGTAGCAGATAAGCAGGGGAACCATCAGGTAGTCTCTTCCAGAATCAAAGCTCTTGTGTAGACCTTGGGTCTAAGAAGCAGAGATTGTTCCATCCTTGGAAGCAGCTTGCACTGGCCACTGTCTTAGCTGCTGCTGCGCTGGAGCTACTGTCACTCCCATTGATGTTGCTGCCACTATCAGTCCCTTGTCAGAAGGATGTCAGTTTGAAGCTAGCTTAAGCTATACAGAAAGTTTCAGGCCAACCTGAGCTACAAAATGAAACCCATTATTGTTATAAATCTGTAGTTGTTACCAAAGTAAATTAGTTTTAAGTTTTCTATTATATGCGCTGCACCATCAAATATTATAAGATATGTTTTTTTTTAATAATTTCTTTATTTTAAATTAGAAAGAGTACAGAGAGAAAGAGAGAGGGTGAGAAAGACAGAGAATAAGTGTACCAGACTCTTTCCACTGAAAATGAATTACATATGCATGTACCACCTTGTGTCCCTGGCTTTACATGGGTACCAGGGAATTGAACCTGGGACAGACAACAGGCTTTGCAAGCAAGCACCTTGACCCTGTAAGGTATGTATGTTTAGGCACAGATATGGTAATTCTCTTTAACTCCCACTTTATGGATAGGGACTGAGCTACATGATCTATAAAGGCCTGGAGTACATATATATATCATAATTGATTTGTGATAAATAGATGAGCTCTTATCAGAAGTTAATATGAGCAGGTTATGCTTGATTACTGTGGATTCTCCTTACCAGATATCAAACCTATTCTACCCCTTCCCTATACACTAACAGGTACAGATTTTCTACAAGCGATGGGATGTCTCTGAGTCTATAAGAATCCCACTTTGTTTCTAAGGACATCCATCAAAAAGCAGGCTGAGGAATGTTCCTGTAGAAGATCCCTCCTCACTAGCTCCCACTAGTGTGCCAGTGTAGTGGGTACTGTGCAAATTTATCTCATTCATGTCTCTCAGCAATGATGAAGGAAAATGAAGCCGACAGAGTTCAACGCTTGCTAGATGTGATGGTGCATACCTGCCTCCCAGCACTCAAGAGGAAGAAGCAAGAAGATGTAGCCTGGACTAGATAGCAACTTCCAGGCCATCTGGGGCTGCATAGTAAGACCCTCTATCAATAAACCAATAAGAAAAAGAAAGTTCTGCACTCACTGTGAGTCTCCAGGCCAATGAGTGGTACATCCAGGGAACAGACCACATGGATATGACTCCAGGATCTGACTCTATGAGCACAGCATTGTTCTGCTTCTCAATATGAATGCTATGACACATGCCTAGGGTTGAGAACACTTGACGGGGTTTGCCTGTGCAGTAAGTAGGAGGTCTTTAGTGTCATGATGATTTAATGTTTCCTTCTATTGTGTTCCACATTGTCAGCATAATTTGTCAATGTAAGTATTTTCAAGGCCAGATTTTGTGTGTATGAAAGATGTTGCAAACCTTTAGTTTAGCTAAAATCATATTTGAATTATTACACTTTGAAATTTGAAAGCTTAGCTACTTCCATAACCTTACATTTATCAGTCTAGCAAATTTGCCAATCACTTTCATGAGGCCGTTGATTAATGTTTGGTTCCATTTACAAACTAAGTTAATTAAACTCCTTTAAACATTTTAACCTAAATTTATAAATTAAGAGTATTTGATTTCTTAGATACTTCAAATATATTATTTAAAAACAAAACTTTCCAGAATGTTTAAAACATTTCTATTACCTCTAATAAATGAGACCTAAAAATATTGTGAAGCTTAAGTTATCTAAAATGTTGACATCATAAACCTGCTATGCTGATTATATAAAGTAACAAAATTCCTCATCAAATTTACAGGCCTAAGTAAATTACTTATTTACATATTTTAAATTGAGTCACAAGTGTTACCTGTTTTGCAATAGCTGAAAATACCTTAAACATTACAAATACCTGAAATCCAAGCATGTTTCTTCAACATTTATAAATATTAATATTGGGTTTGATTATCTTAAATATTTCTATATGAATTTTAAACTCTCAAAGTTAAAAATATCTACTAAAGAAGCAATTCTGTCGCTGTAAGAAGAGTTGGGGGTATTTTCTTAGTTGATCAAGAAAGAAGACCAGCCAGGTGTGGTGGTCCCCACCTGTCATCCCAGCTCTGAGGTGGATGTAGCAGGAAGATGATTATTTCAAGGACAAACTGGTCTACATAATAAGACCACAGTTCCTTAAAAAATGAAAACCAAAGCCATAGCAAACAAACAATAAGTGAATTTCAAGAATTATGTGCTTGCATGGTAAATGAATTATTTCTCATGACACAGTAGGATATGTAGGGTCCCATTCATAGTCACTATATAATGGGCACCAATGCTTAAAAGCAGAAAGTTTTTAAAAGAAAAATATTGTATTTATTTATTTATTTATTTATTTATTCATTTAAGAGAAGTGCAGATAGAGAGATTGGGTTGGGCAATCCAGAGTCTCTAGCCATTGCAAACAAACTCCAGACACATGCACCATCGTTTGCATCTGGCTTATGTGGGTACTACTGGGGAATTGAACCTGTGTCCTCAGGCTTCACAAACAAGGGCGTTATCCACTAAGCCATCTCTCCAGTCCCCCAAAAAGTTTTGTGTCATAATTTAAGTACCTTGATTTAAGTCCAAAGAGTCTTGTTACACACCGAAGTTGCTACCTAATTTTTTGGCTTTCTTTGTGTGCCTCCAACCAGTCAGGCATGGTACTGCACACCTTTAATCCCAGCACTCCAGCACTTTGGAGCCTGAGGTAGGAGGAGCACTGTGAGGTTGAGGTCAGCCTTAGACTGCATAAAGAATTCCAGAGGGCTGGAGAGATGGCTTAGTGGTTAAGGTGTTTGCTTGCAAAGCCAAAGGACCCCAGTTCGATCCTCCAGGACCCATGTAAGCCAGATGCACAAGGGGGCGCATATCTCTGGAGTTCATTTGCAGTGGCTGGATGCCCTGGCACATCCATTCTCTCTCCCTCCCTCCCTCTTTCTCTGTCTAAAATAAATAGATAAATTATATATATATAGTAAAAAATAATAAAACAAAAAGAATTCCAGGTCATTTGGGATAGAGGTACACCCTACCTTAAAAAAAAATACTTACAGCCAACATGATCCACTTGGACAGTGAATGTTAAGTGAACTATTCCCACAAAACTCCAGTCCCAAGTATGGAGATAAAGTTCAACTTACAGAAGAGAGGTACTACTGTTGTTACCAAGAGCTATTTCAAAATTAAAATGTTATAAGCATATTTAATTTTGGCTAAAGGAATCTCAACAAGGTGTATTCATGTCTTATTCATAGAAAGATAATACTTCCTTTGAGTGGGGATGTGAGAGTGTGTGTGTGTGTCTCATGGAATATCTCACTAAGGTGCGCTTATGTAGCTTTTGTAGTTAAAGTGTTCAGCGTTAGTAGTCATCAAAAAAAACATCAGAAAATGCCTGTAAACAACTGCTATAAAAAGGCAGAGAATCTCCAGGAAGGAAAGGTGTGAAATGTGAACCCTATATTGTTACTTTTGCTTAAGAAGACTCTGATAGCACTGACCTTCTAGAACAATTCATATGCTAATAGTTAGAATCCAAGAGACTAGTTCTGGAAGGCCAGCTCAAAAGGGAACCTTAAAAAAAATAGAAAAGAAAAAGAAAGAAAAAGGAAAAGAAAAGAAAACATACAAACAAACAAAAAAAAATCACCCAGACATGTTAGACTTCCTACCACGGCAAATTGGCTATTGCTACAGGGAGATGAGTGAGGTGACTGGGCCACAAAATGTAAATTTACTCTTCCAATTAGAAAGAGTAACCAGAATTAAGAAGGTAATTCAACATTGCTAATCAAATTTACAGGATCACTGGCTGACTCTTTGCTGTCAAATGGTGATTATGAAGGCAATTGCAATAAAGATATTTCTTATAATGACATGGACAGTAAATAAGTGGTTTGGTTGTAGGAAGATCAAGAGTAGGGTGATTTCCAGATTTTACTCATTTGTAGTTAAGTTTTGTCTCAAGATAAAAACTAAATCAATGAGAGTCTCAGGTCAAGTGACTGGCCCCTGAATCAGTATGACTCAAGACTATGTACAGAAAGGAAGGCAGCATGCAAGAAACATCCGGGGACAGCCCGGCTTCCCCTGGGGCTGGGGCTATGGTTTGTCAGCAATTTGTGTGGGAGTATAATCCCCACTAGGAAGTAGAAAGAAGGCCAACTCCAACCAGATTATAGTGTTTACAAGTGGGGCCTTAGGGAGGTGGTTAAGATTAGATAATGATTCAGAGTCATGAAATGTATCATTGGTGGCTTTATAAGAAGAGGGAAAGAAGGCACAGAGGACACGCATGTGTGTGCACACACGTCTCACACCATGTAATACCTTGTGTCACCTTTATCGTTTGCCAGCAAGAAGACCACCATATCTTCTCTCTCAACCTTTGAGCTGAACTACGAATCAAAATAAACTTCCTCTCTAATTTATTTAACTGTAGAACTGTACTCTTAGTAACAGGCAAACAAACCCAGGCACCAGCATTAGGACTGCTCCCACACCCAGTCATGAGGCAGGACTGAGCAGCTGTCACAAGAAGGGAAGAGAAGGTGGTCAGAGAAGCTAACCTGCGGAGAGCTGTGACCTTATGTATGAGGACATAGCCACCCGGGGTGACCTGCGAGGAGGAAGGGAGAAGAAGCAGTATTCCTCTCACTACCCACATCCTCTCCTCTTCCAATGCTCTGCCTCAGTTTCTCATTGATTTATCCCAATGGAAAGTCAGAGAGTGATAAAGCCAGCTATGCTGCACATGCGGTCAGACTCCCCAGAGTGCAGAATAGAGCAAGGGGTAGAGAGCATATCTAGAGGTCAAACAGAGCATCTTATCCTCACATAGTCACCTCCAGTGACCTAAAGACAGATTCTTAATATGTCTTCATTATTAGTTTAGAAAGACTGAAATCTTTCCCAAAACATTCTAAGAATATTCTCCCAGTGATCACATTTTCTAGGTCTCAGTTATATAAGCAGATTCTAGCTGCAAAGAAGCCTAAGAAGAGAATTTGTCACTGCAATGGGGGCAGGAGGCCGAAAGGAAACCACTGTCATCGGGAGTCAATAGTTGTACATGTTATAAAGAAACGTACGTCTTTGGATTTTTAAAATCTAATAAATGGCTATATTAAAAACCGGTCATATCAAATGTTTAAAGGGTATGAAGTTCTAATTGTTCTCATAAATTGCTGGTAGTTCTAAAGTAATACAACCACTCTAAAAAATATATGGAAGGATTGTGTAGCAGATAGCTTCAGGTTCGCTGAGATGAACTTCCAGATCAGGCACAGTTATGGAGGAAGGGATATTACTTATTGAAGCTTACAGATCCAGGGGAAGTTCCAATAATGGCAGAAGAAGCTGGCCTGCCTTCACAGGGCCAAGCAGAGAGAGAAAAAGCCAGTCAGGCACACAGCACACTGAGCAGAAAAAAACTACAGCCAAGCCACAGCAAGCTTCAGGAACTCCTATTAGGCATATTTTGCATATCTTTACAATGGAATCTCAAACCCATCAACACATCTTAAGACCGGCCCCCAGTGACATTGCCTCTAGCAAGGTGATTGCAGATGCAAACTATAAACGAATGAAACACTGAATATATTGGGGGCCATATATTCAAACTACCACAGATTGTGTAGCAGAGTTGGTAAGATTAAAACATACCTGGCTGGAGAGATAGCTCAGTGCTTAAAAGCACTTGCTTACAAAGCCTGATGACCCAGGTTTGAGTCTCCGTGATCACATAGAGTCAGATGTACAAAGATGCACTTGCATCTGGAGTTCATGTACAGTGTCAAGAGGCCCTTTCTTCCCACCCCATCCTCAAATAAATAAATAAAATACAAAAATTAAAAACCTCACCAATTTTTGTGGGGAAGGTTGGCTGTCTACCTACACCCTTGCTCCTTCTTGTACTCAACCATGATTATGGTGCAAATTGAGTTTTGTTACATGGACCTGGATGCGCTTCTACTGCAATATATTGTTGCATTATCAGAAGACTCTTTAGCTTTATGTAGGTACATTTGCATCATAGAACTCTGGGTCATTTTTACTAAGACTACACTCGATTCAACTGATCAATGCCTCTGGCTAACCAACCTTTTGCCACATTTCCATTTACTTTCAAATTCTTGCCACCTCATTATCTATATGTCTTAAGCTATGATTCATTGTAAAATACTAAAGCCAATAAAGACAGCCAGAAAGACTTGCCATTCAGTGCTGAGGTGTCTCTGTAGCTTCTTAGAATTAGAAATTGCTCTGTGAATTTATATTAGTAAACTAAATGAGGTTGTTTATGAGAAAGTTTTTCTCCAAGTTAGTAACAGCTTTAGGCTAGAACTTGGTTGCTGACGGGGAGTGCACAAGTAGATGTAAATGTAATTCAACCATTAAAATCTAAACCCATAGAAGCGAGGAAATTCACAGTTCAAGGAGGAAATGGGTTGTGCAGCGCTTTCTCCAGCCGTGAGGCACAATGGGGTGTATTAAGGAATTGGAGACACCCCAGAGTGTGAGACATTCAAGGCAGCCCTCATGTTTCATCCCTAACTTGCACATTTCTGAGCATTCACAGAAGTGAATATTCCTTTTAAAGTACTATCTTCTTCAGGGAGATGGTTAGACAGGAAGAAACATCTGTGTTGTTTTCTGATTGTTACCATGATGGACGTGGGTGGGTGGACTCATATTCCACAAGAGAATTCTAGGCTAGCAATCTGCAACCTCCATGTCCTGGCTGAATATTTCTCTAGGATTTCATGTAATCATGATTCCTGTGTGCCAACCCCAGTTCAGGCAAAGCTACAGGACAAACCAAAGCCTTAGGGTACCCCGGCATACTGTTCAGCTTGGATGTACAGGGTTTGATTTCTTATCCACATGAGAGCTATTTGGAACAATGGAAAATTGTTTTCCATTTGTACTTTTCTGCACTATGGAAAAATAAAAAATCTCCATTTGGCTTTGTATGAGTAGGAGGTTAGTGGTGAATAAAAAACTCAGAACTGACCTAATAATTCCCAGCTTATATATTTCTGTGGCTTAAAGAAACTCATTTTAAATATTCATTTCAAAAGTATCTTAATTTTCAAATAACATTTAGATCAAGTAAGAATAATAGCTCATCTGATGAGCAGAGTCGTTTTAGCTGTGAGTAGACTAGAACAAAGGCTTTCTATTGCATGAAAATGTATGACATTGGGGAGAACCTACCCAACATGTTTGTGAGTACATGTGTGAACTGCATTCCAGAGCAAAGAACGCTAAGTGTCTTTCCTGCTTTTTCCCTTCCAAATAAATAAATACATAAATAACATTTGATTGTGTGCTTATTCACCCCACCTTTCAATGTCAAAGTCAGGATAAAAGAGCACAAGGAAGGGATGGGTGGCATCATGAACAACCAACTGCATATGTTATTGATAATCATGTGAATAGCCACAGTTTTAATAAGTCAGTGGGCCTCAATGGGTCACCACCATGATGTCATCATGAAGCTTTCTGCATTTAAAGGCTTAAAAATGACTCCACCTCTACCATCTACACCAAAAGAAAAATGTTTATAATAATACATATATTGAATTCTGCTTTCTAGTCAATAAGAAGATTGATTGTCCCACTCCTCAGTCAATTTTAACCTCTTTGGGTCAACAAATCTTGCTATTGATCTCAACAGAAGTCAATACCTGCTTATTACTTAACTCCACGTTTAGACGCCTACCAACAATTCTTATGGGCATTCTCTTGACAAGGAAAAGTGAATACCGGCTGTCTACTTTCTATACAAGATGCATTTCTGTGTGCTTCATATGCCATGTCACTTTTATAAGATTAAATCCAGATCTAGGTCTAAAACCCAATGAAGAAAAAAGATTGGTTCCAAATCTATAATTATATACTAGAGAGATGTTAAGGATTCTCTTATTATTTCCCTAAACCAAGAAATGATTACCTTTTTATTAATTATTCTCTAGTTATTTCCTACATAATGATAATTAGGCAACATGATCTTTTTCAACAATGAAAGAACATGAGAAAACTTTTTGGCCTGAGTGAGTGGGTAGAACACGTGTGTGGTATATACACCTGTTTGTGTGCACATGTGAGGAGAATGTGGGGCCTCCTCTTCTTTTTGCTTATCAGACCATTTCCTTGAGCCCAAATCTCTTACACAGTATAGAGCTGCTGTTTTGGGGTCTGTGAGCCCTAGTGATTGGTCTATAACCACAACAAGACAGACCGGGGTTTCATATATTCATATCCTATATGTCCACACTCAGACTTTTCATGGGTGATGGGAGATTCAACTTGGGTGGTCTCAGGCTCTCTTAGAGCTCCTACAGGTTAAGCTATCTCCCCAGCCCCCAAGCAATATTGCTAACAGTGAAACTTTAGAGTGTTTTTCAGAGTACCTCAACTGCTTCTCAAGCTAAGAAAATAGACTAATCACACCTTCCACCACTAGTCAAGTGTTTGCCAACTCCGGACTTCTGAATGTTGAGTTATCTGAGGCATGAAACTTACATAACTTACATTTTAAACAAAAATATTCAAGGATCAACAATGAAACAGCTTTGAGGAAGGGATTTCCATGTCTTTGCTTGCTTGCTTGGCAACTGACAAGATATGAATATCAAGGAACCAGCAGGGTCTAAAGTCCGTAATGACTGTGAGACAAGTTCCACCAAAGGCAATTATTCAATCCACTCCTAAAATTGTGTCCATTTCACTTACAGATGCAGCCCTGATGTTCTAAGACCTCCAGGTATAAACGAGTATCACCAGCCCCCGGCCAGCAATCATCTGTTGAAATATTCAAAAGGAAAAAGAGAGAGAAAAAAAAAATCAACATGTGCAAACCCAGGGGCAGACAAAGCAAAATATACTTGAGGCTAAAAGGAATTAATTTTCAGATTCGATAAAGAAACCTTTATTCTATACTAGTGTTACAATGCTTAAAATTATACTGTAAGGAGCTTATCTTTTGTGCTCTCTTGATATACTTTGTTTTCTCTAATCTGATTCATAAGCATCATGAGTCCGTGTTGAAAGTTGTGTCATGCAATCGGCAACACACCAACAAATAACAGAAAGGAAAGACGGGGATAAATGCAGCCAGGTGATCCAGTCTGTTTACTCCAGTATGACTATATATTACAGAAAGTGTAACTTCAAATCAGATTTGAAGAAACAGCATTAGGAGGAAAAGAACACAACTAAATTAACATGTATTAATCTCAAATATGCCTAATATTCCAACATATTTACAGTGATTTTCTAAAAGGGCACAAAAGCATGTTCTTCCAGTAGCCACTGCTAGTTTGTACACCTTTACAAGGTTTTTGGAAGAAAGTTAGTTTTTTAAAATTGTGCCATTAATTTCACAATAGCATGCCCCTCCCTTCTGGACGATAGAAACTGTCTCCAAGCAAGGCCAAATGGTCCACTGGTTAGACCTATCATGCTAAGATAGACTATTTTGATATATATATGGAAAGCATCACTACATTGCAAAATTATGTATTACTGAACCAGTGACAGACTGACCAAACTGATAGCTATTCCAGGTTGAGACTTCTGGGAAAAAAAAATGTAGCATTCCTCCAAAGTTGTTCATTCCACTTATAAATCATATCTTAGCTTGATAATACCTGAAGGTATCAAAGAGAATTATCAGCCTTCTGTTAAGTGAAAACACAGAGTCATGGTTTTGAATGCTAAGTGCACAGTCCATATGAACATTAGATTCAGAGAAGTTTAGAGTAGCCCAAACACTTGAAAGACATTTATGCAAACTATTTTTTAACAGATGGACACTGAATCTAGCCAGGGTACGTGACTTGCCCACTATCACATAACTTGCTAGCAGCAGAAATGGGCTAAGATTACAATTTTTTAACTCTAAATCCAAATTCTTCCCTCTGTATCAAACTATAGGTCTATTCATTATAGGAGTTTACAATTACACATGTTAATTTTAAGCCCTATTCACATATTTAAACTTCAAGAATGCTTGAAGTTTAATATATAAGTTTAAATATATATAAACCAGGCATAGTGATTCACACATTTAATCCTATCACTTGGGAGGCTGAGGTAGAAAGATGGCCTTCAGTTCAAGGTTAGCCTGGACTACAGTGACACCCTGCCTCAAAACAAATAAACAACCACACAAACAATAGTGGCAATAGTAAAGATATTCTTTCAAATTCTTAAGCAAAAGCCAATAGCTTTGAGAATCTTCTCACAATAATATGCCTAGACTTCATCTCCAGCAGTAGACCTATCCAATGTGAAATCATTTTCAAAATATCTTTTTGCTTTCTTGGGAAGATGTTGTGACATAAATGATAAAATACAAGCTGAGCGTGGTGGCACATGCTTTTAATCCCAGCACTTGGGAGGCAGAGGTAGGAGGATCTCCAAGAGTTCGAGGCCACCCTGAGACTACACAGTGGATTCCAGGTCAGCCCAAGCTAGAGTGAGAACCTACCTCGAAAAACCAAAAATTTAAATTAAAATAAAAAATGATAAACTACTATTCAGTATTTTTATTTAAGTATTTTAATTCCCTAAAAACTTTCCTTCAAATTTGTGTCGTTTTCCTTATCTCCTACTTGAAAAACCCTGTTGCCGTTTACTTATTTCTTTTAGAGGCATATAAGCCTACACAACTTCTAAATCTTACTGACACTTTTCTTTTGAACAATTCTTTCTTTTCATATATCTTGCCCTCATACTATAATGTCTATATCTATTTATATAGCCTAAAAACTGACATTAAAAACTTTTTAAAATTACATTTAGTGTTCTCACCATCAACTGCTCATCATCACCTTGGGATTCTTCCTATGATATTTAAGGTATAAATCCACAAAATGCATAGTCATGGAAGCCAGGTACAGTGGCACACAATTTCAATCTGAGTATGTGGGAGGCTGAGGTTTGCAAATTTGACTTCATCTTGAGATGTAGACTGAGAGTATGATCTAAAGAAATGCATGGCCTAAGAGAGGAAAATAAAATCAAAATGCTATCTATATGTAATGTCAAAAATCAGAAAAAGAAAAAAAATCAATAAATAAATCTTCCTTGAAATTTTTATGGGCATAATCAATATTCTAGACAAAAATGTATGGTTGAAAGTGATGAAGAGGGTTATAGGTAAAGGAGAATTTGAAGCCAAGGAAGTTTCAAGACAATGTTTTCTACTTCTCTAAGTTTTGATTCAGTTAAAATAAACACTTCAGCAAACGAAAAAGGTTTAATGCAAGAGCACATGTACATAAAATAGGTAAGTGTTGAAACTTGACATTTGCCATTTCAAGTTCCTAAGGTGATTTCTCCTCTTTGATTTCTAGTTCAAGAACGAAGGGTGGTCATAGTTTGCAAAGACATAACTGCAATGTGTATTAACGCACCTAAACCTCCTAGGCGATATCTCAATGCATTGCTTTTTTGTGCATGTTTGGTGCAGAAGCCTATTTTGGACTGGCAACAAGCAAAAGGTGAGGGCAGTTGATGTCACTATCTGCCTCTTGCATGCTCTCAATGAAGGGAACTATTGTGGCACAGGTTCAAGCAGACCTAAGAGCATATGTTAGAGTCATTTTAGGGAGAATCTTCCATCTCTGAAGAAGATTGTTGAAGAAGGTTTTGGCCCAGAGCAATATTTGCTATTTAGCTGCACTTCTAGATTTCTTTCTTGTAGGTGAAATAAAGACATTCCTGTGAAATAAGTGCCTGTAGTAGTTTGAATGAAATGTCCTACATAGCCTCATGTGTTTTGAATACTTGTTCCTCAAAGCTGGTGGCATTTGGGAGATAGAGCCTTGCTGGAGGAGGTGTGTCACAGGGGGTGGACCTTAATTAATCTATCCCTACTGAGTCTTCACAAGACAACTCACTCAGACTACTAGGAAGTTATGTGAGCCAACTTCTACATGTTGCATGCTTTCCGGCCATGATGAAGTTTCCCCGAGAGTGCAAGCTGGAATAAACCCTTACCTCCCATTAGCTGCTTTTGTTCAGGTATTTTGTCCCAGCAATTGAAAAAGTAACTGATGCAGATTCCTTCTAGTTAAAAGTGATACATTCCTTCTATGTAAAAGATGGTTGAGCCGGGTGTGGTGGGGCATGCCTTTAATCCCAGCACTTTGGAGGCAGAGGTAGTAGGATTGCCATGAGTTCGAGGCCACCCTGAGACTACATAGTGAATTCCAGGTCAGCCTGAGACAGAATGACACCCTACCTTGAAAAACCAAAAAAATTAAAATAAAAAATAAAATATAATAAAAAATGGTTGAGGGGGTCATTTCTGTGTCCCAGATCCATTTTTATCTTTTGGTGGCCCATCCCCAACTTTGGCAAGGACATGTCTTCCTTGCATTTTTGTCTTGGTGATAGTCATTTGGAGTGTGTCTCATCCTCTAGGTCACAACTGACGGGCTCACGGCTAAGAATCTGAATCAAGCTGGCCAACTGGAACCCCTTCCTGAGATGTGAATTTAAGTCTGAGAGTTGTGGCACTCTAAATATTTAGTTAAATGTAGGTGAATAAGTGCTCCTCCAATTCCTCTTATATAACAGAAGAAGGAGAAAGATCATTCGTAAGGTACATTGTCCAGAGATGAAAGAAAATCCTGACAATCTGGTGTCCTCAGGGTTCTGATAGCTCTGTATCCTGATGACAGCATGGATGCTTCCATAGCTAAAATTCCCCTCAATTCTGAAAATATCCCATTTTTTCCCTAGTAATTCTCCTATTTTGTGCACTTTTTGAGCAGGGGTTCTGCCACCTGTAATGAACATATGGATCATGAATTCATCTTGTAGCTTTTAGTACAAACCAGCCAATGGACCATGAATGATTAAATAGCCCCACAGCTCTGTGCACACAGCCGCCACAGAGATGCCGAAAACTAGGTCTCTATAAAGTTTATTACCCATAAAAAGCAAAGGCTACAAGTGTCAGAACTACGAAGGAGCAAATTAGTTTACCGTGTCATTATTTGCTTTAAAACTTTTCCTTGCATCTACATTCAGAGGGAGCATGTCTTGTAGCTCTATTCCCGTTGAGAGGACCACCACAGTGGAACAGCCAGGGCCATTTCTGTTAGGGTGATTGCACTAGGCACAGTTATTTCAGGGCCAGACCCCAGCTGATGTTGAATCTGCAGCACTGAGAAAGGAAATCTGAACGGGAGAAGGAAGGAGATGTGCAAACAGAGGCTGACGTGACCCAGGAGGGTTTAAGAGCTTGTACCTTATGCTTCCTCACACCTGCTTCTTGGGATGGCCTTCCTTCTTTACCCACACATCGTCAGGCTCTTTGTCAGAACTGATTGTCTTAATAATGGTATCCCTGTCATTATTTCACTACTTTTCAGAGGATATTTTTCTTGGGGAGTTGGTGATATATAGGATTTTTATTTTTGAGGCAAGCCCAACAAACTGGCCTTTTTTATGAGAGAGAGAGAAAGGTATAGTTGGCATGCCAAGTCCTCCATCCACTGCAATCAAACTTGATGTGTGTGTCCCCTTGAATGCATTTGTGACATTGCATGATTGCATTGCTGTGCGTCCAGATTACGCGGGACCTGGAGAGTTGAACATGAGTCCTTAGGTTTTATAGGCAAGCAATTTAACCGTTAAGCCATTTTTCAAGCCCTATATAGGATGTTTTTTGGTTCCCCAAACCTTCCTCATATTCAGACTACTGCCTGGAGAACCAATTGCTAACATTGCCAACTCAGTTGTCTGTGCTAGAGTTCATTTCTTACTTAGTACCTGTAAAAGATTGCTCCCAGTTCACTTTCAAGGCCATCCTAATAGAACTACATACCTGAATTGGCTTAGAGAACAATAAATACATATTATCTATACCTACTTCATTTTTCTGGCATTTATTTTCATTCAAGGCAGTTTCTGAATATTATTTTTCTGCATTATTATGTGCTTCATATTCGGTTTACCTAAAGAGGACGTTTAGCTAATGAAGTAGATAATGGGGAATTAAGTGGTTTTCAGTGTACAGAGAACATTATTTACAGGGTATTGTGCTTATGGAGGGAAAAAAGGGCTTTTTATTGTCACTGTTTCTCAAAAAGAGACAAAAATAATAACTAAGTTCATTAAATGCAAAGTCATTCCTAATTTGTGATATGGTATGATCATATGGGATTTCCATATTTAATGCCAACCATATAATCATGGTTCACTCATAGAGAATGTTAATACAAAGTGAAGCTTGGTGGAAACCAAAATTCCTGAACTTATTGGGAAAAAGTGTGAGTATCCAAAAATATTATACATATCTACAAATACCTTTTAAAATGCAGAATTACTTTGCTACAGTATCATTTCCACTATGAAAGAGAAATGAAGCACGTGATTTTCTTTTATTTGAAGAACTATGGATTCATAAAATATTTTAAATGATGAGACAGATTTTTAAGCTATTAAAATATATATAAATTAACTCTGGACTGTAGACCACAACATAGCCTACCTGGTCTCATTATTAAGAGCTCATTCTACTTTAGATATATAAAGCATTGGTATTTTCAGCTTTCCTTTAAATTTATAACACTTGATAATTTTCAGCTTTATATGCTATTCCAGATCTGGGAGGAGGACTTTAAGGTCATCTGGCAGGTATCAGAATGTACCACCTGCTGCTGCTCCCTCCTCCCTGCCTCTGGAAGGTATCAGAATGTACCACCTGCTGCTGCTCCCTCCTCCCTGCCTCTGGCAGGTATCACAATGTACCACCTGCTGCTGCTCCCTCCTCCCTGCCTCTGGCAGGTATCACAATGTACCACCTGCTGCTTCTCCCTCCTCCTTGCCTTTGGCAGGTATCACAATGTACCACCTGCTACTCCTCCCTGCCTCTGGCTATCACAATTTACCACCTGCTGCTCCTCCTCCCTGCCTCTGGCAGGTATCACAATGTACCACCTGCTGCTGCTCCCTCCTCCCTGCCTCTGGCAGGTATCACAATGTACCACCTGCTGCTGCTCCCTCCTCCCTGCCTCTGGCAGGTATCATCACAATGTACCACCTGCTGCTGCTCCCTCCTCCGTGCCTCTGGCAGGTATCATCACAATGTACCACCTGCTGCTGCTCCCTCCTCCCTGCCTCTGGCAGGTATCAGAATGTACCATCTGCAATGCTACCACCTGCTGCTGCTCCCTCCTCCGTGCCTCTGGCAGGTATCATCACAATGTACCACCTGCTGCTGCTCCCTCCTCCTTGCCTCTGGCAGGTATCAGAATGTAGCCACTTGCTGCTGCTCCCTCCTCCCTGACTCTGGCAGGTATCAGAATGTACCACCTGCTGCTGCTCCCTCCTCCTTGCCTCTGGCAGGTATCAGAATGTACCACCTGCTGCTGCTCTCTCCTCCCTGCCTCTGGCAGGTATCAGTCAAGGATTTTTTTTCTCATTTCTTTCAGCACTCATGACTTGGAGACACAGTCTTTCTGCCATAGTAGTTCAGGGAGTCACCAGCAAGTGTTCTGAGTTGCAAATCACTTTTTGTTGCTGAATGTCTGGCCCCTTTACCTGACAGGACAGGGCAAGTCTTGGTTCCTAGAAAGATGGTGAGAACATTAAGGTAAGGTAAAGCTTGCATGGGTTACTTTTGATTTGAAAATCCAGTGCTCTTCCACTTCAGCAGGCGTTGAGGCAATTTAAAGCAGATACATTTGAATGTAATTTTAGTGTCACATGACATCATTGACATAGAATATTACATAATCCTTATTCCTCCGAGTAATATTAGAAAAGAAAACATGATAGAAAATTGTGATCTTATTTACCACATGCAATTAGTGAATAAAAAAGGAGTACATTAAAAACAGTGTAGAAAAATATCATTTTCTTAGAGGTTTAAATTATTTTTAGCACTGTTCTCACTAAGCATTTTATGGTCTCAGTTGTTTACAATGGGTCCAGAGGGAGGAGACTGATAGAAAGGAGAGAAGATTGGAGTAGAGCAGACAGGCCTATGGCAGAGTCTGATTCTAAAACACTTGATGTGGTCACTCCTTAGCCTGACACTGGTTTAATTAAGAAACTCCCATCTAATGATAAATTAATCTGCTCTAGAAAATAGCAAAGGACTAAACCCCAGATGAAACTCATCATTCCTGTCTGTTGCAGTAACCTTCTTGTTGTTGGGACTGAATGCCAACCAAAAGCAGCTATGGAAGGAAAGGGTTTATTTTGGCTTACAGACTAGTGGGAAAGCTCCGTGATGGCAGAGACAAGCTGATAGAGCACAGGCTGGACATAATCCTCTTCCCACAGCAGGTGGCAAACAGCAGCAGAAGAGTGAGCAGAACACTTAGAAGGGGCGCTGGCTATAACATCCACAAGCCAGCTGTGTAAAACAATAAATAATAATTTAAAAACCCACCTCCTTGAACAATGTTCCCCCTCCCAAATTTCTACCAGCTGGGTTACCTAACATGTAGAACACATAAGTTTTGTGGGACACTTAATTCAAACCACCACACTGTCGGGCACAAGGTAGAAAGTCTGCATTTCACTTTTGTTCAGACCCTCAGGGCCCTTTGCCTTACATTTGGGAAGCAGCCTCTATGTTCCTATCAATTTTGTATTAAGTGGAAAGTAAACATACAAAAAAAGTTTATTTTAGCAATCTCTAATTTATAGTTTCCACCTCAGAGGACCCGATGGCAAAAGCAGGAATAGCTCGTGGTATCACTGTGAGCAAAGAAGGAAGAATACGTGTTTACAAGCTTCGTCCACCTGAACTTCTTTACCACTCTGTCAGCCTCTGAAGGACTCTTTCATTGGTTACTGAGACAAGATGTATGGGTCGGCCGTCAGGTGAGGTTCTGATCACATCCATTAATGCTAAAGTGCAAATGACTAAGAAATTGTTGTGTTCTGCAGAGACATTTGCGCTGGAACAAGAAGGGCTTATGCCCAGGAGATTAAGACAGTTTAAGGCTAACAGGCCTTCCAAACTGGAATCAAGGAATATCCTTGAACCTGTGAGGGAGAATCTGGTTCCTCTTTGTCTATAATGATTATATAATATTCTATGTCAATGGAACCATGTGAACTAAAACGCCATTTTAATGTATCTGCTTTAAATTAAAATGTCTCAACACCCGTTTAAGTAGAACATTGGATTTTCAAAACAGAAGTAGTCCATCCCAGCTCACCTCTACCTTAGTGCTTGCATACTCTTTCTAAGATAGGAATAGGCACCTCTGGTCTTATATCTTTCTTTTTAATTTTTTTTATTTTTATTTATTCATTTGAAAGAAAGAGGAAGAGAGAAAGAAAGAGAGAGAATAGACATGCCAGGGCCCCCAGACACTGTGAATAAACTCCAGATACATGTGCCACCTTGTGCTTCTGGCTGACATGTGTCCTGCAAATCGAACCTGGGTCCTTTGGCTTTGCAAAAAAGCTTTTTAACCATCTCTCCAACCCATCATGTATCTCTTTTTTAAGAGAAAGGAATGCAAAAGAATTGCGCCCTTTTACTGAAAACCTGGTGTGCAAGTAGACACGTGGCATCTGGGGCTGGACTAACCAGTTTATCCCATTCAACCCCACCCCATAAAAGACCCCGATCTGGGTCTTTAGATGGGCTTCTCAATTTTCTAGAACCTCCTATTGCCTCCTCTTGGGCAAGAGTGCACTCCTTCTTTCTCTTTGGCTCCAATGCAATCTTTCTCAACTTTATCCTCTGGTCTATAGGTTTCAGTCATCAAAATTCATAAGACATGAACCAGGAGGCCACTGATTCAGTGGAAGTGTCATGTGACCATGAGTATCTAGCTTCCAAGCTCCTGAGTTATTGTCCATCCAAGAGCTGGAAAAGGCTCCATCATTCTTAATTCCTGTATCATATCCAGGGTTTGTGTTTTGTTGTTTGGTGTCCCAGATGTTTCAGTAGGACCTTCTTCATGTACTGCTTTCAGCTATCACACTAGTCTCTCCATGGGACATAATAGGTGCCAGGATTAAAGGCTATTAGTATATAGAATAAGCAGTTGTCTGGGAATCAAATGCCCAAATTAGATCTTGAAGAGATGTATAATTTTTCCCTTCAAAATGATTTTATTTATTTATTATGTTGAACTCTATAATTTGGTTTTTGCTTATAAAAGTCTCCCCTCAGTGACATCACATCCTGGGGTGGGGGTTAGAGTCTCATTCTTTTTTATTATTATTATTATTGATTTTTCAAGATATGGTCTCTTTCTCTGTAGCCCAGGCTGATATGGAACTCCCTCTATAGTCTTAGGCTGGCCTTGAACCCCACAGCAATCCACCTACATCTGTCTTCTCAGTGCTGGGATTAAAGGCATGCACCACCATGCCCAGCAGTCTCTTTCTTTTGACTCTGTGATTTCCAGTCCCTTCCAGAGATTTCTCTCTCAGCATCTCCAGGGTGAAGCCAAGACTACTATTTCTCATTTTCCAAAGTACTTTGTGAGCTGTAAAATGTTAAACAAAAATGAATACCTATTATCACTCTCTTACATTAAGTAGGACAAAGATACACTACATTGGGCAATCAGATTCTGGTAGAGTGGATTATAAAATGTGAGTTAAATAAAAGGATTTGTTAGAACTTCAGGGACACCTACGTATTTGTGTTATATGTCATAATGTGTTTAAATTTCTAACCAGAGAGTTGATATAAGACTGGAACAAACAAGGCAAGAGAGTGAAATGAAGATTGTGGTTTAAGTTTTGGTTAACGTAAAGCTAGGAACTCAATTAGGATAAACTACAGAAACATTACAAGCTATAGACAGACTAATGAGGGAAAAAAAGGACATATGGACTGATGAATTCTGCATCTGGCAGAAAGACTGATGAAGGTAAAAATGAAAACCACAGAGTAGAGCAAGAGCTCTAGAAGAAACATGAAGCTGAATTACACGCATTTCCTGTGTGGGAGCACAATTCCTGTGTAAACACCAGTCACTTTGGTGTTCTTGAGGCCGTCCGTGGTCATTCTCTGAACCAAGCCATTCTGACCAGATGACAGCTGTGTGTGTGTCAATCAATGGTCTAAGCACTGAGGACTGTGGAGAGATCTCAGCTCTTACTGAGCCTCCTCTTATTTCTCACAACTGTGGCCCAGCGTTAGCAATGCAGGTCAAACGACCTTTCACCACGAGTGGAGTAGGTCAAGGACTTAGGAAATAATATGGATTAGATGTCTTCTTGTGTGAGTGCTTATCTGAAAAACTAAAAGCAATCTATTTTGAAATAGTAATCTGAAAATCAACAAATGAGGACATGAACCATGACCGTTGTAAGGAAAGATTTCTTCAGAGGAAATGCTGCAATGTACTTTCCTTCTATACAGTATCGTGAAAAAGAAATTCAAAGCCCAAGCTTTATGCAACCAAATTGTGCACGTGTTGGAAGCACAGTGGCTTGAGATATTCTGCCAAGCAAGTGTATACTAAAGACAGCCACATTTTTCCTTAGACTCACCAGGAAAAAAAAAAAAAAAAAGAGAGAAGAAGAAAACCTCACACCTCTATTCAGAGCCCAAGTTGTCATCAGAAGAGAAAAGGTTGTAGTTCATTTATCATGTGTATTTCTCTGGTTACAAAGATAATTGGGTTGATCCCATCAAGCTTTTGCTTCTCTTGAATTTTAATTGAAAAATCTCAAGGGTGTTCATAGCACAGAGCTGTAGAGACTTGAGGGGACTTCACAGAGGCAGCAATGACCACCTGAAAGCATCCTGGACAGCCTGCTGGACCAGAGTCTGTTGAGTTGAAGACTGACCATTTGAGGAAAGGAGAAGAGCAGGGGAGTCTATGCCTCCATCTGTTTTCTGCTAACAAATGTAGGGCTCTTTTATGGCCATGTGTATCACTTTTATCAAACCATTTGTGGTCGAATAAGTGTCTGACTTTGGGACAGCTATCAGTATATCTGTAAGGCTCAGGGGTGAATGGCATCAGAGGCAGCTGAGAATACAACCAGCCTGTGGCTCTGGGGTGTTGTTCAGATGGGCATACACTTAGCATCATTTTCATTTTTCATCATGGAGCTGCTCCCTATTAAAACTTTGCAGGTTCACTTGGTCAAGTTTTCTGATTGAATGCACTCTCTAAGCATGCTCAAGGTGTGCTTAGGAGATTAATTTATAAGCTCTTCTAACTCTGAATCTCCAAGGTTTATTCTGTCTGTGTGCTGTTTGCATAATGCACTTTTGTACAGCTACCTATGAAGGGATTATTTTCATATTCAGCACATTAAAAATCCAGCTCAATTCACAGATCCTATTCTCTGTTTATGCCTGAGATAACAGGTGAAAAGTATCTCATTACAAGTGTCCATGAAGCAAACATAAGAATGCGAATGTTTGGGGAGAGAATGTACCCCTACTGAAATTAATTCCCCAATGGTTTTATTAAAGTCTGCAAATTGCATTATTTTCCCATCATATTTGAAATATTGCCCTCCCTTAATGCCTGCTCTAACCCCTGCCAAACCATCTTCCCTGGAGTGTCTAGACATGGTGTCTTAGATTTATGTGTATGATCTCAGTGTGTTACAACATCACTCCTGACTAATGCATTATTACAATACTTACAGATATTCCCAAGTGCCAGCGTATTGATTAGAAAATCACCAATCTGCATATGCACACCATCTGTGTTGCAGAGAGGCAAAACACACAGGATGACATTTGCCTTATTCGAAGGAAGATTCAGAAAGCACTAATAGAACGAAGAGGGAGTTCTCTTTTACAGGGAAGGGATTTGGCTTTTTTAGAATACGAAAAAAACAAGTACACAATATGAATTTTTATAGAACTGCACAGTAGAAACCTAGCCTATTTAAAACTAGTCATCCTTCGTCCTTTCAGGTAGATGGAAAGCCTAGGTCTCCACATGCAAACGGCAATGCTTAACCATT
Source organism: Orientallactaga sibirica (assembly GCA_036365145.1). Taxonomy (NCBI): domain Eukaryota; kingdom Metazoa; phylum Chordata; class Mammalia; order Rodentia; family Dipodidae; genus Orientallactaga; species Orientallactaga sibirica. The sequence goes on from JAEOAD010000027.1 coordinate 6,210,685, forward strand.
TAGATCCTGAAAATGATCCCATGTCAGGACTGCTGGTGCCATGAAATTGACAAATCTCAGCTCAGCCGCAGCAGCCCTTTGGTAGTAAAGCTGCCTGTAGTGAGCAGTTGGTTGTGTCTCCGAGGAAAGGCCGAAAGCGTGCCTGCAAAAGATGAATGAGACACTCACCTACTGGGCTGAAATGCTTTTAAAGGACAGGAATCTGCTTATCTTTGATTGATTGTTCAGTCTGATACTTTCCTTTATAAAGTTTATTGACTACAAGCACATAAATCAAAGAAAAACAAATCACAGGTTCAATTTGGGGGGCATTGACATCCTGCCAGTGCTGCAGAGACCACTCAGATGAGTCAAGGGGCAGGAAGGAGGATGGAACTCACTGGGGGGAAAATTGCATGATAGAAATGACCACTAGGAAAGCCTGCGTTATTATTTTCCTAAAGGCTCTTAGATAGCAAATATCTTGATGTATATGCTAGTGCCCCTAGTTTAGGCAACTGTCAGAATGTGAAGACTTTAAAACAAAAAAGAGGGTGCTCTTTAAAAAGTATATTGCTATCAAATGCTACCCATTCACCATTTTGAATGTCCTAATGATTAATCTTGATTTTACTCTAATCTTGTTATAAGTGTATTCATTTGACTGTCTCCCATCCTTAAGAAAACATCTGAAAACAAAACAAGGATTATAATGCCCTTTGAATGAAATGAGACATTAATAGCAAGAGACTGTAATCACACCCCTTCTTAGCCCAGACCCTGTGTTATAAGAAAATCTTACCCTGCCAGCCAGGTTTAACAAAGACCTTTCTGAAAGGATTGTGGGCTCAACTCTAATGATGGGAAGATCCAGATGGGGTTGTACATCTCCTGTGTCTCCATTTAAACCAAGTGTGCAGGGACTGCTGTAGCTATAGAAATGCTGTGAGTGTGGGTGTGTGTTTCTTTTCCAATTTGGCTAGACCAATAATCAGTTTCTCATAGTGAAGGGTTCATGGCAGCCCTCTCAGAATTTATCTTGTGGAAATATCCTTGACATGTGCTTAAAAGTTAAAAATAACTGCACTCTTGATTCCCTGTGCATTTCTGAAGTCTTCAGGTCTCAGTGATTTTATTCTTTTGAACTCCTGTGGGGTTCTCGGTGGTTGCATTTACTTTTGGTGTGCCACAGGCCTGATGCTGAAGATGTTATCTATATTTTGAGCAAAATGGGGGTTGGTGACCAATGGGGGTGGGCTATGAGTCAATTCTTCCTTCCCATGTGGCTGGCTGTAAGCATATCCAGGTTGCAGGAATCTTGGTATAATAAGCTAGTGAGGAAAAGAGTGTAAATGCATCCTTGCATGCTCCTTACTGGAGCACGTCACATAACCTTCCCAAGAGCAAAATACCACTTTGCAGTGGTCACCACTGGCAGAGCCACTAATGAGGCCTAATTGGAGCCACAGAGCCTGCCTGTGCCCATTAGCATCTGTGTGGTACCCCAATTAAGGGACAAGATACACCAGGGTGGGTATTGTTTAAATACCAGTGCCCTGCTTGGGTGTGTTGCAAAGAGCAAGGGCAAAGGTTGAGTGCCTTTAACCACCCAATGTGTGACCTGATTGCTAATTGATGCCCAATCTTGGATGACCTACTGCCTCTTAATGATGTTAAGACCATTTGGGGTCCTAGAACAACAAGCTTGTTTTGGAACAAAGCCAATAATTTATCTTCATTTATTGGTGTTTTCCTGCTTCACAAAAAAAGTACACATTTTAACCTGTGAATAGGAAACCCTTTAGTACTGTGCAGTTAATAAGAGGCCTATCGGGGTTATGAGGGAGACAGTCTCTGCTACTATAGTCTGGTGCATAGAGCAGGGTTAAGAGGAGGAATTTCTGGACTATCAAGAGGCAAAGAGAAATAAAGACAAAGCAGAGCATTACAGTTTAAAGATGAGATCACAGTGAGAAATGTTTAAAATGTATAGGATTTGTCCCATAACCCACTGGCTATGGGAATGACCTCATTATCACATTTTCCATAGTCCATTTCTGGCATTTCCATTTTCAGAGAAATGAATGTGGAATGAATAGAAGAGTTTTAGATGAATGACAAACATTAAGAAAAGAAGGTTATTTGTGAGAAAAATATAATTAATGGTCCAAAATTTTGTATTCATTCATTCTTTCTTTCATCATTCATTCACTAAAGGAATGTTTCAGACACTTGGGCTTACTGGATAAGCAACAGTGGTAGAATCTGTGACTCCACAGAGTTTTGATGTTAGCGGAGAAAGTGATTAAATGCAATGAAAACAATACTGTGCTTTTATTATTGCTCAGTTTGTGCTAGCTAGGCAAGGAGAGGATGATAACTTATTGTAGAGGTCAGAGAGTTCATTCCTGAGATAGTGAGGAAGCAATCCCTTGGACACAAAGATTTACATTTTCCCATGGAGTTCATAACATGATATTTGGAATGGTATTAAAATTAAAAACATAATAAATGAAGGCAACATAGTGCCGACAAGAAGGGATGGAGGAGTGTCCAGCACTGAAACATCTCTATCACACCCTCTAAGGCCCAGGGTCTATTGCGGAAGAGGTGGCAGAAAGAATGTAAGAGCCAAAGGAAGGGTACGACTCCTTACAATGCAACTGTCCAGACAGAAATTGGCCTCTATATCCATGACCTGGCAGTGCCTAGCAATATCTTCACAAGACCCTCATAATAGGAGAAAAAAGGTGATGACATCAAATTAAAAGAAAGACTAATGGAGAGAGGGAGGGGATATGATGGATAGTGGAGTTCTGACGAGGAATTGGGGGGAAGAGAGGGAAATATCATGGTTTATTGTCTGTTAAGTATAGAAGACATTGATTTAAAAAAAAAGAAAAAAACATATGTGTGGGGGCTGGAGAGATGGCTTAGTGATTAATTAAGGTGCCTCCCTATGAAGCCTAAGAATGCCCATTCAAACCTCTAGGTCCCATGTTTAGCCAGACTCAAAAGTGATGCAAGCACACAATGTTACACATGTGCACAAGGGAGCGCATGTGTCTGGAGTTCATTCACAGCAGCTGAGAGGCCCTGGCACACCCATTCTTGCTCTCTCTCTTTCTCTGTCTCTCTCAAATTTAAAAAAAAAAAATATGTGTAGTTGTTTCAATTTTTTTAACATCTTGACTGATTTAAATGGGGAAAGAGGTAGATTATAGGAAAAGTTGAAATAGTAAGATACTGCAAAATGACAGTAAAAATGGAGTTAGCAAAGCAATGGGAAACAGTAAGGGAAAAATGTGCTCTGGTAAAGGGAAAACACACTAAGAAATATAAAGGGAAGATGAAAGAAGTTTAAAAATAAAGGGAGGCGTGAACAGAAACAGAAGGGAAGAGACAAGACAGGATAAGAATGGGGGAGATGCTGTAGAAATGTATGATAGCTCCTGGGGGCAATTCTAGTCTTGAGTGAGTTATTACTCCTGTTAATTAATTTCTAAACACCAAACAGCAGGATTTTCTATTGGGATAGAAAAGTAATGACTTTCTTGAATTATTTCTAATGCAACAATATTAACAAGGACCTGAGAACAGTTATAGATAGTTTGAAACAAATATTACTCTCATCTTCACTGTTCAATTCACATATTTTCAAAATCTTTCATTATTTAACAAGTATTTATTACATTAGTAAAAATATGCTCTTGGTACCTTTGCAGAATAGTCAGTAAAATCCATTAATATTTTGTGAGAGGTGTAGTCATTTGAACCACATGTCCTCCATAAATTTATGCATTTTGAATGCCTAGTCCCCAGCTTGTGCAATTTGTGAGGTCAAACCTTGCTGGAGGAGGTGTGTTGCTGGGGATGAGCTTAGGGATTATAGTGAGCTCCCCCTCATCAGAGCATAGCTCACCTGCTTGCTGCTTTCTGCCAGCCACAGTGGCGAGAAGTGAAGGTCAGCTTTTGCTCTACCGTGCTTTCCCTGTCATCATGACTTTCCCCTGGAGACTCTAAGCCAAAATAAACCGTTTCCCCCCATCAGCTGCTTTTTGTGAGGTTGTTTGTCTCACAATATGAAGATAATTCCAACTGGAGGTATGTGGTGTGTGTGAGTGTGTGTGCATGTGGTGTATGCACTTGTGTGTACAGGTGCAGATGATGCGTGCACACAAAGGTAGAGGCCAGAGGGAAGAGGTCACGTATTGCTGTGCACATCTGTCCCTCTTCCACCAAGTTTCCCTAAGACAGAATCTCTCACTGAACCTGGAACTCACCATTTTTTCTTTTATCTTTTTACTTAGATTGGCTAACCAAGGATGCCCCTGTCTTTATTGCCATACCCCCCCCCCACCCATCCTGTGCTACAGTGCTGGGGTTAGGCCCAACATATTATGCGGGCACTGGGGATCAAACTCAGATCTTCACTTGTGCCCAGCAAGCACTCTTATCCCCTGAGCCATCTTCCAACCCCAGAATCCATAAATATTTTAAGTGTCCAGAGTCACATTAAAAGAATCAATTTAGCTACTATTGACAACATCTATACAAATATACAACATACCTTGATGATTGCCCTCTCCCTCCACCCTCTCTTTTCTTCTTGAATGTGTCTTCCACTGAGTCCCCCCTTTCTAGCTAGTTTCTCGTTTATATTTTATAGACAACTTTTAAAGATTTTTATTTATTTATTTATTTATTTATTTATTTATTTATTTATTTATTTATTTGAGACAGTGAGAGGGAGAGAGAGAGAGAGAGAATGGGCATGCCAGAGCCTCTAGCCATTGCAAACAAACTCTAGATGCATGTGCATTTGGCTTATGTGGGACCTAGAGAATTGAATCTGAGTCCTTAGGTTTCACAGGCAAGTGCCTTAACCTCTAAGCCATATCTCCAGCCCTTTATAGACAATTTTTATGAATGTACAACATGTATCTTGATCATAGTCACGTTGCCTTCCTCTGTCTTTTCCCTATCTCCACCCCTACTCCTTCCTCTGCCCCTTTATCCCTCCACCTAGTCCCTCTACTACTTTAATTGATTGTGAACCCTATTGCATCACCCTATTGGATAATGGTCATATTCCCATTAGTTTATACTCTTATATCCTCTCTCCTCCATCCTCAATGCACCAGGGAGAACCAGTATTCATCAATACAACAAGATAATCTACTGTCTAACATGAGAGAACCCACTTCCACTGCATTTTCCAGGACCCATAAAGGAAGTGACAAACTAAACCGGAGTGCTGCTCTTACTGCTAGCCTAACAACCAGCAACAACCAGCTCTAGGGAAATGGCAAATAGACAATGAGGACACTCAAAATGTCTGAAAGCACAAATTCAGAGATTGCAAAGTGCTTACCACCAAAGTATCTTATAACACACTGCCAAGGCTTAGGGAACATTTCAGAAGAGGTAGTGGAAAGATTGTAAGAGCCTCAGGGTGGGAAGGAGTATATTCCAGCACTGCCATCTGCCAGAGTCTGACTGATGGCTTCATGACCCACAGGGTTCATCAATGACCTCACAATTTCCATTTTGGTGAGTGTGACTGACCTATCGGAACTGTGTCCTGCTCCAAAATTCATACCTTTTATATCTAACTCTCAGTATCTCATAATGTCACTGAATTTGAAGATAGAATTTCTTTTTAAAAAAATTTTTGTTTATTTATTTATTTGTTTGAGAACGACAGACAGACAGAGAAAGAAGCACATAGATAGAGAGAGAATGGACGCACCAAGGCTTCCAGGCACTACAAATGAACAACCAGATGCATGTACCACCTTGTGCATCTGGCTTATGTGGGTCCTGGGGAATCAAACCTTGAACCAGGGTCCTTAGGCTTCACAAGCAAGCATTTAACCACTAAGCCATCTCTCCAGCCCTGAAGATAGAATTTCTTTAAAGGTGATAAGCAAAAAGAAAGGCCTATATGTTAGGCGTTGATCCAATTTAATTGTGTGTTTATTAGGACCGGAAAGGCGGACTCCTGAGACATACTAAAAAGGATGCACAGAGAGGAAAGTCCACAAAGACACAAGAAGGCCACCATCAACAAGCCAACTCTCACAAGAATTTGTTACTAGTCCTGCAGCTTCTACAAGTGAGGAAAGGAAAACGTCTGGTGCTTCAGGCCTACATGGTGTGGTACTCTCTCACGGTTACCAGAGCACACAGATGCAATTGTTTTCATGGCCAGGGAGATCACTGGGAAGAGGCTGCTTTACAACTGATGCCCTGGGCTTACTCTCTGCATCAAGTCAGGTCTTTGATCTATTCTCCCTTCCTTTCCCTACTCTCTTCTTCCATGCAGCTTTTATATCTGTGGCTGTACAATTAAAATTTGCTTACAATATTTACTTTTGATCTATTAAAATCTCAAGTTATAAAACAAACCTAGCTTATATTTATTTTTAGCTCTTTGAGGCTGTGATTTTTTTTTTTAATAATTGTGTATAAGCATTCTATGCGTATTGGAAATGGCAGTGATTATAACCTTTTATTTAATTTTTTGTCTAGAGGGAGAGAGAGAGAATTGGCATGCCAGGGCCTTAGCCACTACAGTTGAACTTCAGATGCTTGCACCTCCTAGTGGTCATGTCCAACCTTGTGTTTGCCCCACCTTTGTACATCTGGCTTACATGGGATCTGGAGAGTCTAACATAGGTCTTTAGGCTTCGCAGGTAAGTGCCTTAACCACTAAGCCACATCTCCAGCCCTATAACATTTTTATTATAATTTTATAACTCAGTGAATTTTAATAAAGTTACATGTCTATCTGTCTGCCTGTCTTATACCTGTTCTTGAGTGAAAAGTTTTCAAAAATGCATCAAGTGTGATGTAGCTATGGTTTTATATACTATTTGTGAAATGAGGAAAGGACCATTTTATTTCTACTTTACAAAGTTATTTCTTTTTCACCATGAGTAGAGAGATGTTCAGTCTTATCAAATACCTTTTCTATATCTGCTCAGATGAATGTGATGCACTTCCTTATCTTCATCTTTTCTTTCTTTTTGGTTTGTTTTTGAGACAAGGTTTCAGAGTGTATGCTTAGCTGGCCTAGAACTCACTATTTAATCCATAATGGCCACCCTGTCACATCGGTCCTCCTATCTCTGCTTTCCACATGCTGGAGTCAGCATGCTCAGCTTCTTAATAAGGTGAACTGTATTTATGGATTCTTAATATTAAATCTACACACTTGCCCCTGGTTGTGAAATATCCTTTTATACATCACTAGATACAAGTTGCTAATAATTTGACTAAGAATTCTGTGCTTGTGTGTTATTAGGGACACTGGCCTGACTTTTCTGTGCTTGTAATATCCTTGCCATATTTGGTTATCAAGGTGATTTTGTTCCATAAAATGACCTGGGAGTATTTCCTTTTTTCTGAAAAAAAATTGTGTAAGGCTGTTCTATTTGTTAATCTTCTACAAATATGTCCCCTGTTGCCCCCAATGCACACTTGCGTTATTGAGCTGGTATGATTACAAATTTCAGTGTAGGTACAGATGATGCCTCTTCACCCTCAGTGGAAGTTTTCTTCTTCCACTAGTAGAGTTTGGTGAATCAATAAATCTCAAGCATAAGGAGGTTTTTGTTTCATATCTCATCATAAACATATTTAAATAATTCTATTACATTTTTTGTCTTCTACTTCATTTTTTTTTTAATTTTAACATATACTTTGTGATCCTTGTATTACTAGAATTAGAAAATCCCACACTACCTCATGGACTGTTGTATCATCCACAGTCTAGAAGCATTGACCTTTGTGACCTCATTTTTTGACTCATCTCCTTACCTCACCTCTGCATGAACCACATAGTCTCCAAAATATGTTTTCTGTTCTTTCTGCTTTCTTCCTTTGACCTCTAGCTCAGGTACCCTGCTTGACCACATGGCCCATGAACCCACATATTCTAGATCTTTGCTTGGTTTCCATCTTCTCGGCATCTTACCCATTCTGCCCGGACTAGCCCCTCCATCCTTCTTCCCATCCATCATCTGAGAAACAATTTCGGATTCAAGTGTTCTTGCAGCCCTTTGTGTTTTGATTAGCTGATCTTGTCCCTTATCCAAGAGGATCTGAGCCTTCTAACAGAGGAATTTCTTCTGTTGGTTAGTGTTTCCCAAGCCCCTAAAGACTTGCTAGATAATAACTGCTCAATAAACACTAGCTAACAAGACATTCAAAAAGTGCATGCTATATCTTAGTTTCTTTAGCCCAACATTTCTAAGGTTCTTGAATGCACGTGTAAATTAGATGTATTCATTTATATGAACTGGCATATGTTATTACACTGAAGGAATATACCCAATTTTCCTAGTCCAGTTTTCTTTCTAAGACATTTAGTTTATTTGAAAACTAAGCATCACCCTTTGTATCTTAAAGTTAACATGCATTTTTGAAATTCTAATTATGAAGGACACATGCATATAATATACTGTATTCATCTTTAAATATATTTTGGTCAAAATTTTAGAGTAGATTTAGCTAATCTGATTTGTGAAAAAATGTCTATCATTTAACTTAAATGTCATATCCAGTCTTCATTGTCACAACAAATAGCTATCAGACTTATTTTCTGTCAGAAATGTATGACTTCACTTTTTCAATTCAAAGGAATGTGCTTTCATGCCCATCTCCATGACAACCATCTCACTTTGGAATTCTATTTCTAAGATAGAAGAAGGATAGATGAAAAGAGAAATAAAGACATGAGACTTCATCTTGATTTTGTCACTTGATAAAGTCAGACACTTCCCCTTTAGTGTTTCTTAACCAAGCTTGGAGCTTACAGTCCAGCTTCCTCGAGCTCTAAATTTTGCTAAATTCTCCTTGGTACCCAGAGATTTTTACAATTAGAGAAGTTCATTGCAATAAAACTAAATGAAAGAAGATGTGGGGACTGAAAAGATGGCTTAGCAGTTAAGGCGCTTGCCTGTGAAGAAAAGGGCCTAGTTCGGTTTTCCTGTAGCTATGTAAGCCAGATACACAAGATGACACATGTGTCTGGATTTTATCTGCAGTGCTCTGCTGGAGGCCCTGGAACACCCATTCCTTTATCTGTCTCTTCCTCTCTTCCCTTCTCTATTTCCAATAAATAAATAAATAAATATTTTTTTTTTCAAAAGAAGCAAGATGTTATTTCCTTCTGGAAAAGGATGTCCATGAAGCTAAGGATAGATAAGAGACAACGATAAACCAATCTGTGTTTTCAGGGCTCACCATTCTACAGAGAATCTGTCCCTGCTGTGGCAGATAATTGACAAAAGCATCTTGAAAGACTATGTCAGTTACTTTCTTGTTTCTGTGAACAAATACTCAACCAGAGCCACTTAAAAAAGGACAGAGTTTCTTTTTTCTTATCGTTCCAGGGGTTAGTGTCCCTCATGGTGGGGAAGACACTGTGGCCGAACAGAAGGCAGCTGGTCACATTGTGTCTACAACTGGGAGACAGACAACGATGGATGCTGTGGCTCCATTCCGTTGCTCTTTCTTTTTCCTTTCTTTTCCAGCCTTTCTCTCTTTCTTTCTTTCTTTCTCTCTCTCTCTCTTTCTTTCTTCTTTCTCTTTCTTTCTTTATTTGAGGTAGAGTCTCTACCCCAGACTGACCTGAAATTCACTATGTAGTCTCAGGGTAGCCTTGAACCCATGGAGATCCTCCAACCTTTGCCTCCCAAATTCTGTGATTAAAGGTGTGTTCCACCACACCCGGCTCCCATCAATTGCTCATTTTTAATCAGCTCATCATGGGATAGTGCCAATCATAGTGTGGGTGGGTCTCCCCACCTCAGGTATCCTGATCTAGAAACTCCTTCACAGAGATGCCCAGAGATTTGTCTCCCAGGTGGTTCTAGATTCTGTCAATTTGATCACTGACCCTCTCATACTGGAAACTGAAGATCTAAACCTATTCATCCCCCATCTACCTTTGCTCTGTGGCTCTGCTGGTAGAATAATATTACTGTACAATATGTAATTTATAGTTGAATTCTTAGTTTTATCATAAAGTTCATCCTCAAATGTATCAAATAGTAAGTAGATTTCCTGTATGTTTGAGGCAATTTTCAGTACAGTTAGACGATAAGAATTCCCATTGTTCCTATGGTTCGCATGCCATCCTATTACGTTGTAGGTTGAATTTGCAATCCCCTCATGATATGTAAGGTTGAGTCTCCTTTCACCTTTTTATGAGCAAATTATCTATCTATTCTGTTATTTGATGATTCACATTCTTTCCCACTTTTCAGGTATTTTGTACTACATTCTTTTAACTCATTGTTTTCTAAATAATATTAAATAGTATAGTGAAAGTTATTCTGTGTCTATGACATACATTACAAAGTATTTTGTGTGACTATGACTATCTCCTTTTTTTTTTTTTTTAAGAAAAACTTTATTTTCAAAGTTTTATGGAGCTTTTCCCCCTTCCACCTTCTCATGGGTAGGAGCTTTTAGTACTCTGGGTCTTGAACAGCTTTTGCCTTTCCATGGACAGGAGCTCTCTGTACTTTTCTCCTCATTCCTTCTCTTAATCTAATAAAGATTATCTAACTCTTAAAAATGTTTCAGATTCAGATGCAGAGGCTCCATTCCATTGCTCATTTTTAACCAGCTCACTATGAGATAGAGCTACCCATAGTGAGGGTGGGTCTTCCTTCACTATACTAAAGTCTAATTTTTTTATGTCCTTACCAATTGTATAGAGACTTGATTAAGTATTTTTATTAAGCAATTCTATGCTTTTCATACAGGGAAATTTGAGCTATGGACTTGGAACAGGGGAACTGCAGATGAGAATTACCTTTCTCATCATGTCATTTGAAGGACATATACTGTCCTCATGACATCACTGTTGAGTAGGATTGGTCAGGTTTCTCCTGAGAAAGGAACCCATGTTTCCCCTCCAATACTATTATATTTGGAGAAAACTGACTGCATGAAGTCCAAATTTCATTTGTGTTCCAACTCCTTTGAAATTCTTTTGCAGGGGAGATTTGACTGTTCTCCAACACTGTGTATTTATTCAGTCATTGAATTAAAACAATAAAGTCTACTTGGGATTGAATTCCAATACCATCTTATTTTGTTGTTTGAATTATTTTGATTTTATCTGTATCTCTACTAAATTACTTGTAGAGGGCTGGAGAGATGGCTTAGTGGTTAAGGCACATGTCTGCAAAGCCTAAGGACCCCGGTTTGATTCTCCAGGTCCCACGTAAGTCATATACACATTGTGGCGCATGCATCTGGAGTTCATTTGCAGTGACTAGAGGCCCTGGCATGCCCATTCTCACTCTTTCTCTCTCCCTCTCTCTGTCTCTAATAAATAAATGAATAGAAATAATTAAGTTACTTGTAGATTTTTGTTATAAGAATTTTAAAATTTGGCTGGGGAAATGGCTTAGCAGTTAAAGCATTTGTCTATGAAGCCTAAGGACCCCAGTTCAGTTCCTCAGAACCTACATGAGACAGATGTGCAAGGGGGCACATGCATCTGGAGATCATTTACAGCGGCTAGAGGCCCTGGCATGCCCATTCTCTCTTTCTCTCTATCTGCCTCTCTCACTCTAATAACTACATTCCCCACCCACAGGTGCTGGAATTTAGATAGCAAATGGTAGTTCAGTGTCTGGGGCCATGCTGTCTCTGCTAGTCCCCAAAATATGTAAGTTTTCTTTCCTTTCCTCAGTGTTGATTTTTTAAAAAATAATACTTCTAGACTTTCAATTCTCCCCTAGTTAAAAAAAAAAAAAACAGCTATTTTAAACTAAAAAAAGATCGCATGACATAATCTCATACTATTACAATTTAAATGACTACTATCTTTCATAGAAAAAGTCTGTTTTTAAATTCTATCTGGAAAACAGTTGAAGAATTGTAAACATTAGGAACATTCTGTTGTTTTCCTTGGTGTTTTGAAAACTACTGCATTTAGAACCTACTTTATTTTAGGTCTACAAATAATTTTAGAAAGTTTCCATAGCTTTGGTTTCAAAGGTCATGAGAAAACATAAATATAGTCATTTTAGTATAAGGAAAAGCTTTCACTGCTCCCCATACCTCATCATTTTCCTCCATGTATAGCTAAAAATTACAAATGCTGCTCAGTTTTCTGAAAAAAAAAATATATATATATGGCTTATAGTGTTCAAAAAGAGATGGTAAAAACTTACTTCTACTGGAGAATGAGAACAAATATAGTTGGAAACTTCTTGAACTTGACCACTTAACTCCATTTTTATTAAGAAGATATACATCATTTGCATTCAGGTTCTTGAATCCCTTTGATAACATAAGCTCTGGTCCAGTCAGATCTCAGTAAAAGCATCATCACTTAGTAGTCCTAGATTATCAGATCATCTACAGGACGAAGCAAATAAAACATGGCACTCAACAGTCAACAATAACAGAAACCAAAACAAGGGGACTAACACAGGAAATACACAGAAAAGGAACCCAGAAATTTAAAATAACTCCCCATATGAATATATAAACTTTCCTTTTCTTTCATAGTAATTTTTCAGTCTCATCATAAACACTGATTCCAATTAATTATATTTTAGTTTTGTCCATGATTTTGGATAATGACAGGGAGTGAGAGAATTACATAGAACAAATATAGGTAGACATGTGTGGATATACAAAAGTGCATTTTGTTGAAGTGTTCTTAATTCAGAGTAGCATAAAGAATGTGAAGATTACTTCAAAGGGTATTCAGAACCATGCATTTGAAAGCCATGATAAAAAAAAGCATGTACTTTCTTAAGAGGCAAGTTTTCAGGTAAAGTTTTTACTACTCAGATTTTCACTGAGAGGTATTTTGAAATTTGATGGCAGAAAATGTGCAAACTAGAGATATGTTCTTTCTTTTGCTCCTCCATATTTAGAGAGTAAAGGTAGAAGGAACTGCTTTCATATTTGGTTGAAATGCCTGGAGAGAGCAGGCATTTCTAAGACAGCTGCTTATCCGCTGTTTCTTTCAACTACCTGTAATAGTCTGGTTTTAATCTCTTCTGGCAGACCCTCACCATCCCAATCCCCTCCCATCCCTACTAATCCTCACAATCCTGGATGGCTCCAAAGCAACCACATCACTCCGTTTGAGGCCCCACTTACTGTATAGTTAACGTGATTGCCATTGTGGTGCTGTGGTGATCTTTGGGGGATCAAGAACAGTTGATCATCTGTATTATGGTGAGCTAAGAGTCTAAAATTGTATCACAGACAGTCAGCCCACAGCCAAGGCCAATTATTTTAAGAGCTATGGGTTGTTTTCCCCCAAGGAAGGGAACTGTAGAACCACTGAAGAAAATGAAGGAAAATAAAAATCCACCTCTTCATGCTCCATCGAACCAACTTTTTCCAGTTAAGTCTGACAGTATGTGGCTCCTCTGTTATGTTCTCTCATGGAGTCTTTTCAGATTAAAGGGAAATTGCAATATAGGTTGCTTACTATGCCTGAGAGACTTCTGAGCTTCAGAGTGACTAAACCTAGAGCCTCTGGAGCAAGACAAATAGAGACACCACACCCTGGCAAACAGTTGTAAGCACAAAGATGAGGGCAGACATGTGATTGAAGATTCAGCTTTTATTTATTTATTTTTCTAATTTGAGAGAGACAGAGAGAGAGAGAGAGAGAGAGAGAGAGAGAGAGAGAATGGGTGTGCCAGTGGCCTCTCAGCTGCTGTGAACAAACTCCAGACACATGCACTCCCTTGTGTGCATGTGCAACATTGCACACTTGCGTCACTTTTGTGTCTGGCTAAATGTGGGACCTGGAGAATCCAATGGGTGTTTTTAGGCTTCACAGGCTTAAATGCTAAGCCATCTCTTCTGCCCAAATATTCAGTTTTATAAGACTGGGTTATGAACCTTCTCCAGGCTAGGTTGGACTCTGTATTTTGTGGCCATTTGACTGTGGACTCTGTAGTTAGTTTCGGATTCTTTTGTCAAGAGGATATATTCTCTATTTAATCTGATAGGAAATTCCTGTAAAGTATTTTCTCCTCTTTATAGTAACAGCAATAGGCTTTCATAGCAGAAAAGGTTTAACTTAGAAAAACATGTGACTAAGGAGTAAAATAGTAAAGTGGGCTTCTAAAGGTATGATGTTTCCATGAATGTCCTTGTTTCACTCACTAGGAAAATTTTCCAAAAACAGCGAAGACATATGGCTAGCAACTGTATATGCCCAGGTATGGAAGTAAAGTAAAAACACATTAAAAAATGAAAAACTGCTTTTTGAGAGTGTGTTCTTAATATCTGCTATAATCTAGGGTTATAATTGGCAAATTTTTCTTCTTATCACTTTATAATGTTGTTAGTACCAACTAAACACACACAAGTAAACATGAGGTTATATATGCTACAAAAACATGCCAATGCATAAAATAGCCCAATTTGGCATTTTTTTAAACAAAATATAAAGGATAAAACCATCCTTATGTTTAGTGCATGTTGAGGATTTACAACATGTCAGCACATTGAAATAGATATTTTAATAGTCATATTGTTTTTAACTCCTCCCCACCTCTTTAAGGCAGGGTCTCCCTCTAGCTCAAGCTGAGCTGGAACTCAGCCTGTAGCTAGCTGCAGGTTGATTGCAGACTCACAGGTTCCTCTTATCTCACCCTCCCAATTAAAGGTATGTGTCATTATACCCAGCTGCTTAATTTGATTGTAATAAATTTTCATACAAGTATACATTATACATTGAGAATATTCCTTATTTTAACTTATGAAAGCTGAGGTACAGGTTACTGAGCATGCCCTTGTTTCACAGGTTGTTAGCAGAAGAACTTGGATCCAAACTCTGACAGCCTGGTTATAGAATTTATATTCTTAGCTACTGAATGGAGGACAATCTCCTAAAATAAATTTTATTAGAATATTACTGCATCATTTCTATTTTTGTCTTTTAGTAATATAAGAAAAAAATTGGCAGGGGGCAGAAGTAGTCATGGACCACCAATGGAATGCCTTGAATATAAATTTTCCAGTGAGGAGACATTGTCAAATGATAGTTCAATATAAGCTCCTACCCAAAGATGGGCAGGTAGAGAATAATGCAGCCTTTTTATAGCTTTAAGTGTATTTTAATAATAATGTATGAAACCTTCATCAAACTCTTAAAGCTACTACACTTTGTTTTACACTTATTATAAACAAAAAGGTAAATGCCCCAAAGAACCGACAATGTGGTAAGATATGTAGTAGATTTCTTGATACTTCTACTCTAAAGGGAATTTGCTTTTTTCCTTTCTTTAAGAAAGTATTCATTTATTTGCTTATTTATTTATCTAGTTTCTTAACAGACACATAAATGTAAATTATAAAATGTTTCATAGTCCTTGCAGATTTCATTCAATTTGAATAAAGCTACAAAGGTGAGAAGGTATTAGAAATAAGCAGAAGCATCAACACTTTTCAATAAGCATTTAATTTGACTTTAATGGGAATTATTGATGTGAAGGAAATGAAAATTGATTACCAAATTCCTCAGGATTACAAAAATCCAAAAGAAAGACATTCCATTTCTACAGAACTGGGATGCGACACTCCCTAAGCATAAAGCCCTCCTTGGGTAGCCTTCCATTTATCAGACTGTTCCCAGAGCCCAACTCACTTGTCAGCTCCAGTAAAGAGGACAGTAATGCTTTATAAAAGCAACTGGGATATCTCACCACAGTGGGAAACCACTTTTAAACTGACATCAACAAGCCTTGTTTCTGGGAGACCTTACAGAAATGACTGCTTTGCCCAGGAGAGATGGGTTGCCTACTGTGCTGATGACGAGGTCAAGGAAATAGACTAGGGACTTGAGGTTAGGTCTTGCCAAGGTAACTACAGAGAGCGTTCCCTTTGGTTTGGCCCCATGTAGTGAACATACAAACTCATTAGACAAAGCCCTAGAAGGTGGGCTGGTAGGTCAGATGTAGCGTGTCATAATGGCTCCTTTCTATATTTTATTTGTTATGGACTATAAACTATGATGATGCAATAAAGAGCTGTGGCCATGAATTCCAATTGGCTGTGTAGTGCTGTTTCATGGAGGGGTAAGTCCAACGGTTATGAATCCAGACAACTTAATGATTTCAGTTTCACGGCATTGCTCTGCTCCCTGGGAATCTGAGGAAGATAAGTGAGGGGCAACTATCATAAATCCAAACACACATGCAACATAAAAATAGCTGTTAGACAAATGCAGAAGCACAGACCCATAAGAATGTTGATTGTATTATTTGGTGAAAATATCAATTAACAAGGGAATATTGTTAAAATGTATTGTTATAAACAAATTGAAACTGTTCAAATTATCTTTCTTTGTGCTTATTTATAACTGCATGAATATAAAATGCCAGTGGTTCTTCATCTTTAATACCTAGGGGATTTATAAGCATATTGCTTCAATAAAACTTGGTTCATCTGTACAGTACATGGCTCAGATATGCATATTTAATTACTCTGAAAGTAATTTATTCGTACAGATGGTGGTATTAGAGGGTCTTACTTCAATTTAAATTACTTTCACTGGAAAAAAAATAGTATTCCTTGGCTATGCTCTCTAAGTAAAAATTTAACTTTTATAACATGTGGAATACACCCACTTGTAGTAATTATACATGAATAATCCCGTACATGCAAAATAAATATTGTAAAATTTTGAAGCTTCTCATAGATAATATTATTATAGCAAGATAATTTAAGTCTCTCCAATGCAAAGTTCAGGGTGTTGTAAACTCTAAACCTGCAGCCAATGTATATAAATGAACTTGGCAAAATAGCATGGGGGATCTCTTTTGCAGCTGAAAGCAGTGAGCAATACCCTCAGTAGAGCATTGGGGCTTAGCTCTAAAATTTAGCCAACCTACCAAGCCCCTCCTACCTGGGACATACTGGAAAGAAAATAGATGATATCTGAACCATCTAACTGGACAGACATCAGAGAACTGCCTGACCTTATTGACTCCGTTTGCAGAGTCTTGATTCATTTTGTCCTTCCCATCCTAGAAAAAGGAAAGCTACCTTCACCACCACCACCCCACTGCAGTCTGGGAGCTTCTGAAATGCAGCATTCATCCCATGGAAACCAGCACCCAAATAAAAATCATCACTTTCAAAGCGAGCCAGTCACAAAGGAAGACAAATGGCTCATAGCATTTTGTATTGATTATCACAGAGTAGCTGGGTATTAAAAATGGGGAAAATATAAATGCTTTTGAAAAAGATATTGTTTTCTATTATGAGATTGTAAAAAAGTGTCCATGTGTTTGCTCATTCCTCACTGCAAGTATTTCTTTATTAAAGTACTGTATCTCAGACAGCACATGTGCTATTCGCCATTCTGGTTGCTATGGTAAGCAGTCATGTTTTATTGAAAGGTAAATGGCCACCACCCACATGAATGGCTCCCAAATGGCTTTAGCATAAGCTCCTTCCCCCATTTTTATGGCTAACCTGATTTTTTTTTAAAGAAACACAAATTTTACCCTTAAAGGAAGACAAAAATCCTTCTTCCACCTCCTCCTCTCAAATCTATCTTTTGAAGGGATTCAGTTCATAGGAACCCTGATGAGCAGAAAGAGTCCAGTTTGATAAACAGAAAGGTTATGGAAAGAAAACACCACAAGTGTATATCTCATGGGAGACTTAAAATATTTTTAAAATACCTTATACTCTGCGTGCAGACTAGCCTATAATTTTATTTGCTGTATCTGATTTCATGTCATAATCTTCACTTCATTAATTAACTTATATCAACCTTAAACTTTGTGATTTTCACTCACATGAAAACACAAAATGAGCATATAGGGTAATGTTTGAGGGATTGTATTATATGATTCATTTTGAACAGTGCAGACTGGAATCAAAATTGAAAATATTTTATTGGTGCATGCATGCTTGGGATTCTATGATAAGATGATGAGACCATATTCCTAAAACAATTTTTCAAGCCTGTTGCCCTGTGCATCTATACTATCTATCTACAGCATCTATCTACCTTCTATCATATTTGTCACATTGTAATAATATGACTAATAACTTTAAAAAGTAGGTTTGAAATTTCCCAGAGATTAAGGTGCTTGCCTGCAAAGCCTAAGGTCCAGAGTTCAATCTCCCAGTATCCACATAGTAAAGCCAGATGCCAAAGGTAGCACATGCATCAGGAATTCATCTGTAGTAGCTAGAGGCCCTGACATGCTCGCTCTTCTTTCTTTCCCTCTTTTTTCTTTCTTTCTTTCTTTTTTTCTTTCTTTCTTTCTTTCTTTCTTTCTTTCTTTCTTTCTTTCTTTTTTTTCTTTCTTTCTTTCTTTCTTTCTTTCTTTCTTTCTTTCTTTCTTTCTTTCTTTCTTTCTTTCTCCCTTCTTTCCTTCCTTCTATCATCTACCTATTTATGCCTTTTTCTCTCTCTCACTCTCTCTCACACAAATAAATAGATAAAATATTTTTTAAAATGGGTTTGAATGAGGTCAAGTCTCACTTTGAGTCATGGCTACTATGAGCATTACTACCTCCTCCCTAATGCTCTACTCAAAATGCTGTACGAGAAATTTGCCTTAGGAAGAAAAACACCACTCAACACAGGAACAAAAAATATTTTGGACTAAAAAAATCCTCCAACTAATCTACTGCATCTTCTTTCTTTAACAAATTCAGCTAGCAGTTTCTGACCTATGTCATTTTTTCAGTTTTTTTTTTTTTTTAATCTAACTCAAATTTGGCCTGAAAATGACTAAGCAAGATCCCTCACTTGGTCCACTTACCTGTGACTTGGAGCACAGGATTTCCTATCATTTGGTGTTAGCTGAATTGTTATTTTCTCACCAAGAGTGAAAACCACTACCA
Organism: Orientallactaga sibirica; assembly: GCA_036365145.1. Lineage (NCBI taxonomy): Eukaryota > Metazoa > Chordata > Mammalia > Rodentia > Dipodidae > Orientallactaga > Orientallactaga sibirica. The sequence continues at coordinate 6,229,540 of JAEOAD010000027.1, forward strand.
TTTTATAATGAAGAAAAAACACAGGGCAAGGTGAGGGAAAAGGTAATGGAGAGCCGTGGGACGAGCAGAGCTTTTCTTAATTACGCTGTAGAAGCTCTTCATGGGTCCGTTTCCTGCCCTGCACCATGCGAAATCACTGCCACACACACAGATAATATAGTTGTGCCTCGGAGAAGTATAGGAGGTGATTTTTTTTTTTTAAGAAGAAAGATAAAGGAAGAAAAATGTTTGAGCAAATATAGCTGAGATTTTTTTTTATTTTACTCTGATTACTGTTTCTTGCAACTTTTCGGTTGTAAGATGATTCCCCCTTTGTAATTAATTTTATTGATTTTTATATTAAAGCAATTGAAAGCAACATGATATCATTCCTGGCATAATAGAGCCATAGAGGCATGACAGCTGACACCTCACTAGGGGAAATCACATGTAAACGCTATACAAATTAGCCTCTTCTAATGCAGTTAATAAAATAAAATAAACACTTGCAAATGGAGTAGAATTAAACAATGCATTAGAGCTCAGTGCATGAGTTTACTGTAGTCTTTTCTTTTTATTATAAATGACCATCACTAAAATGATCCTAAATACCCCATTAAGGAAAACTTACTTGCTAATAGGTGAAGACTAATGAGGCAATAGAAAGTATAATTGGAGAACTTGCTACCTCAACCACAGAAAATTACACTACAATGCACAACCAAAACCAGGAGTCTGTTTAAAAAAAATAGTTAACCCTTAAAAGAAAAAAAAATGAATGTATACATAATTGATTTATTCACCCACTTACCCAAATTTGATTTATAACTTCATATGTGCAAGTGTTAAAAGCTATGGGAGAAAAAAATAAAGCAACAGACAGTAGTAGGATTATGGCTAGATGGGAGATCCCCTTGTCTTCTGTGGTAGGCTGTGTCTTTAAGTCTGAAAAAGCTATGAGAGACTCTGGGCTTTCAAAAGAAAATTTAAAATGATAATGAGAGTTCATCCATGAAAATAAATCTGAATAGAACAAGTGAATATTACTATTACTTCCCACGTTCAGATTTCTATTAAGCTTCCTCCCACTATGACCTCATGTTTTCTCATGGACTTTGATTCACATACATGCCCTCTATGGATTTAATGTATCTTGTTCCATTAGCCACATCTTCAGCCCTGCCTCCATCGACAAGCAGGAATGTAGCTTTGCATTTTGATAATAAAAGTCTCTAGCATACGATTGCTGGCCCTCCCCTGATTTTCAGCTTCATTACCTTCACGCATTGCTGACAGGTGGTAGTGGTTTGCCCTGAAATGCCATCAAGATAAAATAAATGAAAACAAATGCCATTCAAGATGCAATGTGATAACCACCATTAGAGATGTACAAACAGGATGCTATGAGGTTTCCTGCTGCAAAACGACGCTCCTCAGCAACACTAGGGAAGACAGAATTCAAGAGGTACAAGAGAGATGCAACATCAGAACTTCCTTCCAGGAGTACTAGTGTGTTATCAAAAGGCTGCCTCTGGGTACTGAGGAGAGAATCTCTTATAAACCTAATGGGAAATTTGTGCACAGAGTTCTTTGATTACTCTAGAATGGTTTACATACATAGCCATGCTGGGAAAACATATACAGAGGCATCTTGTTATGTTGGGTTCAGAAATTCATGAATGCAGAGATCAGCTTTACAAAGAAGCAAGTCAATTATTTCAGCTTGAGCGCTTTCTCACTTGCATAATAAAATTCTTAATCAAATTGAAATTAACCCTACCAGTGCTGGAGCTGTGAGATGTTTTATGCTCACTCACATGAGTCAGGGGAAAGCACGATTAACTAGCGAAAACAGTCACATGTGCTCTGGCATTTAAGTGGACTCCTCGGTTTTTCAAGTCACTTGTTTTTGGAGGCAAAATGGGTCTTCATTTCTGGGTTGTTGCAGATGATTCAGCAACTCTCATTATCCCTTCCAGGATGGGGCTGGCTGGGTGGAAGTTTAGCATGAGAAGATACTCTCTGAGGCTTTCTCGATTTGTGTGGATGTGGAAGGGGAAATATCCCTTCAGCAGGAGGGACTACATAGTAGGAATCCAAACACATAGAGTTGGGGCCCAAAGATGTGAATGGTCATGAAACTGGGAGTATGAGATGAAGGAAGAAGTGCAGAGCCAGACCAGAGATGGCTGGCGAGAGACGAGTGAGCAACAGAGAAACAGAGAAGGAGTGTGATACAGCACGGCTTTCTATGGTCACTTGCTGGCCCCACAAGTCTAAGAATAACAGGACCAGGGAGCTGAGCACCTCCAAGTAGCCAGGTTATGGGTATGGGTGAAGATTGCATAAATGACAGCATACTGCACTACAGTGTAACATGATTGATGACTGATGGGGCAGTTATCTACCACACAGTTATCCAATAGGTTCCATTCATGTTCTAGGCATGTTCTATTCATGTTCTAGGCATCCTGTTAGACTTAGAAGATATAATGAGGGAAAGACTGTCTGAATGTATTCTTGTCTGCTTTGTCATAATTTGTTTTAAGCATGAAAATAACAAAACTGTTTGGATGGAATAGAATGATATTTCATTTTTGGAAATACATTAACCAGTCCAAGTACTGTTAAATCACAGATGAGTAGTATAATTCACATTTAATTACAGAATGGGTCAATCATCCATTAACATTAAAACGGAAGAAATGAGTAGCATGAGTTATTGAAGTCCATAGATTTTACTTTAAACAGTCTTTTTCTCTCAACAAAATCTTTCTTGGAATTAAATTAGTAGTGAAAATTATCTCATTGAAGAATTATCATCTATCCCATTCACAAGAAATAGAATATCTAGAACTGTGATTTGGTCATAACCTAAAATAGTGATGTAGCCAAAAGATAAGAAGCTGGAAGATTAAAGTCTTACCTGGACTAGTTTGTAGGATGGTTCTCCAAGTTCAGACCTAATCAGTGTCCAGCGCTGGAAGCAAGACCTTGGTGTGCATGTGTGGGCTAGGCATGCCAATATTCTGTTGATTTAAGGGGCTCCTGTGACTGCCAGGAACACTTGATTTGTGGAGTTACTGATAGCAGCTGTCAGAGAGAATCAAACTCAGCAGGGTGTCTGTCATTCATTTACTTACATCACTGAAGAAGCAGAAGTCTGAATAAAAAGTAAAAGATAAAATTCAATAAAACTGTCACCAACTACCAACAAGGAAGACAGCTTAGAAGACCACTTCAAGATAGTATTGAAGGCGGGAAGAAGGAGAGAGGGAAGGAAAGTGTGAAAAAGGGTGGCAGGAGGTACAGAAAAGTCCTTGAATCTCAAACCCTATGTTTGTGTCTACCTCAAACCAAAGAATTGGATTAAAAAAAAAAAAAAAAGACTGAGAAGGATAATTATTAAATTATTCTTATTTAGGGAAGTACAGAACCAAGGGAAGGAAAATAAATACATCCACATGGTTAGAAAGCTCACATAGTGGGCCTGGAAGAAAGGTAAAGAGAGTTAGAGAGGAAAGAAAACAATGTAAAAACAGCTCCTGCCATGTGGGTGGCTGATGGGGGTAAAGAGCCCATGTGGGAGTCGGGGTCAGGGGGTTCTCCCCTCAATCAGTCCAGAGGCTGAGATAAGGGGGAGACTCACCCAAACCTGGAGATTCATGAGTGATGAACCAGCCAACAAGAGAGGTTGCCCTCCCCTGGTAAATATATTTATAGCCTTCTGGTTGTGAGCCCTACCTTCTAGCTTAGGTGAGCCAGAGAGACAGCTGGTCTGGGCTAGGGGCTGTCTCAGGAAGAGGCTAGCCATGATGCCAAGTTCTGGAGGCAGAACTTAACCGACTACAATTTTGGATTAAATATAAATCTTGGGAAGGAAAATCTTCCTCCCAGTAGGGGCCAGGTTGGTTGTGGGAAAAAAGATCTGAGGAAGAGATAAGAAGTCAGGAGCATCTTTGATCTCTAGCAGGCCCAGTCTCCCTAACACCTAACAAAGCTACCTGATTCCCTCTCAAGAGATATCTCTATTTTGCTCTACATTGGATCTTCAGGTGAGTAAACATTCCAAGACATGAGTAATCTGACCAAATAGGTGATAAAAGGCCCCGAGGATGTGGGAGGAAAGCCTGGTGCAGCCAGCATACAGGACAGGCTTATAAGCTTCGATGAGGACAGTGTGTCCTGCAAGTAAGTGGGACCAAGAAGCCATGACACATGCAGGAGGCCATGTTGAGTTTGGCAGTGTTCATTTCTGAGCACATATAAGAAGCCCTCCAGGGACTGTCAGAAACTTTTTTTTTGGTCAGGTCTTTGTAATACCAGGTCAGAATCAGAAAACAAACAAACAAAAAAAAAAAAAAAAAAAAAAAAAAAACAAAGGCCACGTATGTTATTCAGGATAAAATAACCCGTTTGTTATCACCCAGTCTATAGTATCTCAAAGATTCACCCTATGTACTAGTTAATTTACTTTTTGCTGTGACCAAATACCTGACAAGAAGCAGCTCAAGGGAGGAAGAATTTATTTTGGTTCACAGTTCAGGCTTTGCAGCAGGAGCAGGAGGTGGTTGTTCACATTGCCTCCATAGTCAGGAAGCAGACAGTGAACAGCAAGTACGGGCCTGCTATAAAACCTCCAGACGGCTCCCATGACCCACGTCCTCTAACAATGCTTCATTACTTCATGATTGTAATACCTTCTAAAATAGTGCCACCAGCTGGGGACCAAGTGTTTAATCACAGAAACCTATGGGAGATATTTTGCCTTCAAACCACAACACTGTATTTAGTCAGTCACACAATACATGAAATGTGATTAGTATTGATTTCTGGAAGGGCATAGAGAAACCTATTGTGTAAAATTCACACACACACACAAAAAAAAAAACTCAGCAGATACTTACAGAAATGTATAAAAATCAGAAACTTTAGCCCTGGAATTTCTATTGCATTTAATTGTTATAAAGATAAAGTAGATCCAGAACATAAACTAGTATTTAGATAAAACTTGATAATAGTTCATTCAGTCATGCTATTTCTTTTGTATTTTGTATTTTGACTAAGCTGTATTATCATTTTTTCTCTTTCTGTGTTCTTTTTTATTTCCTTATCTCCTTTTTTCTGCCTCTCTTTTTCTCCTTCCCACTCACCTCTTACCTTTCTCTTCACTCTTTTTCCTTCTTTTCTGCCTTCCTCCATCCCTCCATCCCTGTCCTCTTCCTACCAACCTTGCTTTTTTTCTTTCAGAAGTACATGATCTAAGGTCTGACTCAGATTTCCCAAGAAATCCAAGCTTTACTCAACAACACATTAATGGTCAGTTTTACTCCTACCTTCAGGGTACCTCTTCACACCTACTATGTAATACTTGCTATTGATACAACAGGATCAAGATTCAAAGAGAAAGGTACAAACCCAGTATTATCATGGTGGAAATAATTGTCCCTGCCAAACTAACCTTCGTCAGTATTATTTATTCCCAATTGTATTATAATTAAAGTTCTACAGAACTGGACTCTGATTCCTGACATGTTTATTGCTGCCTTATCAAGAGAAAACTGATATAAAAAATTGCTATGTGGTTATCTTTCCTGTCTGTTTTACATGTGTTTGTTACATTCATCACTCGTTTTTCCAAGCTTTTTAAATATTCCTGGCCATATTGCTGTATTAAAATATACATCCCTGTGATTTTATTTCCTTGTGGACTTCGTAATGAAAACATAATTTACAATTTAAATCTTACAATTTAATAAAAGTACAGATCTTGGAATGATGTAAGAAACAAGGAAAGAAAATAGGGAATTTTAAAATGAGGTGCATTAATGTTTAAAATATTTCAATTTATTTAGGATAGAAATCCCTTCCATGCAATGGTGAATTATAAAAAAAAAAAAAAGATAGTTATATATTCTTCAAGGAGATCCAGAGTGATCCATTCAACTTGTAACAAATGGAGGGGGGGGAGGAGACAAGAGTCGTGTTCCTTAAGTGATCAGAATGAGGTGAATTTCAACAGATGTGTAGGACATTGATGTAAGGGTTGGAGCAAAGGCATGTCTATGCCATGGTACACATAGATGTTGGACCCAAGAGCAAATTGGAATGACTGTAGCATAAAGTACACCCAGGCATGGAGTTTTATTAAACATGGAACTGGGCTGGAGAGATGGCTTAGCGACTAAGGCATTTGCCTGAAAAGCCAAAAGACCCTGGTTTGATTCCCCAGCACCCACATAAGCCAGATGTACAAGATGGTGCATGTATCTGGAGTTCATTTGCATTGGCTGGAAGTCCTGGTGCACACATTCTCTCCTTCTCTCTTTCTCTTTCTCTCTCTCTCTGTCTCTTTCTCACCTACTCTTTCTCAAATAAATAAATAAATATGGAATTTCCTGGCTTGAATGTGGAACAGCTAAGCAGAACTCGACAGTGACTAGCCTCAGGGACACTCGATAGGGAATGGCCGCTTCAGTTTGTATTCCTTCCTCAAAGGTTTTATGAGCTCTCTCCTCCCCAATGGAATAAAGAAGTCTGCTCACCACTGGGATGTTTGCTCCAAGTCTTTGAATTTGAGCCTAAAGTAATGAATACATAATGAAGATGAGAGATCATATTTCTAGCCAGCACTCTGGAATCAACAATATTATTTTTCTTTGGCTAAATTAAGTTGCTCTTTTTATAAGTATTCATCAGATGCAACTCAAGTCCCTGTATTCTCATCTTAAAGTGATCATTCTTGTCAAGTTTACTCAGAGAAATAGTACACCTTTCTCTGGCTTCTTCTTAAATATCTCTTATTATTTTGCTTATTTTTAAAATACTGATTATGATAGTAATACACAACTGTATGCATCTTAAAACATAAGAACAATAAATACTCAGAATTCCTGAAATACCACAGCTGCTAATATATCAGCATGTTACCTTCCCAGTGTATTGTTCTTGCTAACGATGAATGGTTACTGTAAAATAACAGCATGAATACACATACAACACCCCAAACTGAAATAGCACTATGCATTATTTTTATTTAAGCTATATTGTGAATATTTCATATCAATTATATTTTTCTTTAGGACATAATTTCAATTCTTGTATAGATTTATATTTATATGCAAGTAAACCATCATTTATTTAATCAACCTCTAATCTTTGATCATTTAAATCTGATTTCATTTTTTCATAATAAGATATATGTTACACACAAATATTTAGCATATTCATTACAATTTTCTTGTGATAGTATTAAAGGATAAATAGTTTGGAAAGTTTTAGAAATTTTGGTACATGTTAAATTTCTTTTCAGATCAGTGTGAAAGACTATTTAATACTAAAATTAAAAATAAAATAAACTAAAAAAAAGGAAAAATAAAACAAACTGAAAAAAAAAATTCAGGAGCTGAATATTACCATGGCTAATATCTTCCTTAATATTAAAGTTAAACATCCAAGATGTATGTATTATCCATCTGTATTTCCTCTTTTGTAAAGCAAATGTGGATTTGGAAACCTGTATTTTATTGATGTTTGTGTTCTTCAAATGATAGGGACAAACCTTTGTTTTATATATGCGAGTTCTTATTTAGAATCAAAAAACATAGTTCTGAAGGCCTACTCTAGTATGCTTGAGGCCCTGTGATTGTTCCCCAGCACCACAAGACCAAAAATCACAAAAGTATATTTCTATCCTTAATGATTGTAGAGTAATCTGGATACATTTTTGGCACTTTCTAGCCTGGAAACATAATGAGTTACAGGATAATATGAACTATAGAACAAGATTCTGTCCAAATGAATGAATGAATGATTAACATTAAAAGAGCAAATAAGAAAAAGTGTTTTGAAAATAAAATATATTTCACAATCCTCGTGGAAGAAGAGGTCTTAATTATTCCACTTGAGAATATAAACCATTAGGAAAGCTAGGGCTAGTTATATTGTTGTCACGCCAAATTTCATAAAACACTGGGGTAGCATCCATCTTCTCCTTGGGCCTGTCTTTGTCCCTGATTGACTGCCTACAAAAAAGCCATATTGCCCCTGTTCCTCCTTCAATACAATAGCAGGATAGTTTCCTGACTGGGTCGCAGTGGTTGCCATGTGTGTACATATGGTAAAATGTCATTCAAGATTCTATCCTAGAAACATAAGATGTAGCTGCCAGGAAAAACTAGATATGTAAGATAGCTTATATTATATTTATAACTTCCTGTGATTCTAAAAATTATTTCAAACTAGGTTTTTTTAAAAATAAATCTGCTCAAATGCAAGAGGGACATGAGGAAGGGGGTGGAGATTGAATGCTGATTAAACTTTTATTAATTGATAGTCCAATTCTGTTTCTAAAAATAAAGCAAACAAAGCACTGTGTGCAGGAGGCCCTTTAACAGCCATTCAGAAGTCTGTGTTCATACTTCTTGAGTATTAGAACAGTTGTGTAGAGTTTATCTTTCCAACTGGAGAAAAAGATTTCAGGTATCCATGAAAAATCCCTCAAAATGCCAAAAATAAGCTTGGCATGTTGACTCATACCTGAATCCCAGGAGGAGCTCTATATGTTTAAAGTATGCCTAAGTTATATAGTATGTTCGTATGTTCCAGGTCAAGTCCAGGTAGACTACAGAGTGAGAGCCTGTCTCAAAAAAAAAAAAAAAAAAAAAAAAAAAAAAAAACCACCCATAGCTACCATCTGCATATATCTGAGAAGAACCAGCAACCTTAAGATACAACTGAGATTACACAAACCCGAGATTTTGATTTGAAGATGTAGTTCATTAACTTTAAGGTAAACTGAGTTTAAACCAATTTGAAACTCTGATTTATACATATAGATTAGCATGCTAGTAGGCTTCTTTTAAATAAACAGAATGTATGTAAATTTGAAGTCTTGATTTAGAAATGCAGGTAAAGATGCTTTTGTATGTGCATTTATGTTTAATTTGAATAATATGGTTAATATTGTAATATATATTTTGTCATTTAATATTGGTACAACCTGGGACAAATAACCACACTTGCTGCATTTCTGGAATAATATGGCTGATGGTTCTACTTGTCACACCATCTCTTCAAGGCAAAACAATGAACAGAAAGGATAGTATTGTTACCGATCAAAGTAATTGCAAAAGGGCTGTTCAGTCAATGTTTGGGGTGTGATCTGGTGGTAACTTCCATCTCTGAAAATAATTTGAAAGAGGCATGAACCAAAGGGATCTCTCATAGTTCTGAGTAAGTATAACCCACTGAAATTCCTAAACCAACAGCCAGTCAGGGCAGAACTACACATTGTCTAACAGTTGCTCAAGCCATGCATGTTCCTTCTGTCATGATAGCTATAGTTTTCTTTCCCTATTTGTAAAATTATACTTTTCTGTGTAGCCTTCAAGTTTTCAAGTTATGCTTGCTTATTTATAAGAAAACTGGTTATTGACTCTAAGGAAAGGGTGGTATCATTGCTGTGACTAGCAAAGACTAACACAAACATTGTAAATGTTTAACAAATGGAAAATGAATAAACAATGGTGTGTCTTTTACAGCCATATGTATCACAATTTTAGAAATAGTTATAATTGAAAATAGGATAGGCATATTGTCATTTCATAAAACTGTAGTTTAATAATTAGAGTAGTACTCCATAATAATTTGTTTTACCTAGAGTATACATAGCTATATCTATATGCATATCTATAATATCTTTCTACCAATTAGTCTCAACATTTTTAGCAATGAGAATTTATTACATATACTATTATAGAAGCAAAACTTTCTCTGTACTGATAATTGACATATTGTATAGACAATCTTAGAGACCTCCTTGCTTCCTGGTACACATATCATTTTACAATCTTGTCTTCTTAAGTGTGGGATGGTCATAGCGACTACTTTATGATGAACAGCATCTAACAAAAGTGATTGGGTATTAATCCCATGATCAGGTTGAAAAAAATGACCAAATATTCTGTCTTGGGTATGCCTTTCAGCTCTCTGGTTTGTACACTCGGAGAAAAGTTAGCTGCCATTTTGAAAGCTGTCTTTTGAGTGATCACGTGGCAAGACACTGATGTCTGTGGAAAAGAGTCATCAAGGGCCCAATCTCTGACATCAATCATGAAGGTGAGTTTAGAAATGTGTCCTCCAGGGACTGCGTAAATGGTTTAGTGGTTAAGGCTCTTGCCTGCGAAGTCTAAGGACCCACGTTTTGATTCTCAAGTACCTGCCAGATGCACCAGGTGGAACATGCTCCTGGAGTTCATTTGCAGTTGCTGGAGGCCATGGTGTGCTCTCTCTCTCTCTCTCTATCTCTCTCTCAAATGAAAAGAAAGAAATGTATCCTCCCTTGCACCTTTGTGAGAAACTGAGCTAAAATGGCATCTAGCTTGCTTATGCTTAGAATCCCAGCCCACAGAAATTGTGATGTAATTAAATATTTAGCATTTGAAGCCATGCAATTTTGGAGTAATTTTTTATGCAGCTACATTTAGCTAATACAGTTATTAAGAATGGTCACTAATTACGTATCTTAAAGTCTATAAAAATGTATAGATTTCTCCCCAATGTGTATGTGTTTTTCATTTCTAGAAGGATTTATTCATCATACAAATACTATCCTCTACTTTTTACTCCAACTTAGTTTTGTGTTCATGACCTGAAGAACCAAATATGAAAAAGGCATGTTCAGGCCATCAGTGATCTTAAAGTCTCTCCAAAGAGAAAGGATTGCAATTGAGGTTGATAGTAACTGCCATCTGTCTGAAGGATAATAACAAGATCATATATCATGGACTAAGGGAGCACAGCGGAAGGAGAGACCAACTTTCTCAGGATGATAAAAAAGAATTTCATAGGATGCTACATCTGAGTTAGTTCTTGCAAGTTGGTGTGTATGAAGGCGTTAACAAAGAGTAAAGGAGTCAGCAAGCAGACTTTGGACACCAAAAATCTATCCAGAAGTTACAAGTGGACCAACATCCTTGAACAGTCTGATGTGAGATTGCTCACAGCCTGCAACCTTGATAAAAAAAAAAAAAGAAAAGCAAAGAAAAAAGAAACGGCTTACTTCTCCCATCCTCACTTCTTCCTCCCTGTTTTGGCCAACACGACTTTACCCCCACTGTAAAAAATTAAATAAATAAAAGCTCCTTGCCATTAGCCATCAGCCATCAGCCACCAGCACACATCACCTTTGCACAGTCCCAGAAATGCTGAACCATGATGTACACCTCTCAGGTGCAGGTTCTGAACACCGAAGGAAGTCTGCTCTTGCCCTGGACATCATTAACTGCTTTTTCCTTTCAACTCCCCTGTAGACTTTTCCCTCACAGTGTATATAAAGGGTAAGTGCTAGGTCACAGAGTGAATTTTACTTCAGGTAAGTGCACATGTAGAACAGGATTGCTGTTGTGACAGCCAGGTGGGAAACAGCATTTGATGAGTTGTTGTAGAGCTACTTGCTCTGAAATGAAATATTCCCTCCTGGAGATCCCAAAGGGGTGTGTTTATACTCAAAGATGTCATGAAACTTACAAGGCTAAGGAAGTTCCAAGATTCACAGCTATAAAAGCAGAAAACAAATACTGAATGGGAGGGGGCTGTCTTCGTGGAGCTGCCTGCAAATTGTGGAGATAGCACCAGAGATGGAGCTTTCAGGTGGGCTTCTTAGTGAATCAGCTCCTGGAAGGCACCCCAATAAACTCTCGTTCAACAAGCTAGACTTGGGCAGGATAGTTTCTTTGGTCTGCCTTCAGTGCCCTAGCTGAGGCAAATAGACCAATCGTTCAAATCTTCTTACAGGTATCATAGCATGAGGCATACCACAGCTTACAGGGCATAGAAATAATGGGAGATGCAACTGGTAGAATGGAGGTGCCAAGTGATGAAAAATATTAGAAGTCAAATAAAGGAATAAAGATATTCTATTGTAGATGCTAAAACATCATCACATCTTCTAATTGTGAGAGTAAACTAATTCACATTATATAGAGCTAACTCTGACACATTGAGTAGGGAATGGGTTGCAGTACCAGATGAGACTACTTAGAGGCAATTACAATAATCCTCCACAATAATAGCTGCTATTGTTTTAAAATCCTCTGTAGAAATTAGTATATGCACTTAATCTTAACAATTATCTTGCCAAAGAATGCTAATTCCATTTTACTTCTGGAGAAAAAGTCAAATGACTATCCATATCTTATAGCAACTGAATAGTGTTAGCTCAGAGGAATATAAACTGCAATTAGAAAAAATATAAATTCTAGAATTAGAAAATGAGGCATGTAAATTAAGAAAAAATTGTAGATTTCAACAGTAACAGAATTCACAGACAAAATATGGCAGAGAGTCAGTGAGCTTAAATCAACAGGAATTATTCAGTCTCAAAACTGAATTTTTAAGAGATTAAAAAATATCAAAAAGTCCTCAGAGACCTGGGAGAAAATTTTGTAAGATCCAATATAACATGTAACCAGAGTCTCAAACAGAAATTCAGAGGTTTGGGAGATAGTGGAGGAAGAATTTACCACTCAAGCTGGAGTAGCTGGTTCACCCTCACCCCTTCACTCACACAAAACACACACAAACAAATAACTAAAAATTCACAGAAATCATAACGTGGTAAAATGCATTTGAAAATTTAAAAGCCCAAAGGACACTAGGCAGGATAAATCAAAAAGAAAAAAAAAGAAATAGAAAGAAAGAAAAAGAAAGAAAGAAAGAAAGAAAGAAAGAAAGAAAGAAAGAGAAAGCAAGCAAGCAAGCAAGCAGGCTTCAGGTAGGTACACGATACTAAAATTGCATAAAACCAAATGTGAAGAGAAAAAACCTTTCAAGGCAGAAGGAAAGATATGTATGTAGGGGGTAAAATACTGCTGAAGCATCAGTGAGAATGCAAGCTAGCATGCAGTGGGATGACATTTGTTGTAAATTAATGAAACACTTGGGAAAGAAGTACCTCATCCCTGTTCCTGAGACGCTAAGATGGGAAGACAAAGGTTGAATGGATGTGTCACATGATTTCTTACCTTGAAATGGAAAAGCCCTCCATGTGAAACACAGAGAAAAGAACAGAGAGATGGTGTCCACATTCTGTATGGCAATGCTTTCATGTCTGATGATTAAGTCCAACATGACTCTCATTTACTGAGATCATGCACTTTCTTTTTAGTAGAACTCATTTTGAGTTGGGTTTCTTTCATTTACAACCAAAGGGAGTCTTAGTTAAAAGAAAACTAAAAATATCATTTCTATTTTTTAATCTTTTGGAAAAAAAGAATTACTTTTCTTCTATACTATTTTAGTAATTCTTATTATACAAATCATATTATATATCTTTAAAGAAATTCTAATTGGGATGTACAGATGTCTCAGTGCTTAAGGCACTTGTCTGCAAAGCCTAATGACCTGCGTGCATAGATCTGGAGTTCATGTGCAGTGGCTGGAGGCCCTGGTAGGTCATTCTCATTTTCTCTGCCTCTCTTCTATATCTCTCTGCTTGCTAATAAATGAATAAAAAAATTTTTTTAAAAAAAGAAACTCTAATCTCCTTGATGGCAGAATTGCGCTAAATTTCTTGGTATCCAAAAAATAGTCCTAACACATAGTTCATGAGCACGTGTTCTATAGTGTGGGTCTAGAATATTCCCCAAAGCTGAGGTCCCAGCCTGTGGTGCTATTGGTAACTGGTAGAATCTTTAAGAGGCTGATCCCAGTTATAGGTCCTCTAGCCATTAGAGACTTTGCACCTGAGGGGTTATTAAAAACTCAGCCCTTTCTGTCCCTCTTTTTGTGTCAGGACTTCCACAAAGCAAACAAGCTTGCCCCACCACAGGCCTCTGTTACGAGAGACTGTTTCCATACAGGCCCACAAATGAGGGGTTATTAGTCCTACAGTGAAAAGTCCAAAACTGTGAGCCAAAGTGACCCTTTCCTCTTTACCGGTTGATTATCTCAGCTACTTGTGATAGTAACATAAAGCTAAATAATATAATATGTTCTTTCACTTAGATATCTTTTAATTTTCTCAGTTTTTATTATTCATTTGCACATGTATTTGTATGTTTATGACATGTGTGTATATGAGTGCACACATGCATGCCATTCACGTGAAGGGAAGAAGACAGCATTGGTGTGTTTCTCCTCTCTTTCTACCTTTCTGACAGGTTTTCTTGCCATCACTGCTTGTGAGCTTCAGGAGTAGGGATTACAGACTTGTGTGCCACTTTGCATCCTGCTTTTTGTGGGTGCTGAAGATCAAACTCGGGTCACTGTCAAATTTGTAAGCAAATACCTTTTAATTGCTTAGCCATTTCAACTCCTCGCTTAAGTATTCTTGAGGGAACTCAGAAAAGTTTATTAATTGATTGGATAAATTAATATTTTCTTGAAAGTAACAGAAACCTCAAATCAAATGGGCTTAAATGTTTGTGGTGCTTTGATTCAGATGACCCCCCCATGAACTCTTGTGTTCTGAATGTTTGGTCCCCAGTGGGTGGCAATTTGGGAGCTGGATTCTTGCTGGAGGAAGTGTGTTTTGGGGGTGATCTTCAAGGTGTTATAGATAGTCCACCCTTACCAGATCTTAACTCACTCTCCTGCTGTTGTTTTCCATCTGCTGTGGCAGAGGTGATGTCCAGCTTCCGATTGCCTATCTTTTCCTGCCATCATGAAGTTTCCCCTGGAGACTACAAGCCATAATAAATCCTTTCCTCTTATCAGCTGCTTTTGCCCCACCTGTGCAAAGATATCTACACCAATGTTATGCAGAACTTTTTCACTCATGCTTTTCAACAAAATTTCACAGGAAGGATATGGTAATCATTACCCACTATAGAAAAAGAGGGACATTGATAAACATGTGGGGAGGGATGTTAGAAATTTGTGCACACATGCAAATATGTGGGAAAGGATGCTATCCCTCTTTATACTTCCCAGCATCTAGTGCATGCCAGTTACAACATCATAGTTATTACTGCATGATGTAAGTGATGGGGTCTGATAATTTTTTCTTTTGTATAATTCATAATATTTTCCTCATCAAAAAGATTATAAATTGTATTGTATTTTGAAGTAAAAATATAAATAACTTAATAATTATTCAAAGCATTATGATAATAGATAATTAATGAAATTGATAAAACCCATCAAACAAGAATTTGTGTACTATGGAGGTAAAAACAAGGACTAAAGCTAGGGTTTAAAAGTTTTCTCGGGGCTGGAGAAATGGCTTCATGGTTAAGGCATTTACCTGCGAAGCCAAAGGATCCCGGTTCAATTCTCCAGGACCCACATAAGCCAGATGCACAAGGGGCACATGCATCTGGAGTTTGTTTGCAGTGGCTAGAGGCCCTGGTGTGCCCATTCTCTCTCTCTGTCTGCCTCTCTTCTCTCTCTTTCTCTTTGCAAATAATAAAAAAAAAAACGTTTTTCTCTATCAATGGAGTTTTTCACCATGTTTGTACAATAAATTGATTAAAATATAACATCTTAAACATTAAGTCAATGAAAAGAAGACAATTCTAAAGATTTAGTGAGGCCTAAGTCATACTTTAAAAAATTACATTTGGGGCTGTAGAGATGGTTTAGCATTTAAAAGCCTTGCCCAATTGATTCCCAGTGCCCTGGTAAAGCCAGCTGTATGGGGTGGTGCGTGCACGTCAGGTTTGTTTGCAATGTTGAAGGTCTTGGCATGCCCCATTTATTCTGTCTCTGTCCCCCTCTCTCTTTGTCTCTCCTTGCAAATAAATAAATGAAAAGGAAAAAGAAAACAACATGACTTGGTTGAAAAGTGATGGAGCCAGACACCCAAGGTTGCACTCCTGCCTCTTGAGGCGAGTAACCCTCTGTGCAGGCAAGTATTGGTCCACCCCAAGGGCACATTCACTTGTATATCCACCCCCCCACACACACAACTTTTGTAACACAATCCTAATCGCAAGCACTTAGTTATGAATGTTCTCCCCCTTAGCTTAACATGTGTTTGCTGACTTCCTGTGGCTTTTCTCTGTGCTCTCTCTGGACTTGTGACTGCTGTGGGCTCAGCCTCTGGACCCTCATCCTGGACGTTGTCCTGCAAACAATCTGCTCTGGTTTTCCATTGCTTCACTGATCTCCGTCTAATGGGTTGAACTCAAGAGCTTTCAGCAAATCTTGACCTGGTTTAGCCTGTGGCTCTCAGGGGTAAGTGCCTTACATACCATTCCTACCATATGAAAACGAAGTTGTGTTAGTTATTAAAAAAGAATGTGGTATGGTGAATACACCATGGCTTATCTCTCACCTTTAACACCTGAACACCTTGAACTTTTCATGTTAAATCTATTTATCAAAGCCACTCTACTCTTCACAGAGAAATGATATCTAATTGTTGTAATGTCTGCAGCTTGCCCCACACATTGCATTCCGGGGAACATCTGTTAAACCAGCAGCGTGGTTTTTCTGATGATGGAAGGAGCAAACAGCTCTATTTTTTTTTTTTTTTCTTTTCTAAGGTAGGTTATCACTCTAGCCCAGGTTGACCTGAAACTCACTCTGTAGTCCCAGGTTGGCCTCAAATTCACAACAATCCTCCAACCTCTGCCTCCCAAGTACTGGAATTAATGGTGTGTTGCCACCACTCTGGGCAGTTCTTTTCTTCACTATGACCCAATAAAAGGCTTATGACTGATGTCATCTTGGTATGCAAATTCTAACTTTCCCACACAAAAGCCAGCAAGGTCCATGTCCATTAAGTATGTAGATATCCTTGCAAAGTTACATGGAGGGTATGACGCACAGCTCACATGTTTACAACAGGCTAAGCTATCTGTTGCAATCCTTATTTCTAAATGAATTACCTTGCGGGCAATGCCAAAGCTGAAAACTAAGAAAGAAAGGTCAAATTCCTCTTGTGAAATTCCCCCTTGCAAAATTTTCCCAAATGTAATAATGCCACATTATTGACTTAAGCACACTTCCCAGTGACACGCCATAGCTGACCTGTAATTTCTATCCTACATGACGCCAGCCCTAATAAAATGACACGTGTGAATGTAAATTAAGCTCGCAAAGGGGACAGATTGCATGATTCTGGTTTCTCTCAGATGCCTGTAGGCTATCACAGGTTCCATATGTGAAGTAATTATGTTCACTGAAGGAAAGAATAAATGCTGTCAAATTGTGTACTGAGAGAGAAAGCAGCTATTATATTTCAGCAGTCGCTGGAGCATTGCCCCCAGACAGCAGCAAGATGTATAAGAAAATAAAAATGGTGCCTGCCATATATTATACATCTGCCTTTACATTTGTAGCTTCCTTTAATGTATATTATACAAAGACAGTAACTCACCGATGAATGTTTCTGCTGTCTTTTTCAGCAGAGTTTCTATGGAGCCATTTTGGAATGTGTGGTCTGATAGTCTCCGAAGGCATAAGGAATTCAGATGCTTCATAGCTCTCTTCCCCTTGCATTGTGGGACATGTGAAAGCCCTGTTAAGTCTCTGATGTTTGGACTTTTCTTCTTCCTTGAATATTACCTCTTATTCAAGTCAAGCTTTGCTCACAGTTCTTTTATTTATACCTGATATAAACTGACAAAAAGTACTTCTCCACTCTAAAACTTCTTTGCCTACTGGGGGCAGTTTTTAAAGTGAATTTACAATTAGGATAATAAGTAGTAATACCATGGTGCTCATTGCACATAGTGTGATAGATTAATTTTCATTCTTTCACTTGTGTAGTATCTCAAGTAAAGAAGCAAATGTTGAGGAACCTTTCCTAATGTGTAAGATGGCCCACATAGCACTAATGGGACTTCTCTGGGCCACTCTGTCTTTGCTTAAAGGAAATACCATTGAGACCCCAGAGACACAGGCGACATCCATTAAGGCTAGATGATAAACAGAAGAGGGCTGTTGTTTCTTTCTCTTGACTCTTACTCTTACCCTCTCAGGAAGGAAGGGAGCTGTTGAGATTCGTGGCTGACCTTCCACCCTCTGCTGAGTGCACTCTGAGGAACCTGTTACCCATCCACAATTTCTGATCAAACAAAGTGACCCCAAGGCAGACAACAAAACTAAATCTAAAGAGCCAGATTCTCCCATTGATATGCCTTGTCTGAAAATGAAGCCAAACAAAATCCAGCAAGCATTTTTTTAACAGATGATTAGATTGTGAATTATTAAAATAAAAACAACAAAAATAACTAACAAATGCTATGGTGTTAATAAGTGGTCTGTGTTATAATTATTTTCCCTTTTACAATGGAATATTCAATAAATTAAATGTTCCAAAGGAGATGACAAAATGAATTATAGAACCTAAGATTGAAATCAAAATAAATTTTAATGTATTTCAGCATCTATTTACCCAGTATTGAATGCCAAAAGAGTCCTTCACAAAGGTAAAATCACAATGAACACAGGTAGTACATACTCTGTTATAAGTGTGCCTTTTAGTGCTGAAGGGAAAGAAAGAAGAGGGGAGAGAGAGAGGCAGAGAGAAAAAAAAAACAGAAAAGAGGAAAAATAAAGAAGGGAGAAAGAAGGAAAGAAGAAAAGTAAAAACTCCACCAACAAAACCCCCTCAGCTTTCTCTCCGACAGCGTTATAAGTAAATAGGACACTCGAGCTGTTCGTGGTGTGGAAAGGCTTGTAGACCACATTATCAAGTGAAGTGTTGCAGCATGGATGGGGAGAATTCAGGCAATTCAAAGGATAAAATGTTTGGAGAGCACTGCATTTTCTAAGTACTGGCCCTCCACTTTGGCAATATTAGCATTTTGTGTTTTTTCCCTTCTTAGATTGTTATCAATATATGCTGAAGGCTGTGAGAGAAATATGAAGAAACTGGAACAGAGAGTGATGTTAATGCAGAATGCCTTTCCTAGGAAATCAGACATGATACTTTATTTTCCTAAAACTAAAACTGGAAACTTTTCACACAATTCAACACAATTCAGTCTGAAGCTGCCTCATGTGACATGGACTCTCTGCCCTCCTTCCATTTGCTACAAATGAGTTTCTGAGTACAAGTTTCTCCAAATCACTCTTCTAGTAACATGATTCAACAGGGGGGTGACTGACTTGCTTCATATTGGGGAACATCCTCATGCTCCCCTATGCTGTCACACAAAACAAGACTTTAGGGCTGGAGAGATGGCTTAGCAGCTAAGGCGCCTGCCTGCTAAGCCTAAGAACTCTGGTTCCAATCTCCAGCAGTTCCAATCTCCAAGTCCCACATTTAGCCAGATGCAAAGTGACGCAAGGGCGCAATGCCGCACTTGCCCACAAGGGGGCGCACACATCTGGATTTCGTTCACAGCAGCTGAGAGACTGCTGGCGCGCCCATCTCTGTCTCCCTCTCCCTCTCTGTCTATCTCTCTGTCTCTCTCTCCAAAAATAAATAAAAAATAATAAAAAATTTAAAAAACAAGACTTTACCTTTTTAAAGGTTTAAAGTCTTCCACTGTATATACATATCTTATTTTTTATATCCATTCCTTGCTAATCACATAATTAAGTTGATTAGTTTGTGTGTGTGCACAGTACATGTGGCATGGTCTGTGCACATGTTTCTCCTGTGCACTTACCTGTGGTGGCTGGAGGTTAGCACTGGGTGTCTCCCTCCTCCAGTCACCTGCCTGTTTTTCTTTGTGACAGAGTTTCTTACTCTTTCTGGAGCTGGCTGTTCAGAAGCCCCAGCAATTCCCTGATGCCACTCTCCACAGTACTGGGACTACAGATGTGTGAAGCCATATACAGCTGTTTATGTGGGTTCTGGAGATTTGAACTTGGGCCATCTCAGGCTGCCTCAGATCATTCCTCTTGCACAGGAAGTGCACCTAACAAGTAAGCCATCTCTCCAGCCCACAGGTTTTAAATTTTATTTATTTATTACTTTCTTTTATGTCTTTTATTTATTTTTGATTTTTTTTTTTGAGAGAAAGAGAGAGAGAGAATTGGTATGCCAGGGTCTTCAGCCACTGCATTTGAACTCCAGATATGTGTGCCACCTTCTGTGCATGTACAGCTTGTGTGTCTGTGACCTGGAGTGTCAAAAACATGGGTCCTTAGGTTTTGCAGTCAAGCTCCTTAACCACTAAACCATCTCTCCAGCCCTATTTTGATTTTTTTTGAGACCAAGTCTCACTCTATGGCCCAAGCTAGCCTTGAATTCGTGGCCTTCTTGCCTCCATTCCCTATCATGAGCTTTATTGCTGGCTGGTCAGGCATTCTCCCAGGAATCATGTTGCATGTGATAAATATATACACTTTTTAATCTGTCATTTAATGCAAAATGAAACAACAGAAAGATGTGAATATCTCTGTTAGAATGAAGGATTTTGCCTCATGGAAGTTCTGCTATTTGTCAACACAATTCAGTTTGAAGTAACAGAGACATCATTGGCTAAGACTGTCCTGAAAAGAAAGGTTTTTATTTTACACTCTTTTTCTGGGAGTTAACTCTGTAGAATATAAGGAGTTTGGGAATGGGTGTTCTTTAATGTCTGGTATGGGCTATCTTTAACAGCTGCATTGAGACATAATTCACATGCCATACAATTCATCCACTCAAAGTGAACAGTTCAGTGGAATTTGGTATACTTATTATTTCACAACCAGCATCACAATTAACTTCAAAACATTTTCATCCCCGTAGGAGAAAAAAATAAAAACTAACTTCATTAACAGTTACTTCCCAATTCTTTTTTGGCCCCCATCCCAGAAACCTACTTTTTGACTCAGTACATTTAGGTTTAACCACCTCAAAATGAATGGATACATATGCAATGCCATTTGAATGGGTTTTCAAATGATATATTTTTATTTATTAGCTTCTTTCTTTCTTTTTTAAAAAATATAATTTATTTATTTGTGTGTGTGTGTGTGTGTGTGTGTGTGTGTGTAGGTGTACCAGGGGTGTAGTCTCAGGGTGGCCTCGAACTCTTGGTGATCCTCCTACCTCTGCCTCTCCAATGCTAGGATTAAAGGCATGCACCACTATGTCTGGCTTGTGCTAATTTTTTAAAGCCTGCAGACCATGGTTCCACATAAGCTTGCCTCAATAAATGGTGCAAGCATCTGCTGGTAGTGACAAGAGCCCTGACATGCACACATACCCACATGCTTAAGAAAAAAAAAAAAATTAAATGGTGGATGGCATTCCTGAGGAATGACACTCAAAGCTCAAGGTTGTCCTCTGGCTTCCAAAGGCATGTACAAATACACACATGCATTCATGAACACCTGCATGCAGGTACACACACACACACACACACACACACACACACTAGAATAAAAATAAATTAAATAGGGGCTAGAGAGATGGCTCAGAGGTGAAGATGCTTTCTACAAAGCCAAACAACCTGGGTTTGATTCCCCAGGACCCACATAAAGCCAGATGCACAAAGTGGCTAATGCATCTGGAGTTTCTTTGTAGTGGTTAGAAGCCCTAGGCCACCCATTCTCTCCCTCTCTTTCTCTCTCTCTGCTTGCAAATAAAATAAAATTTGAAGAATTCCCTTGAGTTTGAGGCCCATAGTGAATTCCAGGTCAGCCTTAGCTAGAGCAAGACCCTACCTTGAAAAACCAAATTAAAAATTAAATTAAAAAAAAAAAAAAAAGACCTCTGAGCTGGGTGTTCTAGTGCCTGCTTTAAAATAACTCCCATCTCTCGGGAGGCAAAGGTAGGAGGATCACCATGAGTTTGGGGCCAGCCTGGAACTACAAACTGAGTTATAGGTCAGCCTGGGATAGAGTGAGACCCTACCTTGAAAAATAAAAATAAAATAAAAAAAGAAGGGAAGAAAATATTGCACAAGCATGGTGGCATACCTGTTTAATCACAGCTAATGTATAGGAGGATCACCACAAATTTTAGGCCAGCTATGCTAGAATGAGACCCTACCTAGAAAAACACAAAAAAAAAAAAAAAAAAAAAAAACAAGAAAAGAAGAAAAATGCTATGACCATTCTCCTGTATCCAGAGGCTACCCAAAGGAGCAGAAGGGGGAATCTCCAGCTTCTTTCTTTCACATTAGCCTGATTTTCAAGGTGTCTCCACATTTATTGTTCCATTTTTATCAATAAAGCACATTTTGTTTATTCAGTTATTAAGTTTGTAGGCATGTGGGTTATTCACAGTCTATTGAGAGTTTAATTAATGCTGCTGTAAGTATCTGTGTGCAACTTTTTGTGGAGATGTAGACTTCCATTTCTCTTGCAATTGCTTAGTCATATAGTAGCTCTAAAATTTTGAGGAACTACCACACCGTTTCCAGTATTGCTGAGTCACTATCCATTCCCATTGGCAATGTAACAGACCTCCCATTATCCAAGTCAGCATTTATTATTTATTTATTAGTGTCAGAGAGAGAGAGAGAGAGAGAGAGAGAATGGGTGCACCAGGGCCTCTAGCCACTGCAAATGAACTCCAGATGCATGAGCCACCATGTGCATCTGGCTTACATGGGTACTGGGGAATCGAGCCTCGAACCAAGGTCCTTAGGCTTCACAGGCAAGTGCTTAACCATTAAGCTATCTCTCCAGCCCACTTATTTTCTTATTAATTATAGAATCCTAATGTGTATGTGCATTTCCATCAGGTATACATTTTTCTAGTCACCAAATACATTAAGCAACTGCTTTTTCATGTGCTTACTGGCCATTGATATATCATCTTTGTAGACATGTCTATTCAAATCTCATAGTGACGTTTTGTTATTTAGATTTTTACTATTGAGCTATAAATATTGTTTATGTACCCTGAACATGAGTCCTTTATGACACATATGTATCATTTGCAAACAATTTCTCCCATTTTGTGCTTTTTGTTTTAATATTTTTGATAGTGGGATCTGAAGCAAAAACTTAATTTTGCTGAGGTCTATTCTATGTTTTGTCACTTTTGTTTTGATGTCATATTTAAAAATTCTTTGTCTAACCCAAGGTTACAAATATTTACTTGCAAATACTTCTAAATAGGCAGTATTAATGTTTTATTTATGTTTTGATATAGCTTGACATAACAGTGTTTACTGATTCTCAGTTTATTGAACATCTTGACACTTTATCATGACTTTTTGCATTAGTTGATATTTTAAAAATATGAGAACAAAATGCATTTATTTTGATGGTTAGCATTTTTCTCCCTTAAGTTTTGCACTGAGGTGAGTAACTACATGAACCCCATTCACCTTGCTCTGACATCTTGTCCTGCTGACAGCTCCAAATTAGGACATCGGTCCTCAATTGCTACATAAGTTGCTTACCATTTGATCAGCTAATAACAAACAAATGCCCATTCATCTAGTTAACTGAAAATCCCCTCTTCTCCATTTAACCAGACAAATTATTATATAAAATGAGTCCCCATTGTGATGCTTGATTCATGCTGATCAAAAGCAGAGTCCGGGTTTATGTTCCATCCCTGGGGAGCTGTCTCCTGTGGAGCACCAGCATTTCCATCCTTTCATTGTGAATCATCACAATGCAATCAGGCCAGAACAATGACATCAGTACACAGAAGAATGTGATGCTCATGGGCAGCTCCAGTTATTTTGTAGGGTTAGGTAAAAAACAAGGGTTTTGCTGCTTTAAGCATGTACTTCAAGATGTGGTGAGGTAAGGTAAGGCCTGGAAGTATGAAGAATGGATGAATAGGAATAAAGAGATGCTTGCTTTGCCTTTCATAGACAATTTTTTTCTTTATTTTCATGGTGATTCTTAAGGTTTTCAGATAATTTAGTTTTATATTTGAACCTATGCTCTCCTTTTTTATTTTATTCTTTGGGGCTGAGTAAACAACATTAATTTATAGTAATAATTAACCAATGTATCTGATTGCTTTTCAAATCAGAATGAGTCATGAGTAAATCATAGGCTCACACAGACAGGAAGCAGTTGAAGAAATACAAAAAAAAAAAAAAAAACCTACTAAGATAATGTGCCTATTAGATAAGGAATAAGAGGGGCTGGAAAAATTGCTAAGATAGGTAAAGTACTTGTCATGCAATTATGAGGATCTGAGTTTGGATCACCAGTACCCATGTAAGAAATGCCAGGCAAAGTGGTACATGCTGTAACACCAGTTATGGAGATGAAGAACAGGCTGCTCCCTAGGGCTTACTGGCTAGCTAGTCTGGCTGAATTAGTGAGTTCTAGGTCCAGTGTAAAATCCTTCTCAAAATCAGGTAGAAAGTGACTAACTAAGCAGGACACCTGTCATTAATTTCTGGTCTCCATATGCAAACACAGCTACACACCAGCACCTGCATACACATAAACACATACACATACAAGCACGCATACACACATGGCACACATAAACACCACAGAAAAGAAAAAGGAAACGGAGATAAGAGTAGGATGTTGTGGTATCTAAACACCATGTTTAGATACCAAAACACATGGGGGGGTACTTAACAGTAGGGTACTCAGAGGCCCCTATGGATTTCTTATTTTCAGCAGTATTGACTCAGTAACTAATTTGCCATTACCATTATTCTGGCTAGCTTGGAATAGTTTGTGAATTTAGGGGTGAGCATGTCCCTCTTTTGGGGATGTCACCTAAGTCAGGGCTACGTGCCTCCTTTTATACTCCCTCCAAATAAAATTATGTGCAATCTTCACTACCCGAAAAATCTCTTCTCTTTTGCTGTGCTGTGTTGGCTAGAAAGAAGTCCATTTCTTCTTGCACCTGAAAATGCCTGTTGTGTGTCTCATTGAGGCCACCTAGAATGCCTTTGCTTCATCAGCCTACAGTCAATTTCTCATTTTAGTTTAAGTTTTGTTTCTTTTTCTCACTTTTAGTTTATCTGTCAATAAACTATCAATTATGGCAAACAACTAAACTCACACTACTGTGTGAAACAAAGCCTTTTCTCAATCCCAATCAATGCTTATATAAGAAACTTATAATAAAACCAAAACTTGATTGAATTTAAAAGCTGTAAGTATTAACACGTCAATCCAGAAAAAAGACAGCGAAGAGAATATCATAGTAAAATATTTTAATTGCCTTTGGATAAAAATTAAAAGCACATTGTGACCAGCAGCCTTCACAACAGTTTGGATATTGTGCCCACTTGTGAATTAAAGAGAGCCACAGTCAGGATGACAAATGCTCAAATGGAGAAAAATGTGGGCTGGAAATGTTTCTTAATCCTATGACTGCTGTACACAGACTCATTTGCTTGTTGGCTGTAGTTAATCTGCTAGAGGTTTGAGCAACAGGAAGAGCTAAATGAATTCTCAGAATTAATTTGTATCTTCGTGCTATTAGTTATAAAAATATTATAAAATACTTTTTCAAAAATAATTCTTATTTTTAAGTTACTTTTTTTTCTTTTTTTAAGGTAAGATCTCACTCTAGCCCAGGCTGACCTGGAATTCACACTGTAGTCTCAGGCTGGCCTCAAACTCACAGCGATCCTCCAACCTCTACCTCCCCAGTGTTGGGATTAAAGATGTGTGCCACCATGCCCAGTTCCTTTGTTTAAATTACCTTTGTTTCAAATAAAACAAAGCCCCATCTCTACAAAGTTGTTTGCATACAGTGAAGAATAAGTTGTCAAGACTGTGTGTGTGTGTGTGTGTGTGTGTGTGTGTGTGTGTGTGTGTCTATGGTGTGCATGTACAGTAAGGGTAGACTTCGGGTAGAAAGACAAATTACTATCACTTTGGTGGAATCTACATTTGAAAGCAAGAAATTTTGCTTAGTTTAAATAGTTGTTAATAGTTACAATATCCCCATGCAAAGCCAGGCTTGAGAAACACGAGTCTAGGGATAGATAAATCTGAATCCTTAGATTGTTTTTTCTGTGTTGTTTCATGTTATTATTTGTCTGTTCTTAGGAAGGTTTAGTTCTTTGACTCTAGAAGGACTCCTGTTTTTTTTCTGGAAAGAAAAAAGAAAGCTCTTTCAAGCCTCCTCTGGCCCTAAATGTTTGTTATTGGAATCTCTGTGGTAGATTTAAAGTTCAAAATAATAGAGGCAATCATCTGGTGGCCTTCACTGAACAAAATGGCTTTAGGTGAAAAAGGAATGCTAGAAATCAACATGGTAGCAAAAATGGGGACAAAGAGATAAGCAGTCAAACTATTGTGCATAATTTTCGTGAGAAGAATGGGATTCTCTTGCTTAAGATAATACAGTGAGATTTTAACACTAGTCACTACAACTCCCTCACTATATTAACTGACCTTTAAATATGATTGTCCTTTTCATTTGACCAAATGACATTTACCCCATAAAAGAAGCTATTCATTCACTTTAGAAAAGCGATATATGAAAATATGCTAAAATGACATTTAGAGTTATCTCAAAACACCTTTATGATAACTTACGTTATTTCCATATGATTTGAATTTGAGATTTTAAAACATATTTTAAATCCATTTACAATAATAGCCAGTTATCAGGTGGTTATTGGGGCATCTGATAATGATATTAGGATGTTCCTTTAGCAGCTAAGTAATTGCTTCTTTCCCATGCTGAAGACAAGTTGAACTTTGTGCCCTTTTCAAGATTTACACCTGTATCCTATGAAGGTCTGGGGCAGCATGCTGACATTTTATGTACCACAGCATTGTATTATAGTAAGGAGAACTGCCTTCCTGTATTGCCTTGATAATCTGGGAGACAGTAAGAGCTAAGCATCAGAAAGTTCCCATGCGGAGGATGCTGGTTGGCCCATGAACCACGATGTCTTTTTACTAAACTAGAACACAACTGCCTTCCTAGCTGCCCATTCTACTTTTCAGAAGCTAGCAAGTGACACACAACATGTTTAACAGAACCACTTCAGGGAGCTCCGTGCCATGGATACCTTTCTTAATTTGATATGAGTAAAAAGACTTCAGGCATTTTGTGGCTCTAATTATATCCAAAGGATTGCAGGCAATTTTACCTTCTGGTCTTGTGGAATCTGGAAAGTCTACACCTTGTTATCTAGTGAGATTCAATTGGAAATGTATTTCT
This sequence comes from Orientallactaga sibirica, assembly GCA_036365145.1. Classification (NCBI taxonomy): domain Eukaryota; kingdom Metazoa; phylum Chordata; class Mammalia; order Rodentia; family Dipodidae; genus Orientallactaga; species Orientallactaga sibirica. Next base: position 6,256,478 of record JAEOAD010000027.1, read on the forward strand.
GTATCCCATAGCTCTTGAGTATTGCTTGTATGTCATTCTAGTATATTCAATAGGAGTAACTGAGCATTTTCCCACCCCTAAATACTTTCATAAATAGAAAGTAAATAAATGGTTTAGAATTGTTAAATAGGTGATAGAAAGATATATAGATGAAAGCGAGATAGAAGATATATGATAGGTAGATGTGAAGGAAGCACATCCAGTCCCTAGACTGCAAAAGAATATGGGAATATAAGTCACTGCTCTCTTTTAGATCTGAGTATTGTATCTGTACTAAAAAGTATAGAAGTATAGTCAATTAAGCCTAGTAAGAACCTTCACTGCGTTTTGTTAACAGAGCCAGAAGAATGTGTGTGTGTGTGTGTGTGTGTGTGTGTGTGTGTGTGTGTGTACCAGGAAGACTTCGTGTTGTTCCTCCTGAGAAGGATGATTAATTTGAAGCTCAGTTGTGTGATCCAAGCTTGTGAAGATCTCCATAGACTTACAGCTAATGAGAACCAGGTCTTGTGCTGATGTGTATCAGTGGGACACTCTCCCTTTTCTTGTGGAAAGGATGGAAGAGAAGTATATAAAGCCTTTTGCCTTGAGGCCATTCTCAAGCTAGCTTTTCACTTAAAGTAAAAGTTTCCTCTTTGCCCTCAGGGCTTCCTACAGAGCTATATATGGAGGCTTCCTTGAAGGTGAGATTATTTTTAGAAATAAAAACAGTGGCTTGAAAAGTAATACTTTAGCCACATTTTTTATTTGCCAACAGACAACTAGTAATTTGCTTTATTTTATTTCCATTCTCTCATCATCACCTCTGTTTTTTAACTGACTTTAGTCAAACTAGTTGAATTCAAAGACAGCTTTCTGTCATAAACACTGAACATATTCACTTGTTTTTAGCTTTCATGGTAACATCCAATTTATGACATCTAAATTACTTTGCATGCCCTTTTGTTGTGAGTTATTTTTGTGAGTTATTTAATATCCAATTGGTGCAAATTGGAACCATGGAGTTTCCATGAAAAATAAACCTCGCCTCTCAGTGGGTATTGATATTAAATTTAGTAATATTAACATCATAATAACAACAGGCACAATCAGAATTACTCTGAGCAGAGCATTATCCAACAAGACACTGTAGGATTAAGCCATTTTAGTGGCATTAAATACCTGTCATTTTATTTCTGTCATTTTTCAGTGGGTGGTTGATTGAGATTAGTGGGGAGCTTTGTCTTTTATGGAAATATTTGTATGCATTCAAGAAGCGCACCCTAAATGACTGGCTGAGTCCTGTACTCATCTGTCTTTAATAATTGTATAATCCACTGTGCCTTCTATTTAAAGAAGAAAGTGCTGGGGAGAGATGTGTAGGATTAGTACATACTTTTAAAAGCTTTCATTGTAAAAAGATGGATTTACTATTTGAGTTTTTCTTCTCTTCCATTCTCAAGCCTCAATAAATGGCATAAAAAGACCTACAGGGGCTAGGAAGAGGACTCTTCTCTTATAGGTGCCTGCTTGTAAAGCCCATTGGCTTGGGTTTGATTCCCCAATTCCTTAGTTCATTTGCAGTGACAAGACATGTTGGCACAACTGTTCTCTCTTCCTATGCCTTTCTCTATTTCAAATAAATCAATAAAAATACTATTTTAAAAAATAACTATTGGAAAATTGAAAGGAAACTCTTAGATGAGAAATAGCCAAAACAAACTTTAGAGAGGAGAAAAACAAACAAACAACAAAATCTGTTAGAGGAATCTTACCAGAAGGAAAATTGCCTCAGAAAAGTTCTGCTTGCCTGTGGGCACCAGACAGCAGTGGGATTGACTGACAGCCTGTCAGGAGAACACTTGATCTCTGCCCCACATCTACATGGAATGCCTCGTAGATGGATGCTTTGCTCAGGAAAAAAGACTGTGATCTTCTTCTCAAAATAAATTAAATCATCTATTTGAGGACAAATACTAAGGTGGACATCAGAGCTATAGAGAAAAGTGCTCATTTGGGAACTTTCACGGGACAGTGGTCAGAAAGGTTTCAAACTGTGCCCTTTTGCATAGTGCTCTTAGCAGCCTGGTTTATTATGAAGTTGATGGTCATTATTTAAGGATAACAGTCACATGAGGGTGTAAAACCAAGATAGCTGCCCAGAAAAAAAGTAATGTTTACTAAAAATAATAAAATATCCAAAATCAAATTCTCTAAATGGAACTGCAAAGCCTGTGCAATGAAGAGAAAATGATAAAAAGAACAAGATAGGAGATATAAGATGGTTGGTGAAAAAATAATAAAAATTGTCAAGGAATAACAGAAGAGCATCTCTCTGAATTGTAGTATTAACGTTAAAATATCCATTGAGGATCTGGGAAGATGGCTCAGTGGTTAAGGTACTTGCTTGCAAAGCCAAAAGACCTAGGTTCAATTCCCGAGGACCCACATAAGCCAGATGCACAAGGTGGCACATGTGTCTGGAGTGGCGCCTCTCTCTCCCTTTCTCTCTCTCTTTCTCTCTCAAATAAATAAATAAAACATAAAATATTTTAAAAATAAAAAATGGATCCAATGAGCAGTCAGCATAATGTAGGAAAATCTATACAAACACACTTTGTCATGAAAGTGTGTGACAGTGAAGATGTTTAGAAGACTGTAAAGGCTTCCATAAATATCCATTAAAACATCTACAAAAGAATACTACCAAATTGATAAAGGATCCTTATAAACAAATGTAGCTAAGCAAGACTCCTCTTTTTGCCTCCCCAACTTAGAATTACATATAGTCACTCAAACTATGGAGTGAATGTGAAAAGCAGAGATATTTTCAGATACCCAAAGACACACAAAATTTGACACTTCACATCCTAAGAAGTTCCTGGGGACTGATGTAGCAATTACTGTAGAATAACAAATTAATTAGTTAATGGAAGGAGCCCATGGAGAGGTAAGAAACAGGCAAGTGCTATTCAATGGTTAGAGCACTTGCTTAGCATGCATGAGGCCCTGGATTCTTCCTAGTGCTACAAAATAAATAAAAATTTAAAAAAATACTGTCTTCTATGAGAGAGAAAGTTTCATAGTTTTCATTTGGCTCCATCCACAGCCCAAATAAAATGATTTATTATGTCTAAAAGTTGCAGGGAGATAAAGGCAGATGTTGAGAATAGACTCAGGAGAGGTAGAAGAAAGCAGGGCAAGGTAAATATCATTGTTTTAAAATTTTAGAATCATGAGCCCTGTTATGGAGTCTCAGATTCAGACTGGGTGTGGTCAAGGAGGCAGGGAGAACCAGACCCCAGGTGGAAATGCAGCCCTTTTAGAATCGCAGAGAAACACATGCTCAATCTTAGACCCACCCATCCTGGTGGCTACAGTGCATACTTAGAGACATACTGCTTTTTAAAAAATAAGTCTTAATTTTTAAATTATCTTCCCTCTGTCAGAAATATAAATATATATTTTATTATTTGGAGGTGAAAATATGAACCTTATAGCTCACTTTTGGGTGGTGGATTTTGATTAATATGTCTGATTATTTCATGAAGAGCAAAGTGTGTTTGGTTTTGTTCCACCATACACATGAGTCTGTATTTGGTTCTCAAAGAAAGAAATAGTCTATCAATGCTGCAATCTATGTATTAATTCCAAGTGTGGAGGGTGGCATTTTTCTAGGCACACCTGAAAACAGCCATGAACTTAATTTCAAATGGTACTATGGGAAAGCAGAAAAGATTGCTGTATATCAAAGTATTTCTAGTTGTAAGATGGCTTCTTTTTTAAAGGCTTAAATTTTTTTCTTTTAAATGTGTACATTTTCTCAATCTTTGATGTAAATTGGAAATCAAGTCTTTCTTGTGAGATATGTTATAGAACTTAGGTTTTTAAAATGACACTGTAGGTCATTTCACACTCAACAGCAGATGTCACACCACCATCCAGACTCTTACCCTGTGTGCTGAATATCAAAATTACACACTTCTACTCACCCTCAAGAAAACTATGAGGATGAAGGCATTGTGAGATCCCAACGCTTTCATGGAAAATTTCTTTAAATACAAACATTCCCTCCCAGAGGGAGCACGTGGGCTTACTAGGCTCAGAAAGTAAACAAATTTAATGACTAGAACTCACAATATCCACAAGACTCCTCTCCAAGGAGATAGAAGAAGTTCACAACTTAGCAGGGCGACTCTCCTACCACCAGAGCTGCCTACCAAGGCCTGGAGTGAGTTCCAGAGACTTAGCATGGACTTCTCCATGGTGTGGAGTCATCCATAAGTTATCCCTCACCCAAATTCCTACAAGTAACTCCAGCAAAGTCAACAGTTCATCAGGTGTGGCTGGTATCATTGTTACTTTGGTCTGGTGCAGGTGCCCTATCAGGAGAGTGAATGGCTGTTTATTCTTATCTCCCCAGGAAAAGTGAATACAACACAACCACCTCACTCTAGGTAAGCTTATGAAGGCACTGCACTTTGTTTCTTTTTTTTTTTTTTTTTTTTTTTTTTTTTTTTGGTTTTTTCGAGATAGGGTCTCACTCTGGTCCAGGCTGACCTGGAATTAACTATGTAGTCTCAGGGTGGCCTCGAACTCTCAGCGATCCTCCTACCTCTGCCTCCCGAGTGCTGGGATTAAAGGCGTGCACCACCACACCCGGCTCACTGCACTTTCAAGCTGAATTAATTTAATTGGAACCAGGAGTGCCTGAAGTTCAGGTTCTGCTCTGTTGTTAGCATATTTCTTTTGTACCTGACTCTGTAACCTGAAAGCTGACTGCAGAACAAATATCCCAGTAATTTTAAGGAATATTGGTTGTTAGACCTACCATTAGACAGCTCAAATGTACTCCATAATCCTGAGACCAAGAGCTGTCCTCCAAGACATTCCACACGTAAGACTGCCTAACAGACACAGCGTTTTGGTAAGTACTTGTGAGACATAAATAGAAATCTCAGAACAAAATAGAACCTCTCAGAGCAAAAGCAAATAAAGCTGTTCTGTGGGTTTTCAGAACTATACTCTTTTCATTATCTCTTTTCTAGGCTATGATGAGGTACCGAATATTTGATTGACAGAGGAACTATTTTGAATTTAAAAAACTTTTTAAGAACTTTTGACCTTCTTAATGCCTGCTTTGAGATGTGATCCACTGGATTTCTACCTTCATAGTATTTCCTACAGTTAAAATATTTAAGTGTACTGCAGATGGAAAACACAGCTATTTTATAATATTGCTAAGAGTCATGTTCACATGAGGATGGGAAATAATCATCCATAAATGTGACTTGATGATGACTACCATTTAAAATATTAAGGATAAGCCCCATAGGCAAATTGCCCACTCCCTAAATTCAAATAAGAGGTGATTTAAGAGTTTTTTTTTTTTAAACTGGGAGTTTGAACAGACTTACTGTTTAAAAGGACAAGGTTTGGCTGGTGTGTATGTATATTGTCCATGCACCTGTATATACATATTTGTACATATGGGCACACATATGCTGGTGGTGATTATACACACATGTGTTCATGAGTGTGGTGGCCAGAGGTCAGCCTCAGGTGTCATCCTCAGGTAAGCCATCCACTTCTTTGGTTGTTGCTGTTGTTTTTCAACCTAGGGTCTCACTGTTGTACAGGCTGACCTGGAACTCACTCTATAACCCCACAACGGCTTTGAACTCATAGGGATCCTCCTACATCAGCCTCTGGAGTCTGGGATTAAAGGTGTGTGCCACCATACTCAGGCTCATCCACCTCTTTTTTGAGACAGTGTCTCTCACTGACCTGGAGCTAATGGATTAGGCTGAACTAGCTAGCCAGTGAGTTCCAGTGATTTTCCTCTCTCTGCCTCCCCAGTACAGGGAATACAGGCATATGTGTTTCCATGTCCAACATTTCATGTGGATTCTGGGTATCTGATCTAAGGTCTTTATGCTTACAGGGCAAGTGCTTTACCCTCTGAGCTGTGTTCCTAGCCAGGTTTGCTCTTTTATTAATTGTAGCTAGTGTTACTTGAGTTGTGTTTCTTACACCATTTATATTGACATTGATGTAAAAAATCCTACAAGCTCATCCCCGAAGATGTAACCCTTTGTAGTAACCCACTGTTGAAGTTCAGCAAATATCCCCTTGCAGAATTTCTGAGTTGCCCACATGGAGTTCCTGCCTGGGGCCGTGTCTCAATCACCATTCTGTTTGTTTAACTCACTTCAGCAGAACAGTTTTGTTATTAAGGATGACATTATAATGACAAATTACATTCACCCTAAAATCATTGTTTTTTTGAGGATATAAACCCAATGACATTATGATCATGTGTTTGTACCATCTGTCTCCTAATTCCACTGTGAAAACCCCATGTGGGTCTGGCTGTTGGGGTGGCTACTGTGTGTAGGACCCAGAGATGCTATAGATTCCAGGGTAGGATCTGAAGTAATGGTTTTGGGACATGATGGGAGATGTCAGCAGGAAGGATCAGGAGAAGTCACTGCTTATTGTGAGAGTAGGGTGGAGAGATTGGTCCAGTTTTGAAGTCACATAAAGAATGTGACTGTTTTTTTTCAACCAAAATATGGATCAAAGGGCTTATGTGTACTCAAGATTCCTAATCTTGCAATATATTTTTATTTGCATTCATAATTATATCTGAATTGTTTTGATCTTGGGTTGTGGGTGAGATGGCATCTCAGTGAGACACTCCAACATAAAGTCACAGATGAAATCCTATTGCAATTCAGTAACCCATTGGCAGGTCAAACCTAGTCTAGGCAGGTAGCATGACATGTCCCAGGTCACACACATAGGAGAACAAAAAGTAACTTGAACCCCATTCTCCTCACTCCCAATCTTGGCTCTTTCTGGTTTGTTGTCTACTCTTGATAGTAAAACTAGCATTGCAAGGGAGGGGTGGAGAAACTCAGCAATTACAGCTTCTTGCTTACAAAGCCCAATGCCACGGGTTTGTTTTTTCAGAACCCACTTACAGCCATAGGAATGAAATGGAACATGTATCGGGAATTTGCAGTGGCAAGAAGTCCTGGTGTGCCTATTCTCTTTCTTCCCCTCCCTGAAAATAAATAAAAAATTATTTGTCTCTCTTTTATAGTTGCATTCTCTCTGTATGTACATATAATATCACCCCATTGAGTGATCTTTATTTTCCTTGTCTGTAGCATCATTGCCTTATTCTTCCCCAAGAATATCCTGTACATTCTGTTTCCTCTAATACTTTCTACTTCCTTAAATTTTGTTACCAAGTTTAGAAAGTTAGCCTGTTTATGATGACATGCTTATTATTTCTGCAATAGGTATGTCATTGATGACATACAGATACTTGTTATAGTTAATAACAACTTTCATAATATCTTCTTTTCAACTCTAATAGACTGTTTAGGATGAAAAACCTCTGTGGGCATAGCATTGGCTAATTTTGTTTGTTGTAGTTCGGCCTCCTTAGTTCCTAAAACAAGTCTTTGAACATCATAACTGTTCTAAAAACTTTTGATGAATTATTTTAGAGATGAGTATTTATTCAAGGTCACATAAATGAGTTCCAGTGCTCAGACACAAGTCTAGAACTTCAGATTCCAAACCTGGTATGTCTTACAAGTCAAGAAAGATTTTGAAAGTCTGAAGTGATGGAAGACCAGAGACGGTGTGGGAGACCAGTAGGAACGTGGGAAAAACACCTAAAATCATGGCAACTTTAGTCATAATTATTCAGGGTCTAATGAACATGGTTGATGATGCTAGAAAAGGAAATTGACTAAGAGATGGAAGACTCCTAACAGGGAGAGTCAAGATTCATCTCACAGGAATGTGGGTGGCTCCGGGTTGTATCAGAAACTTGGAGGAAATGGTGCCTGTTCATCCCTTCCCTTGGCCCCTCCCTGCACGATTTCTCTGCAGAAAACGCCAAGACACCCAGATAATCTCAGCTGTCAACAAGCCTAAGCAAGCATAGAAGCAAGCAAAATCCTCCTACATGGCTACAAAATATTTATTTATGAGGCTGCAACATCAATAACACTAATTATACTGTAATTGCCAAGAACTGAAATTAATGTGATTTGGTGGAAATTCACAATCAATCTCAGGCCTAATTTCTGTGAATGAATGCACTCAAAGGGGAAAAAAAATCTCAGTTTAGAAGGGACGCTTCATTCTTAGTGGAATTGGCACAATGACATTGGGGAGGAGAATGGTAAGATGTAATAGTATACTTCAATCCTAAACCATAAAGATAATAATGCCAGTCCATTCAACACTGCCTGATTACAAGGTAGCTTCTTAATGGTTGCACAGTGATCATGGTTCTGTGAATTGTCAGACTTTATTTCCAGCTGTGAGAAAATTTTCAAGACAGCAGACTGAAAAGTTCAGTGATCTCAACATCATGATAATATTTCCCCAGTCATACATAGCGGTACGGTAAAACTGAATGATTTTCTGTTTTGAATGCATAAATGGGAAGACAAAGGATTTTTCTCCTGATCTGCCTCAGCATATGGAAACTAATGGCATCGTGCATGTAGCCTAATGTGAGTACTATGTTCTCCACCTTTGCGGTTAATTTTGAACAACGCTATATGCACTTGTTATTGGTTTTAAAGCCATCTCACTTTCATTGCAGGCATGTTTTTCATCTAGAGTGTTGTTCTGATTGTGCGGAAGTGGAATGGAGATAGACTCCTTATTTGTGTCTCAGAGACTAAACAAGATTGGCGAAAACAAGAGACCATATCCTAAACATTCAATTTGAGCCCGGAAAACACTGTTTACACAGTCCACAGTAATGGCAGCTGTTTCAGCTGTTTACATAGTCTAATTACACATTCCATTCTGGAAGATAAAAGTAACTGTGAATTTACTAGTAAATCTCAAATTGAATGTATATTCCCATATAAATATATACAGGTAACCTATCAATAGTTACTGCCAATTATATCTGAACTATAATTTGGGCTGCATTGGAGCTGTACTGATTGAAAAGAGCACTGTTCTTCACAATGTTGAACTTCCCACTACCACCCCCCCAATGATGAAAAAAATGCACTTGTCAGCATAATGTCTTGACATTCATGATGCCAGCCTGTCTTTACTGGTGTCAGATGTGAAAATAAATAGATATTAAACTGTCACTCAATGAAATTGCAAAGTCAAGAACAGCTCTAGCTGTGATCCTGTGTGTTCTATTTGATGGACACAGGTGTTTAAGTGTTATAAATTCAACAGGGCCAGGGAACAAGAGAAACATTTTCTAGCAGTTCTATTTGCTAAAACATCTGAGATGAACTTTCTCTCATCTTAGGACTAGAATTTCAGAGACTCGAGAAAATGCCAAGAATTCTCTTATCATCTTTAGTGCTAAAATGTGAGAAGGAAGTTGGCCTCAGTTCCTCAAGGTACATTGCCCGGTCATGCAAGGTCTCCAGCAAGGTCCGACAAAAGGCAGTGCCACTGGCCTTGAATACACATTTGTGACAAATATTAGACACCCACCTAGTGTAGTTCTTATTCATAAGATATTTAAAGCTAATCACCCATAGCTAATCATTATTAGCAGTATTACAATTAGCACTCATCTTCAGCACACTGAGTCAGTGTCTTCCTTCTGCTTGATGGGTATTAGAGCAAAGCCCTTCACAGTCACATACAACACTGCTTTGCTTTGCCACTGGTATTTCTGTTGTTAATATGACTAGCTTTTCCCGTGACATGGATCACCCTCTTCATTGTACAGATTTCTTGGCTCTCAGTATTATTACAGTTGTTTTCAACAAGTCTCAATCAATTATCCTACAGGAAAATTTTGCCTCATGCTGATATCTAAAGCAAGATTATAGACCCGAATGCTGACAGTATGGAGAGCTGCCGGCTTACTCCTCTGTGGCTTCTATGTGGCATTGCTGGCCAGGTCATTCAGTAGTGTTCTCAGATGCACAGGATTTATAGTAATTGATTTGGGTGGCAATGAGCTAACTGACATGTCTCCACTGATTTGACTTGGAGATATTGCTGGTGGCCAATAAAGTCTCATTTATGCACCTGCTTTAATTAATTAAACGCTATATAAGAAGGAATCCTGGGTCAAAGATATTCTTATAATTCTTTTGCACCTAACATTCTGCTTTGATATGATTCTTTTAGGGCGACAGGGGACCCTGCAGTTTTACTAAGTAACACTGTAGAAAAAGCAGTGTAGAAGGATTACTCATGACTAATTTACAAATGGATTTTGACAAGAACCAATCACACCAAACATGGGGATGGGATATGTTTGTGGTGACTTATAAAAGACATAGTGGTAAATGCTCGTGATAAGAATGAGCACAAAAAGAAGTTGGAGATACAGGTGCCCCACAGGTGAAAATTGTTCTCTTGTTTTTGGGGAGAAGGGCCTACAGGCACCCTCACCCCTTCAAATTCTACTTTGTTATCCCTCACCTCTTCATTGGCAATGAAGGTCATAGGCCCTGTTTTTATCTCATCATCACCATGGCTGATAGATCACAATTAATGACCACCATTCTTTACCTGTTCCTACATTCCCTTGTAATGCTTTCCATTCCCCACAGACAGGAAAAATCCATTCTTCTGGTCCTTGAGTATGGCTGGGATTCATGACATTGACAATAGAGTTAACTGTGGAGCTGTTGTCCTGGGCCCATACCGACATCCAAGAGTTCTTGCATTTTTCATTCACCCTCTTGAGTTCCTGTGGAGATTCCTCATGAGCAAGGTGAAGACCAGCAACTCATGGCCCAGTAAATTCAGCTGATAGCCAGAAGATATCAGAAGCTGAGTGGGTGCTGACTACAGATACTGTGCCTAGGTTGGACTGAATGTTGAAAACTCACCCAGCTGATCCTGACCTAAATTACTGTCCCATAAAACTAGAGATAACCAAGTTGTTTCCTTCCTGACTCAGTACAATGTAATGTTGGTCTTCACTGACTATGGTTCCTAACTACTATGTGCTAGTACCAGTTTTAATAACTGTGACTCTTCACCTATGTCACTTCTCGACTCTGATGTTATGTGAAGGAGTTAGTAAACAGACCCTGGGCAGATGCCAAGGGATTTGCTAGAAATGGCAGACTTGCAGACCAACTGGAGCCACAGTCTGCCTAGAGATAACCAGCTGCCCCCCTCTATCTTGGGCTACAAGAAGGCACTTTTTAACTGACCACCCCCAGGAAACTAAAATAACTCCAGACAGCTTGCAGTTCAGACAGATTGCAGCTCCCACATCCTCACTTCCCCTTCCTCATTTTGCAACCTCCCTGAGCCTCAGTTTCTTCACAGCAATCTTAAGGTATTCTTACTATTGGAATAGATAGTTTATATTGGATTATTATTAAAGGAACTAGGCCACTGGGATGTTTCATGTCAAAATCACAGTCTAACTTTCCATGATTTTACAAATACCTTTACTTCTCATCAGCTCACATCAGTTTATTTCACTTTATGCATGGCTTTGAAATACCAAATATATTAGCCAGGCTTGCTTTAGAATGAGTTCCATCATTGCTTATATATTTACTGATTCTGACACTTAACATTTCTAATATGATGCTATGTCTTATGCTTTATGACATAGTTTACTTGGTAGCTATGTTTTCTTGGTTGGCTAATTGCTAGCACTTAAATACGGTACATTTGATGAAATTATATGTTATATTTGCTTCCTAATTCCTATCTTTTGCATGCACTATTCATTTTCCCTAGTTTTTTTTTTTCTTTACATATTACCTAAACTCTGTTTTTTTTTTTTGTTGTTTTTTTTGTTCCAGCTTTCCCAGACATTGTCCTGATGTCCATTTCCTGTGACATTTTAAATATCTCCATTTGGTAGGAGGCGACCAGCTGTAAGGTTTGAAGAAAGCAGTCCACCATCACTTTTGACAGCAAGTTCAAGCTCTAGTGTTCTCCAAGAACCTCTTATTTTCAATAATTCTCCAGATGGACTCACAGAACTTAAAGAAATCTGTTAACATTTGTGGGTATTGCTGTTATAGGGAAAGAAGTCAGCTAAATTTAGCAATGGATAACAGTGCATAGTTTACAGTCCAGGAAAATACCAAACACAGAAATTTTGGTGACCTTACCTCATGGAGTTTAATTCTCCCCATGGGATCTCCCCTGGCACCAGCATGTGACAACATGAGGGAGTATTGCCATCCCAGGACGTCCCTTGAGACTCTGTACTCAGATTGTTCAGTGTACTTGCATCATATAAACATGATGTCTGATGCCCACATGGTGGCTGTAAGTTTCCAAATCAATTTCTGTCCTTTGGACCAAAGCCCACTAAAACCATGCTTGGACATTCTAGACTGGTCATCTTATCCTTCCCTTAAAATGCAATCTAGAAGGGACAGCCTTGCCCAAAGTCACTCCTAATTTGTTTGGAAAACTCACACAAAAACAATCCAACCAGGTATGGCTTTCTAAGGACTTGGGCTAGTTCCCAGAACCCAAGGATAAAATACATATACTAGGGTTGGGAGATAGTTCAGTTGATAAAAGGTTTGCTGAGGCTTGCTGGCTATCTAGCCTAGTCTAATTGGCAAATTCCAGACCTGCTTGAGAGAACTTGTTTCAACAAAAAGGAGGTAGACAGTATGTGAGTCATGACACCCGAAGTTTTCCTTTGTCCCCCTAAGGCCCCTATGACATAAAAAGCACATATACACAAATTAAAAAAATCCATATATGCTGAATACTTAACTCAAATTATAAATATTTGTTTGTCTTATTTTTAGACTTTATATTTCTAGAGGATTACATGCACATGTTTTGAAGTCAGATAGATCTGTATCCAAATCCCAGATTTGTGAATTACCTACAGTGTAACCTTTGGCACATTTTAAAGTGTTAGTTTCTTTTCTAAAAAATAGTGAAATTATACTAATATCATAGGATTATCCTAAGGATTGAATTAGACAATATAGAGAGGATATTTAACACACTATCTGACCATAATAATCACTTAATAGGCACTAGCAAATTATATGATTATTATAATTTTTTCTTTAATATCCACAAGGATTATAATCAATGAACTAATCCTTTTATTAAGAAAAGAGAGCAAAAATAACAGAGTTAAAACAATCACTTAGGAAGCTCAGAGAATGAATCAAGTTTCATTAGATATCATATTGGAAGCATTGAATTTATATTCAAACCATGAACTTCTATCTCTGTTTTAGATTCTTATTTTAAGAATGAGACTTATGCTTATTATGATATTGACAATAGTGTAAGAGGCTTCTGCTTCATTGAAAAAAATTAGTCTTTAAAAGTAATCAAGATATTTATAAAAAGAAAGTTAAATTTCAAAATTTGTGGTGACTTATGAAAATTAAAACATAGATTTGAGATGACCTTATAAAATGGACACAATGAAAAAAAGGCTTTAACTCATGATGAATTTTGTTTAAAACATTATTTTGGGGCTGGGGCTCAGCAGTTCAAGCCACTTGCTTGCAAAGCCTGATGGCCTGGGTTTAATTCCCCATATAAAGTCAACTTCACAAAGTGACATATGTGCCATGTGTCTGGGGTTCGTTTGCAGCAGCTGGATCCTGGCATGTCCACATACTCTTTCTCTCTTCTGTCTCTCTCTCTCTCTCTTTCTCGTTGTCTCTATATCTCTCAAAAAATTTAAAAATTAAAAAAAATCATGTTTGAAACATGTATACTGCTCTTTCAATTCCAGAAACATTTTTAAACAAGATAAGGCTGAAACATTCTTTCTCACTTCAAACTTTCATACTTGCATGATAAAATGAGAAGTCATTGTAAAAACTAAGTTCTTGAAAATACCAGGAAAGTCCCAAAGGACAAAGAATGAATGTGAACACGAGGGCTGAGAGCACATGAGCTTTTGATAAAGCTACACCAGGAGAGCTTTTCCACAGAGCAATCCACAGACAACTACCTCCTGCTTTGTGTAAAAGTAGGAGATAAGAATAGGGACCCTTTTAAGAAAGGAGTGGGAAATAAAACCCAATCCAAAGCTTAGAATCATGGATGGTACTTAATGAAAAATAATGACATGAGAGACAAGGGCAGAAATCTACTGAAAAAGGAAGTGCACAAAGCAAATTGAAATGTGTCAATTTTTGCTAGAGATAGGAGAAGTTTAAAAAAAAAAAAAAAAAAAAAAACCTCTGAGGCTTTCAGAAAATGTGTGTGTGTGTGTGTGTGTGTGTGTGTGTGTTCTGTGGCATCTGAAATGTACACATGCAAATCCTCAGTATAGCAACACACATCTCATCCATGAAGTGCAAGGGTTAGTGTCAAAATTCAATGCTATTAACAAAAAGGGAAGCACGGTGGGAGACGGTCAGCCAGCATGTCACACATTTGTGATGAACCCTTATGGCTTTCAGAACCAGAACCAAGAAATTCTAATGTGATATTTTTAAATGCATTGAGATTTTAAAGAGGGGTATTCAAATATAGAACATAGTAAAATATTATTAAAAAGGGAAATAAAGCAGATGGAAAAAGACCTAAATAGAACATGTAGAAGAGAAAAATATAGTCAGTTGCATAAAAATAAGCAATGGAAGATTAAGTGAGCTCCCACTGCTCAAGAGAGTAGGATAATGGGAAATAGATACTGAGAGTGTTTTTGCCATGTAAGGTTACAGTCACAGTGTTTTAGTCACTTCTTATTGTTGTGACGAAACATCTAACCAAAAGCAACCTAAGGGAGGAAGGACTGGCTTTGGAATGTGGTTTGAGTGTACAGTCTTCATGACAGAGAGAACATGGCAGCAGGAGGGTTGAGAAAGGATGACAGTGCTTCCATAGTCAGGAAGCAGAGATGGGTGCTGTGGGCTTTCTCTTCTCTTTATTCAGTCTAGAACTCAGACTCTGGGGTGGTGCTGCTACCCACGTCAGTGTGGATCTTCTCTTTTCAATCAAACCTCTCTGTTTACAGCTTTATAGTCATACCCAGAAGTATGTTTGCTGGATAATTACAAATTAACAACTGAAATAAACCATCATAATCAGGTTCTCGATATCAGTCCCTTTGGGACTATTACACAGTCTGCCTTAAGAGGAAGTAGCTAAATTTTTTCCAGATTTAATAAAAATATGACAAACAAATCTCAAGTAGAATTAAATAAGCTAATTAGTTAACATATGAATAAATAAGAAACAATTATAATTCAATAGATACATTATAGTAAAACTTCAATTAAATAAAAGGTAACTAAAATAGTCAAAAAAATTAAAGTAGAGCTGGCTTAGCGGTTAAATGCTTGCCTGTGAAGCCAGAGGACCCCGGTTTGAGACTCAATTCCCCAGTACCCACATAAGACAGATGCACAAGGTGGCGCATGTATCGAGAGTTCATTTGCAGTGGCTGGAGGACCTGGAGCGCCCATTCTATCTCCCTCTTTCTCCCTCTCTCTCTCTCTCTCTCTCATGCACGTGCATGCATGAGCCTCTTTCTCTATTTGTCTTTTGCTAATGAATAAATAAAAATTAAAAAAGAAATTGAAATAGCTTCAAATTTCTGAGAGAAATAACTGTCAATGAAGAACTTATACAGATAAATTCTTGTTAAGGGGTGGTGTAAGCTAAAATATTTCTTGACAAACATCGGTACTCACAATGTGGTGATACAAACGTGCAAAACTTTGATCCCAGCACTTGGAAGATGAGGCAGGGCACGCTGAGTTTAAGTTCACCTAAGCCTAGTGCTATAAGGAGATTTTTTTTCTTAAAAAATAAAACAAAACAACAACAAGAAAACTCCCAAACTCAACCAACCAACAACAAAATCAGTTAAATCTAATAGAAAAAGAGTCCAAAAGAAGTAATTCAGGGAGAAAAAGAAAAAAAAAAAACACCTGGTGTATAAGAAGTAAAGCAAGAAGCAGGAACATAACTGTAGGAAAAGAAAAAAAAACAACACTGAGATTCAAGAAACAGGACACAGTCACATGTAACTAAAGTTTTAATTAACAAACATATCTGATAAATTATTGGTGATGTAGGATTTATACATCTAATGATTATTCATTTTGTAAATGATCTACCAAGCATAAGTACATCAGAAACTGATGGGGTTTTAAGCTCAAGCATTAAGATCATTGTGTTACTGGGGAGTAGATAAGAATGATCATTAAACTTACAAGAGCAACTTATTAATATATAGTAAAATTTGAAATGTAGCTACAAAAATAAAATGTTCAACTTTTTAATTAGTAAAGAAGAGAATGTTTAAAGTATAAATACAGGTCAGGGGAGATGGCTTAGTTGTTAATGGAGTGTGTTTACAAACCTAGTGACCCAGGTTTAATTTCCTAGTACCCACATAAAGTTAGATGCACAAAGTCGTGCGTGCATCTGAAGTTCATGTGCAGGGTAAGAGGTCAGGGTGCACCTATTCTCTTTCTCTCTCTCTACTTGCAAATAAGTAAATAAAAACATCTTAAAGTATAAATCTCTAGTATATAGACTTTAGAAAGAAGATAACATCTTCTGTCCCCAAAAGACTTTAGAAATAGGATGCAAATAAAAGATTTTAAAAATATGTACAAATGTGTCACTCAGGACAACAAATGTAAACATGCTAAATCTACACTTAAAATGAGAAAAAATATATTCATGTTATTTGCAAAAGGGATGCCTAAAAAATATGAGCAGACAAGAAGACAAGAGAAAGGAAATGTACAATAGGTAAATGCCAATGAAAAATTGTAGCAGTCTATCAATATCAAGTAGAATAGAAGACATAAACTAAGCAAGGTGTGGTGGCACATGCCATCAATGCCAGGCAGAGGTAGGAGGATCTCCAGGAGCTCAAGGCCAACCTGAGACTACATAGTGAAGTCCAGATCAGACTGTGCTAGAGTGAGACCCTACCTAAATAAATAAATAAATAAATAAATAAATAAATTGAACTATTTTTTCAAGAAAATAGAAAAAGACCAAATCTTTCAATACCTAATAAGATAACCTTAAACTATATTAGGAAACAAACTGATAGGATTACAAAAAGGAATTTATTAATCTAAAATGTCATAAGTTGAATTTAACTGAAATCAACAATTGGTGGATTACATGGAAAATATGAGAAACTTATGAAATATCTATTCACTTAGCTGCCAACATATTCTGATAGGTATGTAGCATGGCATTATTTTGAAGAATGAATAAAATATTCATGAAAACTGACAGAATTAACTGCAAAGCCAGTCTCACAAATAGCAAAAATCAATACAAGATTGGCCATATTCACTAACAAAACACAACTGACTCACTGTATTATCACTGAAATCAATAACAAAAATATCACTGAAGCAATCTGAAGAAAGTTTAAACACAAATACTTGAGTCAAAAAATAAGAGTGAATAAATAAATTGTACCCATTTGGAAAGTGATTGAAAATAAAATATATTACATAACAAAATGTGGCAGCATTAAAGTGAGTAAGAATTTAAATGTTAGAAAAGAAAAAGAAAAAGAGGGCTGGAGAAATGGCTCAGCAGTTAATGTACTAGTATGCAAGAGGCACTGGTGTGCCAAATCTCTCTCTAGATACTTCTCTCTCTTATTGAAAATAAATAAATAAATAAATAAATAAATAAACACAGTTTTGTTTCAAAAAAATAATGGCTTAAAATTAGTAAGTGGATGCAACAATTTAAAAAATACTTAAAAATGAAGTAAATTAAAGAAAGACATAAAGGAAATGATACAAATAACAGTGAAATCATTGAGATGGAAACAAGAAGTATAGAAATGAATGAAAATAAACTGAATTTTAATATAAGACTGATACAATTAATTAAGGATAAAGAAAGGAGAAGAAGAATATTAGGTATGAAAAGGGGCTAGAAGTAGAGATATGAAACATGTATAATATGTTAAAAGGATGTAATTATAAAATGACATTAAAATATGATAAACTACAGATCTATATATATTCAAAATGTACACGAAATATATCTTGCTTATTGATTGAGGATGTAGTTCAATGGTAGAGCACTTGTCTACTATGTGTAAGATCTTGTTATGTTTGGTGGTTTGATAGTTCATAGATCCTAAAACTATGTTATCAGAATATATGTATATCAGAATATGTATTATATAATGCAATAAAAACTACCTTATAAAATTGCAGTTTACACACACTTCTCAAAACAATATAGTTTACCAAAATTAACATATACAAATTAAAGTTACAAATAGAAAAAGATCACTAAAAAATTTAAATCTTAGTTTTAAAGTTTTCCCTGCTCATATATTCATATATTTTAGACCTAGGCAGACAGTTTAATATAATTGTACAAATGCTTTAACAATAAATATTTTGGACTACATGTAAAATATTTTAAAATATAGAAAGGTAGAAAATTCCCTAAGAATTTTCAAATAGCAATAGAGGAAAATAAAATGAAGCACTTTCATTAATTTCAATTAATTCAAGCAAAATAAGGATGATTGGATATTAGACAATATGATTTCTCACAATAAATGAATTAAAAGACTCAATAGATGCATAAAATATAAGTGTTATTAGAGATACAATATAACATTCATCAACATAAGAATAAAAAATAAATCTAAGGGGCTGGAGAGATAGTTCAGCACTTAAGACACTTGCCTGCAAAGCCTAATTACCAGGGTTTCATGCCCCAGTACCCCCATAAAGCCGGATGTACAGAGTGGTGCAATCATTTGGAGTTTGCAGTGGCTAGAGACCCTGGTGCACTCATTCTCTCCCTTTCTCTCTCTGTATCTCTTCTCTCTGCTTGCAAATAAAACAAAATAAAATATTTTTAAAAGATAAATTTTAGACTAATAAAATTATATTTACTAGAATAATAATGAATGCTTCAAGTATTAAAATGTTAGAAGCTTTGTACTTTTATTTTTTATTTTTATTTATTTGTAAAAAGAGATAAAGGGAGAGAGGGAGAGAAAGTGAGAGAGAGGGAGAGGGAGAGAGAATGGACTCACTAGGGCCTCCAGCCGCTGCAAACAAACTTCAGACCTATGCACCACCTTGTGCATATGGCTTACGTGGGTCCTGGGGAATCAAATCTGGGTCCTTTGACTTTGCAGGTAAGAGCCTTAACCACTAAGCAATATCTCCAGCCCCAGAGCTTTGTATTTTAAAATTTTTTGAGGACCAAGGAAGTGATTCTAATATTACTGTTTCTAATCTGCAAAGCCCTAAAGGGACTAGCTAGAGCAAAGAAATATGGAAAATAAAATAAGATATATAAGTGGAAAAAATCAAAATCACTTTTGTAGGCTATAATACAAATGCCAGTATAGGAAAGCAAGATAACTTAAAAACTGTTAAGATCCCTATGATCCTTAAGCAAGTATTCTGGGCACAAATTCAACAATGAAAAATGAATTAGAAAATGTAATGCCAAGAAATTGTCAGTCAAAAGGGGCACAGAAATTTCAGAAAAGATGTTCAACCTTTTTGGAGAAAATAATTAAACTATATTGAAATATAAAATGAAAACAAAACAAATGAATTAATCAACTCTATTCATGGGTGGGACTCAATAATGTTAAAACATTTAGTTTCCCCAAATCAATGTGTTAAAAACAAACTGAATTTTAAAACCAGAATTTCTGATAGAATTTGACAAGATAATCTGAAAATTCATAAAGGATGTGAAGGCCAATATTAAGCTAGAATATTTTGAGGAAATAGAAAGCAGGAGGATTTTCATATCAAGCTTGTAGAATTACTATACAGCTATAATAATCAAATATTGTGGCACTGTTGAAGACAGGCATTTTCAGACCATGACAGATCCTTAAAGTCAAATTCCTGAATAATATATTCCTGAAAAACTATAATAATATATTAATAGTAATTTCTCTATTCCAGAAGCAGTGCCATTTAATAGAAAAGCATGGACCATCTAACAAATAGCACAACTGATTATGCATAAGTTATATCCTTACTTCACTTAACTTAACTTATAGAAATTAATTCCAAGTGGATTTAAGATCTCAATGTATAAAGATAATAAAACAAAGAATAAAATATAGGAAAAAAATCAATGAACTTCAGCCAAGTCATAAGGCAAAGCATATACCTCTAAAAGAATGATAGATTGATAACATCAAAATTAAAAATACTATCTACTAATACTAAACCATAGAGTGTGGGTGGGGGCAATTGAGTGTTGAACTTCCCACTGCAGTTAACAGTTTTGATGACACTTGTTTTCTAAATCCTAGTTGTTGAAGGTGTGGTCTCCTTCTCTACAACAGAGCTGATAGATTGAGTAAGTATCATTATGTTGATTTATTGGATGAGATTTCAGGATCCAGGCTGGGAAATACAGCAATAGCTGTGTGCAGGCTGGAGTATCTGACAACCTAGTAGCTACTCAGTCTACTGCCTCGGCAGTCTCATTCTGGCACTGAAGACCTGGAGGATTCGTGGGGAGCTGCTGGTCTTCAGACCACATTGGAAGACTGGAGAACCTGGGTTTTCATGTCCACAAAAAGGGGCAGCAACAGGGTAGATGCATTCACCAGAGTGGCAGAGGTGGCCAGGCAAAAGCCACCTTGCTCCCTCAGAGAATATATAGGTATACATACACACATATGGTCCATGATCCCAAAGTTCACTCTGTAGGAAGATCTTCCATCCTCCATCAATATTTCCTAGAAATGCCCTTGCAGACCTACCTAATATGTGTGTCTCTTACTTGATTCCTAATCTGATCAAATTGACAATAGGAGATAAAAGTCACAGGAAGTGATTGGATCACAAGGGTTTGGTCCATTGGTGGAGTCACTGTTTCCTGGTGTTATAGGGAAGTAGTCTAAACTATATGGGGAAGCCAGGGTGGAGGAACTAGGTGACGGAGAATAGCCAGTCAAGGATATACACCTTGTACCTTGTCCTTTTGTAATAGGGTGCTCAGGTTCCAGGAAAGTCTTTGAACCCCAAACCCTAGTTTTATTTCTAATTTTAATCAAATAATTTAATAAAAAGCCTGAGAAATATAATTATTAAATTATTATATTTATTGAGGGTAGTACAGAGCCAAGGCAAGGCACCCATGTGGCTGATGGAAACAAGGGAAAAAGAGAGGGAAAAGCTAGTTTAAAGAGCTCCTATCAAATGGGCAGCTGGAAGGGATAAAGGAGCCCATTTAGAGAGTAAGGGCCAGGGGGCTCTCTCCTCTGCCCAACCCATAGCTGGAAGTTCCTAAGTGGTCAGAGAGCCTTCCCTCCCCTTACAAAGGTGTTTATAGCCTTATACTGGTGGGCTGTCTTCTGGCTCAGGTGAACCAGAAGGACAGCTGGCTGGTTAGGGTAGGGGCTGTCTCAGGAAGAGGCTAGAGCTGACACCAAGTTCTGGGATCTGACCTGGACCTATCTCAATGCTTAAATCCTAGGAAAGACCTCCCTCCAAGGAGGGGTCCTTGTTTGTGGAAAAACAGGTCTAGGGAACTAGGCAAGAGATAAGAAGCCAGACTTTCCTGCCTTTTTCACTTTTAGGGATCCAGTCTCCCTAGGGTACTCCCTTTCACTTTCATGTGCTTTTCTCCACTTTATGGCTGACCTGAGATGACCATCTTTACTATGTCCTTCCACTGTGATGTTTCTGCCTTACCGCAGGCATAAGAGCTGGTTGACTATGGACTGAAACCTCTGAAACCATGAACCAAAATAAATCTTCCTTTCCTTAAAGGTATTTTGTCACAGTGATAGACCAGTGACTAGCACTATTTATCTGAGAATTTCATAATGGGAATAGGAGAAATCATAATGGGTTGCTTCTATTTAAAACTCTAAAATCAACAATATAATAATCTAACAAATTATAAAACTTGAATTCTACTGAAAAGTATTTATTCAGCATATTCCATGCCAAACGCCTTATGACATTTAGTTGGCAGTATACTAACAAACCCTATTCACACTGTCTCATGGCTTCTGCAGTTGCAATTAGCACCCTCCTAGATATGCATGGTCTTCCTGAAACTCTAATTTCGTTTTTAGACAATTCAGCAAGGGCATTTTAATTTCAGATCTTCGAGTTTTTGGAGTTCTGTCAGTGACTTAAGCATGTGATAAGAAACTGCCTTGCTTTTATTTGGTAGACGTGTTATTTTATATCAGATGCTGGGTGATGCATGTGTTCACAAAACTCATAATCCAACAGTTCTCTTTAAAGACTCAAAACATCTCTGCTATTATTTTTATCATTTTATCACTTTTTTGGCTAATTCCTTTTCTTCCTTACTAATATTCTTAATTGACAGTTTAGTTCAGTGGGCTTGAGGCATAAGACCATTGACCCAGAAAACAGTGAATAAATACTTTCCTATAGAATTCAAGTTTTATCCTACCCATATTTATACATGTATGCTTCACTTAAAAAGTCCGGGGAACAAACTGTGGTACAAATGTAAACACATACACATATAAAATATATATTTGCATGATTATTTTCATCAAGAAAGCCAATAGGTTCTGCTTCTGTTCCCTTCACACTAAAAACTTTCCACCTCAAACACGTTTTCACCAGTAGACTTGTTCCCAATATTCCAATCAAAATTCCAATTCTCCCAAGCCAAAATACTCGTAAAAAGACTTTGGGAATCACAGTCAAGAAAATGATATATTAAAGTATCTTTATTCAAACATAAAAATTTAATAAACATGTTAACCTGGTTTCCCTAAGGTGGGATGTTTATTGCTTAATTACCAGGACAATTTTGTTTCTACAGATAAGAGATCAGGTATTGCATATAGCACTTGGTATTTGAGGAAAATGTGAATGAAATAAAAATGCTATCTCTAAACCATTGTATACCCTGCTTTATTTATTATGTAATTTTAACATTTAATTTTTCACCTGTTTCCAAGGGAAGTTCAATCATGAATGATGGCAGTCACTTTTTCTTTAATTTGTGACATCTAATCTTTACTTTAGGCTTCACCAGTCACGTCTCACTGTTTCTCATTGCATGTGCCCTGACATAATACATCATGGCCAAGGTGATCCAATACTGTGTGATTTTTTTTTTTTAAAAAAAAAAAGGATATTAAATGGTGGCAGAAGATATGCCTGAAACACGTCAATATGGCCCAAGGGGCATTGTTCTTGGCTGAGAGTGTCTGGCTGGAAGAATTATTACTGTCCTTTATGTATAAACATCCTTATCCAAATAGTCTCCTCTTATGTCTAATATATGCATTCCTGTCATATGAAAGCTACTTGCTTAAGCTGCTTTTCTGTCTATTTGTAGTCTATTCAGACACACGTCCTCAGCAGGAGTCCAGCTCCATGATTCATTGCCTCAGATTTCCTATGGCGCTTACATGATGCTCGCTCAGCCCCATACGGTTTTGTATCCATTATAAACAGGGACAAGTAAGCAGGGCTCAGGCGGCTGAGCATCTATCTGAGAATATCTTCCCGACTCTTTGCTTTACTCACAGTAAATGAGCAATACAGTCTTTATATGTTCCCCTCGTATGGGGAAGAGAAATAATAGGTGCTTGCTTGAGTTAAATAAGAGAAAGAGCATCGAAAGTGAAGATCTTTAAATGAGCAGGTCAATAACTAGTTTACAGAGACCAAGGCACCTGGCTAATGGGAGAAGAAAGAATTATGCTTGCCACAGAGAAAGAAAGATGCCATCCTAGTTTAGTGTTAAATAATTACATTCATTACCCTGAGAATAGCACTGCAAGTGGTTGGTTGCAATAGTTAATTCATTAGCAAAACCAATGGGCAAACCACAAATAACAATAAATTTAACCAATTCCAGTAGAAGATTGGGAAAACAGGATTTTCCTTATATAAGGAAGGAAAATTACACTGTCAAGCTGTAATTGTATCTATCATCTTACTTTGTACAGAATTTCAGCATGAAAGAACATGGTGACTGAGCAGAGAATGAACACATGCATGAACTGGTGGCCCCACTGAATTATTTCAGGAACCTAGAATGTACCAGCATTTCAATGTTAAGCATAGAAATGAGCTAGAAACAGAATCCACTGAAGTGACTTTTCAGTGTTGTTTCTTTATTAGATCTGTGAATGTGAGGTTGTATAATTAAATATCATATATTCTGTGCACTATATATTAACCATCAAATACATCTTGAATTCAATAATATCATTCAGATCCATCTTACCAAGAAAACTAGGGAGTGGTTTTACAGGTTGACCAAAATTTGAGGCCTGGGTACTTCAACTGTGGTAGATATGAAATTTGCATAATTAGAATGCTTACCATTTTTGCTTTTTCTTAATAAGTTATTATGCATTTAATATGCATCAAAATCCCACAAGGGAAATAGTAAGTTATCCTGGTTAGAAGACAGGATGAGGTTTGATTTTTGCAGGCCCTATGAGTCTTCTCAAGACAGATGCTTAGGACTTTTTGGTTGTTTATTTTCCTATATTTTGAGAATAAATCATTTGTTTTCTTTTTCTGAGAAGAGAGAATTCAAGCATGCAATTCTAGGAAGGACAAAAAGATTCTATTGAGCCTTGGAGCTTTTATCTGATGTCTTCACATAGCAGTAGCATTAGGCTAGAATTCCAAAAAACAATTTGACTTCCCTATTATGCTAGAGAAATCAGCAATTTAACCCATTACCCATATCATATTTGCTACATATTCATACCTAAATAAATAACAAATCTCTGAAAGAGTTATTGTGGAGTCTAAATATTTCTAGATCAATAGTTTCAAATCAGTTTTAGACAAATGGAGTGGAAGTTTGGGAGATTGTCCAAGTTTCCTGTACTGCCACATTTCCTTCACTAGTGAGTCTCCCTCTCCATTAACATGTCCCGTTAGAATGGTATATGTGTTGTAATTGCCCCTATATTGACACATCATTATCAAGTCCATTCCTGGTGTTCTGTATAATGTGGGTGTATAATGACATGTATCCACCATCAAGGTATCATTCAAAGTATTTTTGTTTGCCTAATTCCTCTTGCTCCATCCAGCTTATACCCGCTCATATCTCCCAGCTCCTAGCAACTATTGATCATTTTATCAAATCTATAGTTCTGAGTTTTCCAGAATGCCTTATCATAGGAACCATACAGTATGTGACTTTTGCAGATTTTGTTGTTTTCCTTAGTACTTGTCACTTAAGTTTCCTTCATGGCTTTTTAGATCTTAATAGCTTATTTCTTTTCAATTCCAATCATTATTTTATCATCAGGAGGTGCCACAGTCTATTCTAAAGTAATAACTACCCAGTTTGATCCATTAAAATAAAACTGCTATAAAGATCTGGGTACAGGTTTTATTGTGTGTGGGCATACATTTTCAGCTCATCTGAGTAAATGCCAAAACACTGGATTGCTGGATATTATGGCAAGCATGTTAGTTTGTAAGAAATTGCCCAAACTGTCTTCCAAAGGAGCTGTCCCATTTCATGTTCTCAACAGCAAAAATTGCAGCTTCTGTATGCCTCATTTTCACCAACATTTAGTGTTGTCACTCCCCTAGATATTGCCATTTCACAAGGATTTGGCGTTTCCCCGATGACATCAGCCATTGGACATCTTTTGTCATATAAGTATTTACCACCTGCATGCACTCTTTGGTAAGGTATCTGTTAAGTGACTCACAATCTGATCACTTTTATTTTACTTGTTGCCTTCAATGTTCCTTACAGATAGGGAATGTGTGTCTCACATGCCCTTAGCATCTAGCATAGTTTTTGGTAGAGAATGACAAATTCAAACGAAAGGCAAAGAAGAAAACATGCAGAAGAGAAAAGATCATCATGATCAGATGAGATATTTAGTGAACACGTGAATGTGGAAGAGCACGTGTAGCACTAATATGAAGAAGATGAAGTACTGCTTTAACAAAACATGAATACTCAGCCACTCTCTATAGCCACCTCCAAAATGTACTACAAATACATTAGGTTAGCTTGTCACTGTGCTTTGGTTAGAGGCATGTGTCTGTCATTCTCATTAATAATTGATAAATAAGCCTCTGAAAGCACCTGAACAATCTATATGACCTACTTGGGTAGAAATTATGTCATATATTCCCCATGGATTATTCAAAATCAAAGTAATTTTGAGTAAAGGCCCTGGACTTAAATCGAGGTTTATAGTTATGGCCTTTGCCATTATATAAGATTTTAGTTTTTCAATTAAACTTTGCAACATGTTTGGCTTGGGGTTTCTTAAGCCTCATAGAATCATTACATGTATAAGTAATTTTCATTGTGAATATTGCATTGAGAATTCTGCTGAGTATTGAAAGCAGGCACCATTCTGACTATGGATCTTCTAAAAGTTCCTACCTTAGAATTGAATGTTTTACAAAAGTGAAAAGGGGAAAGAGGGCACATGGGACTACATGTTGGAAGAACTCAAATTTACTTGTAATTGTGATCTCTTTTAGAGCAATTATTCTCACCTAGTTACCCCCAAACTATAGATTAGATCTCATTATCACTTCTTTTTTGCACAGTAGTCAGCCTTTCAAGAGAGCATGAATACACAGTGAACAATTTTGTCTGCTCTCAGTTAGTGTTTTCAGATGTATGTTAAGGAAGGAAAATAAAGGGAATGTTAGTGTAGTACACTGAGCAACTGTCTAAGATAGAAACAGCCTGACCCTGTGAGGAGATTCTGCATCCAGCCCCATGGACAGAATATCTGGCCAGCTTAATTGCCTTGGCTGAAAGAATGTTAGAGTAAGTGGCCTGTGCCTGCAGCTGCCATGACTCTCAAGTGTTTTGATCATGCAGAGAGCCAGTGTCTCCTAGCTTTTTGTTAGTTGTGTCTTAGACTGAGAAGGTCATAGTGACTAGATGCCCCAGGCATGCTAACAAAATTGACACACTTACTTCAAGTTGTTCCATGCCACTGTAATTTTTTCTTATTTACTTAACAATTGTTATTCAAGTCATGTTCCTCCATGTCACGTTCTAGATCCTGGGACACCATCAGTGAACAAAATTGACAGAATCTTGACCTCATTAAACATTCTAATTGAGTGAATAATAAAATAACTAAAATAGCATGTTAGAAAAAACACTTCTAGGAGGGAGAAAAATTATTAGGAAAGAACAATGAATAGCAAGGATGTCACTTTTTTTGAGAGAGAGAGAGAATGGGCATACCAGCAGCCTCTCAGCCGCTGTGAACGAACTCCATATGCTTGCACCCCCTTGTGAGCAAGTGTGGCATTGTGCCCTTGCGTCACTTTTTGAGTCTGGCTTAATGTGGGACCTGGAGACTGGAACCAACGTTCTTGGGCTTGGCAGGCAGGCTCCTTAACCACCAAGCCATGTCCCAGCCCAGGATGTCACTTTTACTAGGATGTACAGCATCTAAAAAAGTGATTTTAATTCTGAAGAGTACCTTAACTCCATTCCCACTGTTGAACACAATTTTCTAATGGAAATTGGGATTTGGAATTCTCTAAAGTGTAGGCTTTTTTTAAAACCCCAACAAGACTTAGAAAATAGTAACTAGAAAATTTAGAATTATAGTCTATGACTAAATGATATAAATAGATTTTAAGAAGGAAAACTTTCATGCATAATCGACATCTATAGCCTTAAGCAAATACACTAGTTCCTTAATAGCACATCATTAAGTGAGAAAGCCAATTGTCATTCTGTCTCAGAGTGCATGCTCTCATTTCCCTCTACTGGACCTGCGCTGGTGCAAGCTAAGACCATTTCTTCATCTGCTTTATTGAAATATCATTTTAAGTGGTCTTTCTGTGTCCACATTGCCCCCATACAATGTGTTTTCCATTCTGCTACAAAATTCTTTAAACACTTCACTCTTTCTTTCACTCTATTACCAATTTATCAATATCCTTTGATGGACAATTTTTTTCTCCTTTGGGATAAACTGTTCATGAAGGCATAGAGACCTATGTGGCTAGACAGAGATCTGTGGGTGACCATTGGAATAAAATAGTGCTGCATATAGTATTAGAGGGTCTGTGCAAAGAAAATGCAAGTAGGAAATATACAGGAAATATCTGTGTATTGGCCAAATTCAAGGGCCAAGAGCAAATTTCCAAAGCCAGAGATGTGGGAATGAATAGAAAGTGTCACTGACTAGAGAGGCATTTCTGGGAACTATTCTGGAAGGTCTGTCATCTTTCACTGGCTTTTCTCATCCTTAAGTAACAGAGTAAGAACTAGGCAGGACTGGTGTGATTTCTGACTCCTAGAGCAACATGACTCAGAGAATGGTCTCTGAGGTTCAACACTCCCTTTCATAAATTCACAGGATACTTTTCAAGAACACAAGAGACAGAGAAGATGGCCTCACATAAAGCCAATTTAAATTGTAGCTACTAATGACAAATGGGACAGAAGGGACAGAGTGGCTACAGGTAAAGAGCCATGAGTAATCTGTTTAAAAGACATTCGTGTATTTCAAGAAGAAGTTCAAACTCTAATACACAGCATCTTTACAGTCAGATTTACAACATGTGACAGATTTACAAATTATCTCTAAATTGAACCTTCAAGAAGTGAGCATAATGGTTATCTTTTGTTTTGTTCTTTTATCAAGAGTTAGGGATTTATAAGAGTCAGGAAGCCAGACTTTTTATGTGAGGACATATTGCCGTCTATTTAAATTTGACTGTTTCACCTTTTAATTTACACCAGCATGTTTAAACAGAAATTCAAAGTTCTGACCTTGCCTACTGCCTTTGCTTTGCCAGCTGAGGGTTAGCTTTCCATGACTAACATCATGAAAATATGAAGTACAGGGCTAGAGAGATGGCTTAGTGGTTAAGGCACTTGCCTGCAAAGCCTAAGGACTCATGTTTGACTTTCCAGGTCCCACATAAGCCAGACAGTGATGCATGCATGCAGGGTCATATAGACTCACAAGGTGGTACACACCCCATCTGGAGTTTCATTGCCATTTCTGGAGACCTTGGCATGCCAATTCTCTGTTTCTTTCTCTTTTTCTGTCACTCCCTCTCTCTCTCTCTCTCTCTCTTTCTCTCCATCTCACTCTCTCACTCCTCTCACATAAAAATAAAGTCAGTCTGTTGGGTTTGCCTCAAAAAAAAAAAATCATGAAGTACAGTGGTCAGCCGTGTCCTGACTTTCGTGTCTAATGACATGCCTTGTGAGGCTTTGAAAATCTTTAGTGTCCTGGAAAGCAGAATTTGGCTTTGCTGTCAAAGTGACTTTTGCTCTAGCCTTGTGTTTATGCCTTAATATTTGATCAGTTTTGTGTAAGACAGTTGCCTTTGCTAAACTTAACATTTTGGTTATTTATTTGTTTTTGAAGTAGAGTCTTTCCATAATAGCCAAGGCTTATTTTAAGCTGATGATTTTTGTGCCTCAGCATCTTCAGTTCTGGAATTATAGTTGTGTGCCACCACAAATAGCTTGAGTTTCAACTTTATAACCATTAAATGGGAGCAATGACAATCACCTCAACATACTGGAAGATGTGATGGTTAGTCTTCATTGTCAGCTCAGTTAGTTACAGAATCACCTAGGAGACAGTCAGGGGCACCTCAGGATGTGTCTATCAAGGTGTTTTCAGAGTTGATTAACTGAAGGGTAAAGACTCACCTGAATGTGGCTAATACTATCCCATAGGCTGGGGACCCATATATAATAAAAGGGGATAAATGGGAACATAGTTGAATGGGCATTCCTTATCTCTGCCTCCTGGCTCCACTGAGGTGAACTGTCCTTCTCTGCCATGCTCTACCTGCTATAATGGATGGAATGCTCTGAAACTATAAACCAAAAGAAATAGTTCTTCCCTTAAATGGTTTCAGTAAGGTATTTTATCATAATGATAAGAAAATCAATTAATATGTAGCCTATGTAAGATTTGAAATCTGGAATACTGTCTCATACCTATAATCCCAGCACTTAGAATGCTATGGTAGGAGGATTGCTATGCGTTTCAGGCTAACCTGAGATATGGAATATCTATGTCTCCAAAACAACAACAAAAGAAATCAAAGTTAATTTAATGTGGGGTTATGTTTAATTCATTTTATTGGGGAGTTTATTTAGGGTCCTCCAGAACATTGACACTTATGGGAAGACCTCGATCCCTATTTGAAATCCAGTACTTACTCCTTTATAGCCTCTTCTGCCCTGTAGCAAGGACTTTGTGTCCTTTATGACTGGTCAGTTAAACTGACTTAAAGGAAGAGTTTATCTATTTCTTTCTGTCACATCTAGCAATTAAAAAATGTACCCACAGTAAGAACGGTGGAATTTTTATCTAATTAATCAATCAACTATTTTTCAAAATCTTGTGGATTCCTTACTAAAAATTTCTCAAAACTGCATACTTCTACTGGTTTAATTTCTTCATTGCTCTCTGAAAGAAGACACACCTTTTAAAAAGACTTATAGAAAGCCATATAATTTGTTTTCTAAATTGTACTTACCTTTGTGTTACTAGGACAGAGCATCCAATCAAAAGCAGCTGATGGAAGAAAGAGTTTATGTTGGCTTACAGTCTCAAAGGCATGCTTCATGATGGCAGGGAAAAGAGGGTAGAAAACACGCAGAGCATCACAATCTTGTCACAGAAGGTAAGAGAGCAGCAAAAGAGTGAGTCAAGCTCTAACAAGAGGGAGCTGCCTATAACACCCCAAAGCCCACCCACAGAAACAAACCTCCTTCTCCAAGGCTTCATTTCCCAAATCAACACCTGCTGGAATCATACATTCAAAACACATGAGTTTATGGGGGGACATCTGATTCAAACCACCACAGTAATCCCCTGGACCCAAACACTCATGACATCTTGAGATGCAAAAGTGGAACCAGTCTAACTTTGAAAGTACCCATGGCTTTATCTACACACTGTTTAAGAGTCCAAAGTCTTATCTGAAATAGTCTCTTAACTATAACCCTATAAAATCAAAATATAAGTTATATACATATAATGATAGAGTAAATATTCATACTGCAGAAGAAGGCATAACAAGAAAAAAATTGAACCATAGCAAGATCTAAAACAATCAGAGCAAATATAAAATCCTGAATCTCCAAGTCCAACATTTATAACCAATGAGGAAGTCTCTGGGCTTCTAATTCTACCTCTGTAGCTGACTGCCTGCAACCAAGGGAAACTCTATCCTAAACCAGCAACTGTCCTTGGCAGCCATCTATAACCCTGGCATTTCAAAATCCTGGGCTCTCCACTGAAATCCACAGTTCATCTTCACGGCTCCATCATCCAGCATGCAGAGACGCCAATAGCCCTGCCTCACACCACACAGTAAGCATTTACAAAAAAAAAAAAAGAAGAAGAAGAACAAGAACAAGAACAAGAAAGAAAAAATGAAAAGAAAATGAAAATGAAAATGAAAAATAGAACTGTGTTGCAAATCCAATGACCCTTTCTTTCCTACATTTATAATACTTCCATAGTACCAAGTGGACTATCAAATTTGATAAATAATAGGGGAGTAAAGCATATTTTGAAGAACAGGAAAACTTCAGCATTCTACTTACTGTCCCAATGAATAAAAACTAGCCAAATATCAGTGGTGCTAATTCCTCAAACAATTGTTACCTGGCTGTAATCACCGGTCCAAAACTTTCATTTCTTCCTGTGCTGTATACCAGTACATTTCTTCTTAATTAAATCCTGCTCAAGTTCTCAGGACATGGTCAGAATGCAGTCAGCCACTAACACAAACTGCCTTTAGCCAGTGACAACAAAGTTTTTCTTTCACTCATGTATCAAGGCTCCACATTCCATAGTATTTTCTTCATTTAGGTCTTTCCACTCTCATGAGAATTGGAGCACTGCAAGGCATCTCATAGTCCTTCCACATTCCTCCTGCAAATCAGGTCCAAGACCAAAAGAGTCCAGTTTCTAGTAGCAATGGCTCTGCTCTTGGTATCAATTTCTCTTTAGTTATTTATATCCACTTTGCTGGGACAAAACACCCAACCAAAGGAAGCTGATAGAAGAAAATGATTTATTTTGCCTTATAGTCTTGAGAGACAGCATCACGATGGCAGGAAAAAGATGGTAGAGCACAGTCTGGATGTCACAGTTATGCCTCAGCAGGTGGAAAGTAGCAAGAGAGTGAGCTAAGTTCCAATAAAGGCTGCTGGCTGTAACACACAAGCTGACCTCTCAGAAACACACCTCCTCCAGTCAGGTTGCACTTTCTAATTGCCATTATCTGGGGACCAAGCATTCAGAACACATGAGTTTATGGGAGACATAATTAAAACCACCACATACATTATATGTCTTTTTATCCCAATCTTCCATGTGTTTGTTCAGGCTTGTTTCCTCTCTTACAAATATTTGGTTTCTATATGAATTCATCACTCAAGGCCAATGTCTTTCCTGAGATATCTTCCTTTTATCTCAACTTAGTCTGTTTCCTCTCTGTTATCCTTGTTCACTATCCTGTTTTCACACATTCCTGAAATTGTTGTCTTCCATGTAGATCTCCTTTATAAAAATTGTGAGGGCCAAAAGGGCAGATTCTCTGTTGTCACCCCTATAACCTCATTGTTTGGTCACAAGACACTCAGTAAATATCTGCAGACATGTTTTTACATAAAACTAGGGATATTCCCATATGAGGTAATTATGCCTTGTGAGCACAGTTGGTCAGAAAACTACCTTCACAGGCTGAGAGATTGCCTTGTCTGTCATGAAAGCCCTCTCAGCTTGTCACAGCCTCAGAGGGGTCCCACCATTTCAGCCAATGTCCTGGAAATAAGAAACAAAAAGAAAGGGCATATTAAACTAATACAAGAATCACCTGTGCAAATGAAAGCTGACATTGTACATTGAAATGCTTCAAGATCCAGTAAAAATAAGCAACAAGAATGGTATCATTATTCTGTCAGAACCAAACTCTTAGTGTTGGGTGGAAGCACATGACACACGGGTTTTTGTCTCTGAGCACTTGTGTACCAAGCAATAGGAAAATATCCAGCACTAGGAGAGTAGACTAAAACACTAAAGGGCTTAAAATACAGTCATCCCAGAGGACCTGACTCTACCAGGACTTCATTTTGGTTTCCAGATATTTCCCTAAACACAGTTATTTCTTATCCAGCTTCAAACATGTTAGTCCTTATTTGATTTGCCTGCTCAAATCACAAGGTTTAACTGAGGAATTAATGTCATTTGGATAAACTTCACCCAACATTTTACTCTATGGACAATGAAGAATGCATTAGACACATATAATTAAATTACTTTCCCACCTTATATTTGTAAATTAATTATGTTTAAAATAGATCCCTTCTTGAACGGAAGCCTAAAGATGAAAGGGGAGGTGGGTGTACACAAAACTGATGGCAACATAAATCCATCCTGTAGAAATCATCTTCTGGGATACCATTCTACAAGACATTACCCTCAATCAGTGGGAGGAGGACGCAAACCAAAGAGCTCTACAAAAGGTGGAGAAAGCATTACCCTACAACCATGGTCTCTGGCTGGTAACTCCCAGGGCCCATATTAGGTTTCCTCCCTACAGGGAGCTGTTGGTCAGTGAGACACAAAGACAGGCAACTGCCAAAACACTTGGTTACCTGCAAGATCTAAAAGTTAAGTTTCTATTGCTGAAGACACCATAATCTGCAGCCACAGGACATCAAGTGATTATGTTGGAACTGAGAGGGAATCCAGTTCTCTCCCAGCTAGCCCTCATAGTGCTGGAAAGTGCTATGAGAGTGGCTGGAGAATAACAGTTGCCAATAGATTGAATAATAGAATAGAAGATTCTGCCAGATACAAAATCAACCAACCAAGCAAGAAGGATACACTTGTGTAATAGCAGCACACAGCCAGTGCAGGTAACCAATTGCCCATGGCTTGGACATGAGACCCACTCAAGTGAGGAAGCACTCATATCTGGCTCTGGGAAGTACACCAGATTCCCTGGATTAGGAAACCAGTGGGATCCAGAGAGAACTTCCACTGCTTTTTACTAAGAAGAGTGGGTATAAACTAGGCTTATCCCCCTTTAATCCCATGTGCTCTCACTTTTGGTTGGAGAATTTGTTCTATATTGCAGATGGAGGAATACTGGGGAGAACAAGGAAGAGAGAGAGCCAACTATCTACCATGAAATGAGACACACCTCCACCTCATCTGCCCAGGTCCAGAAGTCACTACAGAGGAAGCGGTGACAGGAATTCTGCCCTCAGGGCTAGCTTGAAAACCATTTCTAAGGAAATGGTGACAGACTCTGTGGTCTCTCAAACCTCATGAAGACAGACATTCAGAGACTCCCGAGAAAGCAACACTAAACTGGCCCCTATCTCTATCTTATCGGACAAAGCTCAGGGAGCATCTTAGAAAAGGGGTTTGAAAGATTGTAAGAGCTTCAGGGTGGACAGGAATAGCCTGAGATATTGTGTTTCCCCCATCCCTGCAAAGACTGACTGAGGTCTGTTGGTCCCCACAATGAATACCAAAAACCCCACTGAAGACCCTCAGCAGAATTATGGCAAGAGAGGAGGGGTCTCTAATAGCAATCTTTTCATAAAACATCAATAAATTTAAAATAAAATAAAAAGGATGTAAAGGAGATAGCTATGTATATGTAAATATATATATATGCACATGTACATTCATATCTCTCTGCCTCAGTGAATCTGAAACCCAGAGAACTACATTGGGTTCTTGTTTGTCTAGATTGTGTATCTTTCAATTACTAGTTAATTAAAGCCAAATATGCTGATGTTTTGAATTTTACTAAAGGTTTGATAGTAGAGGTAGATATATAGATAGTTAGGTAGATAAACAGATAAATGCACTTGCATATGCACTGGCTGACCAAACTGAAAAGCTCATTATATATTCTTTCACTTTCATAGTTTCATTCTCACAAACAAACCTAGTAAATACATTTCCAAGAATATGAAGCTTAATATAGCTGTTCCGAAAGGAATCACCGGCCTGTTTACTGCACTTATGGACAATTTGTGAAAGAAGAGGCCAGAAATCAGCCTAATTACCAGAGTGACGGTTGTGCTTGTTAACACCAGCTTTGTGACCAAATGTTATCTCACAGTTGTCACAGCACATGGGGGTTTCATTATGAGCATAATAGTGAACAAGATCACATGAAAAGCTATTGATTGATCTGCCACACAAAGGAAGGACACACTTGTCTCTATTATAACATGTTACATCTTGGACTATATGCGGCAGATGTAGCTCAGCAATTCCTCTTGCCTGAGAAGAGCAATTTTAATACTGTCCTGCTTCTTGGCTGAGTGTTTGCCAATTAGAGTCCCTTTCCTATTTGCATATGTCATCAATGGGCTGAATAAACTAAGAAATTATGCTACTCCAGCCCCCTCCTCATCTTTAACCAAGGCTCAATCGATTCTCTTGAATTGAATCCAGGAGAGGCCTGGGTTGTGCAGTATTTACTTAGCAATTGTCGTTTCTGGCAATAAAAACAAACTACTGCTTTGTACGAGGTTAGTTTCATGTGAGTTTCAAGAGATTCATATACATTTAGGCAATCCAGAAAAAAGCAAGGAAGGGAAGCTAGTCTCTTGTAGACCCCCTGCCGTAACTTGCCAGACTTAGGTGGCAGAAGGGTTCCCATGATCCCAAAGTAACTGAAGTGATGATTGCTATAGTCCACTAGACTTTTATTTTGATTGATTCACAAAAGCCCAACAGACCATTTAAAAAAAAGAACTGTCATCTTTATTTTCACATGAACTCAATGGATAGCATAATCTGAAAGTCAGTTTGTTTATTAAGGGGAGCTGGCACAAAGTGTCATCCTATCCACTGATGAATGATGTATTAGGCAGGAAATAGATATCCCCACCAACTCAATTTTCCTGTGTGCTTATTGAACAGATACAATTTAATAAAGAATATAACATACTTAAAATCTGTCTACCAGTAATAGTTTAATTAAACTGACACTTACTTCAAAAAGAAAAAAGAAAACATTAATTTTGTATATAAAGGGCATGGCATTATTAAAGTGCAATTAAAAACAACATTCACTTACAGTTAACAGCTAAAACAACTTAATTATTTAACACTGGATTGTCACTTGTGACTAACTTCACCTCTTTGATGTGGAGATGTTCTGTGTCCCTGCTGATTGTTATGGTTTGTTCCTTGGAATACCAAGTGGGGTGACATCCTCAGAACATCCACTTCTACATTACGCGTCTCTGCTGCTTGTGTGCATTGCAAAAGGTAAACAGTTAAGCGATAGACTTGCAGTGCTCATGGTGTCCTGTGAGGAAATCGTGACTATAAAGCAAATGTGAGGCAAAGGTGCCCATACTCTGCATTCTTGTTCAGCATAGTCCCGGAAGGCTTAGTTAGAGGAGAAGACAAGACGAGGTGCAAAAGAGATACAAATAGAAAATGAATAAGGCAACTTATGCATATTTTCATCTGATATGGTCCCATCCTTAAGAAGCCTTAGGGACTACCTCAGAAAATTCTTTTATCAGTTAAGTACTTTCAATAAGATAATAGTATACAAAACCAATATATAGATCAGTAGCTTTTCAATATACCAAGACAGAACTTGCTAATCAAGAAATTAGGGGAAATATGCCATTAAAAAAAGAAGTCTTCCCTCTCTCCACTCTCTCAAATAAATAAATAAAAATAAAATATAAAACAAATTCTTTAACAAAAAGGTCTGGAGGATGGGTTAGTGATTAAGGCACTTGCTTGCAAAGTCTAAGGTTCAATTCCCCAGTATCAACATGAGCCAGATGCACAAGATGGCACATGTGTCTGGAGTTTGTTTGCAATGGCTAGAGGCCCTGGAGCACCCATTCTCTCTCTCTCTCTCTCTCTCTCTCTCTCTCTCTCTCTTCCTCTCTCTCTCCCTTTCTTCTCTCTCTATCTCCTCTCTCTTAAATAAATATAAAATATAAAATAAATGTTTTAAAAATAAACAAGTCACTTATTCTGAAAATGTTAGGCAATATTATGCTTTTTCTTAGGATACTTTCAGCAATATGATAAAGCATTATATAATCTATAGAGATCATAAATGTTGGACTATGCTCTCTAATTTCCAGTCAAAAATATCTAAGTTCTACATAAGTGATTGTAGGCAAGGGTTTAAGTTCTCTCAGTAGCCTGGCCTAGAGATAATAGAACTTGTGTAATAGGGTTGTTTCAGGATAAAATGATAAGTACATTCAGGCATTTAGAATGCTGATTCACACTTAAATGTGCTCAAAAATATTAACTGTGATCAATATTATTGTGAATAAAAATCAAGACATTAAGCAAAAAATGAATGTACCATAGTAGATTAATTTAGTATACAAGAGATAATTTAAAAATTTGAGCAAACTTGTTATCAGCAAGCTTCTTAAATAATATCAAAATTTCCATAAAGTGAGTTTGGAGAGATGGCTCAGTTGTAAAGCATTGGGTCTTCATGCTTGTGTAGCTAACGTTCAGATTGCCAGCAGCCATGTAAAAGTGGCACACACCACTTTGAACTCAGCCCTGGGAAGGTTGAGACGGATTCCTAGGAGCTCAAGAGCTAGTAACCAAATTATCAAGAGACCTTCTTACAAAGAATAAGGTGGATAGCAACTGAGAAAGACATCTAACATTGACCTCTGACCTCTACATGTGGGCACATGTGCCCATGCACACTTACATATATACAAATGCACATATACACACACACACACACACATGCACATACACACTGAAATAAGGTCCAGAAAGTTAGAAAGATTTATTAAGGGCCTGTGAAGATGTCTTATAGGATAGAACAATTGCTAAGCAAACCTGAGTAACTGATGTCAGATCTCAGATTCTATTTAAAAGCCAGAAATGGTAATGTATTTCTGTAATCTCAGTTTACAAAGGGTAAGATAAGGGAAAGAGGCATGATAATTTCTCAAAAGTTCACAGACATTGCCTCAAACAAAGCGGAAGAGGAGGATCGACACCCAAAAGTTGTCTTGTGAGTTCCACATGGATGCTGT
The DNA here is from genome assembly GCA_036365145.1 of Orientallactaga sibirica. Taxonomy (NCBI): domain Eukaryota; kingdom Metazoa; phylum Chordata; class Mammalia; order Rodentia; family Dipodidae; genus Orientallactaga; species Orientallactaga sibirica. The sequence goes on from JAEOAD010000027.1 coordinate 6,294,443, forward strand.
AGCATGTGTGTGTCCACACACATGTGCACACATCATACATGCATATACACCATAATACAGAAGATGTATTAGGTTAAATTGGATATATAGCATTTGCAACTTTAATTTACTCCATGTAGCAACATATTTATATAAAATATATAACACCTCTAATTTGGAATGCGCTCCTAAGAGAAAAACTTAGAATTTAATGTATTGAAGTTTAGTCTGTGAAAATTTGATTTTCTACTATTACAGATAAGAACACTGAGGACCAGACAGGCTACCAAGGACAACTCAGACAAAAAATAAAAATAAAATATGTGTGTATTAGCCAGCCATGCTAATAGTCTTTCTACCACTTATATCCACCATTGTCCTCATAAGTGGGAAATCAGCTTGAAATCATCTTTGTGTCTAAAGCTGAGGTCTCAGAATCCAGCATAGACTAAAAACTCTCTAGTGTGGGCAACATCTTGAGAACCTGGCCTTTTGTTGACCTCTGTCTGACAATTTTAGGCCCATCTCCATTCATGTGTTCATATGATAAGAACTATGCAAAGTAAGGGCTGGAAAGATGGATCAGTGGTTAAAAGTAAGCTTGTTTGCAAACCCTGAAGGCCCAGGTCTTCAGTATCCCCCATAAACCAGATGCACAAAGTACTGCATGCATCTGGAGTTTGTTTACAGTAGAAAGAGGACCTGGCATGTCTATTTTATCTCTCTCTCTCTCTCTCTCTCTTTCTCCCTCTGTCTCTACTTGCAGATAAATAATAAATAGAAATTGAAAAAAAAATAACTAGGTAAAATGAGAAAAATGATACAGACATAAAGCCCATATAAGATAGAGATAAGAAATATGTGTGGTGGCCCACTCTTTTTTTACCACAACTCTAAAGAGGTTGAGATAATCTTTGCTCAGAGAAATAGTGAGTTTAAGGACAACCTGGGCTACGAAGTAAGCCTTAGAAAAATAAGAAGGAATCAAGACAGACATACATGCAACACTTGGATAACTGGGCAAGCTTTGTGATGTGTTGAGCTGTACAAGGTGGTATGTAATGGGCAGCAGAGAACAGAAAGGAGTGGCTGCTATATGGTGGTCCCATCAGGATGTGCTTTCCAGGTGGCTACAGGACTTGAGCTAAAATTCAAAAGTACTCAAATCCACAGAGAGTCAGAAAAAGAGTAGGAGTTTACTATACTAGTTTAATGAAAGGCAAGTGAGGCAAACATATTAAGGCTGAGAGAAAAAGGGAGTATAAGGGTAAGTGGTAAGGCACCAATAGGAGATGGCTGAGACTGAACCAAAAATTGCTACAAAAAGTATGGGTTAAAGTTGGGTAGGGTATATGAAGCAGTTTAGTGATGGGCCTTCCTAGATAGACATTTCATTTTTATTATTTTTTTTAAAATTTCTATTTGTTTATTTGCAAGTAGGGAGAGAGAAAATAAGGTAGAGAGAGAGAGAGAGAGAGGGAGGGAGGGAGAGAAACTGACATGCCAGGCCTCCTACCCCTGCAAACAAACTCCAAATGTTTGCACCACTTACCACTTTGTGCATCTGGCTTTATATGGGTACTAGGGAATTGAACCTAGACAATCAAGCTTTTTTTTTTTTTTTTTTTTTTTTTTTTTTTTTTTTGAGAGAGAGAGAGAGAGACACAGAGAGAGACAGAGAGAGAGGGAGAGGAAGACAGATAGAGACGGGTGCTCCAGCAGTCTCTCAGCTGCTGTGAACGAAATCCAGATGTGTGAGCCCCTTGTGGTCAAGTGCAGCATTGTGCCCTTGCATCACTGCATCTGGCTAAACGTGGGACCTGAAGATTGGAACCACTGGAGATAGGAACTGGCGTTCTTTAGGCTTAGGAGGCAGGCGCCTTAACTGCTAAGCCATTTTTTTTTTTTTTTTTTTTTTTTGGAGAGAGACACACAGAGGGGGGCGGGAGGCTAGCAAGCACTTTTAACCACTGAGCAATCTCTCCATGTCATAGCTGAACATTTCTAAGACTAAAATGAAAGAAAATTCTCATGGTAATTGAACCTCATTGGATTTCTCTTATAAACATAGATGTTTCCTAAAAGCTCCCTTTGCCTAATAGGTCTGAAAAAAAGTAGAGAAAAGAAATCAAATAGAAGGTACATCAAGGAGCTTCTTGGCCATACTGCCCTCCCTGCTTTGTCTGCTTGCACACATTGAACCATTACAACTCTGCCACCCAATTTCTAGCAAAAGAGGCAAAGGTCACTTGATTAAATTTTACCCAGGCAATCATGCCAGCTCACTCAGTGAATCCTGGAGAGATGGCTTAGTAGTTAAGGCCTTTGCCTGCAAAGCTTAAGGACCTTGTTCGACTCTCCAGGACCCACGTAAGCCAGATGCACAAGGGGTCACATGCATCTGGAGTTCATTTGCACTGGCTTGAGGCCATGGCAAGCCCATTCTCTCTCTCTCTCTTTCAAATAAATAAATTATATTTTTTAAAAGTCCTCTACTTAGTGGATTAATAAGAAATTAATAAGCAATTAAAGATAAATGAACAAAAAACTTAAAAAATTACATTGACCTGGCAGTGAGGTGTTCTTTTTTCCTCCCAGAAAAAAACTGAGATTTAAAAACCATCAGCCAGGCGTGGTGGTGCACATCTTTAATCCCAGCACTCAAGAGGCTGAGGTAGGAAGATCCCTGTGAGTTTGAGGCCAGCCTAAGGCTGCAGAGTGAATTCCAGCTCAGCCTGAGCTATAGAAAACCCTAACTTGAAATAATAAATAAATAAATCAAAGTCACTTTACTGTTCTTGCATTCTTCCTGTTAGACTGAAAAACAATCAAAATAAAGTTAGAGAAAAATAAAGCTGTCCAAATATAAAGAATGTTCAGTTTTGAAACTCAAACAATGGCTAATGCCATTACATTTGTTTTGAGATATAAAATGTCTTCTCATCATACTGATTGAAGCAAAAGCTAAATAGGGACATAGTAGGTTATGGAGATGGCTGCAACATTGTGGGGTAGTGCTGGCTTAACAATCCATGTTCCAAATAATCATTTCATTTGTAGACTGAGACTACTTTATTTATTTATTCATCTTTTGTTTATTTATTTATTGTCTTTGTTTTCCTTGCTTTAGCTCAGGCTAACCTGGAATCACTCTGAAGACTCAGGGTGGCCGTGAACTCACAGTGATCCTGCCTCCCAAGTGCTGGGATTAAAGGTGTGTGCCACCACGCCCAGAAAGAATACATTTTAAAATTAAAACTCACCCTCAACTTAACTCTTGTCAGTTCCAACATCTCTCCACAATGCTTCAAACAACTATGTCTTCCTTTCATCTACAAAAACCAAAGTATATTTTTAAAAACAAGAGTTTTTCCTACTGTGTTCAGTTGTTATCTTTCTCGGGTCTAGTAATTACGACTGCAAGCTGGGAAATATAAGTAACATTTTGGTCTTTTTTTTCTGACCAAAATATTGGTTAACCTTTGGTAAATTGCTTAACCCTACCATGTCACTTGATCCGCCTCTGTTTTCAAAGGTGAAGAGAACTTCTTGCTTACCTCCAGAAAGTGTCTGGTTCAGGCGAGTAAGCACACATCTATTAAACGCTCAGAACAGAAATACAATGCAATGATGAAATAGTAGGATTCTCTCAGCAGATCTTTAAATCAAGCATCAAGTCTACTAATTCTAAACTTCTACAAAATGTTACCTAAGCAGAAGAACATGGCCTTCCGCAAGATGGGTCCGTTCAGGGTGGACAGCAAGTGCCTCCCTGAGAACAAACACAAAAGCAAAACAATGGTGGCAAGAAAGTGAGAAAGTTAAATAAAAAGAAAGCACATTTCCTTCTTTTAATTTTCTGTGTGTATGTGTATGACATGTTTGTATATGTGTTCATGAACATGCCACAACATGCCTAAAAAGTTCTGAGGCAACCTCTGGCATCTGTCCTCTTCTTGTTCCACCCTACTTGAAACAGGGTCACCCTTGTTATTTTGTTTTAGCCACTTTGCTGCATGGACACTAGTCTAGCTGGCCTGTGAGCTTCCAGATTCTCCTGTCTCTCCCTCCCATTGTTGTGGGCACTTTGGGATCACAGATGCATTTGCCACTTTGCTTCCAGTTTATGCGAATACTGCAAGTCAAACTCAGATGGCAGTCTTGCAATAGCATGCCGTTACCCACCAAGCCATCTCCCCAGCTCCAGATTTGTTTTTTAACAAGACCTATAGGAGGTTGGAGGTCACAAGGCCTGCTCTCTAGCAGGCATACCCCTCCTGCACTTCGCTGCTGTGGAATAAAAGAGCAGGTTCTGAGCATTACCGACTTTAAGGGCACAGACTGCTGAATGAGCACCGACTTCAGAAGGTGCTGCTGGTGGATAAAGAATGATACACCATAAGTGACTGCATTTCCTCTTCTGATTTAAAGGTGTTTTATTAGACAATACATGCCATCTTTTCTTTATGTTTCACACTTAATCCTGCAAATAGAGAGGTATTATGTGGGAAGCTGTGTGGGGTGCTTAAAGACCTGCACACCATCAGTATTGCAATTAAAATTGGCATTTATAAAAGTATACTTTGATTCCCAATCTTGTTTTTACAAGTGCAAAATCACATTAGAAAACAATGTGATGCTAATTAAAGTCCTGTCACCCATAAGACCTTAGTGAATTGCATTTGTAATAGGCTCTGATGCAGAAGCAATTTCTGCCGGGGAAACTTAGCAGGTTATATGACTACATTTCTTGTTACTCTATTAAAATCAATGCTACCTCTGTATATGTTACGTTCATGTTTCTATCTCTAAACTGAGCATGAAATGTCATGTCTTCTAAAGTGAAATTTAAAGGCTGAAAAAAAAAAAACTGTCTTCTACTTGCATATTTAAAAAGCAATCAAAAGGCCAGTCATGCTATTGATTTCCCTGCTAAAACTTAAGAAGACTGATTGAATCATCAACTTATAAGGACACATCATACTCAAATTGCACCTTACAAAAACAAAAGTGACCCTTGACCCCGGCTTCTATACAGTTTATAAATAAAGGTATAGTCAAAATGAAGGAAAATTTTATTGGCACATAATTTGAGGGTATGCACTTGTCTAGAAATTCCTAGGTCAGCTCTAATTCACAACACGGCAGTTAGTGAAATCCAGCCCTAATGGGCATTCGGACGTGAAGTCAGGCACAGTTCCTCTTGATTCCAGACACCATCACTACAGGCCTGTTGATGCAAAGAGATGGAAACCACATAGACTGGAATCTGAAAACCCTTCAGAGCTTGCCTTGACCTTTACAAATGGCCATGGCAGTTACTTAACAGCTCTGTTCATGCAGATGTCTGTGTGTGCGATTTAAATAGCACTGGGATTGTGCCATTTTTATGTAGAAAATGCCATTTCAGTTACAAGTAACAAAACTCACAGAATTTTTAATGACTTACCCACACAACCAAGTTTCAACCATCCAGACTAGCATTAATGTAGCTGGGAGGAAGTGAAATGGTCAGGGTTTCTGTTATCTAGGAGATCCATTATAAGTGAGTTTTAAGTTCAAGAGTCTCAAAGTGTATTGAAATTATTAAAGATATCAGAAATGAATCTATGAGGTTACCCATAAATGTGTGGTTACAGACAGGTTTCTAATCATAAGAGCTTCTTTGTCCAAAGCCCCCACCATATGATCTGATCTATCTCTATATTTCTATCTCCTATCTAGCTATCACCTATCCATGTATCTTATCTGTGCATCTATCAGTTATGGGTCTACATGTCATCTATTTATATTTTATCTCAACGAGTAAAAGAAATGGATAGAGATGCAAAACTCTGAAAACTATGCAATGATGTAAATGTCCACAAAGAAATAGTGTAAATAGGACAACAAACCATTGAATCTTCAAAGTGACCATGATAGGAATGTCATAGTGAATATGGACAATGGTACATTTGGGAATATGAATCAGAGAGTTGTGTAGGAGGAAAATAAAAAGAGCCAGAGATTTAATGGCCATATATGAGCAATAGGCAAAAAGGAAAGGAAACATCAAATGAATCAGCATGTTTGGAAGTAAGAAATGTTCTATGGTAAGATGAAGGGAAGTACAGGGAACCAGGCAAGAGACCAAAGAAAAGAGTGTATATTTCATCTTGCCAGGGAGTGGCAGGCATTGGAAAGCAGAACCCATAATTATAGTAAACCCAATAAACAGAGTAAATATGAGGAGGAGACTGGAAATAGAAAAGGGAAATGATGCAGTTATTTTCTTCCCTTTAAAGCTACATCGTGCTTCCTTTTGTGTTCTGCTTTTCTCATCCTTTCATTTCTCTTCGAGAGGAACAAACAAGCAAAAATAATTTACAATCATAGATTATGAGAACCCACAGTCCATCTGCTTAGTTTCACCACGACAGAATGTGTGAGTGTATTTGGGGCGAGACGGGTGGGCACTATTGTATACCAATGAAATGATCTGATATATAAAACCCAGATTCTGTCCAGCTTTTTTTTTAATTCCATGGTCAGTATTATAATCCTTCTTAAAATTGCTCCTAGGGATTCAACTTCAAGAATCCCCCTTCTTTTTATCTTTTTTAAAAGAAGTCAATTGTTCCTAGAACAAATGTTCACAATGCATGTCCCACAAAGGACAGCAATTGCATCCAAAAGTGAAACCGGTAAACAGCCACTGGCAATAGAAATTTATGGAATTAGAAAAACCGGACTGGTTAAAATCCAGGACTGCATTCATTGTTGCAAATGATTGGATTCATGTCTCATCACATTTACATTGTGAAGATTGAATATAGTATGATTAGGCATTATTTTAACAACTACATTAAAATACAATTTAAAATAAAATGGTCCTTCATATCATACTAATATCAGTGTTTTAAATAACAAAAGAGATTTTTTTTTAAAGGGAAAGATTAGCATTTTGTTTCAATCAGTACAAGCAATGAGATTCCAGTTGGGGTCTCAAAGATTCAGGATTTTATTAATATTCCAGAGACGCATTTGTGTTGCCTCTGGGTACACTGAAAAGCCACTTAAACCTCACTTAAAACAGCACTACAGGATCAAATTGATGTGCATCACCCATTTACAATAAAACTTGATTATTATAAAGGCATACATATTTGCATAATTACATGTTTGATTTTTTGATAATGCGGCATACAAGACAAAATGTTGCCTCGTGTAGAAACACATCATCAAAAGGCACCATCTGCTGTAGTATTTAATGCACTGCACACTGATCAAAAATGTTGAAGATGGATTTGAGTATCAAAAGGAAAAAAAAAGATCTCAGTAGTATTTATACAGGCAGTATGGCTGACTGGATCATGTAGAAAGGAGAAATAAAATGCAGGCAAGACAGGATATGAAAAGGTAAGTCACGTACATTTTTAAACATCTTTAAACACAGAAATGAACGCTAGCATGAATATGGGATAAGAGCTTTGACATGTGTTTATATGATGTCACCCTTACATTTAGTAAATGTTCAGATTCCAGATTCTATATTTAGAAATGAACCACTTTAGAATAATTGCTTGTGAATAGGGTTATCCTTGGAGAGGCTTCCGATATGTATAGCAGTGTATTTGAAAAGAAGAAGGAAAGAAAACCTTCATTTGTCATTATGCACTAGGTTGAAAACAGTAGGAAATTATCTTAGTAGTAGTAATGATGTTTTCTTTCTTTTTCTTTTTCTTTTTTTCTGTTTGTTTTTTCAAGATAGAGTTTCACTGTAGTCCAGGCTGATCAAGAATTCACTATGTAGTCTCAGGCTGGCCTTGAACTCATGGCAATCATCCTACCTCTTCCTCCCAAGTGATGGGATTAAAGGCGTGAGCCACCACAAGTGGCTCCATTTTGTTTTTCTTTACTTTGTCTTTCATTGCTTATTTCTGTACTTGGTTTTGTTTACAAAACTTTCCTACTTTTCTTTTTAAAATATTTTTATTTATTTATTTGCAAGCAGATAGAGAAAAAAGAGAAATGCCAGAGAGTAGGAGTGTGCCAGGGCCTCCAGCTACTACAAATGGACTCCAGATGCATGTGACACTTGGTGCATCTGGCCTTAACTGATAAGCCATCTCTGCAGCCCCATTTTCATATTTTTCATACAATATGCCTTTCATAATTATATCACATAAAAAATTGAAAATTAAGCATAAAAACTAGAGGTCCCTTACTGGGGAGATGGACCAGTGGATAAATCCCTCACACACAAATTTAGGGCCTTGGGTTCCAGTTCCCAGCATCCATGTAAATGCTGAGACTGGCAGTGTGTGCCTGTAATTCCAGACCTGGGGTGGCCAACAAAATGGTTGTGGGCTATCAGAATCTGCTTGTCTAGCAGAATTGGTGAGCTCTGACTTCAATGAGAGACTTGTCTTAGAAATATAAGCTTGGCAGCAATTGAGAAATAAATCTGACTTTGAACTCTGGACTCTGCATGCACTCACATACATGTGGCCACACACATACACACAAAGACATACATGTGAATATGTGTATACACATACGAATATGTGTACACACATACTCACACATACATGCACACCCCAAAAATTAAGCAAATAATATATTGAAAATTTATTTTCTGAAAGAACTAGTCTCAGGAAAGGAATATAGAAATGAAAGAATTTACACATACACATGCAATAGAAACATGCAAAACACACTTTAAAATGTTTAGTAGTCCTCTTGGAAGAATAGAAAATATGACTACAATATAAATAGAAACTTCTGGGCTACAAGCGTGTTCAGGTTGTCTCATGGTTGGGAAGTAAAGTGGCAGATCATAAGAGCAGAGTGTTAAAGGTGGAGCTGGGCTCTCCGATGAGAATGAGGACCACTTCACCTGTACTAACGTGGATTTGCCCTCCAATGGGAAGACCTCTGAGCCAGAGAGCCATTTGCTTAGGACCTGTAAACCATCAAGATGCTGATTTAGGTTTTTGTTTTATTATGTGAGTCCTCAGCAACATGTCTTATTTAAGAAAAAGAGTCCTACAGATGAAATCAAGACAAAATAAAACAAAAGAGTGGTGAGTTAAGGAAACTGGAAACTGAAAAATGGCAAATTTGAATTAAACCAGGGTCCTACTGGTAGTTGAAAGCCAAGACAAATTTAATATATTACTATAATCATGTTAATGTTACAGGTAACATCAAGACTTATTTGTAGTCAATACAAGAATTGTGAAGTAACAAAAAATTTTTAAAAAGAATAATAATACCAAGTCAGTTGATTTAATTGTGAGAATAGAGAGAGGATATGTTCTGAGGAAAACTTCTATAGGTTTTCCAAAGGAGGAACCTGGATCTGAGGAAGCACAGACCACTGATCAGCTGCTGGAAATGTCTCAGGTTGAAACTAGCTCTGGGAAATTCTAGACTTGATGATCCTTGATGTTGGCCACTCCCTAATAATTCTATTTCCTGTTGGAATTCACTGCCTGAAATCATGGCATATACTGGGCCAGAGCTGGGTGAGAAGGCACCCATGCAGATGAAATATGCCAATGGGGAGCAATTGTCTGCTCTTAATGGACACTTTTGGGCTGACCATACCTCTGAACTTCATAGAGAAGAATGCATAAGGGCCATAACCAAAAGAGGTTGTTTGTGTACACATTTACATACCTTGCAGATTTCTAAGATGTAAAGATCCAAAGCAACTCAGTGTCTTGGGAGGAAAAACTATGGCCAACACAAACTTCTTACAATCTAGACAGAGCCAATTGTATAATCCCAGCACTGAAAAGACTGAAGCAACCTGGGCTACATGGTATGTGCCAAGACAGCCTGGGCCACAGTGTGAGACTTTATCAAAGAAACAAACAAACAAAAAGATCTGGGAGAAACAGAGAGAGAGAGAGAGAGCAACTGTTGGGAGAAATACATTAAGATAATGGAAAATGTGCCCGGGGATCCTGAGATCAGTAGAGAACAATTTTTTTTTTTTTTTTTTTTTTTTTTTTTGCAAATAAATCTTAGATTCCCAGTGAGGCATTTACTATTTATTTTTTTATAAATTTCTCTTACTTTAAAAATATATATGTTTTAGGCAAGTCCAACAGAACCCACCCACCCCCTTTTTTATGTAAGAGAGTAAGAGGGAGAGAGAAAGAGGAGAGAGAATTTGTGTTCCAGGGCCTCCAGGAACTGCAACCAAACTCCAGATGCATGTGCTCCCTTGTGCACATGTGTGACCTTATGCACTTGCATTACCTTGTGCATCTGGCTTACATGGGATCTAGAGAGTCAAAGATAAGTCCCTAGGTTTTTCAGGTAAGCACTTTAACTGCTAAGCCATCTCTCCAGCCCCATTTTATGTTTTCAAAAATTTATTTATTTATTTGCAATGACAGAGAGACAGAGAGGACAGAGAGAGAGAGAGAGAGAGAGAGAGAGAAACAGACAGAGTGTGTGCAAGTGAGTTGCAGGGCCTCTAGCTACTGCAAATGAACTCCAGATGTATGAGCCACTTTGTGCATCTGGCTTGAAATGGGTTCTAGGGAACTGAACCCAGGTTGTTAGCATTTGCAGGCAAATGCCTTAACTGCCAAGCCATCCCTGAACTCCTTTTTTAAATGTTTAGTGGTTCCTTTGTGTGTATATGTGTGTGCATGTTCATGCATGTGCAAGAGCACATGTATGTGCAAATGCACAAGTTTGTATGCACGGATATAGAAGCCAGAGGACAACCTTGGCTGTCATTCTTCCCAGATGCCATCCATGTTGTTATTGTGGTTCTCTTTGCTTTGATTTTTGGCCTGGCGCTTTCGAAGTGGGCTAGACAGTCTGTGTGCTGTGGGGACTGTCCTGGTGGCAAGAGATGTGGGGCAGGCATCAGGCTGAGAATAGGAGTGATACTGAGCAAAGTCTAAAACTCCTACATATGAATCTGCCCATCCAGGTCATGCAGAAGGAAGCAGGTCACGTGGCTCCTATGTAATTCTTTGACAGAGTGGGTTTCAGCCCTCACATGTCTTGATTACAGTGTGTTGACCTTCATCAGGACTGTTCCTGGCATTGAGTGTTAAGGACAGGACATCTGATGGCAACAGAGAACATTTAAAAAATTTCCATCTTTTCTCTGGGAGAAGAGATAACAACAAGAAACTGAAGAAGAACAGACACAAAGTTCTATTTTCACAGAAACTAGGCATCAGAGGATAATTTTGTGAAGTAACTGCGATCACATAACACTAAAACTCAAGAGTCAGGGCATGGAGGCTTGCCCAGAGCTAGTAGATGCAGGACTCGGAAATTCTAAGAAAACATTTTCAAGTAAAAATAAAAAGCAAAAGAAAATACACCATACAAAGTTTCTATTTAATAAAAAAATTAAAAATATTAATTAAGATAGGCAAATAAATCCTACCTGAGCAGGAATTTCTGGGAGACAGACACAGATCAAATATTACACAACGGAGGAAGAAATAGAATGAGAGACGAGTGAAGGTCCAGTCATGCCAAGGACACATGTTAGACTGCTACTGCCAAAAAGGAAGTAATTAAATAGAGAATAGTGGAGACAAAGCTCAGCAGCTAGGAAAGGAGGGAACCATACAAGACTGGCTGGTTATGCCCCTGGAACTAGACTCTGTTCTAGAAGAATAGAATATCTCATTTTAAAGACAAGCAAGGAATATCTCATTTTAAAGACAATGTATCTTGGTAGCAACAGAAGTGATACTTTTGACCTTGGGTGGTTTGAATTTCACTTACTACTGTGTCTTGCACAATAGGAAGCCTGGATTATTACAAAGTAAGAAAATTCAAGCTCACCCTACGTGGGCATACATTTTCTTAATATTATTTTTGTGTCTGTACAATGTGTAAGTATATTCGTGTGTGTGTGCATGTGTGTGTGTGTGTGTAAGTCAGAAGATAACTCTAGATGCTGATCTTCGCCTTACACCTTGTTTGAAGTAGGGTCTGTCATTTTTCTTCTCTGTGTTTGCCTGGCCAGTTGACCTGAGAGCTTCCAGGATATTATTCTGTCTCCACCTCCTTTTCCTCTATAGGCACATTGGGACTGTAGATAGCTGCCCAGTGTATGGCTTTGACATGAGTTCTGGGGAGCAGAACTGAGGTACTCAGGCATGCGCCTCCAGTGCTGTATTCACTCAACCATCCTCTTTGCTCTGGGCTTATTTCTGCCACACGTCATCCTTTCCTCACTGGCCCTGAGATGTTCATCAGTCAGGATCCTCACAAGCAAACTCTAAAGCTGCTTCCAGGGGAACCATTGTGGCTTGAAATCATAGAAGAACTATCTTCTAAGAAAAATTGTGAAATAAAAAGAAATTGAAAATAAGCAGTAAAAAAAGAAAAGAAACAGTATGAGGAAATAAGTAAATGAATCCTTGTGTTTAGTGACAACTGAAATATTATCAGCCAAATTCTATCAAACATGAAAGAATGTATTGCTGAAAGACTATTAAAATAAACTAATCTACTTATAATTCAATGACTTTCATCTACATAAAACAAGATAGAAAATACTTTAAAAAACAAGGATGGCTTGGTGATGCCTGTAATTCTAGCACTTTGGAGGCTGAGGCAGGTAGATCATGAATTAGAGGGTAGCATCTACCATAAAGCAAGACTTTGCCTCAAAAGTTTTTCAAAAAATTGGAAATAAAAATCCCTCCACTTATAATGGTGTAAGGAATGAAATATTAAAATGAAATGAAGTAAATTGTAGAACTGACTTGATGAGCATTCAGTGTAGACATCTGCTACAAAATTACATCCCAGGGCAAGAAGACTGAGCATCACTAAGAAGTCTGTTCTTTTCGAGCTAATGTAGTGAAGGCCATCTCATGACAGCCACAATGTTCTCAGTGAATCTTGACAAGCTGGCCCTGAAGTGAATATGGAAGAAGGGTAAGTAAGGCAGGAAAATCCAGTGATAAATGGACAAAAGCATGAACAGTTGCCTCACAGAGAACTAAGCATATGAATTAACCATACTCATGATAAATACAAACTGTTTTATCAAAAGATGGAAACACAATGTTTTGTCTATTAAAATGGAAATATTCTTCTCAAAGCACTAAAATTTCCATTGTAATTGCATTATGGAGGAAGCATTCCCACACAAGGATGACAGTATTCAAAAAAAAATCAAAAATGTATGTTTCGTTGTGTCATTCACTTCTTGGAATTCATTGCTTTTGTCTTTTTTGGTGCTGATTTGTTGTAATGATTGGATATATTTATTTACAGTATGATGGCCAATTAAACTTTAGCATAGTACATATTAGGATGTGATTCAACCATGAAAAGAATGAAGATGCTCTTTGCATACTCATAGACACTTTCCAGGTGATATTAAGTCTTAAGATACAAAGCATTATATATTATGTGTCAAATTTTCAATAAGAAAGGAGGAAAACTAAAATATGTATTTCATATATTTGTCCAAAGAGAACTAGAGACACAGAATATTTAAAACTTGGGTAAGTGTTGTGTCCCATAGGGAATGGGAAGAGCAGAGGCATGGAATTCTTAAGCTATCCAAACATATACCTATTACCTGTTATAGTTTTGCATTTTGAAACTTCATGAATCCACCCCCCACAGTCTGTGTATCCATGTGCTATATGCTCAAAATAAAACACAATGTTAAGAACTATCTTAGCACCATCAAAGCCTACCAGGTTATTTCTTCTGAGGATAAATTTTCAAATGTCAGACTTCAGGTATCCATGGTTCCTAGTCATTTTCTGTTTTATTCTTATGCCAAAGGTCAGTGAGGAGAGACTCTGAGGTGTCAAAGTGGGTGAGAGGTGATAATAGCACAGTAGTCCTGGGAATGCTGTGACTGTTTCTTGACTTGTTGTCTTTGATGTAAGAATTTATCCCCAAGTGTTGCTGTCTTCTGCTTCTCTCTCTGATCCTTCATGTCACCTCAGGCAGTTTATGTTCAATCAATCACAGAAACACTTATATGACTGCAAAAATCATTAAGTAATTCAACAAATAATTATTTAGTGCCACTAGGTAACAAGCACACTTTATGTTTCTCCATCAATTATGCAGAGCCTTCTACAGAGTGAAGTGGAAGAAATTTCTAGAAATAACACCAACAAAATAAGCAAATAAATCTAATAATTACAAATTATGGAAATAGATATTATGCAGAAATAAAGGATGGATGTGAGGTTGACTCACCAGAGAAGTTTTCTCTGGAATAATTACACTGAAACCAAGATCTAAGGGAAATCAGAGAATACAGAGTTCACATTCCAATGAAGGATATGTATGAATATTGGTTTGGAGGTAAAGCAGTGCTTAGGGTTAGAGTCCCATTCATTCACGGAAGAGTGTGTCCATGAAGATAGAAGAAATGGGTCACACTGAAATTCATTTAGGAGAGAGATGATAGAACTTGGTGATGAAGTCAAAGTAGAAAAAGAGAGACAAGAGGAATAATAATTAGTTCTGGATTTCGGGCAGCAAGGTGGATGGTGATGTTAATGGAAGAGAATAAAGGATGCCCCAGTTTTCAGAGGGAAAGAGAGAAAGTGGTAACTCACCGAAAGTAAATAAGCAGAGTAACAGGGGACAGTGTGCTTGACACTCCTGCTGAAGAAAAGTCAATTGACAAAGGTGCAAAGATGCCACTTGGCTTGGTGCATTTAGGCATCACTACATGGATTAAGTAGGTTAATACACTGGAGCATGAGGTTTAAGGGCCAAGAAAGATGGTTTTATATGAGATACTTGGTATTTTAGACCATGTTCAAAGGCAGTATGGAGTCTTTGGAAACTGGAAACAGTCATAAGCAAAATAATACTTGTAGCAGTTACCTTCTTATCGCTGGAACAAAACATCCAATCAGAGGCAGCAGACAGAAGGAACGGGTTTATTCCTGCTGATGGTTTGAAGGTAAAGTTTCATCATTCCAGGAAAAGTATGTGAGAACAGCTGGGTGTCATATCTTGTCACATCAGCAAGAGTTAATAAACCACCACTGGCAAGGGATCTAGATGATAAAATCCTGTCCCCAGTGACACACCTACTCCAGCAAGGATCTCATTCCCAAAGGCTCCACCATTTGGTGATCAAATAAAAGGCTCAGCCTGGAACACATGAGTCTAATGGAGGAGGGTACATTTTACATTCAAACCATCTCATTTTCATGCCACATGTTAGCCAGCTTTCTATTACTATCACAAATGCCTGTGGTAATCAATTTATATATATATATATATATATATATATATATATATATATATATATATATATATATATATATGTATTTAGGCTCATGGCTTCAGAGGTACCAGTCTGTGATTAGTGTCCCTGTTGTTTTAAGCCTGTGGTGAAGCTGAGCACGGTGGGTTACTGTGGTAGGGTATAGCTGCTCATCTCATAAACAGTAAGTAGAGACAAAGAAGACAATGTAGTCCCACCATCCATAGCAAGAACACATCTCCATGCCCTAAAGCCCTTCCTCAGTCCTCCTTCTTAAAAGATCCACCAAATTCTAATGTTTCAATGCCCCTGGGACCAATTCTATAGCCTTTGGAGAACATTATACAAGGCATAGTGGCCTACAGTTCCTTGAGATCTGCGGGTAATGGGTCCAGGACTCCTTGTGAATAAGAAAACTTGAAGATATTAAAGACCCTTATTTAAAAGGCATAGTATATGCATATTACCTATGCATGATCTCCCATGTGCTTTATTTTAATTAAAAATATTATTTTTTGTACTGAAGATGGAACGTAGGGTACAACAAAAGTTACACACATGCTCTACCACTGAGATAAGTCCTACTTTAAATCATCTCTGGAGAATAATTATAGTGTTAATACAAAATAAAGTTTGTATAAATAGTTATATAGTCAAAAATATGGCAAGAAGTCAATCCATGATCTAAGCAAATGACACAGTTTTGATCTGCATAATAGAGTCCTTGCAACTGTAACTGCAGATATGAGGGTTCCTTGTAATGGATGTGAGTGATATAAAGTAATGACGAATCAAGGAGATGAATACTGCACTCCAAGAGAAAGACAAGCATCGTGTGAATGAGGGCAGTAACTCCAGTATGCAGAGATTGGAAAGCCAGAACGATTTATTTGACAGGCCTCAGCTATCAAATAATGATAATGACATAAAGAGAGTCAAGGTGATCCTGGTGAGCAGAGAGAGTGAGTAATAGCAGAGAAGGAACAGCCAGCGACCAGAAAAGAGATGGGGGAAATGAGTTACTACACAAAGTAAGAAGTATTATAAGAGAATGATCAAGTGAAACATACAAAAATGTAGACAGCAGGACTGAAACAGAAAGTTATCTATTGTAAGTAGCATTTACAAAAAGAGAGAGAGAATAAATATATTGTGACAGAAGAGCTTATAGATTTGGAAATAAGGAACACTTTGAAGTAAATAAAAATCACTTATAATGACCAGATTTTTTGTTACAAATTTGGTCAGCATGCATAAGATAAAATATCAATGAAACCAGCTTTGTTTTATGTTAGCAAATGTAATGTTTGGTAATGCTTCTCAGATGACTCACCACCTTACTTCGATGTTAGCACATGTAATGCCCTGATGTTGCTTCTCAAATGCACCCACTGTGTTACTTCTATGTTAGCATATGTGTGGTGGCTTGATTCAGGTGTCCCCCATAAACGTATGTGTTCCGAATGCTAGGTACCCAGCTGATAGAGATTTGGGAATTAACATGTCCTGGAGGCAGTATATTGTTGGGAGCAGCTTACGGGTATTATAGCCAGTGTCCCCTTGCTAGTGTTTGGCACACTCTCCTGTTCCTGTTATCTATCTAATGTTGGCCAGGAGATGAGGTCCACCCTCTGCTCATGCCATCACTTTCCCTTGCCATCATGGAGTTTCCCTCTCAAGCCTGTAAACCAAAATAAGCCTCTTTTTTTTTTTTTTTTTTTCCCACAAGCTGCTCTTGGTTGGTTGACTTCTACCAGCAATGCGAACCTGACTGCAACAACATGTAATGTCCTGGTGTTGTTTCCCAGATGCACTCACCATCTTACTTCTATGCTAACACATGTAATGCCCAGGTACACTCACCATCTTACTATTTTTCTATTAAGGTCATAAGTTCCTCCAAGGTAATTTGTTCTTACCATGGGGATTTTTCACAGACATAACCTTCAAGGTTGGGAAGGAAATACTGCATCTGTGAAAAGATTGTGCAATCAGTTAGCCACCAAACCACCCTAGGCTTTTGTTTCCTCATCTGTAAAATGAAGTATTTGAATTGGATGACCTCTGAGGTCTTTGTCATGGTGAGATATCTATGAGTCTGTGAATTTAACCATTATCTCCATACCTTCCAGTAACTCGTGTAGCAGTGAGACTAAAAGAGGTCTGACTGCAAACCATAGCCCTTCGGCCAGCCTTATTGTTTACTTGAGTAGCTTTTTATTTCCTGTCTCCATTTTCACAAAGATATCATTAAAATGTTAGCACAGACACACTGTAGAACAATAGTGCCTGAACACACAAAGTGCCTTGCACAAACATTAAGTTTGATTGAATGAATATAGAAATAGATAGTTATAGGCCATTGGCTTCAACATCCTAGATCTTACGAGAGTCCTTCTATAGCATCCCTAACCATCTAGCTCTTCCAAAATAAAACTCCAAAGATAAGAACACTGATACCAATGCAGTGCCTGCATCCTGAATGCAGGTGCCAGGAATGCAGTTGTGTAGGAGCCAGAGCCATACCAAACACATCCAGAGGGGGCGCCGGAGTGTAGAGATGTGGTTGTAATTTACAGATGAAGAAGATGGAGTGACATAAGGCTCAGCTATGAAATTTGAGTGTGTTCCTTTTCATTTGGGGCACCCACCATGTTAGAATGTCCTGGTTGATTCATTCTAGACACCTAGAGTGATGAACTGCTGCATTTGAAATTGGAAATCATTCTTAGAGCCCAGAGCAGCATTTCCTTATTGGGTAGTCAGGAGACGGCTGCTGAAGGTCTCACCTGTCGTCTACAGGAGAAAGTAAAAATGACAGGGTGAAGCGTCTAGCCCAAGAAGAAGGCAGTTAGGTCTTTCCTTACACTTCCCAGGTGGGGAATTTAGGACATATTGCAAAATGTGATAATACCTCCCCTTAACCTCAATCTTTTATTTGTGACAAGAAGGGCTGTTTCTCATTGAATTAAGTAGACATATATCTTAATAGACATAAAATTCAATATAAATATTATTATCTATACACATATGAAGAAGAAGTAGTTAAATTTAAAAAGAATGGGTAACATAAGCAAATGTTTTGCAGTAACAGGTTATTTTATGTCAAGGCGGCTGTGGAACTATATGTTAAGATGAGTGAGAGTTGTGGCTTTAGTCTAATCTTCCATGAAAAAGTTTCTACAGATGACCTAAAACAGCTATTTGACTCTATGCTTTGTAAGAAAAACTCTGAAAACACACATTTTTGTGCACACATATTTGCTGGTGTGTGTGTGTGTGTGTGCTTACAAACATGTGACTGGAAAAAAGAGCTGTCAAAAATTCAAGGTGGGACTGGTGAAATTGCTCAGTAGTTAAAAGCACTTGCCATTAAGCATGAAGACCCCTCAGGCAGAAGACCATCCAGCTCGATTCCCTAGAAGCTAGGTGAAAATCTAGGCATGTCCATGAACATTTGTAACCCCACAGAGGACGGGTAATCACTGGAGCTCACTGATGGACAGCAGGTCTGTGTTGAGACAGACAGACACAGAGAGTGAGAGAGAAGAGACTGTCTACTGACTCGAGGAAAGAAATATGTATATAAAAGACAAAAGAACAGCCCATGTTCTGTGTCCTCTGCATACACATGAATGGGGCACATGCATCTACACACATACATGCACATACCACACATCACACCACACACACACGCACACGCAAAACAAGAAAAAGTCAAGGTGATGAGTCAGTGGTATAGAGATCGTGGGTGGGTTCCTGAGTAATTTGACATGTAACATCTTCTGTGTTGGCACTGTGTAGAGCACTGGAAATTGCCATCAGGAACTACCATGCATGTCACCTTGCCCTGCACTAGAATTCTTTAAATGCTACAATGTAAACATCAATTATTTGAAATAAGAAAAGACCGATAAAAGCAAACACGTAAAAGAATCCGTCAGATGTTGCCTCGGAATTAAGCTCTGAATGGAAGGAGATAATTTGTTTTAATTGTAGCTATTTCATGGACCAGATAAAATTGCATCACTTTAGATGCTACTAATATGGTTAAGTATGTTCTTTTGTTGGGACCACAGCAGCCATTTACAGAGACAGTCTTGGGGAAAAAGATTGAAGAAGTGTTTTTTGCCCATAGTTACTGTCTGCATGGGGTTGGATTCAGGGCTGTGATGTGGAAGAATGGAGCAGAGCTGTGTGGAGTCAGTCCAGCTGGACTGCGGTCACCATAACCCTCTTCTGCCTACCCTCCTCCATGTGGGTCACACTGCCAGTCCTCACATCCATAGCGTTTCTTCTTGTTGTTGTTGTTTTTACTGTTACAGTGATTTCTCCTTGGTTTCCATGCCCTTGAATTCCTGTAATGACCACCTTGAATACTGAAAAAAAAAAATCTGGTATTATATGTTATGTTCTACTAAAAACTCATTTTTTTGCACCTTGCCTGTAGATTTGCATTGCAGGTTTTTAGTTCTATGATCAGGGCCTTTTCTCAATCCTGAAATCATCCTTAGCACCAGTCATGTGAGCCCCATGTACAAAGCACTAAGAAATAGAAAAGGACTCTCAAGGATGGGAGAGAGCTAGTGAGCTGGGAAAAGATATCTCAAAGTCACTGGGCCAGGACTCCCGTGACCCTGTGAGGTTATTTGCATAGTACCTGCCTTCTCCCCTGTTTCTATGTATCTATATTTAGGTTTTTCTTGTACATGTTCTATTGTTTCATGGAGCCCAGTGTAGGAAGGGTTTATAATCCTCTACCAACTGGTGTCTTTCATATCTATAGTACAGATGCCTCTGTCTCTAAGTCTCTATTCTCCTGCCAGAGTGGAAAGACATGTTCAGTTAAATATCCAAGCATTCCTAGCTTAGGGGCCAAGAATTTAAGGGAATTCTGGGAAATGTAGTCTGTCTTCTAGCTGTACGCATCTTAGTTCTATGGGACACTGAATGTAAGATGGTTTCTCTTTTAGGGATGGAAACCATACCTGTTATCTCCAATTCAGCCGTGAGCACTGACTTGGTTTCCTTTCCAAATATGTCCAACAATTTTTCTTCTTATTGTTTTCTTTTCTTTTGGTGGAGCATATTGGATTTTTTTTTCCACTTTATCTATGCAGAGAACATCTGAGAACTCATCTACCTTCCCCAGGTGACTGATCTTACTCACTTTACATTATTCTATCCACCTTCACCATTATTACACAGCACATCTCCACCCATTGAATGGAAGAAGGGATAAAGGAGATAGATGTCATGGAGTTTCCTTATTTTTGTACATCTCAAGTCACTATCATCACACTTTGACTTCCAGGTGTGCAGTCCTCTCAGGGTGGCTCAAAATTTCTATTACTTGAAACTTGTCCAACACCCAGGGCAACTGGCTGAACCCAGTAAAGAATGTGAGGGATGAAGATGTGTCTGCTGTCTTAGAGTTTGTGATGTGTGGCAGCTCGTCGTGACTCCAAAAGAAGATAGAGAGGACATAGCTGGCAGTGTGGAGTCCAAAGCAAATCCCAGCTTGCCGGGTCCTCTGGCAGGTAGGGTTGAAGAAGGAGCAAGTGCAGCTTCTCCCGTCTTGGGGCTGAGCGGGATGGTGAGTGTCAGCGACCCAGCACCCTCTCCTCCAAGGCACTGGAGAGAAAAACACACTTGGTCGGGAGTTTTGTCGAAGCAGGATCTTGTTTTATTGTAGTAGGAAGATGTTTGTATAGCATTGAGAAAGAGGGTGGGGTCTCAGGATGGAATAAAAGTGTAGGGACCAATAGGATTTCACCACGTCAGCAGTAGCTGGGCGGAGGCAGTTTTGGCTTAGGTCTTGCTGAGTCACTCCTAAGCAGGAGTAATAAGCCAAAGACAGGTTGCCAATCTAGCCAGGCTCAGGAAGTTCCACTGGGCCTTGTGCCTGGGCCTCTTAGGGCCCAAAACCAGCTCTGCCTTAGAAAGTGAGAGGAGGGTGCAGCGGCAAAGCCAGAGAGGCCAGGACCTTGGGTCATAGCAATGCATGCAAGTGTGAGCAGGGAACATAAGAAAAGGAAAGCATGGGAGAGTGAGGTGGGCTACATCTGTCTCTGGTTATCTGAATATACCTCCCATTTCACCGTCACCTATTGCAATCCATTTGCCCTTTGAACATTTTTCCCTTCTATATTCACACAACACTAAACAGTCTATCACTAAGCTCCAAATATCACTTTCCCCAATAACCTTCCTTTGAAAAGTCTGATCTTTTCAGAATAATATTTTCTTCTGGGGAGTGTTCATTGCTTCCTTATGACACATTTCCTTAGAACTCTTTGAAGCAAGAACCTGGTTCATCACAAAATCTCATTCAAGCTAAATTCTTCATGTCAGAGAAAGATAAGAGGGTGCTTATGACAAATATTTTTTCATTGGTTACCAAATAAACTGGCAATTAGGGTTAGCAGTGTGAGAATTTAGGCATTGTTCATCTGTTTTCTCTTTACTTGTCCAAGTCAAATCTGAAAATATATTGTCACAGATTTGCTTTCTTTTCCCACAAATAATGGTAATTCATGTTGTTTAATGAAAAAATTTGCAATGATTGTAATGTGTATGGAAAAAATGAAAATGAGCTATACCTCAGGCCTCACTGGTCACTGTGATCATTCCATTGCATCATAAAACTTTCTTCTGAAGCTGGGAAGGAGGCTCAGCCTGTCTACCAAGAAAATGGGAGTTCAGGCTCAGAAACAGACTCTGTTGAAGGGAAATAAAGCAGAAGAGCAATAGAGAAGGACTCCTGATGTATCCATCTGACCTCTGTGTGTGTGCACACACACCATAGATTCTGCACTCCCGGCCCCATCCACCCAAAACATATCTCCACATAGACACACATAAATAAAGTTACAAAACAAACGTTTTCTCTTCTGATGTATTTAATAATACTGTAATTTCATTTTCTTTTTTCATCTAATGCCACACTGTAGGAATCTTAGAGCCATATGTAATCTGCATATTCATGGTTTTGAAAATGTGCTTAGTTGTCTATCTCATTCAAATTCCAAGACCATAACCATAGATCAGATAACTTCCCCAACCTGTGACTTGACTGAACTGTAGGGACATGAAGAAGTCGTTCATAGTTTTGGTCAGTTTAACTTGGGTGGTAGAAATTTTAATTCATCTCCAAATTAAGTAATTATGGCTATTGAAAGAAATCCCCTAATATTTACTCAGAAGTAATTACCAATATTTTTCTAAAGGAAGCGACATTGTTTTAAAAGTTAAGTTCAAAGTCAGAGATAGGAATTTCAAGTGCCTGTGTTCTTTATATATGAGTTTTACTGAGCTATAGAATTTGATGAGGGAGCACAGGACTACAGAAGCTCCTGCTTGAGCTAACTGGCTTTGAGAAAATGAGAGAGAGGGATGGAAAGATGTCGCAGTGGTTAAAGGTACTTGTTTGCAAAGCCTACCTGCCTAGGTTCAATTCACCAGTACTCACATAAAGCCAGATGCACAAAGTGGCACATACTTCTGAAGTTCGTTTGCAGTGGCAACAGGCCCTGTTACACCCGTATTTACTCTTTCTCACTCTCACTCTCTCTCTCTCTCTCTCTCTGTGTTAGCAAATAAAAAAATAAAAATATTTAAAAACACACAAAACAAGAGAGAGATTCATATTACTAGAGTTAAAAATATTTTAGCCTTATGTTCTAATTGGCAACATTCATGTCTAAGCCTCCGATGGCTCATGTGGTGATAACTAATGTAAATAAAAGTAATGTAATATTACACACAGTGGCTCTGATGCAGATAGTATATGGAAGTAAATACCATGGCGAAAGCAATGCTCTCCACAAATAGCTTCATCACTACATTCACACTCCCAATGTCACCTTGGATGATGATGAGGACAATAACAATGACTATTATTTAGTAAGCACTTATTTTGTGTCAGAAATCTTTCTAAGTCATTTCAATATACCAACTATTAAATCTGTTAAACTGCTATGGGAGGTAGACACTTCAATTAGCACCACTTTGCAGCTCAGAAGACTGACATACAGAGGTTAAGAAAATTGTTCAAGGTTACCCAGCTGAAGTGGACAAGCCAGGATTTGAACACAGGTAGGGTGCACTCGAGACTCGGGCTTGTCGTTACTCTCCTCCCAACATGCAGTGTTCAGTTAGCCTAACTAGAAGAATGCACTAATTAATTTTTCTCAAACATTCAAACTACCTGCTATTTGTAAAACATTGTTTAGTTTTCCAAATATCTTTGCATGCATTGCTTCATTGACTCCCCACAGTTATCTCCCATGATTAACAGCAGAGAAATACAGTTCTTGGAGGAGTAGAGTAAGGTGTAATGTATTGCATGGCTAATAAGAATAATCTCCAGGACTGGGGAGATGGCTCAATACATGAAGCACTTGTTGCTCAAGCCTGAGTACTCAAATTTCATTCTCCCCAGATCCCATTTAAAAAGCTCACAAACATGGTGGGCTTCCGGCATCCCAGCACACTGATGGTCAGATGAGAGGAGGAAATAGGAGAACTCTCTAGAACTTACCAAAAGCAAAGCAAAGTATAATAAGAGTGAGGTCCAGAGAAAGAAACCTTATATCAAATGAGTTGGGAATGCAAACATGAACGAAAGGTTGTCCTCTAACCTCCACACGCGCACTGTTACATACATGAACCGACCCCTCACAGAGGCCAGAACACATACACTGAAACAGAACATCTCAAGAACAAAACCAAGTTGGTGTTGGCAGGTTTATTCCTCTTCCTTCATTCACCTGGTCCACAATGGGAGCATCAGAGGCCTGTTCGCCCCATTATGCTTGCGATTTGGTCGCGTTCTTCCTCAGCTGTTCATGTGATCCCATAAGATCAAAGGCAGAGAGTTCTGTGCTGAAATCTCGTTACAAACCTGAGAGGTTTCCATTGCAGTCAACATTAACAAAAATTAAGAGGTTGTCGTCACAGTTGACATTAGTCCTGCCTGCTACTTCTGCTTCTTGTGAATAAAGGCTACAAATGGCAATGGCATTTAGATTGAAAAGTAACTTTTCCTGTTGCTGAGACAAAATACCCTATCGGAAGCAGTTTATGGAAGGAGGAAGCTTATGTTCAGCTTATAGTTTCAAGGGGAAGTTTTATCATGCTAAGGAAAAGCTGGCCAAAACAGACAGCTGGGCGTTACTTCTTCACATGAACGAAGTAGCAAGAGTAAGCTAAGTGCTCCAAGCAGGACTGAGCTATACAATTCCAAGACCCACCGCCTGTGATGCACTTCTTCAGCAAGGCTCCATCTCCCAAAGGCTCCCCAACCTTCCTAAACAGCACCACCAACTTCGGATGAAGTATTCAAACACGCGGTTATGGAGTTCATTTTACATTCTAGCCACCCCAATACAGAATGGAGTGATCTTGTTGGTACACCATTAGAGACTTCAGATAATCCAGACTGGGAGGTTTCCTTGAGCTCACTGTTTGAGTAATTTTGAACATTAATTATGACAACCTTTGACATTCACAGTAGATGATGGCCATTTCTCTGAAAATTAGGTATCTTTCTTCAAAGCCCTCAGGTGGCCCATGAGAGCCTCCCTTGGTTAAGCTGAAGACTCTCACAAAGCTTTTCCAAAATCCTCTGAGAGTTCAGATGGTGTTGGGAAAACTAGTCTTCTTCTGTCTCACAGTCCACTTCCATACATAACACTCCATGACATCTAGTGATGAACGAGATGCTAAGGGGGACTGAATTCCAAAGTACATGGAAAAATCACCACGCACATACTCCTGAGATTGCCTTACTGTAAATGCCATTATTAATGCTGCACGTGACCAGCCTGGGCTCAAAGAATCAGTATGAATCTGAGGAAGTTTCCCAACAACCTCATCTATTTTTGCCTGACTGTCCTCCTGGCTTTGAGTTTGATTTTCTGCTGAATTTAGGAGACTAGCATGTATGTTGTTGAATCACAGTACCCTTAATTGCATCCTAAGAGTATTGATGAAAGAGGATGGGTCTTAACATACTGTGTGACCATAGGGGTAACCGTGAGTCCTCTTGGGGAGAGAACTTATTTTTCAATAGTTTTATTTGTTTATTTGCAAGGAGAGAGCGGGTGAGGGAGAACAGGCAACTGCAAATGAACTCCAGATGTGTGTGCCACTATAAGCACCTGCCTTTACGTGGGTGCTAGAAAATCAAACCCAGGTTGTTAGACTTTGCAGGCAAGTGCCTTCCTTAACTGCTGAGCCATTTCTCCAGCCCAAACATGTGCTTATATTTTATTATTGCTAATATTCTTTGTGTCAGTGATTGTTGAGGATACACATGTTCACAGGAAAGAGACATAAAGTACATGAAGTACAGAAAGAAACTGGTTTTCCCTGTGAGGGAGGGAGCAAGTTGGCCAGGGAACTCTGGAAGCTCCTTAGACGACATGGCTGTCTCCACCAAGCCCAGTTTTCCCTGCTCTTTGTGCGTGAGGTGGGCAGGATCTCATACATCACATTCAGCGACACTGGAGAGTCTGCAAAGACAGATGTCTTTAGAAAGTTAATGAATGAGAAACGTGCTGGTGGGCTGCTTTCTGTAGGGGGAGGAGGGGGTGGAGTTATTGAAAGTCTGACTCCAGAGTCTAAGGCTGGCTGCACCTCAGCTTTGCATGCAGTTGCCACCACTGATTTCCTTTTCATTGCATGCCTCTGACAGGTTATGATAGCAAAGCCATTTATCTTAAGTTAATAAATCAGAAGAAGCTAAAAAATGGCTGTCGGAGATGTTTCATGCAGCAGTTTGAGGAAGAGAGAAGACACAGGGGTTTTTGCTTGATCCTTCCTGGAGCTGAGGAGGAAAATTATTTATCTTCTGGTTGTTAATTAAGAAAGAAAAGGTGCTTCCTTTGTTTGAATAGCCCATCTCACCAGGGGACTTTTCATAATAACAGGCCACTGTATCCACAGCCGTTCACTGTACTGGTCCAATGCACTCAACGCTTTTCACCCTTGCTTGTGTCTTCTTTCCACAGTGATATCTCATAGAACAAGAGGCATTTTGTGTGGATGGTCTGCTTTGAGACTAGTAAGGACCCTAACAAATTGAGCCGAAAGAAAAGGTTGAGCCAGAGACTTTTTTATCTTTAAAATATATGTGTATTGCCAGGGGGTGGTGGTGCATAGCTTTAATCCCTGCACTTGGGAAGTAGAGGAAAGAGGAATGCTTGAGTTCAAAGCCAGCCTGAGACTACAGAGTGAGTTCCTTGTCAGCCTGGGCTAGAGTAAGACCCTATCTCAAAAAAAAAAAAAAAAAAAACAAATGTGTGTGTGTGTATGTGTGTGTATTTCTTATCTTACCATGATTACTCATGAAAGTGAGATGCTTGTAGTTTCCAGTGCATTGACCTGGTACAAAGAGAAGCACATGATAGAAGGAATAAAGTATCCATCCCCAAGTTTTGGTGCTTCCTGGAAGCATTCACTGTGTGTGAATTACACCTTCTTTTACTTTCTCTGCTACAGCTCATTCCACAATTATTTTTAACTAAGCCCAAGTTAGAGAATGGCATCTACTTCCAAGAAAGAGAAGGCTGCAAAATCACTGCTATGGTGTCTTAAGGTTCCTAGAGCAGAGCCACCGTCTTGGGATACCAGTATCCCCGGCTATGAACTGGACAGAAAGAGAAAATGGAATATAATAAAGTATTCTTTTTTTCTGAAACTAGCTTCCTTTAAGAAGATAGCAATTACAGCTGGGCTGTCTACCACTTTTATTTCAGCAACTAATTGCATTATATGGGAATAATATTGTACTTGAAAGAACAGTAGGAGAGAAGTGACACCCTACCTCAGTATTCCAGAGAAATGTGTGCAGGCATGGTAGACTCAGTGTAGTTGGATGGTAGAAAACAGGGCAAGCCAGGGACTAAATGCAAAAGATTTTGTAGCCTTTCTTTTCCTTTTAAGGGAAATGTGTCTTTGTTAGAGGTCTGAGGTGGCTTGTGTCAGATGCTTGGCTTTTAAACTTCATGAAAGGAAGAAGGTTGTAATCAAGCTGAAGAAAAGAACTATTTTGACTGAAGTCGGGTAGATTTGGAGGAGTCCCCAACCACTCCAAAGCTGAAAACTATCATGACAGAATGATAAAATGCCAGGAAAATTCATCACTTAAGCAGCAAGATGTGTTGATTCAAAACTGTATGTCTTCTTCTCCTGCCCCCTTCCTTCTCCTTCTCTTCCTTATTTTTTTCTCCTCTTTTTACATCTCTACTGTTGAATTCTAACCTCTGATATTAAGACAGCATTAAAGGTCTATCACAGAGATGAGATAAATGATTATAGTGATAAATTATCTCTGCTTCTCCTTTGCATTTGCAATAATCTCTGAAACTTGTTGGAGGGAAGGGAAAATGCCAATTATTACAGAGGCACTAGAGTATGTGAGACACCATACACGGGCAGCCTACCCTGAGGTTGGGATCCTCAAATCTAGACCCATCAGGGGAGAATGAAAGCTTAGGATGTTAGACAATTAGCTCAATGTTGTGTTAGGAAAGGCAGGGTGTGGGGGTCATGCATGGAACCCCAGCAGGAAAGGAGGGCTGAGGCAGGAAGGCTGAGAGTCTAAAGTTAACCTGGGATATATAGTGCCAGGTTCTGTCTTGAGAGAAGATGGAAGAGGAGGAAGAAAAGGAGGAGGAGGAAAAGAAGAAAATAAATAGGCACACACATACACACACACACAAACACACACGGAGCTCCTATTCTTTCTACATGCGTGTGCACTGTGTGTGCCTATGTGTTAATGTATACTTGTATGCATGTTGGAGTGTGTGTACCAGAGGTTGAAGTTGGGGGAGGGGGTCTTCCTCTGTTGTTCTCCTCTATATTTGCTGGGGTGGGTTTCTCTCACTGGAGCCCGGATCTGACCAATTCAGACAGTTTAGCTAGTCACCATGCCATGCTCGGGCGGTCCCATGTGTCTGCCTCCACTGTGTGGGGTTAGGAATGATTGCCATGCCCACCTCCCATTTCCTGCTGAGCATCCCAACTCTGGCCCTCACTCTTACATGCCAAGCACTTTATACACTGATCCATCTCCCCAGATCCAGAGCCACTATTTTTTTTTTTTCCAAAGTAGGGTCTCTCACTAGGCCAGGCTGACCTGCAATTCACTATGTAATCTCAAGCTGTCCTGGAACTCATTGGGATCCTCCTACTGCTGCCCCCTGAGTACTGGGAATAAAGGTGTGTACCAACATATCCAGTTAAGAGCTCCTATTTTTGAATCCAAAACTAATTCCTAAATTTCTATTTCTTCTAAAAGATGAATGACTACTTTTGTGATGTTTATAAGTCGTTTTCTAAATAGTATTAAGTATTTCTCAGCAATATTGGTAAAAGGTCACAAAGTGTGTTTCTCAGACAGTGGATGACGGTACAGAAAGTCATTCTAAAACAATTCCCTAATACCAGGCGACAACTTCTCAAAATCCTATAAGCTTCCTTCCCTAAATCCAACCTCTCACCAATCATCACCCTCCCTTTGCAATGCCAGAATCCTGCGCTGTTGGCATTTACAGAATGAAGTCTGGTGACTGCGTAGGGGCTGCTTGGGTCCCCATGTACGGTGTTATTACCCCACAGAGTAATTGCTAGACTTTGTATCTGAGCTTTGCCATTAAACTGTGAGCTCAGAGGCAAGGGCCATGTCTTGTTTCTCTCCTCTTTTAAGCCATAGGCCACCTACTCTGAGAGTTCTTCTGAGGTGTGTAATGATAGCTGACATTTAGTGATCTTTTCCTCCATCCCAGACACTGTTCTGTGTTCTTTTCACCACCTCACTTTGTAATCCTCAGGTTGCTCATCAGAGCTTTTATGCAGCACAGTTTAGAGGCCAGGATCCCAAAGTACAGAAAGAAAAGCACCCAAGTTCACACAGTGAATGAGGATGGGATCTGAACTTGAGCAATCCAAGCCCAGTGCTCACACTTCTAACCCTGGACCAAAGCAATGGTGTCTTCATTGAGGTTCAAAATAAGAGTTTGTTGAATGAATAAAAGAAAATTAACTTAAGGAAACCCTTAAAATTGAGTCCTGGGCTGGAGAGATGGCTTAGTGGTTAAGAGGCCTGCCTGCAAAGCCTAAGAATGCCTGAAGGATTCTCCAGGTCTCACGTTTAGCCAGAGGCAAAAAGTGACACAAGGGCACAATGCCACACTTGCCCACAAGGGTTCACACATATCTGGGATTTGTTCATAGCAACTGAGAAGCTGTGGCACACCCATTCTCTATCTCTCTCTCTCTCCCTCTCTCTCTCTATCTCTCTAAAAAAAATGAGTCCTAAAGGAGTCAAATGAACAGGGTGAAATCTGCATTCCTTCACTTCACATCTATGCTTTAGTGAGGGGCATCTGAGAGCTAATGTCTTAAGTATATGGCCATGGAATTTTGCCTTTCAGGCCCCTACAGTAACTTGTGAAGGAGAACAGATGAGGTGGCCTTTGTTTTGGTCACCCCCTCTTCATTCTCTTTGCTGATGCTTAGCAAACTTTTGATTCCACATTTTAGTTGGATTGTATGGTTGTTTTTGAAGTACAGAACTGGAAGCTTTTATCTGATGTTACCACCATCCCAAAAGACATGGACTTAGTAATGGACCTATTCACAGATAGATTTTTTTTTTTTTTTTTTTTTTTTTTTTTTTTTGAGGCATGGTCTTGCTTTAGCCAAGCTGACCTGAAATTCAGTATATTGTCTCAGGTTGGCCTCATACTCATAGTGATCTTCCTGCCTCTGCCTCCCAGAGTGCTGGGATTAAAGGTGTGCACCACCATGCATGCCAACTGATTGATTCCTTTTATGCCTGGAGATTCCAAAGCCTCATTTCCATGTCATCTCTCCCTGTCTCTCAGCTCTGTCTGCTGTATTCTTCACTCTGCTCAACACAGCCATCAACATTGCAGTAAAAAAGTAGAAGAGAAAATAAAAATTACATTGATTCTTACACTTTTATTTTCTTCCTTTTTATGTGCACAACATGGCAGGACGTTAGATAGCAAAGGATGAAAAATTAAGTAAGTCAGCATCGTCTCTGCCTTTGGAAACATCCAGTTCAAGAGGGAAGGGCATAATGGGCCAACAGACATATCCAGCATATTATCAGACTATGATACATATTGGCTCAAAACAAAGTTTTCTGATGGAAGCAACAGGTCATGTATGTTTCAAAATAATGAAAAAGACAGTACTGGGGATATGAGTCACAGCAAGCATATGTTAAATGTCACCATTACTGTTTACGAAGTTCAGGGATGGATGTGTTTCTGGAGAACTGTATGTAAAAGTCTTCAAATCTATAAGTGTAGAACTAGTTCAATCACTTATTTTACATGTTGGAATATTGGAAATCATTCATGGCAATATTTCTTCTTTTGTTTAATTTTTATTTTTTCACTTGTGTGCATACACACGTGTGTGCGTCCATATGTGTGTGTGTGTCAGGTGCTGGGTCACACTCACCACACCACACATTTGTCACATTGAAATATATTTGATTCTAACAGGCATGTTAATTTCAATAACGTTTTTGCATCCAGCAGAAAGACATCCAGAAGCATGTTTTCCAAAATGTTATTTTTTTTTCTAGAAGAAACTTTGTGCTTCAGATTTACAGCTAAGGAAACATTCGATAATTCTTTCACTGGACTACTGAAAATGTGGTCTCTAGGAGTCCAGAGGACTGGTTCTCACACTCGGCCCACCTGCTGCATCAACAGAAGGCTCCTAACAGCTCCACTTCAGATCCACCTGACATGATGCTGTCACAAAGGGTCAGGGACCACATTTTGAGTTCCATTGGGTTGAAATATTTAATTTGAGAAAGTTCAAGCACTGTATTTAACTTTAATATGGCAGTACCAGAAATTGTTTCTTAAAGATCTGCTGGTTTGAAATTTGATTAATAAGATCAAAATGCATGGAGTATTTTATTATATCCTACCTGTCATCTTCATTCTGGGCCAATATTTATTCTGGATACACTTGAAATGACTATGTCACTGTAACGATTTTGAGGTGGCAAAATGGACATTTGCTTTCAAACCCACCTCAAAAACATTAAATTCTAGGGCTGGAGAGATGGCTTAGTGGTTAAGGTGCCTGCCTCCTAAGCCTAAGAACGCTGGTTTCAATCTCCAGTGGTTCCAATCTCCAGGTCCCACGTTTAGCCAGATGCAAAGTGACGCAGGGGCGCAATGCCGCACTTGACCACAAGGGGGCACAGGCATCTGAATTTCATTCGCAGCAGCTGAGAGGCTGCTGGCACGCCCGCCTCTGTCTTCTTCTCCATCTCTCTCTGTCTCTCTAAAAAAATTAGATAAATTCTAAATAGAAGTGTTTTGAAACAAACATCTTGTCATACATACTTATATGCCTAGAATCAGACAGCTAAAAGTAATTAAACAGCTGAGGCATAATTGTGTTTAATGTGAAAGTTCTATCAAACAACATTAAAATTGATATATCATATTCTGAATTCTCTCTTTTACTATATAAATTTTCTAAATTTCACAAGTTTTTCTAAAAGATGTTTTACTTCTATATTTATTTCTCCAGTATTTTATTAGTATTGGCAACAGCAAACAATCTTCCTGCTATATTCTTTTAAAAAGCCAAATAATTATTTTTATACTTTCATAGTACCCATTAATTGTGGCAGTGCTTTATTTTTTTCAATGTTCATGTATGTGTTGTGTGTGTGTGTTCATATGAGGGAGTGCAGGTATACATGTGCCATTGTATGTGTGAAGGTCAGAGGACAACCTTTCCACCTGGTTTGAGGCAGGGTCTCTCATTTTTCACTGCTGCTTTTACTGGACTAGCTGGCCCATGAGCTTCCAGAAAATTCTCTCTCTGTCTCCAATTTCACCATCAGTGTGCTGGGGGTACAGCTTTGTGTTTCAGATTTGACACAGGGTCTGGGATTTGGGGTACTCGGGATCTTACACTCATGTCAAGCACTTTATCCACTGAGCTGTCTCCCCAACCTCAGTGTTTTTTTTTTTTTTCTTTTTCAATTATTATTATTTATTTATTTGAGGGAAAAAGAGAAAGAGGCAAATGGAGAGAGAAACAGAGGGAGAAAATGGGCATGTCAGGGCCTCTAGCCACTGTAAATGAACTCCAGATGCTTCTGGCTTACATGAGTACTGGGAAAGGGGACGCGGTTCCTTAGACTTTGTAGCCAAGAGCCTAAGCTAAGC
This sequence comes from Orientallactaga sibirica, assembly GCA_036365145.1. Classification (NCBI taxonomy): domain Eukaryota; kingdom Metazoa; phylum Chordata; class Mammalia; order Rodentia; family Dipodidae; genus Orientallactaga; species Orientallactaga sibirica. The sequence goes on from JAEOAD010000027.1 coordinate 6,326,903, forward strand.
CATCTGTCCAGCCCCAGCCCCAGTTTTTAAGAAAAGCATAAACTTTAGATTGGCAAACCAAAATTCTGTATCATACAAGTTCTATTGGCATATGTGATAGATATTATGTCAACATTAAGACTTAAGTGAAGTTTTTTTAAGATTTTATTTTTTATTTATTAATTTTTATTTTTTATTTTTTGGTTTTTCAAGGTAGGGTCTCATTCTACCTCAGGCTGATCTGGAATTCACTATGTAGTCTGAGTGTGGCCTCTAATTCATGGTGATCCTCCTACTTCTACCTCCTAAATGCTGGAATTAAAGGCTTGAGCCACCACACTTGGTTAAGGTTTTATTTTTAATCTATTTATTTAAGAGACAGAGAAAGAAGCAGATGGAGAGAGAGGGAAAGAGAAAGAGAGAGAGAGAATGGGCACACCAGGGTCTCTAGCCACTGCATAGGAACTCCAGACACATGTGCCACCATGTGCATCTGGCTTATGTGGGTACTGGGGAATCGAACCTGCGTTTTTAAGCTTTGCAGGCAAATGTCTTTACTACTAAGCCATCTCTCCAGTCCTTAAGTGAAGTTTTATATCAAAGCTAGACATTTGATTAGGACTTTGAATTGTTTAATCTCAAAGTCATTCAAGCCAATTACTTTACAAGGAAAAGACAATTAGCATATGTAGGGAAGGCAAATTACAAGGTGTTAAATTATGAGGCCATAAAGAGGAAGAACAAAGGTGGAAATACTGATCCTTTTCTTGGGTCTGTATATTCTTCCTTGTGTTTCTTTAGAAAAGAAATGGGAAGGGCCTAACACAGTAGGTAAAATTATGTTTGTTTCTGAAGCAGGAGGCTTTCAAATACACAAAACCCACTTCCTGTATCTTCCTGAAGGGCTGTGGTTCTGACAATCATCTCTTCTGAGCATCAAACACTGAACCAAAAATAATTTACTAAAAACCTGTGCGGCAGAAAAAAAAAAAAATCAGTCTTCTAGAGCATGTGTGATAATTATTTTCCTTCTAGTAATGACTTCCTGGTTTCTCAAAAATACAAATAGTTTTTGGTTAACAGGCAGTAGAGGGTTAACCAGTAATTATATCAACCCATGCTGACCTACAATTTGGCCATCTTGTCTGCACTGATTTCTTGCCTCTGCCAATTTTCCAGCCTCCTGCATGACACCTGGTAGTCAAGGTCCTGCTTCTGCAGAGCAGGATGCTGGTATGACTGCCCTAAAATATACCTGTTGCCAGCAGATTCCTGCAGGTTAATTTCCACTGCCAGAGAAATTGCTCTAAATTGCATTGACTTTCAATAGGTTCCCACTGGCAAACACCTGGAGGCAATCGCCCACAGATGACTGCCCAGAGACCCAGGTGTGTTTCTGGAGGCTGCCTTGCTGAGGATCATCCTGATGGGATGCCTTGTTGCTCAGAGTGTCAAACAATGACCCTAGGTTAATGAGTCGCAAAGACATTAACATTCAAAAAGGCTCACGAAGAAAAAAAAAAAAAAAAAAAAAACCTTAAAGATAGCCTCTGTTAGCCAGAGGGAAACCTCATTCCAGAGAGAGGCTGAGGTTTCATGCTAGCAACCATCCCTGAACCCCTTTACAGTCTCCTTGATCAGAGCACGATGTCTCGCAGTGGCAGCATCCATATGCTGATTGTCTTCTCTGGGTATTTCTTACTAATGGGCTGTGTGTCTACTTGTACATGCTTCAAGTTGTTTTCTTGACTCATTTTTCCACTGTTCCATACAGTTACTGAGTTATCTGATTTTTATGAAGACAGATTCTAAGAAAACATTCATAGAGGAAAAAGAAAAACCGGAATCCCTAAACCTATGTGAACACTACCAGACATTTTTAAAAACACACATTTTCTTTATTAGTGTGCAATGCTTCCCTTTCTAGTGATAATTTTCTCTCATGTTGGCCACAGAGAAACTGGGTAGGAAATAATGTAGCAGACATGAGAAAAGCCAAGAGATTCAATACCTTGTACTACTTCATGTATGAAAACGTCCCTTTTATACTTTCTACCATAGCTGGGTTCTCTTCATAACAAGAAAACATACAGAGTAGGAATAATGTAATAATGATAAAATATTAACATCCATTGATAATTTAGTGATTGACCTGCATTACTATAACATCTTCCTTGATAATCTCATATATACACAGGATGCTCTATCCCACACAGTTAGTGAAAATCTGATGGCAGTTCAAATTTGCAAAGTGCGAGGATAAAAGAGATGTTGAACTCTGACTGATGAGCCACTCGAATGATTTGCTTTCTGGAAAGGAAGTAGAGAAGAACCCAACATCTCATCTGTGCCAACAGTCAGCACTGACTACAAGATTTGTTAGCTTCAATAGCATACTATTCCTATTCTCCTCTCCATGAGTTAGCATCTTAATTAGGCTCTGTATGGCTTGATTTCTCAGTTTCCAGTCCTTTACTTTGGTTTTGGTGCTCTAGGAGAAAGATCCAGGGTCTGGGGAAGTAGAGATGCTGTGAATGGAACTGTGCATTTACTGGGTGGCAGCATGGAGTATGGGGGCTGGAGTGAGGAGAGAAATGCACACTGGCCCTCGTAGTCAATGTTATAGTCTCATCTGCTGGTTAGTGCCCTGGCCTGATGTCTGCTTTCTAGGTGTCCAGTTGTGGAGTTTTCCTAGGGGGATGGAGCTCATATCAAGAAAGGGAAATTGACAACTTTGAAGCTCACTGACTGACTTGAGGTGCAGCCGGAAGACTCAGTTGATCACATCAGGCCAGAAAATACTCTAAAGAAGCATTAGTGCTGTGACGAGTCTTAGAGCATTTTAGGGGCTATAACAAAATATCCTGGATGGGTGGCTACGAACATCAGAAATCTATTTCTCACAGCTGTAGAGGCTGTGAATCCAAGATGAAGATAGCACATTTGGCGTCTGGAGAGGCCCCATTTCCAGAATAAGGGATGTTGCCTTCCTGCTGTGGAGGGGTGGGTGTGGCTGTGTTGGAATGGGGGTGCCAGTTCTTTCATGTAAGCGTATTAATCCTGTTAGTGAGAATAGCATGATGACCTATGACCTCCTCACTCAGCTAAAGCTCCACCTCTTTTCTTTTCATATTGTGTAGTACACAATGGTATGTACACTAAATGGTATGTGCACTAAAGTTCCCAGAAAACTCTGTATCTGTTGTACCTATTCCCAGCAAGGCTGAATGGACTGATAAAGCTCCCATGATCACAGAGAGATGGAATGTTGCAAGAATAAGGCCTAATTACCTCCAGACCTTTAGACCCTCAGTAGCCATTATCACCCATCTTTGTGTCTCACCTAACACCCACATGACTACCCGTTGATCAGGTGCAATATTTTGTAAATGTACTGACAGACCACCAGCTCCCACTAACCCAAGGGTAAGAATGTCATCTGACAGCATCTGAGTCCGATGGTGGAGATTTTCTGCTTTACTATAAACTACCTACCTGATAGTCGGCCAATGTGATGGAAAAGTGAGTTGATTTATGAATTTCTTTTGTTCTGTATGTATGAAACCTTCATGAAATTGTTAACTCATTGGAACATGGAATTTGGGGTACTGAAATCTGCGTTCCTAGGCCATGGCCACTCAGAATAAACTATCTCTTATCTCCTTTGAGGTGAGAGCTGTGTCTTTTACATCAACAGGTATCTATATGCCCATGGGTGTGGCGTATGCACAAGTGTGTGCAGATGTATGTTCTTTGTGTGGAAGCCAGAGGAGAACATCAAATGTTCTTTCCTCTATCTTTTATCTGCTAGTTTCCTTGAGACAGAGGCTCTCACTGAACTGGCAGCTGCCATTTTTCTGTTAGCTCCTTCATTACCATAGGCTGGCTTTAATATGTACAGCACTCTTGATTGACAGGTTTCTTCTTCATTACTGTGAAAATCTCATTCCATTCTTCTGACTTGTCAGGGTTCTGCTGGGAAACTGGCTGTTGGGCAGAGTAAAACACATTTACGTGTAGTTGGTTTCTTTTCTTTTGCTGCCTTGGTGATCTCTTTAATCTTTCACAGGCACAGCCTGATTATATGACGTCTTGAGGTAGACATGTTTGGTGTATTCTGACTGGGAACCTTGAAGCCTCCTGAAGTTCTGACCCTTCCCTGGGTTCTTCTTCTGGTTTGGGGTTTATTATGAATTTGAATAAGATTTTACCCCTTTGGAATTTTGGAATTGTCAAATCCTTCTAGACCCCCAATAAGATGAAAACTTTCTCATTAAAGCCTGCCCCACATTCACATAGACTTGGTTTATTCTTATTCCACCTTTCTTCTTTCCTCTTTGCTAACAGTGTATTTTTATGTCACTGGCCTTAAAGTTCACAAATTCTTTCTTTTCTTTTATCTATCCTACTACTGATACCTTCTTTTCCAAAATTAAATTCCCATAGTGTAGTTTTTTTGGCAAAAGTGTGTTATATATTAAAATTATTTCCATCTCTACTTGAGTGTTCTCTGTTAGAGAGTATTGAGTCCTTTCTCTGTGTTTTCCTAAAGTCCATTGATTTTCCTTAAAACAGCTGTTTTTAATTCACTATTCCAAATATTTTTGTCAGTTTATGGGACCTTTGACTATGACATGAGATCAAGTTGTGCTTGGTATGCAACATCATTTGGGCATTGAAGAATTAGGTTTTTTTTTTGTTTTTTTTTTTTTTTTCCAGTCTTCATTGTCTGGCTTTAATTTTACCTTTCTAGAATATTTAAGAAGGTTTCTCATTTCCTGAGTGTGTAGCCACTCCCACTCTTTTAGCACTAGACAGCACCCTTGATCTAAGTTTGCTGTGAGGCCACTGTACATGTATTATCTCTGGTTCACACTCTAAGGCAATCTAGAGTTGTCCTAAATTCTCAGTTTCTGTGTGGTTCAGTTAAATGGAATAATACATGTGAAGTGTAGGTTATTACCACAATCATGGGGCTAAGGCAGGTTCATGCTCTAATGGGCATGCCCAGTGTGCATACTTGGAGAGGCCAGAGAAGACTGGTGGGTTTGATTCTCCTGTCTCTGTTCCCCACAGGACTGAGGCTACGGGAGTGTGTGTCCATACTCAACTTTTTACATAGGTGTAAGGATCAAAGTAGGGCCTTCATGACTATGTCACAAGTGCTCTTACTTGCTGAGCATTCCTTCCAACCCTACATTTAATATTTAAAAATGCTTTTCTTTACTTATTTGCAAGCAGAGAGAAATAGAGAGACAGACAAAGAGAATGGGCACACCAGGGCCTCATCGGCTGCAAATGACTGCAGATACATGTGCCACTTTGTGCATCTGGCTTAACATTGGTACTGGGGATCAAACCCATGTTGTTAGGCTTTGCAGGCAAGGACCTTAACCACTGAACAATCTCTCCAACCCCATCTAATATCTTTCATCAGAAATTTTAAATAAATTCATTTCTTGTGACTAGTGACAATTCATTTAAGTGGAATTTATGTTTCCTTAATATTATTTGATAATATATATTTACTATCTCATTGAATAAAGCTAAAAAAATCTGGTGGAAATCTCATAAAAATGTTACCAATTTTATACAGTGTGTTGTTAAATAAAGCTAGATTTATACTTAAGTAAAGGAAGATTTTGTTTGAAAGAATATTTCCATCTAAAGAATGTTCTGACTACAAAATCAGCAGGGCATCTTGAAGACCATGCAGAAAAGTTTTTTTTTTTTTTTTTTTTTTTTTTTAACCTGGAAGGAGTAAAGGAAGGTAGAAAGAACTTCACTTGATCAGGCAGTGTGGCTCTTTGTGCAGCTGTTACCTGTTCTACTGGCTCCCACAAGAATAGGTCAAAGTTCAAGTTCCATTGGAAATAAGACAGGCTTTATGATAGCTTGGCCAAAGCAGGCTAGTAGGTGCTTTGGTTTTATTAATCCCTAGTGAGGAAAAAAAGTACAGGTAGTCATTTATAAGGCAGTAAGTGAAAGTTTCGCGGGTCTGAGTCTGGCCTTGTGCTAGATAAGTAAAAGGTTACCATAATATTTGACTGTCATTTAAAAATGAATGTTCTAGCAGAAAGCTATTTCTCAGAACAAAAGCAGAATTTATTTTATTATTTTATTTTTATTTATTTATTTAAGAGAGAGAGAGAACAATATGTACACCAAGGTTTCCAGCTCCTTCAAACGAACTATAGACACATGTGCCACCTTGTACATCTAGCTTATGTGGGTCCTGGTGAATTGAACCTGAGTCCTTAGGCTTTGCAGGTGATCACCTTAACTGCTGAGCCATCTCTCCAGTCCCCAAAGCAGAATTTTTTAGAAATTAAATTCCTTACTGAATTTCTTTCTTAGACTTTTTATAGCTGTGACAAAATGCTTCATATACAGCAATCAAGTGAGGAAATATATTTTATATCTCACAGTTTCAGAAATTTCAGTCAACTCAGACAAAGAAAACAAGGCATGGGAGAACAACTTGCATCATGATGGCCAGAGAATAACAGAGACCTACACAGGAAGAATAGCTACCTCCAGCTATGCCTCACTTACTATTTCCAGAACTCTTGAAAATAATGCCACCAGCTGGAGACATAGACTTCAACATACAAGTCTGTGGTGATCATTCATATCCAAACAAATGTACTTGTTTCCTAAAGTTAATATTGTTAGACTTGGGGTTGAGATGGAGGTATCAAAGCAGAGGATCTCTTGAGTTTAAGACTTTAATGGGTCAGAGAGATGGGGGAAAGGAAGAAGAAGAGAGAGAGAAAGAAGGAGATACAGAGGGAAGAATTCAAGTACCTGGAAAAGATCAAGAGGGCCTAAAAGAGTGAGAGAGAGAGGGCCAAAGAGAAGGTTTCATGGGAAAAGGATGGAATCTGCTCTGTAAGCGGGGAGGGGAGGCTTTGGATGATGTACTGAGGTAGGGACTGAGGAAAAGCATTCCCTCTTCTCAACCCAGTGGTATCCTCAATTACCACAACAGGAGATGGTCACAAAATTTCAGACCCAGCCTAGGCACGTACAGATGCGAAGAGGTAGAAAGGGGGGATGGACAAAGAGCTCTGGGATTCTTTCAACCATATCCAAGAAAAGTTCAATATTTTCTGTAAACATTTTTGATTATTTCAATAAGACTTAATGTCATTAATATAAACTGTTTCACTGTTCTCTATAATCTTAAGTCAGTGTGACCTAAAATGGGTTAAAATATTCTGAAGAAAAGGTAGGAAGTGCCATGTAGTTCAAGTTTCTGAGTTATTTTGAAGGGTTCACCTGTGTTTCCCATGTAACTATTGCTAGGAGGCCTGGAAAGTTTCTTCCCCGCACCCCTGCATCACAGAACCATCTAGAAACATAGACAGTATGGAACAGCTTGCCTCATGATGACTAGGAAACAGAGAGACAAAGATGGAATTCTCAGAGCCCAGCTCAGGATGAACAGCTACCACTGACTAGGTGCTATTTATTAAAATTTCTAGCACTTCCAAAAATAATGCCACCAGCTACAGATTATAACATAAGCTTCTGGAGGTTATTTTCTATTCAAACCAAAATACTTGTTTGTTTGAAATTACTATGTTAGATTTGGGCTTGGGATAGATGCACCAAGACAAATAGTTTCTTGAGTTTAAGAATGTATTAGAGAAAGAGATAGAATAAGTAAAGAATTGGAAAGAGAAAAACAGAGAGAAGGAACTAGAAAGGGAAAGAGAGGGGTGAGACAGAAGGGGACTCTTTTTTCCTGAAAATGGGGGAAATACTACTTAAGGTTATTCATGAAGGGATTACATGGGTAATTTCACATTTTAGGCTACCAGTGATGTTACATGAAACTTTTTCTTCTTGGGGAGATATCAACACATGTATACTCAATTCAGATAGGGCTCAAAGTATGGTTGTACCAAAGTCTAACTTGATGAACCAATGAGTAGATTGGGATTACTTGTGGAGCATTGGTGAGGCATGAAAAGAAAAGTGGGTTACTCAAAGGCAGCTGCATCACCTCACCCCCCCCCATCCTGGATGACAACCTCATGGAAGCTGCATCATAGAGGCCTTCTTCCATTAACCTTCCACTACCTAGCTTCCCCCAAATGCACTTGCAAGATGCAGGAATGCAGAAGAGAACAAGAGCTAAATCCCAAGGGAGGGGATTGTGACCCTCCCCTCCTCTTTTCTTCTAGGGCATATCAAAAGCTCCACAACCATGACAGTATAGACCAGGCTATCACTATATCTTTTTTTTTTTTTTTTTTTTTTTGAGAGACAGAGAGAGAGAGGGAGAGGAAGACAGAGGAATGGGCATGCCAGCAGCCTCTCAGCTGCTGTGAATGAACTCCAGATGTGTGCGCCCCTGTGGGCAAGTGCGGCATTGAGCCCTTGCCTCACTTTGCATCTGGCTAAACGTGGGACCTGGAGATTGGAACCAGCGCTCCTAGGCCTAGCAGGCAGACACCTTAAGTGCTAAGCTATCTCTCCAGCCCTCACTGTATCTTTAAGCTCCAAAGTTTCCATGGTTACCACACAAAGTATTTTCTACTCTAAGATGGCATCATGCTATGCCCAAGGGAAAATATGCCACAGAAGAAATTTAGCTCATGTTTTTGCTTATTGTTTAAATTTCATAAGCTTAAAATACATGATAGGCTCTAAGAAATATTTTCACTTTGTGTCCTTTATAAAGCACATCTGATCCTCACAGGACACTGTATATCACACGATGGAAACCTGTCTTCTAGATCATAGCAGGACTATAGTAGAATTCTCAGGCTGACTTATAGAAAGCCCAAGTTTATACTTTCACTGGAGTGGGCAGTGGAAACAAAAGGGGGTGGGATCATAGCATGTTTTCACCTAGTTAGAGTTCTCACTGGTTTTCCCTCCTCCCTTGGAAGTCCACTTTTAAATGATAAAACTCAGTTTCCTGAAGTTAACCAGATTCATGTAGTATCCTCAGATCATTGCAAGAATTAACATTTCAAACACATTTTATGACTCCAAATTTTCTCCTCAGTTTCTTGTGCAGGCTTCATATTTTAAAAATTTTGCAACAAATCCAAATAGGATGTGGTTATCCTATGTCTCCATGTATCATCTAAAGCAATTTTATGAACCTGTTCAAAACTTCATTTTCTTGTTCATAAAGGGAACTAGCATTCATTATCTTATACAGGGCAGGGAAGGAAAAATGAGAGTATGTCAAAATAATTCAGAAAAATTTCAGTTGCTTTTACAGTACTATTTAAACTTTCCACTTACATGAAGTGAAAGTATATCATTTTAGGAAAAAAAAAAAGTAAACAAACCTCTTTATATTTAATCCAGGGCTGATGAAACAATGCTCCTACCTGAGCACCCAATTATCAGAGTGATATAGACACACTGGAAGCTGCTAAAGGATATTCAACAAGACTGATGAAGAACTGAAGACAATGATTTATGAGGAAAGATTAAGAAAATTAAATATGTATGGGTTGGTGAGGCAAAATTATTAGAGCTGCCTCATGATATCTGATGGTGTAAATAGCAAAGCAGAAGAGAATTTATTTAACTAGCTACAAAATGATATGACTATGACAAATAGCATGGACTTTAAGAGAGAGAGAAGAACAAGAGAGGGAGAGAAAATAGATTCAGACTAAAAAATTCCTATGAAGTCTATTAGTCTCTGAAAGTATCTTTCATGACAACACTGAGAAATATTAACTCTTACCATATTTATAATGATGGAGAAAATAAGTTTGGCAGTTTATGAAAAGAAAAATATAGGCAAAATTAAGACAGAATGCTAGATGACTAAAATTCTTTCTATCTTCAAAGGACACATTTAGTGCCCTTATTGGTAAATCTTCAATTTTAAAACTGTATTTAATGATTACTTGTTATATATCAAATTAACTATCATTTCTATTTATAATACACAGTTCTAATGATTTCATTGACATTCAGCTGAACAATAATTTTATGTAACTCAATTTACCATGATTTCAAAGTATAACCATGACAATGTCAAACTATTAAAACTATTTTGTAAAGGGAAAACTACAGAAAAGTAAGATTAAACTCTATTATGTCTTAAAGTGTCTTCAGTCAGTTTCTCATAACAGGAAGAACAAAATCATGTTAAGAACATATCCTACTGTCCTACAATGTAAAATGTTTAAGTACTTACAACATTTGAGCCTTACCAAAAAAAAAAAAAAAAAAAAAAAAGCTAAGTTATTAGGTGGCTACTCCACCTAATTCAAAACTGTTTCTATTGCATCTTGCTGAGCAAAAGTTTGTTTCAGGCTGGTGGGATGGTTTAGCAGTTAAGGCATTTGCCTGCAAAGCTAAAGGACCCAGGTTTGATTCCCCAGACCAATGTTAGCCAGATGCACAAGGAGGTGCATGTGTCTGGAGTTCATTTGCAGTGGCTGGAGGCCCTGGCACACCCATTCTCTCTCTCTCTCTCTCTCTCTCTCTCTCTCTCTCTCTCTCTCCCCTCCCTCCCTCCCTCCTTCTTTCTCACTGACAAATAAATAAATAAAAATGCTGTTTCTTTAACTAAGTTGGGACTCCATTGAAGAGGTCCTGAAACAATCATAAGAGAGAAAAATAATGCTGCCCATGACAACCAGATTTTAAAGCCAACACATAAGAGCTGAAAAGACAGAGTGATTCCTACTGTAAATCCATACACTGGAAAGGGGAAGGTTAAGTATTTAGCTCAGTGGTAGAGTGCTTGCCTAACAAATGTGGAAACCTTGGTTTGGTCCCCAGTATTGAGTGGGGGAGAGGGAGGAACACAGATTTGATTTTTGAGATTAAATAGCTTTAGAACCGTAAATTTGGTGGTTAAATTCTGTTGTCAATTTGATCACATTAGCAGTCTTGGATGGATGCTAAGATTGCTTTCAGGAAGGATTAACTGAAGGAAAAAAGTCCTTCCTCCAGAGATAGTCCTTCCTCTAGAGTGGGTTGCCCTTCCAGTGTCTATGTATAAGGAAGCTCTGAAAAAACAGCCCCTTTTCAACTAGCTCCATATGCTACTAGTAAGTCTTTGTTGTTGTTGTTATTTGTTTGTTTGTTTTTACCTGAATCTCCCAATATTCATTTGTATTTGCATCTACAGTGTTTAGTTATTCTCCATCAATATTGGAACCTGTTAGGTCAGGACGGGCTCCCAAGATGGAGTCACCATGGTCAGCAGAATGGTAACAGAGGCGTGGGGAAGTGGACTGTCCACATTCTTCAGGAAACCACCTGGTCATTATCCCCTCCTTGCCTAACAATGCCCCAGGTAATGGTTCCTGCCTCCTTAGTTACATGGTCACTGTTCTGGTGTCACACCCTAGCTATTTTAAATGGTTAATGCAATGATCTCCCTAATGGAACTTTTCTATCCAACTTAACAGGTTACAGTATTTTCTTTTTCCTTCCTCACCTTCCCTAACTAAAAAAGTCTATAAAGCCCATTACCTGAAAACTCAGGTGGGCTGTGCTCTTCTCTTGTAAGTCAGCCCAGGCAGCTTGTGCTTTTCCCAAATAAAAGCTTTCATTTTTGCCTCAGAGCAGTTTGTGTGGTCTTGATCACTCCCAAACCTTACATCTGGTGCCGTGACTCGGATAGGAAGCTTTCAATTGCCCTCTAGGGCAGCCAGACCTCCTTGCCCCTTTCCAGACCACTGAGATTCCATTAACCCTCTGAAGGCCTTGGACCATCTACTCGGTACAGGCTCCTCCACTCACCACAATTTGGCCCCACTCTTCCCTCCTTCATCTCATCCCTCCTTCTCAGTAAGTGTCCCTCTCAGATGGGCCTGCTTTCTGCTTTCTGATTTATTCCCTCCTTGAGGAAGCCATACCTCACACCAGGCTATACTCCTCACCCACTTTTGGGCCCCAACCCCAAGTCTCGAGAAAGATGCACTCTTGACCCTTTGGGTCTCTCGTTCTCTAGTCTACTGTGCCCTAAGCAGTGCCATTTGGTTTGGTTCCACTAGTCTTGGGACACTTCCTCCCCCTCTCTCCTCTCCCTCTAGCTCCTGAGGTGTCATCTTTCACTACCAGCCACTTATTCCATCAGGATCACAGATGCCCACCTTGCCCACTAACAGGCTAAACAGCTGACAGTGGCAACCTACATGGCCTCTGCCCACATGGGAGGTTCAGGGCCAGGAGGTTATATTGACGTTTGGTGTAAACCCAGCTTAAGCCTGGTTCCTTTCTTTCACCTTGTCCTGCTCTTTCCCTGTCTCCTCCCACTGGCCCTTTTACTCTCACACTTCCATGTGCCTCAACCAATTTCTGCTATGACTCCTGGACAACATCAAACCTCATTGTCTGATCTTTCTCTGAAACTCTGCCTGGCCACAATATGAGCTGGACAATGGGTCCAAATAGCCTGAAAAATGCTACTTTTGATATCCAAATTCTCACTGATTTAGAAAACTTCTGTCAACATACAGGCAGGTGGTTCAAAATACCCTATATTCAGGCACTTTTCACTCTGTGTGCACAGCTTTCTCTACCTCTCTCTCTTACTCTCTCTCTCCTCTACCTGTTCTTCTTACCAGGTCCTTCCCCATACTGATCCTCACTCTCTGCTTTTAACCCAGACTCCTTAGAAGACTTGGCCCCAGCAGCTTCACTGTCTCCTGTTCCACCTCCTTGCCCAGTGCCACCACCATCTCCTCTCCTCCTTTTCCCCTCCTGCCCAATGTACTCATTCTCACAAGGATGGAATGTATCCTTTATGTGAGGTTGCAGGCACTGAAGGAATCATTTGCATTCATGTTCCTTTTTCCATGTCTGATTTATCCTAGACTGAGAAACGTCTAAGGCCTTTCTCCACTGATGCAACATGCTATACCAAAAATCTCACTACCTCACCCAGGCCTGTGACCTAACCTGACATGACCTCTTTTAATTCTTGCCTCCTCTCTCACTCCTGATGAATGAGAATGTGACTGGGTGGTCACTCAGGCTCATGCTGATGAGGCTCATTTAACTGATAACACTTTCCAGTGAAGATGCTTGCTTTCCCCATAGAGGACCCTGACTGAAAATACCATGCTTCCCCTCATTCCCCATGATGGGTGCCCCGTGATAGGATGGTTCTTTGCCTCCTGGCTGGTCTCCAAAAGGCATCCTGTCAATTTTGTCAAACTCCAGATGCTTACCCAGAGGCCTAATGAAAATCCAGCGGAGTTTATGTGATACCTAACTGAGGCACTCACCCAATATATTCACCTCTACACCACTTCCCAAGAAGACATGATAGCTCTCAATAGCCATTTCCTGTCCCAATTTGCCCCTGATATCAGGAAAAACCTTAAATGCCTAGAAAGGTGCCCTCAAACCCCTCAGAGAGATCCGCTTGACATGGCATTTAAAGTTTTCTAATAACAGAGAGGACTAGGAATGGACTGAGAGAGTGGCGAGAGACAGCAGTTCCAGGTCCTGGCTGCGGCCCGAGGCCTCCTCCAAAGAAGACAATCAGGCTGCAACACTCACCCCCAGAACCCTGCCTCAAATGTGGTCATGCGGGCCCTGGGCAAAAGCCTGCCACAACCCATGCCTGCCGCCAGGACCCTGTCCCCACTGAGGACTTGCTGGACACTGGAAGGGTGACTGTCCTTCTTTGCCTTGACTAGGTAGGCCAGCCCCTTCCCCTCGTCCCCCACAGGAGCCAATCACTGATCTTCTGGGCCTGGCAGTCAAAGAGTGATGAAGCCCTGGGACCTCGGCCCCCTCTAACATGCTCCATATCAAAATGGAGGGGCCCAGGGTCACAGTCCAGCTTGCAGGAAGGCCTGTCTCATTTCATTTCTTTTCTTTTCTTTTCTTTTCTTTTCTTTTCTTTTCTTTTCTTTTCTTTTCTTTTTTTTAATCTTTTTTTAAAAATTATTTTATTTATTTTTGGAGAGAGACACAGAGAGAGACAGAGAGAGAGGGAGGAGACAGAGAATGGGCATACCAGCAGTCTCAGCTGCTGAGAACGGAAATCCAGATGTGTGCGCCCCCCTTGTGGGCAAGTGCAGCATTGCGCCCTTGCGCTATCTCATTTCTTATGGGAGCCAGTTGATCAGTCCTGCCATCCTACCCCGGTAAGACTTTTCCCTTGCAGATCTCTGTGTTGGGTCTTCATGGCCTATCCCACTCCCCATGCATTACCCCCTTACCCTGTGTAGAATGGGACACTCCCCTTGCCCATTATTTTTTGTAATACCCTCTTGTCCTATTCCCCTCTTGGGTCGAGATTTATGCAAAATCTCTCTCTCTCTCTCTCTCTCTCTCTCTCTCTCTCTCTTTCTCTGATTTACTGCCCACACTCTGTCTTCCTGCTCACAGCAGCCCTCTCCCTCACAAAGGATCCAAATTTCCCCCTCCCAGTCTCTGAGGTTGATGCTAGGTGTGGGACACTTCCTTGTCAGCACTAGCCTCTCACCACACACCTGTCCTCATCAGAGTCAAAAACCCCACATCCTTTCTCTGCTGTCCTCAACACCCAATCTCACTTAAACATTGCCATGGACTCAAACCTATTATTTCTTGCTTGCAGCAAGCCAGCCTCCTTCACCCCACTCATTCCCCTTGAAATGCTCTGATCTTGCCTCTTATCAAACCTGATGGGACCTACTACTTAGTCCAAGATTTGCACCTAGTCTGTGCTGCTGTTATGCCCATTCAGCCAGAAGTCCCCACCGCCCAACCCCCAAAAGCTCAACTTTCCTTAACCCAAGTTAGGTACCAAGGTTTTCTCCTTATCCCCACCTCACGACAACTGAACTTAGACGAAAACAACATCTTTGCTCCCTGTCCCCAACCACCTCTAAGAAAATAATGCTCTCTTTTCTTGACTTTGCTGGTTTCCTTTAGATTCCAAACTTTGTCCTCCTGGCACCTGTTTATAACCAAGGTAAGAGAGACCCTCATGAACCCCTAGACCCTAAGTTAGAAATAGATGCTGCTTTCTCCCACCTATGCAATGCCCTTTTGGAAGCTCCAGCCCTTGCACTTGCAGACCTTCAGCAGTCTTTTCTTCTGTATTCCACAGAAAAAGAGCGTATGGCATTGCGAGTTCTGGGCCCCTGTAGCTTATCTTTCTCAACAACTAAAAACCCTCTGTCCAGGGTTGGCAACCATGCCTATGTGCTCTTGCTGCAGTGGCTCTTCTGGCCCAAGAGGCACAGAAATTCACTTTTGGGCAAAAACTCACTGTCCTCTACCCCACAAGCTTAAAGATCTACTCCCCAACTCTTGCCTACCCAAGCTTACTCACTCTGGGCCAAGGCCTCCCCACAAGGTGGAGTCCATCCCCTCCCCTTTCAAACCCCACCAACACGCTTCCCAGGGTGGACTGGCAGATAGATTTTATTCACATTCCACCTCACAAAAAAACTAAATACCTTCTCTCTATGGTGACTTCTCTCTCAGGATGGGTTGAAGCTTTTCCTACAAAAGGAAAAACTGCAAACAATTGCCTCTCACATTCTCAAATCTATTCTGCCCTACTTTGGCCTTCCCCTTACCATTTAATCAGACAATGGAGCAGCCTTCATTTCCAAGGTAACCCAGGAGGTATCCAGAGCCCTGGGAATAGATAAGAAACTTCATATACCATATAGGCCTCAGTCCTCAGACAAGGTAGGAAGAGGAAATTCTAGTCTATAAACTCACCTGTCTAAATTGACTTCTGAACTTCACCTATCCTGGCCGCAGCTCCTTCCACTTGCCTTAGTCCGAATCAGATCTACTCCTTGGACCCCCTCCTTCCTTAGCCCTTTTGAACTCATGTATGGATGCCCCTTCCTGTTAAACAACCCTCCCTCACTACCAGAAACTCCTCTCCATGTGTACTTACCAACTTTCACTTTTCTCTGGAAGCTTCTCCGGGGACATGCGGGAGCTACAACTCTGTCCATCAATCCTGGAGATCAAGTCTTCCTTAAGCAGTGCTGCCCACAGGAACTCAAGCCATGCTGGACCAGACCTCATCTGGTGATCCTAAAACCATGGCCACAGACTTTCAGGGCATCTCCAATGGGATCCACCCACAGGCAAAGAGAGTCAAGTCACCTCCATCCTACCCTACCTCATCCAGGGTTAAGTACACTGCCACCCCAACAGGCCCTCTCAAACTTAAACTCTCATCTTCCTACTCTTCCCCTGATCCCAGAATGCTCCTCCTGAATACACTGATGCCCTTCTGCCTCCTTTCTCTTGCCCCAAGCCCTCTGTCCCTCACCCCTGAGTGCTCCTACCCCTCTTGCACCTGAAATTTTGATGTTGTAGCTGTTGACAAGGATAGCAATCTCCTTCATTCTTCCTTCTGTCCTCTCATGGGCTGAGTGGAAGCCCATATCCCTCACCTTCTCTATAACAAGATATCATCAGTGATTGCTCTGAAGCCAGCTCAATATGGGGGTGTTGTGAGTGAAGTCTCTGTTTCACTCAGGACCAAGTGTTACAGCATGCTACACTGGTACTGTCAGAGGGTGCTCGCTATCAACCTCACCACTCTGCCACCTCTAGCCACCATGGAACAGCCTCCTTATTAACTGCCCTGAAGGGATACCCATCAACATTATCCAGCCTCTCTCATAAGAACTCATCACCTCTACTGTCAGCATGAAGACACTACAGAAGAGAGAGGTCCCTTATCATTAACAAAAGGCCGGAATGTTAGGTTGGGACAGGCTCCCAAGAAGGAGTCACCATGGTCAGCAAAATGGTGACAGAGGCATGGGAAGTGGACTGTCCATATTCCTCAAGAAACCACCCAGTCCTTATCCCTTCCTTGCGTAACAATGCCCTAGGTCATGGTTTCCTGCCCCATTATCTTGTAAATCACACGGTCACTGTTCTGGTGTCACACCCTAGCTATTTTAAATCTTTAATGTAATGATCTCCTCTAAAAGAACTTTTCTATTCAACTTAACAAAGGAGGTTTTTTTTTTTTCCCTTTGTCACCTTCCCCCAACTGAAAAAGCCCTAGAAAGCTCACTACCTGAAAACTCGGTAGGCTGTGCTCCTCTCTTGTGAGTCAGCTCATGCTTTTCTGAAGAAAAAGCATTCATCTTTACCTCTGAGTGGTTTGTGTGGCCGTGGTCACTCTCAAACCTTACAGGACCAAGTTTCCTCAGCCTTCCAATGCGTACTGAAGACCAGCAGCTCTTGAGGAGTCACCATGCCTTCAAGTGCAGGATGGGGATTGCTGAGGCATCCAGCCTCATGAATTGAAGAGCTATCAGATTCCTTGACTCTCAAGCCTACAGATAGCTATTGTTGGACTGTCATAAGCTAATCTAATACATTCCCTTTTGTAAAAGATTTTATTATTTATTTATCTATCGGAGACACAGAGAGAGAGTGTGAATGGGCACGCCGGGGTCTCTAGTCACAGCAAATGAACTCCAAATGCATGTGCCACCATGTGCCTCTGGCTTACATGGGGCCTGGAGAATCAAACCTGGGTCCTCAGACTTCACAGGCATGTGCCTTAACTGCTAAGCCATCTCTCCAGCCCATAAATTCCCTTTTTATTACAAATCCATTCTATCAATTCTGTTCCTCTAAAATAACGCTGGCTGATATAACTGTATGCCCAACCATGGCAAATACAGAAAAACAATGAAACTGTGAAGGGGCTGTTGGATTGTCACTTCTATATTGTCATAACTGAGGAAAAAATACTTTGCACAGATCAGTGGAGAAATACATATGACTAATACTATGAGTTATTTCCTTTATTTCTAAGCTTTCGGGAAGGAAAAATTTTCATAAACATGACCAACCTAGGGGTGGTTGAGTCACTGACTGTACCTTTTCTGTCTCTTGAATGAATGGGCACAAAGTGGAAAGAAGTAAGGGGAGACCAGTGTCACCAGGAGATGGAGCTCAGGTAGGTGTAAATGACCAGTAACCCAGCCTGAAGGGTTTTTTGTGCTGAAACATGAGCCCTTCCTTCCTATCTTCTCATGAACTCATTAAATTCTGCTCAGCATGAATTGTCAGGGTGTTTATTGTTTGAGTCAATTTGTTCCTTATTTGAAGGTTGTTCTGTGGGGGTGGTATTTGCTTACATGTATTTTGTTGTAGAATTATAATTGTGAGTATAATGTGGACAAAATAACAAAGAATCCAAATGCCCTGTCCACTTTGGTATAAAACAGTGGATAAATAATTACAGAAGAACGGGTGGACAGAATTTGGAGAGAATCAACTACTATGTTTTCCCCAAAATATCCAGAAAAAAAAAAATAAATGAAAACCTTGAGACTCAACCTCAACCACATTTCTGTTTTTGTCAAAGTTATGTTTTTAATATATTTATTTATTTATTTATTTGACAGAAAGAAGGAGACCGAGACAGAGGGATTCAGAGACAGTATGGGCATGCCAGGACCTCCTGTCATTGCAAATGAACTCTAGATGTATGTGTTACATTGTGCATCTGGCTTTACATGGATACTGGGGAATCAAACCCAGAACCATCGCACTTTGTAAGCAAGCACCTTGAACCCCTGAGCCATGTCACCAGCTTTGAAATTTATTTTGTATTACAAGGATCAGTGCACTCCTGTTTGTTTCTAGGATAAAGTAATGCACAGATTTTTCAAGTGGTTGATATGAGCTTGCAGAGGACCATTCAAGTTGCTTATTCTGGCAGATTTCCATCACTATAAGATTCTAATTTCTCACTTGATGTTGATCCTTGCAGCCTCTGGATTATAGTGTGCTATGTACCACATAAGTATCTCAATGCTAATTTGATATGCCATTAGGAGCCCAGAAGTGAGGCAAAGCCAGGCAGTCCTGGGATGCTGTCGTCCTCCAATCCATGAACCAGGGCAAGCAAAGACCCACGGATGGTGAACATTTTAGACTGCCCTTGCCTTGGGTACCTGGCGGCATGCGAGGTTTCCTATGGCTTCTCACAGCGTTTCTTGTGATGACTCCAGTCTTGTCAGGAACAAGGAAGGTTGAAATGTACGCCTAGAGAAGCCTGGCTTTCCCTCTTGTCTTGCCATCAGGTGTGCCTTCCCGAGCCCTGGATCAAGTTTGTGGTCATTCCCATCAAAAAGAAAAATGAAAATATGGCCCCTCTGTGACCTTGAACTAGATTTAAACATTTGAATTTGGATTTGTCTGCTACATGACAAATTAAATACTTTCAAAAACCCTGGAGTTTGTTTGTTTGTTTGTTTTTGGTGTTTTTTTCTTATTTGATGCATATAGCACTTTATTGTACACAACTCACTGGAGCCCTTGCTGTCTGGGATTATTGGCCTCTCCTGGGGTTTGGAAGGCAAAGCCTTGAAGCAGAAGTTCCACGGTAGGAGCTGGTTTTGTTTCTTGGATCAAGGAGTTCTGGAGTCAAGAACATGTTTATTTCCCAGATCAAGGGAAGACACTGTGGTTGCTCAGAAGCCCCTCCTACAAAGGCCACGATTAGGAGCACCCCTGCTGCCTGCTCCTAACTCTTGAGACCCAGAGGCTTACAGAAGAAACACATTTTACTGGGTGGAATTTATACCCAGCTCCTGAGAATTGGGAAAAAGTAAATAACATTTTCCTTCTTTATTATGTCGCTGCCTCTTATGAACTATCTCAGAGGACAGCAAGCAAATATGCAATCAAGTAAGTAAATAACATCATTAATTCAAATAGAATAAAGTGTGAAACATGACCCAATCCAAACTATTATATATATACATATATATATTTTAGAAAATTAGAATGATCTCATGTGAAAGTGACAGGAATGTGCTGTAATTTAGAAATACATGAATCTTCCAGTGTTCCCAAGATAACATTTTTATGTGGCTGATGAAATCTATGTAATATATCTTCTTAAGAAAAATAGCTCTTCTGCCCATAAAACACCTTTATTAGAGTTTAGTGAGTTTAACAGAAATGGCAACTAATGCCTGCAGTGCCTGTTAAAGTACAGTTCATTTGTTTGATAGTGATTATAAAGTCTATTGTTAAAAATGTGTATCCACAAATATGAATAAGTCTAGCTTTATGCATATCCACACTGAAAATTAAACTTTTAAGTTGTGGAGATTATATATCTGATAAAATATTTATTGTCACATAATGTACTGTTGACTGGATGACTTTTCAGTTATGTGTCACATAAATGAAAAATTAACCATCATAGAATATAAAACTCTTTAAAGTCATGAAGCGAGTACCTACCCATATGGAATTACTTTGTTCTGGTAGCAGGAACGTGGAAATTTCTCAGCCAAAATAAATAAATAACTAATAAAATTTAAAAAAAGAAGATGCCCGAGTAGAATGCTCAACAAGAGCAAAACAGCATGGCCCACAGACAGAGCGTGTGTGTGGTGTAGAAAGATGGTGAATCTCGCTGATGCTGTAAGAACAACAGCCCATGAAACACGTGGGCATCTAATGTGCTGTGATGTTCTAGAGATACCATCGGCTTCATGGTATATTTATTTTCACATTTAGAAAATTAAAACAAATAAGTGATTGTCTCCTTCTGCCCTTGTTGTAAAAAATCTCTACTGCATTCTCTTTTCTGCTCAAAACTCTTTAACATTTTTTTTTTTTTTAAATTTTTGGAGAGAGACAGAGATAGAGGGAGACAGATAGAGAATGGGTATACCAGCAGTCTTTCAGCTGCTGTGAACAAAATCAAGATGTGTGCGCCCCTTGTGGGCAAGTGCGACATTGTGCCCTTGCATCACTTTGCATCTGGCTAAACGTGGGACCTGGAGATTGGAACCAGGTTCTTAGGCTTAGCAGGCAGGCACCTTAACCACTAAGCCATCTCTTCAGCCCTCTATAACATTTTTATTGTTAATCAGGACATTTTACTCAACCCTCATCTCTGTGAGAGAAAGAAACAAAATCAATCTAGAGAGACAATTCAGTGTGTATAGACTTTCTTTTAGACTTTTCATAAGTGTCAATTTATTTTTGTGTGTTCTGGGAATGATCTAAAAAATGAGCTGGAGAAATGGCTTAGCAGTTAAGGAATTTGCCCGTGCAGCCAATGGATCCTGGTTCGATTCTCCAGGTCCTACATAAACCAGATGCGCAAAGGGCACATGCATCTGGAGTTCATTTGCAGTGGCTAGAGGCCCTGGCATGCCCATTCTCTCTCTGCTGCCTCTCTTCTATCTCTCTCTCCTTGCAAATAAATAAATAAACACTTTAAAAATATTATTTAAAAAAAAAAAAAACACTTAGCTGTCTGCCTAAAACACACAAAAAAGGCACCCACATGACCAAATTTTCATTATTTTGTTACTAAAATAGCCTAAGACATTAATTGACTTAGAACCCAGGAGGGAATGAAACCTGACCATCAAGGAATTGCCTCATTGGAATGGATTCTGCTCTCCTGTGAGGCTTCAATGAAGTTGCTGAATCAACGTTCTAAGTGCAAGCCAGGATATAATGCAGGTGTTCGCATCTGAGCACTGACCAGGGAAACTTGTTTTCTTGACTGGAAAACAAGTTCACAGCTGGGAGATAGCTCAGTTGGTAAAGTGCATGCTTTGCAAGCATGTCAGCTTGAGTTTAATTCCCACTGCCCACATAAAAATGTCACGCAGGTGGCAAGTGCTTGTCATCCCAGGGCTGGGGAGTTGGAGACAGAATGAACCCCATGGTTCATTAGCTAGCCAGTCTAGCCTAAATGATGAGCCCCAAGACAATGAGAGACCCCATCTCCAGAAGAGGCAAGTGGCACCTGAGGAATAATATTCAAAGTTATTCTGTGTCCTCCACAAACAGCCTCACATAACTGTGGCCACATATACAGAAACATGCACACACATATACATTGAGAGAGAGAAGGAGAGACAGAGAGAGGAATTCAGAACTGAGTCGTCTTGGTAAGGAACCTCATTCTCAGACAACACCTTATTTGTAGTGGAAACAACTTCTTGTTCATTCAAAAAATACCCAACTATCTTATTGGATTTGAAAGAATAACTCCCAACTACCTTTCTTTGTTTTCACAAAGGTTACTAGATGGGGACTTCATACAGTAAAAATTATATGAGATTATATAAATCATACTTTAACTCAATGAGTAAAATTAATGAAGGAAAGTAAGGTGTAAACTAATGAGGAAGAATGGTATTAATGGAAGGGGGAAAGAATGGGTAATTTAAAGGAATAAGATCAAAGTATATACATGTAATTTTATTACATATAAAATATAAAAATACATATTGCTTAAAAAAACATTCTTCTAATGCATCTTTTTTCTAGTTAATTTCACGTACCCTAATAGGGACTAGGCATGAGCTATACATGAGCAGGGGATATATCTAAATTGATTTAATTTTGATAGTGAATGTGCCTGTTGAATAATAGGACCTCAATAAATATTTACTGTAAGAGCAAAGGAGTATGAGTGCAAGTATATTGCTACTAATTTCTTTATACCCAAAAGTAAAATTTATTTGAAAATAACATTGTTGAAGTGATACATTGAAAGACATTGGGAAAGAAATTTGTATAATTATTAGCTCATATCTTCTTTTGAAGAAAAGCTTAGAGGTATTTGCAATGTCTAGAAACAAGGTCAAGAGACTTTATGGCCAATGACACATGTGAGCAAAATAATTTCTTTATCCTTGAGCTATCTGGGAAGACATGTAATCATGGTTCTAGGAGCTTGTAGAGTTTGGTGTTTTGCCACGTGCTTATTATTGCCAACCAACACATTGTTGTTTTGCCAGGCAGGGATTCTCTTTCCAGACCTTTTAAAGCTTAAAGTTCAAATGGCACAAATCTACCTTGGTCTCTCTGTCAACCTACAAGCTTCACGTAGAAACAAAATAGACATATTGCCCAGTGGTGGAGCCTGGACCCTTTTTACTCACTGTATAGCGAGTAAAGCTGAGGCCCTGGAGGAAATGACTGTAGCTGGTCCTCTTGGAATCCTAGAAATTATATTCTCTTTAAAACAAAGCAATCATAATGCAGCAGAACAGGTGGAAATCACTGCTTGCACGAGTTACTAGAACAGTCATTCCTAATAGGATCCCAATACATGAAGACACTCAACTCTCATTTTCCCTCTTTCTGTTTGAAAAGTTGGTGTTGTAGCTTCAATGTATGTTCCCCATTGACTCAGGTGTTAAAATTAAGCTTGTAACTTGGATCACCAGCCACCTGGCTAGAGGAGGTATCACTGGTGGTGGACCCTGTAGTCCAGCCCTAAGTGTCACTGGGGGCAGATCTGAATTCTCACCCAAAGGTGGAAGAGAGCAGTCTGAGCTTGATGCACTTTGGTTTTTGCTGGCTGTGGTGGTTTCTCTCTGTGTCTGAATTCATAAGTAACAGCCATTGAGGGAACTTCCCCTAGATCTATAAGCTTGAAATAAATCTCTTCCTCCCACAAAATTGCAATTGGTTGGATGTTTGTCTCAGTATCGTGGGGACAGTTGTCTATTACAGTCGGGGACAGGTTTTCTGATAGAATATATTACATAGCAGATGCTGTCATCAGCCTATCCCATGGAGAACAACAGTGAATATCTTTGCTCAAACATCCATTGAATCAAGCTTCTGATAGACACCATTATCAGCCACAAAAAGTGAAAAGCTATTGGGATAAGGATCCTGTTTCCTGCTCAATTCAGTTATATTTTTTTCCACTGATAGAAGGATTCACTCAGGTATTGTTACTGCCTTATTTTTAAAAATTATATTAGGCTTTCTATAACATAGGGAAAAATGCTCACTTTGTAAAATAAGGGGATTATCCTAGATTCACCTTCCATGTCTCAAAACTTTCTGTGGCCTTTATCAATTCATATAAAAATCAAGTATGTTCTCCTTCCAAATAAATGAGGCCCAGAGGCTCAGGGTTTATCTGTGATCACCCTGGTCAGGCTAGTTTCTAAGGGGAAGTAGAAGTGTAATATGTTTTTGTAGCTGCCCTAAATCTATAGCAAATATCTCAAAGAGCAGAAGATAAATAGTGCTCCCAGAATCTTAGTCTACAATATTGCTCTTTGGAAGGGAAGTTAGGGACCAATATGTATTTTACACTTTCATATTTGATTATTTTTTTCAAATTTCATAACAATAGGATCCAAAATAGCTTGTAGGTCTCAACTTTTATCTTCTGCTTACACAATATTCTCTAATCACGTGGAAAAATATGTTTATATGTCCTTCTAATACCAAGTAACTGCTGTGCTACATGATCCACTAGTCCTAGCAATTCATAAATTAAAATAACTGGCAATTTTTCACCAAATTTGTGTCAGCAAATGGCTGGTCAATCTAGGATAAGATGTTAAATTATAAACACAAAAGACTTTTTTAAAATTTGTTTTATTTATTTATTTATTTTTGGAGAGAGACACAGAGAGAGACAGACAGAGAGAGAGGGAGAGGGAGACGGATAGAGAATGGGTGCGCCAGCAGCCTCTCAGCTGCTGTGAACAAAATCCAGATGCATGCGTCCCCTTGTGGGCAAGTGAGGCATTGCGCCCTTGAGTCACTTTGCATCTGGCTAAACGTGGGACCTGGAGATTGGAACCGGGTTCTTAGGCTTAGCAGGCAGTCACCTTAACCGCTAAGCCATCTCTCCAGCCCGAAAGAAGTTTTCTAAGAGACAACCACATTCATTTCAGTGCTTTAAAAAATAGTTAAATAAACCACTACATTGTCAGACATGCTTGTTTTTTTCTTTGGAAATCTGAACAGATTAGCCTTAATTCACTACTGAAATTCTCTTGAATGTTTTCTGAGAGTCAAAGGCAACAATATCTATCTCCAAATTAGACAAATCTCTAGGTATATCCCAGAAATGATATTACAAATATATTACAATATATTACAATATATTACTCAGGGCCATAATAGATGAAGATAGACGCTGAGTTATGTGTTATGTCTACATTCCACAGAAATAGTCCACTCTACTATGCTCTGTGTGTATAACTATCTGCTAATGTTTGTTTCTATAGACACTACCAGTAAATTTCACTCTCTTTGATTGTTTTTGTGTGTGTGTGTGTGTGTGTGTGTTGTGATTAGTGAAATAAAGGGTGTTATTCCAAAGGCCTATACCTACTAATGGTATAATTTTGATGTAAGGAAAAACAGAAAAGGAAATGGGTGTGTGAAGGTTGGGGATAAAAAGTGATCAAAACTCTTTTAACAGAAATGATATAATTTGCAGAGACAAATCCTTGACCAAAAATCATTTACCTTGAAATAAATTCTGTTTTCCACGGAAATCCCAAAAGGAAGTGATCTTCAGCTATTCTCACATAAATTGACACACCAGATTCACCCTGGAAAAAATTTAGCTGTCAATGTCAGAAGACAATGAAACAATTTCTGGTTTGGAGTTTCAAGGATTAAAGATATTAGATCTAAACAACATATCAGCCAAATAAAATAGATACCAAAATATTTTTCAGTGATATTTCTGTATCTCTTTAAAAAACAAAATTAGAATTCCCTTATTCTCTGTGTAGATCCAGTGAACAGATTCCATGAAAACTTGAAACTCAAGAGTAAAAATTAACCAGCCCAGAAGGGATAAGACAGAATTATTTCTTGCAACACTGTGGTTGCAGCAAGAAAAAGTAAGCTTAACAACAAAAGGGTGAAACAAGGGTTGGAGAGATGGCTTGAGGGTTAATGTGCCTGCCTGTGAAGCCTAAGAATGGTCATTCGAACCTCCAGGCTCCACATTTAGCCAGATACAAAAGTGATGCAAGCGCACAATGTCTCACATGCGTACAAGGGGACACATGCATCTGGAGTTTGTTCTCAGAGGCTGAGAAGCCCTGGCGCACCCATTCTCTCTCTGCCTCTTCCTATCTGTCTGTCTCTGTCTCTCTCTCTCTCCCTCTCTCAAATTTAAAAAAAAAAGTGGGAAACAAAATTAACATATAAAAACCATAATAAAATGAGACTATAGAGTGAATTCCAGGTTAGCCTGGGCTACAGTGAGACCCTACCTCAAAAAACAGCAAAAAAAAAAAAAAAAACATAATAAATAACTAATAAATTTTGATGAGGTAAAGATGGAAAGTAGTGGCAAATATAGAATGTTAAGATCCTCATTTCCTATAGCACATATAAATGGAGAACACATAACATTTAAATATAGCTAAAAATGGCACACACAATGGTTTTCACAATTTCTTGGAGGTAGACAGTGCTACTCTAAAATAGTATCTTTTGGCACAATGCAATTTTATTTTGAAGTACAAATCTTTCCCTTATTTTTTTATGAACATTTCCACTGACAAAATTAACAGATAAATAAACCCTTATTGCTCTGTTAGAAATAGTCACCTTCTTTGGTGGCTTTTTTTTTTTTTTAAATTTGTGTGTGTGAGAGAGAAAGAGAAAACATGCCAGGGCCTGGAGCCACTGCAAATCAACTCCAGACATGTGTGGCACCTTGTATGCATGCATCATTTTGTACATCTGGCTTACGTGGATTCTGGGGAGTTGAACCTGGATCCTTAGGCTTTGCAGGCAAGTACCTTAACAACTAACCTATCTCTCCAGCCCCTTTGTTGACACTTTTATGATTTTGTGTATTTCTTCATCTGAGCATTTACCTAACCTTACAAGCTACAGTTTATAGGAGTGCTGGCTAAGAAAAACTCACAATGGACAAAGATAGAAATATAAGAAATAGTTTACTTTTTTTCTGTGAAGATTTATATTGGCTTTTAAGCACAAATATATGTCATTTAAATTAAAACAATATAGTAATTCTCTTGAAAATAAGGATTAAAAATATGAAGCATGCATTCATTTTTAAATATAAAAATCTCTTCTGTATGCATATTAAGATGACTTGGACATTGTACTGCACATACACTACCTACATTTGACCTTTTCAATTTAAGTACTTTAAAAATTATCTGTTTATATTTTTAATGGGTTATCATAGTAAGGTATACAAGGATTCCAGTTTTTATAATAAAGCCAAGTTCTGATACATGCTTGTAACTCTAGCAGTTCATGTAATTTTTAGGATTCTATTCATTGGGAGTGCTGTTGAGCATATTTCTTACACAGATTTTGTACAGGTTATTCTCAATTATAGCTTCACCACATACTAGTTGGCAGGTGCTATTGCTGTGCCACTTTGAGGGAAGTATAGAGAATTTACCTCCCTTTGCATTCTTTTGTACGCCTCTATCCATAATTATCTGAAGCATTATTCTCTGAAGAGTGAGAGCCATATCAGGTAGTGTTAGGATTCTTGTTCAACCTTGAAGCTTAATTTAGGAAATTAAAGATGATAAGAACCTGAATGTGCTTAACCACATTTTTGCTTCTAAATTTATTTTTTAATAGTGCAACATTTCTTTTATTTTTTTTTTTTCTTTTTAGAGAGCTTATTTTAGTTGTTCTTTTGGGTAATTCTGCAAGTGTGAAATTCTTTTAGTTTTCTTTTTTCTGAGAATGTCATGATTTATCCTTTATTCCTGAATTATACATTTGATGGACATAAAATTTTGGGTTGTTTCTCCTTGCAGCATTTGAAAAGCATTGTGCCACTTTCTTCCAGCTTCCTTGATTTTGAGAAGAATCTACTATTACTGAAATTACTTTTCTCCCCAGTTAAAACAATGTTTTCTCTGGTTGTTTCAAGGCATTGACTTTAGTTCTCAGATCTTTACAGTGTGTCTCATTCCATGTCAGATTGGCTCAGCTTCCTGTATCTGCAGAGCTATGTCTCTTACAAAATGTGCCATTTTCAGCCAGTTTCTCCCAGGACTCCCCTGACACAATGCTTCACTAGTTCATCAGGGTCCCACATGTCATTGAAGACTTTGATATTTTCCCCCCCAGTATGTTTTCAGCTTCTTAGTTGAGTAATTTCTGTTATGAACCCTTTGTCTATTTTCTTCTTATAATCCTTCCATTCTTGTGTTGAGACCATCTATGATGCCTTTTATTTCATTTATTCTATTATTTAACTCTAAAAAGTCCATTTGACTTATTCTTATGTCTTCTATTTGTTTACTGGCCTTTTTTTTTGCTTAGTCTATTATTCCATTTATTTCAAATATGTTCATAATTTCTCCATGAATCTTTTTATTTATTAATAAAAATATTTGCTTTAAAATCTTTGTAGGAACATTAATTCTAAGATCTTTATTGTTTCACCCTTGGTATTTATTGATTTTTTAAATTAAGTTTGAGATTTACTTGGCTGCTATCATGAGTTTTTTTTTTTTTAATTAAAACTAGGTATTTTCTATTATGTCATGAGCTTCTGCTGAATTTAAATATTCTGTTTCAATCAGCTTTTTCTGCCTGCACTCCCATGGTACAGCAGGCTGGAGGGATATAGGAGGAATCACTTCAGAAGTAGAGGTAGAGGGATTTTGTTAGTGCTTAAAAGGGACAGGCTGGAGTCACCAAAAGGCCTGTTCAGTTTTCTGTGTGATTAGAGGATAGGGTGCTGTCTCTTGCTTGATTCTTTGACTAGAACAGCAGGCTCTGTTGGGGCATTATTTTTTGATCTATCCTCACTGTGTTTCTGGGTAGTTGTCATCTATAGTTCTAAGTTAGATGGAATAAGAGAAAAAGAATGCTGAGAGATTTTTCACTGCAAAAATTTTCAGTTTCTAAGTACTAAGTAGTCTTTTTCATGATTCTAAGACAACTTATGTATGTTATTTTCAAAGTACCTGAGGTTTTTCATTTTGAGAATATGAAAAAGTATATTGACTCCATTATTCCAAAAGTTGAATCATTCACTTGGTTCTTAATTTCATGATTTATATTTTCTAGTTCCAAAATGTTCATTTTGCTTCCCACTTTACATTACATTGAAATTTTTCCATCCCTTTGTCCAGTTTTATGTAGCTTTCTAATAATCTTGATAGCTCTTTTAATGTCATTTCTATTACTGCCAAAATAGAAAACTCTTTCTATGCTTTTTCTGGTAATTAGTATTGATTTGATTTTTCACTCCTTGGAATACCTCTAAATTGTATAGTATATACCAGTAATTTTATTGGAAATATAGAAACCAAAGTAAACATTGCTTCTCCATGTGAACAAAGGCATTGATATGAGAAAATGTCTTATTCAACCTGAGCAGGTGTTGAACTATGTTGTGACTGGGTTGCAACTCAGTTATTTGATATTTATATTTTATTTAAATGTTTTCAGGGTGAATATTCTCTTGTGAGGATGGCAATATCTTTCCTCATTCAAGGAAAAGAACTATGAGAATAAAGAGTATTCATTTTGCTTCCCATGCTGCTATAGCCAAACATTGAACCCAACCCCATGGGAAGAACAAGCAAGCAGAGGGAATTAGCTTTGTGTTTTGGGGATCCCATAGTTCAGCTCACAAGGCCATTAAATCTTTTGTTTCTCCTTGTGCCAGAAAAGTGTCTCTGTCAAAAATTTCACTCTGTTTATACCTAAATGTGACATACTGCACATAGATTAAAGGTACAATTACTTCTTTAGAAGTCTTTGCTCTTAGAATGTTATTCATTTTGATTTCTCAATGTTCTCATGCTCTAATTAAAAGAAAAATAACTTAAACTTTCTATGTCTTCTATTATAGCAAATGAAACAAAGAAGATATACTGAAAACTTCTGTATCACAATTGATGACACAGAGAGGAAGTGTTTGAGACAAAGACAATGTGTAGTCCAGGCTGTCCCATGCCTCTATGTAGATCAGGCTGACTTTAAATCCACTGTGATCCTCCTGCCTCAGGTTCTCAAGTGCTCGGCTTCTTGTTGTGAGACATTATACCCAGTTTCCTAAAATATATATTTTATAACTTTAGTGAATTTTTCAAAGTTTATTTATAAATGTTTCTAAAAGCTAAAAAACAATACACAGCATTTGTATCATTCCTGTACAACAGTTATTGCTAAATAACCAACTAATGTGTCAGAATTCTATTTTTTCTTCCAGGATTTAATATTTCTTTTCCAATCATGATATATCTCCTTATAGAAAAGTCCAAAGAAATTTTATTCATAATGAAACAATTTTATTGTATTTCCAGTCCCTTATTTTAGGTCCCTTATTTTATGTGATGTGTTGAATATTTTTTCTTTAGTGCATACAGTTCATCCAGCTTTCTATTATTAGGAATTTTTAGTGTTCTACTCAAAACCTTTGAATTCACATGGATGTTTGGGTCTTCTTCCTCATATTTCATTTATCCTATATTTTAGTGTTCCTGAATTTCTTTGTAATAGATTATTTCCATTTATCATATATCTAAATTTTATATAAGTATTAATAAAATTTTATTCATATTTTCAAAGTCAAGTGTTTACATGTGTTTGAAATTTCTTCCTTTGTAAATAAGCCTGTCCTCATTTTGTCAGAAAAGTAACATCCAAATCTTTCTGGGGACATTCATTAATTTTTTTCTAAGTATTTTCTATTTGTGTGTGTGCATGGTCATGTGCGTGTGTGCATGCCCATGCATGTGCAAGCACATACTGAGGTAATTTTCTAATGTTTAGAGATGCTTGTTGTCCATTTAATTAAGATATGAGGAGTCTGATTATGGACGCAGTGTAGAGTGTGGCAGACTTTGATTAAAGTGCTTGGCACAGAGCTAACAGGTAAGTTCCTAATGACAGTAGAGATTCATATAATGCTGTGTTGTCATAACCTACATTAGATACTCCAAAGTTGGATTAGGTGATTTGAAGTGTCTTTCCTAAATTTAGAGCAACTTTTTTTTTTCTCTGTGTGGACTAAGCTTCTGTATATCTGGCCATGCCTGCATAGACTTAGGAGAGAAGTAGTAGGATGACACTTTGTTCTACAAACCTTTAATTATATCTCTCTCCTTCTTTACAGCTTTTCCAACTTCCAAGCATGGTATTTCCAACTTGCAAGCATTGCTTGTAACTTAATATGATAAGCATGTAACATTTTCTTAAAATCATGGAGAAGCTTTTAACCTAGGCTGATTTTTTTTTTTAAAGTAATCTTGGATTTGCCCTTCTCGCTGCTGTTTTATTGGTCACCAACCTAAAGTACACTATTGTTATCAATTTCTTGTTGTTGTTTGTTGGTTGGTTGTAGTTTATTTGCTCATTTGGTTTTCAGGAGGAAGGGTTGCCAGCTACTAGACTGCTGCCTTCTTCTTTCCTTCCCTGCCCTTCATTGATTATTCCATTCCTTTACATATTTTTTTAATTTAATTAATTTATTTATTTGAGAGAGCTAGAGAAGCAGGGAGAGAGAGAGAGAGAGAGAGAGAGTGACAGAGAGAGAGAGAGAGAATGGGCATGCCATGGCCTCCAGCCACTGCAAAGGAACTCCAGACGCATGTGCCACTTTGCGCATCTGGCTTACATGGTCCTGGGGAATTGAACAGAGGTCCTTTGGCTTTTCAGGCAAACACCTTAACTGCTAAGCCATCTCTCCAGCCCCCTTCACATATTATTTTATTATTTTATTTTTTTAAGATTTGCTTGTGTGTGTGTGTGTGTGTGTGTGTGTGTGAATGTGTGCGTGCTATGTTGTGTTGTATATGGTGTGTTGTGTGCATGTGATCTTGCAGTGCCACATGTATTTGCCTTCAGCAGGAATCACTCACTTGCTGAGAATGGAATGAACGTAGATTGTTCCTCCCTCTCCATTGCTCCTCTGTCAGCTCTTGTTTGGATCTGGAATCTCCTTTTATTAATTATGAAACTCGAAGTGCTCAGAAGATTCTCATGTGTCTGCTTCTCTAGTGTACTGGGGTTATGTGTGTGCATAGCCATGCCTGGTTGCTTTATAGGACCTGGAGACTTGAACCCTAGTCTCAGTCCCATATGTGTGCACAGGAAGCACATGTAACTGCTGGATCATCTTTCCAGTCCTATTATTTTGTTTTATTTTAAAAGTTATGCCATCAGAGAAAAGAAAGAGAAATAAATATCCACACTACTTTCCTGAAAGAGAAAATTTTGCTTTACAGTTTCCCTTTATTAAGCAATACATTTAGATTATAATGATAAAGTTACATGTTAGCTATAGTCAGTATTCTGCTCTCCATGGAAAAATGAGAAGAAAACATAACTAAGAGACAATTCTAATTAATGAATAACTTATGTGAAAACAATTCTATCAACTTGTTATAACCTTGGGAGACAAAATGAAAGGTGCTTAATGTCACTTTCTCTTTCCATTTCTCCTTGAATATTTTAATATACTAGGCATAAAATTTGAATATACCTATGAAAAATTTAAAGAAACTATTAAATGGAGATTGTGATGTTTCCATAACAAGTACATAAGCATCTCTTCTACCAAAATCAAAACTGTAGGAAAGAGCTTGACTCACTGAACAGAAGATGGTAAGTTTTCCAGTGATAAGCTGACTGAAGAGACAAAAGGTATGGAAGAGGGAAAAAAAAAATAATAAGTAAATTTTCCTAATTTGAATCTTTGCCATGCATTTTTGCTTTGTGATTATCACTTACAATCTTTTATTTTTTTGATGTAATAAATTATAATGTCTTAGTAGTCATTGCAAAACAAGGGATACATATTGTCTCATGAATCAAGAAGTCCACTAAGAAGAATGGTTCATGCATTTAAAATGAAAAGTTGATCAGGAACCCCCACTGTTTCCATGTGTCTAACTTGCCACTCTCAACAAACGCTCTCATCTCCTCTAAAGAAGCCAAGATAGCTCATCTAAAGGGTGAGGAATAGCCAATGGAGGAAGAGCTATTTGTTGTTCTTCATATTTGATCTTTTGAACTGGATTTGCACAGAACACGCATAAGAGAAATGAGAGTGACAGAGAAAGAGTAAAAGAGGGTAGGGACTGGGGATGTAGTTCAATGGTGGAAAACATACCTTGTATGTGACAGGCACCATCAAGAAAAGAAAAAGTAAAAACGAGGCACATTCATTGTTCTCATAGTCACATAGGAATTATCATACCAGAAAAGGAGATGCTATACTTATTTCTCCCTGAGTACAAAATAGCTACCTGGCCTCTATAGGTTCAGAAAGGTCTCTGCCATTTTAGTCTTTGGCAGGGTGAGACGAGGGTCATCAAGGACACAGGCTGTGTATGGAGGAGCCCCAAGGAAGAAGCGAAGAACTTTCACACCACACTGCCAAATCAGAGGCACTGAGCAAAGCCATGGGCAGAGCTTCTCTGGAAGATGAAAGAAAGACAATGATTGACATCACCAAAAAGCACTGACTGGATTCCTCCTAATGGAGAAGATGTCCTAAGTGAATGATGGGCCAGAAATCGCACTCAGAGCTGAGGAAGTCTTCTGGTGTCTTACATCTCCTGGGTAAAGCTTTTTGTTTTTCTCTCATCAGCCAATTATTTTTTGTATGTTTTCATCTTAGCCTTATAGTATAGTGTATTTTTTTTTGCTCAATCCAGTTGTTATTTTATTTTTGCATTATTAATTTCTTGTGATTTCAGTTTTA
Organism: Orientallactaga sibirica; assembly: GCA_036365145.1. Lineage (NCBI taxonomy): Eukaryota > Metazoa > Chordata > Mammalia > Rodentia > Dipodidae > Orientallactaga > Orientallactaga sibirica. Next base: position 6,360,312 of record JAEOAD010000027.1, read on the forward strand.
ATTATGAATTCATAACAAAGATCTCTTTAATAACAGGAATTGTGAACTGGCTTGGGGAAGGGAGGCTATAAGCAGATGGAATTTGAAGATCAGGCATAAAGTCGAGTAGACAGACAAAAAGGTGTGTGAGGGTGATGAGTTTATAGCCCACTGTGACATACTTTCCTTTGTAAATGGCCTTGGTATACAGGGTGGTTCCTCAGATGCCCGGCTTGTGCTATTTAATAAAATGTCCTATTTTACATGCAAGAATAGGCCAGTTCCAATACTAGCTACTGAAAGCATCTTTATGGTGTACTTGAAATGTGAATGCACAGAAATAGGACGGAAAGTTTCCAGGATCAAATTATATTGACCATGACAGGCTAGGAAACTACTTGGAGTGGCAGCCAATTAGAGGAACTGAAAATTGAAAACATTTGTGACATGGAACCATCACAATCAGTCAAAATACTAAAAAATACTAAGTATTTATGTTGTCTTTATTTCCAGAGAAGAACCGAGGTAGCAATAAAATATATGGAAACCTTTTGGACCTTATTAGTATTTTAATTGGTTAGCATATAGACACTGTGAAATTCGAATCACTTCCTTCATCTTAGGTCTTTATAGTCATGTATGTAACTTTCCTTCCTGATACGCAGTTATCCTTTGGCACTCTGAATTTATCAAGTATCCTTACAAAATACACCTTTTGAGCTTCCAGGGTGCATTTGTTAATCCTATAAATTTAAAAATAGGAAACACAGATAGACTTCTTATACATGTTCATTGTCCAACATTATACAAAGTGCTTTCAAATAACTTGTTGGGTGTTATAGGAACTCTAATATATACAAATACTATTAGTTTGTTAAAACTTATGGATAAATCGATATACTTATATAACAATTGGTAAATGTTGTTTAAAACTTCAAGTAATTTGGGTAATAAATTGGGAAACCAGAGGTAGAAAAACTGTCCAGTTCTCTCTCTCTCTCCCTCTCTATGTCTTTCTTCCTTTCAAGTGAAACCAACTTTCTTGGGAAGCTGATATTAAGTAATATACATAGAGGTAAAATTAGAAGGAAGATATCGACCCCGAAATTCAGTTAAGACAAAGTCCCAAACCCAATATTTGAATTTAATTAATTTGATTCAATTTCACCTGTTTTCAGCCTAAGAAGTTTCTAATAATAAAGTGTCAAAGAGATTTAATGAACTGTTTTGCCAACTTGCATGCAGTGTTTATCAACTACAGTGGTAATTCAAAATGATGCCACCAAAATAAGTCAGTAATGTATGTATTACATAAATAGGAATATTGGAGCCACAAAACCCTTTCTTGGTGCCCTTTTATAGCCAATGTTGGCTTCTGTCTCTGAAGAGTGATTTAAGAGTGGGGAGAAATCCTCTGAAGAGGTACTTTCATGACTTGTGGTAAAAATAAGTTTTCATTCCCCTCAAATAACATAACAAACATGTTGATTATCATGTGATTTTTAAGTAATAAACACAATCTAATATAAAAAATGTTCCTGAGTTTTATCCATTCTAATAATTTTTCTCCCTTTTTAATTCACAAATTATTTATTTTTTCTCCATTCTGCTTAATACTCCCTCACAACTGCCATACCTATAATCAAAGTTGACTACTTTAAGTCAACAATAAGTACTCATTTAAGTAGCTACAGAGAAGAGGAACTATAGATAATCAATAGCCATACTTTTTAACTTTTTTATTTATTTGCAAGCAGAGAGAGAGAGAATGCATGTGCCAAGGCCTCTAGCCACTGAAAATGAACTCCAGACTCATGTGCCACTTTGTGCATCTGGCTATATGTGGGTCCTGGGGAATTGAACCTGGGTCCTCATACTTTGCAGACTTTGCAGACTTTGCAGGAAAGCACCTTAACTGCTAAGGCATCTCTCCAGCCCTAATAGCCACACTTGACATCACCTGTAGGAGTTAAGTGACTATATAAACAGATCTTCTAAAAGGTAAAATATAATCTATGCAGAACTGCTTCCCTTCCCTTGAATCTGAAGTATCTTGTTTAATCTTTTATGAATTCCATATGCACCTCATAGATATTCTTCTATTACCCAACATATTATCCAAAAATTTATAATAAAAATAACTAAAATTATTGTCTTTCTTTCTTCTTTTTTTAACCGAAGAAACACCTTCCTGCTCCTCATAATGTAAACTGCCCTGATCTATAGCTTAAGATAGATAATATCAATAACTTCAGGATCTGTTGTGACTGTGGACCATAGGCTTGTTAATCAGTCAAAATGATTTCATGTGTTTTCTCAGAAGCATCAGAAAGCACAAAGGATTTATGGAAGATATCATTTTATGTGCCACAGTGGTGTACAGTATTGTCATCATGTGTTAGCAGTAGCAATGATTTTATTGATTTTAATCATAGTCAAGCCCACCTCTCTCCCTTGTGTACCCTATCCCATATAAAGATAAAAGAAATCTGAAGTCATTTTAGATATGGACTTAAAATATTTTTAGTCATTATAAGTTTTTCCATGTTTGCATAGCCCACCAAGATGAAGTGCCACTTCTCACAGATCATCTGTCTTTCTCATTAAAATTCCAACAAAAACCACTTACGGCTACTGAAGTGACATTTTAAAGGTGGAGGGACTTATAAATAGCCACCATTAAAAAGCCTTATTTGCCTCATTTTTTTCAGAAGTATTTTGTTTGTGTAATTTTATTCAAGAGAGAGCTTAAATTTTATATGGTGATTCATTCACATATCAAAAATTCAATAAAAATCCCACAGCCAAGAAGATAGGCTTACAGCAAGGAAGCAAGGGATGGGTAAGCTTAAGCTGAAATGTGTCAGGGTAGATCAGAAGCCCTCCATCACTCTGCATAGGCCAGAGTCGCTTCTCCATAGAAGTTGGTTTGTGAAAGGAGAGAGCTACATCCTCTTCTACAGTATTAAAGGAAGACATGCATTCATTTATTTAACCAATCACTCATTTGTCCTTTGACTCTTTCAACATTGAGCAAACAAATACTCATGGGATCACATGTCTATGCCAGGTACAAGCTACAAAAAGATTTCAGGGGCTTCGATTTTAAGATTTTAGTCGGCTGAGAAAAATTGTTATAGATAATACCATTAGGAATGTGAAAAAAAAAAAAAAACACTGGTAGTGCAGAAGTGGGACTGATCAGCTCTGATGGGTCACAGTTCACAGAAGAATCTTTTCAAGCCCTGGTCTAATTCCCTGTGGATCTTCAGCACCTGTGTGGCACCTGGCACAGAACAGGCAGCTGTGTCTCTCACAGATTTGTTAATGTCCAAGTCATGCAGCTTTTCTATCCTGACCTCTCTTTTTCTTTAGCTGAGTAAGCCCCAAGATTAGACATTTGACTTCCAACTAATATCAGTCATTAAACCACCATCCCTTGGCCATTGTACTTGACTCAAAAAGAGTATGGTCTTTTGGGCTGGAGATATGGCTTAGCGGTTAAGGCACCTGCCTCCTAAGTCTAAGAACGCCGGTTCCAATCTCCAGGTCCCACATTTAGCCAGATGCAAAGGGGTGCAATGTTGTACTTGACCACAAGGGGGCGCACCCATCTGGATTTCATTCGCAGCAGCTGAGAGGCTGCTGGTGCACCCATCTCTATCTGTCTTCCTCTCCCTCTCTCTCTGTCTCTCTCTGTGCCTCTCCCCCCAAAAAAGAGTATGGTCTTTCTATAAAAACTAAAGTGCCTATCTCTTACTTTAATATTTATTATCTTTAGTTGGAAGAATACAGCCTTTATCAGAATTCCATTTCACAGCACTAAACATTTAGTGGGGTTTTAACATATATTTGTTTAAAAATGTCTGTGTGATAGCACCATATGTATCTTAAAGATCCAGTAATTGAGTTCCATACCCAAAGGAGATGGCCAGTTCAGGAAAATGATCTCCAGAAGCAGTGAAAATACACACACACACACACACACACACACACACACACACACACACACACGGGTTGGGGAGATCCTCAAAGGCATTTATGGGACTAGCTGTATTACCTCTCCTACCCACTTACTCAAATTTTCACTTTCCCTAACAGGTTTTCTTTTAAAAAAGCATTTTAGGGCTGGAGAGATGGCTTGGTGGTTAAGATGCCTGCCTGCCAAGTCTAAGAATGCTGGCTCCAATCTCCAGGTCCCACATTTAGCCAGACACACACACACACACACACACACACACACACACACACACCAAAGGTGACGCAAGGGCGCAATACCACACTTGCCCACAAGGGGGTGCAAGCGTCTGGAGTTCGTTCACAGTGTCTGAGAGGCTGCTGGCACACCCATTCTCTATCTGTCTCTCTCTCTCTCAAATGAAAAAGTATTTTATTATTAATTTATTTATTTTGCATTTGGTGTGTGTGTTTGAGTGAGAGAAGACAGAGGGAGAGAGAAACCTGTTACCATTGCAATCAAACACCAGATGCTAATGCTAACATTTGCATCCTGCTTACATGAGTAGCTTGGAAATTAAGCCCAGGCATTCAGACTTTGCAAACAAGCAACTTTAACTACTGAGCCATCTTCATAGCCCCGCTGACAGGTTTTAATAAATTTAGTTATGGACACCAACAAGAGATCTAACACTATATACAGTAAGTGCTTGTTGAAAAATTGATTGACTGGTGATTAAGGTAATGAATAAGCAAATTAGATTCATCTCTGAGGAATATACAGTAAGTTTCAAATAATCCATTTCTGTCCTATTTTATCATGTGCAAGCATCAATTTTCAAAGTTCTTTTAGAAACTGATTTGTGAATTAGGAGCAGACAATGGATGAGATACAGGTAAGGAAGCTAGAAATGGAGGCATGTAACCAGGCTGGGCACACTGCCACTTCTGATGGTTCTAGAAATTCAGGTGGGGATGTTTGTATGCGTTCAACTCCCCAGACAAATCAGAAGCTTAGTAGGTGTAAGAGGCAGCTCTGTCTATTACAGCAGCCCAGCGGCTACAGCTTCCTTACTGCTCACTGTTTGAGGCAGCATGCTCTGAAAATTCTAGGTTGGTGGAATGCCCAAATTTCTCTCCTCTGTTTCTTCGTACAATATTACAAACCCCGATTTCCTGAAACTCTTTATAACTTTGAGTTGCCTGCACTGAATTCTGGGTGATGATCATTGTATAAAGCCATAAAACCTAAGTGAGGCTCTATACAGTGTGTCTCAAAGAAGGGAGGTGGAAGAGTCATGTTGTTTCCAGGGAATGTTTGGCAATGTCTAGAGACATTCCTTTTTATTATAAGTTGGGAAGAAATGCAGGAAAGAAGTCAAGGCTGCTGCCCAACCTCCTGCACCGTACAAGACACATGACCACATGGCAAAATGATCCTGGTTATGGCTAGAGGGTGAGGCTTATTGCTACCATGCAGGACCAAATTGTGACGAGTTATGTGTGGTATTCACACTGGGGGACAGCTCTCTCTCCCCAACTCTCTCTGTCTTTCTCCCCAATCCTCCCTCTTTCCTTCCTACTGCTTTTCCTCCTCTCTTCCTTCTGCCTTGCACCTGTTGGCTCTTCAACAAATCAGTGAAGCTAAGGACTCAAAACCCTATGTTTAAATGTGTAAAAGATTAAAATATTCTTATTATCATTGCAATGTACACTAGAGACATATTCCTAACAATTTATTGGCCTTGAGACCAGCAAAGGCCATTGATGTTAGTAAACACTACTTATAAGTAGTACATGCCACACACTAATCATTACATTGTCATGGTGTCTTCAATCTGTAGGGCCTATGCTGAGAGTTCATGCCTGTTACCACTTTGGGAATTGTTACAAATTGTTACCCTTCACTATACACATTCATTAAATAATCTATGAAAAGACATCAGTTTTAACTCATCAAGTGACTGCAATGATCCAAAAAGCATAGTTTAAAGCACAGATGACTAGCAAAAGCAAGAAAGCACTAATTACTCATTGTGTATTTACTCCAGCCCCCATAATTCTTTTAAACAAGCACCAAATGCACGAATCTTAAAGGGGTTTGGGACTGACCTGATTGTTTGCTGTGATTGTTTACAATTATCTCTTTGATAATCTGCAATCTCTGCTTTTACAAAGGTGAACACAGAATGATACAATCGCAGACACAGGACAGCTAACAAGAGAACTGAGAAGCTACAAATGTTAAAGCTAGATTAAAAAATGCATGTCAAAAAGCAAATTCTAAAATATTCATTTTTGAATGACTGAGTTCACATTGCTTTTTGTGTGGTGCAGATGGCTCAGGGACTTGGGGCAAACAAAGTACCAATTTCTGCATACTTATAGCTGCTCAGCCATAATAGCCAGCGGCTTTGAAATGATTCCACTAGATTCCTTTACCTGCCAGATTCCACTGAGTGCATGCAGCTTCCACCATGATAATGAGGGTGAAGGAGCACTAGGAAATGAGGCTTCTCTTTGCTTTAACATCTATAGATAGTGTATTTTGTATAATTTTCCACTGGGAAATGACCAGTAAAGTTCCAATTACAGGTTCATTCATGATGGAAAACACATTTTTGAGGGAAAAAAAAGGATATAAAAATTTCTTAGAGAGTTTAATCCAATTTTTTAATTAAGAAATTAAACAAAAAAGTTAGGCACATTTGAATCAAGCTGAAATTGCTAACTGATTACAGGGAAAAGTCTGAGATGAGTAACCTTTAAAAAGCCACCTGTTTCTTTGTTAGGCACAGGGGTATGACCTCATCACTCAGGGTTTATTCTGTGCTTAATGACATAGAAAAAGAGACAGAGCCAAATAGTCTCCTTTCTCTGCCTGTCTTACTGTCAGGGGAGAGTTAATACTCACTTAGTATAATAAAAAAATCATTATGCTTCATCTTCAAAGAATCAAAAAGTAACCCACAAAATTGAATCGAAATAAAAGGTCAGGGGATTTTTCTTTAACAAGAAGTCATTTTGCCATTAACAATGTATCAAAATTATACACTAGACAGACAGACATCCATCTCAATAGGCATCATTTCATGCCTACTATGTTCCATGTGCTCCAGAAAATTGTGTTTGTCCCACATCTAGTAGGTAAGACACATAATATTAAAAACTCTGTGTATGGTACATATGCAAATATTTCAAGCAAAATTTTACCAATCATATCACTATGGACTATAAATTAGAAAGTGTCAGGTAGAGTTTGGGGTGAGGGTAGTATAAAAGACATCTCTAGGAAATTGAAGAATTTATGCTGGAGAGATGGTTTAGTGGTTAAGGCACTTATCTTCAAAGTCTAAGGACCCAAGTTTAATTCCCCAACATCCATGTAAATCAGGATACACAAGGTGGCACATATGTCTGGAGCTAATTTGCAGTGGCTTGAGACTCTGGTGTGCCCATCGTTTCTCTCTTTCCATCTTCCATATCCCTCAAATAAGTAGCTAAATAAAATATTTTTTAAAAAAAATAGGTATGGGCTGGAGAGATGACTCAGCAGCTAAAAGCACTTGCTTGCAAAGTCTGATGGCCCAGATTCAATTCCCCACATAAACCCAAAGGCAAAAATTGACACATACATCTGGAGTTCATTTGCAGTAGCAAGAGATGGTGCACTCATTCTCTTTTCTCTCTCTGTCTTTTTCTGATTGGAAATAAATAAATAAAATTTAAAAAACAATAAAGATATATAAATAAAATTAAAGAATATGAATTAAAAATAGAACAGCATTTTAAAAATACAATAAATCAGTAGTAAAAATGGCACACCACCACCACCACCACCACCAAACTTTGCCATTGTAAAACTCCTTTGTTCTTTATTTAACTAGTAATACTTTCTGAAACAACTTCCTAACTATTTTAACACTATACTAAACATCGTGGATTCATGGATAATCAAAAAGTTTTTTTTTAGGCTGGAAAGATGACTTAGCGGTTAAGGCGCCTCCCTCCTAAGCCGGTTCCAATCTCCAGGTCCCACATTTAGCCAGATGCAAAGTGACGCAAAGGTGCAATGCCACACTTGACCACAAGGGGGTGCACGCATCTGGATTTCATTCACAGCGGCTGAGAGGCTGCTGGCGTACCCATCTCTATCTGTCTTCCTCTCCCTCTCTCTCTCTCTCTCTCTCAAAAAAAAACTTTCTTTTAATCTTCAAGATGCTTGAAAAACCAGAGGATATGAGATGATTGTAATAGCTGTTCTGTAGTTGCAATATATCCTTTCCTTGCATGATGTGGTTTGAATGTGAAATGTCCCTGTTGTAGTTAGCTTCACATTGTTGGGATGAACTTCCAAGCAAGGCACAGGTTATGGAGGAATAGGGATTTATTGACGTTTTCAGATCCATGGGAAAGTCCATAATGGCAGAAGCTGGCCCACTTTCACAGGTCCATGCAGAGAGAAATACCACCCCAGCACTATAAGCAAGCATACTCCAGGAACTCCAGGAACTCCAGGCAGAGATTAAGCACTCTGCACATCCTAGGCTGAAAGTCAGATCCACCCCCAAATACACCTTAGAGGGCTGGACCCTAGGCTCCTCCCGTGGTGACACCTCCTCCCACACGACTGCTAGAGATCTAATTATAAGCTTTAGTAAACTTCTGAATCTATTGGGGGACATACATTCACAAAACCACATTTGGTCCTTGGCCCCCTATAGATTCATAGCCATCTCCCATTGTATATTGTATTTAGTCCAACTTTAAATTCCCCATAGTCTTTAAGAATTTAAGGTACTTCTTAAGTCCTAAGTCTCATCTGAGATTTAAGGTTGTCTCTTAACTGTGAGTCCTGTAAAATCAAAACAAGTTATATACTTTCAACGTAAAAAAGGCATATAATAAACATGTCCAACTGCTATAAAGCATAAAAAGTAGGGACTGGACCAATGCAAACTCAATAATCATTAAACAAACATCAAACATCTGCATTTCAAATCCTATATTGTAACTGGTGACTGACAGTTTCCAGATTTTCCAATTCTGCCCCTCCAGCTGGGGTGAATAGCCAGGGAAAACTTCCATCCTCAGCCAACAGCATTCAGTTGCAGCCCTTGCACAGTCCTGATGTATCTACAACATCTTTAGGTCTTCATGTAAACCATGGTCCATCTTCCAATGGCTCCACTGGCCTATCAGGGTCATCACACTGCCCATGTGCCATGTCTCAGCAGAGGCTCCTGGAACCATGTGCACTTCATGACCCACTCTGCATGTTTCATGTTTCTGACCAGTATCAGGTGTGCAGGACACAGCCATATTCTTAAATCAGTGACAAAATAAATCATGACCTTGAAGAGCAGATTACTTCCTTTCAATTGACTCCTTTTACTCTTTTCTCAGGCATTATTCCCATTATTTCTGTGTAAAGTACTTGTCTATCTTCCTTCAAAATGCTAGTGTATTTGACAATAGCAGCTTCAGTAACCTAAAACCAGCCTCTACGCCTATAAGTTTTAAACTTGGTTGAGTTTTTCCAACTTTAAGTACTAGATTTCTCAGTTCTGTATCTTAGGCAAGCACATAAGTCCATTACAAATTTAACCTTGCTCAAACTGTGGGCATGGACATCAGAATTCAGCAGCCCTTATGCTAGTAGTCCAGTTCCAGCAAAGTTCTCTGCAGTCCCCCTTAGAGAGTTCATTAGCCCAGCCCCCAAGTACAATTCTCTTTGCACTTAGCATTTTCAAATTCTCACCAGAATAGTCCAAATTACTTGGCTTACCAATCTGGAAGGCATCTTCAGTTTAAAGTACCAAGTCCATGGCCATTCCTCCAAAACAAAAGTTCCAAAAGACCAAAATCTACATGATCAGATTCATCATACAGCAACAGCACACTCCCTGGTACCAATTCTGTTAACAGTCAGCTTCACATTGCTAGGAGGAACTTCCAAACCAGGCACAAGTTATGGGAAGAATGTATTTATTGAAGCTTATAGGTCTAGGGGAAGTTCCATAATAGCACAAGAAGCTGGTCCCCTTTCACAGGTCCACACAGAGAAAAATGCCACCACCAGCACCATAGGAAAGCACACACCAGGAATTCCAGGCAGAGCTCAAGTACTCTGCTTATCTTAGTCTGGAAATCAAATCAGCCCCCAAACACACCTTAAGGCTTCACTCTAGTATCCACCCATGGTGACACCTCCTCCAGCAAGGTGGTTGGAGATCTAATTATAAGCTTTAATAAACAGCTGAATCTATTGAGGAATGTCCTTTCAAACTACCACAGTTTCCCATGGGCTCATGTGTTTATAACACTTAGTCCACAACTGGTGGTGCTATTTGTGAAGGATGTAGAACTTTTAGAAAGTGTATGCTTGCTCCAGGAAGTGGGTCACTAGGGGAGGGCCTTGCAGTTTTTTAAGATTGGCCCCAGTTCCTATTTGCTCTGTTTTTTGACTGTTGATGCAGTGTAAACCAGTGGCTTCTCACTCCCATGGCCGTGCTTTCCCTTTCATGATGGAATGTATTCCCATGAAGCTGTAAGCTGAAGTAAACCCTTTCCTTCCTTAAGGGGCTTCCAGTCAGGTTTTGTAGTCAAAGTAATAAGTAAAATAACACCTTGGGCATGCACCACCTTCCTAACTTCGTACTAGATACTTCTGTGAGTTGACAGACCTGAGTCATTCTTGGAACCTTGTCATCCTGTTTGTTACTCTCATGATAGAGAAGGAAAATAATCTTAAAATGCTCAAAAAGCATTTCCAAGTTAAGGCATTTGCTAAAATCTGAACAACCCCACTCTCACTTGTTCCATTTGCATGCTTCCTTTCCAACTTTCTAAGCACTATGAGCATTAGGTCTAATTAAATAGGGGCTGGACAATGATTTTTAGGTTGTATAACAGGGAATTCATTGGTACCTTTGCTGAATATAGTTTCCTAAGATGATGACAGCTGCTTGTGGAAGACTGAACATTAACAGTGCTTAGTATGGGTATAAAGCTGGAGAAGAGATTGTGCTAGTCCTTATTCCATTTAATCTCTTCCTTTCAAACAAAGCATTATCTTGGACTGGAGATATTGCTTAGTGGTTAAGGGAACTTGTTGGAAAAGTCTAACAGCCTGGGTTTGATTCCTCAGTACCAACATGAAGCCAGTTGTGCAAGGTGGCACATGTGCCCGGAGTTTGTTTACAGTGGTGCGAGGCCTTGGAAATCCCATCTCTCTCTCTCTCTCTCTGTGTGTCTCTCACACATATACACATGCACACACTGTCTGCCTCTTTCTCTCTGTTTCTCTCTCAAGTAAATACATCAATTAATAAAATCATTTTCTTTATGGTCACTAATGCCCACTCCTCTTTTGTGCTTAACTTCTCAAAGGTAAGGATTCTGAAGTAACCTAATTCCAAGCTCCAATAAGGTACTTTAACCCTAGCAGTAATTGGAAGTATATTTAATCTTCTCAGTAAAATTTGAGGCAAGTGTCATTTTGTAAATGGAAAATAAAAAGAAGCAAAACTTGAAGCTCAGATAGGTAATTTGCCTACCTAAATTCTTAAAGCTAGGAAGTGATGGGCACAAGATTAGGAAAAAGGTCAACCTGACATCAAAGCTCATGTATGTTTCCTATCACACAACATTTGCATGATTTCCAAAGCACGTGATTAGGGTCACTTGCTTGTAATCCTCATGTCTCTCTCTGCATTCTCTGTAACCCAATCCACAAGCCTAAATACTAGGGAGCCTGGAGCTTTGAATTTCTTTGCACACTCATTCTAGAAATAGCTAAGTTACAGACATGAAAGTAAGCAAAACAAGTGAATTTAAATGGCCAAGAGGTTGTTTCCACATAAAAACTTCAGTATGCCTACTATAAATCTTTAATTGAAGGGAGCCAGAAATACCAACATGCTTACTCCTGACTAGAATTTCAGGAACATTTGTATGTTTGCCACATGCTACATATCTGACAGTAAACTGGTCCAAGTTAGTGATTCTTGAAGATGATAAAAGTTGCTAGCCCACCAAGGTTATTTCCGCATGTGTATATGTGTGCATTGTGCATGTGCACAATAATATGTGAATTTGAGCAGGTCTGTTCGTGCTTGTGTGGAGGAGAGAGGTTGAAGCCGAATGTCTTCCTCGATCGTTCTCCACTTTACTGAGGCAGGATCACTTGCTTGAACTCACAACTTGTTGATGTGATTAGGCTAGGTAGCCAGCATGCCCCAAGGATCCCCCTGTCTCCTCCTCCTGAGCATTGTGATTGTTGGGAAACATCACACCTTCTGGGCATTTCTGTGCATGCTGGAAATCCAAACTCAGATCTTCAGGCTTTACCAATGAAGCCATTCCCCAACCCCGCCAAGGTGTTTGATTGGCCTTGCTAACTAAAGCATGTGGGTGATCATGAAGGAAATAAAATCCAAACTCTTATTTCCCAGGGGACTGTTAATTCATGGTGCTGACAATAATGTCTCCTGTTTCATGATTTCTTCTCAAATGTATTACTTTAGATTTTTAAGGGCATAGGGTCATAAGTGAAATAGGACATGAAGTACAGGCACGTCCCTACAAGAGGATTTTTAGAAGCATTTATTTCCTTTGCCTTTCTTGGGTCCTGCAGAAACAATTTGAATAAAACAGGAACACTTTTCAGTGACAGAATTAAGACCTTTCTCCAGAGTAAATCCTCCTTTCCTTTGCTTCCTTTCAAGTGCAGAGAGCAGCCAGACACATTCATTTAATCACTTGGAATACGTCATGTTAACTCAAGAAAGAAGCAAAATGCTTGAAAAGCCAGGATAAACTGTGCATAACTTTTCCCCCCTCACAAAATCTGGCTCTGGCTCAATAAAAACTACCTTTACTGCCTGAGGCTAATGTGTAAGTTAGTGAGAGATTATGGGCTGGTTTTTACAGCATTTTATGTAGTATTTGACAATCCATAGGGACCTTGCCTGTAAGTCCTTAACAAATATAAAATGTAATTTTAAATTTCACTTCATCATGGTAATAGGTGATATAAGCTTTCTTTCAAAAGCCTACAGACCTTCCTACCACCTTAGGGAGCCTCAAACATCCTGACTTAATCACACAGTGATGACTCTTGCACTAACGTGCCCACTTCTTTCAAAACATAAATCCTAATTATTTTTAAGCACTTTTCTACAAAATGAGATTGATTTTCTTGTGCACATTTCAGCTAAGTATGCATATACACACACTGAGAGAGAAAGTAGCTAGAAGAGATTTGTGTGTCTTTGAAGGATTATATTCATTTTATATAGTCTCTTCTATGCCCCTCATTCCCATTTGCATAGGCCTCTTCAACACAGAAACTTATTTGAGGCAAGTAGTCCATCATCCAAATCCTTAAAAGAGGAAATAAAATAGTCCTAATCACTTCTAGTGTGGCATTAAAGTGTGTGCAGTATAACTACTGGTCTACATGGCCATCCCAGGACAGCAGAGGTGGCTCAGTGGTTAAGAGTGTTTGCTAGCAAAGCCTTGCTTCCCAGGGTTCAATATCCTAGTACCCATGTAAAGCCAGATACCTATCCATCCCAAGCAGTAAGTAATATTTTGGTCAATTAGCACATAAATAAAACTATTTTGTATGACATTTTGAAGATAAGGGAAAATAAACAGAAATTGACTTACTCATGGTCTAATGTAACCCTTGGCAAATGTGACATCAGGTCTTCCAGAATCTCTCAAAATACTGTAGTACTATCAAGACTATTAACTAAGTTCCAGACCTCCTGAACAGATTACATTGTGCAATTCCTTTCCATTTCATCAAATACTATAGTAAACAGGGTGTATGCTATTAGGACTCAATGCGGTATTTATTATTTCTTCTTCTCTGACCACCTATGTTGGACACTGTCATGGCCCCTTCCCTATAAGAGCTCAGAAAAAGAGAGGACTGTGGCCATCTGAAAATTTCACCCTCTCAGCCAGTCGTCCAGGATTGTGGTGGTCTCAGGCTAGATTTTTCCCAGGAACCAGTTCTGGAGCTCAGACAAGCCACATTGGATAGAGAACACATACGTAAACATGGAAATTGGAGCTTACCAGTCTAGTCCAGGATTTAGTACATCATAATACCACAATTTCCTGGACTACCTATTCTGAATATCACTTTGCCAGTTATATACCACACATAAGAACCCCACCACAGATCATCAACATTTTCTTATCAATACCTCCAAACATATCTTAAGGTATTCCAAAGTTTCAAGGTCAAAATTCTAATACACACCCAACTGGCTGATGAAAACAATTCTTTTTTGATTCTAATTTGCTTCTTTAAATGTGAATGTGTTATATCTTGCAGCTGAATACTTCCATAAAGATAATTACATATGGCAAGACAGAAAAACTTTTTGAAAAAAATTCCCTTGAATATGTGCCTGAATTCATTTACAACTGTTGCTGCTTTAAACACTTCAGGCAGAATAAGTGGATGGCACTAAACAGCTTAGCTGCAATTATTATGGAATGTCTGAGGTATAATTTCCCCTGCGGTTTTGTTAGGCGTACAAAATTCATAATTCTGATTTGTGGCAGGTACTTATTACCCATCACAGGTGGGGATATGCAAATATTATTCTAGTAGGGGTGAACAGCCTTTATTTCAGCATTCAGCTATTAACGAGATTTGTGAGTCTGGTACTCTGGGGCCATTTAATTAATTAGATGGTACAGATAAAATATAAATTGTTTTGTAGGCTACACAATTCCTGTCCTAGGAGGTGTAAAAACGAAGCTCAGTGAACTTACTGCTGATTGATTTGTTGTTTTTATGTAGCTCCCAGTAAATGTAAATCCTACTCGTTATTTTACAGGCTTCATTCCACCCATAATCCTCATATTCTCTGAGTTTCAATGAAATAGATGTTATGTAGTAGACTGTTTTGTGGAGTGCCTTTGTCATTCAGTCTGCATGTCCACTGCAGTCATGCTGTTCTGCATAGGAAGGTGTGCGGCTGTAGCATGTCGTTCGGAAGGCACCCCTGCTCTGAGAAAAGGAAGTTTTCTTCATTTGTAATATCATGGATGTGGAGATAACTTTTGTGATAAACCTTGGAAGACTGCATGACATTTCATAAGACCCAAACTGCCCTCTACATAGGTACGATTATGCCCATAAATTAATGCTGTTGTCACTTTTGGTTAGAAAAACTCTTCACATAGCAGTGATCACTGGGGAGACTCAAAACACATCAAAGTGCTGAGGAAAAGTGACAGTGAATCTTTCAGCACTCAGACATTTCTAACACACCCTCCAAGGCTCAGGGACCATTGTGGAAGAGGTGGTGGGAAGAGTGCAAAGGCCAAAGAATAGGGGGAGTGTTTGAAATGCTGTCTTCCAGATACCCAGTGGCTGTTGCATTCATGATTTCACAGTGGGTGACACTACTTATCACACAGGGCCTGAAAATAATAATGTTAATCCCCCCCCCTAAACAAAATGATGACATCCAAATAGAAGAGGGACTAGTTAGAAAAAAGAAGGGGTTTAGTGGAAGGAACACACAGATGAGAAAACAAAGGAGGTGATGAGAGGAATTCACGAGGAGAGTACATTATGTGTGTGGATGGGGCTTTTTATAAAAAGTTTAAAAAGGTTTTTATTGGGACCAGTCAAGAAATAATGTGACTCCTACATCTACATGCACCTACAGAGAATGTTTCTCATGCATTTGATCCCTCAGTGAGGGAGGTGAGAAATTTGTAGTTACACAGTCAGCAGCAAGTATGTTTGCATTTTACTTTGTCTTTATATGATTGGTATTGAATGCCCCACATTACTGTGAGGAAAAAGACTTATGAGTTTTTACTGACACAGTAGGAAATCCCACTGAAATTAGTTATGTCTGTCATGACATATAAGCACAGAGTGGGACTGTTTGCAAACACATTACTTAAATCTTTTTAACCAATATTGTAGAGGACCTTATATGGATGATCAAGAATAAAAATGTACATACTTCCTTTCACTTATAAGACACTGATGTTATTAAACTCTGTATAAGGCCTGTTTTATAAGGAAAGATGTGAAAATATTTATTTCAATTCTATTTTGAAAGTGGAAGATAATTGTACAAATAAATGGCTGAGAGTTTTTTGTTATTTTTAAGTTAAAAAGTTGTGTGCACTTTAAATTTTACCTTGGGGTAAAATTCTAATTCCTTCCTTTTGACCCTCAAGCCTTCATCTAAAATTGAAGCTTTGACTATCCACAATACAAGACTTTCTTTATTTTTTTAACCATAAGCACTATTTTCTATCTTCTGCCAGCCTCCCTGTACTCTCCATCTCTTTTTATTTCCTAATGAAAAGCAAGTGGATTTCTCTAAAGGAACATACTTTTAGCACCTTGGCTAAATCAAAGTAGGAGCATAGAAGAAAATATAAGAACTAGAGAACACGTTCCCAAAGAGACTTAATAACTACATTTAAAATAATTGCAAAAGCAGAAAGACACACATCATGTTGACATCCTTGAATGTGAAGCAAAATACTTCAGCATGGAGACCCAGGGGTTCTGTGTTCCAGAAAATGTTTTCAATAATTTTTATTAATCTCCATAGAAAGTCAGAAATGGGTAAACTTTATCAATTTAAAGGAAATGAATAAGGTGGTGAAACCATGTTCTCTACCTGTCCAAGGGAGTGAATTAAGTGAAGGGTGAAAATTATTCTGATTTAAAACTTGTTATAGAAGCCAGACAAAATTATTTAATTAAAAAATAGAAAAAGTATGCTGAGTTTACAGGGGGATTATACACTGGAAGTACTGGTCAACATAATACTACAAAATGTTTAAGGAATTTATACAAATAATGAGGAGATGCCCTATGGATTTTGTATGTAAGAAGCATTTTAAAAAAAAAATTTGGAATTCTTAGTAGTAAGAATGGCTACAAGTGATAAAATCTGGATTAAAATTGTGAAACTATCCAAGGATCTACTATTGATTTATCCTAATCTGATAAGTATGTTAGAATTATAATAGGGGAATGGAGAGAATACAGATGTTAGAAATATATACAATATTAAATAGTAAGATAAAGCCATATTTTTCCTTTATATTAGGCCCATGAAAATATATCAAAGATGCATGTAGGATGTTTTGTATTTCATGTGTTTCTCCAAAGCTTCAGGCCTCCATAGCACAACCCCTGAATAGCTTTGCAGTTGGGGTGTTTGGAGACAAAAGTAGAAACTTTTTCATTTCACTCTCTGGAGAACGTTGAGGGGGTCACATCAAAGACATTTGATGTGTAGGTAGGAGATAATGAGCAGATGCCTCTTGATGGCAGAACTTTTGGATGGAGATCAGGACCTGAATCTACCTCACTGAGTTCAAAAAATGAGCAGAACTGAGTAACTCCATGCATTTTTCAAAGCCCATAGAATTGGACATCAAAAAGGGTGAATTTTAATGCATGCAAACTAAGGAAAATGAAAGCTCCAACTAGAATGTGGAAGGGCAAGTGGATTAAACTGTTAACGAATGTGTAACAGAGCTGCTCTGAAGGAGTGGAGATAAAGGCACCTGCCCCATTTAATCTTTTAAAACAGTGTGTTCATTGCAAATCTACCTTTTAAATTTCACTTAAAAGGGGAGAAACCTTGGAGCTAAAGACAAAAAGAACTGTACATAAACACCATCCTCCAGTAGGAATTTTGCTCTCCTATGGTGACACAAATTATCCCTCTCAAAAGCGTCCAGTAACTGGAGCTTGATACTTGGTTTGATAGTATAGTCATATGTTCAGACTGGAGTTTAATAAATAAGTAAAAGCGGAGTGGAAAGTGTCAGGTTTCTCTGTTGGAAACATAAAAAGAGTTATGAATAAGCAGGTGGGGTAAGTTAGACTAAACCCTGTTACTGGGTCAGAATAGGAGACTTGTCAGCTGTTGGATACTTTTCAATGGGTCACGCAGCGTTTCTGCTTGTTGAGTTTTGACTACTCTGATGCATTATCCCATTTGTCTTGTTCAAATCAGAGCACACATATCTATCTTTTCAAACATGTATCACTTCTTTATGGTGAGGTCATTCAACACTCTTTCTCCTGCTTCTAAAAAATATGCAATGCGTATTTCTTAACTACAGGCTGCAGGAGCATAGTTTGTTCCTTCTATGTAACGTTGTCCCTGTTGACTAAACTCTTCTCAATCCCCTACTCTCTCCTCAGTGTCTGTTCTCATTATGTTTTAAGTGTCCACACTGATGAGAGATGGTGTGGCATTTGTCTTCCTAAGACTCACTTATTTCCCTTCATATATAACCTCCAGTTCCAGCTGTGTTGTTGCAAATGGCAGGTTGGTTTGCTGAGATATTCCATTCTCATTGTGGTTACATAGCATTCCATTGTATATATGCACCACATAGTTCAATCCATTCATCAAGTTATCTCATATTTTTGCCTATTATGAGTAGTGCTGCAATAAACTAGAGTTTAGGTCTCCTCCAGATTTCATCTTTAAGATGCATATCCAGTAGTGAGATCGCTGGATCATACAGAAGTTCTGTTTTTAATATCAGAGGAATGTCCAGGCTAGTTTCCATAACAGCACCAAGGAGGAACATCCCCACCAACAACGTGTAGCATTTCTTTCTCTGAATGCTCACCAGCACTTGTCACTGTGTATCTGTTTCTTGCTTGTTGAAAATAACCACTCAATATGGTTGTGATTTGTGCTCCTCTGATGCCTGCATTGGTTCATGTGCATGTTGGCCAGTTGTCTCTATGGCCATTTTTGAATCATATATGTTCTTTCTCTATTGTTCTTGTTTTACTGTTGAGTTATTTGAGTACCTCACATAATTTGCATGTTAGACCCTAGTCAGATATAGTGTGTAAATATCACTTCCATTCTGGAGGTTGTCTCTTCATTATGTTATTTCTTTTGTTGAGCCTTTGAGTTTGATGTCTCATTTCTCTATTTGACCTTTACTCTCTTTTCCTCTGTGTGCTGCTGCTGCTGCTGCTGCTGCTGCTAATAATAATAATAATAATAATAATAATAATAATAATAAAATATTGACCATTCCAGTATCTTGAAGTATTTTCCTCTTTCTTCTAATAGTTTCACAGTTTTGGATCTTACATTTAAGTTTTTAATCTGTTTGATTGGGTTTCTGTAACTAAGAAGAGGAAGGCATGTAATTGAATTAAAATTTCCAATTCTTTATAACACCATTTATTGAAGAGATTATCTTTTCCTTAATGTATGTGCCATTAGCACCATTGTTGAAAATCAGTTAGCTGTCTTGGGGTTTTACTCATAGGATCTCTATTCTGGTCCCATATTGCCTTAAATCCTTTTATTTACAGAAGAAAGGGGGAGAGAGAGAGAGAGAGAGGAGAGAATGGGCACATCAGGGCTTAACTCCAGACACATGGGCCAGACTTTGTGCATCTGGCTTCATTTGAGTACTGGGGATTCAAATTCAGGCAGTCAGGCTTTGCAAGCAAGAGCTTTTAACTGCAAAGTCATTTCTCAGGCCCCTATTTCATTAGTTTATGTGTCTGTTTTTAGGCCAATTTCACATTCTCTCATTCTCTGTTTCTTTTTTTAATATTTTATTTTTATTTATTTATTTGAGAGAAAGATGCAGAAATAGGCAGAGAAAGAAAGAGAGAGAGAGAGAGAATGGGTGTGCCATGGCCTCCTGCCATTGCAAACAAACTCCAGATGCATGTGCCCCCTTGTGCATCTGACTTACGAGGGTCCTTTAGAATCAAGCCTTGAACTGGGGTCCTTAGGCTTCACAGGCAAGTGCTTAACCACTAAGCCATCTCTCCAGCCCTTCTCTCAGTTTCTATCACATTGTATTATCTGTGATTCATGATGGGAGATGGACTTCAAAGGGCTGCCCCTCTAGCTCTGCCCTATGCAGCACACAGTGTCTCCCTTGGACTGACTCGACTCCATTCATGTATCTTTCCTCAGCAGACTTCCCACAGGCTGACATCTTCAACATTTTTGAGTCCCTGTTACAACATAGGGTTCACTTTTTGTATAATTTATTATTTTATTTATATTATTCTGAGTTTACATTCATACTGGTGACTCCATTATCCTCCTCCCTCTTCCAAAGGGACCCTCCTCAATTTGGAATGTGGGTCATGCATTGTGGGGGTAGCCATTTTTAGAGTTTCACACAGTGGCTTCTGAGAGCTTCTTTTCATAATGGGAATTTGGAGTTCCTTGCCAATACACCAGTATACCAAAGCACCAATAAATTTAGGGTATCCCTGGATCCTTCCCTTATGAATTTATAGAATGAAAATCCATAGAACAGAGGATAAGACTTAGAGGTTTTACTAGATGAAGAAAAAGGAAAGAGAGAGAACGTAGAGAGAGCTCCTGTCACGTGGAAGGCAGGAGCCAGCAGGGCGCCCATGTGGGAGTAGGCATCCCCTCTCGCCCTTCTCCCAGGCTGGGGCAAGCACAGTGGCTTACTAGAGCAGAGACTGGAAGTTCAGGAGAGGTGAACAGCCAAAAAAGAGACCAGTGTGCCCACTTGGTAAGCATTTACTTAAAATCTTACTGTGGTGGGTCTTGCTATCAGGATCAGGTGAGTCTGAATGACAACTTATTGGTCTGGGCTTAGGGGGCTGGTTCACAGAGGTCACACACCTGAGTAGGAGGAGAGAGAGAGAGCTGACTGGATGAGACTGGATTAGACGCTGAATTCCTGTTCTGCTGAAGCAGGAAATAATAACTAACTAGTTCCCTCTCGCAGGGGTTCTTACCCTGTCACACAGTGGCCTCAGCAAGCTTTTGGAAAGTTGGCAAAAGCCTCCATCACCCCTTGGACCTATCATGCCCCTAAAACCAGTACCTCAGAGGCCGCACTACTGATTTTGGCAGTCTGCTTCAGATATTACTGCCCTTGAACTAAAGATGTGTGGGCATCCATGTGCCTTCCAGGCTGACCCTGGGGGTAAGAAATTCTGATGATGTAGCAGAGAATGCCCTCAGTGTTGTTTTCAGTTTAGGCGCTCTTCTTTCATCCTTTCAAATGAATTTGGATTTCCACAAGATGGAGCTTTTTATGGGTTGAATCTTGACACCAAGGCACCTTTCCCATTCTCCTGGTACACCAGGAATTTTCTTGAATACTGTGTATATTTTTAATTACTAAAGCTGCCTTCTTAGCACCAGCCTTGTCTGATCTGTAAACTCTCCTTTCCATGCCAGATTACACATTTTTCTTAATCTATTTTTCTGTTCCATTCTTTTTTTTTTTTTTTTTGTAATTTATTAACTTTTTCAACTTCCATTAAACTTAGAACAAGTTACAGTAAAATTAGTCTTATTGAAATGCTTCAACATCAGGGACCTCAATGCCCTCAGTTGTCCTTAAGACTGGGACGTGGTATCACTATTGCCAGTTTTTCTATATTTCTGCAAAAAGTCATTCAGATATGCAGATAGATTAATTGGCTGGCTTCTGTTCTATTCTTGTGCCATAGATATGGAAGCAAATTGTGAGGAGAACCATGATCTAAACGGATTGTTAACTTTCTTGAGATTTCCTCTGCCAAACAAGTTAGTTCATTACTTTTAAATTTAGCTCCATTCAAGCACTCAGACCATCAGCAGAACACAGTCAAATTCTTTGTCAGATTGTAAAATGAATCGTCGCTAGCCCAGTTCCTTGTCATCCCTCTAAAGCCTCCTGAGTCAGGCTGCCACTGTCTGCATTTCTCTTGAATTACTAATCTTCTAAACTCACACCAGAATGACACTCAGTTGTGCTCACAGCATTCTACATTTTTTTTTTTTTTTTTTTGGAGAGAGACAGAGAGGGAGAGGAAGAAGACAGATAGAGATGGGTACGCCAGCAGCCTCTCAGCTGCTGCAAACGAAATCCGGATGCGTGCACCCCCTTGTGGTTAAGTGCGGCATTGCGCCCTTGCGTCACTTTGTATCTGGCTAACCATGGGACCTGGAGATTGGAACTGCTGGAGATTGGAACCAGCATTCTTAGGCTTAGGAGGCAGGCGCTTTAACTGTTAAGCCATCTCTCCAGCCCTCATTCTACTTTTTTTTTTTTTTTTGTCTGATCAAGCTCCGAAAAAGTTTATTTCGCAGCTACAATTTAAGCTGTAACAATGAGGAAGTTCATTCAGGGTCATGGGGGAGATGAGGATGGGGTACATTCCAGTGGCCAGGTGTTAATCTTAGTTCCTGGGACCGCAGTTAAGGTATTTTCTCCACCCATAATTGTTTCTTCACTTGTGGTTATCAAGATGTTCTGTTAATCTTTCATGAGGTACTAAGCTAAGGCCTTGGCCCCCGGCATTGGCCCCCAGCATCTCCTCCCTTTTTACAATTTAGATAAGGCAGGCAGGTGAAAATGAGGAAAAAGGGATTTCATTAATAGATGAATGGGCCTTAGCCAGAGGGGGGAAGCATTGACCTGATCCTCCCAGAGTCATTTGAAAGGGTGTCCTTTTTGGGGAGGAGAGGGCTATTATGGCCGTGAAGGATGTTGACTGTTTTAACTGGCCATCCTGAGAAACAAGAATTTAATACCAACCTCTATGCCATCAGGTTTGCTTCTCGGGGAACTCAGAAGTGGACTATAGGGTCCTCCCCCTGCAGTGCTTAGCCCTGCACCCCTTGCTGGTGCCCACGCCATGCCAAGGCTGGTGCGCATAAATCTGAGTTTTATGCAGCTCCTAAAGGAGGTCCATCACCTTCAGGTTCAGCCAAGCCTCTGTCAGCCAAATCAAGTCTGTGGTAATATACCTGTATGGGTTTTGATGCCATGGAGTCAACTGTCTACGGCCATACCACCCTGAATGCGCCCAATCTCGTCTACTTTTTTTTCTATCCCAAATTTCCAAACTCTTCTACAAAACCTAGTTCCCAAAGGCTTAATAACCACACAGTGTGGTTTATCACAATTGTTTCCCCATTTCTTGACACTAATTTCCTATATTAATAACTTCTCTCATTACTGTGACAGAATACCTGAGGTTTGTCACAAAAACATCCCTACTTGTTGATACCAAATTTTCCGTGTATTAGATATCTTTCTAATTTCTATGGTAGGCTACCTGACAAACGTAAGTTAAGAATGGATAGGTTCATTTCGGTTCTCAGTTTGAGGGTACAGTACATCATGGTGTCAGTAGTAGGTGGTGAGTGTTCACATTGTATCCAGAACCAGAAAGCTTCAATTCCAGAGGCCGGCTCAGGAAACTCTGCTGACAGGATTGAGAGTGTGTTCTAATTCCTCATTTAAATTGCTCTGAAACCAGTCTCACAGATGTGTATAGCCTAGGTGATTCTAAATCTAGTAAAGTTGGCAAAATAAAATTAACTATCACAATTTCTGTACTCATTTTTAGTATGTTGATGTTGTCCATTTCTTCATTCAATCTACCATGCTATACGTCCATATGAAGGATTTGCCCATTTCGTCAAGGTAATTTTGAATGTTTGACATAAAGCTGCACATGGTAGTGTCTAGTGATCTGTGGCATCAGTTGTGAAGGGCTCTTCTTCTTCACTGGTTTTCACTGGAGTCTTCTTTAATTCTTTGTTTTTAGTCTAGCTCAGGCATATTGATTTTGTTCATCTTTTCCAAAAAGACAAGTGTTGTTTGGCTTTTGTGTGTTTTTAAAAAAAAGCTCATCATTGATTAGACAAACACCCAACCAGAAGCTGCTTATGAGAAAGGGGCTTACAAATTTCAGGGGAGCACCACAATGGCAGAAAAACCTGGATCATTTCCATAGTTCCAAACATCACCCAACATCCAGCAAACACCTAAAAGCATGAACATCCAGAACTCCAAATTGCTCTTCACAGACCTAGTAGGGCTGCTAAGGGTCCACCCTCAGTGACACACCTCTCTTTTCCAGCAGGGCTCTGCCCACTGGACATTCCAGTTGCCAGCTCAGTCTTAGTAAAACATCTGAGGCTATGGAGCCATACATTCAAACAACCACAATAATGAATATTTGAGACCTTTCTGCTTTTTAATGTGACTTCCATGAATTTGCCTCTCAGTATTGCTTTTCTGTATTCCATAGGTTTTAGCATGCTGTTTCCATTTTCATTTGCTTCAAGAAAATTGTTAATTTTCTTCTTGATTTCATCATTGATCCATTGACTGGTCAAAAATAAGCTGCTTCATTTGCATGTATTTGTACTATTTTCAGTTTTTCTTGTTATTGACTTCTAGTTTTCAACTGTTTGGAAATACACTTACTATGATTTCAGGTTATGTCATTTGTTGAGGCTTATTTGGCCATGTCTGCATCATGATCTATCCTTGAAAATGTTCATGTGCTGCTGAGAATGCAATCCACAGCTGTTGGATGGAAACTCTTGCACATGTCTGTTAGATTCAGCTGGTGTACTATGGACTCTAACTTCTGCTATTATCTTGCATGTGTCTTCATGATCTGTCCATCAATGAAAGTGCCAAAGTTCCCACATATTGCTACATGGGTTTAGGTTTGCTCATACTTGCTATATCCATTGAGGTGCTCCAATAGTGAGGGCAAATATAATTCACAATTTTTTCTTCTACTAAATTGACTCAGCCCAGGAAACAAAACAAAAACTACATGTGCTATACATTTTCCCTATGTTTTGATTTCTATGTCCCATTTTTGCATCTTTTTATGTTACCTGTAATAGTAATTATAATTAGTAAATTATTATATATTTATTGTTCATACTAGAGTTACAAATATCTTATGTACCACATTACAGTGGCATAGCTTTCTGAATTTAGATGTATATTTATTATAACTACTGAATTGTATAACTTTTGATATTTTCTTTTTTATTATCAGTGTCCCTTTCAGTTTGAAAACTCTTAATTTTGTGTGAATTTTTAAAATAATGTTTGTATGTGTGTGTGTGTGTGTGTGTGTATGTGTGAGCATGGACACACATGTGTCATGGTACTCATGCTCATGTTGTGATGGTCAGAAGATAACTTCAGGTCTTGGTCCTCATCTTCCAACTTTAAAAAAATGCATTTATTTATTTCAGAGAGAATGACAGAGAAAGAGGCAGAAAGAGGGTCAGAGATAGATGATAGATAGATGAATAGATAAATTATAGATAGATAATAGATAGATAGATGATAGATAGATAGATGATAGACAGATTATAGATAGATAGATAGATAGATAGATAGATAGATAGATAGATAGATGATAGATAGATAGATGATAGAAAGAGTGAGAGGGACTATGGGTGTACCAGGGCTGCTTGTCACTGCAAATGAACTCTAGACACATGTGCCACTTTGTGAACCTGGTTTTACATTGGTACTGGGGAATCAAACCTGGACCAGAAGGCTTTGCATGCAAGCATCTTTAACCACTAAGCCATCCCTTCCATCCCTCTTCCACTTTTTTTTTTGAGGTAGGATCTCTTTCTTGTTTGGTGCTTGTTCACTCTTGTTCATATGCCAGGCTATCTGACCAATGAACTTCAGGGGTTCTCCTTCTCTGCCTCCTATCTAGCTATGGAAGCACTGGGATCACAGATGCTCAGTAGTGGGTTTCTCATTAGGAGGGTTCTGGGATGTGAGCTCGGGTCATCATGCTTGTACAGCAAACACTTTCACACATTGAACCATGTCTCAATTCCATATTTTATTACTTCTTGTAAGAACTGTCTGGTTGTGGTAAGTTCTCCCAGCTTTACTTCGGGAATGTCTTTGTCTCTTCTTTTCTAAATGATGTCCTTGTTGGTTAGAGTATTCTCCATTGTCATCTATCTAATTTTCTTTTTCTTCAGCACTGTGAATATTTCATTCCACTCTCTCTTTCTGCTGGGGAATTTGCTGTGAGGAAAGGTACAAGGGCTTCATGTACATGAGAATCCTGTCTTTAGGCTTTGGGAATTTGATTATAAGTTCTTTGGGTAGCCTTGGTTGAGTTGGTTCTTATGAGTAACTTTTACCATCAATACCTATAAATCTTTACCTACCATTGAGAAGTTTTCTGTTATTATCTCTTTGGCTAAGTTTTCTACCAATTTGCCATTCTCAAGTCCCACATGCATTCTAAGACCCTATATATTTGCCATTTTATTGTTGCCCAAAGTACTTATGAGCACTTTTCATTTCTGTTCATTATATTTTTCTTTCTTTATCCTCCAGTTGTGCATTTTCAAGTAGATCTTGAGTGCACTAGTTTCTTCTTTTGTGTGATCAATTATATTGTATGTCTGGCCTGTGAGTATGTTTGGGTCTTGTGGTGGTTTGATTTAGGTGTCCCCCATAATCATAGGTGTTCTGATTGCTTAGGTTTCCAAGTGGCAGCAATTTGAAAATTGATACCTCCTGGAGGCAATGTATTGCTGGGGGTGGGCTTATGAGTGCTGTAGCCAGATTTTCCTTGCCAGAGTTTGGCTCACTCTATTGTTGCTATTTCCATCTGCTATTGGTCAGAAAGTGGTGTCCACCCTGGGCTGATGCCATCATTTCCCCCTGCTATCATGGGGCCTCTCCTTGAGTCTGTAAGCCCAAAGAAACCCTTTTCTCCCATAAGCTATTTTGGTTGGGTGTTTTCTGCCAGCAATGTGAACCTGACTGCAGGTCTAATGCAAAAACTAATTAATTCAAAGTTTTGAAAGAGAAAGACATGGAAATTAAATAGAAATCAGAGAATCTAAAAAGTGGGTAGAAAAGAAAGTAGTATGAAACAATTCATAGATAATAAGCAGAAGATTGAGAAGCAGCCCTTAGCTATATGACCTACCATTTATTACCATGACTAGTCTTATAGCAGAATAAAATAGAACTCAAATCTTTACATAGATTTCCTTAAAATAAGGCTTACAAGAAGAAAGCATATCCAAAGTTGCATTCTGCTCTCCTCTTGCTCCATTGAGCCTCATACTGTAGATCCTATACATGTAGTTCAGAGTGACAGAAATATCCTCCTCCAGCATTTCTCCCGTTCTCTCTGAGACTCTCATCCAAGCTTTAGACCATTTGGGCCCTTTTTTGTTTTGGATCAACCTGCAGCCATCTGGAAAGGATGATCTGAGCCACAGTTAGTAACTCTCTGGTATGGAATCAAATCTTCCAAATAGCATAGCCCAGCCTTCAGTCTGTTGGAGCAGATCTTTCTCTATACAGCATGCAACCCTACCTTGAAGGTCTATCAAAACTGGAACAAGTGAAGGAGAAGAAACAAAAAGGAAGTTAAAAAAGAAAATTAAAAATATCCCAGACTTTAGGTTCCATACACATCCATATTCAAACATGAAGGATTCCTACTCTTGGACATGCGTGTCGTTGGCAGCATATCTTGGACAGCTTCTTCTCTGATGTTTATTCAGTCTTTCAAAATGACAAATCTGAGAAAGCCTTGGTAAATGAGTTTATTTTGGAGATTTGTTAAGTGTCTGT
This sequence comes from Orientallactaga sibirica, assembly GCA_036365145.1. NCBI lineage: Eukaryota > Metazoa > Chordata > Mammalia > Rodentia > Dipodidae > Orientallactaga > Orientallactaga sibirica. The sequence continues at coordinate 6,387,690 of JAEOAD010000027.1, forward strand.
TCACTGCTGGAACAGTGTATACAGAAAAAAATCTAAAACCATTAACACTTATTCCAAAAATATGCAACTCTCAGCTCTGACATCCTTAGCAAACCAACTACAGAGAAAGCAAGTGGGAAGTTTGCCTTTTTACTACACTTTGAGGACAGACAAGGGAGGAACCAATTGGAGGACTAGAGATTACTCTTTGAGCGATACTTCCCTTATACTAACTAGAAAAAGCTAAATTACAGGTTCTTTGGAAAGGTCATCTATGAAGGTCCAATCCTTTCTAAGTCAAGGCCATTCTGCCTCATATCAATTCTAGCTCAACCCTTGAATAACTTCAATAATGTCAGCTGAACTAGAATAGTAAGCTATAATAAGATGCTCTTCTGGGGAACTCCAAAAACAAAAATTAATAGTTGTTACCTCTAATCTACAAAACAACTTAAAAATAAATACAAGGGGCTGGGGAGATGGCTCAGTAAAGCACTTGGCATATAAGCCTAATGAATGGAGTTCTGATGACAAGAACGCAAGTGAGTGTCAAGCTTGATAGCACTTGCCTGTAGTCCAAGCACTCAGAAGACAAGTGGGTCACTGGGGTGAGCCGAATAGCTAGACTAGCCAAATTAGTGAGCTCAGGGTTCAGTGAAGAACACCCCAACTCAACAAAATAAGGGGTAGGCTGATGAAGGAGAATAACCGACATCAACCTCTGACCTCCACATGCACAGGCAACACACATGCACCTGCATATACGGGTACGCACACACACACATGAACACGAATACACAGATGGTTAACACACACTCAAATAAAAAATAATAAATAAATACAACTTCATTGTCTGCATAAAGTATTTTAATTCACTAGGTTCCTCCTTTAATGAGTTATATTTTCTTTTTTTAATTTTTTAAATTTCTTTTTCTGATTTCTTTTTATTTATTTTTTTATTAGAGACAGAGAAAGGGACAAAGAGAGAGAATGGAAACACCGCAGCTTCTAGTCACTGCAAACGAACTCCAGATGCATGCGCCACCATGTGCATCTGGCTTACATGTGACCTGAAGAATTAAACCTGGGTCCTTAGGCTTCACAGGCAAGCACCTGAACGGCTAAGCCATCTCTCCAGCCCTGAGTGATGTTTTCTCTCCTAGACACCTGCATGAAGTTAGATTGTCTATGAAACCTATCACTTTTCACATTTCACTCCTTAAATAAACATAAAATGATTTTTTTTCAAATAATTTACTTTAAAAAACTGTAGTTTAATTTCTAGGCCAGATTTAGGCTCAAAACCAAATTGTGTAGAAAGTTAATAGTTCCCACGTATCCTCTGTTCCTACATAAGTATAGCTCCCTTCACTATAAATATTTTACACTTAGTGGTATATTCATTACAAACAATACACCTCCAGTGACATATCATTATCACTCAAAGTTTATATTAGACATGAAGATTTGTTCTTAGTGTGTGTGCTCTATAGGACTGTTGTTTACTGACATGTACTTGCTCTTACACAGAAATATTCTCATTTCACGAAAAGTGTTATGTATCATGGCCCTCCTTCCATCCCCAAATCCCTAACACAACTGAATCTTTTCACTATCTCCATAGTTTTACCATGTCACAATGGTATCTGTATCTCCAATTTTGAACTTCTCAAGTTTATATTTCATATAATTTATTTTTCCTACAAACAAAAAATTCTGACACATTACACCCTTGCCCTGAAAACTTACATTCATTTGATTAGAGGATAAAAACTAGACTCCCTAATAGGAGTAATTCTCTTCTTTGTTCCAGCCCAACTAAATCTATCCTTTCTCACTTTGCTTCTGCTTTGATGTCATAGCACTTTGTAACATCCTTCTCCATCACATTGTGTTTTGCCAGTGTCCCTCAGTGTGCATTTTCTAAATCCTCAGTGATTTTAGGACTAGACTCAGCAGCTTTTCTTCTGGGGAGTCTTGTCTGACCCTGTCCTAGTTGGGAAGATTTCTGCCCCCTCCAGGCTGTGACCTAACATGCCTTCACTACAGTCCATTGGAGAGCCACAGATGGCTGCTTGTCTCACTCAGAGAAAGCCACACTCTTTCCTATGGCTTAAAATTCTGTGCACTCTTTCCTGTATCTCCTGGACACCGATGAACTCATCTTTAACGCTCTTTATACCATCTGCATCGTCATTTGCACAGATAAGCTACTGGTCACCTCCTGTTTTCTTGCAGTTTCTCTGCTCTGGCATCTGTCAGCTCTCTTTCTCATTTATTTCTCCAGATATTACTCAGAGATTTTGGTGGCATCCTTGGGAATGTCATCCACTGCTTTTTGAGACAGGGTTTCTCATCATACTGGAGTTCAAAGCCAGACTGTTACTGGCTGGTCAGTGAGATCCAGGGATCTATCTGTCTCTGCTTAATAAGTATAAAATGAACGAGCAACTAGATTAAATAAAATGTCTATGAAATTGGAATATAAGTAAGGCTTCCTGGTCTTTTCAAAAATCTAATTTTGTCCAATTATCCACAATATGGCTATAATGGTTATTACATGATAACTATTTCCACACGATATCTGGACCTTCTTGAAACACTCTCATTTTGTGCTTTGTAATACAGCCTGGGTTACCTTGAAAGTATTTTTGATAAATGGCCAAAACAAATGTCTAGGAGATTCAGGTTTTCTTAGAATCTGAGGTATAAAGTTAACCCTCTTCAGACTGCAGAGATAGCTTGGCGGGTAAGGTACTTGCCTGCAAAGCCTAAGGACCTGTGTTCAATTCCCCAGTAGCCATGTAAAGTCAGATGCACAAGGTGGCACATGCATCTATAGTTTGTTTGCAGTGGCTATAGGCCCTGGCATGCCCATCCTCTCTCCGCCTTAAATAAAAATAAATACATAGTTAAATAAAATTTTAAAAGTTAACTCCCATTGAAGACCTGGATTTCTTTAGCAACAAATTGACCAAATCTTTACTCTTGATGCCCTTAATAGTGACAACAGGAAACATGGGTAGCATCAAACTTAGTTTTAAAGGTCATTTTAAGATCATGGCATCACACTGGTATTTTTATTTAACCCATTAGATATTTTTTAGACCTTATTTTAATAACCAAATATGGGTTTTCTTACTTTGATTATTTTTGTATCCCTGGAATCTAATCCAATGGCAATCAGCAAATGCTCAGTACTTGCTTATTAACACAATTAATTTTTAAACCGACTAGCAAGAGCAGAAGGGACATTTCAATGTGATATAGATCAAGTACTCATAGTTATACAATATGTCTCTAATGTAAGTTTTCATAGTCATATAATCTTTCTTTAAAGTAACTTAAGTATTCATAGTCATATAATCTGTCTCTAACTTAAGTTTCTTAGGCTAATTTGAAAGTCTTATCAGAAAATGAGTTCAAAAGATCAGGTATACCCTGACATGCTTCTACCTACTCTGCTACAACATGAATTATTTTCCCCTTATAATAGTAATAGGACCTCTGGAAGAATAGGTCTACGTGCTACATATTATCCACTTGTATTAAAATTTCACTCACTATCAAGTCTTTCTCTAAGGAATTCAAAGTGCTTTACACAGATTAGGAATGGTGACGAGTCACTTGTGAAGTAAACAGTAATGCTTGGAAATAACAGCACTTATCATCATTGAGCCCGAAGCACTTCAAATGATTTGTCTCATTTATCCTCACAACGTTCCAATGAGAGAGAGGAGATATTATTTTCACTTCACATATGAAAAAACAGCTGTCATAAATTGACCATGAAGTTAGTGAGAGGTAATGCCAGACAATGGGCAAAGGTACGTGTGAGGCAGGCTCTATTTCCTTTGACCAATGCACTGTCTGTGAGACTATTCTTTTCTGCAAAATGAATTTCAGCAACATATTCACCACTGAAGAACTGTAGAAGCAGTAAAAGTGATGTGAAACTAGTGTTACTAATGTCTTAGCATCCATTTATTATTTATCTAAGATGCTGATATTTACCATTTCTGACTAATATGCTTGAACCAGTAATCACTTTAATAATCATGTGCAGATACTTGTAGACTCTTGACTCAAAATCCTGGGGTGTGTTAAGCTAGTTTCAGGTACTGATGCTCAGAAATTCCATTGATCGCTAATTCCTTTTTATTTTTCTTTATTATTTATGTTCTTAAGGGTTATCATGCTAAGTTGCTACTAATGATTTCCAAGCATTTCTTCCTTATAGCTTCAAAATGCCACCTTGAAAATAGGCATGCAAATCAGGAAATAACTTGTTTATATTTCCTTCACTAATACTTTTATTCAAGACACTGAGAAGATTTTCTCACCCATATATTTATGAGATGGTTAAAGTCTGCATACTAATTTTGCACAATGGTGGACATAAGGTGACAGCCCCATGGGAACCTGCCACAACTAGAGAGCCAAGAGATTTTTTTTTTTGATCCTTATCATTATGATCTCCCCAGAACATTTCTAAATTTTCTGACCCCTCATTTAAATATCTATAGGAATTATTTACATTATTATTAATTATTATTATTACTGAGTGAGCCTCTTTCTATTTCAATTTCTTTTTCTTTTTCTATTTTTTTCAAGGTAGGGTCTCCCTCTAGCCCAGGCTGACCTGGGATTCACTATGTAGTCTCAGGGTGGCCTTGAACTCATGGCATTCCTATTTCTGCCTCCTAAATGCTGGGATTAAAGGTATGCACCACCACACACAGCCATTAACCTCTTTCTATCCCTGATTAGCTATCACTAGAAAAGTAATAGTATCATTCTGTGAAAAATGTAGAGTTTACTGTTCCAGCAATTAGAATAAGTTATGTTCTAAATGTGCTCTGTAGAGGATTCAAAATTGGATTGAGCTGGGCATGGTGGGGCACACCTTTAATCTCAGCACTGAGGAGGCAGAGGTAAGAGGACTGCTGTGAGTTTGAGGCTAGCCTGAGACTACACAGTGAATTCCAGGTCAGCCTGGGCTAGAGGAAGACTCTACCTCAAAAAGGAGGAGGGAATAAGTGAAGTATCCATGAATTCTCCAGGTGTATACATGAGTTTATGCATTCAATAATGTGTAAATTAGTCATGTCTCTTCTAAGAAATATGACAAATAGGATGGATTTATGGGTGGATTAATAGAATTACAGAGAAATAGATATGTACAATGATATAGGTAGTTTTAGACACACATTATCAATAACATTCCCCCATTTATGTATCTATGCATGTGACTACCTAATTAGCTATCAATCTAGAAATAGAACCATTAAGCTTGTGAGAGAGAGAGAGAGAGAGAGAGAGAGAGAGAAAGGAGAGAGAGGCATACAGACACTAACGGACTATTTCTTTGGCTTTTCTATCTACTGATTGGCTGATCTATATCTATTTGATCTATTTAATTGATACTATTTCTCAATTCAGTTAAATGCAAATAATGATACTTCCCATCTTTCAAGGAAGTTGGATCATAGTAAATCCATTTTAAGTTGAAAATATTGAAAATAAAAATGTATTTACTATTCTTAATTCACTGATTACAACTTAGGGTAGCCTTCCATAAAGAAATGAAAATGTGGGCTAGAGAGATGGGCTTAGTGGTTAAGGTGCTTGCCTGCAAAGTCAAAGGACCCAGGTTCAGTTCCCTAGAACCCATGTAAGCCAGATGTACAAGGTAGCTCATGTGTCTGGATTTCATCTGCAGCAGCTAGAGGCCCTGGCACACCCATTCTTTCTCTCTTTATCTCTCTTTCTTTCAAATAAATATATGAACATAAAATATTTTTAAAATTATCTGAAAACGTTTTCATTAGCTTACCACTGGGAAAGCATAATACAAAGACTATTTTCTTAGAAAGTGGTGAGTCTCTCATATACCTTAGCAAATCCCTGACTCCAAAAGACCCTGATATTTCCATATAATGTGAAATATCACTTGTTTATCTTTGTGACCTCAACGATAACTGGGAGTGTCTCTCTCTCTCTCTCTTTCAACATTTAGCTCATGTAATTTTGAGATCTGGTAGATTCAAAGTCGACAATGCCACCTGGCAGAGTACAGATTGTGGCACCAATATGAAAATCCTGTATCTTAATATAGGCTACATAGATTTTCTCCCTTTTCTGTGACCTAGGTCTTACCTCATAAGGTCTCCAAATAATGGGATGAAGTCAACCTACATTATTGAAAGTAATATATTTTACTCAAAGCCAACTAAAGATCAATCACAATTTTTCCATTAAAAAAAAAAAAACTCTCACAGTGTGGTGACCAAACAACTGGATATCTGACTGACCACCACATTTGATAAATTATGAAAGTTTACTAAAAAAACAGTAAAAGATGATATCATGGTTAAGTTCTGTTATCAGCTTGATCAGATTAGGAATCCAGAGACATTATTCCTGTGCAGGTCTATAAGGCTGTTTCCAGGAAGGATTAACAGAAGGAGGAAGTCCTTCTCCAGAGTAGGCTGTCCTTCTGGTGGTGTACTAATATAAGCAAGATATGAAAGAGCACAGTCGCCTCACGTTCTCACACCCCAGCACGGTAGTCAGTGGTGAGTGTTTTTCAGCTGGTTGCTCTCCACTAGTCACTTGGATACGCATCTACCCTGCTCTGCTATTCTTTATCAACATTGGAACCAAGTTCCATCAGCCTTCCAATGTGGACTGAAGACCAGCAGCTCTCCATGAATCTTTTCCGGCCTTCAGTGCTGGATGGGGACTGCTGACGCATCCATGCATGTGAACTGAGCAGCCACCTGGGTTCCTTAATGCACAAGCTTACAGACAGCTACTGTTGGACTGCTGAAAATTAACTCAATAAATCCCCTTTATAATACCAGTTCATTCTATTGTTCTGTTTCTCTAGAGAACACTGACTATTAAAGATGTCAAGTTTAATGTAGTTAGCAATTTGGGGGTGGGACTGTGTATTGTTGTAATGTGGGCATTCATGTATATATGTGTGTTCACACATTTGTGTAGGTACGTGTGTGTGTGCGTGAACGTTGAGGCCAAAGGTTGACAAAGGATATCTACCTCAATTATTCTCAACCTGTTTTTTTTTTTTTTTTTTTCCCAGAGAGAGCGAGAGTGTGTGCATGTGCGCCAAAGAGAATTGGCATGCCAGGCCTCAGCTACTCAAATTGAACTCAAGATGCTTGCACCACCTAGTCTGCATGTACAACCTTGTGCTTGCATGACTTTTGAGTGCCTAGTTAAGTGGCATCTGGAGAGCAGAACATGGGTCCTTAGGCTTTGCAGGCAAGAACCTCAACTGCTAAACCATCTGTCCAGGCCTGTTCTTGATCAAATGTTACAATATTTGTTTCAAACTCCAACTATTCATTTCGACAGCCCAAAGACAGACTTTTCTTGATTTTAGTTCAAATTAAAACTAGAGCTTGATGCATTGTCAATATGTACAGCAGTGAGATTAGAGTCAAGTGATATGACTTTTGTAGCTCCAAGTTTCTCCTTTGCATGAGATATCATTTGATGAAAGAATATAGTAAAAAAGCTTCAGATTAGCATGATGAAAATGATAACAGCACATAACTTTAATAATAAGAAAGTAAAAAAAGAGAGAAATAAATCTTCATACAGAAAATATTAGGTTTTGTCTTTGAATCTTGAGAACAATCCATACCTTGTAACAAAATCAAATTCTGAGTGTTCTTGAATCTAGACTGGCATGTGGGAACCACTAAGATGTAGGAAATGCACTAGGACTTAAACTCCTTCATTATTTAAGATGTGTCTACAGATATAGTCACCTTCAAAAGAAATAAAGCCTTCTATCACCAGCATTTACTGAACCCAGACTATAATGGCTTGCCAGGGTCTAGAGGCATGGTAAAGACTCTGGCTGCACCATTCACTTTTCATTTTAAAGAGCCAAATCACTTTAAGTCCCCTCTCCTACCCGCTTTAGATTCTCTAAAGCAGCTTCTGTCTGGGATCTTCACCCAGGGAAATTTGGATAACACTGATGACCCTCACAATGTCTCCACTGTCTGATGGAAACTTCACCCATTTGTTTGCTATTGCTTTTCCTTTGTTTCTGTCCTGCCTGCAGTTTTCACTGCCTGTGTTGTAAACCTACCCTAAGCAAAGTCACAGGGAAAGCTGAGTTTTAGTTCATGCTAATTTCTCCCCCCTGTACAGATAATTTCAAATTAACAGTCCTTATCAGAAGAAAGCCAGGCTCTGGTGGGAGACAGTGGTATCAGCTGGTCAATGGTATAGCCTGCCTCACACAGTTCAAACTACGTCCTCATCAGCAGTGGTGTAGCCCCATTCTGGAAGACCTCTCTCACCTGCAGGGTGTGTGCTCACTGGTCATGAAGCATGATGCAATTCCATCTGCTTTTCTGCTGCTGAAGTATTTAAGATGACCTTGCTATCATCTTCAAATAAATTATTTACCCCTCCAATGGCCCCAAATTGTCCAGACAAACTTAAGTAGCAATAAATTTCATGAATAATTACAGGTCAAAATGTGTTCCTGAGTGACTCCAGTTGGTAACAGCCCATAGAAAAATCCTATAAAACTGCTTTCTTCTGCCTAGCCCAGGCAGATTGTTCCCATAAAGTTGAGTTATCAAATCTCCCCCTCACTTATCTACTCTCAGAAGCATATAAGTAATAAACTATTCCACATATTCTGCAGACAAATTGGTGACAGGGAGTGCTCCATTAAAAGGATAAAAAAAAAAATGCCTTGTTTTCTTCTTTCTCAAATGGCCAGCTGAAATTCATTTGGTTTTCATTTTAAGAATAAAACAGTAATTCCTAGCATGACCTCAATGCGCCATAAAATGTATTAATGCCACACATACATTCTTAGAGTAAAATATTTCATTCTTTCCAATAAAGAATATTATATTAAAAGACCTATGGCTTCACAAAATATTATTCAGTTATTGTGTTTCTGCACCTAAGACAGCTTCATATTACATTGTCTCCTAAGAGTTGCCTCTCTGTCAGCAAAGAAGAGAAGAGAGAAAACGGAATCAAAACCACAATGGCCTCTATACCTGACCCCGCTGAATTTAATTTCATGAATCACTTCGATTTTTTATAGCAAAAGTAAACTTACTAACTACCAAGTATTCTCAAAGCCAGAGCACCATGTAAAACAGTTCATGGTGATTCAATTACCTGGGCTTTGGTGCCCGTGAGCCTTTCCGTATTCTACTGTTTTGAGATGGAAAGGAGTTAAAGCCAGCCGTGCAAGGTTCACTATAGCTGCCCAACTTTCAGAGGATAGTGAACTTTTCATAAGGCCCAAGGAGCAGGTTTTTTTTTTTTTTTTTTTTTTTTTTTACCTTGAATGTAACAAATACTACTGAGGAAATGACTTCTAGAGCACCTGGGAGCCTTCCAAGGCTCCCTCTTTAAGGGAAGAGGAAAGGTGTAGGCAAACAATCTCAGAATAATATGTAGCGAGTGTATGACTGTGGAAATCAGCACTTGCTTTAGTCATTTCTACATTGTTCATGGTTTCTTCTGTTCCACTTCTTAAAATTTCAATATCTCATCTTATACCACCCTGGCAGTGTGGACCAGTTACAGTGGAGAAAAGGACTTGAGCTCTTTGGACTCTCTTGCTCTAGGTGCTTGTATACCTCTTCTTCCCCTCTGTATCCTTCCCTCTTTTCTCTCCCTGGAGAAAGTACCTTGCACTCTCTCCCCTCCCTCTTCTTTTATCCTCTTCCCCATTATAATAAAGTCCTGGACACAAGAAAAGAAGTCAGTCTTCTCAATTACCAGAAAAAAGATGTTATTAACATCTTAGTTTTAAACAAGATTGCCATCTTAAGTGAAGGGCATGGGAAAGTTATAATGAAAAAAAGATCGAAGGCTATTGTTCAGAATAAAGGGTTTTATAGTATCATTTCCTTTTGGGTCCCTATTTGTATCCCCCACCCTTGTCCTCCCTCCCACCTTCTCATTCCCTCCCACCCTTACCAACCCTCCATCCCACCCTCCCTATTGTCTGGTCCTCAGGGTGCTTATTAGGTTTGGCAGCATCTCAGGTGGATTCAGGTTAGGAGCAACAGATAAACAAGTCCATGAGATGATTATCTTTTTATGATTGGGTGAGCTCACTGAGAATAATCTGTTCCATGTTTGACCAGGTTTTTTCAAATTTCTTTATTTCATCTTTCCTTACTACTATGTAGAATTCCATAGTATAGATATACCACATCTTTGTTATCCATTCATCTAGTGATGGACACCTGGGTTGATTCCAGCTCTTTGTTATTATGAATTGAGCAGCTATAAACATGGTGAGCAAATGTCTCTGATCTGAGGCTTGGAGCCTTTAGGTAAATGCCCAGTAAGAAAATAACTGGATCTGTTGGTAGGTCTATGGTCATCCTTTTCAGGAGTCTCCATATAGCTTTCCATAATGGTTGAATCATTTTACATTCCCACCAGCAGTGAAAGCTTGTTCCTATTTCTCCACAGCCTCGCCAGCATTTGTTTTTTTTTTTTTTAATGTTAGCTATCCTTACTGGGGTAAGGTGGAATCTCATACTTGTTTTAATTTGCATTTCCCTGATGATTAGGAATGTTGAACATTTTCTTAAATGTGTGTTTGCTCTTTGTATTTCTTCCTCTGAGAACTCCCTGTGCAGTTCTCTGCCCCATTTTGTGAGTGGGTTGTTTGATGATTTATTGTTTAGGCTTTGGAGTTCTTTATATATTCTAGAACTTAGGCCTCTGTCAGTTGTATAGCTGGTGAAAATTTTCTCCCATTCTGTGGGAAATCTGCTGGCTTTGGTTATAGTATATTTGTCAGTGAAAAAGGTTTTCATCTTCATGAGATCCCAATGGTTGAGTGATTGTTTAATTTCCTGAGCTGCTGGGGTTTTGTTCAGGAAGTCTTTTCCCACTCCTATGTTGCAGAAGGTTCCTCCTATTTTTTTCTTCCAGTTGTAGCAGAGTTTTGGGTTTATATTAAAGTCTTTGATCCATCTGGACTTGTTTTTTGTGCATGTGTGGATCGAGTTTCATTTTCCTACATATGGTTGATCCTTCAGCAGGCCCACAGAGGGAACACCTGAACCACAGGAAACTGGAGAGAACATCATGAAGACCAACCTTAATCTTTTCCTGCATTTCTCTCTTCTCTCTCTCTCTCTCTCTCTCTCTCTCTCTCTCTCTCCCCCCTCTATACTCTCTTTCTCTTTTATATTATCTATCCTTTTCTTCCCTCACCTTCCTAGGCACTGACTTATAACTCCCAGTACCAGTACGGGGTTAACTTCCACAATGAGCTGTTGATCTGAGACACCTACAAGGTTTCCCAAAAAAGACAGATTTCTGTCAGAGTTCTTGATGACCCACCAAAGGTTAATGGTAACACCCTACTGTCAAAGACAGCATATGTGTGTGAGACCAAACATGGAGAGACCTGGCCAGAATCTGGAAGAGAGTCAGTCCCCAGACATTTAGCTAGCCTACTGCCAGAGGGTGCCACACAAGCAACTGGGGGATAATGGCCGACATCTGTCCAAACAACTTGCAGTCTAAGACACCCAGCAGGAAACAACCTGATGTAATGCTCAAACGAGTGCAGTAGTGGCACATAGCCATGGTGGGTAACAACTGCTCTTGATTTGGCTAATAGATCCACTCAGTGGAATGGAATTCGTTGCTGGAACTGGGAAATAAATCAAAACCATGTACAAAAAATGAGCTCAGTCTCCAAGATCAAGATACCACAAAATGTGGTCAAGAAGAGAGCCTACGCATATAAAATTCCCTCCAAAATATCTATGGCCATCCCATCTATATAGTACTAACTTCTCTCTCTGTTGAAGAATTTGCTTATCTTTTTCAGATGGACAATGAACCTGAAGGGAGGATCAGCCAATCACACCTCACCAGGGCCCCAGCTGAAACCATAGAGTAATGTGGGGGAAGGGCAAGCTTACAGCATTCTTGGTGATCATGACACCAGAAAAAGGTTGAAGGAGATAAACACAGAGAACATCCAACTCCTACTAAGCCAGATATCCAGAGACACAGAGGCTCCCAAAACCTCATCACTGAAGTAGAACTAAAATGACCCCAATGTGGCTCAGGGAAATTCATGGAAGAGGGGGTGGAAAGAATGTTAGAGCCACAAGTTGGGGCTTTATGCACAGAGACTTGGCCTATCCTCCAGAACTCTTGACTAACCTCCACAATGCATGACCCACATTCCCCATTGATGAGGGTCCCTTTGGAAGAGGGAGTACAGGGAGGAGGATAATGGAGTCAACACTATGAATGTAAAATCAGAATAATATAAATAAAAATATATAAAAATAATAAAAAACACAAAGAAAAAAAAGATAGAAGGGGCTATTTTTATTGAGTGTATTTTCCTCTCCAAATGGTGCTGTCTTTAAAAGTACATTTGTTAACTTCTTACTAAGATTGGTTGCAGAGTCCTACAGACCTGCTAGTAAACAAATACTCTACCAATGAGCTTTATCTAGTGCTCTTTTAAAACTGTCTTGAACCACAGGAATCTGGAGAGAACATGATGAAGGCCAACTTTAATCTTGTTCTGCTTCTCTTTCTCTTCTCTCTCTCTCTCCCTCTCCTCTCTATACTCACTTTCTCTTTTACATTATATATCTTTTTCCTCCCTCACCTTCCTAGGTGCAGACTTATAACTCCCAGTGCCACCAAGGGGTTAACTTCCACAATGAGCTGTTGATCTGAAACACCTACAAGGTTTCCCAAAAAAGACAGACTTCTGTCAGAGTACTTGGTGACCCACCAAAGGTTAATGGTAAGACCCTACTGTCGAAGACAGCATACGTGTGTGAGACCAAACACAGAGAGACCTGGCCAGAATCTGGAAGAAGGTCAGTCCCCAGACAGTTAGCTAGTCTACTACCAGAGGGTGCTACACGAGCAACTGGGAGAAAATGTCTGACATTGGTCCAAACAACTTGCAGTCTAAGATACCCAGCAGGAAACAATCTGACATAATGCTCATACAAGTGCAGTAGTGGCAAACAGCCATGGTGGGTAACCAACTGCTCTTGATTTGGCTAATAAATCCATTCAGTGGAATGGAACTCATTGCTGGAACTGGGAAATAAGTCAAAGCCATGTACAAAAAATGAGCTCAGTCTCCAAGATCTAGAGGCCACCAAATGTGGGCTAGAAGAGAGCCAATGCATATAAAGTTCCCTCCAAAACATATATGGTTATCCCTTCTATCTAGTACTAACTTCTCTCTCCATTGGAGAATTTGCTTATCTCTTTTCAGGTGGACAACGAACCTGAAGGGAGGATCAGCTAACCACACCTCACCAGCTGAAACCATAGAACAACGCAGGGGAAGGGCAAGAATACAGCGCTCAAGGCGATCACAACACCAGAAAAAGGCTGAAGGAGATAAACACAGAGAACATCCAACTCCAATCATAAGCCAGATATCCAGAGACACAGAGGCTCCCAAAACCTCATCAAGGAAGCAGAACTAAAATGACCCCAATGTGGCTCAGGGAAACTCGTGGAAGAGGGGGCAGAAAGATTGTTAGAGTCACAAATTGGGGCATTATGCACAGAGACTGGGGCCTATCCACCAGAACTCTTGAGCAAACTCACAATGCATGATACACATTCCCCCTTTGATGAGGGCCCCTTTGAAAGTGGGAGGAAGGGGAGGAGGACAATGGAACCAATTCTATGAATGTAAAATCAGAATAATATAAATAAAAAACATATATTGATTAACAAACAAACAAACAAAAAAAACTGTCTTGAGGCAGGTTCTCACTCAGTTGTTCTATGTAGGCCTTGAACATGGGATCCTCCAATCTCAGCCTCCTGAGTATTGGCTTGTGCCAACAGGTCTTGACCTCAGTCACTGGGGAGAAGGCAGAGAACAAATAGCCCAGGGACACCCCTGTGAGACATTTATTTTTACAGACAAATGATAGTGCTATTATCACAGCTGAACTATATCTGACTCAAGTAGGAAGGATAACTTAGATTTTAAAGTTTGTGGATAATGTTCATAATAGTTTTTATTTTCTGTGAGATACACTTTGTTAAAAAATATGGAGAATGAAATTCTAAAGGGAAATGAGGGGAGGGGAGGGAAATAACATCATTTATTGCCTGTAATTATAGAAGTTGTCAATAAAAAAATTAAAAAATGTATTTATATATGTTCCAAGTAGAATTTCTTATATATACTATCTTTTTCTATTTAAGAAAGGTTTTTATACTTTCATTAGCTAAACTTTAAGAGTGTAATCATATAAAAATGACACCATATACCTCAAATGTTACATGAGAAGAATCCTTTATAAAATATTTATTTATTTGTGTGTATATGTGCATGCACGTGTGTTTGTGTGCACATGCATGCATGCCAGGGCATCTTGCCATGGCAAAAAATTCTAGACGCATACACCATATTTTGTGTCTGGCTTTCCATAGGTGCTAGGGAATTGAATCTGGCCAGTACAGCTTTGCAAGCAAGTGCTCTAACCACTGGCCCATTTCTCCAATCTGAGAAGGATCTTTGCATATCTCCTTGTGACATCCCTTAAGAATCAAGTAATTTTTTTAAATGAGAAGATTTTTTTCTTCTAAAGATACTTGTATGACCATATGTGTGCTATCATCCATTTTACAACAAATCAAAATTTGTGCCACCATAAGCCTTTTTATCGACTGGATTTTTATATTTCCTCTTTCAAGAAATCATATTCACAGCTTGGATCATGAGGTTTGTGGGTTTTTTTTTTTTTTTAATCATTGCCTCATATTGTGGGGAAATACTTAACTTAGTTTATGAATGGAAGTAAATACTTATGTAATCATTAATGCAAATACAAATAATTTGTATAATTGTAACTGCAATAATTACATTAATTTAAATGGCACACTTTATGACCTCATCTAATCTTAATTACCTCTGAAGTACTCCACATCTTTACATCTCTACCATGAATTTGGGGTTTAAATTTCCACCACAGAAAATTTTGAGGGGTGCATTTAGACTTCAACATGACCTGACTAGAGTAGAATTCTCATTCTTTCAAATGAATACATGAGCATTTCAAAATTAAAAAAAGCACATTTTCATATTACTTGAGAATCAAAGAAAAGATTACAAAGGAAACCTAAAAATACCTGTTGCAAAATGGAAATAAAATCACAGCATAACAAAAATTCAAGACAAAGATTAAGCAATGAATAGAGGAAAGTCTTAGCATTAGAATTCTGAAATGAGGATAAAAATAAGTGCTCAACTCATTAATCAACATTTTCACCTTAAGAAAGATGAAAAATAACTTCAAAGTAAGCAGAAAGGATAAAATGGCTTAAGTATAATATAAAAACATCAAAAATACAGACAACAGGACTGGAGAGATGGCTTAGCGGTATAGGCACTTGCCTCCAAAGCCAAAGGAACCAGGTTTGATTCCTCAGGACCCACATAAGCCAGATGCACAAGTTGGCACATGTACCTGGAGTTTGTTTGCAGTGGCTGGAGGCCCAGATGTACCCATTCTTTCTCTCCCTCTCCCTCTAACTCTTTCTCTCTCTCAAATATACAGATAAAAATAATGTATTTAAAAAACATAGACAACAAAAGATTAATCTTGCATATGACCAATGGAAGTGATAAACCACTAGGTAAAATGATATAGAAAAGAGAGAGAGATTAATTACAAATATTGGGAATAATAAAGGGAATATCATAGAACTTACAAATGTAAGGAAATATGATATTTTAGTTTAATCAAGTTGAAATATTTGATAAAAACAATCAATTTCTTGAATAACACAAATTACCAAACCCATACAGAGAAATTTATGGCTTAAAATCTAACTAGTGCTGTATCTATTAAGTTCATAGTTGAAAACTTCCTAAACACAACTACCAAGTAAAGATGGGTTCACAGGTACATTCCATTAAATATTTAAGAGTGAATCAATATCCCTTCTAAACACTGTTGTAAAATTCATAAACAAAATATTAGCAATTCAAAGCTAGTGATATGCAAAAAGAATAATGCATCACAACCAAGTGAGGGTTATCCAGGATTGCAACAGACTAAAGTATAAAATTCACAGTCATTTCAACAGATGCAGGAAAAGCATTTGACAATATTCAACCTGATTCATGATAGAGAAAACAAGCAAACTAAACTTTAGCAAACCTGAAAGAAAAATTTTCAACATTCTAAAGAACATATGTGAAAAAAATATCTACTTCACATCATTTCTCTGGGAAAAGGATGAACTAGGCAAAAGTATTTATTTTTAGCAATGCTGTTACATATCACATTGTAGATCAGAGCTCACAGAAGCACTGAAAGGATAAAGAGTTTCTTTGTAAATAACTGGTTGGCTGTAGAAAATCTCTGGGAGAATTTACTCCAACTATCCAAGCAGGCACTCGGGATACAGGGCCAGCTGCAAAGGTTCCTTCTAATTCTACGTGTGACGGACAAACCACTGCGAAATTAAATTTTAATATATGGGTCACAGAAATAACAAAAATTTCAAAATACTTGAGAATAAACTCCAAATGTCTTCAAGATTTGTACCTCGAAAAACTTCAAACAGCACTGAGCTAGCTGTAAGTTAAATGAAATCTCAACCCAAATCATACATGTTGTTTTATAGAAATTAGCGAGATAACTCCAAAAATTATTTATCTATAAGTTAAATCTAGTGTTAAACTATAAACTAAATGTAATCCCAACCAATATTGTACTATTTTGTAGAAATTGATTAACTAATTCTAACATTTATTAAAAGGCAAAATATGTGACACTTGGAGGAAGAAAACCTCAAATTTGGAAATCTTTCTATGTGGTTTTCTACTTATACAGTGAGGTCATCAAGATAGCTTAATACTGACATAGAAATAGGCATACATGACAATGGAACAGATACTAAGAATGGAAATGCACATATATAGCATCAATTGATTATTTTATATACATGATAAGGTAATTAAAGTGTCAGTGGATAATCTTAGCTACAAATAGTCCTGAAACAATGAGGCATCCATATGTAGATGACAAAGAAGAAGGTGAAGTTCACAAAGAGGAGGAGGATGTAGAAGGGGAGGAAGAAGAGAAAGAGAACACTTAGGAGGAAGGAATAGAAGGGGAGAGGGAGGAGACCAGAAAGAGGAAGAGCCACCATTACCAAAAAATATTTGATCTTGACCTTATATCATACACTAAATTCATTAATATAAGCTATTCAAATAAAAAAAGGTAAAACACTAAAACATGCAGGGAAAATGCTGTTAAGTGTTTATAACCACCACATCAGCCATCTTAAGAAATGCAAAGAAAAGGAAAAATCCATTTCTTGAAATGGCTACAGTAAGAAAGGAGGATAGAACTACGAGTTGGTAAACATGACAAATAATTGTAACTTTCATTTATTCTGATGGGAATATGATGGTACTATATTTTGGAAAAAGAAATGAAAACATGTTCACAGTAAAATTTCCACATGAATGTGCAGAGAAGCTTCACTTATAATATAGCAAAAATGTTGGAAATATTCTTGTCCCTCAAAAGCAGTAAACATATACATCCCCACAATGGAGTTACTAATAAGTTTAACAATGTGCAAATTGAAAAAAAAAAAAAACAGTGGCCAAAATCACTCAGTTATACAAAAAAGAAAATGCCATGGAATTGTATTCCTGAAATGCTCTAGGAAGAAACTTAACAGTTGCCAAGATCACTGGCTGCATAGGTCAGGAGTAAGGAGAAGAGATTATCTGCCTAGATACAAAAGAAAAATATTATTTATGTTGATTGTGGTAGCAGATATATGTGTATATGTTGGTCAAATTTATAAATAGAATAATCAGTTATGGGCATTTTACTGTGTTAAAATCATATCTCAATAAAGTTGATTGAAAGGAAACAGTGTGTGTGGCTTTTAGAGGCTTCTTCAGTTACCAGAAGCAATTTTTCTGTCTGGGGAAGAGAACACTTACATGGTTTGTGAGTTTCCTGCCTAATTCTACTGGCATGATTTTCTTAACTGTTTGGAAATTAACCAACTGCTATTATTCTTGCCACTATTCTCAAACTACTTGATAATGGCCTTATTCTACAATTTAGAAATATTTAGAATTTCTCAGAAAAAAATACAAACATGGGCTGGAGATATGGCTTAGTGGTTATGTTGTTTGCCTGCGAAGACTAAGGACTCAAGTTTGATTCCCCAGTACCCATGTAAGCCAGATGCACAAGGTGGTGCATGCATCTGGAGTTCATTTGCAGTGGCTAGAGACTTTGGTTTGTGCCCATTCTCTCTCGTGCTAAAAAATAAAAAATATAGTTTTTAAAAAGTACTACATATATTCACCCCAACTGTAAGTAAATGCTATTTGTAAAGTTTTTATCATACAGAAAACATTCATGTTTTAATACATTAAAATTCATATGCTGGAATTTTAAAATAAAGGCTGATATAAGTGTAAGTGTAAGGTATAATTTTAGATATACAGGATAGCAAGAATCCCACTTGCTTTTTGTGTGTGTGTGTGTGTGTGTGTGTGCGTGCACGCGCACCAAGAATATATGCACATGTGTACACATGAATATGGCCCCCAGAGAACAATATCTGTGTCATTTCTTAGATATGTCTTCAACCTGTTTTTGAGGTTGGATATATCATTGGTCTATCCAAGTAGGCTATACTGACTGGCCAGAGAGCTCCAAAGTCAGCTGTCTCTCCCTGCTCAGTGCCCTACAATGCATGGCACTGATGTGGAATTGGGCATCCAACCCAGGTCCTCATTGCTGTGAAGCAACCACGTTCCTGAATGAGCTATTGTCCTAGACCTTAGGAAATTCTTGTCTAATAAAATTGGATGGCTTGCACATGATCCATATTTGGTTCAATCACAATGCTGCAATTAATCATATTCTCTGAAGAGCATCTTTGGATCCAATTCCAACCCTGGGAAAAGATTGAAGATGTCCCTGGCATAAGCAGAAAAATCTAGTAAACGGGTTCTGAGGACAATGTTTGACATCTAATACTCCAAAATATTGCAAGATCTAGAGTTTAAGTAGATAAACGACATGTAAAAATAAATAAGCTGATTGATCTTCAGCTGTATTCTCCAGGACAATTATGTGGATGCTGCTGAGCCACATTTTGATAATTTTTGAGACAATATTTAGGAATCTCTGATCCAATTATCCCTGTTGCAGAAGACAAAATGAGTAAAGAAACCTATTAAATAATTTGTTCTTGGATTTTATGGTGAGTGGAAAAATCTAGTCTAGTAATAAAATTGTCTGAGGCATCATTCAATAATTTCTTGCCATTGTGATGCTAGTTCCTGAAAAAAATATCCTTAAAGAAAGTGACCAAGGTCATTCAGGAGGAGGAGATAAGTAGGTATTTTGGAAATCACATATTTGGCAGCAATGATGCAAATGATCAAGACTTTTTTTTTCATTAGCTATCAAGAAATTTGATTACTACAAGTAAGATCACTAAAGAAATTTCTTCAAGCTAATACTTAAAAACAATATGAATCCATTTCATGTAATAAGAAACATTTTATATCACAATATCACAATGAAACACAACTTGAAGCATCAAAAATTAATACTTTACACTTGAGCTTCAGTTCCCTAAAAGCAGGTAATGTGAATTATTTAAGGGTAATTTTGATCTGAGAAAAGTTCCCTAGCATCATTTTGCCTTTGGAAATGTAGAAAGCTTGTCTTGTAACTCACTTTATATGCTATAGATTTGTTTTCTGTCTTAAGGTATAATACACTTTTTATCAAACTGTTTTTATACTTGGGCAATGTAGGAGTGTGTCACCAACCCTAACTGCAGAAGGATGTTCTTCTCAGGTTTTACAAATTATTGCTTTATCCAATACATACAAAATATTAATAAGAAATGAAATAAAATAGAAAACTCAACTACTACTCAAGTGAGATCCATTGAAAAAAGATAGTGAGGAAGATCTATATAAATTCGAGTTATTTCCTATTATTTTAAACCAATGTGCTGGATCAACATTGTGTCATTTTCTTTTCTTTTTAAAAATGGTAATACTAGGACTGGAGGGATTGCTTAGTGGTCAGAGCATTTGCCTGCAAAGCCAAAGGACCCAGGTTCAATTCCCTAGGACCCACGTTAGGCAGATGCACTTGGAGGTGCATGCATCTGGAGTTCGTTTGCAGTGGCTGGAGGCCCTGGCACACCTCTCTCTCTCTCTCTCTCTCTCTCTCTCTCTTTCTCTCTCTCTCCCTCTCTCTCTGTCAAATAAATAAATAAAAATATTAAAAATGGTAATACTGTAAGTATTATCTACATAGGTCAGTGATGAGTGTTTGACTGCTGGCTGTGTCTTATTATGAATCTTTTTATGAAAAGCAAAAGAGATTTCCTGGACAAATGAGAAGACTTTGGTGGAACACAGTGGCAAAAGATTAACACTTGAATCTTTCTCAATGCTTATACTTATTTGAGGAGTAGAAAGTCCAATTTTCAGTAAGAGGACATTACAGGGGAAGTAGGAGAAAAGTTACAATGTGGAGTTTGCGCAAGAAGAGAATCATAATGAGATTTGAAGGGTTTGAGGGCAAAACACACAAGTGGATGATTACAAGAGGATCTGAGGCGTCCAACAGCAGGACACCAAATAAAGAGATAGAGCTGTGCTCGTAGAGGAGCATGCAGTATACAATCTTTGCTTGTAGAAAACAGTGTCTCTACTTTTGCTCAGCTGAAACATTTTTAGAATTGTACTTTCCTTTCCAAATGTTAACAAAGCACCATATGTTAGTGTCTGTCTCCAAAGAGTGATTTTTTTTTGGTATGACTTTTATGTATTTCTCAATAATAATGAATATAATTGGTTTACAAATGTAAAGCATTTAGTTTTATTAACACTGGTTCCTTCCATAGAATTTGATCTAATCTGAGTCAGTGACATGTCAATGTGGCACCCCAAATAATTTTTTGAAGATTAGCTGATAAAGTGTTATACAGGGGCTGGAGAGATAGCTCAGCTACCAAGGCACTTGCCTGCAAATCCTAGTGACACCGGTTCCATTCCCCAGTACCCATGTAAAGCCAGGTGCACAAAGTGGCGCAGGCGTCTAGAGTTTGTTTGCAGTGGCATGAGACCCTGAAGTGCCCATTCTCTCTTGCCCCCACTCCCCCTTGCAAATAAATAATAAATTTAAAATGATTAACAATAGTTATCTAATCATGTGGAGTTTATAAGTTCAATACAAATATTCCCAAAAGGGGTCTGGCAGTACACAGAACAATGTGGGAGAAGAAAAACCAGATAAAATGGCCATGGGGATTCTCTTCCAGTGGACAGTGCTCTTCCATTAATGTAGGATCCCTGTATATTGCTTCAGCAATTTGACAACTCTTCTACTAAGAAAATATCATCAGACCTATTTTTGAAATAATTGCTTCTTTGCATTAATGTATAGATGAATATAATTTATAAAACAATGAATAATTTTATGTATCAGTTTCTTCTCATGACATGATGAAAAATGTGTTCACCAGCCTTCTGCCAATATTAGAAAATACCTGAGATGATCAATTTTTTAAAAAGGAAAAAAATGGCTCACAGTTTTAGAGATTTCAGTCCTTGGTTTCTTGACTCAATTGCCTTTGTGTCAAGGCAATGCGTCATGATAGGGCCCTCGGTGGAGGGGGCCTGTCTACCCCATGACAGCCATGAAGGAAAGTGGGGGGGGGAGAAATTCAACATGTCTGTGGCTGTTTGAGTCAGATTTCCCCCATAAATTCACATGTTTTGAATGCTTAGTTCCCAGCTGGTAGCATCTTGGAACTAGTCTTGCTAGAAGAATTCTGTCACTGGGGGTGGCCATTGAGGTATATTAGCCCCTAGCTTATCAGTGCTAGTCAGCTCTCTCTCTTCTCTCTCTCTTTCTCCCAGCTCTACCTTCTGTTCTTCTGCTCTTTCTCTGCCATCATGAAGCTTCTCCTCAAGATTGTAAGCCAAAATAAAGTCCCTCTTCCCAGCAGGTGATTTTGCTTAAGAGTTTTGTTCCATTAATTCAAAGGTAGCTACAACAAAATACCAATGCCCCTTTTAAGGGTCTGCTTCTAGTGACCTAACTTCTTCCAACTACACTTTACCTCTCAAAGTCCTACAGGACCTCATGGTGTAGATAAAGGCTTTAACAGATGAGCCTTTAGGAGACGTGTCAGACACAAACAGTGGCATAGGAACAAGGAGAAAATGTCAAAATTCACGACTTTCAGAGAACCATGGGAAGAACTACGTGTGGAAACCACCAGCTCCAAATGTCAAATTCTTCAAAAATTTGTGTTGGGTATTTAACATTTCCTTGACAGTATTTTTTTTGTTTTCTGTGAGGAAAATAGAAATAGGCAAAAGTAAAGAGCAATCCTAACATCTCATCAGTGGCTACAGGGATACTACTATTATAGTCTAAGTGTAGAATTTGGGGGAATAACATCTAATTACACCAGGTAGGAACTTAAAGTACATAAGACATCATGAGGAAAACCAAAAGTTTAAAGAAATTAAACAGTGTCTTTAGATGAAATCTCATCTCAGGTTCAAAAGCTGAAGGAAGAGTGATACCACATAATAATTTCTTAAAAATTGCTCAGAACTAAGGAGAAAGGCCATATATTAATACTGAAGATTCACTAGGGTTGTATGGGTGACAGTGGGAGTAATGTCTTGTCATCACAAGACAGATTAGACACCCCCCAAAAAGTAAATCTACAGCTTCATTTTCAAGTTACTTCCAAAAACTTTAAAACTGTATGTCTGTACAATATCTGAGGAATAGCTGAAATAATGAAGTCAAATATTTAACAGCATATGAGCTAATTCATGAAGAACAATTTCTGGTTCCATTTAAATGAAGCCATGAGTCTAAAATATTTCATGAAAAAAATTAAGGAAAATTCTCATGAACAGTAAAGTAAACTTCAGGAAATGTTGTTTATGAATAAATATATATATATATATATATATATATATATATATATATATATATGTTTATAACTTAGGTATTATTCAGAACATGGTAGCAAACCAGACATGAACAACTTTATAAAAGAATTTTAAAACATATTTTGACAAAATGACAATAATGAATTCAAAATGTATGTATTACATTAAATTAATTCCACTTTAATAGGTTTTAGGGTAAAGAATTCAATGTCTTAACTCAAAACTCTGATTGCAGAAGGAAAAATCAAGTGGAAAGTTTTTTTAAATTAAATTTACTTATTTGTGCATAGTGTAAGTCTGAGTATGTGTGTATATGTGGACATGCCAGGGTCTCTATTGCTTCTGCAAATGAATGCCTATCCAGCTTAACATGGGTGGCTGGGGAATTGAACCACAGTTAGTGGGCTTTGCAAGCAAGCACCTTAACCCTGAGCCATGTCCTCAGCCCCTTGTTTTGCTTTTAGACAGTATTTTGCATTTAAATGCAATTGTTAAATTAAGCATGTAACAGAATGCTAAACACACATCAATATCTTTCAATAGGTAGTTGTTTAAACTATTGAGAACATTTTACATTATAATAATTTTGGGATTGTACTCCCATTTGAAAATTTAAAGTCAAGCTCCAGATATCAGAATATCATTAGAGAACAGATTGCTCTGAAATTGAATATGCCACATAGAAGTAAGAAAGATAAACTAAAGGGAAACAAATTTCCTTGGCAGATAGATAACTGGTATGAAAGATTATTTTTCCAAAAGAAGATAAATGGAAACACACCGATATGTTTTTAAGATGATAAGTAAATACACTTTAAAACAGCAGAACTATTATTTTTTAATTATATATATATTTTTTTTCTATTCAGGTTCAGAAATACCTTCCAAATGCATTAGGCCATCAATCCTGAGCAGAGCATATATAAAAATGCTTTAATTGTCAACAATTTGCGTAGTGTAGTCATGGAAACTTGGAAAATACTTGTGAATAAAAAACCACTTCTAGTCTGAAGCATTGACTACAAGTACTAGAAAAATACATGACTTTTGTGATGTTCACCAAGCATTTGGTTATATACCATTCTGAATGATTCAGTAGCCTTCTTAGCTGGATTTTAAGTGCCCCAGATATATTTCCCATTATGTACCACAGGGTTGGGTGATAAACTGGATAGTTTAAAAACCTTTCTTAATGGACTCAACATTCACTAGAAACATAATGGAGGCCAAGAAAAGGTTTCTTCACTTACTAGAATATTCTGTAGTCTAGAATTGCCCTCTCTTAGCAGTGTGAAATATGATAGTTGAGGTGCTTGTTTGGAAAGAAAGACTTTTCATTATCAGTTCAAAATATACTTTTTCTCCATTGTTATGTTACATTATCCGTGACTTAGAGGATTTGTTCATGCATAATTTTTAAGCATCTGAAAGTAAAATGAATTATGTGTGACCTACCTGCAGAAATAGCAGAAAGACATTTTAAGACAGCATAAAAAAGTTGGGGAACTTTCAAACTTGTGCTCCCAAAATTTAGCTGGCATATATCTAATGTCACATCTTATTGCTAATTCCAGAAATGTTATGTGTACCTCAGTAAAAGAAACCATCCTCAACACGGAACTCCTTTCTTGGACCTTTTGAAAGGATATTATTGCCTGCATGGTTTAAGGTACTTCCTTTGGGAAGGCCTGTGGTCTAGATTCTGGAGGTGTCAGCTAGGAATCATATTGATGAACTGCAAGTGTTGAAGTTAATGATAAATGCAAATTATGTTTAAAGTATTAAGAACTTTTGCAAGGTTGTCAAAGCCATCTAGTGTATTTAAATATTTGTTTGAATGCAGCAAAAAGTCTGTGGTTCATTAAGGAATGAAAATATAATGATGGGAATATGTGAGTGAGAAGAAAGAATTTTATCCAATGATTATTTTCCCCCTCTCATCCCCATTGTCTCAGTCAAATGTTTCTTGGCTACCCTGAATCTATCAAGATATTGCTTTTATTATTTATTTATTTATTTATTTATTTATTTATTTATTTATTTATTTATAGAGAGAAAGAGGGAGAGAGAGAGAGAGAAACAATGGGCATGCCAGGGCCTCCAGCCACTGCAAAAGAACTCCAGATGCATGCGCTACCTTGTGTATCTGGCTAACTTGGGTCCTGAGGAATCAAACCTGGGTCTTTTGGCTTTGCAGGCAAATGCCTTAACCTCTAGTCAATCCCTTCAGCCCTAGATATTGCATTTATTTCTAAATAAGTTAAATAAGGTTATGTCTCTTTTCAAAAAAGTCATAACAGGGCTATAATGATGGCTTAGCTGTTAAGGTGCTTGCCTGCAAAGCCTAAGGACCCAGGATTGATTCCCCAGGACCCATTTAAGCCAGATGCACAAGGTGACACAGGAGTCTGGAGTTCATTTGCAGTGGCCAGAGGCCCTGATTTCCCATCTCTCTCTCTCTCTCTGACTCTTTCTCTCTCTCAAATAAATAAATAAGTAAAATATTTTAAAAGTCATAATAAACTATACTTAACAGTAAAATAGCATATTCCCATATTTTATTTTATTTTTATTTTTGGAGAGAAACACATTGATAGACAGACAGAGAGAGGTAGAGGGAGACAGATAGAGAATGGGTGTGCCAGCAGTCTCTCAGCTACTGTGAATGAAATCCAGTTGTGCGTGCCCCCTTGTGGGCAAGTGCAGCATTGCTCCCTTGCGTCACTGTATCTGGCTAAACGTGGGACCTGGAGATTGGAATCTGGTTCTTAGGCTTAGCAGGCAGGTGCCTTAACCGCTAAGCCATCTCTCCAGCCCTCCCATATTTTAAATGATAATATATTTTATTAGTCACTTTTCTTGTTGCTGAAACAAACAAAAAAGCTGATAACAGCTGTTTAAGGAAAAGAGGGTTTGTTTTGGCTCACAGTTTGAGAATACAGTCATGGCTGTGGGGACTTGAGATAAGTATTCACATGACATCCACAGTCAGGAACCAAAGGGACATCAATGCTCATGCTTCACTCACTGTGTCTGTGCACTCAGGATCCAGGCCTATGAGAGGATTCCACCCACATTCAGAGTGGGTCTAACATCCTCAATTACACTTCTGGAAACATCTTCATAGACATATCCACAGGTATATTTCCCAGGTGTTCCTATTCCAGTCAAGGTGGCAATGAATATTAAATATTATAAAAATAAGAAATCAGGGTTGTGAGTATGATTATTTTGCCATCAAATCAGAACGTTCTGTAGTCTTGAAAGAATACACATGATGAGCACTTTCATATATTTTGAGATCCTGAGTTGACATTAAGTATTTTTAGGGGCTGGAGATAATTTTCAAGTGGGCCACTAAGGTAGATGCTTACTTTTTCTTGTCATTTTCTTCCTCTTCTTAGATGTCAATACATTGCTTTTTTCCCTACAAGATGTCACCCATATGCAAACACTTTACAGTTTTGGAATTCATTGGCTCCAATATTCATCTTCTTCTCTAATAACTATTTATTACTTATTTGTTTTGCACCTTCTGCTTTTAAAATGAACAGACACGTCCACTCTTAAGAAAGCCTGTACTAAAGCCCAAGTTCTACTTAGTTATTTGTTTCCTATGGACAGACTTTGAATGAGTTATCAATCTTTGCATAACTCATGTTTAGTCTGTCTGCCTCCTCCTCTCTATTGAGCTTACAGTCACATCTTTTGTATTTTCAAATTTTGGCTCCCTAACTTGTACTCAAGTGATGTAGGAAGAATTTGTCACTCGTGTTGTGTTTTATGTACCATTGTATATAGAAAAGCAATGAATAAATTATTGGATTTAGCTTTGTCTTTTACTGAACCTATATAACTATTAAGAGAAGTGATCAACCTTTCTTTACACTAAACTCTCTGGCCTGAGAGATGTCTCTATAGGCTAACCAGCCTGCCCTTTCTCAGGTATAAAGGAGCTAATGTTTTGTCTTCCTTATGTATTTACTGCTGATTACTAGGGATCTCAAACAAGAAGCCATATGGTAATGAGTGTGGAGCAGTAAGTATGATCTCTAGTTCAAGAAACAGAAGAAATGTCTACATATGGCCCTTGGTCTTAACAAACTCACATCCACAACACAAAGACATAATAAGAAACATAAAAATCAATTAAATATGAAATTTCCAAAACCTTTTTTTAAAAATGCACTATTGTTAAGTGCTTTATTCCATTTGTAATTTCTCTGAAGATTAAGGAAACATGAAAATAAATGAAAACTTATGACTTTACACATTTGTAATTTCTAGTGTGCCATAGTTTATATGCATTGATTTCCTACACTATGCATTGGTGTGTCTGTATCATATCTAAGAAGTTCATGAAAAAGACAAGAAGATGTACTTAAAAATCAGTGTTGCAAAAGATTTCAATCTGTTGCTACTTTTTAAAGTTTATAATTAAATGGCCAGTAGGGATAAATCAATTACAGTGGCTAAAGAGATGGTAGTCAATACTTCCATAGAATTGACTATTTTTAATTAAATACTGGTAAACCACCATTTCATGTATTTTGTACATTTATGTACATTGGATTACAGTATAAAACTTATCTTTAAGAGGATTCTGTCATCTGTCATTAGGGTTATATTTGGTTTTCTAACATCAATAGAAATTTTGCACATGATCCTTTTAGCTTTGGGAAGGATTTTGAAGTGTAAAAGGAAACAGGATCACAAATCTGAAAGTCAGACGAAACTTCAGAAGAGATGTAGTGTAATTTACAAGCTATGCCACAGTGAATATCTTTGATCACAGAGCAAATAACTGATGATCCAAGGCTAGTTGCGCACTTCTGGTGCTATAATAATGTCCAAATTATTCGCTTTTACAGTTTCTCTACATTGAACAGAATGACTCTTTTAAAAGTTAAACCAAGTTATCTACTACTCAAAGTCATGCTTGTTAGTCCTTACCTAAGAAGGTATTCCATAATTTTCCATGCCCATGTTCCACCTTCATTCTTTGCAATTTCACCTTCTACCAATTTCCCTCTTGATTACTTCAGCTCAGCCACTGGCCACTTGCTATTCCTCACATTGGTAGAGTATACATACCTTAAGGCTTTGGTTCTATTCTTAGCCTGATTTTTTTTTTTCCTCCACAGTCCTAATATAGGACACTCTCCCTCACTTTCTGACAGATTCAGAAAAAGTAACACTCTCTCAATAATTTTTTATTAAACCTGCCCAAAATAAGCTCTCTACCTGAATCACTCTCACCAGTTTCTTTACTTGATAGCATTCATCACAGGAAGGAATAGTATTTATATATTCATTTTTACATTACATTATGCATACACAACTATATTTGTTTAAAACAGACTCCATGAGGGCATAGGATGTCCTGCTGTGTTCGCTCATGACTTATGTATCTTGTAAAAGCCCCCCTACATAGGGTTTGATGCTTAATAATTACTGTTTGAATGAAAGAATTAATTTTACTTCATGAGAAAGCCCATTTGAGACAGATTCAATGTCCAGAAAATTTCTTACTCTAGAGTTACTATCGCCTTATCATGCAAATTAATTGGCCCTACTTTCTATTCATTAAAAAAAAAAACCCAGATGAAACATTTCTCAACATACACCCATACACACCTACACACACAATACTTCATATATTTGAAAAAGGGACAGATCACTCCCAAGTAAATTCTATCAGTTTTATTAGTCATTTGCTAAATGATGGGTATACAAATAAACTAATTGTGTACCTCTGTCATCTTCCCCTGCATGCATTCAATTTCACTATTTTTTTAACCTATAAACTCTGACTTTAGAAGGAAATGTGAAATAAATTGGTTGATTTTGAGGGTCAGCATCTTGTCATGCTATTGGATGCCACAAGTTCAATGACTTCTGTTATATAACATTTGATAATTTATGTAACTTTACTTACCTCTGCTTCAAAATAGCCATCATGATAACAGCATCTACATTATAAGATATGTATAAGTTTATTAACACATGAACATTAGTGTGCATTTCCTATGTTCAAGAGTCTCTAAAGAAAGTGACTCTAAAACAAAGTGAGGAAGAGAAATGCAACAGAACTCTCCCCATAGGGGCCAGAATCTGGGCCATGACTTACTTCTCCAGGCTCAGGTGAGAGAGAGAAAGATCAAAGGGAAATGAATTGAGAGATCTCTCATCTCAAGGAGTAGCCATTCCTTATGACTGTAACATTGGAGAAGTAGGAAAGAAAAGCTAAGTAAAAATGAAAGCATTCAGCATTGAAAAGGAGCCATCTTACCATTAAGCCAGGTTGAAAATGCCATACATAGTCTTAAGTATTTATAGTTCCATTATCACTCACATTACAAATGCTCTCTGTCTAGGTCATAAGGCAAGACTTGCCAAGGGAAACATATCAAGAAAATGTGATAATGTTGTCCCTAATGGCTTTTAAAACGATGACCTCAGGTTTCCAGAGTTCAGTTCCATGAAGTTGCATGTTAAATCATTTTTCTTCCTGAGGACTGATCTTAAAAAAATCGAATTCGTTATTACCCTTTCATCCTCCTAAGCTTACTACACAGTGATCATCATATTATTTTACATGAAGTTACCAGTCAGAGAGCTATGTGAAAGATTAACAGAGGTGCTACCTTTCGACACAGAACTGAGATTCCACATTAACTCTGGTCAAATCCCTAGAGATAGGGTCCATCTCATGGCTTCCATGCCAGGTTCTGATGAAGCCCTGTAATCTGAAATGAGATACAATTTGTCTAAGAACTGGCACACTCCTGGGCTAAAAAACAGGGAAAGGCTCTCCCCTTTGACCATAGATTCTCAACTTACTGATGAGAAAATATGCCAGCTTTCTTTCTGAGGGCACTGGCCTCCTGGATTCTGTTGTTGATTTCCATACTTATATAAGAAGTATTCACACAGAAATCCCAGAACTGTTTTTCAGTAGTCTTTTATTAATATATATTAATTGTACAAATTAATGGGTTTCATTATGACATTTTCATGGGTATATATAGCATACTTGGATTATACTCATCCACCCCCAAGTAACCTCACTTATCCCCTTCTCTTCTCCTCCCACCAGCTCCCTTCCACTTCCCAAAGTTTCCCTCTATTTTTATACCTTTTTAAATAGCTTAATAACTGAGTTTTTATTGAGAATTTTCTATGCCACACACTGGTAATTTTTTTAATTAGTTATGTATAGAGTGTGTAAACAGCCATGATGGTACATTAGCTCTATAAGACAGACCATGTGATGTTTATATTTTTACCACTGCCTTACCTATCTTCACATGATAATCTCCAATTCCATCTATTTTCCTGAGAATATGTTGACATCACAGATTTATTTCTGTTAATATAATTTTCCTGAGTATTTTTGTTCCTTTTTTTCCCATTATAAAACAGGGATGTGTCTCTTTGTGTCTATGTTGGCATCATTGTATGAACTTTCCCAACACTCAGTTACCACATTTAAGCTTTTCACACATCTTACCTGTGTGAGCTTTTATCACTTTGTGTGTATGTGTGTTGTTTTTGTTTGAAGACTTCCTGATTGGTTTCTCCACCTAAGGTCTCTCCTTTATTTTCTGCAAGGTTCACAGCTTTGCTGAATGAGTCATGTGCCAGCCACACTCCAGTGGACAGACTCTGTTCAGTGCTTTCCCATTACTGATTGGAAATGGAATAGCTCCATAAGTCCTTTTGCAGTGACACCCCCACACCTTTACTGACTGGAAATGGGCCAAATCCTTACTGTCCTACCCCCTGAATCAGTCACATCCCTCACTACCTCCTTCCTTAACCACTTAGGCCACTTCTTAGAATGAATTTCCAGTTTGGGATTGTGTTATTTCTTTCATTTAAATCTCCTTGCACTTTCCCATGAGTTTTACCATTGGTTCAATTCTGCCCATCCTGGGCTAGAGAAATAGATTAGTGGTTAAGGCGCCTGCCTACAAAGCCTCAGAATGCCCACTCGATTTTCCAGGTCCCACCTTTAGCCAGACGCAAAAATGACACAAGGGTGAAATGTCACACATGCACACAGGGGGGTGCATGTGTCTGGAGTTGGATCACAGCGGCTGAGAGGCCACAGGCACACTCATTATCTATCTCTCTCTTTCTTTCTCTGTCTCTCTCAAATGAAAAAAAAATCTGCAGACCCTTATAATGTTGTAATGTTGTTTATTGCATGAACATTTGTTTCTTCTTTCTTTCTTTTTTTTTCTTTTTTTCTTTCTTTTTTTTTTTTTTTGTTGGCTTTTCGAAGTAGGGTTTTGCTCTAGTTCAGAATTCACTATGAAGCCTCAGGGTGGCCTTCAACTCATAGTGATCCTCCTACCTGTGCCTCCCAAGTGCTGGGATTAAAGGCTGCACACCACGCCCGGCTGTACGAACATTTCTTTGCCACTTGTTCCTCAAGTTATCCTTCTTAGAGTCTCATAGCTTTCTACCATCCATCTCTCAGCTCTACCCTACCAACTTGACCATGTAAACCTTAGGATTCTGGGACTGCATCATGGTGTGATAACTGAGTATTCCTCTGGGCTGAGAGGCAGAAAGATCACTTTCCCCTGACCCACACATCTGAAAACCACCCCAAGACTCTCCCTCACAAAGCAGCCTCTGTGCCTCCCCACTCCCCATAAAACCCACTTGCTGGCTTGTACTCTGCCCTTCTTTCCAGCTTTCCTGCATCTTGGGTATGTGCAAGCTCTTCTCTCTTTCTCTCTCTTACTCTCTTTCTCTCTCTCTCTCCCTCTCTCTCACACACACTTTCTCTTCTATCTGTTTTATTCTCCCTTTCCCCACTCCTCTGTTACAATAAAGTCTTTGATCCAAGAAGCAGTACCTCTTGACCCTTCATTACAAACCCCCAAACCTTACAATCCTCGCCTCAAGATCAACTCCTTTGGTCTGAATTTATTGCCCTTGTTTGTTGCTTGGATAGAACAGGGTATGTCCAACCTTATATTATGATTAAGGTATATATATATATGTGCATCTTTGGCTAACTAAAAGTAACTTTGAAACAGCAACTGTATCTCACATAATTTCCTGTCTTTACCTGTGTCTAACACAGTTCCTGCCCAAATATTCATCCAACAAATAACAAATACAGCTTTTGTTCACTATATGTTAGACCGTGGACTGCTTTGTCCAGAGAAAAAGAAACATGCTTCTTTATTAATCATCTCTTCAAACCATCTGCCTACCACTGTGCCTGGAACAGAACCATGCTTAATAAATCTATACTGACAAAATAAAAAGTATAGGAGTAAAACAAGCATTAAAAACCTTGTCTCCTTACTCAGTAGCTTTTTAATAAAATTATTAAAAATAGTACCTTCAATAAACAGAAATTCAGATCTCAGCTCTTATTATGCCATATAAGTAAAAAGAAAAATCATCTAGAAAATAAAAGGCCCCACAAACAACTCTGCCAGTTTTTTCATATGGAAATATAAGCCCTGGGATCAGTCTTTTGAAGCTCAAGGAACTGTCTGGGGCATTTTCTGTCTCAGCCTTTTCAAGATGACCTGGATACACATCTTTGTATTAGCATCTCAGCTTACCAGTCAACATGTTTAGAGATAACACAGTGACCACCAGCATGAAAAGAAAAACATTAACAAAATAAGAAAAGAGAAAGAAGGTGGAGTTTCAAAAATTGTGTTTCTTATAAGTTTTAAGGGTGCTCACCTCACCCCAAGCAATCAAAGATGACAGCCAGTGTGCTACTCAGTCAGATCCCCCCAACATTCTATTATTCTTTGTGACTGAATTTTCCTAAGCTACAGTGTTTATGTGTAGGGGAAAAAATCAATTCTTTCCCTTTTATTGAAAAATTGTGTACAACAAATTGTAACTATAACCTAATCCACAAGGTTGAATGTAGGCGGCTTTGAGTGACTGTCCCATTCATAACCTGCTGCTGATTAGCCACCCTGGAAACAATCCCCTCCCTCACTGGAGTGACATCAAATTGTTTGTTTTTAATCTGTCCAAAACTATTCTATGGACAAATGCACTATTGAAGGATTATATTTTAATTTATTTTCATGCAGTGTTTTTGATGGGCATTTGCATGAACACAATATGATTACCCTTCCTTACACTAGTATCTATTCAAATCGGAAATTACCTGTGCATACAGTCTCAGATGGTGGTCAAAATTGTACAGAGAAGTAAAAATAAGACTCCTTAATATCACCAGCCCTGCTGCTCATCAGTGAGGCTCTTTCTGTCCTAATGCTTTTGTCATGTATATGAAAGTCATTGTGTAGTTTAGAAAACAGAAGATGAAGTGAGAGAGGAAGACCAGGGACCTGGGATGCATTAATATTCCACCAGCATCAAAGATATTTCCCTCGAGGGGCTCCTACAGGCCACGCTGTTATTACAGTGCCTATCCATTATCTTGTGCTGTTCTTAGTATTAAGACAATAATGGAGAGAATAGGATTATGTGCAGATGATAGGAAATATGAAGGCAATTCAGCAAGATAGGAAATGAATGGAGGCATGATTCTTTCATCAAAGCCAGGGATGGTTTAGCATAGGGTAAAAAGAAAGATAAATGAAGCAAAATGACATCTTTACAGGTTCGCAGGGGTAAGATGAGTGTTTTCTTAGAATCCAATGAGTTTAACCTTCTTGATCAAAAATATCATGGCATCTTTCCTTTAAAATCTAGGTACATGTGCCTTAGATGATCTGTTTTTGTTCTAAATTTTTCACTTGTTGGAAAAGCTGTCCAGAGCTTACATAGTCAGGAGATGGCCTTCAGGAGTGGTATAACCTTTTAATTCACTCTCATCACTGAGAAATTTGGACTGTTATTTAAGATTTTGCTGAGCAGAAGGTAAGCCCAAATTCTCTTCTGATCCATGTCCAGCCAGAAAGTGCCTGACCATCAAGATAGCAAAAATATGGCAGCACTAGACAGGAGTGTTCTATTATGAAAGATGCTTAATCTCGTTTCTCAGAGCCCCTTTTTCTTTTGATACTAACCCTCCTGGTCTACACACACACACATACACACACACACACCCAGATACAATCATCCAGACAGAAAAACAAAACCCTAGCTTTTTACAAAGATCACCTATATTGGATGTCCAAGGCTAAAGTGACTCAAAGGTTTGCATGTCATGATGACGGTTGGGAAACCAGAAGGGCAGATTGTGTCATTTATAGGCAGGACACTGGCATAAATAAGTGTTTCTGCCTATATAGGAAAAGAACATTTAATTAAATGAAGTCACATTCATCTGCAAGCAACATGACAGGGCCAGGGTGAGTATTTTCTGTGCTCACACGCTCTGCGTACTCTCCAAACACTGCATTTGATCCTGATTTAAATTGGATAGAAATTCAACCAAACTGAGATCAACAATATAATAACATCTTCTAACTCAAAGACTTACCAAGGGGAATTGAAGCAAAAATATTAGAGAAAGTCAGGGTATAGATACACTGTGTCTGTAAGCTTGTCTAAGACTGCGAGAGCTGTGGAATCCAGGCTGCATATGAAATGTAGATTAATATATCCTGCATGGAATTGTGCCGCAGCAAACACAACTTAGTTCTACATTCAATCTTTCTAAACAGGGCTGAGAACTAGTTTAAAAAAATATGTGTGTATATATATGTATATATACACACATACATATATAACCTCAAAAATATACTACCGAAGAAAAAGCAAGCAAGAGAGCAGAAGGAAGAAATATATGAATTTTCATCCAAAGCCTGGGCCTGTTATCTATATAAGAGAAAAGCATATATAAAGAGAATATGTAATCAAGATCTTGGACAGTGTTTAGACCTTTTCTTTCCCCATCCCCCAGCCCTTTATGGGCTCTTTGGCTCCTGCCTTCCTGCTTTAAAAATGGCTCCATACTGCTCTCTGCTGCTGGTTTGTAATTTTCTCCTCAAAAAGCTCAGAGCAATTTCTGCCTTTCAGGCCTCGATCCAGAGCTCATGCCTAACACAGCTGTCTTCTAATTTGAAACATGACAGATTTGAAGCCCTTTCAGATTATCTTGATTCTTGGTCTTTATGAAGACCTACCTGTATCCATAAGAATCATTTACATTTTAAAACTCTTAAGCACATTGCATGACTGTGAGAACCCCACTATAGACTCATGGGCAGTGGGAAGTTGGGCAGAATGAATACATTGAAAGTAGCTGTGGAGATGAATTCTTATCACCCTTTAACATCCACATATCAATGATGTCAATTTCAAATAATTTAATTAATAAACAAATAACATAGTACAGGTGTGACAGAGCCCAGCATAAAATAGGCATTCAATTAATTTAAAGGAAATTTGAATCAAATCCAATTGAATATCAGATAACAGTGTTAACTTGGGGAATCTTCACCAGGAAAAGTATGTTTCAAACAGTAAAGTATTCAGAATACTCTCCTTGAAAACAGAAGAGGGAAATAATGATTTATGTGCTTTTGTTGCCATTGCTGTCTCATGGCTGGGACAAAACACATAGCCAACACAGTCTATGGGAGGAAAGGCGTAGTTTGGACTCATAGTCCTTAGGGGAAGATTCATCATGTGGAGGAAAGCATGGCCGAGCAGGTCATCTCACAGGAGTAGGTTGAGGGAGCTAGGTCTCCACACCCAGTGGGCTGGACTAATAAGCCTTAAGATCCTCCCTCAGTGACACACCTTCTCCAGTAAGACACCTCCTTCCAAACTGCCATTAGCTAGTGACCAAGCATTCAAAACATGTAAGCTTATGGGAAACATTTCATTCAAACACCACACTTATTATTTTAATATAAGATACCTGAATATTAGGATTTTTGCCAAAGTCCATATTATTTTATGAAGCTAATAAGTTCAAGCAGAAAAAAAAAACTTATGGGGCTGGAGAGACAGCTTAGTGGTTCAGGGATATGCTTGCGAGGCCTAAGGACCCAGGTTCAATTCTCCAGGTTCCACGTAAGCCAGATGCACATGGTGGTGCATGCATCTGGAATTCGTTTGCAGTAGCTAGAAGCCCTGGTGCACTCATTCTCTCTCTCCCTCTCTCTTTCTGTCTCTAATAAATAAATAAAAATAAATCTTAAAAAAATTAACTCCCCCCCAAGAAAAACAAAACTTATGTTTCCCCTTATGAAAATAAAGATGATGATTAAAGCAAGTTAACACCTGCATTTGAAATTGTGTGACAGTCACTTGAATCACATAACTTAGTCCAGGCGCACATGATCAGCCACATAGCCTGGCATAGCAGAAAGGATGCTGTCATAACCCATGCCACTATTTGGTACCACAGACTAAGAGCACAATTTTATCATCCTGTTCAAATGAAACTAAATGAAGGATGTCGAGGGATGATGTATGAATATGTGGTATTCATACCCTGGGCAGGGTGATGACACCTCCCAGAGCTTTGGACCTGAAATTCATCCTGATCTGGAAGGCTGCTGTCATGTAGACATCCACAGCATCAAGACGGTCCCCTTTTGAGACTTACACCCATCTCCCCCAAAGAAGCACATCAAGAGACAATGAAAGGAATGATGGAAGATCACAGTTTGGAAAAAAAAGAATGATTAGGCAGAACAGGAAAAAGAGACTGGTGTGGATCTTGTTAAGGGTAAGGGGATGGACCAGGTGGGTGGTCTCCATGTATGGCTTGAAGTTCCTGCTAGTGGGGAAGGGAGATCCTGGGATCTTATCAACTGGGAGGGATCTGTGAGACAGAAAAGCTGCCAACAGTCAATACCAGGAAACTGAAGTCAGATGTTATATTTCAAACCCCCGTCTCATATAATCAGTAGTTCTGATTTAGTTATTAGATGATGGTGATACATTTTCAAAACACAGCTGGGCAGAATCATCTCTGAACAAAACTAGGCAGGTAATCTCTAAAAAGGAAAAATCAGTTTACTTTAGTCTCAGGCCTTGAGATTCAAGTGTGTGCAAGAGAAGGATGCAACAGATTCTACTTTAATTGAGTGATTTTGCTCACTGGGCAAGGATTGTATGCAGTGCCCACCCTATTCCAGGTGAAGTTCATGAATAATGTACTGGTGCTGTCCTCAAGGAGTCTTCAGTCTACATGTGGAGAGTACATCCATAAATAAATAATTGCAGTCTTGGCTGTTTTGGAAGTATATGTGACAGACAGAAAGGCCAGATGGAGCTATTATCCCTGTCTTGAGGGCCAAAGAATCAAAGTGTCAGAAGTAGGATCAGCCTTGATGAATCTAATATTCCCAAGCAAGTAAGAAAGCAAAACACATAAAGTAAAACAGGAATAAACTGCCTGTTCACTTCCACATTACTACAGGAGCTAGTTCAATGTTACGGATGGTATGAAAAAGGCCAAACAATGAAGAAATCGGCTAACACAGGACAGTACTCAGACTATATTTAACACTTCATGAGCTTTTATCATCTATCATCAGATGTTCCTAGGGTTGCATTTTTTGAGATATTTTTAAAATTTGTTTTTTTATTTTTAGTTTTTTTTTTTTTTCTTCTTCTTTACTTACTTGCAAGGAGGAAGAGAAAGACAGAGAGATGAGAATATGGGCATGGTAGGGAATTCTGCCACTACAAATGAACTCCAGATGCATGTGCCTCCTTGACCATGTGGCTTCACGTGGGTACTGAGGGATTGAACACAGACTATAAGGCTTTGCAAGCAAGCACTTTAACTGCTGAGCCATCTCCCCAGCCCCCCCCTTTTTTTTTTAATTTTCTATTTTCTTTCTTCTTCCTTTTTTTTTTCTTTTTAGTATGTGTGTTACCCTTGGAAACCTATATAAGTAAAAGCAATCAGAAGTCAATCTGCCTCTAAATAGACACAGATATTAAATAAATGAGTGTCTATAACTTGGGGGTCTACATATATGGAAAATAATATGGAAACATTTGACAATTGTACTTGCTTTAATCCTGTACGCCACTGTCAGTACCAGGCCCAGTGATCTGGGGGAGGAGGCCTACAACTGCTGCTTCAGCAATGTGAATAAATCATCTTCCTTGCATCCTTCTGGGTTTTCTGTGGCGATGGCCACCTATTCCCAAATCCCCAATATGGCCATTCCATTTAAATTCATGAGGCAGCCTCCCTTTGCTGGATGAAGTTCTATAGCAACTTCATGGGAAAAACTGTTCTACCCCCAAAAGATTAAAATAAAACATAAAAATAACAAATAACAAAGCATGTGTGAACTCTAATGCTGGGTAATACCTCTTCACCATTATCCGGAGACTACAATGAAACCACTGGAGATAATAGGGTGTGGAAATCTTATTAGAGAGCAAAGGAGATTGATTGCTCAGTGGGTAAAATGTTGGGGTCCCTGGTAGGGCCAGCCAAGGAGGGGATGCAGAGTCTCCGCAGGGCAGGGGGAGAGAAGCAGGGAGTCAAGACACAGACACCCTGAGTCAGGTGAAAGTAGGCAGAAGGCAAGCTGCTGCAGACTCGTTTATTCAGGGAAGTGTTGGGATTTTTAAGGGTTTGGCTAGCCAATCGGTGTATGGGGTGGTTCCCTTCTTGTGACCAATGACAACCTGTCTCCGGTCAGGGTGGTTGGTTTTTTATCATTGAAGGCAGTTGTGAGCATGGCTGCTGCAGGTGGCTGCTGTGGGTGACTGTTGTAGCTGTTGTCATGCCAGGCCTGTGCAGAATGCCACTTCCACAGAAGCCACTTCCTGGTTCCTTCTAGCAGGCAGCCTGGCTAGGGCCCAACGTGCACTGTGCAAGCATAAGTCTTGAGTTTGGGTTCTTAGGAAACATGTAAAAGAGATGGGCCTGATGTCACATACCTGTACCCTGAACTGGGGAGGGGGAGACGAAAGGATATCTGGGGCTTTCTGGACAACTTGTCTATCCATATTGCTAACTCTCGGTTCAATGAGAGACCCTGTCTCAAGAAAATAAGGTGGAAACCAATACAAGAACACATTTGACACTGACCTCTGGCCTCCATATGCATATATATGCACACATGTATGCATGCATCCACACATATACATACATGTGCACACAGCACATACATGCACACTTAAAATTTTTGGTGTTAATTTCATAGTCATTCTGCCATATTGCAAAATTTAGTTGGGATCTAAAGTTATGTCGGAAAACTGCTTCAGAGCCTTATCTTGCAAGCGTTTAGAAGTAATGGATGTGTTTGGTAAATAAGATTTATTATTAACTTTGAAAATAAATATTTGTTTCCAATGCTATCCTCTGGCTCTACGTAATATGTTCATTCGTGTTTGAGGCCAAGACCAATAGCAGGAGACTTTGGCAAGTACTTCACTCCATTTACAGTAATCCCATATCATGGGACTTTGTAGCTTTGAAAAGAATTTACAAAGCAGATAGTGTTTGAGTATGTTTACACCAAATCCTATATAATGCAGTTTTTGTAACTTTCTGCACAACAGTTCTACTAGAAGAGTAAGGTTACAAAAATTCTCTAAATCAGCATGCATAGTTTAAATAAAATAGTAACTGTCTTGTATTTCAACTTCATTCTAAAATTTTTATTTTACCAAATGTCCATTTTATTGTATTGTTTCTTGTAGGTTATGTAGCATCAATTATGAAGAAACCAAACACAAACAGACTTCAGTGATATTCTTTTCACACTGAGCACAGATATCCCATCTAGTGAATTATTCACACATTCTGACTTGAAATCTTGAGGAAAAGGAGCAGAGATTAATCTGAAATCTAAGCAGGAATTATCTTAGGGCAAATTGGGAACCATTTATACTATAATTACTTACATACACTTTTAAACACTAACAGGATTTTGAGATGTTATTGGACCACTGTCCCCCTCCGGGACTTCTTGAGAGTGCCATGTTTATGACTCCATTCTTACCCAAGGGCCACGAATGTTCTCCTGCAAGCTTCTAGAATCCCAGTGAATCTATGGTGAGAGGGTAGGCACCTCCACATGTGAGCCATGGTACGGACACCCACTCAAACACACATACACAAAACAAATAATAAATAAATAATGAGTAAGTGGGCAAACCCTACACGCTGATGTATCCAGAGGATACCTTGCTTGTTCATTAATGAGAATGCTGTGAATATTCAATAGTAAACCTGACTTATGAAAAACTAGTTTTCTATTGATCCAGATGTGCTATTATAGTGCTGTTCTGATTTAACTCTTAATTCCAATGACATTATTTCTACACAGGAAAAAAAATAGGCTTTGTAAACATAGTTTCAAACCTCAAAAATTCTCTAAGATCCCCATCATTCCACTTTACATTGCCTATAAGACTTTTTTTCTTTTTCCCTACTTTCTCAGTATCTTCATTTTATCATTTTTCAAAAACAAAACCTTGTTTTCTAATACTCCTTTCTAAAAATTATTTTGCATTTATTTATTTATTTATTTATTTATTTATTTATTTATTTATTTATTTATGAGAAAGACAGAGGGGGCAGATAGAGAAAGAGAAAATGGGCATGCAAGGGCCTTTAGCTATTAAACATCAACTCCAGAGATATGTGCCATCTTTCGCATCTGGCTTTACATGGGTACTGGAGAATCAAACCCAGGTTCTTAGGCCTTGTAGGCAATTGCCTGAACCACTGAGCCATCACTCCATCCTATTAATACTCCTTCTTTCATAGCAACAAATTTCCCATCTCTATGCTACCTTTAAGGTTGCTCATTTCTGTCTTGATTTGTGCACATATGCTTATTGACTTGAATCCTCAGCCCCATCCTATAGTTAGAGCTAACCATGGAAAGAAGCCTTTTTACCTTCTACCAAGTCAGGTTTTCTGTAGAAGGGTCAATGACTGACAGCGAGGACTGCTGAGGGTGGACCTGGAGTCAGCGGAACCTCCAGAAGATGAATAAGCTATGGGAATGTCAAATGTGCAAGAGAGGAGAAGCTGGGAAAGTGCTGCACTGAGTAACAAGCACACAGAGAAATGATTAAAGCAGCGTCCTGATTTCAGATAACCAAAACCACAAGTATCAGTGGTAAATCTCTCATTTAGACTCATTAATTTCCCACAATACCCCATATTATTTTAGATCTAACCAAATATGATATACCTTAAATGTGGAAGTTTATATCTTTAAAGTTCTTCAAATGTGTTATATTTCTTAATCTTAACTAAGCTATTAGTATTATTATTATTTGAGATCTACCCAAATATTATCTACCTCAAAACTAGAAAATTATATCTTTAAAATTGTTCAATTGTGCTATATGTATTAATCTTAAATAAACTCTTATTATTATATTATTATGATTATTATTTTAAACCTACCCAAATATAATATACCTTAAATGTCTCTCTTTAAAAGTTTTCAAACATGCTATGTGTATTAATCTTAAGTTTTAATATTATGTTACCAGAACTTTCAGACAATAGAATATTGATTCAAGTGGAAAGAATCTTACTGAAGTCCTTTGTCTTTCTTCTAAATGTTGAAACAATACTTCCTTTCTCCATGAGAAATGAAATGTGGCAGAATATTTCTGGGGAATAAATGACAAAATATCCTACTTACCTATATCTCCAGTCCAGCCATGCCATTTGGAAGACTGCTATATTTCCTATACCGAATTCACATGGACACTTCTGATTCAAAAAGGTTATAGAAGCCATATTTAAGAAGTTTTGATTGAGCTGAGGCGATATCTCAGCAATTAAAGGTGCTTGTTTGCAAAGCCTGTCAGCCAGGGTTCAATGTCCCAGTATCCATGTAAAGGCAGATATACAAAGTGGTGCACGTGTCTGGAGTTTGTGCACAATGGCAAGAGGCCCTGTCGATTTCATTCATTCTCTCTCTCTTCTCATAAATTTTGATATACCAACCAACCTCCTCTCTCTCTACTACTGTGGCATGGGTACGAAGTGCCCCCCCCCTCCACAAATACTCAGGAATGAAAGTTTGGTGCCCATGGCAAGTCCTGTTTAGAGGTAGGATTTTGGGGAAATTCTTGAATCAAGAGGTCTCTCACTTTATCAAAGGATTCATCCTTTAAGGGATGCAAAGTTTGGACAGACTTTTGTGAGGTGATGAAATGATGAAACGTGGGACCTAGCTGAAGAAGTAAGTCTTTAGTTCTTGCCTCTCTATACTTCTTGGCCACCAAGGAATGAGCAACTTTGTTTCTTCCTGACCTCTGACAAGATTTGTTTCACCACAGCCCAAACACAGAGAAAATAGCCAATGACTCAATGCACTGTAGCTACTGAAATCATGGGCCAAAAGAACCCTTTAAATTGTTACTCTTGGTATTTGCCACAATGACCAAAATCTCTACTAAGGACATCATCAAAAGCTCTTAGGACATTGGTAACTATGACTTATTAAATCCTGAAGTTAATTGGGATATATGAGTGCATTATTGACTTATTGTCTAAATACAGATTTTTGGTTTTGGTTATCTGAAATCAGGACGCTGCTTTAATCATTTCTCCGTGTGCTTGTTACTCAGTGCAGCCACTTTCCCAGCTTCTCCTCTCTTGCACATTTGACATTCCCATAGCTTATTCACCTTCTGGAGGTTCCGCTGACTCAGGTCCACCCTCAGCAGTCCTCGCTGTCAGTCATTGACCCTTCTACAGAAAACCTGACTTGGTAGAAGATAAAAAAGGTTTCTTTCCATGGTTAGCTCTAACCAC
Organism: Orientallactaga sibirica; assembly: GCA_036365145.1. Taxonomy (NCBI): domain Eukaryota; kingdom Metazoa; phylum Chordata; class Mammalia; order Rodentia; family Dipodidae; genus Orientallactaga; species Orientallactaga sibirica. The sequence continues at coordinate 6,430,409 of JAEOAD010000027.1, forward strand.
AAATTGGGGCTGAGGATTCAAGTCAATAAGCATTGTATTATATACATTGTAATATATATATATATATATATATATATATATATATATATATATATGTATGTATGTGTGTGTATTATATATATATATATATATATATATATATATATATATATATATATATATATATATATAGTGTGTGTAACCATGGTTTAAGTATTTTAAATACATAATTTAATGCAACATTACCACATGCCATATCAAGTTAAATTTTACCATCCCCATATTCTATATGAGGAAATTACAGCTCAGCAAGTTTAATTAATGTGCTTGAATTAGAAAGAATGGTAAATAATAGAATGAGAACACTAGAGCAAGTTCTATTAATATATACTGGATTATAAAATATTGTCTAATTGAAAACTATCTAATCTTGAAATTTACTCCTACAATCTGGGTCCGGTTGGATTACTCCTGACAAATGGATGCTCTCAAATTTGTTGTCCAAATCATGCAATGGGCTTGCAGGTCATGATGCCCACTATTCATGACATAGGGCAGTTCTTATAGTCCTTACCTCATCAGAACAAGTATGTATATGCCAACAATGGCTAAATGGCCTGGGGTAGGCAAAAAAAAAAAAAAAAAAAAAATCCGCTCCCTCTCCATAATTTCACTATCATGTGACCTCAAAAGGAAGCTGATAGTAACTTCAAGTTTGATGTGGAACATAGGTGATGTTCACAGATATCCAAACCATTCATGGATACAAAGTGACAATAGTTCCTGCTGTCTAAAGAGATATGGATAGGCGAAAGGTTTAGGTGAACAAGTAAAAAAAGGTGAATGGTTTACGAGATCAATTAACTCAAGAAAAAAAAAACTTGCATTGCACTTTGCTATTTGTTATAAACGTTAGGCATTTTAACCTGTAAAGGTCCTTTAGGATTCAAGAAGAAAATAATAATGAATAATAAAAATCTGTAGGAACACTAGAATTATTTCATGAAAAGAGAAATGGAGGATTTGATTAGATAAACACGGCTTCAGTAGTGACTCAGAAAGTGTAAATTCAAATGACAGCATACAGTTTGTTGCTTACAAAACCAAATAAAAACACTTCAATGTTGATCACATGTCTTAGATTTAAATAAGCACACTGGTTTGGAAATAACTGGATAGTTGTAACATTCATTTCTCTTGTTCTTGACCCTAAGAAAATAATTGGACAAATTCATAAATATGCATATACACAAATGTTCACCTAACATAGTTCATAAAAGAAAAAGAAAATCTAATGTCCATGAAATGATATTAGTTCAATAACTTTGTGAGCAGCTCTACAGATGATTTACATATAGTTGAAATTGATCATGAAAATTGAACCCATGTATGTTCATAGAGAAATTGCCTAACATACTGTTAAATAAAACAATGTAAAATATTCACATTACAATCTCTTAACAATGTCTATTCAGTGCACAATTGATAGAAAGGGATTTGGAATGACTTTTCTGAACACACCTGTGATTGTCTCTGATGAATGAGATTAACCGTGACACATTCTTTACTTTTCTGATAAGGTTCGTCATCTAATTCATACAATAAATATCTGTGAGGCTTATAATATATTGCACTGAATATGTGGAAATCATATTTAGGGCTTGAGAAATGGCTCAGTAAAGGATGCTTGCTTGCAAAGCTTGTTGGCCTGGAGTTTGTACCCATGTAAAGCCAGATGCACAAAGTAGCACATGTATTTGGAGTTTGATTGCAGTAGCAAAAGGTCTTGGTGTGGCCATTCTCATTTCTCTCTCTCTCTCTCTCTCTCTGCTTGCAAGGAAATAAAAATATTTTAAAAATAAATAAAATCAGATTCCATTATAAATTTAAATAATCCATATAAAATATTAAGTCTGAAAAGTAGTAAAAGGGTGAAAGCATTTTCTGTAGAAGCATGAGACCCGAGTTCAATTTTCAGGATCCACATAAAAAGCCAGACATGATTGTACAAATGCTTGTGGTCCCACGGCTAGTGGGGGTCAGAGACAGGAGGAATATTGGGGGTCTCTGGTCAGCTAGTATAAACAAAGAAATAAACTAAAACCAGTAAGCCCCAGGTTTAGTGAGTAGCTCTTACTTCAGAGAAATAAGACAAAGATGATCAATTGAGGAGGGCATGCAACATCCTCTGCATGCCTGTGTGCAGAGCATGTACCTCTGTCCACACATGTGCACACACTATGCACACAGCACATATATACACTCATGCTGCAATAGGGAATTAAATAGCTACATCTAAAAGTTGTTCTGAGCTACATACTTAGTGCTTGTGGTTCAGTTTTTCAAGGGAAACTTTTCCTATCAGTAAGAGATGTAAACAAGTGTCTCCAAGGGCAAGGTGGAACATAAATTAGCCATGTCCTCCATCTAACCAGGCTCCTGCTCTTCAGACACACGAGTTCAACCGAGTTTTGTGAATACCCATTCTTGACTGCACAGTCCTCTTCTGGGAATGCACTCTTACTGAGAGCCTCTACCACATAGGAAAGAAGTGTTGGTACTTCCCTAATCCATGGTTGAGGAAAATGACCACAGTTCAGTAGCTACTGAGTTTATTGAAGCGATTATTGTGGGTACTATTATCATTGCCTCAGCAGCTTATGAGAATCAACATTAAATAAGGTGAAAACCACAGATTCCTGGGCCCTCCAGATGCACGTGTGAATCTCCAAGGTCATGTGAATGCTTAAACTAGGTTTGAGAATCGGTGGACTGCATCGCTCAAGTTGTTCTTTGTTTAAATTGTATTTCATATATACATTATGCCAGGTTATATACTATTACCCCCTTGCTACAACTTCTATCACCCTGAGGGCCCTCCTCAGTGGGGTTCTTGTAATCACTGTGGGGTCATGAAGGCCTCAGTCAGTCCCTGTGGGGTAGTGGGAGAAAAATCCTCAGGATATTCCCATCCACTCTGGCTCTTACAACATTTCCTCCCCCTACTCTGCAATGTTCCCTGAGCCATGGTGGGCCTGTTGGCAGTCTGATTTAGTGTTGTTTGTAGTCTCTGGATTTTTGCTTTCATAGTTTGTTCTTTTGAAGAATTTAGATGGGGATATATAGGTCAAGGGATCTTAATTTACAGTTATGAAGATGAATAATTCTAAAGGTCTAATATAAAATAGATGACCATAAGCGATAATAATGCATTGCATATTTAAAATTTGCTAAGATTTTGTACGTGTGTGTGTGTGTGTGTGTGTGTGTGGTGTATAGGTGTGCTAATGTATTGTAGCTGCAAATGAACACCTTTATGTGGGTGACGGGGGGATTAAGGCCATGCAGTCAGTCTATGTAAGCAAGTCCCCATTCCAGATTTTAGGTGCTTTTGCCACAGACAAAAAGAAGTATGTTTCAAGGTGATGCATGTGCTCACTTGCTTCTCTGTGACTGTTATTTCACTGTATTTGTACATCAAAACAACATTTGTATGCCTTAAGTTTATACAACAAAATATAAATAGAAAACCCAAATGTTAAAAGGACTTACAGTAGAAGTCTCTCTATCATGATATTTTTCTCTCTCCTGAGGTACTGATAACTTTTAGCACATATGGGCTTGACACTGCCAGGACAGACTTTAGAGTTCGGTCTCACCTTCTAATGGGTCCTTCATGTCTCAACTCAAATGATCTAAATTTCCTGAAAAATACCAGAGTTTATATCTTGCAGTGTCAGTCCTCAGAATTAACTGCTCAGGATTTGAAACTTTCAAATGTAGGCAATAAATTTTTGCATAACCAATCAGTACTTTGAAGTGCTGCTTAGAGTCCATTTTCTTCTCTTCCAATACCTGTTTATGATGGTAGAGAAATGCAAAAATTAGCAGAATATTCACTGCTATCACTTTGGGTGGCCTAGTTACATTCTGTAATATGAAATAATTCATATCAAATGCATTTTGGTCAAAGTAGAAGTTATATTTTGCTTATACTGCTAGAGTTATTTTTACATTTAAATATATGAATATACATGTAATCCTTGAATCCACCAATACCAAGGGTGAGTCTGGTTTTAACCCATAATAAACCTGATAATACTTCCAATTATAGGTAACATGAACTTGACTTTATGATGCCTTACCTCAGGGAAGCTGGGCTGGCAAACTCGCTTGCTGTGTAGGGACTTTCTTCTCTTTCCTTAATTTCCCAACTTCATTTTTGCAGTGATCTATCTTCCATTAATATGTTGATTTAATGACCTATTCCAGTTTTGAATTTTATCAATTTCTGTAAGAAGCTATAATGTTTTCAGAAATGAAATGATTAAATAAAAATTAAGAGAAGGGAAGTATGTTAAGACAGGATAATATCACAAATTTGAATAGATTTCTCCTTCAATTTCAATTTATATTCTATATATTGCATTTTCAATGTGATATATTGACAAATATTAGTAGCGAACATATTCTCCAATATATAAATGTAATTTTCCATATATATTAAAATGTCAATTTAGTGATTAATATTATGAAAAAATTAAGCCATCCATCCCTTTAAGGGTTATTATTCTTCATTACTATTATATATTACAATACAGGAAGTCTTAGTCTTTTAATATTTAGTTTTATGTAATTATCAAATTCATATCATTCATTAGTTGACCTATTAAATAAAAATAATTATCAAATTCTTTTTATATCTAAAATGCAATGATGAAGAATAAAATGCAATTACTACTTTCTTTTAAATTATTCTCAGATATTATGAGAGACATTGAAAAGAGCAACATAGCTTATACATAGTATATTAACATATAAGTAAATGGTTAATATATGGGAAAATATAAAAATAGGACAGAGTGATGGTTCACTGACAAAGTAAGAGATTGGTCAATGGATTGGCAGCATTTATGCCATCAGGCCAAAGGACATCTGTAAGGAGCCTCTCATACCAACAGAAGTCGGGGTCAATGGCAAAGAGTTCAATAGCAGAAGGTCAAGAAACATTTCAGTCCATGCTATCTGAGTCAAGTAGGATCCTTGTCAGAGCTAATCTAGGACAATATGGATCAATAGTATGGTTTTGGATTCTGGCTGGTGCTCTTAAGGTAACCATACAGGATGGTATTTATAGTTGTGTTCACAAATGTCATCCTTCTAGAGAGTGGTGAAGAGCAAAATCCATGACCTTTTTTTTACCAAGCCCAGTCCCAGTAAATGCAGCTGTGCTAAAAACTCTCTCCCATTATTGTTCTTGATTTCTCTATGGACAGTTGGGGGCAGAAAAGAAGGCAAACAGGTATAAATGGGAAGACTTATGGAATACTTTAAAGGAAATATACCTATTCATCTATATATCCCCGGATAAAGATTGAGAGAGAGAGACGCTTAACAATTGAAGCTGGTCTCCAATTTGTCTAATATAATCTCTCTGGATTTCCCATGTTCAATGGCTGGACCACAGGAAGACCAGAAGCAGGAGTTTCCAGAAACCAGTGCAAGGTTATATCTATCCATCTAACTCTAGCTATTTCATAATTGAATTTTTTTTTTTTTAGAGAGAGAGACACACAGAGAGGGAGACAGACAGAGAGTGGGCATGCCAGCAACCTCTCAGCTGCTGTGAGCGAATTCCAGATGTGTGTGCCCCTTGTGGGCAAGTACAGCATTGTGCCCCTGTGTCACTTTGTATCTGGCTAAACGTGGGACCTGGAGATTGGAACTGGCATTCTTAGGCTTAACAGGCAGGTGCCTTAACTGCTAAGCCATCTCTCCAGCCCCATAATTGCATTTTTGTGCATCATTTGCTAAGGGTCTCCTGGAACAATATGAAAGTCTATTTTGCAATCCTGGGTAATCCATAGTCAAATAAATTTTCAGAAATATTTTTATAAAATTTGGGGATGGGTCTACCATTTTTATGCTGATAACAATGTTTCCTTGTTTATTCCTATGCTAGCAAAATATCTGAAGCTATAGTTCTCTCTTTATTCTTTACACTTTCATTGCTTGCTGCTTACAATATGAAATCAGAGTTTTAGTCTGGCTATAAGCAGACCTATTTAGTGTTTCAACTGTGTATAAATTCTCTTCCTAATCTCAGACAAATCTCCTCACTTCTCTGAACCTTAGTTCCCTCAAACCTATAATAGAGATGTTAATAGCTACCTCAGTAAATTGTTTTGAGTATTACAAGAAAATTATGGGAAAGTGCTCTGAGCATGGTTAAGTCTATGTGGAAAAGTAACTAGTTTACTAAAGATATATGAGCTTAGCAAAATGCAATGGGATGTTGGAGGTTTTAAGCTCTGTGGAAAACAATTGAATTTAATCATAAAATAGCATTATTCATTGCTGTTAGATGGCTGTCTTTCTCCCAGAAATGCTAGGATTTGTTTCCTTTTTACAGAGGAGAAAGATGCAGTGAAGCAGACAGTCAAAAACTGTGTAGCTATGAACATGTACTATTGCAGCAGAGACATTGAGAATCTTGGTGTTGGTTCTTGCTGCAATGTGGCTGCTAAGCTACAGGAGACCCTATATCCTCCTTCTCTGCCCTTGCCCTCGCCCTCTTGTCTCTCTCTCTCTCTCTCTCTGTCTCTCTGTCTCTCTCTCACACACGTGCGTGTACACACACACACACACACACTCTCTCTCTCTCTCTCTCTCTCCCTCTCTCTCATATGTGTGTGTGTAAGCAAGAAAGGGACAGACAGAGAGAGATGTGTGTATTTACATGTGGGTGTATTCATGTGTGTGACTGCAGGCATGCATGTAGAATTCAGAGGTCAAATTTGGTTGCCAGTCTTTATTTTCCACCTTCTTTGAGCCAGTGTCTCTAAATGTTCATTTCTGCATTGACCAGACTACTGGGCTTGCAAGTTTCTGGAGGGGGGGGGGATTCTCCTTTTTTACATCCCATCTCACCATTGGTATGCTGAGAATGTAAATTCAGCTACTGATGCTTGCACAGCAAGTGCTTTATCCACTAAGCCATCTCCCCAGCCCTCCCCTCGTGTCCTGTTTTAAATGTTCTATTGTTCAGAAGTTGTCTCTTTCTCCCATTCTTCCTTAGTTCATTGCTATGCCTGGAAGTAGAAATCATAGTAAAGCAGTTTCTTTCTGGGGACTAACCTTGGAGTTTTAGCAACAATGCTTTAAAAACTTCATTAATTAATAGACTTACCCTCTATATTTATGTAAAAATATCTATTCTTTGGTTTTTACGTATAAAGTAGGCTTTGTGGTAGGGCGTTTATTCCATCTGTCCTCAAGCCTTGCAAACCCTCACAGGTATTTTTCAATCTCAAAGCCAGACAGGCACAAATCTCTACTTGTGATAAAAGGATGAAGTGTCCATGAAGGTACCTGTTTCCATCCAGAGAAAACTACCAAGTGAGAAAGAGAAGAATCATCTATTGTTGAATTTACAGGGGCTTTTGTTTTTATCTGCCTTTCTATATTTCTTCAAATATAGCTTCTGTATTGAGGATGGTGAGGGGAAAAAAAAGAAGAGAAAAAGCAGCGAAGGGAATGGGAAAAGGACAAGGGTTAAGGGATATATCTGAGCCAGAAGGATAATCTTACAATACATCTTATAGAAAATATGCCTTTTGAGTCAGACTGGCTTGATAAAACTCTAAGCTTTCGGGGTTGGGGGAAGGAAAATGCAGAATGAAAGAAGCACAGCTCTTTCACCTTGAGAATTACAGATCCTGAGGCTCTCGGGTGAGAAAACTAATGAGTGAATCAAGTGAAATGCATGATTACATCCTCTAAAGCTTTGAATTGAGGGCAGTTTTTATTAAATCACAAACGAGATTATTGGCCATCCCCAAGCAAAGAGTGGGGAAGTGGAGTGCTTGTCCCCGAAGGAAAGCAAAACCAATACAGTAACTCTTTCTGGTGAGCACTGAATCTGCTTGCTGCTTTCCAAACGCAGTATTAGTGCTTTAGAAATCCCTAGTGTAAGGTGAGTATTTTTTCAGTAAAAAAAGAAACATAACTGTTCAGACTTGGGTGGATAACATACCATAGAGCACCTCACAACTTCTGAGTAAAAGTGATTCACTTCTCTTAGCTCCAGAGCATTCTCAATTTCTATTATATACAATATTCCTATTTATTGTATATACACATGTCCAACCAAAATGTGAAAATGCTTCTGAAAGGACAAAGTAACAAATGATTATTTATATCCAAGGAGCATTTTATCATGGAACTCCGATTATTCTGTATGCATTAAAGTTTGTGAAGTCTGTTCTACACATATCTAATTGCAACTCTGGTTGAGGTGTGCAAGTCAGTACACACTTACCAAGCATTGTATTAACAATTACAGGTAACAAACTTTAGACCTTCTAATATAGAATGTGGGCAGTCACAGGAAAAGAAGAATGTGTGCAGTCAGAAAAGAATGTATATGCCTTGAGTGAACTCTGCACTACTGATTTTCCATAATCCAGATATTCCACACTCAGTTATCACAACATAGAAGACAAGAAGGATCCGCCATGGATTCACTCCCATTGTACTTGTCTGAAAACATCTGGGCAAATAAATCATATATGTTGATTCCCTGGAGTTAAAATATCTGTTCTTTGTAGTCAATACTTTGCTGTTTGCTAAATACATTGCAGTTATTAAGTATCTCCTATATTCAAAGCCAACTCAGGTAAATTTTTATTATTATCTTAATAGACAAAAATAATATTGTATTTGATAAGTTGATACCAAATCTGATTCTGGTACTGGAAGTACAGGAAAAATAAAACAAAAACGCTGACTTTAGTTTGACAAATGAGAAAGCTGGAATGGGACAAAACATAATTTTTAGCAATTAACTGAAAGTTTTTATTTATTTATTTGTTCATTTAATTATTGGTTTTGATATAGTATCTATGTAGCCCAAGCTGTTTTTGAATCAGTATACAGCACAAGCTGGCCTCAGAATTACACAGCAAGTCTCCTGCCTCAGCCTAATGTGTGGGTGAATGAATACAACTACTTTCAAATGTTTTTATAATCATAAACACTAATTAGTGTGTCTAAAAAATTCTTTGAACAAAAGGTAATTGTTTGGTGATAATTTGGCAACATGTGATAGGTGACATGTGTGTGTAGTCAAAAACATGTGTATTATCAATGAAAGTCCATGGTAAAAAGTCCAATTATAGGTTACTTACATGTCACATTATATGTCTCAGTAATTTTACTCAATTTTGCTTCACACAAAATTACCCAAATATGGAACTTTGTGAGTTAAAGGGAGGTAAATGATCATTTTGAGGGGAGCAGTTGGTAAAGCACTTGCTGAACAAGCATGGGGATCTGAGTTCAGATTCTGTGTATCCAGGTAAACACTGAACATGCATGGTGTTCCACCTGGATGCCTAGCTCTTAGGAGGCAGACTGAATCCCTGGGGCAAGCCATCTCCTCAGTCCCCTGCTTTAGTTTTTATGACAACTCACTCAAGTCCTTTGCTGAATTTGTCCTCCTGATCCCTCAGGCTGGTCCAGAACATTTGAGTGAAAAATAAAGCATTCGGGCATGCAGTCAGCTAGAACTTCTGGGGAGGTCTGAAATGTTCAAATTCAAGTTCCCAGCAATTTTAACCTCTAAGTATCTGCATCTGATGAATGAGGATCTCTAGATAGATATGCAGGTTTATATCCCTGTCAAAATTCCCAGCTTATAGAAGTGTCCAAAAATTGAACTGATCCAGGCAATTTCTGTTGCACTGCTTGAAAAAAAAAAATCACTCAGGTAACCAGATACGAGAGTAAAATATAGGCATTCATCTCCCTTTCTTCAATGCCGAAACCCTTCCAAATGATAAACCCAGAATTTTAAATAAACTCACTTAAATTCTGTTGACATTAACCTGTAACTTGAGTTGGGAGGAGGCTACTTTTAGATTTCATTTTACCCCAGTGAGTGTGGCTAATCATATGTTTCTCCAGAGAGATATTAATGGCGTGAGTGATGCCTCAGACCCTGCTGGGGATGTTACATAACACATGAAATTATGTAATATGATCTAAAAACAGAAACAACTCCTAGGTTCTTCAATTTAAATGTGGGTCAATAAAGGTGATGGACTTGTACTTGCTGTAAATAGTTTCCTACAAGGAAAATAGACACCTTTCTATGAAGTACAATATTTCTCCCAATGATCATGCTATGAATAACCCATAATTAAAGATCATCTTAAAATAGCCACACACTCATCCACTTCTCACAGTCCATATCTGTCAGGTAGGATACAGCAAATTTTTCCTATTTTAGGTTTAGATTGTTAATTATGTATTGGTGAAGGAAGAGTGCTGTTCTCTGAGTGGTAAAGAATCCTTTGAACCCTTGTTCCTCATATGTTGCAGAAGTATCACAGGAAGTTTTGAGAATTATAATGAAGGAGATGGTGCAGAAAGCAATTAAGATAATAAAAATTTATCATGTATACCTTCTTCAAGACAAGGACAGGTTTTTGTTTTGTTGCTGATTTTGTTGTTTAATTTATTTATTTACACTGTGTGTATATGGGTACACCAAGGTCTCTTGTGTCTGCAAAAAAAAAAAAAAATACCTGTTCTACTTTATGGGGGTGCTAGGGAATTGAATCCAGACTAGCAGGCTTTGCAAGAGAGAAACTTTAACCACTGCCATCTCTCCAGTCCCTGTTTTTTTGTTTTTGTTTTTTTTTTCCTTTTTTGACAAAGTTTTCGCTGTGCTTCTGGTATAAGCTTGATTATTGTGTCTCTTTCTAAATTTATATATGTCAACCTAGGCCCTAATATGGTATAATTAAGTGGTGAAGACTTTGGGAATGAGTGACTAGTTCCTTTATAAAAGAGACCCCAGGAACGTCCCTCAGCCCTTCTACTATGTGAGTTCACAGCACGAAGTTGCCATGTTGGAAAGAGAGAGATGCAGCTCTTACCAGGCCCAAGTTCTTGATCTTGGCACCCTCATGATTCTGAACACTAGATGTCTGCTTATAACTCACCTTGACCAAGATGATACTGTCATAGGAGCCTGAAGAAGTTAAGTCAGCTTCCTTTAGAATCTCCAGGCAACATTACCATCTGGGAATAACCCACTAGAGTTGAGCTTACAGGAAAAACCTCCAAGTAGAAATGGAGAACCTGTAAGTCAGTCTGTGCTGTTCACTTCTGGAAGATTCTGTCAGTGTTTTGGAATTCTTTTCCTCTTCTTCACTACTGCTAGCCTCAGCCCCCCTTTTTCTTCAGTTATCATCCATCTTCTAACAATGTTAAAGAAAAACAGTAATGAGATCATTTTCTTCCTGCTGCCTCCAGATAGGGTCTTACTCTAGCCCATGCTAACCTGGAATTCACTATGGAGTCTCAGGGAGGCCTCTAACTCACTACAATCCTCCTACCTCTGCCTCCCAAGTGCTGGGAGATTGTTTTCTTAATAGCAAACCTGTGCTAATATCCAGATTGCTAATGCATGATTAAATACATGCCAAAGTCTCATCACCATCTATGATAGTTTGAATGGATGTCCCCCAATATACTCAGGAGTTTATTAAGGATTATAATTTACATCTGCAGCCTCCTGGCTGGAGAAAGTGTCACTGGGGGCTGATCCTAAGGTCCAGCCCTAAAGTGAATCTGAATTCTAGTCTAAGATATGCAAAGTGCCTGAGCTTTACCTGGATTCCCTGCAGCTTGGCTGCCAGGTTTTGTTTTGATTTTTCCCTTGCTTTTGGTGGTGGGTTTTCTCGTTTTTTTGCCATCATGGAACTTCTCCTGGATCTGTAGGTTTCAAATAAATCCCTTCCTTCATAACTGTGCCTGGTTTGGAAGTGGATCCCAGCAACAAGAGACTGCCTGCCACAACCTCCAACCCTCTCTTCACAAGTGTCATGCTTTTCCTCAACCCCAGATGCTCAGACCGCAGACTCTCTCACATCAGGGGAGTGGATGTGCTGTGCCTTCTCCAGTCCACAGAGTCCTGTGTCTACTCTGCTTCTCACTGAGTGAATCTCTCCTCTCCCATCAGGCTCCTTCTCCCTGAATCCTACCTCCTTTGCTAAAGGTATCCTGTCCCTAAGATGGCTTATCCCATAATATTTTACTTATCATGCTTTCATGACCTCAGAATATCTTGAGGACCAGATGGCAATCTTATTTCCTTTGCTCTTCTATTTTTTGGGGGGGACGTTTATAGCACTTAGTTGAGAGTGTGAGATCACTTTGGAGGGAAAGGAATCCACTCATGGATATCACACTCAGAAAAAACAGTGACAAGTTCTTCACATCAGAGCCACAAGCTCTAGCTAGGGTAGGCACATTGTTACTGAGAAGATGTAGAGCCTGCCTGTGCTTTAGCTGTGAGCATGAAGTTACTTAGCCATGGTTATTACAGAATACGTCAACATCATAGTTCAACAAATGGTATTTTGGGAGAAGCTTACTGTAGTTACATTCTCATTGCTGAGATAAAGCACCCAACTAAAAGCAGCTGATGGGAGGAAAGGTTTTTATTTGGGCTGATAGTCTTCCGGAAAAGCTTCCTGATGGCAGGTGGAAAACTATAGAGGAGAGTGAACAGAGTTCTGACAATAACACCTCAAAGCCCGACCCAGGAGCACACATCCTCCAGCAAGGCTCCACCTTCCATATGACCACCAGCCGGGAGGCAAGTATTCAGAACACACGAGTTTATGGAGGACATCTGATTCCAAGTCATACCTAGTCAATAAGTGAACTAATGATATTATTAGGTATACTATACTCTTCCCAAGGTAGAGTTTCTATTCACTTCTAAAACCCAGTTCATAGAAACCACATTCCTTTTGATTCTAACCCAGAGAGTCCACTTTGAGAACTAGAACCAGAAGCTGAAGTGCACTTATCTTAACTGATCTACCTTCATTATGTCTGAATTATTCCAATCCAGTGTATTGTGTTTTAAGTGGGGGAAAGCCTATCTGTGTAGACATGTTGTAAACGTTTTCCTAGACTGTTTGGGATTGTCTGCATATGGGAGCTCACACTTTCCCTTGGGGAAATCCACTACAGTGATCTTCCATTAGGTTCCTCAAATATTACTCATTAAAAGCAGAAATAAACTTTTATGCTCATGGCTAACAATGCAGAAAGGAGTCTCTACCCTACAGCTTACCTCAATTTCAGAAAGCAGAATAATTTACATATAAGTTACTATGTGATTTGATTTTTACCCACAGTCACTGTCTAGACTTTTCCTGCTTCAAATGTGTTTTCTTATGCTCTTTAAGCTTTTTTTTTATACTCCCCTTTCTGAATTGTGTGTGTGTGTGTGTGTGTGTGTGTGTGTTTGAGTCTGCAGATGCACATGCTCCAGATGTAGACATACACTTGGTGGCCACAGGAAAATATTGGGTGTCCTCTATTGCTCTTGCATGCTGTTTTATCAAGACACAGTCTCTCACTGATGCTGGCTTTGTTGCTGCTGCTGTTACTATTGTTTGTTTTTGAGTTACACAGGCTGACCAGTGACCAGAGCCCTAGTGATTCTTCTGTCTCTACCCCAAGCAAGACTGGAGTTACAAGTATGCATGGCCACACCCACCTTTTGACATTGGTGCTGGAATTCAAATTCGGGCTCTTTCAGGCCTTTATCCTTGAAGAGCATGCTCTTACCCACTAAACCACTTCCCCAGACTTTAATGCATTAAAAAACAAAAATAGCGTAGCTGGGTGTGGTGGTGCATGCCTTTAATTCCAGCACTGAGGAGGCAGATGTAGGAGGATCACTGTGTGTTCAAGGCCACCCTGAGCTACATAGTGAATTCCTGGTCAGCCTGGGCTAGAGTGAGACCCTACCTTGAAAACAAAAACAAAACAAAACAAAACAAAACAGCTCAATTACTGATCATGTCCAGTTCAGTTCTATCTGCAGTCTCATTTCTGATAAACTTTCATTACTTATTGTAATGGTTGCTAAAATAGAGGATGAAAGGAAGAAAGAAAGAAACCACACACCTCCCCAGTGCTCTGTGTCCTTCTTTCCTACTGTTGAATTCATTGTTTTGATTTCTTCATGAGCTGGCAAACCTTCAAGCAGGCCAAATGAGAATTTTAAAAATGAAGCTCTCATTTAGGAGTCACACAGTGGTGATATACACAGAGAACTTCAATTTAAGCCATTATTGCATACCATCTTTTTCCTTTTATAATAATCCATTAAATGCTTTCAAGTATGAAGAAGGAATAGCAACCTGTAGATCCAAATGGAACCCAGATGACCTATAAAACACACACTGCCTCCCTGCCTGAGTTGTTAGAGCTCTCATCTCTAATGGATGGCGTTGTTATTTTACCATCCAGACAACCACACACATCAATTATACATTCTCCAGTGTCATGAATCACTGTTTGAAGGAAACCTGTATTTTGGTTGTATGTATGTTGGTTTTTATAACCTTTGCAAAACTCTCTGTGTAAGCATTTGTATTATAAGGAATGATGTTCTTGTTTTAAATATATTTATTGATAATAGCAAAATACTTTGGAAGAACATTTAATGTTTATACTCCCAAGAATAGACTGTACCAATATTTGTTCAGTAATTTTCTATAGCAACAAGAGCAACACTCAAGAGCACAATGTATGGCAAGATATTTTTCTTACATAAAAAATTGCCATCTGTATTTAATTAAGTTTTTGTGTTAAGGCTTAATTTCTCACACACATATACAAATACAGCCGTGTCTGCCTCATTAAATACATTTATGATAATGTTGATAATCAAAATATGCAGTATCTTATAAACAACACACAATTAAGAAACAAATTAATTATTAAAGAGCCACTCTTAATTTTTAAAACCTTTGTTCCAACTTATTTTAAATAGCATTATGCAGTGAAACATTTGATTTTTATTTGCAGTATATCACCCAAAGATTCCAAATAATCCATTAGACTAACATGTTTTTTTTTTTTTTTTTGAGGTAGGGTCTTGCTCTAGCCCAGGCTGACCTGGAATTTACTATGTTAGTCTCAGGGTGGCTTTGAACTCACTGCAGTCCTCTTATCTCTGCCTCCCAAGTGCTGGGATTAAAAGCATATGCCACCATGCCTGGCTCTAACAGATTTTTATAGTATCCTCCCACCAAAGAAACATGAAATTTATCAAAACCACAGGGTAATATAAAACAAGAGAAAGTCTAGCATATAATAAAAGAACTCGGTTACCTTTCAATACTTTTTCCAATTAATTTTTATTTTTTATTATTTTTATTTTTGAAAGAGAGAGAGAGGCATAGAAAGGGAGACACTGCATACATCAGGACCTTCAGCCTTCTGCAAATGAACTCCAAATGTGTGACCTCCTTGTGGGGCACGTGTGACATTGTGCACTTGTGTAATTATGTGTCTGGCTATGTGGGACCTGGAGATTTGAACATGAGTTCCTAGGCTTTGTAGGCAAGCACCTTAATCCATCTTTCCAGTCCGCCTTTCAATTCTTTAAAAAGAATCATAGACCAGGTTTACCTCACTCCTTTAATTCCAGCACTCAGGAGGCTGAAACAGGATGATGGCTGATAATTCAAGATCAACCTTAGATTACTTAATGAGTTCTAGGTCAGCTGGGATACATTGTGACAACCTGTCTCAAGAAATACATAAGGAAAGAATGATGTGTTAGGGTGCTCTAGAGGAACAGAACCAATAGAATGAATACATATTATAAAAAGTATCTATGAGATTGGCTTACTTAATACAGGTTAAGTAATCCAAAGAGGGCTGTCTGCAGTCTAAAGAGTCTCACAACCTGGTAGCTGCTCAGTCCATGAGGCTGAATGCCTCAATAGTCCCAATTTGTTCCTTAAGGCCTGGAAGATTCCTTAAGAGCAGCTGGTCTTCAGTCCATGTTGGAAGGCTGATGAAACTGGGTTCCAGTGTTCATGAAGAACAGCAGCAGGGTATATGCACACACCTGCAAGGAACATGAGCAGCCAGGCAATAGGCTCTGTGTTCTCTCAGAGATTGTTTATATATACAGGCCACCACTGGACTGGTTGCCCACTCTGGGAAAGATCTTCTCTTCATCAATACTGACTACAAATGCCCTCATAGACCTGCCCAGGAGGCAGCTCCTACTTGAGTCTTGATCTGATTAATTTAACAATAGAGGTTTGACTGTGATGGAAACTATACTCCAGGGTATACTTTACCACACTTGGATATGGTCTTAATTCTCTGCATTCAAAAAAGCACCATTCTTCAAAGCCTATAAAAGTTTCCTTGTCTAGAGAGCCTTTTTATTTCTTTTTCTAAGTAACTTTGTGGTCACCCCATTCTGACTTCCCCCTGGAATATGGTGCTTCACTTAACAGGTTCATCTTGTAATATAAGCAGCCATATACTTGTTCAAGTAATCTTGTATATTACTAGCACTTTATGGAAAGGAAATATATTCTAATTGTACTTGTATTCCCTTGCAGCGCTTAGCCCAATGTCTGGTAGCTTAAAAGAATTTCTGAATGTTTATATAATGCAATAAAAATTGTTAAGCCTGGACAAGAACCTGGAGAAAAATCATCACATTATTTCTGAGGGGTGAAAATACCAGGGAAGTATATGACTATTCTTTGAAAACGAGGTAAAGAATCACACTTTTGCAATGTTAGCCTGGTTTGAGGAATCATCAGGCTGGGAACTTTTCTTATCCTCATCTATCATAAGAGAAACAAATTTTAAACTCCACTGGGAAAGACTGAGGAAGTTCTGATCAGTAGATCTCCTTCAGGCTGGATACATTTTCATTTCTTTATCTAGACTTTCCCCTAATTGTCATTTATGATAATTTCTTTAGGAATCCATCCCTAATCTTTACTTTCCCCAAACCTGCATTGGATTGATCCTCTGCAAACTCCTTAGCTTTCTGTATTGTTATGTGTGTTTCTACAACTGATCCAAACTTCATGATGTAGGGTGTTATTAATCTTTATGTATTCAACTCAACACTGTACCTGGAACAGACTAAAGGATTAGAACATATTTATGCATTGAGTTAATTAATTAAACTGTTTCATGCTATCTGCTAACTTGTAACCCTGGTTAAGTAATTTTCTTTGAACCTCACTTTTCACATCTGCAAAATGAAGATTCCAGTGAGGCTCAGTAAGGGCTGTGAAGACTCTTAACTAAGACAATGCATATGAACTCCAAGGCGCTGAGATCATGTATGCATTATAAAGTATTACTGCTATTAATCTTAATGCTAAATTAAAACTATTTTATTTATTTATTTGAGAGAGAGAAAAAGAGAGAGAAAAAGAGAGAGAGAAAGAGAGAGAATGGACACACCAGAGCCTCTAACCACCACAAACTCCAAACACATGAACCACTTTGTGCAACTGGCTGTACAAGGGTACATGGGACTTGAACCTGGTCCTTTGACTTTGCAGGCAAGTGCTTTAACCATTAAGCCATCTCTCCAGCCCTTATAATTAATTCTTAATTAACCTAGGCATTCTGATTTTATTGTGACCCAGTATATGAGTTACTTTCTCATTGTTGGAACAAAATAACAAACTAGTAGCAGCTTAAGGAAGGAAAAGGTTTATCTTTGACTTACAAATTAAAGAGGAAGTTTCATGGTGGTGTGGAAGCATGGAAGGAACAGGAAGCTGTTGCCATATCATCATGTGAGCAGAGAGGAAGTAGACAGAAAGAGAATACAGGGAAACTCGCGGAAGAGGGGGCGGAAAGATTGTTAGAGTCACAAGTTGGGGCATTATGCACAGAGACTGGGGCCTATCCACCAGAACTCTTGAGCAAACTCACAATGCACGATCCACATTCCCCATTGATGAGGGCCCCTTTGAAAGTGGGAGGACGGGGAGGAGGACAATGGAACCAATACTGTGAATGTAAAATCAGAATAATATAAATAAAAAATATATATTTATTAACAAAAAAGAAAGAAAGAAAGAAAGAAAGAGAATACCAAGCTGGGCTGGGTTTTTCATCTCAAATCCCACCTCCAGTAACACACTTGCTCCAGTAAGGTTCTACCTCCTGAAGGTATCACAACCTTCCAGAATAGCACCACCAGCTGGACATTAAGTACTGGCTATGGGGGTCATTTTGCATTCAAACCATCATACCCAGAAGGCTTTTGGCACATTTCTGTCTACAAATGAGTCAACACTCAACAGTATAATAAGGAAGAAAATGTGATGCCTATGCACATATCTTTATTTCCTAAACATAATTTTTATTGTCCAAATTATTTTTCCATCCCATTATCATGGTTAATTAAAAACTGACAGATGGATTTACACCTCTTCCAAGAAGGGCAACTGCCAGGGTAATTCTCTTCTCACCATTAGCAGTCAAACAGTAGATAAAAGGAAGAATGTGGTTGGTCTTAAGAGAAAGTAAACAAAGCAAGCCCCACATTTGCACCCATTTACTGCCAGCAGGCAGTTTTCAGACCACTAGAGAGTGAACAGAACTGAGCACAGGGGTCAAAGTGAGTTGAACATACAGAGAGATCTGAGTTCATGAAACTGAGTCATTTACATTGGCAGTATAGGTGAGTGTATGAGGAAGAAGGGAGCGTCACCCTGAGATTGCCCTGGAAAGCCACGTGCAAGTCCTCTTCAACCTTGAGCTGAACAAGGGTTTCTTCATACAGGTGGAAAAATTCACAATGCTGATAGAAGAGTCATGGGAGTCAGAATGTACACAGATGTGGAGTGCACAAAGAATCAGGACAGTTTCCATCCTTGCCAGCCAGAAGAGAGAGCTTAATCCACAAGGGCACCAGCATGAGTCTATAGCAGGATAGTGGTTTATACATGGTGTTTGAGTCAGGTGTGGTGGAACATGCCTGTAATGTTAGTCAGCCTTTGGGAGGCTGAGGCAAAAGCATCATGATTTCCAGTCAGCCTGGGCCACATAGTAAGATACAGTCTCAAAAAGCTAATAATTATATAATTTTTACATAAACACAATAAAAATAATATCTGACAGTATCAAAATGATCCCAGAAAATTTAACTTCTAGAAATTTTGCTGAAAAGAAATAAAATTGCATGTCTATTCAAGGACACATAGTTGAATAATTATAGAAATCTCATCGTAGCTACATGCTACTAACAAACCAACTGCATCATCTTGTTAAAGGGGACAATAACTGTGGTATGTTATTGTAACAAAATACCATCCAGCAAATACAAGAGGAATGAACCACATATCCACACAAAAACACAGATAAAGCTCACAGACTTTAAGCTAAGGGGAAGATGATAGACCAATAATTGAATATAGTACAATTCCACGTACATGGAAATCTAACAAACAACTAGAGTAAAAAAACAAAATTAAAAATAAAAACATCAAGTTTCACAGTGACATAGAATGCAAAAAAGATGTGTTCACAGAGCATGAAGTAATTTGAAGGGAAAACTTAAATATTCCTTATCTGTATGTGATGATAGTCATATGACTACAGATATTTTTCAAAACTCAAATTATGGATTTAAATTAATTAAATTTATTATGTATTATTCATTGAGATAAAGGTTTATTTTAAAACTATTTACAAATGATAATATTTTAGGCTTTTATGAATCTACTTTTAGTCCGCTACAAAAATCTTAAGATTTAGGCTTATACTTCATGGTCCAGTATATACACTGCAGCCATTATTAGTTTAAAGAAAGTTTATCTAAGTACAACACATTCCCATCTTAAGTGTTGGAAATGAACAAAATAAAAAAATAGTTATGACTATTGAGTTACACAACCTATGGGGTCTACCAGTGCTGGATACTGGACACTATATTTTAAACATAACCCAGAATAATTATTAATATATTGGAAGTTTAAAGTTTTCACCATAGAACCTGTTAGAAGCACTGAAGTATGCTGTCATCAAGTTAACTTTGTTCACTTTAATTAAAAAATTTTTTGTTTAAATTCTTATCAAATTTATTTCTTGGATCCTTGAGTCAGGTTCTATAAATACAATATTGAGTGTATTTTAGTCAAACTTTCTGTTAATGGTGGTTTATTTATTTATTTGATTTTTTTTTCAGTGCTCAGATTCACCACTTTGAGCCTAATACCAAGTTTTCAAGAAAAGGTAGGAATGGATACAGTAACTTGTTTCCACATGCTGATCCTACAAATTCCCTCATTTCCCTCCATAAGTATTTTCAAATTAATTATGTTTAGGTAATATCTATAATATATAATTCTTATCATAAGAAATATGATTAAAACTTCTGAAACAAGCCACCCTACAAAACCCGATTCAGTTTGGCTTACCTGAATAGGTATGTTTTCTATTGTAATTTATTTACATACACTTCTTGAGCACTGGTGTTCAGTGGAGCTGCTGTGGTGGGAAAGCCACAGCTATGGAGTTAGACAGAGCTGGTTTCCATCATGACATGGCAATTATGAAGGACCATGTGTGATTTTATCATCTTTGAATCTTAGCATTCTCGTCTATAGAATTGGCATTGTACTGTAACAATGTCTGTGTAAGAACTGGGATATTATCTGTAAAGTATCTAACACAATGTTTCCTGCAGTATAGATTTCCCAGAATTCTAATTTATCACCAACTCCCTTTCCTCCTTTTCCTCATTATCATCACATATAGACTTACTTCTAGGGTCCTTAGTACTGGGATTTGTTTCCTTGTTATTTACCTGTAAGTTCTTGCTTTCATTTCTTTTTAAATTATGCATTTATTTTGTACTAAAAGTAGGAATATACTTAATTGAAATTTCAATTTTAGTTGTTTTCTAGTTAATCAGAGACATATTATACCTTGGACCATAGCACCACATTGCTGTTTCAGTAGTGTTATTGGAGTCTAACTGAGCTACCTAAGGGGTCTCAGACTGAAACCAAATTCATAGCTTGAATCTAATTGTCTTTTATTCTTCTGTAGATAAGAAAAATTCTTTGATATTATTCCCATATCTATCATAATCCCCTTTAGAGATTTCAGGATGGTTTCAGGAGCTAAAGGGAGGACCATAATAATATAGCTCAGCTGCTTCATTATATTTTGAAAGTCCTATTCTGTCCACATTTTTTTCCAGCAGCAATAATAATAATAATAT
The DNA here is from genome assembly GCA_036365145.1 of Orientallactaga sibirica. Taxonomy (NCBI): domain Eukaryota; kingdom Metazoa; phylum Chordata; class Mammalia; order Rodentia; family Dipodidae; genus Orientallactaga; species Orientallactaga sibirica. Next base: position 6,451,497 of record JAEOAD010000027.1, read on the forward strand.
TAATAATAATAATTGATGGTGTCAAAAGTAATAAAAGTAGTCTTAATATTTCATGTTGTAAAACGCTAGTTGTTTACTGTTGTCAAGGCACTTTCTAAGTAAATGTTTTCATAAAAACAATACACAAGCTCTCTGAACCATTATGTAATACCAAGGAGAAGGTCATATAACTTTCCCATAAAGCCTCCTTCTTTTTGCATGAGATAAAATGTTTCATGATAATTGTCTTGGCTGTCCATCACAGCACCTCAGGGATGCATGCTGTTAACAGGATCATTTTAACTTCACAGTCAAGGATACCACAGCACAGACACATTTAGTGGTAACGTGTCCAAATGAACACCGTGAACTAGTGAACCAAATCACTGTGTGACAATGACACTACTCAAAGTTAGGTGCCACACAGGAAATGGCATCATGAAGGTTAATTTCAGATTAAACTGGGGGCAGCATGAACACAAGGTCATCATGGGAGGATGTGCTAAGATGTACAGAGACAAGGTTAGTCATGGTTCACAAACCTTACCTGTGAGTGTCTCCCCGGTGGGCTTAGGCATTTCACTTAATTTTCACAAAGCAGTTGTGTCTCAGAGACTCCATCTTTTATCATCAAAGTGGAGAGAGAAAATGATAATATTTTTCTTCTTCTTAATAAGCATTAAATGCCCAACCGTTGAGCTGGTAGATATGTTTACTGTTTATAAACAATAATTTCCAACTTTGTGGGCAGAATTCACATACATAAAATAATGCCAGCTTGTTACACGTCAAAAACCGTTTCCAGTGGCTGGAGAGATGGCTTGGCAGTTAAGGCGCCTGCCTGCCAAGCCTAAGTATGCCAGTTCTAATCTCCAGGTCCCACATTTAGCCAGACACAAAAAATGACATAAGGGCACAATGCATCACTTGCCCACAAAGGGGTGCACGCATCTGGAGTTCATTCACAGCGGCTGAGAGGCTGCTAGTACGCCCATTTTCTATCTGTCACTCTATCTCTCTAGCTCTCTCTCTAGCTCTCTCTCAAAAAAAGATATTTAAAAAAAAAAAAACCTGTTTCCAGTGGCAGATAGACTGTAGCGCTGGGCCCACTTAGACAAAGGCGTTCAAAACAAACCTCTCAACATAACATCCCCAAAGTACCAAGATAGTGCCAGGCCCATAGAAAGTACTGGTTATATATTTTCTGAACACACATTCTCACTCCCACTCAAAATCTGGTATGCTATAAACATCAAAAATTAGCATAATATTTCACAGTGAACATAGACTTTATTTTTTAAAGTATTGACTCTTAAGAGTATCATATTCTTTAGGTTAGGATGCTCCTGTCTAGCTATCTCCTCTGTTTCTCCATCCCTCTCCTATTTTCCTATTGTGTAAAAAGGAAAACTGGAGTCTAGCAAGGATAAATCCTTTCACAATTGAAGGAAATTCATTTTCCTGTCAAAAATACACTTTAATGGTACATTAAATTGCCTGGTAATGCTTATAAAGTTAGATGAAACTTGTCTCACAATTCCACTCTTAGGTATTTATCTAAGAAAAAGAAAACTCATGTCTCTTGAAATGCTCGTGCAGTTTTATTCACAATAGCAATTATTGGAAAATGCTTGAATATAAAATATTTAAAATATACAGTATTAAAAATACATTTTAAAGGAATGGGATTTCCAATAGCAACTATCAATCTCACAACCATTATCTGAATAAAAATTGCTTGATCTGAAATTGTGTGTATATTTTTATGGACCAACATTCAAACAATGTTTCTATGTTGATTGAAAGGGAAACATATGTAGAGGATGATGTATTTATTTTTCTTGAAAAGGGCTCTGAAACCTTCTTAGGATGCTGGAAATATTAATATCTTATTAGGGACATAATTAAATAAATATATCTATCAAGATTTGTTAATGTATGCTTCCATGTTCTGCATGCTCACTGGAATTTCCTTGATTGCCCCTCACACCTCCCTGGCATTGGTGAGGTCTTCCCCTGCATGCCCATAAGTTGAGATGCATAGGAACTCACTGCTTAGCTGGTCTTTGCAATGCATCAGCAAGTTATGTATAGTTACATTTCTCTTTTCACTAAAATAATGTCTTTCTATGATTTCTTTTTTTTTTTTTTTTTTTTTTTTTTTACAACAGTCAAGTGTTTTGTTTAACTTGTGCTCAAGACCTCATATCTATGATAAGGCTACCTCAAGAATTCCAAATGGTACTTTGAATTTTACTAACCCTCAACAACCTTTCAACAGAAAAGGCTCATTTCTTATCACATAATACTGATTATTAAGACATATAACATGAGAACTGGGGACTAATGATATTATTATAAGGGCATGTGAAGGTTGATGTTCTGTACCTTTTCACACAGAAGAATCTGGCATTTGACAGCTCCTGACATTGTCTTCTGTGACCAGAAGAAGCAGTGTTAGTAGTTCACTGTTAGAATACCAAAGGCTATACCTGCAGCCAACATTAACACTTTCTGGATTACCACAGCAAATGAAAAGCTGTTCTCTTATGGCAAGGATGGCCCTAGGTCTTTGTTTCCTCTGGACTCACCATGGTATAAGAATGTCATGATTGCCTAGACCAGAGTGAGACCCTACCTTGCAAACCCCCCCCCAAAAAAAAAAAAAAGAATGTCATGATCATTTTCTGCAATCTTGGTGTTGTAGAAAGAGAAACAAAGCAAATAAGGGGAAAATTTCCTGGTGTTTTCCAAATGTTAAATTACGGGATGCTTTCTAGTATTGTCCTGAAATTATTGCACGGTTCTGGGGCATGCTACAGTTTCCAACATAAGCTTTTTCTATTCTCTGTACAATGCTATCACTGAGTGTACAGGCATGGATTAGTGAACTCCATTCCTCACTTCATAAATTTGGGACCACTATCACTTTAGTGTGGCTTCTTTCTATTCTACTTTATTATGAGCATATCTATATAAATGCAAACGCTGTCTCTGCGGGTATAATTTCATAAAGCCAAACTATCTTCTATCTTTAGCGCTAAAATTCAAGTGGCAACTATGACAGGCAAAGAAAAATGAATGCAGTTAACTTCAGCCATCCCTGCTCATCTGAAAGCTTATGTCAGTTTCTAAATAAGCTTTTCGTTTTTCTATTCAGTCTGCTGATCTTTGTTGATTTACAGCATGAATGAGCATGGCACTGCAACTTGTAGAGTGAATTTTTCCTAAATAATAAAACATTTATTGCAGACACATCAAGCTAGCTAGTAGCTCTAAATTATTGTGGCAATGAAGTGCCATGTTAACAACTCATTTACATCCTTCCGGTGACTCTCCATTACCAAGGTAAGTAATTTAATTCCATCTAGGAAAAATGACTTCGCAAAGTATGTTTACTACAATTTTGAGAAAAATTACTTAAATCATGTTAGAAATTATGACAGGAATCAGTCAGGACTAAATGCAAACAGAATCAACTAGTCAGAATAGATTGAATTAGTTGATATTATTTTGGGTAAAGATGTGTGAAAATAACTTCAGAAAGCATGGTAGCATATGATCAACTATGCACAGTGTGTATTAGCTGTGAACGTCTAAGCTTTAAAATTCAATTTGCTATTCTAGTTCATTCATCTTTATTTTCTATTCCCACTTTGAATAACCTTCAAAAGTGAAATTGGGCCAGGGAGATAAATCAGCAGGTAAAGGTGCTTACTTGAAATGCATGCCAGCCTGGGTTCAATTCCTCAGTGCCCACATAAAGCCAGATACACAGGATCACACATGCATCTCTGATTGTTTCCAATGGCAAGAGACCCTGGTGTGCTCTCTCAATCTCTCTCCCTGCCTTCCTCCTTCCTTTGTTCCTCCCTCACTCTGCTCCCTCCCTCCCTGCTTTCCTCCTTCCCCACCTGTCTCTCTCTTTCTGCTTCTCTCTCTCTCAAATAAATCAATTCACTTAAATTAAGGTTGATCATGTTCTTTACCATCAGCTAGAAGTTATGAATTTAGGGGGATTTTCACCTCATTACTTATGTATTGCCCTTACATATGTCAACACGAGCCAATATGTTCAGGTTAGACTTCTTTGATAACTTGAAATCCCCCTTGTCCCTAGATTCTGAGTTCCATTTAATTCCCATACCTAGCTAAGTACCTTGTAAAATATATTTGAATATATCCTTAACATATATGCATTTTTAAAAAATATGAAGTGTTTTGTGTGTACAAGTTTTAGATTTATTAAAATATTGTAACTTGTTTCTTACTCTATTCACCTCAGTAGAATTTTTATAAGTATGCATTTTTCTATGATACACTTGGGTTCTGGCTTATAAGTCTATCATTGTATTTTGAAGTATGCATCCTACACAGTATCTTCCCAAACTAGATTGACTTTAGTAGACTGCTATAATACCTAAGGGATGCCTTTATATATATATATATATCTTCTTATCAACCTATGAAAGAATTTCTCTAGGCTAAATAGCAGGAGTGGGCTTCTTGAGGAGCACTCAGAAATCTCACATACATACTAAGCAAGAAGAAAACGTGACAGTCAGGCTGAAACATATATGCACACATATCAGCAATATAAAGAAGTGCAGTGTTGCAGTCAGGTTCGCATTGCTGGTAGAAATCACCCAACCAAGAGCAGCTTGTGGGCCAAAAGGGATTTATTTTGGCTTACAGACTCAAGGGGAAGCTCCACGATGGCAGGGGAAAATGATGGCATGAGCAGAGGGTGGACATCACCCCTGGCCAACATCACGTGGACAACAGCCCGTCCCCAGCAATATACTGCCTCTAATTCCCAAATCTTCATCAGCTGGGAACCTAGGATTCTGAACACCTAAGTTTATGGGGGACATCTGAATCAAACAACCACATTCCTCCCCTGGGCCCCATAAACTTATATCCATAATATAAAATGCAATGCATTCGGTCTAACTTTAAAAGTCCCCATAGTTTTTATCAATACTAATGATGTTCAAACATCCCCATAATCCAAGGTCTTTGAACCGAGCCATAATATATATACAAAACCCATAATGGCACAGAATTAACACTCATATTGCAAAAGGTGCATTGGATATAGCAAAGAAATATTCAACCAATACAAAATTTAAAACAACCAGGGCAAACATCAAACTCTGTAGCTCCAAGTCCAATAACTCTAGTCAGTAACAAATCTCCAAGTCCGATAATTGTAAACAGCAACAAGTCTCTGGAGTTCCAATTCCGCCCCTCCAGCTAGGCTACTCAGGGTCCTGGAAAACTTCATCTGGGGCCAATAACTCTCCTTGGCAGACATCTCATGGTTCCGGCATCTCCACCTGGTCTCTACTGCAAGCCACGGTCTTCCTCATGGCTCTATCGTGTCTCCACGCAGGCATCCAGCAAACCTGCTTCACACTGCCCATGGCTGTTTCCAAAACACAAGACTGCATTGCAAACTCAATGACCCTCTCTTTCCTGCATTTCTTATACTCCACAATACCAGGTTGGGTGCCATTTGTTAATGTGGGATGGGAGCAGTGGGAATAAAGCAGACTTAACAGGACACTCCTTGAGCACACAGGCCCCTTCAAAAGAGTCAACATTCTACCTGTTGCCCCAATGCAGGTCATCTGGCCAAATCTCAATGGTTGTAATCTTTCAGACAATTGAAGGTGAATGGGCAGCAGTTTAGTCTCAAAGATTTCATTTTTTCTGTGCTATATCCCTCTGCTCACACCAGTCCATTTCTATGTAACGTACCCATTAGCCCACCCCCAACAATACACTGCCTCCAGAAGGCATTAATTCCCAAATCTTCATCAACTGGGAACCTAGGATTCCAAACACCCAATGTTATGGAGGACTCCTGAATCAAACCACCACCTTCAGAGACTCAGGAAGATGCTAACATTTATAGTAAGCATGGTGACCTGCTCGTTAAGGTTGTGCTCAAAATGGGTAGTGACAAACACATGTCTTTAATCAAGATGTCCACACGCATGGTAAGTATGTACAAATGCAATACAAAAGTATGAGTCCTAAGTCTGTAGACGTATCTAATTTCACAAGCACTGCAGATAATTTCTTTACATTATATGTCTTACCACAAGTGCCTTAGTGTTCCTGCCTTACCATATTCTCTACTATTTAATTGACATGGTTTTGCTTATCTTGTGGATATAAATTATTGTGGTTCGTTTTATTTATCCAACTGCTGGTGAGTTTTCGTACCTCTAACTATGCTCATAATCAGTTTCTATAAATTAAATTAGATCCTTTGCACATTTTGAATTGAACTTCTGTCCTTTTGTGCTTTGATTGTAGTGATTCCATGCATATACTCTATGCTAAGTGCTATGTACACAGCTTAATGTAGCCCAATTCATTCATATTTTTGTTCTGTGATTTTTACTTTGGTATATTGAAAGACTTTCTCCAGTCATATCACAAATGACAATATGTTTTTCCTTTTTTTCTTCCTTGTACTGTTATAATCTATCTTTTACATTTAGATATTTAGTACCTCCTAACTCTTTTTTTTCACACATTTGTGGTCATTTTCTTGAAATAGTGAGCAGTTTTCAAGCACAAATTACTTCATAATAATGAAATACTCTCAGAACTAGGGTTACAGGCATGTGCAACCATGCCTGTCTTTTTATGCAGGTGTCAGGGATCAAACTAATGCTTATACAGCCAACACTAACAATTTGAACCATCTCCCAAGACCCACCTGTCTCCTATTTTAAATCTGTTAGTATTAGAGAATGGACATTGTAAAATTTCCATCTCTTTAAATTTAATTATTTATTTTTACACCAAAAATATATTTTGATAATGATTTGTGAACTTTAAAGACATATCTGGTTTACTGTTGTAAAGAAAAATATTGATATTTAGGTTGAGATTTGTATAGCCTTCTCTGTGTTCTATTAGTTTTAACTTCAGGTTGATATTTTCATTATCATAAACTTTTTTATACTCACATTCCCTTGAAAACTTAATTTCTTTGTAATCCTAAACTATTTCTATAATCTCTGATTAGTTTTTCTTTATTAAAGTCTATTTCATCAGATATTTGATTCTACTTTTGTTTCATTGGTGTGCATGGGAGGTGGCTATTCTGTCCTTTTTATATTAAACCATCTGTGTACAGATTTGTGAGGTCAGTTTGTTCCAGGTGACATGTAGTCCCCTTATTTTTTATTCAGCCTGGCAAGCTGCCAATTTTCAATGCTTACTATGTATTTGTAGTTTGTATTGCTGGTTTGAAGTCTAAGCAGTTGCTTTCTTCCTCATTAACTCTTGTTTTTATTTACTGCTCCTCTTTTTTTAAGCTTCATTAAAATTTAGTACTTTGTATTTGACTTTCTTTTCATAATTCAATTATTACTTGGATGTGTTTGCTTTATACTTAGTGGTTAAACTAATGTGTTCAAATACTTATTTTACTTATTAGGGTTCCCTTGGAATTGGGATTTGATTAGTATCTGAACCATAAAATAATAGAATGTATTCATTTCCTCTCTCCTAGTCTATTTATGATATAAATCCCCTTTAATGCTACCTTTTTTTTTTTTTTTTTGTTTTGTTTTGTTTTTCGAGGTAGGGTCTCACTGTAGCCCAGGCTGACCTAGAATTCTCTATGTATTCTCACGGTGACCTCTAACTCATGGCAATCCTCCTACCTCTTTCTCCTGAGTGCTGGGATTAAAAGCATGCACCACCACACCCAGGTAATGTTACTATTTTTTAATTTAAATTGTAAATATATTTTACAAGGATTAAAAAAATAATATAATCCAGATATAAGTTGAATTCTTTGGATATTTGAATTCCTTCACATGGAATTATTTTCTTTCATGTAAAAAGATTCATTCCTATATCTTATAGGAAGATATATGTTCACCATTATTGGTTCACCATTGATACAGTCTCTCTTAATTTTTAATTTTATTTTGCTTTTGAAAGATATTTTATTTAAGTATTAAATTCTAGATTTAGAAACTGTTGGTGTCTTTAGTTTTAATTTGCTTTCTATTGTCTAATTTGTTATTTATCTCAAAGTGGATATATATATGATGTATTTCTTAAGGAACCAGTAAGCCATTTCTTTTCTCATTTTAGACAATATGTAAATTAAGTTGCCTGCTGGTTTTTATTTTTCCCTATTCTCGTGTCTGTTTCTATTAACTGGCATTTCTTGTTTATGAGTTATAATGTCTTGCTTCTTTGCATGATTCTCATCTCTGAATGCTGAATGTTATCATTTAAATTGCTCACTGTTACATTTCTTTTTATGAATGTTGGAATTGCTCTGCATGTGTCTAGAGGTTACTAAGATGCAGGTGAATGTTTGCACTGCTCCCTTTCATGTCACTTTAGGTCAGTCCCATGTTGCTAAAGAAATCCCATTAGCTCTCCATGTTTTATGAGATGGCTTCATGAGGAATAAGAGAGGAATGTGCTTTGCAGCACTGTGTGAACTCTGATGAATGCATCCCATGGTTCCTTCTATGGTTCTGGAGAGCTCCATCACAGAGAAGTCCAGAATGAGACCACTCTGAAGACACAATGACCCCTTTTCTAGGGAACGTCCTTCTCTTAGGAACTATAGCCCTGTACCGACGGTTGTCCAGGGTCTGAACACAATGGTTTCAGATATTTTTTGTGCACTGTTTAATTTTTTTAAATAGTAATGTCAGCCTCACCCTTTGTCCTCCATCATTAAAACTTCATAAATCTTCTAGATGTACTTTTTAATCAATGCCATCTTTTCCAACTGATCTCTTTCTCTTTAATTCAAAGAAACCTATCTGTCTAATTAGGGTCATTCTGTTTGCAGAATCCAGGAAGAAAGAGGAAAATATACTTTTAACTTCTAATGGAGCTATACAACCTCATCAAAAGTTGAGGAATATTCTCACTCTATATGTGAGATATGAGTGAAACAAATGTTAGACTTTCTTTGTGGAAATGAAAGTCATTTAACAAGTACAATTTGACTATATTTTTCAATATCAAAATAAATATACTTTAAGGCATAGTAAATCTCCTATGCAGAAATACATCCACATAAAGTTGTTTACCTGTGGGCAGAAATGTTGGTACCTTCAGTCCTTATCCTAATAGTGCCTTCATGTTGTCACATATTTCCAAATGAGGGAACAGTCTTGAGATTATTAACCAGTAAAAAAGCAGGAACTTATCCAAGTGCCATTCAGAATGTGCACTGTTAAATAAATTATGGGACACGCTTTTATTACAATAATAAAATAGTATTTATTATGCATATATATTGAAAATCTAAAAATTAAATTATTACATAGGCATAATGTTGCATAAGCTGAGTTTGTGCTAATTTGGAACTAAATGACATATAACATTAGGTTAAAATAACAGCACAGAAAATAATGAGTAGTGGTGACCTAGTACATTCAATCTGAACACTTGTATAGTTGAAAAAGATTGCACCCCTATGATGACTGACTGCGGCTCTCTCAACTCCTAATCCAAAACCCCATGGTGAATACCAGCATCCCCACTGAGGAGGACCCTCAGTGGAATGGGGGTAGGAAGGAGGTAATGGTACCAATACTACTTAATAATAATGATAATAATAAAGATATGCAAAAGAGAGTTTAAACATTGATCAAAATCACTCTACTCTCATAGCTACCTCCTCCAGTGTAATCCCATCTGGCTTTAATTGTCAAATTCTCCATGAGACATTCTTTGCCCTGTCATTCAAAAGTGAGCTCATATTCTAAATCTCAAAGCACTTCTTTGTGTTTAAAAAAATAAATTTGAACTATATCTAAAGGAGAAGTTGTTTGCTTGCTTAAATTACTACTAAATAATAAACTCCTGGATAATAATTATGCATTTTTTATGTTTTAAAAGTCCTTGTAACAAAACAATTCTGATTCAGTAAAAGAAATGAATAAACACATGAATTTTACTGTTTGTGAAAGATTTTTTACCTTGAAGGCTTTTAGTAACAGGTTCAATAGATGGCATTAAATAAGTTCCAAGCTTATGCACATCATTTACAAGAACTGATTGCACCAAAGATTTGAATAAACCACTGAAGCTTGGGTCTTTATAATAAGCATATGTAGTATAAATTGAAATTGCTTCGTAATATGGAAATATCTTTGTATCAAGCTTCTCCAAGCTTCTTGTTAATAAAATTAAATACAGATTTAGTTCTTTCCCTCAAAAACCAGTGTGTTATACTAAATTTAATTCTACTGCTGAATGAAGACGACTTCTGATTCTCTGAAGCAATACAGAGATGGGAGGGGGGCAATTCAGAGATCTCATTGCCTTAAATTTATAGCCATTCACCCTGAAAACACTATTAGGTGCACCAGACTACAGAAAACCAAGGTCTTCTTATTAAAAATTTAGCTGCTAAAATGCATCATGTGGAAGTCCTGACACGTCTCAGTTTTGAGTATCAAAGACATACTGAATAAGATATAAGGGATAGAACTTCAAAATATTCTATCGCACCAACTAAATTGAAATAAGATAGGACAATTTTTCTTTAGGCTAGTGCAACTAGTTATAATTTGGGGGGTGAAGAGCTGAAAAATAGGACTATGGTTTATAATGTTTGAGGCCCCTCCACTTTTTTGTCAATTGACTGTGAACTTTACTGTATGAGCATATTTCCAGATTGGTCACATTCCCATCCTGTTATACTCTTATGTTTGGTCTACCTGGCCCCCATTCCACTGAGGGCCTATCTCAGCAGGGTTACTGTTGTTAACTGTAGGGTCATGAAAACTCTGTGGGGGTGTGTGGATAATGAATTTCTCAGAATACATCTTCCCACCCTGTGGCTCTTACATTCTTTCTGCTACCTTATCCACAATGTTCCCTGACCCTGGGAGGGCATGTTACAAGTCTCCTTTAGTGTTGAGCTCTTTGCAGCCTCGTGGTTAATCTGCCACTTTCTCTGTAATGTCTCCTGGAGGTCCCTACACTTTGAGAAAGTTATAGGCACACACACACACTTCAACTAAGTTTTCACATTCTCACTCAAAGGAAATTCATATTTAGGGTACAGAGCTAGCTGAATAGGAAGAATTCCTGTGATCAGTTCAAGGCCAGGACACTGCACTGGGCTATCTCCGTGGCCACACTTAATTACTGTGGAGCCAGGAAGATGTTTAAGATCTGTTGGAAGTCTCAATTCAAGTATGTTTGTGTGTGTTCCTATTTCTCCCTGAACAACGTTGTTTTCTGGATCATTTCTATGAAAATATCAGAGACTCATCCTGCAGAGGAAATCTGGAGGTGGTGCTTATGTGGGGCTCCTTGATCTAGGAAAGATGGGAAATGTAAATGAGGCCCAGAGGAAGGAAATAACTTCCTCATCTGGAAAATGCATTTGATCTTCGATCTGAGTGAAAGACTTAAAGCTCACACATGGCCAGAATCTCAAGAAAGTTGTATTGCTATTGGACATTATTAGCAATTTTGTGCTGCATGAGAAACATGGCTTTAGTTTATTGGCCATAGAATAATATATGATACTCAATTGTGAACCAGATTCACCAACTTTAGGGCAATACTGGATACAGGGGTACCAAAGTAACAGACTTAAAAAAAAAAAAAAAAAAAACTGGATTCAACTATTTATTCATATTGCATAAATCTCTTGTAATGGAGATAATTTATCTTTTAGCAAGAACTATTTTTCATTTTAAGCAAAACTAATATAAAGCTCCCTGCTTTATATCCTTATCATTTCAAGGCACATTTTGATGTCCTATTTCTCAATAGAAATAGGTTTTTCTAGCCATACATAAAATAAAATTTAAAATGATCTATTCATCTTAATATTGCATCATCATAGGTACAGGAAATACCACAATGCTTAATCTGAATGTGCCTAAAACCTTCCCCCATCTTTTTTTATTGTATACATAGTACAGGGTTTCAGAAGGACATTTTCATACAAATATATAATGTTCTTTGAGCATGCCCTCCATATGTCCCTACCCGCCTCATTATATTTAGCAAGTAAATTCAGTCTCAAAAAGGCAATTATTGCATGTCTTCTGTCATATACACTTAAAATAGTAGATATTTGTGGCTAGAGCATTGCTCAGTGGTTAAGAAACTTGCCTGCAAAGCCTAATGACCAGGGTTTGGTTTCCCAGTACTCACATAAAGCCAGATGCACAAAGTGGCATATGCATCTGGAGTTTGTTTGTAGCAGCTATAGGCCTTGGCATGCCTATTCACACACACATATACAGATACACACACACACACTCTCTCTCTCTCTCTCTCCCCCCTTGCAAATAAATATTTTTTAAATCTTTTTTTTTTTTTTTAGAGATACAGAGAGAGAGAGAGAGGAAGAGGCAGAGAGAGAATGGGTGTACCAGGGCCTTTTCAGCCACTGTGAATGAACTCCAGAAGTGTAGGCCCCATTATGCACATGTGAGATATTGTGCACTTGTGTCACTTTTGCATGGGACTTAGAGATTTGAACAAGCATTCTTAGGCTTTTTAGGCAGGCACTAAGCCATCTCTCCAGCCCAATATGTTTTTTAATAATAGACATTTTATTGCCATACAAATAGGATATTTTTTTTAAATTAGGTTGCCTTTAAATATGTTTTAACTGATTCATAAAAACATGAGCACTATATGTGCATATACATAAGCAAATATTTTGATATGTATTATGTAATTTTTAAATTAGGTTAAACATAGCTATCTCTTTAAACATTTATCATTTCTTCCAAGTTTTCAAATTTCTTTCTCCTAGCTTTTGAAATGTTCAATAAGTTTTTATTACCTGGTATGAAGTAGTCCAACAAACTTTTTCATCTTATCTAATTTAGGATTTATAACCCTCAATCAACTTCTCCCCCACTCACTATACCCTACTCCCTCAAGCCTCTGGTAACCACAATTTTACTCTCAGCTTCTGTGAAATAAAACTTTGTACAATACACATATTGTGAAATCACACCATGCTTGTATTTATATTTCTGTACTATTTCACTAACATAATGCTCACCACTTCCATAAAGGTCATCACAATAATAGGATTTCATCCATTCTATGCGTGAAGAGGATGTCATTGTATGTATGGATGGTGGTCTCTTTATCTATCCATTCACCAGGTCGTAGAAACTTAGGCTGTTGTTCCTTTCTAGATATTGTGGATAGTTCTTCAATGACCATGATATCTCTGAAATACTGATTACACGTCCTTTGGGTAAATACCAGCATTGAGAATAGTGTGTCATTAGTTCTATTCTATTCTTTTCTTTTGAGACCTTCCATACTATCTTCCATAATGTCTGTCGGAATTTATGTCTTCCCTTGTTTTGTTTTCTTCTGTCTTTTTGATAATAGCCATCATTACTAAATTAACACCATTATGGTTTTGATTTGCATTTCCCTGATGATTGGTGATATTAAGTATTTTTCCATAGACTTATTACTCATCGAATATCTTCTTTTTAGAAATGTCTACTTAGGTATATTGCCCATTTTCATTGAGTTATTTGGTTTTAGTATATATTCCAGATGCTGGTCCTTTTGTCAAATGTATAGTTTCCAAATAAGTCCTTGTTGTAACACTGTCCAGAAGTGTTTGGATAAATGTGAAATGAATACACAATACAAAGTATTATTTGAAGTAGGGTTGGGGGTTCCCTGCAGAAATAACCATGCCTTGACTGTACGCACAGCTTTTATTTAAGATCAGTGAATAGAAAACTTCAGGGAGGACTGGACTGGAGAGATGGCTTTAGCAGTTAAAGTATTTGCCTGCAAAGTCTAAGGACCCATGTTTGACTCTCCAGGTCCCACATAAGCCAGGCACACAAAGTGACCCGACTGCACAAGGTCACACATGTGAAAAGGAGCATGCATCTGGAGTTCCCTGCAGTGGCTGGAGGCCATGGCGTGTCAATCAGTCCTCCTCCTCCTCTCTTTCTTGCTCTCATTATCTTGCATATAAAAGGAAATTTTTGGAGAAGCTGTGAGTTCCTCTTTTCAAGAAATTCCACCCAAGGTGTACAGCTTTCCATGTCCTTAGTCTTAGCTTGTGAAAAGATGAACTTGTGAATTAGTTAGATGTCCACATAGTCTGTGATTTTGCAGGTTGTCTCTTCACTGCAGAGGTTATTCCCTGGGGTGTGCAGAGCCCTTTAGTTGGGCGCAATCTCACTGGCGTATTTTTCTTTTGGGATCTTCTCCATTCTAAAGTCCTCAAACATTGCCCTACGGTTTCTTCCAGCTGTTCTGTAGTGTCAGTTCTTGAGTTGAAATCTGTGATCCACTTTCATGGGATTTTTCAAATTGGTGAGAGGGATCTAGTTTCAGGCTTTTTTTGTGTGTGAATACTCAATGTTTTTAGCACCAAAAGACTTTCTCCAGTTCATGTTATTAACACTTTGTCAAAAATCAGTTGGAAGGAGGCTGGGAAGATGGCTAAACAGTTAAAGGTACTTGCTTACAAAGTCTGCTGGCCCTGGGTTCAATGTCCAAGCCACCCATGTAAGCCAGATACAAAAAGAGGTGTTCATTTGTAGTGGGAAGAAGCCCTAGAGCTTCCTTCCATAAACACACACACACACACACACACACACACACACAAATATATATATGGCTATAGATTTATAAGCTTACTTCTACATTCCTTATTCTGTTCCACTTATCTATATGCCTACATATGCTAGTCCCAGGTTTGGAGTACATTTTAAAGCAGATGTGTAACATCTCCTACTTTGTTCTTTAGCTCAAGATTTTTTTTTATTTGAGGTTTCTTATAAATTTTAGAATTACTTTTCCTACTTCTGTGTAGAATATCATTGGAATTTTGGCAGAGTTAGCCTTAAATCTATAGTTTGTTTGGGGTAGTATGAAGAGTTTAACCATATTGATTTTTATAATCACAAACACAGGACATCTTTTCTGAAGAACTAGCCTTCAATTTCTTTCCTTAGTGTTTTACAGTTATCAATTAAGACATAATTTATGACATTGGTAAACTTTATTTCTAGGTTTTTTTTTTTTTTTTTTTTACTATAGATAGGAAGGCTCTCTTCAATTCTAGTTTAGAACAAGTAATCTTTGCTTAAAACACTTTTCACTTTTGTATATTAATTTTGCACTTTTCTTATAAAGAAACTATTGTCATCATGCAAAAATGAGAACTTTATCTCCCAAGTTCATTTCACTTGGAAATAATAACCTTATAAGGAGATAGGTAAAATAGTTTCTATCAGGCTTAGGATTCATAAACATCTCAATTTGAGATCTAAAGACAGAATGTTTTCACAAGATTTGGACTTCCTCATCTGACTCTAAAATTTTTAAATCTCTGTTCAAAAGTACTATTTAATTTGGTCAAACTTGTCCTGGAAGCTGGAAGCTCAGCAAACTACTTTTCATGAAAACAATTTACAATCCCTAGCCTCCCTCCTCCAGAAATAACCCTAAGTAGTTTAAATGATGGCTTACATATTTTATTTTTTCAGTTTTCATTCCATATATTCTTTTGTATGTGTATATGCATATTTGTGTGTAGAAATGTGGGTGCATGCATGTGGAGCTCAGAGGACAACCTACACTGTTGGTCCATGATTTATACCTTGTTTGAGGCAGGTCTCTCATTAGCCATTGCTTCATTTCTCAGAAGAGCTGACCCTGCATCCTACAGGAGATTTTCATGTCTCTGCTTCCCATCTCTCCATAGGCATGCTGGTATTACATGTGCTCACAACTGTGTCCAGCTTTACATGGGCTCTAGGGATTTGTACTTGGGTACTCATGTTTGTACAGGAAGCACTTTATCCACTGAGCCATTTAAGAAGCCCTCTACTGTACATATTCTAATTGCAACAATTATAACTAGCATTGTTTCTAAATAAAGTAGTTCTTTTGGTTTTAACCTTTAGCATGTGTCATTGGGTAAATTGCTTAACCCTTGTGGCTCAGTTTTTGATATCAGATCAATAAGGTTGATTCAATACCCATGACACAGGACTTTCATAAGTGTTAAAGGAGAGAATGCACTGGCCTCTGCACCTAACACATGAGGAAGGCTTAATAAATACTAGTCATTATTTTCCTTATACAGTTTCTTATTGCATTTTCATGAGGAGATCTTAATAAGGTTTTGATGAGAAGAAAAATTCAAAAGGCATAAATTTAAAGGGATTCCTGTTCTAGAAAATAATATAGCTTTAGCTCTTGTGTTAAGCAGCTCTCAAGAGTTATTTGGAGGATAAAGGAAATGAAGAAGAAGAATAAGGAGGATGGAAAAGGAGAAAGAGGAGTAGGAGAAAGAAGAACAAGAAGAAGGAGAAGAAAAAAAGAGAAGGGACAAGAGACAAATGGATAGTGGCAGAATGTGGCCAGAAGAGATGAAAAACAAGGGAGTGTTTGACAAATATCGAGGGGTTGTGGCGCCTTTTCAAAATAACACTTGTGTGTTAGAAGGCAAGATGTAAGAATATTAAGAAAATGTTATAGAAATGAAAAATATGTATTGGTTGGGCATAATCCTAGAAGTAAGGCTTATAAAAAGTAAGAAAATTTGTATTGAAAGAACCTGAAGTGCTCCGGTCACCAGCTGGCATGAGCATGCAGACGCTACACAAAGCAGCTGGAAAGCTGACAAATACGAATCCAAAAACATGGAGAGATTAAAGAGGGTATACTATGCATAATAAAATAATAAGACAAAACGTATGCAATACAAGAACATAGCATATAAAACTCACAGTCTTAAAGAATCAGACTGTCACTATATCCAGTGTCTTCTAGAAAATTCAGAAACAAGTATCACTTCATAAGGCAAAGAAAACAGAAGAGAGCAGCTATTTTCCTCCAGACTTAGTATGAAAATGCAAACACAAATAAGAATACAAAGGTACAATGATCATGAAATGTCAGTTCTGAGGTCTACCACTTAAACATAACAGAACAAAATTAAAATAAAAAATCATTTGCTTTAGTGCCACTGTGTGAATTATGAACCAGAGAAATTAACAAAGGCAAATGAAATAAATGAAAGCAATTGGCAATTTAAGGCATGTTTACCTGTGGCCTTAGGGTGGTGGTTAATGTAATGATGTCAATTAAGGAAGAGTTTCTTGCTCCCATTCAGGACTCCTGCCCATGAAGTGATTAGACTATTCCTCATTACTATATTTCCAGTGATTGCCTGGAATTATCATGGCACAACAGTTGCTATTAGAGTCGCTAGGTTTAAATTCTGCCTGCCATCTTAGAAAACAAGACAAAACAAAGCAAAACCCTAGAGTCTTTTTATTTTTAAAATACTGCACTGTGATCAAGTCCCAGATAGCAGAAGGATCTTCCTTCCCTCCACCTTTCCTTGCTTCATTCTTCCCTACACTGAGGCCACAATAATTGTTTCCCATTGAGCCCACTCTCTCCCACCATCTCTTCACGAAATAGTGCCACCCAAAGTCTTATAATGATGAAGATTACTAATACTTCAATAAAATAGTGGACATTTCCCTCCTAGATAATTTTTTCCTATTTACTGACAAATTCGTCACAGCATTCCTTGCTAATAACTTTTTTTTTCCTCTATTTTGATTGAAGTCCAACCAAAATAAGTGAAAGTATGCATGTGTCATAATTCATGTAATATTCTGGGATTTGAAATATTTTGATTATCAATACTTATATTGGTAACTATTTTTAGGGACAGTGTTTGGGAAATTACAATCTAACTCTCTAAAATTAAAAAAAAAACCATATACAGATATGTTCAGCATGAAGAGAAATTCTTTAAAGCATATGATGTTGAACATTGGAATCATAAGAAAATTGCTGCAGTTCCATTCTCAAAACCTGTATTGTGTCTATCACACATGTATTTTTCTAGATGCTATTTACCTATATATTTCTGCAAAAAAAAAAAAAGAAAAAAGAAAAAAAAAAAAACCCTGATCTAGCTCCTGAAAAACAAAATCTTCACCTATGGTAATTTCAGTGCTATGGGACCAATGCCATGATAGAAGCATGCACAAGGCATTATGGGTACAATGAAGTGGGAGAAGAGTCAGAGATGATGAGTTCAGTGGGTCACACCAGAGCTGAGTTCTGAAGAATGGGTGGGAATTAGCCTGTTGGAAATGGAACAGGGGGTGAGAAAAGCATTTCTAAGCAGAAATGTCAGGTGCAAAGGCAGAGAGGCATGAAACACCTTGGTGTGAGCACCCCGGACCTGTAAGCAATTGCTGTTGCTGGACCAAAAATTGTGAAGAGAACACTAGCTGAGTTTTTTCCCACAGTGAAGGTGACACTTAAGGAGGTGAAAGTTTCTTTTCACCAAAACTCTTTGGAAGTTGTGCAAAGAGACTGGGTGTGAATGATTTCACTCTGTTAGCATTCTCACGTCCTCACTCATTCTTTGAATAAAAGTACAGTCAGGCTGAATGCTGTGTGAACTGCAGACCCCTGCCAGTTCAGCAAAGTTATTTCCCTACTTCATTGGGTTGGGCCAATGGAATGAAATAAGTACAGGGAATACAGTGTGTCTTTCCAAACTGAGATGTTTCAAGGCATTGAACATTTTTGTTTTCCTGCTATCTTTGGATTTCTTCTCTGTCATGAGCATGACAGGTACCAGTAAGCCATTCTTCACTCAGTCACTTTCACATAGACAAACCTGATGCAAAACCTAGAAATAACAAACCTGGAAGGAATGGTTGTTGCTTCAGTCATTGGAATTCAGGAGTTATTTGTTACTCAACATTACGAAAGGTGAAACCACACTGATACAAGTGGATTTCAAAAAATCCAGGTGAAAAACTATTAATTAAAATATACAGGAAAACCAGTTTAGAGATAGTGGCTATTGAACAGGAAAGAGATGATCAAGGCTTCGACCTAGCGGAAATAGTAGATATGAGACCTGGATGGTGACAGTGGGCTGCTTAGCAGGTAGCTGGGCTTTGTCACAGGACAAAGAATGGCCTGTGATGGGGGAAAGGCTCATAGCAGAGCAGAATTTAGTTCTTGTTTCTGGATTAATTCTTGAAGAAAAACATCCGGGGGTTGGTATGTGTTTGCATACTCATTGAGTATCTAGCGGCTGGCATCTAAGGTCCCAGAGTGCAGGCTTAGGAAGGTTAGGAGCAGTGATAAGAACCTTGACACACTGCAAGTGGGCAGCTTTCAACATACAGTCATGGAGGCTCTCTGGGCAAAGGATGGAAAATACTATTTTTCTAGGAATGAATCCTTTTGTTCACAGTGTTTTTTATTTTATTTTTATTTTCTAAGATTTGTAGAGGGACAAAAGAGGAGGCTGAAAAGTAAATGTAAGAGCTAAGAGTACATTGAGTGACTAACACACACTCATTAGAATTGGAGTTGATTAACTTATCAAATCCTTATAAATCTATTTATTTATCTATCTTCTTGCTAGTGACTCTGCAGGCAGTCAGCCCCAAGATGGACCTCAGGCTCCTTGGTGGTTTCACCTGGGGCCCAAACTATAAAGGTCATCAGCTGCCTCGGAATGGTCAATCAGAGACAATTAATGTGAGCCCTTAGTTTATAATCCCCACATTCTCATGGTACCCATCTTTCTTTGGGCAAAACAAGGGACCTGGCCTAGTCCCATCTTAACATGGTGGGGAAGTACATGGGAGACACTAAAAGTCATGGGACAGAGGGCTGGAAGTGGGTCATTCTAATTTAAGGAAAGAGGGAGGTGATGAGGTAATCAATGACGCTGAGGAACATCAAGAAGGGGAAAACTCAAGCTCATCAGCCCAGGAGCTTCCAGGGTGAAGGGCCTGACTGGCCTCAATCAGCTTGGTTGAAAATGCATCACTGGTGTAACTGATGACAGTATAAGTGAAGGAGGTTAAGGACCAAGCCTGAAAAAGAAACAGGGGGTGAAGACTGTCAGCTTCTTGGTTCTAGATTGAGGCACCAAGACAAATGGTTTCTTGAATTTAAGGCTTTATTTTAATGCCAGAAGAGATTTGCAGGATCCAGTATGACAGGGGAAAAGAGGCATCAGAACTGGAGAGGACAAGCGAGAGAGAGACACACACAGAGATAGAGAGGAACAGAGAAAGAGACAGACAGGCAAAGACAGAAGGAGGGTACATGAACCAGGGTTCAGGGGAGCCAAAGAGAACAAGAGAGAGGCAGAGGGAGGATGTGAGAGGTTATGGGAAGAGAAGAGAAACTACCCTGCAAGGGAGAGACCAAGAGTGCTGTGCTGAGGGAGCAGCTGTGAGGAGGTGATGTTCCCTCTCCTCAGTCCAGAGGTATCCTCGCTCACCTTAACCAAACGACCTTGAGGAGCTCCAAATCTCTAGGCGTGGCCAGGTGGAGCAGGAAGAGAGTTCAGGGATTCAAGATATGGTATTAATCTATTTTCTTAAGCCTGCCTAGTAATAGAAAGAAAACGCAATCAAGTGAGAATATTCAGTAGTTTTGTGTGTATCTGTGTTGAGGTTTAGAATGAGGGAAAGAGGAGTGCACTATCCTGTCCTCACCAGCAACTTTCACTGGAATGTGGCACAGACTGTGTAAGAGCGTGATGTGCACTGCTATGTTGAATCTTTCAATACACAGTCCAATCCGACTAGCTTGGTTGTTTCACAGATGCAGTAAGTGTGGCACAGAGATGAAGTACACAGTCCAAGGCCAGAAAGCTGGTGAATGCTTACAGAGCCAAGCCACCCAATGTGCTCCCAGTCAACAGCCTGGGTGTTCTCTGGTAGGCTGTTAGAATTTCATAACTCAGTGCCCAACACAAGCTATCTGTAGCAGGCATGGCATTTACAGCCTGACGGCCCAGTCCTATTCACTCATTAAAATCTGAGCATCATGCTTTTAGAGGACCTTCGCTGCTTTGGGTTATCTAAAATCCATTACCTCATCTTCTGATAACAGTGCCTGCTGGTAACTTTGAACCTTTCTCTGATTCTTTCTCCACAATATTCAAGACTTAAAGTTCACTCCGCTTTTATTATGCTTGTATTCCACATTTGCAATGCAATCTACTTGTTAAAATTTATTTGCAACCTCAAAGTAAATGCTCACTGTATTTTGTAGATATTTGTGGACTTATACAGAACGGCAGATCTGAGTTGATGTCACATGATCCCAGCTAGTCAAACAAAGCAATGCGCTGCCTTGCTTCAGCCATATTTTCACATCTCTGTGCTGTTGGCTGATTTTGTGCTTGGGATGATTTCCCAATGTAGTGCTCAAGTTTGGCCTTGCATTCCTAATTCTGCATGCACCTTACAGAGAACATGTGTCAATTAGCAGCAGCAATCAAGACTTGTGGTCGGCTTGACCATGAGTTCATGTGAGTAAACAATACTTTACATCCAGTAAAAGGAAGGGCGGTTGGGTAGAGTAGATACAGCCCTTACCATGTGAGTGTGGGTACCTCAATTCGCATCCCTAGATCCCACGTAAAAGCTGGAAGCTGTGGCAGTTTCTATGAACCCAGCCCTGCTATTATGGGATGGGAGGCAGACACAGGAGAATTCTCAGAACCTGTGGAGAAGCGAGCCTGGTGAACAACTGTCAGAGACAGACTCTGACTTCAGTAAGCAGAAGGTGGGAGGGCTAGCTAAAGTTGTCCTCTGATTTCCACAGGTGAGCTGTGGTCCACACTTGCACATGAACAGGCACATGTACACACACACACACACACACACACACACACACACACACACACACACTCATATAAGCACACAACAAAAGAAAAAGGAAGAAGAAATGTGAACATCTATATGTGAAGCCACTCCAGAAATTTCTAAAGTCAAATCTCTCCTGCAGGATGAAAAGCATCTCAATCTGCATATTTGTGAGATGCTAACGAATTAAAGAAGAAACAACGCACACCACTGTGAGAGCAGAAGGCAGAGAAATGCCTCTCACCATTATTGAGAGTCAGAGAAATGTGAATTCCTCCTCATCTCATGTTCACATTGAAACAAATATGACATATATTTCATTATTTAGGAAATACATACATAAGATAAGAAATCTTTTTTAAAACTAAAACTTATATTCAACAATGCTATACATAGTTCATTTGATGAAAATGTTGTAGCAAAATGTTTGGACAAACCTAATTCTGCTTTTCCTTTAGGAACACTGATTTAGTATTCACAATTTCAGTTACATAACTACTCAAAAATCAGTAATAGTTACTTACTATAAACCAATCAGAGTCCCAGGTTCAGGACAAGCCAAGGGAAAGTAAGTCATTGAGTCCCTTCTCTTTGTGGGTCTTGCTGTTTAGTGCATGTGGCAATTACCTTCTTGTTGCTGGGACAAAATACATAAATAGATGCAGCTTCTGGAAGAAAGGGGTTTATTTCAGCATACAGTTTGGTGGGAAGTTTCATCATGATGGGGAAAGCATGGTAAGAGGCAGGATATCAGGATGCCAGACTGGAGAAATGGTTCAGCAGTTATGGTGCTTGCCCATAAAGCCTAAGGACCCAGTTCAATACCCCAGTGCCCACAGAAAGCCAAATGCAAAAAGTGGCACATGTGTCAGAAGTTCATTTGCAGTGGTAGAGGCCCTGGTGTGCTCATTTTCTCTCTCTCTGTCTCTCTCTTTGCTGGGGGTGGTGGTATATGCCTTTATTCCCAGCACTCAGGAGGCTGAGGTAGGAGAATTGCTCTGAGTTCAAGGCTAGCCTGAGACTACACAGGGAGACCCTACCTTGAGAAACTAAAAAAAGTAAAAATAAAAAAGAGCAGGATGTCACATCTTATCACATCAGCTGGGATGAAGCAGGAAGAGTAAGCTAGCAGTCAACATCCAAATGGGGCTGGAATAGTAAACCCCAATGCCTGTCCCCAGTAATATACCTCCTCTAGCAAAAATCCAAAGGTTTGACCAACTGGGCATCAACATTGAGGTTTAATGAATGACACAAACACCTGAGACACCAACAAATATTCTTGAAAAGACAAGTCAGGATAGGGAAATGGAAAACAGTAAGGTTACTGTATATGAGGAATAAAGCCTAATAAGACCTCTGTAAGGATAGGTATTTGAAAAGAGGACAAAAGAAATGAAAATCTCACATTCAGAGGCCAAGTGAAAGCAAGTACGAATGCTTAGAGAGAAAACTTGAATGAACCACATTCGTCTTCCTCTTTTGACATACAAAGTACAAGATTTGACAGTCAGCTGTTAAGCTGCATTTTGATCAAATTTCTTACTCTTCTTGAGTATTGTAATGTGTTTATAAATAAGAGCACTAAGGAAAGAAATGAAGGACAGTTTGAGTCAGCTAAGAAATGTCATTAGGAGGGGAGCGTGTGTAGCAGGAGTAAGCTTGGGCGGGCTCTGTTTCCCCTGCGGCTGCTGTGGCGTGGCTGGGACCCTACATGCATGTGCAGTGAGAGTAGGCCCAAGCTTTCTATTCACCGCTGGGGCAGGTAGGGAACTACCATCTCCCCATGTGTTGTTTATATAGGATTTGGGGGTTCAGGAGGGATTCCCTATAATTTAAGAAACCTAAGTTTTAAGTCCTTTCCTGCATTAAATAAAGAGGTAATTGAGGGAGAAAGTCTGCTTGCTGAGAACAGGAGGTAACTGCACAGGGAGGTGGAGAGGGGGGCTACTCTATGAGGGCCAGGAGCCTCAGGTAAAGCGTGATCGCTGGTGTCAGATAGACCCAGGTGAACCTATTTCCAGCCTCTGCACCTCCTCTGACTGGCACCAAGCCATGTCTCTGGCCACCTCCACATTCCAGGGTTCCTGCCATTATTGCCAACCTCGACTGAAGCCCCATACTTGCCACCTCAGAGGACCCTTGGTCAGGCTTGGTCCATGGAGCGTGGCTCCAGCATTTCCCCTCTCCCCTGACAAGTGACCCCACTGCCTCCTTGGCACCTCGCTCCTGGGGGAGCCCAAGAGTATATGGCAAGCCCAGGGGGATATCAGTGCAGCTTAATAACCTGCTCAGCTGGGATACAGTGGGGGAGTAAAGGCAAGTTCTACTGCTCCTGGGCCCCAAAGGCAAGGCCTCACTGTGACCAAAGGCTGAAGACATTCTGGACCTCCAAACCAGCTCTCATATGAGCCACCAGCCCAGAGTTCCTGGCCCTTTGCAACCTCTACAAACTGTGCATCTGTGGTTATAACCCCATCCAACTCCAATCTGGTTCAGACCTAAACCAAGAGCTGGTTCTTTGAAAAAATAATCAAGATTAATATAAACCCCCGGACAACTGGATCAAAACAGAAAGAAGTCTCAAATTAACAAAATTAGAAATAAACAGGGAGAGGTCACCATAGACACCAATGAAATAGGAAGAATCACCAGGACATACTTCCAAAACCTCTGCTCCACAAAATTGATAACTTGGAGGAAATGGACAAAATCCTAGACACATACCACCTACCAAAACCAAGTTGAGAACAGATAAATCTCCTAAACAAACCTATTACATCCATTAAGATTGAAAATGTAATCAAAAACCTCCTCCAAAGGAAACGACCAGGATCTGATGGATTCACAGCCAAGTTCTACCAAACCTTCATCAAAGAACTGAAACCATTTTTTCTCAAACTGTTAACATAAAAGGAGAACAGGGAATGCTCTCCAACTCCTTCTATGAAGCCAGAATCATCCTAATACCAAAACTAAACAGAGCTATAAGAAAAGAAAACTATAGAAATATATCCCTGATAAACTTAGATGCAAAAATCCTGAACAAAATCCTCACAAACCAAATTCAACACTACATCAAAAGCATTATCCACCTCCATCAAGCAGGCTTCATCCCAGGGATGCAGGGATGTTTCAACATATGAAAATTGGTTAATGTATTACACCTCATAAATAAACACAAGAACAACATGACCATTTCACTAGATTCAGAGAAGTCCTTTGACAAAATATACCATCACATCATGATCAAAACGCTAGAGAGACTAGGCATGGACAGTTTATATCTCAACATAATAAAGGCTATATATAAAGCACACGAAGCCCAAATCATACTTAATGGGGAAAGACTCAAGGATTTTCCAGTAAGATTGGTAATAAGACAGGGGTGCCCACTCTCACCCATTTTCAATACCCACAAAAATATCAAATACCTTGCAATAACACTAACAAAGAATGGGAAAGACCAATATATTGAAAACATAGAAACACTGAAGAGGGCTGGAGCTATGGCTTAGCAGTTAATGTGCTTCCTTGCAAAGCCTAAGGACCTAGGTTCCATTCCCCAGTACCCACATAAGCCAGATGCAGAAGGAAGCACATAGATCTGAATTTGTTTACAGTGGCTAGAGGCCCTTGGTGTGCCTATTCTCTCCCCGCCCTCTCTCTCCCCCTCTTTCTCTCTCTCTCACAAATAAAAAAAAAACAAAAATAAAATAGGTTTTTAAAAAGCACTCAATAAAGAAACTGAGGAGGACATTAGAAGATGGAAAGACCTTCCATGTTCTTGGATAGGTAAAATTAGTATTGTGAAAATGGCAATCCTACCAAAAGCAATACACAGATTCAATACAATACCAATAAAAATCTCAGCATCATTCTTCACAGAGACAGAAAAAGTTATCTCAAAATTTATATGGGATGGCAAAAGGTCTCAAATATCCAAAAATATCTTCAGCAAAAGAAACACCTCTGGAGGTACCTGATCTAAAAGTATGCTACAAAGCCATAGAAACAAAAACAGTATGGTATTGGCATAAAAACAGACATATAGGGCCAGAGAGATGGCTTAGTGGCTAAGGCGCCTGCCTGCTAAGCCTAAGAACGCTGGTTTCAATGTCCAGCGGTTCCAATCTCCAGGTCCCACGTTTAGCCAGATGCAAAGTGAGGCAAGGGTGCAATGCTGCACTTGCCCACAAGGGGGCGCACACATCTGGATTTCATTCACAGCAGCTGAGAGACTGCTGGCGCACCCATCTCTGTCTCCCTCTCCCTCTCTATCTCTCTCTGTCTCTTTCTCCAAAAATAAAAATAAAAAATAATTAAAAATTAAAAAAAAACAGACATATAGACCAATGGAACAGAATTGAAGGCTCAGTCCTTAGTTCAAGCAATTACAGGTAATTGATCTTTGACAAAGGAGTCAACACTGTACACTGGAGAAAAGACAGCATCTTCCACAAATGGTGCTGGTCCAGTTGGATAAACACATGTAGAAAAATGAAACTAGACCCACTCCTCTCATCATACACAAAAATAAGCACAAAATGGATTAAAGACCTCAACATCAGACCTGAAACTCTTAATTGCCTTGAAGAAAAAATAAGAGGAACTCTCCATGACATACAAGTGGGGAAAGACTTCCTAAACAATATCCCAGTAGCCCAGGAAATTAAACAATCATTCAACCAGTGGGATCTCATGAAGCTAAAAAGGTTTTGCACAGACAAACATACCATAAACAGAGCCAACAGACTATCCACAGAATGAGAGCAAATCTTTATGAGTTATACCATTGAAAGAGGCCTATATCTAGAATTTACAAAGAATTCCAAAAACTAAGCAAGAAAAAAATATCAAACGATCCCCTCAAAAAATGGGGCAGAGAACTGAATAGGGATTTCTCAATGGAAGGAATACAAATGGCTAATACTATCTTAAGAACATGTTCAATATCCTTAACCATCAGGGAAATTCAAATTACAACTATGAAATTCCACCTTACTCCAGTCAGGATGACAATCATTAAAATATCCAACGACAATACATGTTGGTGATGATGTGGAGAAAGAGGAACCTCACTCACTGCTGTGCAAACTTGTACAACCACTGTGGAAATCAACATGGAGACTCCTGAACAAGATGGAAGTAGAGGTACCAGCTGACCCAGCCTCTCCTCCACTGGACATCTTCCCTAAAGTCTCCTCTCTTCATTGCAGAGATGTTTGCTCAACCATGTTTGTAGCTGCTCAATTCACAATAGCAAAGAGCTGGAATCAACCCAGAGGCCCATCATTTGATGAATGTATAATGAAGATGTGGTACATGTACACAATGGAATTCTACTCAGCATTAATGAAAAATGATAAAATTAAATTTGTAGGAAAATGGATGGATTTGGAACAAATCATACTAAGCAAACTCACACAACACAGAAAGGCAAATGTTGTATGTTATCCCTCATCTGTGGTTGGTTCCTAAACTAGAACAGTTTGAGTTGTAGGCATATATGGCAGGCAGCTCAAGGGACAGATAATAGGGGTGGGCATGTTTGGGGGAAGGAGAATGGGAGAGTGGGGGAGATACACACAAAACTAAATCCAATATGAATTGGTACCATAGAAACTTTTGTCCTGGATATCAGAGTAAAAGGCACAACCCTCAACAGGAGTATGCAGGGATTTTCCAGTAAGAAGAGTCCTGGAGAAGGTGGGATGAAGCCTGACTCTAAAACATTTGGCTCTGGTGTATAACCTTCAGGATAAGAAATCAGTTAAAACCCACATTGAGCTGTTGATCTGAGAGACTTACAAGATCCCCAAAATAAGACAAGCTTCTGTCAAAGCACTTGATTACTCACCTGAGGTAAAAGGTAAGACTATTGCTGAAGACACCATATGCTGCCAACACAGAACATCAAGAGATCCTACTGGGATCTGGAAAGAAGCCAGTGCCCAGATGGTCTGCTTGTACAGTGTTGGAAAGTGCTACATGAACTTCTGGGGGAAAATGGCCAACAAAGTTGTGTGCCAGCAGGGGACACTGGTATGTGAAAGCAACCAGCCTGACAAGATGTACACACCTGTGCAATAGGAATAACCAGCCTAGGTGGGTAACCAATGGTTCACTGATTGACTGAGAGATCCACTAGGTCGAAAAGAACCCAGAGACATAACTGGAAACTGAGTCAGAATCCTATGGAGACCAAGACCATGGACAACAACAGGAAACTTCCACTAGTCTTTGGCCAAAAGAGAGGCTACACCCATCAAAATCTCATAATTAACAATGTTTATCCCATTTAACCTATGCTGACCTCATTCTCCATTGGAGAATCTGTTTTTCTTTTTCAGAAGGCAGTGAGAACTGAGGAGATAAACCACCTGGTGCATATGATAGCCAGGGCCCATGGGGACCACAAAGGAATTAGCCAGATAAGCAAGCGGGCTGCTTCAATGGCAGCCTGAGAATCAGTGCCAGGTGATGGACAGAGAGACTGAAGATACTCAAAACATACAAAGCAGGAATCCAGAAGCTGCTAAGAGCACAACGCTAAAGCAGACTTAAAACACACCACCACAGCTCCAGGAATTTTGTGGAAGAGAGGGCAGAAAGATTGTAAGAGCCACAGAGTGAAGGAAATGTCCAGGGGCATTGCCCCTCCCCCTACCTTGCAATGACTGACTGTCACTTTCACATCTCATAACCCACAACCCCATGAGGAATAGCAGCAATCCTGCTCAGGATGGCCCTCAGTGACATGGGGACAGGAAGAGGGAAATGACAGCATCAACACACGATTTGTCCATACTAAGTTTCTACTCAATAAAAAATGAAGTAAAGAAATGTCATAAAATCATAAATTTTAAACTTTGGGTCATATAAGATATCAGCTAGTAAATAAGGTGCATTATTTCAGAAAACATGAAGGTAACTTCAAAAAGATTTTTATAAGTTTCTATACCATGAATTACAAGAGAGAAGATTGCTTTTTAATTACTACCAGGGGGTATTTTGACAATTTAAGCAATTATTTAGATTGATTATGAAATAAATCCTAGCACAGGCATGCATGTCTTACAGTGTAGGATCTGTGTTATACTTGTGACTTCATTGTGACACAGTTTTAATTTGTTGTGTATATGCATATATTCTTCCCTGAGTGTAAGACTAACTTGCTCTAAACTACTATGCTGATCAATTAGGCATAAAATATTTATTTTTTAAAATTTTATTCAGTCAATCAATTAATTATTATGCTCCTACTGTAGAATATGCAGTGTGAAACTTACTATGAGTAAGTAGACATTTTACCTGGACAAATTGTAAAGAAATCTTTAAACTGAAGTTTGTTTAAACTGAAGTTTGCTTGTGTTTCAAATTATACTTAATCTAAAATAGGGGGAAAATGAGGAATAATGAATTAACAGATAAGATACGAAGAAAACAGTCATGGACACATCTTCAAAAGAGCTTGCCAACTTGCAAAAAATCAGTTATGAGGATCAGTTCTATCTTATAAAAATATAATTTTAGACAAACTAAAGATATAACTTACCTACAAACATTAAAGAGCATATTGTAAACATTGACTTCATTAACGAAGGCAACCACATGTGGTAAAATTTTTCAAAGGAGAATTAAAGGAACCGAGAATTACATACCTATCAAGTAAATGATGCTCAAGTAAGTTTCCTAAATTAGAGACACACAATTTACTATTATCACAAGACCTTGTTCAACAGGTTTATTTCTCTACTTTGTTGGATAGAAAACATTTTAATCTTTAATGAGAAATAATCTCTAACGTAACATTATTTTTCAGGATCTGTTCACTAATCAGTTATGCATTATCAATCTATCAAAAGACTATTTCATAGAAAACTAAATGATCCCTAGAAAACTAATATTGGGTTTTTATCACTTAATTTTCTAGTATGCTTTTTAAAGTACATGTAGTTATGCTTTGCATTGCTTTTATAAAAGTTACTTATGGGCTGAAGAGATGTCTTAGCAGTTAGGGCACTTGCCTGTAAAACCTAAGGACCCAGGTTTGATTTCTCAGTAACCATATAAGCCAGATGCATAAGGTGATGCATGCACCAGGAGTTTGTTTGCAGTGGCTAGAGGCCCTGGCATACCCATTCATTCTCTCTCTCTCTCTCTCTCTCTCTCTCTCTCTCTGCATCTGCCTCTCTCTCTCCAACAAATAAATATTTTTTTAAAAAAAGCTAAGCATGGTGGCACATGCCTTTCTTTAATCCCAGCACTCAGAAGGCTGAGGTAGGAGGATCACCATGAGCTCAAGGCCACCCTGAGACTACATAGTGAATTTCAGGTTAGCCTAGGCAAGAGAGAAAGCCAATCTCAAAAAAAAAAAAAAAAAATTAAAAAAGTAAAAAGTTACTAGTGTGGGAAGGGGGCACTTTAAGGTCTCTTGCCACTGCAAATGAATGTCTGTCCAGCTTTACTTAGGTGGCTGGAGAATTAAACCTGGGCTGGCAAACTTGGCAAGCAAGTGACTTTATCAGCTGAGCCATCTCCCCAGCTCCTGTTGGCCTTATTTTTCACGTTTTGGATATTTTAAGTTATATCAAATAACAAGGAAGTCAAAAGTGAGATTTTCAAGTAACTAGACCCTAAATGAGCAGCAAATGGAGGTGACCTTTTCATGTAACAAGGATCACTCTAAATCAGGCCTCCTTCAGAGTATTGAAGCTTAATCTCAACCCTTAGGTTGACTTGACTTGGGAACTAAGGTGCTTGATTCCAGAGTCACCAAAGCTCGACTGAATCAAAAGTGC
Source organism: Orientallactaga sibirica (assembly GCA_036365145.1). Lineage (NCBI taxonomy): Eukaryota > Metazoa > Chordata > Mammalia > Rodentia > Dipodidae > Orientallactaga > Orientallactaga sibirica. Next base: position 6,481,981 of record JAEOAD010000027.1, read on the forward strand.
CAGGTTCTTTGTCTTGCAAATTAAAAAATGAAACCCACAGACAAGAAAGATGAGTTTTAATGGAGAAACTTTATTGCAGAGAGAAAGCAAACTCTATTATGTATAAAAGTGAGAGTAAAAAAATTAAAAGCATAAAGTTCCTTATAGAGGGTGGAGACCTGAACAGGTTCTAAGCAGTACTTTGGGCTGGAGGTTTATATATTGGAGAAAAAAATAATTTGATTAGAATAAAAAGAAGGTACAGTCTGGATAGGGATCTTATATAGGGCTGAGGATTTTCTTTCCCGTTTCTCCTTTTAGACATCACAGTGAAAGGGAGGATGTGGGTCAGCTTTGTTACCTAAAATAATCTGTATTCCAAGATTTTACTTATCGGTGGCTGGCAGTTGGTACCTCCAGAGCTTCCTTACCAGGTAATTCCAGTTGGGGGGACTGGGTCTGTGCCTTGACTGTAGGATGTCCTTACAAGATTTTCTCATAGGACACAGCTAGTGTTCCTCAGGCCAGGTAGATTTTTTTTAATTCATTTTAATAGAAGACAGAAATTGTTACAGTAATGAACCCCAAAGTGAATGATTTTCTCTTAGGTAAGTGCAATAAATGTTCTTGGGCCTCGTAGTAGACAATTTTAGGTTTGTTGAGGTGAACTTTTAGATTAGGCACAATTATAGAGGAAGGGATTTATTGAAGTTTACATATTCAGGGGGAGTTTTAAAATGGCAGAAGACGGGACAAGCAGAGAGAGAGAGAAGCCATAAGTATCAAAAGCCAAAAGTCACACAGCACACTTCAGGAATTTTAGGTAGAGCTAGGCATTTTGTACATTTTTAGATTGGAATTTTAAATTTATCATCACACCTTAAGATTTGACAAGTGATACCCTTTCTAGCCAGGTGGCTGTAGATCCAAATTACAAACTAATAAAACACTGAATATATTGGGGGCCATCTATTTGAATTACCATAGTTTGTCTTTGGCCCCCAATTGAGTTATAACTATTTTATATTATAAATTGTATTTAGACCAATTTTAAAGGTTTTCATAGTCTTTACCAATTTAAGATAGTTCTAAAGTACCAAATCTCTTGAGGTTTGAAGATTTTTTTCTTAGCTTTGAATTCTGTAAAATCAAACAAATGAAATATTTCTAACAGATAAAGGCATAGAGTAAACATTATTAACTGTTTTAAGGCATAGCAAGGAGAGACTAGAACAATGTAAACTAAACCACCATCAAGCAAACATCAAAAGGTCCAATATAACCAGAGATTGACAGTCTCTAGATTTTTTAATTCCACCCCTCCAGCTGGGCAGTGTAGCCAGGCCAACAATGTACTTCACAGTCACCCTTGTACATTCCTGATATATCTAAAACATTTCTGGGTCTCTGTGTAAACCACAGTTTGTCTTTTAAAGGCTCTTTTAGCCTATTTATGACAGTCATCATACCCTGCCTATATGTTGCCTCTCAAGAGCAGCTCTTGAAACTGTGTGCATTTTATGATCACTTTGCATATATTTTTAGGTTTTTAAAACTAATACCAGATATCAGATGTGTAGGACATAGTCATATTTTTAATTTAGGGGTGAAATAAATTGTAGCCTTGAAAAGCAGGGCATTTTTTTAGTCAATTCTTTTTAAACGAGTTTATATTTTTATCATAGTCTTTTCTCAGGCAACCTATCCATTGTTTTAATGTAAAACAGTTGAGCCATCTTATTTAAGATTGTTAATGTGTTGGCAATAGCAGCTTAAGTAACCTAAAACTAGTCTCAGTGTCAGTAATTTTAATATGCTTAAGGTTTTCTAACTTATAATCTTAAATTTCTCAGTCCAATATCTGTAGCCAAGCACATCAGTCCATTACAAATTTAGCTTTGATCAAACTCTCTGGGCCTGGGCAGCAGAACACAGACATCTCTATGTCAATAGCCCAGCTCCAACAAAGTCCTCTATAGTCTTTTTTTCCCCTTAGAAAGCTTATAAGCCAAGCCTCAAAGTTCAATGCTTTTTGTATTAGCATTCTCAAACTCTCATCAGAATAGTTTGTAAAACTTGGCTTAACAATTAAGAAGGTATCTTCATTTGCAAGCACCAAGTCCATGCTCATTGCACCAAAACAAAAGTTCTAAAAGACCAAAATCCACATGGTCAAGTTCATCTCACCCCACTTCTGGTGCCAATTTCTGTAGCAGAAAGCTTTAGGTTTGTGGAGGTGAACTTCCAGACCAGGCACATTTACGGAGGAAGGGATTTCTTGAAGCTTACAGGTCCAGGGGGGGTTCCATAATGGAAGAAGAAGGTCCAAGGAGAGAAAGGGAGAAGCCACAAGCCCAAAAATCCAAAAGCCACACAGCACACTTCAGGAACTCCAGGTGGAACTAGGTATTTTGGATATCTTTAGATTGGAATTTCAAATCCACCTCCACAACTTAAGATCTGACCAATCACACCTCCTCCAGCCAGGTGGCTGTATATCCAAGCTACAAACTAATAAAACACTGAATATATTGGGGGGTAATCTATTTAAACTACCACATGCCTGTAGGAAAAATCTTGGTTATGGGGCGGGAGAGATGGCTTAGCGGTTAAACACTTGCCTATGAAGCCTAAGGACCCCGGTTCGAGGCTCGATTCTCCAGGACCCACATAAGCCAGATGCACAAGGGGGTGCATGCATCTGGAGTTCGTTTGCAGTGGCTGGAGGCCCTGGCGCACCCATTCTCTCTCTCTCTCTCTCTACTTGCCTATTTCTGTAACTCTCTCTCTCAAATAAATAAATCAATAATAAAATATTTTTAAAAAATCTTGGTTATTACACTTTACTAGAGATCAGAAACATCAGCAAGATCTGGCCCTTCCTTGTTTCTGGACCCTTAGGCCCCTTAGGAAGTCTTTCCACTCCCTTCCTAGAGAATTGACAATTCTGAGCCCCAGACTCCTGGCTAAACCAGCCACCTATCCATGGAACTTGTAAAAAACCTGCAAACTGGGTCTTTCCATGTGTAACTCCTTCCAGCATAGGTTCAATCCTTCCCAAAAGGAGGGATTTGAGGAAATCATAGCAGTCAAAACATTCCTGTATAACCTGAGCAATTGGTGGTAGGCATATTCCTGTACTTCTCCACTGTTGACAGGAAGCAACATGAAGAGCAGGTGTGGGGGCCACTGTGTAGTTTGAGAGACAGGTTGCCTTTAGATAATAGCATAGAAAACTAACCAAGCAGTATTTCCTTAGCAACGCCCTTTAATACTGTGCTCTTTGTTGGTTCTGTTCCCACATTTCCAGCCTTTCTCCAGGTATAGCACAAGTATCTCACCAGGAAAGCTCCATCAGTATACAACACCATCTTCAACTGATGTTAATATGCAAACCTGGCACAATTTAAATATTTTCTCTGCTCAGATACTTTTCCCTCCTTATTACAAATAAATTACTCAGCTCACAGAATTATCTGAACAGTAAGGCACAAATAAGGGAGCATTAATGTTTGCTGGTTGAAGAGATAAGCAGTTAAACATCTAGAGGTGAAGTGGAGGACAATTAACATCCCAGCCCACTCAATTACCATACAATGCCCACTTCTCAGGGAATTAGAGCTATTACAATCCACGACTCTGCATAAATGAGTATTTTAGCTCTCACTGGGTAATGCAATCGTCTTGAAAATAATCTTTTTATGAGATTGGGCTTTATCAGGTAGAGTTTAGAGTCAGAATAAACACTGACTATGTATCGAATTATAATGACTGCTGGAGGGTACTCACATTTGGGTTTTCAATATTATTAATTTTGAAATTTTATTCTTCTTGTCTAACATGCTATGTGGAACAAGTTTTGCCAAAACAACTCTAGCTCAGCAGCAAATAAATTAAGTTCTAAAAACTGCCCAGAAGGAAATATTTTCTGAAAGACTCATGGCACGATGCTTTTTGATTTAACTGGACTCTCAGGACAACATGGTCTCTCTGACACTTAACTGTTCTGAAAACACTTAAGAATAGCTTAATCAGAGCTCCAAAGTGAGAGGGAAAAAAAAAAAAAAAGCAGGAGAGAACACTTTGTGTGCTTAGCCTCATGCAATGCGAGAAGTATTTTGTTTGTTTGCAGTGTTTAACAAAAATCTTCTTCCTGGGACATTTTGACCCAGTTCTTTGAATCTTTTTCAGCTGAGCTGCTGATTTCCTTGGCTGCCAAGGTTCAGATCTTTTTTTCTTCATTTGACTAGCTGACAAAAGCAAAACTAAATACATGACAGTGTTAGAGAAGACCAACTACAAAAGAAAGCCTTAGAGGGCCCTAAATACTGGACCATATGTGAAATGAAATGGGCCAACCATTAGCATTAGCTGTGAACATATTGCACCAACTGGGAATGAAAATCAAACATTCAACTACCAACTGTTTATAATCTGTAAATAGTCAAACTAAGTCCTATGGGCTACTAGAAGACACTTAAAGGGTGCTCCTTAGGACCCTATTGCCCTGATCACAGTAAAATGGCGTCTATTTGTTTCCTGACAAAACATGGAGAGTAGGAAGGTTGAAAAAATCAAAAATCCATTTGGGTTAAAAAAGGGAGGATTTAGAAAACTGTATCCAAAGATTACAAACTGAGGATAATGAAAGGTTGGTGAATTTCGATGCAACCTTTGAACATAAATATTCCAAGCCTAAAATTTGCTACAGTTAAAGGCTCCGGGAAATTCGTGGAAGAGGGGGCAGAAAGAATGTTAGAGCCACAAGTTGGGGCATTATGCATAGAGACTTAGCCAATCCCCTATAACTCTTGACCACCCCCACAATGCATGACCCACATTCCCCATTGATGAGGGTCCCTTTGGAAGAGGGAGGACAGGGAGGAGGATAATGGAGTCACCATTATGAATGTAAAATTAGAATAATATAAATAAAATAATAAATTATTTTAAAAATCACTATGAAAAATAGTGATACAATATTTAATGTATCATTTGGATACAGTTTCCATTAATTCATTTGACAAATATTTATTGAGTTCTCCTGCAAAATCAGAAATTAATAAATGCTGGAGGCTTTAAATGAAGGCTTCTCTTCTGACCTCAAAGAGCCTACAAGTTCAAATATTAAAATGGCATGTTACTACACAGTTTGTTCCTTTGAGCATCAATTTTAAAGCATGACCTTGCTTGGGAAGTGGGTGACGTTAACACAGAACCTATTTCTCACAATCTTCAGTAAAACAGCAGAAAGATAGCAAGAAGGCAAATAAGCCAGAAATAAGGAACAGGATCAAAGAGGCATATTGTACGCTAAGGGTTGGGAGGAGGCAATCTCAGAAATAAACTGCAACTTTATTTTAAAAAAATACTGTCAATGAACCATAGGAAATTTCTCAAATCTACCAAAGCCCCTGAGAATTAAGTTTAAGGCTGGCAAAGGCTTGCCTACCTTCTAGTCATCTCTTACTCAACAGTGAAATGTCAGGGGTGAATAGGTACTGCTTCTCGGAGGACTAGGCTGTTAGCATTAGTAGCCAAGAAAAACTGGACTTTGAGTGCTTAAGTGAGGTCTCAAGAATAAGATACTATCGATTCAATATATATCATTTAACACATGTATTTGATTTTAAGACCAGTGTCTCATCAAATGAAATTTAGCTAGTCTAATCAAATGTTTGCAAAGTTTATATACATCCATGTTGTATTTTAAAACAAATTTACTATGTAGGTCTGTAACAGGAATCTTGGGGGACCCTTGCCAACACACCAATATATGCCAACACACCAATAAATTTGGGCTATGGCTGGATTCTTGTTCTATGAATTTAAAGATTTAAAATCCACAGACCAAAGCTGGGCATGGTGGCACACACCTTTTAACTCCAGTACTGCGGAGACAGAGGTAGGAGGATCACTGTGAGTTCCAGGCCACCCTGAGATTACACAGTGAATTCGAGGCCTAGAGCAAGACCCTGCTTGGAAAAACCAAAATACATAATATATATATATATATATACATACAAACCAGAGGGTAAGGTCGTGAGAGACATTATTAGATTAAGAGAAGGAAATGAAGAAAGTACAAAGAGCTCTTGCCCCGTGGAAAGCAGAGGGGACAGAGAGACCATATAGGATTAGGGGGCCTCTCCTTTCCACCCATCATCCCAGGCCATCTGGGCTGAGAGGAGGGGAGTTCACCATGGTAGGGACCTGGAGGTTCAGAAGTCAGGAAATATGAACGGCCAAAAAGACACTGGGCCCACCTGAGAAGCAACGTTTTATGATTTAAAACCTATTCCAGTGGGCTTCACTCTCTGGGTCAGATGAGTTCTCAGAGAGGACTGATTGATCTGGACTCAGGACTGGCTCAGGAAGAGGCCACCCATGATGCCAAGTTTTGGAGCTGAGCTTAACCAACCACAATGCCAGGGTCATATTTAAACCTTAATTCTACAAAAGGGAAACTCCTTCCCAGTGAGGGGACACAGGTTGTGGATGAAAAAAAGAAAAAGAAAAAGATGTAAGTAACTCTTTGAGGCAAAAAAAAGAAGAGGAGAGATCCTTCTCTGATTTCTAGCAAAGTGCAGATTGCAAGGACAGACTCATGGACATTGCTGCTTTTCACTTTCCAGACACACCCAGACACCCTAAACTGTCTCAGGTCTATTAAGAGTTCTTGTATGTCATGAGGTATAGGAGAAATTATGTAAATATCTTATACTGCTAAAGTTGTTCGGAAAGCCAAAGTCATCTTTCGTACAGGTTGAAGACCCTTTATTCAGCTCTGAACACTGAACACAAAGTTTTGGCTCTGATACTTTCTTGCTGGGTGACATTGAGCAAGTCTGTAAGTGGCTCAGAGTGCCTCTCTTTCTCTCTGCCTCTCTCATTTTCCCATTAATCTGTAAGTAAAGACAAGAACACCTACCCTGCACGTTCTCTTTGGGGAAGACAACAGATTCTTGTGCACATGGAAGATTAGACACAATCCTGCTGCTCACAAGCAGAGGCTGAGAGGGTGGACTGTCATGAAATGTGGAGAGATAACACCTGAGTTGTGAGACTAGGAGCCAGATAGCTGTTTTCCCAGGCAGCCAACCAGGGACAGCGGCCCAGGGAGAACACGGATACCACCTTGCCTTCCCCGAAAGGACTAGAACCCTCATCTGATCCCACCTCATCCAGGATGGCTGCAAGCCATTCTTCAGCAACATCTTCCTGTTTCTTCCTCAGCCCAGCACACTAGTGGGCTGACCCTTCCTGAGACAACCTCTTGAGCCAGCAACCTCTCAGGTCTCTTCCTTACATACCTGAGTCTGATGATAAGGCTCATCCTAATGACATATTGGACGCATGAAAAGGAGCCTGAGCATGTGTGTGATCTCTCTAGCCGTCCTCCTTCTCCTTGCCCCGACTTTCCCAGTCCAGTCAGGCTGCTTTCTCCACTAACCATGTGCATAAATCTCTCCTTGTCTCCCTTGTTCCTCTGGATCCATCTGGACACCAGTGTGTAAGTCACGTCCCTTTCCCCCTTCCCAGCCCGGCTGAGGAGAGTGGTGTTTCTTTTTGACCATGTACTCTCTTGTCTCTTATGTGGATATTTTCCTGCTTAGCTATGTGCACAATCTCTTTTTAAGCTGTGAGCCCTTCACTGTCTCGTAGTCTCCTCTGTGCAGGGGGATCTTTGGGTTGGGTTCTCATGCTCTGTTTTCCATGTGTGAGTGTGCAGTTTTTCCAGAGACTGCTTCCCTGGAGACTTCTCCATGTGAAGACAGCTCCTCCATCTCTCTTCCCTCCCCCTCCTCAGCCAGGCAGAGAAGAGAAAAATCTACCTTTGGCGTGAGCCTTCCTACCAGCCTTCCCTCTGGATCCTAACACTTCCTAAAATAAATCTCATAATTCGTAATTTACCCCTCTTTGAGTTGGATAAGGGCCCCAAAACTGTGGTCCGTGGGCCTGGGAACACCTGCATCTTTATGGAATTTAATCCCTCCCTGGACGCAGAATCCTGCAGTAGTTGGATCTTAAAGAAACTATAAAACACAGGTTAGGAAAACAGCTTAGCAGTTAAAAGTGTTTGTTTGCAAAGCTTACTAGACTAGGTTTAATTCCCAACCTGCCCATGTAAGCCAGAAAAAAGCGTCAGGTTTTTGTCTGTAGTGACGAAGGTCCTGGTGCACCATCCCAGAACTCACATATGCAAATTAAAAAATAAAATTTCTTAAAAAGTAATGTAAACACTGAGGATGTGATAAAATGAATTTTAGAAGTACTATGAAGTAAAATGTGTGAAAATAATACAGAAATACAATAATAAAATGTTAATTTTTTGAAATCTTTATTTATCTGAGAAACAGATAAATGTGAAAAAATGTGTGAAAAAATCAGATAGAGAGAAGGAGTGCTCCAGGGCCTCTAGCCACTGCAAACAAACTCCAGACACATACACCACCTTGTGCATTTGGCTTTATGTGGGTACTGGAAAATTGAACCTGGGTCCTTAGGCTTTATAAGCAAGTGCCTTAACAGATAAACCATCTCTCCAACCCTAAAATGTTTACTTTTATAAATTAAAATCTTAAATATAAAATTATATACATTAAAAATATACAGTTAACTTTAGTAACAAATTTTGTTACAGTGCAATATAGCATAGTTAACTACATTTATGCATAATTATGACTTGTCTCTGAGAAATAATGAGGTTCTACTTCTTGACTAGCTAATTAAGCTACAGCTTTAACAATCCCATAGGTAAAAACTACAATATGTAGACAGAGTACAAAATAAAATAATGATCTGCATACACTGGAGATTAGACAAATGTAACCACAGCCTAAATGGGATTCAAAACAAAGAAGGAAACAGTATAAACTGAGTATACAAAATTTTTGTCAGTTTTAACCTGAGGCCAGGATGAAACTAGTAATGGATGGGTGGCTAAAGTACCAATGGAAAATTCCCAGCTTTTCTGACTTATAAAACCAGATGTGAGAATCAAACAAAGTGATGCGATGTAAATAATGAATACTGGAAAGGAGAGAATAAAATATTGTGTGTGTGTGTGTGCATATCACTCTGTGTGTATCTGTGTGTGTATATACAAATAATTCTGTGTGCATACGTGTATGCACATATATCATTGTGTATATGTTCAAGATGAAGTATTCAGTTGAAATTATATAGCAAAATTTTAATTGAGTCCAAATGACAATTGCCTGGTAAAACAAAGAAGCATCAATATTCCACATAAAAATAATAAAACACCAAGGTATTGCCCAAAATAATAAAACTGCAAGGTTAGTATCCACAGTTATCCACCCTATGATTCACTAGGGAAATCTACTCATTCACAGGCAAAAGAACAATCAGCCAGAGGCAACTTGAAGATGATTTGGATGCTAGAATAAGAAATAAGAATCGTGAAGGAGGTGGTGTAACTGTGGTCATTTATATACATAAGAATATGATTGCAATGATTTTATTGACAGGCATGTTCAAACAAGAAGTGAAAACTATAAATGTAGCTAAAAATAACTGCAAATCATAATATCTGAAAAAAAATTCAGTTGGTAGACTTAACAGAAGAATTATGATGTCACAGGGAAATTTAGTAATCTCAGATTAATAACAATTATCCACTGTGAAGGAGAGAGAAAAATTGAGCAGCCCCTTCAACAGACCCATGGAATGATTTTAGAAGTTCTAATTTATGTATAATTGGAGTATCAGAAGAAGAGAGACAGATGGGAGGGAAACATATTGCTGAAAGACATAAATTTACAGATCTGAGAAGCTCAGCAAACATCAGAAAAGATAAATATGCATAAATCCACAGTTAAGTACAACACATTTAAACTGCTGAAAATCAAAGAGAAAGAGGAAATTCTTGAAAGCACTAACAGTTAAATGATATTTTACACAGAATGAGCAATGATCAAATTTCCCCTGATGTCCTATCAGACACTATGGAAGATGGAAGATGGCAGTGCAACATGTTCAGAATCTTGAAGTTAAAGCTGCCAACCAAATTCTCCATCCAATGAAATATTCTTCAATTAAGATTGTGGTGTAAAGAAATTTCACATTTCAAATACTATAAGAAAATCTGCCACCTGTATTGTCCTGAGTATGGATACATGAGCTGATTGTACTCCCCAGCCCCAGACCACCAGGATGCATGTATTCTCCCCTGCCACTCAGTCCCATGGGTACAACCTTGGCCAGCACTCACTTTGATTGAAGATCAGCAGCCCCATTGGGCACTGACTTCACTCCCTGCCTGCCCACCTTCTGGCCTCAAAAGATGGGATTTCCAAGCTGATCACATTTCCCAGCCAAGTACACTGACAAGACCAACCAGGGCTCAACTGAGCACTGCCCCCTACCCGTGTACCACCATTAGTAGGGACTCCCTATCTGGTCACACTACCCAGCCCAGACTCACAGACAGAATTCAGGAACAAAGAGATGCCTGCTCAGCTTTCAGTGTTCTTACTCCAGACCTGTAGAGAGACCATCATCCCACACCTATCTGAACAAGGCTGACCAGGCCACCCCACATAGACTCCACAAGGGCCACTACTGCTTATTTTGAATCAGGACAATAGGACTATCTCCAGTTGGGCAAACCCTAAAACAAAATAAATAACACAGGTCTGGGGAGATGGCTTAATGGTTAAGACACTTCCTTGCAAAGACTAAGGACCCAGGTTCGATTCCACAGAACCCACATAAGCCAGATGTACATAGTGGTACATACATCTGGAGTTCATTTGCAGTGGCTGGAGGCCCTGGAACACCCATTCTCCCCATAAATAAATAAAATAAAATAATCTATAAATAAATAAATAAGACAGGAAAACTGTTATGGGGTCTGGTGTCACACAAATAAGACTACTGACTCACAGAGTGCTGAATAAGAATTGATGCATTGGGACTGTACATCAGAGATTGGGATCTCCAAGTGCAGCCCCAAACTGCTCAGAGTGTCAGCTTTTATTGGAGAAAACTACAAGATGTTCATTGCATAAACAGTATGGGAGTTAAACCATAAACCATGCAAGTCACATGTTACAGTTACAGCCACAAAAGTAATTTTAAACATAAAGGCAGTTTTGGTGCATTACAGCAGGGACATTCTAAGACAGAAGATTACAGGAAAAAAATGAACTTGTGAAACAGGTCTGCTGGTCAGTTATAAGAGATGCCTGGGGTGTGTGAGGCAAGCTTGTGACCAAGTTTCTTGGAATGTCCTTGCTCATCTGCCCTTAAGGATCTTGCTTAACAGTATAGGCCTGGGGTAATGTTATTCTGATCTGCAGAGCATCCTTTTTATCTACCACCCTAATCTGCTTAACCAAACATTTCATTCCATTATTTTATGAGCTCCTCCAAGGAAGTGTTTTCTATATTTCTCTAAGCTTGATATAAAGAAATGTAGGGAAATATAACATTTTGCTCACTTTACAAAAACAAGTCAAGGTGTCCCTACCAAGAATGCCTAGTTCTATAATAGAAGCCTCCAGTGAAAGCTATTTAGAGGAAACTCCAAAGCTGGAATTCCAAAATGCACTTATGATAACCATATGCAAAATATTTAATGAGGCCATGAAAAAACAGATGGAAGAGAATAAAAAAAAAACTCAATAAATGGCTGAATGAAATGAATGACATTCAACAGCAAAAGAACTCAGTGGACAGTGAGATGATCTCAACAAGGACATGATCAAAAGCAGGAATGAATTTTAAAAGACAGTGAGAAAGTGAAACGAAGAAATAAAAATGGAATTCAATAAAGATATGGAGATACTGGGCTGGAGAGATAGCTTAGCAGATAATGAATTTACCTGCAAAGCTAAAGGACCTCAGTTCGATTCCCCAGGACCCACATATGCCAGATGCACAAGGTGACACATGCGTCTGGAGTTTGTTTTCAGTGGCTGGAGGCCCTGGTGCACTCATTCTCTCTCTCTCTCTCTTAAATAAATAAAATAAAATTTTTAAAAAGATATGGAGATACTGAAGAACAGCACAATGGAAAATAATAATGCAATAATTCATTTAAAAGGATTCCAAGAAAGGCTCATGAACAGAGTGAATACTGTGCAGGACAGATTATCAGGGCTCAAAGATAAAGGGAATATATCTGGAGACCAAATCAATGACAAGTTCAAGAAACATGAGGAGGGGGCTGGAAAGATGGCTTAGCAGTTAAGGCACTTGCCTATGAAGCATAAGGATCCAGGTTCAACCCTCTAGAACTCATATAGGCCAGACACGCATCCACACAAGGTGACACACACATCTGGAGTTCAATTGTGGTGGCTAGAGAGCCTGACATACCAATTCTCTCTTTCTCTGTCTCTCCTAAAAATAAAATAATAAAAAACATGTAGGACACATTAAAACCCAAACATTCTAATTATGGGTATACAATAAGGGGAAGAAGTACATGCCAAGGGCACAGAGAATATCTTCAAAAAAGTTATTGAAGAAAATTTTCTGTAGCTTATGATAGAAAGACCTACTCAGGTATAAGATGCACACAGAACACTAAAGACGACCAGAGAAGAAATTTCCCATGTCATATTATAGTTAAAACAAACACTAAACACAGAAAACCGAAAACTGAGAAAGAGAGAGAGAGAGAAAGAGAGAGAAATAAAAGATGCAAAAAAAAAAAAAAAAAAAAAGTCTCACTTTGTAAGCCCATCAGAATTTCACTAGATTTTTTTCAATGGAACCTCTAGATACCAGGATGGCTTTGAATGGAGTATTGTATATTTTGAAAGACGATGACTGCCAGCCTAAACTACTATACCAAGCAGAATGATCCTCCATAATACAAGGTGAAAGAAAAGCTTTCCATGAGAAAAGCACTCTCTATAAAGTTAGGAGCACTAAGCCAGCCCTACAGAGAAGACTGCATGTAATTCTTCACACTAAAGAGAGGAATAAACATACTCAAGGGGCTACAGGAGGGAACCATAACCAAAACTGGAACATATGTGAAAACATATCTTTAATAAAACACCAAAATTCACAAAATCTTTAACTTGACAGGGATTAACCTGCACCTCTCAACTACAACTCTGAGCATGAATGGACACACCTCCCCAATCAAAAGACACAGGTAAATAGGCAGGTGCAGAAAATTTGATCCACCAATTTTGCTGTCATCAACAAACTGACCTCACCATTGAAGATAGGCACCAACGGAGGATAAAAGAATGGAGAAAGCTATTCCAAGAATGGAAATAAGAAACAAGCAGGAATGGCTATATTAATATGAGACAAAATGACTTTAAACCAAAAGTAATCAAAAGAGATAAAGAAACCCATTTTATACTAATCAAGGGAACAATTTAACAAGAGGATATTACAATCTAATACATGCCTCCAGAACAACTGCATAAATTTTATAAAACAAAATCTACTAGAAATTAAATCAGAAATAAATCCCAAAACAATAATACCCCATGAGTCAATAGATAGATAACTCAAACAGAAAATAAACAGTGGAGCTAAACAACACCATAGTTCAAATGGAGCTAAGAGACATCTACAAAGCATTCCATGCTAACTTTACAAAATACACATTCTTTTCAGCACCTCCCAGAAACTTCTCTAAAATAGATAATATATTAGGACATAAAGCAAGTCTTCAGAAATTCATGCAAATTGGCTTAACTCTGAGGACTACATCTGACCATGATACAATAAAGCAAGAATGCTATAAATCAGCAACAAGAAAACAACAGAAAATGCACAAATTCCTGGAGATTGCACAGCACACTATGGAACAATGAATGGGTCATTGATTAAATCAGAAGGGAAATTACTAAAAAATTCCTACAACTGAATGAAAAAGGGAACACAATATACCAATACTTATAGGGCACAATGAAGGCAGTCCTAAGTGGAAAGTTTATAGCTCTAAATCCTTACATTACAAAAACAGAGAGATCTAAAATAACTTAATGTTCCATCTGAAGTATTTGGATAAACAAGAATAATACAAATTCAAAAATACCAGATGGAAAGAAATAATCAGGATTAGGAAATAAATAAATAATATAGAAATGAAGATAACACTTGTAAAAACTGACAAAAACCTAGTTCTTGGGTAAAAAAAAAAAAAAACAAGATTGATACCCCCCTGGAAAAATTAATCAAAAGAAAAAGAGAGAAGTTGCTAATCAACAAGATGAAAGATGAATGAGGAGATGTTATAACAGATACCAATGAAATTGGGAGGATCATTTAGGATATATTTCAAAAAAATCTATATTCTACAAAATTTGCAAATCTAGAAGAAATAGATGAATTTCTTTACTCTAATGACCTAGTAAAACTAAAGTGAGAAGAGATAAATTACCTAATTAGCGCTGTAACACCTAACAGAATTGAAGCAGTAATTAAAAGCCTCCCAACCAAAAAAGGTCCAGGCACAGATGGATTCACTGTCAAATTCTACCAAACCTTTACAAAACTAGAACCACTGCTTCTTAATTCATTTTACTATATTGAAAAGGAGCTAGTGCTCCCTGACACCTTCTATGAAGCCAGCATTATACTAATACTGAAACCAGACAGAGTCATAAGGAAACTATAGACCCTGATGAACTTAGATGCAAAATTTCTCAAAAAAATTTCTTGCAAATAGAATCCAAGAACACATCAAAAGTATCACCCACATCGAGTACATTTCATTCCAGAGATACAGAAATGGTTTGACAAACAAAAACTGATAAACATAGTACATCACATAAATAGGCTTGAATATAGAGATGATATGATCATTTCAATAAATGCCAAAAAGGCCTTCAACAAAATATATCACTTCATGTTTAAAACACCAAGAGACTAGAAATGACAGGATCAGAGCTCAACATAACAAGGGATATATACAATATAACTAAGGCTCATATCATACTACACGGGGATAACGTGCATCCCCACTAAGGTCTGGAGCAAGACAGAGGTGTCTACTCTCCACTGATACTTAACAGAGAGCTTTGAGCATCTGGCTTTATGTGGGAACTGGGGTATCTAATCCATGCTGTTAAGCTTTACAAAGAAGCATCTTTAACTGCTGAGCCATCTCTTCAGCACCTCATATAAATTTAAAGAATTTCTAATACTTTTTACTTTATATCTCATAGTATTATATATTTTGACACATGATGGTACTGTAATAAGACCCCATTCCTTTCCAATTACCTTTGTTTCCCCTTCCTAACCCTTACCCCATTAAGCACCCTCCTCTTTCCAAGTAGTTTTCCTTCTGTTTTCATATCTCATTCATTTTGTACTTCTCTGTCCTCTATGTCAAAATGTTGAGAAGGTCCGGATTGTGCAGGCCTTGAGGCAGTAACAAAAACCACTGTGAGATAATGAATGCATTGGTCAGTTCATGTCCAGAGGAGAGTGGCCCATGTCTCATAAGTTTTGAATAAGCCTAGATATTTTTTTGAGATTATAATTGAAAAGTCTCAAAACTACCAACAGTTGCACATAAAGATTATTTACTAAAGTAATAACAAAACAGTTAAATATTCTTACATTTGGAAACATGAATATATTCTGCTAAACACTGACTATGTTAATGAGAACATTCTAAGAAGGATATTATGAAATTATGATTAGTAATTGGTATTGTGTATAATACCTTGAGAAAAATAATTAAGAAAAGGTAGAAGTTTAGTGATATAATAAAGTTAAGGGCTAGAGTCACAGCGCAGTGATAGAGCAGTTACCCAGCAGGCACAAAGCAATGAAAGCAAGAGAAGCAATAGGATAAACAAAGGAAGAAGAGGCTAGAGGAAGAGTCATACAAGAAAACGCTACCAACTTACATTGACACCATATAAATAAGGATGAGAGAAATTATTAAATTACTAAATTAAGATCACACACATACACACTCACACACACGTTTTTCTCAAGAGTTCACTATTTCATGCTTCTATAAGCCCAAGGGATTTTCCATATGCCACCCGTTCCATGAAGCATCTCTTATTGAACCCTGACCTTGAATGCATATGCCTCCCTACCTTTCCAAATTGATGAACAGATTGTCAAGATTCCCTTTCATGTTCCATATCAGCACCTAGAAAAGAGTAATTCTCAGTGCACACCAAACACTTAACATGGCTATTTAAATATGCTTAAATAGACACTTAATATGAATCTATATTTAACAAAGGAGTTGCAGAGGATAAGGAATACTTTAATAGATTCATATCCTGGTCTTTGAAATGTAAGGAGATAAATATAAGTGAACATACAAAGGTTTTTTTTTTTTTTTTTTCTCAGTTGTCTTAGCAAAAGCCTTTCTCCTTTAATCTATGTCCTGGGGTCACAATACCGCATTATCATAGATGTCATTTATTTAAGTTTTAAGAAAGCCAACTGACCTAGATACTAGGGTTCTTAGAGAGCAGTATAGAACTCCTTGGCACAGAAGAACTTCCATTCAATATTGCATATGAACAGCAAATTATCACAGTAGTTCATTCAACTCAAAGAGTGAATAAGGAATACAGTGGACAGAATCCAGAGTAAGTAACATGTGTTTCTGTTCTGTTTTGTTTTTTATTAGCTCCTAAGCTGACATTGTTGAATCTGGCCTTTATTGAAAATATGGTTACTGAAAAACACAATGTATGCAATAATAATGCACTGAACATAGCATTTTGAACTCATCACTTACATTCTAGCAGTGGGCACAGTACAACCGGCTATATTCACAAGCATGTAGAAAGTTATCTGGAAAAAAATACAGGGGAACAAGGTGAGGGTTTTTTCCCCAAATGAACCTCTCTTTTTTTATCTTTAGAGTATATCTACTTACAGATAATCACATTTTGACTATAGGTGTGGAGAGATTACCTATGGTTTTTGTACTGTCAGAAACCTGTGGTGTTAATGCTCACAAAGGACTTTTAATTAAGCAGAGGAGTTGTTTGTGTCAACAGGAAATGAGGAGCAAGTCTTGCCAGGGAAAGTTGAGAGCTTTCACATGTTTCCCATTGCAGATTGTCAATTTCTCACCCACAATCAGTAAGGTGTGTGTGTGTGTGTGTGTGTGTGTGTGTGTGTGTGTGTGTGTGTGTGTGTTGGTTGGGGGCTAGGACTTAAGTCACCATAAGCAGTAATTCCCCCAAGTAACATCAGACTTCTAGATTTTCCAGTCTTTCCAACTGGTTTTGAAATTCAGTGAAATGAAATCAACTCCAATTCAGACTTTTTTTTCCTTACTTTCTTCAAACTCCACAGATTTGATACATGTATTAAGGAGTGGATGTTTTAATGCCATTGTTCTCCCCGCACCCTCATATGCTATTCCACTTTTTCATCGATGATCCCCGCAGGCCCCTCCCCTTCTTCCTCCCACCCAGCATCACGTACAGCAAGGGGAGGCCGAGCTTTGTTGGGTTTTCCTGCCCTACTTCTACAGCTGGCGTCTCGTCCCCCGCTGTACTAAATCGACACTTCTGGAAGTAGCAGCTCCAGAGTGACTGAAGAGAGCCATCGCTTGCACAAGTGTCAATTTAGTGCAGCAGGGGACAGAGTCGCAGCTGCAGCAGGAGAGGGGCCGATTCCAACTTAGAAAACAATTGCAAAAAATGCCAGAGGGAGGGGAATCTAGATGGAGAACGGAAAGAATGAGCGAAAGAGCAAGAAAGGGTAGGGGAGGAAAACAGAAAAAAGGGTGGAGAAAAACGAAAGGAATTAGTAAATAAAAGCCTGTAGAAGGATTAAGGTGGTTTTTTTTTTTTTTTTTTTGTCCTAGAAAAAAATATTTCCTTTCTCTAAATTGAGAAATATATTTTACATAATAAGCATATTTCACATACAATATGAAGCTACCATCTATTTGTAACTTTCTAAAGAAAAGCAAATCACCAAATAGTTGGATCAATAAATTGTTTTATTTTATTTTTACTGTTTGTATGTGTGGTATATATGTGTGTATGTGTATATGTGCATCTGCAGGTGTGCATGTGCTTGTGTGTGCATTCCTGTGGGGCCCGAGGTTGATGTCAATGTCTTCCTCAGTTACTGGCTGTCTTGTTTTGTTTTTGACACACAGTCCCTCATTAAAGCTGGAACTTACGGATTCAGCTTGACTAGCTAGCCAACAAAGCTCAGGGATTCTCCTATCTCTGTGTCCTTAGTCCCTCCTAGGTTGCAGATACATGTTGGCTTTTACATGGTGTCAGATATTCAGATATGTGGAAAGGTTTGGTTTACCAACTGTGGTGGTTTGATTCAGGTGTCCCCATAAACTTAGGTGTTCTGAATGCTCAGTTTCCAGCTGATGGAGATTTGGAAATTAAAACCTCCTAGAGACAGTGTATTGTTGGGCTTATGTGTGTTATAGCCAGTGTCCCATTTCCAGTGTTTGACACACTCTCCTCTTGCTATTGTCCACCTTATGTTGACCAGGGGGTGATGTTCACCCTCTGCTCAGGAACATCGTTTTCTCCTGCCATCATGGAGCTTCCCTTCGAGCCTGTAAGCCAAAATAAACCCTTTGCCCCACAAGTTGCTCTTGGTCAAGTGATTTCTGGCAGCAATGTGAATCTGACTGCCATACCAAGTGAGCCATTTCCCTAACCCCAAGACTAATCAGTTATAAGCTAAGTTTCCATTATCAGATTGGTTGAGCTCTTAATAAGAAATGATTCTGAAATGTCTCAATAAAACCATGAGAAAAACAACAAAGGAAAAGTTCTGACATTTGTAACATGTAGACAATTGTATATCAACAGAAAAAAAGAAGAAATTAATTAAAAGGTTGAGAGATGGTACTATGAGTAAGCTTTATTAAGACAGCATCAATTCTATCCTTTTATTCTCTTCTAATATTCTATGACCATCTCTGGCCATAGTCACATACAGGAACGTATAATTAATAGCTGCTCCAAGCAGATAATGATGTCTCAGTCACTGTTTGCTTCACTCAGACAAAAAGCAAAATCTCCCTTTGTCCTGTGACTCAGAAGACAGATATATAAATGGGATATATGGAAAATTATGTTTAAAACAATCACAAATCTATGAAGAATAACAAAATGAGGAAGGAGGAGGTGAAGATGAGGTTACTTAAATAATAGTATGAAGGAAGAAATGCATTACATAAGACTAAAAGCGCCTTTTCATATCTGGAGCCCTCTTCATTTTACATTCCAGGCACAATCTGAGGTTTTAGAAATTGTTGACAAACTTCAGATGGAAAACTATGGGCCACCAAATCATGCTATGCTAAAGAACAATAATTATATAACTAATGTAAATTTTATTTCGCTGTCTGGCAACATTCAAGTTATTTAAGCCACCTCCTTCCACAAGCAAAGGGATGGAAGATCAGTACAATGGTCATCGTTTGATACAAGGAAACGTCAACTAAGCCCCTCACACTCCTCTGGTCTAAGCCAGTGCTGTGGTTCCCGCTGCCTGGGTGATGGTTCAGGTTCTCTTCACTTGTCTTCATAGCCAGTCAGAATCAGATTCACATGAGGGTTATGGAAGAGGGAACACTTACCATCTCCCCAAGGAAAGGGCTTGGTCCTGGTGCGGAAATGGGGGTAGGAGATGAACTTGGGTCTCTTGTGCTCTCCATGTTTCCACTTCAGGAAAACATTGAGCCATTCCTGGCAGCTTCTTTCTATGGGTGCTACTTGACAAGGGCCTGGATGCCACAGCCAGGATAACCACTACTTTGGACCTAGTCCACAATGTCATTTTAAAGAGTAATGGATTTCTAACATATTCATGCAGTAACATTTTTATCTATTCATAAACATCACAGCAACTTGTACTACCCATAGCCCACCATTCTCTCTAATCTGCTGAATTCAGTTATTTAGTTATTGTGTCATTTTGAGGATTAAGTACTATCTTATTCCATAAAAGTTTCTAATGGTGGTATTATTACCGCTTTACATCTTTGAATATCTCATAATGTGAGTCACTTTTCAATATATTTATTAGAAGTTTCTGACTTTTGTTTATCTCCAGGTTGTTTTTTTTTTTTTTTTTTTTTTTTTTTTTTACTTATTTGACTCACAGAGAGAGACAGGGAGAGATAAAGAGAGAGAGAATGAGCATGCCAGGGCCTCCAGCTATTGCAAACGAACTCCAGATGGGTGTGCCCCCTTGAGCATCTGGCTAATGTGGGTCCTGGGGAATCGAACCTGGATCTTTTGGCTTTGGAAGCAAATGACTTACCTGCTAAGCCATCCCTCCAGCCCCTTATCTCCAGTTTATAAGGATTAATGCTTTATTTTTTTTTCTCATAAAGAAACACAGGTAATTATAACAAGAAAATATTGCTTAGGAAAATAGCATTACAATAATTCTCAGTTAACATATTTTTGTGTCTCTGTATAACATCAAGGAACTCTTTTCCATTTATGGATTGTAATGGCTGTATGAAAACATGAGAATGTCACCTATTTCATTATAATTGCTTATCTAATTTGTTTAAAAAAATCCTACCATTTTTACAGAGCTTATACCAAATTTGCAAACTAGCTTAAATAGGGTTAAGAGCATTGTATTGAGTTTTTGTTCTCCTTTTGTAACACTTATTCCACTTTCATATGTTTTTCATAAAATATACATTCCTAGATCTAGGGAGATGGCTCAGCAGATAAAGGGCACTTGGTCTCAAACCTACCAACCTGAATTCAGTACCCCAACACCCACATAAAGCCAGACTCAAAGTCATACATGTGTCTGTGATCCCAATGTGCCTGCAGCAGTGGGAGGCAGAGCCAAGAGAATCAGGAGTTCAGAGCCAACTATTTGCCACACATACAGTGGCAAGAACAATGGAGTCCATGTCTCAAAAGAAGACAGAACACGGACAACCCAGTTATGGCAAAGTTGTGGCCTGGCCACCATAATGTAGGCACCTTGCCCCACACAAACCTATACAGAAATATATCGTACACATTCAACCATGCATACACACAGATAAAAGTAAAAATATGGAGCTGGAGAGATGGCTTAGTAGTTAACGTGCTTGCCTGCAATATAAGCCACATCAGCCAGATGTGCAAGGAGGCACAAGAATCTGGAGTTCATTTGAGGTGGCTGGAAGACCTGATGCACCCATTCTCTCCCTCTCTCTGTCTCTGCCTCTTTCCCTCTCTCAAAACAAATAAATAAAAATATTTTTAAAATAAAATAAAATACATTAAATATGTGTAAATTTTATGTGTTCTTTATTTTTCCATTACTATTATAAAAAGCATACTTTTATGATTATATCTTCTATGTGGCTATAATTTTTATATGGAAGTTATTAATTACATTTTTACTGAGACATTTACCAAATTATTTTAGTAGTAATTGTTGCATCTTTGAGTTTTATTAGCAAAGTAAAGAATTGCAATTTCTTATATTTTTGCAACCCATATAGATCTCCTTTCTTTCTCTTATACTTGACAAACTAAACAATTCTTTTTAATCTAATCCTATTTGTCATTCAAGAAATTAAAACACAAACCTCACATCTACCAGGATAGCTAACATCACTGAGATAAGTTATCAGAAATGTTGATGGGGCATGGAGAAATGAAATTCTTCATATGCTGATGGTGGGAAAATTTTGCAATGGCTTTGTGTGGTAGTTTGAATAGATGGCCCCCAATATATTCAGTGTTTTATTAGTTTGTAGTTTGTATCTGCATCTACCTGGTTGGAGGCAATGTCACTGGGCAGATCTTAAGGTATGGTGGTGGGTTTGAGATTTCAATCTAAAGATATGCAAAGTGTGCCTAGCTGCAGTTCCTGAGGTGTGCTGTGCTATTTGGCTTTTGGCTTGTGGCTTCTTTCTTTGTGTTTGGTCCTGTGAAAGCAGGTCAGCTTCTTCTGCCGTTATGAACTTCCCCTGGATCTGTAAGCTTCAATAAATATCCCTTCCTCTATAAATGTGCCTGGTCTGGAAGTTCATCTCAGAGGACCTGAAGCTGTCTGCTATACTTTGCAAAACGGTTTTGTCAGTTTTGCAAATATTAAACTATAGAAGACGTATATTACATAACAGCTTCATTCCTAACAGAAATGAAATTGTTGACATGGTTCATAGTATGATTGTTTATCTTAGCCCTGAACTGGACACAATACAAAGCTACATCAGCTGATGAATGAATAAATCAATGTGGTAGATACATAAAAAACAAACCTCCAAAATATAGATAAACTTTGAAAAAATTAGATATAAGCAAAAGAAGCACACTCTAAAAAGATGACATATTTATATTATTCTATTTATAGGAAATGTCCAGGTTAGGCAAATATATAGGTACAGAAAACAGATTAGGGACTAGCCAGGGCCGAGGAAAGGGTGGAAGTAAAGACTATTGCAAAAGAGAAATGATTGTTAATGGATACTGACTTTCTTTACTAGGTAATAAAAATGTTAAACACATTAATGGAAGTGGTGATTTCAAAGTACTAAAACTATTGAATTATACACTGTAGGCAGGTAAATTTTACATAATAAGAATTATAGACCAGCAAGATTTTTTTTAAAAAAGAAAGCAATCTTACTAACTAGCTATCAAGTATTAATGATAAGACTGTGTATTTGTGGAACTTCTATAAGTACCAGAACATATAATGAATGCCATGGATATAAAATTTTTCTCTTACTTCCTAAATAGAAATCAACAAACCAAATGATGGATTAATGGAACAGTAACTTACTTACTTGTTCAGCAACCATTTAGTGAGCACTCAGAATACCATCAAGTACTGAATTGGAATCAAAGGAAAAACTGTGTAAGAAGTAGAAAAAAAAAAGTTAAAAACAATCCTGCTTACATCTTGATTTTGGACTTCTGGCTTCCCAAAGTTAAATAGAAAAAAAAAAAAGTGACAAAATGTGCTTATTAAAAGATTAGGCAAGGAGGTAGGTAATGAACTTAATTGAAGTTAGAAAATGATGAACTAATATGAGAAGTCAATTCGGCCTGAATTTTGTCTGAGAAAGTTTAATGGAGAAGGTTGATGCTAGACAGAAACATATGAATGCTGAGCCTTATGTGTGAGAACTTGGTGTGTCTGAGCTATACAGAATAAGTTGACTTCCCAATGTTTTTCTTCTGTTCATTTCATCAAAGATAAGCAAATTGTTCTACAAAAGATTTGATATTTAAGTCCAGTGTGATGGCTCACGCCTTTAATCCCAGCACTTGAGAGGCAGAGGTAGGAGGATCATGGTGGGTCAAGGCCACCCTGAGACTAAAGAGTGAATTCCAGGTCAGGTCAACCTCAAAAAAACCAAAAAAAAAAAAAAAAAAAAAAAAAAAAAAAAAAAGTTTTGATGTATAAACATTCTCATTATGTGGGGGAAAATCTGGGGTTTTGTAAAATGATCCATAATGGTTCTACCTCCTATTTTAATTCTCGTAAACTTATGCTGCTGTAACTTAGATAAGACACGATCCAGATACTAGATAAAGGGGAAGCAATAGGTAAAGCAAATGGTAATGTACAGTGACCACCAAGATGCAAAGAGAGAAAACTGAAGTTTAGAAAGGATAATACTCATAGCAGGGACCGTCTGAATAAAATATTCCTATTCAATAGCTCTTGCCAATGGCACAGCCAGTTTCTCTGGCTGCCGTAGGTTTGGTAATATTTACTCTTGTGCTTTTCCAGACAAGTAAGAATGATGAATTGTTTCCTATACACCACTTTATTTCTCAAATATCTCAGACTTAAGGGATGGTCCCATTTTACACATAAATGAAGTTGCTTGGCACAGTTTGAAGAAGCATATCATTGAAACATAGAATATTTAAAAGTAATCCATCAACACTGTCTTCTTTCACTCATTTGCTTAGTGAAGCAGAAATGGGGAAACAGCATCTACATGTTAGAGGGGCTTTCACAATAATTGGTCTCCTTTATGTCTCCAATCCTGTCAAAGGTCTGCTCTTAGAATGCAGTCTTCTAATTAAGTAGTCCAGTGAGCTTTTCTCCAGACACTGCTCACTATGGGGTATGCAGGCACACACAGACACACACATGCATGTATGTGTGTACTTATATCATGTTATCAGCACAAAGGGGAAGGAGATAGACAATGAGGACGCTCAACACCTACCAAAGCAGAGATCCAGAGGCCCCTAATGAGCCCATCACTGAAGTAAACTTAACACACACCCAACATGGCTCAGGTAATTTTGCAGAAGAGGGGCGGAAAGATAGTTAGAGCTGCAAGCTGGGACATTATGCACAGAGACATTGCCTCTCCAATATAGCTGACTGCTGCACCCCAGAATGCATGACTCACAACCCTCATGGGGATATCTTGCATCCCCAATGAGGAGGCCCCTTTGGAAAAGGGGCAGGGATGATGGAAAGGATGTTACCAACATGTGTTTACATGCTCAGTATGTCCATAACTAATAAAAATAAATTTTAAAAAATTACTAGAGCATTGAATATTTATCTCTAACCACTGTCGTATTAAGAACTTGAAGGGCAGAGGAGATTGCCTACAAAGTCTGTAGACCAGGTTCAGTTTGGCAGTCCCCATGTAAAATCCAATGCACAAAGCGATGCATGAGTCTGCAGTTGGTTTGCAGTAGCAAGAGGACCTGGCATACAAATTCTCTCTCTTTCTATCTCTCTTTCACTCTGTTCATAAATAAATAAATAAATGTTAAAAAAAAAACTTGGCCCTTATTTGTCTCTCCTGCTGTTTTTCTTCCTCTCATCTGGGTTTAGAATTTCCCCGTTAAAACTCACATTTATTACACCCTACTCTAGAAATGAGACTTCCTTTAATGTGTTCTCTTCCTCTCTGTAATAAGGGAACAAAGACCTTCCATAAAAGGTGGCCCTCAGATCAAATAGAAGCTGAACCCATTTTTTGACCATGGTCTTAACCATCAAATCATTTTGATTTTCTGCTATTAAAAAAAAAAAGACAGAAAGAGGGCTGGAGAGATGGCTTAGTGGTTAAGGCATTTGCCTGCAAAGCCAATGGATTCTGGTTCAAATCTCCAGGATCCATGTAAGCCAGATGCACAAGGGGCTCATGTTTCTGGAGTTTGTTTGCAGTGGCTGGAGGCCCTGGCATGCCCATTCTCTACTCCCCACCCTCTTTCTCTCTCTCAAATAAATAAATAAATAAAATATTTTTTAGAAACACAGAAAGACACTACCATCCCATTTTTTTTTAAATTTAGAGATAAGCAAAAAATAAAAAAGGAAAGCCTATTGCTTTTAAAAAACATATTATAAACACACATTGAACACTTAAATATGAATGTGCTGACTTTAGGACATGCATCTTGATCCAACAGAATGAATAAATGACTGAAAACTTAAAAAAGCTTAGTAAGTCATCACAGAATTTGCACAAGGAAAACCTTGTAATTGTTTTCTTCTTTGCCTTTTTATACAAAGAATTATATTGGGATGTTATAATTTATGTATGTGTATATATACATACATATATATATATATATATATATATGATGTTTTTATATATGTACAAATAATATTACTAAATATTAATTTTGATATAATGTGAATGCTAGTCAGTTTTAAAAGACTACAGTGTCTGGCACATGTATCAGAATTATAGCTAATCGTTTTTTTAAAAAATATTTATCTTTCTTTATTTATTTGAGAGAGAGAGAGAACTAGGCAGGGAGGAGAGAGAAAGAAAGAATGGGTGTACCAGTGCCTCCGGCCACTGCAAATGAACTCCATATGCATGTGCCTCCTTGTGCATCTGGCTTATGTGGGTCCTGGGGAATTGAACCTGGGTCCTTTGGCTTTGAAGACAAGTGCCTTAACCACTAAGCCATCCCTCCAGCCCAAAATTATTTTTTAAATGTTTTATTTATTTATTTATTTATTTATTTATTTATTTATTTATTTGAGAGAGGGGAAAGAGCTGGACAGGGAAGAGACAGACAGAGAGAGAGAGAGAGAGAGAGACAAAGAGTGAGAATGGGCACACCAGGGCCTCCAGCCACTGCAAATGAACTCCAGATGCATGTACCACCTTGTACATCTGGCTTACGTAGGTCCTGGGGAATCAAACCTGGGTCCTTTGGCTTTGAAGGAAAGTGCCTAAACCACTAAGCCATCTCTCTATCTCTGAGAATTATAGCTAATAACTTTTGTTTTCTGCCATCACATATGCTGTCATAGTGATTGGTATAATATTTTTATGCTTGCTTGCTCCTTGTTTTGTTATTTTCTATGATTTTTTATTATAAGTAGAAACTTTTTATAGACACACCATGTGTTAGTACCATCATTTGCCTGCTCCCTGTCCCCACTCCACTGAAGGTCCTCCTCAATGAATGGCTGGTATTGACTGTGGTGTTATGGATTATGAGTTATGAGAGCAGCAATCAGTCATTGTGGGGCTGGGCAATACCTCTGGATATAACAAATATCTCCACATTTAAGAGTGGAGCTTTTAGGGTAGAAGTCCAGTAGAGGAGAGGCTGGGCCAGTTGGTAGCTCTATTTTCATCTTTTTCAGGTATCTCTGTATTGATTTCCATAGTGGTTGTACAAGTTTGCACTCCCACCAGCAGTGAGTGAGCATTCCTTTTTCCCTTCATCCTTGCAGCATATTTATTATCATTTTATTTTATTTTATTTAGTTGAGAGAAAGATGTAGGTATATATATATATATATATGGAGAGAGAGAGAGAGAGAGAGAGAGAGAGAGAGAGAGAATGGGCATGCCAGGGCCTCCAGCCACTGCAAAGAACTCCAGATGCACATGCCATCTTATGCATCTGGTTTATGTAGATACTGGGGAATCAAACCTAGGTCCTTAGGCTTTGCAGGTAAGCACCTTAACCACTAAGCAATCACTGCAGCCCTGTCATTAGATTTTTTTTTATGACTGCTACCTATTCTGGAGTTAGGTGGAATCTCATAGTTCTTTTTTTTTAATTTGCATTTCTCTGAGGGTTAAGGGTGTAGAACATTTTCTTAGGTGAGTATTAGCCATTTGTATTTATACCTTTGACAATTCCTTATTCAGTTCTCTGCCCCACTTTTTAAGGGCATAGTTTGACTTTTTTATTGCTTAGTTTTTGTTTTGTTTTGATTCATTGTAGATTCTAGATATTAGGCCTCTGTCAGTGGTATAGCTGGTGAAGATTTTCTTCCATTCTGTGAGTAGTCTGTTGGCTTTGTTTCTTGTATGTATTCCGTACAAAAACTCTTTAACTTCATGAGATCGCACTGGTTGAGTGATTGTTTAATTTCCTGGGCTACTGAGTTGTTGTTCAGAAAGCCTTTCCCCACTCCTATATCATGAAAAGTTTCAGGTCGTATATTGATTTATTTAATCCATTTGGACTTGTTTTTGTGCATAGTGAGAGGAGTGGGTCCGGTCTAGTTTCAATGTTCTACATGTGATTATCCAATTTGTCCCGCACCATTTGTTGTTTATGTTGAGTCCTTTGTCAAAGATCAAGTACTGTAGTTATTTGAACTAAGGGTTGGGTCTTCAATTCTGTTCCCTTGGTCTATATGTCTGTTTTTATGACAATACCATGCAGAGTTTGTTAAGATGTTTTTGTAGTGTAGTCTATCTCCAGAAGTGTTTCTTTTGCTGAAGATATTTTTGGACAGCCAAGGCCTTCTGCCATTCTGTATGAATTTTGAGTTTATGTTTTCTATCTCTGTTGAGAATGATGCTGGAATTTTTACTGGTATTCTGTTGGATCTGCATATTGCTTTTTGGTAGAATTGCCATTTTCATGATATTAATTCCACCTGTACAAGGGCATGGAAGGTCCTTTTTCCCTCTCAAGTCCTCCTTGATTTCATTCTTGAGTGTTTTTATGTTTTCATCATATAGGTCTTTCACTCCCTTGGTTAGTTATTCAAAGTATTTGATTTTTTTTGTGTGTGGTTATTGAAAACAGGACATCCTCACTGACTTGTTTTTCTGCATATTTGTAGTTTGCATATAGGAAGGCTACTGATTTTTGTGTGTTGATTTTTGTATCCTTCCATTTTGCTGAAGGAATTTATCACCTTTAGAAGTTTTATGGCAGAGTCTTTCAGGTCACTTATATATACATTCACGCCATCTGCAAATAGGGCTAGTTTGACTTCTTGCTTTCCAATTTGAATCCCTTTTATATCTTTCTCCTGCCTCATTGCTTGGGCTAGGACTTCTACTACTATGTTGAAGATCAGTGGTGAGAGTGGACACCCCTGTCTTTTTCTGATCCTAATGGGAACTCCTTGAGTCTTTCCCCATTAAGTATGATTTAGGATTTAGGTGCTTTATATATAGACTTTATTATGTTGAGATATAATCCCTTCATGTCTAGTGTCTCCAGTGATCTGATCATGCTGTTGTTGTATTTTGTCAAAGGCCTTCCCTGCATCAATTGAAATGACCATGTGGTTCTTATGTTTAAGATTATGTGGTGTTTTACACTGATTGATTTCCATGTGTTGAACCATCTCTGCATCCCTGGGATGAAACTTATTTGATGGAAGTGAATAATGCTTTTGCTGTGTTTTTTAATTCAGTTTTCAAGGATTTTTTTCAGGACTTTTGCATTCAAGTGCATCAGGGATATAGATCTATGCTTTTTATTTACTTATTTATTTATCCATTTACTTTGAGAGAGACAGAAAGAGAGAAAGG
Organism: Orientallactaga sibirica; assembly: GCA_036365145.1. Lineage (NCBI taxonomy): Eukaryota > Metazoa > Chordata > Mammalia > Rodentia > Dipodidae > Orientallactaga > Orientallactaga sibirica. The sequence goes on from JAEOAD010000027.1 coordinate 6,510,644, forward strand.
CACACCAGGGCCTTTCAGCCAATGTGAAGGAACTTCAGACGCATGAACCCCCCTTGTGGGTATGCATGGCATGGCATGCTTGTGTTACTGTTGCATGTGGCTGGTTATATGTGGGATCTGGAGGATTTGAACAGGAGTTCTTAGGCTTCACATGCCAGCACCTTAACTGCTAAGCCATCTCTCCAGCATGGTCTGTTTTGTTTTGTTGTGTTGTCGTTTTTGCACCTCTATTTTTGGTGTTAAGGTGATACTAGGTTCATAGAAGGATTTGATTTCCTGTTTTCTAATTATGTTAAAAATCTTGAGAAAATGTTTCTTCAGTTTTCCAGTGACAGTTTGGTAGAATTCACCTGAGAATCCACAAGGTCCTAGTTGGCCCCCTCTTAAAGGACCCAGCAGAGAAAAAAAAGCCAAAAGCCAAAAGCACAACTACTCTGCACACTTCAGGAACTCCAGGGAGAACTAGGCACTTTGCATATCTTTACATTGGAATTTCAAACCCACCACCACACTTTAAAATCTGCCCAATGACACTTCCTCCAGAGAGGCGGCTGCAGATCAAAACTACAAATTAATAAAACACTGAATATATTGGGGGCAATCTATTCAAACTACCACATTCTACTCCTGGCCTCCAATAGATTCAAATCCAATACACATTGTAAATTGTATTAAGTCCAATTTCAAAGGTCCCCACAGTCCTTACCAACATAGATAGTTCCAAAGTCCCAAGTCTCCACTGAGACTTAAGATTGTCTCTTAACTGTAAGTCCTATAAAAGCAAACAAGTTACATACTTTCAACATATAAAGGCACAGAGTAAATCTTTTCAAGTAGTATAGGGCATAGCAAGGAGAGACTAGAACAATGAAAACTCAACCACCATCAAGCAAACATCAAACTTCTACAGTTTAAGTACAATAGAACTAGAGACTGACAGTCTCCAGATTTTCCAATTCTGCCCATCCAGCTGGGCAGAGTAGCCAGGGAAAACTCATATCCCAGGCCAGCAGTAGCCCTTGCACAGTCCTGGTATATCCAAAACATCTTCCATGCTCCTTCCAAAGGCTGTTCCAGCTTGTTCATGAGGATCATCCCACCCTGCCTATATGCCGCATCTCAGCAGTGGCTCTGCTGAGGAAGGAGGCATAGGGTGGGAAGGGAGGCCTGCCTGGGTGCTGGTGACAGGGATTGGTCATACAGGCCCTGAGCCCACAGGCCCCAAACACACATTGCACCTCTCAACCTCCTGGAGCTTACAGGCCCCAAACATGCTGTACCCCTCTTTCTAAGTATTGACAGCCTGTTTGGTTTGACTTTTACAAGGAGATGCAGTAACTTCCTGCTATACATTAATCTCATAAAGGTTCAGGGCTCTTGAACAAGGTTTAGATTGTTATCAATGAATGGCATTTCCAGGGACAGTGATATGACTCAGGTATCATTCTTCAGACCAGCAAAGTTCTGCAATTCCAGTCCTTGGTTTTATCAATCTTTGATAACGAAAGAGGAACCCAGCCATAAAGTTCTCTAATCCTGCTAATACCTGTTAAGCAATCTGAAGTTACATACCATAACTTTACTTCTTTTTTAAAAATTTATTTTATTTTTATTTTTTTATTTTTTGGAGAGAGACACAAAGAGAGACAGACAGAGAAGGAGAGGGAGATAGATAGAGATGGGCGCGCCAGCAGTCTCTCAGCTGCTGTAAACAAACTCTAGATGTGTGCGCCCCCTTGTGGTCAAGTGCGGCATTGCGCCCTTGCATCACTTTGCATCTGGCTAATCGTGGGACCTGGAGATTGGAACCAGGTTCTTAGGCTTAGCAGGCAGGTGCCTTAAAGGCTAAGCCATCTCTCCAGCCCAACTTTACTTCTTAACAAGACAATAGCTACTGATTATTTCAATAAATATAAAACAATTAACGTATTCTTATTAACTTCCTCAACACTTCAGCATATATTTTTACATTAACATTTTGTGTTACTTATTTCTGTTTATTTATTTAACATAAATTTGCATCAAGATGATTTCCAGTTAATTTACAATATTATTTATCTGTTTTTATTTTTAATATTTTTAATCCACTGTTGTTACTTAGAATTACATTTTTAAAGACAATGTCTAGCTATTAAGACCAGATTGACCTCAATATTTTTATATCTCAGTCTCCCAGGTATCTGGGATTTCAGGTGTATACTATCGCATCTGGCTTTACAATTGTACTTTTAGAGAATTTCTCAGACCATTACATGACCCATTATCTCTTCAGAAATCCTCTAATGTCCTATAAGCAGTGAAGTCTGCAGGCTGCAAGGAAGCAAGTGCCGGAGGTCTGTTCTCCCTCAGAACCATATAGTTGATGGCCTCGGTGTGGTATCTGACACCACTGAGGAGCCCTAGGGTACTGATCCCTTATGCTATAACCTTTCTCTGTTCTATATTTTCCTCATCTGTCAGGAACTGTAACACATGTCTGCAAGATTCTTCTTGGAACAGTAATATCTTCAAGACCTGAAGATTCAGTTACTCCTTTAGCTAAAAACAAGGATTTTTTCAAAAATTTATTATCTCCTTAGATGTTTACCATAAAAGAACTTATCTATGGTTTTAGATCTCTTTTCCCATTTAAATATGTGTCTTTTGTTAGGCATTCCCTGTGTATTCAAGTCCTTGTGCCATTGTGATTTTCTTTAGTGACCATATAGAAAAGTGGAGCAATACAGCCAGAATACAGTGGATCAGTCCCAGCATCCACTAGATGTATTTTCAAATGTGCTCACTGGGTTCTTTCTTCATGCATGTGGTAAGAGCACATTTCTCCAGCTTCACTCACTAACATAAGGAATAGATGGTGTTAACAAGAAAATGAGAGCCTAAGTAACATGCCACTTGTGCACCAAATCATTTCATCACCAGTGCATGATGATCAATGTTTCCTAAGTTTGCTGTTGATCATGGAAGTATGAATCAAGGTGACATTTCCTTCAACCTAAGTCATTCACTTGGACAACTAGGGTCTCCCTATATATATGCTTTGCATGAGTTTGAGAGAAAAGCAGCTTGTTCTGAAGCCACTGAGATTTGAGGGTCTGTTTGTTAACTGAGTGAACCTGACTTATAGATCAGGTAAGCATGTCAGTTCTGGAACAATGCTGTGTAAAAATGCAGGCCTTAGGATATGCTCCTTATGTGACCTGGAGCAAGTTAGTGAGCTAAGTTCTCCATTACTAAAGGGTGTAATAATAGTTTAGTACTAATGTGTAAACTTATTATAATTGTCATCTAATATATAGCTAACACACAAATGCCCTGTCTCTCTCTCTCTCTCTCTCTCTCTCTCTCTCTCTCTCTCTCTCTCCATATATATATATATATATATATATATATATATATATATATATATATATATATAGTGCATATAGTAAAATATGATTACATCTTTGAACTCACTCTCACTTAATATGTTCTTGTTTCACTCCTTGTATTGTCTCACTTATTTCCCACTATATTCTGTTGACATATTGTCTTTTCTTTGTCTTCTGATTCCCAGAATGATGGTAACAAGTAGAAAAGAATGTTATAAAATAATCCTCCATTTTCGGAGGTTTCATGTCCTAATGTGTACTTTCGCTCTTGATGTTCCACATAGAATCCTTTTCCTTCAGCAATTATTTTCAGAAATCTATATATTTTTCTTGTTTTTTGTCGTCCTTCTTTCCTTCCATTTTTTTTTCTGAGGGGACTACTGTACCCTGACCTATTATTTGCATCTGAAACTGGGTCAGGAGCAAAGGTGGTATATGGGAACTGTCTGTACTTACCTTTCATTATTTTTTCTATTTACAAAAAAAAAAAAAAAAACAATGAAATTATGCCATTTTCAGGAAATGATACAACTAAAGATCAACATATTAGATGAAATAGTAAACCTGTTAGATTAAAAAAAAACAAATATCACATTTTCTTTCATTTGAGGAGTTAAGCATTTTATATAGATGAGTAAAAATGTGTGTGTGTGTGTGTGTGTGTGTGTGTGTGTATGTGTGTGTGTAATGAAGAAGGAATTACAATTAGCAGGAGAGGGAGAGGAGAGACAGTGGAGGATATGGGGGATAAGTATGGTCAATATATATGACATACTTGAATGAAAATGTCCCCATGACAACCATCATTGTATACAATGAAAATATGTACACAAATAAAAATAGTGCTTAAAATAAAGTCTATTTCTTGTAGTCTATGCTCTTTCAGTTCTGTCTATCTATATCAAAAAATATAACACAGTAGTGTTCACACTCACGAACCAAACACTCTTTTCTATGTTATCATGATGAGTCATCATGATTTCTTGTGATTTTGGTTATAATTTCTAGAAAGCTTTTGATGCCATGTGAAATGTCTTTTGAATTGGATATACTACATTTGGTTTCTATTTCTAACATCAGTATTCATTAGATTACTACTAAATAAGTACAAACTTCCTTGAGAATTCTAAAAACAATGCAAAAAAGGAAACACAATATTTTTTAATTAAGTGCATTCAAGAACAGACAATAAAAGGAAGAATAGTGAGGCCAAAAATGATTTGCCAAGCAGAGTGAAATAAGCACTAATTTTCTAATACTTGTGTAGCTCAGGAGACAAAAGACAAAGCCCATACTGTTGCCAAGGTTAAGAATCTCATAGAAGATGTGTAATGAAGCAAAAATAAATCTACACACCCCAGAACTGAAAGACATTTAGTTGCTAGCATTAAAGTCTGGCACAAAGTAGTAGGATAAGTACCTTCCATTGTGAATTTGTGATCATTGTCTGACACAAATAAGGGCTTGAAGCCCAAGGTGACACTTTCTATGTGTTGTGGGAAAAAAAAAATGTTTAAGCTAACTATATTGTTTAAAATGTTCCTAAACTCAAATCTTTCTCACATGCCTAACATTTTTATTCTTTAAAAGGAAATTGACAATAGAAAATAAGAATAACAAGTATATAATTTGAATAAGTTATACAGTAGAAAATGAGGAAAAGTAATAGGACAGAGGAAGGAGACATAAGAATTTGAAAGATTTCAACTCTGTTAAACAAAAAGTAAAGTATAATTTGGAAATGATGTTACTTTAAGGGATCCTTGTGAAAAGTTGTATTTGAATGCTATGAATGGCAAATCAATATTTAGAAAAACCAATAAAGAGTATATTCAATAATTTGATGTTGAAAATAAAATGCAATTGCAATAATACATTGTTAACCTAAAAAAAGACACAGAAAAAAATAATAAAATGAAAAAAAAATTAAAAGGCAGAGATTGTTAGATTGTATAATGAAGTTTAGTATAGAACATCTAAGTGTAGTATGGAAAACACTCTGGACACATCTGAGGATCACAATTTCCTAGTGATGGGGCTGGAAGTGGGACACACTTCTGTGAGTCCTACCTCCAGTTCCTGTACAGGTTCTCACAGTAAAAATCAAAGAAGAAAAATCTTGGCTATCTGGAGGTGGGAAAAGAGAAGGAATCACTTTGAAAGGCATGAGAGCATTCGGCTAGATCCAGCAGGCCTTTGCCACTAGAAGCTATTTCATGAGAGGAAACCTCAAAAGGTTGTTTTATTAAACCTTGCCCAACCTAGAGGAAGGTAAATACATAACTCCAGCATCCCATAGCTATCATAGCCATGGTGGCTCAAGCCCTTAATCCCAGCACTCAGGAGGTAGAGCTAGTAGGATCAAAAAAAGACTGAAAACCGAAGTGAGAAGTATTTGTAAAGTTCATAGCTCAGGTTCATTCAAGATAGAGTTCTAACCAGCTGATATCAGGAGATACTCCCTACCTACCACATGGCTAATTATCACATCATTAAAGAATGTTTTACACCAATTTCTCTTGCCCATACATCCTATCTCCATTTCAATAAAAATTACAGCAAATATTAGAAGACAAAACACACATACACACCACCACCACCAACGCTGCCACCGCCTCACGATTAAAGAGAGAGAATAAGCATTAAAACCAGATCTCAATATGACAGGGTTATCAGAACAATCCAGATCATCAATGAGCAAAGAATATTCTGTGAAGGACTCAAAAAGTTAATGTATACAGCATACAATAACAGATGTATAATTTGTGTAGGGGGATATAATTCTAAGAAAGAAATACAGAATTTCTTTGATGTGCTCATTATGATACTGGACAGAGGTGAGGGAAGAATCTTTGGACTTGAAGATATGTTACTAGAAACTTCTATCATGAAAGAGCAAAGGGAAAAGAAACTGAAAACACAAATGAGTACACACACACACACACACACACACACACACACACACTGTGGGCCAAGTACTTAAGGTATAAGAAGTAAAATGGTAAGAGTCAAAGGAGAGTAAAACAATAAATAAATTTCTCACCAATTATTGTCTGATAGCAATCTAGAATTCAAATTTAGGAAGCTTAGACAATTCTAATCTAAAACAGTATCAAAAACAAAACAAGTAAAGAAAAATAAAACTATACTAAAGCATGCCATATTCAAACTGAAGGAAATCAAAAGTTAAAAAAATCTTGAAAGAAACTAGAGGTTTTAAAGAATTGGTTTAAATAAATAAAAGATGGCTGGAGATATGGCTTAGCAATTTGCCTGTGAAGCCTAAGGACCCAGGTTCGATTCCCCAGTACCTACATAAACCAGATGCACATGGTGGCACATGCATCTGAAGTTACTTGGCAGTGGCTAGTGGCCCTGGTGCACTCATTCTCTCCCTCTTTCAGTAAATAAACAACAATGAATTTAAACAAATAAAAGACTTGTGTGTGGCTTTCAGCACTGAGATTAGCTAGAAGGAAGTACAATCAAATATTTAGTTTTAAAAAAAGACCCTAAAATTTTGCATCCTTCCAAATTATCCTGTAAAAATGAAGAAAAATACAGTTTTCTTCAGACAAAAATATGTTGAGCCTCTTCATATCTCTTTCTCAAATAAATAAATAAAAATAATATATAGGGCTGGAGAGATGGCTTAGTAGTTAAGGCGCCTGCCTGCCAAGCCTAAGAACGCCCATTTGCTCTCCAGGTCCCATATTTAGCCAGATGTAAAGTGACACAAGCGTGCAATGCCGTGCTTGCCCACAGGGGCGCGCATGCATCTAGAATTCATTCGCAGTGGCTGAGAGGCCACTGGCACGTCCATTCCCTCTCTCTCTGCCTCTTTCTCTCTGTCTCTGTTCCTCTCTCTGTCTCTCTCAATAAAAAATTAATAAAAATATATTAAAAATTTTTTAATCTTGGAAAGTCTTTAAAGAGACAGAAAATGGTGCAAAGTAGTAACTCAGATCTACATAAAGAATGAAAAGAGCATCAAAGAAGAAAGTGTGAGAATAAAATATACTTCTTTTCTTAATTTGACATAATAGATAACTTTTCAAAATAATAATGGAAAGTGTTTAATTGTGCATGTTAAGCTACTTACATTTGTGTATATATGAATATGATTTTATGTAGTTATATACACTTACAGACAGTAAAACAGTGATGGCAATAGTAAAAAATATAGGATGGAAAAATTAGGAGTACTGGTTATTTTGAGGTACCTATATTACTTCTGAAGCAGAATAACATTATTTGAAGGCGGGCTTGGATTAGCTTAAATGTGAAAAAGACAGAATAGTTGATGTGACATTCCTGAAAAGGGCAAAACAGTGGAGACAGTAAAATGATCAGTGGTTGCTCAGAGTTAGCAGGGAGGTCTGAACAGGCAGAAATCAGGGGATTTTTAAGATAGTGAAATTATTCTGTATGATGTTTTTACAGTGACTGTATATAATTATGTCTGTCAAAACTCATAGAAATACCAAAAGTGAATCCTAATGTCAACTATGAACTTTGTGTGATAACAGCATGTCAATGTAGGTTCTTTAATTGTAATAAGCGAACACGCTGGGGCACAATATCCATCCCAAAGAAGGTTATATATATGTCAGGTAGAGGGGGATATGGGAACCTTCTTTATTTCCACTTAATTTGATGTGAATTCAAACTACTTCAAAAATATAGCCTAACACACACACATATGAAAATTAGATCATGAAAAATTAACAATTGTAGTTCAAGACTTCAAAACTTTTCAGTCATCCACAGACTAAATAACAAAAAAATTAAGGATGTATAGGGTATATGAGTACAGGTTTATTTTATGGTTTTGTGTGTGTGTGTGTGTGTGTGTGTGTGTGTGTGTGTAAAGTGGTGGTGTGGTGTGTGTGTGTGTGTGTGTGTGTGTGTGTGTGTATGTACCTTTATGGACCCCATGTACTTACCTGCGCTGGATGTGTTCAACTGTAGTGGTCAGAGCAGAGCATAGCATCAGAGTTCCACTCTGTCATTCTTCTGCCCTTTCTTATTTGAGCTGGAGTCAGTTACTGAACCCAGAGCTTGCCCAGCTGCTTACATGCATTCTGGAGATTTGAACTCAGCAGTCTCAGACAGTCTCAGACTGTCTCAGACTGTTCTCAAGGCCCTCATCATTGTGTCAGAAGAGCACTTAACCATTGAGCCATCTCTCCAGTCCCAACATAAGAGCTTTTTTTTTTTTTTTTTTTTTTTTCGGTTTTGCGAGGTAGGGTCTCACTCTGGTCCAGGCTGACATGGAATTAACTATGTAGTCTCAGGGTGGCCTCGAACTCTCAGTGATCCGCCTACCTCTGCCTCCCGAGTGCTGGGATTAAAGGCGTGCGCCACCATGCCCGGCTATGAGAGCTCTTTAACCAACTTAATTGACATAGTGTTCCACATAGTTATGACAAGTGCAAAGATATCATTCACCAGGGTTTGCTGCAACATTTCGATGCATTTGTTTAGACCATTGTCTGACTACAATAAAAATTAAATTACAAATTACCAATAGGAAAATAAGTAGGAAAATACACATTTGAAAACTAAATAACATGCTTCTAAATAATTAATGTCAAAGAAGTAATAAAAGAAAATAGAAAACATTTTTTAAATAAAACCAAAATACATCAAAAATATGCAGGAGAAACATTGAAAGGTCACAGAGAAATCCAATGCTTCAATTATTTATAATGGAAAAGATTTCAGGTTCAAAATTAAGAATCTAGGTTTTCATTAAAATATTTTGGAAACAAAAAGGCAAACTAAGCATGAGCCAAATAAATATTAAGTATATAATATGTATAAAAATATAAAATAGTTTCTTAAAAATATATAAAATTAATTGAAAAAATAGTTTTCAGAAAGCTCAGTTAACATTAGAATCATATAGCTAGACTAAATGAAGAAAAGAAGGCTCAAATTGCTAATTGTCTGAGTCATGTTAGACTTCAGTAACAGTAGCAGATGTAGTAGGGGGGTGGTGTTTAAATTTATTTCTGACAGTTCAGGGATTGTGAAGCCCAAGGTCAAAGTGCAACCTGATTGGATTTCCTGTTGCTTTCTTCCTGGTTCGTAGATAATGGTCTTCTGTCTCCCTATGACCTCTTTTGGCAGGAAGAAAAAGCATGGGCAATCTCTCTGCTTTCTCTTCATCAGACACTAATCCAATCACAAGACCCATCTTCATGGCCTCATCTAACCCCACAGTGCTCCCCAAAGGCCCATCTTCAATTATCTCATTGGGATTAGAGCTGCAACATACACTTTCTGAAGCAACACTATTTTATGTTGTAACATTGCTATTCCAAATGAAAGAAAGATCATTATAGAAAAAAGATTTAAAGAGTGAATCATATGAATAATGATGCTAGTATACAAGCAATTTAGGTAAAAATACACGAGTTCATTAATTCAATGACAAGAATTGTCAAATACCACTCATGAAAACTTGAATGATAATGTGTCAAATGAATGTGCAGATAACATTCTTCACATTAAGAAAACTCCAAGCCCCTGTGATTTCACAAGTGAATTCTATCAATCACTTAACCCTGTATATTGTCTTTAAGAAAAATGGAAAAATACCAAGTGTTTTTCTGCATATGGTAGTATTTCTGTTTATTAGCTCTTTATTCATTGCTGCATGGTAAATTCAACAAAATGTAATGGCTGGAAAATATTTACTTCTACACTTTCTAGGAATCAAGAATTCAAGAGAAAATGAACAAGGTTTTTCTAGCTTACCAGAGCCTTTAAAAGATTGTAAGAAATGTATTGACCATATTAAGAGGCATCTCTGGGATCAACTAGGAGATGTTTTTCTTCTAAATTTTCACTTGCACAAGCATTTTCAGATCTCAGAAGATGAACTTCTGAACTTAACATGCATACTATCCCACAGGATTGCCTCACAGCACTATAGCTGCCTCCTCCAGAGCAAGCGGTCCATGCGAGAGAAGAAACAAACCCAATGGTGGTCATGGTCTTTCAGAATCTAATTTCAGATATGAGATCCAATCATTTCTGCATTGTCCTGTTTTTGTTTTTTAGAGGTGATGACTCAAGTCTGCTCTTAGGAGAAGGTATTACACAGTGAATACCAGAGAGTGGCAATGATTGAGATGACTCTAATAGTCACCATGACCATGATGTGAAAAACAAATAGTTAAAATTGTAATGCAAGATTCCTCCTGAGCTCAAATATCAAATACAATGATAGATAAAAACAGTGGCCAGGACCCGTTACAGTTTATCTGATAAATATGACTTGATATTTCTGAATTAATCAATGTAATTAACCACATTAATAGTATTAAGGGGGTCAGAGAGATGGCTCAGCTGTTAAAGGTGCTTGCTTATAAAAGTCTGACGAGCCAGGTTTGATTCCCCAGTACCCACATAAAGCCAGATGCAGAAAAGTGGCACATGCATATGGAGTACGTATGCAGTGGCAGGAGGCCCCAGTGTGCCCATTCTCTTTCTATCTGCCTCTTTTTCAGTCTATTTATCTCAAATAAATAAATAAATATTTTTAAATTAGTATTAAGGATAAAAACCTGTGTAATCATTTCAAAAGTCATAGTGACCTAAACTGAAATACAAATGAGCTTACTAAATCTTATTAAGAGTACAACCCCCCAAAAAAGAAAAGAAAACAGGAACAACTAACTAAGAAACTTAGATGTAATATCATGGTGAATATTTGAATATTTCCTTCTAAGATTGATAACAAAATTGCAAGATATAAGATAACATATTAATATCATTATCGACCTCTAAGCCTCAAAACAGTGGGAAGTTGAAATTAAATAAAGTTTATTGAATATTTATAAATGCATCAAAATGTTCAAAATATTTGGGACTGAATTAAAAACTACAGGTGAATGACCTGTAGATATATCAAAAACTACAAAACACTACTGAAAGAAATTAATAGATAGATGAATAGAGTAATACACTTTATGAATTAGAAAACACAAAGGTTTAGATTCATCAGTACTCCTTATTTTTGTTTGTAGTTTCAAAGCAATTGTATCAATTTCCCAGAAGGTTTTTTGTTTTTTGGCGGAAGTGAAAAAATTCTCAAAATTGCACAGAAATTTTGAAAATATGATATAGCCAAATGGCATTGGAAAATGAAAATTTGAAGCAACTGTTATGTCTTATAGGCCGTGTGTGTGTGTGTGTGTGTGTGTGTGTGTGTGTGTGTGTTGGGTGTGTGACAGAGAGAGGTCTAAGTATGTACATACATGATAGGCTAGTAATTCAGGCTTTATCCATATGTCACTACTATCCTGAACACTGAAAATGTGGTGATTGGGATTAAGAAACTAAACTGTAAATGTATTGAATTGATAAAGTTCAATTTAAGTTTCTATGTATGGCTGAATCTCTTTGATTAGGCAATGCAGATATAGCTTAAAAAATCAAGACAGAAACCCACAGATGTATGGCTGATTGATAGTTGACAAAAATAATAATTTCATGAGGAAAAGAATTTTCTTGCATTATATGTGATTGAACTTCTGTAAGTCCACATACAGAAAAAAAATAGCCACCTACTTTAATATCCTTTATATAGATATATATTTTTTCTAGAATAAAACATAGAATAAACTCTTGGCAATTTTAGTGAAAGATAATTTTCTTAAATAAAATTTTAAAATGTAAACTTTTAAAAAATTAAAATATTTATCAAACTAAAAAATTTCTACTCTTTTGAAATGAAAAATATATTTGCAAAACAGATTCTCACAAGAAGATTAAATCTAAATTCATAACTCTTATAATTCAATAATTAGAATGTATTCATCTGAAATGAACAGGCTATTTTAACAGACACTGCACAAAATAAGTACAAAAAAATCAACAAAAGTTAAAAAGGGTGATGAGCACCAATAATTGTTAGGTTGATGGAAATTAAAACTGAAATGAGATGCATCTACTCACATAGCAGAGTGGTCAATTTTTAAAGATAGAAAATACCATAGTTAGTGAGGATGCAAAACAATTGAGTTCCTGTACACTGCAGATAGTAGTCTGAAGTAGTGCAGCTATCAAAAGAATGGAATTTGCTTTTGGAACCAAATATGCACTTCACATATGACCTAGCAATTCTTCCAAGCATGTCATAAGATTAATTCAAGTATCTGTCAACAAAACATGGAAAATAATGTTTATGCAAGACATACTATTTAGTACCTATAAGATGGCGCCTCAGTCATCACTAAAAAAATGAACTCATACATCCTAAATCATTAATTACTCTCAATGATATTTTGTTGAGTGAGATAAGCCAGGGGTGAAAGAGTTTAATATCTGATTTTATTTGTTAGGAAAGACAAACCTAATGCACATTGATAGAAAATAGAACAGTGGTTGTTATGGTTGTTGAGGTTGGGGATTAGCAAAATTTGAGGTGATGAAGATAATTTATATATTGATTGTGATAACAGTTAAATGGATGCTTATATCTACTGAAGTGTATGTGTAAATCACATGCATTTTATTGATTACAATTCGACCTCAAAAGATATCAATATTAAATTGAAATAGACTACATACTCCAATGAAAATTTGTTAATAAGATAAAAAATTTTAAATCTATTATATGCTATTTAAAAGTCATTTCCAGGGCTGGAGAGAATACTCAGTGTTTAAGGTGCTCGTCTGCAAAGCCTAACAACCCACATTCAGTTCCCCAATATCCATGTAAAGATAGATGCACTAAGTAGAGCATGCATTTGAAGTTCATTTGCCAAGGCTGGGGGCCCTGGTGCGCCCATTCTCTATGTCCATCTGTCTTCTCTCTCCTGTTTGCAAACAAACAAATAAATATCAAATATTAAAATCAGACATTTTATTTATTTATTTATTTATTTATTTATTTATTTATTTATTTATTTAGAGGTAGGGTCTCGTTCTAGCCCAAGCTGACCTCGAATTCACTATGTAGTCTCAGGGTGACCTCAAATTCACAGTGATCCTCCTACCTCAGCCTCCCTAGTGCTGGGATTGAAGGCATGCACCCACCACCCCTAGCTAAATAAATATTTTTTTTAAAGTTATTTCCAAGGACAGTGGGCTCAGAAAAAAATAGAGCAATAATTGTAAATACAGCTGTAATGAGTAATGAAAGATATACATGGACTGAGTGGAGTAAAAGGTAACACAGTATCTGCAACATATTGTTATCATGTATATTGATGATAGAGTCAGCAAGAAACAACACACTGCTAAGGCTAATCAATGACACTGTGGTGAGCGATAGAAGAATGGCTCCAATACAGGCACAACAGCAGGAAGTAAAAAAAAAGGAAAAACTGAGGAACACAACCTCAAACACAATGACAATGTGTCTAAAAGGACTCTTTTGGGAACAAGAGAAAAATGGGACAATCTCTTCCATCCTTTGTGTCTTCCTCCAATACCTCTCCAATACAAGCCATGCAGATGCTATAAATAGAAGTCGCTCTCCCAGGCCACTGAGCACAGAACAGGGCATTGTATGAGGGGTGCAGGGCACACATATCAATTGGCCCAAATGTCACTCTGAAAACCTCAGCACAAAATAGAAAGTTAGAACTAATTCCTCTCTTTCTCTCTATTTCTATCTTCTCTCTCTCCATCTCTCTCCCTCTCTCTCTCTCTCTCTCTCTCTCTCACACACACACACACATGTTTATGTGAATGCTTTTACAGATGTGAAGAAAATAGTGGAAAAACAGAACATTACTAATATTGACAAAAAGCAGCAGAATTTACAATAATTTGAGAAATACAATGTTTTTGTTTAAGTCATGTGTATCAATATGCATATATCACCTTTATATCTTACAAATATATACGAAAATAAAATGGCATTATGCCAATCACCTGTGTATAAGTACATACTCAATTTGACTTCACAAGACTATAGATGTTAATAGCAGTGGTTCGCCCCATCAGGCTCTTTTCTAATAGTTAAAGAAAAAGATTTTTAGACTTGCTCTAACTTCTTCAGAGGGTGATTCTACCCACCACAATGGGTTTAGGCTCAAACTTCATGGACCTCACTCTCTCCATTATTGGTTTCCTGAGCATTCCAGCTTTCCCAACAACTGAAGGTGTATCATTGCCAACTCTCAGTATGGAAGTTAGGCAATACTGTTAGCACTATGTATGTTCAGAATCCCTGGGTTCTCCAAAGATTTGGGGATGTCTCCTCAAATATTATAGCTGACCTTCCCATTGTCTACCATAACCAGCTTAGGGTAGCAGAAAAGACACTGTATCCCATCTGCTGCCTCCTTGAAGACACGCCTTAGCTCACCCACTGTCCCCCAAGCCTTTAGCGGGAGAAAGGTGAGGCACTTTTCACACATTTTGAAGGAGTTATACTCCTCCATGGAGTGTGTCCATTGTTGGCCATTGGTAAAGCCCACAGCTACAGCTTGCAAGTCATAGTTCTGGATCTCCAATACTCAAGAAAGCCTTGGCTATCATCTGGATCCTAAAATCAGATGACCATGAGTCCTTGGTGATCGAAAAAACAACAATGTTGGGATTAATCAAAACTATGGGGCTTTTAAGGCTGGAATGAATTCATTTATGTCATGAGATGGTTGTAAGTTTATGGGGACCAGGGGCAGAATGTGCTAGATTGAATCAGATGTCCCACATAAGCTCATGTGTTTTTTACTTTTGTTCCCCGGCTAGTGGCAATTTGATGGGTAGATCCTTGTTGGGGGAAGCATGTCATTAGGGGGTGGGCTTTGGAGTATGATACCCGCACTTACCCCTTGCCAGAGCTTGGCTCATTCTTTTGTTGTTATCTTCCATCTTCTATAGCAAGAAATGATATCAAGCCTCTGCTTAGAGCCCATCCTTTCCCTGCCATCCTAAAGCTTCCCCTCCAGATCATAAGCCAAAGAAACCCTCTCCTCTCATCAGCTGCTTTCGGTCAAGTATTTTCTCCCAGGAACAAGAAGATTATTGAAACAGATTCCTGTTCTCCTGTCTAAGCAGTTGCTTCAACCTCAGCCAGGCTTTGCCCAGAACTAGGCACTAGCGTTTTGCCAGGTACCTTCCATGATCCTGACTATGCTCAGGGCCAGTCGAGCTCTTAGACAAGTCCGTACTCTCGGGTGAAGCTTCTCTGCACAGTTTTTGAATTTTTTACAAAAATACTTAGTTTCTTCCTTATATTAAGTTAACAAAAAAAAAAAAAGAAAAACTGTCTGAAGCAGAACAAAAACGCTATAGACTCACAAATCATGATTATGCATAAAACACTCAAGTACTATGCATGACCTCTGAAATGCAGGGCTGGGTTGCCATGCTCTGCTAACAGAGATCAGAGTTGTTGCAAGCTGAAAGTGTATGTCTGTACATTCACGTATGTGCATAATTCGCATAAATTTTTCACATGAAATGATTTTTTTTAATGAAAATGAACAAAGGGATCTCTCATGGATTCAACCCTGATGCCTTCATGGACATTATTCTCATGGGCGCCTGGTTCTACCTGCTTCCTCATTGATCATTCTCCGGGTTTACATCTGAAGTGAGTGTTGGAGAGCTTGCCCTCTCTGGGGATAGCAGAGCTGGTCTGACCTGCTTTCTGCTGGGGCATACTTGGGAGACAGAAGCGTGTTTGACTCTACAGTCATCATTATTTTGAAATGTAATTCAATAAAGAAAACCATTTCAATTTTCTGATCTATTTGCTTTCAGTCCGTTTCATATTCCAGTTAGCATACCCAAAGTTTATTCTTAGTCATAGTTCTCAAGCCAAATTGATTTATTTTCTTCTAGCTCTGCTGCCCCTCTCCTTTAGTGTAATGATGAATACCTTCAGGCCATCTGAAATAAGAGGTGGAAAGATCACATCCTTTATCTGATCTCTTTTGTAGGGATAAATCTCTTTGTTCTCTGAGAAGTTTTACTGAGCCTTTGATGCTCAAAGTATTTTTCAAACTTATCTCTTACTCTCTGAGGTCTAAGAATAATTCACCTTTTCGAAGCCTTGGAACCTCCAAATGTATAGCCACTCAGTTCCTCTTGTTTCTGGTTATAAACCAGTCATTTTTTCCCTTGAGTTTGTCTCTTTAACACTTAACCAAAGACAGTCAAGAGTAGCCAATCTTTCCCTCCCGCCCTTTCTCTCTCTCTCTCTCTCTGTCCCTCTCAAATCAATAAATAAAATATTTTTAAAAGCAGGCTAGAGCGATTGCTAAGTGATTAAAAGGTGCTTTTCTGATATTCTAGGTTTGATTCTCCAGTACCCACATAAAGCCAGTTTCACAAAGCTGTGCATTACCTGGATCTCATTTGTAGTAACACGAGATCCTAACATGCCCATTCTCTCTCTCTCTCTCTTTCTCTCATAAATAAATTTTAAAAAATTTATAAAGTAGCAAATATAGTCAGATTATTTTCAGTCATTTAATCTAGCATAGCAGCTCTCAACAGGGGGTAATTATAATGCCCAGGGTAATATTTGACAGCTGCTGAAAACATTTTAGATTATAATGATCAGGAAGATAAGACCAGCACCTAGAGTTTAAAGACCAAACCAAACAATTCCCCAATAATTACCTACTCCTAAATGTCAATTATGCTTCTCTTAAAAAAAAAAAAATGTCCCAGAATCATGGGACTGGCAGGTCCTGTTATTTAGCACTATTTATACACAAGGTATTACTATGAAACATAGGGGATATCCCGTCTATGTTCTGGCTTACTATAGGTGACAATGCTACAGTATGAAATCCTTCAGTACTATGTAACATGAACTTCTATCTTTTCAACACCCCCCACTTCTTTAAAATACACTACAAAGCTAAAGTTATAAATCTTGGGGCTGTTGTGTTAATAATACTTCACTTCAGGATAATTTCTGTCTCAAAGATAGCCCATAGAATGTATAAAGTGTTCTAAAAATTCAGTGGCTAACCAAAGTAACACATGAAGATGAATGTTACTTGTGTTTGTGGACGCATTTCTTTCCATACATGACCGAGAGACTGTAGTTTCTTGCCACCTCTACTGGAAAGAAGAGAAGAGAAAAGAAATGGAAAGGAACATGAGAGAAGTGACAGGCTTGAAATGTACACATGATTTGCATTTCATTTCTTTGACCTGTCATACAGTCTATTCTTGTTTTATTTCTGTGTTAACAGCAATGACCCTATGAAGCTATTTCAGTTCTTTAAAAGGAAGTTATATTTTCCTTCTTTCACCTATAATAAGGCTTTCAGGATAAAATTTCCAATGAACTGGTCAATGAAGAAAATAAACCTGTCCATTTTTGGATGGTTGGTGGCAAATTTGTCATGTTACTTCCTATATTTCCATTTCTATAATTACTTTGCATAGATCTGTCAGATATGCTAACACCTTCAATCATTGTCTCAGGAGCTATACCTCTTTAGTTGGCTCTGAGTATGTGTACTCTGACTTATTTATAAATTTCAAACCTGAATATTCAGTGAGCAAATTTATAATTTCTCTCCCTTGTAGACTTTATTTTAGCAAATTCACTGCTTCCATTTTGTGTTCTGTGAAAAGCGTGCAAAAGCTACATACTGCCATATCTAGAAAGAAGCTACACATTAGTTTTCATGAGAGAACTTTGATACACGAGACAATGCATTAGCCACATCTGTAGATGGTAAAATGGAGGTGACCTCTTTAGTGATGGAATCCACAAAAACAGTCCATGACTGTAAATCCTGCTGTCAGAGACTTGTCACTCCATGGGCATTGGATAGGAAAGGGAGACAATGGCAACATTGGCCCTGGATCCTATATTCCTTATTTACTTACTTATCTAGTGAATTTGGTTTCAGCTGTGGCCTAAGCACCAATTAAAAATCTGAGTGTACTTCAGTGAGCAAAATAGATGAAAACACTCACCTTCTTAGAGCATACATTGAAATGAGAGAAAGATAGATTATGAGCATAGCCAAAATGTAAATTAAGGCTGGGGAGATGGCTTGGTGGTTAAAGGTACTTCCTTGCAAAGCTTGTTGGACTAGGTTCAATTACCCAGTAGTCATATAAAGCCTGATGCAAAGAGTATCACATGCATATAATTCATTTGTGGTAGCAAGAAGTGCTGGCAGCATGGATTTATCCCCCCACCCGCCCTTCATAAATAAATAATTTTAAAGTAAATTATATAAAATATTGAAATACATAGCCATCAGGAAGTCAATACTGACATTGAATCCAGAAGTCAGTTTTTACTGGATTAAAATAAGAATGCACAGAATATTTATTCTGGAAGGGTCACTTTGAAAAGTAAGGAGGTAAGGGTCAAGAAGCCAATGACAGTCTGTTATTTTTTTCTTTAACATAGGAGCGGTTATCGTTTGCTTATTATCCAACATTAAAAGGAGTTTAAATATACAAAATAAAGAACAATTGTAGGATGTAGGAACAGAAACAGCAGAAGGTAGAATTCAGGTCAAGATGTTAAATTGCCCTTCACTAAAGGTTTAATGTGAAGAAAAAATTCCTATGAATATTAGCTACTCCCTGACACCTCCACTTACCTCCAACTTCTTCCCCTCACTGACTTTTTTTTTTTTTTTTCCCGAGGTAGGGTCTCATTCTAGCTCAGGTTGACCTGGAATTCATTATGTAGTCTCAGGGTGGCCTTGAACTCTCAGTGATCCTCCTACCTACCTCTGCCTCCCAAGTGCTGGGATTAAAAGCCCAGCTTGCCCCTCACTGACTTTATATGTGTACATTTTTAATCTGTGAACAAGCAGGTATGCTTTATTGAGTAAAATCACAGGGAACAATATATTCTGAACTAAAGATAAGGGTTTTAAGGTATTTTCATTATTTTTTAGAAGTTTAGAAGTCTACTTCTTTCTGATCCTTTTTCATCTTAATATGACTAACTTTAACAAGGTAGCAAGAGATGATGAAAATTTTAATATCCCATTCAAATATCTTTTTGGATCTTGAGCACTGGGTTTATCTGATCCTGCTTTTGAAAACCCAGCCCTGTGTTAATCTGTTGTATCTGCTCACACCACCTCATTTTTTTTCTCTTTGCAAATGGCACTGATCACGTGAAAGAAAAATAGCAAAGGTTATCCCGCTCTGCAAATAAGGTAACTCATCTAATTCTAATGACTGTGGTCTAATCTTAGCTCTTCCAATAATACTAAAATAATTGAAAACTGCACCATGAACAAGTCTAAAAGCATCAAAGTGACATAAAACTAATTAATCACTATCAATTTAATATGTGTCCTATCCGTTGAACCAGCTCAGCTCCTCTTGACTTTACGGGTGATATTCACTGAGCTCAGCATGTGCGTCAGTTCTCCAGAAAGCAGAGTCTGCCTCTTCTCCACTTATGAAAGTACTTTAATATTGTGAACTCTTCCAATCACAATCCGACAGGTCAATCCCATCATCTTTCAGAGAATATCTCCTTCTCAAAGGGGTGCAAGAACTAGGGATGTGAATTTGCATCACAGAGTTTTGAAAGTATTTCTGGCCTACATTTCCTTTTTGAAATTGTTCATCTTCTCTGAAATTCACATTAGAATCTTTTCAGTGTCATTTCTATTTCATATATTCATTTTCCCTTCATTCATGTATTGTGGGTGGTATTATGTCCAAAAATACAGATAGTCTGTTTTTAATAATGGACATACCCATCTTTCTCAATGTGGTTTTTAATTCAACACATTGATAAGTGCATTAATTATATTTTCTTCCTACCTTGAACTTAAAATTCAGATTCCTTTCAGCTTTTAACTAAGTAGATTCATTTTGTGATCTTAGGGGAGTTGTGTAAATGTTACAGCGATCATTTCTCTATGAGCTAATTTCATATAGTACGATTCCTGGATGCTAGAGAAATGTTTTTATTATCATTAATCTTAATACTTGATTGTTTTGAGCCCTGAGATGTGTAATAAGTATACCTGTCCTACTCTGCTATAGAAAGGACCTGGACCATGATCATTGAAACTGCAAAAGCAGAGCAGGACTATGCAAGAGAATGACAATGACAGGAGAGTCAGAAGTTTAATGTAGAAGTATTGATTTCCTTGTGAAGGGGGCCATCTAGGATATGAAGTATCATAATTCTTATTAGCAGAGTATATCAGTTACTATTTATTGCTAGGGAAAAATACCTGCCAATAAACGACCTTGGCAGGGAGAGTTCATTTTGTCTTACAGTTTCTGAGAGTAGAACCCACATTGTGAAGGCCACACTGCAGGAATCCAGGTTCACATTGTAGCACTGTCAGGAAGCAGGCAAAGAATAACAGATGAGGGCAGGTTAAAAGCCCTCAAGCCCACCTCCCGTGACACACTTCCTCCAGCAAGGCCCCGCCTCTGAACCATTATACTACCTTTCTGAATAGCATCACTGGCTGGAGATCCTGTGAGGCCATTTTACATTCAAACCTCCACAGAGAGCAAGCATAATGCAGTAGCATTAGCATCTCTTTTGACATATACCCTGCCTTTGGAAAACAAACAACATTCCATGACATTTACACATATGTGTGATACTGATATTATTTTCCCAGCTACATCTTCATTGCATAAGCATTCTGAAATGTATAACCACTTGGTCACTCTAGAGCCCCTGGACTCAAGGATTCAAGGGTCCTCTGCAACTTCCTTCGCTGTCAATATACAGTGCTTAAACCATTTTCTACTGAAATGTCATAGACCCTAAGCTTTTTTTTTTTCACTGTTTAAAATATAGTTATTAAAAATATAGCATGATGGCTGGGGAGACAGCTCAGTGGATAAAGCACTTGCTCCTTGTGATGGTTTGTACTTGTAAGGGTTAATAATCTAGGGATCCCAGCAATGAAAGCAGTGAATGAGTCACAGAAATTACTGGGACATGCTGGCCCTGGAACAGGACTTAACACAGAGGAGATTTGGGGGCTTGTAAATAACTTTCCAAACCATAGCCTGATAAGGTCACCTGTAGCACAGGAACTTCCGTCCCAGGTTGCACAAGAACCATTGCCCCAACAGTGCAAACATGCTATCATTAAACCTAAGGGCCATATCTGGGGGAGGGGAAGTCAACAAAGGAAATGGTCCTGTTCCAGTTGCATTCTTCTTTCTCTTTCTTCCCCTATTCTCTGCCTGCTTGCCCCTTCCTTTAAATATCCAGCTTAGCTGCATTTGAGTACAGCAACCTCAAACCCACAAAATGGGGCTCAACGTCCTTCACTGTTCACCTGCTCTCCAAGAAAGAATAGGCTGCTGTTGAGGTTGCATATTCTCTTTACTTTCACATTGCCCTAGTTGGACTCACATGATTATCAATTTGACAGGACCTAGAATGACCTGTGAAGGATTATGTAGATTATGTTAGTTCATCTTTATTATGGTAATCAAGGTGGGAAGGCTCACCTTAACTGTGGACAGCACCATTCCATGGGTTGGGATCCCAGTTATACATGAAGGACAGAGATGGCGGAATGGCACCATTCTTCACTCTGCTCTGCTTCCTCACTGCTGGACTGAATGTGACCTGCTGCTGTCACCATGCCTTCCCTGCCAGGGTGTACTGTACCCTCTTACAAGCTAAAATAAATCCTTCTTCAGCAATGAGAAGTTGACTAATACAGGAAGCTGGTATTGCAAGTGGAAAGATTGCTGTGATAAACCTGACCATGTGGTTTGTAGGCCTTTGGATTTTTGTCATTGTATCTCAACAATAAGAAGGTAACTGATATGTCACTAAAGCCTGAATACCCTAGTTCAATCCCCCCAGACTCCATGCCAAAAGAAGCCTTGGAGGGTTTCTGAAATGGGGGGTGGAGACAGGAGGATTTCCCAGAAGCTCAGTGAGTGAAGTAAAGCAAATAGAAAGCTAAGTTATACCCAGAAAGAGAAACCCTTCCTAAATGAGGTGGACAGTCAAGGAATTACCTGAAAAGATGTCCTCTGACCTTCATATGTGTACCCACACTCTCACCCAAACAAGAACACACAAACACAGAAAGATGCGTGTGTGTGGATGTGTGTGTGCGTACACACACACACACACACACACACACACACACACAGGGAGAGAGGTAAGTTTCACACTGAGATAATCCTTATACCATAGTGGTTTTTTTTTTTTTTTTTTTTTTTTTTGTTTTTGAGATAAGGTTTCATTCTAGGCTGACCTGGGATTCACTATGTAGTCTTAAAGTCGTGGGCCACCATGCCAGCAGGGTTTTTGTTTAGTTTGTTTGTTTGTTTGTTTGTTTGTTTTATCAAATGTGGTGAAAATAGTGCTGCTGGGTGTAGAAGTCAGAGCCATCTAGCATTATTTTTCATTCCTTGTGCCTAAAGCTGTCAGATGGCTATTAAAATTTGAAAACTATCAAAAGTTAGTCTTCAAAAGTATTTCTTCTTTGTGGATGGGTTTATTGTTGACCCCTTAGATTCTATGCTTGGTTTCAGAGGTAACTTTGATCAATAAGATGTTACTGGACATGATACCAGCAAGGCTTGTACATAGCTGATGGGGAGGCCTGTATGCTACAGCACATCATCCCCTTAGGACAATATTCTAGGGATTGCATGCTAATTCCAGCAGGAGGATAAGACACCAGTAGAACACAGCAGAACTCCTGGCAGAGCCCAGATTTGTCAGCTACCCACAGACCTCTGAATAAGTGATTACTATCTTAATCTAGTGAGCTTTGAAAGTTTGATTTAGCAATTTTGACTTAGTTACAACATGTCATATTGTACCATGTAGTAAAATTGTGTTAGTTTTCATATTTAATTTAATGAATATTTAGTTAAATTCAGCTGAGATCCCAAAGAAGCACCATAGGACATTTTTAAAAAATGCAGTAAAACACATGATATTCCAGCTCAATATCTCCCCCGCCCTCCTTTATGTATCTTTCAACTCGTACTTAAGACATTATTTAAGATACAAACATAAGTCACATCACTCACTGTCCTTAATACATTTTTTTTTTTGTCAGACATTATTGGTGCTCTTTTCTATCTCCACTTACAATGCCTCAGCCAAGCCAATTTTAGTTCTATTCTGGGAAATGTATTAAGACCCAATTCAGATTAATAAAGTGTCAAAACAGAAATAAACTCCAAGGGGCTTCCAGTATGTATGACTACTTGGGTGACTCAAGTAGTATGCTCTTGCAGTTATTCCCACCCTTTTTCTTGCATGGAAAATAAACATGTTTTTTGAAGTGCACAGGTATATCAGTCACTTTTGTATCCTTACACTGAACCATGAGGAAAAGGTCAAATGATGTACAAACATGGTGTATCTACCATTGTTGAGTTTCTGAGCAGGAACTGTCTGCATTCTGTTTTAGAGATTCTAGTTACATAAAAAAAAAAAGAAGAAGCTCTTGACTGTCCTGGGCAGCCCTTCATTTCCTGCTGCATTTGTAAGCCTCTCCATTTTCATTCACAGCAAGTTAAAAGTAAAGTGACCACCACAGTACAGAGTCCTCATGTTAACCTCATCAGTCTAGATATTCTTAGTAACCAAATCCATTGCTCATTATATCTATTGCTGTCATATCTCCCACTACCTTTATTAACTAAAAATTTAAAAAATCCATACTTAACATCTATAGATTAATAGCTAAAGTTTTTTTTTTTCCCCTTTACTCAAAGAAACAAAAGATGCTTTAAGATCAAGGTCTCTACCATTGGTGAATGAACAAATGAGAAGTAATTAAAGACGAACTGATTTTGAAAAGGTTAGCCATATATCAAAAGCTCAAAACATCAATATCAAAGAGTCAGTAAAATTTAGGCATAGTGTAAGATACAATTAACTTGTCCTCAGAGGATTAAACGTTCTCCT
This sequence comes from Orientallactaga sibirica, assembly GCA_036365145.1. Lineage (NCBI taxonomy): Eukaryota > Metazoa > Chordata > Mammalia > Rodentia > Dipodidae > Orientallactaga > Orientallactaga sibirica. The sequence continues at coordinate 6,534,866 of JAEOAD010000027.1, forward strand.
GCAAACCTAATTGTGCAGTCTTTCCATGGTTTCTTGCATTTGCAACAGAGATTAGGAAATCGTTAGCTTAATCATTAATTGGTAAAGATTTCTTCCTACCAGTGAATTTTCATTGAATTTTAACACATGATAAACCCCATCTGACATATCAAGAGAAATGATGTGAAACCAGGTGAAACAATAGAAATGCTCTGTTCCTGTTGAGATCTACCAAATAATTCCAGATCAGGGGTCCAATGCTTTTGTGCAAGTGTAAAATTATGCCTGCCCTTGCATCACTGAGAGGTATAAATAAAGCCATACACTTACATGGTTTGTAATACTCACTCTAGGAATAGACTAGTAGGCCCCTTAAATAGAGAGAATTTGAGCTATGCATGTCACATATACCTGATTGACACCAAAAGGTATTCATCTAAATTTGAAACCTGTCTATCTAGAGATGTTTGAAAATTTTTATTGCATTTAGTCATGAAATTTGAATCCTGATGGAGAGACAGTAGATGTGATGTGGCTAGATCATACCAAATGAGTTACTTTTGAAATTAATTCAAGTCAATATTTTGAAAAGGAAATAAAGCCAACTTTTGCTGTAATTTTGCTGAAAATCAAAATGATCAAAATGAAGGCTGCTCTTATCAAAAATATAATTTGCAATTACGTAAACATGAAGGAGAACTATATAGAAGCTAAAATAGATAAAGCCAAGTGAGAGAACTAAAGACACAAAGAAAGTAGCTATAGAAACAGACTGTGGGACAGCAGGCAGCCCAGCCTGCTCTGTGAGAATGTGCACAAGCACAATTGGTGACCAGCCTCCAATCAGGGATGCCTGCTGAGCAGGAGCTGCCTTCTCATTAGTCTGCTAGAAAATGGAATGCTTACTTGTCCCATGTCAGGAAGATAAGGGATGAGTACTTAGTCAAAGAAGTCATTGTTTTTCCCTTTAAAAAGAGAATAAAAGTGAATGGTGATGGGGAGGAACATGGAGAGTAAGGAGAAAGGAAAGCATTCATTTCTCATTCTCACTTGTGCTGCTTCCCAAGTTTCAGTCAAGTGACAAGTGGGAAAATGAAATACAAGAGTTTATGTTATCTGGAACTTGTACTCTCCTATTGACCACAAGTTGATACAAACACTGAGGCAGGGGAGGTGATGATGGCATTAGTAGTGGGAATAGATAATAACCCCAAGTCCATTTGTTTGATTATAGAAAGCTGCTACATCTGTGTTACTTTGAGTAACCAGACCTCAGACATGGTCATTTCATGTCCATTTTTGTGGATTCACAACCTCCAGGATATTTGCTCAAAAGATTCCGTCCTTCTTCTCCTGGTCACGGTGCATATACATTGAAGCTCTCATTCAAGAGATTTCCAATTCAATCTAGGATTAGCTCTCAAGAGAAAAGTCAGAATAGGAATAGATAATTGGGTCATAGATCTCCTTTGTTTTATGTAGTAACCCAAGCACTTTGAAGAATGAAGACATGATGTAAAAAAAAAAAAAAAAAAAAAAAAAAAAAAAAGCACAAATTTCAGCAGACCTATCTTAACCCTCAGTATGACATAAAGGCCAAACACTTGTATTCGGCTTCATTTATCCACCTATTATTACCTTCCAGGTTTCTAGATGGCCAAACTCATTGCCTTTCCCAGAAAGCTACTTGATTTCTTTTTCTATGGTACTTGCTCTTCCTAGGGATCCCCACTTCTCACTCTGCAGCATACCACATTATAGTGCTGGCTCTCTGCAGAGACATAGAAAATTTCCTCAGCCCAGGTGGACTTTAGTGCTCCATTTGCTTCTTGCTATCATGGTTGTGAACTGATTGACACAATCAAGTTGGCTGGTTTAGTAGGCTATTTTTCAATAGACCATAAGCAACTTGAAGAACAATAAGGTTAATTTACTCATTTTTCTTATGCCTGAACAACAGCAAGCGTATTATAGAAGCTCTAAGACATCTAATTTTTTAGTGAACTAGAAGTTGCTTTTCCTCTTTTTAGGTTGTGCTTTATGCTGTTCTTGATACCAGTTTCTCTTTTTTTCCCTTATTTTAGAAGAAAGAAAAATGCTTGTTGATTAAATCCAATTGAAATAGCTCATTTTTCAACCTTCACTTGCTTTGAGATTATAGAAATAGATTTTGATTATAGCTCAGTATAACTTTCTAGGTGGCAGGTTATTGTGGACAGGCTCTGGCTTATATATTTGTCCCTCTATATTTATATCGCATTGCTACTCAGAAGAAGAGTCCTGAGTTGAGTTTGCAAATGTCCCAAATTCAAGTTCTTACAGAAGAAGAAAGGTATCAAGTAAAGCTACAGGGCACTATCCAGACATCACAAAGACGGACCCTACTAATTCTAAGAGGTGTCATAATGTCCACAGAAGCAGATTCAATTGCCCAGGGACACCATGAACAGTTATTTACTTCTGGTTTGGTTCATGCAAATCAGTCAGTTCTCTGTCCCTGGAGCACTAATTTCCTCACAGGAACAGAAGCATTGAGGCTGCTTAGTTTCTGTTTATCATGTTTATAGCTAGAAAGTTGGTAAGTAAACTGGGTTTTGCCTCCACAAATGTTTCCGTATTGGTAAAAAATACCTCCTTTTTATATCATACAAGATCTTCTCTCTCTCTCTCTCTCTCTCTCTCTCTCTCTCTCTCACTTCTGCTTATCTATATGAAGAATTAACCTAGAACAATAAGAATTTCTATTTAATCCAACACAACTATTTGGAATCAGTACACTAACGTTGGAGTAGCCAAAGTCAAGATAAGCTGATATTTGGCTCCTCACAGTATTTACCTCCCAATGGAATGAGGACAGATTTGCCATAGGAAGAAATTAGTAAGAAGATGCCATCGTTCTGGTGGCATCTGGCAGCAGTTCCAAATGGAGACTAGTGAAGATAACTCCATAGATGTGCAACTTGCAAAGTCTTCATTGTACCCCTGCCCTGCTGCTCCACTGTGGATGTTGTAGTTACCTTCTCCATGCTGGTGCAAGGTACCCAACCAAAAGCAGCTGAGGGAAACAAAGTTTTTATTTTGCCTTACAGTCTTGAGGGGAAGCTCCACAGTGGCATGGCCAAGCATGGCATAAGCAGAGGTTGAATATCACCTCTGCCAGATCAGGTGGAAACAGTAGCAAGAAAATGAGCTGAACTAACACTGGCAAGCTAGGGGCTAATAAGCCTGAAGTCCACAAAAACACCAGCCACACACCTACTCTAAAAAGGCTGCACCTCCCAAGTTGTCATTAGCCAGGGACCAAACATTCAACACGCATGAGTTTATGGGGCATCTGATGGAAACCACCACCGTGGACAACACAGCAGCTCTATAAATAGCATCACTAGCTGATACATTTTGAGTTGCATTCAACCCAGCACACTGCCAATGTAAAGATGACATAGGTTTGGCTACACTAAATAATAACCTCATAAATAAATATTTATCTGCCCACAAGTTACTGAAATGGAAGTGAAGTGGAGAGAACTTTCAATAAACAGAAAGAATGGTCCTCTCAGCCCATTCATTATCTAAATTACTCAGTAGTTAACACCAGACAAAATCCTCATTGTGAACTCACAGATTTCTTCCTCTCTCCCTGCACGTCAGCTGAGCAGAGTGTATGTCTAACAGATGGTCTCCATGTACACACCCCATTCCCTGTGCCTTGCCAAGCTTATGCTTCTTTCACTTCCTTCATGAAAACAGGCATGCTGAAAATATGTTTGCGGATTGCACAGACATACTGTGCACATTTTAGCCATCATGTCAAAGCAGGAAAAAAAAAATCAGCCATAACAAGTACAAACAAAATTCACTGAAAAGTATTTGTTTCTCTACCAAGCAATAGTCATGTCCATGCCAAAGCATGGCGAGTCACAAATTCATTTCGCTAAAGCTCCTTTCAAAGACGAGATGGGCTAGTGTGAGGAGTATGAAGACAGACAATCTTGGAAGAGGATCATGCATCCCATGCTGGAACAAAGGGTTTTCTATGCTTGTCAATTTCAGCAAGCAAAGCATCAGCTTCCATGGTGATGGAAATATAAAAGAAGAAAATGTGTGCCTTATTAAATGTCACCTAGTTTTGCAGTGCAGTCTCTGCTCAGAAAGCTGTAATTCATGGAATTATAAATCATGTAATTGATAATCCCTTAAGGTAATTTATGTCCATGACCGAATGAAATGTTATAATTAATATAGCAAATATTAAAAATAATAATAACTGTTGAAACTCCAAGCTGTAAGGTAGATTGCCAAAACATCACCGCTTAGTCCATTTGTAGATTACTTCCATGTGATCTGGATTATTCTAATATCAAGAAATAAAAGATCAAAGATGTCCAAGTTTCTATATTCCCATATGCACACACAGTAAATGCTCACTCAAGAAAGCATTGTTAGACATTGTATTGGCAAGTGTGTTTTCCTTTAGGTCATTTAGCCCCAATGGCTAGTTAACCTAGCATAATATTTAGAGTTGGAAGAGACCTTAAGAGTCAATGTATTCATTTTCTTTCAAACATAAGAACTCCTTCCATAGACACATTAACAGAATGCTGTCCACAGATGCCATAATGCATATAACACTTTTGGGACAACCAGTTTCCTTCCAGTTTCTACACCTGGCAACCACCAGTTTTCACTTTATTTCAAGAAACATCCACTCATCACCTTCCGGGACCCAGAGTTATCTTTGAGCATTGATGATATAAAGAAAACTAATTCAGAAGTCCCTGTCCTCATGGAGCTCACAGCCTAGAAGGGAGCTTGGAAATTCCTATGCAATGTGGAAATTCCTGTGAAAGACAAATCTGACCATGGTCATTTCTCAATACACTCTTTACTTTCCCTTACTATCTTTGCCCCAGCTTGTAATTATATATTTATCAGTATAATTATCAGTTTAATTACTGTCTCTTCTGCTAAACTCTAAGCTTCTGGAGAGAAGGGACTAAATTTCTGCTGCTCAGCAATTATCTACAGAGCCCAGACAGGGTCTGACACATATAATCAATATTTGTGGAATCAACAAGAGTGAAGGATTCATTTCAGAAGGGCACTTCCATCAGGTGAAACATACATGAGCTAAGGATGTTCCAAGGGCACAAGCAGAACAGCAAACAAGAGGAGAGGTGAGGGCAGGGAACTTTATGGCACTCAGGATGTTGTGGCTTGGAAGAAATTGAGAGCAAGAAAGGAAGAAGAAAAGAGGAATGAATGGGCTCCAAGCAGGCTGGATCATGAAGAGTAGGGCGAAGGATTTTGGACCAGCCTTTTTTGGTACATCTCAAGCAAGAGACTGTCAATATTTTCTCACTTTAGAGGACTGATCTAAAAAGGGAGTGAAATGGGAATTGTTGTGCACCAAAACAGATGTGGAGGTGAAGAGGTGTGAGTGTTTCCAACATGTAAGAATGAACATGCGGGGGAGGGGCCCAAGAGATGGCTCAGCAGTTAAGGCACTAGCTTGTAAAGCCCAAGGATCTGAGTTTGATGCTCCAGTACCCAAGAAAGCCAGATGCACAAAGTGGCACATGCATGTGGAGTTCATTTACAACAGCTAGAGTCCCTGGCATGCTCACTTGCTCTCTCTCTCTCTGTCTTTCATCTGTCTCTCGCATATAAATAAATATATTTTTTTAAAAAAAATGAACATAGGGATTGGTGTGATGTTTAATCTCTGACTCCCAGACTGTTGACTGGCAATATCCAAATATGATCCAAAGTACAGTAAAAAAAAAAAAGTTTTGTTTGAAGAAAGATGTTATATTGATGAGTAGTTTGACATTCACATGTTGGCAATGGTATAGGTCTTAGTTTAGTAGGGATTTCAGCTGCAGATGGTGATTATTGAGTGGCTGATGCATAGGTAGCCATTAAAACTCAAACAAGAGTGATTGATCAGTAAAAAAGTTCTGTGGAATGAGTAGGTCAGAGTACCTGACAATGAACGATAGCAAATGACAGTCACTAAGGAATGAAAGAAAGAGAAGCCTAAGGGTTGAAAGAGAGAGTAGGGGAGCAAGCAGGTAGCTGTGCCAATATGGCAGAGCAGAGAAGCAAGACGAGGGCTGAAAATCTTTAGCATTATATTTATCCCATACACAGTGTTGACATGAGTCATTGAGAGCTCTGAGAAGAGCAGAAGCCAGGAAGCTGTTTTACTTTTCGAGAGAGCTCTAGATAGTGACTTCTTTCTATTTAGTCTTCTGAACCAAGGGTTTGTGTTTTCTTTTTTTTTTTTTTCCCTTTGGTTTGTGTTTTGTTTTATTTTTCTCTGCACATTGGTGGTTAAGCATCTGGGGAGGAATGAAGTACAAATTTTATGAGTTTCAATGAAGAACTATAGTAAATATTTTATTTTGTTTCAACAAATATTTACCAAGCATCTGCTATCTGTCAAGCTCTATGCTGGGTATTAGAGACATGATCCCTGATCCCAAGGGCTCAAACTACATTTAGAGAGACAGACAAATACATGTTTTTGTGTGGTTGAATGTCATAGTAGTGGTGTGTATAGATGCTATGGTAACACAGAAGATGTAGTTTTGCCTAGGTTAGCCAGAAAATGAGATTGCCAAACACAAACAAACAAACAAACAAAAAATACTTTGAAAGGAACCTGAAGGAGCTGAGATGATATATTTTTATTTTGTTTAGGCTGTGTTTTTAAAAATGAGGTGACTGCCACGTTATCAAGCAATGTGAGCTGCATTCATAGATAGTCCCAATGTGAGCCACATATCAAGCATCATGCACTAATCCAGCTGTGTTTTTTCTTAAATCCCTTCAAGTCATGACATGTCTCAAACCACAGTTCCATTCACATATTGTTCCTACAAAGCAGAGCAATCTTCACCGACCACAGTGGCTTACATGATGCCCTTTACAAGGGGAAAGTACTTCCTACAATCTTTAACTCACCTCTCACTCACCATCATTTTCTTGTTTGATTATTTTTTCTCTGGAAGGTACCACTGAATATATAGAATCTCATGGTATACTTTCTTGACAAGCTTTTTAGTTCCTCCAATAGCATCTCTTCTATTCAGTTTGTCAGTTAACTAGTGTTAAAGCTGTTTGTCAAAAGGTAAATTAATAGAAAACAGATCAAGGAGGAGTAAAATTTGAATTAAAAGTAAAAAAAGCAGTACAGTGTCATTCAGACCAAGACACACTATAAAAGTCATCTTCCTGAGACTACATAGTGAATTCCAGGTCAGCCTGGGCCAAAGTGAGACTCTACCTTAAAAAAAAAAAAAAAAAAAAAGTCGCCTTGTTGGCTAACCAGCATTCTCCTTATCTGGCTATTCTTTCAGGCACATCAATATATTAGGGGAGGTGTATGGTATGAATCTGGGATATCTTTGTGATGCAAGTAGCACTGTAGTGTATCTGTGATGTATAGGGCAATGTTAAGTATACAATGAAGAAAAGTGTGTTAACCATGGTCCAAATGAAAACCCTTACCTGTACAAAACCCATGATAGTAGGAATGAAAGCTATTGCGTTCCACTGGATTGTTGAGGTATGAAACAGTTGCTCTACTCAATGATTTGCACAGGAGGATTTCCCCACCAACACTGGACCCCAGAGGATTAGCTTCAATCATGGGTCAAGCCCACAGAACTCCTACCCTAGACTACAGCAACCGTTCCAATCATGTAAGGCATTGCTTTGCTTTCCTCCCTCCCTCCCTTCCTCTTTCCACACCAAAGAAGTAATCTACTTCTAAAGAATCCAGAAGCAACCAAGAGTAGGGGAGGAAGAGAACAAACTTTAGCTGAAAAAGTAGGTAGTCAGCTAGAACATTTCACTTAGTGTCTTTGGAAAGCCAGTTAGGCCAGACTAGAGTTACCTTTGGGAAGACATTTCTGTAATTTTATACATTTTTAAAGCTATCAGGTTTTCCAGAAAATTATTATTGTGCTTTATAAATTAGAGTTACTGATTTTTTTTATTTTTTTATTTTTTTGAGGTAGGGTCTCACTCTGGTCCGGGCTGACCTGGAATTAACTATGTAGTCTCAGGCTGGCCTTGAACTCATGGTGATCCTCCTACCTCTGCCTCCCAAATGCTGGGATTAAAAGCGTGTGCCACCACGCCTGGTGATTTTGGTTAGCACAGATTATCCAGTATGTCAGCATAGCTTCTCATATCCATTTATTTGTTAATTGGTACTTAATTTGTTTACCTTATATTGCTATTTTTAATGATTGTGTTTCTATCCTTGTATTTGCTTTTATTTTATTTTATTTTTTTCCTTTTTAGCAAGGAAATGTATTAGCATTTTTAAAAGTACCAATATTCAAAAATCAACATAATAGTTCATAGGAAGCATTTAAAAGGCACTTTGAAAACATTTTATTTTATTTTTAAATATATTTTTATTAGTTATGTATATAGTATATATACAGTCATGATGGTACCATTGTTAGCCTTCTCCCTGTCCTCCCCCCATGGGTAATGTGGGTTTTGTCTTATGTGGGTAGCCATCAGTTATGCGGGAGAGGCAATGACTCTGTGTATAATGATCCAAGTCACGGCTCTAACAATCCTTCCGGCCCCTCTTCCGCGAGTTTCCCTGAGGTGGGTTCATTTTAGGTCTATTTCAGTGATGAGGTTTTGTGAGTCTCTGTGTCTCTAGATATCTGATTTGGTAGGAGTTGAGAATTCTTTGTGTCTATCTCTTTCACCCTTGTGCTGGTACCAGCTTCACCAAGAAAGCAGCACTCTTGCTCATTTCCTCTATAACTCAATGGCTTCATCTGGTGCCCTGACATGGTGCGATGGGCTGATTCTCTCCTCAGGATATGTGTCCATCTGAAAGAAGAAGCAGATTCTCCAACGGAGAGTGAGGTCAGTGCAAGATACATGGATATACATTATTATTTTAGAGAGAATTTAATAGGTATAGGCCCTCTTGTATCTCATTATTGGTGGGAGCTTGGTATTGGAGAGCGGGCTCAGTTTTGGATATGGTTCTGACTTGTTTCCTGTTTACAGGTATGGGTTCCATTCCACTGAGCAGATCCGTTAGCCAAATCTAGAGCAGTTGGTAACCCACCATGGCTGTGCCACTACTGCACTTGTGTGAACATCACGTCAGGTTGTTTGCTGCTGAGTAGCTTAGACCACGAGTTGCTTAGACAGATGCTGGTTGTTTTCTCCAGTCACTTATTTAGCACCTTCCTTCACGAGACAAGCTAAGTGTCTGGGGACTGACTCTCTTCCAGATTGCATCCAGGTCTCTCCATGTTCCACCCAAACAGCATATGGTGTCATCAGCAGTAGGGTCTTACCAATAACCTTTGTTGAGTCATCAAGTATTCTGCTAGAAATCTGCCTTTTGGGAAACATTCTAGGTCTCTCTGATCAACAGTTCCTTGTGGATGTTAACTACATGCTGGTATTGGGAGTTACAGGTCAGCGCCAGGGAAAAGAAGGAAGAAAAAATATAGGTAATACGAAAGAGAAAGAGAGAAGAAAGAGAAGAGGGAGTGATAGAGAGAGAAACAGGAGAAGGTTGAAGTTAGTCTTCATCATACCCTCTCCAGGCCCTGGTGATTCAGGTGTTCTCTCCAAGCACCTGATGCAGGTTCGACCTTTTAGTATGTCCTTCAGAATATAGGATTTTATGGTACCATTTCTATTTAAGTCCAGTTTTTTGCCCCACCCACCTTTTTCCTGCCCTCCCACCCAACCATCCCTATTATCTAGTCCTTGAGATGTTTAGTAGGTATGTCAGCATTTCGAGAAAGTACACATTAGGAACCACAGATGAGTGAGGCCATGCGACGCTTATCTTTCTGTGATTGGGTGAGTTCACTAAGAATCTGTTCCAAGTTTGACCATTTTTCTTTGAATTGCTTTGTGTCATTTTTCCTTACTGCTGTGTAGAATTCCATTGTGTAGATATGCCACACTTTAGTTATCCATTCATTTAATGATGGGCATCTGGGTTGATTCCAGCTCTTAGCTATTATGAATTGAGCAGCTATAAACATGGTGGAGCAAATCTCTCTGAACTGAGGCTTGGAGCTGTTAGGGTAAATGCCCAGTAAGGGGATAACTGGGTCTGTTGGTTCCTCTATAGTCATCCTTTTCAGGAGTTTCCATATTGCTTTCCATAGTGATTGTACCAGTTTACATTCCCACCAACAGTGACTGAGGGCTCCTATTTCTCCACATCCTTGCCAGCATTTGTTATTTTTAGATTTTTCAGTTTTGGCTATCCTTACTGGGGTAAGGTGGAATCTCATAGATGTTTTAATTTGCATTTCTCTGATGATTAGGGATGCTGAACATTTTCTCAAGTGTGTGTTTACCATTTGTGTTTCTTCCTCTGAGAACTCCCTGTGCAGTTCTCTGCCCCATTTTGTGAGTGGGTTGTTTGATTTTTTTTTTTTTTATTGTTTAGGTTTTTTAGTTCTTTGTAGACTTTAGAAATTAGGCCTCTGTCCAATGTGTATCCGGCAAAAATTTTCTCCCTTTCTATGGGTGATCTGTTGGCTCTGCTTGTTGTATGTTTGTTGGTAAAAAAGCTTTTCAGCTTCATGAGATCCCAATGGTTGAGTGATTGTTTAATTTCCTGAGCCACTGGGGTTTTGTTCAGGAACTCTTTTCCCACTCCTATATCATGGAAAGTGCCTCCTACTTTTTCTTCTAGTAGTAGCATTGTTTCCCATCTTATATTGAGTTCTTTGATCCATTTGAACTAATTTTTGTGCATGGTGAAATGTGTGAACCGAGTTTCATTTTCCTGCATATGGTTATCCAGTTTGTCCAGCACCATTTGTTAAAGAAGCTGTCTTTTTTTGCAGTCTACATTGTTGGGGCCTTTGTCAAATATCAAGTAGCTGTAGTTATTTGACCCAAAGTCTGGATCCTCGATTCTGTTCAATTGGTCTATCATCCTGTTTTTATGCCAGTACTATGTTCTTTTTATTAGTATGGCTTTGTAGTATAGCTTAAGATCAGTTATGGTTATGGTTAAAACTTTCTCTTTATTTTTTGAAGCAGGGTCTCACTCTAGCCTAACTCAATCTGTAGCCTTATGCTGATCTTGAACTCACAGTAATCCTATCTCAGCCTCCCAAGTGCTAGGATTAAAGGCATGTACCACCATGTCTGGCAAACCTTTCTTTAGTATATGTATAGCAAGGTTGAAATGACTAAATAATTTTGTACCTCAGCACAATCTATCAGTAAAAATGGAATCAAACTAAAATGTATCTGCCTTATCAATTGATTATTAAGCTATACATTATTTAAGGCAACTATTCATTATGACAACTAAGTGTTCACATGAGATGAAAGCATGAGAAATAACCTTGCTAAAAGCACTGGGGATGTCTTTATTATTTTAATTCAAGCCATATGTAAAATTAATAATAATATTATAGACTTATTAAAGTAGTTTTCTTCCCCCTATAGTATGACTTTATTTAACATTTATTCTCATTGAAAATTTTTCTCTGTTGATGCATTGTGCTTGAAGCCCAACAATATAAATTGTAACATTTCACAATACCTAAGCTGTGAGGAAATTATTAGTGTCATAACAAGTCAAGTATAAAAATCATCCAGAGACAATTAATGATTTAATAATTCTAGTTCGTGTGAAAATGCTAATCCCACTGAAGTGCAGAAGTTATGGTTATTATGATGAAGAGCATAAAAGAAGAGAAATGTGAAATACAAAATTCATAGTCAAAGCATGATATAAATGTGATCATTATAAATTGACAGGGAGTCATATAGTAATATTTAAGCTAGCTTTTTCAGAAAAGTAATATTCACTCTGTAATTAACTTAGAATGTGAATATTCTGTCTTTGAATCCATTGTTATTTACATCAGTATAAGCTATTGTGTAGTGCTTCAGTGGTAAGCATTAAGCTTGCTCATATAACTTACATAGTCTTAGGGTTATGGAGATTGCTCAGCAGTTAAGGCATTTGCCTACAAAACCTTATGACCTGGGTTTGACTTCCCAATACACATGTAAAAAGCCAGATCCACAAGGTGGTGCTAGTATCTGGAATATATTTGCAGTAGCTAGAGGCCCTGGCTTGCCCATTTTCTCTCTCTCTCTCTCTCTCTCTCTCTCCTCCCTTGCAAATAACTAAATAAAAATAACTTACATAATATTAAAATAGTTACTGCTAATTTTATTTCTTGTCAATAGAGATGGTTTTATGTCTGAAAAGATTTTATTTTTGAATTTGCATGTGTGACCAGCTCTTCATGAAGAGAAAAGAAGGAAGAAAGGAATGCAGGGAGGAAAAAGGGAGAAAAGGAGGGAGAACTAATAAAAAATTTATTTAACATTCCAGACTTTTGACTGGGGGTGTGGCCCAATGGGTGTGTGAACCTCCTGTGTTCAATCCCTAGCACCACAGAATATACAAGTAAATAAAAATAAAAACTCTAGACTTCTAACTTATGCTAGTAAATTTTAGAACAGGAAATATATCTCATGTCAGAATGAATTAAAAGCTGAAGCCATATCAAATTGTTTTGAGCCATGTTTGCAGAATGTTAATTTATTTGAGCTGTTCAGACCCCATCTCAGAACACATCCATCATAATAATGGTTATATATTTAGATGTAGGACATAATTCATCATTTAAAATAAATGCATGGAATGCTATATTTAAGACACCTTATTTTAAATTACAACAAATCTCTAAAGCAAATATCCCTTGCCCTGAGCTCTATTTGTTAAATCTCCATTAAAATGCATCCTGTCCTCACTTACTGTTCTAATGAGCATACCCTCCCACTTACCATGAAATCATTATTAAATATTGATCAGGAGTCTCACTTCATCCAGAGGTATAGTAACTAGTTAATCATAGCTTCAAAAGGAAGCTTTTGTGTTTTAAATGCATGCTGAAACTTTCTAAGGCAAACAAGATTAGAATATAGGTTTTTAACTATGCCATTAGCAAAATAAAGTACATGTAAGCATCACTCATCCAAATATGATGAGAGAGAATTGCAAAAGCTAAGAAAAATAAAAAAAAATCTCATTAAAGTAATTGAAATTAAAATGACTGTAGAGACTGTCCATTTTTCTTTTTTATTATCTATTTTCCCTTTAAGATTTTCTATACCTATTAATTACTAAAGGTCTCTTGTTTGCTGATCTGATTACAAAATAGCTTTGTCACAGTAAATAACAAAATAGAACCAAGAATTATTTGGATGGACTCTGTAGGGGATCAGAGGATGTCACCACAAAATATGCCACTTTGGCATATGGATTATTGTGGGCTGAGTTGAAGGCAAAAGTGCGGAGGCAGAACAAGCTCTCTACCGTCTTCTAATTGGCTAAAATAGCAGGATGTCCGTTGCATCCACAAAGGTTTCTCCTTTCACCAAAAAGGTCACAACTCTGACTCCTAATCACCACAGGTAAGATGAGATTCAGTCCACAGAAGGTACTGGAAGGACCCTGCCTGACACACCTTAATAAACAATCCCTTAACTTCCATGAGGTCCCCCATGTGTTAAGCACCCCACAGTTTGCCACCCTTACGAGTCTGATATCTTTTCCTTCATTTCATCACTTCTCTACATATTTATTATTATTTGATAAAGATGCTATCAGTCTTAACCTCCAACTCTGCCTCCTCCTGTGGGTGGGTGTGAAGTATTTATCAGTAAGTTCTGCTTTTCTCTTGTTGATGCGCCTTTTATAAACTCCAGGGTGAGTCACAGAGTCTGGAGAGGTAGAGGAATAGTGAAAACCTTGTCCCCTTTGTGGGCTGGGAAGATGGCTCAACACTTAAAGACTGCCCACCTGGGTTCGATTCCCAATTTCCCATGTAATGCAGAAACAAACAAACTAAACAAACAAAAAACAATGGCACAGCCATCGGTTATTTTTGTTGTTGTTGTTCTTGTTTTTATTTTTGTTGTTGTTTTTGTTTTTGTTTGCAGAGGCAAGATGCCTTGGTTCCCCTGCCCTTGCCACACAGACATGCAAATAAATAAATTAATTAAAAATATTTTTTACTGGGCTGGAGAGATGGCTTAGTGGTTAAGGCATTTGCCTGCAAAGCCAAAGGATCCCCATTCAACTCTCCTGGATCCACATAAGCCAGATGCACAAGGGGAGCATGCATCTGGAATTTGTTTGCAGTGGCTAGAGGCCCTGGCATTCCTGTTCAATCTCTCTCTCTCTCTCTCTCTCTAGCTCTCTCTCTCTCTTTCTGTCTCTCAAATAAATAAATAAATAAAATATATTTTAAAAGTCCTTTCCTCCCTTGAAATTTCAAATGGAATGATTTAACATATGAAGGGGTTCTGGCAGTATACTGATTCTTATATCCTCTCATGCTATATAACCAAGTAAAGAGACACAACAAAAAAAGTAATCATAATTTGAAAAAAAGATCTCTTCTTCTCATTATTAATCATGATTTTTACTACATAAACTCAGTAACTGAAAGACTAGGTATGAAGCTGTCTGAAGTAAAGCAAACCACATTTAGTTCGCCTGTGCACTGTCCTCCAGGAACTGCAAGGTAAATTCACCAGAACACAAATTGTAGGGAAACATTTTTCCACCATTGGAAATTTGCATATTATTTATGGAACACAGTATCCCCTTTCTTGGTGCTGCATCTGACAGCATGGTGTAACTCCACAAGAATAGCAATGTAAAATCTTTATCTAAAGAAATAAACTATGGCCTTCTGATCAATATTGCACTGGTTTTCTTCCATCCCCACAAAGCAACAGTTCCACCTCCTTTTGCAAATTCATTTAGACTTTTCTGATTATACGTGAGTCCCTTTTGACTACTTTTTATATGTGTACCAAGTCAGAATTTTGTCTTCTTCTTTTTTCTTTTGAAAAAAAAACTTTTTGTTTTGTTTTGTTTTATTTGGTTTTTGCAAAGGTAGAGTCTCACTGTAGCCCAGACGGACTTGGAACTCACTCTGTAGTCTCAGGCTGTGCTTGAACTCATGGTGAGCCTCCTACCTCTGCCTCCCAAGTGCTGGGATTAAAGGCATGTGTCACCACACCTGGCTTTGAAATAATCTTATTACAGATGTCAACTACAGCTCTTAGAAAGAAACCACAACTGTATGAAACATTTGAGGCTGGTTAGAACTTAAGTGATTATAAAGAGGTTGCAATGTTTCAGGTTTTTAACCAAATTATCTTGGGCTGTCTTAGCCCATTTAATAGTTATATATTACACACCTGTGTGTGTGTGTGTGTGTGACCTATCATCCTGTGACTATGAGGTAAGTCCTTTGGGAATGGATGAACATAGCCCTAGCTTGCACTGACCTGAAAGCTAAGAATGTCATCAGATACCACCTGGGACCTAAAGCAGTGTCAACTTTGCCTTAACTCACCCAACTGATGCTTCCACCAATGCATTTGGAAAGTGTTCTAATATTTACTTTATTTCTTCTGTTACTGTAAACACATAAAATAGACAACACGTGGAACATGGAACTGGGGAGACCTACATCTGTGTTCTTAGGCCATGGTCATATATACATCTTTGGTTCCAGAATGATCTCATGCCCTTTGAGATGAGAGCTGTGTTTCTGCATGATCACTGGTTTAAACAAGCTTTTACCTCTTAAAAAAAAAAAAAAAACAACTTTGCTTAAACCCAAGAGCTAGAGTCTCAGAGTTACACACATCCAGCATTGAAGGGCCTCCTCCATAGTTTATCACCTCTTCCATCAGCTTGCTCCCAGGTGACACTGAACTGCTTGCCATGGTGTGAAGCCTTCATCCTGACACACAGCTGTCTTCTCCTGGGTTGCCCATGTTTTCTGTACTCCCCAGCCCCATGCACTATTGTCTGCCTAGGAAATCTTGTATTTCTTTTAAGACACTTTTTAAAACACAATCTATTTCTGAAGGACTATTTCTTGATCTTAGCTCCTCTGACACCTGCCGGAGAAGTGCTTGCCTGGCAGGCTTGAAACCCTGGAGTCAACCAATACGATATAAACCAGGCAGTGTGGTTCATTCCTGTAACCCCAGTGCTTGGTTTACCAAGCAGGAGGATCAATCAGAAGTTCAAGAAACCTGAGATACATAAAACCCTTCCATAAACTAAAATAATTTGAAAATTGAAAAAAAATGAACAAATTGATCAGCAACAACAACAAAACTTTGGGAAATGGATATAAACTCCAGTATAGACCTGATTTTAATCCCAAATATAGTGTAGACAAGAGAGAAACTTACAGCCCAGGAATGAAGAAGTGAGTGGGAAGAGAATTAGTAAGAGGAAGTATTAAGTCACAGGTGATGGAGAATCCTGGTTCTATCAACATGACAGGATTCGTGCTAAAGGCAGACCAGCAACATCAAATACCAACAGTCCAGTGTAAGGAAATTAATCAAATCTCACAGCTCATTGGATATAGAGGGAGGAGATTGTTGCGAAGTAGATTCAGCAAGACTTTTGCTAAGAAGGAGTTATGCAAAGTCAAACACAGGTTCCCAGAGAGTTAGGGTATGCAAAGAAGAGGATCCTATCAAAGTTTGATTAAAGAGAGTTTTCTGCAGAGTGATGGCTTATTCTAGACAACTTGTGAAATGAGATGGAGGGTGAGAGAAACTGGGAGATGTGCCTACAAAGTAACAGAAGCTACAAGAATGGATAGAAGGATATAGCATGTCAGGTACCCAGAAGTGAAATCTAACTCAACTCCATGTAGATCAGGAAACAACCCAAATATTATTTTTATGGGAATTTGCTCAAGTTATTCATACTTAAAAGAAACTCTGATAATAGCAACAGGATAATTAAGGAATTGAAAATATGATAGTGATCCAGACATGGTAATGTATGCCTGAAATTCCTGTACTGAATCAGGAGGATAACAAGTTCAAGGTCAATCTGGACTAGTTACAGAGATCCTAACTCAAAAAAAAAAAAAAAAGATATTTGAAAACCTACAGAGATTGCTCTATGAAAAGAACACAAAAGAAAGAGTGGCAGAGTCTATGTCAACTCAGTCCCAGGCCACATGGATGGGACAATACTGGGCAGTTCACTTAATTCCCCTGAGGCTCCATGTGGTCATCTGTAAAGTGAAAGTAATCATAATGCTTCCTGCATGCATTATTATCAAGGGTACCTGAACTAACAAACATAAAGGCTTTAGACAATGTCTTCATTTTAAATTGCTCAGTTACTATTATCATAATCATTGTCTCAAACCTTTGTAGAACTGTCATAAAGGTAAGTTAGATTTAAGCTTGGATGGATCCTATAAATTCAATTAGAATTCACAGTGGAAATTGCAGGAAGACAGATCTGGGTGGTAAGACATAAAATTAAAACAGGCTGCCTTGGCAGGTGGCGTGTATTTCCTATCCTCAGTGGTTTTTAAGTCAAGATTGGAACTGTACATGGTGGGAAGGTGAAGGTGAATATTAGCTAAGTTTTAAATCTCCTAGCTTGAATTTCTATATTCTACCTCAAGGCTACTGCTGTCCTCTAATGGGCTCATCTACTTCACTTAACGGACATATTTTATATGCTGATGATCCTACCTCCTTCCTCCCCTAGACTTCAGGCCCTTGATGACAAACTCATTATCAGATTCATCGTTATTTATCTTTGAATTTTCAGCACCTTAGCACCTTATGCACAGCAGGGGCTTGAAGGTATATATTTAAGAAATTGAACGTTCACTTTTACATCCACAGGCAAGATTTTTTTTTTTTTCCGAAATATCATCCACCCTACTCTACATATCCTTGCTAGGAAAAGCCCCCTACTGGATGTCCCTAAGGGCATCATGGGGTTTATACCTACAGCCACTTAATTTTTACATTTGTGAGCTGCTAATGGCTAGTAGATGGATTTTGCAGGGTGAGTCTAGAGATGTTAATTCAGAAAGATAGATCCATCACTCGTTATCCCAGGCTACTTAAGCTACAGATTCTCAAGGTCTAATTTTCTCATTTACAACTCTAATCAAATATTAGAGGGGCGGTCAGTCAACATTATTGAATGCTAAGGGCTAAAATCAATAAAGCCCCCTAGTGACTATATATAATAATGCAAAAAAGAGATAAATAAGCATTCATTCTCTTCCCTAGTAAATGATATTTCTTAATATTGTGAGCTAATATTATCAAACTCAAAAATTAGGATATTGTTCAGAAGAAGCAAGGCAGATAAAAGAACCTGGGTTAAAAATGAAGCCATTAGAGAAGTAAGCCATTAAGAACTGGTACTAGGGCACCCAAAAATTACACAAAGGTTAGATGGCTTAGCAAGGTGGCAAAATATGTAGACAGGTCAAAAATGGAATGTCACCACAAAAAAATTAAGGTGTACTTTACTAACAGCTCCAAGCTTGTTAGACACTCCTATGAGTGCTGACAGACACACATGTTTTCTTCATTATCCATATTATAATTCTTAGAGTTTTACTCTGTGGCTGGAGGCACATGAAGAGGAGGAAGGCAATAAGTTGGCATGGCCTTCAAAGCAATAGAGGTTTGGGATAGAGCAAAAGACATTGGCCACACAGTGTTCACATTCACTGAAAGTGGTATGATTGATGTATCAGGTTCTGTACAATTATTCATTTATTTATCAGTAGATCACAGGATTGAGAAACCCCTTCCTATGTGCCAGGGTTAATAAGACCACACAGAGTTCTCTGACCTCAACAAAATTTACAATTAGCTCCCAAGGTTATCTACCTATTTTAATGCCATATAATAACCATGAGGTCATATGCTTGAACTAAGAGATCAACCTCGAACAA
Source organism: Orientallactaga sibirica (assembly GCA_036365145.1). Classification (NCBI taxonomy): domain Eukaryota; kingdom Metazoa; phylum Chordata; class Mammalia; order Rodentia; family Dipodidae; genus Orientallactaga; species Orientallactaga sibirica. Next base: position 6,553,669 of record JAEOAD010000027.1, read on the forward strand.
TTATTAAAGTCAGTCTCCCTCATCTAGCTTTTAAAGTCCTGTTCACAATGTTATTCATGTTTTAAAATTCATTAAGTCACAGCTGGATCACCAACATACTCTGAATCCATGCTTGAAACCTTCAAAACCTTTACTGAAATTATTTAGGGCTTCTCTAAGAGGCTGTAAGAACAGTAGTAAAAGTATTAGTAGTAGAGTTTTTTTTTTTATAACCTGTAACTAAATACAAACTGTAACAATGATTAATTTTTTAATATTCATAGTGTTTCAAGACTATTATATTCATAAGGCCATCATGCATCAATGTTCTACTACAACAGAACTATTAGTATCTGTTCTTTGCTAGTGTAATTACAGGCTAATGGTTTACACCATTATGAAAGCACTAAATATTTTACTAAACTGAGTATATTATACAAAATATAATTTAAATAGCTCCAGGCTTGAGACAATAGAGTCAATTGTTAAAAAATTTCTTTCATCTTGAATAAAGAAAGATTATCAAAGGGAAATGTTTTTAAACATTTGAATTGAAAGAAAACTATAGTGCTTTTAAAAATAGTAATTTGAATGTCATATTAGTTATATTCTGATTCTGTATTAGAAAACAGTTTTAGGTTTATTTATTTATTTACTTTGCTAAAATGAAGAAAAAAATTAAGAAGGTACAATTTAGAATATTTTTCATTTTTGTGGACATGACCACTGGTTTGTCAGAGATCAAAGGCAATCAACTAGGTAATAATAGTAAGATTCATGGTTGGTAAGCTGTGAATGATATTTTCATGGACTCTAACATTAAACAATTAGATAAAATAGCTCTCAGTGTGGAAATATGTAAGTATTTAGTAAATATAGGTTTATTGATTGCATAGTATTTATGAGAATAAAAGCTAAGAGAGAGGCAAATCTGTCTGTTTAATCAAATAGGAGCAATAGCAAATTATAAATGCCCCAAGTTTTTTTTGTTACGGAAACATTTGAAATGGTAAAGATATCATACAGCACTTTGCACTCCTTCAGATTCGTTTTGTTGACTTACAGAGTCTCTACATTTTCATCAAACACTTGCAAAAACTGAACTCTAAATCTTTTTCTTCCACAAGATTATATTTTTTATATGAGATTTGTTATATATAACCGCAGTGAAAATCTGGTTCTCATCTACTTTGTACTTTTTACACAAGTCACGTGTGCATTAATTTGCAATTATACTAACTTCATGGTTTAACAGGCTTCAAATCAAAATCCTCTCTTATTATATTTATTTCAAGAAGGTATTTTTATAATCTAAAAACTCAAACATTTAGTATGGGTGAATACCAGAAGTTTCTGACTATGTCTTTTCTATACCTAATTCAGTTGCTAAAGTCCTTAGTGTTATTATCAGATCTTCACTCTCTGGGCAGTGCATCCCTAGTAATGTTAGCTACAAATTAATATGCATGTTACAAAGTGCAGATTTAGGCCGCAAGTAGAATGCTTATCAGGGCCTTGGTTGGAGGATGGAGAATCTAGTCAAAGAGTGCAAAGAGTACACACTAGTTTTGAAATGAATCCCCAAGGTGTAACACCTGCTGGTAAGCTGTAATATGTACTTGAAATTTCCTAAGAGAGTAGTTTTAATGTCTTTTAACCACACATTCACAAAAGTAAATGAAGTTGTGGTTATGCTAATGAGTGAGATTACCAGTAATCATTTCATAATGTGCACAAGTATTAAAACATCTCATTGTATGCTTTTTAAAATTTTTTTATTTGTCAATTAAACTTCACTAAAGTTAAAAATAAGTAATTTCTAAAAGGCCAAATTCAGCTCCCTCATAGCAGTTACCTCTGCCCGTTGGTGGCTTCTGAGTCACTTGTTAAGACAGAGTTGAAAGTCACTTAGGTGGGGACTCCTCCATCTAGCATTTAAAGGGTGCTAAAAGAAAACTGGCAAGTAAGGGCTAATGAAACTTTTGAGTGTAATTTTCAACGTACATTTTTATTTATTTATTAACAAGGAGAGACACAGAGAGGTTGGACATGCCAGGGCCTATTGCTGCTGCAAATGAACTCTAGATACATATGCCACTTTGTTGATCTGGATTTACATGGGTACTGGGGAATCAAACCAAGGCCATTAGGCTTTGCAAGCCAGGGCCTTAACCACTGAGCCATCTCTCCAGCCTCTCAACATACATTCTTCCAGTGGAAAGCAGTAAACCAGTTACCACTGCCATATATATTTGTCCTTTTACATTGTGGGTGTTTAGAGTAAATTATAATATTGATTTAAAAGATAATTATTTAATGATCTGAAATTTCATTGAACTTTCTTTCTGTTCTTTAGAAATAAATTACAACCTATGCAAAAAGTGAGCTTCTGTGTAAGGTGAGTCAACATTTAGATTGTCGTGGAACTGGAATTACCTACAAACTTTATTCAGGTAGCTTTCTAAGAAAAATATTCTAGTAAATCCTACAATGATTAATCTTTACTCTCAATTTTCCAGGAGTTAGAAGTACCTGGGCATATCTTTGAGAGATTTCTAGCTTAGTTATTTGAAATGGGAAGGTATTCTAAATGTGTGTAGTAGCACTCCCCATGGGCTAGATGTTTTAGAATAGAGAAAATGCGGTAAGTGCAGTCATTTATTTCCACTTCCTGACTGTGAATTGAATGTGACCAGCTGTTCCATGCTCCTGCCACTATGCATTCCCCACCATGATGGCTTGTGTCAATACAAATTGGAAGCTGTAATAAACCATCCCTTCCATAAGTGGCTTTATGCCAAGTATTTTAAAAATATTTTGAGGGCTGGAGAGATGGCTTAGCAGTTAAGGCATTTGCCTGCAAAGCCAAAGGACCTTGGTTCGATTTGCCAGGACCTACATAAGCCAGATGCGCAAGGTAGGGCATGCATCTGGAGTTTGTTTGCAGTGGCTGGAGGACCTGGCATGCCCATTCTCTCTCTTTTTCTCTCTCTCTCTCTCTCTCTGCCTCTTTTACTCTTGCTCTTTCAAATTAATTAATTATTTTTTTTAAATTTAAATTATTTATTTTGGGAGAGAGAGACAGAGAGAGATAGACAGAAAGGGAGAGGGAAACAGAGATGGGCACGCCAGCAGTCTCTCAGCTGCTGTGAACGAACTCCAGATGTGTGCGCCCCCTTGTGGTCAAGTGCAGCATTGCGCCCTTGCGTCACTTTGCATCTGGCTAAACGTGGGACCAGGAGATTGGAACCAGCGTTCTTAGGCTTAGGATGCAGGCGCCTTAACCACTAAGCCATCTCTCCAGCCCTAATTAATTAATTTTAAAAATAAAATAAATAAGTAAAAATATATTGTCAGTTTTCATCACAATGTGTGTTGATCATAATCCCCTCCTGTTAACTTTTTTTGTCCCCCCTCTACCACCCCTTTCTACTGAACCCCATCTTCTTTCCAACTGGTCCCACTTCTAATTAGGTGTCTTTAGTTTTTGTTGTCCCTCCTCCACCATTCATGACAAAATGTTAATGGCCCAATACCGTGCAGGTCATGTACAGGTAAAGACAGCTGCTGCAGATCATGTACACAATGGGCACTTCATGTCCAAAAGACAGCGGTCCAGAGCACTCCCCCATCCTCTAGCAAAGAAACTTAAGCCAGTCTCAAGGCACCTCACACTGACTACGTCCTTGTCCTCTTTCACTAACACCTTGCATATTAGTCTCTGTTCTAGGTGGACTGAGTGAGAAAGAAACACAGCAACCTTCACCCTCCCCCAAGCTGAGGGCTGAGGTGGAGCCAACCACTCAAGACTGCTATTTGTTGATTGGATTTGAAAGAAAACTCATAATAGTCTAGGGAAAAGTATTTAAACACCTGAACTCACCCTGGATCTTTAAAGCAATAATCTAATTTCTAGCAACAGTAGCTATGCCACAGGTGTAGGGAGAATGTTTACTCCCATTGAACTAATTTGTTCTAAATCAAGAAAACATTCAGAAGCTGAATAAACAAAGAGATTCCTATTTTCCCAGGACAGGAATAAAAGGGGAAGTAGAACAAAACTAGCTACAACATACGCTTAACATTTTGCCTGTTTTTCTACTGACCTACATGATGATGTATTATTATGTTTTTCAAAAAGTAAAATCTGCAGGTGTGACTAAAATAATAAATATACATGCTTATTTTGTTAAGAAGTAATTAAAGATGTCACTTCCTGACAAAAATAAATGTGCAGTTAATACATAAAGCTTGTTGTTTTTGGTTAAACAAACTTTCTTGCATGACATTTTGAGAAAGAATTTTCTGTTTAACTCTCTCTGGCTTAAGAGAAAACCCACGATTCCTCCAGAGGCCTCTGCTTTGATTTTAGTAAGTTCTCAACAGATCCTCCCTTTTCTTTTGTTATTGTAACAGTGATGTGTTAAGATAATTTTTTGTTTCAAAATCTATAGCTCATGCCTTATATGGGACAACAAAAATGGGATCTGTCTATATTGCAAGCGATGTGAAGTTGGATTCTCCTGAGAATCACATGAACATAGTGCAGGGTTTTGTTTTGTTTTGTTGTTGTTTGCCTAATGATTTCAATCAAAATTTAACTAAAATTTACCATATTCTTATTTGAATACCCTCTCCCACTTACTAGGATACTTTCCTGAATAACCCAAATCTTTTCAGCCTTTCCCCAAAGGAGCCATTTTCTAAGCTAATCATTTTTAGTCATTCTCTTTTGAGCTCTCTCCAAGTTTTCAACATCTTGCTTCAAACAAAGGGCCCCAAATTGGACCCTGTGCTCCCATCAAAGCTTGATGAATGTTGATCGTAGAACAAGCTCCTCAGGGTTGCTCATTCCCATGTAAGAAAACATTCTTGTTATCACAACTCCTTCACCTACTTCAAACCAACACCTCCTCTGACTCAATCCCAGAGACATGGGGTGAGTATCGCCTCTCTTTCCCCTTCTTTGGCTTCCCAGTGAACATTAAGAGTAAGCACAGCTTTTTTTTTTTCCCCCAAATGTCCCTCACATATCAAGCCTTGTCCTGTGCACTCTGACTGCCTTTTGACATATAAAACAGACCCCTTGTCCTTGTCACAAGAAGCTTTTAATCTCCATAAGGCCACAGTACTTAACAGATGGAAAGCAGGAAATCATTTGTGGGTTAAAATGATTCTGCCATTCACAGCAAATGTTCTTTATGGTCTCTCTTAAGGATTCTGGGTGTGTCACAGCACAATGTGCCACTCTAGCAAAAGGAATATTTTGGACTGGAGACAATTGATATAAAAGCAGACACAGATGCTGCTGCATCTTCTCCTCTGTGCAAACAGCTCTTAAGCTCTGGTCATCCCAGAAGAGGCCTCGGAGATACCTATGCAGACATCATTCCCCAGCCTCTTCCTTTCATCAGTTCCCAGACATAGTGACCTTCCTGCGGCTTGCTGCTTCTTCATATAAGCCCCTCAGTCATAGCCATAGTTTGCACCCCGTTCCCTTTGACTTATCACCCCACTCAGTATTACCCCAGATGCTCAATATGCCTAAGGTTTAAGCACCCTTTGAGATCACTGTGTTCTCTCCATGAGTGCGATGTTCGTATTAACAAACTTCTATTTACTTCTCTTGTTACTTGGTCTCTTGTTCATGTCATCTCCATAACTGGAGAAACGAGAAGGGTAGAGGGAGAAAGAAATGTTTCTTCCCCTTTAATTCCCATATCTATTTTATTTTTTCATAACATTATTTATTTACTTGCAAGGAAAGAGAGAGAGAGAAAGAATGGGGGCACCAGCATCTACTGCCACTGCAAATGAATGTCAGATGCATGTGCCACTTTGTGTGTCTGGCTTTATGTGCGTATTGAGGAACTGAACGAAGGCCAGCAGGCTTGACAAGCAAGCATCATTAACAACTGAGCAAGCTCCCCAGCCCAATGCCCATGTCTACCACAGCAGGGAAGGCAAGAGAAGAGAAGCAAAGTGCTTGCTTCCTTGTGATGGTTCCAAGACCAATGTGTCGTTAACTCTTTCCTGTCCACAGAGGTGAGCGATCATTTCAGGAGGGCTTTGGCACACAGCTCTCATGTAAAAGCAACCATGTCATGAGGTTACTCAGCTGCAGACAACAGAATACCTAATCAACATACTCAACAGGGCTGTGTGCAGACACGTTTCAGTGTGTGTATCCCGTAGGCATCTTCCATCTCACTCTCTGTCTCTTTCTCTCTCTTAAGTAGGTAAACAAAAATTAAAAAAAAAAATTGGGGTTCCACCAGGGCTGGTGGTGACAAATGGCATGGTAAAACAAAAGGAAGCAATGAACTCAAACAAGGCTCATCATTGCACCCAATATTTATTTTTTATTTTTTATTTATTTTTGGAGAGAGAGACAGAGAGAGATAGACAGAGAGGGAGAGGGAGACAAATGGGCGCGCCAGCAGTCTCTCAGCTGCTGTGAACGATATCCAGTTGCGTACGCCCCCTAGTGGTCAAGTGCGGCATCGCGCCCTTGCCTCACTTTGCATCTGGCTAAACGTGGGACCTGGAGATTGGAACTGCTGGACATTGGAACCAGCGTTCTTAGGCTTAGCAGGCAGGCACCTTAGCCGCTAAGCCATCTCTCCAGCCCTGCACCCAATATTTTAACAAGGGCAAACCAGCCACAATTACCGATTGCTTTTCTTATTGGCATGAACATGCATTCAACAAGAATTAACACTTGGATTTTACTGTACCTAGTAAAATATGGACAGCCTTATAATAAAATTATCACATTTTCCCCAAAACTATGCTATATATAAGATGGTCAAAGTCACTGGCTGCCTTTTCGTTTTCTCCACTTTTTTTTTTTTTTTTTTTTTCCCCTGAACATGCAGGTGTTAGAGTCTTTTGGACTTCACCAGAGGCAGGCTGTTTGAAAACGATTTCATTATCTTTATCGTCATTCATGCCGGCCACTTCTGATTTTCGTTTCTTCAAAAATGTTGGTGTACAACCTGGCGTGGGCCCCTGGCTATCCACAGACTTCTGGGGAGTGATGGGAGCGCCGCCGTTTGAAAGCGCTTTCTTCTTCCGATTCTTAGCTATTCTCAAAGCCTGTTTTTAGGATCAGGCAAAACCTGGCCATGCACAGACTTCGCAGGAACGGCTTGTGAGATTTCTTTATCTTAGGTGGGCCGGAAACAACTTCTTTTTTTTGGATTAGTCAAAACCAACGGAGGAAAACTGCAATCAATTCCTTTCTCAGCTAGTCTCTTCATGAGTAATTTTTCTTTCCTTTCAAATCGTTGTTGTATCCATAACTTTTGTGCAAATTTCCGATCTGATTATAGTGCTTTACTGCTGGAAACGATGGTGGCTGAGCACGAGTAACATTCCATTCCTTAAAAAGTTCCGCATGCACTTTTTCTGGAAGTGTATTTCGACACAACAGAAGTCTTTCCCCCAAAGGCACTTGCTCATTGTTTCCGCTATCTTAACAACATCCTCAGACGCAAACTCCACCAAGGCATAGTCCCTATTTCCAGTCCGTTTCCTTCTGGACAGTCTCAATCTTTTAATAGTGCCGAACTGGGAGAAACATTCATGGATCTGGCCTTCTTAAAGTGCGGCAGGTAGGTGGCCCACAAGGACAGCTCCAGCCATGAGGCAGCCTCAAAATTGTTTGTTCAGCTTGCCAATCATTCCTTCCATTGCAAACCCGAACCTTCTCCTTCTGAAGCTGCAAGTTTCTGATTCTGGGTTTGGTTTGCATTCGAGCCTTGGCTCTGCCGAACCATGCAACCCAGCCATGATCAACAGCCTCAAAATGATATTGATTGATTGATTCTTTTTAATGGCTTCTATCCACACTACTATAATGCTCTCTTCCTAAATTTTCACTATTATTTTTTTTTTTTTACTATGTTTGGTGTTTAAAAGAAAACCCTGAGAAAGAAATTGGGTTTGAATCTATGTGCTATTACTTTTTAACTGTATGGCTACAGGAACATGAAACTTCTCTTTGAGTCAGTACATACCTAACGTGAGTGGCATAATTACATAAATAAAGCACTTGGAGTTCATAGAAGAATATTGCCATAGTCTCATTGCTCACTAATACCATCAGTAATTATCATTATTAATATTATTTCAAATTAATCCTTCTCAGTATAATCAAAAGGCAAATGGGCCTTTACAAAGCTATTTATTATTTTGTTTTTTTAATTATTTTTATGGACAACTTCTGTACTTACATACAAAAAATGTATGATATTACCCCCTGCCCCCATACCCCTTTAGAACTCCAATCTCCATCATATCCCTTCCCCCTCTTCATTAGTCTCTCTTTTAATTTGATGTCATCATCTTTTTCTTCTATTATGAGGGTCTTGTGAAGGTATTGCTAGGCACTGCAAGGTCATGGATATCAAGGCCAATTTCTGTCTGGACAGTTGCATTGTAAGGAGTTGTCCCCTTCCTTTGGCTCTTCTGCAATGGGCCCTGAGCCTTGGAGGGTGTGACAGAGATGTTTCAGTGCTGGGTATCCTCCATCCCTTCTTCTCAGCACTATGTTGCCTTTTGGGTCATCCCAGTGGTCATTGCCATCTGAAAAGAGAAGCTTCTCTAAACAGAAGTGAGAGTAGTGTTAACATGTGAACATGAACATTAAGTGTAGTGCTTTCAGGGCAGCTTGGTGGGAATAATATATACATTTAGCCAGACAAGAGCAGGCTTTATACCCCTAAGGCTCATGATCTCCCCTGCCATAGACTTTTGCTTAGGTTTTTCAGTGCCAGGTATGTATTCCCTCCCATAGAGAGGACCTTCAGTCCAATTATGGAGCAGTTGGTTACCCCAAGAGCAGACATGCCACTATTGCACCCATTCAGTCATTGGGCCTGTAAAGGCCAAACTTGAATATTCAGCATCCACTGTTTTCACTGCTGATGACTTCTGTCTCCCATACGGCTGCATGCAGTGCAGCTTTTTCCAGCTTTCAGTTAGCTGGTCTACAGGGAGAAGGTTTTCTGCTTAGCACCAGCTTGCTTTCTCAGTGACCTTGCCTCTCAGGCAAGAGATGTCTTCAGCAATAGGGTCTTACTGTCTGTTTCTCAAGGGAAACCAAGGGCTTTGGCAATAGCCTTTAATGTTTTGAAGGCTTCCAGGACCTCCTTGGCCAACAACTCACTGGAAGGTATCCCATCCCGGGCACTGAAAATTTTCTAGTAACAGTCTACAGCTTCTAGATGTGCCATTATTCAAAAAAGTAGGTTTACATAAGTCTTATTCACAATATCTTGAATTTTGATTGACCCTCTCCCTGCCCTTTTATGCATTCTCTTCCCATGGCCTCTCTTAGGCCATTCCCCTCCCTGTAATCTGTTCTTCTACTTACATATGTGCAATACCATACACTTAAGTCCTTCCCTCCTCTCCCTCCCTTATTTATTAAAAAAGCTATTTATTTTTAATTCACTTCTATTGACCCTATCAAGCTTATGTAACAATAAGTCTGGCCCCATGTGCCCTGATCACTGTATGCTATCAATAAAAGGAAACCATCTTTTAAGGGTGGGGAGGGGGCTTGAAAACTTGAAAAGATTGTTAGCTTTACTTAGATTCTTAAAAAAAAACTACTGGGGGTGGAGCTACACAGATGGCCTGGGGGATAAAATACTTCCCTCACAAGCATGAGTTGCTGCATTTGAGTCCCCCAAACCCACATAAAACTGGACACAGCAGCACAAGGGTCTATAATCCCAACAAGTTTTATTGTTTATCTTTTATTTCATATTTCCCTTTTCAATGAAATTTTGTCATTGTCTGATGTGTGGATTTCTAATTCGCATTGGACTCTATATTTTTTTATTTGGAAAAAGATTCTAACAATCTCCCTTCATGTTCTGAAGTCATGATTTCAACTTGAATCATGGCTATATGATGTATTAATGGTGACAGTGAGCAACTATCTCAACTTTTCTATACTGCACTTTTTCTTCATATAAAATGGAGATCACAATAACCATTAACTTTATACATACTTGTGAGAATGTTGTAAATAATTTATACAAAATATAAAGAATTAATATTGTCACTGAGTTATGTTGTGAAGTATCCATTATTATTGCTACAATTATTATAGCTGCTGTCCATTTATCATCATTGCTTAATATACTGTACTTTAACTCATCTTGTGAGTGCACTAAGTCATTCATTTCCTATCCATTTCCTGTGAGAAATGTCATAGGTTTAGTATTAGCAGGTGCCAGTTCCCAGTTCCAGCAGATATAGCAGAATGGCCAATTCTCATTGCTCCAAGAAAGCTCTGTACTCTATCAGCTAATTTACTTCAAGCACATCTTTGGAACGTGACAATCATTTGCCTGACTGTTCAAAGACTGAGCCCTGTGGCTGTCCCATGCCCACTTGAACATGAGGGAGGAATGGAAGAAAGAGAATCATAACAGAAGACTCTCTTCTCTCAAAGTCCCCAACACCATTTCTTTAATACCTTTTCAGTTTATGAGATTTGACAAGGAAATAAAGGCATTGCTTCAGGCCATTCCAATCTCACAACGTAAGTATTCTCTTAAAATTGCTACATCTTGGAGAGCCTTTATATCCATGTCATTACTCAAGAAAAATTGTGAGAATCTGGGGAAGGATGTCGAAGAAATCTTATTAAAACGTTCACACACAAGAAAAAAGAAAATGGTTCCTACCAATGCATTTGAAAGACAAGTTTCTCTTCCTAGTTCATATCACTCATCGAAAATGTTATCAGGAGTCAGGTGATTAGTGTCCTTCCAAATGATTTGGACAAATCTAATACACAGAGACAGGAAATAGAGCAGCTCTCTTTTGTGGTGTAAATGTCATGAAATACATGTAGAAACATGAGCATATAATGCACCCACATGGGTAAAGGAGATGAAAGAACAGAAGATGAAGGCACATGTGGGGATTAGAATCGTATCTGAAACCAAGACAGGGAATTAGACCTAGATCTCAGGAAGCGAAAATGTCCCTAACTATACATACCCATGTGTGCCAGCGGGCACGTGTCTTCTTGTATCCTCCGTCAATCTCTTTACATGACATTTAAAAATACATAAAACACAAACACACTTAAAGAGCAAGCAGGAACATTGCATTAGATAAAAATAATATTGGGATAAGGGATGAGAAAGCAACAGAATAGAGGGAAGGTTCAAATAAATTATTGCCTTACTCTCAAAAGTCTTTTTAGATAGGAAAAAGTCATGCTTTCATAGTTTTGGGAAGAAGTTTTTGTGAATTTAGAATTTACTCTCACTCAAACTGTCAATTAAAAGTGTGGGCAGGCAGTGGGACAAGAAAACATGTTAAGCTAGTCAAAAATATGAAATGTTTATTTCTATGTATATGTTCTAAAACTATTTAGGAGATGAGCTCTACTAAATGAAAGCAAGATGAAGCCATGCAGACAAACTGCAAAGGAAAAAGCAAGCAACACTGGAAACAAATGCAGAAGAAATAGAAACATAGCACTAGGAAGAGAGCATTGCTGTCCTGAAATGCAGTGAGTTCATTCATAGGGACCATTCACTACGACCACAACACCTTCAGGAAGGAAATGGTATCTTCCATTCATCTGACAGCTTCTTTAAAAGTGTATAAAGTTGGGCTGGAGAGATGACTCAGCTACTAAAGGCAACAAAAGCCTGAGAGTCCAGGGTTCAATTCCCTAGTACCCACGTAAAGCCCAATGCACAAAGTGTCAAGTGGCACCTGCATCTGCAATAACAGGAGACACTAGCATGCCTCTTTCTTCTTCCTCATTCATTTTCTCTCCCTTTCTTTCTCTCTCCTTGCATGTACATAAAAATAGTTAAAAGTATATGAGGTTAAAATGATGACCTAAGAAGGTTCCTGCTTCTTTTGCCAACAAAAGAATGCAACTGAAAATTTCAGAGGAAAACTATTGAAGCAAAAATAATTTTCTAAATGTAAATAAAATGTAAATTTAAATGTAAATTAAATATAAATTCACTATGCAGTCTAAGGTTGGCCTCAAACTCACAGCAACCCTACCTCTGCATCCCAAGTCCTGGGATTTAAGATGTGTACCCATGTCCGGCAAGAGTTCGATCCATAGCCCCATGTTAAAAGCTGAGTGTGGTCATGCACACCTGTAACCCCAGTGCTGTGGGGAATAGAGACAGTATAATTGGTGGGTGTCACATGATGCCAGTGTGGTAAACAATGAAAGTTCTAGGTTAAGTGAGATTGTGTCTCAAGGAAACATTTGGGTGAGTCATAAAGGAGGACCCCTACCACTCTCTTCTGGCCTGTGCAAGTATGTGCATATATGTGCATGTATGTGTGCATACATATGCAACACTGCACACACATGAAAAAACCCAAACAGAAGGTATACAAAACACATAGTTGACAGTAGTCTAGATATCTGAAGAGAAAAGATTTGAATGAGAACTGACTAGCCTAAATTCCTGCATTCTGTGTAACAGAAAACAAAAAATATCACCTAACACTTATACTAATTTATTATATATGGATATGTGTTAATATATTTTAAATAGATATCCTCCAAATACCTTAAATGATAGTAGTTAAATGAGCTATGAGTTTATACTTGAAGGAGAAAATAACATCGACTCTAAAGCAGACCTGCCTCCAAGAAGCAGTTTGCATAAGACTTTTGGGTTACCTGTGATGCAGACAAAATCTTGGAAAAATCTGGACAAGTTGGTGATCCTAGATGCATAAAGCAAATTTGTCAAGTGTAGTAGTCAACGGTCAATATAAATATTATTAATTATAAAACGGAGGGATTAGCATATCATTTAAATGTGCAGACATATTCATAATTGCTGCTCACATATTGATCTTTGAAGCCATGTGGAGCTGGAGTTTATAAACATTTCTACCAATGATGCAGCATCATGTTGAGCAAGTAACTAATTCTTTTTAATTATTTCTACCTCAATAGACCATGGTGTGGTTTATGTCAACTAATACATATGAGGTGACTAAAACAGACCTGGATACAAAATAAGGGGTCAGGAAATGTGTGGCTAGGATAGTAGTTCTGCATGGATGCCTCTCACTGCTCGTGCAAATATTAATATGACAGGTATATTAGTTATTCATTTAGTCATTAGACAATTAAATATATATGAAACGAACGTCAGAGCTTTAAATGAAAGGTCCACACATTAAACATGTTTAAGGATGGAAAGATTGTGCAATGTAGTTTTGATTTGTATTTCATTGATGGTCAAAGCTATTGATCAGTTTTTCATGTTTTTTTGGCCATTTATGCTTTTTCATTTGAACAGTCTATTCAGCTGTGTATTTTCTATTGGATTATTTGCATTTTGGTGGGTATTGGATTAAGATAATGTGGCATATGACCAAAATGGGCTAATACTCATAATGAAGAACTAAACCATGTTGTTTTTAGGAAAAATTGATGGAACTGGTGGTATCAAATTAAGCACAATGAGCTGAGACTCAGAAAGACATATAACACATTTTATTTCTCAGATATGGGATTTTTTTTTTGTTTTTTTGTTTTTTTTTTTGGTTTTGCGAGGTAGGGTCTCACTCTGGTCCAGGCTGACCTGGAATTAACTATGTAGTCTCAGGGTGGCCTTGAACTCTCCGCGATCCTCCTACCTCTGCCTCCCGAGTGCTGGGATTAAAGGCGTGCGCCACAACACCCGGCTAGATATGGGATTTTTAAAAAATGATAATAATATATGAAAGTAGAAATAGAAACTATCTGGAACTAGGAAAGGGACCAATGAGGGGAAAAGAGGGAATAATGGTAGGTTTAGGGGTAAATATGACCAAAGTACCTTTTATGCATGTATACAAATATCATAACCTAGCCCACCACTTTGTACAATTAATCTACAATATAAATAGAAACATTGTTATTGCTCATGTTTTAGAAGAGAGAGTACATTGATAGGTAATCAGTATTACAATTCCCAGAGATGCATAAAGCATCATATAAAATCAACAAAAGGGGGTGGGGTGGGCAAAACTGGCAATAACTTCCCTTAATGACCATCCACCACAGGCAGAAGAGGCAGGCAGACCTGAAATAATCAATGTTGTTGATAAAAACTCATGGAAAATACATGTGCACGTTTTATAGGTCTCTCCTATGAAGAGAACTTAAAATATTTTTGTAATCAGGTAAATAAGTGGTATGGATTTACCAACAACCTTGGAGAAGAAACTGAAAAATTAATTGAAGATGATAATAAAGTGTAGATGGAAGAGGAATTGTTATTTCATAGGCTTGTTTTATAGTTCCTTAATGAAATGTTGAGAATAATGCACCTGGAAGTAATTTTTAACTTTAACACTAACTTTAGAATTTAGGGTTTTGTGTAGGTTTAACTCCAATTTAAACCTATTATTTTTGCACCACTTGCAATGCGTATTTTAGTAGACATAAATTCTAATGTTATAGGAATCATAAAGAGAAAGAGATTCTCACAATAACTATGAGAAATGTATGTAATAAATGTTAAGTACAAAGATAAAATGATATAATTTCTGTTTGACTACATGTGAATAAAGAGTTGATAGAAAAAAAGACTTAAAAATAAATATACCAGCAAGCTAATATTGGTCAAGCTTGTGTTAAGATGAGGAGAGAATAGGTAATTTAACTTTTTTGCCTCAGTTTCTAAAATTCCAATATTTATGGTTTTAGAAACATCACAAAGCAGCAATAAAACATTAGTCTTAGAATGTATATTAGCAATCTAACAAGAATCCATCTTTAGAAATCATCCATACTTCAGAATATTGAAATAATCTCAAATTTATAATGGCTGGAGAAATCTCTCGGAAGACTCCAGGTTTACTTGCATGCCTGTATCAGCTCAAATATCTATGCCAAAGTGGAGAAAATAGCTATTTGTATTTGTCTTTGAAGTACTGTTAAAGCCATTTCAGCCAGACACGTTGGCCAAAAGTACTTCTGTCTTATTGCACCAAAAATCCAAGTTTAATTATTCTAAACTTTCAACGTCTATACCAATTTGCCATAGATCTTAGCTATACAAGTTAGACTCCTCAGAAAAGACTTTGGCAGGCTGTAACATAAACTTGGGATTCACTTGTGATGACTACCACAAGAAGATTCATTATTAAGTTCATCAATATTTAAAATGTCCAAAATCTTATCCCAGAAACAGAACAAATGCAGACATTGAAAAACTTGTTCAAAATGAGACCTCATTTTGTATTCCTTTTCTTCTTCAGTTTCACCATGAATCCATACTATCATTCTGAAAACATCTAATCCAAAAACTCTTTGCCAGGCAAAGGAAACAGTCAACAGAATGCAGAAAAACCCTTCAGAATGGGGGAAAATTTCACTTGGCAAAGGGTTATATCCAGAATGTGTAACAAAAACAAAATAATAACAAAACATGTAACCCCGAGTATACATTTCTCAAAAGAGGCCATAAAAGTGAACAAGTATATGAATAAAGGTTGACCATTACTGATCTTGATGAAAATATACTTCAAAAATCACAATATCACCTCACAAAAATAACAGTGGTATTATACTTAGCTTCATGTTGCTTGGGTGAACTTCCAAACAGACACAGTGTATGGGAGGAATGGGACCCACTTCAGTTTACAGATTCAGGAATAGTTCCATAATAGTGGAAGAAACTGGCTCCTTTCACAGAGCCAAGCAGAGAAAGAAACACCACAACAAGCAAGCAAGCAGGAAGCTGAAGCAGCAGGGCCCCTAGAGCTCACTCTGTATACCTTAGGTTGGAATTCAGATCTGTCCCAAATAACACCTTAGGGCTCAACCCCTGGATCTACCCTCTTTGACACCTCCTCCATCCAGGCATGTAGGGACTAGCCTTTTAATAAAAATACCTGAGTCTATTGGGGGACATACATTTAAAGTACCACAAATGGTTATTATCAACAAAAGATAACCAGTGCTATAAAAGTTGTGGAGAAAAGAAACACTTGTATTCTGCTATTGGTGGTATAAATGAGTATAGCAATTTTGACAAACAGCATAGAGGTTCCTCAAAATATGGAAAATACCATATCATCCAGTAGTCCTACTACTGGGTATATATCTAAAGGAAATGAAATGTATATGTCAGAAAGAAGGCTAATAGCTGTATACCCATGTTTACTATAGCAACCAAACAGAAAAATCCTAAGTGTCCACAAATGATGAATGAATGAAGATAATATGATTGTATATATGTAGAGAAATGTTATCTGGTTTTCTTACAGAAGAACGATCTCTACAGATCAAATTTGTCTGAATATTTTCTGAATGAAAAAAAATATGGCTAATATTTATACAAAGTCTTAAAATCTGTAATGTCTCAAAGCCCTCTATCCCTTTCATAGTCTTTATCACAATACAGTAGTCCTTTGAGAATTTGTTAAATATTTTTCTCTAATGATTCATTTTAACTCATCACAGTGGGATCATATCCCCAATGTTATGGTTATTGGTCAAAACTTATTTAGTAAATTGATAAAATTTTCATTAAAAATAATCAAAATGACAGTCATCATATGGCCTTTTCAGTGTGCTATGGGTGGCACAGGATGTTTAGATTAAAAGGGCAATTTTTCTTTTTGTTTTTTATTTATTTTTTATTTTTTTATCTGAGAGAGAAAGAGAGAGAGAAAGAGAGAGAGAGAGAAATCGACATTCCAGGGCCTTCAGCCACTCCAAACAAACTCCAGAAGCATGTGCCAATGTGTGCATCTGGCTTACATAGGTCCTGGGGAATCAAGCCTGGGTCCTTTGACTTTGCAGTCAAGTGCCTTAACCACTAAGCAATCCATCTACACCAGTCTTAAGCCTGTCACTTCTTGTAGCATACAGGCTCCAATGGGCCATTTTTCTCCTAATATTGATGACTGAAATATCTGAAGTTTGGTAACATAATATTTTCATAATGTTTACTAGGAGAGGAAGATGGACAAGCCCTCACTTTGATTAGAGGACATCATGTGTGAAGGACACTTGTCTAGAACCATGTACATTTCTTTCTGTTCATTCAGCAAAGAAACTATGACTATGCATAAATTAAAGGGAAATCTTGACCTCAAAGAAGCTTCTGGTAAAAAGAGAGAGATAGGAAACTAAACAAAAGGCCATGAGACCGTGGCATTTCTGAGACAGGATCTCATACCATAAAGTAGCCAAGAAGAAGTCCTCTCAAATGGCTTCCAAGAATCTGAAAGGCCACTAGATACATGTGAGATCATCATAATCTGTGGAACAGCAAGGAGATGGGAGAGAAAATGTGGGTGAGAAAAGTGTCAGTTTGGGACTGAGGCAAAGTGGTGAAGAGACTTAAACAGGTCCCAGAGCAGGGAAGATATCAAGATTCTATCCTGGAAGAAATGGGGAAGATGGGAAGACTTGTAATCCCAGACTAAAGATTTGCTCCTTAGGAAGCATACCCCAAAACATGGGTAATGACAGAGGAAGGAGCTATCAATAGGCAAATAGACTGCATATCAAAATAAGGACAGCTGTGAATAGATTGCACAGCAGTTTTGCATATTTTGAGATGGAGCTTGAATAAAGAACATAATGATTTATGTATGTTGAAAATAGATATCCTTCCCAATATTTGAGGAAATGTTTACATACATCATTTCCCTTGAAGTAAATTAGGAAATGAGGATGATGGTTCTACCAAATTTAAAGATGATGGTGACTCATTATCTAATTAATTAATATGAATACATTGAGGAAATCAAGCTAAACGAAAGTCAGTCACCACATATAGGAAAGAAAGGACGTGTCTTGGGGTTTGGCTTTTGTCTTGTTTTACTTAAGAGCTGTTTTCCAAAACAGTGAAGTCAAGTGTCTTTAGCCTCACTAGGAAGAAACTGAGACCTTAAGACATAAGACAGGTCATGGGTGGTATGGGTAAAGTCTTGGAGGTAGAGGTGGCCAGTGCGGGCCTGGAAACTTCTTCTGGCACCTTGAGGCTATGCTGTGTCTGTCAGCTGTAGCACCATCTAACTCCAAAAGAAAAATTTCAAAATAGAAAAGATTTGTAGAGCTATTACCAGAGGCAGAGACCACAGGAATGGCTTGTTTTCAATCACTGTGAAACGTGTGCTTCAGGGAACATGCTTCACCTCTTAACAATCACAATGCCCAGAGTCCACATGCCTCCCCTGATGAAGAGGGACCCGTTCTCTGTGCTGCCATGAGTTGGAATAAGAGGTGAGCATCTCTGATGATACTGGGAAGGTAGAATTCAGAAGCACGAGCTGATCCTCACTATCAAATTGGCAACCTTTTAACAAATTCACACTTGCTGGGATTCTGCCAGAAGATGAGACAGGGCCAGCAAGCTGAGTCCTGAAGCTTCTCTCCATACCAGAATGTTGGGTCTGAGCTCAGGTAGTGCTGGTGCACTTTTGCGACTAATTTTATATCTATTACAACTCTAGTGTAGCATTTTGAGAACATTCTCTTTATATGTAATTTGAAAGACCTTGAACGTTTTCTATTGAGAAAATCATATTGTTCAGTTTTTTCACCCATTAAGCAGTTTTGCCTTATATATTGTTGCATACATCCATGAAAAAAAAAAAAACAGGTTAGCAAAATATGCCTTCAATGGAAAACAAAAAAAGTGTCATCCTGAAGACAGTTTTGAAGGAAACACATGAGTGGTGTATGTGTGTGTGTGTGGGGGGGAATAATCTGTGTGGGAGGAGGGGTAATAATGTGTGCCTTGTATAAATGTTGCATCTTAGAGACTGTAGCATAGAATTTGATGCTTAATCAGAGTTGGAATGTGTCTCTGTCTATTGAAGCTTATTGCTTTGAGAACATATTAGCTACAATAGTGCAGTATTTTATGTTAAATGTAGGCACTGATTCCTAACACAAATCTTGCACAGCCAAAAAATTATAAATCTTAATGTACAAATGTAATCAAAATGACATAGATAATGTCCACAGTCCTATATCTACAAATGTATTGTGGAGTGAGAACATGTGTTTCTCTAATGAAAGACATGTGATTCAATGTAGCTATGCTATTTTAGGAAAATGCTTAGACTCTGCAACTTGAAACACCCATGTGGAATATTTAACAAGATTTAAAAGCCTAGCTCAGGAACCTGACTAACCCCAACTTGTTCTTGCTTCCATGGGGTGAAAAGCCCTGCTCTGCTGGGACTATAGTAGAAGAATACACTTTATTTGTTGGGTTTTGTCTGCCAAAAGGCATACATTGCCAAAAAGTTTTCATTATTAGATTATAATATTAAAGATTTGTCCTTTTCTTGGTAGTGTATTATCTGTCTGGAAGTTTGGAGGGCACTCTGTATAAGATATATAGGAGGAAATAAGGAAAACAGGTATCTTCCTTGCCATGTCATCTCTAGGGCTGGAAAGCCCCTTTCTTTCCACATCTTACAGTCTGCCTATGCTTGTCTAAGTATGTATATCTGTGGATACATTTGTAAAGAGAAACTGGGAAGAATGGAGCTAACCCATCTTTGCCAGGAAAAGAAAGCCGGGGGTATATTTTTGACTTCCCAGGAGTGGGTATAACTACCTTGATCTAAAGGCAACAAAATTGTGAGACCATATATTTGCAACTGTAAAAATAAACTGAGCAGTTGCTTCCAGTGACATCAAAGTTAATTAATGTATACATGACCACAGGGAAGAGACATGCCAATGAATATTTTGTGCATGGCCTTGAAGTCCTGAATGAATCTGTATCCTTTTTTGATTGTGCTAACAATATAATTTAGGAGAAAAGAAAATTCTAAGGATTTATACTATGTATCATGAGTCCATTCTCCAGTGG
This sequence comes from Orientallactaga sibirica, assembly GCA_036365145.1. Taxonomy (NCBI): domain Eukaryota; kingdom Metazoa; phylum Chordata; class Mammalia; order Rodentia; family Dipodidae; genus Orientallactaga; species Orientallactaga sibirica. The sequence goes on from JAEOAD010000027.1 coordinate 6,573,507, forward strand.
CCTTTCAACTGGTGGTTTTGCTTAATTTCTGGTTTTGAATGATACTGTGAAAGTGTGAATAAAGATTTGAATATCTCAGTCTGAAACTTGAGACTTTGGGCACTTAGTTTTTCAGACTATTATACTAAAATATCAAAAACTTAGTGGGTTTAAAACATCATAATATATTTTGAATAATTCTTGAGCCTAGAAAGCCCATGATCAAGGTGCAAGTAGATTCACTTTTTTATATTGATCCATTGATGGCATAAGGGAGCCATGGACTTTACCAGGTAAAGGGGTTGGGACAGTTTTCTACATTGTTTTTTATTGCTTTTAAAGAGAGAGAGAGAATTGGTGTGCCAGGGCCTCAGCCACTGTAATTGAACTCCAGACATTTGTGCCACCTAGTGGGCATGTGCAACCTTGTGATTGCCTCACCTTTGTGCTTCTGGCTTATATGGGATCTGGAGAGTTGAATATGGGTCCTTAGGCTTTGCAGACAAGTGCCTTAACCACTATGCCATTTCTCCAGACCTAGGGCCTTTTTTAATAAGGACACAATCCTTTCCCAAGGTCACCACCTTCTGATATCATTATCTTAGTTAGTCAAAACTTGAATTTGTATGGGCACAAACCTTCAAAAGACATTTTTTAATGATCTCCCAAATAATTCCCCTATTATATAACATTTATTCCTTCATAATACACCCAAAGCTTTAAGGTGCTACAGCATCAACTTAAAAATCTAATGTCCAAAGTGTCACTTAAATATCATCAAAGCAGATATGAATGAAACTCAAGGTACAATGCATGCTGAGCCAAACTGATCTGCAGCTGTGAGTCTATGAACTCAAACTGTATGTGCTTGCAAAGTGCAGTGGTGGGAGAGTCCTGGGATAGGCCTTCTTATTCCACCAGGGAGATGTAGGAATGTGAACAAGGAAATGGAGGACAATTAAGTCCAAAATCTTAAGGGTCAACCAAGCTCTTTAGCTGTACTCTTCAGGGATATAGAGATGTGAATGTCCCTGCAGTTTTACTGGGCAAGGGGTGAGATCTCAGAGCCACAGGTGACTATACCCCACTGATTCCACCCTGAGGATGGAATTGCCCATTGATCTGGCAACCCTCCCATGGCAGGATCCTTTGAAATCTTTGAGGCTTGTTCACCAAGCATTTTGATGGGTAACACTGAGGTAGCATCAATATTCTCAAGAAATACAGGGGCTTCTCTCTCTCTATCTGCCTCTTTCTCTCTCTGTTCAAAGAAACCCAGGATAGACTTTGGGTCGCATCTGCCTCAGGATCTGTCCCTATATGCTGTGTAATGTGTTAGAGTCTGTTCTTGAAGTCACCAATAGATTTATCCTTTCTCTGCTTGTAGAACACAAGTGAAGTGCAATCTATTTTCATAGGAAGACTTTGAGGGAGACCTCTTATAACTCCAGCTCTCTAACAACAGCTCCTATAACCCTTCTAATCTCAACAATTTGGGGTCTATCATCAACAACTCAAGGTGGGTTGTAACCAATTTCTGGCACTGGGAGTTACAACCTAGGGCAAATATTTTAGGATTAGGCTTCATCCCACCCTCTCCAGGGCCCTTTTTACAAGATAATCTCACCATGCTCCAATTGATGGTTGCATTTTTAGTCTGCTATCCAGGAAGAAGGTTTCTAATGAACCAATTCATATTGGATTAGGTTTGATGTATATCTCCCCCAGCCCTCCCATTGCCCTCCCTGCAAACCCTCTCAATCATGTTATCTGTTTTTTGAGTTCCTTGTCAGTTATGCCTGCAACTCGAGCTGTTTAAGATTATTTATGTTGTGTATTATGTTGATCACTTTCCATATGCTGAGTGATCCCTGACCATGGGATGGAGCCTGCCTGATCAAGGTGAATAATGATTTTGTTTGTGGTTGAATTTGGTTTATGATGATTTTGTTCTGGATTTTTGCATCCAAGCTTGTCGGGGAAATAAGTCTATGATTTTCTTTTCTTGTTTCTCTGCCTGATTTTGAAATTAAGGTGATACTAGCTTCATAGAAGGAACTGGAGAGGATTCCCTGTTCTCTGAGTATGTTAAAAAAAAAACTTGATAAAAAATGGTTTCAGTTCTTTGATGAAGGTTTGGTAGAATTCAGATGAGAATCCATCAGGTCCTGGAGTTTTCTTTTGGGGAAGTTTTTGATTACATGTTCAACTTCGATGGATATAACAGGTTTGTTTAGGAGACTTATCTGCTCTGTATTTTGTTTTGGCACATGGTACTTGTCTAGGAATTTACCCATTTCTTCTATGTTTTGCAATTTTTTGGAGAAGAGGTTTTGGATATATATTCTGATGATTCTTCCATTTTCATTGGTGTCTATTATGATCTCTCCCTTTTCTTTTCTGATTTTGTTAATTTGAGACTTCTCTTATTTTGTTTGATCAAATTGTCCAAGGGTATATAACCTTGTTTATATTTTTTTCATAGAACCAGCTCTTGATTTTTGTCAGTTTTCCTGTTTTCTTAGTTGCAAATTCATTAATTTCAGCTCTGATCTTAATTATTTGTTTCTTTGTGGAACTCTCAGGATTGTTCTTGATTTTCCAATGCTTTTATGTGGATGGTTAGGTTATTAATTTGGGATCTCTCTGTGTTTGTTATGAAGGCTTCTAGTGCTCTGAATTTTCCCCTTATGATTGCACTCATTGTGTTCCATGTTTTGGTTTGTTGTTGTTGTTTTTTTTTTTTTTTCAGTTCTAGAAATTTTACATTTTCCTTTTTGATTTCTTCCGTGACCCATTCATTGTTTAATAGTTGTTGTTCAGTCTCCAGGGGCTGGTGTAATTTCTATTTTTTCTTGTTGTTAATTTCTAGTTTTAATGCATTGTGGTCCAATATGATGCAGGAAGTTATGTCAATTTTCCTGAATTTATGGAGGCATGCTTTATACCCTAGTATATGATATATTTTGGAGAAGTTTCCATGGGCTGCTGAGAGGAATGTGTATCCTGTAAAACTGAGGTGGAACATCCTGTAGATGCCTATTAGGTCAAAGGAATCTATGATGTTCTTAAGATCTGTTATTTCCGTTGATTTTCTGCTTGGATAATCTGTCTGTTGATAGTGAGATATTGGAATCCCTTACTATGATGGTATGAGTATGTGTTTCTGGTTTGTTGTCAGGTAGGTTCTGCTTTATATACTGTAGTGGTACACCATTGTTTGGTGTGTATAGATTTATGATTGTGATTTCCTCTTGTTCAGTCATACCATTGATGAGTAATGTGTCCTTCTTTGAACTTTTTTATTACTTTGGGTTTGAAGTGTATTTTGTCAGATATTAATATAAGCACACCCACTTGTTTCATATTGCCATTTGTTTGAAAAATCATTTTCCATCCTTTCACCCTGAGGAGGTGTCTATCCTTAGTGGTGAGGTGAGTTTCTTGAAGACAGCAGATTAGAGGGTCCATTTTTCTGATCTACCCTGTTAACTTGTGTCTCTTGATGGGTGAAAGACCACCATTATTTTATGTTATAACTGTGAGGCTTGATTTAATCCCTGCCCCTTTGGAGGCTCTGTGAGGTTTGATGCTTTCTTGGGCTTTGAATATTTCACTCATGCTCTAGTTTTGGTTATTGTGCTCTTCCTCTTGTAAGCTCTTGAAGTTAGTTGTTCAACTCATTGGTGCATTCCCTGAAGTATTCTATGTAAGTTTGGCTTTGTATTCAGATAATCATAGAGCTTGCTTTTATTATGGAAGGTTTCCTTTCACCGTTTATCATGTGGTATAGTTTTGCTGGATACAGTAGTTTTCTTAATATCTTAGCTGGGTACAATAGCCATAGTATTGTATACTTTGAAGTGTTCTATTCTAGGCCCTTCTGGCTTTCATGGTTTCCATTGAGAAGTCTGAGAGAATTCTGATGGAATAGCCTTTCTATGTAATGAGTTGTTTCTCTCTTGCTGTTTTTAGCACTCTTTGTTTTCATTGTTTAAAGTTGTAACTATGATGTACCTTGGAGAGTTTCTTCTTTGGTCCTTTGGTAATTTCTGGTTTTCTGTGAGGTTCTTGTATCTGGATGGTTCTCTCTTTTAAGAAAGTGGGAAAATTTTCTTCAATAAATTTGTTGAATATATTATCCATGTCTTTGGCCTAAATTTATTTCCCTTCTGATATCCCATAATCAAGATGTTTTTAGGGTAGTCCATAATTCCCTCATAGTCCGTTCACATGATTTTTTTTGAAGTTATCAAAGTGTGGACTCCTGAACCATGTCTTCTTGTGGAGGTTGCAAGTAGCCTATAGTTCTGGGTTGGTGGCTGATATCAGAGCTGTGGTTGGAGGTCTGGAATCTTTTCAGCACAAGATCACAGTTGTGCCTTGCCTGTGAGGCACAAGGACCATAGTACTTGCTTCTGCTCCTTGATTGTACCCCCTCAGCAGCCCCAGAGTGCACAGTCCCCAAACACTCTGGCATTTGGAAAGCGAAGGCCCTCAAACACATATATGCATACCTTACCCACCTGGAGCTCCCAGGTCCCAAACATATTGGCCCCCTACATGCACAGGACCACGAACACACCATGCCCTTCACCCACCTGGAGCACACAGGCCCCAAACACACTATCCTCTCACCCCCACCTGGAGTGCACAGCCTCTTTTTTTTTTTTTTTTTTTTTTTTTTTAATTCCACTTCTAATTTGCCTTGATTACAAAATCTTGAAAAACATCAACTTTGGAAACTGTTCTCCTTTTGAGAAGGCTTTTTATGCCAATAAAAATTACAAACCATTTTCTTTTGAATAAACCCCTCAAACAAATGATTCTATCTGAATTTAAGCTTGAAAAAAATAGTCATTAAAATTCTAAACTATCTGTGGTGAAATCATTCCACTTAAATGGATAAATAAATGAACTATTATGAAAATACATGGAGGAATCAGAATTTTCAAAATCTTCTGAGGTCCAGGGACTCAGGGCTCTTGACACAGGATGTCATTATTCCATAATGTGCCCAAAGCCTGTTGCTATGAGATCACTCCAGTTATAGGTGGATGCAGGTAAATATTAGTTCTACAGTTGAATCACCCCCTGCAATGACCTGTTGGTAGGGAGGCCTATGAGGCCCCCAAAACAATGCTACACACTTGATTACCCATCACAAGATGATAAAACTCTATTTCTGAAGATACCGCATGCTGTGCTTTTAGTACTCTAAGAAATCATGCTGGAACTGAGAGGAAAGCCATTTCCCTGATGGCTACCTGCCATAGTGCTGAAACAACGCTATGCTGGCTATTGAAGGAGAAGAATCATCAATGGTGTTAAGAAACAGTAGAGGGCTGCAGAGATGGCTTAGCACTTAATTACTTGCCTGCAAAGCCTGAGGACCCATGTTTGACTCTCTAGGTCCCATGTAAGCCAGACACAAGAAGGTGAGCAAGCATGCAATGCCTCATGTACACATGCATCTGGAGTTCTACTGCAGTGGCTAGAGGCCCTGACATGCTGACCCCCCCCCCACAAAAATGGCCAGTCTCATGGGCTTGCATCAAAAAAAGAAAGAAAGAAAAAGGAAAAGGAAAAAGGAAACCAGTGTATCCTGCAAGATGCATAATCAACCAGCCCATGGGGACAATATTGGCATACAAGTTATGGTGTTAACCCACTGCTCTCTGATTGGATCGAGACACTTTCTGTAGGGGGGGAATTCATGCCTGGTACCAGAAACTGACTCAAAAGCATGTTATTTGGAAGGACATAGAACCTAGAGGGAAGCTTATAGTGTTCTTTGGCTAAATGGAGCAGTGATACCTATCAAAAAATCTTCTATGTGCTTATCCTTTTGATCAATGGTACTCTCACTCTGGGTTAGAGAACATACATTTTACAGAGGGCTGGGAATAAAGGGGATGACCAAGACCTGTCAGAATGACAAGAAGAGAAAGCTGTGAGTGCCTAGCATTCAACAAGTCATTTGTATCACACCCACCAAAGCCCAGAAGACATTACAGAGGAAGAGGCAGAATAAATATAAGTGTTGCTCTCATGGGCAGCAAGAAAACCTTCTCCAGAGAGATGGCCATAGACACTAAGGAGACTCAGAACTCATCAAAGCAGAAGAGACTGTCAAGAACTCTACTAAATGAAATATCACTATCACGCCCTCCACAGTTCAAGAACACTGTGTAAAATGGGGTGAAAAGAATGTAAGAATGACACAGTGGAGAAGTTTACTTTATGGCATTGTTCTTCCAACATGAACCAATTTGTGCATTCATGACCTAAGAGTGGATGTCAGGACCCCTGCAAGTACTGAACTGTTCTGAGCCCAGCAACTCTTTAGCATGAAGGAGGATAGAAGGAATGATACATCAAAGAGGGCTGGAGAAATGGCTTAGCAGTTAAAGCATTTGCCTGCGAGGCATGAGGATCTCAGTTCGATTCTCCAGGTCCCATGTAAGCCAGATGCACAAGGGAGCCCATGCATCTGGAGTTCGTTTGCAGTAGCTAGAGGTACTGGCATGCCCATTCTCACTCTCCCTCTCTCTCTTTCCCTCTCTCTGTCTCTATTAAATAAAAATAAAATCTTTAAAACAATAGAGGAAGAACTACTTGGAAAAAGGAGGGTCCTCAGTGGAATGGGTAGGAAAGGAGGAAATTATAGTATGGTCATGCATTAAAATTCTCAATAAAAAATGTACAAAGAAGGAAAGCTCTGCATAATTGTGATGAGGTGTATTTTGGGACACCTCTGTGAGCACAATGGTCTTCTGAATATTGTTTGTGCCTTTTATGTTTTGGGTACTATCAAGGTTCCCCAAAGAAACAAAACAATTAGGACATGTCATTAAATGGATGGATAGAGACATGATAGATAGATGATGATAGATGACAGGTAGAAGATAGATAGATAGATAGATAGATAGATAGATAGATAGATAGATAGAGATTAGTTCACATAATTAAGGAGGCTAAAATCCCATGTCTCATGGCATGCAAGCCAGAAGCCCCAGAAAACAGATGAAATGGTTCAAGTACCAATTAAAAGCCCACAGAAACAGATTTGCTGAAAGTGTAAGTTCCAGTCTGAGTGTGAAGGCCTGTGGACCAATAGCACCAATGTCAGAGGACAAGAGAATATGGGTATCACAACACAAGAAGAGACAATTTACCTTTCTGCTGCATTTTTTTTCTTATTGAGGCTCTTAATGGCTTTAGATGACACACACCCCTGATCAGTAAGAATAATCTCTGCTCTGTTTCCAAATTCAAGGTTATCACCTCACAGAAACACATTCATACACCTACTCATAAATAATATTCACTCAATGAATTGAGCATTCCTTCCTAAAACCAGTGTGATTGACACCTATGTATCAATCACAACCTGGAGCCTAAAGTTAGCATCTCAAATTTTAGATGAAAAGTTTATAGTAGAGAATGTGCTTTGATGCAGACTGTCATGGATCTAAGAAGACAAAACCAAGGGGAATGATCCTAAGACTTCAAAAGGGAACAAAAGGTAATGTACATTCAGTAAGAAGCCTACTATAAGGAGATTTTCTGATTTCATCAAAAAATAGACTTATCAAACCCATCTTCTTTGATGTTTTGCAAATCCAAGTACAGACAGTAAAAACAACAGTGTCTTTAGTCACAAGGCAGTTTTTCCCACAAATAAGAGAAATTTCAAGCCCTATCATGTAATGGAAGGGTTACCAAACAAGAATTTTTCTTCCTATGAGATATTTGGGAGGTGAAAAAGAAAGAACGCACAGCTCTGGCCCATCCCTCCCAGGAAACGCCTTACCCATCAGTCTCAGCAAGTCCTCACAGGAAGCACGGGGGCGGGGGACAGATCCTGGGAGTACACCATGCCATCACTAGCTTTGAGACAGTGCAATTTGGTAGAATCTACATTTGCATCTATATAGCCTCCAAAAGATCACCACCAAAACGTCTGGTCAAAGAAAGCTAAAGTTCTTGGGTAAGACATTGAGAATGTTGGCTGTCTAGTCTTGGGAGCACCTAAGCAGAGAAGGACAATGTCAGGGAAGAATATTCATGAGATTTAGAGGATGGCCTAAAGCAGGTTTTGCAAGGGGCCATGCCAGTTGGGATTCGGCAGATTTGATGATATGCTGCACTTGGATTCGTGGGCAAGGTGAGATGGAGTCTTGAAATAGTTCTTGATGCACAAGCTGTGGGTTTCGATAAGGAATCTTTGCAAGGCTCGAGTCTTATCTCTCAGTAGCAGGTATTTCCTGGAGCAAGGAGCTAAATTATTTTTGGGTGGCATCAATATTGTTAAACATGGAAATAGAAAAATAAGAATTGCTCAGCATAGAAGAATGAAGTTTGGTCTCGTTCATTTGTATAGAGGAGTTCTGGCATGTTTATATTTTATGATTCTTTAGCAGTAAAAATTACTATATAGTGAATAGGCTATGATGCAGATAGTATTTTAATATTACTTTATCATACTTAATTTAATATTGGTAATATCAACAAATAGTAAAAAGAAGATAAGTGCATTCAAGTTTACTAACATATGGTGATGTCACCTTTATATTTGCAACTCAAACAACAGAATGAAAAAGGTTTGCTTCAAGTAACAGAAGAAATAAGATTATAATCTTTACTTCCTTTTCTGGTGGTAATGGAATTGAACTTAGGAGCTTGTACATATGAGTCAAGCTCTCTTTCACTGAAATATATCCCCAGCTTAATATTATAACTTTTGAGACAAAACCAATGGACTACATTTTTATTTTTTGCAAGAGTAAGAGAGAGAGACAGAGAGAGAGAGAGAACTGGTGCACTAGGACCTACAGCCACTGCAATTGAACTCCAGATGCATGCACCCCCTCATGTGGATGTATGACCTTGTGCACTTGCATCACTATGCATCGGGCTTACATGGGACCTGGAGAGTCAAATGTGAGTCCTTAGCCTTCTCAGGCAAGTGCGTTAACTGCTGAGTCATCTCTCCAGCCCTAATATTATAATTAATATTATAAGTTTTAAAAAATCCATATTACTTGATTTGAGAAATCTTCATGTATGCAGGAACATGTGTTATATCTGGACATGTGTCCAATGTTCATCCCACAAGAGCACTTGATATGTGGGAACACAAGTATGTCTCTTCAGATGGGAAGCAGACTGGTGTGTATTTTATTCTCAAACTGATATGGAGAACACAGGCTATAGGACAGGCTCTGGAATAAACATGAATAATGTTGATATGATGACTCTTTTGTTTCAAGGAATTCATAAGAGGGAAAGGCATGCACACAATTAAATGTATAATCATAAGAAAACATGAAAAGTTTAGTGGGAATCCTGGGTGGGGAGTGACCAGGTCTGTATCCAAGAATTAAGGAGGACTTTATACATTTTATATATTAAACACTAGCTAGTTTAAAATATTTAATATTTCATTTATTGACTATATTCCACTGAGCAATTTATCAAATATTTAAACCTAAAAATGGCATTTGATTTTAAAATATTTTAATTAAAAATAATTAAAATGAAAATTGTTTAAAGTGAACATTTTAATTATTAATAATTCAATTTTAAAGATAAAGTTTAATAATAAATCTAATATATTTATAGAAAATGAAATTGTTTAGAATTCTTTTTCAGATGCCCATCTCTTTGCTGTTTCAAAGAATGGTATCATGCTCCACACATGTTACACCTAAACCGCTATGTAAGACATTTGAAAATAACATGAATAGTTTTACAGTGCAACATGATCCTCAACTATCATGAGCAATGGTAGTGAACACAACACTACTTCATTGGAGTGTTTCAAGAAGTTCAAATTGCAAGGTATTAACAAACAGGGAAAGAGACACTCAGGATATTTTTATTTTGAAAGAGACTTTACTGTATTCATACTGTTCGCAAGAATTGATTTGAAAAAAATTCAACATATAAGAGCTCAAAAAAAGGTGTCCAGAACAGGACTCCCTTGGCTCAGATAAAAGTTCTAGGACAATGGTGCCCAGATTGTCAAGAGTACCATGAGCCTTAATACAGAAGGTTCCCTGTCTTCATCTCTGCTCCTGAAGGAAAGCATAGGTACGTGGCATCCCCCATCACTGTTCTCCCTCCCTGCCAAAGTCACACCTGCTCCTCTCTGAAGTTAAAATCGACATGTTGACCCTGGAGATGAGAAAAATCCACTTGGGAAATTCCTCATCTAGTCTTTATCTTCCATAAACCAGAGAAAAGCATCAAAAGATAGAAGCTGATAAAATGTCTTTTGAGTCCTCTTTTAAATCCAGAAAGAAATCTACATTCAGAGAAGAATATGTATATTAGTCATAACACATGTGGATTTATAGCTAGATATACACATAGCACATTGATTTTTTTTTTTTTTCCTGGCAAGTGATGATGTTTCCCTGACTTCTCCATAACTTTAACAAAGTGATCTATTTAAATACCCAATCACAGCACGATGCTCTTCAGAGTACCTCTTGCAAGGAAAGACCCAATTTCCTGATTACAGAAGCTGTTCACATCTCAGCAGATCTACTACCCAGACCTCCTTGAACATCTCCCTGTTTCTTTCTTGAGCTCTACTTAGGCCATTCCCCACCGCACCCCATCAAATAGCTTGAGTGAGGAATGAAAGGATGTATCCATCCTGACTTAAAGGTTTATCAATAAACCTCTCATACATGTAGGAAAAAATACCATCTCTTTACAGTGACTCCCAGAATGCAGCAAGGTTTGATTGCATCTATCTCAAGTTTATCTACAGTCACGTTCTCACTATCCATGCTGCACTCTCTTTCTTTCACTTCCTATCTCTGGGCTTTTAGACTTTCCATTCCTCCCAAATAGAAAGTGTCTCAAATGATCTTCATGGGACCAGCTTCTAGAAAGTCCTTTTCTGAACACCTCATGTACAATACTTTTCCATTTGATCTCTCTCTGAAGCTCCTGTTGCCCAATCTCATTCTTTCATAGTATCTTTTTTAAATCTAGACCATGGCTTTTTAAACCTTTTTCACTGGCAACCCCTCTCTTCACTTAAAAAATGCTTATGTGACCCCAAGTATATAGTTATACAAATAAAACATTTACTGATAAAACATTTACTGATAAATAAGTCATCAATAAATTATTTTAAAAGAGTTCTTTGTTATATATATGTATCTGGATTTATTAAACACGAAAGCAAATTTGCATACTAATGAGATGAATGTGCTTAATTATTTTTAAATGAAGAATTCAATCTTGGCTGAATATTTGATAGCACCGGTCACACAGCATCTTAAACAGTTTTCAGTGGATCAATCTTTTGACTTTATAATCATCTGTGCTGAGGATCCACTTTGCATAAATCCACAGTACAAAATGCAGAAGTATGTTTAGTGCCATTTCAGAAATTGTTGGAAATTCTGTCCTGATCCCAAGCCAAAATCCATGGAAAATTTTTTATGAAATGTAAGTCAGCAATGCAAACTGCATATTTTAAAATCAACCATTCTAACATAATACCATCTAAAGATGTTCTAATTTGGTAATCACATGCTGAGAAATGCAGAAAAATAACAATAGTCTTTGTTTTCCACAACTAAACACCATTCAGTTTGTATATGAGTTAAACATTTATATGTATGTAAATCCCTGCAGTTCATAACAAACAATAGTCTTGACTCTGAGCTGAGGTATTTCAAGCACCCTGCAATGGCGTTAGGTGGCATGACAGCATGCAGGCTGCAGAATATGCATGCTGTTTGCTCAGAACCAAGGCTGCAGTGAAATGCCAGCAAAACCTTGGATTCATGATACATTTGATTTTGAATTAATTTCTAGTTGTACATTCAGAAACCTTTCACTGTTGCCAAATTGCTCACGATCCCCATACTCAATATGCACTGTGTCCTGAGATCTAGATGGTGTGGGTTTCTTATTTTTCCTCTAACTAATATGTTTCTCTTTCATGTAGAAAACTTTCCAATTTGCTCAGTTACACATAAAGCTTTCAACACAAAACTAACTGATGAGAGGTACTTGCAATGTCTGCTAACTGCTTTCCTCTGCGGGCTCATTTTCCACATTTTTGCATTCTGCAGTGTGCATACACACAATATTGAATGTCTCTGAGTTTCCCAAAACCTTGAGGGAGTAGATAGAACCACTCTGTCCCCAGTTACTTTCAGCTTTCATCTCCAGGAGACTGAGCTTAATAGACTTCCCTTCTTTTTCCATAGTATTCTCTTTTTCACAGTACTTACCTCCCTTTAAAGCAATGCCACCTCATTTATCTGTGGGCTTTAGAAGAATCATACCTTATTTATCTTTTCTCTTCACAAGTTGATTACAGTGCCTAGTATTCTGCAGGTGTTTAGTAAATGAGTTACCCAAAGGGTTTCTCTGCTACTAGCAGGGCAGGTGTGCAAAACACAAAGCCAGGTTGCCTGGGACGAAGGCTCAGTAGAACCCTATAGTCATTAAGTCATCCAAAAAAAAGTCACTTGACCTTGTGCCTCAATTTCTCAATCCATGAAATGGGGTCAAAATAGGAGCTATCTCACAGGTTGTTGTTAAGATTAAATTATGGAGTAAATATGTAATATTTAAAAGTGTTACACGCCTGGCCAACATCCAGTTCATGTTAGATGCCCCCTTCCATGAAATAATTCTCATCTCATAATTATTTTCTTTTCTCCATGGAAAATAAAATAAAAATAAGTTGTTTCTTTTCAATATTTCTTGTCATGGAACAGTAATGAACTTTAGTGTATGGCAAATTTGTGATTATCTTGGCACGGAGCTCTTTTCTAATTGAGCACACATACATACATAGTGACGTTAGCTGCTTGACTGTTGTGTAACAAGGAGTATGTATACATTGACAGTCTGTGCCACTTGGCAGCTTAAAAACTTTAATTTAATTTATTTAAAAAGAGAGTGATGCAGTAAATGTGAGCATGGGACTGTGTAAATATGCTCAGATCTCTCCCCATATGTTTTGTTCTTGATGTTTCACACTGTTAAGTAGAAAAAGAAAACAGATCTGATTCTATGTCACCTCTCTTCCCAAAGCTTGTATGTAGGTCCTAGATCAGTGAAGAAAGTTTAAAATATTATAATATACAAAAGAAATAAAATGAATGAAAGTATTAAATTTTTTTAAAGATAGCAAAATAAAAAATATTCATGAAAATAAAGATTAAGAGCAAAGACAATCCATGGGGCATCTTTTGTCTATCAAAAGGCAATTTTAACAAAATGAATATTCAATATTGGCAGGAATCTAAGGAAACAAACACTCCTACATGACACTGCAGGGAATGCAATTTTATTTAAGCTCTAAAAAATGGAAACAGATACTAAGAGCCTATAAAAATTTTATATCTGATGGAATTAAAATCTGTTTTTCCTGAAATAATATGAAGAAACAAGCAAAAGTCATGATGAAGATTTTGTTCAGATTTCCAGTATGATATTTCTTATAATAAAATATTGGAAAGAGTCTAATGTCCAGCTACATTAATTTATGGTAAGTCCATACAATGAAATATCTTGAAACATAAAAGAGCTGATATATATAGAAAACGGTTATTATACTATATTGTTTAGAGAATAATGTTAAGGATAATTGTTCTTATTCAGTATAGGCCCTTTTTAAATATTTTCAAACCATGGCTCATTAAATATGTGAAAGAGTAGTCTATAGAAGTAGAGGGATGCCTGTATATATGTATGTAAAATGAAAATTACACAATATGTGTATGTAAAAAGGAACTATTGCTGGGTTAATAATGGGCCTATAATAAAAGGTGTCTTCCTGCTATTAATGCTTCTCTTCTATACTTATAATTACTCTTCCAGGGATGTACATGAGTTCCTAATCAGAAAAATAATCCAAATAAAGTTAACAAGAAGGTTTTCATGATAGCCCATAAAAGTCTCAAGATTCAACACAAACTGTCTCACTATAACATAAATTCCAGTTATATCATGGAAGTTATTGAGATTATAATGTAGAATTTAATACAAGTTACTACCTTCCAAAGACATGAAGGCTTCAGTGACTTCAAAGCACAGTTGTTCTTGTTTTGGGATGAGCATGTTTTGTTCACCTCAACTAATGATTTTAAATGACTGGCATCTAGCTGTAGTGCCTACCATGTTGTATCATATAGTTGATAATCAAATGAAAGATTGATGATATGCTATTCCAGTTAACTAGATCAAGGCATTGCTTTATCTGGATCATGATCTATGATTAGGCCAATTTCCATTCATGGACTGTTACTAGTAAAGTCAGGGTGCTTTACCTATGGCCAACTGATTTGAGAGAAAAATTCTTAGGCTCGGGAAACAGTTTAGTGGTTAAAGGTGCTTTCAGATACTATTGTCCTGGGTTGAATTCCCAGAACCCATGTAAAGCAAAATGCACAAAGTGGCACATGTGTCTGGAGTTCATCTGCAGTGGCAAGAGGCCCAGGAATTCCCCTATTCATTCTTCTTTCTCTTTTCTATTTCTCTCTCTCGATCTCTTTTTCTCCTTCTCACAAGTAAATAAAAAAATTTTTTTAATATTCTGAAGACAAGGAAAGGAATTTTCTTCCCAAATTCAGAGATAATAGGATTATCTTGTTGCTAGAAATCTGAGTGAAGGTAGTTTATATAGGCCAATGATGGTATCCCCTGAAGGGCAGGCATTTCACACTGGAAGGGCCAGATAATGCCCATGTGATCATGTGATCTTGATTTCCTAGGTATGGGATATTTTTTCAATTTTTCAAATGCTCAAAACAAAGACCATTTTATCTTCCTGATATCTACCCACTGATGGTTACACATTACACAATGGCCTAGGGAGAGGAGAGGTAGCTACTCCATGTCCTCTTGCTGATGGCTAAACTCCTTCTAAGGAGCAAAAACATCTTCAGCTAAGTCCATATTACAAACTTCCAGTGGAAGAATGACAGTATTCTTTTTTCTTTCATTTTTTTTTTTGGGGGGGGGGTGGGAAATAGGCTCTAACTCTATATTCTGAGCTGGCCTAATGCCCAAACTAGCCTCAAACGTATGGCTGTTTTCCTGCTTCATTCTCCCAAGTGCTGGGAATAAATGCATACACCAACATGCCCAGCTTCAAACCATCCCTATTGCTTGGTTTCACTATGACAAGAGAATTAAACTTTTTATGTTCTTATCTGTTAGTTAGAGAAAATTAAGCTAGCTACTTGAGCCTTGTATTCTTCAGTTACTAAGGAAGTTAACAATCCCTGCCATTTCCACAAACGTTATAGTGATACTTAGATAAAACAATATATTCTCCTTAGTAAGTGTTCAACCAATATTTAAGTAAATGAATAAATGTTATGACAGATTAGAGAGCTGTGGAATTAAGAGTATTAAATTATTAATCAAAATAATAATAAATCTACATTAAAAGGAAAGCAAATATTATGATACATGTAGCAGATGTATACTGAGGGCATCAAAACCAAAAGCTAGACTATGACTTTCTACTCTCTTCTACCCATTTTATTTTATTTTATTCTATTTTATTTTTGTTTTGTTTTTGAGGTAGGGTCTCACTCTGGTCCAGGCTGACCTGGAATTCATTCTGTAGTCTCAGGATGGTCTTGAACTCATGGTGATCCTCCTACCTCTGCCTCCTGAGTGCTGGGATTAAAGACATGCACTGCCACACCAAACTTCTTCTACCCATTTTATAATAAGGAAGTTTACTGTCAGAAAATTTACTAAAAAGAAACTTAATACACTCCAGAAAGCTAACATGTCCAGTGTTTGGTTTTCAGTCAAAGAGAGAAATTTCTGACATCATAGTTTTCTCTGTGTGTGGAAGCAAGTAGAATGCCAACTTTTGTTTCAATGTGATCCATATTTTTTCCTGATGTACCAAAGCCAAGTGTTTATTTCTGAACCCACTTGACGTAGGCCATGTGAGGTTGCTTGATTCAGGAACCCCATAAACTTAGATGTTCTGAATGTTAGGTTCCCATATGATGGATATTTAGGAATTAATGCCTCTTAGAGGTAGTGTATTATTGGGGGCAGGCTTATGGGTATTATAGCCAGTCTTCCCTTGCCAGTGTTTGGCACACTCTCCTATTGCTGTTGTTCACCTGATGTTGACCAGGTGATGCCCACTCTCTGCTCATGCCATCATTTTCCGCTGTCATCATGGAGCCCCGCCTTGAGTCTGTAAGCCAGAATAAACCTTTTTTTCCCACAAGCTGTTCTTGGTAGGGTGATTTCTGCCAGCAATGCGAACCTGACTATAACACCTTGTTATCATCGTTCTTAGGAAGAATATATTGCAATTATTTTATATCATCAAATGTGGCAACATATTTTCACTTAAAATATCTTCACTAATTGTCACAATCACCCAGGGAGATGCCATTAACAGTTTTCCTCAAATTCTGTTGTATCCCATGGAGCTAAGACAACTAGTTCATATCAGCTAGCTGGACCCAACTCTGAAATTTTGACTGTTTGAAATACAAACAACACTTAATACACAAAATCAATTTATGAAAAATTGCATGCACACAAACTATTTATAATATAATGTATAAAATAAAAATAATTTAAAATAATTAAACATTTTGAAGAAAAGTGAATAGACCTTAAGGGATCTGGAAGACCCACAAAGGACCAGTACTGGGATATGAGTCCATGAAGAAAAGGAAAAGGAGAAAATAAAATATTTGAAAAATAATGCCTGGAAAATTTCTAAACGTAAACATCCAGAAAGTCCAAAGGACTGTGTAAAGTGAACTCAGTGACACACACTAAGAAACATGATAATCAGTCTTTCCAAGGACAAAGACAGAGGATCTTGAACACTTCAATACAGAAGTGACTCACCACACAGACCAAACGGACATTCATTAAGATTGTCAGTAGAGATCTCATCAGAAAGTTGAAGGCTTCAGCCAGTGGACCAATATGTTCAAAACACTAGAATAGAACTTTACACAAGGAGTTCTACAGTGAGGGAGAAATAGAGCACTCTCAGAGAAAAAAAAAAAAAAAAAAAGAGCTGATGAGCTTTATTGCCAGTGGACCTGAAATACAATGAAGAATATTTGCAGAATGAACAGGTAAAAGGAGACAGCCAATTTAATAATAGCACCTCCCATTCTCAGCTCCATGGCTGCCACGATGTGGCTTTCTCTATGACACCGTGCCCTCCCTCTATATCAAGATAAAATGCCACCTCGGATCCAAAATAAATCCTTCCTCCCTTAAGTTGCTATGAACAGTATCTTACTAATATAAAATAAATATGTGAGAACCAGGTGTGGTGCTTAGAACTGCAGAGTAAGTTACAGGTCAGCCATGGCTACAGTAAAAAAAAAAAAATTAAAATTAAATAAATAATAAATAGATAAAAAGAAAATAAGAAGTTTAGGCTTTGGTGGGTGTAGAGAAAATATACTGCTTATCACTGTTGGTAGGGATGTAAGATGATACAGCCACCCTGGAAAACAGGAAAATAGTATGGCTCTATGATCTGAAAATTAAACGTAGAATTGTCTCATGATCCAGGTTACCTTCTGGATGTATGCCCACTGAAACTGAAAACACGATCTCAAAGAGATATTTGTTCATCCGCCTTCTCTGACCCATTGTCACCTGTAGCATGCTGCTCTATTAACTCGATGAATGGGTAAGTGGAATTTGGCCTATACATACTTTGAAATGTTACTTAACATTAAAAATGAGTGAGGTCGATCTATGTTCCTGCATGAGTAAACTGTGAAAAGCATTAGGAGGCATGCAATCCAGCAGGCACAAGAAGATAAGATCACCAGTCAGCATTGACACCCAGCTGTACAAAACATGGAGAGTGGGTAAATCACAGAGGCACAAAGGAGAACGAATGACTGCTGTTTGCCAGGGAGAGAGAATGAGAAGCTGTTGTTTCATATGAATAGAGCTTCAGTTCTATAAGTTGAAAAATTATATGGACATGGATGGAAACAATGATTGCAAAATATTATAAGTAGACTTAATATCATTGAGTGGTACTGTTGAAATGGTCAAGGTGGTATGTCTTATACTATATGTATTTTTAAAAATTAAATTAATTCTTTAAATTAGCATATAAAACAGTGAGTTTCATTATGACACCTTCATACATAGGTGCCATTATACTTTTTCTCATTCATTCCCATTCCTTACCAACCTCCCCCTTATTACACATCCATGACTTTTTCTATGTCTCATTTCCATTAAGATTTTTTTCTCCTCTCTTCATGAACCCATTTCAAGCTTTGTGACCTATACCACACAATATTGTATGTTTTTCACCGTCACTGAACATTGAAAAAGCAACATACTATAGTTAAACATCAATAAGTTAATTTGGTAGCACTTAGGAAAACATAGCAAAGCAAAGTATATCGAATGATGTCTTAGATCAAATAATGACAATTATTATTTCATGTCCTATTGTGCTGCAAAGCATCTAAGAATACACCACTGGCACAGTCTAAATGAAATGTAACTCACTGTGCTGCTCCCTACTGTGATGGTGAATCCTGCAGTTTGTACAAGACTTAGGCAAGAGAGGACCGTGCAAAGCAGTGGATTTGATCATTATACACCTTGTGTGAGCCTCAGGTGACTTCTCCGTTACTCATACCCCAGGCACTAGCCAGTCACAACCATTATCTTCACATTGAAACCTTGAGCTTCAGTGAATGGCTTCGTGTCTTACAAGCTTATCCATGCTAATTGCTCTTTGGTTTAGACTTGTGTCATTCGTCCCACTTTGAAACATAGGGTCTGGCTTCCCACGTCATCACTGAGGGGGCAGAATTGTTCACATCTGCACTGCATTATTATCAGTGGAAACTGACCATGGAAACTAGGGGATATATCTCCACCAGAGAAATCAGTTTTTCACTTCTCCCATCTTTCTATGAACTGCTCCAACATTCCACCATGTGGCATTCCACAGTTCCTGTGTTGGTCTAAAGCATCACTAACCAAACTGCTTGAGCTCCTGCTTGGGACAGGGAGGAACAGGCACACCACTGAGGAGATACAGTTGGTGGCAAGGCTGAAATCTGAGAATCATTTACCTGAGATTTTGTCTGTGAACACCAGGTCATAAGCAGTAGCCAGTTTAGTCACAGGTGGTACCGCATTGCTTCAAGCTCTGTGAAATCTCACTTTCCTTTCTCTATA
The DNA here is from genome assembly GCA_036365145.1 of Orientallactaga sibirica. Taxonomy (NCBI): domain Eukaryota; kingdom Metazoa; phylum Chordata; class Mammalia; order Rodentia; family Dipodidae; genus Orientallactaga; species Orientallactaga sibirica. Next base: position 6,592,707 of record JAEOAD010000027.1, read on the forward strand.
TTTTGCTTGTTCTTCCTAGAAGAGTCCTCAAGATATCTGTTACCTAGAGAATCTGAAATTTAACTATTAACATTTACTTACAGAATCTATACATTTTTGTAGCTGTTACCAAAAATTACCACAATGTGCAAATTGAAATGCAACAGAAATTCATTCTTCAATCTCTGGAGGACAGCCAGCCCTGGCAAATACACAGCAGAGTCACACTGTCTCACAAGCATCAAGGGGAATCTTGTTGCCTTCTCTGGTTGCATATTTAGAAATTTCTTGTATTTCAGCCATATCACTTAGTCCCTGCCTCCACCATCACCCTATCTCTTCCTCTTCACAAATCCCTCTGCCTGTTCTCTTACAAGAACATATATGATGGCATTTATTACTCACTTGAACAACATAGATTAAAGCCCTCCTCTTCAGATAATTAACTGAATCACATCATTTATAATTTACCCTATAAAAGATACCATTCACAGATCTAGACTCAAACATAGACGTATCTTTTTGGAGAGCACTGTTCATCTCATTATAACAGAGAAAAATTCATCTCATCGCCATGAATCAATTATCTAGCAGGAAGTGGGAGAATTTTCTGTACTAGAGGCTTCAGTACATTTTGCAGCGTGTGAACCTCCTGTGGTAGTATCATTAGGTAGACATTTATTCAAACAAAATGCAAAAATCAAGCACAAGTGAAAAAAGATTAAACAATGCAAAAAAAATTTATCCTGCTATTCATCCACTAAAACATTAGGGTCATAGCCGCACTCCTGCATGCACAGAAGACAATGGCTGCCTTGAAAATGAAGAACTTATGTTTTGAAGTGGTCCTGGTTTGGAGGGAGCTTTCTAATTTTTAAAGCACCATCTTTTTTAGAAAATAACTGCTTAAGATTTGCCTACCCCTTTATATATTTTTTTTCTTTACTCAAAAGGTTTTGGCTGTAGTTCTACCTTTTTTGAAAAAATAATAAAAAATAAAAACCATGAGGAAAGCTGGCATGGAGGGTCACTGGAGGGGAAGGGAAATGAGGAGAAGGCTGGCGCTGTGAAGTGAGCAGCTGGGGTATGTGCCTGATCTGAGGGTGGCAGCTAATATTACATTGTCTAAGATCCCAGTGTGAATTCCAGCTGTGATCATGCGCTCTGTTCTTCCCTCTACAGTGTGTACAAAAGAAATAGTCATCATTTGCATATTTGAATTCTGCATGCATTTTTATTCATTTGTGAGTGTCTTTCAATTTTTCTTCTTCAATTTGCCTTATAAGAATAGGCCCCCTTCTTTGGACTTCACGGTGGAAATCCTGGTACCAGATAATATGATGTGTTCAGATCTGAGTTTCTAAATATAATTCACAGCATGCTCATCTATCATTGTCTCATTTATCATTTATTCTTTGTACTGTAGTTACAATTACGACATCTAGAAGAAAGGCAGGTTTTCTGACTCCTAAATGCCCCTGGGTCTTTCCTTGCTCACTGAGCAGTTATAAATGAAATACATTTAACTCAATGGGTTGCAGATTCCTACAGTGCAATTTTCAGTTTACAGGTAAAGCTAGTTATCATTACAAGCTGATAAACTGTACTAGCAGAGTTGTGTAGGAAGGAAACACTTCTCTTTGGGAGGTCATTATATTAACTCATAATTCAGTAGTGTAGTTTGTGATTTAAGGTTCTCATATTAACTTGATGACCATGACTCTGGGAACTTACCCTTTCTTAACCCCTAGTTCTTAAATGGCAACAACCTTTATTTTCCATGCAAGTGACTTTGCCTCTTCTTTGGTTATTGCCACACAACAGCCTTACTACATATTCACTGGGGGTGAACCCAGGTGCCCTGGGCCAGACTCACACAGCCCATTAAGACCATCTTCCTGAAGTTTCCTGGTGAATTTTAGTGTTAGTGGTTATAGTAAGTCTGAAAAAATGTTGCATAGCAACAATAGAGGCCCTTACCACTTTGGTATAAGACAATCCTTTATTTATTTATTTTTTTTTTGAGAGAGAGACACAGAGAGTGACAGAGAGAGAGAGGGAAAGGAAGACAGATAGAGATGGACGCGCCAGCAGCCTCTCAGCTGCTGGGAACGAAATCCAGATGTGTGCGCCCCCTTGTGGGCAAGGGCAGCATTGCGCCCTTGCATCACTTTGCATCTGGCTAAACGTGGGACCTGGAGATTGGAACCGGCCTTCTTAGGCTTAGGAGGCAGACACCTTAACTGCTAAGCCATCTCTCCAGTCCCCATTTTTTTAAAGTAGTTATTAAAATTCTTTTTCAATACTTGATAATTTGACAGATAATATTGTATATTTTCATTGTATGGCATGCTGTTGAATACATATAGTTGAATATTTCCTAGTCAATATTTCCTTAGATTCCACAGATGAGTGAGATTGTCTAATATCTGTCTTTCTATGCATGGCTTATTTTACTTAAGATAATGTTACTCAAATTTTTGTTGCTTCAAATGATAGACAACCTTCTTATGAGAGTTGAACAGTGTTCTCTTATGAGTGGTGGTTAAACTTCACTGTCAACTTAACTGCATTTGGAATCATTTGAACACAGAACTCTAGATGTGTCTGTGAGAGCATTTCAAGAGGCTTAACATTGAAGACCCACCTTGAATGTGGACAGCACCATTTCTTAGACCAGGTCCCGAGATACCATAAAAAGGAAAACAGAGAAAGCCAGAGCTAAGAACTGGCCTTCTGCTGTCTCCACCTCCCAGCTGCCACGAGAGTCAAGCTGCCCCCACTTCCTAACATGACGGAATGCATTTCTCTGAATTGTGAGCCAACATAAACCTTTTTTCCCTTATGTTACTTTTGTCAGGTATTTGATCACTGAAGAAAAGTACCTAATACAGAGCCATATTTTGATAAATACAATAGTTATGCCTTCAGAAATGTTCCAAGTACCTGGAAACTTTGGTGCCATGCTTTGCTATACATGCTTATATATATTGATCTTTTCCAAGAGAATGGGAACATAATTGGCACATAATTATCATTTCTTATTCAAATTTCATTGCACTACAATATTCACAATACAGTGAACACTTCAAGAGTCAGTGACCATAAAGCTAAGATACACACAGAGTAGATGGGTGAAGAATAGGAATTAACATGTTTAGTTAAGTTCTTTGCAAAAAAAATGCTACCTAATGAGATTCAAATGCATGCACCATTTCCAGAAGCCAGTCTCTAACAGTGTGATTCAAAACTCTTAAAATAATTTCATTACTTTGATCTAAAATCACGTTATAAAATATCTCTACAAAATTAGCAATCATAGCAAAATATAAGTGTGTAGCATGTTCAGTTCAAAATTGTTGATAGTAGCAAAAAATATAAAAGTTAAAATTCAGAAGCTGTCCTTAGTGGCAAATGTCTGTAAGACAGCACTCGGGAAGTTGTAACTGGAAGATGAAGAAGCGCACAAGCCTGGCTCCGAGGAGAAAGCTCCGTCAGCAAAGTGCTTGCCTTGCAAGGAAGAAGAGTTTACCCCAGAACCCACATTTTAAAGATATGTGCAGGGTGCACACACTTATAATATCAGCACTGAGTAGGGATAGGCAGGGGCATGCTTGACGTACACTGGCTCATCAGTCTAGCCAGCATGGCAAACTGTAGGCTGGCGGGATACTCCATCTCAAAACAGGTGCACAGCACCTGAGGAAGAGTACCTGTGGCTCTCCTTTAGCCTCAATTCACAAGTGCACACACATGCATGTGCACCCTTGCACATACGCCAACATGCAGGCATGCATATAAAAATAGTTCAAGGCCACTGGTAGATGGCTAAGTGGTTAAGAATGCTTGCTGCACAATCATGGGGGCCTGAGGCCACCCTGAGTTGGATTCCCCAGCACCCACATAAACAGCTGAGTGTTAGCTTACATGGCTGTAACCCTAAACCTGTGGAGATTGGAGAGGTGAGAATCACTGGGGCTTGCTGAACAAAACATAGTAAGAATGACTGCTCTGGGTTGAGTAAGAGCTCATTTTCAAGGAAGCAGGGGGATGAGCAGAAAGTGAAAGTCACAGAACATTCTCCTCTGGCCTCCACATGCATAGGTGCAAGACACAAACACCTGCATACATACATGCATACAGTACACGTATCAGAGACGACACCATACATATTCTACACACATACACACATACCAACAACAAGAAAAAAAGAATTCAAGGCCAGCATGAGCTACCTAGGAAGACCTTATTTCAAAAAGCAAAAATAAAATCAAAAGAAAATGATCAAACTAAAATTGCAGTTATAAGAGGATGTTTAAATCACGTTGCATATCATTAATGTAACAAAAATGACATAAAATGTATTTTTTCACATAGGGAGTGATTTTATATTTTAAGTATGAAAGATAATTACTACAAAATTAATTTCGACACTACTTAAGAAAATGAAGGCTACATGTATGAAAACTGAATTAATTTAGACAATTAATAAAATTCATCATACTTACAGGTTAAAGAAGAATAATCTTATGCTTGTATATAGAATAAAAAAGCATTTAAAAATAATATATGTTCATGTTTAAAAAAAGTCCTAGCTAACAATTTTAGTAAGAACAACTTAGAAACATCTATTAAAAAAAAAAAAAACCTACAATTAGGGCTGAAGAGATGGCTTAGCGGTTAAGCACTTGCCTGTGAAGCCTAAGGACTCTGGTTCGAGGCTCAATTCCCCATTACCCATGTAAGCCAGATGCACAAGGTGGCGCATGCATCTAGATTTCGTTTGCAGTGGCTCGAGGCCCTGGTAAGCCCATTTCTCTCTCCTCTCTCTCTCTCTTTCTGTTGCTGTCAAATAAATAAAAACAAACAAAAATTTTTAAAAGAAAAATGTGAGCATATCCCTTCTCACCACTCTTTTTCAATGTCTTAGTTAATGCAAGAAGACAAGGAAACAAAAGGAAAGAAATGAAGCTATCTTTGTTGACAAATATGTGATTGTCTACACAGAAAAATCCCAAAGAATCAATTTAAAAATACGAACTCCTTAAGTAATGATCAAGTCAAGCAAGGTTGCAAGACCCACAGCAGGCTACACATATGGAGACATTTCTATTTCACGAGCACTTTAGTAAAGGCTATTCTAGACCTGTGCTAATCCAGAAAAAAAAAAAAAAAACCTCAAGTTGCAAAAAAATCAATCTATTATATGAGGAATTTAACTGAGTATATAAAATTAGTGTTACTCTTTAAAAAAAAATACAACAAAACACATGTGCATGACAACCTGACATTCACACAGTATAGTATCAAGGAAGAAGATGATGAGTGGTGTGGGAACTAGGGGGAGGCGAAGGTCTACAAGGAGGTGGAGGACAATGAAGAGGGAATGAGAGGGGGAGAAAGGGGAGGAAAGGAGGAGGGAAAGAAGGGGATGGGGAGAAGGCAGAAATATGCAAATGGAGAGACTCCCCACAATAAAGGAGAAAATTCACAAACAAACCAAACTCCTAGGTACAGGCTACGTGAAGCTAACTATGAACAGTTATTAAGAATACTTTCAAGGACTTGTAGAAAACCATTAACATGGGCTGGAGATGGCTAAGTTGTTAAAGGCACTGCCTTGGAAAGCATGATGGCCTGGGTTTAACTCCCCAGGACCCACATAAGCCAGATGCCCGAAGTGACCCATACATCTGGAGTTAGTTTACATTGACAGGATGCCCTGGCACAACCAGATTCACCCTACCCCCCTCGTAACTAAAAACTATTAGAAGAAGAAAAACAGTTAAAAGACACATGAAGAATATAGTAAAAAGAACTAAGCAGAATTTCTAAAGATGGGAAAATGCTTCAAAAATATCACTGAAGAAACTTAACAGCAGATTACATATTACACAATAAAAGATCAGAAAACAAACCCATAGGAATAAGGAGAGGAAAAATATCATAAAGAGAGAAGAGAAAGAAAGAAAGAAAGAAAGAAAGAAAGAAAGAAAGAAAGAAAGAAGAAAGAAAGAAAGAAAGAAAGAAAGAAAGAAAGAAAGAAAGAAAGAAAGAAAGAAAAAAAAGAAAGAAAGAAAGGAAGAGGAAGAAAGAAAGAAAGAAAGAAAGAAAGAAAGAAAGAAAGAGAGAGAGAGAGAAAGATTCACCAAATGAACAAAGCCTCAGTGACAAGAGGTCACACCAAGAATTCTAACAAATGTACTCTTAGTCCCAAAATGAGAGGGTCAGCCAAAGATGTGAAAGAAAAGAGACAAAGATATTTTCAAATTTGATGATAAATTGAACCCTCAGATCCAAAAAAGCTCAAAGAACTACAAGCAGGCTAAGCACCAAAGATCCCACAACAATGCATGGCACAATCAAATAATTCAAATTCACTGTTAAAGGGAAAATCTTAAGAGTAGCCAAAAGACCCACTTCACTTTGGAGAGAATAATAAACATAAGAAAGATCACAGTCTTTCAAAAAAAAATTAAAACAAAATATAATCTGATGGAATCTAGAAAGGTGACGAGGAAAATAAGACCACCAAGCTAGAATTCAAACCCCAGTGAAAGTTTTCTTCCAAAAGTGAGCACTAAAGAACGAGTTTCTCACACAAATTCTTCAGATCATATGCCACCAGCAGATAGGCACGATACAGAATGCTACAGGAAGGTGTTCAGACACAAAAGGAAAGTGATATCAGATGGAAATTCCAATCTACACAAAGAAAATGTGTCCATGGAGTAGGGATAAACTTGTACGACTAATCTCGAGCAGTGAAAAATAGATTCCAGAGTTGCTGTATGTGGAGATTAGATCGACTACAAATGGCTAAGAGAAAACATTTAGAGGGATGGATATGTTTATGATCTTGATCTTGGTGATGGTTTCACACCTGCAGAAATAAATGTTAAACCCATACATGCATTTTATGTTCTTTATATGTGGAGCTGGCTTTCCATTTAATCATACTTCCTAAAACTGTAACAAAAAAAAAAAGATAATTTTTGAAATACTAAACCTTGGGGTAATAGTGTCATGCATCATCAGAAAATAAGAATCTCACATTCCTAAAATGTGTCACTACCACATTTCGATGCTACAGTGATGTAGGAATGTAGGGCTATTTAAGTTTAATATTTGGTTCTCTGGTGATGGCGTGGTTTTTGTCAAGCTGAAATTCCCACTACATGTGGCTAAATTGAGCAGCCCAGTCCCTATGGTCACGTGATATGAGCTCTTGGCAACACATAACAAGTTAGTTTGTCATTCTTTCTTTCTGGAAAATATACCTTCACTTATTTCCTTTACTGCACTGGCTACTTCTCAGTTGCGCTCACCTTTGTCAACTTGCATCTGTGTGTGACGGTGCCTCACTTACAGAGGGAGCCTGGAGAAATGGTTCAGCTTTTAAAAGCACTTTATTTGGCTTCTTCTCTTCCTTGAAATATTGTGCAAATATTGACAGCCTTCTATTTATATCTACCCTAGACCTCAGCTTTCTAAGGTATAGATGAAAATGAATATTCCATATATTTACTTACCAAAGCCTTTACATTGACATACCTCCAAATAAAATCACTGAAGTCTTCCACCTTCTGAAACTGCTCCATTCAGTTTCCTTCGGTTCTACCCAAACCTTCTTTTATCCCACAATCGAAGTCAGGAAGTCCTGTTCCTTCTCACTCTCAAATACATCCTTCATCTAAAAATTCACCACCTTTATTGCTACGCCTTCCTCTGTCACCTCGATTGTTGCAACAGCCACTGATTAGTTTTCCCGGGTTCACGGCATCATGCTCTACTCTACCATGAACATAAGCTGTGTAAAAAATGCACATGACCAGCCCCGTTTATCTCACCTGGTCTTCTCTTGTCTTTTCACTTGCCCCCAATTCCTCTTCAGCCATACTGGCTGACTAGCTTATTTTTCAAACACACTGGAAACATTCATTTCAGAGGATTTGCTGTTCCTGACATATCCATATGCCCTGCTCCCACCTGTCCCTTCCCTCCTCACTTCACAGCTGAGCTTTTCCTGATGTTTTTGGAACACTGGTGCAGATTCCGTCAGCATTCCTATTTATTTTATGTTTTGCTAAAGCACTTCTCACATCCATATATATTTTCAATTGGCTGGCATTATTTGTTAGTTCTCTCTCCTATAGAATGTAAAACCCATTATTGAAAGGTTTCTGGGTTTTACTTTTCAGTTTTCTTCAACACTGTTTCCTTGACACCTTGATGAGTAGCTCATTGTCCACAGTAAATGTTTTCAAATGAATGCAGGTAGGAATGAATGAAGCCATTGCCAATGAAACAGCATAAAAATTGTGTTTTCAATTCTTAATAACATATCACAAATGCACCTAGAAAGAGGTCTATTTTAAAAATTTTCCTATCATTGAAAAATGATTTAGAAGAACCTTATGTTTTAAGGTTTTAGTATGCCATGATATCAATAATGGGGTTGAACAAAGAGAGTATAAAGCCCTATTACAGAGTTCAAGGCACACACACACACACACACACACACACACACACACACTAGAGAGAGGACTATTTCTTAATGGTCTGCAAACCATGGGGACATATGAGGATTTTGCTACAATAAAATAATACACATGTTCCCTGTTTAGTAACCTAATTATACTTTTTTCTTTTTATTTTGATCTGACACAAAAATTCAAATAATTCTCCTACGATAATCTTTCCATGAGTAAACCACAGGCATGAGTCCAGTAAGACAGACAACAGACAGAAAGATAGCATCTCTCTCATTTCTAGACTTCTTTTATCTGACCTCAAAATTGTATTTATAGGAGTACTTTCCATTCTACAAAATGGAATAAAAACCTTCACAAGCAAGAACATATGTCAATAATCCACAGATTTTTTTTTAATGATTCACATTTCATAACTATTAGTACATCCTCCCACACATTGTTATTTCTTATTGGGGTTAATTGGGAAGGGGCTATCTTCTTTGAAATTTAAATACAAGTACATATTTTTCTTAGTCTTTCTAAGGACTTAATGATGACACTTGCATTTGCTGAGGTCAATCAGACAAGATTAAATTCAGTAATTTATCTCTTCTGAGACACACCTGCTCAACATTTCTGAGATAAACAGGTTGCTTTAAAAAGTGTTCTCTTTGTACCTGAGGATTTCCATGCTCAAAATAGAAACTTACTTATTTGACTCTTAAAACTAAGTTCATTGCTTTCTTACCCTAATACATGCAACAATAATCATCGAGATTTTTAACCAAAATTGTGTTCCCTAAGTAATATATCTAGCCTAATAGCAAACATATAACAGGCTATATATTTTGAATTATATCTTTTCACAAGAACTAGTGCTTCATTTAAACAATTATCTCTCAGTATTACTGTGAAAAGTACATATATATAAAAAGTATAATGCAATACTGCTACTGGAATTTGAGGTGTCTTTGAGAGCAACAGAACTTGTCCCAGCTCTTTGTTCGACTCTACCTCAGGAATTAGAGTGCTGGATATTCATGGTCACCCAAAACTTCCACTGAGTCGTGGCCTTCAGGTCCTTGTCTTATGAATGTCAATGAATTAAATCCTGAGACCATAGACAGTGAAGTGGGATTCCTGGGAATGGGAAAGCCCACCTGATGACCCTGATTGATGTCTTTTATAGGAATTGATTGAATGGAGAGTAACATGGTCAGTCCAGTCTCCATGCCAAGTATCCAGGCACCACCAGGTTTCCAGAAAAGGATATAAAGACATTTACATTCCTAGGAAAGAGATTTATCATTCTTGGAAGAGGGATGATCTTCCAGGAATCTTCTGACATTGTGGGCCTCTAGCTGAAAGTCTCTTTTAGGGAAAAAGAGTTAAGTAAGCAAAAACCAGATTTAACCCTTAGAGGCTCACAGACATTGTTTGCTTTTACTTTTGGGTACCTGTTACCCCTAACTGCCTCAAAATCTTGTCTTCAATAATCCCATGATTTAAAAACTCCAGTTTATTTCTGGAATATATTATTTGCAAATAAATACTTTTTAAGTTAAAAGAGTATAAAAGTTATATTTCAGCAACTATGGTATTCATGATGTGAATATGTTAATTAAATGGATTGCATTGATTTGTTTCAGCTTACTAATGAAGTCTATAGGAAACAAATGTTCATGGTGTTGTACTTAGCTCTCCTTCCAATGCAAGTGTGGATGTTAAAACCAGAATTTACCCTGAGCCTCTAACCTCTTGATGTTGATCTTCTGCCCTTTGTCAGCCCTCACTCTCTTCTCCAAAACTGAGTCTCTTTCAGGAGCTCTGGTTCACTGTTTGAGGTGTTTCAGTTCTTACACAGCATTTGCAAGTTCCCAAGGGCTATACATGATTGATGTCCTTGACTTCTTAATGATAGTTACTAAACCATTTGACACCTAAATATTTACTGAAACCAGGACTTGTTTCTAGCTTGAGAAATTAGCACAGAGAATACTTCCCTTTTTACACACTGTACTTAACACATCCTGTCATCCTCTCTAGAATTCTCTTTGATAGCTGGGTCCATCCTCCCAATTTCCCTTTTGTCTTGATAAAAATTTTTTCTCCCATGTTCCTCCTTTTGTTGCTAGGTTACAACATTCCAGATGCCTGGTGCAGCACAATAATGGTCAAGGAGTTCTTCTAACCCCAAGTTGCACCCAGAGGCACCTCATGCTTTTGTCTGACTGTCCACACTGCCAGTGCAGTTCCTGGATTCAATTCTGTTTCATGTTTCTGAGCCTTTCCCATGCTAATACCACTGCTAGAGGTGTCCTTCCATTATTTCAGGGTATATTTCAAACGCTGTCACTTTTGTGAAAACTTTCATGAGGGCAAACTTTAATTCATGTTTACTCAGATTGGCAAGGGATGTTGAGGTTGCGGATTAGAAGTTTTAAAGATTCATTGGATAAGGAAAAATTCTTGCAGAACTACCAATAAAAACTGAGTGCAGGTGATTTTTATGAGACTTTAATCTATGCCAAGACACAAATAATTCTGCTCATATTTCACTGTTGATTTGGTGCTAATTATTAGATCTTAGTAACCAGATAAGTTATTAAGGATGTTTCTAATATTTGTTTTGGTGTGTATGTGTATGTATATACACATACATGCAAATATGTACATATACATGCATATATACATAAAAAAGAAGGGCTTCAGCTGATGGGATTGATGCAGGGTTGGGGGGTTCAAGGATTGTGAACTCCATCTTCTGGGTTCTGATCTGGTTAACAATAACTTGATAAAAACAGTGTCTGACAAGAGTAAATTATGAATTATGATGTTTTAAAGAGAATTAAAATCCAGGGAAAGCCTATAAGAAGACTCAAAACAGAGAGGAAGTATTCCCCTTGTCAGACTGGAAAGGGGAGAATGGAGAAATATGTAGGAGAGAAGCCTGTGGCGAGAACACACACACACACACACACACACACACACACACACACACACACGGCAAAATATGAGATTCCAGGCTGTTTACCTTCACATAGGGGTAAGAAAAGGCCAAGAGATAGGATAATGAAGAGGCCCAGAGCTTAAAGAAAGATCATACATGCAACAAGATGAGAAAGCATCTGGAAACAAAATACATGTAGGAAGCAAACAGGAAAATACCCAGGCAGGAGGAAGTTGTCCTTTCTTCCCAGCCAGTCTGGGAAGTGGGAGAGAGATTTAAAAACTGGTGTTGAGGAGAAAGCACTGGATGGAGAAGGCCAAGACAAAGAAGAGAGAGCACACACGATCAGGTTCCTTTATGTGTATCAAACATCCACTTAGAATGAACCTTGCCTTCAGACTCAAGGGTGTAAGGACAGGCCTGATTGGTTGCTAGGATGAAGAGGCTGACTCAGGAGGGGTCAGCACACCCAGGTGTGCTGAGCTAAGCAGGAAACTGTTTCCTGAGGGTGCTGCCTCCAGCCATCTTGGATAAGACTGTTTCAGATGGGGTTTCTAGTCTTGCTAGGGCAAGCAAAGTGGCATGTCTATGTTCTGCTTGAGTCTTTCTCCCTGGCTGATTGCCTACCAAAAAGACTATCTTTCTCCTGTTTCTCTCTCTCTTTAATGGGTGAGGAGGAAAAAGGGGATTGGTGTGAAGGAATGATGTAGAATTTTTAATAATGTTTTTTTAAATAAAATTTTAAAAGCCAACCTAACTTTATCTAACAAAGAAACACACAGATGAGAAAGAAAGAAGTTCTTACTCCCAATGTTCTAAAGTATAGAAAGATTCAATCATGTTCTTTTTTTTAAAGTTGAGAGAGAGAGAGACAGAGAAAGAGAGAGAATGGGTGCACCAGGGCCTTCAGGCACTGCAAATGCACACCAGATGCATGTGCCCCCTTGTGCACATGTGCGATATTGTATGCTTACATCACTGTGTGTCTGGCTTACATTGGACCTGGAGATTCAAACATGAGTTCTTAGGCTTCACAGGCAATCTCTTTAACCATTCAGCCATCTCTCCAGCCCTCATGTTCTTTTCTAAAAGATTTATTGATTGGTGTGTGTGTGTGTGTGTGTGTGCGCGTGTACATGCATGTGCATGCTTGTGCCAGGATTTCTTGTCACTATAAATAAATGCCTATCCAAATCCACATGGGTGGCTGGCTGTAGAACCAAACTCAGGTTCAGCATGCTTTGCAAGCAAGAATCTTCAACCTAAAGCCATCTCCCCAGCTTTATCAATAATATTCTTTGTGATATTTGGGATTGCTTAGAGTAGGTTTGTCCAATCAGCCCAAATTTGTGTGCAATGAACAGAGGCTGGAAATCACTTCTCCTACAGCAGACACAAAACAGCAACAGAAGAGTGAATCAAACAAACACTGGCAAGTGGTTAAGGCGCTGCCTGCTAAGCCTAAGAACATCTGTTTGATTCTCCAGGTCCCACCTTTAGCCAGACGCAAAAGTGACGCAAGGGCGCAATACCTCATTTGCCCACAAGGGGGCACTTGCATCTGGAGTTCATTCACAGCTGCTGAGAGGCCACTCTCTCTCTTTCTCTCTCTTTCTCTCTCAAAAAAAAAAAAAAATCTTCAAAATCCACCCCCAGCAACACACTTCTTCCAGCAAAGTTCTACTTTCTAGGTAGGAAGCAAATATTTAAAACACATGTGTTTGTGAGGGACATCTAATTCAAACCATCACAGACAATGAATATGCATATTGGCAACTAAAACAATGAAAGGACTGTAAAGAAAGTGAAAGAAAAAAGCAAAAAGCAACATTGGACTTGATCTCAACAGACAGAGAGACTGTTTATTACAGTGAGGGGCTGCAGCTTTCCCACAGGATAGAGGCTGAAGAACTGAGTAAGGCTGGAGTGCAAGCTTAGAAGGAGGATCCTAAGAAAAACAGACTGGACCAGGTGCAGTAGATAAGGAACTTGCAGCTATTTGTGCCTTTGCTCAGAATAGGCTTTTTCAGCAAGAACTGTCTAAGAGAGAAAGTGTCCCCGGTGGTTTCAGTTCCTTCAAGGCCTTTTAGTCTTAGGGACAGTTAGTGTTCAGGGAGAGTTATTAACCCTTCAGTTTGGTTTCTGCAAGAATAAAAATGATTGGGGAGAACTGGGAATGAGTGTGGCACTGTTGGGGTGGGCTGTGTAGACAGGAGTGGGGATGACATTGGATCTCTGACTACTTCCTGCTGTGAGGAAGAGTAGATCTCCTGGGGTCTCCCTCACAGTCCTATGGAAGTAGGATGCCCAGGGGCTGATAATCAGTTGCCATGAAGAATTTAGGGACTCACTGTGAAGTGAAGGCATGTATTCTGTCTTGAAGGAATTCAGTAAGACATCTGAGTATGCAAAGACCAAAAGAGAGGGTGAATATTATCATGATCCAGGGAATAAAGTACACGTCAGAGACAGGATAGTTCTAACTTGAAGGGAGGAGAACAGTGAGATTTCTTAACTCCTAGCAATGGATATCTTATCTAGTCACAGGGAGGTGTCAGGTCACATGCACAGAAATAGTATCATGGGCCATTAAGCCCAAAATATTATCGGCTCTGGATTGGTAACATTTGCTTCTCCACAATCAGTGTAGACCATTGTTGAAGTTTTAGTCATACAGGTGTGGCTTTTGGGAGTCTCAGCTTTTTGGTTTTTCCATTTGTCAAACTTCATTTGTAGTTTATGTACATAGTAGGCTATTATCTCATGTGCATCTTATGAACATGCAAGAAGGCAGCTCTTCAGGAGAGTAATACTTAACAGAGCCATTAGCAAAGAAACTCCTAGATCATATCAAATCTATTAGCCATTAATATCTGGTTATTATCCATGTATGAGTTTTCTAACATGTGATATGACTTTTATAGATGAAATGAATATTATATTTGAGATTAAAAATACTAATAATATTGGTGATAGGTATGGAAGAAGGAATTTTCTAACTAGGAAGGGAAGTTAATTGGAATTTTTGGAAACATAAAGATTTGGTTTAGGTAAAGTAAGAAGTTTAAGATATTGGTATTGAAGCAATGTTTGAAGTATCTTAAACTACTTTAAATTTAGATATGATTGAGATTGAGAAGTTAGCAAATTTTGAAGTTTTAGGTTAAAGATTTCTTTTGTGTAAGTCTTCAATATAGAAGGCTCATAGTCTTTACTTATTTGGTCCAAAAATCAAAAGTCATAGCTTTAGGGGAACCAATGAAAGTATATTATGCTGAAAGGCTAAAAGTTTGATTAGTCTTGATAATTTGTTATTACCAGTTGTTTATTTTATAAAAAAAATTAAATTATGCTTTATATAATCATATTGGTTATATAATATAATGAAATATATTTGTGGTAGTTTGAATATATGTCCCCCAATATATTCAGTGTTTTATTAGTTATAGTTTGCATGTGCAATCACCTTGCTAGAGGCAATGTCACTGGGGGCCTGTCTTAAGATGTGGTGGTAGGTTTGAGATTCCATTGTAAAGATATGCAAAGTGTGCCTAACAGGAGTTCCTGAAGTGTGCTGTGTGACTCTTTTGGCTGTAGTTTTGCTCTGTGTGCTGTGTGCCTGGTTGGATTTTTTCTCTCTCTTGCCTGGTCCTGTGAGAGCAGGCCACTTCTTCTGCTATATGGAACTTCCCCTGGATCTGTAAGCTTCAATAAATAATACCCCTTCCTCCATAACTGTGCCTGGTCTGGAAGTTCATCTCAGTGAACCTGAAGCTGTCTGCTACAATATTTTATATAATTAGGCCCAGTTTTATCTATTACAATAAGTTTAGAGCAAATAAATAAAAGTCTTGGGCTGGAGGGATGGCTTAGAGATTAAAACATTTGCCTGCATAGCCAAACAACCCAGGTTCGATTTCCCAGGGCCCACATTAGCCAGATGCACAAGGTGTTGCATATATCTAGAGTTTGTTTGTAATGGCTGGAGGCCCCAGTGCACCTACTCTTTCTCTCTCTCTCTCCCTCTCTCTCTCTCTCTCTCTCTCTCTCCCTCTCTCCTCTCTCCCTCTTTTTCTCTGTCAAATAAATAAATAAAAATAAAGTATTTTTTAAAAGTCTTAATAGGAAAACATGTAAGAACAGAACATTTAAGCAAACTATTGTTGTAAACAGGCATCCTATGCAACAAAACAAAGGCTTAGTTTTGATTTTTTATGTCACATTTAGGTAGAATTTAATAAATAGAGCTAATTAAAATATCTTGACCTTGTTAACCTTGATATTGATATGGGAAACTAAAGCTTACAGAACTGGCACAAGAGACAGAGTAGAGAATCAGTCTATTTTTATATTGGTGTGAATCCAGTGGAATATCTTCTAGAGCCTGAAAAACTGGTTAACTAGTAGAGAGATATTTGTCGTTGTGTTATGGAGTTAAGACAAAAAAGATAATTTTAGTACTGGCCAGAATCTGTAATACAAACTATGGCCTTGAAATAGTATAAAAACTACAATGTCAATACAAAAGACTATGTGGTATGGGACATAACTAGCATAAAAGTTTATTACAGTACAAGACATATCTTTGGGCCAGGGGCCTTTAAATTTTATTTTATTGTAATATGAGGTATGACACTATAAATAAATTTACCACCTTATTATACAAAATTAAGTTTGAACTAGGTAACCAATTAAGGTGAAAGAAATACAGAGAAACAGCTTTTCAGAAGATAGGCACATCTTGTTTTTTAAATATCTAATAGTTATAAGTATAGGCAGGACATGTTATCCAGTTTGAAAAGAATATTTTTATCAACAAATCTAAACCAATTAATTTAAGTTAGAAATTGTCAGGAAAAATACAGGTAAGACAGCATATAGTTTTGGCATTTGTATTTGATAACATCTTTGATTAGTTTTAGATACCTGTGTGGGTACCAATTACCCAGGGAAGGTTGGAAGCAGGGTTGTAGAGTTTGAAATTATTTATTTTAAAAGAAGGCCATTGTTTAAGCATGGGGCTGTATTCTGAGGTAGAGAATATGTCTTAAGAGTTAATTTATTTATGAGCAATGAATTTGAGATATGAGAAATGAGATAGTTATTTACTTCCTTGATGATACATAAAAAAGCAGACTTTGGTCATTGTTGAACTAAAACAGATGAGCTCTAATACAGCCTTTTTACAAGTCTGTTTTTAAAGAGAAAACACTGTTGAATTACCAACATATTTAATTTAAGTAAAATTGGAATTATTTTAAAAATTTAATGTTTTAGTATGAGATCCTTATCTTGGGAAATGATACATTAATAAGTGAACCTTTACCTTAAAAATCAGTTTCCACAATACTTAGTACATTGGCCTTGATTTGTCTCCTGCCAGCTGACAGTTCCCGGAAACCATCAGAAACTATGGGGAGAAGCTGTAATCAGGAGTGTATGGGTTGTTTGATGCCTTGTCACTTTTTCATTCTGCCTGAAGACCATCTTTTGTTTTTTCAAACTTACTGTTTACATCCTCACACCTTTTTGTACTTGTATTGACCATTTATACATGCTTTTTAATAATATTTTGTGTATCTATTAGAATAAGGTTTTATTCAACAATTTTTTATCTAATAAGAAAATATATATGAGCAGAATATCTAAGAAATCTATTGTTGTAAACAGAAAAGCAGATGATTTATCAAACAAAATGAAGAGTTTATCCATTGGAAAACATGTAAACTTAGCATTTGGATATAATTCAATCATAAACTTTAAATATCTCATTTAACATAGAATTCTTATTTGTAAATTATTTTGTGAACATTAGTATAAATGTAGAGTAATACATAAGAGAGCTATTGTTATAAATAGACAATCAAACATTTTGTAAACATTAGTAAGATCAGAATCATAGTTAAGAAAACCTGAATTTTGACCTGTGAAATTAAAAAAATTAATAATATACTTATGTCATCTTTTTGTTTGATATTTAAATATTTTTTAATCAGAAACTTAACAACCTTCTTTTTCTAACTTCTGCTTTTATGGTTTTGTCCCTGTGGTTAATTATAAATAGACTGTCTGGATTCTTGATTGTCTATCTTCCCATTTCCCTGGGTCAGCAGTACCCTACTTGCCACCCCCCTTTTTTGAATATCTAGAAGGTCAGTTATATTAATTTCATATTTTTAACTTTTATGTTACATTTAGATAAAGGTTAAACAAACAAATAAAAACTCATTAAAAATGAATCTTGCTTTTGTTAAACATTTAGTTTTTTCAGTAGTCAGAGCTTAACAGTAGGAAATATAGGTATAGCTCAATTTTAACTTTGATTTGAGATATGGCAATATGAATAAATTTATCAAGTTATTACAAAGAGTAAAGTCTGAATTATATGAACAATTAAGGTGAAAAAAATATGGGGAATTAAAACCTTTAAGTTAATCCATTTTACCATAGGCAATTCAAACCTTTTTCAGTTTAAGTCCCACAACCTTTTTATATCATTTTAATAACAAACCTTAGAACAATCATTCACTTTATAAATTCTTTACTGATCAAAAATCATGTGTCTTTCTGTAGATGCAAGACTGGAATTTGTTGTACAAATATGTCTATTCTTGTAGTAAGTAGAACAAGCATGTTGTCAAAAACATAAAGGTTATTATTTTAAATATGTTGTAAACATTTTATCTATTTATTTATTTATTTATTTATTTAAGACAGAGAGAGAAAAGACAGAGAGAGAGGGAGAATGAGAATGGATCTCTAGCCACTGCAAACAAACTCCAGATGCATGCCCTCCCTTGTGCATCTGGCTTACATGGGACCTGGAGGATTTGAACCAGGGTCCTTAGGCTTCACAGGCATGTGCCTTAACTGCTAAGACATCTCTCCAGCCCTGAAATAACTAATATCATCCCATTTTCAATTGCAACAAAGAAAATAAAATACCTTGGAATAACATTGACTAAGGAAGTGAACGATCTATATAATGAAAACATAAAAACTCTCAAAAAAGAAATTGAGGAGGTCCTACAAAAATGGAAAGACCTCCCATGCTCCTGGATTGGTAGAATTAACATTGTGAAAATGGCAATCTTACCAAAAGCACTCTATAGATTCAATGCAATGCCGATAAAATTCCCAACTTCCTTCTTCAATGAGATAGAAAAAACTATCTCAAAATTTATATGGAAAGGCAGAAGGCCTCAGATATCCAAGCTCATCCTCAGCAAAAGAAATACCTCTAAAGCTATACTACAAAGCCATTGTAATAAAAACAACCTGGTACTGGCATAAAAACAGGAATATAGACCAATGGAACAGAATTAAGACCCAGATTTTGGGTCAAATAACTACAGCTACTTGATATTTGACAAAGGCCCTTCCAACACAGAATGGAGAAAAGACAGCATCTTCAACAAATGGTGCTGGACAAACTAGACAACCATATGTAGGAAAATGAAACTTGACCTACACATCTCTCCATGCACAAAAATTAAGTCCAAATGGATCAAAGACCTTAATATAAAACCAGAAACACTGCATCTACTGGAAGAAAAAATAGGAGGAACTTTCTGCGACATAGGAGTGGGAAAAGATTTCCTGAACAAAACCCCAGCAGCTCAGGAAATTAAACAATCACTCAACCATTGGGATCTCATGAAGCTGAAAAGCTTTTTCACTGACAAACATACTATAACCAAAGCCAGCAGATTACCCACAGAATGGGAGAATATTTTCACCAGCTATAAAACTGACAGAGGCCTGATTTCTAGACTCTACAAAGAACTCCCCTCTATTAATTTACCTGGTATTATATGTATACATGGCAACAACTTAGTATAGTAAATTAATTTCATTATTTTTATTAAAAATCAACACGTAGGGCTGGAGAGATGACTTAGTGGTTAAGGCATTTGCCTGTACACCCAAAAGACCCAGTTTTAACTCCCCAGGACCAATGTAGGCTGGATGCACAAGGTGGAGCATATCTCTGGAGTTAGTTTGTGGCAGCATGCCATTCTCCATCTGCCTGTTTCTCTCTTCTCCTCTTTCAAAAAAATAAACAAAAATAAAAATATTTTTTAAATCAACATTTGACATAAGTTATCAGAAGTTTGACTTTTTGCTTCACTTTTTATAACTGATAACTAATACCTTGTTGAATGTTACCCACTAATAATTTACTTAAAAAAAAGAAAAAGCTTCCATTGAGTTTAAATAACTACAATAGACAATGAGAAATAAAGTTATTGTGTGACTATAAGAAATCTTTATTAATCAAAATAAATAATAAAAGCAAACCAACTCTCACCAATTCATTTTAGAGAATAACCTTACCTTGCCCAGACAGTACGTTATTAGCATCTGAAAGAAAATCAGGATTTTGCTCTAAGCAGCAGATTCAAAGTTAATGTGCAAAGGATACTGCCTCTTTGTAATTCATTCAATAACACAATACTTTATTGAATAAAGAGAGCTGAGGAGACGTTTAGACTTTACATATTGAGCAATTGTTCATCTGCAAAATGTCAGAATGCCAGAAAAGCATAGGAGCAAGTTACAAAGGAATTCTAGCTTCTTAGATAAGACCTTAAAGCAATATAATACCATTCATATTAACAGTTATACATTAATAGCAACGGCAAAGTCTTACTGTTCCGAGTTCAACAGTGAAAGCTAAATCTGGGAAGCACCCAGGTTTATACTTTGAAGAATTCAGTATGGCCGCTTAAAAGTAGATTCAGGTCAAGTAGCAGCTATGATCTTTTATTTCAAGCTATTGTCTATGATAAGAATCAATATCAGGAGGGGGAAATTCTTATTATTGAAATCAAGGTGATAATTTAAGTAAATGAAAAGTTGATAGTTGACATCTATCTAAGCTACAGGGGCATTTAAGAGTGTGAATGAATTTTTTCTTGTTGTTGTAGTTGCTCTTGTGATGTAATGAGTGGGCACTGGGCATGAGATTTTCAGTCCTGAAAGAATCTGGGACCTCTGTGGCTCCAATTCCTCACTTTTAAGTCTTTACATGTTCAAAATTCCATCACTGTATTTCCTCCTTCCTGGGCCACTAATAAATTATGTTGTGCTAGGTAAGAGCATTCTCTTCCCCACCTTGAGAACGTAACTGAAAAGTTCACCTTCCCCGGGCATCACTCTGCTAACTGGAAAAGAAAGCACATCTTTGGCTCTAAATTATCTGCAAAGTATCCACTGCTGGAAAAATTCAAGGAGCCCACTATTAGGTACTGACACATCTACTTATGGACATGACCAAAAGTTTTATAACTGCCACGTGTCCATTCACAAGACGGAGAAAATGGGGTAAGATGTGGGTAGGAAGCCGGTCTCCTGGGGTTGAGACCAGTGAATTATGCAGGACAGCCCAGCAAATCCACAGCTGGAAGCTACTGCTTCTGATTCTTTGTCCAATTCTGGAACTGAGGAAGATGGGGCAACTTTGCTCATATGCTGGGCCGAGATCTCACTTCGTATCTGGGAGGGATTATTAGCCTCAGAAGATGACACCTAATGGCTCACTAGGGGTTTGACCTGCTCAGATGCTTTGATATGAGACCTACCTAAAAATCAAGGGTCCTCTGACCTTCCTTTGTTTTGTCCTATGCTAGAACAGGAAGACTAATTTTGCAGTTTCCTCATGAATTTGACCAGATCTGCCAAAGATGGACTTGACTACTATCATCCTTCGTACTGCAATATCACTAAACAGAATAGACTAAATTCAAATGGAAGGATAAGCAATTGTGATCTGTGAACACTCATGGACATAATTTTGTCACTCACTACTCTCCTTCTATTCAGTATTCCAAAAAGAATGAGTTACAAACCACTCTCTGTTCTAAAGCCAGACAAATTTTTGGTTCAGGCCACTGTATTGTTTCCAAGCCTATGACATCCCCCTAAAATTAATTTACTGTCCTCCTAAAATTGCCTTCATCCAACTTTCCCCTCTCCCTTATAGAGAATTTTCAGTTTTTGACGTTTCTCTCTAATCTCATCCTGGGCATGGATCCTATGTTTTTTGCATGCTAATAAGTCTAATTTCCTATTTAACCTATGCATTACCAGTTGACCACTGTGAACCCTCAGAGGAAAGGCTTTCCTATTGCCTCTCTAGATTCAAATGTTAGGGTAGAGGGGTTATAGACCCTCTCTGAATACACATCCTCCATATGTGGAACCTTTTGTAAAAATAAGGTAATAAGTTGACTTGAATAGAGATAATGAGAGAAAATGTTAGAAAAAAATGAGACTGAGAGATTCACAAAGAAATTAATGAGAGAGGGTGTAGCAGACAGCTTCAGGTTTGCTGAGATGAACTTCCAGTTATGGAGGAAGGGATATTTTTTGAAGCTTACAGATCTAGGGGAAGTTCGATAATGGCAGAAAAAGCCAGCCTGCCTTCACAGGTCCAAACAGGGAGAAAGAAGCCTAAAAAAGCCAAAAGCCACACAGCACAGCACACCTCAGGAACTCCAGGTAGGCATACTTTGCATATCTGTAGATTGAAATCCTAAACCTACCAGCACACCTTTAAATCTGCCCAGTGACACTGCCTCCAGCCAGGTGGCTGCAGATGCAAACTTCAAACTAATAAAACACTGAATATATTGGGGGCCATCTATTCAAACTACCACAGAGGGCTATACATTTTACTTGCTCATCTCACAGCAAACTGTAGGGCAGGCCTTGCCTAACCTGCCCCATGTGCTCACCTTCTGATGTTAAGACTCCCTCTCAGAGACCTAAGCCTTAGGATAAAGCTTGCCATACCAA
Organism: Orientallactaga sibirica; assembly: GCA_036365145.1. NCBI lineage: Eukaryota > Metazoa > Chordata > Mammalia > Rodentia > Dipodidae > Orientallactaga > Orientallactaga sibirica. The sequence goes on from JAEOAD010000027.1 coordinate 6,614,910, forward strand.
TTGCTTAGGGAGAGTTTATGAATATTGTAGGATATAAAAAAAAGTTGGAGTAGGAAGTAATTTCTCAATTGTTTAGCATACAAGCAAAGCATTGAGATACATGAAATCCAACCACAACTAGCAATGGAGAATTTGCTCTCCCGTGATTCAGCAGCTTTCAGGCAGGCAAGAATAAATGATAGTTTAGTCGCCCAGGACCCACTTGGCTTGATCAAACACACCATTCTCCTACACAATTCACCCAGCAGCCTCTTCAGACCCTGGAGCCTCCCTTATACTAAGCTGCACACGTGCCCTGCTCCAAACAATAAACGAGTTCTCTAGTCCCCTTGGTGATCATTCTTCCTGCTTGGCACCTAATCAGGTGTGTTCTTAGCTTATCCTGGATGAAAAAACAGCAGGGGCCTATCCAACCTAAACTGATTTGGGGTGTATGTCCAGGGAAGAAAACTTCTTCAAGTGAACTTTGCGGGAGAAATCTCTGTTACTATATGTATCAATTCATAATATATAAGTAAAATAAGATGCTCCCTGGGAAGGAACATGTGCAGTAGAGAAAACATTACATAACCCAACCTGTCACTCAAACCATTGTACCAACCAAACTATGTCCCTAGCAACTTACCCATCCTTACCAAACAATTCTACAAAGAGAAGCCCCAGACCACTTTCTGAGGCCCCTGAGTACTCCCCATTTGAATGGCCCTCATCCTCTTTGCCTATGCATTCAAACCTTTCCTGTCTGTTTTCAGTAGATTGTCTTGCTGTTTTACTACTTGTGATCTTTGCTTCAAGATGCTAAGAACCGAGAGAGAAAAAGAGAGAAAGAGAAAGAGACAGAGAGAGAGGGAGAGAGAGAGAGAGAGAGACACCACCTGTAAGGCCTCATGCTTACCTCCCTGACTGAATCACTGGCAGGTTCCTCACCAAGACAGGGAGCAACTTGCATATGAATGACTTCCTATGGTCGGGTTCAGAGATTCAAGGGACTACTGTGGATTGAAAGGCTCTGTATAAGGTTTGACCTCTGCAGTCTGGGTAGGACAAAAACTGTGCAAAGAAGTGCACTGGCATGCAGGTCACCCAGGCAACCAAGAACAGTGCGAACATCTTGGACTCGAGTTTTTCTCAAGTTCTTATTCTTCCCCACACATGAAACCAAGAAATTGATGTATAATTTGTTTTTCAGGGTTTTTAAATTTTATTTTTAATTTAATTCGTTAATTTAGTTGCAAGGAGACAGAAACCTCTATCCACTGTAAATGAATGCCAGATGCATGCACCATTTTGCCTCTGGCTTTACATGGGTACTGGGGAAACAAATCAGAGTCGTTAGGCATTGCAGGCAAGCGCCTTATCCACTGAGCCATGTCTCCAGGCCTGATGCACTGTTTTGTTATCATTTTATCTTCACAATCCTGAAGGAAGATATTTTCCTAATCTCTGTTTCAGATTAATGAACAGTGGCACCATATAAACAGCAAATAGCAGCACCAGGGATTATGATTATACTCACTCATGCCCACCTCATGCTCTCAGCTCAGGCTTCTACTCCAGTACTTACCACCTGCCCTGAAAGAGACTCCAAAAAAAACAGGGGAGGAAATGCTACAAAAGGGGAAGCTGAGATCCTAACTGCAGGCAGGTTGAAGGCATTTGACAGGTGGACCAGTAGCAAGGTTAGTAGACAGGGAACATCAAATGCATGTGAAGAGGAAAACACACTTACCTAGTCTGGAGAGAGGAACCAGTTTCCAAGTAATGAAATTCTAGTTTGTAACCCCCCGGTGGGCTTTTAGAAACTGCCACATTAGGGCCTGGAGAGATGCCTTAGTGGTTAAGATGCTTGCCTACAAAGATTGAGGTTCCAGGTTCGATTCCCCAGATCCCACATAAGCCAAATGCACAAGGAGGCACATGTGTCTGGAGTTCGTTTGCAGTGGCTATGGGCTCTGGATTGCCCATTATCTCTCTACCTGCTTCTTCTTCCCCCCCTCTCTCTCTCCCTCTGTGTGCTACTCTCTCTTTCAACTGAATAATAAATAAAATATTTTTAAAAAGAAACTGCCACATTAGAACAAGGTGTTGTGAAGCCATACTCACAATTACTGAAAATGACTAACAAAACGTCAAGGCCAGATAGACTCAAATCAGAAAGAAAGATTTCCAAGTCCTTCTGAAACTGGCTTGCACATGATTGTCCCAAGATAACTTCATGGGAAAGTCTAATTTGTTCCCATTTGTGTTTCATAAATATTCTCAGACTGTTAAAATTCTCATGAAGCTTTTCATTCAAGCTCTTTGACTCATAAAATTAAACTGCACTAGTTCTTTAGTTGTGCAGTGTTTTAAGCTCATAATCAAAGGTTGCAGCTTCCTATGTTGAGGATATCTTGTGATTTACATGAAATTAAAACATAACTGTTTATTTTTTGTTTTTAAGCATTTTTGCTTATTAGAGAGAAAGAGAAAGGCAGAGGAAAGAGAGAGAAAGAAAGAGACATTGAAAAGAGCATAGAGGCACTGCAGGACCTCTTTCCACTGCAGGTGAACTCCAGACACATGTGCCACTTTGTGCATCTGGCTTCATGTGGGTACTGGGGAATTGAACCCAGTCTACTAGGCTTTACTAGCAAATGACTGTAACCACTGAGTCATCTCCCCAGCCCATAAATGACCTTTTTGTTACCAATTTTGAAATCTTATGGAGGTGTAACAAATTATATGTGTATATGATTTAACTCAGCTTTATTTTGTATCTTTGGGACTTGCTTCTTATTCCTGTTACTTTATTTTTAAATGAATTTTCTTTTATTTTAAATTCAATCATCCATCACACTCTACTATATATTGGGGGCATTGAGTCAGCAAATTGGCAATTTTCAACACCTGGAATTTCAAAAGCCTTTAAAGAAACTATGTCAGAAGCTTAATGTACTTTAGTATTAGTATTATACTTTTTTTTTTCTGTTGACCTGAACTGTGATGACAAGTGAGGACAGGCAGCTCTAAGTACCATGCTCAGATGGGATTCTCTCAGGGTATAGGGGTAACATTTACTCCAGGTATTAATGGTCACAATCCCCAAAAGCAAAAGCATGTTCTCCTTCATTTTTCTATTTAGATATAGCACACCTGAAGATGACTGGCAAAGTAACCACCTTCTAATGCCAGCTTCTGGAGGCCATGGAGAGATAGGGTGGCCATCACAATGCAGACTGTATGGGCAAGGCCCCTTTCCTAGATGTGTGCTCTCTTTTGAGTAGTATGGTGGCAAAACTATGAGCCATCCACATCCCAACTGTAAGCTTTTCAGAGAGAAAAATAAATAATAATAATATTTCTCTGTGATGGGAAGTAAACAGAATGAAAACCATGTTCAATGTTATACATTCCCTAAAAATACCTCTTGGGAGCGATTGCTTTGGTCTGCAGGTTATTGCTACCATTCAATTTAAATGTTCTCTGACATTACAGTTATTTACAGAATCAACTGATGTATAATTGAAATAATCACCTATTTGTGCTCTTTCTTGAGAATTGTTCACAAGAATATCAGGAAAAGAATGAGTCAGCAACCACGCCCAACAAGTTTCAAGCCTGGTCTCCAGAACGCACTTGAACGTGGGAAGCTTAGGTTTGGCCTCAGAAGCTGTGACAGTGGTCTACAGTCAAGGTTCTATTTGGTCCAGCCTCGTACCAACATATAGCCAGCAGCTCAGTATCAAACATAATTGAGGGGCTGGAGAGGTTGGTCAGTGGTTCAGGCACTTGCCTTCAAAGCCTAATGACCCAGGTTTGATTCCCCAGAACACACATAAACCCAGATGCACAAAATGGCACATGCATCAGGAGTTCATTGCAGTGGCTAGATGCCCTGGAGTGCCCATTCTGTGTGTGTGTGTGTGTGTTTTCCCCCCTCTCTCTGTCTCTCTCCTCTCTGTCTGTGTATGCTTGCAAATAAATAAATAACATATTAAAACACAATTGATAGACTCCCTTATTTCTTAGATATGTGAGAATGATATTCAAGTTGTAATTTGCCCATAATATGAACTAGGGGGAAATTCCAGAAATCAGTGAAACCTACCCTGGAGATGTTTAAGGCTTCCTAAGCTTCTGAATAAGATGAGGTTCTAGTAGTTTATGTGGTTAATCATTCTGGAAGATAAATTTTATGCTAGAAATGAAAGGTGAAAGTTAAAAATTCTTCTTCTTTCTTTCTTTTTCTTTTTCTTTTTTTTCTTTTTTCCTTTTTCTTTTTCTTTTCTTTCTTTTTTTTTTTGTTCTTTTGAGATAGAGTTTTACTCTAGCCTAGGCTGACCTAGAATTCACTCTATAGACTCAGGCTGGCCTCAAACTCATGATGGTCCTCCTACTTCTCCCTCCCAAGGGCTGGGGCTAAAGGCATGCACCACTTCACCCAACAAAAGTTAAAAATTCTAAATAGTCTAAGAAAATCCACAGGGTTTAGAAGTAATGTCTAGTGTAAAGGATGCAAAAATTCATGAGCATTTTCACCAGTTTCTCCATTCTTCAAGTCGTATATATCACTGCTCTGTCTTGTTTTCTAATTTGAATCCATTTTTAGAAAAGAGTTAAAATCTATTCAAAATTAACAGTAATGGCTGGGCATGGTGGCACACGCCTTTAATCCCAGCACTCGGGAGGCAGAGGCAGGAGGATCGCCATGAGTTTGAGGCCACCCTGAGACTACATAGTAAATTCCAGGTCAGCTTGAGCTAGCGTGAGACCCTACCTTGAAAAAAAAAAAAAAAAAAAAAACAACACAAAAAAAATTAAAAGTAATGTAACAACCTATGGAATCTTTCTTTCATGCACACACACCATCAGTTATACAATGTTTGTATAGGTAAAATGAAAAACTAAACTAGTGAAAATATTATGGTGGCAACAACCAAGATAAAACTTTTTATAATAGAGCAGTAGAATCTAGTTTTAAAAAGAAAAAGAAAGACTGTGTATGTAAGAGTAGAGGCTAATAAAAGACAGGTCCTGAAATTCTATTAGATGCCCTCTGTGTTTTTGAACATACTTGCAGAAAGAGTTTTTTTCCAGCTTGGAGCTGTCCTTCATCATTTACGAGCAGGTGTCTCTATGTCTACCTCACCCATGTCCTGTCAAATCTCTGAGGATAAGGAAAATTGATCTGTCACATCATCTGCAAGCTCAACAATGAGAATAATGTCAGAGCTGCAGCACAAATATGCCATAGTAGAGTTTGTCAATGGAGTAAGTGATGAGATTAAACTTTCACTCAAAATGTTATAATCACAAGAGGTTGGAGAGATGGTTCAGTGGTTAAGGCGTTTGCCTGCAAAGCCTCACAATCTGAGTTCAGTACCCTAGTACCCACATAAAGCCAGATGCACAAAGTCACCTGGAGTTGGTTTGCAATGGCTACATGCCCTGGTGTGCCCACTTCTTTCTGCCCATCTCCTCTCTATCTCTAGACTTGAGACTGCATTAATACCATGAAAACATTTTTAAAAGATGTTATCATCACAAACAACAATAAAATCTATTCTGGAACTCAATGCATATTAAATGTCATCATCCTTCTGTATTTTCTGTGTGTGCTGCGTTGCTATGGTAATGTCCCTGAGTCTAATGACTGACCACTTGCCATTATATAGATTGGTCACTGCAGAAATGGAAGCAAGCAAAGACATTTGAGAGAACATTCATTGCACAAGAAAGATTGCATCAAGGCCTTGGAAGATCCCACTTGTTTTACTAGTGCATGAATCATTTCTGGGCTCCCTTCACCTGGAAAGCATATTGTTCATTCATCCAGCGGAAGATAGAGTTCCACATGGGTACATGGACATTTGCAGACCCACAACCTTCACAGCAGCACCTCATGCCATCATGATGAGCTGTCTGCATAAGTACACTTCTGAAAAACAAAACCATGGCCCAACATGACATTGAATAATAAAGCCTTTGAAACAAGAATAAAAAAATAATAATTCACATTCAATTAAGAAAATAATGCTGGGCTGGAGAGATGGCTTAGCAGTTAAGGCACTTGCCTGCAAAGCCAAAGGACTCAGGTTCAACTCCCCAGGACCCATGTAAGCCAGATGTGCAACGTGGCACATGCATCTGGAATTCATTTGCAGTGGCTGGAGGCCCTGGTGTGCCCATTCTCTCTCTCTCTCTCTCTTTATCTCTCTCTCTCTGTCTCTCTCTCTCCCTCCATCCATCCTTCTCTCAAATAAATGAAAATATATTTTAAAAAATTAAAGAAAAAGAAAATAATGATATTTACTCACATTTGAAGAACTTGTTTTGTCTGGTAAACAATTGAATGACAGTAAAAAAAAAAAAATCAGGAGCATAAGCCTTATTTCCCGAGAGGTTCTATTGTCTGGTCTCTTTATCTCAATCCTGACATCTACAAGCAATGGTAACTTCCATTTTAACTCCTCATAGTAATAAACACTTTAAAAGCTGTGGGTTTTGAAATGTCACTGTAAAATACTGGCATTCATCACAACAGAAATCATCATTTTGCTACTTCATGACTGAGTAACTCTGACACACACACAAAAAAATCACAAAATGGACCTTGCGCTTTGTCTATACCCTAGCCCATCACCTTTTGCTGTTTTGGAAAGACTTGAGGCAGCTACACCTCTGCAAGATGTGTCTGCACTAAAGCAGATGCCCCAGCCCTGGAGATGACTAGCCTTAAGCAGTCACCTTGCATAGAGGAAGTAAGAAGTTTTTCCTAAAGCTTCTATTCAATCAGAATTATTTAAAGTTGTGTGCTGGGCCCAGTGATGTGCACCTGTAATCATAGTTACTAAGGAAGGCTGAGAAAGATGAGCCCTTTAAGTTCAGAAGTCCAAACACAACTAGAACAAGTAACGCATCTACACCCCATCTAAAAAAATGGGATTAAATAACATAATTAATGCATATTTCATTCCCTATGGCAATATGATTCAGCTCTGCTTTTATAAGTAAAAGGAGCAATAGGCAATGTTTAAGAAAATGAGAGGTGCTATGTTTCAATGCTGCCAACCGTGGTGGGGTTTCCATTTCTTCTACAGACTCAAGTTTGCTGGTCTCTTCTTGAGTCCACACCACTCACTGAACACATAAGAAAATGGAAGCCCAGAAAGATTTGAGGTACACGGCTGTGCAGTGTCAGAAGGAAGGAAAACTCTCACAGGTTTTAGTCCCATAATCTGTTATATTGTTTGAAGGAGTATTCTTCTATATAAATTTAATAAACATTTATTTTATTTATCTGAGTAAGTGACTGAGTGAAGGAGGTAGAGAAAGAAATGTCGGGGCCTCCTGCCACTGTAAACCAACTCCAGATGCATGAGTCACTTTGTGCGTCTGGCTTTACATGGGTACTGGGGAATCAAACCCAGACCATCCAGCTTTGCAAAAAATTACTGAGCCAACTTTCCAGCCCATAATCTTTTAATTATAACACATTCAAAAGTTTTCACCAGGGCTGGAGAGATGGATTAGCATTTAAAGCATTTGCCTGTGAAGCCTAAGGACCCAGGTTTGATTCTCCAGGTCCCATGTAAGCCACATGCACAAGGTGGCACATGTGTCTGGAATTCATTTGCAGTGGCTAGCGTCCCTGGCATGCCCTTTCTCTCTCTCTTTCTCTCCTTCTTTCTGTCTCTGATAAATGAATAAAAATGAAATCTTTTTTAAAAAGTTTTCACCAATGAATTTGGTAATACTTTTAACATCTTATATTCAAAAAGTGTAAAATTTATCTGAAAGTATAATATTACCTCATGGATATTTATACTCAATAAAGGTTACTTGTCAACTGAAACATTTCTACTTCACCTGGTTTACATTGATGAGGTACACACAGTTCTAATACCGAGCAGAAAATTCCTGAATCTATTTCATTAACTTGATCAAGAATTAAGGGAGGCAAGTGCTCAAATTGTCACAGACAAGATGATGAAGCTACCTGAATATTCTACTAACATGTGTGCAAAAATTCAATTGTGAGGACAGTAAGGCACAAGCCTTCATTCTGTTCCCTTTACCTGAAGCGACTGTCAAGACTTTTCTCTAAGGCTTCATGTAGACTTGTTAATGCATTCCCTAATTGGAAAAGACACAGCTCCTCTCTCTCTATTTCTCTGTGACCAAAATTCCTGGCCTCTGAAATTTCACTTGAAATGTGATTGATCACAAAATGGAGCAATGATTGTTGCACTTTCTGACTCCTTGGAGCATTTTTCATCAAATTTAACTTAAAAATTTATTAAATAATAAAGTCACCAAGAAAGGAATATTAAGGTATGTCAAAAAAACAATGAAGAGTTAGTGGTTGGGGAGATGCTTTTAACAGTAGTAATAACAAATAAAAGAACACCAACCAGTAGTGCTTATAATATATTTAATCTATGCCAGGGCTTATGCTGAAGACTTTGTGATTAAGCCTCAAAATCACAAGAAGAGACACACAGATGCTCTGAGAGGTGAAGTAACCTACCCAAAGTTACACAACCATAAATTGTAATGCTAGAATCCTGGCAGCTGACCTGAGAGTCCCAGTGTTAGAGCCACCTCATGCAAGTCCTCGCATCAGATTGCAGAATGCCAGCTCCTGAGTGCCACTTACTAGATCAATGTGTTTGAACAGACTCTCTGAGCCTCATATTTTTTCACCTGTGAGATAAGAGTAATTATGGGTCTTCTTTTCTAGCATCAGTGTATACATTGCACCAATAGATTGTATAGCTTCATTCTATACAAGGTTCTTAGAAACACACCAACATAAATTTTAGAAATTATAATAATTATGAATGCTTGTACACCCCAAAATTTAAATAACAACACTCCCCTCCCCCCCAAAAAAAGTATAAAACATTTTAGGACTAAACAGACCTAAACTTATATTATGGCTCCTCAACTGATTGACTATATGATATTTAGCTTTTTGTTTTTGTTTTTGTTTTTGTTTTGTTTTGAAACAGAGTCTCACTCTGCAGCCCAAGCTGGCCTTGAACTCATGGCAGTCCTCCAGCTTTAGTCTTCCAAGGGCTAGGATTACAGGAGTGAGCTACCATATCTGACTAGCTATGTGATTCCAAGTTAAACATTCTGTCTTCAACCATTGAATACTAGTTTCACAGAGTTTATATGATGATACAAAGAGACTGCCTCCAGATACCTCTCGGTGCATATATTCACTTTTAAATACTCTGAGGAAACATCTAAGGCAGAGTACTTATGAAGAGAGGACATTTATTTTGCTCGTAGCTTTAGAGGTTCAAATTTTAAGATCAGGCAGCCCCATTTGTTTATCCTTTGGTGAACATGGCAGACTGCAGGACTCGTGACAGGAGCATATGAAAGAGCAAGCAATCACAACTTCCTCCAGAAAGTGAGCGTGAGGGCTGGTTTGTTCTTTCTTGAGAAGGATTGCACAGACTGACCTCATGCTCATCAGGACTAAGGTTCTCCCACTAGGCCTCACGTAAAGGTTCTACCAAACTCCATTACTTCTTCCATGGAAACTAAGCCCCCAATCTCATATACCCGTGGGAGTCACTCAAACCACATTCAAGCATAGTAGCTAGGTAGGGAGTCGGGGAGATGTAAGATCTCTCTAGTCTTATTCCAGCCATTTCCAACTATAGGAATCTCATGGTGTTTAGAAACTAATTCAATAGACCTTGGGCACTGTCCTGGGCAGACTGGGAAATGTCTGATGGGGTCTTTGCCTCTGACAGAGCTTGGGGACTCCTAGGGGTGGGGGAGAACCACTGGGAAATGCCAGCAGTTATAATTAGGAAAGTGCAGATGGTCAGAGAAACACCAGAGTTAGGTAAGGGTCTTAAGAAATGTCTCAGAAAAACTCTAAATATATAATGAAACAGAACCATCAATAACCAGAAACCACAAACACTGAGTGTGGTGGTTTGAATTAGGTGTCTCCCATAAACTCATGTGTTCTGAAAGCAAATTGGGAGTTGGAGCCTTGCTGGAGGAGATGTGTTGTTTAGAGGCCAGTTTATGGATGTTATAGCCACCTTCCCCTTGCCAGTGTTTCACACACTCTCCTGCTGCTGTTGTCCACCTGATGTTAGCCAGAAGGTGATGTCCACCCTCTGCTCATGCCTCATTTTCCCCTGCCATCATAGAGCTTCCCCCTCGCATCTATAAGCCAAAATAAACCCTTTCCTCCCACAAGCTGCTTCTGTTCAGGTGTTTGTCCAACAATGTGAAGGTGATTGCAACACCAAGTATCTTCACTACTTAGCCAAAATGATCTCCATTTCTGAGATTCATGACAATTCATGAAAATAAAAAAATAAAAAAACAAGATTAGAAAAAGGAGGGGAGATGAGCCAGCTGGAACTGAGAGGCAGGTGGGAAGTCTTGCAAACAAGAATAAAGAGTATGTAAGACACAACATCTCTTTTCTGTGAGATCCTGAAGCACATCTGGGAGAAATCGGTCCACTCCATGGAGGGCACGCTGCTCTGACAGCTCAATGAGCCAAATGGCCCATTTCAGCACCAATTAGGAAAACCCTTCCCAGGAAGGTGGGTGAAAGGCTAGTCATTTACCAGTGAAGGGGTTAATTAAAACATTCCACGGAGATGGTGACAACAGTTGACATTTGGTTACTTGTTTGAAATGGTATAAAAACAGCACTAAAGAAAGGAATTTCATCCGATGTGAGTCGTGAATTGCCCAATTCTGGTGCCCTTGTGACATTTCCAAATGCAGTTCGGTGGAATAAACATGAAGGCATGCTTTTGTAACTCAGCTCTTCAATGAGGTATAAAATTCCTATTTTCCCCCAAGTAGTTCTCTGATTTAATGGGTAAGTTGAATCTCTCTTCCATGACTCATAACAATAAGAGTAAGTCACTCTGAACATAAGCTGGAAAGGTGGGAGCTGTAAGTCTGAGAGTCTGAATAGAAGAAAGACCAGCTACAGATGGTTGGGAGAGGGGACTAGTCAGATAAGAAACTCATTCCAAGTTTTGTGTTAAAATGGAAGAAACTCATTATACAGCTCCATACTAGCATTAATGTTCCTCTAATGAAATGAGTATTCCCTAAGAAAAGCGGTCCATGAAATATTCCACACATATCTTTAGCAATGTGCTCCCACCCTGAAATATTTAGTCCTAGGAGCCATCGACAATTAGTGATAGGGAGATGGCTCAGAAGTTAAAAGCTTGCTTGCAGAGCCTGCTGGACAAGGTTCAGTTCTCCAGTACCCACCTAAAGCCAGACACATAAAGTGGTATGTCCATCTGCAGTTTGTTTTTAGCACTAGTAGCATGCCCATATCCCATGTCCCATCTCTCTCTTCCCTCCCTCTCTTTTTCTCTCTCACATACATGCACAGATACAAATGAATAACATAAAATAAAAATATATTTAATGGCTCAGTGGTTAAAAGCACTTGCTTGCAAAGCCTGACAGCCTGGGTTCTATTCCCCAGTACCCACATAAAGCTGGATGCACAAAATGGCTCTGCATGCAGTTCATTTGAAGTGGCAAGAGGCGCCTGGTGCACCCACACTCACTCTCTTTCTGTCTACCTCTTGCTTTCTGTCTCTCTCAAATAAATGAAAATTTATTTTTTAAATTATATAAATATACTAAATAATATATAAATAATAATATAACTATATAAATTAGATAGATAGATAGATAGATAGATAGATAGATAGATAGATAGATAGATAGATAGATGAATGATAGGGAAAGACACTTGCTTGCAAATCCTGCTGGGCTGGGTTCAATTCCCCAGTATCCATGTAAAGCCATAAGCACAAAGTGGCACATATGTTTATGTCTGGAGTTTGCAGTGTCAAGGGACGCTGAAGTGCCCATGTACTCTCTCTCTCTTGTCTCTCTCTTCTCACAAGTAAATAAATAAAAATAGTTTAAAAACAGTTCATTAGAACATCCAAGACTATGAGTCTAAAGCTGCTCTTAGTACATTGTCTGCAGGCCATTGCCCTTTGTTACTATAGGCACTGCCCAGAGGTTGCAAGTGGCTCAGTGTGAACCACTTGCAGTCCAGAAATTGCTACTGGGAGAGAAGGAAGAGAGAGAGAAAGAGAAGGAGAGAGTGAATGAAAGAGAAAGCTTTGGCTGAAATAGGCCAAGCTATGGTACTTGAGGGTTCTTTCAAGTATATATCTTCCTGTCAGGCAGTGTGTCATTTAATGGTGGTGGAACTAAAAGGATGGAAGTATTATAACAATGGTGTTGATAAAAATTATCACAGTCATAGCATATTGGTCATGTAATACGCCAGGGTCTTGACTTCTGACATCTATGATCTCTTGTTTTTACATGGACTTTCAGCTTAAATAACCTTGCCTTCATTGATGGGCATAACCAAGCTTATATCAATCTCCTTTTCCTTTTTACAAGTATTTATTTATTTGCATGTGTATGTGTATTTCTCTAGTTACATATTTATTTATTTGCATGTATGTGTGTTGTTTCTTTAGTTGTGTGTGTGTGTGTGTGTGTGTGTGTGTGTGTGCCAGGATTTCTTGCCCTGCAAACAATGCCAGATATATGCACCCCTTTTTGCATCTGGCTTTATTTTATGTGGATGTTGGGGAAATGAACCTAGCCAGCAGGCTTTGTAAGCAAGCACCTTTAACCACTGAACTATCTCAGAACCCTAATTACTGTTGCTGATAAATTTCTTTCTAAAAATATATAGAGGGTTGGAGAGATGGCTTAGCAGTTAAGTGGTTTGCCTGAAAAGCCAAAGGACCCAGGTTTGATTCCCCAATACCCAAGTAAAGCCAGATACACAAGGTGGCACATGTGTCTTGACTTTTTGCAGTGGCTAGAGGCCCTGGTGTGCCCATTCTCTCTGTATCTCTGTCTCTGTCTCTCTCTCTCAAATAAATACACACATAAAAATTTACAAAATATTTAATATATATTATTTTATTGAGAATTTAGGATGTATACACAAATACAGATATGGATATGGCTATAGATATATATTCTAAAACTGGCCACAGAATCCCACAGATCTGACAGGAATCTTGAGAGTTTCAGCCAATGCCAAGAAGACTTCAGTGACATCCTTGAAGCACTATGGCTTTGTTTCATCAAGAGCTGGGTGTACTTCTCATTTGCATATTCAAGGTCAACAGTATACATTAGATCTATTCCTCAGTTGGCAGCAAATTGAATGCCATTTCCTTCTTTTATTCTGACCAAAGTTCAAGGAGGAAACCACGTAAGACCTCCTTCAATCCTAATAGGGTGTTGAATGTGAATATAAGTCCTGTTCACTTCTTTCCAAAGCTCTAAAGTCTGGACATCAGTAAATATCTAATGTGGTAGTTTGAATGTAAAGTGTCCCCCATAGCCTCATGTGCTTGTGACTAAGCCTCATATTTGATCCAAGCTGGTTGCAATTTGGAAGGTGGAGCCTTGCTGGAGGAGGACTTCAGTTGCTCATGGACTCCTAGATAAGAAAATAAATTGACATCAGTGAAAAATGGAAGAGAAAAGTCTGGGGAGATGGTTCAGTCAGTAAAACAATTGCCGTTCATGCATGAGGACCTGAATTCAGGTCCTTAGCACCCATAGAAAAGCATATGGCTGCATGATCTACAATCCTAGCCCTGGGGAGAGCCATGCACGGTGGTGTGATCTACAATCCTAGCACTGGGGAGAGCCATGCGTGGTGGTGTGATCTACAATCCTAGCCCTGGGGAGAGCCATGCGTGGTGGTGTGATCTACAATCCTAGCACTGGGGAGAGCCATGCACGGTGGTGTGATCTACAATCCTAGCACTGGGGAGAGCCATGCATGGTGGTGTGATCTACAATCCTAGCACTGGGGAGAGCCATGCATGGTGGTGTGATCTACAATCCTAGCACTGGGGAGAGCCATGCACGGTGGTGTGATCTACAATCCAAGCACTGGGGAGAGCCATGAGTGGTGGTGTGATCTACAATCCGAGCACTGGGGAGAGCCATGCGTGGTGGTGTGATCTACAATCCTAGCACTGGGGCAAGTCGTGCGTGGTGATGTGATCTACAATCCTAGCACTGGGGAGACAGATTGAAAAAGACATGTGATGTCAACTTTTGACCTCCATGTGCTCTGCATATAAATGCACACCCATGCACATACAAGGGAAGTTACATACATATCAACATGAGTATACATATGCATGCATACCACACACATGTACACCAGCAAAAAAATAGAAAAGGAGAATCTAGACCGTTGAATATATTCAGTGGAATTTCCTACAATGTTGTCATCAGTTACTGGGTTTTAAAGAACTGTACCAATCTCATTGGCAGTCATGTGAGGTAGATGTAAAACCTCTTTGTAAGAATGAAGCATTATACAGCTCTACAGTATTCCCAATGAAAAGAGACACTCATGATAATGACATTGAGACCTTGAGCTACAATTAATTACCTGGCAGTGTTCTGTTATGGACAGTGAGCTCAAGGAAAGAGGAGCATCTATCACTTGTGTGAAGTGGTACTAGAAAGTGACTTGTCTATGGGAATACATTTGTCCATTGAACATTTTATTAATTTGAAATTTTCTATTATAATGTCTCCCAAGTTGAATTTCAGAACTCCCAGAGGTTAAATTTTGTATTTTGTTCTCACATGAACTTTGTTCTGAAATAAACCCTTCAAGTTGACCTCAAAAGTAGTTTTGATGTGTAATTGTCATTTGATCTTAGAACAAGTAAAATTTACATTAGCTTATAACACTGTAATGCTTACATTAATTAATATAAACTTACATTAAGCATTGTCCTTCATAATAATGTACTGAAGGCACCCAACATGTTTTATTACATACAAAACAAAGTACTTCAGAAGATCTTGGCCTCACTGTTCCTACCTGGAGCACTGGGGAAAGTACTATGATACCTCAAGCTCAGCTTACCCAGGGAAACAACCCCTGATATTCAAAAACCAAGACCATCCCTCCAAACAGAATACTTCTTCATCTCTCTAACCACGGCAAGAAGGCGAAAGTGAAGGGTGAGGTAGTAGACAATAAAGAGAATTGATGGGGGGTCCCACATACTCTTTTTTTTTTTTTATTCAGGGGCTGGGTAGGTTTCTTTATTGGTTAAAATCACTGTGTGCAGACTGCTGAGCCTGGTTTGATTCCTTAGTAGCCATGTAAAACCAGATACGCAAAGTAGCTCATGCATCTGGAGTTCATTTGCAGTGGCAAAAGGCCCTGGTGGGTCCATACTCTGTCTCATGAATGAAGAAACACAAATATTTAAATTTTAATATATTTATTTGCACATGCATCAGGGCCTTTGGGGCTTGCAAATGAACATCAGATGCTTGTGTCACTTTTTGTGTCTGCCTCACATGAGTGACTTGGGAATTGAACTTAGGCTGGCAGGCTTTGCAAGCAAACACCTTTAACTGCTGAGCCATCTTCCCAGCCCCACCCATATATACTTTTTGTGAGCTATTAGCACCACAGTATTTCACTCTAACTATTTCCAAATGGATACAAGTCCTGTATTTGGTGCCAAGAAAATAATTTATATTTTTATGTGTCTATATCAGGTAGAATAATAATGAACCAAAAAATAAATAATTCTATCTAGCAAATAGGTGAAAGACAATGAGCCTTGTCTTTGGTGCCCATCTGTATCCTGATCACAGCAAGCCTATGAAAGCACCAAGACATTAGCCTACATTAGCTGCCTCTGTCTTCGATTAGTAAATGCAGGATTTTAGACTCATTATCTGCCACAGTGCTGCATCCTAAGAGTTCAAACGCAGACCCACCAGTTGTAGCCAAGGCAATTTTCCCCTGGAATTCCATATGAAGTTTGCTTTAATACTCCCCACTTGGGACTTCTTATCAAAACAAGAAATTAAAATAGGAGGAATGAAGAGTTGTGAGGGAGTTACCACTTCATGGTCTTTAGAAAACAGTAAAGCATGTTCCTTTTAGAGGATTGGAGTAGGGCAAGAGAAAATATGCATGGGATTACCCAAACCCTGGATTAAAGATAATTGGAAAGGCTGATGGAATAGGCTAGTTTATTCTAGCATTGTGCCTCAATGTTCCTAGCACATTGGAGCCAACAATTTGGGACATGTTTATAGCTTATAAATACCAATTGTCATTTCGGTAGTAACAGAGGCAGGCGGAGAGTTGTAGGCCAACATTATCTGTTTTAATGTTAACTGTAATTTTGGTCCTTGGTAATTATTGCTGCTTTTTTTTTAACTGGTTTGTTTTTAGTAGCACTGTGCATAATTGATTGCCTGTGGCATATCAACTGGAAGAAAGCTAAGACTTTAAATACTGGCTAACAAAATGAAAGCCATTTTATTACACAAAGAACATTAACAAAAAAAATAAACAAATACCCACATTTTACAAAGCTAGTCTTTCCTTTTGTTTTTGTCCATTTGTAAATACTTATAACAACTCAGAAAACTCTCCTAGGTTTATAAGACTATTACTCCTTCACAGTTTTCTATTTATGACCTTGGTAATAATAAGTAATCTACAAACTTTAGTTTTCTATCCTGCTAACACCTCCCAAATATATAAGCTTATAAAGTCTCAGCCCAGAGTGCAGATTGCTTTTCCTACTTTTGATCTATTGAAGCCAATTAAGTAGTTAAAGATCATTTGCACAGTCAAAATCCTTGCTTAAATAAACAGCATTTCCACGGCCCATTTCAGCCGGAAGATGTAAGAAAAAAATGCCCCAAGGATATTCTCTGGCATCTAGTATTATGAATATAGACAAAATAGTAAGTAAAATATCCAATTTTTTGGATGATAGCCTTGTGAATGTATAGCTATTACTGGACTTTTAACTTGGATGCTATAAGAAAAGTTACCAGGAAAAAAGTTAGTAATCAGAACTGGTTGGGAAATCCTGTTGGCATTCTCACTCTGACCAGAATCTAGTTCTTCCCTGGGGAACCCTGCTTCTCATATAGACCCCTCAAATGGTGTCATCATGTCCCTCCCACAACTCTTGTCCTACTAGGATCATACAGGGATAGGCCAACTCTGTGCTTTTCCTTACTGCTTTCAAATCATCTTTCTATCTCTGCTTCTCAAAAACCAAGAATTTCCCTGACATGAGATCTGAAGAGATGATGCCACCACTCTGCCCTTCATTATTGCTGTCACTCAACGACTGCCCCCAAACCCCTAGAGAACTCTTTTCTCTTCACTCCTAAACCATGGGCTTCCTAGCTTATGCTCACCCTAGTACCAACCCTGCTTTTCTTTTTTTGGTTTTTCGAGGTAGGGTTTCACTCTAGTCCAGGCTGACCTGGAATTCACTATGTAGTCTCAGGGTGGCCTCGAACTCTCAGGCAATCCTCCTACCTCTGCCTCCCGAGTGCTGGGATTAAAGGCGTGCGCCACCACGCCTGGCTCCCAACCCTGCTTTTCTTGTTGGTACTCATGTGTATGATGCTTTTGACATATTGGTTTCTCAGTGTTTTGGATTTCTTTGCACTTATATTCCACTCTAACTCACTCATCTCTCTATGGTCAGACTCTAGTAGAATTTCTCCACGATCCCAGGTCCATACTTCCCTATCCTGGCTATCTTCACATCCCTCCAGCTCATTCCTGTGAGTATTTTAACCCTAAAAGGACCAGTAGCCAGATTATCCTATAACCTTTCATGGACTCTCAATTCTAATATCTTCATCTCTCTTCTTATCCACTATAAGTTTCCTGGTTCTTTCTAAAGTACCCAGGCTTCTTTCTTTCTCACTTGCTTTGCTATCACCCCACAAGGAAACTCCACCCATAGGTGCTGTGCCTCAGGACTCATTCAACAGAATGTGGCTACAACAAAGAAGACAAATGCTGATATGGATCTCACTCTGACTTTCTTGAATTCCCAGTGATTTCACTTCAGCCAAATCACACTTTCTACATTACATTGTATTTTACTTTATACCACATATCGCATCACATATCACAAAAACAAGCCAGTGCGGTGGTGCACACCTTTAATCCCTACACTCTGGAGGCAGAGGTAGGAGGATCGCTAAGTGGTCAAGGCCACCCTGAGACTATGTAGTGAATTCCAGGTCAGCCTGGGTTAAAACAAGACCCTCTCTCGAAAACAATAAAACAAACAAATAAACAAACAAAAGCAAAAACAGACCACTTCAGGTTCCCATCATCTGTTCCAAACATGCATAGTCCTAAGTTAAACCAGTATTTCCACTTCCATATTAGATTCCATCCACGCTAATCTACTCAAAATCTCTCTGGGGTTTTCCACATCAACCAATCTTCCTCTCTATAATAGTACTACTTTAGCCAGTGTACATATAAGCCACTATTTCTCCCATCTTGAAAGCAAATCTTTCTTGAAAGAAAATCTTTGCTTCAATTTCCCTAACAACTACCTCAACATGAGAAAAATCACTGCAACACCTGCGTTGTTGCCTCAAATTTTTCTCCATTATTTTCTTAGTCTTTCTAATCAGCCTTTGCACACTGCCCCAAAATCTATCAAAACTATTTCTTTTAACTGGCAGCATCTACACTCTTTCACCAAGTGGTTAAATCTGTTCTTCATGTGTTCCATCTATCAACCAACATTTAAAGAGACGATTACTTTGTTCTCATTGCAGTCTTTCCTCCTGGCTTGCAAGAAATTAGGGTTTCCTCTATGTTCCTGCTATGCCCATGAGTCACTGTTCTGTACTGTTCCTTGTGTTTTCTCCTTCTGTTCTTGACCTCTTAATGTTGGGCTATTATTGGCCTCCATCTCTAGATTTCTATACTTTTTACATGTTCAGTCCTCTGGTGATGTCATCTGGCCTCTCACCTTTAAGAAACAATAATTTGTCATGCAGTTTCAAAAGTATGTCTTGAGGGCTGGAGAGATGACTCAGTAGTTAAGGTGCTTCCTGGAAAAGCCTGACTACAGGGGGTTCAATTACCAAGTACCCACATAAATCCCGATGCAGAAAGTTGCACATGCATCTGAAGTATGTTTGTAATGGCAAGAGTGCCCTTTCTCTCCTCCCCCCTTGCAAATCAATAAAATATTTTAATATTTTTAAAAGTATATCTCTAGCTTAAATCTCTCTCATTTCTAGACTTGAATACCATCTAACTCCTTTATTTGGTATTGTTAGGCATCTCAGATCAAATTTGCTGTATCTGGAATGGAATGTTATTGTTTCCACATACACAACCTAACCACTTCCATCCTTCACCCCATAACCTGCTCAAAACACAGTTTGTCCTGCTCAAGTTGGTAGCAACTCCATGCTCTTAACTCTCAGCAGAGAAGCCCCGGGGTCATTCATAACTCCGCATTTCCCTCTTACCCAGCATTGGAGATTGTCTATCCATCCTGAAAATGGTCACAGCTCTTCACTCCTGTTCTTCTACCCTATTGTAAGTTATCAACATCTGTCACCTGGATTCACATAATACCCACCCCACAAGTACTTCTATAAAATGTCACAGAATTAACTAAATGGCTATCCCAGTGGGGTTGCGAGATAGTTTGGACCACAGTGCCTAGGGGGAAATATTAATGGGAGATCTTAACTGATCATAGTGCTAAAGTGTAAGTTCTGACAGGTGTCCAGCAAAGGCTATGCCTCATCTGAGGTTTGAACATGAGACCTCTTCTAAGGTCATGATGTCACTGAAAAAAGATATATCCTTACAAATGTAAAAGTCATGTCTACTTGCTTCTTCTAGACCAGTAAATATTGTCTATGCTTTAGACCCTCTTTAAAGATATTTCTCCCATCCAAGTACATACCAGGTCTGAATCTACTTCGCTTCTGAGATCACACAAGATCGCATGCATTCAGGGTGGTACAATCATAAACTAATGATATTTCTAATGACTGATTTACTTGGACCCACCATAATGTTCTTCCTTCAGTTAACACAAAATCAGCTCATGAGAGATCTTAATGACATGCACAAAGTCCATTTACATCACCTAATCATGAGAATTATATTTCCCCTTATGTTCCAGAACCTGCCTACTCTTGAGAACAGAATTCCTTATTCAGGAAACATGTATCTTGGGGCAGGAAAGTCAATGACTAAATTACAATGCTATTTACTTTAGCATGTAACTGAACAGATGGAAAACTGACCTCTCAGTGTCCTACACATGGAAAAGAGAAGGAAAGAAAGTAAACCTGTGATATGATAGCAACAGTGTACTGCTCCTGAGATATATCCTTAATAATTCGTTTATAATTAGAACTATCACACTTCTTGAGTTCTGTGAGTCATCTCAGTGAGTTACCACACCTGAAAGAGGTCATAGGACCTCGAAATTTGTAGTTTTCTTGAAAGAAGTTCAGGTGCCTTGTGGCCATTTGGGACAGCTGGCATCTAAAGTAGAGAGTCTTCTGTTATCCCCCTTAACCCATGGAGTATGTTATAATTTCAAGTACTGTCAGAATTGATTAAAACTATACACACAATTGATGTCAGAGAAATTGTACTGGAAAAGAGTAGAGGTAGACTCAGTTCTCCAATTAATATAGAGGGATTACCTAATATAGAACTTGAAGATGATTTAAAAATAGAAATAAGAACATTGAAATAGAGTGGTAACAAATTCCAGTAAAATTATAAATGTAAACACAAGCATTCACTAAAAACTAAAAAAAAAAAAACTCACAAACTTGGACCAAAACCAGTGTTATTTACTTTCTGTAATGAAAAGTAAAATTTTTTACAACATCACCAGTGAGAAAGAATTGAATGTTGAAACTTAACTCTACCACAACTGTTTTCACTTTGCATATTTTTGCATAATTTGTCTCAGTAACAAAGTTGTCTGAAATTCAGACATGAAGATCTCAGCCTTGTTCTCAGTATCACTTTGTAGTTTCCTCAAGCTCACAATTTCAGTATTGCTCACATCTACTGTGCGGCAGGCACAAGATAAAGAAGGGACTGGATATGATGGAGGAAAGTTTGTGGTCTATGAGCCAAACAGAACTTGAAGGAAGTCTTGATCAACAGTGCCCCATTTGAGGAGGAAAATTAAAGTGACTTTCATCTGCTTACTACACAGCTCTTTTCTTCTTCAACTGCAGATCTAGACAAGAAGGTTAGGCTCAGTACAGAGTGTGGGAACCAATCATGCACCGCACGTTTTTCAGACTGCTGTTCATGTTTAGTCTTCAAGGTTTCCAGGTGGAAGCCACCAGAGGCCCCTTCTGAAGAGATTGCCAGGCCATTTCCTAACAAAGGAAACAAAGATTAGACAACTGGAATAAAAAAAAAAAATCATTGACTAACTAGGGGCTAGAGACCTAAATTTTATAGTCAGTCACAAGTCGTCGCATTTAATAGAGTCTGGTTTCAAATTCAAATGTCCCAGGCTGGGGAAAGCTGCTAAGGCTGAAGTCATCAAGTGGCTCCCAAGTGAGGGGACAAAAGAGCAGAAGCAACACCGTAGCATCACTGCCTAGTGACATACAGCTGCTGTTTTGACCTTCCGAGCTGGATTCCCTAACCTCCAGTGCACTAGATTAGAAAACAGAAGTTAATAATTCCAGGCTCCACTCTATTCTGTGTCACTTTGAACAAGACATCTGACCTTTCTGTAATGTACTTTTTCTCTTCTATAAAAAGATCATAATATTTGCCACTGATATTTCAGCAATATTGTGATTTGCTGATACTTTTTCTTTTGCATTGCCCTGATACATGTGCCAGCGAGTATATAATACTGTTTTCCAGAGTAAGTTTATGGATGAGCTAATATGTACAGTATATATATTTCATAGTATTATGTATGTCTATTCACACCTATAGTTTACACTCCTATAGCCTTCTCCTTATGACCCAGTGTAAAACTCAAGCTATAAGTGCTATATGCAGACACAGAAGTGACTGCTAAGTGTTAGCTATATGGTTTTATTTTTTCTGTTCTTTATAGAGAGGCTTAGTCTAAAGAAAATCCATGTCTAGAAAGTGATTGGAAGAGAAATATTTTTCCTTTATGTTGACTCAATTTAATTCCTTCATCTTAGTCAGTTTAAGATATAATAAAATATACAACAGAAATTTACTTTTTAACACATCTGGAAGCAAAAATGCCAATATCAGGGTTCTAGTCAATTCTGTTTGTGGTGATGGCTCACTTCCTGGCTTGCAGACAACTCAATTCTAATTACTGTATGTAACAGACTTTAAAATTTACTCCTCTTATCTAACTAAACTTTGTATTCAATGGCCAATTTCCAGTCTCTCTCTTTTCTCCATTCTCTCTTCTCCCCCAATTCACTGTACCATGGACTCTACTTTTCTGTGTTGGACATGCTTAGATTTCACATATAAGTAAGGCCCTAGACACCACTGGGCTTATCTCACATAGCATCATGTCCTCCAGTTGTTGTCATAAATTACAATTTCTTTTTAAAATTAAGGGATGAATAGCATTCTGTTGTATGTGTCTATTACATTTTCTTCATCCATTTACCAAATTCTGGACACCTAAGCTTCTATGAATAGTGTTAGAGTGAACATGAAAGTGTAAGCATGTCTTTGGCACAGTAATTTTTACTTGCTTTGTAAGGGTGCCTAGAAGTACAATTGCTGGATTACATGTAACCCTATTGTTTGTTTCTCCTTCAAATTTGAGTGCTATGAGAATGTTAATAATACTAATTCTTCTAATTCATGACACCTTTATTTTTCCATTTATTTAAATAATATACTATATTTCATAAATGATATAATTTATAAGAATAAACATTAAAACACTGGTTCTCTCTCTCTCCCTCTCTACCCTCTCTTCTCTCTCTCTCTCTCTCTCTCTGTGTGTATGTGTGTGCTTCATGTGTGTTCTTGTACCAAGGAACAATTATGTGTGAGGATAGTGTAAGAAGTTAGTTGCAGCTTTATCTACAATAGTCAAAAGATAGGCTTGACCTAAGCATCCATCAATGGGGGAATGGATTAAAGGCAGTGATATATACACATGTGTGCACAGTTGCATGCATACATATGCATGTGCATTTAGATAGACTTCCAATCGGGTACTCCAGTTGTAAAAAAGAAAGAAATTATGCCATTTTTAACAGCATAGATGAATGTGGAGTAAAATTTACTAAGTGAAATAAATCAAACACATCAGGCCCAACACTATATTCTCTCACTTGTATATGAACTGCATAAAAGTTCAAATGTAGAAATGTAAAATAGCATGGTGATTACTAGAAGCTAGGGGGTTGGATTTGGAGAAATTCTGGTTAGTAAATACAAAAATTCACTCAATCAGGAGAAATATGTTCAAGAAATCTATTAGACAGGGTAATACTATATATTGTATTATTGAAAACGCTGAATAAAAGTATAATTTAGGTGTTCTGACCAAAATTGGCATCTATGTGAGGCTGTGTGTGTGTGTGTGTGTGTGTGTGTGTGTAAGTAGCTCAATTTAGCCTTTCCATGATAAATACCTATTTCAAAACATCATGTTATAGAAAGTAAATATGTATATATTATCTACTAAAATAAAGATATTTTTGAGGAGTCTATTTCTCTAATCAGTTAGGAAGTTTTTGGTTTAGGCAATATGATTTCTTTTGAAATTAAGCATCTCGCTATTCACTTGCTAATGATCTTTCTCCCCTGCAACACAACTTCCCACACAGCATGCCTCCTGAAGAACTATATGGGCTGAATTGTTTCTCTTCACATTATATGTGCTGCATCTTAATCCTCAGTGTGACTGTATATGGAGACAGGGTCTGTGGTATTTTTAAATTGGTGTCCTTATTTTTGTAGAGGTCTTTCCATGTATAGATAGTGTTGGGGTTTTTTTGTTTGTTTGTTTTGCTTTGTTTTGTAGGAGTTTATCACTGAAAAGTCCTTTTGATTATGTTGCTGCTGTCTGTACTGTCTAGGAAAGTAGTCTGAGATTCAAATTAGATATTATAAGTGTTATGGTATTAATATTTGTGTCCTTCTAAATTCATATGCTAGACCTCAATCGCTCATGCAAGAGTACTGAGGTGAATACATTGGGGAGGTGATTAACTCAGAGGAGAACCTTCATGAATATGATTAATATTATTATAAAAATGCCCAAAAGAGTCTGTTCACTCCTTCTACCTTTCTCACCCTTTACTGATGGCTCTTTAAGAAAGTGCTAGGTATAAAGCAGAGAATGAACATTCACCAGATACCAGCTCTTTTGGAACCTTGATTTTGGTCTTCTCAGCCCCCAGAACCATGAGGACTCTCTGTTGTTTACACCCAGTCCATAGTGCTTTGTCACAGCAGCCAGAATTAAGACAATAAGGAAGGCTGATATATTAAACAGAAATAATAACAATCAATACATGGATAAGTGGAGTTCTCCTTTACACCATGGTAGGAGACTCTTTACTGTACTTTAGAAGTTGGATTCCACAATATCTCAGCAAAGAAAGTCACGAGAGGTCTATCAGAGTCCTTTATGAAAAATAGGCCTAAATATCTATGCTCATATATCACACTTTCATGTACCAATCAAACACCTCATATCTTTTTAATTTCTTCTGGAAAAAAATGCCTGCACTTAGTAAGAGCTGGCCCTTTCTATATCTATCCAATTATTTCTGATATGATGGGATTTCTTGCCAGTAGACAACATGCTTCTGATTTCTTTTATCCTCAAAGCTATACTCACTGTCCTATATTAAAAAATAGCATGAAATTTTATGATAAATAGTAGACTTCAATTTGGTCATATATTAATGAAGGATCACAGAATCTCAGAATAGCAAGGATCTTCGAGATAGATCACCTAGTTAAACCTCGTGTTTCACAGATAAAGCTGAGACCAAGAGACTCTCGACTGAACTCTCATGTCATTATAAGTTGGCTGACTTCACGTCTTTGCACCCCCAGCCCAGCCATCTTTCCCCTAAGGCATGTGCCCTCTTGGAATTCATTTCTTGTAATCTCCAGTTTTGAACAGAGACTCATATTTGGAAATTTTGTGTGTTAAATTTTACTGGAGGACCAGACCCTCAGCAAATTCAAAGTAAACCTGGGATGCTCATCTGACGATTTTCATTAAACATCTGACATTTATCTTATAGAGGTGAGTTTATCTTACCACAATTCTTCATTGCAGTCATGGGAAAATAGCAGCACTTTACCGTGCGAAGGTAAATATTATGGCAAGATAAATATTAACTTTTGAAAGAAACCACTCTAGCTGGTTAAAAGTCACAAGTGGCATCAGTTGTTGAAGGTTTCTGCTTTCATGGCATCTCTATGGACAATAGAGTTTTGTGAACTGTCTGTTTTTCTCAGTGATCCAGTATTGGAGTAAAGGTATCAGGCACTCTGCTCAATACAAGGAAATGTCTTAGTAGCCCTCAACAGCACACAGCCCAGATGGGATTCTTCCAGAACTCTTGACCTCTCACACACAGCTACCTCTCTCCTCTCACCAAACTTATCCCTTCTCTGTCTCTAAATATTGAATTGGAGACACATAGAAAGTTGTCCTGGGGCTGGAGAGATGGCTTAGCAGTGAAGGTGCTTGGCTGCAAAGCCAAAGGACCCAGGTTTAATTCCTCAGGACCTACATAAGCCAGATGCACAAGGTGGTGCATGCGTCAGGAGTTCTTTCCAGTGGCAGAAGGCCCTGGCGTGCCCATTCTCTCTCTCTCTCTCCCTCCCTCCCTATCTCAAATAAATAAATAAATAAATAATTTTTAAAAATTAGAAAAGAAAAGAAACCTTTAACAAAAAAGAAAGAAAGAAAGTTGTCCTGACTTAATTCCTGGCTTAGCAGGGCTCAGGGGAGCAAAATATTTCCAGAATTTTAGTCAGATGATGACTTAGCAATGCCAAAAAAATACATACATACTGTCTGCTCCTTCTTGTAGCTAGGGGAGAATAGACTCAAATGAATAATTAATCTGCCCCTCCTTCCTCACCAGGCCCTGGAGGAAACAATAGAGAGAGGGCATGTTGTACTTTATGCATTCCTTATAATAGTCTATTAACTATTTGGAGACTGCCTCGAAATCATTAGCTCCCCTAGTAAAGGTTGCTTCATTTTTCTTCCCCCTCTCAAAACCCACAGTAGCTTATCCTGGCTTCCATTCGCCACCCATGTAAGGGTGCATCATGGTCCTAAAATATAAAGAATCACCATGCAAATGCTTGCACTAACATTCTCAGACAAAATCAGTCCTCCAAGCAGTAAAAAGTCCCTCAAACAGAGAAAAGACCAGTATAAGTGGAGACACAAGGTGTTAGCTACATGAATATGCAAAAAAAAAATTAAAAAAAAATTTTTATAATGCATGAAAGTGTTTGTTAATGAACAGAATTGTTTTTAAAGTGTGTGTGTGTGTGTGTGTGTGTGTGTGTGTTCATCTAGGACACTTCAGTGAGCAAATAATTCATGGCAAAAACTTTCAATGGAACTAAAAAAAAAAAAAAAACTACTTATAATCTCTAATATCCTAGTAGCTGTGAGAGAATGCTCACTGCATACTGGAAGATAAAAAGTCAAAATGATCAACTGTAGTAAAATTCTTATATGCAAATTGCAAATTATATTATTGAATGAATAAACAAAGCTTAACTAAATATTTTACATTGTTTGTGGAGACAGGGACGCATTCTTTCAAATATCCACAAGAGTATGAGCCTCCCTTCTTTCATGGTAGGTACCTGAAGGGAGGATCCGCCAATCACACCTCAGGGCCCTAGCTGAAACCATAGAGTAATGCAGGGGAAAGGCAAGAATACAGTGTTCTTGGTGATCATGACACCAGAAAAAGGCTGAAGGAGATAAACACAGAAAACATCCAACTCCAACTAAGCCAGATATCCAGAGACACAGAGGCTCCAAAAACCTCATCACTGAAGTAGAGCTAAAATGACCCCAATGTGGCTCAGGGAAATTCACGGAAGAGGGGGCGGAAAGAATGTTAGAGCCACAAGTTGGGGCATTATGCACAGAAACTTGGCCTACCCCCACCCCAGAACTCTTGACTACCCCCACAATGCATGACCAACATTCCGCATTGATGAGGGTCCCTTTGGAAGAGGGAGGACAGGGAGGAGGATAAGGGAACCAACACTATGAATGTAAAATCAGAATAATATAAATAAAAATAAATTATAAAAAAGAAATGAATAGTCACTTAAGTAAATTCTTGACAATCGAATTTAAAAAAAGGCTAATAATGATACACTACTGGCAAATGATACTTAGAGATTATACACTGAGTTGGTAGCTTAAGCAATGTTTTCTTTAAAATTGAGGCTGGGGAGAAGGTTCAATGGGTAAAGTGTTTGACCCAAGTTTGGATTACTAGCATGTGCTAAAAGCCAGAAGTGGTAGCACATGCCTGTAATCCCAGCACCAGATAAGCAAAAGTAAGAGGATCTCCAGGGCTTGCTGGCTAGTTAGCCTAGCTTAGTCTGTTAGCTCTGGGTTCAGAGAAAGACCGAAACAAGATATGGAATAGATGGTGGCAACACACCAAGAAAAATACAGAGAAACAATTTAGGATGAAAGTGACTGAGGAAGGTATTTCACATACATTCACACACACATACACAATTTTGTTTATTAATTATTTAATGGTGCCAAAGAAAATTCAAATAGAAAAATTCTGGAAAAGTTTGATCAATGGTAACTCCTTAGAATCAATAAATAGCTTCCCAAAGACTCTATTTATAGACTTTATATATTTATATATTTTATTTGTATATTAGCAACATCCAGTAGTAAGAAGAATACTACCTATTTAAGGAAAAGGGCCCTTAGCTTTATGATTTTATCTTATTTAAGTTAGGTAAATGCAAACTGAAGCAATGAGAATTTCAGACTGTTTAAAGAGATCTGTTCCAGGAAAGACCTTGTGGCAATCATGTTGTAAAATCCACTGTTTATGCAGAACGTTGCCAAGAAATCCAACTTCACCAAAGAAAGCAAAGAAGTGAAGTGATTGTTGTACTGAAGGCCAGACATCAGGAAAACGAGGACAATGTGAGACAGGAAGCTCCCGAGATGAGTGAGTTCAGGAGGGCTCGCTTTTGTTACAAGCTACAAGTCGGGTCTTCCATGAGGTACTTTCAGGTTTAGAATTTAGGATTCCCAGAAGTTCTGTTTCAAAGAATGGGCTATCTTAAAATGGTGTGTGGATGGACATCAAATAATATCTTTTGTGTGTGGTTGGCTTGTAAGTTATTAGCTCAAGAGAACAAAAGTAAGATGATAAATTTTAATTCAAATGCCCTAGGAAATATTTATATAGTAATATTAGTAAAAATAAAGCAGGCTACAAAAAAAGAGAAAACACACTTACTTACATTTTAATTCAGAGAGTGCAAGAGAAATGCAGGATATCTTTACGCTCTTGGAATTCCAGTTAGGGAAGAGAATTTTGCCAAGTTTAGGATTGTTAGTGTGTTCAAAAGTTCATAGTGATTCTTTCAAATAAATGAAACCCTTCGATTGCATAGATATCCAAGGCTTTGGGTGATCAAGTTGTGATACTAAACATAGCTTGAATGGGTGAATGCTAATGTTCCTGTTCAAGCTGAGGGAAGCAGAATGCACTTGCCAGCCAGCTGAATGCCACTCTTCTACAGTCTCACCAAGAATATTGATAAACTGCCCTTTAACACACCTTAGTTTCCCATTTAATATATTGAATTCACTTCCAGCCAACCAGAGTTGGAATGAAAGCAGTATTAGCTACATAGATGCAACTCTATCTGTTCTTTGCCTATGAAAGCAAATTCTGTGGCTTCGTAGAATTTGTATTAAAAAAAAATGATAGTTTGCTGTACCTATTTGAAGCATTCTGGGAAATAATTGGCTAGAAGAAAATAAAATGAGAAATACATGCTATGTGTGTTTTAGAAAAATCATCTTCTTCTCCCAAAGAAATCTGACTTCTTTTCTGAAATCTTCCCAGTAGGAACCATAGAAAAATGACAGGGAGTTGCTGGTTGGTTTTTCTTGCTGCTAAAACATATGTTGTTATGTCATGTCCTAAACAGAAAACTGAAGCATCCCTTTCAAATTCTCAGCACCACTGACACTTCCAACAAGTACTCTCATATTGGTTTTGGTCTTATCTTTTCCTAACAGACAGCCTCATGCCTTGGAAATTTGACCTGAAATAAAAATTCAGCCCCAAGTATCTGCTGTCAATTGTGCAGAAAATAGGAGATGACAGCATAGTCACTTCTGCATGCTGAATTAGATCTCTTCCCAACATCTTCTAATGTCATTATTAGCACTCAAATACACTGTGTCAAAATGTGTCTGTATAGGGGAGATGGACTGGGCAACACAGAGGCTCCCTCTTAGTCAATTTGACAAGCTATTTTGAATGTACACTTCTGCATAGGGAATTAGTTAGGAAAAGTACCTAACCCGTCACAGAGATTTACAGATGAAGATATTCAAAAATGGACATGAAGTATCAATAGGAATTCAGCTTCTAGAATCCAGTTGCAGTTTGCTACTCTCAAATTTAGGAAGGCAATTACAATTTTGGTCTTATGGAATTTATAATCCAAAGAAATAAACTCAATTTGAAATTTTTGTGAATTTCAGTGGCTCACAGATGATAGTTGCGTTTGATTCAAAATCTTGCATTTGATTTCATCAAAACTAAAGGTTTCACATAAATAATATATATGTATGCAGAATTATGTAAAAGTGATAAGACTAAGTTGCAATTAATTAATGCCTTAAATTTATAGCCCTACCACATATAAGGGGAGGAACAAGTACAATTTGAATTTTCACTTAGTTTTCCCTACCCCATCACCAGGTACTCACTTTAAAGACACTCATGTAGTAAACATAATAAAATCTCTCTGACAACTTATGTACTATATAGTCTCCATATACAAGGTCCAAGATGTATTCTCCAACTTACAGGGATTAAAATATAAGTAGTTGGAAATGTCAGTCAATAGAATTAAATAGAGCAGAAAATTGAATATTTCTCATATTCTTTCAAAATCTTAAGAATTAAAATATATTATTGCAAAATGTAGTGAGCACCCACTTCTCAAAATTTTGACTTATTTGGGATGTTCCATTCTGGATTGAATACTAACAATAGCTATATTAATTAAACTTGATAGTCCCTCCTCAGACCCTTGGAGTCTATGATTCAGTTATTCTTTAACTCAAAATAAATTATGATCATTTCTATTCAACAAAAGCAAATTTTTGGAATTATTCCAGAGAAAAGTTAATTTCCGCATAATTACAACCCTACTTTTGGGTATATATACAAAGCACATGAAATCCATGTGTCCAAAAGACCAGTGCACATCCCTCCTTCTAGTTTATTGCAGCATTATTGACAAACAACCTTATGGGAAGAATGGCTTTTAAAATGTGGCATTATTGGCACTCAAATACACTCTGTCAAAAATGTATCTGTAGCTGGGCATGGTGGCACATGACTTTAATTCCAGCACTCAGGAGGCAGAAGTAGGAAGATCACGGTAAGTTCAACGCCAGCCTGGAACTATAGAGTGAGTTCCAAATCAGCCCAGGCTAGAATGAAACCTTACCTCAAAAGAAAAAAAAAATGTGCCAGGCATGGTGGTGCATACTTTTAATCCCAGCACTTGGGAGGCAGAAGTAGAACAGTCACTGTGAGTTTGAGGCCAGCCTGAGAGTACATAATGAATTTCAGGCCTGGGCTACAGTGAGACCCTACCTCAAAAAATCACACACAAAAAGTTTCCGTGTAGAGAGATGGAGCAAACACCATTGAATCTCCCTCTTTGTCAATTTGACAGGCTTTTTAAAATACATATTTAATCCTATCATTTGCAACATAATGGATAAAGTAGAAAATATTTTGTTAAGTTCACTGAGCCAGGAAAGTCAATATTTCATGATCTCACTCATATGTGAAATACATGAAATCTAAAATAAAAAATCCTATAAAAGCAGTGAACAGAATGTTGGTTACCAGAGGATGAAGGTGGATGGATTGCAAAGATACTCATCAAAAAAAAATTTTTTTTCAGTAACACAGGAAGAATAAGCTCAAGTAATCAACCATAAGGAATGATGTGGTGTGGCTGATTTCACTTAATGATTTCTACTTTCATCCATTTTCTTGAGAATGTCATAATTTCATTTTCCTTATGGCCTCATAAAATTTCCTTGTGCATGTGTACCACATTTTATTAGTACATTTATATTTTGATGGGCATGTAAGTGAGTTCCATGTAGTGGCTCTTGTGGATACTGCAGTGATAAGACATGTGTGCAAACATCTCCACAGAATGTTAACAGAGGTATCTTCAGATCTATACCCAAGGATGGATTAGCTAGGTCATAGCATAGCACTGTATTTTTATCCTTTGAGGTGTACTTGAACTGTATAAAAGTTTCTCTTTCCTCACTGGCATTTGCTGCCATTTGTTTTCCTGATAATAATCATCCTGACTGAAGCAAGATGAAATCACAAAGGACGTTTAATTTTCATTTCCCTGATGGCTAAGGACATTGAAATCCAGTTTTTCCAGTAGCATTTGTAAAGGAGGTCATCTCTTCTCCAATGTATGTTTTCAAGGACTTTGTCAAAATTTGGGTGGTTGTAGTTGTGACTTTATTCCTAGGTCCTCTATTTATTGTAGCTGTTATTGTGAGGACAGTTCTGGAGGCCATCAGAAACTTTTCCAATACAGAGTCAGCAAACAGCATAAACCATGGGAAAAGCAAGAGTGCACAGACTCACTCACCCCATCCCTGCCCCATTGTGTGTACCTCGTATCAGTGTATAATTTTTGAGAACCCAGAAGGAAACTGTTTCTACACCTTTGGTGTTTTTCCCACTTTTTCAATTCACACTTTTATTTTATTGGGTTTTTAAAATGTTTTGTTTTTATTCTTTTTTTATACATTCATCCTATTTTGTTTATACATTTTCTCTTATTGAGCATTTTTTTCAATTTCTTAGTTTTTTTTTTTTTTTTTAATTTTTTCCTGTGTTTTCTCTTCCCACCTACAATCTGGTTTTACGTCCCAATTCCTATGGTCCAGACAATTACATCCTGCATCCCTAGCTCTGTGCACTCTTGCTTTTCCCTTGGGTGGGTTTCTATGGGTACTTACCTATCACCTCTTCACTACACATTCCTGTTTAAATTAAAGAGTCCAGTTTGCAGAAACCAAGCCTTATGACCTCATCCTGAGCCCTGATTCCATGCTTATGCATTCTCTCCTTTCTCGAGTGTGTGTGTGTGTGTGTGTGTGTGTGTGTGTGTGTGTGTGTGTGACGCATGCACAAAGTAGGATGAGAATCATGTGGAGGAAGGAAGATGTATAAAGAAATATAGGAGGGAAAAAAAAACAGTCATATGGGGGAGAGAAAGACAAATATCACATGTTTTCTCACATATATGGAATCTAAATCTAATAAGGGCAATTACTTGTGGGAGGAAGAGGGCCAGCCAAGGGGGCATGTGAAGGTAAAAGCAATGGAGTGAGGAATAAATACGAACAGAGTGCAATTATATATATATATAATCTCATAAATAATATTTTTATTCTAATTTTTTAAGATTGCATGTTCAGTGAATAGCTGTTAAAAGTCATGATGTATGGGGAACAAACTTCAGAGTCACTCTGCATTTTGGTGCATGTGCCCCTGTGGCTGCCCTATAGAATCAAATGTTAGCTTTTAGATGTATGTTCATGATAGACATTCTGGAAGTTGGAATGTTTTTCAAGTAATATATACTTTAATGTTTGGGCCCCACTTTCTTTCCCTGTCACATGCACAAGTTGTTATTAGGACAATGGCATTGCCTTCTATGTTATAACATCAAGGAAACTCAATGTACTTTTATTGAGAAGGAGAATTTCTCAGAGAAGAGAAACATTATTTTAAATAACCACCTTTTGAATATGCTAATTCTACCTATTTTATGGAATACGATATGATGTTCCAATACACAAATGCATTGTGTGAGGCTCACACCAGGGCAATTAGCATATCCACATATGCATCACCTTAAATATTGACCATTTCCTTTCTGAGCAAATACTCACATACCTCTCCTCTGGCTATTTAAATGACACAGTGTATGACTCTTAGCTGTCTTTCTGTGGTGGAGGTCCTGGGCCCTGGGGAGGATACAATCTGAGCTCTTCCAACTCCCACTTCCCTCTCCACCTAAGTACAGCCAAGGAACACAAGTGAGGAGAGTGGCTTTCACCGCTCAGCATGCACAGAAGAGTACCTGCTCGCATTAAACTCATGAGCAAAAAGAAACAAACCCAAACTGCCAAAAGTTACTGCAGTAGGCCACTGGCTAAAGGCCAGTGGCACAAATACTAAATGGAAAACCAGCAGGTGTCACTTTGAAATTAGCAGTCTTATATCTGTGCTGTTGTACAACAAGGGGACTTTTCCTTCCTGTATGACACCAGTGTTGGAAATGCGTTCTGTCTTCCTTCACAGACTGTTCTTCGTGAGGGCTGGGACCATGCCTAGTTTATTCTACCACACTGTCAGCAAGTCATAGCGAGTATTTTTATAATCCCCGTGGCAAGACATTACAATATTTTATGTCAATTAATTTAATACATCTTCACAGGTATTTATTGTGCTCATTTATAGACAAAGAATTGACACCCCCAAACTAGTAAGTGATGTGCTAGAGACATAAACTGAATTTTGACTGATGCTACACCCTTACTTTATTGCATAGCATGTAAATTAAGTTCTCACTGTAAAAGTGCACTATTGAGGAGGTACAGGTGCTATGACATTTTCTAATCATCTTTCAGTGAATATAAATAAGATGTAATTAAATAATATTACATAGAGAGCTGGGGGTGGGAGCCCACATCTTTAATTGAATCACTTGGGAGGCTGAGGCAGGAGGATCACCATGAGTTTGAGAAAAGGCTGGGCTACAGAGTGAGTTCAAGGCAAGCCTGAGCTAGAGTGATGCTCTGCCTGCAAAAAAATTACATATAGTCAAAATATCTCTATGAAGGAAAATTAAATCTTAAATCTGGAATGTCTTCACATAGCTACTTGTCCACTGTAGAAAAAGGCAAGAGAAGTTCAATGAGAGCAATTCTAATCATTTTTGCAGATGTAAAAAAAAATCATGGGCTGGAGAGATGGCTTAGAGGTTAAGGCACATGCCTGTGAAGTCTAAGGACCCCAGTTCAATTCTCCAGGTCCCATGTAAGACAGATGCACATGGTGGCACATGCGTCTGGAGTTCGTCTGCAGTGGCTAGAGGCCCTGGTGCGCCCATTCTCCCTCTCCCTCTCCCTGTCTCTGTCTTAAGTAAATAAATAAATAAATAAATAAATAAATAAATAAATAAATAAATAAAATATTTGTTAAAAGTCACATGGGTTTGGGACAAGGGTTCAGTGTCTATAGGAGCTTGCTTGCTTACAAAGCCTATAGACCCTAGTTTGATTCTGAAGTATCCAAATAAAGCCAGATGCACAATGTGGCACATGCATCTGGAGTTCTTTTGCAACAGCTAGAGGCTCTGGTGCACCCATACTCAATATCTCTGTCCTCCCTCTCTCTCTTCCTGTCCTCTCCCTTTCTAACAAAAAAAAAAATAATATAAAAAAAAACATATGATCCTCATCAAACAGCTGGTTAGTGGAAGAGGCATCCATGAATTCTGTCATATCTCTCTTATAAGAGCAAATTTGGTTTTAGTCTTCCTAAAGAGGTTTTAGTGTATCAGACCTTTGGGTTCAATGGAAAACCATCTCTGTGCACTGATTTTTGCTGTTTGAGATTATATATATATATATATATATATATATATATATATATATATATTCATCACAAAGTATCACTTAGTGATTATAAATCATTTAGAAAGTTAAAATGCAATGAATATATTAAGTAATAAGAGAAAATGCAGAAAAAATGGAAAAGTTCAAATTGAGAGGAACTAATAAATTACTTTAGAAAACATTTGTCATGTTTTAATAATTGCAATAAGGAAAACACATGCTGGGAGCCCCCTACCACCAACACCACCAAAGACCTGCCTCCTGCCATTATCACAGAGACTGGACTTCCATACCAGACCCTGCAAACTTAGGGGTTTCAAAAAGTTTCCACCTCTAAATGGAAGGGACACAGCCATCACCACTCATCAGTGCAATTCTGTTCTATATCATTTAGGTTTTGGTTCCTCAAATTTCAGACAGTTCCTTCAACCCT
This sequence comes from Orientallactaga sibirica, assembly GCA_036365145.1. Classification (NCBI taxonomy): domain Eukaryota; kingdom Metazoa; phylum Chordata; class Mammalia; order Rodentia; family Dipodidae; genus Orientallactaga; species Orientallactaga sibirica. The sequence continues at coordinate 6,650,172 of JAEOAD010000027.1, forward strand.
GCTAAAAGAGACCAGGACCCCACATCTGGAATCTGAAATCAAATGTCTCCCTTGTTGGAGCTTCTCTCCACCTTTATAGGCATTGTCCAAAGCATTCTGCTTGTTCTCTGAGCTCCAGCTTTTGTTCTGGTTGTTTCCTCTACTGACATGGCTTTCACATAATAGAACCCTTCACCCAGTAGTTATGTAAGAGTCACTTTAAAGTCCTAGTTTAGTCACTATAAGTCATCAGAGTTTTCCTGAGTTGAAAGTAATTTCTTTTTTGTGAGAAAGAGAGAAAGAGAAGGAGAATGAGAAAGAGAGAGAGAAAAAGAGAGTGAGAGAGAGAAAGAGAAAGAGAAAGAGAAAGAGAAAGAGAAAGAGAAAGAGAAAGAGAAAGAGAAAGGAAAGAGAGAATTTGGCATGCCAGGTCCTCTGGCCAGTGCAATGGAATTCCATATGTGTGCACCACCTTGTGCACATGTGTCACCTTGTGCATCTGGCTTATGTGGGTTCTAGGGGGTTGAAATTGGGTCCCTTAGCTTTACAAGCAAGCACCTTAACCACGAAGCCATCTCTCCAGCCCTAGGTGAAAGAAATTTCTCATTCTCCAGTGCTAACATATTACCTTTTGACTCCCATTAGTGCTCAATTACATCCCTCCTTATATCACTGGAAGCACTTTTGTCTGTAACTCTCTCTTACACAGTGTTACTAGATATATTTTTCTTTCTTTGTTTCGATGCCCTAAACCAAGAAGTGTGTGTGTGTGTGTGTGTGTGTGTGTGTGTGTGTGTGGTTTTCAAGAAGATGGTTACTCTACCAATGGATACAGTTTTTTTCATTGTAAAAAAATGACCTTTATAAATTTTTTCTATGCAAGCAACCCCCAAAAAGGCTTTTCTGAGCTTTAAATTATTTGAGTTTCACCTCTTGACTCTACTCTTTTAAGCAAGCCTCAGCACAGAAGGATCTCTAAATTCATTACCATTTTATAGCAAGATCTCAACTACTCAGATGGCCTACAATTGGAAATGAACAGGAAACACTTTAAACTCTTTTATTTCTCTCTTTATTGAACAGTACAAAAGCAGCATGTGTCTCAACAAATGTCACTCATTAGCCACTGCTCCTTCTGGAGACCTTCTGGAAACCAGCACCACTTCCAAAGAGGATATTATTTGATGTTCAAGCTAAAATAACATGGATGCAGGACTGGAGTCTCATCTAACTGGCATTTCTTCAGCCCGTATTCTTTCATCATTCAGGAGCATACAGAGAGAAAGTACAGTGCCTACTGGTCCCGAGTTTAAGGAGGACCTCGCACCATAGTGGCCATTGGACTTGGTTCACATGCCTACCCTGCAGCCTGCTGTGTGTCCATGAAAATGCTAATCATGTAGGCAGCACTCAGGACACGCAGCTCCTGCAGTGATGGGGACTCTTGCCCACCATTTGCTGGTGTTTTCAGGCATGTGACTATTGTAGGATGCTCAAACTAACAAGAAGAGTATCTCACAAGTTTAATTTTACCTCAAAAAAAAAAAAAAAAAAAAAAGTCTCCAGCATATAGTGAGACTTCATAGTTTTTTGATGGAATTAATGATTAATGATTTGTCAAAGTATGGTATCAGAATAGTAAGGCCAAGGAAATTCAGAGGAAAGTTATTCAGGATGAGCTGGGGGAATAAAAATCAATAAAAGGCCCCCGTAGATAAATAGATCTTAAAGTCAGAGTATGAATGCAACTAGGGAGGAGAGGAAATGAGTAAACATTCTTTTGAGTAGAAATCACTTCAGTTTGGTTCACTTTGTACTCTCAGTTTCCAACAAAGTGTGTAGGCATTGAAGGAATATAGTATATGAATGAATAACTTCAATTTGAAGAGAATGTATTTTGCGAAAATAAATCAGGATTCCTCACAATATCTACTGTGAAAAAGTGAACTAAGAGAAAGTAAGATGACTATATGAACAGACAGTCAGGAAAGATGGCTAGGAAGGGAAAAAGAAAGCACTAGATTAATAATGCTTATCCCATTTAAACTATGCGGACTTCACTCTCCGTTGGAGAATCTGCTTTTCTTTTTCAGAAGGCAGAAAGACCTGAAAAGATAAACCACCCATTGCATTCCAGCCAAGGCACAGCTGAAACCACAGAGGAATTGGGGAGACAAGCAAGAGTGCTGCTTCCATGCTGAACCTGACAATCAGCACCAGGATGGAGGAGACAGACCCTGAGGATACTCAACACATACCTAAGCAGAGATCCAGAGGCTAAGAGCTCATCACTGAAGTAGACTTAAAACTCACTCACCATGGCTAAGGGAGTTTTGCAGATGGGGGGAGATTGTAACAGCCACAGGTTGAGACATCATGTCCAGAGGCACTGACTTCCCCCCAAAACTGACTGCTGCTCCCACAACACATAAACCACAACCCCATGGGGAATACCTGCAACCCACAGAGGAGGGTCCCCAGTGGAATGGGGGCAAAGACAAAGGAAAAGAGGGTACCAACACATGATGTGTGTTGTTCATAAATAATAATAATAAAAGAAGTAAGAAAAAGGAAAGAAAGCAGGTGGTGGGAGCCTTGAATATCAACTGCATCTAGGGGATGGAAAGCCAGCTCAAGTTTGCAGGTATATCATGTGCAGAACTGAAATAGAGTCCAGAAGTCAGACCACTACGTGGCACAGGGTGATCAGAATGGACCACACAGTGGCAAACAGAATTGATGAGATTATTAGAATCAACTCAAGGAAGAGTTTGCTATATTAACTTTTTGAGGCTGGGGAGATGCCAGTGTCCTGGTAATCAAAAAGGGGGGGGAGGCTGGGATGACTTGCACAAAGGCCATTATGTGCATGTTACTTCTGAGAAGCTCTCTCATTGCTTCCCACAACTCTAAAGCATATGCTAATCCAGAACATGCTAAATATCATATCATAAGAAATATTATAAGACAAGCATGTAGTAAATTGGGTTTGAATAAATAGGTGGATGAATGAAATGCAGAGAAACTAGATTCAGTATACAGTGTTTTTGGTTTGTATGAATGTTTTGTTTTGGGGGATTTTATTGCTAGCAGGCTTTTTTGTTTTGTTTTGTGGGATGTTTATTTTTTTTTATTTTTAATATCTTATCAACCAAAGCATTAAAGCTAGATTTCAAAATCTCATATCCATCTATCACTCGATATTTGCAACTAATATAATAATATCTTGCCCTTCTCATCATTATTATAAATGGAAATCTACTGAGGTCAAATCAGATTTATTCCATTTTTTCCCTCATGAAAAAATAGTTCTGGATGGTCCCTTCTTATTTGCATATTCTTAATACTTCTGCCATTTGAATGACATTTGTGAATCTCAATTGTTCATCCTTTCTCCCTGTGTAATTTAAATTGAGTACTTAGAATTATCTACTTGATATGCAAAGGAATAAACATTTAAGTGGACCTAATGTTCATGTAGTTCTGTTTAGTAGTTACAGAAATATCAATTGTTCCCCAGAATGCACACAGACGTGAATGTGTATTCAGGGTGATAGAACAATTTCTGGGTTAATTCAGTACAACAAATCTCAAAATTTAAGGGAGTTGAACAGAAGACAGAAAAAAAGAGAGAAAAACAAGCAAATGCTACCCTTTTATAATTAATTAATTAATTTTTCTGATGCTGGTGATTCAGCCCAATTCCTCGTCAAAAACTCTGCTTCTACACTTTATTCAGTTCCAGACCAAGAAAATACACCTTCAAATTGTCTAGTATTCTGAAAGTTATTTTATTATCTTACAACCAATCTACATACCACATTATCCCATTTACAACAAATATTGATAGTGAAATATTGAATAGAAAGCTTACTTTTTAAAACTTAATCTATACCTCTCATAATAAATGTAGACTCTTAATAGTTATAGTAATAAATGTGTGAATTTTGGTCCCAGGGAAAAAAAATGTTAACTGATAATGATCCCTAAGATTCTGTATGCTAATTTATATTTTTTCACTAAATGACAACAAAGGTTAAGAAAGAAAAAAATAAAAATATTTCCAACTTCATTATTCTTCCCTTTTCTGTCACAATTTTATTAATCCATAACCTTTTGGCAAAAGTATGTCAAAATAACAACTAGGAAAAGATTAAGAATAAAGGTTCTTCTTCTATTTCTTGTTCCTTCTCTTGCAGTCGGCATGTAGCATCTTCAGCCTTAGGCCATGAGGGTCTCTAAAAGCAGTGAGAGAAGGTGCAAGAAGGCATAATCCAGAAAATTTAACAGAAGATTCTCCAAGTGTGGCCCTTGAAAAGAGTCAAGCAGTCCCTTATGAATCCCTGGCCTGCTCTCTGAAAAATCAGTCCTCTCAGATAAACTGGCAGAGCTTCCCCACCAGTTGACTACATATCACAGCTAAGGGGTTATACATGTCTCTAGGTCCCACAGTTCATCAGGACAGCCAACCCAGGCCTAGAATGGAGAAAAATAGGCAAAGAGGGAAACAGAGGAGGCCTATACATGTCATTTTATCTCTGTACCTTGTTTTGAAAGTCTGAGATATACTTGGCTGGAAAAAAAAATATCTTTGAAATGTATCTGTATCCACCAGACATCTCTAAAGCTCTCTAAACAGCAAGACTTCCTTGGGCATCTCTGAATAAATTACCTGTTTTACAGCTGGCCTAATAAGAACAGTACTTCAGGTCCACTGAAAACCGGAGCCAAATAAACATTTCCTCCCTGTGAAAATATGGTGATTGAAAAATTTTTAACAGAGATGAGCAGGAAGAGAACCTGACTTGGAAAGTAGTTTAGTTAACATTTTCCTTGCCCACATGTGAATTTACAATAGCTTCCTTAATCTTATATAAATGATCTTTTAAGATTTAATTTCCTTTTTCTTGTTTAAATATGTATCACACTCTACAATGGATTCACCCTAAAAATAAAGCTAGCTAAGTAATGTCAGAAAAGAACACTTTATGCATATGAATTTCCACTACCACTAGGGAGATAATAATAAAAACCCCTCATAGAATGCCTGTTTTATCAGCCTGGTGAGACTTAAAGTCACAACCTGCTACTAAACGCATTAGGAACTAGTCTGAATAATATTGAAGCCATAGGCAGGCATTGGTATCTGTCATACATACATGGATCATCAGACTTCTGATAGTTTCTTTTACGTCTGTGACATAGGGAAAAAGATACCTTTGTGGCCAGTTGAGAAGATGACAAGAAGCCCTGTTAACAATTTTCCTTGTACTTAAGCAGGTAAAAGGTGCTCAAAAATACTAACATCAAACTTCAAAATAAATGTGATCAAAACTTCTTCATGTTTGAATAGACAAGAAAGTCAAATCTTAATTTCAAAAGTTCCTCACATTTCAATATATAGTAATGTGAAAATTCCATTATCTTTTGAGTGCATGAAATGGGGCAAAGATTTGTCATGCTGGAATTTGTCCTTAAAACTCAAGCACCCATACATGTCAGAACAAAACAGATCTCTGCTGTGAAATAAACTGCCATCCAAGAAGGCACACAGACCTTAGCATTCATCAGAAAGACTTTTAAGGTTTCATTTTGTTTGTTTTTGTATAAAATTCCATCTACAATAGCAGGTGTGAGTTCACTGCAAAAGAAGCCCAAATAAGCCATTATGAAGAACTTTAATGGGAAATGCAATGTCGGCAACACTCCGGGATCTATATCTCACAAAACAAATTAACCGCACGCGCTTCCAGGACACACGGACAGAGATCAATGGAAAAATGTTCTTGCAAATGGGATATTGAAAGAAAGGCAATTGTGCACTCTGCCTTCAGCCACCTGCCCAGGGAAAAGCATGTTTTAATGCTTCCGAAGTGGCTCTATCATATAACTTCCTTCCTTCCTTCTTTTCTCCCTTCCTTCCTTCCTTCCTTCCTTCCTTCCTTCCTTCCTTCCTTCCTTCCTTCCTTCCCTCCCTGTTTTCCTCCCTCCATTCATTCTTCCCTTCCTCCTTTTATTTCCTCCTTCTCCCCCTCTCCTTCTTTCCTTTCCTCTCTTTCTCCCTCCTCCTCCACCCAGCCATCTTTTTCTCTTTTTTTGCATGTGTATGTATATACGCATGTTTATATGCACTTGAGTACATGAGTGTGCACGTGCACACGTGCAATTGTGCATGTGCAGACCAGAAGTAAACACTAAATGTCTTCCTCTATTGCTCTCCATTCTGTTTACTAATAGGTTCTCTCATGTGAATGCAGAACCCACAAATTTGGCTAAATTAGCTAGCCAGCTATCTAGCCACTGAGATCCCATGTCTTTACCTCTGGGGTCCAAGTCTTGGGATTGATTATAAAGGGGGTGCCACTCCCAACCATTATTTATGTGGGTGCTGAGAATTCAAACTATAGTCCTTGTGATTTGCGTGACAAGCACTTTAGCCATTGAGCCATTTCCACAGTGCCACCTCTCTTTTTTCCTTCCTTTCCCTTAACAGAAAGTGTGTAATTTCCAGGTGAGGTGTCATACGCAACTAGGCTCAAAGATTTGCCATAAGATTAATGCTGAGAAAAGAAGGGACTTTGCCTCTAGTTAATCCATTAAATAATGAGGGGAAATACTTTCTATTTGAAACAGCGCACCCCCTCTTTCTTTCTCTCTCATTAGTGTTTGTACATGCTCAAGTGTGTGTAAGCACACATCTTGTGTTTATGTGTACACTCAAACCTCAAGCACTCCACTGAAGTGTTTTCCACACCTGAGTGGTTGTGTGTGTGTGTGGTGTGTGTGAGGTAGATGTCTATCTATGCATACAGGTATTCTGTGGAGGTTTGAATATGGAGTGTCCCCATTACTTCATGTGTTTGTGATTTAGCATCACACTTAATCTCCAGCTTTAGCAGCTTTAGGAGGTGGGGCCTTGCTGGAGGAGTTGTGTCACTGGGGCAGGTCTTGGGGTGTTATAGCCCAGCCCCTGCCTGCCACACTCAGAGAAGTCTCTTTCTTTCCTCGCTGCTCCTATGGAGACGTGACATGAGCGGTCTGCTCCCACTAGGTTTTCCTCACTGAGCTAAAACATCCCTTCAAAACTATAAGCCAGAAATAAGCCTTTTCCTTCCATAAGTTGTTTCTGGTAGAGTGTGTTTTCTTTGTTGTTGTTCGTTTGTTTGTTTGTTTTTGTTTCCCCAAGAAACAAGAAGGTAAGCGCTGCATGCACAGGCATATCCGGTGGGATCTATGTGGTTACTGCTGTTGTGGTTCCCATCTATAGACACAGGGTCTTATACCCAAAGGGGCTCAGAGAAGTGAAGTGATAGATGATCACAGCCCCATGGGGTCTCTTCTATTTCTTTTAAGTTTTCAGTATGATATGAAGGGGGTTTATTTCTGCTTAAAATCTATTTATTAGATATATTTTCCTGTCATTTAAATATTTTATTATTTATTTATTTATTTAGGAGAGTGAGTATGTGCAAGCCAGAGTCTCTTGCCACTGCACAAGAATTCTGGACGAGCCACTTTGTGCATCTGCCTAAGGAATCAAAGCCGGGTCAACAGACTTTCCTAGAATAATGGGTTATAGTATTACATGAAAGCTAGCACCCTTAGCCCCTGTGCCATCTCTCCAGCCCTGTCCTGTCAGTTAATGAAGTGTTATATAGTTTAGAAATTCATCTGGGTGTTGTGTTTTTCCTCAGAACACAGTGCTGTGCCCATAACCACTTTGATGTTGAAGATGTTGATGTCACCTCGCAGCAGTGTCTGGACACAGCTGCAGCCACAGCACACAAGACAACCCGGACACCAAGATGAGTCTCAGGAAATGGACGCGTATACTGACACGGATGGTTTTGCTTACAGTGAAAGATATGTTTCTGGTCTGTGACTTATTGGTCTATTTTACCAGTTTTTTTTTTTAAATCTGTGTTCCTGTGAAATGATTTTTTTTTTAAACCACATCCAATTAGCTAGAAATGAAAAGATGAAAAACTCTATTGGATAAATTGATAAGTCACACTTTTCTAAAAATCCAAATTGTCTTTTGATTGGTTTTCTGGTAATTGCTATTGGGTAATCAGTAGCTTTCAGCACATTTTTTTCTCCTGTCAAGCGCAAAACAAAACTACAGAATGAAAGCACCCATTACAAGCAGTTTCAGATTTTTTTAAAGCTAGTTATAATTAAAGGGATTGTAGCTGCTATTATTTTCCTTGGGTTATTACCAACATGATCAATTTTGTAGATTTCCACAGATGACCTCCCCCACATCATCAGAATAAGTGTTCATATGTGGTAGTTATAAAGGAATACATCCCTGGTGAGGAGAGTTTCATAAATCAAATGAAACTGCATATATCTTAGACTCAGCATGAAAACTGTCCCTTTTCTCATGAAAAATTATCTTGAACATATCTGTCCTTGGGGCATTGTCCTATTTTTCCCAGTGTATAATCAGCCAACATCAAAAGTATTCTTAATTACAGAAGATAATTATAGAAATCATTTTTCTGGTTCTACAGAACCTTCAAATTTTCCAACTTACATGTTTCCTTATTCTCAAGTCCCTTGATACCACTTTCTTCTTTCAGTCTAGAGACGGTGCCTTCGCTATATTCCTTAGCCATGGAAAGATGATTCATTTTTTATGTTTTATTGGAGTTTTGTACTTTTATGCATGGATGACATCTTAGGTGAGATCTGTAAATGTTTATTATTAGTTTTGTTTTTCCAAAGAAATATAAGAAGCTTGGGCAAAGAAACAGAAATTAGTTAATTTCTTAAATTCCCCAGCAAGATGTCAGAAGTAAAGCAATGGTGTTCCCAACTTCGGAGTTAAGTTCTGCACTTTATCATGATGAGCTTGAAGTGAAAACGGAAGATGAGAAAAGGATTTGTGACTGCTAGGATAAAGTACTAATTGGCACCATAGAACTTGCTACATCCATCCCCTAACATTTACTCTAAAATGCTTTCAGCTTTTAAATCCACCCTCCAAAATTAGTAGGGGGTTAAAGTAGAACCCGTTGGGAGGTTACATTTATTTAATATTCAGTCCTTTCTTATATGAAATATTGCAGTCTATCCTCATAGGCATTTGTCAAGCCATTAGAGTAATGGTTTATAGCTATTAAATGAAATTGCAGTTCTGTTTGTAAGTTCCATTTACACAGGATAAGCAAAGTGCCTTCATTTAGATTTAAAATTCCTGAAATCTTAGTGGCAGCACATGAAGATTATGTAGATTGTTAACTGATTCATAACCACGGTGTGAACAAATCACTAACAGACCTCCTCCAGTTGTCCATGGCCCACAGAGCCAGTGGTACCCACATTCACTTTGTTCCTTACTCTGACTTTTGTATGTAGTTACAGCCTGTATGTAGTTACTACCTCTCTCTCCCCGTCCCTCCTCTCACTTACACTCGTGTGTGTGTGTGTGTGTGTGTGTGTGTGTGTGTGTTTAGAATCAAATGAAAAGTTGCTTTTAATCAATGTTTCCAGCACAGCACTATTTGGTATAGTGCCTTCTGATAATAAATGGATAATCATGCCTAGAATTAAAACAAAGCATGCCTCTGGAACCTTCCATGTGCCTTCCCCCTCCCCCTGCATTTCACTTGATAGGTAATTTGTATAGACACTGCTGAGTACAAAGGAATAGAGATAAATGAAGTCTTTAGAACTTCACCCTTCTCACTAGGTGATGAGTTTGACTGCTTTCAATAAAAGAGACATTCTTATAGTCAAATGATTAATTACCAAAATTTATATTTTTGGTCCTAAGGAATCCTCCAGATCCTGCTTCTTCCTCCAGAGAATGAGACAATTTTATGCTAATTGGCCTCCTAGCTGGCAGTGTCAATCCTGGGGGGGATTCTTATTGGAGTGCCCTCCTACTCAGTCTCTGAGGCATGTGTTTGCATAAGTACACACAAGCTTCTATCTGTAAAGGTATCATGTTTTAATGTTTCATTTAATCCCATGACTCCCCAGAGATCCCTGTCCAAATAGACCACTATGTGAATTAAGACAGGTATCTTCTAGGGTTCCTGCTCCCCAGGTACACAGCTTAACAACCTGGCAGGAATTGGACTCCAGACATCTCTGTCCTTTCTCTTGGGTGGGGCTCAGTGTACATAGCTATTCAGCTCTATCTCATCCTAAATAATGGCAAAGCCAGCTCTGGTGTCCATACAAAAGTACTGCTCACATCTTGTTCTAGTGAAGGCCTCAGCAGCCTTGCATTTGTATCCACCAGCAGTTATTTTGAAACCATGTCTCCCTTGGCTGTCAATGTATAGAAAATTCCTCCAAATTTAAATATTCACTCCTGAAGGGAGGAGGGAGCCTCAGGAGATTGAAGAGGTCAAGTCAGGGAGAGCTGAAACTACAAAGGTCACACAACTATCTACTTCCTAAAGTTATAGGTGTGATAAACAACTATTGAAAGGTAGGCTTTGACCAGTGTTGTATATCAATTAAAACATCATCTCCTGGTGGGAGAAAGGAAGTCAGGAGACTCAGGAAGTCAACAAATCTAGGGAAAAGGTGGTAAGACCTCTCCCTAAGGTTATATAAAGGGAAAACAGCTGAAAAGACTCTGCAACCAGCTAAACTGCCTGCAGGTTGTATTGTGTGCTCCAGAGACACAGCTTCTGTGGATAGCACCCATGTGCCACAGCAGGCTTCTCCTTAGCTGTCTTTGAGTCCTCCGTTGTTCCTGTAAGCAACCCTTCATCCTTCTCTGTAAGTCACCTCAGTGAACTCATTGGTTCACCACAATTGGTTTAGGTGTGATCATACTTTGGTCTGTTGGTTGAGCCCTATCTGAGGTGGATAGACATGTGTTTGCATCTTCCCAAGGAAACCATTTCCTATTTCAACTGCTAATAATCATATCATGGTACTGGTTCATGCTCATTGCAGTGGAATAAAGCCCTGTCCCAATTAGGTCTTGAAGACTTTCATTCACCTGGCCAAAAGTTCTTGGGAACTATGGGCTAAGAGTCACCCTGTCCGACCCATCTTTCCCATCTCCTCACTCAAGGGTCAGAACACCCATGAGGGCTGAAGGTTCTCCCTAGCTTCCCTTGGTCCCATCCTTCATCCTTCACAAGTGTCTCCCCCACTTAGTCTCGAGCATATCTAATTCTGCCATGGAAAGCTAAACACAAGTACAGTTTCAGTCTTTCCTTACACTGAACACCAGACTCAATGATTACACATGTCTATCATGTGACCCTCCCAACAACACTGCAGAAACTATTCTTTGGACACTCATCATTTCTTGATTTCCAGGAGAAGTTTAGAAAAGATCACAAGTCTTGTGAATCACAGCTGGGATTTCCTCACAGGTCTTTCCTAGTCACTGGTCTGACTTCCTCTGCTGTAACAGTTTTGCTGTATTTCCGTCTTTGATGGAACTGATAGAAAGACTACCATTTGGAGGCGATATTGGTTCCTCTCATAAAAGAGAACAAAGGCAGATCTGTTTTATTGAAAGAAAAATCACATAAATGTTAAACTTAGTAACCCAAAGATAAGGCAGTAGATATGTGTTTGTCTAGGAGAAAAGTCTGCAGTAACTATGAATTCAGACTCAGATGCTCCAAGACAGAAACGAGGTGATCAGTTTAATGTAAATTGTTGTTAGGAGGTTGGTGGTCTGGAATAAAACAAGAGATACTAAAGGTAGTCATTGCCACAGACAAGCAGGGTGCGCTGCCCTCTTATGTTCTCAGCTACTGTCCAGATGTCCAAAATGTTGTCTAATTCCTGAGGCTTGTTTCTACTCAATCACAAAGTAAGAAAAATTATAGAAAAAAAATGGTATCAACTTCTGACCAAAAACCCTCATGACTTCTGGGAAGGGCTGAAATGGCCATGCCCTTGGAGAAGAACAAGCTGTGAAATTCCAAGGCTCCTTGGCTTAAAGCAGGACTCTAGAAACTTCCTTGTTGTTGTTTTCTGAAGACATGGGGGCACGTGAGGTATAGGACAAGCTCTATGGAGGACATCCTGGACACAATCATCACAATCACCATTTACTGAAAGCTTACGTGTTGAACACTGAATTAAGTGCTTTGCTTACATTAGTATGCAGTGTAGCACTCAGAAATCCTCTCAGCAATTCTATAAGGTTAGGACTCTTATTGTCATCTCAATGTCAACAGTTATGAAATTGAGGTTTAAAATTTTTAAACAATTTTCTTAAGGTCACTGACATAAGTAGGAGGACATAATATAGGACTCAAAACAAGCTCATCCTGTTCCCAGAGCTCAAGGCTACTCACTGGGAAATCCCTCTGCTGGATTCAGATAGACATTTACCTCTGGGTAAGCAACATGTTTATGACAATCTGTTCTCAAGGAAACCAAGCAATACTTTAACAACATCAAATAAAATAAGAAAAGAATCATATGTAATGAATTTATACTGTGCCAAGCAATGTCCTCCAACACTAAAAATAGTTCAAAAACAGAGGTTCTTAATGCAAAAGTTATAAACCAGCTTAATAAAATGAGGTTCTGTTGGTCATCTCTGGAACTCCATATTTATTACGCTTTGGGATCCTTTGGTAGGCTTGATAAAATACAGTAGGGTTGCTGGCCCTCATCTCTCAATTTCCTATTCAACAATTTGAGAATATACAACAATAATACATTACGAGGCCCTGATAAACCTGCTGGGTCAGAGAACTCACTTTCACATCTTGATGTGGAGCTTTATGCTTTTTTCCTTCACACCTGCATTTTAATGTTATTAAAAGGACAAAATAGCTCAAATTCTTGGGCTAATAAGACTGATAAAGCATCAGAGTTTTAAACATGGTAGAACTGGGACTGTCATTCTCTGGGTATTCAATCCTATAGTCTCCATCTAAGAGAATTCCTTTGTAGATAGAAATAAACCAAGTGGGAAAGACTCACAACAAAAGCTTAATGGAGAGAAAGGAGGAACTGGAGGGTTGGCCAGAAAACTATAGATATTACAAAGATTGCACATGGAACCATCAGGACAGGGCTTGTATTTGAAAATGGCTTGCCCCCAACTCATACTGGAGCTTCATCCCTGGGGTTGGGTAATTGGAAAGTAGACACTTAGTCCAGTTATGGAATTTGGAGGTGTGGTTTGGGGACATAAAGTCACAAGAATAGAGCCTCCATCACTGAATCTTGATGACTTTATAAAGAAAAGGGAGATGTACTACACACATACTCCTTCTCACCATGTGATGTTGTGTGCTACTTTACAAGAAGAGAGAAATGCTCCACCTACTAACACACAGCACACACACACACACACACACACCCTCATTCTCACCATGTGATGTTGTGTACTATTTTATAAGAAGAGAGAAATGCTCCACCTACTAACACACAACACACACACACACACACACATACCCTCATTCTCACCATGTGATGTTGTGTACTATTTTATAAGAAGAGAGAAATGCTCCACCTACTAACACACAAGAGAAATGCATTCCACCTACTATTTTATAAGAAGAGAGAAATGCTCCACCTACTAACACACAGCACACACACATACACACATACACACCCTCATTCCCACCATGTGATGTTGTGTGCTACTTTACAAGAAGAGAGAAATGCTCTACCTACTAACACACAGCACACACACATACACACCCTCATTCTCACCATGTGATGTTGTGTGCTACTTTACAAGAAGAGAGAAATGCTCTACCTACTAACACACAACACACACACACATGTGATGTTGTGTACTATTTTATAAGAAGAGAGAAATGGCACACTAACACACACACACACATACCACATTCTCACCATGTGATGTTCTGTGCTACTTTATAAGAATGTGATGTTGTGTGCTACTTTACAAGAAGAGAGAAATGTTCTACCTACTAACACACAACACACACACACACACACCCTCATTCTCACCATGTGATGCTCTGTGCTACTTTATAAGAAGAGGGAAATGGACCACATAATAACACACGCAAGCACATGCAGGCACCCTCATTCTTACCATGTGATGCTCTGTACTACTTGGGAGTCTGACATTAAGAAGACCACCACAAGATACAGTCCTTTGATCTTGTACCTTCATAAATTTGAGCCAAAATATATTTTTCATTTTTTAATATTTATTTATTTTATTTATTTATTTATTTATTTATTTATTTATTTATTAGAGACAGAGAGAGTGATGGAGAGAGAGAGAGAATGGGTGCACCAGGGCCTCAAGCCACTGCAAAGAACTCCAGATGTATGCACCACCTTGTGCATCTGGCTTACGTGGGACCTGAAGAATCAATCCTGGATCCTTAGGCTGTGCAGGCAAGTGCCTTAACTGCTAAGCCATCTCTCCAGCCCAAATTTATTTTCTTTAAAACTTACCTGGCCTACATCTGTGGTTTTGTATTATTATCACCAGTAAAAGGACTTACACAGAGGGTAATTGTATCTTAGCCCAGGAAAGGATTGAACCTTCTGTCCTGATCGTACATTGTTAACCTGCTCTCAGAGCAGCAAGTCCAATTCAGTTTTAGAAAGTGAAATGTAACACCAGTGACTGTAGGCTGGAAACCAGTAATCTTGCTAGAGCAACCATGGGGATGTAGTAGGTTGTCCTTGTATCCAAAAGTAGAATCCTTACCACATACCCTGGGAATCTGCATTTAGATCTCATAACCAATAAGAGAGACATTGGGTACCTTACACACCTTGTCAGACTGGTCCTTTCATATACCAGTGTCCCCTGTTTACGTACAACATTGTCAACTATTTTGCCTCAGCAGCTCATGTAGCACTTTCCAGCACTATATGGGGTACCCATCTGGGAACTGGTTTCTTTCCAGATTTAGCTAAATCTGTCAATGTTGTGCATTGGCAGCATGTAGTGTCTTTAGCAATAGGGTCTTTCCTTTTACCTCAGGTGAGTAATTAAGTACTTTGACAGAAGTCCATCTTGTTTTGGGGACCTCTTAGGCCTCTCTGATCCATAGCTCAATGTGGATTGTTACCAATTTCTGGAAGTAGGAGTTATAAGCCAGGGCCAAATGTTTTAAGGTTAGAATTCATCCCTCTCCAGGACTCTTCTCAGCAGACAATCTCTCCAAGCTTCTATTGAGAGTTATATATTTTAGTCTGCTATCCAGGAGGAAGGTTTCTATGATACCAATTCATTTTGAATTTTGTTTTGTGTATATCACCCCTTCTCTCTCCCCTTCACCTCCCCCTAACCCTTCCATCACTCTTCTCTATCCCCCCAGTTGCCTGTCAGGGTATCCCTGCAACTCACGCTATTCCATGTTAAAAACCACAGACAGAGTCGGGCATGGTGGTGCATGCCTTTAATCCCAGCACTTGGGAGGCAGAGGTAGGAGGATCACTGTGAGTTCAAGGCCACCCTGAGAATACATAGTGAATTCCAGGTCAGCCTGGACTAGAGTGAGACCCTACCTCAAAAAAAAAAAAAATGCAGCATTTGTCTTTCTGTGTTTGTGTGAGTTCACTTAGAATGAACTATTCCAAGTCTGTCCATTTTATTTCAAATTATTATATCATTTTCCTTACTTCTGAGCAGAATTCATGTACATGTACCACATTTTCATTATCCATCCATCAAATAGTGGGCATCTGAGTTGATTCCAGTTCTTAGTGATTGTGGATTGAGCAGCTGTAAACATGGTTTAACAAAAATCTACAGTGGAGAGTTGAGCTTAAGTTTAAGGCAGATGCCCAGCAGAGGAATGGCTGAGTCAGCTCTTTTTCAGGAGTCTGTATATTGGTTTCCCTTGTGGTTGTATCTCGTCAGCAGTGAATAGGGGTTTCTGTTTTCCTGCATCCTCACCAACATTTATTGTTGGTTGAGTTTTTAATGAATATTATCCTTCCTAGAGTAAGTTGGAATCTCATAGCTGTTTTAACTTGCATTTCTCTAATTTAAGAATGTTGAACATTTTCTTAGGTATTAGCTATATGTGTTTCTTCCTTTGAGAATTCCCTATTCAGTTTTCTGCTCCATTTTTTAAGTATATTGTTTGAGTTTTTTATTGTTTAGTTTTTTTTAGCTTTTTATAGATTCCAGATTGGTTGTAAATTGGTTATCCATTTATCTAGCATCATTTGTTAAAGATGCTGTCTTTTCTCCAGTGTACATTGTTGGCACCTTTGTCAAAGATCAATGTACTCTCTTTCTGGGAGTATTCTTATATCAACTCTGCCTGCCATATTGAAAAGAAATTCTGAATTCATTTCAGTTGAATCATGTACTTCAGCATGCTTCATTTCCACTGCAAACTCTCCAACTTTACTAAAGTACTTGGTATTTACAAAATCACATTTCATCTTTGTTGCTCTTCTTATTTCCCACATCTTTGCAAACACTCTTCAAGTATCATCTGTCTTGTGCAGCCTTTTGGGGGATTCCTCAGGTGGCATTAATAACTTCCTCTAAGCTCCTGCACCCTTGTTTATCATCCCTGCCTGACAGTACTGCTTCCCTTATGTTGTACCTACTTCTGTGCCTGTGTTCTCTCCAGGGTATAGGTTCTTTTTGAGGATTGACAAGTTATTCTTGTACTAACAACACCAAAAATTATACCAAACTTTATAACCACAATCAACCCAGAATGAATGATACCCCAAGTACAAGCAGCAAGTAGCTATGTGGAGGAAAGGTCAATGCCCTGTCCAACTGACAGGAACACAAATAACTAGTAAGTAATGACATTGACTGGGAAACATCCAATGCCTGGCTTCAATATGCAATGTATATAAAGAAGTTATTTCAATATTTTCATCAAAGTAAATTCTTGATAATATGGTTTCTTATAGAAATATTAAAAATTAATTGGAAGGAAGCAAAGTTGAAGGCTGAAGATGTTAGTGAGGAAGAAATGGCAAATTCCCTAAGAAAGGTGTGGAGAAAATCCCTTAGGATGGTTAATAAACTCTAAGCATCTGCTAACCTCCTCCCACGGGCTCCACAGAACACAATTACTGATGTACCAGCACCACCTGGACTCTTTGAAATGTCTATGCAGTTTGCCCAGGGCTGCCCAGTTTTGAAGTGCATCCATGGCTTATAAAAGAGTTATAAACAGTTACTAAAATAAGAGCCACTCTTTGTTTTTAAGGTTTGCCTGACTTCATGATTTCCCTGGGACTGCTCTTGATTCATCATCCTGAAAGAAATTTAGCAGGAACTCCCAATAAATAGAAGTGTTTCCCTCCAACAAAAGAAATAATAATTTCATTGCTTTTCTAAAAAAAAATAATTGTTTACATAATGCTCAAAATGTAGCAATTAGCCTACTGTTCTTTACATAATTTTTGGACATTGACATTTGAAAAATACCTCTGGCAAACAAAGCTATTAAAAAATTTGTAGGTGTCAATAAATGTCTGATGAATGAATTATTCATTGATATATTTTAAGGACGTTGAATGTCCACAAGTTTCAGATTGAAATAGTCTGAATTATATACCCTACTTGTCCCTCAGTATGATCTGTACACAAAAATATTCAACCACTGAAAAGCAATTGCCTCCAGTCATAAACAATCAGCTCAGTAAAAGACTATATGTTCAAATTTAATACCTAAAAATCATTTATCTCACACCATATTTAAGAGAATTAACAAGATCAGAATTATCATGCATAGAGAGGTTCTGAAGTGGCTAAGAACAAATATTAAACTAATTCATGAGCAAAATAATTCAACAAATTTTATTATTTTCCTGCTTTGAAAAAAATACATATTAACCTATAAATACCCCTGCACTAAAACCTCCCATTTTCAGACTCTGAGAAGTAGAATTTCTGGGTAGTTGGCTATTCTAACAAATGAGAAGTAACAATACCCATGCCAAAGTTGGAATACCAATCATCAAACAAAGAACAAAAGACAGGCCAACTAAGTTGATCTGTTCAGATGTGAAGAGTCCATTGTATCTTGCTTTGTCAATTACTGAGGTTATTGAAGAAATGTATTAAAGATAAAACCTGATTGAATGACATTTTACTAATTCTCCATCTACCCAAGTAAGATTTCTCCTTCACTTTCAGCCTAACTAGCCAACCTAAACTTTGGGAGTCAGAAAAGTTCTTATCTGGGGACATAAAACAAGTGAAGTAATAGAAGATTTTTCTAAAAAAACTTAAAGTTTAAAATGGTGTTCTATGTTCAGCGGCACAAAATGGTGTCAGAAGATGTAATATATTAGCTCTAACAGCTTACACAATAAAGTGATTTAACATGTGTGTTCATCGGGCTTCCCAGGGTCACAAGTTTGCTAAAGTCACCCTAGTTGAGCCTGATATTTCTAATCTTATTTTCTTGGTATTCTCTGCCTGGTGCTGTCTTTCTACTCCATGATTGGCTTTTATCTTCTTACTCTTCTCCTACTAGGTGGTAAACAAATCCCTGCTGAGTGGTAAACAAACCTCCAGGCTAGGCAGGACCTCTGGGAGTTGAACTGACACAGTTATAAAAAGAAGTCTAAACTCTTAAAGAGATGAGGGGAGCTTGAAAGGAAGTGGAAAGCAATGCATTGAAGTTTGTTCTTCAGTTTCCCCATTTGTACTCAAGATGGCTGGAAAGAAGTCAATAGAAAGATAGCTACAGGCAACGGAACATGGAGGAGGACGGTACAAAGTAATGATCTTCAAAAATGTTTTCTCTGAAAGCAATAAGCCTTAAATCAAATATTATTTCATGGTACCCACCACCATTTCTACTACTGTATTAATAGTACCCCATATTTCTATAGTCCTTTGAGGTCTACAAAACTTTGCATATATTATTTTATTTGCTGTTTATAACTTGCCCCCACAACTGTCTTCAAAAGTCTCTACCCTGCTCTGCTACTGAGCTCAGAGCCCCCTAAGCAGAACTTATACACTACTATCTTCTTATGTGTCTGTAATCTAAATTTCTCTCTCTTTTGGCTTATATCTGCAATCATACCAGACATTTTAGACCAAAATTTTTTTTTTTTTTTTTTCTGAAAAGGCTTCTTTGGTGAACCATTTTAAGGAATGTTACCTGTCTTTGCAGATGGCGACAATTAATGCCTAATGATGTCATGGGCATGGAGGGCATCCTCACTTTCTCATCCCTGAAGAGCTTGTTCTTTGTCTCCTGAGATGTGTTTTATTCAGGTTTTAAAACCTACTAGAATTTAATTTTTTTCCCATGAAATACTGCCCCCTTAACTAAATTGTACATCCTATCAAGCTGGGTAAAAAGATTAAGTAACTAACTTTGAATAAACTGAACCTGATGGATTATGATTAATCAGTATTTTGGGTTGAATATGCAATGTCTTCTTTTTAAAATTTTTAAAAAATTTATTCATTTATTTATTTGAGAGAGAGAGAGAGAGAGAGAAAAGCAGATGGAGAGAGAGAGAATGGGCACTCCAGAACCTCTAGCCATTAAACAAACTCCAGACATATGAGCCACCTGGTGCATCTGGCTTTACATGGGACCTGGGGAATTGAACCTGGGTCTTTTGGCTTTGCAGGCAAGTGCTTTATCCACCAGGCCATCTCTCCAGCCCTGAAATGTCTTCCTCAGGCTCATGTGGCAAATCCATAGTTGGTGGTACTGTTGTGAAAGGCCATGGAGACTTAAGGAGGTGGGGCCTGTCTCCAAGTAGTAGATCACTAGAGGTGAGCTTTGGAAGGTTATAGCCGGTACCTGGTCCTATTTGCTCTCTCTGCTTCCTGTTGGTCATGAGATGAGTAGCTTCTCCAGCCACCATGGACCCAGACTCAATAAAGCCAAGGACTATGGATTTAAACCTCTATCATTTCAACCCCCTACCAAAATATATCCTGCTTTTTGTAAATCATTTATGTTAGGTATTATATCACATCCATAAAATGTCTAATACATCTAGCTATAGTTAGCTCCTGGTATCTATAAGGGCCAAGAGCTTTCCTGACAATGAAAGCCCATGTATCATCAGACTGAAAATAGAGCTGGCTCACATACAATCACTGCCTATGGGAAGCAAGGATCAATATGAAAATTGTATATACCTTTCCCCAATCCCTTGTTCTGCTTTATTATCAGAAATAGAAAACCTAGGATGAGGGAGTCCAGCCAATAATTAAGGAAAATTAGCAGGTAATGGACAATTCTGACTGGGAATAGTAGGAAGTCTAAACCAAGTGAACAAAGGAGAGAAATACTAGAAATAAGTCTGTGAAATTTTGATTAGCTGAGACCAAGTCTCTAAGCAGATGGCTTCAGACCAAAGTAGAGAGAACTCAGGGCCTAAAGGTAGCTGAAAGACAGAGGAAAGTCCAAGGTGGCCAGGGATTTTTAAGGTGTCTCTCTTCATGATTGCTTGCTGGGGCCTTAAAGTTCATGGAATGCCATGAGCCGGGACATAAAATCCATTTCTTCTGTTAACTGGAATTCACAGAGAAGGGGATGTAGGCAGCAAAGGTTCTACAATATTTACTCAGAATAACTATTGAGAAAGAAAGGGAGACTGTATTGTGTATTGTTTAATTTTTCATGTCTCCTAAAGTTGGTAGAGTAACCTTTATTCTGGCAGGAACAGCTTTCTTCAGCAAGGATAGAGTCCAGTTTGAGCATATATGGTAGCCACCATATCATCCCTCCCTACATAACATATCCTAGGAAATTCCATCATTTTTTTCTTTCTTTTCCCTTAACTTTCATGTACGAAACACACAATTCAGTTCATGTAGGCAACCAATGGTGGAGGATTTTGACCAATATACTAAAAGCAACCAATCTGCTAAATGTAGTGATTTTATTTGTTGATAAGAAAATATTTAACTATAGAAATTAATTTTAAAAATACATTGATCCATTGCAATGTTAAAACCCCCCAAATTTACTATATTCCATGCAAGTTAAATCCCAAGTTTATGTGCTTTATAGACCTCTGTATTATGCTGTTTATTTTTGCATGTGAATCACACCAACACATAGCAATGTAAAGTAAATATACATTTTTCATATCTTCAGATTCCTACGGCTCAGGATCTGATCGTGATTTAGCTCAGCAATCTGTTTCAAGGTCTTTTAGGAGGGAGAGTTCAGTTATGATCTGGCCAAAGTTATATCTTTTTGGAGCTGAAGGATCCACTTCTGATCATGGCTGGCATGTTGGTCCTCGTTGTTATTAGGAAGATTTTGTCTATTCAGGGCCACATGGAAATTTCCACAGGGATAAGTGTCCTAATGACATTGTAAGTATGCCTCAGTAGACATACACTGTCACTGTCACTGGACAGCTGCTCATGAAGGTCAAATCTTGTTACATTATAGGGAGAATCTGACAAGTACATCAATGAAAGAAGGTGAAGGTCATCAGTGCCCATCCTGGAGTCTGGCTACCACAAATGAAATATAAACTGATAATTCAAACAGATTGTGTTTTGTCATGTTATGATTTTCAGGAACATTAGATTTTTTAAAAATCCCAGGCATGGGGGGATTGGGCTCAGTGGGTAAAAGTGCTTTGTCACTAGCATGAGGACCTGAGACCACCTCAGTCTGATTCACCAGGACCCATGTAAATAGTTAGGCATGGCCAATCACATCTGTAACCCTGGTCATGTTGGGGAGCAGAGACCAAAAACATCACTGAGGCTTGAGAAAACCAAAAACAAAAGCAACAACTCTACATGCAGAAAAGAGACTGTTTCAAAGAAATGCAAGGATTAGAACTAGAGGAAGACCACCAGCGTTCTTCTCTGACCTCTCAGCATATTCAGGTATGATGGTCTGTACATATACTTGCATATATCACACATACAAACCACCCCCCATACACCTACACAACACTGCCAGGCATATTCATATTCATAAGTAATGAATGTAGACCCATTATTCTCAAAGATTCAAGACTGGTTAATTTAAAACAAGTAAGTTTTAAGTCATATAATTAGATATACACACATATAGATGATTGATAGATAGATGATAGATAGATAGATAGATAGAGAGATAGACAATAGACAACAAATGGAGTTGTTACAGAGAAATTTCAGCATAAGATGCTATGGGAGGGCTGAAGAGATGGCTTAGCAGTCAAGGCACTCACCTGCAAAGCCTAAGGACCCAGGTTCGATTCTCCAGGTCCCACATAAGCCAGATACACAAGGTGGTGCTTACATCTGGAGTCTGTTTCCTATAGCTAGAGGCCCTGGAGTGCCCATTCTCTCCCCCCACCCTCTGTCACTAATAAATAAAAATAAAAAATTAAAATTAAAAAAAATATGCTAGGGAAGTTGTCAGCCTCTTTTAGTTTCCCATGTGACCCCCAAGAACTGCACAATCATTATGAGTAATGATTAAAGCCATTACCAATCCATTACAAAGCAACCAAGTCAGAGCACAATTGTGTATCCTCATTGGAAGAAAAGGGAAGTTTTCGCCTTTATTTTTTAAAATGTAAATGTGAGGTTCTGAAATCGATTTCATACATATTGAGAACAAAAGATAATTACCCCAATCTGACTAAAATTTGAAAAAATACTCCTCCAGTATATGAAACACAATAGTAGAGATAGATTGAAAAATGTAGTTTCTACTGGGCCCAAGGCAAAGCAGGGTTAAAAATATTTAGCATTCAACTGCTAGTTCACTTCTTGCCCTGTGATAACCAGGAACAAAATTGCTTTTCTGTTGCATAAAGTATCTTTCAAATTCAATTGCTTATCTCCTCATTCATTCAAGAAAGAGAGACCTCAGATTTACAGGAACCAGAACCCATAATACAAATATAGTATATTAAACATACGCCAGGTATCTTCTGAAAAATAACCAAAACACAGTCTATTGATTTTTAACCTTCTGTATCAAGGTATTCTCCAGTGGTCTCAACTGGATGCTAGCTATGAGAAATTCCAATTATTTGAATTTCTATATATGGGATAAGCATTTAGTTATCAACACACACCATAAAACATATTTTCATCTGTTATTAAAGTACTATTACTATGTGGAATTGAATGTATTTCTACTGTGAACTCAGCAGCCAGTGAAGCGAGCAAGGCGGCACTTTCGGTAGGATATTCCCTTTGCAACCCTGTTTTATGTGCACTGTCCTGTAGCAACCTCCGGATTTGCTTTCAGGTAAATAAAATAAAGCCCCATGAAAAAATTTTTGGCATTTCTCCTCTTCATTCACATTCTTGAGACTCTTCTTATATGTAATTATTCATTCCTCTGGTTTTCATTAACCCATTTGCTGTTAAAAATCATTTTCAACAGCCATCACTGGGCTCCATGCCCACAGGTTCACACAAACATCTCCAGTACAGAGTGATCTCTTACAGGATCCTGAGCTCACTGAATTTTAGCAAAATACCAAACAGTGGGGCTGAGATGTACCTGACTTCTTATCACACTGATTCCAATTTTGATTAAAACGAGTTTGCAGAGTAGGAAATGGAGCCACATTAAATGCGTTTCCAGAATGGTGTGGACATTGGTGATATCAGTGTTTGCTTGAATCTCCTAGCAAGTAGCACTGCTCTTCATGGTTCACAGCCCGGCCGGATTGAGGCAGGATGGGAACGAGAAATGGTGGGGGAAAAAGCCAGAGGGAGAAAGAGGACTGCTTTTATAAGGAAAGGGGAAAAGTCTAATTCAGTGTTCTTTTCCTGAAACTGCTGGACAGTTTATTTAAAAAGAAAACCAAAACAAAACAGCTTGATGGATATTTTGTGTGCTTCTATGGATAATTTTCCAAAGTTGAACAGCTACGGAAGCCCAATGAAAGACAGTTTAGAGGCACAACATGCTGTTTTTGATTTGTTATAAAACCATATAACTCTGTTTTATTTCAGATGATAGAAAGTAGAAATACAGAAATTTTAAAAATGAATAAAAGTCACGTACAATTCCCCAAATTACCATTACTAACAGATTTTCTCACTCACATATTATTTGCATTGATGAAATAAGGCTATTGATACAATTCTGTATTTTACATTATTCAATAATGTTAATTAATTATTAACATTTCCTCATTATATGTTATTTATATTTTTAGCTATGAAGTAATTCATTATTTAAATGGGTCACAGTTTCTGACCACTTCAGTTTCTTTTAATGTAACTATAACTTCAATAAATACCTTTGCATATACATTTTCTTCCATACTGCTAGTTGTCTTCTTAGAATAGAATAGATTTCTAGATCAGGAAGCATTAACTGTCATTCATTTATGTAAATATACTCTTCAGTAAAGTTATTTCCTGAACAAAGAATTGAAAGAAAAAATATGGAGTTAAAAGGCTTTTCACTTTTTTTAATTTGTGTGTGTGTGTGTGTGTGTGTGTGTGTGTGTGTGTATGCATGCATATGTGTACATATATGTGCTATGGAAACCACGTAGAGGTCAGAGAAAAAGCGTTGGGAGTTGGTCCTATCTTGCTTTGTTTAAAATGGGGTCCTTTTATTTTGTTCTTGGAAAGGCCAAACTCTCCCTCAAGCTGCAGGATCCTCCTAAGTCCCCCATTGCTACAGGCACACTGGGATTATAGACAAGTGCATTACTTTTGCCTCTGGGTTGTACATGGCTCCTGGGGATCCCAATGCTGATCTGCAGGCTTGAGGAATAAGCGCCTTTAACCACAGCCATCTCCCCATCCCTGCTTTCACATTTTGGGTTAAGTTCTTTGTAAGAATTCTTACTTTTATAATCTTTTCTTTAGTTGAAGTAAAACTAGTGTACATTGAAAGGCTCTGTTTTTCAGCATTATAGATGGATGAGCTAACAAGTGAATATAGCCACACGTATATCAAGGTACAAAAATTCCACTCTTGGAAGAAACTACTATTTTGTCACTTTCATTAGTGTTATTTTTAAAATATATTTTATGTATTTATTATTTATTTGGGAGAGAGAGAAAGGGAGAGAATGGACATGCTAGGGACTCCAACTACTGCAAATGAACTCCAGATACATGTACTCCCTCATCTGGCTTACATGGGTCCTGGAAAATCTAACTGGATTTTCAGTTAGAAAATCCTTTGGCTTTTCAGGCAAATGCCTTAACCACTAAGCCATCTGTCCAGCCCACTAGTATTACTTTTGATTGGTCTAGATCTTCATATACAGCGTGGTTTCTTGTGTCTCACTTCTCTGCTTCAACATAAGACTTTTGGGATTCATCCATGTTTCAGTACATATGTTAATATTGAATTGATTTTTTATTATTGAGTAGTATTATATAAATACCAAAATAGTCCCTCATTTTGTGGGATAGTACAATTGTGTGAATAGTATAATTTCAGCCATGGAAGTTACATTGAACTTTGTAAGGAACTGTCAAGCTATATTGTATGTGGCTTACTATTTTGCACTCCCTCCTGTCATCGATATGAGGTTTGGTTTCTCTCTAAATCCTTGCCAAATTTAGTATGTTTTTTTTTGTTGTTGTTGCTGTTGTTGTTTTTGTCTGTGCTTATGTGTGTGGTGTACAGACAGGTGTGTACTAATATTTGTTGGAAGGATTTGTGTATGTGGCACTTACATGTGTGTATGCACATGTACATGCATTTGGAGATCAGAGGAAAACCTAAGGAATCATTTTCAAGATTGGCAACCAGACATCTCCTTTGAGATAATGTCCCTCATTGTCCTGAGCTCCCCAAAATAGACTACACTAGCTAGCTGGTGACTTCAGAGATCAGCCTGTCCTCCTCCGTGCAGGCAGTACGGTGTGTACCTTCTCACCTGGCATTTGATCAGACTCAGGCCCTTGTGATTATGAGGCAGGCACGTTATCAAATGAACTACTGCAGCGGCCTCTTGATAATCTTTTTGAGTTTACCTAATCTAGTGGGTATGAATTGGTATCTAATTATGATTTATGTTTTCATTTCCCAAGTGATGAATGTTTCAATGAGGTTTATTATTTGCTGAACTAGCGAAATCTTTTTAAAGATATTTTTTAAGCTGCTAAGTGGAGCAGCATGGCTAGCTTAGTCAGTAGAGCATGAGACTCTTAAAATGCTGAATGGAACAGATCTTATATAGATGTAGACCTGCTTTTAGTGTAGATTTAGGATTTTTTAAATTTTTTGTTTATTTATATTTATTTATTAGCAACAGACAGAGAGAGAGAGAGAGAATGGGTACACCAAGGCCTCCAGCCACTGCAAACGAATTCCAGATGCATGCACCCCCTTGTGCATCTGGCTTACGTGGGTCCTGGGGAATCGAGCCTTGAACCGGGGTTCTTAGGCTTCATAGGCAAGCGCTTAACCGCTAAGCCATCTCTCCAGCCCTAGGATATTTTTATCATTGTGCTTTTCTAATTATTTTCTTACCATCATCTCTTTGTCAACATTAGTTTCTAAGTTTGAGAACATACATAAAATTTAGGAATTATTATTATTTGTCCTATCTACAAAATCCTTACCTTTTGACTGATACAGTTGAAAGGTTTTGACTCTTCTGAAATTTATATTAAAACTTAATCTCCAATGTGATGACATTGGGAATATGGCTCTTAGATTGTGAAGAGTCATCGCTTTTATCAAACAGCTAAGCAAAGGGAGTCCATCTCTCTTTCCTCAATCCTTTCACTTCCCTCCATGTGAGAACATGGCTTTCACCAAACACCAAATGTTAGGGCCATAATCTTGACTTTTCCAACTTCCAAAAATGTGAGAGATGATTTTTCTGTATTTTATAAGTTACCCAGGCCTAAGTATTCTGCTTTAGCAGTAAAATCACCTGTTATTCTCCTATATTATCTCTAGAATCTTTGTACTCTTAGACAGTTTGGGGAATAGTACAAGACAGTCAAAGCCAAGCTTACCCACTTGGATTATCAGGTGTTGCAGAGCCACTTGTTAAAAGGCTCCTTTCCTACTGAAATGCTTTAGCGACTCTCTTAAGAATCAACTGATACAAGTGTGTAAGTGTAAACCTACTTCTGAAGTTCTTGTTCTGTTCCATAGACTAATACAGGAATAGCATAGCACAACATTTATCTGATTCTGACTCTCATATCTACAATAACTGTTTCCTCTCTATCCCCTGAATCTCTGCACCAGCCATGGCATTCCCATCCACTGTTATCCAGTACAGCCACCCACTGATTTGCATGACTGCATTGTAATAGAAGCGAGGGGCAAACTCCACTCACTGCACTTATTATCAGTTTTGGCTTGCTCATTGCTAAATGAACTTCCATCCTAGGACCACTCCTCAAACACATGGAAAGTGAGATGCACATTTACTTGCCAGAGGTATACCGAGAAATGCTCTTCGGAATGGTAGTTTCAGGAAAAGAAGACACTAAGGAGGAGACAGAAGAAGTCTGTGATGCAATTGTCACAGAAACCTTAGCCAATCCCAGCTCCATGGAAGACTCTGGTGTTCATGAGATGTATGTAGAATTGAGGTCAATGGCCTAGCTTAGAAGCACACTCCTGGAGGAAACCAAGCCAAAAGGCGCAGCTCTCTTCAGATAAAGCAATAACCAATTCAGCTGGAATTGCATATGGAATTTTAAAAATATCTATAAAACATATTACCAACATTTTAATCTATCATGGCCCCTGTGGTAGTTCAAATATATGGCCCCCAATATATTCAGTGTTTTATTAATTTATAGTTTGCATCTGCAATCACCTTGCTAGAGGCAATGTCACTGGGGGCCGGTCTTAAGGTGTGGTGGTGGGTTTGAGATTCCATTGTAAAGACATGCAAAGTGTGCCTAATAGGAGTTCCTGAAGTGTGCTAGGCTTTTGGCTGTAGTTTTGCTCTGTCTGCTGTGTGCCTGGTTGGCTTTTCTCTCTCTTGCCTGGTCCTGTGAAGAGCAGGCCGCTTCTCCTGCCATTATGGAACTTCCCCTAGATCTGTAAGCTTCAATAAATAATATCCCTTCCTCCATAACTGTGCCTGGTCTGGAAGTTCATCTCAGCGAACCTGAAGCTGTCTGCTACAGTCCCCTTGTCAGACAAGAGACAGGGTAGGTAATATGGAGAAAGATGCATTAAGTAACTGTGTGAGACTGGTAGTGCCAGAGATAGGACCTGAGAAAGAGTTAGGGTGAAAATAAGTGAAACTTTATAAAACACAAATACATCCCTGGCTCTGAACCCCTACAATAGTCTGACTCATCAAGAAGGAGCTGGTGGGGATTTTGAGATACCTACAAACTATCCTTTTACAAATATGTTCCTAAAATCAATCTTGGTTAGAGGTGACTTCTAGTCAAGTAGAAGAATAGAGAAAACAGGATTCTACTCTTTGCATTGGAAGGTATGACTTGACCCATAAATGTGTAGTAAGCACAGGGAGACTGGAGGTTGATGTTGGTGTCCTTTTTGATCTCTAAGTTCCATAATGTCAAATAGATAGTCAAGAGATGTAGTTTCACATCTGGGCACTGTCCTTGTGTGATCTGATGGCTTCACTCTGATTTCTGGTCTTTCTCCAAGGCTTAGGTGGCTATAGTTTGTGATTTTGGACTCCATTGTGATTTTGGACTCCATTGCTTTAATAATCCCTTCATGTTGATTTGAAAGAACACACCAATGAGGTTCTCTCCCGGTATGTCTGCAGAGCATGTAGGAGCTAGAAGTGCAAAACCTTGATGAATACCAACCACACTAAATCAGTAATAATAAAACAAACCCATTTGGGACATACATTTTACAACATAAAGCTCCCACAGGCTTGTGGGTTCTAATAATTAATTTCTGAAATTTATTTCTAAAAAGCTTCTAAAATTTTATCTGAATCTCATGAAAATACTCATATGCTTTCTCATTCCTGAATATGTAAGTTGACAGAAAGTTCTCTGAGTCAAAAATTTCAAACACACCCTTTCAGAGATAGCTGTAGTTTACACAAAGTATTATTTGGCTTTTGTGAGCTCTTCTACCAAAGGGCAATGAAATATCATTCCAAGAATAACTCAAATATCAAAGAAGGGAAAGAGAGGCCTCGCGGCTTTTCCTCTTCTCTAGTTGATAAAGGAGACAGCTTTAGGATCGCTGTGCTGCAGAGCCACTTTAAAGCAAAAGACATTGGCCTTGTTGCTATACAAGGCCTAATATTTTACAGGCAGTATGTTAGCTATAGGTTCCTTGAGTCCTTAGCATATATATTGTTCCCATATGGATTTCTTGTAAAATCAGGTAGTGCTTTACATACTGGAAGTGTCAAATAAAAGTTCAAGTGAATAAATGGGCAATTAATAAATGAACATTCTTGAATTTAGTTCTTTTTGTAGCCATATGAATAATACAGTGCAAGCATATACTGGGAGTAATGTGGAGCCAAAGGTTTTCCATTTATTTTTCTTTCTTTTTTGTTTGTATATGTGTTAACTGTGCTTATATAAATGCATACATGTTCATATGCATGTGGTTACACAAGCATACATGTGTAAGTGGAGGCCAAAGGTTGACGTTGCATGGTTTCCATAATCACTCTCCACCTTACTTAAAGAAACAAGATCTCTCACTTGAATCCAGAGCTCACCAAAACTCCAGGAATACCGTCTCCACATCCTGAGCACTGGGCCACACCAGTCTAGTATTTAGGTGGGTACTGGGGAATCAGAGTTCTGGTCCTCATGCTTTTGGGGCAAGCATTTTATCCTCTGAACCATCTCCCTAGCTCTAGCCAAAAGTTTTTAAACATAAGCTATAACTCATATTTCTATTCATGGGGATAGATATCTATAAGGTTTGGGTGGATAAAAAATGTTTTTACACTCATAGAACAGTAGTATGTCCACAAACATAGTCAAGGTGAATTTAAAGGTGGAGGGCCGGATAATATTGGAAAATACAAGATATACGACTGGGTAGATTTTCCCAGTATGAATGCATCCAATGTAAAGTTCAACAGTTTGTGTTGTTTTTTTTTTTTTTTTCAAGGCAGGGTGTCACTCTAGCCCAGGCTTGCCTTGAACTTACAATGATTCTTCTAATTCTGTCTCCTGAGTACTAGGATATGGAAAAGTGCAAAAAATAACTTGAGCTAGTTAATCTGGTTTAGGAATAATACACTTGGAGATTTGGGGGTCAAGCCAGAATTTAGAATTTCATTCTCTATTTTCTCAGAGTAAATGTTCATGGTTTTCAAGAGTAAATTATCCCAGTATTTGCTATTGATATAGCTCAGTTGATATAGGCTCTTGCCTAACATGTATGAGGCCCTAGGTTAAATCTCCAATCAAATAAATAATTAAAAATAAATAAACAGGGCTGGAGAGATGGCTTAGTGGTTAAGTGCTTGCCTGTGAAGCCAAAGGACCCGAGTTTGAGGCTCAGTTCCCCAGTACCCACATACGCCAGATGCACAAGGTGGTACATGCATCTGGAGTTCGTTTGCAGTGGCTGGAGGCTCTGGTGCACCCATTCTCTCTCTCTCTCTCTCTCTCTCTCTCTCTCTCTCTCTCTCTACCTCTTTCTCTCTCTGTTGCTGATAAATAAATAAAAATAAAACCAAATAAATAAATACATGCATACATAAATGCCTGTGACAGTGCCTGGCATAAAGTATGATCCCCATAAATGTAAGTCATACATATGTATATATATGGAATTTTCACATAAAATCAATCCATCATCAAGATATACATGACTCCTTCCTCTCTTGTACTTACAATATAGGACCACTTCACCTAGAGAATTATACCATTCATCCATGTTTTAAAAGATGCCACATTTAATTCAGTCACTAAACCAAGCTTTCTACAAATGTAAGTTTCAGCATCCTCCTTCTTTTATAAAATCTATCTAAAAATATTCCAGGTAGCTTTTCAAATAAAACTCATTCTTTTTTAAATTTAATTTTATTTATTTATTTGAGACAGAAAGAGGGAAAGAGACAGAGGGAGAGAGAGTGAGAATGGGCACGCCAGGGCCTCTAGCCACTGCAAATGAACTCCAGATGTGTGCTCCCCCTTGTGCATCTGGCCTACGTGGGACCTAGAGAATCGAACTGGTGTCTTCAGGCTTCACAGGCAAATGCCTTAACTGCTAAGCCATCTCTCCAGCCCATAAAACTCATTCTTGGGCTGGAGCAATGGCTCAGTAGTTAAAGGTACTTGTTTGCAAAGCCTGATGGCCTGGGTTCAGGTCCCCAGTATCAAAGTAAAACAAGATGCATGTGCCACTTTGTACATCTGGCTTTAGTTGGGTACTGGGGACTCAAACCCACCATCAGGCTTTCATTTGCAGTGGCAAGAGGCTCTGCTGTGCCCATTCCTTCTTTCATTCTCTGTCTTCTCATGTTCTCTCTGTCTTTTTTTTTAATTTGCTTACAAATAACTAACTAACTAAATAAAATATTTTAAAAATAAAAAACTGTTCTCTTCTCATTAATACAACATTGTCCTCCATCTGGTACCACTTTGCCTATCTAATGTGATCTTTGAATCAAATAGGCTTTTATTGAAATCCATGTTGTACTTCTTCAGTTAATTTCTCTTCTATGACTGGCCACACTCCCACAACCTTAGTGATTTCCTTTCCACCTTTTACCCATACAAGACTCACTGCTTTTTGTTGTTGCTCTTGCCATAATTAAGAAATGATGCACATACCATAAAATCCACCTCCTTGTGGATTTAGAATCCATTGATTTTGGTAAGTGAAATGATTTGCTGTTTTGCTAAGCTGTGTCACCAGCACTATAGTCCAGCTTTAAACTATTTTCATAACCTCTAAAATAACCCTTGTGGCCATCTGCAATCTCATTCCCACCTGCAGCCTCACTTACTGTCTCTGAACATTTCATGCAAGGAGGGTATATAGTATGTTGTTTTTTTTATGACCAGCTTCTTTCACTTACCATACTATATCAGGTTCATTTCTGTCTTCATCTTTGACACATGTACGTTTTGTCTGCGTCACAACTTTTCTTCTTCTTTCAGTCTCTTCATGTCTTTCCTTGCCCTTGTTGTCATTGTTACTTTAATTTTGCTGCATTGAAGTACAATGTAAAATGTAGCACTTCAACACATTTTCTTAGGTTGCTTTTGATCTGTGATCTTCATCTTCATTACTCTGGATCTCTAGGGGGACCCCTAGGCTTGAGTTCCTCCTCCATTGCTTCACATTGCTATCTTATTTTGCTTGCCAAGAAAAAATAGAAGTCTTTATGAGAAGTGTTAGACACATTTGGCAGCAAAATTAATTTCCTTGAAAAAATGATGGATTGGGTATGTCTACTTACACTTCTCTTTACCAATAACAATTACCAAGAGCCACCCTGTAATAGGAGGAGAGGTCTGGATGGGCAGCATGCTGATTTTCACAGTTCTTATGCCAGAATACCTGCAGGCTAACGGGCTAATCTGGACAGATTTTAGAAATCCCACTGTTATCAGTTCACTGTAAGCCAACATTTTCAGCAACTATGAATTCTTTAAGGATAGACTAGATGTTTCCTAATTAACACTTGTTCTCACTATAACGCATAGCTAGTGTCTTGTATGAAGTAGCTACTGAAGGTATGTTGAATGAATGAATGTGTGAATGAATACATGAGTATATGACTAAGCCCTTAAGTGAATATGCACTTAAGGACTTGGCCAGAGCATTCTCGGGAGATCCCAACAGTCAGGGAATCAGTATTAGCTTTATTAGGAAATTTCAGTTTGGATATAAAATCATGTAAAGATCTTTGCTTATTTCACATCAATTTATCAAAAGTATAAATAAAACATGAGAATTTACATACAAGATATCAGTGGGGAAGTACATACTCCAGATCAAAGCCCACTAAAAAGTGGTTTGGTCATATATACAAAATCAAATGCCCTACTTTTTCAGGGTAACTCTGTAATGATTGAGGGAATTTTTGAGTATCATTTCCTCTGGCTAGCACTTCCTTACTTCCTAGGTTAATCACATATCTGCTTATCTCTTATCATCAATAAATGTTTATTTAATATCAACTATGGGCAGACATTGTTTCAAGGACTTCTAATAAAGTAATGATCAGAGAAGAGGCAGCATTCCTACACCTAACATTCTGATAGATCTCACATCATTTTCATTTGCTGTCTTAATATGTGAATTCTAAATACCTGATAGCCAAAAATCAATCCTGTTGTAGCCTCAATATCAAGACTGAAGCATAGTGTTAAAATTAGCATACAGTAAAAAAGCCACCACTGGTTGAGCCCATCAGTATGTCATGGAATTGCCCGAACAGAACCATATATGTACCCTTCTGACAATGCCATTTTTCTTCTCTAGTTCAAAGGTCACAAAGCTAATAAAAATGAAAGGTCCAGAATCCAAATGCATTTGTTTAACCCCAAAGCTATGTTCTCTGTGACATTGCCCAAGCTTCATCAAAGCTACAGGACAGTAATATTGGAATATTCATTCAGATGAGTGTCCAGGCCAATTGGATTTTGTCAGACCAGGTGAATGGGCCGCATCTTATTTAAAGCATTTTGGAGTTAGCTTCAGAAATAACCTTCTATTCTAAAAAAAGATAAGATACCAATCATGAAGGTATCAACAAAAGAATAACAGCGCTATTGTCTGTCCTGGAAAATTAAGCAGATGGCACCTTAAAAATGTCATTTCTGATTATGCCTCCTAAATTGATACAGCTTCCTAAAATGTTTGCATTTCAAAACCCAGTCCTAAGAATTGAAGTGACATGGGAGAAAAAGGAAAAAAGAGAATATCAGATTCATTGTTTGCCCCCAAACCTTCAAAAAAAAAAAAAAAAAAAAAATGTTGTAGTGATCCTAGAAGAACAATATATTTTTATTATTGAGTGTTATATTGTTTTCTGATTATTGCATAGTCTAAATCTCATCCTTCTGAGCCTCCAAAAAATGTAAAGCCCTCGTGGGTATAAATTTCTTTTATGTGCCACAGCATCTAACATGACGCTGAGTTCCAGATTTCGCTCAGTCTAAGGAATGAAAATAAATTTAGAAAATCCGGTCGAGGAGCTGAATGTTTTCCCTGTCAAATTTTCTCTTCAAAATTTTATCCTGTTAATCCATGTCACTGAAGACAGTACCAGCTTTTGTTATATTTCCAGATCATTCCAAAAGGCCACATCAGTTATTATTCATCTTATCACATAATAAGGGGAAAAGCAGACTTTTTATTTTAAAATGAGCTTTGCACTGTTTAGTGAATTACTGTTAGAAATTCACAAGAAGCAATAGCCTGGATAAAAGAGAAGTCATGGAGGGGGGAGTGTGTGCTCACACTTGTGGGTGGGTAAGCATCTTCAGAAAGCCCCTCAGCTGCTCTGGAGAAGCTACAAGCCTGTGCCATGGAAACCGTGGTTACCATGGAAAGCAAGCGCTATTGTGACGAGCTGAAGAAATGCCTATGTAAAATCATCTCTCCAAGTAACCTTACACTTTCCTGCATTTTAAAAAATATGACAGGATTAGACCACAGTCCCCTGGGGAGTCAGTACACTCCATGATCTTCCAAAACAATCTAGAAATTGAGATGATAAACTGCAGGGCAGTGTGTACCTTGCTAAAGGGCTTGACAAGCAGTTAGGTGGAGAAATTGCCCACATCGTTTATCTATAGACTACACAGCACACTATTAAATATTTTCTGTTAAAACCCACAAAGTATTACAAATGAAGAGAAAACATGGATAAAATTAACTTAAAGCGAATGGTTCCCAACTTACTGAAATCAGAATTGATGTGTTTCATCTAAGTTATCTGTTAATAGGCTTTCTGGGTGCCCTTGCCTTACCATAATCTCCAAAGCACTGGACAAACCAGTACATTTGTTTATCTTTATCACTCTTTGCTTACTAAAGAACTCGCTTTTATTAAAGAAATCAATCACCTGCACACAGTTTAATAGCCTGAGCAGTGCATAGGAGGTGAAAAAAAAAAAAAAAAAAAAAAAAAAAAAAGGTAAAGGGTGAGAGCCGTGTTTTAACAAAGCACCCAAAGCATTGAGAATGCAATAAAATAAGATTTTAATAATATATATATATATCAAAAGCAAAAACGTAATACCAAACTTAGTGATCTACATTTCTACATTTTGAAATGGGATAAATGGAGGCTTAGAAGTAATCAGTGTCTCTATTCAGCACTCAGTTTTTCATGGTCAGTTTAATAAACAGTCAAATGATGTTAAGTGGAAAGACATGGAGTGTGTTATGCATCCCACACACTTCTCTTTACACTCCTCTCTCATCTTCTTGCATGGGAAAGCCAGACATTTTTATTCCAAAGCCCAGCCATGAAACCCATAATGCACCCAGACTTAAAGAGGATGTGACATCCAAGGGCCACTGCTTGCAACCTCCTGTATTAGGCATTGTTGACACGCTGATCCTCACTCGCCATCCCCATCATGGCGTGGGAGAGACACAGGGCAGCTTTTGCTCCCGAAACTGCTCTCCTGTCCATAATCTCTCTGTGCAAGGAACATAATATCATATTTTATCTCGTCTTCTGGGATTAAAAATATTGATTGAAATTTTCATTGGAAGCTTTTCTTAAAAGACACTTTTTTCCAACCCTTTTCTTTCTACTCCATTGCGAGTCAGCTATTTTTCTTGCCAAAATGCAGGAAAGCAATTAAGCTCAAGGGTTTTATAACTGCACTAGTTCAGGGCAAATCTATAGAACTTTGCAGAGAAATTCTTGTTCATTCACTGTGAAAATTTTGATAGTTTTATCCTCTTTTTTGATAACCACTTAGTTTTAGAAACCAGTGCAATGTGTGTACTGCAGGGTTTCAAGAGAGACTGTCCAATTAAAGTGTTGTGCTGTTAAAGGGGAATGTACTAACATATTCCTTTGAAAGCTCCCATTTCCAGTTCAAATATACATTGGAAAGAACTAAAGGTAAAATACAAAGGCAATCAAGCAAAAGTGATGATGGTTTAAAGAAAACACAAAGTCAATCTATACCTCATGGTTTGTCCAGTATTGCATGAGGAAAAGACAGATCCTGCTTCTTCTGTCAGCTGCAGGTGACACAGCCATGTTTTGGAGAGAACATATGGCCGTGTTTATAGCCATCAGGCAGCAATTCACAGAGCTATGACACTATGTGTCCACCAACTAGCCCTCCTCATTGCAGCTAATTATAGAAGGGGGGTGTTTTAAAAATCATATTAAGGATATAAAATTATAAGGAGACAAGAGAAATGGACATTTTCCTCAAATCTTTCTGTGAGAAACAAGCTTAATGCAAGTATACCACCAACGAAGAAACAAAGAAAAATAAATTACATCAGTGCTGTGAAAGGTGCTCACACAATGAACCATGCAAGGTGTTACCTGGGAAACCTACAGAGGGCAGAAATTGTTTGAAATGCCCTCAAGCACCTTTCCAGGGAAATGATGCCAAATCAAAACTACCTAACATCTCCAAGAGTCATTGCGCTGGGAGATGCCATGTATTCACTATAAAATTATGTATAAAAACAGGCCTTGTGGTGCCAGCCTACAGTCCCACTTACCGAGGAGGCTGAGGCAGGAGGATTGCAAATACAAAGCCAGCCTGATGCACAGAGTGAGTTAAAGGCCACCTTAGACTACTTAGTGAGATGATGTCTCAATGTAAAATGTAAAAAGCAAAAAGAGGGCTGGAGAGATGGCTTAACGGTAAGGCACTTGCCTGCAAAGCCAAAGGACCCAGGTTTGATTCCTCAGGACCCATATAAACCAGATGCACAAGGGGGCACATGCATCTAGAGTTCTTTACAGTGGCTGGAGGCCCTGGCTCACCCATTCTCTCTTCTCTCTCTCTCTCTCTCTCTCTCTCTCTCTCTCTCTCTCTGTCTGTCTCTCTACCTGCCTATTTCTCTCTATCTCTCAAATCAAAAAAAAAAAAAAAAAGTAAAAAGAGGGCTAGAGATACAGCTCAGGTGTAGAGTGTTTGCATAGTATAAAAGAAGGACTTGAGGGCTGGAGAGATGGCTTAGGGGTTCAGGCGCCTGCCTCCTAAGCCTAAGAATGCTGGTTCCAATCTCCAGGTCCCACGTTTAGCCAGATGTAGTGACGCAAGGGCTCAATGCCGCACTTGACCACAAGGCGGCGCACGCATCTGGATTTCGTTCACAGCAGCTGAGAGGTTGCTGTCACGCCCATCTCTATCTGTTTTCTTCTCCCTCTCTCTCTGTCTCTCTCTGTGTCTCTCCAAAAAAAAAAAAAAAAAGAGGGACTTGAGTTCAGTCATCAAGACTGCAAAAGTAGGCTCTTAGGTAGGCCTGTGATGTCCTGTTGAATATGTTCTTTAGCCCAACTCGTGGTCCAAGAGCCCTGCCATTTCCAACTCTTGCATCTTTGGATTTGCAAAATTTCTTTTGTAACCTTCTGGCTGTAGATGATTCCAGAGAAAACCAAGCCCATATCCAGCCAAAGCCACCGTGTAGTCATACTTTTCTTCTTGCAGTTTACAAACTTCTCCAAAAGATACTAGCCCTCCAAACGATGGTTCCCGATGTGTGCACATTTGCGTTTCCCATCTATTTCAGACACTTCTTCCTTCAGGCTCTTTTCAAGTCTGAGGACACATCCATTGGTAATTGTGTCATTTTTTCCCCCTCTATTTCTTTGCTTTGCTGAAGCTGGACTATAATGACATTAGAGAGGTCGCATGATGGCAATTTAATGGCCTGAACTTAATCCACAGGTACATTGTTGTGGTCGCCTTGGGATCTGTTCTCATTGCTGGGGCCTGACAGGAAATACCAGCAGAGTTGGAATGGATGGCCCACCACCGTGCTGGAGACAGCGGAGAAGGTGCTCACCCTGAGGCCTGAGGAGCTGCAGCTGAACAGTCACTCTGCTCTCCCCTCACCCACCTCCCGCCCTACTAGGATCAGAGAACTGCCGCCCAAAATACCCTCGTTTCTAGCCTGTGCCTGACATTGAGGACACAGCGAAAGACTCTCACATAGCCTGGGCCACCAATAGCTTAACCTTTCTTAGGATCAGACACAAACATTTCAAATTTGAAAAATGCTTTAAAACAAACATAAAGATTAAATAAACGACTTCTCAAAGCACGTGAAAGAACAAAGTATAAATTAAAGCATCAAGGTACTATAGAATTAGCGAAGTATAATATCCAGAGTCCTGGTAACTACTTCTGGTTCTTAGAGACGTTTATAGCTCAATACTCTAGATTTACAAAAACCCAAAAATTGTGATGATCTCACTAAATTAGAAGAGGATGTTTGTCTATTTCTACTTATATGTATATGCTTTATATTATATAGAAATATGTTTTATGGAGCTGGGGAAATGGCTTAGTGGTTAAAACATTTGCCTGTGAAGCCTAAGGACCCCAGTTCAATTCCCCAGGACCCATGTAAGTCAGAAGCACAAGGAGGCACATGCATCTGGAGTTCATTTGCAGTGGCTAAAGGCCCTGGCCTGCCCATTCTCCCTTTCTCTCTGCCTCTTCCTCTCTCTATCTCTCAAATAAATAAATAAATAAGTATTGAAATAAATAAATAGCCTTTATTCAAAAAGAAATATGTTTTACTAGATATGAAATTCAAAGATATGTTGATATTATATAGTCTTTTGTAGAAGGAGACCATGTGACTATTAGTAGATGCTTTTTATAATTCTATTACTGTTAATTATATTTTCAATGTGGCTAACTGTAAGACAGTGGCAAAATCTAGGCCACAAAAAAACCCCCAAAATCCATTAAATGTTATTCATGCTTTTGACATCTAGCTGGAGAGTTGAGAAGTTGATAGAGACAATATTATCCATCTACATTTTTTTAATGTCATTTGATTTATTTTTTTTCCTATAAAGCAATTCCTGGGAAAACGGGCTCTGTGTTCAGATTAAGTGCTAATACTACATACTAGATTCCTTCTGGAAGATCCTTGGAATAGTTTTTTTTTTTTTTTAAATGAGTTTTATATGTAAAAAATTAGACTTATTTTCCAAGCTATTTTGATCACTTTTACTCCATAAAAATATATTGGCATATATGGAAAATATACTGGACTAGATATGCAATAGAAATAAACTATTCCTATGTCTTTAGTGGTATAAATAAAATAAAATACTTTGTTGTTCAGCAACCAGGTGTCTTCCTTAGCCACATACCACAGTTATGATGAGTAAGGACTGAGCATTATGAGGCATATGAATGCACACAATATATAAGCCCTAGCTTATCTTTCCTTGGATGTTTCTGTCAGTTTAGATCTTAACTACCCTCCCAGAGATCCAATGATGCCAATGATGTCACCTGTCTGCATAACTTTGAGGAGGTGATGAAACCTTTAAGAGGTGGAGCCTAATGAAGGCAGTTAGGTCATTAGGCTGTAACCTTAAAGGGGATATAGGATGCTGGTCACCTCCTGTGTCTTTCTTTGCTACCCATTCACCACGAGGTAACATTGCTTCACTATGCTTTTCCAGCATGCTGTTCTGCCAAATTATATGCCCAAAAGCAATGGAACCAATTCACTATGAAATGACAGCTCTGAAACATGAGCCAAAATAAATCTATTCTCTTTTTAAGTTACCTTAGGTGTTTTGTCACAGTGGTAGAATGGCAGCTAACACATTGCTTGTGTCCCTCCCCTCTCTTCTTGGCCATATGTCAGTAGTGTAACAGCTTCCTTGTGACTGTAAGACCAGTGAATTCGAGCATTGTTTTTTTTGAGAAGGATGAGACAGAAAGATGACGAAAGTCTGGGTATCCAACTGAATCACCAAGACAATATATTAGTATATTAATCCCATTTACTTTTAAAATATTTCATTTATTTATTTATTTAAGAGAGAGGGAGAGAGAGAATGGTTGTAACAAGGCCTCTAGCCACTGCAAATGAACTCCAGACACATTTGCCACCATGCACATCTGGCTTATGTGGGTACTAGGGAATCAAACCGGGGTCCTTAGGCTTCATAGGCAAGCACCTTAATCGCTGATCCATCTCTCCATGCCCCATTTGTTTTTATATTTATTATTGTATTATTGCATTTATTATTCTAAGAATGGAATAAATCTCTTCTGCTTATGGCAGTTCTTACGTAAGGCCTTCAGACATAGTAGGT
This sequence comes from Orientallactaga sibirica, assembly GCA_036365145.1. Taxonomy (NCBI): domain Eukaryota; kingdom Metazoa; phylum Chordata; class Mammalia; order Rodentia; family Dipodidae; genus Orientallactaga; species Orientallactaga sibirica. The sequence continues at coordinate 6,690,189 of JAEOAD010000027.1, forward strand.
AGGTAAATCACCTGGGGATACAGTAAAATTCAGACCGATTCAGTAGGGCTGAACTGGGGTCCAGAGGTCAGAGGAATGATACTGGTTGTTAAGTCACACTCTGAGCATCAAGGTAACAGAATTTTCTGTTGTTTGCAACTATGTCCTCTGGAATTCACATTCTGTTGAATACACTGTGGGAAATTGAGGGTTTTCACTCTCTTTAAGGAGATAATAAGTTACCAGAATCTAATAAGTTACCAGAAATCACTTGAACAGTGTTCTTCAGCTGCAATAGCTTCCAGACGATCAATCTAGATGTCTTCCCTACATCAACTTTCTGATCATGTATTTCTCATTATGGCCCTTGAGGTAGTGCCAGAGCTATGGTAAACCCTGTGTACAAGGAAATGAGATTTTCCAGAGCTTTGTACTTATATAGCTATAAATGATAATAAGATCATTCTTTTATGCCCATGCAATGATAAATCTCTCAAAGATTTATCCAATCTATCATCTATAGGTAAAGATCTAAGCCAAAAGAGACCACGCTAATCTCCAAGTACCCCGGGGAATGGCAGAAAGGGGAGGTCTGAGCTGAGTGGTATTATGGCTGAGAGCCCAGGCTTCAGTGCATAATTTGTATAATAGATCACTCCCTTTGCACAGAGGAAACAAACATTTCTAAAGACAATATGAGGACCGTGGTAATGCAGCAAACCACACACGGCATATCCACGGTATGGTCTTAAAACATGGTCAAGTTGACATTTCCAAACTTGCCTGTTTCTGGGTTAGAAGTGACAGCAGGGTCAGCCATTATGGTTAACCAGGAGTATTAGTAAGTCATCAATCTTTGTGTAGATATAGATCATGGAAGTCAACGCAGATAGCTTTCCTGATCCTTTCCTAAAACCAGGATCTCTTGGGCTGGAGAGATGGCTAAGTGGTTAAAGATGCTTGATTGCATAGCTTTTTGGCCTGGGTTCGATTCCCCACCTCCTAGGTAAAGCTATATGAACAGTGGTTTATTCACATTGGCAAGAGGTCCTGGAATGCCTTTGCTTTCTCACTTGTACTCTCTCTCTCTCTCTCTCTTTCTCTTCCTGTCTCTCTCCTAACAAATAAATAAAATATTTTTAAAAATAAAGTAGGCTCTCTTGATCTACTTAGTATTTTTGAAAGATTCCATATCTTGCCATTTTCTGTTTCCTACAATAAGCAATTGTATGTGATTTAGCTAAGCATCATATATATTCCTTACTATTTAAGGAAAAATGTATTGAGAGGTTAAATAGCAAATGAAAAGTAAAGAAAATGCAGTTAAGTGCTTACATTACTACAATGTTCTTTTTTCCCTCCCTTTTGAAATAATCAGTATTGAAGTAGAAATATGGGCTGTAGGTATTAAACACTATCATTGTATAGAATCTCAGTTTTAAGTGTTTTGACCCACAGAGGGAGAGCTTAGGGACCAGCCCACAGTAACTTTGCCCTGCTCCTGTGTGTGGCTGCAAAGCCCTGCCTAAGATTCACAATCAGCTTTTACTATAAATACTGCTTACACCCTCTATGGCTATCAGTGCCCATGTGGGTGGTCAGGATCGTGTGATTAGTCAGTAGCCAATTTCATTTTAGATTTGTGTACTAATCCTTATTCAAAGTTCAGGACCTGAGGTCAGATTTTAAAGATCATTTCTTCAAGGCCAAAAAGCCAGAACATGGTATGTGCTAAAAATAATCACTGAGACTTCTAAATATTTATCACTGTCAATGATTCTAATGCAATTTCTGCACATTTCCAGTCAAGGACTCTTTCATGTGACACAAGGATTTTTACCTACCACACACGTGGAAGTGGCACCAGATCTAGACTTGCTGGAAGCTCAGGCATATCTCTTATTCTCTACTTCATTCTATCCCCTGTAATCTGTAGATTGTTTTTTAAATTTTTTATGAGAGAGCTGGAGTGAGAGAGAGAAAGAGAACTGGCACCCCAGGGCTTCTAGCCACAGCAATCTAACTCTAGACACTTGTGCCACTTAGTGGGCATGTGTGACCTTGTGTGCTTGCATCATCTTGTGCATCTGGCTTATGTGCGATCTGGTGAGTCAAACATGGGTCCTTAGGCTGCACAGGCAAGCTCCTTCATCACTAAAACATCTCTCCATCCACAGTAGATGTTATTGAGTCATGGTGTCCCCTACCCCATCCCCACTGAGCCACTAATATTCTAATCACTGTATCTGGGATTGCTACATATGATGATAGCTCACAGGATCTTGCAAATTGAATTGTGTCCCCCCCCCCCAAAAAAAAGGGTATGCTAAAGTACCCATGGTCACCATATTTGGAAATAGGTTCTCTGCAAATGTACTCATTAACATGAGGTTGCTGGGGTGGGCCCAGAGCCAATGTGACTGGTGTCTTCCTAAGAACAAGCTATGTAAAGACAGAAGCACAAGGACATCTCTCGATGCAAGCGGAGGGGTTTGGAGAGAAGCAGGTACAAACCCAGGAATGACAACTGTTGAAACTGCCACCAGAAACTAGAAGGAGGCCCGGGAGGGATTATACTGAATCTTATCAGGACCAAGGCCTTGCTGACCCCAGCCACTAACCCCGCTTGACAATAACGTCGCTGTTGTGTTGAGCCAGCAAGTGTGTGCTTTGATCCGGCAGCCCAAGGAACTGAACTCACCTGGTACGAAGGCACTTAGTGGACATGATTACGTTAAGGATATTGAGGTGGAAAGATGGTCTTGATTATCTGGTGGCTGCAATATACTCACAAGAGTCCTCAGCACAGGAAGACAGGAAACTCAGAGTCCTAAAGGATAGGGAATATGACAATGAGAACAGAGGGCCAGACTTACAGAGAAACTTGTTAGATGAGATAAGATATGTCGTGAGTTTTGAAGGTGGGAAAAGAGGCCTTAACCCAGGAATGCAGTATGTCTTTCTATAAGTTTGAAAGGGCAAAGCAGTGAGTTTCCAACGAGAGCCTTCAATGGTTACCTGGCCTGGCCAGCACCTTGATTTTGACCTGTGACACTCATGTTGGACTTTTGTTTTTACTTTGAGAGAGAGGGGCAGAGAAAGAGGGAGAGAGGCAGAGAGAGAGGGAGAAAGAGAGAATGGGTATGCTAGGGCTTATAGCCACTGCAAATGAACTCCAGACTCGTGTGCCCCTTGTGCATCAGGTTTATGTGGGTCCTGAAAAACTGAACCTGGGTCCTTTGGCTTCATAGGAAAGCACCTTAACCACTAAGCCATCTCTCCAGCCCCATGTTGGACTTAAATTTTTTTTTTTTACTGGTAAATTCCATAAGTATAGACAATATATAACAATCATTATCCCTTCCCACCACCACACTTTTCCCCCTCCCATGTCTATCCTCCACCTAATCCCTTCACATTTCCAACTAGACTCTCCTCTGTTTTGATGTCATCACTTTTCCCTCCTATTATGCAGGGCCTGGGTAGGTGCACCAGGCACTGTGAAGTTGGGGATATCCAGGCCGCTTTGTGTCTGGAAGATAGCATTGTAAGCAGTTTTTCCTTTGGCTCTTACATTCTTTCCACCACCTCTTCTGCAATGGTCCCTGAGCCTTGGAGGGTGTGATAGAGATGTCTCACTCAGTGTTGAGCACTCTTCTGTCACGTCTTCTCAGAGCTATGGTAAGTTTAGAGTCATCCAGTAGTCAACACCATCTGAAAAGAGGAGTTTGTTTAACCACAACTGAGAGCTGCATTCATATATTAGTATAAGTGCTTAAAGAGGGGAGTTGGGTGGGCATAATGTATGTATCTAGCCAGAAAACATGTAGCCCAGGCTACGTCAAATCCACTCTGTGGCCTAGGATTTCCTTCCTGGTGCTCCTGTCTCTTAAAGCCACTGCAAATGAACTCCAGACTCGTGTGCCCCTTGTGCATCAGGTTTATGTGGGTCCTGAAAAACTGAACCTGGGTCCTTTGGCTTCATAGGAAAGCACCTTAACCACTAAGCCATCTCTCCAGCCCCATGTTGGACTTAAATTTTTTTTTTTTACTGGTAAATTCCATAAGTATAGACAATATATAACAATCATTATCCCTTCCCACCACCACACTTTTCCCCCTCCCATGTCTATCCTCCACCTAATCCCTTCACATTTCCAACTAGACTCTCCTCTGTTTTGATGTCATCACTTTTCCCTCCTATTATGCAGGGCCTGGGTAGGTGCACCAGGCACTGTGAAGTTGGGGATATCCAGGCCGCTTTGTGTCTGGAAGATAGCATTGTAAGCAGTTTTTCCTTTGGCTCTTACATTCTTTCCACCACCTCTTCTGCAATGGTCCCTGAGCCTTGGAGGGTGTGATAGAGATGTCTCACTCAGTGTTGAACACTCTTCTGTCACGTCTTCTCAGAGCTATGGTAAGTTTAGAGTCATCCAGTAGTCAACACCATCTGAAAAGAGGAGTTTGTTTAACCACAACTGAGAGCTGCATTCATACATTAGTATAAGTGCTTAAAGAGGGGAGTTGGGTGGGCATAATGTATGTATCTAGCCAGAAAACATGTAGCCCAGGCTACGTCAAATCCACTCTGTGGCCTAGGATTTCCTTCCTGGTGCTCCTGTCTCTTAAAGCCACTGCAAATGAACTCCAGACTCGTGTGCCCCTTGTGCATCAGGTTTATGTGGGTCCTGGAAAACCGAACCTGGGTCCTGGTGCCTGGATGATAGTCATGTGCCAGTACAATCAGTTTTGTGTGGTGCTGTGGATAGAACCCAGGGCTTTGTGCTTGCTAAGTGAGCTCTCTACGAGCCAAGCTATATCCCCAGCCCCATTTTGGACTTTAGACCATAAGAACTATACTACAATAAGCTAATACCAGGCAATGCCTTCTCCGGTAACTTCTAGGCTTTATGTACTAAAGAACTCATTCTTAAATCTCTTTCAGTGTTTTTGCGGTTAATTAATTTTAAAATATTCTAAGTAGTCAATATCAAATTCTTTAATTAGTGAATACATTATAGGATCAAATTATTTCAACTATATAAGGACATGTGGATCAAATTGTATTCATTTGTACTCTGGAAGGGTGGCTATCCTATGGCAGCTGTCTCTAAAGTGTACACAGCACAGACAAGCCCTATCTGAATGCACTTTCCTTCATGATTCAAAGCAGAAAGACAGTCCTGGAAATATCCACATAGCTACCAGGACAAAAATAAAATAAAATAAAGGCAAGTAAAAGGAGCCAGGTATGTTCTTCCATGAAATATGTACCCCCAACATCCTGCTATTCACCCACTGAAAACGTCATGGAGTTTGCAGGATACGGCCCGCTTTGTTCGTGGTAACTTTATCACTTTGGATCAATCATGGTGACTAATTTGCACCCTAGATGCAGCATTAGGGCACATTAGGGCATTTCCTCTTTCAGGACTGGAGACAGATGCTCCAAGGATGATCCTCGCTAACAAAGTGGCATCTGGCATTTAGCATCTTGCTGTGACTGATTGCCTGATATCTCACCCCAACACGGGCTCCAGGATGTGAAACGGTTCCGCTGTCCCAATGATCCCAGTGAGACTGCAGGCAGTGCGCATCTGAACAGAGAGAAGAAAGGAAAAACAAGAGTTAGAGTAAAACAAGATCATGAAATTGATTTTCCATGAAACCAAACCTAAACAAGTTTCAAAAAGACTACATGGAAGCCCTTTGTGAGATACAGAAAATGTAATAGGCTTGTGTTGAAAACAGACTGCTGTCTGGGGTTGTTGTTTCTAAAGAAGAAATGTATCCAGGAAGATTGGTCAAAAATCACAGCTTTGGGGGAGGGGCAGACCAAGAAGGCAATTCTCAATACAGCCCCACCCTTAGCATGTGCTATTAGAGAAGAGATGTAGCCAGTGTTCACAGTGATAAAATTGAATTCATTTTATCTTACTAGGAAGTCAGGAGAATTTTCTGAAATAATATATGTAAAGTACATAGCATTCTGACACAGAAGTATATTTTTTAATATGTTTATTTATTTATTTTTATTCATTTATTTCAGAGAGAGTGAATAGGTACACCAGGGCCTCCTGCTATTGCTGCAAGCAAACTCCAGATACATCTGACACTTTGTGTATCTGGCTTTCCATGTGTGCTAGGGAATTGAACCTGAGCGGCAGACTTTGCAAGCAAATTCCATTAACCACTGAGACATCTCCTAGACCCCAGTTATATTTTTAAATGGTGAGCATTTATTGATTGGTTATCTTGTGGCAGGGTGCTGTACTGAGTGAATGACTGACATTGCTGACAGAAATACACTTTATTATAAGTGGTTCTGAGCAGAGAATGCCTGAGCTTCCAGCCCAGCTCTCACACACTTTCCACATAACTATGGAGGTGTTACTTCGTTTCTGTGGGCATCAGCTCTCTCATTTTCATAGACCTGTGGTCAGTGAACTCAGAGACAGTGGCTGGCACATCATGAACCTGCAATTGCTACTTCCTTTTTCCTCACATTCCTTTTCTACAGATCCTGTTTCCAGATCAATTTTGTCAATGAAGACACAGTTGAAAGAGTGTGGTGAGTGAGCTAGGAAGCCAGGATTTAAGTAGAGGTAACCTCTTTTACAGAGACTTGGGAGGTGGCTCAGTGGATAAAGCAAACACTTACAGTGCAGGCAAGGGAATGTGAGGTTGGATCCCCTGAACGCATGTAAAATCCATCTGTGATCTCAGCATGCCTGCAGCAAGAACTGAAGCAGAGATCAGAGAATGTCCCAGATGCTCATGGGCCAGCTGTCTGGCAAATACAGTGGTTGGTGAGGAGAGACGCTGCTTCAGATGAAGTGGAAGACGGCCTCCACACAAACACCATGACACACGCATGTTTACATTCATAAACATGAATGTGTACATGCACCCATGCAGATACACACACACACACACACACACACTGGGATAGTCTGAGTGTAAAGTACCTCCCCTATGAGTTCATGTGCTTGAATACTTAATCTCCAGCTGGTGGTACTCTTTTGAGAGGATTTGGAACCTTCAGGAGGTAGAGCCTTGCTAGAGGAGGGAGGTCTCTGGTGAGAAGGCCTTGAGGTATGCTAGTCCCACCCCATGGGACCTTTCTCTTTCTCCCTGCTAATATGATGGCGTGACTCGAGCTTCCTGAAAGGCCTTTCCCACCATGATGGATTCTGACCTCTGAAAATGGAAACTGATTGAAACACTTTTCCATGACCTGCTTCTGGTTGGGTACTTGTTCCCAACAAAGAGAAAGTAACCAATACACCCACCAAAAAATAGATAAAAATAGGATTAAATTAAACAATGGTGAAATTCAGAGCCTACCAAATCTATTTTGATATTTTTCTCTCACGCTTTCCAAAATAAAATGGCTTTCATGACCTTAAGAACCTACTTACTTTTTCACTGTCATGTTTGTATAATGTGAAATAATATGAACACCTCAGCTAGTGGTTAGAATTTATAGGTAGATGATGCAATATGCCCTATATTGATTGCCGAGCCTGGCACATGGAAAGCCTTCAAAAAAAAATGTTAGCTACTTGTGGTAGTTTGAATATATGTCCCCCAATATATTCAGTGTTTTACTAGTTATAGTTTGCATCTGCAATCACCTTGCTAGAGGCAATGTCACTGGGGGCCGGTCTTAAGGTGTGGATTTGAGATTCCATTGTAAAGATATGCAAATGTGCCTAGCAGGAGTTACTGAAGTGTGCTGTGTGACCTTTTGGCTGTAGTTTTGCTCTGTGTGCTGTGGTGGCTGGTTGGTTTCTCTCTTTCTCTGCTTGGCCCTGTGGAGAGCAGGCCGCTTCTCTTGCCATTATGGAACTTCCCCTGGATCTGTAAGCTTCAATAAATAATATCCCTTCCTCCATAACTGTGCCTGGTCTGGAAGTTCATCTCAGCGAACCTGAAGCTGTCTGCAACAGTAAAGTGGTACTGAGGAGTGTGGGGTAAGATGAACCTGACCGTGTGGATATTCGTCTTTTGGAACCTTTGTTTTGGAGGAATGGGCATGGACTTGGTGCTTGCAACTGAAGATGCCTTCTGGAGTGGTAAGCCAAGTTTTATGGACTATTCTGATGAGAGTTTGAGAATGCTAAGTGCAGATAGTACTGAACTTCGAGGCTTGGTTTATGAGGTTTCTAAGGGGAAGGAAAGACTGCAGAGGACTTTGTTGGAACTGGGCTACTGGCATAAGGGATGGCTACATTCTGCTATCCAGGCCCAGAAAGTTTGATCAAGGTTAAATTTGTAATGGACTGATGTGCTTGGCTGAAGATATTGGACTGAGATTTTAAGATTTTAAGTTGGAAAAACTCAAGCAAGTTAAAAGCAGAGGCACTGAGACTGGTTTTAGGTTACTGGAGCTGCTATTGTCAACGCATTAGCAATCTTAAGGAAGGTGGAAGGAAGGTGGCCCGACTTGATTTACATTAAAACAATGGAGAGGATGCCTGAGGAAAGACTGTTAGAAATGCAAACTCTTTGGAAAGAGTTGACTGGAGAAGGAACCTGCTTTTCAAGGCTATGGTTTATTTTGTCCGTGGATTTAGAATATGGCTGTGTCCTGCACACCTGGTATTAGTTTTGGAAATATGAAAAATGCATGGAGTGGTCATGAGTTGCACACGGTTCCAGGAGCCGCTGCTGAGATGTGGCATGAGGCAGGGCATGAAGACCCTCAGGAATAGGCTAGAAGAGCCTTTTGGAAGATGGACCGTGGTTTGCATGGAGACCTGAAGATGTTTTGGATATACCAGGACTGTGCAAAAGGGCTACCATGGAGTGCAGTGTTGGCATGGGATGAAAGTTTTCCCTGGCGACTCTGCCCAGTTGGAGGGGCGGAATTGGAAAACCTGGAGACTGTCAGTCTATAGTTATATTGAACTTGAACTGCAGAAGTTTGATGACTGCTGATGGTGGTTGAGTTTGCTTTGTTCTAGTCTCTCCTTGCTATGACTTATACAGGTTAAAAATGTTTACTCTGTGCCTTTACATGTTGAAAGTATTTAACTTGTTTGATTTTACAGGACTCACTATCTTAAGTTGGTCAAGACTTTGAGAACTTTTGAAATTGGACTGAGTACAATTTACAATATGTAATAGTTATAAATCTTTTGGGGTCCAGGAGCTAAATATATTGGGGGCCAGGGGTGGAATGTGGTAGTTTGAATATATGTCCCCCAATATATTCAGTGTTTTACTAGTTATAGTTTGCATCTGCAATCACCTTGCTAGAGGCAATGTCACTGGGGGCCGGTCTTAAGGTGTGGATTTGAGATTCCATTGTAAAGATATGCAAATGTGCCTAGCAGGAGTTCCTGAAGTGTGCTGTGTGACCTTTTGGCTGTAGTTCTGCTCTGTGTGCTGTGGTGGCTGGTTGGTTTTTGCTCTCTCTTGCCTGGTCCTATGAAAAGCAGGCTGCTTTTCCTGCCTTTATGGAACTTCCCCTGGATCTGTAAGCTTCAATAAATAATATCCCTTCCTCCATAACTGTGCCTGGTCTGGAAGTTCATCTCAGCGAACCTGAAGCTGTCTGCTACACTACTATAGTATATATTATTGGTAAAAGTCCTGAATTCCAGCAGCCACTTAGTGCTCTACCACCCTTTGAGAAACTCAAGACCATGTATAAATCCTCTGTGCTTATATGTGACATTGTTCTGGGATCTGTCTGAAAGAGCAGCCTGAGTTGGTTCTGGAAAAGCACTTGCCTCTTGCAGAAAGAGACAATGCCCAACTTTCTCAGCAATCTACTCTAGGTTGCATTTAATAAACAAAATGCTGGCTGGCCAATGTCAGTATTACTGCACCTGGGAGTGTGCTGGCTTATATAAGAGTGATTTTCTTCCACTCTGTATTCTTCCACCACTGTGGGCTGGGTGTACTGAAACAAAAGTAGTGAGTGACATCATAGCTCCCAGACACTAGCTGGGAAAGAAAAAGGGTTCAAGGTTAAGCACAGGGTGAGAACTATCAGTAATAATAAAACTGCACAGCTTCCACCAGGGCAAAGTGTATTCTAGGGACCACTTGTATAAAAACTCTTCTATCTCACACATGGTGTTGAAAATGATGGTGAGATAATTTATTTCTCATTATCAGCTTCAAGTGTAGTGCATGAAAAATATGAGGTTTTTTTCTCTAGTTGCTTGCCACAGCATCCTTAAGAAACTGATAAGGAAACATTCTTTCTTCAACACATTCTTTTAGTGAAGGTCCTTTATGTGCCAGAAGCTGCAGAACATGAGCAGACTTTCCTCATGAGCTGGCAGTGTCCTTTCCAGTGTACATGAGTGCAGCAACTACCATTTTTTTATTTATTTATTTATTTATTTATTTATTTATTTATTTATTTAAATGTGCATTATCATTACTATTAACAAGACATTTTGTATGAGTACATCATGTGTTGGTACACTCTTTTCCCCCATCCCTGCCCCCATTCCATTGGGGACGCTTGTCAGTGCAGTTGCAGGGATTCTCTCTACATGGGCTTTTGCTTTCTGCACTGTTGGAGCAGTCTTCAGTTATTTTTTTTGGCGGGAGGAGGGAATGCCTCTGGGAATGATGTCTCAACCTGTGGCTCTTCCACTCTTTCTGCCCCCTCTTTGGCAAAATTCCCTGAGCCATGGTGGGTGAATATTAAGTCAACTTCAGTGGTGAGTTCTTAGGAGCCTCTGGATCTCTGCTTTGGTAGGTGTTGAGTATCCTCACCCTGGCCCTGATTGTCAGGAAGAGAATGGAAGCAACACTCTTGCGCATCTCCCCATTCCTCTGTGGATTCAGCTGTGGCTTGGCTGAAGTTCAAGGGGTAGTTTATCTCCTCCAGTCTCGCTACCTTCTGAAAAGGAAGAACAGAATTTCTAACAGAGAGTGAAGTTGGCATAGTTTAAATGGAATAAGCATATTCATTTGAGGAGAATTCAATGTATGTAACCCCTCTTTTTTGTAATATATTTTATTTTTATGTATTTATTTGACAGAGAGTGAGAGAATGGGCATGCAAGGGCCTCTAGCCACAGCAAATGAACCCCAGATGCATACACCGCCTTGTGCATCTGGCCAACATGGGTCCTGGGGAATCAGTCCTGGGTCCATTGGCTTTGCAGACAAATGCCTTAACCACTAAGCAATCCCTCCATCCCTGTAGCCTTTCTTTTAGTCAAAGACTAATGAGAGCTTGACACTGGAAAATATAATCATTATCTCCATACAATTCTGCTCTATTTTGCAATTCCAAATGTGGGTTCCTTTACACTGAGCAGATCTCTTAGACAATCAGAAAGCTATTGGTTACATACTAGGGCTGTGTGCCATTATTTCACTGGTGTGTACATCGTGTCAGGGTGTTTGCTTCTGAGTAGTTTAGACTTCTGGTTGCTCACAGCTCAGACTGTTCTTGGCTATTTTTCCGTAATAGCTCATGTAGTACTTTCCAGCAGTAGATAGGCTAACTGTCTGGGAAATGGCTTTCTTCTGAATTCCATCCAGGTCTCCCCATGCTCTCTGTCAGCAGCATATGGTGTCTTTAGCAATAGGGTCTTAGCTTTTGCCTCAGGCAGGTAATCAACTCTTTGACAGTCTTGATTTGTAGGTCTCTCCGATCAACAGCTCAATGTGGATAACCAATCTCTGGTACTGAGAGTTACAGGTCAGAGACAAACTTTTTTTTCTTTTATTCTTAGGCTTCATCCCACCTTCACCAGAGCCCTACTTTTCAGGTGCTCCCCCCTTACTCCTTTTGAGGGTTATATCTTTTAGGCTAGCTCCAAGGATAAATGTTTCTTTGGTATCAGCTAATTTTGAATTTATTTTTGTGTTTGTTTTCCCCCTCCTTCCTCTGCCTTCCCCCCAAACTCTTCCATCCCTATTGTCTGAGCCTTGAGTTGCCTGTCAGGTATGACAGCAACTAGAGCAGGTCCAGGTTAGGAACCACAGATACCATGTGGTGTTGGTCTTTTGGTAATTGGATGAGTTCGCTGAGTATGATCTGTTCCAAGTCTGTCCATTTTTCTTCAAATTTCATTGTTTCATTTTTTCTTACTGCTGAGTAGAATTCCATTGTGTAAATGTACCACAACTTGTTATCCATTTATCCAGTGATGGGCATCTGGGTTGATTCCAGTTCTTAACTATAATGAACTGAACATCTATAAACATGGCTAAGCGAATATCTTTATATCAATGCATGAAGCATTTAGTATAACTAAATAAGTAATAAATAAGTAAGGGAATAACTGTGTCTGTTGGTAGCTCTGTGTTCATCAATTTCAGAATTCTCTGAATTGATTTCCATAGTGATTTTAAAAGTTTGCATTCCCACCAACAGTGGATGAGGGCTCCTCTTTCCCCACACCCTCCCCAACATTTGTTGTTGCAGATTTTTTTTTTTTTAATGATTGCCACCCTTACTGGAGTAAGGTGGAATCACATGGTTGTTTTAATTTGCATTTTCCTAATGGTTAGGGATGTTGAATATTTTCTTAAGTGTGTGTTAGCCATTTGTAATTCTTCTTCTGAGAACTACCTAGTCAGTTTTCTGCTCGACTTTTGGAGTGGATTATTTGATTTTTCATTTTTTAGTTTTTGAGTTCTTTGTAGATTCTAGATATCAGGCTTCTGTCAGTGGTATAGCTGATGGAGATTGTCTCTCATTCAGGGGATTACCTACTGGCTCTGCTTACAGTGTGTTTGTCTGTGCAAAAGCTTTTTAGAGGGCTGGAGAGATGGCTTAGTGGTTAAGTGCTTGCCTGTGAAACCTAAGGATCCCAGTTCGAGGCTTGATTCCTCACTACCCATATAAGCCAGATTCACAAGGTGGCACATGCATCTGGAGTTCATTTGCAGTGGCAGAGGCCCTGGTGTGATCATTCTCTCCACCCCCGCCCCACCTCTTTCTCTCTCTGTTGCTAAAACAAACGACAACAAAAAGCTTTTTAGTTTTATGAGATCCCATTGGTTGAGTGATTATGTAATTTCCTGGGCTACTGGAGTTTTGTTCAGGAAGTCTTTCCCCATTCCTATGTCATGGAGAATGCCTCCTATTTTTGTTTCCAGTAGAAGAGTTTCAGGTCTTATATTGAGGTCTTAAATCCATTTCGACTTGATTTTTGTATATGGAGAGATGAGTGGGTTTTATTTCATTTTTTCTACATCTGGTCATCCAATTTGTCCAACACCATTTGTTAAAGATGCTGTCTTTTCTCCAGTCTACATTTTTTGGCACCTTTGTCAAAGATCAAGTGCTATAGTTACTTGACTTAAGGTCTGAGTCTTCAGTTCTGTTCCATTGGTCTATGTTTCTGTTTTCATGCCAGTACCATTCTGTTTTTGTTACTGTGGCTTTGTAATATAGCTTTAGATTAGCTATGGTGATATCTCCACAGGTGGTTTTTGTTGTGGTGGTTGTTGTTTGTTTGCTTGCTTTTTACATTCATAATGGTGACTCCATTATCCTCCTCCAGGTCCTCCCTCTTCCAAAGGGACCCTCATCAATGGGGAATGTGGGTCATGCATTGTGGGGATAGTCAAGAGTTATGGGGGATAGGCCAACAGGGCTCCAGCTGACTCTTCCATTCTTTATGCCATCTTTTTGCAATGGACACTGACCCTCAAAGGTGTGATACAGAGATTTCAGTGCTGAGCACTCCTCTGTCACTTCTTCAGTCTTACATTTGATCAAGTCTTCATTAGGCTTATTCAATCGGTTATGGAGATCTTCCATTTCTTGACTCACCTTAAATTCATTCATAGCTCCTTTGAGGGTTCTAACATTTTATTCAATCAAGATAAGCCTACTGTGAAAAGCTGAATGCTCTAAGAGATGACTCTGTTCAACTCATTGACACAATTATTGGTTTTTTGATGGTTTGCTTCCATTTCAGCAATTCTTTTGATCAAAGTCTCATTGATTGTTGTGTTTTCATTTTGGGATTGAATTTCTGTTGATTTCGCTATGATTCCATTGGAGGCTTCCATTGTGGGACTAGGCATCCTTGGTAGAAAACCATTTTCTGATTTCATTGGCTTTTTTGCATTGTGGTCTGCCCATCTTGAGGAGATGCTTTATTCTCTCAAGAAGGAAGAAAGTTTTTGTTCTTGTAGGATCTTCAGAGGGTGTTCTGTTTTAAATGTGAACCAGACTGGTGTACTGGCGTACTATGGATTATAACCACAAATGTGCAGATTGTGGAGATTTCAGGTACATCAAAGGTACAGGGGGAACTGGGAGCTCTGGCCTACTCACTCCACTTGAATGTACTCTTCAGCACAGGGGGATCATGGGTTATGGAACCAGAAGCCAGGAAACTGGAGATCCAGAGGCAAGAGGCCAGCTCCAACAGTGGCTCATATACCTTCTGACTCAGGGGAATAGGGATGCCAGTGCCCAGAGGCCAGTGAGGATACCAAAGCAAAAGGCTTGCCTCCACAGCCCTAAGACAGGGAGAAGGCCTCCCCATGCCAGGCACAGGGGCCCTACTGGGACCAGGGAACAGGGATCTGGCCTACTCACTCCGTGCTACATGCACCGTCCATCACAGGGTATCCAGGAATTGGGGACCCAAGGGCACTTAAATTAGGATGGTGGAGCAAGGGGCCTGCTTCTGTAGCAAGCTTGCAGGGTCCAAGCATCCCCAAGCCAGTTTCAGGGGTCCTATGGGGACCAGGGAACTGGGAGGAGCCAGAGAACAGGGATCTGGCCTACTAACCTTGTGCCCAGCACACACACCCTCCAATGAAGCATCAGCTACCTTCTTATTGCTTGGACAAGATACCTGACCAGACACAGTCTATAGAAGGAAAGGATTTATTTTATCGCTTACAGTGTTGAGGGGATGTTTCCTCTCCACAGTGGCAGGGGAGAAGTAGAGAGAGTGAGCTGGACATTAAAATCCCAAGGCTCAGTCCCAGCAATAAATTACTTCCAGCAAGGTTAAGTCTTCTAAAGGTTCCACCAGCTGGGGATCAAGTATGAGATTTAATCACAAGCACATGATGCTATGGGGGACATTAACAGTCTAGTCACCACAATTGGGTTTCACCAAACTGTAATGGAACCTGGGTTGTTTGAAGGTAAAACAGTGAGGCAAACACAGCCTTGATGAACAGAGTTTTCATGTATCTATATGGCACACAGTTCTGTGGGGCAAGCGTGGATACGTCTTGGCTAATTGTCAGGAAAGAAGAGAGAACCAGAGAGCTACACCCTATGATGGAAGGAAGGGTCGCAAGCTTCACACATGCTTCATGGGGTAAAGTGCAGAGAAAAGAGCTACTCAAAAGTCATGAAGTAGCAATATATAACTCAATGGATCACATAAAAGAGAACAAAGTACAAGGGGACATAGATGGGGAAAAGAATGGGTTTGGTGAGAGTGGCATGGGAGAAAAGGGGTCATGAGTGGTGACTCATCCTATATATGTACATCATTGTCAAAGATAACTTAAAAATAAATTCAAAGCAGAAAAAAATCATAAACTGAACTCTGAAAGAAGGCAGACAATTGTCATCATAAGAAAATTCCTTTCTTTTCACTTCCCTTTTTTGAATGGTCCACTAATATTTCCATAGGATTCTTCACTAAGAGGAAGACCCTCTTGCTGACTCTAAGTTATGTGTAGTCCCTTTATCTCTTGACCAGAAATGAGGTGGCTAAGGAACATGGCTCAGGACACACTGTGGACACAGGAAAATGCTGCAAATAGAGAAGTCCAGAAGCAGCTAGAACTTTGTACACAGGAAAGAGCAAACACTATTGAGAAAAGTAAGTCTTAGTGGATCATAAATATGCCAGCAAAGGCTCTCCTCTATAATATTGTACTTCTGCACTAGTAAAGTAATAGCAACAAGCATAACAGTTTTAATAATGGTAATCTAAGTTAATCAAGATAATAAACTGTGACCCACATAGGACTGAACCCAGGCTTTGTGGGACACACAGCTTGTCTCATCTGGGGTCTCTTCTTAAAGAAAACAGTCACGGGCTGGAGAGATGGCTTAGTGGAGGATGCCTCCTAAACCTAATGACGCTGGTTCCAATCTCCAGCGGTTCCAATCTCCAGGTCCCACATTTAGCCAGATGCAAAATGACGCAAAGGCACAATACCGCACTTGCCCACAAGGGGGTGCAAGCATCTGGATTTCATTCACAGCAGCTGACAGACTGCTGGTGCACCCATTCTCTGTCTCCCTCTCCCTCTCTCTCTGTCTGTCTTTCTCTGTGTCCCTCTAAAAATTTTTTTAAAAAAAAAAAAAAAAAACAGTCAATAGAATGCTATTGCCATGGTACCTCTGCAGTAGATTTAAAATACAGGACTTCCAGTGAAATGCAAATTTCAGACAAACAATAATTTTTTATGTCTATCTCATGCAAAATCTGGCACATACTTAAACTAAACATATGTTCTTTTAAAAAAAATCTGACATGCAAATTGAACTGGGTGTCCTCTATTTTTTCCCTAAACCTAGAAACCTTGCTGCTAGGGCTTAAACAGAGGCTCAGAGAATGTGAGAGGAGCCCAGAGGTGAAACCCCATTAACTTCCCAGCAAAGCTGTCCCCAAACAGGTGCTGCTAATTGCAGCATTTCACAGCTGCAGAAATTGAGGCCATGCTTAGCCTACAGTATTAGATGTGGGGAAAGCACACATTTAAAAGGATAAAATTCAGAGTCATGGGCAAAAGAGGGAATGAAAGAGACACGAGAGAATAGGGAAATGAATTAAAATTGTTCTGTCTAAATAATAACAAGGGAAACTTTTGATGACTGACTTCATGAAAGGAAAAGCATAGCATCTTGGAAATGAGAGCGAGGTGGTAATTTAACTAGTCCAGTTTGGTTTCAATATGTGAATCCTCTCAATGACGTCCAAGCCAATCAGCACTGGCTATTTTAGTGTAGGATACACCTCAGCTCCCAAAACAAGTAGGAACCCCCTTTCCTACTTGTTTAATCTAAGTTAAATGAAATTTCTAACTTCCAGGCTATGGCCTGTTAGCCTTATGGGAAATTGTATGTCATCATTACTAAGGCCCGTTTCCTCTCTCAGGGTCCCTTTAGAGTTCAGAAGGTTTTAAAGATGGAATCTACGACTTTTCAATTTGTCCCAGTTGACTCTAACAGCCCAATTTTGAGCTATCCGTAGTTCCCACACATAAGTATGTTATTCCCTTCTGTGCCCACAGAGAGCATGGTGTCAAGACTGGAATTCAGCTGGAATTTCTGGATGCATCTTTCCGCTCTGGAGCTCCACCATCATGCTATCATTGTGGTCCAGACATGGCCAGTGTCACCTCAAGTCCCCCTTCAACTCTGACCTTTCTGCTTCTCAGACACTCTCTTGCCCTTTGGATCATGAGGTTAGGGGTGGGAGAGAGGAACCATCACAAAAAATTAATATATTTGATTTTATATATATATATTAAATAATGTATATCTCTGAAAACCTGCCTTGTTAGGAAATTCTCTAATCCTCGGGGCAAGCTGTTCCCTCATTGACTAATTCTGAGAGGTTGTATCTTATCCACTTGTCTCAGTTGAACCCTCAGCAACAACTTTAACACAAAATATTGCATAAAATAAGTGCTGAGAGCAGCATTCTGAGGGGAAGGAGGTAGGCTGCCCTGGTGCTGGAGGAACAAGGTCTTCGTTAGCTGTTGATGTCTGCCTGACAGGAAGCATGGTGGTACCTGGCCCCACAAGGAACTGTCGAATCCCCCGTCTAATCCATCTTCTCACTAATAATCCTTCAAAGATGTGAAGACTTTAGATTTGTCATCCCTGCAAGCTAAATAACACCTACTCCTTTAGCCATTTATTGTCTGACTTGGTTTTAAGTTCTCTCCTAAATTATTTTCTTTCTTCTGAGTCTATTTTAATCTCTTTCTTTAGAGTGTAGAGGTCAGACTTGATCACAAAAATATGCAGATACCTATGAGGGAAAGGCAGGTCTATTCACCTTTATCTCCTAAAATAATTCAACAAGTGGGATTATGGAATAGAAAAGCAACATGTATTTAATTTTGAAAGAATGGACTTGTTAATTTACTTCTACTTCTTTAACTTTCTATGCCTTCAAAGTGTGGATATCTCTTCTCTATCTCTTTTTTTGTTTATTTTCCTCACTATACTAGTTACGACTGATTTTTTTTTTCATTTTATATGTGCTTCTCTTTTAACTCCTTAAATGAGGGAAGGTGCTCTTTCAGCCTCCCCACCAGCCCCTGAAATGCCCCTAGAAACCCGGATGTTGGCTTTGAAGTTCTCCATCTCTCCAAATTAGCTGCAGACACCTAAGATGCCAAATTTCGGGGCTATAGATGACTTTGTTACCCTATGGGTGGGAACCAGGATAGGCACAAACTTATATGCTGATGTAAATGAGTAACACGTGTGATCAAACACTGTGGGACCATCTAAGAAGGGTGCCTGTTATTCATGGAAAATATGCAAGTGACTAGCCAGGAGTCCCTTGGAATTCTCTTTTTACTTTTCCTTGTGTATGTTTGCATGTATGTGTGCGTGTTTGTATGTGTGGAAGGGCACACGTGCATGTACAAATACACTGTGTATCATTCCCCAGGTGTTTTCAACCTGAGGATGTCTCCATACCATGAGTTCACCAAGTGGGCTAGACTGACTGGCCAGTGAGCTCTGGGGGTCCTTCTGTCTCCACCGCCCCAGTGCTGGGGTTACAAGAGATCACCGCCATACCTGGCTTTAAAATGTGTACTCTGGGGATCCAGCTCAGATCCTTATGCTCTCAAGGCAAGAACTTTGTTGATTGAGCTAGCTCCCTAGCTCTCCTTTTATGTACATAGTCATCATTTATTTCATGTGAGGAGAGTATTTCCCGAGTCTACAAAAAGGGTAGTTTCGTTCCTGCCAGTACAGTGATGCGATTTACTATAAACAATGAACGAAAGTATCAGCTCTGGTGCGAGGCGTCTCATCGAGACTTTCACCCGCTGAAGCCCCTTCACAATAGAACTTCTGTGGTGACCTGGGGGGAGTACAAATATGAGATTGTAGTAGAAAGTAAAAGGCAAGGGGGGATAGACTTTCAAAGGACAGTTTTCAGATCACAGGAAGATGAGTAAAGACAAGAGCATGGGGAATGAGGCTGGACTTGCTCCTGACCTCCTTCCTCAGCTGTCTTTTCATACATTGTGGATAAGACAGGGAAGCAAAGAAAGCAAACACCTTGGGCATGATGTGAGCAAAGTCCTGGAGGCATGAGAACAGATGACTGTGGAGATAAAGAAGGCCAGCATTCTCCAAGGACGGACGAATTCACTGACTCTGAAAGAACCTTGTCATTTGGTTGCTTTGGTTTCAGAAATTACCCTGTTGACAATGCTTAAAAGGTGGAAGGCTGAAGGCTACAGAGATGTTTCGGTGACTAAGGGAGTTTGTTTCACAAGCCTGCCAGCCCAGGTTCAATCCTTAGCCCTTACCCAGAGCAGCATGCAAAGCGGTGCATGCATCTGTAATTCCAAAGTGTCTACAGCAATGGGAGGCAGAGCTGGGAGAACCCGGAAGTTTGCAAGCCATCTAGATTGGCCTTCTCAGTTGCAAAAGCAACTTGTCTCTGAAAGAAGGTGTAAGAAGAAAATCAACACTCTGAGGTTGTCCTCTGACCTCTATACACTCACCATAGTACACACTTGTGCATGTGTATGCACACACATGCACATGTGTGCACACAAACACATAGAAGATGAGTAAATATTTTTTAAAAGATTGAGAGGGCTGGAGAGATAACTCAGTTGGCAGAGTGCCTGTTACGAAAGCACGATGATCTGAGTTCAGATCACCAGCAGCCATGCATGCCTGTAATTCCAGCCTGGGGAAATGGAGACAGGCAGATCCGGATGCTTGCTAGTTAGCCAGTCTAGTGCAGTTGGTTACTTCCAGGATCAATGGCAGATTTGGTTTCAAATAAAGGAAGTGAAAAAACAATTGAGCAAGATACCTAACAATGACCTCTGGCCTCTACATAAATGCACACACTTACGTATGTGCACTTGTGTGTGTGCGTGCATGCACACATGTACATACAGGCAGATATGAAGGCAAATATGTCAAAGGGGTATGCGTAGGCTCAAAATCTTCTAACCTGTCCTCAACCATACTCAGAAAAGGAGCTTCATAAGGCAAATTCTATTTGGTATCATTGGATATTTTTTCTTCCTTACCTAAACTAACACCAGTTGCTGTTCTAAATAACATAAAATGGGTGTTGTATTAATAACAAAAATATTGCTTACAAATTCCAGTGAGGCAAATAACTTCCTGGTTGTTTGTTGTCAATTTCCTGAGATGATCATTGTGAAAAGTATATTAAGCCTATTGAGATAGGCTCTAGTTGGCTGTTACTTGATTCTGCTGGGTCCTTTTACCCTGGGCTGTTCCTAACACAGAAGATTCACAGTAAAGGGGCCTGTGGGGGTATCTGCCATTTACCCCCATGTTTTCATAAATGGAGGCAGCCAAGCAAAGAGCACAGCTGTCACTTTTCCCCTAACATGCGTAAGGGGTGGGCACCACTGGAGCAAGGGCCAATGTGACAGGCAGGCTGCCTCATGCAGCAGATCTAAAATCTTATCATCAGCAATTTGAACTGTTCAGGCAAGTGCAATGCTTTGTGTAGATAGAGAGAGATCCTGCATTTTCCCTGACTGTTCATCAGTTCTAAAAGCTAACCTGCCATGTGCCCACTGTCTCATATTATTTGAAATGGTGAGTGATCAAAAGAAGATGGCAACAGACTAGATACAAGGAAATATTCACTTGGGCCAGAAGTCTGAAGAGGTTTGTTGAATCTTCTTCCCCTGTGCATCCTCATGTTGCAGATTCCAACTGGAGTGGAAAATGCCAGGTTGTTCAGAGAGAAGGTTGTCCTTGTAATGTGTCTTGGCCAATTGGAAGTTGGCAGCATGCACGCTCTCTTGAGAACTTCTTCTTGCCAAGCTTCTAGGACCTTCCCCAAGACCTAAAGGATGGGCCAATTGGACAGCATGTCGCTAAGCACACAAACTTTTCACTGCACAGTCAAGACTTTTCACAAGTCAGTGTTGTTAGCAAGTATGAAAAACAAAGAAACCTCACTCTTGTCTACTCATATTATTCCAAATGTCACCATCGTGGTCTCCTTACGAGTGAAAAAAAAACACACACAAATTCCCTGTAAAACTAAAGCTAATTAAGAGAGACAGTAAAAGTTAGAGGAAAATAACAAAACACAGAGAAAGCTGCTTTTTACAGATTAACCAAAAATTCAATTGTGGTCCTTAGAGGAACTTAACCTTTTGTTCAGGATCAGTTATAACATCATTAACTTGATCCAAAGAATTATATTTATCCTGGGCACAGACTAGAAAAGGTCAAGAACTAGATTCCCAAAACTTTTAAAGAGAAAGATATGTCTCTAAATTACTAGATGAATTCAACCTTTTGGAAAAAGCATTTTGTAATCATTATGAACGCTTTTTCAGGTGAGGGCTGATTTCTAAATACTTGGCTGGGAAGCAAAGGTGGAAATTGTGTGAATGCCCACTTCACTTGAATGTTCCTAAAATGATTATGTATAATTTAAAAAAATACCTTTGCAAAATATTCCACATCTGGTGATAGGGTCATTAGATAAATTAGACTAATTATGATTTTACAAATACAATTGTAAATTAAATAAAGTATCAAGAACAAATATACTCACAGCTGTTTAAAAGAGTTAGTTGCTTAAAAACTTCACTTATCACAAAATAATATAAGGAACAATTACCAAGTGACAAATGAGTGATGATTATAGAAGTCATAGGAAAAGGGCAGAAATATTAAAACCTCTGAAAAGTCACTATCAAACAGGTCACAATAAGCCAAGGAGAGTATAACTTGCCTAATTTTTTTCTGACATTGAGGTCAGTAATAGCTTTTGGACAGATGATGCCAAGATCCACAATCAATGTAGCCATTCGGCACAATTGCTGAACCTGGGGGCCAGAATATATTCATCCAGGGGGTCGTTAAGATTTAATTTATTTTCTTTCTTTCTTTTTTTCTTTTTTCTTTTCTTTTTTTTTTTTTTTTTTTTTTTTTTGGTTTTGTGAGGTAGGGTCTCACTCTGGTCCAGGCTGACCTGACTTCACTATGTAGTCTCAGGGTGGCCTTGAACTCTCGGCAATCCTCCTACCTCTGCCACCCAAGTGCTGGGATTAAAGGCGTGTGCCACCACACCCAGCATTTATTTTATTTCTTAAATATATTTTATTTATTTGAAAGAGAGAAAGAGGCAGAGAGAGAGAGAGCCAGGGCCTCCAGCCACTGCAAACAAATTCCAGACGCATGTGCCTCCTTGTGCATTTGGCTTACATGGTCCTGGAAAATCGAACTGGGATCCTTTGACTTTGCAGGCAAATGCCTTAACCACTAAGCCATCTCTCCATCCCTGTTTTAATTTATTTTAAAAGAGAATGCTTTATTATATAGTATTGGTATATTCGTCTTAATACCAAGGCAATCAGGGAATAAAACAATGAACACTTTTGTTTTCATGGAAGAAGAA
This sequence comes from Orientallactaga sibirica, assembly GCA_036365145.1. Classification (NCBI taxonomy): domain Eukaryota; kingdom Metazoa; phylum Chordata; class Mammalia; order Rodentia; family Dipodidae; genus Orientallactaga; species Orientallactaga sibirica. Next base: position 6,712,760 of record JAEOAD010000027.1, read on the forward strand.
TCTCCCAAAGGTGGAAGCAACCAGGACCCATGAATTCATGCAGTGGCTCTGTCTAGATTTTTTATAGGAATTCTTTGTGAATATGTTCCCTGGGTAAGTGGCAAGAATCAACCAAATGGAGGTGAAAAGAAGAAAAAACTGGAGGAGAAATGATATAGTATGTGGTGCATTCATAGGGTCTAGAAAGTATTTTATATGTGATGACAAGAGCCTAATTTTTATCTTGAGACTGGCAGGACTGAGGTATTATTTTTATTTTTTTATGAGTGAGAAAGAGAGAGCAAGAGAGAGATAGAGAGAGAAATTAAGAGAGAGAGAATTGACATGCCAGGGCCTCCAGCCACTGCAATCATACTCCAGATACATGTTCCACCTTGTGCATGTGTAACTTTGTGTGCTTGCATCACCATGTGCATCTGACTTATGTGGGACCTGGAGACTTGAACATGGGTCCTTAGGCTTTGCAGGCAAGTACCTTAACCACTAAGCCATCTCTCTAGCCTGGGGCTGAGGTTTCAAACTGCTTACTATCAAAAGCCCCATAGCCTTCAGCACTGTGATAGCTGCTCTTGATTGTCAATTTGACTGCATTGAGAGACACCTAGGAGATTAGTAACACACATCTATAGATGCTCCGTGATGGCATTTCCAGAAATGATGGGATCACAAGTATTTTGATACTATAAGTGGTTTAATCCATTGATGGTTTCAAAACAAGAATAGACCAGTGGGAGGTGCTAGAACTGTGGAAGATGGAGACTAGGTAAAGGAAGGGTGTCACTGGGACGTGCCTTTGGCAGGTATATCTTGGCCAGGCCTTTTAATATGTTGGTCCCCAACATTACAGCCTCCATGAGGTGAGCCACTCTCTGTGCCACATATTCTGCTATCATGTTGCCTTGTGTCACTCCAGGTCCACAATGAGGGGGCTAGACACTCATAAAATGAAACTTCGACAACCAATGGCCAAAACAAATGTTTCTTCCTTTAAATGTTTTCTCTCAGGTATGTCACAGCAACAGAAAACTGACTAGTACTAGGGGTGTGCCACCATGCTTGGCATTTACATGGGTGCTGGTGATCTGAGCTCAGATGTTAAGGCTTGCATGGCAAGTGCTTTATGACCAAGCCATCCCTCCAGCCCTACACTTCTAAACATCATTGTAGATGAGGAGATCCCTGCTCGTACCTCAGGTGCCATGAGAATAAAGATGAGCTACTTTGTGTCAGTGTTAAACTCAATAACTGCTAGTTCTTGGGTGCTAAAGGAATAATATGTGGGACTGGAGAAATGGCTTGGTAGATAAGGCACTTGCCTACAAACCCAAAGGACCCAGGTTCAATTCCCCAGTACTCACATACAGCCAGATGCACAAAGTGGTGCATGTGTCTTAAGTTCATTTATAGTGACTAGATGCCCGGGCATGCCTATTCTCTCTCTTTCTCCATTTGCCTTTCTCTCTCTCAAATAAATACAATATTAAAATGAAATGATATTTTATTGCTCCAACTCTGCATTAGTACATTTAATACTACATTTAAATTGTGTAAAATTTTATTCGCCTACCAGTGAAAAATGATGAAAAACACCGATGTTTCAGGGCAGTAGTCACTAAAGTCAGGAATTTCCAAGTGCTTGTCTCCCATCTCTCAATATCTCCAGGTGACCTGCATCCACGTAGAAAATATTCATCAACCTAAATGTAAAGTTTGGCTTAAATTTTTTAGTGTAAAATTCTCCTTTTTAATCTGAAATTTTGCTGCAAGCTTTCTGAAAATGAGGTGAGGAGAGGAAGTGCTGCCTGAAATGCAGGGTTTGGAAATATTATATGCAACTCTTTCAACACGTGGAAAATGTAAATGGCTTGATATGCTTTAGTGAGCATTCTGCAGGACATGTGATGCTGTTAGCTCCGTGGATCTTACGTGTTCTTGTCCCATCCTGTTTAACAGGTGCAATTTATACCTCTTATAATAAGCAAATGGGAGAATATTAATTGTTAGGCCCTGTAAGTCACACCTTAACTAATTTTAAATTCTTATTAATATATGAAATTGTGGTAAATTTATTCATTTTAGAAATTGTTCTAGGTTATTCTGTGTATATTTGACCTTTTAAATTAAGTGAATTATATCCTAACTATTTGCATTATTATATCCATAATGGACAGATGATTGAATTTTATCAGTTTCCCCCCCCAGCAAATCATATATGTATATATTACATTTAAAATCATCCCATTCTTCTTTTTTTATTCCAATTTACTCTCTTCCATAACCTCTCTCACATACTAGTAATGATTTTTCTCCAAAATACAGAATCTCCATTATCAGTCCAAAAATATTACTGTGGCAAATTCATTAATCATCTTTCTTACATATGTATATTCCTGATACGTAATCCATAAATATATTGGGTATAGTCTAGTCACTTTCACAAAGTTCCTTCTCTCAATCTCATAGTGAAAGAAATGACACCTTAGAAGACAGTGGTAATCCCTCCAGTGCCAGTCACGTCATTGCTAATCAGGGACAGCTGGTTCTTCTTTTGCTAATAGCTAACCAAGTACTTGTATGTTAACCTAATGTATGTAGTCACCTCAGTGACTAATATAGAACTTGAAAAAACACAGACATTCTGCCCCAAGCCATCGTCATTCTATAAGGCCATACCATTTATTTTCCCAAGTCATTGAATTCCATTTGACCTTCTCCTCTAGCTGCCATTATCTTTAAACCTTCTTTTTTAACCTTTGTCCTTGTTTTCTTTCATACATGGCCACAGCTGACCTCACTCTTGCTCCTTTTTTATTATTATTATTTCTTCAGAACAATTTTGTTAGCTTCCCAAGTCTCTATGTTGTGTTTAGAATAATCTCCCACCCTGAGTACACACTGTCTTCATTTTTAACTACCTTCAGAAAGCCCATTTCTGCTGGGAGCCTCATTATGTTAATTTTCCTGCCAGCTACATTTCCCATGCTTTATTCCCAGGAATGCTGTCCTGGCCAACTCAAAGTGCCAAAGCTTTAGAAGAAAGATGCTGTCTGTTTCCATTTCTTCTAAAGCACCATGTCTGGCTCTAAAAATATTATCTTCCATCAAAATAATATTCCTCAGCTTAGTGTCAGAGCCTATTGCCCAAACTGTGGCCAGATCTGCCAAGTCAGCGTCAATTGTTCCTTCTGGTAATTTTATCCAAGTTTTCTAGAAGTTCTAGGGCCAAAAGCCCCCCAGAAGGTGAAAAGGAAAGGGAGCTATTTCTTATAATAAAGGATAAGAAAAGCCATTGCACATACCATAGGGTCAGTTTGTGCTAGCAGCAAAAGGACTGAGTATCCTTCAGATATCGAAATGAAAAGATGGGTGATTTAATAAAGAGTTCTGAGCCATCACTGGTCTTATCTCTCATCCCTTTCATTTTTAGAGATATTTTAAAGGGAGTTCACATAGTAGTAGTAATCTGCCATCAGCTTGGTCTTCTAGAAAATCAAGATACCCAGAAATTCTTTTTTTTTTTTTTCTTTGTTGAAACTTCTCTATTAAGACAGTCATTGCTCAAAATATTCCCCAGATCCTCAATCCTATAGTCTGTGCTCAAAACCAAAAGTAGTATTTTCACACACACATACACACACACACACACAGGAAGATTGTTCTCAACCTAATTTTCATTCCACTTATGCTCAAAAGGAAAAGGTCTCTATCCATTCACGGTTGTCTGTGGTATTTTGTTTTATGGAAACATTAGAGAGATGAGCCAATTATGCATGACTCCATTTAGTGTGATTGTCTTAAAATACAAACTTCTGAGTTTTTATAGCCTTGAACTAAAGAAAGAAAAATGTGTGCCACCTAATTCCAGATATTCTGTAACTTACAAACCTCTAGACATAAAATTATTGAGTCCTCAGGGGAAGAAATAACCTAAAGGGGGGGACAAGAAAAGCAGGCCATTCAATGACAAAGAACAAAAATAAAGACTTTCATTCCTAAACAAGGTGGTTTTTGTTTTTAGATTTAATACTTGCCCTTATGACTTACTTGTTTTGGCTATGTACATGTGTGGTCAGAAGTGGTTTTCTTTCTACTATTATTATTTTTATTTGAGAGAGAGAGGGAGAGAATTGGCCTGCCAGGACCTCAGCAACAGTAATTGAACTCCAGACACTTGTGCCTTCTAGTGGGCATGTGTGACCCTGCGCTTGCCTCACCTTTGTGTGTCTGGCTTACATGGGATCTGAAGAGAGATTGAAGGTCCTTAGGCTTTGCAGGCAAGTGCCTTAACTACTAAGCCATCTCCCCAGCCCAGAAGTGGCATTCTCAACTGAATCATATTGAAGGTGCATTATTTACTAAGCTGTGGTAGGAATTGATAACAATATGATATTATATGTTATTATTTTCTTGAACTGAAGTCACAAACCAAAATGCCTTCCAGGGCCATATGAGGCATCCTGTTATACTTCACAACTCCAAGGCATCATTCATTCATGATGCATCCCGCATCAGGGCAGCATAGGAATAATAAATACATGGAGCCTTGAATGCCAGTGGCACTATGACAGGTAGGGTGAACTTGTAAAGTGGCCCCAGACAAAACAATAAGAGACAGAGGGCCTGTCACCACATTGGAAGACACAGCTCTTCACTGACAAAACCAGTTCATTCCTGAATGACAAAACAAGTCAGTTCATTCCTGAATGACATTATAACACAGCAAGATTCTATATCCGGGCTGGAGAGATGGCTTAGCGGTTAAGGCGCCAGCCTGCTAAGCCTAAGACTGCTGGTTCCAATGTCCAGTGGTTTTGTTCTAGCCAGATGCAAAGTAGACTTTGCCGCACTTGCCATGCATCTGGACTCACAAACTTCTATCTCTGTCTATCTCTCTCTGTTCTCTAAAAGTAAAATAAAAAATAATAAAAAAATTAAAAAAAAAAGATTACTATATCCTTGCAATATATCTGTTTTTCTTTTTGGTATGGAGGGGGTTTAAATTCTCTCTCAAATATTCAATTTTAAGGAGAATTTTTAAATCAAAAGACAGTATATCCATGAAGTCCATTATACTCCCAATGAAGTTAAAGCATTACTTGTATTGTCTGTTAATATAGGAATGTGATGTCAAATCTGTTTCCAAAGCAATATATGATTTTCAGATCCAAATAAAGTTTTTACTTAGTTTAAGAAATCTACTTTTCTGCATCTTCTTGTTCAACAAGGTGGGATGGACCTTACCTGCAAAAAGGTTGCAGTTTAGAGAAGTAACAAATATATACACAAAGGACTGTAGCAAAAGGAGTGTGTGGTGTTGCTACTCACCGGTTGGTTTTAGAATATGGTAGGGGTTCAGAGAAGAGAGAGAGATTTGAAGGTAAACAAAGAAAAGGCCTTGAAGACGGACCAAGGCAAAGTGGCATAAGATGGCATCCTGGGTCTAGGCAGATGACTCAGTGGATAAAGCAATTGCTGCACAAGCATAAAGACCGTAGTTTGGATCCCCAGTATTCACATAAACCCCAGCAGGTGTGGTGGTCAGTTTGTAACCCCAGTGCTCAGGAGGCAGAGTCAGGGATCTCTGGGGCAAACTAGCTGAGTTGGCAAGCTCTGTGTGCAAGTGAGGGATCCTGCCTCAGTCAAGGAGCTGGAGAGGGATTAAGAAACAAACTTGATGTCAATCTCTGGCCTCCACATGCACACACATGCACCCACAGACATGTGTCCCCACACATGCAAACACACATATCTACATGCACACAGACATACAACTGCAAAACAAAAAAGGAGAAATCACAGCGCATTAAATTAGTGAGGTCAGAGAAGCACGTAGAGGCAGTCCTTACGTGAGCCACGGGGCAAAATCACCAGCAGCGTGTCAGGGAGAAGACAGGGTCTACATAAGCGAGGAGAAGATGAGCACACACTTACCTTGTTGCTGCTGCTCCTCAAACCTCTTTCCTTATCCCATGATTGTCTCACATCAACAGTTAAGTTTTCAAACTGTTTCCACTTTCTATTCACATTTAACATCCTTTATTACCTTATGCATGTCCATGTCTTCAAATGTCTCCCTCATTCTGATGGCATCATAACCAGTGCCTCTGTGGTAGTTTGAAGAGCTGCCCAATATCTTCAGTGCTTTATTAGTTTGTTGTTTGCATCTGCAGCCACCTGGCTGGAGGCAGTGTCACTGGGCAGATCTTAAGGTGTGGCGGTAGGTTTGAGATTTCAATCTAAAGATTTGCAAAGTGTGCCTAGCTGGAGTTCCTGAGGTGTGCTGTGCTGTGCTGTGTGGCTTTTGGCTTGGGGCTTTTCTCTCTGTGTTTGGTCCTGTGAAAGCAGGCCAGTTTTTTCTGCCATTATGGAACTTCCCCTGGATCTGTGAGCTTCAATAAACATCCCTTCCTCCATTACTTTGCCTGGTCTGAAAGTTCATCTCAGCAAACTTGAAGCTGTCTGCTACAGCCTCTAATTCATTTCCTGAATGCCAGATGGGTACACGAATGACTGCGTACCATCTGTACTGAAGCTTAGCGGCAAGAATCATGAAATCAAAAGGACTGGGTGGACTTCTCAAAGTAATTTCTATAGACTGGGTAGCAGGTAATGGACGTATTTATTTCTCACAATTCTCAAGTCTGGAACAAGGAACCAGTAGATTGCATTTCTGGTCACAGTACATTTCGCCTTAGCTAGGGGCCTTCCTACTGAATCCTCCACATAGTAGCAAAGATGAGAGGTCCCTCAAAAGGGCTTTGTGTGAAAGCATTAAGCCCATTCATGAAGGCTCCACCCTCATGACCTCATTGCCTACTTAAGGCCTCATCTTCCAATACTTTGTGGGTTAGGATTTCAATGGATGAATGTTGGTAGGGATCCAGACATTCAGTCTGTAGCAAGTACTAAACCTGAGCTCCCAGTGCTGTCTTTCAAGTCTATTCCTAATCCAGCCTTCCCCATAGGAGTCCATTTATTTTTAGAAACTCAGACCTAAAGTTTTGGAACCATTCTTGACTCTTTTCTTTCTCAAAAACTCACAAAGAATTATTAGACAATCTGGTCTAGGCCAGCCTGGGCTTAAGAGTGAGCTCCAGGCCAGCAGGACCTACAGAGTAAGACCCTGTCTAAAAAGTAAGTTCAAATATGTATGTGCATATATGTATATGATGTATATGTATATAATCCTGTTTACCTGCCCTTGAAAATGCAACCAAAACTTGACCACTTCTCATTACATTTGCTGCTCCTCCTTGATGCAGTCATGTCACCTCTGACTTAGATTTCTCCCGTTAGTATCTTCCCAACAGGTTCCTGCTTGTCCCCTTATCCTCTAGAATATAGGATTATCAACAGAGAAACCAGAGAGATTCTTCTAGAATTCATGTCAGATCATGTCTTCCCCTCCCTCTAAAGACTAAAAAAGCCTCCTTGTGCCTCAGGAAAATCCCACTTCCTCACAATGGTGTACAAACTTCCATTCCTCCAGCTTAAGCTGAGGGCGTTCTCATGCCCTGTGGCTTTCTCCTAGTGGTCTCTGTACATATTCACTCTTTGCTGGAGACTCGCTCTTCATGGACACCCAAGCAAATCACTCACTTTTTGTCCATGTCCTCTATCCGCTGATGCAGGCTGACCATGCTACCTAGAATGATACTTTGTTCTGTCCCTTTGAGTACTTCAAGTCCCCTTCTTTGACTTATGTTTCTCTTCCAAAGACTTCACCTCTAATGTACATTGGTTATATATTCATCTTGTTTATTCTCAGATCCCTCTGTGATGCAAGCTCCGGGAGGGTAGAGACTTATGGATTCCAACCACTTGCTATGTCCCCAGTATAGAGGACAGTATCTCCAAGAAAAGAGGAACTCAGTAAATTATTGGTGACTGAATGAAGAGGAGCCTCAAATGAATGAGATGTTACAATTCAATTTGAAAATAAAAGAGTAATAAGCAGCTAAACTCTGCCCAAACCTAGCACTAGATTTTAGAGGCTGAAAGGGCATTCATTATAAGAGCAACTGTTGAAACCTCAAAGTCATAAAAATTCCCATGACCATGATAATTTCATCTCTGTTTACCTGTGGTTGATTGAATCAAGTCATTTGTCATTATGGGAAAAGTGAGTATGTTGGAGGAAAACTAATACTTAAGTTAAAATTCTTTTTCTAATAGTTAATGTCAATTTCATATATAAAATGAAGGGTATAATTGAAATGTTTATGGATTATAAGGATTAGCAATAATTATTAATTATATATAAAGGATACAGCAGGAAACAGGTGTTTATAAAGTCTTAATCCCTTTGCTTTAATAATTAATTGGGAAAGACTGAACATAGCCAGTCTTCTAAACTTATCTGTTTATATTTGCATAATTTATCTACTATAACTCTTGGTAATATTATGAGTAGAAATTATCAACTAACATTTGGCTAACATGCTCAACAATAAAGGTGCCTGCCATGCAATTCTTTTTGTTATGTGTCATTAATTTTTCTATGACCCAGGCTTTCAAATTCTGTCCTTTGTCTTTTGATTATCCCATCAATTTCCAATCTCTTTCCATTATCCCGCCCCTGGCAAAATTATTTAATTGAATTAAAATGTATTCATTTCTTTTTCTCTACTTCATCATATAGAAAGCCTTGAAAATTAATTTCAAAGCAAAAGAGGTTGAATGATCCTACATTCCACTCCAAATTGCCCATAGTATTTCTGCAGTAGCCAAGGTACAATTTGCCAGTGGTTCTTAAATATTTTGACCTCAAGGTCTAGTTATGCTCTTGAAAAGCTCACTGAGGACTCTCAAAGAGCTTTTGTTAATGTAGGCTATTTCTCTAGGTATTTACCACATATAAATTAAAGCAGAATTCTCTTTAACAAAAGAATGTACAAGGACAGATTCCTCTAGAAGTAGTAACAATGACATCATCACACATTGCATAACATCTGGAAAATTCTACCATATATGAGAAATCTAGAGTTTAGGCAGGACCTTCTTATGAATATCACTGTTATGAAAATATTTTCTTATGAAAATAATTTTCAGATAGCAAATATCCCCGAAGTGCCTTAGGAATACCTATAAAGGTTCCTGTGCTACCACTTGCTGAATCTATATCTAGTAAAACTATAACACAAATTTTCAGTGTTTTGACATAATGATGTTTTTCTCACATAATGTTCACAGAATGGCTAATTCTCTTCTATCTTGTAGCATGTAGCTATACCATTTGGAATGTGTGGCTGTAATTCACAAAGGGAAGACAGATGGTAAAGGCATCTAAGTGGCTTCTAACTGCTCAGACCCAGAAGTAGGCACATCACTTCCCTGTGCCAGAAAGGGACACATGGTCCCAACCTACTGCAAGAGAAGCTGGCAAGTTGGGCAGCCACCATAGTTACCTATTTTAAAACATCTAACAAAAAAAAAAAAAAAGTTCCTTCTCCAAGTACAGCATCTTACATCAAAAGAATTACATTCCATGCAGTCTGCTGGGCAGAATCCAGAGTCATGTTGCTCAGCCAGGCAGTGGGCAGCAGAGAAATGCAGACAGATTCAGCACCCAAAGTTCACTAAGCAGGAAAAGAAGTGGCTCAATCCATTCACAATGTCGTTCCCATCTAGGACTTCTCTGATCTAATGAGCACTTGCTACCTATGAACCAAAGCTGCATTTTTAGTCTCAATAATCCTAAAATTCTTGTGTATCACACACTATTACTATAACAATTTTTAAGCTGAGATAACTGACACAGCACAATGCTTCATTCAAGGTCTTCGGGGTTAGCCTAGGCATGCCTGGGATTTGAGTCTCGATCTTGCACTTTTTCATGAGATGGTCTCAAATTCATCCCTCTGAAGCCTCAGTCTCCAGAGTGCTGAGGTGGCATTTGCGCACCACCATGGCACTTTGAGCAGCTGGGCCTCAAAATATTGCTTCCCTGAGATAGTCTTGCCTTGAGATAATCCTTCATCATCACAAGCCTTTCAAAAATTTCATCAACCAGTGCTCAAATTGACAAGGAACATGCAACCTAACTGCCACCACCCAAGCCTTAATGTCACTTGGTGAATCAACTCTGAGTCCTTGCTCCATCTCTCTTGCTGGGTTTGTCTTAACTTCTGTCCCTGAGAGGGCAGGTGGGAAATGCAAGGTGGAGAAGGATGGATTCCAGAACCATCTCTGCGTGACAAAAGCCATGGTACCCATCTTACACTGCCTTCACTAGTTTTAGAGAAGTACAGAAACACAGCAGTCAGACAGACCAGTGTCAGGATACCTGAAATGCCACATATGATTGCTGTCCCCTTAGTGGAGTTATTTACCATTGGCAAGCTACAGATCCTTCATCTCTAAAAGGGAAAGAGTAGAAAACACAAATACTAAAGAGACAGCTTTGGAGATGCATCAGTGTGTAAAGTGCATGCCACACAAGCATGAGGATATGAGTTCAGATCCCTTGTTCCCATAAAAAGTGCAAGGTGTGGTGAAGGGTGCCTGTAATCTCAGTGCTGGAAAGGTAGAGACAAGGAATCCCTGGGGCTTACTGTCAAGCTAGTCTAGGGGAATTGGAGAGTTCTAGGGTGAGAATGACACCCTGTGTGGTGGTTTAAATGTATGGCCCCATAGACTCAGGAGTTTTTCATTAACATTGAGATGCAACTTGAGTCTCCAACATGTGGAGTCCTGTTAGGGAAGGGATGTGTCACTGAGGGTGGATCTTAATTATAGTCCTAAAGTGTGTTCATAGCAGTTGGAGCTCTGGCTGTTTGGTGCTGGATGGCTTTATGTTGTCTCTCTGCTTGGATCTATGGAAGTGAGCCCGCTTCTTCTGCCATGGATGGTGTTTCCCCTGGATCTGTAAGCCTGAAATTAACCTTTTCCCCCATGAGCTGCTTCTGGTTGGATGTTTGTTGAGCAATACAAAGGTAACTACAACACCCTGTTTTAAGGACTAACATGGAGACGAATAGAGGAAAACATCCAATGTGAACCTCTGGACTCACGCACAAATGTACATGACACACACATTTGCCCATACAAAAACACAGGATGCATCCTTAAAGATCTAAGTGTCAGATGTATGACTCCAACTCTACCTTCAACCCTCCTACACTGTAACACTGGGTTCCTAGGTATAGACACTTTATTCTGGTTCAGACTTTGATTCACGTGAGCTCACCAGCGACTCCTTACTACAGCATGCACCCTGATGAATATAAGAAGAAAAGCATTTGGCTATTATGTAACACTGATGCCTTATTTTATGAGATTTTATTCTTTCATCCTTTTTAAACAAGTTGAAACATGCACCAAGGCAGCATTTGCAAAGATGAAAATGCATAAAATTTAGACTGACAGGCTTTCATTTTGATTGGATTAGGTTGTCTGCTTCCTTCGTTTATGAGGTAAGAATGGGATCTGCATGATATGGTGCTAAAGAAAGGCCAGGATGCCAAGAATTGGAGCAAAGTATCTGTAATAATGTATTAATAAACTTATATCACTAAAGGAAACATCCTGAGGAAATACAATAATGGTAAACACAAAACAGGTTTTATATACAAGGTTCCCAGTATGAGCTTATTAGTGAAAACACTAATGGAATCTTAATTATCAAAAACTGGGAACTAAACATATTATTTAGGCAGGCCCACTTAACATATTTTATGATAAATCTGAAGATTTATCATGACATGATATCACTTAAGAACACAGCAGTGGTTTTCATAAGAAGTTTGTTCCTCATGCCTAACAAAGGGCTGGCACAGGAGTTAGGCAGTGTTTTTTAATTTATTTATTTGTAAGCAAGTGAGAGAGAGAGAGAGAGAGAGAGAGAGAATAAGCATGCCAGGATCTTTTGCAACTGCAAATAAACTCCAGACACTTGTACCACTTTGTGTATGAGGCTTTATGTGAGAACTGGGAAATTAAACCCAGGTTGGTAGGCTTTGCAAGCAAGCACTTTCAACAGCTTTCTAATCTCCCCAGCACCCAGTGGTAGAAGTTTTTAGTGCAGCTGTTGTTCAAGGACAATATCACCGGGACTCTGGCCTGTCTGATTGTTCACTGTCACTGACAACTCATGCCATTTTATTCTGTTTTTAAAGATATTATTTATTTAAGAGAGAGAGAGAGGATGGATGGGCGAGCCAGGGCCTGCTGTTGCTGCAAATGAATTCCAGATGCATGTGTCACTTTGTGCATCTTTCATTATGTGGGTACTGGGAACAAATTCAGGCCATTAGGCTTTGCAAGCAAGTGCCTTTAACCACTGAGCCATCACTGCAGCCCATCGCCCTTTTATTCTTATGATCATAGTCTCATAGGTGCAAGATGATTTCTGTGGCTTCAGGTATTCACCTGTTTTCAGGGCAAAAACAAAGGAGAAATACTGATATCAGAAATGCCTCTCTTTGTACCTGTTTCTTTTAATGGGAATTGAAATATCTCTCCCAGAATCAGCCCATGAGACATCCTTCTTTGTCCCAAGGTCCAGAGTGCTTTTGCAGAGGTTGACCCAGTGATTATTTGGCTTACAGCAGCTATGGAAAATTGGCAGTGGCCAATGAATCAAGAGGCTGCAAGAGAGAGACCACAGGCTGGTGAGAGGGAGGTAGCTGAAGGAGAGAGACTCTCAAACATCCATATAGAAACCTGGCCCTGGTTTGGGGACAATGTCACTACAATCTTGCCTCCACAATGTGATTGTGTCAGCTTTCTCCCCAAGTCAGATTACAGAGTAGGCTTGTGGAGGGATTAAATCCTTAAATGCAGGCTAAGCAGGGAAGCTGTTAGAAGCAATTTCAGGAGGCACGGAAGCTTTTTTGCTTACATGTTTTGCTTAAATACCCCAACTTTGTGAACTGTCGAAGGTCTGTGAGGTATCCTGGCTCTAAGACATAGTGACGTAACGTGAAGGTTAGGACTAGCACTCAACTTGAAATCTAAGTTGTCTTAGTCACCTGCCAGTATCTGATCTTGGGCTCGTTATGTCACTTTTTGACATTTACTTGTAAGATAACATTAAATAATAATTGTTATTAGTAGAAGCAGTAGCAATAATGTTATATTAATAACTGTCTGACTCTCTTATTCTGAGGATAAATATGGTCAAGTTTATAAAGTCCCTTCCCACCCGGTGCAGTTGCATGCACTGATCAGGGTGTACTGTCCCAATTTCTATCTTCTGCAAATCTGGTGCTTTAACCTCAGACACCCCCCCTTTATATGCTGGTCACACTTTGATCTAGACAACCGAATATGCCTGTATCACCTTGGGCTGATGTCCTGTTGCCCTCATCACCCTCCCTCCAATCTAATCATCCCATTAGAGCTACATTAATACTATGGCATAAACTTGGTAGCTTATAAACAATAGAAACATATTTCTTGCAGAGGCTGGAAGACAAAGATCAGGATGCTAGCATGTTGGGGTACCCGTGAGGGACAATTTCCTGGTGGATAGACAGTGATCTTCTTGATATTGCTTCACATGGTAGAAGGGAGAAGGGATCTCCCTAGGCCTTTTTTTTATAAGGTGCCAATCTCACTATTGAAGACTCCCTTTATGATCTCATCCCCTCTTGAAAGCCTGCCTCCTAAGATTGTTGTTCTGGAGTGAATGTCGGCCAATGTCACCCTTGTGTCCCTTCCTTTCCTTCTGCTCCTGACCAATGCCTGCATTTCCAACATGGTTTCAATACAACATAGAATTCCCTTTCTCCTGGAAACTGGAGTAATAAACCTACTACATGTCAATTTTCTAATGCTATGCTGTTTCTTTTCGTGTGTGTGTGTGTGTGTGTGTGTGTGTGTGTGTGTGTGTTTGATGTGTGCACATGGTTCATGTGGGTGTACTCATGTGTGTAGATGCACGTGTGCATATGTGCATGTGGATGACAGAGGTTGAAGTCAGTTGTCTTCCTCAATAATTCTCCAATGTATTTTTTTCTTTTGAAATAGGATCTCTCAATGAATCTGTGGCTCACTAATTCAGCCGGTGTTCCTTGGAGATCCTCTTATCACTAACTCCTCAGTGCTGGGATTATAAGTACATACAGTTGCGCCTTTCTCTTTTACATGGGTGACGGGGATCCAAACTCCAGTCCTCTTGCTTGTGTGGCAAGCACTTTCCCAACAGAGCCATGCCCCACGGGATAATAAAGGACAGGGGAGAAATCATGCTTCAGCCTTTGAATTGGGGCCACCCTAACAGTCCTGCCCATGGACAGCAAGTACACAGAGAAGGGGAAATCTCGCTGGTCATATCTGCCACAGGTGGACTTTTCACCAACTTAGCACAAGTAAGGTGGTCTTCAGCGGATAGGAGACATGGCACTGGGTCTTCTCCTGATACAGACCCTATAGAGACTCTTATGTGAGGCCCTAGGCAAGCTAGCCAGGCATGACTCAGTTATCCATTGTATTAATGTCCCTGGCGTTTACCCAGGTACTGAGGAAGCCCACCAAATCCATGCATTCTCTGTGACCCACTTTATTGCATTTTCAATACGGTTTAATAATAAAAAAAATTCTGCTGCCTTTTTCCTTTTCAAATTCATAGGAACCCAATAGTCTTCCATGAGGTTTCAAATATAATTGCCAGCCAGCCTGCACTACATCCATTTTCTCCTTTGTGTTCGGCAGCGATTTTCTTACACTGGGTGCTCAGAAGCACACTGCTTCTCCGTGCAGTCTTTCCTCATTGACCAGTATTACCTCAGTATTCTCCTCACTAATACCCTTTGTCGTCAAGCCTGGCTCATAAGACAGGCCAAGCCTTCCTTCCTTCATTCCTTTTTCTGTAACTTTCTGTTTGCTCTTTTTTCCTATTAAGAAGCAAATCCACCCATTCCCTTTATCACTTTCATTTTTCTGGTTACATACTTTGCAAAATGGTATTTTTCTCTCCTATGACTTTTCCCTTGACTAATAGTGCCTATTTTATGGACCCCTTTTTATAAAGTTGGACCTTACCTGGCTGGCTTCCTTCCATGACACAACAATGTTTCCTAAACATCTTTTCTATGATCCACTTTCCATTTTTATATCTTTTAAAACATCACCCCTGACTCTACTTATGATTGTATTAGAAGTTATGATAGCATTAAGTCATTAAAATCTATATAACCTACTTGTGTCATTTTACTGCCACACTGTCAGAGACCTTTGGAAATAACATCATCATGGAAAATTACTCCCATGCATATAGTGAAAAAGGAAAAGGGGGAGAAAAGTGGCAGGAAGAGAAAACAGAGACAGAACATTAAAGAAAATTACAAAATGTGTACCC
Organism: Orientallactaga sibirica; assembly: GCA_036365145.1. Lineage (NCBI taxonomy): Eukaryota > Metazoa > Chordata > Mammalia > Rodentia > Dipodidae > Orientallactaga > Orientallactaga sibirica. Next base: position 6,728,061 of record JAEOAD010000027.1, read on the forward strand.
AATGTGAACAGAAGAGTGGAGCAATCAATCAGTGACTTTCCCTGATGTTTATGGTCAATCAGAATCATTCTAGTAGAAAAAAATGTAAGGAAGGAAGAGAAGAGATGAAGAGAAAAATGAAAGACAGAAACCATCCTATTCCCTGTTTTCTGATAGCATTTTCTAAGTCATTTGTCTTAATTTGTGCTCAGTTTTATTTATTTCTTCAATAAATATTTATAGCCCATAGAACACAGAACCCCTGTTGCTGGTGCAAGCTCTAGCACCAAAAGTTGTCTGTACTATGAGGATCAGACATATATTTAATGACAATTGCCCAGAATGGTTTCTCACTAGGAAAGTTGTCAGAGAAGAGCTCCATGTCTTGCCGGAGATGGAGGGCCTCAGGAATCTGTGTTGGTGGAACAGGAGGCCAGAGCTTCCTGCGCAATTGGGTTGTTCCGTCATGTGGACCAGGCAAGCCATCATAAAAAGCCTCAGAAATGGGGCTGGAGAGATGGCTTAGCGGTTAAGGCACCTGCCTTCTAAGCCTAAGAATGCTGGTTCCAATCTCCAGTGGTTCCAATCTCCAGGTCCCACATTTAGCCAGATGCAAAGTGATGCAAGGGTGCAATGCTGCAAGTGACCACAAGGGGGCGCACACATCTGGATTTAATTTGCAGCAGCTGAGAGGCTGCTGGCGCGCCCATCTCTATCTGTCTTCCTGTCCCTCTCTCTCTGTCTCTCTCTAAAAAAAGAAAAGCCTCAGAATGTTCCCATTGGAATGGATAGAGCCTGATCTACCCAGAGGAGTGGGGTATCTGGAATGTTTTTAGAGTAAGAGACGAGAGAAACATGGTCTTGCTGGGCAGCAGGAAAGGAAGCAGAGATGACCAAAGCGATGTTAGTCAGGGCTTAGGAAATATCTCCTTCTCCTTTACTAAAAACACTTCAGAGACTATTTCAGAGTGTGTGTGCTCATGCTTTGCTTCTGGTCTGTGGTTCTTTGCATGGAACAACATATAAAAGTTTGATCATTTGGGGGTTTAGGGATTTAGTTGAATTACATTTACATTGTGTGTGAGTGACCTTAAGCAAGTTAATTTCTTCCCTTAGGAACAGTTTCCACAGCTGGAGAAATAGACATTAAGATGGCATGTTCAGACTAAAAAGTGGCCATTGCATCCACCAGTGGCAAAGAAATTAGGGTCCAATGTCCCAGGTCACACAACACTTTGGAAGCAGGTGACATAGTCACTCAAACTGCCAGCCTCTATGTGGATTGCCTGGTACCTATAGTGCACAAGTCACTAATTACTTTTTTTTTTATTATTATTTTTATTTATTTGACAGAGAAAGAGGGAGAGAGGGGGAGAGAGAGAATGGGCATGCCAGGGCCTCCAGCCACTGCAAACAAACTCCAGATGCATGTGCCACCTTGTGCATCTGGCTAATGTGGGTCCTGGGGAATCAAACCTGGGTCATTTGACTTTGCAGGTAAACACCTTAACCACTAAGCCATCCCTCCAGCCCACTAATTATTTTTAATATTTGATCTAGAATTTATTTACAAGGAGAGAGAGAGAGAAGGACAGGGAGAGGGAGAGACTGGTCACACCAGGGCCTCCTTCCGTTGCAATTGCAATTCCAGATGCATGCACCACTTTGTGCATCTGGCTCTAAATGAGTGCTGAGGAATCAAACATAGGCCAACAGAGTTTGCAAGCAATCACCTTCAACCACTGAGCCATCTTTCTGGCCCACCTAATATTTTTAATATCTTCCCTACCACTCATCATTCTTATTTGTACTTACCTGAGCAGGGTGAACTCTTCAGGTAACTGTATAGGTAAGTATATCTAAAATTATAACCAAAGATTATGAAAACCATGTAATCTAGAATCTTTTACATTCATCAGAGATTTATTGCTGGGAGCTACACACAACACAACAGACATATTGATTGGTATTATGTCTAGAAGCAATTTGGATGTCAGGTTCAAGGTCAGAGAGTCCACAGCAGAGCAGGGACTCATTTAGAATATGCAGAGTTAGTTGCACACAGAACTGGAGAAGAATGCGCCGATGTGCAGACTCCTGACTCCTTCACTCTGGTGACCCACAGTGGACAACACAATACAAAGTATAAATGGAACCCCTTGAGGTAACTCTAGTATAAATTTGATAGAGCAGTGGAGCTTGCATTAACGTGTTTTCTGATGCTACTAATGCAATACACAGAATGGGCAAGTTAGGCAAAAAATCAAGTTTATTCTGGCCCATAGTTGAGATCAAGTAATAAACATTTGACAATAAATGTCAAATTTATTAAATGGTTTTTAAAAAAGTGTTGTAGGGGCTGGAGAGTTAAGGCACTTGCCTGCAAAGCCTGAAGATTCAGGTTCTATTCCCCTGTACCCACAAAAGCCAGATGCACAAAAGGCAGCATGCATATGGAGTTAGTTTACAGTGATGGGAGGCCCTGGCATGCCCATTCCGCCCTCCCCCACCCCTCTCTAGTCTGTTTCTCTCTGTTTGCAAATAAATAAATAAAAAATTGAAAGTCTTGTGAAAGAGACAAGACAATGTAATTTGGAGACCTGGCTGCAATGTAACTAGGGTAAACTAAAAAGGTAAAATTGTGAATAAAAAAGGTAAGATTGTACTACAGCCAGCAGCTTTTTGTAGCCTGAGATTTGAAATGGAATCACGAACAAGTTCTCTTGTGTAGATGTTGAGCACCATGGGAAATTCGGCCTGGGAGTCATAGTGCTGGCATAAGGTTGTCCTTTACAGTGGGCAATGACTGCTTCTCACCCACCAATTCATTCTGCACTTGGTGGTTCCTCCAAAGTTTATAATCATAGCCAAACCTTGGCCATGTAGCCTGTATGCTAGAGAGGAGACTGATGCAACATGCCATGGAAATTGAGCACAAGGCTAAAGATCAATACCAGTCAACATAATCCTTTGTCTTACCACTGTATTAACTCATGGCTATATCCAGAAGAGAGGAACAGAAGATGCTATTTAGTAAAGATTTCTAGAAAAAGACTATCATAATTTTCTTGCTTTTCTATGGTAGGCTGTCAGGATCTAGGTATGGCTTCAGGCATTTATTGAGGATTACCTGGGAACCACATAAGCACACTAAAGTCAGAGTACAGAAAACCCCAGAAGTGGGGTTGAGGAGAAAGCACAAGGAAAAAAGTGATTGGGCACAACTCTGAATACCTGAGTTCAGATCCCCAGACCCCATGTAAAAGCAGAAGCTGCAGCAGGGTACTATATAATTTCAGGGTACCTTCTTCAAGAATGGAGATGGAGAGAGGAGAACTTTCCTGAAGCATTAACCAATGAGAAATCCTGCCTCAAAGGAGGTTGAAAGAGAGGACCCACTCAAGAGTTTTCCTCTGACTTCCACACATGCATCATGGCACACATGTGTCCATACTCACACGTACAAACACACACATTAAATAAATAATAAATAAATGAATGAATGAATAAATGCTGCAGAGGATAAACCCACAGCCAGATCAAAGACAGAACAGAGAATCCATCTCCAGAAGTTCCATTCTGTGACTCGTAACTGGAAACATTTTAGTTAATAAGCCAAACAAAAGGGAGTCATGGACAAGAGGCCTGTCTTGTGATTCTCCCTCATGTGAAATGTCTTATTGCAGCAAGCCATCCCTAGAGTGAACCTGCCTTTATTAAACACAACTTATGTACCCAGTCAACACGTTGTATGTGGGTGCATGTGTGTGTAGCATAGAAGCAAGTTCTTAAATCACTAGAAAGGAGATATTTCCAGAAAACTAAAAATAGTGGAACATATTGAATTAGAAATGAAAGGTGCAGATGTTACAGCAGGCTCAGGAGGATCAATTCTAAGGTAATTTAGGGGAAGGAAATGACAGACACTCTCAACCTCCAGCATAGTAAATTGTTTCTTGATTCTGTTTAATGAAAATATTGCACGTTCTCTTTTTTTTCTTCTGCAATATAGTCTATGGATTTTCTTCTCCTCTTTTTCTTTTACTTTTTGCATAGATTTGGTATTTTTGTTTTTAATAAAAGTGGACGTGTTTTTGAGAATTTCTATTGCAACAGCAGGGCTTGAACTTCAGGTCAGCTGAAAGGAAGAGTGTGTGCTGTTTCCATGGAAACCATAGCAGTATAATGTCAGGTACTCAGAGACATCAAGAATGAAGGGATAAAATCCTTGCATCATTTTAATAAACACGTCCTACTTACCATTATTTAACCACAGTCTGCGTACATATGCTCCATCCTTTTAATAGCCACTCTTCATAAATTTCTTTTGACCATATGTAACCTTTCTCGGTAGGTCCTGATTATGCTGCTAAGTAAATGAAGATGAAAAGAATGCTTTCATTAAATTATTATAAATACCTTATTATTCTGAAATCTCACTAGACATATATGCTTTAATTAGAAAACAATACAATGGGGATGACTCACTGATAATGGTTAATTTAACTCCACAGAGACCAGCAGATCAATTAAGAATAAGGCTTTATTTTCTCCATAATTCCTCATCTTGGACTACAGATTCTATTTTGAGTTGTTTATAGTAGAAAAAATTCATATGAATTGTTTTACCCCATCCCCACTGGTACTAATGTCATAAGTAAATGCTCTAGCAGTATTACATCTGTGGGAGAAAAAATAGTGCCTCCAAGTCTCCGGGTCTCTGAGGCACTGAGGGATGTCATCAAATGCTCACCAATTCCATCTTATGGAAATTGGCAGGAAGATCTCAGAGGCAATGTCGTGAAGCAAATGCCTGCCAACATTTGAACCTTGCTTCTTTTTGCTCTTCCTTCTCACAATGAACAGGTAACTTCTCAACTGTGGTCTTCCTTCCATATATCTATAGTATCAAGAGAGAAGAATGAAAGAGAGGAGGAATGAATGAAAGGAAAAAGAACAGAGGAAAAAGATAAAATGAGGGGGAAATGAGAGTGCTAGTATACCCCTCTAATCCCAGCACTGGGGAGGCAGAGGCAGAAGGAAAACTCCAAGTTCTAGACCCGTGTTGTTTACATAGCAAGGTCAAGGCTCCAGAGGCAAAGACAGCATCCCAGAGGCCAGCTGGCTAGCCCTCGAGCTCTGGCTTCAAGTGAGAGACCTTGTCTCAGAAAATGAAGTGGAGCGCACTCGAGGAGGAAGACAGCCACCGTCAACCTCTGGCTGCCGCACTCACATACACACATTCTCACAGGCATACAAACACACGTGCCCACGGAACCTTGCGGCATAATCTCACCATTGTAGAAGAGACGATGAGATTGTGTTTCATGGAATCATCTGATTTTGGATACATCTTTCAGATATAAATATGAAATGCCCTTTGAATTTGCATATTTAACAGCTCTTACATCATGACAACAGAAAAGGCAGTAAATAACCTGCTCCCCTGGTCTTCCACATCATCTAACAGTTTAGAATACCCAAGTGATGGTTATGTCCAAGTCCAGGACTCTTCTTCCTCCATGTAAATGATGGCAACTGGAGAATGGAGACACCACTCCTTGTAAGGACACAGAAAATATAATGCTCCAGAGACAGAGCCAGTGGCACTGTGATAATATGAGTTCTAAATGCCAGGGATTCATTAGAATTGAATACCTCAGTGGAAACTTTGGTCTATTATATTCTCAAAACAGATTCGCAGCAACCCAGCTAGCATGAATTCAGGTGTGGACTTCACTACTTCAAGTGGGAAAAAAAGGATTCACCCTCATTGAGCAAAACTCCAGAGCATCCTTGTAAGTTTCTAAGTAAAGCATCGTGAGACAGGTCTCCTCATCCCCACTGCCTTTTAGGAAATGGGCAAGGCAGGAAAGGAACTAGTCAGAGAGTTCAATCCTGAAGAGCATTTAGAGATAATCTAGTCCAGGAATCGTGGACTCTTCCCTAAGTTCCTGTTGGACTTGGCCTCTCCAAAATTTAAAATGATAAAATGAAGACTTTTTAATAGGCTTATGTAGGACAGACATTATCCGATTGCTATAGAACTCTTTCAAGTCCAGCAGCATCCACATCATTCATTCATTTCTTCACTCAATCATTCATTCACTCCCTGTCTCTACTGAAAAGAATCACTGGGCCCCTGAGAAAAAGTATAAGACAGAGATGGAAGCCTGTTCAGTCATTCACTCAAGATCACAAAGGGACAAACTTCAAGAAGCATGCATTTTGGAGGATGAGGATGGAGATGGATGAAAGCAGGACTCCAATTAATCCTGCAAGTCTGCAAAGGAGATTTGTCAGCAGACTGGAGGCCGCAGTCCGGGAAGAAGCATTCCTTCCTATTTTCCTCCCTTCTCACACCACTGTTCTCCAAGCCCATTCATGCCCAGACAGACCCTAGAGTTTCTGCAAAACCAAACCAGTCTGTCGTATCAAGACTTCAGAAGAAATTCTGTTAGTAATATTAGAGTCATTTTCTTCTAAAGAACTATTTTGCAATTGTAAATGGGTCTATTCACCCCTAGACCCAACTTGTTTCATATTGAAATCAAGGGAGTCTCAGTGTGATGAAATCTTATTTTTAACCATAGTTATTATATTTGACTTTACAACTTAGCTTTTTCTCCTCAATATAGAAAATAGTCTGGATCACAGATAATCTCCTAGATTTCTGAACGAAAAATGGGAAGCAGAGACATAAAATAAATTTTTATCATAAGTACAACTTTAATGGAATCTGTACTTCTGACCTTTAAAACATGAATCTAAAGTTTGGCCTATCAGACTATGTTATTATTTCTTATTCTCTATAGACCTGTCTACACACTGAAATCAGCTCTCTGATTGCTCTTTCTAAGGGTTCTCGAAGGTCAACAAACCTGAGATTACAAATAAAAAATTAATTTAAGAAATCAAATAACACGTATTGCTGGGGTCAGGCCAGAGTCTTGCTTTGGTAGTCAGGTGTATATGTGGGGCAAACGCCATGTAAAGGAGTCTCCTTTTATTATTAATTCACTGTGTGTGTGTGTGTGTGTGTGTGTGTACATACACACAGTTTTGTTGAACGAGAGAGATTTCAGTTTACCTGAAGCTTGTACTCTTTAAAAGGCACTATTTACAATGCACTCTTTAGAATAAGTCAACATTTGTAATTTGGTAAGAGTTAGATGGGTGGCCAGGCCATATTGGAGACTAGAACTAGGCTGTTGCCTACTGTCCTTGAGAGTCAATCAGTGTAAATGGTGAAATCAGGGAGTGCCTGGGATCCCTTATATCAATCCAAAGGAACAACTCTATTTTCATTGTCCCATCAAATGCTTTTATCAGAATAAAAAAAAATTAAAGCCTGATGGGAGACAGTTCCAGCAAGAAGGAAGTGTTTAAGGAGAAGCAGGAATGGTCACCCCTGAGGGATGACAGCCCATCACAAGTGAAGGTGTACCCCAGCCGTCTCGCTCAAATCACGGTCCACTTCCTGGCACTTGTTCTCAGTTAAGTGTATGTCTGTCTTCCTATTACATATCATTGTTAATGACAACTAAAATGACAGGCAAATCCTACACTTGTGGAATCAGCTCAGGGCCTCCCTTAGCAGACTGTTTTAAGTACGTAAATAACATGTGAAAACCGTATTTTGATGGTCTCTAATGGATGCCTTGTTTAATGATCCTCCTGTCAGTACACAGTTGAACCCAAAAGGAAAATTATTCTCTTGAGATTTTTCATGACAAATCACAACTAAAAAATAAATAAATAAATAAATAAATAAATAAATAAATAGCCTAAATAAGAGGGGTGGGTGAAAAATGGGCCAGTTGAAACCAAGGCCAGTCTCCTTGTGCCTTCTCCACTTCAGAGCAAGCAGATTCTGTAGGTCCTCGTGGGTCGCCAGCTGTCCTCAGCTCATGCACTCGGCAATACAGAGAGATGGTACATAGGCAGATTTTTGCTTGTGGAACTTTGAGTCAGCAGCCCATTCTCCCCAAGCCTGCCAGAAATCTTCTACATCTTCTTGGTAGTTCTAATCTTGCCCATGTATTCATATTTTCCATGAAATTCAACACCTGTGACTTTGTTTTAAAAGATTTGGTGACTAGTAACTTCAATACTAATTCCAGCAGAGTTTAGGTCCTGCCCCTGCCACACACTATCTCTGTGACATTGAGGGCACAATCCTATGTATATGTGTACGTGTATGCATGTTCACATGTGTGTAGGTGCATGTTTGTGTGCAGGTGCACTTGCATATGGAAGCCAGAGTTTAAAGTCACGTATCTCCCTCCATTGCTTTCCATCTAATTTTTTGAGACAGTCTCTTACCAGTTTACCCAGAGCTCACCAATTTGGCTAGAAAAGCTAGTCTGCAACCTCTAGGGATCCTCTTGTCTCTATTTCACCAACACTGGGATTATAGACACACCCCATGCCCAGCTTTCACATGGGTTCTAGAGATCTGAAATCAGGTCCTCATGCACACAAGGTAAGCATGTTGCCCACCCAGCTGTCTCCCCAGCCCAATAACCCCTTTTCTAAGCTTCAGTTTACTTATCTGCAAAGATAGGTAGGTGGTGATAAACACCATTTCTAGTAATAAAAATTCAGACATACAGGCAAAGCAGGAGGGGTTATTCTTCAGTCATTTCTTTTTCAAAGGCACCTCTTCTGCTGGTTTCCTGAAAGGGGGTGTGACCCAAGCTTCCATCTGAGGCTCTTTCTCCCTGGGACATCTCCTACATGGGCATTGTCATCAGGATGTGGATTCATTCTCTTCACTCACTGTCTCACAGAATTTTTCTGGCACACACATTCTTCTCCTGCCATCTATTCTTTAAAAATTTTTTATTGATTTTTTTATTAAGTCTATACTTTGTATGGACACATCATGTGTTAGTACTATCATTTCCCTCCTCCTGTCCCCACTCTACTGAGGGCCCTCCTCAGTGGAATTGCTGGTACTCCCCATGGGGTTGTGGGTTACAAATTGTGACAGCAGCAGTCAGTCATTGTTGGGGGTGGGCGCAATGCCTCTGGATATTCCCTCCCACCCTGCAGCTCAATTCTTCAATGGAAATAATCAGTGCTATGTTAACATTGTCTATGGAGTCAAATTCTGAGTTGCTGAATCTCACCTTTCTTGGATGAGGCTTGCTGCAGTTTGAAGGCAAAAGGAGGTCCTGCTAACATTGTTTCTTTCATTTCTGATTCTTTTACTCCCAGTGCCCTGACTTGCTACTTAGGATTTCTAAGGATATAGACTGTTTGGGAAGTACACAAGCTCTTACATGCCACACACCTGTGTGCTGGGATACAGGGATGGGGCTCTCTGGACCCATGAAGGCTGGTTCTGCACACATAGCTAGGAATCTGCAGAGTCCAAAACCAGACTCCTCACCTCTCCCTCAAGACATGGTTTTCAGAAGTTTGTTTTGGTGTTGCTTAATTTTTCCCCCTGTTTAGCACCACAATCTGCCATTTGGAAATGTGACAAAGAGACCTGCAATGGCCACATGTCCTCAACCATGTGGGATCTTGCAGACTCTCCTTAGCATGTTCTCACTTTGAAGTCTCTTCTAATCACCTAAAAAAAAAAAAAAAAAAAAAAAAAAACTAACTTAGGCTAGAGACATGGCCTAGCAGTCAAGGAAGGCACTTCCCTGCAAAGCCAAAGGACCCAGTCATTCTCTTCCTCATCACAATTCTTGTCTCCTTTCTTTCTCACTACATACTATCAGATTGATCAGCAAATAAAATTTAATATATTTGCTCTCAGCCTTTCAATGTATCTCACGTCCGCCAGCCTCCTCTGACCCACTCAGTGTCCTATTTTGTCTGTGCTGCCTTCAGGGAACCAGAGCTAGTGGCCCATCATTCACCTAACCACAAAAACTGTCTCACCTATTTGCCCATTTTAGTGCTTTTCTCTTCATGGGGTGACCCTTCCGAATGTTATACTGATCATGCCATCATCAAGACCCACCCAGATCTCTTGTGAAAAGAACATCCAGGCTTATGCACTTGACACTTGACGCTGTCAGTTTTCTCATCAACTTGCCTCCCAAGAGATCTGCAAATGACCACTTGTCCTCAGCCATGTGGGACCTGGCAGAGAGCTCCTTAGCATGCTTTCCACTTGCTTCTTTACTTGGGGGACTCTTCGAATCTCCTCCCAAAAGAACTATCTCAGGCTGGAGAGATTGCCTAATGATTAAGGCACTTCCATGAAAAACCAACGGACCTTGATGAATAAATGAAAACATTGATGGACAGACCAGTTGGCTATTAAGGAAGCAAAGTGAATGGTGAGAGAGATGGATGTCTTTAGACAAGACTTTTCTCCTAAGAGACGCATGCTAAGACTTTGTTCAGAAAATGGCTTAGTGGATAGAGCATGAGTACCTGACCCTATAATGGGCTCCTATAACACCAGCCAGCCTATGGCAGGATGGGAGGTGGAGACAGGCAAACCCATCAGAAGCTCATGGGCCAGCTGGCTTGGTTTAGAGAAGGATTAACAATGAGACACCCCACCTCAAATGAGGTAAGAGGCAAGGAACAACACCCCAAAAGTTGTCCTCTGACCTCCACTGACACACCTACACACCCAGACACACACATTCACATGTGTGTGTAACTGTTTAATCATGAGTTTGTTTTCACAAAAACAAGACTTTCTGTTCACAATTCCCAATCAAAACTTTATCTTTTAAATACTTTTACTCATCTCCCTTGGGTTGGAGTTCAACATACGTTTCTTAAAATGGAAGATGAGGATGGAATAATTATACATATTTTTGCAAACAAATGGGCCAACTGTCACACTGCCATTTAAGACCATGAGGACAAGCGCTACATTTTCTTCACCCTGTACTCAAAGTAAACGACCTAGTTCATTTCACATGTCCAATATTGCTTGTGTGGGTTTTTTTTTTTTTTTGTTTTTTTAATAAACACAAGCAAATTATGTCCTTTAGAATACACACATAAATACTCCTTCCATCTTCAAACTTAGGAGCTCGAGGGTGCATAAATGATTAAACCTTAGGATTTAAATATAGACTTGTGTCTGGACGTAGTGGTGCACACCTTTAATCCTAGTGTTTGGGAGGCAGAAGTAGGAGGATCAGTGTGAATTAGAAGCCAGCCTGGGACTACATAGTGAATTCCATGGCAGCCTGGGCTGGAGTGAGACCCTAACTTGAAATAAACAAAATAAATAAATAGGGCTGGAGAGATGGCTTAGCGGTTAAGGCGCCTGCCTCTTAGCCTAAGAATGCTGGTTCCAATCTCCAGCGGTTCCACTCTCCAGGTCCCACGTTTAGCCAGATGCAAAGTGACGCAAGGGCACAATGCTGCACTTGACCACAAGGGGGTGCACTCATCTGGAATTCATTTGCAGCAGCTGAGAGGCTGCTGGCGTGCCCATCTCTATCTGTCCTCCTCTACCTCTCTTCTCTCTCTGTCTCTCTCTGTGTCTTTCTCAAAATAAATAAATAAATAAATAAATAAATAAATAAATAAATAAATAAACAAACAAATAAACCAGGCATGGTCATGCATGCTTTTAAAATAAATAAATAAATAATAACAATTAATCTTGTGAAAGAAATGGAAATTAGGATCAGAATGGCTTAGCTGTGAGCATGTAGATGTCTTCTACTTCCCCTTTTGCTTCCAGCAATGAACATGGAGGAAGATGAAAGGGATGACCATTGCAGCAAGGTCAGGCTGCCTCTGGACTAGCCATGTTTACATTGAAATAAATAATAAGAGAAGAAATAGGTGTCCTTGTGGTTGCCAGAGCCATTGAGCCACAGAAGCCATCCCCAGACTTTATGATGTTCCTATCCTTTGGAGTTGCCCGTTATATTTTGTAGAAGCATAACTCAGCCCTCATCCACTTCTATACACACACACAGACACTAAACCCTCTAGCAGTGAGGCACTCTAGAAATCCACATGATGGGCAAGCAGTCTTAGTTCTTCCCATTAAGGAGTCCAACATTGCTCAGCTAATGTTCTACACTAATGTGAATGACAGCAATGAAGTTCCCCAATGCCCAGGAAAGGCAGCGAACATCATCAAACATTCCTGCATCTCCCACTTCTCCTTCCCTATTTGGTTTCTCTATCACTGTATAAAGGTGCATTTTTAACAGAAATATGACAAATTCCATCCTAGCATCATTTTTAGAGCAGCAATAAAAGTACATTTTAAAAAATGTATTTCATCTCCAAGCCATTCTAATTTAAGGCTCTTGGAGTCTTTATTCTCCTTCTCTCCAGAAGCCGGCTCCATATCTGAAAGCCACTGGGAGAGCTTTGGCATGTGGGTAACATCTGCCAGGGACAAAATGCCGCCTCACAAGTCTTTAGTGATTCACAGGTTGTAAGTGTTCTTGATGGCACGCCTGTGCACTTACACCAGGAGTTCTTAAATGGGCATTTGCAACTTTCAAATGGTTTGCAGTTAATATCACTCAGTTTCTAATGTAATCACAAATGCCAACATCACGTTGTTTACTATATCACATTTGATTGGTAGAATTCAGCATTTCCCCCCGGTGCTCCCCTTTATCTGGAATGTAAGTAAACACTGTTTTGCTTACTTTTACCTTCCCTTAAATCAAACTTAAAGAAATCCTTTGGTTACAAATGGGTATTTTTCAAATCATCTGAAATTACCCTGAAATACTTCTCATCTAATGGACATATTCAATTTCCAGAACATGTGGTTTTATACTGGTTTTGTATGTAATCTGGTCATGCTGACAGGTATGAGGGAAAATACTGCATAGAAACTCCATGTAGCTCTCTGTATGACCAAATATGAGTATTCACAGCCCAAAGTTTCATCAGGATTATGATATTCTAAATGCTAGTTTCTGCTTTTAAAACATCTCAGGGTAGAACAAGCTGACCTAATCAGGAGGTCATTTGAACCGGCACAGCTAATGCCTGGTTGACATTCCAACCCAGGGGATATTTTTTTCATCAGTGATTAATGGACTTGACATCCATTTTCCCACTACTTTTGCTAAACATGTAGTTGGGGATTTAATGTTAAACACCACTGAGATCATAGGACTCTAAACTGTTTTGACTGAAAATATTGTGCCAGGGGCCAGAGTTTCTCTAGAGAATTCCTGGTCTTGATGTACTTAGCATCAGAATTTCTCTAATCTGAGAATTTCTTGTCAATGGCAAAGGAACTACATGAGTAAGCAATATGGTAGACTTGGTTAGGTGATGGGATTTAGAATGAATTTCTAAAGAGTAGCAGACCCAGGAAAGAATGAGATGGAGGGAAATGGTTTCCCTCTCGTTTCTCGTGATTCGGTTTCCATTGGTTCTTTTTCCACATAGCAAAGTGCAAAGCATCCTTCATTGATGGCACTGACTGAAGTCATCTAGCATTTTACTAGTATACACAAGAGGCCTGTTCTGCTACTGAATCTGCCACTCCTAAGACATAATGCCAGGATGAAAAGTTCCATGGTAATCTGTAGTCATTAGGTGGTCTTCCAAAGCGTAGGCTGGAGGAGGGACATCTGCCGTTCCAATCTCTAAAGGGAACACCAGATGCCACAGAGTCTTTGTAGTTAAAAGATCTAGGTGTAAAATTCTCTGTGGCCTTGTGCAAGTTTTTAAACCTAATCTCAGATGCTCCACATATACAACTAGTATAATTATAATACATGCCTTATAGCATTGTTGAAACACGAAGAGATTAGCCCTCCAAAGAACTTATTACCTTACAAAAAATCTTCACAAATATTAAATGATATTTTGTTTTTTTAATTTTTATTTATTTATTCATTTACAAGCAGAGAGTGAGTGACTGAGAGAGAGAGAGTTGAAAGATAGAGAGAATGAAAATTAGAATGCCAGGGCCTCTAGATACTGCAAACAAACTCCAGATGCATGTGACACTTTGTACATTTGGCTTTACTTGGGTACTGGGGAATCAAACCCAGATCATTAGGTTTTGCAAGTAAGTGTCTTAATCACTGAGAAATCTCTCCAGCCCAAATGTCAGTTTTATTAATCCAGAGCTGGAATAAACATTTTGAAGAGCAATTTTTTAAAAAATTCTAAAACTTAGCCTTTAATGTAAGTAATAAGTAACTCTTCAGTGGGCATATTATGAAATCATTGCCAATACAGAAAAATTACAATCCTCACACTGTAGTAAAAGAAAAAAAGAAACTGACAATTTTAACATTTTTGTTTATTTGCTATGCTTTTTAAGCAGTAGATGTCCTCCGTGAAGCTTAAATATTGGTTAACAGTGATAGCAAGGGGAAATAATGAATGAAGACATGGAGCTTATCTTAGGTGACTCTTTTATGATAATAGAAAATGTAATATTACTGAATTAATCCCCACCATGTGAGTGTTATATGTGTCACTTCATGAGTATGTTGACTGGTATACTGAGTGTCCAGTAGGTATGAAATGTGCTATGCACACACTTTGGGAATAAAATCCACATTTTCATTTACCTTTGAATTTTCATGCTTCCATAAGAACATTATATCTTACTTAGAGCATATAAATGATGAGGTTCAACATTAGACACAGCAACATGAGGAGAGTTCATTAATTGTTCATCATTCCTGCATATTGCAGACAGCCTCATGACCAGGCTCCGGCTGTAGCATATAGAGTGTGCATCCTGCATTCATCCTCTGTCCGGGGAGGAAGGAGTCCAGAATGGGCAACGTTAGTGATTCCTTGTGGAGGTTCTAATTCCTACTTAGAAGCAAACAGTAAGAAATAAAATCAATTCAATCCAAAAACATACAGTGGCAATGTCATTTCACAAGGGATGCTGTTTAAACAGTTAACTCCAAGTGAACTCTTCCTGTTCTGCGATTGGGAAGCATTTCAGACCTTAATTACTGTGTTCTGTGGGTCTGTGACAGATAGTCCCTTTTTTATAGGCTTCTTGGCAGGATAAAGCAGTCTCTCTCTCTCTCTTTTTTTTTTTTTTCTCCACGACTACACTTAATTAGTGCTAGAGTAATTAACTCTTTGTGGTTTGATTTTATTTTGCTATTAAACTTGGATTCTTGCTAGAATGTTTCTGCTTCACTTTTTTCTATAGTAAGTCATGGAATAAAAAGTTTCTTGCACTGCTTGGGTGTTGGCTCAATGGGCAAAGCACTTGCTGGGCAAGCTTGAGGACCAGAGTTCGAATCTCTAGCATTAATGTAAGTATTTAGTGGTTGTGGCAGCTTGCCTATAATCCCGACACTTCACAAGCATCAATGGGATCTCTAGGGCAAGCTAGACCAGCTGAACCAGTGAGTTCTGGGCTCAAGTGAGAGGCTGTCCCTCGGTAAATGAAGTGAAAAGTGATCAAGCCAGAAACCTGAAGTCATACATATGCAGCCACACCCACATGTTCCCACAGGCATATACACATGCACACACACACCACCCACAGGCATGAAGGTAAAAATAAAAGATGTGGAAAATTTGCTGCATGTGTCAATGATTGTTTTTTACAAAATATGTTGTTAGGAGGGAAAAATAGCATATTATAGGAACACCTCATGGCAGGAATACAAGCAGAAGACACAGTGGTACCCAGGGTTCAGCATGAGAGTTTTCAGGCTAGCTATATGGTCACAAACCACACATCGAAGCTCTTGTAACTTCCGGTTCCCTAAGTTCATGATGAAAAGAGACATACATCACTAACAGGAATGCTGGGACCATGCCTAGCATACATCAGGCACTCAATAATTATGAGACAAGGTGTCCTTTCTCTCCTCCCTTTTTTCCACCATAAAATAGGGTAGTCTGAATTTTAATCCATGACTGTTAAAGTACATGGCAGAGTGGCTGTCAACCCAATGAGCTTTCAAACCAGGAGCACCCCACCACCGTCCTGCTCTTCAGAGAGGGTCCTTTTGGGTGACACTGTCTTCTGGTAGATCTAAGAAGAAGAGATGACAGAAGTGACTTGAAAGGGGGAAGGCTGGGATATGAAAGGTTTATGCTAGGAGTTACCAAGGAGAAGAATTCACTCTTCATTAGTGAAACCCAAATAAAACTTGATCATATTAGGCTCACCATGACAAAGAATAATTCAATCAGTGGCTTCTTTTAAGATAAAATATAAAGTTTCTTTGCAAAATAATTTAGAAAAAAAGGTGAGAAAAAATCCAGCTAAAGATGGTTCTGTTGCTTTTTTTTTTTTTTTTTAGAAAAGTGACATTATATATTTTGAAAAAGTGATGATACATGCTCATTATTTTTAAAAGAGAAAAAGTTAAGCAACAAAGAAAGGAACAAGGCCAAAGTTTTAAAATTACCAAAAACTAAACCATCTCCATATAATTCTTGCCAATAGCCACAGATCATTATTTCCTCATACAGCCATTGTGATGTCTTTGTTTGTTTGTTTGTTTGTTTTTTTTTTGTTTGTTTGTTTTTCGAGGTACAGTCTCACTCTAGCTCAGGCTGACCTGGAATTCACTATGTAGTCTCAGGTGGCTTTGAACTCATGGTGATCCTCCGACTTCTGCCTCCCAAGTGCTGGGATTAAAGGTGTGTGCCACCTGCCCGGCTCATAATTGTTATTACACTTGAATTAACTGAATAATAAGTAGGAATGAAAGAAAACATATTCAATTTCAGACTTTTCTTCAGCACAGGCTTTTAAAAAAAATAGCTCTTAATTAAAAGTGTTGTGGAAAATGTTTAAAGCACATATCTTCATGGTAGACGGGATCTTTCTGGTTTTGCTCTGAACAGGCATGAAACAAAAACATTTAGATGTGCTTTCATTTCTCGTGGCTTTGCTATTTCACTTATATATTGTGAGTTTATGACATTTGCTTTCCATTTAGGTAGGTTTCAATTTTCTGTTCCATACATGGATGAATAAAATGCCTATAATTAGTATTGCTTATCCTCTTTATTTCAAAATTTCTGATTTTGATTTATCTCTTTATTTGACTGGATTAAAGTCATCTACTTAAATTTATTTGTTTTATGAGCTCTGTGCTCTTCAAGTTCTTACATACAAACATGCTTGCTATGCTTCTAGGACTACCTGCTCACATGTAATTAGCAGGGCACACACGCCTCTAAAATGCAACAGACAACATTTTCTAACATTGACTATTCAGGGGAAAATATAATGCTTATCTGATATTCTCCTTTGTGTACATGACTTGAGTTTTGCTTTGGTATCGATTTATATTTTTAACCTTCAAATTCAATAACTTTAGCAGATAACAATGTCTTCCTGGTTAGACCTAAAAGTAAAAACAGCTAATGTACATGCTCAAATCTTTATATTCATTAGAAAGAAAATTTCCATTTCTGTCTAATTATTTTTGAAATCAGAATTAATGTTTACAATCTTATGTGAAGTGAAGAAAAAGTGCTACAATGTACAAGAGTTACCCAATATACCATACACATGCTAACAAAAAAAAAAAGTCAACATAGAACCAGTCATATTAGACAAGCAGATTTTTTTGTTATTGTTGTTGTTTGATTTTTCAAGGTAGGGTCTCACTCTAGCCCAGGCTGACCTGGAGTCCACTATGTAGTCTCAGGGTGGCCTTGAACTCACAGCATTCCTCCTACCTCTGCCTCCCAAGTGCTGGGATTAAAGGCGTGCACCACCAT
This sequence comes from Orientallactaga sibirica, assembly GCA_036365145.1. Classification (NCBI taxonomy): domain Eukaryota; kingdom Metazoa; phylum Chordata; class Mammalia; order Rodentia; family Dipodidae; genus Orientallactaga; species Orientallactaga sibirica. The sequence goes on from JAEOAD010000027.1 coordinate 6,745,695, forward strand.
GCTGGCTGACAAGCAGATTTTTTAACTTAAGGAGTATTATTACTGATAAGGACAGAGGCTGGGGAGAGGGCTAAGTGTTTGTCACGCAAGCATGAGGACCTGAGTTCAGATGCTCAGCACCCACATGAAAGTCGGTCATGGCTGTATAACCAGAAACCCAGTGCTGAGGAGGCAGATACAGGAGAATTCTTGGGGCTTCATGGCTACCTATTCTAGCTGAATCTGTAACCTTCACATTCAGTGAGAGACCCTGTCTAAAAATGCAAAGCCCGTGGCTTGGGTGAAGGCCTTCTCACGGTATCATCTCTTATTCCTCTACCTGAATTCCTCTTCCACTCATAAGGACCTTCATAATTATATTATGTGCCCTGGATAGCAAAGTTGTTTCTCTGTTGGACAGGAAGATAACGAGAAACTTTGCTCCATCTGCCATCTTAACTCTCTCTGCTATGAAACACAACATAGTCACAGGTCCAGGAATTCGGACACAGATATCTTCAAAATACAGTAAAAAAGACAATAGCAGGTCACACCTATACAAAAAATCAAAAGAAAGATATTAAGTTACTTTATGGGTAACAGGGCCCCCTCAGAAGTAGAAGCAAGGAATGTCATTGGGCCTGTGAGAGAGAATCTGGCTTTAATTTCTTATCTCCTAAAACCTCACCAGAGAATAGGAAGGGGTGTTAGGAAAATTAGTCCCTTCACCAGTGCCTGATGTCACCCAGATAGCTGGTATTGGGAGTAAATGGCCTACTTCAGCTTCCCATCTCACATAAAATCCCACACTGGGGGTTGGAGAGATGGCTTAGTGGTTAAGGCATTTGCCTGCAATGCCAAAAGATCCTGGTTCAATTCTCCAGGACACATGTAAACCAGATGCATAAGGGGGCACATACATCTGGAGTTTGTTTGCAGTGGCTGGAGACCCTGGTATGCCCATTCTTTTCTCTCTCTCTCTCTCTCTCTCCCTCTTTCTTTCTCTTAAATAAATAAATAAATAAATAAATAAATAAATAAATAAATAAATAAAATATATTTTTTAAAGAAAGATCCCACACTGGGTCTCTGGGTGGGCATACCCATTTTCCAGGAGTCCTGTTCCTGCACGGATGGATAGGAGCCTTTCATTTTCATTTCTTACCTTTAGCTCTAAGTTCTGTCTCTCTAAATTCTGCCTCTATTAAGTGTTGCAGTCAGCTCCTCATTTTCGGGACAAGCATCCAACCAGACACAGTTTATAGGACGAAGAGGCTTATTTCAGGCTTACAAAATCCAGAGGAATCTTCATCAATGGTGGAAAAAGCTGGCTACCTTTCATAGGTCCCAGGAGAGAAACAACTGCAGCAAGAAAACACCAACAATAAGCACAAACTGCCAGAGCTTAATCTGCTCTGAACACACCTAGTAGGGCTGGACTCAGATCCACCCCCAGTGACATGCCTCCTCTAGCAAGAATCTGCTAGGGGCTCAAGGAAGAAGTTTAATAAAAAATGACCAAAAATCTATGGTGCCAATCATTCAAACTATCACATTCAAACCACCATATTAACCATAATTTAACATAATCTTTCCAATTATCATTCTTTGGTCGGCAAATTCCATTCATCACAATTCATACAACAAGAATCTGGAGGCCAGTGACTCAATGCAAGCTTCCTGTGACAGTGACCTCCTGGAGCCTTACCTCCTGAGTCAGTGTGCACCCAGAACCCAAAATTAGGGCCCATTGCTCTCAAAGACACCCCACATTCACTATCAACATAATGATGGAAGAAGAGCTAATTGGGAAGAAGACAGAGTTCAGCAAAAGGGATGGGAAGGGCTGGAGAGATGGCTTAGCATTTAAGGCACTTGCTGGCAAATCCTAAGGATCCATGTTAGACTCTCCAGATCCCACATACGTCAGATGCACAAGGTGATGCAAGTGCACAAAGTCGCATGCATGCACAATGTGGTGCACACATCTGGAATTTGACTGCACTGGCTGGAGGCCCTGACATGCCAGTTCTCTCTCTCTGTCTTTCTCTGTGTGTGTGTGTCTCTCTCTCATGGTGGCATGTACCACCATGCCCAGCAAAAGAAAGGTGGTGGAGGGGGTAACAAGAGAAGGCAATTGGAGGGTACTAGAACCAAAATATATACATGTATCAATATATAAAAAACATAAAATAATCAGTAAAATGGAATAAAGTATTCAACCTCGTTAATCATAATGGAACTATATTAGAGTAAGAATGATATACTATGATATACCAGAATGAACAATATTCAAAAGCCTGATGAGAGTACAGGGCAACAAAAACACTCTTATGCTGGTGAGAAATTTTTAAATTGTACAGCCATCATGAAAAACTAGCCATATCTACTAAAATATAAATACCATAATACCGATGATTTCACCTCTAGGTACACAACCAAAAGAGAGGTATACCAAAGAGTGACCTACATACTGGTACCCAAGCAGTATCAATTTTTAACAGCAACAAATGGAAAATAATTCAAATGTTTATATAGAAATAGAATGAGGAATGAATAAATTGTGGTCTATTCATAAAATAAAATGTACTAGCAATAAAGATGAGTTAACTTCCATTTATCAAGTATAGCATCAATGTCATACATATAATACTGAGTGAATGGCAGGTATAGGATTCTATTTCTACTTATAAAAGTTCAAAAGCTCAGAAGACTATCATAATAGAAATAAGAATAGTGGTTTCCTTTGGGTATAGTATAGCTTGAAAGAAGACCTGAATGAGGCTTTGGGGGTACTGTTCCATTTTGTTAAAATACACTTAGAATTTCTATAATACTATATCTATGTTACAGTTCAACAAAAATGTCAATAAAACTATTTAACAGTGTATGTACTTCATGTCAAAACCTTGGGAACATCTTTAGCTCCCAAGGATGTAATGAAAAACAGATTCCTGACTTAGCAGGCCATTGCACAAAGACAAAACTCCCAATGGACAGACATTTCCTGTCAGTGGAGAAAAATACCAAAAGGCAAGAGGTTAAAATGAATTAAAACTTAGCTATTCTTGAATCAAATGAAAATGTTACAGCCCCCAGAAACTATTCTTATATTTGGATTTTTTTCAGTGACCTAAAGGTAGCCATTTGAAATTAGTTAAATAACATTATATTCAACCTTTTGAAATGAAGGGTTTTGCCATTTTATAAGAAATTGGCATTTTCAGCATCAAGGAGATATAGAACCTCCTTGACACAGTGATTCTCCAACAAAAGCACTTCTTTTTTTTCCCTCTTCTTTTTGTAAAGTAATATGCTTACCAACAGTCCAGGCATGATCTGCAGCCAGAAAAAGACCAACCAGCACTAAGATGTAACCACAGGGGGAAAGAGGTAGAAATTTCTAGCTGCAAATGCAGGAGCCAAGACTATTTTAACGGAAACAGGAACACAACTAAACATGCTTCCCATTTAGTTTGGCATTATCCTATTTTTACCACAAATGAGATGGCTAAGAGTAATACCATACTTTCCCACCTATAAAGAACTTACATATTGCTATTTTAAAGAAAATCATAGTGTTTTGAATTACATCCATCTTGATTCAAATTCCATGCAGGTATCTTATGTGTTTTCTATCATGGAATAACTTTTGTTTTGTGATCCTAGGGGTGGAACCCAGGGTCTCCACATGTTAGGCAAGTGCTCTAGCAATGACCTACATTCTCAGTTATGGTCGTCAATCTACATTGTCAACTTGACCAAATAGAATCACCTGGGAAACACTCCTGGAAGTGTCTGTGAGGGCTTTTCTGGAGTGTTTTATCTGGTGAGGGAAGCCCCAACTTGATGGTGCATGGTACCCTCCCCATGGGCTGCTACATCAGACAGAAGAAAAAATGGAAAAGGAAGGAAGGTAGCTGAACATCAGCAGTGTTCCCACTCTACCTGTGACCACAGATACAATGTGACCAGTTGTTTAACACTCTCAGCATTCCGATTTTCCCAACATGACGGACTGTACCTTCTGACCCTGACTGTGAACCAAAATCAGTCCTTCCTTCTTTAAGTTGCAATAGTGAGAAAAGTAGGGTTGCAGTCAGGTTCACACTGCTGGCAGAAATCACCTAACCAAGAGCAGCTTTCGGGGAAAAAAAAATGGGTTTATTTTGGCTTATAAACTTGAGGGGAATCTCCATGATGACAGGGAAAATGATGGCATGATCAGAGGGTGGACATAACCCCCAGCCAACATAAGGTGGAAAACAGAAACAGGAGCATGTGTCCAACACTGGCAAGGGGAAACTGGCTATAATATCCATAAGCCCACCCCCAACAATACAATAGGAGGCGTTAGTTCCCAAATCTTTATAGTTTGTATCTGCAATCACCTTGCTAGAGACAAGGTCACTGGGGGCCCCAGTCTTAAGGTGTGGTGATGGTTTGAGATTCCATTGAAAAGATATGCAAATGTGCCTAGCAGGAGTTCCTGAAGTGTGCTGTGTGACGTTTTGGCTGTAGTTTTGCTCTGTGTGCTGTGGTGGCTGGTTGGTTTTTCTCTCTCCACTTGGCCCTGTGAAAGCAGGCTGCTTCTCCTGCCTTTATGGAACTTCCCCTGGATCTGTAAGCTTCAATAAATAATATCCCTTCCTCCATAACTGTGCCTGGTCTGGAAGTTCATCTCAGCGAACCTGAAGCTGTCTGCTACAGTAAAGTGGTACCAGGAGTGGGGTGAGATGAACCTGACCGTGTGGATATTCGTCTTTTGGAACCTTTGTTTTGGAGGAATGGGCATGGACTTGGTGCTTGCAACTGAAGGTGCCTTCTGGAGTGGTAAGCCAAGTTTTATGGACTATTCTGATGAGAGTTTGAGAATGCTAAGTGCAGACTGTATTGAACTTCGAGGCTTGGCTTATGAGCTTTCTAAGGGGAAGGAAAGACTGCAGAGGACTTTGTTGGAACTGGGCTACTGGCATAAGGGATGGCTACGTTCCGCTATCCAGGCCAAGAAAGTTTGATCAAGGTTAAATTTGTAATGGACTGATGTGCTGGCTAAAGATATCGGACTGAGATTTTAAGATTTTAAGTTGGAAAACCTGAAGCAAGTTAAAAGTAGAGGCATTGAGACTGGTTTAGCTGCTATTGTCATTGTCAACATTAGCAATCTTAAGGAAGGTGGAAGGAAGGTGGCCTGACTGATTTACATTAAAACAATGGAGAGGATGCCTGAGGAAAGACTGTTAGAAATGCAAACTCTTTGGAAAGAGTTGACTGGAGAAGGAACCTGCTTTTCAAGGCTATGGTTTATTTTGTCCCTGGATTTAGAATATGGCTGTGTCCTGCACACCTGGTATTAGTTTTGGAAGCATGAAAAATGCATGGAGTGGTCATGAGTTGCACACGGTTCCAGGAGCCGCTGCTGAGATGCGGCATGAGGCAGGGCATGAAGACCCTCAGGAATAGGCTGGAAGAGCCTTTTGGAAGATGGACCGTGGTTTGCATGGAGACCTGAAGATGTTTTGGATATACCAGGACTGTGCAAAAGGGCTACCATGGAGTGCAGTGTTGGCATGGGATGAAGTTTTCCCTGGCGATTCTGCCCAGCTGAGGGGCAGAATTGGAAAACCTGGAGACTGTTAGTCTCTGGTTATATTGAACTTGAACTGCAGAAGTTTGATGATGGCTGATGGTGATTGAGTTTGCATTGTTTTAGTCTCTCCTTGCTATTCCTTATACAGTTAAAATGTTTACTCTGTGCCTTTACATGTTGAAAGTATTTAACTTGTTTGATTTTACAGGACTCACTATCTTAAGTTGATCAAGACTGTGAGAACCTTTGAAATTGGACTGAGTGCAATTTACAATGTGTGATAGTTATAAATCTTTTGGGGGCCAGGAACTAAATATATTGGGGGCCAGGGGCGGAATGTGGTAGTTTGAATATATGTCCCCCAATATATTCAATGTTTTATTAGTTATAGTTTGTATCTGCAATCACCTTGCTAGAGGCAAGGTCACTGGGGGCCCCAGTCTTAAGGTGTGGTGATGGTTTGAGATTCCATTGTAAAGATATGCAAATGTGCCTAGCAGGAGTTCCTGAAGTGTGCTGTGTGACCTTTTGGCTGTAGTTTTGCTCTGTGTGCTGTGGTGGCTGGTTGGTTTTTCTCTCTCCACTTGGCCCTGTGAAAGCAGGCTGCTTCTCCTGCCTTTATGGAACTTCCCCTGGATCTGTAAGCTTCAATAAATAATATCCCTTCCTCCATAACTGTGCCTGGTCTGGAAGTTCATCTCAGCGAACCTGAAGCTGTCTGCTACAGTACCAAAAAAAAAAAAAAATCCCCCCAAAACCCATAATGGCACAGAATGAACATTTACACTGCAAAATATGGCATTGGGCATAGCAAAGAAATATTCAACCAATACAAGATTTAAAGCAACCAGGGCAAACATCAAACTCTGTAGCTCCAAGTCCAACAATTCTAGTCGTTGACAAATCTCCAAGTCTGATAATTCCAAGCAACAAATCTCTGGATTTCCAATTCTTCCCCTCCAGCTAGGCTACTCACAGTCCTGGAAAACTTCATCCGGGGCCAGCAGCTCTCCTTAGCAGCCATTTCCTGGTCATCTCCACTGGGTCTCTACTGCAACCCACAGTTCATCCTCATGGCTCCATTGGGTCTCCATGCAGGCGTCCAGCAAACCTGCTTCACACTGCCTATGGCCATTTCCAAACCACAAGACTGTGTTGCAAACTGCATGACCCTCTCTTTCCTGCATTTTTTATACTCCATAATATCAGGTAGGGTGCCAATTTGTTAATCCAGGGGGAATAAAGCAGACTTTGAAGAACAGGACACTCCTTCAGCATTCAGGCTCCTTCAAAAGAGTCTAATTCTTCCTGTTGTACCAATGCAGGTCAGCTCAATGGTTGTAATCTCTCATATAATTGTAGCTGAACGGGCAGCAGTTTCACCCAAAGATTTCATTTTTTTCCCTATGCCATATCTGTCTTCTCATACCAGTCCATTTCTATGCAAAGCTATGCTGCACAACTTCTCAGGACACAGCCATAACAGCAAGCCTCTCACACAAACTGCCTCTAGCCCAGTCCAGACAAAGCTCTTTCTCACCCTTACAAGCCAAACCACACAGTCCATACTTCTTACTGCATTCAGGTCTTTCAACTCTGACCATAATAGTCCATCAAGCTGTACTTACAGCACTGCAAAGTGTCTTTTAGACCAAGGTTTCAAATCCTTCCACATTCCTCTTGAAAATTAGCTCCAAAAGGCCAAAGCCACATAGTCAAGTGTCTAGCAGCAACAGCACTCTCGGGACCAACTTTACTGTTGCAGTCAGGTTCACATTGCTGGCAGAAATCACCCAACCAAGAGCAGCTGGTGGGTAAAAGGGTTTATTTTGGCTTATAGCCTCAAGGGCAAGCTCCATGATGGCAAGGGAAACTGATTCATGAGCAGAGGGTGGACATCACCCCCTGGCCAACATCAGGTGGACAGCAACAGAAGAGTGTAACAAACACAGAGATGGTGAAACTGACTATAACACCCATAAGCCTGCCCCCAACAATACACTGCCTCCAGGAGGCATTAATTCCCAAATCTCCATCAGCTGGGAACCTAGCATCCAGAACATCAAACTTTATAAGGGACCCCTGAATCAAACCACCACAAGTACGTAAGATGCCAATCCCATTTTACCTTTTATCTCGAAACAAGTCTCAGCAAGTTGCTCAGGCTGGATTTGAACTGGCAATCCTCCTGCCTCTGCCTCCCAAATAATTAAAATCACAGGCCTATCCCATCAGGTGGATATGTTTCTAAATGTGACCTATCGTCATGTGCATAGTATGGGTAAGAAGAACACAATGTAGGCTTGTGAGAGAACTAATCAAAGATTCACATAGGTGGGTCCACGACACGTGTGTAATGGAGGTCATATGAAACCCAGAGGATGTGTGCCTCTGCTATGTGCTTGGTATTAGAGTCTCACTCAATGTGTTTAACATCCTAGAGCACGAGTGCTATGAGTATTTATTTACTTATCAGAATGCCTACCCCATAGTAGGCACAAACACAACAGGAAGTAAAGCATGAAGCCATTGTCTCAGTAGTAAGAGAAAGACGAAGCACAAGTTTATCCAAGGTCCCACTGTTACTCATTAGGAGAGTCGGGTTGCAGACCCAGTTCTGCTTTCTACAAGCCCAGAGCTCTTTCCCTAATCCCAGTAGTGCTCAGGACAGAATTTCCTGGCTTTGCTTTGGATGTTGCCATTTTATCTTCATTTTGTGAGTGCGATTTGTTCTAAGTTAGAAAGTGTCGAGACTCGCTCCACTAGGGAGGAAATTCAGTAAGCAAGTTTCATGCTTCTGCTGATAGCATGTGATACTTTAAATATTCCTAAACTATGATATGTGGAACTCTTGAATTTATGTAGTATCTATGTTTAAAACAAAATAAAAATATAACCACAGAATGTATTGAGCAAATAAATCCTCATTTCTTTTTTTTTCTTTTGACTTGAAGCTTTAGAAGCCTTAGAAAATTAAACATAGTCAGATAAATGTCTTTCCCAAAGGCATTATGATAATTCCAAAAATACCATGTTACACCATTTAATAACCAAGGTTTTGACAGTTTCTTAAAGGTAGCTAATATCTGGGAAGTCCACGCACCTTGCCTTTAAAACTAATAGAGATATGTTTGTTGTGGGCAGCATGCTATGAAACCTGCACACATGTCTTTAGGATCATACAATTTCCTTTGAAAACGGCAATATTGACAAAGTAGAAAGGGTCCGGAAGCATTGGAAGAAAGTGAGATTTTGAGTGGGAAGAACTCAAAATAGCAAGAATACTGTAAGTGGAATATGCTGGAAATGAATCTATCAAGGTGTAAGATGGGATATTTACTATAAAACCAATGCAGGATCAGTGGCTACTGCCATTTCCCAGTCGTGGTAGGAAGGCTCTGGCTCCAGAAAAACCCATGCAGAGGGCTCGTACAGTGCTGTGCACTGCCAGGCAGCTCCCTAACAGGAGTGACTTCCTTTTTTTTCTTTTTCTTTTCTTTGACAAATTGTCTCAATCTAGTCCAGTCGGACCTGGAACTCACTCTATAGTCTCGGGCTGGCCTCAAACTCAAAGCAATTCTCCTACCTCTGCCTCCAAAGTGCTGGGATAAAAGGCATTCCCAACCATGCCTGGCCCTCTTTGTTTCTTTGTGCAGTTCATGCATTTGTTATGATATTTTTCCTTTAAAAAATTATTTATCTGAAAGCAGAGAGAGAGAGAGAGAATGGGCATGCCAGGGCTTCTAGCTGCCACAAACAAATTCCAGACATATGCACCACTTTGTGCATCTGGCTTTATGTGGGTACTGGGGAATCAAAAAAAGGTCATTAGTGGGCTGGAGGGATGGCTTAGCGGTTGAGGCATTTGCCTGCAAAGCCAAAGGACCCAGGTTCGATTCTCCAGGACCCATGTTAACCAGCTACACAAGGGGGCACATGCATCTGGACTTCGTTTGCAGTGGCTAGAGGCCCTGGCATGCCCTTTCTCTCTCTCCCTCTTTCTCTATCAAATAAATGAATAAATAATTTTTTTTAAAAAAAAAAAGGTCATTAGGTTTTGCAGGCAAGTGCCTTAACCACTGAACCATCTCCATGCCTACATGGAGACCCAATGGGAGCCATGAGGATGAACCGTGGCTTGCAGTGGAGACCCAGTGGAGATGCCAGGGCCACAAAATGGATGCAAGGAGAGCCGCTGGCCCTGGATGAAGGTTTCCAGGACTGAGAGTAGCCAAGCTGGAGGGGCAGAATTGGAATTCCAGGGACTTGTTGCTGGTTAAAATTATCAGACTTGGAGATTTTTCACTGGCTAGAGTTGTTGGACTTGAAGCTACAGAGTTTGATGTTTTCCTTGCTGTTTTAAATCTTGTATTGGTTGAATATTTCTTTGCTATGCACAGTGCCATCTTTTGCAGTATGATTGTTTATTCTGTGCCCTTATGGCATTTGGGGAATTTCTTAGTATTATGGCTCAGTTAAAAGATCTCAGACTATGGGGACTTTTAAAGTTGGACTGAATGCTTTGCATTTTACATCATGGATGGTTATCAGTTGATGGGGGCCAGGGGTAGAATGTGGTGGTTTGATTCAGGTGTTCCCCATAAACTTAGGTGTTCTGAATGCTAGGTTCCCAGCTCATGGAGATTTGGGAATTAATGCCGCCTGGAGGCAGAATTGTTGGGGGCAGGCTTATGGGTATTATAGCCAGTTTCCCCTAGTCAGTGTTTAGCACACCTTCCTGTTGCTGTTGTCCATCTGGTGTTGTCTGTCTGATGTTGTCCAGGAGGTGACATCCACCCTCTGTTCATGCCATCATTTTCCCTGGCATCATAGAGCTTCCCCTCTTCCAGCAATGCCACCTAACTACAACAGTCACCTCACACCACCCCTTTCATCCTTCACAACACCCCCTCTCTACTGAATACCTTCTTCTTTCTAACTTGTCTCTCTTATATTTTGATGCCATCATTTGTTTTCCTCCTATTATGCAGGTCGTGTGGGTAGCATCAGCCACTGGTAACATGGAGTGTTCAGCACTGAGAAATCTCTATCACATCCTCCAAGGCTGTGAGACCATGGCAGAAGGCGTATAAGAGCCAAAGGAAGGGAAAGAGTGATTACAGTACTGTCTTTCAGACACAAAGTAGCCATGAGGGTTAATTTAGATTGTCGACTTCATCAGGTTCAGAAACACCAGGGCGTTCATGGAGCACACCTCTGCATGTTTGCAAGGGCATCTCCAGGGAGGCTGAACCAAGGAGAAAGTGGGCTGAGTGCTGCCATTCCCTCTCTCCTGCTTCCTGCCCTGCGCAGGTGGGATGCAGTTCCTATAGCCACCGCCGCTGACTGTTTCTGCTTCAGTACCTTCCCCATCCCCTGAATCATGAGTCAAAATAAACCTTTCCTTCCTTAAGCTGCTTCTTGTCAGGTATTTGGTTATAGCAATGAGCAAGCCATGGACATGCCACATGCATTACTAAAGTACCTAGAAACTATTTGCTGAGTGGATAGAATAATGAATGAATGAGTTAGGTAGAAATTTCTCAACATGGCTTATGGAGCTCAATATGAAATGGCATACAATTCCTCATCGGGTCTCTTTTCTTGCCACTTAGCATATAACCGTTTTTCATCAACCATCAAGTCAACTTTAGATGCTCAAAAGCGCCACGCTCCCCTTGCCTGTATGAATTGGTGTATATTTATTTCCTTGCTAAAAAAATTTCCCGAATTATCGTTCTACTGAAAAATGCTTGCATCTCATCCAGAATAAATTAAATTGGTTTTTAGCTTTCCATCTTCCTTCCCATGTCTCACCCCAACTGGATGAAGTGCTCCCCTAAATTATGCTCTCATATAGCTTCATGTCCTCTGGGATAGTATCGGAGCTTTCTGGACTTCTGGCCACTAGTTAGTACTCTTTTCTAGATAACAGGTTCCCATGGGGTATGCGTCACATCTTCTCACTTTCGCACTTTATGCTGGCACGAAGTCTTTATTTATTTATGCATGTATTTATTTATGTGCAAGGAAAGACACAGAGAGAGAAATGGGAAGGTCAGGGCCTCTTGCTGCTACAAACTTCTGCATGGGAAACTTTGTGCATCTGGTTGTTTTGCGGATACTGGGGAATCAAAACCAGGCCAGCAGGCTTTGTAAGCAAATGCCTTTAACCACTAACCCATCTCCCCAGCCTCAAAAGAGTAGACGTTCGTAAAATATTTTCTGGATGCTTACATGAGAAAAGGCATACCTCTGGTCTGCATCTTTCAATACGCTTGCTGCTCAGTGGCTTTCTTGGGTCTGATAGTATTGGGATGAAAGGACCATCAGCCATCAGTAGATGATCACCATACTTGGTGTGTCACACTGTTAGGTATAGATCCCTGGCTACAGACACCTGGGCTCAAACCGCTGAATGATGGCATGTCTATTACGGATGGTTACAGAACACCTTTACAAAGTAGGAAGAGAGGAAATTATAATCAGGGCACTCAGCCACCTTTCTGTACCACTCTCCGAGGTGCACACTGACAACAGGCCAGCTGTCTCATCTCTCTACTGAAAAACATCGTATCTCTTTTTGAAACAGATGACATCTATTACGGTTCTCAATGACCCAGGCATTTGGTGATGGGTTTTCAGATACATTCACAGCATTTCTCCTCCTCTTAGAATCACAGTAAGCCCACATTACCTGGACTCTTTTGGATAGAATGTTCAAGGACTAAGGCTTTTTTGTAAATCCAAGGAATCTATACCCTACTTCATACTCCCTCCCTGGTTCCATTTTCTGGATTCTGGTAACAATAACCGTTGTTGCTCCAACCTCAGACACAATAGAAGTGTCCTATTCTTATTACTGTCTGGGATGCCACAACATCTGTGTGACATTTAAGCCTTTCTCTCTGCTATGGAAGCAATTTTCAATATTAAATTTTCTCTGTTGAAATACTTAGATTTGTTTTCCATGACAAGATCCTGAAGTGATATACCTCCAAACATCTAAAGTTTTCAACCAATAAATCTGATAGTGTAAACAATATCTTAAACATCTTAAATACTTATATAGAAATGATAAACCACTGATATTTTATTTTTATTCTCTTCCTACAATCCCAAACATTCACTTGCCATTTTATTGCCTTATTTTTTTGGCTAAAATTGTTAAAGGAAAGTAGTTCTGTTATAGTTCATATTTTTAAAAGTCCCTCTGAAATAAACATTAAAGTGAAAATCACTAGATGAATGGGAAGGAGAATTTAAGAGTAAATTTGAAAGCCCAGATTTAAAATCCATTGTTTCTGTGTGTACATGTGTACACGTGTGTGTGTGTATTTGTGCATGTGTGTGTGCACACGTGTGTATGTGTGTGCAAGTATGTGTATTGTGCACGTGTATGTGCATGTGGGGTGCACATGTGTGTATGTGTGCATGTGTGTGTGCACGTGGGGTGCATATGTGTGTTCATGTGTATGTATGTGTGTGTGCACATATGTGTGTGCACATGTGTGTGCGCCCGTGTGTGCATGTGTGTGTGTGCGGTGCACATGTGTGTACACATGTGTGTATGTGTGCACGTGTGTGTGCATGTGTGTGTGCACGTGGGGTGTATATGTGTGTTCATGTGTGTGTGCACATGTATGTATGTGTGCACATGTGTGTGCGCCCGTGTGTGCGCCCGTGTGTGCATGTGTGTGTGCGGTGCACATGTGTGTGTGCACGTGTGTGTGCATGTGTGTGTGCGCACGTGTGTGTGCGAGTTTGATTGTACATGAAGATGTCAGAAGTTAATGATGAGTATTTGTCTTTCTCAATCACTTTCATCACTTTCTACATCACTTTTTTTTTTTTTTTTTTTTTTTTTTGGTTTTTTTGAGGTAGGTTCTCACTCTGGCCCAGGCTGACCTGGAATTAACTATGTAGCCTCAGGGTGGCCTCAAACTCAAACTCCTCCTACCTCTGCCTCCCGAGTGCTGGGATTAAAGGCGTGCCCCACCACACCCAGCTACATTACTTTTTTTATTTTTAATTAAGACAGGCTCAAGCTGGAGAGATGGCTTTAGTGGTTAAAGCGCTTCTCTGTGAAGTCTAAGGACCCATGTTTGATTCTCCAAATCCCTCGTAAGCTTGATGCATAAAAAGGAGAGGCAAGCACAAGATTGCATATGTCCACTAGGGGTCACAAGTGTCTGGAGTTCAATTTCAGTGGCTGAGGTCCTGGTGCACCAATTCTTTCTCTCTCTGTCTTTCTCTCTCTCTCTCTCTATCCCTCTCTAATTTTTTTTTAAAAAACAAGACCAGGTCTCTCACTGAATTCACATGGCTACACAAACTAACCACCAAGCCCCAGGGATCTATCTATCTTTTCTACCCCAGTGCTAGGATTACAGGTGTTCCACCACATATGGCAAACTCAGGTCTCATGTTTTCTGCATAAGGTGTTACCCACTGGACCATCTCCTTAGCCCCCTCCATGTGTCCTATATTAGAGATATTAAGACATTAAAAGGCAAGTAGAAAGCAATTAGAAAATGACCATATAGTCTAAAGTAACTTTAAAACTCCTTGAACTCAGTCAAGGAACATAAATTAAATTTATGCTTAAAATTTAATTATATAGAAGTTTTTTAAACTACCCTGTAGGTAACTTGAAGTTAAAATTTCTTTAACATTCATTAAAGTATTATCTTTTAAAAGGAAGCGACATTTTCTAGCATAAAAACCACAAAGAATATTGCTGCTGGCATTGACTCCACAGCCCTATATCTTACAGTCACTACTAAAATTATGATTTATTAAAATTAGCAAAACTATGTCAATTCAAATTAACTTTAATGAAGTCATTCTTTCCCTTTCATGCCACATAGCAACACCTCAAAAAGTCATCTAAGATAGATGTGTCTAAAAATGCTGGGTAAAGGGGAAATTATCAAAAGTCCCCTCAAATACTGTCACAAAACTAAGAAAGTAACTTTCACTGCACACAAACATGGTGTGTTTCTTACTCACAATCTGTTTCTTATTCATTCTCAAACATTTTTCTGTCTACACTTCCCCAAAACTACCACTCCTCCCAAGATGTTTCCTGGTTGTTAGGGAAATGATGCTATACTCTAAAAGCCATTCCCCAGCCTTCTGGCAGCAGAAGGTATCCTAGGACCAGTAGACAAGGGACATCAGATTCCTGGATCTTGTATTCCCCGGTTCCATCTAGCTTTGAGTGGACCAGGAGCATACTAAGCATGTCCCTAAAGGGAGCTCCAGTCACCAAAGTGCTGAAAGTTGTTTGTGCTTTCCCTAAGTCTAGGAATTTCATATGTCTACCATAGAAACTATTGGAAAGCATTTCTTTAAATTCCATTATCTTTATTAAAAGTTTAAGTGAGAGTTTCCTTACCATTTAATATGGTCTGTTAAATAATGAGATTTGTACACTATATAGAAATTTCTATTGAATTTCACAGTAATAATGATCCACTCTTGTTTTCAATTCCTCAGATGACACAGGGCCATCCAACTCCAATGGAGAGATGGCTTAGCAGTTAAGGCTCTTGCCTGTAAAGCTTAAGGACTCATGTTTAATTTTCCAGATCCCACAAGCCAGATGCAGTGACACAAGTGCAAAATGTTGCACATGCGCACAGGGGGGAGTACATGTCTGGAGTTTGATTGCAGTGGCTGGAGGCCCTGGTGCACCAATTTGCTCTCTCTCTCTCTCCATCTGTCTGCCTTTTTCTCTGTGTGTGTCTTTCTTTCCCTCTCCCTCTCTCTCTCTCAATCTGTCTACCTCTCTCTCTCTCTCTCTGTCTCTCTCTCTCTTCCTCTCTCTCAAATAAATAAATAAAAATAAAAAATTTAAGGAGACTCTTATCTTGAAAAAAATCAAAAAATATTTTTAAAAAATCACAAAGAATTTTATGCTCCTAGAAATCCAAACATTTACTATTAAATGATATGTCATCCTTTAAAGTGTCATCATACCTTTGGGTTGTTTACACATGCCTTCTCTCCAAACATCTGCAACAGCTGTTTTAGGCAGCAGGGCAATGAATTATCTTTTGCTCTGAATAAGTCTGGATGATTGAGAAGAAAGAGAAAAATGCTTGGCTATGAAAATCTACATGAAAAGATATATGAATATAAGTGGGTTCACATGTGTTCTTTTAACCTTTGTACAATCATGTGCACACATACACACAGTTATATGCCTACATGCATAAGAATCAGGAAGATTTGATTTTCAGCTCCTTGGAGAGCACTGTCATCAAATCCAAATGAGGCAATAGGTGGAAGAAGATGGAAGATGGTAAAAGCAAGAAGGATATGATTGTAATGGTGAGGCTCTTTTATAACAGTGTCATTGCCAAGGGGCTATATAATCCCCTCCCCAAATCAGACACTGCCACCTCACAAAGCCACAGCTCTGGAAGAGGAGATGCTAAGACTGAAAAAGACCAGATCTTTGACCCTAATGGCGTGACAATGTAATAGAAAAGCACTAGTAACAGAATCCACTGAGTGAGCACACTGCAGTCACCTCAAACACTGCCCTGGCAGAGTGGCCCTGGCCTGGGCAGGTAGAATAAAGGACTTGGATTTGAAACCAGCTTCCACCATGAGGCCTTTCAGTGCCTCCATGGAAGAGAAGTGACACTCCCAACTAGCCTTCCTGTGCTTTCCCTTCTTGAAAACCAGTTCTGTATGTGGTGTGTGAATCTGAATGGGACACTATGGAAAAAAATGTAAAAGTTCCTGAAAAAGTCAAACATAAATCTACCAGATGATATACCTATTGCATCCTGGGTATACTTACAAAGGAAATGAACTAGCATAAAAATAGGGGGCTTACATGCCCATGCTTATTGAAACACTATAGTCACAAGAGGGAAAGTGTGAGACAGTCTTGGTGTCATCAACAGGCAAATGGGTACAGAAAATAGGGAACTTGTACACAATGCATTTTTATTTAGACATAAAGAGAAATGGAGTCCTGTCACTTGCAGCAAAAAAATAAATAAAAAAAAGGATGAACTAGAGGACATTATGTTAACTGAAACAAGCTAGACACAAAAAGACAAATGCCACATGTTCTTTATTGGATGTGGAAACTAACAGAATTAAAAAATAAGGGCTGTAGAGATGAGTTAGCAATTAAGGCGCTTGCCTACAAAGCCTAAGGACCCATGTTCAACTCTCCACATCCCATGTTAGCCAGACACACAAAGGTGAGGCAAGTGCAAGGTCTCACATGCCCACTAGGTGGCATCTGGAGTTCCATTGCAGTGGCTGAGGCCCTGGTCTCTCCCCCTCCCCTGCTCTCTCTCTCTCCAAAATAAATAAATAAAGGCAAAATAAATCAACTTGAAATAGTGATTAGTAGGGAGGAGAGGGAGAGTGTAAAACAGAAAGAGTGGATACAACCAATATATGCTGCATGTATTCTTAGAAATCCACCAAACCCCACTAAGATGTTCATTAAGAATAAATACATGTGAAAAATACCAGCAGATGGGTGATTTCCCAACTATATGACTGTTATTTTTATATGATTGTTATTTTTATCATTATTATTATTAGAAAAGTCATAAAACCTACCAGAGATCTTCTTGATCTTCCAGCTGATATAACTTCAGGAATTGAGCATTCACCTGAAACCTACAACACACAGGTTAAGAATCTGAAATCTCAAGAGCCACGATTAGAGTAACCAATTGCCCCTTTTGGCTTGGGAGCAAGGGATTGCTTAAACTAGGACCATCTTGGGCAAACTGAGCAACCTATCCAGACCATGGTGATTTAACACCAGACTTGAGACTATTCTGTGCCTCCTGAACACATTTCCCACTCAGTAGCTTTATGGAAGTGGACAAGGGAACCCACTGGGGTGCCGTGAGAAATAAACCAACTTATCAAATGAGAGGAAATGGAGGAGAGAATAATATGGGTGCCAAGAGACACCTCAGGAAGAACATTTATTGCCAGTGTACTCCCACACAGAGAGTAGAGCTCTGCCTTAGGACCTGATTGAGCCACTGACATTCGCTTAGCTTCGATATATGACTGTGGTACAAAGAGGCAACCTTCTCCTCTAAAAGGAAAATACAATCATAAATTACAAAAAAGTTAAGGATATCTATCATTCGAAGACATGCTTCTGAAATATACCTACTTTCTGTCCAGAGAACACCGCAAAGGCAAACGAAATAAATGTCAAAAGGGAGTTGGGTACATATTCATCCCTTCAGCCACGCTTATATGGAAGGCCTACTACAGACAATACTGAATTGGGCACTTGGGAGGCATGGAGATGTCAGTGACTTAGTTCTTGTCTGTCAGGCATCTTATTTGAATCCTCTACTGTGTTCATAATATCTGCTTCCTAGTTTGGAGCTATTCTAACCTATGAAGACTTGTTCTTCAGGGCTCGGGCCATACACAGCAAACACTCAGTGATTCAGTCGCCTCATTTACCAACGCTCCCTGAAGAAGAAACTATAGCCAATGAATTTTTAACGTGTTCATCTTACGTTTTCTTCTTTGGGAGTTTATTTCTGATACCCCTATATAGCTTAGCTAGTACAGATATATTAAAGACAAATGAAGGGAGAAGCCCCAACAGGGGAAAATTATTGTTTTAGTCATTACCCAGCACTTCATGTATTGAATCAGTACTGAAGCCATTTTCCCCTCCTAATCCATTATCATTATGTTCGTTCTAAAGCCTTGATAGCTTCTGCACCTGGAGTCACAACAGCCTTGCTTGGAATCCAAGCAGAGCAATGCAAGTGGACCCAGCCCCAGTGGTCAGGGTAACTCAACCTGTCTGCTGTCCAACATCGTCCTCCTTTCAGCTAAACTCAGACACCACTCCATTGCTTTAGCTGATGACATCTGACATGAGAGATGACTGGTTCAAGTGACACAGGGGTTTCAGTCAAGAGAGAAACCTGTTTAAGCTGGGGCCTGTCTGCTCCAGTAAATCTCAGGTTTTATCAGCCAGGTGCAACTGGCTCATTTCAACCAGAGAGGTGGCAGTCCATCTCTTCAGAGCCCCTTGTCAGCAAAGCCTTTGGGTGCCTGTGCATGCCAGGTTTGGTATGAGTCAAAGCTGGTGTGAACTGAGGATTAACCTATAAGATGGCATGAGACTCCCTTTAAGTGTGTTCCAAGTAGAGACAGGAGAAACTATCAACTCGATTAAACAGGTAAACTTTGTCTTGTTGCTCCCCAGCATGCATCTCATTTGCATTCCCTCAGCATTTTGAATAATGTAACCACTGACCTGGGCAACTCTAGCTGAGAGCCTGGAGTGCGGGCACCAGGCAAGAAGGAAACATTTCCATGTCATCGTGGCAAAACTGGACAGCCTGTCCAAAACATGAAGACAGCTTTTGAGATCTGCATGTCTGTGCAAAGGCATAAAATATTCATACCTCATATTAAAATATTTTATTGAATTAATATTGATTTACTATTAATTTTTAAATAGATTCATATTTCATGAGACCCTCACAATGAACCCACCCATTGGGCCTCCTTGAGAAACCAATTACACAAATTGTTGAGAAAGCAACGAAATGCCCGAGGAGAGACAAAGAGAATGCAAAAACATGTCTTGATGATGAAATCAACACGGGGTCTATATAGAAACTGGAAAAAAAAAATCATAAATCACCCTGCTCACTTTTACACAGCATTTTTTTTCTCTTCAGTGTATGCCTATAAAACATCACTGGGCTAATTTTCTTTTAGAAAGATATCTATATCTGGCCTCATGTTTGAAAACTTCTCTGTGGTGACATTATTCTTTTTAATTGCAATTAATTCATTCCTTCCATGAGGAAAGTGTAATAATAATAGCTACTGAAAAGTGAGGCTTCGTTGAGAGTTCCTCCTTCCAGTATTGGGCAAAGCCTTTCAGGAAATTGCTGACAGCTGAAAACAAAAGACATTGATTGCTGCACTCAATTAGCGTTTTCAGACACCAAGCATGGCTAGCCAGGTGGGGAAGAAGAGGGGTCCCCAGCGCTTTCTTACACACTGTTTCAGCCTGGGTCCAGAAAATCAACGTTCCCTTGCTCAGCTCTCCTTGTATGCTTTCCATGATCATACCTGTATTTTTGTCTAAAAATTCTGTCACCATCATTTTGTTGGAAAATAATTGATAAAATTTTGGTAGGAAAATGCTTTTCTAATTTATACATGTCATATTTTACAGCTTAGGCAATAGACCCATCTTTATTCATACTCCTTTTCTTTTTATATCTCATTCATGTTTTCCTTTTCTTGTTCAACCATTCTAAATTGGGCCACCCTTGCTCAGCTTATTACACTCTGTCCTTTTTTCCCCTCCTTTTTCTATACAAAACAGCAATATGTACAGATACAGGACAAATGAGGATTATTCTTCACTTGGTCATGAAGGTTTCACTGTGAGCAAGGAGATTTTAAAAGGCTGGGAAATCTGCAGGAGACGCTAGACTGGGTTAGAACAGCCGCATGGGGCTAAGCCGATGCTCAGGGTCTCCTAATTAGATAAAGTCATTGTTTAGATTCAGACAATACCTGTTTACAGTTCAATAAACAACTTGTCACAGTTGCTTGGTCAAAGCAGACCTAGATGTCAATGCAAACAGTTAGTACAGAGGTAGCAAAATAAATTGGTCTCCTGAGTAAATAAATTGAGCAGCAATGTGAAACTGCCTCATCAGTACTGAGGAAGATGATCATTTATAAAGGTTTAAAATGGCGTTTCATAAGTATTGACATTTAGAGAAATGCCTTTCCCCGCTTAAATGACTAACCCTCCCTTTTCCTATTTCCACCAGCCACTAAAACGAGAAAAATAATAATAAAATTGAAAGAGGGAATGAAGTATTTGTGGAATCATCCCATCAAAGTTTTGTAATGTTTTGTATATGAAATTTAATAAACACCCAAAAGACATCTGGTGTGGAGTGTAAATTACAGAGAAGCATGGCACCTGCCTTCAAGGATTTTCTAATCTGTCATTATACAGTAGACCCAGACAGAAAGGTAAGGCAGTGCAAAGGTCATTCAGCCTAATGTCCAGGTTTTGTGGTTGTTTCTTGTTGATACAAGATAAACCCAGGAAAGAAAGACCAAAACAGGGTCTGTGTGTGTGTGTGTCTGTGTGTGTGTGTTTAGAAATGGTTGTCAGGGAGATGAGGCAAGGACAGCACATAAAAGAAATGAGACGATGTTATTTGGTGCCTTCTTTGATGGATACAATGTCTGCATATAGAGGCATTTCCTTCCCCAAAGATCTTTGAAAGTGTCTGTCTGCCCTGGTAAACATAGCCGAGCAAGTGAATGCAGGGACTTTAGAATAAACTGTTACACATATGAGCACAGAAATCAAAGAGTTCTTGTCACACACACACCAGGAAACACAGCGACACAGTCCCATTGTTAAGATATGATAAGAGAAGAAGCCGTTAGCATTATCTCCCTGCCACCTGTAAACTCTCATGGTCAGAAAGGTAGACCTGCCCAAAAGAAAGCAAGGAGAATCCTATCCAAAGACATTCAACCAACCAAGTGTCCGTCATCTGGGAAGGGAGGCATGGATGCTAAACTGTTACAAATTTAATAGATGCCAAAGTCTTATCCCCACAACATTCTTTTCTCCTTTATGCACACCCCACAGAACCTAAATGAGAAAATCTTGCCCCCCAAATGGAAGAAAGTACACCCCCAGAATACTCACCTATCATGACACTTACTTTGTAAGAACCTCGCTTCATGTTCTCATTATTAAAAGCACCTTGGATTCTGCCACTATGAATAACATTTATAGCATGAAATTTTTAAAACTTGGACTTGGAGCTTATATCCACAGCAGGCTTTTTGTGAACCAAGAAAATAAAATTGGAGCACAGTCAATACTATTATAAACCCCAGTGATCCTCTCTCAAGATGAATATTTAACATCCGGCCTTGCCACTCAGGCTTCCTGTATCCCCATCTTTATACCCACCCCTGCATTTTCAAATGGAGTTCACCAGCAGACTGTAAGATCTCTTTCACTGGTGTTTATGTTGTGGTCACAGGCCTGAGAGCACATAATGCCAGGATTACCGCTGACCTGCCCTCTGTGGAAATCTGAGCTCAGTGGTGTCTTTATAAAATGTTAGCTTTCCCAGCTACTCTAGACAAAATTGGCAGTGGATGTAGTTTTTCACCTCTATTCCCAGCTTCCATGTTCTGAGACAAAATCTCATTTACTTTGCACTTCTCAGAAGGGCTCAGTCCTTTTAGACCCCCTTCCCTTACCAAGAAAGAGAGAGAATGGAATGAGGCGGCCCAGTTCCTAGTCTCATCTCTTATTGTCTGCCTCGCCATACTCTAACCAGGTAGCCTCTTCAAGAGCTTGCATCCCTCCTGTGTTAAATAGGGATAATAAAATAATTTACCTCCCACAGAGGGTGCACATGTTTCAGTTACAAAATAAAATGCTTTGAAATGGAAAGGACCAATCTGGGATTTCATAAATAAATGATTAGACATTTACTCAACAGTTAACTGGACATGGATTATATTTAATGTCAGGTATAGTGATGAATAAGTGAGGCCTCACTCCTGATGTAGAGAATGTCATGGGAAGAATAATGGTCAAGTGGGGGGATGGTTCCGTGGATCAAAATGCTTTCTGCACAAGTATGATGACATATGTTCAAATCCCCAGAACTTGAATAAGCAGTGGTGAGGGTGGTAAACCCAGCCCTCCTCCAGCAAGGTGGGAGATGAAGACCAGAAGTACCAGAGGCTTACAGGCCAGAAAGTCAAAGAGAACCCCCTAACCCAAACAAGGTAGAGACAAGAACCTACACTTGATCTTGTCATCTGACCGCCACACTTGTGCCATGTACACATGTGTCCATTCTCATACACAGAGAGATAATAAAAAGAAAGAATAAGGGACAGAGAGATTGCTCAATGGTTAAGACACTTGCTTACAAAGCCTAATGGCCTGGGTTCAATTCCCCAGTACCCGTGTAAAGCCAGATGCACAAAATGGCCCCTGCATCTGGAATTCATTTGTAGCAACAAGAGGCCCTGGTGTGCCCATTCCCTCTCTC
The DNA here is from genome assembly GCA_036365145.1 of Orientallactaga sibirica. Taxonomy (NCBI): domain Eukaryota; kingdom Metazoa; phylum Chordata; class Mammalia; order Rodentia; family Dipodidae; genus Orientallactaga; species Orientallactaga sibirica. Next base: position 6,768,369 of record JAEOAD010000027.1, read on the forward strand.
TCTCTCTCTCTCTCTCTCTCTCTCTCTCTCTCTCCTACCTCTACTTATAAATAAATAAATAGAATATTTTTTATAAAAAGAATAGCATTAATAGCATTTGATTAGAGCCATTATAGAGGTATTAATGGTGTGTTAGAGGTCAAGATACAGAGCAGTTATTTGGAAGGTAAGTCATGGACATTTTGTAATTATTAAAATATATATGAGAAACATACTAAGTTCTACCATTTAGTAAGGGAATGTGGTGAAATTCTGACACTTAAGAACAAAGTCCTCGTGCTTCCATTTTAAGTCTCAACCAGTGAAGAAAGGGAAAAATAAGGACCATGAGAATGCCGTCAGCTCCAGGGGCTGCACATTGGCACTGAGGTGGGCAGTGGAAGGCTTTCCCTGCTTGTCACCACGAAGTTGACTGCTTAGAAGCATCTCTTTCTATATCTTCATCTTTTAGGACCCCCATTTTTTTTTTCAGATCTTGCTTCAAACCTACTAACAGAAAAAGGAAAGAATTCTCTCTAACCCTGGAAAATCCTCTAGAGAGGCATTTGAGCAGTCTCTGCCTCAGCACACCCCAACATGCCAGTGGGCCCCACACTCTTCACCCACAAACACCTCTGAATGAGCTCAGCAGTGCCTGTGAGGTTAACTCCCCATCACTCGTGCTGACATACGGTACATTCAGATCTCTAACCAGACCACATGTTCAACCCTCAAACCACATCATGCCCATGTCTGCACATCTGTGTTGCTCTCTGTAGGAGATCCCACCACTGACTCCTTGACTCAAGTCAGGAAACAAGCAGTCATTATTTTACTCCTCGCTCTGTCTCTCAGAACTATTAACTAACTACACCTTGTGCTTGCCATACCTACTCCCTCTCCTCCCTCCCCCATGGATAACTGAGTTCAGCTTGAATCACCTTTTATCTAAACTCAGAAGTAGCCACCTAAAGGTCTCTCTGGCTGTTATATCACTTCCTCTAATTCTTTCCAGAGGTGCTACCAAAGTGCCATTGAGCTTTAAAAGCCAAGAGAAAGCGTGCAACTCTCCCTGTGAACATTCTTAAAAATCCCTCAAATGCTTTCTATAGTTTACAGAAGAAAGAACGAAATTCTTAAAGCAACAAAGAAGACTCTACATTATGTGGCCTAGCAGTTGTCCTGACCTTAACATGCTCACAGCTCCCCGACTTTTCCTTGGCGTTTCGTAACTCCCGCCTTTGCTCTTACAGCACTTGTGTCCGCTCCCCAGCCTCCCGTTCTAACGAGCGCTGCTCATTTGCTGAGACTCATTCCCAGCTCTCCTTTCTCTAGGAATTCTTTATCTTACCAGACTCCCAAGGTAGAATTGAAGAAGCCTTCCTTGGTGCTCTGCTCCTGCACTTTGCAGAAATATTTGAAAAATGTTTCCTTTCTTCTGGGAAGAAAATCCCCAAAGAGAAGGACCAAAACAATTTAATCCATGTACTCAGAACATAGCAATATATCTGACACACATTTGGCATTCAATCAATGTTGAATGGACGAATGAAATATGCAGCCCATTCTAGAAAATGGAATTTTATATTGCAATAATGCACAGAATCATTTCTGGCATATAGTAATTACTCAGTGAACTAGAGCCCTGGCCACTATTTTTTCCACTACTTTTTATGTTCTTTCCCCCTTTTTCTCCAGGTAGTTTTTCTCTAATAAAACAATGCCACAGCAGGCTAAGACAGGATGGATTACACACCTACCAAATGCTGTAAAATTATGAGGCAGCTTGCTTAGCTAATTTTTTTGCTACTAAAAGCTCATTATAGGTTTTCTTCTCTGTGTAACCCCAAAATACACTCTTAGAGACTCAAAACTCACAACTGCTTTATTTTTTCCATTCATCTTCCAAACCACAGATAAGCCAAGGCAAGAGAAAATTCTACTAACCTAAAGAGAAAAGATCATATAAAATCTGTTATTAGTGTGTTTAGAACTTGGACATTTATACAAAATTCAAAGTTAAATGTATGAAAATGCAGAACAGACATACATACTTTCCAGAGGTGTGATGAATTGTCAAATAATGCTGCTGAGATTTCTACTTAAAAAAAAAAAAGAAGAAGAAGAAAAGATAATCTTTGGCTTCTCAATATGTAAGCGAATCATTTTAGAATACAAATGCTCCTGGGTAAAATCTGGGTTGGTGTCTAGGCTATCTGTATTGTCAATAAGGCCAGGATGGTGGTTTATGGCCAGCATCAGATTTGATTATTCACTGGTAGTCTACCTTATCATATACTATGATGTGTTAAATACATATTCTATTACTGCAGATTAAGAAGGAGGCCTGCTGGAGCCTTCTCATCATATATTTGAAACTTAAAGGAATTTTAAAAAGTGGTCACCAAGTCCCACTGATATGTTACATATAAAAGATTCACTTTCATGCATACTTACGTATTCATTCATTCAACCAGTATTTACTGAAAACATGCTGTGTGCTCAATATTCCTCTTGGAACTTGAGACACATGGACAAGCTGAGCCAATGAAAACCCAAGCCTTCACCCAAGCAAGCTGTCACCCAAGCCGTCACATGGTTATACAGCATTAAGGACCAACACACAATCCCCACAATGCATAAGAAAAATATATACATATTCTACTTGATTGTGTAGGCATGTCAAGTGATCATCAATGCTATGAATGAAACTATACTAGCAGAAAGGACTGGCAGAAGCTGGGCAGAAAGTTGAAGTAAAGTCAGTTTTGACATGAGCGATACGGAAGTCATCACTGAGGAGGGAATGCATGAGAGAAGACTTGAAGGAGAGAAGGAGCAAACTGTGGAAGACTAAGTAAGATGGTATCCTGGACAAAGAGAGACACAAGTTCAGAGACCAGTGCTCTGGTTTCTTAAAGACAAAGAACAATGATGGCACATGTTCAAGACAAGGTGAACAGAGGAAAGAGAAGTAAGAGACAGACTTCAGAGGGTTGGTTGAAAGACCAATTCATCACAATGTCCTCATGGCTTTTGTGAAGACTATGAGTGCCAAGGAAAGTATGGTGGTTTGAATGTAAGATGTTTTCCATAGCCTTATGTGTTTGAATGCTTCATTTGTGGCTGACAGTGAGATTCAGGAAGGCTGGGGAACCTTTGGCAGGTACAGCCTTGCTAGAGGAAACATGTCACAAGGGGAGGGCCTTGCTTTTGTATTGTACAGCTATGCTTGGCAATGACTCCCTTTACATTCTCCATGCTGATGTGAAAATGTGAAGCTGGACTTTTGCTTCTGCCATGCCTTCCCTGCCATGATGAAACTTCCCCTCCAAAACTATAAAACAACATAAACCTTTTCCTCCAATAGGCTGCTTCTGGTCAGGTATCTTGTCCCAGCAATGAGAAAGTAACTTATATAGGAAGCAAATGACTTTGAGCTGAAGAGTAACATACTCTCATACTTACTTATAGAATAGACTGTGATGGATCAGATGCCCCTGAAAAACTCATATGTTTTGAATGTTTGTTCCCCAGATAATGGTACTTTGGGAGGTGGAGCCTTGCTGAAGGAGGTGTATTCTTGGGGAAGGATGTTAGTGTGCTATAGCCAACTCTTCCTTGCCAGAGTTTGTCTCACTCTCTTGCTATTTATTGTTTTACACCTATTGTGGCAGAAGTGACACCCAGCCTCTGCTCATGCCGTGCTTTCCCCTGCCATCATGAAGCTTCCCCTCCAGATTTAAAACCTAAAAGAAACCCCTTCCTCCCACCAGTTCCTTTTTGTCGGTTGTTTTTTCCCAGCAACAAGAAGGTAACTGCAATAAGACCATGCTGAGAATGGACTGAAGAAGGGGAGGATAGAAAGCAGCTAAAACTGACAGAATATTATTTTATTAGCCAGGGAAAGAGATGATAATGATATGGACATAGACAGTACTGATAGGGTTGGTGAAATGCAATCAGAGAATGAATATATTTCAATAACAAATAAAATAAAATAAGATTAAGGGAAACAAGACAATAACTGAAGACCTGAGCAACCACAACAATGTTGTTTTCCTCAACTGAAAAGGAAAAACTGTGAAAAGGGCAAATTTGGGGAGTGAGGATGACCAAAAGCTTGTTTGGGGTATGCTAAATGTGACATGCCCATTAGATAGCTAAAGAGGGAAGTTAAGAGGAGGAAGGACAAGTTCGCAGAAGTTGTACTCTGCCTCAGGGAATGCAATCACCAAAGAACGCTAAGAGTGAGACACAGAGGAGCATGTGAGAGAGAAAGAGCATCTCCGGGAGGAAAGTGACACCCACTGAGACACCGATGAGTCCCGCCCTCCTCCTCGCAACTGGGCCAGGAAGTGGGAGGACAGACAAGACGGAAGCTCATAAACCACAAGAGAAATTGAAGCGTGTTACTCAGCTGATCATTTCTAATATTTATTTTTCCATTACATTCTTAATTGTATCTACTAAATTTATTTCAGCTTTGAACATTTCTTTATTTTAGTTTTTAAAATGTTTTTTTAATTTTATTTATTTATATGTAAGCAGAGAGAGAAAGATAGATATAGAGATAGAGGAAAAAAAGACAGAGAGAGAATGGGCATGCCAGGGCCTCCAGGCACTGCAAATGAACTCCAAACGCTTGTGCTCATTGTGCATCTGGCTTACGTGGGTCCTAGGGAATCGAACCTGGATCCTTTGGCTTCTCAGGTAAGCACCTTAACCACTAAGCCATCTCTCCAGCCCTGAACATTTCTTAAAAACATACCTGGTGAGAAAGGACTAAGGGAGAAAGGAGGGATGTTAACACAGCAGCAATGTAGTTGAGTTGCTTTACCCATAAGGGCTACTTACACATTCCCCAAATGCCAAATCTCAGAGCACCATAGAGCTTCTGTAGACAGCTCTTGAAGTTTAGGCTAGGCACTGAGCCTGACTAGGACATGAAAGGAGTTGAGATTGGATGGGTGGTCTAGTTGGGGATCTTTGTCTAAAGGATATCTGGAGAAGCGTGAAGCTCTGAACAATTCACATGACAACAGTGTTCTTATATATTCGTTTATAAAGTGCCCAACTCACAGCCTTCTCCAAAAGTAACTTGGTTCACCTCTTGCTACAATAAGCTCTTGTAACAAGTTTTAATGAAGAACAATAAACCAGGCATATTTACCAGGTTTGCCAAGGAATGAGAAAACCCTAATCAATGGCTTGATAAAGACCTTGAGGTGTCAAGTTGACTATACCCTTTGTTCCCACTTAGGCAATTAGCCACCCAAGGTAAGAAGCAGATCATGATGCCAAGTGAGTTCAACATTTCAAACCTTCATCCTGTTAAAATCTCTCTGTCATAAATCTGCATAACTCGAGTACTAAAGCAAATAAGAAAATCAAATTTATATAAGGTACCACCCTCTTGTAAGAAAGATGTGATTCAGAGATCTAGATGGGTTCGGATGTTCTTCATAGTTCATTGCAAATGATTAAGAAGACTGATTGGAGAAGAGTTGTCTATAAGAAAACCATAAGACAAACTCAGGCTGTGACAATCAGTTGCTTGTTGTCTCTTAGCACTTATCAACCCGTCTGCACTTGGCTGATTTGTGCTGTTTTTGTTTTTCAATATTCCCTAGCCAGATATATTCTGCTAGTTTCTGTTGATAAATAAGGATGGTGTGAAATTAGAAGGCAGGAGGAGGGAAGATGGACTCTTCTTTCTATTTAGAGTTACTGTAGGTTTCTCTCTGGCATTGTGAGACAATTATAATATCAGTGAGGCTACACATTGCACAGGCACACTCATCACCTGGCTGTGCACCTTCAGGAACAGAGGATAGGTAAGACTACGCTATTTCCACAGACCACCAGTTTCAAACCATTGCTTCAGCAAGGGACAAATGGTAGCTTCCTTACAGATCTCCCCAACAGTCACAGAATGTGCCCCACTCAAAAGTCAAAACAGTAGCCATATAGGTCAGTTCTCTGAGGTCCAAAGTAGACCAGACCTGTATATTCCTTCAGTCACAACTGCAAGTTGCTTTCACAGGTGCTGACGTTGTGATGACCATGATGTTCCTGCTGGTTTTTCAGCTTCCAATACGACTGTGTGACAGTTCTGAAATATATCACAAGTCTTCAACCTCCTTCTTGTCAAAGTTACACTCTAATTCATCTCTCCTTGAACATGGCTGGCCTTAGGGTCTTGCTTCAGAGGAGACTATGGTGGATCTAATGGGATGTAGCTAGTTCATAGAAAGCGTCACAGCACCTTTCTGCTCACTCTCTCTTAGATCACTCTTTGGGAAAGCCAACCGCTACGTGATGTGCACCCTTGCACTGTCCTGTGGAGAGGCTTATGTGGCTAGGCACTGAAACCTTTTGCCAACTGTTAGCAAGACACTAAGGCCTCCTGCCAATAGTTGTGTGAGTGGGCCATTTTGGAAGCTGATCCTCTGTCTCTAGCCAAGCTTTTAGATGACTCCAACCCCATCCAATAAATAGATTGCAACCTCATGAGAGATGCCAGGCTACTCCTAGAGTCATTAACCCTGGGATCTATGATCCTTGCCAGAGTTTGTCTCACTCTCTTGCTATTTATTGTTTTACACCTATTGTGGCAGAAGTGACACCCAGCCTCTGCTCATGCCGTGCTTTCCCCTGCCATCATGAAGCTTCCCCTCCAGACTTAAAACCTAAAAGAAACCCCTTCCTCCCACCAGTTCCTTTTTGTCGGTTGTTTTTTCCCAGCAACAAGAAGGTAACTGCAATAAGACCATGCTGAGAATGGACTGAAGAAGGGAGGATAGAAAGCAGCTAAAACTGACAGAATATTATTTTATTAGCCAGGGAAAGAGATGATAATGATATGGACATAGACAGTACTGATGGGGTTGGTGAAATGCAATCAGAGAATGAATATATTTCAATAACAAATAAAATAAAATAAGATTAGGGAAACAAGACAATAACTGAAGACCTGAGCAACCACAACAATGTTGTTTTCCTCAACTGAAAAGGAAAAACTGTGAAAAGGGCAAATTTGGGGAGTGAGGATGACCAAAAGCTTGTTTGGGGTATGCTAAATGTGACATGCCCATTAGATAGCTAAAGAGGGAAGTTAAGAGGAGGAAGGACAAGTTCGCAGAAGTTGTACTCTGCCTCAGGAATGCAATCACCAAAGAACGCTAAAAGTGAGACACAGAGGAGCATGTGAGAGAGAAAGAGCATCTCCGGGAGGAAAGTGACACCCACTGAGACACCGATGAGTCCCGCCCTCCTCCTCGCAACTGGGCCAGGAAGTGGGAGGACAGACAAGACGGAAGCTCATAAACCACAAGAGAAATTGAAGCGTGTTACTCAGCTGATCATTTCTAATATTTATTTTCCATTACATTCTTAATTGTATCTACTAAATTTATTTCAGCTTTGAACATTTCTTTATTTTAGTTTTAAAATGTTTTTTTAATTTTATTTATTTATATGCAAGCAGAGAGAAAGATAGATATAGAGATAGAGGAAAAAAAGACAGAGAGAGAATGGGCATGCCAGGGCCTCCAGGCACTGCAAATGAACTCAAACGCTTGTGCTCATTGTGCATCTGGCTTACGTGGGTCCTAGGGAATCGAACCTGGATCCTTTGGCTTCTCAGGTAAGCACCTTAACCACTAAGCCATCTCTCCAGCCCTGAACATTTCTTAAAAACATACCTGGTGAGAAAGGACTAAGGGAGAAAGGAGGGATGTTAACACAGCAGCGATGTAGTTGAGTTGCTTTACCCATAAGGGCTACTTACACATTCCCCAAATGCCAAATCTCAGAGCACCATAGAGCTTCTGTAGACAGCTCTTGAAGTTTAGGCTAGGCACTGAGCCTGACTAGGACATGAAAGGAGTTGAGATTGGATGGGTGGTCTAGTTGGGGATCTTTGTCTAAAGGATATCTGCAGAAGCGTGAAGCTCTGAACAATTCACATGACAACAGTGTTCTTATATATTCGTTTATAAAGTGCCCAACTCACAGCCTTCTCCAAAAGTAACTTGGTTCACCTCTTGCTACAATAAGCTCTTGTAACAAGTTTTAATGAAGAACAATAAACCAGGCATATTTACCAGGTTTGCCAAGGAATGGAGAAAACCCTAATCAATGGCTTGATAAAGACCTTGAGGTGTCCAAGTTGACTATACCCTTTGTTCCCACTTAGGCAATTAGCCACCCAAGGTAAGAAGCAGATCATGATGCCAAGTGAGTTCAACATTTCAAACCTTCATCCTGTTAAAATCTCTCTGTCACAAATCTGCATAACTCGAGTACTAAAGCAAATAAGAAAATCAAATTTATATAAGGTACCACCCTCTTGTAAGAAAGATGTGATTCAGAGATCTAGATGGGTTTGGATGTTCTTCATAGTTCATTGCAAATGATTAAGAAGACTGATTGGAGAAGAGTTGTCTATAAGAAAACCATAAGACAAACTCAGGCTGTGACAATCAGTTGCTTGTTGTCTCTAGCACTTATCAACCCATCTGCACTTGGCTGATTTGTGCTGTTTTTGTTTTTCAATATTCCCTAGCCAGATATATTCTGCTAGTTTCTGTTGATAAATAAGGATGGTGTGAAATTAGAAGGCAGGAGGAGGGAAGATGGACTCTCCTTTCTATTTAGAGTTACTGTAGGTTTCTCTCTGGCATTGTGAGACAATTATAATACCAGTGAGGTTACACATTGCACAGGCACACTCATCACCTGGCTGTGCACCTTCAGGAACAGAGGATGGGTAAGACTACGCTATTTCCACAGACCACCAGTTTCAAACCATTGCTTCAGCAAGGGACAAATGGTAGCTTCCTTATAGATCTCCCAAACAGTTCCAGAATGTGCCCCACTCAAAAGTCAAAACACTAGCCATATAGGTCAGTTCTCTGAGGTCCAAAGTAGACCAGACCTGTATATTCCTTCAGTCACAACTGCAAGTTGCTTTCACAGGTGCTGACGTTGTGATGACCATGATGTTCCTGCTGGTTTTTCAGCTTCCAATATGACTGTGTGACAGTTCTGAAATATATCACAAGTCTTCAACATCCTTCTTGTCAAAGTTACACTCTAATTCATCTCTCCTTGAACATGGCTGGCCTTAGGGTCTTGCTTCAGAGGAGGAGACTATGGTGGATCTAATGGGATGTAGCTAGTTCATAGAAAGCGTCACAGCACCTTTCTGCTCACTCTCTCTTAGATCACTCTCTGGGAAAGCCAACCGCTACGTGATGTGCACCCTTGCACTGTCCTGTGGAGAGGCTTATGTGGCTAGGCACTGAAACCTTTTGCCAACTGTTAGCAAGACACTAAGGCCTCCTGCCAATAGTTGTGTGAGTGGGCCATTTTGGAAGCTGATCCTCTGTCTCTAGCCAAGCTTTTAGATGACTCCAACCCCATCCAATAAATAGATTGCAACCTCATGAGAGATGCCAGGCTACTCCTAGAGTCATTAACCCTGGGATCTATGAGGTGTTTTTGTTTCAAGCTACTATGCATGTGAGATAATAGAAATCTAGCACAACAGGTAATAATTCACCAAGTAACCAATTCCTTCTATTGATGTCCTCCTCCGGAGTATCTACCATGGTTTCTTGCTGGACCTTAATTAATAGAGTATTTGGTACCATGAGTCGAATGGTACAAGGAAATGAAACCTGCCAGGAACAGGATTCTGTAGTTGAGTTACTTTCCCTGTTAACTTTGAATATAGCTATCATCTCCTGCCAATGGCAGTTGGGATATTGGCAATCTGTATCAAATAATAAGCCAGGTGTGGTGGTGCATGTCTTTAATCTCAGCGTTTGGGAGGTGGAGCCAGAACAGGGTCAGGAATTCAAGGTCAATCTGTCCTATACAGTGAGGTTGAGGCCAGCCTGAGCAAAATGAGACCCTGATTTAAAAAAAAAAAAAAAAAGGCTGGAGAGATCACTTAGTGGGTAAGGTACTCTGCCTGCAAAGCCAAAGGAACCAGGTTCGATTACACAGGACTCATGTAAGCCACATGCACAAGGTGGTGCATGCATCTGGACTTTGTTGGCAGTGACTGGAGGCCCTGGTGTGCCCATTCTCTCTCTCTCTCTCTCTCTCTCTGTCTCTCTAATAAATAAATAACTTTTTAAAAGAAGAATAAAAACAAACAAGAATATCTAGATAACATAAATTATTATGTGTAGTTGCTTGAGGTGGATTGTTTATTGAATGCAAGTCTTTGTATGGAAAATGGTTAATGAATTTGATTTTCACAGTAATTTTATACACACACACACACACACACACACAATGTATAATAAGTATTTGAACTAAGAATGGCCTTTCTTCTAAGATCAAGTTGCAAAGCACCAAAAAGTGTCACTTGTGTCCCTAAAAGAACTCTTTATTCTCTTTATAGAGAATTCTTTATTCTTATAAAGCAGATATGACTAAAAGTCAAGCCCAAATGCACATTGTGTGAGTCACAGGATTATAATATAAGATAAACTTACAAATAAACTAAGTTTTAATGTGAAATCACAAGCATTACTCAAGTAGATGCCTGATGCTTGGGAAGAGCAGTATTTTGGGGCACAGACAAGGTTGAGTATTTTTATTCTAATCTAGTATCTTGAAGTCATGATTGCCAGCACAAGCTGTCCCTGCATTTGAGGCAAGTAGCCATCCCTTAACAAAGTCTTCTGCTGATAGTCTTATGTAAGGGACCTGCCTGTCAAAATGATGCCAGCTGTTCCTACTACCAAGGACTACCTCAGTACCTGTTACCACAGACAGAGCTCAACATGCTCTAGGGAGGCAAATACCATGTCATCTTTAGAAGAAGAAAAGTTCATACTTCAAAAGAACAGCAAGACTTCAAATGTCTGCAATCACATAGAGCTGGGGAATAGAAGTCATGATGGACTGTGCATGCATTAGAAAAGAATGATCAAATAGAACGTTAGAGTGAATCAAATGTGTAATTGTGGTTTAACTCACCAGGGAATGAAGTAAATAAATGTGAGGAGGTTGCTTATCTGAAATATGGAGCCAACACTGACCTGGTTTGATTCAGGTGAGATGTCAAAACCTCAGCATAGATATGGAAGAAAGGAACAAGCACTGAGAAAGATAATCTGGCTATCCATTTCCAGCAAGTTCCTTGAGACCCAAAGTTCAGTTCCTTCATGAGAATGTTAAGATGTGCATGAATGAGTGGAGAATTACCTCCTATAAAAGCCCTGTGTTGGTTGGTTATCTTTTGTGAGCTTGGGAATGACAGTGTCATTGAAATTGGCTTCCTGGTTTTATAATGGATGGTGGAATTCTGTGATATTCAGGGCCAAACAGTAGGATTTAAGCACTAAAGAAAAGATAATCATAATTTCCATGGTGAAGAATTATACTTGACCTGAAAGTATCTTCCATCATAGCTAATTGATCACATCATTTAAATAATATAAATCAGTCTACCAAATAACCCTGTGTATAAATAGAATCAGGAGAAAATGGTGGCGAGCAGAAATGACTTGTATCACCACAATGGCAATGCAAATCTTTCACCCAGCTTTTCCCTAATCATGTTCTCAGGCTCAGATTTACTGGACCCTCTGCAGGTTTATCCCATACTTACAAAATCATGTTCTGAAATATTCCCATAGGACTTAAACAAAGGCTGTGTCCAATGTGATTCTCCTCTTTGGTTAATGTAAAAAGCAAAAAGAGTATGGGTTGTTGTAAAGCTGTTCAGGTGACAATTTCAACTCCAGTAGTCAGCACAAATCTTTATCTTTAGTGGGACACTGATATTAGCTTTAGTAATGTCTTCCAGAGGGTGATAAATAAGCACTACAAATTTTCAGAAACCTAGGGCTTCACTGTCACTTATGTCTCCAACCTACTTACTGCTCCCATTGACCACAGACATCAAGATAAATGTCCAAAATAGATGATCTCAAGTCATTTGGATGACTGGAGGCTTTGTCTCATTAAAATCTGTCTTAGTGCATTCGGATGCTGAAATAAATAACCCAAGACTGAGTCATTTATAAATAACAGAAAGTTATAGTTAGTTATAGTTTTGGAGGCTAGAAAGGCTCTAGAGTCAGGCAGATGGGGTGCTTAGTAAGGGTGTTCTCCATTTTCAGGATGGTACCTGGTTGCTTAATCCTATATTTGAGAAGGATGGAAGGGCAAAAGTAAAGAATGTGGCCTTTTCATAAGAGTAATGATCTAATCAGTGAAGGTGGGCCCTTATGCTTGAGTCTTTTCTTCACAAGCCTCATATCTTAATATCTATTGCTTTGGGTATTCGATTTCAACACAAATTTTGGAGGATATAAAGATTAAAGTATAACCAAATCTGTTTCTCAAAAACTCACATATCTTTCTTATCTTTCATATACAGAACATATAAATAACTCCTTCCAAATAACAAACAATTGTTCAGGTGCAGGAGCTCAAAGACAAGGACTGCACAGGAGGTAATCTCATTATATAATGCATAGGACTTGAGAGGTAACTTGGGAAGACATGGTTGGACCACCTCAATGAATGAACAGCCCAAGGAGCCAACAAGATCCATTTACAATCACTGCTTCTTCATATTCTGTTACCACACACTACTACCAACACTTTCTCTTCCTTCTTCTTAGCATTAGAATCCTTCCACATTAGAATCCTTTCATGTAAAGGTCACTGAACAATCCCTACCAATCCCTATGAGAAATAAAACTTCTTCTAAAATAGAGTTACTCCAGGTATATATGTCCCAAAATATTATCTTCTAAAGCAAATTATATAGAACCCTTACTTATGTATTTAAAAATAAACATAGCACTTTATTTAAAAAAACTAAATGGCAGATGAGCAGATAGCTGAGTAGGTAAAGAGCAAGCAGGAGGACCTGAATTTGATCCCCAGAACCCACAAAAATGCCACGTGTGATGACATGTGTGCAAGCCTGTGCCAGAGAAGCAGAGATAAAGAGCCCTGGGGCTCCCTGGCCCTCCAGTCTAACCTAATTGGAGAGCTCCAGGCAAGGGAAACCCCTTTCCCCCTAAAAAGTAGATGGTTTTCCTGAGGAATGGACATGTGAAGTTGTCTTCTGTTCTCTACACATACTTAAACAAGCATCCACACACAGGAATATGCACATGTACACTCTCACATCCAAGCATAACAATTAAATGCTAATATGGAATGGCTATAGGTATGAGCCCATTGAACAGAATGCACAAAAACTGAAAGGGAAAAAGAACAAAATGAAGGCTGGAGAGATGGCTTAGTAGTTAAGGTATATAGACACACATATATGTATACACATGTATACTTGTGGACAAGCAACATTATTTAGTACAGTCAGATAAGAACTATCACTTGTCTGTATGGTTTCTCATAGTAAATCAGATGATTCCTTCAGAATAAGTCATTTAACATTAAATGGTTTGGGGGATTGAGGAACTGTGTCCTGAAAAATCACACGCAAGCTCTTCATCAGTTAGCATAGGGCTGAGGTTCATAGGAGCTCTCCACAGACACAAAATGAGTGTCCACAGATGCATAGTGGAATCCCACAGGCACATGGTGGCTGTCCACAGGTGCATAGTGACTGTCCCCAGGTTTATGGTGGCTTCCTAAAGTACCCAGGTCAAAATAAGAAGATGTAGAACTCAGATGGGCTTCACAAAACTAACATTGGAGTTTTTGCTCTTCTTCCAAAACAACCAAGACTAATATTTGATTCTTATTTAATTCTCAGAAGCTCATCAAGTTTCTGTATTAAGAATGCAAACTGATTAAGACAGATTCCCAGAGAATAATAATAGGCATGTGAAACACTATTATTATGACATAGTGGGCTGGAGAGATGGCTTAGTGGTTAAGGTGCCAGCCTCCTAAGCCTCAGAACACTGGTTCCAATCTCCAGGTCCCACGTTTAGCCAGATGCAGTGACGCAAGGGTGCAATGCCACACTTGACCACCACACACATCTAGATTTCATTCACAGCAACTGAGAGACTGCTGCGCGCCCATCTCTATCTCTCTTCCTCTCTCTCTCTCTCTCTCTCTCTCTGTCTCTCTCTCTAAAAAAAAAAAAAAAAAAAAAAAAAAAAAAAAGACACAGTATTTGGCTCTTTTGTTAATGGCCTGGAATTAAAAAAAAAAAAAAAAAAAAGAAGCAAATACTTTAACTTAATGAATGTTAATAAATATGCACTGATAAAGTAGAACTGGCAAACTGTCAACCCTAAAACTTTATTTTCTTGTTTTGCTTTCTATTTTTTTGTAATTTTATGTAATCAATACACCAGAGCTTTTCATTTTTTTGTGTGTGTAGAGAAACATAGAAAGAGACAGAGAGAGGGAGGAAGACAGATAGAGATGGGTGCGCCAGCAGCCTCTCAGCTGCTGCGAACGAAATCCAGATGTGTGCACCCCCTTGTGGTCAAGTGCGGTATTGCGCACTTGCCTCACTGCATCTGGCTAAACATGGGACCTGGAGATTGGAACCACTGGAGATTGGAACCAGCGTTCTTAGGCTTGGGAGGCAGAGGCCTTAAACGCTAATCCATCTCTCCAGCCTGGCTTTTCGTTTTTATAAATTTATTTTTAATAAAAGTTGAAGGCTAGACTTGACAAATAATTCCTGACTGATATGTGTAGGAAGCAACACATGGATTAGAAATAGAAAGGGTTGGAGAGATGGTTCAGCAGTTAAGGCATTTGGCTGCAAAGCCTAACAACCCAGGTTAAATTCCCCAGTACCCACATAAAGCCAGAGGCACAAAGTGACACATGTTTCTGGAGTTTGTTTACAGTAGCTAGCAGCCCTGGTTTCCCATTTTCTCTCTCTCTCTCTCTCTCTCTCTCTCTCTCTCTCTCTCTCTCTCTCTCTCTTTCTCTTTTGCAGAAACAAAAATTTAAACATAGAAAGTAAGTGTTGGCCTAATATACTTTGTATTGCTTTCTTATGGCCTGGACTTGGACAAGAAAATGTTAATTGTTAGATTATAAATCTTCCAGCAGGGGCACTAAAATCACAAAGGCAAGGATATATAGGAAAACCCTATTAAAAAAATTAGTCCATTCTAGTCACATCGGAATAAAATTCTGTTGTCCCTCAGCCAAACCTGTTCCTGCCTAAGATTTGTATGTTGCTGCTTCCCCAGCCTTGAATGACCTCTGTCTTACACTTCTTTCCCTGTCAGTCTTTACTGACGTCACTTTCTCATGACTGCCCTCTCTGGTCACCCTATTTACAAAGTCAACTCCCTCCTTGCTGTATTTCTTTTCCTTAGCACACATTGCTATTCAACACAGTATGTGTTTGTTTTACATTTTTCATTCCAATGTATAACTCCACTACTGGACTATAAACTCCATAAAGGCAGAAATCATTTTTCAGGACTGTATTTTCAGCCCTTAGAATGGTATGTGGCAGACTTCACACAGCCAGTAAATATCAATTGAATGAATAAACAGACATGTAATAATGTTCAAAAGCGTGACAGGAAGCACGACAGGGAGACAAGTTATACAGCCTATAAGTCTCCCCCTTTCTTCCTGAGCCTAAACAACATTTTACCTACATCTTAAATAGACACACTATTTCTTATTTTATTCTAAAAATATCCAGCTGTTTGGGGCCATTGGGGGAAGACAGACAGCTCTGATAAATTATGAATGCCCTAGGAAACTTCAAAAATTCTATTCCCTGAATTCTTCATAATACATTATACTTTGACATTTATAAAAATGAAAAACAAATAGAAATTAATCTCATCTTTAAAATATGAATTCTATAAATGTTATTGCACTATATTTATATCACACATTTTAAAAGCATGTATAATACTTGGATTTAAAATCCATTACTACTTCACAACTTAGAATTTTTAAATTAATGAATGTTTATTTTTATAATCATTAATATTTCTGCAACAAAATACATTTGCTAATCCTGTAATATTCTCTTTTTTATTTTTAGCCTACACTATAAAAGCTGTTAATACTCAATTTGTAACCTTCTTCCAAAAGCTGCTTTCTGAAAGTAGGGCAGGAAATGAAAGCACACTGTTGGGATCATAAGATTACAAAAGTTGGAACTTATGAAGGCAATGCAAATGATCAAAAATATGTAATTTCAATAAACACAAATGCCGGACCAAAAATTTTACCTATGTACCTATGAGTGTGCCTTCATGGGCAGATCCCTCAAAAGACAATGAAACAAAATTATCACATATGAGCCTCACCTGCAGTGGATTCTAGAGGAAAGGGTAAGAGGATGGTTTATGTGGTTTTGGATATAAGAGGTTTACAGAAGAATGAAAAATAGAGAGAGAGAGAAGAAAGTGGCAATCAAACCAGACCTCTCACAAGCATGTGAGATCTAAATATCATTTCCCAATATTATGCATAGTTAGAGTCAAGGATAACATTTCCTGGTTAGCAGTCTCAAGGTTGCGTGAACTCAATCTCTGTGGCTCACTGTGAATGAGAGATAGTGGTGATCAAGTTAGAAGACCAAAGCGGACACCACCATTCTTTCCCTTCCAACCTTACAATATTCACGCTTTGCAGTTGAAGTCAGATGATGGAATCTTTATCTAAACAAAAGATAAGGCAAATGATATAAAATTTTGAGGAGCTAATGCCTAAATGTGTGAGTTCCTTTTCTCTTTTAAATTTGAAGGTCCCACTCTACAGATTACCTAACATATCCTTTTTTTTTTTTTTTATCATTCAGCCCTCAAAACCTGTAGGCTCAAAGAATCAGAGATTATGTTGTCAAATCTACTTATGTACCCTCAGAATCTTTAAAATAATGCCTGTCACTTAGAAGACATTTAAATATTTCTAGTATGAATGATACCATTAAATTATCTTCCCTAATGAATAGAAAAACTCATCTTTTTGTATTGAGCATCATATAGTTTGTAGTTCTTTGAGGAGTTCATAGTTCATTTAAGGAAACAATGCTGTAAATAAATATTCTATATATGAATATATAGAATATAAAATAAACCATACAAAGTTATATAGACTATTCCTTATGAGTTTAGGGGTGGCAGAGCATCATAAGAAAAAGCAGAGAATGACCTTGAGCCTGTAGGGGGTCATCTGGGTCCTCCTTCTCCCCATCCCCCTAACAGAGTCCTTACAGCCTCCACTTTGCTAGAGGTCACAAGAGACATAGGGGTCCTGACTTTCCTTATCTCTTTCCTGAAACAGTTCCCCTTTCCTAGAAGAAATAAGATTGCACCCTTTCCTGAAGGATTAAGATTCCTAGGAATATTGTAACTTTCCCAGAAAACCTGACCTCCTACACAGACTCCTGGCATCGGATCTGAACTGAATAGTTCAGCCCCCACCCCAAAATCTCTCTTGAAAGACCACAATTTGGTTTTCTACATTAACTTTCCCATTATGTGATTGCCCCTTCTTGACTTCTCTTTGGGCTGGAGTGTATATTATTTCCTCTTCTTAAGCTCTATGTGCTGTGTCTCCATAATCTCTATAATAAAATCTTTACAAACTTTATCCTCTGGTCTGTAGGTTTCATTCATCAAAATTTATAAGACACCAGTCCAGAATTCAGTGGAAGCTTTGTTTGACTGTGAGTATTCAGCATCCTAGCTCCTGAGTTATTGCCTACCAAAGAACCAAGAAATGTTCTGACGTTCTCAATCCCCTTATCACTTAGAATATACAGTTAGAGTCCCTAGGAAGAAAAAAAAAGTAACCATCATAGATGGAGTTTTCCTTCATTTTTGGAGTGTTGACTTTATACTAGGAACTATATTATGTGCTGAGGATTATAAAGTCAATACAGTGAGTGGAGTTCCTTTCATGAAGCTTACATTTTAATGGGAGAGATATAATAACATATGGCATAAATGTGACCATTCATATAGCTATCAATGCCTGATAGACATAAAATAGGTCAATATCGGGGAAAGCTTTACATAAAAGAGGGTAGTCAGAGAAAATTTTCTGAGGAGGTGGCCTTAGAGTTTAATCTTTCATGCCCAGGGAAGAGTAACAATTAGTGGCTAAAAGATTCTACTAATTCATGGATATGAATACAAAAGTGTGTGAAAGATTAATGACTGAGAACAGAAAGCCAAAGAAACTGCATCGCAGAGGGTGTGTGCACAGGAAGTTAGAAGTAGTAGGGAGCTGACTGCCCTGTAGAGATCTCAACTTCACAAATAGGTAACCCAAAAAAGGTCAAGTATCAACATGTACTACAGTCTATGGGGATTAAATAAAACTCAGAAGACAGTTCCAACACACATAGATGAAAATAATGTCATTTTTTCCAAATTTGTTGAAAATCATAAACTCACAGATCAAGAAAAAGCCCACGAAAGCAATAGAGAAGAAATGCAAAGAAAGTCGCATCAAAAGACATCAAGTTACCAAAAACTAGAGATTAAGACAAATCATAAACAAACAGGAGGAAAAAAAGTCCATTGTATAGAGTGGAGAGAAACAGAAAAAGCCCGCTAATTTCTCATGAGAAACTTGGCAATATTGAAGCTAGTTGAGAGATGTTTTCTAATACTAGAAAGTGAAAGTCAAACCTGTGAACTTAAATTCTTTAATTTACCATATTAACCAACCCCAAAGACAAGCAGCATAATTATCTCAGTAGGTGCCAGTGTTGCAGTCAGGTTCAGATTGCTACAGAAATCACCTGACCAAGAGCAATTTGTGGGGAAAAAAACAAAAGGTTTATTTTGGCTTACAAACTCAAAGGGAAGCTCCATGATGGCAGGGGAAAACAAGGGCATGAGCAGAGGGTGGACATCACCTCCTGGCCAACATTAGGTGGACAACAGCAACAAGAGAACGCGCCTAACACTGGCAAGAGGAAGCCCACTCCCAAAAATTCACGGCCCCAAGGAGGTGTTAATTCACAAATTTCCATCAGCTGGGAACCTAGCATTCAGAACACCTAAGTTTATGGGGGACACCTGAAACAAACCACCATAGCCAGAAAAGCATTTAACAAAATTCTCTATCCAGGGCTGGAGAGATGGCTTAGTGGTTAAGGTGCCTGCCTGCTAAGCCTAAGAACGCTGGTTCCAATCTCCAGCAGTTCCAATCTCCAGGTCCCACGTTTAGCCAGATGCAAAGTGGCACAATGCCACACTTGCCCACAAGGGGGTGCACACATCTGGATTTCATTCACAGCAGCTGAGAGACTGCTGGTGCGCCCATTCTCTGTCTTCCTCTCCCTCTCTGTCTGTCTCTTTCTGTGTCTCTCTCCAAAAATAAATAAAATAATAATAATAAATTTTTAAAAAATCCTCTATCCATTCATGATGAAAACTGTCAATATCCCTGATAAAGGGTATCTACAAAATCATATAGGTACCATTGAGCATAACTGTGAAAGACTTGGTTATTTCCCCCTACCAATAAAGATCAAGAGAAGAATGTCTAGTGTTAGTTTACATTCTTATACATGCAAGTAAAATTCATTTATTTTGTAATAAAGGGCAAAGACAATGACGAAACAAGACACAGTAAAATAATGGTGAGTATTGAAACTATTTTTCACAAATATGAGTATAACTATCCATGTAGAAAGTTCTAGCAAATAGTATAAATCAGGAAGTTTAATATAGTCCCAGGATATAAAATTAACATGCAAAAAATCTAATTTATTTATATATAGCAGTAAATAAAGTAGAGATTGAGCTTTTATGAAAAATGTACCGTTTATAATACCTTTAAAATATTAAATACTCGGGGGAAATTAACAAAACATGTACAAACAATGTACACAGACACTATGAAACATTGCTGAGACATGCACAAAGGAAATAGGTAGATGGAGAGTGATAACCATTTTCATGTATGCAAAGACTTGATAATTGTCAATTCCACTCTAATTGCTCTATGTATTCAACATAATCTCAATCAAAATTCTAACAAATGGATGAATGAACAATTGGCAGAGATCTCAAAATCCTATAACAAACTGTAATGGAATATTTTGCCAACAGTATGTTTGCCTTAAGTACAAAAAGTATTTCTGCAATGAGAACTACTGAGGGGTTTGAAGGACACTGAAGACCCAGTACGGGCTCTGTTTTCTTGTCAGCCTTCACACGGTTCTTTGTAAGACATTTCACTGCCTGGAATCAGAACACTTTCTTAGCTTTGGCTTCCGTCCAAAAAAAAAAAAAAAATCCTTGTGAGATTTTCACATAGATTGGTTTCTTTATTACTACTCAAGACTCCTGATATTTTATTTCACTTATTGGTCAGTTTTCCAAATGATACTCTCCAATAACTTGTATCATTGTGTTTCTTTGGAAATTTTAGACACTTGTTTGGATGACCTGGGAATAAAGTTTGATTTTTGAGGTGAATCACTTCATATATAATTTAATTTTTAATAACCTCAAGTTGAGTCTTTTAGCTATGTTCTCCTCAGAAAGCTAATTTTGGTTGTCAACAAAGCCTGAGCCAGCAACATAGATTTAGAATTCAGGCTTTATTTATTTATTTTTTTACTTCTAAACCTATTTAAGCCTTCTTTTCTCATAAAAACAAAATACAGGTTGAAACACACATACACACACACATATATTTTAGATGAACAGTTTGCTTAGATCTACTTTATACTGCCTTCTGAAATCAAGTCATGTTATGTGTGGCTCTTGAACTCTTACAGGCATTTACACGACAGCAATTATTAAGGAATAACTATCATTCTAGAAAGATCAAACATAAGCCATTGTCATATCTACACACAAGCTGACTACCTACCAGCACCTGCGACTGACCTTGTCCCCCCCCCCACTCAGGTTTATGGCCAAGGAAGAATGTGTGTTTCTTGAAGTCACACACTGGTGTATGATCCACAACCAAGCAGAAATGTCTACATAAATGGTAAACTAGAGGAACAGAAATATTTGTTAATAAAAGAGTAGGAAGTCTGCCACATGTGTGGGAGGTCAATCCATCAACTTTATTGGGATAGTTGTCACAAACTCTTGAGTTCTTCTAGAAACAAATGGACACTGTGCATTGTATTACACAGCCTAGGGTTGCTGGATGAACCTCCAAATCAGACCAAGTTTATGTGAGGAAGAAGAGGTTTATTTGAAGCTTATAGATTCAAGGGAAGTTCCATAATGGCAGAAAAAGCTGGCCTGCTTGCACGGGTCCAAAAAGAGGGAGAAAATCCACAAGCCACCACCAGCCCCACCAGCAAGCACACTTCAGGAGCTCCAGGCAAAGCTCAAGAGTGTATATCTTAGGCTGGAATTCTGGGCCCACCTCCTCACCTCCTCCATCCAGGTAGCTGGAAATCCAAGAAGCTTTAATAAAACATCTGAATCTGTTGGGGGACATCTATTAAAACTACCATAGCTATGAACTCTGATCTCTTACATGCTGCAAGATTTACATGGTGAACATAACAGTTCCATGGACTTTTCTTGTGTGTGACTAAATTCAGGCAGAAGTTTGAACCAATTGAGTTGTTCTATTAGACATTCTATTTAAACATTAATTGAAATAAATATAAGACACACTATAAAATGCCACTCCTACATATAATCACTTGGGTACAATTTCCACACTTTTCTCCAAGGATCATGCGTTGTAAGTACATGGTTTCCTTACATAGCACCTTCCCCATGGGCCTAAACATTCTTGTACACTATTTGAAGAAACTACCTGGGCATGCAGTGAAAAATGAGAAAAGGAAGAATAGACATTTCATTCTTTCAAACAGAAAGACTGGACAGACAAGAACACTAGGGTACTCGGAAAAGCCATACTGAATACTCATGAGTATCCCCACTTAATAATGTGGGGATATTTACTAAGTGTGCTCGATCACTTTCCAGGCCCTATTGCCAATAAAGAATTCTTAGTTTCCTATGTATCTCCTCAAAATGTCTTTTCAGCTTTCACTACATTTGGGATAACATTTGCGACAGCATGAGTCACTGTTTTCAAGACAAGCTTAGGAATAAGATGATTCATACCCTGCACATTCAAGCTGTGCCACTTCAGCATTCCATGTTCTAATTCATTATACATCTTACATTTTCAGCTAATCATTAATGCTTTCCTAGATCTTTGAGGGTTTTTTTTTTAATTTATTGCAAAACAAATTCTTAATTTTTTTCCACAGGAAGGGCTGGGAATGCAGCTTGGTGGTAGTGTGTTTGTCTTGAATATGCAAGACCCTAGGTTTTTGATCCCAACTACTGAAAACAAACAAATAAATAGGTTTATCAATGTTTCAAAAGAAGTACTCCTTACACTATAGTGCTATAATGTTAGTAAATAAGAGAGAGAAGATTACTCTTTTGAGAAGAAAAAACTAAAACCTTTTACATCATATTGCATGTGTGAGAAGGTACAGTAAGACTGAAATGCTATTGGGCTCAGAATAGATGATCTGATTTACTCAGTCCAGGGATCACCTTATTTTTTTTTTTTTTTTTTTTTAATACAGTGCTGGGCACTGAAGGTAAGGCTCATGTGTTCTAGGAAAGCACTCTGCCAACTGAACTAAATCTCCAATGCTTTACATGTTGAGACAAAGTCTCCTTAAGTTGCCCAGGGTGGTCTCAAATATCCTATGCAGCCCAGAAAGACTGGATTTGCAATCTTCATGCCTCTGCCTCCTGTCACCTAATCATTTAATTAATTTTTCCTGTAAAGCTACTGCAATTTTTCTACAGCAAGCGTGTCATTTACTGTGGACACAATGGAGTCGTCCTGAATGTGTCTCAGTTTGTATTAGTCATTTCTGTTACAATTAGCTCACATGTAAAACTATTCTGAAAATGAAATCATGGAATTTCATTTAAATGGTTTAAATATTAAATCATTCATACTTATTATATAATTTTTAACTTTAAAAAAAGAAGTGTTCAGCCAGGCATGGTGGTGCATGCCTTTAATCCCAGCACTCAGGAGGCAGAGGTAGGAGGATCACCATGAGTTCAAGGCTAGCCTGAGACTACATAGTGAATTCCAGGTCATTCTGGGATAGAATGAGAGCCTACCTTAAAAAAAAAGTGTTGGGGCCTGGAGAGATGGCTTAGTGGTTAAGTTCTTGCCTGTGAAGTCTAGGGACCCCGGTTCGAGGCTTGATTCCCCAGGACCCACGCAAGCCAGATGCACGGGGTGGCACATGCATCTGGAGTTCATTTGCAGTGCTGGAGGCCCTGGCATACCCATTCTCTCTCTATCTGCTTCTTTCTCTCTCTCTCTGTCTGTTGCTCTCAAATAAATTAAATAAATAAACCAAAAAAATTTTTTTAAAGTGTTAATTTTTTTTGAAAAAAATGAGATTTTTTGTTAATAAAATGAATGTTGGACCTCAGCCCTCAGCAAGTCACATTCCTGAATTCTATAGAATTTCCTCAGATATTCCTCATGTCAGGAAAGAACAAGATTGTTGCTTCAGAACTACTTATGAAAATAACACTAATACATTAAAATAACTTATGGTCAGTGAGCATCCCTTTGCTTCTCCAAAGTCATTGTAGCTTAGAATTATGCATCAAGTGAATATGATAAATTGGTATGAATATTTGGTATTATTAGTAATATGTATTTCTGTTACATGGAAGTGTAGAAAGGAAGAGATGCTACTTAGAAGTTTTGTCTTTATTTGCTAATGGAGTAAATATGCCAGATGTAATTTATATTTTTCAACTCTTGTCTCATAAAAAGTTATATCAACATCTGTTACTAAACTACTCCAGTTGTTTCAATCCAACAATTGTTTAGGTTTAGGATGTCCCCATTTCTATTAGGATGCCCGAGATTAACACTGTAAATAAGTAAACTGGAATTCATGCAGGCAGACACAAAGGCATGATATATTAGGATGCAATAGAGGTTGTGATGTTGGCATAGTAGCAGAACATATATCAAGGAAAAAACAAGTATCCAAAATCATTAAGTCACTTGTTCCTTCTCAAAAATGAATGTGTACCCTAGTTTTAATGATATTCATGAAGAGCAGGCATGGGGCTCAGAAGATGGGTCAGTGGGTGAAGTGCTTACCTCACAAACAGAGTCATAAATTCAACACCCATGAACAATGTCAGGCATGTGAGTACAGGACTGTAATTCCAGCAATGGAGATAGAGATGAGATGGCACCTGTACCACCCTAGCCAGCCAGTCTGAGAGACTTAGTCTCAAAAACAGCATTCCTGGGGCCTAGAGAGATGGCTCAGCGGTTAGGGGCACTTGCTTGTCTTTAATCTGTCAGCCCAGGTTCAGTTCCCAGTACCCATATAAAGCCAAAAAATATACAAAGTGGCACATGCATCTGGAGTTCATTTGAAGTGGCAAGAGGCATCAATTCCCTCTCTCATAAGTAAAAAATATTTTAAAAAAATAAAAAGTATTCTTGAAGATAACATCGACAGTTTCCTTTGGCCTCAATAGGTATGTGCATTAACACACACATGCACCTACGCACATACAAACATGTATATACACAGAAGAAACTGGCCCCTTTCACAGTCCACTCAGACAAATAACAGCACCACAAGCAAGCAACTCCAGGAACCTGAGGCAGAGCTCCAACTGCTCTCTGCATAACATAGGCTGGAATTCCAGATCCTCCCCCAAACACACTTTAGGGCTGAACCCTAGAATCTGCCCATGGTGATACTTCCTCCAGCTGAGGTACAAGCTTGAAGCAAGCTGAATCTATTAGGCAACATCCCTTCAAACGACAAGACACCCATTTTCCCTACCTGCTTAATGTGAGTGACTCATATTAAACTCCACAGTAAAACTCCAAACCTCAGTTTCCTCATCTATCATAGGAGAATGACGAACATTTAAGAGGGTGTTGTTGGGTTGTGGAGATGGCTCAATGGTTAAAGGTGCTTGCTTGCAAAGCCTGCTGACCCAGTTTCAATTTCCCAGTACCCATGTAAAACCAGAGGCACAATGTAGTGCATGTGTCTAGAGTAATTTTGCAGTTCAAGAGGCCCCGGCACACAGATTTTCTCTGTGTCTCTTTTGCTCATATATAAATAAAAGTAATTAAAATAAATAAATAAAGGTTGTTAAAACTACAGCTGATCTATCAAATCATTCAGTATACTGACAACTCAATAGATCACTCTTTAGTTAGTGTAACAAGTACCATCATCATATTTAGTTATTTGAGATGGAAGAACTCCAGACAGGTTTTCCAAACAAGGAAATAGGGCGTAGTAAAAAGCAAACAACAGGACTGGAGAGATGGCTTAGCGGTTAAGGCGCCTGCTTCCTAAGCCTAAGAAGGCTGGTTCCAATCTCCAGGTCCCACGTTTAGCCAGATGCAGTGACGCAAGCATGCAATGCCCCACTTGACCACAAGGGGGGGGGGCGCATGCATCTGGATTTTGTTCACAGCAGCTGAGAGGCTGCTGGTACGCCCATTCTCTATCTGTCTTCCTCTCCCTCTCGCTCTGTCTCTCTCTAAAAAAAAAAAAAAAAAAAAAAAAAAAAAAAAAAAAAAGCTGGTACATGGCGATATACACCACTAGGAGCAAGAGGTAGAAGAATAACCATGAGTTTGAGGCCAGCCTGAGACTCCATAGTGAATTCCAGGTCAGCCTGGGCTAGAGTGAGACCCTACCTTGAAAATCCAAACCAAAACAAACAACAACAACAACAACAAAAAGATATGGGTTAAATTCTATATATTACCATACAAAATTGGGGGGCGGGACAACATCTAGAAAAATTGACTAGATGGAGCTTGGATCTATATATCAAATAGGCACCCTGGAGGGAATTGAGTTTGGGGACTAAGTCAGCATCAAATGATGGGAAGCTGGAGTCCACAGCAGCCAAACACAAGAAACAGGCTGATAGAAGGATCACAGCAACCCCCATCAGCTGCCCTTGGTCGGGTGTTTTTTCCAGCAATGAGAGGTAACTATAACACATGCACACACACACACACGCACACACATAAGTAAATAAATAAATAATATATCAACAGAATGACTATGAATGACAGAAAATACAAGCAGGATATCACCAAAAACATTAAGTAAAATGACAAAATAGAAAAAGATGAGAAGAAGATTAATTTGAGGAATTTGAAGGAAAACACCAGATTGTCAAAGCACTATTTAATAATAGTTACAAAATGAGAAAAGCAATAATCACATGAGGAGAAAGGGGCCAGAATAAGATGAGATGCTCTCCCTATGCTTAGACACACACACATACACAAACATGAGTTTTCTTATTTAAAATGGCATTTGAGGATGGAGAGATGGCTTAGCAGTTAAGGCACTTGCCTATGAAACCTAAAGACCCATGTTAGACTCCGCAGACCCCACATAAGCCAGATGTACAAGGTGACACATATACAAGGTTGTGCGTGTGCACGAGGTGGCACATGCATATGGAGTTCGATTACAGTGGTGGAGGCCCTGGTGCACCAACTCTCTCTTGCTCTCACACAACTTCTCTATCTCTCTCTCTCTCATAAAAAAAAAATAAATAAAATGACATTTGAAGAGCTGAAGAAATGGGTTAGCAGTTAAGGTCTTTGCATGAGATGCCTAAGGACCAGGGTTCGATTCTCCAGTAGGCACATAAGCCAAATGTTCAAGGTGACACATGTATCTGGAGTTTGCAGTTGTCAGAGGCCCTGGTGTGCCCATTCTCTCACTCTCTCAAGTAAATAAATAAATAAAATATTTATTTTTTTAAAAAGTCATTTGAGTACCAGGTTCATGCCTTTAATCACAGCCCTCAGGAGGTAGAGGTAGGAAGATCACCATGAATTCAAGGCCACCCTGAGACTACTTAGTGAATTCCAGGTCAGCGTGGGTTACAGTGAAACCTCTCTCCTCACAAAAAAAAAAAAAGTCATCTGAGCATCAAACACAGAATTTAAGTGTTCTGATAGTTTCAGAAATAACAACATGAAAGAAAGTCTAAACTTTGGACATTTGAATCTTGGGGCATATATCTTTAACTATGAAGCATAAATGCTTAAAATAATATCACAATTCCTTTGAGGTCTTATGGAAAATCATTTTAAATGTATATTTCTATAACCAGTTAATTGCCAGTAAAATATAAAAATAAAATCAAGACATTTTCTGACATGCAAGATATTTTTAAAAATTTCCTCCCAGGTTTATTTTTTTAAATCACTTGCATATGTACTTCTATAAAAACACACCACAATGAAAACATACGTCTCTTCTGTCAGTAAGAGAAAAAGAACAGTTAGAGGTTCAGGAAAAGGAAAGCAAATGCTTTATCACAAAGTCAGTCAAGTATGAATAAAATTATAGTGAAGCATGATTTTGAGTTATTGACTGACTTTAAAGGATGTCACTTTCCTCCATGCTTGGAACACTCATCATTAAATGTCATATATTTAATAACACAAGATTACATTTTCTCTCTTGGAGTACAATACAACCACTTAGCTTTTACAGTGAATAATTGTACATAACAATAAATCTGTAAATGCCATTGAAGGGCACTCCGCTCTTCAAATCGACTTATATGCAGTACTGAAAGATGATAATTATACTTAAAGACAAGAAAGTAATAATATGACAAATCATATGGGAGTCCAGATATTGGAATGGAAAATACAATTGTGTAGGGCCCACAAAATAATTATTTAATTAAGCTCTTTCTGAGTCATTGATTTAAAGCTCATTAATGTCATTTTCCCTTGCAAGGCATGAGGACAACCAGAAGTGGATCCAAGGCAACACCGATACACTGCATCAGTCTCTGGGCACATAAGCAACTAGAGACGCCGTCGGGGAAGTCATTTTCTCAACCTGTAAAGCCCCATCTATTCTCAAGATGTTTCTGTGGCTTGACTACCATTTCCTTTTCTTCATCATTCTTTAGTGAACAGTAACAGGTAAATTTTGTGGTAGTTTGTTTGTTTGTTTGTTTTGTTTTGTTTTTCGAGGTAGGGTCTCACTCTAGCTCAGGCTGACCTGGAATTCCCTCTGTAGTCTCAGGGTGGCCTTGAACTCATGGTTATCCTGGGATTAAAGGCGTGGACCACCAGCCTGGCTAGTTTTTTTGTTTGTTTTGTTTTGTTTTTTGTTTTTATCTAAACACCCAAATATATTCTTAGCTTCATAATGAGACTCAAGTATAAGAAAGACATTGTTTTCTCACACTATGAAAATGCATTCTTGATTCTGATTGGAAATTTCAAACATTAAATTCATTTGTATGTTAGTTTACCTTAAAATATATAATAGAAAAACCTTAAAATCTCATTGTCTTAACACACAGAGAGACTTATTTCTTGATTGCTAATGGGGCTATGATTGGATTCATTCACTCAATATTCAGGAAGCTAAGTTAACAGAACATGGCCATCTTTAATACATGACTCAGGTAGCCTAAGGCATAGAGAGCCAGGCAATAGATGGCCAAAGAGAGAGAGAGAGAGAGAGAGATTAGAGCACTCCACAGTCATTTATTGTTAGCACTTTGGTAAGTTTCAGGTCTCCACAGTAGTCACCGCCAACTTCAAAAAGAAACTTCTTTGCCCAAAGGTGAGTGCAGCACTACCACTGCAGAGAAGGAAAAGTAGGTGGAAAGAATGTAAGAGCCAGTGGATGGGGAGGAGTGCTGTGGGCAGCATTCTTCATGTCTTCAAGATAGGGCATGGTTGTACTCACAAACTCACAGTGACTACTGTGGCCTGCATAAGACCTGCACAATATTGAACCTATTAACATTCCATCATGGATGGGGAAGGAGAGAAAACATAAAATAAGACATCAAAGTAGAAGAGGAACTAGTTGGGGACAAGAAGGGGTTCAGTTGAAGGGGGACAAAAGAAGGTAGTGGGGTGAATTATTATCAAAATACATTATATAGGATTGAAGGGATGGCTTAGCAGTTAATGTGCTTGCCTACAAAGCCAAACTACCCAGGTTTGATTCCCCAGTACCCACATAAAGCCAGATGCACAAGTTGGTGCATGCATCTGGAGTTTGTTTGCACTAGCTAGAGGCTTTGGCACACCCATTCTCTCTCTCTCTCTCTCTCTGTCTATCTATCTATCTATCTATCTCTCTTATTCTCTCTCTCAAATAAATATATAAATAAACTATTTTAAAATACATTATATACATGTATGAAAATTGTCAATATATTTTAAGGGAGACAGAGTCGAGGATTTCATGAGCTATTATGGGCTAGATATAAATGAAAGATCTATTATTCCTGTCCACATTTCACTGGCCAGCACATACTCATAAGTCTGTACATCAATGCATGAGAATCTAGAAAATAGGAAATATGGTTAAGCTAATTTGTGTAGGCAGAGAAGTGTAACTGGGCTGGTGAACAACTAGCCAGTGTGCCAAAAAGAATACTATTTAAAGTTAACAAAAAATGCAAAATGCTTTCATGGTGGTTTACCACTTGTTCAGCTCAACCAGCATGGCATTTGTAAGCAGCCATAGGCCAGAAAGCATGGCTTAAACATCTTTGCTTTCTTAGCACTTCCACTTACACAAGTAGGTGTTTGAGAAAATCTTGAAGGAATTAATTTACTTAATTATATTCAAGTAGCAAGACAAATTAATGCAGCTACCAGAGTGAAAAATAATCTTCTTTCTCAATGAAAAGATCAAGCCAAGTATTTTGAACTGATTATATTTTTATTAAAATAACTACAATACAATGAACCCATAATTGGTTATCCCAAATAATAGCTGAGTTAGTGAATTCAATATTTGTTTTATTATTGAATGCAAAAGCAATGGTAAAGACTGCAAAACATGCACATTGTTTCCTTGTTTTTTTTCCTGAGAGAACAAAAACATGCAGGAAATGTTTAATGATACAATGGATTGCTAATTTTCTAATTTGCTACAAAAGAAGAAGCATTTATCAGGTGATGTTTACATGTGTACGCTGCAACAAACCATTAATGTAATGAACCTAACTCTCATAAATCAACCAAACAAATAAGTCCTCAAATACAGCAACTGTTACCAGGGCACCTGAATAGCCAACTCCCGGAGCCCCAGGAAAGGATGACACGGAGATAGTAACTGATATTGGAACAAAACTACAAATATGGGGGAAATAAATTGCATAAATCAATGGGGACAGGTTGTGAATCAAAAATTCAAATGGCCCAACACTCAGAAGGCAGAAGTTGGAGGATTACCTTGAATTCAAGGACCCCCTGAGACTATAGAGTGAATTCCAAAAGAAGAAAAAAGAAAAAAAAAGTAAGGGCCAAAGAATGGACTGCTCAAAAGTGATGATTGGGGTTCTCAGTTTCTGGGAAAATCAGGGACTCTGACGCCATCGTCAAGGAGTGGGTAGCTGAGATGGTGTTGAGGGTGAGAGGACAGGAGACTAGAAACTGGGAGGCCAGCTGATTGCAAGGATTAGGCAAATGGCCCTCGATTTATAATGTGGGGTCATGTCTAGGTAAAACCATCATAATTTGAAAACAACAACAAAAAAGCCGAGTGTGGTGGCGCACGCCTTTAATCCCAACATTTGGGAGGCAGAGGTAAGAGGGTCACCATGAGTTCGAGGCCACCCTGAGACTACATAGTGAGTTCCAGGTCAGCCTGGGCCAGAGTGAGACCCTACCTCAAAGAACCAAAAAAAAAAAAAAAAATTAATATATTTAATGTCCTGAACTTCACAGTTTAGCAAGCCAGTTCACGGTAACGCCTCACAATTTCATCACTGTCTGGGAGCTTCAACTTGGTTCCGCCGCCCAGCATCACCACAGAGTATTGTTCAGCAAGTGACTGAAGCCCAGTGAAAGATCCAAATTCAAAACCCGGGGATGTTATCTGGGGGATTAGTGTCACTTTCACATCATCGCAAATTTAAAGCATCCTAACTGCCATCATCCTGAGTCAGGGGTCGTCTGTATGTGTGGATAATCTGATAGACAAGGAAGATGCTAAGAGTGATTCTGAGACTAGCAGTGAACAGGGGAAATCCATCAAGATCCAAGGGACTGGGGCTCAGAAGATAACCCCTACACAGAGAGGTGATATATACGTGACAGAGTTGAATGTCATGAGACTCAGAGCCGGGTTTTCTGTCATGGGAGAAGCAACAAGTTGGTTTGCAAACACCAATGAATTATAGGTGGTAGCAAAAGTAAGTGAGAGGAAATAGACACCAAATGCCAAGGACAGCAGTAATGTAGCAAATGTGAAGAAAATGCTCTAGATTTTGCTAATGATGTCTAATTGTGTTCTCTCCGAGTGAAGAGCCCTAAGATGTCAGGGTGCCCTCAGGAAACGGTTCTTGAGGATGCTTTTCATGGCTGAAGTTCTCATAGACCACAGGCAGCTGTGGGGCATGATTCCCTCCAGCACACTCTTGAAGAAGCCCCATGGAAAGCTCGTAGCTTGAACACCCAGTATGTGAGCCCAGAAAAGTGGGTTTGAGGGTTTGCGATAGATCAGTTTTTAAGTTTCCTTTGCTTTTCTTTGACACTTGGGAAATGCTTCACTTTATAAACTTAAAGCTTACGGCTCTGGTAGCAATAGGGCCTGGCAAATGATAAGAGCTGAGCAGATGAGCACCGTAGCTGAGCAGCTGGATCACATCAAGCCAAATGCATACGGCCTGCAGAAAGATGCTCACATGTCTATATATGAAATTCATGACTCTTTGAACTGTTATGAAGGAATTTCACCAGACTTAAGGATATGTAAGGGGACAAGAAGAAACCTCTCTAACCCATTACTTTTTTAACCCCAAATCCCTATGAGACCATTTGTCTGAATTTTTAGTGTTTTATACACATAATTTGTCAAATATGGTTGATAAGAACATTTCTAGGAAATTATCTCCCAGCAAAACTCAACTCAGGAATGATATGGTGCTTTCATAAACTAATTTTAATAGACATTTATTTAAAATTATGACTGTTGGACTCTATGATCATAATCTAAAGTAAAACGTACATTTTACATTTTTATTAGGTGACATTGGTAAAAATGGTGCCACACATATGAAATGGAATTTTAATGAAAAAGTTTCTTCTTAGAATATGAGATGCACATTTTTATTCTATTATTTCCCTATATTGAATTCTGGTCAAGAATTAGTAATGTGTCTTCATTGCCAATTAATGGCCACAAAAGGCAGTTTGGTAAACATTGACTTTTGAATGGCAGTATAGAATTAATTACCCCATTTTTTTCTTATCAAGAGTCTCTGAAAAAGAAAATGTATCACTATATTTAAGAAATGATGTTGTTGGAGAGATGACTAAGTGGTTAAAGGCACTTGCTTTCAAAGCCTGATGGCCTGGTTAAATTCCCCTATACTCATGTAAAGGCAGATGCCCAAAGTGGCACAGGCATCTGGAATTCATTTGCAGTGGCAAGAAGCCCTAGCATGCTCATTCCCTCTCCGTTCTTCTCTCTCTCTCCTTTCAAAGACATAAAAAAAAAGAAACTCTTTTAACATTGATGTTCACAGGAGGACAAAAGGAATTAGACATCAAAACAGAGGAAGGGCTACTTGAAACAAAAGGGTCTTCGGTGGCACAGAAGTAGGGGATGGGGACAAGAGAGAGTGATGGGATGGGAATACAATCAAATTATAGTGTGCTCATGTATTAAAGGTCTCAATAAAAAGTGAGTGAAACAAAAACACAAAAGTCAGGGCTGAGGAGATGGCTTAGCAATTAACGGTTCCTGCTTGCAAGCCTGCTGACCTCAGTTCAATTCCACAGCACCCATGTAAATGCTAGAAGAAAAGAGACACAGGGGTCTGTGCTTCCAAAGTGTTTATGACAATTCCAGGAGAATCTAGAAGCTGGACTGGCCGATTCAGCAGCACAAACAAGGGGGACCCTGCCCAAAAAGATGAAGAGGACTGATCGCCTACACACACACACACACACACACACACACACACACACACACACACACACATTTAAAGTCACTAAGCAAACTCAGAACTAAATTTATTGCACTCACTATCTGACTTAAGCACTGCAGTTCTAACTGGTGAGATGGTCACCTCTCTTAGATACCTTCCTCGCTTTACAAACTATAGAATTGGGGCTTCCCATCCTATAATTCACTATATTGCTCATATTGTTCCAGATTTTGTCATTGAAATTTACTGATATACTAAGGGATCAGCAGGGGTCAAGACATGATAAACACTATTGGGAATTCCTATTCACATTATGCATAGCCTCTCTCATAAAGCCACATTTCCCAGTCTACCAGACGTTCCATGTTCATTAGCTATGAGACTCACTTCGTAAGGTAGTGCAGCCTAAACTTCAGAAAACTCACAGAACAGCCTTCAGAATTCTCATGCTTTTGTTTGTTTGTTTTTGTTTGTTTTTTTCCAGGTAGGGTCTCACTCTGGCCCAGGCTGACCTGGAAGTCACTCTGTAGTCTCAGGGTGGCCTTGAACTCATGGTGATCCTCCTACCTCTCCTCCCAAGTGCTGGGATTAAAGGCATGCACCACCACACCCGGCAAGAATTCTCATGTTTTTATCTGTTTCTATTTTCTGTTCTGTACTATCAGATGGCTCCCATCTTCTCCAAATGTTGCTGCTAGTTTTCTAATTTAACATTGTTAGTGGCAGGCAGAGAAACTTGGAAAAATAGCCATTTCATCAATTATCTCCAGCTGGGAGGATTTAGTGCTTTTTAAATAGGGCCACAATATCAAGTTCATCTACGCTATTAGTGAGGTCTTTATCACTGCCACGTTTACAAAGTGGTAAAGCATTTAAAGTGTTTTTGCTTTTGTATATCAGGAGTAGTTCATTTTCCTGCTTTATGTGGAGTTTGAGTTCGTCTCTAAGAGAACTATGACTCAGAATCAAGTCTAGGCAGAATTATGGAATGAATATTCCACAGGTCAAGCCAACCGTTAGTCAGCATTTACTGATTCTGCCTATGTTCAAAGTCTTGTGCTGGAAACTCTCAGAACCTTCAAAAAGAAGAGAAGTCTTATTTGAGCGGTAATGCTATTCATCAAAGACTTCCACTCTTCCCCAGGGCATGATAGAGTCACTTTTCTCCACCCCCTGAGAGTTAGGTATGGCCAAATGACTTGTTTCACAGATGAGCAGAGTCACCTCCAGGGAACGTTTTAAGAGCAGTGGGTGATGGACTGCCGTCTTTCTTCCTTCTACTATCCTGATCAACAACAATTCAAACAGTAGCTGCTCTGTCACCGTGGGTCCCTACGTTAGTTAAAGTGGATGGAGCCCTAACTGACCCACAATGCATATAGAGTGTAAGTGAGTGTGTGAAAAGGAAGGGGTATGGTAATGGCTCAGTGGGTAAAGTGTTTGCCCCACACACATGAGAAGCCAAGTTCAGATGCATAGGGTGGTGGCAAGTTGCTCTAATGCTGGCACTGGACACGCAGAGACCCAGAATCCCTGGAGTTCACTGGCTAGCCAGTACAGCCAAATTAATGAGCCTGTGAGAAGTTCAGTGAGAACTGCTCTCAAAAATAAGGTGGACATAACTGAGGAAGACCTGCCAACATTGACATCTAGGCTCACACACATGTGTAAGCCCCTGCTGGACATGCATATCCACATGCACTCACTACACCCACACAGGTTTTGACAGTTCTATCAGTCAGGACACAGCTGACACAGCAAACTTAAAATTTCTGGGGAGTATGTAAAATCATACAATTTTTTTATAATGAGGTGGCACATGGTTTTTAAATTTATTTTTATTAGATATGGACATACTTAGTATGTTAACAACACATGTTTGTACCATCCTTTCCCTCCTCCCTGTCCCTTTTCTGAAGAGGCCTTCCTCGTTGGGGATGCAGGTCAACCCCATGGGGATTGGGAGTCATACATTGTGGGGGCATCAGTCAGTTATGGGGGAGAGGCAATGTCTCTGTACATAATGTCCCAACTTGTGGCTCTAACAATCTTTCTGCCCTTCTTCTGCAAAATCTCATGAGCCATGTTGGGTGAGTTTTGAGTCTACTCCAGTGACGGGCTCTTAGGAGCTTCTGGATCTCTGGTTTGGTAGGTGTTGAGTGTCCTCAGTGTCTATCTCCTTCACCCTTGTGCTGATATCAGATTCACTAAGAAACCAGCACTCTTGCTCATTTTCCCAATTCCTCTATGGTTTCAGCTAGGACTGGGGTGAAGTGCACTGGGTAGTTTCTCTCCTCAGGTCCTGCTCCCATCTGAAAAAGAGAAGCAGAATCTCCAGCAGAGATTCAGCACCGGTTAAATAGGGTAACCATTATGAATTTAGAGAGAATTTAAAGAGTGCAGACCCTCTTATATGACAATATTAGTAGGAGCTTGACATTGGAAAGCACAATTGTTCTCTGGATATGATTCTGATTTGTTTCCCAGTTCCAGATATGGTTTCCTTCCCTCAGGCATTCATTTACTTGGATATTTACCTGTAATTGTATAGGAGTTCTGCTAGCCAAATGCTTGGGATCCAAAGACAAGTGGGTTGTGACCATTCATTTTAGTTCTCATTGCTTCATAGAGGTCATATGAATAATTCCAGTGCACAGTAGTGGTGGGACATAACAGGTACTTGTATTACCAGGAGTGCAAAGCTAAAAAGGAGTTAATCTGCATGTTGGGAGGAAAATAAATGAGAATATGAGTGGAATATTCTAAAATAAAACAGGGGGCTGGGGACATGGCTCAACACTTCAAAGCACTTGTTTGCAAAGCCCGGATGCCTGGGTTTAATTCCCCACTACCCACACAAAGTAAGTGCCACATGCATCTGGAGTTCATTTGAAGCAGCTAGAGGTCCTGGCATACCATTAATTCTCTCTGTCTCTCTCTCTCACTCGCTCTCTTTCCCTTTCTTTTCTAGCAAATAAATAAATACAATTTTTAAAATAAGATAAAACAAAGCATAACATCTGAGCAGGTTCTTAAGGGTTATGGATCATGCAGGCGAGGGAAGCAGAACATCTCAGTCAGGGAGAAGCAGACAGGCTCACTATTCACTGGTTCACCGTGTTTTGGGTGCTGTGTCTTACAGTATCCTGTGTATCCGGCTCACTTCAAAGCAGGTGTTTATCGATCCAGCACACACTACCTGTCAGGCATTGTGCTGCACTTGGGCTATGACAACAGCACAGATTAGCTTCCTCTCTTCACATTCTAGCTGGAGAAACATAAAAGAGTTAATTAGACAAGTGATTATAGTAAATCATGACTGGTGTGTAAAAAGCAGGGTGCTATGACAACGCATGGCAAGGACCCTAATATAGGGGGTGGAAAGCAAGACTGCCCAGAGTGGATGACTTTTAGTTGAAACTTAAAAGAGAAATAAAAAAAAAAAAATCTAGGGGAAAAGAAAGGGACAGATGGCTCCAGGAAGGAAGACCAGTCCATATGAAGATTTGGAAGTGAAAGGGGGAATACAGGAGGATACAGAAATGGGAAGAAATAGAGTATGGCTAAAATGTGAAGAAGGAGGGGTGAGGCACAATGCCGGAACATGCAGGCTGGTGAAAGAGCAAGAACCTAACTCAAAAGCCTGGATTTTATCCTGAACTCTGTGGAGGGCCTTTGGAATATTTTAAAGAGCAGGCCACAATAAAGTTTGTGTTCTAGAAAGCAACCCATGCTAGGATGAAAAGAAGCAGGACCAGAGCTACAGAGAGAACAGAAAAACATCAGGGAAGAACAATGGTAGTTTCCCAGGAGAGCAATAGTAGAGGCAGTCTTGAGCAAATCGGAGAAATACTGAGTGTAATAATGTGGTCCGAGGGAGGTCTCTGTATAAGGAGAAAGAGAGCTTAGGGCCATGCCATTGTGAGGGTGTTGGTTTCCCCTTCAGAAAATGGACACTTAGAGGTCTCCTGCAGAGAGGGCACACAAGATTTGTCAAACCATTGTGAATACAAAGGACACAAACATGTAGGGAACTAGCTGTACTCAACATAATGCGAAATGGAGTGCCTGTGGGGAGGAGTGAATGAAATTTGGTTTGAGCTGAGATTGCAAATTGAGTGCTAGGTGAGTGCTACAGCAGGGGACTAAGGGGTACAATCTGTGAGATTCTGAGGACTCTAGAGATAGGATGGGTGGAGAATCGGAAAAGGGAGTGGCTAACAATGAAATTGGTGATTTTCTTGATTGTCCAAGGAAGTGGTGATTAGAGCATAAACTAACACAACCACGAAAGGGCTCAAGAACATGGGGCACAGTAAGAGAGAGTTGATGGATTTGGATGATCATGTGATGGGGCAAGAGAAAGAGAGGTTTGAAGGTGAGCCAGCTGCTCTGGTTTAGGAGTCTGGAAGAATGGTGATTCTGTAATGGAAGAATGCTGTTTGAGTCAAGGAAGAGCTTCGGAGGAAGCCTGCAAGATGCGGTCTGTGAATGTTCAGTATGACATGTCTGTGGAACCTAGGAGGTACTGCATAAGGTGTGCTGAACTTGATGTCTGGAGTTTAGGAGACTGAAATGCAGTCATAGGAACTGAAGAGGCGGTCATAACGATTGGAGATATTGTCATAGGAACTGGTGATGTGATCATAAACTTCTGGATAGAGGGTCATAGCAATTGAGATGTGGCCATAGGAATTAGAGATGTTGTCATAGGAAATGAAGATTTAGACATAGGACTGCTGGTGTGGTCATAGGAACTGGGGTATGGTCTTAAACATTGTCTACCTATAATTGAGCTAGGCGATAAGTACTAGTTACACATATAAAACATGCAGGAAGACAAGAAGAAACTTTGGGGGAGAATCTCTATGATGATTATGGGCAGAGGTAGAAATGAGATGATAATCCATCCAATAAAGCTGAGACCCTCTCAAAGAGACTTCAGAATGCTTCAAGTGAACCTGTGTGTTAGAACAGAGACCTGAGCCACTTGTGAAAGGAAAATCCACTTGAGAACTGTCAGCAGATCAGATTGGTAGATTTTAGCACCAATTATAAATTTAATATGAACAGGAATGAGGATAGGCTTTTGGCCATAATGACTAATTTTAAAAAAGGACTTTAAGTTCAAGTTTTTTTTTTTTTTTTTTTTCCTACACAGTCTTTTTTCCCCATAAGTTAAATGACTCTGGCTAGAAAAAATATACTGAGTAAAGTGACTGCTCTGTCACTATACAGTGAAGAAATAACAGTAACTATTATTAGTTGGGCAAATGGGCCAGAAAGAATAGAAAAAGAACTTATAGTAAATTTGGCTGTTTGACTACTCAACTGAGAACCTGTCATGAGGCATCAATTTAAGGGTGCCTGCAGCAGTGTTCAGTTCCAAACAAGGTCAGTAAAAAATGACAAGAATGTGAGCCAAGAGGCTCCACCCAGTCATGCATAATACTCATTCTGTAGCTATTTGGAAACAGTGGGACAGCTCTGGTGTTTCGCTTTTAGTCCTGGCTCACTTGTGTATGACATGATGACATGCCAGTGCATACCAAGTGTCAGTGTAAAATATTAGTTTTGAATTTACCCAGACACCTCATTAAAATGAAAAATGCACTGTAAAAATTTCTAAAGAACCTAGGCCTCCATCTGGTTTGCTTATAACTCAGGAAAAGACATAAACAGAAAGAGATTTGTCTCTATCCATAGCCAGGTCCCCATCTAAGTTCTGAAGTGAGATGAGTCATTTCCCTGTGAGCAATAATTTCAAATATGCTATAATTACCATCCTGCCCATGTCACCCAAGGAGAAAACAAAACATCTGAGTAACGTTATGAACTGTCAAACACTCATCAACAATTTCTTCTCACACTGGTGATGACCATTCTGTGTTGTAAGATGTTTTGTTATTTTTTTTTTCACAATAATAGACCTGCCAGCCAGGTCAGAAAAGAACAGGAATCTCAGCTAGAAAGGAAAGTTGGGATCATTATTAGCTTTATCTCCATAATCCAGAGAAGACCCAAAAGCTTATATTTTAATTGGCTCACTAACGCATTTGAAAACAACATCTCTAATGAGATTATTTTTGCCATATTCAAAAATAATGAGAGAGAAAATTATACTTTCAAGAACCTTAATGTTTGGTGTTCAGAATTTAGAAAGCTATGCATCTATTTAGCATAAGTCAACTCGACACTTGTCAGAACCTAA
The DNA here is from genome assembly GCA_036365145.1 of Orientallactaga sibirica. Taxonomy (NCBI): domain Eukaryota; kingdom Metazoa; phylum Chordata; class Mammalia; order Rodentia; family Dipodidae; genus Orientallactaga; species Orientallactaga sibirica. Next base: position 6,807,459 of record JAEOAD010000027.1, read on the forward strand.
AGCTTTTTCTTCAAGTGGAGGTGGTTGGAGGCCAGGGCACATGGGGCTGGGCTTAGAGAAAGGGAAGCAGGTGTTCATGTTATGTTATAGGTCTGTCTTGTTAAACAAACAAACAAACTAGACAGCCTAACAAATAGAATGTCTTAGCTTTTATAAGCTAAACATCCAAAGTCAAGGGGTGAGCAGGGTGACTTCCTTCCGAAGACTGTGAGGGAGGCACACTAGACCTCCCTTCTTGGCCTGTAGATGGTAGTCTCCATGGATCGGATCTCCATATCCCATCTTCATCTACATGTGTGCTTCTGTGTCCAAGGTTTGCCCTGTGGTAGAATACTAGCCACCCTAATGGCTCACATTAATGTGATCATTTCTACAAACACCTAGTCACTAAACGAAGTCACACTCTAAGATATTGAGGGCTCAGATTCCAAGTATTTTATCAGGGCCACATTCCAATAACCCTTTCAGAAGAGTAAATAAATACTTTGAATTCCATCCATTTATTTGTCATTGACAGTCAACTGTCACAAGTAACATGATAAAACAGACAAATCAGGGGTGCACAGCCGCAAAATAAAACAGGCAAGTCAGAACTATCTGTTCAGTCACTGAGAGAAGTAATTGGGTGATTTTAGTCCAGTTCACAGGGAACAAATATATCATCAGTCATTTTCTGGTGGAACCATACCATATTCTCCCAATAAGCTATCTAGATAAGTGTCCGTATGCACACTCGTCCCACATCATTCACGATGATTACAATTCACACTGCTTGTAATTGCCATAACATGGAACCTGAAAACCCATTCCTCTGTGTTAATGACATTCTTAGAAATTCCAAGAAATATCATCTCAGAAAGAATGAAGGAAAGAGAAAGAAAGAAAGAAAGAAAGAAAGAAAGAAAGAAAGAAAGAAAGAAAGAAAGAAAGAAAGGAAGGAAGGAAGGAAGGAAGGAAGGAAGGAAGGAAGGAAGGAAGGAAGGAAGAGAAAAGAGGGAAGAGGGGAAGGAGAGAGGGAGGGAGGAAGAAGAAGGGAGGGAAGAGGAAAGAGAGGAAGAAAGGAAGAAATAAATTCTTCCTTTCTAAGGATGAACAGAAATTTGCTGCAGTGTGTCGAATTAAGAAGAATTTGATTTTTGCATTAAAGGAGTGTACAGAGACAGACTCAAACCCACTGGCATGGGTTCACAGAAAGTTTTACTCTGTGGAGAATCAATCACTTTACATCGTGTTGCCATCACACAGGACCAAAGAGAACATTCCCTGCCCAATTTCCTAACACTAACTACTTCATGAACTCTATTCTGAGGAAACAATTTAAAGTATGGATAAAGATGTCGTATCTAAGAACCATTCCTAGTGGCAGAATTTTATTTTTAAATATTTTATTTATTATTTCATAGAGAAAGACAAAGAGGCAAAGAGATAGAACGGGCATGGCAGGGCCTCCTCGCTACTGCAAACAAACTCCAGATGCATGGCCACCTTGTGTATCTGGCTTTATGTGGATAGTAGGGAATTGAACCTGGGTCCTTTCGCTTTGTAGTCACATGCCTTAACTAGTGGCAGAATTTTAAACGCATTTTCAGGGTTAGGAAAGTAAAAATTAGGATACATTTACACTATTGAAGATTTTCTCAAAGTATTACATGTGAATATCCTATTGCATCCTGACCATGTGACTCTATAGCAAAGTATATACATTTCAAATCCATTCATGCCCAAAACTTTCATTCAGCCTTTGAATGTCCTACTCTACAGAGGAAACAGCTCAGCGTCACCAGATAACTGAAGCAGGGTTTTGTTTTTTTGTTTTTTTTTTTTTTTTTTTTTACATAAAAGGCAGAGTGAAAAGCAAAGAATGTGAACAAACTACTTGAAGTAACTATAAAAGAAGAAAAATTCAAATGAAAGCTTTCATTTGTGCTAGTAATGTTGGTCATGCCAGTAACATAGCTCTAGAGAGGATTAAACAGAAGTTTCCAAATTCCAACACTCTGGGCCACAGAGCAAAGCCCTATCTAATAAACAAAGTTATCATTTATACACTACTGTCCTTAGTGAGACATGGAAAGATAGAAATCTCCATGACATATGAACAAGTGTTATTTTAAAACATTAAAGGAAATAAAGAAGAGTTCAGAAAAAAATACATACATACATACATACATACATACATACATACATACATACATACATACATACGTAGCAGGAAAAACAAACCTAATAGAAAAATAAGAAGATCTCAAAAAGTGGCAGAGCAAATGTTAGAGATGAGAAATAAGCAGGGAACATAAGGAAAACTGAGAGTGAAGTGGGCATAGAGATGCATACTTGTGATACCAACATGTCAGAGGTGGAAGAAAGAGGATCAAGAGCTCAAGGGTAGCCAGGACTAGAAGAGAGGAAGAAAGGAAGAAATAAATTCTTCCTTTCTAAGGATGAACAGAAATTTGCTGCAGTGTGTCGAATTAAGAAGAATTTGATTTTTGCATTAAAGGAGTGTACAGAGACAGACTCAAACCCACTGGCATGGGTTCACAGAAAGTTTTACTCTGTGGAGAATCAATCACTTTACATCGTGTTGCCATCACACAGGACCAAAGAGAACATTCCCTGCCCAATTTCCTAACACTAACTACTTCATGAACTCTATTCTGAGGAAACAATTTAAAGTATGTGTAAAGATGTCATATCTAAGAACCATTCCTAGTGGCAGAATTTTATTTTTAAATATTTTATTTATTATTTCATAGAGAAAGACAAAGAGGCAAAGAGATAGAACGGGCATGGCAGGGCCTCTTCGCTACTGCAAACAAACTCCAGATGCATGGCCACCTTGTGTATCTGGCTTTATGTGGATAGTAGGGAATTGAACCTGGGTCCTTTCGCTTTGTAGTCACATGCCTTAACTAGTGGCAGAATTTTAAACGCATTTTCAGGGTTAGGAAAGTAACAATTAGGATACATTTACACTATTGAAGATTTTGTAGTTCTCAAAGTATTACATGTGAATATCCTATTGCATCCTGACCATGTGACTCTATAGCAAAGTATATACATTTCAAATCCATTCATGCCCAAAACTTTCATTCAGCCTTTGAATGTCCTACTCTACAGAGGAAACAGCTCAGCGTCACCAGATAACTGAAGCAGGGTTTTTTTGTTGTTGTTTTTTTTTTTTTTGTTTTTTGTTTTTTACATAAAAGGCAGAGTGAAAAGCAAAGAATGTGAACAAACTACTTGAAGTAACTATAAAAGAAGAAAAATTCAAATGAAAGCTATCATTTGTGCTAGTAATGTTGGTCATGCCAGTAATATAGCTCTAGAGAGGATTAAACAGAAGTTTCCAAATTCCAACACTCTGGGCCACAGAGCAAAGCCCTATCTAATAAACAAAGTTATCATTTATACACTACTGTCCTTAGTGAGACATGGAAAGATAGAAATCTCCATGACATATGAACAAGTGTTATTTTAAAACATTAAAGGAAATAAAGAAGAGTTCAGAAAAAAATATATACATACATACATACATACATACATACATACATACATACATACATACATACGTAGCAGGAAAAACAAACCTAATAGAAAAATAAGAAGATCTCAAAAAGTGGCAGAGCAAATGTTAGAGATGAGAAATAAGCAGGGAACATAAGGAAAACTGAGAGTGAAGTGGGCATAGAGATGCATACTAGTGATACCAACATGTCAGAGGTGGAAGAAAGAGGATCAAGAGCTCAAGGGTAGCCAGGACTAGATGAAATCTTGTCACAGGAAAGAAGAAAGAAAGAAAGAAAGAAAGAAAGAAAGAAAGAAAGAAAGAAAGAAAGAAAGAAAGAAAGAAAGAAAGAAAGAAAGAGAGAGAGAGAGAGAGAGAGAGAGAGAGAGAGAAAGAAAGAAAGAAAGAAAGAAAGAAAGAAAGAAAGAAAGAAAGAAAGAAAGAAAGAAAGAAAGAAAGAAAGGGGAAGGGAGGGAAGGAAGGAAGGAAGGAAGGAAGGAAGGAAGGAAGGAAGGGAGAGAGGAAGAGAGGAAAGAAAGAAAGAGGGACAGAGAAAGAAAAGAAGAAAATTGGAGCATAGTCCAAGAAATCAAACCTCAGATAATAGAAACTGCAGATAGAGAATATGGAAGGCAAAATATTATCATATAAGTAAATTACAAAGTTATTCCAGAATTGCAGGCCAAGAATTAAAGAACTTTTCCAATGCCTGTCAAAATTTTTATAAATGGGCTAACACTAGGGCCTATTATAGTAAAATTTTGTTTTTGAAGACAAAAACAAGATCTAAAGTTCTAGCTAGACGAAGAATATTAAGTTACATGCAGAGTCACAAATCAGAACTATTAATTTTTCAAAAATAAGAAAAGGGGACTGTAGTGGAACAATGGCTTTAAATTTCAGGTGATTAATTCAAACCTGGTATTCAGTAGCTAGCTAAAGTAGCAATACATGATTCGGCTCAACTCTAAAGTCCTTTTCAGCTATGCCAAGTGTCTTTAATTTGAAAATAAGAAGCCCTGATACAAGTGCAAATAGTTTATTTGGTAGAGGTTGGAGAAGGAGGCTTTATGGCATCGTCCTCCTGAGGAACTTCAAAGAGACAGCTGAACAAGCAGCCCAGTTATTTTTGCCAATGGATGAGAAAGCTGACCATCATTGTTAAGAGATGCTCCTGTGGACGGACTAAGAGAAGAGGACAGGCAGAGAACCCAAGTGACTTGCATTCACACCAATCAAGGTATGCAGAATGTTGGATATCAAAGGAATCTGGGGAGGGTACCCGTGACAGCTGTGACAGGTCTCAACCTGTAAGCTTGGTGGTAATGCACAGCCTTTGGCTTAATCCTCAGCTTGTAACAGAAAACAAAACAATCACAACAAACACTAGGCTTCCTCATGGAGGAATACAAGGAAGCACTTCAACAAAATGATGTAGTAAACCAGAAAAGGAAAACAGAGACTCTGGGGATAATGATAAATAGAGAACCAAGATGACAGAAAAGGCTCTCAGCTGAGATGTGAGGAGATGAGCAAACACCAGGAATGCGAACGCTTTAGCGGACTTGATGTGTTCCATACATGCAGAGATTGAGACACCTGATGAAGACATCACAGGTAAGGGAGGAATACACAGAATACTATGGGGAAAGCAAGATACTTAGTAATTTAAGGGGGAAAATGCTTTATAAGAAAGGAAAATAATTATGGCATACAATATAAACAAGTTACTACTTTGGGCTTTATTTCATGACAATTTATCACATCTGTACATACACAACTACTGTATTTTCATATGCTTAATAGATTATAGGGCTGGGGTGATGTCACAGTTGGTAAAGCACTTGCCTTGCAAGCATGATCCCCAGAAATGCTATGGGTGGTGGTGCATGTCTATAATCCCAGTGCAGGTGAGGCAGGAGGGCCCCTGGGAATTGCTGGCCTAGTTGGTTGAACACCGGGTCAATAAAAGACCCCATGTCAAAGAGATTGACGGCCTTCCTGAGGATGAAGCCTGTACACACTCTAACATACATGAACCTATACACATACATGTTTATAAAAATAAAAATTAAAAACTTTAAAAAAATAATGCACTTTAATTCTTGTAACACTTCTTTAATAACAATAAGTATTTTGGTCATTTCTAGTTTTTTTTCCCTGCCACAAATAACACTGGAATAAACATTCTGAAAATTTTCAGTATGATACAGTCTTAGTAATGGGATATCTTGGTTAATTAGTATATATAGCTAAAGATTTTACTTTTTTCCCAAATTCTTTTTTGCATTAATTTATGTTTCCATCAATTAAGCACAGGCCTCTTCTCCACATCTTGTACAATGGATAATACTAATGTGATTGTTGTGTTTTTATTTTTATTTTTGACGTTGAAACTAAAAGAATAAGAAGGGATAATTCATGACTTTATTACTTAATGAGACATATGAATTAATTTTGTTTCAATGCACTATTTTTAAATTGAGTTAGCATAATTGATTAGTCCAATTGAACCTTCATACTGCAAAGGCAGATTTTTCAAAATAAATAATGTATTAAACTCATAAAGCATTATAGTTGTCCTTAATACTAAGTGATCTCACTCTATGAAAATTCAGTCTCTTCTTTTATCCATACTATAGTTTCCAAAAAGCTGGTATAGTTATCAAAGGATTTCCTTAATATTTTAAATGATCCATACATCTTATACTATTTATTAATTTTTAAGCACTTAATTCTTATAAATTCCAGGTCTTTCATCCAAGGGAGATGTAAATGTAAGAAGGAAGAGGCATGACCTCCAGTCCTCAAATGAAGTGCAGGGACGATTAATGAGAATTAGTGATAATAAATAGAGAATCATATCAAATGCCATTGGTAGATAGCTTCAACTCCTTCATCTATACAGTATCTTACTCCTGTGCTAAGAAACTCTCTCACCCAATAGTGTAGACCTGAGCTGTGATGAAAAATTTACATGCTATCTTCTAAATTTCTGAATTAAAAATAGTATTTTAATATTCTCTGTTGTTAAAGACTTCTTTTATTAACACAAGTAGCAATTTATTTGCACTGACTCTCTCTGACATGGTTTGAGGCTTAAGTTAGATTCTAGAGTTTCATCAGTTTCCCCAAACTATGAAAAAGACTCAGGTGACTGGGGAAATGGCTTAGTGGTTAAGGCGTTTGCCTGCAATGCCTAAGGACCCTGGTTTGATTCCCCAGGACCCACGTAAGCCAGTTGCACAAGGGGCACATGCATCTAAAGTTCATTTGCAGTGGCTGGAGGCCCTGAAGTGCCCATTCTCTCTTTCTCTCTGCCTCTTTCCTCTCTCTCTCTCTCTCTCTCTCTCTCTCAAGTAAATAAATAAATAAATAAATGAACTGCTTTTAAAAAAAGACTTGGTTTTCCTCCCTCAAAAGAATTAGTTATTAACAAAACTAGAACTAAATAACAGCAAAATGTCATAGTTGCAAGGTAAGTTTAGACTTTAGTCCTTTCAGATCATTACTGGTACTCAGACTAAGCAAGTTCAAACACATGGACTTGACCCTGGTACTTTTTTCAAGTTTACTATTTCAAATTGTAAAATCTTTAAAATCCAGGGTTGGACAGATGGCTCAGCACTTAAGGCACTTGACTGCAAATCTTAACAACCCAGGATTGATTCTCCAGTACCCATGTAGAGCCAGATGCACAAAGTGGTACATGTTTCTGGAGCTCATTTTCACTGGCTGGAGGCCCTGGCCCGCCTATATTCATTCATTCTCATTCTCTGTCTCTCTCTCTTTCTCTCTCTCCTTACAAAAATCCTAGGCATCTGGATTTACTAACATGTCTTTTGTGACCTTAGTTTTTAAATATGTTATCTTTAGCCAGATTCAAAATGCATCCTGGGCCTGGTTGCAGAGGTAGGTATAGAACTGAGGAGAAAAACTCCTCCTCGCAAAAGCCGTGTATTTTGCATGATCTCATTACAAAACAGCTCCAGGTGGACACAATGCCGTCTATAGAGGACAAAGGTACAGGGAACATATGAGCTAGATGTCTGGCTCTATAAAAACTCACATAGAACATGAGGGCCAAAAAGATCCCCCCTTTCTCTCTGGGCAGACCCTGATTTGAATACTCAGCCCATCCTGGGTTTCACAGGCAGATTGGATATTGGAGATATTGGTCCAAGAAAGAAATGAACAGATTGCTAAACTTGGAATAGGAGGGAGCTCTATTTTAAAAAGGCTTCTGAGTAATGGGACCAATTAATAAACAAAAATAGAATCTCAGCTGCTTTTCCTCCCCACTGTGGACAGAATAAGAGAAAACAGGTGGAACTAAACATGAGGGTTTTGGCTGCCAACAGTTTAGCAAGTCAGGAGCAGCAGTTTACAGCAACCAGTTGTGACATTTCAGTCCTCACAATCTGTAAAGGAGGGCCTTATGGAGGTGAATGTGATCAATACAGCAAGACGCTAAAATGAATGAATGAATGTGTGCTAGAGGGATGGTGGAATTATTCCTAAAAGCACCAAGCATAAGCCCTCATTTCTAGCCCAGCACGATGAGTAACTCATATGCCAATGGGATGTGGAAATTAGAATCACAGTTCAGTGACACTCCTGGGGTTTGAATCCTGGATCTTCCCTTTACCACACTGGTGTCCTTAGACAAGGTACTTAACCTATATGTTCTGCCATTTCCTTATCTGCTTACCTCTGGGAGGAGCTGGAAAAGATTAAGGAGCAAAATTACATGCAATGTGGCTCATGCACTTGTTAATATTATTTTTCAGTTAGAAGAGTATGAGTCAGAAGAATATATTTAGACAAGAATCCATGCATCTAGCTTCAATATTCTAATGGCCAAATTCTCTCTTAAACAGCATCTCTATACTTTATTGGTTGTTGTGACCAACTACCTGACAGAAAGCAACTTAAGAAAAGAGTTTGTCCTGGCTGACTGTTCGAAGGAGATGCAGGAGACTCACTGGTCACATGTCAGGAAACAAGACAAACAGGTATTGAGGCCAAGTTATAAAACCGCAAGGCCTGCCCCCAGTGATGCACTTCCCCCAGCAAGGTTCCACTTCCTAAAGATTCCATAAACTCCCCAATCAGTGTCACCAACTGGGGACCGAGTATTTAAACACATGAGCCCATAGGGGAACATTTCATCTTCAAACCTCAGCAACCAGCATTGGCAGCCAGTACATTAAATGCAAAGACCAGATTTCTGATAATACTGTGGAGACTTCCATGAGACCCCAGGTAAGAATCCCATAAAATGGAATTACATTGCCTGTGTACTTGGGCTTTATCTATCAAATTCTTGAGGCTGAGTAACCTTGTATTTATATTATTCAATAATTCTTTCTTTGTAAGATACTATACTAACTAGAACACATACTTTTCTAATCATAATATTATACTTAATGTACACTTAATGTATCATAAATAACATTCACTCATTCATTAATCAAACATTGACTATGGATGCAGAGACCTTTGGCTAATATTCCTGTATTCCCTTTGTCTGTTTGTAAATATGGCCACATAGCTTAATGAACTGCAAAAAGAAATGGCTAAGGAAAACAACACCTTCTTTTTAAAGCCTGTATTGATTTCAGACAAGCCTTGTATATATTTAGTTCAAGAGCTATAATTAGGCACTACTTTAAAATGTGTTGTCTTGCCTCTGAGTGGTTACACTCAAGAGAAAAGAATAATCAAAGTTACTTTACTATGTTGGATAATTATGACTCTTTTAAAACTTCATATTCAGGACTTTAAGAAGAAAGAAATTACATGAACTAAATTCTTTTTATCTGTTGCATTCTTGTTCTGTTATGTTAGTCGCTCAAATAAAAATTTAAAGTAAATAAATCATGTGAACCTACTTTAGATACAAAAATACTCTAATCATACCTTCAAGGAAATAATGTACAGCTATTCCCCTGATATGCACAAACACACATGATTCCCCGTGGCAGCAATCTTTTCTACATAAAAATAAATTTGTTTAATAAATATTTCAAGGACTGGACAATAGGGATGGTGGGGTGGGAGGGGAGGGTAAGGGTGAAAGAGGAGGAACAAAAAATTGGACCCAAATGGAAATGGAAAGACATACTAAAAAGTCGAACCTGCATCAGGTGCTTTGGGAGAACACCTGAATCACAGGGGCCTGGAGAGGGCATGATGGAGACTAACCTCAATCTTTTCCTGTTTCTCTCTCTCTCTCTCTCTCTCTCTCTCTCTCTCTCTTCTTTCTCTTCTCTCTTTCTCTTTCAAATTACCTATATTTTTCTTCCTTCTTTTCCCTTGGCACTGACCTGTAACTCCCAGTACTAGCATGTGGTCAACATCCACAAAGACCTGTTGATCAGTGAGACCTACAAGATTTCCCAAAAGAAGAGAGATTTCTGTCAGAGTACTTGATGACCCACCAAAGGTTAATGGTAAGACCCTATGCCGAAGACACCATACGCTTTTGGAATGGAACATGGGGAGACCTGGCTGGAATCTGGAAGAGAATCAGTCCCCAGTCAGTTAGCTTGTCTAGTGCCAGAAGGTGTTACATGAGTGACTGGAGGAAAATGACAAACATCTGTCTAAGAACTGGAGGTCTAAGCTACTCAGCAGCAATCAACCTGATGTGATGGTCACACAAGTATAATAGTGGCACACAGCCATGGTGGGTTACCAACTGCTCTTGATTTGGCTAACAGATCCACTCAGTGGAACAGAACCCATACCTGGAATGGGGAAACAAGTCAGAACCATATCCAAAATAAGCCCGCTCTCCAATATCAAGCTCCCACCAATAGTGGGATACAAGAGGGCCTACACCTATTAAATTCCCTCTAAAATAATAATGGTTATCCATGTATCTTGTACTGACCTCACTCTCCACTGGAGAATTTGCTTCTCTTTTTCAGATGGATGCAAATCCTGAGGAGAAAATCAGCCCATCACACCTCACCAGGGCACCAGCTGAAGCCATAGAGTTACTGGGGAAATGAGCAAGAGTGCTGCTTTCTTGGTGAACCTGGTATCAGCACAAGTGTGAAGGAGATAGACACAAAGAACACTCACCTCCTACCAAAACAGATATCCAGAGACGCAGAGACTCCCAAGACCTTGTCAATGAAATAGACCTAAAATGAACCCAACATGGCTCAGGGAAATTCACGGAAGAAGGGGTGGAAAGATTGTTAGAGCCATGAGTTGGGTCATTATGCACAGAGACATTGCCTCTCCCCCATAACTGATGGATACCCCCATAAGGCAAGACCCACAATCCCCATGGGGGGAGGATAGGAAGAAGGCTAATGATGGTACCATCATGGCTGTATACACACTATGTACATAACTAATATAAAAAGTTTGTGTCTTTTAATAAGATAATGTAAAAATGTTACATAACTACAAGTAATTTCTGAATATATAGAATCTTTATTTTTAACTAACACTCCTTGATTTCCTCTTTTTTCCTTTCAACTTTTCTGACGTATTACTAACAAAAAAAAAAAATCCTTCACATATATAGTATGTACTATTGAATATCTGTATACACCCTTGGTACCATCACAATAATCAGCAATACGCATATCTATCATCTCCAAACACTTCCCTGTGTCCCTTTGCTGTTTTCTTTAATTTTGTGTTTATATTTTATTTTTTAATTTATTTAAACTGATATTTAAAACTGATATATAAAAACATATACATATACCATGTGATGTTAAACACACATGTGTATGCATGTATGTATGTATATTATAAGGTGTATGCCAAGTTAAGCATGTTTCAACATTTACCATTTCTTTATGATAAAAACATTCAACATCCCTTCCTCTAGCCTGTGGTACAGTACATTATTTGTGATCTACAGTCACCTACTTTGTTCTTCTATTTATTGTGGTAAGAACATTTAACATGAGATCTACCCTCTTAACCAAATTCTGCCCTAAGCAGATATGGAGAACTTACCCTGCATAAACATGAACTCACACCCTTGGAAGAGCAACTATCCCATAACCCCTTCCTCATAGGCCCTGGCCACTGCTATTCTACTTTCTGATTTTATGAGAAGGGCTGTTTTAGAGACTTCATATAATTGGGGTGTATATCATGTTTTCTTGTATGTTTGCCTAATTTACCTCTAGCATAATGTCCATCCCTGTTGTCATAAGTGCTAGAATTGTCTTCTTGTAAAGACAATGATATTTGCAGTTTTATTGTACATTTATTTGTCAATGAATATTTGGTTTGTGTTAATATACTGGCTATTGTGCATGCTGCTGCAATAACCATGGGAGTGCAGCTATTTCTCCAAGGTTCTCACATTATTTAGAAAGATACTTTGGGGCTGAAGAGATGGCTTAATGGTTAAGTCATTTGCCTGCAAAGCCAAAGGATCCCAATTTGATCCTCCAGAACCCACGTAAACCAGATGTACAAGGGGGCACATGCATCTGGAGTTCATTTGCAGTGGCTGGAGGCCCTGACTCTCTCTCTCTCTCTCTCTCTCCCTTTCTCTCTCTCAAATAAATAAATAAAATATATTGTGAAAAGAAAAAAAGGAAAAAAAGAAAGATACTTCAAGAATACATTGTTTATCTCAGTTTCTGATATTTGAGCAATTGGTGCCCCAGTGACAGATGGCACCTTGTGGATGAAAGGGACTGGGTTCTTCTTTCTCAGAGCTAAAATATCACCTGAATAAGATGAGGAAGGGAGAAAGCCTGGGTGGCGATCTTTCATGTACTGTAAATCATGTAACTTCTGCTGATGATGATTTAATGTATATTTATGGGAAACTTATCCAACTTCCCTCCATCAATGATTAGGATTTATTTACACATTTGAAACAGGCTCATTCACAGAGTTGAAAGCACACTCTTCTTAAATGAACAAAATATCCATAAATAAAGTCAAGAGACAAACAACTAATGAAAAACACTTCCACTGCACATAATGAACAAAAGATTACTATGCCTAAATTGTGCACCACTCCCACCAACAAAAGAAAGGCAACATAATAGAAGCAAGAGTAGGTGATATTTTATATAAGAATAGAGTGACAGTTATGGGAAGGTGCTCAGCCTTAGTAGAAGTCATAAGAATATAATTTCAACAATGAGGTAACCACAAATATCAGATCAATTTCAAAACTTTTAGGAATAATGACGTTAGTGATGCCAATATAGAAAACTCAACCAAACCTCTTGAAGATTGTTAGCAAGAGGAACTATGATCAACTACAACCAATTTCCTTGTTTGGAAAGTGGGCCAGCAATACTAATCGAAACGTTACAAGTACCGAGCTCGAGTCCACCACAGCATGTTTTTGAAATCTATGCTTAGAAACGACATTTGTTGCCCGAGCTCCTGGTGTTCACTCCCCTTTCCTTATCTGCACACTAGAGTGAGTGAACACTCTTCCTTCAGGACGACCAGATGTCCTGGTATGGCTGCTGCCATGCTCCAGGGCCCAGAGGGAAGCAGAAACTCAAACTTGCTCAATAGAGTACCGTACACTCTGGCTGCAGTGACCAGTTCAGGAAGGAGTAATCAAGCCAATGATCTCGAAATAAGAACCCTGGGGAAATACAGAGTTCTCCTGAGAGCACAGGTTGGGAGTGATGACAGTGAGAGATGAACCACTGCCTGAGGAAGCTGAAGGCTTCCAAGGGCATCTTCTAGAGATGGATAGAAAATGGTGATGGGAAAGAGGCTCTGTTCCCAGGATCTGATCTACTTTTCTTCTGGAAAAGACAGGAAACTTCAGATACTACTAATGAGCACAAGTGATTTACAAGGAAAATGTCAAAGACAGCAAATAAATCGTGCTTTGTTAGGGCCAAAGTGGCCTACAACTTGACATTCTTAGCACTCCCCCCTACTGGATCTAAGCAATACTCCTCATAAATCCACCTTACAGCCTTGTGTACTGGGAGAAATTCTGAAAGTTTCAACCTTGTTACAGGTTACACACTTTGGACCATATTGGAGACAAGGGAGGGGCGATTTCCTAGAAACTTCCAAGGATGTAACTTGAGAGCCACCAAGTCCATATACACAAATGTATATCCATGACCAAGAATGAAACCATGGCCTCCCCTGAGGAGCCCACCCTCACACGCCTTTGCCTCGGTAACTCTAAATCTGGAGAAGCCCACGCCTGTTTCTCTTTCCTGAAGCATCTTTCTTTCTACTTTTAATAAAGTCTCCAACTTGCCATCATCAATGGGCTCTTTCTAGAATTTTTTCTCTAATGTGGAAGCCAGGAAGCCTAGGGATTTACCTGAACGGAGGTCACTCCATGCTGAGAGAGGGACTGACAGGTGAGAAATAAGAGTGACCACTAGTGCAGCAACGTGTCCAGCACACCTGTGAACCGCATTACCTGAAGTCCCCTCGACTTTCCAGTCACCTGAGCCAACAGAGTGGACCCAGTGCCGCATACCTTTTCTGTGGAATATAATGTGACCCTTTTTAAAACAAGGAAATTATGCTGTTACTGAGTTTCTACGTTCAGAGGTGGAGTCCTGTCTGTCATAACAAGTTAGGCTTTTCCTACTGTCCACAATAAGCCAATTTAGGCCTGGAGAGATGGATTAGTGGTTAAGGCTCTTGCCTACAAAGGCTAAGGACCCATGTTTGACTCTCCAGATCCCATGTAAGCCAGATACACAAAGGTGAGGAAAGCACAAGGTTGCACAGGCCCACTAGGTGGCATAAATGTCTGGAGTTTGATTACAGTGGCTGAGGACCTGACGCACAAATTCTCTCTCTCTCTCTGTCTCTATCTTATTTAAAAAAAAAAAAAAAAGCTAATTTAATAATGTAATAGTGAAAAAAAAAAATAACTGTACTCAATGTGGCCACATTTAGAAGAGGAGCTAAGAGGTCCAGTGACTCCCTCCCCCCAAGGCCATCTTCAGAGTCCTGATGCAAGGATAAGGTTTAGGGTTTGAATAGAAGGCAAGAGGTATGCATAATGAGGTTGTCCCAGTCAAATATGTACCACCCATCATTGCTTCAGTTCCAGTCTCTCCAGAAAGGCAGACTAACAAGATATCAGAACTGTGTGGAAGCACATTCCAGGACACAACCTCCCCACTGCCTGGCATCAGTCTTTTGTCTTTTCCTTCTCCTAGAATGAGATTGCTAGGGAGATTCCACATTTTGGAGGTCCGTTGTTTCAAGCCTGTTAGCCGTGGGTGGGGGGGCATTGTCCCTTTCACGTAGCTTCTTTCCTACTAGGACCGTTATGAGCTATGTATATGGAAAAGGATTAGCAAACATTCCCCTTTCAAAGGCCAAATAGTAAATATTTTGAGTATGATCCAAAAGTTGCTGGCAACCCCTCCATTCTGCCTTTGCTGGGAGAAGCAGATAGAGACAATACACTTCACATGGCCAGAATTGGGGCCAGGAATGATGCCAGGCCTATCCTTCACTCACGTTTGTGATTCATCATTAAATGCAAAAGCATGCAATTTTATCAAGGAAACTGCTTAAAGAAAAATCTACGTGCATACATTAAAAGTATATTGAAAACATAGACATCACACATGCCTAGCTATAATTAGCGATTAATTCAGGTAGGATTATTCTAGAAGGCTGATGATTGGGGGGTGTATGCATGTGTGTGTGCATGTTCATATGTATGAGTGCACATATGTAGGGTGTATTCATGAAAGTGTGCACATGTGTATATGCAGTCTAAGGTTTAAATCAGGTGTTCTGCTTAGGCACTTTCCACCTAATTTTTTGAGACAGAATCTCTCACTGAATCTCACTGATTCAATTAGACTTGCTAGTAAGTAAGTTTTAGGGATTTACCTGGCTCTGCCTCCCCAGTGACAGGGTTATAGGCACATACTACCATGCCCAGCCTTTTCTAGGGGTGCTAGGGATAAAAGTCAGGTCTCTATGCTGCTTGCTTGGCAGGCACTTCATCCAATGAGCTATTTCTCGACCACTGAGAAATTTTTACCTATTAATCTTTGAGGGGTTTTTTGTTTGTTTACTTTCTAAATCTGTGTTATTTGGCTTGTTATAATGAGAATGCATTGGTTTCTTAAATTCAAAAATAGCTAATGACCTAAAAGAAAAGAATCAGATATCAAACATCGTTAAAGAAACCTGGTTCCCTAAGTTTTAACTATTTTATAGCCTTGTCAGTCTAGAATTGGGCAAAATTCTGAATATTTGACCTCCCATAATTGTACATTTTAGAAGATAAGGAATATGTTCCCTTTAAGAGGGCTTTACTCACTTTATACAAACGGTTCTAAAGGTGTCACAGAGCTGCTTCATGGTGCAGCCTCACCTTCAGCTTCCTAGTTTCATGTTCAGCCATCACATGCTGCAGGCCCAGAGATGTTAGTATCTTTTCTTAGAGATGAACACACGGAAAATAGATGCCGCTTCTCCAAACATCACATCATGTGTATGTTTACAACATCCAGCTCCCAGCAGCTCGGCCTTCAAAGACTTTTATACCACAGTTTAGATTTTCTCTTCTATAAATTGTTAGCACTATTTTTAGGAGCTCTTTCCGCTGGCAGGTCCAGGCATTCTCACGTCTTAGCCCTGTCAGCTCTTCGGTGTGTATTTAGTCATTTCTGCGCTCTGCTCACTGTTTGCATATCATGACACCGGGCAGAGTTCAGCAATACAGAATGTCTTATCTGTTTCCTCTTAATCCATTTTAAATTCATCCTGAGCCCATCAGAGCAGAAGATGGAAGGAGAGTTTTATAATTACCTTTTGCAAACAGAACATTAAATTATTATACAGTGGAACACTCTGGTCTCTTGGACATGACGGTGTTTACTTGGCAGTGAACAGATCTGCCTGTGCCTATAAGCACACGTATGTATTCGGGAAATCAGTTCTGTTAGCTTGGGGTTATTGATCGAATTTGGTAGATTACTGCAATAGATTCTTAAAGTGCTTTAAGATTAAGAGATGTGCTTGCCTTTCTTCTGTCATGTATCTCAAAGGAAAACCAGGAGACGGGACACACAATGAAAAACAGCAGGTAATACCATGTGAGACTCCTTATTAAAAACACAAAGTGCCTTTCACTCCTGCTTTTATTAAGTCGACTTTTCAAGCTAAATGGAGGTTAGGTGCAGCGATTATAATACAAGTCACATCTAACTATTTCATTATCCATGTCCTACAGGCAGATAGCCCCCAGAACACCTTTGAAAGCTCCAGAGTGATGGCAGCAGGTTGAGTATAATGAACGGTGTTACAAATGGGGACATGAGACAGCAGGTCTGGTGGGGATGGAATCTCCTAGAAACCACAAGGCTGTAATTACTGAACACTGCCTCGGTCTCTGTTGACTTTGAACACTGGTTACCAGCTATGGCAGATTATATTTTTCTCAGCTAGTTAAAATGAAGCCAGTCAGACTAAGTGAAATTCATAAGACATAATACATACGCATAAGCAGTGTCTGCCTGCATTACTTTAATTTTTTTGTCTGGTTTCCAATCTCATTCTACTATGTACTATGAAACTGAATTAAAATTGGGTTGGAAAACAGTTTTATAAAAAGTCTGAAGGCTGAATGGTGACAAGTTATATTTAAAAAGAACTAAACAGCCTAATTTTTGTGGGGCGGGAGGAGAAGATATGGAATTCTAGCATGATGCATCAATAATCTAAATCTCATAGTTGAGATGATTCCTACATTAAGAATGGAACAAAGGAAGTGAGTGAAGAGAGACAAGGAATGCATGGGGGGCTGGATAGATGGTTCAGGGGTTAAAGGTACTTGCTTGCAAAGCCTGATCATCCAGATTTGATTCCCAGTACCTACACAAAGACAAATGCACAAAAGAGGTTTGTTTGCAGTGGCAGGAGGTCCTGGTGTACTCATTCTCATGCTCCCTTTCTCTCTATATCTCTCAAATAAATATATATATTTTAAAAAGAAAAATGTAAACAATGACTTAAAAATAATCATAATGACACTAGCTGCCTCATATATGTGTATATAGTATAAATGATTATGCTATATATGAAAAATAAATCATATGTTTATTAGGAAAATAAGAGAAAAGAAAGAATATATGGTAGCTACAATATGAAGCATTTTGACTGAGCTATAAAATACATATTCTTGGTCCCTCTTAACATACTTTCCCAAAATAATGAACATTGCTGACAAAACCCACTAGAATTCATTTGAATCCCTGGACCACATTTTATGTGACAATATAGCCAGAGAGTTAATATTAAGCTTACTGAGGGACTTGAATAAATTCTGGTAGCTGGCCTACTGCGTGTGTTCAGCTGATTCTTGCTTATCATTACAGAACTCAGTGTAGGCAAAACTATGTCTACAGATGCAGAACAGAGGTAAATCACAAAAGAGTCCCTACCTTCCCTGCCTATTCTGGGTTGCTTTCACCCTGGAATCTGGCTCAAGGGAACAATGAGGCCACATTGACAGAGACAGAAAAAAGATCCACAGTATAGATGGGCTATATCACCAGGAAGTTACCCCCCGCCCAAGTCCCAGCCCTACAACAATGTGTGAGCCAGATGTTGGCTGTCCCCGAAAAGACAGACCATCATCTCCATTCATCACCCTGGCTTTGAAAAGCCATGGTAGCATTGCTTCAACCTCTCTTCTCACCTGCTGTCCCCTCACCACTGTCCACCAGCCACAAAGCCGGAAGTGCCGGCAAGAACCCAGTGTTCCACCTTCTACAAACCTTCCAGCTCAGCTCTTTGGAAAGTGGCCACTCCCTTGCCTCCCATATTCACACAGAGAGGCAGAAGACACGTGAACCCAACAGGGGCAGCCTGGTAAGAGTCTCTCTCATGTGGTTTCACAGATGATCTTAGCACAAACCAAGTGTCACCTGTGAATGGTCCCCACCAGCCACATAATGTCTCCATCTCGACCTGCTACATTCTTGAGCACAGGGAGAATGCTCAGCTTGGACTCAGGACAGACTGATCCTCTCCAAAAGAAATTCTTCATCTTATGAGAAGCACTGGTCACCTGACCAACTTCCTTAGCCCCCAGAGTAAAAGCTCTGAAGTAGCTGGTCCATAATCTCTCTAAAGGTCCCCGTGGGACTGAGCCTTTGTTCTCTCAACTAGCAACCCTTGGTTGTCATTTCTTCTTAGCCCTGGGATCAGCTCCCAAATAAACTACTTGACTCACACCATTGTCTCCAGGTCTGTTGTCAGAGAATGTCATCTAAAAAACCTTGGCATATCTGTCATAGCACTCATGCCAGACCTGCCTTTGACTCAAAGACCATCTCTGGCCTCCTAGAACGGAAAAGATCCCTTCGTAACTAATTGCTGCTTCTCCCAGAACAAAAATGAATCATCCCACCAGTTAGATATAGGGGAAATTGCAAAGCCAGCCAGGGGAGACTGGCCCCCTCCAAGATGTCTCCACCTCACCTAATTCAAAGTTTTCTGAACTAAACAGGTCATACACCTATATAATCCCATTGGGAGATGGAGACAGAAGGATTAGGAGTTCAAGGCCTACCTAGGCTACACGAGACCCTGTCGGTCTTAAATGACTGTTCTGACATAATTCTGTCAGTATTGCAACAAGAGACAAAACGTGAAATTAGAACTCAATGTACATTACCACCTGCAACGACCTTCAGCAGTCCAGCTCCCGACTCACACCCCTGGTTATCGGAAAAGTTCAGAATGTGTATTGCTCAGTAAGAGTGTGTCATGTGTGCTGAGCTGATGTTCATCTGACTGGATTAAGTGGTGAAATGCAGAGTGGTGGGAGGTTGCTGGACTCTGTGAAACAGACTGGACACTGGCTAGAACTTCTACCTGAGGGAATCTTGAGGACCTCAGGGGCTATGTGACCACAGCGGAGGCCCTGGCACATGCAGTCACGACAAGCTACCGAGCCAAGAGTCCCTCGGCAGCACACTGGGAATTCAGGAACTGGAAAGCATTCAGCAGCTACACCTGGGCCCAAGCTAGCCAAAGGATCAGCTCCCTTTGGAGTCTGGGCATGCTCCTAAGTGCCATGAGACCCCTACACTATTCACAGAGTACATGCTATGCTGTGTAATGAAAATATATAGCCTCTGGCTTCATAGAATTCTGTATATCAGAAAAGACAATAATACTCAACGGCTCACTTATATTATGTGTCAGCTATGAAAGATGCTTTTAGAAACATGTTATCTCATAAAAGTACCATGGAAATGTTAGAAAGTATGTTTGGGAGTCAGGCATGGTGGCACACGCCTTTAATCCCAGCACTCAGGAGGCAGAGGTAGGAGGATCGCCATGAGTTTGAGGCCACCCTGAGACTACATAGTTAATTCCAGGTCAGCCTGGGCCAGAGTGAGACCCTACCTTGAAAAAAAGAAAGAAAGAAAGAAAGAAAGAAAGAAAGAAAGAAAGAAAGAAAGAAAGAAAGAAAGTTAGTTTGGCAAATGATGGTTGAACTGAAAGAAAGAAAGATAAAGTAGGGCTGGAAGATGGAAGAAAGGAAGAAGAAAGTTTGGCAAATGATGGTTGAACTGAATTCTAAAGATAAAGTAGGGCTGGACAGATGGCTCTGGGTTCAAATCCCCAAAGATGGCTCATGTTCAAAGTAAAGCCAGATGCACAAAGTGGTACATAAGTCTTGAGTTCATTTGCAGTGGCAAGAAGCCCTGCTGTGCCTATAACACATTCTCAATCTCTCTCCATCTTTCCCTCTGTCTCTCTTCTCCCTCCCCCTGCTTGCAAATAAATAATAAATAAAATATTTTTTTGAATAAAAGAAAAGTACATGTTAAGCTAGTAAGTCAGTGAGTGCAGAATGGGTATAGAGATGGTAATGTGTATTGCAGGTAGCAGAAATTGTACCAAGATCCTGTGGCTAAAGAGACAGCAATAGAAAGTCACTGGAGTGTTAAGAAGTGATCAGAAAAGCGTGGAAATATGATAAAGGTGCCTAATCAAATTTGTGTCTACAAGACCACTCTGGATGCAAAAAAAAAATGGCTTAAAATAGAGCCAGAAATAATACAGGCACAGCAGGAAGAAAACTGCTGAAGTAGATGCAAGTGGCTTGATACAGAGGAATGGTAACAGGGATAGAATAAGAGCAACAGATTGAAGATATTAAAGGGTTAGTAGGTAAGGCCTGGTAATGACTCACATATGAGGATGGAAAGAGAAGAGACAGAAAAGCTGTAGCCTGTATAATTAGAGGCTGGTGAAGCTGCTTACCTGAGAAACAGAACTTGAGAATGCCAGATCTGAAGAGGAATTTTCTAAGTCTGCTGTGGATGTGACGTGTCTGAAGTACCTTCCAAACACTCAAGTAGAGGAGATGACTCGGCAATGAACTCTAGAAATCTTTGAGTACAAGACTTCTGCATTCAAGTCACTCTACCACATTCCCCATGGATGGCTTCTCAGCTTTACATTGCCCATGTCCAAAGGTGGCACACTCATCCCCCAGGACCAGCTCAGTCCATGACTAGGTGGTTCAAAGAGAAGGAAAGCTTTTCTAACAACTCATTCCATATCTACAAATTCCACTCTTGACCTGGTTCTGCCCTTTTCAGACACTCAGAATTAAAACAAGTCCAACTATCTTCCATAGATTTTTAAATGTTGATCAGAAGCTCCATGCCAGGATATAAACTTCTTGTTGCTAATGTTTTCTGCTCTTTTATGTGGACTCTGCTTCATAATTCCTGCACCTGCCACCATCCTATTTGCAATCCTCTGACTGGGATTAGTTCATTTGCCTTCCTTATAATTTTCCTTTCCTCACTGACAACTTTCTCACTCATGACCCCTCGAAGCTCATGTCATCAGCCCATGGTCCTCAACCTGCTCTAAGAAGCTTGCCTACACACAAAGGCCATGATGTTACCTTTCAGATTAACCATAAATATCTTCCTGCAATTTGTTATAACTATATATATGAAATCCAGGAAATTCTTTAAATTATTCAAGTAATAATTAAAATATAACTTCTGGGTCCCCTGAATTCTAAGTTTCGAACTTCTGAGGTGGCTTGCAAATATTTAACATCCTGATGAAAGCTGTGCACCCTGGTCAAATGTACATCTATGCACACTCACAAATAATTCTGTGTAAGACTGTATGGATTCTAAATTTCTTGACTCAGGCACAGAATCCTCACATGCATTGAAACTCTTCCAAAATCACTGTCTCAACCAACCCAGCAGTACACTGGTACCAATACTCTCAAGCTAAGGATCCAGGTACAACAACCATCATAAAACTGGGAGTTGGCAAGATGCTTTCTCTTGCTTTAAGGGAAAATTCTGCTGTTTGAGCACTGTGAGGTGGGAGCCCATATCTTCCTGGTAGAAGGCACTGAACAAAATCTCCACTATGATGTTTTGGTAGCAAGAACTCACATACCTAAGATGCCTTGTCAGGTGAGGAGAACCTCTGACAGCATCGCAGGGTTGTTTCCTTCAGATTGTTCCAATGTTCCTGTTGAAACCTGTAGAGGAGATTTTAATTACTGTAAATAAGTAACTTTGTCTACAAAAATAAAGAAGAAGCTTCCAGTCTAGGTGGGATCATTCGGCTGGAGTAAATGTGTCTTAAGAATGTGGCCACAGCACTAAGAAACCAGCTGATTTCAATCTTGAATGCCTACAGTGGAGAATCACATAAGGTTGGTACCAAAGGATGTTTGAAAATATATTGGCCCTGGGCCATACCTGTGTGCAATGTATGAGTGCATATTATTTTAGAGCCTGCATTTTCATTGTGTATACACCTGGGCTGGGGGAGATGGAGCTGCTTCAATTAGAGGTATGGGCTTGCCTTTTCTCCAAACATTTGAAAATTGTGTGTTCATGCATGTTGCTGCTTTTTTTTTTTTCATTAAATTCTTGCTCTGTGCACTGAGAGGTAGGCAAAGATGAATTATATCTGTCCATTATTAATGATGGATTTTATATTTTTGTAGGGGCGATAAGTCTTAAAAGCAGTACAATTCCTTCAGACAGAAGGCTGTAGGCATTCAGAGAAGAATGGATCTTTCAAAGATGTGCGTAATAAAACTGAAAAGTAGGTATTAATTAATTGTGATCACTAAGTGATTTTTTTTTTTTTGCCAAATTCATTTCTTTTTTTGTTTTCTTCATCCTTTATTTTCCTCTAAAAACTACCTGGCAAACTATAAACTTGTTGTATAAATAATAGAAGTTACTATAACAATTGATAAGGAAAGTTATTCTGAAGATATATCAGGAGATAAATATCCATATTTAATACAATATAATTTTCATATATCTTACTTTTCCTTCATTACTATTTAGTTGCTAGTTAAGTAATTTTTCTTCATTATTTTTCTCCCTTTCATTTTTTTCTTATTTTTCAGCCAATCATATTATCAATATCATAGTCATATCTCAAGCAAGTCACACAAATAATTCAAATAACAGAACAAAAACTATAGTTTAGATATTCTGATGTTTGAATGAGGTATGTAAGGGTTTGATTTTCCCCTACTGAGTTACTATCTATATGATTGCAAAGTTACTGAGCAATTTAATCTGTGAGCTCCTTTTGACAAGGCGACTATCCAATATTGCATACCTTATAAGATTATTATAAGTATTTTAAAGTATACTGTTAAGAAAGAAATGATTGCTCTGTTTGGATGTGATCATTATTAAATGAGCAATTGCTGTCTCTATAAGCCCAGTATTTTTTTTGTCATTTATTTGAGTACAAGATATTTCAGAGATCATATTTTAACAAGTATGACTCTAAAAGAAGATATTTTATGTTTATTGCTTCTTTGCAATATCAAACTATTTTCAAAACTAACTAAATAAATAAAATAATTAAATTTAATATTTCTAGAAACAGGATTGGGAGACTAATAAAAGAGGTTGCTGTGCCAGCTAAAATGAAAATTTACCTATTCAAATTTTTATATTTATTTCAGAGTGACTTTGAATGCATTGTTTCCAAAACAGATTTTTACAAAGGTTTTTTTTTTTTCACTTCTTTTTTTTTATTGACAACTTCTATACTTACATACAAAAAAACACATATTTCCCTCCCCTCCCCCATTCCACTTTAGAACTCTAATCTCCATCATATCCCCTCCCTCTCTCCATTAGTCTCTCTTTTAATTTGATGTCATCATCTTTTTCTTCTATTTTGAGGGTCTTGCGAAGGTATTGCTAGGCACTGCAAGGTCATGGGTATCAAGGCCTATTTCTGTCTGGACAGTTGCATTGTAAGAAGTCATACCCTTCCTTTGGCTCTTCCATTCTATCCACCCCCTCTTCTGCAATGGGCCCTAAGCCTTGGAGGGTGTGACAGGAATGTTTCAGTGCTGGGCACTCCTCCATCCCTTCTTCTCAGCACTATGTTGCCTTTTGGGTCATCCCAGTGGTCATCACCATCTGAAAAGAGAAGCTTCTCTAACCAGAAGTGAGAGTAGCGTTAATATGTGAATATGAACATTAAGTGTAGTGCTTTCAGGGCAGCTTGGTGGGAATAATATATACATTTAGTCAGACAAGAGCAGGCTTTATACCCCTAAGGCTCATGACCTCACCTGCCATAGACTTTTGCTTAGGTTTTTCAGTACCAGGTATGTATATTCAGTGGTAAAGAAAAATGAAATTATGAAATTTGCAGAGAAATGGATGGATTTGGAAAGGATTATACTAAGTGAGGTAACCCAGGCTCAGAAAGCCAAACGTCACATGTTCTCTCTCATATGTGGGTCCTAGCTACAAATGTATAGACTTGTGTGTGAACTAGAACCAAAAATAGGTACCAGAAACCAGTAAACTGGTAAAAGGCTATAAAGGAGGGAGGAGAGGGAAGAACTTAAGTTTATGGCATTGCACATATGTAAGTAGAAGAACAGATTACAGGGAGGGGAATGGCCTAAGCGAGGCCATGGGAAGAGAATGCGTAAAAGAAGGGCAGGGGGAGGGTCGATCTAAATTCAAGATAGTGTGAATAAGACTTATGTAAACCTACTTTTTTGAATAATGGCACATCTAGAAGCTGTAGACTGTTACTAGAAAATTTTCAGTGCCTGGGATGGGATACCTTCCAGTGAGTTGTTGGCCAAGGAGGTGCCAGTAGCCTCCAAAACATTAAAGGCTTTTGCCAAAGCCCTTGGTTTCCCTTGAGAAACAGATAGTAAGACCCTATTGCTGAAGACATCTCTTGCCTGAGAGGCAAGGTCACTGAGAAAGCAAGCTGGTACGGAGCAGAAAACCTTCTACCTATAGACTAGCCAACTGAAAGCTGGAAAAAGCTGTACTGCATACAGCCATATGGGAGACAGAAATCATCAGCAGTGAAAACAGTGGACACTGAATATTCAAGTTTGGCCATACAGGCCCAATGACTGAACGGGTACAATAGCGGCATGTCTACTCTTGGGGTAATGAACTGCTCCATAATTGGACTGAAGGCCCTCTCTACAGGAGGGAATACATACCTGGTACTGAAAAACCTAAGCAAATTCATTTTTTAACCCTTTAGAAGGCAACTTGTTTTTTTAAAACAGCTAATTGTAAATAGAATCTACCTTTTCTCTAAATTTAGTAAAATATTGTCTTCATGTCCCAATGAAGGGAAGATTGTGGCCAAATAAATCAAAATTTGAAAATACATAAAATTTCCATATTTTTTAAATCAGCTCAAATGATCCCCACTTTCCCAGGAGTAGGTTTTTGAAATTCATTCTTTTTTAATTTTTATTTTTATTGACATCTTCTTTAATTGTAGACAATATCCCATGTTATTTCCCTCCCTCCCCCCACTTTCCCCTTTGTGAAATTCATTCTTAATGATACTCTGTTGACTATAACGAAATCACATCACATCCTGTACAAACAGTTCTCACAATGATAGGAATCTGGATTCATTTCTCTCCTTTCTCCCTCCCCTCTCTCTCTCTCTCTTTCTGTTTTGTGTGTGTGTTGTATACATATGTGTGTGTGGATGCATGTGCCCAGTGTGAGTACATGCAGAGGCCACAGGGGACATGAGGTAGAAGACAGATATCCAGAGATTTTTTGACTCGGTCTTCCCACATGAGTCTAGTGAAATATACACAAATGAGCCAGGAGATCCTGGGAATTACTGTTGCCATGCTAAAGTTGCCACGTTCCAGAAGATGTCTGTAGATCAGGTCGTCAGAAAGACCAACTCTTGCTGAGCGCCATCACTTATAGCTGGGACAGAGACAGGTTTAGATTCTTCAGCCCAGCCTCAGGAACTCTGCTGCAGCTAGCAGAACTGGCTCACCCCTTCATTTCATTAACCTTCACATATTGAACCTGTATTTGATTTTATGGAATTGGAATTTTAGGGACTCCATTTATCAGGTCTTGGCAGAGTTTGAGTTGGTGAAATATCTTCTAGGTCATCGTTTGTTTTTTCTAAAACAAATTTATGAAAAGGTCAGCTATAGTTTTTAAGAGTAATGTATAACTCATCAGAAGCTGAAATCGGTCATACTTTATGGTGTAGATTTGGATTCAGGAAACAATATCGAGTAAGCCGTGTACAAATATGAAAACTGTCTCCGTAAGCTTTTAGTCCACAATTTAAACTATAGCTAAGCATTCTATTAAGTTTTCCATCATCAGCTCAAAAAAATCAGATGCAACAACTGTCTAAAAGTAAAGCTTGAGGGCTGTAAAGATGACTTAGTGATTGGAGGCACTTGCTTGCAAAGCCTGCCATTCTGGGTTCAATTCCATAGCTATCCAAAAGCTGGATGCAAAAGGTGGTGCAGGCTTCTGGTGTTCATTTGTAGCAGTGAAAGACTCTGGTGCTCCTCTCACCTCCCCACACATGTGCAAATGAAGAAACAAAGTTTAAGTAAAAATATAGTTTAGGAAACTACATGAAAATAATGTGAAATTTTTAACCCAATAAAACAACGAACTAAGCGAAACAGCAAAACTAGATGTCCAGGAGATAAAAAAGTATGCATGCTTGTTCTCTCTCTCTCTCTCTCTCTCTCCATAGTTCATAGTCATGAACTGTGTCTTCTTGACTTTTGCCAAGTGTAAATTTTGCCATGGTGATACCCCTAGCTCATTCAACTGCATTGACATAGTAGCAGTCAAACTATGAAAGCATCATGACCATGAAGCTTCATATAAATCTAGAAAGCAGTGAATGAAAATAAAAGACTTCCTATGTCAACAATCCCATTTTGCCTACTAGCTACACTGTGTTTTACACTCTTTCTGTTTCACTGTCTCTCTCCCTCCTGTTTTTCCTTTCTCCCTCTGTCCCTCTCCTCTGTCTCTCTCTTCTCTCTTACATACACAACCACCACCACCACCACCACCACCACCACCACCACCACCACGAATTGGTGTTATCAGCAAAGAAACAAAGCAAAATTCCACAGTAGGTTGTGAAATGTGACTGGATTCATGGTGAAGTATTAGTTCTGGTTTTTTTTATTTTAAAAATCTCTACCTTTATCAAACAGGAACATCAGTGGCACAAAGGACTTTGCTCTTTTGTGAGGAAGGACTCTGCTAAGGTAACGATGGCCACTTTTAATGCAGCTGATGGAGAAGAAAATTTAAAAATTAGAAACATTTCCCACTAGAATTCAAAATTAGCATATTGGGCAACTAAATCATAAGCCCTTCCTTCTCATCTCCACAGCTATCGTGACCATATTACTCAGTCCATCACACTGCAAGAAGGATATGACCACCTTTGTTTTCTTTCTTTCTGTTTTTAAACTCTGGTGTGCAGCTGTTATGAGGAAGGGGAGTCAATTGGATATATGTGAGTAATCATAAGATGTATAGGTTTGATTATCCAAAATAGATGCTTTTACTCTGATATATAGTAAGCTCTTACTGTTGTATTAATAATAATAATAAAAGTATGCCAAATGAGTGAAAAAGCATCATTATCAAAGGGATTTGTGTGTATAATGAAACTGTATAGGTGCCTTGTGGCTCTCACAATGAAGATGGAACTATTTTCATATGCAAGTTATTAGCTCAAGTTGTTCTTTATTGTGTCATAGCTTTGCTCCTATAGCAACATGGTCTTGGCAGAAAAATAATTGTGGCTAGTTTTACATGCCAGGTGTTTTTAAAACAAAGGTGACAGTTTAATTCTAAACTAGTTTAAATAGTAGACATAAGCAATGCAAAAAACATACAAACAAAAGAGTTGTAGAAATGTGATATGCACTTAATTAGAAGTACGTATTTTTATATATCTTTCTTCTAATATAGCACTTTCTAGAAATGTCTACAAGTGCATAGATAATTATAAATTTGCCAGTAGCCACACAAAATGAGAGTAATTTTGCTACGGCATTTTAACCCAAATGTTTCCAAAGCACTTTTTCAACATGAAAGTAATATAAAGTGTATCAATAATATATATGACATTCTTATTTCCTATTAAGTCTTTTGAATCTGGTGTGTGTTATACTTACAAGCTCATCTCAATTCAAACTAACTGAATTTCAGGTGCTGGAAAGCTCTGTACAGCTTAAGGCTATGGTAATAAATAGTATGTTCCATGCTTTTCCCCTGATTACATTTAGTACAGTAGGTAGTCCCTCCCATGCAGTTTATAAAAGTATTCAGAGAAGACGATCCAAGGAAAACTCTGCACTCATTCATCACTCTCAAACATCTGCATGTGGACTCTTCACAGAGGGTGGCTGAGCACTTCCATTCAATCAAGATGATCACAGTTCCAAGTTCAACCCAGGAAATATCTGTTTAAAAATGTCTTCTAAACTCCTAGAGAACAACAACTGTGTTCTTCTGTCCCCCTGTAAGAAAGGAAAACATCCAGAGATTGGAGGTGACAAAGTATAAGTAGCTCATTCCATATCCTTGTTGCTGGGTGGCACGGGGCATACATGAAATTTTTATGACAATTAAACAAAATGATGTGTGAAAAGCATTGGGACCTGCAAATGTTGGCAGCAGGGAATGACCAAAGAAGGGAAGGTTCGGTTTGGTTCTGTCCTCAGTTCAAGACCCAACTGCATCTTGGGGAGCACAGGAGCTGCTCAGCTAGAACCTAAAGGAAAACAGGTCAAGTCCAGGTGGCTGAGAAGGTGCACTTGAGCAGCATTTGAGTCAACCCTCCACCAAATTCAATCATTTATCCTCTCTCCCTAAAATATTTGTATGTGGGTGAAATTAAATGTGTGTGGAAAGATGAGTGCTTTTAAATGACTGTCAACCTTAAAAAAGCAAATCATGAAAGAGTACTATACAACACGAAATAGAAAGGAAACCTGCAAGGGAGGAAGAATGGGATTTCTTGGTTTTGCTATTATTGGTGTTTATGGGTTGCCTAGGAGATGGTACTAAGTTCTCCAATTGTGTGTCTCTTTTCTTATTTATCCCAGTCATCCCTCTCTCTTTAGCTATTCAACAGCTGCCAGCTATGAGGGCAGCACACGGCACTGTGAGAAATGGCCCAGCCCACTTACATGAAGGTCCCTCTGAATCATTTAATGGAAAATAAGGAGAGTAAGTTTGTTGGAGTGAAGTGTGAAAATTTGGCTATTTTCTAGGCAGTCAAGGAGGTGAGTCAGGGAGGGCTGGAAAAAGGATAGAGATAAGGCTCATGCTCTCTTGATTCTATCACAGTGGTACCTGTCCCTGCTACCTGCCTTGGGAACTTTCCTCAAAACTATCCCAGATGGGACAAAAATAGCAAAGTAATTTAACCAAGTCTGGTTAACACCATGGAGGGTAGGATACCTCAGTAACCCTTCTGAACATCACATCCCAAAGTGCATAGCTTTCTTATCTTGTTAGTCAAGTACCTATTCAATGTTCTTAAGAGACTAACAGGTTATAATAAGAATCTAACAAATATCTGAATGAAGTGGAAGAGGGAGAGAAGCATCTGCCAGAACAAAGAATCAAAGCTGACCAGTCTTGGGATGTCCCCCAAAGTCACCCTTAACAAGGCCAGGTATAAGAACAAATTGGAAAAAGTCAAGTGACTGCAAGAGAATCAAATAGATTTAGAACCAGTCCTTTCCTGGCCTTTAAACGATAAGTGAAATGAACTCATTTGTTGATCAATGTCTTTACACATTTACGTCTATTGATTTATCACTTCTGTTAAGAGTCTGCTTTAAAACCTAATCACTTTACTCTCCATTGCTAATCCTCATTTCAGCCTGGAGGTCATTTTTAGCTACACTTAATCATCCTGCCTTCTAACAAGCTAAACAATTTCCCTCCATCTTTGATGTTTACACTGTTCAAATATTTTTATAGCATTGCTACGTCTCCCATTTGTTGATGTTGTACAGAGCTTTAAGGATTAGGCACTGTTAGAGCCTTTAAACCTGGAAAATACCTCTAATCAATCCTTCCATTACTCTTACCATTTCTGATGGTCTTCTAGAGAGAAATCTCCATTCCTTGTTGATATTTCAAAAAGAGGCAGACCAGTATCATACATACCATGACATAGATTTTTTTTTGATCACCTGCATCGAAATAGGCCAAGGACTTATCATAGTGAAATGGAGATGGTTCCAGAAATTCAAAATATTAAATTAACTATACATTTCAATTATTTATAGGTTCATTAGAGCTTGAAGATCACCTATAGGAAATTATTGAGAAATTCTCAACATGGAAACTGAGTATTTTTTCTGCATAGGTATTAGTTATGAAAAACAAAGTTTAAAAATACTGCACATTATTATTTATGGCTATTTCACAAGTGGAATCATGAGGAAGAACACAGCATGGATTTCAGATATGCAAGAGGAGGAGACAATACTGAGTGTGTTAATTATAGTCTTTCCCCAGTGTAGTAAAGCTCCCAGTTACTCTTATTTACTTCAAGTTCATAGAGTTGGATTAATCATATCCTTGGTCTATGGTACACTTTCATCATCACTCCATGCATAGCTCTCATTTATTATTTATTTGTTTGCTTATTTAAAATATAATAAACAGCAGAGATCCCACTGCCTAACATAGGAATTAAAACATTCACATCACTTTCCACCCTCCTGCGTGATGTTTTGCCTCCTGTTCCTCAAGAAAGCTTTCTTTACTATACAATATACAAGTGCAAATTCGAGGGTTGGCAGGGAACCTGCTGGGACCTTTTATGAAGTTTCTGTTTCTCATGGAAAAGAAGAAGTTTGAGAACACAGTGGTACAAAGACATGAGATGAAATGAAAGTAACACACAGGAGCACTGGCTAAGACTTGGTTCATTCAACAATGGCACATTAAGTACCTACTGTGTGCAAAGTTCAAGGATATAAAAATGGTTTCTACTCTCAAAGAACTTGGTCAGTTGAAGACAAAAAGGAACCCCAGCAAGTAAGAGCAGAGAAATGAGAAAATCTATACAAGGGAGAAGTACAGCCCAAAGGATGAAGAGTCAGTTCTACCAGGGGAAAAAGAAATGTCAGAAAAGGTTTTCACAGAGAAGATAACTGCAAAACTAAATCTTGAGAGAGGACTTTGAAAGAAAGCTAGATAAAATCAAACTCTGATTCTCAGAAACAGTACTGGGGCAAGATCAGAGCTTTCAAATTCAAATTCTACTCAGTTTTCAATATTTAGTATCATATATTAAGTCCAGTTATGTCCCAACAGTGCAGAATTGCAAAAAGTTAGGCAACCTGAGAAATATCAAAATCAAGTGATTCTTGATATTTTGGATTGAATTTAAAGAGAAAATATAGTCCACAGTTTGTGCCAAGGCATGCATGTGGTGAGAGCACAACTTCAGAGGTCAGTCTAAGCCTTCCGCCTTGTTTCAAGTAGGGTTTCTTTGTTGTTCACTATTGCATATGCCAGACTACCTGTTCCATGTGCTTCCAGAGATTCTCCTATCTCCATCTCCCATATGGCCACAGGAGTGCTGAGATTACATGTGCTCACTAACACATCTAGCTTTGTGCAGGTTCTGGAGACTGAACTCAGGTCTTCACACTCATCCAACTAGCACTTGATCCACTGAACCATCACCCAGTTCTTACATGCTTTTAAACTTTGTTTTTTTAATCCTAATCCTATTTATACTCTTTAAGCCTTAGGATACTTCTACTGCTGCTCCCCTAGAAAACATTTCCAAAAGAATTTCTTCCTTTTCTATATCAGGGCTAAGCATGCTGTATAGTCTTCTTTTCATTGTGTGTAGCAAAGATTCCAAATTGGTCTTTACCATAGAAAAATACTTCAAGGGGACAAAAAAGTGAAAGTGACTAATAACAGTATTAATATAAGCAAAGCTTAAAACTTTTTATTTATTTTTATTTATTTATTTATTTGGTTAGTTTAGGAACAAGACTGAGAATACTCTAAGGTTATTTTTGTCTTTGGATAATACATTCCAAAATACATATCCATCTAAAACAGTGATTCTGTCAAAAGTGCAAATAACTTATGACATCTTCTAATCCATACCCTAAGAAGCTGGAATGGTGGAAAAGCCAATAAGAACCAGATGGTGGAAGGTTTGAATGCAACCTATGAAACTAGTTTAAATGCTATAGCAAGGTACCTTAGGCCTGACAATTAGAAATAGCACAAATGGAGCTTGGGAGATGGCTTAGCAATTTAAGTGCTTGCCTGTGAAGCCTGACTCATGTTCTACTCTCCAGATTGCATGTAATCCAGACCCACAAGGTGACACATGCACACAAAGTCACACATGTGCACCATGTGGCACATGCATTTGTAGTTCAATTACAGTGGCTAGAGTCCCTGGCATGCCAATTCTCTCTCTCTCTCTCCTTTCTCTCTCCTCTTTCTCTCTCTCTCTTAAAAAAAAAGAAAGAAAAGAAAGAAAAGAAAAGAAAAGAAAAGAAAAGAAAAGAAAAGAAAAGAAAAGAAAGGAAAAGAAAAGAAAAGAAAAGAAATAGAAGCCGGGCATGGTGGCACACACCTTTAATCCCAGCACTTGGAGGTAGGAGGATTGCCATGAGTTCAAGGCCACCTGAGACTACATAGTGAATTCCAGATCAGCCTGGACCAGAGTGAAACCCTACCTCGAAGAAAAGAAGAAGAAGAAGAAGAAGAAGAAGAAGAAGGAGGAGGAGAGGAAGAAGAAATAAATAGCACAAATGTCTTCCTTAAAGAGCTGGAGGCTTGGAAGTCCAAGACCAAGTTGCCAAGAGATTCAATGGGAAATGAAAGATGACTTTATACCTCATCAGTGGTACTTTTGGGTGGCATCACTTAGAGTCTAGAGCTTTATGGTCACACATGTAACCTATTTATTTATGCCTAGCCCCACTCCCATGTGGCAGAAGGATAAAACAAACTCTTTTTAGATTTTTTATGAGTGCACATCCCATTCATGAGGTCCCTTGGGAGCTAATCATCTTCCAAGGGCCCCCCTCTTCATACAACTATGTTGGGTATGAACTTTCAAGATACAAACTTTGGGGAGAAACAAACATGCACACCATAGACCTCCTAAAAATCCATGTTCTCACAAAAACAACAACAAAACTCTCATTCTATCCCAAGCTTCAAAAAGACTAAAGCCAGAGTATCATTTAAATATTATCTAAATCAGATGTGGATATGACTCAAGGCAGAATTCATCCAGGTGTAATTTCTCCCTCCAAATTTTATGAACGCCTGGAATACAAAGGAGAGCAGGTATGGTAGACAGTCATTCTAAAAGGGAGTCACAAGAAAGATGACAGGAATAACAAGTCAAGCCTACTGCTACAGGCTTGTAATTCCAGTTACTCCAGGGGCCAAAGCAGGAGGATCACAGTTCAAGGCCTTCTTGGGCTACAGAGTAAGTTGCAGGCTGGCTTGGGCAACTTAGCAAGAAAATGCTTATATACATACACAGGCTGGAAATATAGTTCAGTGAAATAATGCCTGCCTAGCATGCAGGAAGCCCCTAGATTCCATCTCGAGGACCAAGAAGAAAGGAAAAGAGAAAGAGAAGAAAGAAAGAAAGAAAGAAAGAAAGAAAGAAAGAAAGAAAGAAAGAAAGAGAAAGAAAGAAAGAAAGAAAGAAAGAAAGAAAGAAAGAAAGAAAGAAAGAAAGAAAGAAAAAAAAGAAAGAAAGAAAGAGAGAGAGAGAAAGAAAGAAAGAAAGAAAGAAAGAAAGAAAGAAAGAAAGAAAGAGAGAAAGAGAGAGGGAAAGAAAGAAAGAAAGAAAGAAAGAAAGAAAGAAAGAAAGAAAGAAAGAAAGAAAGAAAGAGAGAGAGAGAGAGAGAGAAAGAAAGAAAGAAAGAAAGAAAGAAAGAAAGAAAGAAAGAAAGAAAGAGGGAAAGAAAGAAAGAAAGAAAGAAAGAGGGAGAGAAAGAAAGAAAGAAAGAAAGAAAGAAAGAAAGAAAGAAAGAAAGAAAGAAAGGAGGGAGGAAGGGAAGGAGGTGGTTTGAATATAAACGTTTCCTATAGGCTCAGGTATTTTTGATTAAGATTAAGCTTCCTACTTAAATTTCTAGCAGGCAGAGCCTGCTGGAAGAAATGTGTCACTAGGGGGAAGATCTTGTGTTCAACCCAATGTGTGTTCAGTCAGCTCTTGCTTGTTGGTCATGACTGTTGTCTCTCTGCTGTGGATGTATGAGAAAGTGATCCAGCCTCCTCCACCATGATGAAGCTTCCCCTGGATTCTGCAAGAGTAAAGTCATCCCTTTCCTCCCATAAACTGCTTCTTGTCAGGTGTTTGTCTCAGCAACGAGAAGGTAACTAAAACAAAGGGGAAGGAAAGAAAAAGAAGAAAAAAGGACAAAACGAAAAGGAAAGGGAAGGGGAAAGAGGGGAGGGGAGAGGAGGAGAAGGAAGGGAAAGGAAGGAAAGAGAAGGGAAGGGAAGGGGAAAGGAGGGAAGGGAGGCAAGGATCACCTGCCTGTAGCTGTCCTAAACTAGAGTTGCATACTGGTAGGTGCTCTGTTTGTCTGCCTAGGCAAGGAGGTTCTTGGGCTATCCTTTGAAATCTGTGGGGCACCCCACTGTCATTCCCCAAGGCTTGAGCACTCTGAACATGGATGGAAAAGGCACCGTGCTACACTAGTTGGCACCAGTGCCCATAGGAAGAGGAACTATTACTGCACCAGGGACCACTGGAGTGGAAACTGAGGGGTATGCTGGGATGTGTGGAGGAGAGCTGTAAGGCCTTGCCAAGCAGTGATACGCAGGGTCTCACTGGGCCTCCCCTCTGATAACAGCATCCTGTCTTCAAAGCCACGGCTCCCTGGGTTTGTGGTGGTGATGAGCACCTCAGCAATATCCAAAATGCCTTCATAGTTGTTTTTCCATTGCCTGGAAAAATAGCACAAGGCCAGTCCTTGCCCATCTCCTCACCCACACCTTTGGTATTCTTGGTCCCTGCTATTCTTCAGTGAGCATCCTTTCAAAAATTCATGTTAAACACAATCCTGGGGCTATAGAGATGGCTTAGTAGTTAATGATGCTTGCTTGCAAATCCTGATGGCCTGGTTTGGATTCTCGGGAACCCACATAAAGCCAGATGCACAAAGTAGCACATGCACCAGGAGTTCATTTACATTGACGAGAAGCCCTGGCATTCGTCTCTCTCTCTCTCTTCTAGCAAACAAATAAAGTATTTTAAAAATTAAAAAAAAAAAATCACAATCCTTTCTGTGGTGTATTAAAGTGTGGGGACTTTCAGAGTTGGGACAAGTGACAGTGTCTTGAGGGAGGAGCCTGCGTGAGTAGATTAGAACCTTAGAAAAAGGCTGGAGGAGGCTAAGCACGTTCCCCTTCTCCCTCCCACGTGACTACTAGATGGTTCTACCCTAAGGAACAGGACACTCACCAAAATCCAACTGTGCCTTGATCCCTACACTTTCCAGGCTTCAGGAATATAAGAGAATACATTTTTGGTCTAGACATTATCAGATTTGGAGAATCACAGTAGAGCAGCACAAACAGTCTAAAACAGTTCCAAACTGCTTTCTCATTTGTTGTAGATAGGTTGAGACACTTGAGAATTTTCCAAGCCTTTAAATCCTGTGAACTTTTCTTTAAAAATTCTTTTTTATTAATTGAGAACTTTTCTGTATGGACATATTGCATATTGGTCACATTCCCATCAGGTTATACACTTGGGTTCTCACCCCTGCCCCCATTCCACTGAGGGCCCTCCTCACCGGAGTTATCAGTATTCACTGTGGAGTCAGAACTTTTTGATTACTGATTCTGTTTTCAGTTCATTTCTCTTTCACTGCATTTTTCTGTAAACAGTTAAGAGAGACCATATTGCACCTCCCAGGTGATGAAAGAAAGAAAGCCCTCATCAGATGTCCATGCTTTGGTCATGTACTTCCTGACCTCCAGAACTGGGAGAAAACAAATTTCTATTCTTTATAAATTACTCAGCCTCCTGTATTCTGTGATAGTAGCACAAAATGAACTAAAGACAGTAATTAATATTCAAATATAGAAAATTGACTTTTCTCAAAATACAGACATGGAATTATTAAGTTTTTCAAGTTTTAAACCAGAGTGGAACCAGTGATTTAGCATGGAGTAGAATTCTATCAAACAATTGTTAATCTTCTGATTTGAGTAAGCTGATGTTCACATCACCCATCCATGCACTCTACCTACATCTTGCACCAGCCATAACTGGTACACAGCTTAAAGGTGGGTGACTTTTCAATTTGTTCTGAAAATCTCTGTCATTTTATTGATGTGCTGAATTCATTTAGCATTAAAGTGATTATTGAAAAAAATATTATATTTGCCATTTTCTTTGTTTTATATATTTTTGTTCTTTGAATCCTACAATACTAAATTCTTTTGTTTCTTATCTACTTCTTTGTTTTGTTTTGTTTTGTTTTGTTTTGTTTTGTTTTGTTTTTCGAGGTAGGGTCTCACTCTGGCCCAGGCTGACCGGGAATTAACTATGTAGTCTCAGGGTGGCCTCGAACTCACGGCGATCCTCCTACCTCTGCCTCCCGAGTGCTGGGATTAAAGGCGTGCGCCACCACGCCCAGCGTTATCTACTTTTTTTTGTAGTGTGCCACTTGATTCTCTCATTGTTTCCTTTTCTGTATTTTTAGGTTTTCTTCTCTTAGTAGTTACCAAGAGAATTATAATTAATAAGCACAATCTATGGTAAGAAAACTCAATATTCAGCTTCAATAGAACACAAAATCTCTGTTCATATGCTTTTTGCCTGCTGTTGCTGTTATCACAAGTTACATACTGTAGCAGACAGCTTCAGGTTTGCTGAGATGAACTTCCAGACCAGGCACAGTTATGGAGGAAGGGATATTATTTATTGAAGCTTAAAGATACAGGGGAAGTTCCATAATGGCAAGAGAAACAGCCTGCTCTCACAGGACCAGGCAAGAGAAGAAAAAAAACCACAAGCTCCAAAGCACAGCATACCTCAGGAACTCCTACTGGGCACACTTTACATATCTTTACAATGGAATCTCAAGCCCACCATCACACCTGAAGATCTGCCTAGAGACACTGCCTCCAACCAAGATGCAAACTATCAGCTAATAAAACATTGAATATATTGGGGCCATATATTCAAACTACCACACATACTGATATATTGTTCATCAATTATCATAAGTTTATAATTAGTTACCTTTTCCAGGCATAATTCTAATTTAATTTCATATATGGATAGAACATATTTTGATCATATTTGTGCACCATTATCCTCTCTGATTCCCCTGCCTCACACTCCCCCTAAACTCTTTTTTCCCAATTAGTTTTCTTCCCACTTTCATGTTTCTGTGTGTGTGTGTGTGTGTGTGTGTGAGAGAGAGAGAGAGAGAGAGAGAGAGAGAGAGAGAGAGAGAGAGAGAAAGAGATGGGGTGAAGAGAGAGAGACCAGTGAGTTAAATTAGGGTTCTTTGCATAAGCATGGGTGAGGGTTATTCACGGGAGCATAAGCAACATATCAGTGGCTACACCACTGAAGAATATGACTTCCCTGACCCACCCACTCCTCATTAACTAATAGTAGATCCTTGGGGAATGACTTTCTAATTCCCTTTAATTTTAGCCTGATTATCCTTTTAGCATGCCTCATAGGGCAGATTCACTAGCAATGATCTCTTTGAGCTTTTGTTTATATGGAAATGTCAGAAATTTATGGCATTTTTATTGTTTTTAGTAAGCTATACATTTCATTTTATGTATACCCCATGTGTTAAGAAGGGACACTGTTAAAATAACAATCATTTAAAAAGCAACAACCAACAAACCAGTATTTAATTTGGTATTTAAAATAAGTAATTAAAAGTCAAATAAAAGTAGTATATAAAGTAACTAAGGTATTTCATAACAAATATAATGAATGCAAGCTTTTCTTATTGGAAATATGATAATTCAACATTGGTAAGCTGAACTGTACCTGTAAAGATAGAATAAGGACATACATTAGCAAAACATTAAATAAGGTTTCAAGGAGCCCCTAAAATTACTTATAAAGACTTTAAAACTAATTCTTTTACACAATAAAATGATTAACTACATGTGTTTTCCATGTCCTTCCACACATGACCTTATTTGAAGCAATGTATGTGAATTCACTAATACAATTCATGCTAATTAAATTTTTTGAAGTATTTTATTTCCTTCACTAGTTTGAAATTATCATTCCAGAGAGTTGTCTAAATATCTATTAAAACCTAAGCCTTTGATGAAGATACGCTTCTGAAAATAAGGCAGTTTTTCTATAGTCTGCTCATGAATAGAAAACTAATCTTTGGTTTTTAGTTAAAATGGCAAAGAAGATTTTGCAAAAAGAAATACTAAGTAACCAACACAATTAAAGAGCTTTTCATAAGCAATGGAAAACTCCAAATGCCATCAAGGTCAATAGCGTACCTAAGGCACCTCGGGTTCAGATGATGTATTTGCTTAGAGTTCTGACAGCCTGTTCACATGAACCTTACCATCTGAAGACAGCGAAGCTGAAAAGGAGACGTCAACAGTGACTACTGGGAATGAGAAAGGAGAACGGTAAGAGTGAGTGATGGGGGCTGGAGAGATGGCTTAGCGGTTAAATGCTTGCCTATGAAGTCTAAGGACCCCGGTTCGAGGCTCGATTCTCCAGGACCCACGTAAGCCAGATGCACAAGGGGGTGCATGCATCTGGAGTTTGTTTGCAGTGGCTAGAGGCCCTGGCGCACCCATTCTCTCTCTCTCTCTACCTGCCTATTTCTGTATCTCTCTCTCTCTCAAATAAATAAATAAATAATAAAATATTTTTTAAAAAAAGAGTGAATGATGGGAGGAGCTCTGGAAATGCCTGCTCTACCTCTCATCATTGTGTGAGGAAACTAAAGGCCAGGGAAGAAACAGGGTGACACCAGTTTCCATTTCCAGATTCCTAATCCATTTTTCTCTTAGGACAGGAAAAACTCTAGATTGTAACTTATATTGTCTAATAAACAAAGTGTGATGGGTTCCACAGATATAAATTTGAAAGAAAAACACATCCACATCAAATCTCCAGAGGCAACTTGGAAAAGAATATTTTACTGTCTTAATTCTTTGACATGGTTGGACAAGTTAGCTAGTATGTCAGTTGATTCATACAATTTCTTTCAAGTATATCTAGCAATAGACCAGAACTAAACAAGAAAGTTACAGAAGTTACATGTAAGCATACATAAGGCCATGATACCTAGTGTGAACCACCACTGCTGGGAGGGGACATCCAATGTCCAGCTCAGAGAAGAGGCCCCTGTCCATCACTCCCCATTCTTCAATGGGAGATGGTGCTTATATTTTCAAAACCTCTCCAAAGTTCAAATGCAAGACCGTACATCCTAGATTTGTGAATGACCTGAACATTTAAGGCTAATGTTTTCAAGTATAAATGTTTAGTGTTCCATCCCCCAATCTGTGCAACAGGCAGAGCTGTAAGTGCAAAGCATGGCAAGTAGCAGAAGGCCACCAAGGTTAAGAGCAGTAGTCATGTATTTAGGCAAGAGCAAATTTAAATGTAAGAAACACTGGAAACAAATTATGAATTAGATTTTGCTTCTCTCAACTGCACTAGTGGCTCACGGCACACCTCTGCTGAGCACCACTGTCTGTTGCACGGCATTTGGAATAAGACAGATCCATAGCAGACCAAAGAAAGAAGCTAAGTTAGGTAACAGTTCTTAAAATGGTTTATCTCTAATTCACTTCTATGGCCCCAAAAATTTAGAACTGGCTCCAATACTAAATGACTTTTGAGATGAATGTGAAAATTTGTTTCCCGATGTTTTTTAGGCAGTTAACCTAGGGACCAACACATACTGCCTGTATGTTAAAAAAAGTCATTGCTTAGTTCTGGCTTAACATAGTATGGTGAAATATAATATGGCTGGAGAAAATGGGTGTTTGGAAGCCAGCAGTACTCTGTTTGACTTACTCTCGAGGAGTGGACCTAAGTTGTGGTTCTATGACTTTTGCTGTGGTTACAGTATCTGTTTCTCAAAGGGGACATCAGTTTTATGTATGGAAGCTGCTACTCTTAAAAATTCCACATATCATGCTTAGATCCTAGCTCTTTCTTGTTTGACACAATTTAAGTGGTTTCCTAAAGTTTGGTCAGCACACACATTTGTTTGATTTTTATGTGTACAGCCAATGTGGGAATTTAAAAAAAATACCAACTAATTCAGAGGGCTAAATTGAGTCCAGGACTGTGGCCAACTCTGATCCAAAATTTTAATTTTTAATTTTAGCATATATCTCATGCAGCTTGGAGTATCAGACTAAATCCACAATTGTCAGAAGCCTTGTTACAATTTAATGCACATTAACTAAAATGTGTACATTTTTAGTGTTCATGATAAATGAAGTTATGAACTATTATACTTCTGGTATTCTTTAAGAAAGCACATTAAGCTTTATTATAGAAATATTTATGTTAAATGTAATTTGTGCTCAAGTAATAATAACATTTCTGTTTTTATCTCCTCCATTATCTCCTCAGATGTGGCCCATCTCCTGTACACTTGGAGAGAACTTTGACCACGTGGCTGGCCTTGTTATTTCACCACTCTGGATATACTGGAATGGAAAGCAACTTACATGCAAGAACAACTAAGAGGAGCAAAAGGAGGAGTTATTTCTTTTTGTAGAGCCCATGGGGCTTATGCAGAGATACGTGTGGTCAAAGCCAAGCAACTCCAGTACAGCACTGGCTTTAAAGTTGTTTCAACATGATGTGATTGTAGCTTCTAAAACTGTGAAACCCCTGACAGATTGTACCTTCTAGTTGAAATAAAGTATTTTTAATAGACTGTGGCTACAGATACTGTTTGTTGCTAAGAAACATTCTTAATGAATTTTATAGAATGTTGAGGACAGGTTCCCTCTGCCTCTCAAATTTTAAACTGCTTCATTGTAAGAGGTCTGGGCATGACTGGAGAATTGCAAATGCTTTCTGGAAAAAAAAAATGGTAAGTTTCCTTGGCCACGGAACATGTTTCTCACATAATCAAACAACTGTTTATACATCTTGACCCTATTCTTTTGTTTAACTGTGTGTTTCTTTGGAGTTGAAATGGCTATGATAGCCTAATCAGAAACAGTCTTCCATCCCTTGTTGAGTTCAAGTTGAACATTGCACAGAGGAGCATGTGCCTATCTCTTTTGCTAGTTTTTGTCCTTGTTCCACACATACAGGTTTTTCTTTCATATCATTCAGTCTTGCTAAAGTTTTTAGATCATCTTGGAGATCAATCTGAGTTCCTATTAATAAAAAGGGTACATTTGGTACATATTCTTTAAGTTCTGGCACCCACTCCTCTTTCACATTTTGAAATGAGGCTGGATTTACTACAGAGAAGCATGTGAAGACAACATCAGCCATGGGATAAGATAAAGTCCTCAGATAATCATAGTCTTCCCATCCAGCTGTGTCATAGAGTTCAAGGAGGTACTTCTTTCCCCTATAGTGACGCTGACTTCATAGTGATTGAAGACGGTGACATAGCTCATGAGCAGGCAAGTCTTGCCCACCACCCCATCCCACAACACCACAGACTTCTTGAGCATCATTGTGCCAGGTTCTGAGTCATGCTGTGGCCCATGGACCTCTGGGCATGGTTCCCTCCTACCTCTGCCCCCTCCCATGCCCTTGCCCCAGGGTCAACCTCATCAGCATAGCAGGGCCCTACCCCTGTGCAGTGGCTGGACCTCGGCCCAGGGCTACTGCCAACACCACCACCATGGTTGCTTCCCAGATCTATTTTTCATTTTTGATGGTTAGTTTCCTCAGATATAGACTTCTTTTTCCTACTAGCACTTTAAATGTGGCATCCCACTGCTTTTTGGCCTCTGAGCTTTCTGATGAAAAATCAGCTATCAATCTTACCCAGGGTTTCTTATGTGTGATAAACTGTTTTTTCTCCATCTTCTTTCAAGATTATTTCTCTATGTATGGTTTTTAATAGTTTCTTTACATGTATTTATTTAGCCTTGGACTTGTCTCCAATAAAACACTCCTACAAGGATCTAGAAGGAATTTATTTCTTAACCTAATGATCACTTTTCTCTGAAAAAGAATAATTCCTTTAACACCAATCTGCATGTCTTTCTTCCCTTCCATCTTTTTCTCCAAATGGGCCTTCAAAATTGCTGTTTTACCAATTTTTGTCCAGATTTATAGATTAGACTATGTAAACTATGTCAAAATTAGTGCTAAGTAAAACAAATAAAAATAAAATAAAACTTTATGAATTCTTTTTTAATGTTGTCTTCTAGTAGTCCCTATGATGATTAATGTGTTAATCCTTACAACCCCTCTAAAATACTAGGATATTACATATTATTGAGAAGAGGAAAGAGCCGGATGTTAAAAAATTAATTGGAAGAAATCTCTTGCAGATTGTAATAAGGAAGCATCCCAAGTTACAAGGGCACTGGGGAACTCAAGTATGGAAGCCCTCATTAATTTGGCTAATTAGTCACTTGCTGTATTTGTTGGGTTATAAGCAGGACCCTTTTAAGCAGACAATTGAGCTGTAATATACTAGGAACAATCTGTATGGTGGGGACAGCACTATACTTCACAGGTTAGATTTCAGAGTATCTCATACATTCATAAATACTCTTAGGGTATTGGGACATTTCAGACTCATCTGCATAATCTGGATGTTCTTTTAGGTGGCAGGAGAGAGGAGAGGTTAGGGAGAAAGAGAAATGTGTTTGTGTTTTCACCCTAAGGAAGAGTAACCAGGTCGTTTCAGACAGGACTTCACACCAGGCAATAGTACCTGTAATTGATTACTGTGGACCATGACAAAGGGAGGTGAACTTGATTCCTAAGACCAGCAAATAAGAAATTCCATATATCCAATCCTCTCATTGGGAATAGGGGAAATATGGTAGAAAACTACTCTGCCATCCAAACTGAGCTAAATTCTGCCTTAGATTAGGCTGAAAAGTACTAGAAAGTCTTTCTTACTTCCCATTTCCTTTTTATGTCCACTTACAACACCCTCTCATCACATCCTGTGACTTCCTGATTGGCAGCCGGAAACTCCCTGATTCACGTAGCACCACATTTAGAAGCCAGCTTCCAGAGGAAGTCAGACCAACATGTAGCAAATACCATCCATCATATGTCTAGTTTTATTAGTTTCAAACTCTGAAAATTCAACTTGACCTTGTTTGCCAACTCTGGTGATCCATCAATTAAAATCTAATTAAAAATTATTGAACACACTTCAAACAGAAGTACTAAATTATAAAACATACAAATATGAGTAAGATCTTTCCTGTCTTCAAAACAGTTAAAATTTGTCTCTGGCCAATATGGTGGCACATGGCTAATCCCAGCATTTATGAGACTAAATCAGGGTTAGGGAGATGACTCAGTGGTTAAAGATGCTTTCTTGAAAAGCTCACTGGCTTGACTTCAATTCCCCAGTGTACACTTAAAATTTGTCTCTAGCCGGACTTCTTCGCAGTGGTCCTCTGACATCCACATGAGTGCTGTAGTGCACATATTCCCATACACACAAATACATATTTTTTAAAACAGGCTAAAGCACAGGGATCAGGATTTCAAAGTAACAGAGCTAAGCCATGTCTCAAATAAATACCTATTTTTGATTTTCTTTTGTTACCTCTGCAATGACTAATTCACAACAAGACACAGAGCATGTTATTGGTGGTAGAATACAATGGTTAACTCCCTGCCATAAAAAAAAAAAACTAAAATAGAATCTGAACTTTATACTCAGTTAAAAACTCATAATTCTCAATGAAGTAATTAAATGAATTCACCTACAATAATCACACCTTCCTTC
This sequence comes from Orientallactaga sibirica, assembly GCA_036365145.1. NCBI lineage: Eukaryota > Metazoa > Chordata > Mammalia > Rodentia > Dipodidae > Orientallactaga > Orientallactaga sibirica. The sequence goes on from JAEOAD010000027.1 coordinate 6,851,246, forward strand.
ACTATGTTTCACCCTAATAGCTTTCTGCCTGCTTTTCAAACATAGTTTTGGTGGACTGGAACCACAGAGAAATTGTAGGTATAAACAAGGCTTTTTTAGTTGGTAGAGAGAGCAAATGTAACTATCCCTATTAGCAGGCAAAGAGCTAGAATATATTTTTGAATGTTGCTAATGAGTGAAAGGAGCAAGCTGCTTTTATCATGCAGTGGTGCAAATTAGATATTTATAGGTTTCCTGTGGTGTTCAAGGTGTTGTTCCTTTCCAGTATTTTAGTGGGGGGGAGAGACTTTGTATCTGAAAAATAGCTTCATTGATGATCCTCCCTTGAGCATAAAGATATTCAAATCTTGACACAGTACATTTTATCTGAAGAGGCTAGAACTGTCAGGAAGTGTGAAACATAATGCTCAGCTTCAGGGGATTTTTTTTTCAACCATTTTGTTGAAATATACTCCACACACCAGTGCATTTGTATAAACTGTACAGCTCAGTTGCTTTGAGTATATTTATGTATGGCAAAATGCAGGACTGGCCCTAGCCAGACCACATGCTAAAAGAAACCAGGCCACACACCTCGGGTTTTCTCACCAGGATGGCAGGTAGTCAATAACGGGTAAGAACCCATGAGATGGGGCAACCTAAGACAGGCACCATCGCATGTGATGATCCCTGGAGAATGGGGTCAAAAATGGCTTGGCAAAGAACCATGCCTCCCAGGGTTGCCAATAATAAAAACAGAAAGGAGGATATGTATGGCACAATGCAGGTCAGGCCCTAGACAGACCACATGCCAGAAGAACCAGGAAATGGCTTCTGTGGACATGGCATCCTATGCAGGCCTGGCATGACAACAGCTACAGTCCCATGCTCACGAGAAACCTGCTACAAGATGATCTGCCCAGAGACAGGCTGTCATTGGTCACAAGAAGGGGACCACCCCATACAATGATTGGCCAGCCAAACCCCTTAAAACCTCCCACACTTTCTTGAATAAACGAGTTTGCAGCAGCTCGCCCTCTGCCAGCTTCCACCCAACTCCTGGAGTCTTTGTCGTGACTCCGCATCTCTCACCCCCAACTCAGCGGAGACCCTGCCGTCCCTCCTGGGGGACATATTCACAGACAAATTCACTAATATGTGACTCCACAGTTAATTGTAGGACAGATCCATGGTATCAGAAAAACACCTTATCTCCTTATGTTCCAAATCTCCAATCTCCTGAGTGACGACCAGTGTACTTTCTGTATGGATTTTTCTGTTCTGGAAACTATGTTAATGAAGTTACATTAGGCCACTTATGACTGGGTACTTTCACTTAGCATAATGTTTTCAAGGTTTGTTCATGCAGTAATGTGTGAATATGTCATTCCTTTTCAAAGCCATCTCCACTGCATGGATATATCATAATCATTTAGTCATTCATCAGTTGAGGTATCTGAGTTATTCCCACTTTTGAGCTGCTTTGAATGATGCCTCCTGTGTAAAAGCTTTTGTTTAAAGGGATAGTTTCATTTTTCTTGGGCATTTAAGTTGGATTAGAACTGATGAGGAATAGGGTTAACTCTACACATATCACTCAAGGAACCACTGGACTTGGTTTCCAAAGCCCTTGTGCTATTTAACATCCTGATTTACATTCCCCCAAAGTCTGCAAAGATCTTGAATTCTCCATATCCCTCCTGGCACTCCTTAGTGCCTGACATTTTTGTTCTAGCTACCCGAGTGGGTGTGAAAGGGCATTTCCTCGTTTTTATTTACATTTCTCTGAGAGTCTTTACATTTGCTTATTGACTATTTGTAGCTTCTCTTTGGAGAAATGTCTATTGAAATCCTTAGCCCATTGTTTAAAATTGGGTTAGCTTTTACTATTGGACTGTAAAAGTTCTTCATATATTCTGCCTACATGACTTTCATCAGAAATGTGACCCGTCAATATCGTCTTTGATTCTATGGCTTGTCTTTTCCCTTGTGTCCTTGGAGCAGAAGCATTTAAATTTTGAAGACATTTTGGAGAACCTCTGAAGAAAGATATTTTAATACCCACCAGTCAGCTTGTCATCACCCTCATCCCACTCATGACATGGGCACCTCAGAACCTTCCTATCCATCCCTACACACCTGTTCACTCCCATTCAGCTTTGACCCACCATTTCTCCCCATTTTTTGTGTTTTTTTTTAAAGACAGTTTTTTTTTTTTTGGTCATGTTTCAATTTTGATGTTCAAATCTCAGTTCAAATGTTACTTCCAGGCTGGGAAGATGGCTGAGCAGTTAAAGGCATTTGCTTTGCAAAGCTTACAGGCCTAGGTTGGCAGAGGTTTGATTCCCCAGTACCCGTGTAAAGCCAGATGCTCAAAGTGTGCATGCATCTGGAGTTGTTTTGCAGTGGCAAGAGGCTCTGATGTGACCATTGTATCATTATCTATCTATCTATCTATCTATCATCTATCATCTATCTATCATCTGTCTATCTCCCTCTCCCTCTCTTTCACAAAGAAATAAAACTAATTTTTACAAAGTCAGTTCCTCAGACGCTTCTATGGACACCATCCAAGCCATGTCTGTCAAGTCTCTACCGTGTCAATATTTATTTTTCTTCACTATACATATCTTTATTTGTTGCTCACTCACTTGTTGAATAGAATATTCTAGAATACAAGCTGTCCTAGAGTAAACATCATATCTATATTCTTCGTGGGTATATCCTAAATATCTACACAAGTGTCTGTCATATAGCAAGGTTCAATAAATATTTGAGTTAGTGATCAATTTTCTAGCCTAGAAATTGTGCTAGGGACAAAAGTTAAAAGAATAAATAAAACAGATTCCCAAATTTGATGATAATCACTTTAGAAATAGTCATTGTGGTCAGTGTTCTTGAGGGAGATAGATAGCTGTTAGCAGAAACCTCATTTGTGCAATGAATAAATGCATTTTTTATTATTTAGTGATTTTCTAAATAAAAAGCTTGTACTCTTAGATCCCCTCTCTCCTGCCCCAGTTCTGCTGAGGGTCTTCTTTGATGGGTTATTGATATTCATTGTGAGGACCAAGAGGTCAGTCAGTCTTTGCAGGGGGCAGGGGACATGGTGCCTCAGGCTATTCCCACCCACCTTGAAGTTCTTACAATCCCTCTGCCCCCTCTTCTGCAATGTTCCCTGAACCTTAGCAAGTAATATAGGGATCTGATTAAGTGTTGTTTCCTCTGTACCCTCTGTATCTCCGTTTTAATGAGGTTTGAGTCCCTTTCCCTGGAACTGGGTTTCCTGTTGTTGAAGAGTCCACAGCCCGAGGCCACTGGCCATCCAATGACCATGCTGGAATGAAGAAGGAATCCAGTTCCTTTTTGGCTAATCTTCATAGTGCTGGAAAGTACTATGAGAGCTGCTGGATAATAATGGTTGCCGATAGAGTGAATAAGCCTGCCAAATACAAAATCAACACTGTGCAACGGTGGCACACAGCCGAGGATGATAACCAACGGCTCATGGGTTGGACATTAACTGTTTATTTTAAAATATACTGTTTTAAAGATGCCATTAAAACACACTAGAACAAATATACTCTGTGGAAACTCTGAATTCCTTTAAGTTTATTATGCTCATACATTTGTCATTGTATTTCACTCCTGCTAATTCACCTTGCAAGAATGTTTCACATTTTTACTCTTAGTAGAGACAGATGAAGGAACCTGCTGCAACCATTCCTCTCTTGCTATACAAGAACAATAGCAGCACTGGCCTGGGAAGGACATGATGTCCCTCTTGCATGTGGGTCAAATGTTCCAGGCTGGCTGGCTGGATGTTAGTCTCCATTCCCCTCTTACCTAGAGTTGATGACATAATCCTGAGTCTTGTGTAATGTTTAAGGATCCAGCTTCATTCCTCATGACTCTCAGTTGATAAGATCTGGTTTTCCCTAATTTATGGAATTTTTATAAGAATAAAATAGATAAATGTGAAAATACCTGCAGGTCAGAGACAAGGCCAAGGTCAGCTGGCTTCTCCAGGGATACCAAAGGGCTAAACACCTCCTAAAAGCATTGACCCTCAGATGCCTTCACATCCCTGCCTCTGAGTCCCTGATCCTGGAATGACGTCCCTTTTTCTTTATCCCTCAGGCTCCTTCCCATGTCTTGAAGTTCTTGTAAAATCCTTTCTCAGGGCTGGAGAGATGGCTTAGCAATTCAGTCACTTGCCTGCAAAGCCTAAGGACCCAGGTTGAATTTCCCAATACCCATGTAAGCCAAATGCACAACTTGGCACATGCATTTGGATTCATTTGCAGTGGCTAGAAACATGGCATGCCCATATCTCTCTTTATTTATTTATCTGCTTCTTTTCTTTTCTCCCACCCTCCCCTCTCTCTCTCAAATAAATAAATAATCCTTTCTCTCAGAACAATGCCAGATTTGAATACCTTAGGCTCCAGACTATTCACTGATAAGAGTTATATGGGGACATAGGGACCGAAACTCCATGAGTCAAGAATAACCAAGGATTCACTCCTTGAGAAGGGTCACACACTTGTAGTATGAGTGGCCTAAGCTCCTCAGCCCTGCCCAACAAACACAACCAGAAAGGATGGGCACACCATGGATTTCCAAATACAAAGGAACCAGGCGTAAATTCTCAGTATAACCAAGAGGAAAATGTCCACCAAGAACTGGTCTACAGTTCTTCCTACCATCTCTATGATGCTTCTACCAGCATGGACCATCTACTCTGCCTTCCATCTTAATATATACAGTCTTTACTTCTAAGTGTGTTTCAGAAATCATAAGAATCAGCATATGCCTGTTTTGAACTTTGCCTAGTTGTACAGGTGATGAACTCAACAAAAGCACTATGCAGGGAAGAACAGGACAGAGGGTTCCAGCCTGTCCTTTGCAGGCCCTGCCAAAGGAAAAGGCATCTATTTGTAATCTGTCCATCCCAAAGAAGTGACATTTTGCAGTCTCAGTCTTCATCAACTAATGCTCCACAACACTGCACTCCCCCAATACCCTGGGTAAGGGGACCTGCTTCAGAGTGTTAGCTATACCATCTAACATCAGCATTTCTGGTTCAGGACTCAAATGTCAGCTGTGTTGTCTGCCCTCTCTACTTAACCAGTGCTCAGCACTCTAAAGAAAAATCCTTCAGAGAAAACCTCACTTCCAACCCACAGTCTGGATACTGAACTCCTCTCCAGGATAATGCATCCTCTGTAACACTGGCCACTTAACCCTGGACAGCAGGGGTGCTTACTACAGTTAAATGATGCAATGTGCAGTGACCTGTGAGCATGCATGGCTCCTAGCTGAAACAGCATGCAGTGAGGAAGTGAGTGGAGGTATAAATTTTATCTGTACATCTTTTGCTGTGGGATGTAAATAATGCATTTTACAATTTCAATTAAGGAACCAAATAACTATCCAATATTTAATTGAATATCAAAAAGGAATCAAACCATCTGCAATTTAAAAAAAAGAATGCCTGTTATGGGCAAGAGAGATGGCTTGGGGTGAGAGAGGGATAGAGATAGGGTGACTGGACCCTTGAAGGTGAAAAGCGCAGGAAAGTTTGCACTTGCTTGAAATCAAAGATGATCTGACTTCTTATCTTTTGCTAGTTCCCTAGAGACCAGTTTTTCCACAATCAGGACCCCTCCTGGGAGGGAGGTCTTTCATAGGACTTAACCATTGTGGTTGGTCAAGTTCAGCACCCTGGATCTTGGTGCAAGAGCTAATCTCTTCCTGAGACAGACCCTAGCTTTAACCAACCAGCTGGCCCTCAGGTTCACCTGAGCCAGAAGACATCGCACCCCCATAAGGTTATAAATACCTTTGCAAGGGGAGGACAGCTTCTCTCTGATCACTTGGGCACTTCCATCTGTGGGTGAGTTTTTCCCTCAGCTGGGCCTGGGCTGCCTTGGCCCAGGCCCAGGCCCAAGGCCAATTGGGAGGGCCCCCTAGTCCTTATTCTCCACATTGGTTCTTTATACAAACAAAAAATTATCTTTCTCAGTTTTCTTTTATATTCAATTCTTTGACTAAAATTAAAAATGAACCTAGGGTTTGGGGTGCAAGGACTTTCCTGGACTTTTAGCACCCCATTACAGTTGGCAAGCTGTAGGGGGCAATCTTGAGAAGGACAATTATGATTTCTATGTTATGGGAGAAGATAGGAAGCATATTTTGCAACTGTGAGCATGACTTGGCATATTTCTACTGCTTCTCTCCACTTTTGGGAAAACTGGCTTGCTTTCTATTTTGGCTGGAGACTAAGATCTTTGGTTAAGCTGAGGGGAATGAATGGCATTGGAAGGCAGGCTCATCCACCCACCACAGCTTATCCCAGCTTCTTGGCCTGGCCGGCTCCACCCTTCTGGAATTGGAGCCCTACTGTAATGCACTATGGCCTGAGGCCAAACTGGTATAGCAGCACCAGGTGGGGCTCTTTTGTAAAGGTGACAACTTTTGTAGGGAGATACACTGGGTTGAGCTCAGACCCCAAAGCTGAACTCCTCCAGAGCCTGGGAGCTGGCTCTGCTGAGCTGAGGGGGAGGGGCCCTCCAGGAACCCAAGACCCCTGACCTGAATATTTTCTAGGTTTTTTTTTTTTTCCTTTTTCCATTATAAGCCATTGTGCCACAAGATAAATGACTGCCTGGTGGGAGGAGGAGCTCTGAGTCCTGGTTTGGGCTCTACCCACCCTGGAACACAGGCTTCTGCTTAATTCAATTGGAGATTTGAGACCTCACCTGTAAAGCGGAGGGACCCCCAGCCAGAGACTGTGGGGTTCTGGCCATCTAAATGAAGGGGAGACTGAAAATGCCCACCCAAGCCCTGAGCCTAGGTACTTGGCTAGAAAGGTTTTATCAAACAGGCCTGGGCCCCATCCACATGCCTCCTCCTCCCTGTGGAGCTGAGGCCTGTGGTTATGTCAACAGGGTCGGGGAGGTAACCGTGCTGTGCCTCAGGAAATACAGAGACATGGGAAAGACATGCCTGAAGGTGCTCCCTAACTGCTATGATTTTCTGCAAAATTGCTCTGTGACAAATATATCCTTATATAACTTGTAAATCATTTATTCGTGCAGGTATTATAACCAATCAAATGAGCTAGGCCTGATGGCACAAGGCTATTCTCCTACCTACTTGGGAAGCTGAGACAGGAGGATTGCCAATGATAGCCTGACTCCACATTTTTAAACCACATGACTTTTAAATTGCTTGGTAGAAACAAATACATAATTTTAATTTGAACTGTGCCTGATATTTTCTAATTTGTTTGGGTTTTAAACGAAGAAGATGTTTATAGACATCTTTTTTTTTTTTTTATTAATCCAAATAGTTCAACAAGTCTCTTCCTAAAATTTTTGTTGGCATTTGATTTATTTCAAGGTTTTTTTGGTTTATGTCTTTAAAAGTCAGATTTAACTAAAGCCTATGGTGAACTGAAATTTTATGTAAATGAAGCCATACTTTGTTACATGATTTCATAAACATAATTACTGAGTTTATGTTCTAGGTCAACTTCAACTCACATAGAGGATTAATGAAAACAACAAAATTCTCTCTGAGGGGGCTGCTCATATTTTGCCAGATATTTTAAAAGATTATAATGTCCTGTTACTTCCAGGCTAGCCTGCTTCAAGACAAAAACAAAAATTTGCCTTAGTTAATTTTAATGAAAGCATTTCCAAGTGTGTTTGAAGTATTAATGAAGATTATCCCCAAAATTGTTGTCATGTTTTCCCTGTATTCATAGACTTGTAACTTGAAAAATGTGTTTTCATGGAGTTTATTAACAGAAGATATCTCAATGGGTTATATAAAATTTATAGGTATATATACTGGTATTACAGAAACTTTTGGACACATAAATACTAAGGAGATTGTAAGTTTTTCTGCTAAGGCTTTTTGTCTACAAAATTCTAATAATAAGATGGTTAAATCTTTGAAGCTAGACCACTTGCTTCCTTGACAGTGGGGAATAGGATTAATCAATTTGGTGTAGTTTCTCTTAATAATCTTATAAGAAATATGGTCAATTATGGATTGAGATGAGATGATTGAAGGAACTGGGAAGGAAATTTTCAATGTTGGACATATAATGCTTGTTAAAAATGCTGTTTTTGAGTAGAACGTAGATCACAATGTTAAAGTATATGGAAAAAGGTATGTGTGTGTTAAAAAGATATAGGAGATCTAAAAAGAACAAATTTTGCCTAAAACTAATTTCCCCTTTTATGAGGAACAGAAAGCTAATTTTCAGGCTAAACATAGATAAACACCATACCTAAAATTGAAGATTTTTCAACTGTCTACAGACTCTTAAGGATGCTCTAAAAGTTTTATATAGGTACATAGACTTAATTTAAGTTAAGCTTACATTAGAAACAGGTGGGTCACAAAGTGATAAGCACAGATGTAATTCATATTCTTTGGAGGTCTAACCATGTTAGACATAGACAAGACCCTATCACCTTATGTATTACAAATGGGTAAAATAAATTTCCTAGGTAAAAACAAACAACTTCAGAGGGAAACAAGGAATGACAAGATGCTTAGCTCTCTGCTCTGTCGTTTCCTTTTGCTCTTGCTTACTGTTATATGCTATTTAAAGACATGGGAAACTAGACTCTGAGAAAAGGGATTGCACCCCCTTTATCTCAGACCCCATGCAAGTTTAAGCCATGTGTTCCCCAGACCCTGTCCAGAGACAAAATGGCCAATTGTCTCTAGCAAGGAAAAGGGAGTGACAAATAGCATATAACTCTCATTCTGTTTATAGTTCTTCTCTTTTGAATATCTAAAGTCACATCTGTTAGATGAAATTTCTCACTAGACAAAAAGGCTAAATAAGTAAACTTAGTCAAGGTACTTGATCAGGTTACAAACTCCTTATATAAGACAAGCGTCAGGGTTACCTAAAATGTATATCAGGGTATAAACAGATATGATAAAAAGGCATCAAGTGAATGATCTCTCTCATCTGTCTCTCTCTCTCTAATATCAAGAAAGGGTAGGAGAATTACTTTAAAAATACCTTTTAGTCCCTAGACCATTCTGAAACATTTGAAAACAGGGGGTCCATAACCCAGGCTCCTACAGAGCAGAGAAGGGAACATGGTCCTAGGAAACCCCTCCTCCAGAAGGGCAGTCAGGCTGTCAAGACAGGAGCAGATGTGGAAGTCTTCACACTTGGGCCTATCTTGCCAGTGGCACTGCTTGTATGCCACGATGTCAGACATGTGCAGGGCTGGGGGATGCTGGAAGTACTCGGGCTTGGGAGCCGGCCAAGCAAGATGAGCATGGGGATCCTGTTCTGGAACTTCCTTGCTCCCAGAGGCACATAGACCACATTATGTGTCCCTGTTTGACTGGGGATAAAACAGGGAAGATTTGGGTGAGGAAAGCCCTAATTTCTTCTCCCAAACCTGGTCGGAGTAATTTCCCCTTCTACAAGAAAATGCCAGCCAAGATTGGGCATAACCTGACTCTAGACTCTTCACTTTCCTCTACTTTGTTTCAGATGGGACAGTCAGCTTCCAAGGTGTCCCAAAAGTCTCTGCTAGCCTGTCTCCTGAGAAACGGCTCATTTAGATAACACAGGGAGAACAGGAATTGCTCATTACTTTTCCCCCAGAGACGTACAAAGATGGGAAGCTGAACCCGATAAGAGTTTAAAACAGTTGCTCCAGGTGGCAACTTCTGCTTATTGTAATTGGAAGCCAAGAAAAAGAAAAAGGGACAAGAAAGGGAGATAAAGAAAATAGGATAGACATCACCAGGAGATCATAACAGTAATGAAAGTTGCTCAGGGAAGGGTATTTAATTGGATGAAATCTAAAATATGTTTACTTGATGTCAAGGTTTTAACCAGTACAGAAATTGAGTCTTATGGTTAAGGCCTCACTTACTAATAGCTCAATGATGCTATGATGTTATGATGATGTTATGGTTTAAGGGTTAGAAAAACTGGCTGTAAAACTCTCAGTAAAGTAAATTAGGTTCCTCTGTTCATCAAGGTTTTAACTATTAGAGAAACTGAGTCTTAAGATAAAGGTTCACGTATAAGTGTTTATTTTCCAAAGATGAGGTACTCATACCCATAGACATTGTGACTTTAAGGATAGCTCTGTTTTATTTATGCTAATTCTATTGAATGGTTATCACTAGGCTTAATCACTTAGGTTTAAGTGATTTAATTTCAGTAACAATAACTTTCATCTCCCTTAATAAAAATTTCTATGGTACATAAAATCAATTGCTATCAAGATTAAGCTAAAAACATTAGTTGTCAAATGGTGTTTTCTCTTTCAATACAGATTTGTCAAGGGTTGTATTAGAGCTTAGCTGTTTTGGCTCAACAATGACCAGATTCTGCTCTATTATATGTAAAGTAACTGTCTCATTTCTGGCATCTCGAGTCCAGTGCTTATAACAAAATTAACTCTTAAGACATATTCCCTGCTTTATGGTACAGCTTCGTGCTCAAACAGTGGTCCTTCTCTGACAGAAATAATTTTAAGCTCAGTGGTTTTTTTCCAGTGTTCCCTAGTAATTGGTACAGGAACATATGCCTACTTTTTATGCCTCAGATATGGACTATGCTGTCACAGGACAACCAAATTTTAAAAGGTTGGACAAAATGACTATAAGCTCTTGTGCCATGCTTTAACTAAATCTATTTCAGTAATCAAATGTATTATATATGGATATACATTCAGGTTGGTGTAACTTCCTTTCTAAGTGTATTAATAACCTATGTAGAAGCCAAAGCCAATTGGAATCACTGGAGCTAAAAAGGCCAATATTTTGGCCTGTGTTATCAAGTCATGAGGCTTCCATGAAACCTTGACATCAAGTCACTATCTCCAAGACTGTACTGGCCCCTTGGAAAGTCACCTGTCTTCCTGATCAGAAAGGTATACTGAGACCCAGAAACAAAAAGTCAGTGTACAGTCTGAAATAGGAGAGTCACAATTAAGGAGCAATCAGTCCTCCTGGCTTCCCAAAGAAGGGAAAACTACTTGGCCAGCCTGGCCCTGATTCATCCTAGCAGACAACACCAGTATCAGAGAAGCTATAGGGCTACTCCCAGGTTCCTAAACTCTCCTTTGGAGAGCCATTAATGACCTCCAAAATTATCCTTGATTAAATTTTGGCTATTTGCTTGGTCATAAACACTAGAGAGAAATGTATAACCAAGGATAAAGGGATTCCTCACTTATATGAACGGCCTATTAAGTCATACAACAAGAGCTTCCCAAGAGGGGAAGCAAAGTAAGGTCTTAAGATATGTTGTCCCCATCTCTAATCATTCTAATTCCATAAGGTAAAACAACCATAGATGTCAAAAGGGTTATTTTCAAATCTAAAAAATATGTATGGATGACTTTGACCAAGGGTTGCTTAATTCAGAAGATTTCTTTTTACTGGAAACAATAGTAAATCTCTTCTAACTTGTGCCAGGACATCCTTAAATAAGTCCTGAGACCAAAAATATATTTATGCAGCCTTTAATGACACCCAATGGCTCTATGGTACCAAGTTTTGGCTCGGACTACCCCCAGGACAAATTTTAAAAGGTATATTCTGGAAGGCTAGCATATAAAACATGATATAAAAGCTATGTTCCTGATAACTTTGCTAATATCTCATCTGTTTTCCAAGCCATACAGAAACAGATTCAGGCCATGTCAGACACTACTGTGCCATTCAATGAACAGTTCTGGAAGAAAATCTCAGCCACCTCATGCTCAGATAGTCCTGAGACAATCCAACTCCATCTACCTCGATTCACTTAAATGCTTCCCAAGGACTATGAGTCCACAAGAAGGACAACCCTGAAGGTGACCAGTTTGCTGTGTGTTTACTTGTCATTAACTCCTTACTTTTATCCTTTCTCCCCAACATTCACATCCAAGACTATCTTCCTGAACTCCATCAATACACTTTCAGGGTTTCTTTAGAGTAGTTCCCTCCCTCCGAGAGACTCTCTATCTGCCACAACTTCGTGCCTCATTCAGCAGGAAATAGTTCATGATCTGACATCATCACCCCTTGTCCTGTAACAGCAGATGGAAGTGAGAGGGGGGTACAGTTAGGGTGACTGGACCCCTATAGGTAAAAAGGAAAGTTTGCACTTGCTAGAAATCAAAGATGATGATTTCTTAGCTTTTGCCTAGTTCCCTAGAGATCTGTTTTTCCACAATCAGGACCACTTCTGGGAGAGAGGTCTTTCATAGGACTTAAACATTGTGGTTTGTCAAGTTCAGCCCCCTAGAACTTACTGCCAGAGCACAGGGTTATATATACTTTGCAAGGGGAGGGCAGCCTCTCTGATCACTTGGGAACTTCCAGCTGTGGGCGAGTTTTTCCCTCAGCTAGCCCAAGCCCAACTGGAAGAGCCCTCTACCCTTATCTCCACATGGGTTCTTTATCCCCTCCAACTCCTCACATTGCAGGAGCTCCTTGAACTTTCTTTTCTGTTTTCTTTCCATGCTTCTTCCCCCCAAGCCCTCAACGTGGGATCTCCAGCCACGAGGGTGCCTTTCTTTCGCTCTACTTCCCTCAATAAATATACTAATTTAATAACTATCCTTCCCAGTTTTCTCTTTTATTCAATTCTTTGATTAAAATTAGAATGAACCTAGGGTTTGGAGTGCAAGAACTTCCCTCGACCCTTAGCACCCCATTACAGGAAGTTAAGGCACTAGCTGCAAAGCCTAAAGACCCAAGTTTGATTCTTCTCCAGTGCCCATGTAAAGCCAGATGCACAAGTGGCACATGCTTCTGGAGTTCATTTGCAGTGGCTAGAGGCCCTGGCATGCCCATTCTCTCATTCTCTATCTATCTATCTATCTATCTATCCATCTATCTATCTATCTATCTATCTATCTATCTATATGCTTCATTCTCTCTCCGTGCTCTCTCTTTCTCTGTCTCAAAGTAAATAAATTAAATAAAATAGTTTTCAAAAGTGCTTATCAATAACTTTAATGAAATATTACATTTAAAGGAATCCTATACAATTATCAACATACATGGTCCTATCAGCAAATTTCCATAGAAGTAATGACTCCATATCATTAAGAGAAGTGTGTTGTTTGTTAGAAGAAATAAGTTTCTCTCAAATGTACTGAAATATGTTTTTAAAAATTACTTCAAATTTAAGTTCAAGATACCATGAAGGGAGAGAGAGAATGTTATTAAGAGGGTTAATAATGAGAAAAGACAGGACTGTTTTATGTCTACCATCCTGTGTGTTTCCCTGTTATTCTTGAAAGCAAAGACATTATAACAAATAAAAGTTTAATAAGTAAAAAAAAAAATACATGTTAAGTGAAAAACCATGATTACCTTATTAAGAACCATTAAGTATATAATTACAAGGATTCTGTTACATTAAGATACCAATTTCTTTAAAGCCAGAAATAATACCTACTGAAACTTTAATTATTTAAATGAGAAGAGAAAGAGGCATGTTATCTTCTCTGACAAAGATTAAAATCAATTTAATTGCTTCTCTGCTGCCTTGACATGATTCTTGCTGTGAGTCAAGCCACCAAAAAGGGAAATTAATACCGCAGCTGTTAATCAAGTGATATCCGCGCACTGGGTTTGATTGCATCAGGGAGAGAGCCTGCTCCTTGGCAGACATGGGTGTCCCTGCCCCTTCCCCCACTGTAGTTGGGTTAGCTCCTATAGATACTGGGGCTGGGCTTAATTTTTAGAGCCTGTGATAGCGCTAGGTGAGGAACGGCCTCAGGAAATTGCAGGTTGCTGTGTTTGAGCATGGTAAAAGCAGTTCTATCAAGACAGAGTTTTGCTCCAAATTAAATTCATCCTTTGGTGTCTGATTCCACTCTCTATGGGGTGAAGTGCGAAGAAACACAAGGGCATCAACAAGACTGGAGAATGAGAATGAACAGAGTGTAGCTAAGATTGATGCCTTTCTTTTTTTTCTTTCTTTCTTTTTTTTAATCCATAGAGCCTAACAATATATTTCTCTGAGGAGACAGCAGTGGTTTCTAGAGGTCAAACACCAACTCCCTCGCCTAAATTAGAACATGCATCTGAAAGCCAGGTATAGTATGAAAGCAAACAAGGGGCACCACGCTGTTCCCCCCAAGTGTGCTGAGTTTCAAAGCAAGGCTTTTGTTAAACACCAGCAATGGGCGAACATCCAGCCGCATTGACATGTAGCAAACTAATGTAGCTGATTGTAAGAAAATAGTACTGTGAAATATTTTGAGTCTAGAAATACAGCCCAGAACCCTGCCTCATCATTGCTTATGAGCCCTTGTTCACTTTATAAATGACGAAAGGCACTGGAATGAGTGGGCTTGTCAAAACTAATAGATCTCAGGCATTTGCCCTCAAAATGTTCAGGCTCATCAGGGTCCTTGAATTTTATTATTTATTTATTTATTTTGGTTCCAGGAATGTTAACCTTCCTCCTTCTTGTGTGCCTGCTCATGTGACACACAGACACATGTAATAGCAATTCACAACCATGCCCATTTAGGAGAAGGAAATGTTTCTGAGAATTCTGTTTCCTAGATAGAGGAAAAATGCTTGGAGGAGGGAGTGAGAAATTTGGTTCATAGGTCAAAAAATTGTGTTTGGTCTTTTAAAATATATTTTTATTTTACTTATTTATTAGAGACAGAGAGAGAGAGAGAGGGAGAGGGAGGGAGACAATGGAGGCACCCCAGGGCCTCCAGCCACTGCAAAAGAACTCCATATGCATACGCCTCCTTGTGCATCTGGCTTACATGGGTCCTGGAGAATCGAACCTGGGTCCTTTGGCTTTGCACGCAAACGATAACTGCTTAGCCATCTCTCCAGCCCTGTCTTTGGGCTTTTTAACATGTCTACTAGTGACATGAAGGATGATGAGGAAAAACATCCATCAGGACCAGTTGGAGAAAAATTCTTACAAAGAACAAGAAACACAGAAAGGTAACAAGACAAAATACACTGCTCTCCAAAGATAACTCAACATGCCTTTTACATTAAAAAAAGAATCACCAGCTCAGGTCAGTCCACCAGATGGGTTAAGATACCCATCAGCTCCTATTGTATCTGAGCCCAGTTCACCTATCCCCAGGACCGAGGAATGACTGTGCCTGCTTCTTTTTCATCAAATACAACTCATCTGGCTATATTGGATCACCTTGCTTTTAGCCTGGCACTGTCCCTCCCCATTTCAATTTGACCGAATTGAAACAAATGCCCAGAGGCTGTGGAGATCAAGACTGGTATAACAAAATTTGGAGCCTGTTTCCCAGCTTAAATCAATATTTAACGGTAAGCTTGCTTTTATTTATTTATTTTTTGGCAGGCTTTTGCTGGCAAATATCATTTTAAACTGAAAGCCAGAAGCCTTAATTATAAAGGATGCCATTCGGGCTATATTTTGAGAAACAATAACTCATTTGACAAGGCAACCTGGTAGTTCAGGGGATGGCCCTCCCCAGTGTAAGTCAAGGAAGAAGGTGTTATTGTTTTCTAGCTCCTTCAAGGATGTATTTAATTATCTCATTTTCACACATGCAGAAACAGTTCTAATAGAGAAGAGGGAGGGAGACAGGAATGAGCTCTATCCACTGTGTAGACAATACAAGCAGAAGCCCCATGGTCCCCTGCAACCTGGGTGCAGGACGCAGAGCACAGGGGCAGGAAGGGTATGCCAGCTTTGTCCCACGACTGAATGCAGTGACAAACATCTACTAAGGTAGGAGAAAGATCACCCCAAGAACTGACACATGAACACAGTGCGGACTGGTATGAGTGCTGCTTCCTGATGACCTCCAACTCACCTCGCCACTCTCCAACTCATATGGTAAATTGTCTTTTGATGGACCAAACAACACAGCTAGGAAGAAGTGACATCAGGTCAGGGATCGAAGCTGCTGGGTTTGTCAAGTTTAACAAGACCAGACTAAAGATTTTGTAACTTTAGTATCACTTTTGGAATGAATAACAGGATCTAAATTCTCTTTCCCCCTTAACCTACATTCAACTGTCATAGCAAAATGAAAACAGGTGATTTATGTAAGTTGTTATTAAAGCTCAAAAACCAACACACACTCAGGGTTTAGAAAAATGAATCCCCATCTAACTTAGCAAGCACCATTACGGGACTAATAAGTACTCAGTAATCTCAAAGAATCAATTTTACAATGCTTATTCAAAATTTAGCAAACAGTAGCATATGTTCTGATTCTACAGAATCCACAAATCTGTCTTGTAAGTCTGCCATTCACCTTCAAGATGATTTCACAGGTTTCCAAAGAAGGAAGCTGTCATTCCCTTGAATACATAGAATTTGGGAAAGGGGAACATTGAGAAAAGCCACTCTACTACAGCTCACCAGGAAACAGAAGGGATTCAACATCACCATGCACAAGGGAAAAAATGCCAGTCCAGCACCCACTTGGGCACAGAGCCTGTCTCCCCCACCACCCACCTGCCAGAACACATAATCAGCGAACTCCCTGTATGCTGTCTCCCTCCACATGCTATTAAGTTGTTTTCTGAATTCAGAGTCACCCCTAGGTACCAGGCCCTCTCCTCCACAGAGTGAACCTTCCCCCTCCCCCAAGACTTCTCCCCTTACACTCTCATCACCTTTTCCCTCCCACAACTCCATCAAGGCCTTCCAAGACATGCAGTTTAACTTGCCTGCTTCTACTCCAGCTTCTGGGCAAAATGCAAGTGACTTCCACGGGATCCATTCCAGGAAGTCTTGTGGGATCTCACACCCTCCTCTTCGAGCAAAGCGAGAGGGAGGACCCCGGCGACATGACATCCACAGATAGGGCTGTGGCGTTTCAATTTTACTTCGCCTTCCCTCTGCAGCCTGCCTGTCTCTCCCATGTCTGCCACCCGTGGCGGGAGATTAAAAGAACAGAGGAGGTAGGAGCTTGTGTGAGAACCACAGGAATTTTGGCAGCACGGTTGTGGGAACCATATGGTGGCACCTTTGCAGTGCATGAAACATTTCTAAGGAAGAAGACACTATTATTTCTGAGAAAGCCTCTGGCTTGTCTCAAGTGGATTGAGCACCTCTGCCAAAAGATGGAAATAATACTTCCTGCAAAACCTGTACAAATGTAGACTACCTACCCCTAAAGTAGTATCAAGTCAGCATTATTCCTCAGTATGTTTTATTCATTTTAAATAATACAAAAGGATTGTGTGGCATGATGATCTTCCTACAGTATGTTTAAACGGCCTTGAAATGAAGAGATTGGACAAAATGAGTGACTTGCAAATTTTATCTCCGAAGCAGGCTCCTTTTATCAGTGAGAATCACTTGGGACTTCAGGAGTAAAGACAGTGCAGCCTCTAAGAGTACAGGCAGCAAGGCGGGGTCCTTTCTGTCTACTCCTCAATTTTTTCATTCTTTTCTTTTGTTTTGTTCATGATTGCTCTCAAGACTATTATGCTGTCATTTTTGCACATGTAGGGATGTGAGATGTACATGCATGTGTTTATGTACATTCCCATGTGTGTAAGATGCAAATGTATGTTCGGGTTTCTGTGCATGTGGAGGCCAGAAGTTGACAAAGGATGTCTTCCTCCATAATATTGTTTATGAGACAAGGATTTCACTTGGATCCCGGGCTGACCAATTAAACTAGCCTAACTAGCCAGCTTTCCCCAGGATCGCCTATCTCTGCCTCCCCTGAACGAGGATTACAGGCAGGTGACCCTGCCCACCTTTATTTTTGTAGGATCTGGGGAATTTTAATTCCAGTCTGTCCTCACACTTGCACGGCAAGCACTTTATATGTTGAACATCTTCCCAGAGCCCTCGTTAATTTTAAACAAGGAGAGAGAAAGCTTCCTTACAGTTCTACCCAGCTCTCTTGATCCAAAAGGTAAACTAGTGAGTTTGCACAAGTCCATCACTTTCCAGCCAGCCCCACAGTCCCTGTGAACCTCTCACAGCATCACCCACTGGGCAAGATTCAACTCGTGATAAGAAGCAAAGCCCAGCATACTGCTTTCATAGCAGGAGTGAAAGAGTCTGTGCTGGGAGATGAGATGCAGCCGAGGAGGACATCACCAGAAACTCTGAAGAAGGGCCGTCTTCTGAAGTGCTATCAACCACCATGCTCCCTTTGCACATGGGAGTCACAGAAGTACAGGGAAATCAGCCTCGCCCTATACAGACGGGCATACTAGGATTTAGAAAAAAAAATAGTAAGGGCACTTTCTGTATAGTGGTGCAATTATGAGTGATTGATGCAAAAAAAAAAACATCTCAGCCTTAAATTCTAACCTTTTAGCAACTTCAAAGAAAATAGATATCACAATTGTTCTTCACAGAAGTGGGAACTAGAAATAGTCATGGAATACATGTGATTAGATAAGTACAAGTTGGGATTAATTGGAAGAAGTAAAAGGAACCAGCTGAAGGGAAGGAGAAGCACAGGGGAGTATATTGAGAAAGGGAATAGATGGCTTGGCATGGTGGTGAACGCCTTTAATCCCAGCACTTGGGAGGCAGAGGTAGGAGGATTGCCATGAGTTTGAGGCCACCCTGAGAATACATAGTGAGTTCCAGGTCAGCATGGGTTAGAGTGAGAGCCTACCTCAAAAAACTGAAAGAAAAAAAAATAGATGATGAGAAAGTATAACGACACATATATATGAGATTCTGTGATGAAACCCACTGATTTGCATGCTATCCTAAAAAAAATCAATAAATAATAGATGATGACAGATAGATAAATAGATGATTGATAGATGATAGATAGATAGATGATAGATAGATAGATAGATAGATAGATAGATAGATAGATAGATAGATAGATGATAGATAGATAGATAGATAGATAGATAGATAGATAGATAGATAGATAGATAGATAGATAGATAGATAGATAGATAGATAGATAGATAGATGATAGATAGATAGATGATAGATAGATAGATGATAGATAGATAGATAGATAGATAGATAGATAGATAGATAGATAGATAGATAGATAGATAGATAGATAGATAGATAGATAGATAGATAGATAGATAGATAGATAGATAGATAGATAGATAGATAGATAGATGATAGATAGATAGATAGATAGATAGATAGATAGATAGATAGATAGATAGATGATAGATAGATGATAGATAGATAGATAGATGATAGATAGATGGATGGATAGATAGATAGATAGATGATAGATAGATAGATAGATAGATAGATAGATAGATAGATAGATAGATAGATGATAGATAAGAAAACACATCAGCTTGAGTCAGTAAAGTAGACAACATCACACTGAACAACTAAACAAGGCTGACACCTAGAGTGAGGCTAAGACCTCGCTATGCCCAAAGTAGTGCTGCTTTATGACTTCAAGAATGCCTGATGAAAATGAATAGAATCCTCAGACCACACTGATACTTACAGATGGAATAGACTTTTTTAAATATACTTTGTTTGTTTGCTTGTTTTTTGAGGTAGGGTCTCACTCAAGCTCAGGCGGACCTGGAATTCACTATGCAGTCTCAGGGTGGCCTTGAACTCAGGGCAATCCTCCTCCCTCTGCCTCCCGAGTGCTGGGATTAAAGGCATGAGCCACCATGCCCGGCTAAAATATACTTCAAGTTACATCCACTTTTCACATTATGTAGAAGTGGTTTGCGTCCTAGGTTGTCTTGTCCCCCCAACCCACCCCTAAACTTAGGAGCTTATAAAATCCCAAGCAAAGGAACTCTTGAGACACTTTAGTGGGCATCTGGAAGTATAGAGGCAGTGCCACTATATATGAGAAAGAACATGAAAGCAGCCTTTAACTGTGGCCACTGAAGACACTCACACATTTATTAACAGTCATTGAGAATGCATTCCACAGTAAGAGGTGAGAACTGATATATTTCACCTCTTCTGAGGCTAGCCTATCCTTTTAAGAAGTAAGTGTTTCTAATACACCACTAAGAGATGCAGAGGAAGCTCGTTTGACAGGAAACATACACTACTGGATGTGCTCCAGTCTTCTATGACCATTGTTAGAGTTCTAGAATAGTGTTAGTTTTCTTTTCTAAGACTACTATGGAGGGATGGGCCATAGTGTTATGGCAGAAGCCATTGCTGCTTCCTTGATGAATAACCTTGGGATTCACTAAGCTTATCAGAAATCCTCACCTCAAAATATGAAATGATGCAATGATGTTGATGGTGACAGTGTCACCTAAATCTACTCTAAACCCACTTCTCTGGAGGAAGAAGAAGTGGAGGTTTTTGAGCATTACACAACCTAGTTCTAGCATCTATCTAGGTCCTGTGGCTGGTGGACTCAGGGTCAGACTGAGATGTACTGCAATAGAGATTTTATTTTGATTTTACCTAGTCAAAATATCTGTTCGACATTATCTGCAGAGGCTGCTGAGAACAAAGATGAAAAGAGGACCTATGCAATAGGTGTCCAGATTCTATCTTCCCTAATCTTTCTCTGCAATTTGACTTTTTGCAGGTATTGGAACTCAAGAATTTACCTCCGTCTGTTTTCATGCTCCCTTCCAAAGAAGTTTATTTGTATTGTCTTGTATTCTAAGAAGTATGACAACTGAAGAATGGATTAAGAAAGTGTGGTATACATACAATGCAGTTATATTCAGCCATAAAGAAAGAAATCTTGTCATGTTCAGGAAAATGGATAAAAGTGGAGATCATCATGTGATGTGAAATGAGCCAGACTATGGGAGACAAATGCTGCATGGTTTCTCTCAGTTATGTGTTATGCATGACCCACAATCACCATGGGGATGACCAGCATCCCCAACAAAGAAGATTCCTTTGCATGGGCAGGGATGAGGGAACAGATGGTACCAACATGTGCTGTTTACATACTGAGTATGTCCATAACTAATAAAAAAATCACATGTGTTTTGTATACATATATATTAAGGCAGAATTAAAACCGAAAGAAAGGGAGGTTTTAGCAAGAGGTAGAAGG
The DNA here is from genome assembly GCA_036365145.1 of Orientallactaga sibirica. Taxonomy (NCBI): domain Eukaryota; kingdom Metazoa; phylum Chordata; class Mammalia; order Rodentia; family Dipodidae; genus Orientallactaga; species Orientallactaga sibirica. The sequence continues at coordinate 6,872,218 of JAEOAD010000027.1, forward strand.
GGGTAGAAAGAGAAGTATATGGAGACAAATACAGTCAAAGTACATGATATGCTTGAATGAAGATGCCTTTATGAAAATTATTACTATGTACAATGAATAGATGCCAATAAAAATAATTATTTCCTTGAGAGTGCTTCTGGAAATACTGTTTTTCTCCATTGATCTATAATTAAGGTCTAAACTATAAATTGATCACACTATAGGAACTGTCCCAACCAATCTCCCCATTGAAGCTGAGTCTGGAAGCTTTTCTTCTCTGCAAACTTCCCTGCTGAGCTAGTCTTCCAATCTAATTTGGTTCTGGGTTGGCTGTCCTACCAGATAAGATAAATAACATCAGAGTGTCAGGCAGCCAAAGTCTTTGGCACTGTGGTTCTAGCTTGGTTAAAAAAATAGCTAACAAATCAAAAAGATAAAGGTTAAGTTAGAAATGAAAAATTATTTTCTTGGTGCTGGACTACTAGAGGAGCCAAACCAAAGAGAAGCAGTTCAGGGAGAAGGATGTGTGTTGTGGTCCCTGAGTCTTGGGAGAAAACAACAGATGATTGTGGAATGCTCTGAGCTTATCTCTGCTTACCAGTGACCCCAAGGCAAAGACAGGGTTAGTATGGCCTAACGGTTGAGGAGTGCATGTTCCAGGTCATTGTGAGTTAAGTAAAATCATATATGTAAAGTTTCTTACAGTTCTTCACCACTGAGCCAATGTTGTGATGACAGCCTTGACTGGACTGCTTGTCAGTCCGTGCTATGGTAGTTACAATCACTCAGCCCCTTAGTTCTCTTGGCGAATACAACTGAGTGTAGACAAAGACACTCATGTTATTATATTAGTAAACGTGATGCGACTGGGAATGAGAACTAAGTTAAGATCCTAACTCCATCACTCATCCCTCCCTAGATAAGCTTAGTTTAGGCCCTCAGTGCTGAGCCTTGATTTGTCTGTGCTCTAAATAGGAGATAATAAGAATAGCATGAAAAGATATTGTGAGACTAAAATCAATATTGAAAAGAGGCCTGCCTCATAGACAGACAATAGATGGCATTTTTACTGCTATTATTTTTATTATTGAGCTACTTCCCCTAGAGCTCTTGGAAAGAGACTACTGCCTAGGAATTATTTTGTATTTAGCGCAAAGAACACATGACTCCCCAGCACACTCCAGCCATAGGAAGAGGTGTATTCAACATATATGTTTTTGGACATATGTATGTGTGTGTGGGTTTCAGTGTGGGTGTGTATGTATGTGGGCACACGTGTGCCGGTACTCATGTATGTGGGTGTATGCTTGTGGATGACAGAGGTTGACATTGGATATCCTGAGTTACACTTCATTTATTTATTTATTTATTTATTCATTCATTCATTTATTTATTTATTTATTTATGATACAGAGTAAGAGAGAGTGTAAGTGCATTAGGGACTCCTACCGTTGAAAACAGAACTCGAGATGCATGTGCCACTTGATGCATCTGGCTTTACATGTGTACTGGTGAGTCAAGCCCAGGCTATCAGACTTGTCAGCAAGTGCCTTTCACTGTCAATCCATCCCCAGCCTTGCACCTTGTTTTTGGAGGCCAGCTCTCTCACTGAACCCTGAGCTCACTGATTCAGCCCGACTAGCTATTCAGCAAACCCCAGAGACCCTTCTGTCCCCACCTCCCCAGCGCTGGGGCTCCAGCACATGTCACCATGCCTGGTACTTTCATGCGGGTGCTGGGGATCAGAACTTAGGTTCCATACTTAGAAGCAAACATTTTACCTACTAATGCATGTTTTTAAGATACTGTGATGCTAGCAAAAAAACAAACAGACAGACAAACCTCCAGGGTCACTAACCACCACACTGTAGCTTCGACTCTCTTGTGCTAAAATGTACAGAGAATTTAGCCTGTGTGTGTGTGTGTGTGTGTGTGTGTGTGTGTGTCTTCATTTTTCTTAGTGGAAAAGGGACTTTTTAACTTATTTGAAATTTTTTGGATTTAAAGTTCTAAATTGAGTATCAGTGTCTTCAAAGATTAGAGAAGAAGATTTGAACATTGCAGATTGTGTGAGAATGGTGGGAGTATTTCACATCTTTTTGTGGAAAGAAGTGGGGAAAAAAAAAAAAACAGCTAAGACTCCTTCCTGAGAGACTGACAGAAGTATGCAGAAAAGTTTGGTTCAAGTCAGCAGCAGGTATACCCAGTGCCGACATACAGAAGGTTCCAGGCGAACGTGAGAGTAGCAGCTTCGAGTGGCTCTTCTCTTGGCTGTAGCCACAGGGTGCTCTGTAGAGAGACTGAAGTGCGCAAGAACCCAGTACTAAAAAACATGCAGACTAGCCAAGCCTGGGTGCCTCCCAGAGATGCAGCTTCCATGAGGAGCTAGCACCGAGGCCTGCTACACATGTTTGTGAGGCACGATTGCTGGACAAACCATTCCATTTAGTTGTCACATCTCCACCAAGTGCAGATGTGACCCCACAGCTACATCACTGCTCTCACACTCCCCTCTCAGAAAGAAGAGATATTTGGGAAAAATCATGTGTAATTTTCCTGCCCTGTATGGTCCTGAATGCTTGGTCTGTAACTTTAAAATTATGCTTCTTAAAAGTTCCATGGGCTGGAGAGATGGCTCAGCAGTTAGGGCACATGCCCACAAAGCCTAAAGGCCCAGGTTTGATTCCCCAATACCCATATAAAGCCATATGTACAAAGTGGTACATGCATCTGAAGTTTGTTTTCAGTGGCTGGAGGCCCTGGTGTACCCATTCTGTCTCTCTTCCCTATCTCTTTCTGCTTGCATATAAATAAATAAAACTATTTCTTAAAAAAATAAATAAAACTAAAACCTTCATGTGCTGTGAATATGGCTCAACAGTAAAAGGCACTTTCTTGCAAAGCCTTCTGGGGCCAGGTTCAATCAGTACCTACGTAAAGCCAGATCCACAAAGTGGCTCATGTATAGGGAGTTTATTTGTCCTGAACACACCCATTCTCTCTCTCTCTCTGTCTCTTGCTCGCTCGCTTGCTTGCTTTCTGTCTCTTTAATAAATAAAAATATTTGAAGGAATTTCCTTTCTCTGGAGGGTGGAGGAAGATCACATTGTATTATAGCAGATGATTGCTATCACCTACAAACGACTACCATGTTCCACAGCGCACGGAAACCCCAGGTTACTATTCAGCCCTCCTCTTGCAGCAGAGAGGCCAGCCTTCATGCTCAATACCTACAGCACTGCTTCTTAGGAAGAGATGAAATGCTGGCTGGAAGCACCCCAAGCCGGGGATTTACAGATGTTCAATAAAACCTGCAGACGGCCAAAATCCCTGCACAGAGCTGGAAGGGCACACGTCCAGCTCGGTTGGAAATGGGTCCTTGGTGAGCAAAGCAACAAGCATCATTTCTGTTCCAGATGCGTGTTAGTTACAAAGGATACTGAGGACCGCCAACGCGTCTTTCAAGAATAGTAACTTTTCAGTCCATCACAGGCTGCTTTTGAACTTCAGCATTCTCACTTTGCCATTAAAACATTCGCTTTAGTGAGAGCATTTAGCAGATATTTTCCTGCCAAGAAACAGTAAGATGTGCAAGCTGAGCAGAGCTTGATGTGAGGGGAGAACAGACATATCTATGAAGCCACTGGGCAGCCCGACCAGAGTGCTTTCCTGTCTTATTACCCTTCTCTTGATTGCCCTATTTGGACACTTTTGTAAAAGAAGTGTTACTCACCCCCACCCCAAATTCCCCAAATACAGCAGATGGTTACAGCACAGTGTTTCCCATCAGATGTTAGGCAGAGATACAAAGCCAAAGCCCAGGGCATCTGGATTTTCGACAAGCAGATCTCGGAACAGAGTGTGGGAGAGGTTTTCAGAGAGTCTAGGGAAGCCCATGTCTGGGGACTCACCAGCCCCTTTCTAGCCAGAAGGAAAATAGCCCTCCATATTGTGTGATCATTCTTTCTGAACCTGAACTGGAAGTAAAGATACAGGTTCACAGAGTAAAGGAATTGTACTAGCTTACTTCAAGAGCCAGGGATTTCAGGTAAATTCCTTTCTCCAGCACACATACCCAGACAGATAAAATGCTATCACAATTGTTCTAGTTAAATCATTTAGAATAAGATATTATAATGGAATTATAAATGACAATAAAAACAGAGGAAAAGGAGTAATTCAATTGAGTGTAACAGTCATGTTTTTTTTCAAAACCCAAGGAACTGGGTTCATAAAATACAAAAGGTCATGCTATGGACAATTGGACTTTTGTCTTTCTTCTAACATCTTTAGTTAGAGTTGTTAAAATGCGAGACAAAGGCACAGACATAAAAATTACTTGTTTTGTCAATAACTTAAAAAAGAGGGCTGGGGAATGGCTAAAAGGTGCTGGCTTTTGAGCTTGCTGGCTGAGTTCCATTCCCTAGCATCCATGCACAGTCAGGAGAAGGTGGCACATGTGTCTGTGATCCCAGCTGGCTTATAGCAATGGGAGGACGAGCCAGAAGAATCCAGACGCTCCACAGGCCAGCTAGATTGGTGCATACAAAGTAGCAAAAACAAAACAACAAAAAAACAAAAGGAAAAGGAGACAACAAAGACCCTGAGGTTGTTTGCAAACTCCCACCTATAGCTCAGGCACACCCATCCTCACTGTGGTGGTTATAATGTAAAATGCCCCCCAGAGGGCTGCAGAGATGGCTTAGTGGCTAAGGCACTTACTGTGAAGACTAAAGACCCAAGTTCAATTCCCCAGTACCCATGTAAGCCAGATGCACAAGGTGGCACATGCATCTACACTTTGCAGTGGCTAGAGAAGGATCTCTCTCTCTCTGTACCTCTTTTTTTTTTTTTTTTTTTTGGGGCGGGGGTTTGAGGTAGGGTCTCACTCTAGCTCAGGCTGACCTGGAATTAACTATGTAGTCTCAGGGTGGCCTCGAACTCTTGGCCATCCTCCTACCTCTGCCTCCCAAGTGCTGGGATTAAAGGTGTGCGCCACCACGCCCGCCTGGCTCTCTCTACCTCTTTATCCCTCTCTCTCTAAGAAATAAATAATAAATAAATAAATAAATGAAATATTTATTTTAAAAATGTTTCCCAGAGCCTCATGTTTGTTATTAAGCCTTATACATTATCTTCAGCTGGTAGGTCTTTGGGACAGTGAAGCCTTGCTGGAGTCACTGGGGTGGGGCCTGGAGGTTTACCAGTCTAGTCCACTGGGTAATCAGAGTCAGTTCACACTAACTGCTTTATCCCTGTATTGTGACAAGATGTGCTGCTCTGGCTATTTGCTCTGCCAAGCTCTCCGTACCAAGGTGAATCTTCCTTTAAAAACTGTAAGTCAAAAGAAACCATTTCTTTCCATAAGCTGATTGGGCATTTTGTCCCAGCAGTGAGAAGGTAACTGCTACACGCATACTTATACATACGCCATGCATATCCACACGTACGTACACCCACTTAACTAAAAAATAACTGAAAGCGACGGAGTTGCCAAGCAATCTCACAGTGTCCTCTCCGCAATTTGTCAGCCTCATCACATGGGCAGCTCACCATGAGGTCTTGGACAATCTGTTGTATAACCTCCATGGCTTCAGCTTGTCACATTATAAAGCAAAGGGGTAGTAACTACTGGCTTGGAAGTCCCTTCATGCTGTAATATTCGACCGATACATACATGAAATCCCTCCTAATTAAGTAACATAAGCAAACCACTTAATGCAATCCCTGGCACGTAAATGCTGAGTGGAGATGGCTGCTAGCATTAATAGTAGATGCTTCCCAGACCTGGCATTGTTCTTACTGCAGTTACTCTCTGAACACTGGCTGCTTGACTACAAGGAGCAATACAGTAAGCACAGGCCTAGAACTTGACCCAGATGGGGTCTGTGGAGAAGCAGAGAGAGCAAGTGTTCACATGCTCCCTCACTGCCAGGAAGGAGGGTAAATGATCCCTTACCACAGCAACTTCTCACAGCAGTTTCTGATTCCACCTCAGGTTCCTTTAGCATTGCCTCAAGTAGAAGTAGGGGGTCCATAAATCTGTACTTGCCTCAATTCTGAAACCTTTTCCTAACCTAAAGATGGGCTCTTCTTGGGCCTTAAAGTTATCAAAAATAATACATAGTTATATAATCCACACTTTGAGAAGTAATGGCTATTTGAAGTATTCTAAAAACCAACCTTAGTACAAATCTAGAACATGTAAGCTCCTCCTGCTTCTCTCAGTACTTTTAGCATTGATAACACCCATGGGAGTGGAGGGCTAACCTCTGAAAGGTCCCTCTCTTAATTCTCTTCCAATGGCAATTAACGTTCACCTTCGTTGGTCCTACAAGTACAGTTTTTTTTTAAATTTTTAAAATTATCTTATCTGCTCAATTTAATAAGAGCTGAGGGGTAAACTGAGAGCAACAGAGGATGGGAAAGAATGCAGAAGTATTCGGGTAACTATAGTAATAAATGAGAAGTTAGCAAGCAAGGTAGTAAGTGATCCTAAGATTCAACATAATTACTAATAATAATGTGACTACTAAGTAAAATTAAATAACTTCCTATGAATTAGTTTACCTTTGCCTTATAGGGAATATAATGTTTTGATAAAGCTCCAGGTGTGTGCATCCATGATTTTGCTGTGGGGAAGAAGGAGTCATGCTCCGTGCGTGGGATGGGCTGAAGCAGGGATGTCAACTGCCAATGCTCTCCTGCTCCTGCTCAGCAGTGAGGGGGACCCCAAGCTGAGCAGTGGGAGGGGAAAGAGAGATCAGAGGTGAGAGACATTTTTGAGATGCATCAGCCTCTGCCTGGTTGGATGAACAGCCTTGAAGAAAGGAGACAATCCTTGGAGCATGGGGACAGACCCAGAGGATGGGAATGTCACCCAGTTGTCACTTGGGAATATCAGAAATGGGCCTTGCTTTACTGCAGATTATAATCTCGTGGGGTCACATAAGTACAAAGCAGGCTCATATGATCTGTCAAGTTCTAGAAAAAAAACAAACACATTGAACAGAAGATAAAGGACAAAGAGAAGGCAGGTCTCCTGGGAGGTGAGAAAATGAGTACTTGCGTCCTCATCACAGTAGCCAAGGACGCAGTGGATGTCTATGACAAAGGGACGAGGCATCGTAAACATCAGGCAGGAAGGCATTCTGTGACTGAGCCATAGATGGCCACAGATGACCCTCCATTGCTTTACTAAGAATTCTGGGTAGTGATTCCTGGTGAGCTGTTCAAAGAGAGAATGAAGCTTGGGGAAGCAGTGAAAATCAACCCAGACCATCTTTTTCAAAGTTTAAAAAAAAAAAAAAAATAGAGAAATTGAAGGTTAACTTGGAAAGGAAGCTTTGAGAAGACTTTTCTAAGATAGGGCAAAATGGAAGCTCTTTGAGACTAAGGGAGAGAAATCATCATGGGTGGAGGTTAAAGATGCAGCAGAGAGGAAGGGCCTTGCTCACAGACAAGGCCCTGAGGAAAGAGGAGGAAATGCTGAGGTTACCACAGCCTCCGAGGAAGGCAGCAAGCCTGCTGCAAGAAGAAAAGACCATGTGTGGTTTGGGGCTGGAGAAAGAAAGGAACAGGGTGCCCTTTTCTAAATATTGAATGAGGTCAGGAAGCAGCTCGAGCAACATACTCCAGGTGAGTGCTTCTGAATCCCACCACCTTACGGAGAGGGCAGTGTGCTGGCAGAGGAGTCTGAAAGTGTCTGTTAACACAAATTCAATATACAAACGGTTTTTGCAAAGTCACACCCGTGTTTATCTCAAGAAATCAATAGAAAGTATTAAGCGGCTCTGATTTTCCTTTAACCATCAGAAACAAGGGGTAGGGGGAAATCTAGTAATCTGTTTAGATAGACATCACTTAAATCAATTACCTACAAATAACTCGATTTATTTTCAAGTGCACCAAAATAGGGACATTATTTTAATTGCTTTTCCTAAATGTATGTGTTTCCATTGTAGTTGATGCGTAAGAGGGAGAGGGGGCAAAAAAAGCAAAAGGGGGATATTTACTGAACACCTATTGTGTTCCAAGTGCCTTAGATTAGGAATAGGATAGCTGTTCTCACTTAACTGTACTTCCGTAACAGCTTGGTCAGGAGAAACCGAGGCATAAACTTGCTCCCCACAGTGATCACCCTTTGGCCTCACTACCCAGAATGTTGATGTTCAGAAGCTATTTTGACATCCTCTTTATCAGGAGTGCCTCCACAAAAGCCATGGTCACTAGAGGATGCCATCCCTTGGATTTATATCAGATAGAGCTCAGCATTTCATCATTCACTCGTCGCCATTGGCAGCAGACATGATCTCAGACTCTTTTATTGCGCGTCTCTGCAGCTGTCTGGGCTTTAGCCCCAGCCCAGGGAGCAGACCCAAGTGGGTTTATGGTATCTCTCTGCCTATGAGTCATAGCTCAGGGGATGTCCCAGGTGGAATATCTGCTTGAAGGCCAAGGGCCAGCAAGCTATTCTCTAGCAAAATCTCAACCAAGCCCAGATAATGCAGCTTTCTGTGATGGACTCTGATTGTTAAAGCATTCGGGTTTGAGGTTATGTCTGGTGCCAAAGTTCTAAGGCAAGCCATGAGAGCAGGGAGGAGGTTAAATGTCGGCCAAGAAGAGATGCAACAGAAACAAAGGTAAGAGTCTACACGACCCTAAGAAATTATCTCCATTCCTTTGGGCCCATCTGTCCTTAATCGTGGGACGTCCTTTGTCTATGGCACTGCGTAATATACCCCTCAATAAGCCTGACTGTGTGAGGTGCCCACTGTCTATAAGCAAAGTTGTTGATTGATCACTTATTTAACACAAAACAATGTATTAACAATATAATGACATTAGCTAACATTCAATTCTATGCATTTCATTAACTCATTTGATCCACACACCAAGGTGTTAATTTTATTTAATTCACAGGGAAAGAAGTGATGTAGAAAAGTTAACATGTAAATGTCTTAGAACTCCATTGTAAATGCACTCCCCTGCATACATGAGACCCTCATTTCACCCCCAAATAAACTCTACATTGCCTGTTTCAACTCAGAGTTAAGTCAGGTCTTAAATCCAAGAGGGTTTTCTCACCAGTTTAATTGGCGGGTTGGGAATAATTCATTTCTTTTTCAACTGTAGAACCAAGTTGAAAATAGCTACAGAAAACAAAATTTATTCCTGAACCAGAAATTAAAACTTAATAACGTGAAGGCAAATTGCATTGAGCTTTTATCACATTTTGCCCTTGCTGAACATTTTTGGCTCCAGCAGCTGCTCCGTGAAATGTAACTGTCACTACGGTGAATAAATAAGCAACTATTGCTGTGAAACAGCTGCCCTCATAACAGCATTAGGGTAAAGCCTTTAGTGGGACCATGGCCCAGAAGAGAGCTGCATCCCTGCTGAATACGGATGAGAAGTTGCACAATCTATAGCCATCACTCCAGTCCCTGTAGAAAGGCAAAGGGGCCATGCACTGGACATATACCATTTCTCCTACCCAGCAGGCTCTACTCCTGGGATTTTTTTTTTTTTTCTGAACCTCTACTTGTCTCTGATTCTTCTATGAAAGTACTACTTTTCGACATGACCCTGCCTCCCTAGACACAGTCAACTGGTTCATGGCTGACCAACCAGAGCCCTTCCCTCAGGATTTTACATACTAGAACTCAGAACACATCAGTGTTTAAACATGGAAGATTTGACGTGAACAACTCAGGAGCTCACAGTGATATACCATGTTCTCTGCTATGGGAAGGAAGTGGCCTTCAAAGAGAGAATGATGCTAATACTTAGGGACAAAAGCCTACACCTCCTTCATTTCAGCAGGCCTGGGCTCAGCTGAACCATGGCCTCCCCGTCCTCCTTTGAATCACCTAGGCCAATAAACCTATGTGGTCTAAATTGGTTTGTTTTGGTCACGTACATCTAAAAGTCCCCATGGAATCATTTACCTTTAATCTTAAGAGAGGACATACTTTCTGTTTCTTCTTCCCCATTGTCTTTCCTAGGACCAACACTCCTTTGCTACCCAGATTAGAATTCCAATCCCATGTCTTTTGCAAATGCCTTAGACCCTCTTCTATTTTAATGACTTTTTTCCTCCCACCTCCATCATCCATGTCAAAATATTCATGAGCTCAATATTGTGGAGGTCTTGTGGAGGAGGTAATGATAGCCTCTGTGAGGTCATGAAGTAACAGACATGAAGCCAGAAGACAGTATCCCAATCTTCCTCCATGTCCTCTAGCTTACATGCTTTCCACCTCCTCCTCTGCAGTATTTACTGAATCTTGGAGGACATTGTAAAAAAAAAAAAAAAGCCCCATTTAGCCCCTGAAGACTCAATTATCATTTAGTCTCAGCACTTTAATGAGTTTTGGGTCTCCCTATTAATCACCATCTTCTGAAAAAGGAAGCTTCTCTGACCAAAGTGAGAGCAACACGAATCTATGAGCATTAACAAAATATAAATATTAGAGGGCAATTTGATGGGCATAACATATCCTTTTAGTCAATAAAAGGTAGTGATTTCCCTCTGGGCTCATTCTTCCCAGCCATAGGTTTTAGACTAGGTGTTCATATTAGTGGTAACTCTCTCCCATGGAATGGGTATCAGATCCAGTCAGAGAGCAGAGGCTATCCCCATAATAGTCATGCCTGGCTAGTCTGGTTGCATAGTGTGCAGAGTGGATCCATAGTTGGGCAATACAGATGTGCCTGGTAACATTTCTCCCCAGCAAGCTTCATAGCACTTTCCAGCACTATGACAGCTACCCAGGAAGAAGGAAAATTCCAGCTCAGTTCCAGCTTGATTTTTCAGTGCCCTAAACCTGATGCATGTGGCGTCTTCAGTAATAGTGTCTACCATCTAGCTTTGGTGGGCAACCAACAGCCTCGGCAATAGCGTGTGTTGTTTGGGGGACCTCTGAAGTTCCTATGACCAACAGCTCAATGAGAGATATTCTGTCCCCAACAGTGGGATCTTCTTGTAACAACCTATGGTCTCTGTGAGCAGCATTATCTACCCTCACAGAAAGTTTCTGTCCAAACTAAACCCTCTTTATTGTTCTTAATTACATTTTAAAATATTTTTTGTTTGAGAGAGAGATTGAGAAGGCACACCAGGGCCTCTAGCCACTGCAAAGGATGCATATGCCATCATGTGCATCTGGCTTACATGGGTTCTGGGGATTTAAACCTAGGTCCTTAGGCTTTGCAGGCAAGTGCCTTAACCACTAAGTAATCTCTCCAGCACTTTAATTATATTTTTAATTAGTTAACAAAGAAGTGGGTTTCCATATGGCTTTTTCAAAACATCTTTAGTTTTGGTTAGCCCCGTTCTCTTTTCTGTTCCCTTCTCCATGACCCTACTTTAACATCTCCATCTACACTATCAAGTCAAGTTTAATGGTTCTCACATTTGGGGGACAACAAAAATAACAAGAAACCAAAAACTTTTAAAGCCTTGTATTTCATATGTGGGCATGAACATCATTGCCATTTTTGAGCTGCTTACAAATGCAGAATCTCCTCCCCACCACACACACACACACACACACACACACACACACGACCTACTGAATCAGCACCTGATGGCCACATTATTCACAAGCAGATTACAAGATTACAACTGATAAAGCATGTGAACGTATATGCAGACTCCCAGACATTGCCTCAAAATGTTACCATGCAAGCTGACTCTTTTAATTCAGTACATCCCTGTATCACGTCTTGAAAAATACTGGAAAAATTGATTATAAACCCAAAATTGTCTTTAGTGGTAGTTTAATCAATTTCTTATCTTCATGATTCTTCGAAGCCATATGGGAAGGAAACAGAGAAAGGGATTGTTTCTTCCTCTCACGGGATGGCTAACAGTTGAGGAAAACAATCACCAGCTTCTAAACTGCTTTTCCTCCATTGGCACAGGAGCAGGAGGGAAGATGAAACAAAGTGGAGCCAGGGTGGGGGTAATAGGAGGAAAAAGGCACTAAAAGGGGGAGACTTGCAGAGGCAAGAAGGAAGCAAAGAGTACCATTGCCACAAGTCCCACCATGGATGTCTTGAGGATTATAATGAATACAAAATGAGCAGAATCTACTTGAATGAACATTAAACCTCCCCTGAGAGACCTGAAGAGTTGAACAAGTAGAACGTGCATACTATTCTTGAAATCAACAGTATAATGATATCAATTTTCCCTAAGTTATTCTAGAAATTCACTTTAAGTTTGCAAAATGAGTTTATCTGGAAAAATAGCATGTGAGAATATTCAAAGGAAAACCAAGAATATTATGGATTCACCAGATAGATATAAGGATGGAACATAATGTTATAATAATTAAAATATTTATTACATATTCCAATGTATATAGGTATTTGATATAAAGCAAATAATAATATATTAAATATGTATATTTATTGTATAAGTAAATATTGAGAAAATATTTATTTATTTTTATTTTTTATTTATATTTTGCTTTTTCAAGGTAGGGTCTCACTCTAGCTCAGGCTGACCTAGAATTCATTATGCAGTCTCAGGGTGGCCTTGAACTCACAGCGATCCTCCTACCTCTACCTCACAAGTTCTGGGATCAAAGGCATGTGCCACCATGCCCAGCTTATTTGTTTTGTAAGATTTTTAAAATATTTTTCTTTATTTATTTGCAACCAGAGAGAGAGAGAGAGATAAAGAGAGGCAGAAAGAAGAGAGAGAATGGGCATGTCAGGGCCTCTAGGCACTGCAAACAAACTCCAGATGCATGTGCCCTTCGTGCATCTGGTTTATGGGGTCCTGGAGAATCAAATCGGGATCCTTTGGCTTCACAGGAAAACTTTTAATAATGGCACATCCAGAAGCTATAGATTGTTACTAGAAAATTTTCAGTGCCTGGGATGGGAGACCTTCCAGTGAGTTGTTGGCCAGGAAGGTCCCTGTTGCCTCCAGAACATTACAGGCTATTGCCAAGGCCCTTGGTTTCCCTTGAGAAACACATGGTAAGACCCTATTGCTGAAGACCTCACTTGCCTGAGTGACAAGGTCACTGAGATATCAAGCTGGTGCTGAGCAGAAAACCTTCTCCTTGTAGACCAGCTAACTGAAAACTGGAAAAAGCTGCACTGCATCTAGCCATATGGGAGACAGAAATAATCTTAGATGAAAACAGTGGACACTGGAAACCTCAAGTTTGGCCAGACAGGCCAAATGACCGAACGGGTACAATAGTGACATGTCTGCTCTGAGGGAAACCAACTGCACCCTAATTGGACTGAAGGCTCACTCTATGGGAGGGAATACATGCCTGGTACTGAAAATCAAAAGTCTATAGCAGGGGAGGTCATGAGCCTTAGGGGTACAAAGCCTGCTCTTGTCTGGCTAAATGTATGTATTATTCCCACCAAACTGCCCTGAAAGCACTTCACTTGATGTTTATATTCACATATTAATGTTACTTTCACTTCTGGTTAAAGAAGCTTCTCTTTTCAGATGGCAATGACCACTGGGATGACCCAAAAGGCAACATAGTTCTGAGAAGAAGGGATGGAGGAGTGTCCAGCACTGAAACATCTCTATCACACCCTCCAAGGCTCAGGGTCCAATGCAGAAGAGGGGGCGGAAAGAATGTAAGATAAAGGAAGGGTATGTCTCCTTACAATGCAACTGTCCAGACAGAAATTGGCCTTGATATCTATGACCTTGCAGTGCCTAGCACTGCCTTCACAAGACCCTCATAATAGGAGAAAAAGATGATGGCATCAAATTAAAAGAGAAACTAATGGAGAGAGGGAGGGGATATGGTGTAGAGTGGAGTTCTGAAGGGGAATGGGGGGAGGGGAGGGAAATATCATGGTTTATTGTCTGTAACTATAGAAGTTGTCAGAAATAAATATATAAAATAAAAATAAATAAATAAATAAGAAGGAAAGAAAGAAAGAAAGAAAGAAAGAAAGAAAGAAAGAAAGAAAGAAAGAAAAAAAAAGAAAGAGGGAAAATATTTAGTGGTATTGAATCACCTGAACAGCCATTAGTCCAAAAAAATTCTGCTAATACAAAAATGAACTGCAGAGGGAACAGATACAAAGATAGTATATAATAATAATAATACTATAAATAATAATAATAATAATAATATATAGGTTAAATTGGTTTACTCAATAATGGAAAAACTTCCCTAAATAAAAAGTAAAAAGAAATAGCTATAAAGAGAACTCAAAACTTGAATATAGAACTGCAAGTTTCTTTTAACAATTCAAAATAGAAAGTTTAAAATTAAAAAATAATTGCATAGACCAGTATGAAAAGAGACTAATGTAAACGAAGCATAGGGAAAGGTCATAAACTAATCATATATATCATATTTAATGTACTGTAAATTTATGAAGGTACTTAACATTACATATAATTAATAAATTCTAATTAAAATAAAAATAGAGTGCCCTTTTAACAGATCAACAATTAATTTAATAGTCTCATAAAACTTAATTCTGAATCACATGAATTACTTGGTAAAATTGCAAGTTGGTAAAAAAAATTTTGATTACTAATATGTCAATATTAATTCAAATGAGAAATGCTATGTTCTTTGACCATACCAGCTATAGGGATTTATCCTATGAAAAAAGTGTCATTATGTAAAAAAATATTTTATTGGCAAGAAATCTGAAGATAGCCTTCAACAGAGAGCTAATTAAATGATTGATCATGCATACCATAGACTATTATACAATCACAAATGAAATTCTGTATGTGATTCTATAAAGGATGACTAGGAAATGCTAACTGGATAGAGATAGTTCATTTGAGAGCAAGATGTTTAATATAATTCTGGGTAAAAACCATGCCCTCTGAAAATAACCTGTCTTCATTTGCATGTAGCTCCCCTACTAATGAGCTAAATGACCTTAAATGAGGCGCTTAAACTCTTTGTACCTTAGTTTCTACAGATTTAAAATGGGAATGGTAACATCATATACTACATAGGATTCTGGGGAGTACTAAGTCCAATAGTCAAAGCTCTGGTCACATACCTGACAGAATAAGGACACGATCTGAAGCCTCCCTAGAACTTCTATTTCATACTTTTTCCATGATATTTGATTTTCAACTCAAACATATTATTTCCCTTACAATAAGATTTTCTCAGTTTAAACTTAATCATATCAGAAATTTATTTTAAAAGACTATTCCATGAGTATTTCAATATGTGTCACATTTTCAAAGTTAAATTTCCCTCAAAATAAATGTCTAGACTCCTTCTTCAAATAATAAAACCACAGCTCCCCAGCATCCATAAATCGCACACCACCCATCCAGGCAGGAGGGCTGAATTTGACTGCTGAAGGATAACAGCAGTGAGTCGTGAGGCTTTTGTTGACTTATTTGTTGTTATAATAAACCGTTATTTATTCATTCTCCCAAGTATAGAAGACAGCGTGACTTTGGCAGATTTCTTTAGCAGTGAGAACACTCTAAGCCAAATATCTAATCATCAGAATCAAAATATGATTTCTGGATCATCAGAAAAATCGGCCTCTTCTGCTGCCAAATGATCCTCCTGCTGACCACATTTTCCATCACTCAGAATATAATCCTATCATGGACAGTGAGCGAGCATGAGGATTGCATTTTGTTTCATAGCTGGACAGAACATGATTACTGCTTTCATCACATAGTCATATCATCAAGGCAATAAGGATTTCCTATACTGACTCTTCATGCTGCACAGCCTATATAGAGGAACTTGAATCATTCCAATTTGCTGCATCAAACCCAGTTCTGCAAAGAACACATTAGGACCTGTTCACCTTCACTGGTTCAGGCTAAACCAGGGCACTCTTCACCAGCTTCCAAGTACATTTCTCTTATTCCAAATATAAAGAAAAACTCGCCAACCCTAATTCTACTTAAAATAGGTTCTCCTAAAGAAATAAACTTTTAAGACAAGTCTAATATCCAAAGCACAGATGCTGTGAAAATTGAGATATCCCATGCTATTCATTGCACATTGCTACATTTTGTTTTTTACTTTTTCATTTTAGTTAGTTAGTTAGTTAGTTAGTTAGTTAGTTAGTTAGTTAGTTAGTTAGTGAAAAAGAGATAGATGGGGCGGGGAAGTGATGGGTGTACCAGGAACTCTAGCCACTGCAAATTAACTCCAGACACATCACCACCTTTATACATCTGGCTTACGTGGGTACTGGGCAATCAAACCTAAGTCCTTAGGCTTTGCAAGCGAGCACTTTAACTGCTAAGCCATCTCTCCAACCTTTCTACATTTCTTTAAGACATATTACAATCTCCCTTTTGAATCATAGAGTTGCTAGGCATAAGAAATACTACCTCCCAGAGGTGTATGGACAGAAACAAGAAACATTCAACATCCAATATATTTTTCCAACCTCTATTTCCACTTAGTCCCAGAAAGGCACAGGCCCACACGACTTTCCACCCAAAGCTCCAGAGCCACAAGCTAGCTAGGAAGAAGTGACTCAACACTGCAGGAAATCTTTTCTTGAAAGTCTTGAGCCCTATCACAAAAGGTTCAAAAGGTCTATATATGTCTAGAGCAAAAGGAGGCACACCACTGTGAAAAAGACAACTACATTCCTAAAGAATTCAGTGAAAAATAGCTGGAAGACAAGTATATCAGACTCTGTAATTGTTGTTGCTTTAATAGTCGGGACTCACTTATAAGGAAAGAAGTTTGTTTTAGCTCATAGTTCTTGGATGTTAGGAAGTTTGAGATTATAGTGCTGACAAGGCTCTTGCATCCCTTCCACTCATACCAGAAAGCAGAAGGGTCAGTGGGAACAGAACCTCACTTTGGAACTTGCTCTGTAGTAAGAAGGTTCCTGCTACTGAGAATGCAAGAGCACACTGCTGTGAGAGGGAATGAATCCCTCTTAAAGACCTAGTCATCTTTTCAAGTCTCCATCTACTGACACTGCTACAGTGATAGTCAAATTTTAACATGAGGTCTGGAAGACACAAGCCGTATTCAGACCCTAGTACATGTCATATCCAGAACTCGTCTAGGGGTTGCGGAGATGTCTCAGCAGTTAAAGGTGATTGTTTGCAAAGCTTGTCAACCCAGGGGCCAATTCTCTGGCCACCCACATAAAGCTGAACAGGCATTCATTTGCAGTAGCAAAAGAACCTAGTGCACACACATACAGAGAGAGAGAGACATACACCATGTGCATGCAAAAATAAATAAATGAGGGCTGGAGAGATGGCTTAGCGGTTAAGGTGCCTGCCTGCTAAGCCTAAGAACCGGGTTCCAATCTCCAGATCCTACATTTAGCCAGATGCAAAGTGACGCAAGGGCGCAATGCCACACTTGACCACAAGGGGGAGCACACATCTGGATTTCATTCACAGCAGCTGAGAGACTGCTGGCGCACCCATCTCTGTCTCCCTCTCCCTCTCTCTCTGTCTGTCTCTCTCTGTGTGTCTCTCCAAAAATAAAAAAAATTAAAATAATAAATAAATAAATGAATTAATACATTTAAGGAAAAAATTATTCTATGGCTAATTTCTTCCTTACTCTAAGACTAGGAATTGACTGGGAAAAATGCAAATCTCCTACATTGAATAATGACAACAGCAACAAAAACCATTGCACATGGATTCAAGCTTCTGGGCAGCTATAGCAGTCATTGCACAGCAAAACACCTTGCAAATTATCACTAATATCCATATTATCACTAATATCAATAATCTCCATCTCTACTTCATTTCCCTATCCTGAATCTTGTCATCCCTCACTGACTATTCATTCCAAGGTCACCAGTGAACTGCATGTTACCAAAGATCAGTCATTTTTCCAGCTTTTCAACTTCATTCAACTCAAATCTATTGTGTGGGGAGGGGAGGGGTTGAGGTTGGTCATGGCACATGTGTGGAGGTCAGAGGTCAACTTTCTGCTGCTGGTGCTCACCGTCCACCTCATTTGAGGCAGGGTTTCTCATCTGGATTCACCAAGCTAGGCGGTGGGTAAGCTTTCTGTAAATTCTCCTGCCTTTGCTACTCTTCTTGCCAAAGACATGTTGGGATTATAGATACCTATGCTACAGTGTCAGCTTTTTACATGGGGTTGAGGGGTTTGAATTCAAGGACTCACACTTGTGTGGCAAGCACTTTATCTATGGAGTTACCCAGCCCCTCATTCAACTCAAATATTTAACCATCATTTTTGTAAAGTACCACACTTCCTCCTTATCATTTTATTAACCATGGTTGACAAAAGCCCAAACATATTAAAAATGCTTCCAATCAAAAACCTCATCCAGTCCTCTGCATTTCAGAAGTGGTACTATTATGTTTGTGAGCCAAATCCATGATGTTCTTAACTTTTTCTCTCATTAACCACCCTAACCAGTTTTGAAGCTCAATTCAAGACTCCATCACCTTTTCCTCTACTCTACCACCACCACCTTTATGCTCACTTTTCTTCCACAGTAGCTTCTCCATTACTCTTTCTAGTTGCCAAGGAAATCTTTCTAAACATTGATCACACCATGTCCCTCCCATGTTCAAACTTCTCAGTGGTTCTCTGTGACTCAGTATGCCATGTTCAAAACCCATTATGATTTCTCTACTGAAGTGTATTAATTTATTTCTCTTACTCTCAATAACACTGATTTGTGGTTTTCTATATGACTCCTAAACTTACCAATTATTTTCATTTTCAGTGTTTGTACTAAATATGTTCACCCTGAAGGATTCTTCTGAATCTTCCCATGACTACTTTCTTCTGTTCATAGGAGTCTCTGATTAAATATATCTACCTTAGAGTGACACTGCTGAACTCCTACCTGAAAGAGCCCACCATTCCCACTTCTTCTTTGTTAGTCAGGTTCGCATTGCTGGCAAAAATCACCTGACCAAGAGCAGATTGTGGGAAAAAGGTTTATTTTGGCTTACAGACTCAAGAGGAAGCTCCATGATGGCAGGGGAAAACAATGGCATGAGCAGAGGGTGGACATCACCTCCTCACCAGCATTGGGTGGACAACAGCAACAGGAGACTGTGCCAAACACTAGCAAGGGGAAACTGGCTATAATACCTATAAGCCCACCCCAACAATACACCACCTCCAGGAGGTGTTAATTCCCAAATCTCCATCAGCTGGGAACCTAGCATTCAGAACACATAAGTTTATGGGGACACCTGAATCAAACCACCTGAATCAAATTCTGCCTCCAGCCCCCATAAACTAATAACCATCCATGATGTAAAATGCAATGCATTCAGTCCAACTTTAAAAGTCCCCATAGATTTTATAAATCGCAATAATATTCAAACATTCCCATAGTCCAAGATCACCATAATACCAAAAAAAAAAAAAAAAAAAAAACAACCCATAAAGGCATAGAATAAAGATTCACACTACAAAAGATGGCATGGGGCATAGCAAAGAAATGTTCAACCAATACAAAATTTAAAACAACCAGGGAAAACATCAAATTCTGTAGCTTCTAGTCCAAAAATTCTACCCAGTAACAAGTCTCCAAGTCTGATAATTCTAACCAGCAACAAGTCTCTGAAGTTCCAATTCTGCCCCTCCATCTAGGCTATTCACAGTCCTGGAAATTTCATCTGGGGCCATCAGCTTTCCTTAGCAGGCATCTCATGGTCCCGGTATCTCCACTGGGTCTCCACTGAAACCCATGGTCCCTCCTCGTGGCTCCATTGGGTCTCCATGCAGGCATCCAGCAAACTTGTTTCACACTGTCCATGGCCGTTTCCAAAATTCAATGACCCTCTCTTTCCTTCATTTCTTATACTCCATAATACCAGGTGGGGTGCCAATTTGTTAATCCAGGGTGGAAATAAAGCAGACTTTGAAAAACAGGACATTCCTTGAACATTCAGGTCCCTTCAAAAGACTGAATTCTTTCTGTTGTCCCAATGCAGGTCAGCTGACCCTACCTCAATGGTTGTAATCTTTCATAAAATTACAGCTGAACAGGTAGAAGTGTCAGCCTAAAGATTTCATTTCTGTGCCATATCTCTCTGCTCACACCAGTCCATTTCTACACAAAGCAACCCTGCACAAATTCTCAGGACAGGGCCATAACAGCAAGCCTCTCACACAAACTGCTTCTAGCCCAGTCCACAAAGATCTTTCTCACCCTCATAAGCCAAACCTCATAGTCTATAGTTCTTACTGCATTCAGGTCTTGCAACTCTACCCAGATAGTCCATCAAGCTGTACTTACAGCACTGCAGGATGTCTCTTAGGCCAAGGTTTCAAATTCATTCACATTCCTCTTGAAATCAGCTCCAAAAGGCCAAAGCCACACAGTCAGGTTTCAAGTAGCAATGACACCACTATCAGTATCAACTTTACTGTTGCAGTCAGGTTTGCATTGCTGGCAGAAATCACCTGACCAAGAGCAGCTTATGAGGGGAGGTTTCTTTTGGCTTATACACTTGAGGGGAAGCTCCATGATGGCAGGGGAAAATGATGGCATGAGCAGAGGGTGGCTATCACCTCCTGACCAACATCAACAAGAGAGTGTGCCAAACACCAGCAAGGGGACACTGGCTATAATACCTATAAGCCCATCCCCAAAAATACACTGCCTTCAGGAGGCTGCAATTCCCAAATCTCTGTCAGCTGGAAACCTAGCATTCAGAACACCTAAGTTTATGGGGGACCTTGAATCAAACCACTACACTCCCTATACCAAGTCCCTATCTTCATTCACTTGTAACAGTTGAAACTGTCTTAAATTAGTATCTTTATGCATTTGATCTTTTTCTACTTCCCTTGCTCCCACTAGGATGCCCACTAGCAGAATAAAGGCTGTGGGTATTTTGGATCCCATCATTCAAATCAGTGCTAGGTACATACTAAGAACCCAATAAGTATTTATTGGAAGAGTTAATCAATAATGAACGAATGACTTGGCAGTACAAGTCTGAGCTTTGCTTTTAAGCAAAGCTTTTAAGTCATGCCAAACATTTAACAGATGCTTTGTTAATGATACTCGGTTAGGAAGCCCAAACATGAGCAAGGACAGCCCCAAAACTAAATTCACAAAAGACCAACAAAGAAATCTAAAGGACATAGATATACTAAAGAAAAAGTTTGTAAATGTGGCATCAAATAATTACCTATGTTGTTTAGTAATCTAAAAGTAGATAGCTTACAAAGAATATTGACAATAAATGTCAGACTGGAATAGTTACAAAGTACTTATTATAAAAAATGAAATTGTTGTGGCCAAAAGTAACATGTTTGTTTAGAAATGGAGAAAAGAAGGAATTAAAGGCGTTAAGGAGCTGACCAGATCAATAGAGAAATCTCTGAGCATCGTAAGAGTATATACTGGGCTGATGTAAAAGGACCTGATAGAAAAGAAGAAGAAGAAAAGAAGGGAGGAATAAGGGATTAAAACAAAAGGAAGAAAAGTCAAGGGCAGCATAGACAAAATGAAACTAAAATGACACAAAATATGAATCTACAAGCAGAGATAGAAGACGACAGATACCATGAGGCTGGTGAGAGGAAGACACCGAATAAGCCTGGATGCTGCGCCAGACCTTGACTTTCTGAAGACATGGAAGCACAACTACCTTAGAGGCTGGTGTAACCCAGAGTCAAATCAAGAGTTGCGTCAGGGCTTCTAAGACACACTAGAAAATTTCAAAGTGAGCTAGGTACCAGATCCCAAGCAGAAATTTCACAGTGGCACCAAAACCCTTCAGGAATGTAGAAAGAGAATTTGTAAGAAAGTGTTTTGGAGAAAACCCTGCAGTTAACTTGTTCCCTGTCCCCAATGGTAAAGATGGGTCTGACCTCTCAGCTGATACTTAAACGGATGAGCTTAACTGAGTCACTGGAGGTGGAGGCCTTGGGTGTGACTCCTGTATTCATGGCCTAGAGCCACTAGAATAGCTCTGGTGTCTTTTTGAGGAACCTGAACACGAGAAGCTGTGCTAAGGTAAAGTAGCCAGCTATGGTGTACATGCAAGTGCACTCCCACCAATAGCTAGGCAAGAATACATGAATCAGGCTAGAGAGATGGCTTCGTTGTTAAGGTGCTTGCCTGAAAATCCAGACACAAGTTCAATTATCCAAGACCCACATAAGCCAGATACACAAGGTGGTACATGCATCCAGAGTTCGTTTGCTGTGGCTGGAGGACCTGGCATGCCAATTCTCTCTCTCTCTCTCTTTTATCTGTCTCTCTTTGTCGTTCTCAAATAAATAAAATAAAAGGATAAATGAATGTTTCCTGCCATGAATAAATATATAAACATAATTCTTAAGATTATTGTTGGGGGTTTCAGTAAAGAGTTTCCTAGTGATATGCAGGAGCAGTACTTGGGACCTAGCTTTGAAGACCTACTGAATCTGCAAAGTGTAAAACCATCTCATGAGAAAATCATTCATGTAAGAACCATCTTTTTAAATATTTATTTATTGGTAAGGAGGGAGGGAGGGACAAAGTGAGAGAACAAGAGAGAGAGAGAGGGAGAAAGTATGACTAATCAGGCCTCCTGCCACTGCACATGAACTTAAGGCACAAGTGCCACTTTGTGCATCTGGCTTTACGTGGGTATGGGGGCATCAAACCAGCACCAGCAGGCTATACAAGCAAGCACCTTAACCACTTAACATACTCTCCAGCCCCATTTAAGAACTTTCTATTGTCACTTTCCCCACCTGTTCATTGGTGCTATAAAGCATAAGGGCCAGAAGCTGTGACTAGCCTACTAGGAAAGGAAAGGCAAAAGGAGAAAGTACTAACCATTGCCCTTACCAAAGCATCCACTGGCTTACCAGGATCTGACGGTGAGGACAATGTTTAATTTGAGTCATTCATTCTGTGGGAAACTGGGTATTCTAATTACAGAATATAGAGAAGAAAAGTGGGGTAGTGTGCCAGATATTTTATCCTATGGCAAAAAAAAGAAAAAATACTAATATAAAATATAATGTGGCTTTCCAGATATAATAGGGCTGTCTGGACAGAAGGTGGTAAAAGCTTAATTTAAAACCAAGGACCATGGCTGCTAAATCCCAGGCCCAAAACTGGGTTGTTCCCCACAGTGAGTTGTTGGCCAAGGAGACCTATAAGGTCCCCAAAACAATGTAGGCCACTGCCATAACACTTGATTACTGGCCAAAGCTAAAAAGTAAAACCCTATTCCTGAAGACACCACAGGCTTCAGTCACAGGACATCATAATACAATGCTGGAACCGAAGGGGAAACTAACCTTCTCCTGGCTAGCCCTGAGTTCTGGAGATCCCTATGGGAGCTGCTGGAAGACAACAGTCACCAGCACCATAAATAAACAGGGGATCCTGCAGACTACAAAATCAACCAGCCAGATAAGAAGTACACACTAGTAAAATAGTGGAATGGTTAGGAAACTTACACTTCCGAGAGAAGACCCCACTGCTCTCTCGAAAAGAGTGGGGCTTGCACACCAAAAAGTCTCTCAAATAATTTTATATAGTCCCTTTAATCCAAACTGCTCTTCTTCGGTTTGATTCTCTTGGTTGGAGAGGACAGAAATGGAAGAGACAAAGTACCACCAGTAAGAAAAAAAAAAAAAAAAAAAAAAGTTGACTGCCTACTTCTACCATATCTGTCATGGCCCAGGATAAATTTCAGAGAATGCAGTGACATGAACACTGCTCTCACTGCTAGCCTGACAACCAGCTCCAGGGTGAAGGTGATAGACAAGGTGATCAATCAAAACCCATCAAACCAAAAATCCAGAGGATACAGAGAACTCAACACTAATCCACACTGCCAATAGGCCTGCCCTGGCTCAAGGAATATTGTGGAAGAAGGGGCAGAAAGATTGTAAAAGTCACAGAGTGGGTAGGAATACCCTGAGGCACAGAAACCCACCCCCACCACCAGTAGTCCATAGGATCTGGCTGAGGCCTTCATGACCCCACAGTGAACACCATAACCCCATTGAGGAAGACCCCAGGAAAATAGTAGCAAGGGAGAGGGGATAAAATATTATAATATATATAATAAATTAAATTTAAAAAATATAATTGAGGCTGGGGAGATTGCTCAGCAGTTAATGGCACTTGATTGCAAAGCCTAATGGCCCTAATTTGATTCTTCAGTAGTTACATAAATCCAGGTGTACAATGCAGGTGTCTGGAGTACGATTACAGTGGCAGGAGTCCCTGGTATGCTCATACTCTCATACTCTCTCTTTGTCTGCCTCTTTCATATATATATTTTTCAATATATATAAACTATATATATATATGAAATATTTTCAGGTTTCCTAGTGTGTGTGTGTGTGTGTGTGTGTGTGTGTGTGTGTGTGTGTGTATTATAGGAGCTCAGTGATTATATCTCATAGGTCATGCTTATTCAAAGCATCAGCTATGCCACCATAGGGCACTCAATATGCATTTGATCTATATAAAAATAATTTCAGAATTCTAGCTAATTCATATAGTGCTTAACATGTGATACACATTTTTCACACATTTTAATGCTCGTGATATAACATAAAAATCAACAGCCCTGTGATATAGGTTCTTTCATTATCTTTGCTTTATAAATAGGTGCCTCAGAAACAGGACCTATGAATTGACTCAGAAGGCATACTAGACAGTGAGCTTCCAGGAAGAATCAAAGCAGCTAGTAAGGAGAAGAGCTAGGGTTTGTGTCCAGGCAACTTACTCTGTAGAATCACCCTTTCCTTTATTATATTCTGCTCTATAAAATTAGCAAGCATTTACTATGCCTCCAATGCTGAGTACTCAGCAAAAGCAAGCCAGGCATTGCCCTACTCTCAAGGAATTAACATTCAATAGAGGAAAAAAATACAACAAATAAACAAATAAATATCAGAGTCATGAGAGAAATAGAACATGGAGCTTACGGGGAGAGCATGAACAAGGAACACTTTTAGGTTGGGAGTTGGAGACAATGGGGCTTTAAAAGTCATTGGAGGGCTGGAGAAATGGCTTGGCAGTTAAGGTGCCTGCCTGCCAAGCCTAAGAACGCTGGTTCCAATTTCCAGGTCCCACACAAAAAGTGATGCAAGGGCACAATGCCTCTCTTCCACAAGGGGGTTCACACATCTGGAGTTCGGTTGCAGCAGCTGAGAGGCCACTGGGGTGCCCATTCTCTCTCTCTCTCTCTCTCTCTCTCTCTCTCAAATAAAAAAATGTCATTGGACATATCCCTGATTTTATACAATGCACTTTAGTAATTAGGATATTTACAAAACAACCATCACTGTCATTCATCTTCTCAAATGACTTTTCCATGAGATTAAAAAATATGTTATAATTTGAGCAAAGGTTCAATATCTCTCTCTACTCTAAAACTTCATTTAATCAATCAATGGCACACTCATACAACCCTGTTTGAGAGTATTGTGAGGACCAAGAGATAAGCAGGCAAGCAACATGTGGGTGGTCCACACTTATTTTTCTGATGCTGCAGAGAGGGAGATGAATCCTATGGAAGCATCATGGGGACCAGACACAGTTACCCCAGGCAGAAGTAGGTATAAGAAAGTGCAAGGAGTGGGGTAAGCATGGGAAAGTGCAGGGGTGGAGAAAGAGCACATATAAATGAGCTGAACAGCTGGAAAACAAGTTTGAGATGACCCTCTCCTTTCCTGATTCTTCAGAGGGAGAGAGTCCTATAATAATTAGAAAAGTGAACATTGTAGTCATGGAGCACTGGGTGCATATTTAAAACATAAACCTGTAGCTGCTATCTCTTTCTACCTTCTTGAGCAAGTATGGTCTTTCCTTCTGCACTTAGTTCTTTTCTGGTTAGCAGTCTATGGTGTAAATTTAGCTCTTCTCTGGGAAAGAAAATATACAGCTCAAGCCTCCAGCATTGGCTGACACTGAAGATGGAGGAGACCACCCAGTGGGGTGTAGGAAGTAGCCTGAGGAAGCTTTTCTCTTTAAGAATGTTTTTTCTTTGTAACCAAGTAGGACCAGGCTAAATAATTTATTGCTTTCCATTCTGTGGTATATTGGTGTGCATGTGAATGTGTGTTTCTTCCAGTTTTCCTCTCCTGATAAGAATACAAAAGACTCAGTCCAGATCCTTCTGTGGTCTGGTGATGCTGTGGTTGTCTCTAATGTGCATTTATTTTATCATTTTCCAATTGTGTAATAAATACTGCTATGACTAAAAGGTCATATATCTTATGAATAGGTATGTCCCCTAAAATACACCAATAAGAGAGGAACCATGCATTTGGGCCTATCAGCATAAACCAAATAGAAGCTGAACAAGTAGAGACTTTGCTACAGTAGAATTTTTATGTTTTCTACAAAGGTTTATGTTCTGATATTTTGTCAATTTGCTCTCAAATTCCCTTGTTTCAAATAACTCTTGTCAAATTCTATCTAAAGGCTTACATTCCTTAGCCTTCTGGGCCTCTGTGTCCTTATATGTCTCCTACAGTGCCAAGCCCTCTGGAGACTCTCAGCAAAAACACCAAAGTCTTTTTTAAAAATATGTTTGATATTTTATTTATTTATTTGAGAGAGAGAAAGAGAATTGGCACACCAGGGTCTTTAGCCACTGCAAATTCCAGATGTATGTGCCACTTTGTGGTACTGGGGAACTGAACTTAGGTCCTTTGGCTTTGCAAGCAAGCACCTAAACCAGTAAGCCATTTCTCCAGCCTTAAATATTTTGATTTGAAAGCAGAAAGAAAGAAGGAAAGAGACAGAGAAGAAAATTGGTGTAATAAGGCTTCTTCCCCCAACAAATTCCAGCTCCCTGTGCCACTTTGTACTTTAGGTTGATACTGGAGAATTGAACCCAGGTACATAAGCTTTGCAAGTAAGTGCCTTTAATCACTGAGCCATCTTCTCAGCTCCCAAACCCCAAAGTCTCAACAGTAGTTAAAGTTTCACTTCATTATGTTGGACTTGAAATGCCTTATAACTTAATAATGAACTGAACACCCAGTTGCTTTTTCAGTATTTCTTCACGTGACAGTCTTGATTATTGCCTTGTCATTTGTGAATAACTCACAGGGCACTTAAGCAATTAAAAATAGGAAATTTATTTGTTGGGGGAGGGTTCCCTTGCTTTTTTTCAGAATTATCTCTGTATGTCTCATCTTCACTATGAGATAAAGTTTGGCCAGTCAGGTAACTAAAAGCATCTAAAACATTTCTACAATTGTCCTCAGTCATATAACAGTTGCTGTTATTTTTGTGTGTGTGTGCATGCATGTGTATATATGTGTTGGGGGACACATGAGTGTGGGGTACACATACATGACATGTGCACATGTGTGTATGGAGGATAAAGGTCAACTTCAGGTTGCCATCCAACTGTATTTTTATTTATTGTTATTATTATTACTATTATTAGTTTTTGCGAGGTAGGGTCTCACTCTAGCCCAGGCTGACCTGGAATTCACTATGCAGGCTGGCCATTGAACTCATGGTGATCCTCCTACCGCTGCCTCTTGAGTGCTGGTATTAAAGGCGTGCACCACCCTGCCTGGCTTATTTTTGTTTTTGAGACAGGGTCTTTCACTAGCCTGGAAGTTGCCAAATAAGGTAGACTGGCTGGCCAAGAAGCCCAGGGCATCCACCTGTCCCTCCTCTTTAGTGATGCAATTATTGGCATTTGCCACCATCCCTAGATTGTTTTCTTAGATGAGATTTAAAATTGAGTTGAGGTCCTCATGCTCACAGGCATGTATTTTATCAGCTGAGCCCTCTCCCAGCATTACTGCTACAATCTTTTAAAGAAGATGCCATAATCACTGAAGACAGTGGTCTAACCAGTTCTAGATTCTGAACATTATTGTCTTATCATACATGAGTGTTTAATCCGTGTGTGTGTTCAGTCCCACCAGCTTCATTATGAATACCAGAGCACCGACTATACTGACTTCCATAACCCAAGCAGTCAGATCCAATGGCGGCACTGAGTGTGAAGCAAATCTCTACCTGCGGAGAGAAGACCAACACAGAACAGCTTGCTGCTAAATGCTGCCATAATTGTGAAAAGGTCAGACAGTTATATAAGCATTTGGCTGAGTCCTGAGAAAACCAAAGGAGAATACACATGCAAAAGACACAATTACCAAGTCCAGGATATTTTGAAGAGTCACTTCCTGAATGCTACAAAACTGGAGAATATCTGCATCAGGATATTATCACATGGCAGCGATATTGCCAGAACAGTTAAGATCAGAAATTGATCTGTAACACATTTTCATAACAAGTAATATAATTTTTGTTGGTTTTTCTATGGGTTTTATTTATGTGCTTGTATAATGGCATCTTCGTTTCTGATTATGTATGGAACTCTGACCTCATAAACTATCACGAATCTCAGTACAGATAGGCAAGGGGAGCTGCTGGGACCATTACTGTCCCAGATTCAGTCCCTGCCTTCAGGTAACTTAAGTCTAATCCACAGAGACCTTTATGACTTGGCACAGCTGGTCATCAAGACACACACAGAAACCAGTAAGAGCTGGATAGGGACGGTGTGCTTTGCTACTACTGTGTATTGGGTGTTGACTCATCAACAGTGTCTTTAATTTCAGTTTTTCCTCAACTTGCCTTCTAGTTCCACACTTGGTGAAGTCAATAGATTCTTCCAGGGTGAGTTAGCTCTAAGTCTACACACAGTTTGTTACTGATTCAAAGAACTCTTTTTTGCTTTTCGAGGTAGGGTTTCACTCTAGTCCAGGATGACCTGGAACTCACTATGTAGTCACAGGGTGGTGGTCTCAAACTCACCGTGATCCTCCTACCTCTGCCTCCCGAGTGCTGGGATTAAAGGCGTGCGCCACCACACCGGGCCTTCAAAGAACTCATTTAATGCTCTCACACATTTTCACTGACCCTCGCTTAAATTTTGTTACATTCAATTATTTAGATTATTATAGTTTGAAATAAGCTGCTGATGTAGACTTTTGCAAGCTTCTAATAAAATATTCTTGGGCTGGAGAGATGGCTTAGCAGTTAAGGTGCCTGCCTCCTAAGCCTAAGAACGCCGGTTCCAATGTCCAGCAGTTCCAATCTCCAGGTCCCACGTTTAGCCAGATGCAAAGTGACAAGGGCGCAATGCCAGACTTGACCACAAGGGGGCGAACGCATCTGTATTTCATTAGCAGCTGAGGTGCTGCTGGTGCGCCCATCTCTATCTGTCTTCCTCTCCCTTTTTCTCTGTCTCTCTCTGTGTCTCTCTCCTATATATATTCTTGAATACACAAGAGTAAATCTGAACAGAAATGTAAGGATATCTGGAAAATAATAAAGATGAAAATGTAGACACAAGACCATATGCAAAATGGTTAAAAACAGAGTTCAGAGGAATGTACAAATTAAGTATCAAAATTCAAACATACAATAAAAGACCAAGGTGCTAAGAAGTTGACTTACTGGTTAAAGGTGCTTCCTTGTGCAGAGCCCACCAGCCCAGGTTCAATTCCTCAGTACTCACATGAAAGCAGAGGCACAAAGTGGTGCATGCACCTCGAGTTTGTTTGCAGTGGCAAAAGGCCTTGGTGTGCCCATATGCTCCTCTCCCTCCCTCTCTTTCTCTCTCTTTCTCACCCTGGTGTTCACATACTCTGTCTCTTTTCTCTTTCTCTGTCACTCCATACTCTCTCTTTTCTCTTTCTCAGTTTTCTCTACTTGCAAACAAATAAATGATATTTAAAATAAAAAGACTAACATACAAGAAATTAATAAACATAAGGAGAGATGAATGTCTAAGAAAATAAAAATAGAACTACACAGTAAGTTAGAATACTAAGAAGCAGTGAATAAAAGGGTACATACTTTGTAATCCCAGAACTCAGAAGACTAAGACAGGGGTATCATAAGTTCAAAGCCAGCCTGGGCTATATAGCAAGACTCTATCTCAAAAAGAAAGGAGTAGGGAAAGAATGGATTGTTAGGATATCTACCTAGCTTATGCAAGGCCCCATATTCAATATCCAGAAATATATAAATATATGGACATATAATAAAATTTTGAAAAGTAAATAATTCATTATTGACAGGGTAAAAGCTAAAACATCTAATATAAGAAATCAGAAGGGTGAAATAACTCATATTCAAACAAAATTTGAAGAATTACTACAGCATATTTTTTGCTAATTTTCTGGAAAAAGCAATTTATTAAGGCTTATCGAAAGAATAACCTTGATTTCTAAAAGAATTAGATTGATGCTTTAGTTTTCTGCTCTACTTCCCTCAAACTCAGAAATGGAGGGTAGGCATCATTGCAAAGACTAAGCCATTCTCTTTCTAAATTGCAGGTGATTGTAACATATGCAAAGTGGTCATATCTCTATTTTATATCTACTTGGAGACTACGACTATTAAAAAAACTATCATAGCAAATCTAACATATGAAGGTAGGAAGGAAGGAGATGTTTCGGGTTCATTACACTGTACCACATGCAGCTTTGTAGATGTTATGGAGACAGAAAGAAACCAGCAATTCTACTCCTGCATCTCTATCCCAACGCAATTTCCACATACCTCCCATAGAGATACATATATAAGAATCATCACTGCAGCTTTTTTGTAGAAGGGAAACTAAAGCAGTCTGGATGTCCATGGCAGAGAAGGACTGTATTGGACATGGCAGGGGTATACCATGAACACAGCACAGAAGAGAGAAGCCACAGATCCGATATACACATCACAATGTTGCTTTTTTAACAAACATAATACTTATAGGAAGGAAGCATAAGAAACAAACACGAAATATAACTGTTTCAGTAAAGATACTTGCAAGAAAATAGACATTATGCCAAGGATTTAAACAAAGGGACTTTAATACAAGAAATGAATTAAGATTGTAGAAGAGCAGAAAAAGAAAACAAAAGAATATTAAGCAACACAGAAAACAAAAACCTGCTGCAATGTTTCTTTTCTTTTCACTTTTTTTTGGGGGGTGGGTTTCAAGGCAGGGTCTCGCTCTAGCTCAGGCTGACCTGGAATTCACTAGGTAGTCACAGGGTGGCCTTGGACTCACGGTGATCCTCCTACCTCTGCCTCCCGAGTGCTGGGATTAAAGGCGTGCGCCACCACACCCGGCTCTTTTTCACTTTTTAAGCATGTTTTTCCTAATGATCCCAAACAGTGACTACTGTGTATTCCGTTCATGCAGTATGCATAAATCTGTGTTGTCTATATAACGAGCAGGATTGCCTCTCGCTTCCTGAAGAACCACTTCAGCCCTCTTGAAGGAAACTGTGTCCCTTTGGAAAACCATGCACCTGACGGGAAAAGAGAAGAGCTGCTAAGGAAACGTTACTGAGGCCCAGAGATCAGGGTTCATGGACACTGCTAGTAACATGATGGAGATGTAGCTCTGCCCAAGGCCACATGAGGCAGAAGCTGGAGTAAGGGGAATGCAGAGAGGGCCTCCCATGGCCAAGCGCAATCAGAAACCCCAGCACATCCAGGAAAGGCAGTTTGCAAGGATCACTGTCCTGTGTGTATGGAACGTAGCAAGAATGGATCTGAAAGGAAACAGGCAAATAGCAATCCTGGAAACACATGTCATTTTATTAAATGAAAAAGTGAAAAAAAAAATGGATATAAACTAAAGACTGCATATTCTTCAAGAACATACTGATAGAAAAAAAAAGAAACATGAATGGTTGCATGATAGAAGAATGGATAGCGATAGAGAAGAAAGTTACAGGGAGTCTGAAAGAGGAGAGCAGCACTACTGCAAGGACAATACCATTAAGGAGCTATTCCAGCAAAACAAAGGTACGAAATTCAAGAACAGCAATGAGAAATTCTTAGATGAAATTTGAGTGCAGAAAACCAGTCCTAGAGTTCTAGAAGCAGGGGAGCAGGGGAAGGGGGAGTTGCCTGTGGGGAATAAGACTACTGGCTAAAAAAAAAAAAAATCTATTATAGTTTTCATGTTACCATGTACACATCATAACTCACAGTAAAAATTATAAAATCTTCCATGCAATTCAACTTTGATCAATAAAATTTGAGAGTCTACTCCCAATAATGTTCTTCTTGCAACAAGAGGTCAAGGCCTTTCGTGTCAACATAAAAGGTCTTGCATGAGCTGACCCTGTAAGGCCTAGACAGCACTAGCGCTCTCTTGCAGCCAGTCAAAGTGCGTCTAAGCTCCAGTCTACGCTGATGTTTCTCCCTGCCTGTCTTGGGAGAGGCTGTTCCTTCTCCTTGAAGCCACCATGGATCTTCCTCTCTGCTTTATAATCACAGCTACTGTTTTCTCCTCTCTGAGACCTTCAGATCCCAGGGACAACTGATCCCACCATCTCCAACCAATCTGCTCTAGGAATCACCATATGGCCGGTTCATATTTGTTTTCATGTCTCCTAATCATTGAATTTATCAGCCTTTGTCCGCATCACAACAATTATTCCGCCCAATACGTATGAGATGGTCGATAAATGCGTATTTAGTAAATACATTGACAAATGAATGAATAATGAAATACTTTAGATGAATTAATTCTGTAATGCTTTATAATAATTTGTAATACATGTATATCTATGCATGAACACGTCCCAAACTAAATTGTCATAAGCTGCATTAATTGATCATATTCATGTGTTGTATTGGTTTACTTTCCTCATTGGGAATGCCCAGCAAGAAGGAGCTTGAAAGAGGAAGGATTTGATTAGGCTCTCGTGGCAGGGAAAACATGGCTTACAGGAATAGGAGGTAAGTGGTCTTATCATATCCAGAGTCAAGAAGCAGAGAGTGCTAAATGCTGGCGGTCAGCACACTTTCTCCTTTTTATTCAGTCCTGGACCACAGGAATGGAATGGTGCCACCACTGTTCAGGAGGATTGGTCTTCCCCCTTCAATTAACCTAATCAAGAAAATCCCTCAAAGACATGCCCACGTAGATGTCTCCTAGGTGATTCTAGATCTAATCAAGTTGACAAGGGAGAGTACCCATCACATATATATTCATTTATATCTCCTTTTCCCCAAAGAACGAGATGTCTGTTCCTAGGGCTTGCTGGTGATGGTTTTCTAAGATCTAATCACTTTTTTTTTAATTATTTTTTATTTGACAAGGGAGACAGTACCCATCAGCTGCTGTGAATATATATTCATTTATATCTCCTAAGGGCTTGCTGTTAGCTGAATGGTTTTAAATAATGACCTTCCTTATCTTCTTTACCAATACCAATCTACATTTCCAAGGTTTTCATTGGTTTAAGAATCGAATAGAATTTCTTTTCAAAAGTCTGGCATAATGAGGTTTCCTTTTGTACTCATTCTTTTGAGTCAAGATCCAAGTGGAAGGTATGGTGTGGGCTGGCCATCTTCCTTTCTGGACTCTAATTTCTCTCTGAGAGGCGCGTCTTGTTCCCAGCACTGAGCGGCTGGAATGAAGGCTTCAGGATAGGGACGTGGAGCAGATGTCAGTCATTGACTCCGGGTAATGAGATTTCCTATTCCGTCAAAATTCTGAAAAGGACAGGAGAGGCCTCGTTAGTGATTTCATGACTGAACAGGTGTAGAGGCCCCATGTGCACAGCAGGTAGAAAGAGGCCATTTTAATTCCGTGTGCGGCTGTATCCAGGAAATTGGAAAAAGGGGGAAAGTGCTCTACCTCTGGAACGCTGCAGCTTTTAGGAGCCAAAACACTATTAATTCAAACCATTGGTACAGACCTATCCAGGGGCCAGGTAAATGACTGGAGGCAAGAGACAGGTGACAGGCAGTCTTAATGATACCGTGCAAAGGGGGTCACCGCCTTATTTCTCCAGTTCCATATGGCACGTCATAAAATTTTAGTGCTCTTTAGCAACAACATAATAACCCTCTTAAGGCCACAAGTCAAAAAATGGGACTGCAGAGTGGAATGAAATCCTCTCTCCAAAACTAACGGCAGAAATCGCTTTAGAAGATAGGCTGCATCAGAAGCAGGGTGTGAATTAAATGTTGCATGGTGTAGATCAGCCTGCCTAGCAGCTTAGCATCTGTCACCTGGATGAGTGTGTTTCTCTAGACACAGTGATCAAGAAACCCACCCTACTGAGAGAAAGCTACACCAGAACAAAAGTGGGTCATTCAGAGGGCCCATCCAAAATGGGACTACTGCTTGGCAGGGAAGTCATTGACAAATAGCTCAGCACGCATGGGAGTAATATGCTTCCAGGGCCTTTGGAGTTACTGAAGACACTTAAAGCCTTCTACCTAGATGTCCAAGATCTTTCTAGATGGCTCCCAGCCAGGAACCACAATCACTGTGTTAAACTAACTGGTTAATTCTTCCTTAGTCAACCTCACAAAATTTGCATCTTCAGCCAAATTTCAATCCCTTAGAAAAATTAGAAGGCAGGTTACCCACAATCCTTTTCTGTATTCTTCTGTTATGTGTTCTATTGTCTGATTTGTCAGTCCTCTAATGCAGTCTGGTTTCTCCAACATGTAGCCATATATTTAATAGTAAAACGCATGTGGCCAGCACTGCCCCAGGCTTTGACATGAGTTGCCTCACCCATCTTCACATCACCTCTGTGAAGCGCTGAGGCTCCGAAAGCTGAAGTCTTGTGATCAAAGTCACAAGCTGGAGTATGGCACATGTCCAAGGGAAATGTCTGTCATGGACACCAAGGTCAAGCGAGGCTCTTTGCATGGCACCTAGACAAGCAGCTCAGAAGGGGTGTGTACATCCAAATATTGTCAAAGTACATTTACAACGAGCCTGACATAACAACTGGTTAGGACCACTGCAAATATTTCCAACACATGGCTGCATTTAAGTGCATGATGCTAAAGTGGTTTGAGAACTACTGGAAAACCACTCCCTCCCTTAAGCAGATGAAGTATGTCCCCATGAGCTGATTTATGCTCTTCTAAACTATCTTTCCTTTCCTGAAGTATCATAAGAGA
Organism: Orientallactaga sibirica; assembly: GCA_036365145.1. Taxonomy (NCBI): domain Eukaryota; kingdom Metazoa; phylum Chordata; class Mammalia; order Rodentia; family Dipodidae; genus Orientallactaga; species Orientallactaga sibirica. The sequence continues at coordinate 6,907,075 of JAEOAD010000027.1, forward strand.
TAAATTTCAACCCACTCCATGTCCACATGCTCTCAAAGGCTTTTTTTTTTTTTTTGTGGAAGTAATAACAGTCTTTGTGTATTGCTTTCTTGTTATTCATGCATCCATAAAATATCTCTTCACTCGTTTTGTGTACACTCTGACTTCTAAGACAATGTGGATCTATAAGAGAATGCACATCAGGTCCCCTTTCCTTCAGCATGTCCTCACTTTTCCTCTCCCAACTCATGGCAGTCCTGGTGCCACAGGCATCTTGAGCAAGAGATGCTTTCAATATGCTTGCTGTAAATGAAATGTGAGTCCTGCTTTGTAGTTAGTTCATGATAAGGCAAACAGAAACATGCCATATTCTAGCAAGAGAAACCCTGAGATGCAGCGGACCAATAGTGGGGAATGCTTTGCATAATTGGGACAGGGAGATTTGGGGACTTAGGACATTACAGTAAATTTTGCCATAAAGCTAAAGTGCTGTAGCAGGATGGATGGGTATCAAATGCACACGCACATAAATATATAAATATTGCAATCTGTGCCTATCTTACTTATAAAGAGTTTCTAAGCAAAGGGTTTCCAACTTCATGCTTCATGATCATTGTAGATGGAGCAAGACCCTCAATGTCATAGAGGAGTAGGTCCACGCACCATAGAAGGATAACCACACATGGAACAGTTATGAGAAGGAGCACATGTGAGGAGACTGGCATGATCGCTGGCCTGGGAGGTTCTCGTTTTAATCAGAATGAGCAGTCATTGCAAACAAACGGACATAGACAGATCATTCTGTTCAAAGGCCATGATGAATGATGGGGCAGAGTTAGGCCCTAGGATGCAGAAGAACAAGCAGTTTAGTGTCTGCAGATACTACAGTTGGTATTTTAGAAAAAGATATGTGGGGGTTGGGGATATGGTTCAGTGGATAAGATGCTTGCCATGCAAGACATCCAGAAAAATGCCAGGGGACATGACAGCTGCCTATAATCGCAGAACTAGGGAAGCAAAGATGTAGCATCTGGCAAGCTGGCTAGATAGATTTGCCAAATTAGTGAGCCTTGGATTCAAGTGAGAGGCCTTGCCCTGGCAGATAACATGGAGGGGGATGAAAGAAGATGCCCAGTATCAACCATTCTCCACACGCACCCACACGTGCATGCACCCCCCCCCACACACAGGCAAAATAAATAAATAAAAAGATATACATTTGTATTTGTTCATATATATGTTTAAAAAACAAACTTTAGAAAGTTATAAAGAGCTCTGATCACTGGGGAACTTCCAACTGTGGGTGAGTTTTTCCCCTCAGCTAGGCCGGGGTCTGGGCCTGGAGGGGTTTCGCCAAGGCCCTAACCCCAGGTCCAGCCAGAAGGACTCTCCCTAGCCCTTACTCTCCTCCGTATGGGTTCTTTATCCCATCCAGCTCCCCATGTGGCAGGAACTCTTTGAACTTTCTTTTCTCTTTTCTTCACACACTTTTTTCCCAGATCCATATCTGGTCACATGGACGCTTGAGCTACATGTGGCCCACATGGGCTTTGGGGCTCCCCGAGGTATACTTCTCTTCTCCCCACTTGATCTCCCTTTACTCCCCCCCCCAGCCTTCCCCTTTCCCTACTCCTTTGTAAAATCTGAATAAAATGTGGTATTTTAAAAATAAAAAAAATAAAAAAATAAAGAAAGTTATAAAGAACCCAGTAGCAGAGCTTCACTGATTTCAGGAGAATGGAAGAGGCAGATGAGATGATGATGAAGACAAAATCCATACATAACTGTTTTTGAGCCAGTGAATATTAGTAACCATTTAAAAATTTAAATACACACAACACACAAAATACCTTGGGATTTGAATTCAATCTACCTGGAGTCCAACCACCACTTAGAAGCTGTGTGATTGGGGGCAGTCATTAACTTCTTCAAATCACTGTTGCATCTATAAGGCATCTATTTTATAGAGCGACCTTGAAGATCTAATTAAATAATCTGTGTAATATACATAGCACATAACTTTAGTTATTAATATTATCATTATTATTGATATGTTTTAGCAGTTAAGAAATTTACTATATGTCAGAGTCCGGGAAAATTAATAAGTGAGAAAACTTCCTTCTATACTCAAGTTATTAATAGATCCTTGCAGTAATCTTCCACTATTGAAGCAGTGAAGGTTTATTCCTGTAATTTCCAAGGTATGATTAATGTGACAGATGTACCCCAACAGCCATCACAGTATACACTCTAGCAAGATTGCAGACACTCTAATAATAATAACAAGTGGCAGTGGTAGCTATTTTTAATAAGAATAATCTACAGAACTTCCAACCAATTCTTAAATTCACAAAAATTATCTACTTCACTTTTTCCCTTGGGAAAAACATTGGTAAGAAACCACAATAGAATAAAGCAAATAGCATTATTTTTGTGAGATTAAAGAAACCTATCATGTTTTACCCAGAGATGGAATTGAACCTCTAGAAAATGTTTTCCTGGACTAGCTTGATAGTTGGGACTTTATCTGAGGAGAAAGAATTTTTTTCTTTTGTTTTGTAAACCACAAACCAAGAAAACAAACAAAAACAGTATGGTAGGGGGCTGGAGAGATGGCTTAGCAGTTAACACGCCTCCCTCCTAAGCCTAAGAAAGCTGGTTCTAATCTCCAGCAGTTCCAATCTCCAGGCCCCTCCTTTAGCCATATGCAAAGTGACGCAAGGGCGCAATGCCACACTTGACCACAAGGGGGCTCACACATCTGGATTTCGTTAGCAGCAGCTGGGAGGCTGTTGGTGCACCCATCTCTATCTGTCTATCTGTCTTCCTCTCTCTCTGTCTGTCTCTCTCAAAAAAAAAAAAAAAAAAAAAAAAAAAAGTATGGTAGGCAATAATCAAAACAAGAAATATGTGAATCCCATAAGGAAATCGAGTCAGATTAGATTAAGTGTTCAAATATATTATTCAATAGGTAGAGGTTTCCCCACTGTATTTTAAAGCTCCATATGACATTCCTCTTATTTAATAACAAGGACTATGTATTGAAACTTCCCCAATTTAGACATTCTTTGTAAAAACAGAAGATAGATAAACAATGATGTCAACTCAGCACAGAGATCAAAGTAACTCAGCCAGCTGACCAGGGCTAGCAGTTCATTTCCCATTCCTTATTCACCAAGGCAGACTAAGTAAGGCAGATGCTTTTAAAGACCATTTGAAAACTTCAATAATGTGGGTCCAGTGTTATTTTTTATCAATGAACTCTAAATGACTGCCACTGGCTCAAACCTATAATCTGACATATGGTCATAATTAGCACATAAAAGAAAAAGAAGAAATAAATGATTGAGTTGTTCAAATGCTAGCAGATGAATCATTCAGTTTTGTATCATGGACCATATTCTACATGCTAGGAATGACCCAACTTTTCTCAGCTGACTACTTGCAACTGAATAGAAATAAAGGCATGTACCACCAGATAAGTAGATGGGTAAAGTTACTGAGAAGAACCAAAACACCGATGCCATGTCTAAGTTCTATTTACTAAATTTACTATTTTATTTGCTAAAATTCATTGGGCTGGTGAGATTGCTCAGTGGTTAAAGGTGCTTGTTTGCAAAGACTGCTGGCCCAGGTTTGTTCAGTCACCCAGAACTCACACAAAGCCAGGTCCAAAAGGTGGCACAAGCATCTGGCATTCATTTGCTGTGGTTTGCCTCCTGTCCCCATTAACTACAAATAAATAAATAAAAATTTAGATATCTTCACAAGTACATTTCTAAGATGGGCCAACAATAAATGCATTGGGTTTTATTGCAAATATCTGAGCTACAAGAGGTCAGCTCAAGGAAGTGCTGGGAAGATTCCTACCAGCTCTCAGGTCTCTGGAGGCACTCTTGGTGAACAATCTTAGACTGCAACGCTTTTCTGGCTGTTTTCTAACTAGTTTATAAGATTCATTTTACTATTTAATGTCTTTTTTTTTTCTTAACTACCTGATTGGCACTCTAATAATCTTTTCTTGAGACAATCAAATTTTATAATTTTTTAATATAAAAAGATTTAATTCCATGGATTCTGATCAAATTACATAGAATCCTAATTAACTAGTAATCATATTGTACAGCAGGCAGTGTTTAAGTTACAGTATGGAATATCAGCCATGCTCTGAAGTAGTAACCCCTCCCTCGGGACTTAGCAAGCCTTGCTGGGGTTATTTGAAGTCCTTAGGATAGAATCAGGAGTTACTGAAAAGAAACTAAAGCACGAGCCTCAGTAAAGAATGTGGAAAGTGAGGTCAAAGATGGAAACACGATTCCCTTAAGTGAAGGTAAAATTGAAGTTTTGCTGACAAATGAGAGGACGGTCAACTATCCTTGGGCTTGTTCTGGCCTCCTTTCCTTGTGCAAGCAAGATACTAAAATGCAAACTACTTTGTTCTTAATCAAACTTTAAATTTATTTGGGGTCAAGCCTCATACTTTCTGTAAATGGAACTCAATTCAATTCAAATAACTGCATTAAATGCCATATATTTCCAAAGTCTTGCACAAATAAAAATTAATGAATAAGTGAAGTGTGGGCATTGATTCATTTAAAAAATTGTTCAAGGATATACTGTCTCCTATGGTCTAGGCTCTATTTCATTAAGACCTTGCTGTGACACAGCCACCATCACCCATACTTCACTGTTCAGATTTATGCTATCGCTAGGCCCAAAATGAAGGTTAAGCTCTTTAAAGTGTTGATAGAAATTTATGAGAAAATATCTACTTTCTCAGCACAGGAAAAAAATGTTGTAATTCATCTGTACAAATCAAATGAAGTCATTACCCATGACCCTGATTTTCCTCGGATGCTACACATTAACAGTAACTGACACGTAAATTTTGATAAATCCAATCTCACAGCTAATCTTTTCCCCAAACTATGACCAATTAGAAATCGGTATGTGTTCTTATAATAACAGTCAGAACCAGCCTTAACTTGGAAACTGTTGACATTTTCCATATGGTACATGATGCCCTCCCTCCCACACCCACAGGACTCAGCCTCTCTCTCCATGTGGGATTGAGGAAGATTTCCATATCTTTCTGAAGAAACTTTTGAGAAGCTTCAAATATGCAGAAAGTCTGTTCAAATTTGACCTCATTTAGGAGACTATATTGTGGGTGACATCTATATTGCACAGTGATAGCTAACCCCTGCCATCAAAGAGAAGAAAAACATGCCACACATCTCTTCTTCCAAGGAGTAAACAAAATAAAACACCAAACAATCCTTTAACCTAAGCCCACGGTAGAGTACAGGCAAAGAAATAAAACTTCAAAATCAGAAACTCACAGCTATAAACCTCTCTGCAACTCTCATTGGCACAAAACAACAAATGGTGAAGAACTCAGAAATGAACAGCTCTTCACAAGAGCATATTGATTTTCAATAAAGCCATTTACACATTTTTGCTTGGTTACAAGTGGCATGCTGCTTTCCCAAAGCCTCTGCCACTGAATTAAAAAGTGTGGACAATGTCCTCACTCAACTACACAAAGTTGTCATTGACAATATTCCTGAGAAAAAAGCTCCAACATTGATCAGAGAGGAAAGAAAAAAAGATAGACAAAATGACATTTGCTTTTTTCCCTCATGGACTTAATTACTTGGAAAAGAGGAAAAAAATATACAATCTTCTAGAACAAAGAGGCATTTATTTTTTGAAATATAACTTAGCTCATGTAGGCTATTACCAGCAAGCCTTCTACCAAATGTGGCACAGGAAATAGAGCAGAGACTGTCTTGGGACTGGATTTAACATCCTAGGTGAGTAGTAATATTTTTTTATTATTATTATTTTGGTCATCAGAGTAACACTTTAATCATCATTGAAAAATAAGAATTTTTAATGAAGACATTCGGCAGAAAATTAAAAAGGTAATATGGTCCCCTTTTTCTGCTGGTCTTCTTCCTACCTTACTGTGTGTATCAGTTACTGTATCAGTTATAGTTACTGGGACAAATACCCCACCAGAAGCAGCTTAGGGAAGAAAAGAGCCTATTTTGGCTTATAGTTCCAGAGGGCACAGTGGCAGGAAAAGCATGGCAAGAGTAGGGAGCAGGTGTCATATTGTCACATCACAGAGAGAAAGTAGAAAGAGCACAGAAAGCAGGGCCAGGGTTTAACACCTCAATGCTTGCCCAGGTGACACACTTCTTCTAGCAAGGCTCCACTTCCTAAAGGTTCCACAACCCTCTGAAATAGGACCACTTTGCCAGGGATGAAGGGTTCAAACACATGAGCCTATGTCAGGAAGGACATTACATTCAAACCACCATACTGTTGTTTCAATGTCAAAAATCATTGACCCGCTAATGAAAAAGACCAATCATCATAATGACCACAAGGGAAGAAAGTAGGACAATAATAATAAGATAGAAAGAAAGAAAATTTAGGACAGATGATCAATTTGCTGTTTTGGAGCCACTGTGAAACCACGGTAGACCATTACCATCCTTTTCATGAACATCAGGAGACAGTTTAACACAAAATGTGTAGGATTGTTATACATCAACCACAGTACACCATCATCTAGGATAGTGACTGGTTCAAAAGCCAATGCTTGTCAACCAGCTGATAGTGAAAATGTAGCGTGCTTGTGCTCTTGAATGTTAATGATAATAAAAGAAATGGAAACAGTAGCAAGTGAAAGAAGTCACTGAAGATAGTGCATTGCGTGATTTCGTTTATATGAAATGCCCAGAGCAAACTCTTCTAAAGAAACAGAAAGAATGTGAATGACTACTTAGGACTACGTGATAAGGGAGCTGAAAGTAATGACTAAAGAAGGGGCGGGGTGGGGGTGACTGGAGAGATGGCTTAGCAGTTAAGGCGTTTGCCTGCAAAGCCAAAAGATCCTGGTTTGACTCTCCAGGACCCACATAAGCCAGATGTACAAGGGGACACATGCATCTGGAGTTCATTTGCAGTGGCTGTAGGCCCTGGCATGCCCATCTCTCTCTCTCTCTCTCTCTCTCTCTCTCTCCATCATTCTCTCTCTAAAATAAATAAATAAAATATATTTTTTTAAAAAGAAGGGAGCAGGGAAATAGTCTTCAAATGATTATAGTAATAGATTGTACACTTCTGTGGACATACTAAAAGCTACTGTATGACTGCAAAGTTCAAGCAGGTGAAATGAATAATATGTAAATTATATTTTAATTAAACTGCTTAAGAAAAGGAGGGCTAAAGATGGCTCAAGATATAAAGTACTTGGTATGCAAATATGAAGATATGAGTTCAAATCCCCAGATAAAAAAGAAGAAGGAGGAGGAGGAAGAAGAAAGCTAGAGCCGTGGTGGGCTTCTGTCATCTCAGTATGCCCATGGTGAGATGAGAAGTAAAGACAGGAGCATTTCATGGAAGCCTGTGGATTAACTTGCTTGCATGTACATGCCCTCACTCACATGCATGAACACACTCATATGTACACACATATATACACAAACACCAAAAATAAAAGTCAAAGCTAACAAATTCCCCTGGCCCTGTTCATTCATTTATTCAATCAGTAAATATTTATTGAGTGGCTTCTAAGATGAATACTGTTCTAGGCTTTGGAGATCCAGCAGAACCTAAACGAGACAAAATCTCCACACTTCTGCACATGATGAATAATAAGCAAACAAAGGAAACACTAGGTAAAGCACATGGCCAGTGAGATGATACAAAGTGAGCTAGAGAGAAACAGAAGCTGCAGAGTTGGGGGTGAGGTTTTAGAAGACTTTACTAAGGAGGTGACTTCACAATAAAGGCCATAGGAGGTATTGGGTTGGAAATGAACATGTATCCTGATTAAGCCCAATCAAATTAGAAGAAAATAAAGGATGTTGCTGATTGACAGGAAGAATATTCTCTCTCTCTCTCTCTCTCTCTCTCTCTCTCTCTCACACACACACACACACACACATACACGCACATGCACACACACTCACATTCAGGCGTGAAAGATGATGCATATAGCCCCACAAACTACCTGATATAACCACAAAAATGTCCAGCCATAAGGTGAAGCCAGCACAAGATTCCAGAAGAGAGATACAGAAAGTACACAGATTCTTCTCGCCTCACCAATGACCGGCAACATATCCACCCACCTCTGCCTTTCCAGTTCCAGGCAAGTGACTCCACAAATTTTCATGTTTAGATCACTTTAAATGTGTGCATTCACATCGTGCATAAGCAAGACATAAAATCCATTTCAGGTATTCCTCATGCTGTCCTTCAGTGCCCCTGTGGAGAAAGTAAAACTAACTACCAGGCAAGAGCAGTGTGTGAACTCCACTACACACGGTCACCGAAAGGGAAGAGGGTAGCCAGGGGAAGAGAGTTGTTGAACTTCCTCAATTCCTTTCCTCCTTTAGCAATTAACTGAACCAAAGCCTGCTGAGTATATGTCCTCTGTGTTATATGCCAAGAATATAGCAGGTTACACCTTCCTGGAGTGTGCAACCCAGGAGGAAAGAGGACTAAGCAAGCAAGCTAGCAATAATTGAACAAGTGAACTCCTAGCTGCAAGAAGAACATGAAGAAAACGGGAGCGCTGAGACACAGAAGAGAAGAAATGACTTTGCAGAGCGTGGTCAGGAAAGGCCTCTCTAGGGGGTGACATTAGCAGCTTGATTAGCGTCTCTCTTCCTGATGGACTACCACATCGATGTAAACAAGGATGAACACCCGCAAGCTAGAAGAGAGAGCAATGCGGAATCTCCACAACATCCCTGCAGGCTCTTAAGCAAAATATCACACAGAATCAAGTTCTCTCCATTTTTTTTAAGTTAGCTCTAGTTGTGCCGACCAAACGCATCTTTCATTACAAAAGGAAGGCTTGTTTCTCATAAGACACCTTGCCAAGAGTCAGTGCCAGAGAGATATCACACGAAAGTCTAAGAAAATAGGGAGAATGGACACCATGCAGTTCACTAAAAGCCATACAAACTCGAGTCGTGTCTAAAGGTGCTCAAGAGCCACTAAAGTGTATTTACGACTGTCTTGGTATAAGGAAATTGTGGGTGACTGAATAGCCTACTTCAGTACTGTGGGCATATTTTGAAGAAACATCTAAAAACTTACCATTTTCAAGATTGAAAGGCAAAAATGCAGAGCTGCACTGGTGGAATGTTGGGAGAAAAAGAAACACGATCGTCAGAAACCGAGACAACTAGTAACTCTGTATGACCGTACTAGAAACAGACGGCAGAGACCAAGAGGACTGGCTGTCACCATTGAGTCAGGGGCGGGGGTGCTGGTGTTTGGCTGCTCTTAGGATAGAAGAGTCCCGCAGGTGGTGATGGGCAGCTCCCGGAGCTCACCCATCTTCTGCGGGGTACACTGGCTTCCGCATTATCTCCCTGCTGCTCACCATTTAGGGGCCACTGGCTGAGAGGTGCACAACATGCACAATTGTGTGTGTCTCCGCAGCTCTGTGCCCAGCTTAGACTTTAACTCTGTGTCACTCTCAGCATCCTTTATTCCATTCCAATGAAAGGCTGTACAGCTTTGAGCACAGGAGAAGAATGGGGGTGGGAATTGGGGTGCAAAATAGGAAAATGTCTGATCAGAAATACAATTGATACAGTGCATCATTAGTCCCAAATGTGTGTGTACATATGTGTTTACATTTGAAAGAGTCTGTGTGATGTGTGTGCATGTAAGTGAATATGTTCATGTGAGTGCGTGCGTGCATGTGTGTGTGTGTGTGCGCAGATGTGCCATGACACACATGTCGAGGTCAGAGAACAACATTCCACCTGTGTGAGACAGGTTATGTCATTGTTCATGGCTGCATTCACCAGGTTAGCTGGGCAACCAACTTCTGGGCGATTCTCCTGCCTCCACTCCCTTCTTGCTATAAAAATACTTGAATCACAAACACTTGCACTATAGCATCTGACTGTTATGTGGGTTCTGGGGATCTTAACACAAGTACTCATGCTTGCACAGTGAGCACTTTATCCACTGGGCCATCTTGTCAGCCCCTAGCCCATGTATGTTAATGAGTTCTGGTAAGTAGATGGGTAAATAAATCTAAATGGATTTATTTATATATACATATACAGTGGATTTTTATATTTGTAAAATATACAACATTAAAGGCATACAAATTGAAATATTTATGGATCTAAAGGATATTCTAGGGCAGGTTTTTTTTTTTTTTTTTTTTTTTTTTTTTTTTGGGGTTTTGCGAAGTAGGGTCTCACTCTGGTCCAGGCTGACCTGGAATTCACTATGTAGTCTCAAGGTGGCCTCGAACTCTCGGCGATCCTCCTACCTCTGCCTCCCGAGTGCTGGGATTAAAGGCGTGCACCACCACGCCCAGCCCAGGTTTTTTTACTTGTTTATTGACTACCTCCATCTATATACACAAAGGCAGTGTTTTAAATTTTTTAATGTGTATATGCAATATGTATAATCTGTATAAAATTAGATTCTGGTTTTATAGGTCTGATAGTAAAAGGTTCTGTATTTCTAAAAAATTCCCAGGAAATGGTGATGATGTTAATCTCTGGGCCCCACTCTCAGTAGCAAGATTGTATTATATATTATATTGTATATTATATTATATTGTATAGTATATTATATTGAAGGAGAAGAGCAAAAGGGTCATGTGACAATAGGACCATGAAGAATCAGGATGCATATTGCAATCTCTAAGGTACCCAGAAAAAGGATAAGAACAAAAATATATGAATGGAGAGGGAATAAGAAAATACTAAACCCAAAAGAAGGAAATAAAGGGGAATATATATGTGTATATATAAAGTCATACAGAACAATGAAAATATTTGTGTTGTTGATTTAAACTCAATATTTTAGAAATTACATCATATGTGCAATGGTAAAGTTCCATTAATGTGAAAAGGCATCATGCTACAAAATGTATCTGGTGTTTACAAGAGGTTATATAAAATAATCAGTGCAACTCAATTAGTTAAATGAGGGGGAAATTATGAAATTATGTGAATAAATGCAGGAAAATATATTTATAAAATTAAACATCTATTCAATATTTTTTTCAAAAAATTTCTCAGACCAAGCATCAAAGGGGATTTTCTCTCCACAGTGAACATACTATAGGACTGGTAATGATTAAATATTAAGAGTTTTAAAAAAATCTTCTGATATCTAGAATGAGACCTGCAAACCTCTCCCATCATTCCTGCTCAATATTCCTTTGAGGACCTAGCTGTGCAAAAAAATGATAAATGACAGAAAAATGAAACAAAAGCTTTTATAATTGGATGTTAAAAATAAAGTTAGCACTGCTTTGTGAATGATATGATTATTTGTATGGAAGAGAGAATGTATTGCTTCAAAAACAAGCTAAACCAGAGCCAGGTATAGGCCACATGCCTGTAATTGCAGCATGCCCTGGGCGATGAAAAGATGATCAGGAGTTTAAGGCCAGTGACAACTATATTGAGACCAGTCTGAACTATAGGAGATCCTGTCTCAAACCAACAGCTCATGGATTGGCCAGAAGATCCACTCAATGGGGGAGAACTCATATCTGGCTCTGAGAACTAAGCAAGATTCCTAGGACAGGAAAGCCATAGGCACTAGAGAGAATCTTCACTGATTTTTTTCTAAATATTTTATTAATTTATTTATATTATTTGAAAGAGAGAAAGATGCAGAGACAGAGGGAGCATGCCAGTGCCTCCAGCCACTGCAAACGAACTCCAGATGCATGTGCCACCTTGTGCATCTGGCTTATGTGGGTCCTGGAGAATTAAACTGGGATCCTTTGGCTTTGCAGGCAAATGCCTTAACTGCTAAGCCATCTCTCCAGCCCCCCTTCACTGCATTTTAACTAAGAAAAGTAAACATACAGACCAATAAGTCTCTCTAATAACTAGAGTTATTGCCCTAATTCAAACTGCTCCAACCTTTGGTGGGAGAATCTGTTCTATCTTACAGAATAGAATGGAGAATCCTGGGGAGAACCAGGATACATCAACACATCGAGAAGAAAGAATGGACTGTCTACCATGGGACAGGTCACCTCCACCTCATCTGCCTGGGCCCAGAAGTCACTGCAGAAGTAGTCACAGGAATACTGCTCTCACTGCTAGCCTGAAAACCAGTTCCAGGGAGATGGTGACAGACAGTGTGGTCTCAAACCTTATCAAACAGAGATCCAGCCAGGCATGGTGGCGCATGTCTTTAATCCCAGCACTCGGGAGGCAGAGGTAGGAGGATCACTGTGAGTTTGAGGCCATCCTGCAACAACATAGTGAGTTCCAGGTCTGCCTGGACTAGAGTGAAACTCTACCTTGAAATACCAAAAAAAGAGAGAGAGAGAGAGAGATCCAGAGGCTACAGAGAAAGCAACACTAAATCAGATCCTTATCTTGACCGCCAAGACTCAGGGAACATGGTGGGAAAGGGAAGAAAGATTGTAAGAGCCTAAGGGTGGAGGAGTTAAAAGTACATTTATTTTATATATAGATATATATATAGCAATATATAAATCATATATATATAAAAGAGGCTGGAGACTCAGGGAACATGGTAAGGAAAGGGATTCTCCAGGAAAGAAGCCAGATGCACAAGGGGTGCATGCCTCTGTAGTTGGGTGCAGTGGAGAGGGGGTTTCTCTCTCTCTCTCTCTCTTTACCTGCCTATTTTTATTTTCCAATAAATAAATAAAAATAAAATATTTTATAAAAAAATTGAAAAGAGGGCTGGAGAGATGGATTAGCAGTTAAGGTACTTGCCTGTAAAGCCAAAGGACCCAGGTTCGATTCCCCAGACCCATGTAAGCCAGATGCACAAGGTGGCACATGTATCTGGAGTTCATTTGCAGGGCCAGAGATCCTGGAGTACCCTTCTCTCTTCTCTCTCTCACTCTATCTTCTTCTCTCTCTTTCTCTCTCAAATAAATAATTAAATATTTTTAAAAATTAAAAAGAAATAAATAAAAATAAATACATCTCTTTATTAAAAGACTAGAGTTCTGCTCCTCCAGGGTCAGTGATCATGGCATGATTACTGGTTCCTTGCAGTGTCTGTTTCCTGTCTTGAGTGTCACAGCTGAGTATCACTTTGTGATGGTTCATTGAGCACTTTCTTCTGTTGTGTGATAATCCACAGTTCTAAAAATGGAGAAGGAAGAAAGGAGAGAAGCAGGGAGGAAGGAAGGGAGGGGGGGAGGAAAGGAAAAAGACACAGAAGAAGGAAGGAAGAAGGGTGACAAGAACAGGACAAAGAAAGAAAACTACAACTAATTATTAATCAATAATGTTAGACCATAAGTGGAAGATGAAATCACGAAAAGAAGATGAAACAACCACCCACGTGGTAAAGTAGTAGAGAGCAGGAAAAGCCACCCCGCGCCACCGACATGCTTTATGAACACACTGCAGAGCACAGGGTGTGACTTCCCGAAGCTCAGAAGAGTCTACCTCAGAAAACAACCTCTCTTGAGTTCCAGAAGAAACTGTCAAAGCTCTGAGGCCCAGGGCTGAGGATGTAGCTTGCATGAACCCCTGGGTTAGTCTCTGATCCTTCATTAACCAGGTGTGACCCTGTCATCTCAGCACTTGGGAGGTGGAGGCAGAAGGATCCAAAGGTCAAGGCATTCTCAGGTATGTAGTGATGATGAGGCCAGCCTGTCCCAGACAAAACAAAACTGGGACCCAAACTGTAACATACTTTGTTTCAAGTCATGCAGAAGAAAAGAGCAGAAGAAACATCATGTGAAAGCCCTGGATGCCGAATCTTCCCCACAAATATTCTCAAGTCAACAGAGGCCTACACCTCGCTGTGGAAAAATAATGACAGAATATTTAATAGGGAGAGAATTCCTTGCATCTCTTTCAGAGAACAGCACCGTGTTTTCTGCAGCCAGCGTCTCCTTTACTCTCCTCATGTTGCCCAGTGTCAGGCCAAGACATCACCTTACGTCTGCGTTTAACCTGCTTTCTCCTTCCAAGGCAACATCCTGCTTCCAGAAGGAGATTATCTGTGGAAGAACAGAATTAACTGCTGCATAGTGTTAATACTCACTATCGGGCTGAGGGGATAACTTAGTTGGTAAAGTGCTTGCCTTGAAAGTATGTATGTTTGAGTTTGACCCTCACAACCCACATAAAAATGCCAGGGCCTGGTGGTGAGAATTTGTAATGCCAGCAGTGGGGAGATGGAGACAGAAAGATCCCTGGAGCGTGTTAACTAGCCAGCCTAGCCTGCAAGTTCCAGGCCATTGAGAGAATCTGTCTCAAAAAAAGTGGGTGGTGCCTGAGACACGGCACCCACAGCTGTCAACTACTAGCACACAGCACACACATGTACAATCTTCTCCTTTCAGCTCAGCAACAGTGTTATTTCCTCAGTTACAAGGAATGATAATTTACTTTTCACCTCTTAGAGATGCTGTTTCTTTAATTGTTTTCTTAGAGATGCTTTTGCTCATCAGTTATTTCTAGAAGTTTCTAGCTCTCCTTCATAATGGATCTGCTCTTGGGCTGGTGATTCTTTCAATAATTTCCTGGGTCACTTCATGGCAAAGTTCCTGAAGAAGAGACTTAAGTGCATTTTCAGAATGAGAAAGGAGTTTTTCAGGACTATACTAACACTCAACTAATGGCCAGAGATGTCCTGTGGGATCCAGCGAGGCAACATATGGGAATAGACCTTGTACTACATGTGGGAATTTGTTAATGTAAGCAACCTGGGGACTTCCTGAGAGAAACTGAACCAACTGGACAGTTTCTGAGGAAACATTCAGCTTGTGGTCAGCAAATCGATATGGTCTACTGCAGCACGATTTAGGAATGATTGAATCTACTCTGCTTAATGCCAGTGAAAGGCTCACAGCCCTCATCCCTGTTTGCCTGAAGCCCCAGGGCATAAGTTTCCCTGCTAATGGCTAGACAGTGATTATGAAAAGAGAAAGGAAATGGAAGCCTTAAGGCTGAACTAAAACACAATACAGACTATTTCAAAAACCAGCAATCACACCCTGAGTCGAAGAACTCCAAACAAAAGTTAGAGGGCCAGCCTGGCTTCCACGGATCACTAACTGGCATCACCTCCCTCTACATCTAGCCTGGATAAATCCAACGCCATCTCTCACTAAGGACTATTCCAAAGCATGGTGAGTATCCAAAGATTTGAGAAGCAAAGTGAACTGTGAGAGTCACAGACACCTAAGGGGCAAATTAAGGGGCTGTAGTAAGTAAATTAAAAAATGGTGTCACAGGAGGCTGGAGAAATGGATCAGCAGTTAAGGTGCTTGCCTGAAAAGCCTAAAGATCTGAGTTTGATTTCCTAGTACCCATGGAAAGCCAGATGCACAAGGTGGCACATGTGTCTGGAATTCATTTGAAGTGGCCAGAGGCAATGGTGTGCCCATTCATCTCTCTCTCTCTCTCTCTCTCTCTCTCTCTCTCTCTCTCAAAAATAAATAAATAAATAAATAAATAAATAAATAAATAAATAAATAAATAATTTTTAAATAATGGTACAACATTTACAAAAACATACATCCACCATCTTCATGATCTATGGCATTAGTCATAGGCACATTGCTTTTTTATTTGTTTGTTTTGTTTTGTTTGTCATTTATTGAGACAGTGCCTTACTCTGTAGCCCAGGCTATCTTGAAACTCTTTTTTTAAACTTTTAACTTTTTTTATTGACAATTTCCATAATTATAGATAATAAACAATGATAACTTCCTCCTTTTCCCCACCTTCCCCTTCACAAATCTGCTCTCCATCATGTCCCCTCCCCTCTTAATCAGTCTCTCTTTTATTTTGATGTCATCATCTTTTCCTCCTATTATGAAGGTCTTGTGTAGGTAGTGTCAGGCACTGAGAGGTCATCGATATCCAGGCCATTTTGTGTCTGGAAGAGTGCACTGTAAGCAGTTCTACCCTTCCTTTGGCTCTTACATTCTTTCCGCCACCTCTTCTGGAATGAATCCTGAGCTTTGGAGGGTGTGATAGATAGAGCTATTTCAGTGCTGAGCACTCTTCTGTCACTTCTTCTCAGCACTCAGGGGTCTCAGGTCTCAGAGGTCACTACCATGTGAAAAGAGAAGCTTCTCTAAACCAAAAGTATTGGTTTTTAAATTGCACTGGTAACAATGAAGCTTCAGCAACATACAGATTCATGTAGTGCTTAAGTACCAGGCTCTTAGCTGACTGTCCTGAGGTAATACGTTGTTTGGTGCGTAGTTCACCTCACTGTAAAAAAGTTACTTTGTTTAAATTCCATATCCCCTACAGAAAGATAACTGTTGACCAAGGCCTTTAACTGTAGAGGGAAATAATCCATTTATCAAAAGCATTGATGCCAGCCATCACACATATCACTGTGAATGCTAAACGAAGCCAGACTGTGGAAATAGTCTGTGGCAGCCACACGTGACATGTGTCTCCTTCTGCTTGCCAAGGTCGGTCCCCTCACAGTGGCCAAATGGGCAGGTGTCCAGCTCCGTTCCTCTCCTGCAGTTCCTGGGGCTATAAGGTATAGCCAAGAAGATTTTCCCAGAAGATTAACTGCCTCTGATAAATATTTGAAAGTAGCTCTGCATTTTCCTTCTCCAGAAAAACAATCAAGACTCTATCAGCACTGTTTCAAATATATACTGATAGCTCACACTAAGCGAATTAAAATTGATAGGTTATCTAGCTTGCATGAGCCCTTGGTTCAATCCCCAGCACCACATAAACTGGGTATGGTGGTGTACTTCTATAATGCCAGCACTGAGAATGCATAGGTAGTAGGATCATAAACTCAAAGACATCCTTGGATACATAGTGAGTTTGAGGCCAGCATAGGACACATGAGACCTTTGTCTCAAAAAAAAAAAAAAAAAAAAAGTGGAAAAGACTCCAGCAACAGATTTTCTCTCCCCCCCAAAAAAAACTTTAGATTTAGTCCTTTAATTCTATCCAAGACTTATAACCTTCCAATGACTCAGTTGCTATCACTCCTCAAAAAAGAAAAACAAAGGCTGGAGAGATGGCTTAGCAGTTAAGGCACTTGCTTACAAGGCCAAAAGACCTCAGTTAGATTCCCCAGTACCCACGTAAACAAGATGTACAAGGTGGCACGTGTGTCTGGAGTTCATTTGCATTGGCTAGATACCCTGGAATGCCCATTGTCTCTTTTTCTCTCTCTCTTCCCTCCTTTCGCTCTCTCAAATAAATGAATAAAAATAAAATATTTTTTTAAAAAAGAAATACAAGGGCTGGAGAGATGGCTTAGCAGTTACGGCGCCTGCCTCCTAAGCCTAAGAATACTGGTTCTAATCTCCAGTGGTTCCAATCTCCAGGTCCCACATTTAGCCAGATGCAGTGACGCAAGGGCGCAATGCTACACTTGACCACAAGAAGGCGCACTCTCCTGGATTTCGTGTGCAGCAGCTGAGAGACTGCCGGCGCACCCATCTCTATCTGTCTTCCTCTCCCTCTCTCTCTCTCTGTCTGTCTCTCTCTCTGTCTCTTTCCAAAATAAATAAATTAATTAAATAAAAATAAATAAAAAAAGAAATACAAATCCCCAGAGACAAAAAAATTAGTTGCAAAGTTCAGTTACAAAGCATGTTTCATGTCCTCAAGGCTAACCTGCCAGTGATGTGATACAGTGTCCAGGGCACATCAAGGCAGGGACTCAACGAATTTTCCTGTTTTGTTGCCAAGGCAAAAAAAACTACACTAGAAGTAGTTGAAGGAAAGGAAGGATTTATTCTTGGCTTACAGTTTCAAGGAGAAGTCCATCTTGATAGAGGGATAGCATGGCAGGAGAAGACAGCATCACATCTTCACATCAGCAGTATAGAAAGAAGCACATGAAAAGCACTCAGTGGGAAGAACACAGCCAGGACTGAAGAGATGACTCGGTGGTTAAGGCGTTTGCTGCAAAGCCCAACAACCAGTACCCATATAAAGCCATATGCACAAAGTGGTGCAAAATCTGGAGCTCATCTGCAGTGGCGAGAGGCACAAGACTTTCACACAAAGAGATAGGATTTGCAGAGAAGACCCGTGGACTCCCAGGTATATCTACACCGTGACACTGGCAAAAGTCCCAGAAGCAAACAGCTCTCTAAGCCATTTCTGAATCAGAATAATCAGTGGCTACCTCAAGAGTCCTTGTAACAGAGCCACCACTACTCACGGAACACTGTATTGTGTACACTTGCATATTCAGTCTCAATACCAAGAACTTGGCATTCTCTGTTCAGTCCATTATAACAAAAATAACACTAAACAGAATTACTTATAAACAACAGAAATTCATTTCTCACAGATCTGGCAGCTGGTAAGACCAAGATGAGGGTGTCAATGTGGATGGATGCTGATGAGAACTCTCTCCTAGGGTGCACACTGCCAACTGTTTTGGTGTGTCATCACATGGGAAAAAATGAGTAGCTAGAATCTAGACCCTCTTTTATAAGAGTGCTACCACCACATGTTAGAGCAAAGCTTTTGTGACATCATCATCTCTCAAAGATCCTCACCTCTTTTAATTCTATCACTTTGAGGGTTAGGATTTCCAAGTGAATTTTGGAAATCACAAACATTAAATATATTCAACAAGGCTGGGGATAAAACTCAGTGGTTAAGGGCTCTTGCTTGCAAGGCTTGACTGCCCAGATTTGATTCCCCAGTACCCATGTAAATCCAGATGCCCAGAGTGGCACATGCATCTAGAGTTTGGTTACAGTGGCTCTCCCCTCCCCCACTTGTAAGTAAAGCTAACATTTAAACATGTATTATATATGTATGTATATATGTGTGTATTGCAGTACTAGTGTCATTATTACCCTGTGCCAACATATTAGTTATTTATTATTGAATAGCAAATGAATCCCAAGATTGAAAATCTAGGTGATTCTGGCCTAGGATATAGTTTTTTCAAAAGTGAATGTAGGGGCTGGAGAGATGGCTTAGCGGTTAAGGCGCCTGCCTGCTGAGCCTAAGAACCTGGTTACAATCTCCAGGTCCCACGTTTAGCCAGATGCAAAGTGACACAAGGGCGCAATGCCACACCTGACCACAAGGGGGCGCACATATCTGGATTTCATTCACAGCAGCTGAGAGACTGCTAGTGCGCCCATTCTCTATCTGTCTCCCTCTCCCTCTGTCTCTGTCTCTCTCTCTCTGTGTTTCTCTCCAAAAAAAAAAAAAAAAACAAACTGAATGTAGGGGTCATGAAAAAATTAGGAACAGTAAAGACTTCTGTGCATCGAGAAGTTAATCCAGCACCAAATGCATCATGAGTTCGAGGTGCTTCCTGGAGTTGCTCACCCTGCTGCGTCAGTCAATGTCACTGCAGCCTGGGTTCTCAACACACAACATGCACACTTGCACCATTCACTCTTTGAAATGCAATTCTTTGTGACATATAACCAGTAAACGTTTATTCTGTATGTCTATTTCCTATACCTATATACCTGGCGGGGGGGATATAAAAATTTGTTGGGTAAAAAGAGTTGCAAGTGGAAAAGGTTTTAAAAGCCCAGGCCTAGGGCCTTATAAAGTTACTACCAAGAGATAAGTTCTGGCTGCAGTGCTGTGATGGTTTGGCTGAAGCACAAACATCTACTTCTGAGCTCACTCACATGGCTTTGAGCAACAGGCTTGAAGTACTGGTCACATGTATCTTTTTGTAGGGATGCTTATGACAGCTGATAGCTATCCACAGATGTATAATCTAAAAGCCAGAGACACACCAAGATGGAAGGTCTGGTCTTTTATAACAGATCTGGGAATGGATATACCATCATTTCTATAGTCATTTAGCGTTGTCTGTGAGACTGTATCCTATTGGTCAACAGTGCACGTGGCAAATATAGGAGGTGATTTCAGAGGGCTGTCCATATCAGAAGGAGAGAAACACTGAAGAGTTGCCTAGAAGTTGGCTACCATAAAATAATTATGGACAAGGAAGTATAACTTGTCAAATATGTTTAGTCCTAGAGAAATCAAGATTTAAACCAGGTTTCTGGGAAAGTCATGTTCTTTAATGGTATAGCCACTGGTAAGAGGCCCATGATCCAATAAATAATCCCCAGCCCATGCCCACGTAGGCAACCCTGAGTTACCTCAATGAGTCAATCCCCACCAAAAAAAAAAAAATATTTAAACCCAAGTTGTGACTCACCCCTGGGCCTACATCCCTTTAGAGCCACTAAGCTATTAAAATCAATATGGAGGAGGTTAGACATGTAGATCTAATGCCCCTAGCCCCACCATCTGTTTGAAGACCCATCTTGTAATGGCTGTAACCTGAAATGTCCAAGTCCATGTGACATTGGTAGGACTAAATGGATGCCTGATGGGAACTTGGATAGTCTACTGCAGGACCCTCTTCCTGTTTGCTTATTTTCAGGTGTTCTATCTACTGCTCCTGTCAAGATGTTGAAATCTCTGTCCATAGTCAAGTCTTTCTCCAAAAACAAAACTTGGGAGAGAGTATAGGCCTCAACTCAGTGGTTATATTATCTTGGCAAGTTTAGACAGTAAAATAGAACATTCTTTCCTTCAGTTTCCCAGCGTTTTCCCATCTTGGGTAATGAATCCACAAGTTCCCTTCAGCTAAACACTGGAAAGATATATGTTGAGCAAACCAAAGGAAGAAGTAAATTCTATGACTTTTTTTTAATAAAAATTAGTAACCATATTTCTTTAACAGACATTCACGTCCTGGATTCAACATTAAGGAACATCAGGGCTATCGTTCTGTTTTATTTATCCTAGGCATCTGTGAATTATAGAGCAGACCATGTCCTATATAATACTTTGAAAGGACTCTTCAGAGAAAGAGCTAAATGAATTTTCCCATCTATTCTTAATATTCCCCCTACTGAATGCAGACAGCAACAAGAAAATTCAAAGCTATTATTTTTAATGTCAAATGCCTTACCAGTCCATAAAAGGGGGAAAGATATTAAACTTTTTATACAACAAGAACTAGATAGCACATATCTTCAAGAAACACATCTTAATCAAATTGAACATAGGAAATTAAAAAGAGGATGGATGAGTGAAGGTATCCATCCACACTTAATTAAAAATAAAAAAAAGTCCTGGCAATTTTTATGAACAAGACAGCATGTCATATTTTTTTTTTTTTTTTACCCTTTGTTCTGTTCAGTGGAAGAGTGTGGATTAATTTTGGTTCAGAAGGTTCTGAAAAGAACACCTAAGAAATTGCTGTACTCTTAATCTTCTGGTGAAAAAGAATTATTTCCTCTTTTAGGTGAATCTATCTGACATTGGGAAGCAATACCAATGAGGTAAGTATGTGGATCTCAAACTAATCCCCAAGGTCTTGATAGGGGATTTTAAATGTCCTTACAATGAGCATGCATACAAGTGGTTTTAAACATTAGATGAGATGAGCAATTTAGTGCACGTTGAAATAAATAAATAATCTGTGCATAAGCATACAGTAAGAAAAGTGACTCCATGTTTATTAAAGTGTCTGTAGAATAGGTCAAAAAAATAGGCTTAAAACTAATTCAACCAAACTACCCAAAGGCAAATATTTGCTGGGTACTACTATGAGCAAGGCATTGGGCATTAATATATTTAATGCTCATAAGAAATTTAAATGCATATTCATCCCATGTTACAGATAAGCCAACAGTAGCCAAAAAGTTAAAGGACTTTCACAAGGTCATGGATTTCTATGGAGCCAGAGTCTCAATTTGAACACAGATCTGTCTGATTCCCAGCCTTATAATAACCCTGTACCACACTGTTCTGCAACCCTGTTCTTAAGTGAAGAATGCCCTACTCATCTCTGGAGGACAGAAACAAAGAACATGCAGTCCCTGACAGTCCACACACACCCCTGCTCACGCACCACACACTCACCCACCTGTACAACGAGATCTTGCTTCATGTTTTGCAAGGCATAAGCATTCCTCACTGGAGTATATTCTTCAATTCTGTTTTTGATTGTAAAGCTGAAGCAGGTTTGATAAACTATGGAAATGTTCATCCAGTTTTCATTGTACACTGGAACATCCGTAGACAGGAATTCAAATATTTGTTATTGGTTTGACCTACTGGGTGGAAATGGGAAAAAAGTGCCATGTATTCCACAATCTCGAGTGAGAAAAGAAACAAAATAAAGGAGCAGTTCACTGGTGAGAGTTTTCTTTAATGGTTTCTTAAGGACAAGAGAATTTGATTTTTATTTTGTTTTATTGTTTTGTTTTGTTTTGATGAGAGAATGCTCTATTTCAGGGCTTCAGAATTGTTTTTCCAATTGCAACTCTTTTTTTTGCCAGAGAACTTTTTCCACAACCCTGAGAATATAGATATAAAATAGGCATACAAAACAAATGCTCACTGATAATAAATCAATTAAAATTATTTAAAATAATTTTTAGATATATAATCAGTGTTCTTTTACTGGTTATCTTTTTTTTTTTTTTTTTTTTTTTTTTTTACTTTTTGCTGACTACTTCCATACATACAGGCAATATAGCATTCTCATAATTGCTTCCCACCACCCTCCCTTTTCCCTCTCCTGAATCCACCAAATAATCAGTATTCTTAAAGAATAAAGATGAATTGCACAACAGGGATATGGAAATTCACATCTATTTTTATAAAATAATTAAATCCTGACTGAATATTTGAAAGCATAGGACATAGAGCACCATCGATGCGTATATCAGTGTTTGTGACTTCCTGATTAGACTCTGTATTAGGCCTTGGGACCCTGTCATTGAAGCAGAGCCAGAAACTTTTTCATGAAACTGATACATAGAGAGAGTGACCTCAGAAAGGTTCTAAAGGAAATAGGATGGGGCAGGGTCAGTTGCTGAGATATGATGTGTCTTTTCTAGACACTAGCTTCACCCTCATCCTCTGACTCTCCAGCCCACTTATTGCACCAGAGTTGGGGGGCACTGGGGTATTAGAAGGTAGCCAACTACCCCAGTTTGACCAGGACTGAGGAGGGTCCAGGGAGAAAATACTTTTACCACTAAACTGGGCAAGTCCCAGATGAACCAGGGCATCTGGTCATTTTATAAAACAACTAATATTAGGCCGAACTTGGAGGTGATGGATAGTGGATGCTATGTGATTTTTCCCCCCAAGGAAGTCTATTTCTATTCTTCCCAGATAAAGAGAGCAGCAACAAACCACAGAAAGAATTCCATCTCAGACTAGCTTGCTGAATCAATGAATTGAATTAGAACTACATACAAGAATCTGGGCAATATACAGTCAGCTACACGACCTAAGAAAAGTCCATTTTCCAAATGATTGCTAACCACTTATAAGTCTGCAGAAAGGAGATGTCCCTTTGTGCTTTGTGGGTCTTCTTCTCCTTCGGTGATGGGATGTTAGAGGATCCAAATCCTGTGAGGGTCTCATGTGAGTAATCGCAGCTACTCTGATGTCAAGATGATAAGGACCATGTCATTGGAGGACACAGTGCTATAGCAGATGTTACATTTGGGATATGAGTAGTCCCACCAGAAGACTCATGAGTTGAAGGCTTGATCTCCATTGAGTTCTCTTTCTCTCTCTCTCTTTCTCTCTCTCCCTCTCTCTCTCTCTCTCTCGTGTGTGCATCCCTCCCTCTCTTCTTCCCTCCTTCCTAGCCACAATGATAAAAAAAAAAAAACAATTTTATTCTACTACACCCTTCTACTGTGATGTTCTTCCTGACCATGGCCCACAAACAATGGAGCGAGTCAGCCATGGACTGAAATCTCTGAAACCCTGGGCCAAGATAAATCTTTCTTCCCTTAGGTTGCTTTAAGTAAGTATTTGCAGCAACAAAAGAAAGAAATTTTTAAAAGGAAGGAAGGAAGAAATGGAGGGAAAGGGGAAGGATAGAAATAAAGAACTTCAGGGTGAGTCAGAGAATTTTTCTCCAGAGAATAAAAACTTAAGCAGCAGAAACCCACACTTCCAGGAACTGAGACAGGTTCGTAGCAGATGAAGAGGATCTGGCCAGCACACCCCAGAATACACTGTAGACCCTGCTGACACTGTTTCCTTCAATCCCACACCCAGACTGTTATATCTGAACACTTATCCAATATGTTAATAGCGCCAAAGCTACAGCCAATTTCCTCATTCAAACTAAAAGATTAAATTACCATCAATCACTCATCTCTTGATATTTTTTTTCTCATGACCTAGTTTCATTTTTTTACTGCAAGAAAAAAAGAACAGAGATTATAAAGAGAGAAAGTTAAATCTCATGTTTTGCAGTATGTCTGATTGTCTAGGTAGCCTAAACTGTCTAAATGAAACTCCATCAACATTGCCAGACTCACAAGCAATGCCCTTAGCTAGGAGTGATGAGGCTCTGGGGCCAGGGGAGACAAACATATTCTGTCCCCTAGTTCTTCTGTGCTAACCTATTCTCTTCGGAAAACAGCCCAAATCCTGACCTAACAATTATGAATGACACAAAATGAATGGTTTGTAAGTGGTGGTTTGGACAGAAAGCTGTGAAGCAAAATCCAAAAGCTGCTTTCAAAACTAACCAGCAGGGTAAATGCATAACAAGCCTTCCACTAAAGTCTAGAGTGGTCAGAAACAGGGTCCCCCATCTGCAGAAATTATACAGATTCATATTCATCACAGATGACAGTGGATCTGCCACTGAAACAGATTTATATCTTGGATTTTTGTGAAATTTTTCTGATACTAATTACTTTAGAAAACATCAAAGAGACATTAAGATGTCTTTTAAACCTAAAGCAAAGCCTGAAACACGTGTGTTTATTGTTAATGTGTGTGTCTAAATGTTTAAATAAAGCTACAGAATATAATTTAATTTGGGAGCAGAAGTGAGGTGGTTAAAATTATTCGGGCTGTATCTTAACCAAGCTTTGTACACGGTGTGCATGGCTCAGTAACTGTACTTACACCTAGGTGAGTTTATTCTTATAATTCAAGTAATTGCTTTAATATTTTCAGCATCAACCATGTGTGAAAGCTTTGTATAAAAGCTGTAGAAATTCCCTAGGGGAAGAAAACTATGTTTAGAACACCTATAAACCTGTACACCATCCTGCTCCTATTAGCATATAAGGGGGAAATAAGTTTGCTAAGTAATACCCATTCCAAAGTCTTTAGTGAACTGTAAAGGCCTTCATAGCTGCGAAGTTTTACTTTCACAGTTTCCACAATGCAAAATAGCTTTCTATACACTTACTTGAGACACCGTGCACAAACTATGCACACTGCCGGAAGGGGAGGGAGAGGCTGGCTTGTCTCAGTTTTTTTGACAAGAAGGCAAATTTTCTTCCCTAAAATAAACTTGGTTTGAGATAGAACTGAAAAGAATTGGCAAGTGCAAACAACCACTGGTAACTAGAAGTGAATTACACACAATGCATACGCGGGGCTGCGAGCATTAATGGGGTTAAGTGGAATTTCACACTTGAGAAATTTCATATGCTCAGTCTTGACCCAACTTCAGAAAATATGTGGCTTTACTGTAAAATGCCCTAGAGACACAAGAGGCATGCTGTTAGTTTGTGGGCAAGGAGCAGCAGAATTTAAATCAGAATGGAAAATTAAACACATGGCACTCTCCCCTGGCCTTCTGTTTCTCTCTGGGTGGGAAAGCACAAGACTCCTCCTTCATACTGAACCTCACATCTAATTAGTCTGCGGCGGGGCCCATCTCACAGTATTTCCTTTGACTACCCCCTCTCCATCCTTGGCCACCACCTCAGTCTCAAAGATTAACAGCTGGACATTGTGCCACATGCCTTTCTTCCTCACTCCCCGGCCTCAGTCTCCCCAAGAACTCAACTTCGCCTCCACCACCAGAATAATCCTCCTGACACTGTGATTCTAAGGAGTGAGGATGCATTCAGTGACAGAATGTCTATCCAACATGCACAAGGCCCAGGGTTCAACCCCCAGCACCACCACAAAGAAGAGGTAGACAAGGAAGCATGGCAGGAAACACAGAGCAAGAGATGCCACATCTCCTGCTTGGAGTACCACTTAACCACCGGAAGTGTCCTGAGAATGCCAGTGGCAGACGTGTACTTTACCATCACCTTGCGCTAGATACTGCTTCACTTTAACCCCATGTTCCAGACACAATAACAGACAGCTCATGATGCCGTTGAAATAGGTACTGTCATTACTACCATTGTAAAGACAAGTAAACTGAGGTAAACTGACACGTGATATTTACCAGAGCACTCATCATAGCCAATTAAAGCACCCTGTACCTAGTTTCCTCAAATTTGCTTCTGGCCTCATTCTAATTCGTTCTCCTCTCCGCAGTGTGTCACTTGAAAATTCCAGCCTGATCCTGTCACTGCCCTGTGTAAAACCTTTGTGACTCTCAGTTGTCTTGTGACACTATACAGCCTCACAGGAAACCCCAGGGATGACAGCCAACACACTCTGACACCTGTTTCCTAAAACCCACCCTCTCTTCCTCTCCTCATTCCTTATTGCACTCTTTCTAGCCCTTGGACACACCAGTCTTTCTCCTACTCTGGAGACTCAGCCATCCGTCAGCCCTGTGCCTCTCTTTCTCACACCCACCCTGTTCTCGGCCTCCTTTACCTTAACACTGAGGTAAATATCACTTCCTCATGACTGCCCAGGGTGATACGAAAAATTCCTCTCATATTCCTCCAGTACCCCAAACTCTTCAGATAATGTGGATAATAATTTTATTTAACTTATAACTTATGCACTTAATGTAACTAATGTTTTTGCAAGTGTCAGGGTAGAAGAAATTACATTTGTCTTATTTATCACTATATCACTAGTTCATATATCTGGTATATAGCAGGTACTTAATCTGTGTCTATGGAAGGAAGAGAGGGTGTGAGGGAAGGAGGGAGGTAATAAGTTAAAAAAAAAAAAAAAAGCAAAGAGAGAAGAAAAGGGTCATTTGCCAGGCATTTTAAACAATCAAAAATAAGTTCTTTTCCCCATCAGACTCCTCAGAGGAGTACCATCAGACAACTTAAACTATTAACTAACTCTGTTTGACATCATTTACCCACATGTCTTGACACAAAAAAGGCATGACTAGGTCTGGAGGGATGGCTTAGCAGTTCAGGTGTTTGCCTGCAAAGACAAAGGACCCAGGTTCGATTCCATAAGCCCCATGTTAGCCAGATGCACAAGGAGGCACGTGAGTTTGTTTGCAGTGGCTAGAGGCCCTGGAGCACCCATTCTCTCTCTCTCTCTCTCCCTCTTTCTCTGTCAAATAAATAAAGAAAAAGAAAAAAAGGCATGACTGGAAGTATGGAACAACAGGTAGATATCTGCTAATTCCGTGAGCAGAATATCACTCATCTAACTTGCTGATCACTTGGGCTAATTAGGGAGAAAAGTTACACTGAGCATGGATGGTCAAATCTGGAGTCTTGGGACTAATTTATTCAGACCAAAGACCATGGATCATTTCTCCATCTGTTCCCATAAACCACTATTAAACTGTATTTAGAAAATATATTATAAGTGTGTCTTCATACACAAATAATAAAAGAATTTTGTCAATATAAAACAATATAACTATATCTGTTTACAATGTTCTATTTTTATTTGAAATATAGATCCCATGTGTCACTTTTAAGCATGCAAGAGATGAGTCATCTGCATATGACTTACAGTTCAGAGCAGCCCAGGTACACAGCAAGGTTCCTGCAGCCATCAAGTAGCAATGGATGATTTCTCTGGAGATTGGCACAAAACCATAAGTAGCACTCCAGTTTCTTCTGAATTAGGGAGAGGTTTAACCCATGACCAATATTGATTCCCACCTGATCTGCCTCCCCGCTCCATGTGGCATGTAAATGAAGACAGAAAAGCCACCATGAGGAAGGACAGTTAAGAGACTGAGACAACCCACTCTTCAGAAATAACAACTCTGATAAGGCAGACTCGTCCCCTTGAAATGAACCATAGTCACACTGAGGACAAGTTCTGCTGAATATTTGCTGCCTTCATTCCTGACGAACACAAGGTCATTGATGTAACTGGAGTCCTTTGAAGAACCCATTTTGCTTGATGTTTGTATTGGTCACTTTCTCATTGCTGGGACAAAATACTTGACCAGAAGCAGCTTATGCAAGGACAGGGTTTATTTCAGCTGACAATCTCAAGGGGTACTTTCTATCACAGCCCGGAAAGCATGGCAGGAGCAGACAGTCAGTTACATCCTCACACCAGCAGGAGGCTGAAGAAAAGATAATGAACCGTAACACTTCAAGGCACACCCCGAGTGACATAATTCCTCCAGCAAGGCTACACCTCCCAAAGGCTCCACAAACTTGACAAACAGCACCATCAACCTGGAATCAAATATTCAAACATGGGAGCCTATGGGGGACACTTTACATTTAAACTGCCTCAATGTTGCATGGCTCTTTTAAACTGTAGTCACATGGATGACAACTTGTGCTGCTCCCTAAAAGTGTTCTGATGTACTACTGGTCGCATACTGTTTAGAACACCTCCCTTTCCATGTCTAAGGGGCCACTATTAGTCTCGTGATAGGATCGTGACCCCTCTGATGTCTGCTCCTCAACTTCATCATCTGCAAAACAGGTTAATTCAGCATATTCACATCATTTCAAAATGAACTGTAAAATATTTTCCCAAAGCTACAGTTTTGACAAGTTTAAAAATACAGTTTTATAAACTAGATTAACATAGTAACAGACACAGGCCCTTTGGAGACTGGTTTTAATGATTAAGCATGGTTGCAATTATTAGAATGTAAATAAATGTTCCTTGTCTAAGAGTAGTTTCTTACTTCTCTCAGACAAGAGAGTGGGCTGTAGTGTTTTGAATCAGATGTTCTCCATAAACTCATATGTTTTGAATGCTCAGTTCCCAGCTAATGGCAACTTGTGAGGTGAAGCCTTGTGGCAGGAGGTGTGTTGCTGGAGGCAGGCTTGGGGTGTTATAGCCAGCTCCCCTTTGCTACAGTTCTGCTCCCTCTCCTACTGCTATTGTCACCTGCTGTTGCAGAGGTCCCATCCAGCCTCTCTCTGCTCTATCATCTTTCCCCTGCCGTCATGGAGTTTTCCCTCCAGGCTATAAGCCAAAATGAACACCTTTCCTCTCATCAGCTGCTTTGAGTCGAGTTTTTGCCCCTGCAACACAGAATAAATATAACCCTTGACATTTGGTGTATGTGATCGTTTGACTTTCAAAATATAAAATATTACCTATAAGGCCACTGATTATTAGCTTAGCCCAAGTGTATGTATATATGGGGTTTCCCAAGCATTTGCCATTCCTGCTCACCTTCCCTTTGGGTACCCAGTGTTCAATACCTACAGAATGACTGCAGGAATGAAGCAACAGGGCTGGTACCACCTGCCACCACAGCCAATCAATGTTCCTATCTGACCCCCACCACCTGGCAAAATCTGAACTCCAACCCACCTTCTTGAGCAGGCAATTGTCTTCAGCTTATCACACAGAAATCCTCTTATAGACAATTTGCCATTATTACTAAAAGAGATCAGTCTAAATCCCAAAATATAAGTTCCTTTATTGGTAGAGGAGGGAGGAAGGCTCTTCCTAATTCTATTTAATCAGTAACCCAAAGGAAACTTCTAACTTCCAAATTGTGTAAATATCTTCATGGGATAAATGACCTCATCGGGCTGACAAAGCTGGAACATTTGTCTTCCAAGACAATTTTTTTTTTCCATTTCTTTGAAAGTTCCTGAAATTCTCCGCATTTGGAAGTGGATGATTTTATGAATGAACTCAAAGTCCTGTTTTATGAGATGTTTGTCCTCCTAATATTTTGGAAGGGAGGGCTTCTAGTTATGTCCACATAAGGCTTCAGAGACTGTCCTCACCTAAAGAGTCCTGAGTCTTGGTTGCATAGGGTATTTGACCTGTTGTAATTGCTTCTGCTGCTGCTTTCAGCTAGGATCTCCATGTCCAGGCCTACAGAACCTGCAGACAGGGAGTGAACACTGAAAGAAGACCATGTCCTAGGAACAAATACCTTTTACGCTTAAGAAGCCAGATGAGCTGACCCTGTGTCCTCACTTGAATTTTCTGTTCTGCTCTTTGAATAGCAATTGGATAATGTGTCAAACAGACAAATAATCCACACATATTCTACATTCATTTTAGAACTGCATAAACATTGTCGGAAGATGATGTCTGTCCTTTACATATAATGATATAAAAACAGTAGCTATTATTTGAGAGTGATTACTATTGGCCAGGGATTGTGTTAAGCAGTAGTCTTGCTTCTTATTTAATCCTCAACACCACTACACATGAACAAATTTTAGATAAGGAAACTAAGACTTGAAGAAAACTGAAGCAAGTGAATTAGTGTCCCCAAATTCCAAGCAATAATATTAAGACTAGATCTCGGGCTGGGGAGATGGTTTAATGGTTAAAAGTGCTTGCTACCCCAGAAACCAGGGTTCAGATCCCCAGAACCCACATAAAACCAGACAGGGTAATACATACATCCAAAAACACAACACACCTATGCCAACGGGATTTGGATTCAGGAGAATCCCTTGAGTGATTACTAAACCACCTGTACCAGAATCACCTGCTTCTAGTTCAAAACACAGCTGGTAGATGCACCCAGAAATTATTCATCAGAATCTGTGGTATCATCCACAAGCACCCCCAGTTGATTTTCATGCACTAGAACTAAACTTGAGAACCACTATGTCAGTGTGTCATTTCAGTCTTCAAGCAGCTTTTGAAAAGACCATGAGATAGTGCATGTGGTAAGCTGGATAATGTTCTTTGCCAAAGAGGACCCTAATCTCTGAAAACCATGGATATGGCAGAAGACACTGTGGGGATGGAGTGAAATTGAAGGTCTTGAGATGAGATTATGGTTGAACTATGCAGGTATCATATGAGAAGTGGGGAGGAAGAGGGTCAGAGCAGGAAGGCAATGAGACCAGAACAGCAGGCGTAGGGATGCAGGAGCAAGGCATGCAAGCACCTTCTCGAAACCAGAGAGGCAAGGAAACAGATCCTGCCCCATAGATCCACAAGAAATGCCTACCAACCCATTTTCCATTCCTTACTGCCAGTTTATAAGAGATTATATTTATTGAGAAGCTCATTTGTTAGAGCAGCAATAAAAAAATCTAATACATTGCTTGAAATCTTCAGTAGTCTCTCCATAAGATAATCTCTGTTTATTTCTCAGCCTTGTTTCTCATAACTCCACCTTGAACTTTATGCCTCAAGAGTACTGACCTACATCCAATTGCCCCCAAATTCCCAAGCTCCTTATAATACTGCATTTAGATATTTCCCTCTTCTAAACTTGTCATGTTGAGAAAACATCCATTCTTCCAGGAAACCAGCTCAGATATCAATTCTTTAAAGCAAGAGATGAAACGCTACCAACTGGGCCTTTCTTTGTAGAGTATCAGGGAAAAAATATACATATATATTTTGTGTGAATGTTTTATATATTTTATTTTTATATTGATATATTAATCATATTTCTATTATATAGATTACAAAATTATATTATAGCATATATTATTGCATATAATAATGTATTTTGAATATACAATGCATAATCTATAGAGTATATATATATATATATATATATATATATATATATATATATATGTATGTATATATCTTTAGAGAAAAAAGAGAGTAACTCTAAGTGTTTTCTCATCATACTCTGATATTAACATTTAAAGCCAGTAATTAGACTCCACTTATCTTTACATCTCTAGACCCAATCACAATGCCTGGCCCAGGGTACATGCCTAATGAAAGCTAAATTGAAATAAATTGAGAATTAGTGGCCTAAAGGCTACAGATATTGTCACAGTGTTGTCTTTAAAGAAGGCATTTAAGAGTTGTTTAACTTTCCTTAGACCCTGAACCCTCGCTGTTTTCCTGTGTACGCTTAAAGGGGAACAAAGCCTCCTCCTTTACAAGCTTTGGGTCTGATGCAGGTCTGACCATAAATGCTGTGCTGAATTGGACTGTTACGTGCATATGGCTCATGGAGTGCTCTGATGACTACCGATATGCATGTTTTGATATTTTGGTGTTTTTTAGACCTGTAAAGAATTTACAATTATATTATCAAAGTATACTGTTCCATAAATGGGCAAAAACTCAATTTGTACAAAACAGAATAAAGCCATGTAAAAAGCTTATTGAACTCACAAATGAATGATAAAAATACTAAGACAGAAAAAGTGATTAAAGAATATTGAGGGGCTGGGGAGATGGTTGAGCAGTTTAAGGTTCTTGCTTACAAAGCTTGCCATCCCAGGGTTTGAATCCCCAGTACCCACATAAAGCCAGATGCACAAAGGGGCACATGCTATGCATCTGGAGTTCATTTGACCATTTGCAACACACACACCAACACACACACACACACACACACACACACACACACACACATACTAATGGAAAAATAAATTTAAAAATATTGAGGAGCTGGGGCTGGAGAGATGGCTTAGCGGCTAAGGCGCCTGCCTGCTAAGCCTAAGAACACTGGTTCCAATGTCCAGCGGTTCCAATCTCCAGGTCCCACGTTTAGCCAGATGAAAGAGAGGCAAGGGCGCAATGCCACACTTGCCCACAAGGGGGCGCACGCATCTGGATTTCGTTCACAGCAGCTGAGAGACTGCTGGCACACCCATCTCTGTCTCCCTCTCCCTCTCTATCTCTCTCTGTCTCTCTCTCCAAAAATAAATAAAAAAATTTAAAAATTTAAAAAATATTGAGGAGCTGGACATTTATAGGTAGTTTAATAAAGAAATTTAAGATAAGATTATTAAATTAGATATAAAACTGCTTAGTGTCCTATAAGTCACCAAATAATAACTGTTGGGGCTAGCTTATCTGCTGAGCAGAATTATTTTCCATCAAAACAAGATAAAAGTTGTAGCACATAAATACAAATGAACAGCATATAACTTCATGTGGTTCAAGCCCTTAATTAAGAACCTGGATCAGGCACTAGAGAGATGGCTTAGTGGGTAAGGGGCTTGCCTGCAAAGCCAAAGGACCCAGGTTCAATTTTCCAGGACCCACATAAGCCAGATGTACAAGGGGACAAATGCATCTGGAGTTCGTTTGCATCTGGAGTTTGTTTGCAGTGGCTAGAGACCCTGGCATGCCCATTTTCTCTCTCTCTCTCTCTCTCTCTCTCTCTCTCTCTCTCTCTCTCTCTCTCTCTTTCTCCCTGCTTATTTCTGTATCTCTCTCTATCTCTATCTCTGTCTCAAATAAATAAATTAAAATTAAATATTTTTTTTAAAAAAGAACCTGGATCAGGTCAAGTTGCTGACATACCTGGCAATGGGGATAGAAGGGTATGGGGGGAGGGCAAGGGGAAGGAGAGGGGAAATAAGCACACCACTAAACCCACAATGAACTGGTACCTTAGAAACCTTTATCCTTGAAGATAGACTAAAAGATTGAACATTCAAAAGACTATGGGGGGGCACCCGAAAAGAAGAGTTCTGGGGAGGGTGGGATGAAGGCTAACCTTAAAATATTTTTTGGCTCTGGCCTGTAACTCCCAGTACCAGAAATCAGTTGCTATTCACAATGAGCTATTGATCACAGAGACCTATGAGGTCCCCAAAACAAGGAAGGTTTCTGCCAAAGCACTTGATTACCTGCCTGAGGTAAAAGGTAAGACCCTATTGCTGAAGAAGACACCATATGCTGCTGACACAGAACATGGAGAGACCTGGCTGGAATCCAGAAGACAGCCAGTCCCCAGACACCTCGTCTAGTGCTGGAAAGTGCTACATGAGCTACTGGGGGGAAGTGGCCAACAATGGTGTGAGCAAGCATGGGTCCAAGCTACTCAGAAGCAGCCAGCTTGACAAGATGTACACACCAGTGCAATAGAGTTACACAGCCTTGGCAGATAACCAACAGTTTTCTGATTGGCTAAAAGATCTGGCCAGTGGAAAGGAAACCATATCTGGAATTAGGAACCAGGTCAGAATCCTATGGAGAAAAAAATTGTGCTCTCCAATGTTAAGCTCCTACAAGTCTTTGGTTAAAAGAGGGGATACAGCCATCAAATTCTCCTCAAATTAATAACTCTTATCCCACTTAACCTATGCTGACTTCATTCTCCATTGGAGAATCTGTTTTTCTTTTTCAGAAGATAGCAAGACCTGAGGAGATAAACCACTCCTTGCACTTCAGCTAAGGCCCAGGTGAAATCACAGAGGAATTTGGGAGACAAGCAAGAGTGCTGCTTCCATGGTGAGCCTGACAAGCAGTGCCAGGGTGAAGGAGACAGACCCTGGAGACGCTCAACACCTACCAAAGCAAAGATCTAGAGGCTCCTAAGAGCTCATCACTGAAGTAGACTTAAAACGTACCCACCACAGCTCAGGGAATTTTGTGGAAGAGGGGACAGAAAGACTGTAAGAGTCACATGTCAGGACATCATGCCCAGAGGCACTGCCTCCCCTCCCCCCAATAACTGCTGCTCCCACAACACATAACCCACAGCCCCACGGGGAATGCCTGCAGCCTCACTGAAGAGGGCCCCTAGCAGAATGGGGGCAGGACCAAGGGAAAGGATAGTACGAACACATGATATATACTAAGTATGTCCATAATAAAAAATATTTTTTAAAAAGTAAATAATGGAGTCCATGACTGGTATATCCTCTCAGAAAAGCAAACGTTGAAGAGACATGTGATAATCCTTTTATTCTAACTTAAAGATTTCGTGTAATGTTTCTTATCATTACATTTTAATTGCAAATATGGTGTCTAATAATCACAAAATTTTAGAGAAATAAGAATCATTGGGACAATTTGAAGATTTGCATGGAACTCGATTTTGAAAGAAAAAAGATAACAGTAACTATAAGCATTACTTTCTAATACATAATGCTTCCCAAAGAAATGACTCCAATATTTCCATAAAAATCCTATGAAAGGGCTGGAGAGATGGCTTAGGGGTTAAGGCGCCTGCCTCCTAAGCCTAAGAACACTGGTTCCAATCTCCAGCGGTTCCAATCTCCAGGTCCCACGTTTAGCCAGATGCAAAGTGAGGCAAGGGGGCAATGCCGCACTTGACCAAAAGGGGGCGCACGCATCTGGATTTCGTTCACAGCAGCTGAGACACTGCTGGTGTGCCCATCTCTGTCTTCCTCTCCCTCTCTCTCTCTCTCTCTTTCTGTGCATATGTGTGTCTCTCTCCAAAAAAAATAATAAAAAATTTTTTTAAAGTTTTAAAAAATCCTATGGAAAATTCTTTTTTCTTTCTCTCTGTTCAGCACTATACCCAGCTGCAGCAGATGTTCGGGTTCCCATACTGTAGGTGCAGAATTCTCCCTTGCCTTCTGGCTGGCTCCTTCCATGTTCCTCTACTAGCTCTCGCATGCCTTCCGCCCTTCTTCTCCCCGCTTCCTCGGTACTTCCCACTACTCCCACATGGAGAAGCCTCTCTCCACCTCTTTACAGCATGGGAGCCATTGTGAGTGTGCATGTGCATGTGCACATGGGAGTGTATACTTGTGTGTGCCACCTGACTGTGGGAAACTCTAGAAGAAATGCTAACTGAATACTACAGGCATGACTAAGAAAACTTCAACACTAAAATGAAGCTCCAGGAAGATGACTGATAAGGTAGGAAGAGCCTGCAAGATACTGAAGGGTTGTAATTCAAATAGACGTGTAGCATATACATCCCACCTTCCTAAACTGTCAAAACCCCACGAGGGGCCACAAAAATTTGGCAATAGTCAAAGGCTTCTGAATGGGCAATAAATAAAAAATAATTTTAAAAATATTTTTATTTATTTATTAGAGAGAGAGGCAAAGAGAGAGAGAATGGATGTGCCAGGGCCTCTAGCCACTGCAAACAAACTCCAGATATATGGGCTCCCTTGTATATCTGGCTTCTGTGGATCCTGGGGAATAGACCCTGGGTCCTTTGGCTTTGCACGCAAATGCCTTAACCACTAAGCCATCTTCTCCAGCCATAAAAGAATAGTTTTAAAATAAATGTGTTCAAGGTGTTCGAGTACCACACATCTTTGATGCATTGTAGGACTTCTCTGTGACCTTGGGTCTGCACAGACAATATGTGTCCTTGGCTTCGTGCGTACCATCCCACTTCACAGTGTGAACACTGCCTGAAATAGCTCAGCTCAGATTCCAGATTGTTGCATGTTTTGAATTACAGATATTCTACTGTATAGACAAAGTTTTCTGTTCCTATAAAAACATAATTATTTAATTGTGGAAAGCAAAGATATTCCTTAGTACATATCATATTAGTATATATTTAGAGTGTACTGTGTTTAGCATATTGAATTTAACAAAGTGCTGTTTGAGTGGATGACTTGAGCTTCATTTTTAAAAAAAGTCAAGTGAATTTTGGGTTGGGATTAGGACATAACCTCCAACATTTTATGAAATAGCCCTAAATGTACTTCTCTATTTTGTACTATATATTTATCAAAGTAGCATTCTCTTTGATGAAAAAAAAATATCAATCAACTCTGCAAAGGTGTGCAAGATGCTCTTTAATATATCCTACAGTATCAAAATACTCCACCAAGATTTCATTCTTTATGTGAAACAAGCACACTCACCTCATTACTATGCATCTCATTAGCATGCAAATCTGCATTTGTCTTTAATAAATGGTGAAGTTATACATGTGCCAAAAATTGTTTATGATTTATCATCAACAATGCTTGATTTGCATACCTATTTTATGTACCTATTTATCGAAGGATATGTAAAAATTTCTCAGGCCAAAAGGGCCTATGAGTGGAAAAAGTTGAAGAAGCTGTGGTATCGGTAAATAATAGCCATGATCAATTTGAAGAAATAGTGTGGGAAGATGTTGCTCGGTGTGAACTTGGATGCTGGTCCCATAGACCACGTACATTTCCTTGCGTGTATCTTGGACTATCCTGATTACAAGTAGATAGTCTTCTACTTGGGCACCTTTTGAGTAACTATCAAATCCAAGGGCTAGCCCTTGGACAGTGTTTGCTTTGCACTTCTGAAAACATGAGTATGCAGAGCTATCTGTTAGCTAAGACTAGTACTGCTGCCTGTATTCTCTCCTTTATTAAGTTATAATCTAGCAAATAATGTTGACCATAAGGGCCCTTCTTTACTTCTGTATTTCCTCTGTAGATCACAATGTCTGATGTATAATAGGAAAATGTGACTACTGACAGTTGAAGGAATTTTTGGTTGTTTTTGTTTTTTTTATTTTTCAAGGTAGGTCTTACTCTAGTCCAGACTGACCTGGAATTCACTAAGTAGTCTCGGGGTGGCCTCGAACTCATGGCAACCCTACTACCTCCACCTCCCAAGTGCTGGGATTAAAGGCGTGTGCCACCATGCCTGGCTAGTTGGGGGAATTTTTAAATAGGTTATTATCTATTTATTTGAGAGAGAGAGAGAGAGAGAAAGAGAGGAGAAACCAGAGGATCCAACATGATCAAGTTGACTCACCAGCTTTATTCATTACTTTTCTCATTTCTGTGACAAAAGCAATGTAAGGAATTTATTTCGGCTTACAGTTCAAGAGGCTACAGTTCATCCTGGTAAGGAAGGCATGGCTGCAAAAACTTAGGTAGCTGGTCCCTGATTGCACAGGCAATCAGGAAGCTGGTGTCCAGGAAGTGGGGCCAGGCTATAAAGCTTCAAGGCCCACCTCCAGTGACCCACTTCCTCCAACAAGAGAATACATTATGAAGATTCTCCAACCTTCTAAAACACCACCAGCAGCTGGGCATCATGTGAAAGAACATGTGCCTAGGGGGAACAATTCATTCAACCCATAGCACCAGCTTTTACTACTTATTCACCTACCTGGAACTTTCCATCTCTAGAGACTCACTTCCTTTACACTGTCACTTCTTGACAACTTCATTATTCTTCATTGAGGTTACAACAGTAACCTAACATCAAAGCCACTCGAAGACTTACACATTCATTCCCCGGGCATCTCATGTTTATGAAACATACATGTGAAAGTTCTATTTGTATTTTTCCCCTGTTTTCATCTGCTTTTTATTACACAGATCGATTCCAGCTAAGAATTGTGAAGAGTAAAGAGAAAATTATTTTTCCCCCTCTATGGGTACACAGAAGAGAAATTAACTCCAACCTGCAGGGTAAAAGAGGTCTTCATGGAAGATGGGTCGTGTGCACATGGCTGAAGGTCAGAGTAAGTGCAGTGATCCCCAGCCTGTCAGAGCCAGCAATGTCATGGGTACACACAGTCCTGGGACACATACAAAGCAGGCCAAGAGAGGCTATGGGGCTATACAATCCTGCCTTTCACAGGGCTGAGAGCCTGTTCTGGGATGGTGGTGATAACCATTCAGCCCTGGATGGGGGTGGGCAGTGAATTATACTCTTTCATTTTCAAGCTTTATTTGAGAAATAGAATGAATGGTGAATGCTGGATTATGGGCAGGAAAAAGGGGAATGAAAGGATCATGTTCAACCAGCTGTTTCCCAGACACTATATGGTTCATGGTCTGACTCATGGCTATTAACATTCTTTCTGTTATACATAATGGATGCCTCCCTTGGGGAACCTCCTTGGGGTTGTATGAGAAGCAGCAAGTCAATATCCTCTGACACAAATAACACAGGTGATGGTCAGTAAGCCCCCTTGCAGATGGCTTGCTCAATGGCCAATAACAAATACAGTCTTGATGTGGGCAGCAGATGCTTCCCTTGCCTAGACAAGGCTGGAGAGAGAGGGGACATCCTGTTCCCAACCTAAAGACCAGCTAAAAGTCAAAAGGTGAAGGAAAATGATAGTTCTGGAGACATGGTGAAATGCTGGGAAGAGTAACAGTCCCCTTAATAAGACATGCACCTAAAGACCCCAAAGCTCCTCCTCCAAGCAGCAGCTTCCTGCTCTCTGTGAAGCCTGCCTGCTTTCGGAGCTCCAACTCAAAGTAGCCCACACTCTACTTCCAGCTCCCTTTGCTGGACACCAGCAAAATTCCTAAGCCTGCTTATTTAGATAGCTGGTCGGTCTTTCTCTCTTTTGTCTTTTCTCTCCTCTCTTTCATTCTTCTTTTTCCTCTCTTATCTTCTCTCAATACAGAAATTCACAGATATTCACTGCTGAGCCCTACCCATTCTGTCATTTCTACCTCAGAAAGTTCAAGTTTTTCTCTTCTTCCTCTTTCCATCTCTCTCCTCCTTGGTAGCATCCAACCAAGATGCCTGGTTTTTCTATTCATTTTACTTCTCTCTCACTCTTTCTCAATCTTTCTCTCTCCTTCTCTCTTTCTGTCCTTTCTGAGTTCTAACTCAATGTAGCTCCCTTCTCCCCCTTTCTCTCTGTCTGTCTAACAGAAAGAAACATATATTTAGTACACTGCAAAGAGCAGTGGGCTCAGCAATGACAAGAGTCTAACCAGCAGCCTGTTTTCTCTATTTAACACCAATAAATTTGTCCTCGACTTCCCTTCTGAGTAAGGTTTTAAGTCCAAGAACCTGCAACAGGGACCCTGTATCACCTGTGACAGAACTTTAAATCACATCTTTTAAAAAAAAACATAGAAGAAATGAAATTGGAGTGTCTCTGAGAGAACCGGAACTATAGGGTGGGCATAGGCATCTTCCCTCCCATGTCTCTCTAGACTTTCTGCCATCTTGGCTTGGAAGAACATGACCTCAGATACATCTTCCTGACAAACCAAGATAGAAAGTCAATGCTACAGAGCTGGAGGGATGCCTTAGCATTTAAGGCGTTTGCTTGCAAAGCCAAAGGACCCAGGTTCAATTCCCCAGGACCCCCGTAAGCATATGCACAAGGTGGAGCATGCAACTGTGGCTGAAGGCCCTGGTGCACCCATTCTCTCTCTCTCTCTCTCTCTCTCTCTCTCTGACTCTCTCAAATAAATAAATAAATAAAACTTTTTTTAAAAAAGAAAGTGAATGCTACAGAAAGAAAAAAATGGAAGAAAGGAAAGAAAACCTGCTTGCAGCTTTTTCATACTTTATATTTTCTACTTCCATAACACCTATTAACAAAGTAAAGCAAGGCAGTATATCTCCTCAAATTTTGCCAAATCTGTGCTCTCTCCTGAACATGTGCCAGAAGATGTCAATTACTTTGTAAGTGAAAAGTTCAACAAGGGATGCAAATGTTGCTAGATTCTTTTTTATTTTCTTGTCTCCTTTCTT
The DNA here is from genome assembly GCA_036365145.1 of Orientallactaga sibirica. Taxonomy (NCBI): domain Eukaryota; kingdom Metazoa; phylum Chordata; class Mammalia; order Rodentia; family Dipodidae; genus Orientallactaga; species Orientallactaga sibirica. The sequence continues at coordinate 6,947,247 of JAEOAD010000027.1, forward strand.
CTTTTCTTTCTGTTTTTGTTTTTATTCATTGGAATGCTCTTAAAATCATTTTCTATTTCACAAGCATTTGTGGTAGAGCAAGAATACTGACTCCTGTCAAGTTCACATAAAATGGAAATTCATGGAAGTCAACCCCTGATGCTGATGGAGAAAGTGATGAGATTCTGCACTGACTCCAGGCATCCTCACGCTCCCACTCTTGTCAGGCCATAGGAGGCTGGAGCTCTGCTTTCTGTTTTTAAGCCAACTGAAGGACTTAAAGGGCGCCTGCCTCCCTGGAGAGGTTCAAGAGTAGAAGCTGAAATTTTTATTATTATTATTATTCTAAGTTTAAGACAGGATAAAAGAGCAATTTAAAAATCATTACTTCTTAACAAGGAACACAGCCATTATTCTGAAGCCCAAATCAAGAATGTAATAGTCAAAAAGACAAAGGAATAGCAGGAAAAAAATGTTAAAACAAATCTCTTTGTAGCCGATAGTGAAAATCTCATTGCAATTCAAAAGAAAAATGGCAATTAAGTAGTTTCTGTTAAGTGTTTATTCTTCACCTTTTATGTGGGTGGCCTTTTAAGTGATTTTCTTTTTCAAGGAAGGGGAGAAAATTCTTTCGCTTTAGCATTTGAACTAAACACTATGCAAATGCAGGCAGCCATCGATTTTAAAATAATAATCGTCTTGATTTTCTAAGCCGATAAACCAACTACTATACACCACTTCCTTTTCAGGCTGTTGTTTGCTTGGCTTATCATAGTTAACTATTGCACTGTGACTCTGCAGGAAGACTGTAATGTAATTAAATCCTATTAACACATCAGGAAGAAAGCCCTTTAATGGGCACACAGGCTTTGAGAGGCAACTCATTTCTGAGCAGATTTAATATCCTTAAATTAAGCAAGTGTGAATGGGAAGATGAATCTTATTAAAAACTTAAATCTGATTATATTTGAAAATTATTGGTTCCTTAATGTAATAAATTATCCAATACAGACTAGAACAAATAATATGTCCTAGCTTCACATAGCTCCACTCTATAACAAGTGACAAAAGAAATTACGTGTGACTGTGGGGCAAAAAGAAAGGTCTTTTTATAAAAGTCATTTTGCATAATGAAATACCTAAATCATTTTAATAAACATTTGGGGGTGTTGTAAATGACAAAGTTGGAGAGGAAATCATTTACCCTATTCAGAAAGGGAGTGTGGAAATAGTGATGCTAATGGGTGTGTGTGTGTGCATGAGTGTGTATCTGTGTGTGTGCGTGTGTGTGTGTGTGTGTGTGTGTGTGTGTGTGTTTAAATTGCCATTCTGGCCAATTTGTTGTAAATTTTGAAAAGAAAAGCTGTGGCTTGTGTTGTTGGTAGCAAATTTCTTTTCCAGAAGGCTAATGCAAATGTAGACCATCTGCCACACATTCTGCTGAGAACGCTGGAGTCACAAACAATGGGCCAACAGTCTCTGCACACGCACACACACATGCGCACGCACACACACACACTCCACAGGCAAGAAAAGTTAGTATTTTCCCCAAAGCTGTACTTGAAAAACCTCCCTTCCTATTCTCACTGGGACCACCAAGCATGCACCACTCTCTTCCCAACCAGCTGGTACCAGGCGGCCCTCCCCGTGCTTAATCTGATGGTGTTCACAAGGAGAAGCCCCCACCCCTAGAGAAGGGTTTCTGTTGAAACTGACTGAAGCAGGAATGGAATGTAAGACCTGTTAAATTATTTAAAACAGACAAATGCTTCACAGTATGTGTTTTAACTTAATCCTACCGTACTGCAGACTGAACACTGCATAGGTTTTATCCTTTTATGACTGGATGCTTTCAGAAGTCTGAGTAGCAGTGTCTTCAGCTAATCTGAAAGCCAATGTCTCGCTGGCAGATGGACATATTAAACAGGATACACCAGGCAAGCGGGCACTGCGGGCAACCTTCATCGCTGAAGCCTGGATCTTCTCAAGTCTGTTTTAGACTCAATCTTACCCTTTCATTCAAGGAAATCCACATGCTTGGTTATCTGCCAAGTATACCCAAATGGCTGGCACAACAACATGACGAGACATTTAAATATTCTTGGGTATTTGGTAATGAGGCAGGAGAAGAAGTACCCTCCGGGGAATAACCAGCACAAGTAATCAAACTTCACCCCAAATTTGCCCCCTGCAGTCTTTTATCCCTGCCTTTGTGGCTCTTCCTACCTTGCTCCCTCCCGTGGGGCTCTCGTGGGAAGCTTCTCCATGCACCAGGCTATACCCTACCTCCCCACCTGAGAAAAGCTGCTTTCACTGGATGGAAAGCAGACGACACGCCCCTCTGTTCCCATATCATGTAGGCCGGCATGGAGATTATCTGGCTTTCCTGGGTTCAGATCCCAGCTTCTTCATTACTGGTGGTGGGTCTGAGGACAAGTTCAGCTGTTTAACTTCTCTATGCCTCAACTGCAAAAGGAGCGCAGAAATAATTTAGCCTTCACCAAAGATCAGCTGGAGGGAGGAATGTGAAGAACTTAGCACATCTCGGGTATGCCACATACTCAGTATGTTTCCTATCATTATCACTATTAGAGTACTTTGAGGATCTTGTCAGCCACCCCCCCCCATTTTCTAATATTAATTTTTCTCTCCCTATATCATCACATGTTTCTGGATCCATGCGTGTTTACATTGTTAACATGGATCACATACCTTAACTATGTGCTTATATACCTTTCCTACTAGACCAAAAGTTCCCCAGAGCTCATCTTTGCAGCCACAAGGCTTATACAGGACCCGATACCTAGATAGTACTTAATATTAGCTAAATAAAAGAATTGATCAATGAATGAATTTAACAAATGCTGGATTGGATTAAGCATGTAAACCAAACCAGGAAGGAGATAAACGGACACGGAGATGGCTGTAGAAAGATGGAAAGGGGCCTTCAAGAAAGGACAAGGATGTAGAAAAACAGAAACTTTTAAAATCTTGTTGGTGCGACTGTGGATTAACGTGGTAACTACGGAAGTGATTTAGAATATCTAACAAAGCTAAGAACATACCTACGTTATGGCTTACAGGTCTTCTATTGAACATGTACTCAACCGAAATGATTGAATATATCCACAAAGAGGCGTCTTCCTTCCAGCCCCTGCCCCCTTCTCTTCTGGCACAACATCAGGTGTGTGTGGATCTCTCCAGCTCTTACCCTGTGCTGCTGGAACACACATGAAACTGGCCTCTAGGCTGGGTGGGGGGAGAGCATAGCATTGTTTCTTGATCTCAACTTTTCTGCTTGCCTCCGCCTTATACTTTGGGGTAACTTTAATCACATGTATGATTTTTCTCAGATCTACCGTGTGGATGCTCTTACCAACTTGCTACCTGCGTAGTTCCTCTAAACTTGGGGTAACCATTGAGTGTGACCCTCTTCATAACTCATTTCCCCTCTGGATCTCTTGGTCTCCACTTTGATACTTTCCCTCTTCAGGAAAGCACATGGTGGATACATGTGTGTTCTTACCGAGTCTCAACATATACATCTAGTTTCTATCCACATACTTGTGGCTCTACTCCAGCAGCTCCTCTGCTTTGATACTTTCCCTCTTCAGGAGAGCACATGATGGATGCCATGTGTGTTCTTTCTGAGTCTTTCTACATACACATCGAAGTTCTACTTTCCATGTGCTTACAACTCTGTTCCAGTCTTTTTTTATTTGGAGAGAGACAGAGGGAGAGGAAGACAGATAGAGATGGGCACGCCAGCAGCCTCTCAGCTGCTGCTGCGAACGAAATCCAGATGCGTGCGCCCCTTGTGGTCAAATGTGGCATTGCGCCCTTGAGTCACTTTGCATCTGGCTAAACATGGGACCTGGAGATTGGAACCACTGGAGATTGAAACCAGCGTTCTTAGGCTTAGGAGGCAGGCGCCTGAACCGCTAAGCCATCTCTCCAGCCCTGTTCCAGTCTTTTTCTAAAGACCTCAATATCTCTCTCTTAAATGAACCTTATAAACTATGTAGTATTTCCACATGAGAGCATGTTTCCTACTTCCTATGTGTTTAGCCTCCCATTAGACCCCAAACTGCATTAAACAAACACCACATTTTGTGATTTCCCCCTAAATATAATAATTCATAATTTATCCTTCATGACTTCATTTTTTTATTCTTTATTAAAAGTAGGACAGAACCCAAAACTTGGGGCTCATAAATTCTGGAAGACCCCTCCTCAACCCTTTGTAACCTTACCATATGCAGCACACATGGAAGACTACCTCAGACTAGCTCACACACTCAAGCTAAGCTCCACTTACTGTCAGCAGCTTTTCTCAATAGCTATCCTACATCCTGGCATCGCTAACATCCTAGGGTCTCCACTGGAGCTCAGGCTTCCTCTCACAGCTTCTAAGCTTCTACCCCTTCAAGGGGTTCCTGTTAGAACCCTGTTACATGTTACCTAGCTTCTTGTTTCTTTTCTCACCATTTTAACTCCAAAACCAGACAGAAACAACTTATGGGAGGAAATCTTTACTTTGACTGATGGCTTCAAAGGGTTTCAGTCCATCATGACGGAGAAAGCATAGTTGAGCAGCTCAGTTTGTGGCAGCAGGAATGTGCGGCAAACTCTCCATATTGTGTTAGACGAGGCATTAGAGAACCAGGGGCAGATATAGCCTTTAAAGCCCATTCCCAAGTAACTTAATTCCACCAGCAAGGCCTACCTCTTCATGGTTCCATACCCCCCACCCCCCAAATAGCACCATTAGCTGTGGAACAAGCCCTCAAAACATGGCCTGTGGGGGACATTTCATTTGCAAACCATAGTAGCTAGCCTCTGGTTGATGGCTGGCCCATGAACCTGGGCTGTCCTGAAGGTTTCTTTATACTCTGCAGATCTCTAGTTTTCTCCACTGTTTTCCTTGCCCAAAGTTTCTGGACAAGAAGAGATAATTTCTAGATCTCAACTCCCAAAAGGCACAACCCTTCTCGTAGTGTTTCCTACATATATACTCAAACGTCGAATGCCTCTTCCTTTTGTTGAAATGACAACTTGTGTCAATAGGACTGAGCATGTTATTATTACAGAGAGACATCCTTACAGCAGTTTAAATCCAACAGCATTTCTTCTCCCCCTCCCTGCCTCCTAAGACATGCATGTACAGGATGCAGACTTGGATGTTGTGTACACAAGGAGCTGCCTCACTTTCCACAGGTCTGCTGATGGACTTGTACTGGGTCTATCACGCTGAACCATCTGGTTACCAACCTAGCACTTATTAGCCGGGAATGAGAGTAAGATTGACTAATACAGTTTACAATAATATACAACTTTAATCTAGTTATTACCATATTGTAAACGCCCAAGTCCTTGATCACAGTGGCTGAACACATCAATTATACATAGTCAGACATAGCCCCATCGAAGGCATATTTCCTTGTGGCCTGTAAGTGGTATCTGACAATGTTCACTGCGCCTTGTCCTTGCATAAATATCTCCATGTCCACTTTTACCAAAGGAACCTCTGGGAATATATTTACACACATCAGACCCCACTCAGGCACACGGATCAGTCTCAGCAACAATGCACCTTCTATGAGCCTCAGACCCTTTATTTGTGGCAGAAACCCAAAACCTCTATAGGACAATAGGCCAGAGATTCAGCCTTGGAGCATAATAACTTACACATGTATCACCAGGTCAGAACTTTAAGGCCTCCAGGTTTTAATGAGTCCAACAAGTGCTAAGTGAGAAACATGGTTTTAAAATGTGGTAGGAGACGCTCTTCTGTCCAGTGAGCACCACAGAAGTGATTGTGCTCAGAGGTGCCCAGTTTCTAAGCTGACCGAGCTGTGCCCACAAGTTTTCTCTTAGCTATGCTGCATTCCAGGAAAATAAGTCCATTGCTCCATAAAGCCTGCTCCTGCCACAGCCAACAGTACTGCCATTAATGTGTCCTCATTCAAGACAAAATAAGCCTTCTTTCCACACCTGGTTATACAAGGTGGACCACAAAATGTCCTTCTATAATGTTATGAGGAGGGTCTCACATGTACACACACATCAAGACATACACCCAATTATTTCTTACACTTTATATACACACACATAGCATTTCTTTAGAAGAAAGGAGGCATATGTTTCCATATCAGTAATAATAAGGGGAACATCCCTATTTTAATGGCAATTAAGCCCTAAGAAAATGAACTATTAATTTTAAAACCAAGCAAAGCTACTACACTCATTATCAATGCCAGTGTACATTCTGTTCAACTCAGTGTCAGTGTCAGATGGAGGAGTTATTAGGACAAATTTCAAGAGAAACTGACTAAACACACTCCCTCTATATTTCTTAAGTACACTCATTCCCTGTAAAACCCCATCCCACCCCAAGACTGCACCCACATCTGTACTTCTCATATACTCCATCCCATATTCCCATCACTCTCTTCAGAGCTGTGCCAAGGGCTGTCTTATGGGTGGTTCCCCAAGTTCTGCACTTCTGCCACAGCAGGAGGATGCAGAAATGTTGTAGTGTCTTATAACTAAGACCTCAGCATGGAGCTGGAGAGATGGCTTAGCAGTTAAGGCGCTTGCCTGTGAAGCCTAAGGACCCAGATTCAATTCTCCAGGTCCCACATCAGCCAGATGCACATGGTGGCACATGGGTTTGGAGTTCATTTGCAGTGACTAGAGGCTATTGCATACCCATTCTCCTTCTCTCTCTCTCTCTCTCTCTCTCTCTCTCTCTCTCTCTCTCTCTTTCTCTACCTCTCTCTGTCTCTAATAAAAAAGTAAAACTTAATCTTAAAAAAAAAAAAAAAAAGATTTCACTGGGCATGGTGGCGTTGGGAGGCAGAGGTAAGAGGATCACAGTGAGTTCAAGGCCAAAAATAAAAAAGGATTTCTGCATGGTCAAATCACCTAATGTTGGCTGTTCTTTGTCTTAAAGAAGACCTCATCCCAGGACATCTGCTAGTCACCAGCACTGTTCCTGATTCTCTTGTGTCACTGATCAAGAAAGTGCTTTACATTCAGTTTAACCAAATCCTGCCTCTATCAAAAATCAGGATAAGGGGCTAGAGAGATTGCTTAGCAGTTAAAGATTCTTAGCAGTTAAAGGTTCTTGTTTGCAAAGCCTGATGGCCCAGGTTTGATTCCCCAGCACCTACCTAAATCCAGATGCACAAAGTGGAGCATGCACCTGGAGTTCATTTGCAGTGGCAAGAAGCCCTAGAGCACCCACACTCTCTCACTCTCTCCCTGCTGTCTTTGCCTCTTTCTGTCATTCTCTGTCTCAAATAAATAAGTTAAAATACTTTTCTACAAATGAGGATAATTAGAATATAGAGGTTCCTGAACCCTACATATGTTTTTTTTTCTTTTCCTTGCATACATATAAGATTTAACTTGTAAGGCAAAGTAAAAGATTAATAATATAACTAATAATAAACTAAAGCAGTGACAATAGTATACTATAATAAAAATTATGTAAAACATGATTTTTTTTCACACCCCAGTTGATTGTAGGTAACTGAAACAGTGAATAAGGGAGAAACTACACTCAATGGGTATCCACTAAGCAGAAATCATACTTAGCTTTGACCCAAGCACTATGCATCCTGGGCATAGAAGTAGTTCTTCCCACACTCCTTCCAACCATCTTTTTCCAGGGCTAACATCTGGGAACTCTCCAATGAACCCTCAACACTGTGAGCTCTGGAGATCCACTGCCTTTGAAGCTTTAAGTTTAAAATTTGAAACTATCAGTAAAGGTATTTTTTTAAAATAAATCAATTTCACTTACCATATAATCCAATAAATGCTCTTTTCTTCCTGTCTTGTCTTATCACACATGTTGTAGTCATTTAATCACTTGCCTGTTCTTTGATGGATCAAAGGCATAATTCTTATGGTGTAGATGTGAAATAAATGTTAGTGAAAGAAAGCATGAAGCAAATGACTAGCCAGCTACATCAGCCTCAGAGCCACTCCAGAGCAAGCCATTCTGCCTGCTGGTCACATCTCATCCTCCTTTCTCATGATTTTTTTTTCTTTAAAAGTCTCTGTGCTCTTGCCACTAACTTTAACAACTGAAAATGTCAATGTCCTCACTTGTGTGTCTTTTGATCAACATGTTCTAGCTATGCTTACTCTCTTTCAAGCCCCCCAAACATGCATGTTCAACTCAGGCTCTCCACTCCGATATCTTTTCTTCTGGTCAGCGCTCACCATTCAGGTTTCAATTCACAACTCCTTTCTTCATTGTTTCTCTATACCTAATTGGGGACCCAAATACATAGCAGTTCTATAGTTCTGATAAATGTAACTACATAATTATAATAATCCATTTACGGCTGGTTTCTCTCATTAGACGGTAAATTCTTTGAGGAATTTCTAACAATAAGGTCAACCAAGCTAATGTGGATAAACTCCTCTCCTATAAACCCCAAAGCTGCTTGATAATTTTTTATTGTTTTTTTATTTGAGAGACAGAGAGAGAAAAAGGTAGAAAGGAAAAGAGAGAGAGAGAGAGAGAGAGAGAGGTGATGGGCATGCTAGGGCCTCCAGCAGTTGCAAACAAACTCCAGACTCATGTGCCACCTTGAGCATCTGGTTTACATGGGTCCTGGGGAACTGAACCTTTGGCTTTTCAGGCAAGTGCCTTAACTGCTAAGCCATCACTGCAGCCCTTTAAAATTTATTATTTTATTGATTGAAGAGAGAGAAAGTTGATTAAATTTTAGTTATCAATTCCAACTCAGAAAAAGGAAATAGAAATTCATGAGCAATATGAGAAGATTAAAGGTGCTTTTTTACAAAGCTTGCCAGCCTGGAGATCAATTCCCTGGCATCCACATAAAGCCAGATACATAAAGTAGAGCATGTGTCTGGAGTTCATATGCAGTGGTAGCAGGCCCTTGTGTGCCCATTCTCTCTCTCTCTCTCTCTCTCTCTCTCTCTCAATCTCTCTCTCTCTCCCTGTCTTTCAAATAAAAAATAAAAATATTTTAAAAACAGAGATTAATGAGCATTAGAAAAGGTGAACTATTAAAGTTTATTTTAAAAAAGTAGAGCAATAAGCAAAATAAAATAACAAAAGCAAAAGGCCTTCAGGGAAGAAAAGTAGGTTCAGTTTTGTTAGATTCTTAGGCTATATGTGAATTAGTGTCATATCCCTGAAAACTAGACTATGAATCACAACATTAATCATATATTTCTTTCTTTCTTTCTCCCTTCTTCTTTTTTTCTTTCCTTCTTTTTCTTTCCATCTATCTTTCTCTCTCTCTTTCCTTCCTTCCTTCCTTCCTTCCTTCCTTCCTTCCTTCCTTCCTTCCTTCCTTCCTTCCTTCCTTCCTTCTACTTTCCTGTTTGGGGGAAGGGTGTTTTGTTTTGAGACAGAATTTTGCAATGTGGATGACCTGAAATTCTTCTTAATTTTCCTGTCTCTGCCTCCTGAGTGCTACCATTACAGGCATGCGCTCCACACTAGCTTAATTATACTTTAAAAATATTTATTTATTTGAGATAAAGAGGGAGAAAGAGGCAGATAAAGAGAGAGAAAAGAGAATGGGCATGCCAGGGCCTTCAGCCACTGCAAACAACTCCAGACTCATGTGCCACCTGTGCATCTGGCTTATGTGGGTCCTAGAGAATCAAACCTGGGTTCTTTGACTTTGCAAGCAAGTGCCTTAACTGCTAAGCCATCTTTCCAGATCTTAATTATACATTTTAATGCTAATATATCATTATACAATATAACTTATATAAAACAAGCATATTTGTTGTATTTTATTTTTTGTTTGTTTATTTGCAAGTGTGTGGGTGGATGCAAACAAATACCAGGTGTTTGTGCCACTTTTTGTATCTGGCTTCATGTGGGTATAAGGGATTTGAACCTGGGTCAACAGGCTTTTCAAATAAGCATTTTTAACTATTGAGCCATCTCTAAAGGCTTCTTTTTAAAATTTTGTCATATTTATTGACAATTTTATTCATGCATGTAATATATTTCGATCATAATCACCTCCTATTACCTCATCTTTTCCCTGTCCCATTGAACCTCTTATTCTTCCTAGCTAGTCCCTCTTCTAGTTTGATGGCTTGTGGGGTTGGGGGACCCACTGGGGTTAATTAGGGTTGCTGCATGAGCATGGTGAGAGATTTATTTGCCAACACACCACTGAAGAAAATGTCTCTACTCCCAGCAACCTTTAACTGTCACTCCCCGGGTAGAAATGGAGACTTCCAGTATCTATGATGATATGACTTGCATAGTAACACAACTACTTTGGGCTCAAGAATGCATGGGCATGTCCTGCCCTGAAGACAGGGTTTTCCAAAAATCTTCCCTAACCTCTGGCTCTTGTATTCTTTCTACCCTGTCTTCTGCAACATTCCCTGAGCCTTGGAGGGGAGTGATACAGATATCTCATCTAGTGCTCAGCACTCCAAAGTGAAATGAGCATATTTCTTGAGAGATACAAAGTACCAAAACCCACTGAAGAAAAAAATAAATACCTTGAATAGGCCTCTTGCAAGTATTATAAATAAAGTTGGAACCTTCCCATATTGAAAACCCCAGACCCTTAAAGTTTCATTAATTCATTCATTAATACCAAGCATTTAATCAGAACATCACGCCAATTGTACATAAATCCCCAAAACATTTCAGAGGAGGCAGTACTGCTTATTTTATCACTGCTATTAGCGAAGAGGAGAGAGAGAGAGAGAGAACAAGAACCAATTCTTCATGTACCCATGAAGACAAGTGAATTTCTTAACAAACTTTTAAATAATTGAAACTAGTAATATATTCAAAGATAATAAACTGTGACCAATGTGATTTATCCCAGATATGCAGGGTTTACTTAACATGGAAAAATGTATTAACATAATTCACCGTATCAGTAGACTAAAGAAAAGCCATATGACCATCTAACTAGATGCTGAAAATGAATTTAGCAAATTCAATATCCACTCCTGATTTTAATAAAATAAACTTTCAATGCTTATGAAGAAAGGGAATTTCTTTAAGTGGGATAGAGGACATCTACGGAAAAGATACCATAGCTTCTACTTGATAGTTTAAGTTTTTTTCCTCCTATGATCACAACAAAGCAAAGATGTCTTTTCTTACATTTTCTCTTCAACATAATATTGAAAATCTCAACAAATTTAATAAAACAAGAAAACTTTAGGAAGAAAGGTCACTGAAATCAAGGTGTAAAACTGTTATCAGAGAATATGATTGTCTTTGCAGAAAATCCAAAGGATCATTTTCCAGTTTTATTTATTTTATTTTTTTTCTTTTTGGGAGGTAAGGTTTCACTCTAGCCCAGGCTGACCTGGAATTGATTAGATAGTCTCAGGGTGACCTCAAACTCACAGTAACCTTCCTACTTCTGCCTACTAAGTGCTGGGATTAAAGGTGTATGCCACCACACCAGTGTCTAAAAGCTACTAAAGGTAATAATTGGATTTTATAAGACTGTTGTATATAAGATTAAAAATCAGTTGCATTTCAACACGTGAATAATACAGCAGTTTTGTAAAGAATTAAACACACATAGTACATGGCTCAGATATACCATTCCTATGAATTTACTTAAGAAACTCAATCATGCAATCTGACTATGCAAAAACTTATGTGATAGTTTGAATGTAGAGCATCCTCCAGAGCCTCAAGTGTTTGTGATTAACCTCCTACTTAGTACCCAACTAGGAGAGCCTTTGGGAGGTGGAGCTTTGCTGGAGAAGGTGGTCCACTGAGGGGAAGGCTTGAAGTTTACTAGTTCAGCCCACTAGGTGTTCAGAGCCAGATCATTCTTGCTGCTTCCTCCCAGCGGACATAACAAGATGGGAAGCCCAGCCTCTGCTCTGCCATACTTTACACACCAAGGTAAAACTTGCCCCTGAAAATATAAGCTAAAATAAAACTTTTCATCCCATCAGCTGCTTCTGGCCAGGTGATTTGTCCCAACAACAAGAAGGTAACTGCTACAACTTATCAATGAGTATTTGCAGAAATTATATTTGTACCAGTCCAAACTGAATACTATCTAGGTGCTCACCAATAGGTGAACAGATAAATAAATTATCACAGGGCTATACTCTGTCAAAAGCAGCAGATTTTTTCTTACATTATAAGTAGTATAACAAAATAATAAAATCCATGAATCTCAAAATTATTTGTCTGAAGGAAGAAAACCAAGAGTACACATTTCGTTAGTATATTTCTATTTATATAAAACTTGAGAAAATGGAATGCTTTCTATAATGACAGAAAGTAATTCAAAGTTCTCTATGGATGATGGAGAGTGGTAGAGAAGAGGTGAGAAAGACAGAAAGGAATTTGAAAGATGCAGAAGAAAATTTTTGGAGGTAATGACCATCAACTCTTTTGAGTACAGTGATGGTTTGATGGGTATATACATACTAGCCAAAATTTGCCAAAATAAATATGTGTTCAGTTTATTGTAGATGAAATAAATATCAATATAGCTATTAAAGAGAATAATTAAAAGAATGGAAAAGATGGTTAAGTAAGTCAGTGAATTTTAAAATACTTAAATGTTAAGAAATTTCAAATTGGAGCTGGAGAGATGGCTTAGTGGTTAAGGTGCTTGCCTGTGAAGCCTAAAGGGCCAATGTTAGACTCTCCAGATCCCACATAAGCCAGACGCACAAAACATGGGGAAAGCACAAGGTGCCACGTGCCCACTGGGTGCACAAGCCTCTGGGGTTCAGTTGTAGAGGCTGAGGTCCTGGCATGCCAATCTCTCTCTCTCTCTCTCTCTCTCTCTCTCTCGTCTGTCTCTCTGTCTCTCTTTTTCTCTGTCTGTCTCTTTCTCTATATAAAATTTAAAAAATTAAAAAGAAAGCAGACTACTTCCATCAGAAAATAACACATGTGAACTGTTTAGAAAGGGCAAAAAAAAAGTCATTGAAGTGACAACTGACATAGGTAAAACTATGAAAAATATAAAAGAGCCATTAGATGGTTTGAAGAGGGCTTGGGGGCATAAGATATATCTCAGCATTTCAGGAAAGAAGATGGCATGGAGTGGGTAAATGGTAACATTTGCCCATATAATGGCTGAAAATTTTCCAGTTAATTTAAAATTGAAGAATCACACCAATAAGGAGAAGCATATAGAGAAAATAACAGGCAATTCAGAAAATCTTGTATCTACCTCCTATTGTTAGCTGTAGAGTGTCTGCCAAACACCCATGTGTTAAGGAGGCACCTGGTCCTTGGCCCATGGATTCTGTGGAAACTATTAACATAGGAGGCCTAGGGGAAGGTTCTACGGTATTTGGGCATGCCTTCAAAGGGGATTCTAGAATGTTTGTCTATTTTTCTTTCTCTGTGTTTCCCAGCCACCATGACTTAAGCAGCTTCTTCTGCTGACAGCTTCTCCCATGATGCACTGCTCCACCACAGCCCCAAAGCAATAGGACCAATCAACTATGAATGAAACCCACAAAACTGAGAGCCAGCTAAACCATGCTCCTTTTTAAGTGGATCATCTCAGTTATTTTGAAAAAGTAACACAAAATTAACTAAGTCATTAGCTAATAAATTAGTAAGAATCAAGTTTAAAGAAAACTTTCTAAATTAAAGCAGAGAAAAAGCCCTTGGTGAAAGGGCATCTTTCATTCAGAAGAAAATCAAGGGATGGAGAGATGGCTCACGTGTTAAAGGAGGTTGCTTGCAAAGCCTGATGGCCTGGGTTCAAGTCCTCAGTATCCATGTAAAGCCAGATGCACAAAGTGGTGCATACATTTGGAGTTCATTTGCAATAGCAGGAGGCTGTGTTGTGTCTATACTTTCTTTATCTTTCTCTCGCGCTCTCTTTGTCTCAAATGAATAAAAAATTACTTTTGAGGGCCTGGAGAGATGGATTAGCAGTTAAACACTTGCCTGTGAAGACTAAGGACCCCAGTTTGAGGCTTTATTCCCCAGGACCCATGTAAGCCAGATGCACAAGGTAGCACATGCACCTGGAGTTCATTTGCAGTGGCTGGAGGCCCTGGCACACCCATTCTCTCTCTATCAATCTGCCTCTTTCTCTCTCTGTCCGTCACTCTCGAATAAAAAAATAAAAATAAAAAATAAATAAAAATAAACTATTTTTGAAAAAGAAAGAAAATCAAGTTAATGAGAAATTAGAGGATTTCAAGAAATAATAGTGACAGAAGAAATTGACAATGTGTCAGTACTTCTAAATAATCATAAACTGAAATTGCAAGAAAAGAGACAAACAACAGTTAATATTGAACAGTTAAAAACATAATGGAAACTAAACACTAGTTAATGCTAATATGGAATTAATTACATGCTTATTACTACATGGAAACTAAGAGAACAGAGGCCACGAATAAGCTACTGTAAATTCCACAAGTTTATGGAAGAAAAAGAAGCACAAATATACAGATGAATTTTAGATTCGTTACTATTCATTCAAAAAGTCATAAAATGTGGGCTGGAGAGATGGCTTAGCACTTAAGGCACTTGCCTGCAAAGCTTAAGGACCCAGGTTCAATTCCCACATACCCATGTAAGCTAAATGCACATAGTGGCCCATGCATCTGAAGTTTGTCTGCAGTGGCTAGAGGCCCTGGTGTGTCCATTCATCCTTCCCGCTGTAATAAGTAAATCAAATAAAAAGTCATAAAATTCATAAACATAACTACCCAAAGAATAGTCGTATGGAAGCCAAGTCTGATATACTGTTGATACAGAGTGCTTGCTGAAGTTAAACAACTATATTTTACATTTCACACACTATCTGTACACTTTTAGTGTGATGTTACATTCATTATTAAGCTTCATAACTGCACGGACTGTCCTTAGAAACAGACCCAGTAGGATACGCAGTTGTATCGCAGAATCTTGCTACTTAATCCAGCATAGGCGGTCAGGCAATACAGAGCATAATAGAGAAGCTCGGGAGTGAGACCTAGTGAGTGTAAATCCCAGCTCCAACATTGATTAGCTGAATGATTTGGGGTCAGTTACTTAATGTCTAATTATCTTAGTTGCCTTAGCAATGCTACTATCCGTAAGTGTTGTCATTGCTTAATAGTGTAATTCATAAATGAAGTGTCTCTTAAAGTGACTATTTCTACACCATCTGATAAGGCCATCATGGGCCAGGGACGAAGGCTTTAACACACTATACTAGTTGATATAGTGTTTTCTGAATTGGCTATTATTTTCTCGCTACATTTCTTTTTATTGGTGTGATCCTTCAATTTTCAATTCACTTATTTCTTTAATCCTGCAAAAACTCATAAGAGGCAGTCAGTGAATGGTAGTTTATATCATTTGTGCATTTCTATATCTTTCCTGGGACATGTTGACAATTTATGAAAATAAGTCCCTGTCCTAGAGTAGCAGCTGTCTCCTGAAAAGTCCATAAGTGTGACCTATGACTTAGAATTTAAGACAGTGAATTCTGTCCAACCAGAAGCTTGAACCTCACACACAATACACCAAGGAAGGGGCTGGAATCACAGAATCCTTGATATCTAGATTCAACTTCAAGGCTTGAAGCTCAATTTCCTGACTACACAGGTTTCTCATTTACCACTAACCACTAACACAGAGTTGGCAAAATAGGGCAGGAACCATGTGACATTACCAGTACACCCATACCACTAATTTCATCAAAGGAAGGCTGCATGTTTCTCTACCCATACAGTTTTCATACCCACAACATCCTGTCCTGCTCCATTGCTCTGTACTACTCTGGGATTGAATGGAGCATGCTGAGCCTGCACCTGCCACTATACTGACCTCCAGAATCATTACCCCATGAGCCCTGCTTCAGCCGGTTTCCTGTGAGTCGTGCTAAGCCATTTGCCCTTGTCTAGATGAAAACTCACTGAGTGCACATAATACAGATTGGACTCTACAGATTCTGCCCTTATGAGTTGTAACCTACCTTTCCTGACACACTGCCGGCATCTACCCACCTTGAGACCTTTTCAGGGATGCACAATGATGTCATCTTTCTTCTACTTTATATAACAACACAGAGATGTCTTCACACACACAAAGTTTCTAGTGTATTCTATATCTACTACCACCTTTTCCTGGCCAACTACTTTTAATTTTACACTATGACTAAGTTTCATTCATAGGAATCAAGGAAAGTGAAATTCCTCTCCTCCAGGGAGATGGAAAGGAAGGATCAGGACAGAAAAAATGGCAAAGCACCCTAAAAAAGAATCTTTAACAGAGGTGACCCTGCATTGGGTACTGTGTCATTACAATACAGCTATCTAGGGAAATGACCATGAAAATCGGGAAGAAATCTATTAACCTTAACCTAACAGTCTCTAAGTGTCCATTATAGCCATGTGGTGAACCAATTAGTGAATCATCAATCAATATTAAATGTTCATTCGTAAAATTATTCAGGAAATTACTCCAAATGCAAGATTTGTGATATCGGTCTCTGATGTGATTTGGATAGTATGACTCCACAAGAACAGGTAAAAATAGACAAATAGAATTCACCAAACTAAAAGGCCCTGCCTAGCAAAGCACACAACTAACAGAATAAAAAGACAACCCTCAAAGAAGGGAAAAATATTTCTAAATCATCCATTGACAATGGGGTTATGTCCAAACAGATAAGAAACACGAAGTATCAACACCCAGAAAACAACCTCACTTACAAATAGGCAAAGGGCAAGGCCCTTGGTTTCCCTTGAGAAACATATAGTAAGACCCTTATTGCTGAAGACCTCACTTGCCTGAGCAGCAAGGTCACTGAGAAATCAAGCTGGTGCTAAGCAGGAAATCTTCTCCTTGTAGACCAACCAACTGAAAGCTGGAAAAAGCTGCACTGCATGCAGCCATATGGGAGACAGAAATCAACAGTGGTGAAAACAGTGGACACTGGAAACCTCAAGTTTGGCCAGACGGCCAAATGACCGAACGGGTACAATAGTGGCATGTCTGCTCTTAGGGAAACCAACTGCTCCATAATTGGACTGAAGGCCCGCTCTATGGGAGGGAATACATGCCTGGTACTGAAAAAACTATTCAAAAGTCTATGGCAGGGGAGGTCATGAGCCTTAGGTGTATAAATCCTGCTCTTGTCTGGCTAAATGTATGTATTCTTCCCACCAAACTGCCCTGAAAGCACTACACTTAATGTTCATATTCACATATTAATGCTACTTTCACTTCTGGTTAGAGAAGCTTCTCTTTTCAGATGGTGATGACCATTGGGATGACTCAAAAGGCAACATAGTGCTAAGAAGAAGGGATGGAGGAGTGTCCAGCACTGAAACATCTCTATCACACCCTCCAAGGCTCAGGGTCCATTGCGAAAGTAGTGGCGGAAAGAATGTAAGAGCCAAAGGAAGGGATACGACTCCTTACAATGCAACTCTCCAGACAGAAATTGGCCTTGATATCCATGACCTCACAGTGCCTAGCAATACCTTCACAAGACCCTCATAATAGGAGACAAAGTGATGACATCAAATTAAAAGAGAGACTAATGGAGACAGGGAGGGTATATGATGGAGAGTGGAGTTCTGAAGGGGAATGGGAGGAGATGAGGGAAATATCAAGGTCTGTAAGTATAGAAATTGTCAATAAAAAATGAAATCTAAAAAAAAATTAGGCAAAGTGGGCTGGAGAGATGGTTTAGTGGTTAAGGCACTTATCTGCAAAGCCTAAGGATCCAGATTCAATTCCTCAGAACCCACATAAGCCAGAGACACAAGGTGACTCATGCAGCCAAGTTGGTGCATGCAATCTGAAGTTTGATTGCAGTGGCTGGAGGCCCTGGCATACCAATTCTCTTTCTCTCACTCTCACTTTCTCTCTCTTAAAAAAAATGGGCAAAGAATGAGAACCAATAGTTCCCATAATACTAAGGTCAACAAATACATGAAAAACAAATTCAATTTGAATCATCTTAGAAAGGGAAATTAAAACTACAGTGAGATTTCACCTCACACTTGGTAAACTAAAAAGAGATATTACCTCACACTTGGCAAGAATATGGGGAGAAGGAACTTTTTAAATTTTTATTTATTTTCACTTATTCATTTATGAGAGAGAGCAAGAGAGGCAGATAGAGACAGAGAATGGGCACATTGGGGCCTGTGGTCACTGCAAAGGAGCTCCAGAAGCAAGTGCCACCGTGTGCATCTGGATCTACATGGATATTGGGGAATTGATTCCAGAGCCTCAGGCTTTGCAGTCAAGCACCTTAACTGCTTAGCCATCTCTCCAGCCCAAAAGGAACTTTTACACAGACTGTTGGAATACAAACAGAAGCCAGCATGGAAGTTCTTCAAAGAACTCAAAGGGAAACCAACATATGACCCAGTGCCCCACTCCTCTGTTTATAATCAAAAGAATCAGCCTACCTCGGGGAGACAGTGCACCCAAGTATATTACAGCATTGTTCACTGTAGCCTAGATGCCTATTAACAAATAAGACATAGTATATATGCAAAAAGTTTAAAAACTCGACTTGAACAAGGAGAGAAGAGAACGGTGGTTTCCGTAAATTAAAGTGGAGGAAAGATGTAAAGGGAAGATGTCCGTCAAAACGTCAAAGGTTCGATTACACCAGAAATACTGACGGGGACACCCCATGATGAAGTTTCCACAAAGTCTTCATCCATGAGAGGATGGGACCTTGTGGTGATACAGCTGTTTGGGAGTCACCTGCACACCTATAAGTATGCCCAATGGACTCATTCATTTGCCCAAAAAGTAACAATTTCTGTCCAAGTATTATGTAGAATGGTAACTGCAGTTAACAAGACTGTACCATATATTTCAAAAGCGCTGAAAGAAATCTTAAATATTCTCACTGCAAAGAAATGATAAATATTTAAGGTAGTAGATATGTGAGTTGGTCATCCCACAATGCATCAAAACATCACTCTTAGTCCCATAAACATAAAAATAAAATTTTCCAGGTGTGGTGGCACATGCCTTTAATCCTAGTACTCGAGAGGCAGAGGTAGGAGGATCGCCATGAGTTGAGGCCAGCCTGAGAGTACATAGCGAATTCCAGGTCAGCCTGGGCTAGACTGAGACCCTACCTCGGAAAATCAAAAAATATAATAAAAGGAAACCTAAAAGCCATAAATAGGGCTGGGGAGATGGCTTAACAATTAAGATCATTTATCACTTAAGTATGAGGTTCTCTCAGGTCTCTTGAGGCAAAAATTGGCAAGTTCAAATCCCCAAAACCCATGTTAAATGAATGCTTGGCATGGCTATACACATTTATAATGTCAGTCCATCATGGGTGGAGATAGGAGACTCTCTGGAGCTCACTAATGCATAACAGCTCCAGGGGGAAGGTGAGACCTTGTCTTAAGGAAATAAGTAATACAGAGAAGGATATACAAATTCTCCTCTGGCCTCCACATCCAAACACATAGAATGCCTATCTAGACACACATATATCCATACATCGCACATCACAGGCACCACCTGGGTGATTTAAAATAGACAGTTAATCCATTATGGGTTTTTTGAGGTAGGGTCTTGTTCTAGCACAGGCTGACCTGGAATTCACTATATGATCTGAGGGTGGCCTTAAACTCACAATGATCCTCCTACCTCTGCCTCCTGAGTGCTGGGTTTAAAGGAGTGCACCACCATATCTGGCTTCAATATTATTTCTTTAACCCTGCATGGTAGATTTACTTCTTTAACAAAGAGTTCAAATATATATAGGAGGTTGGAGCCTTTTCTACTGTGGCAATAAAGACCCATCAGGGAATCACTACACAGAGAATTATAGTTAGCTGTTCTGCTTCCATTCACTCCACAAATGCACACTGCGCATCAAGCACTAGACCCAGCACCAATAGACAGAGCATGGAGACTCTGTGTGTGCTTCCCTAAGAAACAAGGAGTACCTGTATTGTCGAGAGAGAAAAACACAGCAAGATTGCTGACTTCAGAGAATGAGTCAGCACTAGGCAGATCCAGAGAGCAGAGTTCATCAATAATGTAGCACAAGGCGTCAAGGTGAAGGTGTATGCCAGCGCTAAGGACCCCAAAGACGGACTTACAGCCAAGCTAGGCTACAGAACTGCCTGAAAATTGCCTCTCTACTTACTTAAACCTGTGTTTACAAAAGCTAGTAGCTGTTCCTTGGCCTTGAACAAAACCTCTGACCTGATGACCAGGGGGATCTGTCTGTAAATCTTCACTCCCATACAAAATCTACCTGCTAACTTTGAGATAACAGAAGTTAGACAAACAAAAAAAGTGCCTTTTAAAGAAATCAACTATTTTGTGTCATGATAAAACTCTCCCCTTGACTCCTCTGAGGGCTTGTCTATTGCATCCTCCACACACTCTATGTTCCCCATCAATTATCAAAATTTACTAATGCATGAGTTATTTAGCCTGATAAGTTCTTATGGAAACAAGGGAACGCAGTTTTTTAAAATCTGCCAAAATCTGCCATTCCCTTCCCTTGGAAACACAGAGAGTGAATTCTTCTGGTTTCTTAGATGGATGACAGATTTTGATCTAATTAATCCAGAGCCCTGTGTATAGAAATGACTGCAAAGCAAACATATCTATTAACAAAAAAAGCAGTGATTACTGGTTGGCACTGGGCCAGTAGCTCTCCATAAGCAACGAACTGATGCCTACAACTGTCTCTGTGCCATATGGGTTCTGCTGTTGCAATGAATTTGATCCAATGAAAGGTTAAGGGATGTTAAATTTAACTGGGGCTTAATTGATACTGGTATGAAGTTCTAAATAAAGAAACAGTGTGTGCGCTACCACAAACAAGTAACACGTCAGCCTCTCTCCTCCCAGCGTGCTGTCAACTCAGTCACAGACATTCACTCAAATGAGCTTTCAAACTCAACTTTCTTTACTATGATTTTTCTGGGAAGTTGGGCTACAGGTTTATTAGTAGCTGCATGGAGCTGACTGTTATACTGTGTGTGTACATGTGGCCATGTGTGTGAGGATGAGTATACATGTTCTATAATGTGTGGAGGTCAGAGGACCATTTTGGGGGTCAGTCCTAGCTTTTCCATCTCATCTGCAGCAGGGTTTCTCTGGATCCCCCCTCTGCTGTTATTTGCTGCACTCTCCATGAACTTCTGGTAAAGTCACCTGTCTCTGCCTACCACTTCAATGCCAGCATCAGCATGCTTGGGTTACAGAAGCCCATCCTGGCCTCCAGATTTTTTTCATGGGGTGTGAGGATCAAACTCAGGTACTCTGGATAGAGTGTTAAGCATATTATCCATTGAGCCATCCTCCCTAATCCCTGAATGTTATATCCTTAATGTTTGTAAATATTCTCTATCACAGAGTCATTGCTTAAACCAGACATGAAAAACACTCGAGTTCTTTTTATCTCCTGCTCAGATAATGGCCCCTGGATGGCCAAGTGAAAAGTCATAAGGCCATTTTTTAACGTCATACTCTTGGGTCCCCTTTCCCTCACCGCCATCCCACTGAGGGCCTCCTCAATGGAGCTATTGGTAATTACTAGTGGGGTCATGAAGGCCCCACTCAGTCTCTGTGAGGGGAGGGGACAATGCCTTAGGACATTCCTACCCACACTGCTGCTCTTACAATCTTTCCACCCCTTCTTCTGCAATGTCTCCTAAGACTTGGCAGGCATGTTAGAAATATTAACGTTGAGTTCTCTATTGCCTCTGGATTTCTGTCATAAAGGCATTGTGACTGCTCCAAATTTCTTATCCTCCACCCATCTACATAAACAAATTCTTAAATATCTTTCATATGAGTCCATTACTCTCTCACTACCAACTACCAAACCCTAGTCGTCTTTCACCTGAATGACAGCTGTCTCCTAGCCAGATTGCCCATCTATCTAGAATTCCTAACTGCTGCACACTCCTTATTAAGAACCCCTGGGTGGGACTCAGTATCTGACTTTGGATTCTGACTTTGAGGAATTGAACTTAACCCACCTGCCCTGGGCATCCAGTATCACCAGCGGCACTGTCATTTCACTAACCAGTGAATTCACTTGTGTCTCTGTCAGAGCTGTTCTCTCTTCCTCTCTGAGAAACTTCTCTTGCCCTCAAGCAGAGCCCATCCCCCTTTCTGCACTCCTCCGGCTCCTTGTTCATCACATGGGATGATTTGCTGATCTGATGCATGATGCATCAGAGCTGTGTTTATATCTTTCTATCCATCTCAATTATGAGGCCCTAGCATTCATATTCATCTCTGTTATGAGAAATCATGCCACTCATCTTGATGCCGCTCGGTTTCCCACAGCACTGGGCCTGACTCTCAGGGTAGAATGGTTTCTTCACAGAGAGGCACAACAAAGGCATGTGGGTAGGCTAATTGCAGTCCCATTAACAACGGCAACTCACCCACAATATGAGAAGAGACAATATCTGTTCTCCATCCAGAAGTTGGACCCAGTTTCAAACAGGTGTGTTTCTTACCAATTAACAGTGACAAAAACTAATGGCTACTGAGTATTCCATTCTGCTAAGTACTTTCCCATCATTTTTTTGTTTATTACTCACACAAGCCCACTGGGTAAGAAGTTCTCTCTCTAGATTTAGTTCTCTGGGATAGAATTTGACACACTTTATCTGAACTATAAATATCTTTAATGAACAAATAATATAGGTACTATATCACTATATAACAGATAAAGAAACTGAGATGCAAAGA
Organism: Orientallactaga sibirica; assembly: GCA_036365145.1. Lineage (NCBI taxonomy): Eukaryota > Metazoa > Chordata > Mammalia > Rodentia > Dipodidae > Orientallactaga > Orientallactaga sibirica. The sequence continues at coordinate 6,969,928 of JAEOAD010000027.1, forward strand.
AGTTAAAGAAGTTATCCAAGTGCTATGAACCTAACTAAGGCCCTCAAAATTGTTGTTGTGCCCCTAACCCCCAATGATGCTGTTATTTAGAGATAGTGTTTGTAAGAGGCAAATCAGATAGAATAAGTGGTCGAAAGAGTGACAAGGGTTTTCTAGAATTGATACTTAAGAGAAGAAAGAGGAGAAGCATGGAGGGGAATAGATGTATGTATATATATATATATATATATATATATATATATATATATATATATATATATATATAGAGAGAGAGAGAGAGAGAGAGAGAGAGAGAGAATATACACATATATATGTGCATACATACACACACATATATGGGACAGTTGCATGTATCATGAAATGCCAATGTCATACTAGCTCACAGCAGTAAGAGAGCCAATGGTGACCCAAAAGGAGGTCAGAGCATTCATTACAACTTTACAGTCCTACATCAGATCTTCATCCTCCAGAAGTGCAAGAAAATGAATTTCTATTCCTGAAGTCACCATTACTTAGGGCAACTAGGAAATGGAAAATTCAAGATTTGAATGTAGATTAACAAAATCTAGAATTTTTACCCAACTACTATTATTTGTTTAATTTCTCCTATATATGTTGCATTCCATTAGAAGGGCATTAATTCAATTTATCAGGTGGACAAACTCCAGAGGAATAGAATAGAACAGAAAAGAAGTAGACTAGAATGAATAGAATAGGATAGAAAAACAGAATAGAACAGAACAAAAGAGAATACAATGAACATCCTCTACAAATGAGAGCATAGCACATAGCGAAAGGGTAATTTTTGCTTCAGGAGTATATACAGGACATATGGAGGACAATATGGACCCTATTGTGGTATATTTCTAACTATAATGTATAGTCAAAAATCCTTCTATAAACACTATGGGGTTTGCTATAAGCACTTACAGGTACCCAGTTGATCCTATCTCTCACCAGAGCGCTCCAGACTGGTCAGTACCATGGACAGCTCCATTTGCCTTTGGAGAAGCAGATTGTTGCAGACTCTGTATAGAGCACCTCAAACTGAGGCTGCTTTCCAGCATGGGAAGTCATGAGTTCTACACTAAGGAGTCCGTTCTTCCCGTGCTCTGAAAGCATATCTCTTCCCCTGAGAGATTACGAGTCCCTCATATAAGGGAGGAGGAATAGAAAAGGTGGATTCTGCTCTCTCTCACAGTCCCTTGATTCAACATCATCCTTTTCCAATGTCCTATATCATCTGGGACTGAGGTCAGAAACTAACATAGGCAATAGTCAGGGGAGAGAATATCTGCATTATCTTCTAATTTAAATATTTTTGATTAGCAAGAACTTATTTCATATTAATTTAGTATTATAACCAGTATGCATTAGTAAGCATTTTATTTCTGCCTTCGACAAGCTACTTAAAAACAAAAGTTCAAGCCGGGCATGGTGGTGCATGCCTTTAATCCCAGCACTCGGGAGGCAGAGGTAGGAGGACCGCCGTGAGTTCAAGGCCACCCTGAGACTACATAGTTTATTCCAGGTCAGCCTGGACCAGAGTGAAACCCTACCTTAAAAAAAAAAAAAAAAAAAAAAAAAAAAAAAGGTCATTTACCTCACAGCCTAGCAGATTCAAGGGCAAGACCCCTGCCTCAGTTCACTTCTTGGCTACGCTGCATTATGGCTGATGGCAGTGGAAGAAGCCCATTCTGGAACAAGAGGTCACATGGGAGGAAGCAAGAGAAAGCAGGATGGAGCCAGGTTTGCTCCTTTCACAACAATCTCACATAAGAACTTTCAGGATCCCACAAGTACTCTAATGCCTTTCAGTAGCGGCCCACTCAGTCTGTCTAAGGAACTTATGGCATGAATTCGAATGTGTCCCACAGGCCTATCTACTAAAGGTTTGGGTGCCAGTCCATGGTGCTACTAGGAGATGATGTGACCTTTAGGAAGTGGTACCTAATGTAAGTTAGGTCACCAGGGGCCCTTTGGGGGGACATGAGGACCCTGGCCTCTGGTCTCTCTCTCCTTCTCCACAGCCATCAAGGTGAGCAGTTTTCTTTATCATATACTTTGCGCCATGTTCCTTACCACTCACCACAAAATGCAAAATAACAGAGTCGAACAATCGTGAACTGAGCCAAAATCAATCTTTCCTCCTTTAAGTTGTTCATATTGGATATTTCCTCACAGTGATAGAACACTGATAAAGCCACGTCTACTATGACCAGCCTTTTAAAGGTTCCCTATCACTATCCACTAGTGCCACCCTGAGGACCAATCTGCCACCATATAGATTTTGGGGAACAAACCACATCTAAATCTTAGCAGTATGATATATATATATATAGTGACCAAAATGGTCCATCAGTCCCAGGCAAGAGGGTTAACATGTGACTCAAAATGACCAACCATATGTTATGTTCTTAGAACTTGATGTGAGAATAATACTAAAATAACATTCTGTTACTGGATCAGCTATTAGTCTACATAAGACAGTTGTATACTTTCATTTGCCAAGTCTATTCTAAACCTGATTCTTTGATTGTACAACTATCTTATACAAATATCTTATACAAATATCTCCCTTTTTATTAAGAACATAATTTGTATAGATAAATCATGTGTAGCATCTTTTCCCCTCCTTCCTGCCCCCATTCTGCTGGGGACCCTCCTCCTTGGGGTTGCTGGTATTTTGTTGTTTTAAATTAGCTACAATTAGTTTCTGTAGCTTAAAAGAAAAAAGTCTTAAGAGTTCATCTTTCAAGAACAAAAGTCTAAGATTTTGTAACAAGGACAATAGCCTCATAATTAGCAATTAGTTAAACTCATGAAGAAAGAGTATATAGTTTATTACTAAATTCTGTAATAACTGTAGCACCTAGTTTACAAATAGCTGATACTCAAAATTTTCTGTTTAATTGAAGCATGAAAAAATTACTATAAAGTAGGAAAGAAAAATATATGTTGGTGAGACATTGTAAAAAATATAAATTTTGGAGGAAAAAAAAAACAGCTTTTGTAAGAATTTCTGTGACTTCATTTCTCTGACCCCCCTTCTTTCTCCCTCTCCCTCCACCTCTCTCTCCCTTTTAAAAACAAACATAAATTCCAAAGATTCATCTTGGTCCTCTCATTTGTTAGGACAGAAAATACAGTGTCTGTGGTGAAAAGCATCAAAGCAATGTAAAAAAAAAAAAAAAAAGCTCTTTTCAAAGAATGCCTAAATTTTGATCCTTTCTGATATTCCCTTGACTCTAGTTAATAAAAATAGCTCTAGTTAATAAAACATTCTTTCCACTCCTTTTCAATGCTGCCTATTATTCTTGAATGCTCAAAAGCCCCAGGCTCCCAGCCAGGTCAAAAGGTTTCACAAAACATCCACGAATTATTTCAGAGCTGTGAGACTCCCACAGCATGTCTCCCCGGAAGCTGCAAGGCAAGAAAATCCATCCTCTCTTTCTGATCGAAAGTCAGAATTCACTGGAGGAGATATAAAGAAGCGACCAGATAAAAGTTCATTTTCATTTTCTGCCTTCAACCTGTAATCCAAGCTACACCCCTCACCTAAGTAGGAGTGTTCTCTCCCAGGAGAAGAATCCCAATGTACCTTCTCTAAAGAGGTATTTTTAACTTTTTTATATAACTACAAATTTGATTTTAGAAAAACAATTCCATTTTCCAATATGCTGGAGGCATAGTAGTTTTCACTCCAAAACACTGAAGGGAGAAAATGCTCCCACTATAGGGCTTTTCGCCTTTTCTCTTTCAATCAGACTTTAGTGGGTTCAAGTTGAGCCTGCTAAAGAGGTGTCTCTGTTCGCTCTGCCATCAAACCAACCTTTCTGCACAACTCTCTCACTTTGGTACATGTTATAATACCACCATCCTTACAGTGAATATTGGCCTATTTCAGTCAGACTAGCTAGCCAGCAAGCCCCAAGGATCCTGCTGTCTCCGCCTACCCATCTCTGAGATTACAGGTACATGTCATGATGCCAGGCTTTTACAAGGGTGCTGGGGATCCAAACTAAGGTCCTCATGCATGCATGGTAAGCACTTTATCAACTGAACCATCTCTCCAGTCCCTATTGCATAATCTTACGATGTGACAATCTTATAGCACCAATATTATTTATTTTTATTTTTATTTTGGTTTTTCGAGATAGGGTCTCACTCTGGCCCAGGCTGACCTGGAATTCACTATGTATTCTCAGGGTGGTCTCAAACTCACGGCAATCCTCCTCTGCCTCCTGAATGCTGGGATTAAAGGCATGAACCGGCTAATTTTAAATCGTCAATATTAGTATCACTTCCTGAGCCCAGCACATTCCACACTCTCCTTCAATTCCTGGAGCAACTACTTTCCACCAGACATGCTACTTGGAACAAAACAGAAAAGTAGAGGGGATACTTGATGGATTTTTAAATTTCTGCATTTGAGTGTATCACAGGCCATCTTTGCCTCATAACATCATCTCCTTTATTAGCATAAAGTCTTTTGTAGAGGTTGCCTTCATTGCTCTTATTTCTATGGAACATGAGAATATTTTAGACAGCCTTCATGGTGACCTAGAGTACTATTAGACTTGGACTTAAAAAAATTATGACAAATTTGATTGCAGTCAATTGAGCTTTCAGGCCACATCTTTCCATGACTGTTACATTTACTACAAAAATATTATGGAGGGGGCTGGAGATATGGCTTAGCAGTTAAGGTGCTTGCTTGCAAAGCCTCAGGACCCACGTTCAGTTCCCCACAACCCACTTCCCTGCAAACAGTATTAGTCTGTCTTCTCATCATGGCTGTGTCTCTCCTTAGACTCAGGTATTTTATTAAAGCTTGTAACTTGGATCTCCAGCCTCCTGGCTGGAGGAGGTGTCATTGGGGGTGGACGCTGAGGTCCGGCCCTGAGGTGCATTGGGGGTGGACGCTGAGGTCCGGCCCTGAGGTGCATTGGGGGTGGACGCTGGGGTCAGGCCCTGAGGTGCATTGGGAGTGGATGCTGAGGTCAGGCCCTGAGGTGCATTGGGGGTGGACGCTGGGGTCAGGCCCTGAGGTGCATTGGGAATGGACACTGAGGTCCGGCCCTGAGGTGCATTGGGGGTGGACGCTGGGGTCAGGCCCTGAGGTGCATTGGGGTGGTGGGGGTCCGGCCCTGAGGTGCATTGGGGGTGGATGCCCTGAGGTGCATTGGGGGTGGACGCTGGGGTCAGGCCCTGAGGTGCATTGGGGTGGACGCTGGGTCAGGCCCTGAGGTGCATTGGGGGTGGACGCTGAGGTCCGGCCCTGAGGTGCATTGGGGTGGACACTGGGGTCAGGCCCTGAGGTGCATTGGGGGTGGACGCTGGGGTCAGGCCCTGAGGTGCATTGGGGTGGACGCTGGGGGGCTGAGGTGTATTGGGGTCTAGCCCAAAGGTATGCAGTCCGGCCCTGAGGTGCATTGGGGTCTGAGATGGGGCAGATTTGGGGGTGTTTGCTGGTCAGGCTGAGGTGCTGGGGGTCTCTCTGTGTTTGAGATGGGGTGAATGGAAGCCAGCTGAGGTGCCCAGGTGCATTGGGGTGGATGCTGAGGTCAGGCCCTGAGGTGCATTGGGGTGGAGCTGGGGCTTGAAATAAATACTATTCCTCCCATAAACTGAGGTCTTGGGGGTTTGGATGTTCAGGCCCTGAAACATTGGGGGAACTGTCCTTAACCCAGGTGGGTCTGGACACTTTTCCTCAGCCCTTCTTCATTGGGAAAGGACTTCAGGCCCTTCCCAAGAAGGGTGGATTCTTCCTGAGGTGATTGGGGTTCCTGAAAAGATTGCCCCTTTCTCAACAAACCTGGGGTCCTATAGTCAGGTTACATGTTGGGGTTCAGTCAGGCCCAGGTCCAGCCGGGGCCTTCAATCTGCCCAAAGGTATGCAGAGAGGTCTGAGATCCAGCAGATTTTCTGGTGTTTGCTGGCTGCTGGCAGCTTCTCTCTGTGTTTGGATTTATGAATGGAAGCCAGCTTCTTCTGCCTTTAAAGGAACTTACCCTGGAGCTGTAAGCTTGAAATAAATACTACGCTCTATCTCTATATGTTCATGGAAACAAGGAACTGTCCTTAACACAGGGTCTGGCTTTTCCTCAGCCCTTCTTCCTTAAAGGACTTTTTGGTTTTGCAAGGTTAGATTCTCACTGTGATTAAGCTGAAAAGATTGACCTGGAATTAACAAACCTGAGTCTCAGGGTGGCATTGTTCAACTCCATCCAGCCAAAGCCTTCAATCTGGGTCTCTAGGTGAGCATTCACATTTCCAGGGAGCCTACTTCTGCTTTACAGAGATTTTTTTATTCTACCCTTCTCCTACGCTCTATCTCTATAAGCTGTATAATAAAACCTTTCTGAATTTTATCCTTCAGTCTGTGGATTTCATTCATCAAAACTCACAAGCCAAGAATCTGAAGGGCACTAATTCAGTGGAACCTTTGTGTGACTGTGAGAGTCCAGCATTCTGGCTCCTATGTTTTTGTCAATCCAAGAGCCAAGAAAAACTCTGAAGTTCTCAAAGACACCCCAAATTCTTGAATCATTTCGAAAGAGCCTTCAATGAGTATACACAAACTGAAGTCACTATTCTAATCTCTCCATGAACTACAGCCATTGTGCATCTGAAAGATCTTTAGGGTCTGACTTAGAGCAGTGACAATGGAAATGCACGAGAGAGAAGAGATTCAAAATCCATCATGCTGGTCAACTGTTCAGAGCCTGGTGGCTATGAATGTGCTGTTAAGGATATGTTCTGCTGGAAAAGTGCTTTGTAGTAAGTCCAGGACCATGAAGAAAACACCAACCCTCCCCATGCAATTTTTGCTGGGTAGAACATTTACAAGATGAGGCAGAAATCACAACTAGTCAAAAGCTGAGATTTTCTATTTTCCCAAAGGATATAGGAAATAATAAAGTGTGATGACATGAGTTTTGATCTCCAGAGCCCATGTGCAGATGTGGTAGTGTGTACCCATCACCCCAGTACATCTATGGTGAGAGGGGTGCTGAGAGAGAAAAACTGCCAGAAGTAAGCAAGCCAGCCACCCTGGTAGACATAGCATTTAACAAGAGACCGCCTCAAACAATGTGGAAGGTGAGAACCAGCACTAGAGGTCATCCTCTGACCTCCACATATGTGCTGGGCATAGACATACCCATGCCACATGAAGTCGAGAAAGGAAGAAAGAAAGAAAGAAAGAAAGAAAGAAAGAAAGAAAGAAAGAAAGAAAGAAAGAAAGAAAGAAAGAAAAGAAAGATGGGAGGGAGGGAGGGAGGAAGGGAGGAAGGAAGGAAGGAAGGAAGGAAGGAAGGAAGGAAGGAAGGAAGGAAGGAAGGAAAGGGAGAAACATTTCCAGAGGAGAAAAAGAAACATCTGCAGAGAAATGCTGCTGCTTCTACTTACAAGGATGTCTCTTATTCTAAAATTACCCCTCCCATGATACTGGTCATTTTATTACAGATACTCAATTAGAATCAGAGATAACTGATATCACCTGTAAAAATTTCAGGGCTTGAAGTATGGGAAACGTAAGATATACCATGCATGCCTCTTGAGCCACACATATGCATAGTTCAGTCTGTCTTGCCAAAAATAAATTCACTAAAGTCACTGTTTTTACAATATGCTAAAGATATATTACCAAAATAAGCTTGCTCCTCCACAGTGTAAGTGAGCTGAAAACATTGTGTTCCATCTTTACAATGAAACACAGATTTCTTAGTGAAAGACTAATCTTCAGCTTCAAAAGACTGAACAAAATGGTGTTTAAGAAGAATTATAGCTGGTTAAATATGAGCCACATCTTGGACAAGAATATTCTTTTGACTAGCAAAGCAGTTCCATCTGCTTATGATTTAAACATGTTTTCTCTCAGTGAAAGATCTAGTATTTTCTTCTGCAATCAGCAAACAAAAATCATGGGGTATACTGACCCAGAGCCTTCTTTACTGAAATGATCATATGTCCCCATAATTATGTTAGTAAGAAATTGCTTCATATTGGTGAGATTGGACGCTCCCAGCATGTGACCCTATGCCCAGCAGCATTGAGGGACAGTGGGCAGAGTCCCTCACTCTCAGGTGGACACTATGCTTATATCCAGTTGGCATTTCCTCTCAGATTGCCACTCACAGGCAGATTCCAGTTCAAGAAGACTCTGTCTAAGCCTTTGTTAGAGGACTTCAGAACCTATCTGGATGCTTGTGATTCATTTCCTCCTTAGCCCTGTACTTTCCTCTATACCCAGAATAACCCCATTTCCTTTCCCTCACTACCAGCCCAACCATTCCCCAGAGTCCTCTGGCAGTCCTTGTCAATTAGGGGTGAAAGAAACATCTGTGTACTCATCCTCCTTGAATCTATTACCTCACTCTAACAGAATTTTTTTGTAGATTTATTGTTATTATTATTATTATTATCATTATTTTGAGATAAGGTCTCAGTCTAGTTGGGGCTGACCTGGAACTCACCCTTTAGTTCCAGGGTGGCCTCGAACTCACATTGATTCTCCTACCTCTGCCTCCCAAGTGCTGGGATTAAAGACATGTACCACTGTAATGGGGTGCTCAGAGTCCAGGAAATTCTGTGAACCCCAAATCTTAGGATTGTTTCTAATTTTAATCAAAGAGTTAACTTTAAAAAAAAAAGACTGAGAAGGGTAATTATTAAATTATTATATTTATTGAGGAAAGTGCAGAGCTCAGGAAAGGCACTTATGTGGCTAGAGATTCCATGTGGGGTGGGGGGGGGCTGGGAAAACTATGGAAGGAAAAGAGAGAAAAGAAAGTTCAAGGAGCTCCTGCCATGTGCGGAGCTGGAGGAGATAAAGAATCTGTGTGGAGAGTAAGGGCTACACGACACACCCTTCAACTCAGTGGGGTTGGGTCTGTACAAGCCAGCCCAGGCCCAGCCAAGGGAAAACTCACCCACAGCTGAAAATTCCCAAGTGGTCAGAGATCCTGTCCACGCCTAGCAAAGGTATTTATAACCTTTTAGTGGTGGCCTGTCTTCTGGCTCAGGTGAACCAGAGGGACAGCTGGTTGGTTAGGGCTAAGGGCTGTCTCAGGAAGAGGCTAGCCCTGACACTAAGTTCCAGGGGCTGAACTTCACCAACCACAAAGTTTAAATCCTATGAAAGACCTCCCTCCCAGGAGGGGTTCTAATTGTTTGTGGAAAAGCAGTCTAGGGAAGTAGGCAAGAGATAAGAAGTCAGATCATCTTTGATTTCTAGCAAGTGCAGACTTTCCTGCCTATTTTACTTTCAGGAGTCCAGTCCCCCTAACTGTATTCCCTCTCACCACCAGGCCCAGCCTCATGCAGATCTTAAAGGATATTGTCCCTGAAACCTCTTGAGTTGTAGTGGCTGCTTTCAATGATACTATCTGTCCTAAAGGGGACAGGTGTCCTCGTTTTTCTTTGCTTCTAAATGGGTACTACTAGTTCAACCCTGAAAACTCAGCCATAATACCTGACACTTATGCTTTAGTGATTATCTTTCTTCTCTGCCAGTCCCTCTTTTTAAATGAAAGAATGTGCCCCTTGCTTACTTTCTTCCCACTTCTGCTGCTATTACAATGTGAGGGAGGTTCTGATCCTTGTCCCTTCCACCTGCATTGCGATGATCCCATATCCCCCTCCGCAGTTATCCTCATGGCCATACTATTCTCCCTTTCTTTATCAATAATATCACCCCACATAAAATCTCATTCTTAAGCATCCAACTCTCTAAATACAGTCTTTACAGATCAATTCTTCTTTTATGTCAGCTCCAACACTCAGCACATCCGTATCCTCAGCCAGCCTCCCTTTTACATCCCACCGTGTTCTCACACTCCTCCTTCCCCAGTTTAAGCTCCAAGTTCCAACTCTAAAATCTTCTTTCATATAGTCTCCACTCTCATCGGTATGCCCTCTCATCATGAACTCAGCCAGCAAATGACCATCCTAAATAAATTCAAAATTTAACCCAGACTAGTACCAAGTGCTACAGACAACTGCACAATCCTCCTCATTGATGTTGCTTCAAAGCCCATGAGCAAAAACCCCAACTCTACCTTCAACATCCGTCAGGATTTCTAGCATGTTTTTCTAATCGAATCATCTTCCTCCTCTTTGAGACAAGTAGCTTTATATAGGCCTCTTCACCCAAACTTCCAACAGTTCCTACACATTCATCTCTCAAGGAATAACTCCATCTTGTTTTGTTTTGGTTTTTGATGTTTTTTGTGTGTTGTTTGTTTGGAAATAAGATCTTGCCTATATAGCCTAGGCTGGCCTGGAATTCATGGCAATCTTCCAGCCTTAACCTCCCAAGTGCTGGAATTACAGACTTGAGCCACCAAACCCAGCTTCATTTCCCACCCTCCCCCTTTTATTTTTGAGGTAGGGTCTCACTCTAGCCCAGGCTGACCTGGAATTCATTATGTAGTCTCAACCTCATGGTGATCCTCCTACCTCTGCCTCCCAAGTTCTGGGATTAAAGGCGTGCACCACCACACTGGCTCATTTCTTATTTTATTGAGGAAAAAAGAGTATGTGAGGTATGGCAGTACACACCTGTAATCCCAGTGCTGGGAAGGTGGAGCCAGAGGGACCTTTGGAGCTCACTGATCAGACAGTGTCACGTTCTTGGGAAGCTCCTGGCAAATAAGGGGAGTGAAAAGCATTCCTACAGATGACATGAGGTGACCTCCTGGCCTTCACATGCACACACAGGTATGTGAACTCACAGACATAGACCTGTAAACTCACAGACGCAGGCATGTGAATCTGCATATGTACAAACACACATATGCTCCCTTGTCTTCCTGTTAACTCCACTCTCCCCTTTTTTGCTCCTCTTCTCAGTAAAGTGACAGACACCACGGAGCCATCACTGGATATCCTCAGTGAACAACGCCCCTCAAACACCTCAGCTGCATCAGCTGTGGACCATGCAGGCAGAGCAGCATTGTATGCTGTGGAGTGGGGGTGCTCACCCCATGGTCATGTGACTGACAGGAGCCAGGTTCACCGCTACTGCCCAGAGAGGGACATGGAGATGGATCGTCTCATCACATATCACCAACCTGGGAAAAGAAGAGATATTAGCAGAATTATTAGGAACATATATGCAACATTTAACTTTGATAATGGTGATAATACCATATTTTGTATAATGCCCTTCTGGAGTGTACCTTTTTAAATTTATCCTGGGGGTAGTCAGGGCCAAAGGTTGGTACCATAGAGCCATTGGGTATCATTAAAGGTTGTACAAATATATTTTTGGTCTCGGGACCTGGCACAAGTTAGAAGAGATTCAACATTGTTCCCAGTATAAGGAAGTCTTGAACTAAGCGACCTTTTGTCAGTCATTCATATATATTTTAGATTTGAAAATAACCCTTTTGACATCTATGGCTATTTTTCCTTACTATGGAATTAGAACTATTAGACATGGGGACAACATGTCTTAAGGCCTTGTTTGTTCCCCCTCTTGGAAAGCTCCTGTGGTGTTACTCAATAGGCTGTTCATATATGTGAGGAATCCCTTTGTCTCTGGTTATACATTTCTCTCTGAGTGTTTAAGACAAAAGTTTAATCAAAGATTAATTGGGATGTCACTAATGGCTCTCCAAAGGAGACTTTTGGGACCCAGGGGTAGCCCTGTAGCTTCTCCAATACTGGTGTTTTCTGTCTGTTAGGATGAGTCAGGGCCAGGCTGGCCAAGTAGTTTTCCCTTCTTTGGGAAGCCAGGAGGACTGATTTTTCCTCAATTATGACTCTCCTGTTTCAGACCATATACCAGTTTTTTGTTTCTGAATCTCCATATCCTCCCTGATCAGGAAGACAGGTAACTTACCAGGGGGCCTGTGTAGAAATGTCCCATCATCTCCACTGCCTCATCACCTGGGAGCAGTGACCAAAATATTGGCCTTTTTAAGCACCAATGATCCTAATTGGCTTTGGCTTCTACATAAGTTATTAATACACTTAGAAAGGAAGTTACACCAACCTTGAAGGGTATACATACATAACACATTTGGTTACTGAAATCTATCTCAGTAATATTTTCAATTTCATGCTTTTAATATTTTTGTCACTGATCCCAGTCATTTTAGTTTTTATTGTGTGTGTGTGTGTGTGTGTGTGTGTGTGTGTGTGTGTGTTGCATTGTGTTTTTTCCCTTTGTTATTTCTTAACAACTGGTGAATCTGTGCACCTTTCCACTATTAGTCCCACAAACGGAACTATGATATTCAGGGAGGCAAGTTTTGGCAGGTAAATTATAAAGAAAGCCAAGGAAAGGTCAGGCATAGTGGTGTATGCCTGTCATCCCAGAACTCTGAAGGCTGAAGTTAGAGGATCACAAGTTCCAGGCCAGCCCCAAAGAGAGTTCAAGGCCAGCCTAAACCACATAACATCTCAAAAGCAAACATAAATAAAGCCAAGGAAACAACTCTCCCTATGAACATGAGGGTCGTGTGGGCTTGGGAGATGGCTCAGTGGTTAAGAGTGCAAGCATGAGGGCCTAAAGGGTCTGAGATAATTCATTCCCCAGCACCCATGTAACTAACTGGGCATGACCATGCATCCCTATAAGCCCAGTTCTATGTACAGCAAGGAACACAGAATCACGGGGACTCACTGGTCACCCAGTATGACCAAAAGCAACAGTTCCAGGTTCAATGAAAGACTCTACCTCAAGGAAACCAATGAGCAATAGAGAACACCTAACATTCTCCTCTGGCCTCCATGCATGTGTGTGGGGTACCCACATCTGCACACAGATGTGCATATACCACACACACACACACATCACAAATACTACACACACATGCAAAGAAAAAAGTCAGGGGAGTGATTACCCTTAAGAACTCTGCATAGTAAGAACACCAGGAAAGGACTCTCAGAGAGCAAGGCCTCACAGAGGGTGGTGCCTCCGAGTGTGGCAATGAAGAATTTTTCGCTCAGAGGTCACATGGGTGTTCACTTACTGATGAGGTATTAACTAGAACTCTTGTGCATTTTTCTACATTTCATTTTATTTATTTATTTTTTAGTAAAACTTTAACTAGAAGGTAAGAGAGAGGCAGTCAACCTACATATAAATATTCTAACTTAAATTATTTGTGTGTTTATAAAATATTTTTTATTTTTATTCATTTATTTGACAGAAAGAAAGGGGAGAGAGCAGGGCCTCCAGCCACTGCAAATGAACTCCGGATGCATGAGCCACCTGGAGAATCAAACCTGGGTCCTTTGGCTTTGCAGTATTACACCTTAACTGCTGAGCCATCCCTCCAGCCATTATTTGTGTTTTTGAGACAACATCTTACTATGTACTTACTCCATGCTAACCTGGAACAAACTATGCAGCCCAGGGATGGACTTGAACACCTGATACCCCGGCTTCAGCTTCCTGAGGGCTGAGAATACAGACATGTGCCTCCATAACCAGCTTTTTTGATTGTTTTCTTTTTTTCTCTATTTTTAATTGATAACTTCTATATTTACAGATAATAAACCATGATATTTCTCTCCCCTCCCCAAATTCCCCTTCAGAATTCCACTCTCCATCATATCCCCTCCCTCTCTCCATTAGTCTCTCTTTTAATTTGATGTCATCATTTTTTTCCTCCCATTTTGAGGGTCTTGTGAAGGTATTGCTAGGCACTGCAAGGTCATGGATATCGAGGCCAATTTCTGTATGGACAGTTGCATTGTAAGGAATCGTACCCTTCCTTTGACTCTTACATTCTTAGTGTCCCCTCTTCTGCAATGGACCTTGACCCTTGGAGGGTGTGACAGAGGTGTTTCAGTGCTGGGCACTCCTCCATCCCTTCTTCTCAGCATTTTGTTGCCTTTTGGGTCATCCCAGTGGTCATTGCCATCTGAAAAGAGAAGCTTCTCTAACCAGAAGTGAGAGTAGCATTAATATGTGAATATGAACATTAAGTGTAGTGCTTTTGGGGCAGTTTGGTGGGAATAATATATACATTTAGCCAGACAAGAGCAGGATTTATACCCCTAAGGCTCATGACCTCCCCTGCCATAGACTTTTGATTAGTTTTTTCAGTACCACGCACGTATTCCCTCCCTAGAGCAGGATTTCAGTCCAATTAGGGAGCAGTTGGTTTCCCCAAGAACAGACATGCCACTATTGTACCCATTAGGTCATTGGGCCTGTCTGGCCAAACTTGAGGTTTCCAGTATCCACTGTTTTCACCACTGATAACTTCTGTCTCCCATAGGGCTGCATGCAGTGCAGCTTTTTCCAGCTTTCAGTTGGCTGGTCTACAAGGAGAAGGTTTTCTGCTCAGCACCAGCTTGATTTCTCAGTGACCTTGTCACTCAGGCAAGTGAGGTCTTCAGAAATAGGGTCTTACCATCTGTTTCTCAAGGGAAACCAAGAGCCTTGGCAATAGCCTGTAATGTTTTGGAGGCAACAGGGACCTCCCTGGCCAACAACTCACTGGAAGGTATCCCATCCCAGGCACTGAAAATTTTCTAGTAACAATCTTTAGCTTCTGGATGTGCCATTATTCAAAAAAGTAGGTTTACATACATCTTATTCAAAATATCTTGAATTTTGATTGCCCCTCCCCCTGCCCTTCTTTTACCCATTCTCTTTCCCTGGCCTTGCTTAGGCCTTTCCCCTGCCTATTGTTTTCTTTATTGGACCTTGTCCAATGTAGAGTTATTTTATGTGCATGCTTTTCCCTGTTAGACTATAAGGCTTCTGAGGACAAGAACTAGGTACATATTTTTCCCCATCATATCAAGGAAGTCATTGACACTGATGGTCACATGACGATCAGGAGAAGAAACAAGACTCTCAAGGAAGACAGGGATTCTGCATGCCTCATTGACTTCCTAGCCAAACTCCCAAAATTTTGACATTTTAAGAAGACAATTTCAGTTGACCCTATGGTTTGAATGTCAAATTGCCCTGCATAGGCTCATGTATTTGAACACCTAGTGCTCAACTGCTGGCTCTGTTTGAGAAAAATGTTCAATGTTTCTGAGGTTGACCCTTGCTGGAAGAAGTAAGTAACTAGGACAGGCTTTGAGGTTTTATAGACAGCCCCGTTCCTAGTTATTCATTCTCTGCTTCGTGACTAGCTCTGCCTCATGGCAGCTCCTCCTTCCATGCCTTCCTTGTCATGCTGAAATGTGGATCCTCAAAACTACAAGCCAGAATAAACCCTTTCCTTCCTTCAGCTGCTTCCTGCCTGGTATCTGTAATGTTAGTCATTTCACCTTGGATTTCTTTGCCTCTGGCTCGCTGGCAGCTGCTGCATTCCTCTCCTCTGTGGTCCTCCTGAACTGGCAACACCCTCATGAAGTGACTTGCTTGTCTTCACACCAGGGTGTCTATGCACCTGATTTTTAGCAGGTCACAGGCATACCATTATCAGGCCTGGCTGGAATCTGGAAGAGAGCCAGACCCCAGATAGTTAGCCCATCTAGTGCCACAAGGTGCTACATGAGCCACTGAGGGAAAGTGGCCAACATCTGTCCGAGCAACTCAAGGTCTAAGCTACTCAGAAGCAAACAACCTGACATGATGCTCACACAAGTGCAATAGTGGCACACAGCCATGGTGGGTAACCAACTGCTTTTGGCTGGCCTAACAGATCTATTCAGTCAAAAGTATCCCATATCTGGAACTGAGAAACAAGTCAGAATCATATCCAAATAACAAGTTCACACTCTAATATCAAGCTCCCCCAAATCTTGAGCTACAAGAGGGCCTACACCCATTAAATTCTCTCTAAACTAACAATGCTTATCCCATTTAACCTGGGCTGATTCACTCTCCATTGGAAAATCTGCTTCTCTTTTTCAGATGGAAGCAGGACCAGAGGAGACAAACAGTCCATCGCACTCCACCCTGGCCCCAATGAAACCACAGTGGAACCGGGGAAACGAGCAAGAGTGCTGCTTTCTCAGTGCACCTGATATCAGCCCAAGAGTGAAGGAGATAGACACTGAGGACACTCAACTCCTACCAAACCAGAGATCCAGAGGCTGCTCTAAAGAGCTCATCACTGAAGCAGACCTAAAGCAAACCCAACATGGCTTAGGGAAATTTGCAGAAGAGGGGGCGGAAAGATTGTTAGAGCCACAAGTTGGGACATTACACACAGAGACATTGCCTCTTCCCCATAACTGATGGCTACCCCCACAATGCATGACCCACAATCCCCATGGGAATAACCAGCATCCCCAAAGGGGGAGGGTCCCTCTGGAGGGGGTCAGGGATGAGGGAAAGGATGGTACCAACATGTGCTGTTTACATACTGAGTATGTCCATATCTAATAAAAAAAACATGATGAGAATTTTAAAGTGACTGTAACTAGCTTGATTACCCTCCCACCTCCATTTTGTAATCTTCTTAACCTCCAAGGCTTTCCTCTGAACACATGTCCAGACACTACTGGGTTTCTTGGGAAAGAGTAGCCAGAGCAGAATCTTGCTCAGAAGCAAGCATGAGAACACATTGGCAGCTTTCTGATGGGGGAACATTCTTTGGGATCAAAGGAGAGAGCTAGCTTAAAATCTATTCACAAAAGCTGATTTGAAAACATAAACTTTTAGTTTTGCTTTTATTTTTCATAGTAACACACTTGGAGAAAATGACTGTTGTTTATGAAAAAGAAGAGAGGGTTCAGTGGAAAGGGAGGTAGGAGGGAAAACAAAGGAGAGTGGTGGGAAGGGATTTGTAAATTACATTTCTTTAATAAAGGTTTGTAATAATAAACAATAATTCAATTTTTAAAAATAATATTTATGCTAAGAAGAAAGAGGGGGAAGAGATGACCCACCCAGAAGTTGTCTTCTGACCTCCATACATGTGTACCTGCACTCCTTCACAAACACACACATATACCAAAGAAAGAAAGAAAAAAAGAAAGAAAGAAAGAAAGAAAGAAAGAAAGAGAGGAGAGAAAGAACAGTCTTAGACCCCTTCAAACTCACGTTTGACACAAATAGTAGTCCAGAAGAAATAAGTAATAATTTTGGTGTTTTTTTCATGCCACTGAAAACTGTATTCCTCTCCCACCTTTCTTTGAGATACTGGATCTTGGAAATCAAGACAAAGTACTGGAATTCAGTACCATGTAAACTCATGGATCAGAAATCAGTAATAATGTTATATTACCTTTGCCTGTAACTTTCTGCAGCCTTTAAGTTGTCATCTATTGAACTATATATCTTCAAACAATATTGCCATTTGAGTGAAATCAATCAGGCAGGACTGCCCTTTTATGTCAAAACTCTCAGATCCAACCCACATGAATAAATTCTGATTATTTCTGTAGTCTTCCAAGAAAATGTATTTTTTTTTAGATCATGGTCATGAGCTTTGAGGGAGTATTTAATAAAAAATAATATTGACTGCCCATCTGTAGGTATTTGAAGATAAAATTAGTAGATTTTCCTAACAGAACAGAACCACCCCAGGCAGCTCCTGCTTAGCCATGCCCTTAACAGTCCATTGCTTTGCCTAATTCCTGATTCAAAGTAACTCTCATGGCCTAGTTTGTTTTGTTGATTAAAAAAAAAAAAAAGCACCAGTTTAAACTTCACATGTTGGGTTTGATCGCTGTGGGACAAACTGGTTCATAAATCTTCGCCTGGCTACTAGTAGCTAGAGAGAAGTTGCTTTTTTCAGTAAACATCCCCGCGTCTCAGTAATAGGGTGCCTTCCATCACCCAGAGGTTTTTTTCCTTTTAATTGAGTGTTTGTTGAAGCATGACTCTGAGATAGGAGGCCTATTCAGGAATAGAAATTGCAGCCCAACGTGCCCATTACTTACCTGAGACAGGGCCCAAGACCAGCTGATTTCTAGACACTGAGCCACGTGGACTCAGGGTTCATGAGTGACCTAGCTAAAAGAAAATAGGGGTACAGGGAGATCAGGGGAGCCTGGGTCTGGAATTTTTCTTCCCTCACACCTTGAAAGCTGAGGGATTAAAAAATGATTATTTTTATTCCAAGATGTATGTGTGTGTGTGTGTGTGTGTGCGCGCACGCACGCTGGTGGGTCTGTTTTGCTTTTTAGTTTTTTTTATTCTGCAGCAATTGTGAATGGTATTTTTCCCCGGTTTCTTCTTCAGTTGTTTGTTATATAGAGTACATAGTGGTATAGAATATGTATTGGAAGGCCATTGATTTTCTTGGATGTTTGTTTTGTATCCTGACACTTTACTGAAAGTGTTAGATCTAAGAGCTTTCTGGTAAGGTCTTTTAGGTCTCCTGTATGGAATCACAACATTTGTAAATAAGGATTGATTTCTTCCTTTCCTATTTGTATCGCTTTTAATATGAAAGTGGAAGAAGGAATGTTCAGTGCAGAAGAAGGGGAAGGGATCAAGGAGATGGGGAAGAGGAAATGGGGAAGGCCAACAAAACCTGAGTGTATGTGAAAGAGCACTAAGAACACTTGCTACTTGATAAGCTAGCTAGGGAATGTCAGGAAAGATAGATCATGCTTTCATACTGTCTTTGCAGCTCATCCTAATTTTTAATATTTTATTTATATATTTATTTATTTGAGAGAAAGAAAAAAATTTAAAAAAGAGAGAGAGAGAGAGAAAGAGACAGAGAGGAAGACAGAATAGGCACACCAGGGCCTCTAGCCACTGCAAATGAACTCCAAATGCATGCACCACCTTGTGCATCTGACTGACGTGGGTACTGAGGAATTGAACCTGGGTCCTTAGGTTTTGCAAGCAAGAGCCTTAACTGCTAAGCCATCCATCTCTCCAGCCCTTGTCATAATATTTTACATAAAAAACAGAAACAGGGCTGGAGAGACGGCTTAGCTGTTAAGGCGTATGCCTGTGAAGCCTAAGGACCCCGGTTTGATTCTCCAGGTCCCATGTAAGCCAGATGCACATGGTGGCACAGGCATCTGGAGTTCGTTTGCAGTGACTAGAGGTCCTGGCATGCCCATTCTCACCCTTTCTCTCTCCCTCTCTCTGTCTCTAATAAATAAGTAAATAAATCAAAATTTAAAAATCATAAAAAAACTTCATAAAATGGAAAATTTGATTTGTGCCCAGCATAACAAAACATCCATATTCTACCACCGTCTTTCCTTCTCTCTGAAGGAAAGAAATCTGCCTTAAAAGTTTCTCTGTTCTTCCTGATTTGAAAAGAGAAAAGAACTATTTTTTAACTTCCATTTTTAAGCCAGTCATTATATTAGCTGCTTTCAATAAATGATTTTCTTAATTCTTTCAACAAAGCAATGTGTGTGGTGGTTGTGTTAGGAACGGTTCCTGGAAAGATGTCCTCTGCTCTCCCACTCCTGATCTCAGAGGCCACACTTCTCCTAGCCCAGAGTTGTTCTCACACATCAATATGGATGAGGTTTTGCTTTGAACTGTTCATTCTTCCAGGAATGACAGATGTCGGATTAAACTGCAAAACTCCCCAACTTGACATTCACTGCATTCACCTCCAATCAATAAACGCATTCTGGGGCTTCTCAGCAGGAAGACAGTCTTCATTACAGCCCTCCTTGGCAGTGTGGGGAGCTGCTCCACCCCACCCCTCAGAGCTTACACTATTATACACATACCCTTCTCACCCCTGATGGAAAACACCCTAGTGTCTGCAAATGTGATTTATTTGAATTCTCGCCGAAACATTTGAGGTACATCTGGGTGGTCTTCTGTCCTGAACTGAACCTAGTGGTGCTGCAGAAATAGGTTATTACAAATACCCAGAAAGAGCTCCAGTTTCCCTTTTGGCCAGAATAAATTACAGCATGACCTCTCTATGGCATCCTGCATACACTGAGTCCTTTGCTTTGAGACAAAATGACGCCAACATTACAAATGCCTGACTGCAGCAATAGAGCAGGTTGCTCTCCCCTCTGTTCTCTAACACAACCAAATCTTTGCTTTGGTCCTGGTCTTCATTGGCTATGCTTGTTGTGCACCCCTTCTTTGTTGCTCGGCTCTGGTTGTCATCCCCTCTGTGAAAACTCCTGTGTTTCCCTATTACCACCTATCTACTCTTCAATCAACAGCTAGAAAACCTTCACAGAAGGGGACTGACGGCTGAGCTGGGTGTTCAGAGATGAGCTGGAGAATGGGATAGGATGCGCAGTGACCATAGGCACAGGAATTGAGAATTTCTTGTTTAGGAGTAGCAGACACCAAAGCTAAGCACAACTAAAATAAAACATTATTATTAGTCCTTGAAAGGAATGGTAAGGAAGTGAATTTCAGGCAACACAGCCATGAATTGCAAATATGTGGTGGTTTGAATATAAAATGCCCCCCCATAGTCTCATATGTTTAAATAATTCCTAGTTGGTGGCACTATTGGAGAGGCTGTGGGACCATTCGGAGGTGGAGGCTTGCTGGAGGAAGTGTGTCACTGGGGGCAGGCCCTGAGGTGTTAAAGCCAAAGCCCCACTTACTGCCTTCATGCCCTCTCTACTTCCTTTTTGCAGACATGAAGATGTGACACAGGCTTCCTGCTTAGCCCTACCATACCTTCCCTGCCATAATGGAAACTTGCCTTTGAAACTGTAAGCCAAAATAAACTCCTTCCTTCCTTCCTTTTTGCTTCCTTCCTTCCTCCCTTAAGGTGCTTCTGCTTGAGGATTTTGTCCCAGCAATGAGATAGTAACCAATATAGCCTCCAAAATCCATTTTTACCAGAACATCTTCCCCATTCTCCTTTCTAGAAAGTAGCTTCCTCTTCCTGCCTATTTCCATACTTTTTTAAAAAAAATTATTTATCCAGAGGTAGGAGGATCACTGTGAGTTCAAGGCCTCCCTGAGACTACATAGTGAATTCCAGGTAAGCCTGGGATAGAGTGAGACCCTAACTTTGTTTTTTGAGGTAAATAAATAAATAAATAATTTCTTAATTAACATACAGGATCATGGGTAAGATAAGGAAGAGGGGAAAGTCAGCTATAACAAATTTTATTTGAAAATGTCATCAAGATACCTAGCCTAGCATGCTGAACTACTCAGAAAGATCAGCCCTGGGGCTGGAGAGATGGCTTAGTGCCTTAACAGGAACCTGTCTGCTAAGCCTAAGAAGACTGGTTCCAATCTCCAGGTCCCACGTTTAGCCAGACACAGTGACGCAAGGGCACAATGCCACACTTGCCCACAAGGGAGTGCATGCACCTGGAGTTCGTTCACAGCAGCTGAGAGGCTGCTGGTGTGCCCATTCTCTGTCTCCCTCTCTCTCTATTTCTGTCTATGTCTCTCTCCAAAAATAAATAAATAAATATTTTTTTAAAAAAAAAAAGAAATAGGGCTGCAGAGATGGCTTAGTGGTTAAGGCGCCTGCCTCCTAAGCCTAAGAACGCTGGTTCCAATCTCCAGGTCCCACGTTTAGCCAGATGCAGTGATGCAAGGCCGCAATGCCGCACTTGACCACAAGGGGCGCACGCATCTGGTGTTCGTTCACAGCAGCTGAGAGACTGCTGGTGCGCCCATCTCTGTCTCCCTCTCCCTCTCTGTCTGTCTCTCTCTGTGTCTCTCTCCAAAAAATAAATAAAATAATTTTTAATTTTTTTTAAAAAGAGAAATATCAGCCCTGATTCTGCAGACCTAGGGCACTTTCATGCCTCATCATCCAAGCTCTCCATAGAAAACTATTATCTCACAGGGTTGGGGTACCTTCCAGCCAATTGTTGGTCAGGGAGACCCCTGGCATACCCAGAACATTACAGGCAATTTCCAAGGCTCTTAGTTGACCACCAGAACCAGATGTTAAGACCCTATTGCTGAAGACACCACATGCTTGAGCTGCATGACACTAACAAACCAAGCTGGAACTGAGCTGGAAGCCTCCTCCCTGTTGACTAGCTTTTACAATGCCTGAAAGAGTTATACAGCCTGCTGGGGGAGAAAAGTCATCCACAGTGTTAACTAGCAGTGGACCCTGCAAGATTTACAGATGGCTAGCCAGACCAAATGTGATTACTGATGCAGTGGTGTCATGTCTGTTATTGGGGAAAATAAGTGCCTTCTGATTATATTTGAGGCCTGATCCATGGGAAAGAGTTTGTGCTTGGTACTAAAAATCTAATTAAAAGCCTGTGGCTGGAGGTGGGAAGGTTGCTCAGTGGTTAAGGATGCTTTTTTGCAAAACCTGCCAACAGAATTCAGTTCCCCAACATCAACATAAACTCGGATGCACAAAGTGGTGCAACCATCTGGAGTTTGTTTCCAGTGGCATGAGGCCCTGGCACACCCATTCTGTGTCTGTCTGTCTGTGTCTGTCTGTCTGTCTGTCTTTGTCCCTCTCTCTTTCTTCCCACAAATAAATGAATATTTTTAAAAAGGTTATGGCTAGGCAGGTCATAAACCCTAGGAGGAAACTACTCCTATTGTCTGGCTAAATGGATATATTATGCCCACCAAACTTCCTCTAAATACTTATATTTATGCCCGTATATTAATTTTACTCTGGTTTGGTTAGAAAAATTTGTCCTTTTATATGGCCATGACCACTAGGCAAAGTCAAAGCTCATGAAAGTGCTGAGATGAAGTGACAGTGGAGTGCTCAGCACTAAATGAGGCATCTCTATCACATCCTCCAAGGCTCAGGGACCGTTGCAAAATAGATGGAGAAAATAATGTAAGAGCCAAAGGAGAGAGAGAGAGACTAACAGTTAAGGCGCTTGCCTAGGAAGCTTAAGGACCCAGATTCAATTCTCCACTACCCACATAAGCCAGATGCACAGAGTGGTGCATGCATCTTGTTCATTTGCAGTGGCTGGAGGCCCTGGTATGCCCATTCTCTCTGTCTCATTAAATAAATAAATAAATAAATAAATAAATAAATAAATAACTTTGAAAACAAGCCAAAGGAAAAGGAGGAGTGCTTAAAACACTGCCTTCCAGACACAAAGTGGTCATGACTTCACAGAAGCTGACACTACCTATACAACACCTGAATAGTAGGAGGGGAAAAAATGATGGTATCAAAATAGAAGGGAGACTATTTGGAAAGAAGAGATTCAGTGGAGGACAATAGAGGAAGGGGAAAAGGGAGAGTGGTGGGGGGTTATAATCATGGTATATTGTATAAATGCATGGAGGTTGTAAATAAAATGTTAAAAAAATATTGGCTCAGACTTAATTGCCTCTGCACCAGTCCGCTGTGGCTTGAGTGGTCCCCTGTGAGAATGGTTGTCTAAGCCTGAGGAGCAGCTGCAA
Source organism: Orientallactaga sibirica (assembly GCA_036365145.1). Classification (NCBI taxonomy): domain Eukaryota; kingdom Metazoa; phylum Chordata; class Mammalia; order Rodentia; family Dipodidae; genus Orientallactaga; species Orientallactaga sibirica. Next base: position 6,993,131 of record JAEOAD010000027.1, read on the forward strand.
TGGGTGGGAACAAAAGCAAAGGAAGCCAGATAAGCAGGCAAGTTGGGTTTGGGACAAGTGAGCTCTCAGTTCTCAGTAACCCTGAAGCTTATAGAACAAGGCAAAGGATGGTGGAGATGAGATCTGGTTGTTTCTGGCTAGTTCTCCACTCAGCTTTCTTGGCTGAATATATACTTTGGCTGAAAATACAATTTTCTGTGCTTTTATATAAAATTGGATTTGACTAAGCATTTCCCAGTGATTCTAAAAGGCCCTTTCTCCCAAACTAATACTGTTGTATTGTCAGTATTCTCTGTGATAAATTTCTTACAATTCCCCAGCAGACTTCATGTGGTAGCATGGAGTCTGGCATTGGTTTGTATAGTGAGTATTTATTTACCAAAATAGATTATAAGCTTTAAAGCCCCAGAGCCTGCTGATTTAACATTCTCTTTTCTGTATTTCCTTGATGATCATATTAGGTATTGAAATACTTTTGTTATTTGGTATCTTTTATGAAGGACTTTGACATATTACTATAATTTAATATTGAATGCATTGATCACTATTCTTTTAATGACCAGTTGAGAAAACCTACCAAAATTACTTTGGGCAACAGGTGGGAATGTGTTGATATTTTAGGCAATGTCACATCTGAACCATAAGAATGGCGGGAAAATAGATAAGACTAAGGTCACAAAGCTTCAAAGTCTTGAGGGGAAAAAAAGTCTTTTTCTCCCTTCATCCCTCTTCTAGCTTTTCTTTCTATTGCTTCTAGACTGTTCTCCTGATGATTCAGCACTTTGATATCTTCCATCACTGGAGGAAACCTGACTGCTTTCTCAGCTTGAGTTATAAAATCCTGTGTAGGACATTTATTGGCTGAGTTTGGGTCAGTCTGAATCAACGCAATACCTCTGGGGAGGAAGTGGCTTTGAGCACTGGCTCCATGGATAGAGGAAAGCTGTTTCCTAAATTCAAGGTGTTTAAATTAGGATAGCAATTACTGGACGTTGATTAACTCCACATTCTGTGGTTTAACATGGTAACAGGACAAGGCTTAGTCCTCACTCATGGCATAATCCTAGGAGTGGGCTCCTCTTCCCTGGGGTATCTAGGAGGCACAGCAAACAGGTTTTGGTCATAAGTCTTTGTCATAAGAGGCGCTTTCTTGGTCTCCCAAATTATATACGTTCATTTTATTAATGCAGCAGTTTGCAGCACAGTTCTGTGATGCATAATTTCAATTGTCAATTTCATTAGATGTAGAGTCACCTAGGAGACAAATCTCTGGGCGTGTCTGTGAGGAAGTTTCTAAATTAAGTTAATTGAGGGGAAAAGATTCATCTTAACAGTACGTGGCCCCACTCCATGAGCTGGGGTCCAGGACTGAATAAAAAGATGAGGCTGTCATGGCGGTACACATCTTTAATCCTGTAACTCGGGAGGCTGAGGTAGGAGGAGAATCTCCATGAGTTTGAAGCCAGGCCGGGACTATATGGTGAGTTCCAGATCTGTCTGCATGGGCTAGAGCCAGACCCTACCTCAAAAAGGAGAGAAGCAAAGAAAAATAAAAGAAAGGAATAAGGTAGGTAAGAAGGAAAGAAAGAAGAAAGAAAGGTGAGTTGTTCCTGAACATTCCTCAGCCTCTGTTTCATGACCAACGACCTTCTGATCCTGCCGCCATCTCTTCCTTGTCACTATGGACTGTAACTCCTGCAACTATAAGCTGAAATAAACCCTCCTTTTAGCTGCTGCTTGTCAGGTCTAACAGCAACAAGAAAAATAAGTTAATGGAATCACTAAGGAACAACACTCCGTGAAAACAGATCTACACATCAACAAAAAAGATAGGAAGAGAAAACAAAGTGGACTGTGCAGTGATGAAATACTTCAAAGAAAACAACAAAAAAATGGAGTTTTACAAAAATCCTCCCTTGGCCTTCATTCATGCCTTTGAGCCACCCTGAGGTGCCCTTGTTTGATGAGTTTCTGGTTTTACAAGTTGTGTATGTTGTAGATGGAGGGATGTTGTTTTGTTCGTCAGGATTTTTATTTTGTTTGGTTTTGTTTTGCTTTGTTGGGGGTTTGGTTTGGTTTTCTGAGACAATGTCACTATGTAGCCTAGTCTGGGCTCAATTTTGTAATACTTATACTTCATCTGCTTCAGTGCTGGGAACACAAGCATGTGCCAACACACCCAGCTCAAAGTGGTAGGCTCTTGTATGCTCCTCTACTACCCTAGAAAATTCTTTAAAAGGTTTTGCTTCCTTGGTGTGTGTGGTAGTTTGAATATATGTCCACCAACCCTCAGAAAATTCTTTAAGGTGTGGTTTTGGTTTGAGATTCCATTGTAAAGATCTTCTCCATAGGACAGTGTTAGTGACCTAAGTTTTTTTTGTGCTTGAGCTACAGCTTGGCTTTATAATTTGCCTGGCATGAGAACAGCTTCGAGATGGAACTTCCCTGGATCTGTAAGCTTCAATAAATAATATCCCTTCCTCCATCTTGCCTGGTCTAGTTCATTCAAACCCTGATCCAGTTTAAGTGCTAAAGATTTTGTGTTGATACAGCGTATAATTAGTGCATGAGAACAGATTTGTCAGTTTTAAACTCTTGATCCAGACACTTCATTTGTTAGCTTGTTCAGTTAGCTTGTTCCTTTTTCTGAGTCTACCCTCACTTTTTTCAATGAGCAGATGCTCAAAACAATACACCCATGATCTGTATCCATCTAGTTATCAGGTATCTCCAGGTCAGAGATGCCTTTGGTTCCTACCTGCTAGTCTCTGTGATGCCTTTATTCCATTTCCCATCATCCTCCTCTTCGCCTCCATCTGATGGAAACAAAACCACTGTCAATTCCATTCTCATCCAGGCCGGTTGCTGTGGCTTCTCTCTCCTCTCTTAGGTACAATTCCAAAGTACTGATAAAGACTGTTCTTGGGGGGAGGGTAAGTAAACAAGATGAACATTGAAGAAGATCTATATACATTGATAACTCCATAGAACTTTTCATGATGGATAAATGGCTATAAACATTTGTAATTTATAGAAAATTCCAAGCCAAACATCATGCATACAAAACCATTCACCTTATGGCTTCTAACACATACTGCATATTAAGACTTAAAACTTAGCTGGGAGTGGTGGCACACGCCTTTAATCCCAGCACTCGGGAGGCAGAGGTAGGAGGATCGCCGTGAGTTCAAGGCCACCTTGAGACTACATAGTTAATTCCAGGTCAGCCTGGGCCAGAGTGAAACCCTACCTCGAAAAAAAAAAAAAAAAAAAAAAAAGACTTAAAACTTGAACCCAACCTATAATAGAACACATGAACACATGTGTCAAGCAGAGATCCTCATAGAATCTCTGTACTCCCAGAATGCCTTGCTAAAAGTACCTGTCGCTATGAATGGAACCACTGAAGTATGGTAAGGGTAGAGGGAAGCACCCTCCATGGTGACAGAGTGGTGGGGTTGCACAGAGCTGAGGGCACAGCATTCAGGATTCCATCACAGAGCCTAGCTTAGCAGGCAGCCTTTCTGCCACACGTTTGTCATAACGTTCCTCAGAGGGTTTGTATTATTGCTGGGTTTTGCTTTCTTAGGTGGATAGGGAGAACTCAGGTGGAGAACACTAGTAAAATGCACGAAGTTAAGCATTATTGGTATAACAAATAGAGAATGTTTTGTTCCACTCGAAAGAGCTCCAATATTTCATCCCAAAGTCATCTTCTGGGAAAACCGAAATGTAAGGAGTCTGACACACACTGAATAAGATTTAGTAGTGCCTTTCCCGGGTATGCACAGAGCCTGTGTTTTGCTGATTCCACACTTCCTCTTTAACCTGAGTTCTACCTGGCCAAATATCTGTATTGCCTTATGCTCCTGAACGTTCAGAGAATGTACTCAGAAGGGCACAGCATTTTCATTATTTATTAAGTCCTCCATTTCACATGCTTTGATTCACAAAACAGAATTCTGGTCATAGCCAACTTCCTCCTTTAAAAATCCCAATTATGCAATTTCATAGATATTTTTTACATACAAAAAATGATTGGAAGAAAAAAATGACCAGATTTTAATGATAGTTACTAGATAAAGGTATTATATATAATTGTTTCTACTTGTTTTCTGTATTTCTGAACTCTGCAACATGCTCAGACTATCTTTAAATTTTTACACTATTTTTGACAATTACATCATTTCTGTCATGAATTGTAATCATATTCGTCTCCCCTACCTTCTCTTGTCCCCCTCCCATTCCCATTGAACCCCTCATTCTACCAACTAATCCTCCTCCTACTTTCATGTCTTTTGTGTGTGTGACTCTGATGGTGTGAATATAAATATAACTCCATGGCCTCAAGAGCTTGTGGGTTAGCTTCGTACTTAGTTCCCAGCAGGTAGAGCCCTGCTGGAAGGGCTGACACTGGGGGTGGACCTTGAGTCCAGCCCTGCTGGCTATTCAGAGCTAACTACTAACTTGCCTCACTATGTTCTCTCTCTCTCTCTCTCTCTCTCTCTCTCTCTCTCTCAACCCTTACAGATTTGTGATAAGGTGAGCCAGCTGCCTCTAGTCTGATGAAGCTTCCTCAAGAAACCACAAGCCTAAAATAAATCCTTTCTTCCCATAAGCTACAGTTGGTTGGGTGATTTCTTCCAGCAATGAGAAGTTAACTGCTACCGTGACCCACTGAGTTTAATTAGGGCTGCTTGCATGAGTATGGATTGGGGGGTATTTACTGGAGCATGGGTATCTTGAATATGTGTCCCACCCTAAACCCCCAGCAACAATTAACAGCTAATGGATCCTAGGGTGGAAGGCTTCACAAGTCCTTCCCCCATGTGTGATAGGATGTTGACAAGCCTGATCTGTTTTGGTCTTTTTTTTTTTTTTCTTATTAGTACACAAAGAATTAGATTTCATTATAGAGTTTCAAACAAATTTGTGGGTTTTTTTTCTTTCTCCATTTCATTCCCCCCACTTCCCTCTCCCCACCGTAGCTGCCTTTCCACTTTTATGTCACATATGTCCTTTGCCTTTCTCAGCACTCTTCTGTCTAGTTTCATACCCTATGTCCACTCTTGAATCCTCTCATTAATTACATATAAACATTAGACATTAGAATCCATGCTGGAAAGAAAAAATGCAATTCTTGTCTTTCTGGGCCTGGGTTACCTCACTTAGTACATATTTCAGGTCCATCCATTTTACTGCAAATTTCACATTTCTTTTTAACTGGATGTAATGCCATCATTATATATATATATCACATTTTTATTATCCGTTCTTCAAGTAATGGGAAGCTAGGCTAATTCTATTTCCCTGCTAGTGTAAAGACCACACCAATAAACATGACTGAACAAGCTCCTCTATAGAAGGTGTCGAGTCCTTTGGGTATATGCCCAGGTCAGAGACAGCCGGGTCATATGGTAGTTCAATTTTTAGCTTTTTAAATTTTGATTTAATTATTTACTTATTTGAGAGAGAGAGGCAGAAAGAGAAAGAACAGACACCTCTAGCTACTGCAAACAAATTGTAGATGCCACCTTGTGCATGGATACTGGGTACTGGGATCCTTGTACATGGATACTGGCTAATCAGACTTAGGTCCTCAGGCTTGACAGGCAAGTGCTTAAAGCCATCTCACCAGCCTGGTTTTTAGGTTTTTGAGAAACCTCCACATTGCTTTGCTTAATGGCTACACCAGTTTGTACTTCCACCAACAGTAAATGAGGGTTCCTTTCTCCCCCACATCCTAAGTAGCATTTGTTATCATTTGTTTTCTTGATGATACCCAATCTAGGGTGAGATGGAATCTCAAAATGGTTTAAATTCACATATTTCTGATACCTAAGGATGTTCAACGCTTTTTAAAGTATTTGTTGGCCATTTGTATTTCTTCTTTTGGGAACTGACTGTTTGTCTCATTATCCTATTTATTGATGGCTTCAATGTTGTGTAAGTCTTGTGCAGGTAATCACAGCTGCCATGTTCAGAAGACAGAGTGCCACAGCACTCCTCCCCATCGCCAGCTCTGACATTCTTTCTGCCCTTTCTTCTGCAGTGTTCCCTGAGGCTTGGAGAGGGTGATTTAGATGTCCCATTTAGGGCTAAGTCCTCAAAAGTCACTTATTTTCAATTCTTTGACCAATTATGAATTTCTGCAGTAAACACTTCAAAAAGAGTCTTCTCTGACTAAAGCTAAAATCAGCCACACTCTATGGGCATAAGCATAAATCTTTGCAAGGCAGTTTGATGGCCACATGTTAGAATACCTTTGTTTTCCATTTGTTTTAAACTTTTTTAAAAAAAATATTTATTTATTTGAGAGAGAGAGAGAAAGAGGAAGAGGCAGAGAGAGAAAATGGGCACACCAGGGCCTCCAGCCCTGAAATGAACTCCAGACGCATGCACTCCCTTGTGCATCTGGCTTACGTGGGTGCTGGGGAATTGAACCAGGGTTCTTAGGCTTCACAGGCAAATGCCTTAACTGCTAAGCCATTTCCCCAGCCCTTGTTTTAAACTTTTTTAATGACAACTTCCATGCATATATACAATATACAATGACCATAATTCCCTCTTACCACCTGTGGTGGTTTGATTCAGGTGTCCCCCATAAACTTAGGTATTATGAATCCTAGTGTCCCCAGCTGATGGCAATTGGAAATTAAAGCCTTCTGGAAGCAGAGTATTGTTGGGGGTGGGCTTATGGGTTTTATAGCCGGTTTCCCCTTGCCAGTGTTTGGCACACTCTCTTGTTCCTGTTGTCCATCTCATGTTGGCCAGGGGGTAATGTCTACCCTCTGCTCATGCTGTCATTTTCCCCTGCCATCATGGAGCTTGCCCTCGAGTCTGTAAGCCAAAATACACCTTTTTTCCCCAAAAGCTGCTCTTGGTCAGGTGATTCTGCCAGCACTGAACCTGACTGCAATACCACCCTCCCTTTTCTCCCTCCCCTTCCCTCCTCCACTGAATCCTTCCTTCTTTCCAACCAGTCCCTGTTCTATTTTGATATCATTTTTTCTTCTCCTGTGACACAGGTCTTGTATAGGTAGGATCAGCTACTCTGAAGTCATCAATGTTATGGCCACTTTGTGTCAGACCACCTTTTTAATCAGAGAGGAAAATAAGATTTAAACCTAGGGAGGAGAATAGAATTCCTCTTGCACCCTCACATCTAGAGGGCAGAGCCCTGGAGAGGCAGGTGGGAGCTGCTTAACTCTTTCAGCAACTTTCTGAGACAGTCTGAGAGTGTTCAACATGAGTGCCTGGGATTAAATCCCACAAGAATGACTTATTGGCTTTGACATTTGCTGGTTACACTTTGTCACAATGCTTCACATCTGTCATTTCTCAGCTGTAAATTATCACCAATAATCATAAGACCTATGTATAGGGTAATATGTGCGAAGGGTACTAAGTGAGGAAATATAAAAAATAATTGACAGCAATGTCTGGTACAAGCTAATAACTTAATAAACACTAGGTATTTTATCAGCCAAGATCTGGTCAGAAAGACAAAGTCACTGTAGATATTTCAGTGGAAGATAATTTAATAAGGAAATTGATTCTACAGGGGGTTGGAAGAGATGAAGTGTGGACAAAGAGAGACAGAGAAGCAACCTGGCTATTTGCAACAGGAAGCTGCCACCACCTCAGATTTGAAGGCAAAGACATAAGACCAATGGAAAACTGAAGAAGTGGAAAACTGGGACAGCTCAGTGGGAACTAGCCCCACAAGAACGTGATCAAGGATGAGGCAGTTGTTGCTATATAGGCTGTCCAAAGCAGAAGAAGGGAAGAGAAATCCCGACTTCTTATCTTCTGACCCTCCTTAATTTTGCTGGTGTCACTCAATGGCCAAACCTCTTTCCAAGCTAAAGGACAAAGGACCCTGGGAAATAGAGTTTTCTATCATAGAGCAGGGAATGCCGCTGAGAGTCAAGGGACAAATGACTGGGAAAGGCACTATCCTTATTTATTAAGAAATAGCTTTCAAGCCGGGCGTGGGGCGCACGCCTTTAATCCCAGCACTCGGGAGGCAGAGGTAGGAGGATCGCTGTGAGTTCGAGGCCACCCTGAGACTACATAGTGAATTCCAGGTCAGCCTGAGCTAGAGTGAGACCCTACCTCAGCAAACCAAAAAAAAAAAAAAAAAAAAAAAAATAGCTTTCAAAAAGAACTTCATGTTTATGTAAGTCATAGTAGATAGCATTCACAGTATGGATTCAGTGACTCTCTCCACATAAAGAATGTGTCATCCATCTATACCAGGTCTAAGCCTTTTATTCAACAATATGTACTGATTTCAGTGGGGAAAAAAATGCTCAAAGCAAGCTTCCAATTCCCTTCCAATGCCCTCCACCAGAAGCAGAGCAGACATCCACATGCATAGCGAGACGTCTGCCCTCCTCTTTCCATAACTGTGAAATGATATGCTAATACCCAACATACCCCGAAGCCCAACTTTCGTGAAAGCACCTTATAAACTGTGAAGCACTTTACACAAATCATTTGTCATTGCTTTTTGACTCCCTGCCCCATGCTCTTTTTGCCATCCCAGGCCAGTACTTATCCAGGAACAATGTACTCATTCTGATGGGGTAAAAGGCCTCATGAACATGGATACAAAAAAAAAAAAACATGGCTACCAAGTACAAGGCAGTCTGCTAAATTTCAGGTATGGCCCCAAACCAAACCAACCTTAGGACAAACTTGAGGCCTAGGAGGTATATCAATGAGGATAAAGTGCTTGCCTCACAAGCAAGAATGAGGACCTGAGTTCAAGCCCCAGTGCCCACAAAAAAATGTCCAGAGATTTGGTACACATCTGTAATCCCAGTGCAAGGGAGGCAGACATAGGCAGATAGATCCCCTAACTGCTGAGCTCCAGTGCACTCCTCAGACATCTGCTGGCAAGGTAGAAAACTGAGCCCTAGCCCCAGAGGTTACTCCTTCAAATCCATCATCTCATTCCCACCAAGACCCTGATTCCCATCATCTGTTCACAGTCAGCTGCTGACCACAGCCGGTAACACTGAAACAGAGAGACTCCTGGAGACCCCTCTGCTTGTCAGCCAGCCTCACACTCACCAGCCAACCTTCCTGGCTCCCCTCTCTCTTGTGCCAGGCCTAAGTCGTGATCACAATGCTCCTCTCAGCTTGCTCTGGCTCCCTCTCTGTATTCTTTCATAAACATTTCTTGTAACAAGTCTCTCGTGCGTCTAATTCAACAGGGCGTCTGCCTCTCTGAGGACGCAGATTTTTATTTTTATTTTTTTTGGTTTTTCGAAGTAGGGTCTCACCGTAGCTCAGGCTGACCTGGAATTCACTATGTCATCTCAGGGTAGCCTTGAACTCATGGTGATCCTCCTACCTCTCCCTCTGGAGTACTAGGATTAAAATCATTCATCACCACACCCAGCTCCAGCTCCAAGGATGCCTCAAGGGTGGCCTCAAACTCACGGTGAACCTACCCTGAATGCTGGGAATTAAAGGCATGCACCACTATTCCCAGCTTAGGCCTCAAATTCTAACACCTGACATTAGCAATGGTGCAACCTGATCTACCAACCTCCTCACCACTCCTACCAGACCCCAGTGAGGTGGATGAATTTCCTCCCTTTCCACTTCAACCACTTTGCTGTTTGAATGCCCCTCTCCAGGGATTTAAAAAGGAGGTTAAACGTCCATAACCTCTGAGGTATAGATACTCACAGCTTACTGCGCTGTCTCTCCAGGGCCTCTGCATTTAACAAGGGCAAACAGAGACAGCAATCACTTAACCCCTCATGAAAGAATCAATCTACAGATATTTCTTGAATACTCAAGCCAAATTCAAGAGAAATAGAATTCAAACATGATTCATTATAGAGAAACTTAAGTCAGGCAGCACACCACTCTTTTTGTTTGTTTGTTTTGTTTTTTCCTGTGGAGAGAGACAGAGAGAGAGAAAGGGAGAGGAAGACAGAGATGGGCGCACCAGCAGCCTCTCAGCTGCTGTGAACGAAATCCAGATACATGTGCCCCCTTGTGGTCAAGTGTGGCATTGCGTCCTTGCATCACTTTGCATCTGGCTAAACGTGGGACCTGGAGATTGGAACCGCTGGAGATTGGAACCAGCATTCTTAGGCTTAGGAGGCAGGCGCCTGAACCGCTAAGCCATCTCTCCAGCCCACCACTCTTTTTAATGATGTTTTTCTGCGGATGATGAAGATGCTTCAATTCTACTTCTGTAGTCTGGGTGGAGGTGATCCAGCAGGTGGAGATGAATCTGTTCTCCAAGATTTGACACTCTTGGCTCAAGCTGGCTTCTCTCACATTTCAACCTCTTTGTTACAAACAGACCAGGAACTCCGTGGCGCCTTGCCAAGCACTAACCCAGCCCTTTGCTGAGCCTCTTGGGCCTCGTGTTTCATTTTCATGGGCTTGTTCCTCTAAACATAAAATTCAGGAGTGGAGAGTAAGGAATATCTTCAAAGGACTTTAAGATGCGTGGCAGAGTCAACACTTTCCCATTTTTGGCTGGAAGATACTGTAGATGTTCAATATTAAAACAAAATCAAATCCTCAGAGCACTTAATAGAATAAGTAATTAAGTAGTCATTCAAATGAATGCACTTAGAATGCAGTGTCCAAGTCAAGCATATTAAAGACACCCAGATTCATTTATCATCAAAAAACACTCATACACAGGTATGCACACATGTGCACACACACAAGAAAAAAACAAAACAGTTAGCCATATAATGCAAATTAATGCATCAGGATTTTTTTCTGCATTTATTTAGTATATAAATGTGTGTGTGGTATGGTATATGTGTACAATGTATTCGTGTGTGTGTGTGTGTGTGTGTGTGTGTGTGTATGCATACATGTGTGCAGAGGCCAAAGGATAACATTGGGTATGCTCCCCTTCGACTCTTCTGCATTATCTCTCTGAGATGTACTCTCTTATTGAACCCAGAACTGTCTCGTTGTTGTTGTTGTTGTTGTTGTTGTTTGTTGTTGTTGTTGTTTGACTGGCTAATCAGCGACCCCAACAATTCCCTAGTTTAAGCCCACATAGGACTAGGATTGCAGGTGTGCGTGGTCACACTTGGCTTTTTATTTATGAGTACTGGGAATCAAACTCAGGCCTTCACGCTTGTGTAGTAAGTGCCCTTACCCACTGAACCATCTTCCCAGCCTGGCTTTTCTGCATTTTAAGCACAAGAGTCTAGAAATTTGCATCTATGTAAACCAAGGTCTTTGGGTCCATGCCAGCTGATATCACCAAGACTGCCCGTTTATTCATCCACAGATCTGCTCCGTCTTCAGTAGTCAGCTTATATGTGACACTAACACAGACACTTGACTAACCTGTACATACCTCTATTGTCCTATCTTGGAAAGCAAAGCAATACACTGCAATAATCTCAAGTCCTCTACTAGCTCAGAAAGTCATGAATACTCATGACGTGTGCTTCCTAACTGTTCCTAAACCTCACAATGAAAATCTCATCACCCATCACAGACATTCCAAAACCATAAGGAAGCCATGGACTTGGGAGAACTCACCCGCCTGCGTCAGATGGCTAAAGGACATTGGCTGAATGGAACAAGGGCACGCCTGTCAGAAGAGAAGAAACTGAGCCAAAAAAGCATGAATCTGGTGGCTGTCTCTCTCATGGATGGGACCCAGGGGTGCTATCACCAGAAGTCATCATCCTTTCTCAAGAGCAAAAGGGATCTCCCCTTCTTCCCCTGCCCACAAGCCTTGCTTTGCAAGAAAGAATTGCCTGAAGATAGTTATCTCCTCTGAAAAAGAAAGTTTCTCCGATGGGCACAAGGTGTGCTTCCATACAGCAGCATGTGTGCTCCCCTCATCCTGTGTATCTCCCCTAACCAGCTTTACTCTCTAGTCCCACCATTAAATGCCTCTCTCAGTGCTCCTGCAGTCACACTGTGTTATACACGCACATCTTCCTGGTAGAAAGTGGGTTTGGTTAAGAGGACCTACTAAAGTGTCTGCCACACCGTAAGTGCTCCATAAATCTCTAGTGGATGAGCAAATGATTGATACTACAAAGGGAAAGAAAGCCCAGCTGTGCCTTTAACCAGCTTGATAACCCAATGGGAGATAAGACTAGAAACTAAGGGCTTGGGACCAAGAAGAACAGAAAGAGGGGCATTAAGACCCATCAGCAACTTAAAGGAGGAAACCATCTCAGGAACAAGAAAAGGGAAAAATAGAAAGTTTTAAACGAAGTCTTAATAGGAAGTGATTTATAAAAGAAATCAGGTCCTCTGGAGTCCATCTAACAATCCACAAAGCCCCTCCAAACTTGTATCCTTTCAAACTACTCACTCCTTCATGCCAGGTACTCCAAAAGTACTCTTAGGCTGGAGGGATGGCTTAATGGTTAAGGCATTTGACTGCAAAGCCAAAGGACCAAGGTTTGTTTCCCTAGGACTCAAGTAAGCCAGAGGCACAAGGTGGTCCTTGCATCTGGAGTTTGCTTTTAGTGACTGGAGGCCCTGGCATGCTCTCTCTCTCTCTCTCTCTCTCTCTCTCTCTCTCTCATAAATATTTAAAAATTAAAAACAAAACAAAGCCAAAATAATCTCAAACTTACCACTGATATCCACCTCAGGGCATTTTAACATGAGACTCTCTGTGCGCCTGCAATGTTCCCCCAGTAACTATATGCTGATCTCTCCCATTCATCACATCTTTACCTAAACGTTGCCATAAACCTTCCATGTTAAGTTGCAAACTGCTGTTCCACCAATCTCGCACTGGGTTTTATCCATTTTGCTTGGCACAATCACACACACAGCTGTGTGTGTGTGTGTGTGTGTGTGTGTGTGTGTGTGTGTGTGTGTGTGTAATGTTGTACGTCAAGGTCAGGGCCTCATGCATGAAGACGTGCATTTGCACTAACATTGAGCTATACCCCAAGCTCTTGGTTTTAATAATAGCATGTAGCTACCATATGTTAAAGTAAGTTTTCAGACTAATTAATTGTAAAGTCCAGTCCAGGTTTGATTTCAAATTCACCACAAGGGAAAAGGCTCCTGAGAAAGCTAATTCCAAGATTTCTCTCTTGTTAGACATGTTTCTAGAAGGAGAGAAGGTGGTTAGATAATATTATTAGACTATGTTCCATAAAAGAATGTCTGGTGAAAAGTTATTAGGCATGTCACAAGACTGATGATTCGCTGGGCAGATAAATCTAATGTCCCAAATGGGAATCTTAATCTCATTCAAATCCAATGACATAACTAGTGTATTTGACACTCTGAGTAGATCATTTTTCTCTCTCCCTACAACAGAATTAGTTTTAAGAATAATAATGGAATTAATAATAATGATAGCCAGAAGAGAATCAGAAACAATGAAATTTTCCTTTAATTGAACTTCATGTTCATTACATACCAGTAATAAAATTTAACAATGAGCAAAGAAAAAAGAACACATTACAGTACAAAAAAGGAAAGATAGTCATGGGTGAATAATCTCCATCACATTCCTGCACTGCTTTGATGAAAAGAGTAAAACTTATATACCTACATATTGTTTGCCTCAGAACTGAATAATATTATAGTTTCAGGTTGATTACATACCTAATCACTACCACATTAAATATTATCAACAAAATAAATAAAATTTCTATGTTTAAAATGTTATCCAAGGGCTGGAGAAATAGTTTAGTGGATAAGGTGCTTGCTTGCAAAGCCTATGGACCCTGGTTCAATTCCCTAGTACTTATGTAAGTCCAGATGCACAAGATGACACATGCATCTGGAATCTGTTACAGTGACTAAAGGTCCTGGTGCACCAATTGCCCCCTCTACTCTCATAAATAAATAAAATATTCTAAAAATGCTATCCAACATTAGAAAAATATTTCATGTATGGACTCAAATGTTCACTTACCAAACAAAAATTCAACACTCCACAATTTTCACTCTACTTTGTTGTTTTAACTTACAAGAACAAGTCAACATATAAAAGAATGGTTGTCATGAAGGGGCCATATACAACGACAGAATTTATATAGTCTATGTTCTGTCATCACTCACTATTGTTGCTTATGCCAGTTCTACTATTGAAACACAAGCACATACATGACCTCTGGGTAGGAGGTATGTTTTGTTTCTGAAGCAAGTACTTTGACTTTGAATTTATTTGGGGAGGGGCATAACCATGCATTGACTGAATTCATTTTCATGTAGAACACAATGTTTAATAACAGATAACAAAAATATGTTGACTTGAAGCTTATGTATATGTAAAAATTCAGTAGTAACCATGATCATTAAAACTGAGATCAACAAAGGATATTTTTGCTCAAGGAAGAATATTTTTTCAATGAAATAGTTTAAAAGTGCCAGCACATGATGATAATCACAGAATGTCAGCTTGTTGCTGGCTGTATTCTTCTCATGACTTTCTTTAGAGTTAGTGTAGCCCTCATTGTTGCCGTTGGAATGGAGTGCTCATTGGCATGATTTCAAATATGCCAAGGTGTCTAGAAGCAGAGACCTCTTCAAGCTACTGTCCAGAGTTCCTCAAATTTTGATTTGGGATCATTTTCATGCTCCTGTGACATAAAATTGATTATTTCTCCTGTGTCTTATTTGCCCAGAGTTGTATGCCAAACATCTATAATAGTGCCATAAGGAAGTACTTGGTATTGGATTCAATGGTGAACCCTCTACTAATTCATAGATGCCATTGCTCTATGGAGGAATTCTCATCTATATCAAATTAACTCTAACCTTTTCCAAAGGGTGATGTCAGGTGTCCAGCAAGCCACTCCACTAGATTTTCGAGTATCAGATTTCAAAACTCCTGCTTCAACCACACAAGCCCTGTGTCCCTCCCACAGTTGTAAGGTGCTAGCTGTTCTTCAAGGTGAGGCATTGGGGATACTAGGTAAATTAGCTCCAAAGCAGCACATATAACATTTTCTATTATAATTGAGTAGACTATAGATCAAGTACATATGAGCTGCTGTTGATCATATAATTTTGTACATTTTTCTAATTCTATTTTATAAGTAGAAAAACTAAAGCACAAAAAAAACAGGACCCCTCCTATTTTATAGGAGCTTTGTCTCCTTTCCTTTTCAAGCTCTATATCCTCTATAATAAAATCTTTCTAAACTTCAGAAAAAAGTCTCCTACATCCACTCCTCCATGAGGAACTATTGGTAGTTAATGGTGTTCATGAGGGGAAGCAGTTTGCTTCAGTAGTGCGTCCACTGAAATGTTGCCCATGCTCCAGTAAACATCCACCCTCTAATTCAACTCATGTAAACAACCATAATTAAACTCACTGGGTCAAAACAAAAACAAGAAAGTAAGGCTGGAGAGATGGCTTAGTGGTTAAGGCTCATGCCTGCAAAGCCTAAGGACCTAGGTTCAATTCTCCAGGTCCCATGTAAGCCAGATGTACATAGTGGCGCATGCGTCTGGAGTTCATTTGCAGTGGCTAAAGGCCCTGGCGCACCCATTCTCAATCTCTCTGTCTCTCTCTCCCTCTCTCTGTCTAATAAATAAAAAAATAAATCTTAAAAAATAAACATGAAAGTAGGAGTGGGAGTAGTTGGGAAGGAGAAGGGGTTCAGCAGGAGAGGGATGGGATGAGAGGGTAATGGGAGTGAATGTGAGCAAGATACATTATTTACATGTATAAAATCATCAATAAAAAGGGAGAAATAACCTATATCTACTGTCAGTAAGATATCCATTAAAAATATTGAAATAAAATCATAAGTACTGAAATAAGTTTTTCCACAAATTTAACACTATACAGTCATGTTTATCACTCAAGTGTTCCTATTCCTCCAGGAAAATATGACAAGAGGCAGGAATTATCAGGGTCTGTCTTCTCTCAAAAACCAATTTTGGGGCTGGAGAGATGGCTTAGTGGTTAAGGCGCCTGCCTCCTAAGCCTAAGAACACTGGTTCCAATCTCCAGCGGTTCCAATCTCCAGGTCCCACGTTTAGCCAGATGCAAAGTGACGCAAGGGCTCAATGCCACACTTGACCACAAGGGGGCGAACACATCTGGATTTCCTTCGCAGCAGCAGAGACACTGCTGGCGCACCCATCTCTGCCTTCCTCTCCTCTCTCTCTCTGTCTCTTTCTGTGTCTCTCTCCAAAAAAAATAATAAAAAAAAATTTTGGAATAAAAAAATTAATCAGTAAATGCATTTATACTTTAAATGAAAATATCTCTAAGGTACTTTAAAGAAAAATATTAACATTTGGAAATATTTCCTTCTTACAGGCAATGCCTTCAATAATGTCCCTGAGCCATGAGCTGCCTGCCCCCTCCTCTGACATTAAGGTTCCTTTGATAACAATTCTGAGAGTTTGCCCAAAATTAAGCCCTGTGTGTAAAAAGGAAACAAAGAAAAAAGAAACATATGTTAACAAATATGATTCACAATTCAACTATATTTTAAGATCTTATGTTCTTTTCACACTCTGAGAAGCCATTCTGATAATGTGATTGCTTTGTAAAAGAGTTAAAAGTTCTTTAGATAATATAAAGATTTGATAGCTATTGCACAGTTTTAATAAGCAAAAGAATTGATAACATGAACTAGGTTCAACTCAAACTACTGTACAATTTAATTCAACACAATATTCCTCTGTTTAAAGTGCATGTAATTGCCAATTTATATAGTCACCAATACCAAAGGTTAGCCAAATAGAATTCTGCAAACAAGCACAGTATGGAAAGCTTTCTGCCCAAGTACCATGAACCATGAATGAATGAGACTAATCATTAATCAATCATGAACCTAATTCATTTCAAGAGCTTCTTTCAACTGTACAATTATTCAATGAATAAAATTCGATGAATGAAATACACCTGTGCATGTATTTCTCTAGGTATTATCATCATAAAGTTTTGCAAATCCTTAAATACTTAAGAGAATATGTAAAATGAAATTGACATTGTGTTAAACATCGTTAGATTGTTATTCTCTCCAATTTATAAAGATTTTCCTTATGGAGAGCTATATGTACATAGCAGGTATCTTTCTCATGCATTCCCCACATGCTCCCTTTTACTTGAAGTTGTTACTTAAAGGACAACTGCATACAGCTTGTGTGGGTGCATGTTTCAATTAAAAGCACTAGACAGCCAGGCGTGGTAGTACACGCCTTTAATCCTAGCGCTCTCGGGAGGCAGAGGTAGGAGAATCACGCTGAGTTCGAGGCCACCCTGAGACTACATAGTGAATTCCAGGTCAGCCTGGGCTAGAGCGAGACCCTGCCTTGAAAAACAAACAAAAAAAAAAAAAAAAAAAAAAAAAGCAATAGACTATGAAAGCAGAGTCCATAACTTAGATTTCTCCTTCCTTACGCATTTTTTAAAATTTGTTTGCTTTATGTATGTGAGAGGAGAGAAAGGGAGAGTGGAGTACATGCATGTCATGGCATTCCTGTGAAGGTCAGAGGACAACTTTTGTGTCTGTCTCCCCCTTCCACCTCATTTTTTTTTTATTTCTATTATTCTGATTTTACATTCATAGTATTGGTTCCATTATCCTCCCTGTCCTCCCTCTTCCAAAGGGACCCTCATCAATGGGGAATGTGGATCATGCATTGTAGGGGCCATCAAGAGTTCTGGGGGTAGGCCCCAGTCTCTGTGCTTAATGCCCCAACTTGTGGCTCTAACAATCTTTTCGCCCCCTCTTCCGCGAGTTTCCCTGAGCCACATTGGGGTCATTTTGTTTGGCTTCAGTAATGAGGTTTTGGGGGCCTCTGTGTCTCTGCATAGCTGGCTTAGTTGGAGTTGGATGTTCTCTGTGTTTATCTCCTTCAGCCATTTTCTGGTGTCGTGATCACCACTTCCACCTCATTTTGAAGCACCATTTCTGGTTGGTATTCACCACTCCATTTGCAAACTGGGAAATTCTGTCTCTGCTTCCCTTCTCTCCGTGGACATAATGGGATTACAGAAGCCCGCCACAGCTTACAGCTTTTTACATACGGTCTGGGGATCTGAACTCGGGTACTCGAGCTGCATAGCAGGGACTTTATTCACTGAGTCATCTCCTCGGGTTCTATGTTGCTTTCTTTTTTTGTTAGAGATAAATACATCTGTTTCAACAAACTAGAAAACAATAGTCACTGCTGGGAACCTAGGGAGAGGAAGCCAACCAGGAAAGACAGACAAAAGATATGTGAACTTTATCTAAATGCTTTATTTACTTTACTGAAGATGAAAAGAAATCTGGTGCAACAGCAACTGTACTGACTTGCAGATGGTTTCCTTGTGATTTTCAATAACTTTGAAATTTCTCAAAATTAATGAAATAATTAAGAGTTTACAATGATTTTACTTCCTCATTTCAGTAAACCAAACTTTCATCGTTTTATGCCAAGTAACATTTTTACAAAGTTCACACACAGGACTTGCTGTTAGCTTCTCCTCATCACCTTGCTGTGCTCTGGGGACCCTGGCCAGGCATGTGCACCTGCATAGTCACATGGGTCCAGTTGGTTATGGTGTAACCAGAGGCCTGCGGCATAGCCTTAGCATCCCTTGGCTACGAAATGCCTCCTAAAAGGCATCGAAAGGTGTTGGGTCTTAGTCCCCAACTGGTGAGGCTATTTTGGGAGGTTCTAGCAACCTTAGAGGTAGGACATAGCTGGAGGAACTGGCTCACTGAGATCAGGTATACCTGGCCTCCCTTCTCTTCCCCTCTCCTCCCTCTCTTTTCTCCCATCCCAGAAGAAAAGGGGCTGGTTTTGTCATGTTCGGCATGGAGCCACAACATCTGAGACTCCAGCTGGTATGGTGCCATTATATATATGGTACCAATGCATAAATATGTGTGTATGTGCAAGGTGATATAGATTAGATATGGTCATATATATATATATATATATATATATATATATATATATATATATCCTCTCTGTCCCTGTCCTATTATCCTCTCCCATTCATGTTTTCATTTAGGTGAAGAAACTCACCATGTGATTCCACCACCACCACCACGATGTACCTGAACCTCTGGAATCCATGAGCCGAAACAAATCTTTCCTCCCTTAAGTTGTTTCTGCCAGAGGTTTTATCACAGTACTGAGAGGAGGAAGTCATCTGAGCCCTCACACATCTGAACTGACTCTGCCAGATTCGTTCTTCCAAGTCACTTCCTCCCTAGTACACCTGGGGAGAGGAGGAACTTTCTGAAACTTTGGACTGTGGACATGCATATTCTGGGATCCTCACTGATAAACAACTGCCTCTGAGTGCTTCTTCCCCTGTCATCAGTGGGTACAATGTCACGGTGAGGGAGCAGGAAGACATTTAGGTATGCTCGCACAGTAAGGTGGCTCTGTGTAATGATGATGTCACCCTATATGTCAAAAAGCCATAAGAAAATGGTTTTGAATGTTTCTACCACAAAGCAATGGCAAACTTTGGAATGCTATTCAATGTATGGAAACATAACATGGTGCCCCATAAATATATGCAATTATCATATTTTCAGTTTAAAATTTGTTTAACAAGAATGGGACCTGGGAAGATGGCTGACTGGACAAACTGTTTGCCATGTGTAGCAGACAGCTTCAGGTTCACTGAGATGAACTTCCTGACTAGGTACAGTTATAGAAGAAGGGAAATTTATTGAAGCTTACAGATCCAGGGGAAGTTCCGTAATGGCAAAAGAAGTTGTCCCTGCTTTCACAGATCTAAGCAGAGAGAGAGAAGCCACAAGCCAAAAGCCAAAAGTCACATAGTACACTTCAGGAACTCCAGGGGGAACTTTGCATATCTTTAGATTGAAATTTCAAACCCAGCACCACACTTCATCCAGGTGGCTGCAGGTCCAAACTACAAGCTAATAAAACACTGAATCTTGGGGGTCATGTATTCAAACTACCACATTCTGCCCCTGGTCCCCAACAGATTCAAAACCATCACACATTGTAAATTTTATTCAATCCAATTTCAAAGGTCCTCATCGTCTTTACCAACTTAAGATAATTCCCAAGTTTCATCTGAGATTTAAGATTGTCTCTTAACTGTGAGTCCTGTAAAATAAAAAAAGTTACATACTTTCAACATATAAAGGTACAGAGTAAACATTTTCAACTGGTATAAGGCATAGCAAGGAGAGACTAGAATACTGCAAACTCAACCACCATCAAGCAAACATCAAAATTCTGTAGTTCAGGTCCAGTGACTAGCAGTCTCTGGATTTTCCAATTCTGCCCCTTTAGCTGGCTGAGTAGTCAGGAAAAACTTCCATCCCTAGATAACAGCCTCCATGGTAGCCCCTGCACAGTACTGGTATATCCAGAACATTTTCAGGTCTCCATGCAAACCTGGGTCCATCTTCCAAAGGCTCTTCCAGCCTATCAGGATCATCACATCCTGCCTCATTCTGCATCTCAACAGTGGCTCCTGGAACCATGTGCACTTCTTGGCCTTCTCCATGCTTTTTTCATGCTTCCAAAACTAATACCAGGTGTGCAGGACACAACCATATACTTAGTTTAGGGACAAAATAAATCATAACCTTAAAAAGCAGGTTCCTTCTCCAGTCAACTCTTTCCAAAAGAGTTTGCATTTCTATCATAATCTTTCCTCAGGCATCCTCTCCATTGTTTTAATGTAAAGCATTTGGGCCATCTTTCTTAAGATTGCCAATGTGTTTCACAATAGCAACTTCAGTAACCTAAAACCAGTCTCAGTGCCTATAATTTTAACTTGCTTGAGGTTTTCCAACTTAAAATCTTAAATCTCTCAGTCCAATATCTTTAGCCAAGCATATCAGTCCATTACAAATTTAACCTTGATCAAACTCTCTGGGCCTGGGCAGCAGGACACAGCCATCCCTTATGCCAGTAGCTCAGTTCCAACAAAGTCCTCTGCAGTCTTTCCTTCCCCTTAAAAAGCTCAGAAGCCAAGTCTGGAAGTTCAATACTGTTTGCATTTAGCATTCTCAAACTCTTATCAGAATAATCCATAAAACTTGGTTTACAACTCCAGAAAGCATCTTCAGTTGCAAGCACCAAGTCCATGCCTGTTGGTCCAAAACAAAAGTTCCAAAAAACAAAAATCCACATGGTCAGGTTCATGTCATCCCACATTTTGGTACCAATTTCTGTAGCAGACAGCTTCAAGTTTGCTGAGATGAACTTCCAGACCAGGCACAGTTATGGAGGAAGGGATTTATTGAAGCTTACAGATCCAGGGGAAGATCCATAATGGCAGAAGAAGCTGGCCCTGCTCTCACAGGTCCAAACAGAGAGAGAAGCCCAAGCCAAAAGCCACATAGCACAGTACATTTCCAGAACTCCAGGTGAAACTTTGCATATCTGTAGTTTGGAATTTCAAGCCCATCACCACACTTCCTCCATCCAGGTGGCTGCAGATCCAAACTACAAACTAATAAAACACTGAGTATATTGGGGAGCATCTATTCAAACTACCACACTATGCAAGTGTGAGAACTAGGGTTTCATCCCCAGCATCTGTGCAAATGCTGGGTTGGTGTGGCAGCTCGTTAGGAGGAAGAGGCAGGGGATCCCTGGGGCAAGCTGGCTAGTTAGACTAGATGAGCCCTGGGTTCACATGAAAGACCAGCCTAAATCAATATTGTGGAGAAGAAGATACCCAAAATGAACCTTTGGCCTCCACATGTGTGCACACAGGAGCACATGCACCAGAACACAGGTGTGCCCACCATGTGAGCATGCACGTGCGTGCGCACACACACACACACACACACACACACACAAGAAGTAATGAATTTTTTCTTTTTGAAACTGCAGTGTAAAGGAGGCAAGTCAACAAAGCCCTAGCCCACTCCTTCCTGCCATTCACTCAGCAAAAGCTTTCAGAGTCTCCTGGGTGGCAGGCACCACCCTGGATGCTGAGGCTACAGCAAAGAGATGAAGATCTGCCCTTGGAATGCCTACTCTTACAAGGAATAAAAAAATAGAGAGTGAAAACATTAAATGTGATATTACCTGGCATCTTAGAAGGTATTGAATACTATGGAAGTGTTAGCAGATAAACAGCTGTAGGATGAGGGAAGTCCAGGGATGACATCACTACAGAGCCAGTGCCTGGGTACGTGGAAAGAAGCAAGCACTTGGAAAATGTAGACATCTGGGAATTCATATATCCGGGTAAAGGAAAAGTGGGTGTGAAAGTTCTATGGTGGGAAGATTGTGGAGTGCTGACACAGGAGGATGGAAGCCAGGGTGGTTGTATAGCAGGGGGTGAATGGAAGGGAGGAAGGCTGGGACTGCCATAGAAGTGGCCTAAAGTATGATCACAGAATGAATTACAGCTACTATCCTGACTCTCTCTGAACGTCAAAGTGCAGTCACCAGGCCAGCAGCAGCAGCCTCACCTGACATTTTGCAAGAAATGTGAAATCTTGGATTTTACCACAGTCCTACTGAGCCAAAATCTCTTGGGGTGCTTGAAGCCTCTGTGTAATTCAAACTCATGCTCAACTTTGAGAAACACTCTTAGTAATGGAGAAGCATGTATCAATTTTTACTGCAAAACCCCTGAACTGATAATTCAATCCCATCCCTCACTCCTAGTCTCACAGTGAGCTCACACACTACCTGTCCAGACCTCAACTCATTTGCATGGTAGACAGATCCACCTCTGTTCACCAATGCAGCTGTCTGTAAACTTTGAAAAATAAAACCTGGAGCCAGGTGCGATTGCTCATGCCTAGAATCTCAGCACATAGAAGCAGGAGGATTGCCATGAGTCTTGGTCCAGTCTAGGCAATATAATGAGTTTCAGACCAAACTGGGTTAGAGAGTGAGGCCTTGTCTCAAAAAATAAAAATAAATTGAGCTCTGACAGGAAATGTCAGTAAAACATAGTAGCTGTCAATATCTTGACAAATGTGTGTTTTTATTATCATAAACATGAGTCTCTAAGCCCACCCACCTTCGGCATTTTGTATTTTTCTCTCGCAGTGCTATTGAGCTCATTAAGATGTGCACATGAGAAGCTCACTGTGAGACTGGGCTGGTTTGTCACATTTGGCATGGAGCCACCGCATCTGAGACTACAGCTGGTATGATGCCGTCGTAATATATATGGTACCTGTCCTTGCTTTGGCAGGCAAGAGCCTCTCCACCACGCATTTCAGACCAGGATAATGGGACGACAGAGAGGCTCACAATACTTAGCCCAGAACACTTCCATCACTCTTTCCACCACTAAGTATTCGTTACATTTTATGCAAACACTTGTTTGCTGTGACTTGATATAAGCAGTTGGGTTTAGAGTCATAAGCAGAGGGTCCAGGTCCCCCTCAAGTTGCCTGCTAACGATCCAGGAAGCCCCCATCGGTACCCCAAGTCTAACTTCCCTACCCAGCTCCCAAGTTGTTAGGTGGGTAACTGAGATTATGTTCAAGAACCCTCTTTCTTAGAACTAAAGCATGTGGAAGAGATGAATAAATTGTTATCATAACCCAGTTCCTCATCAGTCAATAAATATTTACCGAGCGCACAATGTACTTGGCTCTGTGCCAGACTCTGGAACGCAACAGTATAAATCACAGAATAGAATCACATGTGGTATCTATTCTAGAAGAAGAACAGAGAGAACAAACAACAAAATTATTTATCTAAACGTGCTGTCCAGGGCTGGAGAAATGGCTTAGCGGTTAAGGCATTTGCCTATGAAGCCAAAGGATCCCGGTTCAATTCTCCAGGACCCACGTAAGTCAGATGCACAAGGGGCACATGCATCTGGAGTTCGTTTGCAGTGGCTACAGACCCTGGTGTGCCCATTCTCTCTGTGTCTGCCTCTCTCTCTCTCTCTCTCTCTCTCTCTCTCTCTCTCTCTCTCTGCTTGCAAATAAATAAATAAACATTTTAAAGTGCTGTCCAATGGTGGTATGTGCTCTAGAGAAGAATGAAGAAGAAAAGAGGAAGATGAAATGTTGAGGAGAGGTGGTCTTGGGTCAGACATGTGCAAGACCAGTGAAGGTGGCTCAGTGAGAAGCGCCCATTTGACCCGACACGAAGGAAGGGACGGTCTTTCCTCAGCACCTCACGTTCACAACACCTTCAGACCAGTTCTGTAGATGTGTGACACAGAATACCTGCGGTCTTCCATATCTATATCCTCTCGTGTTCCTTTTGGGGTTAGTAGATAATCACCCTTCCTCAAGTAACTCACATTTATACACACGTAAACCATGTAGACAGCCAAAGGACCTTTGGTGTAGTCAGCATCTGTGACAGTGACTGGTTGTTGAATGAACTCTTATCCTAACCAAAATCTAGCAACTTTCCTGTGTCCTGGATGGGAACCAGATACTCTCCAGACTAGAAATCAACTCTATGTCCTTGCTGTTTTTGTTGTCAGAATTTTTCAATAATATTATACTGATTCTCTATTAGTCCTCATTAGCTGTGCGCACACAGCACACTACCTATGCTAGTTAAGAACTCTACCAGTGGGCTACATTCTTAGCCCTTGATTTTGGTTAAAAAGATCTCATTATGTAGCTAAGGTCAGCCTTGAACTCAATGTGTGGCCCAAGCTGACTTCTCATGCATGTGATCCTCCTGCTTCAGCCTTCTGAGTGCTAGGATTCCAGGCATTCATCAACATAGCAGGCAGCTTAGAGTCTTGCACATGTGAAAAAGAACAATTACTGCTTTACATAATAAATGACTTTAGCACTCCCACTTTGTAGAGGAGAGTGAGGATTCATGGCAGGGTATGTGGATAACCCAAGTGGACTTGGACTTCTGCCAAGATGGATTCCAGGGCCTAGTGTGAAATGGGAGTGATCAATGTGCTATATTACCAACTAAAGGAACTTTCCATTCTCCAGCTTCAGATTGGGGTTTGGTAACCTAAAAAGATGAGGTTCTGAGAGACAGTGGTGGAGGCGCTGTGGGTAAGCTTGAAGAGAATGACAGAAATGAGAATTCCCTGGGGTGAGAAGAGACAGGGAGTTTGAGTAAAACCTAGCATTTCATTTTATTTTTAATATTTTTTGTTTATTTAAGAGAGGGAGAGGAAAGAGAGAGAGACAGAATGAATGGGAGACGATGGGCACGCTCCTAGCCACTGCAGATGAACTCCAGATGCCACCTGTGCATATGGCTTTACATGGGTACTGGGGAATCGAACCTGGGTCTTTTCAATTTACTGGCAAGTGCTTTAACTGCTAAGCCATCTTTCCAGCCCTGCATTTCATTTTCAATCCACTTTCCAGTCCATGTTTCAATTCCAACCTTGAATCATGGTGGAATCCATTCTATACATCAACCTTGTGCTCCTGTCTGGAAATGACAGAGCATGGATCTGGCTCTCCAGTGGCAGCTATGGGAACAACATGGAAACCACGGTTCTCGCAGAACCAGAGTTGTAAACCAGAGACAACCAGGCAAATGAGGGTCCCCACCCACCTTACGCCCAGCAAGCCCTTTGTACGTGCAAGTCATTTTGCTTGTCTTAAAGTGAAGTTAGGTGGATCGCAGATGATGAGAAGGTATAGGGGAACCGGAACACCTGCCCGCACATTCCCTAGAGACAAATCTCAGTGTAGGTGAAAGACGGCAGCTGTGTTGGAGACACTCAAGTTACACGTATCTCATTTAACCTCCACAGTCTCCAGGAAGAAAGGCCTTGTTTCCCTGACAACACAGGTAAAAAGAACTGAATCACTAAAAGTAAGTTGTATGTCCACATTATTGTGTATTGTGTGCTAGTGTGGAGTTTAGTTCATTCAAATCCCCAAATCATTCTAATTCCATGAATCAACCTCCATAAGTGGCAGCAGAAAATCCATAGGCACTGCTGTGCCATCACTTTGGATCTCTATTCCTCTAGTGAAATTAGAGCAGCAAATTTCTTTGCATACCCCCTTAGTCAAAGCTGCTCTCATTCTGGGTTGGAGAATCTGTTTTGTTTTACAAGTGGCAGAGAGCACTGGGGAGATCCAAGATCCATCAATATGACAAGAAAAGAAAGCCAACTGCTCACCATGAGTGTGCCACCACTACACATTTATCAGAGCCCAAGAGAAATTGCAGAGGAAGCAGGGACACCCGTACAGCTCCAATGCTTGCCTGACAACTAGCTCCAGGGAAACAGCAACAAACACTGAGGTGAATGAAAACCCATCAAAGCAGAACTAAAGAGGCCACGAGAACTCAACACTAAAGCAAATGGCTAGCAGACTTGCCAAAGCTCAGGGAGTGTTGTGGAAAAGGGAAACGGGAAGAGTGTAAAAGCCACAGAACAGGTAGAAGTATTCTGAGGCACAGCGCTGCCGCCCCCCCAAGACTGACTGAGACCCTAACTACCCCACAGTAAATACCAACAACCCTACTGGGGAGGGGCCTCTGGGAAATGGTGGTGGGGGGGAAGGGATATAAAACTATAACCTATGTCAAAATGAGTAAGTAAATATAATAAAGAAATTACAGCAGCAAGAACTCACCGAAACTTAAAAGAACCTCAAATCCAGTAATTTAAAAACATGCACCAGCTTACACATGTCTACATGCAAATATGTACATATATGCCTAGTTATTAAAACAAAAAAAAACCTACCAAAGTTAGTGGGCAAACGTATCAATGAATTATTAAGTGAAGGGAAATGGTGGCATGTGAAATATCCCACTTGCTTCTGCCTTATTCCCAAATCTAAATATCACTAAATTTCAAATATATAATGTAACTTCCTAAGACAACTCCAAAAGACCAGGTTTCACTCCTTCTTCCCTTTCCCTTATGAAAGCTACAAACGCAGTCTATTTAAAATATCACCAAGGTTTTAGACTGACCATGGCCAATCAACTCTCAGCACCAGAGGGGAGCTGACAGCAAGCAGAGTTTTATTTCCCTGGAGCGTTCCCACCTTCTCCATTATCTTCTCCTCTCACCAATAACATCCTTGATATCTCTCATTCCACTCACAGCCAGCGCATCCAACGCTGTGCACTGCAATCCCTGCCCTTCTGTACATTTCCATTTTCACGTTTATGTCTTCATTTTCATTCAGTCCTTAGGCCCCTCTCTATGTGACTCAACCTTCAATCAGGACAAACATTGCTTGGCTTCATTGATGCTGTGAGTCCAGTGGAAATGGAGGGGCTATGGATAAGTGTTCTGTGTCTCATCACTCTAGTGAACCAAGGAACAATTTAGGCAGATGACACACTGGTTTGTTAAGATAAATTGAATCCTACTGCATTCCTGAGGGCTCACTCTCATAGACTCCATGAGTCTGGTTCCAAAGACGCTTGTCCATGTTTCAATTGTGAATTATTAAAAAGAAATCTTCATGAGGAAGGATTCAGGGTTGTTTGTTAATGGTCACCAGCGAGGTGGGGGAAAACTGTCTACTTTCCAACTAACTCACAGCACTCTTAGCCACCCAAATAAAAGTTCCAAGTCATGCATAAATCCTTGGACCCATTCTCCAGGGGAAAACATTTATATGTTTAAAATTTTCCATATTAAATTCATAACATGAAAAGAGAAGTTAATGGGAGGAGCAAATTATAGTTTTTCCTCTTTTAAACAACATTGCTAACCAATTAATTATTTCTCTATTATAATTTAAACCATGAGTTCCCTCCCATCGCATAGTAACATTTCTGCAGGGAACTTCACTTTGACCACCTGTACAGATATTCTTCCTATTTTAGGTCAAGTTGAGAGAGACATCATTGCATCCCTTCTCTGATTGCGTTCTCCACTGGTCTCTTTAAAGAAGCTGCATAGTGAAAGAAACAAGAAAGTTGTGGAAGCTGAGAGGGGCCTGTCTCCAGACCTGACTGAGAGGGGTCTGTCTCCAGACCTGACTGAGAGAGGTCTGTCTCCAGACCTGACTGAGAGAGGTCTGTCTCCAGACCTGAATGAGAGGGGTCTGTCTCCAGACCTGACTGAGAGGGGTCTGTCTCCTGACCTGACTGAGAGGGGCCTGTCTCCAGACCTGACTGAGAGGGGCCTGTCTCCAGACCTGACTGAGAGGGGTCTGTCTCCAGACCTGACTGAGAGGGATCTGTCTCCAGACCTGAATGAGAGGGGTCTGTCTCCAGACCTGAATGAGAGGGGTCTGTCTCCAGACCTGACTGAGAGGGGTCTGTCTCCAGACCTGACTGAGAGGGGTCTGTCTCCAGACCTGAATGAGAGGGGTCTGTCTCCAGACCTGAATGAGAGGGGTCTGTCTCCAGACCTGATTGAGAGGGGTCTGTCTCCAGACCTGACTGAGAGGGGTCTGTCTCCAGACCTGAATGAGAGGGGTCTGTCTCCAGACCTGACTGAGAGGGGTCTGTCTCCAGACCTGAGAGGGGTCTGTCCCCAGACCTGACTGAGAGGGGTCTGTCTCCAGACCTGACTGAGAGGGGTCTGTCTCCAGACCCGACTGAGAGAGGTCTGTCCCCAGACCCGACTGAGAGGGGTCTGTCTCCAGACCCGACTGAGAGGGGTCTGTCCCCAGACCTGAATGAGAGGGGTCTGTCTCCAGACCTGACTGAGAGAGGTCTGTCTCCAGACCCGACTGAGAGGTGTCTGTCCCCAGACCTGAATGAGAGGGGTCTGTCTCCAGACCTGAATGAGAGGGGTCTGTCTCCAGACCTGACTGAGAGGGGTCTGTCTCCAGACCCGACTGAGAGGGGTCTGTCCCCAGACCTGAATGAGAGGGGTCTGTCTCCAGACCTGAATGAGAGGGGTCTGTCTCCAGACCTGAATGAGAGGAGTCTGTCTCCAGAGCTGACAGGCCCACCTATATGTAGAGTGCCTCAATCCTGGAGCTTCCATCAGGATTTGCAGTTAGTGGATCAGTTAGGAATCAAGCAGCTAAAGGCAAAAAGAAAATGAATTGGTTCATGACAGTGAAAACCCTCGGGTAGCTCTAGACTGTCAAGTCTGGATCCAGGTGTTTCAACACTTGTGGCCAGAAACCTGCTTCTTTCAAATCCCGTCTCGCCACTGTGTGGCAATAAGCCTGCCAGCAGTTCCACATTCATCTTCCAACACCTCGTAAACCAACTGGGAAGAGAGCCTCTTCCCAGAAGTTGCAAAGACAATTAAGGACTGAGTTTCATTGTCGTGACTGGAGGGGGTGACGTGGCTAGACGATGTCCGTCCCCCACCCAGAAGCTGACAGTGAGATTACACACTGAATCACAAAATGCACACCCATGGAGAATGTGCCCAGATAGAGTCAGAAAATAAGTAAACGGATATTGGACAAAGACATGAATAAAAGTACCCAGTTGGCCAACCAACAAGCCTTGCGGCATTTCCAGGTGATTCTAGAGTTTATCAAATGCTCTTTATGCAATGATTTTGAGGATCTCTAGGACCAGATGGCTGCGGGTAGAAGAACCCTGCACAGTGCCTAGCTGTGCTAGAAAATAGCGGTAGCCTTTGTGAAGGAAGAGCATGATCACACAGCCAGCCCCACTCCACCCCCACTGTCCCTTCCCTCCACCTCTACTACCCTTACTCACCCTAAGCTCACCGCAAAGCCTTCTTATTGCTACTTTCATTTCCCTTCCAGGTTAACCTTGAAAACCCGCTAAGTCTTACATTCTTCCAAATTGACTTTCCTCTTTATTCCTGACCACAGGTAAGTTCAGTTGTGCTAATAACTGACAATTGTAATTTGAAGACTGTACGAACAATACACTTCTGGAACCAGTAGTGTCAATCCAAAGTCTTACACAGTAGCATCATATTAAGGAACAAGAATCAGTGTGGTAAACACCACACAGATTTCTAACTGTATTAAGTAGGGGGAGTCAGTTCAGCTACCTCAGTCAGTAGAAGGTAAGACTTAAAATTTGGAGGTGGTGCCAGGCATGGTGGTGCACACCTTTAATCCCAGTACTAGGGAAGCTGAAGTAGTAGGACTGCTATGAGTTCAAGGCCAACCTCTGACTACATAGTGAATTCCAGGTCAGCATGGACTAGAGTGAGACCCTACCTCAAAAAAAAAAAAAAAAAATGGCCGGGCGTGGTGGCGCACACCTTTAATCCCAGCACTCAGGAGGCAGAGGTAGAAGGATTGCTAAGAGTTCGAGGCCACCCTGAGACTACATAGTTAATTCCAGGTCAGCCTGGACCAGAGTGAGACCCTACCTCGAAAAACCAAAAAAAAAAAAAAAAAAAAAAAGGTGGCAAAAACAACCCTACAGTTTGTCTCTGATGCTATAGCTCCTTAAAGATAAACAGCACTGTCTTGAGTTTAAAGATGTGGCTCCTGTCTTCAAGAAAGGCAAACTTGTACATGTTGAATTAAGAGGTCAAAAGCCTACATGGCAGAAAGTAGGCGTGGAAGATTCTGGACAGCATATACAGGTGAACAAGGAAGGGACATCACAGGGATGCTCAGTATGATTCAGGAAGGTCTATCTTAGGATATGAAATGAATGTCAGTATGGCTGCCTACATCTCATAAAATGCTTTAGTTACAAATGGCTGAACTCCAGACTGCCTAGTTTGACCCAAAAGGGAATTTATCAAAAAGCTAGACTGTGGTTCCTGGAACTGAGGGCATAACTAACAAATGGATGCAGAGGGGACAGGAGTAAAGGTTTCAGCAGGGATCAAGGTGGCAGCAGCACACTGGTTTTCTGACACCATAGAACTTGGGTAACTCTGCTCAGGCTACATTTCTATCCAGATGTTGCCCTGCTCACTGTGTAGTGTCCCAGCAAAGAAAGTGATTGGCCCAGATTGGGTCATGTGCTGCTGTTTGCTGACAGGGCTGATATCATAGGGACAACATCTTGACTGAATATGCAACTAGGGCAGCATCCAATACCAGAAAGGGACTCACAATGAACCAGATCGCTGCTGCTTGGAAAATGAAGAGGAAGTACAACTGAGTACAGAGGGCAGAGGAAGGAAGGGAGGAAGGAATGGAGGAAGGAAGGAGGGAGTGAGGGAGGGAGGGAAGGAGCGAGGGAGGAAGAAAAACAGAACAAAAGGGACAGAAAAGAAAGAGTGAAGGAAAGAAAAGAAGGAAGCAAGGGAGACACTTCTCTATACCATACTTTTATTTATATAATTAAGAATAATTACTGCATCTAGTTCCTAAAAGTATTACACATATGATACAAAGTACTTACATGGGGCTTGAAACATGGTAAATGCCAAATAAATGACAGGTGTTTATCATCTATGAGAAGACAAGGAAGGGATACTTATCAAAAGAAATAGGAAACCATGAGCTCTTCTCAGACAGTTGTTAGATTCTGTTGGTTATTGGCTTGACCTACTTAAAATAACCAAGTGATCGATCATCCAAAGGCAACAGCAAGCAACAAAAGAGAACCCAGTGCAGTGTGTCCTCCAGCTGGAACACTGCAGGAGCATCCATGCACACAAGGACAGACGGTGATGGGGAGTTATTTACCCATGGGAAAGGAGTACTTATTGATGAACGAATTCCAAGGTTTTAGCCAGCATTTTAATGCGCTGGTGAAACAGTCCAGTTGGAAGGCCTTATTATGATGGGCATCCCAGATGTATCTAACCATTGGGTACATGTTCAGTCACAAACTGCCTCTTTGTGCTGTACACTAACATGACTGTTCTGGTCCACCATCTGGGTTACCAAGACCATCACTTCTGCTGAAGTCTACTGAGAACACTGACAGTCAGGGTCCTACACTGCCTGGCAATCTCTCCTGCCCACCTCTGCTAAAGATACCTCCAACACAGTGGAGGTGTGGTCAGAGCCGAATGAGCCTCAATTTGCACGGTTGTTACACACCAACTACCCAAAGCATAGGTTCGATTAAGGCTATTGGAGGTAAGAAGAGCAATATTTCAGGTAAGTATCCAAAGCCAAGTACAAATTCTGGACCCAAGGGTGATGGCTCAGTTGGTAAAGTGCTTGTCATGCATACATAAAGATCTTAATTCAAGCCTCAGAACCCACTTAAACGCCAGGTGAGCATAGCAGCACACCTGTTAGTCTAGTCCTCAAGAGATGAAGATGGGTAGATCCTGGGATGTACTGACTATCTAGACTAGCTATATCAGCAAGCCCTGGGTTGAAAAGGGGACCCTGGCTTAATAAATAAGGTGGAAAGCAATTTGAGGAAAGCACCAGCTGTCAACCTCTGGCCTGCACAATACATGTACGTGCAAACATATGCACATCCACACATGCAAACATGCATACACAAACATATACACTTAAAAAATACAACTTCTGAGGGAGAAAGCTTCTAGGAACAATATTCTATACACTGAGACATCACTACATGAACTGCCAGCTAACCAGGCCATTCTGGACATGAACCTATGCATATCCATAATGGCAAAGAATTCAACAAACATTTTGCAGCAAGCAAGAGTGTTATTGGGCTGGAGGGATGGCTTAGCAATTAAGGTGTTTGCCTGCAAAGCCAAAAGATCAGGTTCAATTGCCCAGGACCCACTTTAGCCAGATGCACAAGGGGGCACGTGCATCTGGAGTTCATTTGCAGTGGCTGGAGGCCCTGGGGCACCCATTCTCTCTGTCTCTGTCTCTCTCTGTCTCTCTCTGTCTCTCTCTGTCTCTCTCTCCCCCTCTTTCTCTGTTAAATAAATCAATAAAATATTTCTAAAGAGTATTATTAAAAATAGAGGGCTGGAGATATAGCTAAGTGGTTAAGGAGCTTGCCTACAAATCCTAAGGACCCAAGTTCAATTTCCCCATACCCACAAAAAGCCAGATGCACAAGGTGGCACATGGGTCTGGAGTTCCTTTGTAATGGCTAGAGGTTCTGTTGTGCCCATTCTCTCTCTCACCCTATCTGTCTGTTTCTCTCTCAAATAAATAAATGAATAAATAAATAGATAAAAAGGACTTGAGTTGAGGGGATATGAGAAAAGGAGAGAGGCCTTCCTGTGAGCTTGCTATGTTCCCATCCCTAGCATTAGCTGCTGTGTCCCCTCCCGAAGGGGACCAGCCCTCTTCTCCATCAGCAGGTCATTTTTGTTATGCTAGCAAATGATAAGGCAAACCCATCATCACAAACCAGCCTGCGTAAAACCAACAATATAAACTTGAAAATGAAGAAGAAAGTCTTGCATTTCCTTTCACCTGTAGGACGAACACTGATGAAGCCCATCACCATTCAGCAGTCCATCTTGCTTTAAAATATACACCAACTGAACAGGAAGATTTCTGCTATGCACGGCAATTGTTCCATTTTCTGTATTTCATAACCTACAATTTTGAAGCCATGCTTGGTACACACGCTTGTAAAATAGTCATATCAGATAAAAGCAGAGGGATGCTAAACTATTGGAAAATAAATCAAATTCTCAGCAAGCAGTTATATCCATCACGTTGCAGCAAGCTCACGTAGAGTTTAAGTTCTGAGCACACAGTCTATCCATTGTAATGATTTGAGGTCAGGATCCTGCCACATGCATTTAGCATTCACTAAGAGGTAAACCCAGGAGTGTAGGAGGGAAACATAAGGAGCTATAGCTTTTGGTCCAGGGAAGTTGCCCTCCCCGCATTCATTTGAGCCCAGCCATTGTGTCTAAGTAGCAGCACAGAGAAGAATTAACACATGCATTGAACTTGACCATTTATAAGATATGTGTGTGAACATTAGCTCCCTTGATCCTCAAAAGAGCCATAGAATACAAAGGAGGGAAAGCACTCACATGTTACCGTAGCAAAAATACATTCAGAAGCATCTGCGAAATATGAGAAAAAAAAAAAAAACTGAAACTGTAGCCACTCCCGCCTCCTCTCAAAACTAAAGAGGGCAAAATGATGAGTTTCAGTGCTGCTTTACCTTCTAGACGACACATTCACATCAGACTAAAACAAACATTCCATGTCTTTGATTTTTTTTAATCTTTAATGCAAATACAAAACTAGTTTGTCAGGCAATTGCTCAAGACTTAATGAAGCTTTATATACATATTAAACATAAATACTATTCACAGAGAGAAACTGCAACTAAAAATAGTATTTAATAAAGAACTACGCAGTATAGTGTCATTTTTTGGTTTTGTGTGTGTATATATGTTGCAGTCAGTTTCAGTTTGCTGGCAGAAAACACCCAATTAAGAGCAGCTGTGGGGCTGGAGAGATGGCTTAGCGGTTAAGGCGCCTGCTTCCTAAGCCTAAGAACGCCGGTCCCAATCTCCAGGTCCCACGTTTAACCAGATGCAAAGTGACACACGGGCGCAATGCCACACTTGACTACAAGGGGGCACACACATCTGGATTTCATTCACAGCAGCTGAGAGACTGCTGGCACTCCCATTCTCTGTCTGTCTCCCTCTCTATCTCTCTCTGTCTCTCTCCAAAAATTAAAAAAAAACAACTAAAAAAAATTAAAATAAAAGAGCAGCTGTGGAAAGAAAGGGCTTGTTTTGGCTTACAGACTGGAGGGGAGGCTCCATGATGGCAGGGGAAAACGATGGCATGAGCAGAGGGTGGACATCACCTCCTGGCCAATATCAGGTGGACAACAGCAGCAAGACAGAGTGCCGAACACTGGCAAGGGGGAGCTGCCTATAACACCCATAAGCCTTTCCCAACAATACACTGTCTTCAGGAGACTTCAGTCCCCAAACTGCCACCAACTGAGGATGTAGCATTCAAAACACATAAGTTTATGGCGAACACTGAATCAAACCAGTACATTCTGCCCCTAGCACCCATAAACTGATAATCATGCATGATGTAGAATGCAATGCATTCAGTCCAACTTTAAAAGTCCCATAGTTCTTATCAATCCCAATGATGTTCAAACATCCCTGTAGTCTAAGATCTTTTAACTGAGCTATAATACAGATAATAATAATAACAACCATAATGGCACAAAGTAAACATTCACACTGCAAAAGATGGCATTTGGGCATAGCAAAGAAATATTCAACCAATACAAGATTTAAAACAAACAGGGAAAACATCAAACTGTGTAGCTCCAAGTCTGACCACTCTTACCAGTGACAAGTCTCCAAGTCTGATAATTCAAACCAGTGACAAGTCTCTGTAGTTCCAATTCTGCCCCTCCAGCTAGGCCACTCACAGTCCTAGAAAACTTCAGCTGGTGCTGGGAGCTCTCCTCGGCAGCCATCTCATAGACCTGGCATATCAATTGGGTCTCCACTGCAACCTACAGTTCATCCACATGGCTCCATTAGGCCTACACACAAGTAATCCAATAAGCCTGCTTCACACTGCCCATGGCCATTTCCAAAATACAAAACCATGTTGCAAATCCAATGACACTCTCTTTCCTGTATTTGTTATACTCCATAATACCAGGTAGGGTGCCAATTTGTTAATTCAAGGGGGAATAAAGCAGACTTTGAAGAACTGCAAATTCCCTCAGCATTCAAGCTCCTTCAAAAGAGTCCACATTCTTCCTGTTGTCCCAATGCAGATCAGCTGGCCCAATCTCAATGGTTGTACTCTAGCAAACAATTGCAGCTGAATGGGTAGCAGTTTCAACCCAAAGACTGCATTTCTTTCTGTGCCATATCCCTCTGTTCTAAGCAGTACAACTCTGCACAACTTCTCAGGACACAGGCAGAGCTCAGCAAGCCTCTCATACAAACTGCTTCGAGCCCAGTCCATGCAAAGCTCTTTCTCACCCTCATAAGCCAAACCTCAAAGTCCATAGTTCTTACTGCATTCAAGTCTTTCAACTATGACCATAATAGTCCATCAAGCTGTACTTACAGCACTGCAAGGCATCTCTTAGGCTAAGGTTTCAAATTCATCCACATTTCTCTCAAAAATCATATTCAAAAGGCCAAAAGCCACACAGTCAGCTTTCTAACAGCAAAGATCCCACTTCTGGGTACCAACTTTACTGTTGCAGTCAGCTTCATGTTGCTGGCAGAAAACACCCAATTAAGAGCAGCTGTGAAAGGAAAGGGTTTATTTTGACTTACAGCCTCAAGGGGAGGCTCCATGATAGCAAGGGGAAATGAGGCATGGACAGAGGGTGGACATCACCACTTGGCCAACATCATATGGACAATAGCAGCTGGAGAGTGTGCCAAACACTGGCAAGTGGAAGCTGGCTATAATACCCATAAACCCACCCAAACAATACACTGCCTTCAGGAGACGTTAATTCCCATATTGTCACCAGCTGAGGACCTAGCATTCAGAACATATAAGTTTATGAAGGACACCAGAATCAAACCACTACAATGTATATGTGGTTTACATATAAGTGTGCATGTGTGAAAACATGTATGAGTGGGGGGGTGTATGTATGTGTGTGTGCATGTGTACACACACACATGTACATGCATGGAGACCAGGCATCAATGTTGGCTGTCTTTCTCTATTGCTCTCCACCTTATTTTCTTGAGTCAGGGTCTTTTGCTGAGCTCAGATCTTAACAATTCCACATACCAAGCAAGCCAGCAAGCCCTGCGAGTGTCCTCCAGTCTCCACCTCTCCATCTCTGGGATTACAGGTGCTTGACATTATACCCAGCTATTTTATGTGTGTGGGGATTCAAACTCAGACTTTCATACTTGTGCAATAAGCACTGTACCTACTGATACATCTTTCCAGCTCTCAATATACAATCCTATTCTAGAAATATTAAAATACTCCATAAGGTCTTAATTTCAAAAAAAATTGGAAAACTTCAAAGTCAAGGGTTTTACTTTAAATCGCATACATATAAAATTTCACATTCAAAGCATTACCATCCTAGTTGTAGTGGACAGCTTTAGGTTTGCTACAATGAACTTCCAGACCAGGAACAGTTATGGAGGAAGGTATTTTTAGTGAAGCTTACAGATCCAAGGGGGAGTTCCATAATGGGAGAAGAAGCTGGCCCAGTTTTCACAGGTCCAAGTAGAGAGAAAGGGAGCCACAAGCCAAAAACCACACCTTACAGCACACTTCAGGAACTCCAGGCAGAACTAGGCACTTTGTACATCTTTAGATTGGAATGCCAAAACCACCACCACAGCTTAGGGCTGAACCCTAAGATCTACCCAGTGACACCACCTCCAGCCAGGTGGCTGCAGATGTAAATTACAAACTAATAAAATACTGAATGCATTGGAAGC
This sequence comes from Orientallactaga sibirica, assembly GCA_036365145.1. Taxonomy (NCBI): domain Eukaryota; kingdom Metazoa; phylum Chordata; class Mammalia; order Rodentia; family Dipodidae; genus Orientallactaga; species Orientallactaga sibirica. The sequence goes on from JAEOAD010000027.1 coordinate 7,030,176, forward strand.
CATCTATTCAAACTACCACATTCTGCCCCTGGCCCCCAATAGATTCATAGTCATCTCACATTTTAATTTGTATTTAGTCCAATTTTAAAGGTCCCCACAGTCTTTACCAACTTAAGATAGTTCCAAAGTCCCAAGTCTCCTCTGAGATTTAAGATTTTCTCTTAACTATGAGTCTTGTAAAATCAAACAAGTTATATATTTTCAACATATAAAGGCACAGAGTAAACATTTTCAGCTGGTATAAGGCATAGCAAGGAGAAACTAGAACAATCTAAACTCAACCACCATCAAGCAATCAGCAAACTTGGGCAGTTTAAGTTTAATATAACCAGAGACTGACAAGTCTCTGGATTTTTTTAAGCTTTATTTATTTATTTATTTATTTATTTATTTATTTATTTATTTATTAGAATCAGAGAAAGAGAGACAGAGAGAATGCACATGCCAGAGCCTCCAGCCACTGCAATCTAACTCCACATGCATGCATTATCTTGTGCATCTGGCTTATGTGGGTCCTGGGGAATCAAACCTGGGTCCTTTAGCTTTTCAGGCAAATGCCTTAACCACTAAGCCATCCCTCCAGCCCCAAGTCTCTGGATTTTTTAATTCTGCCCCTCCAGCTGGACAGAGTAGCCAAGGAATACTTCCATCCCAGGCCAAAAGTGAACTCTGTGGTAGCTCTTGTACAGTTTTAGTATATCCAAAATATCTTTTGGTCTCCATGCAAACCACAGTCTATCTTCTAGTGAGGGTTTTCTCCTGGCTTGCAAATAAACACCTTCTCATGGAATCTTCACATGGCAACGAACAGACTCTCTGCTGCTTCTTTCTGTTCTGCAAAGAGCGCTGATCCCACAAGGGGGGCAGGCAGAGTAGATCCCGCATGATTCCCTACACCTGTCTCTCCAAGGCTCCATCTACAAAACCGCCACACTGAAGGTGGGATTTAACTCAAGAATTTGGAGGAATTCTTAACAGCTTCTTCTTTACAACCTTTGTGGCACTGCCATGAGGGACAGCAATTCTTTCATGCACCCCTGTCATCGCTCTCCCATTTTAAACTAATATACTAAGCCAAAGCATTGCCCTAGTGCAGCTGGGCTTATGTAAGTTTAAGGCTACTACTACACTTGCATAAAATAATAGAAAAAATATATATTTTTTAAATGCTCCCCTAAAGTTTTGAAAATTCCCCCCGAATTAAAATTGTTTTTACCAGGGCTAAAGAGATTGCTAAGTAGTTAAGGCACTTGCCTGCAATGCCTAACAACCTAGGTTCAATGCCCCACTCCCACATAAAGCCAAATGCACAAAGTGGTGCTTGTATCTAGAGATGGAGTTGGTTTGCAATGGCGAGAGGCTGTGGTGCACCCACTCATATTCTCTCTCTCTCTCTCTCTCTCTCTCTCTTTTTCTATCTCTCTCTGTCTCTCTTTTTCTCCTCATAGATAAATAAAATATTTGAAAAAAGTTTATAAAAAATTGTTTTCCCAATATCTAGTATTTAATGTACTAGTATTTAATATACACACATATTGGGAAGAAGACTGAGCAGGTAGAAGCCAAACAAGCATCAGAGCCAGAGAAGGCCTGAGACAGGCTGAGTTTCTGTGATGCTGCATCCCCTGTATGACCACACCCCTGTGGGGAGCAGGAGATGGGAAAAATCACTGGGGCTCACTGTTCAGCCGGCCTGAAAATGGCAGCTCCAGGTTCAATGAGAGACTACAGGAAACAAGAGGAAAAACCAAGGAAGACACCCAACGTTCTCCTCTGGCCTCTTCGATCCTGCAAACAAGGTGGCCTCATCATACACACATACCACACACATACACAAAATGCAAAGTCGTTAAAATATGTATGTATACATATATTTTTTGCTCCATCTGCAGTCTTCACATTTTTGTCATGTTTGCTATTTTAGCAACTGCTTTTATTTCTACCTTTCAATATGAATGTGCAATATTTTAGGAGCTTTAGGGATGAGAAGAGTATATGGGAATGTAACCTTACTCATAACATTTCTTTGGTAAAAGTGCTTTCTGGATTTCAAATAAGTAATTTTTAAACTATAGACTTACAGGAAATAAATAGCCTGTCAGTCAGTGAGTTAGTGACTAGCTATATAAAGCCTCACATGTGTCAGCATTGTGTTTATGATTCCAAACAATTTAAGTAAATTGAGAGAAGTTTTTCAAATTTAATAAAGGAAAGGACAAACACAAGGTTGGAAAGACAGTGAGCAGCCATGTACAACTATTGATTCTCCATGAAAGGACAAGTTTTTGTTGTAACAACAGGATTTCTAAACACAAATTGAAGAATCAAACTGTCCAAGTTAAAAATTGACATTGGTTCAAAACCATTTTTAAGTGTACTTTAGGAAAAAAAAAAAAAAAAAACACCATTTCTTTAACATTTAGAACTAAAAAGGGCTATTGACCCAAAGTATAGGTGAGGGAAAGAAACCACAAAGATCTAGAGATCTCCCTCCCTTAAAGCACAGGAACCTCAGTCTCTGCAGACTTTCTTGTGCCCAGAGTCAAGAGAAGTCACAGGCCCACCCAGCCATCACATTAAAAAGTTAATAGAGGGCTGGAGACATGGCTTACCAGTTAAGGTACTTGCCTATGAAGCATAAGTAGCCAGGTTCGATTCTCTAGTACCAGTAAGCCAGATGCACATGGTAGCACATGTGTCTGGAATTCATTTGTAGTAGCTAGAGGTCCCAGTGTGCCCATTCTCCCTCCCTCTCTCTCTCTTTCTCTGTCTTACTCTCTCTTTCTCTCCCCCTCACTTCTCTCTGCTTGCAAGTAAGCAAAAATATTTTTTTAAGTTAATAGATACACATCAGATCCCACTGAAGAGGATATTCAGATAAACCATTACGGCTCTCCACACCCTACTCCTCCCAACTTTACCATCAAATTCCAAGAAGCTCCTGCCTAGCTGACATCATCACGTGAAGATTTCCCAGTGCTGGTCAACAGTGAGGCAAGATCACATTTATCACATCTTCTCTTTCTGCAGACCTCAACTCTAGTCCCTGAGGAGAGAGAGACAAAAAACCAGAGCACCATGAACTGAGTCTTTTATCATTTAAATGAAATTGAAGCTCTGTTTTGAAATCATCTTGCCCTAAAGCCTCAAGTACAAATCAAATAAAGTGACTGAAGTAATAAATAAATTGGAAGAGACTGAGACCCAAGACAAGCAGAATGAGAACCACTTCTCACTGCCCTTTTAAAAAGTTATACATACATTTTAATGACATTTAGTTTATATAGCACCTTTAATAAGTTCCCAAGACTCTGGATTTCACAGTTTGAAAATTACTAAATTTATTCTTTTTTAACTCAAATAGGAACTTTTGACCAACATACTTAAAATATGCCATCTAAAAGAAAATGTGGCATATATATATATATATATATATATACATATGTGTGTGTGATTCTTTTCAGCCAAAAAGCAAAGTTATTTCACTTGCAGGAAAATGAAAAAAAAAATGAATACAACTGCAGGGAATCATATTAAGTAAATTAAGCCAGTACTAAAAAGACAAATATCATATGTTTTTCCTCATTTGTGGTCTCTAGCTTTTATATGTATACATAAAATCATACATGTATAGATTTGTCATGAAAATACAAGTGAAATTGTCTAGGGGCACAAAGGAAACTAAAACTAATGGGCGGGAAAGAGACTAAGGAGTATGGGGAGAAACGTGTTCAGAGTACCACAATGCTGGTGTGAAAGTGTCCTCATAAAACATGTTATCCTGCACAATGAAAATTAATGCACATGCCATACAAATTATGTTAAATATTCATAGCAAATATTTGCACTAGAAGTAGCAAATGTGCTCACCAAAACTTGTTCTTGAACTGGGGCCTGAAACTTAATAGGAACTCAGCGTAAGCACGTTAAATGAATAAAGTGACATTTCGTAGGCATTTATTTAGACTCAATTTAATGCTACCTCTTATACATGTCATTAATCACATGTTCAGATTTTATGGGTAAGAAATAGTGGCATGCTTATGGTTCCCTCAGAGGTGACAAGTGCTGGCACTGAAATTCCAGGAGACCCTATGTGCAGTTTGGACGTCTCTACAGGACTAATTACAGAAACACGTTCTAGCTCTGGACAAACCAGCAGCCTGTTGTTACTTTGAGTGTAATTCTTATTAGTTTTGTCCTTAGTTTTCTTACGTAAGGTTCCCTTGCAGTTCTAAAATCCTCTAATTCTATAAATTCACACCACCTTGCACCTGCATTTCAGTTAAAATTCTTTTAGATAAGTGGCCAGATGAAATCTTCCCAGATGTGGTACAAACCCACACCATTCTTCTATCAGGCAGCATTCTCCTATTAGTCATGCCTTGAGTATGCTACCTCTATTTTCTAATCCATGCAAGTGCTTAATTTGTTGTGTGTAATTTGTTCTCTTTCAACTTAATATCCCTGTATTATAAAAATCAATAAACACACATTGAAAATAATTACAAAGATATAAACCTCTTACTTTGCAAAAATGCATGTTAATGCATGCATTTTTCTACTCAGCAACATTTACTGTGTGTTTAAAATGATGCTCTATGCAATCTTAGGCAGAAGAAAATGTTTCCTAGGGAAATTTCAAACATCTACATGAGGAAAGAGAATACACATAATCAAGATAACGATCTCAAGAATGGAATCAACAGACATAAAATCACCTCCTTTGGTTCTTCTGGGAAAATAGCTAGCTAAAGATAAAATCAATGTTAGCAAGAGGGGTGGCTTCGTTAGCCAACATTACTTACTGTTATTCAGTGGGTGCATTTGTTTATAGTTTTGCTACTAAATCATGGCAGGATCGATGAAGTTGTTTGGGGGCCTTGGACTTCTCACTGCATCGAACGAGCACTGATCCCGCATGAGCTGAGAATGTAGGGAGCTTGGGCAAAAAAGCCTTCATGGCTGGACCTTGTGTCACAAACACTGTTCACTGCCTCTGCTGAGAGCAAAAGACAATTCTTCAGGGGAGCCAGGTATGAGGACTCAATAATTTACCAAATGGACTTCGGAGCTTTATTTAGGTCAATTAAATTTGAGAAATATTGCACCTCTACTGTCATTTTGAAGATTCATAAGTCACACACACATATGAACGTTTTTAAGAAGTTCTTTTTTAAAGATATACTCATCAATTGACTTAAGTCACATTCTCTAAGCTTATTTGTCCCTAGAATATCCTTCACTCCAATATCCAGTGTGGCAGATGGTTTTATTACCTGTATTTGACAGATGAGGAAACTAAAAACATCTGAAATTGAGTTGTAAAGGTGCTCACAATTAAATGGGAAAAAATAAGATTGCAAATATGCATGTTTGCATATCTCCTAAAGATTGTAACTTCCGGCCTATAGAGTTTTGGTTTGGTTTTTCACTAAAAGACAGTGGAAGCCCACATTTAAAACATGGACAATTTCAAATTTAAGACTAAGAGCTTTGGCTGCTTTCTACTGCCACTAAGTGATAGCTACCTCTTTAGGGGAGGCTTGCAGCCTGTTTCCTCTGAAAACCATTTGATTGTCTTGATTCAGATGTGAGACTTGTCAATTCATGCAAACATTCAGGTGTATACTATCTGGTCTAAGAAATACTTGGAAATGCTCTTTATCAAGGGGAGATATGGGTAAGAGTGTTTGCCACACAAGCACGAGGACCTGTGTTCGATCCTCAGCACATAAGTAAAAGGCTGAGCATGAGTGGGTTGTTTGACGATTTATTGTTTAGGCTTTGGAGTTCTTTGTAAGTTCTAGAAATGAGGCCTCTGTCAGTTGTATAGCTGGCAAAATTTTTCTCCCATTCTGTGGGTAATCTGCTGGCTTTGGTTATAGTATATTTGTCAGTGAAAAAGCTTTTCAGCTTCATGAGATCCCAATGATTGAGTGATTGTTTAATTTCCTGGGCTGCTGGGGTTTTGTTCAGGAAGTCTTTTCCCACTCCTATGTCATGGAAGTTTCCTTCTATTTTTTCTTCTAAAAGTAACAGAGTTTCCAGTTTTATATTGAGGTATTTGATCCATTTGGACTTGATTTTTGTGCATGACAAGATGTGTGTTTTCTACATATGGATAAATCGTCAAACAACCCACTCACAAAATGGGGCAGAGAACTGCACAGGGAGTTATCAGAGGAAGAAATACAAACGGCAAACACACACTTAAGAAAATGCTCAGCATCCCTAACCATCAGGGAAATGCAAATTAAAACAACTATGAGATTCCACGTTACCCCAGTAAGGATGGCTAACATTAAAAAAAAACTAATGAAAACAAATGCTGGCAAGGCTGTGGAGAAATAGGAACAAGCTTTCACTGTTGGTGGGAATGTAAAATGGTTCAACCATTATGGAAAGCTATATGGAGACTCATGAAAAGGATGACCATAGACCTACCAACGGATCCAGTTATTCCCTTAGTGGGCATTTACCCTAAAGGCTCCAAGCCTCAGATCAGAGACATTTGCTCAACCATGTTTATAGTTCCTCTATTCTTAATAGTTAAGAGCTAGAATCAACCTAGTTGTCCATCATTAGATGAATGGATAACAAAGATGTGGTATGTCTACACAATGGAATTCTATGCAGCAGTAAGGAAAATTGAAACAATGAAATTTGAAAATAAAATGGTCGAACATGGAACAGATCATCCTCAGTGAGCTCACCCAATCACAAAAAGATAATCATCGCATGGTCTCATTCATCTGTGGCTCCTTAGCTGAATCCGACCGAGATGCTGTCAAACCTAATAAGTACCCTAAGGACCAGACAATAGGGAGGGTGGGATGGGGGGAGGGTAAGGGTGGGAGGGAGCGAAAGGTTGGGAGGAAGGGTAAGGGTGGGGGAAACAAATAGGGACCCAAATGGAAATGGTACCATAAAATCCTATATTCTGAACAATAGGCTAAAACACTGATCATTCAACAGGCCTGCAGAGGGAACACCTGAACCACAGGGACCTGGAGAGAACAGCATGAAGACCAACCTTAATTTTTTCTCTTTCTCTCTCTCTCTCTCTCTCTCTCTCTCTCTCTCCCTCTCCCTCTCCTCTCTACACTCTCTTTCTCTTTTATATTACCTATCTTTTTTTTCCTTCACCTTCCTTGGCGCTGATTTGTAACTCCCAATACCAGCATGGGGTTAACTTTCACAATGAGTTGTTGATCAGAGAGACCTACAAGGTTTCCCACAAAAAGACATATTTCTGTCAGAGTTCTTAATGACCCACCAAAGGTTAATGGTAACACCCTACTGCTGAAGGCATCATACATGGTTGAGACGAAACATGGAGTGACCTGGTCAGAATCTGGAAGAAGGTCAGTCCCCAGACAGTTAGCGTGTCTAGTGCCAGAGGGTGCTACACGAGCAACTGAGTGAAAATGACTGACATCTGCCCAAACAACCCACAGTCTAAGCTACCCAGCAGGAAACAACTTGGCATGATGCTCAAACAAGTGCAATAGTGGCACACAGCCATGGTGGGTAACCAACTGCTCTTAAATTGGCTAATAGATCCACTCAGTGGAATGGAACTCATTGCTAAAACTGGGAAATAAGTCAAAACCATGTACAAACAATGAGCCCATTCTCCAATATCAAGCTCCCACCAAATGTGGGCTAGTAGAGGGCCGACACACATAAAATTCTCCCTAAAATAACTATGGCCATTCCACCTATCTAGTACTAACTTCTCTCTCCATTGGAGAATTTGCTTCTCTTTTTCAGATGGATGATGATCCTGAAGGGAGGATCAGCCTATCACACCTCACCAGGGCCCCAGCTGAAACCATAGAGTAATGGGGGAAAAGGACAACCCAACACCAGAATAAGGCTGAAGGAGATAAACACAGGGAACATGACAACTGTGTTCTCTCTGAACTCTCCCAAGCATATCTGTAGGTGGCATAACATCCTTGGCTTGCATTTTCTATCCCTGAGAATTTGGTAGGTATGGCTTCACATTCTGGTGTGAATGGTGCTGTGGCTGTGACATTTACTTCATTAAGTTTACTTTATTAAGGGCTGAAGAGGGCACCATGGGTAAGGCGCTTGCCTACAAAGCTACCAGCCTGTGTTTGGTTCCCCAGTAACCATGTAAAGCCAGATGCACAAAGTGGCACATCATGTGGAGTTTGTTTGCAGTGGTAAGAGGCCCTAGTGCTCCCATTTATTTTCTCTCTCTCTCTCTCTCTCTCTCTCCTCTCTCTCTCTCTGCCTCTCTCTCTATCTCTCTCTCTCTCTCTCTGATAGCAAATCAATAAAAAGTTTACTTTATTAAGTTTACCTCATTATTTTTCTGACAAAATAAATCTTCCTCCATTTTTAAAGTTTAATTCTTTCATTAGAGTATTTCCTTTTTGTAACTTTTTATTGACAATTTCCATACATATAGACAATATACCATGATCATAGTGCCCTCCTACAACCCTCCATCTCCCCCTTCCAAATATCCCTCTACTGAATCCCTTCTTCTTTTCAATTAGTCCCTCTTCTATTTTGAAGTCATAATTTTTCCCTCCTATAGTGCAGGTCTTGTGTTGGTAGCATCAGCTATTGTGAGATCATAAATATCATGGCCCCTCTTTGTGTCTGAATGACAGTATTGTAAGCACTCCTCCCCTTCCTTTGTCTCTTACATTCTTTCCACCACCTCTTTTGCAATGGTCCCCTAGCCTTGCAGAGTGTGAAAGAGATGTCTCACTTAGTGCTAAACACTCCACTGTCACTTCTTCTTTACACCATTGTGAGTTTTGAGTCATCCCAGTAGTCACTGACATCTAAAAAGAGAAGCTTCTCTAACCAAAACTGAAAGTAACATTAATATATGACCATAGACATAAGTATTCGGAGGGCAATTTGATAGGCATAATATATCCATTTAGCCAGACAACAATATTTTTCCCTCGAGGGCTTATGAGCTCCCTAGCCATAAGCTTTTGATTAGGTTTTCAGTACCAGGTATGAATTCTCTCCCATGGAGTGGGCTTCAAGTCTTATCAGAGAGCAGTTGGTTTTCCCCATAACAGACATGCCATCATTGCACCAGTTGGTAGATTTGGCCTGGCTGGTCCATTGGTGAGTAAGACCATTGATGACTTTTCTTCCTCAACAGGTTGCATAGCTCTTTCCAGCACCATGATAGCCAGTTAACAAGGAGGAAGCTTCCAGCTCAACTCCAACTTAATTTCTCAGTGACCTACAGCCCAAGCATGTCAAGTCTTCAGCAACAGAACCATCTAGTTCTGGTGGGCAACAAGATCCTTGGCAGTGGACTATAGTGTTTGGGGAAGGAGGCATCAAGGACATTAGGATATTTCTTATTGGTGATGGTTTGGATCAATTTTTTCTGACACACACATTATCTTTTCAGCATGCAGAGTTAAATATTTTAATATCAGAAAGTTTCCCTGAGTTACATCTTGAATTGTTTGGGAATTCTTCCTTTGTTCACATTTTTTTTCTAAAAGTATAATTGTATATATCCAAGATCCCCTTTTCATTGTTTTGTCAATTATTTCCACCACTGTGTTTTTTAATTTATATATATATGGTAACAGATTATATTCTTTTATCCCCTTATCCCAGCTCCCATTTCCCTAGGGCCCTCCTCAGTGGGGTTACAGTATTCACTGTGGGATCATGAAGGCCTTAGTCAGTCCCTGTGGGTGCTCCTACCCACTCTGTGGCTCTTACAATCTTTCCACCCCCTCTTCCACAATGTTTCCTGAGCCATGGCAGGCCTGTTAGTGGTCTGATTTAGTGTTGAGATCTCTATATCCTCTAGATTTCTGCTTTGGTGAGTTTTGATCGATCACCATGTCTGTCACCATCAAACTGAAGCTGTTTGTCAGGCTAGCAGTAAGAGTAGTATTCATGTTGCCGCTTCCTCTGCAATTTCTCCTGGGCCCCATCATACGTGGTAGAGGTGACAAGTGTCGTCGGTGAGCAGTTGGCTATCTTCTTATCGACGGATCTTTGTTCTCTGTTTCTCTGCTATCTGTAAAACAAAATAGATTCTACAACTGAGAGTGAGAGCAGCTGGGTTAAAAGGGATATGAAAAGTTATTTGAGAGACTTTTTGGTATGCAAGCCCACTCTTCTTCTCCATAAAGCAGTGGGGGCTTCTCTCTGAAGTCTATGAGTTCCCTGACCATGGCATTCTGACATAGTTTCCAGTGCCAGATATGAGTTCTCTCCCACTGAGCAGGCAATATCCAATCAGAGAACAATTGGTTACCCTAGAAGCAATGTGCCACTATTGCACCACTGTGTTTTTATGTTTATTTGCTGTCTTCAATTTTTAAGTTAACATATAAAGCAATGGGTTGCATTATGGCTTTTTCATACATAGATATCATACTTACCCACTGGATTTTCATGGCACCTCCTTCCTTCATGTTTATTCCAACTATGTGATTATCCCACAATTACTTACTCCCCATTAACTCCTCACCTTTCCTCTGTTCTTATACTTCTGCTTCATCAAGGTAATTGCTTCATTGAAAATGTTTTCATTTTCATTTAAGGAAAATTGTTAAGGATATGATTTTCAACAGCTTAAGTGTTCTCCATCTGCTGGGTAGCTTCCCTGCTCTTTCCTCATTTTTATACATATTATACATAGGATCTTCCAACATTGTCTTTGTAAAAAAAAAAAAAAAAAAAAGTCATCATTGCATGAACTACATTTTCCCCAGACCATCTCTTTTCATGGGATCTGCAGATGGGTGGGTGGACTTTCAGGTTGCATTCCCTGATCCATAGCCCCAGAAATAATCTGTCCCCTGCAAACACAGCTTGTCTTTCCATTCTACAACCTTCTGTGTGTCTCAGAGCCAAACCCAAAGAGGAGCCCATGAGCACTGGCCCTGCTTTAGGAAGTAAAATCGCCTCACAGTAGTACAGCACCCTTGTGGACTAAAATTCCCAGTATTGTATTTTTCACATGTTGCTGGATTTCTTTCTCTGAGAGACAGGTCTTGAATAATTTTGTGAAGTTTAGCTCTTTAAGTGAGCCCTTCACCTTTAGGATGAAATTTTCATCTGGTTCTTCCTGAGGCATGCCATCTTTGGTCTCTCTCTGTCTGCTGCTTCTTTCTGTCTCCTCCTGGGTAGCTCCTACACAAAGTCAATATCTCCTGAAGGTCTTTATAGGGATTGCACAATCGTTGGTCAATATTTGTCTCTGGCTTGTGTGTGTTGTGTATGCATGTGTGTTCATACGTATGTGAGCACATACGTGTTTGTGGAGGCCAGAAGACAACATTGGGTGTCATTCCTCATGTGCACAGTCCGTCTCTTTTGGAATCAGAGTTTCTCATTAGCCTGGAGCTCACTAATTAGGCCAGTGAGCTCCAGGGATTCTTTTGTCTTTACCTTCCTAGCACTGGGATTACAGGTATGTGTCATCATGCCTGAAATTTTACATGGATACTGGGAACTGAACAGAGGTCCTCATGCCTGTGAGGCAAGCACTTTACCAACTGAGCTATTTCCCCAGTCATATGTTTTGTGATTTATTTTTTAATACAGAGATGCTTTGGCATTTTTGTTCTTTTGAATAATTCCTAGCACAAGAAGGGGAAAGGTTGCCAGGTATAGAATGGCTAATAAAAGAATCTGATGATCTTTTAGGAATATACTCTTGAGAAGCTGGGAGCTCCTTATGTTGTCATGGTTGACTTTGGTCGTGTTACTTTGATCTTAATGAATTTACCCTCCATAAAAAGAGGTCACTTTCTTCTCAAATGGCATGTGTATAAAACTTGTTTAGTCCATCAGAGGCTTTCTGAGCAGGAGTAAGTTATCTCATCTGGGAAAGCATAAAAATAATGTAAAGGAAATGATAAGCCCAGATGCAATAGAATTCTTCCACTTCGTCAGTTGTACAGCAGAAGCAGGATTATTGCAAACCAACTTACGATACCTTACCAGCTGTTGAATTGGATCCCACTTTAACTCTGCAAGATGACAGGATGAACTTATCTTCCTTCATGTAATGAAACCAGGATCTTTCATGGTCAGTAAGTTGTGTGGAAGCATCTGGATTCATTGACTGCAACAGACCTTAATAGTGTGCAACTCGCTGGGGGAAAAGCTGTGTGTATCATATTGTCATTTTGCATCTGTTACTCTGATTAAGATCATTGTAATACATTCAAATTCATTAATTGTGGCTACTTTGGATCCCTAAATAATTAATGGAACCATAGGTGTCTCCCTCAGCAGCAACCTGACGGCAATATGCATTAGGCGGCCCTGGGAGCTCTGAGTAAATAGCTCTGACACTGCTGCATCTGTTTACCAGGCACCTCCTCTCGTGACAGCTTCCCTTAGCCAAGCCGGGGGGAAGTACAGGTAGAAATCAATGGAAAGTGTCAAATGGTCTCCAGGAAATTCGGGTTTTAAATACAGGGTACCAGCCCCCCACTCCTCAGCAAATAAATAAGAATCCCTGGGTGGAGGAGCCTAAAATCAACATTGGAACGGATACCTCAATGATTCTCTTTTTTATGAAAGCATTTTTATTGTGTATAATATCTAACATAGTGTAACTGCTATATAAATACAGTATTGAGGAAACACGAGCACAAAAATGTCCGTTCATCTTCATTTCAGATGCAATCCCCACCAGTCGCCCTCCCATGTCCTTGCTCCTCTTTCTCCTCTGCACACTCCCACCCCCAGGAATTCCTCTTCCCCTGTATATCTCATGTATGCTGTTATTCTCTCCACCCCACATCCTTCAAGCATGCGACCCTTTGTTCTTTCCTGGCCTTTACCTATACTTACTCCCACCTAAAGACATATTTCATAATTCAATGCTAGAATCCACAACAAGCTACACAACTAACCAACCAGGCAAGATGTGCCCACTAACATAATAGTGGTGTGCCTATTATGGGGGTAATTAGATGTGAGACCTGCTGCACAGGAAGGAATTCATGCCTGGTCAAAAGCCTATGGCTAAGGGGGCTGGAGAGATGGCTTAGCAGTTAAGGCATTTGCCTGCAAAGGCAAAGGATCCCAGTTGGATTCTCCAGGACCCACATAAGCCAGATGCACAAGGGGGTACACTCTGGAATTCCTTTGCAGTGGCTGGAGGCCCTGGCATGCCCATCTCTCTCTCTCTCTCTCTCTCTCTCTCTCTCTCTCTCTCTCTCTCTCTCTCCCTTTTTCTCTCAAATAAATAAATAAAACATATTAAGAAAATAAAAAGCCTGTGGCTGGGAAGTGATGGCCCTAGAAGGGAAGTCACTGCTTATTGTAGTAAGATACTACTTTGGCTAAATAAATGTGCTGTGCCCAAATTGCCCCTTAAATATTTTTGTTAATGCCCATAGATTAGTGCTGCTCTCTCCTTTGATTGGAGAAGTTTCTTTTTACAGTTGGCAGTAACTACTGGGGAGACTCAAAACTCATCAAAGTGCTGACAGTGACTATTGAGTGCTGGGTGCTAAATGAAACATCTCTACCATTCCCTCTAAGATTCAGGGAGCATAGCAGAAGAAGGAGGAGAAAGAATTTAGGATCCAAAAGATGGGAAAGAGTACTTTCGATCTCTTTCTTCTGGATATGAAGCGGCTGTTAATTCAGGACCTCACAGCAGCTATTGTTAACCTTGACAGTTGTGCACAATATTGAGCCCATGAGTCAACATTCCATCATGGATGTTGAAGGAGGACCAAAGAGAGTGAACATAGAAAAAGGACAACTTGGAAAAAAGGGTTTCAGTGGAAAGAGACAGGGTGGGAGCGAGACAAGAGAAGGTAATGGGAAGGGATTATGATCAAAATAAATTTATACGTATATGAAAATTGTCAATAAAAAGTTTATTTGAAGCCAGGCATGGTGGTGCATGTCTTTAACCCCAGCACTGATGGTAAGAGGATGGTCGTGAGTTCAAGGACACCCTGAGACTACAGAGTAAATTCCAGGTCAGCCTGAGCTAAAGTGAGACCCTACCTCAAAAAAAAAAAAAAAGATTATTTTTAAAGAAGCTATATGCGATATTGTGTTTCTGAGTCTAAGTTATCTCATTCAATATATTTTCCAGGCCGGGCTTGGTGGCGCATGCCTTTAATCCCAGCACTTGGGAGGCAAAGGAGGATCACCATGAGTTCAAGGGCACCCTGAGAGACTACATAGTGAATTTCAGATCAGCCTGGGGAAGCGTGAGACCCTACCTCAAATATACATACATACATACATACATACATACATACATACATACATACTCCATTTCCATTCATTTTATAATGTCATTTTTCTTTACAGCTGACTAACCTTCAGCTGTGAGTATATACCCATTTTCAGTCTCTAGTCATTTGTTGGTGGGCATTAGGATGATTCCGTTTAACAGACCAGTGATAAGCACGGATGAAAGCGTACGCACCCACAGGGAGTACTGTGGGGTCACATGGGAGTTCTGCTTACAGTTTGCATTAATTTCCATGATGGCTGTACCAGTTTATATTCCCAACCAACAGGGAGTAAAGGTTCCTCTTTCCCCACATCCTTTCCAACATTATGATTTCTTTTCCTGGTGATAGCCAGTCGGACTGGGGTGAGATGGAATCTCAAAGTAGTTTCAATTTGCATTTCTCTGGCAGCTAAGAATATTTAACAGTTGTTCAAATATCTGGTGGTCATTTGTATTTCATCTTTGGGGAACTGTTTATTTAGTATATTGGTCTATTTTTAGTCTTTTATTTAGTATATTGTTCTATTGATTGGCAGGTGTTTGTTTGTTTTTTTTCTAGATACCCAGTGATTCTGCTGTGCCCTATAGACTGAGAAATGCAGTCCACAAGGATGATGATATTGTGCGGAAGTTTTCCTTATCCCAAATGCCTAATATGGATCCAATGCTTGAAGGAAAGAATTTTTCCTACTTCTTCTCAACCTCCCCACATAATTTCATTGCTTCTTTTTGCATCTTGGGCATATATTTTGAGAGTGAGTAGCATTTGCTTATGAAGCCAAAGTATTGATATTCTGAGGCTTTTTCTAGAGCAAACTTGAAGGTATTTTTAAAAAGTCAATTATTAGATTATGATTCAGAATGCACACACAAAAATCCTCCCCCATCTCCCAGGGACAACGATTCCAGGCAGATTTTTTTCAATTTATCTGCCTTTCATCATCAACATGGACAACTACACAAATAAATGACAACAGCATGTCCTAGGTCATGAAATGATCAGTAGTCCACAAAACTTGCAAGAGGCCCTGGTCAGTATCTGTGGAGTTTATGCTTATTTGTAAATGTCTCCAGGGCAGATGGAGAGAGGGAGAAGGGAGAGAGGAAGGAAATATAGAAACTAATGGTGGAGGAGAGGGCCAGGAAGAAAGCCCAAGGAAGGAACATTCTCCCCGTAGAGAGGAGGCAGCCAAGGCTGGTTTCTTTCTGATAGCACTATAGGGTGTCCTGCAGCAAGCAGCCACAGATGAGCACTCCTCCCCACAATCAAGAGAGCATGCTGGCACTCTCTCTTTCTCCCTCTCTCTGTCTCAAATAAATAAATAAAAATTAAAGAGTAAATTTTAAATAAGCTGAAGAGATGGCTTAGTAGTTAAGGGGCATGGCTACGAAGCCTAAGGATGCTGGTTCGATTCTCCAGGTCCCATGTAAGCCAGATGTACATGGTGGCGCATGTGTCTGGAGTTTCTTTGCAGTGGCTAGAGGCCTTGATGCACCCATTCTCTGTCTCTCTGTCTCTCTCTCTCTCTCCCTGTCTCAAATAAATAAATAAAAATAAAAATAAATAAATCTTAAAGAGAGCATGCTGGGAATTAAAGGGTGCATGCAAGCAGCGAGATCATGTCTGTCAGGGCATGGCACTAGGGCTAAACAAAGCGGTCAAGAAGCCTTGCTTGCAAATGGAAACACAATGAGAAGAGAGAATTTCAGCAAAATGTTGCTAACAGCCATCATTTGTCAGGCCTGACTAGATGTCAAGCATTTGTAGATGGTCCCTGTCGTAGCCATCAGTGGAGTTAGAATTTTTCAACTTTTCAAAGGTATAAAAAAGCAATAGCATTTAATAGAAATTTTGGTTCCAATTTTGAATTTTTATTCTTTTTCCACGTAGACTAGTGACATGAGGTAGATATGCCCTACAGATGCTGTGCAGGGACCTTGGGCTGCAGCTCACAATCAGCCACGTGGTCACAAGGGTAAACAACAGATACTCCACAGCATACAATATTACAAACACTATGATCAATAGGTTAGGTATATCAAATGCATTTTTTGAATGCTAAATTGAGGTGTTGTGTGTTTATTTAAGTTTAATCCTCACTACAAACTTTCTAGATTGTATTCATTTTATGGGTTAAAAAAAAACATGGGGGCTAGAGAGATGGCTTAGCTGTTAAGGCGCCCGCCTGCTAAGCCTAAGAACCGGGTTCCAATCTCCAGGTCCCACGTTTATCCAGATGCGAAGTGACCCAAGGGCGCAATGCCTCACTTGCCCACAAGGGGGCTCACACATCTGGATTTCATTCACAGCAGCTGAGAGACTGCTGGCACACCCATTCTCTATCTGTCTCCCTCTCCCTCTCTCTCTGTCTCTCTCTGTGTCTCTCTCCAAAAATAAAAAAAATTGAAAAAAACACAGTGTTTTAGTGAGTGTTGAGTCTCCCATGTCCAATACTTTTAACCACTGGGCTACCACAAAAGACACTGGACCTCCTCTGTGGTATACGTTGGCCCATCTGTGCAAAATAGGTGGGTGGAGATGATATGTATGTCCTGTCTAAGGCCGGGCACTCATCAGTCCCTTATTTTCGGCTCTTGATTAGTGATGATTCTCTGCACTGACACCTTCCACTGCCAGGGCTCAGGGAACGTCATGGAAGATGGGACAGAAAGAATGTAAGAGCTGGAGAATGGGGAGGAGGGCTGTGGAACACTGGCATCCATATAACATGACCATTGCACTCATGAACTCACGCCAGCTGTAGTTACCAGCTGTAGGGACCTGCCTGTAACATTCACTTACAGATAGGCCACTCCCTTCCCTAATGAGCTATACAGTTAAATATTACCAGGGAGTGGAGCGACATTCTCTCATGACACAGCCACTAGAAAGAGATAGTGAGTCTGGGAAAGAAAACAGAGGGTAATGGAGAGTACGTATAAGTGTAATATTTATGTAGAAAAATGTACAAAAACAAACTTAAAGAGATAGAAGTCAAATGTACTCAATATGGCTGAGGAAGAGACTGAAGATTATAGGCCTACAAATTTGGCCTTGGATGTGAGCACCACAGGTGACCTGTGAATGAGGACTGAGACCCAAAGTCAAGAATCTTCGGTTCCATTAAATAAATATTCATTAAATGCATGATCTTACTTTTGCCTTTATTGATCCATGTTCCCTGGTTTGCCTGGCACATATTAACTATCTGCCAAAATGTATTATGAAACAGGCAATAAATATATGAGCTGGTGACTGAACGACTCTGTTGATAATGAAAGAAGCATTGCTTCACTCATCTGTAGCAATCACTGCACATAGAGCAATACACCAACACCATCAGTGTGAATGTCCTAACTTTCTCAGAAGTAAAGGGATATGGCATTGTCATACTTATTTATGTGGCAAAATATTCTAAGAGCAATAATAAATAAGGCTCAAGTCATGAGCTGGTGCTACCAGAAGTATCCCACTCCCTCCCCCAACCCCCAGCCATTATTTATTAGAAACCATGCAGGGTGTGGGGAGATAGCTCACTTACAAAGTGCTTGCTTCACAAGCATGAGGTCAAGTTTGATCATCAGAACCCACTCAACAGTGCCATAGATGGTGGAGCAAACCTGTAACCCCAGAACTGAGGAGATGGAGAAAGACACATTCTGGGGCTCACAGTTTGAATATATGTCCCCCAATATATTCAGTGCTTTATTAGTTTATAGTTTGCATCTGAAGCCACCTTGCTAGAGGCAATGTCACTGGGAAGATCGTAAGGTGTGGTGGTGGGTTTAGGATTCCATTGTAAAGATATACAAAGTGTTCCTAGTGGGAGTTCCTGAAGTGTGCTGTGCTGTGTGGTTGGTGGTTTTTCTCTCTCTTGCCTGGTCCTGTAAGAGCAGGCCACTTCTCCTGCCATTATGGAACTTCCCCTGGATCTGTAAGCTTCAATAAATAATATCCCATCTTGATTTAATTTTGGTAGGTAATATGAATCAAGGAAATCATCCATTTCTTTCAGGATTTTAAACTTGAGGCATATATATTCTTAAAGTATGTCCGTATGATTTTCTGAATTTCTTTGTTCTCTGTTGTGATGTTGCCTTTTTCATCTCAATTTTATCAATTTTTGTCTCTTCTCTCTTTCTTTTGGTCAGATTTGCTAAGGGTTTGTCAATCTTGTTTATCCTTTCAAAGAACCAACTCTTTGTTTCATTGATTTTTTTAATTGCTTTTTTTAGTTTCCATTTCATTAATTTCTGCCCTAGCCTTTATTATTTCTTCCCATCTACTGATTTTTGGTTTGCCTTGTTCTTCTCTTTCCAAGGCCTTAATGTGAAGCATTAAATTGTTTAGTTGTGAACTCTCTAATTTCTTAATATAGGCACTTAGAGCTATAAATTTCCCTCGTAGGACTGCCTTCATTGTGTCCCAAAGGTTTTGGTATATTGTCTTCTCATCATCATTTGATTCTATGAATTTCTTGATTTCTTTTTTAATTTCTTCAATGACCCATACATCATTCAATAATGTACTGTTTAGTCTCTATGAATTTCTGTATGCTCTGTAGTTTTTCTTGTTGCTGATTTGCAGTTTAATCCCATTGTGGTCAGATAGCATACAAGGGATTATTTCAATTTTCCTGTATTTGTTAAGATTCGCTTTGTGTCCTATTATATGATCTATTTTAGAGAATGTCCCATGTGCTGCTGAGAAAAATGTATATTCTGAAGTATTTGGATGGAATGTTCTGTATATATCTGTTAGGTCCATTTGTTCCATGATATCATTTAATGCAGATGTCTCTCTATTTTTTGCTGGGTAGACCTGTCAAGTGATGAGAGTGGGGTATTGAAGTCACCCACTACTATTGTGTTAGGAGTTATCTCTGACCTTAAGTCCAATAGTGTTTGTTTGATGAAATTGGGATCCCCCATGTAAGTGAGGCCATGGGAAGAGAATGCGTAAAAGAAGGGCGGGGGAGGGTCAATCTAAATTCAAGATATTGTGAATAAGACTTATGTAAACCTACTTTTTTGAATAATGGCACATCTAGAAGCTGTAGACTGTTACTAGAAAATTTTCAGTGCCTGGGATGGGATACCTTCCAGTGAGTTGTTGGCCAAGGAGGTTCCGGTAGCCTCCAAAACATTAAAGGCTTTTGCCAAAGCCCTTAGTTTCCCTTGAGAAACAGATAGTAAGACCCTATTGCTGAAGACATCTCTTGCCTGAGAGGCAAGGTCACTGAGAAAGCAAGCTGGTGCGGAGCAGAAAACCTTCTCCCTGTAGACCAGCCAACTGAAAGCTGGAAAAAGCTGCACTGCATGCAGCCATATGGGAGACAGAAGTCATCAGCAGTGAAAACAGTGGACACTGAATATTCAAGTTTGGCCATACAGGCCCAATGACTGAACAGGTGCAATAGTGGCATGTCTACTCTTGGAGTAACCAACTGCTCCATAATTGGACTGAAGGCCTTCTCTACAGGAGGGAATACATGCCTGGTACTGAAAAATCTAAGCAAAAGTCTATGGCAGGTGAGGTCATGAGCCTTAGGGGTATAAAGCCTGCTCTTGTCTGACTAAATGTATATATTATTCCCACCAAGCTGCCCTGGGGGCACTACACTTAATGTTCATGTTCACATATTAATGCTACTCTCACTTCTTGTTAGAGAAGCTTCTTTTTTCAGATGGTGATGACCACTGGGATCACCAAAAGGCAACATAGTGCTGAGAAGAAGGGATAGAGGAGTGCCCAGCACTGAAACACCTCTGTCACACCCTCCAATGCTCAGGGACCATTGTGGAAGAGGAGGCAGATAGAATGGAAGAGCCAAAGGAAGGATATGACTTCTTACAGTGCAACTGCCCAGACAGAAATTGGCCTCGATATCCATGACCTTGCAGTGCCTAGCAATACCATTGCAAGACCCTCAAAATAGAAGAAAAAGATGATGACATAAAATTATAAGAAAGACTAATGGAGAGAGGGAGGGGATATGATGGAGATTGGTGTTCTAAAGTGGAATGGGGGAGGGGAGGGGAGGTAAATATCATATGTTTTGTATATAAATATAGAAGGTGTCAATAAAAAATTAATAATTAAAAATAAATAAATAAATAAATAATATCCCATCCTCCATAACTGTGCCTGGTCTGGAAGTTCATCTCAGTGAACCTGAAGCTGTCTGCTACACAGTCTTAGCCTAACTGGTGAGCTCCAGGCCAATAAGAGGCCCTTTTGTTGTTTGAATGTATGTCCTTCATAGACTCAGATGGGCTGTCTTTTTTTTTTTTTTTTTTTTTTTTTTTTTTTTTTTATTAAGTAGAAACTTTGTATGGACACATCATGTGTTCATACCATCATTTCCCTATTTCCCTCCTCCCTGACCCCACTTCACTGAGGCCCCTCCTTAATGGGATTGCTGGTATTCACCATGGAGTTGTGCGTTATACTTGTAAGGGCAGCAGTGTGTCATTATAGGGGTGAGGCAATGCCTCTGTATATTCCCTCCCACCCTGTGGCTCTTACATTCTTTGTGCTCCCTCTATGCAAAATTCCCTGTGCTTTGGTGGGTGTTCTTTAAGTCTACTTTAGTGTTGAGCTCTCAGTAGCTTCTGGATTTCTGCTTTGGTGCATTTTGAGTGTCCTCAGTGTCTGTCAGCATCACCCTGGCACAGGTTGTCAGGCTTGTCATGGCTGCAGCACCCTTCTCATTTCACAGTTCCTCTGGGGTTTCACCTGGGCCCTGGCTGCTATGCCAGGGGTGGATCATCTCTTGCCAGGGAGTCAACTATCTATTCTTGTCTTGTTGATAGATTTTGGTTGTCCTCAGTTTTCACTGCTTTCTGAAAAAGAGAAACAGAGTTTCCAATGAGATTAGGATAGGTTAAAGAGGATGCACATTGTTAATTTAGAGAGATTTTGATGGGTGTAGCCTCACTTTTGGCCAAAGACTAGCGGGAGCTGCTCATTAGAGGCCATGATCCTGATCTCCATAGGATTCTGACTTGGTTCCCAGTTCCAGCAAGGGTTGCTTTCCACTGAGCGGATCTCTTAGCCAATCAGAGATCCATTGGTTATCCCCATAAGCTGTGTGCCACTAATGCACAGGTGTGTACATCCTGTCAGGCTGGTTGCTTTCATATAGCTTTGTCCCCTGCTTGTTCACAATGTTGTTGGCTATTTTCCCCTGGCAGCTCATGTGGCACTTTTTTGCACTACACAGGCTAACCATCTGGGGATCTGGCCTCCTTCCAGATTCAGCCAGATCTCTCGATGTTCTGCATCAGCAGCATGTAGTATCTTCAACAATAGAGTCTTACCTTTTACCTCAGCCATGTAATCAAGTGCTTTGACAGAAGCTGTCTTGTTTTGGGCAACAGCTCAGTATTGGTTGTTACCAATTCCGGTACTGGGAATTACAAGCCAGAGCTAAATGTTTTAGGATTCAGCTTCATTCCACCCACTCTAGGGCCCTTCTTACCAGATGATACACCCATACTCCTGTGAAGGGTTATATTTTTCAGCCTTCTATCGAGGAGGAAGGTTTCTATGGTAGCAATTCATTTTGGACTGGGTTTTGTGCATATCTCCCCATCCTTCTGTTCCCCTTCCCTCAAGCCCTTCCATCCTTTTTATCTGACCCTCAAGTTGCTTTTCAGATATGCCAGAAACTCAAGCTGTTCCAGTTTAGGAACCACAGATGAGGGAGAACATGTGGCATTTGTCTCTGTGCTTGTGTGCATTCACTTAGTAGGCTCTGTTCCAAGTCCATCCATTTTCTTACAAATTTCATTGTATTATTTTTCTTACTTCTGAGTAGAATTACATTGTGTACATGTACCACATCTTCATTATCCATTCATCAAATGATGGGCCCCTGGGTTGATTCCAGTTCTTAGCTATTGTGAACTGAGCAGCTATAAACATCTCTGCAGTGAAGAGTGGGACCTGTAGGGAAGATGTCCAGTGGAGGAGGGGCTGGGTCAGCTGGTACCTCTACTTCCATCTTGTTCAGGAGTCTCCATGTTGATTTCCACAGTGGCTGTACAAGTTTGCACAACAATGAGTGAGGTTCCTCTTTCTCCACATCATCACCAACATGTATTGTCATTGGATATTTTAATGATTGCCATCCTGACTGGAGTAAAGTGGAATCTCATAGTTGTAATTTGAATTTCCCTGATGGTTAAAGATGTTGAATATTTCCTTAGTTGAATATTAGCCATTTGTATTTCTTCCTTTTAGAATTCTCTATTCTGTTCTCTGCCCCATGTTTTGAGCTGATTATTTGAATTTTTATTGCTTAGTGTTTTGAGTTTTTTTATAGATTCTAGATATTAGGCCACTGTCAATGGTATAGCTGGTAAAGATTTTCTCCCATTCTGTGGGTAGTCTGTTGGCTCTAATTATGGTCTGTCTATTTTATTCCATAAGTTTGCCAGGCTATTCACCGAGGTTGTGAATTACTTGAATAAACATTTTTCTTTTTTTGTCTTTTCCACTGTTTCCAGAGCACTGTTAAACACACAAACCTGATGGGTAGTCAACTGGAGTGAAGTTAAAGTGTCCCACATTTCCCACTGTGGTTTGATGCAGGCGTCCCCCATAAACTCAGGTCTTCTGAATGCTAGCTTCCCAGCTGATGGAGATTTGGGAATTAATGCCTCCTGGAGACAGAGTATTGTTGGGGGCAGGCTTATGGGTATGATAGCTAGTTTCCCCTTGCCAGTGTTTGGCACACACTCCTGTTCCTGTTGTCCACCTGATGCTGGCGAGGAGGTGATGACCACCCTCTGCTCATGCCATCATTTTCCCCTGCCATCCTGGAACTGCCTCTTAAGCCTGTAAGCCAAAATAAACTTTTTGCCCCACAAGTAGCTCTTGGTTGGGTGTTTTCTGCTAGCAATGCGAACCTGACTGCAACATCTACTAAGCATGTGAAGACCTTCCTAAGTTTCTCAGAAGTCACACTAGCTACATTTACATAGAGTTTTTTTTCCCTCCTTTATTTCTCAGGTATATGTGATCCTTTAAGTAATGTGTGTGCATATATTTAAAACACTCTTCACTCTTGGTTAAAAATTCAAATGGTTTTGCACATGATTTTCCTGAATGAACTTTTCACTGAAAATGGAAAGTGTTCAATTTCTGTTTGCACTAAGTGGTTTAAAATGCATGACAATTAACAAATGAGTTACATTCATCCTCTTCCTGTAACTAATGCACTGGAAGCTGAATTCATCAATTACAACATCTCCTCTACTAAACATCCAGGTTTCTTAGACTTTCCACCTTTTCTTGTTGGTTTCTATGCCATCCTATACGTTCCATTCATAAATCGTCTCCAGAAGATTATAGCAAAGGTGTCCACTTTCTCTGTTGCCACTTTGTGATCTATACTTAACCGCAGGGTAACAGCAAGAGGAGCCATCACTAACCAAGACAACTCCTGCCTTCTAAATTTGCAACCACAGCTTGGGAAAAATCTTGTATTAGGGTGTTACATGCTAGATTTAATGTGAATGTTGTAGTCTGAAGCGAAAATTATTTGTACAGCTGGAATATAACATTTGCATAAGTTACAATTAAAAGGGAAAATATAATTACAAATTTTCAACTTAATTTGAATGGTTTTTAAAATGCTCATTTGGCATAAGCAACAGCTTGCAGGCAAGCAGAACGCACTCTCCAGTTGAATCCCTTTGTCTGCGTAGCATTCGTGAGCTCATTTTGAAGGGCTTGCTTTAACCCCTGAATCCCAACAGCAACCAGCATTGAGAGCCGAACGTACAAGGCACTGTTTGTTTTCAAAATAGGATTACAACGTACACAGTGATTCATAAATATTTGCATCTTTTAATTGTTTCTAAACATGAAGTGGCAAGTGGCATCACACAGGAATGTTATTTCTCCCGTGGAGCAAATGCTCAGTGGAATTTTAAATAGTTTTCTTCTCTTTCAGCTCTCAGATCTGAGCTCTTCGGGAGCGTCTCCTATACAATGAATTCCTCACACCACCATCTCTTTAATGGTTCTAGTTTATGGTTTTTCCTCCTTTAATTACATGTCTTTTTCTTGCAGTGTCTTCTGGCTGAAGGCATGTCATTCTTCCCATGACATCTCAACCAGGTATCCATGGGCCAGGTCCATTCATTCACGTTTCGAGGCTTTTGAGGGAATCCTTTTATTACCCTTAAGCATGCAATCCAAAATTTTCAGAAAGTCCTCTGTACAGCATGTTTACTTGAAACTCTGTTTCCTCAAAGTCATGATAACTATGATAATTATGGAGCGTGCATTACAGCCAGGTGTAACGCCTTTAATCCCAGCACTCAAGAGACTAAGGTAGGATTGCTGTGAGTTCGAAGTCAGCCTGAGACTACACAGTGAATTACAGGTCATCCTGGGCTACTGCAAGACCCCACCTCAAAAACCAAGAGCAAACAAAAGAAAATGGAACATGCATTCTATTACATCACTGGGCTTCAAACAAAGAAGGAAAAGAAAAAAGATATATTCCATTTTAATCTTTTTCAGAAAAAAATATGTATCCAAAAGCAAAACAAAAAATTACTATTATTATGAATTATACAAGGAACTAACTCTTTCTAGTTTCCCAAATCTTCTTTCTACAGCTAATGCTAAACAATGAGATACCAGAAGATAGTCTTGGAAAAAAATGAATTATAAAATATGATCCTTTGTTCTATCTTCCTAGAATCTGAAAGAGAAATTCTACCACAACAGCCAGCCATGAAGTAATATATGATCTTATTTATCTTTTTCCTGAGGAACCAGAAAGGTGCTGAGTTGACTAGGAGTATTATTAAGTAATATGATTTTCTTAAATCACAGAAACTCTGTTCATGTAAGAGATAACAAATACATAAATAGAAGAGAGCACACATACACAACACCAATAGGAAATGCTACTTAAAACGGCTTGCTAAAACTACTGAGGAAACTACCTACACGATGCCTTTGCAGATGGCTGTCTTGTGGCCAACAGACTAGAATAACTCCATCACCCAGATCCAGAAAAGAAATACAAATATATCTATTTATAGCAAATACATGCAAATGGAATGTATTTGAAATTTTAAGTAAATTTTACCTTGTGGTCTATTGATGCCTTTCAACCTTCTGGGACACCAGCATTTCCATTTCTTTCCTTTTTATTACACAGTTGATAACACTCATCAAACCCAGAAACATGTATTCAAAGTCATAAACCAACAGCCAGCCATTTCCTAGTGTATTAGTTGTCTTTCTCCTGACTGTCACCCAAAACCTAACAAGAAGCCTCTTAAGGTAGGAAGGATGTATTCTGGCTTACTGCTAAAGGGTGACAGTGCCATGTAGCAGGGAAGGCATAGCAGCAAGAGTGTGAGGCAGCGATCCCATATGTGCAGTCATAAAGCAGAGAGAGGCAAGTGCTGGAGCTCAGCTTCCCTCTTTTATTCAGTCCGGGACCCCAAGCCATGGAGATGGTGCCACCCACATTCAGGGTGGACCTTCCCTGCTCAGTGAAAGTTTTCTGGAAAGACCATCACAGATATATTCAGAAGTGTGTTTCCATGGTAATTCTAAATCCCATCCAGTTGACAATGAAGATGAACCATCACAACTATCGTGGCACTTTCTGTACGGTGGAACCAATGAAACCATTTTAGTTGCCATATGCTCCAATATTTTAATTGTTTATTTTGTTTTAAAAAAACTGTGCCAGGCATGGTGGCACATGCCTTTAATCCCAGCACTTGGGAGGCAGAGGTAGGAGGATTGCCGTGAGTTCAAGGCCACCCTGAGACTACATAGTGAGTTCCAGGTCAGTCTGGGCTAGAGTGAGACCCTACCTCAAAAAACAAAAACAAAAAAACAGTGATTTTACCAAATGTGATAACTTAGGATGGGATAAACTACCTCATTTTGAATTGATATTTTAAAAATGGGAAAAATAGCACAGGTGGTATGCACAGATCATGAAAGAGTATGTAAATAAAGGTGGAGGGATGCTAGAGAGATGGCACAACAGTTAAAGGCACTTGCTTGAAAAGTCTGCTGACCAGGTTTCAAGTCGTAGGCTACCCATGTCAAAAAGTAGCACAACAGAGGCATTGCTTCCCCCAAAAACTGACTGCTAATCCCACAACCCATAACCCACAACTCCATGGAGTAGACCTGCAACCCCACTGAGAAGGGCCCTCAGCAGAATGAGGGCAAGGAAGAGGGAAAGTATGGTACCAATACATAACAAATCCATCCTAAGTATTCTGTAGTTAATAATAATAATAATAATAATAAGGCTGGAGAGATGGCTTAGTGGTTAAGGCGCTTGCCTGCAAAGCCTAAGGACCCATGTTCGACTCTCCAGATCCCACATTAGCCAGATGCACAAAGGTGAGGAAAGCACATGCCCACTGGGTGGTGCAAGCATCTAGAGTTCTACTGCAGTGGCTGAGGTCCTGATGCACCAATTCTCCCTCCCTCCTTCCGTCTTCCCCCCCCAAAATAAAAAAATAAAATAATAACAATAATAATAATAAAGTGGCACAAGTTTCTGGTATTCATTTGCAGCAACAAGAGGCCCTACCATACCCACTACCACCACACTCATAAGTGCAAATAAATAAACAAATAAATAAAGCTTCAGAAACACTGTGCTAGGAAGCCAGTTCTCCATCAGGAGTTAAGGGGTTGTTTGGTTGGCTGGTTGGTTGGTTGGTTGGTTGGTTGGTTGGTTGGTTGGTTGGTTTTTGAAGCAGGGTCTCACTCTGGCCCAGGCTGACCTGGAATTCACTATGTAGTCTCTGGGTGGCCTTGAACTCATGGTGATCCTCCTCCCTCTACCTCCCGAGTGCTGGGATTAAAGGCATGTGCCACCACACCTGGTTTAGGATTTGAGCTTTTAACAACAACAAAAAAAAAAAAGCACTTTTCAAAAAAATAAATTGGAAGAGAAGTAATACTCAAGGAAGAATCAAATCTTTCTAATTTTCACTTTTCCTCCTTCCTTGAGGAAACACATTTCTCAAAAAGAATGAAAACACAGGAAGTTTCTGTGGATACAGAGATGGATGTGGAGCAGGTGGCCTCGGGAAGATGCAGGATGTTACTAGCAAGGAGACTTCACAAGGGGAAGAGGGAGCCCTGGCCTCCGTATGGAGATGGCACAGGCTGCTTCTCATGACTACACGAGATTGGCGTGTGGCTGAGCAGGAGGTGAGGGTCACTCACAAGTGAAAGACACCCCCGTAGGGCAGGTGGAAATAGGCATGTGTGCATGACGGTACTAGCCATCTCTGGCACCCAGTCCATGCTGTTCCTCGTTGTTTTTCCTCTGCTTCCATTCCCTTCTCTCCTCTGCTCTCCTCCCAGCTCTCACTCAGTATACTGACTATAAATGTGTGGTAGTCTACTTCTACTGTTCAAGTTCTTTCTTATATAAAATGTCTTCCTTTCTTGTCTGAGTTTTACATGTAGGTGACTTCAAGGTTCTATCTTTCTAGAAATGTTCATAAGCTGCTTGTTCCCTGTCATGTGGTCCTGGGATAGACATCCCACCCTCCTCAATTAAAATATAGCTATAATGAGTCCTGATGGAAAGGGGTCCTTTTCTCCTCCTGAGGAAAAAGTAGTTTAAGAGTGATGGTGGGGAATATGGGAATAGAAGACAATTCTGGACAGGGAAATTTCTAAGAATCACTAAAGCCATTGACAACTGAGGGAAAGCTAAAGTAATTGACTAACAAGAGCAAACTGATCATTATTTAAACATTTCTTTAAACATTTCTTATAAAGTATTCCTCTAAGAGCAAATGCCAGAATGAATGGATGGGGTATAGCAGGGACTTCCACATCATATTTCTGAGTCCTACACATCTTGTAAAGCAGATACAAAGATGAGAACAGAGATCATTAAGGTGAAAAGCTCTCCAGGATCCCCCTGGTAGTCTGAATCAGATTGCCCCCATAAACTCGCATGTTTGAATGTTTGGTCCCCAGATGGTGGCAATTTGGGAGGTAGAGTCTTGCTGAAGGAGGGACGTTCCTGGTAGTGAGCTTTTGGGTGCTATAGCCAGCTCCCCCTTGCTAGAGCTCAGCTCACGCTCTCACTGCTATTTGCCAAGTGCTGTGGCTGAAGGTGATGCCCAGCCTCTGCCCTACCATCCTTTTCGTGCCACCACGAAGCTTCCCCTAGAGACTATAAGCCAAAATAAACCCTTTCCTCCCACTAGCTGCTGTTGGCCAAGTGTTTTTTTTTCCCCAGCAACCTGAAGGTAGCTACACCAGTCTCCAACCTGTTTCAATCAGAGAAGTTACCATCTTCATCTGTTTTATATGCAACAATCATTAAATACTTCATCTGAGTAAAGTAATCCTGTTTTTAAACTTGGAAAGTCAGGGCTGGAGAGATGACCCAGCAGTAAAAGGTGCTTGCTTGCAAAGCCTGATGGCCTGGGTTCAATTCCTCAGTACCCACATAAAGCCAGATGTACAAAGTGGCACATAGGTGTGGAATTTGTTTGCAGTAGCAGGAGGCCCTGACAAACCATTCTCTCTCTTTCTTTCTCATTCTGCCTCTTTCTCTGTCTTTTTTTTCTCTCTCTCATAAATAAATGAAAATTTTAACAAGATTTAAACTTGGGAAGTCATAGGGATAAGAAAATGCATGTGCTTGGTAAGACACAACAAGTTATATGGTAGGTGAATGTTTCTTCAGACAGATGATTTCCTCCTAATTCTTCAAAGGCTGTTCAGTCGCTTCCTGCTCTCCTATGTGATTCACCACCCTGGTGTTTTGAGAATCAGCCCCCATCTTCTTTAGCTCACTCCTTGGGTAGAGAAAGCAAACAGGTTGGAGTCGGGGATGGTGCATAGAAATGATAGACTACATTGCTCTCCCTCCAGAGCCCTATATAAATTTGCCAGAGAGCTAAGATCTCTGGTCTGACAAGAGTCAAATAAGCCCGAATATTTCTTTCAGCCAGAGCTGACAACATTCCAAAGTAGTTTGGGTAAAAGAGCTTTATTTTATGTAAAATGAGTGCTTAATTCCCAAATCAACTGGAGCTATGTGATGTCACAGCAGGACTTCCCTTGCATGCTATCAGGAAGGCATGGTGAGGGTAAAGCTAAAAAGAACTAACTCCCTACTTAGACATACATGAGACGGGAGAGTCCAGAGTCATTGGATATGACCATGCATGACAGGCAACTTCATACACTAAGGGTTTGTACTTTAATTTCCTCACTGCTAGAAGGAGGCTAGGGGATTTGACTGAGGGTCCCAGAAGACAGGTTTACCTGCTGTTGCAGTTAGCTTCAGAAAGCACCTGACCAAAAGCAGCTTGTGGGAAGAAAGGGCTTTTTGGCTTAGACTCCAGGGGAAGTCCCCTGATGGCAGGGGAAATCATGGCATGGACATCACCTCCTGGCCAACATCAGGTGGATATCAGCAGCAGGAGAGCGTGTCAAACACTGGCAAGGTGAAGCTGGCTCTAACACCCATGAGCTAGCCCCCAACAGCACATCTCCAACAAGGCTCTAATTCCTAAATTGCCATCAACTGGGGATCAAGCATTCAGAGCATGGAAGTTTGCAGGGCATAGCTGAATCAGACCACCACACCTGAATACAGCCACTCAAGACCATCAGGTGTGACAGCATCTGCATGGAAGTCTGCTAGAGTAAGAGTTCTAGTACTTCTTGAATCCACACCAGCAGACCAACACCTGGAAATCTCCCCCAGTCCTGCCAAATCAGGTATGGGTGCAAGCACCGAGAGGGGATCTTTCACCACCAGGAATGAGAAAAGTGGAATTGATTGTGGAAAGGGGCACTGTTGGTTTGGAGAGACTGCTTAATAGTTAATGCCCTTGCCTGCAAAGCCTGACTACCCAGGTTCAATTAATTCCCCAGCATCCACGTAAAGCCAGAAGCACAAACAGGCACATGCATCTGGAGTCTGTATGCAGCAGCTGGAGGCCCTGGCATGCCAAATCTCTCTCTCTCTCTCTGTCTCTCTATCTCTGTCTGCTTGCAAATAAATAAATATTTAAAATATGAAAATTCTTTATAAAAAGAAAAGGGGCACTGTCAATAATTAGCTTACAATAATTAGCTACAAAACAGATACTGGAAACTTCTCCTGCATGTAGCTGTCATGTGTTAATTAACCCTGCTTGTTTCCTTCACCTTTGCTTCCATCTTCTTCCCACAAAACAAAATCTAAATCTAAACTCCTCAGAAAGGATGGAGGCTCTTTTTTTTGGGTGGGGGGGAGAGAGACAGAAAGAGAGGAGAGGAAGACAGATAAAGATGGGGGTGCCAGCAGCCTCTCAGGTGCTGCAAACGAAATCCAGATGTGTGCGCTCCCTTGTGGTCAAGTGCAGCATTGTGCCTTGAGTCACTTTGCATCTGGCTAAATGTGGGACCTGGAGATTGGAACCAGCGTTCTTAGGCTTAGGAGGCAGGCGCCTTAACCACTAAGCCATCTCTTCAGCCTGGATGGAGGCTCTTTAAGATCCAGCCTCATCTCTCACATTGGATAAGACTGGGAAAGAAGAATGGCTACACCTTCCTTGGCCTGGTCCCTGTTTCGTGTGCCATGAAGTGTGTAGTGACCTTTTGGTCTGTTTATGGCCTTTTCCATTCATCTTTTGGGTTGCAGTTCAAATTTCACATTCTTCCCTGTTGAGTTGCTTTGTGTTAAAGACGAAATTGAAGAATTTACCTTAGCACCCTACTCAGGGAGAGAATAGTCCTCACTTCAGCCTACTTTCAGCTGTAGTGACTACACAGATGAGCAAAGCAGTGGTGGTGTGCTGAGTAACCTCTGTGCGGGGGACTGGGAGGGAGGGAGCTAACTAGGTAACGTGCCCTGCCCGGGTGACAGGAGAGAAAGGATTTGGAGTATAGTGTGCCATGGGTCTCTTGTATTTTTTTAAATGTTTTATTTATATATTTATATTATTTAAGAGAGAGAAATAAAATTCACATATAGACAGAGAATGGGTGCCAGGGCCTCCAGCCACTGCAAATGAACTCCAGATGCATGCACCACCTTGCACATCTGGCTTACATGAGTCCTGGGGAATCAAACCAGGGTCCTTAGCCTTCACAGGCAAATGCCTTAACCTCTAAGCCACCTCTCCAGCCCCAGTCTCTTGTATCTTATCCCTAGCCATACCTCACAAAGACATATCTCATTCCTTATAGGCAGTTGGCAAGATCACCGATTCTAAAGGCGGTCACCTGGATTCCAGGCTCTCAGTTCTTCCAGTGACAGATGGCCTTGAGTGAGATAATTATTTCACCTCTCTGGACTCTGTGGAGATGGGTATAATGGTATTCCTGCCTCTTAGGTCCCTTGTGAGGATTACACAGATCATCGTATGCAAAGCTCTCCCCGCAGTGCTAGACACACATTGAGCATCCTATAAGTATCAGCCATTATATTTAGAGAGATGATGGTCTGTAGAGATCGAAAATTCTTCAATTTAGGGGCACAGGCTGCAAAAGCTCAGAGCCCTACATGAAGAGAAGAACACAATGAGGGTGTTCTTGCCCTCTGGGAGCGTGTTGTGGCCACTGCCCTCTCGAGCTCGAAACAGCTGTGGCTGCTTGCACACGTAAGATTGGGCCCAACAGGCTAAGGAGATGGCTAAAAGTATTTGCTGTACAAGCCTAGTTCCGGAGTTTCACTCTCCAGAAACCATAAAGTCAGACAAAAGTGGTGACCAGGTCCATGAGTCTATGGCAATGGGAAGTGAAGTTAGGGGAAGCTCATGGGCCAGCTAGTCTGGGGTTCACAGCAGCAAATAGTAAGAGACTCTGTCTTAGACAAGATGGAAGGCCAGAACTGACACCCAATGGTGTAACACATGCCTGCACATGCATACCCATACATGCAAGCACACATAAACACACACATGCACACAACACTAATGGTGTGTAGAGGGGCTTTCAAGGCCTTAGGCATCCCTGAGGAGCTATTGGCAATTAATGGTTCTGGAAGGGAGAAGACATTTGAGTCAGGGGCATAGCCACAGGGAAGTCACCCATGCTCCTGTAAATAACT
Organism: Orientallactaga sibirica; assembly: GCA_036365145.1. Taxonomy (NCBI): domain Eukaryota; kingdom Metazoa; phylum Chordata; class Mammalia; order Rodentia; family Dipodidae; genus Orientallactaga; species Orientallactaga sibirica. The sequence goes on from JAEOAD010000027.1 coordinate 7,062,516, forward strand.
GATCACCCATGTTCCCAATCAAACTCACTGTCTCACCTAACATTAATTAACTCATTAGTAACCTGAAAGTTGAAGGGGTCTATTTGGGAAGAAGGGGAGAGGTGGGACAGAGACAAGACAGGGTAATGGGTGGTGAGTATGATCAAAGCACAGGTATGAAAATGTCACAATGAAGCTCATTATCACATACAATTAGCATATGTTAATAAAAATTTTTTAAAGTGCCAGGCATGGTGGTGCAACGCCTTTAATCCCAGCACTCGGGAGGCAGAGGTAGGAGGATCACTGAGAGTTCAAGGGCACCCTGAGACTACATAGTAAATTCCAGGTCAGCCTGAGCCAGAATGAGACCCTACCTCGAAAAACCAAAAACAAACAAATAAAAAATAATAATAATAAAGTAGAGTGTAGCCAGGCATGGTGGCTTACACCTTTGATCCCAGAACTTGGGAGGCAGAGGTAGAAGGGTTGATATGAGTTCAAGGCCACACTGAGACTACATAGTGAGTTCCAGGTTAGCCTGAGCTAGAGTGAGACCCTACTTCAAAAAAAAAAAAAAAAAAAAAAAAAGGAAAGGAAAGGAAAGGAAAGGAAAGGAAAAGAAGAAAAGGAAAAGAAAAGAAAAGAAAAGAAAAGAAAAGAAAAGAAAAGAAAAGAAAAGAAAAGAAAAGAAAAATGTACAGTGCACTGCCCCACTCTTCTAGTGCTTGAAAACATCTTGGTTCTTTGAAGTGGTGGCATGTGGAGGGACTGCAGGTGGTGGCAGCAGCAGTCACCCCAGAGGGTTGTGTCAGGCAGCAGTACCCTCAGCAAGGACGAAGCAGTCCGCAGCAAGAGCGAGGGTCATTGCAGGCGGGGTCTGCTCTTCCCCCAGGTGGTGTCACAAGACAGCCAACGTGTCTAAAGAATGCTGAGCAATGCAGTCAGTGGAAGTGACAGAGGTGCCTAAGGGAAGTGATGACCCTAGAGGTCATGCAGCAGTGCTGGCAAGGGCAGTGATAGACAGATGGCAGGGTCAGTACACAGTGGGAAGCATGGAGTAAGAAGACATCAGCCTCACTTGAGCCCATGAGAGCAACCTGCTGAGTCAGCGGGAAGAACACGGAGGCGCTTTGGCAGCCTGCAGAGTTCCTCGGCGTGCAGTGTGGTAAAGCCCTCAGACTACGGTTGGCTCGACCTCATTTTCATATAACAGGGATGCTGCGAAGTCATTACAAGCACACAATTTAGATTCAGAAGGGGGGACTCGTGTTCCACCTACTTGCAATCCTGAACCAAGCATCCATCTGTTCTATGCCATGGGTCAGTAGAAATGCCGCAGTGAGCCAAACCAAAAGGATTCTTCCTCACATGTTGCATACTCCACAGACCAGGAACAAGCAAGCAATGTCCATGAGCATTCCATGTCAGGAAAGCTGTGAGGAAATCACACAGGTGACTGAGTGACCATGGAGGAGAAGACAAGGTAACTAAAGCAGTCAAATAATGCCATCCATGGTGAGCGATCAAGCTACCAGGAAGAAGCTGTGGTGATCTGGACGTGGGGATCCCTAAGATAAGGCTTGGCAAATTGGCTCAGAGGTTCAGGGATTCAATTCCCAATGTAGCTATGACAATGGGAGGTAGAGCCAGGAGAATCCTCAGCTTGTGGACCAGGTTTGTCTGGCAGTCCATCTGCAGCTGCAAGAGACTCCGTCTAAAAGAAGATGGAGCACAGATCTGGAAGGTGTTCCTCTGACCTCCACATGTATGCTACGACACACACTCATAGACACACATAATAAATGAGTAAATAAATACACACATATTTCTTTTAAAGGTAGGCATGAGGCTGGAGGGATTGCTTAGGGTTAAGGCACTTGCTTGCAAAGCCAAAGGACCCAGGTTCAATTCCCCAGCACCCACGTAAGCCAGCTGCATAAGGTGGCTCATGCATCTGGAGTTCATTTGCGGAGGCTGAAGGCCCTGGTGAGCCCATTCTCTGGCCTAAGGCATAGAGAAGGAAGGAACGGGGGTAAAAGCAACAGGAAAGGAGGTTTAACGTGAGGTGGGGTGGAAAGTTCTACAGGACCTTGTGAGCCAAGGAAAGGGCTTGGATTAAGTAGAATGAGAAGCCCCTGGAAGGTTCCAAGCAGGGGAGACACAAGATCTGACTTCTGTTCTGAAAAGGGTACTTGAAATTATGGGGTGTGAGATGTGCGTTAAGGCAAAGTGCAGCCAGGAAGCCAAGTCAGGCAACTATTACAGAGGTTGGAGGTTGGGGTAGAGAGAGAGATGAAGGTGCCGAGGAAGAGGATGGTAGCAGTACAGACAGGACAAGTAGTGAAGGTGTTTTATTTCAGATGTAACTGATATGAGAATCCCTCCTTCTCTGTGTGAACCTAGACAAGGTATCTCAACCCTTTCAGCTTCAATTTCTTCTTTTTTAACTTTTTATGAACAACCACCCTCCGCCTTACATATAGACAATGTAGCATAATCATAATCCCTCCCATCACCCTCCTTTTGCCCCTCACCTATCATCCGTCCCTTCTTCTCTCCAACTAGACTCTCTTCTATTTTGATATCATCACTTTTCCCCCTTCTATTATGCAGGTCTTGTATAGAAAGCACCGGCCATTGTGAGGTCATGAATGCCATGGCTATTCTGTGTCTGGAAGATAGTATTATAAGCACTCCTCCCATTTCGTTGCCTCGTATATTCTTTTTTAAAAATATTTTGTTTTGTTTTTTTTATTTATTATTTGAGAGAGAGAGAGAGAGAGAGAGAGAGAGAGGCAGACAGAAAGAGACAGGGGAGGGAGGGAGAAAATGGATGTACCAAGGCCTGTTAGCCTCTGCAAATAAACTTCAGACATGTGCCACCTTGTGCCTCTGGCTTATGTGGGCACTGGGGAATAGAACCCAGGTCCTCAGGCTTCACAGACAACCATCTCAACCACTCAACCATCTCTCCAGCCTTGGTTCTTATATTCTTTCCACCACTTCTTCTGCAATGGTCTCTGAGCCTTAGAGGTTGCAGTAGAGATGTCTCTGAACATTCCACTGTCACTTCTTTTGGTTATTATTATTAAGTAGAAACTTTGTATGGACACAACACATGTTGGTACCATCATTTCCCTCCTCTCTGCCCCCACTCCACAGAGGGCCCTCCTTAGTGGGGTTGCTGGTCTTCACCATGGAGTTGTGGGTTATGAGTTGTGAGAGCAGCAGCCAGTCATTGTGGGGAGGGTGATGTCTCTGGATAGTCTTTCCCATCTGGCTCTTACATTCTTTCTGCTCCCTCTTCTGCAAACTTCCCTGAGCCTTGGTGTGTATGCTTTAATTCTACTTTAGTGTTGTCCTCAGAAGCTTCTGGATTTCTTCTTTGGTGGGTTCTGAGTATCCCCAGTGTCTGTCTGCATCACCTTGGCCCAGGTTATCAGGCTCGTGGTGGAAGGAACACTCTTGTTCATCTCACCAGTTTCTCTGTGGTTTTACCTGGGCCCTGGCTGCTCCTCCACTCTCTCTTCTTCTCAGCACTTTGATGAGCTTTCGGTCTCACCAGTGGACACCACCATCTGAAAAGAAAACTAGTCTCAGTCGCTTGCTGTAAGCGCTTGATGCATTATTGCATGGGTTAAGTTACAGAGTGCAGAGCTGGGGAGATGGCTCAGTTGGTAAAGTACTTGCTGAGCTAGTACAAGGACCTGAGTTCAGACTCTCAACACCCACATAAAATCCAGGCATGGAGACAAGTGCTTGTAATCCCATGTGGTAGTTTGAATATATGTCCCCCAATATATTCAGTGTTTTATTAGTTATAGTTTGCATCTGCAATCACCTTGCTAGAGGCAATGTCACTGGGGGCCGGTTTTAAGGTGTGGTAATGGGTTTGAGATTCCATTGTAAAGATTTGCAAAGTGTGCCTAGCAGGAGTTCCTGAAGTGCGCTGGGCTTTTGGCTGTAGTTTTGCTCTGTGTGCTGTGTGCCTGGTTTGGTTTTTCTCTCTCTTGCCTGGTCCTGTGAAGAGCAGGCTGCTTCTTCTGCCATTTATTGGAACTTCCCCTGGATCTGTAAGCTTCAATAAATAAGATCCCTTCCTCCATAACTGTACCTGGTCTGGAAGTTCATCTCAGCGAACTTGAAGCTGTCTGCTACAGCCCAGCACTGGGAGGCAGAGACAGGAAGAACCCCGGGAACTGTAAGCTCACTAGCAGGTCTATTAGCTAGCAAATCTAGCCAAATCAATGAGCTCTGGGTTCCGTGAGAGGCCCTGTCTCTCAAATGAGGTGAAGAGCGATTGAGACAACCACCATCAACCTCTGCCCTTCCACATGCACACATATATACATGCACATACACCAACAGACATATGCATCCGCATACATACAAGCACACAATACACAACAAAGGAAATAAATCAGAAAATGCCCATGAAGGTGGTCACTGTCACTGCGTGGTTGACGGGTGGGTCTAAGGAAGCGCTCCCAGCGCACAGCTCGCTGTGGGAGTGAGTGGTAGGCATGGCTCTGATTAGACGTGCCAGGTCCCTGGAGGGCAGGAAAGCACCGTGATCCATCTTTATATCCCAGAACCATGCCTGGCACCTGGTAGATGTGGAATAAATGCTTATTGATTAAATGATTAGGTTTTTTTTTTTAAAAAAAAAAGAGGAGTATTATTCATTCTGCCATTTTTCACCAGAAGTGCTTTGTTCTTGGAATTGATGGAGCGCCATTTTATGACACCGAGCCAATCTGATGATGAAGAGGTAGCTTTCCTGAGGAAAGCCTGGACCCAGTATCCGGCCTATGCAAAGGAAAATGCAGGCACTACTCCCTAGGAAGTATCAACCCATTAGGATACGTCAATGATGCGGTAATACATTGACTATACGCTACAAAGTCGCATACACAAGAAATTCAATTATGTCAAATGTGTCTACAACTCAAGTATCTCTGCCACAAAGGGCCCAACAAGCATCACTTTTGAATGTTAAGTTATTTCAAACCAGTGGGACATTCTGATCCTTTGCCCAGCCATACTGAATGACTCTCTACTTCCCATGTATTCATTCATTATTCAATTGGATTTGTATAAAAATAAAAATTGAGAGTTCAAGCTAGGTATGATGGCACATGCCTGTAATCCCAGTACTTGGGGGGTAGAAGCAGAAATAGCAGAAACCCAAGGCCATCCTCTGCTGCATACAGGATTTAAGGCGAGCCTGGGCTACATGAGATCAACTCAAAAAAAAACTTAAAAAATCATAAATGAATTGAGATTTCAGTTGTGTGTCACCTGTCTTGTTCTTTCACGATACCAGTAGTTATGGTTTGGATCTGAAATGTTCTTCCCCAGCAGGCACATGTGTTTTAAACACATGGTCCCCTAGTGGGGAGCACTAGGGGCATTGTGGAGTTAATGACATAAATGGCCTTCCAAGCAGAAGTAAGCAGGTCTTAAAGGTGATACCCATGCCTAGTTCTTTCTGCTTCCTGATTGATTAAGATGTGAAGATGCTCCCACCACTTCAGACCCGGCACCCCCACTGTGACTCCTTTACTGCCACTGCGGTGGACTCTATCCTGGCATCATAGGCAAGAGACACACTTCCTTCCCTAAGCTGATCCTCTCCCATATTTTGCCACAGTAATGGGAAAAATACCTAATACATCAGTGTCCAAGAAAGACGGGCAATCCACTCTTATTTTGCATGAGTATGTGTGTATGGCATGCACACATTTGTATATGTGTGTTCCTATGTGTGGGGGAGAATATGTGTGTAGATACATATGCATGCATGTGTGTATGTGTGAAGGCCAGAAATTAATATCAGGTGTCTTAATCACTTTCCACCTTATATTTTTAACTGAATTTAGGCTCACTGATTCAGTGAGAGAAGTTAGCTAGCCTCTTGGATCTCCTGCCTCCACATCCCCACGGTGGGGTTACAGGTGTGCCTCTCACACCCACAGTCCCAAGCTGAGGTGGCAAGTGTGCCCTCTCACACCCACATCCCCACTCTGGGGTGACAGGTGTGCCCTCTCACACCCAGCTTTCACATGGCTGCTGGGGATCTGAACTCAGGTCCTCATGCTTGCACATCCAACACTTTACCAATGGAGACATCTCCCAGCTCTTTTTTCATTTGTGTGTGTGTGTGTGTGTGTGTGTGTGTGTGTCAGTGGTTTGAATCAGATGCTTCTATAAACTCGTGTTTTTAAATGCTTGGTCCCCAGCTGGCGGCAATTTGGAAGTGGAGCCTGGCTGGAGGAGGGGGCTTTACTAGAGACAGGCATAGAGGTATTATAGCCAGCTCCCCCTAGCCAGAGGTCAGCTCACTCTCCAGCTGCTGTTTTCTACCTGCTGTTGGCCAGTCTCTGCTCTACCATCTTTTCCATGCCATCATGAAGCTATCCAGGAGACTGTAAGCCAAAATAAATCCTGTTCCTCCATCACTTTAGGTCAAGTATGTTGTCCCAGCAAGGAGAAGTTAACAAAAGTGTAACAGGGTCTTAATAGCCCAGGCTCTCCCAGAACTTACTATGTAGCCCAGGCTGACCTCAAACCCACAGTGATTCCCCCTACTCCAAGCTTCCCAAGTGCTAGGATTACTGGCTTCTACTCTTCTTAAGGAATTAAATTTTATCATCACAGAATGTGCAATACCATCTAAATAATGACTTCAAATGAAAATGAGCATGTCCTGCAAATTCTTAAGTGAAACAATGATGCCAACAGAATACGCACACTTCCAAATGACATGTTCACTTTTTTAAAAGTGCTAAAATACCACAATAGTCATCTCATTCAAAATTATGAAGCTTTCAAAGACCAATAAGCAAAACGTGACAGGCACATTTACTTGTATTCAAAGTAATTGAAAGTAACCTTAAGTACATACATGTTGCTAGATCTCAGAGTATAACTAGAATCCCTTAAAACGTAACTGTGACGAGCAGAGAAAATGTCTTCAGTGACCATCAAATCATAGCTATGTCATAGAAACTGACCTGGTGTGCTAACAAACTCTAAAAGCATGAGAAAATGAAAATGAGGGCAAAATGACATGACACTTAAGAGGAAATCTCTTGTAATAATAAGGAAAAGGTAGAAATCCTTGCAACATCAGGGAGAAGTCACGAGAAAGGAGATTTTTTTTTTAACACGAAGCCTGGCATCTCACAAATAACGTATGTTCCATATTATGTGGCAGTTGCTATGGTAACAACCTTTATTTTCTGAAACAGTACACAGATGTGTACAACATACTAACTTGCTGGTTATAAATTACAGCTTTTCCCATAGTTCAATAACTTAAGAATTCTATGGTTTTGAAATCTCAGAAGTTCTGTTGTTATTAAATTTCTTTTATGAGATAATTTTCCTTGTACTTTCAAAATGAGAGTGTTCCCAAGCAGGCCAGGAGAAAGGAGCAATGAGAGAATGGGGTGTCTAAGAGGCTAGCAGCTGAGTCCTGCTCCCATAAAGAGGCTGTGTGAGGCCCACTGAAAGCAGGGGAAAATCATTTTAATGAATTAGACATCATGTACAATAACCACGAGAAATATGTTGCCAGCTAAATGATGTCACAAATAAAGTTATGAACTGATTTCTTATGCAAGGTACGATATTTGCAGTTTTAAAATAAATGAAGATTATTTCTTAGAAATGTTACAGCATTTATAGAATTTTATGATAAGTTATAATGGTGTGAGGGAGTAAATTAGCCTGGTTATTTGGCTTCAAATGAAATTTTTTTGAATCTTGAAAGGACCTGAGCGCCTGGGAGAAATTTCGTATTTAATAAGAAATAGCACCCCTTTGTCAGGTCACAAAACAGAAGAGAGATTTTTTACAGATTAGAATTTTTTTATACTCCAACCTTAATCAGCAAATATTGACCAAGAACCTTTCACATTCAATGACCTGACTCTCCATGCCTAGATATAAGTCTGTATGCATCAAAAAGACATTATAGAAAATTTGAGTTCTATAGGTGGTTTTTCCTAGTGTGAAAATTTACATTGTTTTCCATGTGCTGGATCTACATATTTTCCCTTTTAAAAAATATTTTTGTTTATTTTTTATTTATTATTTGAGAGTGACAGACAGACAGAGAGAGAAAGAGGCAGGTAAATAAGAGAGAGAACAGGTGCACCAGGGCCTCCAGCCACTGCAAAGGAACTCCGGATGCATACATCACCTTGTGCATCTGGCTTACATGAGTCCTGGGGAATCAAGCCTCAAAAAGGGGTCCTTAGGCTTCACAGGCAAGAGCTTAACCACTAAGCCATCTCTCCAGGCCCTTCATATTTTCTTTAAATTAATAGTGCAAGCTCAGGATATAGCTCAGTGACGGAGCATTTACCTAGCATATGCAAGGTCCTACTACAAAACCCAGCACTTAAAAAAAAAGAAGAAGAAGAAAGAAAAAGGTTAAAAAAAAAAGAGTCATCTCTAAGATATTTATCAGGTTAATGTTTAAGAGCTGGGAAATAATTTGAAAATAAGGTTGAATAGTTAGATTTATAATTTAAAAATATCTTTATCAACTAAGAAGAAAATATTTTAATTATAAGGAAACTATAAGTATCCTTAACAAACAGTAACAAAGCACCCCTGATTTTAAAAGTCCAGAAATCATCCTGCTAACAGATTTTCCTAACACACATAACGCACCACAGTCACATTCCAAGTCAAAATTGTCTTCACATGAAAGAAAGAATCCAAAGGCGAGCAGATGAGAACACGCCCTTTGGAGAAGCCCCTCCTCCCCGTTACGTAAATGGTTGTTAAATTTTCTGCTAATGTTTTCCCCAAGGCTCCTTTTCTGGATCTTTCTGAGATATATTGAAAACAGGACCATGACGAATCCATTCAAGTCCTTACGTTATGGGAAGAGAGTGATCATCTCCATCTCACGCGGACTTAAGAGGCGAGAATGCAGAACGTGGTGGAAAAGTAGTTCTTCACCACCACGTGCGTTTTAAAAGTATGACTTAAATTACATTTAAGTCATAAGATAATTACGAACTTTCTTCTCTTTTATATTTATGTGGCATATTTATTGAATCGCACAGTATGCTTTTACAATAAAGTGCTTTTTGCGTTGCTGCCTTTGTTCATCCAAAATAAAAGTGACAGTTATCTTTTTATAAGCTATTCCGAGAACATTTTCTCTTCTTTGAGGCTGATTGATGCACTACTTTAAATGTTCCTGCAAATATCTTTTCAATTCAAGTTTTTGCATAATGTAATAAGAAGATAAAAGAATTCTATACTTCAACAAGAGACATTACAAAGCAAGAAGAGACATTATCAAGGGCATTAACATGCTCCTAATAGCAATGAGACCTTTTAACTGTCTGATATAGAACATGCCCCCACCAAACCACCACATATTATGGTAATTGGCTCCAATTTCTGAATCTTACATTGTAAAGTTACAAAGAGTTAGGTAGGACTGGAAAACAAATCTAGACCTCTCATCTTGTTACCGGTCCCATTATAAAATGTTTGCTTTCTACTTTCTAACAAGGATGAGTCTGATGTGTTTCACTGTTCATTACTGTGCTATCATATTCTTTCATTCTGCCTCCTTTTTATTTCTATTCACTGATTTAAATATACTTTTTCCAAATAACCTCTTTCTAACTCCAAAACATCACAGTCACACCAATAACATTATTCTCACTATTTCTAACAAATGGGTTCTCTGTGCATGCCTGAGTCATATCCCCTTTCGTGTTGTCTCATGAAGGGAAGAGGCAAAGAGGCACCAAAATGCCATGAGGGCGCTTTGGTTTCTCTTTATAAGACACTTCTAAATCACATACGTAGCCTTTCCATCCCAGCCGAGAGGAAACATAATTCCCAACTAAAGTTGAGCCCACATTCTGTTAAATTAAATAGCCACGAGAAAACAGGCCCTGGCTTTCTTTCTCCTCGACAGGATGCAGGGCAGTAGAGAACTGACATAAGCCGGGCCTCTGTGATTAACCTGCAGTTTATGTTGCGTTTCTAGGTGACGCGTCCATCATGCAGGAAGCTTCTCTGAGCCTGGCGCCAGCAACTTGCCAGCTGGGGGGGGGGGGGGGGGTAGCGCAGGTCTATCAGGACCCACTTCGGCTCTGAGAAAGCTGTCATTTCATGTCTCTAAAACAGCTTCTGATGTAATGTACAAGATGTCAAGACGGAAAGGACAATAAAATAAAAACCGAAAAAGGAGAACTATTTCAATTAAGAAGCGTTTCTAGACCAATCCTTGGAAATCACATAAAATAAAAGCTGTCAGACTCGATCTCTGCTTAAAAGGTTGATTTTTGTGGGACTTACATACAGCCATGCAGGACAGGGGGAAATACAAATTATTAAATGTGGAGCTGAACTTTGAAAATGCATGCCTCACTAGATAGCTATTTGGTTATTAAATTTGCCTAATGGATCTAGGGAAATGTTTGTGTGACAGGTGCTGGAGGATGGAAGGAGAAAGAAATCCTCACACAGGGGAAAAAATATATATGTGTATGCCATCCCAGGACCTATAAGGAGTTTCGTATGTTTCCAAGGATTTAAACTTTAATTGCCAGTAATTAAAAGCCTCATATAAATGCTAGGAACTTTCCTCTTATTACTGATTTTCCAATGATGTTTGAATGTCTTTTTCAGAGAAAGAGAAATATTTCTTTAAGAACTGCCCTATCACCCTAGTAATCAAATATCATAAAGGTGAATTGAGAAAAAAAATGTTTATGAAATCTGAGGCCATCTTTTAGTGGAGAGTATAATCATGTTAAATAAAGATATGAGTATTACCAAAAATAAATAAATAAAAGCCCTCTCAAATATGACTTACGAAAGATGTCACTTTCATTTTCATTTTTGTTTTATTCCTCTCAAATGTATTTATTTTAATTGACAGATAATATCATACATGGTAGCATCAAAAAATACATGTATTTATACACACATTCTGAAATGGATAAATCTAGCCATCGCCTTAAATTCATTGTTTTAAAACATGCTGTTTAAGAAACATGTATTAAACCTCCAGTTTATTCTTGTCCTTAGAATTTTTATGTTGTGGTTTCTTTATTCCACAATCTCTATTAAAAGAAATATTGAGCAGGAAAACAATGAATTCACTTTTTGTTCTTTCAACTCATTTTCAGCTGATGCCCCTCTCCATGGTCTTTGGTGGCATCTTTATTTTTAAAAAATCAAGTTTTTTCTGAAGGGGAACACTTTAAAAAATTCACTCCATCGTCATCAAATCAAGAACTTTTCTTAAAGTACATCTTTCACAAGTAAAAAAGAGAAATAGCCTAAGAACTCCCTCCAATCAACAGAAGAAAAATAACAAAATCAACTCGGCCATGATTTTCTTAATATACTTAAAAGAGATAAAAATCCCATTGATGCCTCTAAAACTAAAAAGGAGTAAAGGGCAACTGTATTGATTCCCTGCAAATGAACGAATGTGTAGCTTATTGATAACGCTAAACATCATCTAAGCCTTTAGTGATTTTCAACCAAAAGTCTGCCTCTGAATGAAGCTTTAAATCATCGTATTAATATATTAGAGAGAAAATTACCATGGGAGACACTTGGAAATTAATTAAAAACCCTGCACTTGGTTTGTTTGTGAGAGAAGATAGATACCACACATGGGAGAAGATGCCCGACAGCCGCCATAGTTTTCAGATCCAAAATTAGACCCTGACAGCTATGTCTTTGTATGCCTCTCCTTGGGGTATGATAAGTAGAGATGTGGAATATGAAGATTCCTGATAGAAGTATTTATTACTGACACTTCCGGAACATTCCATGTGTGGTATCAGCAAAGCACACTTCACCTCAGACAGAAATGTCAGGTTTGCATCCAAGATATTTTTTCCCATTCCTCTTCCCCCATTCCCATCCCTCCCTCCCCATCCACCACTCCCTACCTTCTTCTCCAAAATAGGATTTTTTTTTTTAGAAGTTCAACAGCAGCCCCTGGTGGAACTCAGCAGTTGCTTCAGCCCAAACACAGTTTTTCAAGGGACTCCATCGATCCAGTCAATAAAACGAAAGCATGTTCGTGTATCACCACATCAGTGCGGCTTCCTGCAGGTCAGTGATCAGAACACGACCCCCAGTGCACAAATGCAGGGCTTTGTGATGATAATTTCGGCCAATTTCAGGAGCTGAAGTTTTGAATATATCTATATCTATATATGTAACAAACAATAAACATCTGTCTCAAATGTCACATTCATTTTATGCACGAAGACCAATAATTAACTGCTCGTGAATAATGCTTACCACAGAGTAGCTAAAAGGAAGAGGCTCCACACGGACTAGCTGGCGAATCACCATTTTGTTTGGCTCATGTTGTGACAGATTCAGCTTTGTCACTTAGCAAAATGAGCTATGCAAAGTAACAAAGACGGGATTGCTCTGGGTCAGAGCTCAGAAAGCATCATAGACTGGCCCTGGCCGGCCCCGTCAGAATGGCAGCCTCCCAGTACTCCTCAGGAAGGTCGTGACCATCCTTTTTCTAGCTTAGTGGGCAGCCAAAGATTGCCCTGGGTGGGTGAGGGGAGAACTGTGCCTCTCTTTGTTTGCCCCACTCAGGGTAAGTCTGTGTACTTCACAAAGGAGCCTAGCCTAGAGACTCAAACCCAGCTCTACTCCCTGTCACGCCATCTCTGGAAGGCAGTCACCTTGTGCATAGCTCAAAGGCACAGTCTTCCTGCTGGGCTCTGCCTTGGTGGGAAGACAGAGCATGATCCCTCTAGAGCGGTTACCCCCCAGTTCACACCAAGTACCATATGGACTACAGGTTGCCATGTTTACAAGCAAGGAGAGGGAAAATGATATAGAAGATTGCTTGGCTAACAGATTCCCAGGGATGCCAGCCACAGGACACCATCTATCAGGCCAACCTTAGGATAAAGAATGGGAAATTACTCAAATGACTCACATTGAGTTACCTGTGTAAATTTATTCAAGATATCTCACATCTATATTTTGTCTTTTCTTTGTGCTGTAGTTTAGTAAGAAGAAAATAATACTTTTACAGCTTAAAATAGCTTAATGATAACTACTAGAATAGAATAAATACTATTTTATGTGAAAACGTGGCTTTAAATTTTAAAAGGATTGTATGTCACAGCCTTCCATTTTCCCTGAGATCACGTCTACCTGTTGACCCCTGGGAAAAGAAATTAAGCCAATTAGCTAAGCTGAGACCAGAGAGTCCCATGATTGACCACTTACTGGGGGCATGGATGAGTAACCAATGAAAAGAAGTAAAACGTGGTTTCCAATGAACTATAATTTAGTGCAGAAGTTCTACATATATATAATTTTTGTTTTTCCAGGTAAGGTTTCATTCTAGCTCAGGCTGACTTGGAATTCACTTATGTAGTCTCAGGGTGGCCTTGAACTCATGGTGATCCTCCTACCTCTGCCTCCCAAATGCTGGGATTAAAGGCATGCACCACCATACTTGGCTCTACCTAGATAATTTTAATGGAAAATGATAGCTTCGTACAACCCTAAGAGGACAGTAGAGCCCTTAGCTCAGCTGAGGGTTATCAGAGACTTTGTATAGAGATGAGCTGGAAAGAAAGATTATAAATTAAAGATGGGTATGGTGGCTGTTGCCTGTAATACCAGTACTTGGGAGGCTGAGGCAAGAGGGTTGTTATGACCTTGAAGCCAGCTAGAGCTATGTAGTGAGTTCCAGGCCAGCATGGGCTACAAAGTGAGATCCTGCCTCAAAAAAATAAAAAATAAAAAATAAAAATAAATAGCCCGGTGTGGTGGTGCATTCCTTTAATTCCAGCGCTCAGGAGGCAGAGATAGGAGGATTGCAGAGAGTTCTAGGCCACCCTGAGACTACATATGAATTCCAGGTCAACCTGGAACCCTATCTTGGAAAACAAAAGAAAGAAAGAAAGAAAGAAAGAAAGAAAGAAAGAAAGAAAGAAAGAAAGAAAGAAAGAAAGAAAGAAAGAGAAAGAAAGAGAAAGAAGAAAGAAAGAAGAAAGAAAGGGAGAGAAAGAAGAAAGGAAATGAAAGGAAAGGAAAGGAAAGGAAAGGAAGGAAGGAAGGAAGGAAGGAAGGAAGGAAGGAAGGGAGAAAGGAAGGAAGGAAAAGAAATGTTGGGCATGGTGACATACACCTTTAATCTCAGCACTTGCAAGGCAGAGGCAGGAGGATCACTATGAGTTCGAAACCAGCATATAACTACAGCGTGAGATCCAGGTCAACCTGGGCTAGATTGAGACTCTATCTAGAAAACAAAATAAAATAAAATAAGGTTTAGAGAAATGGCTCAGTGGATAAAGGGCTGCCCACACAGACATGAGCACCTAAGTTCAAATGCTCAGAAGTCACATAAAACTGGAGCTAAAGTGCTGGCATCTGGAATCCCGGAGTGCTTTCAGTGAGAAAGGAGGAAGAGATGGAGACCTGCCTAAAGATGAGACGGTACCCAGAGTTGTGTTCTGACTCTCATGCACACTCCGTGGCAAGTATGTGCCCGCACTCACACACATGGACATGCACACACACGTCATATACTCATGCATACAATAAAATAAAAGTAAGAAAGAAAGAGATTATAATTTAGCTACTCAAAAGACGAAGGGAAGGAATTATAGAGAAGAGTCTCTGTAGTGCAAGGGTCAGCAGGGAAAAAACTACATGGTTAAGCATCTCAAAGATAAACATTCAAAAGCCAAAATGCTCTGAAATATGATACTTTTGAGGCATCAACATGACACTTCAAAAGTTTCATCTTTTCAAGAATTTTGGACTTTGGGTTTTCAAATTAGGGATACCCAACATCTAAAGTCTATAGAAATATTCCAAAATCCCAAAAACCTCCCAAATCTGAAACGCTTCTCATCTCAGCCTTTTAGCATAAGGCGTACTCTATCAAAGAACAATACGCCAAAGAACTGCAGGTGGCTTGATGTTTCCATGTGAAATCCAGATGGCCCACAGTGGAGGCCCAGGTGGGGAGACCAGGCCCGAGCAATGAGCCATGGAGAACAGCAGAAAGACACATGCCAAAAACCACTGAAAGCCTGACATTTCTCAGGATTTTCCTGGGGAGAGAGAGGAGGATCTGAGTTCTCTGGTTAAAGATGAGTCTGGAGCGGACAGTAAGTTAAATATTCGGAGGATAAGGCTGAGAGGAGTTGGTGAGTTATTGGATATGGACCACGAGGAAGGAGACCTAGAGAGTTCCCAGGATGCAGGCCTGGGAGACAACATCAATAGTGATATTGCTGACTGAGTTGGAGATGGCAAGGGCCGAAGTAGGTTTGAGGGGGGAAGATGACACTCTAAAAAAGTGCTTCTCAAAATATGTCCTCAAGTGCCCTCCACAGGCCTCCAGACAGCTCCTTGTAACACTGATTATTAACAGGGTCCTTGAATGTCACAGCTGGAGAGGAACCTAACAGATCATTAAGTCCAGCACTTTTAAACTGTGTGGTGGGGGCCGCAGGATCGAAGAGCAAGAGGGCTCTGGGCTGCCTCCTCAGATCCTCTATGGTGCCTATCTCTCCCCACTCTGTATACAAGACTTCTTTATAAGACTGGATGTGAGAAAGAAAGAAGGGAGGGAGGGAGGGAGGGAGGGAGGGAGGGAGGGAGGAAGGAAGGAAGGAAGGAAGGAAGGAAGGAAGGAAGGAAGGAAGGAAGGGAGGAAGGAAGGGGAAAGGAAGGAAGGAAGGAAGGAAGGGGAAAGAAAGGAAGGAAGGAAGGAAGGAAGGAAGGAAGGAAGGAAGGAAGGGGAAAGAAAGGAAGGAAGGAACGGAGGGAGGAAAAAATGGAGAAAGGAAGGGAAAAAGGGAGGGAGGGAAGACAGAGGGAGGGAGGGAAGGAGGAAAGGAGGAAGTGAAGGAGGAAGGAAGGAGGGAGGGAGGGGAGAAAGAAAATAAATCGCATTTTGTAAACCACTCTTCTTCCCACAGAGAGGCAGCTGAGGCCCAGAGAGGCAAAACAACTTTGCCACAGACACGGGTTTGCAGCTCAGGCTGAGCCAGATCCAAGACACTGAGTTTCGCAAACAGCAATTCCAAGTTCCTCTATGCTCTCGTTGTCTCTGCTAGCCAAGGTTTTTGTGTTTTGTTTTGTTTTGTTCTTTCACCATGTTTTACAGAACTAGCATCAAACCCCTCCTCATTAAAAACACCAACTCACTTCTTCGGTTTTATTCATTCAGTAAATGTGCCAGGCACTTTCGTGGTTGAGACCCCATTGACATATTTTAGTCTTTGGTGGTGTTCTCACTGACTTCGTAGCATTCGGCTGTAACTGGACAGAGTCTGATCAAAGAAGTGGGAAGATAATTATCAAAGGTATGAGTTTCCTAGTTTACTTGAGGACTATAGCTAATTTGTCTAATTTCGGAAGATGCAAGTTTTTTTTTTCTTTTTTATTTATTTGAGACACATACAGAGAGAGAAAATGGGTGCACCAAGGCCTCCAGCCATTGCAAATGAACTCCAGATGCATGTGGCACCATCTTGTGCATGTGGCTTACGTGGGTCCTGGGGAACTGAACCTGGGTCCTTTGGCTTTGCAGGCAAGCTCCTTAACTGCTAAACCATCTCTCCAGACCTTTTTCTTTTTATTATTATTATTATTATTGGAGAGAGACACAGAGAGAGACAGAGAGACAGACAGAGAGAGAGGAAGACAGAGATGGGCGCGCCAGCAGTGTCTCAGCTGCTGCGAATGAAATCCAGATGTGTGCGCCCCCTTGTGGTCAAGTGCAGCATTGCACCCTTGCGTCACTGCATCTGGCTAAACGTGGGACCTGGAGATTGGAACCGCTGGAGATTGGAACCAGTGTTCTTGGGCTTAGGAGGCAGGAGCCTTAACCCCTAAGCCATCTCTCCAGCCCCATTTTCTTTTTTTAATCAATGACGTTCCTAAGGCATCATTTAGCTTGAATGTAAAACATCCCCCATAGGGTCCTGTGTTTGAATACTTGGTCCCAAGCTGGTGGCACTGCTGGGAAGATTGTGAAACCTTTAGGAGGGTGGAGCCTTACTAGAGGAAGTGGGTCACTGAAGGTGGGCCTTGAGGTTTTATAACCTGGCCCCATTTCCTGTCCATCATCTGCTTCCTGACTCGCACTGTGTGTGACAGACCAGCTGCCGTGCCTTCTCCACCATCATGGACTCTATCCCTTCGAAGGGTCAGCTGAAATAAACTCTTTTCTTCCTTAAGTTGCTTCTGCTCAGAGATTCCTTCACAGCAGTAAGAGAGAACCTGATACCTATGATAGAGGACTTCTCATCATTTCCGGATGTAACATTGATTTTTCTCCATAAACATTCCAGTCCTCACTGGAAATCATGCTCCCAAATTCAGTAAGTTTAAATGGATGGAATTTAGGAATGATGTCTGCAATAATTATAGGACAGATCGCTTGTTCTCAAAAGACGAAACTTCCAGCAAATGAACTTTACAGCCCTTCTTCCCCATCATACCATCTCAACAGCTGCTTGTACCAACAGGGTAATTTCTAAAACAAAGAAAGGCAAATCTTTGCTTGACCTGAAAAGATAGAGACAAATGTGAGCTGAGGGCTTCTGGCAGCCTGTGGCCTCTTTCTAAAGGACACTGACGGCAGCGGTGAGCTGCCACTTCATAAAATTTGTGAGTCTGGGTGAGAAGCAGGATCCAGAAGAGCAGGTCTCCCTGCCAGCGGCTTGTCCAGAGAGGAGACTCAGATGGGTTTTTTGGAACATTACATCACCTCTCAGTCAGTCCTGCTAGGTAATTCATTGTTGCTCACATTAAATACTCAAAGCACCGGGAAATCTTTCCTTTACCTGCTCCATCCTATTTAACCAGCCCACCTCCCTTTCTTTCTGCACTCCTCCCATTCTCAAAAGCATCTAAGATCAGAATCTTTGAACCGACATTCATGCAAATCCCACTTAATTAGGAGGGATGGGCAGAACAGAGAAGGGAAAAGAAATTTTTTCATGCAAGATTATAACTCAAAATTTGAAGATTCACCTGTTAACTAAGGAAATGGCTCCATGGATACAGTGCTCACTGCTCAAGCCTGATTATTTAGAGCTTGACCTCACACTCTTATGTAATTGGCTAAAATATTAAAATGGCACCTTTGGGCTGGGGAATTTGCTTAGTGGTTAAGGCATTTGCCTGCGAAGCCTAAGGACCCCAGTTTGATTCCCCAGGACCCACATAAACCAGAAGCAAAAGGGGCACATGTGTCTGGAGTTTGTTTGCAGAGGCTAGAGGCTCTGGTGCGCCCATTCTCTCTTTATCTCTATCTGCCTCTTTCTCTCTCTCTCTTTCTTGCAAATAAATAACTAAAATGTTTTTGTTTTTTTGTTTTTTTTTTTAATGGCACCTTTTACCAAAAGCAGAACTAGCAACTTTGGTTTCCAGCACTGTTGGCTTTTTTGGTTTCAAGATTGCTGACTCTTTTGGTCTCATGTATTGCTGACTCCGGAAATTGTCCTTCCCACAGAATAGTATCCTTCTAGAATTGAATTTCTCTTTTTTGGAAATCTATTTACTTATTTATGAGAGAGAAAGAGTCAAATAGAGGAAGAGAATGGGCATGCCAAGGTTTCTAGCCACTGCAAATGAGCTCC
Source organism: Orientallactaga sibirica (assembly GCA_036365145.1). Taxonomy (NCBI): domain Eukaryota; kingdom Metazoa; phylum Chordata; class Mammalia; order Rodentia; family Dipodidae; genus Orientallactaga; species Orientallactaga sibirica. The sequence goes on from JAEOAD010000027.1 coordinate 7,081,151, forward strand.
AGAGGCATGCACCACTTCATGCATCTAGCTTTACGTGGGTCCTGGGGAATCTAATCCATGTCCTTAGGCTTTGAAGAAGGCAAGTGCCTTAATTGCTGAGCCTAAGTTTCCTTATCTTTTTAATCCTTTGACAGAAAAAACAGCATATCTCTCTCTCCTTCCCTCTCTCTCTTTCATATTTCTTACAATGTAATGATTAAAATTGGCATATTATATTCCTGGAATGAAAGAACTTATGCTCATCCTAAAATATAGTTGGTCTTGTGCGAAAATGGGCCTGGCTGTGAAAGACATTCCTAGAACACAAGCCATCCAGAACCTACAGGAGTCTAATTCACCGAAGCAGACAGGAGAGTGGAGGATCAGGAGCTGAGAAGACGGAGGAGTAAGGTGCTATAAAATGATGAGTATAGTTTCACCTGGGAAGACAAAAATAGGCCAGAAGTGACCACTGGAATGACTCAAAAGTCACCAAAGAAGAAGTTGCAGGAACGTTCAGCACTGAGACATCGCCATCACACCTTCCAAGGCTCCGGATCCATTGTGGAAGAGGTGGCGGCAAGAATGTAAAAGTCAAAGGAAGGGTAGGACTGCTTACAATGCACTCTTCCAGACACAAATTGGCCTGGATATTCCTGACTTCACAGTGCCTGGTACTACCTACACAAAACCTGCATAATAGAAGAACAAAATGATGACATCAGAAAAGAAGAGAGACTAATTAGAAACAAAAAGAGATTCAATGGAGGGGGACTTAGGAGAGGGACAATAATGGGGATGGGGGAATTATCATGGGTTACTGTCTATACTTATAGAAGCTGTCAATTAAAAGTTTTTTTAAAAATTGAACTGAAAAAAACAGTTTTTTAAATGGTCCAGAGGTGGATGGTAGTGATGGGAGTGCTCACACACAGGGAGCATATTCAATACCACGTAAATATCACTGAAATGGCAAATTTTATCATAATAAAAAATGGACACTAGACATTAGAAAAATAAAATTGAAGTGTCCATATCAGTCCAGTCTGCCTTGTTGCCTAAATCATAATTTACCCAAATGAAAACTCTGCCTTCTTTATATATTTATAAACTGTTAATCATAGTGTCAAGTTCAATGTTGATGGAAATGATCAAATAAATTCTTGGCTATGAATAAAAAAGCATAAAGCTTATTTAAGTACTCAATAAATGTTAACTATTATTATTATGTCTCTTCTGAACATTTCAACCTACCGTTTATTATTACCATTAAAAATATTATTCATGCCAGATGTGGTGGCACGCACTTTTCATCCCAGTACTTGGGAGGCAGAAGTAGGAGGATTTCCATGATTTTGAGGCCACCCTGAGACTACATAGTGAATTCTAGGTCAGCCTGAGCTAGAATAAGACCCTACTTCAAAAAACCAAAATTGTGTGTGTGTGTGTGTGTGTGTGTGTGTTATTCAATGCTTCCCCTAAGTCTATAAAATTTGTTTCATACCCATGTTTGAAATCATTTTCTTTTGGAAATAATAATTTGCCATGTGTAAAAATGTTTTTTGATAATATTCTTGTTCTCCTTTCTTTCTGGCCATTTTATTAAATTTAGTTAGGATAGGGGTAAAAGTTAAAATCAACATTTTGTTAACCTTTAACTGACACCAAGTAGGTCCTATTTGTATAAAACATGGTTTGCTGTGCTGGAGAGATGGCTTAGCGGGAAAGGCACTTTGCCTGTGAAGCCTAAGAATGTATGTTCAAATCTTCAGGTCCCACATAGCCAGGCGTACAATGACACAAGGATGCAATGTCACCCATGCGCCACAAGGGAATGCATGCATCTGGAGTTCATTCGCAGTGGCTAAAGGCCCTCGTGCACCCATTCTCTCTCTCTTTTTCTCTCTCTCTGTCTCTCACTCAAAAAAATAAAAATAAAAAATTGGATTGCAAATACATTGCCTACAGAGTCCCTAAAATACACCTTATAACAACTCATTTTGTCTGAATATCAGAATGCTCTAAAATACTTGAGAAGAAATTTTAAGAAAATAGACATTACTAAATTTAAGTTTACATTTATTGAATATATATTTTGTATAAAGCACTGGGCACGGTACTCCGGGAGAAGTGTGTAACCCACACATCTTGTCTTATGGAAGCTTGCCATCATGAACAGAAGTAGGTTTCCTACAAAATCTTCATCCCATTCTTCTAAGGCCAATCTGAACGAAGATGAGGAAAGCTGAAATTCCTGTTAAACTGTAAGAAACATTTAACTCTGTCTTATACCATAGCTGAGAGAATATATTTTCTTTTATGCGTTTTGATGTTTGTGAATAATGAATTCAAAAATTACTAGGGAAAGAAGGTCTATAATTGACTGCCCAGGGAAACTATGCAAAATCCCTTCAAAATTTCCACCAGGAGTAAAAAAGAGGTGGATTCAGATACAGTCTGAAGCCTTCCCAATCTTGCTCCACTGGAATTCTAATTAGTAAGACCCCTCCAGGCAACTTTTCAGCTCTTAATTTAAATACAGGAAGTGTTTCCTTGGGCTCTATAATACCTTGGCAAAGCTGATCCCATTTCCTGAGATTAAATAGAAAAGAACTCTCCCTCAGGAGATGAAACCCCACACAATAAGATCATTCATTAGGATGTCCATATAAATTCAAAATATACCAGGCCAAGCGCAGGTGTCTCGGGTGTCTTCTTAGTCAAGTCACACTGTGGACATGCTAAGTGGAGCCATGACTGGTCTTCTTTGAGGTAGTCTATGGAGGACAAGTCCTCCAGGAAGAATTCCTGAGACCACAGTTCATTTGGACGATGAAACAAGCGCAAGACAATACTAACCACGAAAATAATAATATCCTTTTTCCTACGTAAAAACATGTCAGGATTACTTGCTTTTTAACTTTTCTATCAATTTTGTTTTTTTCTTTTTTCATTTAGTTATTGGCAAGCAAAGAGACAGAGTGGGAGGAGAGAAAGAGAATGAGTGGGGGCATACCAGGGCCTCTAGCCACTGCAAATGGAATTCCAGATGTATGCCCCACTTTTTGTGCCCGCTTTTACATGGATACTGGGGAATGAAACCCAGGCTGCTATGCTTTGCAAGTAAGCACCCTACCTCCTAGCCACCTCTCCAGCACTTAACTTTTATTTCCATTTGTTTGTTTTGCAGTGCTGGGATACAACCCAGGGCCTAGCTCCTGACAGACAAGCAGTTTCCAGCTGAATTCCACCCCAGCCCTTTGCTTCCACCTGTAGAGCTAAACCTTCAGTGACGTAATTCTCAGTCCACTTCGTACTACTTAGATTCAGCAACAGGACTTGGTAAGATTTTGAAATCTGCATTTTGACATGTCATGGAAGGGGGAAGCTTAGAACCAAAACCTACTACTCAAATACCAGGAAAAGACACGAGAGAGTGTGTGCTTCTAAAACTTATTATTGCACAAGAATACAAACAGAAACATTTCTCAATCTCTTGCCATATTTCTGTAAATTGACATCACCTCACTAAATTTGATAGCTAAACAATGTTCTGACAGCGTTGGTGAGACCTGGGTGTCAGATTTAGAAATGTTATTGTTGAGGCTTACTTTGATGGTGAGATTTTGAGAAGCCTATTTCCCTGCTAAACAAATGTATTCTAGAGTGATGGATAACAGAGATTCAAAGGATTACAATGAGCGATCAAGGTGTTCACCCGCAATATCTATTGCATTGACAGCCGACTTTATTGAAGTTTCACAATATTAACTGCCTCTCAGTGGACTGGCTTAGCCGAGGAGGTGATTATCAATTTATCACCAGTCAAAACACAAATTGCTTCATGTACAGTGTCTATGGCATAATCATGTACCTTGAATCTGATCAAAATGATCCTACTAGAATGATTCTTGTAAGAATGAGAGGAAACATCAGTGAGAGACTTCTCTAATGAAATTGTGTCTGGTTCTTGGTTTGACAGAACATCTTTCCTGGACCAGAGCCAGCGTCAAGAACATACTTCTCCAAGGGAAGTAAAGAGGAAGCCTGGTTGGGGGTGGCGGAGAACTAAAGATGTTCACTTCCTCTTTCTGAACTTGATCCTCTAACCACCCCTTACTCCCACCCCAGAAACAGCAGGTGAGAAATTGACCAGTCCTCAAAATCCCCTCCACAGTGCAGGATTTTGACACGGAAACTCTACCTCGCAGCATGAGAATTCTCAGAATAATGTGCCAGAAATGATGTAGGCTCTCCAAAACCAAGACCAAAATGCCTTCATTTCTTGTTAGGCTGTGATATAAATAACAGCAAAAGCTTTGAAGTTTTGTGATTCCATATTATTTCCTGCTTCTATCATCCGAGATATGATCTTCCTCCATATATTGAATCCTATTAGTAGACACTTCAAATAATGTTTGTTAAGTGCAGGAATGGAGGGAGAGAAAAGTTCAGCCCTATGATTGTATCCCATCAGACAGAAATTAAAAATTATACTAGCAAATCCTTATTGACCACTTACTATGTGTCAGAATCTATTTTAAGAACTCTCATAAATTGATTTATTTGATCTTCTTAACCACCCTGTGCAAAAAGTACAATTATTGTCTCTGTGTTATAATGAGAGAAACGGAAGAACAGAAATAATAATTAACTTGGTCAAGATATGCAGCCTACAAATAAAACATAAACCAGGTAGATGACCCTAGACCGTTCAGATTCCAAACCCTCGCCTGTGTTCATTCCTCCACCAACGGGGATGAGTTTCTCTTCTCCTGTTCTAGCTTCCCACCCCTGAGTAAAATGCAGGAAGTAAGGGGCGTCAGATGCAGCCTCTACAGAATGCTTGGTGTTCAATGCTCTATAAACAGCTATACATACCATAAAAAAAGAAAAGTAGGAACAGGAGTACAGATGATCCAGACCAGGGAGCGATCAAATATTGAGTAGTATGTGCAAAAATAGCTGACAAGATAGTTCCACCAGAGAAATGGAATTTTTAAGAGGAGATTTTAGAATAAATAAATAAATATATATATATATATATATATCATAAAGAACTTAGCAAAAGAATTTTTTTAAATTTTGTTTTAGTTTTCCAAGGTAGGGATTCACTCTTGTCCAGGCTGACCTGGAATTCACAATACAGTCTCAGGGTGGCCTCAAACTCAAGGCAATCTTCCTGCCTCCTACCTCTGCCTCCCAAGTGCTGAGAATAAAGGCGTGCACCACCACGCCCTGCAGCAAATGAATTTAATCCCAGATTAAGCACAGGTTAATAAAAGAGTAGTGCTTTAAGATAATGCAGAAAACATACACACCAAAACACAAAAAGGGAGCCAGACATGGTGACACATGCCTGGAATCCCAGCACTTGGGAGGTGAAGCCAAAAGGACTGGGAGTTCCAGGCCAGCCTCTGCTATTTAGTAAGTTTGAGGCCAGCCTATGATACATGATACCCTGCCTGAAAATGAAAGAAAGAAAAAGAAAGAAAGAAAGAAAGAAAGAAAGAAAGAAAGAAAGAAAGAAAGAAAGAAAGAAAGAAGGAAGGAAGGAAGGAAGGAAGGAAGGAAGGAAGGAAGGAAGGAAAGAAAGAAAGAAAGAAAGAAAGAAAGAAAGAAAGAAAGAGAGAAGGAGAAAGAAAGAAAGAAAAATCGTGTGTCTGGGGAAAGAGCTCAGTTGGTAAACTGGTTGTCTAAGTCCAGTCCCCAGTACCTATGTAAAAGTGGCAAGCATGGTGCATGCCTACAACCCTAACACGGGGAGGCGGAGCGGGCGGAGCCCAGGGCTGGCTGTCCTGTCAATCCAGCCTATTTGGTGAGCTTCAGACCAGTGAGAGATGCTGACTGAAAACAGATGAATGGATAATTTCTTAAGGATAACTCCCAAGGATATTCTCCAGCCTTCATATTATACACATGGACCTGCATGACATGCGTCTGTGTGCACGCACACACACACGCGCGCGCACACACACACACACACACACACACACGAACCCACAAACACCCATTTGAAAAACACAAAAAGTGGGCCAGGCATGGTGGCGCATGCCTTTAATCCCAGCACTCGGGAGACCAAGGAAGGTAGGAGGATCGCCATGAGTTCAAGGCCAACCTGAGGCTACATAGCGAATTCTAGGTCAGCCTGGGTTAGAGTGAGACCCCTGCCTCAAAACACCAAAAAAAAAAAAGAAAGAAAAAGAAAAGAAAAGAAGAAAGAAAAAGAAACAAAAAAAGAAACAAAACATATTGAAAATAGTACAAAAGGCATATGTGAGATGCCAAAATCCGAATGTAAACATACCTGAAGCCCCAGAAGTAGATTAGAGAGTAAATGGGAGGAGATGGGGAGATGGTTCAGTGCTTAAAGGTGCTTGTATGCAAAGTCTGACTGCCCCAGTTCAGTTCCCCAGTACTCACACACAAAGCCAGATGCACAAAGTATCTGGAATTTATTTGCAGTGATGAGGGCCCTGGTGTACCCACTTATTCTTTCTCTCTCTATTTCTCTCTCTCTCTTTAATAAATAAATAAAATATTTAAAAATAAAGAGAAAAGAAAGTGGGACAAAAGCCATATTTGAAAAGAAAATGCCTAAGAATTTTCCCAAAGAGATGGAAAATGTCAATCCCAAATCAGGATGAATATATTTCTGCTTATGTCATAGTAAAGCTGTCAAATGACAATGTAAAACAGGGACCATAATAAGGACAGCAGATAAAGAAACACATTATCTTCAGAGGAGCCACAAAAAGTCCTCAACAAAACCACAGAAGTCGGGGGAAATGTAGAATGACATGTTAGCAAGCTAAAATTGTTGACAACTTAGTGTTCTATACCCAATGAAAATACTCTTCAGATTTAAAAGTTTTTTTTTTTTTTTGAGAGAGAGAGAAACAGAGAGAGAGAATGGGCATGCCAGCAGCCTCTCAGCCACTGTGAAAGAACGCCAGATGCATGTGCCACCTTGAGGGCAAGCGCGGCACTCTGTGTCTGGCTAAATGTGGGACCTGGAGATTGGAACAGGCGTTCTTAGGCTTGGCAAGCAGGCGTCTTAACCGCCAAGCCATCTCTCCAGCCTTTAAAAGCATTTTTTTAAAAAGATCTGTTGTGGGCTGGAGAGATGGCTTAGGGGTTAAGGTGCCTGCCTCCTAAGCCTAAGAACACTGGTTCCAATCTCCAGCGGTTCCAATCTCCAGGTCCCACATTTAGCCAGATGCAAAGTGAAGCAAGGGCGCAATGCCGCACTTGACCACAAGGGGGCGCATGCATCTGGAGTTCGTTCATAGCAGCTGAGAAGCTGCTGGCACGCCCATCTCTATCTGTCTTCCCCCCCCCCTCTCTGTCTCTCTCAAAAAAAAAAAAAAAAAGATATGCTGTGTCTGGCATGGCAGCGCATGTCTTTAATTCCAGCACTCAGGAGGCAGAGGTAGGAGGATGGCTGTGAGTTTGAGGCTGTCCTGAGACTACATAGTAAATTCTAGGTCATTTTGGGCTAGAGTGAGACCCTACCTTGAAAAATCAAAAAATAAAAATAAAATAAAAGTGAAGTTCATAATGACATTTAAGCATTAATTTACCTGGGGCTGGAAAGATGGCTTAGTGGATAAAGCACATGCCATGTAAGTGTGAGTACCTCAGTTCAGGTCCCCACACAAAAGCCAGATGCTGTAGCAGATGAAAGTAACCCAAGCCTTCCTACAGCAAGATGAGGGAAAGAGACAGGCGAATGTGGGAACCTCACTGGGCAGCTACTCTGGGGTTCATGGCAGTGAACAACAAGCTAGAAAACAAGGATTGACACTTGCAGTTGTTCTCTGACCTCCACATACCCAGCACTTGAAAGCCCAGGGCAGTAGGATCCAAAAATAAAATGAGGGCTTGAGAAATGGTCCAGTGGTTAAGATGCTTGCCTGTGATGCCTAATGACCTGGGTTCATTTCCCCACTACCCGTATAAAGCCAGATGCATAAAGTGGTACATGCATCTGGAGTTCATTGGCAGTGGCTAGAAACCCTGGTAGACTCATTTCATATTTTCTTTCTCTTCTCTCTCTCCTTCAAATAAATAAATAAAATATTAATAAAAGAAAATGAGTAAGATAGGGAGTCACAAAGAGAAGAATGACTTGACTTAGATTTTTAAAGACTTCGTCTGGAATCTGAGGAGATGGCTCAGTGGGTAAGGTAATTGTCACATAAGCATTAGAAGCGTAGTGCAGATGCCCAGCATCCATAGCAAATGCTGTGCACAGTGACTCAATCCTAGAAACCCATTCCTGAGGCAGAGCATCAAGAGGATCCCTGGGGCTCACTGGCTAGTTTATCTAGCCAAATCCATGAGCTGTAGGTTCAGTGAGAGACCTTCTCCCAGGAAATAAGGTGGAGAGTGATGTCAATTTCTGGCCTCCACATACATGCACGCACATGTGTACAAATATCCATACATGTGTGTGTGTGCCTACATGCATACAAACACACATACACACATGCATGCACACTATACATTTTTTTTTTTTTTTTTGGTTTTGCAAGGTAGGGTCTCACTCTGGTCCAGGCTGACCTGGAATTAACTATGTAGTCTCAGGGTGGCCTCGAACTCTCGGCGGTCCTCCTACCTCTGCCTCCCGAGTGCTGGGATTAAAGGCGTGCGCCACCACGCCCGGCTTATACATTTATTTTTTAAAATAAATTTGGAGGGCTGAAAAGATGGCTTCGCAGTTAAGGCATTTGCCTGCAAAGCCAAAGGACCCAGGTTCAATTCCCCAGGACCCATGTAAGCCAGATGCACAAAGTGGCGCATGCGTCTGGAGTTCGTTTACAGCAGCTGAAGGCCCTGACACACCCATTCTCTCCCTCCCCTCTCTCTGTCTCTCTCTTTCTTAAATAAAATAAAAATTTAAATAAATAAATAAATTTGGGGCTGGAGAGATGGTTCAACAGTTAAAGTGCTTGCTTGCAAAGCTTGATGGCCTGGATTCGATTCCCAAGTATTCATGTAAAGTCAAATGTACCTGGAGTTGGTTTGCAGTGGCAGGCCCTGGAGTACCCTTATTCCTCCCCCCCCCATCCTTGCAAGTAAATAAATAAAATTATAAATACATAAAACCATTTTTAAAGAGACTCATTCTGGTGGTCTCACTGAAGGTGGGGCTGTAGAGGGACAAGAGCAGATGAAGGGATACCATCTCAGACACTCTTGCAGTAATCTAAGTGTGAGGTAACTGGCTCAAACCAGAAGATATCAGCAGAGGCTGCGACGTGTGATCAGAATCAAGATGTATCTTGAAAGTAGAAAAATATTTCGTCTTAACAGATTAGATAAGGTTGAGGGTGCTGGCCTTGGCCTGCATAACCTGGTAGGTATTTCCTCAGCCAAGTGTGAGAAAGAAGAATGACTTCGAAGGTTGAATCCAAGCATGTGAAAAACGGAGCTGCCGTCAGCTGAGATGAGAAAGACTCAACATAGAGCACGCTTAAACAGAAAACGATGAGCACGCTTAAACAGAAAACAATGAGCACGCTTAAACAGGAAACGATGGGTTCAAAGTTAGGCGCTCTTTATCTTTTTTTTTTTTTCTCCACAGTTCTTATCAACATTCACAGACTATATATATGTGTGACTTATTTGTTATCCATACTCATCCACCAGAGTATAATCTCCAAAAAAAGACAAATGTTGCTGGTTTTTATCACTGCTATATCATCAGCATTTATAATAAATTAGTTCATTTTGTAAACATGTATGCAGTCCCTCCTAGAGGCTAAAACTTGTGCTAGACTCTAGAGATACACTAAGGAACATCACGTGTCTTAAGGTCACCAGAGAAAAGACAGAAGAGCAGTTAAGTTTGAATGGCAAGTAAGCAGCGAGGAACTTTGAGTATAAATGTGACACATACGCAAATATTAAAACATGTAAATCCCCTGGAAATTTTGAGAGATATGTAGAATAAAAATTATTTGCTAAAAAACATTTTAAAAATTATTTGCTGTTTATCTGAAAAAAGTTAAATTTAACTGAACTTACCCTATTTTGTTTACGAAATCTGAAAGATTCTACGTGTTCTTTGCCTTTAGGGAGATTAGTATAATGGTGTCACCCAACAAATAAACAATCTGTATGTAGCTCTGAGGATCCAGGACACCTTCCGAGCAACGAGGAGGGAGATCATGTAGGGATTATGAAGGGGCATCTGAGAAGCATTATGAAAGAAGTCAGTCATAGCACAAGCTGGAGTTGAAAAGGAGAAGAAAGAACCGTTTCAGGAAGATGAAACAACAGGAGTCAACCTTGGAGGATGGACAGAACAGGTTGGATTCAGGAAATTGTGAGCTGACCTGGTACCCTGACTGTACATAGAGAACATCCCTTATCTGAAATGGGAATTGAGTAATGTCATCCCAAAATAGGGCTATGAGGCACACTAAGCTAAGCAAATATTCGGCAGATATGTAGGCCAAGGCCAGCAAACACAGACAGCCACAGGCAAGTGCAAGAAGAGCCTCCATCTTCCCACCCCAGCCAGCAGTTGTGGCAGCCACAGCAGATTCTAAGTCACCACACAGCAGCCCTTTGTAAGGGTTACCGTCCTGAGCAAGGCAAAATGGAGGATAGCTTTATCCCCAAATACCAAGGTAGTACTTGTGTTCTGAGCTCCTCTGCAGGTGAGAGCAAGTGAACTAAGCTGATTAACTTCATAAAACCAGGCAAACACCCTGAGGCATTTTTGACAGACAGAAACTCCCCTGGTGGGGAGGGAACTCGATTTCTATTTTAGAAAAATGGCTGGAGATTGGAGGCCCTTCCAACCTTGCTTGAACCCACAGAATGAGAAAATATAGTATTTGAATTCTATTAAAGATAAATTGGAGGGTGGAGAGATGGCTCAGCACTTAAAACACACTTTCTTACAAAGCATTCCAACCCCACGTTCAATTCCCACATAAAGCCAGATGCACAAAGTGGCTCATGTGTCTGAGGTTTGTTTACAGTGGCCCCCTGGCATGCCCATTCTCTCTCTCCTCTTCTCTCTCCCTCTCTCTCCTTGCAAATAAATAAAACATTTTTAAAATATAAAAAAGAAGTCATTTAAGGGAGAGATAATGAAAAAATAAGTGATAGTGAACTAAAGTGAAATTCTATTCAAGAGCTGGAGCTCAGAAATACAGAAAAGATGCTTCTCTGGGAAGCTAATGGAACAAGGGTGGGAAGGAGCAGGAGAGGACGTATGCTGAGTATGAATGGCAGAAATAACCTATCCACAGGCTCTGAGTAAAAGAAGAGGTAAACACTATAAGATGCAATAGTGTGGTCAAATAAGATAAGGTCTGAGAAGGGTTTATTGGATTTAGCAATTAGGAGGTCACTGGTCATTTAACCTCTCTGTGCTTCAGTTTCAATACTTGTTAAATTAAATTGAAAAATAATCTCTAAGGCAACTTAGAGCTCTAAAGACTCTCTCACATGGTAGGTCTTTTTGCACACAGCTACACACAAACACATCCTCACACTCCCAATCCGCATGCTAATCTTCTTCTTTAATCTAATTTTCTTATCTCTCTGCAGCCATATTTGCATTTAGAGAATCCCACTTCTCTGTGTTTAATTATAACAGTGCTTTGAAATAAATCAGTTATGAGAGTCTACAGTGCCCTGGTAAACTGAGCTGCTGGACAATAAACCGGTTAATATCAGTTCCTATAAACATTTCTAATGCCTTGTAAAGGCCTTTTACGAGGCAATAAATGCTTTAGAATGTGGATACCAGATTTTATTTCATTTTTTAAATGATTTTAAAACCCATGTTCATTCCAAGGAAGCAAAGAAAAATTTATTTCCTCTTAAAGACATCATTTGTTCATTATTTTCCAAGTACCTCCTGTGTGTCAAACAATATAATATGTGCTTGGGAAATGTCAGCGAATAAAACAAATAGTTCCTGTCTTCCGGCAGCATGAGGGTGGAGGGGTGAAGCAGGTTAGCACAGGGGAGTCATTGCTGTCATCTGGCCACATTACTGATGTATTTCAATCTTGAACCTGTTCCTCAAAACGGAGCCTAAGAAATATGTAAATTGTCAGTACTTCAAAGGAAACCCAGACAATAGTCTCCACAAAGGGGAGCCTCAGCCATCTTGGCTGCTAACCATTGTCAGAATTATGTCTTTAGGGAGTTAGGGAGATGGTTCAATTGGTAAAGTGCTTGCTTTGCAAGCATAAGGACCTAAGTTAGATCCCAGAGCCTACATTAAAACAAACAAAAATAGGGCTGGAGAGATGGCTGAGAGGTTAAAGGAGCTTGCCTGTGAAGCCTAAGGACCTGGGTTCAATTCCCCAGAACCCACGTAAGCCAGATGCACATGTGTCTGGAGTTCATTTGCAGTGGCTAGAGGCCCTGGCACACCCATTACTTGCCTCCTCAAAAATAAGCATATAAAGGGGCTGGAGGGATGACTTAGTGGTTAAGGCATTTGCCTGCAAAGCCAAAGGACCCCGGTTCAACTCTCCAAGACCCACATAAGCCAGATGCACAAGGGGGCGCAGGCATCTGGAGTTCGTTTGCAGTGGCTGGAGGCCCTGCTGTGCCCATTCTCTCTCTTTCTCTCTACCTGCCTATTTCTGTATCCCCCCCCAAAATAAATAAATAAAATATTTTTTAAATAAAAATAAATAAGCATATGAAAATAAAATATTTAAAAATAAATAAATATAAGTAGATAAATATTTTAAAAGGCAGGCATGGAGACACATCTTTGTAATTCCAGTTCCGGAAGAGGGAGGCAGGCACATCCCTCAATCCATCCCACTTGGAAGTTCCAGGCCCCTGAGAGAGCTTGTCTCAGAAAAGGCAGGATACCTGACAAACACCATCATGCAAAGTTGTCCTTTGGCCTCCAGACAAAAGCACACACATGTGTACATGCATATGCACATTAATTAATTTATTTTAAAGAGAATTATATCTTTAGATGCCTACAAATGCAACCAATTATACTCTTATTTTTAAAATTAGAGATAAGATATGTATATTTCTTTTGTAAGAACAGTATTTTTATTGAATTATTTGTGAGCGAAGAGAGATAGAGACAGAGAATGAGTGAGTATGGGCACACCAGGCCCTCTTACTGCTTAAACAAACTCCAGACACATGCACCAGTTTATGCATCTGTCTTTATGTGGGTACTGGGGAAATGAATCCTGACCAACAGGTACCTTTAATCACTGAGCCCTATACTTCATTTTTTTAAATTTTTATATGCTTTATTTTTATTATGATTTAGTTAGAATGTTTTCTTGAAGGGGGAGGAACGACCATCTCTTTGTTTTTAAAAATCCAGATTTTTTTTAACCTAAAATAGTTGCAGCACTTTCATAGTAGAATCTATTTTTAAGGGGTTTTTTTGTACATTTTCATTGAGAACATACTGTGATTTGATCATATTCCCATCCCATTAGCCTCTTTTGTCCTCCTGCCCCCAACCCCATTCCACTGGGGACCCTCCAAGTACTTCTTCCTGTGTTCTGATGTCTCATTCCCTTTGTCCACCTCTGCTCTTCATTTTGAAAAGTTGAAGGGCTCCGAACCGTGCAGGTCTTGAGGGGATATTGGTAACCACTGTGGGGTCATGAATGCAGTCGGTTCACGTCAGGAGGACAGTGCCCAGAGTATATGTACTTGTTTATTACATTTAATAACAATGAGCAAGTGTCCTATTGATTACTGTAGTTTAGCGATAGCATTGAGCATAAATGGTGTGTTGAGGTTATGAAACGTTAGGGGAAAGTGTGATTTCCAGGGATAACAAAGTTACATCTATGACTAATAATCCTATGGTTTGATCACTATATTTATTATAATTGGGCAGAATGTTAAATTTTAGTCAGAGGTTAATTAAGGTAAATATGTGGGTTTTTTTCCTATGTAAACTTACAGACCCCTCTGAATTCCAGCTCCACCTTTTCAAGACATGAAGTAATTTCAGAATTTTATCTTTTGACATCACTCCACACTCACTGGTATAGCTCCACCACTGGAACTTTCCAAAGATGTAGCATGTCCATTATTTGGGGCACACTGCCATCCAATGGTTCTGCCTGAAGAGTTTAGCATTAATCACATCTGCAACAAAGCAGCCTTTTAGGGCATTAGACCAAACCTGCAAATTAATGCACTGGTTCATCACAATTCATTAATCAAACTCAGACTGGATTTAACAACAGATTATTAAAGACTCAAAATTATATCCACAGGAAAAAAAAAAAAAAGCAGTTCCCAGGGGTCAAATGTAATGTGATGGTTTTGCATAAAACTATAAACCTGCTATTAAATTAAAAACAGGAAAAATTATGTCTGTTCCTTATCTCCAGTCAGTTAAAAAAAAAAAAGAAAGAAAGAAAGAAATGCTACTTAATTTATTTTCTTCACTGTTCCTGGCTACACAGTAAAAGACTCAAAGGTTAAAATGCAATGGTTCCTCTGATATTCGGTTGAGTAACTTACACTAATATGTACTGAGTGAGGTGAAGAAATTAATGAAATTACTCCCATAATTCATTACTCGGGGAACACTGTCAGTGCTTGCAACTGACAGTTCACACAAATTCTCTTCAGACACAGAGGCACTTCATGGTGACTCATGGCTCCACTCACTTCTGCTGGTGTTCAGCAAGGCAGAGCTCAGCTGCCCTGTCCCCCAGCCGCGTGATGGCTCACTCCCTGGGTTTGCTGCTGACAAACTGGTCTCTGTGAGCAAAAGCAGAAGGGAGAAACAATGATCTTGATTTTTCTTTCTCTTCAGAGATTTTGGGGGATGCATTGGGGATTCCTCAAATCATTCCTCCAAACAGTATGCTGTAATTTGGCAGGTCACCGTGCTGTAACCAACGATGCAGTGAATCTTTAACGGTTCATGTTTTATAGTGGCAATGACTGACAGTAATGAGAGGTAAGGTGGGGGCGGGGGAACAAATTTAAGGAACTGTATGATTCTGTGGCATATTTGCTCTTTCCCCATTATAATTGAATCATTGTTTCTTTCTGGTTTTGTAGAAAGTGTTGCAAAAATTACTAACACATATGCTGATTAAGGTAAGTGACATTTCTGGAAACAAAATGTTTTATTCAAATTAGATATCGTATAGATGAGGGTTTTTTCTTAATACTACCCATTTTAAAAAAAAAACACCACTGTGTGTGTGTGTGTGTGTGTGTGTGTGTGTGTGTGTGTGTGTGTTTACAGATGCCATGGCAAATGGCAGATGGTAGATGCATATAGAAGTCAGAGGGCAACCTCGGGTGTCAGTCCTCACCTTCTCCCTTGCAAGCAGCAGGATTCCTTGTTGTTCACCACTGCATATGCCTGGCTAGATGGCCCATGAGTTTCTAGGGGTTCTCCTGTTTCCACTTCCCATCTTGCCATAGGCACTCTGGGATTACAGGCACTCACACTATCATGTCTGACGTCACATGAGCTCTAGGGATCTGGACTCAGGCCACCATGTTTGTACAGCAAGCAGTTTTACCCACTGAGCCATCTCCCCAGCCCATATTGTTTTAGCAGTCTATTTTATACACCAAAAATGCCTAAAAGTCAAAGACATGTCCATTATATATCTGAAAGTAATAATAATTTCTTCTTGAAAATAAGCACTGGTCACACCAAGTTATAGATGAGGTAAAATATACTGAAAATCATATAACATGAATAACATCTTACTATACATAAATAGACAATATTATAGAAAATAGTCAACACCTACAAGGTATTTTATAAGTGCCGTGAGATTTTAATATCATGTGATGCATGTTGGTGTTTTGATTATATCGTTGTGGTTACAACATAAACAGCCGACTCATAGTCTATTGTGTTACCCTATCCTTCTAACCCCTGGCTCAGGATCACAATCCATCTTAACACAACAATGCAAAAAGCCTCTACATCCTGCTTGGTGGTATGTAAATAAAATGTAAACCATGCATGGTGGTGCATGCTTGTAATCCCAGGAAGAGGCCAAAATATTGCTATGAGTTCAAGACCAGCCTGGTTTACATAGCAAGTTTCAAGCCAGGCCAGCCAGGGATACATAGCAAGACCCAATCTCAGAGAGAGAGGAAGAAGAGAAAGAGAGAATGAAATATACTTACTTTACTCAATACAGTATTTACACAGTAGGTATTCCACAAATATTTATTGAAGTAGGGCTGGAGAGATGGCTCATCAGTTAAGGAACTTGCCTACAAAGCCTAAGGAGCTTAGATTGATTCTTCAGTACCCACATAAAGCCAAATACACAAGGTGGAGCATGCATCTGGAGTTTGTTTGCTAGAGGCCCTGGCTAGCTAGCTGGCTCTCCCTCTCTCTCTCTCTCTCTCTCTCTCTCTCTCTTTCTCAAATAAATAAATAAATAAATAAATAAATAAATAAATATTTAGAATACATATTCAAATGAAGAATTGAACTCCTTCACCTCTTTCTAAATGAAAATGTGTTAGAATGCTCCTTCCAAAGCAAAGCCATCTGAATCACCACTGTTTACCAAAACATGCTTTCATAGGGATTAAAGAAAAATAAGTGGCTCATGAAAATATTTTAGATGTTTATCAATAATTAATGGAAGTGTTAACACCAGGGAAAGAATTCATATTTGTTTGCAAATACAAGAACAAAGTAGAAAACCCACATGATAAAAACTAGGGGTCTGATATCTGGTACTGGAAACCAAGTCAGAATCCCATGGTCACAGACTTCAGAGAGAAGCCCCCATTGCTCTCTAAAGAACAAGAGTGGGCCTGCCCACCAGAAAGTCTCTCACATAACTTTGCATATCCCCTTTAACCCAAGCTGCTCTCACTCTTGGCCAGAGAAAATGGAGGAGAAGAACCAAGATCCCTCACTAAGACAAAAAGATAGCCAACTGCCCAGCACGAGATGTGCCACCTCTACCACATCTGCTGGGGCCCCGGAGGCATTGCACAGGACGTGGCAATGTGAATACTTACTCTTACTACTGCCTGACTACCAGCCACAGGGTGAGGGAGGCAGACACCATAATCAATCAAAACCCAGTGATGCAGAAATCCAGAGGCTACAGAGAGCTCAACAGGAAATCAGACCGCCCACAGGCCTGCCATGGCTCAGGAAACATCGTGGAATGGAGATGGAAAGACTGTAAGAGCCACAGGGTGGGTAGGAGCACCCTAAGACACTATCACCCTACTATCCCACAGGGACTGACGAAAGCTGTCATGACCCCACAGTGATGACCATAACCCCACTGAGGAGGACCTCAGGGAAATGGGAGCAGGGGTAATGGTATAAAAGAGTATAACTTGTTTAAAATATAACACATATATTTATTTAAATGAAAAAAAAAAAAACTAAGGACCTGAGGAGATGGCTCAGCAATGAAAGGCACTTGCTTATAAAGCCTGTTGACGTGGGTTCCATTCGCAGTTCCCATGTAAAACTAGATGCACAAATTTCATAAGTCTGGAGTTCTTTCTCTCCTTTGTCTTCTTGCACATAAATAAATGAAAACTAGGGATACTGAATGCTACCAAGTTTGTTAAACATGAAGCAAACCTTCACTTTTATGGCAGTGCTCTGCACAAATAAGTATATGTGAGATTTTACTCTACTAAGTTCCTCTAAGGTGACACTGGTGACATTATTACTCCCTAGAAGCTGTCACACAACTGCTCTCTTTTCTGGGACTTTTCACACACTCCTTTCCCCTGTGTGCTTTCTACTTGGGCTACCACAAACCAATAAGGTCAACACTAATAGAAAGATCTGGGTCCCATGCCTATCTCTGGGCCAATTCTTTGTAGCCCACAAAATATAAATAGCAGAATAATAATGAGGCCAGCAGCTTGCATCATGGCATCTGAGTGCACAGATTAAGCATCCTGGTTCTCTGACTTTCTTATGTGGAATTAGTCATTTCAACCACCATATCTATTATTTTATTTATTTATTTATTTATTTATTTATTTATTTGAGAGAGAGGAAGAGGCAGAGAGAAAGAGAGAATGGGCACGCCAGGGCCTCCAGCCACTGCAAATCAACTCCAGACACATGCACCCCCTTGTGCATCTGGCTTACGTTGGTCCTGAAGAATTGAATAGGGTCCTTAGGCTTCACAAGCAAATGCCTTAACCACTAAGCCATTTCCCCAGCCCCCACCATATCTATTAAATGAATGTAGGATAATTTTTTTTTTTCAATTACACAAGTTGAAAGAGATCATGTGCTCTCCAAATGGCAGGAGCAAACACCCCAAGTCATTTTCTCTTCGCTGGAATGGTTTATAGGAGAAAATCATAAGAAGAAAGCACACAGTAAGTAGAACAGGGCTTAAGGTCCTCCTTCTCTCAGGAGCCCCTCATGCCTGTCTGTCCCACAGAAAATGCCCAAGGGACAGAGGCCATCACCACAAACCAAAACTCCATGTGGACACCAGGGAAACCCACGGTTAAACCTTAGCCTCCACTGTATTCCCTAAAAGCATCTCTCTAGATAAATAGCATGAAAAAAATCTAAAATTATCTTATTAACCATCAGTATAAAAGGGACCTTGAGAACAAAGTTGTCATTCTTAATTAAAATGAGCTTCTTAATTCCTTTAACTAAGTAGAGTAGATATTAATACTGTAAACACTTAGCTGACTAAAGGAAGATTCTATCCATACCCCCAATTAGTGAACACTTAATTTATATATGTTGCAGCTCATAGCTATTTACCAGTGTGTTTGAGGAGAGTCTCTTTGGCCTCCTTTGTAAATGATTAAATACTCTCCATCCAGCTGAATAGATGCCTTTAGAGTTGTATTTTGCATGCTTAAACATTCTTTAAACACACGAGCCATCATTCAGCTTTAAGAGGAGGGGAAAACAGTTCCAGTACATTCATTATGTCTTTATTAAAGCTGGACTTTTCCACAGGGTTATACACAGCTGAAAATGAGGCTGGGTTTAATAACAAAGCAAGCATTCCTAGCACTACCAAAATTATAAAAGTTTAATGTTTAATGCGTTCTTTAATTATAGAAAACTGCAAAGAATAACATCCTTGAAATTTACTATGCAAATGCTCTTAATTTATGACAAATTGCCCCTTAAACACAAGTATTAAATCTCTATTAGATTTGTGGAGGTAATGTACTAATATGCATCACTAAGGTCTTACATTTCTAAGTAGCAATGCTGTTTGTTAGATGCAAATAAGGATTACCTTAATTAAAATACACTGTCCCCAGCCTCTCTGCACATCTCACTCAGTCTTTATATAGGACAGGTTCATTATCTATCTCAAGTTAATAAAAGTATGACCTACTGTGGTTACTTCTTTTAAAATTTAATTTTAATTACTATTTGTTAATGGAAATAAAGCAAAGAATTGTGAATATGATCCAAAAGCAATTTTGAAAACTTAATTAGAATACCTCTTGAAAGCTTCAAAAGGAATTTAGCGCTTACATGGTTTGGTAACGGATGGCCTTACAAATACAGCATTAGATGTCAGGCAATTAAAAAAAAAAAAAAAAAAACATTGAATGAAACAGGCTTCAGAACTATAGCACTTCTTTAGTCTGCATCTTGAATTAATGATCCAACTAAATAGGTATAAACATAAAACTTTTAATTCAAAATTTTAACATTAGACAAAGGCTCTTAACAACAAAATTAAATGAGTAACCATTATGCAATGTCTTTACAATACATAAAACTTAAGTACATCCAAGGTTTTTGCATAAAACCATCATGGTTTAATCCAGAGATTGCAGACGTGTTTATTCTGTCTTTTGGTCCTTCGGGACCTGAATATAAAATGAAAAGGCTGGAACATGTTGTGTAAAATTCAGTACCAGAGTTTTATTAGGCAGCTTTCTTTTCAATCTAAATTTCAAAGATTTATACATATATTATTGATCTTATCTATGAACATATTGGTTCAGCAAGGAGCCTTTAAACATAACACAATCCATAGATTTTATTGAGATTCAGTACTCCTCATGAATAAGATAAGAATATGAGATGAAGGGTTTAACAAAGAGCCTGCTTCAGGCAAAAAAACCCATTCTTTGTGATATTCAAAATATATTTAGCAGTTCTTATATTGCAACCTAGCAATGTTATGGTTTGTAATGCAATGTGTGTTTTGGTATCAAGCTACTTGACTACTTTCAGTAAGAAAAAACCCTGAATTCATTAACAATAAAGAATGTTCTTATTTGATTTAATGGAAAAGGCAATTTGCCAAACACTGCTCCCAACCTTGTGACAATAGAGAAAACGCTAATATAACACACTATTTAACATAATAATGTTATGAATCTTGACTTTCAAACATTGGAATTCCAAATTCAAACTTTTTTTTTTTTTTTTTTTTTTTTTTTTTTTTTTGGTTTTGTGAGGTAGGGTCTCTCTCTAGCCCAGCTGACCTGGAATTCACTATGTAGTCTCAGGATGGTCTTGAACTGATGGCACTCTTCCTACCTTTGCCTCCTGAGGGCTGGGATTAAAGGCATGCACCACCACACCATACCTGGCTACAAATTCAAACTTTTTAAAATATCGATTTAACATGAAAAATGTGAACATATGACTAAAATGATGTGCTAACGATTAAGTTAAAGTAGTACTCAATTTCTGTAATTCTATATTAACCTAGAAATTTAAAAATTTGGTTTAAATTAATACCCACAGATTTGACATAACTGAACTAACTAAAGCAATTCTAATACCAGGTATGGTGGCTCGCATGTCCAAACCTAGCGCTCATAGGCCTTAGACTAGAGGGTGATAAGTTCAAGAGGAGTCTGGCCGTGCTGGAAAAATGGGCTGTTAGCACTTACTTGCTGGGGGAGGAGGGTCAGGATCTTTAGTGGTGTAGCCAATGAGAAGTAGTTCACACTCCAGTAAATAATCATGCTAGCATCCCTTAATTAATTTGGTGTGTCACCAAAAAAAGAAAAACGAGAGAAAAGAAAACTGTGAAAGTTGGAAGAGAGGTGATTTAGTTGGGGGTGATAAAAGGAGATAATTGGGGATGAATATGATCAAAATATATCATATACATGTATGAACTTGTCAAAAAATTAAATTAATTCATAAAAAAGACCAACCTGGGCTACATAGTGAGAGACTGCGAGAGAGGGAAGGACAGCGACAAATTATAAACAATTTCATCTCTTGGTACTTCGTGTTATTCACCACATAGGAAACTGACAATTTATAAGTGAATGGTTTTCTAAGAGTTTAATTACATGTCAGCTTTTGGAACTTAAGATGAATATTACCCTAGATGCAATAGATGAGGATTAGGTTTATCCCTAAAAAGGAATCTATAAAAGCCAGCATTATAGCATACTGAAGTATTTGTAATGAAATATAGCAGAAAACAAAACTGTTTCCATTCGAACAAAGAAAATGTGAGTCAAATTGAATAAAAGTTTATTATTTTAATATTTTATTTATTTATTTATTTATTTATTTATTTATTTATTTATTTATTTATTTGAGAGAGACAGAAAGAGCATGCCAGGGCCTGTAGCCACTGCAAACAAACGCCAGATACATGAGCCCCCTTGTATGGAGAATTGAACCAGGATCCTTTGGCTTTGGAGGCAAGTGCCTTAACCATTAAGCCATCTCTCCAGCCCAAAAGTTTATTATTTTTAAATGCTCTATGAATAATGAATTTAATTGGGAAAGAAAGCAAATGTAGATATTGGTGAACATTCTAAACAAGACTTCCGAGCTTGTTCAAGGTCATTAAAGGTTACTGCCACCAGTTCCAAATATCAAAAAGCAAAAAAACTGTTTCAATACTTGTAATTAAAGAAAATGGAAAGCCAAATTAAATAAAAGATAGCTTATTATTCTTTTTTAAATTTTTTTATTATTTTATTTATTTTTGGAGATAGGGGAGAGGAAGACAGTGTCTCAGCTGCTGAGAACGAAATCCAGATGTGTGCGCCCCCTTGTGGGCAAGTGTGGCATTGCGCCCTTGCGTCACTGCATCTGGCTAAACGTGGGACCTGGAGATTGGAACAGCTGGAGATTGGAACCAGCGTTCTTAGGTTTAGCAGGCAGGCGCCTTAACCGCTAAGCCATCTCTCCAGCCCAGCTTGTTATTCTTAAATGCTCCAGGAATAATGTGTTTAATTAGAAAAGCAAGCAAATAAATATGAAACATTTGTGAATGTTCCAGAAAGGACTTTTGAGTTTCTTCAAGGTCTTTGGAAGTTGTCATCAACAGTTCTGTGTTAGGGCTTAATTTCATGTGAATACTTAACATGTATTAATAATGCAGGAGGATGTTGAATAATCCCAAAACAATGTGAGGATAATGGTCTAGGTGATAGGTATGTCTGTTACCCTCACCTGTTCATTATAAGTCATATGTATGTATTGAAATATCATCACATTACTCCCCTAAAATATGTACAATAATATATGTTCACTAAAAATAAGTGTCACCTTTTTAATACAAAGAAATACATTTTCAGACAACAAAAAAAATTAGTATGAGAGCCTTTTCCTTGTTACAGCTATTCCATAATTTTTTTTGTTATTCCATAATTTTAACTGTATTTTTCCTCATATTCTATCTGTTCTTATTTGTTTTGTTTTATTTTTTGCTTTGTTTGTTTTTGAAATAATGTTTCCCTACTGAGCCTACGCTGACCTTGAACTTGTAACCTTTCTTCCTTTACTACCCAAGTGCTGGAATTACAGGCTCACCCCACACCTGGCTCTATTAATTATTTTTTTATTACCCATGATAAGAAAAACTTTTAGCTTATAACTGAGATGAAAGGGGGCAATGATTTAGAAGATTGTTCTAGAGTTAACTAAAACACTAAAAGAAAGGAAAGGAGGAAGAAAAGAGTTGTGGGGAAAGAAAGAGAGAAAGGGCTGAAGAATGAAATTTGTATGTTTAAGAAAATGGTGCCAGGAGTGGCGGCACATGCCTTTAATCCCAGAGGATCACCTTGAGTTCAAGGCCACCCTGAAACTGCAAAGTGAATTCCAGGCAGTCTAAGCTAGAGTGAAACCCTCTCAAGAAAGAAAGAAAAGAAAGAAAAAAAGAGAAGAGAAGAGAAGAGAAGAGAAGAGAGAAAAAGAAAAGAAAAGAAAAGAATAGGAAAGGAAAAGAAAAAGAAAAAGGTTGAAGTTCACTGGTTTATTGGGGGAGTATTTGAAAATATTTTGTTCATGTGAGGTGTGTGTGTATTACAGGAACAGTAAGGTTTTCTACTTCACATTCTTTCATGTAAGTTAGTCTTTTTTCAATCTCAGTTGTTTCATTTGAAAGCAAACTATCCATATGCATATGATCCCAGAAATATAAACTACCATAGCTTATGTTTATACAGCAATAAACATTGAGAACAGGTCGGACATCAGCCAGAGGTTTTGCATAAAACCACAGTGGTTTGGCTCTATGATTGCAAAACATTTCTGTTTAGATTTTGTCCCTCCAGGACCTATGCAAATTATTGAACTGATAATGTGCTACATAAAATCAGTACCAGAGCTATATTAGGCAAGAACAAAAAAAAAAAAAAAAAGCAAGAACTCCTCAGAGCCTTTCACATGTTCCTGTGTATTGGGATTCTTGGAGGCTGTGTGGTGCTTTCCACAAGAGTGTGAAATTTGTGGGTGGCTGGGATAAGATGGTTCCCTGTGGCAGCAGTGAAATAAAGATCCCCACCAACACCACTGTTGTCTGGAGATTTTCTTCAACATACCTCTGTTGTCCAGTCCTGTTATGGAGGATCTAGCCAAAGCAGATAAATAAGATAAAGAAATATGCCATAAATTGGACAGGAAGGGATAATACTGTCATTCTTTACAAATGACATTAGAAAATACAATAGAAGGCTAGAGAGATGGCTCAGCAGTTAAGTTGCTTGTCTGCAAAGCCTAAGGACCCTGGTTTGATTCCCCAGTAGCCACATAAAGACAGATGCACAAGGTGGCACATGCATCTGAAGTTCTTTTGCAGTGGCTAGAGGCCCTGCTGTGCCCATTCTCTTTCTCTCTGGCTTCCTCTTCTCTTTCTCTCTCAAATAAACTAAAAGGAAAAAAGAAAAAATATTTTAAAAATAGAATCAAATTAAATCTATTAAAACAAATTTAGAAAGAATTCAGAAATATACAGCAAAATATAAAAATCAATAATTTTCATAGAGTAACAGCAGTTGGAAAATATAATGTGAAACAAATTATTCCACTCATAATGCAAATTAAAAAGAGAAAGAAAGAGATCACCCAAAAGAAAAATGGGCAAAGAATATTAACAAGCAATTAACAGAAATATGCAAATAGCCAATTAACATATGAACAGATGTTCAAACTCAATAATAATCAAAGAAATATAAATTAAAACAAGATGCCATATTCCCCTTATGAGAACTGAAATGATTAAAAACATGGGTACTGCCATTTCTTGACATGAAATGTGAAGGAAAAAAAGCACTCTTATACACATAGTATTACTCAAAGTCCAGACAGGAAACAAAGAGAACACTCAAATTGGGTA
This sequence comes from Orientallactaga sibirica, assembly GCA_036365145.1. Classification (NCBI taxonomy): domain Eukaryota; kingdom Metazoa; phylum Chordata; class Mammalia; order Rodentia; family Dipodidae; genus Orientallactaga; species Orientallactaga sibirica. Next base: position 7,105,687 of record JAEOAD010000027.1, read on the forward strand.
ATTATGAGAACATTTACAAGAATTTATTCATAAGGGTGCAGACACAGAGGAAGTAAGCAACAGCGGTAGTGCAATGCCCAGGGCTGCAAGCAGAAGAGTGGAGAAGGTCAGCTACCAGTATCAGCGACCTCGGCTCAAAGGAGGCAGCCGGCAACTTCACAGGGAGAGCCATAGCACACTGGCGAAGGTGGAAACCTGTGTTTCCAGACCAGGTTCCCAGAGCACAGAACAGGGTGAAGGACAGGAGTGGCCGAGAGGAGAGGGAGTCCACAGAGGGACAACAAAGGGTACCCAGCATACGTCAGGCAAGCATAAATGAGTAAAGCCAACTTTGATGACAACTAGTCAACCACAAATTAAACATGACATGATATTTTAATTATTTTTCTAACTCAAAGAGAAAATTACCAACCCATTAGCAACAGTTGCCTCTAAAGAGTGCTGGAAGAGAAGCTGAAGGCTCTGGGGACAGCCAGATTGGGCTTTATCCTGAGTTCTGAGACCTTAGCTACTAACTCAATATTCCTCTGATGGGAGGGGGGAAGAAGGTGAACTAGGGGAAAACCAAAAAGTCAACATTTTCACCACCAAACCATAAGGAACCCATTACTTGCAAAAATGTCCAGATCCAGGGACTCTGGTCATCATGGTATTTCTTTCTTCCCTCCACCATGAGCCCTTTTTCCTTCCCCAAAGCCTGCCAGCTCCGCCTCCTCATGGTGGCCTCATTCTCTCCCACTAGCTGTCACCACAAGTTCAGTGGCCACAGGTAATACTGAATTTATATTCTCCAAGCTTTACAAGCAAAGATAAATGCTTCAAGCTCAGCAGATAAAGGTGCTTGCTTGTAAAGCCTCCTGGCCTGGGGTTCAATGTCCCCAGTACCCATGTAAGCTAGATGCACCAAGTAGCACTGGAAGCACTGGAGCTCATTTGCAGTGGTGAGAGGTCCTGGTGTGCCTGTTCTCATTCTTAGTCTCACTCTTACTCTCTCTTCTTTTTTTGCAAATATTTTTTATTTTTTATTTATTTTTACTTTTTATTTTTATTTTTATTTATTTATTTATTTATTTATTTATTTATTTATTTATTTATTTATTTTGCTTTACAGAGAGTGAGAGAGAGAGTTGGCACACCAGGACCTCAGCTACTGCAATCAAACTCCAGACACTTGCGCCACCTAGTGGGCATGTGCTACCTTGCGCTTGCTTCACCTTTGTGCAGCTGGCTTATGTGGGATGTGAAGAGTTGAACATGGGTCCTTAGGCTTCACAGGCAAGCACCTTAACCACTAAGGCATCTCTCCAGCTCTAAAAGAATTTCTTTTAATTATACCAAGAACTGTCATTGCTTTGCAGCTGTGGGTCACATGTTCATCCATGAACAACTCAGAGCAGACCTGGAGAAAAAGACACGGCCACAGGCCCATTAATGACATGCTTGTCCATCTTGTGGCCCAAAGATGTGAGATTTTGATTGACCCTGGTTACAGCCACATGTTTGAAATAAAGAACAATTATGAGTGTTTCCCTCAAATGTGACATTGATACTACATAAATGCTATCAATAGGCAAATTATGTAACGTCCCCAAGCCTCAACTTACACATCAAGGGAGAAAGATGATGGTGTCATATACGCGGGTGTGACGGTGTTAATCTTACTCAGCTTTATTGTTCTTATGGTCTTTATGTTTCATATTATTTTAGTTTTTTAAGAGAACATGCATTACTTTTAATCACAAGAGAGATGTTTTCAGTTGAGAGGGAAGAACCTAACAGCACTAAGGAAGACCCATCAGGCAAGTCAGCCTTTGGTAGTTTAAAATCTGCATTGCCACTGCATTTACCATTGTGATGTACTTCGTCTTAACAATTACTGCACTATGTCATTAAGTGTAATCCTCACACAAAGACTTCATGACGTAGATGTAGTTCCCGTTTATTGACAAAACCGAAACTCGGAAAAGTAAACTGACTGACCCAAGTAGAAAAAAAAAAACAACAATCAACTGCTTTATAAACATGAAAGCTCAAACTCAGAGGCCAAATCCTACCCCTATTTCTCTTTGGGCCAATCAGCTGAGACTGGATTTATACTTTTGTCTTTCTTTTTTTTTTTTTTTTTTTTTTTTTTTTTGGTTTTTGAGGTAAGGTCTCTCTCTAGGCTGCCCTGGAATTCACTATGTAGTCTCAGGCTGCCCTCAAACTGACGGTGATCCTGCTACCTCTGCCTCCAAGTGCTGGCATTAAAGGCCAGCACACCCCACACCTGGCTATACTTCTAAATTTTTGGAAAAACTTAATATAATAGTATGATGCACATGAAAATTGTGTGGAGGTCAAATTTCAGAGCTCATGAATCACATACCACTTGAGCCAGCCTGTTTGTTTATGTACTTTCTGTAGTCACCTTCCCTAATGCACAGTGACAGAGACCACGCAGACCACAAACACCAAAACACTAGCTGATCTCTTACAGAACAAGTTTGCTGACCTCTGGGCTAAATTCAAATTGTACTTCTTTCAAATACATCTTACCACCTTCTCAACCTTCATCTAAAGACTTCTGTACTGGATGTGGTAATTAGGAGGTCCCTGGTTGCCCTAGCAAGAGGAATTTAGTGCAAGAAAATAGAAAAAGGTGATCCTGTTCAACTTGGAGGAATGAAGACACAGGACATAAAAAGTATACCAAATGATATCATCTACTTGAGACAGAGTACGAAAAGGGCGCAGGGTCAATGTTTTCTGTGTAGTACATGCGTAGTAACCACTCAATTACATAAAATGTTATCAAGTTGAATTCTTCAACTCAGTATCACACACTACTCACAAAACAGCCTGTGCCAGGAAAACTTCCTTTGGAATAAAAAGTTTAGAAGTAAACCTTAGGTTCCTTTCTAAATTACTATTATAAACACTAAAAAGTAAAAAGTAGGAGGGAATGATGATATTAAAATTCTTATAAACAAAAGATTTTCAAATATTTGTATTTATTTATTGGCAAGGAGAGAGAGAAAATAAATGGGTGTGCCAAGGCCTCTTACCACTGCAAGTGAATGCCAGATGTATGTGCCACTTTGTGCATCTGGTTTTATGTGGGAACTGGAGAATCGAACCTGGCCTAGTAGGCTTTGCAAACATGTGCTTTTAACTGCTGAGCCAACTCCTCAGCCCCTAAATAAAATTTTGAATAAGTTTATGAAAACTGCTTCCCACCACACACACACACACACACACACACACCCTTTCAGATTCAAGCAACCCAGGAACATTTTTTACTGTATTCCTTGTTTCATCACACCAATATTACCTTTAACATCCTTGGTATTGCAGTTACCTTCTCATTGTTAGGACAAAACACCCAACAAAGAAGCAACATATGGGAAGAAAGCAGTTATTTCAACTTGTAGATTCTAGAACTTTTCTTGTGGCTGGGAAAGCACGGCACAAATCATGATCACATATCAGCAGGGAGGTAACAAAAAGAATGACCGGATCAGTCCCTGGGAAACCAAGCTGGATCTGAGCTGGAAACATCCTTTGGGTTGTCTAGTTGTCAGAATGCCAAAAAGAAATATGCAGATGCAGCCTTTTGGGAGAGAGAAGTCACCAACAGTTAACCAGCAGTGGACCCTGCAAGCCTTATGGTCGGCCAGACAAGCCAATTGTGCCAACTGGTACAACAGTGCCATGTCTGTTCTGGGGAAACAACTGCTCTGTGATTGGACTTGAAGCCTGCTCCATGGGAGGGAATTCATGCATTGTACTGAAAACCTAGTTAAAAGCCTATGGCTAGAGAGGTCGTAAGCCCTAGGGGAGTAACAACTACCATTGTCTGGTGTGTATGTGTGTGTGTGTGTGTGTGTGTGTGTGTGTGTGTGTGTGTAGCTCCAGGCCAGTGAAAGACTGTCTCAAAAAGAGGTGTGGATAGTGTTCCTGAGATTAATTTATATAGGTTGTTCTCTGACCTACGCACACACACATGCACACATACACATACCACAGACACATACATACACACATACATATCAAATAAAAGAAGGAAACAAAAAAGGCTTCAGAGTTGCCTGGCCTTCCAGTGTTTCTGAAGTGTGATAACACAGCATGTGTGCCCTCAGGCCTATGCAGCAACAAGGTATCATCTTAGAAGCGAGAGTGAGTCCTAACCAGACACCAAATCTATTGGTGCCTGAAACACAGACCATCCTAATACCTATAAGTGTAAGAAATAAAGACATTTCTATCCTTTATAAATTAATCATTGTAAGGTATTTGTTATAAAAGGGATAGACTAACATTATATCACTAGTCTCTGTTGCTCAAAATTTAAAATAAGAGTTACACTGGCTTAGTGGTTAAGGTACTTGCCTGCAAAGCCAAAGCACTTTGGTTCGACTCCCCAGAACCCACGTAAGCTAGATGCATAAGGTAGCGCATGCATCTAGAATTTGTTTGCAGCATCTAAAGGCCCTGGTAGCATGCCCATTCTCTCTATATATCTACCTCTTTCTCTCTTTCAAATAAGTAAAAATAAAAAATATTTTTAAAAGAATTACCCAAAAAGAAATAAGGCTGTTGGATAAAGACAACAAGACTGAAGGTAGGATGTGAGTGCTGAGGGCCACGTGCTAACTGTATGATCTTTAGCAAATTATTGATTCTCTTGGTTGTGGACATTATATGGATTAAAGAGCTTTACAAATGGCAAAGGGATGTGTTTGTATTATCTTCCTCAATAATTTTTCTTAGGATTTCAAAATCAACGGATATAGGAACACACAATTTCACAGGCCATATTTAAGCAGGTTTCCATGACTAACTACTCAAGGTTAAGAGGCCCTGGTGTATAGTTCACATGCACTATCACAAGTAAAAACTAAATGAGAAAAGGTTGATGGGTTGGTTGAGGGAAATACAGTCTAACTTGCAATTTCTTTGTCTCATTGGACTAGAGAAAAAACTACAATGAAGTCTTGTTTGGAGAGTGCATATTATTACCTGGCAGGTTAACATTTCTACAGTGTAGGATTTGGGTTCAAAAGCCAATGACAAAACCACCATGTATCTAAAGCCTGGCCTTCTTGAGTCTACTATGTAACCAGCTGAAGCTGCTCTGCCTGGTAATTAACCCCTGGATCCATCAAGGTAATTGAAGTGTAGACTTAAGATGAAGACTTACATGGCAGATAAAATAAGGAATTCGGAAACACACGGCTCCCAGCCCTCTTGCCCTCTCCCGGCCTCGGTTTGACAAAAGCAGATTCCACAGTATGAGCGCAGTGCTACTGAAGGAGTCAAGTGTGACCTGGAAAATCACAAGCCCAACACTAGGAAAAAATCATCAAATATGCATTTTTAGATACCTACAGAATTTTCTAGTTCTCCTTGTGTGTGGAGTGTATATGTTGGGTGTATAGAGGGAAGGTAAACAGATTCAGTGGTTGTCTTTTTTTTTTTTATTTAGCTAAGCATTGTAGTAACTAAACTAATAATGAGATATCAACCACTTTTACTTAGAAATGAGTTTAGCTATAGACAATGATCTGTGTGGCTTTGTTCATACTCAGCTTCAGGATGAGCCTTCTTGTGTTTCCATTAACTATGAAATTAAACAGAAGAGGCAATTTTTAAAAGAGGAATATTGCTTGTAGCCTGAAACCCTAAGTGTTGAATTTCTGCCTGCAGTTAGTTTTTTCAATTAAATTATAAACCATGGGTAATAGAGATTTATAATGGGAAAGCTGATACAATCTTAACTATAGGGACACCATCGGACATGCTCTGCGCAGTATATGGATGGATTATTTGCATTAAATTATCTTTAAGAAATGCAAACAAAACAAAGAAAAGTATAAATCTTGTCACATTATTACCATAAAATTAATGTCCTTGAATGCATAATTGTTTCATACCCAAAGCATTAACAGATTTTATTCTTAGAGTTCAAAGACCTCCTAATTAACATGCAAAAGGACCTCATTTTATAAGCAAGGTTTCTTTTCCTGAGAAAAGAGACAGTTCTTTGCTGGAGGAAAATACGATGAAGCTTAGAAAACACTAACTAATATTGATATAAAAGCCCACATATTCATATAACCCAAAACAATAACCACTAGATGCTATTAGAATATTTATAATTCTTCAGTCTATATATGGCTATAAATTGTGTGATTAGTCAAATAATTTTTAGCATAAGAAGATTATGTTTATAAAATATAAAAATAAGCACAATTTTTCTCTATGAAGGTTTATCCATTTTTTAGCAATTAAAAACACTTATTTAAAAAATAATTTTGAGCCAGGCGTGGTGGCGCACGCCTTTAATCCCAGCACTCGGGAGGCAGAGGTAGGAGGATCGCCGAGAGTTCGAGGCCACCCTGAGACTACGTAGTTAATTCCAGGTCAGCCTGGACCAGAGTGAGACCCTACCTCGAAAAACCAAAAAAAAAAATAATAATAATAATAATAATTTTAATGAAACTCAGGAATTAATGATTTAAATATAAATTATGCATCTTCAAATCTAGTCCCACAAAATAGGCACCGCCCCCCAATTTATATTGCCCCAGTTGTCAAGATTTGCAACAAGGAAAAAAGTTTCAGTTGCACAATTTTTTTAAATTTTTTAATTTTTAATTAATTAATTGGCAACAGACAGAGAGAGAAAGAGGTAGAGAGAGAGAGAGAGAGAAAGAAAGAACAGGCACACCAGGCACCAGGGCCTCCAGCCACTGCAAATGAACTTCAGATGCATGCGCCACCTTGTACATCTGGCTTAAGTGGGTACTGGGGAATTAAGCCTGGAACTGGGGTCCTTTTGTTTCATAGGCAAGCACTTAACCACTAAGCCATCTCTCCAGCCCATGTTGGCACACTTTAAAAAAATTGTGCAACTTGAGGCTGGAGAGATGGCTTAGCAGTTAAGGCACTTGCCTGCAAAGCCTAAAAAAATTCATGTTCAAACCTCCAGGTCCCACATAGCCAAACACACAGTGACACAAAGTGTGCAAAGTCACACATGCGCACAAGGGGCCACATACGACTGGAGTTCATTTACAGTGGCTAAAGGCCCTGGCACACCCATTCTCTCTCACTCCTTCTCTGCCTCTGTCTCAAAATAAATAATAATAAAAAGTGTGTCAACATAGGATTGTTTCTAACTGTTTTCTTATTTTTTTAAATATATATCAGAGGTCTGGAGAGATGGCTTAGCGGTTAAGGCACCTGCCTCCTAAGCCTAAGAACGCTGGTTCCAATCTCCAGCGGTTCCAATCTCCAGGTCCCACATTTAGCCAGATGCAAAGTGACACAAGAGCGCAATGCTGCACTTGCCCACAAGGGGGCGCACACATCTGGATTTAGTTCACAGCAGCTGAGAGACTGCTGGTGCGCCCATTCTCTGTCTCCCTCTGCCTCTCTCTGTGTCTTTCTCTCTCTGTGTCTCTCTCTAAAAATAAAAAATAAAAAAATATTTAAAATACATATTAGAATATTATAATTATTGAAGGGGATTTACTGACTTCTTTAGTAATTTTTCCCATTGTAGAGAGTAATAGATGACTAATTCTAAACATGTATGTATTTTTAAATAATTTATGTTCTTCAGAGTATTTGACATATTACAAATTAAACCATAGCCATCACAACATTGTCATATTTTAGAAAATATAGTAGTTTTGAGCAAAAAATAAAATTCCTACAAAAGAGAAATGTTTGGGGCTGAAGAGATGATGACTCAGTGGTAAATGGTGCTTACTTACAAATCCTGCCAGTCTGGGGTCAATTCTCCTGTACCCACATAAAGACAGGCCCACAAAGTGGAGCATGCATCTGGAGTTTGTTCACAGTGGCAAAAGGTCCTGCTGCACATATACTCCTCTGTGTGTGTGTGTGTGTGTGTGTGTGTGTGTGTGTGTGTCTTTCTCTAATCACATCTCATCTCACTATCAAATAAACAAATAAAAATTTTAAAAAGAGAAATGTCACCGGGCATGATGGCACTCACCTTTAATCCCAGCACAGCTGTGGTAGAAGGATCGCTGTGAGTTCGAGGCCACCCTGAGACTACATAGTGAATTCCAGGTCAGTCTGGGCTAGAGCAAGACTGTACCTCAGAAAAGAAAGACACAGACAGAAATGTTTTAATATGCTGTGAAAGGCTGTCTTCCAAATACAGCAAATCTATTATACTCATGGAGTCTTAGCAGATGGGTTTCCCATACATGTCAATATCTCATCAGAGATAAAGGAGGGTTTATGAAGACCTTACACCACCTAGAGAGTAAATAATGAAAACTGATGATGGCTGGGAGAGGGGAAGACAAGTCTTTTAGGGGTATAGCCAGTGGAGAATGGTCCACTCATGATGATGCAAGCAATCCTAATTTAAATCAGTAGGTAGAAAAAAATAAACAAGACAGAGAAGTTGGATGGGTAGCTAATAAAAAGAGTAAGGGTTTGAGTAGAGGAGGGACAGGGAGGAAGGTAAGTGGTGAAATCAAAATGTATTGTATTCGTGTATGAAATTTGTTCAAAAACAATACTACAGCCCCAAAGTGTCTCATTATTTGAACAATGACACATAAATCCAAGGGATTTAGCTCATTCACCTCCAGCAATAACCCCAGGCTAATTGCCAAGTTCAGAGGTGATTGCTCTAGTATGTACTATTCATGGGACAAGCACTAATTAAGAATCTATTGTGCTATGGTTAGAAGTAGGTATATCTCCTGAAGATTCATGTGTTGGGAGCTTGGTCCTCGCTATGGTGGTGGTATGGACCCTTTAAAGGTTGGACCTAGTGGAAAGTCAGAGGGCTTCCATTGGGGTTCTCAGTAGGTCTCTGCCTGAACCAGCTGGGAGTACATGCCTGTATTACCAGCAGTGGGAAGCTAAGACAGGAGGACATCAGTGAGTCTGAGGACATGAAACTCAGGAATTAATGATTTAAATATAAATTATGCATCTTCAAATCTAGTCCCACAAAATAGGCATCGCCCCAATTTATATTGCCCCAGTTGTCAAGATTTGCAACAAGGAAAAAAGTTTCAGTTGCACAATTTTTTTAAAATTTTTAATTTTTAATTAATTAATTGGCAACAGACAGAGAGAGAAAGAGGTAGAGAGAGAGAGAGAGAGAAAGAAAGAACAGGCACACCAGGCACCAGGGCCTCCAGCCACTGCAAATGAACTTCAGATGCATGCGCCACCTTGTACATCTGGCTTAAGTGGGTACTGGGGAATTAAGCCTGGAACTGGGGTCCTTTTGTTTCATAGGCAAGCACTTAACCACTAAGCCATCTCTCCAGCCCATGTTGGCACACTTTAAAAAAATTGTGCAACTTGAGGCTGGAGAGATGGCTTAGCAGTTAAGGCACTTGCCTGCAAAGCCTAAAAATTCATGTTCAAACCTCCAGGTCCCACATAGCCAAACACACAGTGACACAAAGTGTGCAAAGTCACACATGCGCACAAGGGGCCACATACGACTGGAGTTCATTTACAGTGGCTAAAGGCCCTGGCACACCCATTCTCTCTCACTCCTTCTCTGCCTCTGTCTCAAAATAAATAATAATAAAAAGTGTGTCAACATAGGATTGTTTCTAACTGTTTTCTTATTTTTTTAAATATATATCAGAGGTCTGGAGAGATGGCTTAGCGGTTAAGGCACCTGCCTCCTAAGCCTAAGAACGCTGGTTCCAATCTCCAGCGGTTCCAATCTCCAGGTCCCACATCTAGCCAGATGCAAAGTGACACAAGAGCGCAATGCTGCACTTGCCCACAAGGGGGCGCACACATCTGGATTTAGTTCACAGCAGCTGAGAGACTGCTGGTGCGCCCATTCTCTGTCTCCCTCTGCCTCTCTCTGTGTCTTTCTCTCTCTGTGTCTCTCTCTAAAAATAAAAAATAAAAAAATATTTAAAATACATATCAGAATATTATAATTATTGAAGGGGATTTACTGACTTCTTTAGTAATTTTTCCCATTGTAGATGTAGATTTTTCCCATTGTAGAATTAGATGACTAATTCTAAACATGTATGTATTTTTAAATAATTTATGTTCTTCAGAGTATTTGACATATTACAAATTAAACCATAGCCATCACAACATTGTCATATTTTAGAAAATATAGTAGTTTTGAGCAAAAAATAAAATTCCTACAAAAGAGAAATGTTTGGGGCTGAAGAGATGATGACTCAGTGGTAAATGGTGCTTACTTACAAATCCTGCCAGTCTGGGGTCAATTCTCCTGTACCCACATAAAGACAGGTCCACAAAGTGGAGCACGCATCTGGAGTTTGTTCACAGTGGCAAAAGGTCCTGCTGCACATATACTCCTCTGTGTGTGTGTGTGTGTGTGTGTGTGTGTGTGTGTGTGTGTTTCTTTCTCTAATCACATCTCATTTCACTATCAAATAAACAAATAAAAATTTTAAAAAGAGAAATGTCACCGGGCATGATGGCACTCACCTTTAATCCCAGCACAGCTATGGTAGAAGGATCGCTGTGGGTTTGAGGCCACCCTGAGACTACATAGTGAATTCCAGGTCAGTCTGGGCTACAGCAAGACCCTACCTCAAAAAAGAAAGACACAGACAGAAATGTCTTAATATGCTGTGAAAGGCTGTCTTCCGAATACAGCAAATCTATTATACTCATGGACTCTTAGCAGATGGGTTTCCCATACATGTCAATATCTCATCAGAGATAAAGGAGGGTTCATGAAGACCCTACACCACCTAGAGAGTAAATAATGAAAACTGATGATGGCTGGGAGAGGGGAAGACAAGTCTTTTAGGGGTATAGCCAGTGGAGAATGGTCCACTCATGATGATGCAAGCAATCCTAATTTAAATCAGTAGGTAGAAAAAAATAAACAAGACAGAGAAGTTGGATGGGTAGCTAATAAAAAGAGTAAGGGTTTGAGTAGAGGAGGGACAGGGAGGAAGGTAAGTGGTGAAATCAAAATGTATTGTATTCGTGTATGAAATTTGTTCAAAAACAATACTACAGCCCCAAAGTGTCTCATTATTTGAACAATGACACATAAATCCAAGGGATTTAGCTCATTCACCTCCAGCAATAACCCCAGGCTAATTGCCAAGTTCAGAGGTGATTGCTCTAGTATGTACTATTCATGGGACAAGCACTAATTAAGAATCTATTGTGCTATGGTTAGAAGTAGGTATATCCCCCAAAGATTCATGTGTTGGGAGCTTGGTCCTAGCTATGATGGTGGTATGGACCCTTTAAAGGTTGGACCTAGTGGAAAGTCAGAGGGCTTCCATTGGGATTCTCAGTAGGTCTCTGCCTGAACCAGCTGAGGGAGTACATGCCTGTATTACCAGCAGTGGGGAAGCTAAGACAGGAGGACATCAGTGAGTCTGAGGACAGCTGTAACACAAAACCCTGTCTCCAAAAAAAGTGAGTCTGGAGCCGGGCGTGGTGGCACACACCTTTAATCCCAGCACTTGGGAAGCAGAGGTAGGAGGATAGCCATGAGTTCAAGGCCACCCTGAGACTACATAGTGAATTCCATGACAGCCTGAGCCAGAGACCCTAACTCAAAAAAGCAAAAAAAAAAAAAAAAATTTGAATCTGACTCTTTCTCTGTTTCTGGTACTCTGTCTACTACTGTTTCCTCTCACACATCTTCCTACCATGATGCCACTCGACATAAGGACCTTACCAGTAGCCAAGCAAATGGGACCGTCCCATCTTGGACTTTCAGCCTCCAAATCTGTGAGCTAAATAATCTTCTTTTCTTCATAAAGCACCTGGCCTCAGATGACTTGTTACAGAAACAGAAAACAGATTAATATATACTGTGTGTCAGAGAATGTGTGGATGCTCATCACTACCATTATCCTACGAGAGCCATATATTTACATTTCAAAATTGTATCTAATATCTATACATCCGTTTATTCACCTGTGCTAGAATCCTTAATCCAATGATTCAGCATATAAGTATATGATGGGTGAATTAGAAACATGCAATTTCTTTCAAAAATTCTTCTAGAGTTAAGGCAAGGAGGATTTATAATGTCTGCTTCAAGTCCTTAACATGTAATAGTAAGTAATTAAGGATGAATGATGTCTGATGACAATGTTAAACCATATCAGGTCCCATTCTATTCAAGAGTATTTGTTTTAAAAATAGACATTAAAGCTGGGTGTGGTGGCACACACCTTTAATCTTAGCACACGGGAGGCAGAGGTAGGAGGATTGCCATGAGTTCAAGGCTACCCTGAGATTACATAGTGAATTCCAGGTCAGCCTGGGCTAGAGTGAGACCCTATCCCCAAAAAAATAGACATTAAAATGGAATAAATACAAATTACATACTTTATTAAAACTCTACTCTGAAAATGACTCCATTTATTAAAAAGTCTTGTCAATAGGAGATTATGCTTTTGTCTCATTAAATGAGTATATATAGATTTATAAAATGGCATTTGTCATTATCTTCAAAAAATATGTTCCAAGCTGGGTGTGGTGGAGCATGCCTTTAATCCTAGCACTCAGGAAGCAGAGGTAGGAAGATCACTGTGAGTTCAAGGCCAGCCTAGGACTTCACCCTGGGCTACAGTGAGACCCTACCTCAGGAAAACAAAAAAAAAAAAGCTCCAAAAATTACTACATCATTTAAATATTATTCAACTCAGAAAGATCCTAGTATTCTACCACAATGGCAGAGATGCAAGTATTTTTATACTTTGCCAAATTTAAAAACACGAGCTTTTTTGCTAACCTTACAGGCCTAATGGCTGAAATCAGCATCTTATAAAATGCTATTTAAAAGGTGGAAAAGAATATATTTTCATTTGTTATTTTTAAAACCTTAAAATGATACATAACAAAATATTTCATTTATAAGGTACTTTACAATTTTCCAAATTTTTTCAAACAAGTCCCTTTTAAGAAACTTTTCTTTCTAATGCGGGATTGGATCCAAGGCTTCATGCACAGCAGGCAATGGCTCTCTCACTGAGCTGTGTTTGTTCACACCCCCCCACACACACTTCTAAGGGGCTTAGTCTCTCTGAAGGCTGAGTCTTCTCTGAGAAATGACTACCCACAGATCAGTTCCCATGACAGTTCTATTGTATTGCTGGCTAGTTAAACTATGTCTATAACATAGAATTCAATTCCACATGCCACATTTTTAAGAAGGACATTGACCAATTAGAATGTAATGAAAGGCAAACGTCCAGGTGACTGGGAGAAGCTATAATTTTTGATAAATTATTCAAGCAACTTGGGAGGTGAAGAATAAGGAAATCATAATACCTACTTTCAAATATTTGAAGGGCTGTCATGGAGAGAAGTGAATACTAATTCTAAGTTGCTGCAGACGCCAGAAGTAAGATAAAAAGCTGTGAGTGAAGGAAGGCAGATCTTGTGTCTATGCCAGGAAGAACTGACTCCCTACAGGGGTGTCCAAAGTTCGGCTGCCATCCCATGGGGAGGGAGCCTGTCTCTGGAGATACTCATGCAGTAGCTGGAAGTCTGTCACAGCTATAATGTCTAAAAATTACTGCATAGGTGGAAAGTTAGACTAAAAGAATTCTGCTTCCTTCAAAGCCTCAGATTCTAGTTATATAGGTAAATTAAAATGAATAAATATTATTCAAAGGAAATCTGTATTGTGTGCTCATTTCTCTTGAAACAAAAATATTTTATTTGAAAGTAAATATTAGATTCTGTGATACACCGTATGCTGGCTTCCAGTGTGTTTTGGTCATTTGTAACACTCAAGATGTTTTAAGACAAGAAGGATTGCAGCTTGTGGGCATCAGGTACTATGTGTTAGATTCACATATTGGGCATGGTGGCACTGCCTTTAATCCAGCACTCACTCAGGAGGCAGAGGTGGGAGGATCATTGTGAGTTCAAGGCCACCCTGAGACTACATATTGAATTCCGGGTCAGTCCTGGGCTATAGTGAGATCCTACCTCGAAAAACCAAAGTAATAATAATAGCAATTGCAATTATTAGAAGATGGATTTTGTGAGGAACACTTCACAAAAACTTATTGTGAATTTATTGTAACTATAAGCTTAAGGATAATCTTAAAATTTAAAAATAATATTCCTCAACTAAAAGAGTAGGTATTTTTCCTTAAAAGGCTATAAGTGTCATAAAATAATTGTTTACTGATTTTGTGAATCTCTTTGTACTTTTTATATATGGAACTAATTTGACAATATAACTGCTTCTCCAAGGAAGGTTTATAAAACCAAGTGCCAACCCTGATTTTGCTACCAGTTATGAGTGGCCTTAGATTTAAAAAAAAAAAAAAAAAAAAAACTTCAGTATCCCCTCTTCAAAAAAAAAAAGGGGCTGGAGAGATGGCTTAGCAGTTAAGATGCTAGCCTGGAAAGCCTAATGGCCAAAGTTCTATTCCCCAGTCCCCACATAAAACCAAATGCACAAAGTGGCACATGCATCTGGAGTTCATTTACAGCAGCTATAAGTCCTGGCATGCCTATTCTCTCTACCTATCTCTCTTCTATCTCTTTCTGATTGCAAATAAATAAGTTTTTTTTTTTTAATTTTTAACTATTCAAATTAAAAAATCTTTCTAGCTCTCTAGTGCTAAGGTTTGTGACTTCTACATTAACTTTTTCTGTGCTGAGAATGTGTTCAGACCTGTCATAGATGCCTGAAACCATAGATAGTTCCAATTCTATATGTACTGACCTATATGTTTCCTATACATACTTATGATAAAATTCAGCTTATAAATTAGACACAGAAGGATATTAAGAACAACAGCTAATAATAAAATAGGATTACAGCAATGTATTGTAATAAATGTTGTGTTATGTGATCGCTCTATCTTATTCCCTATACTGTATTTTTTGCATGCATATGTGTGTAGTGTGCATTCATGTTCATATGGGGGGCATGTAGAGGTCAAAGGTTGGCATCAGGTATCTTCTTTAATTACATGGATGCTGGGGATCTGCACTCAAGTGGTCATGCTTGCCCAGCAAGCACTTTACTGATTGAGCCATCTCTCCAGCCCACACTGTACTGTACGTTTTGGACCATGGTTGACCACAGGGAATTGAAACCACTGGAAACCACACATCAGGGCAGCCTACCAAATAGGATAGCCCACTTAACGTGGCCAGATACGGTGAAGCTTACAACAATTTTTAAATCTATTAACTATGACTACCAGTAGAAAGAATCAAGAAATGGAGATGGAGCTGAAGAGACACGTTTTGCTCCACTGTCATATTGATTAAAAGAAGAGACACTTTCATGGGTGACAATGACTATGAAAGCTCAGTACTGCTATCATAAAATTAGCAAGTGACAAGAAAGAAAGAGGTAGTAAAAAACACTAACAACAAAAAAAAAAGTCCAAGAGAGAGCAAAGAAGAGGAGGGACTGAAGAAGGAGGAGGCAGACAGGGAGAGAAGTCTGTAAGTGCCCAACCTCTGCAAAGGTAGAGATTAATCATGAGAAATGACAAAAGAAAAGAGAGATGTGGGGCAGCAGAGGAAAAGAGAAACATACACTTGCTGGAACGTGAACGCCCCTGGGGCCATGCGGATGGAGACGCTGAGGTCCACCTCGCATCACAGACCTGGGGAAGGTGCCTGGTGCCACAGCTGGGTGGAATCAGAGCTGTTCCTGTCACTCGAAGGTCTCAAACTCATACTCTGCTCCTCAGGTTCCGATAAAATACAGTTAGAATATTGTTGTTGTTTTCTCGAGGTGGAATCTCACTCTAGCCCAGGCTAACCTGGAACTCACTCTGTAGTTCCAGGATGGCCTCGAACTCACAATGATCTTCCTACCTCTATTTTTATCCCAAAAGTGTACAGCACGGGCAGGAGAGATAGCTCAGTCAATAAAAGGCTTGCTGTGGAAGCCTGATAACTTAAGTTCAAATCCCCAGCGCCTATGTAATTAAAGAAGACATGTGATGTCAACCTTTGGCCTCTACATATCCCCCACATAGATGAATATTCATGCACACATACATGTACATCACACGCACACATGCATGCAAAAAAAATACAATATAGTTAACTAAGAAACTGATCTTTGGTTCATAGGAAACCTAATTCATCCAAAGTCAAATGAGATGTTCCCTATTCATACATCACACTTGAGGTCTTGGGGAGATAGAATAGACATTTGTTCAACAACAACAACAAAAAAATGATTCTACCCAAGTCTACGTTGGTGAACCAATGAGTTTAATTGGGTGCTTACAGGAGCACGGGTGACTTACAGGCAGCCCATCACCAAAAAGCCCGCTCCTCAGCAGCAGTGACAATTCATGAAAGTCGCCTGCCTGGACCCCACAACGGCAGGAAGCTCCGCCAGGCTCTTCTCCCCAGCAATGTTTTCTGTTCTTATAACCTTGGGGAGGAGCCTTATGAATCCAGCTTTCGGAACTTCCTGACGCTTGCTTCCTTAACCTCCCAAGTCTGAGGAGCCTCCCTTCTCCCTCCAGGAGGGAGTGCCTCAATTCCCAGGAGAGAGGTACACCACTATAAAGACCCCAAATACACTGCTCTAGCTTTACTCTCTTGCTACTTAGATTTCTTAGGAATTCACATGTGTGAGTTGCTAATATAAATCCTAGCAGCGAGTTTGATGAAAACCAACAAATGAGAATGAATTAAATTTACAGCAGATTTTTCTGTCTTTCATAGAAATCTGTTTCCCAGAGAACTCAGAGCCAAAAGTTTAATGCCATTCTAAGTTCAGTGTCAGCACCATGCCAATTTCCAATAATCATTATTAATAGTCCCAGGATACATAATAATTACAATAATAAAAACAAAAGCATGGTCACGTACTTTATTAAATGCACAGGCACATAAATTAAGCCTATTCTAAGATGTTATTTCTATTCAAGAACTTGAAAATTTATCTGCTTAATATGATGTGGGAGCTCATTTAAAAATACTAGTGTAAGGCTGCAGAGATGGCTTAGTGGTTAAGGCGTTTGCCTGCATAGCCAAAGGATCCTGGTTCAATTCTCCAGAACCCACATAAGCCAGATGCACAAGGGGGTGCATGCATCTGGAGTTCATTTGCAGTGGCTGGAGGCCCTGGTGTGCCCATTGTCTCTCTCTCTCTCTCTAAAATAAATAAGTAAAATATATTTTTTAAAAATACTAGTGTAAAAAAATCTACTAAGGTATTTGCTTTTTCCCTTGCCTTGTTTTGCTTAGAGCATGCCATCTTCTCTGTAGCAGAAAAGGCTGCCAAAATGCAACACAAGTGAATAAAAAGAGTGGGACTGTTTAGGAATGTTTCAAAAGCTTATACTGAGTTAAGAAAACCTAGTTTCTAGGAACTCCCAGACAAAAAACTTTAAGCCATAATAAATAAATAAATAAATAAACAAACAAACAAAAACTTTAAGCCATAAATAATACACGTGAAAACATTCACAGTCCCATGTTAAAGAGTATTGCCTGTACGAAAATACCAAATATCATAAACATCAGAACTGATCTAATAGCATCTGATAGGAAGACTTAGAAAAACTTAGCATGTCACTTAAACCTACAAAAGTATGTTCTTTCTCATTAAAATCTGTCTATGGCCATAACACCCTGAACGCACCTGATCTCCCCATGAAAATGTTCAGAAGGCAGTCTCTATTTTCTGCTCTGCTTTTGCCCTCATGCTCACCTTGTAATCTAAAATTAACTTTATCAGAGATTGTGCCCATGTTCCAGGCAGTAGGAGGGGAATGGGCACTGATGACAAGGCTACTAGTGAGATAAAACCTTTAAGAAGTCACATTTAAGGGCTGGAGAGATAGCTCAGTGGTTAGAGGCATTTGTTTGCCAATATATGCTGGCCTGGGGTTCAGTTCCCCAGGACCCACATAAAGCCAGATCCTTAAAGTGGTGTATGTGTCTAGAGTGCATTTGTAGTGGCAAGAAGCCCTGGTAGGTGCCCATATTCTAACTCTAGCTCTAGTATGCTCTCAGCTCTCAGTCTCTCTCTCTCTCTCTCTCTCTCTCTCTCTCTCCCTCTCTTTCTTTTCACAAATACATAAATAAAAATAGTATTTAAAAAGATGCAGGGAAATGGGTGGACCTGGAAAGGATGATACTTAGTGAGATAACCCAGGCCAGGCCCAGAGAGCCAAGCACCACATATTCTCTCTCATATGTGGATCCTGTTGGGGTCCCCCCTAGGGCCAGCCCAGGAGGGACGTCAGGGTCTCTGCCGAGTAGAAGGTGAGAGGCCATGTCCATAGAAGCCACTTCCTGGTTTCTTCTGGCATGAGGTCTGGCTATGGTCCAACCTGCATTGTGCCATACATATCCTCCTTTTTGTTTTTATTATTGGTGACCCTGGGAGGCATGGTTCTTTGCCAAGCCATTGTTAACCCCAGGCCCCAAGGGATCATCACATGCAACAGTGCCTGTCTTAGGCTGCCCCATCTCATGGGGTCTTACCCATCATTGACTACCTGCCATCCTGGTGAAAAAACCTGAGGGGTGTGGTTATCACCTAGGAGGCATGGGAGGGCCAAGTGGTGGTGATCTGTGGTATGTGAACAGTCCCAGCAAGTGAGAATCAACTATAGAACCTGAAAAATACTGGGGTAGGACAGGTTGCTGGGTGACTGTCGTGAGCTCACCCTCAGAGTCATAAGTAGTATCATTGAGTGTCCTTAATGGTAGCAGATCAATGCAATCAAAGGAGTTGTAAAGGAATTTATGGCTGGTTGGAGGGTAACATTACCATAAGAGGCATTAATAAGCAAAAAAGCAAAGGTGTGGCTGAGGAGAAGTACTTGCTTGAAGGGGAGGAATACAGAGAAATAGAGTGGCTAAAATGAAGCCTAGGAAAAGCATGGGAATCTGGGCCCACCACACCAAACAAGTATGGTCTAAGAAGGTCTGAGGGTCCAGGGTTCAAGTCCCTGTTCGGGTGCCAAATGTTGGGGTCCCCCTAGGGCCAGCCCAGGAAGGACGGCAGGGTCTCTGCTGAGTAGAAGGTGAGAGGTGCAGAGTCACGACACAGACTCCGCGAGTTGGGTGGAAGCAGGCAGAGGGTGAGCTGCTGCAAACTCATTTATTCAAGGAAGTGCAGGGGGTTTTAAGGGGTTTGGATGGCCAATCATTGTATGGGGTGGTCCCCTTCTTGTGACCAATGACAGCTGGTCTCCAGGCAGATCATCTTGTAGCAGGTTTCTCGCAAGCATGGGACTGTAGCTGTCACGCTAGGCCTGTGCAGGATGCCATGTCCACAGAAGCCACTTCCTGGTTTCTTCTGGCATGCGGTCTGGCTAGGGCCCAACCTGCATTGTGCCATATAGGATCCTAAATGATTAGACTTGTATGTGATTTGGAATAAAACTCAGTAGCAGAGGCCAATGGGCTAGAAAGGGGCTATGAGGGAGGGAAGAAAGGGAAGGACTTGAAGGGACGCTATTGTATATATGTAACAATAGATTACCAGAGGTGAAAAGGCCTAAGTGAGGTCAGGGGAAGAGATTGAGTAAAGGAAAGATGGAGGGAGGGTTAATCAAAAGCTAAGAAGGTATGACTAAGTCATATGGAAACCTACTTTTTTGGACAATGGTGCACCCAGAAGCCATAGATTGTTTCTAGAAAATTTTCAGTGCCAGGGATGGGATAGCTTCCAGTGAGTTGTTGGCCAGGACAGTCCCTGATGCCCCCAAAACATTACAGGCCATTGCTGAGGCTCTTGGTTTCCCACCAGGAATAGATGGTAAGACCTTATGCTAAAGACTCCACATGCCTGGGTGGCAAGGTCACTGAGAAATCTTGCTGGAGCTGAGCTGAAAACTTCTTCCCTGTAGACAGAAAGCTGGAAAAAACTATGCTGCATGCAGCTCCATGGGAGAAAGAGAGAAATCATCAGTGGAAATAAGTAACAGTAAATAAACAAATAAATAAAATTAAATTGGGCCAGGGGCAAGGCTGAATGAGCCAATGGGTGCAGGAGTTATCATATCTAATTATGGGGTTAATAAAAAATAAACCACTTTCTAATTGGACTGGAGGTCTGTTTCTCCATGGGAAGGAATACATGCACCTAATGCTGCTAAAACCTATGACTCCAGGGGAAAGTCATGAGCTCTATGCAAGGGTGTGTTATGTCTGCTGGTTTCACAGCAGCTGGGCTAAAAGTATATACTCTTCTCTCACCAAACTGCCCAGTAAAGCACTTTTCTTAATGTTCATACCCATATATTAATGCTACTTTCACTTTTGTTAAAAAAAGAGAAGCAATTCTCTTTTCAGATGGTGGCGACCTTGGGATGACTCAGAAGGCACCATGGTGCTGAGAAGAAGTGACAGAGGAGTGCTCTGCACTGAAACATCTCTATCACACCTTCCAAGGCTCCATTGCAGGAGGTGGTGGAAAGAATATAAGAGCCAAAGGAAAGGTAGGACTCCTTACAATGCACTCATCCAGACACAAAATGGCCTGAATATCCATGACCTTGCGGTGCCTGGCACTACCTACACAAGACCATCATAAGAGGAGGAAAAGATGATGACATCAAAAATAAAATGAGCTGGTTGTGGTGGCACATGCCACTAGGATATTGCTGAAGAGGTGGAGGTAGGAGGATCAGGAGTTCAAGGCCAGCCTGGGCTACACAAAAAATAAATAAATAAATAAATAAATAAATAAATAAATAAATAAATAAAATGAAAGAGAGACTGATTGAGGGGGGAGGGGTGTGGTGGAGAGTGGAGCTGTGAAGTGGAAAGTAGGCAGGAGTTATCATGGATTGTGTCTATAATTATGGAAGTTGTCCATAATAAAAAATAAATGAAAAAAAGAAGTTTCAATTGGGACTTACATTGACCCAGTCTTATGGCTACATCTAGTTTCAAGAAATATGAATGGGCTGGAGAGATGGCTTAGCCTTCTGTCCAATGCCTTCAGTTGCAATGCGCCTTTTGCCTGCTCAAGCCTAAGAACCCTTTTCTTCCAATCTCCAGGTCCCACGTTTAGCCAGATGCAAAGTGATGCAATGCCTTCTGGTGCAATGCTGCACTTGCCCCCAGATATGCAATGGGTGCACTCATCTGTCCCCAGATATTTCCGTTCACAGCAGCTGAGAGACTGCTGGCGTGCCCATTCTCTATCTGTCTCCTCTCCCTCTCTCTCAGTCTGTCTCTCTCCAAAAATAAAAAATAATTTTAAAAAAGTAATATGGAAAAGCCTGAGAAATATGGCTTATTATTCTCGATCGCATTTAACCTAGGTTAAAAAAATGAGGCTCAATTACTAATTAGAGAAAATCTGAATGGAAATGAATGTAAACACTCCTACTCAATGTCTTCTACCATGACTATGTCCCTCCTTTTTTCACAGCAAGTCCCCAGATATGCAATGTTAATTCCTCTGGGCTGGGATTCAAGGGGTTTTGGAGGAGAAGATTGCAGAGGAAGAAATAGTAAAGAGGCCAGTCTGAAGGGATAGGTGGGCACAGTGGAAATGGTGTTCTGAGATCAGTTAGAGTGATTCCTAGGGAACAACACAGGAGCAAAGTCATTGCCTGTCACTGTCCAGGTCCCATGCAAATGAGCCCCACAGCATCCCAGTGCACAAGAGCTGCATCAGTCACCCTGCCCATTGGTTTCTGGTCAATGGGGCCCCCAGATATGCAATGTCCCTCCTTTTTCCCACTGGCCTGTCACTTTTTCACCAGAAGTGAGATGCAATTCTTCTATTCATGGAGCCCCTCCGGCCACTTGGTCCCCAGAATGCAATGATACTTGGGGCATCAGATATGCAATGCCAATGCCTTCTGACAGAAAAGGATGCTCTTTGAAACCTTTGGAGACTCCCATAGGAGAGTCACAGTGAAGGGCCTTGGAGTTTTGGAATCAAAACCTACTACCCTCTGCAGACAGCTGTTCTTTTTTACAGACACTATTCTTGGCCTATTGCTTGGGCCTTAATAGAAAGTGAACTCTTCTCAACTGTCCCCAGGCCACTCAATGCCTTAATATGCATGTGACCTTTTACTCCCCAGATATGTTGCCCATCAGGAGCTGGGTGTTATCTGACCTACCAAACAATAAAGTTGGCCATACACAAATGTAACCCATCATCAAATGGAAGTGGTATATATGTGATCAGGCTTAGCAGGGCCTCAAGGTACAGGTGATCCAATTACCTAGTGTCCCTCCTTTTTCTCCTACTCAATGCCTTTCTGTCCCCAGATATGCAATGCCCCTCCTTTTTCTCCTACTCAATGCCTTCTGCCCCCAGATATGCAATTTATTCCCTTATGGGGCACGCCATATACCCAAGTGACTATGAAAGGAGACTATGGTTCTGTCTGTAGATGGTTGTGCACACTATGCAGGCACTGTTCAGGAGGTGAGCAGACCTTTGGGCAGCACTCACGGTCATACATTTCACAGGAAGAAAGGATGGGTATGTGTGTGATTCTATACTGGTTCATGGATTGTAACCAGTGGCTTAACTAGATTCTCATGGACTTCTAAGAATGATTGGAAATCAGGGATGAAAGACTTCTAAGGAAGGGTATGTGGATGGAGCTCTCCAAATGGGCAAAGGAAGTAAAGATACTTGTGTCCCATGTACATGCGCATCAAAAGGTGACCTCAGCAAAGGAAGACCTCAATAATCAACCTCTGTCCCCAACTTTCCCTGTCATTGTCCAGTGGTTCCATGGTGGCAGGGATGAAGGTTATGTGTGGGCTCAACAACATGGACTTCCATTTAGCAAGGCTGACCTGGCCACGGCTAGAGCTGAGAGCCAAATCTGCCAGCAGCAGAGACCTACACTGAACCCCCAATGATGGCACCATTCCCAGGGTGATCAACCAGCAACCTGGTGGTAGACTGACTACATTGGGCCACTTCCATCATAGAAAAAAAAAGTACTTTGTCCTTACAGAAAGAAATAGTTACTCTAGGTATGGATTTGTCTTTCTTCCACATAGTGCTTCTGCCGGAACTACCACCCATGGACTTACAGACTGCTGTGTCCACCATTCCACACGGCATTGCTTCAGACCCCAGAACTCCCATCATAGCCAAAGAAGTCAGGAAGTGGGGTCGTGCTCATGGAATTCACTGGTCTTACCATCTGCCCCACCATCCTAAAGCAGCTGACTTGATAAGAAAGTGGAATGGTCTTTTAAAGACACAGATCCCAATGAGAGGCAGAGGTAGGAGGATCACTGTGAGTTCAAGGCCAGCCTGCCTGAGACTCCATAGTGAATTTCAGGTCAGTCTGGGCTAGAGTGAGACTCAACCTTGGAAAACAAAAACAGCACAGTTACAGCACCCAGGCATCACTAGCCTGGGAGGTTGTGGCCAAGTTCTCTTGAAGGGTGTATATGCTCTGAATCAACATCCAATATATGACTCTTTTGCTCCTACAGCCAAAATGTTCAGGTCCAGGAATTAAAGGAGGGAAATGGAATGATAACATTCACTATCACTTCCAGTGACCCACTAGCAAAATGGCTGCTTCCTGTTCCTGTGACTTTGTGCTGCGCTGGCTGAGAAGTCTGGGTTCGGAAAGGAGGAGTGCTTCTTTCAGGATGCACGACAAACATGACATTGAACTGGAAGGTAAGACTCGCCCTGGTCACCTTGAGCGCCTGATACCCTTGAGTCACTAAGCTAAAAGAGGGCAGATACAGTTTTAGGAAGGGTGATTGTTCAGGCTACTGTGGGAAGTTGGCCTACAATGGAGATCACAGAGATAATGTCTAGAAGACAGGAGATCCTTTAGACCACCTTCTGCTGTTACTATGTCTTGTGGTTCAGGTAAATGGAAGACTATAATGCAGCCAGGCAGGATGATGAATGTCCCAGACCCTTCCAAAGCCTTGTAAGGTGTGAGTTACCCCTCCCAGGTTAAGAACTAAGTCCCACAGAGGTGCCTGCTGAAGGTGGATAGAATACAGAATGGTAAGTAGAAGGTAGCTACAGATACCTGATAAGGCCATGACAGCATGTATATAATAAAGTACATTATCAGCTGTTACAGGAATACAGATTATAATTATCACGAGTGTTTCTGTCCTATTTGGTTAAGAATATTTTTGTGCATATATACCAATATATTAAGCAGACATTTCTGTTTTCTGTCCTTTCCTATTCCTTTACCATGTAATACATCATTGATTGATATAAGTATCTAAATGTTATTAAATCTATATTATGACGTTTAAATGATGGGATATTAAAGTCTAAACAGGCTGGAGAGATGGCTCAGCAGTTAAAAGCACTTTCTTGCAAAGCCTGATGGCCCAGGTTCAATATTCCAGTTCTCACGTGGCACATGCTTCTGGAGTTCATTTGCAGCTACAACAGACCATGGCATCCCCATTCTCTTCTCTCTCTTTCTCTCTCTCTCTCCCCCCACTCATTCTCTCTCTCTTTCTCTCATAAATAAATAATATATTTTAAAATAAAATTAAAGTCTAAGCGTTCCTCAAGAGACTTTGCTATGTGTTTGGGGGAAGAACTGAAATGTTCTCGGTTACACATGGGATGGTTGTATCATGTTAGGTGGAAATTTGGCCTTGCTATTGTATTTCTTTGGAAGTTGAACATGACTTAAGGAGATGTGGCTGGGTACCAAGTTGACTTGTTAGCCTTGGTTGTCAACTTGACTTGACAGGCTCATAAATCAACCAAGACTTGCCCCTCTGAGGAGGTCTGTGAGGCATTTCCAACAAGGATTAAGTGAGGGGAGAAGAGCTCCCCTGGAATCGGAATCGTCAGCTCTGTGGGACGAGCAACCCAAATACAAAGAGAGAGCATTGCGTGCCTGCCGCCGGCATTCCCTTCTTGCTAATGAGTGTCTGCCTCTGCCGCCGCCGCTGCTGCTGCTGCTGTTGTTCTTCAATGACATCAGACTCTGGCTTCTTCGGCCTTTCCACATGGACTAAAGAGCAGAAACTCTCCAGGAATCTTCCCAGCCTTCAACACCCAACCTGGACTGCTGAGACACCAGCCTCAGAACCGTCATGCTCTCAGGCACAAAGGGGACCAAGCAGTTATGAGACAAAAGGAGATGTCTAGAAATACAGGAACTGCGTCAAAGGACTGTGAGAAGAAGACTGGAGAAGAGACCTGGCATTTCAGGAAGCACAGATCTTACCTTATGCAGCTGAAGGGTTGAAAAGCAATATTTACCCATTTTAGCTGAGACAAAAAACGATATGTGGAAGTTAAAACCTGAATTAATACCTGGGAGTCAAATTGAGGAGGCATTTGAAAATAGCAGAGTGAAGAATTCACCACAAGTATCATAGGAAACGGGAGTCATGTGCTTTTGTGAGGACGATGTATTTGAGAAGGCTTGGCCATCTCTTATCTACAATTCCAAAATCCAAAGGGTTCTAAAAACCAAAAGTGTGGTTTGTAAAAAAATAATTTATTTGGAGATTTTAAAAAAATCTGCTCTGGGCTGGAGAGATGGCTTAGCAGTTAAGCGCTTGCCTGTGAAGCCTAAGGACCCCTGTTCGAGGCTAGATTCCTCAGTATCCACATAAGCCAGATGCACATGGTGGCACATGCATCTAGAATTTGCTTGCAGTGGCTGGAGGCCCTGGCACTCCCCATTCTTTCTCTCTCTTTCTCTATCTTTTTCTGTCTCTAATAAAATAAAATAAATAAATAAAAATTTTTTAAAATCTGGTCTGAAGCCAGGCATGATGGCACACTCCTTTAATCCCAGCACTCAGGAGGCAGAGGTAGGAGGATCCCCGTGAGTTCAAGGCCACCCTGAGACTACAAAGTGAATCCCAGGTCAGCCTGAGCTAGAGTGAGACCCTACCTCGAAAAACAAAACAAAACAAAACAAAAAAATCTGGTCTGAATTAATTTGATATCAAAATGTACTCTGAGGTTGGAGAAGCAACTCAGTGGGTCAGTGCTAACTGCTTAAGCATGAAGACCTGAGTTCAGATCCCCGGCCCCATGTCAAAGCTGAGTATAGCAGTGCATGCCTGTCTTCCCAGTGCTGGGGAGGTGGAGCTAGGAGGATCCATGGGACTCATTGGCCAGCTAGAATCACTAAACTGGTGAGGTTGGTTCAAAGCAGAGGAGGTCCCTGTTTAGAAAATCAATACACATCTTTGAGTCCATGTTTTTTATACTCCTATGCTACCAGAAAAACAGCTGTCTATGGAATCTGTTATTACGTCCAGCTTAGACGTGAGGAGCAGTCCAGCCAAAGCTCACTACAGTGCTTCAAGTTGTCATCTGACCTTGTAAATAAACAGCATCCTTCTCACCAATGCTATTCCCATTTCTTATCAGTGTTTGATGTTTTAGAGCCATAAAGACATGGTAGGGAAGAAATTGCAATGCGTTAGGCAGATATGAACTAAAAACCAGGGTCCTCCCTCTCAACGCAGACCTACTGATGGGCTGTTTCTTAAAAGTGTAATAGGACTAGGGAGGTGGCTTAGTGAGTCAAGTGTTTGCCCTCCAAGCATGAAGACCTGAGTTCTGCTCCCCAGTGACCACATCTCTTACATGCCTATAATCCCAGCACTGAGGACATGGAGACAGGGAATCCCTGAGGATCACTAGCTAGTCTGAGTCACTGAACTCTAGGTTCAATGGCAGACCTTGTCTCAAGGAATTAGGTGGAGAACTGAGGAAGACACTAGACATTGACTTTGGCCTCCACAGACACAACTGCACACCTATGTCACACACACACATTGAACATTCATATGCACATGTATTCACACCACATGCAAAACAAATACTATTTAAATAAAACGTTAAAAAAGAAATATAGGGCTGGAGAGATGGCTTAGTGGTTAAGGTGCCTGCCTCCTAAGCCTAAGAATGCCGGTTCCAATCTCCAGGTCCCACGTTTAGCAAGACGCAGTGACACAAGGGCGCAATGCCACACTTGCCCACAAGGGGGCGCATGCATCTGGATTTCATTCGCAGCAGCTGTGAGACTGCTGGCGCGCCCATTCTCTATCTGTCTCCTTCTCCCTCTCTCTCTGTCTCTCTCTGTGTCTCTCTCCAAAAAAGAGAAAAAAAAAAAAGAAAAAAAAAAAAAAAAGAAAAAGAAATATAGTGATTAATTCCATGTCTTAACTTAAATGGGTGAGATATTGAGTCACACATTATTCTGGAAGTTTCTGTGAGGATGTTTTGAATAAAATTTAGTTTTAAATCAGTGTATTATGAGTGAAGCAAATTGCCCTCCATACCATGGCTGGGTCTCATCTGATCAGTTGAAGACCCAAATTAAAAAAAGGCTGACTTGCCCCCAAGAGAGAGCACCCTTCCAGCCCACCTCCTTCAGATTTCTATGACAACGTGAGCTCCTCCCTGGGTATCGGCCGCACAGTCTTGAACTGTAGTGTTCACTGTTCTTCATCTCCAGCCCACCAACCAGAACTGTTCTGTAGTCTGTGACATGCATGACATGCCAGTGTCCATCTGCATGGGCCAAGTCCTCGAAAAATCACAAAGATTTCTCTTCATGGGTATTTATGCTATACCTCTGTATACAGAGAAAGATTATGTGTGTCTATGTATGTATGTGTGTATGCATGTATGTCTAAATAAACATGGGTTCTCTGTCTCCCTAGAGAACACTAATGTAAAAGGATAAAAGAGGCAAAGCAATGTAAGGTCACAAGATGCACAAAACTTCAAACCTATGGTCCAGGTTATTTGGAGAAAAAAACAATCTGATCAAAAGTTAACGGTGAAACCAGGTGTCGTGACACATGCCTTTAATTCCAGCATTCTCCGGAGGCAGAGGTAGGAGGATGGCCATGAGTTTGGGGCCACCCTGAGACTACATAGTGAATTCCAGGTCAACCTGAGCTAGAGTGAGACCCTACCTCAAAAAAAAAAAAAAAAAAAAATTAACAGTGAAGCCAGAAGTGGTGGCACATGCCTTTAATCCCAGCATTCGGGAAGCAGAGGTAGGAGGATCCCTGTGAGTTCAAGACCAGCCTCAGTCTACATAGTGAGTTCCAGGTCAGCCTGGGCTAGAGCAAGACTCTAACTCAAAAACCCCCAAAATTAAAAAATCAACAGTGGAGAGCAAACTGATCACATGATGTTAGCTGGAATGACATCTGGGGATGTAGCTCAGTGATAGTATTTGCAGAGTGAATCCATCTCCCAAGTGCCCTTCTCCTCCCTTCCCCTGGTAGGTAATTGTCCTGATAACAACGTCTTCAGCTTCTCCTTCAGTTTCGGGTCTAAATGCAGGGCAATTTTGAAAATTTTTTATCATAGTTCATTCATTTGGTTCATTCTTTTAATATTTTTATTATTTATTTATTTATTTACTTGCAAGCAGAGAAATACAGAGAGAGAATGAGAAAAAGAATGGGCACACCAGGGCCTCTAGCCACTGTAAATGAACTCCAGATGTATATGCCACTTTGTGCATCTTGTTTTACATGGATACTGGGGAATCGAACCCAGGTCATTAGGCTTTGCAGGTAAATGCCTTCAACTGCTGAGCCATCTCCTCAACCCTTACTCTTTAAAAATATATATTTATTTGTGTGAATGTGCATCTTGCTGCTGCAAACGAATGCCAGAACTTGGCTGCTTTTTTTGTCTGGCTTACATGGGTGACTAGGGAATCAAACCCAGGTTAGTAGGCTATACAAACAAGTGCCTTTAACTGCTGAGCCTTCTCCCCAGACCACCACCTGGACTCTTTTTAAAAGATGACTCTGGGCTGAAAAGATGGGTTAGTGATTAAGGAGTTTGCCTGGGAAGCCTAAGGACCCAGGTTCAATTGCCCAGAACCCACTTAAGCCAGATGCACATGGTGGTGAATGCATCTGGAGTTCATTTGCACT
Organism: Orientallactaga sibirica; assembly: GCA_036365145.1. Classification (NCBI taxonomy): domain Eukaryota; kingdom Metazoa; phylum Chordata; class Mammalia; order Rodentia; family Dipodidae; genus Orientallactaga; species Orientallactaga sibirica. The sequence continues at coordinate 7,134,538 of JAEOAD010000027.1, forward strand.
GGCTAGAGGCCCTGGCACACCCATTCTCTCCCCAACTCCTCTCTCTCTAAGTAAATATATTTTAAAAATTTTTAAAGATGACTCTGTGTTGTTCACATATGGCTACAGCTCACTGACATTTGCTCTGTGGTGCTCCATTCTATGAACATAACACAAATTTACTTGTCAATGTTATGTCGACAACTGAGTTTTTAAAAGTAATACTGGGGACTGGAGAGATGATGGTTACCTGCAAAGCCAAAGGACCCAGGTTCAATTCCCCATGATCCATGTATGCCAGACGCACAAGGTGGTGCATGTGTCTAGAGTTCATTTGCAGTGGCTAAAGGCCCTGGCATGCCCATTCTCTCTCTCTCTCAAATAAATAAATAAAGGCTTAAAATAAGTAATATTGGACTGGAGAGATGGTTCAGCGGTTGAGGTTCTTGCCTGAAAAGCCTAAGGACCCAAGTTCAATTCCCCAATACCCACATAAAGCCAATGTACAAAGTGGCACATGCATCTGGAGTACGTTCACAGTGGCTATAGGTTCTGGCATGCCCATGCTCTCTCTCTCTCTCTCTCTCTCTCTCTCTCTCTCTTTCCTTGCAAATAAAATGAAAAGAGAGGGAATGAGATAAAAACCTGTAAGAGCTCAGAAGCCTACCAGCTTGGTGAATTATGGGCCTGGTGTTTTGAGTGGAGCCAGGCTACCACAGTGGGAAAGTTTATTTGCTTCACCTAATTCTTCCACCATTATAGTATGTGTGCTAGGTGTCATTGGAGCTTACAAGCAATAGATCCCCAATCTGAATATGATGTTGTCCCATGTCCTAATTAACCATGCAGTTGCCTGTTTTGAGTGGGGCCCAGAGCAAGAAGAGACTACAGATCCAAACTATAGTACAGGTGCCCTGTAACTGAGGCCTTAGGACTCGGGTGATCTGGTGATGCTCAGTGCCGTGATGCCAATGGTGATCCTCTACTGGGATTCCTTACAAGCTCGGCAGAGCCTTAAGACTTAAAGTCATAGTCTCTTTTATAATGACCCCTCCAAAAATAAATTTTAAAAAAGTTCTTAGTGTGCTATTTGATCTTACATGAAATTATGAATTTGAAACTAAACACAAGATTTTGAAACCCAGTCCATGGAATTTGAGCAAAGTATCATGAGCTCAATTTTATTTCATCCATGAAACCATCAAGATGGGCATGGGCAGAAGGCGTAACAAACCCAAGGTCAGGCACAAGCAGGTCATGAAGGGGCGTGGAAGCAGCAAGATCAAGTGGCTCCACCCATCATCTTCAGTGACGCCTCCTCCTGCACCACTTCGTCCTGGTCAGTCCACACTCTTCGTGGCATGGGGAGTACTGTCCCTTGATAACTGAGCAAGGTGGATCTCAGGCCCGAGTTCTGTGTGGGTGGTTTTCTCAGTATGTAATCCAGCAATTACCATTTCTGTATGAATTGTCTATGAGAGACCGAGGTAAGGAGTGATGTCAGTGGGCAGAACCTTGAGCAGTACTTCTGGTTATCTACTTTACACAAGTTGAGAAATAGCCATTGTGGTAGTTTGAATATATGTCCCCCAATATATTCAGTGTTTTACTAGTTATAATTTGCATCTGCAATCACCTTGCTAGAGGCAATGTCACTGGGGGCTGGTCTTAAGGTGTTAATGGTATGGGTTTGAGATTCCATTGTAAAGATATGCAAATGTGCCTAGCAGGAGTTCCTGAAGTGTGCTGTGTGACCTTTTGGCTGTAGTTTTGCTCTGTGTGCTGTGGTGGCTGGTTGGCTTTTTTCTCTCTCTGCTTGGCCCTGTGAGCGCAGGCTGCTTCTCCTGACTTTATGGAACTTCCCCTGGATCTGTAAGCTTCAATAAATAATATCCCTTCCTCCATAACTGTGCCTGGTCTGGAAGTTCATCTCAGCGAACCTGAAGCTGTCTGCTACAGCCACAGATATGGATCTACAGTTTTCTCTGGTCAGTGGCTAATGGGTTAGCCAGACCATCAGAAACTTTCAAAGAACAAGATGAGAAAATTGAGCGGGAGAGATTGCTCAGTGGTTAGAGGCACTTTCTTACAAAGCCTGATGGCTCCGATTCGATTCCCTAGTACCCACATAAAGCCAGATGCACAAAGTGGTGCATGAACCTGGAGTTCATTTGCATTGGCAAGATGCCCTGGCATACCTTGTGGTTTTTTCCTCTTTCTTTCTATCCTTCTTTATTTCCTTTCTTCCGTCCTTCTTTCTCACCTCTTTTTTTCTTTGCTTCCTTCTTTCTCACCTCTCTTTTTTTCCTTTGCTCATACATAAATGTTTTTTAAAAATCAGCAAACTGATGAAAAGCTCTTCAGACAGGGTATATAAATGGGTCTCTCAGACGGACCACAAAATGTGAGGATAGTTGTGACTCTGGAGATGTTCATCAAAGGTCAACCACTGCAGAGGAAGCCTTCTCATAAATGATGACTCGTCGTAATGTCAGCCAGCCTGCCTCCCTAGCACCTGTTATACAGAGGGCTGATGTATGAAGTAAAGAGGTCAGCAGTAGTGCAGGTCATGTGTGGACACATCATCAAGTTCTCACCAATTTGAACTGAAGTGCTCCTGAGGGCCTAATCTGCTAAGAACAAAGGCTGAATCACAAATAGGAGAGGCTCTCACTTCCTGGGAAACACCAACTGCTAATAGCTACTTAAGTTGGATCCCTTTTCTAATGAAAAGGCCAGAGGCTTGTCCTTACTAAAATAGATTCTTCCTCTGGAAATGAATCTAAAGTCTCTTCCTGTAATACCATCAAATATTATCTTAGACAGATGCCATTCCTCACAGTTGGAATGCAATTTACAAATAAGAGAGTTGGCCATGGTGGCTCACACCTTTAATCCTGGCACTTGGGAGGCTGAGGGAGGATCACCAAGAGTTCAAGACTGGCCTGGGTTACAGGTCAACCTGGGCTAGAGTGAGACCTGCCAAGAGAAATCAAAACCAAACAAACAATCAAATGAGCAAACGACGGACTTATTTCACAACAAAAGAAATATATCCTAGAGACCAAGGCCAGGAAAGTCATGAGTCTTCCCCATGCACCAAACCACCCAGAAGTGTCTGGCTTGAAAGAGGAATAGAATGGCCTACCTAAAATCAGGTATTAGAGCAGGTGGTAGACATGATCCTCAGAGGTGAAAGCGTTGTCATACAAGATGTAGCATGCACATTAGCCATTGATCATAATTATATAATCCCTCCCTTGAAGACACGGGTCAGGAGTCGAGTGATTAAAATAGGCCTGATCTTCCAAGTATCATGCTTCAAAGTTCTCTCGCCAAGTTTCTTATTCTCATCCATATAAATCTGGGTAATGCCAATTTAGAGTTCTTAGTTCACAAGCAAAAAATGCTTCTACTAGAACACACAAAGCAAAACAAACTGGGGACTGGAGTGTGGCTCAGCAGTTAAGGCACTTGCCTGCAAAGCCTAATGACCCAGACTTGGGTTTGATTCCCCAGTATCCATGTGAAGCCAGATGCAGTTTATAGCAGCTAGAAACCCTGGCACACCCGTATTCATATTCTTTCTCTCCCTCTGCAACCAAAAAAAAAACTTTTCAAACAAAAAATAGGGCTGGAGAGATGGTTTAGTGGTTAAGGCGCTTGCCTGTGAAGCCTAAGGACACGTTCGATTCTCCAGTACCCATGTAAGCTAGATGTACAAGGTGGCACATGCATCTGGAGTTCATTTGCAGTGACTGGAGGCCTTGGTGTGCCCATTCTCTCCCTCCCTCCCTCTCTCTCTCTCTCTCTCTTCATCTGTCTCTCAAATAAATAAGTAAATAAAATATAAAAAAAACAAAAAATAAATAAACCGAAAGCTAAGACTGATAACTAGATATACTGGGGTTGCTAAGACACAGAGAGATTCCTGCATTGGCTATGTGACTAGTATAAACTGTTACAGGGGTGTTGCTTTTCTACACAGTGGAGACAACAAGGATTGTAGGGAACCCAGGGGTTCTCTAGGTTGCTTCAGCAGCTTAAATAGTGGAAGCTATTAAGCAGCCCAAATGCTAAGGACTCAGACTCAGCTACCCTACTAGGCAAAGAACCCTGATAGCTATTGTGCAAAAAAAATCAAATAGAGGAACAAAATATAAGTATCAGCCACAGCTCATGACCAATGATACAAAGTAATTATGCAAATTTTCTGACCTGTTTCCTCTGCCTATCTTTTTATATGGTGATGGTTCTTTTCCTTGCTCTGTTCCTTATCACTTTATACAAGGAGTGTTTATGATAAGGAACTTATAGTGCAAGTTACAGAATACCCAGGAAGGATTAAATAAACTAGAAGAATTAACACTAAAAAAGATAATGGGTAACAGGCATGAAGATTGATCAAGTCTATAAAATCCAGAGGCTACAAAGAACTCAACACTAAATCAGACTGCCAGCAGGCCTGCCATGGCTCTGGAAACACTGTGGAAGAGAGGCGGAAAGATCATAAGAGCAACAGAGTGAGTAGGACTACCCTGAGGCACGGTCCCTGCTACTCCACAGGGACTAACTGAGGCCTTCATGACCCCACAGTGAATACCATAACCCCTCTAAGGAGGACACCCAGGGTAACAGGAGTTGGGGCAAGGGGATAAAAGTGTATAACGTGTGTGTGTGTGTGTGTGTGTGTGTGTGTGTGTGTGTGTATAACAACATTTTAAAAAATAATAAAAGATAACAATAATGGTAACTGGTAAGAATTTATTTCTCCTCTTTGGAGGGAGAAGGTGATAATTTCTTTGTGCAAAATATACTAAAATCTGCAGAGTTATAAGCATAAAACTGTTATTGAACAGAACTTTAAAGATGCATAGAAGGGGTGTCTGTGGGTGTTTAATAGCTAAAAAGGAACATTATGCTGGTTCTTATAGCATGCTCTGTTTTCCTGAGGTTGGCATTTTGAAAACAACAGTTCCCAGACTTCTTTGCCAACTCAGTTCACATTGGCTTGTCAGTAGGGTATGATTCTGAGGGATCAAAGGCTGTTAGGATTCCAGCACTGTGGCAGCTCTCGGCAACAGGGAGCAGGGGCAGAATCATGCCAAACCTTATAAGATTCAAGACAGAACCTATCATACGTTGAGGCAGCATGTGAGCAGGTCCAGACCAGTTACAACACTCCTCAGTAGAGAAATGGAGTACAGGCTTCAGAGGGTTCTGGATTCTGAGTATACCACTCAGAAAAAAAAGAAAGTGGTCCCCACTTTCTTCTTGCACCCAACCACACTCCCTCCCTCTCCCTTTTCCACTTCCAGCCTTTCTTTTAAAATTTATATATATATCTGGCTGGAGAGATTGCTCAGTGGCTAACACACTAGCCTGCAAAGCCTAACTACCCAGGTTTGATTCCCCAGTACCCACATAAAGTCAGATGCACAAAGTGGCACATGCATCTGGAGTTTGTTTACAGTGCCAGGAGACCCTGATGCATCCATTCTCTCTTTCTTTCCTCTTCCTCTCTCCCTCTCTCTCTCTCTCTCCATATGAATTATATATATATATATATATATCTATATATATATATATATATATATATATATATATATATCCCTCTTTCTTACTCTCTTCAATAAATTATAAAATATGTATTTATTCATTCATTTATTTATTTGACAGAGAAAAGGAGAGGCAGAGGATGGACAGAGCCTCCTGCCACTGCAAACAAACTCCAGATGCATGCACCACTTTGTGCATCTGGCTTTACATGAGGAATCAAACCAAGACCTGTAAGACTTGTACCTTTAACTACAGAGGCAAACCAATACCAGCAAGCATGAACCACCAGAGCTGAAGCTGCTTTCCACAAAGCTTTGGGTTGGAATCAGATCCGCCCCCAGTGACATAGCTCTTCCCCAGAAGGACTCCACCCACTGGAGACTTAAAATTCAAACCTGCATCTATGGGGCCATATATTCAAACTACCATATTCAGGAATGCAATTACTTCTCATTATTTGTTGGATACTGAATTTATATATACAGTTGAGGCTTATGGTGATGTAATTTTCATCCGTTGAGAGCTTTAGAATCATGGATTTCCTTAGCACAAGGTTCTTGGAGCAAAATAGAGCCCTCAAAGCTTAGCTAGCACAAATGACAATTGGCTTACTTCTAGCACACCTTTTATGCTATAAAGTCATCTTTCCGAAGTCCTGGCTCTCAGTCTCACACTTCCTCTCAAGTTCCCCAATTTTTACTTCCTGGATCTTCAAGCTAGCAAAACTTAGCTCAGCCCTTCAGCTAATTCTTCTAGACTGGCTCGTGTGTCCTAGGGGAGAATATCTGACAGTGCTAGGTTTACTTCAGTGGGGAATCCTTTTTCCTTCTGGCTTTATCCCAGCAACTCTGTTTTTCAACTTTGATGATTTTTAAGAAGATACATTTTATATTCTGTCTTCAGTTCTCTTCCCTGAGAAGCCAGTCTGCTCTTATCAAAGTAGAAGTCTTAATTATCTTTTTTATATATAAGTACTGCAAGCTGAACAGACAGCAGCAGAGTTGAGATAAAAATACTAATGGAAACAAGATGCATTCCTTAAAACTAAACTTAAAGAAATATCAGAAACTTTTATAGCTTCTTGGTATATAATTTAAATTTTTTTATCTAAAGCTCAAATTAAATTTTTCAAAGTGTCAATTAGCTTTCCATTCTAAATGTGTATGTGTGAAAGCTTTTACAAAGTTATAGCAGATAGAACTATAATTAAGTGAACAGTCATTATTAATATCCAATTTGACATGACCCAAACTCTTTTTCAAAAGGAAAGAATGAATTTGAAGAGAAAAGCTTGAAAAAGTACCATAAAGTGTGGAACAGAAGAGTCAAGGTAAAAGAGACCGCCAGGAATTTCACTGTACTAAATCTCAACCCAGCCTCCTCCTATTGCTACAGGTATTGTCTCGATGCAACAACCTTTAATGTTATCACAGAACAGTTCCTTTCCAGTGACCTCAGCCAAACACCAATATTCTCAGTACTGTTGCCCCTAACTTAATTTTCACTAAAACTACAGTAAATCAAAATAAAGGATAACAATGACCAGTCCTAAAATTGTTTTATATACAGATAGAGTAGTTTCAACTTGCCATACATGGTCTTCCCACAGAACACTCTAACTTCATATACCAGTTCTTCAGGAAAAAGATTATGAACACCCTAGTATGAGATGAAAGAAAATGAAAACCACTTGCCACTCACAGAGCTCCACAGAGATCAACAGATGCGCCTAACTCAGTAATGGTGGAATAAGAAAATATGATCCTCTCTCTCTTTCTCTCTCTCTCTCAAATAAATAAAAAATATTTTAAAGGGGGGGTGCTGGAGAGATAGCTCAGCAGTTAAGGCACTTTCCTGCAAAGCTAAAGGACTCAGGTTCGATTCCCTGGGACCCATGTAAGCCAGATGCACAAGGTGGTGCATGTGTCTAAAGTTCATGTATAGTGGTGGAGGCCCTGGTGAGCCCATTCTCTCTCTTTCTCTCTCTCCTTTTCCTCTTTCTGTCTCTCCAGTAAATAAACTAAAATATTTTAAAAGAAAATATGGTCATCAGACTGAACCACTGCAGTGGTTTGAATCATATGTCCCTCCCTCCCCCAAACTTCATGAGCTTTGAATGCTTGGTCCCCAGCTGGAGGCAATTTGGAATGTGGAGCCTTGCTGGAGGAGGCGTATCTCTGGAGGCCAGCTTTGGGGTCTCATAGCCAGCTTCACCTTGCCAGAGGTCAGCTCACTCTTGCTGCTGTTTTCCACCTGCTATGCCAGAGGTGATGCCCAGCCTCTGCTTCTCCCCTGACACCACGAAGCTTTCCCTCAAAACTTCAAGCCAAAATGAACCTTTCCTGCTTTTGGTCCAGTGTTTGGTCCCAGCAACACCAAGGTGACTGCAACAAACACCATGGCCTGGCCACAGAGTGGCACTGTCAAGAGCTCTCTTTGCTTGCCAGGCATTTTCCACACTTCTCTGTCCTGTCAGCTACAGCAGCACCATCACAGCCAGGTCTTCACAGGTGGCCGTGAAAGGGATTCTACTGGCCTTCTTTCTTTAGAAGCCCAGTCAGTCTCATGGTCACAGATAGCCTTGCTCAGACACAAAGGCCTTCTTACTTTGTGTTAGAGGCTTCACAGCCTTTTGTTTTGTGAGCTTACCTCCCCACAGGTCATAATAAATATATTTATCATGATTTAAAAGATTTCATAATACAAATTGTGTATCTTATATATTTTTTTCTCAAAACAGCAAGCCAAGTTCACTTTGTTGAATGAATATTTCTCCCTTTGAAAAACCTGAAGTTAAATTTCCCAAAACAAAAAAGATTTTAATCTAAACTAACTAGTCCTATAGTTAGTAAGTACCATGTTATTCTGGAACCCCAAAGAAAGCAATTATAAATCAGTTCCTATAGAAGTTCTTTGGTTTGTATTTAAGCCAGTGATTTGTGCAATGACACAAAGAAATTAGTGTTATATTTTTCTTAACATTCGCCTTAACACAGACATAATTAGCTGAATGAGAAAGAATCGTGATTAAATGCCAAAATTGCAAACAAGAAAAAAGTAAACATGAAAACAAATCAATTTTAAAAATCATTTAATTACAAGAAAATTAGCCTGAAAATTGCACACTTCCAAACAAATTGTCTATATAAAAACAACAGCTCATTTGCCATCATCTTTTTTTATTTATGTTCCAAATAGTGTTCAATCTAGTGAACCCAGTCTTTCCTGGCAACGTTAGAATACAGGTCTTTTCATGGTTAAGAATTCCATAAAACAGAACAAGCTTTAGTTCCTGAAAGGAGAATGATTTTGCTTCCGAGAAAATTTAAATTGCTCCCTCATGACTGTTTCAATTAGCTACTTCCCAAATCAGTGGGGGTAGAGAAACAACAAAAAATACTGTTGTTTTTAGCAAGAGAGTCTTCCATCCATTTCACTTCACAAGCCTCAGTACCAGCTCTGAGAAGAGCCGCTGGAGTCCTGCGGTTTCAAATTCCTTTTGTAACTCATCCAATGTTGAGAACTCTTTGACTTCAAATGCCAGAAACCTGTATTAGACAAGAGAGATTCATGAAAAGCCTCGGTTTCTCAGAGTTGCTTTTCCATCTGCAATGGTACTAAATTATACCTTTTGTGTTCCGCCTGCACTTTTGTTTCAAATAGTACACTAATCATTTTCTCTTTGCATTTCTTTCCACTTGAGTCCACATCTACTTTGGAGGTTTTCTGAAGAATCAGGTACTCCTAAATGATAAATCAGTATGTTAAACACATAGCTTACTCGGCATCACAAAGTCCTAGATTTTAAAAGGACTGTTAAAAAAAAAAAAAGCTACAAGCTGATTATCATGCGTAGAGTCCTCTCTGACGGAGCAGTGTACATAGTGAGTTTCATGGGCGGAGAATGCTATGCTGCATATAGGAGTTAGAGTGAGAGGACCAAACTGCTCATGTTTAAATCTGGACAGAACACCTACTAGTCCCCAGTCTAGGCTGGTTATGTAAGCCCCGCATGCCCCACACCTGCCCCCCCCTTGCCTTTCTAGCAGGATCCACCTCCTGGGGAAGCGTGGCAATTCAGTGAAGTAACACATGCAAAGCATTCATGAGAATGTTTGGTGCACAGCACTGTCACTATTACCAACCCAGCTCTGAACCAGCCATGGCCACACACTTACCGTTCCATCTATCTCTACCTGCACCTGTGCTTTCTTGAGGCTAGGAAACACTTAAAAATTTAGCTGAGAGAGCAGGGTTTGGCAGCACATGCCCTTAATGCCAGTATTCTAGAGGCAGAGGTAGGAGGATCGCTGTGAGTTCAAGGTCACCCTGAAACTACATAATGAATTCCAGGTCAGCCTGGGCTACAGCAAGATAATTCCTTGAAAAAGAAAAAAAAAAAAAAAAAAAGCTGAGAAAATCTTGTAAACTAACATTTGGAGATTTGGAGACAGTTAGTTAAAAGAGTCAAAAATCATTTCTCTACATTAGCAGAGTTCTAGTCATATGAATAAATCCATGTTAATTAGCTGATGATCCAATCTGATCAACAACATCTGCAAAACACTGCATTTATCCTAATACGCCTGAGCTGGGTAAAAGAAAAACCTGAGCTTTTAGTTCAACAGACGCAAAGAAATTTGTATTCAAATTTATCAGCTAACATTTTCCCCCAATGGATCAAAGTTTACAGACACACTACAAATTGCCTGTAAAGTTCCTTAGCAGGATACAGGTTAAAGCACATGTAATGTTTATTCTGTGCACTGTTAACCCAGCATGAGCCTGGTACAACAAATGCCAAAGGAGCTTTGTGGTAGGAGCCCACCTTGAAAAAGAACAGGCCAAATAATCTACAAACCTCTAAGATTATAGGCTGTTCACATTAAATCTGTTTTACATACATCCTACCTTAATGACTCCTGACCCAACCTATTTGAAAGTGGAGAAATTATCAGATGATTGGTAACTCTTCTAAAATTTAAAATATAATAAGCAGTTTTCCACATCTGGTCCTTCATAACACAGGCTGGAGGGCTATAGAATGAGAGCTGGGAAAATCTGCAGATGAGGACTTTGAAAGCAGCTGCTGAGGCAAGTCAGGTGGAAAAAGAAGAAAGGGAGGAGGTGACAGGCTGACAACACTGACGGTTCTACTTCCACAACACTAAATCTCCCTTAGAAGGGCCAAGCCTCTTTCCCAGGTATTACAGATACAAAATTAGAGTGTTGAGATATATTTTTAACTTCCAGCAAGTAACAAATTTTGTGGACTTCTCACAAATAGACACTTCACTGTGCCTAGCCATGGAAAGAAAATGGAGGTGCAGAAACCCTCAATGCACATTAATACAGCTGAGGTCCATCGCTAATTACACAAACACGTGTGTCACAGAAACTCTTTTTTTATAACCTGTCACTTTCATTAAGTGGCATTATTTTTAAATATAATTGTCTATGTCTATGGGATTTACAAGGCTCTGTTTGTAATTAGGAACTGGACATTTTAAAACAGGGAAGGAGGCATCAGTAATATGATAATGGGGAAAGCCAAAGCATGTCAATGATTGATCTAGCTCTCTGTTAGAAAATATGCTTAAGGTTACCCAATCTTAAACAGAAAACAAACAGATGCATATCAGTAGTAAATTTTCTGGCACCTTGATGTCATTTCTGTCTCCTTGTAGTAAAATCAGTATTATTTTACCCATGAACATCAGTCTTCCTGTGAGCCTTAAATCGGAAGCCCACTTCTCCACAGTCTTGACATATTTCGTCTTTGCTCTCATGTGATCTAAGTGCAAAAGAGTTAGCCACACTCCCTCATCCACAGTGGTGCTGTTTGGGAAAGTATACTTTTCTGGGCCACTTCCGGTTTCCGGCTGGTTGAGGATATGCCTGAGATGCTGCTGGATCCAAAGAACCAGCTCGTGAACCATCGGTTCTGGAGGCAGGTTCTGTGCTTGTTGCAGTAACTTCTCTTTCACAGTTACACACTGGACTCTGGTCAGATGTGCAGAGTTAACTGAGACACCAGGGAGACACGAAGGGTAATTGACCGGTAAATGGAACACCAACTCTAAGGGTATATCCGCATCCACAAGTCCTTGGGCTTTTGTGTGAATTCTGAACACAGTCCCATCTGTCTCTGGAAGACATCCAGAAATAATCATTAGCTGTACATAATTCAACCTCAGTGGAATACTAATAAGTTAAAATTCCCCTCTCAAATGTCAATTCATTTCTCATAGTTATTTCATGAAGAGACATACAATACTAAGAAAGCCACGACTTTATAGATTATTTCCTCTGGTCATAACAACAAGAACTCATGTATTCAGGAATAAAACCACTCAAACTTACTTGAAATTTATACCTTTTTTTACACATTTTTGCCAAATTACCAAAAAAAGTATTTGTATCATACATTTTTTCCAATGACATTTCACTGATAATTATGAAGCTAATGAACTCTTGAGTGTTAAAAAGAATAGTCCCTCTGTATATAAAATCAGCAATTAAGGGCAGTTGGTCCCAAGGTTCTATACTAAATCCACAGATGGTGGATTGTGGTAAGTCACACTGGAATCCTGGATGGCTGCAGGGTTCCAGAGAAGCTGATGTGCCTGTGTGACAGCGACGCCTGGACTCGCTCTTCTGACTTCAAATACATTAGTATCAGTGTAAAAGTGAAGGTAGCAGGATGAACTGAAATTGAGTGGACATCAATTCAGCCTCCTCTGGCTCCCTCAGAGGGAGGGAAGCACACGGCCATGAGAAGAAAAATCCTGTTCTCTTTCAGATTTGCTCGGCTTCACCCCTCTGATGTGTTCCACATCACTTCACCCACTTTTCAGAAAGTTGATAAAACGTCAGGCCGATTCTGCAGGGGGCAGAAGCGCACTGAGCAGAAGAGCGGAGAACAGAACCAGATGCAAATGAATCTCTTTGAGGCCAACTTGCTTCTCGACCTCCTTCTTTCCATGTGCCCTGATTTTATTCCTGTTCATCAAGGAAGCAGCCAAATCTTTCTCATTTTCATACCTGGATTCCTCCTTAACAGCTTCAACAACCAAAACCTGAACGTATCTCCATTTTAAAGAACCCAACAACATTCAAACTGCTTCCCAGCCATCTGATTCTGTGCATATAAAAGCACTGTTACACACTGATTCATTTAAAACCAAGCACAGCTGTCATAGAGATTTTCTTTAATAGATATCACCATCAGCTAAAAGGAACTGCTATTCCTGGTCATCATCCAGAACACAGGCAACAACCATCCCAAAGGTTGTATTATCATAACTTAGGTTTATTTTATACATGCAGGGCTGGAGGGAAGGCTTAGCAGTTGAGACATCTGCCTGCAAAGCCAAAGGACTCAGGTTTCCCAGGACCCACGTAAGCCACATACACAAGCTGGCGCATGAATCTGGAGTTCGTTTGCAGTGGCTAGAGGCCCCAGCGTCCCCATTCTCTTTCCCTCCCCCTCTTTCCCCTCTCTCTCCCTCTCTCTCTCTCTCTCTCCATATATATATATATATATCTGCCTCTTTCTCTTGCTCACAAATAAATAAATAATATTTTATACATGTAATAGACTGTACAAAGAAACCCTTTTTAAAATTTATTTATTTGAGAGAGAGAAAGAGGCAGATAGAGAGAGAATGGTTGTGCCAGAGCCTCTAGCCACTACAAATGAACTCTGGACACATGTGCCACTTTGTGCATCGGGCTTATGTAGGCACTGGAGAATCAAACCGGGATCCTTTGACTTTGCAGGGAAACGCCTTAACTGCTAAGCCATCTCTCCTGCCCAAGAAGGAGGTATAACTTTTAAAGATCCTCACCCACTAGTTATTCAACCAACATTCACTAAGCACATGCCAAACACCAGGCACTGGACTGTCCCTAGGGGCACAGAGTGGGTAAGATACATAAACCAGGGATTCTGAACATGACATGAAGGGTGGACACAGTCAACAAGAACTCCCTGGACTTCTGCACCCAGAGTCCTTATTACTTACAATACGCATACATACAGTATATAGAAATATCAGTGTGTGTGTTCTCCACGATCTAGAAACTGAATGTCTTTGGAACAAAGGGCTGAAGGAACTTTGCATAACAGACTTGGAACTGGAGAGACTTTCCTTCTGGGTCAGGAAGTAGATTTGTTTCCTGACCAGTATAATAAAGAAAACATGTTCCTTCAGAACAAATGTTAACAGAATTGCTAGTAACTCATAAGATGAGAGGGTTTGTATTTTATAATTAATTTTAACTAATATATGAAAACATTAAAAACTGTACACATTTCTGTGATATTTCATGCAGTATTCAGATACATGTATATACAGAGGGTGTGGTGTTTAAAACTGGGCAAACTTATCCATCTCTAGACTCAGCTGTGACAAAGATCCACAATGTCCACATATCTGTCTCTACCCACCTCTACACCATCCTGTGGAATATGGTTTGATGGACAATGATCACAGGCTCATGTGTTTGAACATGTGGTCTCCAACTGGTGGATAGAGGAGGTGAGAGGCTGTGAGGCCTTTGGGAGATGGGACCTGCTGTAAGAACCAGATCTCTGAAGATGGGCTTGAAGATACACAGCCTTGCTCAGCTGCCTGTCCAGGCACTGCTTCCGGACATGCCCGGATGCGAGCAAGCAGCCTCATACTGCCATAGCTAAGACCCTCTCCTGTGGCCATGCCTTCCCCACCAAGATGGCCTGAATCTGTGAGCCAAAATAAACTCTTCTTCCCTGAAGTTGCCTCTTAAGAGGTACTTAGTCACAGCAATGAGAAAAGTATAACTCATATACCATCAGGTGTGAGATAAAGAGAATCAATATGAACATGTTGCATGCTATGTGGTAAGCAGTACTCTCTAACCCCATTTAGGCATGCTGTTTCCTTAGTGCCAGCGCTATGGAGGTTGCCAGGGGCCCAGCAGTGGTGGTTGCTACTGCTTAGGAACTGCTCAACCACTTGACAATAAATACTTTTTTTAACCAGCTTGCTCTCTCCTTTTCATTTTTTAGAAAGAAGTATCACAGCAAACCTCCCATCCCTAACCTTCTACTCTAGTCATTAGAACTTCTTGTGCTGATGGTGTCTAACCCACTCTCTCACATTTCTTTGTCTCACAAAACACTGGTCATTTCCTTGTTTCATATATATATATATAAATATATATATATATATATGTCCAGTGCTACCATTTCTCAACTGAAGCTTCAGACCTGTGTTTTTCTAGCCCTTCATTTTCTGTCTTCACAAAATAGAATTCTCGCTACCTGCATCCATTTTCTCATAAGTCACTTGCAACATAACTACGTGTGCACAGTGACTTCTAACGTCCCTTCTCTCTTCAGTTCTGCATTCAAACAGTGCCCACGACCTCCAAAATGCTACTGTAAAGGAAGGAAAGGAATTCTGAGGGTCTGGGCTTCTCAAATAAGAACAGGTGGAAGAGAATCAGAGCAAGACACTTGACATTCTGCTCCCACCACCACAGACAAGTGCATGGCGCATTACATGGGTACATACATGCACATGAATCACATATGCTACACACACACATACACATGCACACACACAAAGCCCATCCAAACAAAGGGAGGAGGATTTACAATAAACTTGTAAATGGTAGTTATACAGTGCATACATCCTTCATACATGCAGTATGTTGACTAACAAACCCTAGGATGTACATACCCTGTTCCCCTGAAGCTGGGAATATATCAGCTTACGTAGCAAAGGGCCTTTGCAGACATGAATGAGGATACTGTGATGGGGAAGTTGTCCTGGATTACCCAGATGGCCTTAAATGCCAGCCCAAGTGCCCTTAAATGGGAAGGGAGGAGACTTCACCCCAGAAGAAGGCGATGCACCCACTGAATCAAGACACTGTGCAAGGGCTTTGATGATGGAGGACAAGGCCTTCAGCCAAAGGACAGGAGGTGCATAGCAATGAAAAGCAAACTGGGGCTCTGCGAGAGAGAGGCCCTGCCAACAAGCTGATTTCAGCCCAGTGAAACTGATCCTCTAGAACTTTAAAATTCAATCGGTATTGTTTTAAGACATCCCATCTGTGGTTATTTGTTGCAGGGGCCACAGGAAGCTCTCCCAGAATCTGTGAGTTCTCCAATCTTGGCCATGTAAACACCCACAGGTTCCAGCCCAGTGCAGTGACAGATGACCCAGCCTGGGGCAAGTCGTGAGTAGCTATCGTGCTGTTAGGCAGATCCTTACCAATTGTCATTTTCTGGTCCTTGTCAGCACACAGAACACCAATGGAGAAGAAACACTAGCTTTCACTTTAGGGAACTGTGAAGCTACTAGTCACGTGTTCAGAAACCTGCGTTGATGCTTTTAATCATTAGAAAGGATTAGCATTCTTCCAATTGATCCACCCCACGAATCTCTGCCTCACACACACTCTGTGGCTGCAAAGTGACACCATACAAAATGACGCTATCACTAAAGAAAATGAAAAGCCCAACAACGCACCCCATTCTGCTGATATTTAATGTGGCGAAAAAAAATCATACAATCTTTTTAAAAACTCATTTTCTCCCTAAAACTCTCATGTATCTTCTCCTTTCATTTCTCATCTGCCTTAGTTTCTAAAAGCAATTACACAGGCTCCTTTTTACCCGAGAACTTTTTATATATCTCATTCACTCCAAGTCTCATCTTTTTGTTTTATATTTTTACCTAATTAAAAAAAAACAAAATTTCTCTGCTCTAAGGTTATTATCTCTTTTGAGGTTATTCAAGGTTATTAACACCTTAGCAATCGAACGGATAACACATAACTAAGTGTACATCTAATGCTAATCTTTGCCCCTGCCCTCCCCCTCCAAAAGAAAACCTGGGTTATTAACTTACAAACTCACCATTCTCAATAAACACTTGTGCTCTAGAGAAGTAATGGTTGCCCTAGCAAAGTAAAATTGTCCAAAGCCTCAAGACTGCCTTCATCTATCTAAACACCCTACCAAGAGATGTTGGCTTTGCCCTCTGGTTTAAGGTCATATACATATTCACTAGTTCTTTCTTATAAAAGCCACTAACTCTGCCCCTAGAGCAGGAAATGTATTGACCCCATAACTAAAACACAAACGAAACGGGCTCACCCTTACCCTTCCTAGCCATGCATGGCAGTGCACATTTGTAATGACAGCACTCAACAGGTTGAGGCATTCTCTATCTCTCTCTCTCTCTCTCTCTCTGCTTGCAAAAAAAAAAAAAAAAAAAAAAAAAAACAGGTTGAGGCAAAAAAATGTTGAATTTGAGGTCAGATAGACCTTGTATCAAAACACCATGAATTTAACCCAACCTTACCCTGTCTCACAAACACATGAAAGAAATCATATTCCTAACCATGCCCAGGACAATAGAAATTCAAACCAAAGAAACCAAACTAGACCCCAAATTCCCTTCTAATGCTATTGGGAAAGTTTCTCTCCACTTGGTAGCCTACACACAACAGAAACTACATCAATGCAGTGCATCATAGTGGCCCTGAAAAGATAAGCAAAATATAACAGGATGATCTTCAGGATTCACTTATAACCCACACGCATGCACACCCGCACACACACCACACACATACACACATTAAAAATCACTCAGAACTAGAGAGATGGCTCAGCGGTTGAAGGCACTTGCTT
This sequence comes from Orientallactaga sibirica, assembly GCA_036365145.1. NCBI lineage: Eukaryota > Metazoa > Chordata > Mammalia > Rodentia > Dipodidae > Orientallactaga > Orientallactaga sibirica. The sequence continues at coordinate 7,151,765 of JAEOAD010000027.1, forward strand.
ACAAAGCCTGACAAACCAGGTTCAAGTCCCCAGAATCTATGTAAAGCTAGATGCACAAAGTGGTGCATGTGTCTAGAGTTTGTGTGTAGTGGCAAGCAGCCCTGGCGTGCCCATTCATTCCCATTCATTCTCAGTCTCTCCTCAACCTTGAAAATAAATAAGTAACATTTAAAAAAAGAAATTGGAGCCGGGCGTGGTGGCGCACGCGTTTAATCCCAGCACTCGGGAGGCAGAGGTAGGAGGATCGCCAAGAGTTCAAGGCCACCCTGAGACTACATAGTTAATTCCAGGTCAGCCTGGGCCAGAGTGAGACCCTACCTTGCAAAACCAAAAAAAAAAAAAAAAAAAAAAAAAAGAAAGAAATTGGGCTACAGAGATGGCTTAGAGATTAAGACACTTGTCTGCAAAGCCCAAGGACCTAGGTTCAACTCTCCAGGTCCCACGTAAAGCCAGACATACAAAGTGACACAAGTGCACAAGGTCGCACATGTGCACAAGGTGGCACATGCATCTGGAGTTCGATTGCAGTGGCTGTCTGAGACCTCTCTTTCAAAGAGAAAAATTTAAAGAACTAATCATGCATTGGAGAGACGGCTGCTGGTTGAGGCGCTTGCTTACAAGCCTGACAGCTGACGTTTGAGTCCCCAGCACCCACATAAAGCCAGATGCTCAAAGTGGTGCATGCATCTGGAGTTTGTTTGCAGCGGCAAGAGGCCCTGATGTGCCCATTTTCTGTCTTTTTTTTTTTTTTTGAAAAAGGAAATCACCGGCATACCATATACAGCTTAAATTCCCTGTACTTGCTTATTGTTATTACTATTACTACTTGCAGCTTTTACATGTACTCAGACTGTGCAGAAAACCACTAGAAAGCTTCTAGCACTGTCTTCATACTTCATGTAACAGGATTTTCTTTCATCTTACTCCCAGGCATCTCAACACAAATACATACATGCTTATTTTATGCTTCAGCTTGACTTTCATGCATTTTTAGAATGTGATTATAGAAGAAAATAAAAGTACAAGTGTCAGTTCCTATCCTTTGGAAGTGACGTATGAGGCCGAGTCATACCGAGGTGAGCAGTTCTGACAGTCAGTAGGCAATACCTGACTCAGTGTGTTACTGTAGTAACATTTCTGCAAGCAAGTGCAACCCAATCTGAACACCAGATTACTGTGTCAGCTACTTTCTCACTGCTGGGGAAAATCTCCATTCAGAAGCTGCTTGTTGAAGGAAAGGGGGTTAATTTGGCTTATAGTAGAGTCCATCATGGCAGAGAAAACGTGGCTGGAGCAGGACGCCAGCATCGCATCATCATGTCAGCAGAGAGGAAGGGAGACAGGCAGAGGAAGAGAGAGAGGGGCCTGGCTGGAACATACCCCACCAGTAACACACTTCTGCCAGCAAGCCTCCACCTCCTAAAGGTTCCACAGCCTTCCCACACAGTACCACCAACTGGGGATTAAGTACTGAAACACATGAGCCTATGGGGTTATTTTACATTTAAACCACCATAATCAACAATAAAATGCAAAAACTGGGGCTGGAGAGATGGCTTAGCAGTTAAGGCACTTGCCTGCAAAGCCAAAGAACCCAGGTTTGATTCCCCAGGACCCACATAAGCCAGATGTACAAGGTGGTGCATGCATGTGGAGTTCGTTTGCATCAGCTGAAGGCCCTGGCACACCCATTTTCTTTTTCTCTATCTGTCCCCCTCAAATAAATAAAATACAAAAACTTACTGCGAGACTACTATGAAAATAAATCAGGTGGTGTTAAGTTCATATACCTCCCATTTTATAAATTTTTACATATGTATGTGTGATTGATATGCACACATGTGTGGGTGCTTATGGTACCTGTGTGCAAGTGACTGTGGAGGCCAGAGATTGACATAGGGTATCTTCCTCAGTTGCTCTCCACTGAGCCCAGAGCTCACTAATTCAGGTAGCCAGCCTAAACCCTGGGGACCCTCTTTTCTCTGCCTCCCCAACACTGGGATTATAAGCATGCACTGCCACACCTAGCTTTTTCATGGGTGCTGGGGATCCAAACGCAGGCCCTTATTCTTACACAGCAAGCACTCTACCCACTAAATCATCTCTCCTTCACCCCATCTCCGTTTTAAAACTTTTTGCTTTGAGGTGATTTCCAAAACTACAACTCCAGTAATAATGAGCATTAACCACAGCAATTCACTCTCTATGACTCCACCAGGAAACTGAAGATATATAATAACACCAAGGGTGGAGCGATAGTTTAGCAGTTAAAGCACTTGCCTACGAAGCCTAAGGACCCAAGTTCCATTCCTCAGTACCCATGTATGCCAGACACACAAGGTGGCCCATGCGTCTGGAGTTTGTTTGCAGAGGCTATAGGCCCTGGCACACCCATTCTCACACACTCTCTCTCTCTCATCGCTCTCAAATAAATCAAACATTTTTTTAAAAAGAAAACAATACCAGCCTCACCTGTCTCAGGAGGGCACACACGCATTCAGGAAGAATGTACCTCCATCAGGGTTGCTCTGAACACAAGTCAGATCCCATCCCTGTGTTTTTGTGGGGCTGTTCCATGATCTCTTTGTGCACACTTCTCTTTGCTCTCTAGGAACCAGCTTTCTGAGACGCCCAGCTCTGTGGAGGAGCAGGACGCAGTCCACACACTGTGGAGCTTGGCAGTTATTTAACCAGTCTGAGCATCAGTGACCTTTTGGGCAGAATATAGCCAAGAATGACTCTTATCCAGAAAGATGCACAGAAGCATCAGGAAGGTGCCAGGGGACATTAAATCTGGCATGTAAACTGAACACATGGGATAGGGCTGGACAGAATGTCCCTGATCCTCATCTCTCTCTCATAGCCAAGAGTGTGGGTGTTTATATAATGTGTACCCCTAAGAGACAGTTACAGCTGGTGCCTCTTGCCATGAACTTAGTGTAACAGAGGCCAAAATACAAAGAGTCCCTAAAATTCTTAGAATAAATTAACACATAACCAGAGCCCAATTCTTCCACCTCTTGGATGAAGTTCTTCAATTTTAGACCTTGAGAGTCGACTGTTGAACTAGCGGTCAGTTTTCTCAGTAGGCTCCTCCTCAGAAATACACATCCTTTGCAATGTTCTAATTCCAGCGGACAACAGAGAGGAGCTGATTTGCCTGAAGCCAGGAAGGAAATGATGGGGTTCAGAGTGGGTGACTGTGAGAGTGGTTGCTAGACAGCCTGCTGCCTATTTCCTATGCTCTGACAAAGTCCTTACCTTACCCTGAATTCCCAGCTGTAAGCATCAAACATCCCGACTTCAATCACTGAATTGTTCTACTCTCCAATGAACCTTTCAGCAACAAAATGTCCTAAGTTGTTACACTGAATTCTTTTATAATTCAATTACTTATTGATGCCAGAACACTGAATTAAATTAATTAGGAGGCATGGCTTGAAAGTCATGCTCAATTTAACAGCAGATAAAGGGCCCAGTGTTCTCAATATTAAGAAATGGTTCCTGGGGCTGAAGGGATGGCTTAGTGGTTAAAGCACTTGCCTTCAGAGCCTAAGGACCCAGGTTCAATTCCCCAGGACCCACTTAAGCCAGATGCACAAGGTGGCACATGCGTCTGGAGTTCATTTGCAGTGGCTGGAGGCCCTGGTGCCCATTCTCTCTCTCTCTCTCTCTCTCTCTCTCTCTCTATATCTATATATATATATATATATATATATATATATATATATATATATATATATATATTCATACATACATAATCTGCCTCTTCCTCTCTTGCTCTCTCACCCTTTCTCTCTCAAATAAATAAATAATTTTTTTTGAATGGAAGAAATGGTTCTCTATTTCCACACTTATTTTGGGGGGTTTTCCTGACCCATCAGCCAAGTATTTAGTGAATTCATAACCTAGACCACTTCCACTTCTTCAAGGTGTGATGGAACATCACAGATTCATTTTTCCACATATCCCGAACTGAGCCATCATAAAGGAATTCAGAAAAGTTAACGATCCCTTTAAATAGCTGCCTCAGGCAGAAATAAATTATCAATAAAAAGCAGTGGAGAGAGACAGGGAGATGGTGACAAATTAGGAATGTCCAATAAGAACAGGGTGACAACGCTGAAAGTAAATCCTTCCTTGAAAATGGATTCTCAGGAAGTTTCAAAATGATCCACGGTAGGGGTACGCACTAAAATAAAGCAGCTCCATTTTCCAGAAGGTTCATAAGCGCCTGAAACCTCACAGGGTTCCAGGAATGTGTAGATGGATGAATGCAGTGAAAGAAGAGACGCAAAGAAGCCAGCTCCCACTGTGGGTGAATAACTCACCACATGCAAACAGTGAAGTTCCCTTCCTGCTCAAGTGCAAACCTTTTAGATTACCTTCTTAAAGGTCAAACACCTTACGGTCAGAATGTCAAGTTCAGTAGCCGTTACACAATACGAGGGTAAATCCAACTACCCTTGAACTAAGTAAAAACGGAGATGATCTGCATCAGTAAGACACTCTCGGTAAGGGTAATTAGTAGGCAAGATCGAAACAGAGGAAGTTTTTGCTATTACCAAAAAAATAATATAATAATATAATATAATATAATATAATATAATATAATATAATATAATATAATATAAATAAAATCAGAGGGCACGCTCTCCAGGAGGGGCCCCCTAAGCCCCCTCGCTCCGAGCGTCCAGCAGGAGGAACGAGAAAAGCATCAATTCGGAAATCCTAAGGCAGGAATTTCGGACGTGGCTCTGCAAACCCTTCCCGACAGCCGGACGGTGCGTAAAGCCCTCCTCGGTCCCCACCGCGGGCGGGCGCGGCGCGGGGAGGTTCACCTGAGCGGCTCAGCACGGCCCACTCGCCCGGCCCGCAGAAGATCGCGGCCAGCGCCGACAGCTCCTCCCGCACGGCCTCGGCCATATCCGCTCGGCAGCCAGGACCGCGCGCCTCCTCTTCCGCCGCCCGGGCCTGCGCGGGCCGAGCACGGCGAGCCTGTGGCCACTGGGGGGCGCACGAGCCCCAGCGACCCGGCGGGACGCGGCGCGGCGGGGCGGGGCGGGGCGGGGCGGGGCGGGGCGGGGCGGGGCGGGGCGGGACGAGCAGGGAGGACGGGGCGGGACGAGGGACTAAAAGCTCCGCCCAGGCGCTCCATTTGGGAGCCACAGACTCTAGTGTTGAGTTCAAAGGCAGCCGATCAGTCAGTCTTCGCCACAGATGACCTGCCCAGCACCCCTGCTACCTGAGTTGCTGAGGGAGGACTCCCTGCAACGCCACAAGGGGTGCTCTTGTAACTTACAAGTTTCTTTCATCTTCTCCGTCCCAGCCAAACAAGGTCAACTTGCATGGCTTCTTGAACTGTGGCCCACGTCCCACCATGAAACCAAACAGACAACATCTCCTCCCTTGTGTAGCTGTTCGGGACCCTGGCGGTCAGGAAAGCCCAGAAAAAGGCCCGAGTTGGTCATGACCTCGAGGGTGCTGAACTGGTCACTGGCTCGGGCATTGTGGACAAGGCGCAGATGGTGTGAGTTCTTTCCCAGAAAGGGAGAGTGGAGGAGGAGCGTGTCATCACTGTCCCCTCCGGTTTTTCCTGCCTTCAAAGACCTGTGCTGAGAGTCCTCGGTGACTGGGGCCATGATCTAAGACCATAAACCTATTCAGTGCATACAACACAATGCGTCTGTTGCCCTTGTAACTCCTGAACTTTAATGATAAAATAATCGTCTTTGAATCTTGACCTAAGCTCAAATTTAGGTGGGCACAGTGCCTCCTGTCATTGCCTCCAGACAAAGTCTGAATAAGCCTGACTGACTTTAGGACTGAATCCATGTTACTATCACCACCATCAGTGCCCCTGCTGCTAAAAAAGGAATTGGTGACAGAAAAATATATTGGCTTCCAGGAACAGAAAGGAAATCTGACAAGACACACACAGGAGAAGAAAAGCTTCTTGAAGGATGTCATAAGATTTCAGTGACCCCCAAGCAATTAGGAGCCCTGCCATGCACGTCACTGGAAAGACAAAGCTCTGCTTAAATTCATAATTACCTATAATGTGGCCAATTTGTTTTTAAAAAAAGAAAAAGGTTTCATAACAGCAGCAGTTCAGTGGGTTCATGATTAACTGCTAAAGAGATATGGAGAAAAGAATAAATTTTCCATTTAAAATACCACGAAGATATGATTGTAGTTTGAAGTCCAATGTTACTGTTATTTGTTAAAGATGATCTACACAATAAATTGGATCGTGTTCATCCTATTTTTAATTTTCTAAATCCAGTATGTGGTATGAGTGAAATGATATGAACAGCATGATTACAGCTGTCAGGCAGTCGCTGGAGCCTGCTGTCAGCAAGGGGTCCATGAAATTGATGTGGAGTATGGCAATCTATTACTGTATTTAAAATTTTCTAGTCAATAGGTTTTTTCTTTGCTTTTCCTTTCTCCGTTGATTTCTTAACCTGCTTTTCATACTTCATTTAGCATGTTTAAATAAAAAGTCAATGTGAATGTCTTTTAAATTGACACTACCGTAAGACACTGAAGTCCCATGAATAAGTTTCTGCACTCTGACATTTACAAGTAACCATCACAGAAACAGCATAATGTCAGCTTGATATTTCTCACACTATGAAAATATCAGCTACATGGCAGATCTTAGAGTCTGCCTTAATGTAATAAATTTTCTTCAAGTCACAGGCTACTGAAAATTCTAAATATTTAAATCTAGAATGTCTACTGTTAAAAGTACTTTCCATCTCTATACCCCCATAACTACAAATATGCACAGCAGTATATGGTTGGGTAAACCACTATTATTTTTCCAGAATGGATAAGAGTTTGAGCCCTTTCAGATCTAGTTGAAACCACTCATCCAGAAGATAATGTGAATGGGTACTTTTTTGTTGTTGTTTGTTTGTTTTTGTTTTTTTGAGGTAGGCTCTCTCTCTCTAGCCCAGGCTGACCTGTAATTCACTATGTAGTCTGAGGCTGGGCTTGAACTCAGCAATCCTCTTACCTCTGCCTCCTGAGTGCTGGGATTAAAAGCTGCTCCACCATGCTTGGCTAATAGGTAGTTCTTTTAACTTTCCCAGAACTCATTATTTCAAGTGCAATATATAAACTTAAAGACTCAGCTCAGAAATCTTAATTCAATACCTACTTGAACAAGGAGATGACAAATACAGAATTTGAAGAATATTTGAAGAGATTAAATGCTAATATCATGTACAGAAAGCTGAAGAACTTAACAGTAGATGTTATAAGGAAAATTGTGACATGAGAAAAGTAAAACACTTTCAAGAGCCACAATGAGGTAGACTGGGTGTGTGCCTCAATGGTAGAGCATTTGCTTAGCCAGTACAAGGTCCTGGGTTCAATCCCCATCACCTAAAAAGGGGGAAGGGTACACTGAATGCCAACTTCCTAAGTAAACCTAAAGTCTAAGAATTTATGTTACTAGTTTTGTGAAAAGAGTTCCTACACTTATTCATTTCTCTGAAAGTTCTTGGGCACTCTGTGACTTAACAAGCTAGTTGTTAAGATATAGAGATGAGCCATGCATGGTGGCGCAAACCTTCTGGGAGGTCAAGGTGGGAGGATTGCCTTGTGTTTGAGGACAGCCTGGGGCTACACAGATGAAAGCTTCAAAGGCCTCAGACCTCTATCTAAACAAGTAAATACTGCATGCAGCCATCACAGATTCTTTCACCATACTGAGGGTACAGGAACAACCACATCTCTTTAACCAAGTGAAGTGCAACATCACAATATAGGTGAATGCACAGGAGGCAGAAAGCTCCATGCATCTCCCACCACTTATCAGAGGAAAAATAATTCTGTAATGTTCAAGAACATAATAGCCCTCTACAAGTACACAAATTCAGGATTGTTCATTGATCTTAGTTCGTTTTGCTTTGTTACAGGGTACAAGTTACAAAATTACTTCTCACCATGATGGTAAAATAAACACCATTAAATTCTGTGACAATTTAACTGGAACTAGTGTGATCATAATGCTGTCGGGAAAGACATCCACATAATACGGACTGTCTCCAAACATTGGTCACTGTCTGCCTGTGTTTGATGTGCACCTCTCTCTCTCTCTTTCTCTCTCTCTCTCTCTCTCTCTCTGCGTGTCTGTGTGTGTGTGTGAGAGAGAGAGAGAGAGATTCTTAAGCACAAGTTGTATCTAAACAGTTCCAGGTTGTTTTATGGGAAACCAATGGCAAGGGCAAGGTTCACCTCACGGACAGTTCTGTGTTGATCAAAGTTATACAAACAAGGTTTTGTTATCATTGGGGTTTTAGCGTTTGTCTGATTAAAATAACATCTGCTGGCCATGGTATTCATGACGTCACAGTGGCTAATGCTACCTACAAAAGACTTGCATAATAAAAGGGAAAAACGATAACAACAAAATGGAAGACAAACTAGTAGGAAAGAAGAGATTCAGTGGAGGGGGATTGAGTAGGAAGAAAAGAAAGGGTAGTGGGAGGGAATTATGATCATGATATACTGTCTATATGCATGGAAGTTGTCAATCAAAAGTTTAAAAGTAGGGCTGGAGAGATGGCTCAGCAGTTAAGGCACTTGCCTACAGTTCTAACAACCTAGGAATGATTACCCAACACCCAGATAAAGCCAGATGTACATAGTGGCACATGTATCTGGAATTCATTTGCAGTGGCTGGAGACCCTGGCATGCCCATTCTCTCTGTCTGTCTCTCTTATCTCTATCTCTTTGTGCTTGCAAATAAAGAAATAAAAATATTTTTAAGTTTCATTTTATTGACAACTTCCATAATTATAGACAATGAACCATAATAACTCCCTCCTTGCTCACTTTCCCCTTCACAGCTCCACTCTCCATCATCTCCTCTCCCCCTTTCAATTAGTCTCTCTTTCATTTTGATGTCATCATTTTTTCCTCCTATTATGAAGGTCTTGTGTACATAGTACCAGGCACTGGGAGGTCATGGATATCCAGGCCATTTTGTGTCTTGAAGAGTGCATGGTAGGGAGTCCTACCCTTCCTTTGGCTCTTACATTATTTCCGCCACCTCTTCCACAATGGATCTGAAGCCTTGGAAGGTGTGATAGAGGTGTTTCAGTGCTGAGCACTCCTCTGTCACTTCTCAGCACTATGGTGCCTTTTGAGTCATCCCAGAGGTCACTGCCATCTGAAAAGAGAAGCTTCTCTAACCAAAAGTGAGAGTGGCATTAATATATAGGTAAGAACATTAAGAGAAGTGTTTACCAGACAGTTTGGTGAGCATAATGTATACACTTAGCCAGACACCAGCAGCCATTTCTATCCTAGGGCTCATGACTACCCCTATCATAGGCTTTCAGTATCAGGGATGTATTCCCTCCCATGAAGCTGGCCTCCAGTCCAATTAGACAGTGGTTGGTTTCCCCCATAGCAGACATGCCAATATTGCACCTGTTAGCTGATTTGGCCAGGTTAGCCAAACTTAAGGCTTGCAGTGTCCACTGTTATTTATTTCCACTGATGATTTCTCTCTTTCCCATGGAGCTGAGTGCAGCATAGCTTTTTCCAGCTTTCTATCAGCTGGTCTACAGGGAGGAGGCTTTCAGCTCAGCTCCACCAGATTTTTCAGTGACCCTACAGCCCAAGCATGTGGAGTCTTCAGCAATAGGGTCTTACCATCTATTCCTGGTGGGAAACTAAGAGCCTTATCAATGGCCTGTAATGTTTTGGGGGGCATCAGGGACCTCCCTGGCCAACAACTCACAGGAAGGTATCCCATCCCTGGCACAGAAATTTTTCCAGTAACAATCTATGGCTTCTGGGTGCACTATTGTCCAAAAAAGTAGGTTTCCATACAGCTTATACTCTCTTGAATATTGATTAGCCTTCCCCTTCCTTTACTCAATCTCTTCCCCTGACCTCACTTAGGCCTTCCCTGCCCCACCCCAGTAATCTATTCATCTACTTACATATATACAATACCATCCCTTTAAGTCTTCCCTTCTCCTCCCTCCTTTATAGCCCCTTCCAAGCTTGCTGGCCTCTGCTACCAACTTTCATTCCAATTCACATACAAGTCCAATAATTTGTAGCTAGGATCCACATATGAGAGAGAACATGTGACATTTGGCTTTCTGGGCCTGGGTTACCTCACTAAATATAATCCTTTCCAGGTCCATCCATTTCCTTGCATATTTCATAATTTCATTTTTCTTTACTGCTGAGTAGAACTCCATTGTGTAAATGTGCCACATCTTCATTATCCACTCATCAGTTGAGGGACATCTAGGCTGGCTCCATTTCCTAGCTATTGTGAATAGAGTAGCAATAAACATGGTTGAGCAAGTAGTAGTGAAACAAATCCCTAAGATACATGCCTAGGAGTGGTATACCTCAGCCATATGATAAATCTATTTTTACCTGCCTCAGGAACCTCCACACTGATTTCCACAATGTCTATACCAGTTTACACTCCCACCAACAGTGGAGAAGCGTTCCCCATTTTCCACAACCTTGCCAACATTTGTCATTTGTTTTCTTGATGATTGTCATTCTGACGGGAGTGAGATGGAATCTCAGAGGACTTGTAATTTTCACTTCCCTGATGGCTAAGGATGTAGAACATTCTTTAGATGTTTATACATCATCTGTATTTCTTCCTTTTAGAGCTCTCTGTTTAGTTCCATGGCACATTTTTTTATTATTTATTTTGAGAGAGAGAGAAAATAGGTGTGCCAGGGCCTTTAGCTGCTGCAAACAAACTCCAGACATGTGCACTACCTTGTGCACATGAGCAACATTGAGCACTTGCATCACTGTGTGTCTGGTTATGTGGGACCTGGAGATTCAAACATGAGTCCTTAGGCTTTGCAGGCAATTTCTTATTATTTCTTATTATTTAGTTTTATGAGTTCTTTGTATAGTCTGGATATTAATCCTCTGCCAGATATAGAGCTGGCAAAGATTTTCTCCCATTCTGTAGGTTTCCTCTTTACTCTATTTACAGTGTCCTTTGCTGTACAAAAGCTTTGTAATTTTATGAGGTCCCAGTGGTTAATTAGTGGTTTTATTTTGATGTGGATGGCATTAAATGTGCACATTGCTTTTGGTAAGATTGGCATTTTCACAATATTGATTCTTCCAATCCAAGAACATAGGATGTCTTTCCATTGTCTAGTGTCTTTTACAATTTCTCTCTTGAGTGTTTGAAGCTTTCACTGTAGAGATCCTTCACTTCCTTGGTTAGGTTTATTCAAAGCTAATTTTTTTTTTTGATGCAGTTGTGAATGGGAGTGAGTCCCTGATTTCATACTAAGTATGTCTGTTGTTAGAATATAGGAAGGCTACTAATTTCAGTGTGTTTATTTTGTATCCTGCTATGCTGCTAAAAGTGTTTATCTTTCTAATATTTTGCTGGTTGTCTTTAGGATCCTTAATGTATAGAATCATATCACCTGCAAATAACATTAATTTGATCTCTTTATTTCCAATTTGTATTCCTTTTATATGTGTCTCAGGCCTTATTGCTATAGCTAGGACTTCCAGTACTTTATTAAATAAAATTGGGGACAGTGGACACTCTTGTCTTTTCCTGATTTTAGTGGAAAAGCTTCAAGTTTTCCCCCATTTAGTATTATGTTGGCTGTAGGTTTCTCATAAATAGTCTTAATTATGTTGAGATATGTTCCTTCTATTACCAGTTTCTGCAGGGCTTTTATCATGAAGGGATTTTGGATTTTGTCAAATGCCTTTTCTGCATCTATTGAGATGATCATGTGATTTATGTCTTTTAGTCCATTTATATAGTGTATTACACTTGTCAATTTGCAAATGTTGAACCATGTCTGGAAAAAAGCCTACTTGGTCAGGGTGCATTATCTTTTTGATATATTCTTGTATTCTGTTTGCCAATATTTTGTTGAGAATTTTTGCATCTATGTTCAGGGGGGAGATTGGTCTGTAATTTTCTCTTTTTGTTATATCTTTGTCTAATTTTGGTATTAGCATGATGCTGGCTTTGGAGAAGGACTTTGGTAGTGTTTCTTCCTTTTCAATCTTAAGGAAAAGTTTGAGACACATCGGTGTTAGATCTTCTTGTGAAAGTATGGTAAAATTCATGAGTGAATAGATCTGGGCCTGGACTTTTTGTAGTTGGGAGACTTTTATAACTGCTTGGATCTCCATACTTGTTATAGGTCTATTTAAGTGGTTTATCTCATCTTGGTTTAATTTTGGTAGGTAATTCTAAAACAAGGAAATCATTTCTTTCAGATTTTCAAACTTAGTGTATATGTTCTTAAAGTATGTCTTTATGATTTTCTGTATTTTTTTTGTGTGTGTGTCTGTTGTAATGGCGCCTTTGTCAAGTCTAATTTTATTATTTTGTGTCTCTTCTCTCTTTCCTTTGGTCAGATTTGATAAAGGTTTACCAATCCTATTTATCCTTTAAAAAAAAAAAACTCTTTGTTTCTTTGAGTCTTTGTATTATTATTTTTTTGTTTCTATTTCATTAATTTCTGCACTAATCTTTATTATTTCTTCCCATCTACTGATTTTGTTTTGCCTTGCTCTTCTTTTTCCAAGGCCTTAAGATGAAGCATTAAATTGTATACTTGCAACCTTCCTAATTTCTTTATATAGGCACCTAAAGCTATAAAATTCCCTCTTAGGACTGCCTTCATTGTGTCTCAAAGGTTTTGGTATGTTATGTTCTCATTATCATTTGATTCTATGAATTTTTTTAATTTTTTATTTATTTATTAGCAACAGACACAGAGAGAAAGTGGCAGAGAGAGAGGATAGGGAGAGAGAGAGAAAGAGAATGGGTGCACTAGGGCATCCAACCACTGCAAACGAACTCCAGATGCATGTGCCCCCTTGTGCATCTGGCTAATGTGGATCCTGGGGGGAACTGAACTGATTCTATGAATTTTTTTATTTTCTTATTAATTTCTTCATTGAACCATTCATCATCTAGTAGTGTATTGTTTCGTTTTCATGATTTTGTGTATGCTATATAGTTTTTCATGCTGTTGATTTGTAGTTTAATCCCATTGTGATCAGACAGAGTGCAAGGAATTATTTTCATTTTCCTGTATTTATTAACATTTGCTTTGTGTCCTAATATATGGTCGATTTTAGAGAATGTTCCATGTGCTGCTGAAAAGAATGTGTATTCTGTAGCATTTGGATGAAATATTCTGTAGATATCTGTTAGGTCCATTTGTTCTTTGACCTCATTTAATCCAGATGCTTCTCTGTTTATTTTTTTCCAAAATGACCTGTCAAGTGATTAGAGTGGGGTATTGAAGTCACCCACTACAACTGTGTTTGGTGTTGTCTGTGACATTAATTCTAATAGTGTTTGTTTCATGAATTTGGGAGCTCCATGTTAGGTGCATGTATATTTAGAATTGTAATGTCCTCCTGTTGGAGTGTTCCTTTAATCAATATAAAGTGACCTTCTTTATCTTTCCTAACTAATGCTGGTTTGAAGTCTACCCTGTCAGGCATTAGGATAGCAACATCTGCTTGTTTTCTAGGCCCATTTGCTTAAAAAACCCTGTTCTATCCTTTCACCCTAAGATAGTGTCTGTCTTTTATGGAAAGGTAAGTTCTTTGGAGGTAACAAATAGAATGATCCCACATTTTAATCCAGTTTGCAAACCTGTGTTTTTGGTTGGAGCATTGAGGCCATTGATATTGAGATATTATTGAAAGGTGTGCATTTATTCTTACCATTCTTGTTTTGTAGTTTTTCCAGTTTTTCCTTTACTCTCTTGTACTAACTATTATTTGCATATGGTTTATTTTTTCCTGTTTCCTATGTGTGTGATTTTCTTTTTCTTCAGCATGGAGGATGCTTTCAAGTGCTTTTGCAGAGCAGGTTTAGTGTTCATATATTCCTTTAGCCTATTTTTGTTGTGGAATTATTTTTCCTTCAATTTGGATGGATAGCTTTGCAGGATAAAGTCATCTTGGTTGACAGTTGTTATCTTTCAGTATTTGGAATACATCATTCCAAGTCCTTCTGGTTTTAAAGGTTTGTGTTGAGTAATCTGCTGTTCTCCAAATGGGCTTGCCTTTTTATATGACTTGATTTTTCTCTCTAACTGCTTTCAGCATATTGTCTTTGAGTTGTGTGTTTTGTAGTTTAAGTGTAATATGGCAGTGAGAGGTTCTTTCCTGATTTTGTCTGTTTGGTATTCTATAGGCTTCCTGTATCTGTATTGGCATCACTTTCCCTATTTGGGGGAAATTTTCTTCCATGATTTTGTTGAAAATACCTACTGTGCCTTTGGAGCGAAATTCTTCTCCTTCTACTATGCTCTGAATTCTTATGTTTGATCTCTTCATAGTGTCCCAAATATATTGAAATTTCCATTCGTGCCTTCCTATTAGTTTGTCTTTCTCTTTGTTGGACTGTATTAGATCTGCCACCTGATCTTCTAGTTTAGATATTCTGTGCTTTCCTTGATCCAGTCTACTGGTGAGACTTTATACCGAGTTTTCTATTTGACTAACTCTGTTTTTCATTTCTAGTATTTCTTTTTTTTTTTTTAATTTTTTTCATTATTTCTATTTCCTTACAAATTTCTTGTTTTGGCCTCCTTATGTCATTAAGTTGGTTTCTGGGGTTCTTTTGGGATTCCTTCAGGAGTTTATTGTCTTATTTGATTCCTTTGATTTCTTTGAGCATAATCATCTTTGTCAGGTATTTCATCTAAAACAGTCTCACTGGAGGTCATTTCAAATAGATTTATAATTTTTGGTAGAATTGTATTGTCTTGATTGTTTTGTGTTTCTTGTATTATAATGTAGAGATTTTTGCATCTTGAGTTAATTTGATGCTTGGGTTTTCTAATTATCTACACTGTTCTTAGCCATGTAAATCTGACTTAGATAGCTTCGGGTGGGAGTTTAAGGTGCCAGGTGTAGCTCTTATACTCCCACAGTAATAGCAGAAATGCTTCTAGGTGTTGAGATTGCCTGCTATTCAAGTGTTTTTGTAGGCTGGGTGGAGCAAATTACTGGCAAATTCTAAAATTAAACTGAGCAATATACACATTCAATCAAAACCAGCACAGAGTATTTATGCAAGAGTGGGGACAAAAACAAACAGATAATCTAACAAAGCCAAAGTCCCTAATGGGGTCTGTTGCCCCACACCCTTAATTCTGAAGCTGAGAATTCTTATCTGAAATGGGTTCCAGGTCAGTTGGGACCAAGTCAGACCCTTCCCTCAATAATGACAGAAGAAAAAGTCAGTGGCCCTATATATCAGGAAATGACAAAAGAAACAATGGTCAGCACCAAAATACAGCTTCTTTGAGAATGATAAAGCCAACAAAGAATACATCAATCAAAACCTTCCATGACATGGAAGGTGAGATTAGCACTTCCAGTACAGGCCTCTGTACCTGGTTTTGTGTAAGTAGGTCCTGTTACCCTTTGGGATAGCTTCCAGTCTCACCAATGCTGAGTGCTCACCTCAGTCCCTCTCTGTCACACTGTGAACTCAGATAGGCTCCTTGTATCTCTGGATCTGGTGTTCTGATCAACTGTGCTGGATTCCATGTAGCCCAGGGATGGATGAGTTCTCCAGTGGTTCATGGCACTGGCATCTGGGGGTTGGGAGGCTGTGCAGGACGTCTGGAGTGGTAATGAAGCTTCTCAGTGGGTCCCATTTGTTTTCTCCTTCAGCCGCTACTAAGCTGGTCCCTGCTGTCTTCTCCTTCAGGTTTCTTGATGTTGTGAGGAGGCTGGTGTGGGTGGAAATCCTTTCACCTGGTTTTTGCTCCTGCAGCTCTGCACTGGCTGGGCTGGTGCATCGGTTGGGGCCACCAGTGCCTCAGCAGGATTCTGGCTGGATTCCTGCTTGCTAGAAGATCTGTGTCTCTCCTGCTTCTTGCTGTGGTTGATAATTCCTCATACACCTTCACTTTTCAGTAGAAGAGCATATTTTGTTGTTTTCTGTTTATTTCCTCCCTAGGCTGCTTTGATGTGGCTATTATGCCTCCATCTTATCTGAAAGTCTCCTTAAACATTTTTATTGACAACTTCCATAATCATAGATAATAAACCATGATAATTCCCTCCCCTCCCCCACTTCCCCCTTCACAAATCAACACTTCATCATCATATCCCCACCCTCTCTCCATTAGTCTGTCTTTCATTTTTATGTCAACATGTTTTCCTTTTATGAGGGTCTTGTGAAGGTATTGCTAGGCACTGCGAGGTTGTGGATATTGAAGTCAATTTCTGTTTGAAAGATTGCATTGTAAGGAGTCCTACCCTTCCTTTGGCTTTTACATTCTTTCCACCACCTCTTCCACAATGTACCCTGAGCCTTGGAAGGTATGATAGAAATATTTCAGTGCTGAGCACTCCTCTATCACTTTTTCTAAACACTATGGTGCCTTTTGAGTCATCCCAATGGTCACTGCCATCTGAAAAGAGAAGCTTCTCTAACCAGAAGTGAGAGTAGCATTAATATACAGGTATGAACATTAAGAAAAGTGCTTACAGGGCTGGAGAGATGGCTTAGTGGTTAAGGCATTTGCCTGCAAAGCCAAAGGATCCTGGTTTGAATCTCCAGGGCCCACATAGCCAGATGCACAAGGGGGGCACATGCATCTGGAGTTCATTTGCAGTGGCTAGAGGCCCTGGCATGCCCATTCTCCCCCCTCCCCTCTCTCTCCCCCTCTCTCAAATGAATAAATAAATAAAATATATATTTTTTTAAAAAAGAAAGAAAAGTGCGTACAGCGCAGTTTGGTGAGCATAATATATGCAGTTAGCCAGATAAGAACAGGTATTACACTCCTAGGCCTCATAATCTCCCCTACCATAGGTTTTTGATTAGGTTTTCAGCACCAGGCATATATTCCTTCCCATGGAGTAGGCCTCTGGTCCAATTAGAATGGTTGGTTTCCCCAGTAATAGACATGTCACTCTTCTACCCATTGACTCATTTCTCATTTGGCCTGGCTGCCCAAACTTAAGGCTTGTAGTGTCCACTATTTTCACCACTGATGACTTCAGTCTCCCATAGGGCTGAATGCATGCAGCTTTTTCTAGCTATCAGTTGGTCTGCAGAGAGGAAGTTTTCAGCTCAGCTTCATCTTGATTTCTCAGTGATGTTGCACCCCAAGCATGTGGAGTCTTCAGCAATAGTGTCTTACAATCTATATCTTATGGGAAACCAAGTGCCTTGGCAATGGCCTGTAATGTTTTGGGGACATCAGGGACCTCCCTGGCCAACATCTTACTGAAAGGTATCCCATTCCTGGCACTGAAATATTTCTAGTAACAGTCTATGGCTTCTGGGTGTGCCATTATCCAAAAGAGGTTTCCATATGGCTTATTCATAACATCTTGAATTTTGATTAACCCTCCCCCCACCCTTCTTTTACTCAGTCTCTTCCCATGACCTCACATAGACTTTTGCAACCTCAGTAATCTCTTCATCTATTTACATATATACAATACCATCATCTTAATAAAACAACATCTAATACTTAACTTACTATAAATAGATTGTCTATTAATTTTTCATATCTTTATTTATATATTTGCAAGCAGAAAGAAAGAGGGAGAGTGAAAGAGAAAAACAGGGTATGCCAGGGCCTCTTGCTACTGCAAACAAACTCCAGATGTATGTACCACCTTGTGCACCTGGGTTTACGAGGATACTGGGGAATTGAAACAGGGCCATCAGGCTTTGCAAGCAAGCACTTTTAACTGCTGAGCCATCTCTCCAGCCCTCCTTTTTATTAATTATATTGTTCCATTATGTATGATTCATATAGCCAGTTTTTATTATCTAAGGTGGGGTTGGATATTGTATGATGTTTAAAAAAGTGTTTCTCATAAAGGAACTATAAGTGAGCAAACTGCCATTTTAGCAAAATAGATCCTCAGGGGCTGAAATGGAACGAGAATTAGATTAAGGAAGTATAGCTGACTAGAAAGATTTATGTCTGGATTTCCTAAAAGCAAATAAATGAGCAAATAATAGAAGGAAAGAAGATAGGAAGGGAAAGGAAGGTGGAAGGAAGGAAGAAAGGGGAAAATTGAAATGATGATTTTTGAAGCAGAGGAAACCTAACCATGAGTTAGGAATTTGGTGTCAGGTATAGAAGAAATGAAGACTGATTCATCTGTTCTTAAACAATGGAGATGTACAATTATACTCAGCAATAATACGAGGTCTAGGTGGGACTAAATGATCAGTAAGTAAGAATTTAGTCATTTATTCTCTCCACTTGCATGGTTTTTATGTTCTCAGTAATGACAGTTAATTTTCGAAATTACTCAAGAGATAATTTATTTCTTGCAGGTATTTGAGTTTTACAAAACCCCAAGGCTGGGGGGAGACAGAAGCAAAGGAAAGAGGGGAAAAAATAAAAAGAATACCAGGTCGGGAGGGGAGGGAAATATGTGTTTTTTTGTATGTAAGTATAGAAGTTGTCAATAATAATAATAATAAAAAGAATACCAGGTCTATTGAGCAGATAGAGTTGGCAAAGATAACAGGCTCCGAGCTGAAATGTGTAATAGATGTGTAACAGACTTGGGGCTAACTCAAATGGAAAAGCACAAAACCGAAAACATCAGTGGCTTTGACAACATACAAGTGGCTTTGTCTTCCATGCTCCAGTGTGGAAGTAACCCATGTCCAGAGCCACACTCCTGCTTTGTAGCTCTGCCCCCTTGAGTCCTACAGTTCCATTGTGGGCCAGGGTGGCTTGAAGAGTTCCAACCACCCAAGTCCACACCCAGCCAGGAGAACAGGGACCAAACGAATACTTTTCGCAAAATCATAGCTTATGAATGCTCCAGTTTAAAGGGTATCTGAACGATGTCATTTTTAATCTGAGAGGCCATGTACTCAGCTAAAATTTGAAGAAGAAATTAAGTCTCACCATTCTGATTATGTCTTTATTAGGAAGAAAGGGGAACTAGCATTGGGAGACAAGGGGCTCTCTGCCATACCAAGTTGACTGTTGGTCCAGAGATAAAGTTATCACACAATTCTGCAGAGCTTAGCTTTTCCTTTCCTTAGCCCCCTCTCCACCCAGCTATCCCTTACTCTTTACCCTGCCAGCCTGTCTTACTTTCCCCATACATTTATGAAGTCACTTTGCTTATATGTCTGTGGTTATTGCATACTGTAGTCTTAATGTTTGCAGATAACTCCTCATTCCCAACTTTTTTTTTTTTTTATGTAGGGTCTCACTCTAGCCCAGGCTGACTTGGAATCCACTCAGTATTCTCAGGGTGGCCTTGAACTCACCGTGATCCTCCTACTTCTGCCTCCTGAGTACTGGGATTAAAGGCGTGCGCCACTATGCCCAACCCCATTCCCAATTTATATCCCCAGTGTGATGGTATGGGTAGGTGGGGCCTTTGGGAGTTGACGAGGTCATGTGGGTAGAACAAACGGGATTGATATCTTTACCAAGAGCTTCTTCATCCTCTCCACCAGCAAGTACACAGAGAGAAAGTCACATATCTATAAGCAAGCTGGCTCCCGTCAGACACTGCCAAGTGCCTTGATTTTGGACTTCTCAGCTTTGAGAACTGTGGGATATAAATTTCTATTGCCTATCAGTTACCCAGTCCAAGGTTTTTGTTTTAGCAGCCTGGGATGGACTAAGACATTGTACAGGTCATAAGATAATTAATTATCACCATCATTAAAGGAATTCAGATGTCCAGATTAATAATACGTGTTCCACTGAGACATCTCTGTCACATCCTCTAAGTCTCAGGGTCCATTGCAAAAAAGGGAGTGGAAAGAATGTAAGAGTCAAAGAACGGTAGGACTGCTTACAATGCAATCTTCCAGACACAAAATGACCTTGATGGTCATGACCTTACAGTGCCTGACAGAAGACCTGCATGACAGGAGGAAAAGATGATGACATCAATACAAAAGAGAGCTTAACTGGAAAGAAGGGATTCAGGGGGAGGGTGGATTTGAGAGGGGGAGAATAGAGGTGGTGGTGGAAATTATCATAGTTTATTGCTATAGTTATGGAAGCTATCAATAACAAGTTTAAAAAATAAAATAATAATGTGTTCCAAGAGGATCTGAAAATATTTTTGCTCTCATGCTGTGGCTTTCTGGAAGGAGCAGGGCAAGTCAAGATGGCTTGAAGGGTGAGGCAAATAGCTTTGGTGTTCCACCATATTGGGGGTGGGGCCGGCTGGACATAGAGTTCTCCTATGTAGCACTGGGGTTTCTGCAGCCTGAACATTAACCCCTTGCAAGGAAAGAGCCAAGCTTTCTTCTCTGCCTGCCCTGATGAGGGACAGAAAGGGGAAGAGGGCAAGGCAGGACTTGACAGCTATCATTGTTCAGGCATCTTTCATGGAGTCCAACTTGCTTAATACTGTCCTCCGTAGAATTTAAAGTCCCTAAATAGGCAGGTGTGGTGGTACATAGTCTAATCTGAGCTTGGAAGGTGGAAGCAGGAGGATCCGGAGTTCAAGGCCAACCTAAGAGACCCTGTCTCAAAAGAAAAAAAAAAAAACATCAAAAATAAAGAATAAACTTTGAAAACAGAACTGAAATTGCATAAATTGAGATTTTGAATTCAATCAATATTTGCTGACACAAATGAAAAGTATCTGTTTGTGAAATAACTTAACTTAAATAACTTAACTTAAATAAACTTAAATAACTCAACAGTTTGTGAGTACCCCATGCAGGCTGCTGGCCACTTACTGAGGTTTTGGTCAGTCCATGCACAAATGAGGTATGTCCCTGTCATCTAGAAGCTCGGGACCAGTCCTTCGGGGGTGGGGCCAGCAGCCCCTTCTGTATTTGGAGTGATAAAAGTTCTGCCAGATGAGTTCAGGGCCCTGGGAGAAGACCAGGAAGCTGGGTTTGCCCATCGTGACAGTGGTTTCCCGCCACAGCAAAAAGGAGGCAGAAAAAGCTTCGGCATGAAGCTCTGTGCCCCCACAAAATTTTTATCTCCAACATGATAATGTTGGGAGGTAGGTGTTAGATCTCTGTCATGTGACAAATACTACAACCTAGCAGGTGACAAATACTGCACCAGATCCCCAAGAAGTTCTGCTTACTCACACAGACCTCTTACACACGCAGTGTAGCATGGAGAACAGACCTGGAGAAAGAACACATTTGCTCATGAACAACGTGTGGCGACCATGGGAGTGAAGGAGCTTCCCTGCCTGCCTCTGCAGAACTTCACAATGACCTTAATGTATTTCTCAGCTATGGAACAAAGCTCTAATTTGTTGGTCTTTCTGACATAATCTCTATTCACATAATAGGCCCATTGTAGAAGTATTTCTATATTTCCTTGTTGTTTTTTCTTTTGTGTTTTGTTCTGTTTTCAGTGGCAAGAAAACTCAAGAAAACAGAAAAAAAAATCAAAAATCTCTCTGGTGGCATTGTTACCACCTAATAACTCTCTTTCTCTCTGTTTTTATCTCTCTCCCCTTCCTCCTTTCTCTCTCTCCCTTTTATCCCTCTTGGTGTTAAAAAAAAAAAAAAAAAAAACAAACGTATTTTAAGAATTAAAAGCTGGGCTAGAACACATAGTCTGTAAATACATTTCTGCTTTATTTATGTGATCCTCATTGCCCTTTGAGTCATTTGATTAACTAGGGACTTCTCTGACTCACTCCACTGGCTTCATCCTGCCAGGAGGAGCAGCCTGCTTCTTACTGTTAAGATCCCAGTGCCACCTGCTCGGCCCTTATCACTCTTCCTTTCTCCTAATATGCTTCCCCACCTCCTCGGCCTACAGAACTCGTACTCATTCTTTGGGTCCGAACTCCACTCTTCCTCCCTCTCTGCACATTTCCCCATCCCTTGCCAGACTGTACTGTAATTGCTCATGTGTCTAAGTCTCAGCAGAGAGGCACGGGATGAGAGGAGGGCATGTTTCTATGCCGCCTTTGGCTGAACCCTCAACTCTCAGCACAGTACCTGACATGCAGAAGGCATTCGATATTTGTAGAATGAATCAAGAATGAATGAAAGCCTGGTTTTAAGAGATAATTAAACAGGTCTGGGTTCCCAATTATTATTACTTCCACTCTTATTCCAATGTGCTTATCCCTTGAACATACTGACACACATCAAACATGCAGATTGCTCCCCCTGTGTTTGCTTGCTTCACATTGACAGCAATGAAAAAGTGGAAGTGGTCAAAGCAAACAGCGTTTTCCTGACAGAGCCTTGCAGTTTCCCACAGGGGATGGAAAGGGCAGATAAGCCACCTTTACAGTGACATCTCACATTTGAATAAGCACTGTCCACACTGCCATTTCACTTGATTGCATTGCCTAAAAAGGAAAACAAATTGATTTTATGGTGACAATGACCACCTAAACATAGTATGGAGTGCTTTTTAGGCTTTTTGTTTTTATTTTTGACAATTTCACACTGTATATAGTGTATTTTGATAATATTTACTCTCCCACAGCACCCTCTCTTACCCCCTCCATTCCCACTCAACCCTTTATTCTTTCCAGCTAAGCCCCTCCTACTTTCATGTACAATATGAAGGTTGACATTCCTAGGCTGCATCTAGAAGTCACGTGGTAAGTAAATCTATAGCGTGTTTAACTCCTGAAGTGATATGAGAACCCTCGTGGTACTTGATAACATAACAGTTCCATCTGGGCATGCGGCTAGGATGTCATTTTGTTACTAGAACAGGTCACTGTTAATCGTTTTGAAAATACCTAAATTGCTTCAATATAGGCTCATGATACAAACAATAAAACCATAGCTTTTAAAATTAAGAGGCTAAGAGGCTTTCAGACTTTTCACTGCATAATTCATGATCACTTGAGAAGTTGCCCTTCTGATGCTCCGATACGTGGCTGACCATGGATTAAATTAAAAGGCCAGTGAATGTCGATGGGGCAGAGACTCACTGGAGGCAGAGCTGGGGACAGTTCATTCCTGGCTGAAATGTTCTGCATTTTGATTGAAGTGTAGTTATATGCATTTAAGCCATTTAACTTTACCTTTATGATCTGTGCATTTGATTTATACTATGTCTCACAGTTTAAAAATGTATTGAGGGAAAAAGACAAGTTATTAAATTCATAATAGTGTCATAAAAAAAATCTTGTTTTGTTCCTGAATGAGTACGCCCTCAGTTTGAACATTGTACATGATATATTTTTTTATTTTTTAAACTATTCTTTTAAATATTTTATTTTATTTATTTATTTATTTGAGAGAGAGTGTGTGTGTGAGTGAGAGAGAAAGGCATATATATAGAGAGAGAACAGGTACACTAGGGTCTCCAGCAAACAAACTCCAGATGCATGTGCCACCTTGTGCATCTGGCTTATGTACATCCTAGGGAATCAAACCTGGGTCCTTTGGCTTTGCAGGCAAGTGCTTTAACTGCTGAGCCATGTCTCCAGGCCTAGATGATGTATTTGTAAAACAATAAAGAGGCTTTAAGCCTTACTGTTGCTTGATTTTTACATTGCAACACAAACCTTGACAAGAATAAGCTGTCGGTTTCAAATGTCTTCAAATGGCACCAGACTGTCTCCATACGTGTGATGCAAACAGAACTGAAGGAAATCTTCACTTGGGACAAGTTGGTTTTCGCCTGAAAGCTCAGCCTTTGATGGTGTATTGCTTAAGAAGAACAAAACATGATTGACTCCAGCAAAATGGTGTGCAGACTCAAGAGTGGCTATCTGTATCATTTTAATACACTAAGCAAAAGTGTTCAAATTACTTATTAATTAATTAATTGATCAATGTTTTTATTTAATTCTGATAAAGTAAGAGACATAGAGTGATGTGGATAGTCTAGGATCTCTCTTCGTCTTCCCTCCCTTTCTTCCTCCTTCCCTCTCCCTCCCTCCCTCATGCATGAGTCTCACTCCTGTGTTCGCACCACGTCATGCCCTCTGCCATATAATAATATGCACCAACCCTCACCACCTGCTACTGCCATGCTCTCAGACATCCTACCACTGAGAAGGTTGAGAAATACATGTCTTTGCTTTGTGAATCACTCAGCCTGTGTTGTTCTATTGCTCAAGCAATAGACTAATAGTAGCTGAATTCAAAGTCAAGGCTGAATTTGAACCTAGTGATGACTGACCCTAAAGCTCTTCATTATTCTACAGTAACTTTCCCTCGCACCCAACCCCCAACATCCCCACTGGTTCAAAGTGAGAGCTTAAAGAAACAGAGAGAGGCAGAGCAGAGGGGAAGAAGAGCAAGAAGAGAAAGGAGGAGGGAGAAGAGGAGGAGGGGGAATGAGAAGGAGAGGAAAGAAGGAGGAGGGGGAAGAGGAGGAGTTTAAAGAGGTTAGGGGTCAGGCCAGAGTGGTGGTACAGGCCTTTAATCCCATGACTCAAAAAGCTCAAGTAGGGCTGGAGGGATGGCTTAGCAGTTAAGGCGTTTGCCTGCAAAGCCAAAGGACCCAGGTTTGATTTCCCAGGACCCACATTAGCCAGATGCACAAGGTGGCACATGCATCTGGAATTCGTTTGCAGTGGCTGGAGGCCCTAGCACGCCCATTCTTCTCTCTCTCTCTCTCTCTCTCTCTCTCTCTCTCTCTCTCTCTGTTTCTCTCTGAGAAAGAAAGAAAGAAAGAAAGAAAGAAAGAAAGAAAGAAAGAAAGAAAGAAAGAAAGGAAGGAAGGAAGGAAGGAAGGAAGGAAGGGAAGGAGAAAGGAAGGAAGAAGAAAGCAAGCAAGCTGATGTATAAGGATTGCCATGAGCTCCAGGCCAGTCTGAGCTACAGAGTTCCAGGTCAGCCTGGGCTAGAGTGAGACCCTACCCCAAAAATAAAAAAAAAAATAAAAAACCAAGTAACAAGTCAGGGGTAAGGGATCAAGAAATAGAGAGAGAGAGAGAGAGAGACAGAAAGAGAGAGAGAGAAAGAGAGAGAGAACAATAACCCCAGCCCAAAATGGTCTGGAGGTCAGTTTCATCCTTGGTTTGGTAATGCAACTCTTAGCTCCTAGCATGAAGACATTCTGGTTTTGTCCCTTAACTAGTTCTAAGTAGGATTAACCACACTTTATTATCATAGCCCCAAATATGCTGCCATCATCTTAATGCATTTATATATTTTACTACAAATAGCTTACTGTAAATTACATCAAATGTGCCATGGACAGATTTTAGCCATGCTAGCCTACTTCCTCAAGCTGTGCTATGAACGAAGTTGGCTATCTCAGTTATACCTGGTGACTCTGGACACACCTGATCCTCATTGGGATTAAACTATGACTCAAAAAAGCATCAGGTAGGAAGCAGTAATGGATACACCCCACCCCCATCACCAATCCTCCATTTTGTATACAAGTTGCTA
This sequence comes from Orientallactaga sibirica, assembly GCA_036365145.1. Taxonomy (NCBI): domain Eukaryota; kingdom Metazoa; phylum Chordata; class Mammalia; order Rodentia; family Dipodidae; genus Orientallactaga; species Orientallactaga sibirica. Next base: position 7,177,111 of record JAEOAD010000027.1, read on the forward strand.
AACTTAGGTAGAACCTGATTACTTCACTATACGAAGGTACAAACCACAAGGTGTTTAGCAGTTGTTTTCTAGTTAGGACAAAACACCTGACCAGAAGCAGCTTATAGGAGGAAAGCGTTTATTTCAGGCTTACAGTTTCAAGGGGAAGTGTCATCATGGCAGAGAAGGAGTGGCAGAGCAGGCAACTGGCTCATATCTTCATACATCAGCTACAGGAAGGAAGCAGCTTGAGTGAGCTAGCTCTCAATGCTCAGTCAGGCTGGACTTATAAACCTCAAGATCTGCCTTCAGGGATATAACACCTCCATCAAGACTCCACCTTCCAAAGGTTCCACCAGCTGGGAACCAAGTGGAAAGTTAATCACAAACACTTGAGGGTATGAGGGCATTTCATACGCAAACTGTAAGGGAAATGTTTTGAGGTGCGTTTGGAAGAAAGAAATTGATAGAAATCTCAACAGGCTGAAGAGACAGCTGAGCGGTTAAAGGTGCTTGCCTAAGAAGCCTAAGTACCCAGGTTCAATTCCCCAGTACCAATGTAAGTCAGATGCACAAAGTGGCATGTGCATCTGGAGCTTGTTTGCAATGGCTAGAGGTCCTGGCATGCCCATTCTCATTCTCTCTCTCTCTCTAATAAATAAATAAAATAAAATACTTAAAGAAATTCCAACAACAAAGAGCAGGCTTTATTCAGAGTCCAGGGCCTGAGAGGGACAATGTCTCAGGTTCCAACAGCACTATGACCTTGGGAACAAGAGAGTGCCCACTGGGTTGACATATGGCTGGGAGGTTTTGTTGGCCTGGGTATGGGGTGCTAAGGATGTTTTGATGGCAAAATGAGAAAAGGGGAAGGGAGAAAGTGGGAGCTCTAAGCAATCTAAACAGTTATTTTCGTTTTCTGGGATCAAAAGTCAGCACGCAGCTTCTTGTGGCCTGTGATAGGGTGGCCGTTGGTTATCTGCAGGCTGACTGTGGCTCAAGCTTGATTGCAAGTCTGCAGTCTTCTGGCAAAGCCTCTGGCAGCTGTCCAGGGTCTGTCTGCTGACTCCTTCACAAACCACCACACAAGGCGATTTCTCAGAAGTTTTCTAGTTTTAAAATTCTTGGGTTTTGGACCTAGGAAAAGTCATCTGGCTATTGCATGAGTTACTGGCTATGAGAAAACCATGTGTGTCATCATCTATCCCTCCCCAAGTTTCTTTGATAACACAGGGTCCCCCCCCACATCCATTGATAGAGTTCAAATTCAATGTTACCAAGTATGATGGTTAGCCATGTCAACTTGTCTGGATCTGGAATGAACTAAAAGACATATATGCCTGGGCATGTCTACGAGGGCATTTCCAAGAAACAGCAACTGAGGGTCTTAACTGAGGCTAGAAGACCCGCCTTCTTCCAAGAAACAGCAACTGAGGGTCTTAACTGAGGCTACAAGACCCGCCTTCTCCCAAATGAGTGACACCTTCCTATGGTGGAAATAAAGCTATAGAGAAATCTGAAGGAAAAGCAGTGCTACTTCCCTGCCTGCCTTCTCTTTCTGCTGGTGAGTGTGTCTATGCCCTTATTCTTGCTGTTGCTCCCTGCCATTCTTTTTTTTTTTTTTTTTTTTTTTTGAGAGAGAGAGAGACAGATAGAGAATGGGCACACCAGTGGCCTCTCAGCTTCTGTGAATGAACTCCAGATGCATGCGTCCCCTTGTGGGCAAGTGCAGCATTACACCCTTGCGCACTTTTTCTGTCTGGCTAAACGTGAGACCTGGAGATTGGAACCGTTGTTCTTCGGCTTGGCAGGCAGGCGCTTTAACCGCTAAGCCTTGTCTCTAGCCCTCCCTGCCATTCTTTACTGACAGCAGGCTCCAGCCTTTTCAGGTTCCAACATGGACGGAAGTCCACAGGCCCTCCAAGTCTGCACCACTACGCTAGGGTTGCGGAGGCTTACAGCTTCGTGGATTGACAGCTGGGTCCGGTTCTCAGTGGCTCCAGTGTGCAGACAGGCATTATTGGACTACTTGGCCATAGTGCTTGTAAACTGTTCTACTAAGTGCCCATTGTAATATGTCAACATTTTATCAATTCTGTTCTTCTAGAGAACCCTGCCTGATACACCAAGTGATACGCTTAAGAAAATTAAATCAAGATAAGACATTTTTGCATAGTAGTAAGAATAAAAAATAAAACCATAAGTATAGATGAAATAAAAGAAAGGATGATGTTGTAACCCACCTCCAGGATAAAGGTAAACTACCAGATTTGTAACTGGGGAAAGGGAATCACCAAGAAATCCTGGAATGGTTTATTGAGCTCCATTTTTGCTCCAGAATAACAGCATTTGTTCTTGCAGTTGAAATCAGATCTTCAAAGCAAAGCAGTCAGAAAGAGGCTGCAATGTTCTTGGTTTTACTTATTATTTATTGATTTCAACTCTTATACCAAAATAAAATGTAGATCTTTTTCCAAAAATAATGATCTAAAAAACTCACATTAATAAATTATAAAAAATTGTGTTCTCAATCTCACCCAATCAATACAGTTTTACAAATAAAAATTCAAATTCTTCAGCCAAAATATTAACCTGGGAAAACAAAACATGAAATGTAACTGGAAAATTATTATATTGTTTCTTCAAAACTGCACTAAGCAGCCTGGAGAGATAGCTTAGCGGTTAAACGCTTGCCTATGAAGCCTAAGGACACTGGTTCGAGGCTCGATTCTCCAGGACCCACGTAAGCCAGATGCACAAGGGAGTGCATGCATCTGGAGTTCATTTGCAGTGGTTGGAGGCCCTGGTGCACCCATTCTTTCTTTCTCTACCTGCCTATTTCTGTATCTCTCTCTCTCAAATAAATAAATAATAAAATATTTTTAAATGCACTAAGCATTTTTTCATCAAAAATAGAATTGATTCAATAAACTATCTTCAAGTTATAACACTTGAGAAAAATGTTACTCAATTTTTGTTTTCAATTTTAAAAATCTTAAGACTGGAGAGATGGATTAGTGGTTAAGGTACTTACCTGAAAAACCTAATGGCTGGGGTTCCATTCCCCAGTACCCCCTAAAGTCAGATGCACAAAGTGACACATGCATCTGGACTTCATTTGCAGCAGTTAGAGACCCTTCTCTCTGTCTCTCTTTTTTCTCTCTCTATCTCTCCTTGCAAATAAATAAATAAAAATATTTTTTATTTGATAGTATTGGGCTGGAGAGATGGCTTAGCAGTTAAGGCACTTGCCTGCAAAGCCTAAGGACCCAGGTTCGATTCTCCAGGTCTCATGTAAAACAGATTCACATGATAGTGCATGCATCTGGAGTTCATTTGCAGTGGCTAGAGGCCCTGGTGCGCTCTCTCTCTCTCTCTCTCTCCCTCTGTTTCTAATAAATAAATAAATATCAAAAAAATTTAATTTGATAGTATTATTGTGTTACTTTTCCTGTTGCTGTAATAAAAGCCTGACAAAGGAGGCTTAAGGAAGGAGGGGTTTGTTCCAACTTACAAAGTCACAGTCTATCATAGCATGAAAGGAATGGCAGCAGCATGAAGCAGAGCTGCTCACGTTCAATCTGGAGTCAGGAAGCAGACAGCAATGAGTACCAATGCTCAGCTCACTCAGTCCAGGACTCCAGCCAAGGGGAGCGTGTCATCCACAGTTATGGGGGTCTTCTCACCTCAGTTAACCTAATATAGAAACTCTTTCACAGACATACCCTGAGGTTGGTCTCCTGGGTCATTTTAGATCCTCCCATCAAGTTGGCAATTAATCACATAACCATCACAGTCATGTGAGTCTCTGGAATAGCCACTGGAAAAATCACTAATAAATATCATTTGTAATTCTTGATAACTTTGTACTGATGCCTAACACTCAAGACCTTTTTTCAGGGGCATAATTTCTCTCATGGCTTCATTATTCTGGGTGACAATGAAAGAAAAGCAAAGAAAGGAAAAACTTGTCAATGTACTAAATATGACTATCACCTTGAATGTTCACACCAGCAAATGAGCATGCACAGAACTACAGTGTGGATCCAGGAGAATGTGTCTACCTATCTGTGGGTACACTGTGAAGGGCTAAACCAATGTTCCTTGCTGACTAAGGGGTAGTCAGGATACCTCCTACAAGAGGAAACTTGGCCTTTCAAAAATCATCAAGGGGGAAAGGGGGTCGCTGAAGAGATCTCAGTGGTTAAGATGTGTGCCTTCAAAGCCTAAGGACCCAGGTTCGATTCCCTAGTACCCATGTAAGCCAGGTACAGCTGGTGGTGTATTCATCTGGAGTTTGTTTGCAGTAGTTGGAGGTCCTGGTGCAAGCATTTTCTATCTATGTATCATCTATCTATCTATCATCTATCTATCTATCTATCTATCTATCTATCTATCTATCTATCTATCTATCTCCCTCTTCCTCTCTCTCTCCCTTTCTCAAATAAATAATTTTTTTTTTTTTTGGTTTTGCGAGGTAGGGTCTCACTCTGGTCCAGGCTGACCTGGAATTTACTATGTAGTCTCAGGGTGGCCTTGAACTCTCTGCAATCCTCCTACCTCTGCCTCCCAAGTGCTGGGATTAAAGGCGTGCGCCTCCACGCCCGGCCCTAAATATTTTTTTTAAGATTTTAAATTTTATTTATTTATTAGAGACAGAGAGGGAGAGAGAGAGAGTGAGAATGGGTGCACCAGGGCTTCTAGCCACTGCAAATGAACTCCAGATGCATGCGCCCCCTTATGCATCTGGCTTACGTGGGACCTGGAGAATCGAACCGGGGTCCTTAGGCTTCACAGGCATGCACCTTAACCACTAAGCCATCTCTCCAGCCCCCTAAATATTTTTTTTAATTTCATCAAGGAAATCTCAACTTCCACCCTTGGGCCCCCCAGACATCAGGACATCTTAATTATTTACATAGACCTAGAGTGGGGCCCACATGTGGTACTCATTCAAACTGTAATAAATGCAATGAGAATCAGGAGGACACTGACTCTGTGGCTCATTGGCAGCTAGCTGCAGAAGTATTAAAATAATTAACAACTAATAGAATTTGGGCACAGTGGTCCTTAATCTTGATTATCAACTTAATTGGATTGAGAATCATCCCTATATAAATCTCTAGGCATGTCTATGAGGGAGTTTCTAAACCAGATTAATTGCAATGGCAATATTCACCCTCATGGGAGAGAGTAGCTTTCTATGAGATAGGGTCCAGGACTGAACAAAAAGGAGAGAGTGAGCCAAGTACCAGCATTCATCGCCCTCTGTTTCTTGACTACAGATTGGATGTGACAAGCTGCTTCATGCTCCTGCCACCACTCCCTCCCACACCTTGATGGAAAAGGATTATACTTAGTGAGGTAACCCAGGCCCAGAAAGCCAAACATCACATGTTCTCTCTCATATGTGGATGCTAGCTACAAATGATTGGACTTCTAGGTGAGAAAAAAATAAAACTCAGTAGCAGAATCCAGTAAGCTAGAAAGGGGATATAAATGGAATAGAAAGGGAGGGAGGGAGGGGGGACTTAATAGGAAGCTATTGTATACATATAAGTAGAAGAACAGATTAATGGGGGTAAAAAGGCCTAAGTGAGGTCAGGGGAAGAGATTGAGTAAAGGAAAGGTGGAGGGAGGGCCAATCAAAATCTAAAAGGATATAAATAAGTCATATGGAAACCTACTTTACTGGACAATGGAATACTCAGAAGTCATAGATTGTTACTAGGAAATTTTCAGTGCCAGGGAGGGGACACCTTCCAGTGAGTTGTTGGCCACATACTTGGGCTACAAGGTCACTGAGAAATCCGACTGGAGCTGAGCTGAAAGCATCCTCCATGTGGACCAGCTGACAGAAAGTTGGAAAAAGCTACGCTGCATGCAGTTCAATAGGAGAGAGAGAGAAAACACCAGATAAGATAATCAACAGTGAACACTGCAAGCTTTAAATTTGGCCAGCCAGGCCAAATGTGCCAACAGGTGCAATAGTGGCATGTCTGTTATGGGGGAAACCATCTGCTCTCTAATTGGACTGGAGGCCCACTCCATGGGAGGGAATACACCCCTGATACTGAAAACCTATGACAGGGGTAGTCATGAGCCCTAAGGGTTTACTGTCTGCTGATGTCTCACTAAATGTATATACTATGCTCACCAAACTGCCCAGGAAGCACTTCTCTTAATGTCCACACCTGTATATTAATGTTATTCACACTTTTGGTTAGAGAAGCTTCTCTTTTCAGATGGTGGCGACCTTGGGATGATTCAGAAGGCACCATGGTGCTGAGAAGAAGTGACAGAGGAGTGCTCTGCACTGAAACATTTCAAACCCACTTTCCAAGACTCAGGGTCCATTGCGGAAGAGGGGGTGGAAAGAATGTAAGAGCCAAAGGAAGAGTAGGACTCCTTACAACGTGCTCCTCCAGACACAAAATGGCCTGGATATCCATGACCTCACAGTGCCTGACACTACCTACACAAGACCACCATAATCAGAGGAAAAGATGATGACATCAAACTGAAAAGAGAGACTGATTGAGAGGGGGAGGGGATATGATGGAGAGTGAAGTTTCAAAGGGGAAAGTGGGGGGAGGGAAGAAAGTACCATGAGATATTGTCTACAATTATGGAAGTTGTCAATAAAAAATAAATAAATAAACTCTAAGTCAAAATAAACCCTTCCTTCTTTAAATTGCCTTCTGTCAGGTATGTTGTCACAGAATGGATGTAAGTTACCAGTACAGGCCCTGACTGACTTAAGGAACACTCACATAAGCCTCGACACGGGCTGGAGCAGTGTGCTGCAGAGGAGAAACCCAGGAAGGAGTAGCTTGAGCAGCAAAAACAGCTTCAGATCTTTCAGATGCACCTAAAAGTACATTACCTCGTTTCATCCTCAGGATTTCTCCTGTGCTTGCATTACTATTGTTATCAATCTGTGGATGAGAAAACCAAAGCTTAGAGAAGTAATCTGACCTCAGCTACACTACTAGCAATGGTAAACTGAGGAATGTAGCTGCCTCACGTGACTAGCTTGTTCTCTTCATCTTAGTCCATTCTCAGCATTAGTTACAAAGGCAAGACACCATCAAATATGGAAAGTGAGGGCTGCAGAGATTGCTCGGTGTGTAAGGTGCTTGCCTGCAAAGCCTAAGGACCCTGATTTGATTCCCCAGTACCTACATAAAGCCATACGCACAAGGTGGCGCATACGTCTGGAGTTCATTTGTAGTGGCTGGAGGCCCTGACACACCCATTTTCTTTTCTCTCTCTCTCTCTCTCTCTCTTTCTCTCTTTCTCTCTCTCAACTAAGTAAATAAAATAGTTTTAGAAATGGAAAGTGATGAAGGAAACTACTCACACAGTCCTTCAGCCTCATGCTGTCCTGGCCTATGGACATGTTAATGGCTAGGAAAAGAAATTCCTGAATAGTATACTTCCAATATTACTTATAGGAAGCTCTCCACTGTTCTCAACTTCTGCTACCATTAGTATCCTCATCTGTACTTAAAAATATGACCCACGGGCTGGAGCGATGGCTTAGCAGTTAAGGTGCCTGCCTCCTAAGCCTAAGAACGCTGGTTCCAATCTCCCGCGGTTCCAATCTCCAGGTCCCACGTTTAGCCAGATGCAGAGACACAAGGGCGCAATGCCGCACTTGACCACAAGGGGGCGCACGTGTCTGAATTTCATTTGCAGCAGCTGAGATGCTGCTGGCGCGCCCATTTCTATCTGTCTTCCTCTCCATCTGTCTCTCTCTGTGTCTCTCCCCCAAAAAAATATGAACCACAGTGTGCATGGTGGTGCATACCTTTAATCCCAGCACTTGGGAGGCAGAGGTAGGAGGATCGTTGTGAGTTCAAGGCCAGCCTGGAACTAGAGTGAGTTCCATGACAGCCTGGACCAGAGTGAGACCCTACCTCAAAAAAAAAAAAAAAATCACTAGCTTCCTGCATGTAATTTATCCTTTGAGTTTGATCTTAGCAAGCAAGGTGTGAAGTTATGGAGTCTTTTTGAAGGATTAAAAATTCACTTACCTCAGCTTCAGAAAGACACATATTGTATATTTTCTCTCATTTTTGGTTCCTAGATTGTATTTAAATACAGAAAGTCCTGTGTGTATGAAAGTAGAAACAAAACGGTCTCAGGGAGTAAAGGGACTAATGAGCAGGGTAGGTGTGAAGAAGCAGGAAGGCCGGTCAGGTGTGTGGTGGAGGAACATTCTCGATGCACATTATATCCACTTGTGAGAATGTCCTTATGTGACCCAGTACTGTTTACAAGTGGCGAGGGGAAAACAACCAATAACATATTTCTTATCCTGAGGAGAAACTCTGGGACTGAAGAATTCCAATAAGTTATGTAGATGCCCCACCTTCAAAGAGATGGACCAGTGCCTACTCTTTAAGTATGGGTGACACTTCATGATTTCCATGCAAAGAGTGCAATACGGACAGGGGCTGGAGGCGGGCAGGCCAGGGAGTAACATCATAGTGGAGAAACCTTGCAACTATGAGCTCACGACATGAGTAAGCTCAACACCAACAATAGTCAAACATGGTGATAATAGGAACCTTTGATTTGATGTGATTAAAACTATACTTCAGGAGCTGGAGAGATGGCTCAACAGGTATGGTGCTTGCCTGCAAAGCCTAACAACCAAAGTTCAATTCCCCAGCACCCACATAAAACCAGATGGACAGTGGTGCACACATCTGGAGTTCATTTGCAATGGCTAGAGGTCCTGGCAAGCCATTCTTTCTCTTTCTCTGTCTCTCTTCTCTCTCTCTCTCTGCTACTTCTGTAGTCTTCCATCCAGAAGTCCATAAATAAGTCTAATCATGATTAAAGTCTCAGACAAATCCCATGTGGGGGCCCTTCTTCAAAATATCAGACAAGTATTCCTCCAACTGGTCAAACTCATCAACCACAAGCAGACTCTTGAGAAACCGTCACAGCCAAGAGGCAACTATTAAAAAGTAAAATTACACAGATTGACATTTTCAAAGAATTGCTTAAGCAAACACTGAGAGATTCATGAGTTGAGCAGTGCCAAACAACAATTTGGACTCCACGGACTGGATGCTTGAGGAAACCTTACAAGACACTCACAGAAGTGTGGGCTGGAAAGAGGCTTGGCATTAACTGCACTTCCTTTTGAATTCTTTCATTTTTATTTATTTATTTGAGAGACAGAGAAAGAGAGATAGAGAATGGACATGCCAGTGCCTCATTACCAGCACTTCCTGTGCAAACAAGAGGGCTAGAGACCCCCGAGAAACCCATTCAAGTTTGAATCCCAAGACGCATGTCAACTGCTGGTGTGGTCATGTACCCCCCACTCCCGTGGGGAAGTTGAGTCTATTCCCATTCTTGGAGATCTGTGAGGAAGAAGCAGCTGACAGCTCAACACTATAACACAATACCTGCAGTAAACAACTGCAAGGGTGAACGCGGTTTTGGCTTATGGTCCCAGTGGCCCATAGTCAGCTGGCTCCATTGCGTTTAGCCAAGGAGCAAGGTAAATATATCATGGAGGAGGAAAGCGACTCACCTCGCGGTCGCCAGGACATAGACAAAGAAAAAGAATGGGCTGGAGAGATAATGGCTCAGCAGTTAAGGTATTTGCTTGCAAAACCTAAGAAACCTGGGTTCATTTCGCCAGTACCCACATAAAGCCTGATGCACAAAGTGGCACATGCATTTGGAGTTCATCTGCAGTGGTTGGAGGCCTTGATGTGCCCATTCTCTCTGTCTCTTTCTCTCTCTTGCTCTCTCTCTCTCTCTCTCTCTCTCTCTCTCTCTCTGCTTGCAAATAAATAAAATAAAATAATATTTTTTAAAAATTGGGCCAGGCGTTGTGGTGCACACCGTTAATCCCATCACTTGGAAGGCCAAGGTAGGAGGATCACTGTGAGTTCCAGACCAGCATGAGACTACAGAATAAATTCCAAGTCAGCCTAGGCTAGAGCGAGACCCTGCCTTGAAAAAAAGATGTTTTTTAAAAAAGGAAATGTTCAAAGACAAAACGTACCTTTCTTGTTGTTGTTGTTAAACAACTCCAGAAACATATATCACCTTGTGCATCTGGCTTACATGGGTCCTGGGGAATCGAACCTAGGTCCTTTGGCTTAACCACTAAACCATCTCTCCAGCCCAAAACATACCTTTCAATGGCATACTGCTCATTCCTTAGCTATGAACTCATCAAAGGATTAATCCACTGATGATGTTAGTCCTCCCCATGATCCAATCGCCTCTTAATAGCATCACCCCTAAGGATTAAGCCTTCAACACAGCCGCCTTTGGGTGGCATGTTTCATATCCAAACAATAACAGAAACACCTTGCTAATGCATCAAGCATAAACTCGAATTACTAAAACAAGCAATCATCTTTCTTTCTACCCTAAATTTGTGATGATCACATTAGTTCCACCGACTCTGCCAAGCCCGTCAGTCTTTGTATGTTAGAAGTCTGGGTACTCACTCCCCCGGTGACTCTGGCCAACTCTGTGGCTTCACCGTGAAACTCCCAGCTCCCATCCATTATCTTGACTTTCCTTCCTAATTTCACTTGGATTTTTCCCAGAGGACCTCATACTTAGCCTGTCTGAAAGTGATTACATTTCCACAAAGGGCACCATCTGTCCACAGAAAACCGATTTTCCCTAACCTGTATAGTCGTAATAAAAACAAGGGAGAAATCTGGACGGATTCTTGATGGCCCGTTTCGGTTTCCCCCGACTGCCGTATCTAACCTGTCTTTGGTCGTGTAATCTCTCGACTCGTCCAGATCCTCACTCAGCACTTCTTGCTGAGAATTAGCAAATGGTGTCCTGATGTCTTACAGTTCCCCACATTTTCTACTTCACTGACACAGTCCAGCTTGGTGGCCTCCCCTCTCTGGCGCCCCATCCTGGTGCTGGGGCCACTGTGCCTGGTTACGCCCTGGGCTCGCGTTCCCCACGGCAGCTCCGCAGGAGAACAAACGCCCTGTCTGCCACATAGTGTTTCCAGTTAGCATCATCCGGTCTTCCTTCCCGTCTCTCCCCCTCCAGTCTACCCACCACAGTCCTTTCTCTTCGTGTGATGTGAAAATAACCCACATTACTCTCCAGCTTAAATCTCACCATTTGTCTTCCGATTTTCCACAGGAACATTTCTCAGGTAGAATTCTACGACTCTGAGGTAGGGGGAAGTTAAGCTAATGTATTTTTCTTGTAGAATGTATTGAAAGAGAAAAGTAGCCCTTTGTAGTCAGCTAGAACTGGTGTCAGCTAGCCCTTGGGGCTTTTCTGATGACCATAACTTCATCGAACATTAATGTCAGAAAAGGCTGACATGTGACCGTGATGGATCAGGACAAAAACAAGACCATTCCTTAATCATATCTGAACACAGATGCAAATGACCGTTGGCCAAGCCACAAAAAAAGCCCTCCTGTCCGGGGTAATGTCTGTGACTGATTCTTCTTTACCAAGAGTCTTATCTCTCAGAGAATATTTACTGAGAATCCCTATAGAATTAACCACAGTTTTCAACACTAGCCATACCTATGCAAAACACAGCCTGAAGTCTACAACAGACCCGGTCTAATGCCACCCTACTGAGACACCTAGATGGTTGCCTATCGCAGACATTCTTCCTCATTGCCAGTCATAAACACAACTTGCTCAATCACGAGTGTGCTCCTGTTGGCCTTTCCGCAGAGACTTGGCAAAAATTTTGCCCCATGTTTACCAAGCATATTTATGCAACTGCTGGTGTAATGAAATGACTTTGAGAATAGTTACAGGAAGTCATATGAACACCCGATGACTGGCCAGGACAATGTCACACAGCCAGCACTCACTGACCACTTTAGCATGACCTTATGTCATCTATAATCCTGTCTTCTCACTTCATGTTTTTGGAATTGTTAATTCTTTAAATCTCTGTGTGTGCACGCATGTGCTCATACATATGCATGCATATCCTCATACCCATACACTTACACACCCGCACACACACAAGTAAGTATAATACATTTTTTTAATTTTTAAAAATTTTTTTAAATTTTTTATTTTTGGAGAGAGACACAGAAACAGAGGGAGAGGGAGACAGATAGAGAATGGGCGCACCAGCAGTCTCTCAGCTGCTGTGAACAAAATCCAGGTGCATGCGCCCCCTTGTGGTCAAGTGCGGCATTGCGCCCTTGTGTCACTTTGCACCTGGCTAAACGTGGGACCTGGAGATTGGAACGGGGTTCTTAGGCTTAGCAGGCAGGCGCCTTAACCACTAAGCCATCTCTCCAGCCCTATAATACTTTTTTGAAAGAAAGCTCTTACATTAGAATATCCTGTACCATCGAGATATGATCTAGGGTCACCATGGAAACAAGCCTCTGGGCTCTACAATGTGTTAATTGAGGTAGGAAGACCCATCTAACTGTGGGGAGCACCACCCCAGGGGCTAGGCCACCCGTCTGAATAAGCAGGAGAACGCTCTCTGACCACAGCAGTCATGGCCCTCTGCTTGCTGACTGCACATTGAACGTGAGCCGCCCCCTTCCACTCCCGCCACTCCGCCTTTCCCACCACAATGAGCTCTATCCCCCCAAACTGTAAACCAGAGTCAACTTGCCCCGCTCTCATCGCTTCCGCTCACGTACTTGCTCACCACAACAAGAAATGCAACTAATATAAACATCAATAAATATTTTAGAATTTAATAAGTGATAAGGAAAATGTATTTTGCAGTGCTAGGGATCAGCAGGGAGATCTCTACTGACAAAATTTAGGTAATTAAATTTTTGTTTATTTATCTCGTCTTCTAATGTCTCATGTGATTGTCACAAAATTTCTCCTAGGTAACTTTTTTTTAAAATCTTAAGTGGTGGTTTAGATAAAGTAGTAAGATTTTTTTTTTTTTAAGTTGAAATTGCCTTTTGGCAAATGACTTAATGTTATTTAGATATGGTTTCTGAGTGTCATTCTAAGGTTCAAATGTTAAAATTTCAACTCCATTCCGGGAATGGAAGCTGAATCTGACTGTGGTGTTTAGTGATAATGCTTTGAAAATGAGGTCCCAGGGGTCGAATCCTAGGAAAAGGGAAAGGAAACAGCACATGTGGGCATACTCCCCAGCACTTGCTATTAGATACCCGGTGCCAACTCGGGAATCCATCAGCTAAAAACGCACTGCCATCAGTGGATGTGGGCTTTTGACTCCACCAGAACTATGAACTAAATGGAGACTTTTTTTTTTCTTTATAAATTATGCAGCTTTATAGCTCAATGATAGAGCTCTTGTCTAGCAGATTCAAGTTCCTGGGTTCAACTCCCAGCATGAAGTGGGGGTCATGTCAAGTACACAACCTTCTTTATTTCATTATAATAATAGGAAACAGACTTCAACACTTAATGACCCCGAGGTAAGGACATGAGTATTTCTCTTTGCTGTCCACTCAGATACTATCATTTTATTTGTATTATTTTTCTTTTGATTTGTTTCTGTTATTGTTAATATTCACCACCAGATTTGAGCACAATTTTCAATTGTTTTAATAGGAAATAAATTGCCAAAAGTCAAAGTGTACTGCTAATATTTAACTTTATAATTTCAAACTCCAGAAAACTGAGGAATAAAATTATATTCCCCATCTCAAGGTTTTTCAGCTGTGGTAAGCTGGGAAAAAAAAAAAAGAAAAACTGGAGGTCACAGTGACACTTGCCAATGAACCCCATGCAGAAATAATCTTGTTGATAAAAGTACTTTGAGAATTCTAAGTACTGTGTTGGCTCTTATCCTTCCTCGCAAAGATAAAAAATGTTGGAAGCACACTCCAATGACCTCAAAAATACAATAAACAAAGAACAGGAGCTTGGGATGGTAAAAAACTTATTTAAATTTTAATTGGAGAGTTATGTTTGCTGAAGAATAAGAAGTTCCCCTAAGAAATTCAACGCTTGGCCATATTTTTTTTTGTTTATTTCCAGGCAGTTAAAAATTATATGAAAACTACATACCTTATATAATTTTGTTCTGGGAAGTTTTGTTCCCCACCCCCACACACACCCTCTGCCAGTAGTGGTGTTTAAACCCAGGGCCTGCGCATGCTCGGTAAATGCTGCATCACTCAGTTGTATCTCCAGCCTGGATGTTCCATTTTACTGAAGCTACCAGACATTTATTGTTTAGGTGTTTATATATTTAAGTCATTTAACCTATAGGCTACTTAGTATACAAATAGTTCAGCATTCTCTAAATGAACTCATTGGCAAATTACCTAGGCTGAAAGGTCTCCTTAGGCAGGCTTTGGGCTTGGCTTTCAGCCCACAGCCTGCTCTAAATGAAGGGACCTTGTGGTAGAAACAGTGCCAAACATACCAGCCTCATTTTTCCACAAAATCACAATTGGGCTATTGTCATTTATCTTTAACTTATTAAGGAATTTCTTTCTAGCCCAGATTATTTATCCATAACTAAATTATACTTCAAAACACCAGCTTGAAATTAATCCATCCTGAGAGAAGAGAAATTGATAAGCAAAACAAAAGCAAGTGTTTAAATGCTTTTTTCAGAAAATTTTGTATCTAAGTTCTAAAGACAGGGATTATTTGGGCCTCTTTGGGACAATGGATCTGGGGGGCAGGAGTCTAAGAGAGGATGTTGTTCACTACTTCTCCTTTAAGTCATGATCTTTCAGGCAAGCAACGGTTAAAATAACCACAGAGAACACACACATCCACATAGCTTTATTTTATGTTAACTTTTTGTTGATATATAACATAGAGAAGTTAATACAAATCATCTGAGTTTACATAAAATGAACTCATTTATATAACCAGAATAGAAGTCAAGAAACCAAACATGGGGCTGGAGAGATGGCTTAGCAGTTAAGCACTTGCCTGTGAAGCCTAGAAAACCCAGTTCGAGGCTTGATTCCCCAGTACCCACGTAAGCCAGATGCACAAGATGGCGCATGTATCTGGAGTTCATTTGCAATGGCTAGAGGCCCTGGCACACCCATTCTCTCTCTTTCTCTCTCTGTCACTCTCAAATAAATAAATAAATAAAAATAAACAAAATTTAAAAAAAAAAAAAACATTACCAGAATCCTATTCCATCCCTGCCAGTCATTGCTCAGCCACATACCACTCTCCTGGGCAACTTTTTACATCATAGATTACTTGGCCTAGGAATCACATAATATTAACTCTTTTGTCTTCTTTTTGTTGTTGTTGTTTTTGTTTGTTTCTTTTTCGAGGTAGGGTCTTACTCTAGCCCAGGCTGACCTGAAATTCACTATGTAGTCTCAGGGTGGCCTCGAACTCAAGGTGATCCTCCTTACCTCTGCCTCCTGAGTGCTGGGATTAAAGGCATGTGTCACCACGCCCAGCTCTATTAATTCTTTTGTATCTTTGGAATGTATGGCTTCATTCCAACAATAGGATGAGTTCATATAGTATTAATTTGTAGGGATATGTAACAATTTATTTATTTTTCTACACTATGATTTGATAACATTTGAGTTGTTTCCATCTTGGGACTAGTATGAGTCATATATATATATATATGGCTTAAAACCCAAACCAATTTGTTTTGACAAGAAAAAGAACAAGGGGCTGAAGAGATGACTTAGCAGTTAAGGCACATGCCTGCAAAGCCTAAAGACCCAGGTTTGATTCTCCAAGTCCCACATAAGCCAGATGCACAAGATGGTGCATGCATATGAAGTTCATTTGCAGTGGCTGGAGAGTCCCTAGCATGCCCATTCTCACTCTCTTTCTCTTCCTCTCTCTGTCTCTAATAAATAAATAAAAATAAAATCTTTCTTTAAAAATAAAAAAAGAAAAAGATCAGCAGTTAAGTGATTCTTTTATCATTCAACTAAAAGCATGAAGTTATTGAAGTAAGCTTTGGGGTGTAGCTTTCTATAACCCTTCAATGTCTAAATACCACTTCTTTTCATTTAAAAGTAGTTCTCGATGGCTGGAGAGGTGGCTTGGTGGTTGATGTGCCTGCCTGCTAAGCCTGGGAACTCCCACGTTTAGCCAGACACAAGGGCACAATGCCACACTTGCCCTCAAGGGGGGGTGTGTGTCTGGAGTTCGTTCTCAGTGGCTGAGAGGCCACTGGTGCGCCCATTCTCTGTCTCTCTCTCTCTCTCCAAAAAAAAAAAAAAAAAAAAAAAAAAAGTTCTAGAGTTGGAGAGATTGCTCAGTGGTTAAGCCTCTTACCTACAAAGCCTAACAATCCAGGTTCAATTCCCCAGTACCCATGTAAAACCAGATGCAGAAAGTGGTGCATGCATCTGGAGTTTGTTTGCAGCTGCAAGAAGCTCTGGTATGCCCATTCATTCTCGCTCTCTTTCTCTCTCCTTGCAAATGAATAAATAAAAAAAAGATTTTTTAAAAAAGAGTCACATCTTCTCTGTCACTCCTGCCTCCCTCTTCCCCTTACATGGAATCTTGTGACTCCAGGTCACCTGGATAACCCAAGGTGGTCAAGATTCCTAATTAGATCTGCAAAGTCACTTAGGATATGGACGAACATCTTTGCAGGGGATATTCTTTAGCCTGCCATACCAACCCTCTGAAATTATGTGGCTCTCATTTTCCAGCATGCATTGCACTTGTCCCTCACTAAAGTAAACCAGAAACTCTGTGTCCTTTTGTTCTGTGATGCTGACTCACCAATATTGACAGTGTAAACTCCCGGAGGTGGAGACCGGCCAAGTTCTTGCTGTCCCAGCCAGCAGCACACTTGTAGATACTCAGTGGGCACCTGGGCAATGTCTGCTGGCTGAATGAAAGAGTGTCATTCTCTGAACCCTTGTGTCTTTTCCTGGGAGAACCTGGGAGATGAGGTGTGTGCATGTGACCTGACCCAGAACAGTGGCCTGTAAAGGCAAGTGTACTCTAAATCCCATTCTAAGCCAAACCACTTAAGATCCTTCTGAGCCTCCATTTCCACATATGGAAAATGAAGTGTCTGGGCACAGGCAATGCCTAGAGTTTGTAGAAACAAGGCTTTTCATTTTAAGTGGAAACAATGCCACAACCCAAAATTCTGACCTTTCAGGTGGTATGATTTAAATAACTTATACAATCATGCACCATGCTAAGATAAGATGTGAATTAAAAGGGAAATTGATTTGGAGTATTATCCATCATGTACTACCATTGCAATTTTTCTGTAAGTTTAATACTGCTCTAAAATAAAAGAATTTGTTTTTCAAAAGTTGTTTGACAACACTAGGTTATAAGGTCCTTTAAGAGAGTATCATGTGCCCTTCATGTTTGTTTACATAGAGCTGTTTACAGAGTGCCTGATAAGCACTGGCATATAAAATAAGAGATAGGGGCTGGAGAGATTGCTCAGCAGCTAAGGCGCTTACCTATAAAGCCTAATGACCAGGGTTTGATTTCCTGGTACCTGAATAAGCCAGATGCACAAGGTGGCACATGCATCTGGAGTTTGATTGCAGTGGCTAGAGGCCCTGGTGTGCCCGTACTCTCTCTCTCTCTCTCTCTGCTTGCTAGTAAATAAAATAAAATATTTATTTAAAATAAGAGACAGTATTTTGGTAGATTTCTGATTACTCTAGACAGTATCTAACAAGGATTTTGTTGCTTTAAAACATAGCTTTATCTTGAAACTCCTGATTTCAGAACTGTGAGACGTTTTGTTATTAACTATCCAGACCAAAGCATTTTGTACCAATCCTCATTGGTTGCATAGATCATGAATCACATTTGATTCTCGTTTATTTCAGTCAACACATATTATTTCTATTATGAAAATAAAACTAACATTTAAAAAGTAGTTTTAAGCCAGGTGTGTTGGCACATGCCTTTAATCCCAGCACTCGGGAGGCAGAGGTAGGAGAGTCATCATGAGTTCGAGGCCACCCTAAGACTACATAGTGAATTCCAGGTGAGTCTGGACTAGAGTGAGACCCTACCTCAAAAAACCAAAATAAATAAATAAATAGTAGTTTTAGGGCCAGGGATGTAGCTCAGTTGGTTACAGTACTTAAGATAAACGCATGAAACCCTGGGTGTAATCTCCAGTACCACATAAAACCAGACAGGGTGGGTCATACCTATAATCTCAGCACTCGGGAAGTAGAGGCAGAAGATGAGAAGTTCAAAGTCATCCCTGGATAACTAGAGAGTGTAAGACCAGCCTGGAATACATGAGGATTTGTCTCCAATAAAATAAAACAGTGGGGCTGGAGAGATGGCTTAGGGATTAAGCGCTTGCCTGTGAAGCCTAAGGACCCCAGTTCAAGGCTCTATTCTCCAGGACCCATGTAAGGCAGATGCACAAGGGGGCTCATGCATCTGGCGTTCGTTTGCAGTGGCTGGAGGCCCTGGTGCACCCATTCTCTCTCTCTCTCTCTCTCTCCCTCTTTCCCTCTCTATCTGTTGCTAATAAATAAATATAAATAAATAGAAAAAAAAAATAGTTTTAGAGGTTACATAGAAAAGGTTTATATCACTGGCTTATAATTTCATAATAAACAGCACAAGTGTATGTGTACCTGAACATAGACAATAAGATATTTTAATGTTTTAGAGATTATTTTAAGTTCCCACCCACTGCTTCCTTCAAACCTGCTCCCTCCTTCATTTTCCTCATTTTAGGACAGAGCAACACCATCGTTTCTCTTCATCTCTGTTGTCACCACTTTAGTCTGAACCAACATTTCAGAGTGTGAATTACAACCACTGGTGAGTTATGAAACCCGATTAGTGGGTGACAATAGCGTTTCTTCTTTTACAGCAAAGGAAGACAAAATCTCAGGGCGCATCTCTCATGGCAAGAGTACTGTCTCATGAACCTTTTATGTGTGTGTATCTACACACCAAGTCACCACAAAAGATACATCTCTTCCTTTGGATGGAGGTCTAAAACCTGTGTTTGTAAACCTCAGTTTCAGCCCACACATGTCTAACCTGGGCTGCTTTGGTCTTGAAGAGATTGCTCTCAGCACAGTGACAAGTCAAGCACCTTGCAGGTCCGCAAGACCCCACGTAGGCTGGATTTGTTTCTCTCGTGTTCCTTCCTAATTATGGCCCATTCACGCTGGCCTCCTCATCTCTGAGCACACCAGAGGATCCCACCTCAGGGACTCTGCTCTCGCTGATTCCTCCGCATAGAATGTTCTTCACAAACTCCTGGTTCACCAAATTTGATTTGGGTGGAATGCTTTATTTGATTTGTACGTGGTACCCTATTTGGGGAGTAGATGATTGATCACATCTCCCCAGGAAAAGTGACACAGCAACTCCTGCACCTGGTGTCAGCATTGTTACGTGAATGACACGACCCTGAATTCATGGTGACTCTACCACACAGGACTGAATGATTCTCCAGGAGGTTTCTGCTTTCCACTTGGTTGCCCTCTAAATCTTGATGTGTATGCCTGTACACTGTTTTTAGTGAGTTTCACATTTTATTCCATAAAGTCCAGGAACCAAATGGTGAGGAGTGGGTTTATCCACGTGGTCTAAGGGCCCATGTAAAAGTCCATGGGCCTGGAAAAAAAAACCATGAAAAAGAACATAAAAGAGAGGTTTTAAAAATGAGGCAACAATACTTCATCCTTTCCCATCCTAGCAGCAGCCAAGCCGCCGGGGTGGGAAGGACAAAACCTTACTGGTGGCGAAAACATTGAGTGCTGGGTGATGAACAGCCTAGGAGCTATAAAAGAAAAAACAAAAGGAAAAACTCATCAAAAGCCTCCTGAGCAGTCATGCCTTTTATCCTGGGTCAGGACTCAATCCAGAAGCCAGCACAGCTGGGTGCAGAGTCAGGAAGGGGCCAGGCCCCGCAGCTGCTGCAGACAGTTTATGTCTGTGTGTTAATGCTGCTCTTGCTTTTGGTTAGAGAAGCTTCTCTTTTCACATGGCAGTGAACACTGGGGTGACTCAAAACTCTCCAGAGTGCTGAGAAGAAGTGGCCGTGGAGTGGTTGGCACCAAGTGGGACATCTCTATCACACGGGCCAAAAGCTCAGGGGTCATTGAGGAGCAGATGACTGAAAGAACATAAGAGACAGAGGCTGTGGAAGAGTGTTTGCTAACGGTGTCGTCTAGGCGCAGTGACCATTGCATTCATGACCTCACAGGAGCTACTGCTTCCTACACAAGCCCTGCACAATATGAAGGCGGGAAAAATGATCATGGGGCTGTGGAGATGGCTCAGAGCTTAAGGGTGCTTGCTTGTAAAGCCTGCCAGCATGGATTCGATGCCTCAATACCTATGTAAAGCCAGATGCACAAGCGACGCATGCATCTGGAATTTGTTTGCAGTGGCAGAAAGTCCTGTCACACATCCATTCTCTCTCTCTCTCTCTCCCTCCACTTGCAAATAAATAATTTTTTTAATAATAACATCAAAATAGAAGAGGAACTAATTGGAAAAAAGAAGAGGTTCAGTGAAGGAGGAATAGGAAGGAGGCAGGAGGGAGGTGGGGCATTATGAAGAGGGTATATTGGGTAAATGTATGAAGGTTGTCAATCAAAAGTTTACAAAAACTAAACATTTGGTTGATCCAGGATAAAGACATGTAAAAGCTGAAGCTAATGGTTGAGAGCCATGAAAGAGATGAACTATGGGAATCTGACTTCTTCAGGCTTCACAATTTTTTTTTTTTGCATGTGAGTGCGTGTATGTGTGGTATGGTGTGTGCATGAGGTTAAGCATGGGTGTATACAGCTGTGCACACTCCATGTGCACACCACATGTGTAGAGGCCATAGGAGAATATTCAGATGACCTCCAGTCTAGTTATCTGTATATTTGCTTGAGACCAGAGTCACTCACTGAATCCAGAGTTGCTGTTTTTCATGAGCCCCAGTGATTCTCCAGCCTCCACTCCCTGTAAGACTTTGGTTACAGGGTGCACGGCCATGTCCAGCTGCTTTGTGTGTACTGAGAAATCAAGCACAGGTGGTCTCAGGGAGTCTCAGGCCCTCATGCTTGCTCAGCAAGCACTCTTTCTGGCTGAGCCATCTTCCCAGCAGCCCTTAGTCTTCAACTGTTATATAAACAACCCAGATCCCTTTCATTTTAAAAAAAATTCTGAAGCTATTTATTTTTTTAATTTTTATGTATTTATTAGATTGAGAGAGAGAGAGAATGAGTGCTCCAGGGCCTCCTGCCACTGCAAATGGGCTCCAGATGCATGAGCCACCAGGTGCATCTGGCTTATATGGGTTCTTGGGAATCGAACCTGGGTCCTTAAGCTTTGCAGGCAAGTGCCTTGACTGCTAAGCCATATCTCCAGCCCTGAAGTTGTTTGTTTTAATCATATTTAAAGATAAAAATTATAAAAATTATAAAAATTATAAAATTAAAATTAAATTAAATTATAAAATTAAAATTAAATTATAAAATTAAAAAATTATAAAAATATTGTCACATCTGTTTCATTTTAAATTTTTTTATTATTTATTGATTTTTTTTTAAATAAAAAAGCTATACTCTTAAGACTTCCTCTCCCTTGCTCCAGTTCTGCTGAGGGTCTTCTTTGGTGGGCTGTTCGTATTCATCGTGGGGACTAAGAGGCCTCAGGCATTCTGGGGGTGAGCATGGTGCTTCAGGCTGTTCCCACCCACTCTGAGCTTCTTACAGTCTTTTCTGCCCCCTCTTCTGTAATATTCCCTGAGCTCTGGTGGGCAAGACTGGGATCTGATTTAGTGTTGCTTTCTCTGTCGCCTCTGGATCTCTGTTTGATGAGGTTTGAGTGACCACAGTGTCTGTCACCATCTCCCTGGGCCTGGTTTTCAGGCTAGCTGGAGAGCGGTACTCATGTCACTGCTGGTGGAGGTGACACATCTCATGGTAGACAATCGGCTCGCTCTTCTTGATGTCTCCTGGTTCTCTTCAATATTCTTTTCCATCTATCCCCCATGCGCCTCCAGGGCACAGGAGAATCTCATTCCATCCTTTTTTTTTGGGGGGGGGGTGAGTTCTGAGGTAGGGTGTCACTCTAGCCCAGGCTGACCTGAAATTCACTGTGTAGTCTCAGGGTGGCCTCAAACTCACAGGGATCCCTTTTAACCTCTGTCTCCTGAGTGCTGGGATTCAAGGTGTGCGCCACCACACCCGGCTTCTTTCCATTCTTTAGAAATAAATCCTAATTAGTATTTTTTTTTTTTTACTCTCTCCATAAGAATTATTCATCATTTTGCCTGAAACAATACAGAGTTACCTCCTACACGTCCTTCCACCATGACAGAGTGTCTTAGAGCAATCATCTACTAATCATAGAATGAATCCATAAACCAGACAGTGAAGACCAATAGCGTTGCATGACACAAGGTGCCACCCAACCAAGTCAACCCTGGTACAGTAACTCTCCCAGCAGGATTCATCACGCTCTTGATTCCCTCCACAAAGCCCACCCCGTCAGCCCACAGTCATGGCCCCACAGACAACAGAGAAATCTTATGAAAGCCCTGATTATCCAATACCGAGTCAGTCAAGGTTACTGGCCCATTAGTGATAGAATGGCTTCCCAAGATTTAGATTATTTTAATAAGGCAAACATAAACAAATTATTATTTACATTTTTATTAGTCATCCATTTCCCATCCTGATGCTATTTTATTGTGGTGAACAAAACAATGGGCTCCATACTTGGATCTCATGGTCAAGATGTTTATATTTCCCAAAGGTTAACACTAAGAAGATAAAATATTTTTAAAAAAATCAACTTGGCTGTAAATCGAGTGGGAAAGTACATCATTAGAACTTTATCTTCTCTTAAGAATGCTGAAGCACTTAGCCTTCTGGCCAGCTTCATTTATTGCAAGTCACACCATCTCTTCTTGCAAGTGGTCCACATGGAATCCTAAGTGGCCTCATGCAAGGGCATAAAGTTACAATCAAAATTAAAATGCAAGTTAAAACTCTTTCACAAGTGCTAGGCATGGTGGCGCACGCCTTTAATCCCAACACTGGGGAGGCAGAGGTAGGAGGATCGCTGTGAGTTTGAGGCCCAGCATGAGACTACAGAGTGAATTCCAGGTCAGCCTGGACTAGAGCAAGACCCTACCTTGAAAAACCAAAAAAAAAAAAAAAGAAAGAAAGAAAGAAAGAAAGAAAGAAAGAAAGAAAGAAAGAAAGAAAGAAAGAAAACAGGAAGGAAAGCAAGGAAGGAAAGCAAAAGAAAAGAAAAAGAAAAAGAAAAGGAAAAAGAAAAAGAAAGAAAAAGAAAAAGAAAACTTTCACAATTGAAATGAATATTCTGGAACAGTTGTCTTGCAGGAATTGAAGTCACAGTCTGTTGTACTTCGGGCTACCTATCACTGCCACAATCAGTGAAAGACGGGTTTTGAAACACCCAGCACTGTTAAGGTTTACTTCACAGCTAAAAAAAAAAATGAATGCAGCCAGGTGTGGTGGCACCCGCCTTTAATCTCAGCACTCAGGAGGCAGAGGTAGGACGATCGCCGTGAGTTTGAGGCCACCCTGAGACTACATGGTAAATTCTAGGTCAGCCTGAGCTAGAGTGAGACCCTACCTCGGAAAAAAAAAAAATGAATGCAAGTGAGTAAAAAGAGTTGCCTAAAGTAGTTACCAGTGTGTAGTGGACCCTGAATGGAATATAAGTTTCTAGGCTTCCAGATGAAAAAGCTTCCCACTATGTTATTCCAAATATCAAAGTCTGTGTTGCTAAACAGACCGGGGCCAAGGCTCAGGGACCATTGCTGAAGAGGGCCCTGGAAGATTGTAAGAGCCACAGAGTGGGCAGAAATATCCTGAGCTCAGCCCTCACCCCCAAAGACTGACTGAGATCTTATTTACTGAACTGTAAACACCAATAACCCTACTGTGGAGAGCCCTCAGGGAAAGAGGAGCCAGCGGAGAGGGGATATAAGACTACAGCCTTTGTGGAAAAAAAAAAAGAATGAATGAATGAAAGGAAGGAAGGAACAAGAAAATAAATAAATTTAATTTTTTAAAGTTCTTATTCAAGCCAGAAAGGGCAGCGCTCTCACTACTTATCCCAGCCTGTGGGGGTGGTCCTCTCATTTCTCTGACCTCTAAGCTGAAAGAAAATACAGCTGGCTCAGCGAAGGCCACAAGTTTACTCAGTACACAAAGTCTATGAAGAATGAGTTTATTTATCCTGGCTATTCCAGGAACTTGACAAACTAGCATGTACAGCATAAATGCTAAGATAAGTTTTTTGCCTGTGTATCTGTGGTGTGCATGTGTGTATGCACATGGACACCAAGTGAATGTGCATGTGTCGGTGGAGGTTAGGAGTCATTATCGGGTGCGTGTGTCTGAGGAGGAGGAAGAAGAGGAGGAGGGTGTTTTTCTTCAGTCATTCTCCATCTTACTTTTTGAGACAGGACTCCACATTGAACCAACTGCGCACCAGCCAGTGAGCCCCAGGGATTCCTTGTCTCTGACTCCCCAGTGTTGGCTACGCAAATGAACACAACCACGCCAGGCATCTTACATGGGTTGTGGGGATCTGAACTCAGGTCCTCATGCTTATGCTCCAAACACTTTACGCACTGAGCCATCTCCTCCGCCCTGATAAAAATGTAATGAGTTATTCCAATCAATTCCAACCTGGACTTGTGATTTTGTTTGGTTTTCAGTGGAGGGAAAAAACCAAATTAATGCCCTCCAAAGGTGGGATTGAAGGTGAAGACAGCACAGATAAATAAGAGAGGAATAGCCATAACTTACACAAGAGCCCGGAATCCCCCCTCCCTCCCGCCCTGTAGAAGTTACGGATGGATGACTAGGTTGAGCAAATGGGGAGGAGTTATATCATCCAGAACTGGAAGTTTGGTTTAAGGGATTGAAACCTGGAAGAGGAGTGCTAGAAATTTTGAGCAAGATTGCAAAAAGATGTGCTTTAAAATGAGGAGATGAGCCGGGCGTGGTGGCGCACGCCTTTAATCCCAGCACTCAGGAGGCAGAGGTAGGAGGATCGCCAAGAGTTCGAGGCCACCCTGAGACTACATAGTGAATTCCAGGTCAGCCTGGGCTAGAGTGAAACCCTACCTCGAAAAATCAAAAAAAAAAAAAAAACTAAAATGAGGAGATGGCTCACTTGCTTGCGAGGTCTATAGGCCTGGGTTTGATTCCCCAATACCCAAGCCAGATGCACATATGCAGAGGCCCACCCCCGGCTTCAAATAAAGGATTTTTAAAAAAGGAAGATCTGGTCAGTGGCGTATGATGGATAGGGAAAGAATGAATGCAGGAAGACCAACTAGGAGACTGTGTGATATTCCACAAGGAACCATCTTAAAAGTGCCTCTCCATCTCACCCCTGAACAATTCACAAGCCAAATGGAAACCTCTCAGGCTCTCAGGAAAGGCTCTATCTGATCATGACAGACATCTCCCGCTCCATCTTTGGACTTTTGCCCCTTCCCTCACTGTCCAAAGATACCTTACCTAGGAAGCCAATTACCCTGCAAGGTGGGGCATCCTGACCAGCTGCAGTCCAGCTACTGGATCTGCCCATGAAATGCTGTAGAAGGGTCTTATTCTCTGGGCCTCTGACCAGAGAATCTCTAAGCTTTTCTAAAGCTATTTGACTTGAAGGGTGGGGCAAACATGGGGGAGGGGCGGGGGAGACAAGTCATCGCAGTGGGGCATGGTGGGTGAGGAAGCCATGTCAATGGCCCATCAGGAAACAAGAGGACAGGCTGGAGAGGTGGCTTAGCAGCTAAGGTGCTTGCCTGCAAAGCCTAATGACCAGAGTTCAAATCCCCCGTATCACATAAAGCCAGATACACAAAGTGGCACATGCGTCTGGAGTTTGTTTGCAGTGGCTGAAGGCCCTGGTGTGCCCATTCTGTCTGTCTCCTTTCTATCTCTGTTTGCAAATAAATAACTTTAAAAAGGTATTAAAAAGAGAGAGACCATGCCGGACATGGTGGTGCATGCCTTTAATCCCAGTACTCAGGAGGCAGAGGCAGGAGGATTGCCATGAGTTCGAGGCCACCCTGAGAATACAGATTTCCAGGTTAGCCTGGGCTAGAGTGAGACCCTATCTCAAAAAAACAAAAAAAAAGAGAGAGAGAGAGAGAGTGCACGAGAGAGGGAGACCAGAGGTAAGGCTGTGGGTCAGAATAAAACAGTAAGCAAAGTCACATGAGGCAGGCACTGCTGGAGGGTTTTGCTTTCTTCCAGACTCACATCCACACAGCCCTGCCATATGTCAGACGTCTGTCTTGGGCTCTGCTCCGCGCCCACGTATCTCTTCTCTCCTGCACGAGATCTGAAGAGCTGCTGCTGAGGTGAGGCTCAGTGGTTCAGCGGCACCTGCCTCCTTTCAGGTCCACAGTTTTACTTGTGAGTTAAGAGTTTTTCTAAACCTTTCTGACTCTTTCTTTTCCTTTTCCTCCCACCCCTTCTGTCTGGAATATTGATCAGATCCAGCCCTTTATCTACCTTCCTTGTGTCAGGCCAACTGCCAGGCTTAACCACTTTGTACTTCCTTAGTCAGTCTTTCCATCATTTAACCTGTGTCTGTTCTTCATTCATCAAATGTGACAGTCTAGCTCTCAGATACCATTTAAGTCCTACTACTAAGCCACCCTTAATGCTATTCTGTTCCTTCCTAATTGCCCTCTATCAAACTAAAGCTGTTGCTAGTAGCAGGAATAGTATGGAAGGGTTGGAGGCGATTTTAGATACACTTCAAACATTATCTTACAGATAACAAAACAGAAACTCAGAGATGCTTCATTGTAGGTACTATAGATAGGCCCAAGCACCTCTCTATCTCCAAATAGCTCTTTCCAATTTAAAATTCAAAGTATCCCCAAATTGCCTCATCCATTCATACTGTCCAAAACACAGTAGGGGGCTGGAGAGATGGCTTAACGAATAAGATGCTTGCCTGCAAACTCATGTTTGATGTCCCGGTCCCTCATAAGCTAGACGCAGAGTGACACAAGTGCACAATGTTGCATATGCACACAAGCAGGCACAAGTGTCAAGTTTGATTGCAGTGGCTGGAGGCCCTGGAGTGCCAATTCATCCATTCTCTCTCTTTTTCTCTCACATTAAAAAAAAAAAAAAAAAAAGCCAGTGTAGGGTTTTAAAACTGCTCACTTCATCTTCTGAAGCCTCTCATGATGAGCCTATTTCCCAACTCAGTTCTTGCCAAGATGATGAACTGTTGGGAATTGAGGGGGTTTGACGAGTATGGCAGATCAAGACCTGTGCTCTCCTGTAAGGCAATCAACCAGGACCCTAGTTCCATGATGCTGCCTCTGCCTGAAGTCTTCTAATGACTAGCAGGGTGAAACACGACTAACAGATGCTCTTTCTCAGACATGATTTTGAATCATGTCCTCATGTATGTATATATACCTGTGTCTATACAAACATATGTACATATACACATAATCCTACATACACAGAGAGAAGCATATATGTGCACACATTTTCAAATTGAAATCATAGAACTTCTTATACCCTAATATCATAAGAACTTCTTCGTTAATTCCCTGTCAACCAAAATGCACTATATACATTAGATTTTAATTTTTTTTCCTTATTTGCTGGCTATTATTTCCTCCTTTCTTTTGTGCTATTCTTTCCAAATTTTCATGTGTGATGTTTATCCTCAGTGGAAATGTCTCCCACGCATGCTACCTTTCACTTCTTTCTAGGAGTCAGTCCCCACTGAAAACTCTGTGCAGGCAGGTTTTCCTGGTATAATCAGGGATGTGGTAAAATGACGAGATTGGAGATGGAAATTTAGTTGCAGAGGGATGAAAGGGAAGGGCTGTTTGCGGTGCTGAGGAGGACTGAGGAGCACTGGAGCAATGACAAGGTCACAGACACCCCGGTAGTCGAGGCCTTAAATGAAGGGCTCGGGTGGAGGGCGGCATCCAGAGAGATGCAGTAAATTATCAACAACTTGCACAGGGAAGCAGTACAAATTTGCCAAATCACTTACATCGGGCACACTCAGAGAAAGCAGTAAGTCAACTTTGATAAAGACTAGCAAATAGGAGAAAAAAATGAATTAGATCTGAGATAACCTGAGGGCTACGAGATCCTGCCTCCCCGGCCAGGGCGGTCTGAATCCACGCCATTTCACCTGTGGCCTCTCTCCACTGACAGCTGATTGCTATTTTCATTTTGAAATTCAGCTGTTCCTTTGCCAGTCTTGCCACAACATCTGAGGCATGTTCAGAAGCATGACTCATGGTCCTTTCCAAAGGCCAAACCGTTTCAGTACTCTATTCAATTAGGGCTCAGCTCCCTGATTTAATGCACTAGCTCAGACAGATGCAAGATGAAGGCCACGTGCAATTTGAGAAGCAAAAATTGCATCCGAAACATTTGGCAAAAACAAACAAACAAAAGATAAATAAAATAAAACTAGAGACCAGGAGAGGCCTGAGAGATGGAGATTAAAAACCTAATTGCCAAGGTTTTACTCAATCTAGAAGGGTGGTTAGATACTGCTATTCCTTCCATTAACAGGCATAACTGAAGTGTTTTGAACTTGTCCTGGTCTGGACGGCTGTGAGGCTGAAATCGCAGGGGAGAGAGGGAGAGACCTTGAGGCATAAAAACTTACCTTCAGGGCACAGGTGATAGAAGAAATTATTTGATTAGAAGAACACAATCTTACCAATTTGTTCATTAATTATGACTAAAGTACACAGCCTGCAGACACTTATGCACTAAATAATTGTGAATTTATTTTTCTTTCACAAAATACAAAGATTTGCACCACATGATTGTAGTATTCTAACATAAGAAAATTCCAAGATGTTCGTGGGGTCAGGGGAAGTTACACAACGTGGGTTTTATCATTCTTAGTATTAAAGGGTCATGACAAAGTATGCTGACCTTGATAACATGCAGGTTATTGCTTAGAACTTGCATATACTTTAAAATGGCACACATACAAAATGTACAAACATTTCAAAATTGTAATGAAAATACCAGAAGACATTTATTACCCCTTCAAATAAAGCACAATCTGAAACCAAAATAAGATACTAAATCGTATTGTAATTAACTGACAAGCCATTGTAACACTGATTTATAAATAAGTCTAAAATTTTGTAAGTAAAACAAAATTCTTTCATCTTATGGAAATAAATTTTAAAGTATGTTCTCAAAATATGACATATTTTGAGAGGCCAAAACTCTTTATGATAATTAAATCTTATATATTATGTTCTCAGAAAAATTTGTATATATCACTGTAGCTATTGCATGTAATGCAGTTTTCAAGTAGCTTTTTCTTTTCAAATAAAATCTACGTTTATATGTTCTTTTTTACAAATTCTAATGATTACAAAAAATTCTCATAACATTCTCATCTTGGGCTTTATCCACATGAAAATTCCTTTAAGTTAAAAGTAGACATAACCATTCCAGAAACAAAGCAAGCAAGGGACAAGAATATAGAGCACATTTTATTTACAGCTCTATCTTTAAGTTTAATTAACCAAGAAGTAGCAAATGACAGTAATGCATACTTAGTTACAGAATTACATAAAAATATACAAAAAATACAGATGATATTTAACAAGTTTCTAGCCAGAGGTATAGCGCTTATAAGTGTGAGATTTAGAAATGTTTCTCATTGCTTTTGGTCTTAGTAGTACAGGGCCTGATATCAAAGCTGCTGCTCAGAGGGAGTAAGTGTAAACATTTTCAATACAAACAAGCCTACTGCTGGCCAAAATATCTTCCAAAAGCTGTGACAGACTACCAACAAGAAGAGGCTAGAAAGAAGGAGGGCACAAGTCCTTGGGTCTGTTCCTCTGGGGAGCACCAAGTCATTTGTTAGCTAATAAGCTTGTTTTTAAAGAAATGTTACCAGGGCTTAGCAGTTAAGGCATTTGCCTGCAAAGCCTAAAGACCCAAGTTCGATTCCCCAGTACCCATGTAAGCCAGATGCACAAGGTGACACATGCCAGGAGTTTGTTTGCAGTGAATGGAGGTCCAGGTGCACCCATCTCTCTCTCTCTCTCTCTCTCTCTGTGAGTGTGTGTGTGTGTGTCTCAAAGAAAAAAATTTTTTAAAAAGAAATATTCCAAGAAAGTCTGTTCTACTGAACAGACTCTAAAACAATTCAGTCAGACCCTCCCCTCTACAGCTCAGTTTTCCCTCCTCGCTGAAGTGTTGGGGTCTAGGGAGAATATTTACATAATTAACGAGCCTACAATAAATCCCCAGCTGACACACTTTACAAAACTTATTGCTAAACGAGTTTGAGAAAAAAAAAATATAGACTTTCTTAATAAAGCCATAATTAGCTTTACTTCATGTTGTAAACAGGTATTATTAAATGCTGACTGGCTTCCTGTAGCCTTTTAATAAATTGTGGTTTGACTGATCTTTCCTTAAACTTCCTACAAGGCTTTTTGTTTTTCCTCAATGAGAAAACCTATTTGTAAACTTTGAAACTTGCCACATAAAACTGAGCAGCTTATAGATGGCCGGGAAGTTGGCATCGACCAATGTTGACACAAGGAAGGAGGTTGGCTGATGAGCTCTGTGGGTCATAGAAGGAAGAGATGGATGGGTTGCAGGGTGGGGAGGGGGGTTACTGTGAGAACATTCTAGATGGAGGGAGAGCTATCCTCTGTGAAGGAAAAGCAGTCTTGCTATCTCATCCAACCCCAGCTCCTGTGGGCTTTTCTTGTCTCTGCACATGTGCTTTGTACCAAAATTTGCCTTCAGTAGCTTTACTGAAGCCAGCTGTGGTTAAGGCTGAGCGGTGGGTGTGTGCTCAGAGTCTGAACACTGGAAGGTTCTCACTGGTGTGCTGACTGACGCCTGCTGAGAAACACCACACCACTATCCTGACAGAGTAAGATGCTCCCTTTTAGTGCTGTCCAAATAATCATACACAGCTCCTATGAAATATTGATGTCAACAACTACTTGGCCTTTTCAAATTCACAAAACAGACTAACCAGCTTGAAGCCAATCCAGGTACATATTTACATGTTTGTATCCACATATTTACGTTAGTAGGGTCTTTTGGAACATGTTTATTTCCTTTGAAAATAAAAGGAAAGAAACATGGACATTCCAACAATACTTTTTCCTCTTTTCCACAAGGGTGATGTTTCAAACACCTAAAAAAAAATGCTCCCAGCAGTAAAACTAGTGAAGTACTGGTCTTCAAATGCCCAACATGTCTCAGAGGAAATATACAATTTAAAAGCTGACACTTTATCAAAATCTTTATTTGAGTCAAATAAATTCTTAAAATCTAGGAAAGATTTTCATTCAAATATGTATAAACTAGGCAATTTTAAAAGTAGACCTTTAAGACAGTACTGGGTCATACATAATATACCAAAGTCACTCTTATGAGAGATGGTAACAACATAACTATTATTTCTCTGAATAGAATGAGTCTGTGAAGTAACTTAATAGTAGGAATAAACACTTAATGTGAACATACTGTAATTAAGCTTGAGTCAATTTCTTTGCACTCATATATAACTCCATTATAAAGTTTAAATAAATGCTAACAATCCTTTAAGATATTTAAGACATGAGGATGCAAACTCTATAAACCCAAGCTCATTTTTTTCAGTTCTCACAAATAAAATATTCAATGCTGGATCTATGATTTTACATGCTATTACTTGATTTTCATTCACTTTTAAGTTTCACAAGAACTTTTATTTTCTAGAACATTACACATTCAGATTGTCTCTAATCTTTTCTAGAAAAATAGAATTGCTTATAAATTTATACCAATTTGCTTTTATTTTCTATAAATATTTGAAGAGTTTTTAAATATCAGAATGCCTAATAGAATCATTCAAATGAATCCATGTAGCCAAAATACTTAATACTTAAATATCTAGCAAAAATTTGTCACTCAATAAATGAAAAGTTCATTGTTTAACAAATGATATGCTCTGTCTTTATTTGCATTTTAAGTCATAAGTACAATCACAGAACAGCAAGTTACAGCTCCTATAATGATCTCAACACAGCCTGGCAGCTTTGGGACATTCCCTTGCAGGTCCACTGTATGAAGAAATGTGTAGAGATGACCTCTGAATACTAATTCTGATAAGGATTGTTGACTGAGGACATGACAAATCTTAGTTTAAAATCGTGATATTGCTAATTTACCTACTTACTGAGCAACTATATCATTCAGTGACAAGTACTGTGAGTAAAAACCAAAGTGAATTTTTATGCATGAAACAACTACCAATTCACTAACATCACTTCATATTGCCAGCGTTTTGATGGTGGGATTAAATAAAATTTCGTGTTTAGAGCTATAATGATATCCAAAAAGTCAAAAATATTGATCTGCAAGTTTATTTCTCTCTAAATAACTTTTCAAAATAGTTTTTTAATTTTATAAATGTCTTCCTTTCTTAAAAAAAAAAAAAAAAAGAACACCATTCTTGCAAAAGACCCAGGAACAGGATAAAATAACTTGCTCTCCTTTACCCTCTGGATAACCAGCACATACTTGAGTGCCTATGATGTGGAGCCTTAAATTTACTGAGCGGTTTATCAGAGTAACATTAGCTGCTTTAAAAATAAACTCCTTTCTTTACATTACTTGGTCTTCAAAACTAAGTGTACCTAATATAAGACAATCAACCGAATTTTTTCATTTAGTTGATTGAAAGTTCAGTTCTCATCTTTGAATGTACTAGGACTTATCAGACGACTGGTATTGGAAATTAAACCAAATATCTTGGTTACATTCAGCTAGCCTCCTTTCTTCATCACATGAACCAAGACAGTGAGTCAAACACTCTCCTTCAAAATAAGAATCTAAATGAATTAGCTCTTTTGGTTTAAGTTCAATTAAGTTCAAGTATTCACCATTAGTTGAGTTAAATCTCTTTTTTAAAGAATAATCATTAAAATCAAGTACTTCAGAAAAATAAATAAAGGCAATAATAACTAAATATATAATTCCATACTGGGATTGCAAGAACCAAAGTAAAGGTGAACACACATAAAACCAGTCACTAGTCTGCACTCGGGGTGATAGGTGTGATGATCAGAGCGCTTGGAGTAAGTCGCTTACGTTCCTTCCTGCGCTTGAGGCAGGGCAGAAATGGAAAGCACTCTCAGAACGCTGACTAAGCCAGCCTGATGGTGAACCATGAACTAAGTATGAACACTGATGATTGTGGGGTGGGCCTCACCCACCGGAGGCCTACTCTAGGAATGTCACGCACACCTACTGCAGAAGACTGGCACTGATGGCGACAAATCTTGAACTCGGGAGATGGTGTAGTCAGAGAAGGGGCAAGGGACGCAGAAGGACCGGCAGAGTTAAAGCTTGTCCCTAGCAAGAGCTCCTACCACAGAAGTCCTCGTCTACCAACGTGCATTCTTAGAAGACATTGATCCTGTAAGGCGGTGCCCATGATCTGACTTAAGCCTCATGAAAAATAAAAAAGCAATAATTTGATAAAGTACTAAAAATAAAATGACATCTGAAAAAAAAATCTCACAATGCAGGAAATATTTCCCAGGACTAAACTAAAGAAATATTCTGAAAGTGAGTAAAAGTTTTCATCATGAATAGATGATTGTATATCTGAAATGAAAAAAAAGAAATATGTCATTTACTAGCCAAGGAAAAAGAACAGGTGAACCACGGACAGACTCTAACAAGCGGCCGGCAAAGCGGAGCTGCGTACAGCTTTCACAGTCGTGCCTCTCCCCTCAGCAACGCGGGTGGCGGCTTGTCGCAGCCATCATTCCACACAGCAAATGGCACTGTGTGCTAAGAGATTTCTGAAAAGTTTCACCACTATGTCATTTTTATGTCAACCTTTAATTTTTTACCCATGCTATAATGCAGAAGGAAAGAGGAAATATTAGAATGAAAACTAGATTTTTTTTTTTTTTCTTTCTTAAAGGTAAGAAAGAAAGAAAGAAAGAAAGAAAGAAAGAAAGAAAGAAAGAAAGAAAGAAAACACTGAAACCCTGAATAACAATTATAGTTAGTAAAGAAGTACAAGAACATGCCAGGAACGTGTCCTATTAGTAGATACAATGCGAGTAGTAATAAAGGTTGCTCAGGCAAACAAAGGTGTTTGACAGAGCACACCTTCAGTCAAGCTTTCCATTCTGAAGACTTTTTTTGGCTTTCTCTTGTCTGATGAGAGAGATGACTTTGATGCACCCTTTAGAAATTTTGATCATCCACATGACATTCATCACATCCAACACAAGACAGGTGGAGATCCAGGTGCACTGGATCACAAGTCCAAGCCTTAGGAAGGCATCTGTTCCATACACAGAGTAAATGAAGAAATACAAAGGAGGTATTGCAACAATCCGCACGATGAAAAACACCACTGTCATGAGTATTCCGTTGATGACATTGGCTTTGGAAAACTTAGGGTATTTCAGGGCTTCAAAGAACCACCTGAAAAGAGAATTAAAAAAACATAAATTTTTTCTGCAACTTGAGAATCAATCAGTCTAATTTTTGTTTTTAGTTTGTACAAGTCAAGGAACATCTTTAATCACTAAGATTGTGTGTCTAAGTGCACATGTGTGTGCAGGTGCATGTGCAAGACAACTTTGGTGTTGTTCCTCAAGAACAATGTCCACTTTAAAAAAATATTTATTTAATGTATAGAGAAAGAGGCAGACAGAGAAACGAGCATCCTCATACCAGGGCCTCTTGCCCCTGTAATGAACTCCAGGTGCATGTGCCACTTTGTGTATCTGGCTTCATGTGGGTAGTGGGAAATCGAACCTAGACCATCAGGGTTTGCAAGCAAGCTCCTTTATCCACTGAGCCTTCTCTCCAACCTCACTTCTTTTCTTTTTTTATTAAGTTACAAACTGTGAAAATAAATCATGTGCTGTTCACATTCCCATTGGATTATACCCTTTTATCTCCTCTCCCCACTTCCATGCACTGATGCCCCTCCTCAGGGGCTATGGGTGTTCGCCATGGGATCATGATGTCCACCACTTTTTTTTTTGAGACTGTCTCACTGATCTAGAGCTATGCAAGTAGGCTTGACTGGAGGGCCAGTGAGCCTTAGGGATCTTCCTATCTGTTTCTCCAGAGCTGGAATTACGAGCATTACACCACCATGCCCAACTTAAGAAAAAAAAAAGGCTCTAGGGATCCATGCATTTGAAACAAGCACTTTACCAACTGAGATATAACCCCAGCCATTGTCCTTAAACTTTCACATGGAGAGGGACTGGGGAAATGACTCAGCAGTTAAAGGTGCTTACTTACAAGGCCAGCCAGCTTGGGTTGGATTCCCTAGCACCCAAATAATGCCAGATGCAAAAAGTGGCACAAGCACCTGGTGCTTGTTTGTAGTGGCAAGAGACTCTGGTGTGCCCACCCACCCCCAAACACAAATAAAAATTGTTTTTAAAAATTCACATGGAGAGGCAAAGTATCTAGAAAAGCCAGCACAATACTGAAAGGAACCCTTGATGGAAATGACACTTCCACTTGCAGGACATTATAATCTAGCTCAGTAGACAGGACAGCATGTGCATTACTGAAAAAACAAACTATGTGACAGAAGAGAGCTCAGCTGGGCGTGGTGGCGCACACCTTTAATCCCAGCACTCAGGAGGCAGAGGTAGGAGGATCGCCAAGAGTTCGAGGCCACCCTGAGACTACATAGTTAATTCCAGGTCAGCCTGGGCCAGAGTGAGACCCTACCTCACAAAACCAAAAAAAAAAAAAGGAAGAAGAAGAGAGCTCAGAAGTAACTGCACACAAATATACTCAACTGATTGTTGACAATGGCAAAATGGTAATTCATAGACAACCTCTTCCAAATATCCATAGGAGGAAAAAAAAAAGAATTTAAGCAGAGACTTTCCACCTTCCACAGAAATTAAGTCAAAATATATCAATGACCTCCCAGTGCCTGACACTAGCTACACAAGGGCACCATAAAAGAGAGACTGAGAGGGGGAGGGGATATGATGGAGAGTGGAGTTGCAAAAGGGAAAGTGGAGGGGAGGGAATCACCATGGTTTATTGTCTGTAATTATGGAAGTTGTCAAAAAATTAATTAAAATGGATTAAACACACACACAATGTGAAAAAGTATACTTGCAGAAAAAAAAAAAAAAAACAGAAAAACATTCTGCATGCCCTCATCTTTGGTGATGATTTTTAGATACAACACCAAAAATGCAATCCATGGTAGACAAAAACTGACAAGATGGAAAAAATATGACAGAGGTAAGAAATACTTAGGAGTGCTGGAGAGATGACTCAGCAGTTAAGGCACTTGCCTGCAAAGCCTAATGACCCAGGTTCCCCCAGTACCCACGTAGGGCCAGATGTACAAAGTAGCACATGCATCTGAAGTTTGTTTGCAGCAACTGGAGGACCTAGTGTGCACATGGCTGCATTATTCACAACAGCCAAGAGGTACCAACCACTCAAATGTCCATGAGAACAAAATGTGGGAGATGGACACAGAGAGTAGCATGCAGGTTTTGGTTTTTGCTTCATTTTATTTTGAGGTAGGGTCTCAACTCTAGCCCAGGCTGACCTGGAACTTAGTCTGTAGTCCCAGACTGGCCTTGAACTCATGGCGATCCTCCTACCTCTGCCTCCCAAGTGCTGGGATTAAAGGCGTGCACCACCACGCCCCACAAGTATGCAGTTTTTATAAAGGAAAAACCATCACATGCTAGAACATGATGAATCATAAGAACATGATGCTAAGCAAAATCAGCCATTCACACAAGAGCATGGATCATATTATTCCATTCTCATAAAGCAGGGGGTAGATAAGGGATTGCAAGATGAAAAGGTTCTAGGTACATATGGCCCAACAATACCATATACTGAATGCTACCAAATGGTATTCCTAAAATGGTTAAGATGGCTAAACATGGGCTGGGTGAAAAGCACTCACCACTCAAGCCAGAGTACCTGAGTTCAATCACCAGACTCCATGTTAAAAAAAAAAAAAAGCCATGGTGGGTTACTGTACTCCCAGCTAGCTGATGCTGATGGCGAGCTGGGCCAAAGAGACAGAGGTCCCAGAAAGCTTGTGAACACAGCACAGAACAGCAGACTGAAAATCTAGACAGAGAAACCCTGCCCGAAAAGAGGAGGAAAAGCAGAGGACCAACCTGAAAGTGGTCATCTGACCTACACACAGACACACAGAGGCACACATGCACCAACATACACACGAACATGCACATACCAAGCACATTAACATACACACATAAGAGCTAAAAAATGTTCTACAGATGGCTTTCAGTATTCTAACTGTTGCAGGGGAAGGGAGGGTCATTTTCTTCAGCTGTCTAGCCATTGGTAAATTGCCCTGCTGCAGTCAATAAGCCCTACCCCCACTCAAGCAAACCAAACGATGAAAGCAGGACAGGGACTCAATGAGAAGAAGGGTGTAGGGCAGTGGGAGCAGAAAAGAGGGCAATGGGTGAAAATCATCAAAATACATTATGCACATGTAGGAAATTATGAAATAAAAATCTTTTAAAAGTATACATTGTAGTTACTTAGAAGTGAGTATTTAAATTAAAGTAGTCTTTTTAGGGTTGAAGAGATGGCTTAGTGGTTAAGGTGCCTGCCTCCCAAGCCTAAGAATGCTGGTTCCAATCTCCAGGTGCCACGTTTAGCCAGATGCAAAGTGATGCAAGAGCACAATGTCGCACTTGACCAAAAGGGGGCGCACACATCTGGATTTCGTTAGCAGTGGCTGAGAGGCTGCTGGCGCGCCATCTCTATCTGTCTTCCTCTCCCCTCTCTGTCTCTCTCAAAAAAATAGTCTTTTAAAATAAAAATTAAGAGCTGAGGGTTGGAGAGATGGCTTAGTGGTTAAGGTGCTTGCCTGCAAAGCCAAAGGACCCAGGTTCAACTCCCCAGTACCCACATAAGCCAGATGCACAAGGGGGCGTATCTGGAGTTTGTTAGCAGTGGCTGGAGGCATGTCCATTCTCTCCCCCCTTCTCTCTCTCTTCCTACCTGCCTCTCTCTCTCAAATAAATAAAGAAAAATAAAATATTTAAATAATTTAAATAAATAAATAAATAAATAAATGGCTAAAGAGATGTCAGTGGTTAAGGCATTTGCTTGCAAAGCCAAACAACCCAGGTTTGATTCCCCAGTACCCATATACAGCCACATGCACAAAGGGTGCATGCATCTTAAGTTCATCTGCAGCAACTGGAGGCACTGGTGCACCCATTCTCTCTGTCTCTGTCTCTCTCTGCTTGCAAACAAATCAATAAAAATATTTTCAGTTAAAAATATATAAATCTGGGTGTGACAGCACACACCTTCAGTTGCAGCCCTAAGAAGGCTGAGGTAGGAGGATCTTTATGAGCTTGAGGCCAGCCTGGGGCTATAGAGTGAGTTCTAGGTCAGCCTGTAGTAGAGTGAGACCCTGTCTTGAAAAAAAACCAATAATAATAATGATGACAAATTGTTTAAATGGACAGTAAGTAAGATGTTCCCAGTGTCAGAGTCTGGGGACAGGAGGAAGAATAAGATGATCATAGATCAGTGTGTGCTCCTTCCTATGAACAGCCTGGCTTGCTCATGACCACAAGTCATCTGGCAGTGAGATGGTGCAGGGACAACAGTGCCTGGAATCAGCTGAGTCAAACCGTCATTCTGCAGAGGGCTGGACTCAAAGGCCACCTGGCAACACTGGTGTGAGTTATTTGAGCCTTTCCAAGGCCTCCTTTTCTCATTTGTACAATGGTGACAATAATTTACATCCCATGTTCTCACTTTCTCTATTGAAGCTTTAGCATTTTAAAGAAAGTTTCCCCTCATGCTAAAGATGAACAACTGCCTTTAGAATAATGAAGGATAGCAGTTACCTACCGCTGATTCACAAAGGGGCTGGAAAGCTCCGCAAGCAGGCGAAAGTTGGCAATGTAGGCAAGCACTCCGTCTCTCTGGACAATCAACATAAACACAGTGTCAGTTCTTATCAATGTGCTTTAGAATTAGACAGTAGCTTCTAGGCATAATACATCAATGTAAAAACAGACCAGGGAGTTTTCAACCTTTAACCAGAAAAATCATCTTCTTCATCAGATTTTAGAAATATGCTTAAATTCTACAGTGTTTCGTTTTGTTTGTTCGAGGCAGGGTCTCACTCTAGCCCAGATTGAACATGAACTCACTCTTAGTCCAGGCTGGACTCGAACTCATGGCATCCTCCTACCTCACCCTCCTTAGTGATGGAATTAAAGGTGTACACCAGGATGCCTGGCAGAATTCTACACTATTTTAAAAGATGGTATATCACACCCTGTGTCGAGTGACGTACCTAACCCTCACCTAGGAAAAGAGCTTTTGAGCAGCTGACTCACTGATAAACTGGAATTTAGCAATAGCAACAGCATTCTCGAATTGCTATAGGAAAAATGATCATATGATAGCAGGAAATTCAAAAGTTGAGGAATTTTAAACACCTATGGGAACTCCTTTTTATATCCATTATGAAGTGGAAGCAATGTGACATCTCAAAAGTGTAATTTTCTGAAATGATATGTGTTTCTATGAAGAGTCTCAACATGCCAAAGTCTTGCCTATCATATTTGACCTAAAAATATCTGTGTATCAGAAGGCCCTAGAGCTAAAATACAGTCATGTTTGAAACCTTTCTAAGTTTAAATATAACACTTAGTGCATTCTGACAATGCAATATGATTAAAGATACAGCAGAGTTTAACACACATTAGAGAGAAGACCAAAACAAAGTTCCAAGAACTTTTTAACGTACTTGACAATCTGCCATGAGGAAAATGAAGTCCCTCCAGCACTTCCAACCATATCAGAAGGATGACTGTATCTCAAGAAGGAACCTTACCCATCCCAATATATTACATACACACCAAACCAGAAATATCATGATAAACAGAAATGACATGAAATATTAAAAACGTACTTTTGGTTTAGAGAGATGGTTCAGCAATTAAAAGTGCTTGTTTACAGGCTGGGGAGATGGCTTAGTGGTTAAGGCCCGTGCCTTGAAGCCAAAGGACTCATGTTCTACTCTCCAAGTCCTATGTAAGGCAGATACACCATGACATAAGCACGCAAGGTCGCAATGTGCACAAGATGGCACATACAACTGGAGTTCAATTCGGTGGTTAAAGGCCCTAGCATGCCAATTCTCTCTCTTTTTCTCACTCTGTCTCTTGATCTCTCACATTAAAAAAAAAAAAAAAAAAAAAGGCCAGTTTGTTGGGCTTGCCTCAAAATAAATAAATAAATAAATAAAGGGTGCTTACTTACAAAGCCTGATGTCTTGGGGTTCATTTCCCCAGTATCCTCATAAAGCCAGATGCACAACGTGACACATGTCTAGAGTTCACTTGCAGTAGCAAGCGGTCCTGGTGTGCCCATTCTCTCTCTCTCAAATAAATAAATATATAAAAATAATTACAATACCTTGATGCTCCTTTACCTCTGTTGAATACATTTACTAGGCTGTACATACTGTGGTTTAAACAGAATATGTAACATGATTTTAAAAGTAGTATAGGAGAGCTGGAGAGATTGCTCAGTGGTTAAGACACTTGCCTGCCAAGCCTAACGACCCAAGTTCAATGCCTAGTATCCACAGAAAGCCAGATGCACAAAGTGGTGCATGTATCTGGAATCTCTTTGCAGCACCTGGCACTCCCATTCTCTCTGTCTGTCTCTCTTCTATCTCTCTCTGCTTGAAAATTAATTAAAATATTTGTTAAAATAAAGTAATATAGGAGCTAGAGTATTGGCTTAGTGGTTAAAAGCACTTGTTTGCATGTCTGACTGCCTGACAGCCTTGGTTTGATTCCCTAGTACCCACATAAAGCCAGACACTCAAAGTGGCGCATGGGTCTGGTGTTGGTTTGCAGTGGCAAGCATGCCCACTCTCTCTCTCACTCATTCTCTCTCATAAAAATAAATAAATAAATATGTAAATATTTTAAAGTAATATAAACATAATAAACTAATTAAAGTGGTTATCCATGTTGAATGAAAAATAAATGTGTTGTCTTTCTGACCCATGATACAGTAACATGTTTTTATCCTTTCTGTTTCTGTTTTCAATAATATTTCCTTTCCAGTAACATTGACTAGAGCCTTGAGACAGCCTTTTCTTGTACACAGTATTACAACTGCAAACCAACACACAATTCATTTTGACTGACATTTATGGTCTTCAGCACACACTGCACCAATTTCTGGTCTCAATGCAATATGATGAGCTCAAGTTAAATATTCTCCCAGCAGAGATGTTTGGGCATAGAGTATTTCATATTTGTACAGTAATGGTAGGCTTTTATAAAAATTAAATTTCCAGTTCCCCAGAACTGTCCATCCACTTTGTATCTACAATCTTGTTTTAGATCAGCTCTTTTAAGTACCTCTGCATGGAGATTCATCACTCACACTACCTGTGCCTAAAATGTCTACTGTTATATGTACTCAAAAGCACATTTGACTTCTAGTAAGTTATAACAAGGAATCCCCCAATGTGCTACAACAATCTGGTAATTGTTTGTTTTTTAGCTTTGAAGCTCTCTTATTTCCAAAACCCAAGTAATTACCTCATTGTATGAGTTTTGGTTACAACTCAGGCATAGACAGTTCACCCTTTGCTAAGTTTCTTATGACCTCATAAAAGATCAAACAATTCTGAGGAACTGTGCATAGATATCTGTTTTACTGTCACACTAATCTGTATTCTCATTCTCAACTAATTTCCTAATGAAGGAAGACATTCTCTTTGCCCCAACTCTGAAAATGAGATTTTATGGCATGCCAACATTGTAACATCTTTGCCATGGCCAGTAACAATGGTGGCTGTTATACAGGCACATGCATTCAGAGGCCATCTTGTCCACATAAAGTTAAATAAAAAAATAAAAAAATAAAAGGTCACAGCCAGGTATGGTGGTGCATGTTTTAATCCCAGCACTCGGGAGGCTGAGGTAGGAGGAATGCCGTGAGTTCGAGGCCACCCTGAGTCTACATAGTTAATTACAGGTCAGCCTGGGGCCAAGTGAGACCCTACCTTGAAAAAAAAAAAAAAAAAGAAAGAAAGTCTCATGGCTTAGCCATTAAGGCATTTGCCTGCAAAGCCAAAGGACCCAGGTTTGATTTCCTAGGATTCATGTAAGCCAGATGCACAAGGTGGCATGTGTGTCTGGAGTTTGTTTGCAGTGGCTGAAGGCCCTGGCGTGCCCATGCTCTCTCTCTCAAATATTTTTTTTTAATTAAAAAAAAATCTCAGACTAGGAATGTAGCTCAGTTGGTAGAATGCTTGCCTAGCATGCGTGAAGCCCTAGGTCTGATCCCCAGCACCCCATAAACAGGAAGTGCTGACGTATGCAACCAGGACGTAGAGGTGGAAGGATGAACAGTTCCCAGCCATCCTGACACACAGTGAGTTTGAGACCAGCCTGAGCTACAGAACACCCTCCCAAAAGCAACATACAAACCTGCAGAAAGGGCTTCTGCAGGTTTTGAAGACATTTATCAGTGACCAAGAACCTTACAACATCCTCAATATAGGTGTATAGGATGTGTGAGAGATTTAGCAGGTAATATTTTATTTTCTTCTGCAAGACATTTATATACAAAATAAAGTTTGCCAAAATCTGTATATGTACAATTTGTAATACGTAAGTTATATGTGAGCAATGTATCACCAATTTCTATGTGTTCCATGTTAAAAATCATTATAGAAACCAAAAATTTAACTGAAGGGCTGGAGAGATGGTTTAGCAGTTAAGACACTTGGCTCCAAAGTCAAAGGACCCAGGTTCAATTCCCTAGGACTCTTGTAAAATCCAGAAACACAAGGGGGGGGGCTCATGCATCTGGAATTCATTTGCTGGAGGCCCTGGGTGTACCCATTCTCTTTCTTTCTCCATCTGCCTCTTTCTCGTTCTTAAACAAATAAATAAAAATATTTAATTAAAACGTTCAATTAGAAATTCTATTTTCAAAAATCATCCACGAGCTAAAGGAGTTTTTGTTGTTGTTATTGATGTTGCTTCCAGGCAGGGTCTCGCTCTAGCCCAGACTGACCTGGACCTCACTCTGTAACTCCAGGTTAGCCTCAAACTCAAGGCAGTCCTCCTAACCTCAGCCTCTGGAGTGCTGGGACTGAAGGCTTGTATCACCATGCTCAGCCTTGCTGCCGCTATTTGATGCAGCACATGATGTACTGTAGAAAGCTACCACGGTTAAGCTTTAAGTTGTAAGAGGTCAAAATATCCCCTAAAGTTTTCCTCCCACTTTTTACCCATAGGAAATTTAAGCAGCATATTTTCAGCCAGTCTAACTTGACTCCATTTCATACCACAAACACGGGCAACAATCAAATCATGAATTGATTTAAATGTGTTTGTCTATTGTATTCCAGACTTGTGAAACTCAGTCTCCTTAGAGGCACCTTTAAGTCACTTCCCCATGGATACAGTAGTTTGCTAGGGCTTCTCACAGTCCTGGTGGCTAATGTGTCCAAGGGGAAGGTGTCAGCAGGGGCAGGCTCTTGCTGGGAGCAAGGGGATGAGCTGCTTGGGGCCTCTCTGCCAGCTTCCGCAACACCCGGGCTTTCACAGCCTAACCGCCATCTTCCCTAGCACTCTTAAGTCCAAATTTTCCCTTGTGTATGGACCCCACTCATGGTGCATTAAGGCCCATCCTACCCCAACACAAGCTCATTTTAATTATATCTGCAATGGCCCTGTTTCCACATACAGTCATATCCTAAGGTACTAGAAGTTAGGAATTTAACATGAATTTTGGAGGGAATATAATTCAACTCATGCCAATGTTGAGTCCAAAATTCTTTTCTATATATTGTCCATATATCATTTTGGTTATTAGATGCCGTAACTCCATGTTAAGGGTCTTTGCATCTGTAACAACATGTAATTACACACTGACATATATAAGATGTTGCACAGATTTCCATATACAGTAATGATAACCTTTATCAGTGATATCTGAGGGTAGTCTGGCATTGATATCACCATTGGTCTCATTTTCATTACATAAACTCTTAGACCGAATGATCGGCAAGCTCCAGTGGTCCTCCTGTCTCCATCCCCCTTAACACTGGGGTTAAAGGCATACACAGCCACGCCTGCCTTTTTACATGGGTGCTAAGGGATCCAAACTCAGATCCTCATACATGCAAACAAGGGCTCTCTTAGAGAATACATGGAGTCATAGTATTCAGTGACACAGATTAAACTAGCACTGACTCAATACAAATCACAATTGTTAGTCCAGCAAGCAAAGTCAAAGCCAGATTACTGCCGCTCAAAATCACAGCACCCTTCAGTTGCGTGAGGAAGATGCTGAGCTGGACGACCCAAAACTGTGAACTGCAAATCAGTCACATGCTTGTTTCATATCATGGGACAGTTTCCTGGGCTACAGGATTTTCAGAGGTAAGTGATATAACCAGGTCTTCCTTGTATAGGTCATTTCCAACTTTGTTTTATTACAAATTCATACAAATACACACAAGAAGTAGCATGGTGCAGCTAGAAAAACAAAGGGATGGAAAGAACAGTCAAATCTTTCTAATCTATCCCATATGCATTGAGAGGTATTTTAAAAATAATAGGAAAGGGGCTAGGGAGATGGCTCAGCAGTTAAAGGCACTTGCCTACAAAGCCTGATGGTCCAGGTGCAATTCCCCAGTACCACATAAAGCCAGATGCACAACATGGTACAAGCATGTGGAGTCCATTTATAGTGGCCGAAAGCCCTGGAGTGCCCATACGCTATCTCTCTATGTCTCTCTGCCTCTTTTCTGTCTCTCTCAAATAAATAAATTATAATTTTTTAAAAATAGGAAATAGAAGCCAGACATGGTGGCACATACCTTTAATCCCAGCACTGGGGAGGCAGAGGTAGGAGGGATGCCATGAATTTGAGGTCACCCATAAACTACATAGTGAATTCCAGGTCAGCCTGGGACAGAATAAGACCCTACCTTAAAACAAACAACAACAACAACAACAACAGAAAGG
This sequence comes from Orientallactaga sibirica, assembly GCA_036365145.1. Classification (NCBI taxonomy): domain Eukaryota; kingdom Metazoa; phylum Chordata; class Mammalia; order Rodentia; family Dipodidae; genus Orientallactaga; species Orientallactaga sibirica. Next base: position 7,222,094 of record JAEOAD010000027.1, read on the forward strand.
AAATAAATTGCCATTCACATTTCAAGTTCATAGATATTCCATGTGACGTTTTCAAAGTATAAATGAGCTTGTCCAAAAGAACTGGACGGACTATTTGGCTTAAGGAGAGGTGAGCGCTGGGCATGGTGGTGCACACCTGTAATCACAATACTCTGGAAGTCAAGGTGGGAGGATCACGAGTTTGAGGTCAATCTGCACTACAAAGCAAGTCCTTGTCTCAAAACAGAGCAGAACCTTTTACAAAGAAATCAGAAGAATACATAATTGTGTTTAGTTGTATGCAATTCAAAGAAAACAGGAAATCTGAAAGGTTCTGCTCTTCCCACCTTCATATATTCTGTATATACTCTGCAGTGAGCTAAGAGAGAAGAACCTTGGGCTGGAGAGATGACTTAGCAGTTAAGGAGCTTGCCTGCAAAGCCAAAGGATCCTGGTTCGACTCCCCAGGACCCACGTAAGCCAGATACACAAAGGGGTGTATGCATCTGGAGTTTGTCTGCAGCAGCTGAAGGCCCTGGCGTGCCCATTTCTCTCTCTCTACCTGACTATTTCTGTGCTCTCTCTCTCTCTCTCTCAAATAAATAAATAAAAATAAAAATATTAAAATAATATTTTTTTATAAAAGAGAGAAGAACCCTGAAGACATGCACAGCTGGAAAAGAACTCTTGGAGGGACAAAATATGCAATGGAAAAGCCATTTTAGTGGCATTCTTAACTTGAAACAGGCATAACAATCTTAGAAATATTGTCATTAAAATAATTCCTTTTATGGACTGTAAAGACTGCTCAGTGGTTAAACATATTTGCTTATAAAACCTGATAACCTGGGTTCAATTTTCCAGTACCCACATAAAGCCAGCTGCACAAAATGGTGCATGCATCGTTTACAGATCGTTTACAGTGGCCAGAAATAAATAATTTTTTTTTTTTTTTTTTTTTTGGTTTTTGTGAGGTAAGGTCTCACACTGGTCCAGGCTGACCTGGAATTAACTATATAGTCTCAGGGCGGCCTCGAACTCTCGGCGATCCTCCTACCTCTGCCTCCCAAGTGCTGGAATTAAAGGCGTGCGCCACCACGCCCGGCTCAAATAAATAATTTTTTAAAAATGATTAATCCTTTATTTTGAAGACAGGGTCTCATTATATAGCCAGGCTGGGCTCATACTTGCGATCCTCCTTCCCAAGACCTGGGGCTCCAGGTGTGTGCTACCATATCTGGTATATACAATGAACATGCCCTCTGATTTCTTGAAGATAATTAACTCATGATGCTGTCTTTCACCCCTCAGTTAAAGGCAGCTCCTGTTCCAGTCTATTTTCCTTAAGAATGTCTTTGGTTTAAGTGTCTGAAGTCTGTGGCACTCTACATAACCATGTCCAGTGTTGACAAAACGTGACAAGCCAGACTTCTGCAAAATATTATGAGCTAATATGTTCCTAAGGACAGTCAAAATCCTTGCTAAATTACTCACTGTGTACTTTAAAAACACAGCTTTTCCCAAGGTGACATCCACTACCAGAATGTGTTTATTTTTATGAGTTTAAAAATATTTTAAAACCAACACTCCAAAGTCACATAAAATGTTGAAATAATAAACTATCAATAGCCTTAGTCTTAACTAAACTTCAAAAGGTGATTCTAAAAATGTCTAACTAAGTTTAAAAAACACAAAATATACTCAGGATACAGAATATGTCAAAAATATGTGTTGAGGGGCTGGAGAGATTGCTCAGTGGTTAAGGCACTTGCCTGCAAAGCCTAACGACTCAGGTTCAATTCCCCAGTACCCATGTGAAGCCAGATGCACAAAGTGGCACATGGATCTGGAGTTTGTTTGCAGCAGCTTGAGGCCCTGACACACATTCTGTCTCTGTCTCTCTGCTTGCAAATAAATAAAAAATATGTGTTAATTACTTTTAACTCCTTTAATATTGTTATTGAATTGAAAGTAACTACTGCCAGGTGTGGTGGCATACACCTTTAATTTCAGCACTAGGGAAGTCGAGGTAGGAGGATTGCCATGAGTTAGAGGCCAGCTTGGAGCTACAGAGTGAGTTCCAGATCAGCCTGGGCTACAGTGAGAACCACCTTGAAAAAAAAAAATAACTACTAACTAAAATACAAAATTAATGGAGAAAACATAACTTACACACTTTAAATATTAAGTTACTAGTGGAAAAATAGTACATTAGAATGCTGTTTTCATCTACCATTTTTCAGGGGGTGGGAGAGTTTGAGGTAGAGTCTTTGGAATTCATTATGTTGTCTGTCTCAGGGTGGCTTCGAACTCACAGCCATCCTCCTACCTCACCCTCCCAAGTGCTGGGATTAAAGGCGTGTACCACCATGCCTAGCTCATCTTACCATTTTTAACCAAAGAACAAATTCTCCAGAGTTTGAGGAAAATTTCTCTTAAATTTGCAAAAGCTTGAGAATAACATCTGGGCTCTCCTCTTACCCACGAAAGTGGTTCATGGTCTTATTTGGAGACCCGTGGTTCTCTAACATGGTTCCCAGACCAGCAGCATCAGCAGCATTTGGGAACCTGCTAAACACACCTGTTTTTTTTGGGGGGGGGAGGGGGGTTGTTTGTTTGTTTTGGTTTGGTTTTTTGAGGTAGAGTCTCACTTTAGCCCAGGCTAACCTGGAATTCACGTGGTTAGTCTAAGGGTGGCCTTGAACTCACAGTGATCCTCTTACCTCTGCCTCTCAAGTGTTGGGATTAAAGGTGTGCGCCACCACGCCCGGCTAACACACCTGTTCTTGATCCTCGATCTAGACATTACTCCAACATATAGTTAACAGGGAGTTCCCCAGTTCTTTAACGCCCCAAGGCGCTCTTTCTCTTCTCTGTGTCTTGTGAAGGTTTACAAACACCAGCATATCCTACAGCATCATCAAGGTACATGCTGCATTTCCCCTGGAAAAGTTTCTCCTGACCCCTTAACTCCCAGCTAGGTCAGGTGTCTCCAGAGATCTTTCAGCCTGTCGGCCACAGTGCTCGGTATCTTGCAAGTCTATAATCTATAATCCTGTGCCTCATTGACTGTCATAGCCACAAAGCCTGGCACTGTGGCTGACCTCTTTTCCTGAGCTAAATCTTGTCTGCTCACTGGTGCTAAGCAGATAGATACATTACCTCTGAAGTCAAAAGCACATTCACCTTTGAGGAAGGGAAGGCAGAGGAATGAGTCAAATGCCTCTCTATCACACAGGAAGATGTTATCTAATTATGCTGACAAATCAAGATATGGGTAGTCTCTGAAAACAGCCAGTACTGATTCCTTCTCATCCCTGTAAGTGCATGATCTCATGTCAAGGGGTGAAGCCTTGCTCAACCCCACTTGGATCTGTGATGTCCTTAGTCACTCACTTGACTGACAGAGCACAGTGGAATTTGTCTTCTGAGTTCTCTGAAGCTAGGCCATGAGAAGCCTTGCTTCCTCCCATGTCTCTAGGACAATCACTCTGGAAATCCCTTTCAGAATGCAATGGCCAAGCTCTGAGAAGGCAGAGCTGCTCAAAGGGGCCAAATATGGGTGCTCTGGTCTACCAGGTCTCACTGAGCTCTTGTCAGAGAGCCCACTGCAACTGAGAGCCATCAAAATGGCCACATTAATACCCTGCTAAAAGATATCCTCCCACAGACTGGGACTGTAGCTCAGCTGGTAGAGTCTTTATCTACTATGCAGAAAGCCCTGGGTTCAAGTCCCACTACCACATAAACCCAGCATGGTAGAACATGCCTGTTATCCCAGCACCCAGGATCAAAAGTTTAAAGTCATCCTTGATGGGATACCTTCCAGTGAGCTGTTGGCCAGAGAGGTCCCTGATGCCTCCAAAGCATTCCAGGCCATTGCCAAGGCTCTTTGTGTCCCATCAGAAGTAGATGGTAAGATCCTAGTGCTGAAGACTCCATGCCTAGGCTACAAGGTCACTGAGAAATCAAGCTGGAGCTGAGCTGAAAGCCTCTTCCCTGTAGACCAGCTAATGGAAAGCTAGAAAAGGTTGCACTACATGCAGCCCTCTGGGAGATAGAAGGCATTGCAGGAAAACAGTAGACACAACAAGCCTTAAGTTTGGCCAACCAGGCCAAATGACTGAACGGGTGCAATAGTGGCATGTCTGGTATGAGGGAAACCAACTGCTCTCTAATAGGACTGGAGGCCCCACTCCATGGGAGGGAATACATGCCTGGTACTGAAAACCTAATCAAAAGCCTATGGTAGGGGAGGTCATAAGCCTAACAGTGTAATGCTTGCTCTTGTCTGGCTAAACTGCCCTGTAAACACTTTTCTTAATGTTCATACTCATATATTAATGCTACTCTCATTTTTAATTAGAGAAACTTCTCATTTCAGATGGTGGTGACCCCAAAAGGCACCACAGTGCTGACAAGAAGTGTCAGAGGAGTGTCCAGCACTGAAACATCTCTATCACACTCTCCAAGGCTCAGGGCCCATTGCGGAAGAGGTGGCAGAAAGAATGTAAGAGCCAAAGGAAGGGTAGGACTGCTTACAATGCAATCATTCAGACAGAAATTGGCCTGGATATCCACGATCTCACAGTGCCTAGCACTACCTTCATAGGAACCTCATAATAGGAGGAAACGATGATGACATCAAAATAAAAGAAAGACTAATGAAGAGAGGGAGGGGATATGATGGAGAGTGGAGTTGTGAAGGGGAAAGTGGGGGAGGGAATTATCATGGTTTATTGTCTATAATTATGGAAGTTGTCGATTAAAAAGTTAAAAAAATAAAAACATAAAATCATCCTTGGCTATATAGTGAGTTTAAAGCCAACTCGAACTACGTGAAACCCTATCTAGATAATAAACACATTAATAAAAAGATAAACTCTCCCACTCTGATCTCTATCTTGAATATCATCATCAACTTGCCAACTGTATCAAGTTCTTTTCTGGCTAAACTACAACTATTCTGTAAAAAGTAAAGTGCAGGGCTTACAAACTGGAATTTGTATTCCTTCCAGCAGGTTGGCCCTATCTTCCTCATCCATGCTAACCATGCCCATGCAAATCCCATTTCCCAATATCCCGACTCCCCGGCATCTCCAGAAAAGCTGACAGCTTCTCCCAAGACTCTCTTTATGAATGTTTACTGACAAGGAAATTTTCTCGCCTTCTTCCAGCCAATCTAAACATGAGAATTTTTAAAGCCCAAGTTTAAGTTCCATGCATCTCAAAAGCTTCTCAGAAAATTCAGAAAGGCATATATGTACATATGTGAAAACTTATGTGCAATTTATATAAACTGTAAGAACATATATCACATACTTTCATTAGTTATTGCTGGAGAAACAGCAATAGAAAACATTATACAATGCCAAATATTTTTACGAATTCAGAACATTTTTTATAACCATCTATATGTAGAAGGAAAAATTAGAAACCAAACTAAGATCTTTTTCATTCTCTAAGTTGCTGATATCACTGGATGTTACAGTTGTTTACTTATTTACTTACTGAGAAAGAATCTTCCCTTTTATCAGTCATGCTGGCCCCAAACTTGTGATCTTTCTGCCTCAACCTCTGAAAGCTAGGATTATAGGCATGCCCCATATTAGCTGCTTTTCATATTTTAAGTTTCTTATATTTAAATCTTAGCTTCCTCAATTAAAGCCAGTTTCCATGATACATATCTTTATATTCTACCCCTATTATCTCCACTTCTGTTAGTTCCAAAAACCCAAACTTGACTGCTTCCATTAGTTCTAAATACATAGTCCTGATTGAACCAGAATAAGCCGACTCTCTCTTCCACTCAACAGTCATTTCACATTTCCAGGGACATTTCAAAGCCATCATGTTCTCTGACTTCTCTCTCCCAGGCTGCCATCTTTGGGGACTCCAATACAATGGGTACCTAATCGAACCTCACCTCTACAGTTAACTGGCTGTTCTCCCTGGCACTTCTCTGCCTAACATGTGCATGGCTAGGGACTCCAGATACTGGTGACACTGGGTGAGTGCTGAGAAAGCAAATTAGAACATGTTCCAGTTAGATACTGTGCCTTCCCAAACGGAGTCTAAGTTTGTATAAACTGCTTTATTTGTAGATGTGATATACCATTGTGCAGGTGAACTGTGCCCACTCCTCTTTCTTACCCATTATTAAACCTAAATGCAAATTTCACCTCTGACACTATTAAGTTCCATCTATTTGTTTCAGCTCAGATTATTCCAGTAAGAAGCTTTAAAAAAAGTTAAGGAATAAATACATCGTTCAATATATTAGCTCTCTTTCCTAAATTTTCTCATTGGGTAAGTTTCCTTTTTCTTACTGTGAGGATATATACATAACATAAATGTCCCCTTTGAGCCAGGTGTGGTGGCGCATGCCTTTAATCCCAGTACTTGGGAGGCAGAGGTAGAAGGATCTCTGTGAGTTCAAGGCCAGCCTGGAACTGCAAAGTTCCAGGTCAGTCTGGGCTAGAGTGAAACCTGACCTTGAAAATAGCAGCAAAAAAATGTACCCTTTTAACAACATTTTTTGTTGTTTTTTTATTATTTATTTATTTATTTATTTATTTATTTGGGAGAGAGGAAGGAAGGGAAAGAATGGGTATGCCAAGGCTTCTAGCCACTGCAAACAAACTCCAGATGCATGTACCCCCTTGTGCATCTGACTTATGTGGGACCTGGGCAATTGACTACAGTCCTTAGGCTTCACAGGCAAATGCTTTAACTGATAAGCCATCTCTCCAGCCCCTTGTTATTTTTTAAGGATGGTCTAACTATGGCCCAGACTCACCTGGAACTCATGGTGTGTGCCACCACACCTAGATTCTTTTTTTGTTTTGTTTTGTGTTTGGTCTTTCGAGGTAGGGTCTCACTCTAGCTCAGTCTAACCTGGAATTCACTATGTAGTCTCAGGCTGGCCTTGAACTCACAGCGATCCTCCTACCTCTACCTCCCAAGTGTTGGGATTATAGGTGTGCACCACCATGCCCGGCCACACCTAGATTCTTCTGGCAACTTTTATGTGTAAAATTCAGTGGCATTAAGTACATTTATATTGTTGTTCAACCATCACCGCTTGCCATATCCGAATTTTTTCAAATTCTGAAACTCTGTATCCACTAAACAATGAATTCTCCATTATCCCTTCCATTCAGCTCTGGGTAACTTACTATCCTAGTTTCTGTCTCTAAACGCCCAAGTGTTCTAAGTACCCAATATGAGAATCATATGATAAGCTTGCAAAATAATGAGCCAAGAAAGCCTCAACAATTTTCTTGGCTGAGAGCTTTCTATCTCTCACACAGCACATGATATAATGGTTGGTTATTATTGGTTATATAATAGTTGGAAATTAAGCATGATTATTTTAAAAGTTGGCTTAATAAAGTCAGCTGCATGTTAAATCTTGGTTGTAAACACTTCTTAAGAAGGTTTTTCCATTTAAATGGCTGGAGGTGTCAAGGTGGGCAGTTTAGCTTCTTGATTGACAGCTGTCAGATTCTTCCCCCAGCCCAGCAACGGCACCAGCTGCCAAAATGAGAAACTGAGCAACTTTCCCAGCAACAGGAAATGTGGCTCATGGCTGGGTAGGGAGCCACTGCTGTCACCTCTATGGTTCCAGAGTTTTCCACAGCTGTGAACATATGGCTGAGAATCCTGAAGGGCTGCATGGGGAGGCGACAATGTAAATTTACACTTCAGTCTGCATTATCTAGGATGCAATAGGAGCTATCAATCAAGCAGCCACTTTTGCTGTGGTTCTTCTAGTGGGCATCAGGATGATCATAGCTCTAACCCTCATGGACGGGTGCAGGAGACTGACCCAGCCATTAGTGCCCTGCTGGAGACTTCAGACTAGCTGTGGAGGATCTGAAGAGACTGAAATCAGGGAACCACCCCAAACTGTCACACAGTCATCCCAGCAAAAGGCTCCATTTTGGCTTCCCCATCTTCAGATGACCCTGGGATGACCTTGCCTGCAGCTCTTTAGATAACCCGGTCTACAGCTCTTCAGGCCTTACTGGAGAAGCCCCCTGACTGCAGGGAAGGACTGCCTCCCACACCAGCACCCAGGAGGCTGCAGTCAGGACTGGCAGGTCAAGCAGCACCGGTGATCCTCTGGTGATCGAGAGATCCCAGAGGCCTCCCTATGCATTGCTCCTGGTGTGGAGGCAGAGGTCCCAGCAAGGCCTCACCCAAATAGTATGACTGCCTCATAGTGGTCTATTATCCCAGGTAGAGTGTGTAAAGCCAACAGCAGGAAGAACAGGTGACTCTCAAGGCTGACAGCCCTAGGCACACCCAGCAGCAGCGACAGGGCAGCAGAATGGTTTTAAGAATGCCCTGGGAATGAACACCTTGAAGGTGTGAAGTGATGAAGGACTGGAGTGAGAGATGATGGAGAGGAGAGACTGTGGAGGGCTCAAGAGAACTGAACTGTGAAGGGGCCACAAGTGGTGGCTTCTGGAAGAGTCCTGTATGCCATTAAGAGTTACTAACTCTGCTGAGGAGCAGCCCAGAGCGCAACACACAGAGCTGAGGGTCCTGCCGCAGCCAGCTGGCAACTATGATGATATTCCAAAGAGGCGCCTGTGCCCCTCCCTTTCCTTTCGCTATCAGACCCCATGCTGGAAGGAGGAGGAGGCTAATGCCTAGGGCCAGCCAGAGGGGAGACTGACTTTCACAGAGCTGTGAAGACTTGTCAGAAAACCTTGCAGGACAGACTGGAGCCCAGTCAGTGTTGACTGGGACTACATCTTGACCAGGACACTTTAGTTATGTATACTTCTTGCCTGGGTTGGGGTTACTGGACCTCTTTGTGCCTCTTCTCATTGTGGCCACATTGAATAAATCTCCTTCCTCCACGATTCATTACTGATTTACCTCTTTAATAGGCCTATTGCGTACAGGTGACTTGTTAGTGCTGCCAAGGCCCAGGCTCTGACCCTATTACTGACCCTCTAAGCTCAGAGCTGCCACACTGGCTACTAGATGCAGAGCCACTGGCACTTCGAGACCAAAGCTGTAACACTAGAGTGAAGGTTCTCAGCACCCCAAGCTGGAAGCCACACACACAAAGGCAGCTAGTGTGATCTCCACCGAAATAGATCAAAACACCCCTCCACCGGTGGGTGACACTCTGTTCCAGCAACTGTTTTTGTTTCTTCTTTCTTTTTTCTTTCTGTATTGAAAGGAAAGCAGCATTCAAAACTCAAGCAATACAGAAAGAAAAGGAGACAACTCTGCCAAGGTCATTTAAAGTCCATAAATCCAAGGGGATGTTCTGTGCGCATAGGGGAAGCAAACAGTAAGCAAAGACAAGGAACTCCTAGACCAACAGAGGAAGGCCTGGGAGGAGTTAACTTGCTCTGTATGCAAGTTCTGGGAGTGGTCACATCAGATATTCTGTTAAGAGTAAAGGTTGAGCTGGACATGGTGGCGCACGCCTTTAATCCCAGCACTCCACTCGGGAGGCAGAAGTAGGAGGATCACCATGAGTTCAAGGCCACCCTGAGACTACACAGTGAATTCCAGGTGAGCCTGGGCTAAAGTAAGACCCTACCTTGAAAAAAAAAAAAAAAAAAGGTTGGAAAAAAACTCCAAAACAACATGCATGTATGTGTATTTGTGTGAATGCAAATAGATACACATTTTTTTGCTTTTGTTTTCTTGTGTTTGTTTTGTTTTGTTTTGTTTTTTCAGGTGTGGTTTCACTCAAGCCCAGGCTGACCTGGAACTCATTCTGTAGCCCAGGCTGACCTCGACTCTTGACTGCAGGGTGATCCTCCCGTCATAGCCTCTCCAGTCTGGGATTCATTAGTCTCAGAGCTCCCTCCCCCGCCCAACTGGTCAAACCTGAGGTCTTCCTTCAAAGGGCTGCTGACTTTGTGGGGGAATGAAGCCACCTGTCCCCTACAAGTCCCCCTCCCACTGGCCAGTCCACTACACCCCGAGGACACAGACAAAACCTCTGGCACTATTTCTCTTGCTCTCTTCCTCCCTCCCTTCTGTGACACAGGTACATATATTTAACTATCCCCTATGTCTGTACCTCTCTGTCCTCACTCAGGCTCCTAGTCTATAGAAAAATGCACTTCTCTTCTCTCTCTCTCTCTTCTTCATTTCTTTCTCCCTCTTTCCATGTCTTCTTTGCTTCATGGATGGCTTATACGCTCTACTCCCCCCACCACTTACCAACCGTATGCTGCCTCCCATGCTTGCCGCGGATCCCTCCCAGCACACTTTACCCCTCTCCTGAGCAGATTCTTCAGCTCCTCACCTCTCCCTTTGCCCTTTAGTCGGAGGACCCACTCTGAGCTGTTAATAAAGCTTCAATTTCTAAATATGCGGTCTCAAAGCTTCTGTATTTGACCTATGTTTGCATTACAGGATTAAAGGCATGTGCTACCACACCAGGATTCTCCAACTCTGAGCTGTTAATAAAGCTTCAATTTCTAAATATGTGTCTCAAAGCTTCTGTATTTGACCTATGTTTGCATTACAGGATTAAAGGAATGTGCCACCACACCCGATATACTTGTCCTTCTACATGAACTATACAAACATTAATAAACAACCCCGAAGCTTATGTCTATCAGTCTATAGCTCATTACTATGTAAGGAAGTTAAAAATCTTTTATTTCTGTAGGGGTTAAAAACATTTAGCATGCAGTCAATGTTTTAAATAAATTTTTTAATTGGTTAAATAGCTAACATTTTTGTTACATGAAAATCTATAGAAACAGAGAAAACATAATGACATTAATACTGAATCTTGTGCTAGTGAGTTATATTGGGTAGCCATCGTGTGCACATGTGCGTACATGTATGTGTATTTGCATGTGAGGGTACATGTACATGTGTGGGTGCCCCTGCAGTATAACTTATTATCTACAGGTGTGGCTTGACTGAAGAGAATAACAGAAGAAAACAACAACAACAACAAAAACCCTGAGCATACCAGAGAAGTCAGGGGTGGGGTGTACACAGGATGGTGGGTTGACCTTAAAAATAAGACTTTAGCTGGGTGTGGTGCACACGCCTTTAATCCCAGCACTCGGGAGGCAGAGGTAGGAGGATTGCCAAGAGTTCGAAGCCACCCTGAGACTACAATAGTTAATTCCAGGTCAGCCTGGACCAGAGTGAGACCCTACCTTGCAAAACCAAAAAATAAAAATAAAAATAAGACTTTAGGGGCTGGGAAAATGGCTGAACAGGAGAGAGTGTTTGCTGTGCAAGCATGAGGACCTGATTGATCCACACCCATGTGGGAAACACGGAGCCACACATTCCTAAAACCTCAGTGTGCTGAGTGGGTGGAGACAGGAAGATGACGGGGCTCTCAGGTCAGCCAGTCTGACAGAAAACCAGCAGCTCCAGGTTTAGGGAAATAACGTGGAAGAGTAACAGGGGACAGCACCTCCCCTTCATTCTCCTTCAGCTCTGCCCACACATGCACACACACCAAACACCACATACTACACAACACAGGCACACCAGAAGAAAAATTTAAAAAAACATTAAAAGCATATAACACCAATTTTCCCTACAACAATGCAGCTGTACTTCTCCTTGACGGTTGGTGTCCTTTCCCAGGGGTAAAAGCTGAGGGCTGGGTGAAGGAGGGCTGTAGTATTTTTACCTTTCTGTATAGTCAGAAGAGGAGCACCTGAAATCTAAGTTGCTCTGTCATAGAATTTTAAAATGCAGTTAATATAGCACAGAGAGGTACAAAAATAGTGAGTAAGACATTATATAACCTAGAAACCACCTATAATATCTTAAATGTAAAAAGGTCTTACTATTCAGCTATTTCTTCAGCAATATTTATTTAAAACATATAGAAAACTTGCATTTATTCACAAGATTTTATTTAGATCCAAATCAATTTAGGATAGAAGCTTAAACAGTTGTTGGAGTATCAAGTCAAAGTTCTTTGCAAACACTGACTCATAAATGATAAGAATTTCATAACATTTTATACCAGAAAAGTAATTATTATTACTCTCCTAGCCATTTTAAGGTTGGCCTCCACAAAGTGAGCTGGGCGCTTACTGCACAGGAGGAAAGAAAATCCCTCACATATTTAATGACAAGTCTAAGATGGTTATTCCAGGTAACTTAGAAAGTGCTTTTGCTAAAATTCATTGACTCCTCCCTTCAGTCCATGAAGTGAACAAAAGCAGAATAAAAGCTCACCTCTCTGATGTCATTCTTTTTTCTTTTCTTTTTTTTTAAAGATTTTTAAAAATTTATTTGCAAGCAGAGAGAGACAAAGTAAAGGAGAGTGAGAAAATTGGCATGTGCCAGGGCCTCCAGTGAGTACAAAGAAACCCCAGATGCATGCGCCACTTTGCACATCCAGCTTTATGTGGATCCTGGGGAATCAAACCTGGGTCATTAGGCTTTTTAGGCAAGTGCCTTAATTGCTGAACCATCTCTCCAGCCCTGGCTTCATTCTTTATGTCTTCTTCAAGAAACTTCCTGTCAGCTTTCACAAGGTTCCAGGCCTCCAAGAGGAACCTATGAGTCTCTGTCATTGTCCTAGACTTGCAGTCATCTTGGATTTTAGGAACATTTTGTGTTACAGAACCCAAACTACCCAGAGCAATAGGTAAGGCTAGGACAGACCACCCACTCACCGAGTGAGGACAGTTATTTGTGATGATGATGGTGAGCCTGGAGCAGGAGTCATCAAGTGGTAGAAACCAGATTGGTCCCCTCAGGTGACAACAGTGACAACTTCATATTGGGCCATTTTGCAGGATGAGATTTGAGACCATGATCTGAAGAGTCATACTATAACCAGGACTGCTTATGTATACCTCTTGTCCCATGCCCCTCCCTCCCTCTCTCCCTCCTTTCCTTCCTTCCTCACTCCCTTCCTTCCTGTGTGTATGCATGCATGAGCACTGTGTGTGTGTGTGTGTGTGTGTGTGTGTGTGTACACATGCATGTGAGGCTAGAGGAAAACTTCAACTGTCCTTCCTCAGGTGTGTTCCTCCTTTTTTGAGACAGATCTGACATTGGCCTTGAACTCACCAAGTAGGCAGACTAGATGGCCAGCCAGCCCCAAGGATCTACCTGTCTCCATCTCCCTGGCCCTGGGATCACAACAGCACATTACCACACATGGCTTTGTGCAAACTCAGGTCCTCATGACTGAGAGATATGCCCAGCACTCTTACTCTATTTAAGCCTGAAGCCTATGCCAGTACACAGGACATAAACGTGCGGATCACTGCGTCCCTTTCTCTATTCCTTTCCAAATGATTACATGTCTTTTCTCTACTTTTCACTTACTGAGCTCTTCAGGTAGCACACAGAATTGATGGCCTAAAATGGGGCTGGAGCTTTTGCCCTAAAACTCCAGCTATAAAATCATTAAGTAACATAGAATCTCTGTATATAAAACATTCTTCAGGGCTGGGGAGATGGCTCAGTGGCTAAGAGCATTTATTGCTTAAGCATGAGGGCCTGAGACTGCTTGAGTTTGAGTCTCCAGAACCCACGTAAACAGTTGGGTCTGGCCATGCACACCTGTAATCCCATTCCATAGGAGCAGAGACAGAGAATCCCTGGGGCTCGCTGACTGAAATGCAAGGGCTCCAGTTGAAGGAGAGACATTGTCTCAAGGAAATAAAACAAATGAGCTGTAGAGAAAGGCACCCAAAGTTCTCCTCTGGCCTCCACATGCATGTGCACAGTGCGTACATGTGCATACACCACCCTAGCACCACACAAACTAAACCATATGTACTCTATACACATGCACCAAAAAAGTCTTCATTTCATCTACTTTTTCTTTTACTTTGTTTTGCTATGAATGGGTTAATTTTAGAGAAATTTATTTCATACTCTAGCAACAGAACAAAGGAAGGCAGTCCAACTGCAACCATCCTCAGAAGAAAACTACAGTGGATTACATTTGCTTATCAACTTACTAAATAAGACAACCCATAATTTCTCTTTAAAAAAATGACAGCATGCATTTGATTTTTAAAAGAAAGGCTTAAGAGCTCAAAGAGAAACAAACTAGTATTCATCTCACATAATTAAACATTCAACTTGCCAATCCATGCACAGCAAACCATTTGCCATGCCAGTGATTCCAGCAGCCAGAAAGAACAGCAGCTCATAATATCCACATTGAAATACGCACGTAAGGGACCTGTTATCTCTCATCAGTTTACATTCTTTTCAGAGCACACAGATAATTTTGTGACTCGTGTTCAGAGACTATACTGATAAGTGGGAGCAAGACACTGAAACTCTCATGTGTAACATTGTTCCAGCATGCAGTGGGATTTTATTAGTCTTTCCAGCAAAAGTGTTTAGAACTAAACTGTCTACACACAAAATAGCTAAGACCTATACAGGGTACGCATCTACATATCTACAATCTACTAACTTTTTTTAAAGGAAGACGAAGGAGAAGAAAATGGCACCAAAATAACCTATTGTTTCAAAGAAGTAAAGGGATTACATATTTCTTTTGAGACATCAGCACTTATTTAGAACATATATTATTTTTAGGATATATTATTTTTAAATTGTGACTGAATCAGTAATTTACAAAGATGTTTTATATATCTAATTCAAATGTGTATGATGCCAAATCAGCCTCTTATTCACTATCTTTGTGTGGGTCAATAAAAACAAAAACAGGGGCTGGAGAGATGGCTTAGAAGTTAAGGTACTTGCCTGAGAAGCCTAAGGACCCCAGTTTGAGGCTCGATTCCCCAGGACCCATGTAAGCCAGATGTACAAGGTGGTGCATGCATCTGGAGTTTGTTTGCAGTGGCTGGAGGTCCTGGCATGCCCATTCTCTGTCTATCTATCTGCCCCTTTCTTTCTCTGTCACTCTCAAATAAATAAATAAAAATAAACAACAAAAAAGATTATTATAAATATGTATTTATACAGATTTTAAAAATACTCTAAATGGTCATAAGTATCCAGTAATATAAGGATTCTAGAAATACCAAATAAGAAAAACATCAAGTCAGACATAGTAGCACATGCCTACAATCCCGTTACTTGGGCAGTTTAGGCAGGAAGATTGCCACAAATCTGAAGTTAGACTGGACTATATGATGAGTTCCAGGCCAGTCAGGGCTGGATATATAGCAAGTCCTTATTTAAAACAAAACAAAAAAGCAAAACAAAAAAGGACCAAGGTTACAGATAAGTTTTTAAAAAGATTTAAAAAAGAATTATATATTATATCTATTAAATAGAACTCTACTTTTATTACTTAAAATTTCTATCTTATATTTATTAGTATATATGTAGGTTGAAAAATAACAGTAAAGAACCCTCACAGGCTTACAAAAATTATACAGCTGCCGGTTTACAAATGAATATATAGAAAAATAATATTAAGTATTGAAGTTAGTATGTTTCAGTGTCTGACATGGGTTGCCAGATTTCTCTATCAGCCAATCTTCAGCCAAAGAAGTGGGGTGTACCTGTAGTCTCAGCTACATGGGAGGCTACAGAGGAAGACAGCTCCAGCCCAGGAGTTCAGGGTCAGCCTGGGCAGTGCAGAGGCAGTGAGATCTTACCTCTTTAAAACAACAAAAATCATTTTCAAAAATGTAAGAGGAAAAAAGGAAATGCATATGCTTTGTTAATCAGAATTGTAAATCTTCTTTTTTTGAGGCAGGGTCTCTCTCTAGCCCAGGGTGACCTAGAACTCACAACTATCCTCCTATATTACAGCCTCTGGGACACTGGGATTAAAAGTGTGTGCCCAGCCACATCAGAAGTATAATTTTTCTTCATTTAAACTTTTAGCTTGTTATTGTTATATAAATGATATCTATGTATAAACATTGATAAAAGTCTAAGCTAAGAAAACAATCACCTTAGTCCTGAAGTTCTGACAGTCTGAGCAAGAGTCCCCAGCTCACTTAAATCCAATTATTCAAGCACATGGAATTAATAAGGAAAAACTACTTTATCTAGGTATACAAGAATATATATATAATATCTCCCTGGCTATTAATTCATAAGCAATCCTAAAAGCACAAGTATCTACACATTCCTAAAGTTTTTAAGTGGAGAATCGAATTGAATTTTGGTCATCTGCCTGCCTCAGTTTATAAATACAGACCCACGAAACCATTAAACACAGAGTGGTAGTATATCTAGCACTTGAGAGATGAAGGCAGGAGGATCAGTAACTCAAGGCTGGCCTTAGCTACATGAGACCCTATATCAAAAAAAAAAAAAAAAACTTAAAAAAAGGGTGAGGGCTGGAGCGATTGCTCACTGTTTTAAAGAAGCTTCATTGCAAGGCCTGACAAGCCGAGTTTGATTCCCCAGTACCCACATAAAGCCAGGTGCACTAAGTTGCACATGGGTCTCGAGTTCCCACACAGTGGCGGAAGGCCCTGACGTGCCCATGCTCATTCTCTGTCAGCATCTTCTTCTCTGTCTTTCTGTCTCAGATAAATAATAAAGAAAATATTAAAATAGTTTTCAAAGGCGGCAAGGGGCTAGAGTAATGGCTTAGTGGATAAAGTGCTTGCTGCACCAGTGTGAGTACAGGAGCTCAGATCCCCAGTTAAAAGAAAAGAATCCCCAGGTTAAAAAAAAAAAAAAGACAACTGGATACTGTAGTGGTGGTCTGTAATCTCAGCACACCTATGGGTGAGAAAGGAAAAGGAGACAAAAGAATCCACCAGAAGCTCTAGGTCAGCCAGCCTGACACACACAGCAGTTAATACCTCAAACAGGATAGAAGGTGAGGGCCAAATCACCAAGGTGTCCTGTGACTTTCAGGTGGCCCACAGGCACCTGCATTCACACACATGAACACGCACATAAACACACCAAAAAGAAAAAAGACTTACTCTAGTAGAAACACACATGTGAAGCTATTATTTTAGTGAATAAAGAAGATAACTAGTGGGGTGTAGTGATGCACTCCTTTAATCCCAGCACTCAGGAGGCAGAGGTAGGAGGACCACTGTGAGTTTGCGGCCAACTTGACACTACATAGTGAATTCCAGGTCAGCCTGGGCTAGAGCAAGACCCTACCTGAAAAAAAAAAAAAAAAAGGAAGAAGATAACATATCCTAAGTGCAATCCCTGAGTAGATTTGGACATGGCCTTTAAGACTACAGGTTCAGGTTTGGGCCTCCCCTTAAGCTGCTATTCCCGGCCTTGCTGGTTAGGTTACTGTCAATGTTGGTACTCACCAACACGAAGTAGTACGCACTCAGTGCTGCACAATGGTGAATGACAAAAAACTTGTCACCAATCACTTTCCAATTCAAAATGATAATCAACAAATCTGTGAGAAAAAAAAAATAAGATGTTACCTAAGAGAAACCTACTTTGTCTTTTAAAATGTTTTATTCATTGATTTATTTGAGAGAAAGGCAGACGAAAGAAAGAATGTGCACACCAGGGCACTCTTGCCATTGCAAATGTACTCCAGACACATGTGCTGCTTTGTGCATCTGGCTTCACATGGGTGCTGGGGAATCAAATCCCAGCTGTCAGGCTTTGCAAGCAAGCGCCTTTAACTGCTGAACCATCTATGCAGCCCAAAAGCTTTGTTTTACAGGTGTATCTAACTTGTTCTGCTAATTGATGGCTGTCTGTTCAGAAGCCATAGCTTGTTGGTCATTTCTCCCCTAGTACAGTTACCCAACCCCCTCAGAAGGATCTGTTCCTGTACACCTGTCTCACCCCCACCTCCCAGGGTGCCTCCAGAGCAAGAGCCAAGCTATGGGCATCTTTATACCCTCAGAATGTAGCAGGCCCATCATACAGCATGTAACATTCACTGAAAGTATAAATGAGGGGCGGGAAAGATGGTTCAGGGGTTAAAGGCACTTGCTTGCAAAGCCTAATGGTCAGAGTTCAGTTCCTTGGTACCCAAAGAAAGCCAGATGCACAAAGTGGCACATACATCTGGAATTTATTTGCAGTGTCAAGTGGTTAAAACATGCCCACACTCTCTTCTATATTTCTCTCCTCACTCTCTTTTTCTGTCTTGCAAAATAAAACTTGTTTCCAGAGTTAAATAAAATAAAAACATGATAAAATAAAGTAAGTTCAAGCCGGGCGTGGTGGTGCACACCTTTAATTCCAGCACTCGGGAGGCAGAGGTAGGAGGATTGCTGTGAGTTCGAGGCCACTCTGAGACTATATAGTTAATCCCAGGTCAGCTTGGGCCAGAGTGAGACCCTATCTCGAAAAAAAAAAAAAAAAAAAAAGTAAGTCAAGCCGGGCATGGTGGAGCATGCTTGTTGGGAGGCCAACGTGGCAGGATCATCATAAACTGGAGGCCACCCTGAGACTATAGAGTGAATTCGAGGTCAGCATGGGCTAGAGAAAAAAAGTTCAAAATAAACTTAAATTACTAATTTTTGTCTCTTCAATAATGCAAATAGGTTAGATGGAAGTAGAAAAGCACAAAATGACTGACTCATTTATAACACAATCAATTCTTTTTCTTTTTAATTAAAAAAATGTTGAGGGCTGGAGAGATGGCTTAGCAATTAAGATGCTTGCCTGCAAAGCCAAAGGACCCAAGTTTAATTCCCCAAGGACCCACATAAGCCAGGTGCACAAGGTGGCCCATGTGCCTGGAATTTGTTTGCAGCAGCTAAAGGACCTGGAGTGCCCATTCTCTCTCCCTCCCACCCCTGCCTCTATCTTTCTCTCTCAAATAAATAAATAAATAAAATAAAATTATTTTTAAAAATTGAGGGCTGGAGAAATGGCTCAATTGTTAAAGGTACTTGCTTACAAAGCCTGATGGTCCTGGATTCCCCACTACCCATGTAAAGCCAGATATACATACAACAAGCACACGTATCTGGAGTTTGTTTGCAGTGGTAAGAGACCCTGATATACCCATTCTCTCTCTTTCTCTTCTCTCTCTCTCTCCTTGGAAATTTTCAAATAAATACATAAAAATATATTTCTTAAAATTTTTTTTGAGACAGGGTCTCATGTAGCCCAGGCAGACCTCATCAACTTCACAGTATAGGGGGTGGGGAAAAAGACCATTGTTTTAAAATGTATCCAGGCCTTGCAGGTTGGAGGCTCTACTGTGTAACTGAAGGGTTCCATGTTGATAATCACGGCGGGTATTACTTTTCCTGTATGGATCCTAAATGCTATTTTTCAAATCAGTCAGAATCATAAATTATGTCTTCTCTGTACAGTTCCACAGGTGATTTAAAAAGATACTGACCATGAACGGCATTGCCACCTACCAGAAATGAGGTAGCCTGAGGCAGCAGCGATATTCACATTCACAAGTGTGCCGTCGCCCCTGCAGGTACCAGAAACAAGAACAGTTCCTTTCTTAAGCACAGGGGTCACAGATGACAGCTACTTTTTGCTATTGCAATTTAAATATAATGTGAATGCTTCCTTGAACGGTAAACCATCATTTTTAAAGATAAGCTATAAAACACCAATTATAGTCCCATGGAAGAAAGTGGAACAGAACGGTGATGCGGACATGGTACTGGCACTGTAGTAAACCCCACACCCCTGGAGAAATATAGCAGTTGTCCTGGCCAAGATAAACTGTTTCCTTTTCTTCTTTTTTTGGAAGGATTTTGTTTGTTTTAGTTTATTGAGCCAAAGTCTCATATAGCTCAGGCTGACCTTGAACTCCTCATCTTCCTGCCTCTGCCTCCCAAGAGCTGGGTTTACAGGCAGGCACCACCACACCTGGCTCAAGATGAACTATTTTAATCAAGAGACTTGCCATGATGTTTACGCTAAGCCCAAGGCAGCCTTCAGAATCTTCTCGATTATACATCATCAATTCGTGGAGTTCAAAGTGGGCTGAAATCCTCTAAAAGCCCCATTGCTAATCCCTACTAAGGTCCCCGACCCCAAAATCGGGCTTCCTCAGGATGACTAATAGCACTCACATATTTAGAACTGTTCTCAGAACCTCCACATTGAGTGGCACAGGGCAGGGAATGCTTTGTTGTAAACCAGGAGGGCCTCATGCAACCCTAGTGGCATCCGCAATGGGTGTGAGGATGCCCAACCGCTCACCACAGCTGACTATGTGGGTATCTCACTGTCAGTTCCGGGTCCTGTTCTAACCCTGTCCATGCACAGCACTGAGTTAGCCAAGCTAATAGTTCTCACTGCACAAGTCACCACAATTCTTATATACATGTATATACATATGATACATTTTAACAAAAATAATTTTCCAAAAAGATTTATAATATGTTCTCATATAATTTGTTCACAAAAGGATTCGATTAGAATTCTAGATGTTGGTGTTGTTTTTTAATTCCTTATTTGGAAACAGAGGTTCAAATACCTGAAGAAATCATTTAACCTGCCTTTGATTTTCAGACAATATAGTATTATCAATATCAATCTACTAAGAAGAATTTGCCTATTAACAAAAAACAAAGAAATTATCAATCAGGCAATTGAACTCTACTGTTTTGACCCCTACACCTATCAAGATGATATATTTTTGCCCTACTCAGTCCTTTATCTGAATTATACTATAAATGATTGAAATCAACACAAAAGTGATAACAGCTAAACTTCAAATGAAAATATAGCAGTTATACTTTCTTTATAAATTTTGATCTGCAAATGAGTTAAAGTCCTGGAAAATTGTGTCTATAATGAATTATGGCATAAAAGAAAAAATATCAAAAATTACAGTAAGTTAAAGTTTGTCAGGGCAAATACTGACAATGAATCAAATCTTTGTTAGTAAAACGTACTTCTCAAAAGGACCAGTTCTTGCTCCACTACCAACCACAGGACAGTCTTCCAATGGCATGATAGGGGAAGAATGTTATGGGGGTAACCAACCACTTTCTGACTGGATTCAAGGCCTGCTCCCCAGAAAGGAATTCATACCTGGCACTATAAACCTGGACAAAAGCCCATAGCTGGGGAGGTCATGGCCAAAGCAAATTGCCTTCTAAATATTTATATTTATTCCCATAGATGAGTGCTGGTGATAGCTTTGGTTTGAGAAGCTTCTTTTTGCAGTGGCTGTCCGTCACTGCTGAGACTCATAACTTGTCAAAGTGTGGACAATAAGGGACTGTGGACATTTGTATCACCTCCTCCAGGGCCTGAGGAACATCAAGGAAAATGGAGTAAAAATAATGTGAGGGTCAGAGGAAGAGGAGGAATACTGTGGAATGCTGTCTTCCGGACATGACATGACCATTACACTCATAAGCTCACAGTAGCTGGACTAACTGTGTAAAACCTACACAAGATCAGGCCAGTCAACCTTGTGTCAGGATGTAAGGGAGCTCCAAAGATCCCATCCTCCCTGAGGTGTGACAGGCAGATAATGGTTCCTATGGGGGTGGGCCTATGAGTCCCCACTCCTACCTAGTAACTATTGGCAATTAATGATGGCTGGGGTGAGAGAAACATGTCCTTCAGTGGTATAGCCACTGGTTGCCCATGCTCTGCAAATAACCAGTTATGCACATGTAAGCAAACCTAATTAAATATAGCACTGGGTCACAAACACACACTTTTAAAAAACTCACAAAAATACAAGTAGGACTAGTTGGGTAAGTTGAAGGGGTTCAGTGGGAGGGGGAGAAGAGTGGGTAATGGGGAGGGGGTGAACATGATCAAAATACATGTATGAAGAAAATGTAAAAAAATAACAATAAAGTAAGCTGCATGTGGTGGCACACGCCTTTAATCCCAGCACTCGGGAGGCAGTGTTAGGAGGATCACCATGAGTTCAAGGCTACCTTGAGACTGTATAGTGAATTCCAGGTCAGCTGGGGCTACAGTGAGACAGACCCTACCTCAAAAAAACAAAAAAAAAAAGTTTTTTTAAAGAAAATGACTGGTTAGGCTAACAATGTTAGTAAAATAAACATGAAAACTTTTAAAATTTTTTTTACATTTTATTTATTTACTTGAGAGGCAGAGGGAGAGAGTGGGTGAGAGAGAGAATGGACATGCCAGGACCTTCAGCCAGTGCAAACGAACTCCAGACACATGCACCACCTTGTACATATGCTTACATGGGTCCTGGGGAATCAAACCTGGGTCCTTTGGCTTTTCAGGCAAATGCCTTAATGCTAAGGTCTCTCCCCAGCCATGAAAACATTTTTAGAAGCTAAGAATTATTCAGCTAGAAGATATAAAAATCTGGTTCAAGAAATTAAATTTGCTAAATTGAATCACTGAAAAAAATCTTCCCATTGAAAATGTTCCAACTGGTAAAATCCTGGTGGAAATAAGTTCATAGTTATGGCATGGAAAACATGTATTTGTAGCCCACAGTGGTGGTCAAAAAGCTTGATTATATTTTATCCTCAAGCCCAGGGCTTCCTCTCATCAATGAAGTGCTTCCACAAAACACAACTCTGCTCTCAAGCTGTTCTGACCTCAGCCTTCTTAAGGAATGTAGGAAATACAGTTTGCAAAATTTCACCACTGCAATGACACTGAAGTTTTCTTGAAAGAACAATATTGTAAGTTACTATCATTTATTGCCAAGCCATAAGTGGTTAGTAATGTTTTCCTGTGGTTTTACATTCCTCTTACATGGTGGTCCATAATTCTCATTTTATTTCTTTGACAGTAAGCAATGGGTCAAGCATAAATTTGAACATGAAGCTGTAAGTAGCTATTATCCCAGCTGATTATCCCTATCTGAAGAATGACCCAGTTCTGCTCATAACAGTAGCTACAACAACTTGCTTTTCATAGGTTCTGCTGGTAAATCCCAGTGTCAGAACTGGATTACCTCCCAGAAAGCTAGCTGTTGGTCACCCAAAACAATGCAGGCTATTACCAAAGCACTTGGTTACCTGCCAGAGCTAAACGGTAAGACCCGATTGCTGAAGACACCACAGACTGAAAGCACAGGATTACAAGAGATCATACTGGAACTGAGAAGGAAGCCAGCTCCCTGATAGCTAGCCCTCACAGTGCTTAAAGTGCTATGGGAGCTGCTGGGGGATAATGGCTACCAACAGCATGAACAAGCAGGGGATTCTGCAGGCTACAAAATCAACCAGCCTGGAAGGATGCACACACCTGCATAATAGTAGCACATATGCTATGGGCGTCATCAAGTGCTTTGTAATTGGACATAAGGGCAGCTCAGTGGGAGAAAATTCATACCTGACAAAGAGAACCAAATCAGAATCCTGTGGGTAGGAAGGTCATAGACTCTAGAGAAAAACTCCCACTGTTATTTGGCTAAGAAGAGAGGGTAGGCCCATCAAAATGTCTCTGAAAGCACTATGTTTATCCCCTCTGTTTCATGCCACTCTCACTCCTGATTCAAGAATTTGCTTTTTTTTTTCTTACAGATGGATGTGAATACCAGAGAGAACCAAGATTATTCAATACAGCAAGAAAAGATAACAACCTGCCTAGCACAAGATAAGTCATCTGTATTACATCTTCCAGGACCGAGGAGGCACTCCAGAAGAGTGGCAATTTAAAATCGAGTGCTGCTCTCACTGCTAGCCTGACAACCTTCCCCAGAGAGATGGCGGTAGACACTGAGGACATTCAAAACTCAGCAAAGCAGAAACAAAGAGATTGCAAAGCACTCAACATTAAAGGAGACTTAACATGTCTGCCAAGGCCTAGGGAACATTGCAGAAGAGGGAGCAGAAAGATTGTAAGAGCCACAGGACATGAAGGTGTATCCTGAGGCATTGTCCCTGAAGATAGACACTGACTGGTGCATTCATGACCCCACAGTGAATACCAACAACTCCACTGAGGAGGGCCCTCAATGTCATGGGGGTGATGGAGAGGAAACATTAGAATATAACACAATGGGGGGCTGCAGAAATGGCTTAGCTATTAAGGCACTTGCCTGCAAAGCCAAAGGACCTAGGTTCAATTCCCCAGGACCCACGTTAGCCAGATGCACAAGGGGCGGGGGGGCACATACATTTGGAGTTCGTTTGCAGTGGCTGGAAGCCCTATTGTGCCCATTCTCTATCTGTCTCTCTCTCTGCTTCTTTCTCTCTCTCAAATAAATAAATAAATAAAATTTTAAAAAAGAATATAGCACAATGGGAATATGACCAATATGCAATATGTTCATATTGTAAAGTTCATAATAATAAAAATAATTTTAAAAAATAACTTGGTTTTACTCAATAGCACAGTGTAAGTATACAACTTGTATGTCATTGTTTTGGATAATAATCACCATATAAAAGCAGTACTTATGTTCAAATCTAAAATTGAATTGTAACTTGCTAAAATAAGTCTAAATAAAAGCATCTTAATAAAGCATACACCATTGATTATCAATATGTTCTCTGTTTTAAAGTGAGGCTCTTATTAATAATTAATAGCAAGTATAACTCAAAACAGTTAGCTTACCAAAGTGGATCACTTCTCGAAGCCTCATCAAATAAGAAAAGGTACAGGCCAAAAATCCCAACCAACAAAGAATGGCATGTAGACACTACCCTGAAATGAAATAAAGAACAAATACAGATTTTAGAGTTCTTGCACTAAAGTTGAACTCATCCTTGTAAGATATTCTGAAAATGGTTTGTCTCAAAGTATTAAATGTTACACCTAACACATTAAAGGCAACAGTAGAGTACGTATGAGGAGGATTAAAAACTGTCATCTCAAAACCCAAGAGCCACAACTTTATGTTGAAAGAATAATGAAGTAGAATGTCAAGGTCTTTCATCTCAGGCTGGAAAACTGGTGAATCATTTCTTGGTTGAAAATTCCAAAGCAAAGACACATTAAATGAAGTGAACAAGATCGCATACAAACTGATGGCAATCGGCCAGGCTGCCACTCTGCGTGCTCCAGATGCCACTGCCAACAGCACTAAGGGTGAGGTTCCTGCTCCATGCCATTGGGAATGACCCCCAAGTTGACAACCATCAACTCACTCCATCTTTGTTCCAGTACTGAGGGGTCAGACTCTGGGTTTCACGAATGTGAGGCAGATGGTGTACTGCTGAGGAACATATCCAGCCCAACTCCCTGTTCTTAAAACAATCACAATATGAAGATTGACCATCTCAGAGATTTCCACACTAAATACACGCCCACATGCATTACTGCACATGAGGCCCGGCGTGGCCCTGCGGGTGGTAATGGCAGTCTTCATGGCACCACTGGAAAGTCACGCCAAACAGAAAACCCGAGAAGCATACATTCAACGGAAAATCTGTTAGTTGTTATTTTTATTTATTTATTTTAATCTTTATTTTTTGAAACAGGGTGTGGCTTACATTGTCAAAGTTAGTCTTGAACTTGTGGGCTGCAAAAATCCCCCCACGAGAGCCTCTGAAGTAGACGGGACTTTGGGGGTGTGTCACCAGGAAGCCCCCCCTTTTTTTTCCAGGAAACACTTAAATGAAACTAAAATGTTCACAAGGTTCTGATTAAGTTTTCTCTTTAGAAGGAATAAGGTTAGGATAAAAATTTGTTCCTATGAGCATATCTTGCTAATAATTTAATTAACTGATAACCAAGCTGGCTGCTATGCTACCTGAATAACTATATTATATTTCCATCCACATACAATAAATATTTTATGATTGTGTGTGATGTGTGTGTGCCAGTGTGTGAGTGGGGTGCATTTGTGACATGGCTCAGGTGTGGAGGTCAGAAGAAAACCTCCAGTATTGGTCCTCACCTTCCACCTTGCTTTGAGACAGGCTCTCTCGTTCACTACTGAATCCACGGGCTACCTGGCCCGTCAGCTTTATCTGCCTCAGTTCTCACCATAGATGCACTTGGATTACACGTTTGTGCTACACATCCAGCTTTACATGGGTTCTGGGGCTTATATAGTGTGGTGGTTTGATTCAGGTGTCCCCCATAAACTTAGGTGTTCTGAATGCTAGGTTCACAGCTGATGGAGATTTGGGGGCAGTATATTGTTGGGGGCAGTCTTATGGGTGTTATAGCTAGTATGCCCTTGCCTGTGTTTGGCACAGTCTCCTATTCCTTTTGTCCACCTTATGTTGGCCAGGGGGTGATGTCCACCCTCTGCTCATGCCATTGTTTTCCCCTGCCATCATGGAGCTTCCCCTCAAGACTTTAAGCCAAAATAAACCTTTTTTTCCAAAAGCTGCTCTTGGTTGTGTGATTTCTGCCACCAACGCAAACTTGACTGCAACAGGAATGTTGGTACCAGAGGAGTGGCGTTGCTGCTAGACACCTGACTGTGTGCCTTTGGCCTTTTGGAGCTGATTTTCAAGAGGAATGTGGAAGGATTTGAAACCTTGGCCTAAGAGATGCCTTGCAGTGCTGTAAGTACAGCTTGATGGACTATTCTTGTCAGAACTGAAAGACCTGAAAGTAGTAAGAACTGTGGACTGTGAGATCTGGCTTATGAGGGTGAGAAAGAGCTTTGCCTGGACTGGGCTAGAGGCAGTTTGTGTGAGAGGCTTGCTGTCATGCCTGTGTCCTGAGAACTTGTGCAGGGTTGCTTTGAGTAGAAACACACTGATGTGAGCAGAGGGATATGGCACAGAAATAAAATCTTTGGGCCAAAACTCTGCCCATTCAGCTACAATTACATGAGAGATTATAACCATTGAGATTGGGCCAGCTGACCTGCACTGGGGCAACAGGAAGAATGTAGACTCTTTTGAAGGTGCCTGAACGCTCAAGGAGTGTCCTATTCTTCAAAGTCTGCTTTAGTCCCCCCTGCATTAACAAATTGGCACCCTACCTGCTATTATGGAGTATAAGAAATGCAGCAAAGAGAGGGTCATTGAATTTGCAACATGGTCTTGTGTAATAGAAATGACCATGGGCAGAGTGAAGCATGTTTGCTGGATGCCTGCATAGAGACCCGATGGAGCTGTGATGATGCAAGGTGGGTTGCAGTGGAGACCCAGTAGAGATGCTGGGATGAGATGGCTGCTAAGGAAAGCTGCTGGCCCTGGATGAAATTTTCCAGGACTGTGAGTAGCCTAGCTGGAGGAGCAGAATTAGAACTCCACAGACTTACTGCTGGTTAGAATTAACACTTTTGGAGATTTGTCACTGACTAGAATTGTTGGACTTGGAGCTACAGAGTCTGATGTTTGCCCTGGTTGTTTTAAAATCTTGTATCGGTTGACTATTTCTTTGCTATTACCAATGCCATCTTTTGCAGTGTGAATGTTTATTCTGTGCCATTATGGGTTTGGCGGGGGGGGGTTGGTATTATGGCTCAATTAAAAGACCATGGATTAGGGGTGTTTGAACATCATTAGATTAATAAAAACTATGGGGACTTTTAAAGTTGGACTAAATGCATTGCATTTTACAACATGCATGGTTATCAGTTTATGGGGACTACGGGCAGAATGTGGTGATTTGATTCCCCATAAAGTTAGGTGTTCTGAATGCTAGGTTCCCAGATGATGGAGATTTTGGAATTAAAGCCTCCTGGAGACAGTGTATTGTTGGAGGCAGGCTTATGGGTGTTATAGCCAGTGTCCCTTGCCAGTGTTTGGCACACTCCCCTGTTGCTATTGTCTACCTTATAGGTAGGGAGATGTCCATTCTCTGCTTATGTCATTGTTTTCCCTGCCATCATGGAGCTTCCCCTCAAGTCTATAAGCAAAAATAAACCCTTTTTTTCCCAAACGTTGTTCTTGGTCAGGTGATTTCTGCCAGCAATGCGAACCTGACTGTAATATGTAACCACGGAACCATGGCTGTAGCCCCAAAGTTTGTATTTTAACAAATTTCAAATCTCTCACATTTTTACTTAGACATGTACAAATAAGTCATTTTCCTTTTGTTAAAATAAAAGATGAAAGGATAAATCAGAAATTAATAATGTGTAACAAATTTCTGACTTCAAATCTATAAAAAAATATTAACCAATATTGATATTAGAAATTTTCATTGTACTTCAAAAAATCAGTATACTTTATCAGACAGAGATGTTCCTCAGTAGATATGCCATGCTACAGCAAATCACTTTAAATTCGCAAAAACCATCATTAATTTAGCCATTGACAAAGACTCTTTTGTACTACCAGAGGAACATCTTGAAGTGTGAATAATTAACCCAATTTTGAAGCCTGGAGTTCATCCCAAGTACACCTGCATTTCATTTAAGCACAGCAGGACAGAAATGTGAAGTCCTCCATATCAAATAATACACTCCATCCAAATAATCATACAGATAGCTCTCTACTGTTATTCAAAAACCCTGTAAAAGGACGAGAGAAAAAAAACCTTAACTTCTCTTACCAATGTGATTTAATGATTAATTAGTAACTATACATCAAGAAGTTTCCTTTTGGGGAAAAAATATTTTTTTATTTTATTTGTGACACAGATTTAAATTGTGATTCTCTGCTGAGATGTTACATGGTAAAAACTAAGGCAAGTGCTGAAATGATGGACATGACATGAAATGTGTCAGAAAAAGGTTACATGTCATTTGGTCTGATGAAAAGCTCTCACCATACTGAATGGAAAAACCAACACTGCACTGCACATGGATCTATTAAAGTCTGCACTTTGGGGCTAGACAGAGGCTCAGTGGTTAAAGGTGCTTGCTTACAAAGCCTGGTGGCTCAGGTTCAGTTCCCCAGTGCCCCCAGGAAGCTGAGGGCACAAAGCAGCATGTGTACTTGTAGTTCATTTGCCGTGGCAGGAGGCCTTGGTTCATTTTTTTCTTTCTTTCTTTCTCTTTCTCGCTCTCTCTCTCTCTCTTTCTCTCTCTGTATGTTTCTCTTTCATTCTCCTTGCAAAAAATAATACTTTTAAAAAATATTTTTATTTATTTGTCAGCAGAGAGATAGAGAAGAGAACTGATTCAGGGTTATTAGGCTTTGCAGGTAAATGTCTTAACTGCTGAGCCATCTCTCCAGTCTCTAAAAATTTTTTAAAAGGAAAAAAAAAGTCTGCACTGTTGTATATGGGAGTGGTAGCAGCTTTTGGAAGGCACAGGCAGGAATATCAATAGTTTAAGGCCATCTGCAACAACATAGCAAATTTCAGGCCAGCCTGAGCTACATAAGACCTTGACTCCAAAGACATAATAATGATGATGATAATATGTGCTTGCAGTAGCTTCTGTCAGTAGACATTTCATATTTTATTCTTTAAAATCATATTCTTGTAAAAGCAAAATGTAAATCCCCTAACATCTGAAAAGAAACACCAAAAGTAAATATTTCTTTTTTTTTCCAAAATGATTGAAAAACAAATGTTTGTGTTTATAGAAAAACAGTTCAATTGGAAAGAAATAACTGACCATTTTGAAATAGTAATTTAGGTTGGAGAGATGGCTTAGTGGTTAAGGGGCTTGCCTGCAAAGCCAAAGGACCCAGGTTCAATTCCCCATGTAAACTAGATGCATAAGGTGGTGCGTGCGTCTGGAGTTCATTTGCAATGGCTGATGGCCCTGGTGTGCCTATTCCCTTTCTCTCTATCTGCCTTTCTCTGACTCTCAAATAAATAAAAAAATCAAATCATTAAAATAGTAATTTAAAGATTTACTGAATTGTGTTATCAGTATTTGTAACATATTATATACCTCTAACAATCAACAGTTCATTTTTGGAAACATAAATTTAAAAATCAGTAATATTTCAATATAAAAGGACTTTCTATGCCATAAGAAGCAACTGCATATAAGCAACTCAGAAAAAAAAAAAAAAGCAAATGTAAGATGTAGCTAACACTTTCTAGGTGTGAATGTTTTCAGAAAAAGCAACAATTACATATTACAGTTTCTCACTTATAAACTATTATGTCTCAAGTGTGAATCTTCCAGTATTTCTCTCATCCTGTCTCTTTCCTACTAGATGGTTTAGGATACTCATTGTTCATAACTCTCTGCCAGTTACCAGAAAGAATGATGGACATGTCATGATCTGTGTATTTAAGGTTGAAAGCTGAATGCTAAGACAAAAATATATGTACTTTAAAAAAGACACAAAACCCTATCTTTCTATTCCATAAGCCCTTTGCGTCAAAGCTTAAGGTCCATGTACACAAGCAGGAATAGGAAGCACTTGAACAATATTTCTGTCTAGTCTTAAGACAAAACAACCACACCTTCTATTTTTCAGAAATATGTGGGGAAATGATTTTTGCTTTTTGGTGAAAAGAGCAGTAGTATATATTAACCAGACACATCAATATAAAGTGTGAAAGAAAACAACTAGATTTTTATTCACAGTCTGAGTTATAAAACTGGATGCCTGCAAAACAATTTGGTTTAAAAAATACAGAGGGTTTCATATCAAAGATGTCCATTCTCAAATAAACCCTTAAACAATGGCAGAAATTCTTGTATTTTAAAAATGAAAATTGAGTAGAGAATAATTACAGCAACTTTAGAGACGTGTTAAACACATCTTATGATTAAATTCAAGTAAATAAATAACACAAGCACAAAATCTTCCTAGAGCTGCTGCAATGCACATAAAATGCTCTGGAGTCGTCAGCGGCTTTTGTGTTTGAAATCTTGTGCGACTCATGAACAGCACACACACACACACAAAAACCTTGCAACCAACTTAGAAAATCTTTTTCTATTTATTCTTTTACTCTCAAAGTGGCTTTTGTTTTAGAATTCCATAACAGAAGAATAAATTCTGGAGAACTCGAAGCAATAATGAGAAGCTTTTGAAAAGGTACAGCTGCACAGATTGCATTCAGCTGTCTCATGGGTAGAGTTCAAGTGTGCTGAGTCTGGCTAAGTCAGCCGATGCTATGCAAAAGCCATTCAAGACTCCAACAAACATTTTTCTTCCGTTATCACTACCAACAAAAATATGTTTGTTATTATAAACATTTCAGAGAAGGAGTCAAATTAGAACACTTCCATTATCCTCTGGAGTCTAATCTTCCCACGTTGCCTCAAGAAGTAGAATAAACGTTCCTGATCTTTTTTGATGCAAGAATTACTTAACTTTTCCTGTACATGATCTATCTACTGTCTTTCTTTTCATTTCTAAGGTCAAATAAGTATTATGACCTTGAGAGCTAGAGAGATGATGGCTCAGCAGATAAGGCACTGCAAGTTCCATTCCCCCAGCACCCATGTAAAGCCAGATGCACAAAGTGGCATGTGCATCTATAGTTTGTCTATAGTGGCTAGAGGCCCTAGAGCATGACTATTCCCTCCCTTCCTCCCTCCCTCTCTTTCTCTCTCTCTCTCTCTCTCTGCTTGCAAATAAATAAATAAAAATATTTTTTAAAGAACTTTGACTTTGAATTTTGCTAGATCCTAAATGAAAGGGTTTGGGGAAAACATTTAAAATAATTTTATTTCATAGAACAAGTTTTTAAGTCCATGACATTTCAGAGCTTTACCTTGAGTTCCATTCAATCTTCTTTTCGATGCTAAGCCTATTATAACCTGAAGAGACTTTTGCTGAAAACCAGTAACTTACGAAGTAGAAAAGAAACTGAAAGGTGAAAAAGCTGCTACCAATCATGCCAAGGACCAGCTTTGTGTGGGTTTCCATATTTCTTCAATCTGTGAAGAGAAATGATGGCTTTCAATTGCTACCTCACAATCAGCCTACATTACTTTTTGATTTGAAGAGTATATACTTCTATTTTTAGTAATGTTTTTCATCTAACAAAAGAATTTATATAAGGAATGTAAGAAAAGAGACTCCAGAGACAGAGGTAGGAAGACAGCTTGTGAGTTTGAGGCCAGCCTGAGACCTCAGAGTGAGTTCCAGGTCAGGGAAACCTTACCTCAAAAAAACAAAAAAGAAAACAGGGCTGGAAGATTCTCCAGTACACACATAAACCCAGATGTACAGAGTGGCACATGCATCTGGAGTTATTTGAAGCCACTGGCTCTCTCTTTCTCTCTCTCCTCCCCCACCCCATGTAAATTTTTTTTTTAAATAGAGATTGTAAAAATTTTAAGCTTTTTTTGTTTTTTCACCTTTACCATCTATTTTCTATGAATCTTACCTCCAAGAGACCAAAAACAATTGCACTACACTCTCCTCTAAGCTTGAAAAGACAACTGGGACATTGTTGATGTTCAATAAATGTTCATTGACCAAGTAAATGAATCAAAAAATAAAAGGAATTCTATCAGCTTATAAGTTCCAATATTAAAAATTTCAGAAGACATATGAATATCATGATAGGCAAGATTATCCAAATCATAGTTTCATTCACATTAAATAAAAGTGAAAGCATTCTGTTAATAATACTTTTAATTATATTGAGACAAATCACCTGATTTCGCTTTGACTCAACTTTCACATCTATAAACTGAAAGGGTTGGATAATTTCTAAGACCCGCGTAAGCCAAAAATCCTACAGCATTGCCTGAAATGATAAGACAAAAAGAATTACATAATATAGTCTAATTGTAGAATAATAAAATATTTAACATAAAGTTTATATCCTAAGAATTAAGTCTTAGAAAAGAGACATACAATAGTTAATACTTACATTACCAGTAGCAACTAACATTTTTCCTTAGACTAAAAAGCCTCCCTAGTTCCCCCCACACGAGGTAGGGTCTCACTCTAGCCCAAGCTGACCTGAAATTCACTATGTACTTTCAGGGTGGCCTCGAACTCACAGCAATCCACCTACCTCTGCCTCCCAAGTGCTGGGATTAAAAGCATGTGCCACCACACCCGGGTTCCCTAATGTTTTATATCTTTTTTAAAAAATGGTTCTGAGCTTTGAGTTTTAAAGATAAAATTAGTGGAAATTATAGCAATATGCAATATGCATATTTAAAGTATGTTTCTGGGCTGGGGAGATGGCTTAGTAGTTAAGGCGCTTGCCTATGAAGCTTAAGAACACAGGTTCAATTCCCCAGTACCCATGTAAGGTAGATGCACAAAGGGGCACATGCCTGGAGTTTGTTTGCAGTGGCTAGAGGCCCTGGTGTGCTAGCTCACGCTCTCTCTCCTCTCTCTCTATCACAAATTAATTAACTAATTAAACTATGTTTTCTATCTCACTGGGCTGAACTTTATTTGACACCTAAATATCTTAGGAACATACCAAAAAAAGGGCACAAAAGCATTTGCTCTTACCCAGCAAAAATAGCATTTCTAGGGCTCCATCTTTAATAGAGCTGGTCCTCAAATGAAAAGGAAATGAATCAATACACATTTCCAAGCTGCCTAATGGAAAGAAATATAGTCCACCTACGGGAGCCAATTCACTAGGGAAAAGTCAAGCCGTAGACGGCACCAGCAATAACCCCACTGCACTTCCTTCCAAGCAGGATATCATAGTAAACCTCCACCTCCCACAGGCCCC
The DNA here is from genome assembly GCA_036365145.1 of Orientallactaga sibirica. NCBI lineage: Eukaryota > Metazoa > Chordata > Mammalia > Rodentia > Dipodidae > Orientallactaga > Orientallactaga sibirica. The sequence goes on from JAEOAD010000027.1 coordinate 7,255,310, forward strand.
TCCCAACAGAACTCACATGTCTGTGATGAATGCTTTGCTCAATGTTCTTTCTTGGGGTGTGTGTGCCTGGTAAAATTATCAATATTACAAAATTCTTCTCCGTGAGACACCATTTAACTTTATTGCTCATTTACTTTTTTTTTGGCTCAACATGTGTTTATTAGGTATTAAAAACTTTAATTTATGGCCTTTTAGCCTATTAAAATTAACCAAATAATGCATAAAGGTAAGTGATGCACATGAATTAAAGATCATTAGATTAAGTCAGATGGAAGGAGAAAACGTTATTCTAAGATTAAAGCAAACAGACATCTGCAAACCAGGTGGACAGCTAATTGAAGAAAATGGAATCATTAAGTAAGAAATGAGCATCTAATTTTAATGTGAAGGTGGTTTCCCTGAATGCTCCCCAGATGCTCCCTGTTGACCCTGGAGCAGGGGCTGCTGGATGGGTGTGGTAGCAATCCCAGAACTCAGGAGGGTGGGGTAGGAGGACTGCTGTGAGTTCAAGGCCAGCCTGAGACTACAAAGTAAATTCTAGGTCAGCCTGGGCTAGAGTGAGACCCTACCTTGAAAAACCAAAAAGAAAAACAATTCAACATACATAGGTCTGGGGTGGCTCAGTGGTGAAAGGTACTTACTTGTAAATCTTGCCGGCCCAGGTTTAATTACCTAGTAGCCACATAAAGCCAGCAGCACGAAATGGTACTTGCATCTGGAGTTTATTTGCAATGGCAAGAGGCTCTGACATGCCCACAGCCAGTCACTCACACATTCTCCCTTGTAAATAAATAACTAAATAAATAACAATATAAATTTTCTTTTAAAATCAACATATACATAAGCATCTCATGAATGTTTTCTAAAATTTATCATAAAACTTGTTTATATTATCCAGTTTATGAAACATTAATTTAATATACTAAAAAGGACTCAAACATCTAAGTGGAATTATTGTTACTGTCCTTTTTCAAAAAAAAAAAAAAGAATTCACCATGAGGAAATGTATTATTCCTTCTAAATCCTAGCTTTTTAAAAATATTTTTAGTTTTATTTTGAGAGACAGATAAGGAATGGGCACATCAGGGCCTCTAGTCACTGTAAAACGAACTCCAGTCGCATGCGCCACCTTGTGCATGTGGCTTACATGGGTCCTAGGGAATTGAACCTAGGTCCTTTGGCTTTACAGGCAAGCACCTTGACTGCTAAGCCATCCCTTCAGCCCCCAAATCCTGTTTTTTATTAAATCTTTATTATATTGGATGAATATTTTATATTTTTAATATTTACATTCAGTTATCTTTGGGGTATATGTTGAGACTCTCTTAGGAAAAAAAATATTTCATACTCTGGATAAGATGGCAGCATAGGAGTCACACCAAACCAGCCTCGGGAGGGATTTAAGCAAAACCACAGCAAAACACACTCTTCTTCTGAAAAGTGAAGGTGTATAGGTTTTTATTATCCACAGCAGAGAAGCAGGAGAGACCAAGATCTACCAGAAAGGAGGAAAATGGCCAAAACACCACAAAGGCAATTGCAGCCCCAATCCATGTGGATCCGTGCCCACCTGTAGGGGTGCTGAGCTACAGGAGCAGAGACCAAGCAAGGGAATTTTCCAATCTCATCAGCCTCCTTGCAAAGTCAAGAAATGTGAGGGGCAAACAGTGGAGATCAGCTAAGGAACTGCTGAAAGGGATACGGTGGGACCAGCTGAGCAGTTCCAGTACAACTCCAGGCTTTGGGCACTCTCCCATCCCCCAATCCTCAGAACCACGAAGACGCAGGGCATCCAGCACAGCTGATCAGAACAACAGATCCACAGCACAACACAGAGGGATCGAGGTGGGCACTCAGCATTGTGAGATTGGAAGCCACCCCAAAAAGTAAAGAGGCTGACTAACAAAAAAAAGCAGGTACATAGGTCTGCATTGGAAGTGCTAATTTCTCTTTCCATGTCAGGGCAGGTCATGGGTTACATATTCTTGGTTAGCTTTACCATTCTCAATTTAGCTGTATTTGGGCATTGAGTATTGTTTGATGCTTTCAGATTTATAGGGCCTTTGTCTTTTTTTTTTTTTTTCCAGTTTTTCAAGGTAGGTTATCACTCTAGCCCAGGCTGACCTGGAATTCACTATGTAATCTAAGGGTGGCCTTGAACTCACAACAATCCTCTTACCTTTGCCTCCCACGTGCTGGGATTAAAGGCGTGGGCCACTATTCCCAGCAGTCTTTTGTTTCTGTTTTGTTTCTGATTCAGACCCAGGCTGACCTGGAACCCATTTCAGAACAGAGTTATCAACCTCCCAACTGACGGAATTAAAGGTTATAGAGCAACACACACCCTTAGGGATTTGGACTTTATAAGGTTATCTGTTTGTTTTAATCCCCACACTTGCATACTCTGTACTGCTTTTTATTGAATGTGTATATTGCTTAATTGAAGTTTAGAATTTGCCAGTACATTGTTCTACCCAGCCCACTAGAATACTTGAATAGCAGCAAACTCAACACCTAGGATTACTTCTGTGATTGGACTAGAGTACAAGAACCACACTTGGCACCTTAAACTCATATCCTGAAGGTATATAAAGTTGGATTTCCACATCTAAGAACACTGAAGTTAAGTAGAAAACCCAAGTATCAAACCAACTCAGAATGCAAAAGTTACATTATAATACAAGAAACACAAAGAATCAAGACAATACAATCCCACCAAAAATTATAAATCCATCAGAAATGACCCCCAATGAGACTGTTTTAAATGAAATGCCTGACAAAGATTTCAAAAAAAAAAAATGATCTTATCTATACTCAAAGAAATCAAAGAAGAAATGAAAGGAATCAAGGAAGAAAACAAAGGAATTAAAGAAGAAAACTCTTGAAATAGAACACAGGAAACCAGCTTAATGAAATAAGGAAGTCATTACAAGACACGAGTAAGGAAATAGAAATCCTGAAGAAAAACCAGGCTGAAATTCTAGCTCTGAAGAACACAGTCAGTCAAATAAAAACTCTGTGGAAAGTCTCTCCAGTAGAATTGATGGAGAGAACAGAATATCTAAATGAGAAGACCAGGTGGCAGATCTAATACAGTCCAACAAAGGAAAGACAAGCTAATAGGAAGGTATGAATGGGAATTTCAAGACATCTAGGACACTATAAAGAGATCAAACATAAGAATTCAGGGTATAGCAGAAGGAGAAGAATTTCAATCCAAAGACATAGTAGGCATTTTCAACAAAATCATAGAAGAAAATTTTCCCAAAATTTTTAAAGAAATGCCAATGTAGATACAGGAAGCTTTTAGAACAACAAACAGACAAAATCTGGAAAGATCTTCTCCTCGCCATGTTATAATTAAACTACTAAACATGCAAACCAAAGAAAATATATTGAAGGAAGTTAGAGAGAAAAAAACAAGTGACCTTCAAAGGCAAGCCCATCAGAATCACAGCAGATTACTCAACACAAACTTTAAAAGCCAGAAGGGCTTGGAGTGATGTATTCCAAGTTCTGAAAGATAACAACTGTCAACTAAGATTACTTTATCCTGCAAACCTATCTATCCAGATTGATGGAGAAATAAGTACATTCCACAACAAAAACAGGCTAAATGAATTTATGACAACTAAGCCAGCTCTACAGAAAATACTTGAAGAGATCCTCCACACTGAAAAGAAAGCAAAACACACACATGAGGAAACAGTAAAAAAATAAACCATACTCAAATAACAGTTAAAACAAGAGAGTAAAGGGAAAACAGGAAGCACTACAAAATAAGAAGAATGGAGAGAATAAATACACACCTTTCAATAATGACTCTTAATATCAATGGCCTCAATGCCCCAACCAAAAGACACAGGCCTGCACACTGGATTAAAAGGCAGGATCCTGGGCTGGAGAGATGGCTTAGTGGTTAAATACTCTCTCTCTCTCTCTCTCTCTCTCTCTCTCTCTCTCTCTCTCTCTCCCCCCATGCTTTTCTGTATCTCTTTCTCTCTCTCAAATAAATAAATTAATTTAATTTAATATTTTTAAAAGGCAGGAACCTGCCATTTGTTGCCTCCAGGAAATTCATCTCTCAATAAAATAGACACTGTCTTAGGGTGAAAGGATGGAAAACAGTATTTCAAGCAAATGGGCCTAGGAAACAAGAAAGGGTTGCTATCCTAATATCTGACAAGATATCTAACATGGGGGCTCCCAATTTCATCAAACACTATTAGACTTAAGGTCACAGATAACACCAAACACAATTGTACTGGGTTAAATGATGTCATGGAACAAATGGAACAGTTATCTACAGAACATTCCATCCAAATGCTGCAGAATATACATTTTTCTTAGTAGCACATGGAACATTCTATAAAATATACCATACATTAGGACACAAAAAAATCTAAACAAATACAGGAAAATTGAAAAAAAATTTCACTTAACACTAAATAAACAATGCCATATATTCAAGCTGTGGCTTCTATAAAAGGCTCAACAGACAGAAGCTAATTAAATTGTTCTACTCTCAGCTTAATAAGCAGCTGCTTACTTAATCAGTCATGCCACATGGAGAACTAGTCTGGAGACTATTGCAAATTCCCCAGAGAACCAAGACTTCGTGGGGAGAAGCCGTTGTCCCTTGGGTTTCATTCACTTTAGTTGCCTGAATCAGGTGAGAAAATGGCAAAAATGAATAAAGCAAACAATCCTCAACATAAACCTAGATAAAGGACCTCCCCAGGTTTGGGAATTACTGGGCAAAAGTGAAGACACATTAGACCTTGTTCATACGCCCTAAGTGTGGCCAACAGCAGGCAGAAGGCTGGGATCCTAGCTCTCCCAAGAAAGAGTGCTGAAACAGACATGGCAAATTTATAAGACTGTTGATGTCATTATATATATAGTTGTCTTTTGCTTATGTGTATGGCATGTAGTGTATGCACATGCATGTGTCCTTGCTGAACCCCATAAGCTCACCTGCAGTGGGGTTCACTGGCCTGTGGCACCCTGGAGTGGAACAGTGTTTGCTGCCCCATTGCTTTTCCCCAGTCTTGTTTCTGAGCAAAGAGGCTCTTTTTCTGTTTCTGGAGCTTACTGGGCTCCATCAATTCTCAGGTCTCTGATGTCAAGGCTCCCCTGCGGGACTGGGGTTACAGGTGTGCATGGCCATAACCCAATATTTTACATGGGATCTGGAAACTTGAACTTAGGAAGTCTCGGGCCCCCTTGGGGCCTTATGCTTCCCAGGAAGCACACCTAATCATGGAGCCATCTCTCCAGCCTGATATCTACAATATAATTAACCATCTTGATTCAGAGGAATTGCTGACACTGGAGAAATTTCCAGAAACATGCTGAGTACTGATGCTTGCTTCTCCTTTTCCCAGAAGATGGCCCAGTCTCACAGTGAAGCTGGTTTCCTAGAGAGTAACACCAGGAAGTTTAAAGCTCACACCTCCACCTCCACTAGGGCAGCCCTGCTCTTTGGTGGGGGCAGAGTTCACCTCCAGGGGCAAAGAGCTGATCTCGTCTTCATTTCAGCCCATAGTCCGTCCAGTTCTGGCCACTTGCCAACCACATACCAGGCTCTCTCCTGGGGTTTGGGGTACTAAATGGAGACACGTGTATGAGAAATAGAATATCTTTATAAAGTGAAAAGTTCAAGGTACTAAGGGGACACTCCCTGCTCTCTAGGGAGTAACACCCAGCAGAGATGATCTACAAATAGTGTGGTGATACCTAATGGTATTCATTGGCTTTTCAGTATGTGAAAAGAGAAAGCCTTCTCTTTTATTGAAATCCTAACAAGGTGCTGTGAGGCTGAAGCCCAAAAGATTCAGTTCCGCCAGGAGAATTTAGAGCCAGCTTCCCCAGTCCCAACCACAATTATTATCTCTCTTATTTGCTCATGTTTGGTACTCACAAACAGTGAATAAGTACAGGGGTTCCTGGGGCACAGTACCTGTCTGAACTACCAATGTCATTTCTAGTCACACTCACAAGTATACTCCCAGATGTGAGTCACTGCTATAGTATGTAGGCATGGGGTGGAGTTGTGTATTTGTCTTTAAGACCAGCAGAGAAAAAAGCTGGGAATGATGCTGCGCTCGCAGTTAGCATTCCTGTTCCATCTCTAGCAAACTCCTACATTCATCCCAAATACTTACTACCATCAAATCTCCAGTTCTCACCCTCTGTTATAAAAGAAAGGTGTCTATTATACTACCACCAGGAAGAGGAACGTTACCAGAGATGGACTCGCGTAAGCTGACGATGTTGAGTACCTCACCCTACCCTGAACCTCTTCTCTGCCCACTACCAGCTTCTCCTATGCACCCCACAGTGTGGCTGTGCTGGGCGGTTCCCCATGGGATCCCAGAGGCCACATAGGCTCACTCTGGCCCAAGATGAACTAAAACCTAAACCATAGCTTGACAGCTCAGTGAACAGCTCTGCCACACACAGCTTCCTCAACTCCCAACCCACGGCAGCTCAGTCATCATGGATGCATTCCTGTGTGTTACTCCCACAATGAAGACATGAAGAATTCTGGTAGACTGGAGGATGCCCAGTGAAGGGTAACTTGGTTCCAGTCAAGTTCTGAGCATTGTTATGATAGTCTTAAGGCTAACACAAAGAAATGTAGCCAGGTAACAAGACCTGGTGGATGAAGAGCTAGCTGGAAAACAAGAAGCGACATGAAAGGTTGCTGAGCTGATGTACACTTAAGAACTATCTCCTCAGTTGCTACTCCTTCTTCAGTAAGTACATTTTCCAAATATTTCATATTTAACAATATAGTATGCTGTACTTTTATAGTATATTATATAGTCATTTATCAAAAATTAACTGTATTTATATTTAACTGTTCTATTTATATTTAACTATATAATATACATATAACACAAATGTGGGGAAAGAGTTCATACACTGGATGAACAGTAAAGTGTTTCAAAATTTTCTCAACCCACTGAAATCATGAATCCCAATCTCAAAGAAAAAAGATGGCAGGAGAGAACTTTTAAAAGACAACACTCAAATACAGCACAATAGCTACCCAACACAACCTAAGCATGGTAAGTGTCTAAATCAATGAGAAATGACCATATCATGAAGTTATCACACACAAATAAAAAAAACTTTAGACTTATTTATAATCACAGCAAAGTATGCTTGCAATCAAAGTACAAGTTCCATTTTAGTCAGAACTAATCACATACTAAAGTCCTGTTGGGGGCTAGGGAGATGGCTCAGCAGCTACGGTGCTTACCTGCAAAGCCTAATGACCCAGGTTCCATTCACCAGAACCCATGTAAAGCCAGATGCACAAGGTGGCATATGCATCTAGAGTTCCTTTGCAATGGCTAGAAGCCTTGGTGTTCTCATTCTCTTTCTCTCTCTCTTGCAAAGAAGAAAAGAAAAGGGAAGAAATAAAGAAAGAGAGAGAGAGAAAGACAGAAAGAAAAAGTATAAATAGACAGTGGCTTTTAGAACTGCATCCCATCATGAGCATCAAAAGGTCGAGGAGTGTGTGCACTGCAATGAGATTTCTTCAAAGGGACTTAAGCAGAGTCTTGGAACACTGAAAGAACTCTCATGCAGAAAAATGAGAGGGTATTTTGCAATACTCAGAATAGCACAAGAGGGCAAAAACTGTCACAGGAGAGGAGTTTCACTTAATCTATACAAGAATTTTCTAATGACTTTGAAGTGGTCTGGTACCCATCACGGAAGTGGTGAAGGACAGCTAGAGAGAGGGCTGGTCAGCAGAAGGGGTGGGGACCAGGCTAACTTCAGAATGCTCTCAAAGTCAGTCTTGAGTTTAATTTTAGTTTTAAAAGGCAATTTGGTATTAAGTACAGTAGCATCTCCACATATTATCATTTACATTAAAATATCAAAATTTGAGCCAGGCGTGGTGGCGCACACCTTTAATCCCAGAACTCAGGAGGCAGAGGTAGGGGATCACCGTGAGTTCAAGGCCATCCTGAGACTACATAGTGAAATCCAGGTCAGCCTGAGCTAGAGTGAGAACCTACCTTGAAAAACCAAAAAAAAAAATAAATCAAAATTTGGGCTGTGGAGATGGCTCAGTGGTTATATACAGGCTTGCTGGGAAAGCCTGACAGCCCAGAGTTCAATTCTCCAGCACCCATGAAAAGCCAGATGCACAAAGTGGCACAAGCATCTGATATTCGTTTGCAGCAAGAGACCCTGGAGCACTCATACACACAAACACACATGCAAATAAATAAATAAATAAATAAATTTTAAATATAAAAATTTCACATGTAAGGAACCATTAAGTACATACAGAGTGGGAGGTTCAAAGTCTGGAGTTGGAGCCTCAGTTCCCTCACTTGTTAGTAGCTGAATGACCTTGATCAAAACACTGGCTTCATCTTAACTGAGACTCATTTTCCTCATCTGACAATGGAAATAAAATAGCACAAATCTGGCCTGGCTATCATAAGAGAGTGAGTGAGGGTAACGGTCCTCGGGTACTAGTACAGTAATTCAGTAGTGTCAGCTTCCACCACCATCCTTAAGTTTGCAGGACAAGAACTCGAGCCACAGGACACAAGACCCCCTCCAATTATTCGGCCCTAGGGCCCTCACTCATCCCTGTTTCCATCAGCCAAATGTTAAGGTGTTAAAATGTTGACAGCACCCACTCTACCATCTGAGTGTCTTTGCCAGGCTCCACGGGCTCTTTCCAGACACCCCACCATCCCTTGTAACACCCAACCTCATCCACTGGGCTCCTGCGACAGCTGCTCCCCAGTGCCGCAGCCTTGGTGACTCTGAAGTCACCTCTCTCCTCCTACAACCCTTTCAGGCCGTGGCTGCCTCGCCTAACACTTCACTCATAGTTCCCCTTCAGGATTCATTCCCCCACCCTATCCATTTTAGCCTTGTCAGTGACACACCATCCTTTTCCTCCCCATTTGTGTCATAGTCTAACCTGCCAAACACTTCCTGTCCTGAAAGCCTCCTGCCCCAACTCACCGATGGCCTCAGACCCTGCCATCATCCTGAGAAACTTCCTGTGCCTGTAGATGGCCCGGCATCATTTTGACGGTTCAACCCTTTTATGCTCATCTGGAATAGCATTTCTCTACCCTGCCATCTCAACCACCTCTGGCCCCTCACCATCCCTTACCCATCCTTCTGCCTCGAAAACATGATTTCAAGCACTCCCTCGGCTGCTTTTCCATCAGCTCTTGGCTTTTCCCCTGCCCACCAAACCCTTTCATTTTACCTTTTTTAACTTCCCTCTTGAATCAGCATAGATCCTAAAGCCTATCATTTCAGTAACATTCTCACCAACACCGTGCATTCCCTTTCCATCGCCCACCAGAGACTGGGTATGCCCAACTATGTACTCAGCAATGAGGCCTGAACAATGAGTGCACTGTCAGAGGCAGGACTATACAGAAAGGATTGGAATTGGAGAACGTGAAATTATAGAGGGCTCAAACAGCCCTCTACCCTGCCCTACACTATCATCACATTGCTTTGGCCAAGCAATTCCCTCATATTTCACAGTAAAATTTCTAAACTCCACCCACTCACACCTATTACAGCAGATAACCTCTATCCTGTTCCACAAAAATAAAAAGCAGATGCAGCCAGGCATGGTGGTGCACGCCTTTAATCCCAGCACTTGGGAGGCAGAGGTAGGAGGATTGTCGTGAGTTCAAGGCCACCCTGAGACACATAGTGAATTCCAGATTGGCCTGAGCTACAGCAAGATCCTACCTCAGAAAAACAAAACAAAAAAAAAAAAAGAAAGAAAGAAAGAAAAGAAAAGAAAAGAAAAGAAAAGAAAAGAAAAGAAAAGAAAAGAAAAGAAAAGAAAAGAAAAGAATAAAAACCAGATACCAACAGGGGAAATTTTTCAATATCCCACTACCCACTACATAAACCATCTGCATCTTCAACCCCTACCTGTCCTCCTATATGATGCCAGCCTCTCTCACCTGTGCACATCGGAGCCAGCCTTCCTTGCCTTCTTGGGCATCTTTTGTCCCACAGTATCTTTATTTTCTCCTCCTCAACTTGCTATGGTAGCTTTGAAATAAGCTCAAGATCCCAGCACAAATGTCAACAAATCCACCGCCTCTTTTTTCATCCTCTTTCCTACAGTTTTCTCTCTTTATAAAAAAAAATTTGATTTATTTGAGAGAAAGAGACAGAGAAGGATGATGGGCATGTCAGGGCCTCCTGCCAAAGCAAACTCCAGACACCTTCAATGCATCTGGCTTTATGTGGATCCTGGGGAGTCAAACCTTTAACTGCTGAGCCAGCTCCCCAGCCTAGTTTCCCTCTCTTGCTCCCACTTTTGTACTTGCATTCTCTGACCCTTTCCACTATTTTACAAAGTAAGAGAGGTTTGTCCATTCTTTGATCCTTACACCTGCCATCATTTCTCATCTAACCTTTCAACCCACTCCATCTTTGTCGCCCTCCTTATCAATCCCTTGAACTATTGCTAAGGTCACCTCTGTCAGTTTTCATGTCACCTGACCGCTCAGCACCATCAGACCTCTGACCATTCCTCCTTGAAACCTTCTTCCCTCACCCCATGCTTCCTCGACCCAGTCACCAATGGAGAAACTTCATTAGTGTAAAGCTTTACAGCAGGCTTGCTCTGTACTTGCTTCCTACGGGATTTCACCAGACGCCTGCAGTTTTAGTCACCACTAAGGTGCAGAAAAATATGAAGTTTAAATATCCCCTCTAGAGCTCTCCTTTAAGCCTAGGCCATATGTAACTAACCACTACCTACTGTTACTACAGAAGGTCTACAAGCCGTCTCAAGCCAAGCTCACAACCTGACCTCTAAAGGTAGTCCACACTTAGCCCTTCCCTAACAGTGAGTGTACGCGATCGTCACCTCCCCACCCACCCTCCACTTACAATCCTCATCAGATTCCTGTCACTCTCACAAAGTGGACCTCGCCTTCCCCAGCCTCATCTGCACTCACTGGCACTTGCTGATCGGAGCTCCATGATCTTCTTCCTGTTCCTGGAAGACACAGTGCTTCCTCGCCCCACAAGACCCTTGCACATCCTATGTCCTCACTTCCCATCCTCCCTGAATGCCCTAGTTAACTCTCAGGCTTCTTTAGCCCACAGGTCAGTCCCCAGTTCCTCAGAGAGGCCTTCTCTGAACTCTATCCACAGTCCAGTTCCCCCAGAATCTGTCCTAAAGAGCTGCCAACTGAAGCAAATGTGTGCGTGCTACTTAAGGACAAGAGGCTGGTCATGTTTCACCTCAATGTCATATCCCTTGCCTAACACAGAGTCTGCTGTGAACTCACCGCATGTTCTCAATGTCTGTTAAATGAAATAATGATGACAGATACTCATACTCTTTTGTGTATGCACGTGTATATGTTCATGCATGTGTAGGTGCACATTGTAGAGGCCAAAGGATAACCTCAGGTGTCGTTCCTCCGGTGCCCTCTACCTTGTGGAGAGACAGGTTCTCTCACCGGCCAAGTAGGCAAGACTGGCTGGCCAGACAGCCCCAGGGTTCTGCCTGTTTCCACCTCCCTGGCACTGGGATTACAAGCATGTGCCACCATGTCTGGCTTTAAAAAAATAATAAATTAAATAAATAAATAAATAAATAAATAAATAAATAAATAAATAAATAAATATACAGGTCCTGGAGATTAAACTTAAGCCCTCATTCTTTTTTTGTTGTTGTTAACTCTTTACTGACAACTTCCATAAGTATAGACAATAAATCATAATTCCCTCCCACCATCCCTAGTTTCTCCCTCCCAAATCTACCCTTCATTGAATTCAGGCCCTCATAGCCAACTGAGCTATCTCCATAGCCCAACATTCACTTTCCTTTCTGCTGCTACTTTGTCAAGTACAGGACCCTCATTTACTGCTATCAACAGAGTGTTAGAAAAGTAACTGCCAAGCTGGGCGTGGTGACACTTTAATCCCAGCACTTAGGAGGCAGAGGTAGGAGGATCACCGTGAGTTCAAGGCCACCCTAAGACTACAGAGTGAATTCCAGGTCAGCCTGGGCTAGAGTGAGAACCTAACTCGAAAAACCAAAACAAAGAAAAGCAACTGTCTAAACTGTCAACCCTAGTACTACAACACGAAGTACTGTGTTGACTTCAAAAATATATTCTCACCTCCAAATGCGTCATGTCCAAATGCAGAATAGTGATATTAAATGAGTATTTATCCATCTTAAGCTCTCTACATGTGATATGTATTCAAAGACTCATGCATGTGTGTATATGTGTACAATCCATATGAACACCACACTGTTATGAAAGTCTTACCAACTGCAGAAGCACTTGTTCGTTGAGTTACCATGGTTCCTAGCCCAGAGGCCTAACATTCTAAGATTTAAAAGTCGCTTTTCTGCAAATCATTTGTATATGAGTACCTGGCACAGAAGATAAGCTATAAACTGAAAACCTATGAAAAAAAAGGTAGAGCAACCCCTTATCCATCAGGAGTTTTGTTTACATTTTCCACACAGGTAGTCCATTGCAAGGAGCAGTCTCGATGCTGACAAAACGTCACAGAATATCACACCACTCGCTTTCATTCATGTAAAAACTAGTAAGCATTTATGCAAATATGTATAAACATTTAAGCTAACTCTAGTTATATTTTGATTTGTGGGGGGGTGAGATAGGGTCTCACTCTGGCCCAGGCTGACCTGGAATTCACTATGTCATCTCAGGCTGGCCTCAAACTAATAGCAGTCCTCCTACCTCTACCTCCCGAGTGCTGGGATTAAAGGCGTGCACCACATGCCCAGCTGAATTTTTATTTAAATAGTATTTGGGGGGAGCATATGTGCATAATGTATGTGAGTGAGGACACATGTGGAGGTAAATTCTTGCTTTCCACTTCATTCGAGGCAGAATCTCCCATTGTTCTGTGCTATTCACAGGCTAGCTGGCCCTTGAGCCTCTGGGAAAGTCTCCTGTCTCCACCTTCCTTCTCTCTCTAGGCACACTGGGATTAGAGATGTGAACCACAAAATCCAGCTTTTACCTGGGTGCTAGGGATCTGATCTCAGGTATACACCTGTACTGCAAGGGCTTTACCCACTGGGCCATCCTGCAGCCATGTTGATCTATATGTGATGCTGAGTACTGAATCTAAGACCTTGCACATGATAAGTGTGAGGTCTGACAGGCCCCAATATGGAGTCACCAAGGACAGCAGGATGGTGACAAGAGACATGAGGAAGTGGATTATCCACATTCTTCAAGAAACCGCCCAGCCATTATCCCCTCCTTGCCTGCAATGCCCCCAGGTCATGGTTTCCTGCCCCCTTATTTTGTAAATCATCTGATCACTGTTCTGGAATCACACCCTGGCTATCTTAGATAAAGGAACCTTTCTTATTCAGGCAGTTCTTTTCCTCATCTTCCCCTATTTAAAAAAAGCCCTATAAAGCCCACTACCAGAGGAACTCCTTGTGTGCTCCTCTCTTGTGAGCCAGCCCTGGCAGTTCCTGCTTTTCCTGAATAAAGCTTTCATCCTTGCCTCAGAGTGGTTTGCGTGCTCATGCTCGTGGTCACTCCCTAACCTTACAATAAGCAAGCACTCTAACCACCAAGCATCATTCTCAACTTTGCTAGAATTACATAATACATCTGCCACCAGGCCTAGCTGCTCTTGTTATTTTTTAAACCACACATGGACTGTTATAGAAAAAAAAAAGTTGGAAGAATTACATACACAAAGCACTTTCACCCCTTTTTCTTTTCTTATCATCAAGTTCAAGAACCATCCATGAGGTGGTAAAAGTGGATAGGAAAGCAGCGACATCAAACAGCCTACCCAACTGAAGAAGCCCTCTAACGTTCACATGTCCTTTCCTGAGTGTGTGGGCTGGGGAAGGGCCCCAGGGCCCTGAACCTCCACCACCGAGCTGCAAACTGAGCCTCAATGGTACTATTATTTAACCTGAAGTAAGTGAGAAAAAACACTGAAACAACCAAAAAGCTCAGGAACCCTCTCCTAGTATGACTAAGTTCACTTCTTTTCTGAGATAAATTGCTAAGGTTTAACAAGGAAATGTTCATGAATATTTAAAAAAAAAAACAATTCTCTATGGGTCGTCCGTGTTGATTTGAAGACTAAACTGTGACTAAGGGCATCCTTTAGGCTTTTATTCTCCAGTTCCTCGTGTTTTAAGCTTTTTCCCCAACAGTATTTAACAGAATACATTTAACTCTTCAATCCTGCCTGCCACAGACCCTGGCAATTGACACTCTCTTGAAGCATTTCATTATTACTATTTTTACTGTAAGTTGTTTTGATAACAAAAACGAAAATAGTTTAAATAAACGGCTTATACACGTCTATGTCTTTATGTTCTATGTTTCTGGGTTTTATATTTTTCACAATTCTCATGGTAATTATAAGCACAGGACGCGCTAGAACAGGAAGAGGGCTAATCCTGTCTGTTAATTGGGATTGTGAGGCTCACGCAGCGTGCCCTTAATCAAAAGCTATCGCTTGTCAGGGGCCCACCTGGCCACCACAGCTCAGAGAACTGTTAAGGCAATTAACTCCTATCTCTACTACCTATCTCTTTAAGAATTCCCTTTATCTACATTATCCAGTCTTTTTATCTACTCTTCTAAATGTGTCCCTCTGATCTGTGTTTTGTTGTTGCTTTTTGGGTGAGGGATGCTGAGACACTCACTCTACAGCCTGAAAGTCATTACATAATAAGACTGGCCTTGAATTCACAGCAATCCTCCTGTCGCTGCCTCCTAATTGCTGGGATTTCAGGCATGGATCATAGATTTCAGGGCTGGTATAGACCTGTCATGTGCTCTTTCTTTCTATAGTTTCGTTTGCTTATTTGTTTTTGTTTTTGAAGTAGGGTCTCACTGTAGCCCAGGCTGACGTGGAATTCACTATGTAGTCTCAGGCTGGCCACAGTGGCAATCCTCCTACCTCAGCCTCCGGGGTACTAGGATTAAAGGCCTGCACCACCACACGTAGCAGAAAGAGACAGAATGAACTTGCCAGGGCCTCTAGCTGCTGCAACCAAACTCCAGACCCTTGTGCCGCTTTGTGCATCTGGCTTTACATGAGCACTGGACAGAACTGGGGTCATTAGGCTTTATGCGCAAGTGCCTTAACCTCTAAGCCATCTCTCTAGCCCTTCTATAGTTCTTAATGAGTAGAAAAGGAGGCTTCTTGAAACAGATTTTTCTCAAAAAAAGTCCCTGACAAAGGTTTCTAACACAGTATCTCCTTAACCTCTCCCTGGGAATCCCTGCTCTTCCAAGAAATAACTTGGTTATGGCCCCTTAACTTCCCACAACACCTGATCAGTTTTCACTTCTATTATAGGTGGTTTTCAACAAAGCTGTTATTCTTATTTTCATAGCTTACATTAAAAGTTTTTTTTGGGGGGGGGGAGTGTTGAAAGGTGGCTCAATGTTTAAAGGAGCTTGCTTGTAAAGCCTGCCAGGCCAAGTTCAATTCCCAAGCTACTCATGTAAACTGGATACAAAATGTAGCACAATGTCAGACGTGGTGGTCACACCTTTAATCCCAGCTCTCAGGAGGCAGAGGTAGGACAATGGCTGTGAGTTCGAGGCTACCCTGAGACTACATAGTGAATTTTAGTCAGCCTGGGCTAGAGAGACCATACCTCAAAAATCAAAAAAAAAAAAAAAAAAGTAATACAAGCAATTGGTGGTGTTCATTTGCAACAGCAAAAGGCCCTAGCACGCCCATATACATGCACAAATAAAATTAAAATACTTTTAAATTTAATTTAAAATAACAAAAACTAAAATAAAACATCTTTTTATATATTCTGGCTTGGGTAGGTTTTTTTGTGATTATTTTGTCTTGCTTGGGGTGTTTTTCCTTTCTCTTTTCTTTTATTTTTCTATTTTTTCATTTTTTTTTTCCATTTTGCTTTTTGCTTTTCAGAGGTAGGGTCTCACTCTAGCCCTAGCCCAGGCTGACCTGGAATTCACTATGTAGTCCCAGGGTGGCCTCAAACTCATGGTGATCCTCCTACCTCTGCCTCCCGAGTGCTGGGATTAAAGGAGTGCTGGGATTAAAGGCATGCGCCACCACGCCCAGTTTTCTACTTTTTCTTAATCCAGTGCTAAGCATTGAACATTGAGCACTGCACACACTAGGTAAGATCTCTATCATTATATACATATATATATATATCCCCAGCCCTCTTTTTACTTTTGATTTGAGCCAGTGATTCACTAAGTAATCCAGAATAGCCTTGAATTTTCAATCCCTGGACTCAGCCTCCTGAACTATGTTCTAGGTTTTTTTTTTTCAGGTTTAGAAAAATAGAACTTAGAGGCTGGAGAGATGGTTTAGTGGTTAAGGCGCTTGCCTGCAAAACCTAAGGATCCAGGTTCAATTCCCTAGTAGTACCCACATAAGGCAAATGCACAAAGTAGCAAATGTATATGGAGTTGGTTTACAGTGGCTACAGGCCCCGGCATGCCCATGCCCAGTTTCTCTCTCTCTCTCTCAAATAAATAAATAAATAAATAAATAAATAAATAAATAAATAAACAAAGATATAACTTAAAATTCTGAGAGAGAATCAAAGAGGGTTGGGAGATGGTTCAGCAATTAAAGGAGCTTACTTGCAAAACCTGACAGCCCAGATTCAATTTTCTAGTGCCCATGTAAAGCCAGATGCAAAAGTGGCACATGTGTCTGGATTGTGCTTGCAGTGTCAGGAAGCCTCGGCACTCCCAAACTTTTAGTTCGCTCTCTTTCCTCTTAAATAAATAAATAAGTTTTTATTTTATTTTTTCAAGAGAACAAGAGAAAACACCAGTGTGGCTGTCCACACAGGCAAAGGCCAGTTTCCAGCTCTCCCTGCTCTGCCTCTTCTTCCCAGTTCCCAGCCCTTGATGAATTCCACCCTTAGGAGATTCAGGGGTTTGTTTTCCAAGCCCAAAGGCTCAGAGTACAGATGGTACATGTGATCTGCGGGATAAATGTTGCTTTCTCACATCTCACCCTGCTTAAGACTTTCATAAAGAAGCCTTTGTTTTGGAAACCCCTGAGTTCCAATTACTGCCGCTTGAATTTTGGATCAACCAGAATGTCTGAAGCCAGGAGACCTCAGTAATTGGAAGGTCACATTTATACAGTAGCTGGCACAGATAAAAAGTAAGGATTTTGAAGCTGACACTGTTTGAGAGCCCATCTTTAAGGAAATTAACATTTCCAGGGGTCTGTGCTCAAAGGGGGGACCAGGTGGTACCACATCACTGGGGGACACCTCTCTGCCAATTTTTGCTTGTGACATACTTATTTCCGTACCCGTGCTCTTCCCTTCCTGGAGAGATGGCAGCAGGAGCTACTTGGCATGGAACATCCTTTGGCTTTCTGCCAACACAGTGAAATCAAGGAAAAACTGGACAAAGCACAATTTTTCCCAAATGTATTTTGTTGTTTTTTTTTTTTTAAAGAAAAGGAAGCATTGGGGTTCCTGCCAAAATGCCCCAGGAAGACAGAACCTCAGGAGACAGGAAGGTTCTTCTCACCTGCAAATCAACAGTCTGGTTGCGTGTAGGAAAGTGGCTGAAGCAGGCCTGCGCCTCCTGCCTTTGGTTTCCTGTTCTTTTCTCCACACTCCCCCACAGGAAACAGGGGAGTGCATTAAATGAGTTGGAGGAGCAAAGAACAATTTGGCCAATTTCTCCACTTGTTGAGTTCTGAAGATAGAGAACTAGAATCAAACACTAGCTCCAATTCTAATCAGTGGCCTTAGGTAAGACTATAAGAATGAGAGGTTGGCTTAGCAGTCAAGGTACTTGTCTGTAAAGCCTAAGGACCCAGGTTGGATTCCCCAGTTCCCACGTTAAAGCCAGATTCACAAGGTAGCTCATGGGCCTGAGTTCATCTGCAGTGGCTGGAGGCCCTGGCATGCCCACACTCTATTTATCTATCTGCCTCCTTTTTTTTCACTCTTTCTTCAAATTAATTAATTAGTTAATTAATTATTTTCTTAAAAAAAGAATGCCTACCTACCTATATTATCTGGTGGTTGTACGGTTTAAGTGACATGATACTTTAAGTGCACCTGGCACAGTGCTTAGTACACATAGCCACTTAGAGTGAATCATTTAATGGTCTTTAATCTCTGCAATGTGACACGGTCACTCCCAGCCAAAGGTGGAGTCCCTGTCTCTACCTCCACTGGTCTGGGCTGGCCTTGGCTCTTGTAATGAACACAGATACACTAGAATACACTAGAAGAACATGGGGGTTCTACAGCCAAAATAGGGCTCCCAAGACCTCACTGTGTCTGCCTTTTGTTCTCCTGGAATACTGTCCTGGAATATTCAAGAACCCCTGTGGATGAGGAGGGCTCATGAGGAGGACGCTGAGACAGCCAGCATGCACAGCAAAGTACCAGCCACACTAGCACGCCCTCTGCCACCTTCCAGCCCAGCCAATGTGCAGCTGAATGGACTCGGTTGCTGCAGTTAACCAGACCCAAGAG
The DNA here is from genome assembly GCA_036365145.1 of Orientallactaga sibirica. Classification (NCBI taxonomy): domain Eukaryota; kingdom Metazoa; phylum Chordata; class Mammalia; order Rodentia; family Dipodidae; genus Orientallactaga; species Orientallactaga sibirica. Next base: position 7,273,836 of record JAEOAD010000027.1, read on the forward strand.
TCACAAGAAATAAGAAGACACTGGAAGGTGGAGGCCAGGGGATCAGGAGTGCAAGGTCACTTGCACTTGGCTACACAGCCAGTTTGAGGTCAAAGTGGGCCACTTGAGATCCTGTCATGAAACAGTAGTTCGTGGTACTAGCAGCCTTCCCTGTCGGAGATATTTCTCTGCTGGCACCTAACCATAGACAAGGCATTCCGTGCCTGAAGCATATGATTGGTTCCCTCTCCTTTTTCCTTCCTGGTCCTGCAGCTCCTCTCCATCTGTGATCTGGTAGGAGAATTTGGTGGCTAAAAGAGAGAATACCTTACAACAAAGGACACAACACAGTGATGCCTACAGGATGGGAGAATCTCTTTGCCAGCTATCTGACAGGAGAGATGAACACCAAAATATTCCAATCAGGGCCGGGTGTGGTGGAGCACACCTTTAATCCCAGCTCTCAGGAGGCAGAGGTAGAAGGATTGCTGTGAATCCGAGGCCAGCCTGAGACTACATAGAAAATTCCAGGTCAGCTTGGGTTAGAGCAAAACCGTACCTCAGGAGAAAAAAAAAAAATTCCTGGTCTGGAAAGATGCTTAGTGGTTAAGGTGCTTGCTTGCAATGCCAAAGGACCCAGGTTCGATTCCCCAGTACCCACATAAAGCCAGACGTACAAAGTGGCGCATGTATCTGGAATTTGCTTGCAATGGCGGAAGGCCTTGCAGCGCCCATTCTGTGTGTCTCTCTCTGCTTGCAAATAAATAAAATTTAAAATAAAACTTCTAATCAGGAGGTTGGGGAGTTGGCTTAGCAGTTAAAGGTACTTGCTTGCAAAGCCTGCTGGCCTGGGGCTCAATTCCCTAGTAGTCACATAAAACCAGATGCACAAAGTCGCTCATGGTGGCAGGAAGCCCTGGTGCGCCCATTCATCCATTCATTCTCTGTGCGTATATGTATATGTGTGCGCATGTCTCAAGTAAATAAATACATTTTTTTAATTCCAATCATGGGCTAAAATGAAACCCTACCTTGGGGGAAAATAAGAAAAAAATCCAATCAATAAATGAGCAAATGAATTGAACATACAGTTCTCTCACAAGTGGCAATGACCAAGTCTATGGGAAAAAAAAAAAGCAACATCTTTTGCCATGAAGGAATAATACAAATCAAAGTCTCAGTGCAGTTCATCTCACCCCGTCATGGTGGCTGCCATCAAGAAAACCACAACAGGGGCTGGAGAGATGGCTTAGTGGTTGAAGCACTTGTCTGTGAAGCCAAAGGACCCAGTTTCAATTCCCCAGTACCCACATTAGCCAGATGCACATGCTAGCATATGTATCTAAGTTCATTTGTAGTAGCTGGAGGCCCCAGCACACTCATTCTTTCCCTCTCTCTCCTGCCTCTTTCTTTCTCTTAAATAAAAATAAATAAATAAATAAAATATTAAAAGAAAACCACAACAAGCACTCATGAGAATGTGGGCGGTGTGGGGAGAGGAACCTTATACATTGCTAGGGGAATGTAAGTCAGTAAAGCCATGATGGGAATCAGTATGAAGGTTGTCTAAAAAGTCTAAAAATAGGGCTGGCTTAGCTAACAGTTAAGGTTCTTGCCTGCAAAGCCAAAGGACCAGGTTCAATTCCCCAGGACCCACGTAAGCCAGATGCACAAGGGGCACATGCGTCTGGAGTTCCTTTGTAGTGGTTGGAGGCCCTGGCATGCCCATTCTCTGTCTCTCTTCTCTGTCTCTCTCTTCTCTCTTTCATTCTGCTTGCAAATAAATATATAAATAAAATTTTAAAGTCTAAAAATAGAAATATCTGTTATGCAGCCATGCCACTCTTGGGTATATACCCAGAGGAATATAAGTCAGCATGCCACAGAGAAACCTGCACAGCCATGTTTACTGCAGTGCCATTCACAATCCCCTATGTTGTGAGATCAGCCTGCGGGGTCAGCAATAGATAAATAAATACACAAAGTGTACTAAGCAGACATAGTGGAGTTTTATTTAGCCATAAAGAACAAATTTATGTCATTTTCAGGAAAATGGATGGAGTGAGAACAGAACAAGCCACACTCAGAATGACAAAGGTGTATGTCTTCTCATGCAAAGAATCTAGACTTAAGAGGAAATGTATATTAGGCATGAAGTCAGAAGGGAGGCTACTTGGAGGAGGAAGGAAGACAGGAAACAAGAAAGGGTAGTAAGGAAAAAACGAAGACAAACGTTGCATGTTTTCTTTCAGGTGGAATCCAGAATTTTTAAATTTTATTTTACTGTTTTTTTTTTTTTTTTTTTTTTTTTTTTTTAATAGAGGTAGGGTCTCACTGTAGCCCAGGCTGACCTGGAACACATTCTGAAGGAAGTCCTAGGCTGGCCTCAAAATCACAGCCATCCTCCTACTCTGCCTCCTGAGTGCTGGGTTAAAGGTATGTGCCAACACACCTGGTAGCATCTAGAACTTTACTTATACATATACATACATCTGTTTTAATTCACATACAAAATAATGGATTTCACTTTGAGAGTTTCATACATGTGTATCATTGTATTTTTTTCACATTCATTACCCCCACACACACACCCAAGCATCCCACCCCTTAGAAGGAGGACTATTTGGGAAGGAGTAAAAATTTTTAAAAATAAGTAATAATAATAACTGTGGTAGTTTGAGGAGATGGCCCCCAATATATTCAATGTTTTATTAGCTTGTAGTTTGCATCTACAGCCACCTGGCTAGAGGCAGTGTCACTGGATGGACCTTAAGGTATGGTGGTGGGTTTGAGATTTCATTGAAAGATATGCAAAATATGCCTAGCTGGAGTTCCTGAAGTGTGCTGTGCTGTGCTGTGCTGTGCTGGCTGTGTGGCTTTTGGCTTTTGATTTTTGGATTTTCTCTCTCTCTCTTGCTGGTCCTATAAGAGCAGGTTGGCTTCTTCTGCCATTATGGAACTTCCCCTGGATCTGTAAGCTTCAATAAATATCCCTTCCTCCATAACGGTGCCTGGTCTGGAAGTTCATCTCAGTGAACCTGAAGCTGTCTGCTACAGAAGTTGGTACCAGAAGTGGGGTGAGATGAACCTCACCATGTAGATTTTGGTCTTTTGGAACCTTTGTTTTGGAGGAACAGGCATGGACTTGGTGCGTCCAAGGAAGACACCTTATGTAGTGGTAAGCCAAATTTTATGGACTATTCTGATGAGAGTTTGAGAATGCTTAGTGCAGACAGTATTGAACTTTGAGGCTTGGCTTATGAGCTTTCTAAGGGGAAGGAAAGACTGCAGAGGACTTTGTTGGAACTGGGCTATGGGCATAAGGGATGGCTGCATTCTGCTGTCCAGGCCTAGAGAGTTTGATCAAGGTTAAATTTGTAATGGACTGATATGCTTAGTTAAAGATGTAAGACTGAAAGATTTAAGATTTTAAGTTGGAAAACCTCAAACAAGTTAAAATTAGAGGCACTGAGACTGGTTTTAGGTTACTGAAGCTGCTATTGTCATTATATTAGCAATCTTAAGGAAGATGGTCCAACTTCTTTACATTAAAACAATGGAGGGCTGGAGAGATGGCTTAGCGGTTAAACGCTTGCCTATGAAGCCTAAGGACCCCGGTTCGAGGCTCAATTCTCCAGGACTCACGTAAGCCAGATGCACAAGGGGGTGCATGCATCTGGAGTTCGTTTGCAGTGGCTGGAGGCCCTGACGCACCCATTCTCTCACTCTCTCTCTCTTTCTCTCTCTCTACCTGCCTATTTCTGTATCTCTCTCTCTCTCAAATAAATAAATAAAAAATAAAATATTTTTAAAAAAACAATGGAGAAGATGCTTGAGGAAAGACTATTAGAAATGCAAACTCTTTTGGAAAGAGTTGACTGAAGAAGGAACCTGCTTTTCAAGGTTATGATTTATTTTGTCCCTGGATTAAGAATATGGCTGTGTCCTGCACACCTGGTATTAGTTTTGGAAGCATGAAAAAAATGAATGGAATGGTCATGCACACAGTTCTGGGAACCACTGCTGAGATGCAACATGTTGCCCTGATAGGCTGAAGAGCCTTTGGAAAATGGACTGTGGTTTGCATGGAGACCTGAACATGTTTTAGATATACCAGGACTGTGCAAGGGCTACCACGGAGTGCACTGTTGGCCTGGGATGGAAGTTTTCCCTGTCTAATCTGCCCAGCTGGAGGGGTGGAATTGGAAAACCTGGAGACTATTGGTCTCTGGTTATATTGAACTTGAACTGCAGAAGTTTGATGATTGCTTGATGGTGGTTGAGTTTGCATTGTTCTAGTCTCTCCTTGCTATGCCTTAAGCCAGCTGAAAATGTTTACTCTGTGTCTTTATATGTTGAAAGTATATAACTTGTTTGATTTTACAGGACTCACAGCTAAGAGACAATCTTAAATCTCAGATGACACTGGGGACTTTGGAACTATCTTAAGTTGGTAAAGACTGTGGGGACCTTTGAAACTGGACTGAGTAGAAGTTACAACGTGTGACGGTTATGAATCTATTGGGGGCTGGGGGTGGAATGTGATATTTTGAATATATTCAGTATTTTATTAGTTTGTAGTTTGCATCTGCAGCTAGCTACCTGGCTGGAGGCAGTGTCACTGGGCAGATCTTAAGATGTGGTGGTGGGTTTGAGATTTCAATCTAAAGATATGCAAAGTATGCCTAGTTGAAGTTCCTGAAGTATGCTCTGCTTTGTGGCTTTTGGCTTTTCTCTCTCTCTTGCCTGGTCCTGTAAAAGCAGATCCCCTGGATCTGTAAGCTTCAATAAATATCCCTTCCTCCATAACCATGCCTGGTCTGGAAGTTCATCTCAGCGAACCTGAAGCTGTCTGCTACAGTAGCCAGGAGCTTTATAAATGCTCTAAGTTCTTGTTACCTACGATCCACTTAAAACTCTGCTCATGAGCTGGAGAGATGGTTTAGCAGTTAAGGCACTTGCCTGCAAAGCCTAAGGATCCAGGTGCAATTCTCCAGGTCCCACATAAGCCAGATGCACATGTTGGCACATGCATCTGGAGTTCATTTGCAGTGACTAGAAGTCCTGGCACACCCATCTTATCCCTCTCTCTCTGTCACTTTCTCTCTCTCTCTCTCTCTGTCCCAAATAAATAAATTAATAAGTAAATAAATAAGTAAATAAAATTTAAAAGAAAAACTCTGTTCAAAGTGCTTTAAAAGCAGTTTCTTTTTGATCTCTTCTTAGGAGACTGCCTTTACCTAACACTAGTTTCACCTATACCACTTCCCATAACCACAGTACTTATCACCTTAATTCAGTGTCAGGTTCAATCCAGTCAGGTAATTAAACAGTGATGTTTGTTTGAGCCACTTCACAAGTCATATGTGGTTTCACAATACCACACTCTTCAGGAAGCCTCATGTTTAACTCTCACTACAAATTTTACATTTAAATTCATTAAATACAGTGAAATATTGGAGAAGGACCTAAGCTTGGCCCATGAAAGATTTCTAGAAGTCCGACCTAGTGGTCTATAATTCCAGCTGCTTGGAAAGCTGAGGTAGGAGAATCACAAGTTCAAGGCCTGCTTGGGTTGTAGAAAACTGTTCTGAAGGCAAGAATGGTGACTGTGGCTCATGGAGTCTCAACACAGGCAGCTTATGAAGAGTGAACTTCCCCTGGACTTTAAGCAATATACTCACATGGCATATTCTTATATTCTGTGCTATTGTGAAAATATTGCCCAGGGACAGTATCACATTGCTGTTTATTTTGGTCATATGTCCACTCAGTCCTCTTAAAGCTATTTCTGTATTAAACTCATGAACTTACACCTCACCCTACTGACCTTTCACTGAGCAATGTCACAGTGCGACACCCCTGGCTAGCCTTGAGGAACCTGATATGAAACAGCATCATAAAACCCAGTGGCCAGGTTTTACTGTACGGTATTGGAAATGTCGTTGAGAGTGGTATCCTTTGCAAATGCACTGTTTCCTTCATGAAAACCCAATGGAGAAATTTTTCTTGCCTCCTGTAGTCAAGAATACATAGAGGCACGGCTGGAGAGTTGGTTTAGCAGTTAAGGCATTTGCCTGCAAAGCCAAAGGATCCCGGTTTGACTCCAGGACCCACATAAACCAGATGCAAAAGGAGGCACATGCATCTCGAGTTTGTCTGCAGTGGCTAGAGGCCCTGGCATACCCATTCTCTCTCCCTCACTCTCTCTCTCTTTCTCTCTGCCTCTTTTGCTCTATCAAATAAATAAAATTAATTAATTAATTAATTATTTATTTATTTTAAAAATTATACATGGAGGCAGAGGCAGGAGGATTGCCATGAGTTCAAGGCCACCCTAAGACTATCTAGTGAATCCCAGGTCAGCCTGGGCTAGAGTGAAATCAAACTCTACCTCAAAATACGAAGGAAAAAAAAAAGGGCTAGCTGAAGTTTTCTGCTGGATGTCCTGCAGCTGGTTGTGGGCCGTTCGCTTCTTCTCTCGAGCTGCTGAAGGATTATAAGGCAGAACTTCTCATAAGAAGAGAACAGGAATTCTAAGTACATAAACAAGCCTCAGCCACACTTCCAATTCTGCTTTGGTTATTTGTCAAATTATTATTATATATAGCTCCTGTTTTGTACTCAGAAGATTGAACCCAGGGCTTTGACGTACGCTAGGCAAGTATACTTCTACCAAACGATATTCCATACAAAGTCTCATATAGCCCAGGCTGGCCTCAAACTCACTGTGTGGCACAGGCTGATCGATTACAGAAGTGTGCCAGCATACCATCCTCCCTTTATTTCTATTTTGTGACAGGATCTCACTAAATTACCCATGCTGGCCATGAACTTGAAATTCTCTTGCTTCAACCTCCCAAGTAGCTGGGATTTACAGGCATGAATCATGGGCCCAGCAGCAAAAACTTTCACGATGTTGGGCTATAAAGCTGTCCCAAGTCCTCAAAACCCACAAGGGGGCTGGGGTAATGCCTCAGTGGTTAAAGGCATTTGCTTGCAAAGCCTGCATGATGAGGTTCACTTCTCCAGCACCCACATACACCAGATGCACAAAGAACCACATGTGTCTGGAGTTTGTTTACAGTGGCAGAAGACCCTGGTATGCCCACTGCGCGCGCATGTGAAATATATATTTTTAAAAATACATAATCTTAAGGTTTTGGTTCTGAGATGGGAGGATGGGAGTTGGGAGTATCCCAAGTGTTTGTTTCAGGGATCAGCCTTGGGGGAGGGAGGATCTCTCACCCTCTATAGTTCTCCAATTTTCTACAAACAAGTAAAACCCTGCTTGATAAAACTCACACAACCTTTCAAAAACTATGAAAAGGCAAGGGATCTTTATCTGAGCAAAGCAGTAGTCTTTGTAAATCCTTAAAATAGCATGTAACACATTACAAAACATTTGATTAAATTCATAAATGTCTCAATATTTTTAAATGTATTACAGCAAGCATGTTAATCAAGCAAGACTAGCTTAAGAATCATGTCCCTAAAATGCAGCACTCCAAAAAGGAAGATTTAAATTTATTCCAAAATTTTTCATCAATTAAAATTCCTTCTCCCTCTCATCTCTCTAAAATAAATACATATCAACTAGGAAGACATTTTCAATGCCTTTAAAATATGCTTTTTTTTTGTAGTGCTGCGGATTAATCCTAGGACCATACATATGGCTGTGCAAGCTTTTATCACTGAGCTCATCTTGTCCCCCCCCCAAATACACTTTTTTAAAAATAATTTTAGGGGTTGAAGGAATGGCTCAGTGGTTAAGGTGCCTGCCTGAAAAACCTAAGGACCCAGGTTTTTATTCCCCAGTACCCACATAAAGCCAGATGCACAAAGTGGTGCGTGTATCTGGAATTCATTTGCAGTGGCTGGAGGTCCTGGTGTGTCCATTCTCTCTGTCTCTCGTCTCTCTCTCTCTGCTTGCAAATAAATAAATAAATTTTAGAAAATAATTTTAGGGCTGGAGAGATTGCTCAATGGGTAAGGAACTTGTCTGCAAAGGCTAACGACTGGGGTTCAATTCCCCAGTACCTACACATAAAACCAGATACACAAAGTGGTGCATCTATCTGGAGTTCTTATGCAGAAGTGGAGGCCCTGGTGTGTCTATTCTATCTGTCTCTCTTCAAATACTTTTATTGATTTATTTGCAAGCAGGGAGAGACAGAAAGAAAAAGAATGGGTACATCACGGCCTCCAGCCACTGTAAACAAATGTTAGATGAATGCACCACTTTGTGCATCTGGCTTTAGAAGGGTACTGGGAATAGAACTCAGGTCACTGGGCTCTGTGAGAAAGAGCCTTAACCACTAAGCCATCTCTCTAGCCCCCAAAGATATTTTTTAATGGACTTTTAACACCTATTTGGAGAAAATTAATTAAAATATACCTGAACAAAATAGTTTCTCTTTGTCCCTCAAAATTTTAAGTTAAATTAAAACCAATTAGAAATTCATCAACGTACAGTTGTTCCTAGGGCTCGGGATCCAACATTGGGTTGACAGGAGTGGTTGGATGGCCAGCTCAAGTCAGAGATTTCAGCAATAACATTAGAGAAAACAAAATTGAAAGCACTGGGTAAATGCCAGAGGGAGAAAAATCACACACCTAAAAAAAAAATCACCTAACATAAGAAAAGCAGACCAGGAAAAAGGGTGGTTCAAAGGAAGGACTCAACTACGAATGTGGACGGTGAGAGAAAGCAGTAACTAGGCAACTAACAGGGATGCGCTCTGATACCTATGAACGCTTGCTCAAGGCTTTGTTTTACCTGGGAATGTTAGGTGTTAAAAGTCCACTGGTAATTGCCATGAAAAAGGAAATCAGAAGCCCACGGACAGTTTCCCCCTTTGGTGAATTCCAGGGCAAACACTGGAATTAGCTCCTGGACACTTGTGAAGGCAGAAACTTGAGTTTGATTGTCGATCATGACAAAGATTTCTAAAGAAGTCAGGTGGCCTCGCTTGTTTGTAGGATGGAATGGGAATACTTTTCCAATTCTGTGAGGCAAGCAGCCAACTTCCTCCCGAGTTTAATCAGCAAGTGAGGTTTAGAGACAACACAGTCCATGTGCTTCAGCTCCGAACGTCTCAAAGCTGGGAGGTGTCAGCCTCCTACTCATCCACTCTCCACCGGAGACTCTGTACTTCCCAGCCAATCCCCGGAAGTGGACATGACCTAAATCCATCAATACTTTGTCCGGGAATATTTGTTTTCTCATTTCTCCTACAGAGAAAATTCTACTGCTCTAAAGAAATCTGCTTTGAAATCTAAATGCATTTCCGTCCATGCCTTGCCCTCTCCCTTCAAAAAACAACTGCTTGGCTTGGCTGTGAAAGAAACTTCTGGGAAGTCCCTCTTTATATTTGTCCACCCAGCTGCCTTGTATCTATGTGAGTCCTATCATCCTCAGACACCAGATGACTTCCTGTACTGCCTTCTGTCCCCACTAACAGATATCCACACAGCCCTCAAACCACCTCCCCTAGCATCTATCTCCACCCTGCCTGGCCCAGCCTGTACCACTGACACCTGGCTTTCCACCCATTAGACAAATGGTTTCAAATGCTGGACTATGACCCACTCACAGGTCGGTGTTTTTGTTTGTTTGTTTGTTTGTTTGTTTGTTTGTTTGTTTGTTTTAAGAACACCAAATAGAAACAGGGAAGAATAGAAATATAAACATTTTCCAGATACACATGCACTTACTTGTGCGCTGGGCCTCAAAGTAAAAATGTATTTTGTGATATTGTGAAGCTGTGTGAAACATTGCTTCAGATAAGCCGGGGACATGGGTCTCATTGTTCAGTAGCTCCTTCCCCCATGCGGCTCAAGCTCCAAGCAGCCTTGCAGCTATCTTGGCTATCTGCTCTTTTCAAAACCCTTGGCCTTGGAGCTGGAGAGATGGCTTAGCGGTTAAGGCGCTTGCCTGCAAAGCCAAAGGACCTCGTTAATTCCCCAGGACCCACGTTAGACAGATGCACAAGGTGGCACATACATGTGGAGTTGTCTGCATTGGCTGGAGGCCCTGGTGTACCCATTTCCCCCCTCCCTCTCTATCCCCCTGCATCTTTCTCGAAAATAAAAATAAAATATTAAAAAAAAAAAAAACCTTGGCCTTTTCCACTGATTCCCAAGGTCCTTGTTCTATATCCACAAAGTTACCTCTTCTTGAATCCACACATGTCTTTCAAGCAAAGAAACGCCCTTTGCTATTTCTGCGATCTACTTGCAGCACATCCAACAGCAGGAACAACAGGCCTCAAAACAGCATGCTACCTTTCATCCACAACAAGAAAAAAAAAACAAAAGAAATACTGCCAAAGTCACTCTTGAAGTACCTCTGGCTTCCTTAGAAAATTGGTCTCACTTTCCTGATGTAATCAATGTGTTCGATACACCCAGTGCCCAAGGCCAGGTCAGGCAAACACAGCCATCCCTACTGTCCAGTTCAAGTCTATTTGCCATCCTGAGGGCAGGTGGACACCACCTCTGCACCACTAGCTCCTTCCCCCACAGGGAAGTGGAAGCAGAGAAAGTATAATCCGGAAGGAAACTGTGCCCACTTGGTGGGTTCCCTTCCCTGCTCAAGACCTGGGCCACCCTCACTTGTCCAGGGCCCACTCAGACAATTAATTCATTATCTTCCTCAAAAGAAAAACTACAGCTTTCTGTACCTTCAATGTAAACCATTCACCTGACTCAGCTTAGCCAAAATGAGTGGAACACTTTTTAATCTTTCAAGAGATGCTGAAGCTCAAATTAATATCCAATCTGTAATACAGAATATTAATTTGGAAAAAAAAAAGGGTAGAAGGAGACCCTGAGGTCTGAAAGTTTCTTATGAATTAAACTGTTTGGTGCCCTTTAATAACTACAGGGCCAGCGTTGAGAAGATCACGGACATACCAGGTCTCCTTTGGAGCAGCAGGGGAGGAGGGTAACAGGTAGGACAGCTGTTCTTGAGCTGAGAGACAACATCCTCAACAAAAAGAAGCAGAATTGCCCATCAACCCTTAGGCGTACTCCAGAATTAGCCTCAAAGCTGAACCAGTCTTTGCAACGCAGCCCCTTTCCTATTGTCCAGGCAGACACCCAGGGCTCCTTGCTGTACTGGATAACCATGCTCTCAGCTCACACTTCCTAACTTCCCACTCCTTTACAGGGAGTGTCCTGCATTCGCCTAGTTCCAGGCTACTCTGGGTAATCAAATGGATCTCTCCACAGGAGATGTCAGAAACTGAAGGAAAAAAAAATAGGTCAATTATCTTGCATCTGTACTACAGGATCTATTCAGAAGAACCCAGCAAACATCTCACTTCGCCCAAGAGTGCTATTAAGTTTCAACACCTTGACCGCCACCATCCTCGGTTACCTCCAAGCAAAGAATAGGGCTTCGGTAGCTGGGAGCCATAATTCTTTCCACCTTTCAATGGAAGGAATAGACAGAGAGCTAATAATGACTAAGCAGCTAGGTTCAAGGCATCCCGCCCAGACAGATGAACGCCATGTGAGATAACATGGAGAAGAGTCAAACTCTGGAGGGAGGGGTATGGTAAAAAGAAGTATCAGGGGTAAGGGGAGGTGGAGAGAAGCACCCTCAAATTCTCCAGGTGATCCCATGTCACTGGAGAGGGGAAGCAAATGAACCCAAAGCCACTCACGGGTCCTTTAGCTAGTCTGTCACGTGTTCAATCATGGCGGGAGGGCACTTTTCTAGCTTTGTTTCACCCATATAGTTGAGGGAAAAGAAAAACACGGGAATTTTTTTTAAGGTTCAGATACAGCATATTTTTAAAGGGAACTGGGATTGATTCTTGAGTTTGAGGCAGTATTCCACCCCCACTATGTGTACCATACAGTCATATCTCATCTTAAAACTCCCCATCCAAGATCCATTTTTCTCAACTCTATTTCTGACCATGTGAAAGGATTTTCTGTTACTTTACACACTAACTCCCACCATCCACACAAAGATTTCCATCTTGCCCTGCAAGCTGGTATCTGAAGTCATTTAAACTTCATCAAAGATTGTCCTTTGAGGTAAATTTTACAATTTCATGTAAGTGTGCCCATGAATGCTCGAATATGTACAATTTAAAACATATCCAATACTGGGCCCATCACCATGTTGTTCTGGACAACAGAGGAGGGCAAAAATAAATAAATAAATAGATAAATAAATAACAGAAATAGAAGACAGTCGGAAAGAAGAGGGTATTATGAACAAAATACGTTATGTACATATGAAAATTGTCAATACTTTCTTTAATACTGGCATAGTGACCCTTAAGTGAACTTAAGACAACTCAGACTACCTTCACAGAGGCTGTCCTACCACCTTGGGAAGCTTGGGAAATGCTGACACTAGCCAACCCCATTTCATGGCTGGGTAAACCGAGGCACTACATTTAATCCACTTGGCAGGGGTTACCACGGTAGACTAGCTGGAAATAGAAACCAATTTCTTTCTCTCTGATTCTGCTTTCAGTCCCTTTCCCACTAGACTTCAGCCCTCGGTGGCTAAAAATGGGACCCACTTGAGAGCTGCAAGGGTAAACAGAAGCTACTTGTTTTAGAAAGTGACGGGGCGAGGGGGGGGTCGGGTCACCACTTGATGAGCGTGTGGGTGTCTCACAAGAAGGCGTCCGTCCGCTGATGCCCGGCGGTGGTACCCAACCAACTCTTTGGGTTCAGACCCCCAAGGCGCCCGCCAAGCCAAAGGCTGGAGGAGCCGGGTCGTGCAGGCAGCGAGGCAGCGCCGCGGAGCGCAGCGCGGGGACGCGGCCCGGGGCACTCCGTCTCCGCCCCGCCGCGGCCGGAAGGATGCTGCGCCGCCGCCCCGCCGCACACCTGCCAGCGCCCGGCCCGAGCCCCCCGGCCCGGCCTCCGCCCGCCGCCCACCCCCGCCCGGGGCGCCCGAGCTCGGCGGGCCGCGCTAGGCCGGGTGCGGTGCCCGCGGGCTGCGCGGGGCGGCGGGGCGGGGCGCGGCCGGGCGCCGAGGCGAGGCGAGGCCGCCCTCCTCCCGACCCCTCCGAACCGCGTCACCTGTGCCGGGTCCCGCGGACGACTCTCAGCCGGGGATGCTTCACGGGCGTCTGCACATCCGGATCCCCCACCTCCCGGGCCCGTGGGGCTTGGCGCCGGCCGGAGCCGTCCGCCCGCCCGCCCGTCCGCCCGCCCGCGAGATGCTCGCGGGGACCGGGGAAGCCGCCGCGGGGCTCCGGAGGAGCAAGTCTCCGGCCGAGCTTCCAGCTGCCGCCGCGCGCGCCCGTCCGCCCGGACTGCGGGCTCCGGTTACCGCAGAGCGGCTCCTTAAAGGGGCCGCGGCTGCTCGGACTCCGCCGCGCGCTCCCCGCCGCTCCGACCCCGGGCCAGAGTGGGCGGTGCCTGGACGCCGTCCGTCGGGGTCCACCCCCCCCACCCCCCTCCCACACACACAGCGGAGCTGGAACTTCAATCCCGGGAAAGGGCTCGAACCCGCGGACACCTGCGGTGGTGGGCTGCGGGAGAATCCTCGGAGCTCGCACGTCGTCGCCACAGGTTCGCGGGCTTTCCCAGCACGTCACAACCCTCAACAAATTGGGGACAAGTATGGAAGTCCTAGTCACCCCCGCCAGGCGGTCAGGACTCGGGCCTGGCCACGTATACCAAAATTTTTTTTTCAGATTGTCAATTCTGCCTTAAATGTCCCAATGCCGTGTCGTGTCGTGTTGTGTAAATGAAACAGCGTGGTTTGGTTATCCAAAGGGGGATGAAAGGGCAACTGCTGTTTCCTCCTGCCACGTCTGACACGGCCAAAGTCGAGCCCCGCCCCGCCACGCGCTCACTGGAGGCTGCAGGTGCATTCCGAACCGGGTAGGATGCGAGAGCGTGGATGAGGCATGTTGTCCCCAGGATCCTTCTAAATCCCTGAAAACAGCCCTTATTTCAAAAAAAAAAAAAAAGGGGCAGCGCTCGCCTGGGATGCACAAGGCCCTGGATTTGATCCCCAGAAGAAAGTGGGTGCACTAGCAATCTGCTGCTGAGTATGGAAGAAAGATTTTTTTTTTTTTTCCAGTTAGGGTCTCAGTCTAATCTAGGCTAACCTGGAACTCACTCTGTAGTTCCAGGCTAACCTCGAACTCACAGCGGTCCTCTTACCTCTGCCTCCCCAGTGAGTGCTGGGATTAAAGACGTGTGCCACCACGCCAGGCAAGATTTTCATTTTTGATGCTGATTGAGAGCCCCAAGTTACCAAGTCCATAAAGGTTACCTTCTGACCTGCCTGTCATCAATACCCTGTGGATCAACCAGATAGAATTCTTCGGAATAAGGAAGAGGTATATTTAGGCTGTTACAATTAACAAAAAGCTAGTACATTTCCTTTTTTTTTTTTTTTTTTAAAGGCAAACTCTAGTAGTCTGGCACTTGGGAGGCAGAGGTAGGACAATCACCGTCAGTTCAAGGCCACCCTGAGACTACATAGTGAATTCCAGGTCAGCCTGGGCTAGAGTGAGACCCTACCTTGAAAAACAAGAAAGAAGAAAGAAAGAAAGAAAGAAAGAAAGAAAGAAAGAGAGAGAGAGAGAGAGAAAGAAAGAAAGAAAGAAAGAAAGAAAGAAAGAAAGAAAGAAAGAAAGAAAGAAAGAAAGAAAGGAAAAGGAAGGAAGGAAGAAAAGAAAAGAAAGAAAAAGATAAAGAGAGAGAAAGAAAGAGGGAGGGAGGGAGGGAGGGAGGGAGGGAGGAAGGAAGGAAGGAAGGAAGGAAGGAAGGAAGGAAGGAAGGAGGGGAGGGAGGAAGTAAGGAAGGGTGGAAGGAAGGAAGGAAGGAAAGAAGGAAGGAAGGAAGGATGGGTAGAAGGAAGGGGCTCCAAATAAATCAATTGTAAACGCCACTATTAGTAACACAGGACTGTTATTTGTGAGAAATAATATCAAGAGAGCTAACCTGTTGAACTTAATATACATGTGTAGACAGACATACTGCGGATTTAAGCCAGAAAATGGACACTCAGCTTCTCACCCCATCCATAGTCATATTCAACAGAAAAGCAAAAGAATTGAAACCAGAGCCTGAAATTCTGTTTGCTCTCGTTGGCTTACTGAAACTCAATCTATTCATCTATAAAATGGAACAATAATTCAGTTATTTCTGACAGCCAGGTCTTAGCAGAATCTGAGTCTGACTTGGAAAGATAAAAGGCAATCTTCCGGGACAGAAACACAAGCAGGGAAGAGGGTCCTGCAGGATGCGCCCCATGTTCTCAATGCTCAGAACAAACCAGGACAGCAGTTCTGTGACCACACCTACTTCATCAGAGTTACTTCACAACTTGGGTAGTGCCTGACTATTTTGCTTTGCCCATAGCAGCTTCACGTACTCATGTAGCCATTCCATACTTCTGTGGTCATGATGATGGTGGCATGTGGACACCATTGGGGTCAGTCCACATAGGACCCATTGCACAGTGTCATCTCTGGACTCTTATCAACACCGCCTCCCCTCCGATAGGCACTCTCCTGTGCTTATCAGTGGTGACCATCAGTTGCTGTGTTCTCTGATAAATGCATTCTAATTATCTTTAACACCTAGAATTCTCTAACAGCAACAGCAATAACTCAGAACAAAACTACAGAAATGCCCTAGACTCCACGTGCCACCAGCCTTTCATGGTAGAACTGAATGGACGTATCACCAAACTATCCATACTGACCCTAGCAAGAACAAAGACTGAGCTATGGAAAGGATTCAGTAACAGTAGTTGAATGTTAACATTTTTGGATTTTTTAAAAAATATTTTTATTGGGGCTGGGAAGATGGCTAAGTGGCTAAAGGCGCTTGTCTGCAAAGCCTGACAGTCTGGGTTCGATTCCCCAGTGCCCACATAGAGCCAGATGCACAAAGTGATGCATGCATCTGGAGTTCTCCAGCTCTGTTTTTTGTTTGTTTGAGCTAAATCTCACCCTGTAAGTCCAGCTGTCCTGGAACTTTCTGATATAGTCCAGTCTGGCCTTGAACTCATGCATGAGTCACAACAATCAACTGGAATGCTAAAACTTTTTCAAAATTTATTTATTTTCTAATAGCATACAAAGAATTAAGTTTTATAATGGTGTTTTCCAAACAAATTTTATGTTTTGTTTCTCTTCCACCCTCTTTTCCCCTTTAATCACACCATTGGTACCCTCCCCCCTCCCCATAGCATCCTTTCCACTTTCTTTCTTTCTTTGTTTTTCTAGGTAGGATCTCACTCTAGCCCAGGCTGACCTAGAATTCACTATGTAGTCTCAGAGTGGCCTCAAACTCATGTCAGTCCTCCTACCTCTGCCTCCTGAGTCCTGGGATTAAAGGCCTGCGCCACCATGCCTGGCTCTTCCCACTTTCCTTTGTTGTCCCCAACTTGCTCATCACTGCTTGTTTCCCATCACCATTCACAGCCTAGGCTCACTCTGGAATCTTGGTTACATACACACACAAACGATAACTGTTAGCATTCACATCTGAGAGAGAACACGCAATGTGTGTCTCTCTGGGCCTGGGTTACTGTAACTAT
This sequence comes from Orientallactaga sibirica, assembly GCA_036365145.1. Lineage (NCBI taxonomy): Eukaryota > Metazoa > Chordata > Mammalia > Rodentia > Dipodidae > Orientallactaga > Orientallactaga sibirica. Next base: position 7,290,358 of record JAEOAD010000027.1, read on the forward strand.
ACAAAATTGGTAAGCTTAAGGCAGATAATATCCGCTGTATATTTTCCTGAAAAATTTAGTCCAATTTAATTTTAGTTTTCACTAGGAAATTTAATTATTCTTAACCCTTTTTAACCAACATTCTCTTTGCAAGGATACTTCCTCAAGCTTCTATTTTATTATATGCTTATACATAGTATAGATTCTCTTTTATTATGTTTTCTGCCTTTGAAATGTGGAGTGGCAGTGCTAGTTTGTACTTTTGACATTTTTGTTGTTTTTTTGGTTTGTTTGTTGTGAGGTAGGGTCTCACTGTAGCCCAGGCTGACCTGGAACTCACTCTGTATCTCAGGCTAGCCTTGAACTCATGGTGATCCTCCTACCTAGGCCTCCGGAGTGCTGGGATTGAAGGCATGTGCCACCATGCCCAGTGTCTAAATTGTTTTTATGAATAAAAAAATGGCTGGGCATGGTGACTCACACTTTAATCCCAGCACTAGGGAGGCAGAGGTAGGAGAATCACCATGAGCTCCAGACCACCCTCAGAATACATAGTGAATTCCAGGTCAGCCTGGGCTAGAGTGAGATCCTACCTTGAAAAAACAAAACAAAAACAATTTAGAATATTTATCGCCACTTAAAAAAGTAAAAAAGGGCCGGAGAGATGGCTTAGCAGTTAAGGCACTTGCCTTCAAAGCTTAAGGACCCAGGTTCAATTTCCCAGTACCCAAGTAAGCCAGATACACAAGGTGGTGCATGTGTCTGGAGTTTGTTTACAGTGGCTGGAGGCTCTAGCGTGTCCCTGTCTCTCTCTCTCTCTCTCTCTCTCTCTCTCAAATAAATAAATAAAAATATTTTAAAAATACAAATATTTTCTTAAATGAGCAAGTTTTTCTAGTAGATTTCTTTTCTTTTCTTTTTCTTTTTTTTTTTTTTTTTTTTTTTTTTTGTTTGTTTTTGCAAGGTAGGGTCTCACTCTGGCCCAAGCTGACCTGGAATTAACTATGTAGTCTCAGGGTGGCCTTGAACTCACGGCGATCCTCCTACCTCTGCCTCCCGAGTGCTGGGATTAAAGGCATACGCCACCATGCCTGGCTAGATTTCTTTTTTTTTTTAAGTATTTTTATTTTCTTATTTACAAGCAAAGATGGGGAGAAAGAGAGAGGAAGGGGGAGGGAGGGAGGGAGGGAGGGAGGGAGAATTGGTGCACCAGGGCATCTTGAGGTTGTAAACAAACTCTAGATACATGCAACTCTTTGTGCATCTAGCTTTACATGAGTACTGGAGAATCGAACCCAAGCTGTCGGCTTTGCAAGCAAATGCCTTTAACCTCTGAGGCCATCTCTCCAGCTTTATCTAGTGAATTTCTTTGTGCTAAAATTCTTACCTTTCTAAATAGAGTCAGTTGTTTACAAAACAATAGTCAATAAATAGTCAATTTTTTCCAAAACAAAACAATTGTATACAACTCCAAGAGGTCCTTTATTCTAAAATAACAAGACAGTTTGGGCAAAAGTGTCAGAAAACTGCTTCATTCTCTACTCCACTGTTTATGAAGTTACAACCTGTTTCTAGTATGTGCAAGGCCCTGAGTTCAGTCAGCAACAGGGAGTGGGGTAAAATGAGAGAGAGAGAGAGAGAGAGAGAGAGGAAGAAAGGAATGAGCTCATGAAAAATGGATAACTTCAGACACTGTTGTTTTCAGCATTAGAAGCTTTTAGTGCAGCGAGAATTTTTGTAAGTTTTTTGTAATATTATTTTTTATTTATTTGCATCTTTATGTGTGTGTGTGTGTGTGTGTGTGTTTACATCAAGGTCTCTTGCTGGCAGATGCTTGCAATACTTTTGGCATCTGGCTTTTATGTGGGTGCTTTGCAAGTAAGAGCTTTTAACTAACCACTGAGCCATCTCCCCAGCCCCTCTCAAATTGTTTGAGTATTTAAAAGTGCTCTCTCCACGTGGAGAAGGAAAGGGGACTGTGTAAATCATTTTTCAATAAACTTTTCTTTATTTTAATAAAAAAAAACAATCCAGGTGTGGTGATGCACACCTTTAATCCTAGTACTAAGGAGGCAGAGATAGGAGGATTGCTGTGAGCTGAAGGCCAGCCCGAGACTACTGAGTCAGTTCCAGGTTAGCCTGGGCTAGAATGAGACACTATCTTGAAAAAAAAAAACAAAAAAATAATTTTTAAAAGTGTTTTCAATATCCCAAGTGCTCAGATAAAGGCATGTGCCACCATGCTCAGTTTTTCAATTGTTTTTAAGAAAATGTCACAAAGAAATTATTTCAAGATATTAACAAATGTTATTTCTGGATGAGTAAGATTCTGGACATCTTTGATGTTTTTGTTTGCTTGTTTGTGGCTTGTTTGTTCTGCTTAACTTGTATGACTTTTATTCCTATAATCTATGTGTATTGATTTGCTTCCAACTTATTTTATTTATTTATTGGAGAAAAGGAGAGCGAGACAGAGAGAGAAAGGGTGTGCCAGGACCTCTAGCTATTGCAAACAAACTCCAGATGTATGCACCACCTGGTGCAGCTGGCTTACATGGATACTGGGGAGTTGAACCTGGGTCCTTGGGCTTCGCAGGCAAGCACCTTCACCACTTAGCCATCTTTCCAGTCGCACCCCCTCTTTTTTTGAGGTAGTGTCTCACTCTAGTCCATGCTGACCTGGAATTCACTATGTAGTCTCAGGGTGGCCTCAAACTCATGGTGATCCTTGTACCTCTGCCTCCTGAGTGCTGGGATTAAAGGTCTATGCCACCGTGCCCAGCTCAATCTCAATTTTTAAATAAAATTAATATACAAGTGAAAATTTAAATAGCTCTTAAATGATTAGGACAAAACCATCCATGAGTCCTATCCCAGGCCCTGCCCACTCCCTACCTATCTGCACCCATCTTCACAACCCTGCTGCGTGTGTGTTCATTTCCTAATTATATCCTTATACCATTGTTTTCAGCGTTAGACATTATTTACTGATATTTTGTCACAGTGTTGGGGACCTAGTTCTTTCCTACACCATCACCACCACTTCCCTCATCCCTTGCTCCTAAATTAGCCTCATCACAATCAATAAACAGTAATTAGGGTTTGCATCATCCTGGCAATGTAAACATAATGCCTTGCTGAGTCAAGTAATGTCCTATGGTAACATTTTTCTTAAATGTCTCCTTCCGGGAGTTAATAATTGCCTGGATGTTTTCCAGTTTTTATAAATGTATCTAATCTAAATCTTACCAAATTCTTCAACATAGCAAGCAAATACCCATCAATAATATTTTCTAAGCTAGGCATGGTGGCATACCCCTCTAATCCCAGCACTCAGGAGCCAGAGGGAGGAGGATCACCATGAGAGTTCAAGGCCAGCCTGAGACTACATAGTGAATTCTAGGTCAGCTTGGGCTAGAGCAAGACCCTCCCTCAAAGAACAAAAACAAAAACAAAAACAAAAAAATATCTTCTAATGTCCAAACATGTAACTTTGAATTTATTCTTATTTTGTGGAAGCACTGTGGGATCTGCAGTTTATTCAGAGATGGCACAGAGAAAGCAATATTTCCAGTATTTCCTTATCTGAAGGTACATTTATTTATCGATTTATTTATTTATTTATTTATTTATTTATTTAAGAGAGAGAGAGAAAGAGGCAGATAAAAGCAGATAAAGAGACAGAAAGAGAGGGAACTGGAGAGATGGCTTAGCAGTTAAGGCATTTGCCTGTGAAGCCTAAGAACCCAGGTTCAATCCCCAGTACCCACATAAGCCACATGCACAAGGGGGCGTGTCATCTGGAGTTCGTTTACTGTAGCTAGAAGCCCTGGCGTGCCCATTCTCTCTATCTGCCTTTCTTTCGCTCTCAAAATAAATAAATATATATTAAAAAAAAAAAAGAGGCAGAAAGAGGAAGAGAAAATGGGAGCGCCAGGGCCTGTATAGCCACTGCAAACAAATTCCAGACACATGTGCCACCTTGTGCATTTGGCTTTATGAGGGTACTGGGGAATTACACCCAGGACATTAGCCTTTACAGGCAAGCGCCTCAACCACTGAGCCATCTCTGCAGCCCCTCTTTGTGAATCCTTGTCATTAGGGTATTAGGACAACTATTTCACTCTCTAAATGCATCGCTCTTTTATCCTATTAGCTATCACTGGCATCTCTTTTCAATTGTGTGAACAGAGGTTTTTCGAAAGGTTCTAGAACTAAGGGGAACCGCAGGTATTTATTTTCCACAAGAAAATGATTTTAGTTTGAGATTCAAAACTTCCATTGGTAGAAAATACAAGATAAAAAATTATTTTTGAAAGACTTATGATTAAATGTCGGTAAATTCTGTCAAATATATTCTGCAGTGAGATGTGTAATACCTCATATGCTAACATAATGTAACATTTACTAAACAAAAAGTCACAAGAAATGGATTGTGCAATCAGGAAAATTTTTAATTATTAATATATATATATAATATAACATATTAGAAACTGTAGTACAATTAATAAAACCATCATCAAGATAAGGAAATTTAATTCTATTAATTCTTCCTCCAAACAAATAAAAGAATTTCAAAAACTAGACAGTAAGACCCTGTTGCTGAGCACACTTCAGTTGCAGAACACAGAGAAATCAATGAACTGAGCTGGACGCTTCCTCACTGGAGCTTCTGGCTCACTTTCATGGTACGAGAATGTGCTATACGGTTGCTGGGGAGAATTACCATCAACAGCATGATTCAGCTGTGGACCCTACAAGGTATACATACCATGGACCTGACAGGCAAGGGGTGCTCAGTGGTGACATAACTGCTATGGGTATAATCAACCACTTCCTGCTTGTTATTTGACTTGCTGTCGAGGAGAGAATTCATGTCTGGTGCTATAAACCTGGTCAAAAACCCATGACAGGGGAGTCACAGGCCCTAGTTGGGGAAGCCACCACAGTTGTTTTTGCTAAGTGCACATGATATGTCTGTCAAATTGCCTTCTAAAGATTTGCTTATGCCCACAGGTGAGTGCTACTCTCAGCCTTGATCCAAGAAGCTTCTTTGTGCAGACTAATAACTGGTCCACATGCTGAGGATAAGTGACTATTGAATGCTCAGTCCTAAATGAGACATCTGTGTCATCCCTTTCCAGGCTCAGGGGACAACTGGAGAAGAGGGGATGAAAAGAATGTAAGAGCCACAGGTAGTGATGGATGGACTGTTGTGGAACATGGCATGACCTGACATTCTGGAACTCTCAGCAGACGGGATTACCTGTACAAGAATTTCACACAGTTGGGTTCCCATCAACATCCTGTTATGAAGTGGGGAGGGGCTCATGAGATCCCTCACCCTACCCTGAGGGTTAATAGGCAGTTAATGGTTGCTAGGGGAAACTGAGACATTTTCTTCAGTTATGTAGTTATGAGTAAATTGCCTAAGCTCCTGTAAATAGCCCCTCCCCATGTACCTGGAAGCAGCCCTAATTACATCGGATCACAAAAAATAAAAATAAAAACAAAAGCCGGATATGGAGGCACATACTTTAAATTCCAGCACTTGGAAGGCAGAGGTAGAAGGATCACTGTAAGTTTGAGGCCAGCCTGAGACTACAGAGGGAATTCCAGGTCAGCCTGGGCTAGAGTGAGACCCTACCTCGAGAAACCAAATAAATAAACAAATAAATTGAGAGGCTGGAGAGATGGCTTAGTGGTTAAGGCACTTGCCTGCGAAGTCTAAGGACCCATGTTTGACTCTCCAGATCCTACGTAAGCCAGATGCACAAAAGGTAAGGCAAGTGCAAGGTCACACATGCCCACTTGGTGGTACAAGCATCTGGAGTTCAATTTCAGTGGCTGAGGCCCTGGCACAACAGTTTTTCTCTCTCTCTCTCTAAAATAAAAAAAAAATTGACATAAAAGTAGAAGGTTGGTTATTTTTGAAGAAAAAGGGGTTCAGCAGAAATGAAAAGGGCTAAGAGAGGTGAGTAAGAGGTAAGTATGATCAAAATACATTATATACATTATGAAAATGTCACAACCCATTATTATGTATAATTAATATATGGTCATAAAACATTTTTAAAAGGAACTAATTTTAAAAAAGAAGTAAAAATAGAGATAAACATCAGAATTTTAAAGCATAATTTAAAAGTTCAAAACCACTTATCTTCTAAATAATTTAGATGTTTTATCTTTTTTTTTTTTTTTTTTTTTTGGAGAGAGTCAGAGAGACAGAGAGAGAGCAGGTAGAGAATGGGCGCACCAGCAGCCTCTCAGCCACTGTGAATGACCTCCAGACATGTCTGCCCCCATGTGGGCAGGTGCTGCATTGCACCCTTTGTCACTTTGCATCTGGCTAACCATGGGACCTGGAGAATCAAACAGGCGTTCTTGTGCTTAGCAGGCAGGCACTTTAACCACTAAGCCATCTCTCCAACCCAAATGTTTTATCTTTTGCTTATAATGACTATCACAACAGTAAAGACCAATTATGCATTGTGTGTAAGGAACTAAATGAAAATGCAAACAGTTCACATACTGACATCCCTGTATGGCTTCATAACTTGAACCCAGAATTCACTTCTGCTAGAGATGGTAGGAAATAATATCCAAACACTTACTTCATATTTCTTCCTGATGTTGTACAAGATTAAGCGATCGGGCTGGAGAGATGGCTTAGCGATTAAGGCACTTGCCTGCAAAGCCAAAGGACCTCAGTTTGATTCCCCAGGACCCATGGTAGCCAGATGCACAAGGTGGTGCATGCATCTGGAGTTCGTTTGCAGTGACTGGAGGCCCTGGTGTGCCCATCTCTCTCTCTCTCTCTGTCTGCCTCTTCTCTCACTCTCTCAAATAAATAAATAAAATAAAAAGAAAAGAAAAGAAAGATTAGGGGATCGCTGAAGAGTTAAGGGCCTCCATGAGCTCTGTGGCCCTCTCCCCCTCATTCCCTACTTGGGAGCTAGACCACTGTTGTCTGTTGTTGCTTGAAACCCAAGGAGTGTCCTTGCTTGCCTGGAGGAGCTCTTCCATCACACAAACCATGCACCACAAAAGCAAATCTGCAAAAAGTGGTCTATACCACCCACCACCTTTGTCTCTCATTTCCCAATGAACTCTTGATGCAATCCCTTTGCCCTTGGGCTTTTCATACTAAAGTTAAGATGACTGAGAAGCTGAGGACAGAAAGGCTATTCTCCTTTCATCCTTAGCTCTGTTTTGCAATTCACCTCTGGCTCAGTTGAATGCCTCATACTCCATCCAGGTGATGGCCTTATCTAATGTTAGCCCCATCACAGCTTTGGCCTGATCTGTCCTCTCCGCTTCCCAGTGCCATCAAGGTGCTTCAGCTCTGCCTATACAGTGGCTGTCTGAAACTTCCTTTCTTGAGTTCAAAATTCTATATTCCAAGTATCCTATTATGTTTTTCTGGGTCCTTCAAATTAGCAAAATATGGGCTGGAGAGTTGGCTTAGCAGTTAAGGCGCTTGTCTGAGAAGCCTAAGGGCCCAGGTTCTATTCCCCAGTAACCACATAAGCCAGATGCACATGGTGGCACATGTGTTTGGAGTTCATTTGCAGTGGCTAGGGGCCCTGGTGTGCCCATTCTTTCTTTCTCTCTCTCAAAAGAATAAATAAATATATTTTTTTAAAAAACTCTCAAATGTTGCAAAACATATAACACATCATCTTTCCTCTCCATAGTCTTCAGTCTGTGTCTTCCTCTGCTTATGAACCATCGCGGCTGCATTCATCGACTCGGAAAACTGAATCTTCCTTTTCCCTCTCCCTCGGCCCTCTGTCTCCCAGCACACACCAAATTCTGTTTTTTTTTTTTTTTTTTTTTTTTTGAGGTAGGGTCTCACTCTAGCCCAGGCTGACCTGGAATTCACTATGTAGCATCAGGGGGGCCTTAATCTCACAGTGATCCTCCTACCTCTGCCTCCTGAGTGCTGAGATTAAAGTCGTGCACCTCCAGGCTGGACAAATTCTGCCAGTTCTATAAAATAAATGACTTTTACTTATTTACCTCTCATATTCAGCCCTAAAGCATCTTTCCCCCTGTCTCCTTGTCCATCGTACCAGGAAAATTTCTTCTGCATCTTCTCCCATTGCTCAGAATCCATACCACACCCACAAAAGACCCACAAGTATTCGTGAATTGTAACAGACCCCCGAAAGCCGGCAGTCTCCCATCTTTCCTTTCCCTGTCATTTATACATTGTCTCCTTCTCTCCCCAACTTCATGCCTCTTTAGCACTCTCCTGACCTGCTATTGGTTTATTTTTTTTTGGGGGGGGAGGGGGTTCAAGGTAGGGTTTCTCTCTAGCAGAGACTGACCTGGAATTCACTATGTAGTCTCTTGTTGACCTATAACTCATACTGATCCTCTTACCTCAGCCTCCCAAGGGCTGGGATTAAAGGTGAGAGAGAGCAAGAGAGAGAGAGAGAATGGGTGCACCAGGGCTTCTAGCCACTGCAAACAAACTCCAGATGCATGTGCCACTTTGTGAATCTGGCTTTATGTGGGCACTGGGGAATTGAATTCAGGTCGTTAGGCTTTGTAGGCAAGCGCTTTAACCTCTGAGCTCTCTTCAGCACCTGGTTATCTTTTTTACTATATTCTTGGGCCTCTCAAATCAACACAGGTGGGCTGGAGAGATGACTTAGCAGTTAAGGCACTGGCCTGAAAAGCCTAGGGACTCAGGTTCGATCCTCCAAGGTCCCATGTAAGCCAGATGCACGTGGTAGTGCATTCAACTGGAGTTTATTTGCAGTGGCTAGAGGCCCTTGCATGCCAGTTCTCTCTCTTTCTCTCCCTCTCTCTCTGTCTCTAATAAATAAAAAAAAACTTAAAATAAATTAAAATAAACACAGGTGTGAAAGACCTCTATTTTAGCTCAAACCTACCACTACTACCGTATATCCTCATACATGATTCACCTCTTAAGTCAGCATAGCCCAATCCAACTGTTTGCCATTCCAAAACCACTGTTTCTCTGTCTTCCTGTCTTCACTCATGGACCTCAAAACAGAAGGTGTTCTTTGCTCATATGTTTCCTTGTCACATTTTTCCTACTTATTATTAAGGCCCAGATTGAACACGGTGCCATTTTCTTCACCTAATACAGATTCCAGCAGATGGGATTTCTCTCTTCATCCTCTTTCCTTTGAGAGTTTGAGCCAGTTTACAAATTGCTTGACACGAGTATTTTATTTTTTTGTACAAGGACAACAGTGTCATAGAGACAGAATTTCAAAGCAGTGTTTTTCAGACTATCTGCAACAAGATCACTCAGTCTTATGAAAAACAAAAGCAAAACAAAAAGGCTACTTTGAGTCACTGGAGGTAGGATTCAGAACTCTGTACTTGAAGAACAAAATTCCAGAAAACGTGTCAGTTGGGGGTCTTCTGAGCTGAAAAAATGTGCTGTGAACTCTGTTGGAATGGGAGGTGCATTCCAGTTGTATGTCCGTTAAAAGATCACTTTTAGAAACAAAACTGAAAAGTATGTCTCTGATACAAATAGAAAGCATATTAATGATTTTATTTAATTAGTATGGTGAGGGACCTTGGCAGTTTTTATAGCCTATTCTAAAGAGAATCTAAAACAGATACATTTATAAAGCTGGGTATGGTGGCAACTGCCAGTCATCCCAGCACTTGGGAGTCAGAGGCAGAAGGAGTGTGAGTTGAAGACCAGCCGGGGTCCTGAATATATATTGATATGCTGTCTAAAAATAAAGAGACACATTTATACATGGTTATAAAATGTCTCAAAATAATGAAGGACATCTGTAAGGCAGCCTCTGGAAAATGCAGAATTTTCTATTATATCTTACTAGCTCTGTAACTTTAAGTAAGCTATGTAACTTCTCTAAGGCTTATTTACTTTATTTGTAAATAGTGATAATAACTTTTCACAGTTTTAAAAGGGTGTCATAAGAATAAGACATAATAGAGCTATTGTGTGAAAATCAAATGAATTAATGAATGCCAGAAGCTGGGGCTGGTGTGCAGGCCTGTAACCCCACCTACTTGGGAAGCTAAGGCAGACGGATCACAAGTTCCAACCTGGCCTGCAGAATGAGTTCAAGACAGGCCAGGGCAGCTCAGTAAGAGAGGGCTGGAGTGATGGCTTAATGGTTAAGGCACTTGTCTGCAAAGCCAAAGGATTCAGGTTCAATTCCCCAGGCCCCACATAAGCCAGATGCACAAGATGACACACACATCTGGAGTTTGTTTATAGTGGCTGAAGGCCCTGATGTATCCATTCTCTCTTTCTCTCGCAAATAAAATAAAATAAAAGCTTTAAAAGTTAAAAAAAAAAAGCAATTTTTTAAAATGTTTTAAAAGCGGGGGACTCCCCAGTACCCATATAAAGCCAGATGCACAAAATGTTACATGTGTCTGGAGGTCTGGAGTTCATTTGCAATGGCAAGAGGCTCATGTTTATTCATTCTCTCTCTCTCTCTCTCTCTCTCTCTCTCTCTCTGTCTCTTTCTCACACACATAAACACACACATAAATAAAAATATACATTTTTTTAAAAATGTAAAACAAAGGAGCTGGGCCTGTTGGTGTAGGCCTTTAATCCCAGCACTCAGGAAGCAGAGGTAGGAGGATCTCTGTGAGTTCAAGGCCACCCTGAGACTACAGAGTGAAATCCAGGCCAGCCTGCTGGATTACAGCAAAACCCTACCCCCAACCCCCACAACACACAAAATAAATAAAAGAAAAGAAAAGAAAGATGCGCAGCAATCACCAAGGAAGCAGAGTGCTAACAAATATGCTAGAACTACATGTGCGGCTCCTGTCTAATTGCATAGGAGCCATATTATGACTGCTGATTCTAATACTTACAGTGGGCTGGACACCAGGACCCTACTTTATGAAGAGAACAAAAATAAAAACCCTGAGGCAGACAGAAAAGAAGCAACATTTCCAAGAAGATTAGGTAGTGAGGGGAAAGCCCCAATTTATCCCAGGTAACTTATTTCCAAACTGAGAAAACAGTATCAATTTGAGACTCAAAATCATGAAAAAAATAAGATCTCATCTGAGAGACTGGTGGGAACTTTGGTTGCTAGTCCAGAGCCCAGGCAGATGTGGAAGAAATCTCCAGAAAGGAGAACATGCAAAAACCAGGGACATATGGAGGAACTCATTGAGTCCTCTAGGACCACAAGTATTGGAACTCATTAGGAAACAGCAGTAGAAGCTGAGACCACAAAAGTAGACAGAGATTATGAAAAATAAATTATGTCATACTAAATTATGTAGACTCTGCTCAGGGGCAGAGAAAATGCCAAGGAAGATTCCATGCCAAGGAATGAGGAGAGCAAAGATTCCGAATGAGTAGACAGGGATCTCATATTACTGAGATGAAAAACTTAAAGTCAGACGCTGGGGAGATGGCTCAGAAGTTAAAAGTACTTGTTTGCAACGCCTGCCATCTGGGGTTCATGTAAAGCCATGTAAAGCCAGATGCATAAAGTGGTGCATGCATCTGGAATTCATTTTTGGTGGCAAGAGGCCCTGGTATACCCATATGCACTCTTGTTCTCGCTTTCTGTCTCTCTCTCTGTCTCTCTCCATCCCTCCTTCTCCCTTTGCAAATAAATTAATTAATTAAATTTAATTTTAAAATATTTGAAGGGGCTAGAGAGATTTCTCAGTGGTTAAAGGCTCCTGCTTGGCAGCCTAGGTTTGAATCCCTAGTACCTACGTCAAACCAAATGCACAAAGTGGCACATGCATCTGGAGTTCCTTTCTGCAGCTACAGAAGGCCCTGGTATATCCATTCCCCTCCTCTTTCATTCTCTATATCTCTTTCTCTGCTTGCAAATTAATAAGTAAAAATATTTTTAAAATTTAAAAAGAAACAAAAAATAAAATAAATTTAATGAAAACCAGTAATATTAGGACCACAAAGTAAAACAGGTATCAGGAGAGCAATGAGGTTGAAGGTTCAGTTGATCAAATATTTCCTGGTCCCACTGTATATACCTCACACTATATTAAGCAGTACAGATGTGTACACGTGTGCACTTGCACACACACGCGCGCGCACACACACACACACACATACACACAGTTTAAACAGCCTCCTTTTGGGCTGGAGAGATGGCTTAGTGGTTAAGGCACCTGCCTGATAAGCCTAAGAACACCAGTTCCAATCTCCAGCAGTTCCAATCTCCAGGTCCCACGTTTAGCCAGATGCAAAGTGATGCAAGGGCGCAATGCCACACTTGACCACAAGGGGGCGCACACATCTGGATTTCGTTCTCAGCAGCTGAGATACTGCTGGCGCACCCATCTCTATCTGTCTTCCTCTCCCTCTCTATCTGTTTCTCTCTGTGTCTCTCTCCAAAAATAAATAAAATAGTAAAAAAAAAACAGCCTCCTTTTACAAGTACTCCAGAGTCCACAATGCAATTCTCTTGGTTTGTTTCTTTCATTCCTGATCCCTGGCCTCTCTCTATCTAATTTATACCTCCCCATCCTTTAGGTACTCACATCACTATTATGATCTTGGTTTCCCTCCTTCGTTACCCTCATCTTGGACTTCCTCCTTTCCTGGTCACTCCAGATAGGTAAGTCAGATCACACCTGTCTGACGTCAACCTAGCCCCAGTATCTTTTTTTTTTTTTTTCCGAGGTAGGGTCTCACTCTAGCCTAGGCTGACCTGGAATTCACTATGTCGTCTCAGGGTGGCCTTGAACTCATGGTGATCCTCCTACCTCTGCCTCCTGAGTGCTGGGATTAAAGGTGTGTGCCACCACGCCTGGTGAGTCCCAGTATCTTAATCTGGTTCTTATTCACTTTGCTGCTGTAGTAAAGTTAAACAATTAATTCCTTCAACAGTTGGCACTAGAATTTTTGTCAGGACACCCTGACAAGTCATTATATGTAGATAGTATGCTGTGTAGAAAGTGTCACATTGCTGGGATGAACATTGAAACCAGGCACTGTTTAGGGGAGAAAGAGGTTTATTTCAAGCTCACAAATCCAGGGTGAAGTTCCATCAGTAGTGGAAGAAGCTGCTTCCATACATCCAAGCACAGAGAAACCATCACCAGCCAGCAAACACCAAAAGCAACAAGCACAAACAGGCAGCAAACAGCAGAGACCCTTCCAGAGCGCAGACTGCTCTGCATACCTTTGGGCTGGAATTCAGATCCACCACCCCCCAACACACCTCTGCCTCCAGTGACACCTCCTCCAGCCAGGCAGCTGGAGATCCAAGTTATAAGCTTCATACAACACCTGAGTCTATGGTGGCATTCGTTCAAACTACCACATATGCATAGAGAACTTGGGTTGCTAAGAGAGATGATTAAGGACAGAGAGACTGTTTTACATTAGAAATTAACATGGAAGTCTGGAAAGAGTTGAGGACCAGAGCAGAGACAAGAGGAGAGTTGGAAAAAAACGGGGGGAGTATGCCTATAATAATTCTTGAGGTGTGTAATATGCTAATTCCCATATTGCTCCCAAATCTTCAATAACTTTTCTACTGCCCCTAAGTTTTCGTATTGCTCCATGATACGTACATAGTATGAGTGAAGGTGGCGTGGGGTAAGTGAAGAAATCATAGCATGAGGTCATTTTGTACTGCGGATCGGAACGACGAGATAGCACGTAGTTGGAACCCATTGGTAGGAGTGAAGGTCCAAGGTAAAGCGAAAATCATCTGGAAAATAGAATGTTTCAAGAATTACTGTAATTTCTTTTTTTTTTTTTTCTTTTGGGGTTTTTTCAAGGTAGGGTTTCTCTCTAGCCCAGGTTGACCTGTAAGTCACTATGTAGTCTCAGGGTGACCTTGAACTCATGGAGATCCACCTACCTCTGTCTCCCAAGTGCGGCGTGTGCCACAATGCGCAGCCTGAATTACTATAATTTCTAAGAGCTGTGTAATAAGGCCTGAGCCAAACTCTTCTAGTTAAAAACAAAGCAGATGTTCCCAAGTGATGTCTAAATGATTTCCTCAGTCATTGACATCTTGTCACCCCCTTAAATCTTCCTTTTCCCTGCGCCCCTGTCTTTTCCTCAAAACTAGCTAGCTATCACTGCCTCACCTAAGGGTACTGCAACATTCTTTTTTTTTTTAATTTTTTTTATTGACAACTTCTATATTTACATACAAAAATGCATATTTCCCTCCCCTGCCCCCATACCCCTTTAGAACTCCAATCTCCATCAACAGCTCAGGCTTTGTGGGCCAGGTGGCCAGCTATTTAATTAGACACATAAGCTCTAGAAGTAGCTATAGGCAGTACTAAATGAATGGGTAGGGTTGTGTTCAAGTAAAGCTTTATTTACAACAACAGGTACTAGGCCTTCTGTCCTGCTTTTGATTACACTGTCGCTGGGCTGGCTGTTACTTAAATGCCACTCCTCTATTTAAATACTTCCTTTTGGTTGTCCTTAGGATAAAGATCAAATTCCTTAACTGGGTAAACAAAGTGCATTCATCAGCCTCTTCTCTATCTGTTTCCGCCTTCCAACTCATTTTTCATCAATATCAAAGGACTTTGAATCTGTAGGTTCCCAATTTTCCTTCTACACGTTTGCACATGCTGCTTTAGGATTGGGAGTGGAAAACTCCTCCTCCAGCAGCCACACTCACCACTGCCTCTCCCCTCACCTCCAGCTCAGCTGAGATTACTCATCTGCATTCCAGGCCCCCCATTCAACTTAATTTCCCTCCAGAAGCCTTCCGTGACCGCCTCCCCCAAACTCTCACAATGGTGAGATCTCTTATTTCCTTGGCTGAGTCTCCCGTGAACCCAAAATTTCATGAGAATGGAAACTAGTACAAAGTGCCCAAGAAATCTTTGGTGAACAGGTGGATTCTGGACTTTAGAGCAAGAGGAAGCCAAGGACCAAGCTGGAGATGGAAGAGGCCCTCAGGGCTAAGTGGTGGGAAACAAACTGGGATTGTTCCATCTGTCCCTTCTAACCCCATGCCTGTTGCTACAGTGCTTTCTGCTTCTTGCTGTAGCTTGTGCGGAGGGTTTGGAAGCACACATCTCCAAAAGTTCCCGGTACAGAGACTGAGAGAAAAGATATTTGGTAATTTTCCTGGCAGTGACCTCGGCTTGCCTATTATTCACAGTTTAAATATCATGCAGGAGGCATATTCTATGTTCCAGACCTCTAGGACTTTATCATTTAGTCTTCTCTCAGTCCTCTCAATAACAGTGCAAGAATTTGTTTTTAATTTAAAAAATAATTTTGGGGGCAGGAGAGATGGCTTAGCAGTTAAGGCATTTGCCTGCAAAGCCTAAGGATCCAGGTTTGATTCCTCTGTACCCACATCAGTCAGGTGCACAAGGTGGCGCATGCATCTGGAGTTCGACTGCAGTGGCTGGAGGCCCTGGTGTGCCCATTCTCTCTGTCTTTGTCTCTCTCTGTCTCTGTCTGCCTCGCTGTCTCAAATAAATAAATAAAAATAAAATAGTTTAAAAATAATTTTATTGCATGTATTAGTTATATACAAGTTTCATTATAACATTTTCATATATGTCTCTATTTTTATCATGTTCACCCCTATTATCCTTCTCTTGTTCCCTTTCTACTCCTGCTGGTCCCCAACTTTCATGGTTTTTTTAGGGGGGTGTTTGTTTTGGTGAGTCATTGCATTTTATTTTATTTTATTTTATTTATTTTATTTTATTTTTTGGTTTTTCGAGGTAGGGTCTCACTCTGGCCCAGACTGACCTGGAATTAACTACGTAGTCTCAGGGTGGCCTCGAACTCTTGGCGATCCTCCTACCTCTGCCTCCCGAGTGCTGGGATTAAAGGCGTGCACCACCACGCCCGGCTACATTTTAGTATTCATTTTTCTTCTCATTTTACATCTGACAAAACTCACACCTAAAGAAGTTAATTAAGGGACTGGAGAGATTGCTCAGTAGTTATGGTACTTGCCTGGAAAGCCTAATGACTCAGGTTCAATTCTCCAGTACCCTCATAAAGCAAGATGCTCAAAATGATGCATGTATCTGGAGTTCGTTTGCAGTGGCTAGAGGCCCTGCCATACCCATTCTCTTTCTCTCTCCTTGCAAATACATGAATGAAATATTAAAAAGGAAGTTAATTAATATGCAAAAGAGACAAAACAAGTGGCTGAGCTGACATGTAAAGGAAGGAAAAACTAACCTTAGCACACTCAAGTTTGTAATCCCACACTCCTTTACAGTTTCTGTGGGACCATATCCATTTCCACCTCTATGAACACTGATCCTACACAATCCAAGAAGTCTTCTATGGTCCTCTTGAACCTTGATCCTTACTCTCGTGGGCAGTATAGTTGAATCCAACACAATCATAACATTTATTTGATTAATGTTTTGAATGACAGCCTCCGTACACATAGACTATACACCAGGATCATAACCCCCTCCTACCACACTCCCTCTGTACTCATAACATAATAGCATTGGCTATTCAGGTTACATCACAGACTTAAGCAAAGAAGATAAGGCTATCTCCACTTTGCAAAGACATAAAAATATTTTCTCTAGGGTGCACACCTGTAATCCTGCCATTCAGGAACTCAAGTTTAAGATCAGCCTAGGCTGCATACCAAGGACCTATCTCAAAGTAAGAGCAAAAAAAGTTTTAATAAAAACATTAGTTGGAATGTGTTCCTGGTCACACATAGTCATGAAAGAAGTCAAATCCATGCTGTCTGGTTCTATAACCCTGTACTTCCAGGGACAAAGAGAACAGACATAACAGACATGGAAGCACTCCTCTGTCCTCACAGGATAGGATGAAAAGTATGGCTGAATTGAATAACTCAGACTTTAGTTATCCTTGATCAGAGATGAGGGAATCCATCTTATTTACTGCTGTGTAATGAACTATCTCGGCAAACTTAGTGGCTTCAGACGGCATTCATTTGCTAGCTAACCAGTGAGTGCCTGTGGGGCATTCACTATTAGGCAGACTTGGCTAGAGGTGCTTCTTTTTGCTTTCAGCTGGATCCAGTCATGTGTTGACCATCAGCTGGGAGCTCAGTGAACAATCCAAGATGGCCTTTCAGATGATCGAGACCAGTTCATGAGTATCTGCCCCATACTGATGCTCTGAACCTTTACATTGGACGGTCTATACCTCTTATTATTTTGCTCTTAGCATCTTTAACTTTTTTAAGTCAAATAAATATCTTTTATTAAAGAAAAAAAGGAATATTGTTAAGCACCAAAACTGTGTCATTACATGGCATGTACAGTAAGAGAAAGGTGATTGGGCTGGAGAGATGGCTTAGCGGTTAAGGCGCCTGCCTGCTAAGCCTAAGAACCCGGTTCCAGCCAGGCGTGGTGGCGCAGGCCTTTAATCCCAGCACTCAGGAGCCAGAGGTAGGAGGATCGCCAAGAGTTTGAGGCCACCCTGAGACTACATAGTTAATTCCAGGTCAGCCTGGACCAGAGTGAGACCCTACCTTGCAAAACCAAAAAAAACAACCCAGTTCCAATCTCCAGGTCCCATGTTTAGCCAGATGCAAAGTGACACAAGGGCGCAATGCCTCATTTGCCCACAAGGGGGCACACACATCTGGATTTAGTTCACAGCAGCTGAGAGACTGCTGGCGCACCCATCTCTATCTGTCTCCCTCTCCCTCTCTCTGTGTCTCTCTCCAACAAAAAAATAAAAAATAAAAAAAAGAGAACTGTGATTGCAATATGTGGTGTACAAGTACTTATCTCTGAAGTCAGAAGTGTAAACAACATGAAATACAAAGCAACACAGTAATTACAATGTAGAAAAGTTGCACTAAAGAGCAAAAGGCAACAGTCAAAACAATTATTGGAGATTTCATAAATGCTTGCTTAATATTTTCCTTCTCCTTTTAATACTTTAGTGTTAATTGAGCATATCTAAGTACTATAAACTTACAAGAGATGGCATTTACAGTACACTGCACCCACAGTCCAGTGATGTAATGTGGGAAAGCCATCCTTACAAGCCAAGCACAATGCATTAGTGTTGAACTTCTTTTTTAAAAATTTATTCATGTATTGTTTATTTATTTATTTTGCAAGGAGGGAGAGAGCACACACGCAAATGGGCTCACTAGGGCCTCTAGCTGCTGCAAACAAACTCTAAATGCATGCACCACTTTGTGCATCGGCCTTTAGGTGGGAACTGGGAAATCGAATCCAGGTTACTAGGCTGTGCAGGCAAGGGCCTTTAGCACTGAGCACTCTCTCCAGCCCATCACTGTGGAGCAAAGCAATCCACTGGTCCTAGAACTTAAGGTGGCAGCCCTGCTGGCAGTTGATGAGAGTGAGGGCTCTGAAGCTCTAGGCTCAGCATTCTCTGTCATCACTTCTGGAGCATATGGAGCGGAAGAGACAAGTTTGCAACCACTTATTGCAACCCACCATAGGAGAGGTGCGTGTTTAGGGACCAAGGAAATAATCAGTTTTGTATCTGTTGTGGTTGAGTTCTCTCCTGTGGTAAATCCATGCATGGTATTCAGTATTGATACTGTGGTAATGTATGGCCCAAGACAATTCTTTTCATCAATGTGGCCCAAAGAAGCCGAAAATGTCCTGGTCTAGAACGTAAAAGAATATCCTGGTGGGATATACAACCTTGGGAATTATCATTACATAGAAGATAGGTTTCTTTTAAATTATATTTATTTATTATTTTTATTCATTCATTTGCAAACAGAAAGGAAAGAGAGAGTGTGTGTGTGTGTGTGTGTGTGTGTGTGTGTGTGCATTCAGAGATCTCAGAGTCTCTTGCCATTGCCAATGAACTCCAGACGCATGTGTCATTTTGTGCATCTGGTTTTACTTAGGTACTGGAGAATTGAACCCCAGCTGGCAGGCTTTGCAAACTAACACCTTTAACTGCTGAGCCATCTCTCCAGCCCAGACAGTAGGTTTCAGAAACATATCAACGCTCTTAGAAAGGTTGCATGAATTAAGGTAAACTCTAAGAATGTAAGATGGATGGTTATGAATCTACTGGGGGCCAAAAGAGAAATGTGGTAGTTTAAATAGATTTCCCCAATATATTCTAAAATTTATTAAGGCTTGTAAGTTAGATCTCCAGCTGCGTGGCTGGAGGAGGTACCACTGTGGGTGTATCTTGGGGTCTAGTCCTAAGGTATCACTGGGGGCACCCAAAGATACACATGCGTGCTTGACCTCTGCCTGGGGTTCTTGGAGTGTGCTCGCTTGTGGTGCTGATGGTGGTATTGCTCTCTGCATGGATCTGTAAAAGGCATCCAGCTTCTTTTGCCATTATAAAATTTCCCCTTGGGCTGGAGAGATGGCTTAGCAGTTAAGGTGCTTGCCTACAAAGCCAAAGGACTGAGGTTCGATTCCCTAGGACCCATGTAAGCCAAATGCACAAAATGCCACTTGTACCTGGAGTTTGTCTGAAGCTGCTGAAGGCTCTGACACTCCCATTCTCTCTCCCTCCCTCTTTCTCATAAACAAACAAATAAACAAACTTCCCCTGGATCTATAAGCTTCAATAAATCCCTTCCTCCCATAAACTGTGCCTAGTTTGGAAGTTCATCCCAGCAACATAAAGCTGACTATGACATATCCCTTCTGCCTTTTTCCCATCAAGAAGGTGACTGAGCTTCAACTACCTGGCCTTTCCTTTGAGTGCTGTATTTTGTGTGTGGGTGGTGTGTTTTTACACATTAATACATTTTATATGTTTTTTTCTTTTAAAAATTTTTTTATTGACAACTTCTTTAATTGTAGACAAT
Source organism: Orientallactaga sibirica (assembly GCA_036365145.1). Classification (NCBI taxonomy): domain Eukaryota; kingdom Metazoa; phylum Chordata; class Mammalia; order Rodentia; family Dipodidae; genus Orientallactaga; species Orientallactaga sibirica. Next base: position 7,310,082 of record JAEOAD010000027.1, read on the forward strand.
ATCCCATGGTACTTCCCTGCCTCCCCCCACTTTCCCCTTTGAAACTTCACTGTCCATCATATCCCCTCCCTCTCTCAATCAGTCTCTCTTTTCAGTTTGATGTCATGATCTTTTCCTCCTGTTATGATGGTCTTGTGTGGGTAGTGTCAGGCACTGTGAGGTCATGGATATCCAGGCCATCTTGTGTCTGGAGGAGCTCGTTGTAAGGAGTCCTACTCTCCCTTTGGCTCTTACATTCTTTCCACCCCCTCTTCTGCAATGGACCCTGAGCCTTGGAAGGTAGGTTTGAGATGTTTCAGTGTTGAGCACTCCTCTGTCCCTTCTTCTCAGCACCATGGTGCCTTCTGAGTCAGCCCAAGGTTGCCACCATCTGGTGTAATCCCATCTACCTTTTGGGACAGCTTTGATCTCAGCTATGCTGCATGGCCGCTTGGGTCCTTCTTTGCTGTACTGTGGGCTCAGGAATGCTGGCTGGGTCTGTGGGTCACTGCTCTGATTGTGCCGGGTGCTGTGTAGGTGAGCTCCCTTCCCCAGGTCTCTGGTGCTTGCTGGCGCTTGTGCTGGTGGTGGGGGAGGGGAGGCTGTGGATGGAGGCTGAAGTCGCCTGCTGGTCAACGCGATCCTCTTCCTCACAAGCCGCTCCTTTGGTGTCTGCCGTCCTCCTTCCATGTTTCTTGAGTTTGCGAGGAGGCGGGTGTGAGTGGAGAATCCCCTCACCTGGCTTTAAAATCCCGCAGCTCAGGCCAAGCCTGGCGGCTGCAGCCACGTGGAACTTGCCGCCACTGCTGGAGCTGCTACTGCCTGCTTCTGTGGCTCTAGACGCTCTGGATGTCTCCTACTTCTCTGTTGTGGTTGATAATTTACTATACACCTCACTTTTTAGCAGAAGAGTGTATTTTGCTGTTTTTTTTCTTTCTTTCTTTTTTCCCCTAGCCTGTTTTGGCATGGTTCCTATGCCGCCATCTTAACCGGAAGTCTCTGTTTTTTTCTTATTAATCTACTGCCAACTTATTTCATGGACTAAAATGGTCAGATCTTTAGAAGGAAAGGTGAAATGTTTCCATACCTGCAAGGCCACATCTTTCTTAAATATATATATAGGCTGGAGAGATGGTTCAGCAGTTAAGGAGCTTGCATGCAAAGCCTAATGACCCAGATTCGATTCCCCAGTACTCATGTAAAGCCAGATGCACAAGGTGGCACATACATCTGGAGTTCATTTGTAGTGGCTAGAGGCTGTGGTGTGCCCATTCTCTCTCTCTCTCTCAAATAAGTGAATAAATAAAATAAAAAATTAAAAACATATGTTTAAATTTATTTAGAGGAGAGAAGGAGCAGAAAGGGGGGAGGGTATACCAGGCCTCTTGTTGCTGAAAATGAACTCCAGTCACATGTATACTTTGTGCATCTGGCTTTATGTGAGTACTGGAGAATCAAACCCTGGCCAGCAGACTGTGTCAGCAAGCACCTTTAACCACTAAGCCATCTCTTCAGCCCCAAGGCCCCATCTTTTTCTCTGGCTAGAAAATCTTTTATATGTGTGTATATGTGCCTGTGCACGTGCATGTGTGTTCTCATATGTGTGTATGTACATGCCAGAGGACAATCTCATGTGTTGTTCATCTGCCTATTTTGAGACAGGGTCTTTCATTGGCCTGGAAGTTACTAAGCAGTCAAGACTGTCTAGTGAGCCTGGGGCCTGGGTCTTTTGAGGTAGAGTCTTGCTCTAGTCCAGGCTGACCTGGAATTCACTATGTAGTCTCAGGCTGGCCTCAGTCTTATGGGGATCTTCCTACCTCTACCTCCCAAGCGCTGGGATTAAAGGTGTGCATCACCATGCCCAGCCTGATCAACATTTTTTATACGGGCACTGGGGATCAAACTCAGATTCTCATAGTTATGCAATAGCACTTTACCAGCTGAACTATCTGGCCACTCCCTGGACTAGAAAATCTTAATAGAAGGCTTTAATAAAATCTTTAAGCAAGTCTTATCTCTTATTTGGAAAACAGAAATTTTTGGACTTTTTAACTCTGTGAATCCCTAATTTTCTATATATTTTGTCTTCCATTCCTGTTTGCAAACTCATCATTTGTTTTTTTAAATTATTGTTTACTTTTATTTATTTATTTGAGACAGACAGACAGAGAGTGAAAATGGCAGAGAGATAATGGGTGCACTAGGGCCTCCTGCCACTGCAAACGAACTCTGGATGCACACATCCCTTTGTGCATCTGGCTTACATGAATACTGGGGAACCAAGCCTCAAACTGGGTCCTTAGGCTTCACAGGCAAGCGCTTATCCACTAAGCCATCTCTCCAGTCCTCTTCTTTTTTTTTTTTTTTTTCAAAAAATATGGAACGCTTCATGAATTTGCATGTCATCGTTGCACAGGGACCATACTAATCTTCTGTGGATCATTCCAATTTTAGTATACGAGCCGCCAAAGCGAGCACTCATCATTTCTTATATGCACTCATTTCTTTCTTGAGAAACCTTGCTAGATGGTAGCAGGGAGAAACAGCTACACAGTTATAATTTTCCCCATATGTTTTAAGTTACTAGCCATGTCCAGCCAGCTGCCAGTCCAGGAAAACTGTGAGCACAGCCCAACACAAAAATCACAAACCTACTGAAAACATTTTGAATTTTTCAAACTTCTTTTTTATTTTAAATATTTTTTATTGCAAACTTTTTTGTTTGTTTGTTTGTTTGTTTGTTTGTTTGTTTGTTTTTTGAGTTAAGGTCTCGCTCTAGCCCAGGCTGACCTGGAACTCACTCTGTATTCTCAGGGTGGCCTCGAACTCCCGGCGAGCCTCCTACCTCTGCCTCCCGAGTGCTGGGATTAAAGGTGTGTGCCACCACACCCAGCTTTTTATTGCAAACTTCTTTGTAACTAGATTGGATGGTTCTTGAATGTGAACATTGTAGAAAAAAATGACAATGCTGTGTCACAACTTTGTTGTGCATCTGGCTTACGTGGGTATTGGTGAATGGAACCTGAGTCCTTAGGCTTTGCAGGCAAATACCTTAATCGCTAAGCCATCTCTGCAGCTCTTACTTGTCTATTTAACTGGCCCACTGAGGATGGGTGGCTGAGCCTGGCTTGTTAGGGCTGCCAGAGCCCAGGTTTTGACCCTAACAACTGCAGTAACAACACGATCACCTTCCATTCATTAAAAATCCTATCAGGAAAGACAAAGAGTCAACAAGTTCTAATTAAAGTTCACTCTGTTTTTACAAAGTGGCAGACAAAGCAGATGTGACAATAAATATCATCTCAGACATTAAAATATGAGAGACAAGTTGCAAAGAAGAAAGGATTCAACGGAAGGAGGTACTGGAAGTGGGGAACAAAGGAGGGTGGCAGGAAGAGATTATGGTCACAGTTCATTGTATAAATGTATGCAGGTTGTCAATTTTAAACAGGTTAAAAAATACAGAGCATTGGGGGCTGGAGAGATGGCTTAGCGGTTAAACGCTTGCCTATGAAGCCTAAGGACCTCGGTTCGAGGCTCGATTCTCCAGGACCCACGTAAGCCAGATGCACAAGGGGGTGCATGCATCTGGAGTTCGTTTGCAGTGGCTGGAGGCCCTGGCACACCCATTCTCTCTCTCTCTCTCTCTCTCTCTCTCTCTCTCTCTCTCTCTCTCTCCCTGCCTATTTCTGTATCTCTCTCTCTCAAATAAATAAATAATAAAATATTTCATAAAAAAATACAGAGCATTTAAAAAATAAGAAATATCACTTCATAAAGTAAGGAGGAAAGCGTCAGCTCTGTTTGTCTTTGTAAAACTCTGCACTTCTTACTGCAGCGGGTGCCTGGCCTGTGTTTGGGGTCAGGCTGGATTGAACCACCCCGAGGATGTTCACCTCTGACCGTATTTGTGAGACGTGACCCACTGTCCTCTGGAGCTCCCAGCAACTGAATACTCACTCAGATGCAGCAGACATCACAGGTGATGTCTGAGGCATGATACAGAATCAACAAAGAGATGAAACCACCTTCAGTGGACAATGCTTCAATATTTCTCAGAGAGGGAGACAAGGCCAACCAAAGGAGAGGTATAGAATGAAAAACACAACTGTGGGGAAGAGGTGACATGAAAGGAATAAATGCAATATTCTCTTTGTGAGGCAAAACTCTAGAAGGTCCTTCTCTTGGGTGGCTTGTCAACTCCTTTGGAAAGACCACTACAGGCCAGGCGTGGTGATGATCGCTTAGAATCTCAGCATCATTGTGAGACTGAGGCTGAGGCAGGAGGATAGTGTGGTTCAGAACAGTCAGGGCCACATAGCAAGACCCTATCTTTAAAAATACATACGTACAGACAGGCAGGCAGACAGACAGACATAATCAGCAGAGGGCTGGACAAATGGCTCAGTGGTTTAAGGCACTTACTTACAACGCCTGACAACCTGGGTTTGATTCCCCAGCACCAACATAAAACCAGATGCTCAAAGTGGTGCATGCATCTGGAGTTCCGTTGCAGTGGCAAGAGGCCCTGGCATGCCTATTCATTCTCTCCCTCTTTCTCTCCCTCCTTGAAAATAAATATTTTTTTAAAAAATCACCATTGTTCAGGATGACTCAACAACATAAACGTAATTTTGCTCTGTGCTCAGCAGAATGCTACTGTTTCATGACATAGTCCAAAAGCATAACCATGAATTTGGGGTTGGAAAAGCTGTCTGGCACAGGGAGGAAATGTGTGGGTAAAGATACAGTGTCAGTTTCATGTGGTGGGGCTGTGTAGTTTAAAGGAGTCTTGTTGAGCCAGACTGATTGAGGGAGTGCTTTATTGATTAAGCTTTTATGTTTTAATGAGGAACACTTGAACTTGTTTTATTGGCTAAGGGTAAAGGCACAGTGAGAGTCACTGGGTTCAGGCTGAACAGAGTTGAAGGGAAATGGAGATACTTCTTAATTTTAAATTAAGACACAGTTTATATTGCTTGATTAAGATTTGTGCATGGAACTCTGGAACATCTATTTTTGTTTATTTTATCTTTTTCTTTTTTAAAATATATTTTTTATTTTAGCTGGGCATGGTGGCACATGCCTTTAATCCTAGCACTTGGGAGGCAGAGGTAGGAGGATCACTGTGAGTTTGAGGCCACCATGAAACTACATAGTGAACTTTTTCATTTTGGTTTTTCAAGGTAGGGTCTCACTGTAGCCCAGGCTGACCTGGGATTCACTATGTAGTCTCATGATGGCGATCTTTAAAAAATTTTTAAAAATAATTTTATTTATTTGCAAGCAGAGAGAGATAGAAGAGAGACTGACAGAATGGGCACTACAAACAGATGCCAGATGCATGTGCCGCCTCGTGCACCTGGCTCTACATGGGTACTGGGGAATCAAATATGGGTCAATAGGCCCTTCAGGTAAGCACTTTAGTCACTGATGTAGCTCTCCAGTCCTGTTTATGTTATCTTTTATCAAAAACAAGTATAATCAACTAAGACCCCACCCAAGTCCTAGTATGGAGGAAAAAGTAATAGCAACCATAGGAATAGTTAGGCCACCTGAGCTTTATATTTTTTGAAAAATCAGTAAATTAATAAGCCTGTTTTTGTAGCAAATTGAGAAGGAATTCAAAATGGATAGGGCACCTAATATGCATCATAAACAGCATATTAAATGTGCCATAGAGATGTGGCAAAGATATCAGGTTAAATTTATAAAGCTATTTATCTATGTTATAAAGTATATTCATTGGTTGTTTACACAAAACTTCCGAGAGAAAGTAACACTGACTTCTAGGCAGCACATCAGTCAATTTCATGTGTCTTATTTCTTTTTGTTCTTTCTGTAAAATATTTTCTGCATTAGGTACCTTCCTTTAAGTGTCACTATATTCTGAAGCCACTAGATGGCCACAAAACAAACACAGGAAGTCAAATCAAAGCACCAACAGTGTTGGTTCAGTGTGGTAAAGTCTATATTTCCTCACCTACAAAGTGGAAATAATGATAGTCTTTAAGTTCATAAGATGGGGTGTAAGAGGTAGCTGCGGAGGTGTGTGTGTGTGCGCACACGCGCGCGCCTACTAAAGGGTAGACAGATGTCGGATTATGTCCATGAATTTCATGGAAGGGTTACCATGCCTTTTCTTTTTAGAGGTTAGGAATAACAAATAGTCAATTAAGAGTGAAGGCAGAATTTGTATCAAGGACAAAACAGCTCTGTGGCAGCAGAAAGGAATTTAAAAAGGAAAATATGCACGTATAAATATTAGAAAAGGGGAGAAAGGACTCAGTGGAGATGTTAAGAGTAGTGTGGGGAAGGATTGCGATATAAGAAAATTAACTCAATGCATTGCAAACAAACAAAAAGTAGTATTTAGTGAAGAAATACTGTTTTACCCTTACTGACCAAAAACTGCAAATCTTATAACTTTGAGTTAAGCCAACACTGTGAAAAAGAAGTATTGTAGCGTAATTCCCATGGTGGTCTAGTAATGTATGTGTGTGTAGGTTTCGTTGTTTTTCTTCTTGTTGTTTGTTTCAAGGCAAGGTCTCATGCAGCTCAGATTGGCCTTGTACTCATTATGTTAGCAAGGCTAGCCTTGAACTCCTGATCTTCCTGTCTCTACCTCCCATGTGCTGGGATTATAGACATGTTACCACCATACCTGGCCTCTATGTATAAGTTATGTTGTTGCTGTTTTGAGATGAGTCACTCTGTAGTCCAGGTTGGCCTTGAACACATGTTGACTTTATAGCCTCGGCCTCCCATGTGTTGGGATTATGCACCACCATGCTTACTTGGAATGCATCTTTTTTTCTAGATAGGGTCTCACTCTAGCCCAGGCTGACCTGCAATTCACTGTGGAGTCTCTGGCTGGCCTTGAACTCATGGTGACCCTTCTACTTCTGCCTCGCAAGTACTGGGACTAAAGGCACGTGCCACAACACCAGTGGAATGCATTTTTTTAAAAAATATTTTTTAATTGTTTTATTTATTTTTGGAGAGAGACACAGAAAGAGACAGAGAGGGAGAAGGAGACAGAGAATGGGTGCGCCCACAGTCTCAGCTGCTGCGAACGAAATCCAGATGTGTGCGCCCCTGTGGGCAAGTGTGGCATTCCGCCCCTGCGTCACTTTGCATCTGGCTAAACGTGGGACCTGGAGATTGGAACTGGGTTCTTAGGCTTAGCAGGTAGGTGCCTTAACCGCTAAGCCATCTCTCCAGCCCGGAATGCATTTTTTTAATGCTAGTTTTCATTTGTTTGTTTGTTTGTTTGTTTGTTTGTTTGTTTGTTTATTTGTAAGCAGAGAGAGAGAGAGAGAAGACAGATAGATAGAGAGAATGGGCATGCCAGGACCTCCAGCTGCTGCAAAAAATCTCTAGATGCATGTATCACTTTGCTCATCTAGTTTTATGTGGGTACTGGGGAGTCAACCCCCGTTCATTAGGTTTTGCAGGCAAGCCCCTTAACCACTGAGCAATCTCTCCAGCCTGGAATGTATTTTTAAGTAAGATTTTTTTTTTTGAGGTAGGGTCTCACTCTAGCCCAGGCTGACCTGGAATTCACTCTGTAGTTGAAGGCTGGCCTTGAATTTAATAGCAGTCCTCCTACTTCTGCCTCTTAAGCACTGGGATTAAAGGTGTGCACCACCAGACCTGGATTAAACAAGATTTTATTTAACATTTTGCTAAATTTTGAACTAATAAGGCATCTTGAGTGTATAGGGCTATAGCAAAGGATTAAAAAACAGTTGGAAAGTTGAGGCATATGAGATAGAATAAAATTATGGTGTCTTAATTCCATCACATATACACTTTAAATGATACCTGAATCAAAATTTCATATATAATATATAGAGTAACCTTTGTATGTGAACTTGGAGAAAAAACTAGAAAAGAGAAAAGTTTTGTTTTGTTTTGCTCTGTTGTTTTATCATTTTTTTAAAAAGGTTTTTTTTTATTTGCAAGCAAAGAGGGGGGGGGAGATACTGGGTGCACCAGGGTCTCCAGCTACTGCAAATGAACTCCAGATGCATATACTACTTTGTGTATCTAGCTTTATGTGGGTACTGGGGAATAGAACCTGGATCCTTAGGCTTTGCAAGTAAGTGCCTTCACCACTGAGCCATCTCTTCAGTCCCTTATCTTGTTTTGAGACAAGGGGCCTCACTGTGTCTCAGGCTAGTTTGGAATTTACTATGTAGCCCAGACTGGCCTTGAACTTGCATTTGCCAGCTCAGCCTCCTGAGTACTGGACTGCAAAGTTATACTACCATGCTAAGCTTAGTAAAGCAACTTATTTATTTATTTATGTTAGAGAGAGAGAGACAATTGGTGTGCCAGGGCCTTAGACACTGAAATTGAACTCCAGACGCTTGCACTACCTAGTGGGCATGTGCGACCTTGTGCTTGCCTCACCTTTGTGCATTTGGCCTACGTGGGGTCTGGAGAGTCAAATGTGGGTCCTTGGGCTTCAGGCCTTAACCATTAAGCAATCTCTCCAGCTGGCAACTTTTTATTGAACTGATAAAAGGCCACTTAAAACAATATTTTCCAGGCTGGTGACATAGCTCAGTTTATGGTAGAGTGCTTGCTTAGCATGCACAAGGCTCTGGGTTTGACCTTCTGTAACATACCTGTAATCCCAGAACTCAGGACGTAGAGGCCAGAGGATCCAGAGTTGAAGGCCATCTTCCTCTACATAGAAAGTTCAAGGCCAGGCCAGCCTAGTCTACATGAGATCCTACTTCAAAAAACAAGTAAATAATCTTTTTTTCTCATTTATAATAAGTGAAAATTCAGATATAGTATTAAATACCATATATTTATTTGGCTTTGATATATAACATAATAACTAGCATAAATATACAAGAAATTTTTTTGTTATTACTGTTTTTTTGAGGTAGGGTCTCACTCTAACCTAGGCTGACCTGGAATTCACTTGGTGATCCTCCTACCTCTGCCTCTCAAGTGCTGGGATTAAAGGTGTATGCCACCATGACCAACTCAACAAATGGTTTTGACATTATATATTTTTCAATTTTAATTATTTTATTTTGTGTGAGAGTGACAGAGAGAGAGAAAGAGGAGAGAGAGAGAGAGAGAGAGAATGGGTACACCAGGGCCTCCAGCCACTGCAAACGAATTCCAGACATGTGCGTACTGGGGAATCGAGCTTTGAACCAGGGTCCTTAGACTTCACAGGCAAGTGCTTAACTGCTAAGCCATCTCTCCAGCCTGGTTTTGACACTATAAATGATCAAAGTGTAAACCACAGAATCAGACTGACTAAAATTGAATACTGAGTCTATAAACTCAGGACTTTGTGACCCAGAGTCAGAAATGACATGAACTGTCTGTAACTCAGTGTTCTCATTTGTACAGTGATGATCATAGTAACAGTGTCTATCTCATAGAATTATGAGAATTAAATTAGTTAATTCATGTTTTAACTTCTTGGCATACCGAAATCACACAATAAATGTTGATTTTTTAAGTATTAAATAGTTGCATAAGCCTTCCATGGGTTATCTAGAGTGCTGGCTTTATTCAGGAAAGGGCTGTGACTCAAACAGAAAGTGTATTTGACATGAAAAAGTCTTGCCCATACCTAGAAGTACTTGGGTTGAGCTGGAACCATTTCTGTCACCCGTTCTGCCTAACCTTCTAGAACGGTAAGATGTATAACCACTAGTCTTGGTGGCCACATGGCCCCAATTCTATCTTTTTTTTCCCTTTCTTTCTTTCTTTCTTTCTTTCTTTCTTTCTTTCTTTCTTTCTTTCTTTCTTCTTTCTTCTTTTTTTTTTTTTTTTTTTTTTTTTGGTTTTTCTAGGTAGGGTCTCACTCTGGCTCAGGCTGACCTGGAATTCACTATGTAGTCTCAGGGTGGCCACGAACTCTCGGCGATCCTCCTACCTCTGCCTCCCGAGTGCTGGGATTAAAGGCGTGCACCACCACGCCCGGCTCCCAATTCTATTTCTAATCCACTTCTGTCTCTAGCCCAGCTCCCCTCTTCATCCTACCTTGTCATGGGCAGGCAAAATGCTGACCAAAGTGGTCTTCCTGATTCTTACAGAAAAGCTTTAGTTTTCTCTGTCCATAGTTTACTACCTTTTTTAGGATTGATGGTTACACTCTGGTGGGAAGGGATCTAGCTGTCAGAATCTTCACCAGCCTCCCCCCCTGGCAAGCCCATTTGTTGGTGATTTTTCTCCAGGAGACCCTGCCAATAGGCGGTGCTTCACATAGTCAGGCTTATTGTTAAGTCACTGCTTGGGTGTCAACTGTTATTGCCTGATCCCTGTACCCCAGTGCCTAGTGAGCAACATATATAATAGGTACTAGTAGATCTGAGCTGTGAGACCCTGCTCACATTGCTGTTTACTTCAAGAAGCCTCCCAGAGCAACCATTATTATCTTGATTCTAATCTATATCATTTCCTTTTTTAAAAAATTGTATTTATTTACTTGAAAGAAAGAGGGAGAGAGAGAGAGAGATAGAGAGAGAGAGAGAGAGGGAGGGAGGGAGAAGAAAATGAGAATGGGCACACCAGGGCCTCAAGTTGCTGCAAATGAATTCCAGATGCAGGCACCACCTTGTGCATCTGGCTGGGGAGTCAAACCTGGGTCCTTTGGCTTTGCAGGAAAATGCCTTAACTACTAAGCGATATCTCCAACCTATATCATTTCTTTAAATCTCCCGTCTGACCCAATCCCTATCTGCTACCCTCCAAACCTTTTCACTATTATCTTCTACCCTTCCTGATATGTAAGCTATGAATTTCTCCTATATTTTACATCTTTGAATGTCTCTCCCCCAGCCCTGAATAAGCTGAAGCCTTGCTCTTCCACATTTCCTCAGTATGTGTCTCAAATAGAGATCGTTGGGCTGGTTAAAGGCACTTGCTTGCAAAGACTGACAGCCTCGGTTCAGTTTCCCAGTTCCCATATAAAGTCAGATGCTCAAATAGAGACCGTTATTTCTCCTAACCCCAGGGAGGCAAAGTCATTTCTCTTGCTTCCTATTGCAGGATGCAAACTGTTTGTCTTTTCAGAAACTCCACTTCTAGGAGTCAGGAATGGCAGTGCATGCCTTTAATTCCAGCACTCAGGAGGCAGAGATAGGAGGATTACTGTGAATTCAAGGCCAGCCTAAGACTTACATAGTAAATTCTAGGTCAGCCTGGGCTAGAGCGAGACCCTACCTCAAAACAAAACAAAACAAAACAAAACAAACAAAAAAACCCTCTCCAGTTTTTTTTTTTTTTTTTAAGTTCTTGTCATGTAGTTGTGTCACCCTATGTCAGTGAGGGTCCCCAACAGGATACAGATGACACACTCTAATAGGTTAAGGGTGATTTAATAGGTAGATAATGAAGAAAGGTGTGAATGAGGCAGGGAAAGGTAGTATGCACAGGAACACAGGGTAGCTAGAGGATCTGGGAGGGAGAGGGAGTTCTAGGATGCAGAAAGAGAGACATACATAGAAAAAGCCAAGAAAATAGCAAGCTCTCCCTTCAGGGATAAAGCTTTCCTTCTAGACACTCTTCATCCCCTTGGCCAAACCCAAACAGAGCCAGAAGACAAGAAAGCTTGTCAACTGACAGCCTGCAGGTCTAAGCAGGAAAGGAATTGATAGGGTAAAGTGTGAACGATGGGTCTGGGGAAGGAATTCAGCTCATATCCAGTGCTCTTCTTGGTTTCTGTTACCTTCCAACTCGTAACCTTTGAAGACTTAAAAAAAAATATTTATTTAATTTACTTACGTGAGTGTGCTTGCACATGTGAGCACCCAGGGTCTCTTGCCACTATCAATGAGTGTCCATCTGGCTTTACATGCATGGCTGAGGAATTGAACCCAGGTCTGCAGGTATTGCAAGCAAATGCCTTTAACCACTAAACCATCTCTCTTTCATCTTTCACCCAATTTACCCCCCTCTTATTCCCCTTAAGGAGAAACTTCAAATGGCTGGCTAAAGTGATTTCTGATTTTTCTCGTCGTCCACACTTTTTTTTTCCCCCCCCTCAGAGTAACTCAGCAACACGTACATCTCTACTCGCTTTGGTCCTCTGTGCTAGCTGGTTACCTCCTTTGAAAAGTTGCAGACCTAGCTCATGGTCTTCCTCTTCATGGCTCAGGACTGCAGGACTCACGTGGGGCCCATACTGATCTTTCCCATGTGTTCCCATAGCAACACCCTGAATATTACCACCAATAACTACACAATATTGACTTCATTCCACTTGACCTCTGCTTCTTGTCTGTATAGTTCATTTTATTTCAACTCTTCCATCTTAAAAAAATATTTTATTTATTTACTTGAGAGAGAGAGTGTGAGAGAGAGAAGAGGCAGATAGAGAGAGAATAGGCACACTAGGGCCTCTAGCCATTGCAAATGAATTCCAGACCCATGTGCCACCTTGTGCATCTGGCTTTATGTGGGTACTGGGGAATTGAACCTGGGTCCTTTGGTTTTGCTGGCAAGCACCTTAGCTGCTAAGCCATCTCTCCCGCCCATCTTTCCATGACCCCCCCTCTGGGGTTTCTTGTACACAAGCTGGCTTCAGACTCTCTATGCACCAGAAAATGACCTTGAATTCCTGATCCTCCTGCACTCACCTCCAGAGGTGGCTACAGGTGTGCACCACAACACCTAGTTGTGTGTGATGCTGTCAATCAAACCCAGGGTTCTATGCCTACTAGGTAAGCACTCTCCCAATTGAGCTATATTCCTAGCCCAACTCTTCAACCTTCTAATTCACTGATCTCCCCACCCTCTCAGTATTCATCCATTCCCCACTTCACTCTCCTGTCTTCATTTTCTACTATGTCCATAGAAAATTCCACAGACCTCATTCCCTTAAAAAGAACCCTCTCTCTCTATTGTATTCACTTGTCAAAACACTAACTCTGGTTACAGCCAATTATCTGTCTTTTTCAGTGAAGGGAAAAAATATGTAAAAATTATGCTGTCTTTTAGTGTATTTGTTAGCTTCAAACTGCAGGGTTTTTTTTTTATTTTATTTTTATTTTTTTTGGTGTTTCAAAGTAGGGTCTCACTCTAGCCCAAGCTAACTCTGTAGACTCAGGGTGGCCTTCTAAGAGCTGAGATTAAAGGGGTGTGTCACCCCACTCAGCTAAATGGTACTTTTTTAAAAAAGCTATCTTTTCTTTTTAAAGTAGAAGGAAGGTTGTTTTTTAAATATATTTTATTTTGTTTATTTATTTATAATCTATTTCTTTATCTATAATGCAAGAAATAATATCCATTTAGGATGTTATTGTGAGGACTGGGGTTAAAAGGGATTAATGGAAGATTCCATATGGAAAGTGCTTTGTGGATCATAAACCAGAAAAGAATATGCCCATCAAGATCCTCAGGCTTTCTTGCTGACTCAGGAATAAACACGCTGGTTTTATTATAAGGGAATCCCAGTACCCTTCATTGAGATTCCAGTTCAGTAGCTCTCTATACACTCTGGGAGTGTATACTTTCAAAATTCCAGGTAAAGGAGACCACCAATCAAACTTAAATTTAGCAAAGGAGCACGTGATGTAGAATTCTTATGCAGCAGGATAGTTAACATTCTGACTGTATTCCACTTGGGAAAGTTGTTGCACTTTTCTGGACCTGTCTACTCGTCTGTATATTGTCGTGTGTAACCTACAAGCCTCTGCAGGTCTGAAGGAAAATCATATTTGGGTGAAGAGGTTTATCTATCCATAGTAATTTTATGTTGCTGTAATGTGGAATAAGTAGACATAGAAATAAACAGAGCTGGGATCGGAAGTGGCAAGTTTCAGGATTATGCCTTTTCTCTCTTGCTACCCGGAACCAGGGAGCTTCCACCCTCAGGAACATGGCTTTACTTGGGCGATCACCTTCAGTTACTCTGCTCATGTTTGACATCTTGGAAAGTGCCTAGAAAAGTTGAAGGCATGCGTGTTGGGAGAGAGAGGGTGTGAACGTCTCCCCGCTAGGGTACCTCTGACCGGCAATTTCCGTTTTCATGTGGAACAGAATCTTCCCCTTCCAAGAAGTGAGGGACCGGGGAGGGAGCCATTAACCTGGAGCCACAGCTGGCAGAGCTGGAGCGCTTCCCATTGTGGGAACTTCCGGGCCTTTCCAGTTTGCGCACGGCCTGGCTAAACCTGCCAATTGTGCTCACGCGCACGCCTGAGTGACAGCCGCGACCATCCAGGGCCCGCCCCGTCGGGCAAGCCCCGCCCACCGGAAGGCGTGCCGTCGCGTCGTTTCCGCGCCGCTCTGCTACGAGTCTCCCGGGCGCTGGTGCTGGTGAACTTTGACCCCAGGAGTGGTAGGCATGCGCCCTCCCCTCGCATGGGGTGCTTTGTTATTCTAGCTGCCGTGGCGGGATCGCTGACGGTTGTCCTAATCCTGCGACTATGGATCGTACTGCGGTCCCAGGACGTTATGCCCCGGGAGTCTCTCGGTCTCTTGATAGTGGCTGGGTCAGGTGAGTACCAGTGGTGACTGTCACTACAAACCCCAGAATCCTCCGCGAAACTCTATGGTCATTCTAGCGCTTTTTGGAGCGCGGCATGCTGGGATTTGTAGTTTCTCATGGGTTACCGGACCCGGTCGGCCCAGTCAGGGAAAAGTGCTGCTGGTTGGCTGAAGTGGCCCAGTCGCCTTGTCATCAAGGCGAGTTAAATAATTGACACGTATCTGTAATTAAGCCTCTCTGTGTATGGCTTTCTAGCAAATAATTAGTGACAGAACGCTGAAGCCTTTTAATAGTAATGTGCAGTTGTCCTGTTTGGCTGCTGTTATTAATCTAGGCATTTTGTGTTTAGCTTAGGAAACACGAGTACTAGATAATAAATGAGGATGCGTTGTTAGGTTTATAAATGTGCTAAGTCCACGAGTATAACAACATTATGGGCAGTCATTAGAACAATATTTTCAAGGTAACAAGTATGAGTAACAGACTGTTTATTATTAGGTAAACAAATCTAAATCCACCAGCTCCTCAGGAACTTATATTTTGCAATATACAATTATTTATTTATTTATTTATTTGCAAGCAGAGAGAGAGAGAGAAAGACTAAGAGAGAGAGAGACTAAGAGAGAGAGAGAGAGAGAGAGAAAGACTAAGAGAGAGAGAGAGAGAGAATGAATCAATCAATCAATGAATGAGAATGGGCACCCCAGGGCCTCCAGCCACTGCAAAGGAACTCCAGGCACACGTGTTACATCGTGCATCTGGCTTAAATGGGCCCTGGGAATTGAAACTTGGTGGTTAGGCTTTGCAGGCAAGTGCCTTAACTGCTGCTGAATCATCTTTCCAGCCCTCAATATACAGTTTTGGCAGTTATATACTCATACAGGGTTTACCTTTTGAAAAATATGTCTTTGTTTAAACCTCAGCGTATACTTAACATAATCTAAAATGGCATCTCATCCCTAACACCAAGACTGTCTGGCATACATATGTATAGTAGCCTATTATTTCTGGGACTATGACAAATAAAACAAAACATAATTAAACCAAGCACTGCAGAAAATGATGCAATCAATAGACGCAGTAAACTGGATGTATGAGGCTGCTGCCTCTGCGACAGGGCATACTGTTTTATAGTTCACTTTTGTAAATAGAACACTCTAAAATAATAATAAAAAGTAAGCACATAAATCAGTAACATTGTGTATATTATCATTATCAAATTTTATGTCCTGCATGTAATTGTATGTACAGTACTTTTATATTGATAGTGCAGTAGGTTTGTTTATATCAGCATCACAACAAACGTGAGTATTATCTTGGGCTGCTATATTATGATGGCTGTGTTGTCACTAGGCAATAAGAATTGTTCAGTTCCTCTTTAATCCCATGTGACCATGTCATATATACTATTAGTGACCAAAACATCTTTATGTAGTGAATGATTACACACATACACACACACACAAACTGAGAGAGAAAAAAAAAAACAAACATTTATAAGTGCTAGGAGATTGACCAGCCACAAGAGGCTTTGGCATGTCTGTTCTTTCCCACCTCTTAAATAAATAAAGAAAATTTAAAACAGATCGAAACTTCATTTAGAAGGGGAGTCCTCCCTCATTCGGCTCATTCACTTGAAGTCAAGAGTCTTCAGGCATCCTACAGATCTGGGCTGGAGAGATACTAGTGGGTAAGAGTGCCTCCTGCTGACCAAAATAAGCATGCCTGGATTCACGAGACTCCATCTGAAGGAAACAAGAGGGAGAGTGTGGTACAGTGGGACACCTGTCATTCTCCTCTGCCCTCTGCATGTGGGCCCATGGGGCACACACATCTGTCTACACATTCATGAATACACCACACACACTACACACACACTATACCATATATACTACATACATGCATTAAAAAAAAAAACATGTAGAGCAAACCTGGTATGATTGGGCGAACTTGTAAATTACTAAATCAAAAGGCTCAGGCTGAAGGCTTACAAGTTCAAGACGACTTTGAGCCACCTACAAACTTTGCTTCAAAGACCAAAAAAGGAGGGAGTTAGAGATAGATGATTCATAGATGATAGATGGATAAAAGACTCTGACCTCACCTCCTCTCATCACCGTTACCCTTCAGACCTCATCTCCTGCTCTTTTCCCTTAGTCGGTCTACTCTTATCACTCTGGTCTCTTCGGCTGACAATTCCTTAAAAAACCCAACCTTTCTTCCCAGGTGCATATAATTTACTATACAATCTATTTATTTATTTTTTATTTTCTTTGTCTTTTGAGGTAAGGTCTCACTCTAGCCCATGCTGACCTGGAATTCACAATGAAGTCTCAGGATGGCCTCAAACTCATGATGATCCTCCTACCTCTGCCTCCTGAGTGCTGAGATTAAAGGTGTCCACCACCACACTCAGCCTATATATTTATTTTTCCTTTTATATTCCCTCATCCATACTACTCCAGAAAGCTAGCACCATGAGGGCAAGGATTTTTTGTTCATTTTGTTACTGCTATACCTCCAGTACCTTCAAAGTAGTACTTTTTTGTATTGTTAGCCTAATGAGTTAGATATTGAATCTAAAATTTACCTAAGAAAAATATACTGTGTATTACAGGAAAAAGTAATTGTTTTCTGAATGTAAGTGGTCAGTAATATTTTGTGGTATCTGTTAGTTAATCTCAATTGTCAATTTTTTAATTTAGTTATTTTTAGTTTTATTTATTTGTGTGTGTGTGTGAGAGAGAGAGAGAGAGAGAGGTGTGTAATGGACACACCAGGACCTCCAGCCACACTGCAAATGAACTCTAGATGCATATACCACCCTGTGCATCTGGCTTACATGAGTCCTGGGAAATCAAACCTGGGATCTTTGGCTTTGTAGGCAAGTGCCTTAACTACTAAGCCATCTCTCCAGCCCTATTTTGTTTTTTCAAGGTAGGGTCTCACTCTAGCTCAGGCTGACCTGGAACACACTGAAATCTCAGGCTGACCTTGAACTCACAGTGATACTCCTATCTCTGCCTCCCAAGTGCTGGGATTAAAGGTGTACCCACCACACCTGGCTTCAATTGTCAATTTGATTGGCTCTAGAATTATCTAAGAAACAAGTGTCTAGACATGTCTGTGGGGGAATTTCTAGATTAGGTTAATTTAGGTGGAAAGACACATCCTAGGTCTAGGTAGCACCATCAAATGGGCTAGGATCTTAGACTGAACAAAAAGGAGCAATTGAGCTCAGTACCATCATTCATCTTTCTCTCCTTCCTGACTGCACATGCAATGTGACCAGCTGCCTTAAGATTTTGCTGCCAGGTCTCCTGCAACAACAAGACAAACCCTCCTTCATGTCGCTGCTTGTGAGTTACTTCGTCACAGCAATGAGAAAAGGAAAAGTAGAGAATTGGTTCCAAGAAGTGGGGCTACTACTGTGGTAAACCCGACCATATGGTTCATGGTTCATAGGTCTGTAGAACTTGTTTGTAGGAGGAATGTGGAGAAGTTTGGAACTTTGGGCTAGAAAAGCCCTAGAATGCCATTTGCAGAGCTTATTGGGCCATTCTGATGAGAATTTGGAAGAACCGAATGCTAAGAGAAATGTGGACAGTGGAGGCATAGCTCATGAAGTTTCAGATGGGAACTAGGATTATATCAGGAACACAGCTCAAGACCATTCATGTGATATTCTGGCAGAGAATCTGGTTGCACTCTGCCCGTGTCTTGAGAACTTGGGTGAGGCTGATCCAGTGGAATGGAGTAATGTGTCTTATGGAGGAACTTTCAAGACATAATAGCATTCAAGCTGTATCATAGGTACTGCTCACTGCTCTTATCTAGTAAGAGAAGGCAAGTGTAGAAAAAAGATGAAAAGTAGAGAGTCCAGTAAGAAAAGTAAAATGATCAAATTTAAATGCGCACCCTGAGACTACATAGTGAATTCCAGGTTAGCCTGGGCTAGGCTAGAGTGAGCAGAGTGAGACCAACCTCAAAAAACCAAAAAAAAAAAAAAAAAAAAAAAAGAAAGAAAGAAAGAAAAAGAAAGAAAGAAAGAAAAAGAAAAAAACACTTAAACATGCAAAGCAGATTCAAAAGCAGCTGCAATGGTAATCAACAGAGTCAGCACCACTAAGGAGAAACCTAGTGCTCTACACTGGGACATTGAGAAAGATGCCCTGAGGACCAGATCCCATCCATCGAAGACTTCATCTTACAAAAATCTAAATATACTGGAAAGGAGAGAGCCCATACCACTTAAGGGGTTCCATGGCCAAAACATCTGCCAGGAGAAGTGTTACCTCAGGGTCAGCTTTGAAAGCACAAAGAGGCAGATGCTACTGTGGTGCAAGGAAGCCCAGCTACATCTCAGGTTGGCAACAGAACTTGACAGCATTGTGCACACGGTACTAGTCTTACAGATATGAAAGATGCGGGATTGAGGGAGTCTTGGAGTCTTTCACCATGGTTTCAGAGAGCCACTGATGCCGGGGAATATGTGACAGGTCAGAGTCCCTGCAAGGAGGCCCTGAGAGGTCACTGCATGAAGCTGTGAAGGTGAAGACTAAGTTGTATAGAGATTCCAGGATGTTGAAGATGCCAATATCATAGGGCATCTTTCAAGGAAAGCCCAAGGGTAGCTGGCCCAAGGGAGAGACTGTGTGTGCTGTGGACAGCAGTGCTTGTGGTGTGGGGCTATCCAAGCCCTTTGGAGCCCAGAAAAATCTGTTATGAACTCCAGATGCTAGGAATGGCATTGAAGAATTTGGTGTTTGCCCTGCTGGGTTTTCGCCTTATTTTGGCCCAGTGTTTCCTTTCTGTGTTCCCAGAACGTGCTTACTTTGTGACCTTTTATACTGGAAGCAGTATAAGAGCAGTAACTTGTCTAGCAATTTTGTAGGGTCTCTCGGTTAAGCCAGTTACTTTGAATTTTGCTTTGAGTTTGAACTTTTGAACAGTGTTGGGACTTTTAATAGGGGAACACTGGATGCTGTGCTGAGAATAGCTTTCAGGAGAAGTGAAAGGGGAGGGAGAGGAATTGAAGAAGCTATGCTTGTCATCCACTTGAGCAATAATCCTGGCTTGGAGCACGATGGTTGTAAGAGAGGTTGTAAGAAGTGATTGGATGCTGGATGGGTTTTAAGGTCTAACTAAAGAGCTTATTCCCCAAATATATGTTTATTTTAGTTTTATTTATTTATTTATTTATTTATTTATTTATTTATTTATGAAGAATCAGAGAGAGAGAGAGAGAGAGAGACAGACAGACAGACAGACAGACAGAGAGAATGGGTGCACCAGAGTCTCCAGACACTGCAAATGAACTCCAGACGCATGTACCACCTTGTGCATATGGCTTACATGGGTCCTGGGGAATTGGACCTGGGTCCTTTGGCTTTGCAGGCAAACACCTTAACTGCTAAGCCATCCCTCCAGCCTCAAAAAATATTTTTAAAAAATATTTATTTGAGAGAATGAGAGAGAAAGGGGGTCGGGGTAGAGAGAGAGTGTATGAGTTAGCAAGGGCCCTTTGTCACTGCAAATGATCTCCAGATACATGCACCACTTTGTGCATATGGCTTTACATGGGTACTGGGGAATCAAACCTGGGCCAGCATGCTGTGCAAGCAAGTGCCTTTAACTGCTGAGCCATTTCCCCAGCACCCCCAAATATATCCCAATAAAGGAGTTAAGATGAATTATTAGTAAAGGCATCTGTCATTTTATTAACTTTATTCAGTTACCTGGGTAAATTTTCAATGAATGTATTCAGTGAAGATTTCCTTAAAGGATTAAAAAAAAAGAAGAAGCTGTTAAAGAAGGTATAATGAAGTTTCTATTACTGTGAATAATCTGTTTCAAACTTAATTGTTCCAGCTGTGAAAACAAGTACCTACTTTGTAAACCACAACCCTTTTTCAAGGCTAAAAATAAAAATAAGTATAAACCAGATGTGTAAATTATATGTTCCATTCAGAAGATGAATGACAAGTTATAACGTTAATGTGTGACTCTAGTTCCTGAAATTCACACTAAATCTATGCCACATTTTTTCTATATATAATTTTTTCCAGAAACTGGAAAAAAAAAAAGTTCTTCCTTTCTATTATTAAAAACATGTGTTAAAGCTGGGCATGGTGGCACATGCTTTTAA
This sequence comes from Orientallactaga sibirica, assembly GCA_036365145.1. Lineage (NCBI taxonomy): Eukaryota > Metazoa > Chordata > Mammalia > Rodentia > Dipodidae > Orientallactaga > Orientallactaga sibirica. The sequence continues at coordinate 7,330,679 of JAEOAD010000027.1, forward strand.
TCCCAGGACTCAGGAGGTAGAGGTAGGAGAATCCCCAAGAGTTTGAGGCCACCCTGAGATTACATAGTGAATTCCAGGTCATTCTGAGCTAGTGAGACCCTACCTTGAAAAAAAAACTTAAAAGGAAACTCATTTTGTTTTTATTTTTTAAAGTATTCTATTTATTTGTAAGCAGAGAGAGAGAGAAAGAAAAGAAAAAGAAAAGAAAATGAGTATGGGCATGCCAGGGCCTTCAGTCACTGCAAATGAACTCTAGATACATGTGCCACCTTGTACATTGGATTTATATGGGTACTGGGTAATCAAACCCAGGTTGCTAGGCTTTCCAGGCAAGTTCTTTAACTGCTGGGCCATCTCTCCAGCCTGGTTATCTTTTTATGTGTTCATATATTATTAAATTAGGGAGTTGGGAATTGGGGGAGCCATTTCTAGGTAGGGGGAATAGTATCACCAAAAGCAAGGGGGTTGTACTGTATATGAGGTAGGAATTCCAGGTCAGCCTGAGCTAGAGTGAGACCCTACCTCAAAAACAAAAACAAAAACAAAAACAAAAAAAAAGAGAAAGAAAGAAAGAAAGAAAGAAAGAAAGAAAGAAAAGAAAGAAAGAAAACAAACACAAATAAGAATGCAGAGAATGAAGAAGACATCAACATGGCTGAATCACAGAGCCTGTGAAATAAAACTAAACTAAACTAGACATAACTTGGTTCCTTTATAAGGAATTGACTATTTACTGTTTTACTTAAATGAATTCTGGTGGAATGTTCTTCCATTGTGGTGGTGATGGTGATGGTAGTTTGCAAGAAGAAAACATATAGTTTTCTTTATAGAAAACATGGGTCGGTCTCCATAAGCCATAGGTTCTGATCTTTGGCTCTAAAATACTAAAAGAAATTGCCTCTCTAATAAACATGTATGCTTTTCATTGTTCTCTGAACAATACAGTATAATAATTTTTAGTATATTAATTTTTAAACTAGCATTTACATTGCATTAGGTATTATAGGAGGAAGTGTATAGGTTATATGTAAAAACTATATCTTTTTTTTTCTTTTTTTTTTTTTAAGGTAGGGTCTTTCTCTAGCCCAGGATAACCTAGAATTCCCCATGTAGTCTCAGGCTGGCCTTGAGTTCACTATGATCGTCCTATGTTGGCCTCCCCAATGCTAGGATTAAAGGTGTTTTCCAATCTCTGGGAGAAAGAGAGAGAGAGACAGGGAGAGGAAGAATGAATGGGGGTGCCAGGGCCTCTAGCTGTTACAAATGAACTATAGACACATGTGCCACTTTGTGCATCTGTCTGGCTTTATGTGGGTACTGGGAAATCAAACGTGGGTCATTAGGCTTTGCAGGCTAATGCCTTAACCGCTGAACCATCTCTCTAGCCCAACTATACCATTTTTTAACCTTGTTATTTTTTTATTGACAGCTTCCATAATTATAGACAATAAACCATGGTAATTCCCTTCCCCTTTCACTTTCCCTTCACAACTCCACTCTCCATCATATCCCCTTCTCAATCAGTCTCTGTTATTTTGATGTCATCATCTTTTCCTCCTATTATGAGGGACTTGTGTAGGTAATGCCAAGCACTCCAAGGTTATGGATATACTGGTCATTTTGTGTTTGGAAGAGTACATTATAAGCAGTCCTACTCTTCCTCTGGTTCTTACATTCTTTCTGCAGACTCTTCTGCAGTGGACCCTGAGCCTTGGAAGGTGACATAGAGATGGTTCAGTGCTGAGCACTCCTCTGTCACTTCATCGCAGGACTATGATGCCTTTTGAGTCATCTCAGTGGTCATTGCCATCTGAAAAGAGAAGCTTCTCTAAACAATATATGGGTTTGAACATTAAGAGAAGTGCTTATCAGACAGTTTGGTGAGCATAGTATATGCATTTTAGTTAAGGTGCCAGGTGTATAGCTCTTATACTCTTAAGAGAAACAGCAGAAGTGACCCAAGGTATTGAGTTTGCCTGCTATTCAAGTATTCTAGTAGTCTGGGTGTAGCAATTTACTGGCAAAATCTAAAATTCAAGTGAGCAATATACACATTCAATCAAAACCTGCACAGAATATTTATGCAAGAGTAGGGATTAAAACAAACAGATAAACGAAGGCCCTATACAGGAAATATCAAAGGCAACAATAGTCAACACTAAAATACAGCTTGTTTGAGAATGGTAAAGCCAACCATGAATACAGCAATCAAATTTAACACATAACGTGCCCTGGCATGGAAACGGAGATTAGCACTTCCAGTGCAGCCCTATGTACCTGGTTTTGAGTAAGTAGGCCCTGTTACCTTTTGGGGTGGCTTCCAGTCTCACCAATGCTGCGTGCCCATCTCGGTCCTTCTCTGTTGCGCTGTGGACTGTTATGCTGGATCTGGTGTTCTGATCAGCTGTGCGGGATGCCGTGCAGCCGGGGAGGGGGTTGTGGATCAGTTCTACAGTGGTTCATGGGGAATGCTAGGCTGTGCAGGAAGCATGGGGTTGTACCAGAGCTGCTCAGCTGGTCCCATTTGTATTCTCCAGCAGCTGCTCAGCTGGTCCCTGCTGTCTTACCCTTCAGGTTTCTTGACTTTGCTAGGAGGCTGATGTGAGTAGAAAATCTCTTCACCTAGTTTCTGTTCCTATAGCTCTGCACTGACTGGGCATGTGTGTGGATTGGGGCCACCGGGGCCTAGGCGGGGTTCTGGCTGATTTCCTCCTTTCTAAAAGATCTGAGTCCCTCCTGCTTCTCTTCTGTGCTTGGTAATAACTTATATACCTTCCCTTTTCAGTAGATGAGTGTATTTTGCTGTTTTTCTGCTTATTTACCTCCCTAGGCTGCTGAGCCGTGGCCACTATGCTGCCATCTTACCCAGAAGTCCCTATACCATTTAAAACAAAGGAGTTACCTGCAGGTTTTGATTTTTTGAGGTGCCCAGAAACCAATGCCCTACAGGTACTGATTTTAAAATATTTTTAAAAATATTTTATTTATTTACTTATTTTGAAAGAGAGAGAGAGAGAGAGGAGAGAGAGGCAGATAGAAAGAGAATGGGTGCACTAGGGCCTCCAGCCACTGCAAATGAACTCCAGACACATACGTCACCTTGTGTATCTGGCTTATGTGGGTACTGGGAAATCGAACCTGGGTCCTTAGGCTTCATAGGCAAGTGCCTTAACTGTTAAGCCATCTCTCCAGCCCTGATTTTTAAATTCTTGATTTTGAATCTAAAGTACTAACATTTTGGGGAGTGTATAATTCCAAAAGTTGAATATAGGGTTTTTTTTTTGTTTGTTTGTTTGTTTGTTTTTGTTTTTTGAGGTAGGGTTCCCTCTAGCCCAGGCTGACCTGGAATTTACTATATAGTCTCAGGCTGGCCTCAAACCCACGATGATTCTCCTACCCCTGCCTCATGAGTTCTGGGATTAAAGGTGTGCACCATCATACTTGGCGAACATAGACTTTTGAAGCTGATAAATTTGAAACATATTGTGTGCTGAAAGCTGTTAGGAGCTGAGGTTGAAGTGGCAAACAGACTGCCTTCAGTGCCCATGCTACAGAAGGCTCATCCTGTTCTCCTTTCTTTCTATAGCCTTGAAAGTGCCTCAGATCTTGCCATCCTATGTCCCAACAATACCATCCCTGCCCAGTGGCCTCACTATCTCTTATCTTTGCTGTTCAAGGCATCATAGCCTTCCCCAGGGATCATCCCTACTCTTGGATATTAGTTTTTCTTGCTGTCTTGCATCCTTTTAATTTCTTTATATGTGTGTCCTGCCCTTTCCCCACTGGCTTTATTTATCTTATGCTTCTGTGTGTTTTCCTTAGTGCCCATTGCTAGTGCTAACTTAAGTTTTCTTCATTATCTTCTCCAATATAAAAGTAGTATTTATGCAAGGGCACAGATACTTGCTCTCAGATGTTCTAGTGTCTTTTGAGAACTATACAGTTACAGTGGTTCTCCACCCTTGAAAGCATGACATTGGTGTAACGTGCTAAAATGGACATATCTCTTGTGAGTTCCTTAATCCTGGGCCTTCTGTTGTTTGTTCCAGGTGGGCATACCACTGAGATCCTGAGGCTGGTTGGGAGTCTATCCAGTGCTTACTCACCTAGACATTATATCATTGCTGACACTGACACAATGAGTGCCAATAAAATTAATTCTTTTGAACTTTCTCGAGAGGATAGAGACTCTAGCGCCATGGTAAGTGATCATGTCATTTCACTTCTTTTTTTTTGGGGGGGGGGATTGTGTGTGCATGTATGTGAGGAGCACATGTGGGTGGGTGCCTATGTGTGAGTGTATAGGCTGGAGGTTGTTGTCAGGTGTCTTTCTCTATTACTCTCCGCCTTATGTACTGAGGTAGGGTCTCTTATTTGAACCGAGAGCTCACTGATTTGGCTAGATTAGCTAGCCAGCTTGTCTTGGGGGTCCACTATCTCTGCCTACCAAATGCTGGGATTGCAGGCAGGCCTCAAAGCCTGCCTAGTGGGTACTAAGGATCCAAACGCAAGTCTTCATTCACACTTGCACAGAAAGTACTTTATCTACTAAGCCATCCCCCCAACTTGTAAGTGATCATTTCTAAAAGTTACAAGTTGTACATTGAGTTTAATTATCTCTGAAAAGAATTTCATGTTTTTCCAATAGGAATTAACATGTTCTTTTGATGAAATACATGTCCTTTGAAACAATAGGAATTTCTTTAAATTGAATCTTCAAATTACAAATATTCTCTTTTAATAGGAGAAGGAAGAAAAGAAGGAGAGAGGAGAAAGAGAGAGTGAGAATGGGCACTCCAGGGCCTCTTGCTACTGCAAACAAACTCCAGGTGCACACGCTGCTTTGTGCATCTGGCTTTAGGTGGATGCTGGGGACTCAAACCCAGGCCATTAGGCTTTTCAAGCACACTCCTTCAACCACTGAGCCATCTCTCCAGTCCTATAAATATTCTCTTTGTGTGCTTCTCATTGTTAAAGCACTTTGTCAGTGTATTCCATTTATTGATAATTTGATTTATGTGTGTCTTCACTCTTCAAATCGCATTTGTGTCTGTTTTTATCATTATTTGTCTATCCTGTGTTGTTGACTTCATTTTCACATTTTAGTGCAAATTTAGTAGTTTTCCCTTTTTTTTTTTTGGTTTTTTGAGGTAGGATCTCACTCTGGTCCAGGCTGACCTAGAATTAGCTATGTAGTCTCAGGGTGGCCTCGAACTCATGGCAGTCCTCCTACCTCTGCCCCCTAAGTGCTAGGATTAAAGGCATACACCACCACACCTGACAGTAGTTTTCCTTTTTAATGAAACCTCTTCTTTATTGCAAAGGGAAGCTAGAGCTGTGCTTAGTGGAGATTGTCACCTTCCATCTTTGCTGTGGAAATTGTCCAGGCCTAGGCCTGCACCAGGAAGTTCACAAGTGGATACCTGATGTAAGTCAAGTCCATCATAGTCTCTCATAGACTTTTCCCACTTTGAGACCTTGAGCCTGGAGTCCTTCTCTGTTCAGGGACAAGCTATGTTGAAGAGAATTTAGAATGCGCTAGCAGTCATGTGGATAAAGAGAATGTCCAGGTAGAAAATGAAGATGATACACAAGAGGACTGAGAAGGAAGGTGGTGAGTGAGTCCTCCTGACAGTGGCTCCAGGGATTCTGCTACATTAATGTTGGTCCCTGCCTGGTGGTTCTTCTCTTCCTTAGAAATAAAGATCCACCAACAGAGCTCTTGCCCTACTCCCCTTATTTCCACCTCCCACCACACACTTACGCATACTCACATTCATTTATTTAGTTGCAAGCAGAGAGACACACAGAGAGAGAGAGAGAGAGAGGGAGAGAGAGAGAGAGGGAAGTGAAGAAAAGAGAGGGAAAGAGATAAAGAGGGAGGGAGAATGAGCATGTCAGGACCTCTAGCCACTGACTGCAAACAAACTCCAGGTACGTGCACCTCTCTGTGCATCTGGCTTACATGAGTACTGGGGAATGGAGTCAGATCATTAGGCTGTGGCAAGCACGTGCCTTAACCACTGAACCATCTCTCCAGTCCCATACTTACATTTAAAAAATATTTCTTTGGTTGAGTTTTAGTCATGTGTAAATGTGTTCCCTAACTATTGCACTGTTTCAATATATTCTTGCTAAATCCACATCAAACAAGATCACAAGATGAATCTGCATGCTTTCCCTAGGCTACGGGAAAATGCATGGCACTGTTTCTGTGTGAGAGACCAGCCAAGATGATTCTGTTTCTGCTTCAAGGATCAATTCTGCATTAATTCCTCCGAACTGCTATCACAATACCAAAATACCATGAATTGGGTGGCTTAAACAGAAATGCATTCTCTTGGCGTTGGAGGCTAGAAGTCTGAAATCAAGGTGTCTTGAGGACAAGCTTCCCCTGAAGGCTCCAGGGAAGAATCTGCCCTTGTCTCTTCCTGGCTTCGAGTGGTTGCCAGCCGTCCTTGGCATCCCGTAGCTTGCTGCTGAAGCACTCTGATGGCTGCTTCCATAACCACATAGCCTGTTCTGTCTTGATACGCCTCTCCTGTGAGGACATCAGTCATTGAATTTCAGGAACATTCTAATCCACAGTGACCTCATCCTTCCTTTATAATACTCTGTAAGGACGCTATTTCCAAATGAGGTCACATTCACAGGTCCCAGAGAGACATCAATTTTGAGAGGACACCATTCAGTGCAACTTTGTTCATAGATCTGATTCAGGAAAGTCTACATTGGAAAATCCAACACACTTAAAATTATTGAGCCTGCTAGCAATCAGCCACTTCAGTGACTATGAGACAGACTAAAAGGTCCTTGTTTCACTAATAATCAGGGCCACACCAGATGTGTCACCTACTTACATTTCTCCCAAGCCTCTGCTTCCCTTGCATAGTCACGCTGCCTCTTTTGTTTATTCTTTTCCAGTTCAAAACCTCATTGAGAAAAGTAGGCTTGGTAATTCTCATTCAAGAAATGAGCTTAAAATGTCATTTAATCTCTTATTTTAGTCTGTACCTTTCAATTAACAGAGGCTTTGAAGAAGTTATGATGAGTCTTTTCACACAAGAATGTAAATTATCATAATTTTTATCAGTGCTTAAAAAATACTTAGGAATATGGGCTGGAGAGATGGCTTAGTGGTTAAACGCTTGCCTGTGAAGCCTAAGGATCCCGGTTCGAGGCTCGATTCTCCAGGACCCACGTAAGCCAGATGCATAAGAGGGCACATGCATGTGGAGTTCGTTTGCAGTGGCTAGAGGCCCTGGCGCGCCCATTCTCTCCCTCTCTCTCTCTCTCTCTCTCTCTCTGTGCCTATTTCTGTATCTCTCTCTCTCAAATAAATAAATAAATAAATAAATAAATAAATAAATAAATAAATAAAAAATTTAAAAAATACTTAGGAATAGATAAAAATATTCACCAAATTCTGACTTTTAAAGAAAATAAGGAGCAGATCAATTATCTTTTATTTTCTTTAATTATTTATATATCTATATTTCCTAAATAGGTATGTATATTTTTAAATATTTATTTGACAGAGAGAGAGTATGAGTATGCCAGGGCTTCTTGCCACTGCAAACGAGCTACAGATGTATGTGCTACTTTGTATATCTGGCTTTGCATGGGTACTAGGGTATTGAACCTAGGCCAGCTGGCTTTGAGCCATTTATCCAGCCCTATTAGTGTATATGTTCTTTCATGAGGTTACATCCACTTTGGAGGCTCTAGTTTTATATTGAATGTGTATTGATTATGATATCTAGGTCTGTCACCATACGTGTCACCATACTTACTGTGTAATTTCATGACATTGAGAAGATTGCCATGTACTTGATGTAGATGACAACAATGTTGAACTCAGTAAGTTGTACTTGATTCACATTGACCAGAAAACCAAAGTTTTGGATTTTTCAAGTGCCATCACTTTTTATTATCAGAGTACTAACAGTATGGACTGAGCATGTGTGACAACTTTCTTCTGTTACTTAGTTTCTAGCAGGGGCAATATAATCACTGTTAGAGGAAAAATTCTGTCCCATTCTGAAGGAATTCCTATTCATGACTCTGACTCCAGAAAGCGATGTAGAAACGAGCTGTCAAGGATGAAGCCTGTTGTCTTTTGTGCTGGCCATTCCTGTCATACTCTGTGTGTGTGTGTGCTGGCCATTCCTGTCATACTCTGTGTGTGGGGGTGCATGCTCATGCTCACGCATGTGGCAGTGTGTGTGTGCTGGCCATTCCTGTCATACTCTGTGTGTGTGTGTGCTGGCCATTCCTGTCATACTCTGTGTGTGTGTATGCTGGCCATTCCTGTCATACTGTGTGTGGGGGGGTGCGTGCTCACGCTCACACATGTGGCAGTGTGTGTGTGCTGGCCATTTCTGTCATACTCTGTGTGTGTGGGTGCGTGCTCACGCTCACGCATATGGCAGTGTGTGTGTGCTGGCCATTCCTGTACTACTCTGTGTGTGTGTGGGTGCATGCTCACGCTCACGCATGTGGCAGTGTGTGTGTGCTGGCCATTCCTGCCATACTGAATGTGTGTGTGTGTGTGTGTATGTTAATATTTGGATAAGCACAGCTGGGAAGAGACAGAGACACTTTCCCATCAAGCCATGCTAAAGGGAAAGTTCTACCTACTGGCCTGTTCCTGTGCCATAACTTGGGGACTGCTGCTTAGTTATAGCTCCTGATGGCCATATTGGGATAACCCATCTCACTCAGGATACTGAATAATCTAGACCTACGTTGTTACATATAATAGCCATCTGACACATGCATGCTTTAATTTAAATTCATAAAATCAAAAGAAATTTAAAACATGGTCCCTTGTTTACTAGCCACATTTCTGCTACACAGTAGCCATGCAAGGCTCACAGTCACCATATTAGACAGGATACAGAAGAACATACTCATGGCAGAAATTTGTATCAGATGACACTGATCTTGACACTCAGTTCTAAGCTGAAAACAAAACATGATCGTGCATTATGAAGAGAATCAAAAGCCGGGCATGGTGGCGGATGCCTTTAATCCCAGCACTTGGGAGGCAGAGGTACGTGGATCATTGTGAGTTTGACACTACCCTGGGACTACATAGTGAATTCCAGGTCAGCCTGGGCTAGAGAGTGAGATCCTACGTTGAAAAACAAAAACAAAAACAAAAGAAAGAAAGAGGGGGGAGAGAGAGAGAGAGAGAGGGAGAGAGAGAATCAAGAGTCCAAAGCCAAAGGTATCTGCCAAAAGTTAATTTAAAAACAAAACTATTATTATTGAAATTCAGATTGTATTCCATTAATGAACAGCAAGAATAGTCTGCTTTGCAAAGAAGCAATATCAAAACAAGAAGGATTTCTTTTTATTTATTTTGTTTTATTTATTTGAGAGAGAGAGAGAGGAAGGATGGGTGCACCAGGGCTTCAGCCACTGCAAACGAACTCCACATGCATTGTGCACTTGTGTCACTGTGCATCTGGCTACATGGTACCTGGAGATTCAAACATGAGTTCTTAGGCTTTGCAGGCAAGCGCCTTGACTGCTAAGCCATATCTCCAGCTCATGAAGGATTTCTTATTGTGGAACTATGTTTTTGTTTTTTTTTCCAGGCAGGTCTTGCGTATAGACAAGGCTGGGGTTATAGTCAGGTACCACCACACCCACTTCTCTCTTGTTTTTTTTTTCTTTTTTCATTTTTGTTTTACTTCTTCTTCTTTTTTTTTTTTTTTTTTTTTTTTTTTTTTTTTTTGAGGTAGGGTCTCACTCTAGCCCAGGCTGACCTGGAATTCACTCTGTATTCTCAGGGTGGCCTTGAACTCACGGTAATCCTCCTACCTCTGCCTCCGAAGTGCTGGGATTAAAGGTGTGAGCCACCACGGCCTGGCTCCTCTCTTGTTTTTATGTTGCTCAAATTATTATTGTTTCTTTATATAGAGAGTGCTTATTGTGATTCATTCTTTTGTAGTGATTTTTATTACCCTTATACTTTATTCCTTTCAGAAATATATCTTATAGACTTCATGAGAAGTCTATAAGCAATAAATTATTTCCATGGTTTTTTTCTGTTTATGTCTTGGTTTTGTCCTGTATGTTTTTTAAAAGTTATTTATTTATTTATTTGTTTATTTGAGAGAGAGAGAGAGAAAGAATGGGCATGCCAGGGTCTTCAGCCTGTGCAAATGAATTCCAGACACATATGCATCACCTTGTGCATTTGGTTTACGTGGGTCCTGGGGAATCGAACCTAGGTCCTTTGGCTTTGCAGGTAGGCTCTTTAACTGCTAAGCCATCTCTCCAGCCCTGTCCTTTACATTTTATTGTGTCCTGCATTTCTCAGTTGAATTTCTTCCTTATGTATGCTATGAACGTAGCATACATTCACTTTGAAAACATTACTTGTTGAATACTTACTGTACAGCAGTAAGTAAAGCTCAGAGAAGCCTCTGCCCTCTGGTGTCTACATTCTTAAGGGGGACAACAAACAAGATAATTGAGCAAAATTTGCAATGTGTTAGTGAAAATGTACTATGAAGAAAAGGGAAGCAAAGAAAGGAAGCAGGGAGAAGGACAAGAAGCTGCAGTTTCAGGACAATGAGCAGAGACGGTAGTGCTTGAGTAGAACCCTAAGGGAGCTGAGCTATTAGGACCTGTGGAGAGAAGTCTTAGAAAGGAAGCCATACCTTCAGAGCAGGCTGAGGGGTGGCACAGTGCCGAGAATGTTGCGAAAGAGCAAGACGTCATTGTGGTGGAAGCAAAGGAAATGAGCAGAGCTGGGTAGGATCCAAGGTCATGAGTGAGTGTAAGGACGTTGGGGTCAGACCTTTCAAACCTTGAATTCCATTGTTAGGATTAACATTTTTCCTACTTAGAGATTTCGAGCCAGTAGATTTTCAGTAGAAGAGTGACATGACCTGATGTATTTCAACAGGATTGCTTTGGCTGCTGAGTATATTAAAAGGAAGAAGGCAGAAGCAAGGAGGTGTTTAGAGGCCAGGGCAGTGATCCAAAGGAGGCATCGAGATGCCTTGGAGACCAACCAGCAACAGTGCCCTCTGTTGGAAGCAGTCAGAGTCTAGTTCTATCTTGAAGGTAGAGCTAATAGGATTAGCTGGCAGGATAGGATTTGTTGTGTGTGAGAAGGAAGAGAAGGAGAAGATGACACCCATGCTTTGAGCAGCAGCACTGGCAGCATGGTGTGTCCTTATATCTCCCCAGGAAAAGTGCACACATCACTCGGCACCGGCTGAGTTTTAGGGGACGAAAAACTAGGTCCAGGGCATTGTAACTTTCAAATATAGGGGAGCTGGTAGTATCAAAATGTCAGCTATGGATTTATTGTTCTTTTGTAGGTCTCTCTTCCAGAACCTTTAGGGGCAATGTGGCCCCAGCTCTGGGTCTCTGGATCTCTAACCCCTTTTCATTTTTTCCTCTTGTTTTGGGGAAGTAGGCATTTCTTTTTTCTTTCTCAGTTCAAGTAAAATTATATGTGTGTGAGAGAGAGGGGGGGGAAGGGAGAGAAAGAAAGTATATGTGTGTGTGCATGTTTGCATATGTGTGGCACATGTGTGTGCAGGTGCTCGTGTATGTGTGCGTGGAAGCCAGAGGTTGATGGTGGGTATCCCCCTCAGTTGCTCTCTGCCTTTGTGTTTAGTTTTTTGAGGTTCTCGCTCTAGCCCAGGCTGACCTGGAATTTACTATGTAGTCTCAGGGTGGTCTCGAACTCACAGTGATCCTGCCTCTACCTCCCAAGTATTGGGATTAAAGAAAGGCATGTGCTACCATGCCCAGCTCCACCTTATCTGTCACTGGATCTAGAGTTCACTGGTTGGGCTAGCTAGCCTGAAAGCCCTTGGGATCCACCTGTTTCTGCCTCTACAGTGCTAGAATTGCAGGCAAGTGCCCTGATGCCTGGGACTCCAAACTCAGATCCTCATGCTTGCATGGCAGGCCTTTTTCTTACTGAGCATCTCCTCAGTCCCTAAAATAATATTTTGTTATATTCATTGCAGCATTTTAATCTATTTATTGAAAGGTTTTACCATTCTGTCAGAAACAAAGTCAAAGTCAGGTTCTAATTAAAGTGAGGGATTTTAACTTTTTAAAATATTTATTCATTTGCAAGCAGAGAGAGACAGAGACAGAGACAGAGACAGAATGGGCATGCCAGTGCGTCTTGTTGCAAACTAACTCTAGATGCATGGTGCACCACTTTGTGTACCTGGCTTTACATGGGGACTGGGGAAGTAACCCTCGGCCATGGGGCTTTGCAAGCAAGTGCTTTAACCCTTCAGCCATATTTCCAGCCTTAAAGTCAAGGTTTTTAAGTTTTCAAGGTAAATTCTCTCTCTAGCCCAAGTTGACCTGGAATTCACAATATATTCGCAAGCTGGCCTCAAACTCACAGCGGTCCTCCTACCTCTGCCTCCAGAGTGCTGAGATTAAGGGTGTGTGCCCCACGTGCACTAGCGTCAGGGTTTTGATGTGTGATCCCTGTGGATTCCCATCCAGCACCATTGGTTTAAATGACACTCCACCCTGCGTTAGTTTTCCTCACTTTTTTTTTTTTAATGTAACCTTGCCAACTGCTGTTTCCTTGCTATTGGTAAATACTCTTGTGGCTAAAGGTCTTGAACTATCTCTTTGTAATTTAAATTTTCAGGCTTCTTAAGTGAACCAGAAAACGTGTACCATTTAAAGCATCAGCAGTAGCTGCACCGTGTGCCCGGGCAGCTCATCCATACCTTGACAGGCACTTTAGGAACAAAAGTGCATCGATTCACAATTGGTGCTGGTAAGAAGCCAAACCCCACATCTCGTGCAGGCTTCTCTTCCAAAACCATAAAGGAAGCCTTCCCAGAAACTAGAAGGCACACAGCCACCACTGTTAATTACCAGTTAACCAAGTAACATAGGAATTTTCTGTTTGGTTTGTAAGTTATTTTGATACATAAATTTTCAGTGGATTTCAAAATGTGTTTGCCAATTTGTAGAAAAATGTATTTACATTTATTTATTTCAACCAGGAGATAGAAGAGAGACTGAGACAGTCACAGACACACAGACCCACCCCCCCCACACACACACAGAAAGAGAAGAGAGAGAGAGAGAGAGAGAATGGGCATGCCAGGGCCTCTAGCCTGCAAACTCCAGATGCATGCAACACTGTGCATCTGGCTTTATGTGGGTACTGGGGAATCAAACCTGGGTTGTTAGGCTTAAGTTAAGTGCCTTAACCCCTGAACCATCCCTCCAGCCTTTTTATGATTTACCTTTTTATGATGGCTACATATGGAGCAGATTTGAAGTTTAAAATTAATAGGGGAGGGCTGGAGAGATGGCTTAGCGGTTAAACGCTTGCCTATGAAGCCTAAGGACCCTGGTTCGAGGCTTGATTCTCCAGGACCCACGTAAGCCAGATGCACAAGGGGGTGCATGCATCTGGAGTTCGTTTGCAGTGGCTGGAGGCCCTGGCGCACCCATTCTCTCTCTTTCTCTACCTGCCTATTTCTGTATATCTCTCTTTCAAATAAATAAATAAATAATAAAATATTTAAAAAAATTAATAGGGGAGATTGCTCAGCAGTTACAGGTGCTTGCTTGCAAAGCCTGATGGCCCAGGTTCAGTTCCCCAGAACCCAGATACCTTAAAAAAAAGCCAGATACATTAAAGCCAGATACATGTAAAGCCAGATACATTAAAGGACACTTGCATCTGGAGTTCTTGTGCAATATCAGGCCCTGGCACACCCATTCTCTCTCTCGCTCTCTCTCTCTCAAATAAAATATTTAAAAATAAAATTAACAATATTACCTACTAATTAAATGTTACAGATAGTCTATACTTTTGCTAAAGAAACTTCATTGAAATTACTCCTGTTTATCTTAATTTAGCTATTTTTAAAAATAGAAGCCGGGCGTGGTGGCGCACGCCTTTAATCCCAGCACTCAGGAGGCAGAGGTAGGAGGATCGCCATGAGTTCAAGGCCACCCTGAGACTACATAGTTAATTCCAGGTCAGCCTGGGCGAGAGTGAGACCCTACCTCGAAAAACCAAAAAAAATAAATAAAAAAAAAAAAAAAGAGTTAAGCTTCAGGTGCTGACTTAACCCTGTTTATAAATATACAGAAGTAACACAATGATTATTTATAGTGTACTTTTTAGCTCTACTATTCAGCCTATGCTTCTATGACAAACTAAGCTACCTATGTACTGGATAAAGGCTTCCCTTGATCAACAGCAAGTGCGATGAGAAAAGAGAAGCACAGCAAAGCTAGCCACCCTCCCGGCAAAACAGCATTTGACTGTGAAAATACTCGTGCAAAAAACCTGTCTTGAAAGTCCTTCTAAAGAAAAAGTTATTTCCACTGGGATTAGCTCTGAAGTAAAGAATAACTAAAATAATTCAGAACTTGTTCAGTAACTTTCCTAGTAGAGCCAGTTACCAGTGCTACATGAAGGTAGCTATAAGGAGAGCTGGCTTCCTGAATTCCAGGAGTGCTCTCTCTGGCCAGTGTTGGAGCGGGGCCACCCGCCCTGCCTTGCGAGGCATGGAAGGAAGTGAGGCTCAGCTTTGGTTCATCCTTTTATTTGCTTCTGAATGGGAGCCTTGTTGTGTAAGTGTCTCCCTTGACAACCACCATTACTCCTTGGACCTTCTGTGGCCCCTTCAGATCTTGTGACTAAAGGAACAAAGCTCTGAGACACTCGAATAAAATATTTTTAATCTACACTTCAAAGTTACAGCATTAACTTTTCCACATTATAAAACAACAGAAATTCTTGAAAACAGATTTGGAAGGCTAAAAATTGGAGCCAACCTTTACTTTTAGATTCCCGTTACTCTATAATTAGTCTTATAATGTTTTCCCAGAAAAGTTGTTTGTTCATTCATTCAAAAATCACTGGGTGCCAATTCTGTACAAAACACTATGCTAAGTATTTCAGCAATTCTTCATTGAACTTAGCCCAGAATTAACACTGGTGAGTTTTGTTTCTTCCTCTTCTGTTCTTTCCAAATTTTATTCTTTTTGTTTTATTTCTTAATTTGGAAACTTTAGACAGTAAAGAAGGATACAAAGTAAAACAGACATTCTCCATAACTTCCCCAGCCCACTCCCTAGAGGTCCCATTGATACTGGCCGGAGTTCAAGCCTTTAGTGCTCATTTCTTTTCGTTACACGTGTGCCTATTGTAAGGTTCGGGAGTGACCCTGCAAATCACTCTGAGGCAAAGATGAAGCTTTGATTCGGAGAAAACACGAGCTGCACAGCCCACCTGAGTTCCTCAGGCAGTGGGCTTTATAGGGGTCAGTTGGGGGAAGGTGAGGAAGGAAAAAGAATTCCTTTGTTCATTACATTAGCCATTTCAAAAAGCTAGGGGGTGAGACCAGAACAGTGACCACTTAGGAGATAAGGGGGCAGGAAACCCTGACCTGGGGGCGTTGCAGGCAAGGAGGGGATAATGGCTGGGCAGTTTCTTGAGTAATGTGGATAAACCACTTCCTTATGTCTGTCGCCCTCCTGCTGTCCTTGGTGACTCCATATTGGGACCTGTCTGACCTCACACCTATAACCACAGGTTCTAGTTACATGTACACATATACATGAGATCACATAGTGTTAAGAGGTGTATTAGTCAACTTCTTATTGCTGGAACAAAATACCTGACAAAAATCAGTTTAAGGGAGGAAGAGTCTAGTTCAACTTACAGCTTCAGGTGACAGTCCTTCAGGGCAGGGAAGGCCTGGTGGCAGGAGCTTGAGGAGCTTGAAGTCACAATCAGTCCATGAGGAGGAAGCAAAAAACGATGAATGTGGGTGCCCAGCCAGCTCTCTCCTGTGTACACAGTCCAGAACCCCAACTCCTGGAATGGTGCTGCCCATAGTCAGGCGGATCTCCCACCTCAGTTAACCTAATAATCCCTCACCGACGTGTGACGTGTGCCGTAGGGAGGCTAACGTAATCTACACAAGCCCTCCCAGGTGCTTCTAGGTCCTATCAAGTTGACAGTCAGTGCAAGCCATCGCGAGGGGTTTGGAGAGTGAGGAGATAGGAATCACATCCTATGTTCTCCTCAACGCTTTTCCTTTTAGCGCTAAAGCTTGCTTGCTTTCTGTGTTGCTATATGTAGATCTCCCTTGTCTTTTGGAAATAATTGCCCAGTAATCTCTAGTAGTGTTGTACACTTTTTTTGTTGTTGTTTGTTTTTTTGAAGTAGGGTCTCGCTCTAGCCCAGGCTCACCTGGAATTCACAATATAGTCTCTGGGTGGCCTTGAACTCACAGTGATCCTCCTACCTCTGCCTCCCAAGTGCTGGGATTGAAGGCCTGTGCTGCCAAGCCATGCCTCCTTATCATTTTTGGTTTGTCGAGGTAGGGTTTCACTCTAGTCCAGGCTGACCTGGAACTCACTGTATAGTAGCAGGGTGGCCTTGAACTCAAGGTGATCCTCCTAGCTCTGCCTCCCAAGTGCTGGGATTGAAGGGGTGCACCACCGCATCCAGCTTGTTGTACATGGTTTACTGTCATTGTTTTCAGCTTTCACCTAATGATTTCAGTCAACATTTTTGTTTTCTTACACATTCTGCAAATATTCTCATGCTTTTCCAGTTTTTCTCAAGTAAGTTTGGTGTTACTTTGATTAGGAATGAATCAACGAAGCCCAACTTAAACAACTTACTGACATTGAAGGGCTGTCAACACTTCCCTCCATTAGTGTTCTTACAGATTGTTGATTGAATTCCTCTTTTGAAATACCCATAGCAATTAGGAAAGAGTACAAATATGTGGGGTAGAGACCAGAAGCACAAACTCACGTTGCTCTGGCCTCTGAATGAAGCCCATGCCCTTTCTTCGAGTTTTTAACGAATTTGCCTGAGCTGAGATGCTGAGGGGCCTGTTATGCACAAGCCTTATCTATGCTGCTCTCGCTCATCACCTTCATACCTATCCATGGCTGCCCACAGCCAGCTTCCTAGAACACGACAGACACAAACAGTCCCTCGGCCTACTGCTGGCGGTGGCTTCCTTAGTGTAAAACCACGTACTTGGACTCAGAAGCCAGTGTCCACAAGACCTTCTTTATCTCTAAAGTCAGGAGCAAAATGAAAGCATTCATCATTAGGCATACTCTTTTTGTTTTGTGCCTTCACCTAAAATGAAATGAGATTATATTTATAAATACTGAAAAAGTTATATAAGCAATTATATCTAGCAACAAAAAAATTCCTCCAAAGGCTTATCAAGCAGTATGACTTTAGAAAAGTGTTAGATGCAAGGCAAATGTGCAATACTCCATAGCTTTCTTCTATGGGAGTGTTAACTCTTAAAAAATAATAATGAGAAAGGCTAGCACATATTAAACACCGAGAAAGGACCTCTAATAAAAAGAAATAATTAATGTACTCACAGCAGTGAAATCTTACCAAAGATATTAACTTTGGTGTAAATAAATATAGAGACATATTCTGTGTGAATAGTGTTAAAAACCGGTATTTTCTATTTCCCCCAAATTTTGCTACAACAGCAGTCAAATTCTTATGTTTTGTAATACTTTATTCAACAGTAAACATTTAAACCCCACTTGAAAGAATCATTGTGGTTAGTTGGAATCCATCAGTGAACAAAATAGACCCACCCCCATCCCTGCTGTCCCATAATTTACTCAGCTCTGTTTGAATGAGAAGATGGCCACACTAGACACCATGGCTAAGAAGTGAGCAAGCTCATCAGAGTGTGGTCAGCACTGGGTAGGCTTGCACAGGAATGGGGGGGGGGCGGCTGGGAATTCTGGCTGGACAAAGAAGATTGAGGTGCTCATTGGACCTTGAGGAAGATGAGAACCATTGGGAAAGGAGCATTTGGGGCATGGAGCACGTCTCTGGAAAGCTACAGTAGGACAGTCCTGGATGTTGTTGGGGGAGTGGTGAAGTAGGTGCCTGGAGCAGAATCAACGGGGGGGGGGCAAGGGACAGAGGCCCGATGACATGGGAGGAGCTTCCTCTGTTACTCTGAGAAAAATGGGAAGTCACTGGAAATTACTGCTTAGGGTCACACATGGCAGAGCAAAGGTGAAAGCTGGGAGGTTGCTTGCCACCGCAGTCAAGAAGGAGACAGTGTGGCTCCCACCCACCAGTGAAGGTGGGAGTAGGAGAAACATTTGGATTCTGAATTAGTTTTTTTTGAAGGAAGAATTACAGATTTCTTCTCAAATGTCGTTGAGGGTTTCAATAGAATCTGAGCAATCTTAAGAATGGTGTTGCCTGGCCATCCCTGAATCTCTTAAGTGGAACTTTCCTGTCCCCAAGTGTCTTTATGGTGTTCCATGTCACCCAAACCAGCCGATGGCCTCGCAGGGTTAAAGGCCATGCAAACTCCCCGGGATTCAGAGGGACTTTCTGAGTATTCTTCGCCGATTCAGCACTTTCCTGAGCCCTACACACCTACTCTGTTTTCCTCCTCTCTCCTTAGCCCGTTACCTTCTCCAGAATCCCTTCATCTCCTGCCAACCCACTCCATTCCCTCTCCTCTCACTTTTCCTCTCCCTCCTGGAAGAATCCTACAGTCCTGCAAAGTCCCTGGAGTGTCTTTTTGAAGGCTTCCTCTGTACTGCCCTGGTCTTAGGGATGTCATTCCCTCATGCTGCCACTTGGTGGCAGCAGACTGCTGAACATTGAGCTGTTGGATTTACCATTTCTCAATAGAAGCAGTGGAGGGCTGAACTTCAGAACAGCCAGAATTAATAGTCTGTGCTACAGACCAATCCAGTGGGGGTTAGATTGAGAATGGATTTCTACACTTCTTATTTGGAAAACATCACATATTACTGTTTGGAATGATTTTCCTTTTTTGACTAAAAAGGACATCTTATGGCTTTGGAATCACCTTTCCACCTGCAGAAACTTTCTTTCTATTTGTTTCAGAGGACTACATAGGTGGATAAGCCGAGCTTTAACCCCTTAATGGAAGAGGCTTTGGCCTTCACATCAGCATGCTAAATTGAGGGTGGGGTGATACCCTGCAAACAGCTTCAGAAAGATTGACTATTCCACCCTCCCCTCGATGCTTAACACTTGGGTCCCCTCTCTGGATCAGTTCCCAGAATGCTCCATTTACATCCTCCACACAGGAAATTGAAGATAAGTTTTGAAGAAATTAATTTGCCCAAGAAGATAGAACTATGAAGTCTTAACACTTGGGTCCTGGTTATTTTTTACCCTTTAACAAGGCCCGTGTAGCACAGAGCTCTCACAGTCTGTTCCTTAATGCCTCATTTGTTAACGTGAGCCAGGACTTCACACTGTTTTAGCTTTTCAAAGTTTGGGCCACATAGGTCTTTGTTGTGGAGAAACGCCCTGTGTATTGTAAGATGCTTAGCAGCAACCATGGCCTTGCTCCACCGAATGCCAATGCTTGAGAGCCTCCTCTCACAAGCACCAGTCGTGGGACCCTGAATGCCTCTGGACCTTGCCAAGGGGCCTGGGAAGGAATCTCTCCTCTCTCCCTGAAAAACACTGGTTTTAACTAACATCCAGCGACAGCCAGACAAGGAATGCCTGTAACCTAAGGAAAACCAAAACTACCAGCCAACAAAAGGAACTTAGAGAAACACTCAGTGCAGAAAAGAGAGTTGAACAGAAGCTTAAAAGAAAACAGCTATTTTCAGAGAGACAAGAGGACATTATATCCCTGAGAATGAGGTCTCGCCCATTAGAATTCGATTGTAGAAATGAAAAACAAATCTATGAAGAACTAGAAGATCAATTGAGGAACTCTGCTATAAACCATAAGAGAATGATAAAGCAATAACAAATAAGCAAGTCAGATGATCCAGAAAAAGTCAAGGAAACAGGAGAAAAGTTCAAAAACAAAACAAAAGGATGACCCAGGAAAAATTCCCACACATAGAGGAACGTGACACCCAGCCCAGTGAAACCGTAGTCACAAGTCCTCTGCAACTTGAAAACTCATGACAGATGAGACACCATAAGTTTCCAGGAAAAAAGAGAGGGAAGGAAAGAAGAGAGGGAAGGGAAAGAAAGGAAGGAAGGAAGGAAGAAAGAGAGAGAGAGAGAAAGGAAGGGAGGGAGGAAATCACAGGTATTTTGAGATATATACATATACACACACACACACACACACACAAGAAGTAACCCAAACATATACCATGAACACTGGTATTTTGAGGTATACACACACACACACACACACACAAACACACACGCACACAAACAAGCTTGGTTCTTCAAGGTAGGGACTTGCTTTTGCCCAGGCTGACCTGGAATTCACTATGTAGTCTCAGGCTGGCCTTGAACTCACAGTGATCCTCCTACCTCTCCCTACCAAGTGCACCACCATGCCCAGTGTAAAGCCAGTATACATTTTCATAAACACGGGAGTTTTGGAGTTATATTAATGACTAGAGTCTTTCGTTGGAGTTGTTTCTTTGCATTTTGGGTTTGTGAATGAATTGGTGGTAGTTGGATTTCTCAAACAGCAGTGACTGTAAAACTAACCTGACATGTTTCCGGTTAGCACCACCGCTTCTTTCCACAAGGTGGGGTGCTGAATTCACACTGGACTGAGGTTTTTAAGTTTAATGTCATTTGGTGTGTATCTTTAATAATTCCCAAGCAGTTCTAAAGGAAATGCTTATAAACAATAAGTGCAATGGTGAGGTTTTGTTTCAGGTGGTAAACCATAGATTATAACAGCTTATGGTTTGAAATGGTCTGCTCTTATATTATGGCACATATAAATGAACTCTTTGTTTTTGTGGGCCTTCAGTATAATCAGTTATAGGTAAAAGTAAAGACCTCTAATTTAGCAGGAAGCCAGTCTAAGTGATCACAAAATAGAAATCCTGATGTAGCTCTTTCATTTATCCCTGCTTGTCCTATTTAAAATAGCTTCATCTCTTAAATTCCTCCACAAACCTTATTTATTCCTTCCCAGACTTGGTCCTGCTGGTAACCAGTTTCGTCCCTTAGACCTGTCTCATTCTACATAATGGGGAGGCCTGGCTGAGATTGGGGATCCTCAGCTAGCCACCAAGATCCCACATCGAGGCTGCCACCGCAGGCCAGGCATCTCATGGATGTGCCTGTGCTTGGACCTGTGCCTGCCTAGAATCCAGGTTTGAAATTTTGTCTTCTTACATTCTCACTTGTCTTGCTCCGCACACCCACGGCCAGGTCAACCCATTACCCCTGTTCCAGGTATGAACCTTTATCCTTCCCATTTCAACCTGGAAAGTACATGTGTATACTGTACTTGGAGAATGGTTTCCAGACCACAGCTGGGCCTGATGGAAGGGCTATAATCTCAGCCACTTTGGAAGCTGAGGCATGAGAATTTCAAGTTCAAGTCCCGCCTGCACTACTGAGCAACTACAAGAACAACCTGGGTAACTTGGTGAGACCCTGTCTCAAAAGAAGCAGGATGCTTGGGAAATAGCTTAGTTGGAAAAGTTCTTGCTGAGCAAGCATGAGAATTCGAGTTGGATTCCAAGAAAAAAAAATATATATGAACAGGCATAGTAGCACATGCGTGTAATACCAGTGCTGAGGAAGCAGACACAGGTGGACCCCTGAGGCTCTCTGGTCAGCCAGTCAACCCTACTTGGCAAGCTCCAGGCCAGTGAGACATTTTATCGAAAAGAAGTACCTGCTGGGCGTGGTGGCGCACGCCTTTAATCCCAGCACTCGGGAGGCAGAGGTAGGAGGATCGCCATGAGTTCGAGGCCACCCTGAGACTACATAGCGAATTCCAGGTCAGCCTGGGCTTGAGTGAGACCCTACCTTGAAAAACCGAAAAATGAAAAAACCAAAAAAAAAGAAGAAGAAGAACCTGAAACCTGAGGTGCCTTGATCACCTGAGTGACTTCTGTCTTACATACACAAACACACACATATACATGCATGTGCACTTGCACACACCCTATATGAACACACACACAAATATAAGAAGTACAAACAGTGCTGAGGGTGAAGCTCTGTGAGACGCCTGCCTGGAGTGCACGCAGCCTGGGTTCCATCCTCGGTGCTGCGCCACAAGTAAGCGAACAGACCACAGTAAATGATGATGGGCTTGCAACCCGTTATCCGAGCTTGCATTCTCTCCCTGGGGCATGACATCCCTTTAGCCCAGCCAAAACAGAGTTGTCTCCCACTCTGTAGGCTCCTTGCAGCCCCTTCCCCATTGCTCACGCCCCCATTCCTCTACCTTGGTGTGGGGCTTTCCCGTGGGCCTTTGGCAGCATTGTCCTGATGTATTCAGAGACCTTCCGAGAGCTGCTTCTTCTCTGGTGTGCCCACATCTGCTCTCCCAGTTGTCAGAGTGCTGTCTTGTGAATGCAGATCTGATCAGACATCCCCTTTTAACATCTGTCTCTATTTTTGTTTTCATTTTCCAGCCTCTTTATTAGAGACACTTCCATTCTCCCACAGAATCCTGGTCAGAAACTTGCATTGAAATTTCAAGAACAATTAAAATTTTTAATAGGTATTTTCTTTCTTTATAAAAATATTTATTTATTTATTTATTTATTTATTTATTTATTTATTTATTTGAGAGAGAGAGAGGTAGACAGAGAGAGAGAGAGAATGGGTGTGCCAGGGCTTCCAGCCACTGCAAATGAACTCCAGATGCATCTAGCTTTATGTTGGTACTGAGGAATCAAACCTGGGTGCTTTGGCTTTTCTAGCAAGTGCCTCAACCGCTAAGCCATCTCTCCAGCCTACGAACAACTAAATTTTTATTTAATACTTTAATTTCTTTTTGACAATTTCATGCATGTATATGATGTGTTTTGATCACATTCATTGCTCATTGCATTCTGTTATACCTCTCCTACTGATGAACCCCTCCAATCTCAACTAGTCCCCATTATTTTTTTTCATAGGAAGATATCCCACATCTGGCACTAAGATTTTTATTGAATTATGGCTTCTAGGAGCAGCATTAGCCACCCATGCAGTCTACTTCCATTTAAACTCATTTTTATTTTTTTAAATTGTGTACACATTCATGTCTATGTGTGTCAGTGCAGGCATGTATATGCCATGACATGTGTGTGGAAGTTCGAGGACAACCACTGGCACACTGGCGTCACTCTTCACTTTTTACCTTGTCTGGAATGGGACTCTTTTCTTTTACTGGTGCATTCACCAGACAACTGGCCTGTGAGCTTCTGAGATGGAGCCGTCCATCGTGTTTTTAGACACGTGGGGATTGCAGGTACTCGTGGTACTATGTCTGGGTTTTTATTGGTTCTGGGGATCCAAACTGAAGTCCTGACATGCATGTATGTATGTGATATGTGTGTACATAAAGAGAGTGCATTCTTTAAAAATATTATGAAAGAAAACTGAAACCATGTTTGGATGAATGAAATTTGACCAATTTAGTTTTGTCTTGTTTCCAAGATTCTGCAGTGGTGTGGCGTTTGTTAAATAATAAGCATAGTGTATGTTTCAGTGTGTGGTAACAACGAAAATGACTTCATACACCACTCGCTCTGCTGTGTTGGGGTTTATGATACCATCTGGGTTCTTTGGTGGAATTTTTCCATTGAAATCACCATAAACTTCTATTTAGTTCTCACAAATCTGAAGCCAGATATGCTGTGGTTTCTAGCAGTGATGTAATTCTGGAACATACTTTGAAAGTTATGAGTTGTCATATACTATTAGTGTTTAGCTGAGCATTTCATATCATTTCAAGCTAGAAGCTTGAAAATTTTTTTTCACTCTTTAGCATTCTACTTTTCTTGTCTATCTTGCCACTACATATTTGGTTTTGTATCAGTCAAAATGTATAGAGCGCATTGGGAGAACCTATGGGCATATAGGATACTATAAGACATGGCCCTTGCCCCTCCTTAATTAGGAAGTTCAAATAGAATGTTTTGCTAAGGTATTTTTTTTCCTTCTACATGGTAGAGAAAGGGAAAGAATCTTATTTCCCTGCTGATTGCATTCTTCCTCTGGTGTGCCCACATCTGCTCTCCCAGTTGTCAGAGTGCTGTCTTGTGAATGCAGATCTGATCAGACATCCCCTTTTAACATCTGTCTCTATTTTTGTTTTCATTTTCCAGCCTCTTTATTAGAGACACTTCCATTCTCCCACAGAATCCTGGTCAGAAACTTGCATTGAAATTTCAAGAACAATTAAAATTTTTAATAGGTATTTTCTTTCTTTATAAAAATATTTATTTATTTATTTATTTATTTATTTATTTATTTATTTATTTGAGAGAGAGAGAGAGGTAGACAGAGAGAGAGAGAGAGAGAATGGGTGTGCCAGGGCTTCCAGCCACTGCAAATGAACTCCAGATGCATCTAGCTTTACGTTGGTACTGGGGAATCAAACCTGGGTGCTTTGGCTTTTCTAGCAAGTGCCTCAACCGCTAAGCCATCTCTCCAGCCTACGAACAACTAAATTTTTATTTAATACTTTAATTTCTTTTTTGACAATTTCATGCATGTATATGATGTGTTTTGATCACATTCATTGCTCATTGCATTCTGTTATACCTCTCCTACTGATGAACCCCTCCAATCTCAACTAGTCCCCCATTATTTTTCATAGGAAGATATCCCACATCTGGCACTAAGATTTTTATTGAATTATGGCTTCTAGGAGCAGCATTAGCCACCCATGCAGTCTACTTCCATTTAAACTCATTTTTATTTTTTAAATTGTGTACACATTCATGTCTATGTGTGTCAGTGCAGGCATGTATATGCCATGACATGTGTGTGGAAGTTCGAGGACAACCACTGGCACACTGGCGTCACTCTTCACTTTTTACCTTGTCTGGAATGGGACTCTTTTCTTTTACTGGTGCATTCACCAGACAACTGGCCTGTGAGCTTCTGAGATGGAGCCGTCCATCGTGTTTTAGACACATGGGGATTGCAGGTACTCGTGGTACTATGTCTGGGTTTTTATTGGTTCTGGGGATCCAAACTGAAGTCCTGACATGCATGTATGTATGTGATATGTGTGTACATAAAGAGAGTGCATTCTTTAAAAATATTATGAAAGAAAACTGAAACCATGTTTGGATGAATGAAATTTGACCAATTTAGTTTTGTCTTGTTTCCAAGATTCTGCAGTGGTGTGGCGTTTGTTAAATAATAAGCATAGTGTATGTTTCAGTGTGTGGTAACAACGAAAATGACTTCATACACCACTCGCTCTGCTGTGTTGGGGTTTATGATACCATCTGGGTTCTTTGGTGGAATTTTTCCATTGAAATCACTATAAACTTCTATTTAGTTCTCACAAATCTGAAGCCAGATATGCTGTGGTTTCTAGCAGTGATGTAATTCTGGAACATACTTTGAAAGTTATGAGTTGTCATATACTATTAGTGTTTAGTTGAGCATTTCATATCATTTCAAGCTAGAAGCTTGAAAAATATCTTTCTCCACTTTATTTTTTTCACTCTTTAGCATTCTACTTTTCTTGTCTATCTTGCCACTACATATTTGGTTTTGTATCAGTCAAAATGTATAGAGCGCATTGGGAGAACCTATGGGCATATAGGATACTATAAGACATGGCCCTTGCCCCTCCTTAATTAGGAAGTTCAAATAGAATGTTTTGCTAAGGTATTTTTTTTCCTTCTACATGGTAGAGAAAGGGAAAGAATCTTATTTCCCTGCTGATTGCATGAAAAAGGCTAGCTCATGCTTCACAGTATACATGCATAGAGGACGTACACTGAACTGCATGAGAAGATAACAGTTAATGAGCCGGGCGTGGTGGCACATGCCTTTAATCCCAGCACTCAAGAGGCAGAGGTAAGAGGATCGCTGTGAGTTCAAGGCCACCCTGAGACTATGGAGTGAATTCCAGGTCAGCCTGGGCTAGAGAGAAAGACCTTCCTCAAAATATGAAAGGAAGGAAGGAAGGAAGGAAGGAAAGGAAGAAAGAAGAAAGGAAGGAAGGAAGGAAGGAAGAAAGAAAGGAAGAAAGAAGAAAGGAAGAAAGAAGAGAGAAAGAAAGAAAGAAAGAAAGAAAGAAAGAAAGAAAGAAAAGGAAGGAAGGAAGGAAGGAAGGAAGGAAGGAAGGAAGGAAAGAAGCAAGCCAGTTAAATTCATTCTCCTTTGAGCATGTAGCCTAGTTGGCTACCAGGCAGGAGCAATACCAAAATAGTAGCACTTGCCTAAAGGAGCTTGGAGCCTGGAACTGGATACTGGGGATGATGAGACAAGAGGAACACTGTTCCCACAGAGCCAAACAGACATGTGAAGAGGATAGAGCGTCTTAGGAATTATAAAAGCAAACGTCTCAGTGAGGCATCAAAATCCAAGAATGACCCATGCATAGAAGGGTCTCAGCAGATTTCAGGACATGTGGAAACTCTGGGTTCAGGTCCTAGCATTGTCACCTTGAGGCAGTACAGATTCCTGGGGCTGGGGATACAATTCAGTGGCTGAGAGCTTGCCTGAGCATGCTCAAAGGGGTTCAGTCCCTAGCACCACATACACCTGAGCATGGTGGTTCACACCTGTAAGCCCAGCACTTGGGAGGTGCTGTCAGGGAATCAGAGTTTGAGTAGACCAGACTGGGTTACCTGAGACCTTGTGTCAAAAAAGGGGGTGGGGTGGGGAGACGGCTCAGCAGTTAAGAGCACTTGACACTCAAGCATAAACATGCGGGTCTCTCAAGCTGGAGATGGCAAGCTATGACTCCCCAGAGCCTGTGTAAAGGCTGGGTGTGGCCATGCACATCTGTAATTGGGGAGGGCGGAGACCTAGAATTGCTGGGCCTTGCTCGCCAGTAGCAGCTCCTGGTTGAGGGAGAAACCCCGCCTCTATCAAGGAAATGGGTGGTCCAGCATGAGAGGATTCTCCTGGTCTCCACACACATCTGCACACACACGTGGTCACATACCACACATTACACACTACACGCACACACACTCTACACATACACACAACAAAAAAATCCCAGATTCCTCCTGTGGGAAGCAAGAGTTTGGATTAGTTGGTCTCTCACACAACTGGACTTCTAGAAACTGTAATGATCCTCTATCTATTCGTGTTGTGGAACACTGTGCTCCGGGCATAACGTGGCCATTGTCTCATGAGCTCGTAGCACGTGTAAAAGACCTAAACAAGACTGGGCCCATGAGCAATTTATGATGGAGGAGGGCGAGAGCAGACGCCGAGAGGAGCTCACTGGAAGCACGAAGCCCCATCCCTCCCCAAGCGTCAGTAAATGAACAGTTGAGGTTGCTGGAGTTGGGGAGACATTTTCTACTGTGGTGTAGCTGCCTATGAGTTGTCCATGCTCCCGTAGAGAACCCCTCCTCCATGTTCCTTGTAAGTAACCCCAGTTCAATTGATTAGTTCACCAAGCCTGACTTGGGGAGAATCACTTCTGATAGTACTGTATCTGGGGTGTCTGCCCAGCAAAGATTCACACAACAACGTGACACATATTTGCAGAGTGCTTGTGATCTGGGAAGTATCAGTTTAAGCCCTGGTATTACAGCAGTGTATGAGGTGAAATCCTCTCCCCCATGGAGAGGCAGAAAATTAAACGCTCATATAAAGAAACACATTACCTTGTGCTGACAATTGCTGTGAAGACAGTAAAATAAGACAGTGTGGTGGAGAGTGCTTTGTGTGTTTGTGCCGATTGCCCAAGTAGACTGTGTTCAGATGAGAACTGAATTGTAGGAGGAAGCTCGCTATGAGACTGACAGAGGCGAAGAATGAATAGAAAAGGGCTCCTGGAAGGAGCAAGCTTGATACATTCAGAGAACAGACAGAAGTGCAGTGTGGCTCCAGAGAGTGAGCAAGGAGGGATTCGAGACTCACTGGTACCAGATTTCATGGGACCTTGAGAACAACTGAAAGGAATTTGACTTGATCCCAAGTGCAGTGGAAGCCTGTCGATGGCTCTGAGCATGAGCATGGGCGGGTCTGCTTTACGTGGTCACGAGATGGCCGTGGAAACCTGTAGATGGCTCTGAGCATGAACATGAACGGGTCTGCTTTACATGGTCATGAGGTGGCCGTGGTGAGTCCACAGAGAACAAACTGTAGCAAAACAAGGGAGTGGCAAAGAGACCACCATTAGAGGCTGTTAGTAGTAGCAGCCAAAGTGACAAGATGATGGGAAGTTGGACTGTGCTGTAGCAGGACATTTGGATCAATGGATAGCTATGGAGTCTGCACAGGCTCTGGAAGGACACGCCCTCGTCCCTCATTTCTGCAGACCCCAGCATAAGGATGCATTTCCATGCAGGAAATTGGTGATAAATCCTCCTGTTCATGATTTCTGGTCTGGGAAGGATAGCATGTTTCGGTGTCATGTGGTAATTGTGAATTGTTATAAATAGCCTACTGGGGGCTGGAGAGATGGCTTAGTAGATAAGGCACTTGCCTGCAAAGCCAAAGGACCCAGGTTTGATTCCCCAGGACCCATGTAAGCCAGATGCATAAAGTGGCATATGCATCAGGAGTTCGTTTGCAGCAGCTGAAGGCGTCCCATTCTCTCTCTCTCTCTCTCTCCCTCTCTAAATCTCTCTCTCTTTCTCTCTCGTAATAAAATACATAAGAAAAAGCCTACTGGGTAGAGAAAAACAAAGATTGTATATATTTCTTAGTTCCAGTAGAATGAATTGAGAGCCAGTTTAGAAGCCTACAGTGTACCTCGAAGAAAGAATTGCTTTCTCTAGATCTTTCTAAGAATCCAGGAAAACACAACCCTGCTTGGCTTATATGGCCACTACTGAATGGAATGGTGGGTCCGGGAGTGGAGTGTGGGGAGGTAAAATGATGGATGGGTATCTGTTATGTCCTGCGTTCCACAATAAGACATCAAGTAGGGTCAGGAACAGTTCCCCCAAGGCAGAGGAACAGACTATCAAAGACTACATCTGTAAAGATGCCTTCCTTTGCATTTTTTCAGAAGCTACAACCCCCAGGGAATTCTTGGCCAGAGGTCCTAGTCAGACTGAATGGTAGCTCTCTGAACCTCTGTTCCATTCCATTGTCTTCAAAGGGACTCTGTCAGAATGAAACTACAAGCCTTCTACTTTTTCCTTATTGACTTATTTATGTATGATTATTTTTTTGAACCATATTTAAGAAAAAAAAGAAAGAAAATTCTTTTAAGATGCCATTGCCAGGCTCTCAGTGTTTCCTTTAGGCCATACAAAGACACCAGATCCCCAGACCTGTTGTGTAGATCAAGTGTAGAGAATGAATGGATAGTCAGGGAAAAACTGCTGGCTATAAGACTGTGTTGTGGTCCCCCCTAAGGCCAGCCCAGGAGGGACGGCAGGGTCTCTGCGGAGTTGGGGTGAGCAGTGAGGAATCACGACACAGACTCCGGGAGTTGGGTGGAAGCAGCAGAGGGCGAGCTGCCGCAAACTCGTTTATTGAGGAAGTGCACGTGGGTTTTAAGGAGCTTGGCTGGCTAATCATTGTATGGGGTGGTCCCCTTTTTGTGACCAATGACAGCCTGTCTCTGGACAGATCATCTCGTAGCAGGCTTCTCGCGAGCTTGGGACTGTAGCTGTTGTCACTCCAGGCCTGCGCAGAATGCCAAGTTCACAGAAGCCACTTCCTGGTTTCTTCTGCCATGTGGTCTGGCTAGGACCAGGCCTGCATTGTGCCATACAAGACTGGGAATGTATTGGTGGAGACTTAAAGAACAGTATCTTTTTTGGTAGGATTCCTAGTCGTGTGAACATATTATTTAAAAAGAATCCCACCGGGTGCGGTGATGCACTCCTTTAATCTCAGCACTTTGGGAGGCAGAGGTAGGAGGATCGCCGTGAGTTCGAGGCCACCCTGGAACTACATAGTGAATTCCAGGTCAGCCTGAGCTAAAGTGAGACCCTACCTTGGGCAAAAAAAAAAAAAAAGAAAGAAACAAAAAAAAAAAAAGAAAAAGAAAGGAAGGAAGGAAGGAAGGAAGGAAGGAAGGAAGGAAGAAAAGACTCTTAATGTGAGGAAGAGTGAATAGGATTGGGAGATGAAAGCTTCTCTAGTGTTGCGAGTCATGTTTCTGTAACTGTTGGGGCTTTCAGCTTGACTTCACCCCAGTTCCCACTGATGCTCCCAGCCCCCTTCTCCTGCAGTCCCCTGTGGATAAGCCTGTGCTTCAGTATTTAAATTGGGATCCTTGTGGAAGAAGAATAGGTTATTATAAATCATGCTGAGGTAACAGGTGTATTCAGACCACACTCTGCACACTTGGTGGCTCCTCAGTGCAGGCAAGTTGTCTCTGACTCAGTCAATTCCAGCTTGCAAATGGCACCAGGACACCCCTCCCCAGCTAAGCATCTGCTCTGCAGACTGGAAAGCTGGCTGCTTGTCTGGGGCACACTGAAGTCAAAATCGAGGCTATCACCCTTTAGTTACTAGTCTTACTTCACCCCATGTGTGGTGGAAGTCCTCAGCTCTCCCTGAGAATGGCTTGGGACTTTCATACCCGGTCCCAGAACTGCTTAGGCTGCTGCCGAGGGCCAGATGGAGACTCTTCTTCCACTCCAGGCCCGGGAAAGCTACTGTCCGCTCTAGACGCCTTAACAAGCCGGAGTGTTTCTTCCTGGGAACTAAGCTTTGATCACAGCTAGCATTGAACTGATCAGCCTTCAATTCTCCTGAAAGCCTGTTCCAATAGAACCTAGAGATATTTGTTCGTTGCCTTTTAAAATTATTTTGATTTTATTTATTTATTAGAGAGAGAGAGAGAGAGAGAGGCAGATAGAGAAAGTGCATGCCAGGGCATGAACTCCAGACGCATGTACCACTCTGCATCTGAACTACTAAGCCATCTCTCCAGCCCGCACTGCTTTTGTATAGAGTTATATTCTCACAGCTTTAAGAAAGTCAAGGAAGGCTGGAGAGATGGTTTAGTGGTTAAAGCTCTTGCCTGCGAAGCCTAAGGACCCAGGTTCAATTCCCCAGTACCCATGTAAGCCAGCCCCTTGCACATGCCTTACATCATGGCATATAAGGACTGCCACTGGCATTCTGAGCCCAAGTGTGAAGATTTCCACCCTTACTCCTGTCTTAATAGTTTAATGTCCTACTGGGGATCCCTTCTCCCCTCTGTGGGAGCCTGTGATATTGGTCCCCCCCCCCAAGTCTATGAATGTTTCAAAATGGTCTAGGGACTGAAGGGTATTATCATAAAGGTAATCTCTGGTTTTATTACCTTAAATGTAGGGATTAGAAGTATGACTTACCACATCCAGCAGAATCCTGCCCTTTGTTGATATTTGAGAGACAGACAGAGAGAAATCACTGACTTGATGCCTTTCTGTCACCATGTTTTTACCTTGATATACACTTTAGGTAAGTCTGATGCTTTTCTTATGTCAGGAGTTTATAAGCTGATCAGATACCTTGACTCAGTTTACTCATTTGACCTTTTGGATCTAGTGAGCAATTTCATCTGATAGAGGTGGCTTTAGGTGTTCAAAAGAGGTTTATAGGATTGGGCATGTTTTCCCTCCTGTAGAACAGGCCTACAGTTGGTTGCTCCCATAACTCTCCTGCCACTATTGCTCCAGAAAATACATCTTGCCTCGTGGGTTTTTGTTAAGTACTCAGGGTCCACAGCTGGGCAGGATTACTGAAACCTTTTCTCCAGCAGCCTGCATGGCACCTTCTGACACGAAGAAAGCTAGCTGGCAGGTAGGAAAGGAAGCCAATTCTTATGTAATAGCCCTGTGGAGAGGCCCATGTGATATGGAACCAACACCACCATCAACAGCCAATACCAAATTGGCAGCCGTGAGCAAGCCACGTTAGAGGTAGATTCTCTAACCCTAGTCAAATCCTTACATGTTTGTAGCCCTGACCAACATCTTTGTTTCAAGCTCATTAGACACTTTAAGCCAAAGTAACCCAGCCAAGGCACTCCTGAGTTCCAGAAAATGAAAAGAAGAAAAAAAAATGTTTTACCCTGCTAGGTTTGAATCTAATTTGTTACACAGCAGTTGACCACCAATACACCTAAGGCTTTGAATCAAAGAAAATGTTGGTTTCTGTCATTAAAAGAATACATTCCTATGAATTTCAAACATATGTGACCTGGATCAGTTTTGTCCTGTCATATCAACTTTATAATCTGGCATATAGTTCTAGATTCTCTCCATGTAAATAATAAATATATATATGTGTGTGTACAAGGATATGTGTGTGAAGTGTGCATGAGTACCTGGTTAAAACACATGGAGTCAGGGCTGAAGAGGTTTCTCAGTGGGTAAGGCTCTTGTCTGCAAAGCCTAGCAACCCGGATTGGAATCCCCGTACCCACATAAAGCCACATGTACAGTGGCATATGTGTCTGAAGTTTGTTTGCAGCAGCTGAAGGCCCTGCCGTGCCCCATTCTCTCTCTCTCTGTCTCTCTTTTCTATTTCTTACTGCTTGCAAATAAATAAAAAAAATGTTTTAAAACACTGAGCCAGGCATGGTGGTGCACACCTCTAATCCCAGCACTTGGGAAGCAGAGGTAGGAGGATCGCTGTCAGTTTGAGGTCACCCTGAGACTACAGAGTGAATTCCAGGTCAGCCTGGGCCAGAGCAAGACCCTACCTCAAAATAAAATTTAAAAAAAAAAAAAGACACTGAGTCATATTAAACATGTTCTACTACAACTTGTAGAATTCATTGCATGTAACATAATTCATATAGGCTCAAAGAGATAAAGTTATTTATAAACATATCTTCCTAGATTTCATTGTATGGACTGTGCCATTCTCTGAGGGAGAGTGTGGAGTCTTGTTGAGTTTCCACTTACCCAAACAGTGATACTAAATGAATGTTTGGGCAGATCTACAGGAGATATCTCCCGAAGCAGAAGTTCTGGATGAAAGGTAGACAAGTTAACCCTCTGACAGTGAGCTAGGAATGTAACTGAGTGGTAGAGCACGTGCCTAGTATGTGTGAGGCTCTGGATTCATTCCTCAGCACCACAAAATGAAAAACATAAAACAAGATAAAAACAGGGCAAGGATGGAGCTCAAGTGGAGAGTGTTTGCCTAGCATGCACGAGGCCCTGGATTTGATTCCCAGCATTGCATCATCTGGGTATGGTGACCCACATGCTTTTAATCCCAGCACTTGGAAGGTGGAGTTAGGAAGATCAAATGGTCAAGGTCATCCTCATCCACACAGGGAGTTTAAAGCTAGTCTGTGCTAGAGACTCCTAAAGAAGTAGGGAAGGAAACGAATGACGACACAGTGTGGACAGGTACTTTCAGACTGCCCTCCAGAAAACTGTGCCAACGTAGTTGCTGAGGGAATGTGTTTCCCTCCACCCTCAACAGCGCTTGCTGGGTACAATTACTGTCAGTCAAGTAGGCGAAAAATGACTAATTCTCTCCTGTGTTTTCATTGTTTGCCATCTTTTCATGCTGGGTGTATTTCTTCTGTTACCTGTCCATTTGCCTGTCTTGTTATGAGTTATGTCCGTTTGATAGATATGTTCGTGTATGTTAAGCTCTTTTCCTTAAAAGTATTTTATAGAAATTTTCCCAAACTTATTGGCAAAGCTTACTTTAATTTTGTAAAATTATATCTAGGAACTTTTCTGCCATAAACCAATGAGTGGTATTGTAGCATAAAACAGGCTTGGCAAGAATAAGTGATTAGAATGAAATTAGAAATAAACAGGAAAACATTTCCCATTGCTACAGATGTTAACTTTGTCTAACTTGGTTATTGGTGATCCAGTTGATTTGGGTTTCTGTCGTTTCTTTCTAGCGTAGCAACTTTCACCTTCACTGGATCCCACGAAGCCGCGAGGTTCATCAGTCCTGGTGGTCCACGGTGTGCAGCACCTTGCGCTCCTTTTGGCTCTCCTTTCCCCTGGTTTACAGGATCAAGCCTGATCTGGTACGTAGGACTGTCACTGAGCAGAGAAGCGGTAACACTCTGAAGATGATGTACTAATAATGGATTTGTTATTTATTAAACAGCTTTGTAGTAGTTACCTTCTTGGTGCTGGAACAAAACACCTGATCTAAAGCAGCGTGTGGGAGGAAGGGTAAAACTTCACCTCAGTTTCCAGGGGAAGCTTCAGCATGGCGGGGAAAGTGCAGCTCGGGCAAGCTGGCAGGGAAGGACTTAGACTGGGTGAGCTAGCTCTGAACACCAGCATGCTGGACCTCCACATGCTCCAGATCCGCCCCCAGTGACACACCTGCCAGCAAGGCCCCGCCTCTCCAAGGCTCCACAACTTTCCCAGTTACCACCAGCTGAGGAGCAGGTATTCAGAACACACGAGGCTAAGGGGGCGTCTCATTCTACCACCAGAAGCTCTTGTTTATCTGTGTACCGGTAGTGTGCTGGACTTTTTAGTAAGGTCTGCTCAAATGTATCAGTTAGCTGCACTTGGCTGATAGAGGTGAGAAATTTGCCTTCCCTTTGTAGCAATGACTTGAACTCAAAACTTAGCCCTTTCTCTTCTCTTGTGGTGATCTATACATACAGAGCAGTGCCTTTAACCAGCTCCTGTGGCAGTTCACCTGAGCTTCCTCCCTGACATCATGTGACAGTCAGAGAGTCATCTCTTTGCTTTCTCAAGTCTTTTTTTGTATTTGTTAAGACTAACCAAATACAATATGTGGCGGGCAGAATTTCCTATATATTCATGTTTTCATAGGAAAGAAATAGAGAAAATAGAAAGGTCAAAACTTAATCAGTACACTGTGTGGAACCTTACTCTCATGTGGTCTGTGTAATGAGCTTCTGCTGTTAAATTCCACACATGCTTCACTGGGCAGTACAGATCAGTGGATATGTGGACACTGTTGTTAAACCAGACTCTCATTCCTATGGAAGGCAGACTCCATTAGCTGGCATAGCCTGGAAGAAAACTCTCCTTGCTTTCCTGGCAGAGTGTATGCTATTCTCATGAATAGTTAAATAGATTTGGAAAGATCTCCATCCATTTGATAATTGTCTTTCATCAGCTAGATAGTAATTCAAGTTGCCCTATTAGATAAGAACTTAAAAATCTGTATTTTCTACTTGAGTAGCTTTCTACTTGAGATTGTTTTGTTAAAAAAAAAAAAACCAACAGCATTTACACACAATGAAATGTTTAGATCTTAAGTATTTAGTTTATTTATTTATTTATTGGTTTTTCAAGGTAGGGTCTCACTCTAGCCCAGGCTGACCTGGAATTCAGTATATAGTCTCAGGGTGGCCTTGAACTCACAGTGATCCTCCTTCCTCTGCCTTCTGAGTACTGGGATTAAAGTACCGAGCTCAAGTATTTAGTTTGATTACACCCCTAACAAGATATAGAACATCTCTGTGTCCTTAGAATGTTTTCTCCTGCCTGTCCAGTCAACCTCAGCATCACCCCCACCAACCATTGTTCTGATTTCTAGCATCATAGATTCATTTCTCATATATTTTTTAAAAAATATTTTTATTTATTTATTTATTTGACAGAGAAAGAAGGAGAGAGAGAGAGAGAATGGGTGTACCAGGGCATCCAGCCATTGCAAACGAACTCCAGACATGTGTGCCCCCTTGTGCAGCTGGCTAACATGGGTCCTGGGGAATTGAACCTGGGTCCTTTGGTTTTGCAGGCAAACGCCTTAACCACTAAGCCATCCTTCCAGCCCATATTTCTTTTTTTAATTTTAAAGTTTTTAATTTGCAAGTAGAGAGAGACAGAAGAGAGAGAGAATGGGCACACCAGGTCCTCCAGTGACTGACAATGTTTAGCTCGGTCTCCAACCACATTTTTAGCATGTAGAATTCAAATATTTTACTGAAAAATCATTATTGGCCTCCAAGATTTAATTCTAAACTTAAGAGACAAAGGGAAGAGGAAGAAAGTCTTAACATTTTTTTTTTTTGGAGAGAGACACAGAGAGAGAGAGAGAGGAAGACAGATAGAGATGGGCGCACCAGCAGCCCTCTCAGCTGCTGTGAATGAAATCCAGATATGTGTGCCCCCTTGTGGTCAAGTGCGGCATTGCGCCTTTGTGTCATTTTGCATCTGGCTAAACGTGGGACCTGGAGATTGGAACCAGCGTTCTTAGGCTTAGGAGGCAGGCACCTTAACTGTCAAGCTATCTCTCCAGCCCAAGTCTTAGCATCTTAAACTGGAAATTCTAGGTTTTCATTTGTCAAATCACTAGAGGACTAAGGCCAGTCTCAGGGGCAGCCACTGGCATGAGGGCAGTGGCATAGAATTCTAAGGAGCTGAGGCTCAGAAGGAAGTGGTGATGTTGTGAATAATGTCTGTTGTGGATGCAGAAGAGTACAGTGACTGGCCGAGTTTCTTTGTTCTTTGCAGTGCTGGGAAGCAACCCTAGATGCCCGGAAATGCTAGACAAATATTCTAACACTGAGCTGAAAGTTTTTATATCCTTATAGTGGCACATCTCAGATCATGGGACACTTGGTCCCAGACCCACTTTGGCTTTTACTTTATTTGATTTCCTTCTGGGCTTTCTTCCTTACCTTAAAACAAATGGATTGGAGTAGTTACCCTCTCAGCTTCCTTCTGACTGAATCTAACATTTTCTGAGTGCTCTACATCTGCTTGTGAAAAAAAAAAAGGAAGAGCAGGGATAAATGAAAAATACCTATTTTTATTTTTAATGACTTATTTTCATCAAATGAGTTCCTACATAAGGTAATTCTCTTTTAAGAGTAAAGAAAGCTAGCAACCTTTTTTTTTTTTTTTTACTATACTGAAAGAAAAGCTGTAGCATGCCCATCTCTCCTGTCTGCATCTGTAACTCATCTGAATATGTACATACCCCCAAAGTAACATGTTAAAATCATTGTTATGGGAAGCAGAGCCTTTGGGCAGGGCAGAGCTCTAATGAGTGAGATTAATCTCATAAAGGAGACCCCCAAAGTTCCCAGACACTTTTAGCCACATGGAGTTGCAGAGATGGGAAGGCTGTCTGCAGAGAAACAAATTCTCATTGAAATAAATCTCTGACTCTTGATCCTGAACTTTCAAGGCTCCAAAACAACGAGAAATGAGTGTTTGTTATTTATAGCCACCTCGCTATTTTGTTATGTGGCTAAAATGGACTCATATAACAGCCTTGGCTTCTATCTGACACCGACCACAAGATCATTCCTTCTTTACATTTCAAAAGTGGAAGAAGCCCTGGAACCCCGCCTTACCCAGTCATGAACATTCAATGTTAACTTCATCCAGAAACACCATCATGTACACACTCTCACCAATATCTGGTATCAGATTGCTCAGTAAAATTGACACAGAAAATTAACTATTACATCTTGTATTCCTAATTTGCTGATTTTTAAAATTATTGTTTTTATTTATTTATTTGAGAGAGAGAAAGAGAATGGGTGTCCCAGAGCCTTCAGTGGCTACAAACAAACTCCAGACACATACACCACTTTGTGCATCTGGCTTATTTGGGTCCCGGGGAATCGAGCCCAGGGCCTTTGGCTTTACAGGCAAGTGCCTTAACTGCTAAGCCTTCTCTCCAACCCAAATTTGCTGATTTTTTAAATATCATGAATAAATGTTACATTTTGTGAAATGCTTTTTTAGCTCAATTAATACAGGTTGATTTTCATTTTTAGTATGTTGAAGGGTGTATTAAATTGATTTGCAAATACTAAAACAGCTTCACATTCCTAGAGTAAATCCCAGTTAGTTGTGATATATAATTTTTCCCACATACTGATGGATTTGATCTAATAATTTGTTGAGGGTTTTTATAACCATTTGAAGGAGTCATACTAATCTTTAGGCTTCTTTTTCAAACTCTTTGTGTGTGTTAAGCAAGATAATACTGACCTTGGAAAATTGTAAAATGAGGTGAGGAATATGGTCTCACTCTAGCCCAGGCTGACCTGGAATTCACTATGTAGTCTCAATGTGGCCTCGAACTCAAGGCAGTCCTCCTACCTCTGCCTCCCAAGTGCTGGGATCAAAGGTGTGGGCCACCACACCCGGCTTGGTATTCATTTTCCAGAAGAGCTTGTTTATAATTGATGTTCATTTTGTAATTGTTTAGTAAAATTCTCTGTTGAGACCATCTTGTCCTAGACATTTCTTTTTCAGAAACTGAACATGCCAGAGTCATAGATTAAATTTAAGGTTTTGAGACAAGGTCTCACTGTGTAGCCCAGGCTGGCTTCGAGTTGGTGATCCTCCTGCCTCCGCCTCGAGTGAGAGACACAGTCCACCACTCCCAGCTATCAAATAAAATTTGAAAACTATCATAGGAATATTCAGATTATTGGTCTCATATTAGGAGAATTCTGGTCATTTGTGGTTTTCATGGGTTTGCTCTGTTTTACCTAAATTGTCAAATTTCTATATGTAGAATTGTCTGTAGAATGCTTTTATGATCCTGGCTACATTTTAGGATCGGGAGTTATTCTCTTTCATTTCTGATGGGCAACTTTATATTTATTAGTCTTGCTAAAGATGTCAACTTGATTGACATTTTTAAGAGGTAGCTTTTTCTTATATTGATTTCTCTGTTTTATATATGATTTTCTTTTGACTGATTTGGATTCATTTCTCTTTCTGTTTTTTTTCAACTTTATTATCTTCTTTCTTTTTCGGTGTGTGTGCGGTATATGTGTGGATGTACGTGTGTGTACAGATGTGCATTGTGTGTATATACTTGTGCATGTATGTCTGTGAGCAGATGTGCATTCCTCCCTATGCATAGGTGTGCTGAGGTCAGAAAAAAGACATCTGATGTCCTCTTCTAATGTTCTTCTGCCTTATGTCCCTGAGACAGAGTCCCACTGAGCCTGGAGCTGCCTGATTTTCAATTAGACCAGCTGACCAGCACGACCCAGCTATCCTCCTATCTCCCTCTGTCCCATCCTTAGTGCTCAGGTTACAGGCAAGCATGACCATGCCTTTTTTTTTTTTTTTTTTTTTTTTTTTGAGGTAGGGTCTCACCCAGCCCAAGCTGACCGGAATTCACTATGTGGTCTCAGGCTGGCCTCCTCGAACTCACAGAATCCTTCTAAGTCAGCCTCCTGAGTGCTGGGATTAAAGACATGCACCACCACACCTGGCCATGCCTGGCTTTTTTACATAGGTGCCCAGGATCAAACCTGGGTCCTCATGCCTGCATAGCAAGTGCTTGTACCCGCTAAGCCCTCTCCCAGCCTCTTTTTCTGGTTTCTTTTTTTTTTTTTTTTTTTTGGTTTTTGAAGGTAGGGTCTCACTCTGGCCCAGACTGACATGGAATTAACTATGTAGTCTCAGGGTGGCCTCGAACTCATGGCAATCCTCCAACCTCTGCCTCCCAAGTGCTGGGTTTTTCTGGTTTCTTAAGATGGGAACTTCCTCTTTTCTAATGTAAGGGCTTAGTGCTATAAACTTCCCTCTCAGCACCGCCATAGCATCTTTCCTCGAAAGTTGACATGTTGTATTTTCATTCATTGTTTTTGCTTTCCTATTGACACTTGTTTAATTTCCAAATATTTAGACTTTTTAAATTATTATCTTTTGGTCCCTGATCTCTAGCTCCATTCCATTGTGGTCACGGAACATACTCTTTTTTAAACATGTTGAGGTTTGCTTTAGGATCCCAAATATAGTCTACATAGACATTCTGTGGATGCTTGAAAAGAGTGTGAATCCTGCTGTTATTACATGGAATGTTCTTTAGCTGTCTATTAAACCCTATTGGTTAATGACACCCAGGAGCTTTTCTCTGATAGTTCTGCTGGCTGCTGAGAGGGAGGTATAAAACATCAACCCCTGTAAAACCAAGTCTAAACACATCTTATTGATTGTGGCCTTTTATGATCCTGTGTACCCTTCCTTTCCTAATGGAATGCACACACTGATCCCATATTAAAATCTCTAGGAATCTACTGTTTCATATCTAAAGCCCAAAGACTTCCTTCACTATTGTGTCTACGTTTTTTCTAAAAGTATGAATCTTTGAGTCAGCAAGATGATCTCATTTCTCTTGGAAAGAAACTCTTGAAGAGAAATTGGTTTGTTTCAAGCACAGGAAGAGAAAGTTGAGTTTGAAAAGTTTCTGGCCATTGAAGTAAAAGGACTGCCTATGTTGGGGAGGGGGCAAAAACCTGTGAAGTTCTTGGGAGTAAAGGCTAAATATTTTTGTGTTTCCCATGATCCTTTCCTAGAAAAGTGCTTCCACATATTTGTGGGATGACTTAAAAGTGAATGAATGGATGTTGGATGATGTGAGTCATCACAAAACAGACACCCCCTTCCAGAGCTGAGCTCTTCTCAGGCTTATCAAGAGTCGAACAGGAGGAGGAGGAGGGGGAAGAGAGGAAGGAGGAGAAGGGCTACCAGAGGCAGCAGCACGTTTGATTACTGGGTTCATTTCAACCTGGCCATTGTTAAATGAAGTACTCAAGGAAAGAATTCTGCATGCAAAAAATGAAACCCAATTTAATTTTTAATCAAGTAAGAAACATAAATTTTAGATTTTTCAATGTATAACAAATTAGAAAGAAATGGACCATTCCAGCCTAATATTTTGCATCTTTGCCTGAAGCTAATTTAACTCACTATGACAAATTTAGATGTATTTATTACATTTATACTCATGCTTTGTATGAAAGAAGCCCATTATTTTACTCAGACACGTTTATTCCTGCTCCATCCTCAGCTTGAGCTAAGAAGTGTCTAAGTACCTAGCTGCCGCAAGTTGATGGCGTGGATAGTACGTTGTGGTCCATGATTTTAAAACTCAGGTGTTTTCCATGGTAGCCACAAGCTGGGAAGCACCAGGATAATCACTGTTTAATAGCATGTAAAATTTTTATTGGCTTGCTTAATTAGCATGTGTTCAAAACATTACAAAGAATCAATTAACCTTTTGTGACTATGCCAGAACTCTGAGGGGATCTTTGTTTTTCCCCTTGTTGATTTGATTTCATTTGTGTTACAACCTTCATCTGTTTATGATATTTTTGGTGATCAAAAACCTTTTAACGTGTTCAAAGGAAACTTAGCCAGACCAGGAAAAAGGTCGGGTGTCCCAAGATGCCTATCTGTAAATGAAGCTCAGTGACAATAAGAGTTTTCAAGCCAAATGCAGCAAGAAATGGTTTGGCCACACTGTCTGCTGCGTCATGTTTTGCAAGGTGAATGAAGTCATCCCTGGGAGCTGACTTCTTAGCTCTCCTCAGTTCCTGCTCCTCTGATACTTTCCCTGTCATAGCACTCGTTCCCTTTCTCAGATTGCTCCTGTACCATAGCATTGTAAGTTCATAGCTTCCAGGCACATGCGCAAGAACAGCTCTGAACAGTTGACTTGCTTGTAGCAAGTCTGATGAGGACCATAGTCCACTGAGGAAAGGGATTTGGTGTGAAAATCCTCTCCTCTCAAACGTCTGGTTTCTTACAACCAGCTAAGTGCTGTTCCAGCCGCATGGTGACATTACCGGCTGCATCACTGACACACGGGCTGGGTGATATCCTGTAGCTGCTAGGAGGTTTTTGTTTCAGCATCACCCATCTTCTGTTTCACATTTTGAGAGCACTCAGAGCAAATTCCGTGTCAAAGCTAGGTTGTGTATTATCAGCAAGCGATTGCTTTGAACCGTTATTCTCCCTTTTCTGGGACTCTCAGAAGCTTGAAAATGAGGTATTTTTTCTTTCTGTTGATCCTTTTTCCACTTGGCAAACACTGCACTTTTCCTGTCTGCAGAAGCCAGCGTGGCTTGCTCACAGCTTTGCTCTTCCTTGGCTCTGTTCATGTCACTGCGTCGTGGGTCTCCCAGCCCACCAGGCACATGCTAGACCTGGGCCTGCTGGTGTGTCTCTTCAAGGTGTGGCTATAGCAAAAACAGAAATGAAAGTGGCCAGGAAAGAAATCCCCATGTGACAGCATAAGAAAAAGGAAATGTGATGGGAGCAAAATTTTTCAGAGACTGGTGTGTGGTGAGAGATAGTGAACCTGGATAGACTTGGCCCTTGGAGAGGGTTGAGGGAGGTGCAGTGCGTGAGATGTTGAGGAAGGAGCTTTGTGAACTGACGTTAGGTGCGTAAATCATTCCTAGAACCAGTCCAGCCTCTCCAGCTCTCAGTCCATATATATATATATATATACACACACACACACACACACATACATACAGAGAAAGAGAGAGAGAGAGAGAGAATGGTCATGCCAGGGCCTCTAGCCAATGAAAACAAACTCCAGATGTGTGCGCCTCCTTGTACATCTGGCTAACGTGGGTCCTGGGGAACTGAACCTGGGTCCTTTGGCTTTGCAGGCTAAGCCATCCCTCAGCCACCAGTCCCTATCTTAAAGGTGAACTACTAGCTCTATAGCATGCAGTATTTGAAACTCAAGAAAGTAATGCTTTTGCTAGAATTTTTTAAAATCTCCCTTTCATCTGAGTAAAAAAAAAAAAAAAAAAAAAAAAAGGAAAGAAGTGGAGCACAGGCAGCCGAAGTCATTTCATGTGTAGTGGAAGGGCTTCAGAAGAACTGATGCAGTCCACCTGAAGTGGGCCTGTTAAAGATTTGAAGACTTTACAACTAGCATTAGTATGAAAGGGGCATGGAAAAGTTTACAAATTTGAATACAGACCATGAACTCTTTAAAGAGTGAAATAGATTACTCATCTTGGCAACTTTTGCTCTTATTCAAGTGCTTGAGGCATGTCAGAGTTCAACAAATATCAGAGAAGGGAAGATGGGTCGGAAGGGATGGGGAGAAGTGGGCCATGCTATGCAGACTGGGTGATGACTGCTCACAGCTATGAGACTGGATGGAGGATGGCATGTGGATGTGCATAACTATTCCTTGGAGAACTTTTGCTCCCTCTGAATTAATTCCTGGAGTTCATCTAAGTTTGTGTTTCTGAAGTATTAAATACTTGCTTTTTCAGAACAATCAAAAGAAATGGCAAGCTGGGTGTGCTAATTGTAAACTTAGCACTCTGGAGGCTGAAGCAGGAGACTGAATTCCAGGCCAATCTAGAATACACAGTGAGATCCTGTCTTATGTACCCACCCACCCCACACACGCAATATTTAAAAGTGGTGTTTTTCAATAGCTCTAAAAATCAAACACCACTTTCTTTTTACAGTCTTTCTTCAGAATTTACTATTTGCGTGCCTCAAAAATCATTGGGAAGATTGTACCTTTTGTTTTGTTTTATTTTGCTTTTTCAAGTTAGGGTCTCACTCTAGCCCAGGCTGACCTGGAATTCATTATGTATTCTCAGGGTGGCCTTGAACTCGTGACACTCCTCGGCCTCCCAAGTGCTGGGATTAAAGGCATGTGCCACTGTGCCAAGCCCTAGAATGTACCTTTATAAGTTAGCATTTACTGTTTAATAGTTTGTTATATGACTTTTTTCTGGCCTGGTGTAATTTTTTTTTATCATCTGTAATGTGAATACAGTAAAGTCTGCGGGTAATTAATATTTTTTCTATGTGTATGCATGTGTACGTATGCATGTGTGTGTTTGTGAGTGTTTGTATGAGTGGCATGGTATATGTGTATGTATGAACATGTGTATGCAGATGCACATGCCCCATGTACATAAATGCAGAGGCCAGAGGAGAATACCAGGTGTCCCCCTTGGTTGATCATCCATGTATTTCCTTGAGACAGAGTCTCTCACTGAATCCAGAACTACAGGGGTTTTTGTCAGACTGGCTGGCCAGCCAGTCACAGTGACTCTTCAGTCTCTGCTCCCCACAGTACTGGGGTTGGTTATAGACATGCATAGTCATGCCCAGCTGTTTACATGGGTACTAGGGATCAAACTTAGGCAGTTTCAGGACCTCATGCTCATGGCAAAGGTTCTTACCCACCTAGCCATCTCCCCAACCCCAATATATGCAGTTAAGTTAGCAGTAAAAAGCTTATTACTCTTCTGTTGATATGCAGTTTGAGATTCCACTTGCACCTGGACAGCATTTTATAGGAGACCTAAGCCCAGCTACTTCTTACTTTCCTTGGTGGTCAAAAAAAAAAAGTAAATTGACTTTCCCTAAGATACATGGGCAAATAATTATAGAAATGTTCTTCAAAAGGATCTTACCATCAGAAATGAGGAAGTTATGATGACCATAGTGTGGTGGTTTGATTCAGGTGTCCCCCATAAACTTATGTGTTCTGACTGCTAGGTCCTCAGCTGATGGCAGTCTGGGAATTGAATCTTCCTGGAGGCAGTGTATTGTTGGGGGTGGCTTATGGGTATTATAATCAGCTTCCTCTTGCCAGTGTTTGGCACACTCTCCTCTTGCTATTGTCCATCTGATGTTGGCCAGGGGGTGATGTCCACCCTCTGCTCGGGCCATTGTTTTCCTCTGGTATCATGGAGCTTCCCCTCGAGTCTGTAATCCAAAGTAAACCTTTTTTCCTACAAGCTGTTCTTGGT
Organism: Orientallactaga sibirica; assembly: GCA_036365145.1. NCBI lineage: Eukaryota > Metazoa > Chordata > Mammalia > Rodentia > Dipodidae > Orientallactaga > Orientallactaga sibirica. Next base: position 7,375,030 of record JAEOAD010000027.1, read on the forward strand.
CAGGTGTTTTCTGCCAGAAATGCAAAGCTGACTGCAACAGTTAAGTTGGCACTTAGAAGTGGGGCTTTTGCTGCTAGAAACTTAACTTTGTGGCTTTGATCATTTGAAACTGATTTGAGGGAAGAATGTGGAAGGATTGAAACCATGGCCTAAGAAGCACCTACTTTGCAGTGCTGTAAGTACAGCTTGATGAACCATCCCAGTCAGAGTTGAAAGACCTAAATGCAGTAAAAACTATGGAGTGTGAGGTTTGGCTTATGAGCGTGAGGAAAACCTTTGCCTGGACTGGGTTAGAATCAGTGGTGTGAGAGGCTTGCTGTAATGCTCGTGTCCTGAGAACTTAAGCAGGATTGCCTTGCGCAGAGATAGACTGGTGTGAGCAGAGAGATATGGCACATAAATGAAAACTGATGCCTGTTCATCTGCAATTGTTTGAGAGATTACAACCATTGAGACTGGGCCAGCTGACCTGCATGGGGACAACAGGAAGATCTCAGACTCTTCTGAAGGGGCCTGAATGCTGAAGAAGTGTCCTATTCTTCAAAGTCTGCTTCATTCCCCCCTGGATTCACAAATTGGTGGCCCACCTGGTACTATGGAGTATAACAAATGCAGGAAGGAACACAGCTTTGTATTTTGAAACTGGCCGTGGACAGTGTGAAGCAGGCTTATTGGATTACCTGCATGGAGGCCCAGTGGAGCCATGTGGCTGGACCATGGGTTGCAGTGGAGACCCAGTGGAGATGCCAGGACTATGGGATGGCTGCCAAGGAAAGCTGCCCTCACCAGATGAAGTTTTCTGGGACTGTAAGTGGCCTAGCTGGAGGGGAGGAATTGGAACTCCAGAGATTCATCACTGGTTAGAATTGTTGGACTTGGAGACTTGTCACTGGTTAGAGTTGTCCGACTTGGAGCTACAGAGTTTGATGTTTGCCCTGTTTAAGTCTTGCACTGGTTGAATATTTCTTTGCTATGCTCAGTGCCATCTTTTGTAGTGTGAATGTTTACTCTGTGCCATTATGGTTTTTTGGTATTAATGCCCTGTTCAAAGACCTTGCACTATGGAGATGTTTGAACATCATTGGGATTTATAAAACAATGGGGACTTTTAAAGTTAGACTGAAAACATTGTATTTGACATCATGTATGGTTATCAGTTTATGGGGGTCAGGGCAGAATGTGGTGGTTTGATTCATGTATCCCCCATAAACATGTGTTCAGAATGCTAGGTCCCCAGCTAGTGACAATTTGGGAATACGAGCCTCCTGGAGGTGATGTATTGTTGGGGCAGGCTTATGGGTGTTACAGCCAGCTTCCCCTTGCCAGTGTTTAGAACACTCTCCTAGTGCTATTGTCCACCTGATGTTGACCATGAGGTGATGTCCACTCTCTGCTCATGCCCTCATTTTCCACTGCCATCATGGGGCTTCCCCTCAAGGCTATAAGCCAAAATAAACCCGTTTCTCCCACAGGCTGCTCTTGATCAGGTGTTTTCTGCCAGCAACGCAAAGCTGACTGCAACACATAAATTTCCTATGATTATTTTAGATCTTACTATCAGGAATGAGGAAGTTGTGATTGTTATAGATTTACTAAGTGGAAAAAGTGAACACACTTTGTTGTAACTTATAGAAAACTATATTGAGGGCTGGAGAGATGGCTTAGCAGTTAAGGCATTTGCCAGCAAACCCAAAGGACCCAGGTTTGATTCTCCAGGACCCATGTAAGCCAGATGCACAAGGGGTGCATGCATCTGGAGTTTGTTTGCAGTGGCTGGAGGCCCTGGCACGTCCATTCTCTCTCTCTCTCTCTCTCTCTCTCTCTGCCTCTTTCTCTCAAATAAATAAATAAAATATATTTTAAAAAACAAAAATATATTGGAGTAGTATTGTTTAGTGGATTGAAACAGATTAGAGAGCTGAAACTGATACTACAAATTCCTAAGAACAGCAAGAAGTTCCCTGTTGATAAGACCTTTAAACGATGAAAAGAACTTGATGTGACTGATTATTCCTTTGAAGAAATATGAATACCAGCTTTATAAGGTTCATGTTTATAGTGTCAGAATTTCCATATTCTGCCATGAAGAATGAAGCCCTGTAGCTGAGTCATCTGTAGACTTGCAAAGGGCAGCAGATTCCATTTGTCAAAGAACACCATGTTGCATTCTTGGTGTTCCTGAATTCACACTTAAGCTACTTATACAGGCCTTTTAAACAAAACAAGCAGTTTTTTTTTTTTTTTTAAATATGTTTATAGCTCACAGTTTGTGAAAACAGGTTTAGGTTTAGCTTTTGTGAGCTAAATAATACTTTTCTCTCAAGGCAGGTGTCTGGGGCTTAAATCAGTTGTGTCCACACCAGCAATGGTCCAGATGCTATTTCAAAAAAAAAAAAAAAAACGCTTACCCAATACAGTGATCTGTAGAAGTCTATGGAGGGAGCCTAGAGCTCTGGGGAGTCTGCCATTGCTACCTCATTATTCCTATAGCAGCTTTCCTGTTTCAGGTTTTCAAGAGCCATGTCTTCTCTGTCTCTTTACATGGTGGAGGGGGGACTTCCTCACCAGTCATCCTGCTGCAGAGCAGACTCGGGACGGGAAGGCAGTGGGGTGAGTTGGGGGTTAGGAGTAGGTGAGAGGTAAATTCTCCACTCCTCTACATAGGACTCAAGTGAGCCCTATGGAGGGCAGATTTTCAGGTGTCAGGTCCTAGAATTCCTTTCTTACATCAGCTTCATTGATGATTCCCCCTGAATATTTGCCTCACCTTGTTCTAATGGCCGAAGTCTATACTTCCTCTGATTTGTGTCTATCATAGTTTGGGGGTGGTACAGAAGGACGAGGAGCTTCAGAGTTCACCTTTGCTGGAAACAGCCAGCCTCCCCTGCCTGCCTCATGGGCATGAGAGGCCCCAGAAGCAGCTGTCAGATCCATCCCCTGCTTCCTAACAGGCCTCGCCCTCTCCTGAGGGATTTCCCCCTCAGAGCTTCTGCAGCTCATCACGTCTGAAAAGATTAGAGACCTTGGAAGAATATATGTTTGAATGGTGATGACTAGAGTCATTCTGGGTTCCTCCTATTTACTTAAGAAGCATGTCCAGGGGCTGGAGAAATGGCTTAGCAGTTAAGGCATTTGCCTGCAAAACTAAAGGACCCAGGTTTGATTCCCTAGGACCCACTTAAGCCAGATGCAAAAGAGGCACATGCGTTTGGAGTTCATTTGCAGTGGCTAGAGGCCCTGGTGTGCCTATTCTCTCTGTCTGCCTCTCTCTCTCTCTCTCTCTCTCTCTCTCTCTCTTTCTGCTTGCAAATAATAAATGAATTAAAAATAAAGAAGCATGTCCAAAGGGACATTTGAGAACTTGGTTGTCCTTCTCTGCCTTACTCGACATGTGCTCAGTGGCCTCTGCTCTGCTCTCCGTTCATACTGGACAGTCTCTCTCTCGTTCTCTTCCTCTCCTCACACTCTTCCATTTGGCTCTGTGTGGAATTACTTGTGTTCATCCTCGCCCACCATGTGTTCTTCACAAAGGTCTGAGGGTTTGGCCTGTTTGCTTCTCCACTCCTTTCCAGTTGCCTGTTTGAAGGAATTCTTTTTGTCTTGAGACTTTGGGAAATCAACTTTTTCATTTTAATTAATTAAATGCTAATTTTAACCAGTTTGCTCATTTTTTTCCCCTCCCTAGCACATCAACTCTTTCCTTTTGTTTGGTTTTGCTTTTATGGCTGCTGTGTTCAGTTCCGTCGTGGGATATGGCTCTTTCATGGCTGCTGTGTTCAGTTCCGTCGTGGGATATGGCTCTTTTATGGCTGCTGTGGTCAGTTCCGTCGTGGGGTATGGCTCTTTCATGGCTACTGTGGTCAGTTCCGTCGTGGGGTATGGCTCTTTCATGGCTGCTGTGTTCAGTTCCGTCATGGGGTATGGCTCTTTCATGGCTGCTGTGTTCAGTTCCGTCGTGGGGTGTGGCTCTTTCATGGTTGCTGTGTTCACTTCCGTCGTGGGATATGGCCCTTTCATGGCTGCTGTGTTCAGTTCCGTCGTGGGATATGGCCCTTTCATGGCTGCTGTGTTCAGTTCCGTCGTGGGATATGGCTCTTTCATGGCTGCTGTGGTCAGTTGGCTGGCTCTTTCTGGCTGCTGTGGTCAGTTCCGTCGTGGGATATGGCCCTTTCATGGCTGCTGTGTTCAGTTCCGTCGTGGGGTATGGCTCTTTCATGGCTGCTGTGGTCAGTTCCGTCGTGGGGTATGGCTCTTTCATGGCTGCTGTGTTCAGTTCCGTCGTGGGGTGTGGCTCTTTCATGGCTGCTGTGTTCAGTTCCGTCGTGGGATATGGCTCTTTCATGGCTGCTGTGTTCAGTTCCGTCGTGGGATATGGCTCTTTCATGGCTGCTGTGTTCAGTTTCGTGGGATATGGCTCTTTTGGCTGCTGTGTTCAGTTCCGTCGTGGGATATGGCTCTTTCATGGCTGCTGTGTTCAGTTCGTCGTGGGATATGGCTCTTTCATGGCTGCTGTGGTCAGTTCCGTCATGGGATATGGCTCTTTCATGGCTGCTGTGGTCAGTTCCGTCATGGGATATGGCTCTTTCATGGCTGCTGTGGTCAGTTCCGTCGTGGGGTATGGCTCTTTCATGGCTGCTGTGGTTTCATGGATATGGCTCTTTCATGGCTGCTGTGGTCAGTTCCGTCGTGGGGTATGGCTCTTTCATGGCTGCTGTGTTCAGTTTCGTCGTGGGATATGGCTCTTTCATGGCTGCTGTGTTCAGTTCCATCGTGGGATATGGCTCTTTCATGGCTGCTGTGGTCAGTTCCGTCATGGGATATGGCTCTTTCATGGCTGCTGTGGTCAGTTCCGTCGTGGGGTATGGCTCTTTCATGGCTGCTGTGTTCAGTTCCGTCGTGGGGTGTGGCTCTTTCATGGCTGCTGTGTTCAGTTCCGTCGTGGGATATGGCCCTTTCATGGCTGCTGTGGTCAGTTCCGTCGTGGGATATGGCTCTTTCATGGCTGCTGTGGTCAGTTCCGTCGTGGGGTATGGCTCTTTCATGGCTGCTGTGTTCAGTTCCATCGTGGGATATGGCCCTTTCATGGCTGCTGTGGTCAGTTCCGTCGTGGGATATGGCCCTTTCATGGCTGCTGTGGTCAGTTCCGTCGTGGGATATGGCTCTTTCATGGCTGCTGTGGTCAGTTCCGTCGTGGGGTATGGCTCTTTCATGGCTGCTGTGTTCAGTTCCATCGTGGGATATGGCTCTTTCATGGCTGCTGTGGTCAGTTCCGAAGGGGTATGGCTCTTTTTGGCTGCTGTGTTCAGTTTGAGTGGGGTGTGGCTCTTTCATGGCTGCTGTGTTCAGTTCCTTTCGTGGGATATGGCTCTTTCATGGCTGCTGTGTTCAGTTCCGTCGTGGGATATGGCTCTTTCATGGCTGCTGTGTTCAGTTCCGTCGTGGGATATGGCTCTTTCATGGCTGCTGTGTTCAGTTTCGTCATGGGGTATGGCTCTTTCATGGCTGCTGTGTTCAGTTCTGTTGCAGTCAGCTTCAGGTTCGCTGAGATGAACTTCCAGACCAGGCACAGTTATGGAGGAAGGGATATTATTTATTGAAGCTTACAGATCCAGGGGAAGTTCCATAATGGCAAGAGAAGCAGCCTGTTCTTCACAGGACCAGGCAAGAGAGAAAGAAAGCCAACCAGCCACCACAGCACACAGAGCAAAACTACAGCCAAAAGGTCACACAGCACACTTCAGGAACTCCTGCTAGGCACATTTGCATATCTTTACAATGGACTCTCAAACCATCACCACACCTTAAGACCGGGGCCCCCAGTGACCTTGCCTCTAGCAAGGTGATTGCAGATGCAAACTATAAGTAATAAACCACTGAATATATTGGGGGACATATATTCAAACTACCACAAGTTCCGTCGTGGGGTGTGGCTCTTTCATGGCTGCTGTGGTCAGTTCCGTCATGGGATATGGCTCTTTCATGGCTGCTGTGGTCAGTTCCGTCATGGGATATGGCTCTTTCATGGCTGCTGTGTTTCTATGGGGTATGGCTCTTTCATGGTGCTGTGTTGAAGTGGGGTATGGCTCTTTCATGGCTGCTGTGGTCTGTTCCGTCGTGTGGTATGGCTCTTTCATGGCTGCTGTGGTCAGTTCCGTCGTGGGATATGTCTCTTTCATGGCTGCTGTGTTCATTTCCGTCGTGGGGTATGGCTCTTTCATGGCTGCTGTGGTCAGTTCCGTCGTGGGGTATGGCTCTTTCATGGCTGCTGTGGTCAGTTCCGTCGTGGGGTATGGCTCTTTCATGGCTGCTGTGGTCAGTTCCGTCGTGGGATATGGCTCTTTCATGGCTGCTGTGTTCAGTTCCGTCGTGGGGTATGGCTCTTTTATGGCTGCTGTGTTCAGTTCCGTCGTGGGGTATGGCTCTTTCATGGCTGCTGTGGTCAGTTCCGTCGTGGGGTATGGCTCTCGGGCTGTCTTGCTGCCACTCTAGGAAGTATTTAGTATTGATTAAGAAAAGTACAAGTGTCGTGATGGAAGATGTATAAGAGCTTTTGTTTACTACTGCACTTTATTTAAACATGAACTAGATGAGATTGACTTTTTCTCCATTTGCTCCAATGAGCCTTTTTCTCTTTCTAAGAAAAAGCATTCATCTGGCCTTCCTCTGCCTCAGTCAATTGTAAAACAAACTGATCCTTTGGTTGTGACATGGAAATGTTTTGTCTGACTTATGTAGTTGGTCAGTATTAACTACATAATTGGTCAAGGTATTTCCTACTATGCAAAACCCCTCTGTTTCTAGCTTCTTTTGTATATTTGAAGGGCTGGTGACTTCAGGATAGATACGAACCAGAGCTGAGTAGTAACTGCCCTAACCTATCAGACATTCATTCATCCATAGTCTCTTTTCTCTTCTTCTTCCTCTTCCTTTCCATCCTCCTTCTCTCTTTTTTTTTTTTTTTTTGGAGAGAGACACAGAGAGGGGGAGACAGATAGAGATGGGCGCGCCAGCAGCCTCTCAGCTGCTGTAGATGCAATCCAGATGCGTGCGCCCCCTTGTGGTCAAGGGCAGCATTGCGCCCTTGCGTCACTTTGCATCTGGCTAAACGTGGGACCTGGAGATTGGAACCGCTGGAGATTGGAACCAGCATTCTTAGGCTTAGGAGGCAGGCGCCTTAACCGCTAAGCCATCTCTCCAGCCCCCTCCTTCTCTTTTCCTTCTTGTTCATCTTCCTCTTTTCCTCCTCCTGCCCGCCATCCATCCCTGTCATCTTTTTAAAATATTTTATTTATTTATTTGAGAGAGAGAATGTGTGCACCAAGGCTTCCAACCACTGCAAATGTACTCCAGACACATGCACCACCTTGTGTATCTGGTATCCGTGGGTACTGGGGAATCTAACCTGGGTTCTTTGGCTTTGCAAGCAAGCACCTTCACTGCAAAGCCATCTCTCCAGCTCCATCCCTGTCATCCTTTACCTCTGGTTGTTTCATATTTTGTTTCATATTTTATCTCTGGTTATGTCATTTCCCTGTCTAGACCGGGGGGGGGGTCCAGCCATTTGGGGGGGTCTTTCTTTTTTAATTAATTTTTATTAGATATGGACATATTTATATGTAAACAACACATGTGGGCACCATCCTTTCCCTCCTCCTGCCCCTTTTCTGAAGAGGCCTTCCTCATTGGGGATGCAGGTCAACCCCATGGGGATTGTGGGTCATGCATTATGGGGGCAGCAGTCAGTTATGGGGGAGAGGCAATGTTTCTGTGCAAAATGTCCCAGCTTGTGGCTCTAAAGTCTTTCTGTCCTCTCTTACGCAAAATTCCCTGAGCCGTGGTGGGTGTGTTTTGAGTCTGCTTCAGTGACGGGCTCTTAGGAGCCTCTGGATCTCTGGTTTGGTAGGTGTTGAGTGTCCTCAGTGTCTGTCTCCTTCACCCTTGTACTGATATCAGATTCACTAAGAAAGCAGCATTCTTGCTCATTCCTTAGGGGATCTTTCTTAATGGATAGTAGCAGAGTGGAGGAGTAGCTCAGAGGCCTGGTAGATGCTATGGGGACTAAAGGCATGCCATGTAAATGAAGGCTGGGGGGTTTGTTGTATAAGACAAAACTTTTAGTCTCATAACCCTTCCTCCTTAATGTCTTATAGCTCTCACTGCCATTGTGACAGACCGGTTAATATTTGTTAGGTTATTTTTTATATCACAGTGGGCTTGAGATATAACACTTGCTGCGTGCTTCATATTCATCTTCTCTTATTAGCACATTTATAGTCGGTCAGTCCATGCTGGGGAATCATAAATATATATAGATGATCCCTTAGCAATAATCTAGACCCACCTCCTTTTGTAAGGTTTAAATAGTAGAAGGGGCATGTCTTACCCAGTTCTTACACCTAATCTTACAACTAAGCAGAGATCAAAACTCAGTTCTCACTCCCAGCTCTAGGCTCAGCTCCAGGCCACACTGCAAATGAGTCACCATTTGTTTCTGCACTCTGCAAGGGTAACCTCTACATGGAACAGGGAAAATGTATACCAAGCTTCAAAATCTAGATAGGTCTGCCATTCTCATACTTAGCCGAGCTTTGCCATGTCTGTAGAATAGAACCATGGTCCGATTTTCTCATCTTTTGTGAACATAACCGCATGTTGATGAGTGCCTCCACGGCAGCTGCCAGGTCTCCCTCCCACTCTCCTGATCTCTGTCATTAGGTTGGAACTCAAATGAATGTTTTCAAACTTAGACCAAGGAATGTGTGCGCAGTGCCCAGCTGGGATCATGTGGTGTGCCTAACTGTTTTCATGCTGATTTGATGCCACACTGAGCCCCTTCAGGCATGAAAACAGCCGAAGATTATTTGCTTTCTTTTTTGGCCTTCTGGTTGGTTTTCATCACAGATCCAGCCATTCCTGGGTCAGGATTTGCCAGAAAATCTCAGCTTCTCCCACTGCGCCACCACTTAAGAGCAGCCGGAGCCTGCTCCTCTCACAGGGCTCATCTGCCTGTGCTTAACTCACAGGCAACTTCAGTTCCTGGTTTTGTTGGAGCTTCTTCCGAGACATTACCTCATCCCATTCTTCCTCTTTGAGAACTCTTGAATTTACAGCTTAGCATTTAATTGTTCTTTGGTCGTTTAACTTGTTATTGTTTTTCTCTCCCCTTGTGAACATGTGTTGTTATCCCACCATGGAGCTTAGCTTTGTGCTGGGTGCTTGGAAAGGTCTGTGATTGGCAACAGTTCCGTGGATGGGAGTTCTTTTGCCCTATCTGGATAGAATTCCCCAGTGGACTAGAACCTTTCCCTCTTCTGTGTGCCTGACAGCAAAGAGCAGAAGCAGCGGCAGGTGGAGCCTCCCCCACCACCTTTGACTTACAGCATCAGAAGGATGGTACAGTAAAAATTTAAAGAACTTAATAGTGATTTTAGCAGACTTTAAAAGAGTTTTGACTGTGCTAACACCTTCCTAGGCCCCAAGAAAAGATGGGACCCTCTCCTCTGTCTCAGAACTAAAATGAACCATTAACAGAAATTAGCGGTGCCTGGTCCCAGTTCCCCAGAGCCTGGTACTGCATTCCTTCTTCCTGAGTGAAACCACGCTCTCCTTCTTCCTGAAAGGCAAATGGCATTCAGAGGACCCTTTGTGGAGTTTCCTGGGCCAGGTTTATTACTTGGACTCCCCCCTTCCAGCCTCTCTCACACTAGATAGATGTGCAGTGCTCCCATTGTTAGGCAAGATGGGGCCTTGACCTCACTCTTCTGTGTGTCATTGCAAGTTTCAAACTGTGCAAAACTCTTCAGATTGGAATGGATGAGAAAGCATAACGAAGCCCTAGGTCCTCCTTTACCACTGCTCTACCAAAATTCCCATCTAGTTCTTAAAGAAAATAGTATCCATTGAGTTATGTTTTACTGTTTAAGATGTCTTAAACTATCATTGTAGAATGACTTCTAATGCCATATGCCCTGCAGAATCATAAAATCTAAATGTCAAAGCTATAGTTTGAAGTAATTTATTTTTAAATAAGTATATTTAAACATATTACAAAAAATAATTTACAAGTTTGTTTTTATTTTGCATTGAATAACTGCTGTGAGCCGAGACCTGAGTGGGATACCATGGAAGTTGGAGGTGACTGTATGACACGGCCTTTTTCACTCTGGAGGTTTATAGTCTAGGATGCAGGCATGACCCCACGTCTAAAGTTAAGAAGCAGAAATGATGTGGATTGGGATTAAAGCATCAGGATGCTCCTTTGAAGGTGTTTTAAATCCCAGGCCTCTGTGGCGGTGAGAGCCAGTTATCATGGGCTACGGAAGCTACACTATGAAGAGTGAGGCTTTTCGGTGCTAGAAAAAGTAGCTCCAGAGACAGGAGCAGTGTGAGCACCTTTCAAAGGGCCCAGAACAGATATCCTTTTGGGTCCGTTTTTAAATCAGTAGCAAATCAAGCACCAAAAGAGGAAAGCTGTTTCACGGCCAAGCAGTGAACAATACTGAAAGGCCAGGCATCCACCGTCTCTGGGGAGTAGTTAGAACTTGCTCTTAAATTAGCCACTTTGTATTTCTGAGAATGACTCTATATACAAAATGATAAAAGTTGGGCATGGCTCAGCAGTTAAAGGTGCTTGTTTGCAAAGCCTGATAGCCGGGTTCCAGTTCCCCAGTATCCATGTTAAAGCCAGGTGCACAAAGTAGCATATGTATCTGGAGTCTGTTTTCAATGGCAGGAAGCCCTGGCATGCCCATACTTACCTCTCTCTCTCTCTCCTTTCCTCTCTTCTCTCTCTCTCTCTCTCTCTCACCCTGTTGCTCAAGTAAATAAAAATTTTTTTTAGAGAACAATAAAAGTTGCTGAGCATGATGGCACACACCTTTAATCCCAGAACTTGGGAGGAAGAGGTAGGAAGATCACTGTGGGTTTGAAGACACCCTGAGACTACAGAGTAAATTCCACATCAGCCTGGGCTAGAGTGAGACCCTACTTTGAAAAACAATAAGTAAATAAATAAATAAATAAACAAATAAAAATTAATTTAATTTTAAAATGATAAAAGATGAGTAAAAGATAAACTATAGACCACTGGAGACTATAGAATTCAATGGGAGAATCATGAATTTGGAAATGTTAAAGGGATTATTTTTAATAAAGAAAAGTGATTAAAGACAATGTTAATGACCCAGGACTGAAACACATCCTGAAGCATGTTACCTCACTTGGGGACATGAGATCCATGCTGGAGTGTGGTCCTCACTGGACCACTCAGTCAGTCTGGGAACCCTGAAGGAGTAATGGCTTCCTTGTTTTCATAGCTAGGGCCAAGTTTGGCAAAGCTTTGAAAATATCTAAGTTATGGTTGTATTTTTATTATAAAGGTCAAGTTTAAATATTGCCTGTTACTTCTCCTGCCCTGGAAAAATGAGACAATTCTACATTTAGACATACATAGTAACCCTAATTTTTGTAACAACAGGGAAAAATTCTTTTGGATTTTTAACATTTTTTAATTTTTAATTTTTATTTAGCTGAGAGAGAGAGAATGGGTGCAAAGGTCTCCAGCCACTGCAAACAAATTCCAGACACATGTACCACCTTTTGCATCTGGATTATGTGGGTACTGGGGAATCAAACCTTGGAACTAAACCTGGGTCCTTAGGCTTCACAAGCAAGCTCCTTTTAACCACTAAGCCATCTCTCCAGACCATGGATTTTGTTTTTAAACCAACAAAGAAAATACACACATAAGCTGGGCATGGTGGCGCACGCCTTTAATCCCAGCACTTGGGAGGCAGAGGTAGGAGGATCGCTGAAAGTTCGAGGCCACCCTGAGACTACATAGTTAATTCCAGGTCAGCCTGGACCAGAGTGAAACCCTACATCGAAAAAAAGAAAAAAGAAAAGAAAAAAGAAAATACACAAAAAAGGCGTAAGTTGGAGCAACTTTTCCTGTGATGCCATTTAAAAAAAATATATTTATTTATTTGAGAGGGGAGACAGATAAAGAGAAAGAATGGGTACTCCAGAGCCTCTAGCCACTACAAATGAACTCCAGACACATGTACCACCTTGTGTATCTTGATTTACATGAGTACCGGGGAATTGAACCCTGGTCCTTAGGCTTTGTAGGCAAGGGTCCTTAAGTGCTGAGCCATCTCTCCAGCCCTGTGATGTCATTTTTTAATTTTTTTTTTTGGAGAGAGGCACAGAGAGAGAGAGAGAAAGAGAGAGAGAGAGGAAGACAGAGATGGGCGCGCCAGCCATGTCTCAGCTGCTGTGAACGAAATCCAGATGTGTGTGGCCCCTTGTGGTCAAGTATGGCATTGTGCCCTTGCATCACTTTGCATCTGGCTAAACGTGGGACCTGGAGATTGGAACCAGCGTTCGTAGGCTTAGTAGGCAGGCGCCTTAACCCCTAAGCCATCTCTCCAGCCTGTGTGATGCCATTTTTTATCTTTAAGTCCCCATCCAGCTTTACAAGTTTTGATTCACTGATTCTAATGTGATATACCAGGAAATTCTACTAAACCAAGGCTGCTTCCCTTCTTTGGGGGTGTGACATGTGATAGTGTGGCTAACTGCACTGGTACCCAATGGGGCTGCCTCAGAACTTCCCTCAACACCAACTCAACCTTTGTGACTACCAAATGGGACATTTGTATTTCCCAGTAGTAAATATGGGGAATTAATTATTGCTTAGTAAACAGTGAAAATCTTACCAGGCCCCAGTACAAGACCATCATGAATTGCTGTAACATACAACAACTGTTCAAGGAAGGAGTCCCAGCCCCACTGCTGACAGCTGGATGGTACTGTTTCCCTAACTGAGATCTAAAGTTACTCTGACACTCATTGATCCAAATCATGTGTGCATGGAAGTTCATATGATAGAAGAATTAATTTGTAGTGTGTGTGTGTGTGTGTGTGTGTGTGTGTGTGTGTGTGTGTGTGTGGTCGTAGAGATCAAACCCAGGGCCTTGGGCATGCTAGATTAGTGCAGTATGGTTAAATGTCTTCATTTGCATCTTTCATAATTTTTAGTCATTCAAAGTAATATTAGGACTGGGGAGATGGCTCAGCAGGTAAGATGCTTGCCTGCAAAGACTAACAACCTGGGTTCAATTCCCCAGTGCCCATGTAAGCCAGCTGCACAAGGTGGCACATGCATCTGGAGTTCATTTGCAGTGGCTAGAGGCCCTGACATGCACTCCCTCACTCTCTCACTCTTTCTCTATCTCTGTCTCGCTTCTCTCTGCTTGCAAATAAATAAATAATTAAAAAAATAATAATAAAAACTATAGCACTTGCAAATCACATTTAGTTTGTAGAATTATGTGATAAAAAATAAGGACGAATATTAATCCTGTTCTTTTTAAATATTTATTCATTTGAGAGAGTGTGTGCATACCAGGGCCTCCTGCCACTGCAAAACGAACACCAGGCCCATGCACCACTTTGTACATCTGGAATCAAACCCAGGCCATTGGGCTTTGCAAGCAAGCACCTTTAATCACTGAGCCATCTCTCCAGCCCTCTTAATCCTGTTTTAGATGCAAGTGTCTAAGTCTGTTCAGGCTGCTGTGATGAAATGCCATAAACTAGTTATTTATCCACAGCAATCGTTTGTTTCTCACAGTTGTATAGGACAGGAAATCCAACATCAAGCCTCTGCCAATTTGGAGTCTGGTAAGAGGATACTGGATACTTCCGTGTTCATAGATGAGCTCACTGTCATCTTACATGGAAGAAGGAACTGGGGATTTTCTGGGGACGTTTTTATACAGTACTTAATACTCACATTCATGAAGGCTTCACCCCGATGACCTATGGCATCTCAGAGTTCCCATCATTTTGGCAGTTGGGATTTCAACACGGGAATTCAGTCCATAGCAGGAAGTCAGTGGATTCTGCGGGTTTCTTTTTGCTAATCTAGATGTACTTCTCCCTTCCCAGCCCTCCCTCGTCCTTCTTTTCTGACTTTTTGATCTTAGTGTGACTAGAGCAGCACGTTATTCTGAATACATTATCAGAACAATTCCCCTTGACTTGGTTCAGTATCTTTGTTTACACAAGGAAGAACTTTGCTTGTTTTTATTCTGCCTGGCCCTAGTGGAAGTAAAATTATATCTCCCAAATTGGTAAAACTTTTTACTAAATATGGAATGATAGTCTGTTATTTTTTTTTCCTTCCAGTTAAGAACTGTCTTTTTTTGGTAGAATTTAAGAATGGAAAAGAGCTAACTCATCCCTGTGGTATTTTCTAAATCTGTAATTACAAATGGGTCATCACATATCTAATAAAAATAGGAATATGTAGTAGCTTTCTCTTTTAAGTAAATTTAAAAGGATATTTTAATCATTACAGAATTCACTCATAAATACTTTGTACAATCTCCTTTTTGCATTTTAGGCCAATGCAACTTTATCTTTATCATTGATAGGCAGTGTCTCTGCCTACCTATACTAATGAATTGTAGCTATACTTTAGTGAGTATATACTGTGATTTCACACTACAGGGTAGACCAAATTCTACTTGTAGCAGAGAGAGGAGGTGGTTGAGTTCAAGACTAATATGAGTCCTATGGATCTGACTTGAGCAAATGATTCAAACTTCAGCTACTTTGGGAAGTAGGGATGTCCAACAGGACTTTGGATACACTGTCACATCACAGGAGCAGCATGAATTAGAAATACTGATTTACCAACAGTTGAAGAATGTAGTTATCTGTGGAGATATAAAGCTTAGGATGGGCCTTCCTATGTAAAGCTGTTCTAAAGGATACAGTGGAAAGCACTGGGAGACTGGATCTAGAAGGAAGAAACACACAGCCAATGTGCTAGTGGGATGCAGGGCAGAACTGGTTATTAGAGACATTTGAGACAGGGTATTACTCTGTACTTTTTCATCTATGAATGTTGGAGGCTTGTTTAAGGATCAGACATACAACTTTAAATTTGCTATTGCTGTGTCCAGTTATTTGGGTTCATAATTTCAGATGCCATTGAAGTCCAAGTACTATACATTTTTAAAGTATTTATTTTGAAATCATTTTGAAACTTTCACAAAAGTTTCAAAAATAGTAGAGAACTCTTGAGTATCATTCAGTTAGCTCCACTAACATCAGCATCTTATTTAAACATACAACTGGTATCACACTAAGATATGGCTGGACACAGTGGTACTCCCAGCACTCAGGAGGCTGAAACAGGAGGAATTCAAGGCCATCTTGGGCTACTTAGTGAATTATAGGTAAGCTTGGCTACAGAGTAAGACTGTCTCGATAGATAGATAGATAGATAGATAGATAGATAGATAGATAGATAGATAGATAGATAGATGATACATAGATGATACATAGATAGATTATAGATAGATAGATAGATAGATAGATAGATAGATAGATAGATAGATAGATAGATAGAAAGAAAGAATGTATTTAAAGATACTGATACCAGCATACTGTTAACTAAATTATGGACTTTTTCCGGGTTCATCCGGTTTTTTTGTTTTGTTTTGTTTTGTTTTGTTTTTGTGGTTTTTTGAGGTAGGGTCTCACTCTAACCCAGGTGTGTGCCACCATGCCCAGCCAGTTTTTTTTTTTTTTTTTAATTGTGCTTTTCCTGTTCCAGATCAAATCCAGGTCTCACACTCCATTTAGTTATCGGGTCTCTTCTAACCTGGAGAGTTTCTCAGTCTTTGTTTATCTTTCATGAGTTTTATCCTTTTAATTTGCTGATGAATTATTTTACTTATGGGACTGCTAGTATATAATCAAGCAGTGGAGTTTATTCTTACTTTATTTCTAAATGGAATTTTGACTTTTCTAAAGAAACTATATTTTGTTTTTTCAAAGTCCTAATGTTTACATTTTAGCGGGATGTGACTTATTGTGACTATTTTCTTAGAGAGCTCTAGTCCCTTCACAATGTCTCTCTCCTTTACTACCAGGAAGCTCTGTAAACCAGAGCAGTCTTTATACCTCTAATGATAAGTCAAATGTCTAACACAATTTTTGCAGTATATAGTTCTCAAATTAGCTAATTTTTGTGTTATTAGTCTTCATTAAAAATATTATATATAAGGCTGGGGAGATGGCTTAGCAGTTAAGGCATTTGCATACAAAGCCAAATGACCCAGGTTCAACTCCCCAGGGCCCACATAGGCCAGATGCACAAGGTGTTACAATCATCTGGAGTTCGTTTGCAGCAGCTGAAGTTCATGGCATGCCCATTCTCTTTCTCTCTTTCTCTCTGTCTCTCTACCTCTTTCTCTCAAATAAAATAAATAAAAGTGTAAAAAAAATTTAAGAATATATTATATATAAAACCAAACATGAAAGCCGGGCGTGGTGGCACATGCCTTTAATTTCAGCACTCGGGAGGCAGAGGTAGGAGGATCGCCATGAGTTCGAGGCCACCCTGAGACTACATAGTGAATTCCAGGTCAGCCTGGGCTAGAGTGAGACAAAAAAAAAAAAAACCCCACGATGTTATATGCTTGTAATCCCATCCTTTGAGGTGAAGATAGGAGGCTACATAACAAATACAGGGTCAGCCTGGGGCTGTTTGAGACTATGTCTCAAAAATTACCTTTTATAAAGAACTCAAAAAACTTTACAATAAAAGAACAAGCAATCAATAGGCAAAAGATCTGAAGACATTTGTCAAAAGAAATATAAATGGCTAATGGAGCAGTTTCCTTCTGTTGCTGGGACAAAACACCCAATCAGAAGCAGCTTAGAAAGGAAAGGGCTTATTTTGGGGTTTGTTTTTGTTAATGTTTTTGAGGTAGGTTCTCACATTAGCCCAGGCTGACCCAGAACTCACTCTGTAGTCCGAGGCTGGGATCTTCTTACCTCTGCCTCCCAAGTGTTGGGAGTAAAGGCATGTGTGCCACCATGCCTGGCTTGGCTTATAGTTTGTTTTTGTTTTTGTTTTTTTTTTCCTGTGAACATGGCGATTTTATTTCATAACAATAAAGTTGTTATCCATAGTCCAAAATGTATACAAAGTGGATACGACCCAACAGTAAAATGTAAATATACTACTACCACATGCAACATGGATGAATTTCAAAAACTTTATGCTGTTAAAAATAACATAAGTGCTGGGATTAAAGGTGTGTGCTACCACGTCCGGCTTTTTTGTTTGTTTGTTTGTTTGTTTGTTTGTTTGTTTGTTTGTTTTTGAGGAAAGGTCTTACTATAGCACAGACTGACCTGGAATTCACTATGTAGTCTCAGGGTGGCCTTGAACTCATGGTGATCCTCCTACCTCTGCCTCCCAAGTGCTAAAATTAAAGGCATGTGCCACCATGTCCAGCTATATAAGGGTGTTTTTTTTTTTTTTTTTTTTCCTCATTTTCCACAACTTATTTTTTATTATATTAGAGTTGGCTCTATAAAAATTGTATGTTACCTGTCAGAATTTTTTTTTTCAAGGTAGGGTCTCACTCTAGCCCAGGCTGACCTGGAATTTACTATGTCATCTCAGGTGGCTTTGAAATCATGGTGATCTTCCTACCTCTGCCTCCCTAGTGCTGGGATTAAGGGCATATGCTACCATGCCTGGCTTCTGTCAGAATTTTTTAAAGTTTCATCTCAAATTTATTTGACTAGTACAATTTCTAAAAGCTGTGTTGATTAGTTTTGAAAATAAATAGTGGAAACAGAAGGTTATTCTCCCTAGAGATTCATTTCATCCTACTGGCTTCAATTTGGGGATGGGTGCCCACATAAAGTTTAGCTTCTGAGGGACTTACCTGTAGAATATTCCACCCATCATCAAAGCTCCCAAACTTCTGCTTCCAAATCTGAAGAAGCAGGGAGGCATGCAGACACTTGCTTACTGTGGGGAAGCTAGGGGTCAGGGACTCGCATATTCATGAACCTCTAGACTCACACCACCATCTGCTAGCTTGTTCTGTCTTAAGACCTGCAGGTCTAACAGCATAGAAGTAAATATGGAAGTGATTCTCAACAGAAGGGAAAGTGGGCAAAAAAGTAAGAGTCTACCACATCACGCCATTTCATTCATTCACTTAGCAAACACTTGTTTGCTATTGTAAGAGGGAGGGAGACATCGGGTGACAAAATGGACAGGTGTTTCTGCTGTCCTGTGGTTTACCTTGGAACCGGTCTGTTCAGCTACCAAAGCAGATTGAAACTTGGGTAGGTAACTTATACTGACATAAGGTGCTTTGACTTCTGTAGCTCCCCACTTGGTGAAGTCCTTGCATGCTAGTGGTGTCCTTGTGCACTTCTGCTGTAGTTTCCAGTGGGTTAGACAAGTGGGTGTGTCCATATGGCTTAGAGGCTCCTTGCATGTAGAATGAGGAGGTGAACTGGTACTATGGTAGCATTTGTGGATATGTTGGCAAAAGCTAGTCAAGTTGTGTAGGATTTCAGAAAATCAGGAGTCGTGATGAAATTATGCGTTTTGGAGCTAAAGACAAGGGTCACTAGGCACCTGGGAATGCAAAGTTTCTCACACATACCACATTCAAGTTTAGGGCAGAAATTCTCATTCTGCTTTGTAGAGCAAGGCCTGGGAAGGGTGGTGTCCCCGCCAGCCTCAGTTAGGCTGACTTGGGGTTTGGGCAGGGTGAGGTCTATTAAAGCGCTTCAGCTCGGAAAAGATTGTAGGATGCTGGTAGGCAGAGCCTACCAGCACATCAAAATTTAACTGCTGGTATTTGCTCACCCGACTCATTTTGTTTTAATTTCATCCGCAAAACAAAAACAAAGAAAAAACCAACTTTTAAGATGAGCATTCAATTTTAAGTGTCAAAAATGAAAATAGAACTCACTTCAATAGGGCTGGGGAACAAATGTGCCAATGTGAGCTTCTGAGCTCAGATCCCCAGAACCCACACAAAGCAGACACTGTAGCAAGCATGGAGATCCCAGTGCTTCTACAGGGAGATGGTCGAAGGCAGGAGAATCCCTGCAAGCTTACATGCCAGCTGGCCTGATGTACTGCTGTGAACAAAGACCTCCCTCGAACAAGGTGGAAGGCAAGGACCAACAGCTGGGTGGTGGTTCTCTGACCTCCACACATGTGCTGTGGCACATGTGCATCTGCACACACATGTACACACACATCAAACATACAGAAAGACTTAAAAAGAATTTGTTTAAACATAAAAGGAAAATGAGCTCTGAGATATGAGGGTTGTTAAGACAGATCTTGCCCTTCTTCTCCTCCATCCTGATTTCACTGTGTCCAAGAAGAATATTTTTCCTTTGGGGGAATATTAGGAAATGCAGTTATATATTTCTGTTCTGGAAACCACATTTGGTTCTGGGCACCACACTTTTAAAGGGCCAGTGACAAATTGGAGCATGTTCAGAGGAAAATGACCCAGATGGTGAAGGAATATGAAACCACATTATATGAGAAACAGTTGGAGGAAGTGGGGAGATTTAGCCTAAAGGAGAGAAGATTAACCAAAAATATTCCAGAGCTACAGTTTTCAGATTCTGGCAGAGACACCATAGAGCTTAGGGATTCATCATGTTCTACCCGTTGGAGCCTTCCAGAACAGGGACCTTGGTAGGGGAGATACAGCAAGGGCATCCAGAAGAACTCAGAACTATGCCAAAGGAAAGGATATCATTGGAGGCAGTGCTAAGTGCTCATTCCTGGAGTTACTTGTCAGAGGACATCAGTCAGCTTCTTACTCATGTCACTACTGCCTCCACGGGCTCTCCAAGATTCCCCATGGCCAACAACCTTTCTTCCTTATTAACCGTGGAAAGGTTTAATAACCTTCTCGTCATACTTTTTGCTATTCTGAAGTACTTCCTTTGGGTTACCATTACTTGGTTACTGTGGTGGCTTGATTCAAGTGTCCCCCATAAACTTGTGTTCGGAATGCTAGGTTCCCAGCTGATGGCAATTTGGGAACTGAATCTTCCTGGAGGCAGTGTATTGTTGGGGGCAGGCTTATGGGTGTTACAGCCAGCTTCCTTTTGCCAGTGTTTAGCACACTCTCCTGTTGCTCTTGTCTACCTGATGTTGGCCAGGAAGTCAAGTCCACCCTCTGCTCATGCCATTGTTTCTCCCTACCATCATGGAGCTTCTCCTCGAGTCTGTAAGCCAAAATAAACCTTTTTTTCACAAGCTGCTCTTGGTTGGGTGTTTTCTGCCAGCAATATGAACCTGAGTACAGCAATAAAGTTGGTACCAAGAAGTGGTGTCATTGCTGTTAGAACCCTGACTGTGTGGCTTTGGCCCTTTGGAACTGCTTTGCAGGAGGAATGTGGAAGGATTTGAAATCTTGGCCTAAGAAATGCCTTGCAGTGTAAGTACAGCTTGGATGGACTATTCTGGTCAGAGTTGAAAGACCTGAATGCGGTAAGAACTATAGACTATGAGGTTTGAAGTATGAGCGTGAGAAAGAGCTTTGTCTGGATTGGGCTAGAAGCAATTTGTGTGAGAGGCTTGCTGTGTTCTGCCTGACTATGTCCTGAGAACTTATGCAGGGTTTTGTTGTATTGCCTACAAATGGACTGGTGTGGATAGAAGGATATGGCACAGAAATGAAATCTTTGGGCCGAAACTTCTGCTCATTCAGCTGCAATTATATGAGAGATTACAACCTTTGAGATTGAACCAGTTAATCTGCATTGGAACAACAAGAAGAATGTAGAGTCTTTTGAAGGGGCCTGAATGCTGAAGGAATGTCCTATTCTTCAAAGTCTGCTTTATTCCCCTCTGGATTAACAAGCTGGCACCCCACCTGGTATTATTGAATATAAGAAATGCAAGAAAGAGAGGGTCATTGAATTTGTGACATGGTTTTGGATAATGGAAATGGCCATGGGCAATTTGAAGCAGGCCTGTTGGATTGCCTGCATGGAGACATGATGATGAACCATGAGTTGCAGTGCAGACCCAGTGGAGATGCCAGGATTATGAATGGCTGCCAAGAAGAGCTGCTGGCACCTAATGAAGTTTTCTGGGACTGTGAGTGGCCTAGCTGGAGGGGCAAAACTGGAACTTCAGAGACTCGTCACTGGTTAGAATTATTGGACTTGTCACTGGCTAGAGTTATCAGACTTGGAGCTATAGAGTTTGATGTTTGCCTTGTTTAAATCTTGTATTGGTTGAATTTTTCTTTGCTATGTCCAGTGTCATCTTTTGCAGTGTGAGTGTTTATTCTGTGCCATTATGGGCTTTTTGGTTGTCTTCGGTATTTTGGCTCAGTTAAAAGACCTTGGACTACAGAGATGTTTGAACATCATTGAGATTGATAAAAACTATGGGTACTTTTAAAGTTGGCCTAAATGCATTGTATTTTACATCATGTATGATTATCAGTTTATGGGGGCCAGGGGTAGAATGTGGTGGCGTGATTGAGGTGTTCCCCATAAACTTGTGCTCTGAATGCTTAGGTTCCCAGCTGATAGCAATTGTGGAATTGAATCTTCCTGGAGGCAGGGTATTGTTGGGGACGGGTTTATGGGTATTAAAGCCAGCTCCCCCTTGTCAGTGTTTGGCACATTCCTGTTGCTATTGCTCACCTGATGTTGCCCAGGGTGTGATGTCCACCCTCTGTTCATACCATTGCTTCCCCTTTGCCATCATGGAGTTTCCCCTTGAGTCTGTAAGCCAAAATAAACCTTTTTTTTTTTTTTTTTTCAGAAGCTGCTTTTGGTGGTATGTTTCCTGCTAGCAATGCGAACCTGACTGCAATAGTTACACTTATATACATTTATCTTTCAGTTAGTGATTCTCAAACCCAACCTCATGTATCATTTTCATAACACAATCTTCCCTGTCCTGAAAATAAATTCATAGGTAACCCATTCTACCTTTGTTTATAATATGTGCTCTAATTATAATAAAGAGAGGAGAAAAGGAAAGTCGTTTGTAACCAAATTACTTGTTTTAGATATAAAAATAACCAAGCATGAAGACATAAGAGACGTAATCAAGAAAGTAGATTCTGAATGTAGAATCCCGATAAACCAGGCCGACTAACACTGACACACTGTACTGACAACTCCAAAACTGAGCAGCTTTCCCGCCCATGATGGAATTACGTTAAATAGTGAAAACTCTTGGTGACATTACAAACAAAACAAAATATGGTCCTTGCTCAGTTTCTGAACTCTGTTTGGGTCAATTCAATGTATATAGAAAACATGCCAAAAATGCCTAAGTAAAATAGAATTAGGTTTTAAGGTCAAACAGTTGTAAATGGCTTAACACCCACAAGAATATGCAGTGGGACAACTGAAAGTCAAGTACTGCAGACTGTGCGTGTCCCTGGCCCCTCTCCGCCAGTGCAGGTAGCACCCTCAGTCACTGCGGCAGCAGCTAGAGGTGACATTTGATGCTCCCCTGTATGTTACCACCTCTGAGAACCAACAACGCAGCACTTGAGTTCGGGAGAGGAGGACCTAGTTTTGTCCCTCTTTTAACTAATTAATACTTGACACAGAGGTGTTCAGTATTCGTTAGAGAATGCAACAGAGAGATATCCAGGTGTTCCCTGAGTATCTAAAACTTAGTTTTCGAAAATGAACAAGGCACCATCTTCCTGTTTCCTATTCCTTTTCCTATTGGGTTTGTCTCCTTACTTCTTGTTCTTCCACTCAGTTGTCCAAGAAGCTAGCAACTGTGGATTCATCCCCTCACCACCTATGTCCAGTCGGTCTCCAAATCATTTTGTTTCTGGCTTGGAAATCTTCCCTGGGTCTTACCGCCTCCATCTCTCCCCTGCTTTAACCTTCCTTTTATCACCACCTGGGCTCTCTTAACAGCCCTACTTTCCAGGCACTCTATTGCCTTTTGTTTTGCCTGGGGGTGGGGCTGTTCCCTGCTCATCAGCTGACATGTCTGTCCCTCTGTGAGGTCTTCTCCAGCCACTTTCTCAGGTGTCTCTGTCTGTATCTTTGTTGTGACATTTCCTTAACTGTATGACTTCACAGGCCTATGGTCGCTGTAGACTGCATGTTTGTGTTTTTTTGTTTTGTTTTGTTTTTTTGTTTTGTTTTGTTTTGTTTTGTTTTTCAAGGTAGGGTCTCACTCTAGCTCAGACTGACCTGGAATTCCCTATGTAATTTCAGGGTGGCCTCAAACTCACTGCTATCCTCCCACTTCTGCTTCCTGAGTGCTGGTATTAAAGGTGTGTGCTACCATACCCAGCTCTTTCTTTAAAAACTACTTCTTGACAACCTCTATACATATATACAATATGCTGTGATCATAATCTACTCTTAGCCATCCCAGCCCCCTCCACTGAATCCCTGTTTATTTCTTTTCTATTTTGATGTAGTTTTTCTCCTTCCTATCGTGCAGGTCTTTTGTAGGAAGTGTCAGCCTCTGTGAATGCCATGGCCCCTTTGAGTCTGGAGGAAGTGTTGCAAAGCACTCCTCCCCTTGCTTTGGCGCTTACATTTTTTTTTTTTTTTTTTGCTTTGGAGGGTGTGGTAGAGATGTCTCAGCGCTGAACATTCTGCTGTCTCTTCTCCTCAGCACTATGATGAGTTGTTTTTATTGTTGTTGGTTTTCCGAGGTAGGGTCTCGCTCTAGCTCAGGCTAACCTGGAATTAACTAGGTACTCTCAGGGTGGCCTCGAACTCAGGCGATGCCCCTACCTCTGCCCTAAAGGCGTGCGCCACCACACCCAGTTATAGTGAGTTTTGAGTCGCCCCAGTGGTCTCTGCCCTCTCTAACCACAAATGCATAAATATAAGTATTTAGAAGACAGTTTGATGGGCATAATAGATGCATTTAGCCAGACAACAGTAGTGCTTTCCCCGCTAGGGCTATGACCTCCCCAGCATAGGCTTTTGATTAGGTTTCACTGTCAGCCATGAATTCCCTCCATGAAGTAAGCCTCAAATCCAGTCAAGAGCAGAGTTGGTTTCCCCATAATAGACATGCCACCATTGTACCAGTTGTCACATTTGGCCTGGCTGGCCAGCCATAAAGCTTGCAGGGTCCACTGGTTGTAAGATTGGTGATGGCTTTTCTCCCCCAACAGGCTGCATAACCCCAGCCTAGACTAACGTCTCTTCCTTGGAAATTAGTGACTCAGTGTAGGCCTTAATCTCTTGAAGGCCCAGTCTTTATATCTGAACCGTGGGGATAACAGTCTGCCTCATTCAGATCCGAGGGCTAAGTGCCATACTTCAAAATTGGTTAAAGCAAAGCCTGGGATGCTGACCAGCTTTGTATCTGTCTAACGCCTCACATTAAGCATAGTAGAGAAAGTGCCTACTTCTGATACCATCATGTCCTGAGAATTAATTATTTATTCACCAAGTTGGGTGTTATATTGAGAATTTCCAACCAGTTTTAACATCAATTTATCCATGGAGAAATATGCTTAAAAGAAGTAAAAGTAATCTATTTCCTTCCTAAGTTTTTTTGTTTTTTATAAAGAGCATTCATTCTAAAACAATAATGTATTTTTAAAAAAAAGACTTTCAAAGTACATGCCCACTGTGGAAAATACTGTGCCTTGAAACATCTGTACTTTGGATTTTGACTTACACCTCCCAAAATGTGAAGTGTGGGGAATGTTGCTTGTCTCTTCTCCCGTCCAAGTGCTAACCAAGCCTGACTCTGCATAGCTTCCAAATCAGACGGGATCAGGCACCTTCAGGGTGGTGTGGCCATAAACCACTTTTCTCTATCTGGATCTGCAAAGATCAGTGAACCACCAACGTGCTGAGCTAACCTCCCTAGCACACAGTGTCATTGCACATGTGTATTTTATTGTAGTAAGTAGGAAGTTGTATGGATACATCCTGTGTTAGCACCTTCATTTCCCTCCTCCTCTCCCCATTCTGCTGAGGACCTGCCTCAGTGGGATTGCTGGTATCCCCTACGTTTGCAGGTTATGGGATGTGAGAGCATTCGTCAGTCGCTGTAAGGGAGGGGGTAAATGTATATTTTTAACCAGCCTGTTTCATTGTTCCCTTAGTTTAGGAAAGTCAGTCTCTCTCTCTCTCTCTCTCTCTCTCTCTCTCTTCTTTTCTGAGGTAGTCTCACTCTAGCTCAGGCTGACCTGGAATTCACTATGTAGTCTCAGGGTGGCCTCGAACTCACGGCAATCCTCCTACCACTTCCTCCTGAATGCTGGGATTAGAGGCATGTGCCACCACACCCGGCCAAGTCTCTCTTTTATATGGCTCATGTGCTGTTTGCAATATAAAACTGAATCCTAAGTTTTTAAAACTTCCATTGGTAACACTGGGCTGCATGTTTAAAGCCTGACATTTAATCTCCGTGAACTGGAGCGCTCTGATTTCACTGTTTTCAGCTAGTAAATGTCACTCCCAGCATTGTTGCTCGCAGTCACAGTTAGGGCTTTCATGTGCAGTGGGTCAGAGAATTCTTTGTGTGCTACCCCAGCAAGGGGGAAAGATGACGCTGGGCCTTTAAACAGGGAATAGGAAAACAAGCTGCAAGACAGACTCCCCTTTTTATGTGGTGGTGGTGAGCACACAGTCCTGAGCTCTACCAGATACTCTTAGAAAAGCAGCTCCACAGCTCCCTTAGAACAGGGACTGTGAGCTCACACATGGGCACCCGCCAAACCGCCCTGCCACGGTGGGGGTGGGGTGCTGTCCTCCAGCCCATCCTTACTTTCACTTTCGCCTGCAAGGCAATCTTGTTTGACTTCCCAAACTTTTCAATGGAGGTGTTTATTTCTGCACTTTTAAAGCCTATCAGCCCCAGCACAGCTGGGCTTGCTTTATTTTTTGAGACAGAATCTCCTTATGTAGCTCAGGCTGGCCTAGAATTCAACATTCCTTCTGCTCTGCCGGATTACAGGCGTAAACCACCAGCACGTGGGGCACTCTCTTCCTTAGGTGAGGGCGCACTTGTCACCGTGTTGACGTGAAAGAAACCACCCATCTGTGACTGTTCTCACAGCAGATCATTTACTACTGTCTTCTTACCCTGCTCCCTTTTATTCATTTATTTTTTGGTTTTGTTTTTGTTTTTTTTGTTTTGTTTTGTTTTGTTTTGGAGGTAGGGTCTCATTCTAGCCCAGGCTAACCTGGAACTCACTCTACAGAGCCCAGGCTGACCTCAAACTCAAGGTGATCCCCCTCCCTTAGCTCTACAACCCCCTCCCGAGTGCTGGGACCAAAGGTGCGCCCACACCCAGCCGGCTCCCCTTTAATCTTTGTTTGGACTTTTAAAATTTTCTCTCCTACCTTGTCTCCTGGGATTTTTGTTTTGTTTTGTTTTGTTTTTTGTTTTCTTGTTTTTCAAGGTAACGTCTCACTCTAGCTCAGGCTGACCTGGAATTCACTATGTAGTCTCAGGGTGACCTCGAACTCATAGCAATCCTCCTACCTCTGCCAACCCAATGCTGGGATTAAAGGCGTGCACCACCATGCCCAGCTTCTTCTGGGATTTTTAAATTTGTTCTTCCTTCCCTTGCCTCCTCCCCATCCCACAACTCCTAAACCCCTTTTGGCCCTCAGCCCCCTCTCCTGGTCTTCAGGAGTTCCTTGCCCATCCCTTTTGCTCGCCTTTCTCCTCCCCATCCACTGCTTTGGAGCCACTTAACCACTTCTTCACATATTCCAGGTCCCTCCTCATGCACCCAGAGGGCTCTGACAGAACTGGCCAGTGATGTGGCTGACAACAAACAGATACAGTGAACTCATCCCTCAGTGCTTTAGGGACATAGATCATCTGCAGAGATTTGAGGCACACATGTATTTTTTTAAGGTAGTTAATACCTATACCAGCCAGTGTTTCCAGTTTCCTGGCAGCTATACTGAAGCCTAGAAACAGAGCATCATACAGGAACCACTGGAGTAGAATTTTAGAAAACTGTGAGCTTTTCTGACACACATGGATTCAAGTTCCTTCTCTGCCACTTATTAGCTACATGGCCTTAGACAAATTAATCCATTCATTTAACAAATGTTTATTGAATGCATATATTTGTGCCTTGTCTTTGGCTCTTATAGAGACTGTTAGTTCTCCGTCTTCCACTATGATATTCTCAGTGAATTCACAAATCAGACGGAAGGGCCAGGGATGTAGCTTAGTGGTAGAGTGCTTGCCTAGCATGCACAGAACCCAGCAGAAGCACAGAAATTAGATGTGGATATCAAATTATTAGCTTTATCAACTGATAGAAAAGTCTACTGGAAGATGTAACTTATATGTGTAGCCACCACGAGTTTATGAATACTTCTGAATTAGACTGTGGGCTAGCCTCTGTTCCATTCAGCACTCTAATCTATGTGGGTGGAAAGAGAATGCATGTTGAAGACAGGCTGAGTGAAAACATAAAAAGGTTCGTGCGAGCTGGCTGAGCATCCTCAGTCTGTTCTAGACTCACTGACCAGGTTAGTGCCTCTCCCCCCCTGGGAAAAAGAGAGTGGAAAGGTAAGGAAAAGATGACTTTTTCCACCAGGCACCTGGAAATTCTTTTTGCTCTAGGGAAACAGGAACTATAAGGTTACACTTGACCAGTGATCGCCATAATAAATAAATATTTCATACCTGTGCCTTCACCTGTAAAGTACAGATAAGCAGTTTCCTCCAATAATGAAATACACTGCTTACAACGAATGCCAATGTGTGTGAAGTGCGATTCTTTGACTAGAACCAGCCTCAACTAGAATAGCCCACTCAGTAGGCCTGCTATATATCTTTGTTGTCCACTTTCCTCTCCTTATTTTTAATGTGAGCTGTATGTACATGTTATGTGTGCACATATGTATGTGCCTGCATTTTTGTGTGTGTGAGTGTGTGTGTGTGTGTGTGCCCAAGGTCAATGTCAGGAGCCTTCCTTGATTAGTTTCCACTTTGTGATTTGAGACAGTCTCTCATTGAACCTGGAGCTCACTGATCTGGCTTCCCAGCTTTTACATGGGTGCTGGGCATCAATCTCAGGTCTTCTTGCTTGCATAGCAAGCACTTTGCCAACTGAGTCATCTACCCAGCCTCCACCTTCTCTTTATGAAATCCCAATGTGCTCATTGTTATCCTCTCTGGTTTTGGTTTTGTTTGGTTTTGCTTTTAATCTGAGAATGCTGGCACTAAAGCTTTTGATTTCCAGTAAGTGTGCGTTGAACTAATCCATCATAGCCAGGTCTTGCTAATCCTGGTTTATGTGTTCCACAACTCATTAATTTGGACAAACAAAACGTTTGAAACAATTAGGTATGCTTCAGAATTACCAAACTGGTTGTACTTGAGCAGTTACCACAGCACAGTGCATGGCTACGTGCATGTACTGTTACATGAGACTATATTTCTTGTTGCTTTTGTTTTTTGTTTTTTCGAGGTAGTGTCTCGCTAGCCCAGGCTGACCTGGAATAGTCTGTAGTCTCAGGGTGACCTTGAACTCATGGCGATCCTCCTGCCTCTGCCTCCCAAGTGCTGGAATTAAAGGCGTGCATCACTACATCTGGCTTGAGAATATATTTCTTGATTCCTCACATTTATTGTTACATTAGCTGGAACAATCCTTAGGTGGCTTGTCTGTCACATAAAAGACAATTCGGGTGAACTTTGAGACCACAGCGATGAAGAACAGCTGTACAGACAGTGAATTTTAGGAGAGAACTGTTCATCCAAGCCTCTCGGACATGATTTTGAGGGCAGCAAGAAGCCTGTGAAGATAGTGGGTGGCATGAGCAGATTTGCATGTGAGGGAAACCTGCAGCAGGAATATGGAGGGGGGGCCTGGAGAGAGGGTTTAGCAGTTAAGGTGCTTGCCTGCAAAGCCAAAGGACTGAGGTTCAATTTCCCATGACTCACGTAAGCCAGCTGCACAAGGTGGGGCGCATACATCTGGAGTTCGTTTGCAGTGGCTGAAGGCCCTGACATGCCCATTCTTTCTCTGTTCCTCTCTTTCTCAAAATAAAATAAAAATAAAAATGTTAAAAAAAAAAAAAAAGAAATATGGAGTGGGGATCTATTTTGAAGAGATGGGGGGCCTTGTGTTGTGATTCAGGGGCCTGAACCCAGGAGCTGTGACTTTGAGAAGCCAGCAGCTCGGGGGTCTGCCAGCAGCCCCACCAACCAAAGTTGGGGGGTGGGATACCGAGTGCGTGGGGGGGGGTTGTCCCCGTCCTTGGCTTCTCAACATGGTCCTGTGTCCCCAGCGAACATGTCTCCGCCTGTCAGAAATAGGAAGGTCATTGATTATTCCCAGTTTGAGGAATCTGATGATGCAGACAAAGATTATGGAAGAGATTCTGGCCCTCCTGCCAAGAAAATTCAGTCATCTCCCTGAGAAGCTAAACATAAGAGGAGCTGGAAAGAATTCAGAAGAAGAGAGTGAGGACTCAGAAGGAAAAGATGTGAAGACCAGAAGGATGATTCTCGCTCAGCAGAAGGCAGTAAAGATGAAAAAGATGGTCACAAACATCAGCATCCAAGCAGAGAGGTGCTCCTGGAGGGTGTGGGCAGTGAGGAAGAGCCAGAGGAAGAGGATGAAGCAACATTCCAGGAAAAAGACTCTGGCAGCCGTGAGGATTTCCTAATGGAAGATGATGATGACGTGACTATGGAAGTTCAAAAAAGAGAAACAAAAAGATAGTTAAGAAGTCCAAACCCGAGGGAAAAGAAAAGAAAATGCCCAAACCCAGATTAAAGGCTACAGTGGTGCTGAGTCCCGTAAAAGGCAAAGCTCGAAGGTGTCAAAGGAAAAGACTTCTCTGAAGAAGACAAAGAAGAGCCAGAGAGCCCTCCAGAGAAGAAGGTGTCTGCAGGCCTCCACCCGAGAAGTCTGGAGATGAAGGGTCTGCAGATGAAGCCCAGTCTGAGGAAGTTAAAAGTGATGACGGTTTGGGGAGAGATTTTTATTTTATTTTATTTTTTGGTTTTGCGAGGTAGGGTCTCACTCCGGCCCAGGCTGACCTGGAATTAACTATGTAGTCTCAGGGTGGCCTTGAACTCATGCCGATCCTCCTACCTCCGCCTCCCGAGTGCTGGGATTAAAGGCGTGCGCCACCACGCCTGGCTGGGTAGAGATTTAAAAAAAAAAAAAAAAAGGCTGGAGAGATGGCTTAGCGGTTAAACGCTTGCCTGTGAAGCCTAAGGACCCCGGTTCGAGGCTTGATTCTCCAGAACCCACGTAAGCCAGATGAACAAGGGGCGCACACATCTGGAGTTCGTTTGCAGTGGCTGGAGGCCATGGCACGCCCATTCTCTCTCTCTCTACCTGCCTATTTCTGTATCTCTCTCTCTCTCTCTCTCTAATAAATAAATAAATAAAATATTTTTTAAAAAAGCAAAAAGAAGGTGGAAATAGAAAGCGACATAAGATGGAACATGGTGTTGGCTGTGGCTTGACTCGTGGGCTTTCAGTGCTTGCTGTCATTTGTTGAAGATAATCTCTGTCTCTCTCTCTCTGTCTCTCAGAAAACCATTGTATGTTGAAGCGCTTAAGTTACCATTGTGTCTGTTGGTCTTTTTTTCTTCTCTTTGCCAACTCCTCCCCTCCCCCATGAAAGCCATGTCAGAGTAATCACTGCACTGATGCTCCATCTTTTCACTTTTAATGAAGGTACGCCACAACTGTAAAGCAATAAGATCTGAGATGGACACTATGGAAGCTGCTTTTTGCTAAAGAATAGCAAGTTGAATGCTAGCCAAAAAATAACATATTTTAGTTTAAAATGATTGCTTCTTTCTCTTCCTGTACTTTTTATTTTGTTTAATTTAATTTAATTTATTTATTTGAGAGAGAGAGAAAGAGGCAGAGAGAGAGGGGGAGAGAATGGGCACACCAGGGCCTCCAGCCACTGCAATGAACTCCAGACGCGTGCGCCCCCTTGTGCATCTGGCTTACGTGGGTCCTGGAGAATTAAACCAGGATCCTTTGGCATTGAAGGCAAACGCCTTAACCGCTAAGCCATCTCTCCAGCCTTCTTCCTGTACTTTTTAAAAAACTAGTTGTTATCTAACCTGACTTTATGTCTATATACACAAATGCCAAAAAAAAAAAATCTTGACTCTAAGCTTGCACTGATGAAGCAAGTAGATAAGCATGAATTCGGAATTGTTACTGGAAAAGAAAAAGAACTACGGAGCGAGGGAAGCAGGCAAGTGGTGAGAGGGAGGTGGCCCATGCCACGTGAGGGTGATAGAGTGATGACTAAACCTAGATATGGGAGACTTTCAGAGTAGAATTGATAAGGTTTGGGTGCAAAATGGAAAAGGAGCTAAGAGACCTGTTTCCTAAAAATAAGTTTCAAATGCCAGCGATGCCAGAGGCCCTTCCTCAGCAGACGAGAGTTGCCAGAGAGACTGTAGCTTGGAAAGACAGTTGGGGCTCAGGTAGAGATGCACTTGCCTCGGAAGAGGAGCCAGAGGAAGCTGCCTGGGCGCAGTGTCACACAGACATTTGCCTTTCACTGACTGGAGAAACAGAGGGACTTAACGGGGAAAGTCAGTGTGTTGGGGACATTTAGGGACCACAGGATTTCGGGAATATAAGCATGGTATAAACTCTCCTATCTCAAGTTAATTATATCTAAACATATGCTGGGGATATAGCAGTGAAGATATAGCCAGTGATACAGTGGTGGAGTGCACAGCATATACAAGGTCCTGTGGTTCAATTCCTAGTGCTGAAAAAATAAAAATTCTAATAAAACTACTTACTTCGCTGAATACCTAGCTAGAAGTTTCTATATTCTGAGCCATATCTTAATTTTCTTTTTTTCTTTCTTTTTTTTTTTTTTTTTGTTTTTTGTTTTTTGTGTTTTGTTTTTCGAGGTAGGGTCTCACTCTGGTCCAGGCTGACCTGGAATTAAGTATGTACTCTCAGAGTGGCCTCGAACTCATGGCAATCCTCCTACCTCTGTCTCCCCAAGTGCTGGGATTAAAGGCATGCGCCACCACACCCGGTTTTTAATTTTCATTTTTTTAATTGCTTTCTTCTTTGGCCTTAACTTGCCTGGGATGAAAGGAACTAGATCTCTGGAGTAGGCCATCTCTGTAGTGTGTTTTTATAGGCTGTTATTAAAACATTTAGATTTTGGCCGGGTGTGGTGGCGCACGCCTTTAATCCCAGCACTCGGGAGGCAGAGGTAGGAGGATCGCTGAGAGTTCAAGGCCACCCTGAGACTACATAGTTAATTCCAGGTCAGCCTGGACCAGAGTGAGACTCTACCTCGAAAAACCAAAAAAAAAAAAAGAAAAAAAATTAGATTTTGAAGCAATATTCTAAAACCATGAGCTAAAAAGGCTGGTGAGGAGAAGGAAAAGGGGAGGTTATGTGGCTTTGTAATAGTCTATTCTTTGTTCAGTCTTTCCTATCTTTGTCCGAGAGGTATTATATATTAGCTATAGCCTTCTGAGCCCCTCATCGCAGTCACTGGGCACGTCAACACTGAGCATGCATTTGCAAGTTTTTACATGATACATGAAACAAGGAAAAACTGTTTTCTCTATTTGTCTAACAGGCTGAAGCTTTACTGTCCATGTCATAATTTTTAAAGACTCTCAGCGGCTGGGCATGTAACCCAGTTGATAAAGGGCTTGCCTAGCATGCACAAAGCCCTGGGTTCCATTCCAGTACTACATAAACAGGTGTGGTGGCACACACCTATAGTCCCAGTACTTTGGAGGTAAAGGCAAGAAGAGCAGGAAGTTCCAGGGTCATCCTCCATACAGTAGGGTCAAGGTCAACCTGAGACACATGCGATGCTACTTCAATAGTCGCTCAGGATTGGAACATGAAATATGTCACGAATGGCACTAACAGCTCTCTGGTTACATTTGTAGAGGTCTGTCTAAAGCCACTGCTTTGCTGCGTTTGTGATGATTAACTAGCCAGCACCTCTAGACGTCTAACCATGAATGAGCAGACTCGGCAGGCTCCCCTTGAGACTTTGGTTCATCTGTTTTGTGCAAAGCATGTGCTAGGGGCTGAATGCATTTCGCATTTCTAGATTGTGAATTCCCTGAAGGCTTACTCATCTTCCCAGGCTCCAGTGCTGAGAAAATGCCAGGTTCCACTATAAAGCCTTGTAGATATTGACTCATCTAATCTTCATATCAACTCTGTTGTTTAGGTGGTTTAGCTACCTGCCTTTCTGCCCTTGAAACAGGATTTCTTATATCTCAGGGTGGCTTTAAATTGAATATGTAGCTGAAGATGGCCTTGAACTTCTGGTTCTCCTGCCTCCACCTTCTGCAGAACAGGCATGCACCATAATGCCCAGTTATCTGCTCTTCATTGTTTTTGAGGTTGCCTTTTTCAGTGTAGGTATTGTTCATGTGTGGGCAGATATGCATCTGCATGTGTAGAGTCTGGAGGACAACCTCAGGAGTCATTCCTCTTAGGTACCGTCCCCCTTTTTGAGATAGGATCTCTCATTTTCCTAGAGCTCACCAAATAGGCTAAGCTGGCTGGCTAGTGAGTCTGACCCATAGCCCTGAGAATGCAAGCTTGCACCACCATGCCAGCTTTGCTTTTTTTAATTGAGAACATTAATATACAAACATACTGCATGTTGGTATGAGTTCTTTTGTTTTGTTTTGTGACATGGGTCCTATGCAGCAAGAACTTTATCAACTGAGCTATCTCCCTAGCCAGACCTGCCATTCTTACTCCATTTTGCAAATAAGAATGAAAATTGAGGGCTGGAAAGATGGCTTAGTGGTTAAGGCACTTGCTTGCAAAGCCTAAAGACCCAGGTTAGATTCTCCAGGTCCCACATAAGCCAGATGCACAAGGTGGCACATGTGTCTAGAGTTCATTTGCAGTGGCTGGAGGTCCTGGCATGCCCGTTCTATCTCTGTCTCCCTCTCTGTCTGTCTCAAATAAAGAAAAAAAGAAAGAGACACTACCTCAAAAAAACAAAAAAAGAGAGAGAGAGAGAAAAAAGAAAGAAAGAAAGAAAGAAAGAAAGAAAGAAAGAAAGAGAAAGAGAAAAGGAAAATTGGTTGGTGCATTGTCTGTGCACTCAGCTGCACTGCCCTCCTGCTTATGAATGTATTTCCTTTTTTAAATTTGTGCTATTATTTTTTTTCATTTATTTATTTATTTATTTTGGTTTTTTTAATCAATATATATTTTTTATTTATATTATTCTGATTTTACATTCATAGTATTGATTCCATTGTCCTCCTCCCCTTCCTCCCACTTTCAAAGGGGCCCTCATCAATGGGGAATGTTTATCATGCATTGTGAGTTTGCTCAAGAGTTCTGGTGGATAGGCCCCAGTCTCTGTGCATAATGCCCCAACTTGTGACTCTAACAATCTTTCCGCCCCCTCTTCCGCGAGTTTCCCTGAGCCACATTGGGGTCATTTTAGTTCTGTTTCCTTGATGAGGTTTTGGGAGCCTCTGTGTCTCTGGATATCTGGCTAATGACTGGTGTTGGATGTTCTCTGTGTTTATCTCCTTCAGCCTTTTTCTGGTGTTGTGATCGCTTTGAGCACTGTATTCTTGCCCTTCCCCTGCGTTGTTCTATGGTTTCAGCTGGTGAGGTGTGGTTAGCTGATCCTCCTTTCAGGTTTGTTGTCCACCTGAAAAGAGATAAGCAAATTCTCCAACGGAGAGAGAAGTTAGTACTAGATAGAAGGGATAACCGTATATGTTTTGGAGGGAACTTTATATGCATTGGCTCTCTTCTAGCCCACATTTGGTGGCCACTAGATCTTGGAGACTGAGCTCATTTTTTGTACATGGCTTTGACTTATTTCCCAGTTCCAGCAATGAGTTCCATTCCACTGAATGGATTTATTAGCCAAATCAAGAGCAGTTGGTAACCCACCATGGCTGTTTGCCACTACTGCACTTGTATGAACATTACGTCAGATTGTTTCCTGCTGGGTATCTTAGACTGCAAGTTGTTTGGACCAATGTCAGACATTTTCCCCCAGTTGCTCGTGTAGCACCCTCTGGTACTAGGCTAGCTAACTGTCTGGGGACTGACCTTCTTCCAGATTCTGGCCAGGTCTCTCTGTGTTTGGTCTCACACACGTATGCTGTCTTCGACAGTAGGGTCTTACCATTAACCTTTGGTGGGTCACCAAGTACTCTGACAGAAGTCTGTCTTTTTTGGGAAACCTTGTAGGTGTTTCAGATCAACAGCTCAATGTGGAAGTTAACCCCTTGCTGGCACTGGGAGTTATAAGTCTGCACCTAGGAAGGTGAGGGAGGAAAAAGATATATAATGTAAAAGAGAAAGTGAGTATAGAGAGGAGAGGGAGAGAGAGAGAGAGGGAGGGAGAGAGAGAGAAGAGAAAGAGAAGCAGGACAAGATTAAAGTTGGCCTTCATCATGTTCTCTCCAGGTTCCTGTGGTTTGAGTATTCCCTCCGTAGGCCTGCTGAAGGATCACTGTTTTAGCCTGTTGTTCAGAGTAAAGGGTTTTGTATTATTTTTCCCTTTTGGGTCCCAATTTGTATCCCCCCCTTGTCCTCCTCCCACCCTCTGATTCCCTCCCACCATTACCCTCCCTCCATCCCACCCTCCTTCTTGTCTCGTCCTCAGAGTGTTTATTAGGTTTGGCCACATGTCACGTGGAATCCGGTTAGGGGCGACAGATAAATGAGACCATGCGACAATTATCTTTTTGTGCTTGGGTGAGCTCACTGAGGATGATCTGTTCCATGTTTGACCATTTTTTTTCAAATTTCCTTATTTCATCTTTCCTTACTGCTACGTAGAATTCCATAGTATAGGTATACCACATCTTTGTTATCCATTCATCTAGTGATGGACACCTGGGTTGATTCCAGCTCTTTGCTATTATGAATTGAGCAGCTATAAACATGGTTGAGCAAATGTTTCTGATCTGAGGCTTGGGGCCTTTAGGGTAAATGCCCAATAAGGGAATAACTGGATCCATTGGTAAGTCTATGGCCATCCTTTTCAATAGTCTCCATATAGCTGTCCATAGTGGTTGAACCATTTTATATTCCCACCAACAGTGAAGACTTGTTCCTATTTCTCCACAGCCTCGCCAGCATTTGTTTTCATTGTTTTTTTTAATGTTAGCCATCCTTACTGGGGTAAGGTGGAATCTCATAGTTGTTTTAATTTGCATTTCCCTGATGATTAGGGATGTTGAACATTTTCTTAAATGTGTATTTGTTATTTGTATTTCTTCCTCTGAGAACTCCCTGTGCAGTTCTCTGCCCCACTTTGTGAGTGGGTTGTTTGGTGATTTATTGTTTAGGTTTTGGAGTTCTTTGTAGATTCTAGAAATTAGGCCTTTGTCAGTTGTATAGCTGGTGAAAATTTTCTCCCATTCTGTGGGTATTCTGCTGGCTTTGGTTATTATATTTTTGTCAGTGAAAAAGCTTTTCAGCTTCATGAGATCCCAATGGTTGAGTGATTGTTTAAAAAAGAAATTGAGGAGGTCCTACAAAAATGGAAAGACCTCCCATGCTCCTGGATTGGTAGAATTAACATTGTGAAAATGGCAATTTTACCAAAAGCACTTTATAGATTCAATGCAATGCCGATAAAAATCCCAACTTCCTTCTTCAATGAGATAAAAAAAAGTATCTCAAAATTCATATGGAAAGGCAGAAGGCCTCAGATATCCAAGCTCATCCTCAGCAAAAGAAACACCTCAGGAGGCATCACCATACCTGATCTAAAGTTATACTACAAAGCCATTGTAATAAAAACAACCTGGTACTGGCACAAAAACAGGAATATAGACCAATGGAACAGAATTGAAGACCCAGACTTTGGGTCAAGAAACTACAGCTACTTGATATTTGACAAAGGCCCTAGCAATGTAGAATGGAAAAAGGACAGCATCTTCAACAAATGGTGCTGGACAAACTGGACAACCATATGTAGGAAAATGAAACTCGACCCACACATCTCTCCATGCACAAAAATTAAGTCCAAATGGATAAAAGATCTTAATATAAAACCAAAAACTGTGCTACCACTGGAAGAAAAAATAGGAGGAACCTTCCATGATATAGGAGTGGGAAAAGATTTCCTGAACAAAACCTCAGCAGCTCAGGAAATTTGTGCTATTATTGACAACTTGCATAATTATAGACAATACACCATGGTAATTCACAACTTCACTCTCCATCATATCCCTTCCCTCTCAATCAGTCTCTCATGAATGTGTTTCTTAATAAAGACAACCCTGAGTGATGGGCTGGTGGTAGTTATCAGAATGACAGCATGGATGTCAGCACACTAGCCTACAGTTAACGTGAACTTAAAGTCACCATCTGTTACACGTCTGCATGCCCTGCTTCTGTTTCCTTTCATACCTTCTTATTGCCAACATTTCCTCCAGCAGAAGGGAGTCAGGCTTTGCTTCCAGACCCAGCTCTGTGTTTCAAAGACTCACACAGGCTAGAGAGATGGCTTAGCAGTTAAGGCGCTTGCCTGCAAAGCCAAAGGACCAGGGTTTGATTCCCTAGACCCACAAAGCCAGATGCTCAGGGTGGCGCATGTGTTTGGAGTTCCTTTGCAATGGCTGAGACCCTGTCATGCCCATTCTTTTTCTTGGTGTCTCTCTATCTGCCTCTCTCTCTCTTTCTCTCTCAAATAATTAAGCAAAAAGAAACTTTTTTTTATAAAAGGACTTATACCATGGTGGGCTGGCAGGAGGGCTGAGTGGGTCAGATAGCAGTGGAGGTGGGAATCGGGAGCAACA
The DNA here is from genome assembly GCA_036365145.1 of Orientallactaga sibirica. Taxonomy (NCBI): domain Eukaryota; kingdom Metazoa; phylum Chordata; class Mammalia; order Rodentia; family Dipodidae; genus Orientallactaga; species Orientallactaga sibirica. Next base: position 7,412,630 of record JAEOAD010000027.1, read on the forward strand.
GTGCATCAGTAGCATTGAACCTGCATGGAACTGACTGTCTCTGGAAAGGCTCTGTCAGACTCAGAAAGTGTGGTTTAATCCTGACTAAGAGAATTCCATTTTACACCCTAGAATGGATTGTCTAAATTCCGTAGAGGAATTTTATTTTAAATCTTACCCTGAGAAGTCATACCAGTAAGTAATGTGGTATATACTCTTTGCCCTCGTAGCTGAACCACACAAAAAATAGGGCTTATTCTTTTCTATCCCTACCACCTTTTTTTGGTTACAAAATAAAGCCTCTTAAGAGCCTGAGAACCCACTGCCCTAGGGGAAGATGACTGGTTGTGCCCAGCAGTGTCCTCCACAGACCTGGCGGAGGAGGGAAGAGCAATTCCATCGGAGCTTGAAAGAACATCGGCCATACGATTGCCACAGACTCTTCCCCTCAGCTCTCAGACCCATCTTGTGGGAACTGTGGGGCAGCCCTGGGCACAGCAGCTAAGAATCACGGCAGTGGGTAAGCATGTGGGACAGCTGCGATCCAAGTGCTTGACAGGAGTTGCCTCACTTGATCCTCACTGTGACCCAAGGGGAGGGTACTGCTGGAATGTTCACCTTACAGAAGACCAGACCAGCACTGAGAGGGGAAATGAGCAGCCCCAGGTCACAGCGGTCTGAAGGCAGAGACAGGGATGGATCCTAGGCCGTGTGGCTCCAAAGCCCATGTTCTCACCCATCTCACCCAAGATACCCACTGGGCAGAAACTATAGTTTCCAGAAAGAGGGGGTCCGTATTGAATTAGAAAACCTAGAGGGTTTGCATTCTCCCCAGTGGCTGAGAATTACTTCTTTAAGACATCTTGGCTTTTGGAAAGACAGCGTTTCGGCACTACTTGCTGGATGAAATCAAACCATCTGTCCACACCCTTAAAGGCTGCTCTGACTGAGGCTTTACATGGGTGCTGCTGACAGATGGAGCTCCACTAGGAAGTGAGGCCCAGCTTACCCAGCCCCCACCTCCCCGGAACCCCAGGTTGTAACACGTTACTGCGTGGGCAGCGTCCATCCCCACCTGCTCTCAGCAAGAATGGGAGGGGACACCTTGGAAGCGAAGGTGGCCATTGGTAGAAGGGGATGTGGTATCTTGTCTCCCCCTCAAGCACCTTTATCCTGTCTTATCTTCCCTGAGTGCCATCAACACCTCCTTTTTAAAGCGCCAGCAGGTAATTATGGCACAACCTTCAGTCCTTAAGACAGGGCTGTCTCCAGGGATATTTGCTTTCCAAGAGATAACTGTCTCCCCACAGACAGTTTTCTGGGTTTTCTGGCTGAGTTCCCCAGTGTCTGGCAGCTGCCTGTGTTGGTGGGGACCTCTACAGAAGTACGGCTGTGGGGCTTGCCCCAGAGGTTTTGAGCAGAAGGACAGACAGAGAATGGGATTTCCCCTGAGCACACACAGACCTTCTTCCAGGAATGAATGCCTGACAGGAGTGCCATGCCTGGAGACTGTCAGCCCATAGCCTCTTCTAGTAGAGATCAGAGGCTTCTAAGCACTCGTGTGTACCAGATCACCTGGGCCTGGGAGGATGAGTCGGCAGTTAAAGGGGCTTGCTTACAAAGCCTGCCTGCCCCAACATCCACATAAAGCTGGAAACAAAGTGGTACATGGATCTGTGGCCCTCAAAGCACCTTAAAGGAGATGGATTGTCCTCTGACCTCAACATGCATGCCATGGTACATGTATCCATACACACAAATCAATTTAAAAAATAAAATAGAGGGCTGGAGATATGGCTTAGCAGTTAAGGTGCTTGCCTGCAAAGCCAAAGGAACCAGGTTCAATTCCCCAGTACCCATGTAAGCCAGATACACATGGTGGCACATGCTTCTCAAGTTCATTTTCAGTGGCTGGAGGCCCTGGTGCACCCATTCTCTCTCTCTCTCTCTTTAATAAATAAATTAAAATAAAATAAAGTTTAAAAAAAGAGTGAGGGAGATGCATTTTCCTTGGACCCGGACCTAGATATTCCAATTTAGCAAGGCTCTACAAATTGGATGGATGGAATAATGTGATGTGGAGACCTCAGAAACCCTCACACTTGGTTGTTTCAGTGGGGTTCTCTCTAAGAGCTGAGATAAATTTGTTACATCCCTCAGTGCCCACCAGTGGTTTTGACTTCAGGTCTGCAGTAGGAAGAACTCATCAGTGGAGCCAAGCATGAAGCCAGTAACAACCTCAGAGAGTCTCAGAAGTTAATGACGCTCTGATTTTGGAAAATGCATGGTGGGCTTTTGAAAGAACACAGCCTTTGAGAGCCTGATTGCACAGAGGGAACGCGTGTGCGTCTGAGGGGTGGGGCAGCTTATTCAAGGCGTGGATCCAAACTTGTTCCACAGAACCATGGTTTCTAACCACACCAGCACGGCAGCTCAGTTTGTCAGATTCTGTCTTCTTGTCTCTGTTTCATGGTTTTCATGGTCCTCAAGTCTCTCTTTCCCCTCCCTTTCCTTCTCCCCCACTACACACACACACACAGAACCCCATAATAAACAAGTGTTCTTGTGCATCCTTTTGACTCAGAATTAATGAATCAGATAATCTATAAAAATTCTTGGGCTGGAAAGATGGTTTAGTGGTTAAGGTGCCTGCCTGCCAAGCCTAAGAATGCCCGTTCGATCTCCAGGTCCTACGTTTAGCCAGACACAAGAGACACAAGAAGGCAATGCCGCACTTGCCCACAAAGGGGCACACGTGTCTGGAGTTTGTTCACAGCGGCTGAAATGGCCCTGGCACACCCATTCTCTCTCTCTCTCTCTCTCTGCCTCTTCCTCTCTCTCTCTTTCTATCTCTCTATCTCTGTTTCTCTCCCTCTCAAAAAAAAATTCTTAAGCTTTGTTAGTACAGATATAGTTTGTACATAAAATATTTGAGAACTGAAGAACAGTTTTCAGGATAGAAATTTGATGCATAGGTATGTGTGTAAGAATTGAAATAGGGTCACAGGGAGAATATCACTTGCTTAAGAGAGTGATCACCTGAAGCTGTCTCGAGCTCTAGCTTTGTATGTGTCTGATGGGGTCAGGAGGATAAAAGAAAATACTGATCAATCCTCAGTGATGATGCTGAGTGTTCCATCAGCCTGATCAGTCCTCATTGATGATGCTGAGTGTTCCGTCAGCCTGATCAGCCCTCAGTGATGATGCTGAGTGTTCCGTCAGCCTGATCAGTCCTCAGTGATGATGCTGAGTGTTCCGTCAGCCTGATCAGTCCTCAGTGATGATGCTGAGTGTTCCGTCAGCCTGATCAGCCCTCAGTGATGATGCTGAGTGTTCCGTCAGCCTGATCAGTCCTCAGTGATGATGCTGAGTGTTCCGTCAGCCTGATCAATCCTCAGTGATGATGCTGAGTGTTCCGTCAGCCTGATCAGCCCTCAATGATGATGCTGAGTGTTTCGTCAGCCTGATCAGCCCTCAGTGATGCTGCTGAGTGTTCCGTCAGCCTGATCAGCCCTCAGTGATGATGCTGAGTGTTTCGTCAGCCTGATCAGCCCTCAGTGATGATGCTGAGTGTTTCGTCAGCCTGATCAGTCCTCAGTGATGATGCTGAGTGTTTCGTCAGCCTGATCAGTCCTCAGTGATGATGCTGAGTGTTCCGTCAGCCTGATCAGCCCTCAGTGATGATGCTGAGTGTTCCGTCAGCCTGATCAGCCCTCAATGATGATGCTGAGTGTTTCGTCAGCCTGATCAGTCCTCAGTGATGATGCTGAGTGTTCCGTCAGCCTGATCAGCCCTCAGTGTTCCGTCAGCCTGATCAGTCCTCAGTGATGATGCTGAGTGTTTCGTCAGCCTGATCAGCCCTCAGTGATGATGCTGAGTGTTTCGTCAGCCTGATCAGTCCTCAGTGATGATGCTGAGTGTTCCGTCAGCCTGATCAGTCCTCAGTGATGATGCTGAGTGTTCCGTCAGCCTGATCAGTCCTCAGTGATGATGCTGAGTGTTCCGTCAGCCTGATCAGTCCTCAGTGATGATGCTGAGTGTTCCGTCAGCCTGATCAATCCTCAGTGATGATGCTGAGTGTTCCGTCAGCCTGATCAGCCCTCAGTGATGATGCTGAGTGTTCCGTCAGCCTGATCAATCCTCAGTGATGATGCTGAGTGTTCCGTCAGCCTGATCAGTCCTCAGTGATGATGCTGAGTGTTTCGTCAGCCTGATCAGCCCTCAGTGATGATGCTGAGTGTTTCGTCAGCCTGATCAGTCCTCAGTGATGCTGCTGAGTGTTCCGTCAGCCTGATCATCCCTCAGTGATGATGCTGAGTGTTTCATCAGCCTGATCAGCCCTCAATGATGATGCTGAGTGTTTCGTCAGCCTGATCAGTCCTCAGTGATGATGCTGAGTGTTTCGTCAGCCTGATCAGTCCTCAGTGATGATGCTGAGTGTTTCATCAGCCTGATCAGCCCTCAATGATGATGCTGAGTGTTCCGTCAGCCTGATCAGCCCTCAGTGATGATGCTGAGTGCTCCGTCAGCCTGATCAGTCCTCAGTGATGATGCTGAGTGTTCCGTCAGCCTGATCAGCCCTCAGTGATGATGCTGAGTGTTCCGTCAGCCTGATCAGTCCTCAGTGATGATGCTGAGTGTTCCATCAGCCTCATTAGCCCTCAGTGATGATGCTGAGTGCTCCGTCAGCCTGATCAGTCCTCAGTGATGATGCTGAGTGTTCTGTCAGCCTGATCAGCCCTCAGTGATGATGCTGAGTGTTCTGTCAGCCTGATCAGCCCTCAGTGATGATGCTGAGTGTTCCGTCAGCCTCATTAGCCCTCAGTGATGATGCTGAGTGTTCCGTCAGCCTGATCAGCCCTCAGTGATGATGCTGAGTGTTCCGTCAGCCTGATCAGCCCTCAGTGATGATTCTAAGTTTTCTTTTTCTTTTTCTTTTTTTTTTTTTTTTTTTGGTTTTTCGATTTTTTGAGGTAGGGTCTCACTCTGGTCCAGGCTGACCTGGAATTCACTATGTAGTCTCAGGGTGGCCTCGACCTCTTGGCAATCCTCCTACCTCTGCCTCCTGAGTGCTGGGATTAAAGGCATGCGCCACCATGCCTGGCTGATTCTAAGTTTTCTGTCAGCCTGATCAGTCCTCAGTGATGATTCTAAGTTTTCTGTCAGCCTGATCAGCCCTCAGCGATGATGTTGAGTGTTCTGTCAGCCTTATCAGTCCTCAGTGATAATGCTAAATAGGTGTGGTCTAGCCAATGTTACAAAAAAAATTTGGGGGGCTGGAGAGATGGCTTAGCACTTGTCTGCAAAGCCAAAGAACCCAGGTTTGATTCCCCAGGACCCACATAAGCCAGATGCACAAGGTGGCACATGTGTCTGGAGTTTGTTTGCAGCAGCTAAAGGCCCTGGCATGTCCATTCTCTCTCTCTACCTGACTCTTTCTCTTTCCCCCAATCTCTCAAATAAATAAATAAAAATATTTTTTTAATTGTTTTTGTTTTTCTAGGTAGGGCCTCACTCTAGCCCAGGCTGACCTGGAATTCACTATGTAGCTGGCCTGGAACTCACAGCGATCCTCCTACCTTGGCTTCCCGAGTGCTGAGATTAAAGATGTGTGCCACCGTGCCTGGCTTACAAGAATGTTTTATTTTTAAGCTTCTGTTTTATTCATGTGTCTATTTTTATGATGGTAAGAAATGAAATACCAGCTCAGTGTAGGCACTGACAACCTCTGAACTTACTTTCATTTACAGACAGAAGTGGCTGTCAACATGTAGGCAGTCTTAGATCTGTAGATGTTAATAACATGGACTAAACCCTGAACTGAAGCCTGGTATGATGGGGCACACCTGTAATTCCAGCACTCAGAATGCTGAGGCAGGAGGATCATGAGTTCAAGAGTAACCTAGCTAGACATGGGACCCTGATTCATGAACATAAACGTGAAAGGAAACCCAGCTGACTGTCCCTGTGGGACACTGGGTCTCTGGATGCCTGTGCCACTTACTTAACCCCTGTCACTCAGCTCAAACAAAAATCAGAATGGTCCCCAGTAGGTTAAGAAGTCCTGTTTCCCATACAAAAGTGAAGTAAAATTGTCAATTCTTGCTTTGAAATGAACAAAATTAGACTTGTTGATCATGTCACTATTATCTGTGGTGTGGCCATGTGGCTGTTCTTCGGTGTCCTTGGAAGAGTGTCATAAGTCATGCCACATCAAGTCTGCACCCATGACAGAATGAGGCCATGAGGACAAGATTGCACAACTCGTGTCTCGGGCCATGGGAGACAGAACGTTCAGCAGCTCAACAGCCCCACACGGTTGTCTTAAAGTTTGAAAATGGGGGGCTAGGGAGATGGGTCAGTAGATAAAGTGCTGGTCCAAACTTGATTTAGATCTCCAGCATCCACGTGCTAGGTGAGTGCTTACACCTGTAAGCCAGCTCTGAGGAGGCAGACATGGTGAATCCCTGGGGCTGTCTGGCTGATTAGTCTGGCTGAATTGATAAGCTGTAGGTTCAGTGAGAACCTGTCTCAAAGAATAACATGGAGAACTATTAACAAAGATACTTGACATTGAACTCTGTCCTCCACATGTGCATGCACATACATGTGTGCCCACCCACACATTACATGTACTTCTACACGAGCAATCACATAGGCATACACTCACGCCACACACACATACAAAGGGAGTTTTTGAAATTCCACTAGCATACTATTGTCCCTTTGAATGGAGTATAATAATAGCTACTATTGATTGACACGTTCTGATGGACAAGGCACTGTGTTATGTTTTACCTAGCTTATTTAACCTATCAAGCAGTGCTACTGTGTGTCTTTCCACATTATGTTTGCTTCTGCTTAGAGTGCCAATCCCTGTGCCTAACATTCTCTGCCTTGCCATGATAGACTCCCAGAAAAGCATGCATCTCCACCTAAGAGCCAGCAAGACCATCCCATCATGTCTACACCTTTGTCAACATTATTCATTACAAGAAGCTCAACCCTGAGATACAGTTCCTCTTGCAGATATCTGCTCTGCTTAACTAGAGCTTGCCTCAAGCTCCCTCTCCTACCCAGCCACCCAAAGCCATTCACTGGCCCTCAAGAACTTGCTCTAATCAATAGCTTATCCTGCCCAGAACACAATAGTATTGATCATAAGTCACCTCCTCAGAGAAGTCTTCCTGGCCCTCTGTATCACCCTGCGGTGACTGTATGTCACCATCTCTCTCTTTCTCTTTCTCTCTCTCTCGCTCTCCTCACTGGAATTTAAACTTGGTGAGAACAGGGTCTTTTGTTCATGAATACACGTGTCCACAATGCCAGAGCAGTGCTTGTCATATTGCCTTTCCTCAGCAAAATATTTCCAGAATGAACAATTCCATGAACAGGAAAATTGAGACAGGCAATGGAAAAGCTGTCCCAGGTGCACTGACATTAAGCAGCCCACCCAGGTTAGTGACTGCAAAGCCCTGGCCACAGTGCTATATTATTCAACCTCTTTTAAAAATTTTAATTGCTGCATAATTTTTGGTTCCTTTTCAGAGTGTCATTTTGCAATATGATACATGTATGCAGTGTATCAAATATTCTAATTTCCATGTGATGAGAACATTTATCCTCTGCTCATCTAGTATTTTAAAATGTATAAATGCCGTAGCCTGTAGTTAACCTTTTGTGCTACATAACATTAGAACTACTTCCCCCTACAAACATATTTTGTTACCTGTTACCCTGTCCATGGTGACCCGTGTTCTACTTTCTGCTTCCATGCAATCAACTCTTTAGTTTCCACACACGAGTCTTAACAGTTGGTATTTGTCTTTCTATGCCTGGCTAATTCACTTAGCATAACATCCTACATGTTTAATCATGTTGCCATAAATGAGAGGATTTCATTTTTTTTTTTTTTTTTTTATGGCTGTCACTCAGCCTCTTGTTAGACTATGTGACTAGGTGTTGTATCGGAATGGGAGTGGTCAGTGATGGGTATCTATCAGCTCAGAGAACTTTCGTCATAGGCAAGAGCTTACGGGACCAGAGTTTACTGTTCTTCCTAGTCATTTAATTAATTTGTAAGCAGTTAACTTTTAATTGTAACCTATTGTATTAGTTATACTTCCTATTGTTTTTACAAAAGACCTGGCAAGAAGCAGCTTAAGGGAGGAAGGGTTAGTTTTGGCTTACAGTTCTGGAGGATACAGTCCACCATGGTGGAGAAGGAATGGCGGCAGCAGTGTGGGGCAGCTGATCACACTGCATCTACATCAGGAAGCAGAGAGAGACATGGGGCTGCTCAGCTCACCGTCTCCTTTCTCTTCACCCCTGTGAGGGTGGGTGTCCACCCAAGTTAATCTAATCTAGAAGCTCCCTCACAGACCTGCCCCAAAGTTGTCTTATGGATGATTGTAGATCCTGTCATATGAGCCATCACAGCCAGCAAAACTGATATCTGATGAGCAAGCAGTAAACTCAGTATCTTTAAAACATTAGTGCATTAGCCTAGGTTTCTAAAAGGTCACAACTTGCTTACCTTTTTTATATGATTTAAAAGAAAATGAGGGCCAGGCTGCAGAGATGGGTCAACAGTTAAAGCTGCTTGCTAGCAAACCCTGACATCCCAGGTTTAATTGCCTCACATCCACACAAAGCCAGATGCACAAAGTAGCACATGCAGCTGGAGTTCGTTTGCAGTGACTAGAAGCCCTAGCACACCCATACACATTCCCTCTCTCCTCTCTCTCTCTCTTTCTTTCTCCTTTGTCTTCCTCCCCTCTCTCTCTCTCTCTCTGCTTGCAATTAAGTTTTTAAAAAACTAAATTCAAGAAGCTAAAAAGCTACGTTTAAGTAGAGAAAAGCAACTATTTTCATTTTAATTTTAACTTAATCACCGGCTCCCTTTCTTGCTCCCTTTCTTGCAACCTGCTTCATACCATTTGAAACCAATAAATATAAATCCAAAACAAAAATACAATTGACTACATGGGCTGGGGCACATTCATGCCGCGGAGCAGCTAATGTCTGTGCAGAAACATGGGGTGACATTAGTCATATGAGGGGGAAAGTAGAGCTTGCGATGTGACATACATAGTGGTAGCGCCTGAAAATGCTGCTCGCAGCACAGTGTAGGAAACACTGCAAATCCAGCGTTCAGGATTCACCGGGCTGCTGGACATGGGGCTTGATATTTTGATGTTTCTGTTTAACTGTTACTGCTCAGATGACGCGACATTAAAAAGAAGAAATACAATGTACCGTAACGTGAGCCGAGTGCATACGTCACCCCCAGCTGCTGCACATCCTTTTCCTTCCTGCTGTCCACTTCCCGGATCGTGGACGCCCAGCATCGCCTTTCCTCGGGCTTCACCCCAGCCTTCCTTCCGGCTGCTCTCTGGGAGGACACCTGCCCTCCAGCTGCAGCTCCCCTGGCGAGGTCACGTGTTTCTGTCAGGCTTTCCAGCACTTTGTTCCCCTGCTCACCCGCCTCCTGGGTCAGGACTGTTCTGGCTCACACTGCACGCGGGGACACTCACCATGGCCCGTTTTACCATGCAATCTTCATGCATGAGTCTCTCTGTCTGCTTGCTGTGTTCACGGCCAGGGCTCTCCACCCTGCCTGAGGAAATCTGGCCCTTTATGATGTAACCCACTGCTCCTCTAACTACCTTTGCTGTTCCCCTAGTTCTGGGTCCTTGCATAGCACTTGAGTGTTCTCAGTAGCAAACTGTCATCCCCTTTGACTGATTGAAATGAAATTATTTTTTCAGGGGAGGGTTTCAAAGTAGGGTCTCACTCAGCCCAGGCTGACCTGGCATTCACTATGTAGTCTCAGGGTGGCCTCTAACTCACGGCGATCCTCCTACCTCTGCCTCTGCTAAGGCTGTGGAGCACGTGCAGAATTCCAGGAATGCTAATGCAATTGTTTCAACACCGCAGAGAGATAAAGTAGGAGCAGAGCCGTGAGAACCATGACCATAGAGTCTGTTGCAAAGAAACTTGCTGCCACCACTTCTGGGCAGTGGACTCTACAGCTGGTGCCCCAACACTAGGTGCTGGATACTGCCCGCAGTACCTCTGCCAGCAGAACAGAGTCTCCTTCAGTCCTGCTTCCCTGCACCCCCTGCCCCTGATGGAAGCAGAGACATCTGGCCAAGTTCTTGGCCCACCTGCCAGCTGCCAAAGAGGTCAGGAAGGGACTGTCTCACAGTCACTGTGAGACACAGAGCCGGCTCACTACCAGAACTCGTGGGATGGGAAATCGCTCTGATTCTAGTCAGGAACAAAAATAAAAATTTTTTAAACGATCACATGGCCCATCCCTGGCCCATAGCAATTAGTTATTAAACTTTCTGCAGTTTTCTTAAGTCCTTAAAACTATTTCTGCTACCCTTTTACTCAGAGAGAACTGTGGAACATAGTTTAATGCAAAAGTAAAACTTTCAGGGTCCATATTTGTGATGGTGTGCATGTTGTCTCCCCCCACCCCCCGACCCCATAGCCTCAGAGACTTGGATGAAGAGTGAGTTTGCAACTTGAGTCTCCAACAGGCCCAGCCCTGCTGGAGAGGAGATGTTACTGGGGGAGGGTCTTGTCGTTCACCCGACTAGGCTAGGCGTATGGAAAGAAGCAGTTTGAGCTGTGTCTGTGCATGCTCGCTGGCTGTGTGCTGGTGTCTCTCCGATAGGGACCTGTGGAAGTGGAAGTGAGCCAGCTTCTTCTGCACTGATGGTGTTTCCCTGGATTCCGTAAGCCTGCAATAAACCGCTTTCCTCCCATAAGCTGGTTGGGTGTCTGTCCAGCAATAAGAAAGTATCTGCGACAATATTTATACACAAAGATGTTTATAATAGCAGGAGTTAGAAAGCAGAGTCAACATAAATTTCCAACAGTAACTACTTTTGTGAGCAGGGGGATCATTAAATAAATAATGAGATAGCTATTTAACTAGATATATGTAGTCAGTAAAGCCAAGAATCCTGGGATTGGGATGTAGCTCAGTTGGTAGAATGCTTGCTTAGCATGCATGAAGTCCTTGGTTCAATTCCCACATAAAACCAGGTGTGCTAATGCACACCTGTAATCCCCACACTCAGGAGGTGGAGGCAAGAGAAGTTCTAGGTCACCCTCAGCTATAAAGTAATTCAAGGCCAGCCTGGGCTACATGAAACTAACTCAGTATCAAAAAATGCAAGGATCTTTTTTTAAATTTAAACATTTTATTTATTTGTGTGTGTGTGTATGGGCACACCAGGGCCTCTTGCCACTGAAAATGACCTCCAGATGTATGTACCACTTTTTACATCTGGCTTTACCTGGGTACTAGGGAGTTGAACCCAGACTGGCTGGCTTTGCACACAAGTACCTTTAACCACTGAGCTATCTCCCCAGCTTCAAGGATTTTTTTAAGCATTTTCAAAACAAAAATATAAATAGAAAAGAATATTACAATTATCTTTAAGTTCTCACATTTATGCAGATGTGCATATATGAGCAAACATAGAATGTAAATGTATATATGAAGATATAAATTTCAAAAAAATATACTGAAATGGTAAGATTATTTACATTAAAAAGATATTTTCAGGCTGAAAAGATGGCTTAGTGGCTAAGGTTCTTGACTGTGAAGCCTAAGGACCCAGGTTCAATTTAACAGTACCCATGTAAGCCAGATGTATAAGGTGGTGCATGTGTCTGGAGTTCATTTGCAGTGACTGGAGGCCCTGGTATGCCCATTCTCTCTATCTGCCTCTCTCTCTCTAAATAAATAAATAAATAGAATATTTTTTAAAGATACTTTCTTTTTTTTGCTTTTCTTTATTTCCATATTGAACTAGAAAGTTCTTCATTTGTGAGAAAGTCCATTGATGGAAAACTTCCTTTGCTTCTACCATTGTTAGCTCTTATCATGTTCAGAAAATACAACCGCATAAACCAAATGCTTTCTTACTCCTTTCTCCCAGTGTTAATGGAACTAAGCTTTTCTACATAGTTATTTCCTCACTGTCACTTTCTTCCTAATCCTCTTTATTATGGCCAATATATATTGACCAATTATTCCATTCCATAAAGCCTGTCCCCAGCCCTTTCAGCCAATTACTACCCGAGCTTCCCTCTCCCCCAGCAAGCTGCTCCTCTCCTGCCTGGCATTTTAGCCCAGTTTCTCAGTCACCATCTTTAAGGTGTCTAGTACTGTGCTTATGATGACATCAGAGGGTCTCTGTGTTTCTCTTTGTAGCTTTTCTTCTGTAAGAAATAACATTAGGAAGGCATGGTGGCACACGCCTTTAATCCCAGCACTCAGAAGGCAGAGGTAGGAAGATCACAGTGAGTTTGAGGTCACTCTGAGACTACGTAGTGAATTCCAGGTCAGCTTGGGCTACAGTGAGGCCCTACCTCAAAAAAACAAACAAACAAACAAACAAACAAACAAACAACAACAACAAAAAAGAAATAGTGTTAGGGCTGGAGAGATGGCTCAGCAGTTAAGGTGCTTGCTTGCAAAGCCTAACAACCTGGGTTCAATTCTCCATTACTCATGTAAAGCCAGATGCACAAGATGGTGCATGCATCTGAAATTCATTTGCAGTGGCTAGAGGCCTGGCGTGCCTATTCTCACTGTCTCTTTTCTGTCTGGGTGTGTAAATAAATAAATAAAATAGCATAAAAATGAAAAAAGAAACAGCATTAATAATGTTGCCAGTTTTTTCACACACATTTGGGAACAGACAAGGAACTGTGGTTTTCCTCTTATTTCTCTCACCACTTAACTCACGCTGCTTCCTGCTAAGCTTTACAGCCAGGCTTCTCTCCTTCCCGTGTCTCCTCCATGTCAGAGTTTGCTCTCTTCCGATCTCCCCTCTACCTTTCTGTATAGTAAAGCCAACAGGCTATAAAGACAGGAGCTGCATTTGGCAGAAACTGTGACTTCCCGATTGGCCACCTGCCTCTCTCAGCTAGCTCAGTTTTGACAGAGTGTTCTAGAAACTCACAAAACCCTCCATGAGGCTGTGTTCCCATAGGACCCATGACCTCTTACTGGCCTTAACACCCACCAGCAAGATTCTGTCAAAAGATCTTCAAATCAGTGCCTCAGCATTGGACTCTGCTTCTCTGTCCATTCTCCCTTTCAATCTCACCTTCACATGCTCCCTCTTGACACCCCAAAGGCCTTGGCCTAGTTCCTGGGGAGGGGGTCCTCCTGGGTTGGGAGTTAAGTTTGCACTACTGAAGTTCAGTATGTTTCATTCATGCAGATGTTAGGTTTCAGCCAATGGGACTTGACCTGTGGTGACCCCAATACGTAGAAAACAAGCCTGTCATTGGTCTTTGGTCTGGTTCGTCTTCCCTCATGACTCCATATTTGTAACGGCACTGGCCTCTCTCCATGTTCTAGCCCTGTGACTTACATTATCTTGGGCTTCCTGCTCTCAGAGAAATTTATTTATTGGGTTGATAATTCATCCAACAGATATATATTAAACACCTACTGGTTGGTGCTGTGGATTGTCAGAGAGTTAGACAAAATAAAGAATTGGTGTCTATTCATATGTTCTTTTATCACCAGTGACAGAAATCTTGATTCAAATTGGCTTAAGCAGAAATGGAATGTGTTCCTTCACATACCTGGTAAGTCTAGGGAGAGATTCGGTTTCCTTCAGGCCCAGCTGGATTCACGGATCTTAAATGTCTGGCTTGCCTGTCTTCATCTCTGAGCTCTGCTTGACGTTGCGATGGCTTCACTCTCAAGTGGTCCATGTGGTGGCAAGCGCAGTGTCAGCAGTACTGCGTCCGCATGCACGTGGGCTTACAGGACAGTAGAAGAGCAGCACTTGAGCCAGGCGTTGTGACACATGCCTATAATCCCAGCCCTCAGGAGGCAGAAACAGGAGGATCGCTTGTGAATTCAAGGCCAGTCTTGGCTATGAAGTAAGTTCTAAGCCAGCCATCCAGGGCTACAGAGCAAGCAAGACCCTGTCTCAAAAAATTAAGAGAGAGAAAGAAAAGAGAAGAGGAGGAGGAGGAGGAGGGAAAAAAAGAGGAAGAGAAGGAAGAGGAGGAAAGAAAAAGAGAGAAAAGAAAAGGCACCATTCACTCCATAGCCTCAATCAATGTCCCTCTAAGTACTGTGATTTCTGCTTGGCTTATCAGGAGAATTCTGTGCTCACATTGGTCAAATAGCATCATAGGCCCTATTCTTCCAGCTGGATGTGGAGTCATACAAACATGTTTGTTGACAACAAAGGATAGAATGGTTCCCCTGAAGGGGACTGAATAGATGTTGGATGCTTAAAAAAAAAAGTAGTGAGTTACCACCATTCTGTCAGCCAACCACAAGAGTCTGTATGGTAGAGTTACCATATGGACACATGTGCTGAAGGGAGTGTTTGACTCCACCCAGGTTAGGAAAAGAGCCTCTTTCCCTTACCCCTTGCCCCTACCCTCTCTTTTCCTTCCACCTGACTTTGTTCCACTGCAGAGAGTAGATTGTCCTAGAAGGAAGCTTCCAGAGTGGTGAGGAAGAGGGCACCAGGGCAGTGGTCCTGCACCCTGGCAATTTCTGTTCTCACCCACTGTGTTGTTCAACATCATCTTTACCCAAGGCTTCCTCCGTGAGCTATTTTTCTTTATTCCAGTGCTTGGAATAAATCTTTCTGGTATGCTTCTTTGAATAATGAAATCTCCATAATCCGCATTTTTTGTGAAAAAAAGTGTCTAGGCTGCTGCAACTCAGAGTTAAAACCTGTGGTTAATTAAAAAGAGGTTTTCCTAAAGATTATTTTGCTCCAGCTTTTTTTTTTTTTTTTTTTTTTGAGAGAGACACAGAGAAAGACAGGACAGAGAAGGAGAGGGAGACAGACAGAGAATGGGCAAGCCAGCAGCCTCTCAGATGCTGTGAACGAAATCCAGATGCACGCACCCCCTTGTGGGCAAGTGTGGGATTGCACCCTTGCGTCACTTTTCATCTGGCTAAATGTGGGACCTGGAGATTGGAACCGGGTTCTTAGGCTTAGCAGGCAGGTGCCTTAACCACTAAGCCATCTCTCCAGCCCCTTTTTGTTTTTAATACACCTTCCTGTGGAGTGAGGATCAAAGCCAGGGCCTTATACATGCTAGGCCAGGTACGTTACCACTGGGCTATATCCATGCCTTCCATTCACTTCTTGATTTATGAGTTTATGGTTTTATTGTACTGGGGAGTTGGTAGATATACAACAGAGATAAACCAACAAAATGCCTTTGATTTCCACTTTCACCTTAACAATCTCTACTTCTCATCTGTGGCAGGCCATTAGCACATCTCCTACCAATACTCAATCACATATAGTCATTTCTATCGTTGTATACATAGCTTGTATGCAGAGGTTCAAGCTGATATTGGAGTGAACATGTGTAGATAGGTGTATTTTTTAAAGGGTCATATAAGAGTTTTTTGTTATTCAAGATATGGCACACAGGGCTAGAGAGATGGCTTAGCGGTTAAGGCACTTCCTGCAAAGCCTAAGGAGTCATGGTCAACTCTCCAGGTCCTATGTAAACCAGATGCACAGTGACACAAGCGCACAATGTCACACATGTGCACAAGGGGGCAAAGTGTCTGGAGTTCAAGTGCAATGGCTGGAGGCCCTGGCATGCCAACTCAGTCTCTCTCCCTCATTTAAAAAAAAAAAAAAAGATATAGCAAACAGGGCTTACAGTCCTTTCTAGCTGTGGTTTTATTTCATCCCGTACTACTAAAGAAGATTGTGGAACGAACAACAAATAATCGCAGGATTAGCAAGTTCTTCAATAGGGCTGCTGGAGGTCCTGCCTATTGTTTTGAGTGCTGGAGTCTTGTGGATAGGCCAGATACTCAGGGCAGATTCCTACAACCAAAAAAATACACTCTCCAGAATGCCACTAGTGCCTTGCATTGATAGAATGTCTAGAATTCTGAGCCCTGACAAGATTCTCTGTAAGTGTGTAGGTGTAAGGAAAAAACCAGAGGAAAGTCAGAGTCAGAAGCCCAAAGCAGGCGAGGAGAGTCACTTGGCCCAGTTCCCCCATTTTAAGATAGGCTAGGGCTGGGGAGATAGTTCCATGGATAAAGTACTTGCTACTCAGTCATGAGTACCTAGGTTCAGATCCCTGGAACCCATATAAAGCCAGATGCTTTAGCACAGGCATGTGTAATCCCAGTGCCCCTATGGTGAGAGGAGGGAGGCAGAAACCAGAAAATCCCCCAGAAGCTCGTAGGCCAACCCACTTGGCACATGGAGTGGTGAATAATGAGAGATTCATGCTGGAGGATGGCTTAGCAGTTAAGGCACTTGCCTGCAAAGCCTAAGGACGCATGCTTGACTCTCAGGTCCCACGTAAAAGCCAGACACCCAAAGTGATGCAAGGACACAAGGTCTCGCATACACACAAGGTGGCACATGCATCTGGAGTTTGATTAAAAGAAACAGCATTAATAATGTTGCCAGTTTTTTCACACACATTTGGGAACAGACAAGGAACTGTGGTTTTCCTCTTATTTCTCTCACCACTTAACTCACGCTGCTTCCTGCTAAGCTTTACAGCCAGGCTTCTCTCCTTCCCGTGTCTCCTCCATGTCAGAGTTTTGCTCTTCTTCCGATCTCCCCTCTACCTTTCTGTATAGTAAAGCCAACAGGCTATAAAGACAGGAGCTGCATTTGGCAGAAACTGTGACTTCCCGATTGGCCACCTGCCTCTCTCAGCTAGCTCAGTTTTGACAGAGTGTTCTAGAAACTCACAAAACCCTCCATGAGGCTGTGTTCCCATAGGACCCATGACCTCTTACTGGCCTTAACACCCACCAGCAAGATTCTGTCAAAAGATCTTCAAATCAGTGCCTCAGCATTGGACTCTGCTTCTCTGTCCATTCTCCCTTTCAATCTCACCTTCACATGCTCCCTCTTGACACCCCAAAGGCCTTGGCCTAGTTCCTGGGAGGGGTCCTCCTGGGTTGGGAGTTAAGTTTGCACTACTGAAGTTCAGTATGTTTCATTCATGCAGATGTTAGGTTTCAGCCAATGGGACTTGACCTGTGGTGACCCCAATACGTAGAAAACAAGCCTGTCATTGGTCTTTGGTCTGGTTCGTCTTCCCTCATGACTCCATATTTGTAACGGCACTGGCCTCTCTCCATGTTCTAGCCCTGTGACTTACATTATCTTGGGCTTCCTGCTCTCAGAGAAATTTATTTATTGGGTTGATAATTCATCCAACAGATATATATTAAACACCTACTGGTTGGTGCTGTGGATTGTCAGAGAGTTAGACAAAATAAAGAATTGGTGTCTATTCATATGTTCTTTTATCACCAGTGACAGAAATCTTGATTCAAATTGGCTTAAGCAGAAATGGAATGTGTTCCTTCACATACCTGGTAAGTCTAGGGAGAGATTCGGTTTCCTTCAGGCCCAGCTGGATTCACGGATCTTAAATGTCTGGCTTGCCTGTCTTCATCTCTGAGCTCTGCTTGACGTTGCGATGGCTTCACTCTCAAGTGGTCCATGTGGTGGCAAGCGCAGTGTCAGCAGTACTGCGTCCGCATGCACGTGGGCTTACAGGACAGTAGAAGAGCAGCACTTGAGCCAGGCGTTGTGACACATGCCTATAATCCCAGCCCTCAGGAGGCAGAAACAGGAGGATCGCTTGTGAATTCAAGGCCAGTCTTGGCTATGAAGTAAGTTCTAAGCCAGCCATCCAGGGCTACAGAGCAAGCAAGACCCTGTCTCAAAAAATTAAGAGAGAGAAAGAAAAGAGAAGAGGAGGAGGAGGAGGAGGGAAAAAAAGAGGAAGAGAAGGAAGAGGAGGAAAGAAAAAGAGAGAAAAGAAAAGGCACCATTCACTCCATAGCCTCAATCAATGTCCCTCTAAGTACTGTGATTTCTGCTTGGCTTATCAGGAGAATTCTGTGCTCACATTGGTCAAATAGCATCATAGGCCCTATTCTTCCAGCTGGATGTGGAGTCATACAAACATGTTTGTTGACAACAAGGGATAGAATGGTTCCCCTGAAGGGGGGGGACTGAATAGATGTTGGATGCTTTAAAAAAAAAAAGTAGTGAGTTACCACCATTCTGTCAGCCAACCACAAGAGTCTGTATGGTAGAGTTACCATATGGACACATGTGCTGAAGGGGAGTGTTTGACTCCACCCAGGTTAGGAAAAGAGCCTCTTTCCCTTACCCCTTGCCCCTACCCTCTCTTTTCCTTCCACCTGACTTTGTTCCACTGCAGAGAGTAGATTGTCCTAGAAGGAAGCTTCCAGAGTGGTGAGGAAGAGGGCACCAGGGCAGTGGTCCTGCACCCTGGCAATTTCTGTTCTCACCCACTGTGTTGTTCAACATCATCTTTACCCAAGGCTTCCTCCGTGAGCTATTTTTTCTTTATTCCAGTGCTTGGAATAAATCTTTCTGGTATGCTTCTTTGAATAATGAAATCTCCATAATCCGCATTTTTTGTGAAAAAAGTGTCTAGGCTGCTGCAACTCAGAGTTAAAACCTGTGGTTAATTAAAAGAGGTTTTCCTAAAGATTATTTTGCTCCAGCTTTTTTTTTTTTTTTTTTTTTTTTTTTTTTTTTTTGAGAGAGAGACACAGAGAAAGACAGGACAGAGAAGGAGAGGGAGACAGACAGAGAATGGGCAAGCCAGCAGCCTCTCAGATGCTGTGAACGAAATCCAGATGCACGCACCCCCTTGTGGGCAAGTGTGGGATTGCACCCTTGCGTCACTTTTCATCTGGCTAAATGTGGGACCTGGAGATTGGAACCGGGTTCTTAGGCTTAGCAGGCAGGTGCCTTAACCACTAAGCCATCTCTCCAGCCCCTTTTTTGTTTTTAATACACCTTCCTGTGGAGTGAGGGATCAAAGCCAGGGCCTTATACATGCTAGGCCAGGTACGTTACCACTGGGCTATATCCATGCCTTCCATTCACTTCTTGATTTATGAGTTTATGGTTTTATTGTACTGGGGAGTTGGTAGATATACAACAGAGATAAACCAACAAAATGCCTTTGATTTCCACTTTCACCTTAACAATCTCTACTTCTCATCTGTGGCAGGCCATTAGCACATCTCCTACCAATACTCAATCACATATAGTCATTTCTATCGTTGTATACATAGCTTGTATGCAGAGGTTCAAGCTGATATTGGAGTGAACATGTGTAGATAGGTGTATTTTTTAAAGGGTCATATAAGAGTTTTTTGTTATTCAAGATATGGCACACAGGGCTAGAGAGATGGCTTAGCGGTTAAGGCACTTCCTGCAAAGCCTAAGGAGTCATGGTCAACTCTCCAGGTCCTATGTAAACCAGATGCACAGTGACACAAGCGCACAATGTCACACATGTGCACAAGGGGGCAAAGTGTCTGGAGTTCAAGTGCAATGGCTGGAGGCCCTGGCATGCCAACTCAGTCTCTCTCCCTCATTTAAAAAAAAAAAAAAAGATATAGCAAACAGGGCTTACAGTCCTTTCTAGCTGTGGTTTTTATTTCATCCCGTACTACTAAAGAAGATTGTGGAACGAACAACAAATAATCGCAGGATTAGCAAGTTCTTCAATAGGGCTGCTGGAGGTCCTGCCTATTGTTTTGAGTGCTGGAGTCTTGTGGATAGGCCAGATACTCAGGGCAGATTCCTACAACCAAAAAAATACACTCTCCAGAATGCCACTAGTGCCTTGCATTGATAGAATGTCTAGAATTCTGAGCCCTGACAAGATTCTCTGTAAGTGTGTAGGTGTAAGGAAAAAACCAGAGGAAAGTCAGAGTCAGAAGCCCAAAGCAGGCGAGGAGAGTCACTTGGCCCAGTTCCCCCATTTTAAGATAGGCTAGGGCTGGGGAGATAGTTCCATGGATAAAGTACTTGCTACTCAGTCATGAGTACCTAGGTTCAGATCCCTGGAACCCATATAAAGCCAGATGCTTTAGCACAGGCATGTGTAATCCCAGTGCCCCTATGGTGAGAGGAGGGAGGCAGAAACCAGAAAATCCCCCAGAAGCTCGTAGGCCAACCCACTTGGCACATGGAGTGGTGAATAATGAGAGATTCATGCTGGAGGATGGCTTAGCAGTTAAGGCACTTGCCTGCAAAGCCTAAGGACGCATGCTTGACTCTCCAGGTCCCACGTAAGCCAGACACCCAAAGTGATGCAAGGACACAAGGTCTCGCATACACACAAGGTGGCACATGCATCTGGAGTTTGATTGCAATAGCTGGAGGCCCTGGTGTACCAATTCCCTCTCTCTTTTTCTCTTGCTTTCACATAAAAAAAATGGCCACTCTGTTGGGCTTGACTCAAAAATAAATAAATAAATAAATAAATAAATAAATAAATAAATAATGAGATATTCTGCCTCAGGCATAGTGGAAGGTGAGCACTGAAACCCACACTTGTCACCTGACACATCCAATATATATATATATGGTAACTGAATCACAGAAGAAAACTGTGGCCTGAAGTGGTACAACTTCTTTACCTCCTAAACATGTTTGTGATCAAGCACCCTGCCTAATTCCTGTTTCTGTTTTCTTACCTGCAGAGATAATAAAACTTGCCTCATGGGCTGGAGAGATGGCTTGGTGGTTAAGGCGCCTGCCTGCCAAGCCTAAGAATGCTGGTTCCAATCTCCAGGTCCCATATTTAACCAGATGCAAAGTGATGCAAGGGCGCAATGCCACTTGCCCACAAGGGGGCACACGTGTCTGGAGTTCATTCACAGCAGCTGAGAAGCCATTGGCACGCCCATTCTCTGTCTCTTTTTCTTTCTCTCAAATAAAAAAAAAAAAAACTTGTCTCAGATGATTTCTGTGAGGGTTAATTAAGACATAAATGTTTAGTCCTGTCTCTGGCCATAGTGATCTGACAATGACAGCGGTCATGATTGCGGAGGCGGCCATTATACTGCCATTGCTCAGTCACAGAGCTTGGGCGCAGCCCATCAGCCACTCCGCCCTGCCTCAGCCCTGTGTCCTCTGCGCTGCTTTTGGGATCTAGAGGAGCAGCATATTGGCTTGTGATTCAAGAGAAATTCTCAATAAAACATTCTCTTTGCTTAAACTACTGATCATGCTGGAAAGACGTATACAGCAATTGATCGTCCCTGAAGCCGGCTGCGCACTTTCTCTGCCCGAAGCTCTGTGAATGAATGGTGTGCTAGGTGGTCACAGTCCAGGAAGGATGGAGCCTGGTCCTGAGGACCGCCATCCAACACTTGCAACCATGACCATGCTCCCGAGGAAGCGGGTCATCGGTGTGGGGGAATGCCCCTGAAACGCAGGAGTGGTGAGACAGTGTTTCTGGAGACCCACTCCACTGTCAGTCTGATGTCACATAAGTCTTGTGAGCCTTGGGCCGGAAGGATCATATGGCTGACGTAGAAGAGGCCTATATGCCTGTGTAGACAACCGCAAACCTCTTGCTTGACTTCTGCGGTGGCAAATGATTCATTAGGTCTTACTAACTGAGCTGACGTGAGCATATAAGTAAGATAGCGTGTAGAACATTTTTCCTCTAAAGTAATAATAAGTTATCTTACTGGCTGGTCTGTGAGATAAGTTTTCCCTCATTTTCTCAGAGTTACAAAACTTCAATGCAGTTGTTCTATGATTATTTCTCATTAGGTTAGTCAACAAATTGTTTAAAATGGGTAACTATCTGTAAAAATACGTAGAATTCCAAAAGCATGAAAGCTCTTCTGTAGATTATACTCATCTGAGGAAAAATGCCATTCATGTGGTAGCCTTCCCTTGAAAATCTCACACAAAAATATCCTATGTAATAATCACTGGAAGTGATTTCTTCTACATCAACAATACATTTAGTAGAGGGGGAAAAACAGAGTGAATTTTTACTTATTTTCTGTATACTTAGAATTGTTGTGGCCCCAAGTCCCGTAGCTGTGAAGCAGGAGAACCCAGATGTCATAGTTTGTGATAGCCTGATTCTAGGCATGGAAAGACTCACTACACTTATAAACAAATCCCCTGTAAGATCAGAATGTTCTTAATACCAAATGCCCCAGTCAGGACAATATTCTGTATTTTAATTTGACTTTCTTTTTTTTTTTTAAGGTGTTATGTAACGGACCAGGAACATGTGTTCCTATCTGCATATCTGCCCTTCTCCTCGGGATATTCAGGATAAAGAAAGTGATCATTGTCTACGTTGAAAGCATCTGCCGAGTAGAAACTTTATCCCTGTCTGGAAAGATCCTGTTTTATCTCTCCGATTATTTCATCGTTCAGTGGCCAACTTTAAAGGAGAAGTACCCCAAATCTGTGTACCTTGGGCGGATTGTTTGACAGATGATAACTTCTTTAGAATCTTTATTGTAAGGTTTTCTGAAAGTTAGAGAATTGCTAATGGTAAAGAATAAAAAATTATGCAAATAACTCAGTAAAGAAGAGGCTTCTCTTCTAAGTCAAATGTTAGTATACAGAGCCCATCAAATGTTTATGTCTCTGTATACCAAATTTCTCTTCTAAATACAAGCACGTATCACTACCTGCAAATTTTCTTTTGACTGTTTTAGTAGTGTTTTTGCTTCTCAATCTAAATATAGCGTCTGTATAATTAGTAACATTTCCTGTTCTACAGCCTGAAATAAAACAGTATCCTGCATTATGGGAAGAAAAAAAAATGGGTGCACTGGATGTGGTGGTGCATGCCTGTAATCCCAGCAATTTGCCAAAGTGGAGGCAGAAGTATCAGGAGTTCAAGGCTACCTCTAGCTGCATAATAAATTGAAGACTCTATCTCAAAGAAACAGAGAGACAGGAAAGGTGTTTTGTCAGCTATGTCCGCCGGTTATTCCTGAGTGGAGGCTCAGCTGTGCCTGTGAATTCTTTGAGGGAAAGGAAGGGTATCAAATTGCTTCCATGACAGGCTGTACTACGTACGCTTCCAGGTCCTTGGCCATAATAAGTATCTTCTTTTTGTTCTTCGATCTTTTTTACTTATTTATTTATTCAATTATTTTTGGTTTTTTGAGGTAGGGTTCACTTTAGCTCACGCCGACCTGGAATTCACTATGTAGTCTCAGGGTGACCTCAAACTCACAGCAATCCTCCTACCTCTCCTCCCAAATGCTGGGATTAAAGGTGTGTGCCACCACGCCCTGCTTAAAATATTTTTGTGAGAGACAAACAACGGGTGTACTAGGACCTCTTGCTGCATACAAACTCCAGACGCATATGCCACTTTGTGTATCTGGCTTTACGTGGGTACTCGGAACTCAAACCCAGGCCAGCAGGTTTTGCAAGCCTTTGACTACTGAGCCATCTCCCTATATAGTATTTTAACTTGTGTTTTATCCTCTTAAATCTTTTCTTATATGATATATATCTAAGTAAGGAATGGGGAATTATTAATGAAGATACTGAATTACGTGTAAAAAAGACATGATTATGCAAAGGATATAAAATTTCCATGCTGAGAATGAGCCAGGCCTGGAAGCTCAGCTTCTTAGGAAGATCACAAATTCCAGGATGCCTGGGCTACAGAGTAAACTCCAAGGCCAGCTTGGGTAACTTAGCAAGTTCCTTTCTCAAAATAAACAAGGGAGATAGAGCCGTAGCTCAGTGGTAAGGATGCCTGCTTAGAATGCGCAAAATCCCTAAATTCAATCCCCAAGACTGAAGAAATAAAAATCACAAATAAACTACAAGGCTGATCTTGGTTCTCTTATTGTTTTTAATGTATATGCGTGTCTGGTTTGTGTGTATGCATGTTCATGTGTGGGATGCACGTGTGGAGGCCAGAGGACGACCTCAAGTGTCAAGACTCAGCACACCATCCGCCTCCTTTAACAGAGTCTCTCAGGGGCCCAGAGCTCATCAATTAGGCTAGCCCGGCTGGCCAGCCAGCAGCAGGAATCCTCTTGTCTTGGCCTCCCCAGTGCTGGGATTACCAGTGTATACCACCACACTCAGCATTTACTTGGATACTCAGCTGCAAACTCAGGTCCTTGCATTTGTAAGGCTCTTACTAAGCCATCTCCCCAGCCCTCTTATTATTTTAGAAAAGTCCTGGATCTCATAATGGTGGCGCATCTGTTGCAAGGATGTTGTCTTGGGTTTTTGGCAGGAGATGCACTTGGTGGAAGACACATCTCGAAATGGAGAGTGCTTTGCTGTCTGCAGTCAGTGGCCTTGGGGCAGCCAGGTGGTGGTTCAGTCTTTTCTGCTTTAGTCCTTCAGTCTCAGCACTGGCTTCTAGACGCAGAACATCAGGCAGGTATTACCATAAATCAGCCGGGACCAGAGGTGAAATAAGCTTCTCTTTTACTAAACAGGAGATGACGTCTTTGCAGTGACAGCAGCATGCACGCACATTTGATTCATGCCTGAATCTGTCTCTGCTCTGTACTTTGATCCTAAGTGGCCCTGGCGAGATGGTTAAGAAGGGAACGTGGTCTGCACTGAGTTGTTCGTGCCCATCCGGGCTGCACACCAGCTTCCTCCATGTCTTCCTGCCCTGTCCCAGGTGATTTGGTGAACAAGTACATATGTTCGCCTGGGAGTCATTGGAGACCCCGAGGTCACACTGGCAGAGAGGCTACTTTGGGAAGATAGTAAAGGGCTCAGTTTCCTTTATGTATTTCTGTACCATTCACACAGTGCTCTAGTTCCAAATGGAAAGGAAAATTGGTAGGTAACTCATTCCTTTTTTTCTTTCTCCTAAAGCATTCCGGAATGTACCTTTTACCGTAAACCACCACTTATGAAAAATGAACCAAGCCAGGGTTCACATGAGAGGCAGAGAGAGAAAGGGCACATCCTGCCTCACCTACTTCCCTCGGAGATTTTTATCTACACTTCAGCTATCCCGAAAGGTCTCCACAGCTTGCCAGGTCACAAGGTCCATTTCAAATCAGATGTCCAAAAGTCATAACCGGAAGCTTGATCCTGGAATGAAAAGCAGTGTGAGTCCACCAGAGGAAGGTTGTGTACAGATTTCAAACTGAATAGCAAGAGGTCCTTGCTAAGGAGATATGCTTCCCCCACAAAAGCAGCTGAAAACGCATTGTTTCGTTCACCTTCCAAAGTGACTTGAATTAAAATAGGAAGTGTATCCCCTTAGTAGATGGTTGCTTACATTGAACCATTGCTTTAATTTTTTCTGAAAGAACTCTAGCCTCTAAAACGACTGTGATGACATTACGGTATTAAACACTAAAAGACCATCTTCATGAGCGTTGAAGAGACTGTCCTCCTTCCCATTACTTTAGTTCTGACACTATGAGCAGACGCCCAGATCTTGTCTGCCCTGAACTGTCTTCTGTTAGGGAAATCATTCTAGCACTCTATAAATGATCTCCCATTGTATTCTCTCTCGTAGCCAACTCATTTTAACCTGGAGCTGGCATAACTCCTCCTTTTCCCTCCAGAGTCATTAACTGATGCAATCCCACTAACCCTCTATCATGGGCCTCCAACAACCTGTGGAATTATTATTTTTTTCACTGTTTGCTTAGCCACATATACAATTACTTCGTTTTTAGCAGGTCTAAGGGCTGGGGATGTGGCTTAGTGGGAGAGTGCATGCCTAGCATGTGGAAGTCCCTGGGTTCAATCCCCACACCAAGAAAAACAAGGAGGAAATTAATATTATCAGAATTTTTTCTTTTCTTTCTCTTCTCTCTCTCAAATTACTGTTTTTGTTCCTCTCCTTTCTCTACCTGAATTCATCTGCTGATTTTGCCAGTGCTCACAACTTTTTTTTCTACTTTCCTTCTGTTAGACAAGCACTCTGTCACTGAGCTATAGCCCTGCCCCACCCCACCGTGCCCTGTGGTCACAATCCAACTCAATATAAATTCCTTATCTAGCATGCTTATTAAAAACTTTTATCGACAGTTTCCATTGATAAGAAACAATATACCATGGTCATAATCCCCTCCTGGCACCCTCCCTTCCACCGCCCAAATCCCTCCTCCAATGAATCCCTTCTTCTTTCCAACCTGTCTGTTTTCTATTTTGATGTCATCATTATTTCCCTTCTATTATACAGGTCTTGTGAAGGTATGTGAGCCACTGTGAGGTCATGGATATCAAGGCCATTCATGTCTGGAAGATAGCATTGTAAGCAGTTGTCCCTCCCCCCCACCCGCCGCCTTCTTTTTTTGGCTCTTACATTCTTTCTGTCACCTCTTCTACAATGATCCTTGAGTTTTAGAGGGTGTAACAGAGAAGTCTCAGTGCTGAACACTCTACTGTCACTCCTCAGCACTTTGATGAGTTTTGAGTCACCCCAGTGGCGCATTTTTTTAAAAGACCTGACACATGGGAAGATTCAACAACTTGTTAAATGTTATATAGGCTGATGTCCTGATGCATACCTATAATTCCAGCACTCAGGAGGCTGAGGATCAGGAGTTCAAGTCCAACCCAGTACACATATCTTGTCTCAAAACAAACAAAAACATATATAATTAGAAGGTAGCAGAAGAGACATTTGACCCAGAGTACCCTAGAACCATCCAGACATCTTTGTAAAAAATATTTTTATTTATTTATATATTTGAGAGAGAGAAACAAGCAGAGAAAGAGAGAGGGAGAGAATGGGTGCACCAGGGCCTCTAGCCACTACAAACAAACTCCAGACGCATGTGCCACCCCGTGCATCTGGGGACCCGAACCTGGGTCCTTAGGCTTCGCAGGCAAGTGCCTTAACCGCTAAGCCATCTCTGCAGCCCCAGACACCTTTTGTTAACCTCTGTTGTACTCTTGAGGATTGAACCCAGGGCCTCTAGAATAGAATGCTAGACAAGAGCTCTACCACTGAGCTACACAGCTGCCTTCCTGGTTCCAGACTTCCTTTAACACAGTGTTGTTAAGAAAAGAAGCAGGATGCTACGATGGACTGCACTGTGTGCTCGGTACTCTGTGTGGATAGACCCGGAAAGGCCTCTCAAAAGGACATTTCGGCTGAGCTCTGAGGCATAATGTCTCACATATCTGTCTTCCTACTTCTCTGTCAGACTTAGATCCCAGCTCCCACAGTCTCCCTGTTTCCTAGTTTCAGATCCTGTGAGCAGCTTTTTCTCTAAGCCCCGCCCCCCATAACCAAGGCGACTACTGGCTTACTACCTTCACACCACAGGGCCATGTGTTTAAAACACATGGGAAAGCCGGGTGTGGTGGGCAGGGGGCACACCTTTGACCCCAGCTCTCGGGAGGCAGAGATAGAAGGATCAATGTGTGTTCAAGGCCACACTGAGACTACAGAGTGAATTCCAGGTCAGCCCAGACTAGAGTGAGACCTTACCTTGGGAAAAAAACAAAACAAAACAAAATAAAAATACCTGTGGAAGAAACAAATGAAAAATTTTGCTCATTACCCGCCTGTCTCACTGCAGGCACTGTGCAACATTCTAGTTCCTTCTCTTTCAGCCACACTTGGTAATCTTATACCATAGCTGAAAATAAAATATGGAAACTAACTAAACATACAAATGCTAATGAATGCAGACTTTATCTGAGCCTGCTTTGGTTATATTTTGTCTACAGCAGTGGCTCTCAAGCTTTGGGGTCTGAAGGTGTAATTATACCTTTCACAGTTTTTGAAGATGCCAGTGAGAGTGTACTTGTGACTTTATTTGTCTGTATTTACAATACTAGTGAGAGGACTTACATAAACACAAGAACACAAGGGCAATAACACCACATATCACGTAACATCTGGAAAACGGCTATGCAATTTATAAGAACGAGAGGAAAGGGAAAATCACATGTTAGGGTTTCTGTAAAAATAGTTTTGACCTCCTGGGCTTCTTCAAAGGTTTCAGCCCCAAGAGCTTCTGAGCCTCATTTTGAGGACTGTTACTCTATGTATCAAAGCAACAACACACACACACACACACACACATATATATATATATATATATATATATATATATATATATTTTTTTATTTATATTTATTTATTTATTTATTTATTTTTTTTTTTTATTTATTTATTCGAGAGAGAGAGAGGAAGAGACAGAAAGAGAATGGGCATGCCAGGGCCTCCAGCCACTGCAGATGAACTCCAGATGCATGCGCCCTCTTGTGCAGCTGGCTTACATGGGTCCTGGCTGCTGGGCTGGTTTGTTTTCTTCCCTCATCTGCACAGTCACACATGCATGGATGAAGTGCCGATGGTAGCAGCAGCGTCCGTTGAGATAGACTGCACATACTCGGGGTGCCATTCAGTGGCTTTAAGTATTTCTCAGAGTTGTGTAACCATCACTACTAATTCTAGACCATTTTCAGCACTCCCAGAAGCTACTTTTCATTTTCCCCAACTGCTGCCACTGGAAGCTATGGATCGACTTTCTCTCTGTGGATTTGCCTTCTCTGCTCTTTCATGTGATGGAAGGGGCCCAGAAGAAGGTGGGTTCAAGCTGCAGGATGGCTGGGGAGACTCACAACTCATGAGACATCTCTATCATGTCCTCATAGGCTCAGGGAATATCATGGAAGAGGAGTAAGAAAGAATGGAAGAGCCAAAGTTGTGAGGAGGAGGTTGGGACACCATCCTCTGAACGTAAAGTGACCGGTGAATTCACAGCCCCATAGTGATTGTCACGGTGATCACTACCCCCACCAGACCTGCACAGCATCGAGCCACGCCACGTTTGGACATGGATGATGGAGGAGGGCAAAAAGAAAGGCACTTTAAAATAGAAGAAGGACTGGTTAGAAAGAGAAAGGAGCAGGGAGGGGACAAAAGAGCGGATTCTGACCAAATTCCAGTATGTTCATCTGTGAAAATTCTCAGTTGAAAAAAGGATGGGTTCAGCATGAAAGAACTCCCTCCATCATTTCACCTTCGTGAGACCTCAAGCCACCAAAGACCCCTCAGAGCCAGTGTGACAAAGGTACAGTGTTTTAAATTGCCTTTCACATGCTCTTCTGTAGTCACAACCTGGGCACTTGCCTGTGTTCCTTCCATTTGGACTGACTTTGCTTGAATCTGAACTTGCTTGGCTACTTAAATACAGCTGAAGTGACATTCTGACTCAGTGTGTCGACATGCTTACTCTCTGAAAGGATGACCCTCTCAGAACCCAGCCACCACACCATGAGAAACCCAAGCCACATGGAAAATGCCTGTGAAGGGCATCATTGACAGTCACATCTAGGTATAGACTTAATACGGACACACGCACCACTTTGTGCATCTGGCTTTACATGGGTACTAGGGAATCACACCCAGAGCTGTTAGGCTTTGCAAGCAAGTGCCTTTAACCTCTGAGCCATCATCCTAGCCCCAGGCCTGCCTCTTTAGACACCCCCAGCCTTTCTACTCTTCCAAACTAAAGCTCAGCGGAGCGGTTGCCTTCTCATTGCAGGGCAAGATACCAGCCAGAAGTAGCGAATGGAAGGAGAAGGTTTATTTCAGCTTCAGTTTCTTGGGGAGGTTTCATCATGGAAAGGAAAGTGTGGCGGCACAGGAGCAGGGCATCACATCCTGTCACATCAGCTTGGACGAAGCAGCAAGAGTGACCTAGCTGACATGGGCATGGGAGCTGGAGTGTAAAATCCCAAGGCCCACCTCCAGGCACACACCTCCTCCAGCAAGACTCCACCTCTCCAAGCTCCACCAGCTGAGGATCAAGCATGAGACTTAGTCACAAACACGTGAGGCTATGAGGGGATGCCATCTCACAGTCAAACCGCCACACTCACTTACCCTGAAGCCGAGTAAAGCCTTCCCTTCTATGTCCTGAGAATTGCTGACTCACAGAGTCCGTGGGCATGATTAAATGATGGTTATTTTCCACCACTAAGTTTTGGGAATAATTTGTTGCAAAGCAGTAAGTAGTTGGGGCTGAAGATACAGCTCAGTGGCAGAGTACTACTTAGCACACGGGCCATGGGTTCAATCTCCAGCACCACAAAAAAAATAAACATAAATCATTTCGGTCCCTAGCACCACAAAAAAAATTTTTTTTAATGATTAGAAAAATGATCTTCAGGAGAAGCCAAGTTTCTCCTGTTAGGTTTCTTTCACTTAAAAATTAAAAGAGGAAGCAATTTCTTGCCTCCAAGGCAAAAGGAATAAGTAGTTCTATGCCATGGGTAGAAAAAGATTTCTGTCTCTCCCTCCTTGCTTGGAAGCCTGCGTGTCGCCGTGAAACAGAAACCAGTGGATTCTTTTAAATCTTTTAACCATATGCAGACGAATAAGCAAGTGGTTGGACTTGAATCCTAATCTCTTTTCCTTCCCTGTAGAACTGAGAAGTTTTTTCCACTCTAATAAATGTGAGCATTCAAATAGAAGTCATGTGACACATACATGACACTTAGCAGCAAGAATGTAGAGAAGGAGATAGTGGTTATGCGTGGAGCCTTCATCAATACCCAAGCCATTCATCTGAAAACAAGCACAGTGTTTCTGGCAGGGAAATGTGGAATGTGTTTTCTTGATGTTTTCTTTGGAGCTTCTTTTTCTCCTTCTCCTAGTTTTTTTTTTTTTTTTTTTAAGATAGCGATTTCATGTGTACTGACAAGAACTTTGGTTTTCAGTTTAGCTCGAGTGATTAAAACACAATCATCTTCTATGAGGTTGAATAGAACCACCATCCCCATGCCTGGGCCCCATGCACATTGCCAACCCTCAGAATGTACAAGCTGAAACTATGGTTAGGGGCAAACTGAAGGCAAGCCAAGCTCCGGCAGGAGGGATGGAAGAGTCTGGAATGGCAATCTCTTGTCCCCCTTCAGAAAAGGGGGGGAAAGAAGTTTCTTTCTTCAAAAAAAAAAAAAAAAAAGGAAAGAAAAAGATGTCTATGGAAATACCGTTTGCAGAGTTGGCAGAAATTCAGCAAGGAGGAATAAAAAGTATCCAAAAATCTTCCCTTATTCAGTTCCAGTCTGGCAGGCAAATTAAAAGAGGTTCATTTTTCAAACTGATTTGCCTCGTATTATCTGGATCCAAAATCATGGCCGGCATGTGAAAGGCCCGGGCTGAGGTTCACTGACCGCCCCGCAAACAAGCGGGTCTAAAGCGGCCAGGTGGACGCGGAACCTAACTGCCCGCCTCGAAATCTTACTGCAAACATAGACGGATGAACTGATGAAAGATCTGAAATTTGATCCCAAGTCCACTGCTGGGGTGGAGAAGGAAGGAGAATTCTTAGATGAAATGGGATTAGTTGGGAGGGAACCTGTGGCAGCTGGTTAGGCCATTGGCACATGAGGGATGGCTACAGTAAACAACCCTGTCATTGTCCTGTGCCTTTCCACCCTGCCACATGCTCAACAGGTCTCACCTTGCAAAGCTTCCCACATCAGATGGGAGAGGGAGTGTCCAGGGTGGTATGGCCATAGATACTCCATCTTTCCTAGATGTTCAACATTGCCACACTTAAAAGTTATAAAAGCATATTTCACAGAAGAAATGCCCAGATTTCTCCCCCTGCCCTCTCCCCAAAAACAACCCCAAAAGATCGCTGGTTATAGATAAAATGAAACAACGTTATCTTGGTTTTGAAATAGGGTCTCACATATCCCAGGCTGGCCACCAACTCCCTGTGTAGTGTGGATGACCTTGAACTTCTGAACCTGAGTGCTGGGATTGCAGGCATGCACCAGCATACTTGGTTTATGCTGAGTTGAGGAACAGACCCAGGACTGATGCTAGGCAGACAATCTGTGAACTGCTGTACATCCCCAGTACTAAAAATTACTTTCAGCATGTTCAACTCATGGGGAAAAAAACAAAAAAGACTTCATTCCGCAAAGCTAATTCATGAACCTGAACAGGTTTTTCTAACTTGAACTTCTTTGTCATGGGCTACCAAGTATTAAAAGTCACCATAGTCCTCATGTACCCGAGGGCTGTGCTCTTCATCGCTCCATAAATATTTGAGGTGTTCCAACGTGAACTTGACAAGACCTTTACGGGTGGCCTAAGGACTTTGACTTATAACTGTCCAAGGACATACTCACTGTCCTGGAGCAAAAAGATCAGCTCACTGTGTGCACCATGAATAATAATGTGCAGGCTAACCCCAAAGTGTCTGGGTGTTCACTGTGGGGCCCAGGAAAGGAAGCGGAAAAGCCAGAGCACTGAGTGCAACTCCTGCCCTTGCATATGTTTAAACATGTTGACCTTCGGGCTGGAGAGGTGGTTCAATGATAAAAGGCACTCGTTTGCAGAGCCTGCCAACCCAGGTTCAATTCCCAGTACAAAGTGGTGCATTTATCTCGCATACCTTTGCAATAGCAACAGGGCCAGGCCTGCCCATTCCCCCTCCCTCCTTCTCTCTCTCTGTGTCTCCTTGCAAATAAATAAATAAAATATTTAGGAACAGAACAAAACATGGTTGCCTTTCATGTTTCAGTGATTGGATTTACTCACCACATAACAAGGAATTTGACCAAATCATCTTCGAGATCCTTCCAACCACAGTTAACTGCTGCCACCCCAGTAAGTGCAGTACTCTCCACCCTGTGTTGAGTGCTGACAGTAAGCCAGGTGCTGTGCTAGACACTGTGTATGCTTCCACTCACTTCTCCGCAGACCCGAGCGGCTGAGGCCCCACACCCAGCCATCCCTACTCCTTCCCTTGTGGGGGCAGAAAGTGTGGCCACACTCTTTTGCAAACCTTAACCGGCTTCCCAAAACTCTAGAATTCCCTTCTGTTTGATCTACCCTGCTTCTGGAGCTTTCGTGGGTTTCTTGTTCCACAGAATACAAGCCAGCTGCATGGGAGACTCAGAAGTGGCAAAAGTTGCATGCAGTGGGGGGCAGGGGGGGTGTATGTATGGAAGAGCTAGGACCTGCAGATTGAGCCTGAACAGTGCTCAGTGGAATTCTCACTGTACAGAATGGAGCCAGGTGGAAAGAAAAGGAAGTGGCTGGGAATAGGGGCATTTGTTTACGCTCTAGCCCAAGGTCCTGTAAATGTCCGTGGCAGGCTAAATGAAGTAAGTAATAGCACCTCTTTTTGAGAAAATAAAAACAAAGCAGAAAGCTTGAATAAGCCAAATATAATGGCACATGCTTATAGTATTATCTACTTGGGAAACTGAGGCAAAGAGAATCTCTGGAGGCCCAGAACTTTAGAATTAGTCTCGGTAATGTAATGAGACTTGTGAAAGAAAGAAAGAAAGAAAGAAAGAAAGAAAGAAAGAAAGAAAGAAAGAAAGAAGGAAGAAAGAAAGAAAGAAAGAGGAAGAAAGAAGGGGAAAGGAAAGGAAAGAAAAAAGAGAAAAGAAAAAAAAGAAAAAGAAAAGAAAAGTTCATATTGGATGGCACATGCCTGACATCACAATACTCAGGGCACTGAGACGGGGGTCTTGAGTTGGATACTATACTGGGCTACTATCTCAAAAGGAGGAGACTATGGGGATGGCTTAGTGGGTGACGTGCTCACCATGCAAGCCACGAGGACCCAAGTTCAGATCCCCTTCACTTTATGAAAACGAAGCATGTCTGTGATCCCAGCCCTGGAGAGGCAGAGACAGGAAGACCCCCGGGCCTTGCTGACAAACTAGTCTAGACAAACTGGTGAACCCTAGATTCAGCGTGAGACCCTGTCTCAAAAAAATAGGATGGAGGACTGGAGAAATGGCTTAGTGGGTAAGGCACTTGCCTGTGAAGCCTAAGGACCCAGGATTGATTCTCCAAGTCCCATGTTAGCCAGATGCACATCATGGCACATGCATCTGGAGGTCATTTGCAGTGGCTAGAGGCCCTGACACACCTACTCTCTCTTCTCTTTCCCTCTGTTCCTCTGTATCTAATAAATAAACAAATAAATATAAGTAAAAAATGAGGGCTGGAGAGATGGCTTAGCGGTTAAGGCGCCTACCTCCTAAGCCTAAGAACACTGGTTCCAATCTCCAGTGGTTCCAATCTCCAGGTCCCACGTTTAGCCAGATGCAAAGTGACGCAAGGGCGCAATGCTGCACTTGACCACAAGGGGCACATGCATCTGGATTTCATTTGCAGCAGTTGAGAGGCTGCTGGCACGCCCATCTCTATCTATCTTCCTCTACCTCTCTCTTTCTCAAAAAAAAAAAAAAAAAAATTATAAAAAAATAGGATGGACAAGAACTTAAGAAGAGGGCTGAGAGATGGCTCAGTCGTTAAGGCGCTTGCCTGCAAAGCATAAGCTACCCTGGTTTGATTCCCCAGTACCCATATAAGCCAGATGCACAAGGTGGCACATACATCTGGACTTCACTTGCAATGGCTAGAGGCCCCAGTATGCCCATTCTTTTTCTATCTGCCTCTGTCTTCCCCTCTCAAATAATAAATAAAATATTTTTTAAAAGAACTGAGGAAGATACCTAATGTCATTGTTGTAGTCAGGTTCACGTTGCTGGCAGAAATCACCTAGCCAAGAGCAGCTTGTGGGGAAAAAAAAGGGTTATGTTGGCTTACAGATTCTAGGGGAAGCTCCATGATGGCAGGGGAAAATAGTGGCATGAGCAGAGGGTGGACATCACCTCCTTGCCAATATCAGGTGAACAACAGCAGCAGGAAAGTTTGCCAAACACTGGCAAGGGACACTGGCTATAATGCCCATAAACCAGTCCCCTCCCCTCCAGAAGGAGTTAATTCCCAAATCTCCATCAGCTGGGAACCTGGCATTCAGAACACTGAAATTTATGGGGGACACCTGAATCAAACCACCACAGGCATCTTCTGGCCTACATACACATGTGCACATAAATACACACACACACACACACACACACACACACACACACACACTTTAAACAATTTAACATTAGAAAGAAAACTTGAGTGAGTGCCTTGGCTGGCACAGCTTCCTGGGGCAGAACCTGCCTTCAACTCCTGTTATGATTGCAGGATCTTCCATGCCACCAGTGACAAAACCCACTGGCTCAGCAGATCCCTGGTGCTCTCCTGAGACCCAGATAAGGTCCTGAGAAGCTGGCTCTCAGCAATCCCACTGCTCTTGGACCCCATGGTACTGCCTTGGTGCCAGCTGAGGATGTGGCAGAAAGCAATGATGGCAAAGCCTCACCCAGGAAGAATGACCATGGCAAGCTGACTCAGCAGATGTACCTGATGCCAGGGTGTGCTGTTAGTCCTACGGTTTCACTTTGTGTTGTGGACTTCTGACGCACAGCCACTAGTCCAAATGCAGACCATCAAGAACGGAAATCATGGGCTGGAGAGATGGCTTAGCGGTTAAGGCGCCTGCCTGCTAAGCCTAAGAACGCCTGTTACAATCTCCAGGTCCCACGTTTAGCCAGATGCAAGTGACACAAGGGCGCAATGCCACACTTGCCCACAAGGGGGCGCACACATCTGGATTTCGTTCACAGCAGCTGAGACACTGCTGGCGCGCTCATTCTCTATCTGTCTCTCTCTCTCTCTGTCTGTCTCTGTCCGTGTCTGTCTCCAAAAAAAAAAAAAAAAAAAAAGTACGGAAATCATGAAGTCAGGCATGGTGGCACACACCTTTAATCCCAGCCCTCAGGAGGCAAAGGTAGGAGGATCGCCATGAGTTCAAGGCCACCCTGAGACTACATAGTGAATTCCAGGTCAGCCTGAGCTAAAGCAAGACCCTACCTTGAAACCAACCCCCTCAAAAAAAAAAAAAAAAAAAAAAAGATAAATCATGGCCTGGAGCAATGACTTAGTGGTTAAAGGTGCTTGCTTCCAAAGCCTGACCACTGGGCTTAATTGCACAGCACCCATGTAAAGTCAGTGCACAGACTGGTGCATGTCTCTGCAGTTTGTAGTGACAAGAGGCCCTGGCATGTCCATCCTCCCCCCACCATAAATAAATAAATACACAAGTAAAAATTTTTTTGTTTTTTGGTTTTTCGAGGTAGGGTTTCACTCTAGTCCAGGCTGACCTGGAATTCACTATGTAGTCACAGGGTGGCCTTCAACTCACGGTGATCCTCCTACCTCTGCCTCCCGAGTGCTGGGATTAAAGGCATGTGCCACCACACCTGGCTCATGTGAAATATATTTTTTTAAGATAACAATTAGATTTTAATCTTATTGAACAAGCAATCATTCATCCAGTGAAATAAGCATATCTGTCTTTCTTTTTTTAATATTTTATTTATTTGAGAGAAAGGCAGAGAGAGGGGAGAGGAGAGGATGGGCACTCCAGGGCCTCTAGCCACTGCAAATGAACTCTAGATGCATGCACCATCTTGTGCAACTGGCTTACATGGGTACTAGGGCATTGAACCTAGGTCCTTAGGCTTCACAGGCAAGCACCCTAACTGCTGAGCCATCTCTCCAGCCCTGTTTCTTTCCTTTAAACTCTAAAGCCAAAAATTTCTTCTGATAGACAAAGACCGTCTTCCCCTTTAAGGACATTCTGAAGCATAAGAATAAAATGTAGCTAAATATAGTTTCATTACTATTTGAAACATCTATCAAATTGCAGATAATTTGAAAAAACAAATTTCTGGGAAAAAAGCCATAAAATATTACAATATCTTTAGAAGGCATAATTTGTTGTGCTTAATACAGAGTAGTGAATTTAGTTATGTTTTGGATACTAACCACAAATATCTAAAGTTGGTAAAAATAATAGAAGCAAACAGAATTGAGGGCCTCTATGCCAGGAACAATGTTTACTTTTTTAGAAATATTAACTCAATTCCCTCCATTCCCTTAGGAAATGGGATTATTCCTTTCTTACAAATGAGCAAAGAGGGTAGTAAGCTTGGAAGTAAGATTACACACAAAAGGGTTTTTCCAAGGACTTATCTATAATAGAAAGTTAGGAAACAAAAATTGATAAATACTTAATGTACTCTATTATATCTCCATATGATAATTGTGTAGCCATTAAAAATCATGTTCTTGGGCTGAAGAGATGGCTTAGCAGTTAAGTCACTTGCCTGCAAAGCCTAAGGATCCAGGTTCAATTCCCCAGTACTCCTGTAAGCCAGATGCATGAGATGGTACATGTGTCTGGAGTTCATTTGCAGTGGCTGGAGGCCCTGGCATGCCAATTCTCATTCTCTCTATTTCTCTTCTATCACTTTCTGCTTACAAATTAAATAAATAAATATTTTTTTTAAAAAATTATGTTCTTATAGATGAAAGCCTTTGTTATCAGAGAACTAAGAAGGCCAAGGCCAAAAGATTTCAAGTTCAAGGCCAGCCTGAAATACATAGCAGGATCTTTTCAGGCAGTGTAAAAAACTGAAACATTATACCTTCTAAGAAATACTGTACTGGTAAGTACAATAAGTTATAACAGAACAATTATTTATGCCTAGTCCTACTGTTTTGCAACATATACAGTGTCTTCCTTGACCACGGCAGTGACACGGATGTAGGTGTCTTGGTTCTTATTTTTCAGATGAGGAAACAAAAGCTTCGCAGTTGTGACTTCTCCAAGGTTCCACAGATGCTCCGTGGTCAGGTCAGGACTGGCATCTTTGAATACGGGATCACCATAGGGTATCTGTGAGCCCAGTCCCAGGGTGAGGCAGATCAAGAAATTCCCGTTTACTCACCATGAAGTTGACAAGCGTGGAAGTGGGTGAAGTGAATCTCGCGTTACTCGGTAGGAAGGCCAGTGACCCAGGAGATGAGTTCCAGTCCTGGCTCTGCATTAATTCTATGGGTGAATCCTTTGACCTCTCTGGGTCTGTTCTTCTGGATGCAACCCAAATGTAATCTGGCCTCCTGGACTCAATGCCTCTCCTAGAGGTCTCTGCCCTGCATTGTCACATGCCTAAATCCCTAAAGACTGATTCTGAAAGCTTTGAGTGACTTTGATTTTGGCAGGGAGAGGGAGGGTTGCATCACCAGGGAGACATCCTTAAGTTTTCTTTGAAACACTTCTTTTTGCCCCAATTTTTCTTTTCCTCTATCAGCTGCACAAGTTCTCTTTTTCTGTTTCCTCTTCCCTTTAAAAACAACTTCTTTGCTCCTGTCTCCAGCCACATGAAAGTCCCCTGTGTTCCAAGGCTGTTTTATCCAGTAGATATTTAGGATGTAGCAGTCATGCCGCAGGATATTCTAGAAGTGGGCTTTTCATTCCAACCCCTTGCTTACAGTTATATAACCTGCCCACTGCTTCTGAAATTTGAATGTGGTCCAAGGTAGGCTGGCACATACAGAAGATTAAATTACTAATGATTCTTATTAAGCTCTTCTTGCTCTCCCAGGATCTTCTAATTTTATTATTTTTTTAAAAAATTCATAAGTTTATAAAAAGCCCTAACAGTCTATCCTCTAAAAACCAGATAATATTTTTAGGAAAATGGCTGGAGTTAGAAAAAAATCATTCTAAGTGAGGTCACACAGGCACAGAGAGAGAAACGCTGCGTGTCCTCTTTCATCTGTGGTTCCTAACTGGGATCAAATGGAGATGAATGCCAGTGGTGGTAAGAACCAGGAATGTGGGCATAAAACTAAAATGAGAAGAAATAAGGTGAACAGACTCTGGCTGGTAATTCTCAGGCTCAGCATTGGGTTGTCTCCCACAGCAAGCTGTTGGCCAGGGAGACCCATGGGGTCCCCAAAACAACGCAGGCCATTGCCAAAACACCTGATTACCTGACAGAGCTACAAGGTAAGACCCTACTGCTAAAGATACTATAGGCTGCAGACGCAGAACATTGGGACACCATGAAGGAACTAGCCCCCTCCTGGCTAGACCTCATAGTGCTGGAAGAAAATGGTCACCAACAGCATGAATAAGCAGGGACCTCGCAGACTATGAAATCAACCAGCTGGACAAGAAGTACACACTTGTGCACACGGCCTCTGTGGATAACCAACTATTCTTTGTTGGACATGAGGCCCACTCAGTGGAAGAGAACTCATATCTGGTACACCAAAAATCTCTCAGACTGATTGAGGGAAGGGGTATGATGGAGAGTGGAGTTTCAAAGGGGAAAGTGGGGGAGGGAATTACCATAGGTTATTATCTACAATTATGGAAATTGTCAATAAAAATAATAATAATTTTTTTAATCTCTCAAATAACTTTACATAACCACTTTAACTCAAGCTGCTCTCCCTTTTGGTTGGAGAGTCTGCTTTATTTTACAGATGGTAGAGAATATAAAGAAAACCCAAGATCTATCAAGAAGACAAGAAGACAGCTGACTGCCCACCATGAGATGCGCCACCTCGACCATATCTGTTGGGGCCCAGGAGAAATTGCAGAGGAAATTGCAACTGAATATTGCTCTTACTGCTAGCCTGACAACAAGCCCCAGGGTGATAGTGACAGACACTATGATTAATCAAGACCTATGAAAGAAGAAATATAGAGGCTACAAAGAAGTCAACACTAAATCAGACTGCCAACAGGCTTGCCATGGCTCAGGGAACATTGCTGAAGGGAGAACAGAAAGACTGTAAGAGCCACAGAGCAGGTAGGAATACCCTGCTACCCCATAGGGACTGAGTGAGGCATTCAGGACCCTGTAGTGAATCTCATAACCCCAATGAGGAGGGCTCCCAGGGTGACAGGAGCGAGGGTGAGGGATAAAAGAGCATAACTTGTTATGATATATATAATTTAAATAACATAATAATTGTAACTGGCATATACTGAATATCCACAGAACTTCACGGCTCTGGATTAATTGCTTTGCATTCAGCCCTCATAATCCAGTGAGCTGTGGGTACTATTGCTATCTTCTTCCTCAATGAGGAAACAAAAGTTTAGATGGTTGGCATGTCTGCAGTCAGACAGCCTCTGGGTAGGGAGAGAGGACCAGACCCAGACATGTCTGACTTCAGAGACTGCTGAGGGCACCGCTTCCCTCCTCTCTGCTCTGCTCTCACCCAAAAGGGGGGGGTGGCCCTGAGAAAATTGATACGCTAGTTGCATTTATTTTCTTGTTCCTTTTTGCTGGGTTTTCTCATGCGTTTTCGTCCCCTCTGCTAGAGTATAATCAGAATGCAAGTGTAAACAAACCACCCATCAGCAGAGCAGGGATACGGTCTATGGAGCACTCGCCGCACGCCAGGCCCCAGAGCGATGGTGCACATGCATGGGAAACGTCGGTATGTTCTGTATTAAAATTCGCCGAATCAACAAAATAGAAACCCAACCCAAAAAGTAATTTTGACTCATAGAATCAAAAGTCTACGAATCAATCCAATTCAAAGCCTGATGTTCTCAAGAGCTGAAATAACAGCCAGTGTTGCTTCCTTTGGGGACTCTGCTCTTCCTACCTTCATTTTTCTTTTAATTTGAGTTAATGTGTGTGTGGGGATGTGAATGATGTGTGTGTGTGTGTGTGTGTGTGTGTGTGTGTGTGTGTGAGAGAGAGAGGGGGTGGAGAGAAAAGACAACCTTGGGGTGTTTCTCATCTCTCCTTCCACCTTTTTTTTTTTTTTTTTTTTTTTTTTTGAATTTGCAAATGAGGGACAGAGAAAGAGAGAATGGGCACACCAGGGCCTCTAGTCACTGCAAACAAACTCCAAATGCATATGCCACTTTGTGCATCTGGCTTTACATGAGTACGGGCAATTTAACCCAGGTGGTTATGCTTTGTAAGAAAATACCTTAACCACTGAGCAATCTGTCCAACTCCCCCCCACCCCCACTTCCTTTTTATACAAGGTCTCCCTTGCTTTTGTCTCCATGTATGCACCTGGCCTGAAGCTTCTAGATTCTCCTGGCTCTGGCTCTCATTGCTATAAGCCTTCATAGGCCACTTTGCTTCAGCTTTTCTTGGGTGCTGGGGAATGGAACTCGGGCTTGTAATCAAGCACCTTTAACCACTGAGCAATCTCCCCAGCCCTTCCTATCTTCATTCTATATGCAGGTGCCAGATTTCTCTGCTTGGCAAGTAAGACCAGCTGCAAGAAGCCTTAGGTTCATGTCCTCCCAATTCAGCAAAAACAAAGGACAGAGAATATGCCCTCTCTCTCTCTCTCTCTCTTTTGCTCTCTGTCTCTCTAATTAGCTCTGACTGGGTCCCATCATGATGAACTGTGTAACTGTAAACTCACCAATACCATGAGCAAAGTGAGTATGCCAGACCAAGGGATAGCTGAGGAGCCATCCGCCACTTTGTCAGTGCTGAGTGTTACAGTTTCATGGAGGGAACAGAGACAACAATATGTGAACGAAAAAGGACACAAAGATGCCCACACTTGCCCAGTGAATGGTGCCTGGGAACAAGGAATCATGGGTCAGAGACAGAAGCCAAGGAAGCAGAAATGCAAAAGAATTGACTTTCCCTGCTCCCCAAAAAGCTTGTGGAGATAGCTGGGTATAGACTTTCTAGCTCCCTGGTCCAGCCAGTTTCCTGTCTGCTTTTCCTAGTGTCAGTCCCACCAATGCTGGTAGAAACAGGGAGGTAGCTGCTGAACAAAACAGCAAGGCAGGCTCCCACTCGTGTGGCAGAAATGAAAATTTTCTCAGAGCAAATTGGAGGCAGCCATTTGGGTTGTGTGAGACCCAAGAAGGGGATAAATAACCAGGGGATAGGCAAAAAAGGGTGATTCTAAAGGGTAGCTGGATAGAACACTCAACATGTTTAACATGTTGAGTGTTACGGCCTGTCTTGAATGGAGAAAACTTTATTCATAATCTGCTTCAAGAAGGAATTTGTGCCCTTGACTGGGCTTCATAAAGCCCTTCCACAGTCCCAATGTGGAGTCTCCTCTGCTTTCTCTTTCTCCTTGGTTCTCTTTCTGCAGTCCACATTTCACATTGTTACAACCTTCTGTCAGTTCAAGTGTTATTTTTATTTGGGAGAAGAGAGAGACAGAGAGAATGGGTGTCCCCGGGCCTCTAGACACTGCAAATGAATTCCAGATGCATGTGCCACTTTGTGCATCTAACTTTACATGGGTACTGGGGAATCAAACCTAGGTCATTGGGCTTTGCAAGCAAGCACTTTTAGCAACTGATCAACTTCTCCAGCCCTCAGTTATAGTTGTTTTAAACCAAGTCTTCTTTTAAAAGATTGCCTTTCTCTGAAGATCAATGAGATCTCTTAGAAGCACTCATAAACAACCAGAATATGTGCTATGTTTCTCTCCTAAAAAGAATAGGGTGGGCTGGAGAGATGGCTTAGCAGTTAAGGCGCCTGCCTGCTAAGCCTAAGAACCCAGTTCCAATCTCCAGGTCCCACGTTTAGCCAGATGTAAAGTGATGCAAGGGAGCAATGCCACACTTGCCCACAAGGGGGCGCACGTATCTGGATTTCGTTCACAGCAGCTGAGAGACTGCTGGCGCATCCATTCTCTACCTGTCTCCCTCTCCCTCTCTGTCTGTCTCTCTCTATGTCTCTCTCCAAAAATAAAATAAAAATTTAAAAAAATTAAAAAAAAAGAATAGGGTAAGTGACCAAAGGTCTTTAGTGAGCTGCCAACAAATTCGTCCCATCCATGTGTCTAAAGTGATCTTGTCTGAGCAACAGAAGGCATTGAATTCTTACAAGCATCCATGATTTTCTTGTGTAGGGATTCTAGTTTGTTCCCAGTGAAAACAATTTCTGTTTAGACTGTCAGAATTTTATAAATTTGTTTTCCTGTCTCCTAAAAACATTTTGCAGATGAATGTCCACATAATTAAAGTATGCAAAGGCCATGACAGGAGTCCTGGCTTACAGAAGGTACTGAATCTATAGGTGTAAGTGTAAGGCAGTGTTACAAGGCAACTTCCTGTTCTGAAAAGAAAATAAGTCCATTTACAATGGAAGGATTTCCTTGCTTTTTTTCTCTTAATATTCTGGAGAGGGATACAGTAGTCTAAAACGCATGTTTATTTAACCACATGTGTTAGCATGTTTTTTTCATAAATTTACTGTACTGGAAATAGGAATTCTTTTACTCCATACACAAATCCATCCATGAAATATATTGAAATACTGATGGTCTGGCTTACCCCTTAACACTTTAGCTATATAATGTTGTCAGTAATCAGATATTCAATATAATATTCTTAATTCCCCTACCCCCAACATCTAAGCCAGGGATTTTTAAATTAGAGTCCATGGACATGTCTACTGTTTGGGAGATGCATTTTCTAAGAACACAAACCACACTTTCATTAGATTATAACCACCCCCTCACCCACATACGCAAAAATATACAAACGATGCAAAAGATTGTGAGGCTTTTAAATAATATATTGGTTTATTTTGAAAATCTTTTT
Source organism: Orientallactaga sibirica (assembly GCA_036365145.1). Lineage (NCBI taxonomy): Eukaryota > Metazoa > Chordata > Mammalia > Rodentia > Dipodidae > Orientallactaga > Orientallactaga sibirica. Next base: position 7,455,711 of record JAEOAD010000027.1, read on the forward strand.
TTTTCCAATCTGAGGTTTAAAATCTAATGGCAAAACAAACAACCTTATCTCTTTTCCTTTCTTTCAATCATCCTACTTACTCAAAAATGAATAGTAAGTAGATGTTTGTGGTGTGTGTGGGCAGGGTGGGAAATATATTCTCAAAGCAGTCTGAGGACAATGGGATGCAGGAAAAAAAAGACAGGAAAAGAATGGGCTAGGAATGGTGGCGCACGCCTTTAATCCCAGCACTTGAAAGGCAGAGATAGGAGGATCACTGTGAGTTCGAGGCTTGTCTGAGATTACATAGTGTCATCCTTGGTTAGAGTGAGACCCTACCTCAAAAAAACAGAAAAAAAAATTGATATTTTTTTTTAGAAAATAATTTTTTAAAAACAAATATCTCCCCTGAGGTTCGTTTTCTCCCCCCCCCCATCTCTTGGCTATTGTTCATTGTTATTTAGTGTTCTTCTGTGAATTTTTTTTTGTGGTGACTGTAAATTACTAGATTCTATTTTAACTGGAGGAGCCAACACAGCAAATTTATGTTCTGTTATAAATTAAGTGATGTGATGACATATGCTTAGTGGTTAGACTGACACACAAAATAAATCAGATGGATTCATTGGAATATAAGTTTCAGATACAAAATAAACCATTTTAGGGTCGAGACAAAAGGCAGAGCCATAGAAGTAGCAGTTTGCCAAAACACAAAGAAGCTAATTCTGTTTAGAATCAGCAAAAGAAAATTAGTTTCAATTGGATGTTTTTGCTTCCTCAAGAAAAGTACCATTCAGAGAAGTTAACAACTCTGATGTAAAAACATGGGATTTAAAGAGAACACACTCACAAGTGAAGACAGAGGACCAAAAGCGTTTCCAAGATACAGGACAACTGGTCACCAAGTCCCTAACTCAGGGCGTCCAGCACACTTCCTAACTCTTCTTGTTCAGAGCACCAGAGAAAGCAATTGACTGACAAAGTATTATACATGTTGAAGAGTGCACACTTCAGACCCACTTACCACTCCTGGAACTCAGACAAGGGCCCCACTACCAGGAGAACTAAAGATATTGCCTGTCAGTGAATAAATAATGACAGGAACAGGATATGAGGCTAGGGTCAGACCTGTTTTGGTTGTCAGGCCAGAGCCAGTTTCCAAAACTGACTCATTAAAATTATGTCCATTTAAAATGAGAACTTGTGGAAGAGATAAAATTAGAGAAGTAAAGAACTTGATGGTCTCAACATGGTTTTTTATTATTGTTATTTATTTACTTGAGAGGGACAGAGACCAAGAGTGTATGGGCCTACCAAGGTCTCCTGGCACTGCAAACCCCAGATAAATGCATGATTTTATGCATAGAACCCAGGCCATTGGGCTTTACAAGCAAGTGCTTTTAGCTGCTGAGACATCTCTAGCCCTTAAACAGTTTTTTTTTATTTGAGAGTGACAGAGAAAGAAAGAGAGAGAGAGAGAGAGAGAGAGAATGGGCGCACCAGGGCCTCTAGCCACTGCAGACGAACTCCAGATTCATGCACCACCTTGTACATCTGGCTTATGTGGGTCCTGGGGAATCGAGCCTCCAACTGGGGTCCTTAGGCTTCACAAGCAAGTGCTTAACCACTAAGCCATCTCTCCAGCCCCCCCCTTAAACAGTTTTTGAGTACTTCAATTTCCCTCCCTGATCAGGCAATCATTTGTTATTTGTATAACTTCAATTAAAAAATAAAAACCATTCACCCTGATTTTTTTTTGATGTGGCACTGTTTTCTATGCTTAGCCTACCAATTGAATTCAAAAAAGAAAAGAAAAATGACCTTACCTTATTTTTAGAAAATTTTGGTTATGTTTCTTTTCTTTTGTGCCTCTCCAAAAAAGAACAGAGACCATCAAGTTGATGAAAATAAGACCTACAACTAGAAACACACATCTTAGAACAGCAGAGGAAGTGATCCATACGACAGAGACTCAGGGACTTCCGGGTTACAATAAGCAAAGATGGCTACCTTCCATTTCTTTCCCTTTACCACAGAATGGTATGCCTGCGATGGAGAAATCCTATGCATGTGGCTTCCACTTCCACTTCCCACTGGCACTCTGTAACTTGCACTGGAAGGAAGTCTTCCTGTGTGAGGTCTGTCTTGTGTCCTGCACAGAACCCAGCTTGTCCGTCACTGTGGGCCAGGATGCCTTGGGCGCTCTAGTGGACACTCTGCCTACATGAGTGCACTTTCTCTTCAGGACAACCACTGAAGAGGGCTTCTATCACCTCCATCTTCTCTGTAAGGAAACCAAACTCAAAAATGTTAAGAATGCTGAGTGTGGTGGCACATACCTATAGTCCTAGCCCTTGGTAAGAGGATCAGGAGTTCAAGGCCATCCTTGGTTACATAGAAAATTTGAGGCCAGCCTGAGATGCATGAGACCTGTGGTGGTTTGATTCGGGTGTCCCCCATAAACTTAGGTGTTCGGAATGCTAGGTTCCCAGCTGATGGAGATTTGGGAATTGACACTTCCTTGGAGCAGCGTATTGTTGGGGGCAGGCTTATGTGTGTTATAGCCAGTTTCACCTTGCTGGTGTTTGGCACACTCTCCTGTTCCTGTTGTCCATCTGATGTTGGCCAGGGGGTGATGTCCACCCTCTGCTCATGTCATTGTTTTCCCTGCCAACGTGGAGCTTCCACTAGAGTCTGAAAGTAAACATAAACCTTTTTCCCCAAAAACTGCTGTTGGTCAGGTGATTTCTGCCAGCAATGCGAACCTGACTGTAACAGTAAGGTTGGTACCGAGAGTGGTGTCATGTGCTGCTAGACACCAAACTGTGTGGCTTTGGCCTTTTGGAGCTGCTTTTCAAGAGGAATGTGGAAGGATTTGAAACCTTGGACTAAGAGATGCCTTGCAGTGTTGTAAGTACAGCTTGATGGACTGTTGTGGTCAGAGTTGCAAAACCCGAATGCAGTAAGAACTATGGACTGTGAGGTTTGGCTTATGAGGGTGAAAAGGAGCTTTGTCTGGACTGGGCTAGAAGCAGTTTATGTGAGAGGCTTGCTGTCATGCCCATGTCCTGAGAAGTTGTGCAGGGTTGTATTGTGTAGAAACATACTGGTGTGAGCAGAGGGATAAGGCACAGAAAAAAAAAAAAAAAGAAATCTTTGGGCCTAAACTGGTGCCTGTTCATCTGCAATTGTTTGAGAGATTACAACCATTGAGACTGGGCCAGCTGGCCTGCACTGTGGCAATAGGAAGAATGTAGACTCTTTTGAAGGGGCCTGAGTGCTCAAGGAGTGTCCTGTTCTTCAAAGTCTGCTTTATTCCCCCCTGGATTAACAAATTGGCACCCCACCTGGTATTGTGGAGTATGAGAAATGCAGGCAAGAGAGGGTCATTGAGTTTGCAACACAGTCTGGTGTTTTGAAAATGGCCATGGGCAGTGTGTAGCAGGTTTGCTGGATGCCTGCGTGGAGACTTGATGGAGCCGTGAGGATGAACTGTGGCTTATAGTGGAGACTCAATGGAGATGCTGGGACCATGAGATGGCTGCTAAGGAAAGCTGCCAGCCCTGATGAAGTTTTCCAGGACTGTGAGTAGCCTAGCTGGAGGAGTGGAATTGGAACTCTAGAGACTTGTTGCTGGTTAGAATTATCAGACTTAGAGATTTGACACTGACTAGAGTTGTTGGTCCTGGAGCTACAGAGTTTGATGTTGGCCCTGGTTGTCTTAAATCTTGTATTGGTTGAATGTTTCTTTGCTATGCCCAATGCCATCTTTTGCAGTGTGAATATTTATTCTGTGCCATTATGGGTTTTTAAGCTGCTCTTGGTCAGGTGATTTCTGCCAGCAATGTGAACCTGACTACAACAAGACCCCATCAAAAAAAGAAAGAAAGAAGGAATGAGAGAATGAAAGAAAGAGAAGAGGGAGGGAGGGGGAAGTGAAAGAGATAAAGAAAGAAAGATCATACAGATGGCAGGTAGTAGAAATGAATCACAAAGCTATAGACAATCCGTGTGATTGGAAACTCAGTGGAAGAAGTATGTTAGAATTGTTTCATTTCCCTTCACTTTCCTGATAGATGGAGCACATTGCTATACAAATAGTAGGCATCATAATTTTGAAAAGGGTTAACAGGGCTGGAGAAATGGCTTAGCAGTTAAGGTGTTTGCCTGAGAAGCCCAAGGACCCAGGTTCAATTCTCCAGTACCCACATAAGGCAGATGCACAAGGGGGCGCATACGTCTGGAGGTTGTTTGCAGTGGCAGAAGGCTCTGGCATGCCCATTCTCTCTCTCTCTCTCTCTCTCTCTCTCTCTCTCTCTCTCTCTCTCCCTCTCTCCCTCCCTCTTCCTCTGTCTCTCTTTCTCTTTCCCTCAAATAAATAAGTTAGTTAAATATTTTAAAAGAAAAAAGAAAAGAATTAACAAATGATGGATTTAGTAGGAACAAAGCATAAAGCCTCCTTTGGATGTTATTTTCAACATTTAAGATGGGTCTTGTTCAATGTTTTTTGGCGAGGGGGAGTGCTGCCCACAATCTGACATGCTACAGGACCAGTGACACAAGTCCTCTGCCACCCAGGAGAGAGCGTGAACAGGAGAAGCTTCACATCTGGGCCCTGGTGTCAGGCTGCTGCGCTCCAATCCTCTCTTGCTTCTCATCACGGCCAAGCTACTGAGCTGTTCAGTGCCTCAGCTGCTTCCTTTGCAAGGTGGGGATGAGAGTTGTCCTGTTTTTATAGAGTTGTTGTGTCGACGATGAAGAGAGTTAATAGATGTGAAGCGCATAGTCACACACAGTAAACACTCCATAAAAAGCTTTATTAACTTAAATACGTTTCTTCGCAGCCCTTGTTAAGTCCTTACCACCCTTTTGCAGTAAAGCATTTTCAAAAGGTACTTAGTGCCATCATGCGGGTTCTCATCTTGCATCGTTCCTGGAGCAGACCCCACCGGCAGACATTATTAAACATATCCTGTTCAGCCTGGACAGACGTGGTCCATGAGTTGCTACACCACAGGGCACCCGAGGGATAAGAACAGGAACTGAAAAGATAGAAACCAAGAACAAATAAAAATCCAGGCAGGGAACTCTTGGCTATTTTCCCCCTTTGCTGCATATGAGAATAGAAAGTGAACTGAAAACCTGTGAAGTTCACATCAAAACATTAATGTCCTGTCTATAAGTAGACAGTTCTCATTCGTCCTTCAAGCCAAGATGTATCAATGGTTATAGGGGTGACCTGATTTCTGTATATATATATATAAATCCAGGCATGTACCCTGGATTTTCTAGAACAATCCTAACTTTAAATGTCTTTGGTGTCTTCATGGGAACAAATTTATGAGGCAAGGGGAGGAAAGCTGATCTCAGACCTATGGCCAGAGTTTTGTTTCATGTTTGGTGCCAGCTGTATTTCTGTTTGCCCTGAGGCTAGGAGCGGCCCACTAAAGTTGTCTCCAGGTCCTGAAGGACTATAGAAGTCCAGACAGGGAACTTGCAAGCAGGGCCCTTCTGGGTCTCTTTTGCTGGAAGTTATCAGTATGAAATTTTCATCTATGTCCGTGGTTGTTTCTTTGCGGTCGGCAGTAGATACTGGAAACTATAGTATATAGTCTGTATGCTTGTTTCATTTTACAGTGGAATGTGCTACTCTGATAAGCGGGGGTGGGGAATAGAAAATTTTCTTTGTGGCGACTTGCTGTTACAAGGAAAGTGGACAGTCTTTCTGGAAGCAAGAGTACTAAGTAGGGGCTGGGGAGATGCCCCTGGCAGTGAAGCAGTAGCATAAGAACCTGACTTTGGCCTCCGAACACCCATATAAATGCCCAGCACGGCTGCACGTGAGAGTAATCTCAAAGCTGGGGCAACAAAGACAGGAGGAACTTGCTGGGTAGCTAATCTAACCACATTGGTGAGCTCTTGGTTCAGTGCAAGACCCTGTTGTTAGGTTCGGGGTTAGAAGACCGCTGAGAAGACAGTTTCCTTGAGCTCAAAGTTTTATTAATTCCAGCAAGGAAGTGCTGCACTTCAGAGTGAGAAAGAAGAGAGGAGGCTCCGAACGCCTAGGATGAGAAGGAAAGTATTTTAAGTATTGAGGAGAAGTAGGAAGGGGGTTCTCACGCTGTTGATGTATAGGGTGTCTGGTTCATAGGAGGAGAGAATTTTGCCACATGTCCCAATCCTGGGAAGCTGGGACTTTCATCTCTACTTTGGTCAGAGAATGTTGGCTGAGAGGAGCCTAACAATTACCATGATGGGTGTTCATACTAAAGTTCCTGATGTAGTCTGAGCTTACTTGCAGCTGTCTCAAAAACTAAGGGGTAGCCAGGCCTGGTGGTGTTCACTTTTAATCCCAGCACTCAGGAGGCAGAGGTAGGAGGATCACCATGAGTTTGAGGTCACCCTGAGACTACATAGTAAATTCCAGGTCAGCCTGAGCTAGAGTGAGACCCTGCCTCAAAAAAAAAAAAAAAAAAAAAAAAAAAAGAAGGAGGAGGAGGAGGGGGGAGGAGGAGGAGGAGAAGAAGAAGAAAATAAATAAAAAGGTGGAAAGCAATGGAGGAAGACCCCTGACCTCTGGCCTCCAAATGCACACACACTCCCACAAGCATGTATACATATGTGCATATACACACATACACACAAGAGTAAAGGGGTTGTGCAAAACTATACATCTGGAGAGGGAAGGGGTCCTTTGCTTTCCTCCTCTTAGTCTCCCAAGGCACACTCAATAAACATCTTTCAAAGGAATAAACACAGGCCTTTTTAATCTCCCCTTAAATATCTTGATTTTCATAAACAGCAACATTGTAACTCACCTTAAGCATGCCAAGAGGGGTGTGTGTGTGTGTGCGCGCACGCACGTGTGTATGAAATCTGGATTTATAAATATTGCTTGCTTGGTGACAGGATCAGTGGGTTCCCTTCCCGTCAGATCTCTGGAGGTTCATGGGTGATTTGATTTGCTTCCCTTTCCTTGGGAGATAGTGAGGTAAAAGCTTTGAAAAACCAAGATCCCGGGGCTTAACTCTTGTCTCCTCTCTGTCCTATTGTGTCACTCATTGTGCATGTTACTTTCCTTTTTCTTTTTTAGCTGCCCTGTGTCCCAGTGATCGCTACAGTACTATGAGAATAACTAGAAGGAATCTAGGTAGCCACTAAAGCCCCTGACACAATGCCAAGACCATAGATCGAAATTTGAGCTGCGATCATTGTCATTTATGAAAGCCCAGTGCATGAATTGAAGGGTAATTACAATGACAACCACGAGTTGTTCCCAAAATGCCATGGTGAAGCTCAGACCCTCTGGGTATGTGAAAGCAAGCTTTTCACGCTCAGTCCCAGCCAAGTGATTTCAATGCTTAGACTCACATCATTTCATGCTTGGAGTTCTGTGAGCACAGAGGCCTCCTTCACTTCCTTGTTTATATAACAAGAGTGGAAATCCCACCCTCCTCCCAGCCTTTCCAGGCTAACCTTTGAGGTTCAGCCAGGAAAAAAAAAAAAAAAAAAGGACTGACTGGTAAGCTTGCATGTTGAAACTGCAGCTTAGCAAGAATGACTGAACGTTCAACCCAATATAAGACCCCAACTTCATATAAACTTTTCAGTGTGATAAGTAAACTTAGAGCTACAGCATATGGTGTAGGATACAAAGTCTCCCCCCAGACCCTACCCTCCCTCCTCTTTGAGGGAGAAGTGAGTCTGAGGAGATGATAGGCCAGGGGCTCAGCACAACAAAACATGGATCCTCTGCCCTGGAGTCATGGTTCCAAACTCCTAAGCTCCAAAAACAGTGGAGTGGGGGAACACAGCACATGGCTGTTTCTGGCTCCAGATCTGCTCCTTACAGGACTAGTTATAGATGTCGTGGCCAAGCTGGGAGTATAGGAGTTCCAACCTTGGCTGAGATTCTTGGCAAAGCAACAAGGTAACTGGCCTCCTCCCCATGTTGTGTCTGCCCCCGTCTCCTTCTGGAGTCAGGAAGGGGCCTTTGGGAACTGGACACGGGGCACAGACCACCTGGCTACTGGACACTCCCATCTCTCCCTCACAAATGAGATATTGTCCCCACTTGTCTGGGTCACTGATCCTTTCTCGGGGAACTGTAATTCTACTGCAATCCAAAGGAAAGGTAGATCGTTTTTCTAAAAATATCAGAGGCACAGCGACCTCAAGAACAGAGGACCCACCGGCTGTGGTGGCACACTTGCACACTCAACACTAGGGAGGCAGAGAGAGGCTGAAGGATTGCTGCAAGTCCCAGGCCAGCCAAGGATACACAGTGAGACCTTGTCATAAATAAATAAATAATTTTCAAAGAAAATAACAAAGAAGGCTAGGAGATGACTCAGTGGCTAAAAGCACTTGCTTCACCAGCCAAACCACAGAAGTTTGGATTCCCATAATCCCTGTAAAGTCAGATACAAGTAGCACACACATCTGAAATGCCAGTGTGCCTACAGCGATGGGAAATAGAATCAGGAGAACCCCGACACTCATGAACCAGCTAGTCCGGCCAGTCTGGTTTCACAGTGGCAAAACAAAAAAGAAATCCTGTTTCAAACAAAGTGGAAGGCAATAAAATATCCACATGCTATGGCAAGAGTGTGCACATACATGCGCGCGCGCACACACACAAATAACAAAAAGGAAGAACAACCATAAAAGTAGTCCCTTCTACTGATCACAGACAAGCAGAATGTTCAGATTCTTCTCCACTGTGGCAGAGTTGCTTGAGGCAGGGTCTCTCATTGTTCGCCTTGCTAGCTGGCCCACAGGCTTCCCAGAGATTTCCCTGGCTCCATCTCCCTTTCACTGTAGGCACACTGGGAATACAGATGCCAGCCACAGTGTCTGAGGAGCCAAACTCAGGCACTCACGCTGTGCGGTAAGCACTGATCTCCCCTGCCCTGGGTTTATTTTCCAGAACACATACTCCCCTCACTCCGATCCTTCATGTTTCCTCTGACCGGATTCCCCCTGCACTTTGCTTCCTTCTGACATGCCACAAAACATCTTGTGTCAGTTTCTTGAGTGCTACATTATGAATGCGTGCTCAAAGTTCCTGCTCGGAGACTTTACACACAGTGCAACAGTATTGGTGCTAAGGGACCCAAGTATTAGACCACGCAGAGTCTGCCCTGACAATTGGGTCAATGTTGCATTGAAGAGCAGATTTACTAGATGTTCAGCCCTCTCTTGCCCTCTCCCTGACCCTCAGGTGTCTCCGGTCAGGTCATGACCCAGCAGGAAGGCCCTCATCCAATATCAGCGCCATGTACCTCACCTCCAGAACTGTGAGAATTAATTTTTCTTTTAGTGATACCAAGTTTTGAGTCCAGGGACATATTCAGGTTAGTCATGCATTCCACCACGGAGCTACACACGTGCCCCATTTATTTTTAAATTTTGAGATAGGGTCTCAGTAAATTGCCCCCAGATTAGCTTCTAATTCATGATCCTCCACGTCAGCCTCCTGAGTACCTGGGATTAACAGACATGCACCACCAGGGCCAGCTCCATTTGTTTTCCTCATAAATTCCCCAGTGGGTGGAATTGTGTTATAGATGAATGGCTGCTTTGCATCATTAAATCTTTCACTGATTTAAATTTCAACAAGGTAAACAAGGCTAATACAAATTAAAAAGTTAAATAACAACAGGAGACCTATGTTATTACATGTGAAAAAAAAACAGACAAGTGGTAAGTGTGGGATGTTTAGAGTGTTAAAAAGAACATATGAATTGTGATGGTCAAAGAAGTTTTCTGGAAGAAAATTTCTGGAAAATTTCTGGAAATTTTCTGGAAGAAGTGTATCTAAATTGGAACAATAAGTATGAGTGGGATTTCAGTGGGAAGAGGGGAACAGAAAGGCTTTCCAAGGAAAGTAAATAAAAGGAATGAGCTAGAAACAAAGGAGTGAGCATCTAACCTTTGAGGATAGTGACTTTCTGAAAGGCAACTTAAAAGGATTTACCTGAAATAAAGTAGTTGGTACAGGGGCTGGAGAGATGGTTCAGCAGTTAAGGTGTTTGCCTGCAAAGCCTAAAAACCTGGTTCAATTTGCCAGTATGCACATAAAGCCAGACACATGAAGTGGAGCATGTACCTGGAGTTCATTTGCCCTTGTGAACCATTCTCTCTCTCTCTCTCTCTCTCTGTTTACAAATAAATAAATAAAATATAAAAAGTTAGTTGGGGGCTGGCAAGATGGCTTAGCAGTTAAGGCATTTGCCTGCAAAGCCAAAGGACCCCGGTTTGATTCCCCAGAACCCACATAAAGCCAGTTGCACAAGGGGGCGCGTGTGTCTGGAGTTCATTTGCAGTGGCTGGAGGCCCTGGCATGTCCATTCTCTCTCTCTCTCTCAAATAAATAAATAAAAATTAAAATATATATTTTAAAAATTAGTTGGTATATAACAGAAGTGTTTGGAGGATTATTTTTTCCTGACAAAAGTAATATGTTGAAAAGATAATATAGTAGTATGTGAGATGGTTTGAAGGGGGGTACAAAGACACAAGAGAATACAACTTTTAAAACCCCAATTATTCAGGCTTGTGTTTATTTTTATATTATTAGGAACTGTTTAGGTTACATATGAAAACAATGCAGTTTAAACTAGCTTAAACAAAAAGTGAATTCCTAGCTGGGCACAGTGGAGCAAGCCTGTAATTCCAGCACTTGGGAGACTTGAGGCTAGCCTAGGCTAAAAAGGGAGCTGAAGTCCAGCTTGGGTTATATAGGGCGATCTGACCTAGTCGCCCCCCTCTACCAAAAATAAATAAATAAAAGGGGGATTCCTTGGAGGATGTGAGAGGAAATCGCATGCTGGATCAAGGAGTGAAAAGCCTATGTTCCGTTTCTCAACCCTCAAGAGATGGAGGCAGAAGGAAGGTGAGTTTAAAACAAGACTGTTTCAAGTAATAAGAACAATTAGAACAGAAGAATGGGGCTGGAGAAATGGCTTAGCGGTTAAGGCACATGCCTGGGAAGCCTAAGGACCCCGGTTTGATTCTCCAGGTCCCACGTAAGCCAGATACACAAGGGGGCACATGCATCTGGAGTTTGTTTGCAGTGACTAGAGGCCCTGGCGTGCCCATTCTCTCTCTGTCTCTAATAAATAAATAAAAATAAAATCTAAAAAAAAAAAAAAACAGAAGAATGAGGGTGAAGATGTTTCCCTATAAGGTTGCAGGAAAAAGATAATAAGTTCAGATTAGAATGAGTTAACTAGAGCCTTTGGGGCATTCCAAAAGCTATAGATGCCCAGGGGATAGGTAAATCCATGCATCCCAGCCTGCCTGGATTGGATAAAAATTTCACTAGTTGGGAGTAGATTAAATCACCCAGGACCACCCAGCAAGCAAAAGGAGCAAAAGCCAAAGGTCAGAAGCCACGACCTTGGGGAACACTAACATTTAAGGATGGGCAGAGGAGACGGAGTTTTGCAACACGACTAAAGAGGAACGGAATGAATATATTTCTGGATTTTGCTCTCATTTTTTACAGGCAGACAAAAAGGGTCGGGGCGAGGGGTGAGGAAGGTAGTAAAAGAAGCCAAGCAGATACTTGGGGTGGATGATAACATGAGGAAGTCCAAGGCCTAATTAGTCATTCCCAGGATACAAGCAATTCTGAAAACACAGCAGGCAGCAGCAAGATGCTCACGGTGGACTTTTAAGGACTGGGGAAATGCTTAGCTAGGAAACTAAGTGCATGCAAGACGCAACCACCCCACCTTGCTATCCACACCCTCTCTCCCCAGTGGGCAATCTGAAGAAAACCCAAACAAATTCCGAGAAAAGTAACAAACCAGCTGCTCTAATCAATGCCAGACGACACAGTGACGTGGGCAGAGCCAGTCACAGAAAGGCACGAATCAAAATATACAGATCACAGACATCAGGGATGTCCATGAAGCTACGGGAAGAGGCATGCCTCCTGAGCTCTCCTACCCCTTCTGTAGCCTGGTGTCTCTCTCAGCCACAACCTTTCTCTGGCTTTATAGAATACTTAGGTCTGTGAGAAACTTGACTATTCCTCATATTTATAGTGCAGGATGTAAGTAAGTCATTACACATTGAAGCCAGAGTCAGAGACGTCCCATCCAGAAACTGTCACAGCTTAAATTAACAGAGCTACTGGTGCTATTTATTATAGGTGTGTGTGTGTGTGTGTGTGTGTGTGTGTTGGGTTTTTTTTGACAGTCAGCCTGCACTGTTTGCTACTCTGTGTCTTAGCTGACGACTTAATTATATAAACACATATTGAGCATCCGCACCATTCCAGGCTCTAGAACTCCAGGAAAAGAAGACCTAATTTATACCTTTTTACCTAATCTATACCTTTTTACCATTTTAGTTGTTGTTGTTGTTGTTGTAAATATACTCCCTCTGTGGTTGATCTCAAGCTCCCAGTGGTTTGATAAGTGGCTCATGAAAATCCTTGGGACAAATATTGAGAAATGAGGACATCTGAAATATGCCAGACAATAGCCACTACCTGGGGCCACTCGGCTTTGTGGGTCCTTGCAGCCCAGCTGACTCTCAGCCAAAGAATGCATAGGCAAGAGCGACATGCAGGACCTCCCAGCCAAACCAAGGAAATATGAGAAATAACACGTTGCTATTTCAGCCACTAGGTTTGGGGGCTGTTTGTTACACAGTCAAAGTTAAATTATGCACATGTGGTACAGACGGCATGAGCAAGCAAAGCCTTTAGCCTTCTTTCCCTCTTCGTTGTATCCCCAGTCCTGTTCGGGACCTATCTGGGAGATGCTGGTCTTTCTTTTGGCTGCATCAAGACTCCTGGACATCTGGTACCGGATATGAGCACTGACAGTCCCATGCTCTGGGACCTTTGGTAGGGCACCCCCCTTTTTAAAAATTTTTTTATTGACAACTTCTTTAATTGTAGACAATATCCCATGTTATTTCCCTCCCTCCCCCCACTTTCCCCTTTGAAACTTCACTCTCCATCATATCCTCTCCCCCTCTCAATCAGTCTCTCTTTTCAGTTTGATGTCATCATCTTTTCCTCCTATTACGATGGTCTTGTGTAGGTAGTGTCAGGCACTGTGCGGTCATGGAGGAAAATTACAACCACTGAAAACCAAATCACCCCAAAACAGGCAATAAACTGGATGTGGTGGCACATACCTTTAATCCCAGCATTCGGGAGGCTGAGGTAGGAGAATCATTGTGAGTTCAAGGCCAGCCTGGGACTACAGAGTGAGTTGTTCCAGGTTAGCCTGAACTAGAGTGAACCCTGCCTCAAAAAAGGGAGGGGGCTGCAGAGATGAGGTACTTGCCTGCGAAGCCTAATGTCCCAGGTTCAATTCCCCAGTACTCATGTAAGCCAGATACACAAGGTGGCACATGCATCTGGAGTTCATTTGCAGTGGTTAAAAGCTCTGGCACACCCACTTTCTATCTGCATCTCTCAAATAAATAAATAAAATACTAAAAAAGAAAACCAAAAAAAACCATGCAATAAGGGCTGAGGATATAATTCTGTAGAGTGATTGCCTGGCATATATGAAGCCCTGCATTCGATCCCTAACACCAATAAATGGGATGTGGTGGGAGTGGTGCCTTCCTGTGTTCCTAGCACCTAGGAGATAGAAGCAGAAGAATCAGAAGTTCAAGGTCATCCTTGGGCTATATATCAAGTTCAAGGCCAGCCTGGGTTATATGAGACCCTATCACCAAAAAGCAAACAAACAGGGCTGGAGTAATGGCTTAGTGGTTAAGGCACTTGTCTGCAAAGCCTAAGAACTCATGTTCGAATCCACAGGTCCCATATAAGCCAGATGCACAGTGACACAAGCACACAATGTCACACATGCTCACAAGGGGCACACACATCTGGAGTTCATTCTTAGTGGCTGGGGACCCTGGCACGACCATTCTCTCTCTCTCCCCTCCTTCCTCTCTCTCACAATAAATTTAAAAAAAAACATGCAACATTTAATAGCACACTCCTCCTTTGTTTTATTGTCTCTTTCCAATAGAGACATTTCTTAGCTGTCCCACCATCAATAAGAGGTTTTAAGCAACTATATTGACTTGACCTAGTAATAAGGATCCTCCAGCCATTTCTTCCAGGGCACCCCACTCTTTTTTTTTTTTTTTTTTTTTTTTTTTGGTTTTTCAAGGGTCTCACTTTAGCTCAGGCTGACCTGGAATTCACTATGTAGTCTCAGGGTGGCCTCGAACTCACAGCGATCCTCCTACCTCTGCCTCCCGAGTGCTGGGATTAAAGGCGTGCGCCACCACGCCCGGCTGTTTTTTTATTTTATTTAATTTATTTTTTTTTTTAACTCTTAACGTTAGTATTTTGTGGGGATGATACTCTCTGAATCCAAACACTTTTGTTAACAGACATTGTTGGGCTCCTCTGAGGCATGACCTCCTATAAAGACTTCTGAAGGTAAACTCAATTCCTTTGGACTAAGAGCCTTTACACACGAGAAACAGCAGTCATTCCAAAGTTTCAGAAACGCAGCAACAACAACAAAATATCCCTTCAAAAAATCAATTTCCAAGCCAGGTGTGGTGGCACATGCCTTTAATCCCAGCACTCAGGAGGCTGAGGTAGGAGGATCACTGTGAGTTCAAGGCCACCCTGAGACTACAAAGTGAATTCCAGGTCAGCCTGGGCTACAGCAAGACCCTACTTCAAACAACAACAAAATCGACTTCCAGGGTCAGGGAGGTGGATCAGTGAGTAAGAGTGTGTACAAGTGTGAGGATGTGAGTTCAATCCCCAGCACCCACATAAAAAGGTGGGCATGTGAGGCAACCCGGCAATGCCAGACCTGAGGGAGGCAGAGACAAGAGGGTCACAGGGCTCCTTAGCAAGCGCCAGGTTCAGGTTCAGGGAGAGGTTTTTCCTCAAGGAAATAAGGCAAAAGAGTGATAAAGGAACACACCTGGAACCTTCCTATGGCCCCTACATGTGTGTGTATCTGTGTGCACGCATCTGCACACAATGTGTGTATACTCCACAAACTACACACCACATGATACACTCCTACACACACACATCCATTTCCTAGAGCAAGAAAATGGTTATCATAAAAATCAAGGAGGGCCAGGCATGGTAACACACGCCTGTAATCCCAACACTTGGGAGGCTGAGGTAGGAGGATGGCTAACCTGGGCTACAGAGTGAGTTCCAGGTCAGCCTGGACTAGAGTGCGACCCTCCTTCAAAAACAAAAAATTGAGCCGGGCGTGGTGGCACGCCTTTAATCCCAGCACTTGGGAGGAAGAGGTAGGAGGATCACCGTGAGTTTGAGGTCACCCTGAGACTACAGAGTGAGTTCCAGGTCAGCCTGGACTAGAGTGTGACCCTCCTTCAAAAACAAAAAAATTGAGCCAGGTATGGTTGGTGCACAACTTTAATCCCAGCACTCAGGAGGCAGAGGTAGGAGGATCACCGTGAGTTCGAGGTCACCCTGAGACTACATAGTGAGTTGCAGGTCAGCCTGGGCTACAGTGAGACCCTACTTCAAAAAAACCAAAAAAATAAAAAATAAATCAAGGTTTGTTTGCTCTGAAGGGAAGAAGAGTGCCAGTGACCAGGGAAGGACATGAGAGAAAGGTCTGTAGGTGATGTTCTAATTCTTGCCAGGCTGGTCGAGGTATATGGCACTTGGTCTTTAATGACATTTTAAGTGTTCGTGCAATTTTTTTGCTCTTCGTGAATGTAGAGTTTAGAGTTTTTTGTTTTGATTTTTGTGCCACGTGGGATTAAACTCATGGACTTGTGCAAGCACTAAGGTGTGTGCCCAGATTGAATGTAGGTTTTACCTAAGAAAAGTTAATCAGTTTAAAGGTACAGATACTCCTTAACTTATAATGGCACTATTTTCTGATTACCCATTGTAAAACATCATAGCCTATCACCTCTATCAGCTAATTGAGCAAACCTATCTAACACAAAGGCAATTGTGTAATAAAGTCTTGAATAGCTCATGTAATTTATTAAACACTGTACTAAAACAGAACAATGGAATGGTTATATGGATATACTTTCATATCATCATAAAGTCAAAAAGTCATGTCGAACCATTGTAAGTTAGGGACCGTCTGTAATGCATATGTACTCAGATATCTTATTGTATCGCCAGGGAGTTTGTTTGCAATGACTCTTTTGCTGTATTTTTTTTCTTTTTCTGTGTGTACATGTGCATGTGTGTGTGTGTGTGTGTGTGTGTGTGTGTGTGTGTAGGCCAGAGGTCAGCACTGAGTGCTTTCTTCAATCACTCTCCTTATTAATTTTTTGGTTTTTCCAGGTAGAGTCTCGCTCTAGTCCAGGCTGATGTGGAACTCACTATGTAGTCTCAGAGTGGCCTGGAACTCATGGCGATCCTCCTACCTCTGCCTCCCCGAGTGCTGGGATTAAAGGTGTGTGTCACCACACCTGGCTTCCATATTATTACTATTTTTTTTTTTTTTTTTTTGGTTTTTTGAGGTAGGGTCTCACTCTGGCCCAGGCTGACCTGGAATTAACTATGTAGTCTTAGGGTGGCCTTGAACTCACAGCGATCCTCCTACCTCTGCCTCCCCGAGTGCTGGGATTAAAGGTGTATGTCACCACACCTGGCTTCCGAGAGGTAGGGTCTCACTCTGGCCCAGGCTGACCTGGAATTAACTATGTAGTCTCAGGGTGGCCTTGAACTCACAGCGATCCTCCTACCTCTGCCTCCCGAGTGCTGGGATTAAAGGCGTGCGCCACCACGCCCAGCTCCATATTAATTTTTTGAGACAGGGTCTCTCACGCAACCTGAACCTCACCAATTCAGCTAGACTAGCCAGCCAGGAAGCCTAAGGGACCCCCACACACACACACCCCGCCTGGTCTCTGTCTCCTCAGAGTCTCTATTTCCTCAGTGATGGGATTGCAGGCATGTGTCACCATACCTAGCATTTTTAAAAAAATTAAATTTTATTTGACAGAGAGGAAGAGAGAGAGAGAATGGGTGCATGAGGGCCTCTAGCCACTGCAAAAGAACTCCAGACACATGTGCCACCTTGTGCATCTGGCTAACACGGAGCCTGGGAAATCAAACCTGGGTCCTTTGGCTTTGCAGGCAAATGCCTTAACCACTAAGCCCATCCCTAGCATTTTTAAGTGGGTGCTGGGGATCTGAACTCAGGTCCTCATGTCTATGGATCATGCACCCACTAAGCCATCTCCTCAAGCCCTCTAGAAATGAATCTTGAGTAAACCTCAGACATATTGTACCTATAGACCCCCAGGTTGTTTGTCTGTATAGCGAAGATTTCAAAGTACTGTCCAAGATTAAAAGACCACAAACCACCTGCTCTGAGATACGAGAGAAGTCATGTTATCTTTGTTCTAACTTTCTTCCGTGCAATGGGCCCAATCACACAGACCTGTCCTGCCTGGCAGCTGCTGTGAGGTCACTTTGGGTTAATATGTGTGAAAGCACTTTGAAAAGAATCAGTAAAGCATCAAATAAATGAGGTATGACTATCATCTGGGTGAGGGCTGGAGACGATCGATTGGAAAGAAGAAACAATTATCACCATCGACTTAAATTCCACACTTTCAACCCCACGCTCCTGGCAGCTTCTAATTCTTTGAGGTCTGAACTGCTCTCCGGCGCCCTCAGGACAGTACTAGCTTCACAACTGGAGGCGGCTCGTCCATGTCCACCTTAAGGGCTCAAGGAAGCGGATTATGCCTTTCAGATGTTCCTGGAGTCTCCAGCCTGACTTTCTAATAAATCAAACCCATAACTTTGGCTGTGCCTGCTGTATGACAACAGTGTCTGGCTTCACCCAACTGTATGCTGAACTTCAGTGGGAACAAGGAAATCCATACAGGAAGGCCTAATACTTTTTTTTTTTTTTTTTTTTTTTTTTTTTTTGAGTAATTACTCAAGACTGCTTTGCTGTTGAAGATTTTGAAAAGGGTTTTTATTTTTATTTATTTTTGTATTTATTTGTGTATGTGTATATATATGGAAGGGGCAGGCTTGCGCCACTGTGTATGTATAGAGGTCAGAGAACAACCTCGGGGTGTTGGTTCTTTCCTTCCACCTTTTTTTTTTTTTTTTTCTCCCAAGGTAGGGTCTCACTTTAGCCCAGGCTGACCTGGAATCCACTATGCAGTCTCAGGGCAGCCTTGCATTCACAGCGATCCTCCTACCTCTGCCTCCTGAGGGCTGGGATTAAAGGCGTGTGCCACCATGCCCAGCTCCACCTTCATTTTTAAAAAATATTTTTAAATTTTGTTTATTTTTATTTATTTATTAGCAACAGACAAGAGAGAAAGAGGCAGAGAGAGAGAGAGAGAGAGAGGGCACGAGAGCAGGCACACTAGGGCCTCCAGCCACTACAAACGAACTCCAGATGCATGCGCCACTTTGTGCATCTGGCTTATGTGGGTACTGGGGAATTGAGTCTCCAACTGGGGTCCTTAGGCTTCACAGGCAAGCATTTAACCGCTAAGCCATCTCTCCAGCCTCTCCTTCCACTTTCTTTGAGACAGGGTCTCTCTTGGTTTTGCTGCTGGGAAAGCCAGTCCAGCTAAGTCTCCAACTTCAGAATTCTCCTTGCACCACCTCCGATTGCTGTAGGCACATTGGGATTACAGATGCATGTACCACTTTGCATCCAGCTTTTGCTGAGCCACCTCTACAACCCCTAAATGTATTTTTTTTTTTCAAGATTCTTTTATGGGGCTGGAGAGATGGCTTAGCAATTAAGGTGCTTGCCTGCAAAGCCTAAGGACCCAGGTTCAATCTCTCGCCACATCCCACATAGACATACAAAGGTGAGGCACATACAAAATTGCACATGCCCACTAGGTGGCACAAGTGTCTGGAGTTCGATTGCAGTGGCTGAGGCCCTAGTATGCCAATTCTCTTGCGTGCTCTATCTTAAAAAAATATTTTTATTTGTAAGTAGAGAGGGAGTAAGAGAGGGAGAGAAGTGGGTTCTCCAGGGCCTCTAGCCACTGCAAACAAACTTCAGACACATGTACCAGTTGTACATCTGGTTGTACATGGGTAGTGGGCAATCTAACCCAGGTCATTAGGCTTTGCAGGCAAGCACCTTAACCACTGAGCCATCTCCCCAGCTCCTAAATATGTGTGTGTGTGTGTGTGTGTGTGTGTGTGTGTGTGCACCTGTGTGTGAGGGTGATGCACATATGTGTGCTTATGGTGACCAGAGGACAACTTCAGGCACATTCCTCACGAACACCATCCGTCTCCTTTGAGACAGGGTTTCTCATCGGCCTGCAGTTCACCAATCAGGCTGGATTGGCTGGCTCGAGAGCCCGAGGGCCCCTCCTGTCTCCACCTCCCCAGAGCTGGGACATAGGTGCTCCCCACCATGCCTGGCGTTTTACATAGGTACTAGGGATTGGTTGAACTCAGGTTCTTGTGCACTTTACCAAGTGAGCTATCCCCCAGTTCCTTAAAATGTGTTTTAAGTAAAAGAGCTAATATGACTTCTTTTGGTGAATGCATGGTGAGATGGTTGGACTTGATTATCAATGCAGCTGGGACTAGTAAAGTCCCACTCTGAGTATGGCTTTGCGGCTGTTTCCAGTGAGGATTACCAGTGGGGAAGAGCAAAAAAGGGAGAAAGAGCTGTCCTGAACGTAGGCAGCACCACCCAATAGGCTGGGGGCCCAGAGAGAATGGAGGTAGGCGGGGAAGCCTACATTTCTATTGCTCCTGGCATCTCGACGGACAGAAGACTCCAGCTTCTTCAGTGGTTCGATGAAGATTCATACCAACATTCCCCCAGAAACTTCCAGACCTTCAGACTCAGACTGAGAGTACTTCATCAATCCCACCCTCCCCATTCCTGAGTTTCCAGCTTCTTGGTCTGAACATACAGCTGCCAGGGTCTCTATCTGCAGCCTGCAGATGGCCATGGCGGGACTACTCATTCTCCTTCAAGCCAGACCAGTAAGTCCAGTAATGTACTGTCTCTGTCCCTCGAGAGAGCCCTCACGGCATGCAGACGCATGGACCACATGTTCAAGCACGCCTGCTCAGCTCAAGCTAATGAAGCCTACGTCCTTCTCACAGTGACACTGCTGGTCCTTATTGAGGCTGTGTCCCCCACCAGGTCACGAAGGGTTTAGCAGAAATGTCAAGTCTGCGGTCAACATTTCCAAGGTGGCTGCAGCAGAGCTGCTGGCAACCTGGCTCTTGAAAGAAAGCAGTGAGGACATGGTCCTCACAGTGTTGTGCCAGCATCCCATCAGGCTCCAAACCTTATTGGTGCTTTAATCTTGACCTTTCCAGCCTCCAGAACTGTGAGAAATAAGTTTCTGGAGTCTGGAGAGATTTACCTGCAAAGCCAAAGGACTCAGGTTCAATTCCCTAGGACCCACTAAGACAGGTGCACAAGGTGGCACATTCCCCTGGAGTTCATTTGCAGCAACTGAAGGTCATGGTGTGCCTATTCTCTCCCTCCCTCCCTCCCTCCCTCCCTCCCTATCTCTCTATATATATCTCTCTATATATATATATATATATATATATATATGCCTCTTTCTCCCTCGCTCTCACAAATAAAAATATTTTTTAGAAAAGAAATAAATTTCTGCACTTAAAATTATTTTTAAAAGAGGGATGGAGGGATGGCTTAGCAGTTAAGGCATTTGCCTGCAAAGCCAAAGGACCCTGGTTCGATTCCCCAGGACCCACTTTAGCCAGATGCACAAGAGGGTGCATGTGTCTGGAGTTTGTTTGCAGTGGCTGGAGGCCCTGGGGCATCCATTCTCTCTCTCTCTCTCTCTCTCCTTCTCTGTCAAATAAATTTTAAAAATAAAATGTTAAAAAAAATTTTTTAAAGAAAGTCAGTGGAGTAGCTCACATCTGTAATCCCAGCACTTTAGATGTTGACGTAGGAGAATCACCATGAGTTTGAGGCCAACCTGGGCTAAACAATTAATTCCAAGTCAGTCTGAGATAAAGTGAGACCCTGCCTTAAAAAAACAAAAACAAAAACAAAAGGGCTGGAGAGATGGCTCAGAGGTTAAGGCACTTACCTGCAAAGCCTAAGGACCTGAATTCAGTTCCCTAGTACCCACATAAAGCCAGATGCACAAAGTGGCACAGGTATCTGGAGTTTATTTGCAGTGGCTAGAGGCCCTGGCACACCCATTTCCCTCCCTCTGTATCTGTCTCCTTCTCTCTCATAAGTAAATAAGTAAAATACTTTTTTAAAAAGCAAACAAACCAAGATAAAGAAAACCCACTGTAATCCTATGCATTACACATTATAAGAATTAAATCAAAACATTTATTGGTGATGAATATGTGCATTATTTCAAGTAAGACATCCAGTCTTCTAAGCTTTGGAAAATATTGAAACAATTTACAAAAGGTCAAATGGGCAGGCAGCTAAAGCACTTATTACTGGGGCTGGTCCAGGCCTCCTGCATTAGAGTCTTTCTGCTGAATTTTAACAGTTAAACTGATGCTGGTGTTTTCTTTCTTTCTTTCTTTCTTTCTTTCTTTCTTTCTTTCTTTCTTTCTTATTTTTTTTTGTTTTTGTTTTGTTTTGTTTTTCAAGGCAGGGTCTCTCTCTGGCTCAGGCTGATCTGGAATTCACTATGTAGTCTCAGGGTGGCCTCGAACTCTCCAAGATCCTCCTACCTCTGCCTCCCGAGTCCTGGGATTAAAGGCATGCACCACCAACACCTGGTTTGATGCTGGTGTTTTAAGGATGCAGCATACAAGTGCTGGACGTTCAGTCACTTAAACCCATTCATGTCAACACATGATGGCGAAGGCCAGTCAGCCTCTACACCAGCTTCAGCACTAGGCTGTATTTTGTGTTCTGTCAGTAATCACTAGAAGTGTGTGTGTGTGGGGGGAGGAGAGTGTGTCTCACACTTTACCACATGCTGGCCTAGAACTCACTATAAAAACCCAGGCTAGACTCACACTCATAGCAATCCTCGTGAGTGCTGGCACTATGAGGATGACCACTATGATTAGCTTGAAAGAGTTTTTTTTTTTTTAAATGCTTTATTTATCTATTTATTTGAGGCAGAGAGAGAGAGAGAGAAAGACAGACAGACAGACAGAAAGAGATTGAGTGAATGGGCACACCAGGGCTTCTTGCCACTGCAAACAAAAACCTATGTCACTTTGTGCATCTGTCTTTATGTGGGACCAGGGAATCAAACCTGGGCCACCAGGTTTTGCAAGCAAGCACCTTTAACCACTGAACCACCTCCCTGGCCCAGTGAGATTTTTTTAAGGACTGTATTAAAATAAAAAGAAGAAAGGGAAGTGTGTGTTAATGGCTAAGAACTCCCTCAGAGCCCATGCTGTACAGTTGGCGCCTCCTGGTCCAGCCCCAAGCACTGCCAATTGTGAAACTTTGGACAAGCTCTTTAATACACTCAGCTGGATGTAAATATTCTTGTCTGTATAATGGGAACAGAAACCTAGGACTTGTTTTATTGTCAAATGTAAATGATTTGAACCATGTTTCTGGCATACAGTAAGGATGCCATAAATATTAATTACATATGCGTAATGAAAGGGACCAGACATCAACTTGTTAGGGAAAAGCAAAATCACCCGGGTGCTGGAGACCTAGTGTGTGCAAGTTCCGCACCCAAAATCAAAATCATTAACATTACTCCCATGGGTATTCTGCTGACGATGTGTGTGCGTGTGGAAAAGAATTAGCAAATCAGGCTTAAACTCCTACGCAGAAGAAGGCTGGCTGGCAAGGCTGGCTCTCAGCTCATGTCTGGAACAGCATTCCTTGCCACCCTTGGCTGATAAGAGACTCCCTGTACCTAAACTGTGTGTGCCAGCAGTGTGGTCTATGCCAAACGCCTGCTTTCCTTCTGGGAGTCTGGAATTCGCATGTGTGCCAACTTGACAGAGGTTGCCTGCATGACCCTCCCCCAACAGAAACCTGGACACTGAGTGTCTAAGAAATTGCCAAGGTGATAACATTTCAACCCATCCTCACATGAAGAACTTTCTGGAGTGTGTGTGTGTGTGTGTGTGTGTGTGTGTGTGTGTGTGTGTGTGCGCGACGCACGCTCTAGAATAGGCTCTTGGAAGTGTGTCTGGTTTTGCCTACACTTCACCCTGTATTTTTTTCTCTTTCCTGAGTGTGTTGGCATTTGTTTCCTTGTAGCGAGTCCTCATCATAAGTAGAACTGCATGTGAATAATCTTAGAGAGCCACCAAACCTGGGGGTGGCTTGAGGGACCTGGCAATGCAATGCTGAACTATTTACCACTGAATGACTTGGGGAGAAAAGGCTGGCGTTCCAGCATTATCTAACTCAATGTAATTTAATCATCGTATTTTCATAAAAACACTCAGCAACATAGGATCAGGTTTTTTTGTTTTTTTTTCAAATGATCTTTTTTTGAGCCAGGCATGATGGTGTATGCCTTTAATCCCAGAATTTGGGAGGCAGAGGTAGGAGAATGGCTGTGAGTTTAAGGCCAGCCTGAGACTACATAGTGAATTCCAGGTCAACCTGGGCTAGAGTGAGACCCTACCTTGACAAGTAAAAACAAAACAAATGTCCTTTTGGGGGGAAGAGGGTGAGTGTTGGGGATCTGGATCAAACCCTGGGTCTTATACATGTTAGATAAGCCCTCTATCACTGAGCTATATCCCCAGTCCTTGGGATAAAACAAAACAAAACAAAGTCTTAAATGAGTGAGGGAGAAAAGTGCTGCCAGTAGGCTGGGATGTTGCTCCGTGTCCAGTGCTTGCCTGGCATGCACACGGCCCTGGGTTCACTCTCCAGCACACACCTTCCCCCAACACACAGTGTAAGAAGTGTTCTGTCTTCAGCGGCTTCCTCTAAAAATATAGACTTTAAGAGCCTTCAGCACTGTAACATTTATTTGGATTTCACAGAGTGAAGCAGAAAGTAGCAAGGCTATAATTTACAATTTTAGGTCATTACACATTGAAAGCTCTCTACCTCTTTCCATTATTCCCTGCCCCCCCCACACACACACACAGCTTTTGTGTGCATGTGTGTGAGGCAGGGTCTCCCTATGTAGCCCTGGCTGGCTTAGAACTCACTAAGTAGGCCAGGCTGGCCTCAAACTTGTAGTGATCCTCTGCTTCTGCCTCCAAGTACCGGGACTATACACGTGCAGTACCATACCCTGCTTGACTTACCTCATTTTATTTTATTTCTTTCAGCTTTTGCCATACCTGGTATGGTTCGGTACCGACAGCACTGGGCATGCTAAGCAAGCCTTCTCCTCCCCACGCAGCTGCCTTGCAGCCCTTCTCCCAGGAGTCTTGTTTGCTTTCCCAAGTAAGCGGAGCTCACTCTGATATGTGCTCACAAATGCTGTGTGGTTCAAGAGTTAGATGTCAACATATCATATTATAAATGTCTCTAGACTATTGTTTCGGCCTTCATCTGAAACACTCATTTGACAAGCATTAAGAGAATACCCCCTTCATGCCAAGCAGACTTGTGAAATTCTTTGGTTGGATGGGAGTCCCGCAGTCTTAGAAGTCCTTGTTAGACACGCCTCTGAAGGCCCAGGCTTGCTCCCTCTGTAGACAATGATCAACAAAGCCCTGGGTATGTAAGAGCTGTGCTGCTGGGCTGGGCTTTGTGGCATGTGAACTAGTGAAAAGGACTGTTTTCCTTGCCTTTGGTGGAATTCAGATTTCCCCTGGAAGATGCTAATTTTCATTTTAGAAAGATTTAATAAGATAGTACGTTGGGGCTAGAAAGATGGCTTAGCAGTTAAGGCATTTGCCTGCAAAGCCTAAGGACCCAGGTTCAATTCTCCAGTATCCACATAAGCCAAATACACAAGGTGGTGCTTGTGTCTGCAGTGACTAGTGGCTCTGGTGTGATCATTCTCTCTCACTCTCTCTCTCTCTCTCTCTCTCTCAAATAAATTAATAAATTCATTAGCAAAATAAATAGCAGTTATTTTTTTGCTTTTTGGGGTGGTTAATTTTTGGTTTTGTTGTTGCTTTGCTTTCTTTGATGTGTGTGTGTGTGTGTGTGTGTGTGTGTGTGTGTGCACGTGCACGTACGCACGTGGTGTGTGCATATTTTCTAGTTACCTTCATGTTGTTGGGACAAAGAACCCGACCAGAAGCAGCTGATAGGAGGAAAGTTTTTATTTGGGTTTACAGTCTGGAGGGGAAGCTCCATGATGGCAGGGGAAGCATGGCATGAGCAGAGGCTGGGCATCACCTCTGCCACAGCAGAAGAGAGTGAGTTGACCTTTGGCACGGGGGAGCTGTCTATAACACCCTAAGCCCACCCCCAACAACACTCCTCCTCCAGCAAGGTTCCACCTCCCAAATTGCCAAGAGTTTATGGGAGACATTGATTCAAACCACCACAGTGCAGTTGTTACAGTGTGTGTACTGAACGTGCGTGTGGTGTGGCGTATGTATGTAAAGTGCACTCATGTGTGTGCAGTTGCATGTTCCTTGTGAAGATGCATGCGGAGGCCAAAGTAGGACATAGAGTGTCCTCCTCTTCCTCCCTTCCAGAATGTTTCCTGGAAACGGAGTCTTTCCTTGAACCTGGAGCTGCTGCTTTTGGTCAGATTGACCAGTAATTCTCCTGTCTCCACCCCTTTCAGGACCAGGGCTCAGGCATTCCCGGTGCCTCTCAGCCTTTTACTCTGGGACTAAGGATCGAACTCAGGCCCTTTCAGACTCTCTTGGGCCCTTACGGCAAGCTCTCTTATCTACTGAGCCATCTCCTCAACCCTTGCTATTGTTTTGAGAGACAACATCTCACTCTGTAGCTTAGGCAGACCTTAAATTCAGAGCAATGCTCTTGCTTCCCAAGTTCTGAGGATTGCAGGCGTGAGTGACCACACCCAGCTACAATGCTTCTTTCCAACTGGATAAATTTAAAACACTCAGAAAAAGCTTTAAAAAAATATTTCATACAAGATTCAAAAAAAGATTCTTCAAGTCTGGCCTAGATCATTTTCCTTGGAGGGTGAGCTGACTGCGCTGGTCTGTAACTCACGGACCGCGAGCATGTCCACTGTGAGGATCAGCAAGCCCTCCGTGGCCCTTCTGGTTTGCATCACAGTGTGGGTTTCTTTGCTGCCCCTGCTGCTGTGGCTGGCCCTCTCTGAGTGCTGACAGATTTCAGAGAAGGGTTATTTCCGAGGAGGGCTGGGCCAAAACGGTTACTATTTTCCTCTTCAAGTCTGAAACTGAGACATTCCCTGATTTCCTCACGACCATTTTCTTGAGGCAGCTTGGAAGCCTACTTTATATAACTGGCAGAAACAATGGAGACAGATGATAAGTGCATCCAGCTGCAGCGCGAAGCGAGACAGAGAGTCAAATCGGTATTTATCTACTGAGCCTGGGCATTGCCTGAGCCCTGGGTCAGGAATGAGAAGAGAAAGTGTAGTCCTCGCTCTGCTCTCCAGGAGAGGGATGGAGGTGACTTAGAGCTCTTGTCAAGGAACAGCAGGAGCTGGCACTGGCTTACTGGGCTCATCGTAAACTAGGTGTAGTCGACAGCCTCACGTTGCTTGGATGGACCTCCAGACCAGACACACTTTATGGGAGGAAGAAGGGATTTATTGAAGCTTTTAGCTAGAGGGGAAGTTCAATCATGGCAGAAGAACTGGCCCACTTTCACAGGTCCAGGCAGAGAGAAAAAAAATCACCACCAGCGTCACAAGCATGCACCCTTCAGGAATCCCTGGCGAAGCTCCAGCCCTGCGCATATGTTTAGGCTGGAATTCCAGATCCGTCCCCAGTAGCAAACACCTTAGGGCTGGACCCCAGGATCGGCCCAGTGACACTTCCTCCAGCCAGGCGGCTGGAGATCTAATTACAAGCTTTAATAAACTGAATGCACTGGGGGACATCCATGCAAACTATCATGCTAGGCAACGAGAACTTCTGGGTTTCAGTGACTGAAGCCAAGAGCTCAGTGCCAGCAGGAGGCAGTGCGACTGTCCCTGTCTCCTGGAGGTCCCAAGACTCTCCCCAGGCTTTTTCTGAGACTAGACTTGATGCGCTCTGTCTGCTGACCCACTGGCTCAGCTTGGGGCTGTGAGACTGCGTGTTGTAGCTGGACATCACTCCTCTCTTCTAGAAGAGTCTTGCCAGGCACATTTGTTTGTATATTTTTTTTATTTATTTATTTGTGTGTGTGTGCTCAAGTGTGTGTATGTGTGTGTGTGTTCGCTAAAAGCTCCTACTGCTACAAACAAACACCAGACACATGCACAACTTTGGGTCCAGATTTATGTGGGTGCTGGGGACTTGAACCCTGGATTAGCAGGCTTTGCAAGCAAGCACCCTTTGCAAGCTGAGCTATCTTCTCATACCCTTTTTGAAAAGTTGTGTTTATTTGTTTGAGAGAGAGAGAATGGGAAAGCATGGGCATGCTAGGGCCTCTTGCCACTGCAAAGAAACTCAGAGACATGTGCCCGCCAATTTGTGCTTCTGGCTTTACTTGGATGTTGGGGAAATGAACCAGGCTTTTCAAGCAAGCACCTTTAACTATGAGCCATCTCCTCAGACCCTGGTGGTGGTGGTTGTTTTGTTTTTGTTTTTTTTCGAGGAAGGTTCTCACTCTAGCCTACGTGGATCAGGAACTCACTCTGTAGCCCAAGCTGGCCTCACATTCATGGCAATCTTCCTACCTGAGCCCCCCAAAGCTTCCTACTTGAGCCCCTAGCTTAATCAAAGCTTAATGAAAAATGACTGAGTCTATGGGGCCAAACATTCAAACTACCACAGAGGGTCTACGTAACCCAGGCTGGCCTCGAACTCATTGTCTTCCTGCCTCTACGCCCCGAGTGCTGGGATTGCAAGCCACGGACACCACATCCATCCTGTTTAGGTTATGCTCTTAAATAGACACGAGCAAACTCCTCCCTTCCTCTTGTTCTTTCCTTGGTGTAGGTGTGGCTGAGATGACAAGAATTGAAGTCACTGCCTGACCTAGAGCGATGGAAGCTGCAGGTTGAGGATGTCAGAACAGCAGGGTAGAATTGGCCTGGGCCCTGACTCCCCAGAGCTGATGGGATTATTAGCCTAACCTGGACTGCACATGCTCACACTTGCACAGGCGACAACGCACTCCTATCCCATTTGAGCTGCTGCTACATCAGGCCTTTGGTGAAGAAGCCAGAACCTAACAAACCCGCCTCCTCTGCTTCTCTACAACGAAGACAGAAAGTGATCATCCTGTCACTTCTAAACTTCCCAGACTTCAGTGGAGCATCAAACAAGAGCTTTCAGTTCAAGTACTGAGCAACTTGCTTGTCCGCCTTTTGTCTTCTAGTCAGGAAAACTAAGGAGAGGGAATTGACAAGTACCTACTGGGCTCACCCTGGGGGCAGGGTAAGCTGGGGTGCCATTCTCAGTACAAGGTTCTCTACTTTATTGAACCCTGCTTATTCACTGAGACCAGTCCATGCTAGATGTATGTATGTGTTCTTTTAGAGATTAAATAATTAATTGCACATAAAAACCAAACAATGCATTAAACAGAACAGTGAGTGAAAAGAAAAATCTCAGAAGTTGGGAAGGAAACCAGTCTCTCTTTCTCTCTCTCTCTCTCTGCTCTATTAATAAGATCTATTGTGAGTGTAATGGCCAAGGCTAGCTGTGAGGTGACTTGTCCTCTCATACAGATCTTCCAAAGCCACTTGTCCTATTAAAGAGGATGACAGGCCCCAGAGAGAAGGGAGAGCCTTCCCATCAAGAGTATGTAAAGAGGTCACTTCTACACTCTCCAAGTCAGACAGAGTGGAGATGCTTCAGAAGATCGGCTTGGTAGGTGGGGAGGGTTTTAGATAAAAGAAAGGTAGGTATCTTAGTCAATGCTGGCCACTTTAACAGGTTACCATAGATTTAGGTGACTTATAAAACACAGTTCTAGAAGATATATATAATCATATATATATATATATTATATATATATAACCCCCCCTGCATGTTTCTCTTTGTATCCTCACAAGGTGAAAATGGAGCAAGCTCTCTCTCTCTCTCTCATACTAATTCCTATCACAAAGGTCTCAATCAAGCCGGGCGTGGTGGCGCACGCCTTTAATCCCAGCACTCGAGAGGCAGAGGTAGGAGGATCGCCGTGAGTTCAAGGCTACCCTGAGACTACATAGTGAATTCCAGGTCAGCCTGGACTAGAGTGAGACCCAATCTCGAAAAACCAAAAAAAAAAAAAAAAAAAAAAAAAAAGGTCTCAATCTAGGGTCTCTGATCACTTCCCAAAGGCCTTCACCCCAAATACTACACAAAGGATTAGATTTCAACCTGAACTTCGGAAGGACACAAGCATTCTGCCCATGGACAGAAATTACGTCTTTCTTATGTGCACAATGCAGACAGTTGATCTCACCAGCCCCAAAGTTCTGAACTGGTTCCAGCCTTAATTCAGAAGTCCAAAATGTCATTTAAATAGCATCTAAATTAGATATGGGGGAGACTCCACACACATCCTGAGTCCCTTCCACCCGTGAGCCTCTAAAACCCAGTCAGTTATATGCTTTCAAAGCAGAATGACGAGGCATTCTCTTTCCAGAAGGAGAAACAAGGAAGAAGGAAGAAGTGATGTCCCCGACAACTCCCAGCCCAGCAAGGTAAGAGCCACACACTCCTAAGTCTCGAGAACAACGCGGGCTCCATTCTCTTCTTGCTTCCTTTTTCCCTGCGGTAGCGGTCCTGCCTTCTGCGTCCACTGTCCTGGTGCCTCTCTCTTCCAGATGCACTGGGCCTACAGCCTGCCAGGCATGGGCTCTGCACCAATGTTCCAATGCGTAGGGGTCAAACCCCCACAACTTGAAGAATAGTGAATTTTCACCTCCAAATTACTCTGTTGTCCCATCTAGTAAAATCCATGAAATCTAATATCTTGTGTATGTGTGTGTGTGTGTGTGTGTGTGTGTCCATGTTTGTGAGTGCAGGCACACACATGACACAGCATGGTGTGGAGCTCACAGGACATTGTTCAGGAATCAGTCCTCACATTCTGCCTTATTTTAAAATATATTTAATTTGGGCTGGAGAGATGGCTTAGTGGTTAAGGTGCCTGCCCGCTAAGCCTAAGAACATCAGTTCCAATCTCCAGGTCCCACGTTTAGCCAGATGCAAAGTGATGCAAGGGCGCAATGCCGCACTTGACCACAAGGTGTCTGGATTTTGTTCACAGTGGCTGAGAGGCTGCTGGCGCGCCCAGTCTCTGTCTCCCTATCTCTCTGTCTCTCTCTCCAAAATAAAAATAAATATGAAAAATGTTAAAAATATATTTAATTCATTTATTTGTTTATTTGAGAGAGAGAGAGAGAGAAAGAGGATGGGTGCGCCAGGGCCTCTGAGCCACTGCAAACGAACTCCAGATGAATGGGCCACCTTGTGCATCTGGCTTATGTGGGTACTGGGGAATCAAACTTGGGCCCTTAGGCTTCACAGAAAGTGCTTTAACCACTAAGTCATCTCTCCAACCCTTCTGCCTCATTTTTGAGACAAGCTGTCCTACTCTTCACCATTCTGCTCACCAGCCCTACTGTCCCACAGCTTTTGCAGATTCTCCTGTCTCTCTTGTCTCCATGTCATCTTATCATAGATGTGACACATGATACAGTGTCCAACGTTACGTGAGTTCTAGGGGTCCACACTCAGGTACTCATGCTTGTTTGACAAGCAGTTTATCTACTGAGCCTTCTCCCCAGCCTCTTGTTTTGTTTTTGTTTTTGTTTTTTTATTTTTTGTTGTTGTTTTTCGAGGTAGGGTCTCACTTTGGCCCAGGCTGATTTGGAATTCACTATGTAGTCTCAGGCTGGCCTCGAACTCACAGCAATCCTCAACCTCTGCCTCCTGAGTGCTGGGTTTAAAGGCGTGTGTCACCACACCCAGCTTTCTTTCTCTTTTTGAGACCACTGTCACAAATACAGCCTGGCCGGCCTCCAACTCCCCATGATCCTCTTGCCTCTGCCTCCTATGTTGTGAGATTACATGCATGTGCTACTATGTCTGACTTGAGACAGAGCTGGCTATGTAGACAAGGATGACTTCAAAGTCATCATCCTTCTGCCTCAGCCCTCTGAACGTTAGGACTACTGTAGATACAACCATGCCTGTTATGACCAACTGTCTTTACTCCTCCCCTCTCCCTCCTCTTCTCTTCAGGATAGCAACATTCTGTCCAGGACGACAACGGGTACAGTTCGCACCACACCAGTCTCCTTGTTAACGAGTGCTTGGCCACATGGTGAGTGGCCTCTTCCCAACACACGTTCTCCGTCTTCACAGTGGGGGAAGAAGAAAATTTTCTAAATATTTTAAAGTTCTAGTCCCTTATTTCTACTTTCTCACATTTTCACTATCAGTAGTTAGGAAGACCCAAGCCACTTTTCAACACTCATCTTAGAAACCTACTCAGCAGAGTTGCAGAGATGCTTAGCAGTTAAATGTGCTTGCTTACAAAGCCTGATGGCCCAGGTTCAATTCCCCAGACCCTATGTAAAGCCAGATGCACAAAGTGATGCATGTGTCTGGAGTTCACTTTCAGAGGCAAGATGCTCTGGTGCTCTCTCTCTCTTTCTCTCTCTCTCTGCATGCAAATAAATAAAAATATCTTTATATTTAAAATTTAAGCAGAGAAAGATAGAGAGAAGAGAGACAAACAGAGAGAATGGGTACACCGGGGCCTCTAGCCGCTCGCTGCAAAGGAACTCCAGACACATGCGCCTCTTTGTGCATCTGGCTTTATGTGGGTACTGAGGAATTGAACCTGGGTCATTAGGCTTTGCAGGCAAGAGCCTTAACCACTGAGTCACCTCTTGAGCCCATGATTTTTTTTTAATTTTGCAAAAAGAGAAATCTACTTAGCTAAATATCCAGCGTCACTGCTCACAGTTCTACCTCCCATCAAACACCAGAACATGAACACAACCCAGCCAGGAAGTGTGGTCAGTACAAATCTCCTCATCACTGTCCAGGAAACAGCACGTTCCTCATTTCTGAACAGAATGGGGTGTAACATCCACATTTTCCCCATTCGCACCTTAAACAAAAGCAACTGTTAGGCTTGTGCAACAAGGAGACTGAAGGCTCTGGCTGCTCTGTTCCTGGTGGGATGGGCCTCACTAGAAGGGCATTTGCTATATAATAGCTTCCAGAATACCAAGGCTTGGGGCGATGAGTACTGTGGGTCATTGTCACTGCTGTTCCCTCTAACATCTATAGAGATGACAGATTCCCTAAGAAGACAGATGCTTTGCAGCTTTCTTCTTTCCTCTCCAGCATTCCACCAGAATTGACTGAAACCCCTTTCTTGACAGTCCCAGCTTCTCAGCATCCCCCCAGCTTCCACTCCTTACCTAATTCCAAAGCTGCTGCAGCATTGGGAGATGCTTGTCCAGAGCATTCCTGCTCTCTGCACTAATCTCTGTCTTAGCACAGGCAGCAATAACAAAACACCTCACAGGCTGGAAAGCTTACACAATACACATTTCTTTCTCTTCCTTCTGGAGGCCAGGAGCCCAGCAAACCCAGTAACTGCTCAGGATTTGTCTTCTGTTTGCAGACTTCCAACTTATTATGTTCTCGCATGGCATAACAAGAGCAAGCTAAGGTCGCTCCTGGATATATCTAGTAGAAGGAATCAAAGTCACACAGTAACGGTGCCTGCACACCCACATTTATTACTGCACTGTACAAATAACAAAACGATATGGAATCAGGGATGGAGAGATGGCTTAACGGCTAAAGTGCTTGCCTGAAAAGTCTAAAGACCCAGGTTCGATTCCCCAGTACCCAAATAAGCCAGATGCACATGATGGCACATACATCTGGAGTTCATTTGCAGCGGCTAGACATCCTGGAGTGCCCATTCTCTCTCTCTCTCTAATAAAATCGTTAAAACAGGATTTGGAATCAGCAGGTGAATAGTGAAGCAAGTATGGCATATATACCCAATGGAGGGGTTTTGTTCTTTGTTTTTGAGGTAAGGTCTCAATCTATCCCAGGCTAATAGGGAATTCACTATGTAGTCTCAGGATGGCCTCGAACTCATAGTGATCCTTCTACCTCTGCCTCCCAAGTGCTGGGATTAAAGGTGTGCGCCACCATACCCGGCTCCACAATGGAGTTTTATTCATAAAGAAGAACAAAATTAAGTCATTTATAGGAAAAATGATTCAGAAAGACAAACATGGTATGTTTTCTGTCATACACACACCCTAGATTTAACAACAACCAAAAAGACATGAAAGTAAAAGGGAGGCTTTGGGAAGAGGAAGGGGACCCTTGGAATGTGAATGTGATCAAAGTTCATGATCTATGCATATGAAAATGGCATCATGAAACCCATTGCATAAGTATGCATGTATGTATGTATGCATGTGTGTGTATATATTCCTGCTTAGTGCAAGCACAAGATGGCAGCTGGATAACTTACCATTCTCACAACTGATAATTCTGTGTTTGAACCAAATCAGCCTGATTCTACAAAGCATCCTGGGAGGATTGTCAGTAGGTTCACCAATATTATACCCTACTTGTTTATGTTCTTATTTTTCTATTTTATACTTATTTTTTTTTTATTAGAGTCAGACAGAGAGGGAGAGAGACCAAAAGAGAATGGGCGCACCAGGGCTTCCAGCCGCTGCAAACGCACTCCAGACACATGTGCCACCTTATGCATCTGGCTTACGTGGAACCTGGAGAATCTAACCTGAGTTCTTAGGCTGCGCAGACATGCGCCTTAACCGCTAAGCCATCTCTCCAGCTCCTAGTTTTCTATTTTAATATGGTGACCACAAGTGAAAGTCTTTCAGTGGAAGAGTCACACAGGCTAGTATGAAAAAGAGACTGAAACATGATGCTTTAGGTTCTAAGATAGAGATTAAAAGCTCAAAGTTTGGCTGGAGAAATGGCTTAGTGGATAAGGCACTTGCCTGCAAAGCCTAAGGACCCATGTTTGACTCTCCAGGTCCCATGTAAGCCAGACACATAAAGTGACACAAGCGCACAAGATTGCACATACACACAAGGTGGCACACATGTCTGGAGTTTGAGTGCAGTGGCTAGAGGCTTGAGCGTGCCAATTCTCTCTCTCTCTCTCATGCTCTTATTCTTGCTCTTTCACATAAAAAAAGAAAGGCCAGTCTGTTGAGCTTGCCGCCCCCCCCCAAAAAAAAAGCTCAAAGCCATTGGAATCCAGCCATGGTTATTTAAGCACAGTAGGTGGGTGTAGGGACAGGGAAGGCTTTCTGGAGATGACAGATGAGGTGAGGTCAGTGAGCCAGAAGCTCACTGGAAAAACGCCTCTGGACACAGACAGTTTTTTCACTGACCAAAAACATATCATTGTCTAGAACCCAGAATAGGAACGTGGAATGTGCAGGGTTGAAGGCGTGCTGTTTTCTAGGCTGGCTGCCAACAGGACAGTCAGGTGAAGAGAATTTTCTAGAGTTGGGCACAGTGGCATACCCCGTGATCCCAGGTACTCAGATGGCTCAGGCAAGAGGATTGCAGTGAGTTTGTGGCCAGCCTGGGTTACATAGCAAGACCTTGTCTCAAAGAAATAAACAAAACAGAACAAAAAATTACAAAAATTGATCCAGGCATAATGAGGCATACCTTTAATCCCAGCGCTCAGGAAGCAGAGGTAGGAGGATCACTGTGAGTTCGTGTCTAGCCTGGGGCTACAGAGTGAGTACCAGGCCACCAGCCTGGGCTAAAAGTGAGACCCTACTTTGAAAAGACTGTATATATGCATAGAAATAGAGTGCACTTTATAAACTCCAAGACTGAGCTGGGGACATAGCTTGGCTGGTAGAGTGCTTGCCGAGCATGTGCAAAGCCCTGGATCCCATCCCTCGTACTGCACAAAATTGGATGTGGTGGTACACAGCTGTAATTCCAGCAGTCGGGAAGTTCAAAAGCTCAAGGGCATATTTGGCTACATGAGAGCCTATCTAAATAAATAAATAAACAAATGCATCCTCTCACATTCGTAAATCACCTCAAGTAGGTGGTGGTTACTCTCTTATTGCTGGGACAAAACTCCCAACCAGAAGCAGCTTATGGGAGGAAAGGGTTTATTTGGGGTTAAAGTTCCAAGGGGTGCTTCATCATGGCAGAGCAGATGACTGGGTCTCACATCTTGTCATGACCACAGGAAGGGAAGTAGCCTCAAGGTCAGCTAGCTCTGAACACCCAGGGGGCTGGAGTAATAAACTTCAGGGTTCCTGTGGGTGCTCCCCCTCACGTAACACACCTCTTCCAGCAAGGCTCCACCTCCCAAGGGCCCCACAACTTTGCCAAATCGCTACCAGCTGAGGAGCAAGGATTCAAAACACATGAGGCCGTGGGGGACATTTCACATTCAAACCACCGCAAACTAATAAAACCCGGATAGGGTAAGGCATGGCTTTCAAGGTATGGACTTGGTCTTGCTTGCTACTTTCTCCTCAGAGTCCAGGACAGAAGCTAAGCACAGAAGGCACTTCACAGTGATTGAATGAGTGAACAGGTTGGATGAAAAGATTGTGTGTTTTAAGAATACTGTTTGCTGACCTTTGTACATCCTTTGTGGGTTGATGCTGATAGCAGCAGTATTTTGGGCTCACATCTGAAAGAGCCAACAAGTTTTTATGTTATATATTAACCAGTCGTCTGGGTAGTTATATAAATGACATAGCATTCTTCGAGAGGTCACAATGAAACTTTAACTCAAAACAGGAAGTGGGAAAAATTAATATGTGCTCATTAGCTTTCCATCACTATGGTAACACATCTGACAAAATCAGTTTACACAGAGGAAAGATTTTTTTTTTTGCCTGTGTGCAGGTGTGCATGCATGCGTGTGTGTATAGAGTAGGTATGTGGTTGTGGTGGTTTGAATATATGGCCCCATAAACTCAGGCATTTTTCAAAACAGTATATTTATTTGCAAGGGGAAGAGAGAGAGAGAGAGAGAGAGAGAGAAAGAGAGAGAGAGAGGGACCTCTAGACACTGCAAACGAACTCCAGATACATGCACTACTTTTGGCATCTGGCTTTATGGGGAATCAAACCCGGGTCATTAGGTGTTGCAGGCAAGTACCTTAACTGCTGCTTTCTCTCCAGGACCCTCAGGCATTTTTTATAAAGACTGAGCTTGCAACTTGAGTCTCCTTGGGAAAAGGAGGTGAGGGTGGATCTTGCAGTCCAGCCCCGGTGTGTGTTTTGAGCCTGTCTGAGCTCTGGCTGCTGGTCTTGCTGCTGCTGGCAATTGTCTCTCTCCTGTCGAAGCTGAAGCGAACCAGCTTCCTCCACCACTGATGGCTTTTCCTCTGTAAGCCTGAAATAAACCCTTTCTGCCCATAAGCTGCTTCTGGTCAGATGTTTGTCCCAGCAATGAAAAGGTAACTGCAATAATGGTGTAATGTAAGTGAGATGTGCGGTGTATGCATATGTGTGTGAGCACCCCATGAGTATGGGTGCCGAGGCCAGGGAAGAACATCAGGGGTGTCCTTCTTTTATGGGTTATTGAGACATGGTCTCTCCCTCAACCCAGAACTGTTGTCCAGCAGTGAGCCCCAGCGATTCCCATAGAATAGGGTGACAGACATTCACAGTCACACCCAACATGGGTTCTGCGATGCTGAACTTGGTGATCATTGGCCTGAGAGACACAAGCAATCTTTTTTTTTTTTTTTTTTTTGAGAGAGAGAGAGATACAGAAATAGGCAGGTAGAGAGAGAGAGAATGGGTGCACCAGGGCCTCCAGCCACTGCAAATGAACTCCAGATGCATGCACCCCTTGTGCATCTGGCTTACGTGGGTCCTGGAGAATCGAGCCTCGAACCGGGGTCCTTAGCCTTCATAGGCAAGCATTTAACCGCTAAGCCATCTCAAGCAATCTTTTAAGTGCTGAGTTATCTCCCCAGCCCAGAAGATTTGTCTTAGGGTATGGTTTCAGAGGTTTAAATCCATGGTCAGTTGGTCTATTGCTTTTGAGCTTCTGGCTGGCCAGGACAGGGAGTATATGGTGGGGCCAAAGCTGCTCACTTCATGGTGGCCAGGAAGGGAAAGAGAGAGAGACAGAGAGAGAGAGAATGAAGTCCAAACATCCCCAGTGACCTGACTTCCTTCCACTGGGCTTTGCCTCCCAAAAGTTCCACCATTTCCTGAAGCACCATGGGTGAGTGACTCAGTCTTTAATACAGCACCTCTGGGAGATGCTGCACACCCAAACAATAGTTTTGCTTGTCACACAACTCAGCCAGGAGCCAGTAAGAAACAGACACAAAACACAACCTTTGTGGATGGTTTGAGAGGTCATGTGAATATGGAAATGACAATGTCTAAGAGAGGAGTTACCCAGGTCGATCACGTGACAATGGCCAGCATTGGTGAGACTTGTGCATACCAAGGGAAGAGCACACAAGTACAGGCAATGTGAGATAACTGAGGGTGCATTTTTAGAAAGCAAGTACAATTTCACCTTGAAAACCGGTGCTCAGAAATCATGATATCCTGGGCTCGAAAGATGGCACTTGCCTGAAAAGCCAAAGGACCTCAGTTCGATTCCCCAGAACCCACGTAAGCCAGATGTACAAGGTGGCACATGCATCTGGAGTTCATTTGCACTGACAGGAGGCCCTGGTGCACCCATTTCTCTCTCTCTCTCTCTCAAATAAAAAAATAGTTAAAAAAAGAAATAATGATATCTTTTAAATCTCACACAGGCTTATGAGGTAAGAACCCTCATTTTACAAATGAGATAGCTGAAGTTTACAAAGGTCAGGTAAATAATCTGTTAAGATCCCACAGCTAGATATCTTCAAACTTTGGCAGATTCTAGGCTGCTCCTCTCTGTCCTATAATTCCTACTTTAGTTAAAAACTTTTATTAGGAATTTGGGCTGAAGCTGGGCGTGGTGGCACACGCCTTTAATCCCAGCACTTGGGAGGCAGAGGTAGGAGGATTGCTGAGAGTTCAAGGCCACCCTGAGACTACATAGTGAATTCCAGGTCAGCCTGGGCTAGAGTGAGACCCTACCTTGAAAAACCAAAAAAAAAAAAAAAAAAAAAGAATCTGGGCTGGAGAGATGGCTTAGCAGTTAAGGCACTTGCCTACAAAGCCAAAGGACCCAGGTTTGACTCTCCAGGACCCATGTAAGCCAGTTGCACAAAGGGGCACAAGTATCTGGAGTTCATTTGCAGTGGCTGGACGCCCTGGTGCACCCATTCTCTTTCTCTCTACCTGCCTATTTCTGTCTCTCTCTCTGTCTCAAATAAATAAATAAAAATTTATAAAATTTAAAAAAAGAATCATACCCGAGGCTGGAGAGATGGCTTAGTGGTTAAAGTGCTTGCCTGCGAAGCCTAAGGACCCATGTTCAACTCTCCAGATCCCACGTAAGCCAAACACACAAAGGTGAGGCAAGCGCAAGGCCACACATGCCCACTAGGTGGTGTAAGCATCTGGAGTTCCATTGCAGTGGCTGAGGCTCTGGCACACCAATTCTTTCTCTCTCTCTCTCTCTCTCTAAAATAAAACTAAAAAAAATTTTTAAAAAGAATCTTATCCCGAAAACATGAGACAAGGAAAAATCAATCATTTGAATGGATGAAACATTGTGTTTTTCCTAAAATAATCAAATTTAATAGCTCGTATCTCTCTCCTTCCCTCTTTCTACCACTCCCTCCCTACGTTGCCTAGGCTGGTCTTGCTTGAATCCACGGGATCGAGTGATGGCCCTGCTCATTGGCCTAAGTAGTTAGGACTAGAGACCCAGCTAGTAGCTTTGTTTCTTAAAGACTGCGTAGTTTACTAGCAATAAAAATTTATTTCTGCTGGGGATGCAGCTCAGTGGTAAAGTGCTTGCCTAGCATGCACGGAGCCCCGCACTGCATAACATCAGCAGTGACAGTGGACACCTAAAGTCCCAGCACTCTGGAGACACAGCAGGAGGATCAGATGTTCAGGGTCCTCTCCAGCTCCATAGTGAATTCTAGGCCAGCCTGGGAT
The DNA here is from genome assembly GCA_036365145.1 of Orientallactaga sibirica. Lineage (NCBI taxonomy): Eukaryota > Metazoa > Chordata > Mammalia > Rodentia > Dipodidae > Orientallactaga > Orientallactaga sibirica. Next base: position 7,494,700 of record JAEOAD010000027.1, read on the forward strand.
GTAGAAGACCCTGTCTCAAAATATATGTATTTCTCATGGTTTTGGAAGCTAGAGATCCAAGATCTAAGCAGCCATGGGTTCAGTGACTGTAGAGGGTGGTATGTGTTCTGGGATGAAGGCTTGTTGCTATGTTCTCACAAGCAGGGGACAGAAAACAAGACACCAGTTGCTATGGGAAGCCTCTTTTATTATGACCTTAATCTCAGTTACAAGGGAGGGGCCCTAATCGCCTCCTAAAAGTGCCACCTTTTAACACTGCTACACTGGAGAATAAATTTCAGCCTGAATTTTTAGGAAACACATTCAGACCATAGCACTCCTGGTGAGACACATCAAAACCATGCGACTTAAAGGCAAATTTTAACAGCTGAATTTTTTTTTTTTTTTTTTTTTTTGGCATTTGGCATAATGCCTATAAATCACACCCATGGCCTCTCCTAGTACTGAAAATTAAAGGTTAAAAGTATGCAAATCACTTTGCAAAGCAATTTCCTTGAAAAGTTTTTTTTGGGGGAAAAAATTTAGGTGAGGCCAAAAAGAATTTTTTTTTTTTAATCCATGACCCCAATCCAAACTATTTAAAATGCAAAGTTGGAGAAAGAAATGGAAACTCATGTGGTAGCCAACTCTGAACACACAAAAGGGAGGGGATGAATTCTTTCCTTTTATGCTGACCACATTCCTCCCTTAAAACATAAGCCCTCAGTTGAATAAGTATTATAATATAAAAGCTGCCTTTTAAAACTCCTGAATAGATGGACAATGGGCACATCTACTTTTTACCCCCACTACTAGGGATGGAGCCAAGGGCTGTCCTTCACATTAGGGAAGTACTCTACCACCAAACCAGCCTTCTCTACCCCCCCAAGTGCCAGGATTACAGGTGCATGGCACCATGGCTGGTTTTAAGTGGCCCTGGAGGTCAAACTCAGGCTTCATGCATGCCAGGCATGCTTCTACCACAAAGTACAGCTCCTAAACCCTCAATTAATTATTCTAACAAGATAAATATTTATGAAGGGATTGCTGTGTATGAAGTGTGTGGGCTACAACGTTGACAGAAGGGTTCCTGCCCTCATGGAGTTTATAATCTAATAGGAAGGAAACAAAACCTTCAGTTAATCAAATCTTTTGTTTGGGGTTTTAAAACCATTAAGCTAATGTGTGCTTTCCAAGCATCTTTATGACCAAAAGGTAAACACATCTGTGCACATGCGCATGCGTGAGTGTGCATGCTGGGGACTGAACCAGACCTAATTTAAGAAATAGGAGCTGAGCATCTGTGGACAGAATCTGGAGTTTCTTGTTTGTCCTCACGGTGCTGCAGGAATTGCGTTTCAATGCGGAGCTCTGGCCTTCACATTTCAGAGTAAACAAGTTTACAAAGGAGCCAAGCCATTAGTATTCTGATATCATCTTACATCAAACTATCCAAGGTTTTTGATAAGCCGTAAAAAAAAAAAAACCTGGAATGTGAACCACTTTTTTAGTTCAAAAAGTTTGCTTAGCTGGAATTCTTGAGGTAGCGTTACCCCTTACAAACAAACTTTGAAGCTACTTCCTTATCAAAATCAAGAACATAAATGATTATAAAGAAGCTGAAACAGAGCAACTTTTGATAGAGGTGAAAGGCAGCAGTCCCAGAAGCCTCCCGATCTTTTATCTTTTTTGAGACTCAATGAAAGCAGTGAAAACCTCTTTCAAAAATAGTATATGTGAGCTGGGCGTGGTGGCGCACGCCTTTAATCCCAGCACTCGGGAGGCAGAGGTAGGAGGATCGCTGAGAGTTCGAGGCCACCCTGAGACTACATAGTTAATTCCAGGTCAGCCTGGACCAGAGTGAGTTGGCAAAACCAAAAAAAAAAAAAAAAAAAAAAAAAAAAATAGTATATGTGAGCCGGGCATGGTGGTACATGCGTTTAATCCCAGCACTTGGTTGGCAGAGGTGGGAGAATTGCCATGAGTTCGAGGCCACCCTAAGTACACAGAGTGAATTTCAAGTCAGCCTGGACTAGAGTGAGACCCTACCTCAAAAAATCAAAAAAAAAAAAAAAGTAATAATAATAATAAAATAAAAATAAATAAATAAATAAATAACATATGTGACAACTCACATACAAAATCACTGCGTGGAAGTATTAGGCAGGCTTTAAGTCCAGACCAGAGAGCTCGAAGAGGGTGTTACCCCTCTTACTCAGCCTCTCCAGCCAGCTAAATCAGGAGACAGCGCCCAAGCACTGGTTCTGTTGCTCTCCCGAGCCTGGACAGTTGGCAAGGGCTTTGATCTTGAAGGACAATATATAAAATTAATGGGGAAGTACCAATTGCTTCAAGAAGAAATAAGGCAAGATAAAAGTAGAAATGAGGAGGGGAGAGGAGAGGAGAGTGAAGGCGTATATAAGAGACAAAGAGACAGGGCCACAGTAAATCTGCCTTCAGTGCCCACTGGTCCCTGACTCCCTGGACACTCCCACCAGCACTCCTGGCTCCTCCCTTCAGTGTCCCCGGATTTTCCCCTCTGCTGCCCTCAGGCCAGCTGTCCTCATCAGCATGACCCTTGTCTTCTTCCTTTCACATGCTGCCTCCATTTCTCCACCAACTCGTCCCTTCTTTCCTTGACCAATATTTTTATATTTTTTTTGGTTTTTCGAGGTAGGGGTTCCCTCTAGTCCAGGCTGACCTGGAATTCACTCTGTATTCTCAGGGTGGCCTCGAACTCACGGCGATCCTCCTACCTCTGCCTCCCGAGTGCTGGGATTAAAGGCGTGCACCACCATGCCCGGCCAATAATTTGTTTTTGCTTTGTTTGCTTGTTTGTTTTGAACACAGGGTCTCATGTAGCCCGAGGTGGCCTCAGTAGTCAAGAATGACTTTGAGGTCTCCATTCTCCTGCTTCCACCTCCCAAGTTTTGGGAACGTGCTGGGATTACAGGCATGAGCTACCATATCCAGTTTATGGAGAGTGCTGGACTTCCTGGGTGCTGGGTGAGCAGCCTGCCAATGGAGCTACTGACTCCCCGAACCCCTCCTTTTCTGTTTTCTTTGCACAACCTAAAATTCTCCTAAATTCTGGTTCTTGTCTCACTACAGTGGGACCTTAAACAAGTAACTATCTTCTCTGAGCCTTGGTTCCTTACATCTGAAAAAAAAAAAAAAAAGAGTTGTTGGGGAGAGGGGAGGGAAATATCATGTTTATTGTCTGTAAGTAGAGAAGTTGTCAATAATAAAAAAAAGGAAAGAACAGTTAAAGTTAAGTTAGGGGGAAAAAAAATGAAAAGTTTTCTTAAAGCTGTTGTTTTGAGAATTAAATGGAATAAGATTCAAACAATGCCCAAGAAAGCAAACATTTGTTATAGTCTTCATTGAGTGAGCATTTATTGACTATCCACTTTCTGCCAATATGAGGTCCTGAGGAATGAAGCAACGAACAGACCAGTTTTCCACCTTAAGCCTGTTCACGATTGAGGAAGAAAGTAAACCCATCAATTAAGCATTCACAAAGCAGAAAGGACCCGTAGGCATCAAATGGAGGCCTGTGACAGGAGGAAAAGGTGACCGAGCTGGAGCCTGAAGGATAAATGCCAACGAACGGAAGCAGAGAAAACCACGTTTGAGGTGGACGGTGGCAGGAAACACCATGGGCGAGTCAGGCTGTTTCTGCAAGGGAACCACAGGGTTGGAGGTGACATTAGCCAGGACTGGGAGGGGCTTCCCGCCAGGTCATTCTGTGGAGTAATAATGTCACCATAGCCAGTTACTGAGCAGTGACCCTGTGTAACAGGCTACACAATGCTACTTAATGAGACGTTTTTCATGCGTGACATTTAAATCCTCATTACAGCAATCCTGAGATCTGAGGAGTTTGGGTTTTACCTAGTGGACAATGAAAGGCCACTACATTTTTTTAAAATTGTGTGTATGTTCATGTGTGTGTGAGAGTGTGGGCACACATGCAACGGAGGACATGTGGGCATCTGAGAACAGCTCTCCAACAGGCCTTTCACATTCTACCTCACTTGAAGCAGAGTCGTTTCTATCTCACTCTGCTGTTCTTTGCTTTGAGCTGCTAGGGGATTCTGCTTCTGCCTCCCATCTCATTGTCAAAGTGCTGGGACTCTACACACCCACCATGGATAAGCATGCTTGATATGCAGTTGTAGTAACCTTCTCCCAGCTGGGACAAAACAATCAGAAGCAGTTTATGGAAGGAAAGGGATTATCTCGGCTTATCGTTTTGAATGGAAGCTTCATGGTGGTGGGAAGCAAGGCAGAGCAAACAGCAGGGCATCACATCTTGTCACACCAGCTGGGAGGAAGCAGCAAGGTGAGCCAGCTAGTGGACAGCCAGTAGGGCTGGGCTAATAAACCTCAACTCTGCCCACCCCAGTGACACACCTTCTTCTGCAAGGCTTGACCTCTGGGGACTGAGTAGGAGGTTTAATCACAAACGCATGAGGCTATGGGGGACATTTTACATTCAAACCACACCTATGAAGGAAGACTAGTAATAAGAAGGAATGGACTAATAATACATGCTACACCATGAGTGAATTTCAAGGTAAGTTTTCTGAGTGACAGAAGCCAAAATAAAAAGCACACAATAGAGCTGAGGGCATGGCTAAGCAGTTAAAGGCTTGTGAAGCCTGCCAGCGCAGGTTTGATTCCCCAGTACCCATGTGAAGCCAGATACACAAAGTGGTGCATGCATCTGGAGTTCATTTGCAGTGATGAGAGGCCCTGGTGTGTCCATTCTCTCTGCCCCCCTGCAAATAAATAAGTTATATTTAAAAAATGAAAATATAAAAAGCATACACTGTGTGATTCTGTTTATTTAAAATTCTAGGATATATAAACTAATTTATGGTGACATAAAGCATATCAGTGCTTGCCTGATGGGGTGACAAGGCTCAGAGAGAAGGAGTTATAAGAGGAAACCTTGGGGGTGATGGCCACATCATCTCTGGTTGTGATGATGGGTGTTATGGGGGGGTGTGTGTGTGTGCATGTGTGTGAGTGTGTGTGTGTTAACTTATGTACTTTTTGTGTAGCTTATGGTATGTCAATGTAGCAGTTACCTTCTCATCGTTGAGACAAAAAAAAACCTGATCAGAAGCAACTCAAGAGAGGAAAAGGGTTTATTTCTGCTTGTAGTTTCAAGGGAAAGTTGGGTCATGGTGAGAAAGCATGGCACAGCAGATAGCAGGGTATCACATCTTGTCATATCAGCCGGGAGGAAGCAGCAAGAATGAGGAGAACTATGACCATCCAGCAAGACTGGACTGACAAACCTCAAGGCCTGCCCACAGCTACACACCTCCTCCAGCAAGGTTCCACCTCCCAAAGGCTCCACCAGCTGGGGATCAATTATGAAGCTTAATCACAAGCACCTGAGTCTATGGGGGAACTCCATTCCAACCACCACAATCAACTATACCTTCAATAAAGCTATTACAATTATATCCAATTCTAAGTCTTTCACATTTCCTTCTCTGTTTTGTTCTTGTTTTTCTGAGGTAGGGTTTTGCTCTAGCCCATGCTGACCTGGAATTCACTATGTAGTCTCAAGCTGGCTTTGAACTCATAGCAATCTTTCTACCTCTGCCTCTCAAGTGCTGGAATTAAAGGCATGTGCCACCATACCTGGCTTTCACGTTTTATTGGTTTTTTTTTTAAATGTATTTTATTTGAGAGAGAGAGAGAGAAAATGGGCATGCCAGGACCTCCAGCTACTATAGAGGATCTCCATACATATGTACCACCTTGTGCATCTGTTTTATGCGGGTACTGGGGTTAATTGCTAAGCCATCTCTCCAACCCACATTTGATTCTTGAATATAGCGTTACTTCTTTCCAGGCAGTGAGTTAGGTTAGGAGAAATCCAAGCCTCCAGTATCCAAAAGGACCAACAGTATCTTAAACGGTGTGTTTCAGTGCTGATGTCAGACAGAATGTCGGGTACTTTGAGGAGGATAATAGTTGATCAAATACAGCAAACATTAATGTTAATTTTGAAGCTCAGAAGGAGACAGCACCATTCAGTAAAGCCCCCCTGCCCTGTGACGGCTGCCACTCTCCATCTGCAGTACATTTCCACATCCAGAGGAAAACTCTGCAGTCTTCAATAAACAAATAACTCCTGGGATGGAGAGATTGGCTCAGTGATTAAAAGTGCTTGCCTGAAGGCTGGAGTTCAGATCCCCAGAACCAATGTAAAGCTGGGCACAGAAATGCATGCATCTGCAATCCCTACACACCCGTAAATAAGATAGGAGGCAGAGCCAGAAGAATCCTGGAGGCTCATGGGCCAGCTAGCCTGGTGTAAGCAGTGGTAAAGAGTGGCTCTGTTGTCAACAAGGTGGAAGGTTTTCCTCTGACCTTCACACATGGTTCATGTAGTGGTTGGAATCAGATGTCAACCATTAACTCCTGTGTTTTGAATGCTCGGTCCCCGCCCCCCCAGTGGCCATTTGGGAGGTGGAGCTTGCTGGAGAAGGTGTGATTTTGGGGGTGGGCTTAGGGGTGTTATAGCCAGCTCCCTCTTGCCAGAAATGGGCTCACTCTCTTGTGGCTGTTTTCTACCTGCTGTGGCAGAGGTGATATCCAGCCTCTGCTCCCCTGCCATCATGGAGCTTCCCCTTCATACTGAAGTGGACATAAAACCTTTCCTCCCTCCAGCTGCTTTTTGCTGGGTGGTTTTGTCCCAGCAATGCAAAACTAACTACAGCATGCTGTGATACATGTGTGCCCATACACACACATACATGTTAAAAATAATGCCATTAAACAATAAAATGCCAGGGCTGGAGAGATGGCTTAGCAGTTAAGGTGCTTCCTTGTGAAGCCTAAGGACCCATGTTCAATTCCCTAGTACCCACATAAGCCAGATGCACAAGGTGGCCCATGCATCTGGAGTTTGTTTGCAGTGGCCAGAGGCCCTGGTGTGCCCATTCTCTCTCTCTTTTTCTCTCTCAAATACATAAATAAAATATTAAAAAACAATAAAATGCTTATTTTTCAGGACAAAACTGAATGGAATTCTTAAGCATTCTAAAAGGTGTGACTTTATGTTTGAGTGTGCAGTTGAGTGGAGGCCAGAGGACAACCTCTGTATCACTCTTCTCGAGAGCCCAGGGACACACTTGTCTCTGCCGTTAGTGCTGGCAGTTCTTACGTGATTTCTTGGGATTGGACAAGTATGACTGGGCTATCTCCCCAGGCCCCAAGGAATGACTTTTAAGGACGCTGAAATAATTTTAACCACAATTTCCATCATCATGTGGCAGAACAGTAGCAGTGAGGCTCGGGTGAATGCTGGAGAAGCCCACAGGCTGCAAACTGTGATTTCTACTTCAAAGCGAGCCACCTGGTCTCACATGAATTGATTGTGAAGAAAAGTAGGCGAGGTCTTGTGGATGACACATAGCTGTCACATGACTGGAAAAACAGCCTAAACTGCTTGTACCATAATATTGGGTCAATTGTGTCATCTTTGTGTGGGAAGAATGCCCTAATTAAACGTACTTACCTCCAAACTCAATTAGAAAATCGTTTGTCATTTCACTTTTCTTTTGCTCAATCCTGCTAGCTCTACCTCCCAAAGTCACTGGAGAATTCTTGCAGATAGTAGCGTTTTGTATACACGCTCTCCTTTTTTTTTTTTTTTCCTGGCCTCAGACTTACGGCAATCCTCCTGCCTCCATCTCCCCAGTGATGGGATTTCAGGTGTGAGCCACAATGCCTGACCTGCATTTCCTTTTCCAGCCGCCTGATTTCTATTCCAGGGTTGGTCACCTATGGTGAGCTATTTGGGCTCCTCTTTTCAAGCAGCTGGCTCTGCGGCCTCTTGTGGTACATCAGCTTGTGTTTCAAGTCACCTTAGGGCTCTGAGGACTAAAATCTGTCCCCCGTGTTCACAGAACACCAATGGAGGAGGTGGTGGCCTCAACCATGATAGTAGGAATCTCCGAATTTCAGCTTTTTCACCTCTAAAATGGACACGAAGTCTACCTAGTAGTAGTTTTGGGCAAGTAGATTGGATAATGTTTGGAAGACAGTTTTATGCACACAGATTTAACTCCTGGTCAGAAGAAAGAAAAGGGCCACAAAGTCAAGGACTCCTGAATCAAAGAATTCGCTGGTTTAAAAACAAACTGAACAAAAAGCCCAGCGGGTCCCGGTGACACCTACCTGAAATCCCAGCACTCAGGAGGAGGAACCAGAAGTGGGCGTTCAAGGCTATCCCGGGCAACACAGCGTGTTCTCCAGACCAGCCCGAGCTATACAGAGACCTTGTCTCAAAAACAAAATTCCAAACAAACATCAGCTAGACGGCTGACTTGAGGAAGTCCCCTGATGGAAATAACGAATTAAATGAGCAAACAAAACGCAGGGCGTGTCAAGAACCAGTTACACTTTCGAAGTAACTGAATTCCCGGTAAGCACCAAGAGTAATTTGCGAATGCATTAGAGCTGAGATGCTGCAAGCTTCGCACCACAGCACTTTCCTAGAGTTTAGACCGAGCGAGCTCCAATTAGCCCAAGCCCCTTGACCGCCGGGTGCGGCACGGTGACAGGGGACAGAGCCCCGAGTGGGGCGGCTGCGAGAACCGCACAGGTGTCGCAGGCGGTGGCCTCTCTTTTCCTGGCACGTGGGCTCGAAGGCTGCTCCTGGGCTTTCCAGGACGCACGAGGGCCCGGGGAGGGGTCAGCCGGTGCGGCCGGTCAGCGGAGGGCCAGCCCGGGGAGGGGGGCTTCCTGTCCCTCGGCGGATGCCTGGGAGTTGACGCGCATCGCCGGGGCTGGGAAGCCCCCCAGGCGCCGGGGCGGGGCGGGGCGGGCCTGGGTGGCGCGAGGGCGGGGACGGGGCCGGGACCCCGCGGGGAGGGAGCGCCGAGCCCGCCGCACTGCCATTGGCCGCTCCGCGACGGAGCAGGAGAGGCGGGAGGAGGCGGCTGTCCATTGGTCGGTGTCCCCGGCCAATCCCCGGAGGCCCCTGGGGTGTGGGGGGGACCGGGCGAGGGGCAGTGCGTGCGGAGCCGCGGCGCGGGCAGCGAGCGAGCGAGGCCAAGCCGGCGCCACTCCGGAGCGACCCCGACGCTCGGCCGGACCCAGGCGGATCGAGTCCCCGCAGCCTCGCCCGCGCCCGCCGCCGCGCAGAGGAGCGAGCTCGAATCTCCCGCGCGGCCACTCCCGGGGCCAGGAGCGGGGACACCGAGGTCCACCGACCCGAGCCCAAGCGCAAACCCCGTCCCCTCTCCGGAACCGCCATGACCCATTTCAACAAGGGCCCTTCCTATGGGCTCTCGGCCGAAGTCAAGAACAAGGTAGGCTGACGGGCCAGCTCTCGGGGTCCCCCCCCCCCGGGGTGAAGGCTGCCGGTGGTCCCCCCCTGCACGGGATCAGCCTCGGCTCCGGTGCTCCTGGGCTCTCTGGCTTCTCGGAGAGGGACGTGGAGGCGGCGTGAGAGTTGCTCTCATCCCCGGTGCGTCCTGCGCCCAGGATCGCGTCGTCGGTCCCCAGACGTTGGCCTGGCTTTGTTCCCGCGTCCCGGGCTCGGCGGTGGGATCCCCGGCGCCGGGAGTCCCGCGGGGGCCGCTCCGGGGCTGTAGGATGCGCCCCTCGGGGAAGGGGGCGCTGCTTGCTGCGTGGTCCTTCGCCCTTAGGCGCGGCCTGGCCTCGCGGCTGGGACTCCGGGAGTGGCCACCCCCGCCATCCGCCCCGGAGCAGGCTGCGCTGGGACCCGGCGCCTCCTCCCACCCCAGACCCCTCTTCTCCCAGCGAGTGGGCTCAGAGCGCACTTAGACGGTTTACGTGGCCAAGCCGGGCCCCTCATTGTTCCTCGTCTCCTCCTGGGAGGGGGCACCGAGGGATCCCGCGGACTCTTGGGAGCCAAGGGGGACCCATGGCCCTTCGGTGGCACCTGGATGCAAAGTGCTTGCTTGGGCGCGGAGCCGAGACAAAGCCCGAGCGCGGCGGCTGTAGATGGGGCACTTTGGAAAATTAAAGCCGGGGAAGTTTGCTGCACCTCAGACAGACGGTCCCGACATCGAGGAGCGTCTTTGCGCGGTGGCTTTTGTTTGGGGGCTTAGAGTCGAGATGGGTTGGATTCTGGAGCGATTGGAATTCGGTTACTCACAGTATTGGCCACTGAGCCTAAGAATGCGTCGGGTTTATCTTTGGGACTTTTTGGCCTGGGAAAGAGATGAGAGGCGTCCCCCTCCCCAAATCCTCTCCTTCCTTCCTCCCGGCCTGCATTCCAAGCCCGTGACATCAGGGGTTTCTGGGGGGGGGGGGCGGGAGGCGGAGAGACCAGCCAATCGGCGTGGAACTGCGCACAGACCGCTCATTGTCTCCCTTCTGCCGTTCGGCCAGAGCGCCACAAAGGAGGGCCGCGGGGCTTTCATTCCCGGGTACCTCCCGGGAGCCCGGGCCCGTCAGGGTTGTCACCGCGCTGTCCCACCGCTGCCTCCACACCCCGGCATCCTTGGAGCCGTTAACATCCCGGGTCTTGGTGTGCCCCCGCAGTGTGAGGGGAATTTTCTAGAAGTCCTGAAGGCACAGTTGTCAACCCCCACCTCCCCCGCCCAGAGAGGCTTGGGGCTCCCCCTCTCCCCCGCTGCTGCAGTCTGCGGATCCCACTCTTCTCAGCTAATAGATTCTGTGAAGCAGGCTGATCTTCGTCTGTGTGTCTAAAATAGAAATGAAGTCTTTTCCCTTTAAAGATGTTTTGTCCGCAGAAAAGAGTTTCCGAGGCGGAAAAGTGAGCGCGGACTACCGCTCTTGCTTGCTCGCCGCCTCGCTGAGGGTTACAGTCCAGCTTCAGGAAACCTGGGAAGGTTCGGAGGGCGGGAGCTGGGTAGCCAGAGCCCTGGCCCGCTGGAGTGTTTGAATTGCAGCGCTCTGGGACTCGGGGCAGGCGGCCATCAAACCTCCTTTACCTTTGCGTGCATTGTAAATGAGGCACTGATGACTTTGGCAGCCCTGCAAGCGACTGACTTTTCCTGAATGTTAAATCCAGACTGGGTTTGGTTTTTGCTGACTGATTAGCAGCTTCTGCCCTTCTGCTAATTACGCAAACTCCAGGAAGTGCACAGATCCAGGCTAGCTCACTGTCGTTATAAAAGTTTGGAACAGTAAAACCTCAGTTTTCAGAACATTTTGGAAAGATAGTTATAAAGGCTGTGGGAGAAAGCGCTAACCCATTAAAAAAAAAAAAAAAAACCCTTTTCTTCATGTGGTTCTTTCACACACGAACCTTTCATAGGAAGTCTTTTGATCTTAACAGCAGGGCTGCCCCGGGAGGTGAGGAGGACCCCTGGGATCATCCAGTGTCATTTTCTGATCTGGATGCTGAAGCCCAGAAAAGATGTGATTGGCCCAAGTCACTGAAGAAAGATGGAATATTCTAAGAATTTCAACTCTACCAGCAATGTCTAATTATGAGTCCTTAGATTTGTCTACCGCGGCTCTTTTCTGCTCCTGGTCCCTATTTTTGTTGCCCACCTGTCATTTCTTGACTTTGTGATTATTCTTGGAATGCTGTTCCATAATCTCTTCTGGGCCTGGAATCCAAATACCAATGCTTGTCTGAGATGTGGCATTTCAGTTAAGGCTTTAGGACTGGTGGATAGATAAGACGCCATGAGGTGGGAGGGGTGGAGGAGAGGACTCCCTGAATGAAGTGCTTCCTTAGTGTCATGGGGACCTGAGTTCAGATCCCAGAACCCATGTCAAATAGCAAGTGTGGTGCTGGTGTGGGACTGTCATCCCACTTTAAGGGAGGCAGAGACAGGGAATTCCTAGTTAGCTAGTCACTGGCAAGCTAGTGTGGCCAAATCAGTGAATTCTACGTTCAGTGACAGACTGCTGGAGGAAGATAACCTACTTCTGCCTTTGGCTTCCACATGCTCACATGTGCATGCACACGTGTGACCACACCCGCCCCCACAAAAATGAATGGACGTATGGAAACAAGAATGTTGACATTACTGGACTTGTTGAATACCATTTGATTCCCTCCTGTTTTCTCTTTATGTATTGTATAATCTATATATTGATTAAATACCAGATTTTTCCCCCACTTCAAGCCTCATTTAGCACAGTGTATAACATCAGGTAGTGTGGAGTGGACTTTGAGTCAAGCAATTGTGGGTTCTAGTTCCCTTTTGTCCACTTCCTGCCTTAGATGCAGTTGGCAAGTCATTTGACATTGGTCTATTGGCTTCCTAATCTGTGAAGTGGAAGGAAATAATAATAACCAGCCCTCAAATGCTGCCTTGTTGAGGTGTGTCTGCTTGTGTTGTTACTCGGTGACTGTATGGTGGCTATTAACTTAGTAGTAAGAAGTTAGATTGCATGTCCCTGCCTCTTTTTTTTTTTTGGAAATACCCCGAGTTTTATTTTTGTTTATTTATTTGGGAGAGGAGAGAGATAGATAGATGAGATAGATGAGAAAGAGAGAGAGAGAGAGGGAGAGCATGGGCACACTAGGTCCTGTGGTCACTGCAAACAAACTCCAGATGCATGCAACATCTTGTGCATGTGGCTTACAAGGGTCCTGGGGAATGGAACCTGAGTCCTTTGGCTTTGCAGGCGAGCATCTTAACCATTTAGCCATCTCTCCAGCCCTGTCCCTGCCTCTTTAAGTATTCAGTTTGTATCATGTAATGTTATTTATAATCTCTCATCAACGAGCCTTTGACCCTATATTTTAGCTCTGAAAGCAGTTCATCAATGAATTGGAATCTTTGATCATAAATATTCTTATCAACTTCAAGGAAAAATCTTTAAAATCGAAACATTGTTTAGTGAGATGACAAAACATAGCACAGCACACACAATTTCCTTTTTTAACGGTGCAATCAGATGTTGAAGCCAGAACAAATCAATTAGCTTCCTTCCGCCTGCAATCTGACAAAGTCTTTTGGCTTTTTGGTCTCATGGAACCCAGGCTGGCCTTAAGCCAACTGTATAGTCAAGGATGACCTTGAACTTCGAATCCTCCTGCTTCCACCTCCAGAGTGCTGAGATGACAGGTGTGTGCCAAGGTGGCCGGCATTTTATTTTGAAATAACAAAAGACAACAGAAACAAAAGGACCACTAGCTGTAATCTACATAGACCCATAATGGTGCCAAACAAAAAGTTGGAAAGGTGTACACCCTTCCTTAGAGGATGGGCACACTCATAATGTGACACTGTCCTTCGTGGGTCACACAGGGAGAGCCTGGCTCTTGAATGCTACATGGGGACTGAGAGGAAAAAGGAAACATCTCTGTGCCTAATGTTATGAAAAAATAAAACATAAAACAAGTCCTCAAAGGAAACACAACACTTCCTGACAGTTGACTCCGAACAAAGTGTTGGAGTAAAGTTGAGGATGTAATGTGCATGCCCTCACCAGGCTCAGGGCAAATGCTGCAGAGACTCTACAGGTGTCAGGGTAGGTGGAGGAAGTAAATTGGGGTGTCTAGTTATAGTGGAGGGACCCAAATAGTCTTCTTCGCTCCATGTGTTTGGGGGAGGAGGTTAATTGAGCATTAAGATGGGATTGGAATGCGCATTCTCTCAGTGTTCTGTTCCCATGGAATGTCTGACTTGTACAAACTACCTGTTTGCAGAATTTTCTAGATTACAAAAATGATATTCCAGAATAGTTAAAAATCACTTTGGGGGCTGGAGAAATGGCTTAGCGGTTAAAGTGTTTGCCTGCAAAGCTAAAGGACCCTGGTTCGATTCCCCAGGACCCATGTAAGCCAGATGCATAAGGTGGCGCATGCATCTGAAGTTTGTTTGCAATGGCTGGATGCCCTGGCACACCCATTTTCTCCCCCCCTCCTCCTCCTTCTCCTCTTCCTCTTCCTCTCTCTCTCATATAAATAAATAAGTAAAATCACTTTGGAAGCCTTGTTATAAAATTTCAAGTCACTAAAAAGTTAGCTTAACAGTCATGTGGTAACAGGAGCCACATCCCGTGAGATTACCCCCAGGTCTCTGGTCAGTGCCCTGTGAACACACATCAGCTCTTGGGCACCCCAGGTTGGAGTCACCCCAAGATAACTCCATTTAAGGTGGAAAACCAGGATCACTGAAACAATGTATAGATGGGTTTAGCATTTTTTTACGCATTAAAGTTGAAAAATCAATTTCTTATTATACAGTTGTTAATTACTTGTCTTTTCCTATCAGAGATAAGGATACTCACTGATGAATCTCAAGATCTCTATTTTAGGATGTGGCTTGGCTCATAGTAATTGCCATGTAACCCAAGTCCTCATTATAAGGAATACAAACGTATTTTACAAGTTGCTTGGTAGTAAATAGAAAATTGACTTACTTAGTTTGTTCACTGATAATAGATTTTGTTACCTCTAAAAACTGGAAATTAATCTGGCTAAAGTAGTCTACAGAAAAGAATTCTGTTATATAAGTATGTTTTTGAAGATCTTGGATGGTTTTTATAGCTTGTTTTTCTTAAGCAGTTTGCTTTTACTTATCAGTACTACACTGAAATCTTACTAAGGTGATTCCTCTTTGCTGCTGGTTTTGAATTACCTCCTAGGACGCTGTTTTTTGGTTTTTCGAGGCAGGGTCTCCCTCTAGCCCAGGCTGACCTGGACTTCACTATGTAGTCTCATGGCGATCCTCCTGCCTCTAGCCTCTGCCAGGATTAAAGGCGTGTGCCACCACGCCTGGCCCTGGCTGGGTTCTTCCTTAGTCTCCCAGGCAGAAAGAAGTGATGGGGTTTCCTTTGGCAAGGTCTTGCCTGAGCCTTGAGTCTCCAGAAGAGAAGCAGCATGGCCGTTTGGCGAGGCCATGGCTTGGCTCTTGGTAGGGCCTGGCCATTGGAGTTTGTCTCCTCGACTGTTCTCGTGGCCCTCACCACTTGTTGACCAAAACATGCAAAGAAGATACACTTGGCACAAATGAGATGGCACCAAGTTTACTCTGGAGCCTTAAGGATCATTATTATCATGCTTATTGTCTTGTGACTTACAGCCTTTCACAGGCTTCTCTTTGGGAAAAGTTGGCCTCTACCTACAATTTCAGATTTCAGAAATTGACCTAACAGTGAAAACATTTTGAGTTAGTACCACCAATAACGAGAGATAACACAGTACTTTTTCTATCCAGGTTGGAACATAAGGATTATCACTAATTTTTCTTTGCACTCCACTTAGAATATCTTGAAACATAATTAGTTTTTATTTGTGACTTAAAAAAGCACAATTGGATGTTTTTGGGGATTTTTGTTTGTTTTTTTAAGCCTGTTGTTACATTAGTGCCCAGGACAGGGTGGAAATGCTTTATATTCCTTCCCAAGATGAACTAAGTGGTGGTGAGAGGAAACTTGTCCTTAGAATTTGGGGCAGGTCCTGGGTTCTTGGCATTAGCCTTATTTATGAGCATTGGTTCTCCTTGACTTGAAACTCAGCCATCCATGGGGTGATGCATAGTTTCTTGGAACCTCAGATTTTTGTTAAAAGATTTATGGAGACCAAGGGTAGATTCAGGTTGTTTGTGAGGACTTAAGCTCTGGCTAGACAGAAGTCCCGGGCGCTAAGGCCCCAGCCTTCACCGTGGAAAGACTTCACCCGGGACAGGAGGGTTTGAATCCTGGTCCTCATGATAAGTATTTATAAATGGACTGGGGAGGTGGCTCAGCGGCTAAAGGCTCTTGCTTGCAAGCCTGCCAGCTCAAATTTGACTCCATAGTACTCCCTTACAACTGGACACAAAATACACATGGGCTGTAATCCCACCAAAGGCTGTGGGACGCAGAGCCAGGAGAGTCCCGGAGCTTGTGTGACAGCTAGTGTGGTGCACAGAGTAACAACCAGGGACACCCTGTCTCAGGCAGGGTGGACTGAGGGGACATCTCACAACCCTGAGGTTGTCCTAAAACCTCCACATGTGTGCTGTGGCACATACACACATACACTCACATACACTATAGACACCCATTAGATATGCACATAATATAAAAAAAACATGAATGTGTGAATTCTTGTGTACTGCTTACTTCTTGAATCAACCTAAACAAGGAAAGTGTTTTGTTTTTTCTACATTTTCCAAGAATGCGGCCCATCGTGGTGGGGATGTCATGGCAGCAGGAGCAGGAAGCAGCTGGTCACGTTGAATCCCCAGTCAGGAAGCAGTCAGGGCAGTGAATGCTGGTGCTTTTTATTTGTACTCAGTTCAGGATCCCAGCCCGTGGAACGATGCCACCCACATTTAGGGTGTGTCTCTGCCCATCAGTTACCCTAATCTAGAAACTTCCCAGACAAGCTGAGAAGTTTGTCTCATGAGTGATTCTAGATCTTATCCAGTTGACAAGCAGTTATTAACCATCACACCCTGTGGACGGTATCATGTCTTGGTAGCCTCTTGTCCTTGATTGGTAGCAGTGAACACGTGAATCGGGTGATGAACAGTGGGGCTGTGGGGTTTGAACCCTGGCTCTGCAAGATGGATGCGTTGTGGACTTTGGGCAAGTGATGTAGCCTGTTTCTTTGTCATGTGTGAAGTGAGGGTGTCACCATGTGCATCTTGACAGAGTTGTTGGGGAGATAAATACACGAGATAGATGACTCACATCAAGTGCTTAGGATAATGCCTGGAGCCGAAAGTGCACATGAGATACGTGATAGTCAGCGTTCTGCTGGCTGCTTAGGTTCAGTTCAGTCTTCTGAGCTGCTTTTGTCCTGTCGGTGTTGACAACCATCTCCAGAAGCTGATTCTTCTTCACTCAGAACTCTGCTTGTATCTGAATGAGTCTCCGGACAGGACAGGTAGAGGAGCAGCGAGCCTCCTGGCTCTGTTTTGCCTTTGTGGCCGGAACGTGATGGGGTCCTGGAGCCTTGTTCAGGACTCCTGCTCAGTGTCCCAGCTGAAGTCTTTCCACGGTGGAGGCTGGGGCCTCAGTGCCCAGGACTTGTGTCTAGCCAGAGGCTCTGCTCTGGGCATGACAATATTCTGCCTTCTCTTCTAAGATGCTGATTTGCCTTAAACAAGAAACAGCTTTCATTGTTTGGTTTCCGATAAGGCTCTTGTTTCTCTCTGGCCCACTGGTAACCATATTTGCCTCCCAGCGCGTGTGTCTTGCTTGTGACTGGAGGATTTCAGTCTGAAGGGTTTTTATGAAGCCTCTATCCGAGCTAGCATGAAGCAAGTCCATGAACACAAGGCTAATTCCTAGTTTCCCCCTTTACATAGGGTCGGAATTTCTTAGTATTTTCCCCTGGGCCAAGACTGGGGAGTTTAGAGTGGGGGTGTGCCTCTGGGGTGGAACACTCCAGTGGGAAAGCCAGCAAGTTGGGAGCCTAAATGCAGAGGCAAAAGGCCCTTTTTCTTCTCTACCTAGTGCTTGTACCTGGGTCTATCATCTTTGTTTTCAAGGCAAGGTCTCACTCTAGCCCAGGCTGATCTGGGACTCACTCTGTAGTCCCAGGCTGGCCTCAAACTCACAGCAATCCTCCTACCTCTGCCTTCTGAGCACTGGGATGCAAGGCATGCCCCGCCACACCAGGCTGCAGGCCTGTCCTCTTTATCCTAGATCCAGGCCCTCCTAGCTACACAGGCTGGGCCATTGGGGAGTGCAGGCTTCCTTGCTACACTTTTCCCTCTCTCCTTTTGTTTCATGTGGGAGGAAATCTGAGAAAAAATAATTAATACCATGTGGAGCAAGTCTCTGTGCTGTTGGTTAATGCAGACATGTGATTCTACTTTTAAATGCAAAAAAGCAACAGCAAGGCTGGGGAATGCAGCACCGTTGGTAGAGAGCCTGCCTAGCACACAGGAGGCCCTGGGCTCCATCTCTAGCACTGCATGAACTGGGATGGTAGTACAGGTTTGTAACCCTAGCACACTGGGAGAAAGGAGATCAGAAGTTCAAGGTCCTCCTCGATTAAGCCCAGGGGCTGGAGAGATGGCTCAGCGGTTAAGGCCCTTGCCTGCAAAGCCTAACTACCTGGGTTCGATTCCCCAATACCCACGAAAAGCCAGACGCACAAAGTGACGCATGCATCTGGAGTTTGTTTACAGTGGCTGGAGGCCCTGACGCGCCTATTCTCTCTGTCTCCCTTCTATCATACACACTCTCTCTGCTTGCAAATAAATAAATACATAATATTTTTAAAAACTGCTTTAAGCTGAGCTAGGACTTCCCCCTGGAGGGGGAGGGAAAGAAGAAGAAAGAAGGAGTCATAGCAATCATATCATTTTTCCATAGAAATGGAAATGATATGTACATGGGTCTCTTATGGTGAGCTTGTTGGGGGTCCCTGGGTTCTGAAGACTGGGGTGAATTTCTTTCTGATTTCCTTTCTTCAGAGACCTGGATGTTGTGTGTTAGCAACCCCTCATCAAAGGTGTCATGTCAGCCGGGTTTTCGTGTCTGATTTTCTTCCTCCTCTAGTTAGGTTTCTTCCCTCCTTCTTTTTCTTCTCTCCGCGGCAAACAGCTCTGCCTTATGTGCTTTTCCTACAGTTGGTCTTCCAGCACCTTCCAAAACACACATGTGGCAAGAAGGTATTTTTCAGAGGAGCTGGTGGAAGAGTTAGTGTTTTCAGTCTGACAGCTCTGCCAAATATCTTGGGGCGAACTTTTGAACTGTGTTGGCCCTGCCCCTGAGATTGCAGATTCCCCTGGGCTGGGTAGAAGCAGAGCTTCTTCGTTGGCAGCCTGCCCCTGTGCCTCAGTGTGAGACAGGGAGACTGTGTTGTTGCATATATGCATGCGTGTGTGTTGTGTGTGTGCATGGCACATGCACATGCACATGTGTAGAGACATGTATGTAGGTACAGGGAGCTACAAGGGAACATTGGGTGTCCTCCACTGTCACACATCCATGTGTTTACTTGGGATGGCGTCTCTCACAGAACCCTCAGCTGCTCTTTCTGATCAGGCCCCAGGGATTCTCAGGCCTTTGCTCCCAACAGGACTGCAGCTGCAGGCAGGCATGGTCACATCTAGCTCTTTACTTGGGTGCAATGGAGTTGAACTAGGGTGAATCAGGCTCTATTAGGCCCTCATGCTTGTGTGGCAAGTCCTGTCACCCATTGAGCCATCTCCTCTGCCCCCTTTTAAAGATGAAGTCTTTTTTAAAAAAATATTTATTTTAAAGCTGAGAGAGATGGGGGAGGGGGTAGAATGGGTGTGTACCAGGGCCTCTTGCCACTGTAAATGAACTCTAGATACATATGCCACTTTGTGCATCTGGCTTTACATGGATACTGGGGAATTGAACCCAGGCTGTCAGGCTTTGCAAGCAAGCACCTTTAACCTCTGAGCCATCTCCCCAGTCCAGGATGAAGAGTCTTACTGGGTTGCCTAGACTGGTCTCTTGCCTCAGCTCTCCTGTAACCTTCCCAGTGGATGGACATGCATATAGGCACCCTCCATCCCCTTGGTCTGCTGCATAGAGGGGGACTGCTGTGGACTGGTCAGATGGGTGAACAGAAGGGGTAGAAAAGACTTAGACGGGATGGAGGGATGGCTTAGTGGTTAAGACGCTTGCCTGCAAAGCCAAAGGACCCCAGTTCGATTCTGCAGGACCCACGTAAACCAGCTGCACAAGGTGGTATGTGCATCTGGAGTTTGTTTGCAACAGCTGAAGACCCTGGTGTGCCCACTCTCCCCCCCCCCTTCTCTGCTTCTCTTAGGCTTTGGGGTCAGACCTTAGTCCAAATCCCTGCTGAATGACCAACCTTCAGACACAGCTTGCTGCCTTCTTCCTGGCTTATAAGAACTTTTTTCTTTAATATTTGTTCTGTGTGTGAAATTATTGCTGGGAGAATGGAAAGAAGCAAAGCAGTGATGGTGCCCTGTGTTCCTTGTCCCCATCCCAGTGACTTGTACGACCCTGAGCATCACCCAGCCCCTCCAGAAGTTGAACTGTACTTTATGGTATAGGCTTCTGTGATTCTTGTACTACGCCCTATGGGTGGATATTTCCTTTAAAGGCACTTGTGTGGAAAAGTGTGTAATTCTGGAGCCAATACCTACATGTATGTTAGGTATTTTGTAATTGCTCTCAAAAAAAAATTATTTGCCAGGCGTGGTGGTGCACTCCTTTAATACCAGTACTCAGGAGGCAGAGGTAGGAGGATCGCTGTGAGTTCGAGGCCAGCCTGAGACTACACAATGAATTCCAGGTCAGCCTGGGCTAGAGCAAGACCCTACCTTGAAAAACCAAAATAAATAAAGAAATAAATTGTACTTTTACCAATGGCATGAAACAGGAAGAAGATCTGTTTGATGTTTAAAAACATACCAGAACTGTGGGCTTGGGAGATAACTCAGTCAGTAAAGTGCTTGTAAGCATGAGGACCTGCTGAGTTTCATCCCCAGAAGCATGTAAGAAGTGTGGTGGCCCAAGCTTGTTAATCCCAGTGCTGGGACGTGGAGACAGGCAGGTCCCTGAGGTTCACTGCCCAGCTCATCTAGCCACTGGGTGAACTATACAGGCCAGTGAGATACCCTGTCTCAAAAACAGGCAGTGCCTGAGGAACAACAGCCTGAGTTGTCCAGCCACTGCACACACACACACACACACACAATCACACACCACCACCACCAAAACTATCAGAGTAGCCTGTTGAAATTCAAGGTGCTTCTTTACTAACAGATATCTATGATCCCTGTTCTGCCGGTCATCCTACCAGATGTGGGGGAGCTGTGTGCAAGATGGATTGAGATCACTTCCTTCACAAATTATTTAGTGACAGAAATAGTTTTTGGTAAAAACGCAAAGCACTTAGTCAGCAGCAGAATGATCTTCTATTAAGGCGTCTCTGAGGGTTGATGTTGATGGTCACTTTGACGGGAATCTACAGTCACGTAGGAGCAGCCTCTGGGCATGCCATTGAGGGGTTTTCTAGATTGGGTTAATGGAGGCACTGTGCTTTCCTCATCATGATGGGCTGTACCCTCAAACTGAGCCAAGATCACCCCTCCTTTCCTTAAATTGCCAGCATACAGAGAACTGGTAACCAGGAGTTGGTGCGGTCGCTGTGATAATCCTAATCATGTGGTTCTTAGTACCTTGGAACTGGTTTGTGGGAAGAAAATAGAAAGAGTGTGGAATTTTGGGCTAAGGAAATCTTACAATGCTGTAAGCCGAGCTTGATGGGCCAGTCTGGTGGAAATTTGGAAGACCATAATGCCAAGAGAAACACACACAGTAGGAGATCTGATTTATGAAGTTTTAGAGGAAAACAGGGACTCTTGAGGACTGGGCCACAGGCCATTCCAGTTCCATTCTGGCAAAGAATCTGGCTTCTCTGCCCTTGACTGAGAACTTGACCGAGGCTGAATTCATCAGGCTGTGGCATGGCTACTGTTGGTTGCTGCTATTCAGGTCTGCAGTGGGAGAGAGCAGACAGATATGAAAAATGTCCAGGTTTAGTAAGGAAAGGCATGTGAGCAAGTTGAAAATCACTACCAAGAAGTGGGCTGAGAAAGCACAGCTTATAGTAGTTAGATAGATTCTCCTCAGTAGATACTTCCTGTTTGCCAGTGGACCAATAGGAAAAGACCCCACCTCCTGAGGGCTCCATCTGGGGAAAATAGAAGTTCAACTGAAAAAAGATCTGCTAACCCTGAGAACGCCACTGAAGGAAGGGGCTCCAAGCTTGAAAGCAAAAGCCTACAGAAGTGGCCCTCCCCACCACCAGGGTCAGCCCAGAAGGCATGCAGAGGCTGTTAACTGTGGTCCAAGGGGGCTAGGTTACATCTCAAGCCGGCTGAACTTAGCAGTGTTGTCCATGTGGGATTGGTTTTGCGACCATAACAAGAGTGAGGGAGTTGTGAAGGCTTGTGCCAAGGTTTCCGAAGGCTGCTGAGGCCAGGCAATGTGTTGGCTACCTCAGATTTCCTACAAAGGAGGCCCCGAAAAACTGTGAAGGTGAAACCTAAGTTACAGTGGAGACCCCAGGATGTTGGATATGCCAGGGCCGTGGGATGTTGCTAAGGAACGTTGCATGCACCGAGTGGAGCTGGCCCAAGGGAAAGGCTATGTGTGTTGCAGCCAGCAGAGCGGGAGGGGAGTGGCGCTTATCAAGGCTGTTGGGTCTCAGATGTGGACCTGTAGCTGCAGAACTTGGTGTTTGCCCTGCTGGGCTCAGGTCTTACTTTGGTCTAATGCCTTCATTTTGGAATGCTGATGTGTACCCTGAGTCACGGTTGGAATTATATGAGAATTATGATTTTTTTTTTTTTGATTTTTCGAGGTAGGGTCTCACTCTGGCCCAGGCTGACCTGGAATTAACTATGTAGTCTCAGGGTGGCCTCGAACTCACGGCGATCCTCCTACCTCTGCCTCCCGAGTGCTGGGATTTATGCTAAGAATTATGATTTTATAGGGCCTCACAGTTAAAAGATGGCCTTGAGTCTCGGAAGAGACAGGATTTTTAAACTATGTTGGAACTTTTTGAAGTTGATTAAATTTGTGTTATGAGTTGGCCGTGAGCCTATGGGAACAAACAGTTTAAGGTTATGGTTAAAAGTGATATATTGGAGACTGGAGACTTGGCTTAGTGGTTAAGTTGCTTGCCTGCGAAGCATAAGGACCCATGTTCGACTCTTCAGGTCCCGCGTAGACCAGACACACAAAGTGATGCAAGTGTGCACACATGCTCACAAGGCGGCTCATGTGTCTGGAGTTTGATTGCAGCGGCTGAGGCCCTGGCGTGCCAATTCTGTCTATCTCTCTGTTGGACTTGCTAAAAAAAAAGTGATATGTTGGGTATCAAATTGATGAAAGGGTGGACTTGTGATGGTTAATATTGTATGTTAACATGACAGGATCTAAAATCACCCAGGAGATAAATATCTCCTCTAGGCATGTCTGTGAGGAATATTCTAGATTGGATTACTTAACGGTGGGAAGACCCCACTGTAACTGGGTGGCAGCATTCCATGGGCAGACATCCCCGTCCAGGAAAAAGGAGAAAGCAAACTGAGCCCCAGCATTCATCTCTCTGCCTCCTGACTGGATACAGTGTAACCAGCTGCCTCATGCTTCTGCCACCATGCCTTTCCTGTGGATGGACCGTGCCTGTTGTGAACCAAAATGAACCCCTCCTTCCTTAAGTTTCTTTTCTTAGGTATTTTGTCACAGCAAGGAAAGACATAACCAGTATGTGGTTATCAGATCAAATCAAATAATTTGTACACACAGAGCCCTGTGTCTCTGGGTTCCATTCATGTGGAGTCAACCACCCAACTATTGAAACATTCTAAACCAACTTTTGTGTCAGAACTGAATGTGCACAGACTTTTTCACCCTATTCCCTAAACACAGAACAACAGTTATTTACAAAAATATTTACATTGTATTATGTATTACGAGTAATCTACAATGATTTAAAGACAAATATCCAGGAGTGGGGCTGAAGAAGTAAGTACCTGTTCAGCATGCTTGAGGCCCTGGGTTCTATCCCCAGCACCACCCCCACACACACCATGGGGACTGTGCACAGGCTATTTACAGATAGTATTTAAAATACCATTTTATGTCATGGACCTGAACATTGGGTATTTTGGTCTTCTTGTGGGGGTGGGTGTCCTGGAACCTGTTCCCCATGGACAGTGAAGGCAGTTACTGAATTTGAAGAGGAAAGTTTTCTAGTATCTGAGTAGGAATGACCAGCAAAGTGTAGCTCAAAGGCTGCTATGTAGCAAGTGCTGACAGTGTCCGTGAATATGGAGCACTTCACACGTCTAGTGATTAGTGTATAGCAGAGGAGGCTTAGTGCAGGTCCAGGTGCCTGAGCAGTCAGTTCCCAGAGCTTCTCCCAGAGCACAGAAAGAATTGACATCTTTCAAAGGCCAGAAAAGGGGACTGAGCCTGGAGAGGGAAGGCCTGGGCCAAAAGCCAGAGGCCAAGGCCCTTTAATGAGATGCAGAGGAGGAACATGGACAGGCTCCAGCAAGGCCAGCAGGAGGAAGACCGGGAACAGGCCCCTCCATTTGGGCTGTTGGTTGGCCGAAAGCTCACGGGTGACCTCCTGAGCAAGTTTCCAGGGTGAACAGAGGAGCACTGAACTGAGAAGGAATGGAGCCGTAGGTGTGGCCTGTGTTGGAACCTGGCAGCAGGTT
Organism: Orientallactaga sibirica; assembly: GCA_036365145.1. NCBI lineage: Eukaryota > Metazoa > Chordata > Mammalia > Rodentia > Dipodidae > Orientallactaga > Orientallactaga sibirica. The sequence continues at coordinate 7,518,798 of JAEOAD010000027.1, forward strand.
CGCACTGATGTTTACTTGTTTGCAGACAAGAATGAAGCCTGAGCCTGGTGAAACACCAGTAAGGGAGCAAGAGTGGGGGAGGGGAGAGAGTTGGCGGGACGGGGGGCAGGGAAGAGACCCCGCAAACCCAGAGCTGATGGGGATCAGATCTCTCCTTTCTCTTGCTGGTGTTGTTGTTTTTAAGTGAAGTGGGGTGTCACTTGACCCCTCATCTTTTAAAACTCATTTATTTTATTAGTTATGGACATATTTAGTATGTAACAGCACATGTTGGTACCATCCTTTCCCTCATGGTGGCCCCTTTTCCAAAGGGACCCTCCTCTTTGGGGATGCAGGTCATCCCCGTGGGGATTGAGTTGACCCCTGATCTTACTGTCCTTGAGTATATGTGGTGTGATGGCATAGGCAGCCGGGAGAGGAAGGCGGTCTGGCTGAGACCTGTGTGTGGGTTACACTGTTTGACTCTTTGCCAAGGACCCTTTGCAGCCTGGGTACGTGTTCCCTCTGTGTGCATTCCACTGGCCCTTGCTCCAGAGGGAATGGAAACCAGGTTTACCATCTTTATGCCTGGCAGTCTGGAACATCCTATCTAGGAGAGCTCTGTGCAGGGGCATAACATTGGTGGACCACACAGTTCCTGGGGGACTTGCTCTGCCCCTCTTTACTTGCTCAGACTGAATGACAAGTCATGTAAACTGTGGAGTCGCCTTTATTGTCAGTGTGGGGGTGTCCTGTGGCCTCATCATGAAGGAGGGGCTTTGTCTTTGTCAAGGAATTCTGAATGTTGTAACTCATCTCCTGCTTTGTTGTGGCATGTAAGAAGTTGGACTCCGTGTGCATCCAGCCTGTCTGGGCATTTGTGATGGCTTGGTGGCATGCAGGTGTTTGGACCTGACACCGAGTCCATCTTTCTGTCACAGTATCGCACACTGTTCACTTAGAGTCCGAACGAGTACCCGTGTCCTCACATGTCATTTCATGAGGCACTGCAGCTTTTTTTTTTTTTTTTTTTAAACAGGCATCTGGGAAATTCCATCCTGTTATTTAGTGGAAACTTCATATCCTCTTAACATTCATGAAGGGATAAAAAGATGGTGCTGTCTTGCACAGTTAATAGATCTGCGAGATTGAGGCAGCCTCTGTCCCACCTTTGAAGTGAGGCATTTCAGCTCTGTACCTGGTTCTGTAAAGCCGCCTTTCTCAGATACATGGACTGCATTGTAGTAAGCAAAAAATAAGAAGGCATTCATGTTTAGCGATACAGATCTGGGTCCCCAGGAGGAGTTCCTGAGTTACCCGAGGGCTTACTGAGACTCCCTTTCTACCTCCCTCCCAACCCCCCAGCTCACAGGAGGTAGGAACAGTGTGGCATTTGGGTTCCTTTGGGGTCGGCAAATGGGAGTGTTCACCTGGGAGTGATGAGGGCTTCCCAGGTCAGTTGGTAGACGAGCTTCTGCACTAGGCTTTTCTTTTGGGTCCACGATGGAGTGGAGTGGAATCCGTATTTGGTGGTTTGAATTGGGTGTCCACATAAATGTGTTCTGAATGCTGGGCTCCTCGCTGATGGCAATTGGGGAGGTGGAGCCTTGCTGGAGGAGGGGCGTCACTTGCTAGGCAGGGTGGGCCTTGAGGCTTATTAACTCTCACTTTGCTGGTGTTATTCTTCTCATGCTGCGGCATTCCTCCTGCTGTGGCAGAGGTGATATCCACCCTCTGCTTATGCCATCCTTTCAAACCTTGCCATCATGGGGCTTCCCCCCCCACACTCTAAGCCAAAAATTAACTCTTTCTTCCCATAAGCTGCTTGTGGTTGGGTGTTTCATCCCAGGAATGAGGTTTTATGTCTGCAGCACATGCCTTCCTCAAATCACAGGAGACAGGGGGCTAGAGAGATGGCTTAGTGGTTAAGGCACTTGTCTATAAAACCTAAGGACCCAGGTTCAATTCCGCAGTACCCACATAAGCCAGATGTACAAGGTGGTGCATGCATCTGGAGTTCATTTGGCTGGGGGTCCTGGTGCAGCCCATCCTCTCCCTCCCTCTCTCTCTCTCTCTGTATCTCTCTGTCTCTCTGTCAAATAAATAAATAAATAAAAAATTTTTTTAAATCACAGGAGATAGGGAGGCCATCCTCTGAGTGACCTTGCTGAATATGCTTTGTAAAGCTGCTACCAAGCAGCCACCAGCAACCCCAGCTTCAGTGCCGTGTGCTGTGTGGGCAGGCTCCCATGTTTTGGAGGCAGCTAACTTTGTGCTGAAAAGACCAGTGCTTGGGAATCTGGACAGCAGCAAAGAGCTAATGCCAGCAGGTCCGGTCGGGTGTGGTGCTGCGTGTATCCAGCAGTGGGATAGAGAAAATCAAAACTCCAGAAGTGTTTCCATTTTTCTCCATTTTACCTGCAGGTATCAGCCCAGATCTCCTTTTAGCAAAGTATACAGAGCTCCAAAATTCACCCAGGTGGCCCCTTTCCAGAAAGGATGGGTAGGTCAGCTTCCTGTGCTTCCTTTCCTGTTGGTTTTTGGTCCATTTCCCTGGGTCTTTGTCATCGATCTGCACTTCCGGTGGCATTCAGCATCAGTCAACTCCCTTTTCCATAAGACTTCCATCTAATGTGTATTTTTTATTTGTTTCAGAGGGGAAGATGAGAGTGTATAGTGGGGCACCACAGCCTCACCATTGCAAATACAAACCGCAGATGCATGCATCACTTTATTCATCTGGCTTTATGTGGGTACTGGGGAATCAAACCTGGACCATCAGGTTTTCCAAGCAAGCACCTTTTACCACTGAGCCATCTCACCAGCCCTAACTAGGACATAGATGGTAGCTGTCCTGTCTCCCCTAACCCCCAGGTCCCTTCTCGGTTGTGTATGTGGTCTGTAGGCTCTGGCTGGCTGACTGATTGATTGGTTGAGATGGGCTAGCTCTCCAGGCACTTGTTTTCTTCCTGCTTCAGCCTCCCAAGTGCTAGGCTTATACGCCAGCCACCATGCCTGCCTCTCTCTATTTGAATTTTCTAATCTTTTCATCAGCCAGTTTGATCTTTCTACAACCCGAAGACAGTCCCCATGCCCTCTTCTAGAATACCTCAGTCCGTGTGGATCACAGTAATGGCGCAGATGTGTTTTTAACCTGTCAGATCCCCTTGGGATATTTCTTAACTTCTGAGTCTGAGTCTCAAAGTCCTGTTTTGGTCCGTGTGATAACCTGATGAGGTTGAGAAGCCAACTTCCTGCAGAAGGGTTCTAATCCTTGTTTGCCAAGTGAGTTTTACTTTATGTGAAGTAGGGTGAAAATAAATGCAAAAAAAGTTCATAGTTCCCATGCTCCTTTCACACCTGTGTCTTGTAAATAGTGCTTTTTCTTGGCGACCTCTCGGGGCTGATGTAAGACCAGGGAAGCATTAGTTTAATATCATCCACTCACGTGGGGCAGGATTTTAGGTATATCTTGAATAATTTGTTTATTGTACTAAATAAGATCTTTCTATGGCTTCTTGATCATTCATTACAAGAAAGAAGAGAATAGGTCTGAATAGGATCTCAGGTCCTCATCACTTCAAACTCCTTGACTTAGTCACATGGGCCTGGTGTTCCTGGTTGACCCTGCTTCCAGGGCTGTTGTGGACAGCAAAATGTCCCTGGCAATTCCTCTAAGATGACTAGATTGGAGAAGTGACACCCATAAAATGCAGCAGATCTCTTGCAGTAACCCATAGAGCTTTAAATCAGGGCATCTCCCTGGTCAGGCAATACTCTCCGAGGAGAATCACTTTTTGAGTACAGCTGTGCACTAGGCATGAAGTTCAGGGATACAGAGATGTGTAAGGGCCTGTCCCACCCTCAGGGAAGGGGGCCTGGGCAGGCATTCTTGAACGTGCCTCAGTGTACCTTGCTGGCTACTGGTAATATCCGCTCCTCTCTCACTGCCTGTACACTCTCAGCAGAAGTCCATACCGGGACGGCCAGGCTCTCTTGCCACTAATAGAAACCTCTTTGGGGGAAAGAAGGGGAAGGGGTAGTCCTCTCTTTAGATTCTTTTTTTTCCCCTGAGGTAGGGTCTCACTCTAGCCCAGGCTGACCTGGAACTCACTATGTAGTCTCAGGGTGGCCTTGAACTTACAGCGATCCTCCTACATCTGCCTCCCGAGTGCTGGGATTAAAGGCATGCATTGCATCTGGCAAGATTCTTACTACTGCTATTCACTGAGCAAGATGTCCATATCCTTATTCATTTCTGTTTCAGTCTTAGAGTGTTCTGGGAACCCAGCCTCCATACTCTCTCTGTTTAGAGTTGAACTTGCACAGTCCACCTCTAACGCTGTATGTCCTGAACTTGAAAGTCTGAAGGGCATCTTCTCCACAGAAGCCAAAATGGACTTTGCATTTGCTGTGTGTTTTCCTAACGTTTGTGGTGGTGTTAGGCACTAGATCAGCTCCCCTTAATTACTGTGAAAGCTTTTACCGTCTCATCAGGTCCCTAGTGTTTACACATCAAGTCATATTGTCTTGCAGTTGAATCCATCTGTTCTCTAAAGTCTTTTTTTTAATTAAAAGGAGTGGCATTTATTAATCTTAAAAAATTTTGTTTGTTTATTTATTTATTTGAGACCAACAGACAGAGAGAGAAAGAGGCAGATAGGCACAGAGAGAGAATGGGTGCGCTAGGGCCTCCAGTCACTGCAAATGAACTCCAGATGCATGCGCCACCTTGTGCATCTGGCTTATGTGGGTCCTGGAGAATTGAGCCTTGAACCAAGATCCTTTGGTTTCACAGGCAAGCGCTTAACCACTAAGCCATCTCTCCAGGCCATGTTCTCCCAAAGTCTTGTGTGTTAAAGCTTGGTTGCCATTGGGAGGTGGTGGAAATGGTGAAAGTGATATCATTGAGGCCAGATCAGATCACAGCCTCCTCCCCTCTCTCCTTTTGCTTCCCGGCTATCCTGAGGTGAGCAGTTCCCTCTGCCCCATCTTCTCTGCCATGGTGTGCAGCCTCACCACAGGCCCAAAGGCAATAGGGCTCAAGCAAGCATGGGCTGGAACTGTGAGCCAAAATAAACCTAACCCTTGTAAATTGTTTCCGGTATTTTGCCGCAGCAGTGGTAAACAACACACCTTATGTTTGTGGAGAAAAACAACTCAGTGCCGCCAGGGGACACATTGATCTAATGGTCCGGCCTTAGATGCTTTTATATGTCACTGTTTACCTGGTGCAGATATGATATTCTATGGGTTTCGAATGTATTTATCAGGTTTGTACTATAGAAAGATTTCTGGGTTCTATACTGATTCAGAGGAACGCAACCCTCCTGACAGTGTCCCAAATGTAAAGTGAATTTCTCTAGAATTTCCACTCACTCTCCATGAGAGACAGGCCTGTTTTTCAAAGGAGTTACTTCATCTTTTCATTGGCAATCTGAAAAGAAAGAGAATTTGGAGTGTAACAACATTTTAAGTAGAGAGGAAAGCTTGGGCAAAGACAGCCAGCTTCAGGCAGGAGCGCCAAGATGGGCGATGGGGTGGACAGCAGAGAAGGCCAGCGTTCAAGACCAGCTGCTCTTTTGGGGAGCTTCCTTTGCCAGTGTGGACAATAGACAGGTCATCGTGGGAGCTGGTTAATAGAAAGCTTTGTACCTCTGCACTCAGGCTTGTATAACTGTACTATGCTAGCTAGGCTGGGGGAACATGCCTGCCATCTAGCATTTGGGAGACTGAGGCAGGAGGATCACATATCCTGGCCAACCTCGGTTATGTGTGAGCTCAGCACTAGCCTGGGCTACTGCGTGTATTAATTCTGATGTGTGTGTGGCAAGTGTTGGGATGGGGTCCTCTACCTGTGGAGCAGGCTTCCTCCTTATAAATGGCCTTGAGAGAAGATGGAGACCTTTCTGGAGAAAGAGGGTGACCAGTGTTATTAAATGTAGGTATCACTAGGATTGAGAGCACATTGCTGAAGTTTGACTTCAAAGCACGTGAATCTTGGTCTGTTGTAGCCCCAGTTTGAATACGTTAAAATTTTGCACAGGTATGTACATGCTTGTGTGATCCATTGTGGGAGAGGTTTAACATGCAGGGGACTGTGAGAGCCTTGGTTGTCCTTACCTAGGTCCCCAGGATGGCACGTGATCGTGGAAGAGAGGGAACCTAGAGCGTCTTCATCTTTGACATGGAAATCAGTCTTGTTCCTGTTTCAAGACTACATTTTGGCCCTCATCATCTTAGTCAACCTTCATTTTAGATGATTTTTTTCAACATCTATTTATTTGAGAGTGAGAGAGAATGGGCATACCAGAGCCTCTAGCTACTGCAGTCCAACTCCAGACGCATGTACCACCTTGTGCATCTGCCTTAGGTGGGTTCTGGGGAATTGAACCTGGGTCCTTAGGTTTTTCAGACAAGTGCCTTAACCGCTAGGCCATTTCTCCAGTCCTCAATCTTTATTTAAAAATTTTTTTCTTCTTGAAAATGTCTTTAACATACTATGTGTAGTATTTATCTTTACTAGAATGGAAGCTTCTAGGGCAGGGTCTTTGCCTTTGAGCCATGCTTTGGATGTATGGAGGATAAGAAGGAGGAGGAATAGAGATGCTGGAAGGAGAATCAGAAAATGCTTGGAAGAGATGCTGGCCGGGTTTGATTTCAATTAGGCAGTTTGGGGCAATGTTGGATTGTCCTAGTGCCTCACAAACAGCCTTGTGAAAGTTCAGGCTGAAGTTGGGGCAACTGTTGCCACTGACTTCCAGAGATAATGATCTGGAATTGGTCTGCTTCCTGGTTTTAACAGACTGTGTGGTAAGAATATTTCAGGTGAAGGATAAACATTTGGCCGAACGTGCCCACCAGTCATGTCTGCAGATTCAGTCAGTTATAGGTCAAAAACACTAGAGGAAACACCATGTCTGTACTAAGCATGTGCAGATATTTTTTAAAAAAAACATATTTTTATTTATTTATTTGTACACAGAAAGAGACAGATTGACAGACAGAGACTAACTGGGCACACCAAGGCCTCTAGCCACTGCAAATTAACTCCAGATCCATGTGCCACTTTGTGCATTTGGCTTTACATGGGTGCTGGGGAATCGAACTTGCAGTCCTGTGCCTTGACCGCTGAGCCATCTCTTTAGGCCCATGTGTAGATCTTTTTGTTATGGTCATTAGGCTTTGGACCCTATATAGTATACCACCTCTACCTGTTGCATTCCCCTTGACTTGGGCATTAGAAGTAACAGAGAGATGATCAAAAGTGCATAAGGTGTGCATGGGTTATATGCAAGAAGTATGATTTAGCTGGTGGCATCGTGGGTGTCTGAGAACCAGAATGGACAACTTGTCTTCTTTCTCAGGGGATTCTAGTGTGCATGGACGTCAGCACAGCCCTCTTACAGTTCTTTTGTGAATGCACCGTGAAATAGAGTGAGATTTGTGCCTGGTCAGTTGTTGAGATTTTTGGAAACTGTTTCCCTACTTGAATGGCAGAAATGACACTGTCCCGCCTCCCTCGTTCCACGAGGGCTGGGCTGCTTTTCTCTGGTTGCCTTTCTCCTCTCCCACTGGGCAGCGCTGGCCCTCTGCTTATTCCAGGGCTGTTGATGTGTTTGTGACACATGCCCAGTGTCTGGAAGATTGGGCCGGAAACAAGCCTGCCTCAGGGGAAAGGGCTCAATGGGGGCCGATGGAGGGGTGTCGAGGGAGGCTTGAATGTCTTAACTATCTCAAGTATTTCTCACACTGCTCACAGAACTTTCTTGAGTCATCTTGGACTTTATTTCTAATTGACTCCCAGCCCTGTCAGATTTAAAACAAGGAATAACATTTTGTATGGCTGAGCTTTGGAGGGTCCTTAGTGTTTGTAATTTTTATGACTTTTACTATCCACTACAAGACCCCATGTGTTCCCCTTTGGGGCAGAATCACTCCCGTGTTGGACATGCTTAAGAAGAGTATGTGTTCTACGTACCTATGTACTAGCTAATTTTAAAAAATATTTTTACTTATTTATTTTGAGAGAGAGAGAGAATGGGCACGCCAGGGCCTCCAGCAACTGCAAACGAACTCCAGATGCCTGTGCCCCCTTGTGCATCTGGCTTACATGGGTCCTGGAGAATCAAACCAGCAAGAGCCTTAACCACTAAGCCATCTCTCCAGCCCTACTAGCTAATTAAAAAAATTTTAATATTTTACTTATTTACTTATTTTAAGAGAGAGAGAGAGATTGGGTGCACCAGGGACTCCAGACACATGCGCCACCTTGTGCATCTGCCTTACATGGGTACTGGAGAATTGAATCTTGGTCCTTAGGCTTTGCAGGTAAGCGCCTTAACCATTAAGACATCTCTCCAGCCCTTAAAAAATATTTTTATTTATCCACTTGAGAGAGAGAGAGAATAGGTGCACCAGGGCCTCCAGTCATTACCAACGAACTCCAGATACATGTGCCACCCCTGTGTGTGCATCTGGCTTTACATGGGTACTGGGGAATCAAACCTGAGTCATCAAACTGCCCAGTAAGCACTTCTCTTAACATTCACACTTATATATTAATGCTACTCTCACTTTTAGGTTAGAGAAGCTTCTCTTTTCATATCGTGGTGACCTTTGGGATGACTCAGGAGGCACCACAGTGCTGGGAAATGACAGAAGAGAGTTCAGCACTGAAACATCTCTATCACAACCATTCAAGGCTCAGGGCCCATTGTGGAAGAGGTGGTAGAGAGAATGTAAGAGCCAAAGGAAGGGAAGGACTGCTTACAATGCTGTCTTCCAGACACATAATAGACTGGATATCCATGACCTCACAATGCCTTGTACTGCCTTCATAAGACCCTTATAATAGGAGGAAAAAATGATGACTAATTGAGAGGGGGAGGGGATATGATGGAGATTGGATTTCTGAGGGGGAAAGTGGGAGGGGGAGGGAATTATCAGGTTTATTTTCTATAATTTTGGAAGTTATTAATAAAAAGGTTTAAAAAACAGGGCTGGAAAGATGGCTTAGCAGTTAAGGCATTTGCTTGCAAAGCCAAAGGACCCCAGTTTGATTCTCCAAGACCCATGTAAGCCAGATGCACATTGTTTGCAGTGGCTGGAGGCCCTGGCACACCCATTCTCTCTTTCTCTCTGCTCTTTTGTCTCAAATAAATAAATAAAATTTTTTAAGTTAAAAAATTGACTTAAAATTGCGTTGTTAGGCTTTGCAAGCAAGTGTCTTAACTGCTGCAGCATTTCTCCCAGCTAATTGTTTAATAAACAATTATTATAGAAATCTTTAAGTGGGGACTAAGGACAAGCCGTGCAGCTGAAAAGAACTGATCTGAACTTGAGTTGGAGAGTGCCTTCAAAATCGTCCTCTGAGCTGTCTGGATTGAGAGACCCAAGGGCTAAGTAGATCAGAGAGACCCCAGGGTGCACCCTAGACCCAGGAGATGCATGAAGAAGAGGAGGAGGAATTTCAGGATTTAACTCAGTAACCTGGGTTTGTTCACTGGCACTGAAAAACTAACAGAGAAGAGAAAGAAAGTACAGTTGGAGATGCCAGGAGGTGAGAGCAGAGGAGTGGGGGGAGATGGAGCAGGGAAGGTGGGGTGCTCCCCACGTACCTGGAAGGTCTTGTTCTTCTGCTTTTCCTTGCTGTTGTTTGTATTTGCAGGAGGACAGGACCCCCTGGGGGCCTCTGTGAGGGGCTCCACCAGGTGTGGCCAGACACAGCTCTCCTCCGTTCCGGGGTCTTCATTTGTGCTTTGAGATGAACACAGTGGGGAGACTGTGTTCTTGCCCTCCTGGGAAGGAAGGAGTCATGCATTTAAATGTAAAGAAAGGGGCTGCTCTGACCTTGGAAGACCCAGGCCAGAGACAGAAAATCTGAGAAAGTAACTTAGGAATGTAAAGAAAAATAAATCATGAGGACAAATAAGGAAAATGATGTTTATAAACACCTTGGAGGAGTGATTTTTTTTTTTCCTAGCAAATGACAGAGAAAAATTTCCATGAGGTATTAATGAGATGGATAGACCATAAATTTTTTCTTAGTTTTTTAGGTTAGCATTTACAGTAATGGGTTTTTCTGTGGCACCTTCACACATATGTGTCCTGTTTTGTACTGATGTGGTCCCATCCCCCACCGCCCTCCCTGTGGCCCACTGACTAGTTCTGTCCCTGCCTCTAAATAACCCCCATTCTGCTTTTTGTCATGTATCTCATTTCCCTCTCCCCAAACCCCTTAACTCTTCACCCTCTTTCTGATCCCATTTCTGATTTCATGTCACACACACATTTCAGTGTGCTCCTCCAAGACATGAGTGTTTGTCTTTCTTATTTCACTGAACATGATATCTGTTCCATCCGCTTTCCAGCATATGTACAGTTTTTCTTAGTGCTGAGCACGATTCCATTGTGTGCGTGCACCAGTTTTCTTTGTTCTGTTCATCTGTTGATGGACATCTATCTGTAGGCTGGCTGCACTGCCTGGTCACTGTGAGCAGACAGCAGTAAACATGGATGTGCGAGCATGTCTGGGGAGTATGGTCTCGAGTCCTTTGGGGTATACTGGTGGTATAGATGGCTTCATATGGCAGTTTAGTTTTAGCTTTTTGAGGAACCCCATACTCATTTCCATAGTAGCTATAAAAGTTTGCACTCCTACCCACAGTGTATAAGGGCTTCTCTTCCCCTCCCTACCCCATCCTCACCAGCACTTGTTGTCATCTGTTTTCTTGGTGATAGGCATTCTGATGGGGGTAACATGAAACCGGAAGTTTTTAAATTGCATTTGCCTGATAGCCAAGGGGAGGCTGAGCTGTTTTTTTCAAGTACTTATTGGCCATTTGTATTTCATCTTGTGGGTGTGTACGGTATGTGTGTATATATGGACACTTACATGGTGCCTGTGTGGAGGTCAGAGGACAACCTTTTGAGGTGTTGATCCTCACCCTCAACTTTTTGTTAGACAGAGTCTCTTGTTCGCAGCTGTGCTGTGAATGCCAAGCTACCTAGTCCACCACCTTCAGGAGTCTCCTAACCCCACCTCCCATGAGGCTGTATGTGGGTGTTGAGGACCTGGATTCTGGTTTGTCAGGCTTATACAGCAAGAGCTTTTAACCCCAGTCCTTTTATTTCATCTTGTGAGAACTATTTATTCAATTTTTTGTCCCATTTATATTTTGTATTTATTTGCAAGGAGAGAGAGAATGAGAATGGGTGTGCTAAGGCCTCTTGCTTGCCACAGCAAATGAACTCCAGGTGCATGTGACACTTTGGGCATCTGACTTTACATGGATACTGGGGAATTGAAACCAGACTATCAGGCTTTGCAAGCAAGTGCCTTTAACTGCTGAGCCATCTCTCCAGCCTTCCTTGTCACATTTATAGATTGGATGATTCTTGTTTTGGTGGTCAAATTTTGCAGTTTCATATACATTCTAGGTGTTAGTCCCTATCTGTGTATTTGGCAAAGGCGTTTTTCCTCTTCTGTAGACTTTATCTTCACTCTCACATTGGCTTGTTTTAGAAAAGCTAAGTTTTTCTGGGCGTGGTGGCGCACGCCTTTAAGCCCAGCACCCTGGGAAGCAGAGGTAGAAGGATCACCTTGAGTTCTAGGCCACCCTGAGACTATATAGTGAGTTCCACGTGAGCCTGGGCCAGAGTGAGACCCTACCTTGAAAAACCAGAAAAAAAAAAAAAAAAAGAACATGTCATTTCTGATTTATGCTTAGCAATTAAAGGTTTATTAGGTGAAAATGGTGAAGAAACATGATTAGCCAAAAGTTTTAAATTGCTTTCCATCTTTTAAACTTAAGAGATAAGACAATTCAGCTGGCCCGACTCTGGAGAAATGCATATTAAGCCACCATGGGGGTCTTGAGTTCTGTGCGTCCACACTGGGGAGTCTCATGTTCACTCTCTGCTCTGTGAAGCAATCACCTGCCCGGAGCCCTGTTGTCCAGCCACTCACTGCCAGCGCCAGGACACTGACCCTTGACCAGCTGGCCCCAGTGCCTGACTGCATCTCAGCACTCCTCTGATGAGAAGTTTCTTACTTTGACTTGATTTATTTATGTCAGGTCAGATGTGCCAGTCGCTTTGTGTCTGGTACATGTACCAAGTCTGGACACATTTTGAACAAATGAAAAATAAGTACATTAATAAACAGTCTTGTTTGGTGTAAGAGCCATCACCGCATCCCATGTTTTTGTTAAGTCCCTGTAAACATATTTTCATCTCTACATTTGACAAAGCAAAAGCATATTTAATTTTCTTTCCAAACAAGGCCTCACTGTGTAGCCCAGGCTAGCCTCAAGCTCAAACCTCCCGCCTCCACCCCGAGTGCTGGGTTTACAGACATGCAGCGTCCCTTTCTGACATGTGGTGCATCTGGACACACTGTGAGGATAGCTAGAGCAGGGAGTCTTCCTGGTGCATGGACAGGAACTATATCAGAAGTTAGATGAATTAACCAAGGGCCGCTGTGAAGACAAGTCAAGCCGAGACAGACCTCCTCCTGCAGTCGCTAAACTTGTCTTCCGGTTTGTAGAAACGCGTCTCTCTGCTGAGAGTGACTTCAGTTTTGAGAAAATTCATCTCACGTTGAGAATTTGCCTTCCATAGCAAGTGCTTAATAAGGAGTTAGGGAGGGGTTTCTGTCCTTTAGTGCCCTCCTCCACCCCACCTCTGGTTTGCAGAGTTTCCAGCCACCTGAAACAAGCTTCAAGTAGGAAATTTCAGTCAAGATTTAATAATTTGTCTACTAGTTTTTATTCTACTTTATAGAGGTGCACTACATGCATTTTCTTTTGATAGTTTGGAGGAGATGAACTATCCAAGAATATTTATGTGGCAAATATTTATGGGGCTGCTTCCTGTTTATACAAGGTGTCCCTTTGGCAAAATCTTCCAGCATCCAGTCCTGTCTTCCTTGCTGCCCCATTCAGATGCCTACCTATGTCACCCAAACTGGCAGGAAATAAAAGTAGACATTATTTTCAGAGAATGAGGGCACACAGGCTTGCCACACATTAGGTAGCTTTACATGGTGCCTGAGGTATCGTATCTTTTTATTCTCTATTTATTCATTATTTAGGCTTTTTATTGTTTTCCGAGATAGGATCTCACTTTAGCCCAGACTAACCTAGCACTCACTCACTCTGTAGTCACAAGCTGGCCTTGAACTCACAGCAATTCTACCTCAGCCTTCCAAGTGCTGGGATTGCAAGCATGAGTCACCACACCTGGCCCTGAGCTATCTTTTATAAACTAACTTCCAGGCCAAATTTGATCCGTGAAACATTGTACTGTTATCTTAATGTGAAAATAAAAACTCGTTGGATTTCCTTTCGTAATTGTGGTTACGTGGAGTGTGTAGTTGAAGTAAATTATCCATTATTTGGTAGAGTGGTTTCTCTAATTCTGGGTAATGGGGTGTGCAGGACATGCCATAAACTCTGAAATCCTTGGCTGTGTTTGCCTCAGGGCAGCTTCACCCTGGTGATGGATGGAGGAGGGAGGCACCAGCAAGCATCTGTAGTGCTCTCATTATGCCCCAGGGGATCTCAGGGGGGGACAGGACGTGCTGGTTTGCACTGGCAGAGGTGAGCTGGCCTGGCGAGCTTCTTACCTGTCAGCATGACCCTGCTGACCTAGGAGTCTCTCTTTCAAAGACCCTGAGTGTAGCTTACAGCCTTACGCAGCTGCGCATGGGTTCTCGTGACTGGACACACCAGAGTTCGAAGGACCTCCTCGTGACCGAGATGCCAGGTTGCATTTCTTGCCGTAATTAAGCCTAATTATTTATGTCTTACAGACAGCAGACATTTCTGCTGTTCATTTCCATTTCCAGCAACACTGTAATCAACGCCAAGCTCCTGATCTCTAGCCTCTGGGCTTGGCCCAAATGTGTGGACTTGTGCTGAAGGAAAAGACAAAAGATACGTGATGTTCCCTTGTTCGCAGCTGTGTTCTTCTGAACAACTCATTGGCCAGTCTGGTTCAGCACCTTAAGACAAGGAATAGCTTAAGAACTCAAGTGGGTCATTTTTTAAATTTTAAAAAATATTTCTAATGGGCTGGAGAGATGGCTTAGAGATTAAGGCATTTGCCTGCTAAACCAAAGGACCTCGGTTCGATTCCCCAGGACCCACATAAGCCAGATGCACAAGGTGGTGCGTGCATCTGGAGTTCATTCGCAGTGGCGGGAAGCCCTGGTGTACCCATTCTCTCCCTCTCTCTCTCTCTCTCTCTCTCTCTCTCTGTCGCTCTGCCTCTTTCCCTCTTGCAAATAAATAAATAATAAAAATATTTTTATTTATTTACCTGCAAGCAGTGGAGGGAGAGAGGGAAAGAGAATGGATGCACCAGGGCCTCCTGCCACTGCACATGAATTCCAGATGCATGCACCACTTTGTGCACCTGGCTTTATGTGGGTACTTTATTCGGGGAATCAAACCCAGGTTATTGGCTTTACAGACAAGCGCTTTAACCACTGAGCCATCTCTGCAGCCCAATCATGTAATTTTTAATATCTAAATTTGGGTTATTATTGGCCTATGGCCTTTGTATGAAGGGCTCTTGCCAAAACCCATGTTTATAGTGGGCAGAGTTGGCATGACTAATACCAGCATGGTATCTGTGCTTCCTTTATTGTAGACGTTTGCTAGTAAAAACCACTTTTTAACCACTTTTCCTTTATTTACTGTCTGGAGTCAGGTACAGTGCTAAGTCCTCAGGAGCCAAAGTGAGGTAGATGTTTGCCTTCTGCCCTTAATAAAAAAGTAGGATAAAGGGCTGGAGAGATGGCTTAGCTGTTAAGACATTTGCCTCCAAAGCCAAAGGATCCCGGTTCGACTCCCCAGGACCCACATAAGCCAGATGCACAAGGGGGCGCATGCATCTGGAGTTTGTTTGCAGTGGCTGGAGGCCCTGGCATGCCCATTATCTCTCCCTGTCTGTCTGTTTCTCTCTCTCTGAAATAAATAAATAAATGATTAAAAAGTTAAAAAAAAAAAAAACTCATGTTAGGAAAAAAAATAGGATAAAGACTCCATGGAAAGGATGTCATGATTGGACTGTATTGTGCTGAGGAAAGCGTTGTGTATGTCTGCACACGTGGGTACAGCATACAGAATGTGTTTTGCTAAATAGAAGGCAGATTCCAGAACTTCTAAGCAACAAAACTATTGGAATGATAGGCCTTGGCCAGTTAAGATACTGTGTAAAACAGTTGCTTGTGTCAGAATCCTCTCCTCATCTTTCTTTGAATATGGTAGTTGGTGAGTTACTTTTCAAAAGTTTTTGTAATATGGCTGATGCCGTATTAAAATGTTCTGTTTAATCCTTGTCGCTTCCTGAATCATTACTGGGAATTTGTCTGTCCTGTTGGCTATTCTCTCCCTAGTTCTAGCTTCTCTCCATGTGCCTTTTCTTTTACAACTGACAATTTCATCAAACTCTATTTTTTTTTTAAATTTATTTGCCTGTGTGTACATGCACATATCAGGGCCTCTCACCTCTGTGCAACTGGGTACCAGATGCTTGCACCACTTCTCACATTGGTGAGCAGCGTGGGAATTGAACCCCTGGCTGGTAGGTTTTTCAGGCAAGCACCTATAGCTGTCAGAGCCATCTTCCCAGCCCATTCACCAAACATTTATTTTTTTATTTTATAGTTTTATTTTTTAGCTTTTTGAGTCAGGGTCTTACTCTAGCCCAGGCTGGCCTCGAACTCACAGTGATCCACCTGCCTCCCTAGTGCTGGAATTGAAGGCATGGGCCACCAAACATTTGTGCTTAGTTCTTAAGCTGAACCCGTCGATTAAGTTTCCCAGCGAGCTCTGGCGTGTGTAACTGGCGGCCTGGTCCAGCCGGGGCATAGTGGGTGACGAGGAAGCAGGGCGCTTTGTGAGGGAAACACTCTCAGTGAGCCACTTGTCTTCCAGATTGCCTCCAAGTACGATCACCAGGCAGAGGAAGACCTGCGCAATTGGATAGAAGAGGTGACAGGCATGAGCATTGGCACCAACTTCCAGCTGGGCCTGAAGGATGGCATCATCCTCTGCGAGTGAGTACGGGTCCTTCTGAACACTCGTTCCCAGTCTGGCATGTCGATACTGACATCTTAGAGCTTCTGTAGATGCGATCAGTGTTTTGCTTACCGATGTCAAGGGAGCCAGCTTAATATTCTAGTCCTTGTTTTTGTGTGACCAACGAGGTGTTTGTTGTATTTTGGTTTTTAGGCTCATTAACAAGCTTCAGCCAGGCTCTGTGAAGAAGGTCAATGAGTCCTCACTGAACTGGCCTCAGGTAACTGCGAAACGAGCAACCTCCACTTCTAGTTGGTTTGCTTTTCTCTTTGTTGAGACAAGGGTCCAATTTTGTAAACTAGGCCGATCATTATATAGCTCAGGCTGGCCTAAACTCCCTGGAATCTTCCTGCCTCAGCCTCCTGATTGCTCAGATTACCAGTGAGCACCACCACTCTTGGCTGGTTTCTTTTTAATCTGGTGAAAAGGTCAGTTTTGTTTTTGCATGTGTGTGCATGTGTGTGTGTGTGTGTGTGTGTGTGGTGGAGGCACAGTGCACACACATGCAGAGGCCAGAAGAGAATGCCCTTTATCACTCATCCATGTCTCCCTGAGGTGGAGTCTCACTGATCCCAGAGCTCCGTTTGCAGTGAGTCTAGCCAGCCAGTGAACACCATCCGAAGTGATTCTCTGGTCTCTGCACACACTGACCGTGGTTACAAATGTGCATGGCCTTGCCCTGTTATTTACAAAGGTGCACCCCATGCTTGTGCAGCAGGCACTGTGAACATCGATCTCTCCATCCCCAAGATTTGTTTTTGTTTTTAATTGCTATTTCAATTTTTTTAAAATATTGTTTATTTATTTAAGAGAGAGAGAATGGACCTGCCAGGGCCGCCAGCCACAGCAAACAAACTCCAGATGCAGGTGCCCCCTTGTGCATCTGGCTCATGTAGGTCCTGGAGAATTTTACCGGGATCTTTTGGCTTTGCAGGCAAACACCTTAACTGCTAAGCCATCTCTCCAGCCCTTAATCACAATTTTAAAATAGATGTTAGGGCTGGGAAGATGGTTCAGTAGTCAAATGCACTTACTTGCAAAGCCTGCAGGCCCATCATGTTCAGTTCCCCAGTACCCAAGTAAAGCCAGATACACAAAGTGACACATGCATTTGGAGTTCATTTGCAGTGGCAAGAGGCCCTGGCATGCCCTCTGTCTCTCCCTTGCAAATAAATAATTTTTTAATAGACATGTTAGCCAAAAGTTGTGCACATAGTTATATTAATTTTTGCCATTAAAAAAATGTTTCCAAAGGTAGGATCACTGTGAGTTCCAGGTCAGCCCTGGCTGGAGAGAGACCCCGCCTCAGAAACAAAATGTTTCCATAATTGTTTATTGATTTGCTTAGAATCACTAGATGTTTGGCTTTAGAGTTTTTTTGTAATGTTTAGTCCATTTATTTCAGAAAAGTTTTGACACCATTTTACATAATGCATGAGGAGGGGAAAGCAAGGAATTTAGCTACAACTACTAAATATATTTTTTGCCATCTTTTTATAAATATTGGTTGTGATCATTTTAACTCATGAATGTGTTTAGATAACATTGAATATTTATTTAGTTTTAAGTATGAGTTTTGAGTTAAGAGAAAATGAACCATTTTCTAAGCACAAATTTATTTTGAAATTGAGATCAAAATATAGTGAATTATTAATGTATGTATATAACTTTTAACAAAGAAAATTCCAAACTTGGATAGCTGTAATGCAGAATTCTTAAAAACATCAGGAAGATTTTTGCCCTTAAAGAGCATTTAAAAAAAAATTTTATTTATTTATTTGCCAGCAGAGAGAGAGAGAGAGAGAGAGAGAGAGAAGAGAGGCAGACAGAGAATTGGCACACCAGAGCCTCTAGCTACTGCAAATGAACTCCAGATGCATGTGCCCTTTGTGCATCTGGCTTATGTGGGTCCTGGAGAATTGAACCGGGATCCTTTGGCTTCACAGGCAAAAGCCTTAACCACTAAGCCATTTCTCCAGCCCAAGAGCAATTTTTTTAAAAGGCCTGGAGAGATGGCTCATCACTTACAGGCACTTGCTTGCAAAGCCTGATGGCTTGAGTTTGACTCTTCAGTACCCATGTAAAGCCAGATGCACAAAGCAGTGTATGTGCAATGCAATGGCAAGAGGCCCTGGGATGCCCATTCTCTCTCTGTCTCTCTCTCTCTCAAATAAATAAATTATTTTAAATGCTTAAAAATATTAAGACCATCATATAAGTCCCATTCTAGAGAGCTATACTTGTTACACATCTGGTTAAGCACCTTTACCAAGTTGCTTTCTGCCTGGCATCTTGTAACTAATATAGACTTAGGCCTCGGACATTGTTTGGGTTCAGGTCCAAAAATCATGTCGCTTTTTGTCATTATAGTTGGAGAACATTGGCAACTTTATTAAAGCTATCCAGGCTTATGGCATGAAGCCACATGACATATTTGAAGCAAATGATCTCTTTGAGAATGGAAACATGACCCAGGTTCAGACAACACTGGTGGCTCTAGCAGGTCTGGTACGTACACATTCTTACCTTGCTTAAAAAAAATTCCCCGCACATTGGTGGTGAGTTACATCACTGCCCCACCCCCAACAAGGTGCTCAGACCTGGCTGGGAGGGGCCTGTGTCTCCTGTAATTACTGCTTTGTGCAGAGGCTGCTGACCTCGGCTGCCTTGTGCTACAGAGGTTAATTAGAACCTTCTCGTTTCGGAGGGTACTGCGTGATCGCTGGGTAGTCTCAAGTAGGTTTCTGCCTCTTGATATGCTCTGGCCCCGGGGAAGCTTGTGTTTATGGATACCATTTCTTGTTGTTTTCTCTGAAAAATTCTGCTGGCAGAATATCTGAGAGCTGTTACTCAGCTGGTGCATGTGTTTCTGGGCAGGCCAAAACAAAAGGATTCCACACAACCATTGACATTGGAGTCAAGTATGCAGAGAAACAAACAAGACGTTTTGATGAAGGAAAACTAAAGGCCGGCCAGAGTGTAATTGGTTTGCAGGTGAGTGGGTATGCTGTCATTTCTTTAGTCACTTACACGATGTCATTAACTATTGCTGTGCAGAATGTTAGGCCTCTCCTGCGTCAAATGCACATGACGTAAATCTCTTGATGGGTGTGTGGTAGATTATGAAACCAGGCATGGTACCTCATGCCTGGGTCCCAATACTGAGGAGGCCGAGGCAGGAGGAGTTCCTTGAGTTCAAAGCCAGCTTGGGTGTGTGTGACTTCCAGAGTAGACTGGTCTGCCTACTGAAACCCTGCCTCAAAAAAAAAAAAAAAAAAAAAAACCCAAAATAAATAAATGAGAAAAGGATGGAAGTTTTAGAAGAAATATCAGGTATTCTACCTGACTTGACAATTATTTCTCTAGGAAAAGATTTTTTTTCTAATCATCTTATCTCCTCTCCCCTCTTTAAATGTTATTGACTTGAGTAAGCCATGTACAACACTTAATGCCAAGGTCATTTATATTAGTAGAATGTGACACAACAGCCAAGCCACACTGGCTTTGTCAGGATAATGCCTGACAAATAGTTAAGGTGACCTTGTGCCCTTCATGTCATTTCCCTGGAAAGTGTCACAACAACATGGCTGAATGGCGTAAATTTTGCCCCGGGACACCCCCATGCATAGACCTTTTCCCCTCACTGAATCTATGTGAGATGGGTTTAGTTTCACAAAGTACAAAATTGTGTAAGTGATGGGGAATTGGAAACATGGATTTCCAAACAGTAAGCAGTCCGCTAGTTAAACTGTAACTTGTAGTGCTTGCAGTATAAAATTGTCCACCAGGCTTGAAAGGTAGATTAAGGGGGAAATAAGTTTATTGAATACTATGGTATGGGTTTCTTTGTTTTTGAGGTGGAGCCTTGTTCTAGCCCAAGCTGACCTGGAACTTGCTCTATGGTCCCAGGCTGTCCTTAAACTCACAGCAATCCTTCTACCTCTGCCTCCCAAGTACTTGTATTAAAGGCATGTGCCACCATGCCTGGCAGTATGGTTTTTGTTTTTTTTTTTTTTTTTTGGGGTTCCAAGGTAGGGTCTCACTCTGGCCCAGGCTGACCTGGAATTCACTGTGTAGTCTCAGGGTGACCTCAGACTCACAGCAGTCCTCCTACCTCTGCCTCCCAAGTGCTGGGATTATAGGCGTACACCACCACGCCCGGCCAGTATGGGTTTTTAATTTTAAAAAATGTACATGCTGTAAATGTGGGTTTATATATGTAAGTGTAGCTATAGAATTATAGACAGATCCATAAGTAAGAAAAAAATCTAACAAGTGTTCACAAATAACAGGTTAGCTAGATACAGGCTTAAATTGTAGTATCATAGGGATTTTTTTTTTCCTTCTTTTTGCTTATGTGTTTTGTAAATCTTCCAGTGCAGGAATTTTCCTTTTAGTAATGAAACTTTACTTTCATGAAGTGTTTCAGCTGAGCGTGATGGTACATACTTCTGACCCCACACTTAGGAGTAGGTAGAGGCGGGAGGACCAGGAGATCAAGGTCATCCTTGGCTGTATAGCAAGTCTGAGGCCAGCCTGTGCCACATGAGACCCTGTCTCAGAAAAGAAAACCCACAGCCAGTGGATGTTTCGAAGGGGACAGCACACATAGAAACTTGTGCCTCCTCCAGTACAGAAGAGAACACTGGTTGGTCCTAAAGCCGTGTCATTCTCCGTGGGGAAAGAGGAGTTAATCATTGTCCCTCTGAACTTGGTTGAGTCCCGATTCCTCATTCTGCCTCTTGCCAGTTCTGGCCAGTGTATTAGAGTTGAAGGAATAAAATGTGGTGCTTTTCCCATGAAAATGTTGATCTTCAGACTTGAAAAAGTGAGTTTAGTTCCCAGAGAAATTCCCTGACATTAAAAAAATCTATTTTATTTTTATTTCTCTATTTGAGAGAGAGAGAGAGAGAGTGGGTGTGCCAGGGCCTCTAGCCCCTGCAAACAAACTCCATGGCTTAAGTGGGGAATTTGACCTGGGTCCTTAGGTTTTGCAGGCAAGAGCCATCACTCCATCCGGAAGCCCTTGACATTTGCTTTCATGTGTTATATAAACTGTAGCTGGAGTTTGAAGGCCTATTACCTGGCTTAAGATTGCTCATCTTAATCTGGTTATCCGTGCTGCAGGGTATGTGGGAAGAGAAGTAAGAAGGAAGTTCTCCGTTATCCGACCAGCACACTAACTTCTTACTGTGTCTGTTCACCTGCACATGTTAACATGTGATTCACTGTGTCATGAGGGTCTATGTACAGCGAATTTTTTGAAGTTTGTCTTCTAAAATTAGCCTCTGAAACATGTTTGCAAAAGCATAAGAGGGGAGTTTGTATCTAATTCACCAGAGCATTAGTCTGGGAACTTATAAATTCCAACATTTTAGGGTTTTTATGAGGGACAGGAGGGAGAAGGTTGCTAAAGAATTGAACCCAGAGCCTTGTATATGTGAGGCAGGTTCTATCATTGAGTGGTACTGTTCCATGTGTGTGTGTGTGTGTGTTTGAGGTAGGGTTTTGCTCTAGTCCAGGCTGATCTGGAATTCACTCCAATCTCAGCCTGGCCTCAAACTCACAGTGATCCTTCTTCCTCTGCCTCCCTAGTGCTGGGACTAAAGCATGCTCCACCATGCCTGGCTTCTACCTAGCATTTTGTTTATTTTTATTTATTGATTTGAGAGCAACAGGCAGACAGAGAGAGAGAGAGAATGGGCGCGCCAGGACCTCCAGCCACTGCAAATGAACTCCAGATACATGTGCCACCTTATGCATCTGGCTTACATGGGGTCCTAGGGAACTGAGCCTTGAACCAGAAGCAAGCACTTAACCACTAAGCCATCTCTCCAGCCTTCTACCTAGCATTTTTAAAAAATGTTATTATGTATTTATTTGAGAGAAAGAGAATGGGCATACCAGGGCCTCCTGCCACTGCAAACAAACTCCAGATGCATGTGTCACTTTGTGTGTCTGGCTTTGCGTGGGTACTGGAGAACCTAATGCGGACCATCAGGCTTTATGAGCAAGCTTTAACTGTTGAGCCATCTCTCTAGCCCTACCTTGCATTTTTTAGTAGCTGAGTTTTGTTTTGTCTGTTACTGACTTCTGGTAATCAGTACAAATTTTATTTTTAACTTATTAGATGGGAACTAACAAATGTGCCAGCCAGGCAGGTATGACCGCTTATGGGACCAGGAGGCATCTTTATGACCCCAAAATGCAAACTGACAAACCTTTTGACCAGACCACCATTAGTCTGCAGATGGGCACCAACAAAGGGGCCAGCCAGGTAAGTGATGTCTTGAATACTTGTAGCAATGACACAAGACGCTAATTCTCAATTATACTTAAGGGTATAACTCTTATTAGCTCAAACCTCAATTGTATTTTTTGTGTATGTGTGTAGTATATTTAGAGCATAGACTTCAGGGAAGTAGATTTGTCTGGGACAGCAGGAGAATCAAAGGGCCTTTTCTACAGCACGGAACATGGGTAAGGCTTGTGGTTTTTGTTGGCAGTTAGAACAGCCAGCCCTTCTGCTTAACCAGAAGAAAAAAGTTCACATTTTATGTTTCTTAGTGCTCTTGCTTTAGAGCAAGTAAAAGGCTATGCCTTTAAATGTTGGATCTTTGTTCCTTCCTTGTTTTTGGTTTTCTTTTTAAAGAAGTCCATTTAAATTGGTGGGTAAGATTATCTGATGTTCTACTATTTAACCAGCATTCCTATGAAATATTAAGCTCCCAGAGAGAGAAATTTCTGTGAAATGCTAGTGAAATAATTCTTAAAATACTACTAAAAGAGCTTTTAAGTAGGTGGGAATAATATCCAAGATAGAAGTATTTCCTTGTTAAAAATAGATTATCAGCACCTAGGAATGTTCCCATCACCGTTTGAAAGCAGAAAACCTTTTTTTAAAAATGTTTTTATTGATTGATTTGCAAGCAAAGAGGGAAAGAGAGAGAGGGAATGGGCATATTAGGGCCTCTTGCTATTGCAGACAAACTTCATATACATGTGCCATTTTGTGTATTTGGTTTTAAATGAGTACTAGAATCGAACCTGGGCCAGCAGGCTTTGCAAGCGAGCATCTTTAACCACTGAGAATAGTTCCCAGCCCTTACAACCATGCTTTTTCATTTTTTTAAATGATGAGATTTATTCTTTGCCCTTTGGGGAATACGTCCTGCCTCGGGTGGGATTATTCCTCATAGTTTGCTTTTTTCACCCACTTTACATCTGAAAATGTGAGCTTGACAGAAAGTGAGGAACAGAAAGACGTTCCAGTCCTGACTGGCTCGGCTCTGAAAAGACTCCAGTCCTGTAGGTCGGCTCGGTGATTTTGTCGACTGCATGTGTCCATGTTTAGAAGTGGTAGCCTGGACAGCATCTATGGTCTTAATAGCATTTGGGTGTCGCTTTTTAAATGTTATTAATTTATTTGTTTGAGAGAGACAATGGGCACCAGGGCCTCTAGCCACTGCAAATGAACTCCAGATGCATGCACCACCTTATGCATCTGACTTACATGGGTCCTAAGGAATTGGAATCAAACTTAGGTCCTTAGGCTTTGCAGGCAAGAGCCTTAACCACTAAGCCATCTCTTTTTTAAAATGATTTATTATTTATTTATTTATTTATTTATTTATTTATTTATTTATTTGAGACAGAGGGAGAGAGAGAGTGACAATAGGTGCACCAGGGCCTCTGGCCACTGCAAATGAACTCCAGACATATGTGCCCCTTGTGCATCTGGCTTACATGGGACCTGGAGAATTGAACCTGGGTCCTTAGGCTTTGCAGGCATGCGCCTTAACCACTAAGCATTCTCTCCAGCCCAGATGTATTTTTTTTTTTAATTATTTTACTTACTTTATTTTGAGAGAGAAACAGACAGACAGACAGACAGAGAAGGGACAGGCATACCAAGGCCTGTAGCCATTGCAGACGAACTCCAGGCGCATGTGCCACTGTGTGCCTCTGGCTTCCATGGTACTTGGGGAATCGAACCTGGTACCTTAGGCTTTGCAGGCAAGGTCCTTTACTGCTAAGCCATCTCTCTAGCCCCCAGCTATAACTTTTTGATATATTGGCAATTGGCTATGTATTTATATTCTTTTTTTTTTTTAATTTGAGAGAGAGAGAGAGACAGAGAATGGGCCAGGGCCTGTAGCTACTGCAAACTCCAGATGCATGTGCATCTCTGTGCATCTGGCTTTATGTGGGTCCTAGGGAAGTGAACCTGGGTCTTTTGTCTCTGCTGGCAAGCACCTTAAGTGCTAGGCCATCTCTCCAGCCCGTCTTTATGTGCTTTATACCTAATCCTCTCATAAGTCCAGAGTGGGTAGTAGTGCTCCTATTGCATATGAGACGTCAGAAACTAGAAGTAACTTGAGTTCTCTGAGAGCAATTTTATAGTGAAGGAAGGCCGGCTTAGCTTGAAAGCAACAGAATGGCTGCTATCAGAGTATTTTGGTAAATTAGGTTTAGCCCAAACCAAATGAATGCAATGCATTAATGTCCAAATTCAGCATAACTTTAACGTAGACATATGAACACAGAGAGATGTTTAGCTGCTTTTTTTAACTTGCCCACTGTTCTGTTCTAATTCCAGGCTGGGATGTTAGCCCCAGGCACCAGAAGAGACATCTATGACCAGAAGCTAACATTACAGCCAGTGGACAATTCGACCATCTCTCTGCAGATGGGTACCAACAAAGTAGCTTCCCAGAAAGGAATGAGTGTGTATGGGCTCGGGCGGCAAGTGTATGACCCCAAATACTGTGCTGCCCCCACAGAGCCCGTCATTCACAACGGAAGCCAGGGCACAGGGACAAATGGGTCCGAAATCAGTGATAGCGATTACCAGGTAGAATACCCGGATGAATATCATGGCGAGTACCCCGATGACTACCCCCGAGATTACCAGTATGGTGACCAAGGGATTGATTATTAGCCCCGCTCAGAGGAGCTCAGTATGTAGGCCATTGTTTTTATCCTGTGAGAACCAAGCTAGCCTTGAGTAATTTTTATCTCGTCTTCCTAAAACACTATTATGCTTATTGTACCTAAAAATAAATTGCCTTACATACATTCCTTTTTTCCTTTTTCTGCCTCTTCCCTAAATAGTTGCCTTTTAGTACTGTAACAATTAAATCCTACAGCATAACCAGTACCTTGCATATGAAGTAAAAAGGAATACTGTGAAAGGGGATACTCTTGTCCAGCCAAGTCTTATATTAAAGATCTATGCATTTTTACAACCTTTACACTAAAATTGGTATTTTCAAACGATATGAGACTTTCTTTTCTTACAGTTTAGTGTATCAGGTTTCTACATGGAAGACTAAACTCATGCATATTTGCTAAATGTGGACTTTGCCAACTAAACCCGAGATGCAGCATTGTAGAAATTTACATATCAGTGTCTGTGCAGTATTGTTTGGTAATTTTTAAATAAAGTCCTGGTCAGTGTGCATCTGTGATCATATGTGTATTCACTCTCTTACTTGGGTTGACAAGGTCTTTTCATAGTGGTGTTTCTGAAGGAGCATGTACAAAAACGGCCTGCAGACACTTAGGTCTGGGTGGCGCGGCTGCGACATCTTCATGTGTGCCAATGTATCAATGTAGAGTTGCTCTGTTTTTCTCAACTGTATTTATTGCTGCATTTCTCAGCATAAACTTATCCCATTGTATTTTTTATAAATAAATATTTTTTTTGAACATTTATACGAACCACAGGCTGATTCTTTTCTGGCTAGTTTCCAGACATTCAAATCAGGAACAAAAAATAATAATAATAATTAGTCTTTCCCAGGTACTATGATAAGGTATTTTAACATTGTTTTATTCAGACACACCGCCCTCTGTGTTTAGGGATTGAGGCATAAACCAGACATGATGTTTCACCCCTGTGATCCCTGCACTTTGGGAAGCTGAGGCATGAGGGTTGCCCTGGGTTTGGAACCAGAAAAACAAACAACAAATTAATAATTTCTCTTTATATTTTTATATATTAGAGAGAAAGAGAGAATGGGAGTGCCAGGGCCTCTAGCCACTGCAAACAAACACTAGACACGTGCCACCTTGTGCAGCTGGCTTACATGGGTTCTAGGGAATTGAACCTGGGTCCTTAGGCTTCACAGGCAAGTACTTTAACCACTAAGCCATCTCTCCAGCCCCAATAATTTCTTTTTAAAAAGAAAAGGGAAGAAGCCTGTCCACTGAACATTGACAGCCAGGACTTAACTGATCCTTGTTTCATTTTGCCCTGGATTCAATGCAAATTGAATTTGGAATACTTATCAGATCATATTCAAGAACACTGGTGAGAGCCAGGCGTGGTGGCGCAAGCCTTTAATCCCAGCACTCTGCCAAGAGGTACCGTGGGTTTGAGTCCCCACCCTGAGACTATATAGTGAATTCCAGGTCAGCCTGAGCTAGAACAAGACCCTACCTCGAAAAACCAAAAAAAAAAAAAGAATCTCGGTGGCTGCAAGGGGAGTTCCATGCTGAAGCCTTCTGAACACGTCTCAGAAGCACCATCACCAAGGAGAGCTGGCAACTGGCAACTCCCACTCTCTGCCCTTGTCTCAGCCAAGTGATCTCTTGTGACAGAGACTGGCTGTTAGACTGGGCGTGGGAACCGTGCCTGGTGGTGTTTCTACTGAGACCTAATGAGGACAGGTTTGAAGCCATAGAAGTGAAGTTCACTTGATCACCATTCTGTGATGGCTCCATTTACTGCTTCAGAGAAGGCTCGGTAAATCCTTAAAGGAGACTTCTGAGCTCACCAGACTCAGTGGTGCTATTTAAGAAAAACATTGCATTTTAAAGCAGACCTGCACTGTTGGGCTGTTTCTTGGCTTGTTGAGGGAAGGAAGACTTACATCCCACTGCCTGCCCTGCCCTCCCACTAAGTCAGATTGGGCCCTCTGTTAAAAGGGTGGGCACTTCTACCCAACCACCTAGCAAACAACCTGCCAGCCTACATGAGACATGTTCCTAGTTGAGCTTTAGAAGGGCAAAGCTACCCCAACCCCATCTAAATTTTGGGTGGGGCCTAGGTATATGATAAAAACTTTCTCTGGGTGGTTTTTATTCAGGGTTGTGGTTGAAAACCACCTTTCTAGAATGTTTGCTAATTTGTTAGTGCCTCCTGCTTGCTTCTTTCTAACCAGCTGAGTCACATCTTGTTAGACTGCCTTTCTGGTGTGTTCTCAGTTCTAGTTAGAGTTCACACTTTTTGTTCCAAATGTTAAGGATGGCCTTTGAGAAGTTGATATACTTAGCATGTTTTCAGGATTGGAAGGATAGGGGGAAATTCTAAACACAAGCAATATTCTAGAGATTTTTGCTAACAAAATCTCCTTCAAAAAAGACTTGTGGTCATGCCTTCACACACACAGGTTAATTTTTAAATATTGTGCTTTTTGTTTTTAAGATACAGTCTCGCTCTAGTCCAGGCTGATCTGGAATTCACTCTGTAGTCTCAGGCTACACGGAACACGCTGAAGTCACCCCGTGTGTGGTGGAAGTCCTCAGCTCTCCCTGAGAATGGCTCGGGACTTCCACACCCGTTCCCAGAACTGCTTAGGCTGCTGCCGAGGGCCAGATGGAGACTCTTCTTCCACTCCAGGCCCGGGAAAGCTACTGTCCGCTCTAGACACCGAGCCTTAACAAGCCGGAGTGTTTCTTCCTGGGAACTAAGCTTCGATCACAGCTAGCATTGAACTGATCAGCCTTCAATTCTCCTGAAAGCCTGTTCCAATAGAACCTAGAGATATTTGTTCATTGCTTTTTAAAATTATTTTGATTTTATTTATTTATTAGAGAGAGAGAGGCAGGTAGAGAAAGGGCACGCCAGGGCAGTCACTGTAAAAGAACTCCAGATGCGTGTGCCACCCTGTGCCTCTGGTTTGTGTGGGTACTGGGGAATCGAACCTGGCTCCTTAGGCTTCACAGGTGAGTGCCTTTACCACTGAGCCATCTCTCCAGCCCTCACTGCTTTTGTATAGAGTTCGATTCTAAAGCTTTAAAAAGGTCAAGGAACATCAAAAATGCCCATGCTGTATGTGTACTTGTGTGTATGTGTGCACATGTTTGCACATGTGTGTGTGGAGGCCAGAGAACAATGTGAGATGTCATTTTTCAGGTGCTATGCACCCTTTTTGAGACAGGGTCTTTCACTGGCCTGTAACTTGCCAAACAGTCTGGACTGGCTGGTCAGAGAGCCCTAGGGACCCTCCTGTCTGTTTCCCAGCACTGGATGACAGGTGCTTGTCACTGCGCCTGGCTTTATGTGCATGAGCTCTAGGGGCTGAGCTCGGGTTCTCAGGCTCGCAAGGCAAACACTTTACCCTCTCGTCTGTCTCCCTAGTTCCTGTGCGGCTTTATGTTCTAATATTTATTTATTTATTTATTTATTTATTTTGGTTTTTTGAGGGAGGGTCTTGCTCTGGCTCAGGCTAATCTAGAATTTACTATGTAGTTTCACAGTGGCCTCAAACTCACACTGATCCTCCTACCTCTGCCTCCCAAGTGCTGGGATTAAAGGCATATGCCCCCTATTGTGCTTTTTTATTTATTTCCAATCAAGGTAATATAATGCAGGCAAGCACAAGCTCCCTCTGTAGCCTAGGCTGTTTTTCTAAAAAAATATTTATTTATTTATTTATTTATTTATTTATTTATTTATTTATTTGAGAGAGAAAGATAAAGAAGCAGATAGAATGGGTACACTACAGCCTCTAGCCACTGCAAAGGAGCTCCAGATACATGCACCTTGTGCATCTGGCTTTACGTGGGTACTGGAGAATCAAACTTGGGTCCTTTGGCTTTGCTGGCAAACGCCTTAACCACTAAACTATCTCTCCAGCCACTAGGCTGGTTTTAACAAAAGCTTCTGGATTTAGCCTTCAAGTAGCTGGGATTGCAGGTATGTGCAACCATACTCAGCTGTACTGTAGTTTTTTAACAGATGCATATAAATAGTTTTAAACTTGTTTTCTAATGTCCTAGTTAATAAACTATAGACTTTTATGATTCCGGTAATGTGACATCGTCAAATAAACGTGGGGTTTTCCATGTACAGGTGTCTCGTGGGCTCCTATCTCACAATGGGCCGGAGTTCTGTTCCCTCTTGATGCCTTAATGATTCCTTGTCTCCTTGGGACTTTGTACCAAGTTTGTTGATCCTGTTTACAAAACTCTGGGGGGAAAAAAAAAAAAAACAGAATAAATGAACCTGTGATATATATGCACTATGGCTAGCCACTTACTAGGCGTTCTTGACCTTACAATTTTAAGGATATAAATCCTTAAATTTTTCCCTATGGAATTACAGTATCTTTAGAGGAGGTCAATTTAAAGTGGATGTGTTTGCACGAGTGTGTGTTCACGCATATGGGTGAAAGTGCATGTGTTTGTGTGTGAAGTCAGGGGACGGTCTTAGGCGTCATGCTCAGGAGTGCTGTGTGTCTCCTTCCCTTGACATAGGGGCCCTCGTTGGCCTAGAGCTTATCAATTAGGCTTGACTGAGCCCTGGGGCCCTCCTGCCTTCCTCCACAACACTGGGGCACAGACGCAGACCACCACATCCAGCATTCTGTGATGCTACTGGGACTCAAACTCAGGTCCTAACGGTTGCAAGCAAGCACTTTATGGACTGAGCTATCTCCCCAGGCCCGTCAGAAGTGGATTTTTAACTGAGGACTTCACAAATCAGGGAAAGAAGTCCAAAATAGTTTCATGCATCTATCAAAAACTTCCTTTAGAGTACATAGAAATAAGTAAAAATTACACTTTTTGTTTCTATGAAGAATTGATGCATTAATTATACATGCACTTATAAAAGTACTTGATGGTGGGCTGGAGAGATAGCTTAGCAGTTAAGGCACTTGCCTGCAAAGCCAAAGGACCTCAGTTCGATTCCTAGGACCCACATAAGCCAGATGTACAAGATGGCACATGTGTCTGGAGTTCGGTTGCAGTGGCTGGAGGTCCAAGCATGTCCATTATCTCTCTCTGCCTCTTTCTCTCAACTAAATAAATTAATTAAAATATAATTTTTTTAAAAAGTATTTGATGTGCTGGAGAGATGGCTTAGTGGTTAAGGCACTTGCCCGTGAAGCTTAAGGGCCCAGGTTTGACTCCCCAAAACCCACATAAGCCAGGTACACAAAGTGGTGTGCATGCACACAAGGTGGTGTATGTGTCTGGAGTTCGACTGCAGTGGCTAGAAGCCCTGGCATGCCAAATCTTGGGAAAAAAAAAAAAAAGTAGGACTGGAGAGATGGCTTAGTGGTTAAGGCGCTTGCCTGCAAAGCCTAAACCCATGTTCAACTAGCCAGATGTACAAGGTGACATGTGCCCAAGGAAGGTCGCACATGCACACAGGGTGGTGCACACGTGCAGAGTTAATTACAGGGGCTGGAGGCCCTGGTGCACCAATTCTCTTTTCTCTCTCCCTCTCTCTCTTGCACTCACTCTCTCATTAAAAAGAAAATTACTGTTAAAAACCAGTACCTGCCGAACTGAATGTTTTAGATGCTGTCTAAAGCCGACAGATCCCTAACATTAAGTCTTAATGGCCACAACGTGTGTGAGAATAATTAAAATGTCACCTGATTCCTCACACCAGAAAGATGAGACAACATTCAGTTATTAAAATATCCCAATCCACACAGGATAAGGCAAATGAGCAACAAGTGTGTTTCAAAAGCTGTTGGAAACAGCTGCCTGCTATTTGCAGATACAAGCAGTGCAGAGGGTGTGTCCCCCGCCCTTAGAAGGGGGACAGGTCTGCAGATCTGTCATTACAAACACAGGAGGTGAACAAACAGCAGAGTGCCCTCCCTAAAGCTCTGTGGTTATGACATGGCTCTTAGAAATGCAGAAAACTTTAGGGAAACATCAATTGTTGAACCTGCTGACTGCCTAAGAAACCAGACCAAGCCATTAGTGCCCAAGGCACCCAGACTGCTACTGTGTCCACCAATGTCTTTTTACACTGCTGCTGACCAGAATTCATCCTCACTTCTCTGGAGAGCAAGGCTCCGGAACGAGGTGGTTCAGCGTGGAAAAACTGAGCCCACATCTCCCTCTGGATCAGAATGAGGCTGCTGCACGCAAGCTTCCCCTGCGTCTGATGTAATGATGGCGATAGCAACAGGAAGTGAAGTGTTTGCTTACCAAAAAGTCTTGGTCCATAAAGTAAGGCTTTTCTGATGATCCATCATTTGTTTCCAGATCGATAGCAAAACACAGGAAGAGTGTGTCCAGCACAGTTGCAAACACAGACAAGAAACTGTGAGCCACCAGGTAGGCAAAAAAGGCAACGAGCAGTAGAGGAATGGCCCACACTTGGAGCGCGCGGTTGTAGTTAAAAGCCATCAGCCCTCCAAACACTGTGAAACACACCACCAACACCTGCCCAAGACAAAGCACAACAAAACAAGCTTGCTGAAAATCCTTGTAAATAGGTTGGTTAGCATGTTTTACAAACGATTTTTTATTTGCTAGTTACAAGTAATAATGTGTGTGTGTGTGTCTTAAAGAGTCTGTCAAAAAAAAAATTGGGCAGAATGAAAGCTGTTATATCAAGAAAACCCAGTTAGTAGCAGTGAGTGGAGATAGAAATGTACTTTTTTTTTTTTTTTTTTTTTTTTTTTTTTGGTTTTTCAAGGTAGTGTCTCACTCTAGCTCAGGCTGACCTGGAATTCAGTCTCAGGGTGGCCTTGAACTTGCGGCAATCCTCCTACCTCTGCCTCCCAAGTGCTGGGATTAAAGGCGTGCACCACCACGCCCAGCAGAATTTTTTTTTTTTTTTGAGGTAGGGCTTCACTGTAGCCCAGGCTGACCTGGAATTCACTATGAAATCTCAGGATGGCCTTGAACTCATGGTGATCCTCCTAGCTCTGCCTCCCGAGTGTTGGGATTAAAGGCATGTGCCACTATGCCCGGCAGTTAAAAATAATTTTTTTTTTTTTTGGAGAGAGACACAGAGACAGACAGAGAAAGAAGGAGAGGAAGACAGAAGATAGAGATGGGCGTGCCAGCAGCCTCTCAGCTGCTGTGAACGAAATCCAGATGCATGCGCCCCCTTGTGGGCAAGTGCAGCATTGCGCCCTTGCGTCACTTTGCATCTGGCTAAACGTGGGACCTGGAGATTGGAACCAGGGTTCTTAGGCTTAGCAGGCAGGCGCATTAACCGATAAGCCATCTCTCCAGCCCAAAAATAAAATATTTTTTTAAAAGGCATTCAGAGAACAAGAGAAATGTAACTAGCTCCACTAGGGATGCTAATCATCCCCTTTACATACAGACTTAATGTCCTTATATAATGTACAAAATTCAAGATGAGTGCTAATTCCATGTTTTATGACAAAAAAAAAAATCCTTACGATAAAAAAATAACATCCCATGCCGGGTGTGGCAGCACATGCCTTTAATCCCAGCACTCTGGAGGCAGAGGTAGGAGGATTGCTGTGAGTTCAAGGCCATCCTGAGACTCCATAGTGAATTCCAGATCAGCCTGGGCTAGAGTGAGACACTACCTCGAAAAACAAAACAAAACAAAACAAAAAATCCCACAAAACTTACTTTTGGCTAGTCTAGGTTTAATTGACTAGCACCAATGACCATGAGGTAGGGCTAAGAGAATGTAGCTCACAGGCCAGCTAGTCCGACATTGGTATGCAATCTGGCAATTTGTTTGCAGAGGCAAGAGACCCTGTCTCACAGAAGGTGGATCGCAGACACCTCAAAGTTGTTGTCCTAGCTCTGTATTTACGTCATGACATGACACTCATATACACACAGACAAATTTTTAAAAAAGAAGTACAAAGCCAGGCATGGTGGTGCACACCTTTAGTCCCAGCACTCTTGAGGCTGAGATAGGAGAATCAGAGGATTGCCATAAATTTGAGGCAAGCCCAGGGATACAGAGTGAGTTCTAGGTCAGAAAAAAAAAAAGTTTAAACATCAGAATTAGTCAAAGGCAACAAAGACAGACTAGGATTAAAATATTTGCTCTAGGCCAGGTGTAGTGGTGCATGCCTTTAATCCCACCACTTGGGAGGCAGAGGTAGGAGGATTGCTGTGAGTTCAAGGTCACCCTGAGACTACATAGTGAATTCCAGGTTAGCCTGAACGAGAGACCTTACCTTGAAAAAAAAAAAAAAACTGGCTCTATTTGAAATCCTAGATTTAAAACCAAGGATACCTCACAGGGTTGAGGATTAAATACTGAAGTACTGGGGGCTGGAGGGATGGCTTAGCGGTTGAAGCATTTGCCCGCGAAGCCTAAGGACCCAGGTTCTATTCTCCAGGTCCCATATAAGCCAGATACACATGGTGGTGCACACGTCTGGAGTTCGTTTGCAGTGGTTGGAGATCCTAGCATGCCCATTCTCTCTCTCTCTTTCTCTCCTCCTTTTTCTCTGTCAAATAAATAAATAAATAAATAAATAAATAAATAAAAATAAAATATTAAAAAATATATTGAGGACTGGAGAGATGGCTTAGCAGTTAAGGCGTTTGCCTACAAAGCCAAAGGATCCCGGTTCGATTCTCTAGGACCCACGTAAGCCAGATGTACAAGGGAGTAAGTTTGCAGTGGCTGGAGTCCCTGGCGTGCCCATTCTCTCCTCTCTCTCTCTCAAATAAATAAATAAAAATAAAATATATATTTAAGAAAATGTTGAGATGCTGAAGCATGGCAGCTACTCTATAGCAGTGGTCAACACGTATCACTCTCCTCTCACGTCACCTACTGCATCATCTAACTTCTCCATCCAGGTACTCACCGGCCCGACCCTGCTTACTTTCCGAGATCAGACGAGGCGAGGGTGACGTGGCCACAGACTCGTCTAACTTCTCACATCCCAGGGTTTTTATTTGTTTAGTCAATAAAATCTCACCTTTCCTAGAAAAATCATGAAGTTTCCAAAGCAGTTAACAGATGTGAAATGGCTTGAATTCTTGGATAGGATTTTGAATGCATCTTTTGCTGATGTAGAAAAATCTGTTCCATTAATGGCAGTGGCAGTATACGCATCCTAAAAGCAAAGACAACAGTTGAAAATAACACGATTCCTACAAGTATCATTTTGAAGACAATAGAATGACAATGCTAAATATGTGCAAAATACAGAAAACAGTAACTATAAACTACTGTCTCCACCCATAACTCCAAGTCCTTCTGCTGCTCAGTCTATTTGCATATATTTGCATAAGTTTCAGTGAGCGGAGAAAATGCATAAGTACTTCTGATCTATGGGGCAGGTTAAGCATCCCACTTCAAACATGGAAATAACGGGTAAACCACACTTCAATGCTTTTTTTTTAATGGACAGCAGAGTTTGAGAGCAGGAAAGGAGCTTTTGGTGTCAGAAAGGAAGCAGGCAGGCCTGCTGACTTGTGAGTTGAACCCAGTGGTTCAAGCAGGTATGGAGTTAGTAAAAGCCTCAAAGGTTGGGCTCCCTTAGGCCTGAGAAAAAGTGCTGGCTCTTGCTAGAGAACAGAATTCCTTGCACGGATTCAGGATTCATACTCAAAGTCAACCAGCCTCCCCCAGAAAGTGATGAAGAAACAGGCTATGTGCCTGGGACCATAATGACCAGGGGCTGGGCAGGTGCAAAGTGAACCCACCCTAGGCCAGGGGATGGTAGAGTCCCACAGTAGACTACACTTACAGAAATGAAGACAGGCTTCCAGGAACAGCTGACAGACCCAAGAACAGCACAACAAACAGGAGAGTCTGCATCCCGAGAACAGCATGGCAGAGCATTCACGGAGAGAGGGATGTTGAAGATGCTCAGAGAAAATGGTGAGACTAGTAACCAAAAGCAGACGATATGAAAAAAGAAGAGAAGACAGAACAGAAAGCAAACTGAGAAGAAATTCTAGAAATGAGGGCTGATAAGATGGCTCAGCAGTTAAAGGTGCTTGCTTATAAAGCCTGCTGACCTGGGTTCAACTCCCAAGCCACCCACTTAAGCCAGCTGCAAAATGTGACACAAGTGGCTGATGTTTCTTTGCATTGGCAAGAGGCCCTGGTATTGTGCCCATTCTCTTTCTCTCTCTCTGAAATATATATATATATATATACACACACACACACACACACACACACACACACACACACACATATATGTATAGTTTGGTTTGTTGAAGTAGGGTTTCACTTTAGCCCAGGCTGACCTGGAATTCACTATGTAAGTTTCAGGGTGGCCTCAAACTCATAGCAATCCTCCTGCCTCTGCCTCCTGCGTGCTGAGATTAAAGGTGTGTGCCACTACACCAGGCTCAGGAAATATACTTTTAAAAATTCTCAAAATGAGGGCTGGAGGGATGGCTTAGCACTTACGGCACTTGTTTACAAAGCTGAAGGACCCAGGTTTGATCCCCCAGGACCCACATAAGCCGGATGCACAAGGTGATGGATGCATCTGGAGTTCGTTTGCAGTGGCTGAAGGCCCTGGCACCTCCATTCTCTCTGTCTCTCAGGATTCCCATCACAAGGATTTAGGAAGGGCAGGTCGTGCATCCCAGACACATGGCAGTTCAGGGTGTGGTAGCCATAGTCTCTCAGCTCTTTCTTCATTCAGCCTCTGCCCCAGCCCGGCACCCTATCATGTCCCCATATAAACCGAGATGGCTATGGACATGCCAAGTTATAGGGCATAGTGCAGTTTTTGTGGGGGCTCAGTTTCTCTGAAACCCACCCCCCATAGTCAATGTAGTAGTGATTTTATTGCTTATAAGCAACAAAAATAGATTTTGCTCCTTGACTAACACGATTATAGGCTAAATAATACTTTCTCATACATGCTTTGACACCACAGATGTTGGAGGGGGCCCCAAGCCACTTATCTTTTCTTTAATGTCTCATGGCGCACTGAAAGAGGACATTACAACCACTGTGACAGGGAAGTTACATATGTCTTCCTGCAGTAACTGCACTAGTGGCATTTCACCACAAGATTGATCCCGGGTGCCACAGAGACTAGAATTAATGACTAGATGGTTGAGAGAAGGGAGCAAGGCTCACAACACAGGATATGAGAGGATGAAGCATTTTTGCTGCTTTAGCAATAGCGAGTTCACACTTATTCAAAAGGAAGCTGCTCCCTTGTCAGGCATCTGGAAGATGGACTGCACTGAACTGTCCACAGTGAATGCATGTGCCCGGGCTCATAGCTCAGGGTCACATGCTAGGGCCATACGCAGAGCCTGACAGTGTGTGGAAGGGATGGGCTGTACTGAGGACTAGGAAGTACATGCTATTGCTTATGAAAACAAATCAGGGAGGGCTGGGAAGATGGCTCAGCGGTTAAAGGCTCTTGCTTGCAAAGTCTGCCTGCTTGAGTTGGCTCAGGTTTGATTTCCAGTGCCGTGCAAAGCCAGATGCACAAGGGGAAAGTGAACCAGGTGAGGAAGCAAGAGGTAGTGGTATATGACTTTCAACTTATAACCACACAAGCTTCCCTGGGTATGTTTATAAAGAATCACAAAACATGGCCTGGAGAGATGGCTTAGCAGTTAAAGCTCTTGCCAGCAAAACCTAAGGACCCAGGTTCCATTTCCCAGTACGCATGTCAGCCAGGTGCACAAGGTGGTAAATGAGTATGGAATTCATTTGCAGCCACTGGAGGTCCTGACACGCCCATTTCTTTCTCTCTCTCTGCTTCTGCTATATATATATCTGCCTCTTTATATATCTGCTTCTCTCTCTCTCTCTCTATCTGCCTCTCTCTCCTCTATCTGCTTCTCGCTCCCTCTCAAATAAATAAAAATAAAAAGGAATCACAAAACCGGTGGGCATTTCTGTGCTTGACATTGAAGCTATAAAAACACAAAAGAGATATAAGGCAGGACCTGGCAATTGTGGGCCCTTGACCATATGTCCCAACCTCGTGCCTTGCTCCCTCTCAGCTCTGGGTAGGTCCACTTCAGACTTTCATAGACTGCTCACCTGGGGCTGCCCATGCTGCTTGGAAAATAAATGTGAGAACAACAAGAAGTAGACCCCACAACGCAGGAGTGAAGGCAAGGAGAGTGTGTGTGAGAGGACAGGGTGGCAGAGTTTGAAGTGACATTTGAGCTTGTCCCCATGCCAGCCAACTCTGTGAGTGAGGAAGAGGCAGAGGCGAGCAAGCGAGAACAATAGGGATGGTACCGAGAACACATCTGCCAGGCACTGGTGGAGCCACGCAGAGAAGTAAATAGGAAATGGGTCTGGAGGAGCCAAAAACCCAATCTTGGTGGGCTGAAAGGCTGTGCTGTGGGATGAGGTGAGTGGAAGAAAGCTTCGGGAGAACCCCTGACTTCCACCATATGTTTCTGGAATCTCCCCCAGACTGTCCTGGCAAAGTCCACGGCAGATCTTCCTTACCTCCATCTTCTTCTGAGCCACAAAACTGTACTTTAAAAAAAATATATATATATTATTTTTATTTGTTTATTTGAGGGAGAGTCAGAGAGAGAGAAAGAGGCAGACAGAGGGGAGTGAATGGGCACGCCAGGGCCTCCACCCGCTGCAAACAAACCCCAGATACATGTGCCACCTTGTGCATCCGGCTTACGTGGGCACTAGGGAATCGAACCTAGGTCCTTAGGCTTTGCAGGCAAGTGCCTTAAACACTAAGCCATCTCTACAGCCCTATATTTTTGAGTTGAGAAAGTAATTCACACTCAGAATTGGTTTCTCCCTGTAGACTCTCTCAGCTTCCAACACCAAGCAGGCAGTGCTACAGTGGACAGCCACTGGACAGTCTCTGACAATGTCACAGCTTGGGACCGGGTCCCCAGGACTCCCCCATCTTAGATTCCAGACTCTGAGGCTGTTTTTCTGTGCTCCTGGCACTTGGCTAACAGTTGGGGATCTCATCACCATGTCCTTGGGGTTAAGGAATGTGTTCCAGCAGCTCAGAAGTCAGAGAGACATGGACTGGATGTTATGTTACAGAAGACAGAGATGAACAGATGCACAGGGTGAGCTACAAGAGAAGACAGGCGTGCACACCCTCTCTGGGTGTGCCCAGCCTCCAGGAATCATCTGGAAGTTCTCTGAAGCCTGTCTTTTCCGTTTTGATGAGGACTCACTGCATAGGCATGCTGGGAACATGGGCAGCAAGGGTCCGACCTAATTCTAGGACATTGGTGAGGAACCCAGCAAAACTGGCTGTCTCGAGTCTTCCCATTCCCTCTTTAGGATGAGGGCTAGGACTCCTTCTGAAATTGGGGGCTTATCACCTACTCATTTAAGATCAGAGTTTCTACAATCTGCCTCAGAAAGAAAAAGGAGCGGGGAGACAAGGGCAGAAGATCAGAGAGAGAATCTGCTTCCTAGGGCCCAAAGCATCCAACACCATGGAGTCAGTCACTTTGGAAATAACAAAGGAATGGTGGCTGAACACTAAAAAAAAAAAAAAAAAAAAAAAAAAAAAAAAAGCCAACCTACCATAACTGTAGTTCTCTTCTCATTGCTGGGATCACGCGCCCTATAATCAGCTGATGGGAGGAAAGTTGTTTATTTTGGCTTACGGTCTCAAGGAGAAGCTCCATGATGGCAGGGGAAAGAATGACATGAGCAGAGGCTGGATGTCACCTCTGTCACAGCAGGTGGACAACAGTAGCAGGAGAGTGAGCTGAACTTTAGCAAAGAGGAACTAGCTATTACACCCGTGAGCCCACCCCCAATGGCACACCTCCTCCAGCAAGGCTCCACCCCCAAATTGCAATCAGCTGGGAACTAATTGAGTTTATAGGGGTCATCAAATTCAGACTATCAGACAGTATCACATCATACGTGGAGGGGTTATTCCCACCCAAGCCTTAGAGAGCCCTTGGGTAGCTGTGTAATGCTCACGGAGTCTTGATGGAGTTATAGTCAATGTCACGTGACCGTGTATCCTCCAAACAGACTGACCAGGTGACGGTCAAAGCCAGAGGCCAGGCTTGAAAGATATGAAGCTCTCCTCTGAGAGAAAATGCCCGGCCTGGGAGCTGTAATGCCTTGGTAGTATCTTAGATGTAGTAGAATTTTAGCAGATGCCTTAGTAGTATTTTAGAATGTCCCAAAGGTGACCCAGACCTGGCTTCCTCATTCAAACCTGTGGTCTTTTAGTGGGCTTCATGGCTGAGGAGATGGTCAGTGGGTAAAGTGCTCGCCATGCAAGCATGAAGGCCTGAGCTTGAGCCCCTGAACGCGTGTAAAGCCAGACATGGTAGTGCATCTGGAACCCCAGGGCTCCCGCAGCAAGATGGGAGGTGAAGGCGGGAGAATCCCAGGTAGCCTGGCATATGCCATGGCAAAAAGAGACCTTGCAAGGCAGAGGACAAGGCCTGATACCCGAGGTTGTTTTCTGACCTCTACATGTATACTGAAGTACCTGCTTGTCCACACTCATGAAAAAACACACACACACACACACACACACACGACTAACATAAATACATGGTTTCCATCTGCAGGCAGGTGTGCAACTTCCACATGGAAATAAAGACTCGTGGCAAGCATTCATTGAGCACCTGCTGTATGCCAGGTTCAAGGTTGTCCTCCTGAACCTTCACTCATTTAAATCTCTTAGCCCAAGCCCGGGAGGTAGACCCAGGCTCAGAGAAGCCAGGTGTACCCGGTCACCTTCCTGAGCCCGGTGCATGGCATCACTCCCACATGAAGTACACTCTGATTCGTCCAGGGCCATCTGCAAGAGAACATTTACTTGGAGCTGTATTTTGTGCTTCTCCACACCCCCGCCTCCCCCCACAAAGGTTCCAAACGACAGAGGGGTGCTCTCACGAGATGTTGCATCGTAACAAGCCAAGAACGTGGCAAGACGGTTTTGTGGAAGGAGGCAGCGTTCAAGCACGTTGTCACCAAAGACCTGCTGATTGTCCTCCCCAAGGCCTTGTCCCTTCTCAGGAGCCCTATTCCATGGCTTGTAAAAGGCACCTGTCACTCTAAAGTTCTGTGTTGAAAATGCTCATATCTGCAGAGTGCGTCTCAGTGGACCACACCTCCTCCCGTGAGCACGTGACTTGATGGTAGCTCAGTGAATATTCATCATAGGTGCTATTATTCACACTTTGTAGAAAATTCTAATTATTGAAAAAATTAAACGAGAGAGTTATGTGTACTTTTAGGTAATAAAAAAGCTAGGTTACCTTTGTATTTTGAGAGTTCCCCAAGAATAAAACTCTCAGCTTTTCTATGCCCTAATTACCGCACAGTGCACACTAAGGACCCTATTGAAAAGGGCCCTCAGAAATGGGGACCAGGGGTGAGGGGATACAAGACTATAACCTATGTAAAAAAATAGTTCTATACATATATGTGTCTATAAAGGGAAAATTAAAAAAAAAGAAAGGGCACTTTTTTTTTTTTTTTTTTTTAAATGAAACCTACACGCTCAGCGCTGGCTCCTGGGTATTCTGAGGACACCCATCTGCCCCTCCCCTGAACTGACGTGGCTGCTTCTCTTTGGTGGCAGGACTGTGAACTTGAGTTTCTGTTGACCTTCAACAAAGTAAATAAGAATTTCCCTCCACAGGGAAGGAAAGGGATTTGCCAAAAACCATGCCATGAATAGCCAGCTTTATTTCTAGGATGGCTTCCGAACAGAGTTCTCACTTTATCCACTCGAGCAAAAACTACCGAATCAAACTTGAGAAACTGGGAGATGAACAAGTAACACGGCAGTGTTCAGACTTTCCTCAGAATGGAGAGAGAGTCAGCGACGTAGGACGGCGCTCACACAGCCAGGAGTCCTTCCGAGGCTTTCGCCCTGCAGAAACCTTGCAGGAACCATCCCAAACCAGTTTGGTCTTGGGTTGATTTTATCACAAACACATTCCCAGTGGCTGCGCAAATAGCCTCAGGCCTTCGTGGGCCTCACAGTCACTGTTGAGATCCCTTCAGCTATTCACTGGTTACCAGGCCACAACCACCACCAGTGAGGTGGATGGCACATGGGCAAGCCAGTAATGTTTCTCAGGGGTGAGAGGAAGGAGTGGGGTCCCCCCCCCCAGCTGAGCTTGCCTTGCCTCAAAGGCAGAAGCAGGCCAGTGCTGTGCTATGGCTCCTTTAACATTTATTTGCTTTCTTGTTTGCTTAATTTTCAGAATGGCTTTGTTATTTCCCTGCTCATGATAAAACAAACAGAAAAACAGAGCAGCCTACAGATAAAGAAGGAAAATCACGACTTCAGCCCTCTGTGGCTCCCCTCAGCATCCCTCGGACAGGGAGGGAAGGGTGCCGGACAAATGCAAGCACAGGGAGCTGAACTGCACTCTAATTGCGCATGTTTTAAACCAAAGAGTGAATGTTAACTTGACTTCGCCAAAACAAAGTGAAACTCAATCTGCATTGAAGAAACACTCCAACTTCTGACAAGCTGTACAAGACTTAAGCTTCGAAACAAGAAACTTTCTAAAGCCATCATGAAAAATGTTAAGAGGTTAGAATTCTTTTTTTTTTTTTTTTTTTGTCCTTACAATCATGTTTTAAGTTTAGGCGGTGTTGATTATAAAAGACCTTTCTCACTTGCTCTGGCCTGTCGATTTAGTGGTTTTGTTATCATCTGACCCTTGCTAGGGTTCCAAATAGAGCTTCTGACGATGCCAGCTCCACATCCCTCCACATCTGAGCCGTGACAGCCCTACCAGGCCTGCCACCTCAGGTACCTGCTCTATCCACCACCCTTCACCCAGTCCCGCAGAGCCCCCACGGTCTCTCTGGGAATGCCCTTTCTGACCCCTATCATGCCTGTAAGGTTGTTGGCTGAATAGGTAAGCGAAGAAGTTTGTGGCAAACCAAGAATGTCTTCCAAATAGTATTTCTTCATATAAAATCTGAATTCAATTAATTTGCATGTTTTGTCTTTAATAGACTATGGGGCTTAAAAGGCACCCCCAGACATCACCCACAAAAAGTATTCAAATTTTACTATGAAAATACCACTCTGTGACCAGGGAGGGGGTGATGAAGATGGAGCTTGGATCAAGTGTTCACAGCAAGTACTCAGTGATAGATAAACCCTGTCCTCTCTCAGCTCTGGAACAAACCCATTGAGATAAATGCATCATGCCAACCTTGACCGTCTGCGGATCCAGGAAAGCTCTGTGCCCTACAATGCAAACCCTCAGAACACAGGATTGCATGAAAGTGTTGCCTTAACCCAACTGGCTCCCCTGCCCCCCGCCCTTCCACAATGCTGCGTTATCATTAATCTTATTTGACCTGTGCATAATCAGTGGAGGAAATGAGCAGACCAGAAGGGAGGCCTGGTCTTTTGTAAAG
Source organism: Orientallactaga sibirica (assembly GCA_036365145.1). Classification (NCBI taxonomy): domain Eukaryota; kingdom Metazoa; phylum Chordata; class Mammalia; order Rodentia; family Dipodidae; genus Orientallactaga; species Orientallactaga sibirica. The sequence goes on from JAEOAD010000027.1 coordinate 7,561,162, forward strand.
CCAAATTAAACTGCGGATGCGTGAAATGGGAAATGCAGGGTATGGGGTGCTTGGGCTGTTACTGACTTCAGCCTCCATTAGTGACATTAAATAGGTGGGATTGAGTCTGAATCACGGAACCACCAACCAGTCTCCTCACCCTCCTCCTCCTTCCTCTCATCCTTGTCCAGCCAGAGTGGATGAGGCATATGGTCCCCCTCTGCTCCTGGAGAAGCTCTTCTGCCTCTGAGCCTCAGTTTCCACATTTGTACTATGGAGCTGATACCTACAGTTGCAGTCAGGCTCGCATTGCTGGTAGAAATCACCCAACCAAGAGCCGCTTGTAGGGAAAAAATGAGGTTTATTTTGGCTTATAGGCTCGAGGGGGAAGCTCCATGATGGTAGGGGGAAACAATGGCATGAGCAGAGGGTGGACATCACCCCCTGGCCAGCATAAGGTGGACAATAGCAATAGGAGATTGTACTATTATCTGGCATGGGGAAACTGGCTATAACACCCATAAACCCGCCCCCAACAATACTCTGCCTCCAGGAGGCATTATTTCCCCTACATCAGCTGGGATCCTGGCATTCAGAACACCTAAGTTTATGGGGGACACCTGAATCAAACCGCCACACCTACCTAGTACTCGGAATCTTTGACAGAATACCTAGACAGTGCATGTGAAATGCCTACCGTGGGGCCTGTCACACTGTCACACTGCCTCAGTGCCCAAGGTATTTACAGGCATTGGAAGGTTGCTTCTTTAGTGGAGAGAATGCCAAATAAGTCTGGTTTGAGGAAGTGGCATGAAGGGAGCAGGGATGTTACATGTTTAAGTTAAATTGAAATAAAAATAAGGTGTCTAACCTTCCAAGGACACACCTGGAGGGCATGGGGCTGACCCGCTTGGCTGTGGACAAGGGCCAATGGATAGATGACCTGACACTAACTAGAAGGTCATTGGCTGCTGGGTATAATGACTACTTTGTACCATGGCTCTGTTCTCTCTGCAGTGGCAATGTTCATAAGAAAAGTGGATTGGGGGGCTGGAGAGATGGCTTAGCCGTTAAGCACTTGCCTGTGAAGCCTAAGGACCCTGGTTTGAGGCCCCAGGACCCATGTAAGCCAGATACACAAGGTGGCACATGCGCTGGAGTTCATTTGCAGTGGCTGGAGGCCCTGGTGCACCCACTCTCCCTCTCTCTTTTCTCTCTCTCTCTGCCTCTTTCTCTATCTGTTGCTCTCAAATAAATAAAACCAACAAAAAGAAAAGTGGATTTGTGTGAGATATATAATGCCATATCTTTTTCTCCTTCCTTTTTATTCTGCTAAACACGGGAAGATGACTCAATGAGTACACTGCATGCTGTGCAAGCATGCGGACCAAAGTTCAAGCCTCAGAACCTACCATAGGCATGGTGGTGTGCACCTACTATCCCAGTACTGGGGAAGGGGAGCCAAGAGGCTCTCTGGGGCTTGCTGGTTAGTCTACTGAATTGGAGAGCTCTGGGTTCCATGAAAAAACCCTGCCTCAAAAAGTAAGGTAGAGCCAGATGTGGTGGCGCACGCCTTTGATCCCAGCATTCGGGAGGCAGAGGTAGGAGGATCTCCGTGAGTTTGAGGCCAGCCTGAGACTCCATAATGACTACATAGTGAATTCTAGGTCAGCCTGGGCTAGTGTGAGACCCTACCTTGAAAAACAAAAACAAAAACAAAAACAAACAAACAAAAAAGTAAGGTGGATAAGGTTGGAGAGAAAGGTTGGAGAGATAGCTCAGCAGTTAAAGTGCTTGGGTTGGATTCCCCAGAACCCAGGTAAAGCCAGATGCACCAAGTGGCACATGTGTCTGGAGTTTGTTTGCAGTAGCAAGAGGCCCTGGCATACCCATTTTCTCTCTCTCCCCTTCTTCCTCTCCCTCTCTCTCTGTCCTTGCAAATAAATAAAAACATTTTTTAAGAGTGTTATGTGTGTTTTTGGTGTTGGGTCGAAGAAGGAACTTAAATATTCTTAGTATTAATCTCTTATATATAAATTTGTGATTATTTTATTTTATTTTATTTTATTTTTGGTTCTTTGATGTAGGGTTTCACTCTAGCTCAGGTAGACTTTTCTAGCTCAGGCGGACCTGGAATTCACTATGGAGTCTCATGGTGGCCTTGAACTCATGGCGATCCTCCTACCTCTGCCTCCTGAGTGCTGGGATTAAGGGCGTGCACCACCACGCCCGGCTTATATTTTAAAATTTTAAATTAAAATTTTCTCCCATTCTGAAGGGTGACCTGCTCTCTGTGAATCACAGTGGACTGATTCCTTCAGTGTGCAGTTTTCCCCCCTTGGTTTTTCAAGGTAAGGTCTCACTCTAGCCCAGGCTGACCTGGAATTCACTATGCAGTTTCAGCCTGGTCTCAAACTCAAAGTGATCCTCCTGCCTCTGCCTCCTGAGTGCTAAGATTAAAGGTGTGCACCACCATGCCTGGCCTCCATGTGCAGCTTTAAAGTTTGATGTAGTTCATTCCCTTTTTTCCCCTAACATATTGTTGCCTGTGGTTTTATGTCACATCCAAGACATCGTTGCCAAACCCAATGCCTCCACACTTGCCCTACATTTTTTTCTAGGGTTTTTATAACATTAGGCCTCACTTTCGGGTTTTAATCCATTGTGAGTTAACTTTTAAATTCTGTAAGGTAAGGGCCCACTTAATTGTGCTGCATGTAGATATCCAGTTTTCCCAAGAAGATTTGCTTAAGAGACCGTCCTGGCCACATTGTGTCATCCTGATATCACTGGCCATAAATGCAAGTTTATTTAGTGCTCTCCATTCAGTTTCAAAGGTCTATATATCTATCTAGCAAATATCCATGCTATGGCAATACTCTGCCGTATTAACTACTAGAGCCCTGTGGTATGACAGATGCTGTCTTTCTGAGTCTCGGGGGCGGCCTTTCAGCCTCTTCTCTCCAGTGACACTTTTGCTCGGAAAGCAGTTTCCCTCACATTCAGACCTAAGTGTGGTTAGAACGGCTCAACACGAAGTGACAGCTCTCTTGAGGTCGTATTTCCTTTTTCTTTAAGGCCTTCCTGCTATATTTTGCAATTGCGAAACCCAGGACTTGTGGCCTCACACTCATCCTCCTTCAAGCTACAGACGTGCATGGAAGGCCTGCTTTGGCCAAGTTCCTGGTTGAGGACTGGTGTGGGGCACAAAGTGAGATCAGCGAGCAATTCTTTGGCCGTCCCCAAGTTTCTTTGTTGTGAACCAGGCTAGAACGTGGCACGCCAAACACGCCAGGGAGCGCTTCCCACCCACACCGGGAAGCGTCCCGATGAAGTCATTCGGCCGCAGCTGTCTCATTCCTCGGATGAGCATGTCTTGCAAATGCCTTTTACCCCACCCCTGTGCCAACTGAAGCATTCTAAAAAGGCAAACGGAGGGCCATATCAAACCACAAAGGCTGGCAAAGCCTGGCTCCAACTCCCCAAACTTTTAGGAACTTGCCAGCCCCACCTCCTGAAGAAATCCAGTGGAACCAAATGTATCTACACCATTCCTCTCCAGCTTTTCAGGGGACTTGTTTCCCAGTGTCTGTAGAGATTAGACCTGTGTGGAAGGGCTCTCCTCCATCCCGACACATGCGTGCAGCTTACTTCTCTGCCTTTCCTCCTTCGGTTCCTCCCGTCTCTCCTCCCTGCAGGACCCGGGCTCTGAGCTCATTTCCCTTAAGTGTCCGAAGGGAAGTAGGCGCAAGAAGATGCTCCATCTACAACTCACACTGGCTTTTCTGTTTTGAGACAGAGTCTCATGTAATCCAAGCAAGCCTTGAACTTGCTATATGGCTGAGGATGACCTTGAATTTCTGATCCTCCTACCTCCCAAGTGCTGGGATTATAGACATGTGCCACTGCTTGCAGTTTACGAGGTGCTGGGAACTGAACCCAGGGCTTTGTGTATGATAAGCAGGGAATATACTGCCGAGAATCCTCGGACCTCTCACTGATGCTCGTTCCCTAAACCACTCTGGCCCAGGCTGATTGGAATTAACTTTGTAGTCTTAGGGTGGCCTCAAACTCACAGGGATCCTCCTACCTCTGCCTCCCGAGTGCTGGGATTAAAGGCATGAGCCACCACGCCCGGCTCTTGTTTGTTTTTTTTTAAGAGGTAGGATCTCATTCTAGCCTAGGCTGACATGGAATTCACTCCGTATTTACAGGACGGCCTTGAATTCTCAACAATCCTCCTACCTCTGCCTCCCAAGTGCTGGGATTAAAGGCGTGCGCCATCACACCTAGCTTGTTCCCTAAACTTTTAAGAGATTTTTTTTTTATGAGAGAGAGAAAGGGAGAGAGAGAGAATTGGTGCACCAGGGCCTCCAGCCACTGTAAATGAACTTCAGCCACATGTGCCATCTTGTGCACATGTGCAACCTTGCGCATCTGGCTTACGTGGGATCTGAAGAGTTGAACATGGGTCCTTAGGCTTTGCAGGCAAGTGCTTTAACCACTAAGCAATCTCTCCAGCCCCGTTCTCTAAACTTTTAAGCCCATTGAGTCCTTCCGCACAGTTGAACAGGTGAAGGAAAGAACTTCCTAATATGAATCCAATGTCTAGGGGCAGCAGGTGAGCGGTCAGGACTTCCTCCATTCCTTCCAGATTACAAAAGGAGACTCCACCGACCTGGGGGACAAGGAACAGAGGTGACTCTGTGGGATTTAACCAGGAGCCCAGGCCTACTTTCTCTTAGCAGAGCACACAGTGGTGAGAGTCTTCCATGAGCACACTGAGGGTTACAGACTGCCCAGGGGGTTCCTGAGATGTGGGGCTCTTGGGTGACCAGAACAGTTAGTCACCTACCACCCAGTACATCCAGGCAGACAGGACCATAGGGGGTCTTATGAAAGAGCCCCACATCCATGAAGTCAAGACGATGGCTGTGTCAAGGCCATTTGTGTTGACCAAGGCCTGGGAACACCCACAACCTTGTATAAGAGCCCAAGAAAATCAGATTCACTTTGCTGACCATCTCCTGGAATGGGGGCTCAATGTCAGAAACTAGGTTAGGACACACAATACACTGTTTCTTGCAAATTTGAGTTTGTGCCTGAGACTTATACCCATGTGGTAATCGTGCAGAGATGAGCCCCCGGTGGTCCGGAGCACCATGGGACTGCAGTTTATGGGGAACGTGGGTTAGTGACTGCTGAATGAAAACAGCTCTGATTCCCCCACCACTGTGACTTACGCCTCATTTGCTTTTCTTATTACTGAAGCATTCTCTAGTCTCTGGCCATCAATCACTTCCTCCTCGTGTCTAGGAAGAGACACCTGGAGAAGGACAGCCGAGGACACACCCACAGCCAGTGCCTTGCTTACGAGGCAAGGAAGGGAGGGGGTGGCATGGGCTTCTGAGCAGGCAGTGAGAGCCTCTGACAACAGCTCCTTTCCAAAGAGAAATGACACGGACAAACCTGCTCTCCATTATGAGGAAGATTAGATTTGTGGTTGGAGCTACTTAATTGTTTAATTTCATTTCCCACCCTAAATGGATTTGGGAAATGTCATCTATAATCTTTACATTTCTTAAGCATTTGGGGGTAGTGTTGTTGATATGTTGGACTGTGAAAGTTCTCTCTTCCATTCTGAGCACTCACCCTCACCCGGGATTGCCACAGGTGGCCTGGCCCAGCCTTGGGAACTGGGCAAGCAGGATGCCTACCATAGACATGAAGCTGCCTGGGGGGCGGGGGTAGAGCTTGGTCTGTGGCTGTCAGGTTCCCACATATAAACACTGCTTGTCACAATACACTGTTGTCACATGTCACCTGCATCCTTATTTATGAGGAAACAGTTTTGCTGAATCCAAAGATGGTTTTCGTAGATCAAAGGTAAACACCGGAGTGGTCCCCTCTGCACATTCCCAGCGTATCTGGAACATGTTATGACAGTAAAGTACAAACACTTCCAAGAGGGTGACCTCATGTTTAACGTGGAGCCGAGACTTGTGAGACTCAGCAATGAAGAAACTGTGGTCCTTAGAATCGGTGACCTTCTAGACCTGTGTTGCTGGAAATGGTTCCAGTTGCCTTTTCTAGACCATACCACATTGTTCCTGACTGCTAACAAATGGCAGGGATGAGAAAGAAAATGAAGGTTCAGACTAGAGAGGGTCAAAGGGCAGCTGCCTGAGAACCGGGCTGGGGGGGTGTGGGGGGGCTCGTCTTTTCAGACTCCGAGTTGCACTCGGAGTCCCGGTCACTGTGAACGCTGGACTTTCCCTCGGGCTCCTTGGTGTGCAGGGAAACTTGGGCAGTATTTGGACGGCCGGGAGCAGAAGGGGTGCTCAACAAGTGATTAGCCCATGGTTCTGGCTGAGAGGGGGAGGGGAGGAGCAGCTTCCTGTGGATGCTGACTGTACCCCTAACTGAGCATAGTTAATGAATTCCCTCATGAACTCAGCAGTCTCCCAAGTGCCTGAGGATATAGCCAGGAGCTCATATACTTAATGACCGGTTGGTAATGACAATGATAATAGCATCCACTTAATCTCTACATGCCAGGCACAAAACTAAGAGCTTTGCAAAAACAAAACAAAACAAAAAAACAATTATTTGTCATAAACCTGGGAAGCAGACACCTCTCACTCAACTTGTGTGGCACAAAGATTTCAAGAATTTAGTGAATCAGAAAGATACCATAACTAAAGCCTCCTCCTCCAAAACTGACACTTATGGAGTACATAAAAAGAGCCAGAGGCCGTGCTTAAATGTTTATATATCTGAGCTCATTTAAGCTTCCCAACTGTCCATGAGGTAGGCAGGTATTAAGAATTCTTGCTTTATAACATGCAGAGAACTAGGCTAAGAGGGCTGTGAAGGGAGGAGCCATCTCAGGCCCCACATTAAATGGGGGAGTTATGGTTCAAGCTCAGACCTGTCTGTCTCAAACTGCATTCTCCCACTTTAGTTCACTGCTGGAAAAATGGATATATGGACTCTGGTTCCAGGGGTGGAAGGAGTGAGGAGGAAAAAGGAACTCTTGGAGAGTAAACAATTGTCATGTAAAAAAACAAAGAGGGCTGGAGTGATGGCTTAGCAGTTAATGTGTTTGCCTGCAAAACCTAAGGACCCAGGTTCAATTCCCCAGTACCCACATGAGCCAAATGCACAAGGTGGCACATGAATCTGAATTTGCAGTGGCTGGAGGCTCTGGCATGCTCCTTCTATCTTCCCCTCTCTCTCTCAAATAAATAAATAAATAAAAATTTTAAAATGGGGCTGGAGAGATTGCTCAGTGGTTAAGGCACTTGCTTACAAAGCCTAAGGATCAGGGTTCAATTTCCCAGTACCCATGTCAAGCCAGATACACAAGGTGGTGCATGTTTCTAGAGTTTGTTTGCAGTGGCTGGAGGCCCAGCCACATCCACTCTCTCTCTATCTGCTTCTTTCTCTCTAATAAACAAACAAACACATAAATAAATAGAATATTTTAAAACAATTGTCTTCTAGAAGAAGGGAAGGAAGGGAATAAGAGAGGTTTGAAGTAGGAATCTGGAAGTTTGGTTCCATGAATTAAAGGGGAGACCCTGACCTTCCCAAGACCCAAACTCTCCTCATCTTTCAGCCTGTAGGAGCACAAGACCGTCTTCCATATTCCCCACAGGATGGGGAAAATCTACATGTGGTTCTGCTCTCGCCACACTCTGCAATGGGACTCACTTGTCTATCCTTAGCATCTTAGCAATGATTGGAAGACAGGAGAAGAGAAAACATAGGATAGAGAAAAGGAGACTCAGAGCTCTGCCACCCTGTCACCTTGGTTGAGACAGTCAAGCCCTCTGAACCCTAAATTCTGCTAAAACAAGAGAAGGTGTTTCCGGAGCTCTGAAGGCTGGGTTCTGAGCGGTCGCCTACGGAGAGAGTACCCCACAGGGCTGGTAGAAACCGAGGCTTCAGTCATGACATGGGTGTCACCTGCATGCCCTGGGCTTTGTAGTTCCATGGGGAGGGACCTTTTCAGGTCCTTTAGGTCATTTGTTCCCAGGGGAGGGGCTGACTTAAGGGACGGGGTGATCATGGCCCAGCCAAGGCTGGCTCAGCCTTTTCCTTCACTCTCTCTTGAGACCCTCCTGTCATGGAAACGCATCCTTTGGGCCCCAGCTTCCGCCTTGTGGGCAAAGCCTGGGAGAGAGTGGTTTGGTTCCTATTGAAGGGGAACCACTGGCAAGCTGTTTCTGGCCTGTATTTTCCAGCCAGTTTATCTGGTGTTCAGGGTGGCAGTCTTAAGCTTTCTCTGCTCAACTCCTATGTCTCCCAGCTGGTGTGAACTTGGACCAGGAAGAGGAAAGACCTACCATGTCTATGGGCCTTTGGAAGCCAGTTTTGCAATTTTCCTTCTGCCTCGCATTGGACCGATTACTGCTTAAGCTCTCAGACCCCAAACAGTATCTGTTTTCTAAGAGACTAATAATGGCACACTCCTCACGGGGTGATCTACGAGGAAGAATACAGGCTGTTTATGCATGTCAAGCCGCAGAGCACATGCCCCAGCCACAGCGAACATAGCCAACAAATGGCAGTAGAGATTCTTGTTGTCAGGGCGGCACACTTAGGAGGAAATTAAAACCATTTCTGTTAAATACTCAGTCACCTCCCAGCAGAAGCGCCTATCTCTCGGGCTCACCTGAGCTTGAAGATAAAGCCAACCACCATAAGGCTATAAATAGATCTTTAGCAGGTGGGCAAGACTTCTTTCTGGCTTTTCATCTTTTCTGAACTTCCACGTTCCTGCTCCTATAAATTTTCCCCTCCCCTTCTTCTCAGCCCAGCTAGGCTAAAATGTGTGGAACCCCTAATCCCATGAACCCCTCCTGCCTTCCACATGGCAGGAGCTCTCTGCACACTTTTTTCCTGTTAATCTAATAAAGTCTCTGTAAGTCTTACCCTCTGTTATATGGGTCTTTTCGTTTGTTTGTTTGTTTTTCAAGGTAGGCTCTCGCTCTAACCCAGGCTGACCTGGAATTCACTATGTAGTCTCAGGGTGGCCTCAAAATCACAGTGATCCTTTTACTTTGGCCTCCGGAGTGGTCTATAAATTTTACTTCTTTAAATTCATAAGTCAAGAATCCGGGGTATCCTAAATTTGTGGTGCATTGGCATACTGGTGTATTGGCAAGAAGCTCCCCAACCCCCATAACAAGATGGCTCTAGGGCCACTCCCTCTTGAACCCTGTCATTTGCAGCATGCCCACAGCAGGTGGGAGCTAGGTTTGGGACAATCACCAAAAGTCACGCTCATCTGCCAGCAGCTTCTAAACCTTACCAGGAAGCTTCTTTCCCCAGACAGTCTGGGGCCTGTGACAAGAAGGGGCATTAATTCCTTTCTATGTAAAGCCAGGGCAATAGCATTTGTCATGAAACAGCTGCATGCAGGATTACCAACTGTCTATAAATGAGTCTTAATGCAAACTGTCATATTGACACACATGCGCGACTTTCCCTCTAAAAGTGCGTGCACAAGGAGGCATCACTCTAGTTATCCCACAGCAGCTGGGATAGCTCTAAGCCAGCTGTCCAGGAGGCAACCCCATCTCTGTCACTGAAAGAAAGGCTGCCTGCTTGCTATATGAGCAGGGTCACCTATTATTGGCAATGCCACTGAAAAAAACTTTTTTCTTATGACCTCCCCCCCTTTTTTTTAAATAAGCATTCTCAGAATCTAGCTGAAATCTAGCTAGAAAAATGTCACACTATTCATGGCTCATTGCCCCTGAGACATGAGCTGCTCTCAGGAGATCTGCCCTCTGGCTTGCGATGAACCAAAACCCACCAAGGAAAAGTCACTGAGTGCGGCTGCTATTGACAGTGGGAGAAAGACAAGCATTGAAACCCAGCGAGCTTTGAGCTGTACGAAGTCAAGTTGACCACAAAAGCTTAGGAGACAGACATTGCGTTCACTAAAAAAAAATAAAATCAATAAGCCCTGGCAGGCAGGGCAGGTGGAAGTGGGGTGAATGGAGGGAGGGGAGGTATGTCTATTTTCCAAGAAGCACAAGTTTTTCTCTGCACTCCACTGAATGAGATTATCCTAGTCTTTCTGGCCCACTTCCTTTCCACCAAATAAGGAAAATCACACAAGGGGAATCAAACAGGCTCAGCCCTTTTATATATCACATAGATAGAGGGGCCCAGACCTCACATAGTAATTCAGTCCACTGCCAGGCCATGCCCCCAAAGTCTAATCCAAGTGGCTTTCCTCACTTTGAGTTCATTTTCCTTTGTCTACTGCCAGATGAGACCAGCAATTGTGACCACGACCCTTTCGCCACCAGCACCTTCCTTCTTTATAGTTTATGATTTTTGTGTCATATTTAGGAACTCATTGCCAAAGCCAAAGGTTATAAAAATTTTCTCCTCTGTTTTCGACTTGAAGTTTTACAGTTTTAGCTTTACACTTAGCTCTGTGTTCCATTTTTTTTTTTTTTTTTTTTTTTTTTTTAGGGTTTGGCCCAGGCTGACCTGGGTCTAGTCTCAGGGTGGCCCAGTGCTGGGGCGTGCGCCACCACGCCCGGCATTCTGTGTTCCATTTTGAGTTAACTTTTTTTTTTTTTGGTTTTTCAAGGTAGGGTCTCACTCTGGCCCAGGCTGACCTGGAATTAACTATGTAGTCTCAATATGGCCTTGAACTCACGGAGATCCTCCTACCTCTGCCTCCCAAGTGCTGGGATTAAAGGCATGCACCACCACGCCCGGCTCTTGAGTTAACTTTTATTTATTTAGGGCAGATTTTTTTTTATATATAGATTTTTCCAATTATAGGAAATCATAGGAAAGGCGAATTTTTCCTCCACTAACCTCAGTGGTGTCTTCTCTGTTCATCCTGTGACTGTGTGTGACTGTGTGTGTGTGTGTGTGTGTGTGTGTGTGTGTGTGTGTGTGTGTGGCTCTGCTCTGTTCTCTCTCTCTATTCTCTCTCTCTCTTTTTGTGTGTGTGTGGGTGTTTCAAGGTAGGGTTTCATCCTAGCCCAGGCAGACCTGGAATTCACTATGTAGTCTTATGATGGTCTTGAACTCATGGTGATCCCCCGTCTCTGTCTCCTGAGTGCTGGGATTGAAGGCATGGGTCACCACGCCCAGCTCTCTATTTTTTACTTTAGTTTTTTTTTTTTTTTGGTGTGTGTATGTGTGTAGAGTAGGTGTATGGTGTGGTGACTGTGATGGATGGTATATCCATGTGTGTATGCAGATGCACACTCCCCATTTGTGTGTGTACACAGCCAAAGGAGAATATCAGGTATCCATCTATATATTTTTTAAAAATAATTTTACTTATTTATTTTGAGAGAGAGAGCTAGGCAGAGAGAGAAAGAGAGAATGGGTATGCCAGGGCCTCTGCAAATGAAGTCCAGATGCATGTGCCACCTTGTGCATCTGGCTCTACGTGGTACTGGGGAATCGAACCTGAGGAAACCTTAGGGTTCGCAGGCAAGCGCCTTAACCACTAAGCCATCTCTACAGCCCCATCTACATATGTCCTTAAGACTGGTCTCTTTCTCAACTGCAAATGCTGTCTCAGCAAGCCCCGGTAGTTCTCTGATGTCTGCCCCCTGTGGACTAGGGATACAGACGTACACTGCCATGCCCAGCTTTCTCCGTGAATTCTGGGGAGTTGAACTTGGCCATCTCCAGCCTGGCATGCTCTTATGCCTAAACAGCAAGCGCTCTTAACTGCTGAGCCATGTCCCAAGCCCTCTATTCTTTTATTTATCTAAAATGTTATTACTTTGTGTGTGTGTGTGTGTGTGTGTGTGTGTGTGTGCGTGCGTGCATACATATGGGCATGACATGGTCTCTTGCCACTGAAAATTGAATTGCCCATCTGGCTTTACATGGTTGGTTGAGAAACTGAACCCAGGACCAGTGGAGTTTTTAAGCAAGTGCCAATAACTACTGAGCCATCTCCCTATTCCCTCCATTCTTTAAAAAAATATTTTATTTACTTTTCAATAAAATTTATTTTTTTAAATAAATTCAAAAAAGGGAATATGGGCATGCTAGGGCCTTTTGCCACTACAAATGAACTCCAAGCACATGCACCCCTTTGTGCATCTGGCTTTACATGAGAACTGAAGAATCAAACCTGGGCTGGCAGGCTTTGCAAACAAGCACAATTAACCACAGAGCCATCTCCCTAGGCCCCAACTCCTGTTACCCTGGGGACCCTCTTTGGCAGGGTTATGGTAGTCACTGTGGGGTCATGAGGGCCTCAGTCAGTCCCAATGGGGTAGTGGGGAATTGAGCCTGTGGGTATTCCTACCTGCTCTATGGTTCTTGTAATCTTTCTGCCCCATCTTCTGCAATATTCCCTGAGCCATGGCAGGTCTGTTGACAGTCTGATTTAGTGTTGAGTTATTTGCAGTGTCTGGATTTCTGCTTTCATAGGTTTTGATTATTCTAAATATCTATCACCATCAACCCAGGGCTGGTTGTCAGGCTAACAGTAAGAGCAGTATTCATGACATCACTTCCTCTGTAATTTCTCCTGGGCCCTGGCAGATGTGGTAAGATGGATAATCTTCATTGTCCATCATCTTTCTTCATAACCATTGACTTTACTCCACATTGCAGTTGTCAATTTACATTAGAGGTGATCCTTCCGTCAATATCCCCATTCACTCTTTTTCTTACACCCTTTCCCCTATTCTTTCTCAATATCCAACTGCCCACCATCCTGGCAAAGATCATGCCAACTGACACAGTTCAGTTATATCAGAGTCACCCCAGTGTAATGAGGCCACGACAATCAGGGGAGGCCACAGCCAAGTGCACAGACACCAGTCAGAACCTCTGAGGCCCATCTTTGCCTGTACCACTGACTCATTCTAGAAGTCTGATCAGACTAGTTTAGCCTTTTTATGATTTCAAGGACAATCACATATTTGTTATCTGGCATCATCTTTTTCTTTTTTTAAAACAGGGTCTCATGTACCCAAGCTGGCCTCAGGCATCCAACTCACTATGTAGCCAAGGATGACCTTGGACCTTGAACTCCTCCTGAACTTTCTGCCTCCACCTCCTGAGTGCTGAGGTTACAGGTGTGTCACTGTTCTGGCATGCTCCATTTACCCTTTGTGGCTTTGTGATGCTAGGCTAGCATTCTACCAGCTCAGCTACTTCTCCTGCCTGGTTTATTATCTTTATAATGGTAATTATAGTGTGGTTAATTTTTTTAAATAACAAAAAAAAACTTTATTTGCAAGGAGAGAGAGTGAGCAAACTAGGGCCTCTTGCCACTGCAAATGAACTGCAGGTGCATGTTCTACTTTGTGAATCTGGCTTTATGTGAAATCTGGCTTTATGAAGAACCAAACAAAGGATGGCAGGCTTTGCAAGCAGGCGCCTTTAACCCCTGAACCATCTCCTTAGTCTTCTATTGTAGTAAATATTAACACTACATGTGACCTTGGTAACATTTTGAATTCCCATTGGAAAAAGTCTTGAATTGCTATTAGGAGGTGAGAGTTTATGTTTTTTTTGGTTGTGTCTTTTTAAAGAATATTTTATTTTTATTTATTTATTGAGAGAGAGAGAGAGAGAAGAGAGAGAGAGAGAGAGTATGGGTGCACTGGAGCCTCTAGCCACTGCAAACTCCAGATGTGTGTGCCCCCTTGTGTATCTGGCTTACATGGGTCCTGGGGAATTGAGCCTGAGTCCTTTGCCTTTTCAGGCAAGCACTTTAACTGCTAAACCATCTCTCCACACCACACCCCCTTTTAAGGTAGGGTCTAGCCCAGGCTGACCTGGAATTCGGTCTCAGGGTGGCCTTGAACTTACAGCAATCCTATCTCTGGATCCCAAGTGCACCAATATGACCAGCCAGGAGGTTAGAAGGCAGAAAATATGTCACTGAGGATAACAGAGTAGAGAAAACAAATGTGAAAGATAATAACAGTGGCCTCCGATGTGTTGAGCAGCTGCGTCCTGTCTTCAGATGAAATGGTATACTCCAGACTCAAATCACACATGAGTGGAGCTGGGCTGCCTGAAAGGCAGGGTAGGATGATAGATGGAGCCAGAGCCCAGCCATCCTCCAATGGGCTCACTTCTCTCCCCTCTTGACATGGAGGTGCCTGTAAGTTCCACAAAGAGCCCCTAGACTTCCATGAGGGCTGTTTGAAAACCACGAGTAAAAGGGGAACACAGGGCTGGAGAGATGACTTAGGGGTTAAGGCGCCTGCCTCCTAAGCCTAAGAACACTGGTTCCAATCTCCAGCGGTTCCAATCTCCAGGTTCCACGTTTAGCCAGATGCAAAGTGAGGCAAGGGTGCAATGCCGCACTTGCCCACAAGGGGGCGCACGCATCTGGATTTCGTTCGCAGCAGCTGAGACACTGCTGGCACGCCCATCTCTGTCTTCCTCTCTGTCTCTCTCTCTCTCTCTCCAAAAAAATAATGAAAAATAATAAAAAAAAAAGGGGAACATGGAAAGAACCTGAATTCTGTAAGAGAGAGGGATGGAAATTCACACTTCCAGCCTTGAGGACCATGTGCCTAACATATCTGTATCACTGCTTCCACGGCTTTTGTCTGTCTATGGATTTCCTGGCCTTGACTTTCCATACAAATGCATCTCACCATCTATTAAAGTATCTTTGTATTTTTGCAGTTTATGGAGTAATGCGGTGCCTAGACTCATGCACACAGCTCTAAGGAGAGAGGCCTGGCATTTTACCCTACAAGTATATCCTTAAGTCTTAGCTGGGCTTGCTACATGCCACATGACTCACCATTCTGAAAAGTGCTCTGGTAATCTATGTTTGTTTTTTTATTTTCATTTTTATTTATTTAAGAGAGAGAAAGAGAGGCTGATAAATAGAGAATGGGCGCACCAGGACCACTAGCCACTGCAAATGAACCCCAGACACATGTGCATCTGGCTTATGTGTGTCCTGGGGAATCGAACCCGGGTCCTAGGGCTTAACAGCCAAGTGCCGTAACCACTAGGACATCTCTCCAGCCCACTTACTGTGTTTTACATGTGCTGGCTTCTGGTGTTTAAATCCAAATATGCTCTAAAATGCACACCGAGATTCAGTTAAAAATAGAGCTTTCCTATAAGATTGCTACACTTTCCCTGAACAATGGAAGGTATTCTAAATACCATTGTAAGACATCGAACATGGATGGCCTAATTAGTCCTTTCACTTCTAACGGAGCATTTCTTAGAAAGATGGGCTGGAACAAGAGCCACTTTTCTAGGAAATATTTCTGTGAACATTTACATTACAAAACAGCTACTGATTTACAGAAATGTTGCTTTGTATAAATTTGACTAAGGGCTATTAAACTTTATTAAGTGATCTACAAAAAAAATAAAACATCTATTTAAATTTCCATCAAACTGAAAGCTTCAGAAAAGAGAGACAAAAACCTCTCAAGTCCAAACAATTACAGGATATCATTTTTATGATTTTTTTAAAGGAATATTTATAGCTTGAAGAGGAGGCAAAATATAGAAAAATTAGGGAGGCAATTCTTTTCCCAGTTCCAGAAAATTATAGCTTTTGAAGACACCAAGGATGTGCTCTTGGTTGATGTACATTCATTATGCTGGGATTTGTAAAGACTCACTCCCCTTCTTATTTTGGAAAAGAGAAACACATTTCTTTCTGAATTTCAAAAGGAGCCTTAAGAGCCTATAGTTCCAAGATAGGGATATGTAAACCACAGCCCAAGGGTGAGCAATCACAACCCCCCTACACACACACTCCAGCTTTCCTCTGGCTAGAACTAAGATTGATGTGTGCAATTTTAAAATGGCTGAGGAGGAAAAAAATATCAAAAGAAGAATATTTCTTGACATGTTAAATCATATGAAATACAAGTTTCAGCATTTATCAGTAAAGTTTTATTGGAACACAGCCATGGGCATTCATTCACATTTCATCTATGGCTGCTTTCCTGGCTATAATATTTACACAAACTTCCCTTTTACAGAATAATATACCAATCACCTAAGTATGGATGAGTGGTTAGGGCATTGGACTTAACAGATGGAAGCCCCCTCGGCCCTCACTATGTTCCTGGCACGTAGGGTGGAGAACATACCTGGTTGAGATGGTGCAGGTACCTGGCAAGACACCAGAAACCACAGTAACAGCATCGGAATGCTCCCCTCGACCACGGGCTCCGCTGCTGGGACCCAGGGAGAGACAACAGACAGAAGGTAAGCGGGTGGTCTCCAAGGGGACCCACTGAGTCCACTTGTAGGCCCACGTACTGGGGAAGCCCTGGAGCATCTCTCATCAGTAAGGAAGCTCTATTTTGTGCACACTGCTAATCACTGTCATTACTGATGGGCCGGGTTTCTGTCCTGGCTTTAGCTGTTCGGGTTTAGTTAACCTCAGCAGGAAGGGAGATGGGTTAATTCTTAGTCAATAGAAAAGGGAAAGGCGTCCTTTTCGTTCCAGTAAAAAGAATCTCTTTTCTCCTCATCTTCCCTCTCCTCCTAAGAGAGTCATATGATATACTTTGTCTTTTTTTTTTTTAAAGTAGTATCCTGGGCAGGCCTCAAGCTGACTATGTAGTTGAGGATGACCTTGAATGTCTGATTCTCTTGCTTCTACCTCTCAAGTGCTAGGATTACAGGTGTGGGCCACGAGGCCCAGCTACTATTTTATTATTTATGTATTTATTTATTTTCTGTACTATCTTCATTATTAATTATTAATATTATTATTATTATTTTGGTTTTTCCAAGTTAGGGTCTCACTCTAGCCCAGGCTGACCTGGAATTTACTATGTAGTCTCAGGGTGGCCTTGAACTCATGGCGATCCTCCTACCTCTGCCTCACAAGTGGTGGGATTAAAGGCATGTGCCACCACGCCTGGACTCTTCTTTATTTTTTAGGTTTTCATGCAAATATATGTATATTGAGCATCATAATATATATATAATTTTTTTTTAAAGATAGGATCTTCCTATATAGCTCAGAATGGCCTTGAACTCACAATCTTCCTGCCTTAGCCTCTAGAGGGCTTAGATTCCAGGCACACATCTTTGCTTTGTGGATCCAAAGTTTATGTTTGTGAATTTTTCATCTCACAGACAAAAATCTCAAACAATACATTATAGGTCCTGTTTATGGGCCCATAGAAATAATCCAGTTTAACTTCTGGAGAGAATAAATCCTACTGTGAGGTGTTCAGACTAAGTGTCAAGGGATCAATCCATCTTTTGAAATATAACCAGAGTGTGTACATCACTGAAGAACGAGTGAATGAAACAATAACTGGAGGAGGAGGGTCGCTTTGTTATGTCCTACCCACTGCTTAGAGGAAACAAAACAAAACAAAACAAAAAACCCAAAATCAGTTAAGGATCCTGAAACAGCCTGCTGCGAGGACCCCAGAACAACTCAGCCTTATATGGACATTTTCTTGTGCCTGTGTTAATTCAAGTGCATGAAACATGATCCGGTCAGCCTGGCAGCACTCATGAATAAGGCTATTTAACATAGGAAAGATCACAGGGTGTGGTGTGAAATGTTGACGCCATCCTCAGGTACTGAGTTGTAAGGCTGCTACGAAGGACCTTTCTTTTCATTAACCTACAAGAGGGGTATATTTTACAGCTGTGATGTCACTAAGAGGGACTTGAGCTGCTTTGCTCATTATGGACCCTGGAGAGTGATAAACAATCTTTTAGACCTGGGTCAGAAAGACCTTGCTTTCCTACCAACTTCTCTGTTCTGTTTCCGGAAGGCTGCTTTCCCAAAGCTCTGAAGATGCCTCACTCAAGGGGGACAGCAAGCTCTTGGCTACTCATATATTTATGATTATCAGTGACTCATTCATATATTAAACAAATGAATATATGCATTGGTAAATAAATAAGTACATGTGTGTAAAAGCCTTATTAATAGGTATATTCAAGTGTGTATTATGTATATATAATGTATATAGCTGCCTATGTTGAAAATTAAAAATGA
Organism: Orientallactaga sibirica; assembly: GCA_036365145.1. NCBI lineage: Eukaryota > Metazoa > Chordata > Mammalia > Rodentia > Dipodidae > Orientallactaga > Orientallactaga sibirica. The sequence goes on from JAEOAD010000027.1 coordinate 7,579,127, forward strand.
ACTCTCTTCTGTTCTTTAAGATAACCTTCTGTAGATTTGCTAAGACTGAAGGATAAAATTTAAAGTTCAGGAACCAGAAGTAGTTAGATTTATCCTGGAAATGGTGAGATTGCTTCTTTAAGTCACCAAAATGTAGCCAGCAAGACTTGAATAGAAATATAGGAAAACATTCTAGTTAGGGGCAACTTACTTCAGGATAAGGAAGACAGATAATTTCATGTGACATTCAATCATTATTCCTAATTGATATGCTAACCTTAAATCTCGACTAAGGATTTAAAAATATCAACAACTTAGATTTCTGTTTTGAAAAGTAAACAAAAATAATTCTAAACTCTGATGTGTACCCCTGTATAAAACTTTTTTCATCTACTAAGGATGTATAACTACACCCCCAAATTGGACTCAGGTAGGGTTGTGAAACTCAGATGAAGTCATGAAGCCTGAGGTGGGGAGGATCAGCATTGTGTAAGAACAGAAAAACTGGGGAAGTCCAGCCTTCCCTTGTGTGGCAGGCTAGAAATACCATGAGAACAGCTGTTTTCCTGGTGTTCTGGTTTCCAAGGGCATTCATAACCAAATTGCATGGAAATCAAAACCAGGAAGGAAAAATCTCTCAGCACAAAAGCCCTTCAGTTTTCTATCCTTTGAGCGGAGATGTAGGTCACTTTGACCATTTCTCATTCTCAATGTGTGAGTGCGTGCGCGCACACACACACACACACACACAGAGACACACACAGAGACATACACATAGACACACACACAGACACACACACACACAGACACACATACACACATACAGAGACATACACATAGACACACAGACACACACACAAGTACACACACACACACACACACACAATAATACCCACAAACAATGAATTAAATCACACCGTTTGTTTAGCATTTTGATTAGATGGAAATCCATTCAACCCAACCAACAAGACCCTTACAAAGGAAAACTTGACAAGCAAGGTCTGCTTTGCTGGTGGGGCTGCGATGGCCCGAGGAGCACTCGTGTCTGAATGGTGGCCCACACGGGTCCCAAGTGTTCTGTCTTCAACCTGCCTTACCTTCGCCGTCAGAGTGCTGTGAATGTACATGAGAGCGACTCTTGGGAGCCTCGTCACGGGGATTACAAAGGACCCTTTCACCACTGTTCCTTGATGGTAACAGAAAAGTGTGGAGATTGACGAAAGGATGGGCTGGGCGGGTGGGTCATTTTTATTCCTGGGAGTAGGGAAAAAGAGCACTTAAAAACCGCTATTTACAACCCCACAGTAAACCTCGCTGGTTCAGATCCTCAACAACACTAACAGCTTCTAAAGCAGTGATACACTGAACACTTGGCATGATTTGCATCCTCCTTGGTAGCAAATGTTACCTAATATCTTGGGCTAATTTAATTCCTTTGTGTGGCATTCATGTACAGAGAACATGAAGAAAAAAAAAGGTTAAAAGCTAAACAGTTAAAGAGTCCATTTCCACTTTGCAGAGTCTGCTCCTTCCACCAACCCGTCCAGAGGCCCATTAATCTCATTTTCATTTGCAGGAGCTTAATTCTATCACCATGTCCCAGGTTTAAATGACTTAAGAGCACACATAATCATTGCTAGCATTAGCCTGGTGATTCAAGTCACCTCCAAGTCACATGACCAGGACTAGAGCCAGTGAGGTAGCAGGGAACTCAAGTTCAAAGGGTCAGGACACTGAGCCCAGAGGGGCTTGGCTTCCCACAGCTCTGGGCTCCTGAAACCCAGCTGATTTTTCCTCTGTTTCGGGGAGGTCATTTCAGTGTGAATCATTTACGGGACTTGTCATGACACAGCTCCCAAAAATGTGTTCAGACAGGGGGAAAAAGCAAGAAAGAAAGGAAAGAAAGAAAGAAAGAAAGAAAGAAAGAAAGAAAGAAAGAAAGAAAGAAAGAGAGAAACAAAGAAAGAGAGAAAGAAGAGAGAAAAAAGGAACAGAATTGTGCGTAGTCCTCTTCCTGTGCCCAAGCTGAAAGATAAAACAAAGGAGAGCCGATGTAACCCCAGCAGTGATCCTCTGCACTCCCAGGGCTGCCAGTTCGAGAAAAGGAGGCTCTTTCTGAGAAGCAGCCTCATGGATTCCAAGGGAAGCTGTGTTCTTCAGGATAGATTACTCTACAACTTGGCCAGCCTGGTAATAAGTCACTTTGAATTAGGCTTTTGACGAGAGCCCGGGGATTGAGGCAGGAGGAGGAGGACTGGAGCCAGCAGTATCTCAAGAGTTGGCAACTGCTCCATTTCGCTGTTACTTAAAACAGGCAACGTGGCAGATGGCTTGACCGGGAGCAGAAGACCTGCAAGCCAGTTGCCCACCAAAAGGAAAAGGTGCTGCGAGTTTCAACCTCATGTCACTTAAAATCAAAGGGCTGTGGGCTGAAGAGATTGCTCAGTGGTTAAGGCACTTGACTGCAAAGCCTAATGACCCAGGTTCAATTCCCAAGTTCTCACATAAAGCCAGATGCACAAAGTGGATCTGAAATTTGTCTGCAGTGGCTAGAGGTCCTCACATACCCATTCTTCCTCTGTCTATCTCTCCTCTATCTCTCTGTGCTTGCAAATAAATAAATCAAAATTTAAAAAAATTAGAAGGGCTGGGAAAGTAACTCAGTGGAAAGACAGCTTGTTTAGCATGCACTAAGCACTGGGTTCAACTCTTAGCACAGCATAAACTGGGGTGTGGTGGCCCATGCCTGTAATCCTAGCATTTGAGAGGGGGAGATAGGAAGATCAGAAGTTCAAAGTTATCCTTGGATACATAACATGTTCAAGCCCAGCCTGGGCCACATGACATCCTGTCTCAATAAACACAAGTAAATAAATATATCAATAAATCATAAAGAAATAAATAAGAAAGACCAAAGATGTTGCTGCTGATGGAAATTCATTTCAGTCTGATGAACTAATAGAGAAGTGCAGGCCAGGAAAATCTGACCCATGTTTTTCTCTCCTCATTCTTTTAAAGGAAGAGCGTTTATATTTCCATTGAGATCTATGCACCTCAGCCCTTGGTACGGGTACTTAAGAGATAGAGAGGCGGGGAGGGGGAAAGACACCTGCCTCCCATCTCCTAAGGAAACAAATGATTCCCAGGCTTCTGTGAGTGAGGGCTTGGGATCTGGTCCTCCAGGTACTGAAGTGTGGGACTGGGCATCAGATTTCTAAGGAGGGTTCACTGTTGTGGGCTAAACCATTTCAGGAGGAGGCTTGGGGTGATGCCTGGACTGCCTTAGCTTCCTGAGTTACGATGCTTGGCTGCTAGACTTGGCTAGAAGAATACACAGAGGGTGCAGAGCTGGGTTATCACATGATGAGACAGAGAGCTTTGAAAAACAGCCCCTTTCAACCCAAGCCAGCTCACGGGGCCAGGAGTCACACAATACTTGCTTTCAAAACCTGAAACAGTCCTGCTGAAAAAAAGGCCAGATGGAGTGCCTTTGATGTCATCACCTTCTATTCTTAGACCCTCTTCTGCATTCACCGGGGACATCAGCCCCACCATTCCTTCCCACTGTCTATATGGGTAGGACCCTCAGCTCCGTCTCCCTCATAACCAGCATGACCTGTCTTTAGGAAGAGTACTAACCCTCCAGGTACTTGGAGTACTGGGCATGCTGGTAATGCAGTGATAAGTTCAGCAGGAGTCTGGGGAGGACCAAGAATGCTTTCAGGTCACAGTGCATGGTTCTGTTTTACAACTTCTACTTCCGTGGGAGCACACGGCCAGAAGGCCAAGCAAGCAACTTCAGCGCCCTAGGAGCAAGCGTGTAAACTCTAGTTTGATCCAGCCTAACACTCGCTTGCTAGAAACACTTCCCACCTTGTGGAAAGTCAAGTTGTTTTTTTTTTTTTTTTTGCAGAGGCTTTTGAACAAAGTCTGGGCTGCACAGGGTGGCCAGCCTCCAATGCAAAACCGGTAACAAGCAGAGAAGGGTGGTGCCCTTTCTCGTATTGCTTTAGCAAAATTGCTGCAAGATGGAGGTAGGAGCGCTGTGATGAGGCTGTAAAATCCATCTTTCAATCTTACAAGAAACAGAAATTCTCTTTGTTATGAAGAGTGAGCAGGATTCTTTAGGTGTCTTGGATAACTCTTGTCAGGGTTAGGAAACTCACTCATCTTTATCTACACTTCTTAGTGCTTGTGAAAATCTGTAATCCCACCTCAGCAGCAGACCCAGAATCCCTGGACAACATCTTTTGTATTCTTTTTTTTTTTTTTTTTCTTCAAGATAGGGTCCAGGCTGACCTGGAATCCACTATGTAGTCTCAGAGTGACCTCCGATTCACAGTGAGCCTTCTACCTCTGCTCCCTAGTACTGGTTTTAAAGGCATGTGCCACCATGCCTAGCAGAGAGAAAATAGGAGTGCCAGGACCTCTAGCCGCTGCAAACAAACTCCCTATACAGGCATCACTTTGTGCATCTGGCTTTGCATGGGTGCTGGGGAGCAAACTCAGGTCTTTAGGCTTTGCAGGCGAGCGCTTTAACCACTGAGCGATCTCTCCGTCCCCATCATCTGTAGTCTTAAAGATGCTGATGAAGTCCCGCCTTCAGCATCCCTTCCTATCACATCTCACCATCTATTTTTTTCTATTTTCTGTTTTTCTATTTTATTTTTAAAATTTATGTATGTGGGTACTGTGTATCATGTGATGTATGTATGTATGTATGTATGTATGTATGTATGTATGTATGTATGTATAGTGTAGGCATGCTTTGCCCTAAGCAAACATCTGATGCCTTCCTCTATCTGTCTTCCACATTGTTCCCTTGAGACAGAGTTTCCCAGTGAAGCTGGAAGCGCTGTTCTTCAGATAATCTAGTTGACCAGTAAGCCCCAGCAAATCTGGGTCTGCTTCTCTCTGTTGATGCTGTGTACAGACATTCCTGGCTTCCTCTTCTTTTCTTTTCTTTTCTTTTCTTTTCTTTTTAAAAAATATACTTTTATTCATACATTTATTTATTTGAGACATAAATAGTAGAGACAGATAGAGAGAAAGAATGGGCACGCCATGGCCTCCAGCTACTGCAAATGAACTTCAGACACATGCACCATCTTGTGCATCTGGCTTTATGTGGGTACCAGGGAATTGAGCCTGGGTCCTTAGGCTTTGCAGGCAAGTGACTTAACCACTAAGCCAGCTCTCCGGCCCCATCTTTTCTTGTTTTATTTTGATACAAATATGTTACCAAGGATAACCTTAAACTGCTCATCCTTCTACCTACTACTTGCTGATTGCTAAGTTTACAGATATGCCCTTCTCTTCTCTTCTCTTCTCTTCTCTTCTCTTCTCTTCTCTTTTCTTTTCTTGTTTTGTTTGTATATGTGTGCACCCTTCTCAATAGCTCATTTGCATACTTTTTGGTCACAGCCCCATTGATTCTCTGGTCTCCGCCCTCATGCTCATATTGGGGTTCAGGTGTGTGAGACCACTTCCAGCTTTTTGTTTTTTACACGGGTTCCAAGGATCTAACTCAGGCAGGTGGTTTCAGGCCCTCATGCTTCAGCAGCAAGTGTTCTAACCACTGACGAATCTCACCAGCCTCAAACCTAGCTTTCCAAACAGCATCTTGAAGGCCCCTCCTCAAGCAAATTGTTCAGAAAGTTTGTTTCACAGGTTGCTCACATGCCGGTACATGGCGGGAATTCTTCAGCCTTTACAGAGCTTCAGTGAGCAAGAAAGATGAATGTGCTTTGGCAGCTGTTATGTCTCACTCTGTGCAGACCAGAACACGGCATTGAAGAACTGTAGACTTTGAAATAAGGAAAAAATCTTCAGGTTTCACAATTAAGCAGAAAGTCCAAAAGAAAGCAGATACTTTTTGTTTGATTGATTGTTTTTGAAACTGTCTTTCCTATATAATAACCCAGGCAGGCCTCAAACTTGCCATGTAGACCAGATTGACCTCAAACTTGCAGCAATCCTCCTGCCTCTGCCTCCCAAATACTGACTGGGGTTATAGGTGTGCTTCATAATGTTAGGCTGTGTAAATTGTAGTGCTAAAATAAAACATTCTGTATTTTATTTTAAATTATTATTATTATTATTATTTATTATTATTATTATTATTATTTTGGTTTTCCAAGGTAGGGTCTCACTCTAGCTCTGGCTGACCTGGAATTCACTATGTAGTCTCAGGGTAGCCTCGAACTCTTGGCGATCCTCCTACCTCTGCCTCCCAAGTGCTGGGATTAAAGATGTGCGACACCACACCCAGCTTAAATTATTTTTAATCATAATAAATTTAAAAGCTAAATGTGCTGGGGTCTGAATAGGAAAAAAACACTTTTCTTCACGCATCCCTAATCTTCTCCCTAAAGACAATAGTTTGGCCATTTCTTCTAGCCCTCACCCCCACTTGAAAACTACAGGTTTTTTATTTTTATTTTTGACAGTTTATTTTTATTTATTTATTTATTTGAGAGCGAGAGAGAGAGAGGCAGAGAGAAAGAGGGAGAGACAGAGACAGAGAGAAGGAGAATGGGTGTGCCAGGGCCTATAGCCACTGCAAACACACTCCAGATGCATGAACCACCTTGTGTATCTGGCTTATGTGGGTTATGGGGAATTGAACCTAGGTCCTTTGGCTTTGCAGGCAAGTGCTTTAATCACTAAGCCATCTCTCCAGCCCAAACTACAGGTTCTTAAGTGTCTCATCTGTCCTCTTCTGTGGTGCTGACAGTTGAACCCAGGGACTCAGGCATGCAAGGCAAGGTCTCTACCACTGAGCTGCGCACACATCCCCTCTTGAATTTTTAGCTTCAAATATTTTCTACTGACGTCCCATGATGGAAGATTTCTTACTCAGCTGTCCCCTCACCCCATTTTGCACTCATTTCCACAGCCCCTCTTCTCAGTTATTTTAAAAATTGGAGTTAGTGGTCAGTGTTTACATCATTAGTTCATAAGCAGTTATAAAGTTAGGATATTAATAATATTCACAACTGATCCAACTAGCATATTCTAATTATGTTTCCTTTCCTTTCCTGTCCAACATTTGGAGTTCACTGTTGTGTTGTATTTCTTATTTGTTTCATTTTCCATGGGCTATACGAAATGCCAAGTCAAAGGAAAAATCTTTCCTCATCACGTTCACTGATTTTTCTTGGAGACAGACAGCTCTCCTGAAACTCATGGTCCTATTGAACGGAACTGTCTTCATTTTCTTTTTTACACTTGTAACATAACAAGTTCCTGGGAATTTCCTTCTCTCCTCTTCTCTTCTCTTCCCTTCTCTTCTCTTCTCTTCTCTTCTCTTCTCTTCTCTTCTCTTCTCTTCTCTTCTCTTCTCTTCTCTTCTCTTCTCTTCTCTTCTCTTCTGGGCTGCAGCCCATTTTCTGAAGCATATTTTCCCTCCTGGCTTCCTATGAGTCTCGCTGGGAGCATCCTTCCTACCTGGATGTGAGAAGGGAAGTCCCTTGGCCTTTTGTGTGTCTGTGCCTGGCTGTATTTTCCTTTATCTTGATTGGAAACCGGCTTGCACTAGCATCTTGACAGCCTTGCTCTGTTGCATTCCTGGCTCACAGTTGCTGAATACCAGGTCCCAGGCTGGCTCTTTATCCTCTGTGATCTTTATTTCCCCTTGGAAAGCTACAATGATCTTCTCTTTACCTGCCTCCTCAGCTTTGGAAAATTTTTCTTTGATAATTTCTCTCTTAATTTTGCTTAAAGATGCCCATGATGACACATGCCTATACTGTCAGTGCTTGGGAAGAGGAAGGAAGAGATTTGGGTGTTCAAGGTCATCCATCCTTGGCTAGTGATAGTGAGTTTGAAGCCAGCCTGGATTATATGAAACCCTGTCTCAAAAACAAATTTTTAGCTGGGCGTGGTGGTGCACGCCTTTAATCCCAGCACTCGGGAGGCAGAGGTAGGAGGGTTGCCATGAGTTCGAGGCCACCCCGAGACTACAGAGTGAACTCCAGGTCAGCCTGAGCTAGAGTGAAACCCTACCTCAGAAAACCAAAATAATAGTAATAATAATAATAATAATAATTTTTGTTGGTTTGCCCTTTTAGAACTCTTATTAACAAGAGCTTCTAAATAACTTGAACATCTTGGCCTTTCTTTCATTTTTCTCTTCTTCTTGTCTCTATTTTTTCTACCTTCTAGAAGGGTTTTTCAAACTTACATTTTCATAATTCAATAGAAAATTCTTACAATTGCAATTTTTAATTACTAAAGGGTTTTTCTTATTCTCTATTTTTATGGGGGGGTTCTTAAGTTATGGGTTCAATATTTCTTTGTTTTCATAATATTATAGGAGGCTGGGGTAGTTTTCTTTTGCAGCTTGTATTGTGTCTGTTTGCCCTAAATCCCTTTTTTTGCTTTTTGTTAAAAAAATTATTTATTTGCAAGCAGAAAGAGATAGGAGAGAGAGAGAGATTGAGAATGGGTACACCAGGGCTTCCAGCCACTGCAAACCAACTCCAGACACATTCGCCACCTTGTTTGTGCATCTAGTTTTACGTGGGTACTGGGCAATCAAACTCAGGTCGTTAGGCTTTGCAGGCAAGCACTTTAACCACTGAGCTATCTCTCCAGCCCTTGTTTGCTTTTTGTCTCTTTCTTTCACTAGATGCTTGGAATATCACCCATCACCACTTCAAATTTTAGAGTGATTGGATGCTGGTGAGGGTTACCACTTCCTAGTGAGCTGAACTGTGGGGGTAGGAGACTGGGAATCCATTCCAGTGTGGCACTTTACTTAGGTTAGACAATTTCTCCACAGTAGAATCCTCTACCCCCCCTGCCCTGCCCCTTTCGAGGATCGACCAGGGTGCCCATATCCTGGGAGCCGAGCTGAGGAAGGTGGGTGGTTGGTGTCTTCATTATTCAGTGTTACGCTTCCACTTGCTCCCCCTGCTTCAGCACAGAGCCTTACCTGGCTCAGCTGCGCCAGATACCCAAGTCCAGACCCCTCTGGTTTGTGTCTGTTGAGAGCAAAGGCCTCATCCATACTTATGGAGGATCTAACACTCCTCGGGAAGCCTTGGAATTCACTTTGGGAAGCCCATTTTACACTTGATTCCCAAGCCTCTATGGGCTTTTGTGGTTCAATTCAGATTGCATATTCCACAATCCTCCAGAAGACAGACAGACAGACAGATGAGAGAATGGGCATACCAGGGCCTCTTGCCTGTGCAAATAAACTCCAGATGCATGCCCCACTTTGTACATCTGGCTTTACATGGGTAAATCAAATCCAGTACAGGCTTTGAAGCAAGTGCCTTTAATTGCTGACCACTTCTATAGCCCTTATTCATTATTTATTTGCAAGTAAAAGGGGGCGGCGAGGGAGGGAGAAATGGTCACACCAAGGCCTCGTGCCAATGCAAACAAGCTTCAGATACGCATGCCACTTTGTGCATCTGGCTCCCATAAGTACTGGGGAATTGAACCCAGACCACTAGGCTTTGCAAGCAAGTGCTTTTACCACTGAGCCATCTCCAGCCCCTTTACTTTTTTAAAAAATATTTTCATTTGTTCTTTTGCCTGATGTTTCTCATCTGCTGTCACTGCCTGTCTGTTTTCCCCCGTCCTCGTGTTTACTCCTCTGCAGTTCTTTGTGGATGGGACAGGGGCAGAGACAGAAGGGCTGAGGTCAGTGCCATGAGTCCATTACTGGAACTCCACGCCAAAGCTCTGTTGAAAAGGCTGTGATTTGGTTAATCTGAGATAACACAAAATCACTGTCAGACTGTCACCTGCTGCCTATTTGGCTAAAAACCATTGCTTCTTAGTCAGGAGCAAACACTCCCCTCGCCCCTGCATCCCAGCTGCTGGGAGATTCTCAATGCTAAGGGCAGCAGTCCCTTTTGTGGGTCCCCCAGAGTCCCTAATGATGGGGCTCCCAAACGGTACCACCATATTAAAAACCCACGCATTCTTTATTGTCAAAAGGCAAGTGCTTGATGGCATGAGTCATGCCTGGTTGGCTTCCTTACCCCCACGAAAGCTCCTGTTTATCTACTCATTTGGGCTGAGAGATTAGAGGAAGATCAGCCTTATGGGGAGTAAACTTCCTGTTCAGAGTCCAACCCTGTCATTGTCCTGGGCCTACTCTTCTGGCTACAGTCTCGTTGGCCTGTGGAGAGTCACGCACAAGAGACGCAAAAGGCTTGGGTGTATGTGTGTGTTGGGGGCAGTGGCGTGGTCCTCAATCACTTTCATGAAGTAATGGGCTATACACATAGAAGCAAGCAGTTAATTCACTAATACTGAACTCGAAGGACATGCATTATAGTGTACACTTATACACAGTTCCTTTAGGACTTAAAACAATTTTCTAAGCAAATATTCTTCTGATTTTACATAGAAAAAAACAACACCCAAGTTCATAGAATTGCTAAAGTGTGGTTAAAATAGAACCATCAGGCTAGAGAGATGGCTTGGTGGTTAGGTGTGCATCCTGTGCAAGCATGGGGGCTTGAGTGGCCATGCCAGCCTGGAACCCCACTCCCTTAGGGGAGCACAGACCCAAGGATCACTGGAGGCCCACATGAAACTACACAGTGAATTCCACATCATCCTGGGCTAGAGTGAGACCCGACCTTGAAAAGCCAAGAAACCTTTGGCTCTGGCTATCCTTAGGACAAATTTAACAAGGTACACTCTGGAAGGCTATTATATAAAATATGGTATATTCACCATTATGAAAGTTAAATGTTGTGTATATATTCCTGATAACTCTGCTAATATCTCATACACAAACAGATTCCGGCCATGTCAGACACTACTGTGCCAATCGATGAATCGTTCTGGAAGAAAATCTCAGCCAGCTCATGTTCAGATGGTCCTGAGACAATCCAACTTTGTCTACCTGGGTTCCCTTCAATGCTCCCCAAAGCCTAGAAGTCCACAAAAAGGAAAACCCTAAAGACCACGTTGTTCTGTGTGCTCATTTCTCATTAACTCCTCACTTTTATTCTTTCTCCCCAACACTTTCCTCCAAGACTATCTTCCTGCACCCCATCAATACATTTTCCTCAGCCTTTAGAATAGTTTCCCTTTCTGGGGGAAACTCTCTAAGTGCCACAACCCCATGCCCCATTCAGCAGGAAACTTCACAAGCTGACGTCATTGCCCCTTGTCCCCTAACAGCAGTTAGAGAGGGGAAAATGAGAGGGGGGTGCCATTAGGGGGACTGGACCCCTGAAGGTAAAAAGGCAGGAAATTCTGCACTTGCTAGAAATCAAGATGACCTAACCTCTTATCTCTTGCTTAGTTCCCAAGACCTGTTTGCAGTGGCAACAGACTTTCTCTCTCTCTCTCTCTTTCCTCTTCCTCTCTCCCTCTCTATTGATGCAGGATTTGGGGATTCAGGAAGAGTCCCCCAAAAGCATGAGTACCCAATTTTGGGTACTGTACTATTTTTAACAAAGAATTGATAAAAAAAAAAAAACAGATGCAAGGAGGATAAATTATGAATTATTGAGCTTATTTAGGGAGAAATCACAAATTGTGGGGTTTATTTAAGGGGTTGGGATCTAGGAAGGAGGCTGGAGCAGAGTCACACGCACATGGAAAGTAAGAGACATGCGAAGGCCCAGCATAGTCCATGAGATTGACCTGAGAGAAGTGGAGGTCTTTAGGGAAGGAGGCTGGAGCCGAGCCATGAGCATGCGGGAGATAAGACCTGGGTAGAGAGATTTACAGGAAAGAATCACACGCTTGTGTGGAAGGCACAGCTTCCATCTTGAGCTTCCCCATGGAAGAAAGGTAGAAGTGGTGATGGCTTGAGAATAGGAGAGTGCCAGGGAGTGAGAAATGGGTAGTAAAGAGAGTTATACCCATGGTTGGCCCAGTTTAGAGAAATTATACAGGTAGCAGGCCCAGAGCTTGGCAGGGTGGGGAGAGCCAGACTCATGTGTACCCCTGTGACAAGAGTGAGAAGAGGCAGAGGGAGAGGTGGAAACAGCCTTTTATAGTTGACTGAAATGGATTCTTTCATTAGATTCAGGTATGTAAGGGGAAGGCCTGATTGGTTGGTAGATTTGAAGGGCAGGCTCCAGGGCCAGCCTACCTGGGGAGTGAAGGTCACCCGTCTAGGTAGTGTGCTAGACTGTGGGCAGCAGGGGACAGTGCAGCTGCTGTAGATGAACCCAAATAAGTCACAAGTTCCATTCCTGCCAGGTGGAGTAGAACCTTCTGGTTCTCTCTTTGGGCTTCTGGCCCTAACTGAAACTGCCTGCAAGACACTATCTTGTCCCGAGTCTCCTATGCCATCACCCTCTCCCCATCTCTGCTTGCAAATAAATGATAACAAAAAAGAATGGGTATTTAAAGGATCATCCAACTTTTCCTTTTAGTTATTTTTCACTGGTAGGCAAGATGATCACCTAGAAGTTTGATTTCTTCTTGTATTTTCTTTTCTTTTTTTTTTTTTTAAGTTTGGTTCATTTTTTTTTCTGTGGAATTATGTTTTTGTTTTTATTTATTTTATTTATTTATTTCAGAATGACAGAGAGAGAAAGAGGCAGATAGATAGAGAGAGAATGGGTGCACCAGGGCCTCCAGCCACAGCAAATGAACTCCAGATGTGTGCACTCCCTTGTGAATCTGGCTTATGTGAGTCCTGGAGAATCGAGCCTTGAACTGGGGTCCTTAGGCTTCACAGGCAAGCACTTAACTGATAAGCCATCTCTCCAGGCCTCTTTGTGTATTTTCTAAAGAGCCTAGGAATGTTCCAGATTTAAGGTAGAATAGTTCTTGTCACCACTAAATGAAGTGCTGCTCAAAATGCTAGCTTAGTCTTTTAAATTCTTTTTTTGTTTTTGTTTTGAGTTAGGGTCTTGCTCTAGCCCAGGTTGACCTGGAATTCACTATGTAGTCTCAGGCTGGCCTTGAACTCACAGCGATCCTCCTACCTCTGCCTCCCAAGTGCTGGGGTTAAAGGCATTCACCACCATACCATGCAGTCTTATACTCTTAAAGAGTTGGTTCAAAACTCCTAGCTATCTTCAGAGTTGCAAACACAACATGAAATGCACAGACAATCCTCTAGGAGAAAAGGCTGCACCCACCTGTTGAAATAACAAGTAGCCACAGCTCCCGCAATGGTCATGTGCTGACAGGCGAGGATGAATTCACTTGTCCAGACAAGGCCGATCAGGTGGTACCACCACATGTACCGAATGCCCGAAAGAGGCTTGTATTCCACTTGGCCACCTTCCATAACCTGGGCAGCGCCTAGAGTTTAAAACACAAACACTTAAACAGTTTAAAACACCACTTCCAGGCTGGAGAGATGGCTCAGCGGTTAAGGTGCCTGCCTGCTAAGCCTAAGAACCCGGTTCCAATCTCCAGGTCCCACGTTTAGCCAGATGCAAAGTGATGCAAGGGCGCAATGCCGCACTTGACCACAAGGGGGGGCGATGCATCTGGATTTCGTTCACAGCAGCTGAGAGACTGCTGGCGTGCCCATCTCTATCTGTCTCCCTCTCTGTCTCTCTCTGTGTCTCTCTCCAAAAATAAATAAAATTAAAAAAAAAATTTTAAAACACCACTTCCCTAAGCAGGGAAGATGGTTCAACAGGCTACGTTTCTTCACCCTGGGCCTTTGACAACCAACAAAATATAGCTATCAGTAAAGTTTGAAGAACCCTAACATCATTTAAAATTTCCACAGTAAACACTGACATTTGAGAACACATTTAAATAATGTCAACAATAACTACCCTGACTGATGGGTGGGTTGTTTGCAAGGCACTTGACGTATACTCTAAAACTCATTCTGCTTTGAAGATGTGAAACATCATGCTCGTGATTAGGAGAAGAACACCTTGCTCCATGGATTTTCTGCTTTGTGTGATGGGAGCCAAGTGGATTTATGAAACACACAAAGCTGACACATCATGCTACAGAAGTCTTAGTCACCAAAATACCTAAACGCTGCAAAAGAGGCAAGAATCTTAGCTTTCTCCGCGATTTGGTTCAGATTTTATTTCAGGAACAAACTTTCCTGGCACATTTAACATGTCTACCTTCCTAGGTTCAGATCTCAGCGTTAGTCCTGGAGCCTGGAACACATATGGTTTCTTGGAATTTTAGAATTTTTTGCCCAGAGCACCCATTTCCTGTTGATAGTTTGAGCAGCAGGGAGATTATCTGGGCAGTTCTTGGGACACAGCCTGGTCCACAGAAGTATCCCATTAGAGGTGATAACAAGAGCTGTCGCTATTACCTTATTCAATGACACAAGCCCAGTGCTGCATTAAACTGAGGGAGGCAAAGGGAATATCTGTAATACTCTACCATCCACACGTCCTTCCCCTACTTCCTTTCCTCTAATTTAAAGGAGCCCTTGAATTAGCTCTGCTGATCCTGGTAACCTCACCTTGGTTGTTTTTGATTTCTGCATGCCCTCCCACTTTGCACTGCAGATAAACTACTATAAGGAATAAAGTGGACACTGATCTTTGGTCCTTTAGACGTATTTTCACATTCCCTGTCATTGCTGTACATCAACTTTAGGCTCATCATGCATGGGTCTTTGGACATTCTCTGCACAAAGGAAAGAGGAGACGATGGGGCTGGAGAGATGGCCTAGTGGTTAAGGTGCTTGCTTGCAAAGGCAAAGGACACAGGTTCGATTCTCCAGGACCCATGTAAGCCAGATGCACAAGGTAGCACAGGCATTGGAGTTTGTTTGCAGCAGCTGGAAGACCTGGTGCTCCCATTCTCTCTCTCTCTCTCTGCCTTTTTCTCTCTTTCTCACACATATAAATAAATAAAAATTAAAAAAATATGAACTTTATGGGCTGGAGAATGGCTTAGCAGTTAGTTGCTTGACTGTGAAGCCTAAGAATGCTTGTTCCAATCTCCAGGTCTCACATAGCCAGACACAAAAGTGATGCAAGCATGCAATGCTGCATGTGCCCAAAAGGGGGCACAGGTGTTTGGAGTTTGTTCACAGCAGCTGAAAGGCCCTGGTGCTCCCATTCTCTCTCTCAAATTAAAAAACCAATAAATAAAAAAGAAAGGGGAGATAGGCTGGAGAGATGGCTTCACGGTTAAGGCGCCTGCCTGCTAAGCCTAAGAACCCAGTTCCAATCTCCAGGTTCCACATTTAGCCAGATGCAAAGTGACGCAAGGGCGCAATGCTGCACTTGCCCACAAGGGGGCGCACACATCTGGATTTCGTTTGCAGCAGCTGAGAGGCTGCTGGTGCGCCCATCTCTAACTGTCTTCCTCTCCCTCTCTCTCTGTCTCTCTCTGTATCTCTCTCAAAAAAAGAAAGAAAGAAAGAAGGAAAGAAAGAGGAGATGATGACCGTGGCATTGAGCAACATTGAATCTACAGATGAAGGCCAGTCTTCATTCCTTCTGCTCTATGTTCGGCTGAACAAAACTTGCCCTCCGAGAGCTAGAGGAGCATTTCAGTTCATAGAAAGACGACCATGTTCTAGTGAACACCAGGCTCATCTTGGCTTGGGAAGCCATCTCTGTTTTGCTGATGCTTTTCCAAAAAGGGTGTGTCTCAGCAAAGCATCCCAATTCCAAGGGTGTGACCCTCAAGACCCCTCTGGACACCTGAGATATTCAGGGCCCAAGAGCTAAGAACTAGGAGTTCCAGTGAAAGATTATAGATTTATTATTTATTTATTTATTTATTTATTCATTTATGAGAGAGAAAGAGTCCATGTGCGAGAGAGGCAGATAGAGAAAATGGGCACGCCAGAGCCTCCAGCCACTGCAAACTTCTGACTCGTGTGACCCCCTTGTGCATCTGGCTTAAGGGGGACTGGGGAATCCAGACAAGATCCTTAGGCTTTGCAGGCAAAAGCCTTAACCACTAAGCCATCTCTCCAGCCCCAGATGACAATTTTACAGAACAGGTCTCACTGTCACCAAGGGTTTGAAGGGAAAGGCCATTTATACACAGCAGGTTGTCATTTCCTCACACAGACAAAAAGGGTCAGTATGGATGCTAAAAGAGGACAGTCTTTCCTTCCAGCTGGCCTGTGTGGTACATCTCCACATGCATCCTAGCTTGTCAAACTGGTGACAACAGGGAGCAAATGGAGCAGCTGAAGTGATAAGATTCGCTTAGCCCTCAAAGCGTTTGACGCTCCAAAGATGCAGACCCGGGAGTTATTTTTGACTGACTTCTGTGGTTGAAAGCAACTTTGATTAGCTCCTCTGTGTTCATCTTTCCGAGCTGTTTATAGTTCATTTAAGGTAGGATTATGTAGCCTGTCAATGCAACAAGTTGGAACAGATACTTCTTTGTTGGGTGTGGTGGGTGTCCTGTATGTGAGCAGGTTTAGGGACATGTGTGGCCTCTGTAGACAATCTTATTTTGATAACCGCAAACATCTACATATGCTGCCGAACGCCATCTGAGCGGCTCTCTCTGCAAGCGAACCCTTGAAGAACCAGGCCCTGCTGGGAACAGAGGGACTCTGAGTGGTTCAGAGCCTGTGGGTGGGGCAGACCTGTTTATCCGCACACTACTGCCCTCTCCTGGACGACCCAGACAGTGCGGGCAAGAACCTCTCCGCACCCCCCCAGGTGTTTTGTGCCTAGGGCTGGTACTCTGCAGCTGCCATGGGTAGTGAGCAAGTGTTAGGGGAATGGGCTGCGGATGGATCCCGAGATGAAGAAGGCCTGAACTGCGAGGAGACTTGGCTCCAGGCTCAGCTTTGACACATATGCCGGCCTGGGCCACAGTTCCAGTGGCAAAGCAAAAGGAAGTAGTAGAAGGATGAGTGCTGGGGGAGGAGTTACAGGCTGAGACTTCAATCACCCAGGTTGAGATTCACATCTCTGCACTGACCCCTAATGGCTGACCGACCTCAAGCACGTTGTGGGTCCTTCTAAAAACCGTTCTCTTCACCGGCCTTGAAGAGACTGGTCAGTGCTTCTCACTCTCTTGGGTGACCCTGTTTCACCATGGCACCCACCAAGAGCACATGTAGTAAAAGCTTGAGGTGCTAAGAACAGTCAGTTATCTGTAAATGAGTAATCTGTAAATCGAGTAATCTGTAAATGAGTTGGAATCGGTACGATTCCAGTGCTGAGATCAGCTACTCACGGAGCATCTGCTGCATGCCAGCATTACGCTGGACATCGGACATTAGGACACAAACGGAAGTGGCAAAGAAAAAATCAAAATATGCATCTGAGTGAGTATGAGGAACTCACGTGTCACGATGTTGCCTGCTCCTCTAACCTCCTTCTGACACTGTTTTACAATTTCTCCAACCATCAAGAGCTTCCCACCTTCACTGCAAGCCAATGGCCTTCTTTGCAGTTGCTTTGACCAAAATGAGATTGCCCTCCCCCCAATTACTGACTGCTGCTCCCACAATGCATAAACCACAAGCCCATAGGGAATATATGCCTGCAACCCCACTGAGGAGTGTCCCCAATGGAATGGGGGCAGGGACGAGGGAAAAGAGGGTACAACACATGATGTATCCATATGAAATATGTTGTTAATGATAATAATAATAAATTTAAAAATGAGATTGTATGTGTGTACATATGTGTGTGCTTGCAAATGGATATAAAACATATTTTAAAACATAATAATTTTCTCCTATAGTATGTTCTCACATATGTCTGATGTAACATTGAAAAATAAACTGCAGTGCTGGAGAGATGGCTCAGTGGTGAATGCACTTGCCTGCAAAGCCTGAGGACCCGAGTTTGATTCCCAGTACCCATGTAAGCCAGATGCACAAGGAGCATACATCTTGAGTTTATTTGCAGTGACTGGAAGCCTTGGTGCACCCATTATCTCTCTATCTGCCTCTCACTCTCAAATAACTCAATCAATAAATATTTTTAAAAGTAAAAAAAAAAATTAGAAAAAGAGGGCTGCAGAGATGGCTTAGTGGTTAAGGCACTTGCCTGCAAAGCCAAAGGACCCAGATTCAATTCCTCAGGACCCATGTAAGCCAGACGCACAAGGTGGCACATGCATCTGAAGTTATTTTGCAGAAGTCAGAGGCAACCCCTCTCTCTCTCTCTCTCTCTCTCAAATAAATAAATTAATTAATTAAAAGAAAGAAAAAGTTATATTTAAAAAAGCCACCATGCTGGAGCTAGTCTTAGCTACTCCATAGTCAGTGCTAACGCCTAATAGAAAGATCACATGGTCTGTCATTTGCAACCAGAGCTCTCACTCCAGCTCAGCCTCACTTTATTTTTCCATTGAATGGATTGCAAGAGGGAAGCACCAAGGATTAACACCCCAAGAAGTCCAGAGCAGTTTGTCCAGAGCACCCAGGTCCTTTGACAGGAAATCCCTGCCTGAGCCTGCTGCCTCCTCTCCAAGTCCAACCAATGCTTGCTCCCAGCATGTAGGTACATCCCGACAACTGCCTCTTCCCACCACAGTACATACCCGGAGGGAACAGGGAACGTCACCTCCCGAAAGCGCTTTTGCCATTGTCTCACTCAGGGCTTCCAGACCACCTCAGTAACCACAGGGTGACACATTATCTGGGCTTTTCCAACTCACCAACAGCACCTGCTGGATTCCTGAGGTCACTACAGTTTCTACTTTTCTCTATTAAATTTTGTTTTGTTTGAGTTTTGAATTTATAAGATGGGGGTATCACTTTGTACTCCAGGCTAGACTTGAATTTGTGATCCTTCTGCCTTAGCCCCCTGTATGCTGGGATTGCAGGCATGTACCATTATGCCAAACTCTTTGAATGATAGCAAACCAGTCCCCATAAACTAATAAATGTCAGTGCTGTAGGGGTCTTCTGAAACAATCCTCAGAGAAGCCAGAACCATGGGAATGAGTTAACAGACAATTATTTCGCTACAGAAATAGCTCAGATGAGCAAGAATGATTCACTGAAGTCCGGTCCTATTGTTTTCACATTTAAGTATTAATTTAGGGTTGGGGATGTAGCTCAGCTGGTAGAGTGCTTGCCTAAATGCATGAAACCCTGGATTCAATCCACAGCACCACTAAACCAGACATGGTGGTATACACCTGTAATTCCAGCACTCAGGAACTGTAGATAGGAGGCTAAGAAATTCAAGGTCATCCTTGGCTACATAGAGAATTCAGGGTCAGCCATGGGCTACATGAGACTCTGTCTCAATTTGTTTTTCATTTATTCAACCATTTGGTCCAAAAGAAAACTTAAAAATATTTATCTATTGAGCTGACTTCCCTACCCCCCCACACACAATTGCACCCAGAAAAGAGCCTATTCTTGGGGTCTCTGCCCTAGATGGCATTGAGTGAGACAATCAGGCACAGCGCGGTGGGAGCTAGTGCATGAGTCCCCGAGCATGCGTCCTGGAGGAAGCTCACGTGTAATGCTCATGAGCACAGCTAAGGCATCTTCTCTGACACAGCTGCTGGCCTGCCCGGGGCCACGCCACTCCGGCACGGGGTGAGGAGACAGTGGAGAACAAAGGGGTCCCTGTGCTCACGGCCAGGCCACAGGTGTGTGGAAGGGAGGGTCAGGTGGCCTGAGGGAACAGGCCAACTGGTTTCCTATGATGTGATTCCAGGGAGGCAGGCGTTGGCTCTGTGTGAGGCACCTTCCCTGATGTAAAACCCAAGATCAGCTTTCTGGGGGACCTACTTTCATTCCTACCACCTGACTTCCTTTTTTTTTTTTTTTTTTGTCATGCACCACCTTTTAATTTGCTTGCATATGTGTGTTTGTATGTATACAGGTGTGGTGTGTGTGTCAGAGGTGCCTTCCTCAATTGGTCTCTCACTGAACCTCCACATTGTTTGTTACTATCAAGGAGGTGAGAGGCTTATGCCAGAACGGAGACCAGCTGCCTCACTGAGCACATCACTCTACTCATACATATGTAAGAGTATAGATATAAATATTCTTAGCAGGACTTTCTCAATGAAAGAAGCAATAGGATGATACGTGCTCTGAACATATGCTCTCAGTACTTCAAATAGTACCCACTAGGGTACGTTATAAACTATATCTGTATATACTCTCTCTTTCTCCTCTTTCTTTCTCTCCTCATCCACTTGGTCCTACCTCAAATCAGCCAGAATCTCTTGGTCCATCTATCTATATAATAATAAAGCTGATTCTTTTAAAAATATTTTATTTATGTATGTATTTATTTGAGAAAGAGAGGGAGAGAGAGAAAGAGAGGGAAAGAATGGGCATGCCAGGGCCTACAGCCACTGAAAACAAACTCCAGACGCATGTGCCACCTGGTGCATCTGGCTTTACTTAGGTACTGGGGAACTGAACCTGGGTCCTTTGGCTTTGCAGGCAAGCATCTTAACTGCTGAGCCATCTCTCCAGTCCTAAAGCTCCTTCTAAAAGAGCTGACTCGACCTCTGGTGGAGAAGGAGTTTGGGATTTGGCAGGAGGATGGAAGTTAAACAGTTATGCTTTCCAAATTATCAAAGCAATGTGAACTACTGTACGTGCTTGTTTTAAACCTAAGCTGGCCTGCTAGACACAGCAATTTTTTGTTTGTCTTTGTGTGTGCATGTGTGTGCATGTGTGTGAATGCAGGCATGCCATGAGTCACCTGTGGAAGCCAGAGGACAACCCCAAGTACATCCCAAAGTCCTTGCCTTCCACTTTGTTTTTTTAATTTTTATTCATTTTAAAGGGATTAGGAAAAATCAGATAAAAATGTGTGCTTTGAAGGTTTTAGGTTATCACATTTAATCTGGTCAATCCAAGTCCTAGAATCCTTTATCTATCTATCTATCTATCTATCTATCTATCTATCTATCTATCTATCTATCTATCTACATATATATTTTTTATATAAAATATAACCTGTTATAAAACATAACACTATTTTCCCCTTACCTCAACTCCCGTTACCCTGGGGCCCTCATTAGTGGGGTTACGGTAGTCACTCTGGGGTCATGAAGGCCTTAGTCAGTCCCTTTGGGGTAGTGGGGAACGTGTCTCAGGGCACTCCTACGCACTCTGAGCCTTCCACCTTGTTGGTGGGACAACCTCAAGTATTAGCCCTTGCCTTCCACTTTGCTTGAGGCAGGGGCTCTTATTCACTGCTATGAGTGTCTGACTGACTGGCCCACAAGCTTCTCGGATTCCCCCGTTTCTGCCACCCATCTCATCACAGGAGGGCCGGGATTACAAACGCTCACTGCTGTGTCTGGCTTTACAGGGGAGAATCCTGAGAATTGAACTCAAGCATGCATGCTTGCACAGCAGGTTCTTTATCCACTAACCCACCTCCCACACTCACAAAACTGTCTTCCACTTTCCTGGGTTCTTTATCATCTATTGCTTATTTGGTAAGGACTAGAAAATTACCTTAGCTAAAGTTTAAATCTGAAAACATGTGCTTGCATTCTATCAGCCTCGGTTCACCCTGTGGTCTTTCCTAAGCTTTTAGTCATTACTAAATTTATCCTCTGGCACCATCATCATCAGATTCCTCTGGTTACACAAGAGGTTTGGTGTCCACAAAAATAGGCTGATTCCAAAACTATGACATCTTCTGTGTGTGACCCTAAGGGGATGGAACCTAGCCCCACGGTCCCTTACCAGCAGTTCCCAGGCTCAGCAGCACAGCCACCCAGAGGACCCAGAAGAACGTGAGGATGGCAAATGTCCACAGTGGCTGGAAGAGCAGGGAAGGAGAGCTGCCGATGACTTTCTTTGTGATTTGGAAAAGCTCAGCTGTCAATTTTATCCTCTTTCTGAGGACACAAATCAAGACGAGCAGGATTACCTGGTGAGAAAGGGCTTGGAGTCAATAATTGAGAAATTATAGGGAACTGAGAAGAGCTTGGAACAAGCCCCACTGCTTCACTAACATCTCCTCAAATAGCTCTTTGAAGACTGTTCTTCATACTTGTGGTGTAAGTGGACAGATAAAATCCTCAGCACGAACAGAGCTCCTAACTCCGTACTGGTCCGTACCCGAGATCTTACAGCTGTAACAGTGAACAAAGCCCAGTCCCTCCCTAAAGGAGCTTTCAGCATGGCCAGGGTACAAGAGGAGATGAATGTAAGGTCCTTTAAAGGGTCAAGGAACTGTCTTCTATTTGCCTCACCCAAAGTCTCATCTACTCGCAGCAGGAGTATAGAGCCAAGAGACTCTGAGTACAAAGGAAAAGGACGGACGGTGTGTACATCTCAAAGCAGCCCTCTGGCACTTCTTCTCAAAGGCTTTGTCCCTTCCTGACAGACGGAGATAGAGGTCTCTCAGATTAAAGGTGCCATCATCTTTCTCCCTATCACAAGCCAGCCATCGCTTTTATTCTCCTCCCACCGAGCTTCTCACTTCAACACCCTAACTCACTCTTCAGCCACTCACAAATCCCCCAACCTCAATGCTTTCCTAAAACTATCCTCTCTAAGGTCACACCATGTGGCCTCCTCAGTGTTGTCCCACAGACTATTCCAAGTCTTAGGTGACCAAAGTGTGGCATCTGAATCTGTTGTTTACACCTCTAATTCTCTGCTTCTACAACATCTCCATTCTTTCCAGCTCTCCTGTTCTTCTCGGCTAGTGCATCTTAGGGAAGTTTTAGAGGTCATCTCCTGTGCTTTTGTTTTAACATCCTTCCTAGATGCCAGCATACACGGATGACCTTCAAACCCAAGCCCCAACCTCACCCTTCTTAGGCGCTGGACAGTGCGCACATAGGTTATGGGCAAGGTTTACTACACATTGTGATGGTGAATCTTCATTTTCAACTTGGCTGGACTAGAAGCGCCTAGGACGTTAGTGAGGCACACCTTTGTATCCAAAGGTGTGAGGGTATTTCTAGACAGGATTCATTGAAGACGAAGGCTTTCCCTGAATGTAGGTAGGTGGCATCATGGACTGGTGTGGTGGTTTGAACCAGATGTCCCCCATGAACCCATGTGTTCTGAATGCTTGGTCCCCAGCCAATGGCAGTTTGGGAGGGGGAGGAGGAGGTGTGTTTTCAGGGTGGGCTTATGGGTGTTAGAGGCAGTTCCTCTTGCTAGACTCTGCCTCTCTCTCTGCTGCTGTTTTCCACCTGCTATGGCAGAGGTGGTGTCCAGCCTCCGCTCAGGCCATGCTTTCTCCAGCCATCACAGAGCTAGCTTCCCTGAGTCTGTAAGCCAAAATAAAAACGTTCCTCCCATCCGCAGTGTTTGGACAGTGCTTTGTCCCAGCAATGAGAATGAGGGCCCTGGAATGAGGAGAAAGGGAAGAGGAAGAAAGCCGGCTGAGTGCTCACATCCATCCTGCTCTGCTCCCCATCTGAGACGTGAGCCAGCACTTGCACAAGCTTCTGCTAACATGGAGCCGCCACCGTGCCCTTCCTCTCCCTGGTGCACTGATCCTCACACTGCCAGCCCAGATCCATCCTTCCTCACCTTGCTTCTTGTCGTGTATTTGGTCACAGTGATGAGAAAAGTAAATAAAATGCATGTTCTGGACCAAATTCATTGTCTTCATACCCAAATCTCCTCTTGCCCTGTATTCCCTGCCTCCAGTGGTCCTAATTCTTCTGGACTCACCCAGACCACATTAGGATTCTCACCAGTGTACTGCCATTCTGCCCGCTTCTTACCCTGTTATAGAGAGGGGGACAGTGGGGATGGATAGAAGCCCTTGAATGTTCTAGAAGGACACACTGGTACTTCCTACTATAGAAAGGATTCTACACGCACATATTGTCACTAGCTCAGTACACACACACTGCCAATAATCTGTTCTGATTGAACCACAGCCCAGGTGGTGCAGCTGGGAGGAATGCAAGGCTCAGGGGCCTTGGGAATATGCAAACCCAACTTCACAGAGAGAAATAGACAATAATGAGGCAAAATATTGAGATGACAGGCTAGAGAGAAGGCTCATTGGTTAAGGCACTTGCCTGCAAAGCCTTATGACCCTGGCTCAATTCCCTGGTAACCACATAAAGCCAGATGCAAAAGTGGATCATGTATCTGGAGTTGATTTGCAGTGGCAAGAGGCCCTGGTGTGCCCATTCTCTCTCTCTCTCCCTTCTCTCTGCTAGCAAATAAATAAATAAATTAAAAAAATATATGGAGGTGATATGAAGAGAAGAACCACTAGCTTGAATCTCAGAGAAAAGGTGACCAGAAGAGCAAGGCTAAACTTATAAATGATTGGCTGTTTTTTTTTAAAAAATATTTTATTTATTTATTTGAGAAAAGAGAGAGAGAATATGGGTATGCCAGGGTCTCTAGCCACTGCAAAGGAACTCCAGACACATACACCATGTTGTGCAGCTGGCTTATGTGGGTACTGGAGAATCAAACCTGGGGATCTTTGGCTTTATAGGCAAGTGCCTTAACCACTAAGCCATCCCTCCAGCCCCATTGGCTGTTTATGTTTCCACTCTGTGAAGCCTGATGGCTGAAGGTGGGAGGTGAGGTAGGGCTTTTAGGATGTCAATCAGCTGCCTTCTCGGCTCTCAAGCTCCCTGAAGAAAGCACAGGTTAAAGACCCCATTCCTGTCTCTGCTCACTGCATTTGTGTGAATACCTGCATGGATGCTGCCGTTTTGGTTACGGTAATAGACAACAAAGTCCACTGCGAGAATGTAGTTGAATAGATTTCCCTCAGACTGAGCTCTTTTAGGGCAGGGCCACCCCTCATCCCAAGGATTGGCACAGTGCCTGGCACACAGCGTGCACCAGTCACCCTTGCCTGGGTTTCACGAGCACCTCACAAGCTGCCTCTTCTCTCCTTTCCCACGTGCTGAAGCTACAGCTCGTCTCATCCTCTCTCACCTGGACCCCGGTGACGTCCTCTTTCCCTTTTGATGTTGGATACCTGCCCTCACCCCTGCCTCTGTCCCTCCCCCACCCCATAGCTAAAGGGACCTTTATAAAGGGTAAAGCCAAGGATGCCATTCTCCCTGAGGAAATCCACCTATGGATCCCCAGTGCCTCCTGCTAAAGATCAAACTCAGGCTGGAGAGATGGCTTAGTGGTTAAGGTGTTTGCCTGCAAAGCCAAAGGACCCAGGCTTGATTCCCTAGGACCCATGTAAGCCAGATGCACAAGCTGGCGCATACATCTGGAGTTTGTCTGCACTGGCTAGAGGTCCTAGTGTCCCTCTTTCTCTCTCTTTCAAATAAATAGAAATAAAAAATACCCAGCTGGAGAGATGGCTTAGTGGTTAAGACACTTGCCTGAGAAGCCGAAGAATGCACATTCTAATCTCCAGGTCCTATGTAGCCAGATGCAGCGATGCAAGTGTGCAATGTCACACATGCACACAAGGGGGCACATGTGTCTGGAGTTCATTTGCAGTGGTTGAAAGGCCCTGACATGTCCATTCTCTCTCTCTCTCTCTCCCTCCCCTCTGCCTCTTTCTCTGTCTTGCAAAAATTAAAAATAAAAAAGATTTTAAAAGATCAAACTTATTACTATAGACCAGAACTTTTCTGACAGAAGGACCTGCATCTCACACTCCCCCAGGGACCTTCTGCAAGTGGCTCTCCTGTCCATGGGACCCCATATCTGCTGTTCCCTTGTCCAAGATGACCTTGCTCTTCCAGATGGACTGACCCATTCCTGCTCTCAAGGATTTCAGGTGAGTGCAGAGGTGGCCAGAGGAGAAGCTGCTGAAGACCTCCAGGATCTAGGGACAGCACCCGCCCCTGATCCCATGGACAAGCCAGGTGCCCGGAGGGAGACCATTCAGCTGCAAAGAGCTCTGAGTTCTTAGTGCCTGACTCAGTTGATAAGGAAAAGGAATGGGTCAGTCCATTTATTATTTAAAGTGTTAAGGGAGGCAAATGACAGAACATTTAGGAAATCAATTTAGCTTCTGGGTCTATGTGGGATATTAAGATAGGTGTGTAACTAATGTGTGTGTGGTACAACTTGAATTATATACACGTACCTAATGTCCTTCTCATACCTGAGTGCTCTGTAAACGTGCTCATTAGAAGGGATGAGTTAACTCTAACCTAACAGAGAGGGTAGTGGCTGGGCTGGGCAGGTAGCACTGACCCATCTCAAAGAGGCCAAGACGTGACTTCACTCTCATGGGCTTGAGGCTTGAAGAGGCTGTGCTTCTGCCAACTCTCCTAGGCTGTTTCCCTGAAGAGAGCATTTCTTCACTGCTGAAGGGGTTAATGTGAAACTCCTTAAGTCATACTTACAGTGGCCCCTCCCTTCTCAGAACAATGTGATCAAGTTTATTTGTAAGGTAACTGCAGGAACTCAGGGGACAGGAATTCAAGAGGTCCTGGAAGTGGACAACAGTTTCTCAGGGACTCAGGCCACTCCCTGAGTGAGGTCTCTAGGTCACTGCTGGGTGGCACGATGGTGGGGTCGGGGGGGACACAAAGCTCTAAGATGCACAAGAAGGGACAAGGATTGAGGGAAGTGACCGTCTTCCCTTTAGTCCTCATCTGTTAATGTTCATCTCTATCCTTTCTTTCTCTTCTCTACGAGGCAGGGGTGAGAGGAGGGGACCACTCATATGTCCCTGCCCTTGGAGATCAATCAGTGCTGGAGCCAGGAGCGGGGCTGCCTGCAATGGCCGAACTCGCTTTCTTTGTTTTTGACTCCTGATTCAGGGGTCTGTGGGAGCAGAAACTGGGCTGGCTATTGAGTTATGAGGCACGGTTATGGTGGCTTTTCTGAACAAGACCACCCTCTCGTTCCACAGTCAGTTTGGCTTTCCCGGAGCCAGCTCTTCTGCTATGCAGTGACGACCACTGGCAGAGGCTGGTGCTGGGCTTCCAGGGTGGGTGTGCTTTTCCGGGAGGGGAGAAGTCAGCATCCCCACTGGCAGCCTTCTAGCGGCAATCCCATTTGACTTATGAGTGATCCAGGCCTAAGAAACCAAATAATTTCTCCCAGGTCACAGAGTGGATGGTAGAGTCTGGGTATGGGTATGGGCCTGGGGCTACAAAATCCAACCTTTGACCCCTGCACCCCATGTGGAGACATGGTACGCCATGGGTACATCATGGTATCATGAGGCATGATGTGTTTTGTGTCTGACTAGCTCCACTGCTGAATAGAAATGGTGATGACAACGAGGGATCTGGGGCTCTTGGGGGGGACAAGAGCTGGGTTAGCTCATCTAGCAACACAGCCCAGGGAGGAGGTCATGCCAAGTGAATGACACATGAGCGGCATGAGCTCTGGCTTGACCCTGGGCACGTGCCAGCCACAGTACACTTCTCACAGAAACAAGAGGACAGCCTTCTCTCCTCCCGCCATCTTCCCTTTCCTTCAGCTCGTGCTTGGTGAAGCTGGGATCCCCAATCCAGCAACCGTTAACAGTTCAGTGTGTGAAGACCAAGGGGCCCAGTGACAGGAGTCAGGGAAAAGCCAGCTCTCTCCCAGTTCTGTGCCCCAAGGACTTGGGCCTGGCTTTAGGGGACTCTTGTCTCTGTCTCCACTTAGCTGTGAGCTGCTCCCTGTCCCTGAGCAGGACAGCCGCGCTGTCACTTGTCATCAAACGGCGATGTGACCTCACTGTGGGGAGGGCCAAAGTAGAAACTGTAGCAAATAATGACGCAAGAAGGGAGAACTGAGCTGGAGAGAGAGTGATCTGCTGAATGGGCTGGGGCAGCTCGGGGTGGGGGTGCCACTCCCTTGTAGAACAGTGAGGTAGTTAGCCACTTGTGAGCACTTGACCGTGATACCTGAAATCCGCTCTAGAACCTCTGCAGGGTCTAGTGATTCTAGCACTTGCAAACCACCTGGGGTGTGACATGAACCAGCTTTTGGTTGTGAACCACCTTCCTCCAGTAACTGCTGCTTCAGTGGTCTGAGCCCATCTGTTTTCAACTAAAGAATTCACTGAGGAGACAGCAGATTCTCTGAAAAAAATAATTAACCAGGGACAGTAGGCTGGTAGCAAAGGGCTCTGTGTGCTCAAGGTCAGTGGGTCAGGTCCACAGGAGGACTGGACATCCATGGGTTAGAAGGGCAGGAAATGGGACCCATGAACCCATCCTCTCTCTTCCTTGCAGACTCCTCTTCTTCCGTAGAGCCTTGCAGGGTAAATACATACTAGCCAGGATAACAGATCAGTCTCTTCAGGGAGGCAGGGTGATCTTGAAGGAGCTGAGACCTCCTCCTTTACAATTGGAACATTCTGGTTTATTCCTATTTAGGTACCTCTGATTCAAAGGAGGCACATACTGAGATGAAAAGGGATCAAATGCTAGTTGCTTGGGGATAGAATTCAGCGATCTGGATTTCAGGGCTGTGGTTGGCACCTCAACCAGCTTCCAGAAGGGCATTGCTTACCGTGACAACTGTAGTGACCACAGCAAAGGCCAGCACACATTTCATGTTTTCCCTTTCTGTGTCCAATTCTGTGCCAAGGTCATAAGCATAGTCATAATACAGCCACCACAAGACGCCGCAGACAACTAGAAAATCAAACAGCAGCAGGCTCAGCGCTTCTGTCCTGACATACACCCCCATCCGCATACAGACCCTCACACGGAAGTACAGTCACTGCTGGCCAGGCCAGTGGCCCTCTAAAGAGTGTGTCCTAAATCCCAGGGGCTTTACAGTCATCACTTCCCTCTGGGTGAGCTGGGCAGAAGCCAGGTCCGTCTGCAGAAGGCCCAACAGTCCTGGGGCAGCTGCTGGTCTCTGACCGACGCAGAGCACAGGTTGGGTTTGAGTGTGATGAGGAAGGAAACAGTATCAACAGGGTCATCAGAGGAACAGCCAAGTGTAAAATCCAAGTGCAAACGGTTCTCATACGCTTCCACACGGTGACGGCTCCTGGGGGAGTGTGGATGTTAGCTACTTATAAAGCCTGGCAATTTAGATTTATTTATTTGAGAGAGAGAATGAGGCAGAAGAAAAAAAAGAGAGAGAGAGACAGAATGAGTGTGTCAGGGCTTCCAGCCACTGCAAATGAACTCCAGATGCAGGCGCCACCTTGTGCCTCTGGCTTACATGGGTCCTGGAGAATCAAACTGAGGTCCTTTGGCTTTGCAGGCAAACACCTTAACCACTAAGCCATCTCTCCAGCCCCGAGCTCAGCAATTTATATGGCCCATGGGAGTCATGTTAACCAGAGAGCCATTCCAAGGATATCCTGACATGATGAATACGTCGCATTTAAGTAAAAGCACCTCCTTGTGCTGAGCCTGGTGGTGCCTGCACACGTGTAATCCCAGTGCTAGGGAGGCAGGGACAGGAGGCTCCCTGGGGCTTGCTGTCCCTATTTCCTCACTGTTGAGCTTCAGGTCAGTGAGAGACTCTGTTTCAAAGGAGGTGGATGATGTTCCTAAGAAACTATACATGGAATTTTCTTCTTCACAAGTGTACATGCAACTGCACACATATGTGTAGCTACACACACACACACACACAATCTTAAGCCATCTCCACCATAGCTCTAAGGAGGTCACAGGTGTCTAGTAATTGTAACCGGGAGACACATGACACGTCCCTCACAAGTCATAGAGCCTGTCCAGCACAGGGGTGGCGATGGTTTGGATCAGAAATGGCTCCCAAAAGTTCACATGTGGAAGGTTAGATCTCCAGCTGGTGGCACTCACTGGGGAGTGCTAGAAACTTCAGGAAGCAAGGACTGCCTGAAAGATGTGCGTGATTGAGGATGTGTTCTTGAAGGGTATATGGGGACCCTGGCTCTCTGCTTCCTGGCCATGAGGTAAGCAGCTTTATTTGACTACAGGCTTCCTGCCATGAGAACCTGGAATGACCACAGGCCCAGGTCAGACTATGATGGTTGCTTATGTCTCATAAAGAATGATAGAGTTGGTGCCCAACCCATCCTTGATTCTATAACACGGGGCAGCCCCAGAGACGAGCGTGCTAGTAAGTGTTCTTGGTACTGATAACATTGCACTGGGGATGTAGCCTGGTGGTAGAGTGCTTGCTTAGCATGTGTATCCCTAGCACTACAAAAATAAAAATAAAGTCAGACATGGAGTTGCACACCTTTAATCCCAGCACTCAGGAAGCAGAGGTAAGAGGACCACTGTGAGTTTGAGGCCACGCTGAGACAACATAGTGAACTCCAGGTCAGCCTGGGCTGGAGACAGACCCTACCTTGACAAACAGTAACAACAAAAAAGTAAATTAATTAAATAAAA
This sequence comes from Orientallactaga sibirica, assembly GCA_036365145.1. Lineage (NCBI taxonomy): Eukaryota > Metazoa > Chordata > Mammalia > Rodentia > Dipodidae > Orientallactaga > Orientallactaga sibirica. Next base: position 7,609,166 of record JAEOAD010000027.1, read on the forward strand.
TCAAAAGAAATTAAATTTAAAAAAACCCAACATATAAAATGATGAAGTGGACTGGATACCCTTTACAACTCCATTTAGCTACAAACATGCCAACATTTAAATTCTATACTTAGTGTAAATGCTTTTAATTTACTCATTAGAGAAATTAATCAAGTGGAAATACTTACACAGCAATCCCAGAACAACCAATGAAATGACAATGTGAACCAGAAGAATGGAGATGAAACGGAAGGTGAACATCGTGGCCACGGAAAAGGCTGCGAAGTAAGCAAAGGACATGAATCCAACAATGAGGGCGAGGGTGAGAGCACAGGGGAGGGAGAGGGGATAGGGGAGAGGGGACAGGGGAGGAGAGGACACAGGGGAGGGAGAGGACAGGGGGGGAGGGGCAGGGGGGGGGAGGAGGGCACAGGGGAGGAGGGGACAGGGGAGGGAGAGGACACAGGGGAGGGAGAGGACACAGGGGGGGGGAGGACACAGGGGAGGGGAGGACACAGGGGGGGAGAGGACACAGGGGAGGGAGAGGGGACAGGGGAGGGAGAGGACACAGGGGGGAGGACAGGGAGGGGAGGGCACAGGGGAGGAGAGAGGCACAGGGGGGGAGAGGACACAGGGGAGGGAGAGGGCACAGGGGAGGGGAGGACACAGGGGAGGGAGAGGGCACAGGGAGGGAGAGGACACAGGGGAGGGAGAGGACATAGGGGGGAGGGAGGGAGGGGATAGGGGAGGAGGGGGGAGAGGACACAGGGGGGAGGGGAGAGGACACAGGGGAGGGGAGAGGACACAGGGGAGGGAGAGGGGACAGGGGAGGGGACACAGGGGGGGAGGGGACAGGGGAGGGAGAGGGGATAGGGGAGGGAGAGGGCACAGGGGAGGGAGAGGACACAGGGGAGGGAGAGGACACAGGGGAGGGAGAGGACACAGGGGAGGGAGAGGACACAGGGGAGGGAGAGGACACAGGGGAGGGAGAGGGGATAGGGGAGGGAGAGGACACAGGGGAGGGAGAGGACACAGGGGAGGGAGAGGACACAGGGGAGGGAGAGGGGATAGGGGAGGGAGAGGGACAGGGGGAGGAGAGGACACAGGGAGGGACACAGGGGAGAGAGGGACAGGGGGAGGGAGGGGGGGGAGGGAGAGGGACAGGGGGGAGGGGAGGGAGGGAGAGGACACAGGGGAGGGGAGAGGACACAGGGGGGAGGGGGGAGAGGACACAGGGGAGGGAGGGGACAGGGGAGGGAGAGGGGATAGGGAGAGAGGGGAGGGGGGGAGAGGCAGGGGAGGGGGACACAGGGGAGGGAGAGGACACAGGGGAGGGAGAGGACACAGGGGAGGGAGAGGGAGCTGTTTAAAATTTTGCCAAATTTATATCTTTTTCTCTTTTAACTGGATTATAGTTTTAACTTTAAATGTTCTTAGATACTCTTGTTAAATTTAAAAGACTATACCTTTAAAATAAAAATTCTAATTATAGGAGCTGGAGAGATGGCTTAGTTGTTAAGGTACATGCCTGCAAAGCCTAAGGACCCATGTTCGATTCTCTAGGTCCCACATAAGCCAGATACACATGGTGGCACATGTGTTTGGAGTTCATTTCCAGTGGCTATAGGCCCTGGTGCACCCATTCTCTCTCTCTCTCTCTTTCTCTCTCTCTGACTCTAATAAGCAAATGAAAATAAAATCTGTTAAAAAAGAATATTATAAAAAATCCTAATTATATGGTAAACTATATATGTAAAATATTACATTTCATTTTCAAATATTTGGGTTTCAGGGTTATAATTTTCTAAATATTTCAGTGACTCTACAAACACTCTTTTTCCCTAAAAAAATAAAAATCACAATTGCATGTCGATTTTTCAGTGCAGTGGCGAATAACATGGAGTTTTGAGTCATATCCGGGTTAGACTTATTAGTGGTCAAGACACTTAACCTCTGAAGGCCCAGTTTCTTCCCCTAAAAGTGGAGTCAAATTGTGATGACATTTCAGTGAGTTGAGAATAAGCTACATGCCTGACGCATGATGAGTACGGAAACTGGGGCTGTAAAGAGCGTGAATCTAACAAGCGTCTACTTACGCCCATCAGGTCACCATATATGATCACCAGGAACAAGCTGGTTTTTGTTTTCAAATCGGTAGTTACCACATTAGTACTTGGGAGCCAAAGCCTCCTATTTGGGTCATTTTCAACCCAAATAAGAAGTCTGGAAGTTATGTAATGGTGACTAGTTAGGTTTCCCCAAGCACTAAATAATAACTTTTTAAAAGTGAGATAAATATGTTAATGGCCAACCAAAGAATCTCTTTCAATCCAGAGGTTAGGCGACTGCCGCTGGAAAGGGCCCTGGTGACAAGTGACAAGTGACAACTATGCCCAAAGCAACAGAGTGCATTAACCTATGAAAAGAGAGGTGACTCAGCATGCTGAAACACGGAGCACTGGAGCACTGGGAGCCAAAGGGTCACGGGTGGCTATCTACTTTTCAAAATGCCCAAGGAGGTCTTAGCTCATGGCCTTGACCTGCCTACAATGCAGGGCAGGTAGGTCCCCATTAGGAGCTGGGTGCATTGGGTATCACATTTGGACACGATGAGTCACAAGGGGACACTTCTTCCCTGGCTCACCCAGCAGTCTTCTGATCTGGACGACTGATAGGTAAAGGCATAGTGGCCAGCAGACGTGGTTGCTGGCACCCTTGATCGTTGTATATTTCATGGCCAACCCACAAACTGGCAGCCTGCTTTATCTTTCTTTAAGGAGAGTTGAGGACAAAGGATTAGAACAAATCAATACATTAAGCACAGAGCCAGCTGGTCTTTGTCCATTTTTCCTGCCTCTTGTCCATACTTGAGCCTGAAACATTGAATATGTCTATAAAGAAGGTAAACATGAACCTTTATAAGTCAAAAAGCCCATTTCCTTTATTCCACTTGTTCAAGGAATAGAAAACGTGGCATTCCATACACAGTTTCAAAAATGAAATTCACTGAGAATTACCTAATGCGAGGAAACACAAGCCAAGAATGGTGTCTCTGCCAGACATTATCCCACTCAGAATGCGATGGAGGGTGTCAGCATCATTGATCAAGACAGATGCGAAAAGGGAGTAGCACTCGGGTGTCTGAGGGATGCACCGGTTCAGTAAGGGGAAAGACTTGCTGAAAAGAAAAGGTAGATTGATGGTGAGAATGTTTGCTTAGTTATTTATCTTCAAAAAATAGTTGTTTCAAATTCATAACAACCAAAAACCCATCATAAAAAAGGACTTCAGCAACCTGCTTGCAAAGCTTATCTTGGGAAGCCAGGCAACCCTGCTCTACAGTGATTACCTGATGCTCGGGATGAGAAACTAATTATGGGAACCCACAGGAGCCAAAAACCTAAACTTGAGGAAAATCAATCCCCCCCGGCCCCAAGGATTGTTGGAGATTGAACCCAGGGCTCTTCTGCTTGCTAAAACAGTGCTCTACCACAGACCTGCATGCGCAGATCAAAGGACACCCCAGTGTTTTAACTTTTTCATGAGTAATTTTATATGTGTACATAAGTATTTGATCATAATCCTCTCCCATTACTTTCTTTTGTCTCCTCTCCCAACCCCCCATTCAACCCCTTCTTTCTAACCAGGCCCTCTTCTATTTTGATTTCTGTTTTATTCTGTTCTTCATCACACATGACAGACTGTTAATGGCCCAATATTGTGCAGGTAATGAGAGTTGCTGTGAGGCCACTCTTGTCTGGAAGAGCACTCTTCCCCATCCTCTCTTACATCCTTTTTAATTCTTAAAATGTACTTAAGAAAGAGAAGGAGAGAATGGGTATGCCAGGGCCTCCTGCCTCTACAAATGAACCCCAAACACATCTGCCTCTTTGAGTGTCTGGGTACTGAGGAATTGAACCCAGGCCATCAGACTTTGTAAGCAGTGTCTTTAACCGCTGAGCCATCTCCCCAGCCCTGGTTTTTACATTCTTTCTATGCCCCCTTCCACGATCAGGAACACCACTTAAATAATAAAAATTATACATACTTAAGATATCCAGCGTGATGTTTTGACATAACTATGCATTGTGAAATGATTACTAGAGACAACCTCATTGACCCATCCATCACTCATATAGTTATCATTTTTTATCTTAAAAATATTTTTATTTAGTTATTTGAGAGACAGAGGGGGACATGGCAAGGCCTCTAGCCACTGCAAACGAACTCCAGACACATGCGCCACCTTGTGCATCTGGATTATGTGGGATCTGGAGAATGGAACCTGGGTCCTTAGGCTTCCTAGGCAAATGCCTTAACTGCTAAGCCATGTCTCCAGCCCAGGGTCTCACTCTGGCAAAGGCTGTCCTGGAATTAACTATGTAGTCTCAGGGTGGCCTTGAACTCCAATCTGCCTCCAGTGCTGGGATTCTGTCACCACGCCGGCCTTATCATTGTGTTTTTAATGATGAGACCACTGTTCAACTTTCAACTATACAGTCTAATATTAAAAACTCCACCCAGCATGCTATACGTTGGAGTCATACAATTTATTCATCATGCATAACTTAAGCTGATACTGATTTCCCAATATCTCCACTGTCCTCTAACTCCTGCCCCTAGAAACTGACGAGTATTCTGTTTCCGGGAATTTAATACTTTTAGATTACATATACCACCCTTTTGTGTCTGGCATATTTCACTTAACAACACGTCATTTGGGTTCATCCATCTTGCTGCAAATGTTAGGAGTTTTTGTCCAAGGCTGAATAACATCCTATAGTATATCTATACAGCACATTTTCTTTTGGTTTTTTGAGGTAGGGTCTCACTCTAGCCCAGGCTGACCTGGAATTCACTATGCAGTTTCAGGCTGACCTTGAACTCACAGCAATCTTCCTGCCTTAGCCTCCTGATTGCTGGAATTAAAGGCATGCAGCACCATGCCCAGCTACATCACAAATATTTTATTTTGTTTTTATGACAGAGAGTGAGAGCAAAGGAAAGAGGAGAAAGAGAGAGAGAGAGAGAGAACACTGGCATGCCAGGGCCTCTAGTCACTGCAATTGAACTTCAGACATGTGTGCCATCTTATGCACCACATGTGTTACCTTGTGCATCTGCCTTACCTGGGATCTGTAGAGTCAAATATGGGTCCTTGGGCTTTGCAGGCAAGTGCCTTAACTGCTAAGTCATCTCTTCAGCTCTACATCACATTTTTTTCAAGGTAAGGTCTCACTCTCCAGGCTGACCTGGAATTTACTATGTAGTCTCAGGCTGGCCTTGAATTCATGGTGATCCTCTTACCTCGGCCTCCCAGATGCTAGAATTAAAGGGATGAGCCACCACGTCCAGCACTACATCACATTAAAAAAAAAATTATTTCTTTATTTGACAGAAGAGAGAGAGAGAGAGAGAGAGAGAGAGAGAGAATGGGCACGCCAGGGCCTCCAGCCACTGCAAATGAGCTCCAGACGTGTGCACCCCCTTGTGCATCTAGCTAACATGGGTCCTGGGAATTGAACCTCAGTCTTTTGGTTTGCCTCAGTCTGAGGCAAATGCCTTAACTGCTAAGCCATCCCTGAAGCCCTACATCACATTTTTTTAAATGGGACTCTCATGTCTTGGTCCCCTAGATTGTCAACTCCAACACAAGAGTCACATTTCTGTAAGGAGTGGTGAGGGGTGTGGCCTTTTCTGAGTCCTTCCCTGAAATATAAAAACACCCAAGAATACACATTCTAAAGAATCATGAAACCACAAATATCTTCAGTGTCCTGTTCCCTGCCCTAAGTACCCCAAAAGATGGACAAAAATCCTCTCCTTAGAAGCACGCTTATCTAATAGGCTGCTGAAAACCTAGGCAGCCCCCAACAATTTTGTGAAACATACGAAGACAAGACAAAGGAGAACTCAAATGCAAACAATGTCCATTGCCACAAAGATGACTTCCCAAACTTCCTTTGAAGTCCACAAGAATATGTGGAGGACTTTTTCTTAGGGGGTGACAATGGTACAGAAACGTGCCCAACTCTTTAACAGTGATTTACGAGATTAAAGATTTGAAGGGGTGAACCATTCACATGGCTCAACTTCTAAAGGTGCCAAAGCCTTAATAAAGTCTGCCCCTCCTTGTATCTGAGCCACTGAGAGCGTTTCCTCGCAGGAAACCATAGCTTCGGATTCCTTGCGTAATGTTCTAGAGACATGCTTAAGCACATGTAAATGTAATAGAAAGTCCAAACAGAAATCTGCAACTGAGCTCAAAGATAACAAAAATTACACTCCAAAAGTGAGCAGCCAGACCCCACTATGCAGAGCTTGTCACAAATGAGGAGTGGAACAATGGGTTAGAATTTCCTTAAGTCCAGCGCCACATCAAGAGCATGAAATGGCTGGGAGTTGGTCAGGTGGGTATTTTGAAAGATAAACTTTAAATTTTGAAATAATTTTAGAGTAACAGAAAAACCATAGAGCCAGTCGTGGGTGCTCCTCACTTGCATTCTCCTCATGTCAGTTCACATTTTACGTAACCACAGTGCCCTTGTGAGCCTTCAGCCCTCGCATTGGTAGTATGCTATTTACTAAACTACAGCTTTTATTTGGGCCACCATTTTCCACTAAACGTCCTCTCTCTGTGCTGGGGCCTAACTCAGGACATCATATTGCATTTAGTTTTCATGTCTCCTCTTACATCTGCAGCAGTTTCTTGGTTTTTTTTTTCCCTTGCTTAAATGGCCTTGCTGTTTCTGAAGATTTCAGGGGCAGGCATTTTGTCAAATGCCCCTCCACTTGTATAATTTCCTTTGTACTTTCTCATGTAGTTATTGGTTTGGGGGCAAGTGTCACCACAGAGACAGGGTGCCCTTCTCCTAGAATCCCACCAGGGGTCTTGACTAGCAACATGATGTCACTGTGAAGGTGACCTTGACGACCTGTTTTTTGGGGATGAGTCGTTAAGCCTTGCCCACTCTAAGGGGAGGGAAGTTCAGCTCCAGCCTTGTAGAGAGAAGTTTTGATGTTATTTTGGAGTCTTCCATTAAAAAACAATGTTTTCCTTTCCTGTATTTGGTTACTTGTTGCTCACATTGGCCTCCCCTCCCCACTGTCTTCTCTGCCTTTCTTCCCCTCTTCCTCCTTCAGCATTTTCACACTCTGGCTCTACAAAGTGCCGGCAAGTTTGCTGCCATTTCTCTCCTCCAAGCTCAAAATCAAGCCCTTGGCTCCCGTGGGAGATCTGTGGGTGGGGTCTGCTCTGTGCTACCGGGGTGTCACCGATCTGGGCCCTGTTGGATTTCAGAATTGAATTCACTATGAGCACGCCATGTGTGTCCAGGTCTTCGTGTTTTAGCTTACAGTATCCCCTGACAAGCTGCTTTCCATGCACTTGGGACAGCCCTTTCCTGTCTACCCACTCCAGTGTGGCTGTCACGGGGTTTCTACACCTCGGCTGACTTTGTTTTCACAATACAGGTCACTCCTGTTCGGCCAATGACAAGTACACAGTCATTGGAAGAACGATGCATGTCATGTGCATGTCATGGTGTGTGGGGAGGGACATGTGCAAAGTTTTCATGTTTGTTCCATGTCAGTGGGGGAGGGGGGAACTATCATGTGGTGGGGACATGTGCATGTCATGGTGTGTGCATGGGGAGGAGCATGTGCATGTCATGGTGTGTGCATGGGGGGGGGGCATGGTGTGGTGTGGAGGAGGGGACATGTGCATGTCATGGTGTGAGGTCATGGTGTGCATTGGGGAGGACATGTGCATGTCATGTGCATGTCATGGTGTGTGCGGGGAGGGGACATGTGCATGTCATGGTGTGTGTGGGGAGGGGGCATGTGCATGTCATGGTGTGTGTGGGGGGGACATGTGCATGTCATGGTGTGTTTAGGGAGGGGACATGTGTGCATGTCATGGTGTGTGCATGGGGGGGGGGACATGTGCATGTCATGGTGTGTGCATGGGGAGGGACATGTGCATGTCATGGTGTGTGCATGGGGAGGGGCATGTGCATGTCATGGTGTGTGCATGGGGAGGGACATGTGCATGTCATGGTGTGTGCATGGGGAGGGACATGTGTGCATGTCATGGTGTGTGTGGGGGGGGGGACATGTGTGCATGTCATGGTGTGTGTGGGGAGGGGACATGTGTGCATGTCATGGTGTGTGCATGGGGAGGAGCATGTGCATGTCATGGTGTGTGCATGGGGAGGGGGCATGTGTGCATGTCATGGTGTGTGCGGGGAGGTCAGAGGACAACTTTTGTATGCCAGTCCTTGATTTCCACCTTGTTTGAGGCAGGGTGTCTTCTTGTCGCTGTTTACTGGTACATATCAGCAGGCCAGCTGGTCTGCAAGCTTCCAGGAAATTATGTCTCTGCCTCCCATTTCGTCATCATTATCCTGATTTTGTGTGGGGTCTGATGATCCGAACCTGGGTATTCGCCTATAACCTCTGCACTTGGGTAGCCAGGAGGATCAAGAGTTCAAAGTCCTTCTTAGCTGCATAGCAAGTTTGAAGCCAGCCTGGGCTACATGAGACCTTATCTCAAATACAAACAAGCAAACGCTGACGTCTTCCCTACTTTCAGGCTCTAAAAGAATTCTTGCTCTGCTTCTCGACACTTCCTGGTTCCATTTCATGTGTGAAATTCTTCAGTGCATTAGTGGTCTGTCTAGCTTGTGGTCCCATTTGTTCATAGTTCACATTTTGCCATTGATTTGAGGTGCCAGTTTTATCATTGACTAAATTTCTCTAACTATTTGGGCCTACCCCCACTGATATTTTTATTGCAATCATGATGATTTAATGAATTTAGGGAGAAATGACATCTTGATAATCTTGAACCATACTATCAAGAACACAGGCTGGCTTTCCATTTGTTCCAGTTTTTATTGCCTCTCAAGATCACACTGAAGTTTTCTTCTTATGGTTCTTGAGTATTTCTTGTTAAATTGATTTCTAAACACGCTGGTATCTTTTACATGCATTTTTCTTGTTGCAGAAAAAGAAATATTTTTTAAAAACGATATGAATGTGCAGGCTTCAGGGTACTAATCTTGTTTCATGCCAGCTAAATAAGTTCCTTTATTGTTCATAGGAGCTTTCATTTAATTCTCTTAGCTTCCCAGGTCTATAATCATGCCATGAGCAGAGTAGTAATTTTACTCCCTGCCTTCCAATTTTAAAACTCTAATTTCCTTTTCTTTTCTGCTACTAAATAGATTCATAACACCAATAAATTGGAAATGCTTTAAAAGCAAATGTTTCCAGAAGTTTCACTTAGTGTTTCTGAAAAAATAAGATCGGAGATATAGATTTAATGCCATTTTATTTGTTTTTCCACCAGATCTAAATTTCCACTACTGGTAATTTTATTAGCGATGTCTTGTTAACTATGGTATTTTATCCCCCATTTGTAAGCAGCGTGTTCTTAAAGAATGGCTCCTAGGAGCTCTGATGGTGACAAAGAAAAGCACATTAGTCGAGTCTCGGTAAGTCTGGTTGTCCACGTTGGGGGTCACCTGGCTGTTCACTGGATCACTAGCCTGGTCAGAGATGTCCTTTCAGGCCACAGCTTGAGGTTTCTTCATCATCTCTGCTTTTATCTCTACTAGCCAAACCATTCAAAGTTGAGGAAGTAACCCAGAGAGCTGCCTAGGTCAGTAGAATTCACTGTACATGGATTTCTTCCAAGCAAATGATGCAGAGTCAAACATGGCTGCCTTTTTGCACAGCTAGAACTACCTGTTACTTGGTAGGGCATGGGGAGAATCCCAAGCCTTTAAATTTTTACATACACAGGGGACACAAAATGCAGCATCATGCTCAAAATCCAAAGAAAGAAGATAGACTTGCTGTCTTCCTTCCGCCCCTACGTTTCTGTTGCTCTTTAAAGCTTATAGTTAGGCACACGTTTTCTTGACAGTCAGCATTGCTCTAAAAGGGCATGCTATACCTCGCATGATGGACAGAGGCAAAAGAAACAATTGGTGTAGTCAAAAGAAATATCTTAAAAATGTGCTTTAGCTCTATAGCCACACTTCTCATGTTTTCTGGCTTTTATATCTTGGCACCACTCTTCCCTGATAAATATGATCATTTCCATCTTAAACAAACACTTGCTTGTGTAGGAAAAGGAAACGGAGCCCTCCAGCCTATTTTTGTCTCCCTTGCTCCTTCCAAGAAAGGACAAGCAATAGTTTTGTCTTCACTTGAAAAGTTAGTATTGGCAAGATTTGCAGCTGAGAGTGAAAAGGGCGAGGGCTGGCTTGCAAAGTGGAAGAGGTGGCTCTCCAAAGACACGGGCTGTGGGATGTTTTATTCTCTGAATCTGCTTTGAGCCTAAAGAAGCTGCTTGCCAGGCAGTCTGATCTAACCCTGACTATTTAAACTGGAGTATGGAAACCAACAGGGACACTATTGGATTTGAATGCCAGCATCTCTGCCTGCTGCCTGCTGCCTGTGTGAGCTGCACCTCTCTCTGCATCACTCTTCTAAGCTGTAAGACAATACCCACTGCACAAGCCCTCTGTGAGGTCCAAGTCCACTAGCACATGTCCGGAGCTTAGACAAGTACCTGACCAGTACCAGTTAGCCTGTACGGAGCTCATATTGGCATCAGGATGTAGGCTTCCCATGGAATTATGGTTGTCATCTCATTTATAGAAAGAGGGACAGTTGATGTGACTCTGTTTAAATGGCAACCTTCAAAATTCTATCAGGCTGGTACAGTGGCTCAGTTGCTAGGGCCCAAGTTCAGATCCCCAGGACTCATGTAAATGCTGGGTGTGATGGCACTTGAACTTGCAATGCTAGTGCTTGGGAGGGAGAGACAGGGTGACATCCAGGACAAGTTGGCTAGCTAGACTAGCCAAATTGCTGAGTTCAGGGCTCAGCGAAAGACCATGTCTCAATAAGTCACATGGACAGTGATCAAGAAAAACTCCTGACCTCCACATGCACACACACGGACCCCCCCACATGCACCTCCACACACAAACACACATAAATGCATACCACACACACAAAATTGCATTCATTTTCATGTAATTCCATCTATGGGTACAGTTATAGTGTTTCAAAAAATTTCAGAAAAAAATAAAAATAAATACCTTTAAAGGGCTGGAGAGATGGCTTAGTGGTTTAAGGTACTTGCCTGCAAAGCCCAAGGACCTATGTTTGACTGTCCAGATCCCACATTAGCCAGAAGCATAAAGATGAGGCAAGCACAAGGTCACACATGCCCGCTAGGTGGCAGCAGTGTCTGGAGTTCAATTTCAGTGGCTGAGGCCACAGTGTGCCAATTCTCTCTCTCTCTGTCGCTGTCTCTCTACCTCTAAAAAGTATTTTAAAAATTCGGGTGGGGCATTGGCTCAGTGGATAAGAGCACTTACTGTGCAAGCATGAGGGCTTGAGCGGGCCTGGTTTGCCCTGAATTTGATTCCACAGCACCCATGCAAACAGTTGGGTGTGCCCATGCATATGTGTAAGTCTAGTCCTGAGGAACAGGGACCCAGGGATCCCTGGTCATTTAATCTGTCCAAAAATGACATCTCTGTGTTCACCAAGAGTCCTCCTGAAGGAAACACATGGACGAGTGACAGAGGAGGCCACCTACATTCTCCTATGACATCCACATGTGTTCACATAGGGTACACACATCTGCACACACATGTGCATACACCACACACACTATATACACAGAATGCACACACATGCAAAAAAGTTCTTCTCTTCAAACATTAAATACTGTGCCTTTAATCCACTCAAATGCTCCAGGTTGTTTTTCCTAGGTTCAACTATGTTTTATTGAGACAAGCTCATGATATGTGACAATCATCAGAATTTAAAAAATAAGAAATCTCAGGAAGGTGGAATAAGTATTGTTCTCTGCAAATGTCTCCCCGCCAGCAAACATTCATTTTAGAAAAGAATGCCACCAAGGTGGCTAATTATATTCTGACTTCCTATGTAGTTAAAACCTAGATGAGTCTTTTTTGAGTACCTGCAAATTTAGTGTTTTTCAAAGTGTGCATATAACCAGTTAGAAGATTGTGAATTTAAATTTTTAAAAAATTTTTGAAATTTTTTTCTTTTTTTCTTTTGGTTTTTCAAGGTAGAGTCTCACTCTAGCCCAGGCTGACATGGAATTCACTCTGTAATCTCAGGCTGGCCTCGAACTCATGGTGATCCTCCTACCTCTGCTTCCTCAGTGCTGGAATTAAAGGTGTGTGCCACCACGCCTGGCTTTGAAATAAATTTTTTTTTGAGGTAGGGTCTTGCTTTCATTCTGGATGATCTGGAATTCACTATGTAGTCTCAGGGTGGCCTCGAACTCATAGTGATCCTCCTACCTCTGACTCCCAAGTGCTGGGATTAAAGGTGTGCACCACCACACCCATCTTTGCATGGAGTTTTTAATCACTATAAATGTACTATGTTTGTCAAAAGAATGGCAGTTGGGCTGGAGAGATGGCTTAGCAGTTAAGGCACCTGCCAAAAGCCTAAGAACCCCCATTCGATTCTCCAGGTCCCATGTTTAGCCAGATGCAAGTGACGCAAGGGTGCAATGCTGCACTTGCCCACAAGGGGGCGCACACATCGAGTTTGTTCACAGCAGCTGAGAGGCTGCTGGCATGCCCATTCTCTCTCTCTCTGCCTCTCCCTCTCTGTCTCTCTCTCTCTAAAAAAAGTGAATATGGATGATTTCTAATTTGTAATGAATAACTGGGGAAAGAAAAATGCACACCGACTACTTTATAAAATCCCTCATTTGCAGTGCTGCATTTATGGCTACTTGATACCTTTTGTGTTTTTATCTGACAATTATATACATCTTTCTTTTGTTTGTTTTTTCAGGTAGGTTCTCACTCTAGCTCAGGCTGACCTGGAATTCACTATGTAGTCTCAGGGTGGCCTCAATCTCATGGTGATCCTCCCACCGCTGCCTCCTGAGTGCTGGCATTAAAGGCATGCACCACCATGCCTGGCTATACACATCTTTCTTTGTTTACGGAGGTTTCTCCTTATTTAGGCATTGTCTATTATGTATATCATAAATATAATCCCTTTTCGTCCTGCATTTCTGTAGGTGGTGAGTTCTACCCAGGATCTCCCTTCCCTCTGCTCCCTACAATGTGGAAAAGAGGAACAGACAACACCAAGTGGGCCCAGAGCTGGTTAGGAAGACACATGGCCGCACTTACCTCGGGGGAACTGGCAGCCTGGGGCACAACGTATCTGCATTTGGACTCTGGGTGTAGTTGGAGAAATTCAAATTATAGACACACAGGAAAGACCCTGGAAGCAGAAGACACACAGACTATACTATTTTGCTATATTGTGCCCATTTTTCTGTGGGAACCAACAAGGAAACCACAGCCATTTTACCAACCCAGGAAGGAATCAGAATTATATCCAGACTTAGAAAACAGGTGACTGGAACACAGGAAGAACAGGCATACCATCCGAGGTTGAGCAAAGAGTTCTCTTTCTCCCCCAAGCCCCAAATTCAACACTAAAAATAATATAATTGCCATTTAAATGACTTGGATGTTACTTGAAGGTGACTTATTGCAGGAGCTTGCTATTTTAACCCAAATTTGAAAATATTTTTAAAAATATTTTATTTATTTATTGCTTTATTTGAGAGAGAGGAAGAGGCAGAGAGAAAGAAGAGAATGGGCGTGCCAGGGCCTCCAGCCAGTGCAGAACGAACTCCAGATGCATGCACCACCATGTGCATCTGGCTTATATGGGACCTGGAGAATCAAACCTGGGTCCTCAGGCTTCATGGGCATGCGCCTTAATGGCTAAGCCATCTCTCCAACCTGAAAATATTTTTAAAGGCCTGGCACTCTATTTCTCAGGCAAATAAAATTTACAGAGGGTTGCTTCAAATTTCTTTTGTTTAATCCATATAACATAGATCTGGCTATTGGGCCCAGTATTGTTACACAACTTTGCTACAACCTACAGCTACCTGGTGAGTGAAAATCCCCACTGGCCCTGACAGTTTCATCAGAGAATCAACATAGGGTGATTTGACCTGAAGCCCTTGGGTCCTGTGTGTCTGCTGTCCCCTGAAGGCATTCTGTGGAGACCTTTCCTGCAAAGAGCAGGGAGTATGTATAAAGTAGTCTGCAGCTCAGATAAGTCCAGACAGACCCAAATGAATCGAACTTGCTTCATGATCAAATGGTCATGGCCCTTTCCACACAAGGAAGTGTAATTCCTATCTAGTCAGAGACAGCAGCTTCAAGGGTAGTTATCCCACCTAGTACCGCACAGGGTATGGGGAGACAGCGCTCCTTGGTGCTTACCACTGGTGTTGGCAAAGAGCTGGACCTCTTCCAGGGTATTGAGCTGCTCCTCAGGACAGCTGGACACACAGAGGACAGTGGAACCGAGCCGTCTGTCTTTGACTTCCAGGTTGCAGGCGTTCATAAAGAACACGTGTCTAAGGAGATGGAGGAAGGGAAGCATGCCTTATGGAGTTGCCTCTCATTGGTCTAACTGTGGGCTTTGAGAATCATCTACGTACTCTCTGCGGGACTTTGCACATGAAATGCCCCCCCATAGCTTCATGTGTTTGTGATTAACTCATACTCACCCCCAAGCTGGTGGCAGTTTGGATGGTGGAGCCATGCTGGAAGGAGGTGCATTGCTTGGGGTGGTCCGTGAAATGCTGTAGCCCCAGCCCCCTCCCTTTCCAGAGCTAGCTCACTCTTGCCGCTACTTCTCAGCTGCTGTGGCAAGATGTGGTACCCAGTCTCTGCTCTGCCATGCTCTCCCTGCCTAATGACACTTGTCTTCAAGACCGTAGGCCAAAATAAACCATTTCCTGCCATCAGCTGCTTTGGTGAGGGGTTCTGTCTCAGAGAGGAGAAGATGAATGCGACGCTATCAAATGTAGAAATTACAGAGGCGAGCTTTTTCACCAAATGCTTCTGTATAATTGAGTGCTTATTTTTATTTATTTATTTTAGTGGTGGGGGGAATGGCTGCACCAGGGCCTCCTGCCCCACTGCATACAAAATCCACACATGCTCGACTTTGTGTGCCTGGCTTTATGTGGGTACTGGTGAATTGAACCTGGGCTGTGCATGCAAGCACATGTAACCACTAAGCAATTTCCCCAGCTTAATTGAGCGTTTATTACATCAACTGGGGGGGGGTCATCTACAGAGCTTCATAGCTCGTGAACCACGCTCAAATGTGAACAAAGTGTTCCTTCTCTAGGCTAATCATTTGAGAAGGAGGCATAATAGTGGGAGCAGTCACCTAATGAACATTGAGGAAGAGGACTGACTAAACTTGCAGATACAGATGCATAAATTACCCAATGGAATCTGCACTCAAGACTGTTCAAATATGTTTCCAGAGAACAACAGAACACATAAGTGAAAAGGAGTTGGGGGGGGCAGCAAGGCTGGGAGGTTAAGGGCATTTTAAGAGCCAAGACACTCTAGAAGCTCTTCATGCAACAAGCCAGCCACTGGGTAAGTTGGGGCATACCCAGGAGGCTGGTAATTGCCATTAGTGGGTTATGTGTGGGCAGTGGCAGTTCTTGAACCCCACCTAACCCTTATTCTGGTTGCTGAAGCCAGGGGAATGGAGAGAAAGAGCCCTTTGGGTTGCCTGCTAGGGGAAGACCCGAGAAGCTGTCCAGAAGCCCCTCTGCCTCCACTGGGGATGGGGGAAAGGGAGGAAGTGTTAAAACAGTTGGGACAGATTTCCTGGGTGTATGGAAATGATATCCTTTATTTTGCTTTAAACATTTGTTTCTCAATACCCATACAACCTGCCACCTTGCCCATTTTAAGCACACAGCTCAGTGCATTAAGCGCATGTGTGGTGCTGACATCATCACCTGGCAACCACAGAGCTCTCCATCCGCCAAAACAGAAACTCTGTCCCAAGTGGACAGTCACTCTCCCTTCCCTTTCTTTCCTGGCCCTGGCAACTACTGCTTTACCTTTTGTTTCAGAGTGTGACAACGTTAGAGACCCCTGTGAGAGGACTCACCCACCACTCTTCTGTCACGATTCTGCTACATTACGAAACAATGGGATCAATGACACATTTGTGCCTTAGTTCATGCAGTCTCTGCATCTTTAAAACAACTTGTGACCTGGGTATAATCAGGAGGTGGTCTGAATGTAAAATGCCGCCCCCCATCCCGTAGCCTCATGTGTTTGTGATTAAGCCTCACACTTAATCTCCGGCTGGTAAAGCCTTTGGGCGGTGGAGCCTTGCTGGAGGAGGTGTGTCGCTGGGGACGGGCCCTGGGATTTTATGGTCCAGCCCTGCACAATCTAGTCCACCCTCTCTGCTTCCTCCTGCTGCGGTGGAGATGTGATGCCTGGCTGTGTGCCTTTGCCAGGCTTTCCCTGCCACGGTGAAATGTCCCCTCAAAACTACAGGCTGGAAATGAAGCCTTTCCTTCCGTGAGTTGCTTTTGGTCTGATGTTTTATCCCATAGTAAGAAGGTAATTGCTAGAAAACACCCATTTATAAAAATGAACGCTGGGTTCAGAACGGTTATAAAGACTCTATCCAAGGTCACAGAGCTGAAGAACAGGGGAGGTTGAACCTGGACCTGTGTCTAACTGACTCTACACCAGCCCTCTTATTGTCCCATGAAGCCCCCTTTGTGAGATGGCCCGGCTGAGTGTTGAGTAGGGAAGTAGTTTCCAAGTGCTCAATGACTATTCACTGTTTTGAGATGTAGCCCCTTCTGGGTTGGGGACCTAAGTGTGGCACTTACTTTTTCAGTGTCATGTCCTGGCCTGAGAGAGGGGCCCCTTCCACTGGGGAGTTCCTCTTGCCACACACGTTGCCAAAACTGTCATAGCCGAAGAGGAGTCTTCCTGTGGCTCCAGCCACCACCGAGTAGCCCATGATGAAGACCTGGTAAAATCCAAGGGCACATGAGGACCTGGCCACAGGGCAGAAAGATACCCCCGTCTCTGATGATGCTATTATCAAACAGACCAGGGAAAGCACGTGTCTCTCAGCTTCTTAGCCATCTCCCCTTCCTCAGCAGCAATTCAGCCTCTGTGGGTGGGTTTTTTTTTTAATATTTTATTATTTATTTATTTATTTGAGAGAGAGAGAGATACAGAAATAGGCAGGTAGAGAGAGAGAGAGAATGGGTGTGCCAGGGCCTCCAGCCACTGCAAACGAACTCCAGATGCATGCACCCCCTTGTGCATCTGGCTTACGTGGGTCCTGGAGAATTGAGCCTCGAACTGGGGTCCTTAGGATTCATAGGCAAGCGTTTAACCGCTAAGCCATCCCTCCAGCCCTGTGGGTGGGTTTTGAATACTGGTTTTAGCAGGAAGAGCATCCTGAAACAATCAGATTCCTCTACATTTCTCTCTCTCTTTCTGTGTGTGTGTGTGCGCGCGCGTGTGCCAGGAGACAATTTTGGATGTTGTTCCTTAGATACCATCAACCTTATTTTGAGACAGAGTCTTTCACTGGCCTTGAACTTGCCAAGTACGCTAAACAAGCTGGCAAGGGTTCTGCCTGTTGTCTCTGTCTTCCCACTGCTGGCATTACATGCCTAACTCCTCCTCCTCCTCCTTAAAAAAAAAATTTTTTTTAAGGTAGGGTATCACTCTACCCCAGGCTGACCTGGAATTTAGAATCCACTGTGTAGTCTTCAGGCTGGCCTAAAACTCACAGCAATCCTCCTACCTCATCTGCCTGGGTGCTGGGATTAAAGACATGAACCACCAAACCCGGAGTTTTTTGTTTTAATAGACCAAAAAAAGGGGTTAGTTTGGGGGACAGAGCTCAGTTCTCATGCTTGCAAGGCAAGTATACCTCACCTACTGAGCTAACCACCCATTTGTTTTCTCCTCATTAAATAGTTTGTTTTATTTTGTCATTTATGTACGTGTTTGTGCATTTGTGTATGTGAGAGTGCAGACACATGCATGCCGTGGCATGTGTGTGGAGGTCAGAGAACAGCCTGCAGAGCAGTCCTTGCCCATCTACCGCATTTCTCATTCTAGATGCTCGCTCTGCTGTTCTGTGCTGTGCTTGCCACGAGCTTCTGGGAAATTCTCCTGACTGTTTTCCATCTGACTGTCAACATGAACACGCTAGGATTCCAGAAGACCTCTACAGGCATCTGGCTTTGTACTTGGGGTCTGGGGACGGGGTTCAGGCACTGCATCTTGAGTGGTAAGCACTTTACCTACAGAGCCACGTCCCTGGCCCTCTTCACCTCTTCTCTTCCTCTCTTCTTCAAGAGGCTATTATCCAGACCTCACTGGGGCAACTCTATTTTTTCCCCTTGACGTTTTTGGGTTATCTAAGTGTATTGAAGCTTTGCTAATTATTTCTCTGAGCCTTATTCCTTTCTTCTTTCCTTTATGTTTTTTCTTAATTTTAAGAAATTCTATTGAGAACACACAGTTGGCATGTATCAAAATACTGCTCAGGACAAGTCAGAAATAACATTTTGGAATACCTGCTTAAAATTCAAGAAGTAAAGAACTCAAGACAAAAAAGAATTTCAGGGGGCTGGGAAGATGGCTCAGTAGTTAAAGTGCTTGCTTGCAAAGCCTGCTGTTCCCATGTTCAATTCCAAAGCCAGACATGTAAGTTGGATGCACAAAGTGGTGTAAGTGTCTGGTATTTGTTTGCAGTGACAAGAGACTCCTATCTACTTAAAAGTCAAGAAATAAAGAATGTAAGATAAAAAAGAATTTTAGGAGATCAAGAGATGGCTCAGCAGTTACAGGCACTTGCTTGCTTGATGGTCCCGATTAAATTCCCCCACATAAAGCCAGATGTACAAAGTGGCACACGTATCTGGAGTTTGTTTGCAGTGGCAGGAGGTCCTGGCATGCAGATACTCTCTCTTTCTGTCTGTTTCTCCTCCTGCCCTCTCAAATAAATAATTTTTTTTTTCAAGGTAGGGTCTCACTCTGGTCCAGGCTGACCTGGAATCAACTATGTAGTCTCAGGGTGGCCTTGAACTCACGGCGATCCTCCTACCTCTGCCTCCCGAGTGCTGGGATTAAAGGCATGCGCCACCACGCCCGGCTAATAAAAATATTTTTGAGAAAAAGAATTTCAGGATTTCTGTTGTGCAAGAACATTTTGCAACTAATAGTCTTTTTTTTTTTTTTTTTTATTTTTGGAGAGAGACACAGAAAGAGACAGAGAGAGAGAGAGAGAGAGAGAGAGAGAGAGGGAGACAGATAGAGATGGGCACACCAGCAGTCTCTCAGCTGCTGCAAACGAAATCCAGATGTGTTCGCCCCCTTGTGGGCAAGTGCGGCATTGCACCCTTGCATCACTGCATCTGGCTAAACGTGGGACCTGGAGATTGGAACTGACGTTCTTAGGCTTAGCAGGCAGGCACCTTAACCACTAAGCCATCTCTCCAGCCCCCAATAATCTGTTCCAATCCAATCTTACAGTAAATATGGAATATCTGAAATTACAGTTCAAAACAACTACCCTAATAATAGCAAAGACAGGTCTTGAACTCTATGTAGCCAGGTGACCTTGAACTTCTGCCTCTACCTCCCTAGTGCTTGGATTACAGGCATGTGCCAAAATAGCCAATACGCAGTGCAGGCAATTGAACCCCTCATTCATGCTAGGCAAGCATTCTGCCAGCTGAGCTACCTCCCCATCCTGAAATGGGTGGATTGGAAAGGGCAAGGTGGGAGAGGACTCTGGAGAGGGGAGCAGAGGCAGAGAGGGTTCATGGTCAGACTTTCTTCTGTTCGGTGCTCTGCTTGCAGGACACCACGCCTACTTGCAGTTCTGGCTCCTTCCCTCAGCTTCTTTTGTCCAGCTGCAACCCAGGGCAGCTCCATCAATAATAATGCCGTCCCACACAAAGTGAGTGAGTACACTCATCACAAGACCCACAAGTGGAGCAGCAGAATAGAGAAATACTCCTTGCCCTGTTTTAAGTATTTGTAGCCGACTGGAGAGATAGCTCAGTGGTTAAAGCTCTTGTTTGCAAAGCCTGCGAATCTGGGTTTGATTCCCCAGTACCTGTATAAAGCCAGATGCACAAATTGCACATGCATCTGGAGTTTGTTTGCAGTAGCAAGAGGCCCTGGGTAGCCATACTTAATCTCTCCTCTCTCAAATAAATAAATACATTTTAAAATAATAAGTAAACAAATATCTGTAGCTAAATATGTTGCAGAAGTTACAAAGAACCCAGTCAGCTAAGAAAGAACTTGCATTATTAACAGAATGTGGTCAAGAAAATTTGGGCATGTGAAAACATCAGATTCATTCTACAGATGAAATGTAATTGTGATGGCTTCCTAGCTTTCTAAACTTGCCTCAGTTGGGTCATAATTCTTCAGGCTGTGATGGGCCCTTCCTCTAGGCAGCCGCTGGGCTGAGAGAATGAAAGTTAGAGGGGCAGGGAAGATAATTAAATAACATTAACAGCCCAAGGCCACAGCTATAGGTACAAGGTGGGACAGCTGCTCCCTGCATTTAGGCAGCAGCAGAATCTGATGAGAAAAATACACCCCCCGCCAGCGAGGGAGGTAAGCAGTGGGCATTGTGAGTACACTACACCTCTCTCTGGCTCCTGGAAAGGGGTTCCAAGGGCCATAATATAGGTGGCTGCAGCAGGGAAAATTACAAACTGGCGCACCTTTCAGGCCCAGCTTCCCATTGTGCCCGTAAGCGAGTCTGTTGCAGCAAAACCAGTCCAGAAAGTCAACAAGCGAACAAATGCCCTTGCTTGGGAAGAAGAATAAACACGGTGTTTTAGGGTCTATTCAAACTGAATTCTTTTCAACTCCATAATTACTATCTGGTAGGTATTATAGGGATCCGTGAGTTAATCATTTACCACGCGGTACCTGGCATGCCTCAACCTGGCATGGATGGCTTTGTGAGCAGTCTTTGGAAAGGGTGAGTGAGGCTTTTCCTGCTGCACTTGGAAATAAGTGAGTTTGAAAGTGTCAAGATTCAGCTTTGAAGAGACTCTCCCAGGACTAACGAGGCAGGCCCCGGATGAGGTCTGCTAGCAGCCAGGCATACCTGGAGCCGGAGTGGGAACTACGCTTATCTATTTAACCAGAGAGGGTTTGGATCGAGCTGCTAAACACAACAGGCCAGGCACGTGTGTGTGTGTGTGTGTGTGTGTGTGTGTGTGTGTGTGTGTGTGTGTGGACACGCGAGTGAATTATTTCTAGGCCTTCACCTTCTTTTGTTAGAAAACAGCAAAAGAATATTTGATTTAGGGATATGGCAGATGGTTAAAAAAGAAAGAAAACTTCCCTTGTGGACTTGGGAGATGGCAAAGCATTAGCAGTCCAAGCATGAGGACCTGGGTTTGGATCTCCAGAAACTGTGAGATGCCAGGTGCAGAAATAAGGCACCTGCAATCCCAGCACTGGGGAGGCGGAGACAGCCGATGGGGGGTGTCATGGAGGGTCCTGACTAGCTAGTCTAACCGAACTTGGGAGCTCAGGTTCAGCGAGAGACCCCGCCTCAAAGAATAAGCTGAAGAGTGATTGAAGAAGACTCCTGATACAGACTCCTTGGCTTCCACATGCACATGCATACACGTGAACTCACACGCAAGTGAACATGCATACACACATACACACGCAGAAAAAGAGAGATGGCTCAGGGTAAGAGCACTGGCCCACCAGCACACATGAAAGCCTGGGGGTGTCCGTGTGTTCCTTGAGGGGGTGGAGACAGGAGAATCGCTGGGTTCACTGGCCGGCCACTCCGACTGAAAAAGGCAGTTCTGGGTTCACTGAAAGACCCAAGGAAATGTTATATGGAAGCACTGATAGATGAAGACGCCCAGCGTTCTCCTCTGGCCTCTGCACCTGTGCACACTGGGTCCGTGCATCTGCACACACACACGTGCCATACACACACACACACACACACACACACACACACACACACACACACACACACACACAGTGGCCATTGTGAGAGCTCAGAAAGTAAGAGAATTGACACGGGCCCTACCAAAAACATCGCTGTGCTTCTCATGCCCTAATGGAGTTACCCAGTAAATCTTGGCGTATAGCAAGAAGTCAGTCTCTCCCAGAGAGTCGGGGACGTTACGAAATGCCTAGACAAACGTTCCCAAGGACTAACTCGAGGTCATTCTAGGCTAATGGTAGACGTGTGTCCTTGCAGCATAAACTTGAAACAACTAACACTTGAGACACATTTCTTTGTGGACACACAGGCCCGCCGGCCTGGGGCGGGCCACACTTACCAAACCAGTCCAGAAGAGAAAGAACAGTATCAACCACTCGGAATCTGTGCATTTCCTATAAATCTGGGGTCGCCACTCTCTCTGCCTGGGCGTTCTCTCTGCAGAAACCTTGCAGGAAAGAGAAGGAGAGTTCAGCAGAAGGATAAACATCCAGGTGAAATTAAAGGAACCCAAACTTTTCCGAACACTGCTCACGGTACCTGATGTCCTTGAGGCTCTCTCTCTCTCTTTCTCGGTGGCTTTGGCCATGTTAAAGACCCCCAACCTCCATAGTACCACCTGGGAGTGCACTTGAAGGTAACCCCCCCGACAACCCTCTCCCCGACCCTCTGTGGCCCGCGTCGCCCTGGCCTGGGCCTCCACACCTGAACGGGGTTCTGGGTCTTCCCGGCCAGGCGTCCCCAGAGTGCGCTGGCACCAGGCTGATCCCAAGGGCGGGGCGGGGAGGCGGAAGCAGGTGCCTGCAGGGGCCCGACTCAGCCTTCCCCCAGGGCCCAGTTTGCAGGCGCTTACCTGGTACTCGGCGCCCAGGCACTGCATCCTGGCTCGGGGACGGACGCCCCAGCGTGCAGGGGACCCAGACCCAGGGTCCCGGCGGGCGAGCGGGGCGGGCGGCGACGGCGGGTGCAGCGCCACCCAGCGGCCACGGGCGTCGGTCCCGGGCCCGCCCTCCGCGCCGGGCACCCGCGGCCCCAGGGAAGTAAATGCACCTGATGGCGGTGGCTGGGCGGCTTCAAGCCCTCGGCCCATCACGACCTCCCAGGAGCAGGAAGGCAGGTCGCACAAATCTGTCCCAAGGGTGGGGAGACTGTCGTGGGGCATCACACTCATCCCGCCCGGAGCTGGGCCCTGGTGAGGTGTGGTGGGCTGATCCTTCCTTCAAAACCAATTCTTTATTCTCATTCCTTCTCTGTTCGCCTCTCTCTCTCTATGTCTCTCTCTGTCATTCATATATATCCTATTATTCAATTGTGTCTCTAGAGAGCCCTGACTTATACATTGGTAAAAAACTGGCAGATCTGATGAGTGTTATCACCATACTTACGTGACATTATATAAAAAAGAAAACCCAGTTACATTTTGCCCAGATGTTAAATTTATTATGAACAAGAAATAATACAACAGAATAGAAAACCAACAGAAAGCCCTAAAAACCACTCTTTATCTTTGCATACAAAAATGAGAAAATACTTGAGACATATAGAATTTAAGCAATATGTAGAACTGAATGCTAATGAAAATTCTACACATCAAAGTTTGTAGGACTGAGCTTAAGTGGCCAATGGAAATTTACAGCCATACACATCTATCAGGAAACAAAAAGATTAAGAATAAAGGAGATTTGTTAATGTTCAACTCAAGAAGGAACAGTGCTACCGGGTGAGCCAAGAAGAAAGGAAATAATAGACGTGGGCAGAGATCAGTGAACTAGAGGAAAATCAAGGGTATGAATAAAACAAATTCTAGATAAATGGAAAGATGGGGCTCAGACCTGGGTACAACTGTTCAGAATAAAACAAATCCTAGGGCTGGAGTGACGGCTTAGTGGTTAAGGCACTTCCCTGCAAAGCCTAAGGACCCAAGTTCAATTCCCCAGAACCCACCCAAGCCAGATGCATATGGTGGTACATGAGTCTGAAGTTTATTTGCAGAGGTTAGAGGCCCTGGCACACCCATGCTCTCTTGCACTCTAATAAATAAATAAATAAATAAATAAATAAATAAATAAATAAATAAATAAATAGTATTAGTCAGGGTTCTCTAAAGGAACAGAACGGATAGAATGAATTGTATTAAAAGGGAATTTATTGGATTAGCTTACACAGTCCAGCAATAGCAGGTTGCAGGTCCGAGAGTCAAGAAACACAGTAGCTGCTCAGTCCACGAGGCTGGAGGCCTCAGCAGTCCCAATCTGGCACTGAAGGCCTGGAGGCTTCCTGGAGAGGCACTGCTCTTCAGTCCACCCTGGTCTTCAGTCCACACTGGAAAGCAGCAACACCAAGCAGCAAGTACCAAGCAGCAAGCACCAAGCAGCAAGCACCCAGTGGCAAGCAGCTAGCAGCACCAGCAGCCAGGTGGGAGGGGAGAGAGAGCCTTTCTTCCCAGAGCTTCTTTTTATCAACCAGCCCCCTCTCCCAAGAGGGGCCGCCCACTCTGGGCCGCCCACTCTGGGCCGCCCACTCTGGGGGAAGGGCTTACCCCTGGGGGAAGGATTCTTCCTTTAGTTAATCCTTCCTAGAGGCAGCCTCAGAGACACACTTATGAGGAATGTCTGTGGATTCCTAAACAAATCAAGTTGACACAAACTTAACCATCACATAAATAATTTTTTAAAATCCTAGATGCATGGAAAGGCTGACTCCAGACTTTGGTACAGCTGATCATTGAGAAAGGCAGAAGAATCTTATTGATTCTTTGTTTATTACAAAAGGATGGTGAAATGATAGAAAAATGACTAAAGTTATTACAATCATTCTTACATATTATGAATCCTAATATACATTAACCTAGAGATGATGGGACATTTCTTAAAAAATGTAAACTTCAAGAATTCAAATAGGAAGAAACAGAGAACTTGACTGATCAGTGAGCACTAAGTAAACTGAAACGGCAGCCAAATATCGCCCTTCCTTCTCCCTCCCCAACTCAGGCACAGAGGCTCTTCACAAATAGCTAATTCCTACAATGTACACGTTGCTTCAGAAAAACAGGTCATTTTATGAGCATCAATAAGATTCCAAATCCAGAAAAGGATGATACAAAACCAGGTGTCATGACTCAGGTATATGATTCTAGTATTCAAGAGACTGAGGGAGGAGGATTGCTGTGAGTTCCAGGTCAGCCTAGGCTACTGAGTTAAAATGTTTTCACCCTCCCCCCAAAAAAGAATCTGTTTCATTTGTGGATAAATGAGATTCCAAGTACCTTTATTGTTTATTTTAGGAACTTCCTAAAAAATCTGATTATTGTTGCAATAGAATGACTGCCCAACCTAGCTCTCATAGGATAATGCCCCCTGCTCAGAACCACAGGTCCCTAAACTCAGTTACCACAGGATGTGCTTTTCAAGGCTTACTTCCTACCCTTCCCTCATGGTAGCTGACAATACTCAGCTTTTACATGGCAAAAATCCCCAATTAGACCAGCTCCCCTGAATTGAAAAACTCATTTTATACCAGACTCTAAACATCTTATAAATATTCCATCCACAAAATGCATTGAATATGTTATATTCATAAATTCACAATACTAAGTGAAAATAAATCCTCACTGATTGTCTCTAGAAAATTCTAGGGACTCATTCATTTTAAAAAAGTTAAAAGAGGGCTGGAGAGATGGCTTAGCAGTTAAGGCGCCTGCCTCCTAAGCCTAAGAACACTGGTTCCAATCTCCAGCCGTTCCAATCTCCAGGTCCCACGTTTAGCCAGATGCAAAGTGAGGCAAGGGCGCAACGCTGCACTTGACCACAAGGGGGCGCACGCATCTGGATTTCATTCTCAGCAGCTGAGACATTGCTGGCGTGCCCATCTCTGTCTTTCTCTCCCTCTCTCTTTCTGTCTATCTCTGTGTCTCTCTCCAAAAAAAAAAAAGTTAAAAGATAAGGGAATGATAGAGTAGATAGGTAAGTAGAGGGGAAAACACTGGGGGCAAAATGGTATAAGTGGGATCAGAGCAAGAAGGGGTAGAAGTAGGGTTAATCAAAATTAAAAATGTAAATGTCACATGTTCTCTTTCATGTGTCGATCCTAGCTACAGATGATTGGACTTCTGTGAGTAGGAATAAAACTCAGTAGCAGAAGCCAGTAAGCTTGAAAGGGGATATAAAGGAAATAGAAAGGGAGGAAGGGGTGACTTAATAGGATGGTATTGTATATATGTAAGTAGAAAAACAGATTAAAGGGGGTGAAAAGGCCTAAGTGAGGTCAGGGGAAGAGATTGAGTAAAGGAAAGGTGGAGGGAGGGCTAATTAAAATCTAAAAGGATATAAATAAGTCATATGGAAACCTACTTTTCTGGACCATGGAACACTCAGAAGCCATAGATTGTTACTAGAATATTTTCAATGCCAGGGATGGGATACCTTCCAGTGAGTTGTTGGCCAGGGAGGTCACAGATATCCCCAAAACATTATAGGCCATTGCTGAGGCCCTTGGTTTCCCCACCAGGAATAGATGGTAAGACCCTATTGCTGAAGACTCCACATATTTGGGCTGCAAGGTCACTGAGAAATCCTGCTGGAGCTGAGCTGAAAGCCTCTTCCATGTGGACCACTGACAGAAAGCTGGAAAAAGCTGAGCTGCATGCAGTTCAATGGGAGAGAGAGAAAACACCAGTGAAGATGCTCAACAGTGGACACTGCAAGCTTTAAATTTGGCCAGCCAGGCCTAATGAGCCAACGGGTGCAATAGTGGCATGTCTGTTATGGGGGAAACCAACCGCTCTCTAATTGGACTGGAGGCCCACTCCATGAGTGGGAATATATCCCTGATACTGAAAACCTACAACAGGGGTAGTCATGAGCCCTAGGGGTAGTCATGAGCCCTAGGGGTGTAATGTCTGCTGGTGTCTCGCTAAATGTATATACTATTCTCACCAAACTGCCCAGTAAGCACTTCTCTTAATGTCCATACCCACTTTTGTTTAGAAAAGCTTCTCTTTTCAGATGGTGGTGACCTTGGGATGATTCAGAAGGCACCATGGAGCTGAGAAGAAGGGACAGAGGAGTGCTCAGCACTGAAACATCTCTAACACAACTTCCACCTTCGAAGGCTCAGGTCTATTACGGAGAGGTGATGGAAAGAATGTAAGAGCCAAAGGAAGAGTAGGACTCCTTACAACGTGCTCCTCCAGACACAAAATTGCCTGGATATCCATGACCTTGCAGTGCCTGACACTACCTACACAAGACCATCATAATAGGAGGAAAAGGTGATGACATCAAAATGAAAAGAGAGACTGATTGAGAGAGGGAGGGGATATGACGGAGAGTGGAGTTTCAAAGGGGAAAGTGCGGGGAGGGAAGTACCATGGGATATTGTCAACAATTAAGGAAGTTGTCAATAAAAAATTAAATATGTTATGAACAAGCCATATGAAATATGTTTTGTTACTAGCTAAATAATATGTTTTAAAAAGAGAGAGAGAATTTGGACAGAATTACTTTGTGGAGGTAGATAAAGCTGTGTTTGGAAGCCATAGATTGTTACAAGAAATTGTAGTGCCAGGGTTGAGATACCTCAAGTGAGTTGTTGGTCAGGGAGTCCCCTTATGCACCCCAAACATTATGGGCTATTGCCAAGGCTCTTAGTTGCCCACCAGACCTAGATGGTAAACCCTATTGCTGAAGACTCTACAGGCTTGGGCTGTAGATCACTAAGAAATCAAGCTGGAGCTGAGCTGGAAACCTCCTCCCTGTTGACCAGCTGTCAGGATACTGGAAAGAGTTAAACTCCCTGTCGGGGGAGTCGTCAACAGCCTTAACAGCAGTGGACGCTGATGGCTTTATGGCTGGACAGCCAGGGCAAATATACCAACTGGCACAAAGGTGAAATGTTTGTCATGGGAGAAGCCAACTGCTCTCTGACT
This sequence comes from Orientallactaga sibirica, assembly GCA_036365145.1. Classification (NCBI taxonomy): domain Eukaryota; kingdom Metazoa; phylum Chordata; class Mammalia; order Rodentia; family Dipodidae; genus Orientallactaga; species Orientallactaga sibirica. The sequence goes on from JAEOAD010000027.1 coordinate 7,636,989, forward strand.
GGATTTGAATCTAGACAAACGCCTGTGTCTGAGGAGGTCATAAGTCCTAAAGGAGAAATTGCTACTGTTGTCTGGATAAATGGATATATTAGGCCCACAAAACTGCCCTCGAATTACTTACATTTATGCAAATATATTAATGATGCTCTCACTTTTGGTTAGAGAGTGGTGGGAGGGGATTATGATCATGGTATATTGTCTATATGAACAGAGATGGTCAGTAAAAAGCTTTGTTTTAAAAAGCTAAAAGAGGGCTGGAGAGATGGCTTAGGGGTTAAGGCGCCTGCCTCCTAAGCCTAAGAACACTGGTTCCAATCTCCAGCGGTTCCAATCTCCAGGTCCCACGTTTAGCCAGATGCAAAGTGACATTTATGCATATATATTAAGAAATGGCGCAATGCTGCACTTGACCACACAGGGGGCGCACTCATCTGGATTTTGTTCGCCTAAGAACACTGGTTCCAATACTGAAAGGTTTTAAACTGCCAGGTCCCAGCCTTAACAGCAGCAGAGACACTGTTGGCGTGCCCATCTCTGTCTTCTTCTCTCTCTCTCTCTCTCTCTCTTTCTGTGTGTGTCTCTCTCCAAAAAAAATAATAAAAAATTTTAAAAAGTTAAAAAAAAAAAAAAAAAGAGTCCAGGCCAGGCCAGGTAGGACATTCCTTTCATCCCAGCACTTGGGCGACTGAGGTAGGAGGATCACTCTGAGTTTGAGGCCAGCTTTGACCCAACTCCTGGTAAGCCTTCAATATCAGAGAACTTGATGTTCCTCTGAATTATGTCATTTTGCTTTGCCTAAAATATACTTGTTATATCACATTTGTTTACTCATTTTTAAAATTTATTTATTTATTATACAGAAAGAAGGAGAGAGAACGGGCATGCCAGGGCTTCTAGCCACTGCAAACAAACTCCAGACACGTGCACCACCATGTACATCTGGCTTATGTGGGTTCTGGGGAATTGAACCTGGGTCCTTAGGCTTTGCAGGCCAGCACCTTAAATGCTAAGCCATCTCTCTAGCCCACATTAGTTTATTCTTTAAGTAACCATTTAGTTTGCTTTTCAGGGGATGTTACAAAAAATGGTGTATGGTAAGGGTTGTGTGGAATTGTTTTCAATGGAATATTTCCTTATGTTTGGTTTCAGAATTGATGCTGGTATTTTCTAGATTGAGTCAAATAAGTTAACATAGACCTTTTGTATGGTAATACAGAAAAGTCAGGCCAGCTGAGCCCTTGCATTCTGTTGAGGATCAGGTGCATGCACTAAAGAGATGAATGGCTGGTCTAATGGTTTGTACTGTAATGACATCTCTTGTCTCATCTAATTGGACAATCCTCTTATGAATGGCCAGATGAAAATTCCTGCTTTTTTTTTTTTTTTTTTTTTTTTTTTTTGGTTTTTTGAGGTAGGGTCTCACTCTGGTCCAGGCTGACCTGGAATTAACTATGTAGTCTCAGGGTGGCCTCGAACTCACGGCGATCTTCCTACCTCTGCCTCCCGAGTGCTGGGATTAAAGGCGTGCACCACCACACCTGGTGAAAATTTGTACTTTTATTCACCAAATGTTTGTACTTGTCTCTCACTGACATTCTTCATGTGCACACCAAGCTCAAGAAGCTATTTTCTCCTTTTTATGTCTTACGTGAATACTAGAATCCTAATAGTGAAACTAGGAAAGCCCGTAGAATGTACTTCTGGAGACCTGGTCCCTCTTGTATGTCTCGAGGAACATGAGATCTGTAGCCATTTCCTGAAGAAAATGACCTGTGTAGATAATTTAAAATTTTTTAAAAATATATTTTATTTATTTATTTGAGAGAAAGGGGCAGAAAGAGAGAGAGAGAGAGAGAGAGAGAGAGAGAGAGAGAGAAGACAGAATGGACACGCCAGGACCTCCAGCCACTGCAAATGAACTCCAGATGCATGTGCCCCCTTGTGCATCTGGCTTATGTGGATCCTGGAGAGTTGAACTGGGATCCTTTGGCTTTGCAGGCAAGTGCCTTAACCACTAAGCCAGCTCTGCAGCCCTATTTTATTTTTTTAAAAATTATTGACAACTTCCATAATTATAGACAATAAACCATGATAATGCCTCCCCTCCCCCATCCCCCCTTCACAACTCCACTCTCCATCATATCCCCTCCACCTCTCAATCAGTCTGTCTTTTGTTTTGATGTCATCATCTTTTCCTTCTGTTATCATGGTCTTGTGTAGGTAGTGTCAGGAACTGAGAGGTCATGGATGTCCAGGCCATTTTGTGTCTGGGCAGTTGCATTTTATAAGGAGTCCTATCTTTCTTTTGGCTCTTACATTCTTTCCGCCCCCTCTTCCATAATGGACCCTGAGCCTTGGAAGGTGTGAAAGAGATGTTTCGGTGCTGAGCACTCCTCTGTCACTTCTTCTCAGCACTATGGTGCCTTTTGAATCATCCCAGAGGTCACAGCCATCTGAAAAGAGAAGCTTCTCTTCTCTTCTCTAACTAAAAGTGAGAGTGTTATTAATATATGGATATGAACAATTAAGAAATGTGCTTACTGGGCAGTTTGGTGAGCATAGTATATGCATATAGTATATAGTATATACATTTGCCAGACACCAGCTCATGACTACCCCTGTTGTAGGTTTTCAGTATCAGGGATGTATTCCCTTCTGTGGAGTGGGTCTCCAGTCTAATTAGAGAGTGGTTGGTTTCCCCCATAACAGACATGCCACTATTGCACCCCTTGGCCCATTGGGCCTGGTTGGCCAAACTTAAGGCTTGCAGTGTCCACTGTTGTTTATCTCCACTGATGACTTCTGTCTCTCCCATGGAGCTTCATGCAGTGTAGCTTTTTCTAGCTTTCTGTCAGCTGGTCTATAGGGAGGAGGTTTTCAGCTCAGCTTCAGCAAGAGTTCTCAGTGACCTTGCAGCTCAAGTACATGGAGTCTTCAGCAATAGGATCTTACCATCTATTCCTAGAGGGAAAACAAGAGCCTTGGCAATGGCCTGCAATGTTTTGGGGGCACCAAGAACCTCCCTGGCCAATAACTCACTGGAACGTATCCCATCCCTGGCACTGAAATTTTTCTACTAACAATCAATGGCTTCTGGACGTGCCATTCTCCAAAAATGCAGGTTTCCATACAGCTTATTCATCCCTCTTAAATTTTGATTAACCCTTTCCCCACCCTTCCTTTCTTCAGTCTCTTTCTCTGACCTCACTTAGGCCTTTCCACTCCCAGTAATTTGTTTTTCTACTTACATATATACAATACCATCCCCTTAAGTCTTCCCCTCTCCTCCCTCCCTTATATCCCTTTTATAGCTTACTGGCCTCGGCTACTGAGTTTTATTCCAACTCACATATAAGTCCAAATATTTGTAGCTAGGATCCATCCCTGATGGCAAAGATGTAGAACATTTTTTAGATGTTTATGTGCCATCTGCATTTCTTCTTTTGAGAACTCTCTATTTAGTTCTGTAGCAAATTTTTATTTGTTTGATTTCTTATTATTCTGTTTTTTGAGTTCTTTGTATATTCTGTATATTAATCCTCTCAGATGTATAGCTGGCAAAGATTTTCTCCCATTCTGTAGGTTGTCTCTTTGCTCTATTCACAGTGTCCTTTGCTGCACAAAAGTTTTGTTCTGATTTCATGAGGTCCCAGCAGTTGATCTGTGGTTTTATTTCCTGAGCCACTGGGATTATATTCAGAAAGTCATTGCCTATGCCAATATGTTCAAGGGTTTTCCCTACTTTTTCTCTAGTAGTTTCAGAGTTTTTGCATCTGATATTAAGGTCTTTGATCCATTTGGACTTAGTTCTTATGCATGGACAGAGATAAAGATCTATTTTCATCCTTCTACAGATACATATCCAGTTTTCCCAGCACCATTTGTTGAAAAGGCTGTCTTTTCTCCAATGAGTATTTTTGGCATTCTTGTTAAAGATCAGGTGGCTGTAGCTACCCAGATTTACATTTGGGTCCTCCATTCTGTTCTGTTGATCTGTGCAGATATTTTGATAACATTGTTCTCTACTCCCCTCTTAACACATTATGGCATCTGTCAGTATTGTAGATCTGACCACAGTGTGTGTGTGTGTGTGTGTGTGTGTGTGTGTGTGTGTGTGTGTGTGCACATGTGTGCATGTATAGCTAACAACTATTAACAGTTGGTCATTCTGTTGGAGGACTTGTCCAGCTTAATTTCTTATGAACTATGTATTTTGTCAGCGTGGGAGGAATGATTTCCAAGGAATTTCAAAATCCCTTCCTTCCCATGTCTGCCTCACTAATGAATGCTACCAAACACTTCTGAAATAGACAAAACAAGACAAACCTGTGAGCCCATGTTAGAGGAGAGCAAGGTACAAGTGACCCTGAAAGGGGACTCGGGTGATAAATCCACGGAGAACACGAGTCACTATGGGCAAACTCTGCCCTTATCAAAGGTCTCGATGGAGAGAGGACATAGAGCAGGGCTTCTGAGGACCAAGGGGTGGCATAAGAGGCAGGGCTGAGACCCCCCAAATCAAGCGTCAGCTTCTCATTAACCTTCTCAGGCCTGTGATTTTACTTTCATAATTTGATAGCTTTCAAGGCCAGTGGTGCTCATTTGTTTGAAATGTGAGACCGCATTTACATTTAATGCTAATTACTGAAAAGTTAGGATGCCATCTGTTTTTGCTTCTTACCAAAATCATATATAATCTTGGAACTTAAATTATCCATATGCATATAGAAAGCAGATCAAATTTTATTTTCTAAAGCTTTCCAGCATTTGATTATGTGTTAGTCAGCTTTTCAGTATGTGACAAATACTTCAGACAACAGCAATTTAAGTAGAAAAGGTTTATTCTGGCTCATAGTTTCAGAAGCTTCCATCTGGTGTGGTAGGGAAGGTGGGTGCAGTGGAGCTGAGCAGCTTATTGCATGATGGCCAGGAAAAGAAAGAGAGAAAGAGAGAGGGAAAATGGCTGTGTTGGGGCCAGGGCTTCCTCCTTATTCCACTTTAATTCCTTTGGGGCTCCCAGTCTTTGGATCCACATGCAAGGAGGGCTGGATGTCCCCTCTTAGCTAATCTCTGGAAGCACACTCAAGGTCACATCCGGAGGTGTACTTTATTCACCTCCTGGACATTTTCAGCTCTATCAAGGTGACAAGATCAACGATCACAGACTACCTGTGTCTTTTCCCCCATTTTCATCTGTCAGTTAACTTGACCATTTGGAAAAACATGCGTAGAGTTGCGAAGACAGGAAAACCATCAACCACAAACACAAATGAGTTCCTATTTTAAAATTCTTATACGTAGACCTTTGAGGAGGAAGCTTGCTTATTTATCTTGAAGTTTATCAATTAAACATTCTTTTTCTGTTCTAGTGATGCAAAGCAGAAGGGGAAAGGGAAGAAAGACAAGAAGGGGGAGAGGATCATGTTGGTACATATGGAAAAAGAACAGTTAAAGTTAATTATCCTAAATGTGAAAACCAAGGTACCAGCCACAGGACAGGAGGTAAGTTCCTTTTTCTCTGGGCCTCTTGGTAAGATGAGAACAGACACCAAGCTCTTCTGTCTCCTCCAGCTCTGAAATGTTATGACTTGAAAACATACGGCATATGTAGGAAAGCTGAAAACCCAAAAGTAAATAGAAGAAGCAAATGACAAACAGAAATGAATCAGGAAACGTAAGTGTAAGAGAGGAGCTGGAAAGATGGCTCAGCTGTTGAGTGCGCTTCCTGAGCAAGCATGAGGGCCTGAAACTGCCGGCGTTCAAGTCTCCAGAACCCACGTGAGCAGCTGGGCATGGCCAGGCATGTCTGTAACCCCAGTTCCATAGGGAAGCCGGGTCCCAGGAATCACTGGAGCCCACGGGGAAAAAACGGCAAGCTCTAGGATAAAAAGCAGACTCTGACTCAAATAAGAACAGCTAAGAGTGATGGAGCTGGACACCAGATGACCCACACTGGCCAGCACAGGTGAGTGCACCCTGCTACAGGTGAGCACATCGGCTATGCAAAGGCATGTATACAGCATTCGCCCCCCACACATACAAGCAAAAAATGCATGAAAGATGTTTTTAAAAAGCTTGTTTTAGGGCTGGAGAGATGGCTTAGCAGTTAAGGCGCTTGCCTGTGAAGCCTAAGGACCCAGATTTGATTCCCCAGTACCCACATAAAGCCAGATGCGCAAACAAGGTTGAGCATGCATCTGGAGTTCATTTTCAGTGGCTAGAGGCCCTGATGTGCCCATTCTCTCTCTCTCTCCTTCTCTTTCTCTGTCTCTAATAGATAAAAATAAAATAAAATGAAAGAACTTATAAAAAGATTGCTTTCTGAAAATCTTGGAAAAACAAAAAAGGTAAGCTTCTGGTAAGAGAGGTGAATAAAACAGGCTGGAGATAAAATGTGCATAATATTTAGAAGATAAGAGGCAAATGTCAAATACAAAGTGACAATGCCAGTTCTACTTTTCTTTGCTTTTTCTCTGTAAATTTATTTAGTTTTGCCTTTACCCCTGCATCTAGTTTTTATATGAGATATGTTATATCAAAAATCAAGAGGTTGTGCTAAAAAATTAGTAAGAGAGCTAAATGTAGTGACCACTTTCTAACAGCAGGTGACACTCTAAGCCAGTATCTGTGTTGTCAAACTGAACAAATTCTACACCCCCCCATTGATTCTAAGATGCCTTCCTTTTTTATTTTTGGGTCCCTTCCTTCCCTTCCCTTCCCTTTCCTTCCTTTCCCTTCCTTCCTTCTTTTCTTTTTTCTTTTCTTTTCTTTCTTTTCTTTGCCTTCCTTCCTCCCTCCCTCCCTCCCTCCCTCTTTCTTTTCTTTCCCTTCCTTCCCTCTTTCCTTCCTTCCTTCCTTCCTTCCTTCCTTCCTTCCTTCCTTCCTTCCTTCTTTCTTTCTTTCCTTCTTTCCTTCCTTCCTTCCTTCCTTCCTTCCTTCCTTCCTTCCTCTCTTTCTCTCTCTCTCTTCCTTCCTTCCTTCCCTCCCTCCCTCCCTCCTTCTTTCCTTCCTTCCTCTCTCTTTCTCTCTCTCTTTCTTTCTTTCTTCTTTCTGAGAAAGGAGAAGGAGAGCACTAATGGGTGATCCAGGGCCTCAAAGTCACTGCAAACGATTCCAGACGCATGTTCCACCTTGTGCATCTAGCTTATGTGGTTTCTGTAGAATCAAGCCTGGGTCCTTTGGCTTTGCAGGCAAGTGCCTTAACCGCTAAGACATCTCTCCAGCCCTTGTTACTTTTTATATCTTAATATTTCCGACATTGCGAGGTATCTTATACTCTACACAGATGTTTACTTCAGTGCTCTGTGTGACACAGAAACTACTAAATTGTTGTTGCTTTGGCACTATCTGGAATTAAAGAATTACATTCTTACTAAACTTTTGAGTGACGCCTTATTTTGCTCTTTGGGAATCACTGAAGGTGTGAGGTTGAACAAACTCAAGTTAGAAGCCAGGCTCCAACACTTGTCATCTGTGAGATTTTGGCAAATTAACATAGCTTCTATTAGCCTGTTTCTTTTTTTTTTTTTTTTTTTTTTTTTGGTTTGTTGAGGTAGGGTCTCACTCTAGCTCAGGATGACCTGGAATTCACTATGTAGTCTCAGGGTGGCCTTGAACTCATGGCGATCCTCCTACCTCTGCCTCCCAAGTCCTGGGATTAAAGGTGTGCACCACCACGCCCAGCCCCATTTCCATTTTTAAAGGCTATGTTATTGTATATGTGTCACATAAGTTGGCCCTGTTCAGATTCAATAACTCCTGGTTTGTGGCTAAAAAAACTTCAAAACTATGTTGTAAACAACCACACCAAACAGACCCATTTAATTTCCAACGACTGAGAGAATGTGCCTGTTCTGGTCAGTGAATTAGTTAGTTGTCAGGTGGGCTGTGGCCATGTGGTCCTTGGTTAGACCACAGCCCAAAGGGTCTGCTTATCATGTCTCCCCGAGCAGCACCTCCTGGGCTACAGCATTTAAATAGGCAGATTTGGGCTGGAGAGGTGGCTTAGTGGTTCAAGCATTTGTTTGAAAAGCCTGCCAGTCTAGGTTTGACTTCCCCAGGACTCACGTAAAGCCAGATGCAGAAAGTGGTGCATGCATCTAGAGTTCATTAGCAGCAACAAGAGGCCCAGGGTTGCTCACACCCTCTCTCTCTTAAATAAATCAATAGAAATATTTAAAACATAAATAAACAGATTCCAGGAGCACAGACCTGCTGATGTGAAAACTCTGGGTTGGATTGTGGTTTCTTGTGCACTGCTTTGAGGATCCTATTAACTTGGTTTAACTCTTGCAGTGCTTGTGATATGGCCACAGTGGGAAAATAAAGCCAGAGGGAGGCAGGTTCTTTCTGTCATTTCTATTTCCCCGCCGGTTGCTCATCATCCACGTGTGGAGGTCTTCACCTCCATTGCGGAGGGATGCTGCCTGACCACAATGCCAGTGAAGACACACTGTCTCCGCTGTGGGAGAAACACTTCTGGATCACTGAGGTTGGACTGTTTGCATGTCTGGACTTATGTGGAGCTGAATTATATCCTTACCCTCCTCCACAAATTCATGTGTAAAAGCCCCAATGCCCAGTGTCTCCATTTGTGATTGTATATGGAGATGGAGGTTTGAAAAAAATAAATTAAGTTAAGGTTAAGGTCCTTTGGGTGGGCTGTAATCCCCCCTGAATGATGTTCTCATAAAAAGAGAGGGTGGGAATAAAGCTCAGTCACTAGAATGCTTGCTCAGTGTGCACAGGCCCTGGGTTCAAGCCCCAACACTATGTAAACTGGGTTTGTTAATCCCAGCACTCCAGAGGTAGAGGCAGGACACTGTTCAAAAAGGGAGGGGGGCTGGAGAGATGGCTCAGCAGTTAAGGTGCTTGCCTGTAAAGCGTAAGTACCCATGTTTGATTCCAGATCCCATGTTAGCCAGATGCCCAAAAGGTGAGGCACGTGCAAGGTCACACGTACCCACTAGGTGGCGCAAGTGCTTGGAGTGTGATTGCAATGGCTGAGGCCCTGGCGCACCAATTTTCTCTCTCTTGTTCTCGCACTCGCTCTCTCTCTCTAAAAAAGAAAAATGATGAATGGGGGGATGCTGGAGAGATGTTTCGTAGTAAAGAACGCTCCTTTTTCAAGATGACTGGAACTGGACCCGCACAAGCACAGCTGTAACCCCAGCCCTGTGGGGAACAAGAGACTGGAGAATCACCAAGGCTCTTGAAAACAACGGTAAGAGCTTATAGCTCAAATAAAAACAGGCAGAAGAAGTGAAGGGGACACTCAATGTTCCCCTCCAGCTGCCACAGGTGAGGGCACCTGGCCACAGGCAAGTGTGTGGGGCATCTCCTGGGCACACACACACACACACACATACATCACACAAACATAGCAAAAACATTAAAAATCAAAGGAGGGCCATCTATCTGCCAGTCATGGACAGGGTACTCAGATGCAAGCAAATACTCATCGTGGGCTTCCAGCCTCCAGAGCTGTGAGGGAAATAAATTTTTATTGTTGAAGTCATCTGACCTGTGGTATTTTGTTGTGGTAGCCCTACAAAACTAATTTAACACCACACATATATATATATATGTGGTTTTTCAAGGTAGTGTTTCATGCTAGCCCAGGCTGACCTGGAATTCACTATGTCGTCTCAGAGTAGCCTTGAACTCACAGCAATCCTTCCACCTCTGCCTCCCAAGTGCTATACCATATCCAGCTGTTTCAACATTTTTGATGAAAATTATTTGTTCATTAAACCATGCTGATGGCTCACCGTGCCCCAGGCTCAGGCTTTCTTAGTATCCAGAACACTATGGACAGAGCATGCGTTGTGTGGAGTGGGGAAACAGTGGACAGAGCGTGAGTTGCGTGGAGCGGGGACACAGTGGCCAGAACGTGACAGAGCATGCGTTGTTGGGGACACGTGGAGCGCGGGACACAGTGGACAGAGTGGCGTGGAGCGGGGCGTGCGTTGCGTGGAGCGGGAAACAGTGGACAGAGCGTGACGTGCGTGGAGCAGGGGGCGCAGTGGTGGGGCGGGGACACAGTGACAGAGCGTGCGTTGCGTGGAGCGGGGACACAGTGGACAGAGCGTGCGTTGCGTGGAGCGGGGGCACAGTGGACAGAGCGTGCGTTGCGTGGAGCGGGGACACAGTGGACAGAGCGTGCGTTGCGTGGAGCGGGGGGACACAGTGGACAGAGCGCGTTGCGCGTTGTGTGGAGCGGGGACACTATGGACAGAGCGTGCAGTTGCGTGGAGCGGGGACACAGTGGACAGAGCGTGCGTTGCGTGCGGGGCAGGGACACAGTGGACAGAGCGTGGCAGTGCGTTGCGTGGAGCGGGGACACAGTGGACAGAGCGTGAGTTGTGTGGAGCGGGGACACAGTGGACAGAGCGTGAGTTGCGTGGAGCGGGGACACAGTAGACAGAGCGTGCGTTGCGTGGAGCGGGGACACAGTGGACAGAGCGTGCAGTTGTGTGGAGCGGGGACACTATGGACAGAGCGTGCAGTTGCGTGGAGCGGGGAAACAGTGGACAGAGCGTGCGTTGTGTGGAGCGGGGACAGTGGACAGAGCGTGAGTTGCGTGGATCGGGGACACAGTGGACAGAGCGTGCGTTGCGTGGAGTGGGCACATGCACTTGTGGGGCTGGCACTGATCAACTGATCAGCTCTTTTTCCTGTTTATTTATTTGGCAACATTTTCTATTCCTTTTTTTTTTTTAAGGTTTTTTTTTTAATCTTATTGATTTATTTGTAAGGAGAGAGAGAGAGAGAGAGAGAAGAGAGACAGACAGAGAGAGACTGGACATGCCAGGGCCTGCAGCCACTGCAAATGAACTCCAGATGCATTTGCTCCTTGTGCATCTGGCTTATGTGGGTCCTGGGTAATTGAACCTGGGTCCTTTGGCTTCATAGGCAAATGCTTTAACCACTAAGCCATCTCTCCAGCCCCTCCTTTTTTTTTGTTTTTTTGAGGTAGGGTCTTACTCTGGTCCAGGCTGACATGGAATTAACTGTAATCTCAGGGTGGCCTCGAACTCCCGGCAATCCTCCTACCTCTGTCTCCTGAATGCTGGGATTAAAGGTGTGTACCACCACACCCAGCTACTTTCTTTTGTTATAAACTTTTTTACTGACAACTTCCATAAATATACATAATTATAATCCCCTCCCACTGTTCTCCCTCTTCCCCTCCCAAATCTGCTCTCCAATGAATCTCTCTCTCTTTTAACTCTTTATATATTTTATTTATTTGAAAGAGAGGAAGAGAGAGAGGAAGAGAGAGGAAGAGAGAGGAAACGGTGCACCAGGACCTTCAGCCACTGTAAGCGAGCTCCAGACACATGCACCACTTTGTGCGTCTGGTTTACATGGGTCCTAGGCAATCAAACCTGGTCCTTTGGCTTCATCTTAACTGCTAAGCCAACTTTCCAGCTCCCCCCTCTCTTTTTTTGATTGATCATGAATTTCGTTGTATGGTTATCAGGTGCTGGTCATATTCCCACCGAGTACTGGGCCTTCTCCCCACCCCTTGAGAACCATTTCTACCAAAGGAGAATGACTCCCGCTTTGCTACTGAGACCATTAAAAAAATGTCTCCTCACTTCAAACTCTTCTTTATCTTTTGATGATTTGCTATTTGTTTTTAAAAACCACACCAATAAATTTAAATGTCTACTAAACATAAACAGAAAACTAAAACATTTTGCCGTCTGTTAGAAGTATGTACAAAGACAGTAGAGTGACGTCTCACCTACGTCTCGCCTCCTCCGTGTAAGGTTTTGTGATGTGGTTTGGTCGGGTCTGCTTTTAGATGCTTCTTTCAACTTGACTTGAATTTCGTCACGAGCTTTTGTGCTGGAGGCGTTCTGCTTACCTCTGGTTGGTGATGTTCTGGACAGTGAAGAGGCCAGTGTGCAGGTTATGACTCCCTTAACCTCTAAAATGGACAAAATGTTCCTCTGCTGGAGGTTGGCTAGCTTTGGGGAGGCAGTGTGCGTGCTCAGGTGGTGTCCTGCTGCCACACTGGTCTAGCTTGCAGACATTGCAATCAAAATACAAAAGGAATCCAGAGAAGAAAGAATAAGGTAGATCTGTCAGATGGGGCCACAGGATCCTCACAGATAATGACCAGCCAACATCTACCCCACCCCACAAACCCTGAGGTGGAGCTCTGGTTGGGGGAGTGAGCTCCTCCCCCAACCACTTGTTCAGCACTCGCTGCCACCCAGCAGCCGGTTCCTGGGGTGGTCTAGGTTCAGATGAGGACCGTGAGGGAGCAGGGGTCTCCTCAAGTTGTGACCCTGGGCACTCGACATGCCTCACCTCTTCCGTCCCTGCTCTTAGACTTTCAGCTTTCCTCCTCCAAATACTTGAGATTCAATTCCCAAGATGGAGCCAAACAACTTAGAACAGAGCACATGGGCCTCATATGCTAGCTGGCCATTAACCAGACAGAACAAATGGCTCGTGGGCGAAGCTCTTGCTAATTGTTCAATTACACACGAGCTGGCTCAGGATGTGTCATCTAACCCTAAATGACAGTCTCAGTGGGTTATGTGTGAGTGCTTCTTCCCTGAGGAAATGGAAGAGCCACAGGGAAACCAAGGTGAAAACAACCAGGGGTATTACATATGACAGGCAGGCAGGAAAGCACCAGTTAGAACAAGCGATTGGAAGGAGGGCTGCTGGGAGCAGGGGGTGTTGCTCAGTGGAAGGAAGGCTGGAATAAAAGGAAGGTAGGCCCACCTTGCCAAGACTGTGCGGGTGTGACTTCTTTCAAAAGTAATTCATAGGCTAAACATAATTTCAGACTAAATTTAATGGGACTATTTTACAGAACACCTGGCAAAATAGCCTTCAAATGTGTCTTAAGTGTCTATTTGCACAAGAGTTTATTTTTTTAAAAATTTGTTTGTTTTGCTTTGTTTTGGCTCTGGGGATTGAAATGAGGCCCTCCCACGCGCTGCGTGCGTGCCGCAACCTTGTCATATACCTGTAGCAGAGCATCAGACTCGAAAGCAGACTGTGTCCTTCCGGGTGTGCTAGTGTTATCACACACACCAGAGCGACAGTGAAGAAAGGGTGCAGCTCTGAAGAGCGGGTCCAAGGGCCTCGAGGTACATGTTACATAGACAAGAATTCAACATGCATTCTAAAGAGTAAGAATATGCAAATAATAAATAAAAGTTTATTTTATTTGTGGGAATAAGTTTGCACATGAAGAAAATAAATGAATAACAAATAGTAAGCTAAATGAATCATAAGCAGTACATATAAATCAAGAGAATCAAGTCACTCCATGGCTCCAAATAGTTTACTGATAACATAAATAGATGATGTAGCATAGAGAAACTTCATAGACATACATGTTAATATTTGTCACGTTTCTACACGTTGAAAGGCCGAGTTTGCAAGTGACACAAGTAACATCACTTGAAAATAATTAACTACAGGACACAAATTCATAGAACGTTATCTGAATTCATAATTAAATAAGAAATTATTGCATTGACTGAAAATGGTTTCTGAACACCTTGTACCTTTATTCCAAAGTAAGGGTCAATCTAAATTCAAGATATTGTGAATAAGACTTATGTAAAATTACTTTTTTGAATAAGGGCACGTCTAGAAGCTGTAGTCTGTTACTAGAAAATTTTCAGTACCTGGGATGGGATACCTTCCAGTGAGTTGTTGGCCAAGGAGGTCCTGGAAGCCTCCAAAACATTAAAGGCTTTTGCCAAAGCCCTTGGTTTCCTTTGAGAAACAGATAGTAAGACCCTATTGCTGAAGACATCTCTTGCCTGAGAGGCAAGGACACTGAGAAAGCAAGCTGGTGTGGAGCAGAAAACCTTCTCCCTGTAGACCAGCCAACTGAAAGCTGGAAAAAGCTGCACTGCATGCAGCGTATGGGAGACAGAAGCCATCAACAGTGAAAACAGTGGACGCTGAATATTCAAGCTTGGCCAGACAGGCCCAATGACTGAACGGGTGCAATAGTGGCAGGTCTACTCTTGGGGTAACCAACTACTCCATAATTGGACTGAAGGCCCTCTCTACGGGAGGGAATACATACCTGGTACTGAAAAACCTAAGCAAAAGTCTATGGGAGGTATGGTCATGAGCCTTAGGGGTATAAAGCCTGCTCTTGTATGACTAAATGTATATATTATTCCCACCAAGCTGCCCTAAAAATACTACACTTAATGCTCATATTCACATATTAACCCTACTCTCACTTCTGGTTAGAGAAGCTTCTCTTTTCAGATGGTGATGACCACTGGGGTGACCCAAAAGGCAACATAGTGCTGAGAAGAAGGGATGGAGTAGTGCCCAGCACTGAAACACCTCTGTCACACCCTCCAAGGCTCAGGGCCATTGTGGAAGAGGGGGCGGATAGAATGGAAGAGACAAAGGAAGGGCATGACCTCTTACAATGCAACTGCCCAGACAGAAATTGGCCTCGATATCCATGACCTTGCAGTGCCTAGCAATACCATCGCAAGACCCTCAAAATAGAAGAAAAAGATGATGACATCAAATTAAAAGAAAGACTAATGGAGAGAGGGAGGGGATATGATGGAGATTGGTGTTCTAAAGGGGAATGGGGGGAGGGCAGGGAAGGGGAGGGGAAAATATGTTGTTTTTTGTATGTAAATATAGAAGGTGTCAATAAAAAATCAATTAAAATAAAAAAAAATGTATGGTGAAGAGGGAGGGGATATGATGGAGATTGGAGTTCTAAAGGGGAATGGGGGGGGGGAGGGGAGGGAAATACCATGCACTTTTTGTATGTAAGTATAGAAGTTGTCAATAAAAAAAATTATTTAAAAAAATGTTGTAGGAAAAAAAAACCCCAGAGAACTGGACAAAGGAAATGATTGGTTAGTGAACAAAGGAAGGTAGAAAAACTTACAGGGCTGTAGAGATGACTCAGCGGTTAAGATGCTTACCTGTAAAACCTAGTGACCCAAGTTTGATTACCCAGTACCCATGTAAAGCCAGATGTACAAAGTGGCACATGCATCTGGAGTTCATTCCTAGTGGCTGGAGGCTCTGGCATGCCCGTTATCTTTCTCTCTGTGTTTGTAATTTAAATAAATAAAATATTTTAATAAATAAAATCTTATAGAAATAATATGCATTTGAGTTTGGGGAGATGGCTTAGCAGTTAGAGGTGCTTTGTTTTTTGAGAGTGAGAGAGAGGCAGAGGGAAGAGAGAGAGAGAGAGAGAATTGGCATGCCAGGGCCTCAGCCACTGAAATTGAACTCCAGATGCTTGTGCCACCAAGTGGGCATGTGTGACCTTGCGCTTGCCTCACCTTTGTGCATCTGGCTTATGTTGGATCTGGAGAGTAGAACATGGGTCCTTAGGCTTTGCAGGCATGAGCCTTAACCACTAAGCTATCTTTCCAGCCCTAAAGGTGCTTTCTTGTAAAGCCTACTGGCTACGATTTGATTCCCCAATACCCGCATAAAGCAAAATACAGAAAGTGGCACATGCATCTCGAGTTCATTTGCAGTGGCAAGAGGCTCTGGTATTCCAATGTCCATCCTCATTCTCTCCTTCTCCTTGCAAATTAAGTAAAATATTAAAAAAATATATATTTGGAAACATATTCAATCCCAGGTTGTTTTTCTTCCTTCCTTCTTTTTTCTCTCTCCCTTTCTTTCTTTCTTTCTTTCTTTCTTTCTTTCTTTCTTTCTTTCTTTCTTTTTCCTTTCTTTCTTTCTTGAGGTAGGGTTTTTGCTCTCATCAGGCTAGCTGACCTTGGACCTTGAATTTACTATATAGTCTCCGGCCGGCTTTGAGATCACAGTGATCCTCCTACCTCTTCTCCCTGGGTGCTAGGATTTAAAGTGTGCACCACCATGCCTGGCTTCTCTTTCCTCTTTGAGAGGGAGTCTTGGTAAAATGCCCAGTCTAGCCTCAAACTCAAGAGCATCCTGCCTCAGTCTCCCACACAGCTGGGATTACAGGTATGCACCACTGCTCCTGGCTTCAATTCCAGATACTAAAAATAAAGGCAATAGGGATATAGCATTCATTATCATAAATGCCTTTAAAACACACATTTAAAACTGAGATGATCTAAATGTTGGAGCAATTGATGAGATAGGTATGCTCAAGTTTAAAAGAAGTTGGCTGTGTTTGTATTTCACATATCTGAATCTTCAAATATTTCCATCTCTCTGCATAGACTAGCAGGCAACAACTCAGTTCTCAAAAATGTACCTTAGTACACTCCATAATAAAGTACAGCACAATGGTGGAGTTCAAGTTCTAGAATTTGAATATCTGCTCTGGTTTCCAGCCATCAGTTTGCTTACCTATATATTGGTCTAATAACAGCTTACTTCTTTGTGGCAGAAATTAAATGAACTTAAATATGATGGGCTGGGTATTGTTATTACTCAAAGCATTCAATAAATGGTGGTTATTTCTTCTTTTTCCTATTTAACTTCCTTTTTCTCCACTTAAAAATAAAAATTGTTTATTCACTTATGGAAAAGTATTTAAACATTGTTGGGACAAGGGTACAGATAAATGCATCCTTACTGCCACTGGTTTCTTTTTTTTTAATAGCATTTAAAAAATTATTTATTTATTTATTTGAGAGAGAGAGATACAGAAATAGACAGGTGTAGAGAGAGAGAGAGAGAGAGAGAGAGAGAGAATGGGTGTGCCAGGACCTCCAGCCACTGCAAACGAACTCCAGATGCATGCACCTCCTTGTGCATCTGGCTTACGTGGGTCCTGGAGAATCGAGCCTTGAACCAGGGTCCTTAGGCTTCATAGGCAAGCGTTTAACTGCTAAGCCATCTCTCCAGCCCTGCCACTGGTTTCTTGAAGTGTTCCATCAGTGTATAAGGCCAACCCCATGAGGACAAGTAATTAGATAACACAGTCAGCTGTTTGCATGCACAACTGTCCCATGACTTCAAGTATAGTAATTTCATTTTTATTCTATACATGTAAAAACTCCCATAATTTTAGAACCATAAAAAGTTTATGCACAAAAATGTTTATAAATAATAGGTAAAACTTGAAAATCCTATAAATCTTGAAAAGAGAAAAGGTTAAATTATTCGCCCAAGAAAGCTGGATTCCATTATTAAAATGTGGGCGAATTATACAATAGTGTGATGCACGCATTTGATATAATACCAGTGAGAAAGTAATTTGTTCCATTGTGTCTCATATGACTACAGCCACTTAAGATAACGCTACAAAGAAAAAGAAGTCTGCAAGGAAAATTACTAACAGGTTAATAATGGATGTTGAATGGAGAAACAATGGAAGATTTTAAAATTGTTTTTCCATGTATTTCTGTAATTCCCCATTTTCTTTAATGAAGCTTCCCCACCCACACGCAATGCTATTTAAGGTCTGTGTTTGTGACTCCTGAATACTCACAGGGAACAGCTCAGTTTGAACTGTTTTCTTTGGGCAGGATGTCATCATCATTTCATGAGACCCACAGATGCATAAGGTCTGGTGGTGGAGGCAGGGGAGTAGCTTTGATGTATGTTAAGTTCTTAAAGATCACTCTCAGTGGGCTGGCTTAGATGGCAAAATGAGAGGAAGCACAATATCTTTTGGAGAATGAGATGGGACAGCAGAGTTTTTGTACCAGCCACAGAAGTCACAGACATTCCAAAAAAAAAAGGACAATAGAATTTCAGAGCAAATATCCCAGCACTCGGGAGGCAGAGGTAGGAGGATCGCCATGAGTTCAAGGCCACCCTGAGACTACATAGTGAATTACAGGTCAGCCTGGGCTAGAGTGAGACCCTATCTCAAAAAAAAAAAAAAAAATCCCATAACTCTTACTTGATCAAAGAAAAAAGCAAAATCCAGTCAGAACAGGTTGCTATGACTGTCCTTGCTTGAGTAGAATTTATTTTTAACCTAAAGCCTTTAAATTAAAAGCACTTTAGAACCCTAAGATAAATTATATATTTTAATCTTCATACTGTCTTATCTTTTTCTAATTATACTGTATAAGGAAGGAAATGAAATTTACTTGAAATCCCAGCATGTCCTTTGACTCTGGGTGGAGACAACTACTTCCTCTGTCAAGAGTTAATCCGAATGGGCCTGTCAGTCACTCACTGGGTCAAGAGATCACCCTTCACTTAAAAAACAAACTAAAGAGATGGGAGAATAAGCTAAAGACATGGGAGGACCAATTACTCTCTTAATAAAACAATGGATTTATAACCCCAGAAGCCATTCCAACACTGCTGCTGCTGCTGCTTACAGTTCTACCCCGTGAGCCTGTCTGCTTTTCTGAGTTCCAACTCAAAAGGCGTAATCTTTTCTTTCCTTCTTTCTGCCTCATCTGTGGATGCTGGCTGAACTCCTAAGCATGTTTGCCCTGACACTCTAGGGTTTTTGCACCATTTTCTCAATAAATCTGAAAGAAGGGAAGAAAGAAAGAAAGAGAGGGAGAAAGAAAGAAAGAAAGAAAGAAAGAAAGAAAGAAAGAAAGAAAGAAAGAGAGAGAGAGAGAGAGAGAGAGAGAGGGAGGGAGGGAGGGAAGGAGGGAAGGAAGGAAGGAAGGAAGGAAGGAAGGAAAGAAAAAAAAGAAGAGAGGAGATGAGAGGAGAGGAAAAGTAAAGAAAGGAAAGGAAAGGAAAGGAAAGGAAAGGAAAGGAAAGGAAAGGAAAGGAAAGGAAAGGAAAGGAAAGGAAGAAAGAAAGGATAATTGCAGCATGCAGTGGCCGTTGTCAGGGTTGATGGTGTAAACTCTCTCATCTCTGATCTGGGCGGAGCTGTCATTTCTCCAGCGTTTAGCAAGTGCTCGGCATTGCTTGGAGGATTTTATGTGTTAGCTTTCTTCAGGGCGGTTTCCTGAGGCAGATACAGTAATTATCCAGAGAAGTGAAGTTTCTTGACCAAGATTGTACTACTGGGATCTACGACAGTAGTTTAACCTTTCTTCTGCACAATGTCAAAATATTTACAAATATAAATTTGTCAAAATAAGATTATGCTGTGCCTACTGTTTGTGTGCGTGCGCAATGCATGCGTGTGTGTGTTCATATGCATGTAGGCACACGTATGTGTGCAGGTATATGACATATGTGTGTGTGGTGTGCATGCATGTGTCTGTGTGTTTGTATGTCTGTGGGCACATGTATATGTGCAAGTATCCCTGTGAGAGTGTGTGTGTGTGCGCACATGTGTGTGTAGGACAGAAGTCAACATCAGGTGTCTTCCTCTATTGATTCTCCACCTAATTTTTTTGAGACAGGGTCTCACTGAGCCCGGAACTCCCCAATTCAGCTATCCAAACTAGCTGGTAAGGCCTGGGGGGCCTCTTGTCTCCACCTCCACGTTCTTCCATGCCCAGCATTTCACATAGGTGCTGGGATCCCAACTCGGGTCTTCATGCTGTGTGGTAAGCACTTCCCCAGTGAGCCATCTCCCCAGTCCCTTGTTCTTTCTCAACCTGCTTTTTCTCCTTGCTGAAACTGAGCATAACTCCAAGTCAATAGACAAATCTATTTTGCTTTTTAAATACAGTGAGTATTTTTGTTACATAGATATTGTACTTACTTTTTATTTTCTTTTTTTAATATTTTATTTATTTATTTATATTTATTTATTTATTTTTATTTTTGGAGAGAAACACAGAGAGAGACAGACAGAGAGAAAGGAGAGGGAGACAGAGATGGGCGCACCAGCAGTCTCTCAGCTGCTGTGAACGAAATCCAGATGCGTGCGCCCCCTTGTGGGCAAGTGCGGCATTGCGCCCTTGCGTCTCTGCATCTGGCTAAACATGGGACCTGGAGATTGGAACCAGGTTCTTAGGCTTAGCAGGCAGGCACCTTAACTGCTAAGCCATCTCTCCAGCCCTTTAATATTTTTATTTATTTATTTGAGAGAGGGTAAACAGGCAGAGAGAGAGAGAGAGAAAGGGTGCGCCAGGGCTTCTAGCCACTGCAAACGAACTCCAGATGCATGCACCACCATGTGCAGCTGGCTTACATGGGGAATCCAACTGAGGTCCTCTGGCTTTTTTTTTTTTTTTTTTTTTTTTTTTTTGGTTTTTGCAAGGTAGGGTCTCACTCTGGTCCAGGCTGACCTGGAATTAACTATGTAGTCTCAGGGTGGCCTCAAACTCTCAGCGATCCTCCTACCTCTGCCTCCTGAGTGCTGGGA
Organism: Orientallactaga sibirica; assembly: GCA_036365145.1. NCBI lineage: Eukaryota > Metazoa > Chordata > Mammalia > Rodentia > Dipodidae > Orientallactaga > Orientallactaga sibirica. The sequence continues at coordinate 7,657,159 of JAEOAD010000027.1, forward strand.
TTAAAGGCGTGCACCACCACGCCTGGCTTTGGTCCTCTGGCTTTGCAGGCAAACGCCTTAACTGCTAAGCCATCTCTCCAGCCCGTATTTTTTCATTTTCTGAGACAGTGTCTCAGGCTGGACTGATACTTATATGCAGCCCAGATGAAATTTATAATCCCTTGCCTCAGACCTCCAGAGTGCTGGGACTATAGACATGAACTCCATGCCTGGCTGAGGTTGTGGGTGACTGCTGTAGATAGTTAGAGTCAACAAGAAATTTCTGTAATGGTGCTGCTACTTTTTTAAAAGGACAAATTTGGTTCGATCTTCCTTTGAGTTTGATATTTATTTTGAATTTTGTTTGACAGACATTTAAATAAATAAACCGAGTGCTCTAAAATGTTTTATACAATTGTAAGAGTCTTGTGTCTTAAACTCATGTCTCTTCTAAGAGTCACTCTGTTTAAATTTAAGTCCTCTAATATTTTTCACAAGCCTGTGTGCAAAGCACAGTTCTGACCTGTGAGGCTGGAAGAGAGGGAGTCAGTAGCTCACCATGCAACAGGCGCCTGGATTAGTTATCTTCCTCGTTGCTGTGAGAAAACAGGCGACACAAGCTACTTGAGGAAGGAAGAGTTCGTTTCGGCTCACAGACCCCCTCACAGACCCATGTGCCTGAGGTCTGAGATGGACTGGCCGCGGTCCTTGTCAACTTCAGCACTGACAGGTGTTCTCTTCCTGTAGCAGCATCACCTTGACACACCTGGGAGGATGGTTCTGGATTCAGTTAGATGCGAGATCAGCTGCTGGGGTCTGGTTTGTCCCTCACGCAATGGACACCACCAGTCACCTAGGGAAATACCGGGAAGTCCAGCCATCTCCAAGTGGCTCAAGTTATTGGAGGGTGGGTTTTCCACTTGTCGGCGCCTGCCAGAGGTCAATATGAACTCACCAAGCCCAGACATCAGTCTTTGAGAACTGGGAAGCAGAAAACATCCTGTTGGCTCACATCCTATTCACGATGGCAGGAAGTGGGGCAGCAGCCCAAGACAGTTGGAAAAACATGACGTTAGGAGGCATTTGCATGCAACACGTGGATGTGAGTTTTGGTATACAATTCCTAAAGGCACTGTGAATCAAAGCCCATAAACCATGTTTTCACAAGTCCTCAAGCACTTGTCAAAGAAAACTGGCTAACCGCCAAGTCTTTATAGGTCAGGCTGAGGGACCTAAAATTATGCAAATCTAAGAGACAGAGAACTGTCCTATTGGCTGTCTGGCAATGGATTGTGAAAGCCATGAGTGTTGTCCCCAAGAATAGAGATACAGAGCTGGGAATTTCTCAGTGGCGGTCTCAGGGAACACGCAACTGAGGTTCGCATCCAGAAATGGGGATGTTGTTCCTGTCCTGGACGGGAAAGGGTGGGTGGTGCGGGCACTGCCTGAGAGACAGAATTGCAGGCATGACACAGGCTCTGCTCACGGCACAACTTCTTTCCTTTGTCCAGTGACATCACCTAACAAAAGACCTCTTGAAGTCAAGAGTAGCAGAAGTCCCTTCTGGTCTTCCCTTCACCTCCACAGCTCTTATTTTCCCTTTCTTCTTGCCGCTTCCGTTGTGTGAGGTTCAGGCTGGATGGCGGCTACCTGATGCCTCCCATGGGCAAGTGCTTGGGGTGGTGGAAAACTGCCCCAGCTTCGGTTTCAGTTGATACCAGCACCCTCATGCAGCTTCCTGAGATCCCCCCTCCAGTTTTGAACTTCCTAGTCCCTCAGAACTACTGTGCTTCCAAATTAAATCTAGATGCTGGGCTTCAGATATTTTTTGGGTTGCTGGTCCCCAAAATCACTCTTTAAGAACTATGTGTTCTGGAGCAGGGTGTGGTGGCGCACGCCTTTAATCCCAGCACTCGGGAGGCAGAGGTAGGAGGATCGCCATGAGTTCGAGGCCACCCTGAGACTACAGAGTGAATTCCAGGTCAGCCTGGACCAGACTGAGTCCCTACCTTGAAAAACCAAAAAAAAAAAAAAAAAAAAAAAAAAAAAAAAAAAAAAAAAGAACTATGTGTTCTGCAGTTTTTACTCATAGTGTTTCTGACTTTCTTCTCAGTTGATGTGAAGCATATGTGCCAGGACTGGGGCACAATTGGTAGGAGATCGTGTCATCCCCATGTTAGAATGGGATGGAAACTCCGAGGTAGGTAGGTATGCTAAAAGTGTCACCTGTCACCCAGAGATTTCAGATTTTTAATCTTTAGAAAAAGAGAAATAAAAGATTGGAGATCTTTTTTATTTATTTATTTTTTTTTTTTTTTGGTTTTTCGAGGTAGGGTCTCACTCTAGCCCAGGCTGACCTGGATTTACTAGGTAGTCTCAGGGCGGCTTTGAACTCTCGGCGATCCTCCTACCTCTGCCTCCCGAGTGCTGGGATTAAAGGTGTGCGCCACCACACCCAGCTGAGATCTTTAAAAACTCTAAATACTTTAAATATTACATATGTGTTACTTCCAAATAAAATGTTTTTCTTTGTCCACATTACCGCTTACTCCTAATGATATGCAATTTTTTACCTTGCTTCTTTATTACCCATAAATATTTTATATCCTAACCTAAATTCATGTATGAGATTTTAAAAATATTTATTTATTTGAGCAAGAGAGAGAGAGGGAGGGAAGGAGACAGAGAATGGGTGGGCCAGGGCCACTGCAAATGAACTCCAAATGCATGCACCACCATGTGCATCTGGCTTATGTGAGTTCTGGGAAGTCAAACCTAGGTCCTTAGGCTTTACAGGCAAGTGCCTTAACCGCTAGGCCATCTTTCCAGCCAACAATATCATTTTTAAAATCCACTTTTGGTGCTGATGGGCCAAGTGACAATTTTCTTTTCTGGTTTTGCCTTTCCAGCCATCGACATTGTAGCATTTCAGCCTGTACTATGAAAAACTGGAGCTTAAGGATGGCCACCTTATAAAATACACTGAGGAAAACCCCATTGATGTGTGATTTCTGAATCACCAAGATAGAAAGATATGGATTCAAATGCTGCCATATTTATAAAAGATCCCAATATTTTCAAGGGTCAGCTGGCAAAACTGTGTCCTGTTATTCGTGTCCTTCTAATGTTCTTTGTTTTCTTGTCACTGTTCACAGCCATTCTTCTCAAAATCCTTGGCTGGTGTGGTCACTGTGGAACTGGTGTTGCAGGCTGAGTGCTAAGCCCTGGATTCACACCTCATTTAACCCTACTTTCCAGAGGTAGGAGACGACTGAGTTATCCCACTACACAGAGGAGCCTGACCTGTGAGCGGTGCAGTCCTGCCTGGCTTGAGGCCACACGGTCGGGTCAGGAGCGAGTGCTCACACAGAGATTAGACCTTTCCGCTTTCAGGTCAGGCTCTTTTGCACCAATGCATGTCTCTCCATCTGATCCTGGGACAAAAGTGACAGAAACAAAACAAAACAAAAACCAGCATGCTCTTGTGTGGACTACTGATTCTTTGGATGCCCTGCTCCCTGTTTTTATCTGTTCATAATTTTGGTTTGAAGCTGGAATTGACTGTCTCCAGCTTCTACAAGCTGAGGACACCCATTACCAGACATCCTTGATTACAAATTATGCTTTTATGTAATAGGAAAAGGTATTTCAGCAATGTAATCAAGAAACACAGTGAATTTCCGGATGTCTGGCTTCCTCCTCATTTCTTCTTCTTCTTTTTTTTTCTCCATAAGCTATTTGGTTGGTTTTATTTGGGGAAAAACAAAGTTAACTGCCTGGAGGACAAAAATAACTTCTTTTGTAATTTACCTCACATAGCAACAACATATTGTGTTTTTTCATGGAAAGGTCTATTTTTAGAAAGAATGCACAGAACCCTTAGTCCATGAGTAATAACTATTTGGCAAGCTGATACTTACAGCAGACAGTCACCCTGAGTCCTTCTTTGGAAGGTTTTTGAATTGTTTTTTATGCAATTTGTACACAGTAGTCGGTGCTATGTGAAACTTCACTTATTAGAAAAACCAAACAGTAAGTGTATAGGACTTTGGTAATTCCTTATACTTACTGCATAGTGACTCACAATTTAAAGATACCAAACTGGGCAGAAAGAGCATCTCTGCTGCCTTATAAAACTAAAAATAATACACCAGGAGCAGAAACAATAGACCTGTGCTTGCTTATCTGTCTTCCCCATGGTCTGTACACTGTACGTGAAGTCTATGAAATGAGATGGGCAGGGAGACTGAATGTAATGATCGCGGGCTGTTTTTTTCTGGTGCTTCAATTCACAATTGTTTATTTATTAATTTGTTAGCCTTTTCCCTTTTCATTTTGGTATTGTTTTCTCCAAGTTTACATGCTTAATCACTCAGCTTAAAGATCACCAGAACTGATTCCCTATTCATCTGAGTATTCAGATGTCTAACCAATATACAATATATGATCAAAATACACATTTCTAGACTCAGTGGTATGGTTTTCTAGAACTCTCCAGAAGAACAGAGATATTGTAGAAAAGATTTCCAATAATGTCTCTACTATGTTAGGTGTGGGAAATTTCTTCTGGGAAACAATTATTTTAGCTCCCCAACCCCAGTCTCAGAGATTTTAATCAAATAACCCTTGGAATGGAAACTCAGTATGAGACACTTTCCTTACTGGGGAAGAACTGGGTATTTGAAAAGAAGGAAGACAGAAAGTCAGGTTTAAAAGTAGAGCTATTATTTATTCTGGAAAAACAACCGGCAGCTCAGCATCAAAGGTCCATTTCACCTGTCTCCTGTGCTATCAATAAGGTTGAGTCTTTGTGCATGTGGCACTGGACCACTAATGCTTCCTAGAATTCTGTCTGTGTTCTGAACTGCACAAGATTTCACCCAGCTTCATAATTTGAAGTGATAATTTCATCAAGATTTCACGTAAGTTAAAATTTATAGTTTAAAAAGAAAGCATAAACATGTTTTGGTTGTATGTTTTGTGAAAATAATAATTCTTGGAGCTGGAGAGATGGCTTAGCACTTAAGGCACTTGCCTGCAAAGTCTAAGGACCAAGGTTCAATTCCCTGGTACCCACATAAACCAGATGCACAAGGTGGCACATGTGTCTGGAGTTTGTTTGCAGCAGCTAGAGGCCCTGGTACGCCCATTCTCTTTCTTTCTCTGTCTCTTTCTCTCTCAAATAATTAATTAAAAGAAAATGTTGGGCATAAACCAGATGCAGCCAAAGGACCCAGGTTTGATTCCCATGTGTCTAAAGCAGAGAGGTGCATTCTAGAGAGTGCATTTGAAGTGGCTCCAGGACCTGGAGTGCCCATTCTCTCTCTCCAAATAAATAAAAAATCTTTTGAGACACTCAGAGTTTTCAAATACACACAAAGATTTTATGAAATATGTTCAAATGAGCCATTAAGTTTCCCTAAGGTTCCTAAATTCCTGGAGCTCAGACTCTAGATGGCTCTGGACAGGCAAAGGTCACACAGAACAGGCTGCAGACAAGCTTATAGAACAAGCTTAATTTCATCTCCACATCAACAGGAGTGAGACTTCATTAGAAATTAGAAGTCTTGGGATTGAACCCAGGCAGTCTCATGCCCTCTGAGACCCTCATGCTTGCACAGCAGCTACTCTTATCTGCTCAGCCGCCTTCCCAGCACATCTGTTCATTTTTGTTGGGTTATTGGCTCTATTGAATTGTAAGCATTTGGCATATAAATCCTTTGTCTGACATGTGATTTATAAATATTTTCCCTCAGAAATTGGCTTGCCCTTTAATTTCCTTTTTCTTTTTTGCATATTATGGTGTGCATGTGTTCATGTGTGTGTGTGTGTTCATGTGTGTGTGTGTGTGTGTGTGTGTGTGTGAGATGCGTGTTTATGTATGTGTGTTGTGTGATGCAGTGCATGTGTAGACATGTGCAGGACAGAAGTTGACATCAGGTATCTTTCTCAACCACTCTCCACTTTGTTTTTGAGACAGGGTCTTTTGCTTGAACCCCTTATCGGCTGATGTGCTATCTCTGTGAGTCACGGGATTCTTATTTCCACGTTGCCTGCACATCCATTCTGGTGCCAGCATTCATTTAGTCTTTGGTGATTAAGGGCCACCCTGTGGCCTCTGTCCAATAATCCCCATTGCATTTCAGGGTTGCAGTTTAGTGGCAACAGTTAGCATAGTGATTTCGGAGCCACAGAAAAGAGTTCATCAAATTTATTCATGAATTTGTGGTGAAAAATGTGTCTGTCCACGGGACCCTCCTGAGCTGGGTGAGCAGGTTTTCTGCAATAAATGCACAGAGACATTCCAGTCACAGAACTTTAGGAAACCTCCTTTCTACAGTGTTTCTGAAGAGTTCTGTCATCTGGGCTTGTCCACTTAGGAAGCTGGTGCAGGAGTATCACAAGTTCAAGGTTTGTCTGGACTTCAGGGTGAGTTCAGTGCCAGTCTGGTAACAGTGAGATCCTTTCCCAAAATACAAAGTGAGGACTGTAGAGATGGCTTAGCGGTTAAGGCGCTTGCCTGCATAAGCCAAAGAGCCCAGGTTCAATTCCCCAGGACCCACGTAAGCCAGATGCACAAGAGGGCGCTTGCTTCTGGAGTTTGTTTGCAGCGTCTGAAGGCCCTGGGGCACCCATTCTCTCTATCTACCTCTTTCTCTCTCTCTTTCATAAATAAATAAATAAATAAAAATTTTTAAAAAGTGAAAAGAAGACTGAGGTGTAGCCCAGTGATAGATCACTTGCCTAGCATGTACGAGGCCCAAGGTTCGAACCTCTAGTTCTGGAAAAAAGAGAGCTCTGACGTGTCCACTGTATTTAGCATAGACCACTTTTTGGCCCATATTTTAGCCAACCAACCTGTAAGATCCTTTCCTGTCTCTTCAAGCCACAGTATCAAATGCAGACTGCTGAGTGGGCATATCGACAAATTGGGCCTGAGCCAAATGTGTGTCTCTTCTACCATTATCCTACATTCTTCTTTTAAAAAAACATTTTACTTATTTATTTATTTGGGAGAGAGCAGATACAGAGAGAGAGAGAGAGAGAATGGGCGTGCCAAGGCCTCTAACAACTGCAAACCAGCTCTGGAAACATGTGCCACTTTTAAAGCTGGCTTATGTGTATACTGGGGAATCGAACCTGAGTATTTAGGCTTCACAGACAAGCACCTTAACCACTAAGCCATCTCTCCAGCATTTTTTTTTCTTTGACATAGGGTCTCATTGTTAGTCAAAGATGACTTGAAACTCATTCTGTAGCCCTGGCTGGCCTTGAACTCATGGTGATCCTCCTAGCTCAGCCACCTTAATGCTAGGATTAAAGGTCTGAGCCACCATGCCCGTCTTATCCCACATTCTTAATACCCATTCCTAAACATGGTCCCCAGAATGCTATTTGTATAAACTAGAAAAGTTATGTACTTCTTCTGGGGTATAGCATACTTCCACATGGGTCACACATTATACTTTATCTCTTGAGCCGGTTGGCGCTTGAAGTTTAGAAGCTCAGAGTGCAGAGGAATGTGCGCGTGCGTCCTGAGGGGAAGCAGAAGCGTTTTGCCAGGCACCTACTTCACTAGAGGCTGTTATAGTTTCCTCAGGCAATACAGGTGTGGTCTCGTCAGGTAGGGAGGAAGGAAGGATTGATTCTACAGGCAGAGAACACTCATTTTCAACCCCATTTTATTTGCCTACTAGGAAATTCTAGCCAAGTCATTTTGACCTGAGTTTTATGTCCTATGGCATTCAGAGGCCCCCCAAAGTCCTGGGCTGTCTCAAATAGCACATAAGCCACTTGTAGGCCCAGGCATCTGGGAGTAATTCTCTGTATTTCCTTCGGGTCTAAGCTCTGGCACCAGGGACCTTGGTGAGTCCGTAGCCACTCAGCCATTCCATCTAATGTCTCCAGGCATATATTTCCCACCCTGCTTCTTCTGAAAGCCTCTCTTCTACCTTGGCCTTGGATTTTTACTGCACTAGGGTTGACACCTGCTCTCCCCTTTACCCAACCCCTTCGAAGAAAAACAAAGTTTGGTTTCTTTCTTTCTTTTTTGGGGGAGAGACACAGAGAGAGACAGAGAGAGAGGAGAGGAAGACAGATAGAGATGGGTGCGCCAATAGCCTCTCATCTGCTATGAATGAAATCCAGATGCGTGCGCCCCCTTGTGGTCAAGTGTGGCATTGTGCCCTTGCGTCACTTTGCATCTGGCTAAACGTGGGACCTGGAGATTGGAACCGCTGGAGATTGGAACCAGTGTTCTTAGTCTTAGGAGGCAGGCGCCTTAACCACTAAGCCATCTCTCCAGCCATTTTTGTTTTGTTTTGTTTTTTTTGAGGTACGGTCTCACTGTAGCCCAGGCTGACCTGGAATTCACTATGTAGCCTCAGGCTGGACTTGAACTCCCAGCAATCCTCCTACCTCTGTCTCCTGAGTGCTAGGATTAAAGGCCTGTGCCACCACACCCAGTCCAAATTTGGTTTCTTGATGAAAATAAGGGGTCAGAGAAACTACAGGGAGCATTCACAGAGTTTAAAATTCCAGACAAAAGCCCTGTCGAGGTGATGAGATAAAAAAAGGTACTGGAGGCCAGGGGAAGGTCGGCTAACGCTTCTAGAGAATGTTATTTTCCTAAATGGATAAGGCATCTAGAATTTCCCCAGAACTGGGCAGTGCTCCTCTCTTCACATGCTCCTTGCAGGCCATTGAGGGGAAGGCTTATGTTTGGGAAGTTCGTAAGTGTCAGTGTGAGTAACTTCGCTTCTGATGATAAATGTCATGTGTGAATTGTGGCAATGGCTGGCATCCAAAGCAAATAGCGACTGTTGCGGTGAAGGCCGAGCGAGCGGCCTGCTGGCGCGGCTTCAGCCCTGAGCCGCCTCCTCAGGCTGCCGAGCCGCAAGCCAGCTGTGGTCCCCTGAGGCTCCTGGAAGGCTGACCCAGGTTTCTGAAGAGTCTTCCCTTCTCAGGCCCTTCGGGACTGCTTTTTTTACCCCCTCCCAACTGTGGATCGTGTGTGTTAGGTGATCAGAGAATGCACTCCAACCTAGTCTCACCCCACCAGAGAGACAGCAGAAAGGCTGGCCAGTGCCTCACTCATGCCCTCCCTTAGATCTCCCTATCAGCTCAGCACCCCAGACTGTTCGTTGGGTCTGGAAGATGGTTCTCAGCAACCTGCTAGTGAAGAGGGAGGGCGAGGCTGCAGTACATGCAGCCATCTGACTCACTTGGCTCTGACTTTCCTCTCCCCTGAATGCCTTTGCCCGATTCTCTTCGGTCCTTCTGGCAAAATCCCTACCTATTCTCTGAGGCTCAATGAAAAAAGAACCATCCCTTCTGGGAAGCCACCACCCTTTTCTGAAACTCCTTGTTCCCACAGCTTTGGGCTCCCAGCTCTGCTATCATTCCAATCATACCGGATTACAGTGCGTTGTTTATTCGCCTCAGCACAAGGATGAGAAAAATAAAACAAAACTCTTTAGTCTCGGGGTCTGGGGTGGTGCGGGGAGCACATCAATGTGAATGGTGCTCCTGACACACTCATCATTTATGATCTGGTGAGCGGGTGCAGGACATGGCACTGAGGTTTTCATAGTCATGATACCACTCAGGCTTCACCATAATTCTAAGGATAATTCTAAGCCATTGGTGTCATCTGTGTTGTTGAGGGGGTGGGGGTTACCGAGCTTCTGTGACTTGCTTAAGGTCTCATAGCTAGTAGAGATGGAGCTAAGATTTGAACACTGATTTGTATAGTATTTACAGGGATGTTTTAACCCTTAAGCTTCACTATGTTAACAGGTTTTTTGAGGGCATGGTGGAAGGAGTTACTCTCAGTCAATGTGGAATTTCTCCTTCCCCTTTCATTCTTTTCTTTGAGCGCTGGAGGGCATGAGAGCAGCTGCAGCCCGGCTTCCTCACTTGCTCATGGCGTCTCTGCTCCCCTGCTGACCATACAGAGAAGCTCCATACAGGATCAGCTTAGAAATACCGTCCCACTATCAAGTGAGCACTTGTACATGGCCGCAGCTCATGGCTTATTGTTAACTTCACAGCCAGTGGAATGAAACAGATGAACAGACCGCTTTGTGTTTGTCCTGGAGCATGAAGGGTCCGTAAATGACCTTTCCCTGCCTTCCCTGTGTGTCCATATTGGGCTTGGAAGAGCTGGAAACAAGAAGTGAGTGGTGAGCTTTATGAGGCCCTTTCTCATTTCCTCCATTACAGACATGAGAGATACCTGACCTTATGCATGAATGTCAGAGAGAAGCAAGTCACACCCCTGAAAGGAAGTGAGCTGATACCACTAATGGTTTTTGTTTTTCTTCCCCCCACCCCCACCACCCCTGCCAGCACTAGGCCACATCTGGCATAGTATTTATTAGCTGGAAAGATAAGCTGATTACAGATTGTAGAAGCCTGCGTATGTCTTAAGAAATTGCATCTTAGGGAGTCTAGTAGGGGTTGTCATGGAGGGGCAGTGTGACCAGAGGATCGTGGTGGTAGTGTGCTAGGGGAAGCCCACCACTCATCGCACGTCTCCTCACCAGAGACTTAAGGGTTAGGCACCATGCTGGAGGCTGGAGGCAGAACCATGTAGTCCAGAGCTGCGTCTGTGGGCCTCACAATCATGCAGGCAGGCCACACAAAGATATAGATGCCATTGCAAATGTCTTTACCTAGCTCAGCAGCTGTACAAAGGGGGTGCAAGACCCCTTAGCCAGGGCACCTGCAAAGCTTTCTAGTGGAGGTGCTGCTTAAGTTGAGACACTTTATTTGCTGAACCAGGAAAGTAGGGAGAGAGGTGAGCATGGGGTGTAAGTGCCGAGGCAGAGACAGTGTGAGCTATTAGAAGGACCTGCTCTGCAAGTTGTTGTTTTAAATATTTTTATTTATTGACGAGAGAGAGAGAGAGAGAGAGAGAGAGAGAGAGAGAGAGAGAGAAAGGGAGGATGAGCATAGGGACAGCAGGGCTTTCTGCCCCTGCAAATGAGCTGCAGATGCATGCCCCATTTGGCTTTATGTAGATACTGAGGAATTGAACCCAGGCCTTTAGGCTTTGCAAGAAAGTTCCTTTTACTGCTGAGCTATCTTCCAGAACCCTGTTTTGTTTTTATATAATAATTCACTAAAAGTAATACTTAAAAGAAACATTTTATTTTATTTTGCTTTATTTTATTTAGAGACACAAAGAGAGATAGAAAGAGAGAGAGAGAGAGAGAGAATTGGTGTGCCAGGGCCTCAGACTCTGCAATCGAAATCCAGATGCTTGTGCCACCTATGGGCAGGTGTGACCTTGTGCTTGTCTCATCTTTGTGTGTCTGGCTTGTATGGGATCTGGAGCGTTGAACATGTGTCCTTAGGCTTCACAGGCAAGTGCCTTAACCACTAAGCCATCTCTCCAGCCCCTGAAAGTAATATTTTTTTAAAAATTATTTATTTTGAGAGAGAAAGAGGCAGAGAGAGAGAGAGACAGAGACAGTGACAGAGAGAAAAACTCCAGATGCATGCACCACCTTGTGCATCTGGCTTATGTGGGTACTAGAAAATTGAACCAGGTCCTTGGGCTTTGCAGGCAAGCTTTTTAGCTGCTAAGTGATCTTTCCAGCCCCAAAGTAATACCTTTTAGAACATGGATTATTTACTTATTTATTTATTTATTTATTTATTTATTTATTTATTTATTTGCAAGGAGAGAGAGAAAGATTGAGAATGGGCATGTCATGGCCTTAAGCGGCTGCAACCGAACTTCAGGTACATGTATCACTTTGTGCATCTGGCTTTACATGGTACTGGGGAACAGAACATGGGTTTTAGGCTTTGCAGTTAAGTGCCTTAACTGCTAAGTCATCTCTCTATCTTTGACAGTTATACTTTCTAACAAAAGAAAAGGGATTAAAGACAGAAACATTTGTAAAAATTAGATTGATATCTGGAATGGTTAATGTTCATTATAAAGTTTACTGGATTTAAAAACACCTCACCACCCAAGAGATGGATCTGTGAGTGCATTTCAAGGGGATTGGCTGAGGAGGGAAGACCAACCCAGAAGATGGGTAATACCAGCCCATGGACTGGGGGTCCAGAATGAACAAAAGAAAAAAGCCAGATGGATGCTGGCATTCTTCTGTCTCTCCTTCTGGTCCCACTGAGAGGTGAAGGAGTGAGGAGTCCCAGCCACAGGCTGCCTCTGCCGCGGAGCTGCTGCTGAGTGCCCTCCCCACCATGGAGCTCTGCCTCCCCTTAAACCCTGCGCTGGAATCATCCTCTCCTTCCGGTTACCGCTTGTCAAGAAACTAATACACGATCTTTCCATGTTTATGGAACTATACATGTAAATTTGAATCATAAAATATATATATATGTGTGTGTATACATATAACGCATACATTTACACACATATACACATATATCAGTGTATCAATAAACAGAAAAGTATAAGCATGTCTGCCAGTACATGTCCATTTTATCTGTATATTGAATATCCAGCTTCACCAGCTTTAGGGATGAAATAAAGTGACATTTAAAAAATTATTTATTTATTTATTTATTTATTTATTTATTTATTTATTTATTTATTTTGAGAGAGAAAGAAGCAGATAGAGAAGAGGGGACTGGGTGCACCAGGCTCTTTAGCCACTGCAAATGAACTCCAGACACACACACCACTTTGTGCATCTGCTTATGTGGGAAGTGGGGAATTGAACCTAGATCCTTAGGCTTTACAGGCAAGTGCCTTAACTTCTAAGCCATCTCTCCATCTCTTTTTTTTTTTTTTAAGATTCAAACAATACTGACCTAGGACTTCCACTAGGCCAGCCAGTCTTCCCTCAGGGATGGCACCCCAGTAATTTCTAGGGATATGCAAGAAGCTTACATACTCTTCAGTCTTAGCTAACGTTGGCTGCTCCCCTTCTGTTCAGTGATGGTGCATGTAAATAGGATTGGGAAATATGATTGAAGACTCACTCCAGTTGGAAGGTAGACACCTCCTGGGACAGTGCCTTGTCTTTCCTGTCTGCTGCTCTGCCTCCAGTGCTCCAACGACATGACACACATAGTAGGTGTTCAATACATATGACAAGTGAATGAATGAATTGTTCTACTTGTTCAAAGAATATTTTAAATTTTTAATGTGTTGAGCTCTATGCTAAAGAGGAAAAATGCACAAGTAAAATTAAACTTCCACCAGTTATGGTAGAATCTAAGGATAAACATTTTTCAAAAACAAACTCGACAGCTAGGGAGCTAGCTCAGTGGATAAAGCACTTGCCATGCAACTCTGAATACCAGCATTCGGAACCCCCAGACCCTACATAAAATACTGGAAGCCATGGTGGATGTCTGTAATCCCAGTATGCCCATAGTGAGGAGGGAGTAGAATTTTTTAGAAGCTTGGGAATGCAACGGAATGATAGACTTTGCCTCAAAACAAGGTGGAAGGTGAGGAACTGACTAAAAGTTGTCCTCTGACTTATACACACACACACACACACACACACACACACACACACACACGCTAATTTTTTTTTTTTCAAAAAAAAAAAAGCCAAACAAACAAACTAGGCTTCCAGGGGAGGCAATGTTCTTCCCAGCATAGGAAGTACTTAAGCGGACACCAGAAAGCTACTGACCCAGGCTTGGAAAGGAGTCCTGCTTTTTTTGGAATGGGGATTTGGAAGGGATGCCGGACTCAATGATCACTGATGATTGTTCTAATGGAAAATTTTTATCATTGAATAATTCTTAGCTTATCTTTCTAATAGATTAGACACAATAACAAACAGATCCCAGAACAATTTCAAAAGGAGATGTAGTTACAAATGAAAACTATTCTGATGAGATCCAAATATTTTCTGATAACAAATGAGATTTCTTAAGAAGTCCACAAGATGTTACTCTTGATAAGTGACAGATAATTTTTAAGTAATGGAATTTTGAGAAGCTAAATGTCAGAATGTGTTTAAACATTTGTGCTCTAAAATTTAATCCACCTACTACATTTGAAATTCATATTCACAAACAAAATAGCCAAGAACTGAGGAACACAGTTTTAAAAAGGTCCTTTAGTTTCTTCTTTCATTTTGTAGCTCAGACTGGCCTTCAAACTTGAACCGTCACATTCCCTGCACCTGTGTGTTGGGATTATGTGTATGTACCACGCACTTGACTGATTGATAAGTCTTGTTTTTCAAAAAGCCCAAAGTTTTGATTTTGATCACTGCTTGGGAAATCTGGGATTGACACTCTAATACAAAATATTTAAAAATATTTTATTTTTTTATTTATTTGAGAGATAGAGAGTGAAAGAGAAAGAGGGAAAGAGAGAGAGAGAGAAAGCAAATAGGTATGCCAAGGCCTCTAGCCTCTGCAAACAAATTCCAGATGCATGCACCACCTTGCGCATCTGGCTTACATAGGTACTAGGTAATTGAACCTGGGTCCTTAGGCTTGGCAGCCAAGTACCTTAACTGCTAAGTCTTCTCCCCCGCGCCTAATACAAAACTTTTATGTTAATCTTACTGACTTAGAATTCAAAGTTCATTTTTTCCCCATTCAAGAAATACATAGCAGGAAGAGGAAAGAGAGCCACAGAGAATTTCCATTAAGAATAAAACTAGGGCTGGAGAGATGGCTTAGGGGTTAAGGTGCCTGCCTCCTAAGCCTAAGAACACTGGTTCCAATCTCCAGAGGTTCCAATCTCCAGGTCCCACGTTTAGCCAGATGTAAAGTGATGCAAGGGCGCAATGCCACACTTGACCACAAGGGGGCGCATACATCTGGATTTCGTTCACAGCAGCTGAGACACTGCTGGCGCACCCATCTCTATCTGTCTCCCTCTCCCTCTCTCTCTGTCTCTCTCTCTGTGTCTCTCTCCAAAAAGATAATAAAAAATAAAAAGTTAAAAAAAATAAAACTAAACTGGGATTGGGAAATGGCTCACTAGATAAGAGTGCCTCCTGCACAAGCTAGAAGACTTGGGTTCAATCCCTAACATACACGTAAAAAGCGGACTGTGGCCCTGCACACCTAGAACCCCAGTCCTATGGGAAATTCTGTCTCAAGGAAACCACACAGAAGAGCAATAGAAGAGAACTCCAAACATGTTCTTCTGGTCTTCGCATGTATGCACATGGGGTGTGCACATCCATGTGTGCACACACGTGCATCACTATACATACATATACATAAGCACATATACCACACACATGCACACAAATTAGTGAAAACAAAGTAAAAGGTACAGGACTACAGACTTTGCAAAATGAATACGTCCAAAAGGAAAACAAGACCATCTAGCATGTATCTGAACTGACATTTTTATTTTATTTTATTTTATTTTATTTTTTATGGAAGAAGGGATTTATTGAAGCTTACAGATCCAGGGGAAGTTCAATAATGGCAGAAAAAGCTGGCCTGCCTTCACAGGTCCAAGCAGAGAGAAAGAAGCCAAAAGCCACACAGCACAGCACACTTCAGGAACTCCAGCTAGGCATACTTTGCATATCATTAGATTGAAATCTCAAACCCACCACCACATCTTAAGATCTGCCCAGTGACACTGCCTCCAGCCAGGTGGCTGCAGATGAAAACTACAAACTAATAAAACACTGGACATATTGGGGGCCATCTCTTCAAACTAACATACACACACAGACATACATACAGAAACACACAGACACACACACACATGATCTGACATTTTAAAAAGTTTATTACAGGGCTGAGGAAATGGCTCAGTGGTTATTTAAGGCATTTGCCTTCAAAGTCTGCCAGCCTCAGTTTGATTCTGTAATACTCACATAAAGCCAGATGAACTAAGTGGCATATGCATCTTGAGTTTGTTTGCAGTGGCTAGAGACTCTGGCACACCCATATTCTTTTTCTCTTTCTTTCTTTCTTTTTCTTTTTCCAAGGAAGGGGCTCACTCTAGCCCAGGCAGACCTGGAACTCACTCTGTAGTCCCATGCTGCCCTTGAACTCACAGCAATCCTCCTACCTCTGTGCTTCCTGAATGCTGGGATTAAAGTAGTGCACCATTGTGCCTGGCTCTTTCCCTCTTTTTTCTCAAATAAGAAAATAGTTTAAAAAGGTTTATAACAGGGCTGGAGAGATAGCTTAGCAGTTAAGGCACCTGCCTCCTAAGCCCAAGAACACTGGTTCCATCTCCAGTGGTTCCAATCTCCAGGTCCCATGTTTACCAAAAGATAATAAAAATAAAAAGTTAAAAAAAATAAAACTAAACTGGGATTGGGAAATGGCTCACTAGATAAGAGTGCCTCCTGCACAAGCTAGAAGACTTGGGTTCAATCCCCAACATACACGTAAAAAGTGGACTGTGGCCCTGCACACCTAGAACCCCAGTCCTATGGGAAATTCTGTCTCAAGGAAACCACACAGAAGAGCAATAGAAGAGAACTCCAAACATGTTCTTCTGGTCTTCGCATGTATGCACATGGGGTGTGCACATCCATGTGTGCACACACGTGCATCACTATACATACATATACATAAGCACATATACCACACACATGCACACAAATTAGTGAAAACAAAGTAAAAGGTACAGGACTACAGACTTTGCAAAATGAATACGTCCAAAAGGAAAACAAGACCATCTAGCATGTATCTGAACTGACATTTTTATTTTATTTTATTTTATTTTTTATGGAGGAAGGGATTTATTGAAGCTTACAGATCCAGGGGAAGTTCAATAATGGCAGAAAAAGCTGGCCTGCCTTCACAGGTCCAAGCAGAGAGAAAGAAGCCAAAAGCCACACAGCACAGCACACTTCAGGAACTCCAGCTAGGCATACTTTGCATATCATTAGATTGAAATCTCAAACCCACCACCACATCTTAAGATCTGCCCAGTGACACTGCCTCCAGCCAGGTGGCTGCAGATGAAAACTACAAACTAATAAAACACTGGACATATTGGGGGCCATCTCTTCAAACTAACATACACACACAGACATACATACAGAAACACACAGACACACACACACATGATCTGACATTTTAAAAAGTTTATTACAGGGTTGAGGAAATGGCTCAGTGGTTATTTAAGGCATTTGCCTTCAAAGTCTGCCAGCCTCAGTTTGATTCTGTAATACTCACATAAAGCCAGATGAACTAAGTGGCATATGCATCTTGAGTTTGTTTGCAGTGGCTAGAGACTCTGGCACACCCATATTCTTTTTCTCTTTCTTTCTTTCTTTTTCTTTTTCCAAGGAAGGGGCTCACTCTAGCCCAGGCAGACCTGGAACTCACTCTGTAGTCCCATGCTGCCCTTGAACTCACAGCAATCCTCCTACCTCTGTGCTTCCTGAATGCTGGGATTAAAGTAGTGCACCATTGTGCCTGGCTCTTTCCCTCTTTTTTTCTCAAATAAGAAAATAGTTTAAAAAGGTTTATAACAGGGCTGGAGAGATGGCTTAGCAGTTAAGGCACCTGCCTCCTAAGCCCAAGAACACTGGTTCCAATCTCCAGTGGTTCCAATCTCCAGGTCCCATGTTTACCCAGATGCAGTGACGCAAGGGCGCAATGCTGCACTTGACCACAAGGGGCGCATGCATCTGGATTTCATTCTCAGCAGCTGAGACACTGCTGGTGCGCCCATCTCTATCTGTCTTCCTCTCTCTCTCTGTCTCTTTCTCTCTCCAAAATAAAAATAAAAATAAATAAAAATAAAATATAAAAAAAGTTTATAACAAAGTAACAGTCATCCATTAAATAAAAATTTTCAATGTGGAAATGATCAGTCATAATCATATCACATAGCACTATTTATATTTTTATGATTTCCTTCTAGTGTTCTTATGCGTGGGATTTTCATATAATTGTGATATTGCTGTAAAAACTGGTTTGAAATTTAAAATATTCATCATCAGATAGACTGGTAGGAATATCTTGATTTGGTGGACTTGAGCCTTATTTTCTTTATCATTTATTTATTAGAGACAGAAGAGGGAGAGAGAAAGAGAGAGAAGAGAGAGAGAATACGGGTGTACCAGGGCCTCTAGCCACTGCAAACGAAATCCAGACGCATGAGCCACCATGTGCATCTGGTTTACATGGGACCTGGAGAATCGAACCTGGGCCCTTAAGCTTTGCAGGCAAGTGCTTTAACCACTAAGCCATTTCTCCAGCCCTTGAGCCTTACTTTCTAGAGCTTCGCTTTCCTTTGTATATGTTAAATATGTCTTAAATTGAAAAAAAAAAAAGGTTCCAAAATATAGTATGTGTTTAAACAGCACCAAAGTGATTTTCAAAATTATAATTTGTTTAATATAATGCTCAGATCACAAAATTAGACTACAGCTTGGCACCTGGATACTTGGCACCCTATAATTGTGGCATTACCCTGAATACCCTACCTAAGTAGCATAACCAACTGGGTTACAGTTTGTTTGATGATCACTTCCCTGTTAAGTCCCTAAGCCCTTAGGTCACAGCAATATCTCCAGGGGTAGCTTATTGCCCACTGCAGGCTTGGCATTAGCGAATACGATCTCAAAAAGTGAGTGAACGAATGATCTATTGGGAAGTTTGAGGCTGCCCATGAACCCATCAATTTATTCATTCATCTATTATCATATATCTCCTGGCAGACGTCCCCAGGGCTAGGTACTATGCCCAGGGCATGGAGAGAGCCAAGCATGTCACAGTCAGGATCAGATATGGTGGGAAGAGCTTGTGGCTGGTGGGAAAGGATTCAGGACCTCCATCGAGATCCTGCAGCGCCTCCTCTGGGGTCTCTTGAACTGCAGAACCCAAACCTTTATCTTAAAGATTATCTTCTGGAATCCCAAATATACTAGGAGGTGAGCTCATGAGTCATTTTTAACTTAGGGGGAGCTGGTTTCTTAGGCGTTGGGGGGAGAAGGAAGCAGGCATATGACTATAGAAGGGCTCTGCTGGACAGCTCTTATCTCCCGTCTCTATAGCCTGGATCTGGCTCGAAGGGAGTCACCAGCAACACAAACGTGCCCAGCTGGCTGAGTTATCACCCCTCGGCTGTGTGATGACAATGACACACAGTTCAGCGAACACTCTAAGCTCCGGGCTCCTTACCTGCCTGGGAGGTGGTGCAGATGGAATGGGGTCCGCCTGTATGAGAGGCCTCTTGCCTTCCACTGGTCAACCATGCATATACCTGTCACTCTGTAGCTGGCCTCTTGTGGACAACTCACGTCTATAGGAAGCCCTTCTAGTTTCTTGCAATTTACAACACAAAGTCACTGGCTAGACCTCCTTTTCTTTTTCCCTTTTCATTTTTGACATTTTCATACATGTATGATTTTGATGTCTCTTCTTTTCTTATCTCCCTCCCCTCCTACTAACACTCCCACCGTATCTTCCTCATGCCTTTTTTTTTCCACCTATTGAATTAGCCGTTAAATTAGGGTTTCTTTCATGACCACAGGTGGAAGGTGATATACTGTGGAGTGAGCAAATTCCCAGTGGCCATATGGTGGATGAACCTGACTTCCCCTCTCCCACGGCTCCGGAGGTGTCAGTTCTCATGGACCTTCTCCCACTGATTGTACCTCTTTTTCTTCCTGTGGAGATAAAGGCTGTGCTGGGCTCTTGTCTGTGATTACAGACAAGAGAAGGGCTGTGTTGGAGGAAGGTCAGGCCTGGGGAGGAGAGGAAGGCAAGAGGTGTGTACCAAACTCTCCTTTATTGGCACAAAGCTCCTCGGGCCAGCCTTCCTGGTGCAGCAGCTCTACAATGCAATAGTCCAACACCAGTTTTCCCTGAACCTTGGGCTCTGAAGCTCCTGGGACGGGCCCACAGGGGACTTCTATGTCCGGGCTTGTCTAGCAGGGTCTCGTTCTAAGCCGCAGATTTGTCACGTGGGCTCAAGGACAAGAAGATTCTTGTCTCCCATGACTCACTAGGATCAGGTCCATATAAACCAGGATTGCATCTGAGAGACCCCTGGCTGTCCATCTCACAGTGCCCTCGTGTGAAGGGTCTGGGTGGCAGAGAAAACACAAACATGAAGCAAAATGTCTCCTGGCTGGAGCCTGAGAAGGAAGCTCTGCTCGCTCCCCTGAGGAGAGGCGACCTTCCTGTGCTGGGTTCCTCAGGAAAGCATGTTCCTCCTTCGTCCATGTGGTTTCACTTTGGAGCAGCGCTTTCATCTTTTATAGGAAGCCACAAACCTGAATGAGAGATGGGATGCTTGAGGAAATGGGTTCTGACTACTGAATATGAATGAGAGCTCAAGGAAATAGCAGCTGGTTTTTGTAAGAGCCATTATTCAAAATATTCATTTCACTCAGGAGGTTGAAAGAAACAAAATACTTGGACATTGACCTTTAAGATGAAAAGCAAGTAGGCAAGGTACTATTTGTATCTATTTAAACACTATCTATTCATGTGTGTGTGTGTGTGTCCACAGCATGCATGTGGACGTCAGAGGACAGCTCTTCTTTGAGACAGGGTCTCTTACCACCAAACAGCTATTTATTTATTTGAGGGAGAGAGAGAGATAGATGGATAGATAGATAGATAGATAGATAGATAGATAGATAGATAGATAGACAGAGGGAGGGAGAGAGAATGGGCATGACAAGGCCTCTACCATTGCAAATGAACTCCAGACGCATGCACTGCTTTGTACATCTGGCTTTATGTGGGTCCTGGGAAATAGAACCTGGGTTCTTGGTCTGGAGAGATGGCTTAGTGGTTAAGTGCTTAACTGTGAAATCTAAGGATCCCGGTTCAAGGCTCCATTCCCCAGTACCCACGTAGGTCAGTTACACAAGGTGGTACATGCATCTGAGTTCGTTTGCAGTGGCTAGAGGCCCTGGTACGCTTATTCTCTTTCTCTCTCTGTCTGTATGTCATAAACAAAATTTAAAAGAAAGAAAAAAAAGAACCTGGGTTCTTAGGTTTTGCAGGCAAACATCTTAACCACTGAGCAATCTCTCCAACCCTGAACACCTATCTAGCTGGCTCACCAGCTTTGGATTCTCTTGGCTCTGCCTCCCATTGTCATAGATCACAGAGGCAAGTGCCACTTTTATTCAGTTTCACCTGGCTCCTGGGGAGTCAAACTGGAGTCAATATGATTTGCCAGCAGCACCTTAAGTGCTGAACCATCTCCCTATCCCTTATTACCTTTAGTTTTGGCAAATGAGGACAGGAGGGCTACCAGAAGGTCTAGGTCCTTCCTGTGGGAGAATCTCAATGCTCAATGCTCCACCCTAGCTTTTTCTGTAGGCAGCAGTAAAATGAGCCAAGTCGGAGCATGCTCAGTTCTTGGTTCACTAAATCTTAATAAATGCAGCCGTTAAACTTTGTCTCGGGGACTGATCCCTGTGGTGTTGAGCACTAATTACAGACTCTCATTGTAAACTTACTTGTTTGGTGTCAGTGCCCCCCACACCCACTTCCTGACCACAAGGACCAAGTCCGCCTTGTATACCCTGTAAAGCGCTTGGAGCCCTGGAGGCGCTCTCTAAATAATTGTGAGGTTAGTGAATGGCGAGCAGTCACTCAGCACACTAGTGACATGCCTAATCAATCAAAATGGAAAAATAACACGTCCTTTCTCAAGGACGCTTCCCTTCCCAGGGGTTCCCAGCTGCTGTGGAATTGGGAACATTCTTTAAGCTTCTCCCTCATGTTCTTTCTTCACCCATGAACTAATGGGAAGGAAGATGATACCTTTATAACAACTAGGAAAATTATTTGGCCACTTATCATCTGCCTAGAACTTCTCGTGTGTGTTTGTGCGCGTGTGTGTATGGGTGTGTGTGTGCACATGTAGTCACATGTGTATGGGTTCCAGAGTTGACTTTGGGTATCTTCTTAAATCTCTCTCTACATTATTGCTGTTATTGTTATTATTTTGTTTGCTTTTTTGAGGCAGGGTTTCACTCTGGTCCAGACTGACTTGGAACTCACTATGTAGTCTCAGGGTGGGCTTGAACTCACGGCAATCCTCCTACCTCTGCCTCTGAATGCTGGGATTAAAGGCATGAGCCACGATGCCTAGCTTCTACCTTATTTTTTGAGGCGGGGTCGTTCATTGAACCTGGAGCATTCTGATTCAGCTAGACTAGCAATCCAGCAAGCACTACAGATGGCCTGTCTCCTAAGCGCTGGGACTATAGATACACACCAATACACCCAGCATCTTACGTGGGTACTGGGAATCTGAGCTCAGGTTCTCCTGCTTGAATGGGAAGCTCTTTACCCAGTGAGCGTCTCTCCAGCCCTTGATGATTCTCTGTCAAGCTCTTTCTTTGCCACAGTGAGTCAGGCACTTGGGGCTACTCAGAAACCATTCGAGGTGTAGACATTGACACACTTCGGTAAGAAGAACACGGTGTGTGCATACCATGGGAGGTGCCTAGAGAGGACTTCTGATCTCTATCAAATGTCAAGGACACACACAAATAAGCCAGCAGGAGTAGGTGTTCTAGGTGGAGGGAACAGGATTAGGACAAGCCTGAGAACTCCCCTCGGGTTCGGAACCCACGCTGGTATGTTTGCTTAGGGCGTGGACCTGGTTTCAGGGTTACTGTTTGTTCTAGTCATGGGCAGGAGCATGTGAGAACATTTGTTCCAGGTGAGATGAGGCTTCCTCTGCCCCACTGGGAGCTTTCTCACCCAGCATGTCTCCGAGCAATCCCACGCCTGACCAGCTGACACCGGTGAGGCACGAAGACAACATCCAGCTTCCAGCCACTTCCTGCGAGAAGGATCCCTCGAGAGCCCTGTGACATGATTCGTGATTCACTTCGAGGTTCCCATTTCCCAAACATGGAAAAACCCTGAAGACTTGCCAAGACTCAGCAAATAGAGGTGGGAGTAGGAGCATGGCCTGGAAGAGACAAACGGGCTCCCAGGACCTCATGATTGAAAGGGGCTGAGGTGGGCCATGTCACCAGCTTTCCATAGACACTGGTGTCTGAACCCTCCATAGGGAATCGTGGTGGGTCCTATACTTGCCCCTTCAGCTGACTATGAAGGATCAAAACCCTTGTCAACTCGGGCAGATCTTCCTTTAGGGTAAACCACTGCGCATCAGGCCCAGTTCAGCCTGCTCCTCAGCACAGGAGGCTGCCTTGTTTCTTTCAAGGCTGGTCTGCTTTGGTTGATATTGCTTCTTCTTGTGAAGCAATACATGGGCATCATTTGATTCACAGGTGAAAAACAAGAATGCCTGAATTTCTGTAATGGGAATATCAGCCAAGTGGTAGAATGTTTTAAAGACTTCTTCCCTCATCAGCAGCTCAGATTCACTCCTGGTGGACTCAGGTTCTCATTTTTATTTCCTTCCTATCAAGAGAGCAAAGTGACTAGCTCAAGATTTAAACACTTACACAAACCTAATAAGGCCAAGTAGATACTTGGACTTCCACATGATGACCATTTGGTTGGCGTCTCAGGACTGAGGATGCCTTGAGAATTGCTTTAATTGCTTATTTCATGTCTTTTCACCTCCAGCAGTAGAACCACAAATGGCAGGGTGGGGAGGGGAAATTGTGAATAGTTTGGTCACCCCCTGCATTAGCCAGTTGAGAACACACGCCCAGAAACCCTGCTTCATGCTTGAGATCAGACAGCGAGTAAGAAGAGGAGATGGACCAGGACCAGAACTTTCTGAAAGCCAGCTCAGTCCACTTCCTTCTATCTCATTCCACACATTTAGCCATTTTTATTTTGTTGCATTCTTTCCTCTGAGATTTCATGACTTTGTAACCAAAGCACAGTGTTCTTTACAGGACGGTCCTTAAGAAAAGTGTTGCCTAACTTTTATTTGCTTGGACTCGTGAGGACAGCTTGCAGGAAATGCTCTGGAAATGTGTGGGGAAACTCTACAAGGTACCTTCTGTGGTCCTTCTTGGTTTTCAAGGACTGGGACAGTGACGTCATTTATTCTTGACCAAAAGAACAAACCAAACTTGTTCCCAGGCTGCAGAAGCCCAAATCTCCCATTGATCATCATGTGGTAACCTGGGCTTTGCCAGCAAAGGGACAAATCTCTGGATTTCCTGGGCTTAAAAAGAAAAGCAAGGGGGACGTATACACAAAACTAATGACAGCATGAATCAATACCATAGAACCCTTTCTGCTGGATAGCAAAAGATATAACTCTTAATAAGAGCAAGTGGGGGATCACTAATCTTAAAACTATGGGCTCTGAAACTCACAATGCATGATCCACATTCCCCATTGATGAGGGCCCCTTTGAAAGTGGGAGGACGGGGAGGAGGACAATGGAACCAATACTATGAATGTAAAATCAGAATAATATAAATAAAAAAATATATATTTATTTAAAAAAAAAACAAAACTATGGGCTCTGGCTTAGAAATCCCAGCGCCAGAACTGGGGTATACCCCAAAGTGAGCTGTTGGTCAGAAAGACCTAGGAGGTCCCCCAAAACAATACAGGCTATTGCCAAAGCACTTGGCTATCCACCAGAGCTAAATGATAACACCCTATTGCTGAAGACACCACAGGTCCTGGACATAGGATGTGAGAGATCATGCTGGAATTTAGTATATGTGCTGCCAAAGCAAGCACCATGCTGGAATTTAGAAGGAAGCCAGCTCCCTGCTGGCTAGCCCTCATAGTGCTAGAAAGTTCTATGTGAGATGCTGGGGGATAACAGCCACCAACATTGTGAACTAGCAAGCTATGAAATCAACCAGCCAGATAAGATGTACACACCTGTGCAGTAGTGGCACGCAGCCTATGCCATAAGCAATGGCTCTTTGATTGGATAAGAGACCTGCTCAGTGGGTCAGAACTCATACCTGGTACTGAGAACCAAGTCAGAATCCTGTGGATGTGATGGTCATAGACTCCAGAGAGAAGCTCCCACTAGTCTTTAGCCAAGAAGGGTGGCTACGCCCATCAACTTGCCTCTGAATTAACTAAGCTTATCTTCTCTAACCCATGCTGCTCCTAGTCTTGGTTGGAGAATTTTTTTAACAGATGGCAGAGAAAACTAGAGAGAACCAAGAGCTATCAATATGACCATAAAAGACTGCTCACTGTCCACCATGAGAGGAGCCAACTCTAGCACATCGGCCAGGGCCCAGGAGACATCCCAGAGGACACAGCAATTTAAGCATGAGTGCCGCTCTCACTGCTGTCCTGACAACCTGCTCCAGGGAGGTGGTGGTAGACACTGAGGAGACTCAAAACTCATCCAAGCAGAAATCCAGAGGTTGCAGAGCTCAGCACTGAAGTAGACTTATAACACCTCTTCCAAGGCTCAGGTAACTTTGTGGAAGACGGGGTGGAAAGACATTGCTCCTCACCCCCAGAGACTGACTGAGGCTTTCATAACCCCATGAATATCAGTAACCTCACTGAGGAGGGCCCTCAGTGGAATGGGGGCCGGGAAGAGGAGATGTAAGAGGATAACACGAGGGGAATGGAATCAGCATGTGATTTGTGCACACAACAGAGCACATAACTCATTTAAAAAATTACATTTTAAAATTAAAATATTAAAAATGATTGCCAAAGCACATTAAAAAAAGCACTTTTGACTAGCAATAAACAAACATAATGACAAGAAAAACAAAAAGAGGAAAACCATCTCTTCCAACCTCATAAACCTCATATTAGGAAAGCCTGCGTTATCACCTCAGCTACCATTGAGTATAAGGTCAGCTGCCAATGGCTATAACACGAGCTACCATTGCATCGTTCTTGCTTTACTATGCACCACATATTGTGCCTCTGTCGTGTTGTTCAAATGTCAACACATCTAATCCTCAACCCTAAGTGGTATAATTAATATTATTTTAAATTAATAATTGAGGTTAGTGATACCAAAGTCACATGTCACATGGGAGAAAGAAGACAGGAAGAGCAAGCCCAGCTACCTCCACCCTCTCCTGCTTTGCACGACAAGCCACTATGGTGTTGCCTTCTATCAGGGCTCCCCTGGCAGTGCCCAAGTACAGTGGCACCAGTCGCCTCCTAGGTGAACAAGGAGAAAGCCATGAAGGGCACGCACTGGACTGAGCAGAAAGACGAACACTGCCCTGCCCAGGTGATGGCAAAGATGGGTGTCGTCTGGCTCATTTTCTCCAAGACTTGTTAGCAAAAATGGGGGGGGGGTGCCTCTTTCCCATGAGGAAAACAGTGACATTTCCAAAGCTGCTACTCAGCAGCCCAGCATGGATCACGACTATGACCTTGACTGGTAGACTATGGCGAGTGAGCCCTCGGACTGAGAGTGGCAGCAAAGTGGTCCCCTAAGTAAAATAGAGTGAGTTCCTAGTATTTAAAGAGGAGGGCATGTGTGCTATGTAGCAAAACATCACATTGCCACACTTGTTCCCAAGCCCAGCCTAGGAGAGCGGGTGTGAGACGAAGCCAGAACTCAAATGAGAGACCAATCACCCTGAGGCCTTTTTGTAGCTGCCAAGGTTCCTAGAAAGTGAAGGGGGTTTCCCTGGTCTGTTCTAGAACATTTCCTAAGTAAAATGCACTAAAGCACGTGATTTACCGATGTGTGAACCAGAAGATTGGGGAAGGCAGGCCGGATGCCAAAAGGGAACTCGTATACCTCGTCAACAAATAATGACATCACTCAGCATAAAGGAGGAAATGAGGCAAGAATCAACATCATGAAGTAGGTATTTTGGAGTATCTGGGTATTCACAAAATCGTGATGCATCCTTGGTATTGACCTAATTACCTAACCCTCAGGTAATTTCCTTTATTGTGATAAGATTGATGACTGTGACATGTATATGTTTTCCTTCTCACTTTCTAATTAATCTTGAAATCTTGCTCCATCAGGTCAAATCCCTCCCATTCCTCACGGGTGTCTCTTTTTTTAAAAAAATATTTTATTTATTTGAAAGAGAGGGAGAGACAGAAAGAGAGGAAGAGGCAGAGGCCAGAGCCTCCAGCCACTGCAAACAAACTCCAGACACATGCACCACTTTGTGTGTCTGGCTTACATGGGTACTGGGGAATCGAACCTGGGTCCTTAGGCTTTGCAGGCAAGCGCCTTAATCCCTGGGCCATCTCTCCAGCCCAGGGGTGTCTCTTTGAAGAACCTTCCCAGATTTCCTGTAGGGAGAGATTCTTTTCTTCTCAGCTTTTCCGTGCTGTTTGTACCTACCTCCATGTCAACACGTGACATATTGCTCTGGGGTTTTTAACTGTTTAAATTGCTTAACTGTTCTGTCAGGCAAGAGCTGTGTGGGTGTGAGGCACATTCCTCAGCTTCTCCAAGCTCATGGTGGGATATTAACAGTGTCTCCCTTAGGGGTGTTGCAGGAACTAACTGAAATGAGCTGATGTGCACCAAGAACTCAACATAGCATCTGCACTGAGTGAGAGCTTAATGCACACTGGAAGTTAACGTTCTAGTATTCATTAAATAATTTTCACATGGTACTTTAATTTAAAAAGTAAAAAACAAAACAACAACAACAACAAAAAAAAAACAGACTGGAGAGATGGCTTAGCGTTTAAGGAGCTTGCCTGCAAAGCCAAAGGACCTAGGTTCAATTTTCCAGGACCCACGTAAACCAGATGCACAAGGTGGTGCATGCTTCTGGAGCTCATTTATAGCAGCTGGAGGCCCTGGCAAGCCCATCGGAACATGGCCTCTCTCCTGGGTTATTTGTCACAATCCCTGCTATCACCTGGGTCAACTTTATTGGCCTACATGTACATATGGCCCACACATATGTATGTTTGCTATTGTGATACCAGGAAGCTTCCTATCCATTCCCAGACAGAGCCTGAAGAAAACAAAGGTACGTGCTGATATTTTTAAATATAGTTGCATCTTGTCTGTGTTTGTATTGTGAAAACCAGAAGGCAGCAGCAAGGAACACGACGTCCTTGTCTTAATCGGGTAGGCTCCAAGAGACCCTGTCCTCAACCATCATGAGAGTTGCTAACTCTGCTAGCAAGTTATAAGGTAAAGAAAAACAACAGATTTTTTTCTTTGAATACATATTCGAACTACATAGATTACTGCCTCCTTGGGAAATAGGCACATATTGCAGCTGATCGAAGAGCCTCAGGCTGACTTTAGCTCATGTGTTTGAGTTAGTGGGCTTCCTCAGAAGTGAGTGAAAACTAGTAGTGAGACTTGACAAGGTGGGAAGGGAAGGGAAGGCAAGTGGGAATGAGACCTGAGATGAAAGCGCCAGGCTGTGTCTGTAATTTACTTTAGAATACTTCATCCAAGCCTAGTGTGATCTCACGTATATACCAGTTGCATTTCATACAGGTGTAATCACTTGACTTGTATGAAAATTCACACCCACGAATGAGGAGCCCACCTCCAGAAGCACCTCCTACAAGACACATCCATGATAATTGTCTCTGATCACAGCAGCTGATCATAGATGTTAGAAATACCAGTACCATCTCCATCACACCTCCAAGGTTCAGGGATCATTCTGGAAGGAAAGGAAGGGCTTTGTAATACTGTCTTCCAGACATAAAGAAGCAGTGGCACTCATGACCTCACAGTGGCTGATGCTACCTACACGAGACCTGCACAATATGAGGGAAAAGAAAGATGACATCAAAATAGAAGAGAGACTAGTTGGAAAGGAGGGATTAAGTAGAGGGGGGACTTTAGAGAGGGAACAGAAAAGGTGATGGGAGGGGTTATGATCATGGTGCATTGTCTACATGTATGAAAGTTGTCAATAAAAAGTTAAAAAAGAGGAGCTGGAGGAATGGCTTAGCAGTTAAGGCATTTGCCTGTAAAGCCAAAGGACCCAGGTTTGATTCCTCAGGACCCACATTAGCCAGATGCACAAGGGGCTCATGTGTCTGGAGTTTGTTTGCAGTGGCTAAAGGCCCTGGAGCATCCCCTCTCTGTCTCTCTCCCTCTTTCTCTGTCAAATAAATATAAAATATTTTTAAAAGGTTAAAAAAGAGAAATAAAATACCACTTACATTGACAGAATCAAAGCTCTTGAAATTAGCCCAATGGCTACTTGCAAAAGAGGTCTCCTTAGCAAGCTTGTGAGGGTCAGATACATGGCTTGTTTAAAAATTTTAGTATGAGGCTGGAGAGATGGCTTAATGGTCAAGGTGCTTGTCTGCAAAGTCTAAGGACCCAGGTTTGATTCTCCAGGTCCCACGTTAGCCAGATGCACCAGGTGGCCCATGTGCCGGGAGTTTGTTTGCAGTGGCTGGAGGCCATGGCACACCCATTCTCTCTCTCTCTCTCTCTGTCTCAAATAAAAATAAATAAATAAAACATTTTAGACTGGCTCCTGCTCTTGCTTAGAAACAGTATAAAAATCTAGCAACTGCTCTGGATCTTAGCAGTGCAATCCATACCCAGATTTGGATTCAGAGGATTCTCATGGCTTGATTCATATTAGGAGACTATTTTTTTAAATTGTTTGTGCACGCATGTGTACATGTGTATGTGCATGTATGTGTGTGTGTTGGGGCATGCCAGGGCCTGGAACACAGATGCTTTTTGGGTCCCACTTTTCATGAGTCCTTGAACCCCGGTTGGCAGGTTTTGTAAATAAACACTTGTAACCACTGAGCAATCTCTCCACCTCCTATTAGGAGACTCACTGGGCTCTGTCCTGATGGTATATAATCTTTTTACCTGAAAAAGATATGTCAGGCGCTGTAGTCATCCACTTCAATCACGGAAAAACCCAAGGACTACGCGCTGGGTGTACTGACTACCCAGTGCTCCCTAGTAAGTTTATCGAAAACCTAGTGGCTTAAAACAACAATCAATTGCTATTGCCCTTGGATTCTGAGTTAGGATTTTGAGAAGAGCGGTGCTGGCTTGAGGACCTGTCAGGGGCTGCAAGCACATGTTGGCGGGAGGAGCAGCTGTTTGAGGTCTGGAAGGGGGCTGATGAACCCCCATCTTTTTGACATGTCAGCAAGCTGGTGGCTGGTGGAGGTTGGCATCTCTGTAGGTTCTGGGCTTCAACACAACATGGTGGCTGAATTCTACAGGACGGAGAAGGCCAGCAGAGTTCCAGATTCCCTAGGCGAGGAGAACCACTTCCTCTGTGAGGATTCTGTGAGCTTCCTGTAAAAGAAAACAGATTGGGTTAACTTTCAGTTCTGTGGGTGGAAAAGATCTTGATCTTTTCATTTTAATAAGTAGCCTTCTAAATAGTTAAATTTAGGGAGAATTTTTTTAAAAAACTAAATGAACAGAAACGTGAGCACTAATATCCTTTAAAAAACAAATTTATAATTTTCCATGGAACATTTTTCTTTTCAAAGAAAAGCAAATTAGTCATCTTTTCTGGCAGCTTCAAACTATTGGGTTTGGAGTTCCTAAAGTAAAGGAGTCATTTAGCTCGTTGAAGAGTAATCCTATCAAATACCCACTGCCTGGCTTGGAACTGGGGGATCCCTCTGGGGAGGCTCATGGGCTCAAGGGCACCCAGGAGGGAGCGGCTCTCCACACAGCCCTTGTTGGCTAAGAACCGAGGGCGACCAGGAGAGAGCAGTGCTGAGCTTGCCTTAGGCTGATCCACTGAACCCAGTGTCCTGTCTTCCTGCCAAGAGCATGTCCTGGGGTGTGCAGATGCAAGAAGCAAGGCAGAAAGGCCCTCTGTTTGTTTTTCCGCAGGAGTTAACCCTGAACTCTCAAAGGAGTGCTTAATGTCATGTGGAAGCAACATCCTCCAAGAACAACAGCCCGCTATTCTGGAGGCCAGACAGCCATTGACCTGAGCCTCCCCAGCCACAGTTTTCGGAGAAACAAGTCAATCCCTAGGCCCACGTGCTTTCTCAGGCCAGAAGGCTGGGCAAATTTAGGAGGGAGTCCCTGGGATTGTATGGATACTGGTTAGGAAGAATCACCGACACCCCCTAGAATAAGCTAGAAATGTGATGTCAGCTAACTCAGGTTTGTGCTTACAACTGTTCTTTGAAAGGAAGCAGGTCCTTGCTGCAAACTTTGCCAATGTCTTCTCTTGAAGCCCTTTATTTATTTATTTGAGAGAACAAGAGAAGGAAAGAGGCAGAGAGAGAGAGATAGAGAGAGAGAGAGAATGGGCATGCTTTGGGCCTCTAGCCACTGCAAACGAACTCCAAACACATATGCCACCTTGTGCTTCTGGCTAATGTGGGTCCTGGGGAATTGAACCAAGGTCCTTTGGCTTTGCACACAAACACCATAACTGCTAAGCCATCTCTCCAGCCTGCTTTTTTATTTATTATTATTAATATGGTGTCTCTAGGCAAATACTGGGACATGATTGCAACAAAGCTTTGCCCCGAGACTGCATTCACACCCCAAGTCTACGGTCACATTTTCCTCAGCTGAGAAATGAAACCAAAGGATGAATGGAAATGAAGATTTGTTTAGCTTCCATGATCCAAATATTAAGATCTTTAATGTGCTCAATGTACATGCAGCTTAAAAAATTATCTATAATAATATAATATAAAGAACTCCATTCAAGCCGGGCATGGTGGCACATGCCTTTAATCCCAGCACTAGGGAGACAGAAGTAGGAGGATCATTATGAATTCGAGGCCACCCTGAGACTACTGAGTGAATTCTCTGGATCAGCCTGGGCTAGAGCAAGCGAGACCCTACCTCAAAAAAAAAAAAAAAAAAAAAAAAAAAAAAAAAAAAAAGAAAGAAAGAAAAAGAAAAAGAACTCCATTAATTTTGGAGATAGAGTCTTATTAGGCCAGGCTGCCCTGGAACTTGCTGTGTAGTCAGGCTGGCCTTGAACTCATGATCATCCTGCCTCCATCTCCCCAGTGCTGTGATTGATGGCATGGGCACCATGCCCAGCTTCAGTGTTATGCACAGAACTTCATTTTTATTCATAGAAGTCACTTACTCCCACTAATATGAAGAAAATTCTTTAAAGGAAAACCACAGTGTAGACTTAGGATCACCTGTTGTCTTATCTTGCCCATGCGGAGGTCTGGACTCACTGTTGTGGTTTGCTGGGGTCATGGGTTATTTTCCTAGCTCAACAGCAAGGGACAGGCCCTGGGACAGAAACAGGGCTTTGGCAACGCGCTTTCTAGTTTTCAAGATGGAGTGGCTAATCCTGGTTTCCTGACCTGAGAAAGCACTGGGTCCTGCTCACTGCATCTCAGGCTATCTTGTATCTAGCGCTTAACGCTCTGGGTACTGGAACCCGAGGAGCCAGGTTAAAGCTTCGTGATCATTCTTTGTTGCACTCATTGTGCAACCTTAAGCAAGCTGTATAACATTCCTGCTTCTCATCTTTCTCATCTGGAAACTGGGCGAGACAACATCTACTTCTCAGGGAGGCAGTGACATTAGCACAAAATAATGTGCATATGCCTTGGGTGTGCCAGCCATATAGACAGTGCACATAAATGTTATTATTTCTTTTAAAATTTTGTTTATTTCTGTGTGTGTGTGTGCGTGCGGTGCGTATGTGTGTGTTTCCCAGTGCCTCTTGCCACTGCAAACAAATACCAGACATTTGCACCACTTTTTTCTTTTCTTTTCTTTTTTTTTTTTTTTTTTTTTTTTTTTTTGGTTTTGCAAGGTAGGGTCTCACTCTGGTCCAGGCTGACCTGGAATTAACTGTGTAGTCTCAGGGTGGCCTCGGACTCTCAGCGATCCTCCTACCTCTGCCTCCCGAGTGCTGGGATTAAAGGCGTGCGCCACCACGCCCGGCTGCACCACTTTTTTCTATCTGGGCTTATGTGGATGGCTTGGGAATGAGACCCAGGCTGGCAGACCTTTCAAGCAAACACGTAACTTCTGAGCCATCTTCTCAGTGTGAATGTTAGCTATTATTATTGTTGTTGTTATTGTTTTTGAGATAGAATGATGCCTTATCTCCTCAATGGGGGATCCTTTAGGAAAAGCAGCAGTGAATGTACCTGATGTTGGCCCAGATCGGTTAAGAAATCACATAGTAGTTTTAGAAGTGGGAATTTAGGCAACTGTATTATTCATTTTGGAAACTTGTCAAAATAAGATCTTAGGGGTCAAGGCAGTTCACGTCACAAGTGCTTGCTTAGTTTGCACAAAACCCTGGGCTCAATCCCCAGTATTGGCATAAACTTGGTGTGGAGATGCAAGCCTCTACTTCTAGCACTCAGGAGGTGGTAGAGGCAGTAAAATTAGAAGATTAAGGTCATGTTCAGCTATATAATGAGTTCTAGAGCAGCCTGGGAAACTTAAGACCCTATTTAAAAAATATTTTTTAAGCCAGGTATGGTGGCGCACACCTTTAATCCCAGCACTCGGGAGGCAGAGGTAGGAGGATCACCATGAGTTCGAGGCCACCCTGAGACTACATAGTGAATTCCAGGTCAGCCGGAGCTGGAGTGAGACCTTACCTTGAAAAAAAAAATATTTTTTTACTCTAAAAAATTTGGCTTCTTGAAGCAGCAAGTTTTGATTGTCTGGACAATTCTGGCAAACGGAATTCTTTAATGAGGGAGGCATTGCCCTGCGCACATGCACAAGGCTGTGCAGGTCATATAGGCACTGAGACACCAGGCACCAGGGGACTCGGTGGGTCATCAGCTCCCATTAGGCAAGTATTAGACTTCAGACAGATGCATGCTGTGTGCTGTAGACAACCTCCCTGGCTCCTGCACTAGGGTTCCAGCACATGTGTTTTCCATCAGACTAATAGCCTGCTTTTGAATCCCTCTTCCTGTCGTTCAGCCTGCAAATTTTTGCTGAGTCACTAGACCTCATGCGCTTTTGAAATAGTAATCATATGACCACTTATGCTCACAGCTTGGATGTAGGCAAGATCACCCCCGCTCCCAACAGCTCATTTCAAGCAATCATTAAAGATTAAGACACAAAGCATGCCCTGCATTGAGAGACTGGAGCTCGTGTGAGGCTGTAAGGCCTGGCTTTCCTCACAGAGAATGTGCTTTCTACTGAGGAGGACAGCCCCACGTGAAAGGCTTATCCTGAGGACCTTGAAAAGTTCTATAAACTATAACACGCACGTATGCCATGGGACCAGGGAGTATGGCAGTAAGCTGGTCTGACTGAGAGAACCATACAGGATGGCCTAGCCAGCTAGGCCTGGAAACAAAAGAGGAGGGAGGATGTGACAAGCTGAGAAAGGAAAGGGAAATTTGGACACAGAGCAGGAGGGAAGAAGATGTGCAAGTTAGTTCCCAGTGTTAAGTCTGGTAAGCAGCAAGGTTGATAGGGCTACGGGAAGGGACACCAAAATAGGGACTGTTACAGTTCCACTCTGAAATGCCCGCACAGACTCGTCCTTAGCTTGTGGCACGATTTTGAAAGCCGTGGAGCCTTTAGCAGGTGGGGCCTAGTGGGTGGAAGTAGATCATTAGGGAAGGGTCCTTGAAGGTCCCACTTCCCGGTGGTTCTGGTCTAGCCTTCTCTGCCTCTTGGTCTACAACATGAGCAGCCGCCTCATGCCCCCACCACAAGATGGAGCTTCCCCATCCTGATGGACTGAAACGTCTCTGAAACCATGAAGCAAAATAAATTTTAGTTGTTTCTGTCAGCTATTTGCTCACAGCAATGCAAAGCCCTTTGCTGGGACAAGCGACGCTATTGTGTAGTCCCATGCCCCAAATTGGTAAGGCACATTACCTCCAAGAATTTCTTTCCTCTCTTGGGAGCAATGTATGGAATGTGCCCCTTATTCCTTTATTTTATCAGAAAAGGAAAAACAACCACCAGGTACAAAATAATGCCAGGATGCCTCAAAAGAAAAATGTGGCCACTGATCTGAGTCTTGCAATGGAGACCGCCTTAGACCACAAGGAAGAAACATCTTAGAAAATACCATCCTTGTCACTTAACAGAAAATGCCAGACCTCACACCATTCCAGCAGCCTGGTAAAATGTTTTTGTTTTTCTTTTTTCTTTTTTCCTTTTTCCCCCTTTTCCCTCTGTCAGCAGGCTGTCTGAATCTCTACCCTCAGGACTGTCTCCTTCCCCCAACCCTCTTTTCCTTCCAATTCAACTTGTCGGAGAATTCACGCTCTGATCTCGGCTTTCATTTCTGTAATGACTATCAGGAAGTTCTCTTTCATGCAATACCGGAAGCACCAAGGTAATTTAGAGGAAGGCAAGTGGGCCAGCAGCTCACAGAGGATATGGAATGAATGCGTGCCACAGAACTGAAGTTTATTGCACATATGGGGAGGAAGGCTTTCTGCCCATGGCTAGTCCTTAGGCAAATGCTCTTATGAAAGAGAAGTCTGTCAGCAGAGGTGTATGGGATGAGGAAGACACAGGAGGACAGAGGGGTTAGTGACAAAACACCCGTGAGCGGTGATGCAGGTGGAGAGTGAAAAGGAAGAGACTAAGGAAGCATTTGGGAGCTGGAAAAGGAAGATTTATCTATACCCGCTTAAAAATATTTTGTTTATTTGCAAGCAGAGAAAAGGAGAGAGAAAGAGAGAAAGAGAATGGGCACACTAGGGCCTCCTGCTCTGCAAAGGAACTCCAGACACATGTGCCACTTTGTGCATCTGGCTTTATGTGGATATTGGGGAACTGACCCAGGGCTGTCAGGCTTTGCAACCATTGAACCATCTCTGTGTTTTTAAAAAGATTTATTTATTTATTTATTTATTTATTTATTTATTTATTTATTTATGAAGGAGAGGGAGAGAGAGAGGGAGGGGGGAGTGAGTGAGAGAGAGAATGGGTGTGCCAGGGCCTTTAACCACTGCAAACGAACTGCAGACACATGCACCACCATGTGCATCTGGCTTATGTGGGACCTGGAGAATCAAACCTGGGTCCTTAGGCTGTGCAGGCAAGGACCTTAACTGCTAAGCCATCTCTCCAGCCCCCTATACCCACTTTTTTTTTTTTTTTTTTTTTTTTTTTTTTTTTTTTGGTTTTTTGAGGTAGGGTCTCACTCTGGCCCAGGCTGACCTGGAATTCACTATGTAGTCTCAGGGTGGCCTTGAACTCACAGTGATCCTCCTACCTCTGCCTCCCAAGTGCTGGGATTAAAGGCGTGCGCCACCACGCCCGGCTCCCTATACCCACTTTTTTTTTTTTTTTTTAAATATTTTATTATTTATTTCAGAGAGTGAGATACAGAAATAGGCAAGTAGAGAGAGAGAGAGAGAGAGAGAGAGAGAGAATGAGTGCACCAGGGCCTCCAGCCACTGCAAACGAACTCCAGATGCATGCACCCCCTTGTGC
This sequence comes from Orientallactaga sibirica, assembly GCA_036365145.1. Classification (NCBI taxonomy): domain Eukaryota; kingdom Metazoa; phylum Chordata; class Mammalia; order Rodentia; family Dipodidae; genus Orientallactaga; species Orientallactaga sibirica. The sequence continues at coordinate 7,693,271 of JAEOAD010000027.1, forward strand.
ATCTGGCTTACGTGGGTCCTGGAGAATCGAGCCTCGAACCGGGGTCCTTAGGCTTCATAGGCAAGCGTTTAACCGCTAAGCCATCTCTCCAGCCCAACCCACTTTTAATATAGGAATTAAACAGCATGGGACTAGCAGGGAATAGGAGAGCAAACGGGATTGGAATATAGATAGATAGATGCTCAAGATGGAGGAAATGGGTCATTTAGCATAAAAGAAGGAGACAGTCAAATAGCACCAGATATCTATAAATGTGAAAGAGAGCATTTTCTGATCTCCCAAGGGAAAGGCTAAAGACCCCCAAATTTAAATGTGAGATATAAGAAATAGGGTCCCAGTGCGGAGACTCTGGGAACATTTTACCTTTAGGATGGGGTGGATTTTACAGCCACGATTAGTGCTTTGTGTCACAGCCTTAAGATGGGAATAGCTGCCCCTTCCTTCTAAGCCCTTGCTGGTAAACTAACTCAGCCGTCATGAACCAGTGGCTTCCTCTTTGACCAGGAAACACATCATCATTGTTACTTTAAGGAAAAGCAGAAGCAGTTGCTGTCATTTGCTTTTGGAAATGTCTGCATTGAATTCCTTTGTGAATTTAAAAGAATGATACTGAAAAAAAAAAAAATCCCAGTATAAGTGAGCTTGGGGTTGTGCAACTATCAAAATCAAATCTCTTAGAATGGCTCTCAAAGACACACCCAAACGTGTGCCTCATTAATATGCTAGGCATTTCTTAATCCAGTCCAACTGACAATCAAAATTAACCATCCCGGGCTGGAGAGATGGCTTAGCGGTTAAGGCGCCTGCCTCCTAAGCCTAAGAACCCGGTTCCAATCTCCAGGTCCCACGTTTAGCCAGATGCAAAGTGACGCAAGGGCGCAATGCTGCACTTGCCCACAAGGGGGCACACGTATCTGGATTTTGTTCACAGCAGCTGAGAGACTGCTGTGCCCATTCTCTATCTGTCTCCCTCTCCCTCTCCCTCTCTCTCTGTCTCTCTCCAAAAATAAAAAAAATGAAAAAAAATTTGTTCTGAAGAGATCCCTGTCACCTGCGTTCACCCTGGTGGACTCAGATGTTCAAACACCTGCCACTTGGAACCTATCCCATCAGGCTGCGGGGGACCATTTCCTCAAGCAGTTGAAATAACAAAGGCAGTCAGACGCAGGGTCATTAAGGCCTCCCCTCCAGTCAGAACTGTTGACAAAGTGGGCTTCCTTGAAGGGTAAGAGTTTCCTGTCATGGGCTATTCAAGCTTTGGCCGAAAGCCCAATTGGCTGGAACGTGGCTGAGGAAATTCAGACACCAAGTAGGAGGAGTAAGGATGGACAAGCCTACAGTTCCAGGCTGAAAGCATGTGATTTGATGAACTCCATTCCCCTCCACTCCCAAGATGGCATTTCCTGTCTGCAGCTGGAAGGCAAGCTGGTCCCATGTCAGCACCTGTGGTCCCTCAATCTTCGCCAGAGTTACAACACAGGGACTGGGCAGTCCGGCTGCTACCCAGGTGGGCAGGATGGCCTGAGGCCTGCTCTAAGACCTGAAGTCCTTGGGATCAACTGTCCCCTTCCTCATGTCCTGGACACAACTGTCCCTCCTCAAGGCCCATCCTCTCTCTCAGGCCAGGTTGAGACCAGACAGCAGGACAGACAGTTTTGTCAGTGTTGCCTCATCTTTCTGAGTTTGCATTTCCTTTAAAAGACCTGTCAGATGTTGCCCCCACCCCATTTTCATTAACGTGAAAGTCAGATGACGTTGGGTGAAGCGAGGAGAAACTCCCTCACCCAGTGCGGGTGGGGGGGGGTAGTGTGTGCAGGCTCAAGGAAATACTCTCGTGCCAGGCTGTGACAATGAGGACCATGTGGACCAGCAGGTTCTGATTTCAGTTCACCATGTTGAATGAACTTCATGTCAAACACCTCACGGTGGGGAAGGTAAGGCAGAGCAGTTCAGTTCAAGTTCAGTAATGTGTGTTAGCTGCTGTTCACATCACTTGGGACCAGGAAACGGAAAGCAACCCAAACCAGATGTTGGGTGTAACGTCAAAGGTCTGCCCCTGGGAACCTACTTTCCCCAGCTAGGCCAGCTGGTCACATTGCGCCCGGAGTCAGAAAGGAGATGGTAAATGGGACATGAAGCCAGGCTATCTCAAGGCCCAGCCCCAGTGATCCACTTCCTCCAGTAAAGCTCTCTTTTAAAGGTTCCACAGGTTCCCAAAATTGTGCCACCAACTGAAACAAGTATTTAAACATGCCCTTGTGGGGGACATATCAGAGCCAAATCATAACACTAATTAAAATCACATGGTAACAATAAAAAGGAAAAGCTGGCTGTGGTGGCGCACTCCTTCAATCCCAGCACTTGGAAGGCAGAGATAGGAGGATCTTGGTGAGTTCAAGGTCAGCCTGAGGCTATGTAGTGGATTCCAGGTCAGCCTGGGCTAAAGGAAGACCCTACCTTGAAAAACAAACAAACAAACAAACAAAAACAGAAAAAGTAAAATAAAATAAAAAGGAGGGCTGGGGGCTGGAGAGGAGGCTTAGCGGTTAAGGTGCTTGCCTATGAAACCAAAGAACCCTGGCTTGTTTCCCCAGTACCCACGTAAGCCACATTCACAAGTGGGCACATGTGTCTAGAGTTCATTTGCAGTGGCTAGAGGCCCTGGAGCACCCATTCTCTCTCTGTCTGTCTCTCTTCTCTCAATCTCTCTCTTTGCCTTCAAATAAATACTTTTTTTAAAAACAAGGAGGGCAAGAGATAGTGGTTAAGGCACTTGCCTGTGAAACCTAAGGACCCAAGTTTGATTCCCCAGAATCCACATAAGCAAGATGCACAAGGTGCTGTATGCATTTGGAGTTCATTTGCAGTGGCTGGAGGCCCTGGTGTAGCCATTCTCTCTGTGTCTCTCTTTAAAATACATAAATAATAAATAAATAAATAAATAAATAGGACAGGGTAACATGGGATACATTTCTCATTAATTCTTAGTGCTCATGTGAACAGGAATTACATTATCACATGCTCTGGCAGAGAATTTAGATTCAAGAATGGAGACGGAATGTGGCCAAGGCAGATTTCCATGAAGCGAAACGAAGCGCCTGCAGGTGGTAATGAAGACAAACGTGCTGCCAATGCTGGTTCTGCTGCTGCCTGATCCCATGCGAGGGTATGTCTGGGTTGAGAATCTGAACTACTGTCTAGCATTCTAGGAGAAATGTGGCAATATGACTGCTAGTGAAGGGCAACTTCCTGCAGGGAAAATGCTGGAAGATCTACCATGTTCCAGCCGAGAAAGCCTGGGCCAGCCTCAGTTTTCTCATGTGCCAAAAGCCTTCTGCCCCTGTGGATCAACCACTACCCATATGGCAGAGTCTTCCAAACCTACATTGCCACATCAGGCCTCTCCTCTGAATTCCTGAGCCAAGGACGAAACTTCCTGAACATTTCAATTTGGAATTTGCAGGCCCCTAGAATGCAGCATGTCCACTGGCTCATCCGTTCATCCTTTTTCCCATTCAGCAATATGCATTAGCTCCTTTCTCAGTGCTGTGTCCAAATACCTGACCAGAAGCAACTTGAGGAAGGGAAAGGGCTTATTTCAGATTATTGCTCAAGGGGCTACATACCACCACAGCGAGGAAGGCACAGCAGCAAGAGGTCAGCCAGCTACATTGCAGCCAGAGTCAGGAAGCAGAGGACAAATAGGAAATGGGGGCAGGCTATACAACCTCAAGGTCCACCTGCTGTCACCCACTTCCTCCAGCGAGGCTCTACCTTTTCAAGAATCCACAACCTTCCCAAGCAGCAGCAGCAGCTGAGGACCAAGTGTTCAAACACATGAGCCTATGGGAGAGATTTTACGTTCAATTCATGCTTGGGCACAAACAGAGACCTGGGTGTTTGTTCTAGCTTCCCCTCTACCTCCCACACTCATTGAGTTATGAGTTCTGTATAAATCCCTTAAACATCTCTTGAATCCACCCCTGATCTTCAGACCCACTGCCACTGCCTCAAGTTGAAATTTCATCTTCTCTCCTCTTGGGTACTTTAGTATCCTCCTGTCTCACCCCCTCAAGCAGGGTTCCCTCTGCCCATTTACTCTTTCCAAACAACAAGTCTTATCCATGCACCTCTTTAACTTAAAACCCTCAGTGATTAACTGTTTACTTGCCTTAGAGTCACAATGAGAAGTCTGTAATCTATCCCTTAATGTATCCCAAAATATCCTCACCTGTGATCTGGCCCCAAGGTCTCACTTCACACCTTTCCAGTTCTCCTCCTCCCTATACTTTCCTCTACACCTCAGACCATACCCAGCTACTCAGAATGCCACAAATGGACTGCTCTTTCTCTTATAACATTACACACACACACACATATATATGTATGTATGTGTATGTGTATATAACTTTGCTCTCATAACTTGAATATCCTGCTCCCTGGTATGACATTCCCTTCTTTTCCTGCCTAGTTTTTTTTTTTTTTTTTTTTTTTTTTTTTTTTTTTGAGATAGGGTCTTGCTCTAGCCCAGGCTGACCTGGAATAATTCACTATGCAGTCTCAGGTTGGCCTCAAACTCACAATGTTCCTCCTATCTTGCCCTCCCAAGTGCTAGCTGGGGTTATAGGTGTGAGCCACCATGCCTGGCTTCCTGCCTAGTTCTGTCTCTCCTGTGAAGACCCATTGTCTTCCTCAACACATGCCCCTTATCTTCCAGAGCAAGAAAGAGCCACCTTGTGAGTCTCCTACCACAGCATCTGACGTGCCAAGTGATAATATGTGCACACACACACACACACACACACACACACACACACACAGTCTGTGGTCCAGAACGGTCCCCATGTTCCTCTAGAGTGGGCAGCTTGTCCTTGCCATTTCTGTTCCTGGCATGGGACTTCTACCTGATTACTTCTTGTTGAATGGATTAATGACTAAGTTCCTGTCACCTCACCTGGTACTTGTGTGAAAATACTTTGCAAATTATAAACATGTTAAGGGTGTTTTGGAAGTCAAATTATTTAGAGGAGAAATGAGCATGCTGGGACTCCTGGAAAATTTACAAAAGTGATGTTGAGCTGTGACATACTAGGGAATCAGGAGAGGACAGAGACAGGTCTGAACACCACATGGGACTTGAGATGACACCTTAAGGGGAATGAGTATGTTGAGAAGTCATTCAAGGTCCCAGGGAGGACCTGCCCTGAGTGGTTCTGGTTTGTTCACATGGCACAATTAGTCACCCAAACATTCAAGCTGTGAGCAACGCATCCATAGCTCAAAGCCAGAGATTCTTAGTCTGATATGACTTGATATTAGGTGGAAGCAGCACATGTCTGGAGGAATAAACTCATAGTCTTCATTAAAGATAAAGACTGGATTTTGATGGCATTTGGCCAGGGGCCCTGTAAGGTATCCATGTTCTCCTTGCTAAGGATGGAGGGAGAAAGAAAGGGAGGGAGGGAAGAAAGAAGAGAGAGACTGGACTGAGATAACCTTAATTACCTTAATCTAGTTGAATTTTAAGCAACAGGAATTTATTTCTCACAGTTCTAGCAGCTGAGAAGCCCAAAATCAAGGTCTTTGGTTTCTGGCGAGGGTTCACTCCACAGATCGAGCCTTCTTGCCATGCCTCAAATGGTGGGATGACAAGCCAGTCCTCCAGGGCTTCCCTCATGAGAGTGCTCACCGGTTCATGAGAGCTTCACGTGGTCACTGGGGTGGTCTGAATGGGGATGTGTGTCCCCCACAGACTAAACTCAGGTGTTTTGTTAAGCTTATCACTTGGGTCTCCAGCTGCCCTGCTGGAGGAGGTGTCACTGGGGGTGGATCTTGGGGTCCAGTCCAAAGTTGTGTTGGGGGAGGGTCTGATTCCAGCCCAAAGGTGGAAGAATAGTCTGAGCTCTGGAGTCCCGTTCCATTCACTGCCCATTCGCACTGGCTGCTTTTTGGTGTTTTCTGGCTGGTGGTGGCTTCTTGCTCTGTTTGCATTTATGGATCGGGCCAGCTTCTTCCACCATTAATGAAATTCCCCCGGATCTGCAAGCTTGAAATAAACCCTGTTCTCCCATACACTCTGTCTGGGTTGGGTATTCATCCCAGCAAGTGGAGCTGAATGTGACAGCGACTTAATCACCTCTCAAGGCCCTACCCCTGACACCAGACCAAACATTGAGACCACAGCACATAGTGACCATTATGGTTAGCATTGGTTAGTAACTTGACAGGGGATATAATCACCTGGGAGGCAACCCTCAGGGCATATCGGTGAGGAAGTTTCTAGCCTGGGTTAGTGGAGGTGGGAAGAACCACACTGAATAAAAGGAGAAAATGAGCTGAATGCCAGTTGTGGTGGTTTGAATGAGATGTCCCCCGTAAACTCATGTGTTTTGAATGCTTGAGCCAAAGCTGGCAGCAGTTTGGGAGGTGGATCATAGCTGGAGGAGGTGTGCTATTGGGGGTGAGCTATCGAAGTGTTATAGGCAGCTCTTCTTTGCCAGAACTTGGCTCTCTCTCCTGCTGCGGTTTTCCACGTGCAGCGGCAGAGGTGAGGTCCACCCTCTGCTCATGCCATCGTTTCCCCCTGACATCATGGAGCTTCCCCTTGAGACAGTAAGCCAAAATAAATAACTTTGTTCCCATCAGCTGATTATGGTCAGGTGCTTTGTCCCAGCAAGGAGAAGGTGACCCCATCACCAGCATCCATTTCTCTCTACGTCCTGACTTCAGATGCCACGTGAGCAGTTGCCTCCACTCATGATGGACTGTATCCTGAAACTGTGAGACAAAAATAACCCCATCCTTCCTTAAGTTGGTTTTTGTCAGGTGTTTTGTCGCAGCAAGGAAAGTAACGAATACAGTAACAAGACATGGAAGTGGAGGGATGAACCAGGCCTCGGTGTGGGCTGAGGTGGGGTTGGGATGAAGAACTGTCATGGATATATGGAGGTGTGTTGAGTGATGTCCCCGCCTCCTCAAGGGACAGTGTAGAAACTAATAACTACAAGTTGTTAACAATGTCATCTGCCTTGAGAAACAATAAGAAGGTTGCGGACAAAACGTAAGGAATTCCTGCAGCATGTACTCTCTCATCTGTGGTTCCTGACTGGGATCTACTGGAAATGAGTGTGTATGCTAGCCAGCACCAGGAATATGGCTGGGAAACTAGAACGAGACCAGGAGAGAAAAGAAATGAGAGAGGAGGCGTTACCTGACAGGTTAGGGAGGGATAGGATATTGAGGGTGGATGGGGTGTGGGGGGTGGGGTTATTTGGGCCTGTCACTGTGACTATTAGCCAGATGAAATGGTGTCAGTCACAAGGCTCATCCTAAGGGTGCCTGTTGGGCATTGCTAGAAAGGGCTGGACCTGTGAGGAGGCTGGCCTGAACTATTGGACATGGCCAGGGACCCTGGGCTGTGGGGTTGCAGCTGGTCCTATCGTCAGGGAGTCCCTGGCTGCGGTGACGGCCTTCCCTTCATTGTAGGTTGTAGTGAGCTGTCATCGCCCAGAGTGGGCAGAACTGGCGAGGCTCTTCCCCCTGGGCCCCAAAAGGCTCTGACCGTTCTATAAGTCAGACTTTGCGCCCCCACAGTTCCTGACCTTGTGGCTAGCTGCCCAAGAGACCCTCATGTGGCTGAAGTCACGTAGCCTTCTCACCCCCCAGTTTTGAAGTCACAGCCTTCTGTGAATCTCCTCTTCCACCCATGCCAGTCCCCTTCCCTTATCCATAGCTTTGAAGTTACTAGTCCTTCCGCCACCTAGATAACAGCCCACCAACTATGCATCCGATTGCCATATAGTTTTTATATGCCATCCCAACCTTCCCCAAGTGTTTATAAACCCACTCCCCTTTTGAATAAATGAGTGCTGTTCATCAGACGGTCTCCCGGGTATTCATTGCCCCACTCACCCACTGCTCCAGGATCCTGCTTCTTCCCTCCCAACTCCTCCCTCCCTCGCCCGGGACATCATCAGTGGTGGCCAATAACCCCCGGAAATGGTAAAGATCCACAGGTGCCAGCCTGGAATGTACAAGAGTTTTTGTTCTTTTATGGGGCAAGTGTGTAAGCAGAGAAACGTGTGGGAGGTAACCCAGACAAGATGAAAACCTGACTTAAGAAAAGAACACCAGGGTGTGGTGCATCCTTGCATCAGCCCTTTCTTGTTTTATTTTCCTTCTTTTGTTTGTTTTCTGAGACAGGCTCTCATGTATTTCAGGGTGGCCTTGAACTTGCTACATAGCTAGGAATGACCTTGAATTCCTGATCCTCCTTCCTCCACCTCTTGATGGTCAGGATTACAGGTGAGTGTCACCACTTCTGGTTTTATGCTGTGCTGAGGCATCGAACCTAGGGCTTCATGCATGTTGGGAAAACATTCTACCAAGCAAGCTACATCCCAGCCTTTGGCCCTTAATTTCTTAACAACATAATAGAAGAAAGTTGTAGAACATCATGTGTTTAAGTTGATAGATCAATGTTATTATTCTCTTGGGCAGAAATTATGCCACTGGCTTCTGTGGGTCTACAACCTATAGAAAGAGATCATGAGACTTCTCAGATTAAATTGTGTGAACTAATTATACACACACACACACACACACACACACACACACACACACACACCAGAAGAGTGAGTAACTTAGCAGAGCAATTAATGCCTCCGTGGTACCAAGAGAATATGTTTTTCCATCTAGAATTATCAATCCAACTAAACTCTCTGCCAAAAACCAGGACAAACAAAGTATCTTTCAGAGCTTTACCATTTAATTCTTTACAAAATAATATCGATGCAATTTTAATTGTACAAAGTGATTATTGATTTTTAAGAATCAATCTACAGATGTTTATCACATGTTTTATCCACCTACTTTGAAAATTTACTTGCATATGCACCCCAGTAATATGAAAGAAAAATCAAAGAAAATGGGAATCATGAGATCCAAGAAACATCAGAAATAATGTAAGGGCTTAATTTAAATAAAAAAGCATGAAGTAGCCGGGTGTGGTGGCGCATGCCTTTAATCCCAGCACTTGGGAGGCAGAGGTAGGAGGATCGCCGAGAGTTCAAGGCCATCCTGAGACTACATAGTTAATTCCAGGTCAGCCTGGGCCAGAGTGAAAACCTACCTCGAAAAAAAAAAAGCATGATGGTAACTGTGGTATGTGTCAAGAAGACAATGGTGAGCCAGGCATGGTGGCGCACAACTTTAATCCCAGCACTCGGGAGGCAGAGGTAGGAGGATCACCATGAGTTTGAGGTACCCTGAGACTACATAGTGAATTCCAGGTCAACCTGAGCTAAAGTGAGACCCCCACCTCGGAAAAAAAAAAAAAGACAATGGTGCAAAATTAAAGAATGATATGCTTAAGAAATTGAATAATCTTTACAGTATGGTAAACATAATACATGTTTCTATAACCAACTAATTGAACTAATTGAAAGATGAAATCAGCCCCAGAAAAAAAAAATCAGGATAAATCCTAATCCACACAGAAACAACCTAAATTAAAACATATTTCACCGGGCATGGTGGTGCACACTTTTAATCCCTGCACTTGGGAGGCCAATGTAGGAGGGATCATTGTGAGTCAGTATGAGCTAGAGTGAGACCCTACCACGGAAAACCAATACAAACCAAAACAAAACAAACCACACTGTCAAGGAACTGATTAGAGTAAGAAAATAGAATACATTTAATTTTTACTTTTGAGCAATTTCTTTTGGGAGGCCTGGGGTTATTTCTTTTTCACGCAGTCCTTCAGTAAATAATTTATATATTTACAAGATTACAAAAACCACCTATTGGGTTTTAGTATTTAAAGTGAACCTTCAGAAAAAGCACAGGAAACAGCTGTGGCTTCAGAATAGCCTATAATTATCAAGAACCCAATCCATATAAAAACAGATGGTAATGGGCTAAAAGTAGGAGATGAGGGCAGAGAGGGAGGAGGGCAAGAGTGTACAATGACGCAGGGCGTGGTAGCACATGCCGTAATACCAGCTACTTGGGAGGCTGAGATAGAATTATAAAGTTTTTCTTTTTAGTTTCTTTAAAATTTATTTATTTATTTGATAAAGGGACACACACACACACATATGGGGGGGGGGAGAGAGAGAGAGAGAATGGGTGCGCCAGGGCCTCCAGCCACTGCAAATGAACTCGACACATGTGCCACCTTGTGCATCTGGCTTTGCAGGCAAGTGCATTAACCACTAAGCTATCTCTCCATTGCATAAAGTTTTATTTATTTGTTGACTTATCTGAGAGAGGGAAAAAGGCTGAGAGAAAGAGAGAGAGAGAGAGAGAGAGAGAGAGAGAGAGAGAGAGAAAACGGGCACACCAGGGCTTCTAGCCACTACAAACAAACTCCAGATGCATGCGTCACCATGTGCATCTGGCTTAGGTGGGTCCTGGGGAATCAAACCAAGGTCCTTTGGCTTTGCAGGCAAGTGCCTTAACCGTTAAACCATCTCTCCAGCCCCAAGTTTTTTTTTAAACTGACAATCTTTATATATTTATGTAATGTACTTTGATCATAATAATCATCTTCCGTTAGCTTCTCAGGAGGATTATAAGCTTGAGGTATCCTGGACAAGCTAAGGAGACTCTGTCTCAAAATTAAAATAAAATAAAAATAAGAACAAACAGGGCTTCAATGGTAGAGCACTTGCCTAGCACACATACGGCCTTTTGAATCAACCCCCAGTAACATGCATATGCACACATCTACACGTGAGCAAACAATGGCTTTGAGGGCTACATTCTGAAAGAATGAAGGTGTGAAAGGATAAAGACAGTGAGATGCTATCACAGAAATCGATAAATGCCGTCCAAGCGCACAGATGAAAGAGTCATGGCGTATTATTTAGTATTATGCTGCAACTATTGAAAGAATGAAGTCAGAACTGGTCAAGGTTGGTTGTAACAGGGACTGAGATGAAATGAAGGGTCACAGAAGGTTTCCATCCTACTCTGCACTTCCTCAGTGTAATTTTCATCACACGTAGGTATCATTTTCAAATACAATGGAATTAACAATATCACTGATGAACAAGACAGACTTTCTCACACTCACTTTGCAACAGTGACAATTGAATTGGTCCAAACTTTCAAGGGGCGTTTCTGTCATATTAAAAGAGAACCACGCTTACCCTTTAATAACAATATCATTTAAATTTGCAGTCCACATGGGTGATGTTGACCAGCAGCTAGGATCCCAGCCAGGGAGACCTAAGCACACTCAAGGCACTCACGCCTTCATCACACGTGTGCTCATGCAAGCTCACATCCTGCCACACGACCCTCACGACCACTCTTCAGGATGCTCGCCTCAGCCACCCAGGTGCTCAGCATCCTCGGCTTCAGCTCCTCGTAGCCTTGATCATGCTCCTCACATGGAAATCTGCCTCTAGCGGTTTCTCCATCCCCACATGACTCATTTTGGTTTACTTTTGAGGGAGCAACTAAATTAGGGGCTGGAATTTTCCCCTCTTGCCAGTCTGAGGCAAACCACAGTGTTCTGAAGTCCCTGGGCTCAGGCCAGACCCTTGGAGACATGCCCCTGCCTCTGTCTTCTTGTGGTTACTCAGAAAGAGGCCTGTTGGAATCGAGCGGCCACCATGGCCTGAGTGCTCACTCGGCCCTCCCCCTCCATCATCGCTGAAGTGATGGGAAGGGAACTTGGCCTTGGACAGCTCTAGCAGTGGCTGTCCAACTTGACTGGAGTAGGGAAGCCAGGTTCTTCCCATGATTTTGTGATGAAACTCCTGGGAAATAGCTAAGGCTAAACTGCATTCTTAGAGCCTAACAGTTTATACACAATTACTCATCACAGCCCTGTAATCTCCATTTTATGTGAGAAAACTGATATTCAGCCATAATTCCTGAATTCCTGTTTGTTCAGCTAGAAAGCGGTACATGTAGGAATTCAGGTCCTGATTTGATAATTCCTAATCTTGCTTTTTTTTTGTACCTGTCGATGAGATCTCTGTCTCTCTCTGTCCCCTCTCTCTCTCTCTTTTTTTTTTTGTTTGTTTTTAGGGCTTATTTTTTTTAGTGCGGTAGTTGTAGGGATTAGGTAAAAAGCTCTGTATTTTGTTTCAAAGTTTCAGGCCTTCACAAATTTTTATTTGGGTTACTGGACCCTGTCTCCCTCCATTGGGCTCTGGCCCGAACCCCAAAGTTGGCACTTAACCATTGTGTGCCCTGGGTCAAGTCCATGTAACATCTCAGTATTTTCATTTCCCCATCTGTATTAAGGAGGTAGCAGTACTTATCTCCACGGATCCCTCACCAGGACCCTGTGAGCTTTAAATGAGATCACATGCATCAAAATGGTGGCGTATGGAGTTCTACTGTGAAACATGTTGGAGACATAAAACATCCCACCACAATTCACTTCTCAGAGGAATTCCAATCAACTACTCCCCTGAATTTTCAGAATATTAACTTAAAAAGCATTGACAACCTGAAGTTTCAGCTCCTCAGGATGCTGAGGCAGGGGGATCATGACTTTGAGTGAAGTTGGGGAAACACAGAAAGATGCTGTCTCCAAAACAAGGAGGAGGTGAAAGTGGATTGAGGGTTTAAATGTAAAAATAGGAAACCACTAGAAGGAAACGTGGGTGAAACCCTCTGTTGGAACGAGTAGGTTTGTTTGTTGGCGTGCTTTTATTTTTAGAAGGTTCTCCCTGTGCAGTACAAAATCAAGAGCGAAGAGGGAAGGGGAAGCGTCTTCTGCTCTGGCAGAGTTGGTGACCAGAGTGACGAGACAGCGCGCAGAATGGGAGTGATGTCTGCTTGACAAGACACACTTGACAAAAGCATGGAAGGAACTCCAAAAACCCACTCTAAAAAGAACCAAGCAAGCCAGTTAAAGATGGGCAGTAGGGCTGTCTCCGTAGTCAAAGGTGCTTGCTTGCAAGGCCTGACAGCCTGGGTTCAACTCCCCCAAATCCATGTAAAGCCAGTGGTGCCTGCATGTGTCTGGAGTTTAGTTGCAGTGGTGAAAGGCCTTGGCACACACTTCTCTCTCTCTCTCTCTTTTTCTCTGATTGCAAATAAATCATTTTAAAAACTACAAGATGGGCATTAGACCTAAATACATATTTCTTAAAAGAAGAAACACAAATGACCAATCGGTCTTTAAAATGCTCAGCGCCACCAGCCATCAGGAGACTCAGTCAAAGCACAGTGAGATGCCTCTTCACCCTGCCAGGAATAACAGTGATCCACAGCACTAAAGATAACAGTGCTGGCCGGGGTGGAGAGGAAAGGAAGCCTTAAACTGTGCAGGGAATGTAAATTGGCAACAGCCATTATGAAAAATGGTTCTACAGTTCCTGTAAAAGAAGGAAAGCAAAACAGAACAACTGTATGGTCCAGCAATCCTACGACCCAGGATAACGCCAAAGGAAATAAAGCCCGTATGTTCAAGAGGCATCTGCCCTCCCGTGTTCATTTGTAACTGTTAAAGAATGGAAACAAGCAAGGTGTCCATTAAGTGATGAATGGATAACGAAATTGTAGGACATATATACCACGAGTGCTATTAAGCCACAAAAAGAATGAAATTATGTCATCTGTAACAACATGGATGGAACTGAAAAGCACTCAAAAAATAAGTTAGCCACAGAAAGACAAACACTGCATGAGCGCACTCATATGTAGAATCTTAGAAAAGAAAAAACACATTTCAGAAAGTAGAGTAGAGCAGTAGTCATGAGGGACTGTGGAGAGAGGGGCGGGGGGGGGGAGGAAAAGCTGATCAGTGGGCAGTATGCTACAGATACATAGGAAGGAGCATGAAATTCGGGTGTGTTCTTATAATACTAATGTACCGTGCACTTCCAAAGATAGAAGAAAGGATTTTGAAAGTTTTTACCATAAGTTAAAAAAATAGACATGCTTAACTACAGTGAAATACTATATAATTCATACATGGGTCTAAACATCCGTGATATTCTATTACAATTTTAAAGTTTTTATGTACCAGTCAAAATAAACCTAAAACTGAGATTATAGCTCATGATAGAGCATTTACCTAGCATGTTTAAAGTCCTGGGCTCCACCCACAGCACCAAAATCAAGCAACGAATAAATACCTAAATTAAATTAAAAAGGAGCCGGGCGTGGTGGCGCATGCCTTTAATCCCAGCACTCGGGAGGCAGAGGTAGGAGGATCACTGTGAGTTTGAGGCCACCCTGAGACTACATAGTGAATTCCAGGTCAGCCTGAGCTAGAGTGAGACCCTACCTGGAAAAACCAAAAAATAATAATAATAATAATATAATTAAAAAAAAAAAAAAAAAGGAATGTTTCCTTATTAGCTGTTGCATTGGCCAGACAGAGCCTGTGGTTCCTGTTTTAGGAATTATTTATTATTTGTGGCTGGCAAAAAAAAACCCATTATGTCTATGGAGCACATTTGCTGTATCCATTTCTCCATTGCTGGACACCAAAGCTTGCCCCACAGTTGTGGTGCTGCAGTAAATATTGATGTGCAAGCATTCCTGTGCTGTGTTGATTTGGCGTCCTTGAGGTCGACACCCAGGTGTGGGATACCTGCGTCACACGGAAGATCTATTGTTAGCCTTAAGAAGCCTCCATACTGACTTCCAAAGTGGCTGGACTAGTTTACAGGGTATATTTCTTTGAAAAAGCCACACAGATAATAGCATTATTGCAAAATTTAAACACATGCATTATTACCTCTTGTAGTTAACAAATCATGTGCAACACCTTATTTGAAATAATTATCAAAAATCTCATCCACTATGTTATTCAATTTTAATATCCTTTTTTTTTTTTTTTTTTTTTTTTTTTGAGGTAGGGTCTCGCTCTAGCCCAGGCTGTACTGGAATTCACTATGTAGTCTCAGGGTGGCTTTGAACTCATGGCAATCCTCCTACCTCAGCCTCCTGAGTGCTGGGATTAAAGGCGTGCGCCACCATGCCTGGCTTTTAACATCTTTTGTATGTCTGCTGTGTCTGGGCACTTGCTTGTTACCAGACAAATAAATGTTTAGTTGTAGGCATGGCGTGCAGACATGTGATAGGCACGCTCAGGGAGGGAGGCGTGAGCTCAGCCATGGGAGGGTGGGAAGAGAGCTGGGGGAGGAATCCCAAGTCATTTGCCTGAGGTTTACAAAAGCAGTGACTAGCAGATCTGAGCCTTGATTTAAGGTCTCCGGAGTCTCAAGTGCTCTGCCTTGGCATGACAATATAACCTTCTTAGCTTTGAACTGGGAAACACATCCATAAATAACAGAGCGGGTGGGGTACAGAATATTGCTGAAACTTGGGGTCCGGAGCAGGACACTGAAAGGGGAGATGGGCACGGCAGGGCAGATGAGCAAAGCAGCCCCTGCGCTTCACCCCAGGCCAGGCCGCCCTCAGGTCCTGGAGAGTCAGGACCCACACTTCCTGACTTTGAGTCGGAGGCGTTGGAATCAAATCTCTTGCGGCAAGGCGAAGTTCCCTCACATCACCACACTCCTTTCCTGTGTTAAAAGCAATAGTGAAGAAGTCTCCTTTTAGGGAGATGGTCTTAGATACCGGGGAGGCGCTTCCTAACAACAGCGGGGTAAATATGAGGGAAGGCACACTAAACGGCCACTTCTCCCGATGGGTCCACATTCCTCTGGTCAGCTCTCTGCTACCTCCCTTCCTCCCCCACATCTGGATAGAAATGTGAACCACAGTCCCCTCACTTACTCACTGATGCAAACAAGAGGCGTTCCAAGGCAGTATCATTTAACAGCCGCCTGCCTCCCCTCCCCGGAGTCCTGCACTTTGCCATCTGGACTTGGTTAAGGCAGCGCTGGCCCCCATGAAGGAGAGAGAGGTCAAGCTGGAGTGGGCCTGGGTCTTGAAAGAACAGGACCAGGTCACCCCTCTGTCCTTTCAGACAGGGACAGGCTAATGGGACCTGAGCCAGTGACATAGAGTACTCATTTTCCACTCCAGCCTGAGCTTTGTCCCCAGGGGAAGGATCACAAAATCTCATCTGCCTGTGCAGGGTGGAACCACCAATCCAGGGGGTCATGGGGTCATGGGGACGGCTCCTTCTCACTCTCTCCACTTCCTGGCTAGGAGGGTGCATCCTCATTCGGATCAGCTCCAACCTCACCAGCCTCAGGTGAGTTGACCAGAGCGAACACCTGACCCACACTGGGCCAATCATACCCTCACTTAGGAATTTGGAAATGGCACCTCCGAGACACTGAACTGATAAACCAGATGTCCTTCCTCCCCGCTCTATGCACTTTATGCAGAAACTGGGCAGGGAGCAGGGCCCTGCACTGGACTGCGAACAGACTTTCAGTGACAAGGCAAAATGGAAAGGGTTGTTAACCTTCTCCTTGCTGGGGCAAAAAACCCCGACCAAACGCAGATGGTGGGAGGCAAGGATTTATTTTGGCTGACAGTCTCCAGGGGAAGCAGGACAGCTCCGCATGAGCAGAGGCTGGAGGGCACCTCTGCCACAGCAGCAGGAGAGTGAGCTGAGCTCTGGCAAGGAGAAGCTGGCTCTAACTCCCCTAAGCCTGACCCCCAACAATATATACCTCGTCCAGCAAGGCTCCTCCCCCCCCCATATTACCACCCGATGGAGACCAAGCATTCAAAACATACACGTTTATGGGGGCACATCTGATTCAAACCACCACACATGCTCAGGTCCTAGAAATACGAAGCAGTGACTTGAATCGGAATGGCTTCCTAATTGGGGTGCAAGGCCAGCCTTAGACTCCTACCCTAGAATCCTTCAAGACGTGTGTGTGTGTGTGTGTGTGTGTGTGTGTGTGTGGGCGCTTATGTGGTGCCCCACACACTCTCCTGTGGAGGGGTGTGCTCCTACTGTGGCTGCCTCAGAACCCGGGTGTCCCACTCCATGGCTCTTTTGCTCAGCTCCACTGAGGGACTGAGGTTAGTGCAGTCATGCCCAGCTGTTTAGATGGGATCTGGAGATTAGAATTCTGGCAGCTTCATGCCCCCTCAGGCCTTCAGGCTTGCCCAGGAAGTACACTTCACCACTGAGCCACTTCTCCAGACGGAAACATTTGTTTTGAAGCTACTCTAAACTAAACAACAAAAATGAACTTTCGGCCCTGTGTGGTGGAGCACTCCTTTAATCCCAGCACTCGGGAGGCAGAGGTAGGAGGATCAGCGTGAGTTTGAGGCCACCCTGAGAGTACATAGTGAATTCCAGGTCAGCCTGGACTCGAGCGAGACCCTACCTTGTAAAATCAAAAATAAAATAAAATAAAATAAAAATAAAAACAACAACAAAACAAACGTTCACAAACTGTTCTAACTTGTCGCAATTCTGCTGATTTTACCTCAGAAATATTTCAGATCTCATCCTTGTGGTCTAATTCAGCTCTCATTATTAGCCTTCCTGAGTGCACTCTACCCAGCTCTTCTCTCCATCTAGGCTCCGCAGTCATAGATCAGATCCTCAAATATAGAGTCCATTCCTCAATGCCAGTTAAGATAACATAGTTCTGTAGAAACTAATCTGTAAGGCATGTTACCAGCTGAACAAAGTAATGGTGCAGTATACAATGTAATACTTTACTTTTTCTTTTAAAATGTATTATAAGTATGCCTACACCATATGTGCATAGGCTTATCCCTAGTTATCTACATTTTTTGGAGCTATTGTGAATGGGATGTTTTTCTTAATTTCTTTCTTGGTGAGTTCATTAATGGCATTTATGAAGATTATTGATAACTTGAAAGTACTTATTAGCTCCAGGGTTTTCTTTGTAGATTATATGGGATTTTTAAAGTATAGAATCGTGTCATCTGCCTGTAGGGGTAGTTTGACTTCTTCTTTTCCTATTTTCATTCCTTTTATATCTTCCTCTTGTCTTGTTGCTCTAACTTGGACTTTGAGTGTGACGTTGAATGGAAGTGGGGAGAGCAGGCATCCTGGTCTCATTCCTGATTTTAGAGGAAATGGTCTCAGGTTTTCTCCAGTTAATATAACGTTGGCCTGGGTTTGTTTTGTTTTCAGGAATGCTTTATCCCTACTTTTCGCAGGACTTTCATCATGAAGGCATGTTGAACTTTGTCAAATGTCTTTTCTAGATTGATTGAGATGATAGTGTGATTTTTATATTTGAGTTTATTTATATGCTAATATGCTATATTACATTTATTGATTTATATATGTTGAACCAACCTTGCATCCCTGGTATGAAGCCCACTTGGTCATGATGGTTAATCTTTTCTTAAAAATATTTTATTTTATTTATTCATTTGATAGAGAGAGATGCAGAAATAAGCATGTAGAGAGAGAGAGAATGGGCATGCCAGGGCCTCTAGCCACTGAAAACAAACTCCAAATGCGTGTGCCCCTTGTGCATCTGGCTTATGTGGGTCCTGGGGAGTCGAACCGTGGGCCTTAGGTTTTGCTTGCAAACACCTTAACAGCTGAGCAATCTCTCCAGCCCTAGATAATCTTCTTAATGTGTTCTTGAGTTAAGTTTGCAGAATCTTATTGATAATTTTTGCATTTAGGTTCAGCAGGAAAGTTGGTCTGTAGTTTTTTTGGTTGCATGTTTATTGGAGTTGGAATCAGTGTAATACTGGCTTGTAGAATGAATTTGGAAGAGTTCCTTCACTTTCTATTTTGTGGAACAACTTGAGAAGACTCGGTAGTAGGTAGTTTAAAACGTTTGATAGAATTCAGCAATGAATACATCAGGTCCGGGGCTTTTCTTTATGTGAGACTTTTAATTACAGCTTCAATCTCATTTTTTGTAATGGGTCTGTGTAAGTTCTTAATATCTTTGAGATTTAATTGGGAGGTTATATATATTTAGAAATTTGTCCATTTCCTCTAGGTCTTCCAGCTTTCTGGTGTAAAAGTTTTCAAAGTATGCTCTAATGATGTTTTGGATTTCAATGGGGGCTGTTGCATCAACTCTTTGTCTCTGTTTTTTGTTGTTGTTGTTGTTGTTGTTGTTGTTGTTGTTTTCCTTTTTAGAAGTAGGCCTCGTGCTAGCCCAGGATGATCTGGAAATCACAATGTAACCTCATGCTGGCCTTGAACTCACAGCGATCCTCCTACTTCTGCCTCCCAAGTGCTGGGATTAAAGACGTGCGCCACCACGCCTGGCTGTCTCTAATTTCTTTTTAACTTGAGTCTTCTCTCATTTTTGTTAGTTTGGCTCAGGGCTTATCAATCTTATATACTTTCTCAAAGAACCAGTGTTTCATTTGATTAATTCTGCATATTGTTCTCTCAATAATTATGTCATTAATTTCTGCCCAATACTTATAATTTCTTGTCACCTACTGGGTTTGGCATTGGCTTCTTGTTTTTCTAAAGCCTTAAGTTGTCTCATTAGGTTTTTTGTTTGAGGTTGCTATAATTTCTTTTCTTTTTTTAAAAAAAGTTTTATTTATTTATTTGCAAGGAAAGAGAGAATATAGGTGCAACAGGGCCTGAGCTGCTGCAGATGAACTCCAGATGCATGCATCACTTTGTGTATCTGGCTTTAGGTGGGTACTAGGGAATTGAACCCAGGTTGTTAGGCTTTGCAGGCAAGTGCCTCAACCACTGAGCAATTTTCCCAGCCTTAGAAAGGTATTGGCTGTATCCCAGAGGATCTGGTATCATCATTTTTATTTATTTCTAATAACTTTGAAATTTCTTACTTGACTGCTTCAATAGTCCACTGATCATTCAAGTGTTGTTCAGTCTCTAAGAATTTGTGTAGTTTCTGCATTTTTCCTTCCTGTTTTTTTGTTGTTGTTGTAGTTCTGTTTGTTTGTTTGTTTGTTTGTTTGTTTTTCAAGGTAGGATTTCACTCTTGCCCAGGCTGATCTGGAATTCACTATTTCTCTCAGGGTGGCCTTGAACTCACGGAGATCCTCCTACCTCTGCCTTCTACTTTTTTTCCTCTGTGGTCTGATAAAATACAAGGACTTATCTCAATATTTTTGTATTTGTTAAGGTTTATTTTATGGCCCATTATGTGGTTGATTTTAGAGAAGAATATCCTGATGGGAATTGGGTGGAATATTCTGTACCTTGCATGTATCTGTTTAGTTCCGTTGATCGATCATGTAATTTAGCTCTTAATTTTCTTTGCTGATTTTTAGTATAGATGACCTGTTGAAGTATGAGGGTGAGGTACTGAAGTCTTCCACTTCTATTATATCTGGAGTTATATGCTCTTTTGTCTCTTAGTGTCTGTTTTATGAATAGGAATCCCAATATTTTGTGTATAAATGTTTACAACTATTAAATGTTCTTGATGAATTGTTCCCTTTATAAATCCCTCAGGAGAAAGAGAATGGGCTGGAGAGAAAGGGCAGTCATGGAGATGAGGAGTGGAAGAATTTTCTCCAGGAATATGAAGACAGCCTGCTTGGAGCCATGATGAGCAAAGGAGACAGAGAATAAGATGAGAGTTTTCCATTTTTAGTATTAAGCAAATGCTTAAGAGTTCTTATCAATCATTTTATTCTCTGAAATGACTTTCATGAGGGTTGAATAAGGAATGGAATTCCTTTCAAATTACATTTTGGCTATTGTCCTGTGCTTCTGTTGATATTGTCTAAGGCCAACACACAGAATCCGGACTTCATAAATGTCACAACTAAAATGGGTGAAATGAGCTGGCACAAATGCAACAGAATACAGTTGACCTGAGACTCTGCTAGCTCCATGACCGCCAGAGACTAGAACTCCTAAAGCTGATTGGTTCGGGGTATTGGGAAGACATCGCGGACAGTGCAGCACTGGATTTGGAGGGTAAAGGTAAAGGGTCACCCTGACAAGCTTATCCTCATAACTTTCTGGGACTTTCTAGGCTAAGGTTGTTTATTATTTAATAGTGGTAGAAGGGAAGAAGTTTGTAGAACGAATGCTAGGACAGCCTCCGACAGGACAGGAATCTTCATAGCCACCCATGAAGCTACAAACCATTGGATGGTTATATTCCCATTAGAGTTTACACAGAGATACCTCTGAAATATACCAAGGACCCTCCCCCCACCCCCCAGGCAAATAGTTGTGGATTTTAAGATTAGAAGGAGAATGCCCCTGGAGCAAGAAAGACAGCAAAGTAGAAAGTTAACTGTGGGGACGGGGGCTCTTGATCATGGCAGGCCCTGAAGGTCTAGACATATTGCTGGAGAGTTTAACATGGACAGGGGAACACGAGAGACAACCCACGGAGGCCTGAGAAGGGAGACATCATTTTGTACAGAAGTGGTTAACTGGGTCAGACCACAAAAGCCAGAAGACCTGGGCTGGGAGCCTTGCTCACCACCGCTATTTTAAATAATATTGGACTCTCAGTTTTTCTCATCTGAAAAGCAAAATCTCCAATATCTTAAGCTGTTTGGCATACTGTGTGCCTTCGCTAGCATATTAATTCCGCAAATATACTGAGCACCTGCTATGTGCCAGAGACTAGCTTGGGCTCTGGGGACACGAGGTGAGAGGTCAACATAGACCCATCCTCACGGGGCTCACACTGGACTGGAGGAATCAAGATTTGATTTGAGTATTGCAATGGTCAATATTGATTGTCAATTTGACAGGCTCTAAAACCACCTGGGAAATAAGCCTCTGGGCATGTCTGTGAGGAGGTTTCTAGACTGGGTAAACTGAGATGGAAAGACCCACCCCTACCTGTAAACAGCACTACCTCATGGGCTGGAGTCCTAGACTGAATAAAAGAAGAAAGTGGGACTAGAGATCTGGCTCAGTGGTTAAGGGCACTTGTTTGCAAAGCCCAATGGCCTCGACTCAATTCCATAGCACCCATGTAAAGCCAGATGCACAAAGTGGCACATGCGCCTGGAGTTCGTTTGCATTGGCAAGAGGCTTCAGCACGTCCATATACTTTCTTGATCTCTCTTTCCCTCCCCCCTCTTTGCTTATAAATAAATAATTAAGAAATTAAAAACACAAAAAGAAGAAAGTGAGCCGAGAACCTGCATTCATTGCTCTCTGATTCCTGACCTCGGATGCAGAATGACCCGCCTCCTGCCGCCATCTGTCTCCACCATGATGGACGGCACCCTCAAACTACGAGCCAAAACAAGCTGCTCTTGTCTGGTGATTGACGACAGCAATGAAACATCGTACAAACTTGGAGCCCTGGCTTCCTTCCACCTTCTTCCGCCACCTCATTCTGTGGAGTGAGCATTGGCCAAAACATTTAGAAGTTGCTAGCAGGGATGAGGGTTGACTCGGCATGCAAGGTGAGGACAGATTAGAATGTGGGGCTGATCCCCAGGCCATGGCCATCCTCTGCAGCACAAGGGATTTGTGGAGATGCTGGGGGGGGGGGGTTCCAGAACAAAGCCAGGAAATGACTACAGCCTCCTTCCAAGAAAACTATAAATCTTTTTCCTCAAACCAGCATTTTAGCAAATCTTTTGACATCTGTGTATTTAACAACCACCTCTAGAAACTGAATAGATAAGGGGAAAAAAATCAAAAGAGAAGAAAAGTGGTGTGATGATCATGTGATGGTAAAAATATCATGGTTGGGCTGGAGAGATGGCTTAGCAGTTAAGGCACTTGTCTGCAAAGCCAAAGGACCCAAGTTAGATTCCCTAGGACCCAGGTAAGCCAGATGCACAAGGTGGTGCATGTGTCTGGAGTTCATTTGCAGTGGCTGAAGGTCCTGGCATGCCCATTCTCTCTCTCTCTCTCTCTCAAATAAAATAAAATAAAATAAAATAAAATAAAATAAAATAATTTAAATAAATAATTCCTAACCAGGCATGGTGGTGCACACCTTTAATCCCAGCACTCGGAAGGCAGAGGTAGGAGTATCACCATGAGTTCGAGGCCAGCCTGAAACTACATAGTGAATTCCAGGTCAGTCTGAGCTAGAGTGAGACTCTACTTCAAAAAACCAAAAAAAAAAAAAAAAAAAAATTAAAATAAATAAATAATTCCTAAACATTTGAGTGCCTGGAACATGCCAGACAGTAAACTAACCCATTTATGGGTTCATCCTTAAGATGAACCTTTAAAAAAAAATTTTATCAGATAAGAAAACAACTGTTTCCTGTGGGAAAGTCCATTGTCCTAGGCCACGGTATGGGGAACTAGAAGAAGAGGATTCATACTCAGATGAATTTTATGTATTTTTAAATTTACAAAAAGATTGATTTTTATTTATTTGAGAAAGAGAAAGAGAATAGGTGCACCAGAGCCTCCAGCCACTGCAAATGAACTCCAGATTCATGCATAACCTTGTGCTTATGTGGGTCTTGGGAATCAAACCTGGGTCCTTAGGCCATTTCTCTAGTCCAAATTTTATATTTTAAACATATATTCTTTGCTTTGAGATGATCTTGCTGTGTAACTTAAGCTGGCCTTGAACTCGTGGTCCTCCTGCCTCAGCCTCCACGGTGCTAAGGCTATAGGCTTGCATTACCACAGCTGGCATTAAATATCTGCTTTTTAAAAAATACTTTATTTATTCATTTGCAAGCAGAAAAAGAGAAAAAAGAGAAAAAAAGAGAGAGAGAAAGAAAGAAAGAAAGAAAGAAGAGAGAGAGAGAGAGAAAGAAAGAAAGAAAGAAAGAAAGAAAGAAAGAGAGAAAGAAGGGAGAAGAGAGAAAAGGTGGTGCACCAGGGCATCCTGCTACTGCAAATGAACTCCAGATCCATATGCCATGTTGTAATTGAACCCCAGCAGTCAGGCTTTGCAAGAAAGCACCTTTAACGGCTAAGCTCTCTCTCTAGCCCAAACACCTACCTTTTACAGTCTTTTCTATACCCTGATAATCACACCAGAGACAGAGGAGGAGGTACAGCCAGCTTTAGGCTGTGCTTTCTGAACTTTAAGTATAGCAGGGGTGGACCTTGGTCCGGTTTGTGCTGCTATCACAGAGTATCATAGCCTGGGTAATTTATAATGAACAGAGAATTCAGTGTCTCTGAGACACGGGTCCAAGTTCCTAAGAGAAGATATGATTGGTCCAATCTAGGCCAGGTGTTTTCTCTGGTCCAATCAACTGCCGCTGGGGAGGCCAGAGCTGGACAGGATGAGGCTGCGGCTTCCTCACAGGACCAAGAGTGAGGAGCTGTTCCCCAAGGGCCTTGTTTCTGTGGTTGCACACCGCACAGACAGACAGATCCGGTTTCCAGCTCCTTCCCCTGGGGACCAAACCCTGGTCTGAGTGGAAAATGAGCCCTTTATGTCACTGGCCCGGGTCCCATTACTCCATCCCTGTCTAAACAGATTTCTTTCGTACAGTTCTGGAGCCTGGGAATTGGGGGGCCCAGTGTGAGGACCTTCTTGTTCTATTGCCCCGTGGTGGCAGAAGGGAACACATGGACAAGCGAGACTTCATCTTTGTACCCAGAATCCACTTTTACAGTAAGTGGCCCGCTCCTGCGATAGTGACAGTTTAATCACCTCTTAAAGGTCCTACCTATTATCACCGAGGCATTGGGGGACAATATTTCCAACACATGAACTGTGAGGGGCATTTTTAAGCCATAGCAGGATGTACACATAACACAGACAACTAGATCCCTAAGTTTACCTGGAAAACTAGGCGTGGGAGAGGAACACTGCCACCCACCCTGAATGCTCCTGCTCATGTCTCGTCTGGGTGTCTGGGAAGCTAAGCAGGCTTGGGCTTGGTTAGTACTGGGTGGGAGGTGGGATCGTTTTGTGCAGTGATGTGCTGCGAAATGGTGAACAGTTGGTCCCCCCCCCCCCAATATCACATTTCTAGATGGGACTCAAGGAGAGATGACATATCCTTGGCTCTTGAGAGCCAGTAGAAGATTGCTTTAGCACATCAGGGAATCTATGTGCAAGAGCACGGAGTCGTGACCAAGCATGATATATTTGGGGCCTATAAGGGGGTAAGAATTACCATAGCTCAAGTAAGAAAGAGTGTGAGATGGTGGCGTGTGGGGGGGGGATACTAGAGAGGAGGGAGAAAAGCCAGAGGAGAAGGCTGTGGAGGTTGGCTCATTATCCTGTGTGGTAGCTACATCATCCAATTTGGAGCCACTTCTTGCTAATGAGCGCTTATAGTGTGGCTGGTCCAAACTGAAATGTGCTATAAATATGAAATATATACACCAGATTGTTAAGACTCAACCCAAACAAAACAATGCAAAGTAGATCACTAACCTGTTTTGTATTAACTACATGTTAAAATGACAATGTTTTGGATCCATTTGGTCAATAATATCCTATGAGAATTAATTTTATCAGTTTAATTTTACTTTAAAAAATATTTTATTTATTTGAGAGCAACAGAGAGAGAGAGAAAGAGGCAGAGAGAGAGAGAGAGAGAGAATGGGTACACCAGGCCCTCAAGCCACTGCAAACGAACTCCAGATGTATGTGCCACCTTGTGCATCTGGCTTATGTGGGTCCTGGGGAATTGAGCCTCGAACTAGGGTCCTTAGGCTTCACAGGCAAGCACTTAACCACTAAGCCATCTCTCCAGCCCTAATTTTACTTTTTTAATGAGAAAAGATGAAATTATGTATGTAGCTGGTATACTTCTCTCGAAGAATTCTGGGTCAGAGAACTTGGGCTTTATTTAAAAGACATTGGAGCGGGGCTGGAGACATGGCTTAGTGTTTAAGGCACTTGCCTGCAAAGCCTAAGAACTCATGTTCGAATCTCCAGGTCATAAGCCAGATGTACAGCGACACAAGCATGCAATGTTGCACATGTGTACAAGGGGGCACACACGTCTGGAGTTGTTTACAGCAACTGAATGCCCTGATGTGCCCATTCATTCTCTCTCTCTCAAATAAAAAGACATTGAGGGGCTAGAGAGCTGGCTTAACAGTTAAGGTACTTGCCTGTGAAGCCTAAGGTCCCAGGTTTGATTCTCCAGAACCCGTGTAAGCCAGATGAACAAAATGGTGCATGCATCTGGAGTTCATCTGCAGTGGCTAGAGGCCCCGGTATGCCCATTCTCTCTCTCCCTCTTTCTCTCTCAAATACATAAAATAATAATAATTAAAAAAGACATCAAGGAGTCTTAGGTGAGTTTTGACTAGATGTGACCTGCTTCCTCTGACAGTCAGTCTGGTGTCCAGTGGAGTTTGCTGAGTCCAGGCTAGAGGAGGGGATGCTGTTCAGAGAGTCCAGGACAGAGGAAAGGGGGACCAAATTCAGACAGGAGAAGAAGGGGTGGGATGGATGGGACAAAACCAACTAGATGTGGGAGAACAGAGAGAGGGCACAAGGATGAAGCTCAGGAGTACAGAACGGTGCTGAGGAGAGAGTCGGGAGAGTTCTTGGGAGTAAGACAGAGGATTCTAGACATGATGAGTGTGATGTGCTAGAGAACTTGCAAATGTCCTGTGCAGAACTGACCTCAGGGGTATGCAACTGTGCTGACTGTCTCTGTACAGTGTGTCTCGAATCAACCATTGCACCCTACCCTCTCCTCTGGTGAGCGGTGGTCACTGCTCTGCTGGGCTCCTGCCATCATGATGGATGCCTGAGCTCTGCTCTCCTCAAGTCTCACTGCGGCCATGTCAGGACGAATCACGTCCCCCTCATGGTCTTCCGGTGAATCCCATCACTTCCAGAGTTCAATGACCTGGGCCCTGTGTGACCTGACCCTTGCTGTTCTCTGAGCTCCCGCTACACATCCTCAGTGACTCTCTAGAACTCTCCAGAACTCTCTGTCATGGGGCCTCTAAACTGATTATTCTCTATCCAGAAGGCCTCTCCCTTGGATTTCTGAAGTTGGACCTTACCCTGGTCTTCCTGATGAGTTTTTTTTTTTTTTCTGGAAGATTTCCCAGTGGCCTCAACTACAGGACAGGAAGTATGGAGGAAACGCCCATCCCCCTTGGGGTCCCAGGATGCAGGGTCAGGTTGTTCTTAACAGTAGTGTTTCTGATGGCAGGTGCTATCATAGCAGATTCAGCCACTCCTCCCAGAAGGCCTGTAGGTGCCTCAGTGTCCCTACCATGAAGCAACAGAGCCCCCTGCCTCACGGAATGGAGAGAGTCCCTAAGTGTAGCCACTCGCTGCCCGCTTAAGGAGGACGCAAAGCGCACCAGACAGCTCCGTGCCCACTTCCCCTCCTCATCACTAGTCTCAGTCGAATAAGACACAAGCGCAGCTCCAAAAATAGTCATGGGGTGTCAACCTCCCCCCACACCCCCTTCTGATTCACTCCCTTGCCTCTCCTAAAGGCAACTACTATTTTTACTTGGGGGAAGATCAGTTTTGATGCTTTTTGTTTTTCCCCAAAGCAGTGAGATACAGGAATGAAGGAAGTAGAATCTGAAGGCCCAAGTTGCTGATTCGCACCCTGGTTCTCTGGCTCACTGGCTAGCTGTGTGTCCTTGGGAATGTACTTCACCTCTCTGTGCTTGCTTTCTTCATCTGTGACATAAAGATAATGACGGGATAGAAGATGCAGCATGGGGATAGCTCTGAAGAGCTCAGAAGAATGCCATAGACATGAGTGTGGTCCTGTGTTCACATAGCCTTTCCCAAATACAACTCGTTTGCTAGCCATTCAGGCTACCTAGTGATAGTAAATTTGATTGTCAATTTGATTGGATTAAGAAACATCTAGAATGTTAACGAGGCACACCCTTGGGTATGTCTGTGATGGCTTTTTCAGAGAGTGTTAACTGAGGGGGAAGACCCACTCTGAGCGTGGGTGGTACCATCCAGGCTAGGGTCCTGGACTGAATACAAAATAAAAAGTCAGAAAGTGAGTTGAGGGTCTGGAACGTAGTTAAGCTGGTAGAGTGCTTGCCTAGCATGTGCGAAGCCCTCGCTTTGCTCTCTAGCCCCACATAAAAAGCAGACATGGTGGTGCATGCCTGGAACCCCCACACTAGGGAGGTGGAGTCCAGAGCATCATTGAAAGGTTACCTTGGGCTTTATATCAACTTCAAGGCCAGCTTGGGCTACATGAGATCCCTTGGGAGAGAGAGGGAAAGAGAAAGAGACGCAGAGACAGAGAGAGAATGAAAGAGAAGATACACCCTTTGTCCCTTAAATTGCTTGAGGCATTTATTTAGACATGACAATGAAAAAAGTAATAGAAACTCCTGCTCTAAAGCAAACCAGTGGACGATAGGCAGACAAGGCCTGCGTGTGGAGTGCAGCAATGACCATGGGGGAGGGGGAAGAAGGCTGCCAGCTGCTGAATCCTGGGGCCAGGAGAAGCCTGTTGTGGGGTGTCAGCATCAGGTGGAAGCTGAAACAGAAGCATGCCATGAAGACCACAGCCTGGTCCAAGGATTAGGGGCTGGAGACTGCAGAATGAGACAGCATGTCCCCTCTTTACCCACCAACACGCATGGGCAGGAGGCGAAAAGCAGCTGCAGAAGGGGAGGCGCCAGGCAGGCAGAATCCACGCTAGATGAGGTCGGAGGCTTGTTCCCAGCCCAGAGAACAGCTGTGCAACTCTCTGCCCATACTAAACCAAGTAATAAATCAAACATGTCTCTTATGAGTAGCTGACAATGCTACTTTTGTCTAAAATGATGAATTTTAGCTATAAAAATAGATGGAAAAATACAGAATATGAAACCAAAGGCTCCAATCCCTAATTGTATCCTGGATTAAGTGGAATACACCAGGTTATTTAGCAAATTTATATTAAAATCTTGAAAGTAGCAAATACATCAATGAAAGGATAAGTTTTTTTTTTTGTTTTTTTTTAAGTACGGAACTACCTCTACTATTGACTTTATGCTGTGAGCATTCTACAGAAAGTTCACGTACCATTTGTGTTATATGGAAGAGAAAGCAGAGGCGTGGTGACTCGTTCAAGCTTACACTCTGGTGCAACAGTGCTGGCCCTGGCACCCTGACCTGTGTGACCACGCATACTGTGGAGCTTCTGTGGGCCTCAGTTTTCTATTCCCAATGGCTGGATTTGACGGTCCTCCAAGGACAAGACCCAGAGTCCCTGTGCTCTGCATTCCCTGATACATGTAACCTCATCCAGAGCCTCCTGTGGATGCAGCCCAGGTTTGGCCACTTAGGGGATCCCCAAAGTATGTTTGGTTCCACAGGGAGTTTATAATGTAGCAGGGGACTTGATTGGTGGTATAAGAAAGTCAATAATTAATTCACACAGTGTGATTCATCCCAGAATATAAGACATTGAGAAATGTAAATGAATGAGTCTAGTTTCGTGGAAAATTTATCATGTTCAAGGGAGAGCAAATCCTCTATATTATTTGTTGAAAACCACTTTTCTGTTAGGCAAGGGCCAGATGTGCTTGTCTGATGGACACGTCATCACCATGTGACTCCCTGGCCAACTCAGTTTGCCCAGCCCTGAACCAGAGAGCCCTGGACAGCTGGCAGAAGTGCCACATTTTAACAACAGCACGAACACTTAAAGGGTGTGTTTGTTTTTTTCCTCTACATAATCTATATATGCAGCATACGTAATACTGGGAATGGAGTGATATCAATTTGTAGAACTTTCTAGCAGGAAATTTAGCAACAGTAACTTACAATTTAGAACCTACATGATCTTGACCCTGCCATTACAGGATACTAAGTTTATGTGAAAGAAAATGAAAACATTGTTAATAATAGTTCAAATACAAATAGGTCAAACTTTCATCAGCAGTGGTTTGGTAAACAACTAACTCACAGTGGAGCTTTTAACAGAATATTCTACAATTGCTAAAAGAAGGAAAACACACGTCGAGAGAGTGCCATCCATTTTACAATGAAAGAGGTCCATGACGTATCAAGTGAATGAGGCAGATTGTGAAGCATTTGACTCATCAACCCATCCATCCTTCCTTCCCTTCTTCTAGTCAAGAAAAAGTGAAAGAACATATATCAATTAACAGTAATTATCACTAATTGAAGTTAACTTACTAGTGATTGACATATTTGATTTTATATGTTGAAGATTTTTTTTCATAATGAGCAAGTTGAGTAATGATAGCACAAAAGACAACTATTTCCATTTGGAAGGAGGTTTTCCTTATTATTAAAGAAGCAATTTGAGCAACTTGTCTGATCACATATGGTTTGGTGGCTTGTGGGGCTTAGCTCCTGTCAATAGGACCTCACATCATATGGAATTTAGGCTGATGTTTTACTCCATCTGCCTACTAATTCCTAAGAAACTACAAGATAAAAATTTCACACTTTGTTCCTACTCAAGAACAGAGGAAGAAATTGCACTCAATTTTCAATTACTAATGCACAAAATCATGTGGATAATAGAAATTGTATCCATTCATTTCATCTTTTTTAACCATATTCCTTTCGCCATTTGTGTATGTTTTCAAGGCAGATTTATAAAAGAAAAATTAACTGATGCACAATTTATATTTTGTTCATTCCCAACATGCTGTTGGCTTGACTTGTTTTCAGAAAATTCTCATTGGTTTTCTTGGATCAATGATTTCCTTTCCCTGGGTCATGACAGATTAACTATCACAAGTTTATAGTTTGTTTTGGCATTGATGAGGTGTTCATTTGACTATGGCTCATAAAGTTTCTCCATTTCTCTTCTCATTCACTTGATATGATATGAACATCTCCCCTTGTAAAACTAACTATAGATCTCTAGAGACATCCCCCCTTAACAATTGCAGACGGTTCCATGATCTGCTCCACTCTGGTAAGTTATACAAACTGCTACTGAAGAAAGTTTCGCTTATTTCTTTTCTCTCTCTCTCTCTTTTTTTTTTTTTTTTTTTTTTTTGTTGTTTTTTCGAGGTAGGGTCTCACTCTGGCTCAGGCTGACCTGGAATTCACTATGTAGTCTCAGAGTGGCCTCGAATTCTTGGCGATCCTCCTACCTCTGCCTCCCGAGTGCTGGGATTAAAGGCGTGCGCCACCACGCCAGGCCATGAATTTTTAAAAATATTTTATTTATTTATTTATTTATTTATTTATTTATTTATTTATTTATTTATTTTTGAGAGAGACACAGAGAGAGAAGGGGGGGGGGAGGAAGACAGAGATGGGCACGCCAGCAGTATCTCAGCTGCTGAGAACGAAATCCAGATGTGTGCGCCCCCTTGTGGTCAAGTGCGGCATTGCGCCCTTGCATCACTTTACATCTGGCTAAATGTGGGACCTGGAGATTGGAACCGCTGGAGATTGGAACCAGTGTTCTTAGGCTTAGGAGGCAGGTGCCTTAACCGCTAAGCCATCTCTCCAGCCCTTCGTTTATTTCTGTTTTAACTGTTATTAACAATGTTTCAATTAGGTCTCTTCTTAGGAAACTAGAAGTGCTCTGCCTTTAGTCCGTTGATCATATTGATGATTTTGTCTTGACCAGAATTGATAAGATGAAAGTATAAAAACACTGGCATCCCTAGTAGAAGACATCCCCTCTACAGACTTGGAGATCAGCCCTTGCTGGGGTGAAAATCTCTCTCACTTCAATAAGCAAGCCACCTAGACCAGTAGAAGTGCTGGCAGAGACTGAGTGAAACCTAAAAAGGACAGCAGAGGAGAAATATACTGGAAACCATTTCCAGCCTGGAGACGTATTGCAAGGGAGGTTGTGAAGAAAGATCCAACCTTGGCCCGCTAACTCTCCTCTCCCTGGCATTCCTTAGAAACTGTGCATTCATCATCTTGAAAACAAAACAAACAAACAAACAAAAAAAACAATGATAGGATGAAGTGAGCCTAATGGAAAGCGTGGACAGGTCTGGGTGGTGGGAGGTAGTCTAGCACGGGCGATTCCTGCTCGCTCAGAGTTCCTGGGTCTACTGTGCAGTTCCCATGACCTCCATTGTGCTTCCTGGTGCCTTTTCTTCTAATGGCCTCTCACGTGTGCCTCTTGTTAAAAGGCAGCCCTCCAGTTAATAGACGGCTTTGCCCATAGCACAGAGCCCACATGTGCCTGGGGTCTGCAGCTCCATTGGAAGCCCACCTCTCTCCTTCCATGAGAAACGCATGGGGTCTTTTGTCATGTGACGCTTTGCCTGAAGTCACCCCCGCTTGGTTTCTTCCTGCTCCACAGCCTGCTCCCCCCATGTCTGTTGCTTGCAGAAGGCCGTCTTTGCAAAATCACTTGTTATGGTCTGAATGTGAAATGCCTCCCATGGGCTTATGTGTTTGAACACTTAGTCCCCAGCTGATGTTTTGGAAGGTTGGGGAGGAAGTAGGCCACTGGGAGCAGGCCTTGAGGTTTTGTAGTCCTGCCTCACTTCCTGCTCGCCTCTGCTTCCTGAGTATGGATGCAATGTGACCAGCTGCCTCCCGTTGCCATGCCTCCTCAGCTATGACGGGGCCGTAGCCCCTGAAACTGCTCACTAAAATTAACTCTTCCTTCCTTAAGCTGCTTCTGCTCAAGTATTTGGTCACAGCAACAAAAAGATAACTGACAGACTCGCTTGCTCTTGGGGCCTGCTTCTGAGTAATCCACCACACACCATAGTATAGCAGATCACATTCTCCGAGTGCTTACCGTATGTCACACGCCACCATGGTGACTCTTACATGCCTCATCGGGCGGGCGGAGTGGGAGTGCTTGTGGCCTCTCAGCAGTGTGTCTGACACTTAAGAACACAGGCCCTGGAGCCCAGCAGCCAACAGATCATTTCAGTTCTGCTAATTCCCAG
This sequence comes from Orientallactaga sibirica, assembly GCA_036365145.1. Classification (NCBI taxonomy): domain Eukaryota; kingdom Metazoa; phylum Chordata; class Mammalia; order Rodentia; family Dipodidae; genus Orientallactaga; species Orientallactaga sibirica. The sequence continues at coordinate 7,725,840 of JAEOAD010000027.1, forward strand.
CTGTGTGACTTTCAGCACGTTACTTTCTTCAGCTGTAGATGGGAAATAATAATAGAATCTCCTTCATCAGCTGGCTATGAAAATTCATTGAGTCAATGTAAGCAACATACTGGAGTGCTATGCAGGCCTTTGCTGAATAAATACTTCATGCAGGAGGCAATACAGTTCCACAGACATGAAGTAAACTGCTCAAATTTCACATCTGGTATTTCTTTGTAGTAGCAAGAGACTCTGACATGCCTATGTGCATGTGCATGCACACACACAAATACACACACACACAAGCATGCACACATCCAAATAAATAAACTCTAAACTTAGATCTCCAACCTGAATATCATATCTCCCCCACCCCATACACAGACATGTATGTGTGTGTAGTATGCGGGCATGTATTTATGTTTCTATGCTTATGGGCGTTTGTGTGCACAGAGGCCAGAGAATGACATTGGGTGTCTTTATCACATCAACACCTTATTTTTATGAGACAGGATCCTTCACTGAACTTGAAACTCACTGACTCTGTTAACAAGCTAGCCAGCAAGGTCCGGGGCTCTTCCTGCCTCCACTTCCCAGAGCTGGCATTATAAGCACGTCCCACCATGCTTGGCATTTTACATGAGTGCTGGCGATGCTGGTGCAGCAGGTACTTACCCACTGGGCAATCTCCCCAGCCCACTATTCTATGCTGCCTCGGCCTCCTTGCCTTCATTCCTTTTCAGAACCGTGCCCTCCCCAAATGAAGGCTAGAACCCATCTCCAGCTTGTCTCCTCTCAGGAGGGAGAGACTGGGTCTCTCAGCTGCCAGCCCTCTGATGTTTTTGGGTGTCACCTTGCCTTGGGGAATCAATATATGTTAATTCTCAAGAGGCACGCTCCAAAAACCTACATTTTCTTTATTCCTCTGGTCCCCAGGCTTCCCCAAACCAGACACTGTCATTACTGAAGCAACAACTTACGAGTCCTTATATTTTTCCAATTAAAACATCCCTTGCCATTTTCTTAATTACAAAGGCAAGCGAGATCATTGAAAACGTATGCAAACCAGTTAGGCGGGAGGGAAGGGCTAAGCTCTCACTTGCTGTCCACGCAGCTTTCTGAGGCTGCTTCATCCCCTTAGTCTTCGACTCACTGGGGACATCACTGTGCCTCCTCCCAGCTCTGGCTCTGGATGACACACCTGGCAGGCCTGGCCAATGTCCTTATAAGGCAGCTGTTGTGCCTGGCTCTGGTTGCTTCCCTGTCATGTATTTCAGTACATGATGAAGCAATATCCCAGGCTTGGGAGGGGTGGGGAATACTGCCTGCCGCTAACTCTCCACCGCCTCACTCAGGCGGCCCTACTTCCTTTTCTGGTGGATTGAAAGTAAAAAAAAAAAAATCTAATTCTGGAGAAGCTTAGGAATGAGGTCACTTAACTCCATGGCTGGTCTTTGCATTTAATGCGGGCACATTTCTTTGCCTCCAGTGCTAGGCATTGAACCCAGGCACCTAGGCGAGCACTCTACCACTAAGCTATATCCTTAGCCTTGTGCTGGCATTTTAACCTCACCAGTCACTAGTACAGGAAATGGAAAAGATCTGGTTGCAGTTCTCAGATCCAACACGTCTCCCTTTCTCTTTCCCTCTTTCTGTCTGTCTGTGTCAGTTGAGGCTATCTCAATGTCTTTTCAAGTCCTAAGATGGGACAGACAAGTGGAATGGAGAGACATATATTCATATTTGATGTCATGTGAATTAATGTACGAAGCACAGTGATTTATATAAATTTTATATTTGATCCTCAGGAGCTAAATACCTGCTGTGAAGTGTGTGCGTGTACGAGTGTGTGTGTGTGTGTGTGTGTGTGCATTGGTGTGTTGGGGTTAAAGTGAACACTCCCTGTAATATCCACTCAAGTTTATCTTGCTTTTCTCAAGATTCCCAAAGTCAGCCAGGATGACCCCCCGCCCTGCCCCGTCCCTCTGTTGGTTATATTTTAAACTCAGGGAGGTATTTTCTATTTCAACTGTGTAGGTCTCTTCAGACTCCAAAGCTTCCTACCAGTCCTGAGAGATAACCAAATCAATTGTCTTGGCCAATGGCAAACACCAGCCTCCCTGGGCCAGGAATCCTGAAGCCACCTCCTGTCTGATCTTGGGAGGCAGGGGGTGACGATGGCCTAGGGTTTATCCCATGGCTTCTCAGGTCGTGCCCCACACAGTTAACCTTCTGGAGACCCAGCTGCTCTGCCAGGGGTGGGAGAGGAGCAATGTGCTGCCTGGGGTTTCCTTTGGAGAAGGGGTGCAGGCCCAAGAGGTGCTGTGACTCAGGCCAGCTTGACCCTCTGCGGTGGGTTATCTCCTGCCTTTCCTTTCACAGCCTCCTCCTTTCATGTCCCCATGGACGGCTGGGAGAAAACTACACGGAAGCAACAGACCTCAGAGCATCTCTGGGTTTCCACCTTAACCGCCCCCACCGCCACGCAAGTTTCCCACCTTCTCCTCCCTCACTCAACTCTGCTTACACAGCTGGCTTTGCCTCTCCACAGACACACAATCTAGGGTTGCTAGATAGAATGCCAGATTCAAGTAACCTTGAGTTAAATTTGGGTTTCAGATTAGTAATAATTTTTGGGTTATAAATACTGCTAGGATTTCAATGTCTGTTGCCTCCAAAATTCAAATTAAGAAAGAGGTCTTTGGGAAATGATTAGCGTAGATGAAACCCTCTTGGAAGGGATTGGGCTTTTTTTTAAGGGCTTGAGGAGGGGACTCCCTTCCTCAGTATTTCTGCCTTGAAAAGACACTGAGTTTGCTTCCTCTGGAGGACTCAGCAATAAGGAACCATCTGAAGACCGAGAGACTGTGTCCTTACCACACATCAAACCTTCCACTGTCTTCACCTTGGATTTACCAATCTCCTGAACAGTGCAGAATAAAGCTCGGTTCCTTATAGATCACTCCATCTGAGTGTATGTTGTCATAGTAGATAAACAGATTAACACAGTGTCTTAAATTTTGCAGGGGTATACACTAAACTATTATTCATTGTTTCTCTGAGATTAGAATTTAAGTGGGTGTTGCGGTCAGGTTCAAATTGCTGCCAGAAAAAACTTGACCAAGAACAGCTTGTGGGAAAAAGAGGTTTATTTTGGCTTACAGGCTGGAGGGGGAAGCTCCATGATGGCAGGGAAAATGATGGCATGAGCCGAGGGTGGACATCATCCCTGGCCAATATCAGGTGAACAATAGCAACAGGAGAGTGTGCCAACCACTGGCAAGGGGAAACTGGCTATAACACCCATAAGCCTGTCCCCAACAATACTCTGTCTCCAGGAGGTGTCAATTCCCAAATCTCCATCAGCTGGGAACCTTGCATTCAGAACACCTGGGTGTATGAGGGATGCCTGGATCAAACCATCACCCTGGGCATCCAATTCTCCTCCACATCTCCTCCTCTCTTGCTAAAGCTGGCAACCATGGGCCTCACTCACTTCCAGCCCTGTGATGTTGCTCCTCTGAGTGGCACGATCCTATCCCTGGTGGACAGTCTTCTCCCCCAGATAGCTTTCTTCATGGAGACCCTCCCTGACACCATATTGTATACCCAGACCACACCTCCACCTTCCTCTTGACTTCCTTCAGAGCCTGATCTTGCCTTGTATTACTGTGTGTGTAGTGTGTGTATGCACACACATTTTATGCAGTTGCACATGCCCCATGCACTTGTGTGCAGAGGCCAGAGAGGGAAGTTGAATGTCCTCTTCTTGTTCTTCTGCCTTATTTCCTTGAGGCAGGGTTTCCCACTGAACTGGGAGCTCATGCTGGCTTTTGCTTAGACTGGTTGACCAGGGAGCTCCAGCACTCATCTTGCCTTTGTCCTTCTCAGCACTGGGTTTCAGGTATGCATGGTCATGGGAGGCCTTTCATGTGGGTGCTGGGAACAGCCAAATCCTCGTGCTTGTGCAGCCAGCGCTCTCCCCCACTGAGCCGCCCCTCCAGTTTTCTTGGTTGTCTTCTCACTAGAACGAGTGCTTTAGGAAGTCAGGGACAACGACCTCCCAGTGCTCATTGCAACCTGGCACAAGATGGTGCGCAGAAATGCTTTAAATGATTTCCAGGCTGACCTGGAAACTCACAGTGATCCTCCTACGTGTGCTTCCCGAGTGCTGGGATGAAAGGCATGTGCCACCATGCCCAGCTCTCTGTTTTTGAAAATTTGCTACACAGTGTATACTGGCCATGGTGGTTTGATTCAGGTGTCCCCCGTAAACTTAGGTGTTCTGAATGCTAGGTTCCCAGCTGATGGAGATTTGGCTTATGGGTGTTATAACCAGCTTCTCCTTGCCAGCGTTTGGCACACTCTCCTGATCCTGTTGTCCATCTGATGTTGGTGAGGAGGTGACGTCCACCCTCTGCTCATGCCATCGGAGCTCCTCCTCAAGTGTGTAAGCCAAAATAAACCTTTTTTCCCACAAGCTGCTCTTGGTCCAGCGTTTTCTGCCAGCAACGCGAACCTGACTGCAACACTGGCTTTGAACTCATGATCCTCCTTGCTTTCTCCTCCCAAGTGCTGGGATTATCAGCTGTGCCACCATTCTTGGCCTAAATGTATATCTCGAATAAATACCTTATTCTTCATGATCAAATGAGAATCTTGAGTTTCCACATAGCTCAGAAATGAGAATGTAGGCAAAGAAGATTCTGAGAGACTGTGGGGAAGAATGGACAGGAGAAATGGAAAGACAGAGACAGAAAACAGAGAGACTGAGAATGAACGCATAAGAAAGGACAGGATGCAGTCTGAGGTGTGAGTTCAGAAACGCTGTAGGAGACCACACAGGCTGTGGGTGCCTATGCCAAGGAGGGCAGTGCCCTGCAGAGTTTTTGAGCGTGGACTGTCAGGATACAGACTCACTATTTCAGTCTGGACTCCATTACTTACCTGCGGTCAGGCCTCAGGCAATTATTTAACCTCTCTCTAGGCCTCACATTCCCTAACTGTTAAACCCATAGATTAAAAAAAAGGGGGGGTGGTGGCTGGAGAGATGGCTTAGTGGTTAAGGCACATGACACAGTTTCTGACATCTGGTAAATACATAAAGGAAGGCAGCTGTGACCCCTCCATCCACAGACAGCCATATCCTGATTATGAAGTTCATGCTTATTGACCGCTTCTTTGATTTTTGCGGACTCTCATTTGATGTCTATTTATCAAAAAAAAAAAAAATCCCCAATGATTCAATGCTTTTGAATCACAGTAGGAGAGTTGTGGGGGTCATGACAGGGATTAAAGGATGGCAGGTTGAGGAATGGAGAGATGGCTTACCAGTTTAGGTGCTTGCTTGTGAAGCCTAAGGACCCAGGTTTGATTCTCCAGAACCCACGTAAGCCAGATGCACAAGGTGGCGCAGGCATCTAGAGTTCATTTATAGTAGCTAGAAGCCCTGGTGTGTTCATTCTCTCTCTGTTTCTGTCTGCCTCTTTCTCTTTCTCAAATAAATAAATAAAATAAAACATCTTTTATAAAAGGAATGACAGGTTGAATGTGTGTGTGTGTGTGTGTGTGTGTGTGTTTGCTAGGGAAGATCTCCTACCAGCTGAATGACTCACCCACAAGCTGGCCTCACTGCTGGGAGATCCAAGTTCAGCCAGAGCATACTACGGCGAGTCCTTTGAAATTTCTAGGAAATAACTGAAGCTACTACCATTACTATGCCTGGCATTGTCAGAGACCCATGTCAAGGAGCATGTAGGGAAGGCTTCAGGTTTCAAGGCAGGTGCTCATTATTCACTCTTGAAATGGGCACCCTCTGTGGGACTATGCAAAATTTTGAGCCCACATTCTTTTGGTGAGAAAAGGGGTGAAAATTTCTGTTCTTTTTCACAAGTTTGGATGGCCATGAAATGAAGTCAGGTATGACACAGAGCTTTGGCAACTAGAAGCTACTATATAAAGGTAAAATTCACCCTGATGTCATCAGCATTGTTGGCAGGATGGTGGGACTTGGCTGGGGAGACTGGGAATGTCTGGCTTCATGGACATTTTGGTGTCACCCACACCCGGCACCGCACATACACACACCCTCTTCCTGGCGCCAGGCTAACATACTATTCATGATGTGTCCCCATAGGATAAAAATGACACAAAGGATCATCCCCTGGGGTTATGCCATCACATCCAGGCCAGCCCAAGTCTGCCAGATGTGTGCTTCCCTGAGTACTGTCACTGCACAGGCAGGAAGTTAGCACCAGCTCTGTGTAAACAGCTCTGTTCTAAACCCATCTGTAACTCAGTGCTTTGCAGTGCAATGGGCTATAATTTTCTAGATCAGGATGCCACACATGAAAGTTCCAGAGTTCCAACACCAGTGAGACAGACATGACCTGTGCAGGCTCCAGTCCACTCCTGACCCAGCTTTGGTGTTTCTGGTCAGCTCTTAGGTGGCATTCTGCTCCATATCCTAAGGATGTAGGCTGAGGCAGCCAGGCAGGGACAGGATGTACCTTGGCCTGAGTGCTGCTGTCCTGACTGCCTGTGAAGTGTGAGAGGCAATGCTTTCCTCTCTCCTTGATGCACATTGGCAAGGGCTCTCCTCAGCAGCAGCAGCAAGCAGCGTCCTTTGCCTTAGACCCTGCAATTTAATGCACATATTTGACAGATATTAACCTAATGCTATCATAAACTTAGTGCTAGGAATGTGTTGATGAATGCACCACCAGCTGGGGACCAAGTGTTCAAACACATGAGCCTAAGGGGGACATTTTCCATTCAAACCACATTTTCTTTAAGGAAAGAAGATGAAGGGCTGGGAAATGGCTTAGCAGTTAAGGAATAGGCCTGCAAAGCCCAAGGACCCTGGTTTGATTCCCCAGGACCCACATAAGCCAGATACACAAGGGGGCACATGCATCTGGAGTTCATTTGCAGTGGCTGGAAGCCCTGGCATGCCCATTCTCTCTTTCTCTATGCCTCTTCCTCTCCTCTCTCTCTCTCAAATAAATAAATAAAATGTTTTTTTTAAAAAAGAAGATGAAATTAGCCACAGGACGTTAGCAATGAAAGCAAAGTCTGTGAGGTAAAGTGTCTCAGCTTTTCTTTAGTGAGGTATGGTTCCGAGGGCTGTGCTTAGGTCCATTCAGGAGGACCCACTCCCCCCAGGGGAGCATGTTTCTCTCCTTCCATCCACGCCCTACAGTGCTTCCCTTCTGCAGTATCTGTCCTCCATCTAGACTTCTTGTGACATCTTTAACTAATGAAAATTATACAGATTAAAAACAGGGGCATAGAAAGAAGCCAGGGAGGGACCAGCCAAATTCAGGGCTACACTGGTCAGCATCCAGCCCACAGAGACAGCAGTGTGATGGAGATGGTTTAAAAAGTTCATTCTCTGTGGGAGAAGGATGGGAACCACTTCTTCACATAAGAAGGAAAGGAAAAGGATGTAGGAGAGTGTGTGCTGTGTAGCAAATTCCTCCAAGTTGGAATCTTTTATACTGGAGAGAGGATCCTTCGGACGTTCAAAATTAAAACACAGGCTCGTTAAGACTCAGATTGTAAACACCTCATAAGTCACAGAGAGTTCCTGGAATTGACAAGATGCATAAAGCCCCTCCCCAAGGTCATAAAGGAATAAAACCTGCTTGGGAGAAGAGGTTCACTGACCAGTAATCACATGAGCTCCAGAGGGGTACTTCTGTGAATTGCCACCTCTGCTGGGGCGAGAGTTTTGATGAGACAGCTGCTTCTGAATGACCCATGTTCCTGTAAACAGCCCCAGTAAGGTTACTGGTTCTCTAAGTTAGACTTGGGTAGAATTGTTGCTTTGGTCTGTTGTCAGTTCCCTATCTGGACTGAATAAAGATGTGTTCACATCTCCCCAGGAAAAGCTAAGGAGAGCCAGGCATGAACTTACCATGAGAACAAGCTTGGATATTGCTCTAGGATCCATCACTATGTCCCTTCAGGGAGTAGAATCAAAGAACTGAGCCCCAGACAAACCAAGAGCAAGACTTATAGAAACTAACTGGGCATTATGCACATACAAAAGAGGCCAGTGGGATGGTTTATATGTCAGTTTTCAGAACCATCTTTAAGAGATTATCTTAATTAAGTTAATTGAGGTAGTACAGTGGTTTGAATGTAAAATGTCCCACATAGACTCATGCATTTGAATACTTGATCCCCAGTTGGTGGCGCTGTTTAGGAAGTTTGTGGAGTCTTTAGGAAGTGGGACCTTACTGGAGAAAGTGTGCTATTGGTGTCTGGCTTGTGGTGTTCTAGTCCAGACCCACTTGGCTCTCTTTAGCTTTTCTGTTTCCTGCTTATGTGAAGGTGTAACACTGGCATCAAGATCCTGCCATGATTTTCCTGACATGGTAGAAACTTTCCTGAAAAACCATAAGCTGAAATAAATATTTCCTTCCCTAAATGGCTTATTGTCAGGTATTTGGTTCTAGCAATGAGAAGTAACTACTACAGGTGGGAAGACCCTCCTTAACTGTGGGCAGAGTCCTGAACTGCATAAAATGAAGAGAGCAGGCTGAGCACCTGCATTCACTGCCCTCTGCTTCCTCCCAGCTAATTCCATGATGTGATGGCCGGCTTCCTGCTCCTCCATGTTTTCCCCACCATGATGGACTCTTTCTGCTGAACCTATAAGCTGTAGTCATCATTTCCCCTTAAACTTTTGTCAGGTGTTTTGTCCCAGCACAGGGTCCTCAGAGACGCTAAGGGGTTTGGAGGGGAGTGGAACAAGCAGACAGAGAGAATACAAGGAATTGTTCCAAGGCCAGTTGTTAACTACAAGCAGTGAGGGGGGACTAAGACATGGAGGCATGCCATCTGTTCTTCTGTAGGATGTGTCTCCCAACAGGCATGGTCAAACACAAACTCCATTTGTGGGTAACCATCCCACTCCCTTCCCCCTTTCTTCTTTCTTTAGCAAGAAAAGATGTCATATAAAAAGTAACCTTTTCAAAAAAAATTAAAATTTCATAGAAATTGCATGAAACTAAGGTATTGTAAAATTATAGTTGATTTCTTAATGCTTTAAAGTATATATTTGGGATAGCTTTAAGAATAAACCTTTTTACTTAAAAATTTTTATTTGAGTTTTATTTTTGACAGTTTCATACATGTATATAATGTATTTTCATCATATTCACCTCCCTATTAGCCTCTCTTATCTCCCCCCAAATCTCACTAAAATCCTTCTTCCCAACTATTCTCTTTCCTACTTTTATGTCTTTTGTTTTTCTTGCATGAGCACAGCTTGGGGAATTATTTACTAGAGTATAAACAACTTAGCCATGCTTAAACCAGCCGGGAACATGCCCCTCCCTCCCAGCAGCCACTAGCTCTTACAGGAGGGGTGAAGTGAAGCATCATGAAGGAGTCTCCCATACCTTTGTATTTTAAATAGAAACTCTGTGGACATGGTGCAGAAACAAGAGGAAGGAAAGAAGGGGATTTAATCACTAGTAGGTCTGTTCTCTTACTCTGCCCCTACTTTGTTTTCTCTGGAGGCAACCATTCTTACCAGTTTCGCTGACCTTCACCAAAGATATTCAATACAGCTGTTGGATGTGTTTCTCAGTTTCAGATATCCCAAAAACATACTGAGACACAAGTATGTCTGTGGGCACTCCCAGGAAACACCTGGGGAGGGCTGAGGATGAAAGTGGGAAGGGATGACACCGGGGGAAGGAAAGATGACCAAGTCAATCACCACTTCTGGCCAGGGGAGCCGATCCTGCTGGGGGAACTCTGGAAACTAGCACAGGACTTGTGGCTCAAGTTTGTCCCAAGGGGAAATGAAACTGGAGTTGTGTAACCAACTCTATTGTTTAAGAGTTGGGGAATGAGTGTGGGCAACCAGCCACATGGCCAGGTCCTGTGGACTCAAGTCCAGGGAAAGCTTTGTCAAAGAAATACAGTTAAAGGAGTGGTGTGCACTGTAGCATTGAGAGCAGGAGGTATGGGTTGGGCACCAAAATCATCTGTGGAAATATTCTTCTAAAAACATTTTGACTGAAACTTGAGCCAGGTGTTTGCAGCAATGTCAGTCCAGCCCCCGAAATACCAGACTTCCTGGAGCTGATATGAAGGTCATTGGCTTTTGTCAGTACCATAAACAAAGCCTTCCGGGGTCTGACAAGTGTGATCTACTGCTAGTTTCTTCCTTACCTTAGTCCTGATGGAGCTCCCAGCCCAGTGATACAAAAGACTGACGCTTGTGGGGGCCTCGCACGCCCGGGCACGTGTTTTTCCCTGGCCCTCATACTGCTCTCTTGGCCTGGGAGAATCTTCTCTTTCTTCCCACTGCCTAATCTACTTGCCCTCCCAGACTGAGGTGAGTTGGATAGAAGAAAACTGACCTTCACAGGGTCGGGCAGCTCAAGAGATGATGTGGGCAGCACTTAGGTAGTGTACGATGCCCCGTCATGGTTTTCTACACTTTACCTGTCTGCTTATTCAGCTTCCCGCAGATTTGGGAGAGCTTTCCTGATATCCCTGGCTGGGGCTCCACTCCTGGAATGATCTTGCCTGTCTGCACACCCCTCACTGTGTTAGAAACTTTTCTGGGTCAGGAAGCAGACTTTGCCCGTTTCTGGTCCCCATTGTTGGCACAGTTCCTGTGCCCTGTACCTGCTGTTCAATAGAAGTGAGCAGAGAAGGCTGCACAGTGGCCACTCCCTAGTCTTGGTTGGGATTCTGAAGAAGAAATCGTTGCATAGAGGGTGGTCCAGAAAAAGCTTTATTAGATAGATAGGCCTTGTATAAGATATGCACAAATTGGGCTGGAGAGATGGTTCAGTGGTTAAGTCACTTGCCTGTGAAGCCTAAAGACCCAGGTTCGACTCTCCAGGTCCCACGTAAGCCAGACGCACAAGGTAATGCAAGCGTACAAGGTTTCACATGTACACAAGATGGCGCATGAATCTGGAGTTCTATTGGAGTGGCTGGAGGCCCTGGTGTGCCAATTCTGTTTCTTCTCTTTCTCTCTCTCTCTCTCTCTCTCTCTCACACACACACATTTAAAAAGATATGTACAAACAAATATCGTTTCCTTATTCTGTCAGTCAAATCACAATTACTTTCTGAGTCCTTGCCATGTGTTGGGTACTGTTTTAGGAGGACAAGACATTCTGTCTCACAGAACTCATGTCTTTGGAAGGTACAGCATTAACTATTACTGGAATGACCTCTGTGGAAGAGTCTGGAACAAGTAGGGATCAACAGGGCGTGGCTAATAGGAATGCCAGGCAGTTTTGGTAAAGACTCGAAGATTTCCGTCAGAGAAGGAAACTGAAGGAGATGAAGGACAGCTGTCATTTAGAAATGCACTGAGTACTTGTCTGTGGTAAGAAAATGGAAGTCACACAGATATGATGCCCAGTCCCTTTCCTGTAGAGATCTGCTGCACAGAGTGGGGAATAGAGCCGTCTCTCATTCATTGGGAGTGGATGGATCCTCAACTGTGATGACTATGTAGGTCATGGTTTTGAAAACTTTTCTATTTTGGACTGAAAAGAAATTGCAAAATGCACGCAGATAGGGGCTGTACCCTTCACCCCATTTTCCTCAACACTCACACTTTTGTTATCCTCGAACAATATCCCAACCATGAAATTGACATTCGTCCAATTCACAGACCTTATTCACATTCCACTAGTTCTTCTTGATGCCCTACAATCTTATGTATAAATTCACGTAACAATTGTCACAGTGAAGACAGATGGTTCTGGCACTCCTGAAGCACTCCTGGTGGGAGGTTTTTGTAGTGACAACCCTTCCAGACTGTTAATCCCTGACTGCTGTTGAACTTGAAAGACCTTTTCTATATATTCTAGACATATGTTATTATCACATGTGTTTTCAAATATTTTCTACTAGTCTATAGTCAGTCTGTGTGTGTGCGCGCGTGTGTGTGCATGTGTGTATGTCTGTCTGTCTGTCTGTCTCTTTCTGTTTTTCTCATGCCAGAATGGATTGAACCCAGGGCCTTAGCTACTCTTGGTGAGAATTACACCACTGAGCTACACGTACTCAGCATCTTCTTTCATCTTTTTTTTTTTTTTTTTTGAGGTAGAGTCTCACTGTAGCCCAGGCTAACCTGAAACACACTCTATAGCTCCAGTCTGGCCTTGAACTCACAGTCATCCTCCTACCTCAGCCTCCCCAAGTGCTGGGACTAAAGGTTTATGCCCTCATGCCTGGACTTTTCATCCTCTTAAAAAAAATTTGATTTTGAGGGAATACAACTTGCCATTTTATTCTTTTGTGGATTTCTTAATGGATTTGTTTTTCCTTTTGGTGTCATGTTTATAATGCTTTACCTTTCCTAGGTCTTAAGACTTTTTCTTATAAAATTTTATAGTTTAAATCTTATATTTATACTTACAATCCATTTGGAGTTACTTTCATGTATGATGTGAAGTATAGATCAAAATTCATTTTATTCCAGAACGTTCTTCTTACTGCTAGCTTTGTTTTGTGTATGGTAAAAAAAAAAAAAAAAAAATCAGTGCATGGATCTAATTCTGGCTCCTTGATTCGATTCCACTGAGCTGTCTCCACATCGCTTATGTACACTCCCTGGATTTCCTTAGCTGTAGAAGAATACATCTTCATGGGATAGGGTGATTTCGCCCACATTATTCTTCTTTTCTAAAAACTTATTTGAACTATTATAATTCCATTGCCTTTCCACATCAAGTTGATTATTTACCTAAGTCTATAAAAATCTTGCTGGGATTTTGATAGGAATTATGTTAAATTGATAGGACAACTTCAGGAAAATTAACTTGTTTACTATGTTGAAAGTTCTAATCCATGAACTTAGTATAGTTTTCCATTTATTTATAACTTCCCTAACTTCTGTACTGTGCTGTAAGTTACAGTCCATGCACATAGCATATTTTCCCGTTTATTTATAACTTCCTTCATTTCCATTTATTTACAACTTCCTTAACTGTTTGCATCATTCTGAAGTGTTCAGCGTGTGGTTCATGTTTTTTTGGGATTGTCTCTGCAAATTTGATTGGGGAGAATACTATAACTAGTAGCATGTCTTCGTTTGGGTATCTACATGGTCTTTGACAGGATATAGAAATACAACTGATTTTTATTCTGTGACCTTTGTAAAGTATTATTCCAGAGGAGGGTTGTTTATCTGCTTGCCTTTTAGATTTCCTGCACAAGACATCATGTTATTGCCAAGTAAGGAGAGTTTCATTTCTTCTTTTCAATTTTGTACCATCATGAGGATATTATTAACCTTGAAGTCCATCCAGACCAAATCAAAATTAATTTCCATTGCCCACTGTGTGCAGAGGGAATACACACTCACTCCTACAAATCAAGCAGCTATTATTAGAGAAAACATCTGGAAAGAATAAGACACATTCCAAAGATTCAGGGACTTTCTCATTAAACCTCTATGAGTGAGGGTCATGGAAGGGTGACTCTATGTACTGTTTGTTCCCTTAGGTGAAGACCACCCAGGGCTCAGCGGTGATGTCAAATCCAGCCAGGGAAATGAGCAACGCTTCTCTCAGCACTAGCCAAGGACAGAGACTCCCGAGGCAGCCTGGGAAGAGAGGCTGCCCCCTGGGTCTGAAGATGTGGTGCAGTAAGGCCCTGTGGAATTTGGAGAGGGTCTTTCCTCATCCTGAATCTAGAGGGGTTGTCAGCTGGGGAGTGTGGGTCAACTCTGCTTCCTTCGCCCCCAAGCTGATAAATCAGCTACTATGGAGCCCATAGGACATGGTTTCTGTGTGGCTGCAGAGAAAGAAAATAAAACGGTGATTCTTGCCCTGCCTCCCAGTTGTAACAAATCTGTGTGGAAATAAAAAGAAAATGATTAAGAAAGCATCATGGGATGGCTTTCTCAAACTGGAGGTCAGAGGTCTTTGTGGAAGCAGGACTTACGTATGACTCCAGCCACTTGCCTGGAATGTGAACTTCGGTCTCCCCACCCTTTGGTGAAAGACCTAACCAACTACACAATTACGTTGTACCCCGAGAGGTCATGGAGATCTTTGTTTCATGAGCATTTCCATTCTGTTCATACAGTTTTGTCTATCATACAGTACCTGTGGGAGCTATTCATTCCCAATAAGTAAGTAAGTAAGTTCAGGTAAGTTCTCATGTAAGTTCTCACTTTTCCTGTTTCTTCAGGACACTCGTTCCAGGCTGTCTAAAACCCTATTTCATGAGCAGTCTGAGACACCATATACTGTCCTTTTTACTTTGACACTTTCTGAACATAGACTGATGGACACTGGAATCAGAGCAAGGGGTGGGTGAGGAGGCCTTCACTTCCTTTTATGTTGCAAGATACATGGAACTGAGGGAAAATGTAATATAACACATATTTCAAAAAGAAAAATCAGCCGGGCGTGGTGGCGCACGCCTTTAAATCCAGCACTCGGGAAGCAGAGTAGGAGGATTGCCATGAGTTCGAGGCCACCCTGAGACTACATAGCTAATTCCAGGTCAGCCTGGACCAGAGTGAGACCCTACCTTGAAAAACCAAAAAAAAAAAAAAAAAAAAGAAAAAGAAAAAGAAAAACCAAAGCTGGGATGTAGTATGGATGCTACAGTTGGTCTATGGGTCTATACATGCATTCAATACAATCAAAATTTTAGTTACTCAAACCACTTGTAGTTTTTTGTTTTGTTTTATTTTTCAAGGGAGGGTCTTGCTGTAGTCCAGGCAAACCTAGAATTCACTATGTAGTTAGTCTCAGGCTATCCTTGAACTCATGGCAATCAATCCTCCTACCTCTGCCTCCTGAGTGCTGGGATTAAAGGCATGGCCACCATGCCCGGCACTTGGAGATTTTTTTTTCTTTCTTTCTTTTATCACAGTGCTATTTCCTTTGCTGAGTATTGAGCAACTCATGGCTAAAATGTACTGACATACTATATGCAATACTTAGATAACATATTTGTTAAAGGTGGATATGTTTTAAGGAAGCAGAAACTATGAGAATGAAGTTCCCCTGTTAAATATTTGGCTACAGAGACATTTATTTAATTTAGAACAGTATTTTTATTTGCTTTTTCTATAACAAGATATAGAACTACATTTTTTTTTCAAAACTAAGGCTGTCTTGAAATTGGTAAGTTAGATGAAAATGTAAGGATATATTTTAAAATTATTTTTATTTATTTGCAAGCAAAGAGAGAAAGAGAGAGGGAGAAAGAGAGACGAGAGACAGACAGAATGTCTGTGCCAGGGCCTCCAGCCACGTGCAGACATGCATGTGCTATGGTGCATCTAGTTTTATGTGGGTACTGGGGAATCAAAACCAGGTTGTTAGGCTATGCAGGCAAGTGCCTTAACCATTGAGCCATCTCTCCAACCAAGATACATTTTCATTGTGGCATTAAATTCTTGTTTCTGTGGTGAATCTCCTGTCATATGCGCCTTAAGATAGCTATTAGAAATAACATGAGCTAACACTGTTTTAGCAGTCTCAGAAGTAACTACACTGGGGGCACAGTCTCAAGAGGTTTACCTGAAAAGCAGATCCAGGCAGGTTGAGACTTTTCAAAATCAAGGTAGTAAGAGCTTTGGCTCCAACAGGTCAAGACTCGCAGCTCCGTGCACTCCACATGGACTCTGATCCCTTCTGATGCCGCCATTGTCTCGTGCCGAGATCACACTCACCGGCTTTCGCTGCTCATCCCAACACTGGGTCCTTAGATGTCAAGTTGAGACTCCGTACTCTCTCCAGGAAAATCTGAGTCATGTAAGATATCTGAAAAATCTTTTCTCCATCTCAGCACTCCTAGACTGTTCTCCATGCCCTTGAAATCCCTGCTCTGACACCTTTGCATTTTCTGTTTTCTCTTCTTGGGTTCTCACGTGCCCTGAGTATCCTAGGACCAGCGTCTGCTTTTTTGATTTCATGGGAGTTTTGATGAAGTCACACTCTGAGCATCTCTCTGCCTAGGTTTGCCCCCAGCTCTCGAAAACTACAACTTCCCCATGCAACAGGATAAACTTTGTTTTCTTTTTATTTTGTGTGTACATGTGATGGGTATGTAATATGATGTGTGGGCACACATGTGCATGTGAGTGTGGAAACCAAAGGTGAACTTTGGATCCCTTCCTCAGTTACTACCTTTTTTTTTTTTTTTTTTTTTTTTTTTTTTTGGAGACAGGATCTCTTGTTAAACCTGGATCTCACCAGTTCTAGACAAGCAAGCCTTAGGGATGCTCTTGTCTCTCCACCCCAGTGCTGGGATTGTGGTGAGAACCACCAGGCCTGGATTTTGCCATGGGCTCTTGGGATCTGAATATAGGTTCTCATGATTTCATGGACAGCATTTTATCCATTGAGCCATTTACCTACCCCAGAATAAGGTTTTTCTTCTAAATATAATAGGGCTTTTAGAGGCAAACCGGCCATAATTGTAAGTACATAATCTGGAATAAATCTGATAGATAGATCTGAAATTACTTTCAGTCCTTTGCTGGGACTTAGAAACTTCCTTCATTGGTAAATTGCTATGGACACACTTTCTTCATTTTCAAAAATAATGAAGAAGCACCTAGGTTGAACAGGAGAATGAAATCTTTGATCCAAACACCAAACCTCAACATAGCCTTGATTCATGGTTAGTTCATGCCACCAGCTCAGAGCTGCCTGCAATAACTGAGCCTTGAAGGTCAGCATTCCCATGCCTCTGAGGTTTAATTACAATGGAGACTTGTAGCATTCGGCATGGTAATCTTCCTCCTACGAGAGCCAGTGTCTTCATTGATGGTGTCACTAGTGGTCTTAGTTAAAGAACTGGAAAACACACACACACACACACACACACACACACACACACACAAAGTAAGGCAATAAGAAACTTTATTAGAGAATAGACAAAAGGAAAGGGAAGAAGAGAGCAGTCGACTCTTTGAACTACCTTGCTCAAGAGCATTGAATTACTACTGGGGCTTCTTGTTAGGAAATGCACAGGAAGGAGGTGCCAGTTGCTAAGGGGCATAGTTTGGGTGGTTCTCCATTTTGATTGACAGGTTTAACTTATATAACCTTTACTGTGCATATCCTTTCCCATGATGCATCTGATTTTTTAATGAGAGCTTTAATACATGAATATACAGTAATTTGATTGTGTTCCCATCCCTTTTTCCTTTTTTAATCTCCTCTCCCCTGCTCCTCATCTCCTGAGGACCCTCTTCTTTCAAGATCATCCTTCCTCTGTTTTGTTGTCTCCTTCCTTTCGTCCTCCTCCACCCTCTATGTTAAAAATGTTGATGGGGGCTGGAGAGATGGCTTAGCAGCTAAGGCGCCTGCCTGCTAAGCCTAAGAATGCTGGTTCCAATCTCCAGTGGTTCCAATCTCCAGGTCCCACGTTTAGCCAGATGCAGTGAGGCAAGGGCGCAATGCCGCACTTGACCACAAGGGGGCGCACGCGTCTGGATTTCGTTCACAGCAGCTGAGAGACTGCTGGTGTGCCCATTTCTGTCTCCCTCTCCCTCTCTGTCTATCTCTCTGTCTCTCTCTCCAAAAATAAATTAAAAAATAATTTAAAAAAAATTTTTAAATGTTGATGGGATCAGAACTGTGCTGGTCTTGTGGGGTATCGGTAACCACTGTGGGTCATGAATGCACTGTGTGGCTCTTAGATCCTCCTCCTTTCCTGCAATGTACATTGAGACTTGGAGGGTGTGGTAGAAATCTCTTAAGTTGAGCTCTCAACATCCTCTTATTTTCTACTTTGATCAGTTTTGAGTCTCCTCAGTGTCTGCCACCATCTCCATAAAGAAAGTTTTCTGGCTATCAGTGAGAACGGCACTCACATACTTTGCAGGACTACCTCTGTAATGTTCCCTGAGCCCTGGTGGGTGTGATAGAGATGACTCGTCCAGGAATAAGTCATGGGCTCTCTCGTCTTCATTTTGATTAGTCTTGGGTCTCCCCAGTATTTGCCACCATCTGTAAAAAGATGGTTCTCTAACCAAAAGTGAGAACAGCATTAATCAAAGGGCTTAAACATACACACTTAGAAAGCTGTTTGATGAGCATAACATCTCTGTTTAGTTAAAGGACAGTGGAAGATTCCCTCTGCAGTCTATGACCTTCCAAGCCACTATATCCTCAGTACCTGGCACAAGTACACTGAGCAGGGCCTCTTATCCAATCAGAGAGCAAGTGATTACCTCCATAACTTATGTGCCAGGATTGCATTGCTGGGTACATCTTGCTCAGCTGGTTGATCTTGTACTTGCTGTTCACACTGCAGATGACTTTTCTCCTCCATCAGCTCACATAGTGCCTTCCAGCACTATGACAGGTGTCTGGCAGGGGATGGCTGAGATTGGCTTCCATCTCAGCGTTCGGTTGGTTTCTCAGTGTCCTTAAGTGCAGCCTGTGGTTTCTTCATCAATGGAGCTTTGCCATCTCGTTCTGGTAACACCTAGTACTTCTGCAGTGGGCTGCATTCTTTTGGGGGCCTCATGGACCTACTTGACCTCACTGCAGGGGGGTTGACCCATCTCTGCACTGGGATTCACCTGTAAGATGTATGTGATTTTTATCATATGTTTGACCAATCATTCATACACATAAGATGGGAAATAGGGGATGTTCCCTAAAACTTCACTTAGAGCACACAATTATTTCTTGTTTGTGGTTTTAATTTTTTTTAATTTCCCCTTTTGTATGCCTAAAGTTGGCATACAGAAGTTTAGGTATCATTCATTCTGGCAAGTACAATTTGGGTTTTTGTTTATTCCCATTCCCCTCTCTAGTTTTCCCTCTACCTCTTCCCCTCAGTTCCCTGCTTCCCCACATCACACATATCCTTTGCCCTTCCCTCCCAGCTCTTCCAGTGGAGCACACAGTTTGTCTTATTGCACAAGCATGAAAACCAGTCCAGCCTGGATGGGCCCCTGTTGTTCCTGGTTATACCTGAGAACATAGTGGAACAGAACTGACCACAAAGGGGAGTGGTTAATGGTTCGTAGGCAAGAGCAACATCCCCTTGATTGGAGCAGAGTGTATGTGCATCTCAATGCAGGTGGGAGTCCTAGTTTGTCACCAGGTTGCTAAGTGTGCTGTGAAGAAAGGGTATGTGTATTAGCCAAGCCAAGCAGTGTCCCAGTTGCTAAGCCTTTTCCCTTTGCTTGCCTGCCTCAACAGCTAACAAGAAGTCGACTCATATGTTAATGCTTTGTTGGCTTTTAGGAGAAGACTCTCATTCTCTGCTATTCCAAACCCTATACTGCTTTTCTTGAAGCCATTGGCAAGCCACCTCATCAGTTCTCTGATCTGGTGTAATGATCATGGAATGAATTTGATTTTAGCCTTTACTTGAAGAAAGAGATAGTTTCACTGCTTAATCATGCATTCAAGTCTTCACACAATTTTGTTTTGGTTTCTTGCTGTGTAGCTAATAGTCTGCTAAATACTGTTAATAACAGATTGCCACTCTGCCACAAAAGACCTCATCTTCTACTTTTGGAGTCAAATAAAGGCGTCATCAAGATATGTGACAGGATATAGGTACTGGAATGAAGTATGGACCAATAGGGAGAAGGCTCGCTCTAACTCCGAAGAATAGCATCCTAAGTTGAATGATAAAATTGATTGTTTTCTGTTTGTGTGTGTGTGTGTGTGTGTGTGTGTGTGTGTGTGTGTGTTGTGCTTGAAAGTGCACATGTATATGGGCACATGTGTGGCGGGGGTGGGGGGTGTGTAGATGCCAGAGGTTGATATTAGGTATCTTACCTGGTCTCTCACTTGAATCCACAGCTCACTGGCTCGGCATGTTTAGCCAGCTAGCTTGCCTCAGACCCCACTGTTTCCATGTCCTGAGCACCAGGATCACAGGTGTATTGCTAAGCCCACAAAGCTTTCATGTGGATGTTGTTGAATGTTTTATTTATTTGAGAGAGAAAGAGGCAGGTATATAGAAAGAATGTTCACGCCATGGCTTCTAGCCACTGCAAACAAAACTCAAGATGCATGCACCATCCTGTGCATCTGGCTATACATGGGTATTGGGGAATCAAACCAGAGTCCTTAAGCTTTGCAGGCAAATGCCTTAACTGCAGAGCCAGCTCTCCAGTGCTCCCTTCTCTTATGATTATAACAATGGTTATTTTTACTGTGCATCTACTACAGGCTGACTGTTCAGTAAGCACCTTACTTACAAATACTATCCTCTGTTAAATTCAGGGAAGGATATTAGTGTGTGTGTGTGTGTGTGTGTGTATCTCAAGGCTTAAAGAATTGCATAACTCTTGTTAAACACCATGAGGATTAAAGAGTGAAGTTAGGTCACAAGAGCAATTTATTGAACTTTAAAGCCAACAGACTTTAGGGGGAAAAAAAAACTAATGAGTTCAGGCAAAGAAGAAAATATGTGACCAGAATTTGGGAAGTCAGACCCCTGGCATTCTATCTGACTCCCCTGTGAGGTATGCCAACATGACTAGGCCTCAAAAATTCCAATAATTTCAACAAATCTGTCAGCATCTAGTCTAGCTCCTTGAATGGAACCTTGAGCAATTAAACCACATATATTGGTAAATATTAGTTCTACTGCTGGTTGACTTGGAAATTCAACAGCTCAGTCCTGGCATGTTTGTGGCTATGGTTTTCTCTCTATTGTTAACTCATACTCAAAATGCTTCCGTAACAGCCAGAAAGTGAGGAACAAGGCTGGGGATACAGCTCAGTCAATAAAGTGTTTGCCGCACGAGCAGATCTGAGTTTGGTTTGATCCCTAGAATTCATGTTCAAGCTGGGTGTGACTGCGTCTCCTCTAATGCCAGATCTGGAGAGGTGGAGCCAGGAGGGTCCCCGAAGCCTCATAACTAGCTAGTCTAGCTAAGTTGGTGAGCTCCAGGTTCAGTGAGAGACCCTGCCTCAAAAAATAAGGTGGAGACTGATTTAGAAAGATACCTGACATTTATTGATCTTTGGCCTCCTCCACACACATGCATGCACACATGTGCCAACAGACATCCAAACATGTACACACACATACACCATACATACATGCAAAACAAAAGAAAGATGGAGACTGAAAATTCATATTTCGAAGCTTTCTGGTCTCCTTTGCTTAGTTCACCCTGTGTTAGGTAGAGATGGGGAGGTAGGCTAGTGATTGACTTCATAGATGGAGATCACTCAGCTTCAGTGAGGCATTTGTCAAAAGGCCACGTCTCTACTTAGCAATTTATTAGCTATATTTAGGAGCATGGTTATCCAGGAGGCCACCAGCCACTGTTTGAATGATGTTCTTCACTGGTGATTCAGAACCTAGAAAGGTCCCTAGTCACTCGTCTAAGGTTCCTCCCGACTCTTCATGCTAGGCTAGCTTCACACCAAGAGCACTCAAACCTTCCTTCCTGTCTCTCTTTCAATCCTCTCTGCCCTGCTCTCCTCCGAGGTTATGGTGAAACTGCTTTTCGTCTTTGAAGAGATATATCAATTAATTTTAAAAGGGACTTTTTGCTGTTTCGCCTAAAATTGCCAAATAACCAAGGAGGATATCCAACCGGTACAATGAGGTTCTTTCTTTGGTTTGAGACAATCAGTGGTGAACAGTCAGAAAGGAGGAAAGAAGGGACTGGTTAGGAAAGAAGACACAGCCAGAGGCCTTGCAAGTGTGCTGCTGTCTGAGAGCAGGATGAGTCATGTTGTGCCAGAAAGTTCCTTGACCTCTGTGAACTAGCGGGGCTCAGCCTGGCCCTTCCCTTCCCTCCCTCTAAAGATCAGGCAAGGCTGAGGCTTCCATTCCTAGTCTTCACCTCAACGTGCCCTTCCCCGGAACCACGCTGTCCCTCCAGTCTCACCAAGTTCAACACAGTTCTTTTTTTCTTTTCTTTTTTTTTTTTTTTTTTTTTTTTTTAGAGGTAGGGTCTCACTCTGGCCCAGGCTGACCTGGAATTAACTATGTAGTCTCAGGGTGTCCTTGAACTCACCTCGATCCTCCTACCTCTGCCTCCCAAGTGCTGGGATTAAAGGCGTGCGCCACCACGCCCGGCTTCAACACAGTTCTTATCAGTCCTAGACGAAGGACTCATTTCTTCAGGCCTCCCTTGCTGCTCACAAGGTCATTGTTCGTCCTCACATCCACTCACATCCACCGGCTCCTTTCGCTCGCTCGGGGGCATCTTTGTGTGTCTACTCTGCCTGCAGTGCTCTTCTTCCAGAAAGTGCCATGGCTCACTCCTCCTCAGGGACTCTAGACAAATGTTCCTTTCTGAAGAAGGCCTCTCGGACCGCTCATTGTAACTGCCATTCTGTCCATCCTTCCTGCTTCACCCTCAGTCCTCCCTTCATGGACTTGTTTTCCTCTTAAGCACTTGTCATATTATATGAACACTATATTTTGAATTTATTTTTCCATGTTTCTCTGTCCTATTCAATTATACAATTAGCATCATCTCCATACATACATGTATTGCGGTTTTCCACTTGTCCTCTACTTCCTTCCCCTTCTCTTGTCTGTCAGTCCTTTTCCACGTTCAGATGGTCACTTTGTTGTTGCTGTCTGATTCCACATATGAGAGAACACGGGCTGGCTGCTTGTGTTTCCGAGCGGGCTTATTTCACTTAACATGCTGATCTCCGGTGCCTTCCATTTTCTCTGCAGATGACATGATTTTGTTATTCCTCATGGCTGGGTGACACTCTGTTGATTTTGTACGGCACATTTTCTTTATTCATTCTTCAGATTATTGCCACCTAGGTCACTTCCATAGCTTGGCTGTTGTGAATAGAAGGCAGCAGTTTCTCGATCTCTTTTGTATGATGTTGTGTCCCCATGCTCTTGGCACATGCTGAGCATGCACTCAACAGTTTAGACTAAAGAAAGGAGTGCATGAAACATTAAATGACCTGCCTAGCTTTTACAAAACATTTTATTTGGCGCTGGAGAGATGGCTTAGCAGTTAAGGTGCTTGCCTGCCAAGCCAAAGGACTCAGGTTTGATTCTCCAGGACCCACGTAAGCCAGATGCACAAGGGGGCACACACATCTGGAGTTTGTTTGCAGTGGCTGGAGGCCCTGATGTGCCCATTCTCCCCCACCCCTCTCTCTCTCTCTCTGCCTATTTCTCCCCCTCTATTTCTCAAATAAATGAATAAAATACATTTTTTAAATATTTTATTTATTTATTTGAGAGAGAAAGAAACATCGAATTTTTACATTTTATTTATTTATTTATTTGAGAGAGAGAAAGAAATAGAGATGAGGGGAGAGGATGCCTAGTTTTGAGCTACATGGTTGTTTTTGTTTGTTTGTTTGTTTGTTTTGTTTTGTTTTGTTTTGTTTTTTGTTTTTGCTTTTTGAGCTAGGGTCTTGTTCTAGCCCAGGCTGACCTGGAATTCACTACGTAGTCTCAGGGTGGCCTCGAACTCACAGTGATCCTCCTACCTCTGCCTCCCTAGTGCCAGGATTAAAGGTGTGCACACCACGCCCGGCTTGTTTTTTAATTTTTTAATATTTTATTTATTTATTTGAGAGAGAAAGAAATAGAAATAGATGAGAGAGAGAGAATAGAACACCTAGTTTTGAGCTACATGTCTTTTGTTGTTGATGGTTTCTTGAGGCAGCATCTTATTCTAGCCCAGGATGACCTAGACCTCATTCTATAACTCATGCTGGCCTTGAACTCACGGCATCCTCACACCTCAGCTTCCTGAACGCTCACATTATACGAGTGAGCCACCACACCAATGAACTACATGCTTACATGCTCCTATTTTTTTTTTTTACTGTTATGTGTTTGTGTGGGGGTGACCTACGACCTCATTCTGCATGTGTGGAGGTCAGAAGACAGCTTTGAGGTGCCATGCGCTTACATGCTCCTATTTTTTTCCACCTTTACTGTTTGAGTTTGTGGGGGTCTCTTGCCACTGCAAACGTCCATCTTCTTTCTCTTGCCAGCAAACAAAGCAGAAAGCAAAACATCAGACTCGCTGCCCAGTGAGGTTCGTGTTCTCCTGGCTCTGCCTCCCATTGTCACAGGCACATTGAGATCACAGGTGCTTGTGCCACTTTGCATCTGGTTTATGTGGGTGCTGGGGAATTGAACCTAAGCTGGTAGACTTTGTAAACCTTTAACCACTAAGACATCTCCTCAGCCCCAGTGTGTGTGTGTGTGTGTGTGTGTGTGTGTGTGTGTGTGTGTGTGTGTTTTGCTAGGGATTGAGACAAGGGCATTGTGTATGCCAGGCAAGTGCTCTACCATTGAACTATATCCCCAGCCCAAGTTATAGGTTCTTGATGTGGAAGAAATGCTGCCTGCCCTGAAGACAATCGTAACACAGATGGGAGAACAATATCAAGACAACTGGTGGTTCAGGTGTTTTCATTGTGAGGCACATTTAATTAAAAATGCTTTTAGAAATTGGAGGTGGTTGCGTAGGATTCCTGCGGACTAGCATTAGTGCAAGGACTAGCAAGCCTTCGGGAGCCACAGGCAGCCATAGGAACCTCCTTCTTCCTTCCTTTCCCTTCCCTTCCCTTCCCTTCCCTTCCCTTCCCTTCCCTTCCCTTCCTTCTCTTCCCTCCCCTCCCCTTTTCTTTCCTTTCCTCCCACAGTTTCTCTCTTGTCCTATTTTGGTGCTTCTCATTGTCTGGCTACCTGCTCCATTCTTCACTTTGGTCTGGATTCTGATGGGAACTCTTCAGTCTAATGCTCACCATCCACCTGGTGGGCAGACCCTACACACCTGATAAACAACTGGGCCCAACAGTGTGAGCGGCCTCTGGTCAGGATATGAATGGTACAAAATAGCTTGAGATTCTTGGAATTTTTAAATACATTATTTGTAATTATCTAAGATGATAAAAACTGGATTATAGAAAAGTAAAAGAATAGGGCTGTAGAGCTAGTTCAGAGGTTAAAGGCACTTGCTTGCAAAGCCTCCCAGCTCGGGTTTGTTTCCCCAGGGCTCACATAAATGGCATATGTCTGAGGTTCATTTGCAGAAGAGGCCCTGGTGAATCCATTCTCTCTCTCTCTCTCTCTCTCTCTCTCTCCCTCTCTCTCTGCTTGCAAACACTAGATAAGGGCTACCTGCCCAGAACCCATCCTACTTTGAGTCCTTTGCTTTTCTTTCACTCTGTGCCTTAGTTTCACTGTCTGCTTTACTTTCCATTAAATGCTTGTTTAACCTACCCTTTAAAATGTGTAGACGAGGGCTGGAGAGATGGCATAGTGGTTAAGGCACCTGCCTTCACTTCTGTGTAAACCAGATGCACAAGATAATGCATTCACAAAGTGTCATGTCTGGAGTTTGATTGCTTTCCATTAAATGCTTGTAGAGGAAAAGATAGCCTGAACTTCTAACCACTATTAAAATCTTAGGGAATATTTAGGAAATACACTTCTCTTGTATAAAGCTCTTCCTTTTTAGAAGCATGGTGTCTTGGATTGTTTGGGTTGTGTCAGAATATTGTGACTGTAATTTACTAAAAGGTGAAAGATGTATATGATCTGAAGACAAAACAGGACATGTGTGTAATTTATAAAACTCAGAACTGCGTTTCCTCACAGATATGGAGACCAGGAAGTCTGCATTTCCTCACAGATATGGAGACCAGGAAGTCTGCATTTCCTCAGACTATGGAGACCAGGAAGTCTGCATTTCCTCACAGATATGGAGACCAGGAAGTCCCTGATATGGAGACCAGTCTGTATTTCCTCAAACTATGGAGACCAAAAAAAATTTCCTCACACTATGGAGACCAGGAAGTCTGCATTTCCTCACACTATGTAGACAAGGAAGTCTGAATTTCCTCACAGATATGGAGACCAGGAAGTCTGTATGTCCTCACCCTATGGAGACCAGGGAGTCTGCATTTCCTCACACTATGGAGACCAGGAAGTCTGCATTTCCTCACACTATGGAGACCAGGAAGTCTGCATTTCCTCACCCTATGGAGACCAGGAAGTCTGCATTTCCTCACCCTATGGAGACCAGGAAGTCTGCATTTCCACACACTATGGAGACCAGGAAGTCTGCATTTTTGGAGACCAGGAAGTCTGCATTTCCTGCATGGAGACCAGGAAGTCTGCATTTCTCATTGTTATGGAGACCAGGAAGTCTCAATTTCTTCACAGATATGGAGACCAGGAAGTCTGCATTTCCACACACTTGGAGACCAGGAAGTCTGCATTTCCTCACAGATATGGAGACCAGGAAGTCTGCATTTCCTCACCCGATGGAGACCAGGAAGTCTGCATTTCCTCACCCGATGGAGACCAGGAAGTCTGCATTTCCTCACAGATATGGAGACCAGGAAGTCTGCATTTCCTCACAGATATGGAGACCAGGAAGTCTGCATTTCCTCACCCGATGGAGACCAGGAAGTCTGCATTTCCTCACAGATATGGAGACCAGGAAGTCTGCATTTCCTCACAGATATGGAGACCAGGAAGTCTGCATTTCCTCACACTATGGAAACCAGGAAGTCTGCATTTCCTCACAGATATGGAGACCAGGAAGTCTGCATTTCCTCACAGATATGGAGACCAGGAAGTCTGCATTTCCTCACACTATGGAGACCAGGAAGTCTGCATTTCCACACACTATGGAAACCAGGAAGTCTGCATTTCCACACACTATGGAGACCAGGAAGTCTGCATTTCCTCACACTATAGAAACCAGGAAGTCTGCATTTCCTCACACAATGGAGACCAGGAAGTCTGCATTTCCTCACCCGATGGAGACCAGGAAGTCTGCATTTCCTCACAGATATGGAGACCAGGAAGTCTGCATTTCCTCACACTACAATGGAGACCAGGAAGTCTGCATTTCCTCACACTATGGAGACCAGGAAGTCTGCATGTCCTCACCCTATGGAAACCAGGAAGTCTGCATTTCCTCACACTATGGAGACCAGGAAGTCTGCATTTCCTCACACTCTGGAGACCAGGAAGTCTGCATTTCCTCACACTATGGAGCTGGGAGTCTCTGGTCACAGCCCTGGCAGTTTGGTTGTCCAGGATGGGCTGCTCTCCACTCCCAGTCAGTGCCTCACTGCTACATCGCTCAGAGAAGAAGATCCCTAAGTCACCCCTGGCAGAAGACAGCAATGCTAATGAGCCTGAGGCTGAATAAGGTCTTCTTTTTAAAATTTTTTAAAGAAGTTGTCTTTTTTTAACTTTTTGCAATTATTTTTATTTTTTATTTGTTTATTAGAGAGAGAGAGAGAGAGAGAAAGGCAGATAGAGAGAGTGAAAGAATGGGTGCACTAGAGCCTCCAGCCACTGCAAACCAACTCCACAGATGCCCCCTTGTGCATCTGGCTTACGTGGGTCCTGGGGAATCAAACCTGGGGTTTTTGGCTTTGCATGCAATGGCCTTAACTGCTAAGCCATCTCTCCTGCCCAAAGCCACAAGGGAGGAACTCTTTTGCCTAAGAGAGATACTGATATTTAATTATTGAAAGTACTTCTTTTTATGAATATACTATAATTTGTTTAAACCAGTCCATATTTTGGGGAATGTAAATTGTATTGACTTTCAATATTATAAGCCTCTATGGCAAAGGCAAGCCATTCTTATAAAAGTATATAACTTGTACATGGACAAGACTTTAGAAAAAAGGAATATCTGAGGAGACTGAGATAAGCTTGCAAAGTGGGGAAGAAATCTTTTCAAAAGGGTGGGACCTATTCAGTTCTTGAAAGAAAGGTGGCCACAAATAAAGCTTTAATTCAAGCCATGTGTTACTGGTGGACAAGGCACGTGCCATTTATTGAACAAATGATATCATGGTTTTCAGTTATCAGTCGTGTGTTCTTTGTTTCTGGAAAATTTTTAACTTATTCCTAAAGATGATAAAATCCAACTCTCAATCCTTACATAGGGCTGAAAATTCTCCCTCAGATGACAGAAGGGATACGACCTGGCTAAAATTGGCAGGGTGGGGGTGAGGTTGTGGATGACTGTCAAGGCTGGGGCTGGAGGCGGGTGTATGCTTGTGGGGAGGGGGAATAACAAGTCAATGTCTTACTAAGTAACTGTTCTCCAGCCATCAGTGACAGCAGGGCCAGGTGTGACCCGGGAAACAAACATGTCCTCTCACATGTGGACAGTTATGCTGATGGGAAATCTTCACTTGAAAGCTCTTGCCTTCCTCATCAGTGTGGGGGCCGCCTGCTCCCACTTAGGAGCTGAGGGCAAGTGGTCTGATGCAAAGCTGTTGATGAGACCCACACTGGGAAGTCTGCGGACATGTGCAGTTTAGCCTCTAGTGGAGAGAGGACTAGATGGAGCACTTGACCCTGGGGGTTCTACTCCTCCATATGCTTTTTAAAAAAAAAAATTTTATTTATTTGAGAGAGCATACAAGAGAGGCAGATAGAGAGATAATGGGCATGCCAGGGCCTCTAACCATTGGAAACAAACTCCAGATGCATGTGCTACCATGTGCGTCTGGCTTATGTGGGTCCTAGGGAATTGAACCTGGATCCTTAGGCTTTGCAGACAAGCACCTTAACCGCTAAGCTATCTTTCCTGACCCCCTCCTTCCACCTTTTGCTCCCTTTTAGATCTGTGTTTTGAGAGAACAGCCTGGTCTTTGTTTCCTACCTAGTGTCCTAGAACAGAGCTCCTGGCCCTGAGGGCAGAATTATCTGGGGAAATATCCTGAGTTCATCTCTTTCCCACCCACCACCAACTCTTCATGCTGGTGGCACTTTGTGAGCCGTGTGGCTGGATTCTTTCCTGCAGTGGATTCTCTTCCACACAGAGGCCCACCCGTCCCCTAGACTGGATTCCAGTTCTTGTCAGTATTTCCTCCCTCCTCAGGGCTCCCCAGTGCTTTAAGAGGATGCTGGGGCCATCCCAGCTCCAAGATGGCTGATGACCTTCCAGCAGTCTAACTGATCTTGCTCCTCTTGATGGTGATTGGGTAAGCCTGAACTTGTAATGCAGCCCTGAAGGGAAGCTTCTGAAGGGTTTGGAGAAAAATCACTTCCCTCTTGAACAGATTACTTCCCACAAATGTTCTCTCAATGGACATTCTTGTGATGCCTTGTGAAACCTCAGCGGCCACCATTTTATTACTCTGGGTTGTAAAATGTGAGCCGAGGATGCGTCAATTGATGTGACTAAGGACAGAAACCTGAAAAGCAGAGAGAATCTGGGTAGGTGATGATGTCACCTGCCTGGGAGCCATGCTATCACAGGGTCTTCTGTTGTGTGAATAAGACATTTTCCTTGTTGGGTAAGACAGTTTCCTTTATTTACAGTCATAAATGTTCTGACCAATACAATCCCCCATTGTGTTCACACGAACAGTTTCTATCATTAGGTGATATTAAAAGCATCCAGATTTTCTCCCCTCCCCTTTCTCTTTTAGGGATGTCATTCTAAATGAATGAACACCAAATAAGTAGGGTTTTAGCACACCTGACTACAGGTTTAAAAGGTGGAAGCTGAGTCACGCATACTCTCAGGTCAGCCATAGTTCTGAGAATTGTTGCCAATGATCATATAGCCAAAATTCCTAAAATCGAGATTCCAGGCTATAGACTTGAAGTGTTGGTGGTAAGCCTCTTGGAATTATAATCTTTGGCACATCAGATGTTTCCAGGCATCTCTTTACATTACCCTGGGGCGCCTGGAAGTTGCCAGTAAATTTCACAATCAGCTCATTGCAAGAAAGTGTAGCATTTCAGTTCAGGACAGGATTAGCGGTAATACATGAGAAGTGAATAATCGGATTCTGAAGTCTACAGAATCCCAAAAGCAGAATGACTGGGCTGGAGAGATGGCTTAGTGGTTAAACGCTTGCCTGTGAAGCCTAAGGACCCCAGTTCAAGGCTCTATTCTCCAGGACCCACGTACGCCAGGTGCACAAGTGGGCATATGTATCTGGAGTTTGTTTGCATGCCAATTCTCCCTCTCTACCTGCCTATTTCTGTATCTCTCTCTCTCAAATAAATACATAAAAATAAATAAAAATATTTTAAAAAAGCAGAAGGACTGAAGGATAGGTAAAGCCATCTGGGATAAGAATAGCCCAAGCTTTTGTCCAAAATGGTCATGAAAATTTGAAATCAAAAATTCTTTTCAAAGTCAGGCGTGGTGGCACACATCTTTAATCCCAGCACCTGGGAGGCAGAGGTAGGAGGGTTGCCTTCAAGGCCACTCTGAGACTACATGAAGTCCAGGTCAGCCTGGGCTAGAGTGAAACCCTGTCTGGAAAAGTCAAAATAAAAAGACAATATTCTTTTCATAATTTAGAATCAATGATTTTATGACTGTCTCACTTACAAATTTGACCATGGGACTAAAATGTACTTCCTAATGTAGAAGGCAAAGACATAGTCTAATATATTATTTTCATGGCCTGGAGGTCAATGACGTCGTTTTAATTTAGGAGATACCTAAAGCTATGACTTCTATAGTTGAGGTGTCAGGAAGTTTCCAGAACCCTAATGGCATGGGCTCTGAAAAGGGTGAATATAATTTAATATCTGATGATGTATTTTCTTTAATTAAGTGATCCTTCCAAAGCCAGCAGCAGGTCTGGGCTTGTGGACTGCTGATGGGAAGTTGAATGAACACCTTCTTCAGGAATTGAGGAACAGTGACCTAATTTGGGGAAGGAAGAGGTAGACATTACAGTGACCCAGACATTCAGTAAAGAGATGCGGCTTTACGTTCTTGCCCAAGGCTGGCACACTAGATGCCCTCCCCTTGCGTTCTGCCATGGCATCTGCACTAACAGGCTCCTTTGTCCTCTTGAGAGGGACCTAGTCAGATAGATTTATTATTATTTTTTCATGACCAGTTAGGGGAGAGCCCAAAATGGGAGAACCAAAAAGATGTCACACTGCCGGACTGCTGCAGCTGAACTGCAATTCCAGGCTCATCTAACCGGCTCTCTTGCCCACTACTCGGTTGTGCTGGCCCCTTCTTGGGGCAAGAATCAGCTCTCTCACCCCCTACCCAGGTGCCCTGACCTTTTCCTGAGCCAGCCCCCTGAGCCCAAATAAATAAGCGATTTGGGGCGGGGACTGGGGAGGAGAGCACCTTCCTCCATGTATTTTCTTCTTGCATGCTCATCTCTCCACTCTGAATCTTGGGGGTCCTAGCACTGGTGAGACCAGGTCCTTCCCACTCTTTTAGATTTTTAAGCTCTAGCTTTTCAAATCGCCTCTCAATAAAATCCCCTTACCGGTTGCTCTGCTGGCACACGCTCACCTCCCACATGGCCTCTCACACCACATGGATGTATCAACTCCTTATCTTGGTTCTGGTGCCCCGTTGCACACCCCTAGCTCCCCTGAAAAAGTGAAATAGTTTATAATCTAGCTTTCTCAGTCTGTTTATTTCAATTCTTTGTTAAAAACACATTTAAAAAAACCGAGTTTAGAGCTTAAGGATTCTTGCTCTGCGCTCTGGTAGCTTTGGAGAAGGGAGGTGTTGACATGCCCCCGAGGCTGCAGAGGAGTGAGGGTCGTTCAGTATCCCCACCCAAGGGACAGCCAGCCCTGTTGACAGCAGTCCCCTAGGGTCAGAATTTGTTTTTTTCCAGCTGCTTCCATCCTAGAGGTGCTAACAGCTTCCCTGGCTGCAAGTTCCTGGCCTCATCCTCTCTTACGGTTTCCTTTAACCTAGCTCCCCTTCACGAATGTCCCGATCCTCAGCAGCCTCTCACAGGGATTGGCCCCACCGAGACCCAACTGATGCTCTTGGCATTTTCAAATGTTCAGGTTTCACAGGAAAATAAAGGCCTTGAACAAGCAAAGGCAGGAGATTTAATTTGTAGGGGAGAGCTTTTGCTTTCTTTACAAAAATTGGGGAATGGGAGAATTAAAATGTAAACCTCGTTTTATGAGGATTTTGGTATGTTCCCCTTGCCGTGTCTTTCCCTAGTGCCTAAGTGGCACTTGCTGGGCATTTCTGATTCCGGATTTCCAAACAACTTCGTTTCCAGACTTGCTACCCTCTCCTCTCTGTGGAGAGTTGGAAACGGCTGAGTCCTAACTGTAGAAGTCCGGGGGGGTGGTCCGGGGGGTTGGAAATCACTAACTCTGGTTTCAGGATAAGTGATCATGAATATAATGCATCACATGAATAAAGTCTGTCTCCCAAGATGTCATCAGTGGCTCAGCTTGGGATATTCAGGCTCCATGCTTTCAAAGACATGTCAACTACACTCTGTCCCTAGAGGAGTTGGGTAAAGTAGAGGCCTTCTAAGCCTTCACAGGAAAAGGTGAGAGTTGTGGGTAAATTATGCATTTTTAGGAGCTCAGCAAGCTGAAGAACTAGAATTATATTAGAAGAGTTAAAATAGATGGATTGGAGAAGGATTGGACTAGCGATAGATTTGATAAGAAATGGTGCAGATTTGTAGCCAAAGGGTCTGAAATTAAACCTTACCTTTTACAGGCATACTTAACATACATGCAAACACAATTTAAAAATAGAGGTGGGGGCTGGAGAGATGGCTTAGCAGTTAAGGCACCTGCCTCCTAAGCCTAAGAACGCTGGTTCCAATCTCTAACGGTTCCAAGCTCCAGGTCCCACGTTTAGCCAGATGCAAAGTGATGCAAGAGCGCAATGCCACACTTGACCACAAGGGGGAGCACGCATCTGGATTTCGTTCACAGCAGCTGAGATGCTGCCGGCGCGCCCGTCTCTATCTGTCTTCCTCTCCCTTTCTCTCTCTTTCTCTCTGTGTCTCTCTCAAAAAAAAAAAAAAAAAAATAGAGGTGGGTGGAGCTGGGTTGAGAAGATAAAATGGGATTTTATGCTGGTGGCATGGGAGTCTAGAGGAGGAATTCTGGACCTAACATGGCATTTAAGAAGATTGCTTAAGGAAAAGGATTGCTGGGCTAAACTTTGGAGAATTAGACAAATAAAGCAGACATGAAGAAAAAAAGTACTGTCAGGCATGGTGGTGCACACCTTTAATACCAGCACTTGGGAGGCAGAGGTAGGAGGACTGCCACGAGTTTGAGGCCACCCTGAGACTATATAGTGAATTCAAGGTCAGCCTGGGCTAGAGTGAGACCCTACCTCGAAAAACCAAAATTAATAATAATAATAGTAATAACAATTAAAAAGTATTGGGATGGAGAAATGGCTTAGCGGTTAAGGCAATTGCCTGCAAAACCTAAGGACCCAGGTTTGATTCCCCAGATCTAACCAGATGCATATGGTGGCACATGCATCTGGAGTTCGTTTGGCATATTCCCTCCCTCTGTCTCTAATAAATAAGTAAAAATTAAAAAGAAAGAAAAAAGAGTATAAGTAGAGGGAATGATTTGGCATGTGAGACAATTATATGCTTTTTAGTACCTAGGACAGAAAGAGGCTTGTAGGGCCCGGCAGGACCTACGGGGCCAGGTAAGGCTGAGGCCCACCACCACATGCATGCCTTAGATATGGACTCAAAGCCCATTTAACTAGCTGGTGTCCTTTTTTATTGGTGAGTGTGTGTGTGTGTGCGTGCATGTGTGTGTACACATGCGGCGGTCAGAGGACAGTCTCCTGGTTACTCCTCAGCACTCTACCTTACTTGAGTAGGGTTTCTCTTCCTCTTCCTCTGCTGTCCTTTTCGGCACTTTCCTGGAGCTGTCGGAAAATTCTGCTGCCCTGGCCTCCCATCTCTGGGGCAGAGATTACAGAGCTCACCACGTGTGGGGGCCGAGGATCTGAGCATCCTTAGGCTGGAGTGGTGAACACTATCACAGAACCATCTCCCCGGCCCTGCTGGTCTTCTTAATCCTGTTGCTTCCTTGTGGCTGCGAACAGGCTCCAAATGAAAGCAAAGGGCCTTGCCAGATTGCCTTGGGAAGAAAACAGGAGCTGTCTCCAGGCATCAAAATGAAGAGTCAGGCCAGGGGAGGAGAGTTTAGTATATAGCAGCTGCCTTCCATGAACAAGCTGAGCATATGGGGTGAGTGCCACATGAAGTTGCAGTGACTGACTTATTTCCTAATTCCTTCCGTCCTGGGACAGTGGTTCCCAGCACTATCCATGCAAGACACAGATCTGATCAGGCAGCGCTTAGGAATATGGATTTCCAGATGCCCCTGGAGTCTGTGTGGGAACTGGCATTAAAAGCTCCCCAAGGGGGCTGGAGAGATGGCTTAGCGGTTAAGGCACATGCCTGTGATGCCTAAGGACTCCAGTTTGATTCTCCAGGTCCCACATAAGCCAGATGCACAAGGGATACAAGCATCTGGAGTTTGTTTGCAGTGGCTGGATGCCCTGACACACCCATTCTCACCCTCCCTCTCTCTGTCTCTAATAAAATAAATAAAAATAAAATCTTTTAAAAAATAAAAATAAAAAAAGCTCCCCAAGGGACGAACAAGAGTGTTGCTTCCATGCTGAACCTGATAATCAGCACCAGAGTGAAGGAGACAGACCCTGAGGACACTCAACACCTACCAAAGCAGAGATCCAGAGGCTCCTAAGAACTCATCACTGAAGTAGACTTAAAACTCACCCACCACGGCTCAGGGAATTTTGTGGAAGGGGGGGCGGAGAGATTGTAAGAGCCACAGGTTGAGACATCATGCCCAGAGGCATTCCTGCCCCCTAAAAA
Organism: Orientallactaga sibirica; assembly: GCA_036365145.1. Taxonomy (NCBI): domain Eukaryota; kingdom Metazoa; phylum Chordata; class Mammalia; order Rodentia; family Dipodidae; genus Orientallactaga; species Orientallactaga sibirica. The sequence goes on from JAEOAD010000027.1 coordinate 7,760,396, forward strand.
TAACTGACTATCGTTCCCACAATGCATAAACCACAACTCCATGGGGAATACCTGCAACCCCACTGAAGAGCGTTCCCAATGGAATGGGGGCAGGGACAAGGGAAAAGAGGGTACAACACATGATGTATCCATATGAATTATGTTGTTAATAAAAATAATTTAAAAACATAAAAAAAAAAACAAGCCGGGCATGGCGCACACCTTTAATCCCAGCACTTGGGAGGCAGAGGAAGGAGAATCACCATGAGTTCAAGGCCACCCTGAGACTACACAGTGAATTCTAGGTCAGCCTAGGCTAGAGTGAGACCCTACCTTGAAAAAAACAAAACAAAACAAAACATAATCTCCCAAGAGACTTGGCTGTCCAGCTAGGACTCAGAGCCTCTCTTACCAAACAATTTTCTGTGTGCAGAAGGGTACTGGATCCAATCTATTGAACGCTTGCCTTGATGTACACGTCTCTGATAGCTACCGTGCTTCAAGAGTCTTCAAGAGGTGGGGTTGGAGAAGAATATAGTATATTGTATATTACTCTTATTTTTATGCTGTATTTTCCAAGTTTATCTGAGTACAGAATATATCTTCTCTCTTTTTCCTTTCCTTTTATAAAACTATTTTTATTTATTTATTTGAAAGAGAGAAAGCCAGCCAGCCAGAGGCTCTTGCTGCTGCACATGAACTCTAGACACATGTGCCACTTTGTGTGTCTGGCTTTACGTGGCTATTGAGGAATTGAATCTGTGCAGGCAGGTTTTGCAAACAAATACCTTTAACCATTGAGCCAGCTCCCCAGCTCTCTTCTTTCTTTTCTCTCTTCTCTCCTCTCCCATCCCTTCCTCTCTCTTTCTCTTTCCTCTATTCTCATCTCTCCTTCCTTCTCCTCCTTCTTCCTAAAGACTACACATTCTCTCTCCTCCTCCTCCTCTCTATTCTTCACTCTTACGCCCTCTCTCTATTTGCAAAGATCCTACTGTACATGATTAAAACTCTGTGAGGTACCCATCAGGCAGAAAGCTGTCCCAGAAGCTCAGAAAGGGTGTCTTCCATCAACTACAAGGGCCCACACCAGGGCAGGCTGCCTCCCACCAGCTGGCGAGGATTGCTATGCAGTAGGAAAGCTTGTGGTGACAGGCAGCAGCTGTGAGCACAGAGCCCAGCTGGTGAGTGTTTCCTTCCAGAACCAGGGTTTTCCGGCAGCTGCTAGGCACCTGGAAAGGATGATCACACTACTGCCAGGGGGCCCCCCTTCCCACTAGAGAAGACTAAGGTTCCCAAAGTGAGGGCTTGGATTCTGATCCAGGGAGTTTTAGAATCAACGAAATAGCACCCATCCTTTCATGCACGCTTGCTTGGAAGCTCCAGAAAAAATCCTCAAGTGGGTCCTTATAACAATCCCAGGACATCCATGCACTGTTGTTGCTCCAGGAGCTCAAAGACGTTCAAAAGAAAGCAAACTAGAGCTGTGTCCCTGGCAGAAGTGAGCCTGCCCTAGAGAAGAAGGTCATGCCTCCAAAAGTCTGTAGTGAATAAGCCTTGGCTTCAACACTGGCAATGTCAGCCTGTGCAGAAGTCACTGGCACTGTTGTCGCCCTGTGTGGCTGCCAGTGGGACGAGCTGCTTGCACTCCCATGGCATCCCTTTCTGGGGCAGAAGGCACAGTAAGGGAGGGTGGGGCACAGTGCTGCTGAGGTGGGCGTGGCTCATCCCTCACTGGGCTCAGAAGTGTGTTGGGCAGCACACTGGGGCACACCCAGATTATGACTGAAGCTGAGATGGAACCTTGAGCCTGGAAGGAAAGATCATGGGAAGAATGCAAAGGGGGGTGAGGAAGAAAGCAAAAAGAGAAAACTGCATGTAGTCACCGCACTAGCTGTGGACACGTTTTCATTCAGCCTTCACCACAACCCTAGGCGGTGGGTCTGATTTTCATCCCCAGGTAAAAGTGTGTGAGGAAATGAGTCCAGAGGTTTGGCCACATCACACAGCAAGGATCCCAACTCTTACCTGGCTAGCTGGAGGACTGGGTGCATGTGGGAGGGAAGAAGTCTGGCTGGAGGGGCCAGAAGAGAGATGATGAAGGTAAGAGGCTGGTTCCTGTGATCCCAGGACTGAAAACAAAAGGCCAAGGGAGGAAAAATCATCTGTTCCTCCCATGAACACTTGCTTGTGTGTGTATGTGTGGGGGGAATGTATGCATGCATGTACACATACGTGTCATATCATGGTGCACAGGTGGAGGTTCAGAAAAGAGAACTTTGGGTATCACTGTTCATATTCCACCTTTTAAAAGAGTATGCTATTTATTTATTTATTTATTTATTTATTTGCAAGCAGAGAGAAAAAAGAGAGAGTGAGTGCAAGCGTGCATGCCAGAGCCTCTAGCCACTGCAAACAAACTCCAGATGCATGCACGTTTGTTCATCTGGCTTTATGTGGGGACTGCGGGAAAGAACCCAGGCTGTCAGGCTTTGCAAGTGTAGCAGACAGCTTCAGGTTCGCTGAGATGAACTTCCAGACCAGGCACAGTTATGGAGGAAGGGATATTTATTGAAGCTTACAGGTCCAGGGGAAGTTCCATAATGGCAGGAGAAGGGGCCTGCTCTCACAGGACCAGGCAAGAGAGAGCAAAAAGCCAACCAGGCACACAGCACACAGAGCAAAACTACAGCCAAAAACCATAGCACACTTCAGGAACTCCTATTAGGCACACTTTGCATATCTTTACAATGGAATCTCAAACCCACCACCACATCTTAAGACCGGCCCCCAGTGACATTGCCTCCAGCAAGGTGATTGCAGATGCAAACTATAAAGTAATAAAACATTAAATATATTGGGGGCCATATATTCAAACTACCACAGCAAGCAAGCACCTTTACCCACCGAACCATCTCTACAGCCTCTAAAAAGACTTTCATTAAAAAAAAGTATTTTATTTTTTTGCAAGGGGGTGAGAGAGAGAGAGAAAAAAAACGCACTAGGGCCTCTTGCCATGCAAACACACTTCAGGTGCATGCACCACTTTGTACATCTGGCTTTAGGTGGGTACTAGGGATTTGAACATGGACTGAACCCAGGCCAGCAAGCTTTTTGAGCAAGCATCTTCAACCGCTAAGCCATTTCTCCAGCCCAACCTTCCACTTTTTTTTTTTTTTTTTTTTTGTGGCAGGATCTCTGTAAGGTTCTCGTTGTTCACCACTATGTTTGCCTATCTAGCTGGCCTACAAGCTTCTAGGAGAGTCTCCTGTTTCTGCTTCCTATCTGGCTGTAGGCACACTGACATTTACAGACTCTTGAAATACTAAATCCGGTTTCACATGGTTCTGGGTGCCTGAGCTCAGGTACTGCCACGTACCCAGCAATCACTTTATCCACTGAGCCTTCTCCACAGCCCAACCACACTTCTTTAGGGTCCAAAGAAGGATCTCCCGAGTACCACTCTGCCCACTGTGTGTCTCCCCTGCATCTTCTGTCTAGAAACACGTGCTTTGAAAGGCCCCCTCTTCCTTAGCGACCTCTCTCCTCTGTTTATTTACGTGTTCCCTGGGAGCTGCCAGCAAGGGCTGCAGCCTGTGGCCACTCTTCTTCTCAGTGGGATGAAGAATTGGAAGGGACCTGGAAGTTCTCCGGCGCTCCTTCCAATCTCCCCCGGAACAGCCCTCTGGCCTCTGCTTCTCCCTCCTCCACAAGCAGAGCTTTCTGCGTGTTCAGCAGGCTTCGTTTCAGCAACGCCACAGGCTTCCGGGCCTCCTCCGTTTGCCAAATGTACACAGAATTCTGTGGCTAGAGGACTGGACATGCATGGCCAGGCAGATGTCCATAGCCCCCCAAAAGTCCTCCAAAACAGGCAAGGAAACAAGATCCCACTGTTGCCCTGTTACCTCGTGTCAAGTGTTGCTCAGCAGCCCTACCCCCACCTCCAATCAGGTCCAGCATAGCGCCATCCTGAAAACATGTGGAAATAGAATCTTTTCGTCAAAGATGGCCCCAGAAAGTGCACTTCCGGCTTCCTGGCAGGCATTTCCCATTCTCAGGTCCAAGGACACTGCTGTGGCAGCACAGCTCAGTGACAGGAGCTTCCTACCCTCTTCCTAGTTTTACCTTGTATGTGTGTTACAGCTGAGCAACTAAACTCCAGACGCATGTGCCACCTTGTGCATCTGGCTTAGGTGGGTACTGGCGAATCGAACCTGGGTCCTTTGGCTTTGCAGGCAAGTGCATTAACTGCTAAGCCATCTCTCCAGCCTGGTTTTCACTTTCCTGATGCTTTGAACCGTTGATAATAACAGCAAACCTTTCAACCAGTCCCCAGTTCTTTGCTTGTTTCACATTGCACATGACACAGAGACAAACTCCTCCTTGGGCCATGACAGAGACAGCTCTGTCATGAGCGCTCTGGGACATTTGGGGTGTATTCTGGCATGTTTTGAAATTCACCACTACTAAACCCTTGCCAGTTGCTCATTAAAATCTCTGAATGCCTTGAAATTCCTATATCTCTATTTATGAAAACAGGGACTCCTCAATAAATTAATATCATGAAGAAAAAAGCGAGAAAGTAATATTCTAAATTTTAAAAGGCATGATATGTAATAACTAAATATAATGTATGTACTGTATACCATAATTTGAACAAAACAATAGAAAAACATTTGGGGGGCAACCTGAGAAAATATTAGGTGACATAAAGAATTGTTGCTAATTATGTTGTGATGATGGCATTGTGGTTACAGAAGCGCGTGTCCATATTGTTCAAGCTCTCTACTAAAGTAAGGATAAAATTGCACTACCTGAAGTTTTCTTTAAAACTTGTCTGCAAAGAAAAAGAATAAATGAAGCGTGGGTGCAGAATCTGGATGACGGGGGATGGTGGTTCGGTTCACTCTACTTTCACACATGCTGAGAATTGCTATGGCTACAATGCCAAAATCAGAATATAAACTGAAAAACTTGAAAATATAGGATTGCATTCAGCTGACGTGTTTTTAGGTGTGGTATTTTTCAAGTAACTGACTCAATACTATATTCTATATAGTATTTTAACTAACCCTATAGTGTTGGCTACTTTCAATGTGGGTTTTATTACTTTGAGTATGAATTCTGATTGGCACCTGGGTTGTTTTACTTAAGTTACAGTCAAAATGTTTCCATTACAATATTTAGCTTGTCTTTTTCAAAGGGGAACAGGTGGGCATAGACATTGCAGGCAACTCAACCCCTTCTGTATTTTTCATTATATTTTTACCAACACCACCACTTATATACCAATATCAGTTGGAAATATGTTTAGGAATTTATCTTTCTCACCTTTAGTTTGCTTTTATTTCTTACTTCCTTTTCTTCTTCTTCCCATTCCTCCTCCTCTCCCTCCCCCTTCCCCAACCCTTCCTCTTCCTTCTTCTTTTTCAAAGCAGGGTCTCACTGTAGCCCAGGATGAGCTAGACTTACCCTGTAGCTCCAAGCTGGTCTCAAACTCACTGTGATCCTCCTACCTCAGCCTCCTGAGTGCTGGGATTAAAGGTGTGCACCACCATGCTTAGTTTAGTTTGCTTTTCAAAACAACCTACAACTTCCTTTTTTTCAATTTCCTTTGATTGATTCATATAATGTTCCAATAAATTATATTGTAACCAGATGTGGTGGCAGAGGTAGGAGGATCACTGTGAGTTCCAGATCTGCCTCAGACTGCAGAATGAGTGCCAGGTCAGCCTGGGCTAAAGTGAGACCTTACCTCAAGAAAAAAAAAAAAAAAAAACCTGTCACATTCACAAGGAATATTGCCATACACAGCCTTGAGGACAAGGACAGCTGACTAGCTAGTACAAACAAAAGTGAATGAGGGCTGGAGAGATGGCTTAGCAGTTAAGATGCCTGCCTCCAAAGCCTAAGAACTCCTGTTCAAACCTCCAGGTCCCACATTTAGCCAGACGCAAAAAGTGATACAAGGGTGCAATGCCACACTTGTCCACGAAGAGTCGCATGCATCTGGAGTTGCTTCGCAATGGCTGAGAGGCTGCTGGCCCGCCCATTCTTTGTCTCTCTCTCTGTCTCTGTTTCTCTCTGTCTGTCTCTCTCTCTCAAAAAAAAATGAGTGACCTGCCTTGTAGCTGAAAGAAACTGGCCAGCACATCTTGCAGGGAGACCCAGTGAGCTGTGGCTTAAAATTCCTATGTTGGAACTTAAGCTCCCTTCAGGAGTGGATGACATTCATGTCCTTGTCAAAGACCTTGACAGAGAGAGAGAGAGAGAGGAGAGAGAGCAGTTTTAACACTGTCTGGTCTTCTCCCCTGAGGACTTAGCAACGAGTCATCTTAGAAGCAGAGAAGGAGACTTCACCAGACACCAACTCTGTTGTCACTTGATCATGGATGTCCCAGCCTCCAGAACTGTAAGGAATAAACTTCACTTATTTATACACTCCCAACCTAGGTATTTTGTTGCAGTAGCATGCATGAGCCAAGACAGAAATCAGGATGGTTATAGTGGGCCAAGAGGAGATCAGTATCAAAGATCTGCTCTCCTCTTGAATCAACCCGGGAGATTTGACAGAATCATTCATCTTCCTTCAAGTTCTTTGAACAACAGGAGCTCTGACACAAGTGTCGGAGTCTGGAGAAAACTCAGCGTGGTGCTGTGCACTGTGCACGGTGACTCAGTTAATCGTGGGACTGTGACCTTGGTCTGGAGGCAGCAAACCAGAAAGGGAAGCTGCCAGAGGGAGGGAAGGCGGGAGGTATTTGACCAACCAATGTTGACTACTGCTCTTTCTGCTTTTCAGGTTGAATCTGGTCAACTCGTTCTTGAGTTTGTGCTGAGAAATTGGACCTGCAACTACGATTCAAGCCTTCTGAAGATGGTCACAACTCTGGCAAGTTCCTCTTTTCAAAGCTCAGCTCACCTCTCTGGGGCGAGACTGGGAGTGGCTGAGGTTGTTTTCCTTCACCAGGTGGTTTGGCAGCCCTGTCCTTGTGGAACACTCTGTGCTCCTGGGGACAGCATGAGAGGGAATGGGGCTGAGTCACTGTGTGTCTCCCAGCTGGAAGGGGCCTTCGTGGGCTCTGCTCCAACTGTCCCATTTTACAGACGTGGAGAATGAGGTCTGGCTTGGAGGCCACGTCTTGGGTTTTCCCCACCTTGGCCATCACGCTAACTGCTTTCAGCAGATATAGGTGTGTGCTAGTGTGTTCTAATTCCAATCTTCTGCCCCAGCTTCTCTGAAGCTCCGAGAAATGCCTGTAGCCTTGAACGTTGCAGGGACACAGAAATGCTAACCAGGCTACTACAGAATATGAGAGAGACGCACTGCTGAGTGCAAAAGGATCTCTGGTGACCGCGTGGTCTGAAGCGTTCATTTCATAGGGAAGGTTGGTGACAGAATCATCAGATGCATGGGTCAAAACAAGCAAATAAATGCTAAACTTCTGGAAACTTATCATTTGAAATATTACTCTATATGGGCTATTAAAACCCCCATATTAGCCGGACCAGGTCATCTCATGCATCTTTACGTAATGTGCCTGGAACAGATGTCGACTATAGTAGTCTTGATAAGGGTTCTTTAAATAAATTATAAAGCTTATCATTGAAGCTAACATAACATAAGGCATAATTCGTGTTATAAGGAAGTCAAAGTTGGCTCGATCACAACTGTTTAAAGGAGTAAGAAAAGCTTTGAGGTGTGCTTTGAAAAGGCATTTGGAATGTGTGGGTTGTATGTATGAGTGTGTGTGTTGACAAAAGACAACCTTGGGGGCTGGAGAGATGGCTTAGCGGTTAAAGCACCTGCCTGCAAAGCCTAAGAGCGCCTGTTCGAATCTCCAGGTCCCACATTTAGCCAGATGCAAAAGTGAGGCAAGTGTGCAATGCCATGCATGCCCACAAAGGGGCGCACACGTCTGGAGTTTATTCACAGCAGCTGAGAGGCCATTGGCACGCCCATTCTCTCTTTGTCTCTCTCTCTCTGTGTTTCTCTCTCTGTGTGTGTGTGTGTCTCTCAAATTAAAAAGAAAAAAAGAAAAGAAATAGAAAAAAAGAAGACAACCTTGGGTGTCCTTCCTCAGCCCCTATCCACCTTTCATGAGATAGGCTTGCTCATTGGCCTAGGACTCACCCTGACGGCTAGACGAACTTGTCATTGAGGCCCAGAGATCCACCTTTCTCTGCCTCTCTAGCACAGGGATTATAAGTGTACCCCACCACATCTGTCTTTTACAAAACTTTTCAAGGTATTTATTCATTTATCTATTTATTTATTTACTTATGAGGAAAAAGAGAGGTAGGTACATGCACACCACCAGGGCCTCTTGCCATTGCAAATGAATACCAGATGCATGTATCACTTTGTGAATCTAGCTTTACTTGGATAATGGGTAATGAAACATCAGCTGGTAGGCTTTGCAAAAAAGCACCTTCAAAGCTGGGCGTGGTAGCACATGCCTTTAATCCCAGCACTTGGGAGGCAGAGGTAGGAGGATGGCTGTGAGTTTGAGGCAACCCTGAGACTACATAGTGAATTTCAGGTCAGCCTGAGCGAGAATGAGACCCTACCTTGGGAAAACAAAAAACAAAAACAAGAAGAAAAAAAAAAAAGTACCTTCAACTGCTGAGCCATCTCCCCAGACCCTGGCTTTAAAATTTTCTTTTGAATTTAACATGGGCTCTGGGGATTGAACTCAGATCCTCATACTTGCTAAGGCAAGCACCTTGCTGACTGAGCCATCTCTCCAGCCTGGGGTTTGGATTTTTTTATATTTTTAATTTTTATTTATTATTAGAGAAAGAGAAAGAGAGATAATTGGCCTGTAGTCAGTGCAAAAGAACTCCAGATGCATGCGCCACCATATGCATCTGGCTTACATGGGTACTGGGGAATTGAACCTCGGTCCTTAGCCTTCTCTGGCAAATGCCTTAATCACTAAGCCATTTCTCCAGCTCTGGAGTTTGGATTTTATGGATGAATTGTGGGTGTGGGAATTGGGAAGAGTGCGTTCTCTGGGGAGCAGTGGGCATGTTAAGGATGCAGAGGTCAGTGATCGTGAAGTTTGGGGTACATATTGACATCTACCTGGCCACAGAGTAGCATTGGGCAGGGAGTTATGGGGTGCACTTGTCACCAAGGCCCAGAACTCTCTGTGCTTGAATCTTCAGGAAGGTCTGAAAAAGTTTTTTTTTTTTTTTTTTTAATACTTTTATTTTATGCTGGGCATGGTGGCACATGCCTTTAATCCCAGCACTTGGGAGGCAGAGGTAGGAGAATTGCCATGAGTTCAAGGCTACCCTGAGACTACATAGTGAATTCCAGGTCAGTCTGAGCTAGAGCAAGACCCTACCTTAAACCCCACTCCACCCCCCCCAAAAAAAGAAAACCAAAAAATTTATTTATTTATTTATTTATATATTTATTTATTTATTGATTTGCAAGCAGAGAGAAATAGAATAGAGAGAGAGAATGGGTGCACCGGAGCCTCCAGCCACTGCAGACAAACTCCAGATGCATGCACCACTGTGTATCTAGCTTTACAGGGGTACTGGAGAATTGAACTCAGGCCCTTAGGTTTTTCAGGCAAATGCTTTAGCCATTGAGCCATCTATACAGCCCTAAAAGGAATTAGTTGTGAGGAGGAGAAGGGCATACACAGCCTGTTCTCGGGATGCTGATATTGAGATTAGAAACAGAAATTTTATCCACTTCATTCAAACACACTGGCTCTGTAAAAAGGTCAGGAAAATACTGTACACTGACTTTCCTGAGAAATGCTTTCGGCTCAGTGAAGCCATTAGAGAGCTAAGCCTCCTCCTGGTGGTTCTGGTACATCGGACCTGGCTGGCTCAGGGAGTGCGAGGATGCGTAAAGATCTGGACATCAGAGGAAGATCTTTGCTGACCCATCTTCATTCTTCAGAAGGGTTCAGGCACAGGTCAAGTTTGGGGGCTGAGGTTTGAACTGATGTTGATTTTGTCAGCACTTGTTTGCTGTATGACTTCAGAAGAATGTTCTTATGTCTGCAGAGGAAGGAACAAAACCACTGTAGTGGTTTGAAGAGATGGCCCCCAATATATTCAGTGTTTTATTAGTTTGTTGTTTGCATCTGCAGCACTGGCTGGAGGCAGTGTCACTGGGCGGATCTTAAGGTGTGGTGGTTGGTTTGAGATTCAATCTAAAGATATGCAAAGTGTGCCTAGCTGGAGTTCCTGAGGTGTGCTGTGCTGTGCTGTGCTGTGTGGCTTTTGGCTTGGGCTTCTCTCTCTCTGCCTGGTCCTGGGAGAGCAGGCCAGCTTCTTCTGCCATTATGGATCTTCCCCTGGATCTGTTAGTTTCAATAAATTTCTTCCTCCATAGCTGTGCCTGGTCTACAAGTTCATCTCAGCGAACCTGAAGCTGTCTGCTACAACCACTGATTGAGGCTCTCCTATTAGCGCCTGTTTGGGGCAGTTGTATTTACTCTCTTGAATCATTCCAGTAGCTGGGAGGTAGCTTTAGAAGTATAAGGTACCTATTGTTTTGGCCATCTAACAATTTTTTTTTCCATTATCGTGGTATTCTGGGTCACATGACCTGGGGCTGGTCACCTTGACCTGGTCATGGTAGTTGGATCAAGAAATGAGTGTGACACCCACTCTGTGCTTATCTCAGTGTGTACCCAAGACTGTATATTAGGGGACGGAAGTACTTTCTTCTGGTATTGTTAAACTGCTGTCCCCATGACAACTGTTCTGTGGTCCCCCTTCTTCCACTGTCCCGTCTTCTGCCTTTTCTGTCTTAAAGGTGTTGTTCCTGTCCTCCTCAGAAGCCTTTCTGTGTACTTACCTCCTTCATACGTAGTCTCCCAGGGATCACACCAGAGGAGGGGGGGTGGAGATAGAGATGTTTGACTTAACAGAGAATTTTTTTATATACTCTATAATAAAAATATAAATACAGAGCCAGGTGTGGTGGCACACACCTTTAATCCCAGCAATTGGGAGGCAGAGGTAGGAGGATCACCATGAATTCAAGGCCACCCTGAGACTACAGAGTGAATTCCAGGTCAGCCTGAGCTAGAGTGAAACCCTACCTCGCAAAACCAAAAAAATTAAAATTAAAATTAAAATTAAAAAGACACATAAACTTTGAGGGGCCATTCAGTGTTCTCCAGAGGAAAACGCAAAACAGCAACCTTTCTATCAGCTGCCAGGAGTATGTCTAGAATAACTCAAGGGTGGCTTTGCTGACAGCCTGGCAGGTGACCCAGATGGCCTCTTAAGGATGCTTCTATCTGTCAGTAATACTCTGTGTATCTAAATATTATTTTGATTGGACGATTTTAGCGAAATTTTCAGCTTGCGTGATCTGAGATCCGGTATCCTTGTGCTGGGTGTCAGACAATGGTGGTGGTGAATGCCTCAGAGCTAGCAGGGGACTGAAGCTGATATTGACCAGACTGCTAGCTCCTGTCACCCTTATTGTCCCATTGCTTACATGATCACTGTACCTACAGCAGGCATTCCCAAACTGACACCTGGATGTCTCTTCAGGGCAGAGAGGTGGTATCAAGGCCAGGATTGCCTCCTACCCACTTGCCACTTGGGGGCTGAAAACTGCCAGCTTTCTACTGGCCATGCCATATGCCCAGGAGACATTGTGTCCATTTGAAAGGCTCGCTCGATGCCTTCCTCTGGTCTTCATAAAGGTGTCACGTTGACCAGCTCTCTTTGCCAGGAACACATCTTCCTTCCGTGGAATCATTTTCCTGTCTGAAAAAGAAAGGCGCTTGGGTCCCAGCATGAATGGTTGCCAGGGACCAGGGCACGCCTTTAATTTGCAGCTTTGTTCACAGTTTGCTGAGCGTGAAAGCTTAACCTGTTTTCACATTAAATTGGCTGACTGGTTATGACAGAGTTCACCTGTTATTCTAGCTCAAAATCAGATGAAAGATTAGAGCTGGGCAGGTTGGGTTTACTGAAAAGCTTAGCGTGAGGCCAAAGAAGGGCAGCTACAATTTTTCCTTTCCTCTGTTCTATGTCTGTGTGAAAATACACACACTCCTCAGCATCTTGAGAGCTCTCCCATGGAGGTCACTTCACTTCTTGCGTTACAAATCTTGCCAGTGAAGATGAGACCACCCTGAAGGCCCATCTTCATGGCCAGGGTCTTTTGGTCACACCAATAGGGTTTGAGGGTCCAATGCATAAGTTGATCTTCATCGGACAGTAAAGACATGGGCTGAGGGGCCTGGGGTTGGTGAAGGAACTAGCATGATTGTGTCCCAAACCCTCAGTCTGAGGAGGACCGGAAGAAGCTCCCCAGAGACACTGAAGTCAATGGGAAAAGCACTTGGCTTTGAGTTATTCTCCGATCCATTTGGCTTCATAATAATATTAACAAAAGAATACACAAAACTCATGTCATACAGGTAACAGCCTAGGGCTGGAGAGATGGCTTAGTAGGTAAGGCACTTGCCTGCAAAGCCAAAGGACCCAGGTTCAATTCACCAGGACCCACCTAAGCCAAATGCACAAGGTGGCACATAAATCTGGAGTTTGTTTGCAGCAGCTGGAGGCCCTGGCATCATTCTCTCTCTCTTCTCTCTGTCAAATAAATAAATATAAAATAGTTTATTTTGACATCAAATTAAAAGAAAGAATAATGGAGAGAGGGAGGGGATATGATGGAGATTGGTAGTCTAAAGTGGAATGGGGAAGGGGAGGGAAATATATGTTTTTTTGTCTGTAAGTATAGAAGGTGTCAATAAAAAAATAATAAAAAGAAAAAAATCGACACAAAAAAAGTTTAAATAAATAAATAAAGTTAACCACCTAGCCTGGATAACAAGTTCCATGAGTACCACTGGCTTGGAGTTATTCAAGTGACTTTGCCTCTGAGTGTGACGTTGCTTTATGGAGAAAGGAAAGCAGTAAGTCCGTTGTGCTTTAGCAAAAGTGAGTTTGTCATGTGGAGCCAGAGGAACGAGAAGTCTGGGAGTTGCGTGGAGCTTGGGGTGGTGATGGGCAAGCACCTGGAGATGAAGTGGGTAGAGGGTCTGATGGGTAAGCTGGTCCGCATCTTTCCCATGAGCTTGTTCAAGGTCAAAAGAGCACACTGTCCAGTCCTAGCCTCCGCTTCGCACAGGGTGTAGGGAGATGTTGGTGTTGCTTTGCTTTCACATAGCAGGGCGGCTCGGAGCTCCAGACATAAACAACGCAGCCCACAGACAGATGCTATTGAGTCAGGTTGGGGTTACAGGACCCCACCAGAATCGGGTGACAGCCACCTCTATTGGCTCTCTGGGTAAACTGAATTTGAATTCCAAAGTCAGCATGAAGCATGTGAAAAAAAACAATAAGCCCAGGCAGGAAATAACTGGAAAGAATGCAGCTGTTGCTGCTCTGTGGGGTTAGGTACCTAGAAAAAGCCCTTCTCCCAGGAATAGAACAGCCTTGTCTGTAAGAAAGAGGCCAGGAAGTGATTGGCTCTGTCTTACCAGAGCTCCTTGTGTTCCAAAATACTTTTTTGAACCAAGTTCCCCGATCATGAAGCCCACCGTTCCTGCACTGGCCATCCACAAACCCGCCCACTCTTCTGCCCACTATCCTCCTACCCATCTACCTATCATCAACCTATACAGCCCTCCTCCCACTGCTGGAGACCTTGCGCATGCACCAAATCACACACTCCCTTCTACTCATGGTAGGCAGGGTGGTCTGTGGTGCAAGAAAAGGCTGGTAGACATTAGGCCTAGCAAGCCGCTAAAGAGCTGAGGCTGTCAACTAAGCTGTATTTTTAAATTTTATTTATTTATTTGAGAGAGAGAGAGAGGCAGATAGAGTGAGAGAATGGGCATGTCAGAGCCTCTAGTCACTGCAAATGAATTCTAGATGCATGTGCCACCTTGGGCATCTGGCTTTATGTTGGTACTGGGAAACTGAACCTGGGTCTTCAGGCTTCGCAGGCAAGTACCTTAACCACTAAGCCATCTCTCCATCCCAACTAAGCTGTATTTTAACATAATTCGGTCGCTTTCTAGCTGTTCAGGAAAGTTATCTGACTGTTACCTCCTCTGTAAAATACAGAAAGCGCAGTGCTCAGCTTACAGGATCCTGGGAAAATTCAGACAATGTCTGGCACCTACAAAGCACTGGCATTTTAGTCAGTATTAAACGTGGGGCATTTGGAGAGCCAGGAGGGAACTCTGCAGTCTAAAGAGACCGTGGTGAGGGGGGCTTCTGTCTGTTCATTTCTTTGTTATGTGTATGTGTGTGGTCTGCATGTGTGTATGCATGCTTGTGTGTGTGTGTATGTGTGTGTGTGCATGCACACACGCTCATGTGGAGGCCAGAGGTTGCTGTTGAGTGGCTCCCTCCACTCCTCTCTAATTTACTTTCCTGAGCCTCTCTTTTGAACCCACAGCTCGTCAATTCAGTTAGTCTTGCTAGCCAGCTTGCCCAGGGGATCCTCTGTCTCTATCTCCCAAGTGCTGGGATTACAGGCTGGCATGCCTACCTGGCACTTACTGAAGTACCGGGGATCCGAACTCCGAACTTGGGTCTGCACACCTGTACGGGAAGTGCTTTTCACTGCGCCATCTCTCTACCCCAAAGGAAAGTTTCTTTTTGAAAAAGTATTTTATTTATTTATTTATTTGAGAGAGAGAAAGAGGAGGGGGCGGGGGTAGAGAGAGAATGGGCGCGCCAGGGCCTCCAGCCACTGCAAATGAACTCCAGATGCATTTGCTCCCTTGTGCATCTGGCTTACGTGGGTCCTGGAGAATCGAATCAGAATCCTTTGGCTTTGCAGGCAAATGCCTTAACCCCTAAGCTGTCTCTCCAGCCCCCAAAGGAAGTTTCTTAAGGAGTGGAAAGAGGTGTCAGATGCCATGACAGGCTCTCAGGGGACTTTTTACAAATGCCCAGCAGACACTGCTTGTAAAGGGAGTCAGCAGGTGGGGAATCTAAAACCCCAGGCTTTCTTCATTTTCCCCTGTCCAGCAGCAGCTCCGACCAACACTGAGGCTACAAGGGCCTTGCTGAGAAAAGCTAGGGAATGCGAGGTGAATCCAGGAGGTGTAGAGGGTGGGAGCCAGCAGACTGGAGGCAGAAAGCCTTCAGGGTCCCCACAGAGGAACACTGTCCACCAGGAGTGTCGTCTGGGGACATGGAGAGATAGCAGCCAGTGCCTCAGACCCTGGGGGTTCCTGAGTCTTCTCTGCTAAATACCCCCCAAAGAAGCAACCGAGAGAGGGAGGTCAGAAGTTAAAGAAAAGATGGCAGGAAGAGGAATTCCAGCATCAATTTAGAGACTTGGGCCAGCACATGGGGGTGTCTGGAGGAAGCAGAGACCCCAATTAGAAATCAGTCCTCTGGGGACATGGGGAGGTCGGAGGACACTGTTCCTGGCAGGGACAGTTGTGACTGCTCGTAAGTCCGCAGGCTAATCTGGCCAGCTGGCCCTTGAACTATGGGTGTCAGTCAGGCTTGTTAGGTTTGGATAGTGGCCGAGACTCGGCCTTTCTTGGGATGGTAGTGGGGTTTACTTTGTATTTCAGTGGCACAGCAGCTCAGTTTTGGAAGGGGATGGGGACAGAAAGGGGGTGTTACTAGCGTCAGAAGAAAGCAGGTGGACTGCCAGATGTCAGGGATCCTTGGAAAATCTGGGACAGAAATACAAAAGGGCGGAAGGAAGGGAGCTGGGGAAAAACTGAGCGGGATAGTGAACTGAGGGGAGAGAGAAAAAGAGAGAGAGAGAGAGAGAGAGGGCAAGCAAAGGCATGGAGACAGCATTCACCTTAGTTAAGGAAGAGTCAAGATAAAAGAGAAGAAGGCTGGAGAGATAGCTTAGCTGTTAAGCACTTGCCTATGGAGCCTAAGGACTCTGGTTCAAGGCTTGATTCCCCAGGAGCCATGTAAGCCAGATGCACAAGGTGGTGCATGAATCTGGAGCTCGTTTGCAGTGGCTGGAGGCCCTGGCATGCCCATTCTCTCTCTGTCTATCTGTTGCTCTCAAATAAATAAATAAAAATAAACAAAAAAAGAAAAAAGAGAAGAGAACCTGAGGAAGGCCTCCTCTAAGCCTCCTTTGGAGGAGGGGCAGCTGCCCTGTGAGGGAAGGGCCTTGGCAGGTGTGTGAAGGCGTGGGCTGGAAGGAGCCAGACTGATTAAAGCCTGCACCCCACCCCAAGCTCTTCTGGGAAAGTGAGACCTTTGAAGCCTCAGTACAGCTGGCTGGGAGCCAGGAGAGGGGATTGGGTACAAGGCTCTGAGACTAAGGGTCAAGTTGAAGGGGGACATTACTAACAGGAAGAGGCTTCCTTCAATGCATGGTCAGGGACTGGGGATAGTGAACTGAACAGGTGACAGCAAAAGTCCAGGGGCCACCTTGGGAGACCTGCAATAAAGGTCTCTGGGACTCTTTCTGTGTATCTGGAAGGTGGAAGGCAAGTGTCTGGACAGCTCCCCTCCTCACCAGCCAGCGCTGAGACCCTCCAGCTAGAGTGAGCTGCCTGCAACCCCGATGGAAGAACAAAGCCTGAAGGGGCCAGGGAAGAGGAAAGGGCATCCCAGCAGAATTCCTCCCCCTGGTGCTGAAGCGCACAGCTGGGAGAGGCAGACTGCGGGGAAAGCGGTAGTTACTTCCCGGGTTCACACAGGGCAGCCTGGCTGTTGAGAGGCAGAAGGGAAGGCAGCAGGCCTGGCCCCTAGAATGTCACACCTGTGGCACTCAAACACTCTCACCTCATCCTTTACATGGCTTCAAGATGGCTTCACATAACCAGTTCTAAGGCCCATAGAAAACACAAGTCAAGCAAGATCTCTGCCACTTCTCTTAACTTCCGCGCCCATTACCTCTGGACTGTGTACTAAGCTCCCGATTGTGTAACGTTGTTTTTGCACCATTCCAACCCATGTGAGGAACACGCTTTCTCTGCTTGATTTCCACAAGAAAGCTGCTCCTAGCCCACTTCTGTGAAGGACTGTGGAGCAGAGTCAGATATGGAAGCTGTATAGGGGTCCAAAGGGGGAAATTAATGACTTCTCATTGATACGTATTTTAAGCAGCTTGCTGACCACTCAGCCACGTGGCCACCTTTCTTCTCTCTTACTCTTTTCACAATTACTCTTTTCTGTTTTCCTCCATCCCAAGTGCTCATTGAATTTCAATTGAGAGAAGTTTAGTAATCTATTTTCCTCATTTCCGTTTTGAGAAGTTTATGTATCTTTCCTTAAGACTTTGTCTTCAGCTAAGCCATGCACGGGGTCTCTCCTTCCAACCCCAATTGTATCATGGTCTTTCTTTAACAAAGATTGTCCACTGTGAGAGAAAGTGAGAGTTGTTTTCCTCACTTCCCTGAGCGTGGATGACTTTGGATTACGGGAGACAAGGACGCTGCTTTTCATTAAGGCCTGGGAAGATCCAGGTCTTCTGTGTGAAACCAGGAGTGTCAAAGGGCCTTGTTCTCTAGGTAAGGAGGCCAAGAAGAACGAGCTCAATGACTCATCAGACAGCTGGTCCTCACCCACTCATATCTCTCATCACCTTCTTTAGAGTTTTTAATGCCCTCTTATCTTTATTATAATTATTACATACACTCACACCTTTTCAGAATTATCCTCTGGAGTCATCTTATATGACTTTCTAGAATATTCTTTCCTCATTCTTTCCATCTGTACCACTTTTTCTTTGATGAACATGTTAGTCTTCAATCTTGTAAAGTAGTATCAATGTGATTTTTTTAGTGTTCATACACACACACACACACACACACACACACACACACACATAATCAGAAAGAAAGTATGGATGCACCAGGGCTTCTTGCCATTGTGAATGAACTCCAGAGGCATGCACCACTTTGTGCATCTGAATTCACGTGGTGTGATCATTTGAATGTACATCCCCCATAGACTCAGGGGTTTTATTAAGCTTGTAACATGGGTCTCCAGCCACCTGGATGGAGGAGGTGTCACTGGAGGCAGATCCTGGTGTTCCAGTCCAAAGCTGGGTTTGGGGGTCCGAGCTGAATTCCAGCCCAAAGGTGTGCAGGGAAGTCCGATCTCTGGTGGGGTCCCTGTTTCTTGCTGCAGGGTGGTGCTTGCTGCTTTTAGTGTTTGCTGGCTATTTGGTTGTTTCTCTGTGCTTGGATGGATGGAAGCAGCTTCTTCCACCACTGATGGAACTTCCCCCTGGATCTGAAAGCTTGAAATAAACCCCTTCATCCCATAAACTGTGTCTGGTTTGGAGGTTCATCCCAGCAATGTAAAGCTGTCTATAACACATAGGTACTGGGGAATTGAACCCTGGGCCAGCAGGTCTTGCAAGCAAGTTCTTTTAGCCACGGAACCATTACTCCAGCCCTGTTTTGAGATTTTTTTTTTTCTTTAGATAGGGTCTCATGTAGCCCGAATTGGCCTGCAGCTCGCTGTGTAGGAGAGGATGACCCTGAACCCCCCATCCTCTTGGCTCTACCTTCTAGGTACTGACTGAGGGTACAGACATATGCCACCACACCCTGCTAGTGTGGGATTTATGGATGTTTCTTGGCAACAGAGAAGAGGAGGAAACAGAGAATCTGATGAAGATTTGTTCTTGGAGATCGGACCCCCTCAATTACTAAGTGTTGGTGGTCCCGGTAAGCACACAACATAAAGATCATGTTACAATCAGCATTGCTATGTACTACACTTTAAAGATAGATGACTGTCTGATGAGATCACCAATATTAACAACGTTAGAAGAGTTTGACTGCAAGTAGTGCATTGTGAGTAAAAATAATATTTCTGCTCTGCACACATATGATGGTAAGTATATAATTGAAACTACTAACATATTAATCAATATTAATAATTAACCAGTATCACCTGTGATTTGAAGTACATAATAAACAATTAAAATAAATATACTGGGGCTGGAGAGATGGCTCAGCTGTTAAGATGCTTGCTTGAAAAGCCTGAAGGCCTGGGTTCAATTCCCCAATAACCATGTAAAGCCAGATGCACAAAGTGGTACATGCATCTGGAGTTCATTTTGAGCAGCAGGCAGGCCTGGTATGCCCGTGATCTCTGTCTGTCTGTCTGTCTCTTTCTCTTTCTCTATGCTTGCAAATAGGTAAATAAAATATTTAAAAAAACAAATATACTATATGAACATTTAATAAATTAAATATAAATAATAATAAAATAAATATAATAAATACAATAAATATATGGGCATTTTTCTATTTTGTTTACAGCCTGAAACATTTTTGTCTTCAAGTCATCAAAATATTTTCCAAAGTGCTCTTGGGATAAGTGGGGTGCTCTGATATTTGGAGTCACCCCACATGACACACTTACTCAGTGTCATGAATCTGCTGCTGTGGAGGTGATGGCTGTGTGTCCATGCACACATGGCTCAGCTTCATCCGTGGTCTGTCCTTAATTAAAGGTGAAGAATCGTGGCCGACAGTTTAGAGATAAGAAGTGGAGATTCTTGGGTTAGGAGTGGGTGAGGAGACTTGGCCAAAGCAATACAACTAGTACAGGCTGAGCTTGTCTTGGACACTTTTCTGACTTCCTGTCCAGGAGAAAAACCACTGTACCAAGTGGGAATGCAACATTTCCTCCCACCTCATTGGGAAGAAAACCCCGGTTGGAGTAGACACCTCACTACGCCTTGGCTTATAGTTCACAGAGACAGATGTCCAGAGACAAGGCGTTCACATGAGTTTGGCCTTTTGCTAATGCTTTATTAATTCATGGCAGATGGGAAATAGCTGGCAACATGAGGATCACTTGGTTTAGATATCTGATTTCTTCTTCATTTGTAACATCATCTCCGTTTCTCTCTCATTCTTTAAATATATAGTAGCAGCATTAGGGACTTACGATAAACTACGCACATGGAGCACTTCCCAGGAACTCTCTCTCTCTCAATGGGAATAAGCTCAGGGGAAGTCTGAAGAAGTGTGGAAACATACAAAATACTAGGGGAAAGGTTGCGACTGTTCTGGCCTTGCAGCAACATTCCTAATGCTGGCATCTTTTAAATCATTGGCATTAAATATCGTCACAGATAGGGGAATCATCATTATCAGTTTGTGGAGATTTTGGAGATACGGTCCCACAAGTTAAAAAAAAATGTGGCCTCGGGACTAGAAAGATGGCTCATTGATTAAAAGCACTTGCTTGCTGAGGTCAATTTTTCAGAACTCCCATAAAGCAAGATGAAAGGTGGTGAATGCATCTGTAATTTCCACGAATTTATGGCAATAGGAGGAAGAGCCAGGAGGATGTGGAGGCTGACAAGCAGGAAAGACGAAACAATGAGAAAGACCCCGTCTCAAAAGAAGAAGGTGAAAAGAGACACCTGAGGTGGCCTGACCTCCACATGAGCCCCATGACACACATGTGCCATGACACATATGTGCCCAGGTACAGACACATCATATACACATATAAACACACACATACATACACAAATTTTTTTTAAAAATTAGAGGCTGGAGAGATGGCTCAGCGGTTAAAGCACTTGCCCACAAAGCCTGACAACCCAGGTTGAATTCCCTAATACCCACATAAAGCCAGATACACAACATGGCACATATATCTGGAGTTCGTTTGCAGCAGCTGGAAGCCTTGGCATGCATATTCTCACATTCTTTCTCTCTTGCTCTCTCTTTCTTCTGTCTGTCTTCTATCTCTCTCTGCTTGCAAATAAATAAATAATGGATAAATGAAATAAAAAATTTAATGTGGTCTCCAAATATAAATTAAAGAATTAAAAGAAAATGTCAGCATTCCCTTAAGAAATGTATGAATGTATGTATTGAAATCATCATCTCTGGGCAAAGCCAACTTTGCACAGCAGAACCAGGAGTTTATGGCCACAGTCATGAGTTTATTTTCCTCTCGTTACAATCCCACGATTCAACTGATCAAAACCTCCTTGTGGCTGTCCCGTGCTCCCTCTTCTCCTTTCCATCCCATCATGAAGTCACCTGCTAGCCCAGAGTTATCCACCATAGGATCTGCCTGCCACTCTCACTGGGGGACATAAGCATCCCTCCACAGCCTCACCTGGGAATGACATTCCTCCTTTGAAGTCATTAGGTTCTAGGGTGTTTGAATCAAAGAGATCTTGGTGACTTCCTCCATGTAGGCCCTTCTTGTTCATATGCAAAAGGGTTCAAGGACCCAAGAACTCAATCGGTAATGGTGGCATGTCAGATCAGACTCTGAGGCTCAGAAGAGCAACCCATAGGGAAAATCTAGCCACAAGAGTTAGGTTCTGGAATCCTGGATTCACTATGTTGCCTGAATCCCCACAACCAGCCCTTACAGACTGTCCAAATTCACCTTTCTGAGTGGGCCTGGGTGGACCAATGCATGGAGTATGGCAATGTCAGAAGATAATTCTAGATTCAGGTGGCTGGCGAGGGTGACTTCTTAAGTATTGCCAGACCAATTCTCAAGAATAAACCTATACTGTGATCTGTTTAAGAGTCAATCTTAGTTGGTAAAGTGCTTGCCTAATATGCACCAGTCTCTGCATTTAATCCCTAGGACCACATAAAGTAGTGGTATGGTGACACACATATACTTACACACACGAAATTCCATCCTAGCCCATGGGAAATGGAGGCAGAAGGATCAGAAGTTCAAGGTTGTCTTTGGCTACATACACAGTGAATTGAGACCAGCCTGGGATACATGAGACCTTGAAATTAATTAATCAATTAATTAAAGTTAACCTTTAAGCTACTAAAAACTTAGCTTATTTTAGAGAAACCAAAAAGCCCAAAAGGTAGTTCTAAGGCAGACAGAGTTACCTCCCCAGTGAAGGCAGTGAGACAGAAATTGGCTAGGCAGCTGAGCATGTCAGCACCCGCACCCCTGTGCAAAATGAACTTTTTTTTGTCTTGGCTAGAAGCAGGAATTATCCTTGAGCCTACAAAGAGGAAATCTGGCATTTTCTTCTCTTTTCCTAAAGGAGTTGTCCTTCCCTAGAAACTTGACAGGAAGATGTGAAAAACCCTGCAATGCACCTAAACACCTGGCATGGGAATTGGACTGACCCAGCTTGGCCCCCATCCAGTGAATTCCCATTTCAAAAAAAATTCAGAGTCACCAGGCAGATTCCCTGCTCCGACCCCCTCCTGTTTTCCAAGAGCTCTGCCTTTTTTCCTTCTCTTCAGCTCTAATATAAAATCTTTCTAAACTTTACCCTCTATTTCATTCTTCAAATCCATAAGACAAGAACCTAGAGGTCCCTGACTCAGTGGTACCCCTAACTACTTGGTTAAACCCCAACTAAGCTGAGAATGGCTCTGTCAATCTCAAAGACACCCCAAATTCCAGTATCACTTCTTTCTTAATTCGTAGCACCATTTGGAATGTGTTGGCACATATATCTTTCTGCCTGGTTTCTACATATGCACCATTCACCACCTAATTATTTCAATGCAGTCTCTTCATTCCTTAAATTCCTTAAACCCTCAAGCCGGGACCTTGTTGGGCTCTTGGCCTCACTCTATGCCACCCTCCCCTCTTTCTGGGCCCTTCAGCCATCTGGTCTTCTTCTGGATGGTTGTAGCTCCTCACCCCCAGCCCTAGGAAGGCCCCTCATCCCTGCTCCAGTTAAACGGTCTCCTAGCAACTTAGTGATTTCTGAAGCACTTATACGATCCTAACAAAGTAACTGAATGGATATTTACCGCACATCCCTGAACGTCAGCTGGGGTGGGGGGCAGAGATAATGTCTTAGCTCTTAGGAGCTCAGCTCTGCGCCTTGTATCTCTAAGGAGGATACAATAGATAAAGAACGAGGGTCGTGGCAGGGCAGACTGTCTGGGCGAGGACACACTAAAGATGGGGAGGGGGAGGGGGGAGGCGCTCTGGGAACCGCTGGGGTACAGCCTGGGTGGCTTGTGAGGGCAGCCAGAGGACGTGCTGGCAGGCCAGCTGGGGAGGGAGGCTGTCACCGAGTATTTCAGAGCCCTCAGTCGACTCCGCTGGCTGGGCTCCTCCAGGGCTGAGTAAAAAGAGTTTGGCTTGCTAGTTCCATGTTTCTCTGAAAAACAGACGATGACAAGGAAACATAATGTCCATTTAGTCCCTAAGCATCTGGACAACCCTCATGAGGCAAATCAGGAGGGATGAACTGGCCGTTTGCAGCCACACAGCCCAGAAGGACCCTGGTTATCAGTGAACTTCGGGGTGTTTGCGAATCCAGCTGGAGGAACTCTGTTGGTTTCAGAGTAGAAAGAGTTGGGCTTAAGTCTGTTTCTCTCTTAGCACCTGAGTGAACTCAGACAAGTGGCATAACCCCTCCTTCAGCTTCAATGTCCGGTTTTGTAAACGCTGTAATTACTGTGTTGGTAAAAGCATTATCAAACCCTAAGTGGATGCCTGGCTTGGGCTGGGGGAAAGAGCCTCTATGAGTGAACAATAGCTAAGTTTACAGTTTCCTCTGTTAGGTCCTGGAAGGACTTGACTTTACTTCTGTAAATTTTGACCATTTTTACCCCCTGGGGGTTAAATAATAACTCATTGTGAAGCAGGTATAACAGGCCACAGGAAATTTGTTTCTCAAATAATAGGGGAATAAACCACTCTTCTGTAAACAGTTCTTTAATCAAATTCAATTCAATTAGGGTGCTGATTCAGAAACTTAATATCTGTGATTATGTCCTCTAATTACTACTCTCTCCCCTTCATGGGAAGGGAGCCACCCCCATTCTACAGCCCTGGAGCCCACAGCAAAGGCCGCACTCAGGTGTAGAGTCCAATTACCAGGTAGCGCGGGAAGAACACACAGAGACGCACATTCCTGAGCCATGAGCGCAGGCTGTTTGTTTGTTCACTCCTTATAAGGAGCGAGTTATCATCCCTTCTGCAGAAAGGTCACTGCGATTTCTCTCTCCTCAAGTGGCTCAAATCAGCTTTTTTTTTTTTTCTCAGAGGGGTGGGGCGGTGATTAACCAGGCGAGCTATGCCAGCACTTCATGTGTCCAACTATGAGGATGTTTACAGACCTTGCAACAGAGCTGGGGGAGTGGGGGGTTGTCTGATCCCAGAGTTCACACTTGAGAACCTCCTACACAGGAAGATCAACTAGAAAAGCCACGACTCCAGCCAGCTGACCTGGTAGGAGTTGCTGGAGTTGTAAAACCTCTCAAAGTTCTGCTTGTCCCTGGTCCCATCCCCTCTCTCTCTGCTTCCTGTCTGCCATGAACGGTATAGCTATGCCACATGCCGCACTGGCACTGCCATGACGTTTGCCTCACCACAGACAGGGACGGGCCCAGAAACGCAGAGCCAAACGCCTGAGCTCTGACATCTCCATAAAGCGTGAGCTGGAATCAAGGCTTTCTCCTCAGGTTGTGGATGTGAGGTATTTTGCCACGATGAGGAACAGCTAGTTGATACAGACCCTCTTGCCTGTGTGCAATGTGTAGTGTGTGCACATGGATGTGCATGTGTGCACGTGCCTCATGTGCATGTGGGCAGAGGCCAGAGGGAACCATCAGGGGTTGTTGCAAGTTACCTTCTCGTGGCTGGGACAAAACACCCAAACGGAAGCGGCTCACGGGAAGGAAACACTTACCTCAGCCGTAGAGCTTGGGGAGAAAAGTTTCATTGTGGTGGAGAAAGCACGAGGCAGCTGGCCATCACATCTTGTCGTGTAGCAGTGGCAGCAGGAACAGTGAGGGAGCGCATACTGGCAAGCGGGCTGGGCTATGAAGCCCCAAGACCTACCCCAGCCACACACACAGTGATCTAGCAAGACTGTACCTTTCGAAGGCTCCACCACTGCGTACTAAGTAGGAGGCTAAATCACAAACGCCCGAGGCAACACGGACATTGTACATTCAACGCACCACAGTCATCCTTCTTTACCACTCATCTACTCATTTCTTTCCTTGAGATAAGGGCTCTCCCTCAAGCCAGAGGTGCTGACTCTCAGTGCGCCCCAGTGATTCTTTGCTCACCGCCTCTCCACCACTGGCATTACAGATGCCTGCTTTTGACTTTTACATGGGCTCTGGGGAGTTGAACTTGGCAGTCTGCAGCCTGAGAGGCCCTCATGCGTAAGTGACAAGTTGTCTTAACCATTGATACATCTCCCCGATCCCGTCTTGCCTTTTTATGGCATTTATTGTTAATTGCTATAGGAGCAAAGAAGAATAACAGGCGTGAGGATGTTGCAAGGATTCCTTGCTTTGGTTCAGATACAGTTTTCCTTCCAAGGTTTACGTGCTGACCCCCCAGTGTAACCATAGTGAAAAGTAGTAGGGTATTTAAGAAGTGGGGGTCTAGTGAGTTAGGAGGCAGACAAGTGAAATCACCTCGATGAGAGTGATTGCCATGAAGAAACAAACAAACAAACAAAAAGAGTCCTTTCACGGTCTCTTGTTTCTCTCATCAGCTCGTCTCTTCCACACCCATCATTTACTGTTCTTACACCCCCAACATGTGATGCCACTGTGGTTGCTACCTTTCATTGCTGGCCCAAAGCAGCTGATGGGAAGAACGTGTTTACTTTGGTTTAATGTCTCGAGGGGAAGCTTCACTGATGGCAGGAGAAGAGTGGCGTGAGCAAAAGCTGGACATCGTTTCAGTCACAGAAGGTAGAAAACAGACAGCAGCCGAAGAGTGAGCCAAACTCACACTGGCAAGCTAGGGGTTAATAAACCTCAAGGTCCACCCCCAGGAATACATCTCCCCAGCAAGACTCTACTCCCCAAGTTGATATCAGCTGGGGACCAAGCATTCAAAATGCATGAGTTTTGTGGGACAGCTGGTCTAAACTGTGACTCAGCCAGAAGACCATCACTCTGGGCCAAACAGATGGGGCAGCTTAATCATGGACTTTTATCCTCCATGAGCTAAACAGATACCTGATATCAGATACTTTATTATCAACACACAAAAAGCCTAGGACATCCCTTAATCTTAACCTTTCTCCCCTGCAGATGCAAGCTAAATTGGTGTGACTGTTTTGGAAAGCAAATACTACTTTCACTGGTGCCTTAATACTACAGATTGGTAGTTTATCTCTTCATTCTCTCTCTGGGCCTTTGAGATCTGAGAAGGCCAGGAGCACTGGGCAGAGCCCTGAGGCCATCCATCCATAGGAGAGCTGCTTTCCCAGTGGGCCTGTGTTGAATGGAGCCCAGCTGGGAGCTGAGAGGTGCTCACTGCTGCAGGAGCCAGGGCTGGACTGACGTGTCCTAAGTAGCACAAGGTGCTGCTATGTAAGGACAGCACCTGAGACCCCGCTGTGAAAAAGTAGAACCTATGTAGGACTGCTGAGGATCACTGCCTTGATGTTTCTAGAAAAAAAAAAAAAAATTCTAATTTGACTAATAAGAGCATTATAGAGCTTAGGAGACCTCTAAAAGAGTTGGCTGTTTACATAAACAGAACAGTTGGACAAGCTGTGAAATGCCTACAAAACTATGTGTCTAAATGTTTGGCTATTCAAAACATCCCTGGGCTATATTATTCCAGAAAAATAAACTGTCAACTTTGGAACAATGTAAAACCATACTTTTGTTTTTAAAATTATATGTGAGGGTTTGCTGAGAAATGGCTCAACAGTTAAAGGCACTTGCTTTCAAAGACTGACGGCCTGGATTCAAATCCCCACCTAAAGCCAAATGCACAAAGTGGTGCATGTGTCTGGAGTTTGTTTGCAGCAGCAGGAGGCCTCGATGTGTCCATACTCATTCTTCTATCTGTCTGTCTGTCTGTCTTTTGCTCTCAAATAAATAAATAAAAATATTTTTGGAAAAATATTTATGAGGTACTTGCTAATGAAACGAACAATCCAATTTTACATTCAAATGGAAGAATAGGGTTGGAGAGATGGCTTAGTAATTAAGGCACTTGCCTGCGAAGCCTAAGGACCCAGGGACGGCTCTCCAGAACCCATGTAAGCCAGATGCACAAGGTGACACATGAGCACAAGGTCGCACGTGCGCACAAAATGGCAAATGTGTTTGGAGTTCGATTGCAGTGGCTAGAGGCCCTGGTGCACCAATTCTCTGTATCTTCCTCTCTCTCATAAATAAAATAAATTTTTAAAAGGAAGAAAAAGAATATCCTAAAGGAACAGCGTCACCTTCAGTGAGGTCAGTACACTGTGAAAACTGTGTGATTTATATAGTTACTTGGTAACACTATTTAAGAATTACTGAGTCTTAATATATTACTACAAAATAATATACTTTAAAATTTTTTTATTATTTTTTATTTATTTTTGAGAGAGAGACAGAGAGAGATAGACAGAGAGGGAGAGGGAGACAGAAATGGGCGCACCAGCAGTCTCTCAGCTGCTGTGAACAATATCCAGATGCGTGCACCCCCTTGTGGTCAAGTGCAGCATTACACCCTTGCCTCACTTTGCATCTGGCTAAACATGGGACCTGGAGATTGGAACGCTGGACATTGGAACCAGCGTTCTTAGGCTTAGCAGGCAGGCGCCTTAGCCGCTAAGCCATCTCTCCAGCCCCAAAATAATATACTTTATATGAAAGAAGGCGACTTGCATTCATGTAGAATGTTGTTGAAACTTACTCCACATGATTTATGAACCATGAAAATAATTTTGCCAGAACCATCAGCATGCATATAAGTTTCAATCCTCAGGAGAAAATAGACGAATATATGTTTATATAAAAGATTAATTGAAAACATCAATGGAATTGGCTAAGTTATATTCATTTTTTATTGTAGATATCTAATATTTTTCCGTTTTGCATAATTTAATTCATTTGCAAAAATTCACTAGATGTTTGACAAAACAATTCATGTGCTTTTGTGGTTAATCAATCCACAAAATTGGACATAATATGAAATCAGTCAAAGACAAAAATGTATGCACGAGGCTGGAGAGATGGTTCGGTGAGTAGGCGTACTTCCTGTGTCAGCCCAGGGGTTGAGACCGCTGGGTTTGATTCCCAGAACCCATGTAAATCACGGGGTGTGGCCACACATGTATGGAACCCCACTCCCTGGGGGAGACACCTTAGACTCGCAGGGGCTCATGGAGCTGCAAAGCTCTGGAATCAACGACGAAGATTTATCTCAAGGAAACAGTGGAGGGAGTCGCATGACAGTCCCCTCTGGTGTAGGACGCTGCATCTGAGCAGACACATTTGCACACATACTTTACACCTACACACAGACAGGCACACGCACAATGGTGTTAAGAAAGACAATACTCATCTTTATAATATGTTTAATTGTGTGTGGTGGGTATGCATCTATGTATGTGTGTTCACATGTGTGAACCATCTCCCTAGCTGCCCAAAACTACATTTCTTTTACATGTTGAAATAAGGTATTTTTGTTTTTTTAAAAAAATATTGTTGTTTGTTGTTTTTTTTTTTGCAAGCAGAGATTGAGAGAGAGAGAGAGCACACCAGGACCTCCAGCCACTGCAAATGAACTCCAGATGTATGCATCATTTTGTGCATTTGGCTTTACATGGGTACTAGGGAATTGCTCCCAGGTTGCTGGGTGTTGTAGGGAAGAGCTTTAAGCACTGAGCCATCTCTTCAGCTCTGAAATAGTTTTTTTGTTTTGTTTTGTTTTGTTTTGGTTTGGTTTGGTTTGGTTTTTCAAGGTAGGGTCTCGCTCTAGCTCAGGCTGACCTGGAATTCACTATGTAGTCTCAGGGTGGCCTCAAATTCATGGCACCCTTCCTACCTCTGCCTCTCAAGTGCTAGGATTAAAGATGTGCACCATGATGCCTGGCAGAAATTGAGTTTTTTAAAAAATTATTTTTTATTTCAGAGAGATAGAGAGAGAGAGGAAGATGCAGATAGAGAGAGAGGGAATGGGCATGCCAGGGCCTCTAGCAGCTGCAAACTAACTCCAGATTCATGCACCATCTTGTGCATCTGGCTTACGTGGGTCCTGGTGAATTGAACCTGGGTCCTTTGGATTTGCAGGTAAGTGCCTTAACTGCTAAGCCATCTCTCCAGCCCCCAAATGGGTTTTTTTAATTGATATAAGAAAATGTTCAAAATACATTAAGTCAAAACAAAAAACACCGAACATCTCAACCACAAAGCCACACATATGTCTTTGTGACTGATTCTACATATATGTCACATGATATTAAACTGTATATCAAAATGTTACCAGCGGGGGGGGGCTGGAGAGATGGCTCGGTGGTTAAGGCACTTGCCTGCAGAGCCTATGAACCCAGATTTGATTCCCCAGTACCCACATAGAGCCAGATGCACAAAGCGGCACATGCATCTGGAGGCCGTTTGCAGCAGCTAGAGGCCAGAACCCATTCTCTCTGTGTCTTTATCTTGCTCTCTGCTTGCAAATAAATAAATAAATAAATAAATAAATATATAAATAAATAAATAAATAAATAAATAAATAAATATTTTTAAATGTTAACAATGATTCTTTCAGAATGGTGTGAACATAGTCCACTAATTTTCTTCCTTTTTTCTATTTTTTTCAAACTATGTATAATCATGGTTTTCTATATGATCAGGAAACAACTTCAAGTGAAGAAAATCAGAGGAGAAAAGCATGCTTAGGAAAGTTCCTTGTGTAATAGCTGGCCTACAACAAAGTTCTCTGTGAGTAGGCATACTATGTGGTCCTCACAGCAGTGCAGGAAGGTGGGAGTTAGTAGCTCTGTTCTTTAGATCTAGAAAATTCCAAGGCATAGGGAGGTTAAATGTCATGCCCAAAGTCTTGTTCAAGTTTCCTGGGCCAGAATCTGGCATTACACCGGTCTGATCAAAGCACTGTCTTATAGATATCGTGCTAAGAGGATCTCAGACACATACTTCCTTGCCAGGGAGGGACCTCCCTTACCTGGTCTTCATCCCAGGGACAACATGAATAGCGATTAAGTGTATGTAGGTCCCAAGTTTTCATAGGCATATGGTGCTTTCTTAACTGTTAACTTGTATCACAGTAGCCCATAGCCCAGAGAGGGACCAAGGTACACCAGTACAAGAAAAGAAAGCTGACTGCCTAGGAGGTATCATTTCTATCCCATCTTCAGGGCCCAGGAAACACTACAGAGAAAGCGGCAGATTAATTATAAGTGCTTATCTCACTGGTGGACCAAGAGCCAACCTGCAGGGTGCTGAGGGGGACACAGAGGAGACCCAAAACCCATCAAAGCAGAAAATCAGAGGCTGCTGAGAGCTCAACACTACAGGAGATGTGTAACGTGCCCTCCCGAGGCTCAGGGAACATTGCAGATGGGGGAGGGGGCAGAAAGAATTTAAGTGTGTTTTGAGGCATTGTTCCCCAACCCAGAGACTGACTGGTGCGTTCATGACCCCACAGTGAACATCAATAACCTCAGTGAGGAGAGCCCTCGGGGGAACAGGGGCAAGGAAAGGGGGCATAAAAGATATGATCACTGTGTAATATGACTATACAACAAAGTTCCCAATAAAAAAATTCCTGAATTTTCATCTCTTTCCAATGAGAAGTCAATATTAGAGATGAAGAGACCCTTTTCCTTGTTAGAAGTTGTCAGTACTAAAGTGAGTCAAGTTATCTGTGTGGGTGGAAATTTGTTTGGCTCGAAATTGAATTCTTGATCTTCATCCAACCTTTTCTAATGCTCCATTTAAGGATAGAGAAATCCTCCCACACAGGATTAGCTTTCAAAACCTTGAGGAAACCTGTAACTCTGAGTTTATCTAACAAGAGGCTCATCCTGGACTCAGCCTACTCAAGCCAAAAGCCTTGCAGGAATGCAGTGCGCTCCCTAGACAGAGCTGAGCGCTCTTCCAACCTCACCCAAGCATCTCTTCTGTATGGCAGAGTGGAGGCCCGACACACAGAGCTGCTTGCAATGATGGCCTCCCCATCATGCACATTTTCTCAGTGGCATGTCTTTCCTCCCTTCCTCCCTTCCTTCCTTCCTTCCTTCCTTCCGCCCTTCCTTCCCTCCTTCCTTCCTTCCTTCCTTCCTTCCTTCCTTCCTTCCTTCCTTCCTTCCTTCCTTCCTAACAGTTCCCTCAGAACCACTCTGTTTCCTGGCCGGGTATAAAGTCCTTTTGATGAGGACTCTGTTTTCCTTGACAGTTGGAGTGAGAGCCTAAGGGAACATGCATGCCCCGTATTAAACTTTAATGCCTACCAAGCTGCAACCTGTGGAATCCTTTCCTGACAGCAGAGTGAGAAGAGAGGGAGGGGCACGGGGCAGGGAGGTAGTGACCTTGAGAAGAGCAAAGAATCCAGAGAGGGAAACGTCAGGACACAGGCGAGTGTGACGTGTGGTAGAACTGACCAGCGGCCAGCTGTAGCTCGCAGTAACTAAGGCAGCTTCTTACTCTTGACCTCCTCCATGAACACAGAGCCCTTTGGATCATTACCCAGAGTTTATTCAACCCAAAGTCATGGAGCCCAATTGTCCTTTGCTCCATAAAGGTCACTGTGGTAGTTTGAATGTGAATGTTTGAATGAATGGCCACATAGACTCAGGCGTGTTATTAAAACTGACTTCCCACTTAAGTCCCCAGGAGGCAGATCCCTGCTTAGGGAATGTGTCAGTGGGGGCAGATCACTCCTAGGTGTGGAGAGAGCAGCTTGATCTCTGGTTGTTCTGCTTGACTCTATAAAAGGGAGCCGGCTTCTTCCGCCAGTGATGGTGTTCTCCTGGACTCTGAAACCCTGAAATAAACCCCTTTCCTCTCCTAAGCTGTTAGCTGTTAGATGTTTGTTCCAGCAATGAGGAGCTGACTTTAATAGTCATGGGCGCAAGACTCACAGTACGTTGTGGTGATTGAAGCCATGAACTGTTTAAGCATCATTTAACTTTTCAACTCACTGTCTTCCTCCCTCTCTGCTCCTTTTGTAAAACAAGATGGTCGCACCGCTTCCAAGCTTCCAAGCTTCGTTCTAGTTCTAAAAGACGGCTACTCCAGTCTTCTCCCCAAATAACCTGCGGCTTCCTGGTCTCGGTTGCTTCCAGCTGTGTGCCCTTGGATGTCTTTGCACCTCTGCTCTTTAACACTAGAGTGAGTGACAGCTCCTACCTGGCAGGGTCAGCAGGAGATCAGAGTTGATACAATAGATAGCGAATGAAAGCATGCTTGGATCCTTACCACCTGGCTTCCTTCCTTCCTTTCTTCTTGCTGAGTCAGACTGGGCAACTTGTTAGGGAAGGAAGAAAACTCATGACCCGCTCCAGAGAGCTATCAGTCAGTCTTGCAGGCTCAGCTGCTGTAACAAAGAGACCCAAACGACACTGGCCCAGACGGGTTTGAGCAACAGTCAGGGAAGGTGACTGGTGAGGAGCATTCCTCTACCACACCCAACCTTCCGCGTTCCAACATTCACAAAGACCAGGTGAGGGCTACCGCCGACCCTTTCAGCCACAAGAATCGTACATAGTCACACCCTTCAGGAGACACTCACTAAACACTGCTCTGGAGAACTAAGCAACTTCAGGTAAGAAATCTGACCACCCACTATATTGGGATATCCTTGAGTCATGTCTTATTGACTTTATCTCGGTGCTCTGACCCCAAAACTGGCCTCAGAACATTGCCTGCCATGGGCTTAGCTCATCGCAGGCTCAATCAAAGCAGTTTGACTGTAGATGAGTGCATTCCTGAGGACTCAGCCAGCCATCGGCAGGAAAGCTGGAGTCTCAGTTTAGTCACCACCACTTTGCATACTTTTCAGCTTAATTATCATGCAGTCTCTTAATTCCTTCCAATAAATGCAAGAAAAATGTGTCTTCAGATGTGTGTGTGTGTGTGTGTGTGTGTGTGTGTGTATGTGAAAATTAACTCTTAGGAAATTCCCTGACTCACCACAGAAATCCAAGAAATGTACTTCTTGTATAGGAACAAAGGAGAAGAGCTCTTCTATCACGTACAAGCAGGAACTCTTTAGTAAAAGAAATGTGTAGGGCCCAGTGCAGTGAATATTTGTAAATTTAATAGAATTAAATTCCTTACTGGGAAACTTACTTCCAACATGAGTTTTGGTAGGTGCCCCTGACTTAAACTGGTAATGAATGGCTAGCAGTCTCAAATAACAATGTAATTCAGTCATCTATCTCGACGTTTATTTCACAATTAGTTCCTTGAAGGGGAAAAAAAAAAATCACACTACTCAAGTGAACTGGTGGGAACTCTACTGAGACTTTATCATTGGAATGGAGGGGATCATAAGGTTTCAATTGCTTTGAAATTTCTATGATAGTACCAGCTCCAAATTCGTGCTACAGACCATTTTCATGGGCAGATTTCCATTACTATAACAAAATACTCATGACACTCAATTTAAAAGGAAGAACGTATGATTTTTGCTCACAGTTCTGAGATTTAATGGTTGGCTGGGCTTGACCTTGTTGCTTTAAGCCTGTGACAAGGCAATATGTCACGGATGGAGTGCCTGATGGAGAAGCCGCGCATACATATCAAAAGGGCGGATGTGACAGTATCCTCCTCAGGCGCCCCAGTGTCCTAACTTCCTTCTGCTAGGCCTTGCCTCTATCTTACAGGTTCCACCACATCCCAATAGTACCACAGGCTGGGATCCAAGCTGTGAACACATGGGACATTGAGGACATTGAAATTATGGCAATCATCACGGCTGCCATTGTTCTTTTTTTCTTTTTTTTTTATTGACAACTTCTATACTTACTTACAAAAAATGCATGATATTTTCCTCCCCTGCCCCATACCCCTTTAGAACTCCAGTCTCCATCATATCCCTTCCCTCTCTCCATTAGTCTCTCTTTTAATTTGATGTCATCATCTTTTTCTTCTATTATGAGGGTCTTGCGAAGGTATTGCTAGGCACTGCAAGGTCATGGATATAGAGGCCAATTTCTGTCTGGACAGTTGCATTGTAAGGAATCGTACCCTTCCTTTGGCTCTTCCATTCTATCCACCCCCTCTTCCGCAATGGGCCCTGAGCCTTGGAGGGTGTGCCACTTCTGCAACACATGAGCAGCTCTGTGTTCTTTTTTCTGCACTGAAAATTTCATACGACAAAACTTCTTCATAGGGTGATGGTTAAGGTCTCCACACTTACCCAGCCTCATGAACAGGGGCGGTCACAGTTGCACAGTCGTGCACTGCATTGCCCTAAGGTACACTTTACGTGAACCATGGTAGCACTTCCAAAGCACTGCTGACACAACACCCCAGGAGAGCCTCGTTCTTATTCTCATAGTCTACCTGTCAATTTCTGAGCCATTGTGTGGGACAGATGTGGACAAGCTAAGCAGCAACTCTCTGTCATTTAGCCTTTAGCCAAAGTTTCACTGACAGACACAAGCCCAAGACACATGGTGATTCCCAAATCATGGAAAACAGTGTCACCAGCCCATATAGTATTGCTTTTCCGTAATTAAGCTTCGGCATGAGGCACCAACCACATTGCAGAAGGTATATGAAGCTTGTTGCGGCCCTTCTCAGGTGCTCTGATCCAAGAAGCTCATAGCACAGCAGCCTCTTTAGAAGGGCTCCTGACAGAAACTCCTCTCTGCTCTTAGCATCGAGAACAGTCATGTTTTTTCCGGAACAAGCAGTTGATTTGATTCAGTTTGATGGATGGGCGCTGTGACTCAGGTAACCGAAGCAGCTCTCGTGTCTGCTCATGGTGACTTCTGAAGACTCAGCACGCAGGTTGATAGCTCAGCACCAATTGACATAAAAACACTTCAGCGTATGCTTGATGCGCTTGCCTCGTTCAGAACTTATCTGCATTGATGACTGAAACTGGTAGTTTTGAGTGCCTGCCAAGTACCAGAGCTGCTTCTAGATATTGCTATGAATGTATGAGACCAAGGCTCCAGCCCCTAGGAAGTGGGCAATCCAGGGGGGGAGTGCACAGGCATGGCAAATCATGAGTTTTCATTTGGCAATAATAGAGTGGGGTACAAGGAGGGGAACCTTACAGGGAATGTGGGAAGGACTCAGAGAGAAGACCCGAAGAAGGTAGGAGTGCCCTGTGCCCTGGGGAAGCTAGTTTAGAGGCAGAGACCAGGGAGTTCGTCAGTGCCAAGGCAGAAGGGTACCCAGCATATTGACGATGCAGCAGGAGGCTGGGATGGCTGAGACCAGAGACACATCCAAAGCAAGATGTGTCAGTCCTTAAAGGCCTTTGCTGTGTAAGAAGAGCCAGGAGAAAGAGAGAAAGAGGGAGGAGAGAGAGAGAGAGAGAGAGGTGCAAATGAGTGTGGGTGCACTTATGAGTGTGTGTGCACAGGCGGAGGCGGAGGCTGACACTGGGTGTCTTCCTTGGTCTCTCTTCTCTTTATCTTACTGAGGCAGGGACTCTCCCCTGAGCCCAGAGCTCCCCGATTCAGCCAGGCTAGATAGCCAACCTGCCTCCAGGGAGTTCCTGTCTCCGTTCTCTGAGTTGGGATTACAGGTGAACCGCTGGAGATCTGAACCCTGGTCCATCCACTTGTGCTGCAAGCTCTTTAACGACAGCCATCTGCAGAGCCCTGGTCGGGGCTGGGAGCAGGCTGACATTCCTTCAAAGGATTACTCTAGGTTCTGGGACATAGCTCAACTGGTAGAGTGAGTGCCTGCCTAGAATGCATGAAGCTCTGGGGTCAATCCTCAGCACCACATAAATTCAGTGTGGTAGCACAAACCTGTACCCCACACTTGGGAGGCAGAAGGAGAACAATCAGCTACACAGCGAGTTCAAGGCCAGCCTGGTTACATAACACCCTGTCTCAAAAAAACAACAACAACAACAAAAAAAAACCAACAAGTTGGATCGTTCTAGTTAATGATTTGAAGAGAGATCTTATTGAAAGCAGGGCCAGCAACTGGGAGACAAGACAACTGCAAAACCCAGAGTGAACTGGTGGGGTCTTGAGCCAGCTGGTAGTAAGAGCAGGAAAGGGTCAGAGTCTAGAAATAGGATTTGTTGACAGACACAACGTGAGGTGTGAAAGATGGGAGGGGATTGAGAAATTGGAAGCCTACCATGACGTTCATTGCACGCTCGCCCATCAAGCAGATGTGAGACAGAAGGTCTAGCTTTACTAAGTGTGAGGGGCCAGTTAGACTCCCAGTGGGGATGAGTGAGCTTGAGTTGGACATAAGTTCTGGCTGGATAGACATTACTGGTGGGATGTAGAGACATACACTGAAGAAAATGACCGAGAGTGGACAGAGAAGAGGCACGCTGGGATCCTGGGCTGCCACAAAGCTAGGCTGGTGTTTACTAAGTCTAACATTCAATTGTACAGTTCTCCTTAAATTCTTTTCAGGGCAAGTTAAATACAGCGGGAACAAGGCAGCAGTAGCCATGTGGACCCATCCCTTTCAAAGAGATCTTAAACTGCCTACTGAGGACCAGACAAATGCCTGACCTCAAGGAACTCATAGTGGAGAGGGACGACAAATGCCTGGCATGTAAATAAATGCAGAATTGACACACTTCAGATTGTCACAGATGCAGTGAAAGAATTAACAGACCAAGGAGTAGAGGGTAACTCGGGCTGGGGACTAGCAAGGCTTCACGAAGATGTGCTAACTAGCAGCAAAATCACCGGAAGGAGCCATGACATGGGAATGACCTTGGCGCATCGGGATGACATAGCTAGGCTGGCTGGTGTAGCTGAGACCCAGGGCCAGGGAGGGAAGGCCAGGGAAGAGGGAGTTGTAAGGTCATGCTGAACCTTGGCTTTATGACCAGAATACTGGCTCCTGGTTTCAAATCCCTAGGAAGTCTGCAGATTTTCCAGCAGGGGAGAGCTGATGTGATTTTTATTTTCTTTCAAGGTAGGGTCTCACTCTGATCCAGGCTGACTTGGTAGTCTCAGGCTGGCTTTGAACTCACAGCGATCCTCCTATCTCTGCCTCCCAAGTGCTGGGATTAAAGACACGCATGACCACATCAGGTCTATGATGTTGTTTTTCAGGCCTGTAAAGGAGGAGATGCAGTGGATGAAGAGGTTCAAGACAGAGCTGGACGGGGACGGCAGGGTGCTCGTGGGAGAAGGCTCGGGTGTCCTTTGAACTCACGGATGATCTACTGAAGTTGGAAACAGACATGTCAAAGGTGATGTCTGGGTTTGGGCTTGAGCACCTGGCTGGCTATTCCTGAAGTGGGGTCAAGGAGAAGAGGGGCAGGTTTCGGGGAGAGAGTTCCACTTCAGTTTCAAGTCTGAGCCACCAGTTAGTCACTTTACAACTCTGCACGTTATCTGTAGAGAAAGCCACACAGTCCTTGGCTTATTATTTGTTGAATGAGTGGATGCCAGCCCTTCATGGACGAGGAAGGCCAAACAGAGTTAAACAGACAATTCAGAATGAATGAGTCACGTCAGCACAGCAGGAAGCTGTTATCTTGACCTGGCTTCCCAGCCACCTGGGGAGGCCCTGTCTGGGACCCATTGTCTTTATCGTACGGATGAGGAGACCAAATCAGACGTTGCGGACTTACAAAGCACGTCCACGCACAGCAGCAGAGGCAGGGGTGGTTCCTGTGTCTTCTCTTCTCATCCCCCACTAGTGCTCTTCCCACCAGCCCACACCAAGCCCCTGTCAGGGTTCTGTCACCAGGAGACAGCCACTTCGGGATGTGCCCGTGTGATGTGCTTTTGTGGCCACGGTGACTGATGTACTGAAGCTGTAGGACCTGACTGGCTGGCACTACCTAATCGACCTGATAGATTTCTGGCATGGTAGGGAAAGGGTGGGAGTGGAATCCTGACAGCTTTTCTCTGCACGGGCCAGGCCTCTCCTTTGGCTTTGCATCACTGTGGGACCATGAGGAGGAGCGTGTGGCATCTTTCCCAAGGGTGTATGCCTTTAGCGTCCCAGTTTCTGATCTCAGTTTCACAACTTGCTTGGCATATTCCCCGTAAGAAAATGTAAGTGTGTGTGCTGCATGTGTTTAAAATTTCACATCAAAGATAGAAATATAGATCGCATTTTTACAAGTGCAGATTGTATTTCAAGTAATCACAGCAAACCTCAGACTTAATGGAGTCAAGACTTCTCTGGGGAGAGGTGCTGTACACAGTGGTGGAGAGCTTACAAGACTACCGTTGACTCCTGGCTCTACATTTACCAAGTGTGTGGCCCTGGGAAAGCTTTTATTTTCATTTATTTATTTATTTGACAGAGAAAGAGGAAGAGAGGGAGAGGGAGAGAATGGGTGCACCAGGGCCTCCAGCCACTGCAAATGAACTCCAGTCACGTGCGCCCCATTATGCATCTGGCTAAGGTGGATCCTGGGGAATCGAATCTGGATCCTTTGGCTTTGCAAGCAAATGTCTTAACTGCTAAACCATGCCTCCAGCCCCGTGGGAAAGCTTTTGAATCTCCCAGCACCTCAGTTTACTCGTCTATGTAATGGAGATAATGATAGCGTCCAATTACAGATGATACTGAGGAGGTCAGTGGAATGGTACCTGTACAAAGTTCTCTAAAGCAGTAACAGTACCAGTTTTGTAGCTGAATGTCTTGTTAAAATGCCAAGTCCAAAGTCACACCCAGAGTTCCTGTTTTGATGGATCTGGGGAAGGGGGTTCAAGGATGCTTCTGAAGTACTGCAAGAGTCTAGGGGGCACCAGGATGAAGCTGATGCTTTGGTAACCCTGTCAGGTGGGTCCAACCTGCGGCTGCATGTGGCTGAGGACAGGCATGAATGCAGCCCAGCACAAAACCATAAACTTATTAAAATATGAAGGGCTTTTATTTTGTAACTTGATTGCACAGCTCTCAAGCATGGTCTTTGTAGAGGACAACACTGTGGGGCAGTGTCAAAGGGTTGGGCATGCCACTAGACCACAAGGCAACAATGGGTGTTCAGGATCAAGTCAATGTAGGAAGTGCTATGGAATTAAAATGAGGACGCGGTATAGTGTACGCTTCTCAGCTTCACAACCTCACACTCACCAGCGTGATATGCTTAGACAAAGTGGTATTACAATCATTTCCAAAGAAAGCAATTTAACAGAACTATTGAGTTTTTCACACTACATGATGATTTGTTTTATGTCTCCCTTTACTATAAAGCAGGGAGGCGATATGGCAGGTAG
The DNA here is from genome assembly GCA_036365145.1 of Orientallactaga sibirica. Classification (NCBI taxonomy): domain Eukaryota; kingdom Metazoa; phylum Chordata; class Mammalia; order Rodentia; family Dipodidae; genus Orientallactaga; species Orientallactaga sibirica. The sequence continues at coordinate 7,799,379 of JAEOAD010000027.1, forward strand.
AAGATGGAAAATCTAAGAACTTAGGATTCTGCGTCTAATGTTGAAATCACAAAGCTTGTCCTCGTCCCTCTGCTTTTGGAGCTCACAGAAGCTGTGGCGGCGAGAACGATGCCTCCTGCTTTCACTTTCCATCGCTCCGTCATCCGGGCTTTGGGTTCCCAGGCTGGGATGTGGAGCCATGTTTATATTTAGAACCTGTGAAAGGATGATCTCTTCCCATGAGCTTAAAGAGAAGCTTGTTTGTGTGGGAAAGAACAAATATCCGTGCATTTTCTAACACAGATGTGGGTTAATCTAACAAAGAAAGAGACTAACAGTTTCAAAATCATTTTGACATGGGAAGCAAATAGTTAAAACACAAAATCATATGAACATGATATAATAGAGGGCTGCAGAGATAGCTTAAGGGTTAAGGTGCTTGCCTCAAAAGCCAAAGGACCCAGGTTCGATTCCCTAAGACCCATGTAAGCCAGATGCACAAAGTGGTGCATGCATCAGGGATTCATTTACAGTGGCTGGAGGCCCTTGCACGCCCATTCCCTCCCCCCCAGACAAATAAATAAATAAAAATAAAAAAGATATAATGGAAGCCCCAGAGCTGGGTGTCGTGGCACACACCTGTGATCCCAGCACTCAAGAGTCTGAGGCAGGTAGGAATACCCTGCCTTTAAAAAATGGAAGAAATTTTATTAAATGCTAACTTGCAAGGAATCTGCAAATTTACTCACCCACTGACCACTGTCTGGACTTCCAGTATTCCTATGATAACTAAAGGTAAACAGACATTGTCTCAGAACCAAAATGTAAACTTCCTCTCAACTAACTCTCAAAGGATGGATCTTGACTGCTGGAGAGGCTACTTGGAATCATTAGCTACACAAACAAGAATTTAAAACTTCCTTCTGATGCCAACATGGGGGTAAGGAGCTAAATCTCTGGGCTATGGGAAAATGGAGTAAAGCCGTAAGACTTTCCAAGCCTTGACTTGATCAGGCGCAGACTCGGTTTATACGTATAGTGCAAACCAGGAATTTCCTAGAAATGAGATCACTAATCCAGGGGGAATCCTGCTGAGGGTGTTCCGGGAGGCACCAAAACCTCAGGAACTGGGGAAATCGAATTCCAGACTTGAGTGTCTTTTCTCCATATTTGTTCTCTCATCCTGTTGGTGAGAATCACGATGGATCTACTCTGCTTTCTACGACTTGAAGACTTTTCTCAAACCAAAGCAGACAAGAAGAAGGTGAAGTTTGCCATGCCTCTTGGGATACCTCATCCCTGAGGGACTTCGGACACATCATGACTGTTCACACAGCTTTGTGTCTCAGAAAGGCACCTAGCCAGAGTGACACAGAGAGCAGGAGGCACTGGGGGAGGCAGAGTGTGGCTGGGGACAGAAAGTGACAGTCGAATATTTTGTACAGACTTGAGCTTTCCCACTGAGAGCTTTGGGGCAGATTAATTTCCATAAACTCCATTTCTTCCTTGACAAACCTCGATAAGGATACTGACCTGGAGAGACATATTGGCAGCACAAACGATGCACATGGGGATATTTGATAAGCTATAAAATGACATAAGGAGAGCTGGGCGTGGTGGCACATGCCTTTAATCCCAGCACTCAGGAGGCAGAGGTAGGAGGATCATTGAGAGTTCAAGGCCACCCTGAGACTACATAGTGAATTCCAGGTCAGCCTGGGCCAGAGTGAGACCCTACCTCGAAAAACCAAAAAAAAAAAAAAAAAAAAAGACATAAGGAGGCCACCTCTTTTCCGTCCTTTCTTCTTCTCCTCCGTAGGAGCTCTTGTCCCTTCTGAACTTCCTTGCAGCACTGATCCCAGACCTGGAGAACGATCCCAGACATTCAAAAGATAGTCAGGAATTTTTTTTCTTATTTAAATGAACAAAATATTGAATAGATGAATGGATTTAGCCCCTTAGCAAATATTTATTAGGTGCCTAGTTCATTTGAGAGACTGCTGTGGGTACCATAGTAATAATTGTGAATGAAATATGAAATCCGTGCATGGAAATACCAGACTGGGGAGAGATCCTGGCCACGTGAGTCGTTAACACAGAGGAGGCTGCCTGGTGGTGAGTGCTGTGGGCAATGCAGGGAAAGAGAACAAGTGGCCTTGGTGAGTGAGGCTCTCAAGAGAGGGGTCAGGGCCTTCCTGAGCACTTCCCACCACAGTTCCAAAGGCTGAGTTCCTCGGGAGTGAGTTCATTTTCCAGGCTTCTTGTTCAAGCTGTGTTATCTTGGTCCCCACTCAGCCATGATCCTGGTGCCAAACCCCTAGCAGCCAGGTTCCAGTTAACTTTACTTTATTATTTATTATTTATTTATTAATTTTTGTTTTTCGAGGTAGGGTCTCACTCTAGCTCAGGCTGACCTGGAATTTACTATGTAGTCTCAGGGTGGCCTTGAACTCACAGTGATCCTCCTACCTCTGCCTCCCAAGTGCTGGGATTAAAAGCATGCACCACCACGCCCGGCAATTTATTTTATTATTGACTTAGTTGAGAGAGAGGAGAGAGAATATGGGTGTTCCAGGGCCTCTTGTCACTGCAAACAAACTCCAGATGCATTGTACAGGCCACTTCATGCATCTGGATCTTCTTGGGAAGTGGTGAATTGAACCTGGGCTGGAAAGCTTTCTTTGCAAGTAAATGCCTTTAACTGCTCAGCTCTCTCCCCAGCCCTCAGGAACAACAGTGGATGAGCTAAGGAAAAAGAGAGAGAGTAATAACTGGGGCAGAATTCCAGGTTATCCAGCTCTGGAAATAAGATCACCTTGGGAAAGAAATCCATGTCTAAAAAAGGCTCATGCAGGTTCCCTTTGAATAAAATTGGAAAGAGACAGGTTTGTGTGCTGTCAAGTCCTTCTCTCTTGGCATTTCATAAAGGTCACATTCATGTTCAAACTCACCCACACTAACAGCTGCTCATTTCCTGCACCTCTGCCCTGGTGTTTCTTGTACGGGATAGAGTTAATCCTGGCATAGAAACACAAGTTAATATTTCATTTAAAAAAGAAAGTTTTTTTTTAAATCATTTTCCCTTCATGTTCCCCTGCTCCTCTTCCTCCAGCCAGACCAGCCTCAATCAGTCTTAGTAGGCGGTTGGTCTCCTGCCTCGCGCAGGTGTGTGGGAGCAGAATTGAGAGCGTGCTACATAAGTAGCAGTGTTCACTACAGCTCACACCTACATCCATCCACCATGGGCTATCTCCTGACTATATGGAATCATTCATTTCCTACCTCGTAATCATTATATTTGGTGAACTGACAGAAAAGGGTCCAGACTCATGTAATTCCAGGATAAAAAGAGTTTATAAAACTAGTCGAAGATGGCAAATAGGCCGTATCTTGTGATTCAAGCCCCTCGCATCAATTGAGGTCAGGTCTGCACTACACTGGGGTGTCAGGAAGACTCGGGCAGCTGGTTGATAAGAGAAGCAGTTGGTGGTTGATTAGCAATGTCTGCTGTGTAGCTATAGAGAAAAGGCGCTTCCTCTTGGGTATTTACCATCTCCATCTAAGTCCCCCCTTTCTCATTGAAGTGGTCAGGATGATATTCACAGAGCTGTGAAGAATGCATCCAGAATCATTCGGCCAGTGAGGAGCAAAGTGGGATCTGGAATCCGACCCTTGGGATTTCCGCTTGAGGACGATTTCAACACCAGCTCCTTTGTTACTCTGTCACTCACACCACCAGAGAGGATGATGGTGAGAGGACAGGTTACGACCTAAAGGACTCTGTCGTGTGTGACACATAGCTCATGGATGTCAGCCTCTCCTATGTCTTCAGGCTGGTTCCTGCTCCCTGCACCTCCTAGCAGGGCTGCCGTATAGAATGAGGGGTCCTGCGCATGCAGAAATCCATGGGGAGGCCCAGGAGCCCAGCCTCCTGTTCCCAGCCCGAAGTTACCCCTCCTCCCTGTCATCATGTTGTCCTCAGGTTTTTTTAATCACTCCAGTTTTGGCAGGCTTGAATGCCTGATGGTATGCACGGAATTGCCTTTATTTTTATTTCTGAGTGATGTTGATATAAACTGTGTTTATTCCTATTTTAAAGCTGAAGTCTTTCTAGGTAAACTGACGTGTTTGGTGGATGTGACTTCAAGTGTATCATCAGACTGCCATTCCGTTTTGGAAATGAAATAAACTCTGGACCCATTGGAATATTTACCTTTTCCTTGGGCTCAGAACCCAGCTCCAGGTCAAGCCCACTGGCTATCACCTCCTCCTGACATACCTGCTTCCTCCCTCCATCAAGCCCTGAACTTCCCTTAGGTCGCTCAAGTCCCTCTGGGACGTGGGGTACAAGAAGAAAATAAGTTTACTTCAGTACTTGTTAAAAGAATACAGTGTGTCAGGCGTTGGGCATGGCACTCAGAAGTCAAAAATGAATATAATAAGAGACCTGCCTCTGAGGAATATAACTGGGCCTTACCAGCAGCAAATACAAGTCAGAGAAACGCAGTGTCAATTGCTTCTGCAATCTTCACGTTACCTGCAACTTAAGCTTGACTTTTCACTTTGTAATCCAGGGGGACGTCTCCCACATCTGTGTTCTGCACTCACACAGTTTCCAGACATATTTGTTTATTTATTTACTTACTTACTGTTGCAGTCAGCTCCACATGGCTGGGACGAACATCCAACCAGACACAGTTTATGGGAGGGAGGGATTTATTTTAAGCTTACTGATGCAGGGGAAGTTCCATCAATGGTGGAAGAAAATGGCTCCCTTTCATACATCCAAGCAGAGAGAGAAACCATTGTCAGCCGACACCACAAGCAAACACAGACTGCCAGAGGTCAAACTGCCCTCTCCATACTTTTGGACTGGAATTCAGGCCCCAAATATACATTAAGGCTAGACTCCAGGATGTGCCCATGGTGACACACACACACATACCCTCGCTCTATCTCTCAAATACTACATGTTTTTTAAAAAGAACAAGTTTAGAAGACTCGTGTGTCCCAATTTCAAAACTTACTGCAAAGTGCACCACATGGCAGTGTTTTGAGGACAGCTATGTAGATGAATGAAAGAGAAAGCACAGTATAGACATAAACCTTTACATCTGTGATCAGCTGATTTTGACAAGGGTGCCAAGACAGTTCAGTGAGAGAGAAAAATAGTGTTTTTAACAAATAAATAGTGTTGGGACAAGTGGATATACATGTGTGAAAAAATAAGGTTGGACTCATACCTCAAGCCATATACATAAATTTGTATATGTATATATATACACATATATGTATACATATATATTATACACACACATATAAATATATACATATATGTATATATATAGCCATCACAGAACTCCTAGAAGAAAACATAGATGCCACCACCATGAATTCAAGAGTGATTCCAAAAGCACAAACAACCAAGGGGAAAAAAAGGAAAAGCAGGGGATTCAAAAGTATTTTTGTGTTTATTTGCAAGCAGGGAGATGATAGATAGATAGATAGATAGATAGATAGATAGATAGATAGATAGATAGATAGACAGATGAGAGAATAGGTGTTCCAAAGTTTCTCGTCACTGTAAATGAACTCCAGATGCCTGTACCACTTTGATCTGGCTTTACATAGGCACTGGGGAATCAGACCTGCGCTGCCAGGCTTTGCAAACAAGTGCCTTTAACCACTCAGCCATCTTTCCAGCCCCCAAAACTGAAACTTTTCTACTTCTACGGACACAATGAAAAAAGTGAAAAGACAACCTAAGAGTGGGAAGAGCTTCAGGAAGATTATGTTATCTGCTAAGAAGACAAATAACCCAGCTTTACAATGTGCAAAGGGCTCTGCGCCGATAGCTGAGTTGTAGTGTTTGTCCTGCAAGCAAGAGGACCAGAGCTCAGTCCCTAGAATTCACATGAAATATCTGAGAGTGGCCGTTTGCACTTGTGATCAGTGCTGGGGAGGCCGAGACAGGAGGATGCCTGGGAGTTGCAGCCAGCCAATCGAGCCTACTTGGGGAGCTCAAGGCCAGTGAGAGACCCTGTCTTAAGAAAGGTGAACCACACCTGAGGATGACACACAAGGTTGTCCTCTGGCATCCACATGCATGTGCACATACACACACTGGCCCTCACACACACAGATACACACACACACACACACACAAATGAGCAAAATTATTTGAATGGATGTTTCTCTAAAGAATACACACAAATGTTCAATAAGCACATGAAACAATGCTCACTATAATTATCTAGTAGGAAAATGTAAATTAAATCTGTAATGGGCTTCATTACACCCGGATGGCTACAATAGTAAGTATCAGGATGTGGAGAGACCAAAGTCCTCTTTCATTGTTAGGAGTGTAAGTGGCGTGGCTACTTTGGAAATTAGTGTTGGCAGGTTCTCAACATGTTCAACAGAGTTATCATGTCCCTGTCTTCATAACTTTACTCCTAGGTACGTACTCAAGGGAACGACAGCATACGACCACATAGATATTTGTCCATACACGCTCATGGCAGTATTTTTCATAATAGCTATAGACTGGAAAGACTCCAGAAGCCTATTGACTGCTGAATGGATAAACCAGATGTAGCCTATCGATATACTGGAACATTATTTGGGATAAAAATGTCATGAATTAGAGAAAACAAAAGATAAAATTAAAAATGAGCTCTTTTGACCGGGCATGGTGGCACACACCTTTAATCCCAGCACTCGGGAGGCAGAGGTAGGAAGATCGCCATGAGTTCGAGGCCACCCTGAGACTACACAGTGAATTCCAGGTCAGCTCAAGCTACAGTGAGACCCTGCCTCAAAAAAACAAAACAACAATAATAATAATCCATTTTCTGGCAAGGTCCTGACTGGCTTCCCACTAACCTCAGAGAATAGACATGATCTCTCAGTATATTCTTTGCCAAATGGTAGCTGTTCTAAATTACTCACCCAAACGGTGAGACAGACTTGTTTGCTCATTACAGTCAGGTAGATCATATCCCAGGCAGGAAGGGAAGGATTCAAGTTTGGGGTCTAGTTTGAAGTGAGTCTGTGTGTTCAGGAGTTTGATTTGAACCGGGTAAAGATCACACACAGCTAAATCAGGATAGATGGACACAGGAGCAAGAGCATCGAGCGAAGGGTTTGAAGAGCCTTGGAAAGGAAATAGTTGTCTGATGTTAATTAGTGAAAACTCAAACAACCATTTAAATAGCCATGAGAGGAAGTTGTTGAGGTAAGAGTTTTCTGGAATTAGTGATGTCATGTCAACGTCATATCCCACCGAAACATGACTGGGGGGACAGTGTTTGAAACTTGATGAAGTGAGGAGCCCAGGTATAAAGCCCTCAACATACTTACGGGCACTGAGAAGAAGCAGAGTGGGAGACTGGTGCCTCTGAGGGGCAGAGGTGTGGCCCTCAGCATACCATGTCACGCTGGAGCCCCAACACAGGCTGTTGCACCAGCTGAGAGTGAGGGAACCCTGTGCTGAGGTTGCCCGGGTGATCTCTCTGTTGGCAGTGTGTCCCTGAAGCCCCTCTGGGCAGGATCCCTCCCTAAAGCCAGAGGAGGAGACTTGGCTCCAGCCATGCACCATCTCCCATCTCTCTTTACCTTTGACTCCTCCGGATATGTGGCTTGTGTCCTAGTGTCTGCCCTAGGCAGGGATGGCCAACTTGTAGCCCATGGGCAACTTGAAGATCAGGGTAACAATGAACGTGACCTGACACAAAAAATGGTAACTTACTTAAAACACCATGAGACATTTGGGGGAACTTTAACTCAATATGTGGTTCTCAAGCATGAACTTTATACATGACAACGTCATGTGACAATGTGCAAAGACTGCACACACCCGGCCGAGCATCTGTTGTATGCCATTCTTAGGGACATCTAGGGCTTTGAGTAAGAATGTGTTCTGCTACCACTGCCTGATAAAATCAACAAAATTGAGGCTGGAGAGATGGCTCAGCAGTTAAACTCACTTGCTTACAGAGCCCACTGGCCCGGATTCAATTTCCCAGGACCCATGTAAAGCCAGATGCACAAAGTGGCACATGTGTCTGAAGTTCATTTGCAGTGGCAAGAGGTTCTGGTGTACCCAATTCTCTCTCTTTCTGCCTCTTTCTGTCTCTAAATAAATAAATAAATAATATTTTAAAAAAATATTTTATTTATTTATTTGACAGAGAGATACAGAAATAGGCAGGAGAGAGAGAGAGAGAGAGAGAGAGAGAGAGAGAGAGAGAGAATGGGTGCGCCAGGGCCTCCAGCCACTGCAAACGAACTCCAGATGCATGCACCCCCTTGTACATCTGGCTTACATGGGTCCTGGAGAATCGAGCCTCGAACCTGGTTCCTTAGGCTTCATAGGCAAGTGTTTAACCGCTAAGCCATCTCTCCAGCCCATAAATAATATTTTTAATCACTAAAATTGCAGGGATTCAACCAGTCTCCCATCCAGGGCCAGATGATGACAAGGCCCAACAGAGCTTGACACACACTTTCACTTGTCACCCCACCTCACAACGCCTCAGCAATGGGGCAGGAAGGGAGGGGTGCATGGCTCTTTCCCCTGACAGAGTAAGGATTGGAGATTGAAGGTTGTCAGCAAGAGGCTTCTGATTATTCAGAGTGCTTGTTGAGGGGTAGGCGTCTTCCCTATGCATTCATCCCTAAAATACTGTGACAAAACTTTTTTGTCAGGCTACAGCTCTACCGAAATGTTGAACACCAGAAATTACTCCCCTCAATTGAAAATGTGTCTTCTTGGCTTGTTAATCAAACACAAAAGTATAGGTGATTCTTTTTTTCTATTATGGAAATAATTATATATCATATACTTTGTTACATAAAACGAACTTGGAGTATAGACTTGTGCCTCAGAAGGAAGGTCACTGGTCCGTTCTTGGGGAATGATGACTTCGTCTTGAGCAAGCATTAGGAGCAGAGCTACGTCTCGGTCATGGTAGGGCAGGTTTCTGGGGGGAGGGTGGCCTTTCTTCCTCCCCAAGAGGGTAAACAAGTCCTTGATTTCCCAAGGATTTGGGGTTCTGTTTTAACAGGCCATCACATCCTGTCCAATGGGCCACAGCCTTGTTGCGTAAGGCTAGAACAGAATGGGAGCTGGTGTGCAGAGGGCTGGTGGGGCAGTCGTCCAGAGGGCAGGGGCCACTACGCTGGGGCACCCAGCAGTCGATTACTATGGATGTGGTCGGCTTGCTGTCCTCTTCTAAGTTGTCCAAAAGCAGTGATGTGGTCATTCTATCCAGGTCCATTTCTCCCCACCCAAAGAAAGAAGTGAACAGAAAGACAGTGAAGGATGAACAAAAGGGGAGGACGTTATTTACATGGGATTGCAATTGGAATAGGACATAGACTCTGGGTGGTGTCAGCCTGCTGACCAAGAGGTCACAAAGGTAGAAGTTACAGCTCCGATGCTTGGTGACAGCAGGTTGTCAACCAAGAAGTCGCTATGCCATGTCGTAGCTTCAAACCATTGACAGGCTTTGAGAGGTTGCCCCTGAGTGTTACAGCTGTAAACCCCAGTCAGGCCTCGGGGATACCAGCCAAGACAGGTCGTCAAAGCAAGAGCCAGGGCCACCAAAACAGAAGCTGGTGCCAGGAAGCAGGAGCCAGACCCATCAGTGCAGTGGGTCCCTCATGCAGCAGGTGCATGCACTCAAAGCAGCTCTGGCCCTGCAGAGGCAGGAACAGGTCCAGCATCCTGAGCACGGCAGCTCCACGAGATCTTAGAGGCAGGAGTGGGTCCAACAGCTCCCGAGCATATCCTCCGCATAGCCCCTTCTTCCAAAGACCGCTTCGTCTAAGTGACTGAGGATCCACGTGCATGCGCGCACCTGGGGGCGGGGTTAGATGCATCTGGTGGACCCTGATTGGCTGAGGATATGTAAATGAGGTGAACATCACAGGGACCAATCAGGAGAGCCAGCCAACCTGGGAAGGAAAGCTGCAGCTGGCCGAAAGGCAGCAGCAACATTTCCCTTGTTACTAAGGGTTACTTTTGACCACTGAAAAGCTGTGGGCCTGCAAGAAAATACTGAACCACGGAGCTGCTATATGGACTGCTGCGCTAATCACTACTCTAATCCCAGAAGGTTAGCTCGCCCCTTCCCCCGCTCAGCTGGACTGGGAGAGAGAATGCTGCAGAGAAAACAGCTCACACCCAAGGGCTGTGCTGGGCCACACACCTGCTACTCCCAAACCTGAGCAATCTAACTTGCTTGCACACCTGCTGAGAACCCTCAGCCCCATGGGAGCCTTGTTCCTCACTCCCACTTCATCCCATCTCAACACACCCGAACATTTCATCTAATACGGGATGCCCAGAATCCTATTTCTGACAACAACCATTAGTACACTCTGAATCAGGAACCGAGGGAATCAGACACCAGTCTGGCAAAATACAGGAACATTTTCAAGCATGTTCACATATAGCTTCATCCCTGGAACAGAGAGAAGGTGCAGGGTCCCAGCCTCATGGACCCCTTCCATTCCCAGTCCCCCTGTGGGGAGGCGGGTTGACTCCAGCTCTCCTTCCACACCTGCCGCGGGACTCTAGCATGAAACTTTTCACGAAGTGATTCCAACTAAGAGAAGAATGTGCCGCAGCACCTGGGAAACGGTGACAATATCACCTTTCTTATTTCCCAATTTAACAGCATCTTGCCCCAACTGAAACTCCATACAGCCACCTGGGATTTTGAAATCCGGGAGCCCAAAGGGGAAGATGCATATCAGTGCAAAAGATCAGTCCTGGTGGCTGGCGGCAGAGCATGGAAGTGGGGAAGGGTGTCGCTGCGGGGCTATGCAGGATGAGTGGTTTCACCTCTGAGTGTGAGAACACTATGTCTGACCTTTAGTCACCCTGCTTGGGGCCCAAGTGAAATTGAATTTTTTTTTCCAAGGTAGGGTTTCACTGTAGCTCAGGCTGACCTTGAATTCACTATGTAGTTTCAGGGTGGCCTCAAGCTCATGCTGATCCTCCTACCTCTGCCTCCCTAGTGCTGGGATTAAAGGTGTGTACCACCACACCCGGCTCTTGAATGGCTTTTGTTTGGCCCTCCAGACAAGACCAAACTCCAGTAGTCTCGTGGTTTTTATAGTTCATAGTAATTTTGGCTGTCATGAGACACCACCCCCCTATGTCCCCATAAGAAATATATGACTGAACTTTGACTGGGATATTATAAGGACCACAGGCATTTCTGTTAAATTAAATTGAATTCAAACTATCAAACATACGTGGTAGGAAAATAATAGGCCCGAGGTTGTCCAAGCCCTGATCCCAGAACCTGTGAATTTGGTAGGTTGCACAAAAAAGGGGACATAAGATTACAGATGAAATAAAAATTGCTAAGCAAGCAGTCAACTTTAAGACTGGGAGAGGACTGGGGATATAGCTCAGTGGGTGGAGTATTCATGAGCTCTGAGCTTGATCTCTAACACCAGGGTAAAAGAAGGAAAGAGAAGGAAAAAGGGGGCAATTATGAGCAAATGTTCCATATGTGTGTGTGTGTGTATAAAAATTTCATAGTGACGTTTTTGTTAGATTTACAGTTAAATCTAAAAAGCCAGATGTGGTGGCACACACCTTTAATTCCAGCACTCGGGAGGCAGAGGCAGGAGGAGCACCGTGAGTTCAAGGCCACCCTGAGACTACAGAGTGAATTCTAAGTCAGCCTGGGGCTGGAGTGAGACCCTACCTCAAAAAAAAAAAAAAAGGAAAAAACAAGAAGTCAGTATCTTTGTTTATCCCAGGCTGTGCAATGTAATCACAGGGGTCCTTAAAAATGGAAGATGAGGGCGGAAAAGAAAGTCAGTGGTGTGCTGAGAAGGACTCAACCTGCCATTGCTGGTTGTGAAGATTCAGAAGGAGACACTGGCCAAAGAACGAAGGGCAGCCTCGAAGCTGGAAGTGCAAGGCGATAGATTCTCCCAGGGCATCCAGAAAAGGGTGTGCCCTACAAACACCTTGATATTAGCCTAGTTAGACCCATGTTAAAGACATCTAGAGAAGACAATTGCTTAACACAAGGTGTGTCGTAATTTGTTACAGTAGCAATAAGAAGCTAAGATATCAATAAATCTTTTAAAATTTAATTTTGTGTGTGTGTGTGCGCACGCGCGCACGTGTGTGCCCCATGGCATGCATGTGGATGTCAGAGAACAACCCCGAGTTGCCTATGCTCTTTGAGACAGGGTCTCTGGCCACAGAGAAATGACTGACTAGCTGGCCTGCAAACTTCCGTGTCTCCCGGCTTCACCTCCCATAGCTGTAGATTCACTGGAATCACAGATACGTGTGCCATTTTCCATCTGGCTTTACACAGGTGCTGGGGAATCAAAGCCAGTCCAGTGGATTTTTCAAGCAAGTGCCTTTAACCCCTGAGCTCTTGATATCATCTGTGGAAAGGCCTGGCTGTGTTTCTTCTATGCCCAGCCCTGTCCAAAGGGCTCAGAGCAGTGCTGTGTGTGCCCCCAAGTTGCACTGATATTAGGGTGTCATTCCGCTAAAAAGCATTCAGCAGTGACTACCAATCATGGGGGTGGGCATGTGTGAGGGTGGCAGAGAGTTAGGAAGTCACTAGCCCAAAGTCACTCAGTGAGCTGTGGGGCACAGCTGGAATTATTATTATTATTATGCTATTGTACTGACAGCCTTTTCTCTCATGGCTGATGTGTGGCCCAACTAACCTGTGACAGATTCAATAAGGCCGAAGTCACAGCCTACTGTCCCAGCATCTGCATCTTACTCCCCACCGTGGTCTTACTCCAGGCCCTCTCCCCTTGCAGTGAGCTTCCTCCCAGAGGCTCTGCAGTATTAAAGAAAGCACTTCACCAGAGACTCGGAAGAGGTGGTTTACACTCCGACAGCGGAGGCAAAAGCCAGGGTCAGCTGGGGTGAACATCATCCCCACGGACAGAGTCTGGTTTCCAGTTTTGCTGTGGTTTCTGGCTTCTTTAGCTCCTCCAGGAATGGTCACTTTTCTCTGGCCATCCGCTGCCCCTTCTCAACTCTGGGACCTACATTTGCCTAAAGAAGAAACACAAGAAGGATGAATGGATGGCTGGGGCTGAGAAGAGCCACTCAGGATCTCTGAGCCAAAGAAGACTGCCTCAGAAAGGCCCCTGGACACCACAGCTTCATCAGGGAGCTATGGCCAAGCTGCAGAACTGTCGGGAAATGGGGATGTTCTTTTTCCTCCCTCCCTCCGCTGTCTCCTAAGTAGAAGTCCAGGTGTGATGTGCTTGAAAGCTGAGGGAGGTGAAAAGTACCCCCAGGCCTTCAATCTGCTCTTGGTAGGAGGCTGAACCCACATCTTCCCCTCAGAACAGTAGCAACCTGGGGTGGGGTGATGTAGCTGCCAGCTCAGTCCAAGACCCCTTTCTGGCCTGCAGATTCCACAATCAGGAGGTGGCTGACCAAGGCCCAAGCTATTCAGACAAACACGCACGCACCCAGAGGCAGCCTCTCCTACTCTGCCCTGCCCTCTTCCCTGAGCCTGGGCTTATGTCTCCAATGCTAACAAACAGCTCATACGTACCACAAAGTCTGTGGCACCTGGAGGCCAGGCAGACTAACTTCCAACATGAATGTAGCCCCAGTCTAGATCTGGGGTGGATTTTTCCAGTCCAATGAGTCTGAAGGCTGTGAGACTCATGAGTGGCTTGTGCCACCCCTAGAAGGCTGGCTCACTGTGGCAGCTGAGGCCACCCATAGACCCCTTTCTAGGTTTTACTCACTGCCTGATCAACAGGAAACCCTCCGTCATGCTCAGAATGTGAAATGGGCTCCAGAAGTTCCCGGATCCTTACCTGTTCCCATAGAACATTTACACCAAGATGAACAGCAAGACTCGAGAAGCTTCCCCGCCCAACATCCTTCCCTGCCACCGGCTAAACCTGCGTAGGCAAGTACAAGAACCATGGCCCACCATCCATGGAGCAAGGAAACCTCGTCATGGACGTGCAAAGTGAATGAGAATCTAGTTCTCTGAGCATTTAGTTCCTAAGGGAACTTTCACGAGAAAGAACCAAAAGGGGCTGGGGAGACGGCTCAGTGGATAAAGTTCTTTCTGCGCAAGAGAGACAACAGGCGCTCAGATCCTGCTGGTATCACATAAATGCCAGATGGGAGCAGTGGTCCCTGCATGAAAGCCTGGAGCACGGGGGGTTGGGGGACATGGAGAATCCCAGGGCAAGCTGGCTAGCGAGACTGCCAGCCATGTTGGTGAGCTCTGTGTTCAAGTGTGATAGCCTCTTAGGAAATAAAGTGGTGGGTGATTGAGGAAGACACCTGACGTCAATCTCTGGCTCCACACACACACATGCATGCGTCCTTGCACACACATGTCCACGTGCATATAAACGTATACACACATGCACATACACCACTTGTACATGCACATACACCACTTGTACATGCACATGAAAAATAGAAATCAACTTAAGCTCTGTCCCCCCTGCCCGCTCCTTTTATTCCCTTGGGAGGCCATGAGGCTGATGTCCCCGGGCTCCTCTTTCCTTGGCCCCATCATCGTTGTCACAGGCCTCTGCTTCCCTCTCGGCCTCTTCCTGAAGACTGTATGCTGCCCCAGGGATTCTCTGCCTGCTGGAACATCCTGGGCCCACAACGAGGGCGGGCCAGACTTGCCAGGGAGTTAACACCTCTGCCGGTGGCAGATGGACACATTCCCAGGTCCAGCGACCATCAGGTCCCTGAGGTCCCTGGTAGGATGGGCTCTGCGGTCCACAAAGGAACATACTTGATCCACACGCTGTCCATAGTTAGAGGGAAAGTCCGAAAAAGGAATGTTCTAGTGAAAGTGAAATTTTTATGATTCTGTGAACTCTAAATCCAGGAGAGGAAAAAAAAAAATCAGACTCTAGCAAATGATTTGTGCAAGCCGGGGACTCTTATCACTGTCCGTGGGTAAATAGCAGTCTGTCTCCTCAAGTGTTGAATGCCTGGGGCAGAGGGTGGAAATTTTGCCTCATTCACCCCTGTTTCTGCAATGCTGACATAGATGTGGTGGCTTTTGTTTGGCCCTCCAGACAAGACCAAACTCCAGTAGTCTCGTGGTTTTTATAGTTCATAGTAATTTTGGCTGTCATGAGACACCACCCCTATGTCCCCATAAGAAATATATGACTGAACTTTGACTGGGATATTATAAGGACCACAGGCATTTCTGTTAAATTAAATTGAATTCAAACTATCAAACATACGTGGTAGGAAAATAATAGGCCCGAGGTTGTCCAAGCCCTGATCCCAGAACCTGTGAATTTGGTAGGTTGCACAAAAAAGGGGACATAAGATTACAGATGAAATAAAAATTGCTAAGCAAGCAGTCAACTTTAAGACTGGGAGAGGACTGGGGATATAGCTCAGTGGGTGGAGTATTCATGAGCTCTGAGCTTGATCTCTAACACCAGGGTAAAAGAAGGAAAGAGAAGGAAAAAGGGGGCAATTATGAGCAAATGTTCCATATGTGTGTGTGTGTATAAAAATTTCATAGTGACGTTTTTGTTAGATTTACAGTTAAATCTAAAAAGCCAGATGTGGTGGCACACACCTTTAATTCCAGCACTCGGGAGGCAGAGGCAGGAGGAGCACCGTGAGTTCAAGGCCACCCTGAGACTACAGAGTGAATTCTAAGTCAGCCTGGGGCTGGAGTGAGACCCTACCTCAAAAAAAAAAAAAAAGGAAAAAACAAGAAGTCAGTATCTTTGTTTATCCCAGGCTGTGCAATGTAATCACAGGGGTCCTTAAAAATGGAAGATGAGGGCGGAAAAGAAAGTCAGTGGTGTGCTGAGAAGGACTCAACCTGCCATTGCTGGTTGTGAAGATTCAGAAGGAGACACTGGCCAAAGAACGAGGGCAGCCTCTCGAAGCTGGAAGTGCAAGGCGATAGATTCTCCCAGGGCATCCAGAAAAGGGTGTGCCCTACAAACACCTTGATATTAGCCTAGTTAGACCCATGTTAAAGACATCTAGAGAAGACAATTGCTTAACACAAGGTGTGTCGTAATTTGTTACAGTAGCAATAAGAAGCTAAGATATCAATAAATCTTTTTAAATTTAATTTTGTGTGTGTGTGTGCGCACGCGCGCACGTGTGTGCCCCATGGCATGCATGTGGATGTCAGAGAACAACCCCGAGTTGCCTATGCTCTTTGAGACAGGGTCTCTGGCCACAGAGAAATGACTGACTAGCTGGCCTGCAAACTTCCGTGTCTCCCGGCTTCACCTCCCATAGCTGTAGATTCACTGGAATCACAGATACGTGTGCCATTTTCCATCTGGCTTTACACAGGTGCTGGGGAATCAAAGCCAGTCCAGTGGATTTTTCAAGCAAGTGCCTTTAACCCCTGAGCTCTTGATATCATCTGTGGAAAGGCCTGGCTGTGTTTCTTCTATGCCCAGCCCTGTCCAAAGGGCTCAGAGCAGTGCTGTGTGTGCCCCAAGTTGCACTGATATTAGGGTGTCATTCCGCTAAAAGCATTCAGCAGTGACTACCAATCATGGGGGTGGGCATGTGTGAGGGTGGCAGAGAGTTAGGAAGTCACTAGCCCAAAGTCACTCAGTGAGCTGTGGGGCACAGCTGGAATTATTATTATGCTGTTGTACTGACAGCCTTTTCTCTCATGGCTGATGTGTGGCCCAACTAACCTGTGACAGATTCAATAAGGCCGAAGTCACAGCCTACTGTCCCAGCATCTGCATCTTACTCCCCACCGTGGTCTTACTCCAGGCCCTCTCCCTTGCAGTGAGCTTCCTCCCAGAGGCTCTGCAGTATTAAAGAAAGCACTTCACCAGAGACTCGGAAGAGGTGGTTTACACTCCGACAGCGGAGGCAAAAGCCAGGGTCAGCTGGGGTGAACATCATCCCCACGGACAGAGTCTGGTTTCCAGTTTTGCTGTGGTTTCTGGCTTCTTTAGCTCCTCCAGGAATGGTCACTTTTCTCTGGCCATCCGCTGCCCCTTCTCAACTCTGGGACCTACATTTGCCTAAAGAAGAAACACAAGAAGGATGAATGGATGGCTGGGGCTGAGAAGAGCCACTCAGGATCTCTGAGCCAAAGAAGACTGCCTCAGAAAGGCCCCTGGACACCACAGCTTCATCAGGGAGCTATGGCCAAGCTGCAGAACTGTCGGGAAATGGGGATGTTCTTTTTCCTCCCTCCCTCCGCTGTCTCCTAAGTAGAAGTCCAGGTGTGATGTGCTTGAAAGCTGAGGGAGGTGAAAAGTACCCCCCCCCAGGCCTTCAATCTGCTCTTGGTAGGAGGCTGAACCCACATCTTCCCCTCAGAACAGTAGCAACCTGGGGTGGGGTGATGTAGCTGCCAGCTCAGTCCAAGACCCCTTTCTGGCCTGCAGATTCCACAATCAGGAGGTGGCTGACCAAGGCCCAAGCTATTCAGACAAACACGCACGCACCCAGAGGCAGCCTCCCCTACTCTGCCCTGCCCTCTTCCCTGAGCCTGGGCTGATGTCTCCAATGCTAACAAACAGCTCATATGTACCACAAAGTCTGTGGCACCTGGAGGCCAGGCAGACTAACTTCCAACATGAATGTAGTCCCAGTCTAGATCTGGGGTGGATTTTTCCAGTCCAATGAGTCTGAAGGCTGTGAGACTCATGAGTGGCCTGTGCCACTGCTAGAAGGCTGGTTCACTGTGGTAGCTGAGGCCACCCATAGACCCCTTTCTAGGTTTTACTCACTGCCTGATCGACAGGAAACCCTCTGTCATGCTCAGAATGTGAAATGGGCTCCAGAAGTTCCCGGATCCTTACCTGGTCCCATAGAACATTTACACCAAGATGAACAGCAAGACTCGAGAAGCTTCCCCGCCCAACATCCTTCCCTGCCACCGGCTAAACCTGCGTAGGCAAGTACAAGAACCATGGCCCACCATCCATGGAGCAAGGAAACCTCGTCATGGACGTGCAAAGTGAATGAGAATCTAGTTCTCTGAGCATTTAGTTCCTAAGGGAACTTTCACGAGAAAGAACCAAAAGGGGCTGGGGAGACGGCTCAGTGGATAAAGTTCTTTCTGCGCAAGAGAGACAACAGGCGCTCAGATCCTGCTGGTATCACATAAATGCCAGATGGGAGCAGTGGTCCCTGCATGAAAGCCTGGAGCACGGGGGTTGGGGGAGGGACACGGAGAATCCCCAGGGCAAGCTGGCTAGCGAGACTGCCAGCCATGTTGGTGAGCTCTGTGTTCAAGTGTGATAGCCTCTTAGGAAATAAAGTGGTGGAAGACACCTGACGTCAATCTCTGGCTCCACACACACACATGCACGCGTCCTTGCACACACGTGTCCACGTGCATATAAACATATACACACATGCACATACACCACTTGTACATGCACATACACCACTTGTACATGCACATGAAAAATAGAAATCAATTTAAGCTCTGTCCACCCTGCCCGCTCCTTTTATTCCCTTGGGAGGTCATGAGGCTGATGTCCCCCGGCTCCTCTTTCCTTGGCCCCATCATCGTTGTCACAGGCCTCTGCTTCCCTCTCGGCCTCTTCCTGAAGACTGTATGCTGCCCCAGGGATTCTCTGCCTGCTGGAACATCCTGGGCCCACAACAAGGGCGGGCCAGACTTGCCAGGGAGTTAACACCTCTGCCGGTGGCAGATGGACACATTCCCAGGTCCAGCGACCATCAGGTCCCTGAGGTCCCTGGTAGGATGGGCTCTGCGGTCCACAAAGGAACATACTTGACCCACACGCTGTCCATAGTTAGAGGGAAAGTCCGAAAAAGGAATGTTCTAGTGAAAGTGAAATTTTTATGATTCTGTGAACTCTAAATCCAGGAGAGGAAAAAAAAATCAGACTCTAGCAAATGATTTGTGCAAGCCGGGGACTCTTATCACTGTCCGTGGGTAAATAGCAGTCTGTCTCCTCAAGTGTTGAATGCCTGGGGGCAGAGGGTGGAAATTTTGCCTCATTCACCCCTGTTTCTGCAATGCTGACATAGATGTGGTACCCAGTAGGTTCTCAACAAACACAGAGCACAGCTCACCCAGGGAACTCGGCTGCCAGGCACCGGACATTGAGAAACGGACTCCTTTTTTGAAAGTAACTCTTCTGTCTGAAGCTGCCAATAGCTGATCAATAATTTTTTTGTTTGTTTTTTTGTTTTTTGTTTTTCGAGGTAGGGTTTCACTCTGGTCCAGGCTGACCTGGAATTAACTATGGAGTCTCAGGGTGGCCTCGAACTCTCGGCGATCCTCCTACCTCTGCCTCCCAAGTGCTGGGATTAAAGGCGTACACCACCACGCCCGGCTTCTGATCAATAATTTGAGCATTAGCCAGGTAGTGGGTAGAAGGATCACTGTGAGTTTGAGGTCAGCCTGAGACTACGTAGTGATTTCCAGGACAGCTTGGGCTACAGTGAGACCCTACCTTGAAAAAAACAAAATAATAAAAATAATAATTTGAGCATTGAGCTAGATATGGTGGCATATGTCTGCAATCCCAGGTAGAGACAGAAGAATCATAAGTTCAAGATCAATTTCAGCTATATGAAGCAAGTTCGAGACCAGTCTGGCCTACTTGCCTCAAAGATATAGTTTTGACAATGCTACGTCTCATTTTCTCTAGCACTGAGGTGAGGCAACTTCGGATTTAAGACTGATGAGCCAACTTAAAGGCCCCTGGCTTTAAGAACGACATAGTAGGTAGGTGAGAGAGGATGGAACGGTGTCTGCCTTCCAGGGAAATCTGTCAATAACAGAATGAAATATTGCCTTGGGCCCAGAACTATCTGTAACAAGGATATTCAGGGCTCAAGATAGTCTCTGAGCCTCACTCTATAGTGATCCCTCAGTACGCTAATACTTGACTGTCGCCCTTACTGTGTGCGGTAAGGAACCCTGATACTATCAGAGCTTCAGGATACACATGAGGAATCCATTCTCATCTCACCCTTCTGAAAAATCCCCTCATTAGTTAAGAAAGAAAACAGAAAGAGGGGCCTGGAGAGATGGCTTAGTGGTTAAGCACTTGCCTGTGAAGCCTAAGGACCTTGGTTTGAGGCTCGATTCCCCAGGACCCACGTAAGCCAGATGCATAAGGTGGCACATGCATCTGGAGTTCGTTTGCAGTGGCTGGAGGCCCTGGCATGCCCGTTCTCTCTCTCTCTCTCTCTCTCTCTCTCTCTCTCTCTCTCTCTGCCTCTTTCTCTGTCTGCCTGTCACTCTCAAATAAAATAAATTTTAAAAAAAATTTAAAAAAACAAAACAGAAAGAGAAGAGGAAAAGGCCCATGGCACCAGTCATCGGGTCATATTTGCTCCCCACAAGACTTAGATGGCTGGTCCGTGTGGGACTCCCCACCTTTGAATTCCGTGTCTGCCCACACTGCTGGCTTAGTAAGCACAGGCCAGGACCTGGGAGGACTTGATGAGCCAGAGGTGTCTGGGCTCCCCACTTCCTTGCTATGAGTCACACCAGGCAAGCTCACCTCACCTCCTCTGCAGTGTGCTGTCCCCCGCAGATAAGTGTGGAGGGACAGCAGACACGGGCGTGTATAGTCTGGGACTGAGCCAGTCCCCAAATTCTTTGGCTGCCGAGCAGCCTGGCCTGCTCACACAGGTAGCGCCCTTTTATTCTTGGCAAGGAAGTTCTAAGGTGGAGGGAAGCAAGACAGGAACTTTTTTCCAGGCCCCTCTGCCAGGGACTGCAAGTTTTACTGGGAAATGCTTGTGATGGCTTTAAATATCACAGATGATGGATTTGAGGAAGGACTCAGTGTCCACTGAACTTGGTCTCTCCCACGCCCATGGCTCAGCAGTACACGCACACCTACAGGTGAAGGTCAGAAGATGGACACAGAGTGGGACCCGCGCATATTCAAATTTTAAGATTAGATCCATGAAGGCATGAGCACTAGACACACACACACACCTACACGTGTGATCTGGTGTCAGGGCTAAGGCCTGCTTCCATCTCAGCAGTCCACTTTCAGCATCTGTGGGCAGGCCCAGCCCCACGTGTCTCTTCTCTCAGTGGAAATACCATGTGGTTCCTAACCCAGAACTTAAAGTGGACTCTGCAGGACAGCAGGGAGAGTTGCTTGAGGAAACTTGGGTGACCAGTTCCTCCTTCACCCCTCAGAGTGGTGGGCTTGCCAACTTCTGTTCCAAATCAGGTTCTTAGGCTAATCCCATCATAGCTGTTGAGAGAATTCTCGGGGAACCACCACACCGAGCCTCAAGGACTCAACAAATATAAGATACTGGAGGAACCCATCAGGAGCTTCCACACAGCAGTGACTCATAAGCTGTGGTACCTGCCAGTAGCTTAGGTGCACAGCCATGGAGTGAGCCCAGCGCATTATCAGTCTGTCCCTCGCTCTGGTTGTGGCCTTGAGCAAGACACAAACTTCGCTGGGCTTCTCAGATGCTCAGATTTCAGCCACCACTATCTCCTTACTCAGCCCGGCTCAGGGAGTGAGAAAACCACCTTGCAGTGAACCTGGGGCATTCAATACCTGCTCCCTAGTGTGATTTTTCTACAACTGAATTGTGAGTTCTTTTTTTTTTAATGATTTATTTTTTATTTATATTATTCTAATTTTACATTCATAATGGTGACTCCATTATCCTTTTCCCTGTCCTCCCTCTTCCAAAGGGACCCTCATCAATGGGGAATGTGGGTCATGCATTGTGGGGGTAGTCCAGAGTTCTGGGGGATAGGCCAAGTCTCTGTGCATAATGCCCCAACTTGTGGCTCTAACATTCTTCCCACCCCCTCTTCCGCAAATTTCCCTGAGCCACATTGGGGTCATTTTAGTTCTGCTTCAGTGGTGATGTTTTGGGAGCCTCTGTGTCTCTGGATATCTGGCTTAGGAGGAGTTGGATGTTCTCTGTGTTTATCTCCTGCAGCCTTTTTCTGGTGTCGTGATCACCAGGAAAGCTGTACTCTTGCCCTTCCCTGGCATTACTCTATGGTTTCAGCTGGGGCCCTGGTGAGGTGTGATTGGCTGATCCTCCCTTCAGGTTCATTGTCCATCTGAAAAAGATAAGCAAATTCTCCAACAGAGAGAGAAGTCAGTACTAGACAGAAGGGATGGCCATAGATATTTTGGAGGGAATTTTATATGCGTAGGCTCTCTTCTAGCCCACATTTGGTGGTATCTTGATCTTGGAGACTGAGCTCATTTTTTTGTACATGGTTTTGACTTATTTCCCAGTTCCAGCAATGAGTTCCATTCCACTGAGTGGATCTATTAGCCAAATCAAGAGCAGTTGTTACCCACAATGGCTGTGTGCCACTACTGCACTTGTTTGAGCATTACGTCAGGTTGTTTCCTGCTGGGTGTCTTAGACTGCAAGTTGTTTGAACAGATGTCGGTCATTTTCGCCCCTGTTGCTTGTGTGGCACCCTCTGGCAGTAGACTAGCTAACTGTCTGGGGACTGACCCTCTTCCAGATTCTGGCCAGGTCTCTCCATGTTTGGTCTCATATGCGTATGCTGTCTTCGACAGTTGGATCTTACCATTAACCTTGTGGGTCATCAAGAACTCTGACAGAAATCTGTCTCTTTTGGGAAAACTTGTAGGTGTTTCAGATCAACAGCTCATTGTGAAAGTTAACCCCGTGCTGGTACTGGGAGTTATAAGTCAGCGCCTAGGAAGGTGAGGGAAGAAAAAGATAGATAATATAAAAGAGAAAGTGAGCATAGAGAGGAGAGGGAGAGAGAGAGAGAGAAGCAGGAAAAGATTAAGGTTGGTCTTCATGATGTTCTCTCCAGTTTCCTGTGGTTCAGGTGTTCCCTCTGTGGGCCTTTGCTGCCGCACAGGGTGAGGCGTGCTTACACCGATGCCGTATTCGAGAACCATATTCGAGGTTCTTGACTGGAAACTCAAATTGTGAGTTCTTTGAAGACTCACAAGACTTTGGAGACCAGTTTTCACAGCTCTTAATTGTGTCTTCCTTGGGGAATTTGTTCAAGAGAAAGAACCCTGTCTCAAAAAATAAGGTAGAAGCCTGGCATGGTGGCACACACCTTTAAACCCAGCCCTCAGGAAGCATGAGTTTGAGACCAGCCTAACACTACATAGTGACTTCCAGGTCAGCCTGGCCTACAGTGATACCATACCTGGAAAAAGTAAAAAGAAAAAGAAAAGAAAGAGAGAGAAAGAAAGAAAGAAAGAAAGAAAGAAAGAAAGAAAGAAAGAAAGACTTGTGACTCTGTGAAACTTGGTACAAATTTTGAAAAAGTTACTTTGTAAGATAAAAATCTATTCCATTGTACATATTTATATTTTTCAATAATTAACTACCATGTACATACCTGTGGTTCATTCTATGTTTAGATAACAGATGAAATCTGAAACAAACCAAATGTAATCTAGAGAACTCTGTAACAAATTTGTAGCTCATTTGGATGAAACTTTTTTATTTTTATTTATTTATTTATTTATTTGAGAGAGAGCAAGACAAAAAGAAAGAATGGCCTCCTTGACCTCCAGCCACTGCAATTGAACTTTAGATGCATGCGCCACCTTGTGCATCTGGTTTACATGGGTTCTGGGGAATCAAACCTGGGTCCTTTGGCTTTGCAGGCAAACGCCTTAACCACTAAGCTATCTCTCCAGCCCTGGATAAACCATGTAGAGTGCAATAAGAATGCAACTTTCAAGAAAGAAGTCTTCCCCCTTGGTCCACACTGTCCATCACAGACAAGGCCTGACTCCTGGGACCACGTGGACATAGGGCTGCTGCTAATTGCTAGATACTGGTAGTTAGGTGTGCTGACCACAAAAATCATGTCATCTGTCTCACTCCAACTCAGCTGGATGGTTAGAGTAAAGACAGTTGAGAAAGAGGCTCTTTTTCTTTTCTTTTTTTAACAAGATTTATTTATTTATTAGAGACAAAGAGAGGGGGAGAGACAGAGAGAAAGAAAGAGAGAGAGAAAGGATGGATACACCAGGGCCTCAGCCACTGCAAATGAACTCCAGACGCATGCACTGCTATGTGTATCTGGCTTACATGGGACCTGGAGAATCAAACCTGGGTCCTTAGGCTTTGCAGGCATACACCTTAACCACTAAGCCATCTCTCCAGCCACCCCTCCCTTTTTCTTTTTTAACTGATTGACCCTTCTGGCTGTTGTGTAGTGGGAAAGGGTTGGATAGATTGTAGGAGGTAGCCTGCATTCATGTCCCAGTTCTGCTACTCCCTAGCTGTGTGACCTTGATCAACTCAACCTGTCTGAGCCTCATGCTATACATTTATGAATGGGACTATCTACTAAATGCAGGGGTTTGGTCTAGACAGTGTGGTGCTAATCCCTGGCTTCTCTGTGGGTTGAAGTGTGAGGTGAAAGAAGGCATGCTGGCAACATGTGGCAGGTGAGTGCTGGTGTCCTGACTCCTTCTCTGCTACCCCCATGATGTATACCAGTTGGATGGAGGTGACACATTATCACTGAAATTCTATGATAAATGGGTATTTGCCAGGTACCTCCTGCAGAATAAAGGGCTGACTGTGTTGTGAGGGTACAAAAGATGTTCACATCAAGACCCTCGTCCCCACGGCTGGCAGCATGGCCTAGTGGTCTGAGACCTCTGTCCTCAAGGTCAGGAATCAAATGTCAGCTCTGCCTGCAACAGGCCATATGGCCATAGACTCAGCACAATTTTTCTAAGCTTTTCTTTGCCTAGGAAGCACAGATAATAAAAACCTGCCTGTCTTATTAGGAGTTAGAGGTAATAAGCTTTCTAATTGCTTTGTCTAAGATTGTTAAGAAATGGGCATATATGTTAAATTTCTAATGCACATATCCTTTTGGAAATTATTAGTAACCAACACAATATTTAATATATACATTTGGTTTTTTTTCCTGACAAAATCTCCCTTCCAATACTCTGCTAGAGAAATGTTCTCTCATTTACTAAAGACATATGTATGTTGACATTCAAGTAGAACTGGTTATTGAAATGGCTATTTATTGGAAGGTGGTTAGATCAACACAGCAACATCTACACCATGGAATACTAAAATTACCATTTAAAAGAATTATATATATGTATATACATATAATGTATCTCTTAAATATTTCTTTATTTGCAAACACAGAGAGAAAGATTTAGAGGGAGAGACACAGAAAGAGAGAATGGGCATGCCACAGTCTACTGCCACTGCAAACAAACTCCAGACACATGTGCCACCTTGTGCATCTGGTTTTACATGGGTACTGGGGAAGCGAACCTGGGCCATCTGGCATTGCAAATAAGTGCCTTAACCACTGAGCAATCTCTCCAGCCCTATATTTTTTAAAGCTCCTAGCACATGATGTCTAGCACCTGGTAGGTAGTAAGTTCATGGTAATTATTACTGATTAGTCATTAATATTAATACATTATTACTAATAATTAATATGGATGGTGTCAAAGGGAGGATTGGGATTCTGAGCCCATCTCTCCCTCACGCATATTTCCCAACTCCTCCTGTGTCACCTAGAAACTTGTCTTTTAATTTGCCCTTAATTCTTCAGAATTCCTAGACACACTTCACAGGGGCTTTCTAACAGGAAATGTAAGCTTCAGGGAATGTTGTGGGCTTTGCGGGGTTTTTCAGGTTAAGGTTAAACACAGCACTCACGTTTCTTCAGGCCTTCACCATGACCACACAGCCTCTCTCTGAAGAGGCAAACGCAGGGTTCTTTGTGCTGGTCTGGCAGACAACAGACAATGACAGGAATTGTGTGATCCCAGTTCAATGTGAGGGCTTTGGAAGCCGCACTCTCAAATGGAGCTGATGCAGACCTGGGCCTCTTTACTGCCACCAGAAGAATTTAAGACATCTCTTTGATCTCTAAAGAATCCGGATTAATGGGCTTTCTTGATGGGCAAAGAGACCTGCTATGTCGTCTAGTGCCCTGATTCAAACGTTTCAAATTCTTACTTCTAATGTCCATTCTATTTAATAGTTCTACGTATCTTTTGGTTACCCCCCCACACACACACTACTGGATTTTTTTTTCCCTGAAACCCTAACAGATGGCTCGCTAATAAATTTGCACTAGTAGAAAAGGCTTTTAGTTTTCACCTTCCCAATTTCCACAGCAAAACTTCTTTAAAATGTTTGTTCTGCTTTCTGTGGGAAAATAACAATTACATCATATTAAGTACTGTGTACTGAGTAATTACGAAGTGCCAGGAATTGGCAAAATTCTTCGCTTACTTTATTTAATGTAATCCGCTTAACAGCCCCTCATGTAAGTGTATAAGCTGAGAATCATGAGGATAAGAAAGATTACATAACTCGTCCAAGGTCATTCCAGCAGCTAGAACTTGACTCCAGAACGCCAAGATCTCTTCTCACAATCACACTGCTTTCTCCACACGTCTAGACTAACCTTCATGAGTCTTCTGCATGTATTTTGCTAGTCCAAAGATTCATATTCCTGCGTGCCGAGTAACTGTTGCATTTTAGATAAATGATTGCTTCTATGGAAGCAGAAGTCACCAGGAAGCCACTGTCCCCACTGGCGACTGCCCAGCCTGCCTTTCTGACCTCGCTGCCCTTGAAAATAGAAAGGTCAGCCATTGGCTGGGCGATGTAGTGCTTTTCACAACCAAGCCAAGGGACACCGTACTGAGAATGGCAAAACTCTGCTGTGGATACCTAAATATACCCCAAAAGAACAAGGTGCTGTGATCCCTCTCAAAACTCCTTACAATGTTCCCCCTCAAAAACGGCTCAGGGAATTCTGCGGAAGAAGGGGTGGAAAGATGGGAAGAGCCGTGGGGCGTGGGAGACATCCCCCCACTCAATGACTGGCTGCTGCTGTCACTACTCATAGCCCACAAGTCCATGGTGAACACCAGCAATCCCACTGAGGAGGGGCCTCTGTGGAGTGGGGGCAGGGAGGAGGGAAATGGTGGCACCAACACGTGATGTGTCCGTACAAAGTTTCTACTAAATAAAAACAAACCAACAACCATCCGCTAGAGCTCAGCTATGAAAGTTCCCCTGGGTTCAGCCCCCCAAAACAGGAAATAACACATTTGGGAAGGCAGGGTTTGGTTGGAGGAGCTGCTGGGGGCGGGACTCAAGGGCAAAGGGTCAGAAGATCTCTCAGAGGCAAGAACAAGGGTTAGGGTGGGAGCAACTTTTACCCATTAAAAAGATCTCAGAAGCTGCGGGTTCCCCTAAGGAAGAGTTACCATCTCTACGTCTCCACCCCACTTCCTGTGTGTCTGAATTCCCGGAACTCTGCCTTCCCAGTGAACAACCCCAGAGCTTTAACTGTCACATGTCAGATCTGCGGCACCTGGGTGCAATTTGGAAAGAAAGCGTGGGGATAGTGCTTTTCAGCAATCGCCCAGATACGCCATTTTCACCTGACAACCAAGGAAAATGAAGGCAGCATCCCCCTAGACAGAAACATGTGGCCAATTAAGGTTCATTTCGGGGCTCAGTGATTAAGGTGCTTGCCTGCAATGCCTAAGGACTCAGGTTCCAGTCCCCAGTACCCACACAAAGCCAGAGGTAGGAAGTGGTGCGTGCATCTCAAGTTTGTTTGCAGTGGCTGGAGGCCCTGGCGCACCCATATTCATTCTCTCTCTCTCTCTCTCTCTCTCTCTCTCTCTCTCCAAATAAATAAAATATTTTAAAGGCTCATTTAGGAGATCTCAAGTGTACACAGTTTCCAGATCCCTTGAAATTTCCAAAACTCCCATTCTCCGATCCAAAGTGGTCATCCACTAAGGAGGGGTGGTGGTGTGGGAGAGAGTTTGGAATGTGGGAGGTGCTAAAGTTATCACAGCGATTTGGGGAGTGTCACAAACATCTAGGAGAAGGACCAGCGATGTAAACATCTTGTGCTATGAAGACCTGTTCCATCTCAGATTTCAACAGCACCCCTGGCACGTCCCTGCCTTCAGAGTGGGGCTTGACTCGGGACTAGCTCTGCACAGCCACTGTGGACTTTGTCTTTGAAGACTGATGGCATGAGCAGTGCCATCCCAACAAACCTTTCAGGAAAACCGGTCACATGGAAAGCAGGGTGCCATCCAATGAAAAGTAGGCAAATGCTTTGGGTATCAAATGGACTCAGGAACACAACCCTTGGTCGGCTGCGAGGATCTGGGACATTTGCATGTAGCTTTGACATGTAATGCATTCTCCTCTCTTCTCTCTTGTTCTAGATACATAGGGGTATGCTGTTTTGTTTTGTTTTGTTTTGTTACTTTATTTATTTGAGAGAGAGGCAGATAGAGAAAGTGGGTGTGCCAGGGCCTCCTGCAAATGAACTCCAGACACATGCTCCACCTTGTGCATCTGGCTTACCTGGGTACTGGGGACTGGAACCTGGGTCCTTAGGTTTCGTGGGCAAGCACCTTAACCACTGAGCCATTCTCCAGCCCCTAAATGGACCTTAATTGGTCAAATGTTTCTGTCTTTGGGAATGCTACCTTCATTTCCCTTCATCCCTCCAGCCTAGAGTTTGTTTTAAATGGCAATGATAGGAAAAACAAAATCCTTCTGCAGAAGTTTCCATCAGCAATTCCAGATCAGTGTATGATCTACTCCTGTGATGCTTGCAGACTTCTCAAAATAATCCAGAGACTCTAGATATACACATGAGCTTGACAAGGCTGTTCTCTAAAGTAACATTTCAGTCTTATCCTCTGAGTTGACATGGTATGTTGGTTTTTTATTCCCAATTTAGCCTGCACAAGTTACACATGAAAAAGATTTCATTCTGACAACCCTAAGTTGTTTTCAAGATGAAATTATTTACTATGGTCAAACTGGCTGAAGGCAATTTGTTCTAAATGCCCTTTTTTTTTTTTTTTTTTTTTTTTTTTTTTTTTTTTACTACAAAGGAAATGAATGAGTTATAAATAAATAGTGGATTTTTATGAATTTAATGAGAATCTGAAATTTCTAAACATTAATGTGGACGTGTATGGCTGAAGACACTCTAGTATAAAGTAAATTTTGTCGTGAGTTTCCCCTTGGGCAACACTGGGCTCAGTAGGCGAAGAGGCATGGAAATCTCTCTGCCAGCTCTGGCCCCACCTCCCACGTCTGTTACACACTCATTTCTAGCCTCCAGCATTCCTTTCATTGCTGGGGCTCCTGAAACATAACCTTTCACTTCTACGCACATAACCTAAAGCTACGTTTTCCTTTCTGACCTCTCACCAAATGCCTAAGCATTTACCATTGCCTATAAGCAGTTCACGTGGACGCGCTATCTCCTTTCCAGCAGTGTTCCTGAACACAACCTCTTCCTTCTTCCTCAGGGCTGTTTCCCTCTCCTTGCCACTAAGACATGGGGAGAAGTGGGAAATGGAAGAATGGATTTTAGGACAATGTTAGTCCGTGATGCCTTGCACCCTTATCATCAGCATCTCTCCACCACCTCCTAACAAGATGGGAAAAAAAAATCTCTGGGGCTGGATGCTTCTTGTACCCCCAGAATCCACAAATAAGGAAGGATCAGTAAGGCTGACAACCGTGAAACGGTGATCTCAATCACATTTCCTCTGATGGTGGGGACTGTAAGGGACAAAAACCCAACTCAAACTAGCTTAAGCAAAGTCAAATTTTATTACCTCAATGAACTGAACTGTTAAAGAGATCCTGACTCTCACACTGCGGGTTTTGGATGCCCAGACAATGTCAACAGAGACCTGTCCCCTCCTTTTTCCCCCCTTTGGTATCCCAGGCTAGCCTCTCACTAAATAGCCAAGGATAACCTTGAGCATTCGATCCTGCCTCTGCCTCCCAAGTTCTGTGATTTCAAACAGCACAGACACGGGCGGTTTATGCAAGAATGGGGCTTGCACTACCAAGTTAAATTCCCAACGCCTCCTTCCTCTTCTTCCCCTGGATTGGCTCCTTGCTCAGACCAGCTCTCTCCAAGCTAAGCAAGGCAGCCATTCCTACCAGCTTTGCAACAGCAGCAGAAAGCAGCCTCCAATTTCCTGTTGCTGCTACAAAAGTTCTCCCTGATTGGCCATTTAGTGGAGTGCTCGCTCAACCAATCACACACCAGGTGTTTTCATTGGCTAGGCTGTTCCCCATTACACCTAATAATGATAGCTACTCTTAACGATGTGGTTAAGAATTAAGTGGTATGGATTCAAGAGTTTGAAAACCATAAAACAATTATATTTTACTACCATTTTATTGTTGTCCACATCAATCTACCTTTTTCCCCCTGATGGCTAAGTATGTTGAACATATTTTTAAATTTTTACTTATTTTCACTTATTTGTTCTTTTCTTTTTTCTTTTTTTTTAAAAAAATATTTTTATTTTTATTTATTTGCAAGCATAGAGAGAGAGAGAAAGAGAGACATAGAAGAGAGACAGTCAGAGAGAATGGGCATGCCAGGGCCTCTAGCCACTGCAAACAAACTGCAGATGCATGTGCCCCTGGTGCATCTGTCTTACGCGGGTCCTAGGGAATTGAACCTGGTTCCTTTGGCTTCGTAGGCAACCACCTTAACCGCCAAGCCATCCCACCAGCCCCCTTATTTGTTCTTTTCTTAAAAAATATTATTTATTTGGGAGAAAGTGGCAGATAGAGAGGCAGATAGAGATAGGGTGTGTCAGGGCCTCCGGCTGCTGTAAATGAACTCCAGACACATGTGTCACCATATGCATCTGGCTTATGTTGGTCCTGGAGAGTCAAACCTGGGTCCTTTGGCTTTGCAGGCACATGCCTTAACTGCTAAGCCATCTCTCCAGTCCTATTTGCTCTTTTGAAATAAACACTCTGAGCTTTGGCTAAGCCTTCCCTCCCCCTTCCTCTATTTCCCGGACCCCCTACAAGGTTTTCACCCTCCCACCCTGGAATTTCCCCTTTGACCTTCATATCACTGAAGATATAAGACCTTCCCTATCCTTTTCCCTTGAAGCCGCCTTTGATTTCCCTCTCATGGGCCCCTTTCTAGTTTCCTACCATCTACATGCTTTCTCACAGTAACACACATATATAAAGGTTCTAAGCTAGGAGCCGCATAAAAGAGAGACATTTCCACACAAAAAACTTAGACTGCACCGATGCCACCACCTATGTGAGCTACCAGTGGTCACCAGACTTCGAGGAGAGCATCCTGGGTTTTGTAGAATCTGGTGTAACAGGTAGGACCTTGACTTTGAAGTCATTCAGGTGCAGATTCTGGTCCCAGCTGCCTATTCGATTGGTTTTGTGAACTTGCACAACGCCCTTAGCCTCTCTGAGTCCTACTTCCTCCACCTGTGAAAAAGGTTAAGTTACT
Organism: Orientallactaga sibirica; assembly: GCA_036365145.1. Lineage (NCBI taxonomy): Eukaryota > Metazoa > Chordata > Mammalia > Rodentia > Dipodidae > Orientallactaga > Orientallactaga sibirica. Next base: position 7,830,662 of record JAEOAD010000027.1, read on the forward strand.
TTGGGGGGCCTATAAAAACAGAAATTTTTTTTTCATAGTTCTAGAGGCAGGTAGTCCAAGGTCAAAATGGCAGCAGCGTTGGCAGATCTTCTTGGTGTACAGTGTCTTGAGACCTTTCTTCTATTAAAGACAGAAAGTCATTTTCTTCTTTTAAAAAAAATTATTAATTTATTTATTTGCCAGCAGAAGAGCAGGTACGGACATGCCAGGGACTCTTGCCCCTGAAAAGGAACTCCAGATGCATGAGCCACTTTGTGCATCTGGCTATATGTGAGTGCTAGGGAATCGAACCCAGGCCAAAAGGCATTGCAAGCAAGCACTTTTAACCACCGAGCCATCTTCCCCGCCTGGGAGTCATTTTCTTGACACCCATTCCTGTGAGGGGTAGGGTGTCGGGTGCGACGCCCCTTGGTACATTTGAAGGATACAGACAGATGAGCACCAGCCCGTCTCACTCCTTCTTCAAGGACTAATTTTATTCTACTGAGCTTTCAGTAACTTTCCACAAGTCCTGCACAGCATTGAGCCAGAAGCATTCCATTGCGGATCATGGAGGCGAGCAGGGGAGGAAAGCCAACCAAATACAAAAGGGATTCGCTGGAAAGAAAGAAGGAGTGGGATGGGGCAGGGAATGGGGGATAATGATCCAATTACATTAGGTTCATGTATGAAAACTCTCAATAAAAAGGTTGAAGAAGGGGCTGGAGAGATGGCTTAGCTGTTAAGGCGTTTGCCTACAAAGCCAAAGGACCTAAGTTCAATTCCCCAGGACCCACGTAAGCCAGATGCACAAGGGGCACATGCATCTGGAGTTCGTTTGCAGTGGCTAGAAGCCCTGGTGTGCCCATCCTCTCTCTGTCTGTCTGTTTCTCTCTCTCTCTCTCTCTGCTTGTAAATAATTTTTTTTTTTTAAAAAGGTTGAAGAAAAGAAATTTCAGTTACTTAAGACATCGCAGCACTGCAGTGTGGAACCTGGAAAATACTTTATTTTTTCCAAAATAAAGTGGCAGAAACCAATCAAGTTGATCTTTTTAGTGTCGCCATTTAAATATGTTCTAAATACTTTGGTTGGTGGGAAAGGGTAGGTGACCTGGGCATGAACCTGGGCCTTTGCCCTAGAACGTCAACCAGCTGAGCCTTGACCTTTGGCTTCTCATCTCCTACCTCTCACGCTTCGGGACGCCCCACTCACCGTGCACAATCCAGGCAGCAGTTGTGGTGTGATAAAATTATCTTCCTAAAGCACAAAAATTACAGCCTTTAAGGAACTTGTGAGGCAGCAGCACAAGTAAATGGGAACAGGGAGACCTTCACTGATAAGGAAAAGGGTTACTAAAGGAACAACCTTCCACGGGGACATGTTCTGTGGGGCTTTTATGCAAAGTTGCTGGGGAGAAAGGGGGCATTGAGATTTTAAAACAAGATCTTTCTTCCTGAAGGAACCTGAAAGGTACCCCACCAGAAACCCAGATACCCACCACCCCTATCTGCTGATCGCTTCCTCCCTCCCTCCCTCAACTCTCTCTCTCTCTCTTTTTTTTGTTTTTTGTTTTTGTTTTTCTTGAGGCAAGCCCAACAGACTGGCCCCTTGTTTATGAGAGGGAGTGAGAGTGAGAAACGTGCCAGGGTCTCCAGCCACTGCCATCAAACTCCAGAGGCTTGTACCACATTGCGCACATGTCTTACATCACCTTGTGCATCTGGCTTACGAGGGACCTGGAGAGTCGAGCGCGGGTCCTCAGGCTTCACAGGCAAGTGCCTTAACCTCCAAGCCATCTCTCGAGCCCTCAACTCCCTTGTTTTTTTTAAATTATTTATTTGCAAGCAGAGAAATACACACACACACACACAGAGAGAGAGAGAGAGAGAGAGAGAGAGAGAGAGAGAGAGAGAGAGGAAGAGAGTATGGGCGTGCCAGGGCCTCTAGCCATTGCAAATGAACTCCAGATGCATGCACTGCTTTGTACATCTGGCTTTTCATGGGTACTGGGGAATAGAACCTTGGTCATTAGGCTTTGCATGCAAATGCCTTAACCACTGAGCCATCTCTTCAGCCCTCAACTCCCTTTTTGTTCCAAGAATCAACCTTGTGGGGAAACATTTGCTCATTTCCCTCCTAGCTGTCACTCTGGTGCCTCAACCACCTTATCCGCGCCAGGGTCAGGAAAATATTCTTGCCTGTTTCACCTGTGCAGTACAGAACAACAAAACCTGTCTTAGAAGATCTTGTGACACGCCCAACACTTCCCAGGAAAAGATTCTGGCCTATTTATTTATAAAAGCCACCCACCATAAAAGGAGTTCCATGGCTCTCTAGCTCTGCCAAGGTGTAAACAGGTTTCATAGTGGATGGATCACCATCTGCCTGGGGCTTCCACACCCAGTACAAAGGAACCATCTGTTTTTTGTCTGCACTCAACTCCAGCTGGCTCCCCTGCTCACACATGACTTGTGTGAATCAGATGCCAACACAGCGAAGCTTCCTGAGCCTGCAAGGAAAGACAACAATCGCTCTACAGGTTTTATTAATAAGGTTTTCAGACATGCTGAGAGGTCCTGGGCTAACTGGACTGGAAGCTTCTGGAAGGGGGAAGCCTCATGTGGGTGCTTGCTTCTCCCTGACACTCAGTAACCTGCTTGGCAGGAACAAAAGTTCTTAGCCACTCATTGATTCTGAAACACGAACTTGACCAATTCTAGGTGAATCTTTAACTTTCTCAAGAAACCCAGCGCCAAAGCTGTGCCCACAGTTTTTAGGGCTCTTCTGACTCGGCAGATTGACACATAGAGCTGGCCGGTGAAGGGTTAATAGCTTTCTCTGAAAACCAGAGGGAACTAAAGAGTTAATAACTAACCCTAAGGCTAGAAGGCCATAAAAGAAACAGCAGAGGAGCTCAGCCCAGCTCCCCATGACTGATAAACTTCCCTTAGCTCAGATGGCCTTGAAGGGCCAGAAACTCTCTGGGTGTCCTCCCTTAGACAGTCCTGGCTGAAGAAGTCTGTTCTGAACAAGGACACAGACAGCCACAAGTTCCTTATCTACTGCACCTGGTACAGTCTGTTTCTTAGGATCCTCCTTGTAAGTTTGAACCTCAGCCTGACTCAGTGCTTCAGCCTTCATCCCGCGGGAAGGCTGCTGCCCCTCGCTGTTCCTCTCAATAAACAGTCTGTCTGTAGAGATCAAATCCAGCGTTCGCTTTTGCTTTTCTCTTATACCTTCCTTACAGCCGGTCACTTCTGGAGCCCTGCCCTGCGCCTCTCAAATCAATAGCATAGCTGAAGGGACAAGAGGAGAGGTCTGTGTAGACAGTTCCACAATGTTGGGGTGAACTTTCAAACTAGACACAGCTTATGGGAGGGAAGGGATTTATTTCAAGCTTACTGATCCGGGGAAGTTCCACTGATGGCAGAAGAAGCTGGCTCCCTTTCACAGAGCCAGGCAGAGAGACACAACCACACAGCCAGCACCATAAGCAAGCACAAAGAGCAACAATAGCAGGGAGCCCCCCCCCCCCGCCAAGCCCCAGAGTTCAGACTACTCTGTATACCTTTGGCTTAGAAATCTGACCCACCCCCAGTGACACCTCCTCCAACCAGGTGGCCAGAAATCCAAGTTTTAATAAAATACCTGAGTCTACTGGGGGACATACATTCGCACTACCACAAAGTCCAAGGAGAGAAGGGAAAACAAGAAGGGAGAATCAAGAATGTGATCCAAGGGTCTTAGAGATGGCGCCATGGGTAAAGTGCTCACTACACATGAGTAAGGGCTGGAGTTTGATCCCCAGAACACTCACATAAAAGCTGAGCATGGAGGTGCGTGTCTGCAATCCCAGTGTTGGGGAGGTGGAGACAGAAGGACACTTAGGGTTGTCTGGCTGACTAGTCCAGCCAAATGGGTGAGTTCTGCATTTAATGAGAGACCTTGTCCCCTCCCCACCCCCCAAAAAAACATAATAGTTGGAGAGTGATTGAAAAGACACCCAGCATTCACCTCTGGCCACCACGTGCATGTGCATACACACACTCCTACACACGTCCATATAATCCACACACACCTACACACACCCAGAGTGATCCAGAGAGGAAAAGGACAGCGGCAGACAGAGCAGGAGAGACAGAAGAAGCTCAGAGAGAGAGAGAGAGAGAGAGAGAGAGAGAGAGAGAGAGAGAGAGAGAGAGAACAACACAAAGGAGAGACAGAAAGACAAGAGGGACTGTGGAGGAGAGTCGATAGCTCAGGCAGGCTGGGGATTGACCACTGCCCTGGGCTCAGTTGCTTATTACTTTCTTCATCATTCAGAGCTTCTTCAGAAGGGTCTGCTGTGGACTTCTTCCCTGTTCCAACGAGCTGAAGGAGGGCAGCATGCAGAAGAGAACATCCAAGACGGTCCCCGGGGCCAGGCCCATCGCCCATCGCCTCTGCATGCCTTCCACTGGCCAGAACACCATCCCCAAGTCACACGACATTGCAAGAGAGTCTGGAGAATGTGTGCAATCAAGCTGTATGCCCAGGAAGCAGGAAGAAATGGACACTGGTGGTCACAGTGGGTCACCCTTGTCAGCCATACTTTCCACATGCTGCTCTTTCTCCTCCTTCATGGCCTTTCTCTGACTGGATGTCTCTTACCATCTGTCAGGGGTCACTTAATCAGGCCTTCCTGCAGGAACTCTCTTGGTGTCCCCCAATGCCCCGATGACATTTTACAGCCCTAGGCCCCCATCCCACCACACCATTCTACAAGTCCCACGTTCTCACTGGTCCTCCATACTAGACCTTGAAGTCCCAACACAAGGAGCAATGCCTTTTGTCTCTCTACCCGCAAAGCTTACCGCAGCCTGACACTGGGTAGGTGATTGGTAATCTGTACTAAATAAATGACCCTGTATGGATTCTAAATGGCCAACTAAAAGACAAAGTACTCAGAGTGTCCCACAATAATTCCGGGGTTGCTTTGGACCTCTGGACCTGGGTCAGTTCTCCCACTAGGATCCCCAAAAGGAATCTAAGTGGCCAGTTTAGATTTGCACAGAGAGCTCCAATGCTTGACTTGAGTCCAGCCCACTAACCACTTTTAAGATCCCGGCTAGTCTTTAGTGAGAAAGCAGGACTGTGGCCCCAGCATGCTGGCAGGTGAAGGAGGTTAACAGATGGCCATTGTGTGAACCGGGCTGTGGAGCTGGCAGGCTTGGAAGGAAAGCGGCCGGGCTGGAATGTCTCCTGTTTGCCTAGAATCTGGGTAAGTCAGTAAACAGTTACACGGTGACACACTTCTGTACAGCATCTATGATCCCCACATTGCTCCCAGCTACTTTGAGTCAGGACCAAAGACAGTAATCTTATTAACACAGGAGGGAAAGGCTGAGTCACTTCCATGACTGGCTCACGGCTGGAGTCATGATGAAGCCTAAGAATGAGAAAATGGCGGCTGCTTTTCATGTGGAATTATTGGCTAAAGTAACACCTTTATAACTTCTGAGGAAATCATGTGGCTCATATATCCAAGAACAAACAACATGGGGATGTGATCTCACGACAGAGAAGTATCCGTAGCAAGGTGACCAGGCCCTAGGGCCTCAGGGGCAGAGCAGCCACCATAGCTCCTGCCATCTAGGGGGTTAAGAAGGCTCTGGAAGGGCTGAGGCTGTCTCAGTGGGTAAAGTGCTTGCTGAACCAGCATGAGCACCTAGGTAAAAGCCAGGCATGGTGGGGCATGCTTGCAATCCCAGTGCCGGGAGGCAAGACAGGAGGCTGCCTGGGGCTCAGTAGCTAGCTAATCCAGACCAATTGGCTGTAAATTCCATGATATTGTGTCTCAAAAGGAGGGGGGGGTTGTAGAGATGGTTTAGTGGTTAAAGTGCTTGGCCTGCAAAGCCAAAGGACCCAGATTCCATTCCCCAGTACCCGCGTAAGCCAAATGCAGAAGGTGGCGCATGTGTTTGGAGTTTGCAGTGACTAGAAGCCCTGGCATGACCATTCTCTCTCTGTGTTTCTTTCTCTCTCAAATAAATAAATTAAAACAAATGTTAGAGATCAAATGAAGAAGATATCTGCCATTTAACTCTAGTCCCCACTTGCACATGCACACATTCATGCATATATGTCTTCATACACATGTATGTTCACACACATATGAATATGTATGCGTGTATACATGCATATCATGCAACTATGCACACAGGAAAAGAACAAAGGACCTGGAGGTTATGTGTCTGCAGCTCTGAGGACGACCAGAGCCCCGTGCTGCCTCCACCCATCATGCTCAGGGTTCACTAGGGACAGACAGGGAAGACGAAGGAAGAGAGCATGGATACGTCTCACAACCTAAGGTGGCTGACTTGGGTTCTAGAAGGTGAATCAGGTCTTTTCAATCATATACTTTCATAATGCTCTGTTGATTCTTTCCATCACTGGGCTACATCCTGAGTTTTCTGGGAGCCTTCAAGGGTATCTGAGGGCACACAAATGGGCCTCTTGGGGACATAATGGCCTGAGAATAGCATGTCCCAAAGGCTTCTGGGAAATAGGAGCTGTCCTCACAAGAGCAGAAAACTGAGACGCGCTTCTGTGGAACCGCAGGTGTCTGCGCTGTTTATTCCGGAGCTTTGCACTGCTCACGTGACAGTGCTGATGATGGCGGTACTTAACACTTACTGAAACTTAAAATGTCGAACTGGAGAGGTGGCACAGTGGGAAAGTGCTTGCTTACAATGCCTGAGTTTGATTCCCCAGTACCCACATGAAGCCAGGTGTACAAAGTGGCATTGGAGTTCATTAAGTGGCACGAGGTCCCGGTGTACCCATACTTAGTCTCTCTCAAGTAGATAAATAAAATTAAAAAAAAAAAACCTTAAAATATACTAGGTACTAAGTTCGGATCCAACATGCATACTGATCTTATATATGTGCTCTTGTGGTCACATATATAATATATTATTATATATTATTATATTATATTAATCATATTAATATATTATTATATATAATATACTAGGTACTAAGTTAGGATCCAACATGCATAATGATCTTATATATGCTCTTGAAATCACATATATAACATACAGATAGATAGATATAGATATATATCTCATACATACATCATTTTAGGTGGGACATATACTGTTGGGTAAACTGCTAAGAAATTCAAGTCCAAAATACAATCAGACTGAGAAAACCTGGCAAAGACAGGGCTCTGCGCTCCTCCCTAATCATCACACCCTTGGAGTTATATCCTTTTATTCAAACGTTAGCACCTATCACCCCACCACCACACTGTGAGCCAAGTCCCCATCACCTCTCACCTCAGCTACAAATATCACGAACATAGTGGAGCATGTCCTGAGTGTGCAGCATTCTGAACACTCTGCATATCTTGTGACTTAATGCTCTTAGCAGCCAGTGAGTCAGAAGTCACAATCAGGTTCCCGGGGTCACACCGCTCCAAGTGGTACCATTCACACTGGACTCCCGGCTGAGTTCCACTAACGTTACACAACACGCTAGCCTGCCTGTTACACTTTCGTTTCCCAGACTAGGGACCTGAGGCACAGAGGAGCTACTGAACTTGCCCATGCTCACTCACTCTGCTCATCAATTGCACAGGCATATTCAAGCCTGGCAGTCACCCAGACCCTCCGTGTTACTCACACCATTATCCCTTCACTAGCTGCCGGATCGGCCTCTCTGCCTCTGCTATTCTGTGATCTCCAATAGCCAGTGGTGACCCTTCTGAAACACATACACAGTATCGTGACTCAAATCCCTTTGAATCCCCAGCACCCACATAAAGGCCAGGCATGGTGATGCATGCCTGTAATTCCAGTCCTGCTGAGGCAGGGACAGGAGGATCCCTGGGACTCACGGACCAGTTCATCTAGCAAAATCAGGGAGCTCTAGGTTCAGTGCAATACTCTGTCTCCAAAAATGATGTGGAGAGCAACTGAGGAAGACGCTTAACGTTTACCTAAGGCCCACGTGTGTCCACACACATCACACATACATATACATGCAAACAAAAACCAAAAAAAAAACCTGCCTCCAACAGATTGCCATCGATCCCAGCATACAATCTGAAAACTCCTTGGCATGCCTCACCAGGCCCCATGTGGCCCAGCTCCTTCTCCTGCCTTTGGGCTCATGTCCAACTCTGACGGGCTCACTCTGCTCCAACCTTTCTGGTTTCCTAGAATGGTCCATACAAAGCTTGTTCTCACCCCAAGACCTCGGCACGTGCTGTTTCCTCTCCTCACACCATACTTTGCCTGGATCCTTCCATGGGCCTATTCCTTACCCTCCTGGGAGAGGCTTCAATGACCTGTCCATGTAACATAGCTCCCAACCCCTGCCCGCTCTTCTCCATGCCACCACCTTCATTTGCTTTCCTTGAGGCACTTACAGTTATAATCCCCATTTACTAACACCTTGGCCTGTTAACCCTTGAATAAATAGGGACTTTTCATCCTCAATGCCAAGTCTCGAGGGCTGGAAGAGAGCCTGGCCTGGCCCAGAGCGGGAACTCAGTGAACTCTGGTGAGTAAATAAAGGTGCAGGTTCCTGGGGAGTGGAGGCCCCTGGCAGCTGCCTGTTCTCAGTTCTCAGCTTCTCAGTGAGAAGCACAAAGCAGGGAAGGTGGAAGAGAAGGCAGAAGGAAAGAGAAGAGTGCCGAACGCCAACATTCGGATTTCGCATTAGAATTTACGTAGTGATAAGGGGTGCCAGCAGGTGACATAACATCTCAGTCGATTCTCACATCCTGTGAAGCAGGTATTTTCCCCACAAGACAGGGGAAGCTTGAAGATGACAAGTGGAACACCTTTGTTTCAATCCTTGGCTGTAACAGGAAAGGCCTGTTATTAAAGACATGGACTCTGCCTTGCTTATGTGTGTGTCGTGCAGACCCCAAGACTTTTGTTGTCAGCTCTGATTCATCTGTGTTAGTCCTACAAGCTACTCAACTTGTGTTTGCTTTTACTGTGTCTTTGCGATAAAAGGTTTACTTCTGCCATCCACTATTTCCTCAATTTAGCTTTTCAAACCTTCCCCAATGTGTTGGCGCAATTCATTGTACACATCGCGTTTCCTCTATAAATGGCTCTGTCAGTATTGTGGGAAAGAGCCTAGAGTTTTCTAAACATGTGTCCAAAAAAAATCATCTTATCATAGCATTAAGACAGCATCGTGTGTGTGGTTTGCATGTGTGTGTGTTGTATGCTTATGTGTATGAATGTGTGCAAGTGTGTGCATAGTGTGAGTACATGCATGTGTGTGAGTGTGTGTCTGTGGTGTGCATGTGTATATGCATGTGTGTGAGCATGTGTTTATATGCATGTGTGTGTATGGTGTGCATGTGCATATGTACATGTGTGAGTGTGTGTGTGTGCATGTGTGTATGCATGTGTGTGAGTGTGTGGTATGCATGTGTATATGCATGTGTGTGTTTGTATGTGTGGTGTACATGTGTGTATGTGTGTGTGTGGTGTACGTGTGTGTGCATATGTGTGAGTATGTGTGGTATACATGTGTATATGCATGTGTGTGGTGTACATGTGTGTGCATATGTGTGAGTGTGTGTGTGGAGGCCCGAGGTTGATGTCACAAATCTTCTTCTGCCACTTCTCCACCTTGTGTTTATGAGATGTGGTCTCTCACTAACCCTGGAACTCACCAGTTCGGTTAGACAAGCTGGCCGGCGTGCCCTAGGGATCCTCCCGTCTCCGCCTCCCCCCCCCCACTGGATTTACAGGTGCAGACTACCTTCCCCAGCATTTTACATGGCTGCTGGGAATCTAAACACAGGTCTTCATGCTTGCACTGCAAGCACGTTACCCACTGAGCCATCTCTTCAGCCCCTACAATGGCATTTTAATCACTTGATCATTTAATTACACTCTGGAGCAAAAGCCCAACCGCTTCCAAGACTCAAAATATTCATCGTGACAGGCAATCCCGAGGGGCCTTAAGAAAACAGTGTTTAAAGGGCGTCTCTGCCTTCCTCATGGAAAGCATTCTTGAGTGGGTTAAGGCTCTCCTTGCTTCCTTGCCCAGCAAGGCACAGGACATTTGGTTGATTTGTGTTTAAACCTGAATTTTCACAATAAGGAAGTGGCCAGTCCTGCGTGCTTTACACACAGCAGAGGACTCTTACAAAGTCTGGCCTGTAAAGTAAGCCTCCATTTATGGAGCAATCTCCAGTCCAATAGTTCCCTGTTATGCAGACAGGCCAGGGGTAAGCCCGAGGGTCCCTCCACGCACCAGTGCAAGTCCCTAAATTCACTTTGGAGTTACAGTTAGAATCCTGGTTCATCTACTGCAGGATGAGCACCTCTAATCTGAAGATGCCAAACACAAAATGCTTCCGAGTATTTTGCCATTGCACCACAAGTAGAACATTCCATTCCTGTCCCATATGATGGAGAACAGAGTCACAGACGCCCTAAAACGATGTGTGAAATTACCTATATGCCTGGTCTATGGCGTGGAGATGAAACAACTGAATTTCATGCTTCTCTGCAGGTACCATCCCTGAGATATCTCATATGTCAAAATCTGAAAAGATTTACACTTATTTTATCATTTATTAGACAGAGAGAGGGGTGGGGGAGTGAGAGAGAGAGAATGAGAATGGGTGCGCCAAGGCCTCTAGCCACTGCAAATGAACTCCAGGTGCATGCGCCACCATGTGCATCTGGCTTACATGGGACCTGGAGAATCAAACCTGGGTCCTTAGGCTTCACAGGCAAGCGCTTTAACCACTAAGCCATCTCTGCAGCCCAAATCTGAAAAGATTTATAGCCTGAAACACTTCTAGCCACAAGCATTTTGGTGAAGAGAGACAGCCTGCATAGCTCAGACTCACTTAGCACTGAAAGATCCAATAGGCTGCTCCCAGGGCTGTCAGGGCTCTGAAAGACTAGTAATGCTGAAATGACAACCGAGCCCTAACCAGAGACACTTAGCCCCCAAGTAGGGATGATGGAAGTGGCAATGGGTAAAGCAATTTTACTTCTGGAAGACTCTTGGTGAGTTTATTCTCTGTGCTCCGGAATCCTCATCCCACAACGGCCAAAGCTACAGCTTTAAAGCAGGAAGATGACTTGTCCAAGGTCATATAGAAAGAGAGAGAAAGCAACGGAACTTGGTTTCCGATCTGTGAGTTCACGTTATAAGCCAGCAACGCTAATCAAAACTCTCTCTAAACACTAAGGCCTCCGTCATCAACACTAGCTGTCGGTACCACACGGCACAGGTTGCAGAGCAACCCTGGACTCTTGAACAGGGGAAAAATTAATGGCAAACAGGAAAATTACAGAACACCAGGGTCCCAGAGAGCAGGGGTAAAGAAGCAGTCCACCAGCTTTGACAGCCTCAGCGGACAAGGATGAGTGCAGAGTGACCCAGTAACACTGGTGTTCACAGTAAAGCCTCAAGTCAGTCAGGTAACTGGGGCCTGACACTCACTGTACACTTTTTTTTTTTTTTAATATAAAGCAGGGGGATCCAAGAAACCTGGCAAATCTTCCATTAAACATATCGCCCATTAACAATGAGTCCTTCAAAGGAGACAATTTAGATACTTATTGTATGAAGTCACCTTCTCGTTGCTGGGACAGAACACACACCAAAAGCAGCTTATGGGAGGAAAGAGTATAGGCTTACGAATTCCAGGAGAAGCTTCATCGTGGCAGAGGAAGCTGGCTCACTTCATCATCCATCCATAACAGTGGTCAAACAGCAAGCATGATCTGGCTCTGAACACACTCAAGCTCCACCCCCCACCCCAGAAACACACCTTACCCAGCAGGGCTCAGTCTGCCGGAGACTAAGTAGGAAGCTTTATCAAAAATACCTGAGGCTGGGGCTAGAGAGATGGCTTAGCAGTTAAGGTGCTTGCCTGTGAAGCCTAAGGACCAATGTTTGACTCCCCAGATTCCACATAAGCCAGATGCACAAGATGACACATGAACAAGGTTGCACACGTGTACAAAGTGGTATACACATCTGGAGTTCGATTACAGTGGCTAGAGGCCCTGGTATGCCAATATTCATTCTCTCTCCCTCTCATTAAAAAAAAAAAAAAAAAAAAGCCAGTCTGCTGAGTGGGGGACATTTCATTCAAGCCACCACAATACTTGAATGTTTTTTTCTTCTGAAATGCCTCATCCCCTGATGGTCCATGACAAATGGGATGTTGCTGTATATGTCCACTCACCTGAGCTCCAGGAAGTATTCAGAATTGCTGTTTTAATATAAAGGCTTAAAATAGGCGTCAGTGTGTAATCACAGTGCTTGGAAGCTGAGATAAGAGAATCTCTGGTTTGAGGCCGGACTGAGTTACATAGCAAGACTCTCTCTCAGAAAAGCTTCCTCCTCCCTCCCCCCGCCAAAAAACACCAAAGAGGTTGCTTGGAACAAGAAGAGATTTAATAGTTAAATTTATCTCAGAACTAGAGTGTTGCATTCTATAAAAAATAGAAAATAGTTTCTTACTCAATGGACTGCTAAACTTCACAAACCATTTTTAGCCAATGAAACATTGATGAGGGAAAAAGGGAAGAAACAAACAAGGGAGGGAAGGAATAATTTGGTGGGTCATGTCTGTAACCCTAACACACAGGTGACTGAAGCAGGAGGGTCACGATAAGCTTAAGGCCACCCTAGGTACGTAGTGAGACTATCTCAAACAACAACACAAAGAGTAGAAAAGAAAAGTTTACCCTGTTCTTCCCTCTGCCACTACTCAAACTAGCTTAAGGAGCCATTTCCAGCCCCTTCCCAACCCCCTCCACACATACTCCCGCTTCTACAGAAGACAGAGGAGTGGTTGTGAATCTACTGTCAGACTCCAGTCCTTTGACTTTGTTAAGAAACATCGGGAAAGTGCTTTTGAAACATGGCAAAGATGGAGACTCAGTCCTTTTTTATAATTTTTTTTTTCTATCAGTTCAACATACCTGTGAGCCGTATGGTTTGTCTTAAATAGCTGAAAGTTATTGAGTTGTACATAGCAGAATCCACATCCTTAAACTTTATGTAACAGAATATGACCCTGTGGCCCCGACTAGGCACCCAGACGTAGTCTGTTTGTGACTGCATTAAGGGTGAGGTCTGTGTGTGTGTTTCAGAGGAAACTTCAGGAAACCTGTTCTGAGACTTGCACCACCTTGGCGAGTAAAGAGAGCAGAGAGTGGGCAGGACTTAGGTGGATAGGTGGGGAGCCCACCCTTCTACTCTCTGCATCCTGCCCCCCCCCAAAGTGTGCTGTATGTGAACCCTATAATTGGGGAGCAAGATCTCTAGACCAGTAACTTACCCTTATGCTTCCCCTGATCTTTCTTGATCATTTTCTTTCCTTGCGGTGCCTTTTGGCCATTTCCTTGGGTTACTCTATTTGGGAGTTCACAGAGCGAGAACTTGGCCAACTCTTGCTCTGGAAGCTGAGACAGGAAAATGCTGCCATTTGTGTCGGGGTGAGGGCTCTGCGATGCTGAGGCAATGAAGGATGAGGAAAGATATGCTGTGTTGGGTCGTCCTGGACATTGTCTGAAGAGCTGCCTGGAGTAGTGGAGAGATCCTAGCAGCTATAGGTTGGGTGTGCATGCCCAGGGCCTGAAGAAGAAATGCCTGCCAACCCTTGAAACAGATGCCCCCAAGGGGACCAACAGCACTGCCTAGTGGGGAATCTGTGGGTTCCTTATGAAAGCACCCCGAGACATCAAGGGCAGATTTAGATGACACTAGTTTATGACAATGCCAGTCAAAGTGGGACTTTTCCTCCCTTCCCATTCATTCTCTTCTCCCCATGGGCAGCCCCACAGGGACAGAGGAGAAGCTGATCCAGCCAACACCCAGCTCGCCACAACTCCCTTCCCTCTGCAAGGAGAGAGAGGTTCGCCTCTCACCAGGTCTCGTTGCTGAATTAAGTCACTCTTTCCTACTCTGACTACCTAAGAGGAAGCAAACCATCTTGTGGCTGCATGCTGGAGCACTTACACATCAGGGCAGGATCCAGAAGACTAAACAGACAATAAAGGCATGTTGAGAGACTCCAAATAAAATAGACATTTTTGCTTGCCTCGTGAGGGAGTCGGCGTGGGCAGCAGACTGGAAGCTGTTGTTTATGTGTCAGTGTCCACGGGGACACAGCTGAGCTGCAGCAGTCAGGAAGGTCACCTTGAGCTGCACACGACATGAGTGGAGAGGAAGAATATTCTTTGTGAGGAGGGGACCCTCTTTGCCAGTGTTTTCTTTGGGCTAGTTTTGTTCCAATCCACGATCAAGGCTCATAAGGAGCCTCCATCCTCACTTCTACCTGGACCCAAGCTAATTGAAAAGGGTACCCGGGTCAATAATCCTAAATCCTTTGGTGCAATAATCCCAGAGCAGTAGCAGCTATGACACAAGAAATCTAAGCTCCGAAGTGCCACTTGGACCCATCAGAGGGCACACATTCCTTCTTTCTCTTTGCAGTGAGTTTGTCCCTTCCTTAGAGAAAGAAGCCCCATGCCTCTGAATTGACTGTAGGGAACAAAAACTGGAGCTCTGGTCTTTCCTGGCTGTTCCACGTTGGGCCAAGATAGACTTTCCAGTCTATTTTATCACTGAATCTGGGTCACCAGACAGGGGCATGACTGAGGCGTTGTAGTGCCCAGTACAGCGCCCCCCAGAGACCACCAAAAAGCCAGACACATATGCAAAAGCAAAGAGCTTTATTTCGGGCTTAAGCTCGGTCTCTTGACTTCACCAACACAGTGGATCGGTACAAGAGACTCGAGCTGCGTTTGGGAGAAGCGTTTATTGGGTTCAAACAAAGGGAAGGGAAATTTCTAATATGATTGATTATGCAGCAGCTGAGGAACGTTTAGCTTATTTTGTCAAATTGGCTCGTTATCTTGGGTCAGTGTGGTCTTTCCAGCAACTGTTTGTTCTTACTTACGTTCTGGGAACCTGGCTTGAGTTTAGCCTGAGGCCTGCAAGGCAGCTGAAGCCCGTCATGGTGTTACTTTGGTTTTCGGGCCTTTCAGCAGTGCTTCTGGTCAGGTGAGCCTTCAATAAAGGAAGGTTGGAGTGGACATCACAGCACCACACGACATGCTCTTAGAGCACAGAGAGAGCATTGGATAGCTGGGAAGGATCCTGAAGGCTTTCCAAAGAACGGTCTTTGATATAAGAAGAGTGTTTGCTAGGCAGCAGAGAGGAAGATCTTGAAGCTATGGTGGAAGTGGGCACTGGTGCACTGGGGAGCCGGTGTGAGGAGCATCAGGAGATTATGAAGACGTAACTCCTTCCCTCTTCCCCCTTCCTGTGTGAGGCCAGACAACCTCAGCATGCCCCATAAACACTAGATGAACACATGTGAAGGGAAACAATAACAAGCGACTGTGTCCAGGAAGAAATCAAATCATGATTAGCCAGTGAGCAACTCACTGGGACTTTTAGGTTAACAAATATTTGGTTATTAATAGACACCAGGGCTTGTGTAGCTGGCTATCCCACTTCCTTCCCAGGACAGTGCCTATGGACCAAAGGCCAAGTGCTTTGCACCAGACGGAGCTGAGACGCATGGGTCCTTGAGTCAGCTGCTTACTGCGCATGCCCCCGACCCCACTCACCGCCCCTCTGTGCTCTATTCACCAAGCCCACGTCTACTTCCCAGGTTGCTGTGAAACTTAAATGAAATAATACCCTGGTGTATAAAATTGGTCCTAGGCACCTATTTGTCCCCTTGGATAATTCAGTAGGGTTACAGGAAGTGACCTCGGCCTTCTTTAAGCCCATTGTTGTTCTCTGTCTCTCTGTCTCGACACACATCATGACCCTGAAGTATGTTTGGGGACACATTTTGTATTCACAATCTGCTCAAAGCCATGAGCTGACAACGAGCAAAGGCTGTGAAATAAGCTGTTTTTTTTGGTTTTTTTTTTTTTTCTTTCTTTCTCTTTTTTCATCTTGCTGGGTCTGGACTGGGGTCAGAGACGGTTGCTTAGTGACAGTATATAATTCATCAGAGGGAGCCTCGGGCCCAAAGCTCCCCCACCCATTCAAGGAAGAAAGGCCTCCATGCCAATCACAGCCCTTGTTTCCGGGGGTCATTTGAATGCTTTTCTCAAAGAAGGCTTTATTCTGCGGTCAACTGGGGACATTCCTCTGCTGAGAACTGTCGCTAGGGTGGAAGAAGAACCATGAGATGGGAGGTTGGGGGTGGGGAGGATGGGAGCTGCCATGTGGGGCTCCTGCCCGCTCTTTTCATGGGGCAGAGGATTCCGGAACTGGGGCAGGACAGAGAGGAGCCGCACAAACACTCTTCTGTTGTGTGCTTGGCAGGGAAAGCACGGGGCTGCCTGTCCAGGTTCAAGTCTAAGTCTAAGAAGCAGCCACTGCTGTCACGGGGACGGGAAGTGGAGCTGGGGATGAACGGCGACGATGGCACCTGCCCTGCTCTACCCTGTGAGTTAGGGGTTTTCTGAGCTCTTCCCATTAAGCGGACCTCCCAAAGCTGTATGGTCCACTCTGCTCTCTACAGCATTTATTCTTCCCGCCTGCAGCCGGGATCCTAATGGCTTTTGCAGGTTGAAAGCACAGCATGGTGAGGCCCTAGTGGATTCACCTCCTTATAATAGTTATACTCACAAACTGCAGCCTGACTAGGGAAAGAGAATCTTTGTGCTGAGAGAGAGAGAGAGAGAGAGAGAGAGAGAGAGAGAGAGAGAGAGAGAGAGAGAGAGAGAGAGAGAGAGAGAGAGAGAGAGAGAGGAGATATGACTCAGTAAATTATAATGACCATGGGCATTGCTATTGGGAGCATGAGAGTTTTCTGAAATTGCAGTGACCACTCTGATGGGATGTCCACCACATCTGTGGTGTCCGATTCCAGCCAGCTTGAGAGGGAAACATCTCTTTGTGGAGGAAACTGACCAGAAGTTCTATTATCTTAAATATGAACTCTTAAAACTAAAGGGCCAGTCAGTTATGAATTGTTCCCAATTTATTATTCCCTGTCATCATTTGAATACTTTATATAATCAAGGACAACTTTTCAGCCTACTTAAAAATAACATTCAAGGCCAGGCATGGTGGCGCACGCCTTTAATCCCAGCACTTGGGAGGCAGAAGTAGGAGGATCGCCATAAGTTCGAGGCCACCCTGAGACTACATAGTGCATTCCAGGTCAGCCTTGGCTAAAATGAGACCCTATCTTGAAAAACCAAAATAATAATAATAATAACATTCAAAACATAACTAGCCTAATTTAAGTAATACAACAAACCTGTGATTTAGCCAGGAGTTACTAATGCCATTTTCACTCATGGAAACCAAGACCAAGAGAATGGAAGATAGAAGACTTTTCTCTAGGACACAGCAGAAATTCACATGAACTTGAGTCCCTGAAAGACCCAACACTGTACAACTACATTCTCCTGCCTCCATTTTAAACGATGTCTTCTAGCACCTTGCATAAACTGAAGTTAAAGGCAAAACTCTGGGGCTAGAGACGTGGATCAGTAGGTAAAATGCCTGCTGTGTCAGCCTGAGTAGCCGAGGTCAGATATCCAGACTGAACATAGAGGTGCATGTTTGCGATCCCTGAGACTTCCTGGCTAGCTGATCTAGCCAAATCACCGAGCTCCAGTTCAATGAGAAACCGTCTCTCAAAAATAATAATAAATAGATAAAGGGTGGAGAAAATCGAGGAAGACACCAGACATCAACCTCTGGCCTCCACACATGTGCACGCACCCATATACACATGCGTGCTCACACACATGCATGCACATTGCATGTGCAATAAAGAGGCAAAACTAGAATAGTTTCGTTAAAATATAGAAGGGCAGATGGCTTTATTTGGCTGCTAAGTCATCACTAAACAGAGTTAGGAAGAGAAACAAATGCGTTTGAGGCAACTTTTTACTCCAGATGTTTTGAAATATGAAAGCTACTATGCAATAAATTTATACTGGAGACATCTGTTTAAAGATTTAAGATTTAACTTGTCATTCTTGGCAAAATATAAATTTTCATTTGAAGGAATTTTGGAAGAAGAGTATTTAAAATTTTATTAAGTTCCATGGGTGTATTATATCATCACAAATTATGTCCTAAGAATATTTTTTTAAAATATTACTTGTTTATATGAGACTGAGTATAGGCACACTAGGGCCTCTTGCCATTGCAAATGAACTCTAAATGAATGTGCCACCTTGTGCATCTGGCTTACATGGGTCCTGGAGAATCAAACCTAGGTCCTTAGGCTTCACAAGCAAGCACCTTCACCCCTAAGCCATCTCTCCAGCCCCCTAGTAATTTTTAATATTAGCAAATAAAAACATATTGATTCAATTTGCCTTTATAATTATTAAATCAGGAAAATACATAGCTAACTACATTTTGATGTTTTTAAGGACTCAAGCATTTTAAAGCTGTCTTAAGATAGTCCCTGTGGTGGTTTGATTCAAGTGCCCTCCCCCATAAACTTATGTGTTCTGATTGCTACGTTCCCAGCTGGTAACAATTTGGTAACTAGAGCCTCCTGGAAGTAGTGTATTGTTGGGGAAGGGGTTATGCACAAGGTAGTGCATGCATCTGGAGTTCTTTTACAGTAGCTGGAGGCCCAGGCATGACATTCTCTCTCTCTCAATAAGTAAATAAATAAATAAAACTTTAAAAAAATTATCCTCATGCAGGTAATTTTTATGCTAAGACAGAGAAAGAAAATAAAGGGGTCATTTCATTTGCTCGGAGTCCTAACTTTGTCCTGCATTGCTATTTTTCCTCTCAGCCTCAGGAAAAATTGTGAGTGAGGCTTGACAGAACGTAACTGTTAGAGGAAGGTGAGGTCTTGGGTTCAGGAAAACGAGGAAGAAGCCATGTCTAAGCCTCTACAAGGAGTAGATGGAAAGCTGCACTGTGTATGAGGGACACTCTCTGGTTCCTCCCCCCCCCCCACTCCTCTGGGAATATCTCAGAATAGCTAAAATACCTCCTTGCAGCTCGGTCACTGTGACTTCCATATAGCTTTTCAACATCCGACCAGAAGCAGCCTATGGGAGAAAGGGTTTAGTTCAGACTTACAATTTCATGGTCAGGTTTCGTCACGGTGGAGAAAAAAGCATGGCAAATGGCTTGCATTGTCATATGCCAGCCACAGAGAGGAGTCTGAGTGAGCTAGCCCTGGACACAGTGTGGCTGGACTTCAAGCTTCAATGCCCATCCCCAAAGACTCTCCAGCAAGGCTCCACCTTCCAAAGGCCCCGCTGCTGCCTGTGGATTAAGTAGGAACCTTGATGACAAACACTTGAGCCTGTGGGGACATTTATATTCCAACCACCACAGACACCAACCTACTCCTCACTTCCGAAACTCTCAAAGCAAAAGCAAGGTGTGGCTCCATATTGGATCTAGTGAACTTTATTTTGTCCTGGCAGATTTATCTTCCTATCATAAGTATTACTATGGCCAACTCTTTCTCTACTGTTTAGCTTATATTTTATTCCTTTTTCTAAGAATACAAGAGTTACCCTGCTTATACTTTCTCCCGAGATTCTGAAATACTGCTTGCTATGTTTCTAATAAGTTGATGCAAAGATCGATTAGTGACAGTCTGTGTTTATTTTGTCACAAAATATTTTTAAGGTTAAGTAGGGTCTGGAGTATCAGCTACCTGGGAGGCTGAGGCAGGAGGCTGGAGAATTTAAGGCCTGCCTGAGCTACAGACTGAGTCCAAGACCAGACTGGGCAACTCAATTTAGTGAGACTGTGTCAAAATAACAAGAAAGAAGGGCTAGGGGTGTGGCTTAGTGGTGGAGACTTACCTCGCGAGAACAAGGGTGTGAGTTTAGTTCACAGTATTCTCGTACATGTGTGTGTGTGTGTGTGTGTGTGTGTGTATTAAAGTACCAGTACCACTGAGATCCAAAAACAATAAGATTGATCATTTGAAGGAGGGAAGCTGGGAAAATAGATGACAGAGTGTTATTTGGAATCACTGGTTTGGAAAGACTCTGAAATGTCATTTAGATGTAAACGTATATTTGCAAGGATTTTTGATTTTTCCTAAAGAGATACATGAGATGATAAAAATATTGTTTCAAAGAATGAAGGTTTAAAGTTTATTGTTTTAATTCCTCTTATCTCTTTCAGTGCATATTTCTTTTCACTTGGTTTCTCCGAAACTTTGCAAGCACTCCAAACAGACGTGATGGTGGTTTGTAGCATTTTCTAAATGTTCATCTACAAGATGAATTAAAGCCCCCTCAGGTTAAACAATTACCCATGCTATGATTTAGAAGCTCAAAGAATGGCAAAATCACTCCGATGATGCTGTATGGATGGTGGGACAATAAAAGAAATGGGCAACTTTCTTTTCTACTCACACTTATGAATTCTTTAAGTGAATGTTTTATATAATTTTAAATTTTGTCCCAGGCACTTTGTATGTTAATGCATTTGAAAAAAAAATTCACTTTCCTAGTGACTGGGTGAGGCAGATAATAGGATCCTCATTTTAAGATTTGAAAAGTGACAAGATTGTGAGTGGCAAGCAAGAACTTGAACGCACCCTTTTCCAGAAGTCCAAGCCTCAACCACTGTGCTTCACTACCTCCATTGTCCATAAAGATTGACACCAAGGCCAAGTTAACCTGAACGCAGAGGGACCACAGGGGCTTGGAGAACTGAAAGCTTAAATTGCTAACGCCAAAGGAATGGACATCTAATGAATTTGTTAGAATAATGAACTGTACTTCTGTAACAACTTAAGGGGACGTGTCAGTATAAAATTTGCCTTTTTTTGGAGGGATGCTATCTTTTAAAACAGGTGGCATGAAGGAAATTCCATCTGGAGAGTAAGAACTATTGTATCCATCGAGGGACTAGGGAGATGGGTCAGTCAATAAAGCACTGGCTATGGAAGCATAAGGACCTGAATTTAGACCTCAGACACCCGTCTAAATGCTGGGTGTCACAGCAGCCAGATTGGTGAGCAGTGGGCTCAATGAGAGACCCTATCTTAATAAGCAAGGTGGAGCGACAGAGGAAGACACCCAACACTGCCCCCTGCTTACTGTTACCTTCATGTTGCTGGGACAAATTCTTGACCAGGGGCATCTTGTGGCAGGAAGGGGTTTATTTGAGGCTTACAGATTCCTGGGGAAGCTTCATCGTAGCACAAGAAGCTGGCTCACTTCATCAGACATGGGGGGGGTGTGGAGAAGCCAACACCAGCAAGCAGGAAGGGACTGAACACACCTTCTCCAGCAAGATTCCACCTCCCAAATTGCCATCAGCTGGGAACCAAGCAGTCAGGACACCACAGTTTATGGGAGACACCTAAGTCAAACCACCACAACCTTCGGCTTCTATATGTATGTGCACACACACGCATGTGCACCCATACATGTATGTACCCCCATACAAACATGCATACACACATGCACACATACCACAGACATGTAAGAAAAGAACTATTGTACCTATTAAGTCTTACTCTGCCTATGGTGCTAGGAACCAGGAACAGGGAAGTTAACAAAACATAACTCTGTATCAGAACGTATAAATATGATTACAGCATCTGTTTCCAAAGTGAGCAATAGTTGTGAATGTTGAGTCTGCATTAACTATGAACAACTAGTTGAATCTCCTTAATAACCCACAATGGGTCTTACTTCTCCTACAATGCTAAAATACGTATACTACCTAGCTATCAAAGGGAAGTATAAGAAAGCAAACATTGGGGCCGGGCGTGGTGGCGCACGCCTTTAATCCCAGCACTCGGGAGGCAGAGGTAGGAGGATCGCTGTGAGTTCGAGGCCACCCTGAGACTGCCGAGTGAATTCTAGGTCAGCCTGGGCTACAGAGAGACCCCACCTGGAAAAAAAAACAGAAGAAAGAAAGGAAGGAAGGAAGGAAGGAAGGAAGGAAGAAAGAAAGAAAGAAAGAAAGAAAGAAAGAAAGAAAGAAAGAAAGAAAACATTTGCTCCTTTACAGGTTTGTTTCCAAGTTTTCTGAGTTACCTGTGGGCTTCATGTTTTTCCTACCAAACTCACTTGTACATACTCTTATCTTCCTAGTAGAAAGGCTGTATGTGAAAAATTCAGCTCAGAAGCATCAAACTTTCCTTAAGCAGGACCCAGTCCCCACTCGCAGTGAAGTGGAGTTCTAGAAGGTAAGACGGAAGTGAGAGACCTGGCTGCCTAGATCACCTCATTCTCCCTCTCTTTGAAATGGAGGGATTGAAACCTGAGAAGCTGGGATCCGCTGTGGCCACAGAGGAATAAATAACAAATTCAGGACTTGAATCCAGGTTTTCTTTCTTTGCTACAGTTGTGGTTTGTGTTGAGTCCAGATCCTACAGTCAGAGAAACCCCTGGGAAATCTCTGGCCCATCACTTGGCACTTTATTTATTTATTTATTTATTTATTTATTTATTTATTTATTTATTTTGCACAAAAGCAGAGGAGAACTTAGAGTTCACAAAAGTGTTTACAGAGAGCTTATTGTATATTGCAGATTTGTTATGGACTGAATCATGCCAACAAAAATCAGTTTAATGAAGGACGGATTTACAGCAAATAGATTCTCTGAAAAAAATGTGTTGAGTAATTACATATGAGGGAACTCCCTGCTTCTGTTCAACCCCTAGATACCTTCCCCCCATCTACGCACTCTGGTTGCAAGTTATACTCCTTGGACTAAACTATCTGCTGATGTTAACAGCACTCCCAGCTGAGCAAGGATAGCAATTCCAGAAAGTATCCGGACAGAGATGGAGGCTACTCAATAATATTTTTCAGTGCATTGAAGCAGGATCAATTTTGCTTGTTGACCTTTAGACATGTGACACAGGATGAAGCAAGGATGTTTGAGTAGCAGGGATTAGTGACAAAACCAGGGCCTGTGGGGAGATCACAATTAAAGACAATTGAGCCATCATGCTCGAGAAAGCAAATGCTGGAGAACGTCCTTTTGCTAACTGACCTTCCCACGATCACACAGCTGATTGACACTGGAAGAGGAGCTGAACTCTGGTGTCAAGATTCCCAGTCTGGCAGGTCTCATAATTCTGCTGTCCCAGAATACCAGAGGCTAGAGTGTGGAGTGTCTTACAAAGGGTAAGGAAGCATTAAGGGAGGAGGAAGCAGAAGAGGATCATAGTTCACCAAAGGGTCTATGGAGAGTCTACTGTGTGTTACCAATTTGTTATGGACTGACTTATGCTGCTTTATTGGTTATTTTTCTCGCTGTGTGACAAAACATCTGACAAAAGCAATTTAAGGCAGGAAAGGCGAGGCAGCGGGAACACGAGGCAGAGCTGATCACATGGCACCCAGTCAGGAAGCAGAGAGAGATGGATGCTGGTGCTCAGCTTGATTTTGCCTTTCTATCCAGT
The DNA here is from genome assembly GCA_036365145.1 of Orientallactaga sibirica. Classification (NCBI taxonomy): domain Eukaryota; kingdom Metazoa; phylum Chordata; class Mammalia; order Rodentia; family Dipodidae; genus Orientallactaga; species Orientallactaga sibirica. The sequence continues at coordinate 7,854,044 of JAEOAD010000027.1, forward strand.
CCAGGACACCAGCCCATGGAATGGGTCTTCCCACCTCAGTTAACCGAATCAAAATAATCCCTCACAATCAAGATGGGTCTTCCCACCTCAGCAAATGTAATCAAGATTAACCCTCACAGGGCTGGAGAGATGGCTTAGCGGTTAAGGCACATGCCTGCAAAGCCCAAGGACCCTGGTTCAATTCTCCAGGTCCCACATAATCCAGATGCACAAGGGGGCACATGCATCTGGAATTCGTTTTGCAGTGGCTAGAGGCCCTGGTGTGCCCATTATTCTCCCCCTCTCTGTGTCTCTAATAAATAAATAAATAAATAAAATCTTTTAAAAAAAGATTAGCCCTCACAAAAATGCCCAGAGGCTAGCTTCCTAAGTGCTTCTATGTTCTGTCAAGTTGACCACTGACATAAACCATCACAACGTAATTCATATGTTGAGCACACTTGGAACTAGGCCCTGGAGGGGATCCTTAAGGTTATGTAGGTCATAATGATGGGATAGATGCAATTAGAAGAGAAGAGAGGGAAGAAGCACTATAAGCAAGACCATGGGCACAGAGAGAAGGGCTTTGTGAGAACACAGCAATTAGCCAGCCATCTACAGACCAAGCAGACGGGCCTTGGGAAGCACCATCCACCACCACGCTGTTAGCCTTCTAGAATCAGACTCAGAGGAAGTAACTATCTTTCGTTTAAGCCACCTCGTCTGCGGTAGTTTGTTATGGCTTCCTGGGATAGCTAACACAGCATGGATGGGGACCTTCCAAAGACCAACTCCATTTGGGTGACATTCTTCCCCAGGCTTGCCTGGGGCCCAAGGAGGACATGGGAAATTGATGCGCATAGTCAGAATTTAACCAGGAATGTTTAGTCTAGCCTAAGCCAGCTGGGAGAACCCAGCCAAAAGGCTAACTAATGATGGGACTTATAGGTGGGCTCAGTTCATGTTGTCCTGTAGGCTGTCTTTGCATGACCTTTAATTGCCTAGTCTCCTGGGTGATTTTATAGGAACAAACATTTTCTCAGAAAACTCACTGCTTGAAAACAGAACAAATATAAACTACTTGGTGATAAAGTCCCATCCCCCCACCCTGATGTTTAGAAAAGAATAGGTTGTGTCAAAGAAAAGATCAATGGTCTTGGACAATTGGTGAAGGCACCTCAGTAAAAATCGTGATGGACCCTGAAAGTTTTCTCCATGAAATGAGGAATGTACTGGAAAGAATTGTTAGAATCAAGCCGGACGTGGTGGCGTATGCCTTTAATCCCAGCACTTGGGAGGCCGAGGTAGGAGGATCAACAGGAGTTCAAGGCCACCCTGAGAATACATAGTGAACTCCAGGTCAGCCTGGGCTAGAGTGAGACCCTACCGCAAAAACAAACAAACAAATAAATAAATAAATAAGAAAATAAACAAATAAAGAATTGTTAGAATCAACTTTTCCAAGGTCTGGAAATTAACCAAAACCTTACCAAAAAAAAAAAAAAAAAAGAGAGAGAGAGAGAGAGAGAGAGACCCAACCAGTGTTTCTTTGTTGCTTTTCAAGGCTAGAATCTTGTAAGAGAAGCAAAGGTTAGTAGACTTGAACTTGAATTCACTCCATATCCATTTCTCCCTCTTCAAGTCTGCAATAGCTTTTAATATGAAGAGCTTGCAAGAACAGTGACAATTAACATGACAGCAGCCCTAGCAGGGGTCTGAATGGGGTTGGAGGTCCTTGAAAGCCCCATTCACAAAGAAACGCGTCATTATGCGACTTCTCAGGGGTTCCAGGAAGATTCCACTCACTAAGTTGTCTTGGTTTGTGAAGAGCCTTTTCCCAGAGGCTCTGTCTGAAACCAGCCTAGGTGTTAGTGAGCACAGTTCAGCCAAACAATAGAATAAACCAAAAGGTCAAAAGTTAAATGGACAGGAGATGGTTCAAAGGTTAAAGGTGCTTGCTTGCAAAGCTGTCCAGGGTTTCATTCCCCAGTCCCCACGTAAAGCCAGATGCACAAAGCGGCACGTGTGTCTGGAGTTCGTTTACGGCAGCAAGGGGTCCTGGCATGCACATTCATTCTCTCTCTCCTCTCTCACAAATACACATGTATTTAAAGAAATGTCTAGCTGGATCCTTGAAGAGTTTAGTATGCTCTCGGCTGTCTGGACTGCTATGTGCCTGCCCGGGCCTGTGCACATTCTGAGAGACCCAAAGAGGTTTTAAGCACTCAGTTTAGGTTGACTTGGAGGCTCCCCACAAGCAGGAGGGGAAGAGCGGAAACTACCTGGATGAATGGTGGAGACGTGTCCCAAATACTCACACAGATCCCCACCTCCACCCCCAAGACTATGAGATGTATTTAGCCCAGGCATTGAATGATATTTCTTCCCAGTCTTTAGGTGGTCACAAAGCTAACTGAACAGAGACTTCAGTAACTGCAGATGGCACAGATTGTATAGAAAATTAGTTCAGAAAGAAACTCAAATCCTGGGGATGGGAAAGAAATTGATTTCCAGAGCTGCCATGTTACGTGTTTTTTTGTTGTTGTTTTGTTTTGTTTTGTTTAATCAGTTTAATGAAGGACGGATTTACAGCAAATAGATTCTCTGAAAAAAATGTGTTGAGTAATTACATATGAGGGAACCCTGCTTCTGTTCAACCCCTAGATACCTTCCCCATCTACGCACTCTGGTTGCAAGTTATACTCCTTGGACTAAACTATCTGCTGATGTTAACAGCACTCCCAGCTGAGCAAGGATAGCAATTCCAGAAAGTATCCGGACAGAGATGGAGGCTACTCAATAATATTTTTCAGTGCATTGAAGCAGGATCAATTTTGCTTGTTGACCTTTAGACATGTGACACAGGATGAAGCAAGGATGTTTGAGTAGCAGGGATTAGTGACAAAACCAGGGCCTGTGGGGAGATCACAATTAAAGACAATTGAGCCATCATGCTCGAGAAAGCAAATGCTGGAGAACGTCCTTTTGCTAACTGACCTTCCCACGATCACACAGCTGATTGACACTGGAAGAGGAGCTGAACTCTGGTGTCAAGATTCCCAGTCTGGCAGGTCTCATAATTCTGCTGTCCCAGAATACCAGAGGCTAGAGTGTGGAGTGTCTTACAAAGGGTAAGGAAGCATTAAGGGGAGGAAGCAGAAGAGGATCATAGTTCACCAAAGGGTCTATGGAGAGTCTACTGTGTGTTACCAATTTGTTATGGACTGACTTATGCTGCTTTATTGGTTATTTTTCTCGCTGTGTGACAAAACATCTGACAAAAGCAATTTAAGGCAGGAAAGGCGAGGCAGCGGGAACACGAGGCAGAGCTGATCACATGGCACCCAGTCAGGAAGCAGAGAGAGATGGATGCTGGTGCTCAGCTTGATTTTGCCTTTCTATCCAGTCCAGGACACCAGCCCATGGAATGGGTCTTCCCACCTCAGTTAACCGAATCAAAATAATCCCTCACAATCAAGATGGGTCTTCCCACCTCAGCAAATGTAATCAAGATTAACCCTCACAGGGCTGGAGAGATGGCTTAGCGGTTAAGGCACATGCCTGCAAAGCCCAAGGACCCTGGTTCAATTCTCCAGGTCCCACATAATCCAGATGCACAAGGGGGCACATGCATCTGGAATTCGTTTGCAGTGGCTAGAGGCCCTGGTGTGCCCATTATTCGTCTCCCTCTCTGTGTCTCTAATAAATAAATAAATAAATAAAATCTTTTAAAAAAAGATTAGCCCTCACAAAAATGCCCAGAGGCTAGCTTCCTAAGTGCTTCTATGTTCTGTCAAGTTGACCACTGACATAAACCATCACAACGTAATTCATATGTTGAGCACACTTGGAACTAGGCCCTGGAGGGGATCCTTAAGGTTATGTAGGTCATAATGATGGGATAGATGCAATTAGAAGAGAAGAGAGGGAAGAAGCACTATAAGCAAGACCATGGGCACAGAGAGAAGGGCTTTGTGAGAACACAGCAATTAGCCAGCCATCTACAGACCAAGCAGACGGGCCTTGGGAAGCACCATCCACCACCACGCTGTTAGCCTTCTAGAATCAGACTCAGAGGAAGTAACTATCTTTCGTTTAAGCCACCTGCGTCTGCGTGTAGTTTGTTATGGCTTCCTGGGATAGCTAACACAGCATGGATGGGGACCTTCCAAAGACCAACTCCATTTGGGTGACATTCTTCCCCAGGCTTGCCTGGGGCCCAAGGAGGACATGGGAAATTGATGCGCATAGTCAGAATTTAACCAGGAATGTTTAGTCTAGCCTAAGCCAGCTGGGAGAACCCAGCCAAAAGGCTAACTAATGATGGGACTTATAGGTGGGCTCAGTTCATGTTGTCCTGTAGGCTGTCTTTGCATGACCTTTAATTGCCTAGTCTCCTGGGTGATTTTATAGGAACAAACATTTTCTCAGAAAACTCACTGCTTGAAAACAGAACAAATATAAACTACTTGGTGATAAAGTCCCATCCCCCCACCCTGATGTTTAGAAAAGAATAGGTTGTGTCAAGAAAAAGATCAATGGTCTTGGACAATTGGTGAAGGCACCTCAGTAAAAATCGTGATGGACCCCTGAAAGTTTTCTCCATGAAATGAGGAATGTACTGGAAAGAATTGTTAGAATCAAGCCGGACGTGGTGGCGTATGCCTTTAATCCCAGCACTTGGGAGGCCGAGGTAGGAGGATCAACAGGAGTTCAAGGCCACCCTGAGAATACATAGTGAACTCCAGGTCAGCCTGGGCTAGAGTGAGACCCTACCGCAAAAACAAACAAACAAATAAATAAATAAATAAGAAAATAAACAAATAAAGAATTGTTAGAATCAACTTTTCCAAGGTCTGGAAATTAACCAAAACCTTACCAAAAAAAAAAAAAAAAAAGAGAGAGAGAGAGAGAGAGAGAGACCCAACCAGTGTTTCTTTGTTGCTTTTCAAGGCTAGAATCTTGTAAGAGAAGCAAAGGTTAGTAGACTTGAACTTGAATTCACTCCATATCCATTTCTCCCTCTTCAAGTCTGCAATAGCTTTTAATATGAAGAGCTTGCAAGAACAGTGACAATTAACATGACAGCAGCCCTAGCAGGGGTCTGAATGGGGTTGGAGGTCCTTGAAAGCCCCATTCACAAAGAAACGTCATTATGCGACTTCTCAGGGGTTCCAGGAAGATTCCACTCACTAAGTTGTCTTGGTTTGTGAAGAGCCTTTTCCCAGAGGCTCTGTCTGAAACCAGCCTAGGTGTTAGTGAGCACAGTTCAGCCAAACAATAGAATAAACCAAAAGGTCAAAAGTTAAATGGACAGGGAGATGGTTCAAAGGTTAAAGGTGCTTGCTTGCAAAGCTGTCCAGGGTTTCATTCCCCAGTCCCCACGTAAAGCCAGATGCACAAAGCGGCACGTGTGTCTGGAGTTCGTTTACGGCAGCAAGGGGTCCTGGCATGCACATTCATTCTCTCTCTCCTCTCTCACAAATACACATGTATTTAAAGAAATGTCTAGCTGGATCCTTGAAGAGTTTAGTATGCTCTCGGCTGTCTGGACTGCTATGTGCCTGCCCGGGCCTGTGCACATTCTGAGAGACCCAAAGAGGTTTTAAGCACTCAGTTTAGGTTGACTTGGAGGCTCCCCACAAGCAGGAGGGGAAGAGCGGGAAACTACCTGGATGAATGGTGGAGACGTGTCCCAAATACTCACACAGATCCCCACCTCCACCCCCAAGACTATGAGATGTATTTAGCCCAGGCATTGAATGATATTTCTTCCCAGTCTTTAGGTGGTCACAAAGCTAACTGAACAGAGACTTCAGTAACTGCAGATGGCACAGATTGTATAGAAAATTAGTTCAGAAAGAAACTCAAATCCTGGGGATGGGAAAGAAATTGATTTCCAGAGCTGCCATGTTACGTGTTTTTTTGTTGTTGTTTTGTTTTGTTTTGTTTTTCGAGGTAGGGTTTCACTCTTGTCCAGGCTGACCTTGAATTCACTCTGTCTTCTCAGGGTGGCCTTGAACTCATGGCGATCCTCCTACCTCTGCTGGGATTAAAGGCATGCGTCAGCACGCCCGGCATGTTACATTTTTAAACATTCAGTTTTCTAGTGTCTATAGAAATTATGAAACATGCAAAAAAACGAAGAAGATACTGTCCAGTTTGGGAGGGAAACAATCAATTAAAACTATTCCTTTGAAGACTATTCAACTTCCCATACAAAGGCTTTAAATCAGCTTTATAAATATGTCAAGGAACCAAAGAAAACTTTAGTTTACAGAAATAAAGCGAAGTAGAAAGATGTTTTAAAAAGAGATATAAATTATATTTTAAAATATTATTTTTATTTATTTATTTATTTATTTGAGAGACAAGAGACAAGAGAGAGAAAGAATGGACGTGCCAGGGCCTGTAGCCACTGCCAACAAATTCCAGACACATGTACCACCCTGTGCATCTGGCTTTATGTAGGTACTGGGGAATTGAACCTGGGTCCTTTGGCTGTGAAGGCAAGTGCCTTAACCACTAAGCCATCTCTCCAGTCCTAAATTATTGTTTTCTGAGATTGGAAATTATAAAAACTGAAATGAAAAAATCACTACAGGAATTCTACAGCACATCTGAGCAGACAGAAGACATAATTGGTAAATGTTAAGATTGGATGATTGAGACTTAATAGCTCCTTAAGGCTGTGTGCATGCCCAACCTGGACAGGGCATCACTGTGGATTCCAATGACCTAAAACACGTGCAAGGAACTCACCCTGAAAGTACTCAGAAAGAGGACAGCCAGAAAAACATAGGACCAGTCATATGAGATCCTATAGAATTTCAATTATTTAAGAAGTTGGTAATTATAAAAACAGCCTCACAACCCCGCTATCTTATGTGGTAAGATACTTGGCTACTAGAAATATGGAATAAAGCTAACCCAAACTGAGATGTTCTGAAAGTATAAATTACATTCTGTATTTTAAAGACTTAGTGCCCCAAACAAAAGACCAGATGTCAAATATCCAGTAATTTTAGAATCAATTCTATACTGGCATGAGAACATTTGGACTATACTGGGTGAAGTAACACATATACTCAAAATTAATTTCACTCGCTTCTTTTTTTTCCTTTCTTTTTTTAAAATTTTTTTATTATTTTATTTATTTTTGGAGAGAGACAGACAGAGAGGGAGAGGGAGACAGACAGAGATGGGCACACCAGCAGTCTCTCAGCTGCTGTGAACGAAATCCAGATGCGTGCGCCCCTTTGTAGTCAAGTGTGGCATTGCACCCTTGCGTCACTTTGCATCTGGCTAAACGTGGGACCTGGAGATTGGAACTGGGTTCTTAGGCTTAGCAGGCAGGCGCCTTAACCGCTAAGCCATCTCTCCAGCCCTCCTTTCTTTTTTTTAATTTTAATTTTTATTGACAACGTCTTTAATTATAGACAATATCCCATGTTATTTCCCTCCCTCCCCCCACTTTCCCCTTTGAAACTTCACTCTCCATCATATCCCCTTCCCCTCTCAATCAGCCTCTCTTTTCAGTTTGATGTCATCATCTTTTCCTTCTATCGTGATGGTCTTGTGTAGGTAGTGTTAGGCACTGTGAGGTCATGGATATCCAGGCCATTTTGTGTCTGGAGGAGCACATTGTCAGGAGTCCTACTCTCCCTTTGGCTCTTACATTCTTTCTGTCCCCTCTTCCGCAATGGACCCTGAACCTTGGAAGGTGGGTTTGAGATGTTTCAGTGCTGAGCACTCCTCTGTCACTTCTTCTCATCACCATGGTGCCTTCTGAGTCATCCCAAGGTCGCCACCATCTGAAAAGAGAAGCTTCTCTAACCAAAAGTGAGAGTAGCATTAATATATGGGTGTGGCCATTAAGAGAAGTGCTTACTGGGCAGTTTGGCGAGCATAGTATAGACATTTAGCATTCACTCGCTTCTCTCTGAAATGTGGCAGGTAGAAAATTTTAAATCCCATGTGACTCATTTTCTGCACTTGTACTGAATTATACAAAGGAAGCCTTTGTTATCACAAAAAAAAAAATTACTGGAAATCTTTCTAAAATGGAGTTCATGCTCTGTTTTAATGAACAAAGTCCTGCAAAGCGCAGCTGATGGAACTGGGTCAACTTGGAGCCACGTGTGTATGTGCAATTCTGCATTTTGTTCTAGAGACTTCTCAGTGACCGCCTGTCTTAAAGATGATAGGATTAGCTCTTCCACACTAGTTCTGCCCTTGGAGGAGTCTCTGGCCTGGGGACATGTGCTTCACAGATTCAGATTACAGCATTTACAGGTTTCCTGGCTAAGATCTTAGAGACATCTTTATTGCTCAGGAATTGGTGAGAGAACCTTGACTCTGTAGAAAGACAGGCTTTCTGGGTCATTCTGTCTGGCTTCTTACTAATTCATCTGATCAAATCCCAAGGGTAGAACTAACCCAGATATGCCATGGGTTGCGTCCCAAACCAAGGGACAACGAAAGATGTAGGATAATCCTACTGCACGGGGAGCCAAGAGGTTCTAGAGGCCGGTGACTTCACACGGCCAGGCCATGGAGACAGAAATGCAGTGTGAACTTGCTCTGGGCCTCCTCTCTCAATCCTATGAGGACTTCCTCATTCCTTATTACCTAGCAAGGACCAAGCTCTAAAGGAACATAAACTGTTCAAGTTCATGTCACACTGGAAAGGCAGCTTATCAATTAATAGGAAATAATAACTGACAGAGATCATGCTCCGCTCTTCTTTCATGAAAGAAGCTGCTGGGGAGCTAAAATCCATCCATGCAAGGAGGTTGCTTGACAGGCAGGCAAAGGTAGCAGATAAAGGAGATAGGGCACTACCTGAGCCATTCAGAAAGTGTGTAAGAGGACACGCTATGAAGCACCTCTCCACTGCTTAACCTGAAATACCTGCTGGTACAAGCACATCTAATCGATGACTTAGCAAGAGAGATGGACTTCAGAGTGAGACTTGACTGCAGTAGTATCGTATCTCATGGAGCAACGAGTTTATCACTGCAAAGGGGATTTCAAGGAAAAGAAGAAAACAGGGCTAGCGAGATGGCTCAACAGCTAAGAACGAATGCCCACAAGCATGAGGCCCTGAGGCCGCCTGAGTTCAGTTCCCTAGCACCCTTGTAAACAGCTGGGCGTGTTTCCTCATGCCCATAATTCCAGTCCTGTGGGGACAAAGACTGGAGAGTAGCTGGGTCTCTCTGCTAAGCCAGTCTGACCAGGAAAAAAAAATCCACAAACCAACAGCTCAAGGAAACATGTGGGTGAGCTACAGAGAAGGACATCTGACCTCTGCACATGCGCACATGGCGTGTCTGCATCTGCATGCACACGTGAAGTGTGCAAATCAAAGGGGTTGGGGGTGCAGAAGCAAACTTTGGCCATTTGCCCCATCCTAAGAAATTAGAGAGTTGGTGGACTGGACGTAGCTGGCCCAGCACTAGCCTCCTTGGGTCCACAAGGGCATGAAGAACCCCAGAGAAGCGCACACGCAGCTCTTAGAGCCTCAGTCGCAGGGCTATGTCCCCTGCTTCTGATCCCAGCTAACGATGTGACCACCTTCTCAATGGGGGAGGCCATGCTATGAGCTTGGTTTGATTATATAGTCATCTACAGTTATATTTTTCCATTCCGGCTCATAGCTAGAGGCAGCACTCAAGCATGGCGTTCATTCACATAATGAACCACAAAAGTGGAGTGGGTTTCCTTGTCTGCACAACTTACAAAGCAAGTTCATTTAAGACCAGCTGTTGTGCCCTTACTGTCACGACCTTCCTGCGTTACTGAATTCCATTGCCTCTCAGGTCATTCTACCACAGAACACCTGAGTCGTGTGCCAGTCTTGCAAAGATGCCCATCTTGAAACCTGAGGATCCAATCGTGTAAACACAGCCCCGTGCTTTGGACAACTGGGTAGAAGACAGGTATGAGTCTTCTGAACTGTTAGCCAAAGATAGCACCCCAAGCTTTTTAAATTTTTATTTATTTTTAATTTATTATTGGAGAGAGAGGAAGAGGCAGATAGAGAGAGAATAAGCATGCCGGGTCCTTCAGCTGCTGCAAATAAACTCCAGACACATGTGCCACCTTATGCATCTGGCTTGCATGGGTCCTGGGGAAGAGAACCTAGGTCCTTTGACTTTGTAGGCAGTACCTTAAGCACTAAGCCATCTCTCCAGCCCCTAAAGCTTTTTCTAAATATACCTTTCTTATGAACCTTTTGATCCATATAATATTCAATGAGGATGTTGGTTTATTTATTTATGCATTCAACAAATAGTTATTGAATTTATTGTTCTAAGAGGACACATGTCGGTGCTAAACACACAAAGATGTCTACTCATGAAGAATTTACTGACAAGGAGATGGGTGGGAAGAGACCATCAGCCAGCCTCATTTCAAAAAGGGGGAAGCTGAAGAGATGGCTCAGCGGTTAAGGTGTTTGCCTGCAAAGTCAAAGGATCCCAGTTCGATTCTCTAGGACCCACATAAGCCAGCCAGATGCACAAGGGGCACATGCGTCTAGAGTTTGTTTGCAGTGGCTGGAGGCCCTGGTGTGCCCATTCTCTCCCTCTCTTTCTCTCTCTCTCCCTCTCTGCCTCTTTCTCTGTCTCAAGTAACTAACTAAATAAATAAATCAATAAAATATATTTTTTAAAAAGGGGGATGCTGGAAGAGATGGCTTAGTGGTAAAGGCACTTACCTGCAAAGTTAAAGGACCCAGGTTCCATTCCCCAGTACCCACATTAGCCAGATACACAAGGGGGTGCATACATCTGGAGTTCCTTTGCAGTGGCTGGAGGCCCTGGCCCATTCTCTCTCTCTCTCTTTCTCTCTTTTCTGTCTGCCTCTCTCTCTCTCTCAAATAATACATAAATAAATAAATAAATAAATAAATAAATAAATAAATAAATAAATAAATAAAAATTCTAAAAAGTAAAAAAGAAGAACCTATCTTAGAAAAAGATAATTCTTATGTAAGGTCTTTTAAAAGGTGGGGACGTAGCTCAGTGGGTGTGAGCACTTGTCACAGCACAAGGGTCTCTGATTGTGAATTCCAGGTCAGCCTGAGCTAGAGTGAGACCCTACCTCGAAAAACCAAAAAAAAAAAAAAAAAAAAATCTTTTAAAATCTTTTTTTATTTATTTGCTCAGAAAGAGAAGATAGACCTGGGGGTGGGAGGAAGAAGAGTTCAGCAACACAAGCCTCATACAAACAGCTGGGCATGGCCACTCACGTTCCATTCTGCGAGGAGCAGAGATCAGAGAATCACTGGGGCTCATGTAAATGGCAGCTCTGTGCTCAGAGAGAGACTCTGTCGCAAGGAAACATGTGGATGAATAATAAGAGGAAGGACGTACAACATTCTCCCCTGGCCTCCTCGCAAGTACATCTGCACATACATGTGCACACGCGGCACACATGCCACCACCAGCACCACCAACACCACACAAGCAAAACAACAAATAAAGCCAGTCATGGTGGCACATGCCTGGCAGCCCAGCCCTTGGAGATGGACACGGGAGGTTTCAGGAGTTCAAGACCAGCCTTGGCTACATGAATCTGTGCCTCAAAAAAAGGTTTCTTTTTCAAATAAATAAATAAAGATAGAGCAGGAGAAAAAGAATTTGGAGTGTTGCTGTTGGCAAGTAGATCACAGAGCTCAAAAGCTCCCTGTGTCCTGGCTCGCTTATCTCCACCTTGAGTTCAGGCCCAGGGGGTAGCAGGTGACCACACGTGCTTTTGAAGGTCTGATTAGCAAAAGCTACAGATGGAGGAGGAAAGCTTAAGTGAGAAATGCACTCATAACATCCGCTGTAAGGATGGGTCCCTGGTGCTCTCACTGTTTCTCATGAGGAGCTATTCCGGGCCAGTCCTCCTCCCCCCATGCTGTCTGCTGAACAACTAAATACTTTGTCTCTGGGCTGTTGGCCAATTTGTGCTCTGAAAAATCAGCAACACCCTCACCAAGACCCACTGGCCTTCCCTGCCTGCTCCCCAATGGCAAAAGGAGAGCAAAGCTCCCTCAGCCTCCAGTGGGCTCCCTCAGTCAGTACCCCCGCTCCCCACCCCATAGCAAAAGGGCTCCCTGTCTGATGAGGCCTGGAACTGTGTCTCCACCCTCTTGGTTTTGAGGCCTGTGGTGCGCATAGCTAACACTGTGCTCAGGGCTCTTCCTACCCCTCCCCTTCCAATCTACACAAATCAGCTTTTGCTGGGGTGGTTTAGGAGGCAGGATCCTTATCTCTGCATATTCCAAGTCATCTATCTGGGTGCCAGAGCTCAGAAAAGATCAAATGACTTAGCTGGTCTCATATTTATTTGCAGTCTGGCAATTTGTTTGAAGCAGCAAGAGACCTTGTGTTAAAGAAGGTGGATCACAGACATCTTGAGGTCGTAATCTGACCTCCACACACTAGATGATAGATAGATAGATAGATAGATGATAGATATGTTTTTAAAAAACAACAACTAAAATCATTTAACAGAATTATTAAGTAAAATCAATAATATAGTTTACCCATTTTCTTTTTATTATTATTATTTTTTAATTTTTTAAAATTATTATCTTTTATTGACTTTTATACTTATATACAAAAAAAACCCACCTGATATTTCCCTCCCCTCCCCCCATTCCACTTTAGAACTCCAGTCTCCATCATATCCCCTCCCTCTCTCCATTAGTCTCTCTTTTAATTTGCTGTCATCATCTTTTTCTTCTATTTTGAGGGTCTTGCGGAGGTATTGCTAGGCACTGCAAGGTCATGGATATCGAGGCCAATTTCTGTCTGGACAGTTGCATTGTAAGAGGTCATACCCTTCCTTTGGCTCTTCCATTCTATCCGCCCCCTCTTCTGCAATGGTCCCTGAGCCTTGGAGGGTGTGACAGAGGTGTTTCAGTGCTGGGCACTCCTCCATCCCCTCTTCTCAGCACTAAGTTTACCCATTTTCTAAACGGCAAAAATCAGGTCCTTCCAACAGAGCTCAGCTCAGACAGAGCCTACCCTCGATCTCATGGCCTCCAGCTTGGAGTTTGGTGGTCAGAATTTCTCCTATAACATAAGTAACCACGGGAAAGCCCTGTTCAGTCTCTCAAGGTCCTGCATTCCATCATCACCATTCAATATTTACCAAGACTAAAGCCAGGGCTATGAAAGTTAAACACTGCTGATCTTTCTCCTTTTCATGTCGTAACTTGCAAAGACGTGCTTCATAAATAATCTGGATGAATAAACACGAGGGTGGGGCGCGGAAATCTCCATTGTGGAGTCTAGTTTTTAATAGAAGCAAAGTAATTCTGTTTCTCTAAGGGTCTTGGGTTCGGGGTTATTTCTGAGCATATCTGGAAGTGGATGGAAGCAGTCTCTGGGTGCTCACTAGATCACAGAGTTTACCTTATGAACCGTGGGGAGGGTGAAGGAGAAGAGGCAGGTTTCAGGAGCCCTGTCTTTGATCTGTTAACTGCTGGCCTGGGGCCTTCTTGCCACTGCGTTTTCCTAGGAGGGACGTCTTTCATCTGAGGCAGCCCCCCTAACAGAAAGCTTTGCTAAGACCCTCATACAAAGCACATTGGCAGGGAAGCCCAGGGTGCCCTGGAGCCTGCAGCTTTGTATTCAGGACTTCTAATTGCCTGGGAGGAGCCAGTCCTGAATTTCTTCATTAAAAAAAAAAAGAGGGAGAGTTGAAGCCAAAAGCTGACTTTAGGATACATTCTGCAGAGTCCCATTTATGGGATTATGCAATAAACAGAAGTAGAATGCCCGTGTAGGTCCTGTATGGAGATGGATATACATGGAAAATGATCGGGAAGGACAGACAGTAAACTGAGAAGTCTTTTTGGAGAGGAATGCTGAATTCAGAAAGATAAGGGGAGTTTACTTTTTTCATATAGTATTCTAATCACTGTACATTAAAATAAGTATGTATTAATTATTTTTAATGAAAATAGCTATTGGGTCAATGTCTTGGGACTGTTAAAACCTTACATATCATTACCTTGTTTTAACTGTCCCAGTGAGCTAATTAAAAAGCATTTTTTAGGGCTGGAGAGATGGTTTAGTGGTTAAGCACTTGCCTATGAAGACCCTGGTTCAAGGGTCCATTCCCCAGTACCCACGTAAGCCAGATGTACAAGGTGACACATGTATATGGAGTTCATTTGCAGTGGCTGGAGGCCCTAGTGCACCCAATCTCTCTTTCTCTCTCTCTCTCTTCCTCTCTCTGTCGCTCTCAAATAAATAAATAAATAAAATTTTTTAAAAAGCATTTTTACTCATAGAACATAGTATATAAGACCTTTTTTTTTTTTTTTGGAAGGGGGAGGATTGTGAGGTAGGGTCTCACTCAAGCCCAGGCTGACCTGGAACTTACTTTGTAGTCCCAGGCTGGCCTCAGACTCACAGCGATCCTTCAGCCTCTTCCTCCTGAGTACTGGGAATTAAAGGTGTGTGCCACCACGCTTTGGCAACATTACTTTTTAAAGGCATTTTTATATTTTGTATTTGGGGAGAAAAAAATGAAGGTAAGAGTGAAATGCTACCATTATAGAGTTGGATAGAATGAACCAGTATTTATTTTATGAAGCAAATATAATTCTGTCCTCTTGGTTTTGTTTTTCTTAAATTACTTAGCACATAACTACGAGCCGCAGCCAAAGCCACATTTCCTACACGTGAGAGCAGATCTACCAACTTCTTATATTCAGGAGCATTCTGGGCAAGCACCTATCGGTAATGTAGCCTTTTCCATCTACACCTATAAGATGCAGGCACCCATCATCTATAATCCTCGCCACCCGGAAACAGGCTTTCTTCTCTCCACTTGAGGTTTTTTAAAACTGAGATTTATTTAAGGAAGTTAAATAATCCCCCCAAATTTAGCTAAGAAGATGCAAATCTGGGACTTGAACCTACATACATCTGGTTCCAAAGACCATTTCCTTCCTACTGAATCCTGTCAACTCAAACTTGCAGCCGTGAGTCACTGGCTGGTTCCTTTGAGAGGTCTACCCTGAATCTAGATTGGGGCTCACAGTGACGTCTACACCTGAGGGAAAACTGGATTTGGCCTGGCAGTGAGTGACAGGTCAAGAACCAACAGATGCCTCCAGCCTCAGACGGAAAGACACAGTCAGCAAGAATGCCCCAGTCTCTGGAGCCTGGAAGCGTTTGTCTAGCTGCAGTGAGTATAGTCGGCCCTCTGCGTCCCTGGGTTGTGCATCCAAGGATCCAACTAACCTCAGAGGAAAATATTTGGAAAATTTCCAGTACCCATATAGATTCTCTCCTTTGTCATCATTCCCGAGTCAATTCAAAGTAGTGTGTACAGCACGATGTACTGAGTTAAAGTGTATGGGAAGGACTACATTGACCACGTGCACGTACTATACCACTCTACGTGCAGACTTTAAGGATTTTAGAGGATCCTAGTACCCATTCCCCCACAGATACCAAGGGACAACTATATTTGAATGAAAGCTAGCTATTGGCATGTATACAGTTCTTATTTATAACTTTCCAGCCATTCCAAGATGTCCAAGATCTTTCACAAGCAACCAACTATCACAGCATCTTGTGAGGGTGCCCATCCTTTCATTGAGGGGGCTTCATTCCATAAACAGTCAGAAAGAAAAAATGCTCTCAAGGAGTCAGCTGTGGTATTTGTCTGTGTAAGTCTGGTCAAGAAGAAAGAAAGAAAGAAAGAGAGAAAGAAAGAAAGAAAGAAAGAAAGAAAGAAAGAAAGAAAGAAAGAAAGAAAGAAAGAGAGAGAGAAAGAGAGAGAGAGAGAAAGAAAGAAAGAGAGAGAGAGAAGGAAGGGAAAGAAAGGAGAAAGAAAGAAAGAAAGAAAGAAAGAAAGAAAGAAAGAAAGAAAGAAAAAATAAAGAAAGAAAGAAAGAAAGGAAGAAAGAAAGAAAGGAAGAAAGAAAGAAAGAAAGAAAGAAAGAAAGAAAGAAAGAAGAAAGACAGAAAGAAAGAAAGAAAGAGAAAGAAAGAAAGAAAGAAGAAAGACAGAAAGAAAGAAAGGAGAAAGAAAGAAAGGAGAAAGAAAGGAAGGAAGAAGAAAGAAAGAAAGAAAGAAAGAAAGAAAGAAAGAAAGAAAAAGAAAAAAAGGAGAAAGAAAGAAAACAGGCAAGCCAGGCGTGGTAGCATATGCCTTTAATCCTAGCATTGGGGAGGCAGAGGTAGGAGGATCACCATGAGTTCAAGGCCACCCTGAGACTACATAGAGAATTCCAGGTCAGCCTGAGACCCTACCTCAAAAAAAAAAAAAAAAAAAAAAAAAAAAAAAAAAAGAGAGAGAGAGAAAGGGAGGGAAAAGAAAAAGGGAAAGGAAAGGAAATCACTCTAGGGTTTTTTGTTTGTTTGTTTGTTTGTTTTTCAAGGTGGGGTCTCATCTAGCTCAGGCTGATCTGGAATTCACTGTGTCGTCACAGGATGGATGGCGATCCTCCAATCCTCCTACTTCTGCCTCCCAAGTGCTGGGATTAAAGGCGTGAGCCACCATGCCCAGCTCACTCTGGGTTTTTAAAACAGATGTAGAATTGGAAAAGATGGTGGAAGAAATGGGAAACCAGACAGCATGGTGAGACAATCTCAAGAGAAACTTCTGCTACTACCTCTGGGTCAGGCGAACAATAGGAAGAGACGGTGCTGCCAGGAGCGGACTTCGCAGAGGGTTCCAAGGAGGAGGCACAACCAAAATGGACATGCTGCTCAAAGCAAGGGTTGAGGATGGGGAGGAATGGCCTGATTTTTCCCTTCCTCTTCCCCTCGTCTTCTGTGCAGCAACTGCAACATTTTGAGGCTAGAGGGCAAAGAATCCTGGGAAATATACTACATTTCCATACAAGGCCAGAAAGGGGGCTAAGACTAAACATGGGAATGACTGGTGTTATTCTGAAGTCAACAGTGTGGTAGGGAATGGATTGTGAGTATGGCCCAGGAAGACGAGAGATGGGAAAGGGAAGGATTGGACACCGTGAGGTGAATAGACTCTTCTACCGCCAGCTCCCACCGTGACATTCTGCCTCACCCCAGGCATGGGGCAAGGAACCACACACCGACGCCTCTGAAACCATGAGCCAAAAGGAAGAGCGCTTTCTCCCTCTTAAACTGATGGTCTCAGGCAGTCATTGCAGTGACACAAGGCTGATTAACATACCGACTTATCATCAAGTAATGAAAGCCTTTTGGTAGGAAAAGGAGGACCCTAAGCATGGGCTAAAATTCAGGAATCATGAATTCCAAGGAAATATTGAGGACAATGAGTACATACTCAATTAGAAAATAGAAGCTTCAGAAGCCACACACAGGGCCATGTTCTTGTACTTATGCCTCATGATAATCACGCTAGGAGTGAAAGGAGATTGACAGCTGTCAGAGGAGGAGCAGGCAACCTGGAAGGAGCCAGCCTCAGCTCCAGGTGGGTGATAAATGGAAGGCTGAACATGCAGGCCTCCAGGTACCCAGACACTGCCCAGGATGTGGCTACGTGGGGCCTGTAGATCCCTGAAGTAAGTAACCATCAGTCAGTCCATTCATCCCTCCCACAGAAATTCATTGAACCCCCACAATGTCCCAGGTACTATTTATTCTAAGAGCCGCAGAGAATAAACCAAGTAAGGAGAACACCACAAACCCTTGTGTGAGTCAGAGTGACCCAGTCCACCCCGTGTGCAGCAGGGGATGGGGGGAGTGTGCAGCCAGGGTTTGGCCAGGGAAGCCCCAGCCCCACCTCCCCTCATGAACTCATGGGTCTGCTGCATACGTGTAGATAGACAAACATTCAGCAGGGACACTGTGGTTTCATTACTAGAGATTTACCACAAAGAATTATGCTTTCCCTGGATTCTGGTTTATTCTGCTCAACTCAACAAACATGTGCTGTGTGCCGTTCGTATGCAAAAAAAAAAAAAAAAAAAGTCTTCCAAAAGGGCTTCCCTCGTCTCAGCAAAACAGGAAGAGCCAATCCAGGAAACTTCAAATCCAGAAATTGCTACCAGAGATCAGAATCTTCCATAGGTGACTTGCATACGTGAAATATGTGTGAGGGTGAAGGGTCATTTCTCCACCTGGACAAAGCAGAGAGGACACTGGTCAGGGCCATGTGTCCTGAGCCAGCCCAGCAGCTCCAGATGGTACCTCTGAGGGCTGATTATGAACAATGTGAAACCTTTCAGGCGTGCCCCCAGACCGTCTCAGAGGTCTGGCTGTCAGCGTGAGACAGGCCTCTAACAGCCCTACATGGCTCCAGGGAACTTCCCCTGGGTCTTTGCCAGCAGAAGCCCCATTATCCATCTCTCCTCATCTGGAACAGAGCAAGGAGTATAGACCAGAGCCTTTTATTTAATTCAGTCCAATTATCTCCTCTTGGACTAATGACTTATAAAAAGTGCTTTGTAGTTTAATCTAGCACTACAATTGATTTCTAGCCTGATCATAATTAGAAATGTGTATTCAAACAATTCTTTGTCATTTCAAACCTTTTTCCAAAATAAATAAATAAATAAGGTGCTCTCATGGATGGTATGAAAAACAATACCATTAATTCCACTCAAGACACTCGTGTGTTTTTTTTCTATCAATTGTATTCCTGGGCTGATACCCTTGTGTCTTAAAGGTATAAAATACATTTATGTTTCATAAGAGGGGTTGAGTCATGTCCACACCCCTGCTCATCTTTGGTATAGAATTTCTGCTTTCTGGAATATCAGTCTGACTTAGAAAGTTGACTTTTCATGCACAAGCAAGGATTGTGCATTTTTTGAAGCACAATCAAGGGTGTAGCAGGTCAAGGGCCTCCAACTTTGCCACGGAGGGGAGGTATCCCGTCACATCTTTGTACCGAGCTCTTGATTCACTCGTGTTTGAAGAAAGCACAGGTCTCATGGGAGGAGTCCTGCTGGAACCTTCCCCACCTTTCATCCCCTGGAGGTTTGCAGCCCAGGACTCAGGATTGTCGAGGGCGCCACCCTGACTCTGGTCTCCTCCACATCTGCCAGGGCACACCTCCTAACTCACCTCACCTCATGGTCCTGTTGCCTTATTCTTTTTTTTAATATATATTTTATTTATTTATTTATTTGAGAAAGAGAAAGAGGGAGAGAGGGACAGAGAATGGGCATGCCAGGGCCTCCAGCCACTGCAAACAAACTCCAAATGCATGTACCCTCTTGTGCATATGGCTTACGTGGGTCCTGGAAAGTCGAACTGGAATCCTTTGGTTTTGCAGGCAAATGCTTAACCACTAAGCCATCTCTCCAGCCCCTTGTTGCCTTATTCTGTGTGTGTGTGTGTGTACATATGTATATATACATCTATGTACACATACATACATAAAATGTCTGCCTGGATCAATTCCTAAGTAGCATTTAATCATGACACTAATCTAAGATTTCTGTTATTTTTCAACACCTGAAGACACAGGTCTATTGTCATTGGCTTATACAGCTAGGTCAAAACATTACCCTTCAATCAGACAAGTGTTTGGGGTCAACTTGAGGGTTGGGTTGTTTGTTTCTTTGACTGGTTTCAGCTGACAGCCACAGCAGTTGAGCAGGTGTGGGAAAGAGCGGGGCATCTTACATGACTGGTCCTACTCTATTGGTGGTAATTAAAAGACTGTCAATGTTAATGCCTTCGAAATTAATGAAGTAATTGAAGCTGAACTCACCCTGTGTAGAGAATAGATAATAGGAAAGAAAAATAAAGCAAATGAACACAGAGCCATCAAAGCCTCTCAGGGGTTGCAAATGAGAGAAAACAGGCTGTGAAATTTCACTGGAAGCCATCCCACCATTTTTTGTGTGACAAAGGTATCCTCCTGGTTTCCTAAGTCTGAGTCATCATATTAACATACAATCATTCCTGTCAGCCTCGGGAGATGGGAAGAAAAAGTTCCCCATGCACAGTGGATGCCCCTTTTCTCAGGTCTCAGAAACACTCTTGTTCTCATCTTGTGTCATGAACTTGGCAGAAAGCCAGTTTATAGCCTTATTTCTTCTTCTATCCCTCTGAACCTTGGATAATGTGCCTCCATCCTAGCATATGACGAGCACTCAGGCAGGAGTCCTAGCAGGCTAGGTCACCTTCAAGTGCATATACTGTGGGTCCAAACTGCTCTGAGCCCCAGCTTTGCACAACCCAATGCTAACATTCAGCTCACAAGGGGAACCGGGGAAAAACTAGAGTACCTGCTTCCCAGGGTTTTTATGAGACATAGACTAAATATTGAGGGAGTTTTCAGTAACTAAACAAGAGCTCAGAGTTTCTCAATGCTGATAACACAGTTGCTTATTTCTTCAATGTCCAGCTGAAGGGCAGCACTGTTGATTTTGACAGGTGCATCATGAAAGTGGTACAGTTGGCACTCTGTGCTGCGGGAACCCCATCATGAGAGTCCACTGTCATCGATAAGATAAAAGAACTGAGTTCAGGAGCTGGGCTGGAAAGATGGCTTGGCAGTTAAGGTGCTTGCCTGCAAAGCCAAAGGCCCCAGGTTCAATTTCCCAGGACCTAGGTAAGCCAGATGCACAAGGTGGCGCATGCATCTGGAGTTTGTTTGCAGTGGCTGGAGGCCCTGGCACGCCCATTCTCACTCTCACTCTCTCTCTCTCTCTCTCTCTCTCTCTCTCAAATAAGTAAAACAAAATTTTTTTTTAAGAGTTCAGGAGCTGACAGGCAAAGGGAGCTACCACTAAAGAGAGAGAAATGTGTGAGTTGCCTCTGTAGATACTGTGGGTGATACAGTAAAACACTCCGTGGGACTCTAGTTTCATTAGTAATGTTTTTACTACAAAGAATTATGTTCTTCCTGGACTCTGGTTTATTCAGCTCAACTCAACAAACATGTGCTGTGTGCCATGTGGCAGTTCCAGCAAACTGATTCCTGCTTCTCTGGCCTGTGCCTCTGAAGTTCTCCCCTTCCCTAAGCTCTTCTCAACATGTTACATCTGTGCTGACAATGGAAAGTGACAAACACTGGAGAGCAGGTGCAGAGCCTGTCACACAACCACTTTCCACCCGGCTTTCTCTTGGGGCCTCACCCACCTTGTCCTGTGGCATCCTGCCAGCATACCTACTTAAGTATTCTGCCCCAAGAACTGTGTGTTAACTGTGCATAGACGACCTGGCTAAATCTCAGCATGATGGCTGATACTAAGACTGCCATAACCATAATTACTGCGTGTGCCAATCCTGAAATGAAGCAAACAGATCCACAAACAAGAGGCTCTTAGGTCTGAGTTAGTACTAGTGAGAAGAGATGAGGAGGCTGAAATGGCAATCAAAGTCTCATAACCAGTTTGTATCTGGAAACACTGGTTCTTTGAACCGAGAAGCTTAGCAAGAATGTGCAGAGACACTATGAATTATAATCCCTAGAAAATAGTGCTGTAATAGGTGGCAATTAAAAACATTAGAATAAACTTGTACATAGTAATTATTCCATACAACTGGCACAGCTCAGTCATGAAAATAAGGTCTGCTTCAAATGTCCAAGTCTTTAAGTAGCAAGGTACAGATTATGACATTGGAACCCCACGTCCCCATTTACAGATAGAAAAGCTAAAGTTCTGGGAAAGAAATCAAATGGCTAGACACACATGCGTGCGAGCATGTGTGTGTGTGCTCACACACACACACACATAGTTCTCCCCCTTTACTGGCACGGACGGGTGACACTTCTCTATGCCTGCATTCAACTTTAACATCAGGGCTACTTAACATGGCCTCAAAACACAGTGTTCTTTGCTCCTGGATTAAGTGAACCATTTGAACTAAAGATTTAGCTTGTTCTTAATCTCTTTGAAATGTTAGCTGGAGAGTATTTAAGCATCCTGCCCAACAGGTCATAGGCACAGAAAGAAGCCAAGACCAGAACACACTGCCTCAGCTACAGAAAAGGCCTGGGTCAGAGATCCTGGGACCAGAGCTTCATGGCGCCCATGTTGGAGATAACACAACAAACTCCAGAGATCAAAGCCAGCCAGGCAGGCGTGTAGGCTATCAGGAGGCATCAGAACTGTCAAGGAAGGGTTCAGGGACCCAGGCTGAGACTATATGGGAAGAAGCAGTTCCCTTGGGTGATTGAGAATGGGTGGAGTTCTCTGTGAAAGAGATCTACACCCAAGCACTTTCGACACGCTTGTCATCATAATCTGTCACTGTTAAAGGTTGTGAGAAACCATTCCTACCATAGTAGACTCAAAAGCAGTTGAGCAGAGAGGGGGATGGAGAGATGGCTCAGCAGTTAAAGGGACTTGCTTGCAAAGCCTGATGGCCTAGGTTTGATTCCCAGTCCCCACATAAAGCCAGATACACAAAGGACCGCATGAGTCTAGAATTTGTTTGCAGTGGCAGGAAGCCCTGGAGTGCCCATACTCTCCCCACCTCTCTGCCTCTCTCTGTGTGTCTCTCAAACAAATAAATATGTTAAAAAAAAATCAAAGCCAGGCATGGTAGCGCACGCCTTTAATCTCAGCACTCAGGAGGTAGAGGTAGAATTGTCATGAGTTCAAGGCCACCCTGAGAATACAGAGTGAATTCCAGGTCAGTCTGGGGCTAGAGTGAGACCTTACCTCAAAAAACAACAACAACAATATATATATATATATATATATATATATATATATATATATATATATATCAAAAAAAAGTCAAAAACTGAAATTTGTTTTTTTTAAAGCAGTTAGAGCTCTGAGTGTATGGTGTCACCAGCATAATTCACACCACAGCTCTGGTTATAACATAGCCTTTCTGCTATATGAAGAGAAAGGCAAAATTACTTTCTCAGGTTTTGTACCAAGTTCTTCTTTACCTCTTCTCGGGGTATTTGGAAGCAGGTAATGGTTGTTGTGGTTCATTTACAGACAGTCAATTCCACACTTTTTATCCCTATAAGAGCTTTTCCCTCCCCCTCCCAAACTTCTCACAAATACACACCACCTACTTCACTATCCTTGCCCAGCAAAGTTCTTTCATCACTGATCTTAATGACTACTGAAATCTGATCACAAAATGATCAAAACGCCTCTGATACGGAGGAATAGGACACAGGTGGTTGTTCCTAGGATCAGCCTCAGCTGTGAGCTCTGCAGACAATGACATTTTTCTAGGCTCTTTCAAAGGTGACACAAGGATGACCATGGAGGAAAGTCACAAGTTAAAGACTGTTCAACGAAGCTAGATACAACATGTAGATACTAGAGCCACCTAGCCTGTCCTGGATGTAGATTCTGAGGTCAGCACCTGGTACTCTGTGCCAGCTTGGGGGGAATGTCCCTGGGGAGCCAGGAGAGGATTTATTAACAGTCTCCCTACTGGGCTTCCAGGTAAGAAAGATGCTCCAAACAAACAGAGGAAATGGAAGGGACTCCATTACAAGTCCCGTCTGGAGCCAGAATGTTGGTAATGTGATGATAAACAGGCCACAAACTCATAGGCGAGAATGGCAGGGAGATAAGTGGAGAGACTACAGATCCATACTCATCAGCTCAATTATGCCAGAAGCTAGAATCAGATCAGAAGACACCTTGCTATCTCGGTTTAGTCATTGAGTATGACCCATATTTCCTGATGAATAACAGACAGCATTGTGGGGCATTTATTTCATGTTGTCACAGCAGATGAGCCATTTTCAGATACAGCTTCTTTTTTTTAAATTTTTCTGTTCTGCAGTGGAAAGCAATTTGAATGTGGGAAAAAAAGAAAAAAAAAAGAAAAACAAACTTGGACAAAATGAGCTGGAAACAAAGCCAAAGAAAGATCATTTTCTTCTTGACCAAAACCAGGCTTTGGCTTGGGTTTTCATGTGGAAATTCCCCATGCTTTGAAACAAGGAGCTTCAAAGAGGGTCAGATTCCCAGGAAGGGACACAGGGAAAGTGGTTTTCGCAGAGATTCAGTGGGAAACAGCACATTTTAGTGCCTTCACTGAAGATGGGCTATGTCTCATGGAGGTTATGAAGGTGTGGCCTAGAGCATGCCACTGCTCAGCCCCAGACCAGCCATTTCCATCTGTGTGACCTTAAGCCACTTACTCAGCCTCCCTCCCCTTCAGTAACCCACACAGAGTTGTTGCAAGGGTTAACTAAGTTTATACATAGAGAATGTTAAAATAGTATTTTCTGGGAAGAAAATAATGGAAGTAGACTGTTCTGAGAGCCACCGCATATTTCCAAATGATCATCTGCTAAGAAGAAGTCACAGAGGGAACAAAGTTGTTTTTCAGAGTTCCTGGATCCTTGGAATAACCTGTCTATTACCATGACGTAGACCACCATAACTATGTTGGGGCTATTGTTGGGTTAGTGCCTGAAGCCTGATGTGGCACCTGATCACCCAAGGTCCCTACCTTTAGTGCAAGAACAAGGCAGATTCCTACCTGCACGATGCTTACACTACAGCCGGGGCCACCAACACCACGAGTGACCCTGAAGACAGAGGGATCAAGAGTTTCCAAGCTTATCCAAATCACTGATGAAACCTAATGATCTCTACTCCAATGAGATGTAGCTACCTTTCTTGTTTTAACCCCAGGGTGTGAGAAACTTAGTAAGTTACCTAGTGAATTTATCCTTAAGAAACAGGTCTTTCAGCACCATCATTTATGTGTCATGACCTGAATGTCTTCAGTGTTAGTGTGCTATCCTTTCCCATATCTCTGGACACGGCTCCATATTTTCCCAATCATCTTCCCTCCTCCAGCCACACAACGTGGACTGCCTGCTCAGTTGCAGGACCGGTGGTAGGTAGTCCTCGTCCCATCTGTCTACTACTTTTCCCAACCTGCTCCTCCAGTTGCAGACCTACTCTCTGTCTCCAAGAGAGTTCACGTGACCCAGACCCGGTGGCCTTCTGACACTACACATTAGCCTAAGGAACGGGCCTGTGTACCAAGCAGGGCAACTGGAGTGGTCTGTAGCACTGGTGACTGTCTCCTGCTGGGACAGAGATAAGAGGGATTAGAAGATGAGAGGCTGTTGGTGGCTTCCCAGCCATATCATATGGAGTCTGGTTGAAAGAAATGAGAAAAAAGATGGCATAGCTCCAGAGAGCTTTCCAGAGTCTTGAACCCTCCACTCCCCTTGAAGCCAGGCTGAGTAAGCTCCCATAGCTTGCTATTGGAGTACTCGCACAGCTGACATTTCTTCTGAACACTGTCCACACATTTATGTCTTTGACCAAAGCTCTCAGCAGATGGCTCCCGATTTTTATATCCAGTTTCAATTTTTTACTAAGCTGTGGTTACCCATTTCCAATTTTCTGTGCTGGGAAATTTCCCTTGAGGTGCGAGGTGCCACTCAACGTCACTATGTCTAAGCCCATCGTTCCTGCACTTGTCACCTTCTTGTCTAGGCTCCGTCTTGGCCTGTGGTGGGTGCTACCCTCCTCTGACCTCAGACCTTCACCCTCTCGTTCCTGCACTGTCTATAGTCACTGAATCCCAGCAGTTAGAGCTCTGAGTGTATGGTGTCACCAGCATAATTCACACCACAGCTCTGGTTATAACATAGCCTTTCTGCTATATGAAGAGAAAGGCAAAATTACTTTCTCAGGTTTTGTACCAAGTTCTTCTTTACCTCTTCTCGGGGTATTTGGAAGCAGGTAATGGTTGTTGTGGTTCATTTACAGACAGTCAATTCCACACTTTTTATCCCTATAAGAGCTTTTCCCTCCCCCTCCCAAACTTCTCACAAATACACACCACCTACTTCACTATCCTTGCCCAGCAAAGTTCTTTCATCACTGATCTTAATGACTACTGAAATCTGATCACAAAATGATCAAAACGCCTCTGATACGGAGGAATAGGACACAGGTGGTTGTTCCTAGGATCAGCCTCAGCTGTGAGCTCTGCAGACAATGACATTTTTCTAGGCTCTTTCAAAGGTGACACAAGGATGACCATGGAGGAAAGTCACAAGTTAAAGACTGTTCAACGAAGCTAGATACAACATGTAGATACTAGAGCCACCTAGCCTGTCCTGGATGTAGATTCTGAGGTCAGCACCTGGTACTCTGTGCCAGCTTGGGGGGAATGTCCCTGGGGAGCCAGGAGAGGATTTATTAACAGTCTCCCTACTGGGCTTCCAGGTAAGAAAGATGCTCCAAACAAACAGAGGAAATGGAAGGGACTCCATTACAAGTCCCGTCTGGAGCCAGAATGTTGGTAATGTGATGATAAACAGGCCACAAACTCATAGGCGAGAATGGCAGGGAGATAAGTGGAGGAGACTACAGATCCATACTCATCAGCTCAATTATGCCAGAAGCTAGAATCAGATCAGAAGACACCTTGCTATCTCGGTTTAGTCATTGGAGTATGACCCATATTTCCTGATGAATAACAGACAGCATTGTGGGGCATTTATTTCATGTTGTCACAGCAGATGAGCCATTTTCAGATACAGCTTCTTTTTTTTAAATTTTTCTGTTCTGCAGTGGAAAGCAATTTGAATGTGGGAAAAAAAGAAAAAAAAAAGAAAAACAAACTTGGACAAAATGAGCTGGAAACAAAGCCAAAGAAAGATCATTTTCTTCTTGACCAAAACCAGGCTTTGGCTTGGGTTTTCATGTGGAAATTCCCCATGCTTTGAAACAAGGAGCTTCAAAGAGGGTCAGATTCCCCAGGAAGGGACACAGGGGAAAGTGGTTTTCGCAGAGATTCAGTGGGAAACAGCACATTTTAGTGCCTTCACTGAAGATGGGCTATGTCTCATGGAGGTTATGAAGGTGTGGCCTAGAGCATGCCACTGCTCAGCCCCAGACCAGCCATTTCCATCTGTGTGACCTTAAGCCACTTACTCAGCCTCCCTCCCCTTCAGTAACCCACACAGAGTTGTTGCAAGGGTTAACTAAGTTTATACATAGAGAATGTTAAAATAGTATTTTCTGGGAAGAAAATAATGGAAGTAGACTGTTCTGAGAGCCACCGCATATTTCCAAATGATCATCTGCTAAGAAGAAGTCACAGAGGGAACAAAGTTGTTTTTCAGAGTTCCTGGATCCTTGGAATAACCTGTCTATTACCATGACGTAGACCACCATAACTATGTTGGGGCTATTGTTGGGTTAGTGCCTGAAGCCTGATGTGGCACCTGATCACCCAAGGTCCCTACCTTTAGTGCAAGAACAAGGCAGATTCCTACCTGCACGATGCTTACACTACAGCCGGGCCACCAACACCACGAGTGACCCTGAAGACAGAGGGATCAAGAGTTTCCAAGCTTATCCAAATCACTGATGAAACCTAATGATCTCTACTCCAATGAGATGTAGCTACCTTTCTTGTTTTAACCCCAGGGTGTGAGAAACTTAGTAAGTTACCTAGTGAATTTATCCTTAAGAAACAGGTCTTTCAGCACCATCATTTATGTGTCATGACCTGAATGTCTTCAGTGTTAGTGTGCTATCCTTTCCCATATCTCTGGACACGGCTCCATATTTTCCCAATCATCTTCCCTCCTCCAGCCACACAACGTGGACTGCCTGCTCAGTTGCAGGACCGGTGGTAGGTAGTCCTCGTCCCATCTGTCTACTACTTTTCCCAACCTGCTCCTCCAGTTGCAGACCTACTCTCTGTCTCCAAGAGAGTTCACGTGACCCAGACCCGGTGGCCTTCTGACACTACACATTAGCCTAAGGAACGGGCCTGTGTACCAAGCAGGGCAACTGGAGTGGTCTGTAGCACTGGTGACTGTCTCCTGCTGGGACAGAGATAAGAGGGATTAGAAGATGAGAGGCTGTTGGTGGCTTCCCAGCCATATCATATGGAGTCTGGTTGAAAGAAATGAGAAAAAAGATGGCATAGCTCCAGAGAGCTTTCCAGAGTCTTGAACCCTCCACTCCCCTTGAAGCCAGGCTGAGTAAGCTCCCATAGCTTGCTATTGGAGTACTCGCACAGCTGACATTTCTTCTGAACACTGTCCACACATTTATGTCTTTGACCAAAGCTCTCAGCAGATGGCTCCCGATTTTTATATCCAGTTTCAATTTTTTACTAAGCTGTGGTTACCCATTTCCAATTTTCTGTGCTGGGAAATTTCCCTTGAGGTGCGAGGTGCCACTCAACGTCACTATGTCTAAGCCCATCGTTCCTGCACTTGTCACCTTCTTGTCTAGGCTCCGTCTTGGCCTGTGGTGGGTGCTACCCTCCTCTGACCTCAGACCTTCACCCTCTCGTTCCTGCACTGTCTATAGTCACTGAATCCCCCTGCTGCTTCCTTCATGCTGTTTCCTACCGCGATCCCTTCCTTTCTTCTACTCAGCCACTGGGCAGGTGAGGGGTTCAGCTTTTTGATGTCAACCCAATTCTCCTGACATGCCATGACCGGAAGAGTAAGCTCCCTTTGTGCATCTGGCATATGTGGGTACTGGGGCATCAAACCCAGGCTGTCAGGCTTTGCAAGCAAGTGCCTTTAACCACTGAGCCATCTCTCTAGCCCAAGAGCAAGTTCCCTAAGGTACTGTCTGCTTAATCAAATCTAGACTTTTTTTCTGGAGTCTGCAAAGCCACCAGGAATTACCTTTCTGGTCTTGAGGCAATTAAAAAAATTTTTTTGTTTGTTTTTAAAGTGTATTTCTATTTATTTGAGAGAGAGAAAGAATGGGCACTCCAGGGCCTCTTGCTTCTGCAAATGAACTCTAGATTCATTCACCACTTTGTACATCTGGCTTTATGTGGGTACTGGGGAATCAACCCAGGACCATTAGGCTTTATAAGGAATCATTAAGGTACAGTTTTCACCTGTCAAATCCCTAAGCTCTAAACACCTCCACCTCTGCTCACAGGCTTTAGTGCTGTGTGATTCGGCTTGCCATGATCTGAATGTTGGTGCCTCCTCGTCACCCCAAAACAGTCACATGTTGGAACCTGGTACCCAGCCTGATGGTGTTAAGAGGTAGGAGCCTTTGGGGATGTGATGAGGTCATGAGGCTTCTGCCTTCATGAAGAGGATCAGTGCCCTCATTAAAAGGCTGAAAGGGCCCGGTGTGGTGGCGCAAGCCTTTAATCCCAGCACTCAGGAGGCAGAGGTAGGAGGATCGCTGTGAGTTCGAGACCACCCTGAGACTACAGAGTGAATTCTAGGTCAGCCTGGGCTAGAACAAGACCCTACCTCGAAAAAACACCAAAAAGGAAAATAAGATAAGGCTGAAAGGGAGCGGACTTGCCCTTTTTTGCTATGTGAAAACACAGCAACAAGTGACCATCTATAAAGCAAAGGATGAGCCTTTGAAAGACACTTTAATCTTGAACTTCTCAGCCTCCAGCATTGCCATTTGATATTATAAAATTATCCAGTCTAAGGTCACTGCTTCCTCCTCCTCTTGTATATGTACTGCCGAAGTGCATACTGGGGTACTTTATAATAGCTGCCCAAATGAAATAAGATACCAATTCTGCTTTCCTCTGGGGAACCTTCTCAATAGCCCCAATCAGAAGGGAACTCTCTTAGATGAGAGAGAGAGGGAGAGAGAGAGAGAGGATTGGTATACTAGGGCCTCTTGCTACTGCAACCAAATTCCAGATGCATGCAACACTTTGTACATCTGGCTGTACATGAGTATTAGGGAATCAAACCTGAGCTGTCAGGCTTTGCAAGCAAGCACCTTTAACTGCTATGCCATCTCTCCAACCCTAGAAACATCTTTTTTTTTGGGGGGGGGTTCAAGATAGGGTCTCACTCTAGCCCAGGCTGACCTGGAATTCACTATGTAATTTCAGGGTGGCCTTGAACTCACAGCAGTCCTCCTACCTCTGCCTCCCAAGTGCTGGGATTAAAGGCATGCACCACCTTTTAAAGTCTTAAACAAAGCCTTTGGATATGGGAACCTGCTGTGTGCTTGGAGGTGTGGCTATCACGAATAATAAAGCGATCTCTGCCAGAACCCAGATCCCCATGACCAGAACCTAGCACACACTTCCCCTCCTTTCCTCTGCCCTTGTCTTTCCCTGTGGAGTTTATGCATTTGCCTCCTCTCCCTGATAAGCTTATAATCATTTACAAAAAGGACTCACAAGATAGTTCCTGGTATATTGCCACATACATAGTAACCCATCAACAGCTATTTATTAACTTATATAAGGGACTGGGGAGATGGCTCAGCAGATAAAGGCATTTGCTTTCAAAACTGGCTGGCTTGGGTTCAGTACCCCAGTCACCCATGTAAAGCTGGATGCCAGGTGGGTATTGGTTTGCAACAGCAAGACACCCTTGGCACACCCACACCCCCCACACTTATATAAGGCAGAATATCAATTAATCAATCCATCGTGATAAGATGCAGAATAAATACTATAGTATATGCCCATAGCTTTGTTCTTTCTTGCCCTATAGCAAAAATGCTGTAACTGAGTCACTCAGGGTTTATGTCTGACAGCCCAGAGGTCGGGTAGTCCAAGATTATTATTTTTTTGCAGATTCAGTGGCTGGTGAGGACAAGTTTCTGATTCCGTTTCCTGGTTCGTTCATGGCCACCTTTTCTCTGTATCTTCACATAGCAAAGGAGAGAGGAACTCTCTAGAGTCTTCTAAGAGCACTAATTCCATTCCTGACAACTTCACTCAACTTACTTGCCTACCAACCTCACCTCCTAACCATAGCACTGGAGGTTAGGATTTCCACATAGGAATTTGTAGGAAGAGGGATGCATCCACTCAGTTTCCTGCTATCCCCTTAGAATACAGAAGAGCACCTTGTTTGTAGTTAATTTAGAACTGTCAATTTGCACATGGTGTGTCCATACAAAGTTTCTACTTACTCCAAAAAAAAATCAATAAAAATAAGTGTATGGGGGCTGGAGAGATGGCTTAGCGGTTAAGGCGCCTGCCTCCATAGCCTAAGAACCGGGTTCCAACCTCCAGGTCCCACGTTTAGCAAGATGCAAAGTGACACAAGGGCGCAATGCCACACTTGACCACAAGGGGGCGCATGCATCTGGATTTTGTTCGCAGCAGCTGAGAGGCTGCTGAAGTGCCCATCTCTATCTATCTTCCTCTCCCTCTTTCTCTGTCTCTCTCTGTGTCTCTCTCTCAAAAAAAAAAAAAAAAAGAAAGAAAGAAAAAAAGAAAAAGAAATGTATGGGTCATGGGGCTGTAGAGATGGCTCAGTGGTCAAAGAAAGGCACTTGCTTGCAATGACTGAAAGCCTGTGTTTGATTGTTCAGTACCCATGTAAAGCCAGACACACAAAGTGGCAAATGTGTCTGGAGTTGTTTGCAGTGGCAGGAGGCCCTGGCATGCTCATATTCTCTCTCTCTCACTCGCTCTACTTCTCTCTGCCCATTTCTCTCTGTCTCTCTCACACTCAAAAAGTATAGGTCATAAGTAAGCTATATGAATAAGGCAATACAATGTACAGAAGAGACTTTTCTCATATTTCAAGAACTGTCACAAAGAATTGGTTGATCCAGATATATGCACAGTTGTAGGAACCAGTAAGAAATGATAACATAGGTCACTGTGGAGCATGTCATTCAGATGTACCAACAACAGAGAAAAATAGCCTGTCATTCAGTACTGTGGCTTAACACTACAGTTCTTATTTTGGGTATTGCATTGCTGGTTTTGCTGTAATACTCATAGCTTGTCAAATATTAAAAATGAACCTATTCTTTTTTTTAAAAAAAATAACCGTTAGGCAGGAAAGATGGCTTAGGAGTTAAGGTACTTGCCTGCGAAGCCTAAAGACCCATGTTTGATTCCCCAGTACCCATGTAAGCCAGATGAAGAAGGTGGCGCATGCATCTGGAGTTCGTTTACAGTGGCTACAGGCCCTGGTGCACCCATTCTCTCACTATCTGCCTTCCTCCCCCCTCTCTCAAATAAATAAAAAAAGATATTTAAAAAAAACTGTTAAGAGCTGGAGAGATGGCTTAGTGGTTAAGGCACCTGCCTGCTAATCCTAGAACACTGGTTCCAATCTCCAGCGGTTCCAATCTCCAGGTCCCACATTTAGCCAGATGCAAAGTGAAGCAAGGGTGCAATGCCACACTTGCCCACAAGGGGGCGCATGCATCTGGATTTCTTTCACAGCAGCTGAGAGACTTCTGGTGCGCCCATCTCTATCTGTCTCCCTCTCCCTCTCTGTCTATCTCTCTCTGTGTCTCTCTCCAAAAATAAATAAAATAATTTTTAAAAATTTAAAAAATCTTTTAAAAAAGCACTGTGATTTGCTACAATATACCAACTTAAACAGTATA
This sequence comes from Orientallactaga sibirica, assembly GCA_036365145.1. NCBI lineage: Eukaryota > Metazoa > Chordata > Mammalia > Rodentia > Dipodidae > Orientallactaga > Orientallactaga sibirica. The sequence continues at coordinate 7,886,241 of JAEOAD010000027.1, forward strand.
GTTTAAGATGCTAGAAACAAGTAATCAGACGTGACAAACGTTCCCAGTGAGGGAAGGGTGTCACTTACTAGACTTCGTAACAGGCTTGAGACCCCTGCTTCAGGACGACTCCCTGTCATCAGGTGGAGGAGCATCAGCATCAAAGGCCAGAAAAGGATTGGATGGGGTTCAAGTTCAAAACTTGGCATGTCTACGAACTAAGTTACTTTATAAAATACTGACAAGTAAATACATAAACAAGAATGAAACCACCTGCATGTATGCTCTTGGGTTGGCTGTTTTACTAAAAATTATTTCATTCACCTGAGGAACCCATAGGTATTTTTAAAATATTTTTATTTGTGAGGGGAGAGAGAAAGAGAAAGACTGTGCCAGGACCTCCAAACATGTGTGCCACTTGTGCATCTGGCTTTATGTGGATAGTGGGGAATTGGACCTGGACTGGCAGGCTTTGCAAGCAAGCACCTTTAACCACTGAGCTGTCTTGCCAGCCCGTAGGTAATGTTCTGAGTTAAAGGCACTGGTACAGTGGTGGGGAAGTTGCTCAGTGGGAATAGCATTTGCTGCATAAGCCTAAAGCTCTGAGCTTGGATCCCCAGCACCCACATCAAGGTGGGCGTGACCATGCATGCCTGTAACCCCAATCTGAGGGAGCACAGACTGGAGTATCAGAGGGGTTTGCTGTCCAGTCCATCTAGCTAAAAAATGGTGAACTCCAAGTTTGGTAAGAGAGTCTAAATTAAGTAAGGTAGAAGAGCAATAGAGAAGGATATCTGACATCCATCTCTGGCCTCTGCACATGTGCACCCAGGCATAGACCCCTGGATACACACATGTACGCCTATACTACATGCACACACACACACACACACACTGAACAAGTTAGAAATAAAATGACACCTGACTGGGACATTTTTATTTGGGTGGAGCAGAAGAAAATTTATTAGTAAGCAATACAGTTAAAGTTTTATCCAACCCAAATGCTGACAGAAAAGCATTAAAACCTTGACCTAAATAAGACAGATGAGTTATTTAATAGGAAAGGAACTTTTGATTTTACCCTGGCCTCCAGAGTCTAGCACAGAATCCTGCATGGGTGAGAGATTTCCCCCATTTGCTGAATTAATGGATTTCTGTTCATCAATCCCAGTGTGCTCAGGATGCTTGCAGAAAGTGTTATCGTGACAAAATTTAAAGTCCCATGCTGAATTCAGGGCCGGGGAGATGGCCTTAGTCAGGAACGTGCTTTCTTTTCAAGCATGAGGACCTGAGTTCAGGCCCTCAGAACCCACACACATGCTGGGCGTGGTGACATGTGCCTGTAATTCCAGCTCCAGGAGGTTCCTGAGGTCAGCTGGCCAGCAAGTCTAGCTAGATCAGTGAGGTCCAGGGTCAGAAAGACAGCCTGTCCCAAAAAAAAGCGGAGAGCAACTGCAGAAAACATCCAGTGTCAACTTCTGGCCTCCAGATGCCCACACACTCACACACACGCACATACACGCTCATACACACTCACACGCACACACACGCTCATACACACGCACATACATGCTCATACACACGCACATACATGCTCATACACACACGCGCACACACACGCACGTACATGCTCAAACACACTCACAAATACACACTCATACATGCACACACATGCGCACATACACTCTCATACACGCTCACACACACATGCACACGCACATACACGTTCATACACGCTCTCACACACACGCTTATACACGCTCATACACACACATGCACATACACACTCATACACACTCTCACACACACACACACATGCACGCACCTCACATACAGACCCCAAATTCATTTCATTTTAAGTGATTTTTGTTACTAAAATAACATCCACAGTTTACTTGTGATTTACCTATTTTGTTACCATTGTATGCATAAAACAAAATGCTAACTGTATCAAAGGGAAAATTAACTGGTAATTAGTTCAATAAGCCTTAAGTTTATAAAGAGAGTTATGTGCTGAAAATACCAATCCTGTCTAAGGCTTGGACTCAAAAGTTTTTCTCTAAAATCATAGTCTTTCAAAATCCTAGTGCTGTATGATAACATTGTGTGAAATGTCCTGTAAGCTGCTCTAGATGGTGCACAGAAGTTTTTTTTTTTTTTTTGGTTTTTTGAGGTAGGGTCTCACTCTGGCCCAGGCTGACCTGGAATTCACTATGTAGTCTCAGAGTGGCCTTGAACTCAGGGGGATCCTCCTACCTCTGCTTCCCAAGTGCTAGGATTAAAGGCGTGCGCCACCACGCCCGGCACAGAAGTATTTTAAGTGGCTAGAATGATACAGTTTACTTTACAGGCATTCAACTATTTAATTTTTGGTCTAAATGTAAACTGTTGGATAGAACACACTTCTCTTCACAAAATGCATAATCATGACTACCAGTTTTTCCATGACTAACTAGACTCTGCCAGATGTTTCTTTGGCTTTGCTGAGTCACTCATTTTTTTGTCCTCAGGACTCCGTGTTCCCAGTAACTCCTTATTCCCTCTGGCCTTTGCCTTTTACCTGCATTTTGAGAAAAGTACTTTTATTGCTCCTTTGACCATTTTACATGCACAGAATAGTTTGTTTTAAAATGACTCTCAACTCGACCTGCTGTCATAATCTGAGTCTATCCCTTTCCTGGAAAGATAGACATTTTGAGGTTTTTTTTTTTTTTTTTTGGTTTTGCGAGGTAGGGTCTCACTCTGGTCCAGGCTGGCCTGGAATTAACTATGTAGTCTCAGGGTGGCCTCGAACTCTCAGCGATCCTCCTACCTCTGCCTCCCGAGTGCTGGGATTAAAGGCGTGCACCACCACGCCCGGCATTTTGAGGAATTTATGCGGAATGGTGGCGCTGTCAACAGCCTCATCACACCTCATGACCAATCATACACTGAGTCACACTAGAATGCAGGCTGGTAGAAAAGTAAAGTCAGTTTCCAAACTTCTGCATTTGTTCTCAGCACCGATGTTACTTCTGGTTGGAACTCCTGGCTGCAAGAAGGCTCTTTAATTACTGCTAGACAGCTGGGGAGCATGTGGCGTGATGTCTTATGGTTTCTGACAGTTTTGCATTTTCTTGCACTGGCAGTCTAACCCTAGACACAGAAATCTCACGACTGATTTCATCTCTTGAATGTCAGTGGAGGTGCTTGGCTGTATGCAGGACTCCACCAAATTTTCATTGAGTCAAAATGTATTAAGCATCTACTAGGTGCTGGTAATTGTGCTAAGGGTACAATAAAGGGGAAAAAATAACCAGTCCACCAGACAGCCTTGGGAGATGGCTCAACAGGTGAAAGTGCTTGCAGTAAAAACATGAGGACCCAAGTTCAATCCCTAATACCCACATAAAAGGCTGGGTCCACACAAGCCTTTAACTCCAGTGCTAAGAGGGGTGGAGACAGGCGGATTGCCTGTGTGAACAACAGGGAGCTCAAGGATCAGTGAGAGACTGACTGGGGAAATAAGACAAGAGTCCTAAAGAGGACACCTGACATCTTCTTCTGGCCTGTGCACATGTGTGCACAGGGCATGAACATCTGCACACACATGTGCATACATGGGCGCATGCACGCACGCGCGCACACACACACACACACACACACACTAACCCTTATTCTAAGGACATTGATAGGAAGAATGACAAAGATGTGCAAGATTGAAATGAAATAAAGTCCTTGGGTTAAACCACCAGCATGTGTTATTTGCATGCACAGGAAGGACAGAAAGGATGTCCCAGTCATTTGAAGACTCCCCCTCATCAGCACATTGCACCACTGGTTGTGCAAAGGGAACTTGACCTTCCTACGTGCCTCCATGCATGCAAGGAATAACCACCAGGATATTTCTGCCTAAGAATAATGAGTTCCCCAAACTGCAGGTGTTTTCCACGCCCACTGCAGAAAACTATGGAGTGCCTATGGATGGATAAATTAATCATCCTGTTAGAGGCTTTATGGTGCAATCTTGCAGAATGCTCTGGAAATAGAAAAGGCGAGATCAAAGGGAGGCAAGCCCCTGCAGTCAGAACACCAGGTTGCATTGCGCACTTAGGTAAGTGAGATCACCAGGCCCGCAGGATCGGCTTGTGAAAAATGACATCTGGGCTGGAGAGATGGCTTAGCGGTTAAAGCATTTGCCTGAGAAGCCAAAAGGACCAGGTTCAATTCCCCAGCACCCACATAAGCAAGATGCACAAGGGGCATATGCATCTCTACTTGCAAATAAATAAATAAAATTTAAAAAAAAAAAAAAAGAAAAATGACATCTGTGAGGTGCTCTCTGACCGTGTCCATTCTAAGACCTAGTCATGAAGCCTCATCAAGCCAGTGTGGCTGTCATGCGAGCTCAGCAATGTTTTACCGTCTTTCAGAGCCTAAAGGTATAATTAAGCTTGACTTTACTGAGGGCAATGAAAATCGTGTAGGGTTAGGAATCAGTTGAACAATTTGTTCCTGTGCACTAAACATCAAAAGCAAAACTTCAGGAATGTAATTTTAATGGTGTCAAATACTCATTGCCTAGAAATGCTCTGGCCACAGTCAGATCAGGTGGAGACAAGCTCTGCTACGTAATGTTATTTACCAGCGTCAGTTCTCTTCCTGAAATTGTAATGATTTTCGCATCTTTCAGTTTTGAAGTCTGTCATCCCATGTTGCCTCAAAAACTGATGCAAACATCCTGGACACTTCTCTTTTCCTTTCCTGACAATCTTAGTAGATATTCAAAATAAATATTTACCTAATCTATCAAATGTTTAACATACATTTTGTGTTACGTATTTTTTTTTTCTTACCAAACTGCTGGTCTGACACTGCTTGGAGCCCATCCCCCTGTGATTTCCAGACAGTGACTTCAAAGGAATGACTTGGTAGAGGCAGCAAGGATTCCTGGGGTCTTGGAACACTTTGAATGAAGTGCACTAATGCCCTTTAGCTCCTTTCTACTCCAGAGACCAAAGAATTGCCTCGCAGGTAGAGCTGAAGAGCTGTTAAACGAAATGAGTCAGGCTGGAGACTGGGAAAGGGAGAATTGCAGGCTTAGCGTTATAAATATGAATTGTGGGTTTCCAAGTTGGAACAGAGCGCAAGAGGAAACCAGTGGGCCAGGGCTGCAAGGGTTAAACTCTAACTGCTGTTTCAGCTCAGGCAAAGGAAGGAAACACAATTTTGCATTTTATTTCGTTGAAAGTGAATGGTATGTTGCTAGGGTAGCTGAACAGGTCTAACAGGCCAGGAAGTAATGTGTGTGTGCGGGCGTATTTTAGCGCCAGGTGGGATCCACAGACCACCCTAAGGGCTCTGTAGGGCTGTCTTATACATAGGCAACCACAGAGGGAAACATAGATAAATAATGATGGGACATGCCATTTCACAGCAAACCGAAAGGGAAGTCAGAGTTTTGTCAGGCAAACCAAAGCTTAAAGTGAATGGCGCCAGGTCTAGGTTAGCTTGATGACAGAGGCGTGCTTAGCATGCGTGGGGCCCTGGGTTCAAGTCCCAGCACCTAGAGAAGCAAGCAAGCAAGCCAACAAGCCAACGGAGATGGGAAGTCCAAATGGATCTTTTCGATTTCAGTTTTGGTTTCTGTGCACTGCGGAGAGGAACTCTCCCGGAGCCACAGCTGCCTTCCTGAACGTGAGAACCATCCTTTCATGAACCCCAAGGCTGACCACACACGTTACGCTAAGAATCTCCCAGAGGCAAGCAGCCAGACTGCAGACTGTTTGAGGTTCATCAATGTCCGGAGTTGGAGAGGGTGGGAGTGCCAAGTGGCCTTTAGACCTGTCTTGTCCACCACAGCGGACACTGGCGCTCGCATCTCCCTGTACAAGGACCCGTGGGATTGACAGAGCGCCCTTGCTCACCACTGGGTGCTCAGGCAGCGCCCCGGGACTGTTCAAGGCTGCAGGAACCCCTTGTTTCTTTTTCTTTTTCTTTCTTTTCTTTGACTTTCTCTCTCCTTCTTTCCTTTTTCACTCTTTTCTTTTCTTTTCTTTTCTCTCTTTCTTTCCCTTCCCTTCCTTCCTTCCTTCCTTCCTTCCTTCCTTCCTTCCTTCCTTCCTTCCTTCCTTTCTTTCTTTCTTTCTTTCTTTCTTTCTTTCTTTCTTTCTTTCTTTCTTTCTTTCTTTCTTTCTTTCTTTCTTTCTTTTCCTAGCCCAGACTGATCTGAAACTCACTCTGTAGTCTCAGGCTGGCCTCAAACTCATGGCATCCTCCTTCCTCGGTCACCTGAGCGCTGGGATCCAAGGGGTGCGCCACCACGCCTGGCTCACACCCCAGCTTTCTATTAACCCGAACACTTCTGTCTCTACCCGCGATCCACTGCACAGCGACAGCAAGAGGAAGGGACCGATCCCCGTCTTCCACCTCAACGACCTCGTTCCATCGCGTCCCCTCCTCCACGGCCCTGGATTTGCGGCCACCCGTGCCCACCGCGAGGGACTCTGGCGGAGCCGGAGCCCGGGTCCCCGCACCACCTGGACCCGCCTGAGCCGAAGGGCAGCCCGGCTTTGGCGGTGCGCTTGAGTCACTGAGTGAGTCACCCCTTGCGGGGTGCTGGACTTTCCTACGGGGAGGAGGCGGGGCCGGGGTGTGAACCGGCCGGGGGTCCGCCCACCGCTCCTGCCGAGTGACCGGGTCGGGGAGGCGGCGCGGCGCGGCGCGGGGCGGAGAGGCGCGGGCGTGCGCGCCGCCCTTTATAGCGCTCCCCGCGCGGCCTCGGGCACCTCGCTGCGCCCCGCGCCCCGCCGCACAGTCAACGACCCGCCGCCAGCGCAGCCCCGCCGTCCCATCTCCAGTCCCGACACATGGAGACCCCGGCCCCGCACCGGCTCCCGCGCCATCACTCCACCCTCCTGTTCGGCTGGCTCTTGGCCCAGGTGGCCTGTGCTGCAGGTAAGTTGACATTTGTCCTGGGAAGCCTGGAGCTGAAGAGAGGGGACCGTCCTGGCTGGCCAGGGAGGGACTGCCTTGGTCTGGCGGGGCGGGGGAAGGGGCGGAGAGGGCGGTTGGAACCCCATGCTCTCCTTGCGCCTGGGCCCTGTACGGTGCCAGGGACCCCCTCTGGCATTGATGTGGGAAATATCTGTTCACTGGGTCCACTCTTGGTGCCTAAGATGGGCTGAGGCTCCCGATTTGACTTTAAGAAAAGAAATGTCCCAATATGTTGTGACCTTGAAGGTGCTGGGCCCTGTGGTCCCTTGAGTGTCATAGTATTTTTCACTTCAGGAGCATCTTCCCTTAGTAAAGAGCCTTCTTGAGCTTTTCCTGTGGCCTTTGGTTTAGATGTGGATAGAAGGAATCGTGTTGTTAAATGTAGCTTGGATTTGATCAGTCTCAAATGGGTGCCCAAATGGCACACTTTTTGAGTGTTTGGAGCTAGACAAGCTGAGACCTGAGTACTAGCAAAAGAAGACCTTAGGGCTGGAGGGATGGCTTAGAGGTTAAGGCGTTTGCCTGCAAAGCCAAAGGACCTAGGTTCGATTCCCCAGGACCCACATTAGCCAGATGCACAAGGGGGCGCACGCCTCTGGAGTTCGTTTGCAGTGGCTGGAGACACTGGTGCGCCCATTCTCTCTGTCTGTCTCTCTGTCTCTCTCCCTCTTTCTCTGTCAAATAAATGAATAAATATAAAATATTTAAAAGAAGACCTTACTGACAAAGCATCTTAAAGAAATGACGTTCGACCTTGTGACAGGTGGCACAGGGCTCTCAGTGGAAGCTTCTGCATAAAGACATTTTAGATGAAAATTGAAATGATCAGGTTTGGCTTTTTTAAATCTTTTTTTCATTTGTGTGCCTTCCTAACTGTTCTCACACATGTGGGATTTGCCCTGTCCTAATATATTTAAAACCCTGCCTAGCTGTTAGTGAATTGAGCCAAAAGTGATTGCTCTTGTTCTCTGGTCTGGGACACCCTGCAATGCCAATGGCTGTTGGACTGTATTTCCAGGTCAAGTTATAACACTGCTTTCCCCGTGAATAGTTTCAAATATTTCAAGATCTTGCCTGTTGTATGGATTATAGGGGAGACCTTGCCAGCAACAAAAACTGGGCCTAGGAAAAAAAAAAAAGCAACTGAAGATTTCTGTCCTCCGTCAGATAATTGAGTAGCAAAAGTTTTGTGATTGAAGACAAAAATGTGAAGTTTGTGGTGGTGAAGGCCGGGAAGGTGTCATATATTGCCACACAAGGTCATAGGCTGAGAAGTGCCTGCAGTGATAGCTCTTTCTCTGTTCTTTGTAGGTGCTCCAGAAAGAGCTTATAATATAACTTGGAAATCAACTAATTTCAAGACAATTTTGGAGTGGAAACCCAAGCCTACCAATTATGTCTACACAGTTCAGATAAGGTAAGCTACATCCAGAAAAAGAAATGATGTTCCTGTTCTTCCATGTCGAACACAGGTGTCTTCAAGCTGTGCAGAGCGGTGACTGGAGGAGACTATTTAGCAGGGCTAAGGAGGGTTTTTGTAGAAAACTTAGCTGCAGTGCAGTGTTCTATCAAGGCCGAAGCATTCCTGGATTTTAAAATGATAAGACATTTTAGTTGTCTTTCGAAGTGATGGAAAAAATCCCTAAGTGGCATGAAAACTGTAGAGGCATGAACCTAGAAGGTGCTAAGGGTGCGCTTTGGCATCAGTGGCAGCTAATCTCATCTAAACTCATGCAGCCTTTTCCCGTCACTAGATGTCTAGACTATAAACTGCTCCTATCATGGTAGGGAGAGGTAGGCGGAATTGCAGCCTAGCCACTGGCCCTGGGGCAGTGTTTGATTCATTAATCTACCGACTCTGTGAATCAAAAGTTGGTTTGCGTACATGACCTCGGAGGATGCCAAGTTCCTGACTCCCTGAGGCAAGCAGAAGACGCTGATGACTTGTGTACATCCTCAGCTGTCTGGGGCTGTTGGGTTCAATTCCAGCCTCATGCTGGGTTGACAGTCCTCCGCAGGAGCAGGTAGTTCGGCCAGGGTGTGCTGCATGCCTCCTCCCTTCATGGCTTCCACCATATTCTTGGCGAGCTTTTGGTTTCTGACATGTTCTAGAAGATGTGTCAAGGTCTTGAGAAACAGAAGACTCCTGCTGTGGAGACTGGTTCATTTCTCACAGTGGAAAGATGCGAGAATATTATTACTGGCAAAAATTAAAGGTGTTCTGTCTTTTTGTTTTCTTGTGTCAGCTGTGCAAAGCCTTTTATAGCAGTAGGAATGCAAATCGTTGATATGGGATGGGTCTTTTAGGTGGACATTCTTGTTTTTCCAAATGAATTCCATGACAGCTATTTCTAAACCAACAGGGAAGAGAATTTGTGTGTGTGTGTGTGTGTGTGTGTGTGAGAGAGAGAGAGAGAGAGAGAGAGAGAGAGAGAGAGAAAACGAGCATGTATACATATGCATAAATACATAAAGATAACCCAGCATAATGATAATGCTCAGACTTGTCAATGGGAAGGCACTCGCTTCACACACACACCCTTCCATCCCCAGCATCACAGAGGAAAAAAAAATTAATTGAGCTAGTAGGCATGGTGGCACACAACAGTAATCCCAGGACTCCTTCAGAGGCTGCAGAAGGAGGATTATGAGTTCAAGGTCATTGAGGCTTCACAGGGAATTCAAAGCTAGCTGGGTCTACATCAGAAGACTCTACTTCAAAAAAAAAAAAAAAATGCCGACTCAGATTCCACTAGTTAACTAAATTTCTTTGATTCAAATGTGACATTTACTTCAGAAAACCCTTCCTTCTAGGAAGTGAAAATTAGAGTGGGCAAGGAATGTTTGCCTTCTAAATGTATTTCACTCAATGTTAACATGACATGTGGAAATACATTCTTGATTGACCTGTTTTTGCAGCATAAGCCATTATTAGTCGTAATCTCTTGGATTTTTTAAGTCGCTGTTACTCAGATGAGCAAGTGAATCACCTGCAAATATCAGATCAGAAGCACAGTTGAAGGGTGCATGCAAACTGAGGTGCCTTGCCAGCTAGGACACCCTCCGCGTGCTCTTGTGACTGAGTGGAGGGGCTAGGAGGGTTTCCATGGACCCCTGCCTGAGACTTGCGTTGGTCTCCGACCCTCTCCGGTGGGTAATAGGATGCAAGGCTAAGAGGAGCAGGGTAGCAGTTGTTTGTCTAGCTGAGTAAACCTCCCGGAAGTGACTGATTTCGGGGAGCAGCCAAGCAGCCTGAAACTGAAGTCTCTCGTGTACCCCACGCTTTTACTTCCTTGGGTAATTCTGCCTGTCTGATGCCAGGCCCTGGGAGGGGGGGAAGGACAACAGCCTTGCCCAATGGGTCTCCTCGGTGTGTCTCCTTAAAGAGAAAACATCGTGACCTGGGGACCCCCTCCCCTATCTGTGCCCTCACGACTGAAGCCTGGCTCTGTGGCACTGAGCTCTCTAAGCCAAACCGCAGCCACATTTTCCCTGATAGAAGCCATGTTCATGACTCTAGTGCCTCAAGTCCTCTCTCAGTTCAGTTCCATAAGACAGTCTAAATGTTTTAAATAAATGCTTTTAAAAATATTTTTTCTTATTTATTTGAGAGATAGAGAGAAAGAATAGGTATACCAGGGCCTCTAACGACTGCAAACAAACTCCAGAGGCATGCACCACCACGTGCATCTGGCTTACTTGGGTACTGGGGAATTGAACCTGGGTTCTTAGGTTTCACAGGCAAGTGCCTTAACTGCTAAGCCATCTCTCCAGCTTGACATTCTGACTTTTAAAGCTGTAGAATGCTTCCAGAAAATAGCCTGCAACTAAATTAGTAAGTGTGTTTTCTGTTGGAATTCTTCAGTGAGTCAATAGGGACTTTTATTATTTCCAAATTTTGGGGTTTGTACTGATCTAGAACCTCAAAGACTTTTAAGTGTCAACGTTCTTAATGACATTCAGAGGACTTCAGGGAAAATCACCCTCATTACCTGTTGACAATGGGCGATATAGTCCTTAATTCCTGTTTGTGAACAGGGCGGAGCCCAACTCCACATCTCTAGAGATATGTCCTGGCCGCAGAGCGCAGTCACTGGATGTCTCGTTGATTTAGGGATGGAGAGGAACTGTCATGTTTCTATTTGCTTTTGACATGGAAATGATATAATAAAACTGTATTTTAGTCATTCTCAATTCCAATTGCCTCTCCATGCTTATCACAAAACAATTAAAAATATTAGAAACCAAATTATTCTCATTTCAATATTTGAGAATTTTAGACAAACAATATACCTGCCAAAGTTCTTTCAGGCCGGTTAACGCGCTGGTTGCTCTTCTGTGTAGATGTAAATACTTTAATACACATGGCCACTCCCAGGATGTATGAATTCATCCTGAAAGGCCACCACTTCATACACACCTGCTACTTGGCATGGGGACGAGAGCCAGGACCCCAGGTCCAAAGAGAGCCTGCTTTGCTCAGTGCCGCAGTGATGGTGTGGTGCTGCGGACCAGTGAGGGAGAAATCAGTGCTCAGCCAACAGCCAGCTGCAGGATTGATGGATGGTGCGGGATGGAGCTTAGCCTTGAGGGATGGGTCCCACTCTGGCAGGGTGATATCAAAGGTAGAGAAGTGACTTCTGTCACGTTGGTGGGATGGCCTAGTGCTGACAACGAGGTGCAGTGGCGCTTGGCTGAAGGCTGGCGTGGTTCTTTGGAAGGATTTCACTTCAGCAGATGTTCTTCAGGTCACCTCATCAGTGATGTCGTACAAGAGAAAAAAGACCCGTCTCCTAGCCGGGCAGCCTCAGACTTTGTAAGGGACGTCTGCCTGGGCTGTCATCACCCTCTGAGAGACGTGTTCTCATCTGATCATGACAGCTACTATGTCGTAGAATGAAGCAAACAGACCGAGTTCTGCCACTGTTTAATGATGGGACTTTGGAGAAGTACAGTGTCTCTGAGCTCCCAGGTTCATCTTCTTGGAAGGATTATATCAAATACAGTAATATGTGCAAAGGGTCCAGTATAATACCTGGCATATATGAGACCCAATAATTGACTAATAGCCACATGAGTGACAATCATGACGATATAATATGTAGAGCGTATCTCATTTGATAGACTTTATTACTGTGTGTTCACATAGAATGTGATATAAAAATGTGATCTATAGTAGGTGGACTGCAATAAGCAGTTGGATCTCAATGGAAAACTCCCTTTCTCTCCGAGTCCCTGCATTTTGAGTGCTGCTTAACAGTACAGCTCAGAGCCCAGCTGCAGGGCTCAAATGACCTGTTCCAAGTCCAGCTGTTTGGGTTTGTGAGAAAATAACTCAGTCTTGCAGACTGTACTGCCTCATCTGTCCACCCAGGGTTAATGGCAGAGCCAGCCTGGTTGCTGGGTGGACTCGCAGGAGCGTCTCAAGCTCTCACTGTGGGAAATGGTGTCTCAAGACCACTGTGGATGCTGGTCAGTCAGTAACACAAAATAGTGCAGCCATCGGCCCTACTGGGCACAGATCCTAACGGCCACTCTCTTTCTTTATGATTCCTCCCTTTAGCTCTGAGTCAGGAGACTGGAGAAGCAAATGCTTCTCCATCAGCGACACGGAGTGCGACCTCACAGACGAGATCGTGCGGGATGTACACCAGACCTACGAAGCCAGGGTCCTGTCCCTCCCTCCAAGGAGCCTCAATCACACCGATTTCGTCGTGGAACCTCTCTTCATGAACTCCCCCAAGTTTATACCTTACCTGGAGAGTAAGTGGCTCAGTTTGCAATACCTTCATTCTCGCTCTGCCCTTCTGAATATTGTGCTTTGTGACCTGTCTGCCAAGGTGGCAGGAGGTTCAGAGAATGTGACCTTGGGAGTTGGTAACAAGGTCATCTAGTAACTTCCTCCTTCATTCACCCTCAGTCCTGACCAGTCACCAGCTGGAGGGATTGTGTGGAATCCACCGAGGGTGAGCTTGTAACTTTTCCCAGGATACTCTGTCAGGATATGCATCACCTCCTGAGCTTTCTGTCTCCTCATCAGACCAGAAACCCCAGCCGAGGGTTGTCCCCAAGTAAGCACGAATCTACATGAAGCCCGTGGTTTGCCCTGTTCCTGTAGCCATGCTCACTGGCCTTCCTCAGCGAGACGAACCGCACCCGAGTCCCATGGTGCACTGGCACCTGCCAGCTCTCAGCCTTACTCTGTTGGGCGGGCTTTGAAAGTGGAGTGCCTTCCTTCCCACCTTTGCCCCAGTGTGTTAGCCTGGCATCTCAGAGAATCCCTGCCAAGTAGGCCATTTTTCCTCCTTTCTTTTGGTCATAACTGTGGTTCTGAACTAAGTGTTTTATAAACACATGTGACGTATAAATCAGCTTCTCTCACCACGCCTGCTGCTTAGGATGAAAGTGCCATGAGTATTTCCAGCTATCCCTGCGTACCCCCTGACAGGGATGGTGAGGAGAAGGCGAGGCTTGATCAACAAGCCTTGTTCTTTTTGAATATGTACATGCCTTTCCAGGGCCACCACCGGCAAGACCTTCTCTTCAGACGCAAAGCTTCCTTTCACTTTGTCTCTCTACAGACCCCATGAGGATGTCACGCAAGACCCTTGCTAAGCATCGTCCTCTCCCTGATGACATCCTCATTCCTTCCCTTTTATAGATCCTGAGCCTTTTGTAATCCCAGTCTGCTATTGCACACAATAGGAAGTACATTACATGCACATGCACATACTGTGCCACGTGACTTGCGTAGAATGGAGATTTATTTGACCATCATTCAACCAAAACACATGAGGTAATTGAGTCACCTCTGGTGCCAAGAGGTGAAAACTGATTCTCTGATATACCAAGGACATTAATATATGGCTTGTGTTGTCAATGTGAAATACTCACTGCATTTTGAAAAATGTAAGATATCATAGGATACTCTTGTCAGGATGTATCACGATGGATCAGCAGGTAAAGGCACTTCCTTTCAAAGCCTGTTGACCTGGGTTCAATTCCCCAGTACCCACATTAAACTAGATGCCCAAAGAGGCACATGCACTGGAAATTGCTTGCAGAGGCAAGAGGCCCTGGCACACCCATACTCTCTCTCTCTCTGCCTGCACATAAATAAGTAAAAATTTTTTTTAAATTAGTTTTGGGCCGGGCGTGGTGGCGCACGCCTTTGATCCCAGCACTTGGGAGGCAGAGGTAGGAAGATCGCTGTGAGTTCGAGGCCACCCTGAGACTACATAGTGAATTCTCCAGGTCAGCCTGAGCTAGAGTGAGACCCTAACTCAAAAAAAAAATTAGTTTTGGGCTGGAGAGATGGCTTAGCAGTTAAGGCACTTTCCTACAAAGCCAAAGGACTTTGGTTCAATTCCCCAGGACCCACTTAAGCCAGATGCACCAGGTCGCGCATGCATCTGGAGTTATTTGCAGTGGCTGGAAGCCCTGTCACACCTATTCTTTCTCTTGCTAGCTCATTCTGCCTCTTTCCCTCTCTCAAATAAACAAATAAAAATAAAATATTTTTAAAAATTAGTTCCAAACCTGCTCCTTTTAATTTTATTTTTCTAATGTGACTATAAGGTAATTTTACATTCCATCTGCAGTTTCTGTCCTCTTCGCACCTCTGCTGTCTCGGGACTCAGCTCTGAAGCCACCACGACTCCTGCTGCTCAAGAGTGGACTCTGAGCAGGCCTTCTAGATGAGAGATGCAGAAGTTATGAACTGATAATTAAGTGACATTTTCTTTGTATTGATTATTAAGTTCCAACCAAGGTCCTGTCTCTATTTCAGCAAAACTGGGACGGCCAACAATTCAGAGTTTTGAACGAGCTGGGACAAAACTAAATATAACAGTGCAAGACACACGTACACTAGTCAGAAAGAACGGCACGTTTCTAAGCCTGCGGCAGGTTTTTGGCAAGGACTTAAATTACACACTTTATTACTGGAAAGCCTCAAGTACAGGAAAGGTGAGACATTTTTCATTTGCTTTAATGTCTTGTATTTTATTTTATTTTATTTTATTTTATTTTATTTTATTTTATTTTATTTTATTTTATTTTTAAGACCCTTGATTCTTCTTACTGACTTCTTCCCCAATGTCAATATAGCAGACCAGGCATGGCTGAGAGGTTGATGTGGACAACTGGTCCCAGCTCGCCGTGTGACTGAGCTGTCTGGTGACTTTGGGTGGGGTCTCCTCCGAAATCAACTCTAAGAATACTATCTGCTCTTAAAGCATTCATGTTTCTTCTGCTGAGAATTCCAGAGACCAAATTTGCTTTCTTTATTTTATTTCATTACCGTGTGTGTGTGTGATGCTAGGGATTGTTATCCTGGCCCTGCACATATTAGTCAAGTACTCTACCACAGAGCAACATTCGTAGTAAATTCGTAGAATTTACTTTCTATTCGATGAATAAATGTTCTGCATTTTTCTGTAGCTATCCCATACAGGGGTTAACTTGGGTTTGGTGTGCCCAGTCTAGGCAAAAGCATCCTTAGAAGCAGCTATCAGGAGAACCGATTAGCCATTAATCCTGCATACGTCAGCTGTGTCCACACAGGCTTTGCCTAGAGCCCAGGTTTTGACTTCCTCCGTGACTTAATAAGGGGAAAGAATTCAATCTGAGCCTGGATGAAGGAAGAACTCTGTATCTTTTCACAGAAAACAGCCAAGACAAACACGAACGTGTTTTTGATCGATGTGGATAAAATGGAAGACTACTGTTTCAGTGTGCAGGCTCTGATTCCCTCCCGGAAAACCAACAAGAACAGCCCAGAGAGCGCCATTGAGTGCACCAGCCATGGGAAAATTATATTCAGAGGTGAGTGGCTTTGGTGGGCAGTGGCCCAGGAGCCTTGGCCATTCCCACATCACAGCCAGCATGCACCTCTTTGGTTTAAACATTCAGAGAGATGGGCTGGAGACATGACTCAGTGGCCAAGGCACTTGCCTGCAAAGCTTAACGACCTGGGTTCGATTCCCCAGTACCGACATAAAGCTAAGTACACAAAGTGGTGCATGCATCTGGAGTTTGTCTGCAGTGGCAAGAGGCCCTGGCATGCCCATTCTCTCTCTGTCTCTCTCTGCAAATAAATAAAAATATTTTTTAAAGTAATTTAAAAACTCAGAACACTTTGAACTAAAGTATTCTGTCCTTCTTTTGCAATGACAAAAGATTGCTCTCGTTCTTTGGGTCCCACACACCCTTATGGGCTAGCCTACCTACAGCCTTCAGATTCTCTTTCCTAAGCTCCATTTATGCTGTCTCTGCTTGTGCACACAGCACGCTGCTGCTTCCCCTGCTCTTTCTCTGCCTGCCAGAATGCTTGCTGTGAGAAATGTTTTCAAGCGGCCTCTTTACTGCACCAGCCAGTGACTCTCTCATTGCCTGCAAAGCCAGCCTCCCTCGTCTTCTGCTGTGATCACTGCCACCAAACACAGTGTCATTGTCTGTCACATTTCCAACAGCTGTTCTTCCAGCCACAGTGACTTCTCTCGACATTAAGCGGGCCATTTTATACTTGAGTTATGATCAGTTCCTCTGTGACAGCTACTGTTTGACAAATTCTTTCCTAATCTAAGTGCGGTAGAAAGAGTGGAAGAAAAACTTTATGCAGGGCTGGAGAGATGGCTTAGCGGTTAAGGTGCCTGCCTGCCAAGCCTAAGAACTCTGTTGGATTCTCTAGGTCCCACGTTTAGCCAGATGCAAAAAGTGACGCAAGGGTGCAATGCCGCACTTGCCCACAAGGGGGCACATGCATTTGGAGTTCATTCCTGGCGGCTGAGAGGCCCTGGCGCGCCCATTCTCTCTCTCTCTCTCTATGCCTCTTCCTCTCTGTCTCTCTCTCATCTCTCTCAAATAACAAAAACGAAAGAAAGAAAGAAAACACTTTATGCATAGACAGGATGGTACAATTTAGGTTATAGGATTTGAGCCTCCAAGTTGACTTGGTGCCTTTGATTTTTCAGAAAAGTTCTTCATCGTGGGATCGGTGGTGTTCGTGGTCATCATCCTCATCATTGTCCTGTCCGTCTCCATCTACAAGTGCAGGCTGGCCCGAGCCAGGCGGACCGCGAAGGAGAGCTCCTTGCTGAATGTGGCCTAGAGGAGTGGGGTTTTCGCTGCTTGTTAGTAAATATGCCGCACGGCCTGGGGCCAAGGCCTCAGAAGAGAGCTGTGTAGCGAAGCACAGTGAGGGTTTTTTAGCATGAGGACCCCGATTTACAAAGGGTCCTCGCGTGGCTATTTGTTACACAGCGAGCACACTGGTTCTGACACGACATTAGTCACTTTGGAATGGTACGAGTTAGTTACACTACGGCACTTTTTGCACACACCATGCGTTACATTTTAAACCCTATTCTCAAGAACGACACCAGGTCATCCAAGCCAAGCCAATGAACTGATGCCTTCAGATCTCCCGGATGGACATGTGGAGAGCCTTTGAGAGGCTGACTTCAAAGGCTATATGATAATAAAATGGAAATTGGGTGGGCTTTTCTAAGAGACTATCTTTTAGCAACATGGTGTTTAGTTTGGGTTTAGTTTTTTTTTTTTTTTTCTAGAGTACTTTTTTACATTCAGTTGGCAAACTTTTATGTTAATGTGTCAAATGCAGATTTTTGCTTGGAGAACCTTCCTGACATGCATTACACTCTAGCACTTGAACTGACTTACGTGGTGGGGATTAAAAGTTTGACAGCTAACTATATTTTTATAAGACTACAAAGAAACTGCATAGACTTTATAACTGAAGGTACTTAAGAGCTGGTTAATATTGTATATATTTATATAAATTTTAAAGGTTTTGTATATGGGATTTTTTATTTATAGAGGTTCTATTTGTATATATTGAGATAATTTATTTAATATACTTTTATATAAATAAAGGTGAATGGGAATTGTGTGTTTCTGTTGTATTTCTGTCTTCCATGTATTATTAAGGATTTACTTAATACTTGCCTTACTTGCCTTACTCAGCTTTGCTGAAATAACACAGGACCCTAAAAATCTCAGTGGCTTTTAACAACATATCTTATATTTTTCACTTGTACTACATTTTGGTAGCTCCAGGCTGGCTATAGCCCCTTGCAGATCCCAAACCAACCAGAAATCTCTATTTGGATCAATGCAAAGGGGAAAACAAAAAACCTAGGAGAATCAGGCAGTTGAAGCTTCAAGGTCTAAGCTACTTCTTTATTTGCACGTGTGTGTGTATACCTCTTCCGGTGCAAATGAACAGCAGACTTTTTGCGTTCAGCTTATATGGGTGGATTGGGAATTGAACTGGGGCCTCCAGCCTTTGCAAGCAAACCTGTCTTCCCAGGCCCCCTTAAACCACTTCTTAAAAACTTCTGTTCCATTCTGGTCCATGTCACTTTTGTTCACCTGCCCAAGCAAGTCATGTGACCAAGCCTGACAATACTCTTGCTACTGGGAGGTGCCACAGGTTCCATGGCAAAGGGGAGGGACATGGTCGTAGAGAGAACGGAGAAAATGTTGCAATGTAGTACAGACCTGCATCTCTCCTCATAGGTATTAGAGTTGTTGATGAAGGAGAAAATGGAGAAAGAATTCTTTTTGTATTATTATAGAAAAAAGATACAAAGATAAAAAAAATAATGGAGAAGGGACTGGAGAGATGGCTCCTTAGTTAAAGGCACTTGCTTGCCTAGGTTTGATTCTCCAGCACTACATAAAGCCAGATGCACAAAATAGCACATACATCTGGAGTTTGTTTGCAGTGGCATGGGGCCCTGTTATGTCCATTTCCTCCCTCCTATCTCTTTCTCTCTCTGCTTGCAAGTAAATAAATACATTTTTTTAATGGAGTGGTCGGTGGAATGAGGTTTGTTTCTAGACTGAGGCTTGTTGCCGGTGAGGACTGGGTCTAGCCTTTGCGTTCTAGGTCGTGGGGCTCAGTCATAGCCGAGCTGACCTAAGACCTCAGCATTGAGGAACAGCGTAGAGTCCCCCACCTAGAGGCAGCAGCACTGCCTTGCTCCATCTCCCGTATAGAACGAAGATGCTAACCAGATGAAGATGCGCTTTTTGGCACTTAGCTGGACCCTTAAACTGCTTCAGCTTCCCACTGTGGAAGTCTGGGCTGCTGTCATGCAGGAAAACCATCCAGATGGCACATGGACCTGGACATTGTCCTGCAAAGACACCAGACTGGCAGTGAAGCGAGCCAAGACTCCAGCTGTTAACAAATTTTCAGTCCGTTTCCTTCCTTTGCACCAAAGAACGCTAAGCCTTGTCACCGTAACTGCAAACATAAAATGCTTGCTACATCCTCGCATCCTCAGGGAGAACCAGCGAAACAAAACGTTGATGTCCCTAAAAAACTGCAGCCTGAAAGAGGGTGGGGAGAAGGACATTCGTTTGGAAGAAATGGAGGGAAGCAGATCAGTGCCTCAGTTAACTGGTTTTGTTTGTTTTAGGAACAAGCAGAATGTGTGGCTGTGGGAGAGACCTAACCTTCTTGCTCCAGGCAGCCAAGGAGGGGATGCATGTCCTGCAGAGTCCACGACCGTACAGCCAGGCAAGGCTTCGTGCCAGCGGAGAAGGTGCCTTGCCAGCCAGCGTCTTGGGTTCCTGCTCACACGCGGCTGCCTGCCGGGCACCAGCAGCTCCATCAGTGTAGCCGGTGAGCAGCAGAGCAGAGTGCAGCGCTGGCATCAGACCAGGCCTTCCCTCGCCAGGAATAATTGCAGCATGATGTAATTCCTCAGCTTCATAATCTAAGGAATCTGAATTATCCCGCTAAAGAAAATTTGTGCCGACTCAAAGCAGGTCTGGGTACTAAGGAGGTATCTGGCTGGCCACGGGGAGAGAATTCATCACAGGGTGGTCACTGCACTGCTAGCCTGCATGCAGCCTCGAGTCCTTTATCGCTGACCCTAACCAGCTGGGGCCACATCACCAGTGTAATTCATGAGCTCTGGAGCCTGACCCAACTACTGCCCTCTTGTGGGCCACACCAAACTGCACGACAGTCTTCCACATGAAGGGAATGTTAGGAAAAGGAACTTTCATGTTTTCAAGAGATTGTTTTTCCATCTTCAATCACTAAATTTGCTTCACATAAAAGAAACTAAATCATGACATGCACAGACTTTGTAGTTAGAGATGGTGGCCTCTACTGCAGGGACCAGCCTTTTGTTTTTACTCTTTTTGACAATTTTCATTTATGTAATACATTTTGATCATAATCCCCACTCTGTGGCCACCTCTTGTCCTACCTCCCCACCCCTGACCTCTGACCCCTGTTCCCTTTTCCTTCCATCTAGTAGTGCCTCTTGTACTTTTATGCCCTTACTCCACTCCCGTCTTTTTTTCTTTCCACTCTCTGGGATGGAATGTTGATGGGTCCACAGTCGAATAGGTTGACTTCCATGACCACGTCTTGTCCAGACCCCAGCATACCACAGCCCTCCTCCCTATTCCTTAGCTCTCACATTCCCTCCTTCCTCTTCTTTTGAAATGTTCCCCAAGCCTTGGAGGGACGTGGCTGCCTCTTAACTACACAAACACTGACCTCTATCCATCAAGTGGTACAAACTCATTCCCACATGCCTTTCCTACTTGTTCCAGGACATGTGCATTTAATGTATGCTATTTTTCTCCAACTGTTGCCTGGGGTTATAATAATGCAATTTGCATCTATCTGCTGTCACTAAACACGGCCTCCTTTCCCACGGCTCTTGCTTCTGATCTGTGCATCCAGGTGATCCTTGCTTTGCAAACATCACAGTTCTTCCTTGTGGAAGAAGATGGTCTAGAAGTGAGCACATGCCCTGCACAAGTCTAAGGAGAGTGAATTGCAGAGCTTTCCTGGGAATGGTGGGATGCTCTCTTTCTTATTTATTTATTTATTTATTTATTTAAGAGAAAGAAAGAGCAGAGAGAGAGAGAGAGAGAGAGAGGGAGAGAGAGAGAAAGAGAGAATGGGTGCTGTAGGGCCTCCAGCCACTGCAAATGATCTCCAGATGCATGCGCCTCCTTGTGCATCTGGCTTACGTGGGTCCTGGAGAGTCGAACTGGGATCCTTTGGCTTTGCAGGCAAATGCCTTAACTGCTAAGTTATCTCTGCAGCCCATGTTCTCTTTCTTGATGGACATAGTGAAGAAACATATAGCCCCAAGATTTTTGCAGTCGCCATGACACCAATCACAGAGCCAGTGTCCCCCTCATAAAAAATTGTTAACATATCAGTGAGCCACAGTGATGGAAACAAACTAAGTTTTTGCTGACATCACTAAGAACAAGCCTCGCTGGAAGTCCCCACTATAGATTTTTCACTGGACATAATTCAACTAATTATTTTTTTTTTTGTTTATTTGTTTTTGAGGCAGGATCTCATTCTAGCCCAGGCTGACCTGAACTCACTCTAGTTCTAGGCTGGCTGTGAACTCACAGCCGTCCTCCTACGTCTGCCTTCCAAGTGCTGAGGTTAAAGCATGCACCATCACAGCCAACTTCAACTAATTGTTTAAACAAACTTCAGTAAGGTTTTCTGTTACCTGTAGCCAGAAGTCTCCAAACAAATGCTATGCAAACATTGGTCATGGAGGAAAAAGGAAGAAGGTGCTTATACTGAAATCCTGAGATGTAAAATAACTTGTAATGTAAAATATTCATTTAATCTATTTTTATTTCTCAACTATCTACTGACTTTGTCCTGAAAATCTCCCCTTTCTGGCACTCTTTCTCCCTTACTTTAGTATTCCTATCGGAATACAAACAGACTGTACCATTTTTATCTAAAAAAAAAAATCCTTTTGGGGCTGGAGAGTTGGCTTAGTGGTTAAAGGTGTCTTCTTGCAAAGCCTGGCAGCCAGAGTTCAAATCCCCAGTACCTACATAAGCCAGATGCACAAAGTGATGCATCTGGAGTTTGTGTGCAGTGGCAGGAGGCCCTTGAGCACCCAATCACTTCCTCTCTCTGTCTTTCTCTCTCTCCCTCTCTCTGCTTGCAAATAAATAAAAATTACTTTTTTATAAAAACAATCCTTTTGGAGTTGATGAGATGGTCATCAGTAAAGAGTTTGCCACCCATGCATAATCCCCTGTTCAGATCCCTAGCACCCATGTAAAATCATACTTGTAAGCTCCTTGCCGCGGACACACACAGGAGGATCCCTGCGGCTTGCTGGCCAGTTTATCTAACCTAGGAGTTAAGCTGTGGGCTCAGTGAGAGCCACTGTCTCAAAAGTTACGGGGAGAGAGATTGAGGAGCCTCTGGCTTCCATATGCATGCACACATGCGTGCATGTGATCCCACACACATACAATCATACATCTAACACATACACACCATACACATATGCACACACAAATCGAAAAATGTTCCTGGGCTGGAGAGACGGTTCTGTGATTAAGTGTACTTCCTATACAAGCATGAGGGCCTGAGGGGGCCTGAGACCAACTGAGTTTAAATCTCTAGAACTCACATAAACAGCTGAATGTGGTCACGTGCCAGTCCCGCATGGCAGCACAAACCCGGGAATTACAGTTCACTAAGAATGGCAAGCAAGTGATGGAGATGGACACCAGGTGCCTCGTGGGCACTACATGTGCATATACCACCCCCGCACACATGCTGCATGCCCACAGCATCTGTACGCCAATGTATGTATGTATGTATGTATGTATGTATGTATGTATGTATGTACAATATATATTGCATCACTTCTCTGCCAAACTTCAGACATGTAAGTACCGCTCCAACCACGTACACAACATCTCTACTTGATGTGCAACAGAAATGCCATTCTCAATATCTGCCAAGAGAATCTTTCATTCCTCTCCACCCCAAATCTGTTTCTTCCCCAGCCCCTCCCTTCCAGAAGCGACCCCACCACTGCCTCAGGTGCAAGATCTTCTCGTAACTGCTGACGTGGCTTTCCTTCCCCCTACCTCTTTCAACTCCAGTCAAGTGGTGGCCAGCACGATTTTTCAAATATATTCCAGTCGCAACAGTCACCCCTTCCTCTGCTCTCCCTCACCTTCCAGCCACTGGGGTGAGCCTGCCCTGCACTGCAGCCTGCCCAGCCCTCACCATTTCAGCCCTTAGCTCCCCGTCTTAACTCCACCCCCATACACAAAGACACACACACACACAAAGCCCCAAC
The DNA here is from genome assembly GCA_036365145.1 of Orientallactaga sibirica. Taxonomy (NCBI): domain Eukaryota; kingdom Metazoa; phylum Chordata; class Mammalia; order Rodentia; family Dipodidae; genus Orientallactaga; species Orientallactaga sibirica. The sequence continues at coordinate 7,909,337 of JAEOAD010000027.1, forward strand.
AGCAGTACAAATGGGGCCATATGGTGGGTGTCTCGTTCCCTCCCCTTCACTTCTCCCTCCACTTAGGAAACCCTTATCTTGTCTGAGGGTCACTGGCTGGAATGGGGAGGGCATTCAATCTTTTCTAATGCCATATCTTCTTTAAAATTTCTGCTTTTAAAAAATTTTTATTTATTTATTTGAAAGAGAGAGAGGGAGAGAGAAAGAGAGAATGAGAATGGTCACACCAGGGCCTTTAGCCACTGCAAATGAACTCCAGACACATGTATCACCTTGTGCATCTGGCTTACATGGGTACTGGGGAATTGAACCTGGGTCCTTAGGCTTTGCAGGCAAATGTCTTAACTGCTGAGCCATCTCTCCAGCCCTCAATTTCTTGTCAATGTACTAGTCTTGCCTGGCTAGATTGTCCTGAATCTGAGGAAACCCCACTTTCAGCTACCATGTCCTTTTCCAGGACAAAGATCCCAGAACCTCTGAGCTAACAGCAATGAAAAGAGTCAAGCATGAAAAGTCAGTCCAGGGGGAAAAGCAGATTGATATTTCAAAGGACAGCATTCTACCATTTCAGCCAAAAAAAGGGTATAAAGTTCACCCACATCCAAATGCCAGTGACTCACAACACTTACCAAGAGTCGCACTTGTGAACACAGAGACTAGAAGCTGAGAGAGTAACGGAGGCCTTTCACTGCTTTCTCAAGGATTTGGGAAGGTGGAAGAAAACTTCCTTCTTCTGTAACCAATGCCATGCTGAGCGGCCACTCTGTAAGGCAGACTGTGTCTCTCTGACAGTCCCCATTTGTCCCACCACACTTTACTCCCTCTGTGTCCAGGCACCCACTTGCCCACATTTTATATTCTATTTTTCCAGTCAGCTAAGCCATGCTATTTTCTCTTCAATGAAAGTTGTCTGTATGATGGTAAAGATGAAATCTTATATTCGTAACTAATTTCCTGAAGTGTTCCAGATGCTTCCAAACCATCGCTTCATTCCTATTTTGCTCAAATCCAAGGGCTCTAAAAGCATAGCACCTGGCTTGGCTATATCGCCTGAAAATGCAACAGAAGATTCTTAACCTGGGTCTCACATGCACTGAAAGCAATCTGTGTTTTGACATGAAGCTCTTCAAGGGATTATAGTGCCTGCTAAGGTTTGAGAACCATGGGTTTATCATTAATGATTGTGATCAACAAAATGTGTTAAAATAAATGGAGGCTGGGAATGAGTAGCAATTCAACCAGGGCATTCCCTGCCCTTGAGGAAGTCAGAATGCAAAAAGCAGTTCTAAAGTCAGAACCAGTCAGGAGCACAAATAGCATGGACAGTCCTTTGCAGACGGCACACATGCTGTGAAGAGTTGTCACGCATGGACCCATGAGGACCGTCCCTGTGGTAGGGAACAGATACTGCCAAGCAAGTTTAAACAACGCTACAGGTGTGTTTTCTATTGCCAAATAAGCTGATTGCTCTAAAGAGCCTCATCTCCTTTTAGCCGAAATTATGATTATGTCATTAGCGAGTCGAGAGCTGATAAGAAATCACTCTGGTTTTCAGTGATTCCTCTTGAATCATACAACCAGGGAAACAATTGTGTTGTTGTTTTGAGACAGTGTCTTGCATGACGCTGTTCTCAAACTCACCATGTACCGTCGCTACCTCCCAGTGTTCAGATGGCAGGACTGTGTGCCCAGCTTACAAATGTAATAAACTTCTAAAGTGGGCACTTTAAAGAACATTAGGGGAAAGGGTCCTGACACAAGTCTTCAGCACCAAATTCAGCCATATTGCCTGAGAATGTAACAGAAGATTCTAACTGGGTCTCATCCACACTGAAAGCAACAAGAAAACTACACGCCAGCAGTTTCTTATCTTCTCTGAGTGTATTTCAAGTTGGAGAAGAGATTGAAGGGGCTAGACAGGCAGGCAAGGCTTCTCGCTTTCTTAGGTTAACTGCAGTGTCCGTTCTCATAAAGACAGTGATGCCATCCTGTTCCCAAGAAGGGTAGCAACTTGCTCTGTTCACACACTGCTCTATAAATGGTCTAAGAGAATCACAAATAAAAACCCATATGCCACACCTGGAAATTATTCCGAATAAAGAAACATGAGGGAAAGGGTGACTGGAACGACTGAACCAGAGAATCTTCCCCAGGTGTAGTCGTCAGCTTCACATTGCTGGGATGAACTTCCAAACCAGGCACAAGTTATGGGAAGAAGGGACTTACTGAAGCTTACAGATCCAGGCAAAGTTCTAGAACCACTCCTGGTACCACAACCTGTATTAGGCAGGGTTTTCTAGAGGAACAGAACTGACAGAAGGAACTGTATTAAAAGGGAATTTATTGGGATTAGTTTATGACAGTCCAACAATAGCAGGTTGTAGGCCTGAGAGTCACGACTGCATTGCCGACATTACGCTTTTCCCAGAGATAATAATTTGATGACCTCTGTCTTAACCCACCTTTTGCAGACCAAAGGCTTTCCTGTTCCGTCTCCACTGACTCCTGTGTCCTGCTTCTGCCAACCCATGTGTTAGAATCACTCACCAGGTGCTGTCCTCTGCCGTATCCCCACTGTGTCCTTCCTTCTTCCTTACTGCACTTACAACTCCTACAGTCATACAGAGTAGCTGTCAGCTGCTGTAGCCCATTTTCTAGATTGTAATCTCCTTGCCAAAAGACATGCTTCTGTGTTTGAATTCACTCATTTATTCATTATTCTAATACTAACCTCTTATGTGTCAGACATTATGGATTTTATTAAAATATGACAGGTAGAGCTGGAGAAATGGCTTAGCAGTTAAGGTGCTTGCCTGCAAAGCTTAAGAACCTATGTTTGACTCTTCAGATCCCACATAAGCCAGACGCACAAGATGATGCAAGCACACATGGTGGCACATGAGTATGAAGTTTGATTACAGTGGCCTCTCTCTCTCTCTCTCTCTCTCTGTCTGTGTGGGAAGCCATGCTGCTGGCTTTGTCAGGTTTTGCCATGTCAGCTTGTTTGTTGCTTTTGTATCTGCATGAGCTTATGACGTTATCTTAAGATGGCTGCTCGCCAACCCTGATTGGGTGTGTTAGGATCCACTGAAAGGAATTGAGAATTGAGCCAATCGGAGCTGTGGTCTCGCCATCCTGATTGGGTGTTTTGAGCCAATCAGATCGTCTGAAGACTTGAGCCAATCAGACAGCAGCAAACATGAGTCATCACCAGCATATAAGCTTGGTGCTCAGCAGGGTCGGGGTCCTTTCTCTCTCTCAATTTGGAGCTCCCAATAAAGTGTGCTTGAGAAGAATCCTGTTGTTGTCGTTTCTTCCTGCTGGCGGACGGGCGCAACTTGGTGCCGAAAACCCGGAAATTTCAACAAACGCCCATCGAGAGGACCCCCAAGGATAAAGGGAGGATTCAGAACTCAACACACGGAGCGGTACGGTAAGTTTCCCCCTCCATGTGCATGCTAAGTTTTGGCTTGTAATTGATCTGTAAGTCTGATGTAGATAAGTCAGCTGATCACCCCAAACGTTCTTAGAATTACTCCACTGCAGAATTATGTAAACTTAAGATATCAGATAAGACTATTAAAGGGGTTCTTGGAAGAGGTGGATGTGATAGCACCTTGGTTTGAGCCACTGGAGGATTAAATTTGGCCTGTTGGGAAGCTAGGCAGAGACATTGCCCATGAGGCAGGAGGGTAAAGTTACGGGCAGGCACACAGCCCTTGTGGCGGCTGTGCGATCATGTTTGGAGGACAAACGTTGTGAAGAAGTGATCAAGGAAGGCCAGCGCATATTAGCACATTATCAAGATAGTATGTCAGAGTCTGAAGAAAATAATAGGGGAAACAAAAGAAAGTTAAAATTAAAAGAGAACCTAGGTTTCAGACAGAACAGAATAAAAATGAAACAAAGAATAAAAGTGAAACAAAGAAAAGGCCTATTTCAAATATGCTATATCCGGATTTGGCAGAATTTGCAAATTTGTACATAGAGAGTTCTAGTGAATCTGAGGGAGAAGAATTAACTTCAGAGGAAGAACAGGATCTTGAGGAAAGCCGAATATCAGAAACGATTGCTCCCTCCGCCATCTTATGACGAGTAAGCTGTGTAAGCAAAATGGCCCCTTTCTGCCTGGGGCTCATGCCTCTTCTGAGCATAGTTTTTGAAACCTGGCACTTGGAGTAAATTCATGAGCGCCTATCCAGTGTTTCAGGATCCTCAAACACAAGTCAGATCCCATGAACCCATAGATTATAAGCAACTTTAAAGATCTTGCAGAGGCCACTAGAACTTATGGAGTGGACTTTCACTCTGGCGCTGGTGGAACGCTTAACACATTCTGTTATGACACCAGCAGACTGGATGGGAATTGCCAAAGCATGTCCTGGGACAATATTTAGATTGGAAATCTATTTACAATGATGGAGCACAGACTCAAGCTAAGTCAATGTACTAATGGACAGCCTGCTTGGAATGCAGATATGCTTTTAGGACAGGGACAGTGGGCTAATAATCAAATTGTATATCCTCTTGAAGTTTATAGACAGATAAATGACATTGCTTTTAAAGCATGGAGGACACTTCCCAATAAAGGAGAAGTGTCAGGCAATCTGACAAAGATTATTCAAGGAGCCACTGAACCGCTTTTCAGATTTTTGGCCTGGGATGATAGAGGCAGCGAGCAGGATTTTCGGGATCAGCTATGCCATTAATAGAACAGTTGGTTTATGAACAATGTACTAAAGATTGCAGGAGGGCTATCACGCCCTGGAAAGGGAAGGGACTTGAGGCATGGATGAAAGCCTGTAGGAAGTTGGTGGGCCTTTATCAAATACAGGCTTAGCTGCAGCAGTATTAACTGCTGCCAGAGTAAACAGGGGACCTCATCTTGTTTCCGGTGTGGAAAGACAGGCCATTTTAGGAAACAATGCCCTCAAACTGCAAGGTCAGGTGCGTTTACCTGGCATATGTCCTAGGTGTAAAAAGGAAAACATTGGGCAAATGAGTGTCATTCTAAAAAGGATATTAATGGACAACCAATTAATCAGTTTACAGCTAATAGGAAGCCCTCGCTGTGCCTGTGTCACAGCGAGGAGAGCCACCCAGGTTTATGAGGACTGGACATCTGTGCCACCGCCAGACTCATATTAACACCACAAATGGGAGTGCAACCTGTGGAGTCAGATTTTCAAGGCCTTAACCCTAATACTGTAGGTTTACTGCTTGGTAGATCTTCCTCAGCATTAAGAGGATTGACTGTTACTCCAGGAGTCATAGATTCTGATTATCCCTTTGCTCATCCCAGAGGGAATTGTTGCTATTTCACCTGGGGATAGGATAGCCCAGTTACTGATTATTCCTAGCCTTCATGAGCACTTCTTGTAAGAAAATTTGAAGGACTCGGCTCTTCAGGAGTTGATTTGAATCTATGGAACTAGATGAAAGACCAATTCTACAGCTTACTATTGAAGGGAAACATTTTCAAGGATTGTTAGACACAGGAGCTGTATTATTCAGCTAAGTATTGGCCCAAGAGCTGGCCCAAACAATCATCTTGCCAAACCTTACAAGGGTTGGGGTATGCTCAAGCTCTGAACTTGTCTGGTCTAGTGCCGAGGGTCAAAAAGGAAAGGTTATCCTTATATAGTAGATATTCCTATTACATTATGGGGAAGAGATATTTTGGCACAAATGAATTTAAAATTAACCAATGAGTATTCCTCTCAGAGTCAGTCTATTATGAAAATGATGGGTCACCAGGTAGAGGACTAGGTAAAAATTTGCAGGGGCAGGTAGCTCTTGTGGCCTCAGGTAATCCAGGTACACAGGGTTGGGTTTTCTAGGGGCCACTGGGGATGCAATCCCCATTCCTGGAAAACTGCTGTGTGGCCCCTTTCTCTAGAAAAACTCATAGCAGCAAAAGAATTAGTAAAGGAGCAATTGTCATTAGGTCACTTGGAAACGTCTCAATCTCCCTGGAATACTCCCATTTTTGTTATTAAAAAGAAATCAGGAAAATGGCGGCTGCTCATGACCTCAGAGTAAATGCACAGATGCAGGTCATGGGACCTATTCAGAGAGGTCTTCCTTTGTTATCTAGCTTGCCAGATAGCTGGCCTCTTATTATTATTGACATCCAGGATTGTTTCTTTTCCATTCCTCTGGCTTTAGAGGATTGTAAAAGCTTTTACCTTACCAGCTGTCAATCATGAGGAACCTGATCAGAGGTTTTGGAGAGTCCTCCCACAGGGGATGGCCAATAGTCCTACATCTGCCAGCATTTTATTCATTATTTGCCACTATATGGATGATATCCTGTTGGCAGCTCCCATGAAGGATATTTTATCACAAGCAACAAACTCTAGTGAAAAGTGTGTAATTTCAGCAACAATTTATAAACATGCTATTGTGCCTCAAAAATACAAATTTATTAAACATTAAATGATTTTCAGAAATTGTTAGGAGATATAAATTGGATAAGACCATATCTAAAGATTCCTACCCATGAGCTGAGACCTCTATTTCAAATATTGGAAGGCTTACTTCTTTTCCTGTCCTTTGTAAGGCCTTTGCACACCAAGTGGCCTTGTTGCCAGGCTTACTTCTTTTCCTGTCCTTTGTAAGGCCTTTGCACACCAAGTGACCTTGTTGTCATTGCACAAGATGCATAAGCAACGGGTTCTTCCCATTGCATGGAAGGTGCACATGCTCTTGAGTACCCTTGATCGGAGCCATTTGATTAAAACAAAAGGGGAACTGGGAAGCCATGCTGCTGGCTTTGTCAGGTTTTGCCTCAGCTTGTTTGTTCTTTTGTATCTTAATTCTGAGCTCTCTTAAGATGGCTCTCGCCAACCCTGATTGGGTGTGTTAGGATCCACTGAAAGGAATTGAGAATTGAGCCAATCGGAGCTGTGGTCATTCGCCATCCTGATTGGGTGTTTTGAGCCAATCAGATCGTCTGATGCGACTTGAGCCAATCAGACAGCAGCAGACACATGAGTCATCACCAGCATATAAGCTTGGTGCTCCATAGGGTCGGGGTCCTTCTCTCTCTCAATTTGGAGCTCCCAATAAAGTGTGCTTGAGAAGAATCACATCAACGAAAGGCCAGTCTGTTGGGCTTGCCTCAAAAAAAAAAAATGACAGGCAGTTTCAGGTCTTGTAGAAATTACATAATGGTAGGGTGAAATGTCAAACAACTTATTATAATAGCACATATTATGGCAGGGAGAGTAGAGGAGCTTACAAGGAGTTATTAAATGGACTGCTAAGAGTTTTCTAGTATCCCAGCTGGAAGACATAGAGTTCACCAGGCATGGGGAAGAGAGGACAAAGTGTCTTGGGTCGAAAAGGAATGCACAAAGCATGAAGATGGTGCTCTGGGCACAGATAATGCAGATGTAAATGTCTGACAAAACTTACATTTTTGTGTTACCTGAAGCATTCAGAAAATCAGCCACTTGGTAAAATGGTAAAAAAAAAAAAAAAAAAAAAAAAAGTGGGGCCAACATTTATTTCAATTTTAAAAAAGCAAGTAGGGCTAGAGAAATGGTTTAGTGGTTAAGGCACTTGCCTGCAAACCTAAAGGACCTAGGTTTGATTCCCTAGAACCCATGGAAGCCAGATGCACAAGGTGGCGCATGCATCTGGAGTTCATTTGCAGCATCTAGAGGTCCTGGTTCTCCCATTCTCTCGCTCCCTCTCTCTGCCTCTATCTTTCTCAAATAAACAAATAAATATTTTTAAAAAGCAAGTAAACAAGCAAACAAACAATAACAAAAAACCCACAACCCGCTTTGGCTGTTTAGCTATATATTTTAATTTAGGATGCCTTTTAATTAAAGAAAAAAAGATTTTCACATACCTTCAATCCCAGCACTTGGTAGGTAGAGTTCAAGGCCAGCCTGGGACTACATAGTGAATTCCAGATCAGCCTGGGCTAGAGTGAGATCCTAATTCAAAAAAGTTTATTTTTTCAGAGAGTCATCATAACTGGCCCCCAGAGCTTGCTCTTAGGACATTCACCTGCATCAACAGAAATAACTAAAACATTTGGGGCTGGAGATATGGCTGAGTGGTTAGAGAACTTGCTTGCAAGGACTGATGGCCCCGGGTTGGATTCCCCAGTACTTATGTAGGGCCAGATGCACAGAGTAGTGCATGTGTCTGGAGTTCATTTCCAGTGGCAGCAATGGCACGCTCTAAAGCTGGAGTCATGTCACGCCTAGGGTTTTATTAAATATATTAAGCTCCGATGCTAAAATAAACAATAATTTGTGAAAAAAAATGAACATAGGAACTTCAGTCTGTATGCACATCCAGTTCAAATGACACATTTATCCTTTGTTTGCCAAGGTCTAACATTAGATATACTGTGCTGGTTTGAATTAGATGTCCCCCATAAACTCGTGTTTTGAATGTTTGGTCCCCAGCTGGTGACAATTTAGGAGGTAGACCCTTACTGGAGGTGGTGTGTGCCTGAGGGTGCTGCAACCAGCTCCCCATTTCCAGAGCCCAGCTCACTCTCTTGGTGCTATTTTCCACCTGAAACACCAAGACTGTGATGTCCAGCCTCCCCTGCCATTATGACACTTCCCCTCATGACTGTACACCAGAAATAAACCCTTTCCTCCCGTCAGCTACTTTTGGTCATGTGTTTTGTTCCAGCAAAATGTGAAGGTAACTTAATAGGTTTTACAGCAAACTTAAAAGGAATCAAAGTAGCTGGAGGCCCTGACATGGCAATTCTCTCTCCCTCTCTCTCTCATGCACACAGATTAAAAAAAGAGGAGGACTCCAGGTAAGATGGCAGCATAGGAGCCACACCAAGGCAGAGTGTGGGGGAGGAATAAACAGAAAACAGCAAAATACACTCTTCTACCAAAAAGTGAAGGTGTATAAGAAATTATCAACCACAGCTGAGAAGCAGGAGAGAACCGGAGCTTCTAGAGACCACAGAGGCAGGCAGAGGTGGCTCCCGCAATGGCACCAGTCCATGCGGCTACCAGGCTCTGCCTGAGCCACAGGAGAAGCCAGGTGAAGGGGTTGCCCACTCGCTCCAGCCTCCTCACAAAGTCATGAAACTTGAAGAGGAAGACAGCTGGGGCCAGCTGAGCAGCTCGTGAGGAAGAGGATTGTGGGGTCAGCTATGCCGCTCCTATACAACTTCAGGCACCCTCCACACCACCCCCCCAACGGCCAGTGCCAGCAACCACTGGAGACCAGGGTAAGGGAACTCAGCTACACAGAGGATCAGAGCAGCAGATCCACCAACCCAGCACAGTAAAGAGGGACCCTCGTGGACATACAACATAGCTGAGACCAAAGCCATCCCAAAAGGTAACAAGGCCTATTTATACTAGGTCAGTATCTGACAAAAAAAAAAAAAAAAAAAAAGCCTGGTATGTAGATCTGCACTGGAAGTGCGAATCGCACCTTCCATGCCAAGGCAGGTCATGGATGGTTGGATTTGCCATTCTTTTAAAGTTTTTAAATTATTTTTGGAGAGAGACACAGAGAAAGACAGACAGAGAGGGAGAGGAAGACAGATAGAGATGGGCGCATTAGCAGGCTCTCAGCTGCTGTGAACGAAATCCAGATGCATGCACCCCCTTGTGGTCAAGTGCAGCATTGCGCCCTTGTGTCACTTTGCACCTGGCTAAACGTGGGACCTGGAGATTGGAACCGGGTTCTTAGACTTAGCAGGCAGGCACCTTAACCGCCAAGCCATCTCTCCAGCCTGGATTTGCCATTCTTAAATAAGCTATATTTTGGGGGTTGTCAGATGTTGCTTCCTGATTTATAGTGTCTTTGTTTCTTCTACTATCACTTATAGGGCAGGGTCTCACTTGTCCACAAACTGACCTGGAACCCTTTACAGACCAGAAATCTCAGCCTCCCCACTGACAGGATTAAGGATTAAGTCCTTAGGGGCTTTGACTTTGTCAGATGCTCTGTTTGTTTTAATGCCCACTCTTACATAAATACTACATGCTGGTTTTGATTGAATGTGCATAGTGTTCAGTTGAATTTTAGAATTTGCCTGTATTTTGCTTCACCCAGCCTACTAGAGTACTCGCATAGCAGGCAAATCCCACACTTGGGGTCACTTTTGCTGTTACACTGAGTCCTTTAAGAGCCACGTCTGGCACCTTAAACACCTACCAAGAAGATAAATAACATCAAATTTACACATCTAAGAATACTGCAGATAATTAGAAAACACAAGCATCAAATTAACTCAGGATGCAAAAATCTCTATATTATAATACAAGAAACATAAGAAATTAAGACAATGTAATTCCATAAAAATTATACATCCATCTGAAATGACCTCTAGTGAGACTAATTTAGATGAAATGCCTGAGAAAGATTTCAAAAGAATGATTATAACTGTGTTCAAAGATATAAAAGGAATCAAAGAAGACACAACTTAATGAAATAAGGAAAGAAATCGAAGAGGACTTGAGATGGAAAGACCTCCCATGAACCTGGATAGGTAGACTTAATATTGTGAAAATGGCAATTCGACCAAAAGCAATATATAGATTTAATGTAATACCAATAAAAATTCTAGCATCATTCTTCACAGAGAAAGAAAAATGATCTCAAAATTCATATGGAATGGTAGCAGACCTCAGATATCCACACATATCCTCAGCAAAACAAACAAACAAAAATCTCTGGAGGTATCATCATACCTTATCCAAAGCTATATTACAAAGCCATAGTAACAAAACCAGCATGGCACCGGTGTAATAACAGAAACAGACCAATGGAACAGAAATGAAGACCCAGGCCTTAAGTCAAGTAACTACAGCTACATGATCTTTGACAAAGGTGCCAATAATGTACACTGGAGAAAAGACAACATCTTCAACAAGTGCTGTTGGACAAACTGATGACCATGTGTAGAAAAATGAAACTAGACCCACTCATCTCTCCATACACAAAAATCAAGTCCAAATGGATTAAAGACTCAATATAAGACCTGAAACTCTTCCCCTACTGGAAGAAAAAGTAGGAGGCATACTCCACGACATAGGAGTGGGGAGAGACTTCCTGAATAAAACCCCTGTAGCCCAGGAAATTAAATAATCACTCAACCAATGGGATCTCATAAAGCTAAAAAGCTTTTGCATAGACAAACACACCATAAGCAGAACAAATAGATTACCTACTGAATGGGAAAAAATCTTCACCAGCTATACCACTGACAGAAGCCTAATATCTAGAATCTACAAAGAACTCAAAAAACTAAACAATTAAAAAAAAAAAATTAAACAACCCACTTCAAAAATGGGGCAGAGAACTGAACAGGGAGTTCTCAGAGGAAGAATTACAAATGGCTAACACACACTTAAGAAAATGTTCAACATCCCTAACCATTAGGAAAATGCAAATTAAAACAACCTTGAGATTCCACCTTACTCCAGTAGGGATGGCAATCATTAAAAAAAATCCAACAACATGGGCTGGAGAGATGGCTTAGGGGTTAAGGCACCTGCCTCCTAAGCCTAAGTACACTGGTTCCAATCTCCAGTGGTTCCAATCTCCAGGTCCCACATTTAGCCAGATGCAGAGACTCAAGGGCGCAATGCAGCACTTGACCACAAGGGGGAGCACACATCTGGATTTCATTCGCAGCAGCTGAGACACTGCTGGCCCGCCCATCTCTGTCTTCCTCTCCCTCTCTCTCTCTCTCTCTGTGGCTTTCTCCAAAAAAATAATATTTTTTTAAAGTTTATAAAAAAATTCCAACAACAACAAATGTTGGCAAGGATGTGGGGAAAGAGGAACCCGCATCCACTGCTGCTGGGAATGGTAAACTTGAACAACCACTACGGAAATCAATCTGGAGATTCCTGAAAAGGATGAACAGCGAGCAACCAACAGACACAGTCATTCCCTCACTGGGCATTTACCTAAATGCTCCGTGCATCACTACAGAGACATTTTCTCAACCATGCTTATAGCTGCTCAATTCATTATAGCTAAGAACTGGAATCAACCCAGGTGCCCATCATTGGATGAGTGGATAATGAAGTTGTGGTTCATTTATTCAATGGAATTCTACTCAGCAGTAAGAAAAAAGATACAAGGAATTTTTTGAGAAAATGGACAGACTTGGAACAGATCATACTCAGCAAACACACAATCACAGAAAGACAAATGTCACATGGTGTCACTTACCTGTGGTTCCTGACCTGGACCTGCTCGAGTTGCTGACACACCTGATGGGCAACTGAAGGCCCAGACAATAGGGATGGAAGAGTTTGGGGGGGAAGGAGGGGACGGGGAGGAGAGGGAGTGAAAACAAACACTGAACTAAATCCAAAATGAGCAGATACCATAGAAACCTTTATCCTTGGAGATAGCCTAAGAGACAGAACCCTCAACAGGAGTAAGAGGGGAGCACCTGAAATGTAGGACCCTGGAGAGGGTGGGATGAAGCCTAAATGTAAAAGATTTTTTTTCTGTCTCTGACCTGTAACACCCAGTACCAGAAATTGCCTGCTACCCGCATTGAGCTGTTGATCAGAGAGACCTATGAGGTCCCCAAATCAAGACAGCTTTCTGTCAAAGCACTTGATTACCCACCTGAGGCAAAAGCTAAGACCCTATTGCTGAAGACACCATATGCACAGACCATGAAGAGATCTGGCTGGAGTTCAGAAGAAAGCCAGTCCCCAGACACCTCATCTAGTGCTGGAAAGTGCTATATGAACTACTGGGGGAAAATGGCCAACAACGGTCTGAGCAACCAGAGGTCTAAGCTACTCAGAAGCAAACACCCTGACAGGATGTAAATGCCAGTGCAATAGTGACACACAGCCACACATCTGCCCAGTGTAAAGGAACCCATATCTGGAGTTGGGAAACCAGATCAGAATCCTATGGAGACCAAGAGCATGCTCTCCAGTGTCAAGCTCTCACTAGTCTTTGGCTAAAAGAGGGGTTGCATACGTCAAATTCTCCCTAAATTAATAATGCTTATCCCATTTAAACTATGCTGATTTCACTCTCCATTGGAGAACCTGGTTTTCTTTTTCAGAAGGTAGCAAGACCCAAGGAGATAAACTATCCCTCGCACTTCACCCAAGCCACAGCTGAAACCACAGAGGAGCTGGGGAGACAACAAGCATGCTGAAATCACGGAATCACTCCCAGTCACAATGGCCTCAAAACAAACAAACAAACAAACAAATAAATAAATAAAGTACATTTGACTTAACCTAACAAAGGAAGTGAAGGATGTCTACAATGAGAGAAATTGCAGAAGACACTAAGAAATGCAAAGACATCCCATGTTCTTGAATTAGAAGAAGAAATATTGTGAAAATGGCAATCTTTCCAAAAGCAATCTACACATTTAATGCAATTCCCATTAAAATTCCAATGGCATTCTTCACAGAAATAGAAAACAATCCTAAAATTCATTTGGAAACACAAAAAACCTCGAATAGCCAAAACAATTTTGAGCAACAAAACATGGCTCATGGTATCACCATACCTGATTTTAAGCTACATTACAAAGCCATAGTAGGTACAGGCACAAAAACAGACATGTAGATCAATGGAACAGAATAGAGGACCGAGATGTAAATCCAGGCAGCTACAACCACCTAATCTTTGACAAAAATGCCAAAAATATTCATTAGAGAAAAGACAACCTCTTTAACAAATGGTGCTGGGAAAACTGGAAATGTATCTGTAGAAGGATGAAAATAGATCATCTCTCTCCATTCACAAGAACTAAGTCCATATGGAAGCAAGACTTTAAAGTCAGACCTGAAACTCTGAAACTATTAGAGGAAAAAGTAGGGGAAACCCTTCAAGAATATTGGCATAGGCAGTGACTTTCTGAATGTAACCCAGTTTGCTCAGGAAATAAAACCACCAATCAACCCCTGGGACCTCATGAAATTACAAAGCTTTTGTACAGCAAAGGACACTGTGAATAGAGCAGAGACAACCTACTGAATGGGAGAAAAATCTTTGCCAGCTATCCATCTGACAGAGGATTAATATCTAAGACATACAAAGAACTCAGAAAACTAATAAGAAATTAACCAACCCAACTAAAAATGGGCTATAGAACTAAATAGAGAATTCTCAAAAGAAGAAATACAGATGGCATATAAACATCTAAAACAATGCTCTACACATCCATAGCCATCAGGGAAATGCAAATTAAAACTACTTTGAAATCCATCTACCTCCTGTCAGAATGGCTATCATCAAGAAAACAAATGACATTAAATGTTGGCGAGGATGCATAAAAAGAACCCTTCTAGGGCCTGGAGAGATGGATTAGTGGTTTAGTGCTAGCCTGTGAAGCCTAAGGACCCCGGTTCAAGCCTCAATTCCTCAGGACCCACGTAAGCCAGAAGCACAAAGGGACACATGAATCTGGAGTTCGTTTGCAGAGGCTGGAAGCCCTGGTGTGCCCGTTCTCTATCTGCCTCTTTCTGTCTGTCTGTTGCTCTCAAATAAATAAACAAAAAAAAATTTTTTTAAAAGAACCTTCTACACTGTTGGTGGGAATATAATCTGGTACAGCCATTGTGGAAATCAGTGTGGAGTTCTTGAGACAGCTAAACAGAGTTACCATGTGAACCAGCTATAGCACTCCTGTGCATATATCCTAAGGACTTGTCTCACTACCTTAGAGATTCTTGCTCATCCATGTTTATTGCTGCTCTTTTCACATTACCTAGGAAATGGAACCAGCTTAGATGTCCCTCAACTGATGAATGGATTATGAAGATGTGGTACATTTATACAATGGAGTTCTATTCAGCAGTAAGGGAAAATGAAATTATGAAATTTGCAGGGAAATGGATGGATGTGGAACGGATTATACTTAGGTAACCCAGGCCCAGAAAGCCAAACATCGCATGTTCTCTCTTATGTGGATCCTAGCTACAAATATTTGGACTTCTTATGTGAGTTGGGATAAAACTCAGTAGCAGAGGCCAGTAAGGTAGAAAAGGGCTTTAAGGTAGGGAGGAGACGGGAAGACTTAGGGGAATGGTATTGTATATATGTAAGTAGATAAATAGGTGACTGAGGGTGGAATGGCCTAAGAGATTGAGGAAAAGAAGGGTGAAGGTAAACTAATCAAAATTCAAGGTACTGTGTATAAGCCACATGAAAACCTACTTTTTTGAATAATGGCATATTTTTGATAATGGATAGAAGCCATAGACTGCTACTAAAAAAGTTTCAGTGCCAGGGATGGGATACTGTCCAGTGAGTTGCTGGCCAGGGAGGTCCCTGATTCCCTGAAAACATTATAGGCTATTGCCAATGCTCTTGGCTCCCCACCAGAAATAGATGGTAAGACCCTGTTGCTGAAGACTCCACATGCCTGAGCTGCAAGGTCACTGAGAATTTAAGCCGGTGCTGAGCTGAAAACCTCCTCCATGTAGACTAGCAGACAGAAAGCTGGAAAAAGCTATGCTGCATGCAGCCCTATGGGAGACAGAAGCCATCAGTGGTGAAAACAGTGGACACTGTAAGCCTCAAGTTTGGTCAGCCAGGCCAAATGAGCCAGCAGGTGCAATAGTGGCATGTCTGTTATGGGGGAAAGCAACCGCTAATTCCCTCTATGGGAGGGAATGCATGCCTGGTACTGAAAACCTAATCAAAAGTGTATGGTGGGGGCTGGAGAGATGGCTTAGCGGTTAAACGCTTGCTTATGAAGCCTAAGGACCCCGGTTCAAGGCTCGATTCTCCAGGACCCATGTAAGCCAGATACACAAGGGGGTGCATGCATCTGGAGTTCGTTTGCAGTGGCTGGAGGCCCTGGTGCACCCATTCCCTCTCTCTCTATTTCTGTATCTCTCTCTCTCTCAAATAAAAAAAAAAAGTGTATGATGGGGGAGGTCGGGAGCCTTAGGAGTGTAATGCCTGCTCTTGTCTGGCTAAAGGCATATATTAGATTCACTAAACTGTCCTGTAAACATTTTACTTAAAGTTCATACTCATATGTTAATGTTACTTTCATTTTTGCCTAGAGAAGCTTCTTTTCAGATGGTGGTGACCACTGGAATGACCCAAAAGTACTGAGAAGTGAAGGAGGAGTATTCAGTACTGAAATACCTCTATCACGGCCTGCAAGGCTTAGGGTCCATTGCAGAAAATGTGGCAGAAAAGAATGTAAGAGCCAAAGGAAGAAGGACTGCTTACAATGCACTCTTCCAGACAGAAACTTGCCTCAATATCTATGACCTCACAGTGCCTAATACTACCTTCACAAAACCCTCATAATAGGAGGAAAAGATGATGACATCAAAATAAAAACACTAATGGAAAGAGGGAGGGGATATGATGAAGTGTGGGTGTGTGAAGGGGAAAGTGGGAGAGGAGGGAATTATGGTGTGTTGTAGGTATTAAAGTTGTCAATTAAAAAAAAGGTAAGAAAAAAAAAAGAAAGAAACCCACAAGGCAAAAAGAATGGGAGAGGATTCCTTACCTTTCCATGTGCAAAGACAGCAAGGGGAGAGGAACATTCATTTGCCTTTGCAGAGCTGACAAGGAACTCAGACACTGGGACTTGTCAACTAAAGCAGAGGACATTCTTGGAAGGGGGGAGAGGAAGCACAGAGGTAGGGACAAGAGAAAGGATGAGGAAAAAATGGAGTATTTGCCAAAATGCAAAGAAACCAGAATCAAAATACCGTGTCTTCTCAACAGCAAACTATATGAAAATGCCCAAGACTATAAAAATTTAAATGAAATAGACAACGGAGGGCTATCTCTGGCCAGTTCATAACTTCTGCAACTAGCAGACTGCAGCAAAAGTAGGGAATTCAGATTTCATTTATCCCTCAGGTACAAGAAGAGGTGATTATTCAGAAGCACAACGTGGTTCTGTCCTTCCTTACATCCCTTCCGGGAAGTTACTGAAGGACTTATTCTGCTAAAGGAGGAAGTAAAGCAGAGGTGTTGGACCCAGTGAGGTCAGTAAACAGCACCACCGCCCAGAGTGCAGGAGCGTGGCGCCTGGAAGGGCATCTTCAACAGACAACACCTCTCTGACGTGTGAGCATAACTGCAGATAACGAAGGGTTAGCATCTGTTGGGATGATGGCAAACAGGTCAAGGGTAACAAAGGAATCAGACGTCTGGGGAAAGAAGACATTAAGGAGGGACAGTTCCCTACTTGGCTGTACAGAGAACAGTGTGTGTGTCTCAAGAAGTAAGTTGATTATTAAGTAATTTAATTAAAACTGCTGCTGCACTTGACTGGTTGTACATGGGCCAGAGATGGCCCCGTGATGTCTATTTCTTCACATGGTCTAGGGCCATTAGCCCAAAGCTTGTTGGTACCAAATTCAAATACACATCCAGTAGATAGTGCTAATCCCTCTGGAAGAAAATCTCCTTGGGGAGAGTTCGCATCTCGAGAAACTGCCCACACATGTTCCAAATAAAACTTGTGGGGTGAGCCGAAAATCTTGTCTCTCCTTGGATCAAATCCCAAATCCCGAAACTTATCACAAGTTATAAAGGCTTATAAGTTTAAAGACAGCTAACACAGATGTCACCTATGTGTGGGGTTTTTGGCATTGAAGTTTTGTGATATGAAATTCTGTGATATAAAGTTCTGTGATATGCACATGATGTGTTCATTAAAAGGTCAAAATATTTTGATCCTTCACAAAGGAAAAGAGTTCCCAATATAAAGAAAGGTAGACAATTTCTTACGATTAGCAACATTAACATGTATCTGACAGAAAATTTCAGTTTTTAGGCACAAAATAAGGTCTTAAACCCAAGTTTAAAAGTTAAAAATTAAGCTGGGTATTGTGGCATACATCTTTAACCCCAACACTTGGGAGGCAGAGGCAGAAGGATCGCCATAAATTTGAGGCCACCCTGAGAATTCATATAGTGAATTCCAGGTCAGCCCGGGATAGAGCGAGACCCTTCCTCAAAAAGCCACAAAAAGTTAAAAATATATAAAATAAAATGATAGTTGCTCTATCACCCAGCGTTAAGGCAATGTCAATGTCTGAGAGAGAGAGAAAGAGGGAAACCCAGGTACATTTTATGTATGGAACAATGCAGAACAATGCAGGTCAGGCCCTAGCCCGGGTGCCTGCTAGTATGCATGGCACAATGCAGGTCAGGCCCTGAAGAAACCAGGCCACACCCCTCGGGTTTTCTTACCAGGATGGCGTGTAGTCAATGACGGGTAAGACCCCATGAGATGGGGCAACCTAAGACAGGCACCATCGCATGTGATGATCCCTTGGGGCTTGGGATCAACAATGGCTTGGCAAAGAACCATGCCTCCCAGGGTTGCCACTAATAAAAACAAAAAGGAGGATATGTATGGCACAATGCAGGTCAGGCCCTAGCCAGACCGCATGCTAGAAGAAACCAGGAAGTGGCTTCTGTGGACGTGGCATCCTGCACAGGCCTGGCATGACAACAGCTACAGTCCCATGCTCACAAGCAACCTGCTGTGAGATGATCTGCCCGGAGACAGGCTGTCATTGGTCACAAGAGGGGACTGCCCCATACAACAATTGGCCAGCCAAACCCCTTAAAACCCCCTTACACTTCCTTGAATAAACGAGTTTGCAGCAGCTCACCCCCTGCCTGCTTCCACCCAACTCCTAGAGTCTGTGTCGTGACTCCGCGCCTCTCACCCCCTACTCGGCAGAGACCCTGCCGTCCCTCCTGGGCTGGCCCTAGGGGGGACCCCAACACATTTTATTCTAGCAGTGAACAGCAAATCACCATACTTTTCTCACAGTATAAAATGTAAAATACAGAATGCTATTCATAGGTTAATGTTCTTATTCTTTTGATTTATTATTCACATTAAACCACCACCTTCCTCTGCAGTTTGTGGAAAGTGTCTAAAGAAATTATGTAGAGAAAGAGGTACCACAGTCATTCATGTTTTGCAAACACTGGCTTTATTGTCAGTCCTGAGAAACCATTATTATGTTAAAACACACTGATTCTTCTTAAAGATTTCCCTCTATGCCCCAAATGATGATAGACACTTCAGTATCATTAAATAGAAAAGGAAGAGTGTGGGCAGGGGGAGGAGGGAAAGTAGAAAGTATTAGGAGGTAGTCAAGAAAATACTTCCACTAACAGGGTTATGAACTGAGAAATCTGAAAACCTGAAACTCCTCGTGCTTAAAGTATCCCCAGGGCTGGTCATCTCTCGTAGTCTCCTGGCTTTTTGGCAGCATTAGTGAGGTATGCATGCAAACTTCTGGCACTTTTCTTTTTTAAAAAGAAAAGTATTCTTTTAAAAGTACATTTAATAAAGCTTTTTTAAAAAGAAACATTTGGATGCTAAAAGCCCTGTCTGAAAGTCTATTTTCTGTGTCTTTCAAGTCAACTATGTAAGCTTCTCAGCATACGGATACCAGAATAAAAAAAGAACAAGCAAAGATTGTTTAGGTTATCTGATTTTTTTTCTTTTAATCTGAACAAAAAAAATAAGTATACAAGTCTGCTAAGAAGAAGTGGTAAAAACTGAATGTTTTGTATTATGGAATCAGTACATTAAGTTTATCTTGGTAGCCAGTTATTTAGTTAATTCTGCAAAAATAAAACTAGTTATGCAGAAACAAGAATACAAAATGCCCCTTTCTGAACCCATTTGATAAAACTGATTTCATATCTAGCTAGCTTATTGCTCACGCTCAGTTTCAGTTCTCCTTGTGCAGTAATACATGCAGTCATGGTGGTTTGGTAGCTGGAAACCATTTCCCCCTAGGATAGTTCGACATAATGTTCCAAATAATAAAAACTTATTCAAGATTCACAGATAAACTAGTGCCTAGGATACATAATTTACCCTGTGCATAGGAATTTTTGCATTTAAAAAACATAAAATCCCAGACTGTGATGGTGGCATGCTCAGTGCATTACATCATGTAGTGTGCTCCCTATGGCTCATCCCAAGTCCAACAGCCACATTTCTCATGAGCGGGCTTCCAACACACACACCTGTCCAATGCTTTTTAAAATTCCAAACTTCTCTTAAGACCTTGAGCTTGACATGGGAAGACTGTATTATTACTCCAAACACTGGAAAGACTAGGTATGAAGTGTAGTCGCCACCCACCGTAGGCAAGACTGCACATACACATTTGTACATCACCACAAAGAACCCTCAAAACAATTCAGCCCTACAGACGGAGAGAGGTTCATTTATTATTGAGCTCAAGGAAATCTAATGGCTCTCTTGGAGTCAAACGCACCTCAACGAATACATGAGGAATGATATACTTGTGGCAGCCAAAGAAGTCTGCCACTGTGTAATCAATGCTATTATGCAATGATGTCACACATTTCAGTAATACAATGTGACTTGTTTGGTTCCCATTACCATGAGGCACAGGAAAATGAAACTCAAGACTATTTTTAAAAATAGGACAGGTGATGACCCCAGTTTTAAGTAGGGT
The DNA here is from genome assembly GCA_036365145.1 of Orientallactaga sibirica. Classification (NCBI taxonomy): domain Eukaryota; kingdom Metazoa; phylum Chordata; class Mammalia; order Rodentia; family Dipodidae; genus Orientallactaga; species Orientallactaga sibirica. Next base: position 7,929,781 of record JAEOAD010000027.1, read on the forward strand.
TCCTCATGAAAGGAAAAGATAGTGCCATAAAAGTCAAATTAGCTGACTTCAAATGGTTTACATCCCAGGATGAATCTCGTTACACTGATTTAAGCCCAATTTAATTTAGGCAGGTTTTTAACCACAAGAATAAGGACATTCTTAGTACATATTAATAATTAAACCAACATATACACAATTAGCAATATCCTATATAATATTAAATGTTTAACATGTTCCAATTATTCTATATCTAGTCAATTTTTGCTTTGTTTTTTTTTTAAAAAAACAAGCTTAACTTTATTTTACAATGTACTTTGTATTTCTGAATGTATTTTGTGATTATTTTGTTTCTAAGCAGGTAAAGTTCTCCAGATTTCTCTAAGATCCAAATTCCACTGTGTCTTCTGTGATCTTTTTGAATTCATAATTGCCTCTGCCATCCATATGCAGGTAGTACTATGGGAAAGAAGAGTGAGAAAAATCAGTAATTAAGGGGAGACACTGTGCTTTCCTGTGAAAACTAAAACACACACTTCTGCATTTCTCTCCAGGGAACCAAGTCTATAGGTATCCCACATCCGTCACAATGCTTCTGCTGGGTCCTAGACTGCTCAACACAGTAGCATTCATTACTTGTTAGGCGGCTTCCCAGGATGGTTAAGAGTCTCCACCTACAGGTCTTCTGTGTGCAGCAAGGTAGAAACAAGAGTACATAACGTGCACAAACAGCCTGCCTACAAAGCTTGCTGCTTCTGTGACTTTCTACGTAGAAAGACTCCCTGCTGCCCTGCCCTACTCATTTTCTGTACTGGCTCTTCTTAGACAGTCCAGTTCTCTGTGTCTCCCGCCTTCCCATGATCACTGCCCTGCTCTTTGCTTTTGCTACTTATTTAAATTCTCAAAAGAAGAAAGGTGAGCTGGGGATATATGGGGAAGGGAGGGAGGGAGGGAAGAGGGGAAGGAAGAGGGGAAAGAAGAGGGGAAGGAAGAGCTCTGCTCTTATGACCCACCACCTGAAGGCCTCCAGAGTGAGGATGACACCACTGGGGCCCAGAATAAATGAGGCCTGTGGGCCAATGCGGAGTGGTACTGGGATCTCATGAGTCCTGTCACAGCAGTGATGAGCACAGCTACACTATTTAACCCCTGTACCCCCGACTGCTACTAAAAACGCTCCCAAAATGTTTGCACCTAATTCTGAAGACTCTTCCTTCTGCCAAAACATGGATGATAAGAAAAAGCTCACTTAGCTATGTTGTGATAAGACTATGCAAATTACAGTCAGTTATTACACAATAGTCATTTATAAAAACAAGAAAACTTCCAACTAGTGCCTCCAATATCTCTTATAAGTATTTGATCAAAGTCCTACTGTATATTAGAAAACGCAAATAAAATCACCTTTTTGTCTTTTACTTATATTTATAGGGTAATATACACCATGAACTCTAAAACCATATTCACCTTAATTCACATACTGAAACAAGATAAGTGATCACAGCACCACACAGTGGAAGAATACAAACCTCGTGGTGTTTCCAAAGAGACTTTCTGTGTGACACAGTGAAGAGGGTGATGCCGACCTATTCAAAGAAAGGGTTTAGATTCGAATCAGAAACAGCAAGCCACAAATTAAACAAACACACACATTTGAAGCTGTTTTGATGGCTGTCTGCAATGACTATAATTAAAAATCAATGTCGAGCCAGGTGCGATAGTACACGCCTTTAATCCCAGTACTCAGGAGGCAGAGGTAGCAGGATGGCCATGAGTTTGAGGCCAGCCTGAGACTACAGAGCGAATTCCAGGTCAGCCCGGGCTACACCAACACCCTACCTCATAAAACAACAACAACAAAAAAAATCACTATCACATGTTGCTGGTAATAGACAGTTGGACCATTAACTACATAATAAAACTTACACGTATTGGCCTTGATTGTACTATTGTCTTTGGGGCAGAAAAGACAACTCCTAGCATTTTTTCTATTTATCTTGATAAAATATGAAAAAAATTATATAACAGCAAAAGGTTAGAATCTGGAAAAATGTCAGTCCGTCACCCTGCTTCCAGGAAGATATTAACAGACACAAGCACAGCTGCTCGGCATCAGTGACTCTGGATCTTTTGTCGCAGCTGAGAGCACTGCTGCCATCTAACGGGCAGAGGTGCTGCTAACACAGTGGCAGCCCATGCTCAGTGCAATCTAGGCAAAATGCCATGTGCAGGAGTACCAGAAACAACGTGCTGCTCTAGGTCACCCTTTGTCAACATGGATTGTTTAAGTCTGAGGGAAGAATGCTTTGTGCAATCCTGCAAATTCATACCATGATATTTTTATTCTGATGACAATTTTTAAAGGCTGGCCTAAGTAGCTTCTGGATATTTCTAAGTGTGAAAGTGTGCTTACACATGTGCTGGCTAAAGCACCATCACTGAAGACCTGTGCCCTAAGTGTGGTTGCATGTGGAAATTAGGAACTGCAAAATCAGATAAACATGTTATCCCATTATTAAAACATACAAGCCAGGCGTGGTAGCACATGCCTTTAATCCCAGCACTCAGGAAGCAGAGGTAGGAGGATCACAGTGAGTTCAAGGCCACCCTGAGACTACATAGTGAATTCCAGGTCAGCCTGGACCAGAGTGAGACCCTACCTCGGGGGGGGGGGGGGGGAGCATACGATTCAACTGTATGTTTCATCTGATTTTTTTTGTGTTATTTTATTTTTTAAAATTTTATTAATGATTATTAAATAAAAAGGTTGTACTCTTAGATTCCCTCGCCCTGCCCCAATTCTGCTGCGGGTCTTCAGTTGGGTTATTGGCATTCATTGTGGGGATCAAGAAGCCTTAGTCTCTGGGGAGGGTCACGGTGTCTCAGGGTATTCCCACCCACCCTCAGGCTCTTACACTCTTTCTGCCCCCTCTTCCACAATATTTCCTGAGCCTTGGAGGGCAAGACTGGGATCTGATTTAGTGTTGCTTTCTCGGTAGCCTCTGGACCTGTTTGATGAGGTTTGACTGACCATGGTGTCTGTCACCATCTCCCTGGAACTGGTTTTCAGGTTAGCCGTGAGAGCGGTATTCCTGTCACCGCTTCCTCCATTTTGACTGCTGGGCCCTGGCAGAGGAGGTGGAGCTAACCCATCTCATGGTAGGCAGCCGGATCTCTCTTCTTGATGCTTCTCCCCAGAATTCTCACCACCAGCCCCCCACAAACAAGGCCAAAACAGGCACCTCTATTTCATCTGAGTTTAGAAAGCCCATTTCAGATATTATTTTTCTGTTCATAATTTTACAATGAATTATATTTCTAAGTGAAGCAGGGATCAATTAGAATTACTTATATCAAAACACAAAAGCAAAATTCAAACAATAAGCTCTGGCTACCAGATGACTTCTTTCCATAGTTAAATCTCACAGCCAGGTGAGGTTTAGCATGACAGCACCACAGTTCTTCAAAGCTGCCACTGCTGCTCTGGGTTAATATTCACTTGTACTGTAAGTGTACTTAGAAAAAAGCTCTAAACTTAAGGAGTGTAGGACTCATTTTGTGTTTGTTCCTATTTAAGTGCTATGCTGGCAATGTACTTTACATTACCCCTGAAGCCCCAAGTGAATTTTCTTCTCAAATGTAACTTGTGCCTTACACAATATATGCAATCTTATGTGAAAATTTACAGCTTATACTTACTTAGAAGATAAAAGGAAACAACATGGTCAAAACTGCCAGTGAAAAGCTTCTAACTAGGTCAAACAGACTAGATGTGTGAGAACACCCCTCATTATCTTTAATACCTAAAAAAGTAAACATATATGGACAAGTGCAGAAAAACTATAAACTAACAAAATTGACAGAACAGAAAATGAGCCACTAAAGAAATACAGTCAGGGTGTGGGAGATGACTCAGTGAGTACCTGAGCTCAGATCCCCAGCACCTGCATAAAAGCCAGGCAGGGTGGCATGTGCCTGTAATCCCAGCCCTGGGGAGGTAGAGACAGGTGATTTCTACAGCTTGCTGGCTAGCTAGTCTAGTTAAACTGATGAACTCTAAGTTCAGTGCAAAACCCTCTCTTTAAAAGACAAGGCGGAGAGCAACTGAGGAAGACATAAGTTGTACCTCTAGCCTAACACACAAACGTGCCACACAACCACATGCACCCATACACATATGAACACACATATATGCACACATGTATACCACACACATATACCTATGCAAAAATATTGTCATTGCTAGTTAAATCTTTCCACAAAGAAGAATGTCAGCTGGGTGTGGTGACTCCTATCTGTTATCCCAGCATGTAAGAGGTAGAGGTAGGATCACCAAGAGTCAGAGGTCGACTAAGCTAGAATGAGACTGTGTATCAACAAAAACAAAAAAACAGGGGTAGAGAGGTGGTTCAGCAGTTAAGGTGCTTGCCTGCAAAGCCCAAGGACGTGAATTTGATTCCCAGGACCCATGTAAAGCCAGATGTACTAAGTAGCACATGCATCTGGAGTTCGTTTGCAGTGGCAGGAAGCCCTGCTTTGCCCATACTCATTTGCTCTGTGTCTGCCTCTTTCTCTCTCCTTTGTCTCTCAAATAAATAAAATTTTAAAGCACACATTGATCCATACTAAAAACAATGTCACCAATTTATCTTTACTCGATTACATCAGAGCATCTCAAATATTCATGTGCACGTCACCCGGGAATTGTGTTACTGCACAGATTCAATTTTTGCCAAGCCTAGGATTCTGCACTTCTACCCATCTCTCAGGCAGTGCCGACGCTGCTGGCCCATGGTTCCTTTTGAAGGGTAAGAATTCCTTTTAGATATGTGTGTGAAACATGGTCTTTTATATTTCCTACCAAAGAAACAGGTAGAAGTTCAGAAAAACGCCTGCAACTCATGATTTCATAGAGACTCTCAAACGGGCTATCCCATTCTTATGCTCAAATCTAACCGGAGTCTTGACAGTTTCAGCACTCCCTCCAGGGGAAAACATGAACTTAGACTAGTGACTGATTACTGAAAGAACACTTGTCCACTAAAATAAATTTGGAAATATTGTCCAGATAAAATAAATCAAAAATTACCAAATGACCGCTATTCAGTGTTCCAGATTAAAAAAAAAATCCTGCTGGGCATGGTGGCGCACGCCTTTAATCCCAGTGCTTGGGAGGCAGAGGTAGGAGGATCGCCGTGAGTTCAAGGCCACCCTGAGACAATACAGTGAATTCCAGGTCAGCCTGAGCTAGAGTGAGACCCTACCTCGAAAAACCAAAACCAAAACAAAACAAAACTCCTGTTTAGGTAAAGTTAATGGGACAAACTGAGGAAAGATCAGGTTATTAACCCTGATTATAAGTAATGAGGCAAAAGGAAATCAATTTAAATGCTTTCTTTCATGCTAAGAAATGAATAGAAAGAATATACAGGATGCATTTATAACTCTTCACATCCTGTTCCCATCTGCTAATTGCTAGTGGAGTTTAACAAAAGACTTAAAATCTTTATTTTTTATATTATTTTTTAAAAATATTTTTTATTTATTTATTTGAGAGAGAGAAAGAGGCAGATAGAGAATGGGCACATCAAAGCCTCCAGCCACCACAAATGAAATCCAGATGCATGTGCCCCCTTGTGCAGCTGGCTTACATGGGTCCTTACATGGAGTTGAACCTGGGTCCTTTGGCTTTGCAGACAAGCACCTTAACCGCTAAGCCATCTCTCCACCCCCTTAAAATCTTTATAAAAGCAAGATATCCTCTTTTGCTAGTGACTTACAATTTCCTCACTGGGCAGTGTAAACAGGTAGATAGGAAAGACGCCACAGCCCTCAGGTGGAGAGCTGGCTGCACTTACCTTGCGACAGTGGCTGTAAATGTAGTCCTCCACGTCCACACTGACTGCGCTTGTGCACTCATCCAAAATGGCAAACTGGGGTTTGTGATAGAACAATCTTGCCATCTAACCACAAAAGAAACACTTTGTATAAACTCATGCAGACCTAAAAAATAAAACTAATAAGCTAAGAAAACTTTCAACATTCATTCTCTAGTCTAACAAAGCTAAAATATAAAAATTACTCTCAATGAAAAAAAAAAACCCTCAGAAATGGAAACAACATAAACAAAATTACTGTTTGTATTGTCATCTCAGACAAAGGGAAAATATAGTAAATGGGAAGAGTTCTTAAATGGTATAGGCTTACTAAACAAGTTATATTTTAACCAAACCTTGAAATTTAGATCATACATAGCTCACATGAGAAGGTTCTCCACTGTAAGCATGTTGTTACTTGAAGGCACCAAGCAGTGCTCACAGCTCTGTAACGTGTCTGTTGTCAGCACTGGGTGTGCTCATTTCATAAGTGAACACTAACATCAAGACTGCCATAGCACTACACTTCTTTTACTATCAGGAACGTAGAACATTCTCCCACATGTATTTTCCACATGTAGTCTATTTTCTGGAAACAGTTTAAGCTAATCCTTTGTCATCTGTCCCCTACAATGATCTCCGTGTTGCCAAACCAACAGATTCGCCCTAACCCTAATCAATTTGTCTTCTCTGAAGCATTTTACTGGGACTGTTCTCTTCTCAAGAAAGTGACAAACTACTAGAGGTGCTTCCACTTCAGCTGCTTCCTCCAGTTCCTTTCTAGTGCTTTCTCTTTCACCTGACCATTATGTGGAGTTCCTCAGAATTCCTTGGTCCTCTTTCCTTTTCCTCAGAGCTGCTCAAGCTAGAGAGCACAAATCTTCCTTGCTCCTTCTCATATCCTCCTTTGCGGACCCTGGAGTTGGAAGCCCACTCACTCTTCCTTACCTCCACCATGCTCTTGTCCCAAAGCACACTCATCCTCTGCCTGGATGGCCATCACCCCACACCCCACTTCCTCTTGGCCTCTCTCCAGTTCCATGGAACCAAGGAGAGTCTGTCACAAATGTAAATCAGAGAAGCACTTCAAGACCTTCAACAACTTCTATTTCACACCTCCAAGGCCTTTCACAGCTTCGTCCTTAGCCTTAGAGGACTGGCATGCCATTCCATTCTTTCTTTGTTTTTCCCTCTCTTTTTTGACACAAGGTCTCACTATATAGCTCTGGCTAGCCTGGAGCTCACTCACGTAGCATGGTCTCAAGCATGTGGCAATTCTCCTGCCTGAGTGCTGGGATTACACATATATGCCACCATACCCAGCTCATTCTTTCTTAAGTCTCAATGTCTGTCTTGCCATTTTTCAAATTTCTGCTCAAATGTTACTTTTTCAGTCCAAGTGGATCTTGTGTGAGGCACAGCAGACTACACATGAAGAACTGTCTTCTGTCTGCTTGCCTGGGCTGGAGGAATCTCAAAAGTATGTTATGATTTAACTACTACTACATACCCAACATTTACATACGAGTGCTACTCAAAGATTTCACAACTGAGTGACTACCATAGCTCTCTTGGCTTTTACACCTATGTGCCTGGGGTGAGGAAGGGAAGCAAGTACACACTATGGCACACTATCAAGAAGTGAGCAGCGATGGCACAGAGCACAGGGAGCTTGGTTAGGCAGGTTCATCTTTTTAAATCAGAAAGACCTGCAAATGTCTTTCTGACAGAGAACCAGACAAGACAGTAGACATGGAGGCCAAGAGAAATGCAAAACTGAAGGTAATGGGTGTGCTCAAGCCAGAAGAGGGAGCCTGAGGACAGATGGAGAGAGCCGTTCCCACGAAGGATGCTGTACAGAAGCAGAAGCAGAAGCAGGAGCAGGAGCAGGGAGGGTGTGACAGACCAGTGCAAGGCCGATCACGGGGACTCGTTCACCAATCAATGCCTCTCCTCTGACCCAAGGAACTCTGCACATCTTCAACCATGCTGCACAAAACTTCTTTAATTTTGTGTGTGGGGGGAGGTCTATCTGTCTGGCTCTATGTTGCTAGGTACTTGACCCCACAACATAAGGAAGTAAAGTGAGTATATGAATACTGGACCCACAGCTGCTTGAGCTTGATGCCACCCTTTAGCCAGTTTTAGCATACTATCTGTGCCTGGCAAGCCCTGAAAAAATACGAAAGAGTAATTTCCTCTGTGAATGGGACATTCACAGTGCTCATTTCACAGCACAGTTGTAAAGATTAAATAACACAGCCTTGGTAATGTGCCTGGCATTCTGACTATCATCTGTTAAGCACTCAAAAATTGGCAGTCATTAACTGAAATAACAGCCTCTCCTTTTAGTACAAAGTGAATTATTCTGCTGAAAACAGAAAAGTAGTGGGGCAGAAAAATGAAGATCAGTAGTTTAAAATTATTATGAGAGGAATAAAAATAAGTAAAATGACCTCCAAGCTGTGCTGTGAGCCCCTCTAAGACCAGAAACCATGGAAGTGTGAGGTCACAATCATCTCATTTTTCCATCTGTGCTCAGAAGCCTGAGGAGAGATGTGCAAAGCAGATGACTGCACTGGAGAGAACACTACGAGGGAAGGTTCGGGACATCTGCTTCCCATGCTCCCGGAGCAGCTCTTACGTGCAGGCTAGGACCTGGACTGTGCACGGGACAGTCAGAAAGGAAACAAACATTAAAATGAAGGGCAAGTACTCTAGCGTAGGTGTGAGTTTGAAGAAGGGATGTCATTACCACATTGAGATAAAAGAAAAAGAATTATAAAAATAGATTCTTTTGAAAGCATGAATGCTCTCTGGTATGCACCCTCTTCACTTTTTTTTTCTTTTGATGTTATTTTGCAGACAGAGTCTCTAACTCATGAATCTTCTACCTCAGCCTCCTAAGTGCTGGAATTATAGGCATGCACCAACAATGGGTCTCCTTTATACTTCTATAAATATTCCAACTTTTCTTCTATCATATATTCTTTTTCATCACTACATAGGAAGACAAAGTGGTAGAAAAGACAACGTGGTCAGAGAAGTGGGATTTCCCAACTTGTGACAGTAGCCTAAGCAGTCCCAGCTGATGATGGCTGGACCCAAAAGGGGCACAGTGGAATTAAGAAAATGTCACTTGAGATGAGAGAAACTGGTAAGGCAATTCATCTGTACGCTGATCAAGAGCACCAGTTCTGGAATGAGGCACACCACGACTGCATCTCAGTCCTACCTTCTGGCCATGCGGCATCAGGAAGCCTCACCTATGCCTGACCTCAGAGGGCTTCCGGAGATTAGGACTGCTATTCAAACCCAGTATCCTCTTCAGCATTTTCCCAGCATGCTTTCTTTCTCAGTACTGCAGCTAGGAGAGGTTATCTAAAACTCCTGCCTGCATTTAAGACAGGACCTCGCACAGTGCCTCCCACAGAGCTAACTCTCCAGCACAGTGGAGAGCTCTGCTTTTCACTGCTCAACGATCAGAGCGACAGTCTTACGTTCCTATGTTTACACCCACTCTGCTCACTGGCCTCTCCTGCCCCAAGTTCATATCCTGACCTTCTTACCCAAGGGTTTCTTGGACTCATCTGTTTCCCATCAACCTTCAATCTTAGATTGTTTTAGGTAGTTAGACCTTTTAAGTCTATTCTTTCAGAATATTATATCTTATTATGTCTGAAACCTGAAAAACAGTAAAATACCCACATTTGTTGAACAGGCCTTTTCCTTCTCCCCCTGAAACAAGACAACAGGCCCTCATCTCTTCCAACACTGGCCTGTACAGAATCCATCTGCCAATGGCTCACTGGGTCCATTCATGCTGATGGGCTGTTTCCCAAGTGCTACGGATCACCTGCTTGTACAGGGTCTTCTCCCTACTTCCTACCACTTACTCTTCTTCCAAGATAAATTTATCACTCCTGGGCTAGAGAGATGGCTTAATGGTTAAGATACTTGCTTGCAAAGCAAAAGAACCCATGTTTGAGTCCCTAGGACCCATATAAGTTAGATGCACAAGGTATCACATGCATCTGGAGTTTGTCTGCAGCAGTGGGAGAGAAGCACCCATTCTCCCCGTCCCCCGCCTCTTTCTCTCTCAAAATAAATAAATACCAAAAATTTTTTTAAATTTATCACTCCTCTAAGCATAACCTTGAAATTCTTCCTATTAAAAAACGAAAAAAGAAGCTGGGTGTGGTGGTGCACACCTTTAATCCCAGTGCTTGGGAGGCAGAGGTAGGATCACCATGGGTTTGAGGCCACCCTGAGAATACAGAGTGAATTCCAGGTCAGCCTGGGCTAGAGTGAGACCATACATCAGGAAAAAAAAAAAATAGTCCAGCTATTCTATTCGTCGTAGCGTACACACTTTTCTTGGTTGGGCATGTTTACTCTTCTTTTCCAGTTTATATTATGTTCATCTGTGAACTTGACCTTTCCATTTTCTCTGGTTTTTCCCCTCAACTCATAGTATGCAAACTTATTATTAACTTACAGTATTTTTCTAGTCACCTAAACGGGTTCTAGAAATACCCATGTTTTCAAATTCTCACTCTTTTGGCCCAATTTCCATTTTGAGTATATCAAATAGCTCTTTTATCTTTTACTTGTGATTCATTTTTCATAGTAGATCGATTTCATGTTACATCATTAGCCAGATAAGTCACAGTATTGTAAGTAAATTCAGAGAGGGGCTGTATTTGGGGGGCCGTATACAAAATCAGGGCCAAAGAGGCAACAAAAAGTAAAGATGAGAATATAACCAGGCAGCAGTAGGTGAGAAACTGGTGGTGCCATTTCTTGTGCTTTCTTTCCTTGGCCATAGGTTTTTCTCATTTCTATAAGGCTAACACGGATGGGGGAAAATCCTCTGGATCTACTCAGACTATAGAAAACATAGTTAGGAAATGACTCTTTAAAAGTTACTCCAATAGGGCTGGGGAGATGGCTTAGCAGTTAAGATGCTTGCCTGCAAAGCCAAAGGACCTAGGTTTGACTCTCCAGGACCCACATAAGCCAGATGCACAGGGTGGTGCATGCATCTGCAGTTCGTTTGCAGTGGCTGAAGGCCCTGGTATACCCAATCTCTCTGTCTGCCTCTTTCTCCCTTTCTCTCAAATAAATACACAAACATTTTTTAAAAGTCCCAAAAAAAGAATAAAAAAAAAAAAAAGTTACCCCTAGGGCTACAGAGATGGCTTAAGAGGTTAGGGTGCTTTCCTGCAAAGCCTAACAACCTGGGTTTGATTTCCAGAACCCATGTAAAGTCAGATGCACAAAATGGTGCATGTATATATGGTGTTCATTTGCAGTGGCTTGAGGCCCTGCTGCACCCATCCTCTCTCTTTCTCCTCTTTCTGTTTGCAAATAAATAAATAAAAATATTTTAAAAGATTGCAATTATGTTAAACAAATCCATTTTAAAAAGTTACCCCTGGGCTGGAGAAAGAGCTTAGCAGTTAAGACACTTGCCTGCAAAGCCTAAGGACCCAAGCTCAATTCCCCAGTACTCATGCAAGCTAGATACACAAGATGGTACACACATCTGGAGTTCACTTGCAGTGGCTAGAGACCCTGGTGTACCCATTATCTCTCTATCTGCCTCTTTCCCTCTCTATCTGCCTCTATCTAATAATAGTGGTTAAGGTGCTTGCTTACAAAGCCTGACAGCCCAGGGCCAATTCCTCAGTACCCATGTAAAGCCAGAAGCACAAAGTGGCACATGTGTCTGGAGTTCAACTGAAGTGGCAAGAGGCCCTGGTACGCCCATATTCCCCCATCCCATCCCTTTCTTTCTCTCAAATAGATAAGTAAATAAATAAAATATCAAATACAAATTACCTGGGAACAGGGTATCCATAATATCACTCTGAACATGCAGTGTTTAGTACATATTTTTAGCATATGATAAGTTCCATTGCTATAAAACTAAATAGTTTCCTTCAAGCACTGGGAAAGTTGGAAAAGTCTAAATAACTTCAAGTAGCAGAGACTGACCATCAAAACGAAGTCACCCATAATCATGGAGAGCAAGGCCACAGACACAAGTAACCCACCAGTGACCACTTCTAGTGCCTTGGCGGCTTCAGGGATTCAAGAGGCAGCTAAGGGAAAAGCTACTGAAGACCTCACACCCAAGCACCAGCCAGAGTCAACACGCTACACCCACGATTCTCTCGACTTCTAGACAACGGCATCTACGGCACACGATAATCGGCAGCTGCTCCAAAGATCACAGAATGACAGACAGCACTATTAATAACGTTTCCAGAATTCCAAGTTTACATGAAGTTAAACATTTCCTAGCAGTTTTACTTCTATCTAAACTAGCCAATATTGTAATAATTACTAGATCAAAGATAAAACTGGATTGTGATTAATCAAAATATCATCAGACATTCTGTGTCTTTAAGCAGCAGCTGCATTTGGCACAAGTCTTCAGAGGACACTTACCGCCATTCTTTGTTTCTCTCCCCCACTGAGTACATCCATCCAGTCCTGAACACTGTCCCAGCCTCCTTCCCGCTCGAGGATATGACCCAACTGCACATTGTCCAAGTACTCCTTTAGTACCTTTAAGCAAAGATGGAGACAAAATAAAGCGTATTAGACCAAGACCCTCTGTCTTATTTAGTTTTTAAACTAGAATCTCACGAATTCCACTGCCAGTACCACTTAAAGAGGTACTCTTCAGGAAGGAATGTGGCACAAAGGTGTCTTGTGAGGTTTTGGTTCCTACCAATACTAACCGTGGAGAAGTATGTATGCCTAGTAGCTTAAAGAGAACACACTATCATGAATAATCAAGGAATGGGGGTGATCAGAACACAAGAGTACAGAGACAGATCAAACATCAATGAGTCAGATTTAAACAGAGCATTTACTTTGGTGCTTCAGCTTGGAAAGCTGTAATTAATGATTTGATAAGCTTTACAGATTAGGCCACACTATGTGGCATTTAAAACACTCAACTGTTTCAGGGAAAGCATCAAAAGTGAGGTGTGTTCACTATTTCCAGGACACAAACATGCCCTTACTTGGTCAGATATCCCCTTCTTCTTCTGATCTTCTCTCCCATCTGGGTAGATCACTTGGTCTCGAAGTGTTCCCAGGGTCATGTAGGGCCTCTGAAGGTGGCAGATGAAAGTTGTTAGAAGTAAATTCTTAACAAAAAGATCTTAACATTACAAAATAACTCAAACAAGGTCTTACCTGAGGGACGTAAAATAACTTGCCCCTCTCAGGTTTTGTAAGACATCCTCCAAAAAGAGGCCATAACTACAAAAGCAACAGAAGGACAGAAACAACTATGAAAGTCCTGATGTGACAGGATCACAAAATAAAGTAAGACTGCAAAATGTAGAGACCAGTTTGCACATACTTCACCAAGAACACGGAAGAGGGAACTCTTTCCACAGCCATTTGGACCACAAATTAGAACATTGGCTCCAGATCGAACCTAAAGAAAGTAAGTATGAATTAAATCAAGAGCACATGGAGGCATGACCGTGTCTCATTCTGTCCATAAACACAGTGTAGGTATGTGTATGCAGGCCACGGTGAGGGAGCTTTTCCCTCTGCTTACTTTCAATTTTTAATTGTTTCTTTTTTTTTTCATTTAAGAGACATTACTGACTGATACTATTCAATTTAATCTTGATCAAAATGTCAAATGATAAAGCTTTAAAAAAATCTGAGAATTCCTATAAACAACGAATGTATGCACCTATGTTCACTAGCATTTTTTGATTCTGAATAGCCCCACTGAGGAGGGCTGTCAGTGGAACGGGGGAGGAGGGGAAGGGAATTAAAGAGTAAAACCTGATGGGATAAGACCAGTTTGTAATATGTTCATATAGTAAAGTTCTCAATTTTAAAAAACTGCACTGTTATGTCAATTGTTCTATTTAACAGGCTATATATACTAAGCAATATACCAGATATTCTTTTTAAGTCACTATATTTAGTGCCCCTCACCCCAGCCCTACCATGCTTTTAATGCTTAGAGTGCACTCCACATTAAGAATGCACCATAATGTATTTACACAGTCCTTACTGGTTAAAGATTTAAGTCATTTTGTTCTGTTCTTTTAGATAATATTGCAATGAACTTCTGCCAGCAAGTCAACTGATGCACTAGCAAGAAACGCACTTACAAGCTACATTCTTCAGTCGTAGAAGTGCTGCATCACAGTATATCATAGTTAAAAGTACCACTAGATCTTTGCATAATGAGATAAAGAAAAGCCAAGATAACCCTTTAAGTGTGTAATCACGTCTGAGAAGTCAGACAGCTGAGGGTGCAATTCTAGTTTACCACATTGAATACCCAATAGCAAAGAAGACAGAGAGCAATGAGTTCCCCTAGCTGTTCAGTCTGTCCTTGGCAAATTTATAATAGTGAGCCTACGCATTATCCTACTCCTGTGATCGCATTAATGAAGATATACGGAATGCTCATTGCTGGCTCTTTCCTAGGTCATGGGGTTACATCAGTGAACGAAAGAGGCAAACAATTAGTACTAATCCCTGACCTGACCTCTTTACACTCCAGTGGAAAAGGCACCACACTAAAGATTATGCACCACAAATAAGTAAATTAAACTGCACAGTAGGAAACTAAGTACTACGGAGAAAGCAGATCAGGATAAGGACATCTCAGTGAAAAGGACAACTTTGCAAATTCTGAAAAGAAGTAACTTAGGAGCTTAACTAGAGAAAAACTGTTTAAGCCTCATTTTCACTCCCACGCTAGTATGAAGGCACTGAGGCAGGTATATGCCTGTCCTCAAAAGTTGGCAAGACCCACATGGATGGAAAATGAGCAGAAGGGAAGAGTAGCAGATATAGGGCTCAAGAGGTAAAAGGTAGGGAGGGCTAAAGTAGACAAATGCTACAAGGTAGTGTAAGCCAAAGAACTGTAAACCAGCTGAAAGGTTTCAACCTGTAAAACAGACAGCTGTCAGCCCTACTCCCAGCTGTCAACAGGTGAAAACCTAAACCACCTAAGCAGATGAATGGTTACAGGGGGGTGATGGGGGCATGTGCATACAATGGAACAGTATTCAGCGTTAAAAAGGAATAAAACATACCAAGAGCTTACAAAGGAAGAAGGTAAACACCTTACCTTACTTTTATAAAGTGACTCAAAAGACAAAGTTAGAAACATTTACTTTTTGAGGTCAAATCTCAGGTTTACTATGCCTCTTTCCAAAAGGAAGGATTTCAAGGGAGCCAGATGGGCACAAACCATTTGGAGGTGGTAAAGAACAAAGGGTGCTTGATGAAAACAAGAAAAGTTATGTTAAGAAAAATGGTGGGAAGACAGAACAAGTAAGAATCGCCAAATCTAATTTAGAATATTCTAAGTTGGGAAGAACAGAAATTCTTAGCAGTGGAACAAAGGACAGGAAGTCAGAGCAACAGGTCTCAGTGGCGGAAGAGAAAACAGGAGTCAGAGGGCAGATACCAGGTGGTCAGGAACATGGGCATGAGGTTGACAAAACAAACAACTTTCACCTAGCAGGGGAAACTAGAAATGCAAAAACACCTGGCCAGTGGAAATAAAATAAAAGCAAAAGGTAAAAGGCTATAGGGGAGTTGGGCGTGGTGACACACATCTTTAGTCTCATCACGTGGAAGGCAGAGGTAGGAGGGTAGCTGTGAGTTTGAGGCCACCCTCAGACTACATAGTGAATTCTAGGTCAGCCTGGGTAGAGAAAGACCCTTCCTCAAAAAACCAAAAAAGGGGGCTAGAGAGATGGCTTAGCAGTTAAAGCATTTCCCTTCAAAGCCAAAGAATCCCGGTTCGACTCTCCAGGACCCACATAAGCCAGAGGCACAAGGGGGCACATGCATCTGGAGTTCGTTTGCAGTGGCTAGAGGCTCTGGTGCACCCCTTTTCTCTCTCTCTTTCTCTCTCAAATAAATAAGCAAATAAATAAATAAAATATATTTTAAAAAACTCTATGGGCAGGGATTCTGAAGATGATGAAAGTGATATTACAGGGCTGGACAGGAAGCACTGAAGTACTAGAGCCAAGAGAAGAAGCACTTCTGTGACCCTCAGAGCCATTCAGTATGTACCCACTAGATTTACCTCCTTCCTTCCATTTCCCAGCTTTAAAATAAACACAGTGAGCCAATACTCCTTGTTGGGTAACTTCAAAGGGCTCCACATAATTAAAATGTTAGTGCCTTGAGAAGGTAGAAACTTGATAAATATAAATTAATAAAAGCAGGAAAGGAAAAGAATTACCTAAGACTGTGTAACAATTATAGTCCCTATTTTATAAACTATTAAAACCACAATTCTTCCACAACCAACTCAAACTGCAGCAGATCATGCCCCCACAACATGGAAGCATGCAGAGGAATCCAGAGCAGCATTGTGTGAAACAGAACCACGAGTCCCCTGGGGCTTCTCACTGAGTCTGCTTGGGGGAGCACTGTGCAGTGCTGCTCTGCTCCCCCCTGACTAATCAGGAAGAGCCCACACTATGTAGGTATAAATTTGCTTTGCCTGCATAACCAGAAGACACTAAATTATAAGATTAAATGTTTGTGTTTAAATATTCATTACACACGGGCATTCCAATTACATATATTTTCTTGTCACGGCTTAATGTACAGTGGTACTTGAAATTTTAAAAGTACAGTCAACTAAAAAAAAAAATTCATAAGTGGACCAGAGATGTAATTTCAAAAGCAATTCCGTGGATTCAGAGACAAACCAAGACTTAAAGTTAATTTCAATATTCAGACAATACTTCTGCAGTACACATCTGGAGGGTGATTTAAGCTTTTATATGAACATTGAAAAACTTACTTCAAAACTAAGATCTCGAATCAAAATATCTCCATTTGGCGTTGCTAAAGGAACATGATCAAACCTACAAAGGAAATTAATAAAAAGAGGATAACTTAAAATATATAAAGAATTCATACAACTCAATACCAAAAATACAAATAACTCAATTTAAAAATGTGGAAAGGAGATGTACCCACTGGTATACTCTGGCACTTCTGTCATGGGAGTAACCAACTGCTTTCTGATTAAATTTGAGGCCCACTCCACAGGAGGGAATCCAAAAGCCCATGGCTGGGGAAGCCATAGGTCCTACTGGGAAAACTACTGCTGTTGTTTGGCTAAGTGACTGTGATGTGGTCATCAAAGCATCTTTGAACTAACTACGTTTAGGCCCACAGACTGGTGCTGCTATCAGCATCGGTCAGAGAAGCTGCTTCTTGCAGTGATCAGCACTAACTGCACAGACTCACAAATGGTCAAAGTACTGAGAAGTGACTGCTGAACGTTCAGCCATCATCCCCTCGTAGGCTCAGGGCTTATCACAGGAGAAGACGTAGGAAGAACACAAAACTGAGAGGAAGGTAAGGGGACTCTCGAGAATACTAACTTGTGGGCACAAACATCACTGTTACACCCTTGACCTCACAGCAAAGTCTATACTAGATTACACTCAACACCCTATCCTGCACTGGGGAGGGGTTCATGGGGTCCCACATCTCCTTGAGAATTTCAGGCAGTTAATGGTTGGTGGGGGAAGAGAGTTTCTACAGTGATGTAGCCACTGGAAAGAGTCCATGCTCCTGTAAACTACATAATGAAACTCACCAGGTCCCTACCCTGCAGAAAGAAAGTTAGAGGGGAGGCAAGTTGGGAAGAGGAAGGGGCTCAGAAGAGGTGGGTTGGGACAAGAGAGGGTAAAGAGAGGAGTGAATATGATTGAAATACATTATGTACATGTATGAAAATGTCTTAATGAAACCCACTACTATGTATAATATATACTAATAAAAAATTTTAAATGGGCAAAGGATCTAACAGACACTTCATAAAGAATTCAAATGGCCAATAAGCCTTTGAAAAGGTATTCACTATTGCTAACCACCAGGGGAATAAATGAGGGTCACTTCACACGTGTAAAGAACGACAGTTACAGAAAGACAAAAGATGTGTTAGCAAGATGCAGAAAAAAATGGAAAATTCTTACATACTTTTGGGAAGGATGCAAATAACAGTGCAATTAAAAGAAAGAGAGTTCCTGAAAATCTCAAAGATATCACTACCATAAATTCTCTGCATCAGAGAAACAATCCTGCTTCCAGGTAGCACTCCAAAGAAAATAAAAATCATTATGTCCAAGAGGTACCTGCACTCCTGTGCTCTCCGCAGTACTGCTCAACAAATACAGAAACTAGAGAAATGTTCTTCAATGGATGAAAGGATAAAAACTATACAGTATGTGTGAACACACACACACACACACAGAAAATACTGTTCAGCTTTAAAAAATGAATTTGCCATTTTGTTAGGGATGAAGGTGAAAAACATTAATTAAAACAAAATAGGACACACAAAAAAGAAATATGCTGTATGATTTCCTTGCACATAGCATCTAAAATAGTCAAATTCCTAGAGGCAGGGTGTGATGGCAGCTGCAGTGGCTGAGGGAAGGGAAATAGAGGGGATGTTCAAAAGGTACATAAAGTGATGAAGATAAGAAAGTTCCAGGTTTAATGTGAAGTTTAGGACAACAGTTAAAATAATGCACTACCTTATGTACAGAGACATTGCCTCTCCCCCATAACTGACTGCTGCCCCCACAATGCATGACCCGCAATCTCCACTGGGTTGACCTGTATCCCCAAGAAGGAAGGCCTCTTTAGAAAAGGGGCAGAGTTGAGAGAAAGGACGGTACCAACATGTGCTGTTTACATACTAAGTATGTCCATGTCTAATAAAAATAAATTTAAAAAATAATGCACTACAGAGCTGGAGAGATAGCTTAGTGGCTAAGACGTTTGCCTGGGAAGCCAAAGGACCCAGGTTCCATTGCCCAGGACCCACGTAAGCCAGATGCACAAGGTGGCGCATGCATCTGAAGTTCATTTACAGCAGCTAAAGGCCCTGGTGCACCCATACTCTCTCTCTCTCAAATAAAATAATTTTTTTTTTAATTTAAAAAATAATACACTACATACTTGAAATCTACTGGCAGGTCTTGCATTCTTACCACACACATTCAAATGTAACTATGTAAAGATACAATAGTCATTAAAATTCAGCCACCATTTGACAATGAATACATAATATCAAAACATCAAGTTATATTAAATATATGTAACTTTTATACCAATCATATCTCAAAGCTGCTTAAAAATAAAAGTGTTTTTAAATTAAGCACATAGCAATTGTAAGTTGAAAGAGCAAGAATGCCATGAAGTTTAACCTTTCAGTACATACTTGATAATGTTGTCAGCGTTAAAGACTTCTCCAGTACCAGGTGTCAAGGGACTACCCTGTGTCCCATCAATACCTTCAATGGAAAAACAACTATTAAAACATCATGTCGTATCAGCAAAAACTTTAACTGTGACTGAAGACGATGGCGTTTATACTTACCCTTCTCCTGTTGTGACACCATCGTGCGTTCATATTTGCCATGATTTAAATCCTTTAGTACTTGCATTAACTCTGTAATCCGAGCAGTAAAACTAAAATTTTTTAAAAAGAAATAATCAAAACTTGACTATTATTATAAATTTTGTACAAATGTAACTTATGTTTATAAAATTATAATTTAGTTTAAGTGAGATAACCTAAAATAAGCCTCATCAACATAAAATATTAATGATAGTATCCATACATGTCCCGTAAGGGCAGGAACATGGGAGAAAGGGAGAGGGTTTCATGGGATCCTCATGTCAACAACGCTTCATCCACAGGCAAGACAATGTTTACTGATATAATCAGACCCAAGAAGGATGAGTCTTGAATTCTTCAGGAGTGACATATTTAAAACTTGTCTTCCTATCTGAGGGAAGAATATACGAGCTATATGCTAAATGCACACACCTCCCTGCAACTTGGAAAGAGAAGAAAAGATGAAGATGTCACAACTGGAAATCACTGGGTCCATGGAAATCAAACTCCATGAAGGCAAGATGCTGGGCTGTAAGAATGGCATGACGGTCAGGGGAAAGTTCTCTTCACCAGAAAGCAAAATGAATTTGTGGTGATAAACAAGCACAAGCTCCTTGAACAAGACTGGGAGGAGATAATGTAGCCACAGCCTTGGAGTTTATAGTTCCACAGATACATAAGTTGTCCAGTTGTTTGCATTAAATGTGAAGTTTTTTTAAATATGCCAGCCTTAATAGTTATAAAACCTTATATAAATCTTAATACTTTTAGAAAAAAGAATCTTCCTCGAGAAGCAAAACCAACCCACATGCCAAAAACTTACATAACGGCCTCAAAAGTTATTTACAAGTATGACAAATGCTAGCATGGCCAAGAACAAGAGTCCTCACAGTATCTTAAACTTCTTGTCTTGTTCTCACGACCAACAGCAGGAAAGAAGAACAGAGAGGACTGAACAGGAAGATGAATCACAAGCCTATGAAAAGACTTGTGCATCAAATTTCCTCAGGTAATACATTTTTTAAAATTTTGATTTGTTTTAAACACCATACCACCTTTTATATTAGCATCTGAAATATGTAATCCCATTCCAAGGTCTAAGAACAATTTTAGTACTAGACAGTATGACTATATCTACAAGCGCATCTAAAGATACAAAGTGACTTTTCACTTTTACTCCATTCAAGTCAACCTCTATTCATTTCTTTTCTTATGTTGTCACTATTAAAACCTAAAAGGAAAAAAAATTACAGTGCAGAATGAACAAAGTTCAAATGTAAAAACTACTGATTAACTTAAAGTTTCTATGAAGTAAGAAAAGAGTGTTGAGAATCTTCTGCCAAGTTTATCCATGGCCAGTGTCCAAAGAGCAAACAGCAAGCATGAGCCCGGTACTCTAGTGCAAGGCAAGGGAAGTCCTCCTTAATGTTCTATCAAGGCCAGCGTCCTGGCCTGAGAAGGAAGCCTCTCATCTTGTCCTTACAGACAACAGATGCTTAGCAATGATTCTGAGCAGCTGCTCATTGTCTCCAACCTTACCCAGCCAGTCTAGTCATTTCACGCCCTGCCAAAACGATTCGACCGAGAGCTTGAGACATTCTCAAAAGCATTCTTCCACTTTGGTAGTAATCCTTAAACAGAAATATATATTATATTTCACTTAAATTTCCATAATGAAAACTGAGGCTCTTATTTCGAATTTTCACTTCACCACAGGATTACTTTACCTCCAGAAGTTCTGAATGTGTGCTATGCAGGTGCCGAGGGTGAGACAGATCTAGGAAAGGACGACTGACGACGAGGTAACCGACAACGGTGGCGATATCTGAAACAAAGAAGTCAAAAGTTAAATGTCATGACTTCACTGTTTCCACAAATCATACCATACCATCTCTTCTAAAATATACTTACATTTGGCAATGATGCTATCAATGAAACCCATAGAAAATCGAAACAAGATGAAATTATGTAAGTGCTCCACCTGACAGAAAACAAACACAGAAGTTTTCTTTATATTAGCTAGTTTATTAAACATTTACTGAGTGCACATGATTTCTGGTTACATTAAACAACATATTTTGTTGTACACAATGGAGATCAAAAGGCAGGTACCACAAAACACCTCATCAAACCGTGTTTATGAAATGTTTTTTCCCTTGCACATAACTAACAACGCTTCCTTTCAGACAAATACAGACCAACTCATCAAGAACCCAAGCACGAGGAGGCACAAGCCAATCCTTGGGTGAAACACTAACTGTGCAGAGGCCACAATGAGTGACTGTGGTAGAGACTTCCGACGTACTTTCTGAAGAGGTCTGTGAAACCTACACTGAAGGGAGTAGTAATGTAAATCAATGCTATAAAGCTTGAGTTGTAACTTTAATTGAAGCTTGTAATAGCTCAAAAGTATAGGTCTAAAATCGCATTAGTGTCCATCTATCAGATGATTCAAGGTGCTGCATGACCTGGCACCAGGCTGGTTCCACGTACTTGACGTTGCTGATTCTTGTAGCATGCTGGAATAAATGGCTCCGAGAGCCTGTCCTATCCTAATGCTCTCCTCGCAGGCTTGCTTTCCATGCACTCAAGCTGCGGTTAAACCGTACTTCTTGGTTGCTGATTAAATGTGACCTCCAACAAAGACCTCCTTGGCCATTCTCATTAAACTAAATGGGTGACAGTCTCATCACATTCCATCCCTGTATTCTGCTTCATTTTTTAGTGACAAAATTTATTACTATCTGAAATTATACAGAACATCAATTGCTTATATATTAAAAACTTCCACTAAAGTGTAGGTTTGCCAAGTGCCAGGTACTTGTTCTGAGTACTGTTGGCAAGTAGCATTCTGTTTGGATTCTTATTCAGTGAACACTATGCATCAGACGCTGTGCTCAATGCTGCGGACACTGCAACACACCAGGTTCCTGAGTTCAAGGAACTGACATGCGTGTGAAGGAGAATAACCCATAAAAAGGCTTAATTATAAACAGAAAAATCTGCTTTGAAGAAAACATGGTTAAAACAGCAAAGAACTGTCAGAGCCCCCTTCAAATAGGCTGGTCAGAGGTCAGCCTGAGTGAAATCTGATCTTCTGGGCTGGAAATCCAGAGACTGACTAAACAAGGCTCAGAGGGAGCAAGCAGCGAGTGAAGAGCACTGAGGACTGCTGCTTTGTGCGCTCTCAGTGAGTACTCTAAGATCCAGTGTGTTAAATACAGCATGGCAAAACCCCAAGGGCTAAAATAACATAAAGCTTCTTTTTAGCCTTCCTAAAACATATATTTATTCCTACAAACTTCCACTCAAGGGCTGGAGAGATGGCTTAGCGGTTAAGGCACCTGCCTCTTAAGCCTAAGAATGCTGGTTCCAACCTCCGGGTCCCACGTTTAGCCAGATGCAAAGTGACACAAGGGTGCAATGCTGCACTTGACCACAAGGGGGAGGACACATCTGGATTTCGTTGGCAGCAGCTAAGAGGCTGCTGGTGCGCCCACCTCTGTCTTCCTCTCCCTCTCTCTGTCTCTCAAAAAAAAAAAAAAAAAAAAAAAAAAACCTTTCACTTAAATGTGAGCTCCATGAAGGCAGAATATGATCCCTCATCCTCTCCATGGAATTATCATCAGCACCTATTTATCAAGCATCCAAGATGGTGCTCACTATCTTTTGAATGAGTAACCAAAGAAAAAATGAAGTGTAGCTTTCACAAGAAACAACATTATACTCCAAATCAAAGGCAGGAAAGTACAGCCCACAGTCCAAATCCCGCAGACCACTAGCTTTTGTCAATAGAGCTTCACCAGAACCTGACACAGCAGTTTATGACGGAAGCTGTCTGACTGCATTGAGGGGTGGTGCAGGACAACTGAGACAGAGAATGTAAGGCCTGATAAAATGAAATATATATATAGTATATTGTTCTTCATAGAAAAAGCTTATTGACCCTTGTTCTAAAAAAGAATCTTCGGGCTGGAGAGATGGCTTAGCAGTTTAGTTGTTTGCCTACAAAGCCAAAGGACCCCGGTTTGATTCTCTAGGACCCATGTAAGCCAGATGCACAAAGCACATGCATCTGGAGTTTGTTTGCAGTGGCTGGATGTCCATTCTTTCCCTCTCTCCCTCTCCCTCTCAAATAAATAAATAATATTTTTTTTTAAATTAAAAAAATAATCTCCACTGGATTTTCATGACTGCTACAGGAACAAAGTATGTGGGGGGTCACAAAATTTATCAATAAGCCTCCTTTAGCAACTTCTCTATCAATATTTTAAAGATTAATGTAATGTCTGTCCATTTTAATAAAAGAACAACATACATTGATATAGTTTTAAATCTCATTTTGAAATAAAAATACCAAAACTCTTCACAGCTAGTTAAAATACATATATTTAAATAACTATGCATGTATATGCATATATATGTATCCATACACATACACTATGTATGAATCTTGGCATAAGCCAAAAAAATCCATATGTGAATGTCAAGTATGTCATCTTACCAGTTTTCGGAAGACTGAGTGGATTGTCTGCTTTTCTCTTTTATTCCCATTGTAAAAGGCAATTTCTTCACTAGCAAAGAAAAGAATTATGCAATTAATTTCAATGTTGCCTAGCCCTGAAAAGTCACTGCGATGCGGTATATGATGGTTGAGTGGCTGTACTTACATGTGCAAGAGCACATGTGATGCATGTCGAGCTTGGGGGGAGGGGCGCTGACCTCGAGATCTAGCTCCTAGCTCAGGTCATTGCAGCAAAGTGCATGGGCATACACACGCACGCACACGCGACTGGATCACAGCTGGTGCTACCTATGCCTCATGCAGTCTGGCTAGAAAATGTACAATGGGCTAATGCTTACAAGATTCAAAATAAGGCAGAAAAAAAAAGATGCTGTGATATAAAGTCATTGTAGATTACAAGTTCAAGTACAGACCTGAACAGGAGAAAGAGGAACAGAAAACTACAGGTAGCCCTGACACACAGCTGTTGAAAAGCAGAAAAGCAAGTGTTGAGGTCTTCAAAGTGCCAGTTTCCAGGCCTAGATGCTTCATAACTGTTCTTATTCTTAGAGCACCAGTATTCCTCATAACAATTCCTCTTTTCTTGAACTACTCTGAATGTGCCTATAAGGGCCACAAAGCTCTTGATTAGGGAAAAAAAGCAACTTATAAATGAAGAAAGGCCCAATGTAATGAGGTAAATTTACTACTTACACAGCCAGCAAAGTCAACTGCTAAAATTGTAACTTAGGCCTGACCCTTAAGTTGGTAGTCTGCCCACTACATAAATATAATGTAAACCAGCCCAGCAAAATGCCTCTTCCAGTACAGGAAAGTACATATCTAAATCATGTCCAAATGTCATAGTTAATACATTCAAACCTGGGAAGAGTTTCATATTGTACTCCAAAGATACATCTTTATTCGTTATACAAGCAAGGTGCATGTTTGTGATTCCAGGACTCCAGAATCTGAGGCAGGAGGCTGTCAAGTTTAGGACTAGCCTAGATTACATAACAAGACTCATGAAGTTTAAGACTAGCCTGGGTTACACAGCAAGGATGGAGGGAGAGAGGAAGCAAGGAAGGAAGGGACGGAGGGTATCTCTTAAAGAAACAACAGAAGAGAGAACTCTCTTTTGTTTCTGGATGCTTTCTGCAAAGGAGAAGGTTGGTGAAACCTGGAACTGTTTTAACCATCTTGTGGTCGCAAGAATGAACCCAAGGATAGAGACAAAGTCAAGAGGATGTGCAACAAGAAACGGCATCCTCTCACAGACACAGCCGTGTGGAAGGAGGATGTGCAACAAGAGGCAGTAGTACCCTTACAGATGAAGCAATGGAAGACTAGGAGATGGGTCACACTCATCTGTGTTCTCATAGAAACTTACGGATTTAGATCCACTTTTCAAGCATACCAAAGTGTGTTCCTCAGCTGCTGAGCAAGCTTGTACAATGACAGAATGGGCCCAACATCTTAGTGTTGTGACTCACTTTGAAAATAAAGTATCTTGAAGTAATTAGCTGCTGGGAACTATTTGCCGACATAGCCATTCCACACAGTGCACAAGCCAGGCTATTTGATGCTCTCTCACAAGCAGTGCTTTGCACCCATATCCCAGTAAAGGGAAAAGATGGATGACCAAGACCATATCCTCTGTGTGAACAACATCACTGTGCTCAGCCCACCCTGACTGTCTGCAGTTGGCAGAGAGGTCAGGTGCCAAGGCCTGTTGATAAGGAATGCTCTGTATCTGGCTGATCTATTGTGGCCTACCTAGTGCTCAGGAAGACATAGGAGACCCTTTGAACCTTGACTACAGAAACCATGGGCGTTCTTCTCACCTTAACTTTGCCTACATCACATGGCCAAGTTACAAGTTAGAAATACCATGTAGCACTTGGCAGTGAATTTCCTGTAATAAACTCAACAGGAGGGGGAAAAAAAAAAGAGTGAGAGCCAGAGCTCTGATCCTGTGACTGCACTGTGTTGTGTGAAACAGTTAATGTCCCTACTGCTGAAGTCTTTTGAGTCATGTTTGTTCTTGTAGTGAAAAGCATCCTAACATACTATCTTTCACTTAGTTCCTTCTATTCCCCTGCCTGCCTCCTGACTGCATAAAACTTCACATATAAAATGAGCACCACTTCAACAATCTAAGCAAATAAGGGAAAAGGGAACTATTAGGTCACTTCTTAAATGATGTAAATTCTCTTCAATGTTAACTTAAAGTTGGAAAATCAACAGGAGAAAATTTATGGACCACTTAAATGCTGAGGGGAGATGGCTCAGAGGTTAAAAGCACTTGCTGGCAAAGCCTGTTGGCTCAGGTTCAATTCCCCATTTACCTACATAAAGCCAGATGCACAAAGTAGTGCATGTATCTGGAGCTCATTTGTAGCAGCAAGAGGCCCTGGCACACTCATCCACACTCACTCACTCCCTCTCCCAAATACAACATTTAAAATATTTTGAGAGACAGAATGAGAATGAATATGCCAGGGCCTCTAGCCACTGCAAATGAACTCCAGATGCATGTGCCACTTTGTGCATCCAGCTTTCCTTGGGTACTGGAAAATCAAACCTGCATCCTTTGGCTTTGCTGGCAAATGCCTTAACCAATGAGCAATCTCTCCAGCACAAAAATATTTGTATAAACTAAGCTAAAAGCAGGGGTGTAAAGCTTAACTCTCATCTCTACTATGAAACAAGGAATTGAGGCTGTGAATAACTTCATAAAAATCATATAATATAGAATTGATAAATACGTTGATAAACAGAAGAGGCTTTGAAGCATACATTTTTCTTTCTTCCTATTTTAGACTTTAAAACTAAAAACTGGTAAAATACTTGCCTAGTATCTGAGAGGCCTCACTCCCCAAAATTACTCAGTAAGTAGAATTTCTGAGTACTACAAACATCATCTCAAATTTAAAATATTTATGGATAAATTAAGGCAAACATTTTTGAACAAGTACATGTAAATTTGAATTATGTCATGAGTAAGTTAAAAATAAAAATCAAGGAAAAGTATTCAAGAAAAGATATGGAGCGGGGGAGATGGCTTAGTGGTTAAGGTGCTTGTCTGCGAAACCTAAGGACCCAGGTTCAATTCCCCAGTGTGGTGGTTTGATTCAGGTGTCCTCCATAAACTTAGGTGTTCTGATGCTGGGTTCCCAGCCGATGGAGATCTGGGAATTAACACCTCTAGGAGGCAGTGTATTGTTGGGGGCAGGCTTATGGGTGTTATAGCCAGATCCCCCTTGCCAGTGTTTGGCACATCTCCTGTTCCTATTGTCCATCTGATGTTGGCCAGGTGGTGATATCCACCCTTTGCTCATGCCATTGTTTTCCCTGGCCATCATGGAGCTTCCCTCTCAAGCCTGTAAGCCAAGATAAACCTTTCCCCCCCCCCCCACAAGCTGCTCTTTGACAGATAATTTCTGCCAGCAAGGCAAACCTAACTGCAACAACCCAGTATCCATGTAAGCCAGATGCACCAGGTGGCACATGCATCTGCAGTTTGTTTGCAGTGCTAGAGGCCCTGGCTCACCCATTCTCTCCCTCTTCTGCACCCCCAATAAATTAATTTGGTTTTTTTTTTATATAAAAAAGAAAGGATCTGAAGAAGTGAATCAGGCATACTACATGGCTAATAAGAAAATGGGTTTGAACACAGAAGACTACTACTTTATAAACTGAGCCCTTTCATAGCATGCATTTTCAAAACAAGTTAAAAATACACACCATTTCAGTGACCGCATTATTACTTTCAGAATCAATATAAATGACATCAATAACGATTAAAATGAATTTTCCTATTAGTTTTAACATGTTTCCTCTTACCTATTTGTGATGAGTCGGGAATTAACGTATCTATATTCTCCTTCATATTTTTGCTCAGTTATTGTCATCTTACCAATAGGTCTTCTAAGTCGAGTTAGGAACAGCCCAGAAACAACCAAATAGGCCATCATGCTTGCTGGACCCTGTTGTTAATGAAAGAGAAGGATACATAAAGCTCAAGGCTATCAGCATGAAATCCACTGGTTCAAACATGTAGAATTTCTATCATTAACTTGTGACTTTGAGAAGTTGTTGCTTTCATTTTTCTTGCTTGGAACACACACACACACACACACACACACGGCTCTACACTTCCACTCCTCACTCCAACCCCTGTACATCCTGCCCTGACTTCCCACATTTGTTCACCTAAAAACACCTACTTTGGGTTTCTACCTTCTCTATCTCATCAAAAACTCTTATGTTAGAATTTGTCTTAATATTCTCATAATATTTCACAATAATTCTCCGACCTGTTTTGCCTTCCATTAAAATGTTAATATTGGGCTGGCGAGATGGCTTAGCGGTGAAGGCGCCTGCCTCCTAAGCCTAAGAACGCTGATTCCAATCTCCAGGTCCCACGTTTAGCCAGATGCAAAGTGACACAAGGGCGCAATGCCGCACTTGACCACAAGGGGGCGCACACATCTGGATTTCGTTCACAGCAGCTGAGAGCCTGCTGGCGTGCTCATTCTCTGTCTGTCTTCCTCTCTCTCTGTGCTCCAGCTTCTACCCCTCCAACTCTGAAAGTGACCTCATGACCCACTGATCATCTTAGGAAAGAAGCTCAGCTTACCTTTGCAGTTCATCATACACCCTCCCTTCATTGCAACATACAGCACACGTTCTGCCCTTCCAAAATAACTGTTTCCTAAACAGGCCGTCTAGTGAGGTTGTTCCTGTATCTGGCAAGCTCATCACACCTGATGAATACCTACATAGCTCCTCAGATTTTTCAACTATCAGCTCCAATGCTTCCAGACACTGAATTTCCTTGAAACTTCCACTGACCATGCTTCATGATAATTGCCTGAATAACTACTTCCTTCACCATACTGTAGTTTTGTTTACTCATCTTTTCATTTCTATTATCTAGTACAATGTGTACAAAATGCAGTGTGTATGCAGATCTGTCAAAATTATATGTGACTGATTCAATACATTTCAACAACTATGGCAAATATAAGCTAAAACTGCTTTTGAGAAATGCAGACTCTGATAACAGAAACACAAGAAACATTTAAATAGGAGAAAAATCTAAGAAATATAATCTTAGCACAGAGACAAGGGAGAATAGGTCTATTCATTCTGTTTAAACCTAAATCACAGGGTAGCAAAGGGTTAGAAACAGGAAATTCAAATAACTAACTGCTTTTCCCTGTGTTTTGGAAGGAAACAAAAATCCACCAGGGAAAGTATTTATTAGTCAAAAATTTTTTAAATACATATACATAGGTACATAAAACCATCACACTTATGATTTGCTATAAACATATAACAATACGTTACAATATTGATGATTAAAGTTATATTTCAATGAGAATGCTCAGAAAGAAAATAAAGAGAGCAGGCATGGTGGTACATACATTTAATCCCAGCACTTGGGGGGGGCAGAGGTAAGAGGATCACCTTGAGTTCAAGGCCACCCTGAGACTACACAGTGAATTCCAGGTCAGCCTGGGCTACAGCAAGACCTTACCTTGAGGGAAAAAAAAAAGAGAGAGAGAGAGAGAGAGAGATTCTTGCCTGAAGGAGTTTGAGAGACAAAAAGATAAGACTCATGGGCTAGCCAGCATTTATATTATTATGAAATGCTTTTGAAACTGTCATCTAATTATTATAAAATACTTTTGAAACTGTCGTCTAAGCATATATTGCCAATATTTTAACATTCAATTTTTTTTGTTTTGTTTTGTTTTTGTTTTCGAGGTAGGGTTTCACTCTAGCCCAGGCTGACCTGGAATTCACTATGTAGTCTCAGGGTGGCCTTGAACTCATGGTGATCCTTCCCAAATGCTGGGATTAAAGGCGTGTGCCACCACGTCCGGCTTCAAATTTATATTAAAATGGTTGC
This sequence comes from Orientallactaga sibirica, assembly GCA_036365145.1. Taxonomy (NCBI): domain Eukaryota; kingdom Metazoa; phylum Chordata; class Mammalia; order Rodentia; family Dipodidae; genus Orientallactaga; species Orientallactaga sibirica. Next base: position 7,959,510 of record JAEOAD010000027.1, read on the forward strand.
TGACAAATCTCTTTTTAGACATGGCTTTGCAACAATGAGTGTGTTCAATGTTTTAGTCCTTCTAGATATTAAAAAGCCAAGTCAGGACACTGTGGTGGTTAGAATCAGATGTCCTCCATAAATTCAGGTCCGTTTTGACTGCTTCGTCCCCAGATGGAACTAATTTGGGAGGCAGGACCTTGCTGTAGGAGGTGTGTTGTTGGAGGAGTGCTTAGGGGTTTTATAGCCAGCTCCTCCTTGCCAGAGTTGAGCTCACTCTCTTGCTGCTGTTTCCACCTGCTGTGGCAGAGGTGATGCCCGGCCTCTGCTCATGCCATGTTTTCCCGGCCATCATGAAGCTTCCCCTCGAGGCTATAAGCCAAAATAAAAAAAACTTTCCTCCCATCAGCTGCTTTAGTCAGGTGCTTTATCCCAGAAATGAGAATGTAACTATAACAGATACTTTTAAAATCCTTAGTACAGTATTATTTTATAATCAGACTATATTAGGTATATAACTTGAAAACATATTTGTTCTTTGAGATACAGAAAAAATTCGCACACAGCACAATATTACAGCAATTTAAAAGGCAGAATAAAAGCAGACTTACCTGAGCTCCAATTGCACTTGTTAACTTGAAAATATATAAAACTATATCTAAAAATGGCTGTAAAATAAATACAATATACAGAATTAGATCAAGAACTATATAGCCTAGATTGACAGCTAATACAAGATGCTAAATATAAACTGTTATTCAATATTTAACTATTATCAATGACAACATAATTATCAATATGTGGAGCTCTCACTATCCATAATGAATTATAATAATACACAGACTAATGAATAGATAAAAGGTACAGATTTAAGACACTTAAAGTGGAGATAATCTAAACAATGCCTACTGACTTCTCACTCTTCATCAATTAACATAGCTCTCCCAGGATAACTATCTATTAGTAACTTAGCAATCTATCAATGTAATGTAAAGACATTGACAAAATTGCATGCGCTGTAATGCCAAATCAGCTATACATTTTTCTGGTGTTTATGTATCTTCATCTGTAAAACAAAGAAGATCTTACTAATGTAATATTACTCAAGCCTGTTACTTTACTACAACAATTACACTCTAAAACAATCATTAAGCCCATGAACCTTATTTTATTATATAAAAATAAAGCTTCCAAAACTAGAATACACTAATGCACAGCTTCCCACCAGAGACAACTCAACCCATGTACCATCAGTAGCATGTCCTGTGAACTGTTTTTCAAAGAACCCAAACTGTGTTGATTTACTTGAAGTCCAATATTCATGTTATTACCAATATGCATGGCTTAGTTTATGATCTGGCTAGAACCAAGATGTGCCCTATCCTCTTCTTTTTGTCTTATAGGTTATCAAGCTAGGGATATTTGTGAAATTGAAGTAAAAATATTAAAATGTTACTCACAAAAAATAGTGACTCACAAGATAAGCCAAAGAACAAATAATTAGATGTTTAAAACAGCAAACATGGGGCTGGAGAGATGGACTAATGGTTAAGCGCTTGCCTGTGAAGCCTAAGGACCCCAGTTTGAGGCTCGATGTCCCAGTACCCATGTAAGCCAGATGCACAAGGTGGTGCATCCATCTGGAGTTCATTTGTAGTGGCTGGAGGCCCTGGTGCACCCCATTCTCCCTCTCTCTGCCTCTCTCTCTGTCGCTCTCAAATAAATAAATGAAAATTAAAATTAAAAAAAAACAGCAAACACACTATAGTGTACCACAACACTATAATAAATCACTTTGACAGCATCCCTATCTCAGCTATGACAAGACACGAGCTGTATTATGTGCACAAGTGTCAAGATGCAAACAAGCTCTAATGGCTTTGTCCATAAAATCAGCAACAACATTACTTGAAAGGTTTTATATATAGCTTCATCTTTATACCTCCCCCCCCCACAGAACAAAGTATACCTGTGATAACAGGAATAGGAAAACAAAGCTGAATTCCTGAACTATTTATAGCTGTCTGATAGCTAAATAAAGACAAGGTTCCTTAGTGTGCCTGAAGACAAGGAGGGAAACTCTCCCTCCATCCACACAGTTGATGCAGAAGCACTGCTAATCCTACAACATGATCTAAGATTCCTGTGCCAAGCCTGAATACCTGGGTCAACTGTTAACAGAAGATACCATAATCCATCCAGTTTCAAACAAGCTCCTACCTCAGGCTGAGAAAATCAAGAGGTTTAGAGTGGCAGGTGGATCAGAGGAAGGGAGGGGTCAGGGGTACTGGGGAGACTAGGTGCCCACTACATGTACTAGTCATGCAAGAGATAATGACAAAAGTGATCTTCCTGCAAAGCCTAAGAACTCACGATCCAACCTCCAGGTCCCACATAAGCCAGACACACGGTGATGCAAGTGTGCAATGTTGCACGTGCACACAAAGAGGTGCATGCTTCTAGAGTTCGTTCGCAGGGGCTAAAGGCCCTAGGGCACCCATTCTCTGCCTCCCTCCCCCCCCAAAAAAGAAAAATAAAAAGTAAAGTAGACACTTGAGAGATGGCTTAGCTGTTAAAGGTGATTGCTTGCAATGTCTGATGGCCCAGGTCAGATTCCCCAGTACCCAAAGTGGCACAAGTCTGGAGTTCATCTGTAGTGGCAGGAGGCTATGATGTGCCCATTCTCTCTTTTTCTCTGTCTCTTTCTGTCTCAAATAAATAAATAAATAATAACTGAAGTATTTTAAAAAACTTACTTTTTTGCTGTAACCTAAACTATTTATTAAATACTGAAGAACAGAAACCAGAAATGTCTTGCCTAGTTTTATGGATACGTAATTTGAGACATGAATTCACAAGTCATATAACAACTGCCAGAAGTATACAGGTGAAAATGAGAATGTAAATTTCTATTGTTTTATTGAACCCAGCCTGCAAAATGTTTACAAAATCTTGCTAAAACACTAAATTATCAGTTCTGAATAAAAACGCCTCACAGAAATAATATTTAAAAAGAAGTAATTGAAATGATAAAGGTTATTAAGTCTTTTGTCAAGAGCATTATTTCTATGTTGATTTATCCATCCATCAAGTCTACATAAGTCTGCTTAGACTCAAACTTCAACAAAGAACTTTTGTCAAGTAGGGAAACTTACCTTACTAAGATTTGAATACAGATCAACTACACTGTTACAAAATTTTTCTACATCTTGGGTCAGCAGCTGGTCTGGGTTAGCTATTCTGTTGTCCAGGTTCCCCATTTTATAGTATGTGAAAGCTCTGAAATAGCAGTAAGAAAAGATTTTAAAGCAAATGATTTTAGAAACAAATAAAAAAAGTCTATTATGCTACCTTTTGCACATACACACAGGCAAGGTTGAGCACTCTAACTTATTTAGCAATGAGAAGCAGTCCGGAGGAGGACTTGAGGGCTACTAAAGACAGGACTAGAGTCCCAATCACCTAAGAGCTCTTTCCTGATATGTGCCTGGTCTAGGAGCCATTTTCTTCGAAAACATGTCCAAGAAATAAAAAGCTTCCAATATCTCAGCAGCACAAACATTACTGTTCAATTTAAGTATTTCTAATTTACAAGCAGGTTATCACTTACTGGAGATATTCCTCATAGAGGTATCTAGTGAGCCTGACTCGGAAGCACAGTTTGAGCTCATTTAGCCCATATTTCAAGAAGTTATTGACCAGAGAGATCTAAAACAAACAAACAAATATTACTGTTTTATTTCATTTCTGCTTAATTGTTATTTACTTCTCTATCATCTGCTGAATCCACAAGTTTTATGATCCATATAATCTTTCAGTCCTGTTTTACTCTTACAAAAGAGCAAGCTAAACACATGCAACTAGCATTAATTATTCTCTTAATTTTATGTGTAACTCAATTATGAAATGTTACTTGTGAGATCTACCTTGTTGTTGTTGTGAAAAAAATCAAATGTCACCTTTCTAAAACCAATGTAAAGACTTCATTTATAAGTCCTGTTCTGCTACTAGCACTATGATCCTAGGGCAACAGAGCGCTATACACATTCCATGTAGCTTTGTTTAAAAACCCACTGTGCATTACACCATTTAAAGTTCCAGATTACTTCTACAGTTGACTTTACGAGTCTTTTCCATCACTGTATTAAAATCAGTCCTTCTACTTTTCTGAACTCACACTTAAGTTTTAAACCCTTATCACACTCACATTTTCTCTTGTGGTCTTTGGCCTTCTGCTAAAATCCCAATCTTTGGTATTTGTGTTGCCCATCTCAATTTGTTTTTATTTTAAATGGTCTAAAAACTGTTATGTTTGACCATCAAGCTTTATCAAGCTAGAATTTAATTGGATTCACAACTAAGCTTCTTTCTACAACAAGTTTGAAACACTACAAGTCATATAGGGCCAATAAAGTAAAAATAAAGAGCAAATTAAGAAAAATCACTATTTGACAAACTATTTTTGATAAATTCAGATCACAACTCCAATGTAACTTAAACTAAGAAGTTCAAGTTACAATAGTTTATGGCCTTAAATAACAGTTCTTGACCAAGGTGACTTGCTCCTCTAACTCCCAATTTGGCAATGTCTGGAAGCACTTCAGATGTCACAGTTGGGAGAGGAGGGGCAAATGCCATTTAACAGGATCAACACCTCTGCTCAACAGAGGTGAAAATCTAGCTGGGATGGAGGGAGGAATGGGGAAGCAAGGAAGGAAATTGGGAGGGTTGGGGGAAGGAAGAAAGGGAAGTGGCAGGGAGGAAGGGGAAGGAAATCCACATATGTATACATGTATACTATAAATGAAATTAAACTAAATGTAATTTCTTTTAAGTATTATATCTAGTGTAGAAGTATTGTGTATTGAAAAATTAGGCTATAGGCTACAAAATTTAATACAAAACTGTACTGAATCTGATAAATCTTTAAAGAACTTAGAAAGCAAAAATTCTTAAAGACTTTACTAAGATGAAAATTAAAGTAAGATTTTTTTTTAAGTAAACTTACAAGAGGCATGGCAGCGATGAAGTTGAATAAGTATTTCTTGAAATCTTTGCTGCTACGACCAATGATACCACTGCAAACCACCACATGCAATGCATTAGTTGCAAAAGAAGCAAAAAAAACACTAGATAACTTCTGTAAATAAAGTTCTACAATTATTCTTGGAAATCTCTACTCAATTAAATAGGAGGAAAGATATGAGAAAAATTTGCTTACAAAAACATGTTTGCAATGTTTGGAACACTTTTAAACAGCTACAAAGGACAAAATTAGGAATGGTGACAAGGGACTACAGATGCAACTCAGTGGTAGAACTTTTGCTTAGTTAGCATGTGCAAGATTGTGGATCAGATCTCATCAAAAAAGCATCTTAAGCTACCATAAATAAACCTAGTTAGTGAATCAACTAACAACTTTACAGTCCCAGGAATGGATACTGTCATACTATGGATAAATCAAAGTAGCATTTGCTTGTTTTTCATATTTTAACACCCTTGATTCTCACTGGAATGGACTAATGAGAGAATAAAAATGAGGGATTAGGTCAGCAAATGTTCCAAGGTCAAGAGTAAGTACTATGGGCTCTGTAAACCACAAGGCTCCTGATGCAAATACTCCACTGCCATGATGCCATGATGGAGTGCAGGAGCCCAGGCTGTGCTCACATAGCCTGACCAAAGGAGGTTGTAACAGACAGCTTCAGGTTCGCTGAGATGAACTTCCAGACCAGGCACAGTTATGGAGGAAGAGATATTTATTAAAGTTTACAGATCCAGGGAAGTTCCATAATGGCAGAAGAAGCTGGCCTGCTTTCACAGGACCAAACACAGAGAGCAAAGCCATAGCCAAAAGCTACACAGCACAGCACACTTCAGGAACTCCAACTTAGGCACACTTTGCATCTCTTTAGATTGAAATCCTAAACCCTAAACACCACCACACCTTAAGATAGCCCAGTGACACTGCCTCCAGCCAGGTGGCTGCAGATGCAAACAACAAACTAATAAAACACTGAACATATTGGGGTCATCTATTCAAACTACCACAGAGGTCAAGAGTGAGAGTTCACCTGGGTCCTGGCTTGCCAATGCTGGGCCTAACTGACCTGTCAAAGAGAGTTCCTAATAGTTCTTCAGAGGCTTCAGGTCCCTTAATACAGTTCAATGAGATCAGCTCCTTTTTTATATGCTTTTTGTCTATTTTATCACTTTATGTTTTGAAAATACACACTAAAAATTTAAGATAAAGGTCCCGCTACTTTGCTCAAAGTTTCAAAGCTATCATGTGTGTAGAAGTTATAGGAATACATAATGCATGTTATTTACTAAAGATATGTCTTATTTGATCAGAGAACCTTTTTTCAAAGAATTCTTATTGATAGGGCTGGTGAGATGGCTTGGCAGTTAAGGCACCTGCTGGCCAAGCCTAAGAATGCTGATTCCAACCTCCAGGTCCCATGTTTAGCCAGACTCAAAAAGTGACGCAAGGGCACAATGTCACACTTGCCCACAAAGGGGTGCACGTGTCTGGAGTTCGTTCACAGCCACTGAGAGGCTGCTGGTGTGTCCATTTTCTCTGTCTAATTAAAAAAAAAGAAATCTTATTGATATTTCCTAATGTAGTAAGACATATTTTGAGACATACTAAAGTAAATGACTTGCCTGTATCTACTGGAAATATGACTGGTGTATATAAAAAAATAGGTTTTTTTTTGTTGTTGTTGTTGTTTTCCGAGGTAGGGTCTCACTCTAGCTCAGGCTGACCTGGAATTCACTACATCGTCTCAGGGTGTTGAACTCATGGTGATCCTCCTACCTCTGCCTCCCTGCTGGGATTAAAGGTGTGTGCCACCATGCCTGGCTGAAAATAGTTTTCATTTTATGAAGGAATAGGTAAATAAATTAGGGGAAATCTGAATTTTTAAAAAGGTAGCAAATTGCCTTACCCAAGACTTTCTTCAAGATTTTAATACATAAAAATCCAAAAAGTTATACAGCATGCTATATCTCTTGGTAATACATCTAGAAAATAGTATCTCAGATTAATTGAAGAGCTAAAGATTTTTTTAAAAAGAAAAAATAAAAATACAATTTTGCTATCTCTTGAAAAACAAAGTTATTTTTAAAAGTTGAACTAGAACAAAATTAAAATGGAATGATAATAATAGTAGAAACACTGAGCAATTAGGCAAGTACAAAAAGCATACAAATTTAAGTTAAAATCGAACCAATCTATAGAAAACCAAAGTGCTTTAGTGCTGCCCAAGCTGTGAAACACTCAAGATTATAAAATTCTGTCAAAGCATGTGCCAGCGTTCAGCCATGGTTTACCAGTGGAGTAGCAGCCATAAATCTAAAAAACGGTTCCTTGAATAAAGCCGTATTCCTGCTTATTATGCCACTGCAAAAGAAAAATAATAGAGTAGCCTACTCATTATTACTTCTGAAAGACATCAGGATATGGAGAAAACACAGTTTGGAACTGCTAAAATGCTGCTTGAGTAAAAATAAAGTGTGTCTTTATGGTGAATAAAGCAGCGACCATTTACAGGACTCTGTCCTGTTTTGGTTTACCCATTCTTCAAACTCTGGCATTACCAACAATTATGTCTTCAATAGGGAAGATGAAAGTGAAGCACATTAAGGACTGTAACAAGCCTCGTGGAGAATCTAACAGCAGTAAATGCATGTACACCTACTCAGAAAGAAGCCAAGAAGCAAAGGACAGATAAATTTATTCACAATTTAATTTTAATATTGACAAAGAGAAATGTTAATTTTTCAAATAAAATTATCCTGCATTATAACCATGCAATGTTTATATTTTTAAATTTGAAAACATTAAATATTAGTATTTAATGAATGATTCCATACATTGAAAAATGCACACCAAGTTTTACTTACGGAGAATGTTAACAATGAACTTTAAAATGGGTATTTTTTTATTTATTTGAAAGAGAGATACAAAAATAGGCAGGGAGAGAGGGGGGGGGGGAGAATGGGTGTGCCAGGGCCTCCAGCCAGTGCAACGAACTCCAGATGTGTGCATCCCCTTGTACATCTGGCTTACATGGGTCCTGGGGAGTAGAACCTGGGTCCTTTGGCTTTGCAGGCAAGCACCTTAACTGCCAAGCCATCTTTCCAGCCCTGGTTTTTGTTTGTTTGTTTGGTTGGTTGGTTTTTTTTTTAGTAATTGGCAAATGTGGGCTAAGAATGTGACAGTGTTCCCTGTACTAAGTCTTGCTAGGGTTTAAGAACATCAAATTTTAACTTTGTTTTACTTTAGATAGAATCCTGTTTTACAGCACAGGCTAGCCTCAAATTTGTGATCTCTTGCCTTGGTCTCCTTAGTACTGGGATTACAGGCACACAAAAAATATAAAAAATTTGTTTAATTTCAGTTTTAAAACTGAGTATCCACAGGGTGACTACTGCATCTGGCAGAATTATAATTGCCTCAGGCTGCATATTAACTTTCTTCCTCACCATCACTACCAACTAAACTATGTATCTACTCTTGACAATGCATTTACCTAGGTAAAATATCTGAGAATAAATATTTTGCTACAATGCAATTAACAATATTATAGTTGGAAAGACTTTATTTTCATTAACAAAGAAAATCAGAGATAAAATTGGCAAATGAAAAAAATAACATTTTACAAATCATTTGAAAGAACATCAATGTCTTCTATACATCAGCTATATAAAGGTCTCAAATGACTTGGCAATACAACTTATATGAACAGAGCAAACAAAATAAAAAATAAAATAAATAAAATAAAATGATTCTCCTAAAGGTGGTAGGCTACAAGCAATGAACAAATACATTATGTGTGTTTATGCTTAATTTCTTACTTAGCTACATACATATCTCTATCTCTGTATCACACACACACACACACACACACACACACACACACACACTCCTATAAACACCCTTGAGGGGACACCAGCCCATCAACAAGACCTCAACTCCTGTTTTTTAAACACAAATCATGCAAGAGTCACTGACTGCTTGAGGAAATCCTTTAATGCTCTAACGTGAACAATAAGAACCTCAAAGAAACAACATTGAGAACTGAAAAGAAAAGCAAGCAAGTAAAATAATTTTAAGAAAGAATGGGCCAGGTGTGGTGGTGCACGCCTTTAATCCCAACACTCGGGAGACAGAGGTAGGAGGATCTCTGTGAGTTTGAGACCACCCTTAGACTAGTGAATACCAGGTCAGCCTGGCTACAGTGAGACCTTACCTCAAAAAAAACCAAAAAAAAAAAAAGAAAGAAAGAAAAGAAAGAATGGCTTTAAGACATACAAGGTAGCCCATGTGTCTGGAGTTCATTTGCCATGGCTAGAGGCCCTGGCACACCCATTCTCTCCATCTATCTGCCGAAAGAAGGAAGGAAGGAAGGAAGGAAGGAAGGAAGGAAGGGGAGGGAGGAGGAGGGAGGGAGGGGGAGGGGAGGGAGGGAAGGGAGGGAAGGAGGGGGAGGGAGGGAGGAAGGAGGAAGGAAGGGAGGGAAGGAAGAGAGGAGGAAGGAGGGAAGGAAGGAGGAGGAGGAGGAGGGAGGGAGAAAGGAGGAGGAGGAGGAGGGAGGGAGGAGGAAGGAGGAGGGAGGGGAGGGAGGGGAGGGAGGGAGGAGGGGAGGGAAGAGGGAGGGAAGGAAGGAGGAGGAGGAGGAGGGAGGGAGGGAGGGAGGGAAGGAAGGAAGGAAATTTTTAAAAAATGGCTTTAGAAATGAAAAAAATTCATACTTGAAAGCATGATTACTATAAAAATGAGCATCCAGGCTAGAGAGATGGCTTAGCAGTTAAGGTGCTTGCCTGCAAAGCCAAAGGATCCAGGTTCAATTCCCCACACATAAGCCAGATGTACAAGGTGGTATGTGCATCTGGAGTTTGTATATAGTAGCTAGAGGCCCTGGTGTGCCCATTCTCTCTATACATATTTGCCTCTCTCTCTTTCTCTCTCTCAAATAATAATAGAAAAAAACTTAAAAATGAGCATCCAAACAAAAGATAGCTCTTAGAAAGAAAATATTCAATAAACAATAAATATTTTCTAGAAAATAAAATTAATGGGCTGGAGAGATGGCTCAGTGGTTAAAGGCACTGGCCTACAAAGTCTGATAGCTGAGATCCAATTCTCCAGTGCCCACTACCCACATAAAGCCAAAAGTGGCACATGGGTCTGCAGTTCCTTTGCAGTGGCAAGAAGCCCTAGCATGCCCATTCTCTCTCTCTCTCTCTCTCTCTCTCTCTCTCTCTCTCTCTCTCCTCCTCCCTCCCTCCCTTCCTCTCTTCTCTCTTTCCTCCTCTCCCTTTCTCCCAAATATATATTTTTTAAAAAGAAAAAAATTGGGCTAGAGAGATGGTTTAGCCACTAAGGTGCTTGCCTGCAAAGCCAAAGGACCCAGGTTCAATTCCCAGGACCGACATAAGCCAGATGCACAAGGAGCACATGCCATCTGGAGTTCGATTGCAGTGGCTGAAGGCCCTAGTGTGCCTACCCCCCCATTTCTGTCTCTCTCTCTCTCTCTCTCTCTTTCTGTCTCAAATAAATAAATAAATAAATAAATAAATAAATAAATATATATATAAATATTTTTTTAAAAAAAGAAAAAAAAATTAAGTGCCATAGATAAAACCGCAGCTAAATTGCAAGACAGTAAGATGATAATTTCACTGGGGGGAGGGAGCTTAACAATCAACTAAAAATTCTAGAAAAGGAAATTTTGTGGAAGAGGGAGGAGAAAGATTGTAAGAGACACAGGTTGAGACACCATGCCCAGAGATATAACCCCCACAAAATAAGTTACTGCTGCTCTCACAATGCATATACCAAAACTCCAAAGGGAATACCTGCAACCCCACTGAGGACTGTCCCCAGTAGAATGAGGGGAGGGACAAGGAAAAAAAAAAGGGTACCAACACGTGATATATCCATATAAAATACACTGTTAATAATAATAATAATAATGAAATGCTGAAAAAAGAAAGTGATTTTTTATGGGAAAAAAATTCCCAGAATGAAGAATGAATTTCCAGATTGAAAAGCCTACTTAGCAAAATGATGAAAAAATTCATACCAATCTTTAATGAAATTCTCAAACATATATCAATAATTTTTGAAAAATAAAGAAAAGAAAAGGGAAAAAGGTTTTGTTGAGAAGAGGACAGAAGCCCTTTGAAGGCAGGGTGGTTGCTAAGAAGCACCAGCCACAGTACCCAAGGTGATAGAATCCTCGCAATGTTGCAAACAGTGACGGCTAACTAAGCCAGGGATCTCTAGAGTGGGGCCTGGCCCTGGCCGAAACAGAGCTAAAAGCAATGCAGTGATTCTTTTAAGCTTCCAATGAAAGGTGATTTTTAGCATGGAGTGCACAAACAGCTAGATTAGGGCTGGAGAGATGGCTTAGCAGTTAAGGTGCCTGCCTGCTAAGCCTAAGAACCCGGTTCCAATCTCCAGGTCCCACGTTTAGCCAGATGCAAAGTGACGCAAGGGCGCAATGCCGCACTTGCCCACAAGGGGGCGCACACATCTGGATTTCGTTCACAGCAGCTGAGAGACTGCTGGCGTGGCCATCTGTCTCCCTCTCCCTCTCTGTCTCTCTCTCTCTCTGTGTCTTTCTCCAAAAATAAGTAAAATAAAATAAAATAAAACAGCTAGATTATCAATCAAGGGTGAAAATAGAAGAAAAATTTCTCCACATCTACAAGGTGTCAAAATTTTACCTTCCCTCTCTCAGGAAAAAAAAAAAAAAGTGTGTCTTCAAAAATGAAAAAAATAAATGGGGTGAATGTAAAAAGATTCAGGAAGACAGGAAACTACAGGGGCATAGAACATGGGTAAAAACAAGGACATATATTGATTGCCCGGTATGCCTTGACTTTATTTCAGTATAATAAAAATTTTTGTAGATAAGTTTGAGGTGAATTAGAACAGTAGACAAAAAACTACATTGCACAAAACAAAAACTTATAATTTATAAATGCCAGAATGAACAAAATGTTGTACAAAGGAGAACTGCCAGAGCCTAGCATAGCAAAGTTGTAAAGGGCAGTATCAGGTAACCAATAAAGCCTGACTTCCAGAAACAAAACAAAACGACACTGAGAAGGTAAGCTTGGGCATGGTAGGAGTCCCAGAGTGGACTCTCTCCTCCAACACAGGAAGCTTAACTTTTCAAATGGAAACCCCTGTAAATTCTAATCACAGTGTGTTCAACTAAGATGGAGACATAGAAGATTAACAGTAAGAATTAAACCAGTGGCTCTGGGTAATGTAAGCTAGGATGGAATGCTTTGTAATTCAATTCTGTAGGCCTAAGCCTTCTTGACATTAAGCTAGATTTGTATATTACTCTGATCAAAATAAAAAGGCTTGGAACTGACCACGGGTTTTAGGGAGACCTATGCTGAATTTAAAGCCTTTAAGTTCACCCACCCTTCAGGGAACATGATTAAGGACTTGAATCTTGGCAGCCACATTTCTATATTCTCCTAGACAAATGCCTCCGGAAACACAGGCTTTCTACAAATTCTCTAAAAAGTAAATCAAGAATCTAAAAGAAAAGGCCTATATTTCAAAAGTTTGGGTATATCATTCAAAGTTAACCTAGATTACATATTTTAAGAAGTTTTCTGTAAATACTGCATACTAGGGAATAATGCCAATTTTTTAAAACTTTTTAAAAACTTTAAAAAATTTTTGTTTTTATTTTTATTTATTTGAAAGCAACAAATTCAGAGAGAGAGAGAAAAAAATAGGCATGTCAGGGCCTCCAGCCACTGCAAACGAACTCCAGATGCATGTGCCACCATGTGCATCTGGCTTACGTGGGTCCTAGGGAATCAAGCCTCAAACCAGAGTCCCTAGGCTTCAAAGGCAAGCACTTAACAACTAAGCCATCTCTCCAGCCCTTTTAAAAATTTTATTTTTTTATTTGAGAGCGACAGATAGAGAAAGAGACAGGGAGAATGGGCGCATCAGGAGCTGCAGCTACTGCAAACGAACTCCAGATGCTTGTGCCACTTTGTGCATCTAGTTTACATGGGTACTGGGGAATCAAGTCTTGAACGGGGTCCTTAGGCTTCACAGGCAAGTGCTTAACCATTACGCCATCTCTCTAGCCCCAATAATGCCAATTTTTTTTAACTTTGACATTCAAGTTGTAATGAGTGGTTAGAAGAACTCAAGTACTTCGCCTGACATTTTCCAGTTTTTAAATTCAAAATATCAATTGCAGTGACTAATATGTACAAAAGATTATAATGAAAAAATATAAAATGGGGGCTGGAGAGATGGCTTAATGATTAAGCACTTGCTTAAATTTTTTTAAAAAATGTCCTAACTAGAGAAGCAGATTAGAAAATAAGCATGCTCAATGTGATTCACTGAAAGTCTTTGATATTTTCCTCCAAGTTATCTTAATTTCAGACACCCAATACATGGTTGCTCTTTTAAGCCTCTAACAGCACCTGTTCCACTGCATTTTAATCTTTGGCTTACCAGTCTCTAATCTTTTACAAACTGTCTGCTCAGCAAGGCTTGAAACAGACTTTCCTGATCATTGGCATATACCCGTATTATCATGTAACAGTGCCTGCACACAAGAAAGGTGCAAAAACCATTTTTAAATAAACGAACACACATTTAATTTGACTTCAGTATCCTTTATCCGATTTTTTTTTTAACAAAAATGATGCTTAAATATGGGGCAAAATTAGTATTTCACATGCATGAGAAGGTGAATGAACAAGTACCTTTCAATGAGTGTTCCATTTTGAATCATCCAAACATCACAGTATGTTCGAGATACCAGCATAACAGCAATAAGTATCAAGTAACCTGTCTAAAATAAACCAAGTATAGTAAACTAGATGTACTTTAGAAGGTTAAAAAGCACATTACCTTGGTGAACATTTTGGTTTCAAAATTCAGAGCTTTATTCTGAAAAATATATTGTGGTCTACATTTTATCTGTAAGCAATTTTAAATACAGTTTAAACAGGACTTAATTATAATATATATGGAAAATGCTATTTTATAGATCATTAAATCTTTCTCATCAAAATTCAAAAGTGAATCCTAGATAGGTAAATTAACTTGCTTTCACACCAAAAAGAAAACAAAAAAAACAAAAAAAAACGCAATGACAGACGTTAACTTAATTACCAGAATCAATATGTTGTAAATGTCATATATTTTTTAATATGATGCCCCTTTAACAAAGAAAACTTATAATGGTTAACTACACAATTAAATAACTAAAAGATATGTAAGTCTAAAAACTTGCCCCACGTAGGATAAATTTGGTTCAATTTGTTAAAAAAAAAAAAAAAAAAAAAAAAAACTCTAATACTATTCCTGTTTTCATAGGGCTTTCAACTTGAGAAGTAACACCAGGTCAGCCTGGACTAGAATGAAACCCTACCTTGAAAAACTAAACAAACAAACAAAAAAAGAAGCAGTAGTAGCACATAAATTTAGGCATATTTGTAAAGCTTCATGTAAATGCTAAGATGGGAAGGTCAGGAGTGGCAAAAGCCATCATGGCATTAAAAATAGGTTAAACTAAGGCTGGAGAGATGGCTTAGTGGTTCAGGTACTTGCATGCAAAGCCAAAGGACCCAGGTTCAATTCCCAGGACCTATATAAGCCATATGCATAAGGTAGCAAATGCTTCTGAAGTTTGTTTGCATTGGCTGGAGACCCTAACATGCCCATTCTTTCTCTCTCTCTAAAAAAAATAAAAATAAGCCAGGTGTGGTGGCGCACGCCTTTAATCCTAGCACTCGGGAGGCAGAGGTAGGAGGATCCAGTGAGTTCGAGGCCACCCTGAGACTACATAGTTAATTCCAAGTCAGCCTGGACCAGACTGAAACCCTACCTCAAAAAACCAAAAAAATAAATAAATAAATAAAAATAAAAATAAAATAAGCCAGGCGCGGTGACACACGCCTTTAATCCCAGCACTTGGGAGGCAGAGGTAGGAGGATCACCGTGAATTCAAGGCCACCCTGAGACTGCAGAGTGAATTCCAGGTCAGCCTGTGCTAGAGTGAGACCCCACCTCGAAAAACAATAAATAAAATAAAATAATATTGAAAATAAACAAACAACTAAACTAACTAAACCAAGTAAAACAAAGAGAGAATGAAGATTAGGGGTTAAAAAACAATGAAGGTTTAATATAAAGAGAGATTAAAACCATATGTAGAGCACAGTGTAGCTTCTCCAGCAGGTTTAGATGATACATGATTGTAAGTTTCTACAAGAGAGAAGAGAATGCTCAAGCCAATGTAGACAGTGTTACTTAAGCAAACCTGGTAAGATGGATGATGACAAAGGGAAAGGTGTGAGGCTAGGGGATTAGCTAGGAGTACATTATACATCTGTGGGGGGTGAGAATCCTGCTGCCACTCCCACCCCCAACCAATACACACACTCAAGGCTGACTTAAACTCTAACTGAGACTACAATAGTAACATAAAAGGTAAAGTCGGGAGCAAAGGCTTGTGGAGAAAGGGATTTGTTGGATACTGTTCAAAGCTACTAGAATAAGGAATAACTGAATCTACTACTTACATAAATTTTGCAAAACAAACACTTCTTAAAGTGAAGATGTTGAAAATATAGTCCTTTAAATAAAAGCAAAGAAGACGCACAAACACCAAGTATTACATGAAGCCTCAAGAAGATATGAGAGAAGGTCTGTGAATAAGCTGTGACATCTGCTATGGCAGTGTTTGCCAGCTTCCTGCCATCTTCTCATCATGGGTTTGCTAATCAACTGACAACAGAATAACCTACTGACTTAAATAATCATCAACCATAAATGTGAGTTCAACTGCAATGCCAATTTTAAATCAGATCTTAAGTACAGTCTCAATCCCAACAGAAAAACTCCACTTCCATCTTCTGTGACTGCCAAGGAAGTGTGTTTCACTCTCTTGGATTGGGGTTAGATTTGGACTTTTACATCCCTCAAAGATGTTACTCAAATGACTCCATGGCATGACTATGTCTAGACAAGACTGCAAGGCTGGCCATGTCAGCATCTTCAACCTCTCTTACTAACTCCTGAGGGCTTCTCTGAACCTCACATTCATCTGGCATGCAGCAAAACTTTACAATAGTGAAAAGAGCCTTGAACAGTCAACAGACTAGCAAGTATACACCAATCTTTACAGAGAACTTTATATTTTAAACAGGAAGTCTTCAAAATCAGTTAAGTGTTAAAAAAAAAACGGAACAAAACTAGTAATTAATCATGCCAGAAAAGTCATGGGAAACCTTCACAAGGAACAGAAGGAGTGCTAAAGCTGATTTAAACACACGCCTTCTTGGAGAGTGGTGGGCAGGACGTCACAACCAAGAGGATGTTGCTCACTGCAACGAGAGCAAGAGCAAGGCCTGAGCACCCGATAGCAAGAGAGAATCCGCTACACAAATGGGATGGACAGGAAGGCCAGCATCAAGTGCTGCTTTCTGTTTAGAAAAAGAAGCCAAATGTCTTTATCAGGGTGTTAGACAGAAGAGTAAATGGACATAAAGTGAAGCAAAAAGGCTAGAATGAGAGACTGTAATAATCTGCATAGGATACAGTGAGACCAGCACAGCAACGTAAAGGGAGAAATTGTCTGATGAGAAACACAAGAGTATCTGTATTGGATATGCTGTCAACAGCTGTAACTTCAGCACTTAGGAGTAGAGGTAGGAGGATGTTGACTGAGTCTGAGGCCAGCCTGAGCTAAATACTGAGACTGGTTCAAAACAATAAATGAATAAATAAATAATAAAAAACATATTTATTTTTGTATGTGCATGTGTACATGAATTTGCATGTGTGTGGGCACATGTGTCTAAAGGCTAGAAGTTGATGTTGGGTTTTTCCTCAATCATGCTCCACTTTATTTACTAAGGCAGAACCTCTCATTTGAACCCAGAGCTCAGAGATTTGGCTACTCTACAGGCTGACCCACTTCCAATTTTCTTTTTAAGAATATACATTACTTTTGTATAATTAGGGAAAAAAAGGTTACCATATTACCTTTCAGAGCTTTTCAAGATGAAGAGAAGAATGTGATGAAAGAGTGGAAGATGCTCTCATTGGGACCCACAATGCTTACAGAGCATCTTATCCCTGTCTCAGTATTGCTGTAAGTCTAACACGCTCTAAAACTTTAACATTACTTTAAGAAGATTCACTGGCAGAAAGAACTCTTGAAAAGAAATCCTGGAACTAATGAAAGAATACTGTAATATCCAGGTAAGAAGAGGAGAGAAAACGGTCAGATTGCACTGGCTAAAACAAGGGGTGGGAAGAAGAATAAAAGGCGATGGCACCTCTAGCTAAGAAAGGGGAGGGTGCTGGAGCAAAGACAGGGAGCATGACATTAGTTAACAGCCATTAAACATGTTGTCATAGGCTGGGCGTGGGGGCACACGCCTTTAATCCCAGCACTTGGGAGGCAGAGGTAGGAGGATTGCCATGAGTTCGAGGCCACTCTGAGACTACATAGTGAATTCCAGGTCAGCCTGAGTTAGAGTGAGACCCTACCTTGGAAAACCAAAAACAAAAAAAAAATGTTGTAATGATAACCAGTGATCTTGAAGAAGAGACAAAGGAAAGACTAATAAAATTCTGTTCCTACAACCAGCTCACTTCTTGGAAATACTTACACAACTCAGGTACCATTTGGGGGTGCTTCAAAATGTTTAATCCAGGCTTAGCAGTTAAAGCGTTTGCCTGCGAAGCCAAAGATCCCGGTTTGATTCCCCTGGACCCACGTAAGCAAGATGCACAAGGGGCACATGCATCTGGAGTTCGTTTGCAGTGGCTAGAGGCCCTGGCATGCCCATTCTCTTTCTGTCTGCCTCTCTTCTCTCTCTCTGCTTGCAAATAAAAAAATAATTTTAAAAAAATGTATTTAATCCAATATGAAAAAGCAACCCTCCCACATATCAATGTGACTTATTAACATGTCAATGTAATAAAGGTTTTTATTTTTAATTGACTCTTGATTTATCAGCAGTATTGAACTGCAAAAAAGTGACAGAATCGCTGGCAGCTACATGGCAACACCCTACTTCACACACACAAAATGATCAGTATCTCACAAACATGAGAAAGTAGTTAAAACTGGCACTGAACTAGAGTGCTTGCATGAAAGATGAGAATATAGAGACAAATTCAGTAATTTTGCTGACCCAGAAAACATATGCCCTGCAGTAATATGATAGACAGCTTTGATTCCTAAATCTTGGGAGTTAAACATTAACACTAGAATTTCATAAGGACTTACCTCTTTACAAAATGTTCTTGGGACCATGATTTTCAGGATCTGCCTGAGCCTTGATAAAAATACCATGTCCAACACAGCTCGCTCTTTTTTTCCTTCTTTCTATATTTAAAGGAGAAAAAAGACTTGTAAGAGAAATATGAAAAATGCATAAAAAATAGAATAATAGTCTAGGGACATGGCTCAGCTATTAAAGGCACTTGCTTGCCTGCATACTGGCCTGGATTCAATTCCCCAGCACCACAAAAACCCAGATGCAGCACACGCATTTGTGATCCCAACACACCCACAGACATGGGAGGCAGAGCCAGAAGCCAGAAGCCCACAGGCCACCAAGATTGGAGCACATGAAGAGGAAGCACAAGAACAAAAACCCAAGGGAGACTGTCTCAAGCAAAGTAGAAGGACAAGACAAACAGCCCAAGATTGTCCTCAGACCCCCATGTATGCTGTGGCACATGAACACCCCATCACACACACAACAACACAGGAACACCACACACATATATGTGCATATACACACACACAAAAAAATTACAGACCCACATTCCATCTAAGTCAACCCATACAGCTATCGAGATAGATAACCACGTTTAGAGAGCACAGATGAGTGAGCTGCTCTTCAAACAGCTTCCAAGAAAACACATGCGTCCTAAAAACTAAAAAGGGAAGTGAGCTATGATAACTAAAAGAACAGCATAAGCAGAAGAAGAACAAATGCAAATAACAAGGGGACAACATGCTTAAAGTACCTGAGCAACAGCAAAATGGCCAGTGCTGGTGAAGCGACAAGAAAGGCTCAGTAGTCGATAAGGTCAAAGAAACAACTAAGAAATGCTCAAGATCTGAACAAGGTCCTCATGAGCTATTCCACTGAGCTATCGCCCAGCACCCATGAAAACATCAGGCGTGGTATCACATGCCTGTACTCCCAGTGCTGGAAAGGCAGAGAAAGGAAGATCCCTGGGGCTCGTTGGCTAGCTAGTCTAGCCAAATCAGTGAGCTCCAGGTTCAGTGAGAAAGCCTGCCTCAAAATAATGTGGTAAGGGCTAGAGAGATGGCTTAGTGGTTAAGGCGCTTGCCTGCAAAGCCTAAGGATCCAGATTCAGTTCTCCAGGACCCAGGTAAGCCAGATGCACCAGGCAGCACACGCATCTGGAGTTCGTTTGCAGTGGCTAAAGGCCCTGGCGCACCTATTCTCTCTGTCTCAAATAAATAAATAAACAAATAAATAAAATATTTTAAAAAATTGTAATGTGGTAAGCAATTAAAGAAGACACCCAAAATGACATGGCTTACACACATGCATGCACATATGTGGATGAGCACCCACACATGCAAAGAAAAGAAAAAGAAAGGAGAGAAAAAAGAAAAGTTTAATATTTTTTTCAGTGCGGGATACTGCATAGTGCCTTTGCATAGTTGCTGAAGTACATAATTGGCAAATACTCCACCACTGAGCTACATCCCCAACCTAAATATATTTTTCTTTTTCTTTTTTTTGAGTTTTTAAAAACAGTATCACCAGGCATAGTAGCACATTCCTTTAATTCCAGCACTCAGGAGGCAGAGGTAGAAGGAGAGCTGTGAGTTCAAGACCAACCTGAAACTACATAGTGAATTCCAGGACAGCCTGAGCTAGAGCAAAACCCTACGGGAACCAAGGTCTCATGTATCATATCCCAGGCTGGCCTCAATCTCACAGCAAGAATGAGTTTAAATTTGCAATCTCTTGTCTCTGCCTTAAAATTGCTAGAATTAGGGGCTGGAGAGATGGGTTAGCAGTTAAGCGTTTGCCTGTGAAGCCTAAGGACACTGGTTCAAGGCTTGATTCCCCAGTACCCATGTAAGCCAGATGCACAAAGTGGCACATGCATCTGGAGTTCCTTTGCAGTGGCTGGAGGCCCTGGTGCGCCCATTCTCTCTCTCTCTCTCTCTCTCTCCCTCTGTCACTCTCAAATGAATAAAATAAAAAAAATTTAATTGCTGGAATTATGTATGTGTGCCATCACACCTGCTCCCAGTCACTTTTTTTCAATCCTGTGTTTATGTGAGAGAAAAAGAGGGAAGGAGAAAAGAATGGAGAAAGGAAAAGAGTGAGGGCTTCTTGCTGCTGCAGATTAACTCCAGAAGCACATGCCACTTTGTGCTTCTGGCTTTATGTGGGCACTAGGGAATTGAACTCAGGCCATCAATCTTTGCACACAAGTGTCTTTAATTGCTAAGACATCTCTCTAGCCCTTCATTTCTTGATTAACAGAAGCTTTATTATTATTTTTTTTTTTTTGAGAGAGAGTGAATGGGTGTGCCAGCGGCCTCTCAGCTGCTCTGAACTCCAGACACATGTGTCACCTTGTGGGCAAGTGCGGCATTGCGCCCTTGCATCACTTTTTACATCTGGCTAAACATGGGACCTGGAGATTGGAACCAGCATTCTTAGGCTTGGCAGGCAGGCGCCTTAACGGCCAAGCCATCTCTCCAGCCCTTGGTTAGCAGAAACTTTTTTTTTTTTTTTTTTTTTTTGTTTTTCGAGGTAGGGTCTCACTCTGGCTCAGGCTGACCTGGAATTCACTATGTAGTCTCAGGGTGGCCTCGAACCCTCAGTGATCCTCCTACCTCTGCCTCCCAAGTGCTGGGATTAAAGGTGTGCACTACCACACCCAGCTAGCAGAAACTTTTAAGAAATTGCCTGAAAAGGTTTTTCCCTCAAATCAATACAGTAAACTTCTAGATGCCTAGATTTATCATTTAACATTTCCAATACAATCTGCAATTTACTCTTCTTCAAAAAGTCCTTACCTTACGCCATTACTATTACAGCAAAAAAAAAAAAAAACAAAGTAAAAAATAAGATACTACAAACTGACTAGGCAGGGTCAGGAGGAAACGGAAGGTTCAGGCAGGAAAGGTCTCTGCAATTTTAGCTGAGACATAAGTGAAGCCACAGCTATCACTGAAAAAGGGAGGCCAAGGGCAGTGAAGGACCACATATAAAACCTGGCGTGCAAAAACACTGGCGTGTATCCTCCACAGGAAGGCTCTATGGTGGGAGAACACTGGTGTATACACGTCACAGCAAGACTCTATGGTGGGAGAACACTACTATGGAGGGCTGGAGAAAGCTTAAGAGACACCAGTAACTAGAAGCAGACTAAGTTTACTGAAAAAGGTCATACAAAACTATTCTAAGGTTTTGCTTTGTTAAAGATACTATGCTACTGTATTGGCTGTGTGTAGAATATAAGCTCCTGAAGAGTATGGACTAATTTTATAAGCACTATGTACCTTAAACAAAGAATAAGGCATTCATGTCAGGCTCAATATATGTTTGCGGAAAATTTAAATTAGTGAACCAATGATTTTGATCTTTCTTTGAACATCTGAGTGGTCTTGAAGGAGAAATAAGACAGATTTTGGTACAGACAGATTTGTTTGCAGCTGAATAAACTGAGAGAGAGACGGGGAAAGAGAATAGGGAGGGTGCTAGGAGGGAAGGAAGGACAAGTCTTAAGAGATGCACAGATGTAACACGGCAACGGGTCCTCAGTTAAAAGTACAAACAATTTTAGGGAAGAAAGAGAAGGCTTATTAAATTTGTAGTTAATTAAGAATTAGTTTCAAAATTACTCTATCAGGGATAAAGACATGGCTCAAGTGGTAAAAGTGCTTGCTGTGCAAGCACAAAGACTTGAGTTCACATCCCAGCACTCACACAAAGATGGCCATGGAAGTGCATGCCTATAATCCTAGCACTGCAGAAGCACACGGGACCCCTGGAGCTTCCTGGTTAGCTTGGTAAATTCCAGGTTCAGCGAGAAACCCTATCTCAAAAAATAAAGTGGCAGTAGGTCCCCATGCACATGTGGGATAGAGGAGATAGTGTGGTGGAACAGGGTACATCAACACATCAAGAAGGGAGTACCAACTGTCTACCATGAGATGGTCAACTCCACCTCATCTGACCAGGCCCAGAAACCATTACAAAAAAAGCAGTGACACAAACCCTGCCCTCAGAGCTAGCGTGAAAAACCAGTCCCAGGGAAACTGCAACAGACACTATGTTCACTCAAACCTTACCAAAACGGAGATCCAGAGTCCACACAGAAAGCAGCACTATGTCAGATCCCTATCTTGCGCAGAGGTCCAGGGAGCATCACGGCAGAGGGAGTGGAAAGAATGTCAGGATGGGTGGGACTAGCCTGAGACACCATGCCCCCCCCCATTGACTGAGATCTCTTGGTCCCCTCATGAATACCAATAACCCCACCACCGAACACCCTCAGCACATGGGGGGATGGAGGGGATCTAAGAGTACAACCATTTTATTAAAAAAGCAATTAATAATTTTTTAAGCCATAGGGTAACCCACTTCTTTATTAGCGAATTTTAAAATTATGATATTTTAATAATAAACTATTTATTAATTAAAAAAATAAGGTGAGGGCTGGAGAGATGGCTTAGCAGTTAAGGCGCCTGCCTGCCAAGCCTAAGAATGACCGTTCGATTCTCCAGGTCCCACATTTAGCCAGATACAAAAAGTGCCGCAAGGATGCAATGCCACACTTGCCCACAAGGGAGCGCACACGTCTGGAGTTCGTTCACAGCGGCTAAGAGGCCGCTGGCATGCCCATTCTCTATCCGTCTCTCCCCCGCCCCCCAAAAAATAAGGTGAACAGGATCCCCTCCTGCTGGTGTGGGGTTGCTTGGTCCCTGCTGCATGCAGCAAGGCAGCAAGAACCGAGGAGATGAACCACTCCTCACACATCAGCCAGGGCCCAGGTGAAACCACAGAGAAATTGGCAAGATGAGCAAGAGTGCTGTTTCCATGACAAGTCTGATAACCAGTGCCAGGGTGACGGAGACAGACACTGAAGATACTCAATATGTACCAAAGCAGAATTCCAGAAACTGCTGAGAGCACAACACTAAAGTGGACTTAAAACCCACTCATCATGGCTCAGGAAATTTTGTGTAAGAGGAGGCAGAAAGATTGTAAGAGCCACAGTGTGGGAGGAAATGTCCAGAGACATTCCCTACTCCCTTACAATGACTAACTGCTGCTCTCATATCTCATAACCCACAATCCCATGAGGAATACCAGCAATCCCACAAAGGGCCCCTGCAGAATGGGGGCAGGTTGGAGGGAAATGATGGTGCTAACACATGATGTGTCCATAAAAGACTCTACTTAATAAAAGAAAAACCTAAAATCATCATAATCATAAGGTGATGGTGGCAAGCAATTGAGGAAGACACCTGAAGCTGTCCTTTGGCCTCCACATGTATGTACACACATGCACATATTAGACTCATGCACATGTGCACCCACACACATACAAACATGCATATATGTGGGTATATCACACACATGTGCAAAAAAGTTACACTAACAATATAAAGTTAAATACAGTGTCATTTATAGGGAAAAATATTATTTAAGATGTCAACTGAATTTACCACATAACCCAAAACTTCACACTAAGAAATATACTAGATTGGAGAGATGGCTTAGAAGTTAAGGTGTTTGCCTGTGAAACCAAAGGATTCAGGTTTGATTCCCCAGTATCCATATAAGCCAGATGCACAAGATGGTGCATGCGTCTAGAGTTCATTTGCAGTGGCTGGAGGCCCTGGCACACCCATTCTCTATCCGCCTCTTTCTCTCCTCTCTTCCCCCCCCTCTTTCACAAATAAGTTAATAAATAGAAATAAAATATTCTTTAAAAGGAGGGCTGGAGAGATGGCATAGCAGTTAAAGCACTTGCCTGGAAAGCCAAGGACCCAGGTTCAATTCACAAGTACCCACATAAGCCAGATGCACAAGGTAGTACATGTATCTGAAGTTCATTTGCAGTGGCTAGAGGTCCTGGCACACCCATTCTCTATTTGCCTCTCTCCCTCTCTCTCTTCCTCTCTCTCCAATAAATAAATAAAATAAAGAAACATACCACCCAAGAGAAATGAAAACATATATCCACTTCTAAACAGGAATGCTAATGGTCATTAGAGTATTATTCATAATAGCCAAAAATGGCATCACTATAAATGCCCCTTATCTGATGAATGAGTAAATAAAATGTGGTACACCTATACAATAGAAGACTATTAAGCACCCACACCCACACAAAGAGGTAATGAAATACTGATTCAGTAATAACATGGAGAAACCTTAACAGCATGCTAAAAGAAAAACACACCCAAGGGTCATATGCCCAAAAATGGGCAAATCAGTAGAGACAAAAGTAGAATCCCAAGTGCTAGGGGTTAGGGGAAGAGTGAACACTACTGAATACAGAATTTTATTGAGGAGTTGAGAACATTTTTCTAAAGTTAGATCATAGTGACAGCCATTCCATTCTATGAGTGACTATTATTATAAGCATGGTTTGTATCTCAATAAAACTTATCCAAGAAACAATAAGACAACTCATGAATACAGATGTAGGATGTAGGCATCTGTCCTTAGAAATCTTCATTATCACCTTTAGGTGATAACTTGCAATTAATTTAATGTGAAGAATAGTTTATAACTGAGTAAGTAAAAGTAAAGTTGGTCTATCAATGTTCCTATCAAAGACTGTAATAGTTCTATGAATTCCATGCTGGTTAAACAATACTTGGGCAGCTACATTCTACTCTAAGCATAATGTCAGGAAGCTCTAGTTAAGTCCAGCAGAATGTATACAGAATTGAAAAAAATGCCAAAAGTGATGCCACATGATAAATATTTAAGGGAATAAAGTTGTTTAGCAAAGAGAAAAATGACTCAGACAACACAAATACTTTCAAGTAAATGTGTCTATTAGAGAAAAGAGACTTATCCTGTGTTGCAACAAGACATGATGATCATTAAGAAGCTAGGGAGTCTGGGCTGGAGAGATGGCTTAGTGGTTAAACGCTTGCCTGTGAAGCCTAATGCTTGCCTGTGAAGCCTAAGGATCCCAGTTCAAGGCTCGATTCTCCAGGACCCCACGTAAGCCAGATGCATAAGGGGGCACATGCATCTGGAGTTCGTTTTCAGTAGCTAGAGGCCCTGGCGCGCCCATTCTCTCCCTCCCTCTCTCCTCTCTCTCTCTCTCTCTCCCCCCTGCCTATTTCTGTATCTCTCTCTCTCTCTCAAATTAATAAATAAAAAAATAAAAATAAATTTAAAAAAGAAATTAGGGAGTCATCAAGCATGGTGGTACACACTTTATTAACCAGCACTGGGGAAGTTGAGGCAGGAAGATGGGGTCAAGAGTCTGGGGCCATTTTGAGTGACATAGTGAGACCCTATCTCAAAAAACAAAAAAACTGGATGACTGGTTAGTCTCATTATGGACTAAAAATAATAGTTATGACTGCCTTCTTAGAATAATACTCTCCATTGAGTGAACAGATTCAAGTGCTTGCTACAACGAACTATAGAAATGTGCCTGCTATAAGACACTAACTGGGACTCTATTTCAAAACAGTTCCTAGAATTGAAATTGAAACATTTTCAAGTTGCCTTCCAATTCTAAAATTTATGATTTGATACTAATTCAAAATGACAACAAAATAAATGGGGATGGAGAGATGGCTCAGAGGTTAAGGCACTTGGCTGTGAAGCCTAAGAACCCAGATTTGATTTCCCAGTACCCACATAAAGCCAGATGCATAAGGTATCACATGCATCCGGAGTTTGTTTGCAGTGGCTAGAGGCCCTGGCGTGCACTCGCTCACTCTCTCTCTCTCTCTCCCTGTGTGTGTATATGTATCTGCCTCTGTCTCAAATAAATAAATAAAATATTTAAAAATAAATGTATGACAACCCCCAAAATAGATGATGTAAAATTTTTACCTCATTGTTCTGTAATGGTGGTTTTCCACTTTTCTTACTGCAAAGGAAAAAGAGAGAGCTTTATTTTATTTGCTAAGTGTTATCATTATTAAAATTATTCCAAGATGTCAAAAATAAAATACCAAATTCACTAAATGGGTGTTTTCTTTCTTGGAACCTATACAGAAAAACTTGCTCATTAAGAACAGGCCAGCCAGGCGTGGTGGCGCACACCTTTAACCCCAGCACTCGGGAGGCAGAGGTAGGAGGATCACCGTGAGTTCGAGGCCATCCTGAGACTACATAGTGAATTCCAGGTCAGCCTGGGCTAGAGTGAGACCCTACCTCAAAAAAAAAACCAAAAATTTAAATTAAAAAAAAAAAAAAAAAAAAGAACAGTCCAATTGCCTCTTTCCAGGTTGAATGTCCTCTCTTTGAAATGCTTGTGTCCCAAAGTCTTTCAGACTTCAGATTTTCAGAATTTGGAATGTTTCCATATATTTTACCAGTTGAATTTCTTGAGTCAGAAAATTACGGGTGCTAAAAGTTTCATGATTCCAGATTTTCAGAACAGGCATGCTCAGCTTGTATTAAGTATCACAGAAAGTGATCAGTACATGTTAACTACTGTTATCATGTAGCAGACACCACATTTGGCAATTTTTGCATATATATTTAAGTACACACAAATATACATTTATTTTACAAATCCTCCAAAGGAAAGGTAAAAAGACACTTCTCCATTTTTGTGGTATGTGTATGCAAATGCATGCACCCCATGCACGCTTGTGTGGAGGATCAAGTAGAATTGTCTGCCTTATTCCCTCGAGATGGAATTTCTTAATGAACCAGAGCTTGTTTTCAATTTGGCTGGCCATGGACCAGCAAACGGGTTTCTGCCATCATGTGGCCACGCCCAGCTTTTCGCAAAGGTGCTGGGATCAAACACAGGGATTCATGCTTGTGCAGCAAGTACTCTTACCCATCATGCCTTCTCTCCAGGCCCTGCTTCACCCCTAATGGAAGCGTGGCCATGCAAACAGTTTTGCTAATGGGACATTAGCAAACTCACAAACAAAGCTTGATGTGTTAACTTCTCCTTTTGTGACAAATTCCTGAGAAAGAACTCAAGGGAGTCAAGATTTATTTTGCCTCACAGTCTCAATCACCATGGCTGGGGAGATGACAGACTCCATGGCACACATCATGGAAGTGTGAGTGGCCCTCCTCCCTCCCCTTGTATTCCATGTAGGTACAGCCTACTGAGTAGCACTGCCAGGTCTTCTCCCCCTCCCTTCATGAAGCCTCTCTGGTAATGCCTCACAGACATCCCCAGAATATGCTTCATTATTCTAGATGCTTCTCTATCCAGTCAAGCAGATAACTGAGATTAACCATCACACTCAAAAAAATGTTTGCACTCGAGGTCCTCTCTCTAGCTGCTGGAATCTGTCCTCCGTCACATGGTACTCTAGACTAGCCCTCTCAGAATGAGAGAGCATTTGTCATTTCCATGTTACAATTGAGGACATGGACCTGGCAAGAGTGGTCGTCCCAGGTGCATGCTGAGTTTTAGTCCATAATATTGATCACACAGTTAAATTCTTGAGTGATGTGTATTTCCCTCCAATAAGCTAATTTTACGACACCAGAGTTATTACACACTGATTTCTCTGAAGCGGAAGCACTACCATATTTTGAATACAAAATACTCACAAATCAACACCAGTGAATGGAAGGCCAGAGAAAGCAAGTTTGGACAGAACTCAAACAGAAACAGACCCAACAAAATTTTAGCCAGTCAGAAGCTCTAAAGTAAATACTGTCCATCAGAACACTTTGTGTGATGACCTGAAACGTCTTTACACCTCTGCTTTGCTCAGGTTCCATGTGTATGTCCCTCCTAAGTCAAGACCTGAGAGACTCCGGTCTACATTGCACAGTCCTCAGAGGTAGGCAGTCAACTCTTCCTTAAGGGGAATCTTGGTGGCATATGTCCAAGTCTACAGCAGAGGTCAAATATACTCAACCCTCTGTTCAATTCTGTATTGAGTTCCAACCATCTATAAAATATGGATTTCCAGTATTAAAATACACTAGTTCACTAAACAGAAATAGAAAGACAAACAACTACAAGTCAAATGATATTTTTAAAAGTGTTCACTTTTATTGTTTCTAATTTCAAATATATTATAGGATTGTTTTAAATCCATTACAAACTATACAACTGTTACAGAAAATGCATTTCAACACAGCAAAGGAAATAAGCAGCAGAATTAAGAAACAACATTCAGAATGGGAGAAAGTATCTGCAGCACTTTATATAGCAGAGGAATAACGTTCAAAATGCATAAGGATCTCAAAAACACAAGAGCAAGAAACTAACTCAAAAAATGAGCAAAGGACCTGAAGTCATTACTCAGACGACTTACGAAACAGCCAATGGATACATGAAAACCTGTTTGAAATCTCTTAACATCAGCAAGACACAAATTAAAATAGCAGTGAAGAAATGGTTCAACAGTTAAGGTGCTTGCCTGCAAAGCCTAATGACCCAAGTTTGATTCCTTGGTATCTATGTAAAGCCAGATGCACAGTGGTACATGCATTTGGAATTCATTTGCAGTGGCTAGAGGCCTAGCAGGCCCATTCATTCATTCCCCCCCCCTCACATACATACATACACACACACACACACACACACACACACACACACACAATCTCCCTCCCTTCTTCTTTCTCTGTGTGTGTCTCTCTTCTCTATATCTTTCTCTGCTTGCAAATAAATAAATAAAAATATTTATAATAAACTGCAGTGAGATGTCACCTGTATCTGTTAGGATGCTTATTAACAGAAAAGGCAAAAAATAAGAGGTGGTGAGGGTACAAAGACAGCTAGCAGAAATGTGCATTAGTATGTAAAAAAAAACATACAGATTCCTCAAAAAAATTAAAAGCACGTCTACTGCATGATCCAGCAACTAATATATATCCAAGGGAAGTAAAATCAGTATGTGGAAGAGGTACTGACTCTCAGGTTCACCTCTCAGTCAGCCCTCCACCAGTCACAAGTAGTTCTTCACTGGGAGCACAAATCTTGCAAGGCCTTCTCTTAGCCTAAAGCCTAAATATGTAACACACACACACACACACAAAACCACCAAGATTTGGTTCTTTAGAAAATGAAGCACCAGATAAACTAGTATTAAAAAGAACACAAGGTAGGCATGGGAATGCACTGTAATCCCAGCATTATTTAGGAAACCGAGGCCGACCTGGGAGATATGATAAGAACCTGTCTCAAATACTCTCAAATAAATAAAAGGAGTACAAAACTAGAAGGCCAAAACATTAAATATTTTAGCAAGACTTTTCTTTAATATTTATTTATTTGCAATCAGAGAAACAGAAAGAGGAGACAGAAATAACATGGGCATGCCAGTGCCTGTAGCCACTGCAAACAAACTCCAGATGCATGCGTTGCTTTGTGCATCTGGATTTATGTGGGGACTGGGGAATCGAACTCTGGTTGTTAGGTTTGTCAGGTATCTCTCCAGCAAGACTTCTCATTTCAACTTTATATAAAGAAATTTGAAAACTTGGAAGAAATGGATAATTTCCTAGAAAAATATATTTTCCAAGACTGATCACCTGAGCAATCAAAAACAAAGTAAATTGAAAAATCTGAGAAAGTTGTCAAAGAAATCCAATGCCTACTCATCCCACCCTACCTTTGAGAAAAGACAAGTCCAAAGGGTTTATAAGGAACAGCCCCAGGGCTCAGATAATCTCACTGCTTCAGTAGTTCCCAAGCACAAAGCACCCACATTATTTTTGCTTCAAGTATCAATACTAAAACATAACAAAAATATAGGTTATTCTTTTCAAACCAGGTCTTTTACTTCATACCATAAAAATGTATTAACTTCAAAAATTAAAAACTTGATAATTGCTTCCAGAACAAAAGCCACACCACAGAATCATACACAGGAACCTTAAGACCTGGCTCTAGCCCTCATTTCCAAGCTCATCTCCTGACTTTGAGTTCAAATACTGTATGCTAAAGATACCCTAATATTACAGAGTAAAAACTATGTGAAATCACTAATACTTGACCATTTGCCATTGATAACACGTCAATTTCACATGTCTGCACCTAATACACTATGTTCTTTGAATCTACTGTGTCTTTACATTATCACTGCTTCTCCTGAAAAGGACTCTTCCAAGCCAGATGTCATGGCACTGAGGAGTCAGAAAGTAGACAGCTTAGAGCAAAGGTTTGTAAGAGGGAACTCTTATGCCACACAGTCACCCTGCCCTGCTGCAGCAGAACCACAGTTCAGCATCTGATCCAGCCTATACAATCAGCTCTCTCGCCCCTACTACTCCAGAGATAGCCCCAGCCGAGACCAATCAGCTCTCTCTCAGGCTAACCTGAGCTTGACGCTCACGCCCACCACAATAAGGCTATAAACAGATCCTTGCCAGGTAGGCACAATCTCTTGTTGGCTTTTCATCTCTCCTGAACTTCCAAGTCCCTACTCTAGTAAGCTCCCCCTCCTCCCACATGGGCTCCCTACCCCTCCTGCCTGCCAGGAGCTCTCTATACTTTTCTTCTCTTTCCCTTTTCACATTTTTCTCCAGGTCCATGTTCAACTCCCACATGGGTTCTCAGACCATGTGAGTGCTATCCACTCCCCTTTCCTTGGCCCATGGACTCTCCCTCATTCCCCTAACTTCCCTGAATAAATGCAATAGTTTATAAACTATCCTCTCTGTCTGTTTTACTCCAAATCTTTGCTCAAAACAAATACAAACTCAGGGCTTGGAGTTTAAGGACTCTTCCTGAACCCCCCAAAACCCCATTACAGCACACACCTGTAATTCTTGGCCAGGAACACTGTGAATTCAAGGACAGCATGGGCTATCACAAGTTCCAGGCCAAGCCTGTGCTATGTAATGAGCTCTTGTCTCAAATAAACAGACAAACCAAAAGGATTCTTCTAGGTTGGGGAGCTGGCTTGGTGGGTAAAGTGCTTGCTGTGCGAGCATCAGAACCTGAGTATGGATCCCAGAAGGCAGGTGAGGTGGACACGGCAGCACATCCCCAGCATGTCTACAGCGAGGTGGGAAGAAGAGACAAGAGTCTCTGGACACTTGTGGCATATGCATCAGTAAATAATAAGATGCACATCTGAAGTTGTCCTCTGACCCCCAACACATGAACTGTGGTATGCTCACAACCACACACAATCATGTTGATGCGCGCACACACACACACACACACACACACACACACACGTATTTTTAAAAGGATACTTCCTCATTCACTTTGTTTAATTTTTACTTGTCTTGAAACTCAGCACTTATTTCTTGGACTAAATCAGAACGGTCCTTGCTTAGACCTGTTCTCTTGATGTAATAATTAATTGTTCCTTTTCAGTCTCAAAACTGTGCATCTGTGCTCCCTCCATACGCTGTACAGAACATCAGCCCCTCGGTAACATATGTATCCATACTCTACAGAATGTCTGCCCCGCAGTACCATGAAAGCAAAGGTTGTATCTTTCATCTCTTTTCATCTCTGTACACTTAAGGCCTAAGACTATGCCTGGCACATGGTAAGTACTTTTGAAACTCAAGACTTTTTGTTTATTTGTTTTCTAAATTTAGTTGCAGGTCAAGACTTATGAAGTATGTTTATAAAGGAAAAAAAAAAATCCAAGTGACCAGATAACCATATGGCTAGCTCTGGGAGATCTGCCAAGCCCGAGGTAGTGAACCAACTGGCACAAGCGGAAGAGTTAGCAGCTTTCTACGACAAGCAATCTGAGGCACACAGGAATGGCAGGTTTTTACACATAGGACATGACTGTTTTTAAAAGATACCTATAATGGTTAATCCCTGGTAATCAATTTGACAGGATTTGGAATCACCATGGAAACAAATCTCTGGGAAGGTCTTTGAGAGATTTTTGGAGTAGGGAGGATTGAAGGACTCTCCCTAACTGGTGGTGGCACTCTTTTATGAGCTAGAATCCTAAACTGAAAAAAAAAAAAAAAGGAGAAAGCAAGCTGAACATGAACGTTCCTTGTTCTCTGCTTCCTGATTATGGACACATATGACCAGCTGCTTCATGCTCCTGCCATCATGCCTTCCTCTCCATGACGGACTGCAACCCCAAGCTGTAAGCCAAAACAACTCATTCCTTTCTCCCTCTCTCCTTCCGTCCTTCCCTCCCTTCCTTAAATTGCTCCTGGTCATGAATTTGGTCACAGCAATGACAAAGGACCACATCCACAAGAAGCACAAGGTTCTTTGCTCCTTTAATACAGCAACTGCCCATCTGCTTCATCCTAGCTTCTGGGATTTTTTCCAAGTAACTTGACTGCTTAACTCGTTTCAAATAAAATCAGAAATCCAGATACTTACTACAACACAAATTACTTTCACTGACAGCTAAAGTACATAAAATGCACCATTTAGAAACAATGTAAACTCACAAAAATTCTTGGGGCATTCCCAGTTAGTTAGCATAGACTGGATTCTCTTCACCATAAGGATAAAGATCTAGACATAGAAAACAAAGGCTGCAAGTACAAGTTCATTAAAAGCAAATTCTACTAATAAATGCCATATTTTCCAATCCTGATGCAACCTGCCTAACAACATAATCCCATGAACCAAACCTCATACACCCAAATTTAAGTCCCTGAATAAAAACTTGAGCTATTTATGACAAAAATGGTTCTAAACCAAAACTTGTTTTATCCTAATGGAATCCTGTCATAAATTAAATTTCATTCTTCTAAAAACTCTCAGAGTTAAGGCACTTGCCTGTAAAGCCTAAGGACCCATGTTCGACGCTCCAAGCGCCATGTATAAAAGATACCTATAATGGTTAATCCCTGGTAATCAATTTGACAGGATTTGGAATCACCATGGAAACAAATCTCTGGGAAGGTCTTTGAGAGATTTTTGGAGTAGGGAGGATTGAAGGACTCTCCCTAACTGGTGGTGGCACTCTTTTATGAGCTAGAATCCTAAACTGAAAAAAAAAAAAAAAGGAGAAAGCAAGCTGAACATGAACGTTCCTTGTTCTCTGCTTCCTGATTATGGACACATATGACCAGCTGCTTCATGCTCCTGCCATCATGCCTTCCTCTCCATGACGGACTGCAACCCCAAGCTGTAAGCCAAAACAACTCATTCCTTTCTCCCTCTCTCCTTCCGTCCTTCCCTCCCTTCCTTAAATTGCTCCTGGTCATGAATTTGGTCACAGCAATGACAAAGGACCACATCCACAAGAAGCACAAGGTTCTTTGCTCCTTTAATACAGCAACTGCCCATCTGCTTCATCCTAGCTTCTGGGATTTTTTCCAAGTAACTTGACTGCTTAACTCGTTTCAAATAAAATCAGAAATCCAGATACTTACTACAACACAAATTACTTTCACTGACAGCTAAAGTACATAAAAATGCACCATTTAGAAACAATGTAAACTCACAAAAATTCTTGGGGCATTCCCAGTTAGTTAGCATAGACTGGATTCTCTTCACCATAAGGATAAAGATCTAGACATAGAAAACAAAGGCTGCAAGTACAAGTTCATTAAAAGCAAATTCTACTAATAAATGCCATATTTTCCAATCCTGATGCAACCTGCCTAACAACATAATCCCATGAACCAAACCTCATACACCCAAATTTAAGTCCCTGAATAAAAACTTGAGCTATTTATGACAAAAATGGTTCTAAACCAAAACTTGTTTTATCCTAATGGAATCCTGTCATAAATTAAATTTCATTCTTCTAAAAACTCTCAGAGTTAAGGCACTTGCCTGTAAAGCCTAAGGACCCATGTTCGACGCTCCAAGCGCCATGTAAGCTGGAGAAGACGCAAGCACAAAGTTGTAGATATGGCACATGTCTGGAGTTTGATTGCAGTGGCTGGAGATCCCAGTGTGCCAATTCACTCTCTCTCTTTCAGTCTCAGTGTCTCTCTCTCTCTCTCTCTCTCACACACTCACACACACACACACACACACACACACAAATAACTCTCAGACATGGAAATTTTCATCTTAGAAAATCATTTTCTAAATTCCAAAGATAGCTAAAAAAGAATCACGTCACAAAAATTAAATTATCTTTAATCCCAGCACTCGGGAGGCAGAGGTAGGAGGATCGCAGTGAGTTCAAGGCCACCCCTGAAACTACATAGTTAATTCCAGGTCAGCCTGGGCCAGAGTGAGACCCTACCTCGAAAAAAAAAAATTTTAATTATGAATGTAAAACATTGATTTTTTTTTTTGAGCCACTAGCACTACAGACTATCTTCAAGGTACTGTATGGGTAAAAAGAGGGAAAGAAGAGAGGGACCCAACAAATCAATTCAGAGAATAGCGAGGACAAGAAAAGTCAGAAATGGCTAGACACATACAAGAATAAATTACACAGGACCTTAATTAACACTTTGTAGTATTGAGTTTTATTAGAAGATACAGAAGGGTAATTTCTTTTTTACTAAAAACCTACTAATTCAGAATAATTTAGGAAATGCATAGTGCCATAAAAATTTGGAAGTAAACACTTTTATACTTAAGACAACCTTATACTGTGCTTCAGTCTCACTAAGTGTATCTTAAAACATTTGAAGATTAAGAGGACTAGTATTTACCTTGTACAGTTTACCATCTGTAGAGAAACACTCAGAGACAACCAGAAACTCAAGCAAGTAAAATACTGAGATCTGAGTAGGGTGCTATGAAATACAAGAGGTCAGGAACTAATGCTAACCAAGGAGGAAAGAGGAAAACCTAAACCAAAGGCGCTCAGCAGCTCTCACTCAAGTCACAGAAGCTCTGGGCTTCTCTGAGTATATCCTTTTATTTCCACCTACTCCTATCAGGCCACTCGGGTTCCCCCAGCACTTGTTCTAGAATTAGGGAACATATTTGATTCTACCACAATTCCTTCTTTGCTAATTTTCCTAAGCTCATCTCTAAGACATACTGGAGAACAGCAATGACAAGAATGCAGTCTTTGAAGCAAGCAGACACACAGCATTCTAACAAAGAAGGTAAAAACATGCAGAAAGGGCTGGAGAAATGGCTTAGCGGTTAAGGCGTTTGCCTGCCTAGCCACAGGATCCCAGTTCGATTCTCCAGGACCCACGTAAGCCAGATGCGCAAGGGGCACATGCATCTGGAGTTCGTTTGCAGTGGCTAAGGCCCTGGAGCGCCCATTCTCTATGTGTCTGCCTCTCTTCTCTCTCTCTCTCTCTCTCTCTCTCTCTCTCTCTCTCTCTCTCTCTGCTTGCAAATAAATTTTTAAAAAATTTTTTTTAAAAATGCAGAAAAAGGAAATGCAGCAATCTGCCCAGTACTGTTCCCAAAACTAAGTCTATCAGTTGTAAACTGCATCAGAAGCTAAAATGTGAAAAAAGATGCTTAAAAAAAATTTTTTTAAGTAAATTTTAGAAATATAGGTATTTCTTCCCTTTCCGTTTTAGAATTCAAATTGTCTATACTGGGTATTAAAGAAAGACACACACAGAGAGAAAGAACAGGCACACCAGGGCCTCTAGCCACTGCAAATGAACTCCAGACACATGCACCATCTTGTGCATCTGGCTTACATGGGTTCTGGGGAATCCAACCTGGTCTTTAGGTCTAAAAGGCAAGCACCTTAACCGCTGAGCCATCTCTCCAGCCTGTTATTAAATTTTTATCACACACACACACAAAAAAAAATGTTTAAGGGGCTGGGAGATGGCTCAGTGGTTAAAGGTGCTTGCTTGCAAAGCCTGCCAGTCTGGGTCTGATTCCCCAGATGTACAAAGTAGCACATGACCTGGAGTTCCTTTACAGGGACAGGAGGCCCTGGCATGTGCTCACACACACTCTCTCACACCCACACACTCTTGCTCTCTAATAAATAAATAAGGAAATATTTTTAGAAGTTTAATATTTGAAAGCCGGGCATGGTGGTGGCACACACCTTTAATCCTAGCACTGGAGAGGCAGAGGTAGGAGAATCACCATGAATTCAAGGCTACCCTGAGAATACAGAGTGATTTCCAGGTCAGCCTGAGCTAGAGTGAGACCCTACCTCAAAAAAACAAAAAACAAGTCGGGCGTGGTGGCGCACGCCTTTAATCCCAGCACTCAGGAGGCAGAGGTAGGAGGATCGCCAAGAGTTCGAGGCCACCCTGAGACTACATAGTGAATTCCAGGTCAGCCTGAGCCAGAGTGAGACCCTACCTCAAAAAAAAAACAAAAAAAAAACAAAAAAAAATTAATATTTGAGACAATGAAGCATTAAGAGAAGACTAATTTAAAAATAACTTCTGAGGTCTATTGTTATCCACTACATTAAAACAACTGTCTTTTGCTTCTTAAGAGATACCATATTACTAACTTCATAAGTTTAAGTTGTACGAACACTTTAAAAATAAGTATAGTGACACATAAACACAACATGCTGACTAAAACTACTATGTATCTAGAGAAGCTACCTCACCCCACAGTGTATTTCTTTTCAATGCCAACAAATATGAAATAGTGAGAAATCAAGATAACCTATGCATGGGGTAAATCACACACCCACTTTAATTGTGATGCTCATGCAGCACTGAAACTGCTGCCTCTATGTACAGATAAAAAGCTAGTTAGCTTGTTCTGATGAGTTTTAATCTCTATATTTTATTAAGTTGCACTCATTCAGAACTGCTAACCTAGCAGAAGAATAAGGAACGCATGTATATAAATGTGTGCACACAAAGCTAGGCATGGTGGTGCACACCTGTGACCCTGGCACTTATGAGGTATAGACAGGAGGACCAGGACTTCAGGGTCATCCTATATTATATAATCAGGGTGTGTCTTTTAAAAAAAAGGAAGGGAAGGTGGTAAAAATAGTTGCTTGCCTGCCATACATAAAGCTCTAGGATTCAATCCCCAGTACCACCACAAATAAAAAAGAGGAAACAAACCAGGCAAGCAGGTCATAAAATAATAATGATAAAAATGGCTTTTTAGATGTTTCTGAACTTAATAAAGAAGATGTACAGGGAGTCAAGTTCCTCAAGAAGTGAATATATGCTTAGAGTTAACATTTATAGCAATTTTTGAAAGTAGCAAAAAAAATTTGCTATTTAAACAACAGTAACCAGTGACCTAAGAAATGAACATCTGAATAGACAAGAGTCATTCAACACCTCTTTTTCCTGTGTGCCTACAATGTGTAAGCCACAGTTCTTGCCACTAGGACTGGAACAATATCAAAACACAAGAATTTCTACCTTCATGGTGCTTACATCCTAGGAGCACAGACACATAATAAATAAGATAAACAGGTCAAGTAAATAGCATATTGGACAACTGTAAGTGCTAAGGAGATACATGTAACTAGAAAGATGGACATGACACGACTATAGAGGATGCGATTTTAAACTGAGGGGCAATGGGTCTCACAAGCCTGATTAATGACTGAAAGAGGGAAGGAAGTAAGCAATGTGACATCTGAAAAAGCACTGGCGGATGGGACACAAGTGCCAACACCTGCCCAAGGAAGCTAAGGTGCTAAAACCTAGGATTGCAATCAGCATTAACAACCTGTACCAGTGTCCCCAACAGACCACAGACAGCTGCGCGGTTCTCAGAACACTGCTCTAGGCCTGCTCTCCCTCCGTTGCTTTTGCTAACAAATCCTCCAATGCCTTCTGTAAAAAATAAACCAGCCAGGTGTGGTAGTATACATCTTTAATCCCAGCACTTGGAAGGCAGAGTTAGGAGGATCACCATGAGTTCTACATAGTGAATTCCAGATCAACCTAGGCTACAGCAAGACCCTGCCATGAAAAAGTAAAAAGAAAAACCAAATAAATAAATAAATAAAATCTATATAGTTCCTTGAACATCTCCTTTTATCCTAGGAACCCACACATCTACCATGGTTCATCCTTAGGGTCTTGCGCCTCTAGTCCCTCACATGACTCATGGCAACAGTGTGCAAAACTCCCAGTGGATCGGTGAAACTAACACAAATTGTGCCAGACCTTTTTTGGAGCTTGATTTACAAGAACAGATTTAAGGGGAAAAAGATGAACTTAAAGTTTGCAGGAAAGTTAGAGGGGTTTAGCAGAAAGGAAGTAAAAGTAGAAGCTCGAGGGAGGAGGATATCCAAATGACAAAACAAAGACTCCCCGAGGTGGCAGGAGAGGTGCTGCAGAGTATCACAGGCGTGGGGGGGGGGGGGGTATCACAAACTGTCAGGCACTGGAGAG
This sequence comes from Orientallactaga sibirica, assembly GCA_036365145.1. Taxonomy (NCBI): domain Eukaryota; kingdom Metazoa; phylum Chordata; class Mammalia; order Rodentia; family Dipodidae; genus Orientallactaga; species Orientallactaga sibirica. The sequence continues at coordinate 7,997,895 of JAEOAD010000027.1, forward strand.
CCATCACAAAGAAATTTCCAATAGTAGGAATGTCCAAAAAATGTCTTAAGTAAGAGAATGTGCCGGTATATAATCTCTGCCAACCACCCCAAATTTTCAATAGAACTATTGATAGATTACACTTTAGAAAAATCAAGGAAGATACCAGAGACAAGCTCAGGAGACAAAAATGAGAGGGATCTAAAACAGAGAAGCACAGACCTAAGATGTAATTAAAAGAAACAAAAACTGTAAGAAATTTCCTCAGAAATACCTGAGAAGGACGGTGTACAAGAAACAGAGGATCAGGAGGTACTTCTGCACACTCAGCTGGGTTACACAAGTAAAGCAGTGAACAGTAATGTACAACAGGCAAGGCACTTACATGGGTGCTTTCAAAGCACAAAGTGGGAGGATCACCACTTAGACCATCTACAGAGCTAACTACTTCGTGGAGGGGTGCCCTGCTCTATCCCTTCAAAGCATACTAAACAACTAGAGAACAGAAGATACAGAAAAATTCCAGTTAAGGCATGGCTAAAGCTCCAAAGACAGGTACAAGGCAACCTGCTCAAAGGATCGTGCAGAAAGCGGCCTACTTGGAACAGAGTACCCATTGGCAGGCACCACCACATAAGATCAGCCAGGTAAGATGAGACCAGATAGAAGAAAGCTCTGAAATCTAGGATGTGAAATCTAAACTTTCTTTCACAAGCATTGAAGGGAAGGGAAAGAAACTGCTTTCTTTTATTTTGCCGGCTTATTGTTAAGATAGTAAAATAGGGCTGCAGAGATAGCTTAGCGGTTATGGCGTTTGCCTGCAAAGCCAAAGGATCCCAGTTCGACTCTCCAGGCACATGCATCTGGAGTTCATTTGCAGTGGCTGGAGGCCCTGGAGTGCCCATATATTCATTCATATTCTTCTCTCTCTCTCTCAAATAAATAAAAAATATATATTTTTAAAAGATAGTAAAATACTATGGCAATATACAATGGACCCTTTCCCAGTCTTATAAACCTGGCTCACTGGCTTCCCACTACTAAAATTATATGACTTTCAGGCACACACCATCATTTCTATGAAGATAAGCCTCTGTTCATGTTCATACTAGTCCCACCTCTCCAATACTTGTCAATTAACCTTTAAAGTTCTTCAACTAGAAGCCAGGTGTAGTGGCTCGTGCCTATAATCTTAGCACTCATAAGACTGATGTGGGAGGATCAACATGAGTTCAAGGCCAACCTAGGCTGCAGAATGAGTTCCAAGTCAGCCTTGGCTGGACTTGAAAACAAAACAAAAAAGTTCTTCAACTACTCTACATCACTTAAACACTCCGGAACCTGTCTACCCTAGCAAACATCCAAAGGAGGAATTGACAGATGGCTCAGGGGTTTCCCAACTCAGTGGTGGAGTGGAGTGTTTACCTAGCATGCACAAGGCTCTGGGTTTGATCCCCAGAATGGTATAAAATAAAAATCAATCAAGAGCTGGAAAGATGGCTTAGCAGTTAATGCGCTTGCCTGTGGAGCCTAAGGACCCATGTTTGACTCTCCAGGTCCCATATAAGCCAGGCACACAGTGACTTAAGTGCACAATGTCACACATGCACACAAGGGGACACACGTGTCAGGAGTTCGAGTGCAGTGGCTGGAGGTCCTGGCGCATCAGTTCTCTCTCTCTCTCTCATGGAAAAAGGCCAGTCTGTTGAGCTAGCCTCAAAAACAAAAAAATCAATCAATAAATAAAATAAAGATGGCATAGTCCATGACCTCAAGAAATTCAGTCTGATGTGGACAAAAGTCAAGAAAAGAAATCAGTACAACACAGTGGTGACTATTAAGGAAGAGGAATGCTACTGCATCAGGAAGCAAAGAACATCAACATCGTCACCGGAGTTAGGGAAGAGTCAGAGACCACTGTGACATGGGCTGAGTCTGGAGAATGGGGAAAAGTGGTGGGATGACAGAGATCACAATCAGATCTAGCAAAGGCTGGGCAGGGCAGACCTGCTGGACTCATAAACGACAGGCTAATCCCACATGGGTAGATAAGTATAAAAAAGCAAGCTAGAACCAAGTCACGAGCACAGATAAGTTAGCATTTTCCAGTACACTCCATTCTGTCACCATTCGACATGTTTAACATTTTGTGCTTGTTTATTCTCCCTAACAAAACTATTGGCTCTTTAAAAATGTATGGTGTGTGTGTGTACGTATGCTTGTCTGTGTGTCCTACAGGATGTAGCACAGTAATGCAACATTGTGAAACAGACAATTCATGTGAACTGAATAAATGCTCTAATTCATGAGTAAAAGAGAGTCCACCTTCCCCCACAAATAATAAAATAAAATGTAAGATTAGGCAAAACTAAAGTGGAAGCAGTGGAAATGATTAGAAATAAATATAAAGGAACTTTCTGGGGAGGTGAAAATATTCTAATTTATAAGAAGGGTGAATTACACAAGTGTATCCATTTGTTTGAAAACTATGTAACTAAAGCTCATACATTGTAGTTTATGTAAAATTTACTTTAAAATATGTAAGGGGTAGGGAACAAGTAACATAGATGAAACAATATCAGAATGTTCTTGACACATCTTGGGTAAAGTGAATGAAGGGATTATTACTGTATTTACTTTGTACATGTGTGAAATCTTATATTACAGTGTGTGTGTGATTTCACTGGGTGAAAAGAAAAACTATTAAATTTTTTAAGTAACCGAATAATTAAGTTGTTCTTTCTCCTGTTTAGAATATTGCACTCTAACTTCTAAGGCTCTATTCCCTCTCCAATTATAAAAGAATATATATTATAAGACAGACGTACTGTCAACAAGATGGATAACAACCACTAATTCCTTAATTAAGCACCAGACATTAAAATTAATTAGTCCAGTTACCAAATATATCCAAAGGCCAACAAAATAGGTTAGAATTTTCTAATCTTCAAACTGTGTGAAACCAAAGGTAGTGACTGAAAAATAAGTATTAGAATCCAGGAATATAATAGCAAAAAGACTCAATGCCATTCTTTTTTTTTATTTTTATTTATTTATTTGCAAGTAGAGAGAGAGAGAGAGAGTCTCTCTGTGTGTCTGGGTGCACTAGAGCCTCTTGCAGCTGCAAATGAACTCCCTCCACATTTGGGTACTGGTGAATCAAACCCAGGCAAACCTAAGCTGGCAGGTATTGCAAACAAGTGCCTTTAAACCACTAAGCCATCTCCCCAGCCCTCTCCATACCATTCTTAATGATTTCAATCACTTTAATCATTGTATCTCTCAGTAATTTCTATCTCACATTATCACTATAACTGTATTCTCATCCTCAAAATACTTCATGCCTAACCTCAATGCACAAGATTAACAACACTCTTTTTGTTTTGTTTTTTCAAGGTAGGGTCTTGCTCTAGCCCAGGCTGACCTGGAATTCACTATGTACTCTTAGGGTGGTCTTGAACTCACAGCGATCCTCCTCCTACCTTTGCCTCCCTAGTGCTGGGATTAAAGGCATGAGCCACCACGGTAGGCCTAACAACACTCCTTAGTTCAGTAAAGTACCTGTTGCATAATCCAATCTCCAAAAAGTTCAGTTTCTCAAAGAGATCTTTAAGGTATTTTATAATGGTGAATGAACAGCTACAATTATTTAGTAGGACAGGCTGAATTATACTATTTTACTGCTATTCCTACTATTTCCCATTCAATTGTATTTTAAATTCTCCTTACTCAATAAATCAGTGGAGCTGTTGCCTTGGGCTGGGTGGAAAGGGGCACAAGGAGAGTGTTGGAGGGTTTGATAACATTTGGTATCTTCACTGGGTGCTGACTATATGGGTGTATTATTCTACTTGCAAAACTCTCTCAAGCTTTACAATATGTAACACTGCAGTAAAAAAAAAGAAGAAGAAGAAGAAGAAAGGATTAGGGAGCCAGATCAGAGGTTAAAGGCACTTGCTGGGAAAGCTTGCCAACCTGGATTCAATTCCCCAGTCACCCACATAAAGCCGGACTGGCATTCATTTGCAGCAGCAAGAGACCTTGGCGTGCCATACACACTTACACACACACACCAGCACGTGCGTGCACAAAATAATTTCTAAGTCATCAAAGCCAGCGCTGATGGCTGTCCTCAAGTTCCCTCTCCTGTAGTAAAATGCCAGCTCTATATACTGCAAAAAATGTAATTCAAGTAAATCATTTAATATTTCTTCTCTGCATATTACATTTGCAAACAAGAACTCAGAAAACATACAATCCAATAGAAAAAAGTTGTTTAATAGTTTCCAGAATTAATCCTTAAAAAATCAGTCAACAGAAGAAAGATGAACGGGTATGGCAATATCCACTCTGTAATGCCAGTGTGTTTTATGTTGTTAAGCTGATTTTAAAAGGAAAATAAAAGCCATCGCTTTAGACTGTGAGGAAGGTAAGGCCGTCAGAAAGGTAGGCCTACCTCACAGAAAGGGTACCAGGAACTCTGTTAGTGTTTTGGTCCAATTCTACTACTGGATATTTCAGGGAAATCAAAAGCAGAAGACAACAGTATCTGTCCCGAAGGCTGAGGGAATAAACTGCATGAAAGCAATATGCTAAGACTTGATACGAAATATCCAATGACTAGCAAAAACGCTTGGGAAGTCACCTTTTCTGATTCACTCGCTGAAGGTAGGTAGGAAAATGAATTTTTTCATTTTTATTATTACTTTTTTTTTTTTGCCGGTAATCCCATCACTCAACGCACACTTCTTTCCTGTAATCTCACAACCTCCCAAGAGTTCAAATGAGAACACCGGGGTTCCCTGGGGCAGAGGCAGCTGGCGTGTCGTGCCCAGGGCCCGTGACCGTCACCTAATGCACACTTCACCTTTCACCTACAGAGCCCAGGGATGGAACTTTGTCCTCCCCACACCTCGGAGCCCATTCGGCTTTTGCAGATGCAAAGTCAGGGCGCTCGGCGACCAGCTCCAGGAGGGCGCGGGAGGTGCCACGGTAGAAGGAAACCCATGCCAGATGTCCCCAGAAAGAAAAAGCACAGCATTGACCCTGGCGACTTTGCAGGGCAACTCCTCGGGAGTGGCGCCCAGCCTCCTCGCAGGGACTTCAGACAACAAGCGTCCAGGCCGGGCGAGTGCAATGGGTCACCCTCAACTCCCACCACCACCTCCACGTCCATAAACAAAAAGAAAAGAAAAAGAAAGAAACCCTGCACGGTGTGCCTGCCGATGAGACGGCAAAACTAGAGCACGCCCACAAAGTTGACACCGAAAGGAGGCTGGCTTGGTAGGGGACAGCGGACCGGCAGGCACTCGCCCTCCTCCACCTCCTCCGGCGCCCGCCCGCCCGCCCGCGACCTCGACTAGCTCGGGGCTGGGACGCGGGAGGAGGAGATTCCCGGGGCGCCGGCAGCGGCCGCCCTGACCCCGGGGGCTCCGGGATGCGGGGCCGGGCGGCCGGGGAGGAGCGCGCGGCGGGGGCGCCGGCTCGGGGCTCCGGGCCCGGGCGGCGCGGACAGCAGCCTTACCCGTGCAGGCCGAGGGCGCGGCGCCGCTTGTGGAGCAGGCAGAGCAGCAGGAACGCGGCCCCCGCCAGCGACGTGTTCCGCGTCGTCATGTACTTGCTGAAGGCCGCCATGGCAGCGCGGAGGGCGAGCGAAGCCGGGGACGGGGACACCGGCGGCGGCGGCAGTGGTGTGGCGGTGGCGGAGACTGCCTCAGTGCAGGAAGCGCGGGGGAGACTGGGAGGCGAGCGGCGGCCGGCGGGGGCGGGGCCCGCGCGTAGGACCGCCCCCTGGCGCGCGCCGCCGCGCACAGCCCACCTCGGGCTAAGGCTCCGCGGGAGCGCGCGCGGGCGTGAGGGCGCCGAGCCGACCCAGGGTTCCCGGAGATCCGCTCTGCGCACGCGCGGACCCCCTGCGGACTGGCCGGAAACGCGGCGGGAGGGAAGCGCGGCGCGGAGATTCCGGTGGGTTCCGGCTCTGGGGAGCCTCGGTTCTGCCAAGGTGTAGGAGTGCCCCGGCTTTGGCTTGACCCTCCTCCGGCTACACAAACACACCCTGGCTTGCACAAGAACTGGAAGAGCGGGCCAGGCCGGTGCCGAGGACTCAGTGGGCCCTGCTCCTCCGCCATGCCCGGTGATGGGTGGGTACCACCCTCTTAAAGGAGCCCGCGAAGAAGGGGAGCGGCCCGGATTCGGAGTTTGCACCCTGGACTGCAGGCACCTGGAGCAGTCTGGAGCTCCTGGGAGCCAAGGACTGCGCTTCTGCTACTGGATACCAAGCCAAACCATAGGAGCTCCAGGGGACTGTAGAGTCAATTTGGGAGACCCCAATCACCACTTTATTAATTTCTTATTATTAAGAATAACGTAGTAGAAAAATCTCAGAGCGCCTGACCCAAAAGGGGAGTTTTGAGAAATCTTTTTTCCAGTTTTATTTTTGTAAGTATGTGTCGCCGGTGAGGATATAAAATGTATTTCTTTATGTTAGGTCTGATCAGTTTGAGAAAACTGTCCTTTGCAAAGGGACATTCAGAATTAACAGTCGTACATTGTATTAATGCTGGCTTTACTCCCAGAATCAGAAAGGCTTTTACAGATTACAGCATTCTTCTCCTGTCCCACCCCTCCCCTGCAAAATTGTTATCCCGAGCATTTAGCCTAGCGCATACACAATAACTTAATGACTGGCTGTGTTGACTTGAAGAAACTAGCAAAAGCAAGTGTTAGTATGTAAGCTCATAAAACCTCACACAATACATGTTTTAGAGTTGCCTGCATGTTAAAGTAGCCATGAAATAGTAGTGCCTCGGGTGTTTTCTCACTGTTAAATTGGTGGTTGGCTAATACAGGTCAGACATCAAATTGCCAAGACCAGACTCAATATGTGCCTGTGTATACAGGTGTTCAGTAGTCAATTCTAAGTTACGTAATGTGGGGCCTGGACAGATGACCTAGCAGTTAAGCGCTTGCCTGTGAAGCCTCAGCACTCTGGTTCGAGGCTCAATTCCCCAAGACCCACGTAAGCCAGATGCACAAGGGGGCACATGCATCTGGAGTTCGTTTGCAGTGGCTGGAGGCCCCAGGCACGCCCATTCTCTCTATCTGCCTCTTTCTCTGTGTGTGTCTGTCTGTCGCTCTCAAATAAAGAAATAAAATAAACAAAATTTTTAACTAAGTTACATAATGTGGAGCAGCTACCAAATTGTCCTTATGCCATATATAGACATTTTTATTACCACAGGAGTCCTTTAGGTAATTAGGTGTGCCTGGAAGAGAGAAAACAAGAATGAACGGTTATTTTGCAGAAGCTGGTAAAAAGCAGCAACTGTGTGTGTGTGTTTACTGTCACAGAAACAAATGAGATACAACAATTAAAAACAAGAAAATGTTTAGTTGTCCTAAAGGCTTGGTAGAGCTGATAGTTTTGTACTTGAATTCTAAAGGCCAAAGAAGTCCACAAACAGAACAGAGGGAAACTTACTAACCAGCTAGTGAACTGCAGAGTGATGTAAAAGTGTCAGGAACCTGAGGAAAAGGCCATGATACCATGTTGGAGTTCATAACCAAAGAAGTGCTTCTAAGACTAGGCCGAAACTCTCTATAAAGAAAGATTTCAGAACATTCAGAAGAGGGGTAGGAATAACCCACTGAGGGGACTGGAGAGATGACTTAGTGGTTAAGGTGTCTGCCTGCAAAGCCAAAGGACCCAGGTTCGATTCCCCAGGACCCACATAAGCCAGATGCACAAGGTAGCACATGCATCTGGAGTTCGTTTGCAGTGGCTGCCAGCCCTAGCACACCCATTCTCTCTCTTTCTCTCTATCAAATAAATAAAGATAAAATATTTTTAAAGAATAACCCACTGGTAAGATCTTTTTCAAAGTCTCCTTATGCAATAAGCATGGGAGATCTAAAAGAAAAATAAGTAAATTAGTTGTGAAAGCTGCAATAGATTTTAATTGTTAATATGCCCATCCAATAAAGACAACTGGGCCAAACCTAAAACCCAATAAAGTTAGGTTTACTAACTTGCTGCCAAAAGGGATACCACACAGCAAAGGAAGTGTGTGTTGTCCATGACCTCCAAAGGATAAAATAAAACATTACATTTAGAGAAAAAAACATAAGCTGTAAATGAAACCATGCTTAATAGGCTCAAAGCAAACCAGATTTGCACATGATATTAAACCTGAATTGAGAAGAACACTCAAAGTTCTATTTCTTGGGAAACATAAATTTTAAATTAGTACAAAATATTGTGACTAAAGAGTTTCTGTCTAAATTGGGGTCACATCTCTAAACCAAAGGGACTCAATAATTCAAAGCCTCTAAGCAAAAAGAGAATATTTTGTTCTCACGGATACACTCACGGAACAACAAAGTCTTGGGCAGTGTAGAATTTTCAAGAACAAAAGTCCTTGGCACTATGTTCTTTGACAACCAAAGCAATTTGTTAGGTTCACAGTACACAATACCAAATAATGATTAAAAGAGAGAGAGAAAGTGACGTTTGTTAAGCAGTCTCCAGGAGCTCTGAATTTTAAAGATTTTTGAGCTATTGAGGGCAGGGAAGTTAGGAGCATAGGGAATGCAGAAAGCCACCTGAGGAAATGTCATGTCAGCCTGGCTCTGAGGTTCTTGCCTCCTGATAGTCTTTCCCTTGTGTCACTCCCATCACATGAGACCTGCCTCAGGGAGTGAGGTGATATGTGATGGTTGAGGCCAAATTCTAGCAGACATCGTTACTTCCATCTTGGTCTCTTGGATTGCTTTCTATTGAGGGAGCCCTGGACAAGACAGCCCTCATCTGACAGTCAAGTGAGTAAGCCACCTGAGTAAGAGCTGTCTCTCCCCAATGAAGCCTTCAAAAAAATTTATGAATGAGCTGAGCGTGGTGGCGCACACCTTAATCCCAGCACTCAGGAGGGAGAAGTAGGAGAATCACCATGAGTTCAAGGCTACCGAGACTCCATAGTGAATTCCAAGTCAGCCTGGTTTAGAGTGAGACCCTACCTTCAAAAACAAAAGCAAAACAAAACAAAAAATTTATGAATGAGCCCAGCATACTGTTCAGCCAAGATCCTCCTAAACTCCTGATTCAAACTACAGGATAGATAATAAATGTTCATCTTGTTAGGCCATTAAATTTGGAAATGAGAGCTGGAGAGATGGCTTAACAGTTAAGGCGCTTGCTGGCAAAGCCTAAGGACCCAAGTTCAATTCTCCAGGTCCCACATAAGCCAGATGCACAAGGGTGGTGCTTGTGTCTGGAGTTCTTTTACAGTGGCTGAGGCCCTGGCATGCCCATTCTCTTCCCCCAATAAATAAATAAAAATAGAAATTTTGGCTGGGGAAATGGCTTAGCAGTTAAGGCATTTGCCTGCGAAGCCTAAGGACCCCAGTTCAATTCCCCAGGACTCACATAAACCAGATGCACAAGGGGGCACATGCATCTGGAGTTTGTTTGCAGTGGCTAGAGGCCCTGGCAAGTCCATTCTCTCTCTCTATCTGCCTTTCTCTCAAATAAATAAATATATTAAATATTTTTTAAATAAATAAAATATAAAAACTTAACAAAAATAAAAAAAAATGGAGATGATTTGTTACAAAACTGATGTGATTTGGACCAAACCTTATTTAAAAGAGGGGTAGCTGGGGAAATTTCTTGCCCCACAAGCAAAAAAAAAAAAAAAAAAAAAAAAAAAAGCTTGAGACTACCTGAGTTCAATTCCCCAGGCTGTAGGGAGCAGAGAATGGAGAATAGTTTAGACCCAGAAAAAGGGTAAGAGAGTAGAGATTTAGAAAATGATATTCTGGGAGCAAAGATGTAGAAACAAGAACATATATAGCAGATTAAAGAAGATGACTAAAATCCCAGCACACAGGAGGCAGAGGTAAGATCGTGGTGAGTTCGAGGCCAGCCTGAGGCTACATAGTGAATTCCAGGTCAGCCTGGACTTGAGCGAGAGCCTACCTCCAAAAAAAAGATGACTAAATCTGGAGATGAAAGCCTGGTGTAGACAGATTCAGAGGAGGGTATGAAATGAGAGAAAAAGTTGACATGTTTAAATGAGATTAATTTATGGAGATGCCAAGGTAATCTGGTGGGATTTTCTTTGACATGTGAGGGGAAATATGACAGGCAGGGAAGGGCAGGCTCAGCTTGATTAGCGATCATGCTCACAGAACAAAGGGTGGACTGAAGGAGAAAACATCAAGCAAAAACACCACTTTGGATATGTGAAATAAGCAAGGTGAAAGGTGATGAGTAGCCAGGCATGGTGGCACACGTCTCTAATCCCAGCACCCAGGAAGCTGGGAGGACTGCTGTGAATTCAAGGCCAGCCTGAGACTAATTCCATGTTCATCTGAGGTAGCGCAAGACCCGACCTTGGAAAAACAAAACAACCAAAAAAGGTAATGAGCAACCGAGCAAAGGCAGCACCAAACAAAGAGAAGAATTTTGTGAATTTAAGTTACATGTAATGATTGTTAGTACGAAGAAAACTTAAAATTGACTCATATCTTCTGGCTGAGCACCTGAGACCCAAAGTCCGAAGCACAGATGTGTTGCATAGTTGGTGTAAATGGCAGTGAGATGCAAAGGAGGAAACCCCTTACTACTCACCAGTGAGATAAACTCCAACATCCTTAGCATCTCAAGTGAAACCAGTTATGATAGAAGCTCTGCCTACCTTTGTGAACTCCCCACACCAGGCGAAAAGTGCCATTCCTAGTCAATCTTACAGTCTTCTTTGGAAAAGACTATTCCTTCTCCCTGAAATGCCAGTTCCTCCATACCCTAACATTGTCATTTCCAAGTCTACTCATCCTTTAATAAAGCGCACGCTCTCTCTCGCTCTCTCTCTCTTCGAGATTCTGGTAGAAACCTCAGTCTCACTTCATGTTATGACAAACAAAAGACATGAAGCAACTATTTCAATGAAGAATGGAAGTTTGTTCTCCAAATAGAGAAGGGAAAGAGAAAAATGCAATAACTGATATCTCAAGAAATTATCTTATGACTCACGCATTGAGAACCTATCTACAAGGAATTCAGAAGCAAATAAAATAGTCCTGCCCTCTTAAATGAAAACTTGGACACAAACAAGTAAGAAAAGCTATGCTGAGTTATATGGGAATCTAGAAGAGGGAGCAATAAGTCAGGCTGACTTACAACTTTATGATTGCAGACATTACATTAATTTCACTTCACTGATCCTCTGTACCCTGCTAGCATGATCAGTTCCATTCATTTGTTAACTCTGTCAAGTTCAAAGCAAACTGTAGTTGGTCCTGGTGTTCTGTTCAGAAGTTCAGTGCCCAGCCATGAACCTATATACAGGGTCCAACCTGACACAGCTCACAGGCCTTGATAAAGCTTGGCTTGACTAATAATTCAGTTCAATAGCAACATCCCCCTTTATGGACCCAAATAGCTACCCAGAACCCGGCTGTGACTGGGTTCTTCTCAGAACTCTGTCAAATCTCCTTCCCAGAAATAAGGCTTTGTACAGTGCTCTGCCCAAGAGGAGATGCCACTCCCTACAGTCCTCATAGGATACAAGTCCACTGCCCCATCCCAAATTCTCTTCCAGTATGTGCTGCTTGCTAGAGTGGAACATTGTAAGGTGTTTGTTTTGTTTTTGTTTTTAATATGGGGTTTCATGTAGTCCAAGTTGACCACCAAATTGCTGTGCTGCCAAGGTTGACCTTGAACTTCTGATCATCCTATCTCCACCTCCTAGGTGATAGGGATTACATGTTTGGGCTACCTGGGGCTCAAACCCAAGGCTTCTTGCATAGTAGACAAGTGAGCTACAGTCCCATCCCCAAAACTGCTAAAATTTGATGTGTGAATAAAACATGATACTAGAAGTTTTAAAATAAAAATTTAAACAAGGTCAATGAAATCTATATTATTTTCACTTGTATAATTTTTAAAATACAAGTGTGGTTCCATCAATATGCCTGTATAATATAGTTATTAGTTTTAGAAAGATATAAACTGGCTTATAATGTAATTTGGGTCTAAATTAATTCATACTGTATTATTTCCTTTGTCCAAGTTATAAAATGTATTCAAGACCTATTAATGAGGGCCTAGGGGGATGGCTCAGCAATTAAATATGCTTGATTGCAAAACCTGTTGGCCCAAGTTCAATTTCCTAATGTCCACATAAATCCAGGTGCACAAAGTGCCATGTGCATCTGGAGTTTGTTTACAATGATTAAAAAAAAAAAAAACCTGGCACACATACTTCCTCTCTCTCTCTCTCTCTCTCTCTCTCTCTCAGATAAATTGATAAAGTCTTTTTTTAAAAAAATAAAAAAAGGGCTGGAGAGATTGCCTAGTGGTTAAGGCACTTGAAGGCAAAACCAAAGGACCCAAGTTCGAGTCCCCAGTACCCATATAAAGCCAGATACACAAGATGGCTCATGCATCTGAAGTTCATTTGCAGTGTGCCCAATCTCTCTCTCTCTCCCTCTCTCAAATAAGTTTAAAAAAATTAATTTAAAAAAATTCCAGGGGTGGTGGTGCATGCCTTTAATCCCAGCATTCAAGAGGCAAAGGTAGGAGGATCGCTGTGAGTTTGAGGCCACCCTGAGACTACATAGTGAATGCCAGGTCAGCCTGGGCTAGAGAAAGACCCTACTTCAAAAAAAAAAAAAAAGTGAATATGCATGCAAGTGTTTCAGTAAGTGCAAAACAGCATCTCAGGGGCCTTAAAGGGAGCTTGCCAGCCACGTTTATTCCCAGCCCTTAACGATGTTTTGTTTAATCTGGTCTTTGCCCTCCTCTTCTTACCCAGCCATGTGGAGTTGCTCAGAGGCTCTGCCCAGCCTTTGCATTTGGACACAGTAACTTCAAACTTTCATCTCCTGCCCCATCCCAGCATCGTTTGTCCTTCAAGGTTTGACTACTGAGAGTGTTCTCTCAAATGTTTTTCTCTCTTTTCCTACCATTAAGGTAAAACCCTCTCTGATCCTCTATAAGAGCAGTTACGGTATAGTCTATACTAGCTGATTTACTCGACTTCAGGGAATTTCTCCAAAGAACTAAATGGCCAATATTTCAGTTCATCAGGGCCACTAAGCCTGTGCCATAGCTTCTCGATATGCCAGTGTGGAAGGATGAAAGCAACCCTGGAAATAGCTTGTTTTCCAATAAATTCTAAAATTAAAATTCTAAAATTTGAATTCAATATAGTTTTCACATGTCATAGAATTTCTATCCTCCAGTTGTTTATGGTTTTGTGTGTGTGTGTGTGTGTGTGTGTTGTGTCTTGTTTTGTTTCATTTTTTTGAGGTAGGGTCTCACTGGCTCAGGCTGACCTGGAATTCACTATGTAGTCTCAGGGTGGCCTTGAACTCATGGCAATCCTCCTACCTCTGCCTCCCAAGTGTTGTTTTTGTTTTTGTTTTTAATTGATGCTTTGAAAATGTAAAAGTGAGAGCCAAGTGTGTTGGCTATGCCTATAAATCTCAGCACTCAGACATGAGTGAACTAAGTATAAAACAGTTGTCAAGAACAATCTCAGGGGACTGAGGAGATGGCTCGGCAGTTAAAGGATGCTGTTTGCAAAGCCTGCTGGCTGGAATTCAATTCCCAAGCTCCCTACATAAAGCTAGACAAAAAAAGTTGTCCAAGTGTCTAGCATTCATTTGCAGTAGCAAGAGACCCTGATATGTACACACACACCACATAAACAAAACTTAAAAAAAATAATAATGATCCAAGGCCAGGCATGATAGTGCACGCCTTTAATCCCAGCACTTAGGAGGCATGAGTTCAAGGCCACCCTGAGACTACATAGTGAATTCCAGGTCAGCCTGAGCTAGAGTGAGACCCTACCTCAAAAAAAACAAAAGAAAACAAAACAAAACAAAAGTGATACACTATTACAAAGAGAAAAAGAACAATTGGGGGCCTAAACTTCATTCAGCCTAGCTAGATATTACTTATAGGCTGGGCTACAGTGAGCAAGATACTTCTCTGTAGTTCCTTATCAGTAAAACAGTACTATTTAAAAGAGTTGTTATTGGGAATGTGTGTGTGTGTGAGAGAGAGAGAGACAGAGAGAGAGAGAGAGTTGAGCAGTAATTACCACAGAGCAAACCCTCATAAATGCCAGCAATTTTAATTAATGCTTTGATAATATCTTGCCCCGAGATAAATGCTCAGTGAATTCTTATATACTGGAAACTTTTGAAAAGAGTTGTCCAATAAGTAATTAATTAAAATAAAAACAACCACCAAAACAAAACATTTGTCCAGACATGGCATCAAGAAAAATAATGATTATATGCATAAAAACATATGAAATTTATAAAAAGGAGTCTTATAAGGATACTTTAGGGACAGGAAAAAGAACTAATATTGACCAGAACCATATTTTTTAATATATTTCATTTACTTATTTATTTATTTATTTGAGAGAAGGAAGGAGGCACACAGAGAGAGAGAGAGAATGGGCACCAGAGCATCCAGCCACTGCAAGCAAACTCTAGATGCATGTGCCCCTTGTGCATCTGGCTTATTTGGGTCCTGGAGAATTGAACCGGGGTCCTTTGGCTTCACAGGCAAGCGCCTTAACTGCTAAGCCATCTCTCCAGCCCCAGAACCATATTTTATTTTGATTTTCAAAATACTAGTTTCTTTCCTTCTTATCATTGCTTGTCACATGAGTTTCAAGTCACTTCTCCCTAGTTGCAAATCTTTCCCAACAGGCCAACTTTCCCTCCATTGTGTCTCAGTGAGAACGCTCTGTTCCCAACAGATCAGTGCTCTGAACAGGTCATATTCATTTACATCTTTGTTCATGCCACTGGCCATGCCTGCAGTGTCCTTCTGTCTGGCCTCAGCTGTCTGAAATTTGCCGGTTGAGATGAGTGCTAGTCTCAAAACATAAACCAGATCCTATGTTCTTCTGCTAAAAACCTTCCAGTAGTCGCCCTACCACTAAAATACAAACTCCTTGCAAAAGACTTTCCCTGGACTGATACTCGTGTACCCTCATTATCTCTTCTCAGTGGGGTTTAGTTCCCTGTTCTTTCAAATGCATGAAGTCTGCTCATATCTGCTATGAGGATAGATTAAGTTAATATTCATAAAGTGCTTAATACAGAGCCTGGTACATGGTAAGTTTGGTGAAGTGAAATAAATAAAAATTATATATGTATATAGATATATGTCTTATTGGCTGTGTTTTTCTGGAGAATACTAATATAAGTCCTTTCAAACATTTGCCCTCTGCCTTACAGAAGCAATGATAAAAATTACCTCAAACAACCAAAGATTCATGAAAAGTAGGAGGACATAAAATGAATGTGTGAAAAGCCAATGGCATTCATATTCATAAATAACAATCAGTAACAAGATGTACTGTATGGTAAAATGCCAATTTCAATACCAAAATAAAATTAGTAATAACTAACAGGAAATGTTCAATGTCTAGTTGAAGAAAACTATAACAGCATTCCTGAAAGGCGCAAAAGTAGACTTGAATAGAAAGACACCCTTGTCTCTTGCTAGGATGCTTCAATATCATCAACACATCACTCCTCCCCCCATGTTAATTTATAGGCTTAATGCATTCTGTAGGAGATACTGGGCATGGTGGTGCCTGCCTGAATCCTAGTTCTTGGCAGGTGGAAGCAAGAGGATTAAGAATTCAAGGTCGCAGGGCGTGGTGGCGCACGCCTTTAATCCCAGCACTCGGGAGGAAGAGGTAGGAGGATTGCTGTGAGTTCAAGGCCACCCTGAGACCACATAGTTAATTCCAGGTCAGCCTGGGCCAAAGTGAGACCCTACCTCGAAAAAAAAAAAAAAGAATTCAAGGTCATCCTCAAATATACAGTGAGTTTGTGGCTAGCCTAAAGTACATGAAACCGTGTCTCAACACAACCTAAATAAAATCTGATGAGCTATTTTATGGAGGAAAAAAACAAGTCAGTTCTAAGTTTATACAGGAAAATAAACATCCAAAAATAAACAAAAAGGACATGTAGCCCTATCAAATACTAAGACAGTATAAAACCCTTGAACTGGGGCTGGAAAGATGGATCAGCGGTTAAAGTACTTGCTTGCAAAGCTGGATGGCCTGGATTTGATTCCCAGTACTCACATAAAGGCAGATGACAGTTGCAGTGCAGTAGGCACTTATCCACAGTGTCAAAGCCCCCTCCCAAACAAAACAAAAAAACAAACAGTAAAATTTTAATTAATCCTTATTTGATAATATCTTGCCCGTGATAAATGCTCAGTGAATTCTTATATACTGAAACTTTTGAAAAGAGTTGTCCAATAAGATAATTAATTAAAATAAAAACAACCACCAAAACAAAACATTTGTCCAGACATGGCATCAAGAAAAATAATGATTATATGAAATAAAAACATTTGAAATTTATAAAAAGGAGTCTTATAAGGATACTTTAGGGACAGGAAAAAGAAATAATATTGACCAGAACCATTTGTTTTTAATATTATTTCATTTACATATTTTTATTTATTTATTTGATTTTACAAGGGAGGATCCATTGGTCCTCCCTCTTTCAAAGGGACCCTTGTCAAGAGAGTGGAGAGCAGAGAGAGAGAGAGTTCTATTTGGGTCTCTGTGCATAATGCCCCAACTAGAGCATCCAGCCCCTGCCACATTGGGGTCAAACTCTAGATGCATGTGCCCCTTGTGCATCTGGCTTATTTGGGTCCTGGAGAATGAAACTGAACTCTTGTCCTTTGGCTTGTTCAAAAGCTGGCGCCTTAAAAGTGCTAAGCCATCTCTCCAGCCACCAGAACCATATTTTATTTTGATTTTCAAAATTTTAGTTTCTTTCCTTCTTATCATTGCTTGTCACATGAGTTTCAAGTCACTTCTCCCTAGTTGCAAATCTTTCCCAACAGGCCAACTTTCCCTCCATTGTGTCTCAGTGAGAACGCTCTGTTCCCAACAGATCAGTGCTCTGAACAGGTCATATTATTTACATCTTTGTTCATGCCACTGGCCATGCCTGCAGTGTCCTTCTGTCTGGCCTCAGCTGTCTGAAATTTGCCAGTTGTTTGAGATGAGTGCTAGTCTCAAAACATAAACCAGCTAAATGTCTGGGATGTTCTTCTGCATGCCCTACCACTAAAATACAAACTCCTTGCAAAAGACTTTCCCTGGACTGATACTTGTGTGCCCTCAGCTCATTATCTCTTCTCAGTGGGGTTTAGTTGCACCTGTTCTTTCAAATGCATGAAGTCTGCTCATATCTGCTTGAGGATAGATTAAGTTAATATTCATAAAGTGTTTAATACAGAGCCTGGTACATGGTAAGTTTGGTGAAGTGAAATAAATAAAAATTATATATGTATATAGATATATGTCTTATTGGCTGTGTTTTTCTGGAGAATACTAATATAAGTCCTTTCAAACATTTGCCCTCTGCCCTACAGAAGCAATGATAAAAATTACCTCAAACAACCAAAGATTCATGAAAAGTAGGAGGACATAAAATGAATGTGTGAAAAGCCAATGGCATTCATATTCATAAATAACAATCAGAAACAAGATGTACTGTATGGTAAAATGCCAATTTCAATACCAAAATAAAATTAGTAATAACTAACAGGAAATGTTCAATGTCTAGTTGAAGAAAACTATAACAGCATTCCTGAAAGGCGCAAAAGTAGACTTGAATAGAAAGACACCCTTGTCTCTTGCTAAGATGCTTCAATATCATCAACACATCACTCCCCCCCCATGTTAATTTATAGGCTTAATGCATTCTGTAGGAGATACTGGGCATGGTGGTGCCTGTCTGAATCCTAGCTCTTGGCAGGTGGAAGCAAGAGGATTAAGAATTCAAGGTCGCAGGGCGTGGTGGCACACGCCTTTAATCCCAGCACTCGGGAGGAAGAGGTAGGAGGATTGCTGTGAGTTCAAGGCCACCCTGAGACTACATAGTTAATTCCAGGTCAGCCTGGGCCAAAGTGAGACCCTACCTCGAAAAACCAAAAAAAAAAAAAGAATTCAAGGTCATCCTCAAATATACAGTGAGTTTGCGGCTAGCCTAAAGTACACGAAACCGTGTCTCAACACAACCTAAATAAAATCTGATGAGCTATTTTATGGAGGAAAAAAACAAGTCAGTTCTAAGTTTATACAGGAAAATAAACATCCAAAAATAAACAAAAAGGACATCTAGCCCTACCAAATACTAAGACAGTATAAAACCCTTGAACTGGGGCTGGAAAGATGGATCAGTGGTTAAAGTACTTGCTTGCAAAGCTGGATGGCCTGGATTTGATTCCCCAGTACTCACATAAAGGCAGATGCACAAAGCGGTGCATGTGTCTCGAGTTTGTTTGCAGTGACAGGAGGCACTTATCTACTGTGTCATCTCCCAAGCCCCCTCCCAAACAAAACAAAACAAAACAAACAGGAGAAAGTGTAAAAACTTATTGAAGACGCCCGGCCCATGAATCTAGTTTTTATCTAAACATGCACTCTACCAAATTTTATATTATTTTGATTTTACATTCATAGTAAAGGATCCATTGTCCTCCTCCCTGTCCTCCCTCTTTCAAAGGACCCTTGTCAATGGGAATGTGGGTCAAGCATTGTGAGGTTGGTTAAGAGTTCTGGGGTTGGCCCCAGTCTCTGTGCATAATGCCCCAACTATGGCTCTAACAATCTTTCCGCCCCCTCTTCCATAAGTTTCCCTGAGCCACATTGGGGTCATTTAGTTCTGCTTCAGTGATGCGGTTTCGGGAGCCTCTGTGTCTCTGGATCTCTGGCTTAGTTGGAGGTGGATGTTCTCTGTGTTTATCTCCTTGGCCTTTTGCTGGTGTCATGATCGCCATGAATACTGAACTCTTGCCCTTCCCCTGCGTTGTTCTATGGTTTCAGCTGGGGCCCTGGTGAGGTGTGGTTAGCTGATCCTCCCTTCAGGTTCGATGTCCACCTGAAAAAGATAAGCAAATTCTCCATCGGAGAGAAAAGTTAGTACTAGGTAGAAGGGATGACCATCTATGTTTTGGAGGAAATTTATATCGTTGGCTCTCTTCTAGCCCACATTTGGTGGTATCTTGATCTTGGAGACTGAGCTCATTTTTTTGTACCTGGTTTTGACTTATTTCCCAGTTCCAGCAATGAGTTCCATACCACTGAGTGGATCTATTAGCCAAATCAAGAGCAGTTGGTTACCCACCATGGCTGATTGCCACTACTGCACTTGTATGAGCATTACGTCAAGTTGTTTCCAGCTGGGTATCTTAGACTGCCAGTTGTTTGGACAGATGTCGGTCATTTTCCCCAGTTGCTTGTATAAGCGCCCTCTGGTACTAGACTAGCTAACTGTCTGAGGACTGACCCTCTTCAGATTCTGAACATATCTCTTCGTGTTTGGTCTCACACCGTAAGCTGTCTTCAACAGTAGGGTCTTGCCATTAACCTTTGGTGGGTCACCAAGAACTCTGACAGAAGTCTGTCTATTTTGGGAAACCTTGTAGGTGTTTCAGATCAACAGCTCATTGTGGAAGTTCACCCCATGCTGGCACTGGGGTTATAAGTCTGCACCTAGGAAGATGAGGGAAGAAAAAGATAATATAGAGGAGAAAGTGAGTATAGAGAGGAGGAGAGAGAGGAGAGAGAGAGAGAGAGAGAGAGAGAGAGAAGCAGGACAAGATTAAGGTTGGCCTTCATGATGCTCTCTCCAGGTTCCTGTGGTTTTTGGGTGTTCCCTCTGCGGGCCTGTTGAAGGATCAATGTTTTAACCTGTTGTTCAGAATAAAGGGTTTTATAGTGTCTTTTCCTTTTGGGTCCCAATTTGTATCCCCCCTAGTCCCACCCTCAGGGTGGCAGAGTGTTTATTTGGTTTGGCCACCTGCCACATGAAGGTTGTTTTTTTTTTGAGGAAGGGTTTTGTTCTCGCCCAGGCTGACCTGGAATTCACTATGTAGTCTCAGGCTGGCCTCAAACTCACAGCAATCCTTCTACCTCAACCTCCTGAGTGCTGGGATTAAAGGCCTGTGCCACCACGCCCGGCCATGCTGAGAATTGAATCTAGAACCTCGAACATGCTAGGCAAGCACTCTACCAGTGAGTTATCTCTTCAGCCCACTAATATCTTTTTTTAATTTTATTTATTTTTATTTGAGAGAGGGATACAGAAGCAGATAGAAAGAAAGAATGGGTGTTCAGGGGCCTCCAGCCACTGCAAATGAACTCCAGATACATGCGCCACCTTGTGCATCTGGCTTACGTGGGTCCTGCAGAATCAAACCTGGGTCCTTTGGCTTTGCAGGCAAGCTTCTTAACGATTAATGCATTTCTCCAGCCCTAATGTCTTTTTTAAAAAATGGAAAGAATATAAGTTAAATTCAGGTTGAAAGAGAAACTGAACTCACTTGAAAACCCCTGAAGTTTGTTCCCATTTTATTGCAACTCACTTACAGCCTTATGTCCTGAAAGACTCTGAACTACCTAAACCTATAAATGATGAATCACTTCTCTTAAAGAAACTTGTATTTTCTGAAAACATGAAAGGAAAACTATTTATCTCATAGGTCTTTCAAACTGCCATTAGCACAGTTACAAATGCCCCATAGGATGTACAGTTAATTTCAAAACACAACTAACCAGTTTGTAATCCATTGCTATATTTGGAAGGGTTTCTAGATGTTGCTGTTCAGGGCTTTTGCTTCACACATAAAGGAGTGGCATGTAACCCTAGAACTGGGGCTTGTTTGGGCACCATTGTATGCTGGGCATGTTCCCTGCAGCCCGTGCTGGCTACCAGGGCTGTCACTACACATGCCAGCAAGTTCCACCTGATGTAGGTATGACTCTTTAACAGTAAAGGAAGGAGTTTATTTTATCCAAGCAGGAAGAGGATTCGTCCAGAAAAATGAAATTGCAGGATGATAATGTGAGATTAAATAACTTTGCCATTTTTCCAAGGCCCTCGGCCATCATCACAGGCTGCTTTGATAGTTGGGATCTGTTCTCTAGTGTGTTGGGGTGGAGGCACCTCTTGTTACCACAGTTAATAAACAATTTTTTCTTCAATTCCTCAAAGTCCATGTTCAAGGGCAGATGTCTTACCAGAAATCTTTGATTGTTCTAGAGTGTTGGGTTTATACTCACTAGTGTGCAAATCTAAAATAAAATTCCTTGCTGCAGTTATCTGTCTACAAGTGCATCTCTGTGAATATATGACAAATTTCTGCTGCATTCAGATTAGAAAATGGTTTGTATTTGTTTCTGATATGGAGTGTTATGGCGGGGAGAGGGGGTGAAAGTTGTTTTTGTTCTTTATTTGTTTTTTAAATTTTTTTAATTTTATTTATTTTTGGAGAGAGACATAGAGAGGACAGAGAGGGAGAAGGAGACAGAGAATGGGCATGCCAGCAGTCTCTCAGCTGCTGTGAACGAAATCCAGATTGTGCACCCCCTTGTGGGCAAGTGCAGCATTGCGCCCTTGCGTCACTTTGCATCTGGCTAAACGTGGGACCTGGAGATTGGAACCGGGTTCTTTAGGCTTAGCAGGCAGGCGCCTTAACCGCTAAGCCATCTCTTCAGCCCTGATTATTTGTTTTAAATAGCCCTATATGGTATAACGTGAAAGTCAAGGTCACCTAGTTGAGGCTCTCCCCAACACACAAAATTACCTTTCTTTGTAGCTGAGGCAGCTGATGTCACAGCACCAAACTTACCAGCTCATGGGTGTTTTGCAAGTTGTGGAATTCCCACCCACCCACAGTTGGATTGCAGATTGATTTAAACACAGGCCCTGGGACACCAACGAATAAGCCTGTGCCTGGGAGTCCTAACTCTGTGCTTCTCCATAAGTCACTGTATGACCCTACTCTCTGGCTCTGCACTGGGCCAGAAGTGACAGACAGGGGACACAGTCCTGGTAACTTCATGGAATGGGGGTTGGAATTTTGGCTACTGGAAGAGACTCCCAGAATGCAAAGGCCAAGAAGGGATGCAAGGAGAACATACTGATGGAAATCAGGTTTGGGGAGATGGCTCAGTGGCTAAGTGGACTTGCAGCTTAAGCATGAAGGCCTTTCAGGCTGGAGACCTGGCTGAGTTTGACTCCCCAGAAGCCACATGAAAAGCTGGGAATGGCCACACACATGTATAACTTCTGCCAGCGGTGGCGAGCAGTAACCAGAGAATCCCTGCGGCTCACTGGCTGGCAGCAACTGAAGTGGAGGGACAGAGCCAGTCTCAAGGAAATACACGGACGAGCAATACGAGGACACTGAACATTTTCGTTCGATCTAAGCATAGAAGTGTATGTGGCTCATCCGTCTGCACAAACACGTGCATACATCACACACCACATTACATACTTCTCCATACAATACTGCACATACACACATGAAAAAAAAGTACCAATCAGACTCAAAGTAGATAAGCCCTCACACATGCAAACACGATGAAGGGAGATTTGTTTTCCATATTACACATTTCCCTGCCATTAAAAAGCTGCATACACATTAATTAATCTATGGAATAAAAGTACCCCAAATTATAAATGTACCAGACAAGTTGATTCTTAATGTCTTTTATTGCTTGAAAATGTTGGCATAAGGTGTTGGGGTTAGGGTAGGGAGTTCACTCTAAAGAGATTTGGGGAAGATGGAATTGTCCTCTTTAGTATTGTAGTAATAAGCAAATAAATTGTATGCTTGGTCAAACCCACCGATACTTATAGCACACAAAGTAAAGTTTACTATGGGCCCATTTTAAAAATAAATCAGCTGTCGGGAATTCTGGTTCAGAATGCAAACTGTGACACATGACTCCAAGTGTACATCACAGCCTCATGGGGGCAAGGGAAGAGCTGACTGAGGGAGTTGTGGAGAACAGTGTTGTCATTGCAAATCCAAGACTAGAGACAAAAACAATGGTACATCATCCTTGTTCACACAGGAGAACAGCAATCATGAGCAAGGATCAATTCCAATACCAATTTACAAGTATGCTAGAGTTGCACGGAAAAAAAAATTATCGGGTCTGGAGAGATGGTTCAGCAGTTAAGGTACTTGCCTGCAAAGCATAAAGACCCCAGTTCAATTTCCCAATACCATGTACAGCCAGATGCACAAAGTGGCACATGTATCTGGAGTTCATTGTAGCAGATAGAGGCCCTGGCATGCCCATTTTATCTCTCTCCTTTGTCTCTCTCTCTCTGTCTCTGTCCCACTCTCTGTCTTGTTCTGCTTGCAAATAAACAATTAAATATTTTTTAATTGTCAAACATGGAAGTCATCACCATTGGTGAAAATGAGTAATAAATCATCCAAAAAAAGGAAAGCTCTAGAATGAACCCTGGAGCGCTAGAAACGGGTCAAAGGTCTCATTATGAACTCGTGTGGACTGATAGATGGTTAGATGATACAGAAATTAAAAGGGATTTCATTGATCAAATCTGGAACAAAATTGTCAAGTATAACACTGGATTATAAACCAAAGAACAAAATGAATATCCACTCATCCACACTGATATGAATATAAAGATAAACAATGAGTGAATGAATAAACAAATGGATATTAAGAGAAAACTGTTGCAGAAGAAGTCAAAAATTCCAAACAATAAATGAAGAAGTAATGAGGCAAATGAGAACCGCCCTTTGAACATCTTACTTGTAATTATTGTGAACAAGAGTCAAGAATGAATGTTAAATATAGTGCATGAAACCTTATCAATGAGAACAGTTGTATAACTTCAAAGTATGCACTCAATGTTTTGGTGATTATAACATTATTGCTGTAATCAGTTCCATACTGCTGGGATGAACTTACACACCAGACACAGTTTATGGGAGGAATGGATTTATTTGAAGCTTACTGATCCAGGGGAAGTTCCAGTGATGGCAGAAGAAGCTGGCTCCCTTTCACAGAGCCAAGCAGAGAGACAACCACACAGCCAGCACGAGCAAACACAAAGGTCAACAACAGCAGGGACCCAGGCAGAACTGACTACTCTGCATACCTTTGACCTGGAAATCCAACTCCCCCCAGCCCCCACCCCCGTGATACCTCCTCCAGCCATGTGGCTGGAAATCCAAGTTTTAATAAAACATTTGAGTCTATTGGGGGACATACCTTCAAACTACCAGAGTTACTTTTCTTGTTGCTATGAAAAATACCTGACTAGAAGCAAGTTAAGGGAAGAAGGGGTTCTTTGGATGTAAATGTATAGTGTGTGTGTGTGTAAGTAGTGCACACACATATGTGCGCATCTTGTGGACATCAAAGGAAGTCACCGGGGTCCTCCTCTGTTGCTCTTCTGCCTTGTTTCCTTGAAACAAGGTCCCTCACTGAATCTGAAGCAAATGCTTTGTTTTTTACTGTTGTTTTGCTCTTTGGTTAGATTGACTGGCCGGCAAGTTCCAGTGATCCTCATGTCTTGCCTCCCTCAGTGCTGGGGTTACAGGTGTGTGCACAGCTCTGGTGTTACAGCGCACACAACAACACCAGATTTTTTTTAACGTGGGCGCTAGGGATAAAACTCAGGTCCGGAGCTGGGCGTGGTGGCGCACGCCTTTAATCCCAGCACTCGGGAGGCAGAGGTAGGAGGATCACCGTGAGTTCAAGGGCACCCTGAGACTACAGAATGAATTCCAGGTCAGCCTGGACCAGAGTGAGATCCTACCTTGAAAAACCAAAAAAACCAAAAACAAACAAACAAACAAAAACCTCAGGTCCACACGCTTGCATAGCAAGTGCTTTTACCCACAGAGCCGATTCCCCATTCCCAGGAAGGGTTTATTTGGGCTTATGGTTCAAGGGGATATAGTCCATCAAGGTGGGGAAGTCTTGGGAGTAAGAACATGAAGCAGCTGGAAGCAGAGAGAGATGAATGCTGGGGCTCAGCCCACTTTCTCCTTTTTATTCAGGAGCTCATGGGCTGATACCTCCCACAGGTAAGGTGGGTCTTCCCACCTCAATTAACCTAATCTAGAAATTCCCTCCCAGAAATCTATTCCCTAGACTTTGTCTCCTAGGTAACTCGAGATCCCATCAAGCTGACAAGATTAAATAATCACTGGTTTTAATACATGTCCATACATTATTGGTGGCCTTTCATTCGGGAGCTGTAGCAGTCTGTGTTAGTTTCTGGCCCTAAGAGAATATCTGAGAACAGCAAATCACAGCAGAGAGATGTGTCTGAGCTCATGTTTTCAAAGGGTTCCATCCAACACCACCCGGCATTGCAGTCAGCTTCACGTTACTGCACAAAGAACCCAACAAAGATCAGCTTGTAGGAGGAAGGGTTTATTTTGGCTTACATTCTCAAGGGGAAGCTTCATGAAGGCAGGGAAAAATAATGGCACGAGCAGAGGGTGGACATCACCTCCTGGCCAACATCAGGTGCACATCAGCAGCAGGAGAGTGTGCCCAACACTGGCAAGGGGAAGCTGGCTATAACACTCATAAGCCCACCCCCAACAAGACACTGCCTCCGGGAGGATCCAATTCCCAAATCTCCATCAGCTGGGACCTAGCTTTCAGAACACACAGGTCTATGGGGGACACCTGAGTCAAACCACCACACCTGGCTCCCTTGTTGTGACGCCCCTTGCAAGGCAGACATCATGGCAGCAGGGTATCGTGAAGAAAGGCTGCTCACTGGTCTGTACTAACTTTACAGCTTGTCTGTATCTAAACAGTTTCAAGGGCTGGAGGGATGGCCTAGCAGTTAAGACATTTGCCTGCAAAGTCAAAGGACCCAGGTTTGATTCCCCAGTACCCACGTTAGCCAGATACACAAGGGGGCACACGTGTCTGGAGTTTGTTTGCAGTGACTAGAGGCCCTGGCATGCCCATTCTCTCT
This sequence comes from Orientallactaga sibirica, assembly GCA_036365145.1. Taxonomy (NCBI): domain Eukaryota; kingdom Metazoa; phylum Chordata; class Mammalia; order Rodentia; family Dipodidae; genus Orientallactaga; species Orientallactaga sibirica. The sequence continues at coordinate 8,023,716 of JAEOAD010000027.1, forward strand.
CTCTCTATCTCTCTGTCAAATAAATAAATTAAATTAAATTAAATAGTTTCAAGGTAAGTTTAGAGAGATGTTATGTTGAAATGCCTCCAGCAAGCTTGAAGGCCTGATGGCACACACCTATAATTCCAGTATTTGGAGGCAGAGTCAAGAAGGTCACCACAAGTTTGAAGACAGTTTGGTGTACATAGCAAGTTTCAGGCTATCCAGGGCTACTTGGTGAAGCCCTATCTCACGATGATGATGATGATGATACTAAAATGCCTTCAGTGTCACAATAAAAAAGAGCTGTATTGTTGAATCCAGAAACCAAGTAAGAAGCTACCATAAGTAAATGCTAAGAATAAAATACAAAGAAATAAGGGTTGAAGAGATGGTTCAGCAGTTAACGGTGCTTGTTGCAAAGCCTGATGATCTGGGTTCAATTCCCCAGTATCCATGTAAAGCCAGATGCACTAAGTGGTGTATGTATCTGGAGTTTGTTTGCAAAGGCAGGAAGCCCTGGCATGCCCATATATACTCTCTCTGTCTGCCTTTTTCTGTCCCTCTCTCAAATAAATAAGTTTTTGAGATAGGGTCTCACTATAGCCCAGGCCAACCTGGAATTCACTATGTATTCTCAGGATGGCCTCGAACTCACAGCAATCCTCCTACTTCTGCCTTCTGAGTTGTAGCACACAGCTTCAGGTTGACTGAGATGAACTTCCAGACCAGGCACAGTTATGGAGGAAGGGATATTATTTATTGAAGCTTACAGATCCAGGGGAAGTTCCATAATGGCAGGAGAAGCGGCCTGCTCTTCACAAGACCAGGCAAGAGAGAGCAAAAAGCCCCCAGCCACACAGAGCAAAAACTACAGCCCAAAAGCCACAGCACACTTCAGGAACTCCCGCTAGGCACACTTTGTTTATCTTTACAATGGAATCTCAAACCCACCACACCTTAAGACTGGCCCCCAGTGACATTGCCTCTAGCAAGGTGATTGCAGATGCAAACTCTAACTATTAAAACATTGACTATATTGGGGGACATATATTCAAACTACCACATGAGTGCTGGGATTGAAGGTGTGTGTGTGCCATCACAGCCAGTTCAAAATATTTTCTTAAAAAAAAAAAAAGAAAGAAATATAGACCACTATACTAACATCAGTCACATGCCATCATCTCAGGTCTATCAACAAAGCCTGGAAAAACAGCTTCAAATCCTGTCAGCTTAGAACTTGATACTTTGTATTTGGCTTACTTGTCATATCTCTAAACGAATCTCAGAAGCTCATGTCGTTCCGGGCTGGAGAAACATTTTGTTCTTATCCAGACACATTGACCCATAGAAAAACATTCACATTGGTACAAAGCAAGCCACTATCTTTTTATTCTTTTCTTTCAGAGATAGAAATATGGAATATCATACTTATATAATTTAAAAATTGCAAATAACTTACATTAAATGGTTGCATCAATGTAAAAAGAAAACCCACCAGAAGTCTTTTATTCCATTAATAAGTTAGGAGTCATTTATGGAATGAGAGGGAGAAGAGAGAGAAAGGGATGTGAGAGGAATGCCTGAACCCATGGTGGACAGGAACACGTGACTTCAGGGAGGGCTGGAGAATGAGGCTGAATGAGGTGCTGGTAGGAAGCAGCACACGTAAGAGGCCCTGACAGCAACGGGGTCACATGCCCTACTGAACAACTACTGTGAACGGTCAGTGCTGAGATTTCCTGGTCACATGGGCGGCATGAGAAAGGGAAAGTGAATGATAATTAGAACTTCTACTTGTACTGATTTGTGTCATTTTATCCTCACACCAGCCCTGTGAGACGAGTTCTATTATTATCCTTCTTTCAAAATTGGGAAAGTGACACTAAGATATATTAAGCAACTTGCCCAAAGTCACACAGCTACTAACTGGGGAAGCCAGGATTAGACCCAAAAGTTATATGGCCTCGGAGTTGATGTTCTTAGCCACAGTGCAGAGTCAAAAGTTGAGCATGGGCTAAAGAGATGGCTTAGCGGTTAAGGCACTTGCCTGCATACACCCAAGGACACATCTTCAACTCTCCAGATCTCACATGCGCACAAGATGATGCAAGAGCGCAAGGTCGCACATGCACACAAGGTGGCATATGAATCTGGAGTTTGATTACAGTGGCTGGAGACCTTGGTTCAAAGACCAGTCTGTTGGGCTTGCTTCAAAAAAAAAAAAAAAAAAAAAAAAAAAAAAAAAAAAAGCTGAGCAGACTTGAAGGAAAGCTTCAGCGTGAAGTGTGACTAGCATGTGACTTGAGCATGTGTGGAGAGACGCATTTTTTTTTTTCTGGGAGGGGGTTGTTTCTTTATTCATTCATTTATTTGTTTGTTTGACTTTTTTTCTTTTCGATTTTTCAAGGTAGGGTCTCACTGTAGTCCTGGCTGACCTGAAATTCACTATGTAGACTCAGGGTGGCCTTGAACTCACAGTAATCTTCTTACCTCTGCTTCTTGAGTGCTGGGATTAACGCCCAGCTGTTTGGCTTTATTATTTTTTTTTTTATTGACAACTTCTTTAATTGTAGACAATATCCTATGTTATTTCCCTCCCTCCCCCACTTTCCCCTTTGAAATTTCACTCTCAAAATTTATGTGAGAGCAACATACAGAGAGAGAAAGAGGCGGCGGGGGGGGGGCAGAGGGAGAGAATGGGCACAGCAGAGCCTCCAGCCACTGCAAACAAACTCCAGATGCATGCGTCACCTTGTGCATCTGGCTTACATGGGTACTGGGGAATCGAGCCTCAAACGGGGGTCCTTAGGCTTCACAGGCAAGTGCTTAACTGCTAAGCCATCTCTCCAGCCCCTGTTTGGCTTTTTGAGACAAAAATCTTACTCAGTAGCCCAAGCTTCTTTAGAACTTACTAGGTAGCTCAGCTTGGCCTTGAATTTGCCACGAGCTTCCTGCCTCGGCCTCCCAAGTGCTGGGATTTCAGGCATCAGTTGCCATGTTGAGCTCCTGAAATCTGCTTTTGTTTTAAAATATTTTATTTTTATTTATTTGCCTGAGAGAGAGAGAGAAAGAGAGAATGGGCATGCCAGGGCCTCCAGCCACTGGAAACAAACTCCAGACACATGATCCACCTTGGGCATCTGGCTCACATGGGTCCTGGGGAATTGAACCGAGGTCCTTTGGCTTTACAGGCAAGTGCCTTAACTGCTAAGCCATCGCTCCAGCCCCTGAAATCTGCTTTTAGTGACTGCTGAGATTGGATTTTTGTCTGCAAGGTAGGAGCGAGTAGAAAACACCAATAAAACAGAAGCAAAAGTGTTCTGTGTGTGTGTGTGTCTATCTTATCACACACACACACACACACACACACACTCCTAGACTCACAGAGGAAATAGAAACAAAGCCACCATGGGCAAGGGATTAAAGGACACACCCCTACAGAAGCAGTTCCTGGCTTGTCTAGATGCCAGCCTTCTGCTTCTCTCCTGCCAGGACCTGGAGCCTGGCACAGCCCCCTCTTCAGGACAATGATCAAGAGCTCTTTCACCTTGGAGGAGGGGAAGCTGGAAGCACTCTGCAGCTTTCACACCTGCCCACCAGTGACCCCGAGGTAAGTGTGTCTCCTCGATTCTTCCCCACTGTCTAGAACAGGTACAGCTTCAGCTGTAAGCTTGCCTCTGCCCATCCTTCTCCCTGGCACTTTTTTTTTATACAATCATTAGCAAACCATTTGAATTAATTTATCTAACTCTGTCTTCCTCACTTTCACCTAAGTTCCATAAAGTTGTATTTTTTTTTTTCTGTTAACTGAGCACCTTCAGTTTTCAGGACAATACTTGGCATACAGTAATGTTCATCATTTAGTTATGTGAGCATTAGGTTCCCTGTCTATTTAGTACTTGACCTTCTGTACTGTTCCCAGAAAGGATCTCAGCACAGAACACCAGCCTAACAGGTTAGTGTGCTCTAATGGCCTGTCACCTAGTTTTTACTAGATTCCATCTCTGGGGCTGGAACATGCTTTCTTCTAAAGATGCGCTGGCACATGCTTTCCAGAAATTAGATCCACACTAGGTACTGACAACCAGCAGAGGAAGCTCTCGACACTGGACACCATTGACAAACAACATAAGGAGCTCCTGATTTGTCCTTCCATCTGGGCCACCCTGGAGTGAAACACTTCACAAGCCCATCTCTCTCTGATAATTACTTTTCGGCTGAAATTGTAAATGTCTAATTGCCAGGACATACCAGATAGGAATCTCATGGATGCAAAGGAGCCAGAGGCTCTTAACAGCAATGTTTTAGATTACCTGGCCCTTTGTCTTTTTAGTTTTTTTTTTTTTTTTTTTAAGATTTCAGGGCTGGAGAGATGGCTTAGCGGTTAAGGCGCCTGCCTGCTAAGCCTAAGAACCAGATTCCAATCTCCAGGTCCCACGTTTAGCCAGATGCAAAGTGATGCAAGGGCGCAATGCTGCACCTGCCCACAAGGGGGCGCATGCATCTGGATTTCGTTCACTGCAGCTGAGAGACTGCTGGCGCTCCCATTCTCTATCTGTCTCCCTCTCCCTCTCTCTCTCTCTCTCTCTCTCTCTGTGTCTCTCCAAAAATAAAAAAAATAAAAATAAAAATAAATTTTAAAAATAAAAAAATATTTCAGTCAGAGCTGAGGAGGTGGCTCAGCAGATAAAAGCTTGCTTGCAAAGCCTGCCAGTCTAGGTTTGATGCCCCAGCACTCACATAAAGCCAGGAGCAAAAAAATGGCACATTTTTATCTGATGTTTATCTGATGTTTCTTTGCAGTGGTAAGAGCCCCTAACATGCACACACATGCACTGCATACAGGTAAATTAATAAATTACACATGCACACACACACACACACACACACACATATGATGGTTTTTTGAGGTAGGGTCTCACTCTCACCCAGGATGACCTGAAGCTCACTCTGTAGGTCCAGGCTGGTCTCAAGCTCACAGTGATTCTCCTACCTCTGCCTCCCTAGTGCTGGGATTAAAGGTGTGTGCCAACATGTGGCTTAAATAAGTTTTAAAATTTTATGTCATATATGAAGTCTAATAGTGGCTAATGTCTTAGTTTTTAGGTGGGAAGGTGACAGAATTAATAATAGCCAAACATACTATATTAGAGGATGGGGTGTTGTATATATGCCCAATTTTGGAGAAATGAGAATTTTCCTCCGGAAAAATGTGCAGTAGTAGGAATTAATGGGGAATAAGGGGGGTTGAGTAGGCTGTGTGGTCCTTAGTTTCTTTTTCAAATCTGTTGACTCTCCTCTTTGCACTCTGCTTTGTGCCCCAAGATCTTGACCTAACCAGGTTTGAAGTTGATCCTGACCAGTGAGAAGTATTGGTGTAAGACTGGACAATGCGATTATAGAAAACAGTGGGGAGGGGTGGAGAGATGGCCAGTTCCATTCCCCAGTACCCAGGTAAAGCCAGATGCACAAAATGGTGCATGCATCTGGAGAGTTTGTTTGCAGTGGCTAGAGGCCCTGGAAAGCCAATACTCTCTGTCTCTCTCTCTCTCTTTCACTCTCTCTCTCTCTCTCTGCTTGCAAATAAATAAAAATATTTTGAAAAAAGAAAGAAACCAGTGGCAGGATAAATTTTCTTGGTAGCTCCTCAATTAGTTTAGGGTTTCTAGGTTGATGGCCACACACCCGGCAAGGAAGCGCTGTCCTGAATGACCGCTCCTGCTCTCTTGGGAAGGCATTCCCTCTCCTTCCTTCTTCCTTGCTCTGTAACACTTCACCATCTTTGCTGATCTTCCTCTATTTTGCTACATGTCTATAAGTACTACTTTCATTAAACTTCCTTTAATTATCCCTTTTGCCTTCCATTTATTTCCTGCCAGGCTCCTGACTAATAGAGAAATTTCAAAGGGAGTGGGCTGGCTGCAGGGGGAATAATGCATGAGAACTTTCTTGCTAGGAAGATTTGATCTCAGATTACTCACAGTACGAGATGCAATGTAGGTGAAAAGGAAGGTTCTGGAAGATGGCCATGGCATTTGGCTATGGTAACTGTGTAGGTATAAGGATTATAGGGCTTAGGGTGGCTATGTCTAATAACCCCACAAAGAATATGGAGAGAATAGGCAAGCGTATAGTATGGAGTGTTTAACTCAGGGCATATGTGAAAAATCAGAGAGCATTTGCCATGCTTCTAAAGGTGATCTTAGATCCTATAGGCACAGGGAAGACGTGATTAGACACAGAACCTGATGTAATGGCTGCAGAACTTCACTGTCAATAAGATGAAGAGTGCTTAGTTCCCTGTGCTGTGTCAAAGCATTGATAGGGAAGGAGCAGAAACCAACAGCATGTAGTAGGGACACTTAAGCAAGTCAAGCAAGTAGGAACTTTGGTCTTTTTTAATGTATATATATATATATATTTATTTATTTATAAGGGGGAGAGAGCGCATGTGCACACCAGGGCCTCCTGCCACTGCAAACTCCAAATGCATGTGCCACTTTGTGCATCTGGCTTTATGTGGGTACTAGGGAATCGAATCTGGGTCCTTAGGCTTCACAGGCAAGCAGCTTAACCACTAAGCCATCTCTTCAGCCCTTAAGCTAGATTTAAATATATATATTTGAGAGAGGGAAAGAGGCAGAATGAGAGAGAGAGAGAGGGAGAGAATGGGTGCACCCGGGCTTCCAGCCACTGAACTAACTCCAGATGCATGCAGCCCACTGTGCATCTGGCTTATGTGGGTCCTGGAGAATTGAACCTGGGTCCTTTGGCTTTGCAGGCAAACATCCTAAGTGCTAAGCCATCTCTCCAACCCCCTTAAGCTAGATTTTAAAGAAGACTTCAATCTGATAAAACACCAAGGATATAGAATTCTAAATTTGCTAAATTTAGACATCTGCTTACTTACAAAGACAACTACCATCACACTGGTTCCACTTCAAGGTTCTGAGTTACTATAAGTTGAGGAGCTTTTTCAAGGGAATCACTTCTGGGAGTGTTGTGGCAGGGCAAAGACAACTACTCATTCGAATACATCCAAGTGTCTTCTTTTCTCAAATATTTTATCTATTTATTTGGAGAGAGAGAGAGAGAGAGAGAGAGAGAATATGAGCATGTTAAGTCCTCTAGCCATTGCAAACAAACTCCATATGCATGTGCCGCTTTGTGCATCTGGCTTTACGTGGGTACTGTGGAACTGAAAACAGGTTGTTAGGCTTTGTAGACAAGCCCCTTTACCATGGAGTCATCTCTCCAGCCCTCAAGTATTATCTTTACCCAGGGCCTTCTCTTTGACTGTCCGTTGTTTCCTGAATAAAATCTGACCAGCATGGATGCTATTCCAAGATACATTATAATTCTATCAGTTTGTCACCCTCTTGTAGAACATTTAATAAGCTCAATTATTGTGGTAGTTTACATCTAAAATATCCCCAATAGGGTCACGTATTTGAATACTTAATCCCCAGTTGGTATTTGGAAAAGCCTTTGGGAGGTGGAGCTGGAGGAAGCATGTCTCTGGGGGTGGATCTTGGGGTGTCAGAGCCCAGCCTCACTTGCTGCAGACCTGATCTTGCTACTTCCTCCCTGCTGTGAAGATATGACGCCTTACTGTGTGTTCCTACCACACTTCTGCCATGATGAAAGCCCTTTCCTTCCATAAGCTGCTTCGGGTCCTGTGTTTTGTCACACTAATGAGAAAGTAATGGCTACAATTACATATATTTACTTTGTTCTTTGTTCTGTTAAATTTATGATGTATTTTTTACATTAAGTTCCAATAGCTCTATTTGACTGGAGATGATTGACAGATCACACCTGAGAAAATAAGCCACATTTATCTTCCTGAAGGTAAAATCTGTCTTCCTCGTTGTCTCTAAACTGGTAACCACGGTGAGATCTCAGGATTTCTCCAAAGGGAAACAGTCTCCTTTTGGGAGGAAGAGGCATGGGACTAAAAAATTACAGAAGTTGGTCATATGCACCTCTTGAGCATCAAGATGGCATATATGGATGAGTATCCTGGGACACTGGATCAGAAGTGGTGATAGGAGGAAATATTACAGCTGGTGGGTTTTAGCTTGTGGGCATCGGAGCACTGGTCCACAAGAATGACTTCTGTAGCCTAACAATATACTGACATTGCCCTTGGCAATTTGATCATCTAGTACAAATGAGGACATCCTGGGACTGCCTTGGCACAATGGAGAGGAAGGGCTTGAAGGAGGACGTAACTATAACAATGAATGATGCTGTTTGCATAAGATTCAGTATGCCTGGTGAATCTGTCATACCACCTGACAATCAGTGTGATGGAGAGCTAACCAGAATGTTCTTTGACTGATCAACAATCAGTTTTGAGAACAAGATTCAGAGAGAGCTCAATTTCCTGATGAGTCACTTCATAATCCCAGAACCAGCTTACTGAACAAGAGATGTATCTGACTGAAGAAGGACAGTGTGATTCTATTGCAAGGATATATGATAGACTTCCCTGATTGTCTCCTCAAAAGATGTAAAACTACCAGACTATATGTGCACCAACAAAGAGAGGACCCTCAGACTCAAGAACTGGTGCACACAGGGCACGTGGCTCTGTGCTGGTACTGAATTGAGCAACCCGGCACACTTTCACTGTCTTCTGTTTAGAATCGGGATATAGGGCTGGAGAGATGGCTTAGCAGTTAAGGTGTTTGCCTGCAAAGCCTAAGGATGCAGGTTCAATTCTCCATATCCCACATAAGCCAGATGCACATGGTGGCACATGCATCTGGAGTTCATTTGCAGTGGCTGGAGACCCCGGAGAGCCCATTCTCACTGTTTCTCTCTTGCTCCCCCACCCCTCTCTCTGTCTGAAAGAAAGAAAGAAAGAAAGAAAGAAAGAAAGAAAGAAAGAAAGAAAGAAAAAAGAATAGGGATGTAAAGAAGCCACGTTGATGGGTGAAGTTCTAATCCACATATGCTCACAATGGGCTCAGTGAATCTACAAAATCCATCCTTTGGCTATTTCTCTACTTTCTAATTATGCAAGTGGAGTATGAATGGGAATTGGCAGAACTCACAATGATTCTCTAGCCGGTGGAGTAAGAGCTTTTATGGTAAACTTGAAACTGTCCTTTTCCTCAGCCATGTTAATGTATCAAAGTAATCATATATATTGGCAAGGATTTCAGGGGTTAGTCATGCCCTGAAAGACTTTAAAAGTATAGAATCATTGATATCCATTGTATTTTCAATCACCAATATTGCCCCTATAAAAACTATGTGGATCCTGGTGATTCAAGGGTAATTATTAACCAATGGATACTTTATGTCATATCTGCCATTCCATATATGTTATCTTCTAGAAAAGAACAAGACAGACATTGACACTCGGTATGCTGTTATTAGCCTGGTGAGTTTGTCTCTTCTCAACCTCGATCACTAAGGAACATGACAAGCAGTTCACGTTTCCATGGAAAGGACTGCAGCACATATCCACCATTTTAACCTTGGGCTTCAGAAACACTCTTGCTCTCTTATAATCAGCAGGGACTTTGGTTGTCTTAACATTCTACAGAATTTAATTATGGTCTAGCAAATTAATGACATCATACCAATTAGATCCAGTGAGCAGGCAGTAGCAAAAATTCTAGATGCCCTAGAAAGACATACGCATGAGGTCTAGAACCATGGCCTAAAGGGAGAAAGAGCGAATCACTGAATATCAGCGATGGCTTCAGGTACAGCCTTAAGAACTTAGAAGTGGAAGGAGTGGAATTTATTAGGCCATTTTCTATGTGTGACTTGCTATCATCTCCTGCATATCTAGACATTATTACTTCAACCACTTTGTGACACATTTCAAACAGATGTGCACAAATAAACTATAGCACTTTTACCTACATGTTATAATTATTGCCTCCAGCACTGGAAACTCTTTAATGGCATGAAGTGGGACACTAATAGGAAGCCGCTTGCCTCGTGAATAAAATGGAGAGATGGCTTAGTGGTTAAGGCACTTGCCTGTGAAACCTGAGGACTCAGGCTTGATTTTGTAGTACCCACATAAGCCAGATGCACAAGGTGATGCATGTGTCTGGAGTTTATTTGCAGTGGCTAGAGGTCGTGGCATGTCCATTTTCTCCCTATCTGCCTCTTTCTTTCCCTTTCTCTCAAATAAATAAAATATTTAAAAATAGTATGGGGGCTGGGTAAATGGCTTAGCAGTTAAGGCGTTTACCTGAGAAGCCTAAAGACCCAGGTTCAATTTGCCAGGACCCATGTAAGCCAGATGCACAAGGTAGCACAAGCATCTGGAGTTCGTTTGCAGTGGCTTGAGGCCCTGGCATGCCCATTCTCTCTATCTGCCTCTTTCTCTCTCTCTCAAATAAATAAGTAAAATATTTTTAAAATTAATAAGATGGTATTGTATATATGTAAGTAGAAGAACAGATTAGTGGGGGTGAAAATGCCTAAGTAAGGTCAGGGGAAGAGATTAAGTAAAGGAAAAGTTGAGGGAGAGCTAATAAAAATCTAAGAGGATATGAATAAGTCATATAGAAACCTGCATTTTTGGACAAGGAATAACCAAAAGCCATAGATTATTACTAGAAAATTTTCAGTGCCAGGGATGAGATACCTTCCAGTGAGCTGTTGGCCAGGGAGGTCCCTGATGCCCCCAAAACATTACAAGCCATTGCCAAGGCTCTTTGTTTCCCACAAGGAATAGATGGCAAGACCTTATTTCTGAAGACTCCACATACTTGGGTTGCAAGGTCACTGAGAAATCCTGCTGGAGCTGAGCTGAAAAACTCCTTCCTGTAGACCAGGTGACAGAAAGCTGGTAAAAGCTATGCTGCATGTAGTTCAAAGGGAGAGAGAGAAATCACCAGTGGAGATACTCAACAGTGGACATTGCTAGCTTTAAGTTTGGCTAGTCAGGCCAAATGAGCCAATGGGTGTAATAATGGCATGTCTGTTGTGGGGGAAACCAACTGTTCTCTAATTGGACTGGAGGCCCGCTCCATGGGAGGGAATTCATCCTTGATACTACAAACCTACAACAGGGCCAAAAAATAAAAATACAAAGGGCTGGAGAGATGGCTTAGCAGTTAAGGCACCTGCCTCCTAAGTCTAAGAACGCTTGTTCCAATCTCCAGCGGTTCCAATCTCCAGGTCCCACATTTAGCCAGATGCAAAGTGATGCAAGGGCTCAATGCTGCACTTGACCACAAGGGGGCGCACGCATCTGGATTTCCTTTGCAGCAGCTGAGAGGCTGCTGGTGCGCCCATCTCTATCTGTCTTCCTCTCCCTCTCTCTTTGTCTCTCTCAAAAAAAAATTTTTTAAATTAAAAACCTACAACAGGGGTACTCATGAGCCCTAGGGGTGTAACGTCTGTTGGTGTATGGCTAAATGTATATACTATGCTAACCAAACTGCCTGGTAAGCACTTCTCTTAATGTTCATACCCATATATTAATGCTACTCTCACTTTTAGCTAGAGAAGCTTCTCTTTTCAGATGGTGGTGACCTTGGGATGACTCAGAAGGCAACATGATGCTGAAAAGAAGTGACAGAGGAATGCTCGGAACTGAAACATCTCTAACACACCTTCCAAGGCTCAGGATCCATTGTGGAAGAGGGGACAGAAAGAGTGTAAGAGCCAAAGGAAGGTGTGGTAGTTGAATAGATGCCCCCAATATAATCAGTGTATTATTAGTTTGTAATTTGCTTCTGCAGCCACCTGGCTGGAGGCAGTGTCACTGGGCGGATCGTAAGGTGTGGTGGTGGGTTTGAGATCCCATTGTAAAGATATGCAAAGTGAGCCTACTTAGAGTTCCTGAGGTGTGCTGTGCTGTGTGGTTTTTGGCTTGTGGTTTTCTCTCTCTCTTGCCTGGTCTTGTAAGAGCAGGCCAGCTTCTTCTGCCATTATGGAACTTCCCCTGGATCTGTAAGCTCCAATAAACATCCCCTCCTCCATAACTGTGCCTGGTCTGGAAGTTCATCTCAGCGAACCTGAAGCTGTCTGCTACAGAAGGGTAGGACTCCTTACAATGCACCCCTTTAAACACAAAATGTCCTGGATATCCATGACCTTGCAGTCCCTGATACTACCTACACAAGACCATGATAATAGAAGGAAAAGATGATGACATCAAAATAAAAGAGAGACTGATTGAGAGGGGGAGGGGTATGATGGAGAGTGGAGTTTGAAAGGGGAAAGTAGGGGGAGGGAGGGAATTACCATGGGTTATTGTCTACAATTATGGAAGTTGTAAATAAATAAATAAATAACAAGTATTTAAAAAATAAATAAATAAATAAATGGGACTGCCCACATGACAGACTCTGCTTTGGGGGGAAGGTGCTGAGATTCCTCATTGGCCTCATCTGTGTTTCTCCACTTGGAGAATTCCATCTTATGTAGCCACATGATCTGAATGGGAGCCACCATGTTATTCTTTGGTATCTCTGGCCATAGTTGACCAAGGGATGGTCATGGGACAAAAGATGCATCAAGTGGAGTGCTTCTTCACATTTTCTATAGTTGGCGTCAGAAGAAATGTCCATCCTTATTAGTCATAGAACTTGAAGTGTGTATTTTTCAGCTACTCATGGGAATGTCACCCATACTTTGTTAAAATTGGTCTGAGAGAATGAAGATGACAGCAAAGAAATTTGGAGGTAACCAATAAAGTAAAAATCCCAGAAAACTCTGTGTCAGTTCTTCCAAAATCTAGCTCTATATACCCTTTACAGTCATGTGTGTGTGTCACCATGTGTTTATGTAAGTTGGTTTAAATTGGATTTCTTGGGGCTAGGGAGTGGATAAAACACCACCCAAGCTGAAGTACCCAAGTTCAAGTCTCCGCATCCCACATAAAAAGCCGGCAGGCTTTTGTAATCCCATCATGCGGACTGTGAGATACAAGGCAGAGACAGAAGAATTTCCCTGAATCTCATGCTAAGCCCAGCAAAGAACAAGAGAAGAGTGAGAATCCAGAGAGAGAGAAATTCTACCTCAAAATGAGATGGTAAGGCAAAGACAACCCAAAAGACGTCCTCTGATCTCCACACGTGCACTGTGGCACACATGCCTTCACTCACACCCTAACACACCCACGAAATAAATAAATAAATAAATAAATAAATAAATAAATAAATAATGGGAATTGTGTTATTTTTTTAGCTTTGTATCTCCATAAATAGTTCTACTTGATAAATTACAACCATAACTGAAAAACATAATTAGGAAATACACACAGCTGAAGGTAAGTGGTGACCTGACTGTGAAATTGACCTACCACGTCTAAGGGGTGGGCCCTCGCACTCAATCTACATGAGCCTTAGCCTCCTCAGAAAAGTGCTTTCCAGACTTCTGGTCCCTATCATGTAGGGGAAACATAGAATGGGGACAGGGAATAAATGTTGGTTGCCAAGAAACAATATGAAACACATACTTTATAGGACTGGGGATGGTTAAATGTGACTACATACAATGGTGGTACAGAATAGGGATGAAATGTATATATGATAAAATATATGTATTGCAAAAAAAAAAAAACCCAAATAGGTAAAAAAAATCATGGCAAAAGACTGTGTCTGCTGTGCTTAATTTCCTTTGAACATTTTACTGCATAAACCATTTCTATGAACATATAAAAAACTATCTTTTGTGCCATGATATTATTTTTCTGTATTTTTATTTGTGTGTGTGTGTGTGTGTGTGTGTGTGTGTGTGTGTGTGCACCAGTGTCTCTCGCCACTGTAAATGAATGCCCATCTGGCTTCATGTGGGTGGCTGGCAAAATGACCCCTGGCTGGCAGGCAAGTGCCCTTAACCACTGAACCATCTCTCTGGGTTCCCCCGTGATATTCTTTCTATCTGCAAACCTTAATTTATTGAACAGCCATGAGATAGATATTATTCTCTTCCTTCTGCAGAGCTTTCAGAACTGTAATTTTTCTCCATTTTAGATGGTGAGTGGCAAGCAACAGGCTTTGAACTTGGTGCTTTTGAACTTCAAAGTTCATGTCCTTTCCTCTGTACCATGATAAATTATGACAGAAGTACAGAGCATAAATAAATTAATTCTAACTGGGGGAATCTGGGAAACCTCTTGAAGGAAGCAAGATTTAGGTCTGGCCTTTTGAAGAACTCAGGGGTGTCTATGGAGAAAGAAGAACATTCCAGTGTCGGCCAAAGCAGAGGCAGTGAAGAGGGCTGGTTGCAGGAAACATGAGTGCCAAAGTGTCTGAGTCCATGGTCAAAGTCCACCTGACCTCAGCCACCCTGGAAAGCTTAGTGAACTCTGCCTTATATAACGTGGAGCTGAGCCCACAGCTGCCCTCTCCTGTACAATATAGGCCATCTTAGAAAAAGAGCTCTGACTGCCTCCCTGTACCTTGCAATGTGCCAGTCGTCACTGGTACGATGTCAGCATCACATTGCACATCTCCTCACAGGCCTCTAGCAGCAGCACAGAGGATAATGATGAGCATGTGCTGTCATTGTCACCAGAGACCCTCAAGTTAGTGGTGGCTGGCTTTGACACTAGAGAACAAATCACCCTGAAGAGAGGGCTGGTCTCCAAGCAGGTGGGTGATGACAACACAAACCTCCAGACTCATCCTGCCTGGTGTATCTTTGGGGTATCTGGCCTTCGGGACTTGCTCAGAGTGGTGGGAAGCAAGCAGGAGTTTCGGCAGGAGGCAGGGGCCAAGTCTGTAGTTGGAAAGGGGATGAACATCCATAGAAGGCAGCTGTCACTTCTGCCAAGGGCAATTCCAAGGCAGCTGAGTGGATCACCAGCTCACTGGCTGAAGTGGATGACAGCCTGAATGAGCAGTGCACACTGGAAACCCCAGTGGACATTGCCTACTGGCCTCATGTTCTGGGGACATCACCTGCCCACCAGTATGATAGTCCATGTTCTTGCAGGAGCTCCACTGGGGCTGGCCTGCCCACACCTCTTTTGCTCAACAGGGCCATGGTTCCAGGGGTTATAAAAACCCCCTTCCTTCATCCCCAAGCCCTCAAATTATTGAAATTTCAAGATTGACTGAAAGTAAAGGATGAAAAAGCAAGATTTATTTGGGTCTCTTTAAGAAGTAGAAAGAACACCTTTAATCCCAGCACTCGAGAGGCTGAGGTAAAAGAATTGCTATGAGTCTGAGGTCAGCCTGGGCAAAAAAAAAAAAAAAAAAAAAAAAACCAAGGAGGAGGAGGAGGAAGAGGGGAAAGAGAGAAAGGGAGGGAGGAGGGAGGGAGAGGAGAGGAGTGGAAATCTAAAGTGGAAGGAAGGTTGGAGAGGGAAACAGCGTATTAGGAACTGATGATGAGTAATCAGTGCTGAAGAATTCAGAAGGGCAAGCAAACATGATTCAGACCAAGCTCCATGAGGCCAGAACTGGGTCTGTGTTTGCTCATCCCTGTGTCCTCCCAGCACGGCATCATAAATGACACACAGACGACTTAAGGAATATTTGTTTAGTCAATTGACTGCAGATAAGTCCAGGAATATGGTTGAGTCAAGATTTAAAGAGCTAGGACTTCCAGGTAAGATGGCAGCCTAGGAGCCACATCAAAGCAACCTAGGCAGAAAAATAAGCAGCAAAACAGCAAGATATACTTGTCTACCAAAAAGTGAAGGTGTGTAAGTTATCATCAACCACAGAAGAGAAGAAGGGGAGACATAAATCTTCTAGAAAGGAGGAAACCGACCAGAATCCTGCTGAGGCACCGGCAGCCCCTGTCCGCACACCCACCCAGGATAGAGCTGCAGGAACAGAAACCAGGTGAAGGGATTTTCCTCTCACGTCAGCCTCCTCACAAAGTCAAGAAATCTGAAGGAGAAGACAGCAGGGACCAGCTGAGCAGCTACTGAAGGAGAAGACAGCAGGGACCAGCTGAGTAGCTACTGAAGAACACAAACAGGACCAGCTGAGCAGCTACTGAAGGAGAAGACAGCAGGGACCAGCTGAGCAGCTACTGAAGGAGAAGACAGCAGGGACCAGCTGAGCAGCTACTGAAGGAGAAGACAAACAGGACCAGCTGAGCAGCTCCAGCACAACTCCAGGCACCCTGCACAACCTCCCACACACCAACTGCCAGTGCCACAAGCCACCAGAGAACTCACCTACCACCATCCCCAGCTGCATGGTATCCAGCACAGCCAATCAGAACCCCAGATCCAGTGACCCAAGCAGCCCAACAGTCCACAGCACAACACAGAGGAATCGATGTGGGCACTCAGCATTGGTGAGAGTAGAAGCCATCCCAAAAGGCAGCACGGCCTATTTACACAAAGCCAGGTACAATGTCAGGGCATTATGTGTTACACTGAGGTGATATATTCTTGGTTGGCTTTATCATTCTCAAATAAGCTGTATTCTAGAGTTGACTATTGTTGCCTTTGATGGTTCCTGTCTGTCATTATTGGAAGCAGGGCCTGACTTTACACCACACTGACCTATAACCCATTTCAGACCAGAAATCTCAATCTCCCAGTCAACAGGATTAAGGGTGTGGGACAACACACACCCTTAGGGACTTTGGCTTTATTAGATTACCCCTTTCTTTCAATCCCCAGTCTTGCATAAATACCCTGTGCTGTTTTTGATTGAATGTGATTATTGCTTAGTTGATTTCCACTGTTTTTTTGTTTGTTTTGTTTTTTAAGGTAGGGTCTTGCTGTAGCCCAGGCTGTCCTGAAGTTCACTATTTAGTCTCAGGGTGGCCTCAAACTCATGGTAATCCTCCTACCTCTGCCTCCCTAGTGCTGGGATTAAAGGCATGCACCACCACACCTGGCTGTTCAACTGAATGTTAGAATTTGTCAGTAAATTACTTTACCCAGTATACTAAAATACTTGAATATCAGGCAAACTCAACACCTGGGGTCATTTCTGATGTTCCTTTTGGAATATAAGAGCTATACCTGGCACCTTAAACTCCTACCCTGAAAATATACAAAGTTAAATTTACATTACTAAAAAGACTGCAAATAATTAGAAAAGTCAAGCATCAAATTAACTGAAGATGCAAAAATCTCTACATTATAATATAAGAAACACAAAAAATCAAGACAATACAATCCCACCGAAAGTTATAAATCCATCAGAAATGATGTCCAGTGAGATGGTTTTTGATGAAATGCCTGACAAATATTTTTTAAAAAATTACATCTATGGTCAAAGGAATCAAAGAAAACAAAGGAATTAAGGAAGAAAACAAACCCCTGAAGGAGAACATAGGAAACCAGCTTAACTAAATAAGGAGGTCAATACAAGATATGAGTAAAGAAATAAAAATAATGAAAAAATACCAATCAGAAATACTAGAAATGAAAAACAGAGTAAGTCAAATAGAAAACTCTGCAGAAAGTCTCACCAGTAGAATAGATCAAGGAGCAGAAAGAATATCTAAACTAGAAGACCAGGTGACAGATCTAATATAGTCCAACAAAGAGAAAGACAAACTAATAGGAAGGCATGAATGGGAATTTCAAGACATTTGGCACCCTATGAAGAGATCAAACATAAGAATTCAGGGCACAGTAGAAGAAGAATAATTTCACTCCAAAGGCATAGCAGGTATTTTCCACAAAATCATAGAAGAAACTTCCCCCAAATAGAGAAAGTGATGGAAACACAGACAAAATCAGGAAAGAACCTCTTACCATCGTAATAAAACACACAAACCAAAGAAAATATACTAAAAGCAGTTAGAGAGAAAACTATAGAGCATACACAAAATCATGAAAACTAAACAATACACTACTACATGATGAATGGTTCAATGAAGGAAGTCAAAAAATTCATAGAATCAAATGATAATGAGAACACAACATAGCAAAAACTTTGGGACACAAAGAAGGCAGTCCTAAGAGGGAAATTGTAGCTTTAAGAAATTAGGCTAAACAACTTTAATCACCCCAGTAAAAAGAAGGCAAGCAAACCAAAAACCAGAAAAAATAGGAGAAATTAATGAAATAGAAACAAAAAAATATAAAGAATCAATGAAACAGAGTTGGTTCTTTGAAAGGATTCCAGGTCTTAGCCTGACCAAAATAAAGAGAGTGAAAGACAAATCAATAAAATTAGAGATGAAAAAAAAATTACAACAGAAAATAAATTGAAAAATAAAATAAGAAAAAACTAAGTTAAAAGAAATGGACGATTTCCTAGATTTATATGGGCTACAAAAATGAAAAGACAATGACATGATAAATATTAACAAGTTCTGAAAGTTATAAAAATGTCTCCCAACTAAAAAAATGTCCAGGCCCAGATGGATTACTTTTTCCAGGCCATCATGGAAGAACAAACACCATCAAAAATTGAATTCAAACAAATAAGCCAGCATCATTCCAAAACCAACAAAAATAGGCAAAAAAGAAAATTACAGACCCATGAACATAGATGCAAAAATTCTCAACAAAATATTGGCAAACAGAAAACAAGAGTATATCAAAAAGATCATTCACTCCAACAAAGTGGACTTTATCCTGAAACACAGGGATGGTTCAAATATGCAAAAAAAAAAAAAAAAAGTAAACACTATAAAAATGGGCTGAAGGACAAAAATCACATGATCACCCTCAATAGATGCAAAAGGAGTGAAAGTCCAAAATCCCTTCATGATAAAAGTCCTACAGAAACTGGGAATAAAAAGAATGTATCAAGAATACTTTAAAACTTGGGAGGCAATAATAACCCTGAGACTAATAGCTAATTCCAGGTCAGCCTGGACCAAGTGAGACCCTCGAAAAAAAAAAAAAAAAAAAAAAAAAAAAGGAACATGTATCAATATAACAAAGGCTATTTGTGACAAACCTACAGCCAAGTATATACTAAATAGGGAAAAACTTGAAGATTTTCCACTAAAATAAGGAACAAGACAAGGGTGGCCCCTGTCCCCACTTTTATTTAATATAGTACTGGAAGTATTAGCCATAGCAAAAAGGCAAGAGACACACATAAAAGGGGTAAAAATTGGAAATAAAGAGATAAAATTATCATTATTTGCAGATGATATGAGTCTATACATCAAGGACCATAAAGACTCTACCAGCAAACTGATAAACATTTAAAGCTGATAAACATTTTTAGCAATGCAGCAGGATACAAAATAAACATGCAGAAACCTGTAGCCTTCTTATATACTAACAACAGACGCACAGAGGATGAAATCAGAGATTCATTCACAATTCACAATTGCCTCAAAAAAATAAATAAAGTACCTTGGAATAAACCTAACCAAGGAAGTGAAGAATATCTACAAAAAAAACTTTAAAACACTCAACAGAAATTGCAGAAGACACTAGGAAACGGAAACACATCCCATGTTCTTGGATTGAAAGAATCAGTATTGTGAGAATATCAATCTTACCAAAAGCAATCTACACATTTAATGCAATCCCATCAAAATTCCAGTGACATTCCTCATGGAAATAAAAACAATTCTAAAATTCATTTGGAAGCACAAATAACTGGAATATCTAAAACAATTTTGAGCAACAAAAATAAGGCTGGTGGTATCACCATAACTGATTTAAACCAGTATTATAGAGCCATAGTAACAAAAATAGCATGGTACTGGTACAAAACAGAGACGTACATCAATGGAATACCATAGAGGACCCAGATATAAGTCTGAACAGCTACAGCCACCTGATCTTCAACAAGAATGACAAAATTATTCATTGGAGAAAAGACAGCCTCTTCAATAAGTGGAGCTGGGAAAATGAGGAGGGAGGGAATTGCCATGGGTTATTGTCTATAATTATGGAAGTTATCAATAATAAATATTTTAAATTTAAATTAAAAAATTTAAAGAGCTAAGAATGCTAAGCTGGGTGTGACCTTTATCCCCTGTGCGATATAGGAAGCCACCTGAGGATTGAAAAGATCCCACAGGCACTGGAGGAGGTGGCCACAGTGGAATACAGACATTCATGTACAATTCAGATGGAAGATACAGCTGAAATTGCAAATTACTCAAAGAGCAGCCCAGGCCACCAAATGAGGAAATGTAAATTGAGTAATATCTGAAATCAAATTCTAGCTCACAGACAAGGGCTGGAGAGACAGCTTTGCAGTTAAGCCTAAGGACCCAAGTCCAACTCCCCAGAATCCAAGTAAGCCAGATGCACAAGGTCATGCCTGTGCACAGGTGGTGCATATGCACAAGGTGACACACACATCTAGCATTTGTTTGCAGTGACTAAGGCCCTGGCATGCCAATTCTCTGTCACACACACACATTATCTTGCTCTCTCTCTCATAAATAAAAAAAAGAATAGGGTCAAGTTGCAAGAGGTGAAGTTAAGGGCTGGAGAGATGGCTTAGTGGTTAAGGCTCTTGCCTGTGAAGCCTAAGGACCCATGCTCTACTCTCCAGATCCCATGTAAGCCAGATGTACAAAGATGAGGCAAGTGCAAGGTTGCACATACCCACTAGGTGGTGCAAGCATCTGGAGTTCAATTATAGTGGCTGAGGCCCTGGTGCGCCAATTCTCTCTCTCTCAAAAAAAAAACATTAAAAAAGGTGAAGTTAAGTAAAGTAATTCTATTCACTCTCATAAAAATTTGGAGAAAGTTCTATAGAAAAATATATTTGAAAAACATTAAAAAATCTACTAGTAATTAGTTCTTTTTATTAAATTGTTTTGGAGCTTGGGAGATGGCTCCGTGATTAAAAGTGCTTGCTTGAAAAGCCTGCCAACCCAGCACCGACATCAAACCAGATGCAAAATAGTGCATGCATCTGTGGTTGCAATGTGCCTTTGGCAATGAGAGGCAGAGCCAGGACAATACAAAGGTCCTGGGCTACCTAGCTCTGACATTCTTTGGAGTCTGCCAGTTCATTTGCAGTGGCAAGAGATCCTGCCTCAAAGAAGGTGGAGCACAGACACCTCAAAGGTGTCCTTTGATCTCCACATTTTTGCCCCTACATACACACCACACACATATACCATATTCATACACCTCATACACACACAAATAAATAAATTAATTAAATTTTTAATTATTTATTTAGTATGCACAGTATCATCTATCATCATGGCATTTTCCAACAACAATTTGTTTCGGTTGGTTCTCCTCCCTCTTCATCTCCCTCACTCCACTGTTCATCCTTAGATCTTATCCTCCTTTCTGCTTTCCTATCACATGTGTCTTTTTGCCCTCCTCCACCCTGGTCATCTCTTTTTACCTTCTCTTGGTCATCTTCTGAGGCTTTTTAGCCTTTACATTTACCTTTACATTTACCTCCATTTATACACATGCACATAAATATTACAAGCTAGGATCCACATGTAAGAGAGAACATGCAGGTCTGGTCTTTCTGAAAGTGCATTACCTCTTTAATGTATTTTTCCCAGAGCTATCTATCTCCTGCAAGTTTCATAATTCCATTTTTTTCACTGCTGAGTGAAATTTCATTGTGTCTGTGTACCCCATTGTCATTATCCATCATCTGTTGATAGGCTGGTTCCATTTCTTTGCTCTTATGAATATATGTGACTAGAAACAAGAATGTACAGGTATCTTGGTGGCAGTTTATGGAGTCCTTTGGATACATGCCCAGGAAGGGTATAGCTGGGTTATATGGAAGTTCTAGTTCTTTTTTTTTTTTTTCAAGGTAGGGTCTCACTCTAGCTCAGGCTGACCTGGAATTCACTATGTAGTCTCAGGTGGCCTCAAACTCACAGCAATCTTCCTACCTCTGCCTCCTGAGTGCTGGGATTAAAGGTGTGTGCCACCATGCCCGGCCTAGTTCTTAGTTTTTTGAGAAATATTTTCATACTTATTTCCACAATGGCTATACACTCATTTGCACTCCCAGTAGCAGTTAGTAAGGGTTCCCTTCCCCTAAGTCTTATCAGTATTTGTTGTCAGTTTTCTTGATAATAGCCATTCTGACTAGGGTGAAATGGTATCTCAATTTCTTTTGTTTGTTTTTTAGAGGTAGGGTTTCACTCTAGCTAAGGGTGACCTGTAATTCACTATGCAGTCTCAGGGTGGCCTCGAACCCATGGTGATCCTCCTACCTTTGCCTCCGAGTGCTGGGATTAAAGACCTGTGCCACCATGCCTGGCTATTCAGTGTGGTTTTAATTGTATTTCCCTGATGGCTAAGGATGTTGAATACTTTATTTCAGTTTTGGTTAGTCCTCCCCCACCCTGGCTTTCCCCTTACCCCCTCATCCCTATCCTCATGTAAACTTTTCCATCCCCAGTCTACTAGCTCCTCCCCTCAAACCACCCCTTCCCCATCTCATGACCTCTGCTCACTCTAGTCTAATGCACTAATCTAAAAATTTGATGCTAGGATTGGCATATGAGAAAGAATGTTTTTGTTTGTGAGCCTGGGTTACCTCACTTAGTATAATCTTTCCAAGATTCATTTATTTTTCTGAAAATTCTGTAATTTCATAGGTAACACATCTTTCTTATCCATTTCTTGGCTGATGGGCACCTAGGCTGATTCCACTTCCTAGCCATTGTGACGAAAGCAGCAGTAAACATGGATGAGCAAGTATCTCCGGAGTAAAGTGTTCAACCCTTTGGATATATGCATAGGAGAGAATAGCTGGGTCATATACTAGTTCTAATTTTAGCTTTTATGAGAAATCGCTACACTGATTTTCATAATGGCTACACCAGTTTTCCCTGTGACAAACAGTGACTGAGTCCTTTCCCCATACCCTCACCAGCATTTGTTGTCTTTTGATTTCATGATCAGAGCTATTCTGACCAGATGGATAGTTCAAAATAGTTTTAACCTGGATTTCCCTTGCAACTTTTTATTGACAATTTTCATATATGTACAGAACGTATTTTGATCATAATCCCCTTCTCTTACCTTATTTTGTGCCCCCATGCCTTTCACTGAATCTCTTCTTCTTTTCAAGTAGTCACTCTCCTATTTTGATGTCTTGTTTTCTTTTGTTTTAAATTTTTCTTTCTTTATTTTTATTTATTTATCAGAGACTTAGAGACAGAGAGAAAGAGAGAGAATAGGTAATCCAGGGCCTCTAGCCACTGCAAACGAACCTCAGACACATGCGCCACCTTGTGCATCTGGCTTATGTGGGACCTGGACAATTGCACCTGGGTCCTTAGGCTTTGCAGGCACATGTCTTAACCACTAAGCCATCTCTCCAGCCTTGATGTCTTGTTTTCTTTGTCCTTTTCCATCATCCATGACAGAATCTTGATGGCCCAACATTGCACAGGTCTTGGGCAAGCAGCAATAATGGATGTGAGGTCAGGAATGCACTGGCTACTTCAGGGCCAGAACAGCGTTCCAAGGCACTCCTCTCCATCCTCTGGCTCTCACATGCTTTCCATCCCCTTTTCTGCACTATTCCCCGAGCCTTTGGAAGGTGTGATAGAGAAGTTTCTCAGCACTTTGACAAGTTTTAGGTTTTTCCAGTAGTCATAAACATCTGTAAAATGCAGCTTCTCTGTCTAATGGTGAAAGCAGCACTAATCTATGGACATAAATGTAAATATTTAGGGGAGAATCTGATGGGCCCAACATATCCTCATAGCCAAACAACAGTAGTAGCTTCCCTCACAGGGCCTATGAACTCTCTAGCCATAGGCCTTTAAAAAAGATTTTACCCTGGGCTAGTGAGACCCTACCTTGAAAAAAAAAAAAGATTTTATTTTTACTTGTTTGACACAGAGAAAGAGGCAGAGCAAGAGAAAGAGAATGGGCATGCCAGGGCCTCCAGCCACTGCAAATGAACTCCAGACTCACGTGCCACCTTGTGCATCTGGCTTATGTGGGTCCTAGGGAATTGAACCTGGGTCCTTTGGCTTGGCAGGCAAGTGCCTTAACCACTAAGCCATCCCTCCAGCCCCATAGGCTTTTGAAATAACAGACATGCTCTCAGGGTCCACTGCTGGGTAAGACTGTTGATGATTTTTCTCCCCCAGCAAGCATTATAGCAGTTTGACAGCTAGCCCCCAGGGAGGAGACTTCTGGCTTAGTGTAATACGACTGAAATATATAGTCTTCAGCAATAGGGTCATACTTCTAGTTCCTGTGGGCAACTACGAGCCTTGGCAATAGCCTGTGTTATTTTGAGGGCCTCCATGACCCCATGGCTTACTGGGAGGTACCCACCCCTGCATACCCCACTTTTATTAGGTCATTTGAGTAATTTGTTTAATTTTTGGAGTTCTTTGTTTTTCTTAGCTATTACTCATTTGTCAGATTATAGCTGGCAAAGATTTTTCTCCCATTCTGTAGGCTGCTTCTTCACTTGACTAACAACTTCCTGTTCTGTACAGAAGCTATTTAATATCATGTGCCCCATATGTTGTTATTAGCCTTGTTCCTGAGCAACTAGAATCCTATTCAGAAAGTCCTTACGTAGGCCAACATCTTGAAGTGTTTCCCTTAGTTTTTCCCTCCAGTAATTTCAGAATTTTAGGACTTATGTTAAGGCACACTTTTAAAAATCATTTATGGGCAGGTCAGGCATGGTGGTGCATGCCTTTAATCACAGCACTCGAGAGGCAAAGGTGGGATCACCATGAGTTCAAGGCCACCCTAAGACTACATAGTGAATTCCAGGTCAGCCTGGGCTAGAATGAGACACTGCCTCAAAAAAAAAAAATAATAATAATAAATAAAATAAAATAAAATAAAATAAAATAAAATAAAATAAAATAAAATAAAATAAAATAAAATAGTTTACTGGCCATTTTCTGTGATTCTTCATTTGTGAACTATCTGTTCATTTCATTAGCCCATTTGGTGATTGATTGCAGAGGGACTGACATTTGATTTTTTTGTTTTTTTAGTTCTTATAAATTCTGGTGGCAGTATTGCAATACCAGCGCTCAGGTTGTAGAAGCCAAAGGATCTGAAGTTTAAGGTCATCATGGGTACTCAGGGAGTTTGAGGATGGCCTCGGATAGAGACTCAGAAGAGGGGGAAAGGAGGGAGGGAGAGAAGGAGAGATTTACAAATACAGAACCTATAGAACAAGTGGTAAATAATCTATCTGAGCATATCTGCTAAAGGGGAAAAGCTATTCAAGGAGCCAGTTAACCATCTGATAGCAACTCTAGGCAATTCTTAGTCTCGCTCAATTAAATTCAAAATTAAAAAAGAAAGCTGGGCTTGGTGGTGCACACCTTTAATCTCAGCACTCGAGAGGCAGAGGTAGGAGAACTGCCATGAGTTTGAGGCCACCTTGAGACTACATAGTTAATTCCAGATCAGCCTGGGCTAGAGTGAGACCCTACCTCGAAAAAAACAAAAAGATTAAAAATAAAATAAAAAGAATGACATAAATGTTTCTCACTGAAAAGCTCAATTGAACTGGCAAATATCTTTAGTCATAAAATATTCAATTGACTAGAAAGCGCAATTTTTTTTTTTGGTTTTTCAAGGTAGGGTTTCACTCTAGTCCAGGCTGACCTAGAATTCACTATGTAGTCTCAGGGTGGCCTCGAACTCACAGTGATCCTCCTACCTCTGCCTCCCAAGTGCTGGGATTAAAGGCGTGAGCCACCACACCCAGCTCCCAAATTTGTTTTTTGTATAAAAAAAATTATGTGTGGGGCTGGAGAGATGGCTTAGCGGCTAAGCGCTTGCCTGTGAAGCCTAAGGACTCTGGTTCGAGGCTCCATTCCCCAGTACCCACATAAGCCAGATGCACAAGGTGGTGTGTGTATCTGGAGTTTGTTTGCAGTGGCTGGTGGTCCTGGTGCACCCATTTTTCTCTCTCTCTCTCTCTCTCTCAAATACATAAATAAATAAAAATAAACAAAAATTTTAAAAATGGGTCGGGAGGCTCGCATAGCACAACACCAGAAGACAGTGTTGGGATGTTTGTCAAGTCCTTCCACCTTCCTATTCTGTTGTTGTTTTTCAAGGTAGGGTCTCGCTCTAGCCCAGGCTGACCTGGGATTCACTATGTAGTCTCAGGGTGGCCTCGAACCCACGGTGATCCTCCTATCTCTGCCTTTCAAGTGCTGGGATTAAAGGCATATGCCACCACACCCAGCTCCAGCTTTCTTTTTGAGACGTCTCTCTTGTTTTGCTGCTGTGTGCACTCCAGTGGAGCCAGCCCAATCCAAGTCTGCCAATACCATATGCCCCAAGAGGCCAAACTTGGTATAACGCCTCACATAAACTGACTTTGGGAACAATGGATATTAGTTCCTTGTCAGTCCGAATGGAATACTCCTCTCCTGACAGTAAAAAAGCCCCATTCCAATGACTATTGGCCTGTGCAAGATTTGAGAGAAATTAATAGATGGTTGGAGGACATTTGCCCATGGTGCCAAATCCGTACAGTCTGCTGAGTGCTCTGCCACCTGAATGTGATGTGTACGCGGTGCTGGACTTCCGGGATGCATTCTTCAGTCTGCCACTGGCCCCAGCCAGCCAATCTCTGTTTGCATTTGATTAATGGAGTGTTCCAGAACGTGGATTCAATGGGCAATTAAATTGGACCAGATTGCCACAAGGATTTAAGAACTCACCCACCATTTTTGATGAAGCACTCCATGAGGATTTGGGTGAGTACCATCAGGCCCATCCCCAAATAACCCTCTTGCAGTATGTAGATGACCTCCTTATAGCGGCCCCAGATGAAAAAGCCTGCTGCTCAGCCACAGAGGCCTTGCTGAAAGAATTGGACTGCATGGGATACCAAGTCTCAGCCAGAAAATCTCAGCTCTGCCAGAGGGAGGTAATGTACCTTGGGTACATACTCAAGGGGGGCCAATGCCTGTTGTCTCAAGCCCTCAAAGAGACAATCCTCAACATCCCCCACCCCAAAACCTGACAACAAGTTAGTCAGTTCTTGGGGTCGGCGGGGTTTTGGAGGCTTTGGATACCCTGATTCACGGAAATTGCCAAGCCCTCTATGAGGCCACAAGGGGACAGGAAAACTCCCTAGACTGGACCCCAGAAATGGAAAGGGCCTTCCTCTAATTAAAGGAGGCCCTCTTAAAAGCCCCAGCCCTGGCCTTGTCAGATATTCACAAACCTTTCCATCTTTACGTTGATGAAAACAAAGGCATAGATAAAGGGGTATTGACCCAAACTCTTGGCCCCTGGAAAAGGCCAGTTGCTTCCCTGTCACAGAAACTAGACCCAGTGGCAACAGGATGGTCCCCATGCCTCCGGATAATAGCAGCCACTACCTTATTAGTTAAAGACTCAGATAAATTACCTTTGGGCCAGACCCTGAAGGTGACAACTCCTCATGCTATTGAAGGAGTGCTAAAACAGCCCCCTGACAGATGGCTGACCAATGCCAGACTGATTCATTACCAAGCTCTTCTTCTTAACCCCCCACAGGTCCAATTCACCACCAGTCAGGCCCTCAACCCTGCTGCCTGACCATACCTGGACAGTCCCATACATGACTGCTCAGAGATCTTGAGCAGTTTACAAGGGACCTGACCCGATCTCAAGGACGTTCCCCTTAAAGGGACAGAACTAACTTGGTATACAGACGGTAGCAGCTTCCTTAAGGATGATGTCCGGTAGGCAGGAGCCTCAGTGAGAACCGAAGAGACAACCATGTGGGTGGAAGCTCTTCCACATGTGTGTCCGCCCAAAAGGCTGAATTAATGGCCCTGACCAAGGCCCTACAACTAGGCCAAGGGAAAAGACTTAATATTTATACTGATAGCCGATATGCTTTTGCACCTGTACGTGTTCATGAGGCTATTTATAAAGAAAGAGGACTATTGACAGCTGAAGGAAAAACTATTGAAAATAAACAGGAGATTTTGGATCTATTACAAGCCATATGGCTACTTAGGAAGATAGTAATCATGCATTGCCCTGGACACCAGAAAGGAGATGAGCCTACCTCCCAAAGGAAACAACAGGGCTGACAAGGAGGCATGAGAGGCAGCTCTCCAGGTCGCTACTGCCTCCAATGATAGCGCCAACCTTGCCAGAAACACCAAACCATACTGACTCAGAACTACGGAGGATTCATACCTGTATGGCAGCTTATAAGGAACAAGGATGGAAGGATCATCCTCCCATCCAACTTTGCTAATCAACTCATTAGACAAATACACCAGAGCACTCATCTGGGTCAACAAAAGATTGAGGACTTACTTAGGTGGGCTCACATCAAGGTTTTTGATTTAAGACAAAAGACAGCAGAAGCCATAGCCCGATGTCATACTTGCCGTCTGGTAAATGCAAAAAGTGGTGTTTCCCAGTCGGGGGCCAAAGAAAGAGGAACCTGACCAGGAGTAAATTGGGAAATTGACTTCACAGAGATAAAACCTGGCTTGTATGGATATAAGTATTTACTGGTATTTATAGACACCTTTTCAGGATGGGCTGAGGCTTTTTCAACCAAAAATGAGACTGCCTCAACCGTGCCTAAGAAGTTGCTAGATGACGTCATTCCACGGTGTGGTCTACCTGTTCTTTTGGGGTCAGATAACGGACCAGCCTTCATCTCACAGGTAACCCAGGCTACAGTTAAAATCCTGGGGACCAATTGGAAACTTCATTGTGTGTATCATCCCCAGAGTTCAGGACAGGTAGAAACAATGAGTCAGACCCTAAAGGAGACCCTCACTAAATTAACCCTTGAAACTGGCAGCGACTGGGTGTCTCTCCTTCCCTTTGCCCTTTTCCGAGTTCAAAACTCCCCTTATACCATGGGACTGACTCCCTTTGAAATTATGTATGCAAGCCCCCCACCTTTGTTACCTAGTATAAAAGCAGAAATGTTAACTGAATATGATGATGAGAGATTTCTCTCCTCCTTACAAGCTTTATTCCAGGTACAAGAATGTCTCTGGCCTCAGCTACAGGCATCTATGACAAGACACTGCCACCTACACCCCATGGGTTCAGACCGGCAGATCTAGTGCTCATCAAAAGACACCAAAAAGAGACTCTTGAGCCCGGCTGGAAGGGCCCCCACACTGTGATCCTGATCACCCCAACTGCAGTCAAGGTGGATGGTGTTCCTGCCTGGATACATCACTCACACATGAAGCCTGTTGACCTGCACGTAGATCCAGACGACTATGCTCCTGAAGAAAAACCAGGATTGTGGCAAACTATGGCACACCCTCAAGACCCACTTTAAGAATTCGTAAGCTAGAGACTCAATGATGACTAGATTATTGTGATGTAACTGTCTTCTGTTGCCTATTGACCCTGACCGCCCCAAACCCACATCAGCCCTACAATCTCAAATGGGAAATTACTAATATGAACACAGGGACAGTGGTTAACTCCATGTTCCATTTAGCTCCCCCTGGAACCTGGTTTCCTGATCTGATGTTTGATTTATGTGACTTAGTGGGGCAATCATGGGACTTTATACCTATAGATGACAACTGGCATGGAAGGGGAGGAGGGCCTCTCCTATCCTATGGGTGAGATTCCCCTGAGGCACGAGCCAGCACAGGGAAACAGGCCTTTTATGTGTGTCCTGGTCATGATAGAACCTCAGGGCAAGAAACAAAATGTGGCGGCCCAGAGTCACATTACTGTGCAGCTTGGGCATGTGAATCCACAGGGGCTATTTCTTGGGCCCCTCCTGTAAAAACAGATTACATCACTGTTACCAGAGTTGGGGGATCACCCTCCTGTGGACGATGGTCCCGACGATGTCATCCATTACTAATTAGGTCTACTAACAGAGGAAAAGCTGCCACTAAATGAGGAGTTGGTAAAAGTTGGGGACTGAGACTATGTACAACAGGAATAGACCCAGGAGTAATATTTACCATACGACTCTATGCCCAGTCACAGGAGGCTAACCAAGCAGTGCCCATTGGACCCAACCCCTTCTTAGCCTTACTCCCCGTTAAACCAACTTCAGCCTCAGGCAATTCCTTAACCAGGGGCACAACCATACCCATGATCATGCCTGCCCCCCTCCCCCAGGTTCCAGATACGTCCTTTGTATTTGAAGTACAGCTACTTAACTTTACCTAAGGGTTTCTTAACTCTACCACTAACCTCACTAGGGAAGACTGCTGGCTCTGCTTAGACCCATGGCCCCCATATTATACTGGCTGGGATACTACGGGGAGTCTGACAGCCCCATCAAAAAGCCCACCAAGATGCTCCTGGGGAAAGTCTCTGGCCCTTACCCTTCAATATGTAACTGGAAAAGGGTTAGGTGTAGGGGGAAAGCTAAGTAACTTCCCTCACCTTAAACATCTTTGTAACCATACTATCACCACAAATGCTAGTAATGCCTATCTTGTGCCCCCTAATGGAACTTGGTTTGCATGCACCACGGGCCTAACCCATTGCATTCACCCCCAAGTCCTTCAGAATACCACCAGCTTATGTGTTCTAGTACTCTGTTCCCTCAAGTCTTCCCCTTAATGCCTATATGGAAACCCTAGAGAACGACCACTATAGACAAAAACGAGATTTGAGAATCTCAGCAATCCTTCTTACAACTCTAATAGGCGCTGGCATAGCTGCAGGAATTGGCACTGGTACCATGGCCTTAATTAAGGCAGATAAAACTTATCAGGCTCTAACTAACCTTATAGACTCCGACCTCACTCAATTATAAAAGTCTGTCCGGCATCTAGAACGGTCACTAGACTCACTAGCTGAGGTTGTACTACAAAACAGAAGGGGACTAGATCTACTCTTTCTACAAGGAGGACTTTGCCAAGCCTTAGGAGAACAATGCTGTTTTTATGTCAACAACTCAGGTGTTATCAGAGATAGCCTGCCATAGTCTGCAAAAGGTTACAGGAAAGGGCCAAAATCAGACAGGAAAATCAAAGCTGGTATGAATCCATGTTTAACTGGTCCCCCTGGTTAATGACCCTAATTTCCTCCCTGGCAGGCCCCCTTACCTCTTGTTGCTTGCCCTCACTTGTGGACCCTGCATTATTAATGCTGTAATCAAGTTTGTTAAAGGTCACTTAGCCACAGCACAACTAACGGTTCTAAGACAACAGTACCAACCTTTAGTTACATCTCAAGGATTCGAGACGAGGCCGTACTCAAGGGGGGAACGAAAGGACAAAACTGATGCCATGACAGGCTTCAAGCTAGGCCTAAATTTCAATTTCCTGGAGGGACAGGCAAGATTCCTGGGAAACCTGAAACAAAGGGCCATTAATCAATGACTGCCCTGACCAGAAAAAGGTTGAGTCAGTTCCTGTAAAGTCACCAGACTTGTCCCTTTCTCCCCA
Source organism: Orientallactaga sibirica (assembly GCA_036365145.1). Lineage (NCBI taxonomy): Eukaryota > Metazoa > Chordata > Mammalia > Rodentia > Dipodidae > Orientallactaga > Orientallactaga sibirica. The sequence continues at coordinate 8,054,877 of JAEOAD010000027.1, forward strand.
GCCAATCAAAGATGAACAAATATAACCGCTCCTTGCTTTTAGCCAATCACGTTAGGAGATTACCTCACCCACCTAGAATTCCCCTAGATCTAGTCGTCAAAATCTTAAGACCAATCAAAGAAACACAAGTATGGTTAATGTTCAAATTAACCAATCATGTTTAAAGACTAAAAGCCTGCCAAAATTCCCTTAGTTGTGCATAAAAGGAGTCTGCGAGCTCCTCCTGGGGTCGCCATTTTGTATGGAGGGTTGACCCCCACATGCTGGTTGATTCTGCAGAATAAATGCTCCTTCTTTTTACACACTGTTTGACTCTGGGGTCTTTCTTCAGCGGTTCTCGGACCCTAACATGGGACTGAGGCGATGGCTTGACAGTAAAGGTACTTACATGCAAAGCCTGCCAGCCTGGGGTTCATTTCCCTAGTACCCACATAAAGCCATACATAAAATACATAAAGTGGTACAAGTGTCTGGAGTTTGTTTGCAGTGGAAAGAGGCCCTGGCATACCCATTCTTTCTCTGTCTGTCACTTGCCTCCCCCACCACCCCACCCCCTGCTTGCAAATAAATAAATAGATAAATAAATAAATAAATAAATAAATAAATATCTTTTAAAAGATATTTGGGGCTGGAGAGATGGCTTAGCATTTAAGGTGCTTGCCTACAAAGCCAAAGGACCCAAGTTTGATTCCCCCGTACTAATGTAAAGCCAGATGCACAAGGTGGTGCATGCCTCTGGAGTTCATTTGCTAGAGGCCCTAGCAACCCATTCTCTCTCTCTCTTTCTCCCTCTTTCCCTCCCTACCTCCCTCCTTACAAATATATATATATATATATATATTTTTTTTTTTTGAGAGAGAAAGGGAGAGGAAGACAGAGATGGGCGTGCCAGCAGTGTCTCAGCTGCTGCGAACAAAATCCAGATGTGCGTGCACCCCCTTGTGGTCAAGTGTGGCATTGCGCCCTTGCGTCACTTTGCATCTGGCTAAACGTGGGGCCTGGAGATTGGAACCGCTGGAGATTGGAACCAGTGTTCTTAGGCTTAGGAGGCAGGTGCCTTAACCGCTAAGCCATCTCTCCAGCCCCAAATAAATAAATATTTTTAAAAGAGTGGTTGTATGTCATAAGTGGGAACTCCCTGATACTTCCACCAGAGTATTTAGCATCTTTCAGGTACAATCTGGGACTATGGTCCTAAGAGGCAGGTGGATCCCATGATCCATCCTTACGGCTCTCCCAATATCGTTCTTTGTTTCAGAACTATCCTTGGTAGGTCAGGGACTGGTAACTGCATTAAGCAAATTACCAGATTCAGAAACTGACTCTCAGAGTGATGAAGTTTTAGACACAGTGCGGTTTAGGATAATGTGTGTGTGTGTGTGTGTGTGTGTGTGTGTGTGTGTGTACGCATGCACGTACACACACACCTCTGCTTTCGAGTGCTGGGATTAAAGCTTAAATTTCAAAGTGTACACACACACACACACACACACACACACACACACGCACTTAGGGCCTGAGCAGATGGCTCAGCAGATAAAAGCATTTGCCTAGCAAGCATGAGAGCCTGAGATAGTCTGAGTTTGATCCCTAGCACCCATATAAAAAGTCAATCAAGCCCATGCATTTCTGTGATCCCAGTCCAGTGTGGGGAGGGGTTGGCACAGAAACAGGAAGGAGAATCATGGGTGCTCACTGGTCAGCCAGTGTGACTGAAACCAGCAGATCCAGGTTCAGAAGTGATTTCTTCTAAAGGAAATGAAGCAGGAAAGTGAGACAGAGAGGAGAAAGACACTCTGGTCTCTGCACAAGTGCAGTCTGGGCTCACACATCTGTGCATGCATGTGCATACACTATACATACACACGCCAAATCATATAAACTATGCATGCATGCAAAGGAATGTTTATATTAACTACCAGTCTGAGCCCCCCCACCCTAGTGACAAGTGCTTAGCAGCAGCTGGTACAGACTGAATGACTTCCCCAAAAACAAGCTGAAATTCAAAGCCAAGTTTTTTTTTTTTTTTTTTTTCAAGGTAGGGTCTCACTCTAGCCCAGGCTGACCTGGAATTCACTACGTAGTCTCAGAGTGGCCTCGAACTCATGGCGATCCTCCCACCTCTGCCTCTGGAGTGCTGGGATTAAAGGCGTGCATCACCATGCCTGGCTAAAGCCAAGTCTTTTTGACTTACGACCTGACTCTCAATTACTAGGGCAGCAGCCTCCCTCCTGCAGAGGACACGCTGGGGCCCACTCCACTGCGGTGAAAGCCCAAGTCATGCTATTATAAACTGGTTATTTGGAACCTGTACTTCCCGGTCAATGATTTACAGAGTCCAGCCAACCTCAAGGTACACTGGCAGGTCAATGGAAGGACAAGCTTAAACATGATACAGCCCTTGCCTTGAAGCTTGGAGAGATGACATGGAACTGAATGCTGAATCAAAGTGTAAGTGTGAAAGGGCAGAATCAGGCAACTTTGCAAGACGTACAACAAACAACACGTAATCTGCTGTGGATCACACCCTGTTTACCAACACTCCACAGATATTTTATGGTGGTAGAAACCCATGAAATGTTCTGCGTTTAGACGTACAGTTCAATGACATGAAGTATGTTCATTTATGTGCTGTGACCACTAGCCATCTCTAGAAGCTGGTTTGTTTTGTGTGGGATGGGGTCTTACTATGTAATTCAGGCTGGCCTTGACCTCACGATGTAACCAAGGATTGCCCCATATTTGCAATCCTTGCTGAGTGCTGAGATTACAGGCCCACTCTGCCACACCTGGCTTGGAATTTTATATTTCGCATCCCATATGGAAACTCCTTCAAGAACAACTCCAAGTTTCCTCCTTAGACTCTACTAGCCACTGCTCGACCTTCTACTTCTGTGCACTTGGCATTAGAGGCATCAGAGAATATGTGTTCTTTTGTATCTGGCTTATTTCACTTAGCATAATGTAATTAAGGTTCATCTGTGTTGTATCATGTATCATAATGTCATTCTTTTTTAACCAGGGAACCCCTTTGTAATAAGGGGGAGCTTTGGATATGACTCAGTGGTTGGAGCACACTGCCTTGCATGCATGAGACTTTGCGTTTGATCCCCAGCATTTCAAAGAAGGATTTCATTGATGGATGAATGGACTGGCTAATCAAAATGTCATACACACATACTTTTTGTTTATGCACTTATCTATTAATGGGCGATTGGGCTGTGGCAAGCACTTGGGTAAGGATTAACCCATGGGGTTCCTATTATCCCCACTTTCTGATGAAGAAACTAAGGCTGAAATAAAGAATAGATCTTATAAGTGGCAAGTTTCAATCCACCTAAAGTCCTCACAATTCTGCCATCCTGCTCTCCCTACATTTAAAAAAATTAATTATTTTTATTTATTTGAGAGAGACAGAGAGAAAGAGGCAGATAAACAGAGAGAGAGAGAGAATGGGTGCTCCAGGGTCTCCAGCCGCTGCAAACTCCAGACACATGTGCCACCTTGTGCATCTGGCTTACATGGGTCTTCACTATATAGTCTCAAGCTGGCCTTAAATTCACCGTGATCCTCCCACCTTTGCCTCCTGAGTGCTGGGGATTAAAAGCATGCACCACCATGCCAGGCTATGTATATTTTTGAGACAAGGTCTTGCTATGTAGCTTTGGCTAGCCTTGAACTTGTGATCTTTCTGCTTCCACTCTTGATTGCTGGGATTACAGGTGTGTATGCCTGTTTCATATATTGTTTTCTAAACTAGTAAAAAGGAATACCATAATAAAAATAATTCTATCATAAGAATCACAAAATAAACATTGATCAGTAAACTGAGGGTCAATATTTTATTTCCAAGAGATCATCCTATCTCTCTTTTAAAAATATTTTAAAATTCTATTTATTTATTTATTTATTTTTTAAGACAGAGAGAGAGAGAGAGAGAGAGAGAGAAAGAGAGTGTGAGAATGGGTGCCTCAGGGTTTCCAGCCACTGCAAACGAACTCCAGACGCATGCTCCACCATGTGCATCTGGCTTACGTGGGACCTGGAGAATCAAACTGGGGTCCTTAGGCTTCTCAGTCATGCACCTTAACTGCTAAGCCATCTTTCCCACCCAATCCTATCTCTTTAATACTGAGCTACCTCATTAAGAAACCTGTTGCACTCTTAGAATGATTTATTTATTTACTTACTTATATTTTATTTTATTTTTCAAGAGGATAGAGTCTTGTTCTAGCCTAGGCCTGGAATTCACTATGTAGTTTCACAGCAATCCTCCTACCTCTGGCTCCTGAGTGCTGTGATTAAAGGCGTGCATCACCACACCTGACTCAAGAGAGAACATTTTTTTTTTTTTTTTTCCCCAAGGTAGGGTTTCACTATAGCCCAGGCTGACCTGAAATTCACTCCGTACTCTCAGGGTAGCCTCGAACTCATGGCAATCCTGCTACCTCTGCCTCCCGAGTGCTGGGATTAAAGGCATGCGCCACCATGCCCAGCAGAGAGAACATGCGAACACAACCTTTCATAATTATAGTTTCTCCAAACTTTTTCCCATTTCTTTTTTTTAATTATTATTGTTTTTATTGACAACTTCTATATTTACATACAAAAAACACATGATGTTTCCCTCCCCTCCCACCATTCCACTTTAGAACTCCAATCTCCATCATATCCCCTCCCTCTCTCCATTAGTCTCTCTTTTAATTTGATGTCATCATCTTTTTCTTCTATTTTTGAGGGTCTTGTGAAGGTATTGCTAGGCACTGCAAGGTCACGGATATCGAGGCCAATTTCTGTCTGGGTGGTTGCATTATAAGAAGTCATACCCTTCCTTTGGCTCTTCCATTCTATCCACCCCCTCTTCCGCAATGGTCCCTGAGCCTTGGAGGATGTGACAGAGGTGTTTCAGTGCTGGACACTCCTCCATCCCTTCTTCTCAGCATTATGTTGCCTTTTGGGTCATCCCAGTGGTCATAGCCATCTGAAAAGAGAAGCTTCTCTAACCAGAAGTGAGAGTAGCATTAATATGTGAATATGAACTTTCAGGGCAGCTTGGTGGGAATAATATATACATTTAGTCAGACAAGAGCAGGCTTTATACTCCTAAGGCTCATGACCTCTCCTGCCATAGACTTTTGCTTAACTTTTTCCCATTTCTATTTATTTATTTATTTATTTATTTATTTATTTATTTATTTATTTCTCTCTTTCTCTCTTTCTCCCTCTCTCTCTTTCTTTCTTTCTTTCTTTCTTCTTTTTTTTTTTTTTAGTGAGAGTCAGAGAGAGGGACAGATAGAGAATGTGGGCAAGTGTGGTATTGCCCTTGCATCACTTTGTCTGGCTAAACGTGGGACCTGGAGAATGGAACAGGCTTTCTTAGGCTTAGGAGGCAGGCGCCTTAACCCCTAAGTCATCTCTCCAGCCTTTTCTTTTTTGTCTAGAGAAAGAATATTTCATTTTTAAGTATAAAGTAAATAATTTCTTCTGGTATACACACAGAGAGCAATCTCAGCTTCTTTGGGGTTCCTCTTCTTCTTCTTTTTTAAAAATTTATTTATTTGAGAGCAACAGTCAGAGAGAGAAAGAGGAAGAGAGAGAGAGAGAATGGGCGCACCTCCAGTCATTGTAAATGAACTCCAGATGCATGTGCCACCTTGTGCATCTGGCTAACATGGGTACTGGGGAATTGAGCCTCAAACCAGGGTCCTTAGACTTCTCAGGCAAGCGCTGAACCACTAAGCCATCTCTCTAGCCTGGGTTCCTCTTCTTTAACTTTCCACATTAAAATGAAACCTCTTGGGATGGAGAGATGGCTTAGTGGTTAAGGCACTTGCCTGCAAAGCCAAAGGACCTCAGTTCAATTCCACAGGACCCATGTAAACCAGATGCACAAGATGGCACATGTGTCTGGAGTTTGTTTGTAGTGGCTGCAGGCCCTGGTGTGCCCACTCTCTCTTTCTCTCTTTCTATCTCTCTCTGCCAGTTTCTCTCTTTCTCAAATAAATAAAAAATAAAATATTTTTAAAAATGAAACCTCTCAAAGTTTTCTCTGAACTTTATTTTCAAGGTCTACTGTGAGTTAGAAAGACACTTTTTAAATTTGGGGGGGGGATTTAAATTCAGTTAAGTTTAGAACATCTGTTGTGTTTCAGAGCTGTTTAAAAGGAAGCTTTGAGTGTTTATGATACGGAAGATGTTAGGAGGCATAACAAAATCAAGCATGTCTTCCAGTTGAGATTTTTAAGGAGAGCCTATGAAGTTTTTCCATCTCTATTTCACTGAAGATAATATACCTTCTGTCAGAAAGTTCTTGACACGGATTAATTCTATTCTTCCTTCTTTATGAAGTGACCTCAACCAGATCAGCATTGAAACAATGCTGTCTCACAGTGAAGCAATAGCAACAGCCTAACTTGATCAAACAGAGCCACCACGGATAACCTCTGCCCCACTTGTAGAATGTCTTTTACCTTTCCCCTAGTAGTTCTGATTCTTTTAAAAATCTGCACAGTTTGTGGTGAGAGTGCAGGATAGGAGAGTTGCCAGGAAAGGTTTGCTCCTATGTAAAGTCTGCTTTTCTTTCTCTCAATCACAGGTTGGGCAGAATGTGATCAGCAGACAAGATCGCTCAATGAGGAGAGAGGAGGGGACGTTCCAGGACAAAGTGCAGGGAAAACAAAGCTAATGGCTTGAACTTGCCTAGAAATTATGGTGCCACTCTGTCCCTTCTCATATAGTGTTGCAATAACTATGCTGATTATTTAATTTAATTTTTTTATTTATTTGAGGTAGGGTCTCACGCTAGCCCAGGTTGACCTGGAGTTCACTATGTAGTCTCAAGCTAGCCTGAAACTCACAGCAATTCTCCTACCTCTGCCTCCTGAGGGCTGGGATTAAAGGTGTGCACCACCACACCTGCCTTTTTAAAAAAGTATTTATTTATTTACTTATTTGACAGAGAGAGAGAGAGAGAGAGAGAGAGAGAATAAGAATGAATGGGCACTCTAGGACCTCCTGCCCCTGAAAACAAACTCCAGATGTATGCTCCACTTGGTGCATCTGGCTTTATGTGGGTACTGAGGAATGTAACTCAGGTAATTAAGTTTTGCAGGCAAGTGCCTTAACTGCTGAGCCATCTCTCTAGCTCCCAACTATGCTGATTATTAAGGAAAGAAAATGTGATGCTTGGCCAAAGGTAGAATTAGAATTCTCTTATGATTATATAAACTCATAGGCAGATAGTTTTATATACATATATACATATAAGCTCCATATATATCTCTATATATGAATAGCTCCTGAGACAGGCTTGAGAAAGTGTTTGTTTATTCCCTCAATAGCAACAGGATAAATACAGAAGCTTTACTGCCAGCCATATCTTAACAGCAGAGTCTCTCCAGAAGAGTGGGATTTGGTTCATACAACAGATGCCCTTTGAAAAGAATCTTTATATTGATGCTTAAAATACCCAGACCATGAAATAAACATTCACATACTAACCCTTACCCCATTCCTAGGTGTTTGAATGGGACATGGAACTTGATATCACTGTTTTAACTTCCTATCCTAGAGTTGGGCATAGAAGAGGGGAGCCAGCTTGCATTGAGGATGAGGAGGGCCACAGCCTAGTCTCTTTGAGGAAGACTTGAAAAGTGTCACTAGTTTCAGTTGAGACACTTTAGGCTTCAAGTGACAGCCTGGTGTGAAGCAATGGAGTTGGAGTTAATTCATGACTTCTGAGACAGATCTGAGTGTGGTTTGTGGTTTTATCATGGAACTAACTATAGTAGCATGAGCAAGACCCCTGCGTCACTTCTTTAAATTCAAAATAAAGGGAAACAAAGCCTAGTACATTGTGACCCTTAAATACAAAGGGTCTGGGGTTGTAGCTCGTGGTACTGTGCATGCTTAGCAGGTTCCAGGCTCTGGGTTCAATAACCGGCACCAAGATAAACTAATCAGAATAAACCTTTGATGCACAAATCCACTTAAGGCACTATAAGAGTGCCCAGAACATACTAGCAAGTAATCAAACATTCTATCCAAGCTGACTTGAGCATTCCAGCGATGAATCCTCTCTTTGACTAGGAAGGCCGGAGATGAAGACAACATCGCAGCCCACTGAGCAACTCCGCATTGCTACCATTCTCCCTTCTGCCGTCCTGCACAGGGCCTTCATTTTCAGGCTGAAAGTAAAAGGACTACAGTTGCTTGAAATGTTGCATTTAGAAATAGGGTATGTTTCCTTCTGTGGGCTTATTTTTCTTAACATTTAGAAAGATTTTATTGTATAGTATTATAGAGCTTAAAGAGAAGAAAAGCACTTGAGAGGCTGAAGTAGGAGGATCGCCATGAGTTTGAGATCAGCCTGGGACTACATAGTGAATTCCAGGTCAGCCTGGGCTCGAGTGAGACCCTACTTCAAAAAAAAGGAGAGAGAGAGAAGGAAAGAAGGCAGAACTCCTATAGAACAGGCAGTGCTCAGCTTGCTTCGTCCTCTTTCTTCAGTCTAGGACCTCAGTCCATGTGATGGTGCCACCACATTCTTCCTCAGTTAAACCTCTCTGGAAAGTCCCTAATAGAGAGTGTTTCCATGATGACTCTAAATCTAGTCAGGTTAACAGTGAAGATTAACCACCACACAAGAGTAGCCTGTATTGTTTGATGCTGTTTTGATTGGATATTTGTATTTTTTTTTAAGTGATAGCCATAGCTCTGGGGGCTACATGTCTTCCAGCAGTGTTTCCTTAAATACTTGGAGATTTCTTATGACCACTGTTAAGATGCAAGTCACTATGTTTTCAGACATCATAAAGGTTAGTGTCTGAGTTGCCATTACCTGTGAGTGGACATCATGCCCATGGAAAGAAACTGCTGGCCACCATTGTTGGGAATCCATAGATGGAACCTATATTGACTAAGGGAGGGGATAACAAGGGTCTCCCTTCTGACTCCTTGGCCAGCTAATAAACCCTAACTTATAATTCCATTTGAATGTTTCATCTTTATTTTTATTTATTTTTTATTTATTTTGGTTTTTCAAGGTAGGGTCTTACTCTAGCCCAGGCCAACCTGTAGTTTATTGTGTAGTCTCAGGGTGGCTTCAAACTCATGGTAATCCTCCTACTGCTGCCTCCCGAGTGCTGAGATTAAAGGTGTGCTCTATCATGCCCAGTTGCATATTTATTTTTAAAAGGTCATCCTGGGAGAGATGGCTTAGCGATTAAGGCATTTGCCTGTGAAGCCAAAAGACCCAGGTTCAATTTCCCAGGACCCACGTGAGACAGATGCACAAGGGGCACATGCATCTGGAGTTCATTTGCAGTGGCTGGAGGCTCTGGCATGCCCATTCTCTCTCTCTCTGTCCTTGCAAATAAATTAATTAAATTTTTTTTTTTAAAAAAAAGGTCACCCTGAGGACAATCAGTCTAATCTCGCCTGTTTGTCAACCATATCAGTTGGATGGCATTTATCACCAGAGGGAATGTGTGACGTTATCTGGAAATGTTATCAGATATTGTGTGGGGGAACTGGAGACATTCACAGCAGTTTCTGACAGCCTTCCTAGCAGAGTTAAGGGATGCCACAGACAAAACACCTATCAGAGCAATCTGGCAAATCCAGCAGTCAGTTAAACTCAAGACATTTACAACAGTTTGGGCAAGTCTCAGCAGGGCATTTTCCTTCAGAAAAATAAACAGCATCCAAATGCTCTTGTCCTGTGTCACAGGGTCTGAGAACTGTTGGGGAAAACAAAGACGCCCATTTTCCTTGAACCTCATACCACAGCCATCTGCTTAGACGGATCTCTACCACCGGATGTGTGCAGTTTCCCACACACCAAGCAAAAAAGCCATTCTGAAGCAGATGCCCCCTTGGGTGTCCTGGAATCCAGTCCAGTACTGATACCCTACCCCCCAGATGCAATGTGCAGGCTGTTTTGCTATTCTCTGGCTCAATTAATTTACTGAAGATTCAGAGACACATTTACATGCACTGGGTGAGGAGCACTGGTGTGTAGACGTGTAAGGTAAAGCACATGAGAGGAACTTGGCGTGTTAGACACTCTGAAGGCTCCACTTCCAGAGCATCCCTGTGCTCCGCTCTCTGGAGACTCTCTGAACCCCATCTTCTGTGGGCTTTACAGACCCTTTGTTGTATAAGCAATGACTGCCAATGGGTCTAGTTGGAAAAACCCACCCAACAAGATCTATCTGCGTCTCCTTGTATTCTCCTTGTTGTCAGGTGTTTGGGAGGCAGAGATCCAAGCAAAAGGGCCAGAGACCAGAGACATGGGTGTTATGAATCAAAGTGCTTTTATGTATTTATTTATTTATTTTTATTGGAGATAGTGTAAAGGAGGCAGAAAGAGAGAGGAGAGAATGGGCACACCAAAGTCTTTCTAGCCACTGCAAATAAACTCTGCCACCTTGTACATTTGGCTTAACATGGGTACTGAGGAATTGAACTTGAGTACTTAGGCTTTGCCGACAAACATCTTAACCACTGAGCAATCTCGCCAGCTCCAGAGTACTTTTTATTAATGTGCCCCAAATTGGGGTGGCGCCATAGTGTTGGGAGTAGGGGATAGGAGGCAAGAGAGAACCTGTAGGTGCAGGAGCATGCAAGTTGAGGTGTTGATTGGCACAAGATGCTGGTGGTGAAGTTTCTGCCAGGAAACTGATCCAGGGACCTGCAGCATGAGAGAAAGAACTGGCTGGGTAGGAGGAGGATCCAGGGCTGGGGGAGGAGTGGGTAAGGGAGAAAGAGAGAAAAAAATGAGAGAGGAAGGGGGGGAGAGAGAAAGGTACACACATGAGTGTGGAAAGGAGGGGTAGACAGACATCTGCAAGCTAAAGTGGGAGGAGGCAGGAAGATAAAGTCATGTACACACCTGTGGTCAAGTGGGGATCAGAAAGTAAATACAGTGACCACTGGTGATGGGAGGGTTTTTATGTCCCTTAGGGCATGGGAGGGGTGCTGACCAATGAGGTGTCCAGTAGGAAGTGACTGGTGGAGGTACCAGCTCAAGGAACCAGGTCTTCATGGCTGTTGGGGCAGGACGGGGTCCTTTAAAGAAATATCCCAGTTTGGAACAGGGAGGGAACTCTGAGACAGACACTTGTATACAGCATTCTTCCATCCAGTGTATTGGCAGAACCCTTCTAGAATGAGAAGAGATTCATGACATGCAATCCAACACAAATAAATTGAAGAACTTCTTTATGGCCAATCCGACAAAAAGGCCAGGGAAGATTAGAGTTGTTTGGACTTTGTATGAGTCACCGTGAGGAAGAGAAATTCTAGTTTGTATGGTGTGCCTTAGAGAAGTTAAAAACCAGGAACCACAGCAAAAGTCAAAAGCCACACATGAATATTACACAGGAGCTCGTGTCCCAGATGAACTCTGCTGCTTCCAAATTCCTGTGTCCACTTCCAGTAGCTGTCATGTGCCTTGCTGCCATCATCCTCCAATCAAATCTGTTCAGAAGGTATGGATTTTCACAAATGTTTTAGGTGTGAAAGACCCAGGCCAGAGTAGCACCATGACAGGCCTCAGTCACTCTGTAGGCCACAAGGGCTAGTTCCTGGAATCAAGGGAAGAACAAGCAGTACCAGGAAAAACCATAAACTTGCTGTGTGAGCATGACTCAACATTCTTATGGTCCTGGGCTGGATGGCCCAATAAGATCCACCGTCTCAGAATTTTGTAAATGTCAACCAATCAAATGAATGTAACCACGCGCGCCAACCTGTTCAAATGTAACCACCGCTTGCTTAGCCAATTAAGTTTGAAATTCCCCTAGACCTAGCCCGCCAAAATCCTAAGACCAATCGAGAACCCCCAAGTACAGTTAATGTTCAAATTAGCCAGTCATGTAGTTGCATAGGTGATAGTCCTCTCCCCCCTTGCTCAAACCTCAATAAAAAGCCCGCTTTTCTGCTTCTCCTGGCTCTTGCTCGAATCCACTGCATTGGTGAAGGCAAGAGACCGAGCTTAAGCCCAAGTAAAAAGCTCTTTGCGTTTGCATATGTGTTTGGTCTTCCTTGGTGGTCACTGGGGGCGCTGTGAACTGGGCATAACAGGTGCATTATTGCTTCCACATTTGCCTGTGTGAGCCCCTGTAGGGAGATTTGGTGAGTGTTTGCTCTACTGAGTGATAATTGTCCTTATGACCCAAACCCTGAATCTAACTGGAGAGCCCAGATGGCTGGGCTAGAGTTCATTTCGATTTCTCACGTGCTGTGTTGCTGGAGAGCATAACAGGCAGGCCGATGTAGGGTTGCTGTTAGGAGAAGGAAGATGCCTTGTGCCAAGAAATGATCGGGAAGAAATCTTAAATTTCAAAAGAAGTCCATATGACCTCCTAATCCTTTGTTATGATTCTTATCCAGAAGATGAGCAAGATATGACCTCTTTCTTTAAAAACAAATTTTATTTATTTATTTATTTAAGAGTCATAAAGAGGCAGATAAAGAGAGAATGGGAGTGCCATGGCCTCTAGCCACTGCAAACAAATTCCAGATGTATGCACCAACTTGTGCATCTGGCTTTACATGAGGTACTGGGGAATAAAATCTGAGTCCTTTAGCTTTATTGGCAAGTGCCCTAACTGCTAAGCCACCTCTCCGGCCCAGGATATGACCTCCTTCTTGGGATAGAGTGGTAGTTTGAATAGATGACCCCAATATATTCAGTGTTTTATTAGTTTGTTGTTTGTATCTGCAGCCACCTTGCTGGAGGCAGTGTCACTGGGTGGATCTGAAGGTGTGGTGGTGGGTTTAGGATCTCAATCTAAAGATATGCAAAGTGTGCCTAGCTGGAGTTCCTGAAGTGTGCTGTGCTGTGTAGCTTTTGGCTTGTGGCTCTCTCTCTCTCTCTCTCTCTTGCCTGGTCCTATGAAGGCAGGAGAGCTTCTTCTGCCATGATGAAACTTCCCCTGAATCTGTAAGCTTCAATAAGCATCCCTTCCTCCATAACTGTGCCTGGTCTGGAAGTTCATCTCAGAGAACCTGAAGCTGTCTGCTACAGATGGCTCTACTGAATAGTGACACATGTTGTGTTACTAAAGTGTGTGGACCAGGAGCAGTTGAGGGAAGTTGAGTCAGAAAGCTTCTTGAGTGAGTTTTTGAGGAGAAAGCCATCCCATTGCTTAGCATCACCAGATGCCCTGTAGACATCTGAAGAAGGAAGGGAGCATTTGATGGGTAAGAAGTCCCATTGAATATTTGTAGTAGTCATAGCTAAGGCCAGGGGAGGGGGTGAAGGAGGCATGAGGTGGGCAAAGAAGTTGGTAAAGGGTGTATGTTTGCGCAGGTGCACATGTGTTCACATGTGAGCATTTCCCTGATGATTAGGGATGTTGAACATTTTCTTAAGTGTGTGTTTGCCATTTGCATTTCTTCCTCTGAGAACTCCCTGTGCAGTTCTCTTCCCCATTTTGTGAGTGGGTTGTTTTGAGTTCTTTGTAGATTTTAGAAATTAGGCCTCTGTCCAATGTGTATCCGGCAAAAATTTTCTCCCATTATATGGGTGATCTGTTGGCTCTGCTTGTTGTATGTTTGTTGGTGAAAAAGCTTTTCAGCTTCATGAGATCCCAATGGTTGAGTGATTGTTTAATTTCCTGAGCTACTGGGGTTTTGTTCAGGAAGTCTTTACCCCCTCCTATATCATGCAAAGTGCCTCCTATTTTTTCTTCCAGTAGTAGCAGTGTTTCCCGTCTTACATTGAGTTCTTTGATCCATTTGGACTTGATTTTTGTGCATGGCAAAATGTGTGAACCGAGTTTCATTTTCCTGCATATGGTTATCCAGTTTGTCCAGCACCATTTGTTAAAGATGCTGTCTCTTTTCCAGTCTACATTGTTGGGGCCTTTGTCAAATATCAAGTAGCTGTAGTTATTTGACCCAAAGTCTGGATCCTCAATTCTGTTCCATTGGTCTATCATCCTGTTTTTATGCCAGTACCATGCTTTTATTACTATGGCTTTGTACTATGGCTTAAGATCAGGTATGGTGATGCCTCCAGAGGTATTTCTTTTGCTGAGGATATGCTTGGATATCTGAGGCCTTCTGCCATTCCTTATGAATTTTGAGATCATTATTTTCTATCTCTGTGAAGAAAGATGTTGGGATTTTTATTGCTATTGCATTAAATCTGTATATTGCTTTTGGTAAGATTGCCATTTTCACAATGTTAATTCTCCCTATCCAGGAGCATTGGATATCTTTCCATTTTCTCAAGTCCTCCTCAATTTCTTTCTTGAGTGTTTTTATGTTTTCATTGTAAAGGTCTTTCACCTCCTTGGTTAATGTCATTCCAAGGTATATATATTTTTTGATGCTATTGAAAATGGGACAATGTTGCTTATTTCTTTCTCTGTATGTTTGTCTTTTGCATAGAGAAAGGCTACTGATTTTTGTGCATTGACTTTGTATCCTGCTACTTTACTGAAGGAGTTAATCACTTAAGAGTTTGAAGATGGAAGTTCCTAAGTCACTTATGTATAGAATCATGTCATCTGCAAAAAGGGCTAACTTAACTTCTTCCTTTCCAATTTGTATCCCTTTTATTTCTTTCTCCTGTCTTATTGCTTGAGCTAGGACTTCTAGTGCTATGCTGAAGAGCAGAGGTGAGAGTGGACACCCCTGCCTTGTTCCTGATCTCAGTGGGAATTCCTTCAGCCTCTCCCCATTAAGTATTATTTGGGCTTTAGGAGCTTTATCTATAGCCTTTATTGTGTTGAGATATAGACCATCCATGCCTAGTCTCTCCAATGTTTTGATCATGAAATGTTTTATTTTGTCAAAGGCCTTTTCTGCATCTATAGAAATGATCATACGATTTTTGTGCTTAAGCTTATTTATGTGGTTTATTACATTGACAGATTTCCTTATTTTGAACCATCCCTGTGTTCCTGGGATGAAGCCTACTTGATCCAGGTGGATAATGCTTTTGCTGTGCTGTTGAATTTGGTTTGCAAGAATTTTGTTCAGGATCTTTGCATCTACGTTCATCAGGGAAATAGGCCTGTAATTTTTTTTCTTGTGGAATTTCTGCCTGGTTTTGGAATTAGGGTGATACTAGCTCCATAGAAGGAGTTGGGGAGCTTTCCCTGTTCTCCGATTGTGTGGCACAATTTGAGAAAAATTGGTTTCAGTTCTTCCATGAAGGTTTGATAGAATTCAACTGAGAAGCCACCTGGTCCTGGACTCTTCTTTTTAGGAAGGTTTTTGATTACCCTTTCAATCTCGTGGTTGTGATAGGTTTGTTTAGGACATTAATCTGCTCTGAGTTTAGCTTTGGTAGGTGGTATGTGTCCGGAAATTCATCCATTTCCTCCATATTATCCAGTGTAGTGGAGTAGACGTTTTTGAAGTAAGTCCTGATGATTCTCCCAGTTTCACTTATGTCTGTTGTGATCTCTCCTTTTTCATTTCTAATTTTGTTAAATTTAGTTGTCTCTTTTTTCCCCTTGATCAACTTGGCCAGGGGTTTATCAATTTTGTTTATTTAAAAAATTTTTTTATTATTGTTTTTTCGAGGTAGTGT
Source organism: Orientallactaga sibirica (assembly GCA_036365145.1). NCBI lineage: Eukaryota > Metazoa > Chordata > Mammalia > Rodentia > Dipodidae > Orientallactaga > Orientallactaga sibirica. The sequence goes on from JAEOAD010000027.1 coordinate 8,070,430, forward strand.
CTCACTCTGGTCCAGGCTGACCTGGAATTAACCATGTAGTCTCAGGGTGGCCTCAAACTCTCAGCAATCCTCCTACCTCTGCCTCCTGAGTTCTGGGATTAAAGGTGTGTGCCACCACACCCAGCTTTGTTTATTTTTTTCAAAGAACCAGCTCTTGGTTTCATCAATTCTCTTAATTGTCTTCTTAGTTTCCAATTCATTAATTTCTGCTCTGATCTTAATTCTTTCTTTCCCTCTGGAGCTTTTTGGGTTGGATACCTCTTGTTTTTCCAGTGCCTTTAGGTGGATGGTTAGGTTGTTGATTTTGGATCTCTTTGTCTTTGTTATGAAGGCATTTAGAGCAATGAATTTTCCCCTGAGGCCCACCTTCATTGTGTCCCATAAGTTTTGGCATGATGAGTTCTCATTGTCAATCATTTCCAAAAATTTTGCAATTTCATTTTTTATATTTTCCACTTCCCATTTATTGTTTAAGAGTGTGTTGTTCAGTTTCTAGGAGCTGGTTGGGTTCCTGGCACAACTTTTATTGTTAATTTCTAGCAATACAGCATTGTGATCTGATATAACGCAGGAAATTATGTCGATCCTCCTAAATATATGGAGGCAGGCTTTATGATGCAGTATGTGATCTATTTTAGAGAAGGTTCCATGGGTTGCTGAGAAGAATGTACTAGAATGTGTAATCTGTGGTTTTGGGGTAGAATGTTCTATAGATGTCCGTTAGGTCTAATTGATCTGTGGTGTTGTTGAGCTCTCTTACTTCCCTGTTAATTTTCTGTTTGGATGATCTGTCTATTGCTGATAGTGGAGTATTGAAGTCCCCAACTATGATGGTGGTTATTTCTGTTTTGTTGTCCAGTAGATTTTGTTTTATGAGTTGTGGTGCACCTGTGTTTGGTGCATAAAGATTGATGATTGTGATATCCTCTTGTTGGATTGTTCCCTTGATGAGCAAGAAGTGGCCTTCTTTGTCTTTTTTGATTACTTTGGTTTGAAGACTATTTTATCTGATATAAGTATAGCTACACCTGCTTGTTTCTTGTTTCCATTTGCTTGGAGGTGTCTGTCTTTGGTGGCGAGGTGGGTTTCTTGAAGACAGTAGATTGAGGGGTCTAATTTTCTGATCCACCCTGTTAGTTTATGTCTCTTGATGGGTGAATTAAGACCATTAATATTTAGGGTAATAACTGTGAGGTTTGATTTAATACCTGCCATATTGTGGTGGTTTATGTGGTTTGGTGTTTTCTTGCTCTTTGTAGTTTTTGTGCCGTCTTGCGGTTTGATTATTGTGGTCTACTTCTCGTGGGCACTTGCGGTTGGTAATTTGCTTCTTCTGTGTGTCGAAATCCCTGACGTACTTTCTGTAGGTTTGGCTTTGTGTTTATGTAATTGTATAGCTGACTTTTATTGGGGAAAGTTTTTCTTTCACCATCTATTATGAGGGATACTTTTGCTGGATAGAGTAGTTTGGGTTGGAAGCCATCAGTTCTTTGAGTTTGCAGTGTTCCTTCCATTCCAGGCTCTTCTGGCTTTTAGGGTTTCCACTGAGAAGTCTGAAGTAATTCTGATGGGGTTTCCTTTATAGGTAATGTGTTGTTTCTCCCTAACTGCTTTTACGACTTTCTCTTTGTGCTTGGTGTTTAGAGTCTTAATGATAATATGTCTTGGAGAATTTCTCCTTTGGTCAAGTCTGTTTGGAGTTTGGCTAGCTTCTTGTGTCTTGATGGGACTTTCTTTTGAGAGAGTGGGAAAGTTTTCTTCTATAATTTTGTTGAATAGGTTTTCCATGCCTCTGGTCTGAATTTTTCTGCTTCTGGTATACCCATGATTTGAATGTTTGAGCACTTAAGGTATCGCACATTTCCCTCATGTTCTGTTCACAGACATTTTTGAACTTATTGAAACTTTTGGACTCACAAATTGTTACTTCTGTTTTGTCTTCCCGTTCTGCGTTTCTATCCTCCACTTGGCTGACTCTATTCTTGAGAACTTCTATAGAGTTTTGGGCTTGTACAATTTGGTTCATATTTTCTACTGCTTTTGTAATGCATAGTTTCCATCCCTCTGTTGAGTTCCCTTTTCATGTCATTCTCTGATTTTCTTAATGCCTCTTGGAGTTCATCCCTGCATTTTTTAATGTCTCCATTGAGCTTAGCCAGTTGGTTATTGAGGTCTTTTTTTTTTTTTTTTACATTCTCTTTCAGATCATTTAACTGTCTTTGGAACCCTTCCTGGTTCTTTTCTGTTAGGTCTAATCTAGTAAGGATAACAATCATACAATTATTGGCTCTTTGTTGAGTTTCTGCAAGTTCTGCTATTTGCTTGGCCAGGGTTGCATATCTTGTCTCTTCATTTTGGGATTCTGATCCTATTGTCTCTTCTCTATTTTCATTAGAGACATCCATTGTGGGACTGGGCAATCTAGCTGGATTTACTTGCATCTGATTTTTCATGCTATTCCTCTTTTTGCTGTGGTTTGTCCATCACAATGGTATAGAAAGCCTAGGATGTGGGACACTAGCCTGCTGGCCTGGGGTAGAGGGGCAGCAATGAGTGTAAGGGCAATTGCCTGAGGATTTCAGAGAGGCTGGGATGGGGGCCTGTGTCCCTGTCCCGGTAAGGGGGGTGAGTGCACGTGGGGCTCAGAAAGGCTAGGGCAGGGACAATGGGTCCCTGTTAGTGGGTGAGAAGAGTCAGCGGTGGGAACTGGCAATCATGGGCATGTAGGGCTCAGAAAGGCTAGGGCGGGGACACTGACCTGCTGGCCTGGGACATGCAGGGGCTCACAAAGGCTAGAGCGGGGACACTGGCCCGCTGGCCTGTATCACTGCTTGGGGTGGGACCGCAGAGTTGGACAGGGGTCGCACACAAGGCTCAGAAAGGCTGGAGTGAGGATACTGGCCTGTTGGGCTGTGTCCCTGCTCGGGAGCAGGACCACAGAGTAGGAGTGAAGACAGGCATGGGGCTCAGAAAGGCTAGGGCGGGGACACTGGCCTGCTGGGCTGTATCCCTGCCTGGGGGCGGGACCGCGAAATATAGCTTATTTAGGAATGTCAAATCTGACCATCCATCAGATTTAACATATAATTTACCCTGATGGATGGTGAAATTAGCCCGTCTGATGCAAGCCTACATACCAAGTTTACTTGGTGGGTACTGACCTGGTGCAATCCCAGTTACCTGTTGGGATGGCTTTGGTCTCAGCTATGCTGCATGGCCGCTTGGGTCTCTCTTTGCTGTGCTGTGGGCTCAGGAATGCTGGCTGGGTCTGTGGGTCGTTGCTCTCATCATGCCGGGTGCTGTGTAGGTGAGCTCCCTTCCTCAGGTCTCTGGTGCTTGTACTGGTGGTGGGTGAGGGGAGGCTGTGGATGGAGGCTGAAGTCCACCCACTGGTCCACGCAATCCTCTTCCTCACAAGTTGCTCCACTGGTCTTTGCTGTCCTCCTTGCACGTTTCTTGAGTTTGTGAGGAGGCCGGTGTGAGTGGAGAATCCCCTCACCTGTTTTTATTTTTCCTGTGGCTCAGGCGAGGCTGGTGACTGCGGTAGCATGGAGTTCATCATTGCCGCTGGAGCCGCTTCTCCCTGTCTCTCTATACCTGTTTTTAATTTGTCACTGTGGCAGCTGCTCATGACACAACTAAGCACAGTTGCTGTGCTCGGCACCAGTCCAGTGTTTTATTCTCAGTGTCCAGATGCTCTAGCCTTGACCTTGGGAGCTCTTTGGCTGTATAACCATAGCCACGCAGTTCTCTGGGCAGTATGATGAAGCGGGTGCCCTTAGGCTACTTTAGGCTTGACTCACACAGTGGGGATACTTTAAAGGAATTCACCTCAGTCTGAACCAGTATCAGGATAACATCACTTAAAGTTTCACCATAAGTTTCTGAAGGCTCTCGAACTGGCCACAGAGTTCACTAGAATTCTTTTTAAAAAAAATATTTTTATTTTTATTTATTTATTTGGCAGAGAAAGAGTGAAAGAGAGAGAGAGATAACGGGCATGCCAGGGCCTCCAGCCACTGCAAATGAACTCCATCCAGATGCGTGTGCCCCTTTGTGCATCTGGCTAATGTGGGTCCTGGGGAACTGAACCTGGATCCTTTGGCTTTGCAGGCAAATGCCTTAACCACTAAGCAATTTCTCCAGCCCGAATTCTTTGAGTCTATCTTTCTTTGTATAGTGGTTGGCTTACACTGGTTCTATAAACCCAATCCAAGATAGAAAAAGCTCAAATGAGGGTGGGAGAGATGGCTTAGCTGTTAAGGCATTTGCCTGTGAAGCCTAAGGACTCAAGTTCAATTCCCCAGTACCCATGTAAGCCAGATGCACATGGTGGCGCATGCATGTGGAGTTCATTTGAAGTGGGTGGAGGCCCTGGCATGGCCATTCTCTCTCTCTCAAATAAACAAATAAATAATTTTTTTTAAAAGGAAAATCTATAGCTCTTGCTCAAAGAGGGGTAGGAATAGAGTTCCCAGGAATGGGAATATCCACTTAGGGACCCAGGTTAGGGTCTTGTAAGGAAGTCCACTGGTTGGGGGACTGAACTGTTCAGTCAGTTCAGTCCTGACACCGGGTGTTCAGAAAGGAGCAATCTTGTTACACTTCTTTGTTTTTCAATGAAGGAAGAGATAAGACCTGAGGCAGCAGAGAGAAAGAAGGAGAAAAGAAAAACAAACAACTTTTCTCTTAGAGACTTACGGACATTTTTTCACCTTCAGGTCACTTCTAGTTTAATTTTAGGGTCCATATTTACCCTAAACTGCTTCAACCACCATCTATGAAAACAGCAGACTAACTTAACTTATAATAGGAGATAATCTTGGACCTTTCATAGTTCTTTTTAAATATATATTTTTATTCATTTATTTGAAAGAGAAAAGAGAGAGAGAGATAGAGAGATGGAATAGGCACGCCAAGGCTTCCAGCCACTGCAAATGAACTCCAGATGCATGTGCCTTCTTGTGCATCTGGCTTGCGTGGGTCCTGGAGAGTTGAACCAGGATCCTCTGGCTTTGCAGGTAAATGCCTTCACTGCTAAGCATCTCTCCAGCCCCCTCATAGTTCTTTTTTTCTAAAGCTCTTCTTTATTTAAATTTTTATTTGCATATGGCTGCATGTGTGCATGCATGCACCAGTTTGCACCTGGGCTTTATATGGGTGGTGGGGAATCAAACCCAGGTTTGCAAGCATGTGCCTTTAACCACTGAGCCATCTCCGCAAGTCTCTTTGAATAGTTGTTGACAAAGAACTATAGCCAAGGTGGGATGTAGAAAAATCTGTAGAAGAGAAACAAAATGAGGCCAACACAAGTCACTTTAACAGTTTGGAAGGTAAAAGCCCATAGGAACATGTTGGCCAAAATTTGTGATTAGTCAGGCTTTGTTTCTCTTTTAAAAAAGAGAGAGGCGGGGTGGGGGAGAGAGAATGGGTATGCCAGAGCCTCCAGCCATTGCAAACAAACTCGAGATGCATGTGCCCCCTTCTGCGTCTTGTTTATGCGGGTCCTGGGAAATTGAACCTGGGTCCTTTGGCTTTTCAGGCAAATGCCTTAACTGCTAAGCCATCCCTCCAGCCCTGAGCAAGAGCTCTATATTCATGCCTTCTTTTAAGCTCTAAATTCTATCTCTATGAGCTGTCCCTGTAACAAAATCTTTCTCAACTTTATCCTCTGATCTATGGATTTCATTCATCAAAATTTGTAAGACAAAAATGTGGAAGGCCACTGACGCAAATGAAAGCTTTGTGTGACTGTGAATGGCCAGCACTCTAACTCCTAAGTTAATGCCCAACCAAGAACGAAGAACGGTGCTGTCTCTCAAAGATACCCCAGTTTCCAAGTGTCACTGGCAAGAGACACAACAGTCCTGGGTCATGGACAAAGGCCTTTATTACTCACTACAACTGGAATCGTCCGAGATTGGCGTTTGTATTTCTTTCCCAAGCCTTAATTCCCACAGGGCAGTGAAAGCAGACTGGCTATCACCTGCTCACCCAGTGAATGGTGACACGGGAGAGAAACTGAGCTTAAGTGAGTGGGGCACTTTCATAGACAATGTCAAGAAACATGTACCTTTGTTCCAGAGGGAGGCACTATCTGTCTGCCCAGAGGTTTTTGTCATACGAAGTATCCTTAAAATAATAGTTAATAACAGAAGTGGTCATGAAGGACAAATTCACCCAACAATATGAATTATTGTGAAAAGGATTGCAAGGGGCTGGGAAGATAGCTCAGCAGTGAAAAGCACTTGCCTGCAAAGCCAGCCAGTCCAGGTTCAATGTCCAAGCTACCCATGTAAGTCAGATGTTTGCAGTGGCAAGAAGCTCTGGCATGCAGATGCATGGGATGCATGCACACTCATGCAAATAAATAAATGTAAAAAAACAGAAGGCATGAAAATCAGTGAAAGAGACCACACATATAAAAGACCTGTATAATTTATGATTATACTTATATGAAATCACAGAAAAGGGAAACTTATTATAGTGACAAAAGGCAGACTGTTACAGTTCCAGATACAGGAAATAAGATTCACTCCTAGAGACACCAGGGTAATTCTGGGGGAAGGGATGAATTTCTTTTTAATGTTGATTAATTGGTGACTTTTTATTGTGGCAAAATACACACAGCATGCAATGTGCCACTTTAGCTGTGAAGTGTACAAGTAAGTGGCGTTAATTACACTAACCATGTTATGCAACCGTCACCCCTGTCTATTTCTAGAACTCTTTCATCATCCTAAACAGAAACCGTGTGCCCATTAAGCAATAACTCCTCGTTCCCTCAGAAGACTTCATGGTTTATAAAGTATTCCTTAAATGAAACTGGTTTTTAAAAATCCATCTCCTCCATCCAGTCCCTGTGATAAATGTCCTCAACTGAAATTAAGTTCATTGTATAACCTTTGTGGCTGGATGGTCCACTCAGGAGCTTCCTCTGTGCTTCTGTACTTTCCAGAATATCCCCAGGCCACTCACCCATTTCCCAGGTTGTTTGAAAGCTTTATTCTTTGACACTCATTATGACAGCAATGCATTGCTTTCCTCTTTTCAGCTAGTGATGTCTCAATGACTCTCTAACCCAGCCCAGTCTATTAGCATCTATCTTTGGAAACCTACAGAACACATTCACACACGCATGCATGCTCGTGCACGCGCACGCACACACCCACCCTAACTATAGCTTCTCCCTTCAACCGTGTCCATTTTACCCAGATCTCTGACCTTATTTTTGGAAGCTCTGACTTCACACTCACCTTTGTAACTGGCATAGATTGCCAGGCAGAAAGGACGAATTATGTTTTCTTTTCAAAAGAATTTTGCCAGACATGTCTATAATCTTAGCATTTGGGAGACTGAGGCAGGAGGATCATGACTTTGTGGTCAGCTTGGACTACATAGCAAGATCCTAGTGAATGAAAAGGAGGAGACAGATGAGGAAGAGGAGGAGGAGGGCAAGAAAAGGAGGAAGAGAGAGGGAAGAAAAAGAGGAACCAGAGAAAGGGAGGGGAGGAGGGTGGGAAGTAGAAGGAGGAAAGATAGGAAACCCTTCTCTGTCATCTTTTAAAAAATAATTTATTTTTATATTTTATTTATTTATTTAGAAAGAGGCAGAGAAAGAGGCAGAGAGAGAGAGAGAGAGAGAGAATGGGCATGACAGGGCCTCTAGCCACTGCAAACAAATTCCAGACACATGCACCCTCGTGTGCATCTGGCTTACGTGGGTCCTGGAGAATCGAACTGGGATCCTTTGGCTTTGCAGCCATCTCTCCAGCCCTAATAATTTATTTTTATTTATTTATTAGAGAGAGAGATAGAGAATGGGTGTGCCAGGGCCTCTAGCCACTGCAAATGAACTCCAGATGCATGTGCCTTGTGCATCTGGTTTACATGAGTTTTGGGGAATAGAACCTGGGTCCTTAGGTTTTGCAGGGAAATGCCTTAACCACTAAGCCATCGCTCCAGCCCTCTGCCATCCAGGCTAATAGGAGACCCTATCTCGAAAACGGGCAGATAGTTCCTGAGGAATAACACCTAAGGTTGTCCCATGCCCTGTGTACACACACACACACACACACACACACACACACACACACACACACACACATTCACAGGTTGGAAAGATGTCTCGGTGGTTAAGGCACTTGTCTGCAAGGACCTGAGTTTGATTACCCAGTACCCACGTAACTCCAGATGTACAAGGTGGCACACACGTCTGGATTTGTTTGCAGTGGCTAGAGTCCTTGGCACATCCATCCTCTCTCTTTCAATCTCTCTCTCTTTCTCAAATTAATTAATTAATTAAATATTATTAAATGTTCACAAGCTCACTCCCAAATATAATAAAACAATCGGGGGTTATTTAGCAAGGGAATATTTATACAGGTGTGATTACAGGACGTTCAGTGGTATGGAGCACTTACCTGGGCTTGTTTACAGCCCAAGTTGCTAGTTCTTCCGTTAAAGGACAATCAGATGGGAGGCTGAAGGAGCCCAGAGATGGGGTTAGAAGAGCAATGTACTTTGTTCTGAGGACACAACCAGCCAGAGGCAACCTTACAGGCATGACCTAAGGAAATGAATACTTTGAACTTACTACCTTCATCTCCAATCTTCTGCCAGACTTCACACCAGCCAAACCCAGCTGGGATGCAAAGGGCACAGCAACCGGCTGCTGAAGCTCACAGGGGTCCAGGCCAAGAACCAAGTGGGGAAGGAAGTGAGACTATGAAGAAGTAGAAAGTCTGCAGCGGAGGAGGAACGAGTCTGAGTGCGTGACTCGCAGAGGAGGGGAATGCACAGGCCTGCTGGACACTGGAGACGGGGCTCAACCTCTCCAGCTCAGGAAGGCGGAGTGTGAAGTAAGACTGGGACGCTAGAAGACAGGGAAGACCCTTGGGGGTCAGCTTAACTCTCTCTCTGCCTGGTATTTAAAGCTGAGCCTGGAATGTAACAGATGGGTGTTAAGCAAGCGATACTGAAATTTTGATAATGAGGAGAGGACGTAGGTTAAAAGAGAGGGATAAAGTTGGGCTGAGGAGAGGGCTCAGCAGTTAAAGGCACTTGCTTGCAAAGCCTGATGACCTGGGGTCAATTCCCCAGCACCCACATAAAGCCAGATGCTGCAATGGCACATGCATCTGTATTCCCAAAGCCCTACTGCAGTGCCAGGTGGTGGAGCCAGGAGGGTCTGAAGAAGTTGGGGGAGGAGCCAGGAGGGTCTGAAGAAGTTGGGGGGCGGAGCCAGGAAGGTCTGAAGAAGTTGGGGGAGGAGCCAGGAGGGTCTGATGAAGTTGTGGGAAGAGCCAGGAGGGTCTGAAGAAGTTGGGGGGAGGAGCCAGGAGGGTCTGAAGAATTGGGGGGCAGAGCCAGGAGGGTGCAAAGAAGCATGTTTTGCAAAGGCAATAGAGTCTCAAAGAAGGTGGAGCACAGACACCAGACTCTGTCCCCAGACTCTACATGTGCATCTTGGCATCCGTGACCACAGGCATACAAAAATCAATCAATGAATGTTAAGGGACAATTTGAAATACCTATTAGAGTATGATGCCAGAGCATCATTAATACTGGTGGGAGTGATGACCTTACCCTTAGAAACTCTCAGAAGATGCCCTATCTGGAAGGAGAAGATGGAAATCTTTGAGTTACTAACAAATATGGTGCGAGGTTGCAATCGTTAACTAATAAGATATTCAGGAGAAAATAGGAGAATTTTAGATTCAGCTAAAGTCTGAGCAAACAGCGCGAAGGTCAGGAAGGTGTGAGGTCAAGTCTGTCAGATTCTCTGGAAAAACAGTGCTCACATGTTTTTCTTGTCTTTTCTTTTCATCTTATTTTTAACTTTTTATTAACAACTTCCATAGTCTAGACAATTAACCATGATAATTCCTTCCCATCACCCCCATTTTCCCCTTCCCAAAGTCCACTCTCCATTGAATCTCTTCTTATTTCCAATTAATCTCTCTTTTATTTTGATAGTTTGTGTCCCCTCCTATTATGCAGGTCTTGTGGAGATAGTACCAGGCACTGTGAGGTCATGAATATCCAGGCCATTTGTGTCTGGAAGACAGCCCTGTAAGCAGTCCTACTGTTCCTTTGACTCTTACATTCTTTCTGCATTCCACCTCTTCTGCAATGGACCCTGATTTTTCTGATGCAACCATACAACATAATTATGAAAGTCTTACAAGTCCGAGATAGATTTTCCCATAGGAACCAATGTTAAGAGTGAATGGTGCAGTTCTAGCCTGCAAAATGTATAAAGAAGTGGTTTACGGGATTTTTCTGGGAGCTGATCTTATAAATCAGGCCAATGACAATTTTTTCATGTTTTGAATTCCTGTGTTGTGTGTGTGTGTGTTCTATGTGCTTGTTCATATGTATGTGTACAGATGCTTGTGCATGTGTGTGCACCTGAGCGTGGAGGCCAAAGGTCAGCACGGCACGTTTTCCTCAGATGTTCTCCACCTTACGTTTTGAGACTTGCAGTGTACCGCTTCTGCTAGATTCCCTCACTGCCCAGCAAGTTCTGGGGCCTTCCTTCCCCTGCCTCTCCTGCTCTGGGGTTACATACATGCCACCATGGCTAGCTTTTGACATGAGTGCAGGGGATGCAAATACAGAATCTCATGATTGTGTGACAGGCATGTTTGTTGTACCCCAAGGCATCATCTCCCCAGACCTCACATTCAAATTCCTCTTCCCCTATTTTGGCCAATTCAAGAAAATTTAGGTTAACTTTCACTTCATCTCTACTATTTCATGCTGTGCTCTGGGCGTCCCCACTATGGCCCCTTCTATGGCCATTTGGCAACATGGAGGACAATTTTAAATTTTATATTTATTTTATTTTATTTTATTTTATTTATTTATTTTAGACAGGGAGAGGGAGAATGGGTGCACCGGGGCCTCTCGCTACTGCAAACAAACTCCAGAGGCATGTGCCACCTTGTGCATCTGGCTTACGTGGGACCTGGAGAATCAAACCGGGGTCCTTAGGCTTCACAGGCATGCGCCTTAACTGCTAAGCCATCTCTCCAGTCCCAAATGGAAGACAATTTTTAAAAAATTTATTTATTTATTTATTTGAGAGAGAGAGGAAGAGACAGAGAGAAAGCGAATGGGTGCACCAGGGCCTCCAGCCACTGCAAACAAACTCCAGATGCATAAACTCCCCTGTGTATCTGGCTTACGTGGGTCCTGGGGAATCAAACCAGAGTCCTTAGACTTCGCAGGTCAACGCCTTAACCACTAAGCCATTTCCCCAGCCCTGGAAGGCAATTTTTATTGTCACAACCAAAGAAGTACTACTGTAGTCACCTGGATAGGACAGCCCCAGAGGCGGTCATCAAGCCCCACAGGTCAACAGGGCCAAGTCTGAGTAACTTTGCCAAGTGGATCCAAAATTAACATCACAGGGCTGGGGAAATGGCTTGGTGGTTAAAGGTGCTTGCATACAAAGCCTTTTGGCCTGGGCTCAATTTCCAAGCCAACCACAGAAGCCAGACACAAAATTAACAACGTAGCAGGCAACTCCAGTTCTAAGTTTTGTGGGAGTTGCTTTTACTGCCAGTTCTGCAGTACGCCACAAGGGGGAGCCAGAACATTCCTTTTGAAGTTTTAACAAGCGTCTGAAGGTTGGGGTTGTACCAAAACGGTCACAAGATGGTGCCCAAAGATTCCTTTTGAAAGTTAAGTGGGTCATTCTTGGTTTGTTTAAAGTATACCAAAAATAATACCTCACTAAGGATATTTGGCACCTCACAATTCATGAGGTCAAGTGTAAACATTTCAATTTAAACACAGATTAAATCATTTTGCTCTGGCCTAGAGCTAATAGAAAGGCCTCTGGGAGAAATGTTCCGTCTCTACTCACCCTGGAAAGTTTCAACGAACAGTGTTTAAAAGAGAACTTCATTGGTGGTGAGCTAGCAACCCTATTTCATTAACAGGATTGGCTGGGGTTAGGGATTTAGCTCAGTGGATGAGCACTTGCCTACCAAGCGCAAGGCCCTGGGTTCGATCCTCAGCAGTGGGGAAAAAAAAAAAAAAAAAAAAAAAAAAAAAGGATCGGCTAAAGCCGATAGCTGTGGCGCACGCGCCTTTAATCCCAGCACTTGGGAGGCAGAGGTAGGAGGATCGCCCTGCATTAGATGCCACCCTGAGACTGCATTGTGAATTCCAGGTCAGCCTGGGCCAGAGACCCTACCTTGAAAAAAATAAAAACAACATATGCTTTGAAGAGAACCCACTATAAGGGTGACTGTGAAGAAAGCTCTTCCTTGGCTAGGTCTGGCTTCTTTTTCAAGGGAGAGACCATTCTAGAAGCAAAGCAACAGGGCTTCCTTGAAGCCTGTGGTTGTTTTTAAAGAGCTCAAGACATGAAATTTTTTAACAAACAAACAAAAAAATTTTTTTAAAGTGACTTGCTGGCCGGGTGTGGTGGTGCATGCCTTTAATCCTAGCATTCAGGAGGCAGAGGTAGGAAGATCATTGTAAATTGGAGGCCAGCCTGGGACTACAGAGTGAGTTCCAGGTCAGCCTGGTCTAGAGTGAGACCTTGCCTGAAAAAACTTAAAAAAAAAAAAAAAAAGTGACTTGACGGATTAGTAAAACATTTTATCCTGTCCTATTGTTTCTTGCCCTGGGGCTAACCCTTTGAAGCAGAGAAAGAAGTCTGAGGGGCAGGCACACCTGCACTGTGTACATACTCCCAAGAGCCTTCCCACACACAAGCAGGGACCCCGCTGGGAAACACTCAAAATAGAAGCAGGCATCAGGCAGTTTTTCAGACTATGAAGACAGGTGTGGAGACTCTTGCCTGTCATCCCAGATCAAGAGTTCAAGTTCAGCATTGGCAACATGTCAAAGACCCTGTCTCAAACAAAGAGAGACTAAGGCCTAGCACGCCTTTAATCCCAGCACTGGGAGGGATCATGAGAGACACAGGTAAGAGGATCCCTGTGAGTTCGAGGCTTGCTTAAGACTACAGAGTGAGTTTCAGGTCAGCCTGGGCCACAGTGAGACCCTACCTCAGGAAAAAAAGAGAGAGAGAGGAGACTATGACATAACAGGCACACAGAAACGGAATTTGGGGGCCTTTTGAGTATCTTAATAAGCCCATGCAAATAATGAGAATTCCTTGGAAATTAATTTTCCACTTATCAAAGGTTCTTACATTTGTATGTATGGAAAGAAGTGGTGTACGGGACTGGGAGATGGCTCAATGGTGAAAGGCACTTGCTTGCAAAGCCTGATGGCCTGAGGTTTGTGTCCCCAATACCTACGTAAATCCAGATGCACAAAGTGACACAAGCATTTGGAGTTCGTTCCTGATTTTTTTTTTCAAGGTAGGGTCTCGCTTTAGCCCAGGCTGACCTGGAATTCACTATGCAGTCTCAGGCTGGCCTTGAACTCATTGCTGTGCTCCTATCTCTGCCTCCCAAGTGCTGGGATTCAAAGTGTGCACTACCACACCCAGCCGGTGTTTATTTGCAGAGGGAAAAGTCCCTGGTGAACCCATTCTCTCTTTCTCTCTCAAGTAAATAAATAAATATTCCTTTACAAAGAATAAGTTTAAGAACAATATTGAGGACTGTAACCAAAAGTGAAAATAAAGAAATAAACGGGGGACTGAAGAGATGGCTTAGCAATTAAGGTGCTTGCCTGCGAACCCTAAGAGCTCATGTTCAAATCTCCAGGTCTCACGTAGCCAGACACACAGTGATGCAAGCATGGAACATCACACAACAAGGGGGTACATGCATCTGGAGTTCATTCACAGCAGGCTGAAGGTCCTGGTGCACCCATTCTCTCTCTCTCTCTCTCTCAAAAATAAAAATAAGAAGAAGAAAAGAAAAATAAGCTGGAAGAGGCAGGAGGGAAGGGCAAAAGGATACATGTGATGCAGTGAGAGAAGAATTGAGGGAAGGCAGGAGAGCTAGAAGTAAGAGATAGAAGTCAAAAATAATTTACTTGAGGGCTGGAGAGATGGCTCAGTGGTTAAGGTGCTTGCCTGCAAAGCCTAATGACCGGAGTTCAATTCCCCACTACCCACGTAAAGCCAGAAGCACAAAGTGGTACATACATCTGTAGTTCATTTGCAGTGGCTAGAGGCCCTGGCATACCCATACTCACCCCCCTCCATATATATGTCTCTCTCTGCTTGCAAATAAATAAATAAATATGTTTTATGCAAGAGTGCAAGAGCAAGAGAGAATTGATATGCCAGGGCCCCCAGCCACTGTAATTGAACTTTAGACACATGTGCCCCTTGTGTGCATGTGCGACTTTGCACGCTTGCATCATTGTACACCTGGCTTATATGGGACCTAGAGAGTCAAATATGAGTCCTTAGGTTTCACAGGCAAATGCCTTAATCACTAAGCCATCTCTCCAGCCCGTAATTTTTATTATTATTGTTGTTATTTTTGAGAGAGAGAGAGAGAGAGAATGGGCACGCCAGGACCTTCAGCCTGCTGTGAATGAACTTCAGATACCTGTACTCCTTGTGGCACATGTGCAACATTGCATGCTTGTGCCACTGTGCATCTGGCTACCTGGGACTTGGAGATTTGAACATGAGTTCTTAGGCTTTGTGGGCAAGCGCCTTAACCACTAAATCAATATTTAAAAAAAAACTTTACTTGAGGGCTGGAGGGATGGCTTAGTGGTTAAGGCGCTTGCCAGCAAAGCCAAAGGACCCAGGTTTGATTCCCCAGGACCCACATAAGCCAGCTGCCCAAGATAGCGCATGTGTCTGGAGTTTGTCTGCAGTGGCTGAAGGCCCCTGGTGTGCCCATTTTCTCTATCTGCCTCTTTCTCTCTCTCTCTCTCTCTCAAATAAATTAAATAAAGAAAAAAACTTTACTTGAAAATGACAGAATGAATAATACCTAAATCTCTGTCCCCAACAGAGTGGGGGCAGGGAGGAGGGAAAAGATGGTACCAACATATGATGTGTCCATACAAAGTATGATTTTTTTTTTTCTGGTTCTTTAAGGTAGGGTCTCACTCTAGCTCAGGCTGACCTGGAATTCACTCTGTAGTCTCAGGGTGGCCTTGAACTCACGGTGATTCTCCTACCTCTGCTTCCTGAGTGCTGAGATTAAAGGTGTGTGCCACCACGTCCTATCAAAGTATGTGTTTTTTTTAATCTGATAGTTTTTAATTAATTGATTAATTTTTTTATTGACAACTTCTTTAATTGTAGATAATATCCCATGGTACTTCCCTGCCTCCCCCCACTTTCTCCTTTGAAACGTCACTCTCCATCATATCCCCTCCCCCTCTTAATCAGTCTCTCTTTTCAGTTTGATGTCATCATCTTTTCCTCCTATTATGATGGTCTTATGTAGGTAGTGTCAGGCACTGTGAGGTCATGGATATCAGGCCATTTTGTGTCTGGAGGAGCACGTTGTAAGGAGTCCTACTCTTCCTTTGGCTCTTACATTCTTTCCACCCCCTCTTCCACAATGGATCCTGAGCCTTGGAAGGTGTGTTAGAGATGTTTCAGTGCTGAGCACTCCTCTGTCACTTCTTCTCAGCATCATGGTGCTTTCTGAGTCATCCCAAAGTCGCCACCATCTGAAAAGAGAAGCTTCTCTAACCAATAGTGAGAGTAGCATTAATATATGGGTGTGGACATTAAGAAAAGTGCTTACTGGGCAGTTTGGTGAGCATAGTATATACATTTAGCCAGACACCAGCAGACGTTACATCCTTAGGGCTCATGCCTAACCCTGTCATACATTTTCAGTATCAGGGATGTGTTCCCTCCCATGGAGCGGGCCTCCAGTCCAATTAGAGAGCAGTTGGTTTCCCCCATAACAGACATGCCACTATTGCACCCATTAGCTCATGTGGCCTGGCTGGTCAAATTTAAAGTTTGCGGTGTTCACTGTTGAATACCTTCACTGGTGTTTTCTCTCTCCCATTGAATTGCAAGCAGCATAGTTTTTTCCAGCTTTCTGTCAGCTGGTCCAAATGGAGGAGGCTTTCAGCTCAGCTCCAGCAGGTTTTCTCAGTGACCTTGCCACCCAAGTATATGGAGTCTTCAGCAATAGGATCTTACCATCTATTCCTGGTGGGAAACCAAGGGCCTCGGCAATGGCCTATAATGTTTTGGGGTATCTGTGATCTACCTGGCCAACAACTCACTGGAAGGTATCCCATACCTGGCATTGAAAATTTTTTAGTAACAATCTACAGCTTCTGAGTGTTCTGTTGTCCAGAAAGGTAGGTTACCATGTGACTTATTTATAGCCTCTTAGATTTTGATTAGCCCTCCCTCCACTGTTCCTTCACTCTTCCCCTGACCTCACTTAGGAAAAGTATGTTCTTAATATAAAAAAAAGTGG
Source organism: Orientallactaga sibirica (assembly GCA_036365145.1). Taxonomy (NCBI): domain Eukaryota; kingdom Metazoa; phylum Chordata; class Mammalia; order Rodentia; family Dipodidae; genus Orientallactaga; species Orientallactaga sibirica. Next base: position 8,086,788 of record JAEOAD010000027.1, read on the forward strand.
TAAAATTATGTAGATTCTTATATAAGGCAATAAAAGTCATAAAATGAAAGGGAAAAAATGAACAATATTGAAGAAAAAGCCATGAAGTCTTAAACTAAGACTTCCCTGTTTTGTCCCATACAAATTGCTGAGAGCCGAGCACACCGGAGGAAAGAGGAGAAAAGAAGGGAAGAGAAGCGAGGAGAGGCGGTGCCAGGTCAGGCCTCGGCACCCTTCCACCATGACACGGGGCATTTTCAAGCGAGTCTGACGGTGTGGTGGTGTTCCCTTCATTTGACAGACAGGCAAACTCGAGAATTTGAGAAGTTAAGAGTTTCTCAAGGTCACACAACTCGTAAAGGGAGGGAGAAGTCAACCAGAAAGCTAAGAAATGGCCAATAGGAGAAGTCTTGATCCGTCCTGACGAGCCGTGCGTGACCTGGACTATGTACGCTGTAGATGGCTCTTTTCAGAGGACCATATCGAAACAAGTTATTTGCTCTTGTGGCTTTGACTGAAAGGGCAGTGACCACAGAAGGTTGGGATGGGACTTGGGTTTTTCCAGGTCAGGGACCTCCCACTCTTCCCAGGGAGGTCCTGAGACGCCTGGCAGTTTCAGGAATAAGGTAGAAGATGCTACTTCCAGGCTTGGGGCCATGCCCTGTCTAGTAAAAACCACCTGGCTTCCTCCACGGGGGAAGTTTCCCTCTCCCATTTATTGATATGCCATAAAAAGAAAAGTGCTTGTAAACAACTCGAGTGCATAAGCAATCTAATTAAAATAATTAAAGTAATGGCTTGTGAAAAACATAGTAAAACTAATTATTATAGAGTAGCTGTGTGGGAGGAAGAAAATTACTAACATTCTTTAGGTCTAAACAGCACTGTTTAGGACAAAAAGCATGGATGGTTTCGTAGCTCCCGTCGAAGGATTTACCTCTCTCCCCGTCCAATCTAGATTTAACCTTTTCCTCATCTTGGTGTTTAATTTTCTTCTTGGCAATAAACAGATGTGGATGACCTTCCAGTGGGTTCTCACTTCAATTTATCAGGTGTTTGGCCTTTTTCTTTTTGAACTCACAGTGATGTACATTTAGAATGGGAGAGTCTCTGCCCCACAAGAAGCTGTACACCCTCTGGTCTACTGGGATAAAAACCCCAACCAAAATCAGCTGATGGGAGGAAAGTTTTGATTTAGGCTTACAGTCTGGCGGGGAAGCTTCACGAGGGCAGGGGACAGCATGGCATGAGCAGAGACTGGGCATCACCTCTGCCACAGCGGATGGAAAACCGAAGAGCTGAACTCTGGCAAGGGGGAAGTGGCTAGAACAACACCCAGAAGCCTGTTCCCCAAACACACCTCCTCCAGCGAGATTGCGCCTTTTCCCAAATTGTCATCAGCTGGGGACCAAGCATTCAGAACAGGCGAGTTTATGCGGGACGTGTGGATCAGTTCTCAGACTGCATGACCCCTTTGCAAATCTCTCTACTCAACTGCTGACCCAACACTTGCTGCTGGACGGGAGTCTAGTATCTTTTACGTTTGTTTGGTCTTGAGCTACGCTTCAGTATGTCCCACCATTTTGCCTTCTATGCTTCGGGGGCCACAGAAAATAAGAAAACAGTGTTCTCCTCCAAATCGTTCAAGGCAGAATGAAGTCAGTCCATGCTTTCTCAGGGAATGAACCTTCCAGGTGTCTCATCCGTAAGAGGGAATCTTTCATTAAAAGTTTCCGCAGTTTACCTGGTCTGGGGTGAATGGGAGAGCCGGAGTCCTTCCTGAGCGGATCCACAGTCAGAGGTGAGGACACGTGGAGCGAATGCCACGTCCACCCTCATAACAGGAGCACAAGGACGTCAACTAGCCACGCTGCTCCCGCATATGGCCAGAAGTAAAGACACAGGGAGAAGATTCTAGAAGGGCATTTCAGAACGAAGACCACGGATAGTAAATCTGGGTAGGACCAGATATCCTCAGCTAAACAGTCTTGGCAGATCTTTAATTACTCATCACATGATAAGCTTTCACAACTACCTTCATAGTACATTCGAGAATCATTTTCACCTCCCACTAAATATCTGGACATTAGCTGATAGAACCCATCTGATAGTTTTAGGTACCGGGGCATCTGAGGTAAATGAATATGCATACCCAAAGATGGGGTAGATTTCCTTTGCTTAGGCAAAAACATCACTTTAATAGAGCTTTTTAGGTATGTAAACATAGTCTAAAATAGGAAGAAAGCAATATTAATTTCATCCCAACCCAGCCAATCACTTCAAACCAAATGTTAAGCATTCTTGTACATAAAGCTTATTCAGCCTCTTTTAACCACTTCCTGGCTATCTTTGGGGTAGGGGGAGAACTCTGACAACGTTGCCAGTTCACTTAATAGCACTGGCCTCTGCTTTTCTCTTTCCATCTGACCACCAGACTTCGATTCGTATTACTTTTCTCATACAGCATAATTCCCCATTGGAGGTTTCATCTTTCATATCCAATGTCTTTGCCTAAAAGATTGTCCTGTTTGTGAGCAGTTCTACTTCCATCTTGAAAATTAACATTTTAAAGCCTGTTACACATATGGCCTGCTCCATTTGTATGGAATTTTAGTCTTAATTCTAAAATTAAAATTAGTACAGGAATGGTATTAATTAATAACTGAGTCTGCCTATGTTTTTGCCAAAGAAGCAACAGGTTTGTCTTCTAAAATCCCTACCTAACTGTTAATCACCTCATGTGTGGTTTCAGCTCAAAACAGGTCAATGCATTCATAGAGTTTCATTCTAGTTCTAGGCTAAATAACTCTGGGAGGCTATAGAGGGAGATCAAATTAGCTAATTTCTCTAAGAAAAACTAGCCTTTTTGGTTCTTGAGAAACACAAGATCCAGTCGACAAGATCCCACTATGCTGTTCTGGTTTAAATACTAATTATTCCCCCAGTCTCGTGTTGGATGCTTGGTCCCAGGCTGGTAGGGCCACTTGGGGCAGTGGTGGAAATTTTAGGAGCTGGGCCTACCTGGAGGACGCAGGTTACTGTGAGCCTGCCTCTGAAGGGTATCTTGCCTGCGGCTCCCTTCCTGATTCTCTTTCTGTTTCCGGCCACTATGAAGTGAGCAGCTCCAATGCCATAAACACAAAAACAATGACCCGGCTGAGCATGGGCTGAGACTTCTGAAGGTGTGAGCCAGAATAAATCTTTCCTCCTGTAAGCTGTTTCTCTTTGGTTCTAGGGGCGGGGTGCACTGCTGTGATAAAGTTTGATTGTGTGCTTCAGAGTCTTTGGTTCTGGTTTGTGAAAGGAATTTGGAAATGTTTGGCAATGTGGGCTGGAAAAGCCCTAGACTGATACAAGTGATGATGCTGGTGGATGCTCAGGAGACCAGAATGCTATAAAAATAAAAACAGAGGGCTGGAGAGATGGCTTAGTGGTTAAGGCATTTGCCTGCAAAGCCAAAGGATCCTGGTTCAATTCTCCAGGAACCCACGTAAGCCAGCTGTACAAGGGAGCACATGCATCTGGAGTTCGTTTGCAGTGGCTGGAGGCCTTGGGGTGCCCATTGTCTCTCCCCACTTTTTCTCTCTCAAATAAATAAATAAAATATATTTTTAAAATAAATAAAAACAGAAAGGACTGTTCTCACAAGATTTCAGACAAAAATGAAGTCTCTACTGGGAGGCCGTGGACTAGAGGCCATGCATGCTATGCTTGCATTAAGCTCCAGCAAAGAACTTGTCTACATTCTATCCATGCCCTGAGACTTTGTAGGAGACTGAGTTAAAGGTGACAGGTTAATTGATCTGACAGAGGAAATTTTAAGGTTGTGCTTTGAATATTGCTAGCTGAACTTAGCCAGATGTACAATAAGAATACAAAGCAAAAAGCACATTTTGAACAAGTTGCAAGACAATTTTGCAATTTTTTTAAAAAAACAAAACTTGCAGTTTTTGCCTGAAAAGAATTTTGTTTAAAGTTAAAGCCAAAAAGGTTGCTGAAGCAAATTATTATCATTAAAAAACGAAGCTAAATACTGCACACTGGGAAAATGAGAACAGAACCTCAGGAGATGGCCAGACATCAGACACCATAGCCTTGTACATAGGCAAGTGCCCATTTATTTGAAAGACTTTCCTTCGAAGAGTGTGTGTGTATGCGTACACCCTACTCACATGAGTCATCCACTTAGTTGTTTCCTCAGGATTTGTTTCACCCTTGTCAGCCAAAGGGTTCAAAGGTTGCTGCAGGGCCCCAGTTCCTATTGGCAGTAGACATTGGCATTATCCACATGCTGCCAGTTTTGCAGAGTGGGAACTCCTTAGGACAGACATGTAACATGTTCATATGCCCTATAGGCTGCTGCCCAGAAGATGATGGAGGAAGCCGTGGTAGTGAATGTGGTAGCTTGACGGTGAAACGTCCCCCATAGCCTCACGTGTTTGCAAGGAAAGCTTGTATTCAATCTCCACCCGGTGCTGCCTTTGGGAGGTGGAGTCTTGCTGGAAGAGGAGTGTCACTGGGAGCCAGCTTTGAGGTTTATTAGTCTAGCCCTACTGAGCATGCCCTAGCAGAAAGGGAAGACTGGGCCCAAGAGCAGAGCCAGGCTTTATTTGGGGAAAACCCGAAGAGGGCGCCGACAGGCCATGGGCTACTGAATGGGGCAGTGGAGGCACTGGGATTCCTTGGTTTCTGGGAGGTCCACCTTGCCTCAGGGCTTGGGCCACTTCAGGGAAGTGATCAGATGATGTGACGAGATGTGACGCCCTGGCTGCTGGCTCTGCCATGCTCTCCCTGTCCTCATGACACTTCCCCTTGAGACTGTAAGGTGAAATATATCTTTGTCTCCCATAAGCTGCTTCTGGTTGGGTGTTTTGTCTCAACAATAAGAAGATAACTTCTATATAGTGAAGCCAAAGATACAATGGAAACCCCAGGAAATGAACAGAACACAGAACATCTGCCACAGACAGCAAGCAGAGCCACCCCAGGCCAGAGGCCATAGAGGCCAAAAGGTTGTAACTGTCCAAGCCCTTTGGTGGTCACATCATATCACCCGCTATGCCTCAGATGCCAGACATGAAAGTATGAGGTTTCAAGTTTTCCTGTCTAGGTTACAGTCTTGTTTTGGTGTCATTTCTTTCTATACCCACCCATCTCTCCCTTTAGAATGGGAATGTTCACTATGTGTCATTTTGTCTTGGGCTCACAGCTGAGAATTTGTCTTGAATTTTTTAATATTTTATTTTGATTTATTTGAGAGAAAGCGGCAGAGCGAGAGAGACAGAGAGAGAGAGAGAGAATGGATGCACCAGGGCCTCCAGCCACTGCAAACGAACTGCAGACATATGCGCCACCTTGTGCATCTGACTTACGTAGGTCCTGGGGAATCGAACTTGGGTCCTTTGGCTTTGCAGGCAAGTGCTTTAACCACTGAGCCATTTCTTCAGCCCTGCCTTGAGTTTTGAATGAGACTTTGCACTTGAGAAATGCTGGAACTGGTAAGACTTTGGTGACTCTTAGAGATGGACTGAGTGCGGTTTGGACACGCACTGTTGGTACATATTCTCATCTTCAAACCTTCTATCAACCACATACATATTATCTCATTTAACTCTTACACCAATTCTTTTCTTCAATCTACAAGACACGTTTTATTATTTTACTGTGTAGTACAGTAGTGAGTGCACCAGACTGCATTTTCTCAATTCCCAAAAGAGGCACAAGGAAACACTGCCCTTTGGTTCTCTTGAGAACCTCAACACCCATCATCTATCTTTGGGAGGACACAGCTTCACACAATGTCTGTGATACACTGTCCACGGGGCTCCCAAGGTTGCTTAATAGTGAAGAGCATTTCCCTAAGTTACTCTATCATGGGTCCTTGCTCAAGGGCTTCATTTCTTACTCCTAATATGGTTTTCAGCACTTGATCATGTGTTTCTTTCTTTCTTTCTTTTTTTTTTTTTTTTTTTTGGATTTTTCAAGGTAGGGTCTCACTCTGGCCCAGGCTGACCTGGAATTAACTATGTAGTCTCAGGGTGGCCTTGAGGCGATTCTCCTACCTCTTTGCTGGGATTAATGGAATGTCCACAGAAGGATCATGTGTGGTGATTATGCACAGGATCTGGTTGAGGGATAGGTTTTGTATGGAATGTCCACAGAAGGATGGTAACATACGTTGGCTCTGCCATCAGTGGTCCAGGCAAGTGCTACCTTGCAGTTAGAGTTATCTGGAAAAGAAGAATGAGTAGCTTCATGACAAACACAAGAGAAGGTTCCATTTTGAATTGGAAATAAATGCTACAAGATAGTTCCATTTTATCTCACTTGTTTTTCTGTTGCAACTGCCATGGTGTATCAAATTCCTATCAGGTAAAATGGGAAAAGATGTTTTGAGGAGAAACTGCCTTTAAGATCTGCTTCTAGACACATGGATTTTCATTCCTCCGGATCACCATTTTGCCTCAATCCAGGTCCTATGAGGCACCGCCCTATGCCAGACCAATTCTTAAGGTAGGTTATTAAAATTCTAGTTCTTAGATGAGAAAACCAAGGCACAGAGATTAAAAAAATAAATACACTCTGCCTTTTTAATAATTTTCTAACTCACGGAGTTGGGCTTCAAAAATTCTCTTGTCTACCTCTAAAGCCCATATTCAAAACCATTCTAGAAAGTTCTCTTTCCCAGTGCTTCTTCCCAGATACGTGTTCTCTCCGTTCCTGGTTTCTCTGTGATTTCTCATTCCTGGCTCTGAGCTTTCTTAGAGAATCTTCCTGAGTCAGAAATACCATTAGCTCAGCAGACCTTCCAGGCTTTCCTTGTGCATAACTTTGCTGTGGTGCCTTCTGAGGTGAGTCTCTGATGCAGACACTTGCTCCCGCCTGCTCTGTACAGTGCATGCATGGATGATGCTAGAAGCTTTCCAAACTTGTGAGGTTCTGTGGGTCCACTGGACGTGATGTGAGCGCCTTAAGAAAAACAGAACCTCAGCCAGGCATGGAGGCTCATGCCTGTAAACAGTGGGGATGCTGAAGTAGAAACTTCAGTGTGAGTGGGATGCCAGCCTGAACTTCCAGGACAGCCTGGGCTAGGGTGAGACCCTCTGAGAGGGAGAGGGAGTCAGGTGGCTCTTTTAGGCACTTAGGGTGACCCCTCAAAGTCAAAAGGCAGGACGGTCTGCACTTGGTAGAATTCTTATGTCTTAACTAGACCTGTTTTTCCACAAACAACCTGGGCCTCTCCTGGGAGGGAGGTCTTTCATAGGATTTAAACATTGTGGTTGGTCAAGTTCAGCCCCTGGAACTTGGTGTCAGGGCTAGCCTCTTCCTGAGACAGCCTCTAGCCCTAACCAACCAGCTGTCCCTCAGGTGAGCTGAGCAGGAAGGTAGGGCCCTCAATCACCATAAGGTGAGAAATACGTTTGCAAGGGGAGGGCAAGGTCCCTGTGCTGCCTGACCTCTCCTGAACCTCCAGCTACTGGTGAGTCTCCCCTCGGAGCTGAGGGGAGCCCCCGTACCCTCCAGCCCCTACTCTCCACACGGGCTCTTTACCCACTCTTGCTCTTCACATGGCAGAGCTCTTTGAGCTTTCTTTCTCTCTCTCTCTCTCTCTTTCTCTTTTTTAGTTTTCAAGGTAGGATCTTGCTGTATCCCAGGCTGACCTGGAATTCACTATGTAGTCTCAGGCTGGCCTTGAACTCATGGCGATCCTCCTAACCTCTGCCTCTGAGTGCTGGGATTAAAGACATATGTCACCATGCCTAGCTTCTTTGAACTTTCTTTTTCTTTCTTTTTGTTTTTTCTTCAAGGGTTTCCCAGGTTCTCCATGTGGCTTCTCAAGCTCTGGAGGCATACTTGGTTCTTTACTTCCCTCAATAAATATAATAACAATAATTATCCTTCTCAGTCTAATTTTATTCAATTCTTTGATTAAAATTAGAAACAAACCTACGGTTTGGGATTCAAGGACTTTCCTGAACTCCTAGCACTGTTATACCCCCCCATCACCCCCAAAAGAAGGAGAGAGAGTGCAGTGTAATCTGTTCCCAACGCTCCCTAATCAGTCTCTATTACATGATGTTACTTAACAAAGATCCTCTTCAGGATACAACAGCGATGCCAATAAATGTTCGCTTGCTAGCCTTTGTATAATCCTGGTATAGTGGCCAAATTTTAAAATTCTAAAGGCTTAATTTAAAAACAGAAGAAAGGGCTGGAGAGATGGCTTAGTGGTTAAGGCATATGCCTGTGAAGCCTAAGGACCCTGGTTCCATTCTTCAGGACCCACGTAAGCCAGATGCACATGGTGGCGCATGCATCTGGAGTTCGTTTGCAGTGGCTAGAGGCCCTGGCGCGCCCATTCTCACTCCCTCTCTCTCTCCCTCTCTGTCTCAAATAAATAAATAAAATCTTTAAAAAAAAAAAAATAAAAACAGAAGAAAGATTTTTTTATTGGTAATTTCCATACGTGTGCTAAAATCTTGATTTTAACCACGAGGACACTTCTCCTATAGTGGTTCATTTTGTTTACTGAACTCATATATCTCTACGTGTTAGGCAGTTTCTCCGATCTAGACATTCAAATGTCTTCACTGGTGCTGAATGACAAGGGAAAAGCTGGTCATTTTCTGCTTCCTCTTGGTCCATTGCTTGAAATGTCCCAGATATACTCTGCTCAGACTTCCTGGAGGATTCTCTCTCTCTCTGCTCTCTCTCTCTCTGCTTCTCTCTCTGTCTCTGTAAGGAGTCCTGCAATCCTACACTATTAAGCACTGTAGCTTTTTCTTGTCAGGAGTCTTCCCCTCTTGAATCAATTTATTTGAGGGGAAAGCCTAATTACACCCCCCCTCATTTATTATTGCTATGATATTGTCACCATTTCTGACACATTCTGTTGTTGGTTTCATGAAGGCAAAAAAATAAATAAATAAAAGGGCAGAACAATTAAATTAAAATCTAGTTACATCTTTCAAGTTTCCAAATGCTCCCCCCAGGCGCAACCACGTAAAGGTATTTGAGGAATCTCTGGGCGGTGCTTTTCTCAGGCCCTTCTTCCATCACTGTCTGTCTACCCCAGATTGTCCCAGTCCACTTTCTGCCCTGCAGGTATTGTTCCAAACAGAGAGGATCTCCCCTCTCTTTCTTTCTTTCAAGTGGGCTGCTTCTCGCCATCAAGAGCTTTTTCCCTGGTAACTGTCAGTTCTCCTGCAAGTGATGCTTTCTATTTGAGGAGTTCGCCTGAACAGCTAATTCATTTAAGAATCCTTAAATTGCCTTATCATCCAAGTGGTCCCTTAAATCAGCCCTTTGTAGTGGGAGCCGGCTCTCCTAATCCTGTTTAGCATCTTTATTCTGTCTTATAATCTCTTCTTCCTCTTCTTTTGAATGATTTAGCTGGCTGTGGGTCATCCTCATCTTCTTCCCCTGATTTTAGCTTCTGGGCTAATTAAACCCAAGCGTCCTCTCAGCCTTCTGCTGATTAATTCATTAGAATTGAAGTAAAAAGGAAAATAAAATTTATTTTAGGTTCAGAGTCAATTTTTTTTTCTCTTTGCCACTAATCATGTGGGGTACATTCTTAATTTCATGAAACAATCCTACCCTCCTCCCCCAATCACCTGCCTGCCAGATTATGCTCTTAAAAGGTATCAAAATTACTTTTAATCCCTGTTACATGTTTTCCTTGAAAAAAAAGTTATCTTATTTTCATGCTAGTTCTTCCTCGATAAGCCATCTAACACTAGCACTTGTGTTTCTTACGTTTCTAATGGAAATATTTTGCCAGCTAATCCAAGCTTGAAAACGTGTTTCCCTGGGTAGAGTGGGGAGAGGGGACAGTTTTTCTATGATAACTATGACGTCGTTCTTATTTGGAATTTCTAACAGCCATGGAAGAATCTCACAGGACTACATGACTAAATATCTCTGCCTCAGAGTGAGCGTGATGCTGAGAGGTTAAATCACGAGCCAGCCACCAGACAATGAGGCCCTGACAGAACCCAGGCAAAGCCAGCTTTCGTCCCCAGGTCTCCAGACTCCTCTGGCCCCACAGGCCAGCCAGTGCTCTTTTGTTGCAGGCTAGTTTCCTCTGATTGTAATTCATTCTGTATTCCTTCCTCCTCCTCTGTCTTGGCTAATTGTTTTTTTTCCCACACTGTGGGGGTTTATAATTTCCTTATGTTAGAGCCTTATCAAGGATGTCTACACTTCCTCAGCCGGTTCTGACCTATCTCCAGTTGACCACTGATTCTCTGTGGCTGCAGGACAGCTTCACTGCCACTGTTTCTTAGTTTGTCCATCACTGAAGGGGGAGTGGTATTTCTCTTGTGTTTCCCAAGGCCAAAATCCAGTCATTCTGGAACAATCTTAGCAATAAAGGGCTATGGAGTTTTGTGGTTATCTTAATGGACATTCAATCTTTTGGTTCAGTTTGCCAGGATTATTATTATTACTATTAATCTCTGCAAGGGAATATGGCAATAAAAATTCTTATTTTCTCCATGGGACACATTCATGGACAAGAGCAATTTTCTGAGTGACATTTCAGAAAAAAAAAAAAAAAAAAAAAAAAAAAAAAGGCCCTTCGCTCGTGTTGTACAACCTAGAGGTGACCTAAGAATCCTGTCATACACAGACTCGCCAATTTTCTTTACATCTGATTAAGAGAGGAGGCCTGGCTTCCAGTCATTCCACTGGTGAGGAGTTTATTAGGTTCTGTTCACTTCACATTAAGCCCAGAGTGTATAGTGCGTGGGTATCACACCAGCTCGCTGTTGACATTTTGTTTAATTCTCTCCTTGTAGAATGGATCTTTTTCCTTCTTAGTGCCTGGGACCTGGGACTGGAGTATCTCTGGGCTGAGGAGGTGGAGTGGCGGCTTTTGTTTTAAAACCAGGGTTCTGATGACAAGGGACAGGGCTGAAACTTGACCCCTCCCTCGCCAGAGCCTCATCTTCTTCCACCAGAGGAGGAAGATATCCCAAGTGTCACTCTGATTCCATTCATACACTGCTTAAAATATTGACTAAAAATAAACGAAAGTTATCTTCCCGCTTGAAATGAAAACCAAGGGGCTCTCCTTTTCCATCTTTTTTTTTTTTTAGTTTCTTTTTTTTTTTTTTCAACATAGGTCAGCATGACAAAATTTCTTTTGGTGGCTAAATCTCAACATTTCAGCTGAGGAATTCCCACAGTTCAAGAATAATCACATTCAATTAAAAAAAAAAAAAAAGTCTGCCTGAGAAAAAAAGACTCACATAACCTGAACCGTGGCAGTGAGTTTGTGGTATTTGGATTCGTGTCTATAAAAATATTTGCAAACCAGATGGTGGATTGTTCGGTGCATTCATCCCAAACAAGTTTTTAAAAAATTCACACACATAAAACACTGCAGGGGGAGAAAAATCATCCCTGGTTTTTTCCCACTGGGGCATGAGTAATGCTTTAGCAGCAGCTAAAACAATAAGATTACCGGGTTGGATTTGTAATGCATTTTCAGGTGTAAAGACTACCAGTATTGCTGAAAGTATTTTCTCCCTCTGAATAATGCATACTTTAAATACAACTCACTTTGACAGCTCACCAAGTGCACATATTTTCTAAAAAATAAAATCATCCTGCTGGTGGAGAGAGCTGTACAGGGTGATGGACACTGGATCTGGATTGGGAAGGTGCCAAATTAAACACCGCGCCAACAGATAAGGGCCCCAGTCATGAATCCAGATGCCTTTTCCTGTGCAGGCTGATGATGTGGGGTCATTTTCATTGTTGCTTTTTGTGGTGCTGGGTAATCGAACCCAGAGACTTGAACATGCTAGACCAGTATTCTATCACCATTGGTCACACACAGATTAAAAAAAAAAACCAAGTAAGGGCTGGAGAGATGGCTTAGTAGTTAAGGCGCTTGCCTGTGAAGCCTAAGGACCTATGTTCTACTCTCCAGATCCCACATTAGCCAGATGCACAGAGGTGAGGCAAGTGCAAGGTGGCACATGCCCACTAGGTGGCGCAAGCATCTGGAGTTAGATTTCAGTGGCTGAGGCCCTGTGGTGCCAATTTTTCCCCTCTCTCTCTCTCTAAAAATAAAATAAAATAAATATCAAGTGAATGTGCAAGTGTGTGCATAGGTATGTGCAAGACAGAGGACAACCTTGGGTGTCATACTCAGGAACCCCACCATTTACCCTTAAGACAAGGTCTCTCATTGGCCTGGAGCTTACCAGTTCGGCCAAGACTGCTGGCCAGGGAGTCCAAGGAATCCTTCTGTCTCCACCTCCCTAGTGCTCGGATTACAAGTGGACATCAACCTGTCTGGCATTTTTATATAGGTTTTGGGGATCAAACCAGGTGCTCAGGCTGCAAGATAAGCACTTTATCAACTGAGCTATCTCCTCAAATCCTTGAGTTGGTTTTTAGCAGTCAGTTCCCAAGTAGTTGTTTGTTTGTTTGTTTGCTTGCTTGTTTTTTTGTTTGTTTTGGTTTTGTTTTTGGTTGTTTTTTTTTTTTTCTTTTTTTTGGTTTTTCGAGGTAGGGTCTCACTCTGGTCCAGGCTGACCTGGAATTCACTATGTAGTCTCAGGGTGGCCTCGAACTCATGGCGATCCTCCTACCTCTGCCTCCCGAGTGCTGGGATTAAAGGTGTGCGCCACCACGCCTGGCTTGTTTTTGTTTTTGAGGTGGGGTCTCTCTCTAGCCCAGGCTGGCTTGGAATTAACTATCTATTCTCTGGGTGGCCTCGAACTCACAGCGATCCTCCTACCTCTGCCTTCTGAGTGCTGGGATTAAAGACATGCGCCACCACACCCAGCTTTTTTTTTTTTTTTTTTTTTTTTGAGGTAAGGTCTCTCTCTAGCCCAGGCTGACCTGGAATTCACTATATAGTCTCAGGGTGGCCTTTCACTCACAGTGATTCCTCCAACCTCTGCCTCCTGAGAGCTGGGATCAAAGGCGTGCTCCACCACGCCCAGCTTCAACTATCTGTTTTAATGGGTGGGGAGACATGCAAGGTGGAAACCAAAACAGGAGACTAGAAGATTACATTTGTGTTTGAGGGGTGTATGATACCATTGTGGGAAGGATGTTACTGGTATCACACATTGTGGCTGCACTCCACGAAGCCCAGGCTGTGCGTTTGTTGCCATGAGAGGGCAAATGAGGACTAGCTTCTGAAAGAGAATCTGGCCCTTGACCATGGGCACGCCTTCATTGCCTCTTTCCAGGGGTAGGTCCAGGCAGGCACTCGGCCTGTTTGGAACACTGGTTTTCACAAGTGGATGCCAAGCTTGTAGGTGTATCGTGGTGTCTAGTCAGAAATGCAGTTTCGGCAGGGTGAGAGCGTGCCAAGGAATTCATCCCTGACATCATTCCCGCTCATTCTTCCCTAAGCACGACTGGAGAAAGGACATTCAGGAGCAGATAGTCTGTTGTTTCTTTTCTATATTTTAAACTTTATCCGGGGCCAACTGAGTTTTTATTTAGGCATCCAGAGAGACTCCGTGCTTCACACCACAGCCAACAGCTAGTGCAAACTCACTGGCTTTGGATGTTGTTCTTGACACCAGTGTTCCTTTGAGGTTGCATGGGAGAAATATTTTCAGCTCTCAAAGCTCCCGAGCCTCTGACATGTACCTTAGAAAAGTCAGTGGAACCTGCCTGAGCTATTTCCTTCATTTCTCTCAGCAAATCTGTGTTGTCTCTCCACAATGACTGTGTTCTTGTGGTTGGGATTTCTGGTCAGTGGCTTTATGTCTTGTTTCACTTGTCCAGACTTATTCCTTTTGATTCAATTCTGTCGTATGTATTTTTTTTTTTTAATTTTTGGAGAGAGATACAGAGAGAGACAGACAGAGAGGGAGAAGGAGACAGATAGAGAATGGGCGCGCCAGCAGCCTCTCAGCTGCTGTGAACAAAATCCAGATGCGTGCTCCCCCTTGTGGGCAAGCATGGCATTGCGCGCTTGTGTCACTGCATCTGGCTAAACGTGGGACCTGGAGATTGGAACTGCTGGAGATTGGAACCGGGTTCTTAGGATTAACAGGCAGGTGCCTTAACAGCTAAGCCATCTCTCCAGCCCCTGTCATATGTTTTTAATAGATCACCTAAGATGTATTTTGAAATAAAGCAAGGATTAAGTAGGATCTTGACATTAATAGACTCATTCTGCTGGCATTCCCTAAGCAAATTCTGTCTACCACTAGTTTGGTGGCTGTCACAGTCAGCTTCACTTTGCTAGGATGGACATCCAGTCAGACACAGTTTATAGGAGGAAGGGGCTTATTTCAGCTTATAGAGCCAGGGGGAAGATCCGCCAAATGGTGGGAGAAACCGCTTCCATACATCCAAGCAGAGAGAAAAACTTCTATCAGCCAGCCGCACCAAACAGCAGCAAACACAACTTGCAGCAAGCAGGACCCCAGAGCTCAGACTGCTCTCCTACATGTTTGGGCTGGAATTCAGGTCCACTCCCAGTATTGCCTTAGGGCTAGACTCTGGGACCCGCCCTCAGTAACACCTCCTCCAGCCAGGACGCTGGAGATCCAAGTTAGAATCTTTTTGTTTGTTTGTTTTTGCTTGTTTTTTGAAGTAGGGTCTCACTGTAGCTCAGGCTGACCTGGAATTCACTATGTCATCTCAGTGTGCCTCGAACTCATGGTGATCCTCCTACCTCTGCCTCCCGAGTGCTGGGATTAAAGGCATGCACCACGACACCTGGCCCAAGTTACAGACTTTAATAAAACACTTGAGTCTATGGGAGACATACATTCACATTCAAACGACTACAGTGGCTAAGATACTTACAGTAAAAGACATAGTTCTTAAAAAATTTTTTTAAGTTTATTTACTTGAGAGAAAGTATGGGTGTGCCTGGACCTCCTGCCATTGGGGGGGGGAAGTGGAACTACAGATGCATGCACTACTTTGAGCATCTGGCTTTCCATAGGTACTAGGGAATTGAACCTGAGCCATTAGGCTTTGCAAGTAAGTACCTTTAAACTCTAAGCCATGCCTCCAGCCCAAAAGACATATTAATAAATCAAGCTGGAGAGAGAACTTAGTGATTAAGACACTTGCCTGTGAAGCCAAAATACCCAGGTTCGATTCCCCAGGAACCACGTAAGCCAGATGCACAAGGTGGCACATACATCTGGAGTTCATTTGCAGCAACTGGAAGCCCTGGCATGCCCATTCTCTCTCTCTCCATTACTCTTCCTCTCTCTTTCACAAATAAATAAATCAAATTAAAGAATAAGAAAAATCATACAAGTTTACTTACTGTAAGTTTTACTTAGGTTGGGCGCAGTAATGCATGCTTGTGATCCCAGCATCAAGAGGCGGAGGCAGAAGGGTCACTGCCACTTTGAGGCCATCCTGGTCTACACAGTGTTAGCTTTGGGGATTTGCAATGGGGGACCAAAACAGACAGCTTCTTCTATCTAAAGCTTTATTGTAACAAGGGAGAAGGGTAAGAGAGAGAGGGAAATATGATGTGTGCACCAGAGAGAGAAAGAAGGAAGAGAGAGGGGAGAAAAGAGGACTCACACACCTGAGAAGCAGGAGATCCAGAAAGAGGCTGGAGACAGGCCAGGGAGTGGGTTGTTTGGGAAGAGTTGAAAAACTGCTATTTTTCAGGTAGGGGTCTCAGGTGGTATGCAGAGGTAGGGGCTGGGGGAAGGTGATCTTCCCTTCTCTTAGGCCCGGAGTCTCAAGGTTACCATGGCCAGGATGGTAGAGGACAGTGAGAGCAGGAATGAGTAGAGAGAGAGGTCTTGCACTCTAACACACAGCAGGTTCCAGGCCAGCCAGGGCTTCACAGTGAGACTCTGTCTCAAACAACACCAACACCACCTAAACAATGGCAAAAAGAAAAAAAGCTTTATACAGCATGAGTGTACTTGGAAATGAAGATCAAAAAAACGGGGGTGGGGTGGGGGGAACCTGTGTGTTCTTATGCTGTTGATGAATAACTGGGTAGCTGTGTTTAATTATAATAGGGCAAAAAGGGTATGAACTAATGGTAACAGATTGGGAGGGAGGAATTTAGCAAGGCCTGCGTGTTTAGATTCTTCTCTGTGTCTTCAGACATACAGCATATAGCACACACACCTTGAATGAAATGCTCTGCTTCAGGCGAGAAGCATGAGGAGAAGGTGACGCTGCTATCCCTGCGTATGTAGCTTTCTCAAATCCATCGTGCCATGTTGTAGAATAGTGTGCCTTCAACCCTATCAGGAGAAACCCCAAAGGTATGAATGACTATGAGGGGAAACTAAAGGATTTTTAAAAATTGTTTTTATGTATTTATTTAAGAGAGAGAACAAGGCAGAGGAAGAGAGAGAGAACGGCCACGCCAGGGCCTCTAGCCTCTGCGTATGAATTCCAGATTCATGCGCCACCTTGTGCATCTGGCTTACGTGGGTCCTGGGGAATCAAACCAAGATCCTTTGGCTTTGCAGGCAAAGGCCTTAACCGCTAAGCCATCTCTCCAGCCTCTAAAGGATGTTTTAATTAATCTAGATAGTCAGAAACTTGTTATACGATGATACCATATTTTCCAAACTCTCAGGACAAAGTTACTTTTACCTGATTTGACAGCACAGGGGACAGTGAAGGACGTGCTGATCTCAGACTTTAAGAAAAGTAGCAAAAATATTACACTGGATGGAAGTGTCCTGTGGAGGAGGGAAAAATCTAGGTTCACGTAAGTCAGAATGGTGCCATCTGACCCTTCACCGGGTAGGATATGGTCTGGAGAGGGGGCCATCTAGGACGAAGACTGACCCGAGGCTTAACTCATCCCTAAGAAAGGGTTACTCTGGGGACAGCGAAGCAGGAAGAAAATCCAGACCCCACAGCGCGGCTTAATGCTTTATGCCGTCCTTTCTTTCCTCTTCTTTATGGTTTATCACACTTAAACTTAGGCAAACCATCACTTGATCATTCTAGTCTCCCTGCATCAGTTACTTTTCTTATTGCTGTGGTTCAATACTTGACAGGAAGTAACTTATGGGGGAAAAGGTTTATTTTGACTTGCAGTTCAAGTACACCAGGGCAGGGAAGACATGGCAGAAGGAACAAGGAACATGAGGCAGCTGGTCACATCGCATCTGCAGTCAGAAAGCCAAGAGAGGACAGGAAGTGGGGTCAGGCTGAGCAACCTCAACGCTTGTCCCCAGTGACTCACTTCCTCCAGCCAAGCCCCACCTGAAGGCCTAAGAACCAAGTGTTCAGACACATGAGCCTATGGGGGAGGTCTGACATTCAAACCATAACACCACCTAAATTATGAAGCTTATTTATAAAGATAAGGTCTATTAAATACGTTCAGCAGTGTGCCTGGCCCTGGTGATGAACGAACAAGTCCCTGAAAAGCTTACTCCTTTTGACACTTTTGGTCATTCAAATGGTATTTATTGACTATCTGAAAAGAGAGTTGTAAGAATAATTGTGGCAGGGCTCCTAAATTACAACAGGGAGCAAAGACAGTCCACCTGAGGAGGCGGTGTTTTGGTTGTGACCCAAGAAATAGATGAGCAGATTGTTGAGACAGGACAGGGGGCTAATGAGTTGATGGGGTGGTCTATGTGAAGCTGTCTGGTGAGAAAGAGATGGCCAGAGTGGCTGGAGAGCAAAACGCATGTGACAAGGTGACAATGAACAGATGTGCTTGTGTGATAGAAAGGCTTTCTTCTTCTCCAGAGAGCTTCAAGGTCATGCCCTCCACCTCCTCCATGTCTCAGCTTCAGCTCACCTCTCAATGAAGCTTAAAGATAAGTGGTAACACTACTTTTCTGCAATTAGCTCCCTTGCACCTGGCACCTCTCATACAGTGAGAATATGTTCCTCACTATGTTTCTTTCTTTCTTTCTAATTTTTTTATATTTTATTTTTATTTATTTATTTGAGAGAGAGAGATACAGAAATAGGAAGGTAGAGAGAGAGAGAGAAGAGAGAGAGAATGGGTGTGCCAGGGCCTCCAGCCACTGCAAACGAACTCCAGATGCATGTACCACCTCATGCATCTGGCTTACATGGGCACCGTGGAATCAAACCTAGCCCTTTGGCTTTGCTAGCAAGCACTTTAACCACTAATCCATCCCTCCAACCCTCCTCACTATGTTTCTGTTTGCCTTCCTAGTACATAAGCTTCTGGAAGGGAGGAATCTTCTTTTGTTTCTTGCTATATGGAGGAAGGGTGCCATGGAGCACATGTAAAAGATCAGAGGACAACCTTCAGGTCCTGGGCCTTACCTTTAATCTGTTTTTTTTTTTTTTTTTTTTTAATGCAAGGGTGGGGGAGAGAATTGGCATGCCAGGGCCTCCAGCCACTTCAATTGAACCCTAGATGCATGCGTCCCCTTGTGTGCATGTACGACCTTGCGTGCTTACATCACTGTGCATCTGACTTACACGGAAGAGTCGAACATGAGTCCTTAGGCTTTGCGGGCAAGTGCATTAACCTCTAAGCCATCTCTCCAGCACTAACCTTGTTTTTGAGGCAGGATCTCTCATTATTCACCCCGTGTCACCAAGCTAGTTGGACCTCTTGAGCTTCCGGGATAGTCTCCTGTCCCCACGTCCCATCCCACTGATGGGCATGCTGGGATTATGGATGCCAGCCACAACTTTGGGCTTCTCACATGGGGTCTGGGGACCCAAACTCAGGTACTCGTGTGCTTTATCCACTGAGCCATCTCCCCAGGCCAGGAAGATTTTGTCTGTTTTCTAGTATGTTGCATCATCAAGAACAGGGCCCTGCATTTGGAAGATTTTCAATCCCTTGCCATTGAAGGTTAAATGAATGCTTTCAGCACCAATATGGTCTTACTTAATGTATACCTTGGGGAAATGAGAGAAGGCAAAGTTTTAAATGCAAAAGATGTTCTGCATTACTCTATAACAGCTCCAGAACCTAAGACCAAGGCTTGGCCAGGAAGATGTCCCTCCAGTTTCTTTCCCTCCCCTCTCTCCTCTCCTTTCTTCTCCCCTCCCTTTCCTTTCTCTTTGTAAATCGCCCAGGTGGAGGGAACAAGTAACAAGGGTACTTGGGAGATTTTAGGCTTATGGGCGAGAGCCGCGGAATGAAAGCTAAGCACCCTATCAAGGCAAGTCAAGCCAGAGGCATAGACTACGCACGTGACTACCAGCAAAGCCCCAATAAATGACAAGCTACAAAAGGTGTGTTTGTGTCTTGCCTCTCTTTGCTGGGGCTTGCTGCTGCCTGGAGGAAGAGACTGTTTACTTTTCATATCAGATTATTATTCTTTTTTTAATTTTCAGGTTTCGCTCAAAAGCAAAGCAATTTGTACTGGTTAACTCTTTTTGAAGAAGGCTGTTGAAAGAAATTGCCTGGGGATGGGTTCTCGTACCCCATTAAGAAGGGATTTATTGGTTATCACGGGCTTAGAAAGACTACTCTGGGCTGATTCATTCATTCGGCAAATATTTATGGAACATTTTCTATGTGCCTGGCCTCGCTGGAGAGTTAAAGGTGCAGTTCTTTTACTGGCTCTTTGTAAAGCTTACCCATAGTTGAGGAAATGACATATGTGCACAAGAAGTTAAATAAAGAGACCCATGCAAAATGTGCCCCAGGG
Organism: Orientallactaga sibirica; assembly: GCA_036365145.1. Taxonomy (NCBI): domain Eukaryota; kingdom Metazoa; phylum Chordata; class Mammalia; order Rodentia; family Dipodidae; genus Orientallactaga; species Orientallactaga sibirica. The sequence continues at coordinate 8,106,359 of JAEOAD010000027.1, forward strand.
TCCTGGTGCTTAAGAGCTAAGCAGGTGGTGGAAAGCAGAAACTCCACAGAGTCAACTCCCAAATGTCCTTCTGTCTGGACACTTTTCACCACCTCAGACAGTCACATGAGAACAGAAATATAGTGAATTTTGCCAAAGTTAAGCAAGCTACATTTAAAAAGTGACCATTATTCTGAGACTATGCCTTTTAGGCTGAGTGGTAAAATGGACTTTAAAAAATAACAACATAACCATGATGGTAGGGTTTTTCTTTTTGTTTGTTTGTTTTGTTTTGTTTTGTTTTGTTTTGTTTTGTTTTGTTTTTTTCAAGGTAGGGTCTTGCTAACCTGGAATTCACTATGTAGTCTCAGGCTGGCCTCAAACTCATGGTGATCCTCCTACCTCTGCCTCCTGAATGCTGGGATTAAAGGCATATGCCACCATGCCAGCAATGGTATAGTTATAGTTTATTGTTTTTGTTTTTCCAGCTAGGGTCTCGCTCTAGCCCAGGTTGATCTGGAATTCACTGTGTAGTCTTAGGGTGGCCTTGAACTCACGGTGATCCTCATAACTCTGCCTCCCAAGTGCTGGGATTAAATGTGTGTGCCACTGTGCCTGGCTTATTTTTCAAGTTCTTATTTGTTAAATGAAAACTTGCAATCCTATATTAGACTTTACAATTGTTTTTATAAATATTACTAGCCATTTAAGCCCCTTTAGAAGCCACTGTGACGAGAGCAGAATGGCAGCCAGGAGATCTGCAGGGTAAACTGGGCAGGATTTTCAAAGTCAGGCTGGAGGCAGATGCACGACCATGTCAGGTCTTGGCACATCTTAGCTGAGTTGACTTTACTCACACTGTGTGTGGGAAAGCCACAAACCTTTCCGCCTGCTTGGGTGTCAGTGGCTAACACCCTCTGTGCAGTGTGGATGGATGGTTATTGAGAATCCAGTCAGAAAGTAAAATGCAGGCAGATTATGGTGAGCCTTGACTGTGAACATGACCTGTAGAGAAATGGGTGGTACGTTAGTCGGCCGAAGAGCTTTCAAGCAGGAAGGTGACATAAAGGAGTAGTATTTTTCAAAGGCTCATCTTGATGTAAACTATGAGCTTTGGGTGGTCATGATGTTGTAACAAATGCACTCCTCTCGAGAGTAGTTGACGGGGGAGGTTTGGATATATTTCTGTTCAGTTTTTTTTTTTTTTTAAAGCTGTCCCAAAAGATGAAGTCTGTTTAAGCCAGGTATGGTGGTACATACCTTTAATTCCAGCACTCAGGAAGCTGAGGCAGGAGGTTCTCTGTGAGTTTGATGCTGGCCTGGACTAGAGTGAAAGCCTGCCTCAAAAAAGAAAGAAAGAAGAAAGAAGAAATAAAGAAAGAAAGAGAAAGTCTATTTTAAAAAGTGAATCTGGGGCTGGACAGATGGCTCAACTGTTAAGTGTCTTAAAGGCACTTGCCTGCAAGGCCTAATGACCCAAGTTTGATTCCCCAGTGCCCATGTAAAGCCAGATGTACCAAATGGCACATGCATCTGGAGTTCATTTGCAGGGGCTACAGACCATGGTGTGCCCACTCTCTCTCTCTCTCTCTCTCTCTCTCTCTGCCAGGCATAGTGGTGCCCTTAATTCCTGTGGAGGATCACTGTGAATTCAAGGCCAGCCTAAGAATTCCAGGTCTGCCCAGCCTAGACTGAAACCTTACCTCAACAACAACAAAAAAAAAAGATTTAATCTGGTAGCTGAGTATGAAATGAAGAGGTGGAACAGACTGATAATATAAGGTTACACATACAAATTCAGTATAAACACTTGAAAAGTGTCTGTCTGTATAAGCAAGCATCCTGGTGCTTATGATAGATGAGTTAAGTGACAAATGCACCTCTGGAAGGGAGTAGCTCTGAAGAATAAGGACTCACTCAAGAAGCAATGATGGGCTAGAGAGATGATGGCTCAGCAGTTAAGGCACTTACCTGCAAAGCCTAATGACCTGGGTTCAATCCCCCAGAACTCACATAAAGCCAGGTACACAAAGTGGCCTATCTGGAGTTTGGTTGCAGTGACTAGAGGCCCTGGTTGTGCCCATTCTTATTCTCTCTCTCTCTTTCTGCTTGCACACACATAATTTTTTTTGTGGTAGGGTCTCACTCTGGCCCAGGCTGACATGGAATTCACTATGTAGTCTCAAGGTGGCCTCAAACTCATGGCAATCCTCCTGCCTCTGCCTCCCAAGTGCTAGGATTAAAGGCGTGTGCCACCACACCAAATAAAATTTTTTTTAGCAATGCCCCAGACCTACAATAAAGTATTAACAAAGAAAAGGGAAAGAGAGATGTAGCCCAGTTGGTAGAGTGCTTGCCTAGCATGCATGAAGCCTTGGGTTCCATCTATAACGTCACATAAAACCAGGTGTGTGATAGCATCCACCTGTAATCCCAGTACTCGGGAGGTAGAGACGGGAAGATCAGAAGTTTAAAGTCACCCTTGGCTACACAGAGAGTTACAGGCTGTTGCAGTTGCCTTCTCATTCCTGAGAAGCAGCCTATGGGAAGAGAGGGTGTGCTTCAGCTTTCAGTTTGGAGGAGAAGTTTCAACATGGCAGAGAAAGCGTGGCAGAATAGGCAGCCAGGCCGTCACATCTTATCACAGCAGCAGGAAGGAAATCATGTGAGTGAGCTAGCTCTGAACATCCAGTGGACCACCCCACAAGCTCCACCCTCAGAGACAAGGCTCCACCTCCCAGAAGCTCCATAATCTTCCCAGATTGCCACCAGCTGGGGACCAAGTATTTAAAACACACAAAGCTAAGGGGGACATTTCACATGCATACCAACACACAGGCCATTCTTGGGTACATGAGACTCTGGAGAAAGAGAGCAAGAAGAAAAAAAAAAGGGCAAATAGCACATGAGTTGAGCATGAACAGGAAAGCATACCTGCGGTATTTGACGATATGTGGGATGGGACAAGATCACAGAGGTGACCATGAGATTTAACCAGCTGGATGATAACTGTGGCACAGACAGAAATGGGGAATGAATACAGAAGATTTTAGAGCAGGGGGCTGAAAAGTGGGGAGACCTTGTCTGTCTGAGGAGATGGGAGTCTGTTCATAGCACTTCCTCAAGGGCCAGGCCAGTGCTCATCCACTCTGGCATCCCAGCGGCAGCAGCGTGCGTGTGAATGGATGTTCTGAGCCAAAGGGTCTGAATCCAAACAGCAGCAGGCTCCACGGAAGATGTTTTCATTCCTGTGATATTTCCAATTCCATCTTCCGATTGGCCTCAAGGACTCTGAGCTCTGAGCCTCAGAATAAAGACAGGATGCCACTCACCTTTCCCGGGAGGGGCCGGAGGATGTTTACAGGGAAGATGCCTTTCTGCCCTTTGACTCACAGCATTCAGAATAGACATGGGGACCCCTGGGGTTGAAGAGGTCTTAGGGGTCAGCTCAGATACAGATAAAAGATGAGCACGTGGAAGGGTGTTAGGGATATTCTTCCCTTGCATGAATGACACCCCGGGCCCTTTCTCTTCCCTCTTTAACCGCCCTTTTTATTCCCTCCTCTTTCCTTAATTACCTACCATCTACTAAACAAAAATACTAAATGGGGACCGGGACAGGAAAAGCTTCTATAACACACGTGAATCATTCAAAACAATAACCATTTTCAAAGCCTGACATCATCATTGTTATTACAGTTAACATCTGGTGAGATGATAGTATTCACCAAGTCCACACCTAATTCAGCATGCACTGGACTCACTGGTATTTAGTGGAGTTGTGCAGTTGGTCTCAAAGGTGCAAATCCTTGCCCATCCCTCCCTGGGGTTGGGGAGCAGCCATGGTCAATGGCCCAGTTTCCTCATCTGAGAGGCAGAGATGACAAAGGCAGCCACCTCACAGGGTGTTATGTGATGTCTGCAGGGCAGGGACAGATCTGGGTTTTTGAAATCTTTGGAAGTCCCTTGTAATTAAAAAAAAAAAAAAAAAAAAAAACACAGGCCTGGAGAGATGGCTTAGTGGTTAAGCACTTGCCTGTGAAGCCTAAGGACCCCAGTTCAAGGCTCCATTCCCCAGTATCCATCTAAGCCAGATGTACAAGGTGAGACATGCATCTGGAGTTCGTTTGCAGTGGCTGGAGGCCCTGGCATGCCCATTTTCTCTCTGTCTGTCTCTTTATCTCTCTGTCTGCCACTCTCAAATAAATAAATAAAAATTAAAAACATTAAAAATAAACAAGACAGTAAATCTTAGTTTTGTAAGCTTTTAAAAAATATTTATTTATTTATTTGCAAATAAATTTAAAAAATGGGTACTGGGGAATTGAACCCAGGTTGTTAGGCTTTGCCGGCAAATGCCTTAACCTCTGAGCCATCCCTCCAGCCCCACTTTTGCAAGTTTTATAGGAATATATGACCATGCAAAGACACTGATAAGTCCCCTCTTGGGGTCTTGTAAACTTGTCAAAGCAGGAAGTTCTGAAACTCAAGCTTCTTCAGTTTCAAGGGAACTGACCTCTAAATAAAAGTTTAAAATCATGGGCTGGAGAGATTGCTTAATGGTTAAGGTGCTTGCCTGCAAAGCCAAAGTATCCTGGTTCAATTCTCCAAGACCCACATAAGCCAGATGCACCAGGGGGTGCATGCATGTGGATTTCATTTGCAGTGGCTGGAGACCCTGGCATACCCATTCTCTCCCTCTCAGTCTCTTTCTCTCTTTTAAATAAAATAAAATTTAACAAACATTTAAAAAATCAGTGTTAGCTCTCAATCTTACTTATTTGAGAAACTTGCACAGATAACTTACTCTGTGCCAGGTACTGAGCTCTCAGACAGGTGTCGGGTGTTGCACATCTGGAAACTCTATGCCCTGTTTAAGGGGTGGTCACTAAATTATCAAAGCAAACTAAACTGCTTATCTAAAGAATGTGCTTTGATTTGGCAAAACTCAAAGCTAATGAACAGTTGCAAAGTACTTGCAGACCTCTTTAACAGAAACACTGCAGTGATGGACTGGGTAAGCGATTCATAACTGCTATTTTTAAATTTTTTATATATTATTTATTTGCAAGCCTAGAGGGAGAGAGGGAAAGAGAGGAGTATGGGACATCAGGGCCTCTTGCCACCGCAAACGAACTCCAGATGCATGCACCACTTTCTGCATCTGGCTTTTTCATGTGTGCTGGGGAATGGAATTCAGGCCAGCAGGCTTTGTAAGCAAAGCACTTATAATCACTGAGCAATCTCAAGCCCCTATTTTTACATTTTAAAATCAGGCTGGGAGTGCTAGGCAACTCTCCCACTGTCCTCTTCCTCGCAGCTACCCTCAGTGGCACTAACATGGGCTCCTTTGGGCACTCTCCCAGCAAAGCAGTGGCCAGGTAGGCGGCAGGATCCACTGTCCGCCAGAGGAAAATGCCAGTTGTGGCACAACCTGGGCAGTCACTGGAGAAATGTGGCGATTCTACACAGAGGATTCCCCGGGGCTCAAAGTTGGCCGTGTTCCAGCATTGGTTATGAGTCTTACGTTCATTGCTTCTGTATTTGTGTTGCACATTTGGGGCAAGTACACGCGTTAGTAGATTCCGCTGTATCCACCTGTCAAGTGAAGAAAAAGGAAAAAAAATATATATATCTTGGACCAAAAGTATACATTTTCTTTTTTCTGTTCAAGCTTATTTTGTAGGGAGTTTAGTAAGAATTGACTTTGAGGAATCACTTTTTTTTTCTGTGACAAACTTTTAAATTGATTTATATGGAAAAAAAATTCAGGATAAATACACCTAACATAAAATTTAGTGTCTTGACCATGTTTAAGGGCACAGTTCAGAGGTGTTAAGTATGTCACACTCATGGACAGTCATGACCACCATCCATCTCCAAAGCTCTTTTCTTTTCTATAGGCCTACATATTTTATTTATTTATTTATTGGTTTTTTTTGAGGTAGGGTCTCACTCTGGTCCAGGCTGACCTGGAATTAACTATGTAGTCTCAGGGTGGCCTCGAACTCACTGCGATCCTCCTACCTCTGCCTCCCAAGTGCTGGGATTAAAGGTGTGCGCCACCATACCTGGCTCATATTTTATTTATTTGCACAAGAGACACAGAGATCATGAATGGGCCTGCTGGGGCCGGCTGCCACTGCAAACTCTAGATACCTGCATGACTTTGTGCATCTGGCACCCAAAGCTCTTTTCATCTTGCTTAACCGATGCTGCCCGCGGAACACTAACTTCCATTTCCCTTTTCTCTGGCTCTTGGCAACCACTGTTCTACTTTTGCCTCTATGATTTTAGCTACTTAGGGGTTGTTCAATACTCTGAGAGTATTTGTATGTTAGATTTGTATAACGCGCAGATAAATAGCACACTAGCACTTACAGAGTATCTCACGTATATGGGATCATAAATTACCTGTCTCGCTCTTGGCTTCTTTCACTAAGCATAATGTCCTCAGGCTTCATCTCTGAGGTAGAACGTATCAGAATGCTCCCCTTTCTAGGGCGGGGTAATATTCACTGTATGTCCGTATCACATTTGTTTGCCATCTGTTAAGTAAGTACACTTAAGTTGCTCCACTATCGTGAAAATGCTATGAATATGGATTTAGAGAAGACATTTTTATGTGATTTCAGAACACCTGCACCCCTATGGTTACTGGTTAAGAATGCACTAGGGCCGGGTGTGGTGGCACACGCCTTTAATCCCAGCACTCGGGAGGCAGAGGTAGGAGGATCGCTGTGAGTTCAAGGCCACCCTGAGACTACATAGTGAATTCCAGGTCAGCCTGGACCAGAGCGAGACCCTACCTCGAAAAACAAACAACAACAACAAAAACAACAACAACAACAAAGAATGCACTAGGTGTGTATGGGGGGGGGAGTAGAGAGATGGCTTAGTGGTTAAAGGCACTTGTTTGCAAAGCCTGCTGGCTCAGGTTCAATTCCCCAGTACCTACATAAAGCTAGATGCAAAAAGTGGCCCAAGCAACTGGGTTCTGTTTGCAGTGGCAAGAGACCCTGGCATGAACACCCCCCTACAAACACAAAATATTAAAAAGAAAAGAATTTGGGCTGGAGAGATGGCTTAGCGGTTAAGGCACATGCCTGCAAAGCCTAAGGACCCTGGTTCAATTCTCCAGGTTCCACATAAGCCAGATGCACAATGGGGCACACATATCTGGAGTTCGTTTGCAGAGGCTAGAGGCCCTGGCACACCCATTCTCACTCTCCCTCTCTCTCGTTCCCTCTCTCGGTCTCAAATAAATAAAAAATAAATAAATAAATAAATAAATAAATAAATAAATAAATTTTAAAAAGTTTAAAAATTCTTTAAAAAAAAGAATTTACTTGGATTAATCCTTTTTATTTGCTCACATTGTTATGCCCAGTTCACGGCACCCCCAGTGACTACCAAGGAAGACCAAACACGTATGCAAACTCAAAGAGCTTTTACTCGGGCTTAAGCTCGGTCTCTTGCCTTCACCAAAGCAGTGGATCTATGCAAGAGCCCAGAAAATCAGAATGGCGGGCTTTTTATTGAGGCTTGAGCAAGGGGGAGGGGACCATCACCTATGCAACTACATGATTGGCTAATTTGAACATTAACTGTACTTGGGGGTTCTTGATTAGCCTTAGGATTTTGGCGGGCTAGGTCTAGGGGAATTTCAAACTTAATTGGCTCAGCAAACGGAGGTTACATTTGAACAGGTTGGCGAGTGGGGTTACATTCATTTGATTGGTTGACATTTACAAAACTCTGAGATGGTGGATCTTATTGGGCCATCCAGCCCAGGACTGCAAGAATATTGAGTCATGCTCACACAGCAAGTTTATGGTTTTTCCCGGTACTGCTTGTTCTTCCCTTGATTCCGGGAACTAGCCCTTGTGGCCTACAGAGTGACTGAGGCCTGTCATGGTGCTACTCTGGCCTGGGTCTTTCAACATGTGAATTAAATAAAGCAGTCAAATGTTTATAAACTAGTATCAAACTCAATTTTTTCCTGTATTTTACTACCACAGACAAGGACAGTGGGTTAGGGAAGCCTTGGACTAACCATTGGGGTGCTCGTCCCAGCAATCCACCTTAGGTAATGTTGACGGCTTGGGGTTCTGGGCTCATATTCTTTGCCAATGAAGGAATTAAGAGGGGCAGTAAAGTATTTTAAAAGAATAAAGTTTATGGGGCTGGAAAGAGAGATTAGTGGTTGAGGAACTTGCCTGCAAAGCCTAATGCCCCAGGTTCAATTCCCCAGGGCTCACGTAAAGCCAGATGCAGAGTGGTGCATGCATCTGGAGTTCATTTGCAGAGGCTAGAGACCCTGGACCGTCCTCATCTCTCTCTCCTTGTAAATAAATAAAAGAGAATAAAGTTTATTTGTAAGAGAGGAAAAGAAGAAAACTTCTCACAGAGGAGGGGGCATCCAGAGGAAAAAAACCACAGTTTTGACGGGAACTGAACTTTGATTGAAAGGGCAGAGCCCCTGGCTGGGGAGTGTATGATTGGTCGTCTTGAGTGAAGCTGAGAGGAGCTGATTGGTTCACGCCGCATCCAGTACTGCGCAGGTCTCAGGCCAGACCGAAGAAAAAGTCCCTCCCCCCGCCTCGCCGCGGCCCGCCGGTCTCCATCTTGCAAGACGAAGAGCTGTTTCCCTGATGTCCCTACCCAGAAAACGGTCTCCTGCAGGGTTTCAGCAGGTGGTTCCTCACATCCTGTGTGTGATCTGGATGGACAAGGGTTGCCTTTCCAGGGTGATGAGCTCAGCCTAGCTTACCAAGTCACAGAAAGTCCAAGGACATCTCTTCATCTCGGGTAAACTGGGATGCTTGGTCATCCTACCTTCAGCAAGGACTCAATTCTGACCCCGAATGTTTTTCAATATGACAAATTAAATGAAATAGGGCTATTTATCCCCCTACTCATCCATCACCCCTCGCTCAACCCCCACCAGGAACATCAAAAGGGAATTTAGCAGCTGAGTCAGACGAAGAGAAAATTCCAAGCGTGTAATTTTTAACAGGCTTTTTGGGAAAAGGTTGATTTCGGATCCAGTTAAGAAGTCATCCCCCACAAATGTTCTGGTTAGGGAGGTTTGTATGTTAACGATTAGACAAGAGCTGTTAAAAATCTCAGCTGAACAACTGAAAATATTTCTTACTTTTAATAAGTAGCTTGGCCTCTCATGGATCTGACCGTCAAGAACATAGGGATTTGGTTTGCTCACTTGTTTTCTTGCTCTCTCAAAGGGCATACTTTTCTGTCTTGGTGGGGGCAAGCAAAACATAGAACAATTATGCAAACAAATAAAATTAAAGTGGCTCCTTGTCTGATTCACAGCTAAAAGGAAACTCTCCCTGTCTTGCACAGGAATGTGGTGATATGCTTGCCTGACACCCCAAATTGAGCCCCCTTCCTGGGGAGAATGATGCAGCCAGACCCTAGCCACCATCAGCAAAGAGGCAGGGATGTGTGGTGAACTCCCGTGAGGCCTGGAAGACCATCCTAGGAGTGCAAATGGCTGATACAAACAGTTCAGTTCCTTTGGCTGCAAATGTTTAGCTTGAGAAAATAATTCTTAGTCCATGAACAGTTACAGTGTCTTATTGTTTTGATCAGGACTCAATTAGGGCTTAAATATCAAGTAACAACTCTCTGTCTACAAGATTTTGCTTTGGGTTCTTTTTTTTTTTTCTAGGTAGGGTCTCACTCTGGTTCAGGCTGACCTGGAATTCACTATGCAGTCTCAGGGTGGCCTCGAACACACGGCAATCCTCCTACCTCTGCCTACCGAGTGCTGGGATTAAAGGCGTGCGCCACCACGCCCGGCTTCAGCAGATTTTGTAACATGAACTTCATCAGTCATCTTGACCACAGACAAGAGGGAAATAGGATGATGAAGGAGACAGCTAGTGAGACCAGTTCTTCAAGGAATTTGGTCATCATGAAAACCACTTTGAGGCAGTAGTTGAAAGAGGATGGGGGGAAGATTTCCCAGGAGACTTTTTAGTAACAATAGAATCTCTATTTATACATTAGGTTATATTTTACAATACCTTTACATAACCTTTATCGTTACATTCAAACTCATATATTAAGGTAATATATGCAAAGTAAAGCCTTATTATCCCCATGTTACTTTAAAAAAATTATTTATTTGCAAGCAGAGGGAGAGAGAGAGACAGAAAAGAAAATGAATGGGCACACCAGGGCCTCTAGCTGCTGCAAATGACCTCCAGATACACACACACTTTGTGGATCTAGTCTTATGAGGGCACTAGGGAATTGAACCTGGGTCATTAGGCTTTGCAGACAAGCACCTTGACCACTGAGCCATCTCTCCAGCCCTATTATCCCCCTTTTAAAAATGCAGAAACAGACTCCAGAGGAGTTTAGGAGTCTGGTAACAGACATGACCTAGTAAGTGGCACAGTTAAACTCAACTCCGAGTCTTCTCAACCCAAATCAGAACGCTTCATCAAGTTGCAAATGGAAGAGTTTCATTTTTTAAATATTCGGTCTAATGTTTTCTTTTTGCTAATCTTTTTGTGCTATTGATATTATCTAAAGATAATGATTAACAGGTGTTTTGGAGAGAGTAGCAAAAAAGCAGAAGGTCAAAAGAGGGCTGGGTAAGTCCCAGAGTGGCTTGAAGAGCTGGCAAAAAGCAAAGCAGAGTGAGGAAGAGTTCTGTTTTCTGGGGGTGGGGCAGCAGGAAGGAAGGAGAATGGGTCAAGGTAGATGATGGGAGAGGAAATGCCGTCCGGGAAGACCCAAGTTGGTTGATGTTCATAGAACTACGGAGGGAGCACCATTCCATGGAATCATCGAGTCACGGGCTCAGTGAAGCCACTCCTATGACCACAGCCCCTGCCAAAATCAGGCGCGCAGTGAAGGAGACTGGGGAGTACCCACTGAGGCCGAATCACCTGCACAGAGGAGGTCTTAGAGGCCAATGAAGCAAGGGTTTGACAGTGGGGGCATCTTTGCTTTCCTCTCATTTTTTATTTTTTAATTAATTAATTAATTAATTAATTTTGGTTTTTCAAGGTAGGGTCTCACTGTAGCCCAGGCTGACCTGGAATTCACTATGGAGTCTCAGGGTGGCCTCAAACTCACGGACATTGTCCTACCACACCCGGCTTCCTCTCAGTTTTTCTTTTCTTTTTAAATTTTTAAAAAAATTATTTATTTGCAAGCAGAGAGAGAGAGATAGAAGAGTGTTGGGGTCCCCCCCAAGGCCAGCTCAGGAGGGACGATAGGGTCTCTGCCAAATTGGGGTGAGCAGCGCGGAGTCACGACACAGACTCCGGGAGTTGGGTGAAAGTGGAGCGAGAATCCACAAACTCGTTTATTCAGGAAGTGCACATGGGTTTTAAGGGGCTGTTAATCCTTGTATGGGGTGGTCCCCCTTTGGTGACCAATGACAGCTTGTCTCTGGACAGGACATCTCGTAGTAGGCTTCTCGCGAGCATGGGGCTGTAACTGTTGTCACATCAAGCCTGCGCAAAAGGCCACTTTTACAGAAGCCACTTCCTGTTGTCTTTTGCCATGCGGTCTGGCTAGGACCAGGCCTGTATTGTGCCATACAGAAGAGAGGCAGACAGAGAGGGAATGGGCACACCAGGGTCTCTGGCCACTGCAAACGAACTCCAGATGCATGCGCCCTTATGCATCTGGCTTACATCGACTTGGAGAATCGAAATGGGATCCTTTGGCTTTGCAGGCAAGCACCTTAACCACTAAGCCATTTCTCCAGCTCCCTCTCAGTTTTTCAAAAAATATTTTTATTTATTTATTTACTTATTTGAGAGAGGGAGAGGCAGACAGAGAAAGGGAGCTCCGGGGCCTCCAGCCACTGCAAATGAACTCCAGATGCATGTGCCCCCATGTGCATCTGGTTTATGTGGGTACTGGGGAACTGAAGTTGGGTCCTTAATCTTTGCAGGCAAGTGCCTTAACTGCTAAGCCATCTCTCCAGCCCATCCTGTCAATTTTTTGGGAGCCTAAAACCACTCCCAAATAAAGTATTTACTATAAAGGAAGAGCCAGGAATGGTGGCACATGCCTGTCATCCAAATACACCAGAGGCTGAGGCAGGAGGATCATGAGCTTGAGGCCCTCCTGGGTTACATAGTGAGACCTTGTTTGAGTAAATCAAACTAAACTAAACTAAAATAAAATAAGGAGGAGGGAAGGGACAACATCAGACTTACATAATGTAATGGATCCAGTATAACAAGGGCCAAGAACTGGCCACTAGATTTTGCTCTGGGTTCTTTTTTTTTTTCTAGGTAGGGTCTCATTCCAGCTCAGGCTGACCTGGAATTCACTATGTAGTCTCAGGGTGGCCTCGAACACACGGCAATCCTCCTACCTCTGCCTACCGAGTGCTGCTGAGGCCGAATCACCTGCACAGAGGAGGTCTTAGAAGCCAATGAAGCAAGGGTTTGACAGTGGGGGCATCTTTGCTTTCCTCTCATTTTTTATTTTAATTAATTAATTAATTAATTTTGGTTTTTCAAGGTAGGGTCTCACTCTAGCTTCAGCAGATTTTGTAACATGAACTTCATCAGTCATCTTGATCACAGACAAGAGGGAAATAGAATGATGAAGGAGACAGCTAGTGAGACCAGTTCTTCAAGGAATTTGGTCATCATGAAAACCACTTTGAGGCAGTAGTTGAAAGAGGATGGAGGGGAAGAAGATTTCTGCTAAGGACGAGAGATAGCACAGTATGCTCACGTGTCTACCGAGTCATCCAACTGACAGAGGGAAACAGACAATGCAGAAGAGGCAGCAACACACAAGCAAAATCCCGACATGGGACAGAAGGAGAGAAGCTCCGGGGCACAGGTGAGGTTTGGCCTTGGAAAGAAGCATGCAGAGTTACAGACGCAGCAGACACTTGATAGACTTCGGGGTACCTGCGTGGAAGCTCTCACTCTGCTTCTATTGTCTCAATGAAATAAGGAGCAAGCCCAGCAGCTGAGCACAATGAGGCTTGAGGACAGTGATTATCTTCTTAGGGTAATTTGGTTGAGGGATTCCTAGCAACATAAAGAATTTGAGGTCACTTAAGATTGGCATTATTGTGCTGGAGAGATAGCTTAGCGGTTAAGAGGGTTGCCTGTGAAGCCTAAGGACCCATATTCTATTCTCTAGATCCCACGTTAACTTGACGCACAAAAGTGACAAGTGCAAGGTCGCACATGCCAACTAGGTGGTGCAAGAATCTACAAGCAATTGCAGTGGCTGAGGTCAGGATGTGTCTGTTCTCTATCTCTCTTCTCTCTCTGTCTCTCTCTCTCCAGAGAAAAAAAAAGATTGATGTTATTTTTGGGTCTTTAAGGGGCTAAACTTTTGGCTTCCCTTCACTCCCACCTTGCAAATGTAGTCTCCTTTAAAACATAAGAGTATCCATTATTCTATTGGATCTAGCAAACATTTGTGTTGCAGTTAGCCTAATCACTGGGAGGTGGGTAGGGATCTGGGGCAGGGCCAGCCAGCCAGAGAGACAGAGAAGTCGAATGGATGGTTTTGTTTGTTTGTTTGTTTGTTTGTTTGTTTGTTTTGCCTCCATCCCCGTAAACAGAGGGAAATCACTGTTCTTGGAGAGGAGAGAGCTTCCTTCATGAGAGACTGTAGCAGCTAGAAGCCATCGTTTCAATTTGAGCACCAAATGAGATTCCAAATACTAAACTCTGGAATCAAACAGGCCTATACACAGAGGCCCAAGCTCTAAGGGACTGGTCCAGACCTCTCCAAGGGGCCTTGTATGAAACTTACCATCCAGAGAACAAAGACAGAAAATGAGAGGAGAGAGGCAAGGGAGGTGTGCCCACCTGGCACAGGTCCAGTTTCTCCTTCTAAGGCCAAGTTTAGCATTCCAGCTGGTGGACACGGAGTAGGGAAGGCTAAGAGGCAGAGTGGAAGGAAATTAGGAGTGTGACACCAATTCTTGTCCTCTACCTAGAAGGGAACTGTACAGTGAGGAAGCAAAGTTCCCACTGAAAAGAACTTTGGTCTTGGATCCTAGGAGGCTTCCTGTCCCATGTCTGGGCCTCTGGCCCTTTTCAGCCCTGGCACCAATGCCAAATAAGTGAGAATGAGAAATCTGAGAGAGTAAACCTGCGGTTCATGTCCATGTCAGTCTGGAATCTGAGCTGGCCAATGAGGGAAGTGAGATACTGAAGAGGGTTAGAGAAATCCACTGGAGGCCCACAGGAGGTCAAAGCATACTTGACCTTGAGGTTTTTTTGGTTATGTTTTGTTCTGTTTGTATGCTGCTGAGGGTCAAACTCAGGGCCTCCCACATACTAGGCAATGCTGAGGTTATAATGGGAATGTACTAGAAAGATTGCAGTCTTAACATATTTGAAAATCACTGTTATGGTCCAATTGAGTCTTTTAAAATAATGTCATACCCTTTAATTTTATTTATTTAGTTTTAGTATTTTAAAAAATTAAAGTATTTTTATTTATAATATCCAATTAAATGTAAATGCTGTCTAAATACAATATTGAGGAAATAATGACAAGAAAATGTGCATGTTAAGCTCAGAAGTACTCTGCCCTCCTCTTCCTCTCCATCTCCATACCCCTTTCCCTGCTGTGCCCTCCCACCCCTTCCCCAAGAGTAAGTTACTTCAGCCATCTAACATGAGACTACCTCAAAAATGTATGTATAGGACTGGAGATCTGGCTCTGGTGTTAAAGGCACTTGCTTGCAAAACCTGAAAGCCTGACGGCCTGGGTTTGGTTCCCCAGAACCCATGTAAAGCAAGATGCCCAAAGTGTGCATGCGTCTGAAGTTTGTTTGCAGTTATGAGAGACTTTGGCATGCCCATATTTACACTCTTTCTGCCTGCCTCTTTCTCTCTGTCTCCCTTTCAAATCAAAATCAATAATAATAATAATAAGAAGAAGAAGAATATATGAATATACAGGGTGTTGTGGTGCACACCTTCAACCCCAGCACTCAGGAGGCTGTGCTGGGAGGATAGCCATGGGTTTGAGGCCAACCTTGGCTAGAATGAGACTCTACCTTGAAAGGAAAAACAGTAAGGGTATACATAGCTTGGTTGCTTTCTTTGTGTGTTCGTGTCTGTGTGTGTGCAATGTGTGTGTGTGCGTGTGGTGTGCATGTGTGTTCATATGTGTGTGAGAACATGTGCATGTACACATGGAGGACTGAGGTCAACAGCAGGTATCCTTTTCAATCACTCTTCACCTTATTCATGCAGACAGGGTCTGTCACTGAACTGAACCCCGAGCTCCCCAATTGGGCCCATCTGGTTAGCTAGCTACCCCCACGGATGACAGGCACGCGCCACCAGACCTAGCATTTATGTGAGTGCTGGAGATCGGGACTCAGTTCTTCAAGCTTGCATGGCAAGCACTTCACAGACTAAGCCATCTTTTCAGCTCCAGCCTCGATACATTTTCCCATCCAAGTACTAACCAGGCCTGACTCTGCTTAGCCTCCCAGATCAGATGAGATTGGGGCACATTCAGGGTGGTATGGCTGTAGACAGCCTAGATACTTAAAAAAATTATTATTATTATTATTATTATTATTATTATTATTTGATTCTTCTAGGTAGGGTCTCACTCGAGCCCAGGCTGACCTGAAATTCACTATGTAGTCATGTAGTCTCAGGGTGGCCTCGAACTCATGGCGATCCTCCTACCTCTGCCTCCTAAGTGCTGGGATTAAAGGCATGCACCACCATGCCCGAACCTAGATACTTTTTTTAAAAAAAGAAATTAAATATGATATTTTTCCATGGAGAGAGAGAATGTGTGCACCAGGGCCTTCAGCCTCTACAAATGAACTCTAGACACACATGCATCACCTTGTGGGGGAATCAAACCTGAGTGGTTAGGCTTTGCAGGCAAGTGTTTTAATCGCTGAGCCATCTTTCCAGCCCCAGCCTGGATACATATTCCAGCACATTCCTTAGAAAGGGTGGCACCAGGCAGCCATTCCATGCCTCTATCCAGCTGGCAAGGGCAAGGCATGACCATTTTTCCAGGCCATGGACATTTCCTGTCTCTGGTGTAAGGAGATCTCTTCAATGTCTCTCTCTCTTTACAAACTCACCCGGACTCTTGGTCCACTGCTGCCTGGTAGGACACTTGTTTGTTGCGACTTTTGAATTTGACCTTCACGTATATATTTACCCGTATTCAATGGCAGTAGTTAAAAGGAGATTTCTTTGTGGGCCATTTCAGCTCTTACCAAATGCCTCTGTCGCACTGCTGCTCTATTCCTTTGTACTCGGTGACAGCAAGGGGGAAAAGATATGTACGCATGGTGTGTGTGAGGCTGGAAAAAGTGTGGATGTGTTTGGAACAGCTGTGAATGTTATGGCAGCCAGCTGATAAGGGGGAAAGGGCACTTTCCAGAGTGTCAGGCACTGGGATCAAAGCCTTCTGCAAATATTTTGATAGGAGGCAGCTGTGTTATAACAAAGCGGGCACTGACCTTTCCTCACAAGACCTTGGCCAGCTTCTAGTCCTACTATTTTCTAGGTGTTGTGACCTCGGTCAAGTTATTTATTTCTTTGAGCCCCACTTTCCCCATGATTGTCTCTCTTATGAAGTTGTTGTGACCATGGAAATAGGGATATCTGGAAATAGGAATCAAGTGTTAGGAAATATTACACACAGTGCTCATTTAAAAGACTGGTTAACCCCCAGTCTGTGTCAGGCTCCAGAAAAACAGACCTGCTGGTGTACATTTGGTGTGGTGGAGGAGTGAAACAGAGAAGGCGGGAACATGGCTTAGTGAGTAAGGTGCTTGCTGTGCAAACCTGAAGCCCTGATTTGGATGCTCAGAACGCGTGGTCATGCTGGGTGTGGCACTGTGTACCTGTAATTCCAACACTGGAAAAATGGAGATGGGGTATCCCTAGGGGTTTAGGGCTAGCTAGTCTAGCAGAATCAGTGAGCTCTTGGTTCAGTTAGAGATCTTGTCTCAAAAAATAAGATGGGGCCGGGTGTGGTGGCGCACGCCTTTAATCCCAGCACTCAGGAGGCAGAGGTAGGAGAATAGGAGAATTGCCATGAGTTTGAGGCCACCCTGAGACTACATAGTGAATTCCAGGTCAGCCAGGGCTAGAACTGTGATCCTATCTTGAAAAACCAACAAAATAAAAAAATAATAATAAGATGGGGTACTTGGAAGATTGCTCAGTTGTTCAAAGTTCTTGCTACAGTGTCTAACAACTGGAGTTTGGCTCTCCAGAACCCACATAAACCTGGACGTATGTACTGCATGCATCTGTTATCCCAATGTGCCTATGGCAATGCAAGTCAGAATCGGGAGAATCCCAAAATGTGCCCATACAGACAAACACACATGTGTGCGCGTGCGCGCGCACACACACACACACACACACACACACACACACGGTGACACCTGATATCAACCTCTGGCATCCACATGCATGCATGCACACATACATACATCCACCCCACACACCTACGAACATGTATGTAAAACACACATGAACACAGGCATGCAAAAGGGAAGATGGGAAGGCTAGTACAAGGATGGCTACTAAGCTGCTCAGAGCTTTGGGCACCTGATCCCACATTATCTCTTGAGGAGTCTTGTATTAAATGAATCTCAGATTTGTGCACCGAGGGGGAACAGTTTACCCAAGGGCTGCCCTCCCCAGCAATCAGTCAAGTGTGCCTCACTGGTATTGTTGACCCCTCTTCAGGGTTGCATGCACCCACGTGCATGCACTCACGCGAGCGTGCCCGTGCGCGCACACACACACACACACACACACACACACACACACACACACACCCTGAGAGGACAGCACAGAAGTCCCAGGGGAGGAAGTGAAAGGTGGAAGGTTCCGGATGAGGCAAGGCCATGTCAGGAGGCACATTTGGAATGGGCTCAAGATGGCTTCCTGCAGCAGTAGCTGGGGTCAGAGATGGCAACAGAAGGATCTGGGGTGGTACACAGGACACAACCCTGCCTGACATGAGTGAAAAACAAATGTTAATGTGGCATGGCCAGGGTGTGTACAGCAAACATTATAAATCATGTCTCTGTGCAAAAGGAAGATAGGTCTAATACACTATGAGTTTCTGTAGAATTAAGGAATATAATCCCCAAATGCCCCACCTGTTTCCTTTTTATATCAAATCATAATTAGAGACAGCATGACCTAACTGAAAGAGGCCTAGACCAAGGTACTCATGGATATCCTCGTGGAGGCCTTTCCTTTAATAAGTCTCCAAGTTTGCTTGCCGCAGTAAAGGAACCCATATTTAGACAGCAAGCAGTTTGAAATATGAATAGACTGCATGTGAAGTTTAGTTCTTCAGATTTTCTCCTTGGGGAAGCTGTTTAATTTCTATGGCGAAGCAACAGCGGAGGCAGGGAGGGAAATGGTGAATGCTCCTACTATTTTTGAAAATATACATTTATTTGCATGTGAGTGTATGGATGTTTGTGTGTATGTATGGTGTATGTATGTGGGCCAGGACCTCGTGCTGCTGCAAACAAACTCCACACTTTTTGCATACAGCTCCATGAGTGTCTTGGGAATTGAGCCTGGGCCTTGGCAAGCAAGTGCCTTTAACCACTGAGCTATCTTCCCAGCTCCTAATACTACTATTGCTAAACTGCTAATATTACTATTCTTACTCTCTACATTTGGAATTTGGTTCATCAAATAACCTATTTGAAAATATTTCACAAGCAAGGAAAGATTGTTGTCATTTGGGTATTAAATATCAGCTATTGACATCTGTTATCCCCTTAGGAGTCTACCTTAATCAAAGTAGTTTGAGTCGTTAAGTGAAATCAGTAAAGCTGGAGCACATATTTACCAGGCTCTATGTAATCCACAACGGGTGCAAAGCCATGAAGAATGACGTCAGGGCACCTTTAGTTCTTAGGTTTTGCTTACAGCTACTACCACAGGAAGAAAAGCGTAGTGCTTTGCCGGATGACACTGCCCGGAAGCCAAGTCTCCGTTTGTTTATTGGTGTAAGTCTTGTTATGGAAGGCCTCTCCCACTATGAAAATTGCAACCATTCTGTGTTTCTATTTAGCACTTTTGTCATTTTGTTTTATATTTACCATGTTGCTTTTCCAATCTATCCAGTTTTAAAACTTATAGGAAGTAGAAATATAACTTTATTGCTTTCCAAGTGGATAGCCAAATTTTCTGACACTATTTGTTAAATGTCCATCCTTCCCAGATGTTTTGAAAGATAAAGATACATTTATCTTATTGTATTCTTATATGTGGTCTCTGTGCTGTTAATGTATTGTCTATGCCAGCAATAGGCCACACTATCATGATTTGTTTGATATCTTGCAGGTCAATTATTATGCCTGTTGTTTTTCTTGGTTATTTTTTTTTCTTGGTTGTTCTTTTTAAAAAATATTTTATTTATTTATTTATTTATTTATTTATTTATTTATTTATTTAAGAGAGAGAATGGGCACACCAGAGCCTCTAGCCACTACAAATGAACTCCAGATGCATGTGCCACCATGTGCAGCTGGCTTACATAGGATCTGGGGAATTGAACCTGGGTCCTTACACTTCAAAGGCAAGCCCCTTAACTGCTAAGCCATCTTCCCAGCCCAGTTATTCTGTTTTAAATTAATCAAGTGTGTGTGTGTGTGTGTGTGTGTGTGTGTGTGTGCTGCGTGCGCTTGCGTGTGTGTGTGCATGAGCGCATGCATGCGTGCATAGGGTTTCTTGCTACTGCAAATGGAACTCAAGATGCTTGTACAACTTTTGGGGTTTGCTTTTCCACAGGTGGGTGGGAATTGAGCCTGGGGTCATCAGGCTTTCAAACAAGCACTTCGAACCACTGAGCCATCTTCCCAGCCTCTCTTGATTGTTTCTAAGTCTTAAGTTTTCTGGACAGTTTATGATCACTTTATATTCCATTGTAAAATTCCACTGGCATTTTGGTTATGAATTGCTTATATTTTCTGCGTGGAATATCACCCCAAGTCATCCGTTTAGAGTCGGGTAAAGAGGAGAACCAGATGTTTGAAGAGAGTAAAGGTGTGCAAGGGCCATGGAGGGTAGAATGGCTGGGCTTCCGGATGGTCCTCCAGGCAGGGAGGCCATGGAGAACTGAGAGCACCCATGTGCAGTTTGGGCGATCCCATCAGCGCTTAGCTGCTTGGGAGCAGCCATGACGAATGATCTGGCTGCACTCAGGCTGGCACTGCGTTTGACTTGGGAAGAAAGGGACAAAAATACTTCTTCTATTTCGTTGTCTTCCTCCAGAAATGAAATGACAGTGGCTTTCATTGATCAAATAACATGTGAGTAAGTGAACTTTTTGTTGTTTTAAATATGTTTGTAAGATGAAATTGTTAATTTGTGGAAAGAAAATGAAATTACAAGTGATCTTTGTATTATGACTACATGTAATTAAATATAATATATCTGTATTATGATACACATGTAATACAGTATGTGTATCCATTTATACTCCATGTACATAATACAGTATGTATATCACAGTACAAACATATGATGTTATATCAGAGATAGTTGCCTTGGGACAGGAGAGCAGTATTTGTATAAAACTATTTTTTGAGTGTGTCTATTTTCCCCTGACATTTTCTTTCTTTGGAAGTAAGCATTCTCGGTTGCATTCCCAAGGGGTTCTGGAAATGCTGGTGCACATGCACTTGGCAATGGAAGGATTTGTTAGAGTGTGGGAAACTTCAGAGGTTATTTTCAGGTTATGACATCTAAATATTTCTCTGCAGGTCTAAAGCAAAGTTTATTTTTTAAGCTGTAAAGACCCTTGGTCTTCATTTAGAGGAGAAATTGTTGCTATCTTTAAAGAAATACCATTTAAGGGCTGGAGAGATGGCTTAGCGGTTAAGGCACTTACTTGCCTGGTTAGCCTAAGGACTCATGTTTGACGCTCCAGGTCCCATGTAAGCCAAATGCATAAAGTGATGCAAGTGTACAAGGTCGCACATGTGCAGAAGGGGACTCATGCATCTGGAGTTCGATTGCAGTGGATGGAGGCCCTGGTGCACCAATTCTCTCTCTTACTTTCTCTCTCACATTAACAAATGGCCTGTCTGTTGGGCTTGCCTCAAAAAAAAAAAAAAAAAAAGAAAAGAAAAGAAAAAAAAGGAAAAGAAAAGAAAGAAAAAGAAATACTAGTTAAATAACATCGTTTGAGGTAGGGTCTCACTCTAGCATAGCTGACCTGAAACTCTCAGCAAACCTCCTAACTCTGCCTCCAAGTTGCTGGCATTAAAGGTGTATGCCACCACGCCTGGCATAAATAAAATCCCAAGTTTGAAAATTGAAGAATTAAAATGCAGGTGAAACTTAACAACGTGAATGTTTCAAATTACCTTTTGGATTATTATATTTTTTCTTTACATTAAAGAAGTGTTAACGCAGAAGCCATGGGGATCAATCCATGGTATGATAAACCAGACTTTTGAGGGCTGGGCCTGGTGGTCCACATGTCATCTCAGTACTTAAAAAGCAGAGGCAAAAAGACCAGGAGTTTAAGGCCAATCATAGCTACATAGCAAGTTCAAGGTCAGCCTAGGCTACATGAGACTCTATCTCAAAAAAAGAAAATACAGGAGCGAAGAAACTTGTTCACATTTTTCTCACCTGTGAACCCAGGCTTCACAGGGTAACCCCTGGGAATGACTCAGGGGTTCCTCAAGTTCCCTCCCACCCCAGGGCTCAGCTGTACAAGAAGAGAACATGACACCTTATACATTGGTTGTGGCATGGGCTCAGGCAAAGGATTGACTGCTGTCTTCACAGTGTTTGTCAGCAGTCAAAATATTCTCTTGGCTCTCTCTCTCTCTTCTCTCTGTTTGTCTGTCTTTCTCTGTCACTCTTTCTCTGCAAATAAATAAATAAATAAATAAATAAATAATATTAATCAAAAATATCAACCAGCCAGACAAGAAGTACACACTTGTGCAATAGTGGCACACAGCCTCTGCAGGTAACCAACTGTTCTCTGATTGGCCATGAGGCCCGCTCAGTGGGAGAGAACTCATATCTGGTACTGGAAACCAACTCAGAATCCCATTGTCAGGAAACTCAGACCTCAGAGAGAAGCCCTCACTGCTCTCTGGAGAAGAGTGGGCTTGTGAACCAAAAACCCCTCAAATAACTTTGCATACCCCCTTTAACCCAAGCTGCCCCTACTCTTAGTTGGAGAATCTGCTTTGTTTTACAGATGGTGGAGAAAATGGAGGAGAGCCGAGATCCACGGATAAGACGAGAAGATAACCGACTGCCCACCACAAGACTGGCCACCTCTGCCACATCTGCCAGGCTCTCAGTGGAAGCAGCGCCAGGAACACTGCCCTTACTGCTAACATGACAACCAGCGCCAGGGTGATGGTGGCAGGCACGGTGAGCAAGCACAACCTCTTAAAGCAGAAATCCAGAGGCTACAGAGAACTCTCTTTCTTGGAAGCTTTTGCATAACGTTGGCCTCCCAAGTGTTGGGATTAAAGGCATGTGCCTCCATGCCTATCATGGTTAGTTTTTTTTTTTTTATTTAAAAATTTATTTGCAAGGAGAGAGAGAGAGAGAATGAGCACAAGCCAAAGCCTCCTACCTCTATAAACTCCAGATGTATGTCCCACTTGCATCTGGATTTACGTGGGTACTGGGGAATTGAACCCAGGCTGTCAGGCTTTGTGAACACGTGTCTTTAACTGCTGAGCCATCTACCCAGCCCTTGGTTAGCTGTTCTAGTATCTACACAGAGATGGACATATTTGTGTAGCTGGCACTGTTAGCAGAACCTGCAATGCCCTTTTATATTTTCAGAGATATTCTTGAAAAACCTCCTGTCTCATCTTTGTTGGCCCTGTAAATACTTTTGGCCTGCTTCTCTTTCACAGAATTTAATCAGTAAGCGACATCTACCTTTCACACAGGCCCACCAGCAGATCACTTTAACCAGCCTGGATCTTTTTATTTTCATGTTGAGTAGGAAACATGTCCTGAGCTGACCTAAAACTAGGAGGGAAAGTTCCAGTATCTTTTCTAACAAGAAAGAAAATAGCAAGCACATGCTTTTCCTCAATGTGAACCACAGCTGTGGATGTGTGAACTGGTCATCATAAGTCTGCTGCCCACATTAGCATGATTAAGGAATTGTTAGCAGGGGGCGGTCAATGAAAACCCACTACGATGACCTGGAGGGAAATTTAAAGAATTAACAGAGATCCAACCACTGTCTCTATGAGTTGAGTGTTGGAGGTAAAGGTAAGATGGGAATAGCTGAAGTAATAATGTTTACCAAAGCAGTATGTTATGGGATGTTATCAATTAATAATCACCATAGCTATCAGGAGGAATTGAGCGTATTTCCCTCCCAGGTGGAAATTGGGACTTGGTCGTTTCAGCTTTAGCTCATCAGGAGAACCAACATGTATGATGGTCACGGAGAACACAGAACAGGGCCCAGGTGTAGCCCAGTGCTTCCCTAGTATGTGAGACGCACTAGGTTTGATTTCTTAAAAGAGAAAAGGTCGTGGGCTGGAGAGATATCTTAGTGGTTAAGGCGTTTGCCTGCAAAGCCAAAGGACCTAGGTTCGATTCTCCAGGACCCACATTAGCCAGCTGCACAAGGTAGCACATGTGTCCGGAGTTCGTTTACAGTGGCTGGAGGCCCTGGCGTGCCCATTCTTTCTCTCTCTCTCTCCCTCTTTCTCTGTCAAATAAATAAAAAACTTTTTTAAAAAGAGAGAGAAAAGGTCAGAGAACACAGGAAAGGCTAAAGAAGGGTCTCCATCGAGGTGAGGCTAGAGGTGTCATTACATGAGCCTGCAAAGAGAAACGTACCAATGAAAGACATCGGAGAGTTAGACTGGGAGAGAGCTCTTCAGCTTTGTCAAACGAAGCTTAACATAATCAAAGCAACATTAAAAAATATTTTTATTTATTGATTTGCAAGGGGGGAGAGAGAGAGAGAGAGAGAGAAAATGGGCATACCAGGACCTCTAGCCACTGCAAATGAACTCCAGATGCATGCTCCACTTTGTGCATCGGCTTTATGTGGGTACTGGGGAATCGAACCCAGGTTATTAGGCTTTGTAGGCAAGTACTTTAACCACTGAGCCATTTCTCTGGTCGCTTAAAGCAACATGTTAATATATTAGGCAGTAAATAGTAACCTCCAAGGCTTCATTTAGTTTTTTTTTTTTTTTTTTTGGTTTTTCGAGGTAGGGTTTCACTGTAGCTCAGGCTGACCTGGAATTCACTATGTAGTCTCAGGGTGGCTTTGAACTCATGGTGAACCTCCTAACTCTGTCTCCTGAGTGCTGGGATCAAAGGTGTGCGCCACCACTCCTGGCCCTCCAAGACTCCATTTAAGCAGGTATAAACATGGAGCAGCTAATACCTCATTGTTTGGGATATCTGGAGAAAAATGAGCTTTTGCAGTTTTTAACATTTATGTATGTATGTATGTATGCTTATGCCACTGGGTGCTTAATATATCATTTAACCTTTACATCAGTGTTTTTAATTGTGGTAAAATATACATAACAAAAATTTGCTATTTAAACCTTTTTTTGTTGTTTTGTTTTGTTTTTCAAGATAGGGTCTTGTTCTAACCCAGACTGAAACTTACTATATAGTCTAATACTGGTCTCGAACTCATAGCAATTCTCCTACCTCTGCCTCCTGAGTGCTGGGATTAAAAACATGCGCCACCACACTCAGTGATTTTAACCATTTTTTAAAAATTATTTATTTATTCATTTGAGAGAGAGAAAGAAGAAGAGAGGAAGAGAGACAGACAGAAAGAGAATGGGAGCACCAGAGCCTCCAACCACTGCAAATGAATTCCATATACATGTGCCACCTTGTGCATCTGGCTTATGTGGGTCCTGGGGAATCGAACCTAGCTCCTTTGGCTTTGCAGGCAAGTTCTGTAACTGTTGAGCCATTTCTCCAGCCTGATTTAAACCATTTTTAAGTGTATAGTTCAGAGATGTCAGCTACACCCACATTGTTGTGCAACTATCACCCCCATTCCAGAAAGGTACAGAACTCTTCTTAAAATTCTGTACCCTTTAAACAACAACTCTCATTTCCTTCACTCCCTGGCCTCTGGCAATCATTTGATTTTTCTGTCTGTGTTAGTTTGATGACTCTAGGTACTTTATATAAGTAGAGTCATACCAGTATTAACCTTCTATAATTGTACTATTGTATTTAGCATAATGTTTTCAAGATTCACCAGTGTTTTAGCATGTGTTAGAATATTTTTCACTTAAGGCTAAATAATTTATAGCAATTTTTTTGGGTGGGGTTGAGGTAGAGTCTCACTCTAGCCCAAGCTGACCTGGAATTCACTATGAGGTCTCAGGGTGGCCTCAAACTCATGGTGATCCTCCTAAATCTGATTCCCTAGTGCTGGGATTAAAGGCATGCATCACCATGCCTGGCACAGCAAATGTTTTATATAACTGTTTTTTAAATAATTTTTATTTATTTATTTGGGAGAGAGATAGATAAAGAGAGAGAGAATGGGTGTTCCAGGGCCTCCAGCTGCTGCAAGCAAACTCCAGACGGATGTGCCACCTTGTGCAACTGGCTTATGTGGGTCCTGGGAACTTGAACCTGGATCCTTTGGCTTCGAGGGCAAGCACCTTAACTGCTAAGCCATCTCTCCAGCCCCTATGTCACTGTTTTATAATAAGAAAATAGATTAACTTAAAGAAGTTCACATGTCCAAAATCCATGGCTGATTAGAGAAGAGTGGGTAGAAGCGACCTGATTCCAGAGCACACCCGTGTTCCCCTGGGCATCCGTCCTCAGCTGGAAGAGGACTTATCACTGACCAGGAGTGCCACTGCAGGAAAATGTTCTACTGTTTGTCATTATCTAGAACCATTTCTTCAGCTCATCTCCCAAGAGGAATTCAGTTCAGCCTCTTCCACAATCTCAAACTCATGAATGTATCCAAGGCCTACTTGGAATAGAGCTTTTGGACTTTGACCTTTACTCCCTAATCCTGCTCAGTAACCTAGGATGAGTTCCTCCAAATATCATTTATTTATTACGTTGTTCATTTATGCATTGAGTACATAGCTGGTGAATGTTTCCTCTATGGCAGTTATTATGAAAGGCTGTAGTGATGAAAAAAAAACCCAGTAAATGTGGAGTTGAGGAGATAACTTGGTAAAGTACTTGTCTTACAAACATGAGGGCCTGAACCCATGTAAAAATACTGGGCATAGTGTGGCCCATTTATAATCCCAGTGCTGGGAAAACAGAGACAGAAGGAATACCCAGGCTCCCTGGCCATTCAGTACAACTGAATTGGTGAGTAAGTACCAGGGCAATGGGAGACCTTGTCTCAGAAAGGAAGGAAGGAAGGAAGGAAGGAAGGAAGGAAGGAAGGAAGGAAGGAAGGGAGGGAGGGAGGGAGGGAGGGAGGGAGGGAGGGAGGGAGGGAGGGAAGGAGGAAGGAAGGAAGGAAGGAGAGAGAGAGAGAGAGAAAGAGAGGAAGGAAGGAAGGAAGGAAGGAAAGAAAAAAAAAAAGGAAGGAAGGAAGGAAGGAAGGCAGGGAAAAAGAAAGAAAGAAAGAAAGAAAGAAAGAAAGAAAGAAAGAAAGAAAGAAAGAAAGAAAGAGAGAGAGAAAGAAAGAAAAAAAAATAGATGGTTCCTGGGAGGAATGACAAGCCAAGGTTGTCCTCTGGCCTCTACATACACATGCACTTGCACACACAAACATACATACAATACATGAACGAATGGATACATAAGTTAGATAGATGATAGATAGATAGATAGATAGATAGATAGATAGATAGATAGATAGATGATACATAGATAGGCAGACAGATGTGGTCCTTCTTTTCAAGGAGTCTGTAGTGAAGGAAACAGATGTAGGGTGGACCACCACACAAGTGAACGTAATTAGGAATGGTGTTAAGTGCTATGAGGAAAATGGGAAGCATTTCGTAAGAGGGTTGCTAGGGCATCTAGCTTAGATGGAGAAGAGAGGGAGGATTCAAGCAGAACTTCTCCAGAAAGCATCAAAAAGCTAAGGTCAGGGCCAGTGAGAGGCGAGCAGTGAAAGGAGAGAACAGCGGAAACCAGAGGAGCTGGACTCACCGAAGAAACGAGGGATTCGCTGTGAGGAAAGCGAGGCCGGGACGCTTCCCACTGCTTCTTCAGAATGGAGCTACAAAGGGCCCTGGGAGCAGGAACTAGCAAATGCACTAGGTTGTGTAGCGATCCCGTAGCCTGTTCCCCAATCAGCCTGCAATGACTCTGCTTGCTGATTCATTCATCCACTCACTCATTCAAACAAAGTATTTATGCATTGCCCATAGGAGAGGAGCACTATGCTAATAGCTGACCTGTGTAGCGGTGCAGAGCCACAGTTTCAGTACTTGGGAGGCTAAGGCAGGAGGATCTTGAGTTCAAGGCCACCCTGGACTACACAGTAAGATCTGTAGATAGATGATAAGTAGATGGATGATAGGTAGGTAGAATGAGAATGATAGATAGATAGATAGATATAGATAGATAGATAGATAGATGGATAGATAGATATTCAGTTAAATCTAGGGGCTAGAGAGATGGTTCAGTGGTTAAGGTGCTTGCCTGCAAAGCTTAATGACCTGGATTTGATTCCTCAGTACCCACGTAAAGCCAGATGCACAAAGTGGTACATGCATCTTGAGTTCATTTGCAGTGGCTGAAGGCCCTGGAGCACCCATTCTTTCTGTCTGTCTCTTCTTTTGGTCTCTGCTTGCAAATATATAAATAAAAACATTTAAAACTTTTTAAAAAGATGTAGGAGAAGGAAGATCATTGCCACAGCCGAGCTCTCAGCAGGACAGAGGGATAGGTGGGCCTTTCCTCAAATAGCTCTGAGATTCCCCTTCAGCCTTTCCCTTAGGGAATATGTTAGAAACAAGCAAATGCATATGTTTTTAAAGTTTTCCTCTTTCTTTCTTCCTTCCTTTCTCTCTCTCTCTCTCTCTCTCTCTTTCTTTCTTTCTTTCTTTCTTTCTTTCTTTCTTTCTTTCTTCCTCTCTCTCTTTCTTTCTTTCTTTCTTTCTTTCTTCCTCCCTCTCTTTCTTCCTCCCTCTCTTTCTTTCTTTCTTTCTTTCTTTCTTTCTTTCTTTCTTTCTTTCTTTCTTTCTTTCTTTCTTTCTTTCTTTCTTTCTTTCTTTCGCCATCATCCTTAGCAAGCGTGGTTAGTTTTAATTTACATAGAGAGCACTAAATGCCACCTTCCTAAGCAGAGACAGAAGTCCTTTCGCCACGTAAAGTGAGGCAGCATGGCAGCCCCGCACCAAGCCGGCTGTAGCTGCCTAGTCTCTCCAGATAAACATAAGGAAAGGTCATGCAAACACAGGAAGTCAGCCGTCCCCTTCCCTTTCCCTTCTCCCCTCCCCTCCCTCCCCCTGGTTGCCTTATCCCCAGAGGGTGGACCCAGGCTTTCCCAAAGCTTATTCTGAGAGCTCTAGCTCCCACAGTGCGACGTGCCGCGGACATGGGAATAGGACAGCCAGCAGGGAAAACCAAAAATATAAAACGAGATGTTTGATAGGTTTCAGCCCTCCCCACCAACAACATAATTAATTGTGCTAGAAACGGCTGCTACTGCTTTTACTAGTCTTGATGTAAGTCAGTCCTTCGTGGAAGGAGGTCTTCTGAAATTCTGTTACTTACCAGTTTGCCAAGAAAAGAGCTAAACTCTTTGTTAGGATCTTGTTACCTTTTGCTTGGTGTACACACACACACACACACACACACACACACACACACACACAGTAATAACTGTTAGGAAACAAAATCCAAAAAGCCTGTATCTCAAACACAGGGCATAAGTTTAACAAGTGTCCAAGTTATACTGGAACTACACGAGGGAGTGTGAGTGACTTAAAAAGCTCAATTTGCTTTAAATTTGCTATTAGAATGTTGTACATGACCAGGAACACCAGAACCCATACATAGGAAGGCATTTTGTCTTCCTGATCTGAGAAAATAAACTTTACTCGGACCCGTTTGGTTTTCATCCTCCACTTGGGAGAGAGAGAGAGAGAGAGAGAGAGAGAAAAGATGACTACTTGAGGACTGTGTAGCTTAGTGATTATGAACCAGCGTTTGTGATGAAAGGTTCAGAAGTCAGTTCAAAACAGCCCCAGTGTTTGAAAGCAAGGCATAATGGTGACCTTTCTCATTAGCTGTTGCTCAAACAAAGATATGTTCCAGCAATATCCGATGCTTCCTTCCTGCCGGGGCCTCCACCCAGTGCCATTTAAAACACGGTGTCACATCCAAATCGCAGCCGAGGATGTGGTGTGGCTGAGTTTCAGTGACATTGTGTTTATGGTTCCTTGTTACTTTCGAAGGTTTTTAATGTTGGGCTTGACTTAGTTTGTTTTCATAAACTTATTATCACGAGTTGGGTTTGCAAGATTAACTGTGTGAAACCACAAAAATAAATTTGCTGTATACATTTTATTCTTCAGCTTCCTCAGCCTTCTATTTTTGTGACCAACAGCATCATAGTTTTCTTTGTTTTTTTGTTTGTTTTCTTTTCAGACAAGTTGTTGCTATTAGTCTAGGCTGACCTAAAACTCCCTGTGGCCCAGGATGGCCTTGACCTTGCTTTTGATCTTCCTGCCTCACCTCAAGCATGTGCCACTACGCCTGGTTCAAATGACAGGTTCTTAAAAATAAGGACAAAGCCGGGCATGGTGGCGCACGCCTTTAATCGGAGCACACAGGAGGCAGAGGCAGGAGGATTGCCGTGAGTTTGAGGCCAGACTGGGACTACAGTGAGTTCCAGGTCAGCCTGGGCTAAAACAAGACCCTACCTCAAAAACCCAAAGTAATATAATAAGGACCGAGATTTATTATATTTCACAAATATTCTGGGGGGGATGAACAAGCAAAGAACCATTTTTCAGAATCATATATTACATATATGCATTATGTACATCATTTATATGCTTCTTCCATGTATCATATATTCATTACACTTTTCTATTACAAACACATCCATTTTTGTATAAACGGTTTTAAACACAAATAAATACTTACCTAAGGAAAGAAAAAAACAGAGAGAAAAGGGGAAGCGGAGACACATGTGCAATAGAATGGAAGAGCAAGAGAGACAGCGCACAAGGGGATGGTGCTCCTGTTAGGTCATATATAAGCTGTAGATGGCCAAAGTCAAGGTGATTTTTCCATAGACCAATAAGCCATGAGAATTTTGCTACTGACCAAATGCCTGATACTCCATTGAAATGACAATAAATAGTGCAACTATAAATTATATAAACCATTTCTATTATCTAAAATGGATGGAAGCTGTTAATAGAAAAATGTCATGAATGTGTAATACATATGTAATGCTTATAAGTAATGTATATGATACATATAGAACACACAGACATGTAAGTTAAAAAGATACACATTCATCCATCCCATGAAAGTATACACATAACCTACTAGAACATCTTAGTACTCGGAGCAGCAATATTTTCCAAAACAGACATTATTATAATTTAACCCTTACAATAAGGCAGTGAAATCATTTTTATCCTTGCCACTTTGCACATGAGGGAATGGAAGCTCAGAGGAACTGGGTTGCTTTCTCAGAGAAGGGGGTATATTGCTTCACATAGCTCAGTTTGGAGGTAGGGCTGCCCCAGCCTGACCTGACTCAGAGATTCGCTGTATTTGTGGGTTCAAGACTCACTGCTCTAACCTTCTTGTTGCCCTGCTCTTTTCAGCACGTCACTGTATCCTCAGCCCAGCTTTTCTCATAGCTACAACTACCCTAAGCTTCCCATTGACTGTGTACCACTCAGTGCAGAAAGAGCATGCGCTCCTAGCACGCCCAGCAAGAGCTCCAGGCCCCAGACTGAACGAGTCAAGTCACATGCCCAGCCCTGGAACAACTGTTAAGACCAGAGAGATGAGTGAATCTAATTAGCTTAATCTCATCAGGATCTGTCTGTCCCTCTTCAATAATAATGATGTTAAGAAATTAAGAGGGGAGGTCGAAGGGGAAGTTGTCGGAGTGGCCGGCGGAGGATCACGCTGGTGAGCCCGGGGCCGAGGCTGGAGCAGGTGGGCGCTGCCCGCGTCTGAGGACCTGCGAGGGCAGACGTGCGGCTTCATCATTTGTGGCTTTTTCTCAAGTATTTTTTTATTTTTTTTATTTTTGGAGAGAGACAGAGAGAGACAGAGGGAGAGGGAGACAGATAGAGATGGGTGCACCAGCAGCCTCTCAGCTGCTACAATGAAATCCAGATGGGTGCTCCCCCTTGTGGTCAAGTGCGGCATTGTGGCATTGCATCACTTAGCATCTGGCTAAATGTGGGACCTGGAGATTGGAACCGGCGTTCTTAGGCTTAGGAGGCAGGGGCCTTAACCACTAAGCCATCTCTCCAGCCCTCTCAAGTATTTTTTCCAGTCTCTTTGGAACCAGGGAAATGAGGATTTTTATTTTGGGATTAGATGGTGCTGGAAAAACCACAATTTTGTACAGCTTTCAGGTTGGAGCAGTCGTGACTTCTATTCCTACTATTGGATTCAATGCAGAGACAGTGACATACAAAAACCTTAAATTTCAAGTTTGGGCCTTAGGAGGACAGACAAGTATCAGACCATACTGGAGATGTTACTATTCAAACACAGATGCAGTCATTTATGTGGTGGACAGTTGTGACCGAGACCAATCCAGCATTTCCAAATCAGAGTTAGTTGCCATGTTGGAGGAAGAAGAGCGGAGAAAAGCCATCCTAGTGGTGTTTGCAAATAAGCAGGACATGGAGCAGGCTCCCTCAGAAATGGCAAATGCACTTGGTTTACCTGCTTTGAAGGACAGAAATTTATTTAATTTAAATAATTTAATTTAAAACATCAGCAACCACAGGCTCTGGCCTCGATGAGGCCATGGAATGGTTAGTTGAAACACTGAAAAGCAGACAGTAGCTTCATCCCATCACTTCAGCTCCTGAAAGAAATGTGATGTCACATATTCCTTTGGAGTCAGGCGTGCTACACATGACGACGTGTTAGAACTGTGTGACTGCATAGATGGAACTGAGTTTAATGTTTGTAATAAAAAACAAGTACTTGGTTAGAGGGGCCAGTTGATTGAATCCCCCAAATATTCTATGTCGTGTAAAATATGTCTTCCTTCTTGTGGTAAGGTATGTGTTCTATTTGTATGGAATTCTTACTCAAACAGTTCTGTTAAAGAATGCACTCTTCTTGTGAATTAGTAGTTGCATCTTGTTTGTATAAACACTAACAATTATGTTAGCTGATGTTTTTTCTTTGAAATGAATTCTTTTCCAAAGATGAGTCTCAGTGAAGTAGGTTAGGAACATAGTCTGTATAATATTGTCTTCATTTGCTTAACTGACTAGTTTATAATAAGCCGTTTCATTCCTAAGGTTTTAAGTATAGGTATGAGTGCTGCTGTTTTGTTGGCTCACTTCAGTGACTTCCTTATAGTTGTCCTTTTACTTTATATTTGTACAGGAGCCCTGTGAGGGAGGTGGGAGAGATGGTCATGTTACTTTATGAAATAAAGGGGTAGGATATGTTGGTTTGCACTAGGGCTTCTACGAGTGAGGTGGGAATAAAGCTCAGAGTAAGGCTTTTGGGTCAGAAATGTTTCATAAGTTGTACATGAAATTGACAACACTGATACTCTTTAACTCTTAAAAAATAAACAATGCTAAAGACAGTTGGATATGGTGGCACATGTCTAGCTAGCATCCCAGCACTCAGGAGGTAGAGGCAGGAAGGTCAGGAGTTCAGGGCCAGCCTCAGTTCTGAAGTAAGTTCAAAGCCAGCCTAGGCTACATGAGAACCCTGTCTCAAAATCCAAAAAAATTACGCTAAAGTACTCACAGAACATTCAAAGAATGTTTATATATAAACTTGTCTATAGTAACAAAAGTGATCAGGGGCAGCAAAAATCCCGAATGGCTGTATTTTAATGAATTCACAAAGCAATATGGAGAAAACTCGACACGGAAGGAAATAAATGGTTCGTAAGCACCGTTAAAAAAAAGAAAGAAATAAAAGAAATTAAGAGCTCTCATTTCCCCAAAGAAGATCTGCGCACAACAAGGAAAGGAAGAGGGGAATGGTTAGTGGGGCAGCAGTCAAGACAGTTGTTCATGGAAGCTGTCTTGAAGATTAGATGATATGGATATAAAATAGTTTTTTAGTGGCCAAATGATCCATCTAAGGACTCAAGAAACAGTAGCTGATTTTTTTTTTGGGGGGGGGAACATCACTAGAACATTGTTTTTGGACTCTCATTGGCTGTTTAGGTAGAATTTATTTTTATTTGATTGGTTTGTTGTTGTTGTTTTATTTGTGTTTTGAGGTAGGGTCTCACTCTGGCCCAGGCTGACTGGAATTCACTATACAGTCTCAGGGTGGCCTCGAACTCATAGTGATCCTCCTACCTCTGCCTCCTGAGTGCTGAGATTAAAGGCATGCACCACCATGCCTGGCTATTTTTAATTTTTATATTTATTTTTCTTTATTTATTTATTTATGAGAGAAAGAGAGAGAAGGAGGGAGGAAGGAAGGGAAAGAAAGAATGGGTGTGCTAGAGACCCTAGCCACTGCAAACGAACTCCAGATGCCTGCACCACCATGTGCATCTGGCTTACATGGGAACTGGGGAGTCAAACCTAAGTCCGTAGGCTTTGCTGGCAAGTGCCTTAACTGCTAAGCCATCTCTCCAGCCCAATTTATGTAGAATTTAAAGGACTGATTATGTATGACACACATACTGAGACTTTCAAAGAAAATTAGAGTATACACAATTATGTGCAGTCTATGGAACTGTATTTTTTTAAATCTGTTGGGGTGGGTGGCAAGTGCCATGGCATATGTGTGGAGGTCAGAGGATAACTGTGGTGTCTGTGCTCCTCCCTTATTGAAACAGAGTCTCTTGCTGCTGCAAATGAACTGCCAGACAGCAAGCAAACATCAGACTAGCTAGCCTTCGAGCTTTGGATTCTCCTCGCTCTGTTTCCCATTGTCATAGACATGTTGGCCTCGCAGATCTGTGTGACACTTGCATTGACTTTACATGGCTGCTAGATAATTGAACCCCAGGCCAACAGGCTTTGCAAGCAACTACCTTTAACCTCTGAGCCACCTCCAAGCCCTTAAAACAGTATTTTTTCCATCTTTCTAAATATTTTATTTTATTTTTTTTGAGAGAGACACAGAGAGAGAGAGAGAGAGAGGGAGAGGAAGACAGATAGAGAGTGCCAGCAGCCTCTCAGCTTCTGCGAATGAAATCCAGATGCGTGCGCCCCCTTGTGGTCAAGTGCAGCATTGTGCCCTTGTGTCACTTTGCACCTGGCTAAATGTGGGACCTGGAGATTGGAATCGCTGGAGATTGGAACCGGCATTCTTAGGCTTAGGAGGCAGGCGCCTTAACTGCTAAGCCATCTCTCCAGCCCTATTTAATTTAATTTAATTTAATTTAATTATTTATTTATTTGAGAGTGAGAGGGAGGGAGAGAGAACGGGCATGCCAGGGCCTCTAGCCACTGCAAATGAACTCCATACATACATCATTTTGTGCATCTGACTTATGTGGGTACTGGGGAATCGAACCTGGGTTCTCAGACTTTGCCGGCAAGTGCCTTAACTGTGGAGCCATCTCTCCAGCCCTGAAACAGTATTTTTGATAGTTTAAGTACGTGTGTTATGCAAAGCTGTTGGTCCATCTCTGCATAGGGTTGCCCATTGCAGCTGTCCTCAATGCCTCTGTTTGGTTTAGGAAAACATACTCTCCTTCACGTCTTCGGACAACAGTCACACAGGGGTGACCATGCAAACCAAGTCTGACCAGGCAAAATAGTTCTCTTTCCTCTCCCACCATCTGTGCTGACCAGTCACAGCCCTTCCAGGAAATGTGATCTATGGACACTTCCTAGAGGGTCATCAACTACCATGAGATGGCTTGAAATTGCACCAGCTTGCTCTCCATTGGGGGCCATAAGGAGGAAAGAGACCTAGAAACCTCCAAGAAGACGGACAGCTGAAAAGAGAGACCCCATGCATCCAGATATGCCTGAACTCACGTCCGCCTCTGAGCCTCAAGGTTATATGAACCAATCAATTCCTTTTAAATTTAAGCTTGTTTGAGTTGTTTCTTTAATTCCTTGCTTCCTTCCCTCCCTTGCTTCCTTCCTCCTTGCTTCCTTCCCTCCTTCTTCCTCCCTTCCTTGCTTCCTTCCCTCCTTGCTTCCTTCCCTCCTTGCCCTTCCCTCCTTGCTTCCTTCCCTCCCAAGTGCTGGGGTTCAGGTGTGTAACATGATACCTGGCTCTGACCTCATTATTCCTTGCTTAAAATGTTACAACAACCTTCTAACTAATATCTGTGTGTTAATTTTAGCCATCGCCTCTATAACCAATAGAATTATGATTATAAAGTTGGAGTCTTATGCTAAAATATTTCCTCCTCAGACCTTTCAGTAATTCTACGTTGCTCCCAGATTCAGACACATTAGCATCATAATAACTCATGTAGTGTGAGTTTTCTTTCATTGCAAGGAGCAAAGTCCACTTCTGGCTGACTTGAGGCAGAAAGGGCATTTTGTTGGGAAGATGGAGAAACTCATAGAATTGAAGGAGAAGCTGAAGAGCCAAGTGCCAGGAAGGACCTGAACCAGGTTCACTGAGGCTGCCAGCAACAGAGGCTTGACCTTGATGGGTCAGTGCTGACCGTGTGCTGCTATTTTCATTGGCCCACCTTGAACAAATCAGTTAATCTCTAGATACATGAAGGAAGCTTAGGACCAGGTGTGGCCGTGGGGACTCCTCCTGAGTATCGACATTCTCAGGTAACTGGGAATTACTATGAGCTGATGTATATATGAGAGGCGTCTTCTATACTTCTCCCTTTCAATTTTCTTTTTCCATTACTCCTGATGACTACTTGTCAATTTTTAAATTTGTTGTTGTTGTTGTTGTTGTTGTTGTTGTTGTTGTTGTTGTTGTTGTTGTTGTTGTTGTTGTTGTTGTTGTTGTTGTTGTTGTTGTTGTTGTTGTTGTTGTTGTTGTTGTTGTTGTTTTTTTACAGGTGAGTCTCACTCTAGCTCAGGCCAACCTGGAATTCACTATGTAGTCTCAGGGTAGCCTCGAACTCACAGTGATCCTCCTACCTCTGCCTCCCCAGTGCAGGCATGCACCACCAGGCCTGGCTCTTTTTTTTTTTTCTCTTTCTTCCTTCCTTCCTTCCTTCCTTCCTTCCTTCCTTCCTTCCTTCCTTCCTTCCTTCCTTCCTTCCTTTCTTTCTTTCTTTCCTAAAAAAAACCCCAGAGTATCACTATATACCCAGGCTGCCTTTGAACTTGAGAGCCTGCTTCAGGCTCCCAAGTGCTGGGGTTCCAGGTGTGTAACATGATACCTGGCTCTGACCTCATTATTCCTTGCTTAAAATGTTACAACAACCTTCTAACCAATATCTGTAATTGTTAATTTTAGCCATCGCCTCTATAACCAATAGAATTATGATTATAAAGTTGGAGTCTTATGCTAAAATATTTCCTCCTCAGACCTTTCAGTAATTCTACGTTGCTCCCAGATTCAGACACATTAGCATCATAATAACTCATGTAGTGTGAGTTTTCTTTCATTGCAAGGAGCAAAGTCCACTTCTGGCTGACTTGAGGCAGAAAGGGCATTTTGTTGGGAAGATGGAGAAACTCATAGAATTGAAGGAGAAGCTGAAGAGCCAAGTGCCAGGAAGGACCTGAACCAGGTTCACTGAGGCTGCCAGCAACAGCCAGTGCAGGCATGCACCACCAGGCCTGGCTTTTTCTTTTTCTTTCTTCTTCCTTCCTTCCTTCCTTCCTTCCTTCCTTCCTTCCTTCCTTCCTTCCTTCCTTCCTTCCTTCCTTTCTTTCTTTCTTTCCTAAAAAAAACACCAGAGTATCACTATATACCCAGGCTGCCTTTGAACTTGAGAGCCTGCTTCAGGCTCCCAAGTGCTGGGGTTCCAGGTGTGTAACATGATACCTGGCTCTGACCTCATTATTCCTTGCTTAAAATGTTACAACAACCTTCTAACCAATATCTGTGGTGTTAATTTTAGCCATTGCCTCTATAACCAATAGAATTATGATTATAAAGTTGGAGTCTTATGCTAAAATATTTCCTCCTCAGACCTTTCAGTAATTCTACGTTGCTCCCAGATTCAGACACATTAGCATCATAATTACTCATGTAGTGTGAGTTTTTCTTTCATTGCAAGGAGCAAAGTCCACTTCTGGCTGACTTGAGGCAGAAAGGGCATTTTGTTGGGAAGATGGAGAAACTCATAGAATTGAAGGAGAAGCTGAAGAGCCAAGTGCCAGGAAGGACCTGAACCAGGTTCACTGAGGCTGCCAGCAACAGAGGCTTGACCTTGATGGGTCAGTGCTGACCGTGTGCTGCTATTTTCATTGGCCCACCTTGAACAAATCAGTTAATCTCTAGATACATGAAGGAAGCGCAGGACCCAGGTGTGGCCGTAGGGACTCCCTCCTGAGTATACGACATTCTCAGGTAACTGGGAATTACTATGAGCTGATGTATATATGAGAGGCGTCTTCTATACTTCTCCCTTTCAATTTTCTTTTTCCATTACTCCTGATGACTACTTGTCAATTTTTAAATTTTGTTGTTGTTGTTGTTGTTTTACAAGGTAGGGTCTCACTCTGGCCCAGGCTGACCTGGAACTCACTCTGTAGTCTTTGGCTGGCCTCGAACACATGGCAATCCTCCTACCTCTGCCCCCTAAGTGCTGGGATTAGTGGTGTGTGCCACCATGCCCAGCTTACTTATCATTTTTTATAGATTGCAATGTTTGTGTCTTCTCCACATTCACATGTTGACAGCCTAAACCTCAGCGTGTATATATTTGGAGATGGAGTTTTCTGGAAGTATAGTTAAATGAGATCATAAGGGTGTAGGGGTCTGATAGGAAGATGTCTTCATAAGAAATGAGCCTGTTGGCTGGGTGTGGTGGTGCA
Organism: Orientallactaga sibirica; assembly: GCA_036365145.1. Classification (NCBI taxonomy): domain Eukaryota; kingdom Metazoa; phylum Chordata; class Mammalia; order Rodentia; family Dipodidae; genus Orientallactaga; species Orientallactaga sibirica. The sequence continues at coordinate 8,144,403 of JAEOAD010000027.1, forward strand.
CGCCTTTAATCCCAGCACTCGGGAGGCAGAGGTAGGAGGATAGCCATGAGCTAGAGTGAGACCCTACCTTGAAAAAAAAAAAAAAAGAAAGAAATGAGCCTGTTGTGGTGGTGCATGCTGATAGGCAATTGCTATAGAGGGTAAAGCAACAGGATCATGAATTCAAGGCCAGCCGGGCATACACTTTAATAAAATGTTTAAAAAGAAAAAGGATAGCTGGAGAGATGGCTTAGCGGTTAAGGCATTTGCCGGCAAAGCCTAAGGACCCATGTTCAACTCTCCAGATCCCACATAAGGTGAGGCAGATGCAAGGTCACACATGCCCACTAGGTGGCACAAGCATCTAGAGTTTGATTACAGTGGTTGAGGCCCTGGCAAGCCAATTTTCTCTCTTGTTCTCATTCTCTCTCTCTAAAAAAATGAAAGAAAGAAAAGGGAAGAGGCTGGAGAGATGGCTCAGCAGTTAAGGCATTTGCCTGAAAAGTCTAAGGATCCAGGTTTGATTCACCAGTACCCATGCAAGCCAGATGCACATGATAATTCCTTTGTGTTAAGCCACTAAGAGAGAGAGAGAGGAAGAAGGAGGAGGAAGAGGAGGAGAGGAGAAATGAAATGAGTCCTTTCCCAACCCTGTACTGCCCCCATCATATGATATGAGGATAGATAGAAGGAAATAGCTGTCTGGAAGCCCCAAAGAGAGATCGCATCAGAGCTGTGAGGGTGTATATCTGTGTGGTTTCAGCCATCTGTGTGGTTTCAGGAGTCAGTCAGAGGTGACTAAGCTAACATTCTACTTGCAGCAAGCCATGCATTCAGACTGTCTCACATTTCTGACCTCGCCTTCTCACCATACGTTCACTGAGAAGACGCACTTCTCTTCTCCCTTCTTCATGAACCAATATTCACTTAACTGTTAGGAACCCTCTTAAAGATTGCTTCCTCCAGAAACCTTCCCCTAACTCTTCTAGATTGGTCTTCTTATCCATATATCCAGACAAAATTTCTCGAGTTTAAATTTGTCACAACTTTTATAATTCTCTTGTAATTCACTATTAACTAATATGTCTCTCCTACCAGCTTGGGATAGATATACATATATACACATATACATAATATAGGTGTAAATCTGAGTCTTCAGATGTGAATATAACAGTCAACTCATTGTTGATATTCAACATATATTTGCAAAGTGAATGACTAAATGTCATGACTGCCTAGTTCCACACTCAATCCATTCAATAAAACACTTTCAACCATGCTCATTGCCTTGCCATGCAGCTGAACATGAATGTCTGAGCCTGACTCATGAAATTATGAACAGCTAGAAGGCAATTATTTCCATCTTTAATTTTTGCATTACCGTGATCTCCCTCCCTCCCCCCTCTCTCTGTGAATGTGTGTGTGCTTTGTGTATGCTAGGTAGATAATAATTTTGTTGCTGTTATTGTTAAAGAGTAAGTCTCGTTGACAAAATACTAATGTACTTTAAGCCTTTGATGAACAGACGTTCAGTGTAAAAGTGTGTTTGTACTCCCCATGACTCGTACGGGGATCAAATCGCATCTGAACTATTACGTTCATTCTGGGCAACAGCCATGCATTCCTTCCCTCAGCTAATGTTTTTGGAGTGCCTACTTGGAACCAAGCACCTTTCTTCAGCGCCACAGGCTTGGAAATTAACAAGACATGTTTGAATCTCAGTCTTTGCCACTTACTATGGGCATGAGTGAGGCTAGGCTAGGCTTTGTCACAGAAACTTAAAATATCAGTAGCTTTCTATGTCCTGGGTTCGTTTCTCTCTCCTGGACTGAATGTATCTCTGCTCGACATGATCCGTGTTCCAGGACCCACTGGTACACACAGCTGGTTTCATGGAGAGGAAAAAGTCAGCCAACAATGCATTAGGTTTTTCTTTCTTTCTTTTCCTTTTTCTTTTCTTTTCTTTTCTTTTTTCTTCTCTTCTCTTCTCTTCTCTTCCTTTCCTTCCCTCCTTCCTTCTTTCCTTCCTTCCTTCCTTCCTTCCTTCCTTCTTTCTTTTCTTTTCTTCCTTTCCTTCCCTCCTTCCTTCTTTCCTTCCTTCCTTCCTTCTTTCCTTCCTTTTTTCTTTTGTTTTCTTTTGTTTTCTTTTGTTTTCTTTTGTTTTCTTTTGTTTTCTTTTGTTTTCTTTTGTTTTCTTTTGTTTTCTTTTGTTTTCTTTTGTTTTCTTTTGTTTTCTTTTCTTTTCTTTTCTTTTCTTTTCTTTTCTTTTCTTTTCTTTTCTTTTCTTTTCTTTTCTTTTCTTTTCTTTTCTTTTCTTCCAAAGCAGGGTCTCACTCTGACCCAGGCTGACCTGGAATTCACTCTGTAATCTCAGGCTGGCCTCGAACTCACAGTGATCCTTCTACCTCTGCCTCCTGAGTGCTAGGATTAAAGGTGTGGGTCACCACACCTGGCTGCATTAGCTTTTAAAGCTGCTTCTCAAAAATCGATGCATCATTTCTGCTCATACTTCATATGTCCATGTCTGAACTCACACAGAAGGGCAAAGAAGAGTGAACAGAAATCACCTACCATGCTGTATCACTCAACTTGCTCCGGTCCCCATTTAGCATTTTTTTATAAAAATATTTTTCTTTATTTATTTGCAAGGAGATAGAGAGAGAGAGAATAGGCATGCAGCAGGGCCTCCTGCCACTACAAACAAATTCCAAATGCATGTCCCACTTTGTGCATCTGGTTTTATGTGGGTTCTGGGGAATCAAACCCTGGCATCAGGCTTTACAAGCTAGGAACTAACTGCTGAGTCATCTCTCCAGCCCTATTTTAGCATTTTTAAGCGATAGTAGCAATATCTGCATTGAAAATAAGGTATGTGGGGACTGGAGAGATGGCTTAGCTACTAAGGTGCTTGCCTGCAAAGCCTAATGACCTTGGTTCAATTCCCCAGTACCCACATAAGCCAGATGCACAAGGTGGCATATGCATCTAGAGTTCATTTGCAGTGGCTGGAAGGCCTGGCATGCCTATTCTCTCCCTCCCTCCCTCTCTCTCTCTCTCCCCTCTTTCCCTCTCATAAATAAATAAAAATAAAACATTTAGCAAAAGAAAATAGGTATGTATCTTGTGATTAGTTTGTCAATGGTAGCTATTTTGAGTTAAATTCTTTTTTTTTTTTTTTTTTTTTTTTTTTTTTTTTTGAGGAAGGGTCTCATTCTTACCCAGGCTGGCTATGAACTTGTAGATATTCTATCTCAGCCTCCTAGGTGCTGGCTGGGATTAAAGACATGCACTACCATGCCTGTCTTTGGTCTACATTCTGTTTAAAGTTTCAAAATTCATGGGACTGGGGAGATAGTTCAATGGATAAAGTGGACATAGTTTGTGTTGCGGTCCCCCCAAGGCCAGCTCAGGAGGGACGGTAGGGTCTCAGCTGAGTTGGGGTGAGCAGCGCAGAGTCATGACACAGACTCCGGGAGTTGGGTGAAAGCAGAAGCGAGACTCTGCAAACTCGTTTATTCAGGAAGTGCACATGGGTTTTGAGGGGCTTGGCTGGCTAATCCTTGTATGGGGTGGTCCCCTTTTGGTGACCAATGACAGCCTGTCTCTGGATAGGACATCTCGTAATAGGCTTCTCGCGAGCATGGGACTGTAACTGTTGTCACACTAAGCCTGCGCAGAATGCCATTTTCACAGAAGCCACATCCTGTTTTCTTCTGCCATGCAGTCTGGCTAGGACCAGGCCTATATTGTGCCATACAAGTTTGATCCCCAAAATCCATGTAAAAATGCTGGATGTGGTGACAGGTACTTGTAATCCCAGTGCTGGGGAGGCAGAGATAGTCAAGTCCCTGGGGCTTGCTGGCCAGGCAGCCTAATTAGTTGGCAAGCTGTAAGTCAACGAGAGAGCCTATTGCAAACATGTCCTTTTTTCCGGCCTCCATATGCATACCCACACTCACACATGAGCACGTGCACACATACGTCTAAACATGCGTAAAAGGTCTCAAAATCCTGACATCCAGCATACAAATTGTTATAAATAAAACTCTCCAAACACTTAAGAATACATCAAGTGAGTTCTCCCTTCCTTTGAATTTTTCTTTGAAGACCCACTGAAGCTGGATGAGTTATGTATCCAGGATTAGCTTGATATGTTGCCCATTTCTGCTTTTCAGCACTTTGCCAGAATCAGAGAAATCTATGAAGAAATAGCTTAGAGAAAGATTTGATGATTTATTATTTGCTTTGTTATGCAAGGTCTGCTTTCCAAACAAGATGTCAGCATGTGGGCATAGGACCACATTTCACGTTTGTGCCTCACTAAAAACTGACAAGGCCTGGAGACAATGGCTTTATGGAAGAGTGATTACCTAACATGTACAAAGCCCTGTGTTTCATCCCCAGCTAGGAAAATAATTTACCACCATAAGAATTCCTTAATAGGATGGTATTGTATATATGTCAGTTGAAGAGCAGATTGATGGGGTGAAAAGGGGAAGAGATTGAGTAAAGGAAAGGTGGAGGGAGAGCTAATCAAAATCTAAGAGGATATAAATAAGTCATACGGAAACCTGCTTTTCTGGACAATGGAACACTCAGAAGCCATAGATTATTACCAGAAAATTTTCAGTGCCAGGGGTGGGATACCTTCCAGTGAGTTGTTGGTCAGGGAGGTCACAGATATCCCCAAAACATTATAGGCCATTGCTGAGGCCCATGGTTTCCCACCAGGAATAGATGGTAAGACCCTATTGCTGAAGACTCCACATACTTGAGCTGCAAGGTCGCTGAGAAATCCTGCTGGAGCTGAGCTGAAAGTCTCCTCCATGTGGACCAGCTGACAGAAAGCTTGAAAAAGCTATGCTGCATGCAATTCAATGGGAGAGAGAAAACACCAGTATAGGTACTCAACAGTGGACACTGAAAGCTTTAAATTTGGCCAGCCAGGCCAAATGAGCCAACGGGTGCAACAGTGGCATGTCTGTTATGGGGGAAACCAACTGCTCTGTAACTGGACTGGACGCCCACTCCATGGGAGGGAATACATCCCTGATACTGAAAGTCCATGACAGATGTAGTCATGAGCCCTAGGGATGTAACACCTGCCTGTGTCACGCTAAATGTATATACTATGCTCACCAAACTGCCCAGTAAGCACTTCTTTTAATGTCCATACCCATACATTAATGCTACTCACACTTGTGGTTAGAGAAGCTTCTCTTTTCAGATGGTGGTGACCTTGGGATGACTCAGAAGGCACCATGGTGCTGAGAAGAAGGGATAGAGGAGTGCTCAGCACTGAAACATCTCTAACACACCTTCCAAGGCTCAGGCTCCATTGTGGAAGAGGGGGTGGAAAGAATATAAAAGCCAAAGGAAGAGTAGGACTCCTTACAACGTGCTCCTCCAGACACAAAATGGCCTGATATCCATGACCTCACAGTGCCTGACACCACCTACACAAGACTATCATAATAGGAGTAAAAGATGATGACATCAAAATTAAAAGAGACTGATTGAGAGGGGGAGGGGATATGATGGAGAGTCAAGTTTCAAAGGGGACAGTGGGGGGAGGGAAGGAAGTACCATGGGATATTGTCTACAATTAAGGAAGTTGTCAATATATATATATGTAATTTCTTGGTATGATAGGATGTTAAGAAACAGAATTGGGACTTTTTATAGTAGTCACTGATTTTCTAAGTTTATAGTTTTTATTTCGTATTTTATAAAATTTATTTTAAAATGCATTATATTTAGGCTGGAGAGATTGCTCAGTGGTTAAAGGTGCTTGCTTGAAAAGCCCAACAGCCTGGGTTCACTTCCCCAGTACCCACATAAAGCCAGATGCACAAAGTGCCATGTGCATCTGGAGTTCATTTGCAGGGTGACAAGAGGCCCTGGCATGCTCATTCTCTATCTTTCTCCCTTGCTGTCTCTCTTTCCTTGCAAATAAAGAAAATATCTTTTAAAAAATTCATTTCAGAATGTAAGAGCCAAAGGAAGAGTAGGACTCCTTACAACATGCTCCCCCAGACACAAAATGGCCTGGATATCCATGACCTCACAGTGCCTGACACTATCTACACAAGACTATCATAATAGGAGGAAAAGATGATGACATCAAAATAAAAGAGAGACTGATTGAGAGGGGGAGGGGATATGATGGAGAGTGGAGTTTCAAAGGGGAAAGTGGGGGGAGGGAAGGAATTACTATGGGATATTGTCTACAATTATGGAATTTGTCAATAAAAAATAAAAATTTCAAAAATAATAATAAAATAAAAATTCATTTTATTTATTAAAATTACATACTATTTTCTGCAAACAACAGCAGAGCAAAAGTCATGAATATCTGACTTTACATGTAATTCTAGAGTTACACAAATCCTGGTAATACTGCTTCTCTCTTGATGTACTGAAAGCAAGATGGAGTAACAATTTACCTTTTTATGTTGCTCTTCTTAGAATGACTAAAAGAAATTCTATATTGTAGAGAATTAAAAATTCTCTTCATAATGTAAGTTGGTCTAGTTTTTTTTAAATATTTGGGAACCATGTGATTTATCAGATGATTTAAAAATACTTATATAACTGGAGACATTCCAAGGTAAGAAATACTATATATGGGCTGGAGAGATGGCTCAGTGGTTAAGGCACTTTCCTGTAAAGTCTAACGACCCTGTTTCAATTTCTGCACATAAAGACAGATGCACAAATAGGCACATGCAGTTTTTTGCAGTGTCTAGAGGCCCTGGAGTGCCCATTTTTTTCCATCCATCTCTCTTCTTTTTATCTCTCTCTCTCTGCTTGCAAATAAGTAAGCAAATAAAAATATTTTTAAAAAAGAAATACAATCTGCCAATTTTCCCTTAAGAGACTTCCTTTGAAGTAAGATGCAAGGGAGGTTTGAGAGCCACACAGGAGGCGCCTTTCCACACTTCTCCAAGCCACTCAGCAGTGTGCACTGTGTGCCAGGTACCAAGGCATCCTTCCTCCGTGTTGTGTGCAGGGCGTTGGTGGTGATGCAATGCTTTCAAGATGGGAACAATAACATCCAGGCTTCCATTCAAAGTAATAGCCAAATCTTTCTTACAGAAGAAGAGAGCTCTCCATGTTTGTAAGCTCGTTAAAATAGAGTCAATAACAGTGACCCCACAGGACTGACACTGAGTTTAGAATACTACTTTTATACATGCTTTTTTCTTAAGGTTAAGAAAAGGTTGCTGCCTGTTGAACTGTGTCCTTGTTAAATGCATTTACTTGGTGTATATTTATAAAGCTTAAAATACAAGAGTCTAGGGCTGGACAGGTTGCTTAGCAGTTCAGGTGTTTGCCTGCAAAGCCAAAGGATCCCGGTTCAATTCTCCAGGACCCATGTAAGCCAGGTGCACAAGGGGCGCATGCATCTGGAGTTTGTTTGCAGTGGCTGGAGGTCCTGGATGCCCATTATCTCCCCCCTCCCCTTTCTCTCCTCAAATAAATAAATAAATAAATAAATAAATAAATAAATAAATAAATAAAATATATTTTAAAAATATATATAGCGTGGTGGCGCACGTATAGATGGTCCCAGGGAGAGAAAAATAGAGGATCACATTAGGCCACCCTGAGACTACATAGTTAATTCCAGGTCAGCCTGGACCAGAGTGAGACCCTACCTTGCAAAACCAATATATATATATATATGTATAGATGGTCAAGGGAGAGAAAATAGAGGAGACATTATCCCCCACAGGGCAGAGTATAATCTAGCTCTCCTTGCAGAGAAGACAAATACTGATTTGGACTGGAGTGGACTGATTTAGATCCACTCAGTTGTGGTTTAATTAGTCAGCTATCATTTGATTTAGAGTCACACAGATCTGAAGTCCTAATCTTTGCCCAGAAGCAAGCATATAAACAAGGAAATCATGTCAATCAACTTCACATAGTCATGTGTGTGTGATAATATATGTGTGTGCGCATGCAGGAGTGTGGTCGGTACATGCCATGGCACATGTGTGGAGGACAACCTTGGGTGTCAGTCCTTGCTGTCCACCTTGTTGTTTTTTTGTTTTGTTTTCATTTTGGTTTTTCGAGGTAAGGTCTCACTCTAGCTCAGGCTGACCTGGAATTCACTATGTAGTCTCAGGGTGGCCTTGAACTCACTGTGACCCTCTTACCTCTACCTCCTAAGTGCTGGGATTAAAGGCATGCACTGCCACACCTGGTCCCACTATTTTTTTTTTATTTGAGAGAGAGAGAGAGGGAGAGAGAGAGAACTGGTGCACCAGGACCTCAGCCACTGCAATCAAACTCCAGATACTTGCACCACCTAGTGGGCATGTGTGAACTTGCGCTTGCCTCACCTTTTTTTTGCATCTGGCTTACATGGGACCTGGAGAGTCGAACATGGGTCCTTAGGCTTCTCAGACAAGCACCTTAACCACTAAGCCATCTCTCCAGGCCTCCACCTTGTTTTGAGTCAGGGTGTCTCATTCATCACTGTGTATGCCAAGCTAGCTGGCCTGTGAGCTTCCAGGGATTCTCCTGTCTCCACCTCTTACCTCACCACAGGCACACTGGGGTTACAGATGCTTACTAGTGCCTGGATTTACGTGGGTTCTGCAGATCCAAACTCAGGTCATCCTGTTTGTGCAGTAAGTGCCTTGACCTACTGAGCCATCTCCCCAGCTCATTCACCCACCTTTTAAAAAGACAAAGTCCTGGGCTTCAATCCATACTACTGAATTGTAACTAATGGGTTGTGGGACCTAGGACTCTAAAGGGTTTTTTTTTTTTTTTTATTGCTGGTCTTTTATTTTTGAGACAGTCTCGCTATATAGCTCAGGCTAGCCTTGAACTCATGGTCATCTCCTGCCTCATCACCTGAGTTCTGGCAGTGAAAGCCTGAACCACCATGCTCAGTTGGACTCCGTGGTTGTAAATTTATTTATTTATGAGAAACAAAGAGGCACACAGACAAAGTGGCCTCCTGTCACTGCAAATGAACTCCAGATGCATCACTTTGTGCATCTGGCTTTACCTGGGTTCTGGGGAATAGAACCCAGGCTGTCAAGTTTTTGTTTTTTTGGAGAGAGACACAGAGAGAGACAGACAGAGAAAGAGGGAGAGGAAGAGAGATAGAGAATGGGCGCACCAGCAGCCTCTCAGTTGCTATGAACGAACTCCAGATGCATGCACCCCTTCGTGGGCAAGTGCGGCATTGTGCCCTTGTGTCACTTTGCATCTGGCTAATCATGGGACCTGGAGCTCGGAACCGGCGTTCTTAGGCTGTGTTTTTAAAGTCCCCTGCTGATTGTGATTATCTGCCAACTTCAGGAAGTATGGATAGCACTGTGAAATGTGGTCTCCTCCCCTGATGAAGGCGTTGGACCTGGGGCTTGGGTCATTCTGGTAATTATAATGATCTGCTCAGAGCCATAGCTCTCTCCACTACCTTCTACTGCCACCCTTCTCTCTCTCTCACACACACCATCTTAACAGAGACATTGAGGAGGGCAAGTCTGTGGACACAGAATGTCCATGTCAGAGGCCTGAAGGACTGCTTGCTCCACTGTAATAGTCCTGACCCTCACACTCCAGGATGGGGATCCCCCATGGCAACGCTGCCCAGACTACCTTTATCATTCAGGATTCACTTTCATCCACTGTAGCGGTAACCCATTCTTCTGCTTATACTGTATAGAATCTATCCAACTCCATGGAGCTGGTCTCTGGCTGATTCTATCCAGAGCCCCTTTTCGTTGAGTGCTGATTTTATCCAGAACCCCCCTTTGCTTGAGTGCTTCTAAGCACTACCTGCCAGAGGAACTCATTTAAAAGAAGTCTATGTATACATAATTCAAATTCTGCAGTCCCCTGAGATAACACTCTGATGTGTGATTGCAATTCTCTGAATTCTTTTAGCTTATTTCCTGCCACTGATGTGACGGATGCTTTGATAGGCTCTTGAGTTTCTGTGATGCTCTGCCATGAAGTCCTGTAACTCTTCTCACTGACGGTGTTGATCTCAGGGTTCGCTGTAAGGGCTGTGCTCTTCCCAGAAGCAGCAGCCTCCAAGCGTGCCTCCTGCCGTGTGCTTGTCCAGTGAGATACGAGAGTACAAAGCCCCTAGTTCCATCCCTCTCATGCTAAGATGTTGCGCAAACATGGGAATTTATGTCATTTTGGAAAATTAGATTCTTGTTTTAGGGAGCTTAAAGGTGCATACTCATAAATTTCTGGATATTTACAGATGTGTGTGTGTGTGTGGATAATGTTATAGGTGTATATCAGTGTGTACATGTGGGATTCTAAGGTGTATGTATACACCAATAAGACACAAATATTTCGTTGTTTTTACTTCTCAGAGGGTAATGCTAAGACCATTCCTTTCACTGAGAACTGTGGCTGATCATATCGGTCGCCCGTGGAGATATAATTGACCCTTGAAAGGATTGAATGGTTCTACATCACTCCAAGCTATTATTTGTCCTGGTAAAGTAATTCTAGAATTTAAGACCAATGGACGGGTGTTCAGGAGGATGGGAGGGATGCCAGTCGTCTACTCCGCCTCACTCACTATTATTCTGTCTGCAAGGTAACTTACAAGTTTCCCTCCTTCTCTCAAGTGTGCAAGAGGAACGGGCCAGGCGATAGTGTGCAGTGTGTAGAAAAGAATCAGGATAAGCTCTAACCATTCTTTGTCTCCTTCTAGAAGCAATCCTCCTTCCTGCTAGTCTTTTTAAATTCTTTTTTAAAAATTTTATTTACTTATTTGAGAGAGTGAGAGAGAGAAAGAGGCAGACACACACACACACAGAGAGAGAGAGAGAGAGAGAGAATGGGCACACCAGGGCCTCCAGTCGCTGCAAACAAACTCCAGATGCATGCGCCACCTTGTGCAGCTGGCTTACATGGGCCCCGGGGAATCAAGCTGAGGTCCTTTGGCTTTGCAGGCAAGTGCTTTAACCACTAAGCCATCTCTCCAGCCCTCTTTTGAATTCTTTATTTCTTAACTCCAAAGGCAAAAATATTTTTGTATTTATTTTCTTTAATATGGTGAATATACATGATATCAATTATTACTTTAAGTATATATAATAGTATAATCGGTTCATTAAATTATTGTACTTTTTTGAGACAGGCTCTTATGTAACCCAAGCTAGCCTCAAACTTCTACTTCCTGCCTTCATCTTGCAAGGGCTGCCATTATAGATGTATACCACCACACCTGGTTTCAGTGGTACCCAGGGCTTCATGCACATGCTAGGCAGACACTATCAACTGCGCTATGTTCCAAGCCCCAAATTTCTATATTTATTGTTTCAAATTTCTTTTATTTATTTGAGAGCATAAGAGAGTGTGAAAGTGAAAAAGAGAGAGAGAGAGAAAGAGAGAGAGAGAGAGAGAGAAGAGTATATGGGCAAGTCAGGGCCCCTGCTGCTGCAAACTCCAAATGCATGCACCACTTTGTGCATCTGGCTTTATATGGGTACTGGGGAATCAAACCCAGGTTGACAGGCCTGCAAGCAAGTGCCTTTAACTGCTGAGCCATCTCTCTAGTCCTAATTTCTGTATTTCTTAATGGCAAATTTCATGAGTCTGTCTTGCCCAGGGTGATAAGCTAGCATGGCCTCTGAGAGGGATGTGTAAGGGGATGGGAGTGAAACCCAGGAGGTCTTCAACCATTCCACCTTCTTCTACACGTCCCTTCATCCCTTTGAAACTGAAGAGACTTTTCCTGTGGGAGGCTCTCTGTCACAAGGCTGCGTGAGGTAGGAAAGGCGACAGTGCTGCAGACAGCCAGCTCCTGACCTCCAGGTTGCTGCTCGTTTGCCAGAAAATTAAGCCAGACCCAAGCAATCTCACCACCAAGTAAAATGCCATGAAAAGTTAAAATTGAAATGAAATAGCTCACCAGAACACACAAGTACCAAATCGTGGAAAGAGAATGGAGAGTTAAGTCTAATTAGGGAATATGGGGAGATGAATAAAAGTTATAAAAGAGAAGAAGGGTGATCCTGGAAGAGCACAGTAAGTGATCATGATCCAATGATTGAATAAATGAAGAAATGACCAGCTTTATCAAAGGTCAATGCTACATGAATGGCAGAGCAATGAATGACAGTGTATACTACCTGGCTGTGGCCAGGACAGATGGTGGAAGATGTCGCTAAGATACTGAGACAAAGGTGGAATCATATTAAAGAAATCCTTGAAGGGCCCCAAAGAGCAATGCACACCAAATTCCCAAGAGGATGGATAGAAGATACTGAGGGATAACAGCTCTCCTTCTTCAAAGGTCCCTCGTGGCTTTCAGGTGGGAATGGTGGGAGAAGGGGCAGCAAATTAGAAGACAGGAATTTACTCTAAGAATGCATCTATTTAGTGAGTCAGAGAACAGAGAAGCAACAACATATGCCTACATAATATGGGCATGGACATCAGGCCTTCTTCAAGCAGTCCCCATGGCCACAGAAGTAGAGAAGGTACAGAAAATGTCTTCACAACTCCATTCTGCTTTGAAAGACATGAAGTGATGTTTGTTAGTGATCTGGATAATATCTGAAAGGTGGGCTGGATGGCTTAGCGGTTAAGGCGTTTGTCTGCAAAGCCAGAGGATCCCAGTTTGACTCTCCAGGACCCAAGTAAGCCAGATGTCCAAGGTGGGGCATGCATCTGGAGTTCGTTTGCTGTGGCTGGAGGCCCTGGCGTGCCCATTCTCTTTCTCTCTGCTTCTTTCTCTCTCTCAAATAAATAAATATTAAAAAAGAAAGAAAGAAAAGGTGCTCTCTTAGAGTTTCTGTGTTACCACGATGGAACACTGTGCAAGGACAGATTAGCGCGATCCCTTGTGGGAGGGGATGAAAACCTCACCGAGTAGCTGACATCTAAACCTCAGCTTTGAAGCAGAAGCTAGCAGAGAAGTCGGAGAACAGGGCAAGGCATTCCAGGCAGAAAGCCCACCACAGATAAAGGGGCGTGAAATCGCGTGGCTTCATCCCCGAGGCAGCTGCCCACTAATACGCACAGAAATACCAATGCTGCCTGAGAAGAACCATCTGGAACCCACTCCCAGCTGCCCCTTGAGAACTGGTGTGGTAATGGATGAAAAGAAACCACGAGAAACGCAAATCTGGCCAAAAGAATCAGGGAAGCTGAGAGTGGGACCCTGCGAATGTCAGCGGGGTGAGCAACTGTTCCACACCGTCCATTCCTTTCGGGCGTCAATTAATGGATGTTATCACCAGCGTATTCTCCTATGCATCAGAAGTCAGTATTTTTCCTATTGGCTACTGAGACGGCATTTGTGTTTTTCTCCAATAAACTTGATTACAGTCCCCATCACTTCCTCCAAGCCCCCTGTTAACCCAAAGCAGCCAGACCAGAAGGGCAGGCCTGCGCCTTGGAGCTATTCAGGATCCGCTTGTGTTTACTGATAGCTGACTTGATCCAAAACCCATCTTTCCAGACGGGAACACATACTTAGTAATTAAGGTTGGGGCTTTTATATGGTTTTAAAATATTTTAATGTGAACATGCCCAGAGGGCTGTCAGCAGTTTGGTTTAATAAATTTAATAACCAATTAAGACACCCTCAACTTCAACCTCCATTAGGTTAATTTTTTAATGAGTTTCAGGACGTCTCTGAGCATATTTCTTCCTGAGATGTGTGGTGAGAAACACATGCAGTCGTGTACACCAGGTGTGGATTTTAATCTTTGATTCGCTAAATACAGTACTAGTTACGTAGCCTTGAGGAAACGACTGTATCTCTGAGTTGACTATTTTTCATCTCTATAAAAGGGTTAAACAAGTTTTTCGAAGCAGTTAAATGGTTTTTATCAGTATTTCCCTTTAGGGAGGTTCCTCACCTGCTTAAAATATTTGGAGTCTGGCTGTGTGTGTGTGTGTGTGTGTGTGTGTGTGTGTGTGTTTCAATGAGACACATGGGGAGCTCCAGTGGTACAATGGGTTAGCTATGACACTGATACAACTGTCACATAACCTGACAACTCTGCCCAAGTTGCAGAATTACATCTGTAATGTATACAGAAAAAAATGCCTTGAAAGATTTTATTGACCAATCAATACAGATAAAACTTGTAGACCATCTAGATTTACCAAGATGTATTTATTTTCCAAAGACTACTTAGCCCCTTGGCTCCTGAGCTTCTGAATCATTTTCCTTTTTTTAAAAAAAAATTTTTTTAATTAAAAAAATTATTTTTATTTATTTATTTCAAAGAGAGAGAGGACAAGAGAAAGAGGCAAACATAGGGAGAGAATGGGTGAGAAAATTGCAGAGAAAAAAGAGGAAAATTGGAATACTAGCTGCTTCATTTGCTACAATTGAACAATCCTTCCCAGGAGTTGAGGAATGTAATCCCCCTACCCCACACTTTTTTCTTCCCTATATTAACATTAAAAACAAAAGCAAACATATAAGATAGAATAAAATGCCAAGTTAGCTCTACTTAATGCCTACAAAAATGATTAGTACTTTTGGGGCTGGGGAGATGGTTTAGCAGTTAAGTGCTTTTGACCTGGGTTCGAGGCTCAATTCCCCAGTACCCACATAAGCCAGATGCACATGGTGGTGCATGTGTCTGGTGTTCATTTGCAGTGGCTAGAGGCCCTGGCATGCCCATTCTCATTCTCTCTCTCTCTCCCTCCCTCCCTTTCTCTGTCTCTAATAAGTAAATAAATAAATAATAATAATTAGTACTTTTAAAAAATTATGTACTATATTTAAAATACTAATCAAATGGGTATTCATTCACCTTCATCTTTTAGGGGAGCATATCACAGGAAAACCAAGGTCTGAACAGTATCACTCAGTATAGCCCAATGCTGATTACCAACATCCCTGACAAATCTTCCTTTGAATTTCTTTGTGACACTGTTCCCTCCCTCTGCATAGTCAATGCATCTGTAATAAGAAGTTGGCTTGCTCTCCATTTCCTCCCAGCTAGATCTTCCCAGAAGGGCAACATTATTTTATTTAGAGTCTATTTGAATTCCCAGAATTTTAGAAACATCCATATGCAAATGTGAAACTACAAACACATTCCAAAGTGAGATGAAACAGGGGGCTCTGCTCCAAGGGCTGTGTTCTAATTGGGAAAGTTCCTGCTGTGGCTAAAAGCAGACCTGTTTTCATTTTCAGTATTCATAAAGGCCGCAGCAACAATTTGGGGGTCACAGCTATGGGCATTAAACCCACTGGCTAGCTAGTGCTAAGACAATAGTATTTGCTGTAGGCATTGGGCAAAGTTGGCTGACCTTTCACAGTGCTCAGAACAGGGTGCAGGGTGACAAATATCACCCAAAAAAGGCTGATGGGGATACAAACCGAGACCCCCTTTTCCCCCTCCTTTCTTTTTTCGTGAGGGTGCCGGGGATAAACCCAGGAACTTCTACCTCTGAATACCAGCATCCCCGGCACCAGGAACCTGTTCTGATATGTCAACAATAGGAACTACACAGTAGCAATGAAGACTTGGGAATTTTTGATAACTCATTATATATGTGCATATATGTATATTTATAAAAAATTTTTAAAATCAACTATATCTGCACAGTGATAGATTAAAATGATCATTTGATACCTTTAATATGCACAATGATAGGTTAAAATGGTCATTTTATGCCTTTATAAGATTGCTTCTAACAGATCAGCCTCTTCACACGTTGAGGCGTCTAGTCCCCTGCCGCAGACTCTGAAGACACAAAGGGCAAGTGAATTTCCTGAAACAGCTTCCAAAGCAGTTTTAAGGCTGAAAAGTCTCACGCTGGTCTTGAAGTTCAGTTTCTACCCAAAAGGGTTTTTTGTTTGTTTGTTTGGTTGGTTGGTTTTTTTTTTGTTGTTTTTTTTTGTTGTTGTTTTGTTTTTTCAAGGCAGGGTCTCACTCTAGCCCAGGCTGACCTGGAATTCACTATGTCGTCTCAGGGAGGCCTTGAACTCATGGCGATCCTCCTACCTCTGTCTCCCAAGTGCTGGGATTAAAGGCGTGCGCCACCACGCCCGGCTTACAAATGCTTTGATTTGATTGAGAATGGAAGATGAGACTCCTAAGTCTTTGAAGTCCGGAAGGCCTCCAAAATCCATCATGGGGCTGTTTCCAGGTAGATTCTGAAAATAGGAGACCTTCTATCCCTTGAGATACCTTCTCTTCCTTGTTGCTTCCTTCCTTTTCCTTCCCCTACTGATAACCTGTGCTAACTGGCACTCAGCCACCTACTGGACATTTAGTGAGAGCTCAGAAGATTACCAAATTCTACCTATAGCAAAAGGAGATGGGAAGGATTTTATTTGTGTTTTCACTTATATACATACAGGTGCTGCTGCTGGTCTCTGATTTTGTAAAACATGCCTAAAGTAAGCATGCAGGCCCCAATCCACCCAACAGTCACATTTTTCTTCTGTTACCTAGGGAGGAACTGGCCCGTCCCTCAGCATATTAGGGCATCCGAGTTGACTCCCACACAGCAACCTATGAAACAAACCTGTGTCCTTATATGGAAGTGACGGGAAGGTAGCAACTGTGGTAAACGTCCCTAAAACCATTCAGATTTTCCCCCTTGCTTCTAAGTAAGATGTTTGTGAATGTAGTCATGGCAATGAACACAGAGCAGCTGGCTGGAAAGGTTAAAAGTAACTTTAGAAATCCTACTGACTGGTAGTTTCCAAACTGGGTTCATGCACTTAAAAACACTTGTGGAGGCACTTTAAAAAAAAAAAAGGTGGGGGTGAGGGACTGGAGAGATGGCTCAGTGGTTAAAGGCGCTTGCTTACAAAGCCTGATGGCTGCAGTTCAGTTTCCCAGCACCCATGTAAAGCCAGATTCACAAAGTGGCTCATGTGTCTGGAGTTCGTTTGCAGTGGCAGGAGGCCCTTGAGCGCCCATACTCATTCTCTCTGTCTTCCTCTTTCCCCTCTGTCTCTCTCAAATAAATAAATAATAAATATTTGGGCTGGAGAGATGGCTTGGTGGTTAAACGCTTGCCTATGAAGCCTAAGGACCCTGGTTTGAGGCTCAATTCTCCAGGACCCACATAAGCCAGATGCACAAGGGGGCGCATACATCTGGAGTTCGTTTGCAGTGGCTGGAGGCCCTGGTGCGCCCATCCTCTCTCTCTACCTGCCTATTTTTGTATCTCTTTCTCTCTCAATAAATAAAAAATAAAATATTAAAAATTTTTTAATAAAAATTAGGACTGGAAATAGTGCATGGTGGCACACGCCTTTAATCCCAGCACTCGGGAGGCAGATGTAGGAAGATTGCTGAGAGTTCAAGGCCACTCTGAGACTACAGAGTGAATTCCAGGTCAGCCTGAGCTGGAGTGAGACCTTACCTTGAAAAAAAAAAAAAAAAATTAGAGCTGGAAGAATGGCTTAGCGGTTAAGGTGCTTGCCTGCAAAGCCAAAGGACCCAGGTTCAATTCCCCAGGACCCATGTAAACCCAATGCACAAGGTGGCACATATGTCTGGAGTTCATTTGCAGCAGCTGAAGGCCCTGGCATACCCATTCTCTCCCTCCTCTCTCCCCTGCCCCCGCTCTCAAGTTAATTTTAAAAAATTTATAAAACTTGGATTCTCAGGCACATAGTGAATATTTTATAAATCATAACTAACAAAATCAGGGCCCTAGAAATCTATTTCAGATAAGTAACTAATAGCTTCATCGTAGAACCAGGGAGAGACCAGCCCACATTTATCCACTTTCTACTGTTCTTCGGGTTAATATGATACTGGATAGGCAAGGAGTGAGATATGAGGAGTTAGACTGAGAAAAATTGCAGCAGTATATTGGTTCTGGGTCTCCCGATGACCAGAATGCCCCTTTGTGGTTAAATATCCTATAGGCTGCAGTTATTTTCTTCCAACTCTATCAGAAACTCAGGGAACTGGGAATGGTTCTTTAATCCTTTAATCCCAGCACTCAGGAGGCAGGGGTAGGAGGATCGCCATGAGTTCTAGGCCACCCTGAGACTACATAGTGAATTCCAGGTCAGCCTGGGCTAGAGTGAGACCCTACCTTAAAAAAACCATAAATAAATAAATAAATAAATTAATTAATTAATTAATTAATTAATACAAACACAAACAAAAAACCCCTCAGTCAACAGCATTTTCCCACACGTGTACTACAAGGGGTCTGCATCCTCAAAAGGTCCGGATGCCATTATAATGTCACTTACATTGTGGTTTGGGCCCTCCCTACCTACGTTGTGGACTTTTCTAGATGATCATGGAAAGAACTATCCTAATAGGTGGATCTGCTACACCGTGATTTGAGTGGGGGAAAAATGGTCGGTCACTTTAACCCATGAGTATGCCACCTACCTCATAAATATTCATAAAACTTCCTTAAAGTCGACTCCACCTCCCCCCACACCTTGGAGGTAGCCCATCGCAATCTTTCTTTGAAATGTGTGTTTTTCTTTGCTAAAGAAACCCGCCGAAACTCCCTGTGACTCTCAACTGAAATTTTAATTTTGAGAAAGCACATTTTTTAGGATACTACTCCACCATCTTCTCAGTTTGCTGGCTCTCTGAATAAGGCACAGTTTTAAAGATCAGTTCCTGTCTCTGCTCACTGGCACCTGAAATGACAGACAGCAGTGAGCTCCACTCTCTCCAGGTGCAACTGAGAATGCGCACTGTAGTCTATGCCCCTCCCACCTTGACCACGCCCCATCTCATGATACCGGAAGGTGAGGAGGCTCAAGCCTGGCTAGTACTCAGATGGGAGCATGCGTGCTGTCATTTACTAGAGAAAGTCAGGCTTCAGGGCCAAGGTAAAGAAACTAAACCTTAAAATGAACAAGTGGAGCTGGAGAGATGGCTTAGCACTTAGGGTGCTTGCCTGCAAAACCTGACGACCTTGGTTCGATTCCCCAGTACACACATAAATCCAGATGTACAATGTGATGCATGCATCTGGAATTCATTTGCAGTGGCTAGAGGCCCTGGCCTGCCCCATCAATGCCTCTCTTCTCTCTGTATCCCTCTGCTTGCAAATTATATATATATATTTTTAATGAGCAAGTGATTTGTCTGGACAGGGCTCTGGATGACACTGAGGTACTTGTGTGAAACACTATAAAATGCCGGAGCTTGAAACAGAAATGCAATATCAATAAAGCTGTGCTCCAGCTCTTAGGGCTCTGGAAAACCATTGCACCCAGGGAATGGTGCCGAGGAGTAGAACCAGAGTTGGCACTGGACCATTTATTTGCCCATTCTACCAGTGGTCCCAAGTGTTGGTCCACTTTTTCTCTGGCTATAATGAAACATCTGAGACTGGGTAATTTATAATGAGTAGAAATTTACTTAGCTCAGGGTTCTGGAGGGTGTCTGGTGAGGGCCTTTTCTACACTATCACATGGGGGTGTGTCACGTGATGACACAGCAAGCATGCCACCCCGGGGTCTCTCTCCCTCTAATTACAAAGCTGCTGGTCTCATCATGAGAGCCCTGTGTCCTCAACCTCATTTAATCTTTATTACCATCTCTCCTGCTATGAATACTGCCCCTGGGGAGATGTCCCCAAACATCTATTCAACCTAGATGGAGATCAAAGAAAGGGTTCCATCCAAATCCAGCCTGGCGAACCAATGAATTTACTGGGGTTACTTACAGGAGCCTGGGTGACTCAAAATCAGCCCTATCACAGGGAAGCCCCTTGGGCAATTTATGGGCAACTATATTACCAAAGAGGTGCCCTGGGGTCCCCTCCAGCCCAGTTGTTTGCTACTTTATAATGTCAGGAAGGGGAGGAGCCTTGTGAGGGCATCAAGAAGGTTTATGGGTCTCAGGAGCTCCTTCCCCATCTCGTCACCAGGGACTGTTAATAAACCTGATTTCATGGGTGATCAGAGCTGCTCTGGTTCAGCAAGGTAATGGCCACATCTGCTCTGGAATATAACAGCACAACACTTCCAAAAGTCTTTAAGACATGAATTGGGGGCTGTGGAGATGGTTGGGTGCATAAGAGGACTTGCACAAGCATGAGGAATTGAGCTCGAGTCCTGGCACCCATGTAAACAGCCACGTATGGTCACACATACCTTTAACTCACCACTCTGGGGAGTGTAGAGGCAGGAGGATCACCGAGGCTCCCTAGCCAGCCAGTCTAGGAAAACAAAATCCAACCAATAAGCTCTAGGTTCAGTGAGGGACTCTGTTCTGTTTCAGAGAAATAAGGCAGAAAAGTATTGTACAGGGGGACACACAATATATTCCTCTGATCTCTGCACACATGCACACAGAGCACAACACACACCTGCATATATTGTACTCATGCCACACATACCACACACACAAAATATGTATATGTTTGGGTATTACATTTCCAACATATGAATCTTTTAAAAATATTTTATTTATTTATTTATTTATTTATTTATTATTTATTTGAGAGTGACAGAAAGAGAGAAGATAAAGAGGCAGATAGAGAGAGAGAAGGGGCATGCCAGGGCCTCAAGCCACTGCAAACAAACTCCAGGCATATATACCACCTTGTGCAGCTTGCTTACGTGGGTCCTGGGGAACTGAACCTAGGTCCTTTGGCTTTGCAGGCAAGTGCCTTAACCACTAAGCCATCTTGCCAGCCCACTTATGAACTTTTGAAAGTCACATTCAAACCATAGCACCTCCTGATTGCTAGGCTAGATTAGTTATGTGCCTTCCTTTATATTCTCTTGGCATGCCAGTTGCTGCCCCCTTTACAGCATTTGTCACAGTATATGAAAGCAGTAATTTACTTGTCATTTTTCACACAGCAAGCTTCATTAAGGTGTCCGTTGTCATCATCTTGCCAGCCTGCTAGCAATGAGCACTCAGCTTATATTCCTTGAGTCAACCAGTTTGTAGCTGAATTTGTTCCAATTGGGTAAATTGTCACTACATGATTCAAAATACATTTACACTAAAAGGTAAAGCATACACTTTACAATTGAAAACACTTGTCCCTCCTAGGGACAAGAAATGTTCATAGGGCTGGAGAGATGGCTTAGCAGTTAAGGTGCCTGCCCGCTAAGCCTAAGAACGCCGGTTCCAATCTCCAGGTCCCACGTTTAGCCAGATGCAAAGTGACGCAAGGGCGCAATGTCACACTTGCCCACAAGGGGGCGCATGCATCTGGATTTCGTTCGCAGCAGCTGAGACACTGCTGGCGCGCCCATCTCTATCTCTCTTCCTCTCCCTCTCTCTCTGTCTCTCTTTCCAAAAAAAAAAAAAAAATAGTCATGATAAAACACTTCCATGCTACCAAGTCAGAGTTAGAAGTTGCAAGGAAGAGACTCAGGATGAAAACATTTGTACCTGTCTCTTTGCTGAAAGGTTTGCCCACCCCGTCATCGTCATGCAGACCCGACTGGGTGGCATTGGACACATGGTTCAGCATCGCAAAAGATCAGTTTTCTCATCTGAGTGGTGGGAATGACAGCAACACCCTATTTTCCAGTATTCCTGTTTGGAATCGATAGATTAGTCTCTGTGAGCCTGTGTGTAGTTGCTGGTTGTACATTAGCTGTGATCTTTATCACTGTTTGGACACAGTGTCTTTCTATGGACCCCAGACTGCTTTCAACCATACAGTACTCTCGAGTGCTGAAATTACAGGCATATGCCAGTGCACAAGGTCAACTTTTGTAGTTTATAAAACAATATTACTTGACTTTCTTCTTATGCTATTTCTCATCTGCTTTTTATATATTTAATCAAAATAAAGCCAAATCATTCCCTAGTCTTGATAGAAGCATTGATCTTTGAAAGAACTTTGGGTTCAATCACTTTTTTATTTTCTTTCTTTCTTTTTATTATGGACATACTTAGTATGGACACATCATGTGTTGGTACCATCTTTTCCCTCCTCCCTGTCCCCATTCCACTGGGGTCCCTCCTCAGTGGGGTTGCTGGTATTCTCCATGGGGTTGTAGGATCAATCACTTAAAAATACCTTTTATTTATTTATTTATTTATTTATTTATTTATTTATTTATTTATTTGAGAGAGAGAGAATGGGCACACCAGGGTCTCTAGCCACTGCAAATGAACTCCAGACACATGTGCATCTGGCTTATGTGGGTTCTAGGGAGTTGAACCTGGGTCCTAAGAAGCTTAAATGGGCTTTAGCTTTTTCCTATTAGTATCCAAGATGTCCAGTCTTAACATTGACCAGGTCTGCCTTATAGAAATGTTCAGCAAGCTGGTTGTGGTGGCGCACGCCGGTAGGATATTGCTGAAGAGGCAGAGGCAGGAGGATCAGAAATGTTCAGCAACAGGCAACTCCCACTCCAAATCCACTAAATACTCACCCACTCATCGAAGGAGTTACCTGTTGAGGAACAATGATTAACTTCCCAGTGCAATATGAATTTATTCTTTTTTATTCATGTATCATTCTACCTTCTGGAAATTGGCCTATAGTCTGAATTTGCATATCTAGATGTAAGCTGTTATTTCTGGAATTTTATCCTCAACTCCAAGAAAAAGGCTTACTCTGCTCCATGTCCCTTCTAGTCCTCCAAAAAGCAGTCACCCAGAAAGAACAAGACATGCATGTGATTTCCTACAGTCAAGACTTAAGAAGGATGGGCTCACGGGAGCAGAAGAAGGCAGGAAGAACCTTCACACTGACGTGCAGATCCAACACGTGTGAAAGGACAGAAGAGGAAGGAGAAGTGGATAGAAGAGATCTCAGACAACAGCACAGCTCTGCAGGAGTTTTAGTCAGACCCATATAAACACTGGACATAGCCACACATGTCTGTACCCTCAGTCCTGTGGGGAACAGAGATCTGGAGAATCTAGGGACGTTATGGACCAAACAGTAGAATGCCTTCAGTGGACCATCTACATTTTTCTGCTTGGGTCCACTTCTCTCAAAGACAGCAATCATTCAACTAGAGAGGTGGCTCAGCAGTTAAGGCACTTGCCTGCAAAGCCTAAGGACTGAGGTTTGATTCCCCAGTACCCATGTAAAAAGCCAGATGCACTACGTGGCACATGTATGTGGAGTTTGTTTGTAGTGGCTAGAGGCCCTGGCATACCCATTTCCTCCCCCCTCTCTCTTTCTCTCTCTCAAATAAATAAAAAATTTAAAAGATAGCAACCCATTCCAACACTGATATACAGATAGTACACTACTTTTTTATTTATTTGGTTATATTTCATCAACTAGGATGTAGGTTATTTGAGAATCATTTTTATCAAGTTTGATCTGTGTTGTATCCTCAACACCATTAGCAGTGTGGCACATTGTAGGTATTCAGCAATCAAGTAACTCTTTAGTCAGTAATATTTTAACTTAAACTATTTTTACTATCATTATTATTTGGGGGGGGTCGAGGTAGGGTCTCACTCTAGCCCAGGCTGACCTGGAATTCACTATATAGTTGCAGGGTGGCCTCGAACTCACGACGATCCTCCTACCTCTGCCTCCTGAGTGCTGGGATTAAAGGAATGAGCCACCATGCCCAGTTTAGCTTAAATTATTTTATGAGAAATAATGTCCTATAAAGTATTCTTTCCTATCATTTTTTACTACGAAAATATAACAACCAGGTGTGGTAGCTTAGACCTATAATCCCAGCACTCAAGAGGCTGGGATAGGAGGATTTCTACAAGTTCAAGACCAACCTGGGCTACATAGTAAATTCCAAGCCAGCCTGGACCAGAGTGAGACCCTTTCTCAAAATAACATAATAATAGGAATATAATATTAGTAAACAGTGCATTTCATTTCCTCTGTTTATGGTCACAAGAAATTGCCATCTCAGAACAGATGAAAAGATTAGTCAAAAATCGGATTATCCAAGGATGAACTTGGCAATAGTCTGGACTACTTTGACATGACTGTGTGCTAACGTCTTGTGTGCCTTCAGCATCCCGCTGTCAAGTGTGAAGAGGCACACACAGTGCATTATGAGTGCCCTTTTTGCTTCTCTGTCACCTTCCCTAGATTACATTGCTTAAAGGAAGAAACTCTGGAGCTGGGAAGATAGCACAGAGGTTAAAGGTCCTTACTTGTAAAGCCTGCCGGACTGGGTTCAGTTCCCAAGCTCTCCCCATAAAGTGGTGTGTCTGGCATTTGTTTGCAGTGTCCAGACGTTCTGGTACCTGCATATGCATGCATGCACACATACACACACACATGTGCAAATAAAGTGGTTTTTTTTTTTAAGGAAGGAACTTTGTCTTTCTATCATCTATAACCAGGACCTAGCCCAATGCCTGACAAAGAATGGCAAATAAGGGCTGGAGAGATGGCTTGGCAGTTAAGGTGCCTGCCTGCTAAACCTAAGAACGCTGGTTCCAATCTCCAGGTCCCACATTTAACCAGATGCAAAAGTGATGCAAGGGCGCAATGCTGCACTTGCCCACAAGGGAGGCGCATGTGTCTGGAGTTCATTCACAGTGGCTGAGAGGTTCTTGGCGTACCCATTCTCTATCTGTCTCCCTCTCCCTCTATTTCTCTCTGTGTGTCTCTCTCTCTCAAAAAAAAAAAAAAAAAAAAAAAAGAATGGGAAATGAGTAAGTTCAAGGATTGAATGTTTATGAATAAGTGAACCAAGTCTCCTGCTAGGGCTGAGCAGTAGCTGACAGGTTTGCTTTAGTCACAAACAAATGCCTTCTGAGCGTCACTCTGCCATGATGCTCCATGGTCAAGCACCACAGTGAATAGTGCAGTTGTGCATCAGGATTGGAGCTAAAACGGATGTGTTCTGAGTTCATTCTAAAATGATGTCCATGGCAAATGGTTCAGTTATGTAACTGGCTTTGAGCTAAAACTGGACTCAGCTCTGGGAGTTTGGAAAAGGAACTTTTTGTGGACTTTCACCTCAGGGCATTCATTGCTCTGTGGGATACATGATGAAAATTTCTCTTGAAATAAACATTGCCTCAAAATAGAAAAAAGGAAAAGAGACTATATTCTGCTGAGAGAAATAAGTTATTGTATCAGGAAAAAATATAATCTTCCCACATAGTGTATACATGTGCATTTTAAAAAATTTATCTATTGGGCTGGAGAGATGATTTAGAGGTGAAGGCACTTGCCTGCAAAGCCAGAGGACCCAAGCTCAATACCTCAGTACCCACGAAAAGCCAGATGCACAAGGTGGCACATGTGTCTGGAGTTTGTTCATTTTCTCTTTCTCTCTGTCTACCTCTCTCTTTTTCTCTCTCACGCTCAAATAAATATATTTTTAAAATATTTTATTTATTTACTTGAGAGAGAGGAAGAGGGAGAGAGAGAGAGAGAATGGGTGCACAAACGAACTCCAGACATATGTGCCACCATGTGCATCTGGTTTACGTGGGCCCTGGAGAATTAAACCTGGGTCCTTTGGCTTTGCAGGTAAGTGCCTTAACCACCAAGCCATCTCTCCGGCCCAAATAAATATTTTTTTAAAAAATTAACAGTAAATTAGCCAGGCGTGGTGGCACACACCTTTAATCCCAGCACTTGGGAGGCAGAGGTAGGAGGATTGCTGAGAGTTTGAGGCCACCCTGAGACTACATAGTGAATTCCAGGTCAGCCTGGACCAGAGTGAGACCCTATGTTGCAAAACCAAAAAAAAAAAAAAAAAAATTAACAGTAAATTTATGTATTATTATTTGCAAGCAGAAAGAGAGACAGAAAATGGGTGCTCCAGGGCCTCTTGCCACTGCAAATGAACTCCACATACATGTGACACCTTGTGCTTCTGCCTTTATGAGGGTAGTGGGCATGCAAACCTGGGCCATCAGGCTTGCAAGCAAGTGCCTCAATCACTATGTGCATTTACATACATGTTACATATGTACAGATGTGGGAACATATAGATCCACATATACATATATAAGTAGTCATCACTAAAGTGTAGCTTGACTTGGTTGGAAAACATAAAACAATAAGTGGAAGACGATGGCCTAGCAATTTGTCTATATCTCTGGATCATATAAAATAATCATTTCATAGTTTAAGTAAACCTATTTTGATTAAATAGCCTATGTCTATTTATTCCCTCAATAGGTTTTTAAAATTCACTTATTTATTTTTTGCATATGTGTATGTTTGTGCACGTGACCAAAGTCTCTTGCGATTGCAAATGGATGCCCATCCAGCTCTACATCAGCTTTACGTGGATGGCTGGGGCTTGAATCAGGCCAGAAGCATTTCCACACAGTACCTTTAACCATCTTTCCAGACCCAGCAGCAGTAGTTTTTGCACTTCTTGCACACCTACTATGGCCCAGCCACTATTCTAGGCAATTACAAGTATTAGTAAGAGAGAAAAAGGAAAAGCAAGGCGCACGTGTGTGTGAGAGAGAGACAGACAGAGAGACAGACAGAGAGACAGAAAGACACAGAGAAAGAACAACACAGAGAAGATAAAGCCCTGCCCATGTGAAAACAGTAACAACAAACAACACAATTATGAGCACAATATGTGATCATAATCGACATGGGCAAAAATTGAGCAGCATAAGGTGGTTAAGGATTGCTGATGTGTGTATGTGGCAGGAGTGGAAGAGGGTGGGAGGTTATGGAGACGGGAACAGCATGCGTGGGAGATGACAGGAGTGCGCACAGTCCAAGGGGTGATGAGGGTGTATCAGTTACTTTCTTGTTGCTGTGAACAAATGCCTGACCAGAAGCAACTTGAGGAAGGAAAGGGTTTACCTTAGCTTACCATTAAGAGTCCAATATGGCAGGGAAGGCATGGCAGGCCCACTCATCACACTGCAGCCAGAGTCAGGATGCGGAGAATGAACAGGAAGTAAGACAGGCTATAGCACCTCAAGACCTGCCTGAGTGAACCACTTCCTCCAGCAAGGCTCCACCTCTTAAAGGTTCCACAACCTTCGCAGACAGTGCCACCAAGCTGGATACCAAGTGTTCAAACACATGAACCTATGGGGTACATTTTAAATTCAAACCCCAACACAGAGTAAGCCCCAGCAGGAAAATGAGACTTGGGCAAAAACTTAAAGAAATGGAGGAAATTAGTTATCTTTGATATCAATAACATATAGAGATAGATAGATAGATAGATAGATAGATAGATAGATAGATAGATAGATAGACAGAGAAAGAAAGAGAGATGATCTATTTAGTTCAGTGTTGGAAGCTGAAATTCCAAGGTTGGATGGTTCCACCTGTTCAGACTCTGGTGAGGGCCTTATGGCCAGATCACAAAGCAAATGGCACTTGTGTGACAGAGCAATCACATGGTAAGACAGAAAATGAGAAACTGCGGAAGATCTAATCTTGTTCTTTTTTTAAATTTCATTTTTTATTTATTAGAGAGAGAGCAGATAGAGAGAATGGGCACACCAGATCCTCTAACCGCTGCAAACAAAATCCAGACACATCACCTACCTGTGCATCTGGCTTACATGGGTACTGGGGAATTGAACCTGGGTCCTTAGGCTTTGTAAGCAAGTGCCTTAACCACTAAGCCGTCTCTCCAGTCCTTGTTCTTTTTATAATAACCCACTCTCTGGAGAACTAGCTAGAGAGTCCTATGAGAAGTATATTAATCCCTCCTGAGGACAATACCCCCTTCATGACCAAGTACCTCCGACTAAGCTGCATGCCTTCAAGGTTCTACCACATCAATGCCACCTTACTGAGGACCAAGGTTCCAATGTGGAACCTGTAGGAGACAAATTACATATGAAACCTAGAAGCATATACTACAGATAGTTTAATTAAGCCAAGAGTTTCCATGATGATATCCAAAATGAATATGTCATTTGAAGTAGACATAATTTTTAAATCAACATAATGGTTGGGCTTGATAAATCAGATCTATAATCCCAGCTCCCAGCTACTTAGGGGCTGAGACAGAATAAGGGAAAGTTGAAAACCTGCCTGGGCTACAGAGCAAGTTCAAGGCCAGGCTAGGCAACTTAATACTTAAGTTGACTTGCAAAAGTAAAAGTAAGACAAGGGATAGATATAGTTTCAGAGGATGGAGCACTTACTAAACATGTGTGAGGCTCTTTAAAAAGAAATCAATGGCTGGAGTGATGGTTTAGTGGTTAAGGCGCTTACCTGAGAAGTGTAAGGACCCATGTTCAACTCTCTAGATCCCATGTATGCCAGATGCACAAAGGTGAAGCAAGTGCAAGGTCACACATGCCCACTAGGTGGTGCAAGTGTCTGGAGTTCGATTGCAGTGGCTGAGGCCCTGGTGTGCCAATTCTGTCTTTCACTCTCTCTAAAAAAAAAAAAAAAAAAAAATCAACATACTAGGGCTGGGGAGATTGCTCAGTGATTAAAGGCGCTTGCTTGCAAACCTGCTGGTCTGGGTTTGATTCCTCAATACTCACATAAAGCCTGATGCACAAAGCAGCACATACACCTGGAGTTTGTTTGCAGTGGCAAGAAACCCTAGTGCTTCTTTCTTGCTCTCAAAACAATAGGTAAAAATATTTTTAAATTACCATATTAATTTACTATTTTTGTTTGTTTGTTTTTTTTTTTTTGAGAATTGTCAGGCTGTAATAAATTTATTATTTTATGTTTGCCAGTGCTGGGATTAAGATGACCACCACACCCGGCTAAATTTACTATTTTATGTTTGCCATAAGATGACTACGTTTAGCTCAAGTTTATATAGTGTAAAAAATAATTAGTATTTCACTGGGTGTGGTGATACATACCTTTAATCCCAACACTCAAGAGGCAGAGATAGGAGGATCACCATGAGTTCAAGACCAGCCTGAGACTACATACTGAGTTCCAGGTCAGTCTGGGTCAGAGCCAGAGCAAGACCCTACCTCAAAATATATATATATGACAGTTAGAGCAAGTGGGCAAAGGTAAGAGGACAAAAGAAAAGAATATTTTGTTTCATTACAATGTAATATAAGTTTATTTCCCTTAGTTACCTGAGCATTCAAGGTTAGCAGTCATCTTCTCATTGCAGGGATGAAACATCCAACCACAAGCAGCTTACAGAAGGACAAGGTTTATTTGCAGCATATGGTTTCAAGGGGAAGTTTCATCATGGTGGAGAAAGCATGGCATGAACAGGTGGCTGGTCACCATGTCTCTACACAGCAGCAGGAAAGACTGAGCTCTGTTTGCAGCAGGCAGGGCTGGGCTACAACACCTCAAGGCCCGCCCCCAGCAACACACCTCCTCCAGCAAGGCTCTCCCTCCCAAAGGCTCCACCAGCTGGAGATGAAGTATGAGGCTTAATCACAAACACATGAGGCTATGGGGAACACTACATTCAAACCATATGCAAGGTTCCCAGTTATTTCAAAAGGATGCAATAATGACAATAAAATTATTATTTGGGGCACATTCACTATTGGACACCCCTAACAGTAAGCTTTTTTTCATGGAGTATTTCACATAGTGATTGTGAATAGGACCCACTTTTTTTTATTAAAACTTTTTATTTTTTATTATTTTTTTGGAGACACACACACAGAGAGAGAGAGAGAGAGAGGGAGACAGAGATGGGCACGCCAGCAGTGTCTCAGCTGCTGCGAACGAAATCCAGATGTGTGCGCCCCCTTGTGGTCAAGTGCAGCATTGCACCCTTGCGTCACTTTGCATCGGGCTAAACGTGGGACCTGGAGATTGGAACCACTGCCCCTAAGCCATCTCTCCAGCCCAGGACCCAATTTTTGAATGAGGAAACTGAGTCTTGAAGAGGTTTCATAGTTCCCCGAGGTCACATAGGTCAGTCAGCTCAGGATATGGCTCCATATTTGCTTGGTCTCAGATGCCACTGTCTAATTTGTTATGTTGCAGGCCTCTCCATTATTTTTTTTTTTACGAACACATTTCTATCTACAGTGGGAGATAAAATATATATGAATTAAATCTTTGTAAGTGTAGAACAGGCTTTGATAGTCACGTTATATATTTACCTTCTCCCAGAACTTAGCATATGTATACCAGGACATTCATGTGACACTGTGGCCTTTGAAGAACCTGAGGTGTAGTTTCATCTCATTGAGGACATCCTTACAAAGGCCCCCCAGGATGTGGGTTTACTAACATATCTACCCAGGGCCTAAGATGACCGTGTGATGGCCTCATTCTCTACTCCAGCAGGCCAGCCATATTATGTTGAGTTTCAGTTCCATAAAGCCAAAGAAAATGCTAATGAAATCACCGGTCTGCTTCGAAGCCATTAGAGTGATTTATACTTAAGGTACAGTGAGCCAAGGCTGAACAAAGTCTGAGGAAGGCATGATGGCATGGTGGAATGATCCTTAGGTTGAGGGCAGAAGATTTGAGTTCTTGTTCTGGCTCTATCATGAACTCATGTGCTTTTTGGACGTGTTCCTCCACCTCTGAGAGTGTTGGGTTTCCTCACAGGTACGATGTTCAAAGTTGTCAGGTTTAAAGGATGCTAAGTGAGTGGGCTTCTTCCAGAAGTTAATGATCGGTTGTCACAAACAGTTGATTTTCATGTGTCTCTGGAACCTGAGGACAAATAGAAAGTTTGATGCTGGGAGAGGTAAGTTACTATGAATTTACTAAGGATGGGCTAACAGGCACTCTACCTGAAGGATCTTCTTTAGAATCAGAGTTAGGGGAACAAGTTGGTTCTCTGCATCTCTCAGTGCTCCGCTCTGAGCTCCATAAGTGTGCATGGGGATTAAAGCAAAGGGCACTAAGGAGTTCAGATCATGGAGTGGAGAGAGAAGGGTGAAAGGGGGAAGAGACAAAGAAATAGCATTAGGTCTCAGGTTAACACAGTGGGCAGAATATTCAGAATTAATCTCTCCAAATTGGATGAGACTCAAGTTTTTCCTCCTTAGTATGATGTTTGTCATAATACAATCATTATTATGTTGAGATAAGTTCCTTTTATGCCTAGTTTCTTTAGGGCCCTTATCATGAAGGGATGTTGAACTGTGTTGAAAGCCTTTTATGTATCTATTAAGATGATCCTGGGGCTGGAGAGATTGCTCAGTGGTCAAGAGCTTGTCTGTGAAGCCTAAGGACCCAGGTTCAATTCCCCAGTACCCATGTAAGCCAGATGCAGAAGGGGACACATGCATCTGGAGTTCATTTACAGTGCCTAGAGGTCCTGACATTCCCATTCTCCCCCCTCCCCACCTCTTCTCTCTGCTTCTTTTTTTTTTTTTTTGTAATGAGTTTAGTGGGTTATATTTAATATTTAAATTTTTCTTATTTCAGAGAGAGGGAACTGGTGCACCAGGGCTTCAGCCACTGCAATCGAACTCCAGATGCTTGACCACCATGTGCTTGCCTCACCTTTGTGTGTTGGCGTACATGGGATCTGGAGAGTCAAACATGGGTCCTTAAGTTTCTCAGGCAAGTGCCTTAACTGCTGAGCCATCTCTCCAGCCTGAGCTTAGTGATTTTTATTTTCTGATAAACTGAAGTTGTACTTTTATTAAAACCGTACTACTTCACTGAATAAAAGCAAAGCCCTGCAGGGGAGACCTGCTGGTCCTCAGACTCAGACCATCTTCACCTTGACTAATCTAGAAGTAACGAAGTTCGTGCGTTTCCTTTTCAGATGTAACCACACAAGCCAGCTGCAGAGATTATGCTTATTAAGGTATTTCTTGGTAAGGTATTTCAAGTACCTTTTAGAGAACTGTTTCTCAGAAACTGTCATTTTGTTCTTGAAACGTTCATTGTGAGCAACATGCCCAAGATCTCCAGTGTTTCCACTGACTTTAGCCTTCTCTCTTAGAAACTGGTCAGAATGTAGGGAATCAACAATTCATCTTCCACTAGATGAGTAAGGTCCAAATTCAACTTCCAGGTTGGCCTCTTAGGCTTCTTGTCTTTCTGCGGCAACAACCTGACAGCCCGGCCTATGAAGAGCCTGTCTGCTTCTTTCTATGTCTCCCTCTAGTAAAATAAATATTGTTTTTTTAAAAGATGATCCTGTGATTCCTGTACTTAAGGCTATTTATGTATTACATCACATTTATATGCTGACCAATCCTTGCATCCCTAGACTGAAACCAACCTTGTTTTGGTGTGGATCTTGATGTGGTCTTGAATTCGGTTTGCAAGAATTTTATCAAGGAATATGTTTGTTCATGTGTTTGCATGTGCATGTTGGGGCGTGCATATGCACATGTGCACACTGCAACACTGCATGTGGAGGCAAGGGACAACCTCAAGTGTTATTCCTCAGGCATTATCCACCTTTATTTTTATTTTGAGACAGGGTCTCTCATTGGCCTGGACCTTGCCTAGTATATTAGAATGGCTGGCTAAGTTGCACAGGGTGGCACATGCATCTGGAGTTTATTTGCAGTGGCTGGAGGCCCTGATGCACCCATTCACTTGCTCTCTCTCTCTCTCTCTCTCCATATATATATATATATATATATATATATATATATATATGTTCCTCTTTCTATCTTTCTCTCAAATAAATAAGGATTTTAACATGGCTGGCTAGCCAGCTTCAAGGATCCACTTGTCTCCACTTCCCCAGTACTGGGATTATAAGCACACACCACCATGCCCAGCTTGTTCTTCTGGGGTTCTTATGTCTGTATAGCAAGCACTTTACAAGTTGAACTATCTCCCCAGATCCTACTGAGAATTTTTGCATGTATATCTACCAACAAAATTGGTCTAAATACTTTCATTTTTTGTTGCTCTTGTATCCTGATCTGGTTTTGGTGCCAAGGTAATGCTGGCTTCATAGAATGAACTTGGCAGTGTTCCTTCTCTTTCTTTCTTATGGAACAATTTGAGGTCCATTAATATCAGCTCTTTTATAAAAGGTTGGTGAAACCATCTCATCCTGGGGCTTTCCTTTGTTGTAATACTCTCTATTATTGCTTTAATTTCATTGCATATTATGAATTGGTTTATGTTGCTGATATTCTCGTAGTTTAATTTTAGTATGTCTTATGTGTCCAGGAAGGAATCCATTTCTTCTAAGCTCTCCCCCCCTTTTTAGGGGGGTGGTTTAAGGTAGGGTCTCACTCTAGCCTAGAATGACCTGGAACTCACTGTGGTCCCAGCCTGGCCTCAAAATTACAGCACTCCTCCTCCACCTCTTCCTTGCACCACCACACCCAGCTCCTTTTTAAAAAAAAAAAAAAAAAACAAAAAAAGTGTCAGTTTTCCAAGTATTTCCTAACGACTCTCTGGATCTCATTGGTAATCTGTAGTAATCTTCCATTTTTCATGTCTGGTTTTATTAGTTTGGGCCTTCTCTCTTTTTTCCCCCAACATAATCCGGAAGGGAGTATCTTTTACCTTTTTTGAGAGCAGACTCTGGAATGGCATGTGCTGCAGGAGCTCAGGAAGCTTGTGTCCAGGAAGAAGCTAGGGACAAACATGAAGCACAAGGTGGAGAATGACAGTGCCAGTACCTGGGATTTGGACACAGCCAATCCTCTGCCTTGGGCATGTCAGCTAACCTGCCTGCCCTTCCCCACTTCTCTGCCAACTTTACCTCAGGAGGGCTGGCCCTGCCTCTCATCCCAATCACTAAACTCCGAGTAGGTTTCTGTTTGTTTTCATCCAATGCAGCTTGAATAAGAAGAGTCCCCACCAAGTTTTTGCCTTTCTGGCTCATAAAATAGGCCAGAGACAGAAAGAGTATTTCTTCCCAGCCTCCATCCACCCAGATGCCTGTTTCTCCGCCAAGACTGTGACAGCTGCTAGACGGAGAGGCCCCAGAGTCTCATGGATTTTGGAGTTGGGATTCAGGTACTCCCACTTGGCTCTCCCTTCATTGCTGGATGGGCCTGGCTTCCCTGTGAGCTGTATCCATGATCTGCTTTATAGCCGTGGACATGGTTTATGTTGCTCTTCTGAATCAGTTGAACCTTTGACTCTGAGATCCATGGGATGGGGCCACACTCGCCATGCCTCTGCTTACTCTTGAACTGCAATGACCACTTCTCCTTTGAATTGCCCCTTCTTTGCCTCTGACTCAAGTGATTCTCAAATTGACTCCTGTGAGGTCAGATTTTCACACTTTGGCTTCCATGAGCCAAGAGACATTTCATTATCAACTAGCACCCCCATTTCTTCTGGTGAAATAGCCCCAATCTTACAGAAATCATGAAGGTGACCTGCTGCTGCTACCCTTGAGGAGTTCAGACAGCTTACCAAAGGTCTAAGAAGAAATCACTGGATTCGAAGATCATTCTAGGCAGTCAGTGATGGCTTTTTTCTTGGTTTCTTTAGATCTGAATAACTGCCTGTTTTCCACATTCCCCCCAAGGGCACGTCTTACCGTCTAAGGAGAACACCAAACATTCAGGGGTTAGACATATCCTATCCATACAGTTCTGGAGTAGGGCCAGAGCCAGGGTGGAGCCAGAGCCTGCAGGAATGCCAGGTCATTGCCTACAGGGAAGGTTATGGAGTCAGCTCACAGGGAAGCTAGGCCAGCAATACCAAGGCAGAAGGGGAAAGCCAAGTAGGGAATTGGGATATCGTGGTGGGCCAGAGGCCAGAGGGCAGATCTGTCGAGATGCAGAAGCCAGAAGTAGGGCTTAAGCAGATGGGAGGCAGGAAGGTCCAAGAAGATATAGGGCAGGGAAGGCATGCCTGAAGGGTGGAATGGGGTTTATTAAGACGAAACTGGCAAACTGCCACAGTCCTTCTATGCACATTTAGCACACTCCCTTAATATCCTGAAGCAAGACCTTGAAGAGTCAGTTTCCTGCTGGACTTGAAGCACACACACCAGGGCGTGCAGGGAACAGAGAAGACAACTTGAACCAAAGTGAAGAGTCACCCGAGTTAGGGACAGAGCTAGGGCAGAGTGGCCATTCAGAGGACAGATGGTAATGACAGTCCAAACCAAGCAAACCACAGTCCGGTTCATGTTGCTGGCAGAAAACACCCGGCCAAGAGCAGCTTGTGGGAGGAAAGAGTTTATTTTGGCTTACAGACTCTAGCATGCTCCATGATACAGGGGAAAACGATGGCATGAGCAGAGGGTGGACATCACCTCCTGGCCAACATCAGGTGGACAACAGCAACAGGAGAGTGTGACAAACACTGGCAAGGGGAAACTGTCTATAATACCCATAAGCCTGCCCCCAACAATTCACCACCTCCAGGAAGCTCAAATTCCCAAATTGCCACCAGCTAGGGGCCCAGCAGTCAGAGCACATGAGTTCATGGGGGACACCTGAATCAAACCACCACAGCATAGCAAGCATAGCCCCATCTCATGGAGGCCAAGGTCAAAGTGACAACCAACTCCAAACAAGTGCATGGTGTCAGTGACCTCTGACAAAGACCAAGTGTCTGGAGGATTATGAAATTAAAAGCTAAATAGACAAGACATCTGTGTGACAAAGGTAGAGAAGAGCAAAAGATGGCTCAGCCCTAGAAATGGGACATGCAAGGATCAAGCAGGGAAAGCAGACACCAGCCTGATGGCAGAAGGCAGGGTAGGATAGCCTCGAGTAACCTCAAGAGGCAGAGAGAAGCAAACTGAAGGGAGTCAAAGATGGCTCTCCAGGGGCATTCAGAAAGAAGCACTGGGGTTGGAGGGATGGCTTAGCGGTTAAGGCATTTGCCTGCAAAGCCAAAGGATCCTGGTTTGACTCTCCAGGACCCAAGTAAGTCAGATGCACAAGGTGGCACATGCATCTGGAGTTCATTTGCAGTGGCTGGAGGCCCTGGCATGCCCATTCTCTCTCTCTCTCTCTCTCTCTGCTCTCTTTCTCTCTCTCACATACATACATGTATGAAGCACTGTTCGGAGACACTGATGCATTAGGACAGAAGAACATTTCCAGATCTCCACGGATGAGCTGGGGTCTTCTCAGGGCCGGCATGCAAGGGCCAGGCTCCAGATGAGTGGGTACCAATATGAACAGAGGGGTGACATGAGAATCACCTGACACAGAAGGACTGAGAGAGGCTCCAACAAGAAGTCCAGAGCCCACTGGGATTTAACACAAAATTACAGGGAAAGGAGTGCTGGAGTGAGAAGCACCATAGTAATATAGGGCCAAAGTTTTCTTTTATAAATGAAATTATAAGACAATTTTGTGAGCTGCATGGTTTAGATTTAGGGATGACAGAGGAGTTTAACGACAACTAAATCGAAGGTCACATACACTCTGGCCCTAAGTAAGCATAGGTCATTTGTGATTTTTTTTTTAGAAGCTGCTTTCCAACATAGGGCTGCTTGGTCCATGCTGGTGGCCCCTTGGAACGAATGGTGGCCGCATCAACGGCCCTGAGTGATGCTCGGTCACATTTATGATGACACAGCTGCTCTTGGCCTCTGTTCTTGTCTTTGCTGCCACTACCAACTTCCTTCATTCTTTGTGTTTAATGGTCTCTGCTCATTAATAGTGCCTGCTACCTCATGTTTCTGCTTTGTGTGTGTCTGTCCAACCCCTGTCCCTGCTACCAATACCTTCCACCCTAGCCCAAAGCCTTCTACTTAAAGAGGTTTTATTGGTTCTGGTGCCTAGCCTTAGCCTCATTCAGCACAGCTCCCTCAGCACTGCATTTCACAGAAGATGGACAGCTTGCCCTTTGTGCGGATGGGAAAATCTGGCTGAACCACCTGAAGCCAGGATGGAGGCGCTGGAGGGCAGCATTCCTCAGAAGGGGCATGGGCATTCCAGGAATTGAAAGAATGAGTCCGTTCCTCTCCAACGCAGACAATCCTTCCAATTTGAAGCTCAGCCCTTGCCAGAGGTTGGAATAAGGCAGGGAAATGAAAACTGGAAAGCTTTTCAGAATAATAGTCCCCCCAGAGGGACCCGGAGTCAACAGCCAGGCAGAGCGGAGAACAGGAGTAAGGTGCCACGATACACATCTGAGTGCCAATGGCTTGTCCTGGTATATCAAGCTGCAGGCCTGGGATGGCATGACAAGTGGCAGTAGATTGGTGATGAACTTCCTGACACAAGCAATTCTGAGTTAAGAAAAGCTTAGAACTGAGTTATATTGATCCAACATGCCAGATACTTCCCATCTTCTCTAGAAACTCCTGGCTCCTTTTGCATTGCATGGCTGGGGGAACGTTCCTCTCTGAAGAGTTTATTTTTTAGCTAATGGTGGGTTAGGAAAGAATTCCTGAAATATGACTTGAGAACTCTGGATTGAAACATCCAACACAGATCCCTTCATTTCATCTTGAAAAGGCATTACAGTATTAAATTGTTTCGTTGCTGTTGTTTAGGCATAGAAATTAGGGTTAAGAACCACAAACCTGAATGACCTAATTCTGAGATTGGTTCTGGAGATCAGAAGTCCAAAATCAAGGTGCAGGAAGGACTGTTGCCCCTGGAGAGAGATTCTACCATGCCTCTTCCCAGTCCCCTGCATTCCTTTTTTTTTTTTTTTTTTTTCAAGGTAGGGTTTCATTCTACCCCAGGCTGAGGCAGAGGTTGGAGGATTGCCTAGGTCAGCCTGGGCTAGAGTGAGACCCTACCTCAAAAACAACAACAACAAAAAAAAAAAACTCTAAATAAAAGCAAGAAAATATCTTCTTATATACCTAGAGTCAAGGTTTTATAGTTTTCCAAAATGACAAGAATTCCAAAAGGATTCATCCAAACGAAGAATGTCCCAAGGGGTGGAGAAAGTCAGTCCCTTCCCTGCAGAAAGCAGTAGCACAAAGGAGGAAGTTGCAGACTTTCAATCAGGTCTGACATGAATTCACATCCTGGTCCCACCTCTCACTAGCGGGATGATGCTGTTCAGACTCATCTTTAATCCTTTTCCTTATTAGAACAGTAGAGTAGTGATAACCGCTCCCAGGGCTACGGTGAAGAGAAAGTACTTGTTCAGCACAAGGGAAGGGCTGGTTCTAATCCACTACGGAGCCTAGAAGAGCGGCCTAATCCACCCAGGCCAGGCCTGCTGTCTTTTGGACCCCTGCCATGACTACCCCTGGAACTTTCTAACTGAAGGCTCTCAGCTGGGGGAGCATGCCAAGATCTTCTCTTAGTAGCTACATGGCAGCCAAGTTCTCCAAAATGGCAAAGCACAAATACTGTGCCATCAACCAGAGTTTTTAACTTAGAAACTTAACATTGGGAGCTTTGAGGCCAGAGTTTATCTCCCCATGATTTTTTAAAAAATATTTTATTTGAGAGAGAGAGAGAGAGAGAGAGGTACAAAAATAGGCAGGTAGACAGAGAGAGAGAGAAAGAGAGAGAGAATGGGTGTGCCAGGAACTCCAGCCACTGCAAACGAACTCCAGATGCATGTGCCACCTTGTGCATCTGGCTCAATGGGGTCCTGGGGAGTCAAACCTGGGTCCTTTGGTTTTGCAGGCAAGAGCCTTAACCGCCTAAGCCATCTTTCCAGCCTTTTTTGTTTTGTTTTGTTTTGTTTTTTGAGGTAGGGTCTCACTCTAGCTCAGGCTGACCTGGAATTCACTATGTAGTCTCAGTGTGGCCTCTAACTCACAGCGATCCTCCTACCTCCACCTCCCGAGTTCTGGGATTAAGGCATGCACCACCTCGCCTGGCATCCCCATGACTTTTATTTGGCCTTGATGGAATTCATGGCCCACATTTACATACCTAGAAAGGTCCTACAAAACTCCAAATTCAGCTAAAAACATTAGAAGACTAGTGTGGTGGTTTGATTTAGGTGTCCCTCATGAACTTAGGTGTTCTGAATGCTAGGTTCCCAGCTGATGGTGCTTTGGGAATTAAGACCTCCTGGAGACAGTGTATTGTTGGGGGCAGCCTCCCCTTGCCTGTTCCTGTTGTCCATCTGATGTTGGCCAGGAGGTGATGTCCACCCTCTGCTCATTCCATTGTTTTCCCTGCCATCATGGAACTTCCCCACGAGTCTGTAAGCCAAAATAAACCTATTTTCCCACAAAAGCTGCTCTTGGTTGGGTGATTTCTGCCAGCAATGTGAACCTGACTGCAACAACCAGAAAATGATAAACCTCAGTTTCCTGATGACTACTGTGACCATTTGTGGTGGTGTACAAATTTGTATACACTTTGGAAAGCAAGGAAGCACACTATCAATAATTGTGCCTGAACAACAGGTGTGACCTGAGAGTGCAGATTCAACGTGGAATGTGTAGTCAGTTGCTTTAGACCTTACTCTCAGTGGACTGGAGGCCTCCGTCGGGATCTGGTTCTTAGTTCACCCTTGCAGCTAGGGTTTTGAGTGTTCAATCTCTATTTCAACACTTTCTTATACTATACTCAATTGTTCTTGGTCCCTGTGGTGGTTTGAATCAGGTGTCCCCCATAAACTTATGTGTTCTGAATGCTAGGTTCCCAGTCGGTAGCAATTGGAACCTCCCGGAGACAATGTATTGTTGGGGGTGGGCATATGTATATTATAGCCAGCTTCCCCTTGCCAGTGCTTGGCACATTCTCCTGATAGTATTGTCCACCTGATGTTGGCCAGGAGGTGATGTCCACCCCCTGCTCACGCCATCATTTTTCCCTGCCATCATGGAGCTTGCCCTCGAGTCTGTAAGCCAAAATAAACCCTTTCCTCCCACAAGCTGATCTTGGTCAGGCGCTTTGTGCCAAGAACTTGGAACTGTCTGCAACACTACCCCTTCATCAGCGTGTCTGACCTGGGTATTGTATTCTCCCTTCGCTATGAATAAACAGTTCAGAGTAAGTTATTCAGTTGTCACCAAGGAATCTGATAGAATCTGCATTAGTATAGCGCTACCTATGCAACGTCATTAATAATCTGTCATCATTCAGCCTCTTACTAGCGAGTTAGTCATCTCCAGCCATGCGGCATGGGTCACTAGACTATGTCACATGTGTCATAATAACAAACACTGCAAGAATTTTGGAGTACCTTCTGAATCATGACAGGACAAATCTGAGAAGAATGCAAACCAAGTCATTACAAAGTCTTACTTTTCTCTCAATGCATTGATTGCATTCTAAAATTCTCCTGTGAATATCCCATCAAGAATACAACTACTTAACTCCTAGGGAAATAATGTTGTTGCTTTCCCAACCCACATATTCATATTTAAAACAAAATATAAATCAGAATATATAAAAATTAGTACTGTGAAACCTGTTCCCAGGCATTAGTTAAATTTGGCATTCTATATTTACAGAAGAGAAAGTGTACTGAAAGACTCACCCATAAGGAATTTTGAACCCAGGGCAGAGGCAGGGGTGTGGTGAAAAGTAACCTATGAAGGGATTCTGGAACTGTTCTCCATCCATTCATATGTGTGAAATATTTATTCATGCCATCTTTCTAGGGTAGATAAGGTTCTTTAGTACTTTTAGTACTTAGTATTCAATGAATTTTTAAAAATATTTTTAAAATTTTTATTTGACAAAGAAAGAGGGGGAGAGAGAGAGAGAGAATGGGTACACCAAGGCCTTCAGCCATCGCAAACAAACTCCAGATGTGTGCACCCCCTTGTGCATTTGGCTAATGTGGGCCCTGGGGAATTGAACCTGGGTCCTTTGGTTTTGCAGGCAAACGCCTTAACCGCTAAACCATCCCTCCAGCCCTGTTGAATGTTTTAAAATGCCATTGCTTCGTTGAAGTGTGTCATTTGTAACTCACAAGGTAGAG
Organism: Orientallactaga sibirica; assembly: GCA_036365145.1. Lineage (NCBI taxonomy): Eukaryota > Metazoa > Chordata > Mammalia > Rodentia > Dipodidae > Orientallactaga > Orientallactaga sibirica. Next base: position 8,184,876 of record JAEOAD010000027.1, read on the forward strand.
TAGAACTAATGATCTAGAGTATTCTGGAAACGCCCTGCTTGTGGAGACAGGTGAACTTGTTTTCAGTTGAATCTCTGCCATTAACTTATACAACTTTGAGTAAATAGCTCACTCTCCTGGAATTCTTTTTTTTTAATCAGCTAAATGGGAATGATAACACTAGTTCATATTTCACAGAAGTAAAGATTAGTTGAGATGATGTATGGCTTTGAGGAGCTTTTTATACCATGAAATGCTGTAGAGCCAAAAAGAAGAGAAAAGCAAGTTATTACTTGATTATGTCATGAACTGGGAACTAAGACAGCATTTCTATTATTAGCCCCACCAAAACCAATTGCAAAGCCAACAGCAGTATCGTTAAAAGAGTCACACTAAATCTTCAATTGCATAAAAGTAAAGAGACCAGGGCACCCCTTCAACTTTGAGCAGGAACGCATCAGCTCCCTCCCACTGCAAATACCTACAGGACGCCAGACCTGTAAACATCCTGCGGTCTGATTTTAATGACAATATTGCTCTGAATATGATGTCGTACCCTGGCCCACACCCCCGAGTGGGAGGGATATTGACTCATTGCAACTTGTGAGTCTTAGAAATGCCCCACTTGAAGAGTTAGATAATGGTAACTTCAGCCACAGTTGGACTCACTGTTTCTCCAGGGTAGCAGAGGAGTTGGTACTGGGTTCCATTGGAATGCATGGATGCTGCACTCCTTGAATTCCTACCACTGATGGTGCATTGCACGTAGCTTGCTAGGACTGACATAACATTCTACCTCGGATTGGCTTGTTTAAGTCACAGAAATTTCTTTTCTCGTGATTCTGGAAGCTGGATGTCTCTTCTTAGAAGGTATCAGTTGTTGAACTAGGGTCACACGAATAACTTCACTTTTGCTTAACGCCCTTTTAAATGTCTTATTTCCAAATACACTATTGTCTCATTCTGTGATATTAAGGGTAGAACTTCAGTACATGAATTTTGGAGGGACACAGTTCAGCCCATAATACTTTATTAATAAATCAGTGATGACTTCGTTCTCAAGCAAACTTCTCTAAATTCCCATTGATAGCTCCTATATCTTTTCCTGCCCCCACCACTTCCAACCCTGATTCATGAGTACAGTATTGCTATTGGCCTCAGCCACTCCAGTTCAGTGCTGTGTTGGTATTAAAGTCTGTGAACATGGGCTGGAAAGATGGCTTAGTGGTTAAGGCGATTGCCTGCAAAGCCAAAGGACCCAGGTTCGCTTCTCCAGGGCCCGTGTAACCCAGCTGTACAAGGTGGCACATGCATCTGGAGTTCATTTGCAGTGGCTGAAGGCTCTGCCTCTTTCTCTCTCTCTCTCTCTCTCTCTCTCTCAAATAAATAAAATTAAATTAGATTTTAGGAAAGACTGATTAACTGGGGAGCAAAAAAGATTAAAATATAAAAAAGAAAGCCAGGCATGGTGGCGCATACCTTTAATCCCAGCATGCGGGAGGCAGAGGTAGGAGGATTGCCATGAGTTCAAGGCCACCCTGAGACTACCTAGTGAATTCCAAATCAGCCTGAGCTAGAGTGAGACCCTACCTTGAAAAACATATATATATCTATGAACACCACTTTTCTGTGAAATCTCTTCCATGGGTCCTTCTAGAATCTACTGTTCCTTGACCCACATCCTATGCATCTTCTTTTGAGTTTCTAAGTAGCTACCAGGTCTACCAGTCCACCCTTTTCCTTGGAACCTGGTTTCTTGGTAAGTTTATCTTTGTGTCATCTTTTCTGAATGGAGCTGTTTTCCTGCTTGTTGGATCTTAGCCACTACGTAGAAGGAAGTGAGTAGAAATCAGCTTGCTCTTGTCCATTCCAACACAGCTGAGCTCACAGGAAAGATCTCAGTGCATGCTTCCCCTTGCTGCCCATTCAGGCTCATTCCCAAGCAAGGCAGCTGGCTGTCTTCAGAGCTTGTTTGCTGTCCCATCTCTTCTCCACCCTGAATATTCCAAGCAGATGGTTTCAGCAATGTTACATAACAGCTGTTTCATCAGGCTTTGGCTGGCGAGAGACTTAGCTATGCCTCTGACCTCATATACTCAAGTGCCATGCAGCTTCCAGATGGCATTTAGTACAGGGGTGAGCATCGTGAACTAAACCCATCACTATGCACAATAGTGAAGGATATCAATCTTCCAGTGATGCCCAATCACTTGTGCTTGTTTTATTTGGTTTTCTTTTCTTTTTAAAGCAGCAACCTGCAAACAAAACCTCACTATCTGTTAAGGTCTTGGAAGTAAAAGTAATTTTAGGATTATTACCTAATATTACTATTTTACCTCATATGTTCTTTCCCTCCCTCCTTCTTTCATCCCTCCCTCTCTTCCTCTCTCTTTTGCTTTTCTTTGCCTGTGTATCTGTGGTATGCATGTGTGAATACATGTTTATAGGGACACGTGTGATGTGGGCATGTGTAAGCTCGATCACTCTCTACCTTCTTCTTCTTCTTTTTTTTTTTTTTTTTTTTTTTTTTTGAGAGAGACAGAGAGAGAGGGAGAGGGAGTCAGATAGAGATGGGTGTGCCAGCAGTCTCTCAGCTGCTGAGAACGAAATCCAGATGCCTGCGCCCCCTTGTGGGCAAGTGCGGCATTGCGCCCTTGTGTCACTTTGCATCTGGCTAAACGTGGGACCTGGAGATTGGAACGGGTGTTCTTAGGCTTAGGAGGCAGGCGCCTTAAGCGCTAAGACATCTCTCCAGCCCTCTACCTTCTTTGAGAAAAGGTCTCTCCCTGAACATAGAGTTCACCAATTTGGCTAGATTAGCTAGCCAGTGAGCCCCAGGGACCCCACATCTCTGTTTCCCCATTGCTGGGATTACAGGCAACGTGCCACCATGCCTAGCATTTTATATGAAATCTGGGGATCTAAACTCCTTCCACTTGAGATCCTCTAGCCTCAGCCTCCCCAGTGCTATGATTATAGACATGTACTACCATGCCTGTCTCCTGTCTTGTGTACCAATTTAAGTCCAACATTGTTAGTTATTGAGATAACTTCAGAATAAAATCATTGAAGAGCAGGTATCAACATGGTATACTAATAATCTTCCAATGCTATGAAATGTAATATCTTCTTGAATTAACAAAAGCAGATTTGTAAATCAAATATTTTTCAACTTTTACAAGCAGTTACTTCCCAATCCTTTAGCAAGCACACACCAGGCAGCCACCCCTATATAAATATGCAGTTAGAAATGTAAACACTCATTAAAGTCACTAGTGGTAGCATTGTTTCTCAGAAGGTTCAGTAATATTTGTTCAGTGGGTAGATAAAGGAGATTAGCAATGTTTTCATTGGGCTCTTCTCTCTCCCAAAGCCAGCCAGCCCTCCCTTAGGAGAAAGGCAATAGTGTGTGTGTTTCAGAACACTGCAGGACAGCTTTCTGCTTCAAGAGGAAGCCAACCTTCTCACTGGTTCCATGCCAAGACACCCACGTTTTAGGAGCATAGTTTTTAAGTAAAAATAGTAAGTCAGATCTCCAAATTAATAGGAATCCATTTGTCAAGCAAATTTCACATTTAAGCATGTTATTATATTTACTCATTAAACTAAGATTGATTCAGATAAGTGAATGGATGTGATTCCATACACTTACAGAGATTTTTTTTTTTAATTTTATTTTATTTTATTTATTTTTGGAGAGAGACAGACAGAGAGAGAGAGGGAGAGGAAGACAGATAGAGATGGGCGTGCCAGCAGTCTCTCAGCTGCTGTGAACGAAATCCAGATGCGTGCACCCCCTGGTGGTCAAGTGCGGCATTGCGCCCTTGTGTCACTTTGCATCTGGCTAAATGTGGGACCTGGAGATTGGAACCGCTGGAGATTGGAACCAGCGTTCTTAGGCTTAGCAGGCAGGTGCCTTAACCACTAAGCCATCTCTCCAGCCCCGAGATTTTATTTTTAATACATTTGTTTGTTGGGGTTGTGTACCAGGGTCTCTTGCCACTGCAAATGAATGTCCATGTGGCTTTATGAGGGTAGCTGGGGAATTGAATCCAGGGCAGCAGTTTTTGTAAGCAAGTACCTTTGACCACTGAGCCATTTCTCCAGCTCCACTTACGGGGATTTTAAAACCCTAATCTGTCAGTTAGAAGAAAGAATCCTGGGCTGGAGAGATGGCTTAGTAGTTAAGGCACTTGCTGGCAAAGCCAAAGGACCCAGGTTCAATTCCCCAGTACCCACATAAACCAGATGCAAAGGTGGCACATGTGTCTGGAGTTCATTTGCAGTGGTTATAGGTCCCAGCACACCCATTCTCTCTTTCTCTCTCCCTCTACCTCTCCTCTCCCTCTCAATCTCTGTGTGTGTGTGTGTGTGTGTGTGTGCGCGCGCGCGCGCCTGTGTGTTTCTTTTTCTCTTTCTCTCAATTAATAATTTTAAAAAAGAAAGAACTTGGTTGTGGTCTATTTAAGCCAATGGCTCATTGTGATCCCTGAGAAAGCAAGGCCAAGCTTTCCTTAAAAAATAAAGGGGATGGGCTGGAGAGATGGCTTTGTGGTTAAGGCACCTGCCTGCCAAGCCTAAGAATACCAGTTTGATTCTCTAGGTCCCACGTTTAGCCAGATGCAAAGTGATGCAAGGGCGCAATACCGCACTTGCCCACAAGGAGACGCACGCATCTGGAGTTCCTTCACAGCAGCTTAAAGGCTGCTGGCGCTCCCTCTCTCTTTCTCAAATAAAAATGAAAGAAAGAAAAAGTGGAAGGCTGGAGGGATGGCTTTGCAGTTAAGGCATTTGCCTGCAAAGTCAAAGGACCCAGGTTCGATTCCCCAGAACCCACTGTAGCCAGATGCACAAGGGGGTGCACATGTCTGGAGTTTGTTTGCAGTGGTTGGGGGCCTTGGCACACCCATTTTCTCTCCCCCCTTTCTCTGTTAAATAAATAAATAAAAATAAAGGGGAAAGGCGTGTACGAGCTCTAACTTATCCCTGACTCTGAAAATTATGAGCTATTGGGGGGAAAAAAGATCTCATCTGATGATCTTACAGAGGTTCGTGATGAATTCTACTCTGTGAAGACAAAGAAAATGCAGTTAGGAGTAACTCTGCTTTGTTCTCTAGTCAGCTATCATGCAATGAATGAAGGAGAAACAATAGCAACAACAATTCTCTCTACTTTAAACCGGGAAGGAAGGAATCGAAGATTCTGGAGTTATTTATGGTTCTTTCAAATAAAGATGTAATGAAGTGATAGTCTAGGTGTTCTCAGTATGGTAACTACCACAGCTAAGGCCAAATCCTTGTCAAACAAGGCAGTGTGTTCTCTTCTCTGATGAAAACTGACCTATTTCTGGAGCCTATGTACTGCTATTTTCTTTAGAACATTTCATTGATTAAGTCTAATTACTATTCCAGGGCTGGGGACACAGGGGGAATGAAGCAGGAGCTGACATCCCCAAATACACACCTATATCTATGTGTGTGAGGTATGTATATATGCTAACCACATGCTTACCACATGTGAGATATATAAATATATAATTAGTGTATATATAGTATGTAATAACAGGTACCACATATAATTATATATACTATATATCACTATGTATAATTAGTACATACACACTAATAGCTCACTATCAAAGCCGGGTGTGGTGGTGCATGCCTTTAATCCCAGCACTTGGGAGGCAGAGGTAGGAGGATTGCTGTGAGTTCAAGGCCACCTGAGACTACAGAGTGAATTCCAGGTCAGCCTGAGCTAGAGTGAGACCCCACCTGGAAAAAAAAAAAAAAAAAAAAAAAAAAGCTCACTATTAAGCCAGTGGTCTGAAAGCAGAGTGAAAAAGACAAATATATATATATATATCCAAAGAGATGCTTTTTTTCTGGAGTGAAACTTGTCACTAATGTGGACCATTCGAGCCCAGGCCAGGAAGTAGGAGGGAGCACCTGACTACAGGGGAGGTGCCTACTTTAGGCAGAGGATAAAGCAAAAACCCTGAGACACAAGGGGCCTCAGGTGTCTGAGGAAGGAGGTAGAGTAGGAGATGGGGTTTCCCACTGAACAGAACTATGGCAAAACTGACTCCATGTTCACATGAATTGTCATAAGTGAAACTGAAAGTCTTTATGGAGGGTTTGGGTGTGCAGCTCAGTGGTAGAGATCTTGCCTAGCATGTGTAAGCCATCACTGAAAAAACAAAGGAAAAATTCTCTTAACATTTTTTTATATAATTTATTTTTTTTTTTTTTATTTTTGGAGAGATACACAGAGAGAGACAGACAGAGAGAGAGAGGGAGAGGGAGACAGATAGAGATGGGTGGGCCAGCAGTCTCTCAGCTGCTGTGAACGAAATCCAGATGCGTGCGCCCCCTGTGGGCAAGTGTGGCATTGCGCCCTTGTGTCACTGCATCTGGCTAAATGTGGGACCTGGAGATTGGAACTGGGTTCTTAGGCTTAGGAGGCAGGCGCCTTAACCGCTAAGCCATCCCTCCAGCCCTTAAATTTTTTTTTATTGGGCTGGAGGGATGGCTTAGCAGGTTAAGGTGCTTGCCAGCAAAGCCAAAGGACTGAGGTTTGATTCCCCAGTGCCCATGTAAGCCAGGTGCATGAGGTGGTGCATGCATCTGGAGTTCATTTACAATGGCTGGAGGCCCTGGTGTGCCTATTCTCTCTCTTTCTCTCTACAACAAACACCTATGCACACACCACTTTGTGTTGAGCTTTTATGTGGATGCTGGGGAATCAAGCCAGGGCTGGAAACCAGTCCAGAAAAGAAATTCTTTTTTCAATTTCTTTCCTTCTTTGTCTTGGTTTTTCATTTGTAAAATTGGGATGATAATAATAGTATTTCAGAAGGCTGTTGTGAGGACTGTGATTCAGTAAATGTGATGTGTAATTAACAGTGTCTGGCACAGAGTAAAACATGAATATTTAGTTATTATTACTACCATCACGTTAGTCACAACACTTAGAACAATTACATTTTTAAGGCCACGTATGTCTTTACATTGAACATTTTTTATTCTTATTTATTTATTTGTGTGTGTGTGTGTGTGTGTGTGTGTGTGTGCATAAGTGTCCACACACACAGGGTCTCTTGCTGCTTCAAATGAAGGCTTTATGGGGGTGGCTGGGGAATTGAACCCAGGCCAGCAGGCTTTGCAAGCAAGTGCCTCTAACTGTTGAGCCACCTCCCCACTAATAATTAAAGGAATTCCCTTGACATTTGTCAAGATATTAGGTAGGGTTATGGTACGGAGTGACTCAAGGACAAAACTTCCTTTGTTTGTTTAGAGGCAGGGTCTAATGTAGCCCAGGATGGCCTTGAACTCATGATATAGTTGAGGATGACCTTGATCTTCCTACCTTGACTGCCCAAGTGCTGGAATTATAAGAGTGTGCCAACATGTCCAGGTTTAAGCACAGAGATTTATGTCATCAAAAGTACTCCAAGAGACTTCTAACACACCCTCCACACCTTCCAACGTTCGGGGAACATGGCAGAAGAAGGGGCAGAAAGACTGAAAGAGCCACAGGATGGAGAGAAGGATCTTGAGGCACTGTCCCCTTCCCCCACACAGAGACTAACTGGTGCACTCACGAGCTGTGGTGCTTTAAATGTGAATGCATGTCTCCCATAGATTCAGGTGTTTTTATTTTATTTTAATTTTTGAGGTAGGGTCTCACTCTAGCCCAGGCTGACCTGGAATTCACTATGAAGTCTCACGGTGGCCTCGAACTCACAGCAATCCTGCTAAGTGGGCCTCTGAGTGTGGGATTAAAGGCTTGCACCACCATGTCTGGCTCAGGTTTTTTTTTTTTTTTTTTTTTTTTTTTTTAAATTAAGCTTGTAACTTGGATTTCCAGCCACCTGCTGGAGGAAGAAGTGTCATGGGGTGTGGGGTAGATCCTGGAGTCCAGCCCAAAGGTAAACTGAGCACAGTCTGAGCTCGGGGGTGGGGGGGGGGTTCTTGCTTGCTGCAGATCTGTGCTTGCTGCTTTTGGTGTTTGCTGGCTCATGGTGGTTCCTCTGTCTGCTTGTATTTATGAATGGGAGCCAGCTTCTGCCATTGATGGAACTTTCCCTGGATCTGTAAGCCTTAAACAAACCCCTTCCTCCGATAAACTGTGTCTGGTTTGAGGGTTCATGTCTACAACATGACCCAACGGTGAATATTGATAATCCCATAGAGTAGGGCCCTTAGTGGAATGGGGATGAAGGGAGGGAACATAGTATAACCAGGTGGAAATATGACCAGTGTGTTCATATAGTAAAGTTCACAATTAATTAAACATGCACTGTAAGAACACTTAAAATAATTTTAAAAAGTAATATCTGAATCTAATCATGAAGGAAATATATTCATGTAGTCCTGAAATGAGTCTTCCTGTATACGCATGTACATTTTTCTTTAATTTTGTTCATCTAAGTCAGTTTCCTCTCCTTAGGACAGCAGAGAATCCGTGCGTGTCTACAATGTTTTTCACATTCATTTCCAGCATGAGAACTGAATTGATTCCTTGTTTCTCAATTACAACCATCATGGAATCAAGATTAATAACCTGCTTGGTGAGTTTTGTCCACTTCAGAATCTGAAGCCTTTGTACTGTTTGTGGCCCGTCTGCTCTTCGTCGTGCTTTCTGAATGCCCAAGTAATGAGGTCAAAGACAGCAGCAGTCCAGGGAGCCTGCCTACCTTCAGGCCACCCCGGCCTGTTTCCAGTATTTCTTTCCCACTTCCAAACATTTAATCCAAGTTGAGGAAAAACTGAGAATGCACCTAAAATTCTTTAACATGCCCCCTGTGCTTAGCATAATGCCTGACACATTGGAAGTACTCAATAAACATGTGTGAAATGAATAAATTAGATAGGCCTGGTGGACAATGTTGCACGCTCCTAGACAGACTGCCGTTGAAGTGTGGCTGAGTGGATGAGCCCACTGAGGGACCAGGCTTGTACCCACCACCCACGTGGAACAACCATTTTCATAATTAGTCCCTTTACCTCAGACCGTATGACCTCTGGGCATACTTTGCTCCAGCCTAAGAGTTTGTGCCATGGTCTTTGATTCCACGACCAAGTTAAGTACAGGAGATGGGGAGGGGAGAGTGGAAGAAGGAGGAAGAGGAAAAAGAGAAAGAGAGAAGGGGGGGGGAGGAGGAGGAGAAGAAATGTACTCTGGTAGAATTTTTATTTCTGCACCCCCAGATCATTCCCTCAAAATTCTTCCAGAATATACTTAGTAGGAAAACAATCTGTATCAAGCATAAACCCTGGTAATGTCACACTATAGAATTTCAAATCTATTTAGTATAAACACTGCCAAAATAAACACAGCCCAGAAGCCAGTGTCCTGTAGAATGTGGACTAGGGTGCCTGCTTTCCTTTCCTTTTATTTCTTTCCTCCTCCTTCATTTTCTTTTGAGACAGGGTCTCATGTAACCTAGGCTGGCTTTGAGCTTGTTATATAGCGGATCCTCTCGTCTCCATCTCCCAAGTGTTTGGATTATAGGTATGTACCACCAAGGCAGGTAGGATGAGTGGCTTTCTTATAGGGAGAATAGAAAGGTTCCAGAGTAGAAATGGTGTTCTTTATATTCTTTCTCACAGGAGGAATGAAGAACATGTCAGAGGGTAGAGCAGTGGTGTGCTGAAATTATAATTTATGTATAATTATAAATCATATATGTCATAAATTATAATTTACATATAATTATAAAATAGCAAAGTGATCCCAGCTGTTATGTATGTTTTATTAGCCCAATATCCAGTCATGCCTCTCATTTCCTGTTTCTCGGTTATCCCTTGTCCTCTAACGCCATGATCATGAGCCACTTTAACCAAAAAACACTGGTTTATTGTTTTTTTAAAAATATTTTTACTTATTTATAAGCAGAGAGAGAGAGAGAGAAAGAGAGAATGGGCATGCCATGGTCTCCAGTTGCTGTAAATGAACTCCAGATGCATGCACCACTGCGTCTGGCTTTATGTGGGGACTGGGGAATCAAACCCAGGTTGTTAGGCTTTTCAGGCAAGTAAGCACTTTAACCTCTGAGCCATCATTCCAGCCCTACTTTTTTTTTTTTTTTCTTTATTAAGCTGCCTGATAAGGATGGCTCAGGAAACATTAAGGGACCCTTCAGGGAATTAAAAAAATGTTTATTTTTATTTATTTGAGAGCGACAGAGAGAGGGAGAAGGAGGCAGAGAGAGAGAGAATAGGTGCACCAGGGCCTCCAGCCACTGCAAACGAACTCCAGCTACATGTGCCACCTTGTGCATCTGTCTTACATGGGTAAGCCCCGAACCAAGGTCCTTAGGCTTCACAGGCAAGCGTTTAACTGCTAAGCCATCTCTCCAGTCCCCCTTTAGGGAAGCTGGCTTATAAGGATGGTTCAGGGACCATCCTTAAAGAGACCCTTTAGAGGATTTTGTGGCGGTATTGCCCTTTATTACTTTTCAAATAGTTACCTCTACCAGAATGGATTTTTTCATGTTCGTTTTTTGCCAGTTAATGATTGTACTTATTTTATTTTGAAATGAACTGCTGCCTCCCTCCAGATATGTTGCCATCTTCCTTATCATTCACAAAGAAGAGAGAATATGGCAAGCATATCATGTATTTTTTAAAAGATTTAAGAAGATGAAGTTTAGAGACTTTCCCAAATACCCTTGCCCCTTTGTGAAGTCATAATTTTGCACGTCTGGCAGCTCATATTCATGGAGTGCCTGTTGGGACTCAGCACGATGACAGGAAAGATATTCTCCGTAAAGTGTACAGTACTCTGTTTGATATTGTGTTTTCCCTGCTGTGTATGATGTGTGATCCAGTGTCTACATAAGTACTCTAACTTTGGTTGTTCATCCTCCTACCCCACCATGTTCATGGCCTCATTAATTAGGACAATTCATGGTCAAAGGAAGTTGCACACTCGCAAGAACGTGCAGTTAAGGTGGCATTTATTGAACACTTCTAAGTGGCTAAGTACTGCGCAAAAGAGTTGATATCCTGCATATTTTGGTCTTCTGAAAATTACGGTTGAAAAAAAAAGGTGGGGAAGTTGTTTAAAACTTTGTAAAAGTGAATCACTCCTTCCTTCCTTCTTTTTCTTTCTTATTTGTTTTTTTGAGTTAGAGTCTTCCTCTAGCACAGGCTGACCTGAAATTCACTATGTAGTCTCAGGGTGGCCTCAAATTCTTTGCAATCCTCCTACCTCTGCCTTCTGAGTGCTGGGATTAAAGGCATATGCCATAATCCCTGGCTACTTAATTATTATTTTTTTTGAGGTAGGGTCTCATTCTGGTCCAGAATGACCTGGAATTAACTATGTAGTCTCCAGGTGGTACTTAATTATTTTTAAAAAAATATTTTATTCACTTGGGCTGGAGAGGACGGCTTAGCAGTTAAGGCATTTGCCTGGAGAGCCAAAGGACCCAGGTTCAATTCCCCAGTACCCACGTAAACCAGATGCACAAGGTGGCCCATGCATCTGGACTTCATTTGCAGGGGCTAAAGGCTCTGGTGCGCCCATTCTCTCTCTCTCTCTGCCTCTTTCTCTCTCACACACAAATAAATTAAAAACCAGGGCCTCCTGCCTGCAGCAAACGAAGGCTAGACACAAGCACTACTGTGTGCATGGGGCTGTGCGTGGGTACTGGGGAATTGAACTCGGGCCATCAGGCTTTGCAAGCAAAGGCCTTTAAACCACAGGCTATCTCTCCAGGCCACATATTTATTTATTTTTAAAAAGATTTTTAATATTTAATTAATTAATTAATTATAGACAGAGAAAGGGAAAGAGAGAGAGGGAGAGTGAGAATGGGTGCGCCAGGGCCTCTAGCCACTGCAAACTAACTGGAGACGCTTGCACCCCCTTGTGTATCTGGATTACGTGGGACCTGAAGAATCAAACCGGGATCCTTAGGCTTCTCAGGCAAATGCCTTAATCGCTAAGCCATCTCTCCAGCCCCACCTATTTATTTTTAAAAGGTAAAAGGAAGCAAGTGGAAGAACGCCAAACAAACAAGTTGAAACAGCAGAGTCCTGCCTGCAAAGGGTTCATAGCGAACCCCTGACGAACCCTCAAACAATAAGGACGGAGGAGCTGTTCCCACTCGGAGCTTGGAAAAGGTCACTCCTGGACGCGTCCTGGGAGACCTGGATACAGGGACCTGCGCCCGCCCAGGGCTCTGCAGACAGAGCAGGAAAGCAGCCCCCGCCCCGCCCCACCTGCTCCTGGCTCCGCCCCCTCGGGCGCGAGCCAATGGGATTGGCTTCAGGGGGCGGGGCCTGCGAGGGCGGGAGGCTCGCGGCGGGGTGGGCGGGGCCAGCGGCTGGCGCGCTGGTGGCTGCTGCGGCTGCGGCTGTGGAGTCGGCGGCGGCTGCGGGGCCGGGCGACCGCGGGCCGGCCGTGGGGGACTGGGATGGGGCGGCGAGCGGCAGCCCGCTGAGGCTGCGGCGGAGGCCGTGGGAGTGCGTCAGGCGTCCGCGTCGGGGGACGCGCGATGGAGCCCCGCGGTGAGTGACGGGCGGCGGCGGCGCGGGTTCTTTCCCGCCGGGGTCGTCCGCGAACTTCTGTCCGAGCCGGGGAGGCTCCGGGCGGATCCGGGAGAGTGGACCCGGGGTGAGCGGGCGCTGCGGGGACACTGCGGAGCCCGGGTGCTCCCGGCGTGGGGCCGGCCTGCCTACGCGCCGAGCGTGCCGCGGCCCCCGGCCCGGGTCCCCGGCCCCGACTCCGCCTCCCTGCGGAATTCAGGGGCCGCCTGGACCCTCCCCCATCGGTTTCCGTCCTGGGCTCTGCACGTCCGTGCTTCTCCCTTGGATCTGGGATCGCTGTCTTTTATTTTCTTTTGAAAGTTTGGTGACGTTTTCAGAAATTTCTCTCCGACAAATGGCAAAGGCTGAGGTCAGTTCAGGAACACCTCACGCTGCATATTTACTTTTTCTTACGAAACGTCACCTCGTCTAGGCTCTGGCTGTTACTTTGGATGGGGGGGGGAGGTGAGATTAAAGTTGCAGAAACACCCTCCCTCCCTCCCTCCTTCGTTCCCTCCCCAGTGTCCCTCTCCCTTGGCGTGTCTGCTACAATCATTGGCTTGTTGCTGTCCCTTACATTCCCATTCACCTTTTTCCAGCCGTGGCCCCAGGGTAGGTCGTGTGCTTTTGCAAAATAGGAATTGATAAGCCGCGAGATTGCAGTTACGAGGTGCTGAGGCTGTCCCTATGAGCTTGTGCCTGGGATGTCCTAGGACCTTGTCTTTGCTGGAAATCTGGTGTCCAGGAGGACTTTGCTTCCACCGGAAAAACAAGTAGCTCAGGGCTTTTCTTGTCTTGGAGCCCTTGGGCATGGGGCAGGTTTATCTTGGTTTTTCACCTTTATCCCATTGTAGGGACCAAGGATAGGATTTCACCGTTTTTTTGTTTTTTTTGTTGTTGTTGTTTTTGTTTTGTTTTTGAAGAGGTAGTGGGGTGGAGAGTGAGTTTTTTAACATGCTCTGATGGTGGGTCTTTCAGGGTGCAAGGAGTGTCAGATGAAATTTCCAAGGCCACAGTGAAGCTGAAATTGCCAAGCAGGTTTTGTTCTGTTTACTTTTTTATTTCCTCTTATTTGAAAATTCACCTTCTCACTGACTTTGGGAGGGGGGAGTTCCTTCTATACAAAATATAACTCAACATTAGATATGAAAGAGTAATTAGAATGAATAAGTACATCTCAACACATTTTCGGTTCTTTAGTGATTTCTTACAGGCACTTTGCCAGAAATGCTTCAAGTACTGTGCAAGTTAAGAAACCCTGGCACTTCAGCCTCATTACCTGTACAGGACATGTAGCTCCGGTCTCATGATTTTGAACAGTTTGAAAGTGAACTTGAAGAAAATAAGATTAAGATAGGGAAAATGTTTCAGTCCCCAAATTGACAGGAAATGGATCTTTGGCTGAGGCGAAGAAGAAACTGCTCAATGAATATATATAGTTGGCTGTTCATCCCCACTCCTCTTAAAATAGAACATCCACCTCAATTATCAGCACCCGAACATCCCAGTGGAAAAGCCCTTGACCCAAGAATGTGGGCTTTTACCGTAACTGCTGCTGATCCCAGGGTTTTGGCTCTATGTTGAATCAAGCTCATGCCCAGAAAGCACCGTGGAAGGATTTTCATTCTTGTGCCATTGGTAATATATTCTTTATTCACGCAGGAAACCTAGCAGGATCCCACTCTGCTAGAACCTTTCCATATATTTGATAGTTCTAGACTATATGATGGGGTGATATCTTAGGACCACTATAAGAAATACACTAAATGCCCCGTAGGAAAGTAGAAAGATGGTTATTTTCAGTGGAGGGAGTGGAAAGCTGCCTTGGAAGAAGTGTTTGTGTAAGCTTGAAGGCAAGAGAATTTTAAAAATATTTTTTGCACGTTTGTGTGTGTGTGCACGTGCACACACACACACCAGGGTCTCTTTCCAGTGCAAATGAAAGCCAGGTGCTTGTATTGCCTTTTGCGTCCAGCTTTACATGGGTAGTGGTGATCCAACCTGGGTCATCAGGCTTTGCAAGCAAACACCTTTTAATTGCCAAGCCATCTCCCAGCCCAAGAGAATGGTTTAAATAAGCTCAGAAAGTAGAAAGGCCCTCCTGGGCAGAGTTGCTGGTTATCTCTAATGTGTACCAGGATGTCCCTAACGCAGTTTACATATTTCTGCTTTAAAGGCTCTCTCTGTTTGCTTGTTTGTGTTTGATTTCCCACTCACCTCCAACATGGTAATGAGCACACACAAAAGCACATACCAGCCACACAAGTAGGGCACATTCAAGGAGAAAGACTCAGGCGGGGGAGTTAAAGGGAAAGTTAGGCGCACATACATTCAGGTATGATAAAGCTTTTTGTGGGGGGTATGCGTTTTACTGATTGTCTTTATTATTACTGTGATAAGGAAATGAGCCACTTTGTTTAGAGAGCAGATCTTGGAGGATATTACCTCCTTAGATAAGAATCTTTTTTTCTTAAAAAAATGTTTCAAGATGTGCTCCTGAGAAAGTTTTCAAATACTACAGTCTCTCTTTTTAAGGAAGAGGTAGGAGCTATTTAACATACTTTGAAAAACAGTGGGGAAGGAGTAAGTAGCATTTCAGGAACTATTCAGACAGCACTTCCCATAATTTTGCTTATAATTTATCTGTCAGAATTTCTGCTTAGCGAGTTAGATTTGTGTGTAGCTGGCTAGCTTCCAAAAACACCATTCAGGGGACAATAGGATTGGGTCAGCCTTTGAGCACATATTACATTTGTGGTTTACTGGGGAAAGTGAGGAGGCTGAAGGTGATTGGAGTGATGAGGCTGGTGGGAAGAAGCTTGCAATAAGACAGAATTGGATCTGAGCGGGGGGGGGGAGATGGCTCAGCCATAAAGAGCATTTGCTGCTTAAGCAAGAGGGCCTCAACCGGAGTCTGCCAAGTTGGACTCCCCCAAACCTATGGAAAAAGTTGGGTGTGGCCACACACATCTGTAACTACAATCTCTGAGGCTCACAGCAGCTCCTGGTTGAGGGAGACCCCCTGTCAGGGAATGAAGTACACCAGTGAGTGATAAGGACTCCCAACATTCTCCTCTGGCCTCACAGACACACATGCATACAGCACACATGCACACAAAAGAAACAAAATAAAAGCACAATATTTTCTTATGGAGAATTTCAGCCTTATATGAAAGCTGAGCAGGTAGTACACTGAAGCCCTTCTAAAACTAATTTCAACATTTATCAGCTCATGACTGGTCCCAGTATGGGGATTCAACCCAGGGCTTCAAACATGAGGCCCATGCTCTGCTACTGAGCTGCAGCCTCTGGAATTATTTTTATTTTTTTTTTATTTTTAATTTTGAGATAGGATACTGCTAAGTTGCCAAACTTGCTATCCTGGCTCAGCAACTGGAGTAGCTGGGATTGTAGGCATGTATCACCAAGCCTGGTCAATCTTCTTTATCTGTATTCCCATTCATTCAGTCTTCCGTATTATTATTATTTATTATTATTATTTGCAAGCAGAGATTGAGAGAGTTGGGAGGAGGGGAGGGAGGGAGGAGGTGGAATGGGAACAACAGCCTCCAGCTGTTGCAAACAAATCCCAGATGTATGTGCCACTTTTTGCATCTGGCTTTATGTGGGTACTGGGGAATCGAACCTGGGAAGGTCATTAGGCTTTGCAGGCAAGCACCTTACCCACTGAGCCATAACTCCAGCCCTCTTCCATATTATTTTGACATAAATATTTCAGGGTATATTTCCCAAAAAAAAAACATTGGTTATTAAATATACCACAAACATTCTCCAAATTTCAGTCACTGTTCAGTCAAAATGAATTACAGGTCTTTTTTTTTTTTTTTTTTTTTTTTTTTTTTTTGGTTTTGTGAGGTAGGGTCTCACTCTGGCCCAGGCTGACCTGGAATTAACTGTAGTCTCAGGGTGGCTTCGAACTCTCGGCAATCCTCCTACCTCTGCCTCCCGAGTGCTGGGATTAAAGGTGTGCGCCACCACGCCTGGCTACAGGTCATTTTTTACATCATTTTTTTAATGAAGGTTCAGCTAAGGTCTCCATATCATAAAGGATAATATACACACAAAGACATACACAGTTAATAATTGATGTGTGATATACATACATTAAAACCTACTGTTCACAAGTATACACTTTGAGTTGTTTTTTTGTTTTTGTTTTTGTTTTTTTTGAGGTAGGGTCTCATTCTAGCTCAGGCTGACCTGGAATTCTCAGGGTGGCCTCAAACTCATGATGATCCTCCTACCTCTGCCTACCGAGTGCTGGGATTAAAGGCTTGTGCCACCACACCCAGCTGACACTTTGAATTTTGACCATTGTATACACCCATGTAACCACCACCATAGAAAATATGGAATATTTGCATCATTCTGAAAAGCTCCTTCATGCTAATCTGCAATTTCTACCATACTATTGTTAAGTGTAGTATTCCAGTGTAAATCTATACCATAATTTGTTTATCCATCTGTCTGTTAAAAGGCATTGGATAGTTTGCAGTTTCTATCTTGAAAATTTCTGTAAACAAACTTTGGAGTGAATGTATGTTTTCATTTCTTCTGGGTATACAGAAGAGGATAGCTGCATGATGTTATACACATTATGTTAAATGTATGTTTAGCTGTGTGAGGAGCTGCTATATTGTGTACTCTGTGATTATGTGCAGTATTGTATTACAGTCACTGTCACTTGACAACCTCACCAACATGCAGTGTTTCAGTCTAGTTGGAGTTAAAATTTGAGACTATTCAGTCGTATTTTACTGTAACTGAACTTTTCCTCTCCTTTATATTCACGATGTTGGATACTGTGTCAAGTACTTACTGCCCAGCCGAATGTCTCCTCAGGCAAAGTGTCTATTTACCTCATTGCTCACTATCTTATTGGTTTGTTTCTTTATTAGTTTGTAAGAGTTCCTGAACTAACTTGTCGATACAATTCCTTTGTTAGATATTTTCTCTCATTTTATAGCTTGCATTTCACATTTTAATAGTATCTTTAAAAGAGTAAATATTTTAAATTTCATCCAGTTTGCCAGTGTCTTCTTTTATGGTTCTTGCTTTTTTGGGAAATAATTCTTCATGTTTTCACCTATATCTTCTTTTAGTAAAATAGCCTGCAAGTTTTTCTTAGAGACACAGCTGGTTAATACTTAGGCTGGCATGGAAGGTCATACTAACCTGACTGCTGAACTGTTCTTGTAGCTGAAACACATAAACATGGCTGTGATCCTAAAAATCACTTTATTTATAAAAACAGACATCTGCTCCCTGTTTCCCTAAATTCCAAGACTTGATGGTTTTAGTTGTATGTTTTAGTCTATAGTACCTATCAAGTAAATTTTAGGGTTTACTGTAAAATAAAATTTGAAGTTTGTTTTCACTCCAAATGGGCATCAATTATTTATTGAAAGACTACTTTTTTCCCCTATTGAATTATTTGGGCACCTCTGTTAAAAATCAGTTGACCAGGGCTGGAGAGATGGCTTAGCGGTTAAGGCATATGCCTGTGAAGCCTAAGGACCTGGTTCGATTCTCCAGGTCCCATAAGCTAGAGGCACATGGTGGCGCCTGCATCTGGAGTTCATTTGCAGTGGCTAGAGGCCTCTGTCTCAAATAAATAAATAAATAAATAAAATAAAATCTTTAAAAAAATTTAAAAACCGGTTGACCATATATATGTGGTTTTACTACTGGACTCAGGTTTTATTCTGTTGATCTCACTATATTGTCCCTCACCATACCAGTATCATACTGTAGCTGTATAGTATATCTTGAAGTCAAGAAGTCTGAGCACTCCAACCTTTTTTTTTTTTTTTTTTTTTTTTTTTTTTTTTTTTTTGAGAAAGCATCTCACTGTAGCCCAGGCTGACCTGGAATTCACTATGTAGTCTCAGGGTGGCCTTGAATTCACAGCCATCCTCCTACTCTGCCTCCCGAGTGCTGGGATTAAAGGCATGAGTCACCACGCCCACCTTCTCCAACCTTTTGTTTTTAAAATTGTTTTGGTTATTTCATATTAATTCATACTAATTTTATACTCAGCTTGTCAGTTTCTGCAAAAGCATCCAGAGGGATTTTGAGATTGGCTAAAACTGCATCAATTTGAGGTAGGAAGATTCCTATGGGTTTGAGGCCAAACAGCTACATGGAAAGTTCTAGGCTACCATGTGACCCTTAAAAAAGGGGAGGAGAAATTTTTAGTCTTCTCATTCATGAAATGGTATGCCATCAATTTATTTGATTCTTAAATTTCTACAGTCATGTTTTACAGCTTTACGCTTAGCATCTTGCACATTTTGTTAAGCTCACCCCTAAAAATTTGATGATTTATAAGTAGATTGGTTTTTAAATTTTCATTATTCCTTTTTATAAAGATAAAATTGATTATAGCATATAGACTTGTATTCTGATTAACTCGTTATGTGATCGGATGTAGTGCCTTAGTTATAAATTCTCCAGGATATTTTAGGTATACAAATTTGTCACCTCTGAAAAGTATTTTGTTTCTTTTTCAATCTGAATGCATCTTATTTCTTATTATATTGACTCAGACTTTAATTCTGTCAATCCTAATCTTAAGGAGAACAGCTGTCTTTCACCATTAACTTGGATGGTAGCTGGAGACTTTTATCAGAAGAAATTCCCTTCTGCTTTAACTTTGCTGACTTACCGAGATCATGAATAGGTAACTTTTTCTGTATCTTTGGTGTTTCTTTAGTGAATGTTAAGTTTACGTTCCTGGCAGAAACCCTTAGCCATGATATTGTAGTATTTGACTTGCTAATACTGTTTTAAGGAATTTGGTCTGCATTTTTCTTGTAATATCGTTGTCTGAGTAATACTGCCTCAGAATGGTGGGAAAGATTCTGTCCTACTTTCCAAGCATTTGTATATGATTTGTCTCCTGGTTCAATGGATTTAATTATTAAAACCTATTTAGGTTTATAGTTTTCCTTATAGAAAGTTTTAAATTACAATTTTAGTGTTTAATATGTATTGGACTAATAGGATTATTTAGATTTTCTGTTTCTTTCTTTTTTCCTTGAGACAGAATCTTACTCTATCCACTGAACTTATTATGTATAGACCAGGCTGGCCTTGAACTCATTGTCAATCTACTTGTCTTAGCCCAGCTGATTTTTCTGCTTCTTTCATTAGGTTTGTGTCTTTCTGTGAAATTTTCCATTTCATTGGAATTGTTGAATTTTTTTTAGTAAGAACATACTTTTATGGATATATCATGTGTTGGTACCATCTTTCCCCTCCTTCCTGTCCTCATTCCACAGGGGCCCTCCTCAGTGGGGTTGCTGGTATTCCCCACAGGGTTTTGAGAGCAACAGTCAGTTATTGGGGGGTAGGCAATGCCTCTGGGTATGACATCCCAACCTGTGGCTCTTACAATCTTTCTGCCCCCTCTTCTGCAAAATTCTCTGAGCCGTGGTGGGTGTGTTTAAAAGTCTACTTCAGTGATGGGCTCTTAAGAGCCTCTGGATCTCTGCTTTGGTATGTGGTGAGTGTCCTCAGAGTCTGTCTCCTTCACCCTGGCGCTGCTTGTCAGGCTCACCATGGAAGCAGCACTCTTGCTTGTCTCCCCAATTCCTCTGTGGTTTCACTTGGGCCTTGGCTGAAATGCAAGGGTGATTTATCTCCGTGGTGTCTCTGCCTTTCTGCATACACACCCTCCAGAGCAGGGAATCTGGAGTTCGTTTTTTTTTCTTTTTCTTTTTGACAGAAAGTTGTTTATAATGTTCCTTTGAAGCTTTTTACTATCAGTGGGGTCCTTCTTCCATTCATGTTAGGACGTTGTGTTTATTCTCCTTATTTCTTGACCAGTTTAATTGATCTCTTCAAATAACTAGCTCTTGGCCACATTAACTCTCCCTGTTGACTATCTTGTATGCCATTGATTTTTGCTCAATCATTATTTCCTTCCTTTTACTTACTTTGGATTCATTTTGCTCTTTGTTTCCTAGCTTCTTAAAGTGGAAGATTGTATTTTATACCCTTTTTAAAATAAATCATCTAAAGTTATTCATTTCTGTAAACACAAATTTTACTGTGTAATCTCCACACTTTGAAATGTGTTTTCATTTCCATTCAGTTCAAAATACTTTAAATTTTCCCTTGTGGAAATTTGACCCATTGGTTACACATGTGTTTTATGATTTCCAAATATTTGGGGATTCTGCAGATATCTTTCTGTTATTGATTTCAAATTTAATCTTATCTGGTTCAGAAAACTTATATGATTTCAGTCATTTATTGAGACTTATTTTATGGTCCTGGCCATGGTCTATTTTAGTGAAGATTCCATGTACACTTGAAAAGAATGTGTATTCTGCCATTTAAGGATGGAATTTTCTGTAAAAGCCTATCACTTGTTAACAGTATTTTTCGAGTTTTCTATATCTCTAATGATTTTCTGGTTTTATCTTGTCAATACTGAGGACTTGTCTTTTTTTTCTAGTATTTCTTTTTTTTTGGAGGGGGGGAAGAGAGTCAGAGAGAGAGACAGAATGGGCACGCCAGCAGCCTCCCAGCCACTGTGAATGAACTCCAGACATGTGCGCCCCCTTGTGGGCAAGTGCGGCATTGCACCCTTGCGTCACTTAGTGTCTGGCTAAACGTGGGACCTGGAGAATCAAACGGGCGTTCTTAGACTTAGCAGGCAGGTGCCTTAACCACTAAGCCATCTCTCCAGCCCGTTTTCTAGTATTTCTGTCAGGGTATGTGGTTTGAGTTAGGTGTCCTCCATAAACTCAAGTGTTCTGAATGCTTGGTTCCCACCTGCTGGCAATTTGGGATGTGGAACCTTGCTGGAGGAGGTGTGTTGTTGGGGGTGGGCTTAGTGGTGTTATAGCAGCTTCCTCTTGCTGGAGTTTGGCTCACTCTCCTGCTGCTGTTGTCCCCCTGATGTTGGCAGAGAAGTGAGTCTGGCCTCTGCTCTACCATCTTTTCCTTGCTGTCATGAAGCTTTCCTTCGAGACTGTAAGCCAAAATAACCCCTTTCTTCCCATGAGTTGCTTTTGGTCAGGTGTTTTGTGCCAACAACACAAAGGTAACTACAATACAGTTTCTCTCATGTGTCCTAGAATTTTTTTCAGTGCATATGCTTTTAAGATTGCTATGGCTTTATAATGAGGTGATGTGTTTATCATTATTAAGTACTTCTGGTACACAGTAGAGCCACTTCAGCTTTATTTCGATTAGTAGTTAGTGTAGCTCTTCCTGTTGGTTTTCTTTTAATATATATGTGTGCACCTTTATAGTTCAAATCTACTATTTTTACAGGCAGTATTTAGTTACATCTTGTTGTTTTACTTAATCCAAGAGTTTTTCTTTTTTATTTTATTTTTTAAGTTTATATCTCTAGGACCTTCTGCATGCTAGGCAAGTACTCCACCATGGAGCTCCATCCCCAGCAGCCCAGGTTTTTGTGTTTTCCCTGAGGGTATTTAGAGCATTTATGGTTAAGGTTATTCTTGCTATGATTGGGCTTAAGCCTGATGCCTTGCTACTTTTCATTTGTCCCATCTGTTAATGGTTTTTCTTGTCCTGTCTTCTTTTGTATTAAGTTTTAAAAATTCTATTTATGGTCATCATTGGCTCATTAATTGTACTTTTAGAGATCTGAAAATACATTTTAAACTTATTATAGCATACCTTCAGGTACTACTATGCTGTTTCACATATCAAGATCTTATATATTTTTATTTCTCTCCTTTATACCACTGTCATTCGTGTGTCTTCAATTCATGTGTCTGAAATATTTGTTGCAAATGCTATACATTGCTAAGTTTTAAATAACAGCTTTTAAAAATATAAAATGTACATGTTTTGAGGTTTTATTAGGTCTGATGTATTACCTTTCTGGAATCTTCCCTTGGGTATTCAGCAGGCCATTCTATCATCTGGCCAGTAGAACTCAGATATCTCACAGCTTTGTGGGGAGCCTTAGAATATTTCAGCTACAGTTTACCTGCAGTTCTTTGCCTATCCTTCTGGAGTTTTGTTCCACACAAGTGCATTTTAGTTTTCAGAGAGAATTAAGGAATTCCCTGCGTAGATTTCTAGAGTCATCCTCTTGCAGTCCTCTTCCTCCCTGGTTCACCTGTCCCACAGTCTAGCTGCCCTGCAACTCTGATCTGCGTCTCCTCAGTTTAGCAGAATTCCATTCTCTGCTTGGCTTCTTCCTTCCTTTGCTCTGGTCTAGAAAATACCTCAGGCAAAAGAAAGTTGCAATGTTGTAGAGTTTCCCTCATTGTGATTCCATCTTCCAGAGATTATAGTCCTGTGCTGTGTATAGTCCAGTGTCTGAAAGGTGCATTTATATATATTCCAGTTTTCTAATTGTCTATCATAGTGGAAAGATTAATCTGCTCTTACTTATCCCTGCATTTGACATATCTTTTAAGAATTTCTTATTGTAGACACTTTTCTTCTCATCTGTTTTCTGGCAGCTTTTTGGTTGATGTTATTTGTTCTATAAAATGGCAATGGTCCGGGTTTTTCTGGGGGCCCATTGTACTACAATTAAACAAGTTTTCGTGCTTCTTCCTTGCCCAGAGCTGGCTCTTTGCCTGGAGGAGCAGCATCCTTGGTCTGCTCCCACTAGATGTCAGTAGAACCCCTTCTTCAACTGTGACAACCACAAGTGACACCAGCAGTCAAAGGTTTTCAGAACTATGGTCAGGTATGAAAAGTAGCAGTTGCCTGAACTGCAGAACCAACTTCAGGACTATGAAAATATCTACCTAACAAATTTAACAACGCAGATGCCATCACAACTGCAGATGGAAAGATTATTATCTATTCAGTCAAGTACCAAGGACATTTTGAAGAGAAAGCATGAAGAAAATGTTAGGAATAGTTGAGACTGCATAGAATGGCAGACTCAAAAGCAATGTGCACACGATTTGAGTTTCTACTTCTGAAGGAAAAAATACCAGAGACAATAATACCATAAGATGGGGAAAACAAAATAATTAAAATTATAAAGTGATTCCAGAAATGTTTCTCTGCAACTTGTTGGATGCTTTAAGATAAAAAGTTGGACTTCTGCAGTAGATACATGATGGATTTCCTTTCGAGAGTTTTAATTAATTAATTTTTTTTTTTTTAGTTTTTCAAGGTAGGGTCTAGCTGTCACTCAGGCTGGCCTCGAACTCACAGTGATCCTTCTGCCTCTGTGTCCTGAGTGCTGGGATTAAAGGTGTGTACCACTATGCCCAGCAGAGAGTGGGGGAGAGGGAGAGAGAAACTGAATGAGTGCCCAGGGCCTCTAGCCACTACAAAGGAACTCCAGATGCATGTGCCACTTTGTGCATCTGGCTTTATGTGGGTCCTGGGGAATCGAATTTGAATGTTGGGCTTTCAGGCCAATGCCTTAACCACTGAGCCATCTCTCCAGCCCCAGAGAATGGTTTTATAATTGTATTATAAACCAAGAATTTTAGACCTGCAGAAAAATATTTCAGTATATATTTTATACTCAAAATTTATTTACATGATATAAAGTCACATTAAACAAAATTCAGTCAGAGGAAGTTAATAAAATAACCTTTAGTTTAAAAGTGAACTGCCATTTTGGTGAGTGTTTACAAATGTCATTGTTCTTCAAATGAAAGACTGGCTAAAGTGTTTGATTTAGAAGGATTAAGATTAAGAGATGTTAAAGCCGGGCGTGGTAGTGCATGCCTTTAATCCCAGCAGAGGCAGAGGTAAGAGGATCACCCTGAGTTCGAGGCCACCCTGAGATTACAAAGTGAATTCCAGGTCAGCCTGAGCTACAGTGAGACCCTACCTCGAAAAACAAAACAAACAAACAAACAAAAAAAGAGATGTTAACAGTTCTCATAGCGCTATGTTCTGGTAATGTGACCGTCTCTTTTCATTGAGGATCTATTCTGTGCCAGGTTGTGTACACAACAATTGATGGTTTTGAGGCAGAGCTGTTGAGGAACATGATGAGCATCACCCAGGGCAGATAAACTACACACTTAGCTTCCTTTAAACGCCCTAAGAGCTGTCCTGTCTCCCATCCCCCTTGGCCTTCAGAATCTGTTCTTCTTAGGGGTATCCTTGGGTTTTCATGAGTTCTCCATAGTACATCGTTCTCCTCCCATGATGTTTGAGGTTTGTGTTTTACGTGGCTTTGTTGTCACTGTTGCTTTTGATTTTGTTTTAAAGTTTAATTGGTGGATTTTAGTTTTTTTTTTTTTTTTTTTGTGGTAAGGTCTCACTCTAGCTCAGGCTGACCTGGAACTCACTATGTAGTCTCAGTGTGGCCTCTAACTCACAGCGATCCTCCTACCTCCGCCTCCCGAGTACTGGGATTAAAAGCGTGTGCCACCACACCTGGCTAATTGGTGGATTTTAAAGAATTAAGTCTAAACAATCACTGTAACCAGGTAACCAAGGATCCTCATTCTATCAGTCGTTCTATAGTTTCTGGGCAACACCTAGGACTCTAGTTAGCTTCATTTCCTCTGGAACTTGTTTCCTGTGAGTAGTGTGGCCCTTCTCCTCCCTCTGTTAGTTCTTGTTTCCTTAGCTTTGACTCTA
This sequence comes from Orientallactaga sibirica, assembly GCA_036365145.1. Lineage (NCBI taxonomy): Eukaryota > Metazoa > Chordata > Mammalia > Rodentia > Dipodidae > Orientallactaga > Orientallactaga sibirica. The sequence continues at coordinate 8,209,974 of JAEOAD010000027.1, forward strand.
TCTTACTTTTTCTTTCCTCCTGCCTCATCTCTGCATCCTTCCCCTTTTAGTCCACCCTGAACACTGTTTTCTCCTCTCCGCAATTGTTTCTTTCTCACTTGTTACACTTATCTTTTTCTCTCCCTCACTCCTGTGTGCCCCTTTGTCTCTCCCAAGAACTTGTTCATCTTACTGTCAATGACATGGCCAGATCCATTTTAACCCTGGATCAGTCTCCTAGCTATCTCCTCCTTTGTTTTGAGATTAAGTCTTTTTCATCCAGGATGGCCTTGAACTCAATGTACATGAGCCTGGCCTTGAATTCCTTGATCCCGGTGCCTATGCCTCCCAAGGCCTGGGATTACAAGCCTGCACCTCCATGCCCTCCTTTTTTCAGGGGATGGCAGATAAGTACAAAAGTAATTAGTGTTGTTTGAGTAAAGGGTTTTTTCATATTTTCTTCCCCAAACCTCATTTATAATTTAACCTTATTTGCTCCACTCTAGTCCCCTTTTGGCCCGAGGTCTCCGTTTCATCTTATTAGTTTGCCTTTTAAAAGTTAATACACCCTTAGTTTTGTGGTACAAGGCTTGGATACAGGTTTGTCCCTCCCCGCCATTTCTTTTCCTGTGGCATGAGGGGCTCTTTTCACAGTGACGGTTTTGCTCTGTCAGTATTTTCTCCTGGTTCATTAACCTACTTGTTGGTTCGGTCGGTCATGTTCATCTTCAGTCTCGTTTCTTAATTTCTTTCTTCTTTTCTGTTTTCGCCTGTTTCTGTCTTCCTCTTGGTTTTGGTCTCTCCCTCTGTCCCCTTTCTTGCATTCGCTCTGCGATGCTCCCGAGTTCCCCAGGGTGTCTCATCAGTGCTGTGGAACCTGCTTGTTTCCTTTAATCATTCCTTCTTGGTCCTTTTTTCTTACTGAGATGAGTTTGAGAAGGCAGCTGACCAAAGATGAGCCCGCGTGGAGAAGTCTACCCTTGACCGCAGGCAGGGCGTCTGGCAGCTTTGGAGGCAGCGCGGTCCTTGCGGAGGAGTCGGACCCGGCCAGGTCGCAGGTTACCTGTGTGGAGCCCTCGTCCCCGCTTTTAACTCTGCCGGGGCTTGAGGAGGGCGTGAAGGTGGACATTCCTCTTGAGAGACATCCCTCAGCCCGCCCGATCCTCGGGACCTTCGCTCTCCCACGAGGGGTTAGGGGTCGGTGGGGCCGAGGGAGGAGGTTGGCCGCTGACCGCCTATAGCTAGCGCGGGCCCCGCCTCTGCGGCCGCGAGCCAATGGGCGGGGCTCGGGCAGGGCGGTGGGCGGGGCTCTGGACGGCCGCGAGCCAATGGACGGGGCTCAGCTTGTGGGCGGGCTCGGGCGGCGCGGTCCTGGCGGTAGCTGCAGGGGCGCCGGCGGTGGCTGCGGCTGGGCCGGGCGTCTGCGCGCGGGGCATGGGGGATGGGGCGGCGAGCTGCAGCCCGCGGAGGCTGCGGCGGCGGCCGTGAGAGTTCGTCAGACGTCCGCGTCGGGGACGCGGGATGGAGCCCCGCGGTGAGTGACGGGCGGCAGCGCTCGCTCCCGCCGCGGCCGGGGCTGGGATCTGGGCAAGGTGCCGTCCCAGGTCCGGGCGGCCGAGGCCCGGGCGCGGGTCCTCGCCAAGGGTCACCCGGGCGGCGGGAAGCAGAGGCTGAAGCGTGCACCTAGCGCCTGGCACCCACCGCCAGCGACGGGCAGAGTTTAAGGGACAGGTCCATGCTTACTCAGCGCACTTGTCACGCGGGGAGACTGAGGCCGAACCGGGCCCTAGCACATCGGTAGTCGTGCACAGCGCCAGGACTTCGGACCCAGCCGCCCTTGCCGGGAGCCGAGCTCCGAGCTCCGCTGTGTCCGCGGCTGCGGGGCTCCAGTCCGGGCTAGTTTAGGGTGTCCATCCTCTGTTGTTCCCCGGGTCTGTTTTTCGGGTTTAATACAGGTGTTCTGTTTGAGGACTCCCTAATTGTCAGTGGTTTCTCCCAGCTCTGTTCTGGAAGATGCTTGGGGTTTGATGGTTTTATTTTAACACGTATTTGGGGGATGGTTGTGTGCTCAGGATCTGGATGTGTCAACAAGGAATTCTAATGATTTACAGTATGCTGTACTTTTTCAGTCTTAAGAGAGAATTCACCCTAATGCCTAGGGTCGGGGAGCAGGGTGTTTGTTACCTGCTAAAGGCCGCAGCTTTCCCCTTTCTTGTCTCATGACTGTATCCCTTGTCTGTCGTCTTTTGTCCGTCTTGTCTGTCGCTATCAGTGTTGGCTGTTCTTTTCTCCATTCTTCCTTCAGTATCTAATGCTAGCACCGGGAACGTGCTCTTTGGCATTGGGGAGTTTTGGCTGGTCCGAGGCAAGCCCTGCCTGCCAGGAATGCTGGACATTCCGGAGGCGTGGGAGACGGCTCAGCTCCCTGCTTTTTAATCACGCTGGGTCCAAACTGGACAGGAATGAAGTGTATGTGTGGTGCCCGCCTTCGTGAGAGATTGTTTGCATATTATTGATAAAACTCTGACGTGTTCCTGCTCTGCGTTTCGTGGGGAGTGCTTTAAAAATGTGATTAGACTGTCAGAATTTACTAATGATATTTTCATTATTTTTAAGTAGATTCTTACCAGATCAGAAATTGTGCTGAAATAGCAGATTTCTGAAATATCTGCATTTCTTCAAGTAGAAGTAGTAAGGGGGTAACTATTAAGTACAGATATTTGGGGTAGTTTCATACTTCAATTAGCATGCTGTCAAAAATAAAATTACACTTGTGTAATGTACATTGTAGGGTGTATATGGGGCATGTGATCAACACAGGCTGTTGAAGTCTTATAAAAGCCCTCTTTTAGGATACTAGGAAATATTTGTCTCCCTTCCCCCCCCCCCATGGTGGGGTTAACCCAGGGCCTCCCACATGCTAGGCAAGCCCTCTTCCTCTGAGTTACACCCAGCTTTGTGTCCACATCTCTAATACATACATTACTCGGTTTTACAGTGCACAAAGAAAGTGGTTTTTTACATTCATTTTCTACTTACTGCAACATTTTTAAGACATAGATAATACATGCTTTTAATATTGGCTGTTTGGAGTTGGAAGAGAGAATTGTGTTTTTTTAAAGAACTATTTTGCTCAACTATTTGCACAGTCCAAACTTCACTTGGAAGCATTTTAGTAGGCTTCCATGAAATCATTTAAGCTTCTGGAATTGTTTCCACTCCTAAATTTCTGTTCACAATCCACAGACCTAGTGAAGTCACAGCTTGTTTATGACTTAAGTATGCTTCAAACCTATTTCTTCCAGTGATAATGGCTAACAATTACCGAGTCTTCATGCTAGGCACTATGATAAGTACTTTCTATGCATTAGGACCTAATTTAACTCAATTACCAGTTGCAGTCTGTTATGAACTATATTTTATATTACCACTGACTAGGGAATATTCATTTGAATACATGGAAAAGTAGTATGTGAGGTCTTAGAAAGTACGCATTTTACAGACTTTCTCATTATCAAGTTCAGTTATGAAAGCTTCATTTATAATTCTAGACATTTTTCAATTATAATGTTTCCTGTTTTTCTGGTTTTTTTTTTTTTTTTTTGAGGTAGGGTCTTGCTCCAGCCTAGGCTGACCTGGAATTCACTTTGTAGCTTCAGGTTGGCCTCAAACTCATAGCAGCTCTCCTACCTCAGCTTCCCGAGTGTTGGGATTAAAAATGTGTGCCACCACGTCTGTCTGTTTTTCAGTTTTAAGTGTGAAAAATAGTTAAAAGCTGCAAAACAAACTTAGCACATTGATCACAATGCTCACTAGAGTAATCTTGTTTCGTGTGTGTGTGTGTGTGTGTGTGTGTGTGTGTGTGTGTGTGTAGCTTTTCACAGTTTCATCTACAAGTGTTCAAGCATTTTTGAAATAGGGTTTACAAGTTTGGGTTGGTAATTTGATGCAAGTTAAATTCTTTTTGCTTCAATCAGTTGTATAAAACTTATTGTTTGTCTCTAATTTCTGTAGTCATCTTTATCAGTGACAATGACTAATTGTCAAATTTACTAAATTTAAAAGCTGCCAGATGTAAATAGAATGACTTCATTAAGTAAACAGCTAAAGAGTAAGGTTTGATAGGCGAATGAATAGTCTTCCTAGCAAGTGATCTGTAAAAGATCTGCCCAACAAGGCAGTTGAGGCTTTGTTGTTTGGTTTATTTCTGTGGGTTGAAAAGAAGACTTTAATAATGATGCCTCAGATTTATCCCAGTTTCATTTTATAAATCAGTCATTTAAAGATTAAAGCTATTTAAGTATTATAGTCTTGGAAATAATTTGAAATTAGCAAAATGACATTGAATAAAGGAGCATTAAAAACTATGAAATGATATTGAAGCATCCTATTTATATAACCAGAAACAGTAATACAAATACAGTGTTGATTTTAGTTTTAAGTAAGCTTGCCCTCATGTAATGTAATATGCTTTTTGAAAATATTTTGGAGATAAATTTAAAAAAAGATTTTCTCATCAAAATATTCCAACAGCCTAGAATTAATTTTTGTTTAACTGTTAAGTTTATAAGCCTTCCTTCAAAGTCATACATTCAGTGAATAGTTTTGAGTGAGCCATCCTGTCCATGCCCATTGTGCTGTGCACACACATGGTGAGCAAACAGGCCTGATCTTGATTCCTTCAAGATTGTATTCCAGATGGTTAGACACAAGTAGTTTATTTGAATTATATGTGCAAAGACAAAAGTATAGGATGCTTCAGACCGTCCACTGGAGATTCTGCAGTGCTTTTGGTGCTGGTGGAAGTGGTAGAGGAAGATTTCCAGGAAACGTTCTTTGAGCTGACATCAGAGGGAGTCAACCAAGGAGGGAGGAGTCTTCTAGGCAGGCAATCCCTCATCTAGACAGGACCCTACACTGAACAGTCAGCTTTTCAAGGTGTAGAGTCATGAATAAAGCCAATTTGTAAGTTACAACTAACATTGTGACATATGCACTAGGACAAAACAAGAAACTCTCTGTTGCAGTCAGGTTTGCATTGCTGGCAGAAATCACCCTACCAAGAACGGCTTGTGGGAAAAAAGGTTTATTTTGGCTTACAGACTCGAGGGGGACACTCCATGATGACAGGGGAAAATGATGGCATGAGCAGAGGGTGGACATCACCTCCTGGCCAACACAAGGTGGACAATAGCAGCAGGAGAGTATGCCAAACACTGGCAAGAGGAAACTGGCTATAATACCCATAAGCCCGCCCCCAATAATACACTGCCTCCAGGAGGCATTAATTCCCAAATCTCCATCAGCTGGGAACTTAACATTCAGAACACCCAAGTTTATGGGGGACACTTGCATCAAACCACCACATTCCGCCCCTGGCCCCCATAAACTGATAACCATCCATGATGTAAAATATAATATGTTCAGTCCAATTTTAAAAGTCCCCATATTTTTTATCAATCCTAATGATGTGCAAACATCCCCATAATCCAAGGTCTTTTAAATGAACCACAATACCAAAAATTCCCCTCAAAAAACCCATAATGGCACTTATACTGCAGAAGATGGCACTGGACATAGCAAAGAAATATTCAATCAATACAAGATTTAAACTGGGCAAACATCAAACTTTATAGTTACAAGCCCAACAACTCTAGCCAATGACAACTCTCCAAGTCCAATAATTCTAACCAGCAACAAGTCTCTGATGTTCCAATTCTGCCCCTCCAGCTAGGCTACTCACAGTCCTGGAAAACTTCTTCAGGGCCAACAGCTTTCCTTAGCAGCCATGTCATGGTCCCAGCTTCTCCACTGGGTCTCCACTGCAATCCTTGGTTCATCTTTACAGCTCCATCGGGTCTCCATGCAGGCATCCAGCAAACCTGCTTCATACTGCCCATGGTTGTTTCCAAAACACAAGACCATGTTGCAAATTCAAATACCCTCTCTTTCCTTTATTTCTTATACTCCACAATACCAGGTAGGGTGCCAGTTTGTTAACCCAGGGGAGAATAAAGCAGACTTTGAAGAACAGGACACTCTTTGAGCACTCAGGCCCCTTCAGAAGACACTGCATTCTTTTTTTGTTGTTTTTCGAGGTAGAGTCTCACTCTAGCTCAGGCTGACCTGGAATCCACTATACAGTCTCAGGGTGGCCTCGAATTCATGGTGATCCTTCTACCTCTACCTCCCGAGTGCTGGGATTAAAGGCGTGTGCCACCACGCCAGGCTAGACAGTGCATTCTTTCTGTTGTCCCAATGCAGGTCAGCTGGCTCAATTTCAATGGTTGTAATCTCTCAATTGCAGCAGAACAGGTAGCAGATTCCTAAAGATTTCATTTTTTTCTGTGTTGTATCCTTCTGCTCACACCAGTCCATTTCTACGCAAAGCAAACCTGCACAAGTTCTCAGGACATGGGCATAATAGCAAGCCTCTCACACAAACTGCTTCTAGGCCAGTCCAGACAAAGCTCCTTTTCACATTCCTCTTGAAAATCAGCTCCAAATGGCCAAAGCCACACAGTCAGGTGTCTAGCAGCAAATAACCCCACTCCTGGTATCAACATTACTGTTGCAGTTGGGTTTGCATTACTGGCAGAAATCACCTGACCAAGAGAAGCTTGTAGGAAAAAAGGTTTATTTTGGCTTACTGACTCAAATGGAAGCTCCATGATGGCAGGGGAAAACGATGGCATGAGCAGAGGGTGGACCGTCACCCCCTGGCCAACATAAGGTGGACAATAGCAGCAGGAGTGTGTGCCAAACACTGGCAAGAGGACACTGGTTATAACACCCATAAGCCCACCCCCAGCAATACACCACCTACAGGAGGTGTTAATTCCCAAATCTCCATCCGCTGGGAACCTAGCATTCAGAACAGGTAAGTTTATGGGGGACACCTGAATCAAACCACCACACTCTCCAAGTCCATTACATGGATCCTTAGCCAGAATCTGTATTTTGGGAAACACAAACTTATTCTTATGTGTACTACACACACACATAACATTCTCAATGTATGTAGTAGTCATGATGTAAACTTGTGGGTTACAGGGAACAAAAAAAGAAGAATGGAAAGGAGGTGTGTGGGACAGGAGTGTGGGTCCAAATGGCATTACACAGGCAGGTAAGAGCCAGACCTCCCTTGGAGTCTTACAGAGTATGACCTCTTTTCCCTGGCCCTTTGGAAAAGTATTGAGCAGAAGTGATATGATGAGATTGATTTGTAATAGGACAAGAATGTACATAGAAAGATCATGAGGTCATAAGTGCCGTAGGTCAGACAGGACATGGTAACCTGCTAGTAGTTAGCAGTAGAAACAAGTGGATAGAGTGTAGAACTGTAATTAGGGTGAAAAAGCCTACTGAGTTGGATGTGGCATGAGTAAGTGAAACAACATTGTATCTTACATTCAACAAAGATGCTATTAAATACAGTTTCCTAGTCATTCTACCATTTTAAAAGTATCCAAATACTTGACATAACATATTTTTAAAAATTAATGATAATACTTTGAGCTAATTTAATTCCTTTATTGTGTTGAAAAATTTTGAATATTTTTATTTATTTGCACATGTGCCTGAACGTGTGTGTGTGTGTGTGTGTGTGAGAGAGAGAGAGAGAGAGAGAGAGAGAGAAAACACACACAGAGAGACACAGTCTGGCTGACTGACAATGAGTACACTGAGGTCTCTTGTAACTGAAAATAAGCTCCAGATGCATGTGCTACTTTGTGCATCTGGCTTTACATTGGTACTGGGGAATCAAACCTGGGATGGCAGGCTTTGCAAGCAAGCTCCTTTAACTGCTAAGCCATTTCTCCAACCCTATTACTTCCTTTTTGATTTCAAGAAATACAAATAAAATTAGGACTTCTAGTTTTTGAAAGGTTAAATGAAGAGAAAAAAGAAACAAAGGTTTTTTTGAGTTCCAATTAGGCCAGCATTAGATAGATATCTTAACAAAAAATCCTTTTATCTGTGAGTCCTGTTAATCCTTGCATAGGCCTCTAAGTTAATTGTAGAGGTCACATATCTTGAAAACATTAGAGCCAGTATTCGGATCTAAGTTTTTCTTAAACTAAATACTGTTCTTTTATGATATTATCCTGAAATTACAAAAAAAAATTGCTGTTGATAATCATTAAACTCATGACAGTTTTCCTTCCTCAGGCTGTCGGGTGATGGAATTACAGGTATGAGCCACCATATCCTTCTTCAAACCTCAGCTTCCTCACTTTGTAAAGTGAAAAGAAGGGTAGTGTGTACCGTTCAGTTGTCAGGATTATTGACATTCATAAATGGAAGCCATTATTCATAGTGTTTTATCTTTTAAAAAATCTAAAAATAGAATACTGAGGTGGGCCATGGGCTATTTCTGAAAAGATAGTATGTTTCCCTGGTTGATCCAGTATTTCTGTTTTTCTTTTTCTGTCCCCTTAAGGATTTCAGTTTTCCTGACTGTGATATGAGAGGATGATTTCTCACAAACAGAGAAAGGCAAAGAAGAAGCGCGTTTGGTCCACAGGCCAGCTTTCTACTAATGCTACAGCTTCTGAAATGGGGCTCAAGTCTGTAAGCTCCACCAGCTCCATTTTTGATCCAGATTACATCAAGGAGCTGGTGAATGATATCAGGAAGTTCTCCCATATGTTGCTGTATTTGAAAGAAGCCATTCTTTCAGGTTTGTCAGCAGTGTTCTCTAACATTGCTACTGCAGAGTTTGTTGCTATAGATAAGTGTGTACACAATGGTACAAGTAGGGTATTATGCTTTAGTGATTTTATGACTTTTTCTCCAAGTGTTTTCTGTTTACAGTGTAAACCATTTTGTAATCAGATAACAGTACAATAGGTAATAAAAGGCCTTGCTAAATGTTAGAGCACAAAACTACAAAGAAGAAAAATCAGTTTGCAGTTTTTAGCAAGTGGGTCTATTTGATTGAGATGCTTGAAGTTTTAACCTATTAAAAGGAATGCACTGGTTTTTCTTCAATAAGCAGACTAATGTTATAACTTACATTGGTGAAACTTTTGCCTAAATTCAGCTTTCCATATTCTTGGTAAAATGACTACACCTGAATTATTTTTTTCTTAGCAATAAACTGTATTCTGTTTTGCTGGCTTGTAGTCTTTTCTTGAAGTTAGGGATAATCACAGAGTTTATGCTATTGTCTAGTTAGAGTGGATAATAGAACATGAGACTTGATTCTCCTGAAGCAGAGGACTGAACATACCAGATTTCATTGGAGAACCTTCATCTCCACTAATAGTGCTGCTTTAATATCCACATTTGGTGTTAGTGTGGTTGACAGTTCTGATTCTTTGTGATTAGTAGTTCAAAATCGTATGGCTACATATAGAAAGTAGTATTTATATGAGACATCTTGGGCCTTCATAGAAATTTATCAGTTTTACTAGATTTTTTATTTACCAGATTTATATATAACCTAAATGTTTATTTCTGGTATGTATTTTTGAAAATAGAATTGAAAACCACATCTTGTGTTTGTACTAAATTAAAAAGTTTTCATTTTTTTTCCAAGGTAGAGTTTCATGCTAGCCCAGGCTGACCTGGCACACACTTTATAGTCCCAGGCTGGCTTTGAACTCACAGTGATCTTCCTACCTCTGCCTCCCAATTGTTGGGGTTAAAGGTGTGCACCACCATGCCCAGCTTCAAACGTTTATTTTTTTATTTATTTATTTATTTATTTATTTATTTATTTATTTATTTATTTATTTATTTTTGGAGAGAGACAGAGAGAGAGGAAGACAGACGGGCGCGCCAACAGTGTCTCAGCTGCTGAGAACGAAATCCAGATGCGTGCGCCCCCTTGTGGTCAAGTGCAGCATTGCGTCCTTGCATCACTTTGCATCTGGCTAAATGTGGGACCTGGAGATTGGAATCTCGCTGGAGATTGGAACCAGTGTTCTTAGGCTTAGGAGGCAGGCGCCTTAACCCCTAAGCCATCTCTCCAGCCCCAAAAGTTTATTTTTAACCTAACTATAACTTTCAAGTTGAAATTTCAAAAATAATTGGACTAGAATGGACGCTTCAAAATGTTAGTATTTGAATTCTCCTTAATACAGTCCTCGTGCATTATTATTTTGTGACTACATAAATATTATTAGAAAAGCAGTTGCACACACTGCAGTCAATTTTAACAACTTGATTTTGTACTTCATTATGAATTATTGAATGGCAGTGTAGATAACTTGTTATTGCGGAAGGAAGGATATTCCCAAATACTTAATATACTCATAAAACATTTCTTAACAGAGTGAAAAATGTGTGCCATTACTTATAGAAGCATAGTTTTATAATTGAGATTTGTCCCAATCTGGGTGCATTAAAAAAATTTCATATAAGATTTATTCTTTTTGATGTATGATTTTATTTTAAATTAAAATGCTATATTAGGTAGTAAATTATTTACCTTATTTTAGGGTAATGAATAATTTTATTTGTTTATCAATTTAAGTAAGCTTTAATTAATATAAGTAATATTTTTATTAGTATTTCTTTTGCTATTTATTTTCTTTAGGGAATGTTTATCCTTTCAGATTTTCATCTTGTTTCGTATATTTAAAGTGATGGTAATTTAAAACAAGTTGGACCACTTCTTATCTTTAAAAATGTTATTGTAAGCTTAATTAGATAGTTCAGAGACTAGGAGGAAAGAGGACTGAAAGCTCATGATCAGTGAAAAAGGGAAAAGAAAGCCAGGCGTGGTGGCGCATGCCTTTAATCCCAGCACTCGGGAGGCAGAGGCAGGAATTCCAGTGAATTCCAGGTCAGTCTGAGCCAGAGTGAGATGCTACCTTGAAAAACCAAAAAAAAAAAAAAAAGGAAAGAGAAGATAAGTGTAAGGTACAAAAGTTTATCCCTTGAGATAAGAGGATATAAGTGGAAATGTGGAAACATACTTATTCACTGAAATTTATTTTAAAATATATATGAACATAATCCTTTAAATAAGAAATCTGGTACCTAGAAGCTTTTCAATTAGTTTTTAAAAATAAGAAAATAATTTTTTGATAACCAACTCATTAATATGCAGTGACCACAGAGTTTTCATTATTAACCTTCGGAGTGATTTTCATACTTGGCTTCTAAGTCTTAGTTAATAGGATGTATATGTGTGTGCCAGGGCAAAGACTGTTGAAAACTTAACAAGAATTTGTTTTCTCTGACTTTGGAACATTATTGCCAAGTATACTACTTAGTTATTTTAAGTTACTAGAAATGTACTATTTGGTTATTTTGGCAAAACCTTGAGTTGTTTGTTTTTCTCTTGACATAAGGAAGCACATGTAATCATTAGAAAGCTCTGTTGGAGGGCTGGAGAAATGGCTTAGCAGTTAAGGCATTAGCCTGCAAAGCCAAAGGATCCTGTTTCGACTCTCCAGGTCCCTCGTAAGCCAGATGCACAAGGGGGCACATGCATCTGGAGTTCATTTGCAGTGGCTGGAGGCCCTGGCGTTCCCATTTCTCTCTCTCTCTCTCTCTCTCTCTCTCTCTCTCTCTCTCTCAAATAATTTTTTTAAAAAGCTCTTTTGGAAAAGAAAGAAGCGCATGTTAGTGTGCTTGTATAACTGACTGCTGTTCTCGGCTGAGAGAGTGTATAGACAGCTCTGAGCCATTGCACAGATCACGTGGGTGGTTTGGGAAAACAGGAAATGGTTAACATGCTGCAACTGTTAAAGGTGGCGTTGTTACATAGGTTCCTGTAGACATGCCTCCCTGGGACTGAGAAGCAGTCTTGACTTTTGTAATTACTACCACAATAAAGTATTGGCCAGCTAGCACAGCTGTTTTTCTTTTGGGGTGAAGGAGTCTTGTCAATATTTGGTCAGTACCCTTCTCAATTTTTTGCCTTTTACCTCTTTAAAAGGAAGGGTGCCAAATTTTTGTCATTGGCTTGTCAATTTGTGTCTGTTAGTTGTGTGTGGCAGGTACTCTGTGACCACTGTCCAGTTTTCATCATTTCATTCACTAATTATGTGTTCTATGAGGATTGTTGAGGCTTGCCCTGTCCAGTGAAGTAGCCAGTAGACAAACATGGTTACTTTATAAAAATTAAGAGGTTGGGCTGAGCAGTTAAAGGTGCTTGCTTACAAAGCCTGCTGGCCCAGGTTCAGTTCCCCAGTACCCATGTAAAGCCAAATGTACAAAGTGGCACATGAATTTGGAGTTTGTTTGCAGAGGCAAGAGACCCTGGCATACCCATACTTACTTACTGTCTCTCTCAATCTCTCTCTCTCTCTCTCTCTCTCTCTCTCTCTCTGTGTGTGTGTGTGTGTGTGTGTGTGTGTATGTCCTCTCACAAATAATAAATATTATAAAAAACTAAGAAGCAGCTTTTAAGCGTAGCACCACCTTTCATGTACTCAGGACTGGTGGGTGGTGGCAAACATCACGGAAGGAAGTTACAGATTTCTCTTATTTCAGAAATTTCTACTGGACAGAGCTGGCATATAGGCATTTAGAACTTATCATTGAAAATCTTGAACTTTTTATTACTTTTTGTTTATGTAGCACTTAAAGGAATCATAGAAAAGGTTATACTGGATCTCCATCTCAAGTTGCCTTTGGCATATGGAACTTTTGCTCCCCTCTTTGATTTGAAGCAGCATGCCATTTCTAGCCAGGTTATACAATTTCTTAAATTAAAGGATAAAAGAGAAAGCTCTGGATAGAGAACTATGCCTAGCTCTTATACTAATGCAGTTTTTAAAAAATATATACAATGTCATAAAATCCTTTGTTAAGAACGAGGTACTTGCACCAGATGCTGTCACTCATGATCTTGTGATTCAACAATTGATCCGTGTTGTAGATGGTGCTTTGCAATGCATTGTACAGGGCAGTTCCTCTCCCCAGACTCTGTGGGGTTTTTGTGTGTGTATGAAAGATCTGTGATAGTTACATTCAATTTGGTGTTTATTAGGGTTTCCCAAGTAGTACTAGGAAGCTCGTTTTACAATAGTAGTTGATCTAGTTAGAATAAAACGTGTGTAGCAGAGGGCTTTGTGTTCCCAACAGGTTTAAAATATGTATGCAGTTTTTTCTCTGTTTTTCAAAAATATAAAAATTAACTACTTAATGTGAAAAATCCAAGCACTGTGAAACTTACTTTGCTAGGATAAATGATAGTGTGGTAATTCTACTTTTACTGCTTAACTCCAGGGTCCAGTTCCCCCAAAGTCTTACATAAACAGCATATGTGGAATTTTAAGTTTGAGATCTCTATCCAGTGTCATTAAGGTACATTATGAATAATTACAGGGGTAAATTGTGCATTCCATATTAAAGTGCTGCAGCTACTCACTTAGGCATATGTACTTTGTATTTAATTACAATACTATAGATTAACAGGCACAGTGTAAGTACTAGTTCAGGTTCATGGTTGCCCCCACAAGGAAATGTGTTCTGCATTCCAAATAACAGATCCACAAATGTTACAGTTTATGCAGTAACTTTAAAGTATGTCTTTGTGACATACCTCCCCATTCCCAGGTAGAAAGAACATCATTCAAGTTCAGAATCTGGGAAATAGAAAGTAAAAATAGTCTAAAATACCTAAAGCTTTTTTGCTACTTGGTGTAGATTGACATTATAAAATATTTTTGAAGAAAAAAACAATAGGCTAAGCATTCTCATAACTTCTTTGTTTATGTAATACTATTTTCAAATAGATCTTAACCAAAGTTTATTATTGTGACTATTCTGGTTGTTTTGTTTTGTGAGATAGGGCCTCACAATGTAGCCCAGGTTGGCTTTGATTTCATGGTGATCTGCCTGCCTCAACCTCCCAATACTGGGATTACAAGCATGTCCTCCCTGCTTTTTCTCCTCTTCTCTCTCTTCCCTTCTTCTTCCTCCTCTTTTTCTCTTCCTCTTCTTTCTTTTCTTGCTTAATTTTTAAAAATAGAGTCGAAAGGAAGATATAAATTTATGAGTTTCAGATAAACTAGCTAAATTGTTTAATTAAAAGAAACACCCTCAAATTTAAAAGTTTATTTTCTTTTGCAAAGCATAACTCTTATGAGCACTAGCTTCTGATGACTCTATATCCTAGATTTGACAGCTGCAGTTGGAAGAGGAACGTTACGTGTCTAAAGCAAATGTTATTCAACAGCAGGAGTTAAATGACAATACTAACACCATTAATTATTATGAAGTGTTCTATGTTAATTTGCAGTTTCAGTTGCTATCCCAACTTGTAGACTAGATTTTTCCATGGTGAGTATGCAGGAGTATATGTAAGGTTTTCTTCAGACAGAGTGTTAATATTATTACCATCACTCTTAATTTAGTCTCAATTGCCAGTTTTGTAACATGTTAGAAACATCAAGCAGCTAGCTTTGGATGGGTCCCACTCTGTCTGTAGAAGTAAACTTTTTAGAAGTGATTTCCAACCGAAATCCCCATGATAATGAGTTATGGTTTAGTGACTAGAATGTGTAAAATGGATCTCTGAAGAATGACATGTGAAATACAGATAGCTCATTTATTTTACTTGTACCAATTTTTAGTGTATTTTGGGTCCCTTCTGCAGTTGACCTAGGATGCTTATGTAATTTAACATCCTTTATACTAGCAGTCTGTCCAGTAGAAGTCAGCCTTACCAAAGATGTCATTTATCCATAACTTCTTCAACTATGTGGCAGTATATCATACTTGTTAATATCATAGGTTTTAACCTAGATATGCCTACTATAATCCCATGATTTGAGAGATTGGGGCAGGAGGATTGCAAGTCAAAGGCCAGTCTGGACTATGTATATAGCAAGACCCTATCCCAACAAAACAGAACAAAATAAAACAAATACAAATTTTCCAACCCGAATGACTGCTTATTAGTTACCTGTAATACTGAACAGTCACTTCTGTGCTTTTTGCCTCTGTTTCTATATCAATTAAGAGGACGTGGAATGACACCTCTGTCACTGAATTTCGTGATAATTCGCGAGTTCTTATATGGAAGGATGTTGTTTCTAGGGTGTTTTGAAAATATAAGCTGTTATTATTTTTAAAGTTACTAGGTAGCTGGACAAAGAAAGCTGTGACAGGGTTCACGTTTATCCTGTAAGCTCAAAGTTGCTACAGGAAAAAAAATAAGTAGTTTACTAGTGATAAGTTCTTACTCTTTTGTTCTTTCCTCTTTGTTGCTCCCCTAGAGGGGTCAAGCTGAATTAACAAAAATTTTTTTTTAAGTCAGTTTTTCTTTTTTTAAATCAAGGAAAACACCGTGGTTTTTCATCTATTTACTTAAGCTTTTCCATGAAGTGTTTGCCATGTCAACATGGTGGTATTGTGTCAATGCATGAGAACCAAAAGTAGCGCTGGCTAATCTGTTCTCACTTAATAAGTTGAAGGAAGCAGAAAATAAATTACACCAATGGATAAAAGAATAAATTAAAATTCAGTTGACCATATTTCAAGAGTAGTAGATAAACAAGCAAATATTGGGATACTGTTTTGCTGTTCTGGAGAACTAGTATTAAGACATTGGTTGAACTTTATTATGTCACTCCTATAATAAGCTTGTAATATAAGTCAAATTACATTACATGTATAATGTAGGTGCTATGATATTTAAAAATTAAAGGTTCATACCTTTAATCCCAGCACTCAAGAGACAGAGATAGGAGGATGGCTGTGAATTCAAGGCTAGCCTAAGACTACATAGTGAATTCCAGGTCAGTCACAGCTAGAGCAAGACCTTATCTCAAAAAAACAATGACGACAAAATCTCATATTAAGTTGTAAGGCCAGAGAAAGATCTCATTTGTGTTATGTGTCATTTCCTGGAACAACCCCTCTGAAGCTTGCTGTTTTTCATTTAGACTAGCTGACCAGGGAGTCCCAGCACTTCTGTTTCTGCCCTCCTCAGTGCTGGGGTTGCAAGTATGCATGGCTATGCCTACCTTTTTATGTGAGTTCTGGGGAACAAACTCAGGTCCTCATTCTTATGCAGAAAGGCAGAAAGCACTCTTACCTGATAAACCATCTCCGCAGACTCCTAAAAATATTTATATTTGATTTCCAAGTTGTTTACTAATTTGGATTTTACATAAAGAATAAAAGTGAATATTTGATGTTTATTTTTAAAAATTTTTTTATTATTTTTTATTTATTTTTGGAGAGACAGAGAGAGATAGACAGAGAGGGATACAGAGATGGGTGCGCCAGCAGTCTCTCAGCTGCTGTGAACGAAATCCAGATGCATGCGCCCCCTTGTGGGCAAGTGTGGCATTGCGCCCTTGCCTCACTTTGCATCTGGCTAAACGTGGGACCTGGAGATTGGAACCGCTGGACATTGGAACCAGCTTTCTTAGGCTTAGCAGGCAGGCGCCTTAGCCGCTAAGCCATCTCTCCAGCCCTGATGTTTATTTTTTATTATGATATTGTGAGACCTGTCTGTAAGTATATTTGTTATTGAATATAATTCTCTGTGAGGTGTATGTTTGCAAAAGGCATTTAGTTTGAATGATGGCTTACAGGCTTACCAATTACAATCACTATTTGTATATGTTGAGACAATAAACAAGTCATTTCTAGTAAATGATAATCACACCAACTTGGTAAAATGCTTAGAAGAGATAATATTTGTCAATTCTCTTACTGATGATGAATCTGAAGTTAAAAAAAAAAGCCAACAACACAAGTTTTTTTTTTTTTTTTTTTTTTTTTCTTGGTTTTTCGAGGTAGGGTCTCACTCTGGCTCAGGCTGACCTGGAATTCACTATGTAGTCTCAGGGTGGCTTCGAACTCTCGGCGATCCTCCTACCTCTGCCTCCCGAGTGCTGGGATTAAAGGCGTGCGCCACCACGCCTGGCTACAACACAAGTTTTTATATATGATCATTTCAAAGAAGCAGCAAATGGAAGATTGGAACCAGGTTTCTTAATCTGACTGTAGTTTCCAACCATGTGTACAGACATTTGTGCATTTGCTTTCTGTAAGGCATCTGTGGTATTGATGAAGAAGCTGTTTAAGCTCATTGAAAGGATTTTTTTAAGTCTTAGTTTTACTTTAGGTGGCTTTTTCCTCATAAAGAGAATTTGCAAAAGCTTTATTCTAAGGGGAAAGGAACATTTGGTGAAAGTGGAATGTTTTCTCTTAATAGTATTCAACACAAACATATGTGGGCTTGCTCATTTTTGAAGTTGTAGGAGAAGTATTGTCAGACCTGTTGATATCCTGGCCATTGCAAACAAAGTCCAGACACACGTTGCACTTTGTGCAGCTGGCTTTACGTGTACTGGGGAGTTGAACCTTTGCTGTCAGACTTTGCAAGCAAGTGCTTATAACTGTGGAGCCATCTCTCCAGCCCTCCATAATAGCAGGGATTCTCATGACATTTTATACCATTAAAAAATGACATGGTCTGGGGAAGTGGCTCAGCTAATTAGCATGCTTAATATGCAAGTAGGTGCTCAGCTGGCCTGAGTTCAGTCCCCAGCACCCACATTAAAAAGCCAGGTATGACCATGCACACCTGTAACTGCAAAGGTAGGACACATGTGCAAAAAAAAAAAAAAGGGTCTTGAAGTTTTCAAAGTTATCATGCATGCTCCGTCTGTTATATGTTACCTATCATATTAGAAATTATAACTGACAAACTTGTTCTAATTTTTTTTTTGGCATTAAAAAAATGTTTTTTTGAGGTAGGGTCTCACTCTAGCCCAGGCTGACCTGGAATTCACTCTGTAGTCTCAGGGTGGCCTTGAATTCATGGCGATCCTCCTACCTTTGCCTCCCGAGTGCTGGGGTTAAAGGTGTGTGCCACCACGCCTGGCTTATTTTTATTAATTATTTTGTGTGTATGTGGGCAGATGCATGCCTCCCATGTACACACATGCAGAGTCCAGAGGAGAACGTTGAGGGTCTTTCTCTATTGCTTTTCCTCATTATTTCCTTGAGACAGAGTCTCCCCCTAGATCCGGACTTGGAGTCTTTCATTAAGTTTGGCTGGCCAGGGCACCCTACTGATTCTCCTGTCTGTGCCCCCTCCACACCTTAGCACTGGGGTTACAGGCATCTGTGGCATGCCCAGGTTTTTATGTGGGTGCTAAGATTAAACTAGGGTCCTCTTCTTGTACAGCAAGCTCTCTTACCTGCTGGGCTGTCTCCCCTAGTGCACATAACTGGCATGTAAAAAATTTAGTTATTTTGAAATGTATTGATTTACACATGTTACTTTCCTTGACTCTGAGAAGGCTAGAATTCATTACCTTGATTAATAAGACGTTGAGGTCATGAGTGCCTTGTTGTTCCTGCTTTTATATCCAACACTAGTTTGGAAGATTGGTGGTGGTTGTTGATGATCATTTAAAATCAAACTTTTTTGGCCTGAAACTTCAAAATAAGTCAGCGTATTCTCACAGGATTCCCTAAGTATGTCACTATCTATAGATTTTATTACAGACATTAGAATAAAAGTTAAAAAAAGAATAACTTTAAGACTATTAGTTAGCTTTGGGCCATTAAAATTAAAGACATAAGGGCTGGAGAGATGGCTCAGCAGTTGAGGCTCTTGTTTGCAAATTCTGAGGACACGGATTCCATTCCCCAGAACCCAGGGAAAGCCAACTGCACAAGGTGGTGCATGTGTCGGGAGTTCATTTGCAGAGGCTAGAGGCTCTGGCATGCCCATTCTATCTGCTTCTTTATCTCAAATACATATATATATATATAAAATAAATAAAGATTTAAAAAATAAATGAAAGGCATGTACTCTGCTCCACTAGCCCATGGGTTGGGGCTGTGGTGAGGCAGCACATTATGTGGAGCGTGATAGAGAAAACGTCTCAGGGTGCACGCTGCAAACCAAGGAGAGAAGAGGCTAGTGTTCCCGGTGCTCTCCGTTGCTCTTCCCCACTGCTTGCGGATCTTTCAGTAGGCTTTTCCTCCTAAAGTTTGGCCTGCCTCCCAATAGTGCTATCCACGTGACCAGCCCTTTAACACATAGACCTTTGGGACTTTATGCATACAAAAAGTACAGCACTTAGGCAGTTAGGTTTCAAAAGGAAAGCAGTATATGTTTGTGATAATATTCACTCAAGCATGGTTTTGGTTAAGTAGGAAGAAGTGCTGGCATATACTAGCTTTTATAGAGAGATGTTGCTATGTAAGCCTGTTGTAAAACAGGAAGTCAAGAGAGCTATATAATTATTTCTTACATTTATAGCATTTTAAATTATATTATTTTCTCTGAAATTGCTTTTAATTCAATGCCAATAGGTTGCAGTTCAGGGCTAATCTGTGGTATTACCTGCCTTTGTCTGTTTTGGCTTAAGATGATTAATAATGGCCACACGGGTTTCTAGAGGCCTACTATGTCCCAGCCCTGTTCCAAGTGCTTTTTGAATTTAGCTTATTTAACCTAACAAGGTTATGAAGTTGTTCACATTATCTTCTTTCTACAAATAAGGAAAATAGGGATGAGTACCTTTCCTGTGGTCTCTTCATCACTGCTGTGTGTTGATTATCTAAGCAAGCCTGCATAAGTAACCTCTACTATCATTAGACATATCAAACAGTTATTATTTATTTAATGAAAATAATTCTTAAAACTGGATATTCATATTTTTCCTTATGGCTTAAAAAATAAAATGAATTTTTTTTTAATTTGAGAGAGACAAAGAGAGAATAGGTGCGCCAGCAGCCTCTCAACTGCTGTAAATGTACTCCAGATGTGTGCACCCCCTTGTACGCATGTGTGACATTGCACGTTTGTGTCACTTTTGTGTCTGGCTAAACGTGGGACCTGGAGAATCGAACGGTCGTTCTTAGGCTTCTCAGGCAGGCGCTTTAACCACTAAGCCATCTCTCCAGTCTCAAAATGAATGTTTTTTTAAAAAAAATACATGTTTATTAGAAAAGTCCAACTACACATAAAATTCCTAAAATGTTTCCCTACTTTTATTTTATTTATTTTTTTTGGTTTTTCGAGGTAGGGTCTCACTCTGGTCCAGGCTGACCTGGAATTCACTATGTAGTCTCAGGGTGGCCTCGAACTCTTAGCGATCCTCCTACATCTGCCTCCCGAGTGCTGGGATTAAAGGTGTGTGCCACCACGCCCGGCTTTTTCTGTATTTTATTTTTTTAAATCGTTTAGAAGTTTTTGAGTTACAGAAAAGTAGAGTTGACAGTATGGATTTCCATATAGTCCTGTGCCTTGTTCCCCTTACTTACTATCATCATCCTTCTCATAGAGCTAATGAACCAGTATCTCATAATTACTGGTAACAATGCTTTGTTATTATTAACTGAAATTTATTATTTATGCACACTTCTGTAGATTTTCCCTAATGTTTTTTTTTTTTCTTTTCCAGGATCCTATCACACTGCATTTAGTTGTCATGTTTCCTTCAGCCCACCTTGTCTTGAAATTTCTTAAGGAATAGTGGTCAAATATTCTGTAGGGTGCCCCTTGATACTCTTTTGGTGTTTTTCCTCATGATTAGACTACGGTTATGGAATGCCAAGAGGGAGACACCAGATGTAACATGACATTTTCATCCTATCATCCAACAAAATGTCCCCTTGGTGTTGACCTTTATCAACTCTCTGGGAGCAGAGTTTAAGTTTCCCTGCAGGCATACCATTCTCTTGGGAAGAAGTCACTCTGGGCAGTCCACACTTACAGGAGTTATGCTGTACATCCTTGAGAGCATAAAGCATTTAGTCTTCTTTTAAACAAGAGATTTGTTTCTTCTCCATTTGTTTAGTCAGTTTTATCAATATGAACTCATGGATATTTATCTTACACTTCCAGTTATAAACCAATAGTACATGCTCCAGCTTTGGCCAGTGGCAGCTCTCAGCTGACTCTTGAGTATCAGTGATATACTGGTCCCACTTCTCTTTCCCTCCAGTCCTTCCTTACCCCTTCTTTGCTTTTTTTTTTTTTTTTTTTTTTTTTTTTTTGGTTTCTCGAGGTAGGGTTTCACTCTACCCTTCTTTGCTTTTCTTCTTTCTGTTACTTTTAGCATTATAAGATGCTTCTGACCGTGTTTGTATGCTTTCCGCCCTATCTTAGAATTAGCCATTTCTCAAATACATCTGTTTTCTTTTAATAGAAAATGGTATTAGAAACAAAGATCTGAGTACTAGATATTCTTGTTATTATTAGGGCTTAGGTCTTTTCAATTGATGAGTAAAGCAATACAATTGTGTCTACCACCTTATGTATCCATAAACTAAATACTGTGTATAAGCCATATATGGAGCTACACCCAGTTCTTCCTGAAACACCCACCTTGAATCCATGACTACACAGGTTGTTATATGGTCATCCCCTTGTTTATTTCTAAATCTCCACTCAAGCACTGAGATACCTGGCTCCCACCACATGCCATCTGTTTACTCCGTTGTTCAGTTCCAGTACGCATGTATACGCAGTGCCAGATTTGTTAACCCAAATTCCCATTGAAAACTTGATCAACTAGTGCCTAGTACTCATGTGCATTTCCAGAGTACTTGGGCTAGAGCCTATGCTGTGTGTCTCTCACTCAAATTTGTTGGGCAAATGAGTCAGATTGTCTCCTGGAAGGCACTGTGTTCTCTGCATCCAGTGATGTCTGTTCTGCTGTCTTCATGGCTTGGCTCGGGGAATTCTTAGCCTTCATATACCTGGCTGGCTCCTTAGGCTGCCCTCACCGTTTGTTCCTCTCATCCTATACATTTCTTTCTTTTGATAGTGCTATTAATAAATGAAATATTTGATTGATGGTAATAGAATATATATTTGTTTTTTATCTTACAATTTGTTTTTGTTTTTAATATATATTTTTTTTATTTATTTATTTATTTATTTATTTATTTATTTATTTATTTATTTATGAGAGAGAAAGAGGCAGAGAGAGAGAGAAGGGGCGCACCAGGGCCTCCAGCCACTGTAAACAAACTCCAGATGCATGTGACTCCTTGTGCATCTGGCTTATATGGGTCCTGGAGAATCGAACTGGGATCCTTTGGCTTTGCAGGCAAATACCTTAACTGCTGAGCCATCTCTCCAGCCCCTAGTTTGTTTTCTCTATGGTGATTATCTTTCACTATTTCTAATATATATTTATTTAATTATAAAATGACACTATTTAAAAATTTTTTAAGCTATTTCAATATGGAGGCAATGTAACATTAAGAACATGAATTCTGGAATTATATGATCTGGGTTCTAGTTTTTCCTCTATACTTTAATATCTTGGTAAATTTAGATATATTTTAGTATTGTCATCTATATATAATAGAGGTTTTTTAAAGAATATCTACTTAATAAGATTGATATGAAGCATTAAATGAGACAGGCTAATCTTTTAAGTATTTTCAGGAGTGCCTAACACATGCTAAGCACTTATTAAATACATTATTAAACACTAATGCTATGTAGTTATAGAAAGAAGAAATTAAATCATATATACGATATATATTTAAGGTTCTCATTTTTTTAAACTTCTAAGGATTACTTCAGGATTTTAAAGGTAGGGTGATTAAGATAATGATCCAAAAATATGTTGTGCTATAATGCTTATGGCACCCTCCTTTTTATTCCAAAAATGATTTTGGTGATAAATTGTTATTTACTGACAGAAGTTGTGAAACTCTTACCTCTAGCCTTCTGATAAGAGGTGGTATTAATAAGCTGAGTAGGCTCAGGTTAGACTAGTGATCTAGGAAGATACACGTCTAAGAAAGCAGCAGTGTGTTTCAGCTGCTGTGGCCAAGGAGGAGATGGGCCTGCTGTAACTAACTTTTTCAAGAGTAGACAGAAGTCTGGATTTCTTTTAATGATCCTCCAGTGTCTCATCATTAGTGATGAATTCAATAACTAATAATTAATGTAAAGAATTGATTCTAATGTGGAAACTTAATATTTGGTTTTTTTATATTGGCATATGTTTAGGGCTTTTAAGTTTTTTTCTATTAGTACATTAAATGCATAAAACAGGAAACCTTATTTACTTGCCTCAAGGAAAATGTGGAGAGCATAAAACTGGGAACACTAAACCAAGGTAGTACTAAGTTGACTATAACTGTGATAAACTTTGAAATCCTTTTTTGTTGTTTTTGAGACAGGATTACATGTAGCACATACTGGCCTTGAAATCACTATGTAGCCGAAAATGACATTAAATTCCTGATCCTCCTGAGTCCATTCCCCAAGTGCTTGGATTACAGACATGTGCTGTCATGTATACCCTAAACCCATAAGGAATTGAAATGACTAAGGGTTTTCTAAAGACTAATAAAGTGGATATAGTGCAATAGTAAAAGTAGACGTGAACGTGTGGTGGGCAGAAGTTGGGGAACCAGTGTCTCTTCCTGGAATGTTCTCCATGAGGTCTTTGTTAGCTTAGATTTGTAGACCTTTGCCTTGTAAACAAGATAAAAAACCTCTTTTTTCTTTTTAAGACTGTTTTAAAGAAGTCATTCACATACGCCTGGATGAACTTCTCCGTGTTTTAAAATCTGTAATGAACAAGCATCAGAACCTAAATTCTATTGATCTTCAAAATGCTGCAGAGACACTTGCCACGAAAGTGAAAGGTAAGGATATACATTAAAAGTTGGCTGCTGTGGGCAACAAGAATTCAAGTGATAAATTTTGGTCTTTAACGACTGTCTAGCCATCTCCCTTCATGGCATTTGTATGTTTTATATGAATAAAGAATTTTATATACTTAAGTAACACCTAAAATTTTTGCCTAAGAATTACAACTTGGTTAGTCTGTGCTGTAAAAGTACAAACTTAAACTGAAAAAAATCAATGTGAATGAATTCATACCTTTTTGAAGTGGTTTATTAGTGTATAAGAAGCCTTTGGTATGCAAAACCAAGAAATGTCAGAATGGTCATTTTTTTTTTTTTTTTTTTTTGAGAGACACAGAGAGAGAGGGAGAGGAAGACAGATAGAGATGGGCATGCCAGCAGTCTCTCAGCTGCTGCGAACGAAATCCAGATATGTGCGCCCCCCCTGTGGTCAAGTGTGGCATTGCGCCCTCGCGTCACTTTGCATCTGGCTAAACTTGGGACCTGGAGATTGGAACCAGCGTTCTTAGGCTTAGGAGGCAGGCGCCTTAACCACTAAGCCATCTCTCCAGCCCCAGAATGGTCATTTTTACTGACTCTAACTTCTAAAAAGAACCAAATGGAAAAAAACAAGACTTGGTTTAAGATGTGAAAATGAAATTAAAAGTTTATTATTTATGTGTATGTGTAGACATACATATGTGTGTTTGTATAATATACAAATATATATCATATGTGTGTTAAAATAGAATCAAGAACTTGGGACATTAACATCTGTAATGACTTACCACTAAACTCGCTAAAATTACTCTGAGCTGCAGGATATGAGAAAATTAAGTGAAAGGGATATTTAGATCAGTTAGGAGATTGCTAGAAATAACGGGCTAGATAAAAATGGGGGTCTGAGGGCCATGGAGATGGCTCAGTAGACAAAGAACTTGCCACTCTAGCCTGAGTACCTGAGTTTGGTAAAAGCCAGAAGCCATAGATAGAAGATAGTAACAGGAGAATTTCCTAGAAACTCATGGGCCAGCTAGCCCGGGGGACACATCACAGTGAATAAGAATGAGAGACCTGCCTCCAATAAGGTAGAAGGCAGGAACCAACCCCAGAAAGTTGTCCTCTGACCCCAACACATGCTGTGTCACATGCATGCCCACACTCATGTACATGAAAATACCACACTGAAAATTTTTGTTTGTTTTGGTTTTTGAGGTGGGGTCTCGCTCTAGCCCAGGATGACCTGGAGTTCACTACGGAGTCTCAGGGTGGCCTTGAACTCCAAGTGATCCTCCTACCTCGGCCTCCCAAGTATTGGGATTAAATGGTGCGTGCCACTACGCCCGGCCTCACTGAAAATTTTATAAAATATTTTCAGTTGAAGATCTGATCTGGGTGTGATAGCTACTAGGATGTGAGTTGTCATATGGAAGAGATGTATGTCAACTTGCCAAAACATGACAGGTTGGATGTTAAGGGTGATGGAGATGTTTGGTGTTGAAGATGTGGACTTGGGGTAACAGAAGAGGGATGATACCCACTTGCTGTGCAGAGAACATGGAAGACTATGTGAGGTGGTGAAAGAACTGGAGAAGCGTCTCTAGGCGGGGCTTCTGAAGAAAAGTGGCATGTACTTTAAAAGGTACAGGGTTTTGAGAAAGATCCGTCACTGTGAAACCCGCTGCTGAGGCTTCCACTGGCATTACAGAAGGTGACCTCTGGGACGGTGCTGTAGTGGAGAGTGGGTGACACAGCAATGCTATGGTCAGTTCCATGGCAGGTATGCACAGGTGCCTAGACAGCACAGTAAGCAGCCCGTCCTAGGCTGAGTGGGGAAAGGGAAGACTTCTTTGGGCACAAGACAGCAAGCAATCCTGAGCTTCCTGGGTCAAGGGCAGGCATTAACTGAGTTGCTGTGGTGGCAGAGATGAGGCTGAGCTGTAGGACCCAAGAACATGATGAGATTGGTGGAGACACTCATATTTAGAAAGGGCAAAAGTCCGTGTGAGGTGATGTGGTAGGAAGAGGAAATCAAACCCCTGTAGTCCATGTGCTTAGCCCCCGGCCCCCAGCTTCTTTTTGACATAGACTTTTCCTGTTTGTGTGGTTTCCTTTTTTTCAGTCTTTCAAGCACTGGGGTAGCTGGGGGGTTGGGGGGTGCTACAGATGATTTTAAGTGGAAAACATGAGTAGCTTCTTTTGTGACTTTCAAAAAGGTGCTTAGTAACCAAATTTGTTTTTAAGAAGATTGTTTACAAGTGTCATTTAACTTTACTTAGATAGGGAAATTTGCGTCTATAGATAGTAAAATTTCCATGCTTGGAACCAGCATCCTAGTTCAATTGTTGTCCATGGCTATTGTGCGTAGTCAGGATGTCCTGGGGAAGGAGTGCCCCAGTGTGTGGTTGGTGTGCACATTCCAGAAACAGGCTTGAAGAGAGCACTCTCAGCTGCCTTCAAGATCTTTTTAACTGAGGTAAAGCAATCTTTTGAGCATTATTTCCCACAGTGGCTGTCTTTAGACGTGGGGTTATTGTTGCATTTTACTTTTGTGTGGGATGAAATTTTAAAGGGGGAAGATAAGATTACTCTGTTGTTGGGAAATTACAGTTTCTGTAGGATTCCATTGAAACTAGAAAACCTTAAAAGTTCTGTTTTCTTTGGGGCAGGTTTAAATAATGTTTTCCCTATCCCTACTCTTCCTGTTGAAGCCATCCAAAAATATTAAGTGACCTGTAAAATTGAGGTCAAATCAGAGATTATTTGGTGGTAATTTAGTTTTCAAAGCCCACAAAGGCAAGAGATAGGGACAAACCATTTTTGAACATCTGTTCTGTGCCAGCCCCAGTCAGATGTGCTGTGATCTCCCAGATTCACAACCACAGAAGTCCTTTGATGACAGCTTCATTCTCCTCAAGTTAGAGAGAAACCAAGGAAAACTGTTTGTATGGTAGGATCAGAAAGCTGTGGAAGTGTGATCATTTAGTCTGAGCTTTGAAAACAAGTTGACTTGTTTTGGAAGTGTTAGCTGTCAAATGAATTTAACAGATTTACCAAACTGCTCAAAACAAAACACCTGTAATACAACATACCTTCAGAATCAGGTATATATAATATTGTTTGTGTTTTCCAGGTTTGACTTCCTGAAGTGTATTGTACATAAGAGATGAGAAATTTGAATATTTGACCTGAATTCTTTTTTTTCCTGTAAATGTGGACTTTACCTTGAAATAACTTTATACAAAAAATCCTTAGCTTTTCTCCATCCACTCTAGTAGTGATTTGTATTTCCTGTGTCTCTTTCTGCTTCCATACAGGAAGTGGAGTCTGACAAAATATTTGCAATATGGTAAGAGAGATACAGCCTATTTTTGAAGCAGATAAAAACATCTTCAGAAGTCAGTAATTTATGATGTATTTCTATTTTCAATTATTAGGTCAATTTTGTTTGCCCTATAAATAAAAAACCTTTTATTTAGGTTTTTCATGATCCATAAATTGTCCTTACAATTGGCAAAATTAAAAGAAAAATAAGCTTTGGTTGCACATCCAAGATTGCCGAAGCCTCATCTTTTCTTTCAGTTCTACAAACTCTTTTTTTTCAATATGCAGTTCATTTACATGTCAAGATGCAAGTGGCTTAAGAAGGTATTCAACTGAAGTTTCTTACCTCAGACCATAGTCACCCATTCCTCTTCTTAGATTAGCAATATGAATTACTGCTTTCTCTTGTATTTTTCCAGACATATCTCACATACACAAGCAAATATGCCGCCATGTTCTCCTTCTCAGCCTCCTATGTGTTGTATGAATGGTAGTGTTCTGCTTGTCTGCACAGAGGAGGGTTCTCTCTGTCCTTTGTTGCTGGCGTGTGTTTTTGTGAAGTTGCATGGCAGGCAGCCCACCAGGATGATGTACTGTCACTACTACTGAAGCAGATCCCTCCTACTGGATGTTCAGATGGTTTTTCAGGTTTTTTCTACCCAGGCTTCCATACTTGGCCACCCAGAGTCCTCAATGGGCAACTGCTGGGCAGAGTCCATGTGCATTTGTATGTTTGAATGGTGCCTGTTGTCCTCGGCACAGGCTCTGTTCTTCTGATGGCAGTTGTGGGAAGGGGTGGTGGTGGGTGCTTGTTTCCTGCACCTCTGCCAACAGAGTTAGTTCCCAAGCTTGTTATTATCCAGGCCAGTAGTGCAACTTGGGGGTTTCTGTAGGCTTGGTCTGCCTTTCCCCATGTCGAGTGTAGTTGGATCATGCTTCAGAGCCATTTGCGCAACCTTTCATGTGAATTGCCCTTTTACCACTTTTCTTTCTTGATGGTTGATCTGTTTTTTAATAGCATTAGTTTATAGAAACTGTCTTACACTAGTAAAATTAACCCTTTGATATATTATCAACTTTCTTATTCTGTGTTTTGTCTTTTTAATTTGTCATTTTTGCATTTAAACTTAACAGTCTTTTATGATTTCTGGATTTTAAGTATTAGGAAAATTTTCCTTACTCTGAGTTGATAGAATTCTACAATTTTTTCCCCCTGATGTATTGTTTGTTCAGTTTAAATCTAAAATATATAAGTGTATATCAGACAATTCATTTTTTTCTATACTGATTAGAGATGTCACCTTTATCATAAACCATGAAGTTCTCACATATATTTATGTTTCTATTGATTTGTATCATGTGCTACTATTTCACTGTTTTGTTATAGTTTTACAATATGTTTTAGTTATCTGGTAGGGTAGTTTTTCCTTCTCATTTTTTTTGTTTGTTTAGAATTTTGTTTTTTCATCAGGAATTTTGAATTAATTTGGCTTAATCCCAAAGATACCTGTCCATATTCTCAGCATGATTTGAGTTGAATTTTGTTATCTTTTGCTTCTCTGAAACAACTTTTTAAAATACTTTATTTGTTATTTGAGAGAGAGAAAAATAGGCAGAGATAGATAAGAGAGAGAGAGAGAGAGAATGGGCACGCCAGGGCCTCCAGACACTGCAAACGAACTCCAGATGCATGCGCCCCCTTGTGCATCTGGCTTACATGGGTCCTGGGGAATCGAACCTGGGTCCTTTGGGTTTGCAGGCAAGTGCCTTACCCACTAAGCCATCTCTCCAGCCCCTGAAACAAATTTTTGTTCTGTGGGTCTTATCACCTCTTAATTATTTTCCCTGTAAATTTTGTTCTTTTTTTTTCCCACCCTTTTCATGCAAATGGTAGCATTTCTTCCAATCTTTTAATTAAGCAGCTTTCAGGCTGAAAGCCCTGATTGACTTGTGACATCAAGTTTTAAGATTGTAGCCATTTTGAAGATAAGAAGAGAAAAAAGTCAGAAATGCAGCCCATGTTGTATGTTTCAGAAATTTTATATGTGCTCTGTGATTGGTTATTATTATGTATGTGTGTGTGTGTGTGTGTGTGTGTATGTCATACTTCGCTATATTTCACAATTTAGTGTTTGATGTGGTGGCACAAAGAAGTTAAAATAATACAAGTGTGATGTACTTATACAGATTTGATATTAGAGAAAAGGTAAATTAGATTGAATGGTGGCTTTAAGAAGAAATACAGTAAAATGAATGTTTTTTTCACATAGGAAAGAGTTGAGTGGCATATAAATGTGAGAGAGTGAAGGGAGGAGGAATGTTGGTACAGGGTTCTAGAGAACAGGAAAGAATACAAAGATACATGCTTGGAGAGTAGCCGCAGCCTTCTTGAAACTGAGCAGAGCAAAGGATGGGAAGACATTGGACATACAGGGCTGTTTTGAAGTTGAGGCAAAGGCAGTAACAGGAATTATTACTGGAAAAAACAAGGAAGATGATTCAAACAATTTGTTAATTGCTCAATTATTATGATCACTATTTTTAATATCCCAACTACGCTTAACGTCATGAAAATGTATTGAGAGTACTTCTCAGTTAAAATTAAAAAGTAGCTTAGTTGAGGCATAATTGATAAGCAGTAAGCTACTCACATTTGACCTAAGTGCATTCTGGTAACACCATCATGGAGGATGGGGCTCACTCTGTTCGTCTTTTTTTTTTTTTTCTCACCTTTGACTCATGGATTATTTAGAAGTATCCCCTTAATTTTCAGATAGTGGAGGGATTTCCACAGATTTTTCTTTTATTTCTAATTTAATTCCATATAGTTATAGAACATATTGTGGCTGATTTGAGCACTCTTAAACGAAAGATATATTTTACAGACCATAACATGTTGGTAAGCATTCAGTTGAAAAGAACTCATGTTTTGCCTGGGTTTTTTTTTTTTTTTTTTTTTTTTTTTTTTGGTTTTTCGAGGTAGGGTCTCACTATAGCCCAGGCTGACCTGGAATTCACAATTCACTCTGTATTCTCAGGGTGGCCTTGAACTCACTGCGCTCTTCCTACCTCAGCCTCCCTAGTGCTGGGATTAAAGGCATGCGCCACCATGCCCAGCACACGTTTTGTGTGTTTTGTTGCTGGGTTAGGGTGTTCTAGAAATGTCTGTCAAGTTGGTTGATAGGTGTTGTTCAGAATTCCCTATCGTTACTTATCCTGTCACTTCTTGAGAGGATTATTGACATGTCTGGATGTCACTGAAAATTTGTTTTTCTTTGTGGTTTGTATTAGTTTTTGGTTTATGCATTTTGAAACTTTTCATATATAAATGTCTATATGTATATATGAATGTAAAAGTGATTAGGCCCTCCTGATTAATTGATTCTTAATTATTATAAAATGAGATTTGATAATCCCTGGTGATGTCCTTTGCTTGGGAATCTAGGCATCTGCCTGTTAGATTAGGTAGTAAACTGGGCAGTTGTAAATATACCATGTTGTTTTCTTGTCTGCCAGCTGTTACTGTCATTCATTGCCTAATAATCCAGTGTCTTAAAAACTGTTAATTCTTAAATCTTGTGTAAGAATTTTTGTTCTGTTTTAGTTATTTCAGGCAGAAGTGTATAGTCTGTTTCACACCTTAGCCAGAGTAAAAGTCTAAGGATATTTTAAAAATTATTTGCATTGGTTTTGAGTTTTTCTTTATATGTAGGGACCTTAGTGCTCCTGGTTTGCAGTCTACAAAAACTCCTCCTTGTAAAACCTTTGTGATTTGAGGAGTTCTTGCATTTGAACCCTATTTGCATATCATTCACCTGGGAGAATTTTTGAAAGCCACAGACCTATGAAATGAGGGTCTTTGGTGATGAAGCCGACTATTTGAAACTCCCCATCCAAGATGAAGAACCTGGCCAGACAGAGAATGACTCTCGTGCTTCTTTCTGTACCTGCCCTTTGGATACTGGGGGTGCAGGGCAATACAAGGACTCAGTTGTTTCTTGTAACCAGCTTGAGTGGCATTGTTTACATTGAGGGCAAAAAAATTGCCTTGGTAAATTGTGCCTGGGCTTTAAAAACATTCAAAGGAAGTTAACCTTTTGCATTTGTGGTTCATAATCTACATTAACAAAATTCAAAATGTCAGAATATCCCTTTGGTGAACAAAAGGCAACTATGTTAATTAACGTGGACCTCAAGGACCAAAAGCTATTAAAAGAAATAAAACTAGGCCAGGAGAGATAGAATGCCAGGCATAGAGCTGGAGAAATGGCTTAGCAGTTAAGGCGTTTGCCTGCGAAGCCAAAAGATTCCCTGTTCAATTCTCCAGGACCCACGTAAGCCAGATGCACAAGGGCACATGCATTTGGAGTTTGTTTGCAGTGGCTAGAGGCCCTGGCATACCCATTCTCTTTCTGCCTGTCTTCTATCTCTCTCTCTCTCTCTCTGCTTGCAAATACATAAATAAAATTTTTAAAAAAATATTTTAAAAAAGAATGCCAGGCAGGGTAGCACACTGCCTGTAATCCTAGTGCTGGGCAGGCAGAGACAGGAGGGTCCCTGAAGCTGGATGGCCGGCCAGCCCAGCCTATATTGGCCTCTGAGAGACTGCCTCAAAAAAAAGAGATGGATCACCATGAGTTCTAGGCCACCCTGAGAATAAATGGTGAATTCCAGGTCAGCCTGCGCTAGAGTGAGGCCCTACCTCGGAAAACCAAAAAAAAAAGAGACATGGACAGTATTGCTGAGGATAACACCCAGGATTGTTCTTTGGCCTCAACATACTCATGTGTACGCATGCACACACACACCACATACACCTACACTTACAAATGTATATGTACATACATACACTCACATACAAAATGGCAAAAAAGTTTAAAAAATAAGACTATAAAAATAGGAATTGGAATTTTCTAAGGCAGTTTTTAAAGTGATACTATGTTCAAGGTTTTATATTACTTTAAGTGTATATATGACTTCACTTTAAGCATATGCTTTATATTGACTTCAGTGAGCCAGGATGTTTAGCTATTTTTAAAGGTTCTATAAAGGAATAAAAAATTGAAAAATTAAAAAAAAATAAGTGCCAGAAGGCAGTAAGCAAGAAAAAATTAGCACAGAACCCGTCCTACAGAGATCTGCTGTTGCAGGATCCTCCACTCCAAGGCCGACTGGTTTCATACTTAGTCCCTTTGCGGATGATTGAATTGTGCCGTGAGGAGAGAGATCACTTTGGAGTACATGATTTCCTTAATGAGTGTTGTGTCCATTTGTATAGAAGCCTGTCTGGTTTCTGAACCTTTTAATGCTTTTTGAAGTAATGGTGATTAAATGACTTTTGTATAAATCTAGTTTCAAATATTTTTCCTTCACTAATTTAACCAATCTTTCCTATAGCTGTGAACTTTACAGAAGTTAATGAAGAAAACAAAAACGACCTATTCCGTGAAGTGTTTTCTTCTATTGAAGCTTTGGCATTTACCTTTGGAAATATGTAAGTGAGAGGACTGTCTCAGTTTGATGTTACCGTGGGACTGGAAAGATGGCTCTGTAGTTAAAGGCATTAGCTTACAAAGCCTGGGTTTGATTGCCTAGTACCCACGTAAACCACGCGTACAAAGTGAAACACGCCTCTGGAGTTTACAGTGGCAGGAGGCCCTAGCATGCCATACTTTCTTTCCTATTGTCTCTCTGCTCGCAAATAAATAAGTAAATAATTTAAAAAAATATTACTCGGGCTGGAGAGATGGCTTAGCAATTAAAGCACATGCCTGCAAAGCATAAGGACCCAGGGTCTATTCTCCAGATCCCACATAAGCCAGATACACATGGTGGTACATGCCTCTGGAGTTCGTTTGCAGTGGCTAGAGGCCCTGGTGTGCCCATTCCCACTTTCTGTCTTTCTCTATCTGTCTCAAATAAATAAATAAAAATAAATCTTTTAAAAAATAGTTACTGGGCCTCATTGTCTCAGTAAGAGTATATTGCATAATCTAATGAGATACATGGAAAAGAAAGGATCAAGCACAGTATCACAATTTGGGATATGCTGCTTTATTGCTGTATTTGGAAGTGTCATGGGTGTCTAAAAGCAGTGTTCATTTGCAAATGACTATGGGAATAGATTGCTACAAGTTTTTTCCAGTTCCTACGTAAAAGTTTTTTTAAAAAAATATTTTCTTAATTTATTTTTTTATTTATTTGAGGTATATAGAGAAAGAGGCAGAGAGAGAGAGAGAGAAAGAATGGGCATGCCAGGGCCTCCAGCTACTGCAAATGAATGCCTTATCCATTAAGCCATCTCTCTAGCCCTTAAACCAGTTTTATTCTAGTTGATAGATTGACTATAAACCCTGTGGCAAAGAAGTGTAATAATTTGTCATTGTTTCCGTTTCTTTTTTAAACTCCCTGGATAGCCTCACAAATTTCCTTATGGGAGATGTAGGCAATGATTCAATACTACGACTGGCTGTCTCTCGGGAAAGCAAGGTAGGCCAAGCTTATCTGAAAGCAAGTTTGTTAATATTTTTAACTTAATATTGCCACTACTTTTAGTTGCAGCTACTCTTTGATATTTCAAAGTTTAAATAAATTATATTATGGCAAGAAAGATGGACTAATTCATTTTAAATATGATAGCATGCTCAGTTTCTGGAGTAATAATTTGATTATACTTCTTAAGTGGGACTGTGTTAAAAGAACACATCTAATTATTCTATATCACCTTAGGTAATGAATCAATATGTGGTAAGGTCTGACATATGGTAAGGTCTGAAACGTAACAAAGAATTATTAACCATTTTTCCCTACTGATGTTGCTCCAAGTCTTCAAGACTGGTGAAACTTAGAAAAAAAAACACAAAAAGTAAAGACAGTGTTAGTCCCTCACATATTCTGCAGTTTGTGTTTGTTACCGTAAACACCTGCAGTGGAGGGGCACATCTCCAGTGGCCAGAGTGGACACTGGGTTCTGCTCCATCCCTCTGCCACCTGGTCTTTGTTTTGAGCCAGAATCTCTTTACTGATTTCAGAGCTTGCAGGCTCACCAGAGGGACTGAGATCCAGGTCTTTGTGGACATACCCAGCTACTTTCAGGAAATCTGGAAATTTGAACCCTGCTGGTCTCAGCTCCCTTTGGGCCCTCATGCTTGAGCAGGAAATGCACTTCACCACTGAGCCATCGCTCCAACCCTGTTGAAGATTTAATTTGTTCTTGAGATTAGAATTTAAAAGCTCATGGTGATGTCATGCTAATAAAATTACTTTTTTATGAAGGGCTTTAAAAATACCCTTTAACATAATAACTGTGGTTTATT
The DNA here is from genome assembly GCA_036365145.1 of Orientallactaga sibirica. Lineage (NCBI taxonomy): Eukaryota > Metazoa > Chordata > Mammalia > Rodentia > Dipodidae > Orientallactaga > Orientallactaga sibirica. The sequence continues at coordinate 8,244,137 of JAEOAD010000027.1, forward strand.
TAATAGTGCTTACTGTATACCGTCCACTGTGATAAGCCTATGTCATTTTAATCCTTAAATGATCTTAGAAAAGTGGTATTTTTATCACCCTTACCCATAGAAGTGCAAACCAAAGTTAGGGAAGCATAAATGTGTATCCCATTGTCATACAGCTAATAGTGTATGCTCTTTATTAACCAAGTAAATCAAGTTTGTTTAAGAATTGTTTTGGTAGATGGTGTTGTCAAGCCTGTCTAACAAGATAGCCATTAGTTACATGCAGTTCTTTAAATATAGATTAAATAAATAAAAACTCCTAGTCATACTAGCCAGTTTTAATGTTCAAGTAGATTGTGTAGCTAATAGCTACTACATAGTTTCATACACATATAAATCATTTGTAGTGTCACAGCAAATTTTATATTCAACTGTCCAGTAAACTAAGTGACCTGTTTATGTAATAAAATGGAAAAGATGAAAGGGCATTCTATTTAGAAATTACTTATTTAGTTGTCTGAGTGATATTTTTAGGATCCTGAATAATTTTAAAAAATTGTATGGATTGATTAATTTTAACCAATGAGGTAGTTCATTGTTGGATTTTAAGGACTGATATTGTAAATATATATAATTCTAAGTGCTCTGGTGTTTAAGTGGACTTTTTAGGCCCTTTGAGTAATAAACATGTGAAATTCTTGAGCAGGAATTAGGAGAGTATTAAATCAGAGCAGAACCTCTGAGGCAGAGATTTGGCATCTTCTTCTCTAATGTCCAGTTTGTTTTCTTACATGCCATAAGTCGTTTGAAAATATTTCTGTGGACTCCGTGGATCTATCCAATGAGAAAGGTAACATGTCATGTTCAGATGACTTTTTACTTTTGTTAAGCATCTTGTAGTCTTTTTCAACAAGTCTTTTGTGTCACTCAGTCTCTTTTTGCTCTAATCTAGTGTATTTGTTTTTAAAGATAAAATGATGTAGGAAGTTTTTCACTTAAAACAAGCAAAAGTCTTGCTTGAATAAGAATGTGTGATGATGTAGACTAAGAATTATGGGGTCGGGAAGGTAGCTCAGTGCCTTGCAAGAATGAGGACCTGGGGTCAGATCCTCAGCACCCATGCAAAACATTGGGCATGGCGGCATGCATCTATAGTATAGCTGCTGGGGAGGCAGAGACAGGAGGATCCCTAGGGCTTGCTGGTTAGTTCCGGACTCATTGAGAGACCCTGTCTCAAAACTATGATGGAGAGCAATTAAGGAAGACCAACATCCTCCTCTGGTCACCACACACATGTGCATCTGCATGTATATCGCGCACACACACATATACATGAAAAAAAATTATATAAGCCTTGTTACTTGACGATTAATAGGAATACATATGAAGATAAAATACAACCTTTTTGTGTGTATTTTATTCATTATTCCTCTGAGAGAGAGAGAAAGGCCGACAGAGAGAATGAGTATGGGTGCTTCAGGTCCTCCAGCCACTGCAAATGAACTCCAGATGCATGCACCATTTAGTGCATCTGGCTTATGTGGGCACTGGGAATTGAACACAAATTGTGAGGCTTTGCAGGCAAGTGCCTTAACCTCTGAACCATGTTTCTAGCCCCAACATTTTAAAGTTTAAATTGTGGCCCCTTATTAATTTGTGCTTTAAATTTCTTCTTTAAACCAATTTTGAATAAAGAACACTTAGGGATCTGAGTGCTGCTTTGTTTAGAATTACGATGTGATCATTTTTTACATACTTATGTTGTTACCTTTATTTTCAGGAACTTTTTCCCCTATCGAGCTAGACAACGTGCTGTTAAAGAACAACGACTCTATAGAATTGGCTTTGTCATATGCTAAAACATGGTCAAAATATACCAAGAACATAGTGTCATGGGTTGAGAAGAAGCTCAACTTGGGTGAGTCATCTTTGGAGCATCTGGTTAACTTTGAAATGGAAGAGCTAAATTGTATGAGATTCATTTTCTACAGACTCTTAAGTCTTAGGATTCCAAATTAGTTGTTTCATTGTAATAAATAGGATTACCTGTTTTTTTTAATTAAAATAAACCTTCTTATTCTTATTCTAAATACACTTATTGAACATTTATTATGGCCTAACTACTAGACCCAGTAACACAAACAAAATACTGTCTCTGAGGGGGGAAAAAAACAGAACAAAACAAAACAAAAAACCTCTCTCAGGTTCAAAGTAATATAATGAGCTAATGTAGAAAAGGAGATAAAAATAACAATAGACATATGAGCAGAAGGGACAAAAGCTTAAAAGAAATGTCTTAATAATTAATATTACACCAGTGTTTTACAGCTGAAAACAATGTTATATATCCATTATCTAATCCTCCAAAACTTGGGAAGCAGCCACAACATAACCCCCTAGTTTATGGTTGGTCCAAATAAGGCAGGTGATTTCTCTGAGGAATATACAGTAGATAAGCTTACAGTGTGAAGCATTCCCAGAAGAAAATAGAATTTACCAACATCTGTGCTCTTTCTGTGATATTGTTTTTAATACTAGCAGAATCACACCAAAAGCTGTGTAAAGGTCTAGGGTTCATCAGCCCTCAGGTGAGGTCTGCACAGGTATATTTTCAAAAAGTTTCCTAGTTGATTCTGATGAACAGCTATATAATTAAGAACCACTGTTATAAGATGTATACCATAGAGGAAGAAAAACAAGTTAATTTTCAATCTTTTCAGAATTGGAGTCAACTAGAAATATTATAAAACTGGCAGAGGCAACCAGATCTAACATTGGGCTACAGGTATGTGTTCATTCTGTGAGCTACTTAGATTCTATAACAGGAAGCTACTTGGATGAGCTCCCGAATCGTGCCTTGCCAAACCAAAATTTCAGTGCATAGAGGAAAGAAGTTAATTGCTGATCTTTTTATTGACAAAACTGTTTTGAATTTAATTGTTCATTACGAAGAGAACTAGAAAATGCACAGTTTTATACAAATACTGATTATCTTGATAGCTGCTGATTTTGCTCATATAGACATGTTTATGATTTGTCATTTTTCTGGGGGAAAAATCTAAGCTTAAAAGTTCTCTTTAAAGATGATAAAGCAAGTCTAAAACTCTAGTGATTTTTGTTGTGGTGATTTGTGTGCCTGGGATTAAACTTAGAGCCATCAGCATGTTAGGCAAGTGTCATTTCTTTAACCATATCTACCTTTCAATTTTAAATTATAGGAGTTCATGCCACTTCAGTCTTTGTTTACCAATGCTCTTCTTAATGACATAGAAAGCAGCCAGCTTTTACAACAAACAATTGCAGCTCTCCAAGCCAACAAATTTGTGCAGGTAAAAATTAACTTATATATACAACATGCATCTTTTATAGTGGCTTACCTTTAGAAAACAACATTTTCTTCTTTTTTTTTTTAATACAGCCTCTGCTTGGGAGAAAAAATGAAATGGAAAAGCAAAGGAAAGAAATAAAAGAACTTTGGAAGCAGCAACAAAATAAACTGGTTCGTATTATAATGGAGATCCATATACCTGTTTATGAACATCTAAAATCATCTGTAGTAAGAAGCAGGAAGTGCATTCTAACTGTGTTGAATACTCTGTTCTGTGTAGCTCGAAACAGAGACTGCTCTCAAAAAGGCCAAACTGTTATGCATGCAACGGCAAGATGAATATGAAAAAGCCAAGTCTTCCATGTTCCGGGCTGAAGAGGAGCAACTGTGTTCAAGTGGGGGATTAGTAAAAAATCTCAACAAACAGCTCGAAAAAAAGCGGAGATTGGAAGAGGAAGCTCTTCAAAAAGTGAGATTTCTTTTTGCTGTTTGAAAGCTGAATTAGTAATACTCTGCTGAGCCAATGTGGTAGGAAAAATACTAAACTTAAATGTTCTCTTGCCGGGTGTGGTGTTGCACGCCTGTCATCCCAGTTCTCAGGGAGGCTGAGGTAGGAGAATAACATGATGGGTTTCATAGTGAGTTCCAGGTCAACCTGAGCTGGGCTAGAGTGAAACGCTGCTTCAAAAAAAACAACCAAAGCCAGATGTGGTGGCTCATGTCTTTAATCCCAGCACTTGGGAGGCAGAGGTAGGAGGATCGCCATGAGTTCGAGGCCACCCTGAGACTACATAGTGAATTCCAGGTCAGCCTGGGTTACAGTGAAACCCTACCTCAAACAAAACAAAAAAAAAACATCAACCAAGAAAGTAATGCTGTAGTAATAGTTTGGTTCTCAGGCTTTATCACATGTCAGAGTCCCCTTGAAGGCTTATCCAAACAAGATGTGGGGCCCACCCACAGTGTGTGGATCTCTGATGGGAGCCAGACAGCTTGCAATTCTGCTAAGTCCCCAGGTGATTGTGATGTTGGTAGAAATTCACACTTTAAGAACCACTGTGCTAAGAGACTAGTTTTGTGAAAGAAGCATCTCAGAGAAGACAATAATTTAATATTTGTGGCATGAGTATAGATCAACATGTGTGTTGTATATGTGCTTCTAGCTTTGTGTCATTTAGGAAGTACAATTGGATAAATTCTGTGAATTCTGTGAAATAAATGGCAAGTGTACAGAGAAAATACTGTTTGGATCCAGGTGTATGCTATTGTTATAGGCAAATAATACAGTAATTATAAATTATACTTAGCAATTAAAGTGTCCTTGACTTGCTTACCAAAACAGATTGCGATTTATCTTTAAAATATATTTAAAATACAGTAGAACAGTTCGGAAATTTCACAAATACTTTCCGGTTGTTTAAATTTAGCTTTACCTACAATAAGTAGTTTTTAGAATTTAAATTGTAATGACCAGTGTTGGTTTTTGCCTTGACATTCCTAAAGGTAGAAGAAGCAAATGAACACTACAAAGTTTGTGTAACAAATGTTGAAGAAAGACGAAATGATTTAGAAAATACCAAAAGGGAAATTTTAACACAACTTCGGACACTTGTTTTCCAGTGTGATCTTACCCTGAAAGCTGTAAGTAATTTCTTCAGTCTTTGAAGGCAAGAGAAGGGAAAATGTCTTAGCATCTGCACAGGGGAGAAGAATGCACGATGCATCATTATTGCTATGAGATTTAAATTCTGGTATTAGTGAAACATGTTGACTTCTAGTTTCACATAATAATGTAGAGTTTTGATTTATCTTTTTTCCTTTTTAAAAATTATTTACTTATTTTTATTGAGACAAGGTCTTACTATTAGCCCACACTGGCCTTCAACTCATCTTTCTGCCTTGTTCTCTGATTGCACCACATACAGGTGTGCACCACTGTGACTGGGTTTTGAAGTTTCTTTTGGTCATTCTCCTCCATTTCCCCTCAGCTGATTGATTAGAATTGAACTGGGACAGTTTGTGACTGCCCCTCACTCACTGCCTCGGTTGATAAAATTAATTTAACTCCTGAAACTTCTCCTTTGCCTCTGTTTTAAAAAATTTGCATATAAGTCTTTTTGCTATAAGATTCACATATTTTAATATGCACAAATCTGTGTAACTACCCCCACAAGCAGGAGTCAAGAAGCCTTATTCCTGTTGCCCATTAAATCTCCACCGGCCCCAGGCTACAGCATAGGGATGTGTTCTCCATTTGTAAAGTGTCAGAGACTGCTCATCTGGATCCATTTTAAAATCCTGCAAACTTTCCAGAGTGTGTCCTAATGGAATCCTATAGCATACGACCTTTTGAGAAGGGTTGCTAATTTCTTTGAGATTCGTGTTTGTGTTGCCTGGTAGTCTCTGTATGACGGTGTCACAGGTTGTGTCCATTCACCTGCGGTGTTTCTAGTTGGGAGAAATTACGAGCAGAGCTGTAGGAATATTTGTTTACAGGATTTCATTGGACATAGTTTCCACATTTTAGAGGAAATAAGTAGGAGTAAGAATACCATTTGGTATGCTAAGTGCATGCTTAACTTACTAAGAAACTGCCAGACAGTTTTCCAGAGTGGCTGTAAGCAGCAGTGTGTGAGAATTCCAATTCTGTGTCCTTGACATTTGCCACTTGTTGCTTTAGCTGTTCTGATAAGTGTGTGGTCTATCTAATTGTGTAATAATTATTATGGCTTTACTTTGTGTGTACAGAATGAGATTCTTTACAAGGGCTTGTTTATAACTTGATTATTGTAAAATGTTTATTGAGTTGTTTTCTTGAGCTTTATTTGTATTTTCTCCCATTCTTAAGCTTTCCTTTTTATACTTTGAGGGTACAGAGGTTTTAGTCTTGATGGGGTCTAGCTTATTTTTGTATGGTTCATGCTTTTGGTGTTATATCCAAGAGGTTTAACTTAACCCAAGGTCACAGAGTTTTAGCCTATGCTTTGTACTAAATATTTTAGAGTATTACATTTAGAGATACTGTCTGTTTTGTATATTGATTGAGGTTGATTTTTTTTTGGAGCCATTGAAAGAATTTACTGCTTACATTTCCCAAGATAAGGTAAAAACAAACCACACAAGGCCACAGAGGAAATACCATATTTGGCTGACACAGAGAAGTGTGAGAGAAAAAACTGAGATTAGTAAGTCTCTGTTGGAAGCCAGGAATAAGTAAGGTCCTGTTCATGCCTGTTATCCCAGCACTTGGGTGGTAAAGGCAGAAGGCTCAGAGTTCAGGGTCATCCCATCCTCTGCTATATAGCAAGTTCCAGGCCAGCCTGAGAGAAGTGAGGCCCTGTTTTGTAACAACAACAAAAAAAAAAAAATTGGCATTTCCTCAAGTAAGGCACTGTGAGCAAAGGCAGTGGTTTAGAATCAGTAGTTTGAATAATTCACTGAGCCATGGGAAATGTGAGTCTCTGAAAATGTGGTCTTTCATGCATGGTAGAGGAAATGATTGGCTTGGTTCAGAGATGAGGAGTTGGTTGGGGCAATACACTTGGGACTTGATGGTTTGTATATGAAAGATACAGTCCTGTCTAAGCCCTTGGCTATCTCTAGGAACTACGAAGCTTAAGAAAGGGCAGTCTCTCCTTGGTCAGCAGGCTGGATAAGATGTCAAATACCATAAAACATAGAAAGAAGACGTGGTTAATATAGATGCCCACTTTTTCCAACACAGTTTGCTGAAAATGCAGTGCCTTTTCCATTAAACAACTTTGCATCCTTTTCAAATGTCAGCTGACCATTTGTGTATGCCTACTTCTGGATTCTCTAATATATTTATTTGTACAGCATTTTGCTCAAACACCTCTGTCTTGATTCTGTTGTTTTATAACGAATCTTAAAATCAGATAATGTAGGGCTGAAGAGATGGCTCAGCAGTTAAGGTGCTTGCCTGCAAAGCCTAAAGACCCAGGTTCAATTCCCCAGAACCCACATGAGCCAGATGCACAAGGAGGCACATGTGTCTGGAGATTGTTTGCAGTGGCTGGAGGCTCTGGTGTGCTATTCTCTTCTCTCTCTCTCTCTCTCTCTCTCTCTCATAAGTAAGTATAAATATAAATAAATATGATGGTAGCCAGGCATGGTGGCAGGCAAAGGTAGGAGGATTTCAGAGTGTTCGAGGCCACCCTGAGACTACATAGTGAATTCCAGGTCAACCTGGGCTAGAGTGAGACCCTACTTCGCAAAACAAAACAAAAATAAAATGTCTTCCCACCTCCCCACCCCCGAGGTAGGGTCTTACTCTAGTTCAGGCTGACCTGGAATTCACTATGTAGTTTCAGGGTGGCCTCAGACTCTCAGCAATCCCCCTACCACTGCCTTCCAAGTGCTGGGATTAAAGGTGTGTCTTTTTCTTAACCTACCCTTTTACTGCCTGCTTTTGGTGTCAGGGTAGTCCTTGTTTCATAAAATGAGTTGGGAATTATTCTTCCCTGTTTCTTGGAAGTTTCTGTAAGATTTGTTATCTGTTCATCAGATCATGGATGGGATCTACTTGAGATTGTGGAAGGTGCGCGTGTATGTGTGTGAGTACAGGTGTGCACATGGAAGGTGCACGTGTGTGTGTGTGAGTACAGGCGTGCACATGCCGCGGTGTGAGTAGAGGCCAGAGGACAACTTTCAGGAGTCCTCTCTTGAGGCAGGGTCTCTCCTTTTCATTGTTGTTCACTGCTGCATTTGCAAGGCTTAGCTTTCTAGAAACTCCCTACCTCCGTCTCCCTCAGCATGCTGGGACTAACTATAGAAGCTTGGACTCAGGCTTGAGCAGTGGGATCTTTATCCTAGAGCCATCGCCTCAGCCCTTGGAAAAATTGTTCTACGTAGTCATTTCTTTTCATACACACCTATTCAAGTCCATTATTTTTCTTTCTTTTTAATTTTATTTATTTATTTATTTATTTATTTGAGAGAGAGAGAGAGATACAGAAATAGGAAGGTAGAGAGAGAGAATGGGCATGCCAGGGTCTCCAGCCACTACAAAGGAACTCCAGATGCATGCACCCCCTTGTACATCTGGCTTATTTGGGTCCTGGGAATCGAACCTGGGTCTTTTGGCCCTCCATTATTTTCTTTAAGGTGAATTTTGCAAAGAATTAGTCCTTTTCATCTTAAATTGAGAAACTCATGTGCACGGGGTTATTTATAGCATTTTCTTATCCTTTTATTGTCCAGTTGGGTGTAGTGATATTTCCTCTCAGTGGTGATGTTGATAATTTGCACACCCCCATTAATCATTAAACAAGGCATTTATAAATTTCATTGATCTTTGTTTTGTTGATTTCTGCTTTTTACTCTTGATTTCTGCTTGCTTTTGGTTTCTTTTCTTTTTTCTTTTCATAAAGGCTGAAACATTGTTCATTGACTCCTTCCTGCTTTTCTAGTACAATACTTTAATACTTTAAATTTCCATCCAAATATTACAGCCCACAAATTTTGAATTTTTAAATTTTTTAGTCCAAAAACATTTTCTGATTTCTCTTGAGACTTTATCTTTGACATACAGATAATATAGAACTTTGTTAGTGTTAAAGTTATTTGAGGATTTTCTAGGTATTTTCCAGATACTGACTTCCAGCATATTTCTATTATGGAAGAAGAAATACTTTGTATAGTTTCAGGAAAACTGGGAAAAAATGAATTAAGAGAGATTTCTTTGAAAAGATGAGTTATGAATGTTTTGTTCTGCCATTGGTGCTCTTTGGGGTGTGAGTCGAGGCTTGATCTGAGAACGTGTCTAATCTCAGGATGATGGATGTCTTTTCTCTTGTAAGTTAGGGAGATGTTCATGTAACAAGTAAGTTTGTTGCTCTTTTTCTGGAGACTTGAACAAGTTTCTATTCACACCCCAGATAGAATACCAGTGATCAACACAAGTATAATGTGTTGAATCAGTGAGTTTAACTGGGGTGCGCTTAACAAGAAGATGGGTGTGAATGGGGTTATGTACAGGAGCATGGCAGCACTCTATGAGACCAAACTACAAATGAGCCTCCCCGCAACTGCTACTCAGTCAGTCAGTCTCTCTGTCTCTCTCTCACTCATCCCTCCCTCCCTCCCTCCCTCCCTCCCTCCCTCCCTCCCTCCCTCCATCCTGTGGGAAGGCACCACCCCCCAGAAACCATTAACTGTTCATGAATCTGCAGGGAAGAGTGGTGACCTCATGAGCCCCTCCCCCAATAACTGTCAACTGCCTGTATATTCTAGGAGTAGGCCATTGTGAACCCCTTCTTGACAGAAAGTTAATGGGCCCAGCCTTTTATGGGACCAATCTTAGCTCCTGAGAGTTCAAGAAAGCCCTGGTCATGGTATACTCAGAAGACAGAATCCCACAACAGATTTTGAACGCTATCCTAGGTATTTTCACTGTCCATTTGCTGGACTCTCGGTCTTTGACACAGATCATTCACACGGCATTTGATATCATTAGGCTCACTCCTCAGCAGCTAGGTGGCTGTCTTCCTGGCCTGCCTGGAAAGCTTCTGTGTACTGTGTACTCTGCTGTGCTTCAAGGAGCCACAGAGACAGTTCTTAGTGAGTGTCAGAGAGGGGAGGGCATTAAAGAGAAAAGAGCAACAGGAATTTCAACAACCCACCTCCACTTTTTGAACCTGTTTCCTCTGGTCATAAAGGAGGACCCTTTCACTGCCACAGGACTGTGCTTGGGCTTGCCTCAGGCATGGGTCAGGAGGGAGAAAGCTACACAAAGAAACCAGGCTTTCCTCGTCCTCTTAGTCACAACTTCTACACCCTGTCCATTTTCACCTTGGTCCGCGGAGGACTTCTCTTGGAGCTTTCTGTTCACGCCCAGTCTGCACTTACAGGAATCAGGCTATTTCAGAGTAGGAGCCCAGCATAGGTTGGAAAATAATGATGGGGATGGGAAGAGCAAGGAAATATACCTGAAATTGCAGTGTATTTCCACTGTCTGCCTGCTGCTGCAATTTGCTTTTCAGAGTCATTTGGTGGTTTATGCATTCTGACCAAGAGTTTTCAGTGAATGTACTGGGAGATGTTACTCCACCTGAATCAGAAATCTTTCAACTTTTTTTTGTTTTGTTTTTTGGTTTTTCGAGGTAGGGTCTCACTCTAGCCCAGGCTGACCTGGAATTCACTATGTAGTCTCAGGCTGGCCTTGAACTCACAGTGATCCTCTTACCTCAGCCTCTCAAATGCTGGGATTAAAGGTGTGAGCCATCACACCCAGCTTCAACTGTTTTTATACTTAAAATATCTTGCTCACTTACCAAATTTTGATTGTTATTAGGGTTCACATTTATAAAATAACTTTAAAAGAATTAATAAAATCCCCTTTACCTAAAACCATAGTTGATAATGGCTAAGATTATGTACCTGTCAGTGTTCTATCTGTCTGCTACATTAACTCTCATTTAGCTCACACAAAATCCTGTCAGGGAGATAATAATATTCTAGCTCCATTTTACTTATGCAGAAAATAAGTTTAGAAAATGTTTCTTCTCAGAATAGGATCTTTGGACCAAACATTTGCCCTTAGGGAACCTATAAGGAATTTAGGAGCTTAGGTTTTTTTTCTTTTTAAATTAAATATATTTTTTAATTTTTTATGGACAACTTCTATACTTACAGACAATAAACCGTGATATTTCCCTTCCCTCCCCCATCCTCCTTCAGAACTCCACTCTCCGTCATATCCCCTCCCTCTCTCCATTAGTCTTTCTTTTAATTTTATGTCATCATCTTTTTCTCCTATTATGAGGGTCTTGTGAAGGTATTGCTAGGCACTGCAAGGTCATGGATATCGAGGCCAATTTCTGTCTGGACAGTTGCATTGTAAGGAGTCATACCCTTCCTTTGGCTCTTTATTATTAAGTAGAAATTTTGTATCACCTCATGTATTGGTACCATCATTTCCCTCCTCCCTGCTCCCACTCCACTGAGGGCCCTCCTCAGTGGGATTGCTGGCATTCACCATGGAGTTGTGGATTATGAGTTGTGAGAGCAGCAGTCAGTCATTGTTGGGTGGGGGAGACAATGTCTCTGGATATTCCCTCCCACCCTCTGGTTCTTATATTCTTTCCACCATCCCCAAAAACTTCCCTGAGCCTTGGTGGGTGTGTTTTAAGTCTGCATTAGTGTTGAGCTCTCAGCAATTTCTGGATTTCTGCTTTGGTGCATTCTGAGTATCCCCGGTGTCTCCATCACCCTTGCACAGGTTGTCAGGCTCATCATGGAAGCCGCACTCTTGTTCATCTCACCAGTTCCTCTGTGGTCTCTTTTTTCTTCCTCCCTCCCTCCCTCTCTCTCTCTCTTTCTTTCTTTTTGAGAGAGACAGAGAGAGTGGGTGCATCAGGGCCTCTAGCTACTGCATACAAACTCCAGACACATGCGCCACCTTGTGTGTCTGACTTTACATGGGTCCTGGGGAATGGAACCCAGCTCATCTGGCTTTGCAGCCAGGCACCTTAACCACATAGCCATTTCTCCAGCCCCAAGCTTGGGTTTGAACCAGATTTGTGAAGTCAGAATCTATATTTGAACAAGATCTCCCAGTGCACTTCTTCAGATCACTAGTGTAAAGACATCATAAGGGCTGATCAAGGTCACCCAGCATGCAAGTTACTGTCTGGACTAAGCAGGGGAGCTCAGCTTCCCGTTAGCCTGAGAATGTCCTGAAGCCAGTTGCTAAACTTCAAGTTACCAGATACAGTTTGAATTTCCTTAATGAAGTGCAGGCACTTCTATTGTCTATATATCAAATACTGTCCTTAGAGAAATGTACACTACTTTGGAAAGGACTCAGGCTAGTAAGAAGTCCATCCTGTCTTCTGATAGACCACAAGAGAGGAAGAGAACACATGGTAGACTTTGAAATAACATTAAACTAATTGAAATTTGGCGTTTATTCATATTGTCTCCCTTAAACATTCCCCACACAGAATCCAGAGTGCTGCTTTGAAGAACATATCAGACTATGTTCTCCTTCAAGTGCTCTGCTGTGGTTTACTGTAGATGACTGCTTCCCTCTCTGGCCTGGTGTCAGACAGCTCTGCTTCTTCCAGGGGGCTTTTTAGGCATGCTGACCTTTCATCTGCTGCTTGAGCACAGCAAGCTCCATCTTGCTTACTTCACACCACCACCTACCTTTGTTTGTATTGGCCTTCTCCCTACAGCTTTGTGCTGCCTTTCTCATATTTGGCCTTCGTTCAGTGTTAGCTCTTCAAAGGAGCTGTCTCTTTCCTACCATGTTGAAAATACCTTTCCCCAAACACATACCTGATGGTGCTCCCTAAGTTGATGTTCTTCAGTAGTGTTTCATAGTACCACAAAGTGTCTTATTTACATCACCCTCAGGATAGCGTCAAGCTGGGTGAGGACCAGGATGTGTTTGCCATCCATGATATACTGAAGCCTAGGTTTTTATAAATGTTAAATATTAATATAAAACTCTTAGATATGGTTTGAATTCTGGCATATTATGTGGATGCAGTAGCTGCCATTATAGTTGTTACTATAAGTAGTATAAGTAATCTTTTTTTTTTTTTTTTGGTTTTGCGAGGTAGGGTCTCACTCTGGTCCAGGCTGACCTGAAATTAACTATGTAGTCTCAGGGTGGCCTCGAACTCTCAGCGATCCTCCTACCACTGCCTCCCAAGTGCTGGGATTAAAGGCGTGCGCCACCACTCCCGGCTTCATATTTTTATAATTACAGAAACTCCGTGGAATAATGTGTTCAAGTTACTCAGGAGGCTGGGGCAAGAGTGTCTCAGGCTCAAAGCTAGCTTAGGCAACATAAGAAAGCCTCCCCCAAATAAAAGCTGGGAAAAAGCAGTTAAAATCAGTTGTGAGGGCTGGAGAGATGGCTTAGCAGTTAAAGCACCTGCCTGCAAAGCCAAAGGACCCAGGTTCAATTCCCCAGACCCACATAAGCCACATGCACAAAGTGGTGCATGCATCTGGTGTTTACAGCAGCTGGAGGCCCTGGCGTCCCATTCTCCTTCTCTCTCTCTCTCTCTCTCTCTCTCTCTGTCTCAAATAAATAAAAATGAAATATTTTTTAAAAAAATAAGTAGTAAATAGCCCACCACAGAACAGAACTAGGAATCCTCAAAACATATCCATCTCCTAAAATTGTTAACCAGTAAGGACATGGGATTATATTTTCAACTGTCCAATTTAAAGCCAGTTTTGTTGGAAATAAGTCCTAGATACTAGATTAAAACTCCCTTTTCATTTCCAGACTGGATCTTGCATAATATCAGGTAACTTAACATGCTGACACTGTTGTATATTTCACTTGTATGGTCTTTTACTGGTGGTGTCACTGACACAAATGTACATTGACATTTCATACATCACTTTTTTTTTCTTCCTTTTGTCTGTGCCTATGACCACAGGTAACAGTTAACCTCTTCCAGATGCAGCACCTGCAGGTTGCCTCCCTTGCAAACAGTTTACAGTCTCTCTCTGAGAGTGCCAAACTCTATGACCCAGGCCAAGAGTACAGTGAATTTGTGAAGGCGACAAACTCAACGGAACTAGAAGACAAGGTTGATGGGTAAGAGTTAATGTATCAATGAAGTTATTTCAAGAGATAAAGCATTGCCCAAGTTCCTGTCTGGAATAAGAAAGTGTCTTTTCTTTCACTGAAATAATTTACTTTTGAATTTAAAAAAATATTTTATTTATTTGAGAGAGAGAGAGAAAGAAAGGCAGATAGAGATAGAGAATGGGCATGCCAGGGCCTCTAGCCACTGTAAACAAGCTCCAGATGCATGTGCCAATCTGTGTATATGGCTTTACTTGGGTACTGGGGAATCAAATGCAGGTCGTTAGGCTTTGCAGGCAAGTACCTTAACCTGCTGAGCCATTTCTTCAGCCCTAGTTTTGAATTTTTGAATATTTTATATTGTTTTGTAGTTTCTCAGTACACTTGAGGAATAGATATACTTAAAAGTAAAACTTTCCATTAAACACAAATTTCAATTCTTTGAGTCTTCAAAATCCTCTGGGAATGCCAATGAAGACCATATATATATTGAGTATCCTCAAAACTTTATCAAAATTTTCCACTAAGATTTTATTAGAAAAATGTAATCATAGAGATGGCTTAGTGGTTACGATGCTTGCCTATGAAGCCTAAGGACCCAGGTTTGATTCCCCAGTTCCTATGTAAGCCAGATGCACAAGGTAGTTCATGCATCTGGAGTTCGTTTGCAGAGGTTAGAGGCCCTGGCATGCCTATTTTCTCTCTATCTGCCTCTCTCTCTCTTTCTCAAATGAGTAAATAAATAAATGAAATATTTAAAAGAAAAATGTAATCATAACATCAGTTACTGAATATTCTGTTGAACTCCTTTTCCATCTTAGCAGTCTTAAGATCACACAATTTAAAAGCTTTATTCATATCTCCTAAAAAAAAAAAAGCTAACCATGTAATATAATTTGTTCTTAATGTTTAGTTAGCTTACTTGCTCTACATTCATTAAATTAACTATTTTTTCTGAATGTTCAGTAACATTCCTGAGCTGTATTTGTTTTCCCTCACTTAGGAATGTAAATAAACAATTAACAAATAGTCCCCGGACATCTGGATATGGACCTGCCGACTCTTTAGAGGACGTCGTGCGCCTTCCTGACAGTTGTAATAAAATTGAAGAGGACAGGTGCTCTAACAGTGTAGACATAACAGGTAGCTTTTCAGTTAAACATTTGCTATGAAACAGCAATTTGCTCCTGTGTGATTATTAAAGAATTGGAGCTCTGAAATTAGAAACTCAGGCCTTATGTTTTAACTTTATAAGACCATTCACAACTGTAACCACCATACTTGTCTCAAAATGGTTATTGCTAAGAAATTTGAATTGTTTCATTTTATACAATGTCAGTATTTTACCATAACTTGACCTGTAGTCAAGTTTTTAACTTTTAAATACTCTTTTTTTTAAGGTCCTTCTTTTATACGCTCATGGACATTTGGCATGTTCAGTGATTCAGAGAGTACTGGAGGGAGCAGTGAATCTCGATCTCTGGATTCAGAATCTATTAGTCCAGGTACAGAAATATTTAAGTCTACCAGTGAAAAGTCAATGCAAGGTTAAAATAGCCCATTTGGGGTATTTTTTAAACTAGCATTTTTTTTTTTTTTTTTTTTTTTTGTTTTCGAGGTAGAGTCTCACACTAGCCCAGGCTGACCTGGAATTCACTATGTAGTCTCAGGGTGGCCTCCAACTCATGATGATCCTCCTACCTCTGCCTCCCAAGTGCTGGGATTAAAGGCGTGCACCACCACACCCGGCTCAAAACTAGCATAATTTTATAAGACATAGGAGAATATGTAAAGAAAATGACCCTCATAGCATCATCAGTAGCCTCGCAAGCACATGAGGAGTACTGTAGAAGCCTCATTTGTACATTCTTGATAACGTTGCCTTGTGTCCCACCAGAGCAACTTATTACCCTGGCAAGCTTTCAGTTAGTACATAGCTATTTCACATGCTTTTAGTGCCTCTATATTTCATAGAGCTTAGCTTTCTTGTGGACATTAGAAAAATGGAGTCATACTTGTGGAGGAGAAGGGAAAGTTACTGAGGATTGAACCCAGTGCTCTTGGATACTAGACAAGGGTTCTACACTGGGCTGTACTACTTGAGTTACCCAGGCTGGCCTTGAATTCACTCTGTGGGCTTTGAATCTGAAACCCTCCTTCTTCAGCCTCCCAACTAGCTGGGATTCTAGGCCTGTACCACCAGGTCCAGCAGAATCGCATGATTCTTTTTATGACTTCTTTCATATACGCCCCCACCACCACCCACTTTGGAGGTCCATGTTGATGTGAGTGGTTCTCTCAATTTTCAGTGAACATAAATATCACTTCTTTTGAATTGGTTTAATGTTAATTGTGTTAGATTACCATACCATAAACATGAGCTTATACCGAAATGTCTTCTGATAAAAGCTTACTTTAGTAAGATCTCATTGGAATATATGGTCCTCAGTTTTAAATTTATTTGAAAAATGAAATTTAGTGAAATTTTTTTTTCTTCCCAGGAATATCAGAATTTCCTATTATCCAGATTATGAGAATAGAAAGAAGCAAATTTTTACCTCCAAACTAATAAAATAATATGAATTATATAATTCAAAAATGTTATCATTGCCCATTTCTAGTATTCTTCAGTTAATAGTCATAGTTTCCACAATTTTCTTATAGGAGACTTTCATCGAAAACTTCCACGAACTCCATCCAGTGGAACTATGTCTTCGGCAGATGATCTTGATGAAAGAGAGCCTCCATCTCCTTCAGAAGCTGGTATTGTACCCATCCGAATAAAGACCACTAACCCAGTCAAGGCAGCAGATCTGCATGGTCCTGGAATCCTGACTGTGCTGCACATTAAATACAAGACATCACAGTAACCAGGGCTTCTGGATGAGTTGATGTTGTAGCAATCCAGCAGTTAAATAAAATGATGTGAATAAGGAGTAAAATTGCTAGGTCTAAAATGTATTTGCATGTTGGTAAAACAGTCTGCTAGGTATGGTGCTTTTTAATAAAGCCAATACTTAATAACTTACTGTTAGAAGGATGGCGATGTATAAAAAATTTTGAACAAGCTCCTTCTAAAGAAAAAGTACAGGATGTTGTAGGCATAAACTATTCAGTGGTAGAATGTTTGGTTAGCAGTCATAACGTCCTGGGTTCCATCCCCTGCACCAAAAAAAATAATATAATAACAACAATAAACTATGCAAGAAGTCAAGCAGATAAATGTAATTCTTGAGAATTAAGAAAGTTGGGGTGTTGAAAGATATAAGTCATTTACCTTAATGACTCAAATTAGACTTATTTGATTAATGTAGGTACCTGTTTTGACAGAATATCTTTAATAGAATATCTGGAAGATGGGGTGGAAAGAATGTAAGAGCCAAAGGAAGGGTATGACTCCATACAATGCAACTGTCCAGACAGAAGTTGGCCTCGATATCCATGACCTTGCAGTGCCTAGCAATACCTTCACAAGACCCTCATAATAGGAGAAAAAGATGATGACATCAAATTAAAAGAGAGACTAATGGAGAGAGGGAGGGGATATGACAGAGTGGAGTTCTGAAGGAGGATGGGGGAGGGAAGGGAAATATCATGGTTTATTGTCTGTAAGTATAGACGTTGTCAAAAATTTTTTTAAAAAATTTTTAATGGGAAAAAAACAAAAAAAAAAGAATATCTGGCCTCCACTATGATATTAAAATATCCAGTTATATCTGTAATTTTATAATTAATTAAAGCAAATAATGCTAACATAGTAGCCTCATATAACAAGCACCTTCCCTTTGAAGTATTCATAAGATTTTTTTCTTAAGAATGGAATGCAGCCGGGCATGGTGGCACACGCCTTTAATCCCAACACTTGGGAGGCAGAGGTAGGAGGATTACCATGAGTTCGAGGCCACCCTGAGACTACATAGTGAATTCCAGGTCAGCCTGGACTAGAGTGAGACTCTACCTCGAAAAAACAAACAAAAAAAAGAATGGGATGCCACCTATAAGCACACGTCCCTACTCTATACAAGGCATCTTCATAAAAATATATACTTGCTGATTGTGAGAACATATGTCATGATGCCTTATCATTATCTTATTGGGTTGATGGTGACTACTATGGCTAAACTATTTGAAATAAGTATGGAGTTTATAAAAGGTCTATAAATTGGATACTTAATTTGATGTTAGAAACTCAAAATAATAGCTTGTTTTTGTTTTCCGGGGTAGGGTCTTAAAACTCTAGCCAAAGCTGATGTGGAATTCACTATGTAGTCTCAGGGCAATCCTCATACCTCTTGCCTCCCAAGTGTTGGAATTAATAATAGCTTTTTGTATTATATGGGTGATTTTAAAAAAGATAAAGATTATTCAAGATAAAGTATTTGTTATCTTGCTATTCTTATATGGTAATATTTTTATTATAAGGACCCAATTCCCTTGGAGCATTTAAGAAAACATTGATGTCAAAGGCAGCCCTCACTCACAAGTTTCAAATTGAGATCCCCAACAAAATGCCGGGATTGTGAAGGGATTGTAGTGTTCCAGGGTGTTGAATGTGAAGAGGTAAGATCTTCTCAGAATTGCACTGGCCCTGGTTTTTGTTATTGGGGTGGGTGTTTTTGTGTTGTGTTTGGTTTGATTTTGGTTGTTATTTATTTATTTATTTACTTTACTTACTTACTTACTTACTTACTTACTTACTTACTTACTTACTTGAGAGAGAGAATGGGCACACCAAGGCCTCTAGCCATTGCAAACGAATTCCAGATGCATGTGTCACCTTGAACTTGGGCTTATGTGGGTACTGCGGAATCAAACCTGGGTCCTTAGGCTTCACAGGCAAGCCCTTTAACTGCTAAGCCATCTCCCCAGCCCTAATTTTTTTTTTACTTTTATTTATTTTATTAGCAACAGACACAGAGAGAGTGACAGAGACAGAGACAGAGAGAACAGGCACACCAGGGCCTCCAGCCACTGCAAATGAACTCCAGGTGCATGTGCCACGTTGTGCATCTTCCCCAGCCCTAATTTTTTTAACTATTTTTTTTAGGTTAAAATACAAAGTGATGAGGTTTTTCATGTCATCTTCATACATTCATACATATAGGTCACAGTTCTTTTATTGGCTATGTCTTTTTTGTTAGGGTTTTAGTCAGGATCTTTTTCTTAATTTTTTTTGGGGTGTGTGTGTGTGTGTGTGTGTGTGTGTGTGTGTGTGTATAACAGACAGTAAGCTTCTAGTTCTCCTCCCATTGTTGGTGGACTTGTTGGGGTCAAAGATGCACTCATCACTCTGCATCTAGCTTTACGTGGGTGCTGGGGGTTGGCAAGCTTTGCCAGCAAATGTGCCTTTACCCGCTGAGTCATCTTTCTAGCCCCATGGATCTTTTGCAAATATATTTAAATAAATTGTGCCATATTATATCTTTTATTGTTTTGTACTTTGTTTTGCTGTTATACGTCTTTTGAACACTATAAATAATACATTTAAAATCAATTGTGAGTGGTTTGAAGTGAAATAACCAGTTTGAAACTGTCATTTTCTTGCAGTGTCTCCTTGTTTGTCACCGGAAGTGTTTAGAGAATTTAGTCATCAACTGTGGTCATCAGAAACTAATGGGAAAAATACACTTATTTGGAGCAGAATTCACACAAGTTGCAAAAAAGGAACCAGATGGCATTCCTTTGGTGCTTAAAATATGTGCCTCCGAGATTGAAAGCAGAGCCTTATGTCTGCAGGTACATTATAACTCTTCCGATTTTAAAAACTTGAAGGCCTATGATATGTCCGAATAAAAGGAGGCTTTAAAAGAAAATAAGACTCTCATTTTGTAATAACTGAAATTATTCAAATTTATTTGGAAAGTAAGTCATTGGGTTCTAAGTTTTTCTCAAAAATACTAACAAAAATTGAACACATCAAATATGTTAAGATGTATGCATTAAGCCATTTGTACAAAACGGAATTTCACAGATTTTTTTTTCTATTCTATTCAAGGGAATTTATCGTGTTTGTGGAAATAAATTAAAAACTGAAAAACTCTGTCAAGCTTTGGAAAATGGAATGCACTTGGTAGACATTTCAGAATTCAGTTCACATGACATCTGTGATACCTTGAAGTTATACCTGCGACAGGTAATTTTTAGTCTTAAAACCTACTATTGGCTGTAGAGATGACTTAGCAGTTAAGACGCATGCCTATGAAGCCTAAGGACCCAGGTTATATTCTCCAGGTCCCACGTAAACCAGATGCACATGGTGGCACATGCGTGTGGAGTTCATTTGCAGTGGCTAGAGGACCTTGTCTGTCTGTTCCCTCTCTTTTTCTCTCTCTCCCCCCATTTCTCTGTCTCTAATAAATTAATTAAGAAAACTATTACAGTAAAAGTAAGAAAATAGGATTTGTATTTTTTTTTCTACTTGTAACATTTGCTACACATGTTTTAATTGGTATAGATCATCCTAGGTCTTCTAAATATTAATGTATAGAAAGTGCATAAACACATCTAGTTTAAGGAACAGAAATAAAACAAGTTATGGTTTCCCATTGCTCATCATGTGAAAATAGAATATATGCCTCATACAAGACTGCCTAAAGCCTTTTCTAAGTTCTATCTAGGAGCTCTTTCTACCCAAGCTAAAGGAGTAAAGAACATTTTCTTGAACATATAGAAGTAACTAAAGCTGGGCGTGGTGGCGCATGCCTTTAATCCCAGCGCTCGGGAGGCAGAGGTAGGAGGATTGCCATGAGTTCGAGGCCACCCTGAGAATACATAACTAATTCCAGGTCAGCCTGGACCAGAGTGAGACCCTACCTCGAAAAACAAAAACAAAACAAAACAAAACAAAAAAAGAAGTAACTAAGCTTTTCTGTGGTCGAGTTATAGAAACTATCCTGATGGCATGCATAGTTGTGCTTTGTTAGGAAAGTTCAGGTTCTGCTGCATGAGGATTCGGTGAGTGAGCAGTGTTCACATCACTGTCTGGCTTTGCTGTCATTGCTATCTCAAAAGAGCTGTGGTGCAAAATGGGCGGAGGAATCCTTGAAGTTCATATTAGGGACTTCAAGCAGAATTATTCTAGATGCTGGATACTAGAGGTCTAGCAGGAGTAATGTCAGCGTGTACATTACCCTACATTGTTTCTGTGCTTAGTATTATACCTGTACAGAAAACATTGTGGGGTATAAGAAGTGACTTCTGGCAGCAGCTTATGGAGGGACACAGAATCTTAATCAGCACATTGTTGTAAGCCAGGTACAAAAACAGTGTGGGCCATGTCCAGCCGGCATTTGGCTGTTGGATGTAAATGAAGAGATGGTGGCAGAGAGAGAGCACGTGTCCTCAGCACAGCAGTCTCCCGGCTTGTGCTGTTCCCGCTCTGGCCCCTTTGCCCGCCTGCATCACTGCACTCTGGGAGCTCTCCCTTCCCCTCTCCTCTTCTCCACCCCCTTTGCTGCCCCCTTCCCCCAAGCTCTTGTATGTGGCTTCTTTTTTCTTTTTTTTTTAATCCATTTTTAAAAAATTTATTTATTTGAGAGAAAGAGGCAGAGAGGAGAGAGAGAGAATGGGCATGCGAACGGAACTCCAGATGCATGTGCTCCCTTGTGCAACTGGCTTACATGGGTCCTGGAGAGTCGAACCGGGATCCTTTGGCTTTGCAAGCATGCGCCTTAACCGCTAAGCCATCTCTCCAGCCTTCATCCACTATTTTGAGCATTCCATGAGGTCTGTCAACAGAATCATTGAGTTCTAGGAACTTTTCTAGATCTCATTGCCCATTTCTTTGCCTCTAATTTCTTTGTACTTTCTTGTTAGAACTCTTACTTGGACACGTGGCAGCCTGTACTGAGTCTGTTGTCCCCTTGTCTTCCCCGTGTCCCTTCCCTTTCTGCTTCCTTGCTTTGCAATGCTTTCTAGGCTTTATCTTCTTCCAGTACTCAAAACCTTTTCACTGCGAAGGTCACGCTTTACTTTCTCAGAACTCTGGTTTACTGTTCCTTCTAACAACACCCTGTGACATAGTATTTACCTAGAGACATCCATAGAGTTTCGGGGGGTATTTTGTTGTTGTTGTTTTTTTTTTGAGGTAGGGTCTCACTCTAGCTCAGGCTGACCTGGAATTCACTATTTAGTCTCAGGGCGGCCTTGAACTCAAGGTGATCATCCTACCTCTGCTTACCGAGTGCTGGGATTAAAGGTGTGCACCACCACGCCTGGCTAGTTTTTTAAAGGGTTCTTTTCTCAACTTACCCCTAACCTTATCCAGTAGAATTGTGATGTGAACTTCTCACATATTTAATATTTTAGCAGCTACACAAACAGAAATGTTATTTTTAATGTTTTTAACATTAAAGTATCATTTAAACATCTTACCTACTGATTAAATTTAAATTAATAAAAAGGTTTTTTGGAGCTTTTAGTCTTTGGAATCTGGTGTGTGATTTTCATTTGCAGCACATTTCAATGTGGAACAGCCACATTTCCAGTGTTCTTTCACCGTGTGTAGGCAATGGTCGTCAAGTGGATAGCATAGTCTTCCATGATTGTCTGTTTAACATGAGTTCGGAACTGAAAGCTCTTGCCAGTGTGAAGCTCTTAAAAACTGAATGTTACTGTGAGGTGCTGTGTGGGTTATTTAGGAAACACTGGTGAATGTTACTGTGAGGTGCTGTGTGGATTATTTGGGAAACACTGGTGAATGTTACTGTGAGGTGCTGTGTGGATTATTTGGGAAACACTGGTGAATGTTACTGTGAGGTGCTGTGTGGGTTATTTAGTAAACACTGGTGAATGTTACTGTGAGGTGCTGTGTGGATTATTTGGGAAACACTGGTGAATATTACTGTGAGGTGCTGTGTGGATTATTTGGGAAACACTGAATGTTAAAGGTGCTGTGTGGGTTATTTAGTAAACACTGGTGAATGTTACTGTGAGGTGCTGTGTGGATTATTTGGGAAACACTGGTGAATGTTACTGTGAGGTACTGTGTGGATTATTTAGGGAAACACTGGTGAATGTTACTGTGAGGTGCTGTGTGGATTATTTAGTAAACACTGGTGAATGTTACTGTGAGGTGCTGTGTGGATTATTTAGGGAAACACTGGTGAATGTTACTGTGAGGTGCTGTGTGGATTATTTAGGGAAACACTGGTGAATGTTACTGTGAGGTGCTGTGTGGATTATTTAGGGAAACACTGGTGAATGTTACTGTGAGGTGCTGTGTGGATTATTTAGGGAAACACTGGTGAATGTTACTGTGAGGTGCTGTGTGGATTATTTAGGGAAACACTGGTGTATGGATCTCTGGATCCTTGTTCTTGGGCTAGTTTGGACCCAGAGAAGGGATTTCCTCCCCTGGAGATGTGCCACTAAGCAGGGGGCCATGGTGGGGAGGATTCTGCAAGATCTCTGTACCCAGGAGTGTATACAGCCAGCACAGCATGGGCATCGCTCCTCCAGTCCTTGCACTTGGCATTGCCCATCCAGAGACTGTTTCAGACCATATCATGGAGAACAACCTCCGGACTTTGGGAGGAAAGGTTGCTCGGCAACATGGAGACGGGGCTCTGGAGAGCTAAGCCTACTCAGCTAGGCCACCTGCCCCTAAGATCAGAGGATTAGTCCTGTAGGAATGTGTAAGTCACTTTGATTCATAGCAGTGCACTGTGTTTTCCGCATTGTAGAACAGGGGAAGCATCGATATTCATTGTGGAAATAGTGTCTGTCAGTTTGAGATGGAACTTTTTCTGTTGACAATTTCATGGCAGTCAAGCCAGTGCACCTTTTGTAGGAAATATTTTCTGGTGCTAGACTTCAGTCTGGCCCAACTAAAGCACTGGCCCATAGTACTTTGTTGTGGTGATCTTGTTTTTTGTTTGTTTGTTTGTTTCTGGTTTTTCAAGGTAGAGTCTCGCTGTAATCCAGCCTGACCTGGAATTTACTATGTAGTCTCAGGGTGGCTTTGAACTCACTGCAATCCTCCTACCTCTGCCTCCCAGGTGCTGGGATTAAAGGCGTGCACCACCACGCCTGGCTGGTTTTTTGTTTGTTTGTTTGCTTGCTTTTTTAAATCTCCCCAGTACCAATAAAATCCAAGTTACCAGCTTGTTCTACTTCATTTAACTTATTTTGTTATAGTGGTTTTGTTTGAATGAAACAATGCTAGCTTTGGGATTGTCACAAGTATAATATATGTAGGATATATATTAATGTTTTTAAATCTCATCCTTTAACTTTAGGTTTTAAGTTTGATTATCAGTAATCTTTTAAATATAAGTATAATTTATGATAATGGTTGCAGATTAATTAACCTTATAGATTACATGTGTAGCAAATATAAACATTTAAAGATTTACTTTAAATCTTGTAAGTGTAAAGGGGCATGCTAAATCATTGAGTGGCTGTAAATAACAACTATTAACAGAAAGAAAAAAACCTTTTGGCAGACAGTATTACTAACATAACTTTTATTTTTAGCTTCCAGAACCATTTATTTTATTTCGATTATACAAGGAATTTCTAGACCTTGCAAAAGAGATACAACATGTAAATGAAGAACAGGAGACAAAAAGGTACAACCCCGAGGACAGAAAGTACCCAAACATGTGCATAGAAATAAACAGAATTCTTCTAAGGAGTAAGGACCTTCTAAGACAGTTGCCGGCATCAAATTTGAACAGTCTTCATTACCTCATACTACATCTCAAGCGGTAAGGACTTTATAGATGCAGAGCCTCCACTACTGGGTGTTCCTTATTTCATAGTTTCTTCTTAAATCAGTTTTTTCATCTTAACCATTTTTCATATAAAGTTCAGTAATGTTAACTATATTCACATTATTGTAATCTTATTTTTAAAAGGAATTTCGTTTTTATTACATGTTAGAGAAAAGGAATATTGAGTATATATTTACACAGCCAAATCATTCTCTCAGATGCCTGTGTGCCAGACTGTAGCTGGGGAAGCAGGTTCCTGCCATCTGTGGGCTCATCATCTTGGGCGACAAATATGCATAGTAACAGTGCTGCATCATCCGTGCTAACAGATGTGCACAGCTTACAGAGAAAGAGTAGGGTGTGGGGTTAGTCAGAGGAGGCAACCCTGAGTCAGGCTGAAAGAACTCCGTAGTGATTTAATGGACCAGGAATGTGCATGCATTCATTATACACAGAGGACAAGAAACAGAAGTAAAGAGAGCAGTTCAAATTTAGGAAATAAGAGTAATTGGGGAGGGCTACAGAACAGAAAGCAGAACCAAACACTGAGCTTCCTAAAGGTCTGATAAGAAAATCTTGCATACCTAACCATTGAGTTTACTCTCTTGCTTCTGCACCCACTAAAGAAAAGAAATATTTCAAACTTTTTTATTGACAACTTCATAAATATAAGCTATACTTATTATTATACTTATTATGATCATAATCCCCTTTACTCCTCTCAAATCCCCCCTCCACTGAATCTTTTTTGTCTATTTGGGTTTTCTTGCATGACCCAATTGGGTGCTGGTCACATTTCCATTAGGTTATGCTCTTATATCCTCTCTTTCCCACTCCTGATCCACTGAGGACCTCCTCAGTGGGGTTACAGGTGTTCCCCATGGGGGAATGAATGCCTAAGTTAATCTCTTGGGGAGGGGAGATAATGCCACAGGGTATTTACTCCTCCCTATCTCGTGGCTCTTAACAGTCTTTCTACCCCTCACTAAGGAATTGTGAAGCAGGAATTTAATAGCTCTGATTTACCTGTCAGAGCTCTCTGGCAGAAATATGGAAAATGAGTTAGAGGGAGATGTTTATGCAATTTAGTTCTTCTTGAATAGTCATAGAAACAAACGTGGTAAGAGCTCAACCTAAAACTATAGTCTGCCAGCACTGAGGAGGCAGAGGTAGGAGGATCACCATGAGTTCAAGGCCGCCCTGAGACTACATAGTGAATTCTAAGTCAGTCTAGGCTAGAGTAAGACCCTACCTCAAGAAGGAAGGAAGGAAGGAAGGAAGGAAGGAAGGAAGGAGGGAGGGAGGGAAGGAGGGAGGGAGGGAGGGAGGAGGGGGGAGGGAGGGAGGGAGGGGAGGGAGGGAGGGGAGGAAGGGAGGAAGGAAGGAAGGAAGGAAGGAAGGAAGGAAGGAAAGAAAGAAAAAGAAAGAAAGAAAGAAAGAAAGAAAGAAAGAAAGAAAGAAAGAAAGAAAGAAAAAGAAAATAAAAACCCTTAGTCTGGGAGGGGCAATAGACTACAAAGATCTTTAGAGTTAGTTTTGAAAACAGCTTTGGCAATAAGAAATTGACATGATATTTTCATTTCCAATCTAAGGAATTTACAGTGGTAGGAAACTAAGGGTATACCAGATTCTGAGGTGGAAATGACTTTTAAAGATACTTTGTTTCTGGCTGGTGAAGCTTCAGTAGTTCCTTCTACTTGTTTTTTTTTTTAGCCTAAGATAATATGGTGAAATTAAAGTTGGCTTGTAGTAAATATTTTAATTAAATAATTTTTATCAAATTTCATCAAATTTTAATCAAATGAAAGTCTTTTTCTTAACCTTTCCTACAACATGACCCTTAACAGACTTTTCTGATATTTCGTGTAGCTCATTTTTCCTCCTCCTTTCCCAACCCAGAGTATGCCACTTGTAAAGGACTCCAGTAGGCAAGTCTCATATAGCTATCTGTGTTGTGTTTTGCAGAGTGGTAGATCATGCAGAAGAAAACAAGATGAACTCCAAAAACTTGGGGGTGATATTTGGACCAACTCTCATTAGGCCCCGGCCCACAACTGCTCCTGTCACCATTTCTTCCATCGCTGAATATTCCAGTCAGGCACGGTTGGTAGAGTTCCTCATCACCTACTCACAGAAGATCTTTGACGGGTCCCTGCAGCCACAGGAGGTTGTGCCTGGAACAGGCGCTGCTGCACCTCAGCTTGACCATGGCGGCCTTCCAAAACCTCTCTTGTCCCCAGACGAAAGAGACTCAGAACATCTTATGAAGTCACTATTTTTTTCTTCAAAGGAAGTGAGTTTGGCCTTTAAAGAATTGCATTATAATGTTACTTATGTCAATATGTTAAACAGTCTTCAGCTATTTGTTTTAAAGTATGTTGTGTTTTTTCAAATGTAAAGATTTTCTTCTATTAGCAGGATATCCAAGCTGCCAATTGTGAGAGCAAAATGTTTGAATCAACTACATCCTTTGAGGAATCAGAACACAAACGAAATGCATTGGAAAAGTGTGACACGTGTCTCATTGGTGAGTAGCCATGTGAAAAATCTGTTTACTGAAGTAAAATTTTGCAAACAAACCATGGTTATAAACCAAAGTGGGTACAGCACTTGGCTGGCATGTGCCAAGTACTAGGTTCAGTCCCTAGAAGAGCAAAAGCTAAAATGAGAAGTTGAGGGAAGTCCAAACTTGAGTTTTACTAGTTAACAAATGGAGAAAGTTGGCTTTTAGTATACATTGCATTTAAAAAATATTTCTATAATACCTCTCTTACCAAAGACTTCTCCAGGTTCTTAATCTTGGGTTTCTTGAGCTCTTTAAAATTTGGTTTTGGTTTCCATTTTTGCTTCTTGTTAGCATTTAAAGTCAAGGCAGACAGGCTTGTGTTAAATGATGTGCTAATTCCTCATGTGTTTTGTAATGCAATTCACAATATTGCTGTAACTGCTCATAAACACCAAACAAGGCTCCAGATTTCAAGAAAATTAGACTTAAAGTTCTGTTGTTGTTGTTTTTTTTCAGGGCCTGGGGAGATGGCTCACAGGTTACAGGCACTAGCTTGCAAAGCCTGCCAGCCTGCCATCCGAGCTCAGTTCCCTAACCACCACATACAGCCAGTGTTTGTTCAAAGCAACAAGAGATCCTGGTCTTCCCCCCCCCACACACACACACACACACACACACACACACACACACACACACAAATAAATCTAATTTAATTTAGCAAGTACTTTTTCACATCTTTCCCTATGTGCAGCCTATACGTTAAGCGTGCATACATATGCATCTTTCGTGTCCTTGATTGCAGTCATCTGATTCAGATTGTCTATGGCAGTCTGATTGCAGTGAAGGGTACTTGTCATGCTGATGGGAAAGCCTGCATTTGTCACTGTAATTCTGTGTCATTAGAGCTAAAGTTAGATGTATGATCAGATGTCAGTGAGCAGACCCTGAATAGGTCTGAAAAGGAAGGGAGCCAATGACTTGACTTCTCTGAGCATAGCACTGAATTTATTGTTTGAGTCTATGTCTTAGTTGATGGTGACCAAAATCCTGTGAGGACAAATTAAAGGCAGGAAGGGTTTGTTTTGTTCACGGTCTCAGAGGTATCTGTCCACCTTGTGTGTGGGGAGGACAAGTTGGAGTTGGGCAGCTCAAATTGTAGTGGTCAAAAATCAGCAAAAGAGGTGCTGGAGAGATGGCTTGGCAGTTAAGCACTTGCCTATGAAGCCTAAGGACCCCTGTTCGAGGCTCAATTCCCCAGGACCCACGTAAGCCAGATGCACAAGGTGGCGCATGCATCTGGAGTTCGTTTGCGGTGGTTGGAGGCCCTGGTGTGCTCTCTCTCTCTCTCTCTCTCTCTCTCTGCCTGTCTGTTGCTAATAAATAAATAAATAAATAAAAATAAAACAAAAAATCAGCAAAAGAGAATATAGGGAGGGCCCTGGGAAGATACCCCAAGAACATGCCAATGAGTAGTTACCTCCTTCCTTTAACGAGGCTCCACCCACGTCCTGCTTTCACTGCTTCCCAATAGTGCCATCGGACTATGAATTCATCATGGAGCTAGTCCATTAGCTAGAGCCTCGTGACCTTATCTCTGGAAATGCCAACAAAGTCAAGTTCACCCCAAGAGGTGTGCTTTACTAATTTCCTAGGCACTCCTCAACCCAGTACTTGACAATTAAGATTATCTTTGCACCTGAGGATTTGATCTCCATAGCAATTCTGTGCTACAAGCTAGATAGCATTAGCCTCATTCAACCTACAGCTAATAATCTGAGACACATTACTAATGCCAATCTGACCTTTCTCACTGTTCATTGAAATTGAATTCCCAGTTAAGAATAGTAATGGAGACTGGAGAGACAGCTTGGTGCTTAAAGGCACTTGCTTGCAAGGCCTGATGGCCTGGGTTTGATTCCCTGGTATCCACATAAAGCCAGATGCATAAAGTGGTACACGTATCTGGAGTTCATTTGCAGTGGTAGGAGACCCTGGCACCCCCATACTCTCTGTCTCTTTCTGTCTGTCTTAAATGAATAAAATATTTTAAAAGAATAGCAATAAACATAATTCTGGAATAAAGTTTTCAAGTATTTATTATGTACCAGGTAGTTCTAGAACTTTTCTTATTTGATCATGCAGACCACACAAGAGTATAGATGCACACAGTCTTTCTTGATAGGTGCAGGCAGATAGGATAGTGCAGTGGCCTTCACAGGGCAAAAATGGAATCGTAGGTGAGCCAAGGTGCACTCTGCCAGCAGCAGAGCCTGCCTGCCTTTCCATTGTGTTAGACTTCTGACTGCACAAGCAGAGGAATGCATGTGCTTTGGTGCTTACAGGCCAGCTACAATGGGTCAGATCCCTTAGCGTATTCTGCAAATGTGGGGAAGGGCCAGGAAAGCACAGGAATAGTGCTTCGCAGCCCAGGGAAAAAAGGTCAGATGAGACAGTGACTAACAAGTGATGGTGGTGGGTTCCAGTCTGTAAACCTGTGTCCAGGGATGTGGGAAAAAGGCCAGGCCATGAGCAGAGCACTGCAAGCCATGCACAATTCAGCTTCAGGTTCACAACTGCTCCGTGGAGGAGCAGGACTGAGGGGAGCCCAGTACAGGAACTGGAGGTTCTGGAGTAATGTAGCAAAAAGGACATGGTTTGGGGAGCTGAGCTAAGGAGATCAACTCTAGAGAAGAAAGCATGGGAGGCCATGGGAGCAGAGTTATAGAGAAAGAAGAAAATAAATTTGGGAGCAGCTAGAACTTGGGGAGAATGGCAGCTTTGGAACTTGAAGTACAATTCTTCAACTTGAATGTGACCTAATAGAGGTTGGTGTATTGGTCGATCAGCTGTGGGGGGTGTCTGAGTCACCTAACATGCTATCCCCGCACTGTGACCTAACTGTATGGTACAAGTTGGAAGACTGCGGGCATGATGGTGTGTGCCTTTTGCCCTAGCACACAGGAGGGTGAGGTAGGAAAATTGCTGTTTTGAGATTAGCCTGGGGCTACAGTGTGAGTTCCAAGTCAGCCTGAGCTAGGGTGAGACCCTTCCTCAAAAAGAACCAGAAAACAAGTGAGAGTGTTTTGTTTGTTTGGTTGGTTGTTTTTTGTTTTTGTTTTAATAATCTACAAAGGGCTTTGTGATTATACTGATTTAGATAATTTTTCAGTGAACTTTTAAATTCAAAATGTGCCTTTAATACTGTTGAATATTTAACTCTTTGGCAAGATAGCTGAGAATATCATACTGGAAAGAATATATAAGACTACTTTTTTTTACACATGTTAATTAAATCTTAATTTTTTTTTTCAGACAACAAAGTACATTTGCTTCTTGATCAAGAGCTTGAATCAGGATCCCAGAAAGTGGAGGATTCTTGTAAAACCCCAAAGCTGCTTATTCCAAAATCTGACAGGGCCACAGGCAATGTACAGCGGCATATTCCAAGGACAAAGCTGAGGCCTGTAAGCTTGCCTGTCGATAGACTTCTTCTTGCAGGCTCTCCTACTGAGAGAAGTGGCAGACATGTGGGAAGTGTAAGTTCAGACAAGTGTGGTAAGAGTCCTGCCTTTGAAGGACTCAGTAGAAAAGACACCTCAACTACTGCTTGTTCCAAATTTAATGGCATTGACCAGCAAAATCTACAAAAGCCCTGGGATAAACAGTATGAAAGGAGCAGTCCAGTTGCCAAGGCTACCATGATTGTGCCCAGCACACTCCCTGAGAAAGGATTGACGAGTGTCAGGAACAGTGGGGACCATTCTGGCAATGCCACCCAGTCCAATAAGCCATACACTGAGCCAACCAGGTCAACAAGAGAGGCATCAGAGAGACGGTCCTCAGACTCCTGCCCTCTGGCCGCCGTCAGAGCACCCAGAACGCTGCAGCCGCAGCACTGGACAACCTTCTACAAACCACACACTCCCCCCTGCAGCATCAGGGGGCCGGAGGGGAAACCCACCTCCCTATCTGCTTCCAGTCCCCAGAGCCCTGTGGTGAAGTCTGATCTGGACTCCGAGGGCACATGTGCACAGCTGGGTGGTCAGCCAAAAGAGAGCTCTGAGGAGCAGGGCTTGCCTGCTGGGAGCCCAGCGTGCCAAAGACCAAGGCTAAAACGAATGCAGCAGTTTGAAGACCTTGAAGATGAAATGCCACAGTTTGTGTAGGACTCAAAAATCAGGGTTTTTTGTTGCTGTTGTGTTTGTTTGTTGTTGTTGTGTTTTGTTGTTGTGTTTGTTTGTTTGTTTGTTGTTGTTGTTGTTGTTGTGTTTGTGGTGTTTGTTTGTGAAAGAATGTTTTGACAGGGCCCCTTTTGTACAGGATTGCCAAAGCATGGATTTGCTGTTTGTCCTCGTGTTGTTTATCATAGTAGATGGTAGAGTGTTTTGATAGGGCCACATTGGGGCCTCACTGGAATTATCTTTAAATTCTGTTTTTCAAAGTTGTGAATAAGATAGATGGATTCAGTTTTGAAAAATCAGTTGATTTTCCCCATAAAATAACCCATTTAAATGCAACCCTAATATATGATATATATATTTCTCAACTAACAGGTGCAATTGGGGAAAATCAGCTTTTTTGCTTTTTTTTTTTTTTTTTGGAATGAAACTAAGTGCTTATTTATAAAATGTTTCTGAATACAAGTGCCTAAAAGATCTTGATATGTTGTGATTTTTACCCCACAATTCTATAGGGCATCTTTGACCATTTGTACTTTTATGGTTGTATGTGAGCTTTTACTTTCCAATTGGAAAAATCACTTTTTGATATTTGCATCATGGCCAAAAAGCTTGCAGGTCTGTACTTGCATTTTAATTGTCAGTTTTTACATGTGGTGGTTAAATTGTAAAAGAAAATGCACTTAAGCCTATTTCTAACTTGTGTAGTTCAGTTACTTCCCCCATGACTTGAGATGGTTTTCATACATCTGATATTTTTTTATCCCTTAGCTTTGTCTATATAAATGTTTACTTTTCAACAGTTGTGAAATTTTTCGTATTTTATACAGTGGTCCAAAAAGAAAGATACTTGTTTCAGAAGTTTTACAATTCAACACATTTCCTCTTTATAATGTCTGCGGTTTGTTAAAGCCATTCTTTTGTATGTTTTGACTCATGAATCATTTTATATACTTTTCTACCTGGACTGTCAGCCACTAAAAATGGCTCCTTCAAATTGAGCAGCAATTGATTTCAGTTGATTCTGAGAGGTCAGTTCAATACACTTCATGTTTATGAGAGAAAGTTTCCATAATTGGATCTTTTTCATTTATACCCAGTTTTTAGAACTAATACATTCCTGTTATTTTCTGGGTATCATAGTTTTGTCTAAAATAGGACATAAAAGGGACAAAAATAGCCTTTTGTATGTGTGAATTATATTATGCTTTTATATGCCCTTGTTATATTTGATAAATATAAATAAATGTATATATTAACTTGCTTAAATTAATGTTCTTCTGAATTCTCTGACGTGGTTGCCTCTTAGGTTGTGACACTCTGATCTAATCAACTTAGTGGCCAACACTTAACTATTTAGTGGCCCTTAACTCTACAACATAGAATGTTTTATGACAAGTTGTTTTATAGTTTTCAGTGACGTGGAAACCCAGGGAGAAATGAATAACTAGCCTTTTGCATGCAGAAGCTTGGTTTCATTCCTTGTTTTACACAGTACAAAAGTCACGCTGCTAGGACAAACTGCAATGACTGAGCCCCTCCTGTGTTCCAGGAACTTTGCAAGGTTTCTCCGTAAACATGCATAGTACTCTGTTAGGAATGGGGGCATGCTAGCATTTCTGTTGTTAGAGATGAGCAAGCAGGTAAGTGCCAGGCTTTCAAGTCCTGCAGGGGAAGCAAGCACAGTCAAACCTCAGCTCTGCGGCCAGTGCTTTCGATAGAATATCAGGGAGCGTGTAACCATAGGAAATGCAGCCCCAAGGTGTTCGTCGTGAAATACGCATAAAGCTTACCATTTGGTCCATTTTTAAGTGTGTGGTTCGGGGACAGAAGTCTTCACATCGCTCTCTAGTCAACTCTCCATCTTCTCAACTTTTCATTATCCTATACTAAAATGTGTAAGGATCTGCTTTTTTTAAAAAATTTTTTTAATTATTTTTATTATTTATTTTTGGAGAGAGAGACAGACAGACAGAGAGGGAGACAGACAGAGAGGGAGACAGATAGAGATGGGCACGCCAGCGGTCTCTCAGCTGCTGTGAACGAAATCCAGATGTGTGCGCCCCCTTGTGGTCAAGTGCGGCATTGCACCCTTGCATCACTTTGCATCTGGCTAAACGTGGGACCTGGAGATTGGAACTGGGTTCTTAGGCTTAGCAGGCAGGCGCCTTAACTGCTAAGCCATCTCTCCAGCCCAAGGATCTGCTTTTAAACTTCACTTCTGACATGTAGAGACAACCTAGTCAAAGGCTGTAGTAGAGACTGGCACCTACGTGAAGAGTCAAGCATGGCTCTGTATGCCTTTGACCCCAGCACTGAGCAGGGGAGTAGAGACAGGAGGATGGCTGGGCTTCACCGGCCAGCCAGTCCAACCAGAAAGCAATGAACGCTACAGGTTCAGTGAGAGATGTGCTCTCAAAGAAATAAGGTGGAAGAGTGATAATAGAGAGGGCATCTGATGGCTTCCTGGCCTCTGCATGCAGGTATTTGCATGCATATGCACACTCACAAAAGGAAGACTATATCAGATAATAAAGCTATTCATCCTGTTACCTGTCACTTCAACCTCCAGTGAGATTTCCACCTAGGGTTCTCTGTCTTCAGGGCTTCCTGGTCACCTTTGGGCCATCGGTTGCTTTCTGTCTTCCCAGGGACACTGAGTACCTCGTAAGGAGTTAGGGAGGTGGTTTAGTTCAGTTTGGCTGCACAAGCTTGAGGACTTGAGGTCAGGCCTCCTCCCAGCACCCAGGCAGAAGAGCCTGAGCCTGTATCCCAGTGCTGAGGAAGTGCAGACAAGAGGATCCCTGGGGCTTGCCGACCAGCTGGTCTAGCTAAATCGGATTCGACAAGAGACACTGCTTCAAAAAATTACGTGGAGAGTGATCAAGGAAGATAACCAATGTCAACTGCACACGCACATGCGCCCATACATGAACACACATATACACACAAAAAGTTGCTATTTCTAGAGTGCCAATAGTACACACTGTCTACCTAATAAAGTAGCACCCATTCACAGGGACTTGATTTGTGATACTTGGAAAGAGATGCAAGCAAGGGGGAAGGGCAGTAATTGGGAGTCCTTTCAGAGCTGCTAGACCACCAGAGAGCTTTCTGGAAACTAGACAGGTGCTGCTAAGGGTTGATCCTACTTCCCTGGCATGTCTTACATGCCAAGAACTTACTGGGATTTGGAATTATTTAAAATGAGTTTTAGTGTACCTTAGGGAAGGTATTCCTTTTGAGATAAAGACACTGATCCCTGCAAGGGACTTGCCTAGGGACCCACAAACCAATTGTACCTCACTTCCTTGGATGGTTGGTTGGTTTGTTTATTTGGAGAGTGATAGAGAATGGGCGCGCCAGCAGGCTCTCAGCCGCTGTGAACAAATTCCAGACACATGCACCCCCTTGTGGGCAAGTGTGGCATTGTGCCCTTGTGTCACTTTGTGTCTGGCTAAACGTGGGAACTGGAGAATCAAACGGGCATTCTTAGGTTTAGCAGGCAGGCAGGCACCTTAACCGTTAAGCCATCTCTCCAGCCCAGATGGTTTACTTTTTTCTTTTTTAATTGACAATTTCTTTAATTGTAGACAATATCCCATGGTACTTCCTTCCCTCCCCCCACTTTCCCCTTTGAAACTTCACTCTCCATCATATCCCCTCCCCCTCAATCAGTCTCTCTTTTCACTTTGATGTCATGATATTTTCCTCCTATTATGATAGTCTTGTGTAGGTAGTGTCAGGCACTGTGAGGTCATGGATATCCAGACCATTTTGTGTCTGGAGGAGCATGTTTTAAGGAGTCCTACCCTTTCTTTGGCTCTTACATTCTTTCCGCCCCCTCTTAGGCAATGGACCCTGAACCTTGGAAGGTGGGTTTGAGATGTTTCAGTGCTGAGCACTCCTCTGTCCCTTCTCAGCACCATGGTGCCTTCTGAGTCATCCCAAGGTCACCATCATCTGAAAAGAGAAGCTTCTCTAATCAAAAGTGAGAGTAGCAGTAATATATGGGTGTGGACATTAAGAGAAGTGCTTACTGGGCAGTTTGGTGAGCATAGTATATACATTTAGCATGACACTAGAAGGCGTTATACCCCTAGGGCTCATGACTACCCCTGTCGTAGGTTTTCAGTATCAGGGGTGTATTCCCTCCCATGGAGCGGGCCTCCAGCCCAATTAGAGAGCAGTTGGTTTCCCCCATAACAGACATGCCACTATTGCACCTGTTGGCTCATTTGGCCTGGCTGGCCAAATTAAAAGCTTTCAGTGTTCACTGTTGAGTACCTTCACTGGTATTTTCTCTCTCCCATTGAACTGCATGCAGCATAGCTTTCTCCAGCTTTCTGTCAGCTGGTCCACCTGGAGGAAGCTTTCAGCTCAGCTCCAGCAGGATTTCTCAGTGACCTTGCCAACCAAGTATGTGGAGTTTTCTGCAATAGGATCTTACCATCTATTCCTGGTGGGAAACCAAGGGCCTCGGAAATGGTCTATAATGTTTTGGGGTATCTGTGACCTCTCTGGCCAACAATTCACTGGAAGGTATCCCATCCCTGGCATTGAAAATATTCTAGTAACAATCTATGGCTTCTGAGTATTCCATTGTCCAGAAAAGTTGTTTTACCTAAGACTTATTTATATCCTCTTAGATTTTGATTAGCCCTCACTCCACTTTTTCTTTACTCAATCTCTTCCCCGGACCTCACTTAGGCCTTTTCACCCCCATTAGTCTGTTCCTCTACTTACATATATACAATACCACCGGATGGTTTACTTTAAAGGTGGTACTATGGCTAGACTGTTCCCAGCAATTGTCATGTTGCAGTATTTATGTTTCTACACGTATATCTTTAAGTGATAACTTCCATATATGTGTATATATGTTTTTGGTTTTTTGAGGCAGAGTCTCACGCTAGCTCAGGCTAACCTGGAATTCACTATGTAGTCTCAGTCTCAGGGTGGTGATCTTCCTATCTCTGCCTCCAAAGTGCTGGGATTAAAGGCACTTTAATGTACCACCACACCTGGTTCTAACTTCTATATTTTAAAGTAAGTTATAGAAATGCAATTCTCGGGCTGGAGAGAGATGGCTTACGGTGTTCACCTACAAGGCCAAAGGACCCAGGTTCAATTCCCCAAGATGGCGCATGCGTCTGGCTGCCCTGGTGCATCCATACTCTCTCTCCCTCCCTCACCTTCTCTCTGACTCTCTCTCTCAAATAAATAAAAATAAAAATATTTTTAAGGACAGAAAGAAAGAAATGCAATTCTCTGGGCTTTCTTCATAGAAACAAGATCTTTTATTTTTGGCAATTTCACATGTAATGTAGGTTTTTTTTTTTTTTAATCACATTCACCCTCCATTGTCCTGTCTCATCCCCTCCCACTCTGCTAATTAGTCTTTCCAATTACTCTCCTTCCTCCTTTCATTCTTTTTTTTTCTTGGTGACCCACTAAACTTAATTAAGAGTTGATTGCTTGCCAGTGGATGGATTGGGGTTATTCACCGGAGTGTGGGCAGCTAACCAGTGGCTCCCCCAGTAACCACCACCTACCAACACCTGCAGGGGTGTGACCCTGCCCCCACCCATGATGGAATTTGACAGGCCCACTCCTGATCAGAAAACCACAGCCGCCAGGTGATCATAAGTGCAGAGGCCATGTCCTATCACATCACTCCTCCCCAAGGCTCGGGGCACATTGCGGAAGAGGGGGCAGAAAAACGTGGGAGCCACAGGAAATTACCTTTATACATTGACACGATTAGATTTGTAGATGATTCGGTTAAGATTCTTTGCTTAGAAAAGATTTCACTTAAGCTGAGCATGGTGTTGAATGCCTTTGATCCCAGCACTGGGGAGGCAGAGGCAGGAGGAGCTCCATGAGTTTGAGGCCACCCTGAGACTACATTGTAAGTTTCAGGCCAGCCTGGGCTAGCGTGAAACCCTACTTTGGCGGGGGGTGGAACAACTCACTTTCAGCATCAGTTTGCAGAATGCTTTTAGAACATCTCTTCAAAAACAGAATGTAAAGTTGAAATGCTAAAACATCTAAATGAAAAACTGCACACTATCTCTATGGAGACAATGTTTTGTTTTTGGTTTTTTTTTTTTTGTTTTGTTTTTTTGGTTTTTCAGGTAGGGTCTCACTCTAGCCCAGGCTGACCTGGAATTCACTACGTAGTCTCAGGGTGGCCTCGAACTCATGGCGATTCTCCTATGACTGCCTCCCAAGTGCTGGGATTAAAGGTGTGCACCACCACGCCCGGCTGAGACAATTTGAGATCATAGCAAGCGCATTTGCATGGAGTACTGTAGCATATGAATTGGAAACTAGCGTGTACATTTAAAACAGTAACATATATAGCCGCACTACACCCATCAAACTCAAAAGAGTTAACAGTGACATGATTTCTAATCCATGGATCAAATTCATATTTTACTGATGGCCTCAGTAGTGCTCCTGTCCCAACATCCCAATCCAGGATGTTGGGTTTGCTTCAGTCTGGAGCAGTCTTAGAGCCTTTGCAGCCATGCCCTTGACACTGAAGGAGCATAGACCAGTTTGTCTAATGTCCCTCAATCTGGGTGCATGTGATGATTCCTCATGATTAGTCAGGACATTCTTTGTAGGCACAATTACCACAGAAATTGTTCTGTTGTTGTTTTTTTTTTGGGGGGGGTGTTGGTTAAGGTAGGGTCTGGCTCTAGCCCAAGCTGACCTGGAATTCTCTATGTATTCTCAGAGTGACCTTGAACTCAAGGCAATCCACCTACCTCTGCCTCCCGAGTGCTGAAATTAAAGCCACCACTCCTGGCTTTCCATATACTTTTGTGGTATCCTGCCCAGAGCTACATGGTGTCCACTTGTCCCATTTCTGGTGTCACCATCTTTGGTCACTGATTAGGATAGTATCTAAGAGGCTTTTCCATCTTGTGCACCTGGCTAATGTGGGCCCTGGGGAATCGAACCTGGGTCCTTTGACTTTGCAAGCAAACGCCTTAACTGCTAATCCATTCCTCCAGACCTCAAAGAGGCTTTTCCATTGTAAAGTGAATGATAAAAAGTTGTTTATGGGCTGGAGAGATTTGTCAGTGGTTAAGGTGCTTGCCTGCCAAGCCTGATGACCCGGTTTCAGTTCCCCAGTACCCACATAAAGCCAGACATAAAGTGGCACATGCATCTGGAATTTGTTTGCACTGGCTAGAGGACCTGGTGTGTCCATTCTCCTCCACCTCTCACAAGTAAATAATATGAATTTTGAAAAATTTCTTTGAGGAGATTCTTAGAGACTGTGTAAATGTCCTGTTTCTCATTGATTTGCGACCTACTTTTGAGTCCATTGAAAAGGCTAATCCAAACCAATTATTTCTATTTTGATAGAAAAAGCTGAGTCCATGGCTTCTATTTTGGTATCCTACTGTAAGGAAGAAATATTTCTTCTCCATTTGTTCATTTACTCATGTAAATGGTTTCCTACTTTGCAGAGCAGATTTCAAAACATTATTGTCACTTATTTTCATGCCACAGGGCCATCAGATTTGGTTTGTGAGCATCTCTGCAAACTGGTTTTTATGTCCCTCTGACATGTTCACACTGCTTTTTTTGTTTGTTTGTTTTTGTTTTGCTTTGTTTTTGTTTGTTTGTTTGTTTTTCGAGGTAGGGTCTCACTCTAGCTCAGGCTGACCCGGAATTCACTCTAGTCTCAGGGTGGCCTTGAACTCACGGTGATCCTCCTACCTCTGCCTCCCGAGTGCTGAGATTCACACTGCTTTTTGAAGTTTTGTATTTGGAGGAAACTAAGTGCAAGTACATCTTTTACTTTTCTTTTCCTCAGATCTGGAATTAAGCATTTTCCAAAGAGCCTTTTTTCATTTAAACAGACATCAAGACCCAAAAAGGGCTCATTGCTAAATGACAAGTGGCTGGTTTTCAGCTTTATTGGGGAACAGCTCAAAGAAAGATGTCTAAATAGACACCCATGCATCTGTAAGCAGACATATTGAAGACCTGGAGTTCACCTGGATTCCTTCAGCTCTACTGAGGACTTTAGAACTTAATAGTCTTTCCATGCCAATAGAAACTTGACTTCCAAGTTGGGTGTGGTGGAGCACATCTTTAGGATCGCCATGAGTTCAAGGCCAGCCTGAGACTACACAGTGAATTCTAGGTCAGCCTGGGCTAGAGTGAGACCCTACCTTGGGAAAAAAACAAAAACAAAAACCCGATTTCCATAATCCTAAATTCTTCATTTGCTCACACACCAAACACGAAGAGGAGTTTAGAAAAGATAACAAAGAGAACTACTGGAGCACACGCCCTGGATGAATCCTTACAGTTCATCCAGCCCTGGCGACAGGCAGTACCCGCTTCCTCCCAGCTGTCGTTCTGCCACCGTGAACAAGGCGGCAGGGAAAATTTCCTCTTTCCTTTTCTTTCACCTTCTTAAAACAAATCCACGTTGTAATGATTTAATCTTTATAGAGGCAGTCATTTCTGCTTTTTCTAGACAAGCAAACAGCAACGATGTTCACTAGCTTTTAATAGGTTGGATAGTCTATGTCTGCAGTATGTTGAGAGGGTGATCTCTGGCATCTTTACTATGAATTATCTTTTCTGAACTCGTCATTTTTTTAAACCAGAGGCTGCCACAAGTCAGATAGTTTGAAACTACTTTTCTTTCTGGATGCTAGGATAGTATTAGCTCATATCCCAAGTCTAAGCTCATTTTTAGTGTGTGTGTACATAAAACTTTATTTAGTTAAAATGTCCATCTGAAATACATGAAAGTTTTTCTGGGTTACAGTGGGTTCAGTTAGGTTACACCCTTAATGAGAGAACACAGCCTGTCCAGTTTCCATCACAGAAGAGCTGCTTGAAATTCGGTAATACCGTCATAGAAAACTGCTAAAGATTTCACAGCCAACAACCCAGCCTGACAAGTAGGCAGGTCGCCATCTTTAAGATTCATGGTGTGAACTCGAACTTATTTTTAGACACACAATTGTTGGGGGTCAGCGACCCATTGTGAATGTAGATTTACACGGGCTAGAGAAAGGGCTGCTTGACCTGGAAAGCTGGAACACAATAGCTTTCTTCAAATACTGCTTTTCATCAACGGATACTATAATGTTGGGCTACTCAGGAGCCCAACACAGGAAGACCTGAACTAAAGAATTCAAGGCCACTGCCTGGCAGTGTAGCAAAAATTCCATTTGGTAAAGTAATATTAATATAAGGAGAAGTAAATAAATGAGAGGTAATAATTAAAATTAACCAGGTTAAGGAAAATGATCCCAGGTGGGAATTACAGAAAAGCACGAAGATCTTTATAGAAAAAGTAAATATAAATAATTTTGACCACTAAAAACATTACTGGTAAATTTGATGTAGAATATATTATAATGGAAAAACAACCATAATGGAAAAATAACCATAATAAAAAGGCAAAAAAAAAAAACCCAAAAACCTGGAGGTAAAATATTTAAAAGTTCTATCAATACCAAGGAAGTATTGAAAATAATAATTGTATTGTATTTAATCAAAGGGTGTGCTATAATATTAAAAGAATGTTAAAAGAGGAGACAAGCCAGGTGTGGTGGCGCACACCTTTAATCCCAACACTTGGGAGGCAGAGGTAGGAGGATCGCAGAGAGTTCGAGGCCACCCTGACACTCCAGAGTGAATTCCAGGTCAGCCTGGACCAGAGTGAGACCCTACCTCGCAAAACCAAAAAAAAAAAAAAAAAAAAAGAGGAGACAATTAAGTACTCAAGGAGTACAAAAGAAATCAAGATCAAAGAAAAGGAAATAGCCAAATAGAAAACAACTAGTAGGATGGACGCTAGAGTCCCACCAAGCTGAGTCATTCAAGTTACTTATACAAGTCAGCTAAATGCTCAAAGCAATGAACTAATGCTGTTGGACTAGGGGGAAAAGCCTACATACTTCCTCTTTACAAGAGACACACACTAAATAAAAGCACCTAGAAAATGACAGGATAGAAAAAGACAGGTCTTGCAGCTACTAAACCAATAAACCACTGCACTAATATCATATAAACAAGGTTTAAAGTGAAGAGGGTTATTTCACAATGATTAAAAAGTCACAGAAGGACTGGAGAAATGGCTTAATGGTTAAGGCATTTGCCTTCAAAGTCAAAGGACCCAGGTTCAGTTCCCTAGGACCCATGTAAGCCAGATGCACAAGGTGGTGCATGCATTTGGAGTTCGTTTGTAGCAGCTGGAGGCCCTGGCATGACATTCTCTCTCTCTCTCTCTGTCTCTCTTTCTCTCCCCCTGCCTATTTCTCTCTCTAATATAAATAAATAAAAATAAAAAGTCATAGATGAGGGACTAGGAATGACCAAGGAGTCCAGTGAAAGAGGCTGGGGAAGAGGGACAAAAAAAAGTAATGAGAGGGGTGATGATAAAAGTATATTATGTACAGATATGAAAATTGTCAATAAAAAGCCAATTAGGAACCCAGCATGGTGATGCATAGCTTTAATCCCAGCACTCTGGAGGCAGAGGTAGGTGGATCACTGTGAGTTCAAGGCCAGTCTGAGACTACATAGGGAATTCCAGGTCAGCCTGGGCTACAGTGAGACCCTCCATCAAAAAAGAAAGAAAGAGAGAAAGAAAGAAAGAAAGAAAGAAAGAAAGAAAGAAAGAAAGAAGAGAGAAAGAGAAAGAAAGAAAGAAGTAAAGAAAAAGGGCTAGAGAGATGGTTTAGTGGTTAAGGCACTTTCCTGCAAAGCCTAAGGACTCTGGTTCAATTCCCCAGTACCTATGTAAGCCAGATGTGCAAGGTGGCACATGCATCTGAAGTTCGTTTGCAATGACTGGAGGCCCTGGCATGCCCATTTTCTCTACCTCTATTTGCCTCTTCCTCTCTCTCAAATAAATAAATAGTCAACTAGCCAGCAAGGGATGGTTCTAGCTCAGTAGCTTTCCTAGCACATATGAAACCCTAGGATCCTCAGCACTGCAAAAGAAATTTTAAAAAATAGGAAAAAAAAAAAATAGAAAAAAAAGAATAAAGTAAAAATAAAAGCCAGCACTACGTAAAAATGATAGTGTAGTATGTATCACCCAATGGGATAGCTGTTCATGTTTTGAACTCTGAGTGACTTAGTTAAACTTGTCATATATTTTGACAAATCAGACTATGTAATTGGCCACATTAATTTTTTTAATTATTTTTAGAGAGAGACACAGACAGAGACAGACAGAGAAAGAAGGAGAGGGAGACAGATAGAGAAGGGCGCACCAACAGTCTCTCACCTGCTGTAAATGAAATCCAGATGCGTGCGCCCCCCCTTGTGGTCAAGTGCGGCATTGCGCCCTTGCGTCACTTTGCATCTGGCTAAATGCGGGACCTGGAGATTGGAACCGCTGGAGATTGGAACCAGCGTTCTTACGCTTAGGAGGCAGGTGCCTTAACCCCTAAGCCATCTCTCTAGCCCCACATTAATTTTTTAAAGGGAGAAAAATATAGTTGTCTCAACATATACAAATTATAAAAAGAAATGTGACAAAACTCAACAGCCATTTATGCTTACTTTACAAACTGAATAGAACTACCCTAAGTGGATAACATTGGGCAGGCTGTGTAGTAGTGACATACTGACAATTTCAGCCCTTACTAGGAATCATGCATGCATACCTATGGATTGCTGCTACTACTCAATGCTATGCATTACAAGGACTTCTTGGGCTAGGGAGACAGCTCAGTGGTTAAAGGTGCTTGTTTGCATGCTCTGACAGACTGGGGTTCAATTCCCCAGTACTCACATAAAGCCAGATGCACAAAGTGGAGCAAACATCTGGAGTTTGTTTGCAGTGGCAAGGGGCCCTGGTGTGCCCATTCTTTCTCTCTCTCTCTCTCTCTCTCTCTCTCCTCTGTCCCTCCCTTCTCTCTCTCTCTCTCTCTCTCTCTCTCTCTCTCTCTGTCTCCAATAAATAAATAAAAATATTCAAAGGCAAAATAAGAGAAATTCTTGCCAATCAATATGACAAGAAAAATAAATGAGAGTCACAAAGATTGGAAAGAAAATAATCATTGTTTGTAAGTGATATAATTATGTACAGAGAAAAACAATTTATGAGCTACTAATTTATGAATTAGTAAACAGTAAAGCACAAAACTGCTCTTAAACATTAAATAACTCTAATATTTAAATTGAATGCCAAATAGAAAATGAAGTGTATAAAATGATGTCACTTAAACAGAAAGTACCTATGAAATCTATGGAGAGAGGTGAAGAAATATATAAATTCTCATTGGCATATGCAAATTATGTTTGTATAAATTAACAATTAAATAAAGGAAAGGAGAAACTTTGTTTTAATTGAAAGATGCAGCATTAGGAAGACAGCAGTTCTGTCCCAAGTTGATGCATCCATTCAACCCTCTCATTGATTATCTTTTAAAATATTTTTATTTATTTACATGTGTATGTGTGTGCATGTGTGTGTGTGTGCGTGCGTGCGTGCGTGCATGCGTGTATACCATATAATTTGTGCATCCTTGGCCACTGGAGAATGGATCTCAGGCTGGCAGGCTTTACAAGCAAGTGCCTTTAACTGCTAATCCATTTCCCTAGTCCCCCACCCCCGTTATTTATTCTTGCTAACTGTTTACAAATGTGCTCTAAGCTGCTTGATACAGACCTTCCCAGAGAGGCAGATGTTTTCAACTCTCCCTGGCTCAGGTTAGCTTGCTGTACGTTTCAGAGCTAGTGAGAAGATAGTACCTGAAGCATACGTGTGCTTTACATTCTTTCTTACTGTGATATTCTTTCTTCTACACTCTTTTTTTTTTTTATTATTTTAGGGAGAGAATTGGTGCTCCAGGGCTTCAGCCACTGCAATTGAACTCCATATGCTTGTGCCACCTAGTAGGCTTTTGCAACCTTGTGTTGGCCTCACCTTTGTGTGTCTGGCTTACGTGGGATTGGAGAGAGATTGAACATGGATCCTTAGGCTTCACAAGCAAGCCCTAAGCCATCTCTCCAGCCCATCCACTCTGACACTAATCTTATTCTTCTTGGATATATTGCTTGCTCCTAGGACCTAGGCATTTGGGAAATATGCTACAGTATTTAATATACCTCAAACTGCAAACTCAAATTCCCTTTTTTCCTATCCTTTCTGGTTGGCCTGAAGTAGTGTCACTTTTCTGAGATTAATTTACCAGTGTCTGCCTATTGAAACTATAGCATATGTCTTTTGACTCAGAATTTTCACATCTACAAGTTATGGAAATACTTGAAGAATTTCATGGAAGCAAGTCATTTGTTGGCTAGTAATAAATTTTTAGATGCTTGATATATTAATTTGAATAAACACACAGCCAGGCCTTGCACAAGGATGTTTGGGTCAATGGTAGTTCTGTAAGAT
This sequence comes from Orientallactaga sibirica, assembly GCA_036365145.1. Classification (NCBI taxonomy): domain Eukaryota; kingdom Metazoa; phylum Chordata; class Mammalia; order Rodentia; family Dipodidae; genus Orientallactaga; species Orientallactaga sibirica. The sequence goes on from JAEOAD010000027.1 coordinate 8,288,815, forward strand.
TATGTGACCTAGCGACATCAGAATTATCTTAGGTTGTGTAAGTACACTCTATGATGTTTGCACAATGACCAAATTTTATAAGGACCCATTCTCAGAACATATCTCTGTCATTAAGTGATACGTGACTGTGTGTTCCTGGCATTTCGCTCACAATTTACTCTCTTTGTTCTTCAGGATTATCTCAAACTCCTGGGCTGTAGTGATTCTTCTCCCAGCTTCACAAATGCTGGGACTACAGGTGTGTTCCACCCTACATATGTGTAAAACTTCAGGGATATAGGGAATAGGTAACAATTTTGTCTGTTAAGCAGGAAGAAATATTCACTAACTTCCATATATGTTTTACACTTCTAAAAATTATATCTCTGTCACTGAGAATGACCCCATCTGTCAACTCAGCCAGGCTTTCTCTTTTTCAATATATATATATGGAGAGAGAGAGAGAGAGAGAGAGAGAGAGAGAGAGAGAGAGACAGGTTATATTCTTTTGTCCCTTTGCCTTGCTCCCGTTATCCCAGGGGCCCTCATTGGAGGCTATGGAATTCACTGTGGGGCATGAAGGCCTCAGTCAGTCCCTGTGGGGTAGTGTGTGGGGACAGGGACAGTGGGGAGGACAGTGCCTCAGGTATTCCTACTTACTCTGTGGATCTTACAATCTTTCTGCCCTCTCTTCCTCAATGTTCCCTGAGCCTGTTGGCAGTCTGATTTAGTGTTTAATGCTCTGCAACCTCTGGATTTCTGCTTTGATAGGTTTTGATTGATCACTGTATCTGTCACCATCACGCTGGAGCTGGTTGTCAGGCTAGCAGTGAGAGCAGTTTTCATGTCACTGCTTCCTCTGCAATTTCTTCTGGGCCCTGGCAGAAGTGGTAGAGGTGTCAAGTCTCATTCATGGCAGGCAGTCAGCTATTTTCTTGTCTTATAGGTAGATCTTGGTTCTCCTCCATTTTCTCTGCCATCTGTAAAATAAAGCAGATTCTCCAACCAATCACTCAGTCTTTCTTAAGTCCCACACAAGTTTCCTTTGGGAATATAAAGTGACTAGCCTTCCTTCTGTTCTTCTTCCTCCCTTTGATCAAATGATACATGCTTACTTGAAGACCTAGAGTTCATGTCATTCTTCCTTCCCAATGGAGAATGTCTGAGAAAAATCCAAGCTCACTCCCTCTGTAACCCACTTGAGAAGCTAGCCACCTTGACCTACAAACTCTACAGTCAAAGGTAAGACTGACCTGTAAGTTGGCCTGTAAATAGATTACTTCTTGCAAGGCTTCCTAGTGAGGGTGTGTGTGTGTGTGTGTGTGTGTGTGTGTGTGTGTGTGTGTGTGTTAGCAGAAATAGGACCCATAAAGTAAAACAAACAAGACCTGCTAGAGAAAGAGAGAGGTGAGGTTGAGAAGTAACAGACACATGCATAATAAGACAAGTTTTGTAAATAACAGTCAACAGAGCCTGGACCATCATACTTGGCTCATGGATGAATTACCCAAGGATGTTAAGTCACTGTGGTGTTTGGTCAGGATGTAAACCGAGGCTCATCTGACCTGTAAGCTCATGGATCTTGTACCCCATGGCATGGTAAATTCTGTAAGCAATGTTGATCTTCATAAAATAGCTGAGTAGGTCAGGCACTGCACAGTATAGTTTTCATTTCTTCTTTTAATGAGCTCTCTGTTAATTAACAAGATTGTGACTCAATGAACTAAGTCATTCTTGGCTATTCAGTCCTTTATCAATAATTAGTTGTCATCATTCCATTTTTTTCTCAGAAAAAAAACATATTTTAAACTTTCTATTGCTAACTTCCATAAATATAGACCACATACCATAATCATAATCCCCTCCAAACATTCCCCTTTTCCCTCTCCAAAATTCCTCACACACACTGAATCCCTTCTTCTTTATAATAAAAACCAGTTTTTTGCACTTGAACTATTTTGTTCTTTAAAAAGTTTTTTTTAATGTGTAGAGCATCTTGCTCAGTTCCAAATTCTTAAAGTGCTTTCACAGCGCAGACAACATTGCAGCCAATGTCCCTGCCCTCCCACAACATCCTACCCCTGCCCATTATCATGCATCATATGTATGTTTTGGAACTTACAAGAACAAGCTACTGATTTTTAAATTTATTTATTTGCAAGCAGAGAGAGAATGGGCACACCAGGGCCTCTAGCCACAGCAAACAAACTCCAGATACACGCATTACTTTGTGCATCTGGCTTTTTGTGGGTACTGGGAAATTGAACCTGGGTCCTTTGGCTTTGCCAGTGGGTGCCTTAACTGCTAAGCCATCTCTCCAGTCCCAAGCTACTGACTCAGTCAGTCCCTGTGGGGTAGTGTGTGGGGACAGGGACAGTGGGGAGGACAGTGCCTCAGGTATTCCTACTTACTCTGTGGACCTTACAATCTTTCTGCCCTCTCTTCCTCAATGTTCCCTGAGCCTGTTGGCAGTCTGATTTAGTGTTTAATGCTTTGCAACCTCTGGAGCTGGTTGTCAGGCTAGCAGTGAGAGCAGTTTTCATGTCACTGCTTCCTCTGCAATTTCTTCTGGGCCCTGGCAGAAGTGGTAGAGGTGTCAAGTCTCATGGCGGGCAGTCAGCTATTTTCTTGTCTTATAGGTAGATCTTGGTTCTCCTCCATTTTCTCTGCCATCTGTAAAATAAAGCAGATTCTCCAACCAATCACTCAGTCTTTCTTAAGTCCCACACAAGTTTCCTTTGGGAATATAAAGTGACTAGCCTTCCTTCTGTTCTTCTTCCTCCCTTTGATCAAATGATACATGCTTACTTGAAGACCTAGAGTTCATGTCATTCTTCCTTCCCAATGGAGAATGTCTGAGAAAAATCCAAGCTCACTCCCTCTGTAACCCACTTGAGAAGCTAGCCACCTTGACCTACAAACTCTACAGTCAAAGGTAAGACTGACCTGTAAGTTGGCCTGTAAATAGATTACTTCTTGCAAGGCTTCCTAGTGAGGTGTGTGTGTGTGTGTGTGTGTGTGTGTGTGTGTGTGTTAGCAGAAATAGGACCCATAAAGTAAAACAAACAAGACCTGCTAGAGAAAGAGAGAGGTGAGGTTGAGAAGTAACAGACACATGCATAATAAGACAAGTTTTGTAAATAACAGTCAACAGAGCCTGGACCATCATACTTGGCTCATGGATGAATTACCCAAGGATGTTAAGTCACTGTGGTGTTTGGTCAGGATGTAAACCGAGGCTCATCTGACCTGTAAGCTCATGGATCTTGTACCCCATGGCATGGTAAATTCTGTAAGCAATGTTGATCTTCATAAAATAGCTGAGTAGGTCAGGCACTGCACAGTATAGTTTTCATTTCTTCTTTTAATGAGCTCTCTGTTAATTACAAGATTGTGACTCAATGAACTAAGTCATTCTTGGCTATTCAGTCCTTTATCAATAATTAGTTGTCATCATTCCATTTTTTTTCTCAGAAAAAAAACATATTTTAAACTTTCTATTGCTAACTTCCATAAATATAGACCACATACCATAATCATAATCCCCTCCAAACATTCCCCTTTTCCCTCTCCAAAATTCCTCACACACACTGAATCCCTTCTTCTTTATAATAAAAACCAGTTTTTTGCACTTGAACTATTTTGTTCTTTAAAAAGTTTTTTTTAATGTGTAGAGCATCTTGCTCAGTTCCAAATTCTTAAAGTGCTTTCACAGCGCAGACAACATTGCAGCCAATGTCCCTGCCCTCCCACAACATCCTACCCCTGCCCATTATCATGCATCATATGTATGTTTTGGAACTTACAAGAACAAGCTACTGATTTTTAAATTTATTTATTTGCAAGCAGAGAGAGAATGGGCACACCAGGGCCTCTAGCCACAGCAAACAAACTCCAGATACACGCATTACTTTGTGCATCTGGCTTTTTGTGGGTACTGGGAAATTGAACCTGGGTCCTTTGGCTTTGCCAGTGTGTGCCTTAACTGCTAAGCCATCTCTCCAGTCCCAAGCTACTGATTTTATTTCTTTTTTAAAAAGATTTTACTTATTGATTCATTTATTTAAGACAGAGAGAGGGAGAGAGAGAGAGAGTGAGAATGGGCACACCAAGGCCTCTAGCCACTGCAAACAAACTCCAGACACATGCACTACCATGTGCATCTGGCTTACGTGGGACCTTGAGAATCGAACCGGGGTCCTTAGGCTTCTTGGGCATGTGCCTTAACCACTAAGCCATTTCTCCAGCCCCCAAGCTACTGATTTTAAAGATGTAATGTTCCATTGATTCTTCACTCCCATAGAACCATTTTGTTTATCATCAATCAAGTATAGTTGTCAAACTGATAGAATTAATAAAAACAGTTCACTCTCCAGACTGAAACTGAGGGAATAAATGTAGACATTTGCTTCTCACTATAATGCTCTAAAACAGCTCTCTAACACAAACCAGCTGAAACTGTTTTCCTCTATTAAACATAAGCTTTTATTTTCTGAATGACAATTGATAGCTTTATTTCCTAATATTTTCTGTAATAGCCCAAAGCTATTTTCATAGTAGGATTTTAATTTTTAACCAGTGATCAACATCTGGATTGCACAAAGATGTATTTATGTATTATGTATTTATATGGTTTAGTTAGATTACACAATTTAGATTTCGTATTCGGATTTAGGCTAAATACTATTCCTTAGATTTTAAAATAGATTGATCTTGGGCTTTGACAGAAACTACACATTCCCAGGCAAATCCAATACTGATAACTACTTACATGGTGAAAGAAATTCAGAACTGGATTACAGATTAAAGCATACATACAACAAAGCAGAAATATTGGGAGAGAGATAAACCATTGTTTTTAAAGATTCTAAAAAAAGAAAAGACCTTTTTGAACTTCACAATTCAAAAACCAGCTTAACCATGTCTTTCATTATATAAAAAAAAGAACACCATTAATAATTGTCACTATCTAAAAACATGACCATAAATGATAGTTTTAAGCTTTTTCGTGATTATATAAACCATGTATTCAATATTAGTAGTACATTAATTATATGTTTCATATGTTCATATACAAAAAATTAAATGCTTTCATTAATGAATACAGCATGACTTGTTAAATATTTCAGAGATCAGATTTACTTAGCTTGTTTCTGAATAATTAATCAACATCAATATTAGTATATGTACATTATATTCACTCTATTAAATAGTGTTTTGTATGATCATTTAATAGTTGCTGCTATGTGGAGATGTAATTTTTGTAGGCGATCTATGTCAAGGACTCATGTCCCTTTGAACTGGTGGGTTCTTGGACTTTAAGGCTGTGAGCCATATGCATTTCAACATTCTCAATCATGCTTCATTTGACTTCGAGATGAAATACATCTTATAGGAAATTGTATTATAGTTTTAAATCACATTAATAGAGGAGCTATGAATAGCTCTCCTCTTTGCCTTGAGGTCTCGTTCTAGTTTTCACTGTGTGAGATATGAAAGAATTGCATTAGTTACAGAAAGTTACAGAGAATAATGGTAGTTAACATTTATTGAGCTTCCATAGCACTGCGTACACAATTTACTTTCTCTCATTATGTAATCTCGTACAAGATTAAGAAAAAGGTTGGTGTATTATCCCTGCTTCTTAAAAGAGGAAACTAAGGCTTAATGAAGACACTTGCCCAAGGTCACCCAGAGCCATGGCTTACACATATACAATTGTCAGATTGCAAACTCAGCACTCTTTGTTGCTATCTTACGGTTAAACAGCAGATGTTAATATTTATGTACTTAAAATTCTTTTGCATTGATAACAATATGTTAATTGGCTTCAGTTAGTTATTCTACATTGTATTAATTAATTATAACATCATTCTTTACTACATCAATATATGCAATTTTAAATTATAATCACACTAAAAATTTACATATGTTATCAACTTATCATTTAAAGACCCCTTTGTATGTCTTTTAACATCTTTTTAAGACAATATTTTTATATATTTATTTGAGAAAGAGAGAGATAATGGGCACACTACGGTCTCTTGCTGCTACAAACAAACTCCAGACATGAGTCAATTTGGGTACTGGGTCATATAGGTTCCTGGGGAATTGAACCCAAGCCGGCAGGTTTTGCAAGCAAGAGTCTTAAACTGCAGAGCCATCTCCCCAGCCCTCTTTTAACATCTTAAGAAAACCAACCTAAAAAGTGTCATGGGGTTACCTGGTAAACTGACATCTGCATTTCCCCTCACTGGCCAATCTCAACGAGGGGATCATGCCTGGCAACCATTGCTTCCTTCTTGCCTGCTCTTGTCTTCCTTTTCCGTTTCCTAACACTCTCTCCCCCTCCCCATCCCACGCCTGTGTTCTCTGAGGCAAGTTCAGAAATCGGCTTTTGGGATCCGATCCACAGCCCTCAGTCTATAGACACTTCCTAGTTTCTGAAATCTAGAAAACAAAAACTGCCATGGTATCTCCTGTGGAAATCACTAGTCTGGAAGGTACCCTGCCAGAAATGGGCAGAAATTGACTTGTGGATGAGAGCAATCACGTTAAGTTCTTATGAGGCCCTGTCAGAAGCCTTCATGGCTGCCTTCAAGGTTTGAAGATCTCCTCTAGGTCAGCTGATACAGTCACTTGAAAACTTACTTATAAAGAGGCAAGGACATTTGTGAGTGTTTCTTACAGCACACATTTGGGTTAATGAATATATTGGACATGGAGATGGAAGAGGTATTTCTCCTGTGATCTCAAAAACAAATGGAGTAAGAGTCTGCTTTCTTTGTTTTCTTGAGAAATGCTATCACAGCTTCTTTAGGTCCAGCTAGCTGCATGCTACTTACAATTGTCCATCTGTTTAGGGATTGAGGAGATGGCTGAGCAATTAGCATTTGTTCACAAAGCCTGCCAGCTCTGCTTCAATCCCCCAGCACCCATGTAAAAAGCCAGCTACAAAAAGTGGTGCAACTGAATATTCAAGTTTGGCCATACAGGCCCAATGACTGAACAGGTGCAATAGTGGCATGTCTACTCTTGGGGTAACCAACTGCTCCATAATTGGACTGAAGGCCCTCTCTACGGGAGGGAATACATACCTGGTACTGAAAAACCTAAGCAAAAGTCTATGGCAGGTGAGGTCATGAGCCTTAGGGGTATAAAGCCTGCTCTTGTCTGACTAAATATATATATTATTCCCACCAAGCTACCCTGAAAGTACTACACTTAATGTTCATGTTCACATATTAATGTTACTCTCACTTCTAGTTAGAGAAGCTTCTCTTTTCAGATGGCAATGACCACTGGGATGACCCAAAAAGCAACATAGTGCTGAGAAGAAGGGATGGAGGAGTGCCCAGCACTGAAACACCTCTGTCACACCCTCCAAGGCTCAGGGACCATTGTGGAAGAGGGGCCAGATAGAATGGAAGAGCCAAAGGAAGGGTATGACTTCTTACAATGCAACTGTCCAGACAGAAATTGGCCTCGGTATCCATGACCTTGCAGTGCCTAGCAATACCTTCGCAAGACCTTCAAAATAGAAGAAAAAGATGATGACATCAAATTAAAAGAGAGAGGGAGGGGATATGATGGAGATTGGAGTTCTAAAGTGGAATGGGGAGAGGGGAGGGAAATGTCATATGTTTTGTGTATGTAAGTATAGAAGGTGTCAATAAAAATAAATAAATAAATAAATAAAGTGGTGCAAGCATCTAGCAATTGTTTGTAGTAGGAAGCAACCTTAGTATGCTCATGAACACATATACACGTGCAAATAAATAGAATTTTTTTAAGCCTGGAGTTTATTCTAGGACTATTGCACAACATAAAGTACATATTGATGTAACTTCACCTGGCGTGGAGTGGAGGACAACCTAAAGGGTGGGCGTTGTTCTCAAGGGACAACAATACTGGCCGTGTCTTGATGTAAAGAGGTTTAACATTAATCCCGCTGCTATTAGCTATTATTTAACATTATAATAGAAATGTTGACCAATGTCATTAAGTAATTAAGTAATGATGTTTGGGGCACTGGATTTGAATCTCAGCACCAAAAAATAAAGTAAAAGAAAAGAAAAATCAAGAGAAAGAAATGTAGAGGGAAAAATCTTGCCAAGAGAGCTAAGATGATCAAGTTTTTTGTAAGTTTTACTGATTTATTTGAGAGCGACAGATAGAGAGAGAAAGCAGCAGAGAGAGAGGGAGGGAGAATGGGTGTGCCAGGGCCTCCAGCCACTGTAAACGAACTCCAGATGCATGCGCCACCTTGTGCGTCTGGCTTACATGGGTACTGGGGAATCGAGCCTTGAACCGGGGTCCTTAGGCTTCACAGGCAAGTGCTTAACCGCTAAGCCATCTCTCCAGTCCTAAAATGATCAAATTTATAAGTGAAATATAACTATGAATCTAGAAATTTGACAGGAATAAGCAAGAGGATACAATAAGCTGCCAGCATTTAGGAGCCCAAATTAGTGAGCAGCACCTAACAGCTGCCTCGAACTTTCATCACTGCCCCACCTGTTGACACATGTCATTGATAAAAAGTAACCACATGTGCCAGGCGTGGTGGCGCACGCCTTTAATCCCAGCACTCGGGAGGCAGAGGTAGGAGGATCACCGTGAGTTCAAGGCCACCCTGAGACTACATATTTAGCTCCAGCTCAGCCTGGGCCAGAGTGAGACCCTACCTCAAAAAAACAAAAACAAAACAAAAAAAAGTAACCATATGATTAATTATTATATTCTGATCTTCTGATTTTTAAATTTTTTTATTTATTAGAAAAGGAGAGAGAGGCATATTGGGGCCCCCTGTCACGACAAATGAACGACAGCTGCATGTGCCACTTTGTGCATCTGGTTTTACATGGGAACTGGGGAATCAAACCTGGGCCATCAGGCTTATATAAGCGAGGGACTTTAACTGCTGAGCCATGTCTCTGATTTTAAAATACCTCCAACTCTATAAGCCCTCTTCGTGACCATGTCCCCAAATTTCCCAACTGAACTGATACAAGGAATACAGCGAGCTAATTAAACATTTTTCCTAAGCAGACTATTTGAAAGATCCTTAGGGGAATTGTTGGCATGTTTACCAGGGAGCTACCCCAGTTTGTCCCCTTCCCTAAAAAAATAAAGGCAACTGTGTCTTTTCAAACCATGTGATTTGGGTTTTCTGAACTGTAACAAAGGAAAAGTGACTTCCAGGGAAAGGAGGCGGTAGCTCTTTGAATAATTGTGCATGTGTCTTCTCTAATAACACTTGGAATCACACGACACTGACCCAGTTAGAGGCACGGATTAAAGAAATCTGCTTAGAATCGAATTGAGTCCATTAGAGCAACGGCCAAGAGAAATGCATTCCGCAGAACATCCTTCAGGAAAATCTCTATTACCCGGGCTGTGTTTTGCTGATGTATTTTTTTCACTTGCTGTATGACCACCTGGAATTCATTTTAACATAGATATAATATATGTTCATACATGTTCACAGCATATCTGTTTCGATTTTTGTTTTTGCTGGACAAGAAGCCATATATGTCTTCATTATTTACTGCTCTAGCTACAGATAAAAATTAAATTTTAAGGCCAGCACTTGGGAGGCAGAGGTAGGAGGATTGCTGTGAGTTCAAGGCCACCCTGAGACTACATGGTGAATTCCAGGTCAGCCTGAGCTAAAGTGAAACCCTACCTTGAAAAACCAAAAATAAATAAATAAATTAATTAAATTTTAGCCTGGTGTGGTGGTGTATACCTTTAACCCCAGCACTCTGGAGGCAGAGGTAGAGGATCGCCATGAGTTTGAGGCCACCCTGAGACTACATAGTGAATTCCAGGATAGCCTGGGCTAGAATGAAATCCTACTTTGAAAAACCAAAAAAATAAAAATAAAAATAAACTTTGTAGTTTTATCCCATATTGTATTCATTCTCAATAATTTCTTTGAATAATTTTAGATGGTTTCAAATACTTACAGCAGCATTATGAAAAAGTTAAAGCAATACCTGTTAAGCTAGAACCAGTTTTTCTGAGAATATGCCTTTAATTAGAATTAAAAAAAAAAAGCAGTCTTACTTCCCCTTCAACAAAATACAATAGGAGCTGGGCGTGGTGGTGCACATCTTTAATTCCACCACTGGGGAGGCAGACACAGGAGGATCACTGTGAGTTCGACGCCACACTGAGACTACATAGTGAATTCCAGGTCAGCCTAAGCTAGAGCAAGACCCTACCTCAAAACAAAACAAAATACAGTAGGAAATGCCCAGAAATATGCCCATGCTTTCCCTAATTTCTAATATTTTGGGTCTGTTTTCCAGGTACACATTTCTTTCTTGTATCATATTTGATGTTTGACTATCACTATTGTGTTCTGTCTGAACTGTGTTCTTGCCACATGTTCTATTACAGGTATATTCACATCAATGTTATTCTGGCAAGAAGAGCATTCTCAGAAGGGGAAGGCTCTTTAGAGGACTGACCAGTGTTTTTAAAATCTGGACTCTCATTAAGTTCATCAGACAGAGCTGGAGAGATGGCTTAGTGGTTAAGCACTTTCCTGTGAAGCCTAAGAATCCTGGTTCAAGGATCAATTCCCCAGAACCCACATAAACCAGATGCACAAGGTGGCGCATGCAACTGGAGTTCGTTTGCAGTGGCTGGAGGCCCTGGGTGGCACCCATTCTTTTCTCTCTCTCTCAAATAAATCAATAAAAATAAATAATTTTTTAAAAAAGATCACCAGACAAGGTTTTACATGTCCTACGTTGAGTGCCTCCCCTGAAGGTGCAATTTAGTAGGTATGAAGTGAGAATCACAGTTTGCTATGTTTATAAAGCTTAACAGGCAATGCTGGCACATAGCTATGAGCTGAGAAACACATGTGCCTAATTCTTTTCATAGTATTCAACATAACTACTGGAGATATAGAAGCCCTAGAAAATTCTTATCACTGAAGAGCTATGCAATGGATTCCTTCACTGGAATGGCCACCAGAAGGTCACTACATCAAGTCAGTCCTGTGGTTCTGAATGAATACGGTGCTGGCAAAGCCACACTATTTTCTTGAGTTGTGTCATTTGAGCCCACCAAATTATTGATTTAATCCAGATGGGTCCACCCTTTTTTGTAATTAAAGAGAATTCTCTATAAGGAAGTTCTTGTCACTAAGATTGCAGGGGAAAAAATGTCTTTGTACTCACAGAACATTCCTTATGTTTGTGGAGTCTTTCCTTGATTAAAAATAGATAAGTGTTTAAGCTTCACATAAAAGATTTCAGAGCTGAGTTATTTGATTCACTAACTGAAAACTCTCTCAAGAGTTGCATGCTGTGTTATATCTGGAGCTGTAATAATTCATATTATAGATCTTAGTGGAAACAGTTCTATTCTTCCTACAACAATGATAGGTTTCTGGTAGTCGTAAAGCTGTGAGAATTGCCTGCACATTGATGAGGGAGCCCAGAGGCAAACGCGAACGCTTCAGTGGAGGACTGGCCTGTGTCACCGAGTTACTAGGAGACCTGGCGTCACCCCCAAAGGTTCTCATTGAATTGCTTAGTCACCAAGCCCAGGAATCTGTACACTTAAAAGCTGATTGAGGGTTGGAGAGATGGCTTAGCGGTTAAGGCGCCGGTTTCAATCTCCAGGTCCCACGTTTAGCCAGATGCAGTGACGCAAGGGCGCAATGCCACACTTGACCACAAGGGGGCGCACACATCTGGATTTCTTTCGCAGCAGCTGAGAGACTGCTGGCGCACCCATCTCTATCTACCCTCTCTCTGTGTCTGTCTCTCTCTGTGTCCCTCTCCAAAAATAAAAAAAAAATTAAAAAGCTGATTGAAGGGGGGCATTTGAGAGGGTGGAAAAAGGGAGTGATGGGAGGAGATTATGATGATGGTATATTGCCTATATTTATGGAGTTGTCAATAAAAAGTTTAAAAAATGGGCTGGAGAGATGGCTTTGTGGTCAAGGCACTTGTCTGCAAAGCCTCAGGACCCAGGTTTGATTCCCCAGAATCCACATAAACCAGATGTACAAGGTGACACATGCTTCTGGAGTTCATTTGCAGTGACTAGAAACCCTGGTGCACCCATTCTCTCTCTCTCTTTCCCAAATAAATAAAATAAAAGTTTTAAAATGATGATAACAATAAATCAATAAAAAGTGGATTGATTCTCATCCAGGGAGCTATGACCCTACAGAAAGATTGCTTTGGGATGTGTTCTGGGTTTTACGTCCAGGAGCTGAGGAATTCCTACGCAAGGGCTTGATGACCTGGCTATCAGGAGCGTTTTGTTTTGCTAAGTATGTCTTCAGCAGCTGCATTTAAATCTGGTGTTTGTTTAATAAATGCATTTATAAGCTAAAGAATTTTATATAGTCCTTGGATACATTTATTCCTGCTTAAAATGAATTCTTGGAACCAATGCTTTGAAACCCAGTGATACTGGTATAAGGTCCAGGCTGCTCACCATTTGAAGAGTCATTATTCAGAGAGGAAGGGTTGGCAGGAAAGAATTAGATTTAGTCAATAGGTTGGTCCTAAGAAACATGGAGGAGCTCTCACCCTCAAAGCTCCTCCTTAGGGAGTTCAGGGACAAAGGATTGTTTCTATGGAGGACAAGGTGTGGTGAATCGAGGCACTTGAGCACCACATGCTGAGCGGGGCATTCATTCCCCAGGGTTTGCACTGCAGGAATGAAAGAACTGCAGGAAGCTTTCTGGGGGATGCTTTTGCTGCTGTATCTGTCTTATGTCTTGCCCTGAAGTTGATCTTACAATCATGCAATCAGCTTGCTTAGAGCAATGTAACCATATTTACCATGCCTTAGATTGCCTTTGCCCTGAACAGCACAGATGACCAATATTGACAGGAAATGTTGGATATACTAACGTGACCTTAAGCTATGCTCTTTGCTTTATCTCCCCAGTGACCTGGTTGTACACTTGGCCCAGAACAGTGTGTGCGTGCGTGAGATATGGTAACTGCCTTTGAAAGCAATGGATGTTAAAAGTAACAAATTGAGCCGGGCGCGGAGGCGCACGCCTTTAATCCCAGCACTCGGGAGGCAGAGGTAGGAGGATCACCGTGAGTTCGAGGCCACCCTGAGACTACATAGTGAATTCCAGGAGAGCCTGGACCAGAGTGAGATCCTACCTCAAAAAACAAACAAACAACAAACACACAAACAAACAAACAAACAAACAAACAAAAAGTAACAAATTGCCCATAGAAATGTTGAAAGCAATAGGTGGGTTTAGAGTGATAGCATTAGCGGTGTGTGTGTGTGTGTGTGTGTGTGTGTGTGTGTGTTCTGGATTAACAGAGTTCAACTGGTCTACCCCAAAATTCCTTCCTTTGAGCAAATGTTTAAGGAACTTTGGGAAATCAAATTTCCTTGTCCCTCACTCATGTATCACTTGTCCTTCATTCACATAATGCTGATCCCACGCCCAACTCACTCACATATAGCTGTTATTGCTATTTAATAAAAACACCATAATCATAGTGGACCCTACAAGCTTTACAGGTGGCCAGCCAGGCCAAATGTATCAGCTGATGCAATGGTGGCATGTCTGTGATGGGGAAACCAACTGCTCTCTGATTGGATGTGAGGTCCGCTCCCTAGGAGGGAATGCATGCCTGGTACTGGAAACTGAATGGAAAGCCTATGGCATAGAAGGTCATAATTCCTATTAAAGAAACTACTCCTGCTGTATGGGTGAATGGATATACTACGCCCACCAAACTGTCCTCTAAATACTTATGTTTATGCCCATATATTACTGCTACTCTCACCTTCGATTAGGGAAACTTCTCTTCAGATGGCAGTGACCACTGAGGTAGGTGATCCAGAATTTACCACAGTGCTGAGAAGTGACAGTGGCGTGTTCAGCACTAAAGGAAACATCTCTATCACACCCCCCTCCCACCAAGGCCCAGGGACCATTATGGAAGAGGTGGCAGAGAGGAAAGAATTTTAGAGTCCAATGAAGGGGAGGAGTGTTTACAATGCTATCTTCTAGACACAAAGTGGCCATGGTATTTATGACCTCACAACGGCTGATGCTACATACACAGCACCTGCATAGTGGGAGGGAAAAAATGATGATATCAAAATAAAAGAGACTATTTGGAAAGAAAAAGGGATTCAATGGAGCGGGGATTTGAGAGAGGAAAAAGGGAAAGTGTTTGGATGAGATTCTGATCATGTTTATCATGTTTATTGTTTATATTTATAGAAACAGTCAATAAAAAAGTTTTAAACAATAATGAAAATGAAAACACCAGATAGGTGCTTGCCTGGGGGGGGAGCAGTGGGAGCAGCAGGCTCGCTCTTGGTTTTCAATATTTGAAGAGTTAGTTTCTTTTTCTAAATTTTTATTTATTTTTTGAGAGAGAGAGAAAGAAGCAGAGAGAGAAAGAGGAGAGAGAGAGAGAATGGGCACGCCAGGCCTCCAGCTGCTGCAAACAAACTCCAGACTCATGCTCCACCTTGTGCATCTGGCTTACATGAGTCCTGGGGAATTGAACCGAGGTCCTTTGGCTTTGCAAGCAAGCGCTTTAACCACTAAGCTATCTCCCCAGCCCAAAGAGTCAGTTTCTTTATTTCAAGGAACCACTGAATGGACATCAACCTCCTGATGCCACATTTTATCTTTTCTAAAAGCTGGCATGTTACTTTTCTGCAAGTTAAATCTCCTATCAGTTTACACTTTTGTATTAGTTGATGTACAGAACTAAAGACGAAGTTGGGGGCTGGAGAGATGGCTTAGTGGTTAAGGACCTTGCCTGCAAAGCCAAGGGCCGCAGGTCCAATTCCCAGGACCCATGTAAGCCAGATGCACAAGGTGGCGTATACATCTAGAGTTTGTTTGCAGCTGCTGCAGACCCTGGGGTACCCATTCTCTCTCTCTCTCTCTCTCTCTCTTTCTCTCATAAATTAATTAATTAATTAAATATTTTAAAAAATAAAGACAGAGTTGGGCCATTGCAAACATCACCAGATGTTCCCCAAAGCTAAAGAGAGATGATTTAGCAGTTAGCATCGGAATGATTTAGATAGTTCTCTTGGAGAGGATTCAAACCTGGCAGATGGTTTATATAGAGGAAGCAACCCAGCCAAAGGGCAAAGGGAAGAGCAAGCCAAACAACTCAACCAACGATCCCTTAAAGGGTGGGCCACTCTGACACCAATGCATTATACCATCGTGCCAAAGCCGCGATGGCTAGCTTCATAAATTGGTTCTGAATGGAAAATAAGATATAGACTTTACTAAAATAATATTAAATGTAATTTATAATCTAATTAGGAGAGTAATACTAAGTAACATGACATGATAAAAATTCTATAAAGTGGGCCAGGTGTGGTGGCGCATGCCTTTAATCCCAGCACTTGGGAGGCAGAGGTAGGAGGATGACCGTGAGTTCAAGGCCATCCTGAGACTACATAGTGAATTCCAGGTCAGCCTGGGCTAGAGTGAGACCCTCCCTCAAAAAAAAAAAAATTAAGAAGCCGGGCATGGTGGCACATGCCTTTAATCCCAGCACTTGGGAGGCAGAGGTAGGAGGATCGCCATGAGTTCGAGGCCACCCTGAGACTACATAGTGAATTCCAGGTCAGCCTGGGCTAGAGAGACCCTACCTCAAAAAACAAAACAAAAAATAAATAAAAATAAATTTTTAAAAAGTAAAAAAAAAAAACAAAAACTTGAATTATAAAAATTCTACAAAGTGGGCCAGGTGTGGTAGCACACACCTTTTTTTGTTGTTGTAATTTTTTTTTTTTTATGAGAGAGAGAATTGTCATGACAGGGCCTCCAGCCACTGCAGTTGAACTCCAGACACTTGTGTCATCTTGTGTGCATGTGTGTGTGACCTTGCCCTCTTGCATCACCTCATACGTCTGGCTTATGTGGGACCTGGAGAGTTGAACATAGGTCCTTAGGCTTCAGAGGCAAGCACCTTAACCACTAAGCCATCTCTCTAGCCTGGAACACACCTTCAATCCCAGCACTCAGGAGACAGAAGTAGAAGGATTGCTGTGAGTTCAAGGCCAGCCGAGGGCTACATAGTGAATTCCAGGTCAGCCTGGGCTAGAGTAAGACCCTTCCTCGAAAAAGAAATTCTATAAAGTGGGCAGCAGTGTGTAGACAATTCTGCAAAAGTGCTCAGTTAAAATGGCAATTCAGGCTATGAAGGGTTGTGGGAAGGCAGGAGAGGAAGAAAACCAAGAGCCAGCCAAGTTTCCAGCAGCTCCGGAACTAGGGAAACTCCCCAGCTGGATGCAAGGTGAGGAGACCTGTAGGTTAACGCTCTGTTACTGTCTGTCTATTTTCTAATATCTTCCCTCTTTTCTCCCTTCATCTCTATTTGTTGATTCCTTTACTTTTTCTCAAAAGTGTCAGCAAAGCCAGGCGTGGTGGCGCACGCCTTTAATCCCAGCACTCGGGAGGCAGAGGTAGGAGGATCGCCGTGAGTTCGAGGCCACCCTGAGACTACATAGTTAATTCCAGGCCAGCCTGGACCAGAGTGAGACCCTACCTCGAAAAACCAAAAAAAAAAAAAAAAAAAAAAAGTGTCAGCAAAATCCAGGACAATGAACTCTTCCTTTTGAATGTGATTACTGATCTTTTACCAATCTTTTTAGGGAATCAGATATAGTAGTACACAGCAGTATCCCGGCACTTGGAAGATGGAGGCAGAAGGATCACGTGTTCGAGGCTATCCTGGACTACATAAGAAATCATGGTGGCAGTAGATACTGCAAGCCCTGTTCAAAACCCCCTGTCCTTGGGATAGCAAGAACGCAAAAATCTGTAAAAACAACCCAATTTGTTCTTCTCTCTGGATGCTTATAGCGCTAACTAAAGTTTATTGTGATGATTTCTGAAATGGGAGGAAATAGGAAATTAGGTCTCCTGGAGCTGAATTGGAACCCCAGACAAGCTGCCAATATGTGGATGAATCACCCAGCAGTCACCCAGCTATCACTGCTGAGGGAGGTTAGGATGGAAATCACCAGAAAACAAATGATTCAGTTTTCCTTTCTGCAAACTGATCTGTTCCAGCTGCCTGCTTTCCCTGTTTGAATGGAAGGACAGAGCCAGGACTGGCCAGTGCTGGTCTGGAATGGTGGGCTCACGCGTGCCTTTTGTGTTGGGCGGTGGTAGACAACTGGATGTCAGTCCACTCATTGAGGTTTAGAGGAACTTTTTTCCAAAACTGATGGCATTATGTGCCAGGAAGAGAGAGAAGTCAAAGGAAGAGTCAATCATGCCCGTACTTCCTGCTTTGGGCAGATTCCCCCCCCCCCCCACCCCGTGAGAAAGAATGAGAAAGCCCCTGTTTCTGCATCAACTTTTCTCCCTACACTCTATTGCCCTGTCTCCTCCTCTGTAAAATGCAAATAACAGCTTTACCAAAGGGCAGTTGTGAAGGACGGGCGAGTTAGCGTCCCTGAAGTAATGCACATTTTAAACCTATAAAAATGTGAAGTTTTTTTTTTTTTTTTTTTTTTTTTGTGGCTGTGAAGGAATTTGCAGGAATGGAAGTCGTCACCAGATCACAGAAACAAGGCAGGATATGAGTGTATTTTCTTCATTTGAACAGAAAATAGTAAATGTCTGAGTGGACATTTCTCTTCTCACGGAGTTTATATGCGTGAAGATGGGCCTCCAGCTCAGTCACATCACCCTTGATTTTATTTACTTATATTTATTTATTTATTTTCATTTTGTTTTTTCGAGGTAGGGTTTCACTCTAGTCCAGGCTGTCCTGGAATTCACTAGTATTCTCAGGGTGGCCTTGAACTCAGGGCAATCCTCCTATCTCTGCCTCCCAAGTGTTGGGATTAAAGGCGTGCGTCACCATGCCCAGCCCGCCCTTGACTTTAACCACGACGTAATGCAGAAAATCATCAGTAGGACAAGACAAGAAAATGAGCCATTAGCCCCCTGCTTAACATTCACTCCTCGTGTTATCTATTTGTTCATCCAAAGAAGTATCTTCCAGAGTACAGCCTATCTGTTGTTGGACTCGGTGATGACTTTCAGAGGCACCTGAGAAAGGTACTACAAAACTTCTATGTTCTGAAAGATTCTGGAAAGAAAAATACAAACCTGTCATTGTCTAGGTTATTATTCAAGATCCAGCTAAGCATAAAAAGTAAGTCAGCTCTAGAGAAATGGCTCAGCACTTGCTTGCAAAGCCTGACAGCCCGGATTCAATTCATACATCTGGAGTTTGTTTGCAGAGGCAGGAGGCCCTGGCATGCCTATGCTTGTTCTTCTTCTGCCTGCCTCTTTTTGTTTGTTTATTTATTTGAGAGTGACAGAGGAGAGAGAGAGAGAGAGGCAGATAGAGAGAGAGAGAGAATGGACATGCCAGGGCCTTCAGCCACGGCAAACAAACTCCAGATACACGCGCCACTTTGTGCATCTAGCTTACGTGGGTCCTGGGGAATAGAGCCTCAAACCAGGGTCCTTAGGCTTCACAGGCAAGCGCTTAACCACTAAGCCAACTCTCCAGCCCCTGCCTGCCTCTTTTGGTCAGTCTCTCAAATAAATAAATAAAAATATTTTTAAGGGCTGGAAAGATGGTTTAGCGGTTAAGGCGCCTGCCTGCTAAGCCAAAGAACCCGGTTCCAATCTCCAGGTCCCACGTTTAGCCAGATGCAAAGTGACACAAGGCCACAATGCCACACTTGACCACAAGGGGGCGCATGCATCTGGATTTCGTTCACAGCAGCTGAGAGACTGCTGGCGCGCCCATCTCTATCTGTCTCCCTCTCCCCCCCTCTCTCTCTGTGTCTCTCTCCCAAAATAAAAAATATATTTTTTTAAAAAAAAAAGTAGGGGTTGGAGAGATGGTTTAGCAGTTAAGGCATTTGCCTGTGAAGCCTAAGAACCCAGGTTCAATTCCCCAGAACCCACATAAGCGAGATGCACAAGGTGCCACCTGTGTCTGGAGTTCGTTTGCAGTGGCTAGAGGTCCTGGCCCGCCTTTTCTCTCTGTCTAATAAATAAAAATAAAATATTTGGGGCTGGAGAAATGGCTTAGTGGTTCAATGCACTTGCTGGCAAAACCAAAGGACTCAGGTTCAATTACCCAGTACCCACATAAAGCCACATGCAAAAGGTCGTGCAAGTATCTGGAGTTCATTTGTAGTGGCTAGGGACCCTGGTGCACCCATTCTTTCTATCTGACTCTTTCTCTATTTCAAATAAATAAGTAAAGTATTAAAAAAAAAAAGTAGGTCAACTTAAGCCAAGTGTAGTGCACATGTCTGTAATCCCAGCACTTGGAAGGCTCTAAGGTAGGAGGTTTGCTGCAAGTTCAAGGCTAGCATAGCGAGTTTGAAGCCAGTTAGGGCTATCTAACAAGACTCTCTCTTTCTAAAAAAAACGTGTGTTAATTTAAAAATCATTAAAATACAGTGAGATCTTTCACAGATATAGAAAATACAGTTAAAAATAAAAAAGGAAGGCAAAATGATGATAGACTGCAGAGAGAAGCTTGCTCTGTGTGAAAACAGGTTTACAAGTCACAGGAAGGGTGGAGAGATGGTGGTTAAAGACGCTTGAAAAGCCCACTAGACAGGGTTCAAGTCCCCAGTGCCCATGTAAAACACAAAAGTGATGCATGCATCTGGAGGCCCTAGCAAGCCCATACTCATTATCTATCTATCTATCTATCAATTATCTATCTATCTATCTATCTGGTTCCCTCCTTTCTTACTTCCCTCCCTCCCAAATATATATAAAATATAAAAGTATATATACTTTTTTTCCAAAAAAGTAAGTTACTGTTTTAAAAGTCCTGACCTAACATCCTACACAGGAAATGCCTAAGGCTCTGGGAAAGGTTCCTAGCAGCCCAGCTGGGATGCTTCCTCAACTAGGGCCCCTTTGCCACGCACTTCAACTACTCTGCTAGAGGTTGAAAGCCAAGGGTCATTTGCACAGCAGGTTGACTTGTTTTGACGATCGGGCTGTAGGCCTCTTCAGACATTGTTGCAAAACCAGCGCTGACCTGGTACGGCCAAAAGACAATGTTGCCTTCTATACTGAGGGACTGTAGCAACGTCAATAGCACTTGAGAGAAAACTAAAGAAGCATATTGTATTAAGAAAAAGGCCTTTCATGAACTTGAGGAGTACTTGGTTTATGGCATTTTTCTCTCATTCTTTTAAGAAAAACATCCAGTGGTATTAAGAACATCTCTTTGTTTTTATTTGTTTGTTTTGTTTCAGACAGGGTTTCACGTAGCCCAGGTTTGCCTAGAACTCCATTTGACCAATGCTGGGATTCTTGGTGTCCACCACACACCCGTTTTATGTGGTGCTGGGGATTGGACTGGAGCTTTGAACTAGCAAGGCACGCTTTCTACCAACAGAACTACATCCCAGTCCCAAGAAGAGCACTTGCTCTTGCGGGGGAGGGGGGGCGAGTTCGAGGTAGGGTCTTGCTCTAGTCCAGGCTGACCTGGAATTTACTATGTAGTCTCAAGATGGCCTCGAACTCATGGTGATCCTCCTACCTCTGCCTTCCAAGTGCTAGGATTAAAGACGTGCACCACCACAGCTGGCTAAGAACAGCACTTTAAAAAAATATTTTAGGGGCTGGAGGGATGGCTTAGCGGTTAAGGTGTTTGCCTGCGAAGCCTAAGGACCCCGGTTCAATTCTCCAGTTCCCACGTAAGCCAGATGCACAGGGGGTGCACGAATCTGGAGTTCGTTTGCAGTGGCTAGAGGCCCTGGCGCGCCCATTTCACTCTCCCTCTCTCTGTCTCTAATAAATAAATAAAACTTTAAAAAAATATATTTTAACTTCATAAAGGAGTGAAGACACTCTAAATTGGCTTAATCTGTGGGGGCAGAACCCTCTTATATACCATTCATGGGGGCTCTTGGGATAATAGCAGGAAGGGTCTGCTTGAACCCCATTCTAATGCTTCCATGGCTGTTTTTTCATTGGCTAAAATGGCCAGTGCTGGGGTGGTACGGAAATGCATCCATGGTGGGGATGAAGGCTGGTGCATAACCTGTGGCTCAGCTGTGAACCTGCGCCAGCGTGACTCACAGAGGAGGGAGGTCTCCGGAGCTGCGCAGAGCCAGTTCTCTCTCTAGAGAGGTTTTTCTCCCTCTGACACATTTTGGGGAAGGAATGTGACAACAGATCACAGGCTTTTTTTTTATCAGCCGAGTAGGCAGGAACCATGGAGATTGTTTCCCACGCTGCTCCCACCTCCTCACAGAATGCTGCCTCAGGAGTTTCCATTTTCCTCCTGTTGTCCCCATGTTCAAGGTCAACTGGTTTCTGAAAAACATACAGCAATTGTGGTCATTGTTTGATTTTGTCATTTAGTGGGTGACAGGGACTGGGGCTCCTCCTGGTCTCTTGCCTTGTAGGGAGACAGCTCCAGCAGATCAACTCCACCCTGGATGTTCTAAGTCATCCTGGCACCTGCAAGTCCAGGGTCTGCAGACATGGTACTCTCCAAGCCTTAAACACAAATTCCCAGGGCGTTTGTCTCTGCCTTGTAAGGAAGTGTGCACGCCCTCCACACATGAATTATTACCTTATTTATCTCTTTGATAACTTTAAAAAAATATATTTTAACTTCATAAAGGAGTGAAGACACTCTAAATTGGCTTAATCTGTGGGGGCAGAACCCTCTTATATACCATTCATGGGGGCTCTTGGGATAATAGCAGGAAGGGTCTGCTTGAACCCCATTCTAATGCTTCCATGGCTGTTTTTTCATTGGCTAAAGTGGCCAGTGCTGGGGTGGTACGGAAATGCATCCATGGTGGGGATGAAGGCTGGTACATAACCTGTGGCTCAGCTGTGAACCTGCGCCAGCGTGACTCACAGAGGAGGGAGGTCTCCGGAGCTGCGCAGAGCCAGTTCTCTCTCTAGAGAGGTTTTTCTCCCTCTGACACATTTTGGGGAAGGAATGTGACAACAGATCACAGGCTATTTTTTTTTTTTTTTATCAGCCGAGTAGGCAGGAACCATGGAGATTGTTTCCCACGCTGCTCCCACCTCCTCACAGAATGCTGCCTCAGGAGTTTCCATTTTCCTCCTGTTGTCCCCATGTTCAAGGTCAACTGGTTTCTGAAAAACATACAGCAATTGTGGTCATTGTTTGATTTTGTCATTTAGTGGGTGACAGGGACTGGGGCTCCTCCTGGTCTCTTGCCTTGTAGGGAGACAGCTCCAGCAGATCAACTCCACCCTGGATGTTCTAAGTCATCCTGGCACCTGCAAGTCCAGGGTCTGCAGACATGGTACTCTCCAAGCCTTAAACACAAATTCCCCAGGGCGTTTGTCTCTGCCTTGTAAGGAAGTGTGCACGCCCTCCACACATGAATTATTACCTTATTTATCTCTTTGATATTAAATGGAGAAAACTTGCTCTTGGTCTAAGGCCCTGATTCATTTTCATTCTCTCTCTCTCATATATATACATCACCGGAATGTGTGTATTTTTCTGTGTCTTTTAAGTGTGTCACTTGATGATGTTGCCAGCTTCTAGCCAGAGCCTTTTGGAATGTGTGACTCCCAGACGCGACCACAGCTGAATTTAGGATTCCGGTGGTCTGGTCCTAGGAATGCAGTTACCAAATGTTTCCAGGCTTTGTGCTCAGCCAGCTGCTCAGCCCCCCACCGTGGCTCAGGTGATAACAGACAGACTGATGGTCTGCTATGAACCACTCCTCTACACGCCCCTATAACTCTTATCTGGCAAGTTCTTTGTCATGCACTTAATACCCAGAAAACATAAAACCTCCAGGCTCTGTGTCTTTTCAGAATGTCAAGTCAGCAAAACTCTCAACAGTTTTGGAAATGAGTAAATAAAATTCCCCTGGGGTAGCAAGCTGCCTCTCCATTTTTTTAAAAAATTTTTTATTTTTTTGGTTTTTCAAGGTAGGGTCTCACTCTAGTCCAGGCTGACCTGGAATTCACTCTGTAGTCTCAGGGTGGCCTTGAACTCACAGCGGTCCTCCTACTCCTACCTCTGCCTCCTGAGTGCTGGGATTAAAAGCGTGCGCCACCATGCCTGGCTTGCCTCTCCATTTAAAAAATTTTTTTATTATTTTTTTGAAGAGAGAGAGAGAGAGAGAGAGAGAGAGAGAGAGAGAGAGGAAGACAGAGATAGGCGCACCAGCAGTGTCTCAGCTGCTGCGAACGAAATCCAGATGTGTGCACCCCCTTTTGGTCAAGTGCAGCATTGTGCCCTTGCATCACTTTGCATCTGGCTAAACGTGGGACCTGGAGATTGGAACGGCTGGAGATTGGAACCAGTGTTCTTAGGCTTAGGAGGCAGGCGCCTTAACCCCTAAGCCATCTCTCCAGCCCGCCTCTCCATTTTTGATAACAATTTGATTTAGCTTTATTCTGCCAAAGCAGAGGTCTTCATACTGGGATATGTATTCTCCACCTCCCTACCTTCTGAAGTCTAGGAAGACCTTGCAAAGGTGCCAGATCAAGGTAGTTCACACAAATCCATTTCCAGATGGATCATGTTCTCAGATGCTAGCAGAAGCATTCCGACAGCATAATTGAAATAAAAGTTAAACCAGGCTACAGGAATGGCTTGGCAGTTAAGGTTCATGCCTGTGAAGCCTAAAGACTCAGGTTCAGTTCCCCAGGACCCACATAAGCCAGATGCACAGGTGGCACATGCACCTGGAGTTCATTTGCAGTGGCTGGAGGCCCTGGCATGCCCATTCTCTCTCTCTCTCTCTCTCTCTCTCTGCCTCTTCCTTTCTCTCTCAAATAAATAAATAAATAAATAAATAAATAAATAAATAAATAAAATATTTTTTTAAAAAAGTTGAACCAACTCCAGAAAGATGACCAGGGCTGGGTGCCCAGGGGATGAAAGACCACAGGGAGACCCACGCCAGGGCTCTGTGAAGAGCACCAGACATCAGGAGACCAACTCACAGCTAGACCTCACTTTCCCAAGGGCTCGCAGACCCCTAAGAGGGTCTAGCTTGAACTAAACAACTTGAGTTTTTCTCTATAATTTGCCAAAAAAAAAAAAAAAAAAAAAAAAACCAACATGGATGAGATGTGTGTGTGTATGTGTGTGTGTGTGTTACCAGGGAGAGTGGCAGGCTGTGAGTTATTTGCCATTCAGATGTTCACACATTGTATATAAACTATTCAATCATTGCAGATGTCTGAGGAAACATTGTGCATGAAAAAAAAAAGGAACAAAGTCTCGTTTGAGACCAATTTATAATTCACATCATACTTTCACATTATCTCCCTTACTGTGTCTATTGACCTCACCTTTAAGACAGGAAAGCCAGCAGAGTTGCCTTTGTCAGCCCCTAAGTGAAGCCACACCCACACCGGGACAGCCTCCTTTCCCACAGTGTCCCTGGAATGCAAGTTGCCCATTCCCCTGCCCAAGGCGAATTCCTCCCCCTCCCCTTCCCTGGTACCGGTCAGTCCCCCCCCCTCCCAGGAAGTCCAGCATCTCTCTTTCAACCAGATTTCCCACATATTAGCACGGTCAATCTCCCCGACTTAATAAAGGAAACAAAGACCTCCGTGACCTGCTGTGCCTTCTAGCTACTGCCCCCCACTTCCCCTTCTCAGTCAAGCTACCTGCTAGAGGAGCCGAGATCTCCCTGACTCATCCTTTGACCCTTTACTGCCTGGTTTCTGTCACCTGTTAAAACTATTCCCTGAGCAGTCAACCACCCAACCAGTTTTCAGTCCATCTCACTGGAACTTGCTGGAGTCATTTGGTACTGCTGACCACTTCCTCCTCCTCCTTGAAATGACATTTTTCTTTTCTTTATCTTTTTAGAAAGAGAGAAAGAGAGAGAGAATTGGCGGGCCAGGGCCTCAGCCACTGCACTTGAACTCGGGAGGCTTGTGGCACCTAGTGGGCATGTGCAACCTTGCGCTGCCTCACCTTTGTGTGTTTGGCTTGTGTGGGATCTAGAGTCTAACATGGGTCCTTAAGATTTGCAGACAAGCACCTTAACCACAAAGCCATCTCTCCAGCCTGAAATGTCCTTTTTCCATGGTGTCCAGGGCACCCCTTTTTGCAGACTTCTCCCCACCATCTGTAGCTCAGCCTACTCAGCCACCTTCATTTAGGATGTCTTCCTTCTCCTACAGTTTAAGCACTATTATTGAAATTTAACATGCACCTAGTTAAGTGCATAACTTGTAAGGTCACAAATTTCCCCAAACTGAACATACCCATGTAGCAGACACCCACTTCAAAGAGGCAAAATGTGTTTAGTGCTCCCGGAAATACTCTATGTGCCTTTTCAGCGGCAATGCCCGCCCCTCCGAGAATAACCACTGCTGTCATTTCCAACACACAGGCGAATTCTGTCTATACCTGACTATGTGAATGAACACATGTGTCAACATTGTGTCTGGTTTGCATCTTGTTAAAGGCTTGTTGCTGCTGATGATATTCCACAGTTGGTTTATCCATTCTTCTGTGGTGGATATTTGTAAATCTCCAGGCTTTGCTATTGAAAGGGGTCTTCTGTTGCCTGATGCCTCTTCCCCCTTCAAGACTGCCTAGAACAGCTCTGGAAATTTTGGAGGGGGAGATAGTCAAAGATTGTTTAGACATCAAAGCAGCAACTGTCTCTGTTCTTTAAACAAGAAAAAAGCTCGTGGAAATGTTTAGGTGCATATTTTTTTTTTCAAATGTGATTTCTTAAGCTAAATTTTTATATTTGCATGTTAACCCACCGATAACAAAAACCTGAAAGTTGGAAATTCGTCCAGGCAAAATACATTAACCAGCTGATTTATAAAATTCTTATGGGGCAATTCAGTTAGTAAATACATTTTGTTTCTCTGCTGATATGGCTCATTTTTCCATAATCCTATGGAGTCTTTCAGTTTTATCACGTTGGTCCTTAATTTCTTTTTCACGACAGTTAATGACAGGGAGTGGACCTCTGTTATATTCTCGGCAAGGCAAAGTAGAAAAACAGACATGCCATCTTTGTCTCAATGACTGGCCAAACCCAAGCATGCTGGAATAGCACTAAGCTGCACAGAACAGACAGATTGATTAAACAATGAAACTCAATTGTAGGTGTTTTAGGTAGATATGAAGTTCTGGGATTGTGTTTACCTCATGTCCATAAAGACTTCTTATGTGTTTTGACATTGCTTTGTTTGATAATTCAGCAATTATTTTTTATTTTAGTATAGAAAAATACCCACTTAAATATAATAATATAGTTATAAATCCATAGTAATATTTATTGTTTTTCCAAAGACAGTTTTAAAAAAAAATTGAGGCATGGTCTCACTGTGGCCTAGGCTGACCTGGAACTTACTCTTTTGCACAGACTGGCCTTGAACTCACGGAGCTCTTCCTACCTCAGTCTCCCAAATGCTGGGATTAAAGGCATGTGCCACCACACCTGGATTCAAAGACATTAAAAAATATATATTTATTTATTTATTAATTTATTTATGAGAGAGAGAGAGAGAAAGAGGCATATATATACCAGGGCCTCTATAGCCACTGCAAACAAACGCAAGACGCACTCACCACCTTGTGCATCCAGCTTATGTGGGTACTGGGGAACTGAACCTGGGTTCTTAGGCTTTGCAAGCAAGTGCTTTGACCACTAAGCAATCTTTCCAGCCCTTTATTTTGTTGTTGCTATTTTGAGATAGGGTCTCACTCTAGTCTAGGCTGACCTGGAATTCATTATGTAACTCAGGCTGGCCTTGAACGCACAGCGATCCTTTTACCTGTCTATCTCCTGAGTGCTGAGATTAAAGGCGTATACCACCATGCCTGGCTAAAAGACCTTTTTTTTTTTGGTTTTTCAAGGTAGGGTCTCACTGTAGCCCAGACTGACCTGGAATTCAGTCGGTAGTCTCAGGGTGGTCTTGAACTCATGATGATCCTCCTACCTCTGTCTCCCAAATGCTGGGATTAAAGGCGTGTGCCACCAGTCCTGGCTCAAATACATTTTTTAATATAGAAATTTTAGAGATTTTTTAAAAAAATCCTCTATTCTATGCCAAATGGTTTTGCAATACTCATCATTTCTCTCTGACAATAAAATATATGGTATTGTTACTACTTTTACAAACAAAGAAAATGTGTTTACAGTTTCACTTTGAGATTCTTGCAACAAATTCTGGTAACATTTAATGATTGATAGCACATTTTAAACAAAAAGTTAGTTCAACACTGGAAACAATTATTGCTCTTGAGTCATTCAAATTCAAAGCATTTCTAGAATTGATGGGCTGAAGGGATGGCTCAGTGGGTAAAAGTGCTTGCTGCATTGACATGATGACATGAGTTTGGATCCCCAGAACCCACTTAAAAGCTAGACACAGTAGCGAGTAACCTCCCAGGGCAAGATGGGAGGTAGAGTCAGGAGACTCAGGAAGCTGGAGGGTCAGCCATTCTGTCGACTCAAGGTTGACCCTGCCTCAAACCAGTGGAAGGCGAGGACTGACATTCAGGGTCGCCCTCTGACCTCGACAAATACATTCTCACTCACACCAGCACACAGAGACACCAGCACGCACACCCAAAGATTATAACTAAAACAACCAGTTGATATAATTTTCAATGTTTTGGCAGTCTAGGCAAGTGTGCCAGTCCTTGCTCCTAACATGCAGAGGCTGATGTAGTTTGAACCTCTCACACATCTATTTATACTGTCATGCAGCTTAGCAAGTATTGAAGAAATAGTCAACCCTCTTCTGATATGTGCTAGAGCTGACAATAAGTTATTTCCTTTTTTTTGGAAATTTTAACTTATTTCCAGTTGATACATAAAAATGTTAAAATTGAATGTATCTATGGTATGTTTTGATACATGCACATATGATATAATGTTTAAATCACATTAAACATATCTATCTCCTCAAACATCATTTCTTGATGGTGAAAGTACTCAAAATCCTTTCTGGCTTTTGAAATATACAGCTGGTTATCTACAGTCATTCCACTGTGTACTAGCACCCAGAACTTCTTGTTCCTATGCAACAGTAACTTACTACCCATGAATTCTCTCACTTTTCTCAAGGATACACTTGGCGGGAAGACACTTCTACTTAATGTTTTGTTACATTGAACTTCCCCCTTACATTAATACCATGACCATGGACCTACCTACCCTGGTTTTTTTTAAAAACACTTCAGTATGGCTGGAGAGGTGGCTTAGTGGTTAAAGGCACTTGCTTGCAAAGCCTGACAGCCGGGATTTGATTCCCCAGAACCCAAGTAAAGCCAGATGCACAAAGTAGCACATGTGTCTAGAGTTTGTTTGCAGTGGCAAGATGTCCCCTGGCATGTCCATATTCTCTCTCTCTCTCTTTTCTTGCAAATCAATAAATACAAATACTTTTTAAAATAAACATTCCAATAGACCATATATGTATATATTTATATAATATATCAAGCATATCTCCATGATTAAGAAAACTCACATTCACAGGGCATGATGGCACAAACCTTTAATCCCAGCACTCAGGAGACAGAGGTAGGAGGATTGCTGTGAGTTTGAGGCCACCCTGAGACTGCATTCCAGGTCTGTCTGTCTGGGCTAGAGCAAGACCCTACCTCAAAAAAAAAAAAAAGAAAGAAAGAAAGAAAGAAAGAAAGAAAGAAAGAAAGAAAGAAAGAAAGAAAGAGGGAGGGAGGGAAGAAAGGAGGGAGGGAGGGAAGAAAGGAGGGAGGGAGGGAAGAAAGGAGGGACAGAGGGAGGGAGGAAGGAAGGAAGGAAGGAAGGAAAGGAAGGAAGGAAGGAAGGAAGGAAGGAGCTCACATCTTTAGGTTACAAATGATAGAAGCTAAACTTGAACTAATTTAGACGAAAGGAGGTGGAATTAGAAGGCCTGGGTGCCTTTCAGCTAACCTGCCTAAAGAACAATGTTCTCAAACTATAACTGGGACACTCACTGTCCTTCTCAGCTTCTCTCTATTCCTTTATCGTCCTTTACTGAGATCGGATGCCTGGCGGTGGGAGCACCACCTCGGGACCCAGGTTAGCCAGCGCCACATGCTTGTGCAAATCAGGAGCGGTGCTCCTCTGAGAGGAGGCAGCCGCACGCGGTGTAGTTTGGTGAGCAGAAGGAAGGCTCCTATTTAGATGCAGCCCTGCCCCGGGACCCAAGGTTTGGTCAACAAAAGCCAGTGAGATTCTGATCTCCGGTCTTCTCACGCTGCTATTCACCTGGGCACAAAGTGAACGTAGTCACCCAGCATGGCCTCTGATATCGTATGGTTCCTCTATGATGATACACATATGATAAACTTATGTTTCTGTCACATCCAAAGTTCAGCATTTTGTGGTTAGGACAACATGTGATGAAAGTTACCTCCAGGGTGGAGGGACGGATGATGTTAACAGGTGTACTGCAGACACCTCCTTTGGCACTGGGTTCACTCAACCATAAAAGTCAAGATGTTTTTCTTTCCATCTTACATGATGATGTCCCCAAAGTGCCTCTATGCTCGTGACATAGATTCACCATAGCTGTAAGTTTTCAGGACATGCAGTATGTCCAGTAACGTGTCTGACAGGCATTCCCTGCTGTTTGTCTTGTTTCAAGGGAATCATGGTGATCTATCGGTGCTAAAATTCATCTGTTAGATCAAGCTGTCTTAATCCATTCAGGCTGTTGTCACAGGATACCATCATCTGAAAATCTTTCAAATAACCAAAATGCCTGTCTCTTGGTTCTGGAATTGGGGAAGCTTGAGATCAAGACTGGAAAATACAGCTAGTAGGGTGTTTTGTTTCATGATCAAATTAAGCTCCGCTCCAAAATGCTAATAATTTCCAACTCATTTTACTTATGCCATTCCCAAAATTATGTTACCTCTCTTCATTAATGAATCTTTGGAGGCAGGATAGACAGTGTAAGTAACAAAATGTCTCTTCCTTTGGAATTCTGTATTTCCGCCTTCAGATACAGGAATGTCAAGATCCTTCAAACTTCATCTTTTGCTTTGACGTATTTGTCCTTCCAGAGAGAAATGTGGGTTTTTAAATTTTCAATCCATGTGCAGAGTCCTCACACAAAGCTACTGCTCCCTCTACATTTAGACCAATTTCACAGTTACCCTGATGAGCCAGTGGTAATAGTAAAAATTACAAAAGTGCAGTAACATTCTTAAATAACTAGAAAATATTCTCAGAAATATTTGAGAAAATTGAGAAGACAGATTTTATTTTGATATAATTTGTAAGCAACTGTGGTTACTTGAGGAGGAGGAGAATCAAACCTGAATATAGCTAGGATATGTATTTTAATGTGTGGTGTGTGTGTGTGTGTGTGTCAAAATCAGAGGACAACTTGCAGGTTTGTCCTCTCCATTCTCATTTGAGGAAGAGTTTCTCTCAGTCTTGCTCTGCTGTTCTTTTTGCTGTGCTTGCTGAGAGATGTGGGGGGTGGATTTTTGTGTCCCTCCCATGTCCCCCTGAGAATGTTGGTATTACAGAAGCCTGCCATGGCTCATGGAGAATATTAAGGCATTACAGGGAAGCCTGCCATGGCACCAGGATTTTACAAAACACAGCACAGCCAGGTATCTAAGGCTTTAATAGCAGTCAGGCAGGAGGTAGGAAATCAAAACCACAGTAAAGTGTCATTTCATTCACCAGGATGACCATTATAAAACCAAACAAAAACTGAGCGCAGTATATGTTGGCTAGAATGTCGAGAAAATGGACCACTCATGAGTTGTTATGATTTGAGTGTGTGAATCCCCTCAAAATTCTTATTGAAATCCTATGCTAATCTGCTAGAATGAGAAAGTGCAGCCTTTGGGAGGTGACTAGGCTATGAGGACAAGGCCTCGTGAATGAGATTAGTGCCCTTATAAAAGACAATCAAGAGCTCCTCTGGGAACATGTACCTAACTCAAAGGTGCTGTCTATGAGCCATAAAGTGGGCCTTCCCCAGACATCAAATCTGCCAGTATCTTAGTGTGTAGCTTACCAGCCTCTAGAACTATAAGAAAAAAGTCTGTTATTTATATGATACATAGCTTATAGTATTTTAGCATTTTGTTATAGCAGCCTGAACAAATTAGGCAACGTGGACAAACCTTAAAGATTACTGAAATAGGCCAGGCAGGTGTTAAACATCACATGATTCCGTGTACATGCTAAGATAACTTTCCTTTGTTTTCAGGAATTGTCAGAGCTAGGCCGTAGACTGATGGCTTTCACAGGCTGTAGGGAGATAAGAATGGAGAGTTATTTAATGAGCACAGTAGGTTTTTAATGTTTTTATTTTGGTACATTTTTCATACATGTATATAATATATTTTGATCTTATTCCTGCCAAGTACCCCTCTCTTATTTCCCTCCCTTCCTATAAACACCCTTCATCTTCCCCATTAATCCCTATGTTACCTTCATCGTCCTCCATCCCACCCATTGAGTTTCTTTTTAAAAAATTTTTTTATTGACAACTTCTATACTTACAGACAATAAACCATGATATTTCCCTCCCCTCCCCCCAGTTCCCCTTCACAACTCCACTCTCCATCATATCCCTCCCTCTCTCCATTCGTCTTTGTTTTAATTTGATGTCATCATCTTTTTCTCCTACTATGAGGGTCTTGCTAGGCACTGCGAGGTCATGGATATCGAGGCCAATTTCTGTCTGGACAGTTGCACTGAAAGGAGTCATACCCTTCCTTTGGCTTTTACAATTTTTCGGCCACCTCTTCCGCAATGGGCCCTGAGCCTTGGAGGGTGTGACAGAGATGTTTCAGTGCTGGACACTCCTCCGTCCCTTCTTCTCAGCACTATATTGCCTTCTGGGTCATCCCAGTGGTCATCGCCATCTGAAAAGAGAAGCTTCTCTAACCAGAAGGAGAGTAGCATTAATATGTGAATATGAACATTAAGTGTAGTGCTTTCAGGGCAGTTTGGTGGCCTTCAGTCCAATTATAGAGCAGTTGGTTTCCCCCAGAGCAGACAGAGCAGCTCGGTCATTGGGCCTGTCTGGCCAAACTTGAGGTTTCCAGTGTCCACTGTTTTCACCGTTGATGATCTGTCTCCCATATGGCTGCATGCAGTTCAGCTTTTTCCAGCTTTCAGTTGGCTGGTCTACAGGGAGAAGGTTTTCTGCTCAGCACCAGCTTAATTTCTCAGTGACCTTGCTGCTCAGGCAAGTGAGGTCTTCAGCAATAGGATCTTACCATCTGTTTCTCAAGGGAAACCAAGTGCCTGTAATATTTTGGAGGCAACAGGGACCTCACTGGGCAACAACTCACTGGAAGGTATCCCATCCCTGGAACTGAAAATTTTCTAGTAACAATCTATAGCTTCTGGATGTGCCACTATTCAAAAAAATAGGTTTACATAAGTCTTATTCAGAATATCTTGAATTTTGATTGACCCTCCCACCGCCCTTCTTTTACACATTCTCTTCCCCTGGCCTCGCTTAGGCCTTTCCCCTGCCTGTAATCTGTTCTTCTATTTCATATATACAATACCATCCCCTTAAGTCCTTCCCTCTCCTCCCTCCCTTATAACCTTTCTCTAGTTTACTGGCCTCTGCCACCAATTTTTGGTTCCAGCTCACACACAAGTCTATACATTCGTAACTAGGATCCACATATGAGAAAGAACATGCGGCATTTGGCTTTCTGAGCCTGGGTTACCCCACTTACAGGCAGGGTCTCACTCTAGCCCAGGTTGACTAGAATTCACTATGTAGTCTGAGACTGGCCTCGAACTCCTACCTCAGCCTCCCTAGCACTGAGGCATTCACCACCACACCTAGCTTGTTAGGTGGCTTTCTTGCATGATCGTGTGAAGAAAGTGACTTAGGTGGAATGGGAAATTTACCGGTTGTGATACCACTGATGAACTTGACTCCCTCTCTTCCAGCAACCATTAGCTGCCATTAGTTACAGTGGGAGGTCTGGGGTCTCACATAACCTTTCCATGGTGAATTATTTATTTTTAATTTTTAATTTTTTTAGAGCAAGAGCAAGAGGGAGGGAGGGGGAATTGGCACACCAGGGCCACTGCAATCAAACTCCAGATGCTTGTGCCACCTAGTGGGCATGTACGACCTTGCACTTACCTCACCTTTGTGCATCTGGCTTACATAGGATCTAGAGCATTGAACATGGGTCCTTCGGCTTCACAGGCAAGCGCCTTAACTGCTAAGCCATCTCTCCAGCCTATGAAGTATTTATTGACAGGTTCAATCTTGTGCAGTAAACCACAGCTGCTGTTAGTTCATGAGTGTGCTGGCCCTCCTGCCCAACCTCATGCACTTATATTCTTTCTGCCTCTTCTGCAAGGTTCCCTCAACCTTGGAGAGGGGAGGGGGCGATTTAGAAGTCCTGTTTGAGGTTGAGCACACAGTACTCACCTATTCTCAACAATTTTTTTAAATTTTATTTTTATTTATTTATTTGAGAGCAACATACAGAGAGAGAGAGAGAGAATGGGCACACCAGGGCTTCCAGCCACTGCAAACGAACTCCAGATGCATGTGCCCCTTGTGCATCTGGCTTACATGGGTACTAGGGAATTGAGCCTTGAACCAGGGTCCTTAGGCTTCACAGGCAAGTGCTTAACTGCTAAGCCATCTCTACAGCCCAACAATTTTGACAGCTATGCATCTCTGCATAGCTCCCAAAACTTCTGAAGCATCAAGCTTTAGTGTTGTAAAGTGGAAAGCAGCTCATGGAGATGGATGGTTGTGGAGGTGGCACAACATGTCTGTTCTTAGTACATCCATCTCCATGAGCTGCTTTACACTTTAACACTGACTAAAATAGGGCTATAGAAATGGCTTAGCAGTTAAGGAACGTGCCTGTGAAGCCTAAGGACCCAGGTTCGATTCTGCAGGTCCCACATAAGCCAGATGCACACGGTGGCACATGCATCTGGAGTTCATTTGCAGTGGCTAGAGGCCTTGGCATGCTCATTCTCACCCTCTTGCTCTCTCTGTCTCTCTTGGTCTCTCACTGTCTCCCTCTCTCTCTGTCTCTAATAAATAAATAAATAAATAAATAAATAAATAATAAAATCTTTAAAAAATGAATAAAATGTAAATTTATGTTGTGTGTATTTTACAGTGGAAAAGGAGGAAGTGTTGACCTCAACAAACAAGTGTTTGGACAAAAAGGATTCCAGTTAGATGGGACTGGGGCTCCTACAATACCATCAGTGGAACTAGAACAAAGTGCTCCCAGCTAATCTTTTCCAGCTCAGTTAAAATCAATCTGCTTAAAATTGTGATAGAACACAATTTATGTAGTTAATATGTGATGGCTACAATTTTTCCCCTTTGGGGGACAATTTGAGAGGAATATAATCCTTCACCAGCTGTCTCTGTCCCATCACAATCTCACATGCTTTCCAAGCGTTTGTACTTGGTCACCTGCTTCACCTTCCACCTGTATGCTCACTGATGATGGCCAGACTTAAGTCTCAGTGCTAGAACCTGGCGTGAAACTCCAGTCCCAGCAATCCAGCTGGCAGCTGAATAGCTAAATGCGAAAAAGGGGGGTGCTGGAGAAATGGCTTAGCGGTTAAGGTGCTTGCCTATAAAGTCAAAGGACCACAGTTCAATCCCTCAGGACCCACGTAAGCCAGATGAACAAGATGCGCATGCATCTGGAGTTTGTTTGCAGTGGCTGGAGGCCCTGGTACACCCATTCTCTCATTCTGTCTCTATCTGCCTCTCTCTCTCTCTTAAATAAATAAATAATAAATATAAATAAATTATTTAAAAAGAACAATATCATAGAGACTTGAGCATCAATATATCAAATTCAATATATCCAGGTGTGGTGGCTCACATCTGTAATCCCAAATTTGGAAGGTGGAGGCAAGAGGATCATGAGTTCAAGGTCATCTTCTGCTATCTGCTGAGTTCAAGGAGATCCTGGGACATGTGAGACACTTTCTCAAAACACCAATTAAATGAAATCAAATAATCAAAAACAAATTCCTCTTCCTCTCCTCCTCCATTGTCCTCTACCCACCGTTGGTCCTCTCAGCCCTTCTTCTCTCAGTGAGGAACACCACCATCGCATCTCATTATCCAGCTAGCTGGAGCCCAAGCTCCAACCATTCTAGTCGACTTCTGTCTCTTCTCCCTGGCTTCCCCTTACTGCAGGGTCTCTGCTGCTTGAATCCCTCCCCTTCAACCCACTGTCATTTGTCACTTCCTGCCTCCTCTCAGTCTTTCCCACAAAGCTGCCAGAGCACACTTGACCACTCTTGGAAGTCATCGGATTAATCTTTCATCTCTTCCTGAATGATAAAACCCACAGTCTTCGCATGTAGGACGTTCTTAATGATCCTGCTCGGAGCTTGCTTTTGTGAGTGAGCCCTGCACTTGTGGGCCACTCAGAGATCACGTCATACATGCTCATTAAACCTCAAACCCAATCAGTCAGCATCAGGGCTGGTCTCTGTCTCCCTTTCTTTTTTTAATTTTTATTTATTTATTTAAGAGAGACAGAGAGAGAAAGAGGCGGAGAAAGAGAATGGGCGCACCAGTGCCTCGAGCCACTGCAAATGAACCCCAGATGCATGCGCCACCTTGTGCATCTGGCTTACATGGGTCCTGGGGAATCAAGCCTCAAACAGGGGTCCTTAGGCTTCATGAGCAAGTGCTTAACCACTAAGCCATCTCTCCAGCCCTCTGTCTCCCTTTCTAGTCTTCTCTTCCAGCATCTCCCTCCTGTGCCCTTCACTCCAGCCATGCTTTACTTCTCGTGGTCTTCCTGAGCAGGGTGACTTAGTCTTGCCTTCCCGTCTATGCGAGGAGCTCAAGTCCATTATCATGTGTGACCCCTACCTAGCCAAGGGCGTAGTAGTCTCACTGGACTTCAGACCACTTCTGTCTAAAGCAGAGCACCGAGCTGTCTTATGAAATCATAGCAGGGTAAAATAAGATATGCCAAAGCAGTTCACAATTATATTACATCCTAAATGTACTATATATAAAATACTATTTTGTATTGACCAAAACCTGTCTTAAATGCCACCACCTCCAAGGAGCCTTTTAAACACTTGAAGCAGAAACCCTCCCTCATGGCTTCCCTCAGATACTGCTTAAGTGACCCAAGTTCATGTCTCGTGCTTACAACCAGTTCTCAAACTCCATGAAGTCAGCACTCATTCCTCCTCTGCTTCTCCTTTCATCCCATGTGAATCCCAATCCCAATGGTCTGGAATTTTTCAAAGAGCAAACCTTTCTGGGTTCTGAGGAAAGAGAGACAAACTGCTGTGGTGATGTAGTGGGGAGAACCGTGTTTGGGGTGTCCCTTGGAATCACAAATCCATCTCGTGGTGGTCAAGCTATCTAGTGACAATCACGGTGGAGCTGGCGTGACAACACATAGCTTACCTGCTTCCCTTTCTGTTCTCCAAACTGTGGCATATGTTGTTAAGCAGAACCCTGTCCTGCTGAGCCTGGAATGTTCCATGTGGGGCTGATCACCTGGCCTGAAGGGCTGAAAAACACAAGGATCACTTCAGCTCTGTCTCATTGGGGTGGGGGCGTGTAACATCCTTACCCCCAGTGTTAGACTTTTTGTGAAGACACATGCCCAGCCTATAGGAAATTTTGTCCTCAACTTAAAGGTCAGAGATACCCATGGCATCTTCCCAAGAAACCCCAGGAAGCTCTCTTATATCTGATGAAGAGAGAACATGAAGCTCCTGGTTTTCCACACAATGTTCTCTAGTGCCCAGCCCTTGTGTCTTTTGGGCCCTTTCATCTCCTACATAAGAGCAAGCTCCGAGCCTGCCTCCTCTCCCGGACAAAGGGCTTACATATAATTAAAAGGGATTATGCTAGAAGGGGAAAACCGGCCTTTAATCGCCAGAAGGACACAGCAGCCTGAGCTGGAGTGGTCTGAGTGGCATTTATGTCCACTGCCCTCCACGTTCTGGGTGACGCCCCTGCTCCTCGTGTGGTCAGGGCATGGGCTTCGCCAGGCAGATACAGCTTTTGCTCTGGAAGAACTGGACCCTGAGGAAAAGGCAGAAGGTAACAGTAATGGCTCCAGCTAGCTTCCGTAGGTGGGTGGAAGGGTGGGGTGCGGGTGATGCGAGAAGGAGTCTTGAGCTTGTTGACATTTAGTTCTGAGACTCTCTGACACTGTCTGTGTCCTGACCCCATGAAAATCCACATAGCAATCTCCTGTCTGCACATCCCGCAGCTTTGACCCCTGCCAGCCCAGCCCACACCACACAGTGCACGTAGCGGGGGAGTCCTAGACCCTGCAGAACATGTCCCAAGGAAAACAAGAAAGGGCTCCGCTAGCTTTTCTAGCTCAGTGAAAGCAATTCCAGTGATTCTTGGATTCACCGTGTTCCACACTTTCGCAGTCTTGGAATTAGAATGCAATCTCACTGGACACCCTGTTTCTTTCTTTGTGGTGCAGAAAACTAATGGCACAGCTTACAACTGATGCAGCTTAGATTCAATGAGGACAACTGATGTTGTTCCTGAGCCTCTGCAATGATCAGAGACAGAGCTGGGTGGGACGAGGGACCTAAAAGGATAAGGCACACACTTCCTGGGACTGGTTTCTGGGTAGCTGGAAAAATCAAAAGTATGTTTTCAAAACCCAGAACAATGATAAGTAACAAAGGCCATGGGAAAGGCAGGCGAGACACTGGAGACCAGATCCTCAAGAGTGTGCAATCAATATCTACCGGCCTCTGCGTAATTTTGCTGGGAAGGGCTAAAGAGTGACTAGATAACCATAAAGAAATGATGCATTTTGCAACAGTCTTGCAAAGTCCTGCAAATGCCCAATCACTTAAGGAGCTGACAAGTGAGAGGGAGGGGCGGGGAGGGGGGAGGTTAGAAAGATGACGCTTCCAAGGAGGACATGGGGGGAGACAGGCCATAGGGAAGAGAATGGTTCAGGGTGGCTTGACTCCGGTGAGACAGCTTTCCCCTGGGTATCAGAAGGAATATTAGGAAGAAATGGAACTCAGGGATGAAGCATCTGAGACTTGAGTACGGGCCCCAGGCAGCCTGCTCAGAAAGAAGTGAACATGGAATGGTGTCAGCAAAACACAAAGCTGACAGCTGAGAGACTAAAGGAAGATTCCAGGGGCTGGGGAGGAGGGCTGGCCTCACATGGAGGAAGCCCTGGAGTTGCAGTTACCTTCATGTTGCTGGGACAAAAGCAGATGACAGGCAGGAAGGATTTATTTTGGCTTACAGTCTTGGGGAGAAGGTGCTTCATAAGGGAAAGAATGGCAGAGGAGAGGCTGGATGTCATTTCTTGCCATGGCAGCTGACAAAAAGCAGCAAGAAAATGAACAGTAGGCTGAAGAGATGGCTTAGTGGTTAAGGCGTTTGCCTGCAAAGCCAAAGAACCCAGGTTCGATTCCCCAGGACCCATGTGATGCCAGATGCGCAAGGTGGTGCATGCGTCTGGAGTTTATTTGCAGTGGCTGGAGGCTCTGGCATGCCCGTTCTCTCTCTCTCTTTTTATCTGCCTCTTTACTCTCTCTTAAGTAAATAAATAAATTAATTAAATAAGATGGACTGAGTTCTAGAAGGGGAGCTGACTATAACACTCCAAAGCCAGCACCCAGCAGCTCACCTGTCCAGCAAGGTTCCCTCTCCCAAACTGACACCAGCTGGAGACCAACCATTCAAAACCCATGAGTGTATGGGAGACCTC
The DNA here is from genome assembly GCA_036365145.1 of Orientallactaga sibirica. Taxonomy (NCBI): domain Eukaryota; kingdom Metazoa; phylum Chordata; class Mammalia; order Rodentia; family Dipodidae; genus Orientallactaga; species Orientallactaga sibirica. Next base: position 8,327,478 of record JAEOAD010000027.1, read on the forward strand.
TGATTCAAACCACCACACCTGGATCTGATCCCCAGCAGGTGGAGTAGGTCTATTTTCCCATCCTTCGGAATGTAGAGTCAGGAGCATCTGAAGTTCAAGGTCATCCTCTGCCATAAAGCAAATTCAAGAGCAACCTGGCATACAAGGACCCTTTCTCAAAGCAAACAACAACAGCGACAAAAACCCTCTACGGTGTTCTGTCTGTAAGAGTCGGTTATCACACTCCACTAAGGGCACCCAGAGAAGAAGGCGGAACTTCTAATAGGGTGATCGCTATAAAGATAAAAGGTCTGAGCAGCAGAAATCAGGATTTGTGGAGAGGTTGCCACAGGGTCTTTGAGGCTGGTCTCAGGTTCAAATCCATAAGAGAGCCCTGGATGGTGACTTTGGAGCTGAGTGACAATAGCTTAGTAACTGGCACAAAAGGAAGGCACAGGGCCCACAACCCAACAGTGTACACCGGATGGTTCAACAGCTTGGGTGGGGTTCAGGCAGGACACGAGGAGGCCAAGCTCGTCTGTACAGACAGCGTTGCCCTTGGTCCGCTTTCCCTCGTCACAGCTGGTTTCATTTCTAATTGGCCTTGAAGTGTTATTCAGGAGCCCCACAGCTGGGTGCTAACAGTGATCCAAGGCTCAATCCCTTTCAGAGATTTGCCTTCTAGAATGAAAAGACCATCAAACCCTGAGCAGGACTCATTTGATAATTTAATTCATCAGTGTCACTCAGTCAGTATAGAATAGTCACAGGCATTGTGCCAGGGCCTGAACATATGGCCGCAAGGGAGACAACCCAGTTCCCAGTCACATGGTGCCAAAAATCACCAGAAAACCCAACATGCCACTCGGCTCTCTTTCCTCCCTCATGTTCCCTCAGCACTATAACTGCTGGCCTACAAGGCTTCCATTGCCATGGCAAACGTATTTCTATGGCTGAGATAAAGGTGATCTCCAGAGACAAGGTTGGCTGGGGAACCCTGGCAGATCTCTGCTTCCTTTCCCTGGTGTTGGTGGGTGTCTTCCCCAGAGTGTGCTCCCCAGGGGAAAGACCATTTAGGCTGTGGCACCCTGGCTCACTAGACTTGGGCCTAGGATGGGCTGGCCTGTGTCCGATACCTTCCTGGTGACTTGGTAATGGAGATTTCCAGGATGTCTGGGCGAGATGGAAGTATCCTTCGTAGCCCTCAAGTCATTCTGAGAGGAGTCCGTGGCTTTATCCAAACATGCAAAGCTTTTAGCTCTTCTACAAAGGTCTACTTTAAAAAGTGGTGACATGACACACCTAACCTATAACTCAATTTCTAGGATTTTTTTTTTTTTTGAGGTAGGGTCTTGCTCTGTCCCAGGTTGACTTGAAACTCCCTATGTAGTCTCAGGGTGGCCTCGAATTCACGGCAATCCTCCTACCTTTGCTTCCCTAGTGCTGGGATTAAAGGCGTATGCCACCACGCCCGGCTTGTTTTGTCTTTAATATTTTATGCTTTATTTATTTGAGAGGAAGAGAGAGAGAGAATGGGCACACCAAAGCCTCCAGCCTCCACAAACTACAGCTTCATGCGCCACCTTATGCATCTGGCTTACGTGAGTCCTGTGGAATCAAACCTGGGTCCTTTGGCTTCACAGACAAGCACCTTAACGACTAAGCCATCTCTCCAGCCCTTGTTTTGTTTTTGATGCAGGGTCTTATGCTAGCTCAAGCTGGCCTTGAATTCATGTGGTCCTCCTACCTCAGCCTCCCTCCCAAATGGCGCAATTATAGTCATGAGCCACCACACGCAGTTCAGCTCCTAGGATTTTAATTCCTAAAAGAAGTTCTACATATCAAGGTGCTTATTGTTGTGAGCAGAGCAAAGCCAGATACCAAGCGACCACACCCCTCCTTTCCCAGCCCTTCAGGGCACAAGATGGAAATTTTCAGGTCCTAGGTTTCACATTCTCTGTAGGCATCTGTCAGGCCATTCCTGAGCACCTGGCATGGGACTGTGTGTGCCGCTTCAGTTAACCCTCCCAAGAGTTCCAGGAGGGAGAGGCCTTGGCTATCCCGATGGATATAGATGAGGTAACTAAGGCTTTGGAAGGATTAGGGGAGGGGAACCTGTGATTCAAACTATGTGTAACTTCAGGACAGCAGATGTGGCCAACAAATCTCCTTGTGCCAAGTCCTGACTAACAGGCTAGTCACAGGCACAGCAAACACAAAGGGACCTAGTATTTTATCAGCCACCAGGACAATAAATGTAAGCTAATGCTGGATCTTCTGACTGGGGCATATGTCCATCCTGCACCAAGAAGAACTGGACGTAGCCCCCTCCTCATACCCTTATGGAATTCAGAGCTGGGCAAGAGGAGACTCACATATAAATCCTAGCAGAATCGGGAGTCAAATGGAAGCATGGGGTAGGGCCCGAGTTTATATGCAGGCCTCAAAAATGAGTCCAGCCAGGCGTGGTGGTTTATGCCTTTAATCCCAACACTCAGGAGACAGAGGTAGGAGGATCACCATGAATTCAAGGCCACCCTGAGACTACATAGTGAATTCCAGGTCAGCTAGATCTAGAGCAAGACCCTCCAAAAAAAAAAAAAAAAAAAAAAAAAAAAGAGAGAGAAAGAAAGAAAGAAAGAAAGAAAGAAAGAAAGAAAGAAAGAAAAAGAAAGACAGATGAGTCCTTCCACTGCCTGACAAACATCTCCTGGGGCAGGTCAGGGAGGGTTTGTAATGTTCACTTGGGTGTTTCTTGCACCTAAGAGCACATAGTCTAGGGTTTTTGGATATCCCCAGGTCTCCACTTCCAGTTGACATTAGGATATTGGGGGAGCCTGAGGACTCATGAGAATAGGAGCCTTAGTCCCTGGACCCCACATGTGGGTCCTCGCTATTCCCGGGGGGCTTTGGCCACCGACGTCCCGGGTGCAGGAGGAGTTGGGGGAAGCAGGGTCTTGGAGCGGGTGAATGCGGCAGGCAATGAACCACCCAGGAGATGGTCTGATGGATAGTGCTCTTGTTTTTCAAAAAAGGAGGGTGGGCTTATAAACACTTGAGAAAGGTGGAGAAGGCACGTACAGACTATAAGGTGATTGGATACATAGTTTTACAGGTTGCTATCTAATTGGCTGGTGTTGGAAGGCAGAAGTTGCAAGGGAGAAGCTGCAAGGGAAATAACAGAAGTGGCAGGAAAAGCTACATGTTCAGCCCCATATTGGATGGCTACAGCTGCAGGGAGACTGTTTACTACCATATAAGGGTCTCTTGCACATTGGCCACAAGGTCAGGAACTGTGGGGGGCGCAGAACCTGACTATGGAATGCTCAGGTGCTCTGGGATGCGGGAGGGCCTGCCGGTCCCACCTCCTCTGAGCAAAGATGACACACACTATGACCTCGCGAGAAGGGAGGGCCAGCTCCATCTCCAGAGTGGGATCCCCACGATAAGGCGGGCTGCAACCCCCATAGCCCAAGGTTCCCAGCCATGTCCAACAGCCCAGGCCAGCTTCCTCACAGTCCCAGCCTGTGTTTAGGCACCTGCTACAAAAGTGACCTGTAGTCCTAGGCCTAGCATCAAGAAAAGAGAATGTGGGGTATAGGGAGGCTGGGCAGCCTGAGGTTCCGTGTAGTGTTTATCCATTGGCCAGAAGGGAGAATCTCCCTATTTCTTTCAAGATCTGACCACCTCCTTTTAAATTGAAACCAGAGAAGAAGGGAAGAAAATCTAACTGGCTAAGTTTTAGAATAGCAAGCACTGCTCTGCCCTAGCCAGGAACCCCTCCTCCCCCATGTAAGTTGAATGGTAAAGGGAGGAGGAGGGGAGCAGAGGCAGGGAAGAGAATAAGGAGATATCAACTGAGCTAAGAGGTGGGGGAAGGCTGGAGAGATGGCTTAGTGGTTGATGCACTTGCCTGCGAAGCCTAAGGATCCAGGTTCGATTCTCCAGGTCCCATGTAAGCAAGATGCACACGGTGGTGCATACGTCTGGAGCTCATTTGCAGTGGCTAGGAGGCCCTGCGGCGCCATTCTTTCCTCCTCCTCCTTCTCTCTCTCTCTCTAATAATAAATAAATAAATAAATCTTTTCAAAAAAAATAAGTAAAAGGAGGTGAGGGAGCTCTGGAGACATGTCTTTGATTACACTGTACTTTCGCCCTAGGGCATGTATGCCTGTGTACACTTGAGCAGTAAGGTGCTGATTCTGGGAGGGGGAAGAGGTTGCCCCTGCTAAGCTAGGCAAAGAAGGGCTGGTGGTCTCAGTGCTGGGAGTGAAGTGTGAGGTGAAACCTTTCCAGATTGCTGCACAGTGAGAGCAGTCACCCTGACCTCTCGAATGCTTCTCAAAGATTGCCAGCCACATGGAGAGCAGTGCACCTCAGTCTCACACTGGAATTACCCAAGAAGTGTGGAAAAAACCCCTGTCTCATAGGGCACGGCCTCGAGATACCTTGGTGATTCCAGCCCGAAGCCACATAAAGTCGCTGACCAAGGCTGGTAGAGTGGATCATGTGAGAAGCCTGGGTGACACGCAGAAAATGGCAGCTGTACCAGGCTTAGGGCCAAAGAACAAAGAGGAAAAGGAAGGTCTTGGTCCTGCCTCCCCATAGAAGACTTTAAAACCTAGAGCCTTCCTAGACCAGGGGCACCAACACACCAGAGTAGGAAGAGATCTTAAGGGAAGGAGTAATGGAATACATGTGACAGTAAAGCAAAAAGAAGGACTATTTGTTGGGGGGACAGGAGTCATCTTGAGGGTGGTAGGGGACATGGAGTAGGTGGGAGGGCTGAAGGGGGGGGGAACAAACAAGAACAATGCATCATGATACATATGTATGAAAATACCATACTGAAACCATCACTATGGATGCTAAATCAGTAAAATTTGAAATGAATAAAAACAAAAGATTCAGGCTAAGAGGGATGGCTTAGCAGAAAAGGCACTTGCCTGTAAAGCCAAAGGACCCAGGTTCAATTCCCCAGGATCCATGTAAGCCAGATGCACAAGGTGGCACATGTGTCTGGAGTTTGTTTGCAATAGCTGGAGACCCTGACGTGCCCATTTTCTCTGTCTCTCAAACAAATAAAAAATTGAATAAATGAATAAATTCATATAATGTATTGTTGCTTTGCAACTAAAGGATATAGCAAGGCTGGAGAGATGGTTTAGGGGTTAAGGCACCTGCCTGCAAAGCCAAAGAACCTAGGTTCAATTCCTCTGGACCCACATAAGCCAGATGCACAAGGTGGTGCATGCATCTGGAGTTTGTTTGCAGTGGCTGAATGCCCTGATGCACCCATTCTCTCTCTCTCAGACTCTCAAATAAAAATAAAATATTTTAAAAAAAGAATAAAGTAATATCTCAACAGGAAAAAAATCAGGGTCTGGAGAGATGGCTCAGAGGGTGAAGTACTTGCTGAGTATGAGAACCAAGCTTGGTCCTCAGCATCCAAATAAAAGCCAGGCATGACCTCTACCAAATCTGCCAGGGCCATAGAGAAACTGCAGAGAATGCAGCGACATGAACACTGTTCTCACTGCTAGTCTGACAACCAGCTCCAGGGTGATGGTGACAGATACAGTGATCAATCAAAACCTATCAGAGCAGAAATCCAGAGGCTACAAGGAACTCAACACCAAATCAGACCATCAACAGACATGCTTTGGCTTAGAGAATATTTCAGAAGAGGGAACAAAAAGATTTTAAGAGCCACAGAGTAGGTAAGAATACCCCAGGGCTCGGTTCCCCACTACCTTATAGGAAGTAACTGAGGTCTCCATGACCCCACAGTGAATACCATAACCGCACTAAGGAGGGCCCTCAAGGTAAGGGGAACCGGGGAATTTAAGAGTAAATCACGCACACGCATGTGTATGTGTGTGTATTTACAGGCATGTGGCATGTGCCTGTAATCCCAGCACTGGGGTGGTGGAGACAGAGAATTATTGGGGCTCCCTGGTTAACTAATGTTAACTAAATTGGTGAGCTCTAGATTAAGTGTGAGACCCTGTCTTAAGAAATAAGGTGGAAAATGACTAAGGAAGACCCTGATGTTGACTCTCTGGTCCCCACACGCACATGCACACATGTGACCACATTCATACATACATACAGACACACATCCATACCACACAATCAAAAAAAATAAAATAAAATAAAACAAATACAAGAGTAAGTAGCACTTTCTAGATGGATGAGGCATACTGTTGTGAGTTTATAGAGCTCATCCATGGAGCAGGGAGGCAAGAGTGCAGCCATCCCCACTCTCACTTCCCATATCCAGCGCCTCTTGACATCTGGAGGGGTGTGTAGCTAGTTTCTCAAGAGACTTCATGTTTCCAAATTGGCAACTGCTCGCTTCTGAATCTGGAAAGGGACGAGACATGCAAGTGAGTGAGGGTGGCCTAAGAGGTTGCAGAATATTTTCACTTTATTTCCTTGAGCATCTGTCTTTATAACCTGCTGTCACCTACTGGGCACTGTGACCCTTGACGACTCTATGAGGCAATCGTAAATGTCTGTTTATTGCGTGCCACCTTGTTCTGGGCTCTGTTTCCAGTGTTGCTTGTTTGACTATGACAGCTGCTCTGAGCGACAGGTCCTGGTATCGCTCCCATTTTAAAGGTGAGTCCCTGTGCCAGGGAGATGTAGAGAAGGGTACCCAAGGTCATGTAGCTGTACTTGAACCCCAGTACTTAGCCTCAGAGTGGTCTGCTGTTAGCCCTGGGTCTACACTAGCCCCATTTCATCGACAGAAAAAAAAATCGAGACTCAGAAGTTAAGCAAACCCGAAAGTGGTTGTAACCTAGATCTTCCTTCATCCAAATCAACACCAGCATTTACCATACCAGACTACTCCCAGACAGACATCACTGCTGATCGCCAGCGAGTCACTTGGTAGGAAGCCAGCGACACAAGCAATTGTCTCAGGAGGCGTCCAATGCGAAGAATCTGGCTGGTTGTCTCATTTCATCACCTGCACCTGTTACTTACAGTGTTATCTTGTCAAACCTGCTCCTCGACCAGACCCACCGACAGGAGGATCTGGAATGGGAGGTGAGAAACCAGTATACATGCCTTTGTGGGGAGCAGTTTGTTAAGTCCACAGGTTGTTGATGGCTTGAGCCCAGGTCACCTCTAGCTTCCCAGGGAAGCCTCCAAGATCAGTCTTGACAAAGGTTCACTTGTTCCACAAAATTCTGTTGAGAACCTATTATGAATCCTGCCTTGTGTGGGATGCTAGAATCACAGTGGGGAAAGATGTGGCCCCTCTAGCCCATGAGGACTCCACTGTCTTGTAGAAGCAATGACCCTGAAGTCGGTGTAGTAAGACTGGGGTATTCGAGCTGCTGGAGTGCCCTTACTGTGTGGACTGGGGACTAGGATCTTAATCATGAGGCGAGGTGGGGCTAGCATGGAGCTTAGCCCAGCCAGACTCCCTGGATTGCATGTCCTCGGGGTAACTGCCAGCATTCCAGTGGCTATCAAGTAGTTCCAGTGTCAGTCACCCTTACGCCAAGTGGGAATGGCCCAATATTGCTGTTTTGCCACCTTGGAGGAGACAGTGTGGAAAGAGCCTGAAAAAATGAGTGCCTTAAGGAAAACCCACTGTTCTGATTTTTCTCCATATTTGTGTATTTGGTGCTTTTCTTTTCCAACATGAATAGCATTTTTATTCCATCAACCAGTATTTCTGATTCTCTCTTGGGCACCAAGTCTCGCATTAGGAGTTCACAAACAGAGTGTTCAAACTTCCTCTATCCAGAGAAAGGAGCCCAGGGGCAGTCGGCTATTGTCAGGTGGAAAAAGAGACAAAGATTGTGTATAACTGTCCTTGTCAATTGTCTGACTTCACTGACATGCCTTTAAGCTCTTCATGGTCCCTGTTTCCTCTGTGAAATCTATGACAAGAAAACACGCATCTCTCATATGCATGCCATGAAGAAGGGGCAGAGGGGAACAGGCTGTAGCCCAATCTAGTTATCCAGAAAATGGGTTTGATTCAGTCTAATGACAGTGAGTTGTGCAAAACTGTGGTATGTTTGCATCTTCCTCAAGGCTGGCTGGGCTGGATTTCTGGGAGGGGAAGCACTTCCTGTATTGATGAACTGAGTTCCACAAAAAATTACACACTCGGGAGGCAGAGGTAGGAGGATCGCCATGAGTTCAAGGCCACCCTGAGACTACATAGTGAATTCCAGGTCAGCCTGGGCTAGAGTAAGACCCTACCTCCAAAAAGCAAAAAAGAAAAGAAAGAAAAAGAAAAGAAAAGAAAAGAAAAATTTGATGTTTTCCTTCAAGTCTCTGAAGTAGCCAGGGTGAAAGACCACAGAGGTTGCCAAGCTCAGGCTGTCCTGGAACTCACTTCATAGCTTCAGGCTGGCCTTGAACTCACAGTGATCCTCCTACCTCAGCCTCCTGAGTGCTGGGATTAAAGACATGCACCATTATTTCTGACCAGCGGGAAGATTTCTTGATCAGCACCCCACTGTCTCAAACTAAAAACGATAGATCTATAAACACACACAACATATACTTGGGCACACAGATCTGTCCATTTTCAAGAATGCTTCCCTTCTTCGTGACTGTAGTGTCCAGGACCCAGCCTCTCTGAGGCTAAGAAACAAAGCTTGGAATAACCGCATAGATTAGTATGTCACCGCGCGCTGCAAGGCTCCTGCATTGTCTCACAGACTGAAGGCAGGGCAAGGGAGTGGACTGCATGGGTGGAGGACTGCTTTGCTTCTGAAATCCAATCTGCCTGGCAACACTCTCAAGTCCAGGGGAGGGAGAGGCTCTCAGGCACGACATGACCAATGACTTGATGGCTTGCACCAACTGTGCTAAAGGGAGAGTGGTGAAGCAGGGACCAAGTTCCGTGGGGTCTGCTTCTAAACACCTCAGAAAGACTGGAGTAGGGCGCAGCAGGTGAACAGTCTTCACTGAGAGAGGCAGGAAGGGACATGCGGGTTGGGGGTCGGGTAGAGAACGGGAGCCCAGGGACACCCTGCAAGTAGACAGCTGAGCTGAGGGTGCAGCTTGCATCCTGCTGTTCGCGAGGGAAACAGTCCCCTCTTCCCCACCAAAGACAAACGTCTCACACGGCTGAGGATGCCGGGCCAGGGAGATGGGAAGGCGATGTGGAAGGTTCGGAGAGCATGAAGCCTTGCTGGGCTCTGAGCTCCCTGAGCCAGTGGCTCTCTCCAATCCAATGTCTTCCAACCCTCAAAGAATTGACAGGTGCAGTCAAAGTAGAAAAGCAAGATGAGCAAAGCTTTATGCTAAGAAAGTGGAGCAGAGGCGTGGTGGCGCATGCCTTTAATCCCAGCACTTGGGAGGCAGAGGTAGGAGGATTGCCGTGAGTTTGAGGCCACCCTGAGACTACATAGTGAATTCCAGGTCAGCCTGGGCTAGAGTGAGACCCTACCTCAGGAAAAAGAAAGAAAGAAAGAAAGAAAGAAAGAAAGAAAGAAAGAAAGAAAGAAAGAAAGAAAGAAAGAAAGAAAGAAAGAAAGAAAGAAGAGAGCAGAAAGCTCCCGAGCTGGGAGGGGACCTGAGCAGGTGACCTACTTGGTGACTGGGACCAGGGGTTCTTATATGCTCAGGGGTGTAAATTAAGCATCAAGTCAGGATGGGTTAGATTCGTAACTTTGAGTGTTTATGGGGATTTCACCCATGGGGATGGAAATTAGGCATCAAGTCTGGGCTGGATAGGCTATTTTAAAATATTTTTATTTATTTATTTATTTATTTATTTGAGAGAAAGAAAGAGGCAGAGAGAGAGAAAGAATGGGCACACCAGGGCTCCAGCCACTGCAAATGAACTCCAGATGCATGCACCACCTTATGCATCCGGCTTACATGGATACTGGGGAATTGAACCGAGGTCCTTTGACTTTGCAGGCAAGTGCCTTAACCACTAAGCCATCTCTCCAGCCCAGAATGGGCTATTTTAAACATATATGGGATTAAAAAAAAATAAAACAAAAGCACAAGGGCTGCTGGTCAACCAACATCTTGGTGAATCAGGGCTTTTTGGAATTTAGACCCTGGGCTCTGTTTTCTGGACTTGTCATTAGTGAAATTGGAGACCTGTAACTCCAACTACCTACAAAATGGAAACTAACATGCATAATTCCTGCCAGTAACTGAGGCATTGCAGCCCGTCTGCGTCCCAGCGGAAAATTCTACTGTCCTCACTGCATGAAAGAAATCCAGAGCCCTAGTGGTCAGAGGCAGCAATCACAGATCTGTCCTGCATGAATGAATGAATGTATGAATTCAGTTCCATCCATTAATCTGGGTCCCAAATCTTTCAGAAGTCTTTGCTTTCACTGACAGCTTGTGTCCACAGCTCAGGACACAGATGGTAGACACGATGTCGGGCTCAGACCTGAAGAACTTGCAGTCAGTGAGTGTCTCATTATCTAGTCCCCACAACTCAACAGCACCTGAATTAGAACTCACTAGCATACCCCTGTCCCTTACCTCAGTGAGGTAAGCCACTCCGGCCTGAGTCTAGACTCGACCCCCCTGTTGCAGTCAGGTTTACATTGCTGGCAGAAAACACCTGACCAAGTGCAGCTTGTGGGAAAAAAGGGGTTTATTTTGGCTTATAGACTTGAGGGGAAGCTCCATGATGCAGGGGAAAACAATGGCATAAGCAGAGGGTGGACATCACCTCCTCACCAACATCAGGTGGACAATAGGAACAGGAGAGTGTGCCAAACACTGGCAAAGGGAAACTGGCTATCATACCCATAAGCCCGCTCTCAACAATACACTGTCTCCAGGAGGCATTAATTCCCAAATCTCTATCAGCTGGGAACCTAGCATTCAGAACACCTAAGTTTGTGGAGGACACCTGAATCAAACCACCACATACCCCCCACCACCCACAGTAGAAGCCTTCCTTGGGGGCTGAATGCTGGTCCTTGAGAACTCAGAGGGACCCAGCCTGAGCAGCAACCACTCAGGCTGGTGGCCTTGGGAAGAAGCACCCCATCAGAATGGTACCTTGCAGCCTCCAATGGCCATTCCATACAGGCAAGCCCCCTGGGGGAAATGGCCACACCCTGGGCACTAGGATCGGTGGGGCTCCCTTCCATATCTTCATGGTTCCAAATTCAACATAGAGACAAACAACCCAATTCAGCTCTAGAGGCACCCCGCCCCCACGTCCTATCCTGTACCTCCAGGCCTCTGCCCCAGTCAGAAGCACCACATCTACATCTATTTCTATCACTCTTTTAAGACCAACTTTTTTTTTTTTTTTTTTTTTTTTTTTTGTATTTTCGAGGTAGGGTCTCACTCTGGCCCAGGCTGAGCTGGAACTCACTATGTAGTTGCAGGGTGGCCTTGAACTCATGGTGATCCTCCTACCTCTGCCTTGCAAGTGCTGGGGTTAAAGACGTGCACCACCACACCCAAAGGCCAACTTTTAAAAAAGTTTATAAAAGGTCAAACTCTATATCACCTCACCCCCACACCCCTTTCCCTGAGGGCTCTCCTCAGTGAGGTTGTTGGTGTTCACTGTGGGGTTATTAAAGGCCTCAGTCACTCTCTGTGAGGAGACTACATCGGGATATTCTTCCCCATTCTGTGGCTCTTAGAATCTTTTGTCCCCTTTTCCCCACTGTTCCCTGAGCCAAGGTGGACCTCTTAATGGTCTGATTTAGTGTTGAGTTCTCTGTGGCCTGTGGATTTCTGCTTTGATGAGATTTGATTAGCCACATTATCTGTTGCCATCTCCCTGGAGCTGGTTGTCAGGCTAGCAGTGAGAGCAGTATTTGTGCCACTGCTTCCTTTGCAGTGTGTCCTGAGCCCTGGCTGATGTGGTAGAGGTGGCACCTCTTGTGGTGGGCAGTCAGCTATTTTCTCGTATTGGTGGATCTTGGATCTCCTCAGTATTCTTGTTGGGCCTTGCTAGTAACAGGCTGGACCTGTGAGGAGGCTGGCCTGAACTATTGGACATGGCCAGGGACCCTGGCCTGTGGGGTTGCAACTGGTCCTCTGTCAGAGAGGTAATGGAGATGGTAATGGCCTTCCCTATGTTGTAGGGTGTAGTGTGCTGTCATCGCCCAGAGTGGGCAGAACTGGCGAGGCGCTCCCCCAGACCCCAAAAGGCTCTGACCATTCCATAACTCAGACTTCGACCCCGACAGTTCCTGATCCGTGGCTAGCTGCCCAAGAGACCCTCATGTGGCTAAAGTCACGTAGCCTTCTCACCCCCCACAGTTTTGAAGTCACAGCTTTCTGCTAATCTCCTCTTCCACCCTTCCCCCCACCTTCCCTTATCCTTCCCCCATAGCTTTGAAGTTCCTAGTCCTTCCGCCATCTAGATAACAGCCCATAAAGTCTGTACGTGCCATCTCAACCTTCCCCAAGTGTTTATAAACCCAACCCCCCCCTTTGAATAAACGAGTACTGTCCATCAGATGGTCTCCCGGGTGCTCATTGCCCCATCACGTGTTTGCGTGTCCTCGCACGTCGCACTCACCCGCCCAGCCAGAAAGACCCTGCTGCTCCCCTTCCAACTCCTCTCTCCCTTGCCCAGGACATCGGTGGCCAACGACCCCGGGGAACGGGAACGGAACGAGACCCACATATTCTCTGCCATCTTTAAAAGAAAATAAATTTTCCAACCCAGAGTGAGAGCCATTTGGTTTAGAGGAGATATGTGTAGTTATTTAAGAGACTTTTCGGTGTGTCTGCCCACTTTTGTTATCCAGACAGCAGAGATGTTTCTCTCTGGAGCCTACAAGTTTCCTATCCATGAGATGCTGACTTGGTTCCTCACACCAGGTATGATTTCTCTCTCACTGTGCCAGCTTCATGTGCAATCAGAAAGTAGTTACATGCAAGGCTGTGTGCCACCATTATACACATGTGTATTTCTTGCCCTGCTGGCTGGTTTCATGACCTGCTTATTCACACTGTGGGTGACCATTGTTTCTCAGCAGCTCCCATAGTACTTTCCAGTGCCATGAGGTGAAGCCAGGAGGGAACTGGCTCCCCTTTTAGTGCCAGCATGGCAACTCATTCCATCACTTTTTCTAACACATCCTTCCTAGATATATTTTGAGTAAATTTTTCTTTAAAAATGTTACCACATGAGGAGCTGGGCATGACAGTGCACACCTTTAATCCCAGCACTTGGGAGGCAGAGGTAGGAGGATCACCATGAGTTCGAGGCCACCCTGAGAATACAGAGTGAATTCCAGGTCTGTGTGGGCTAAAGTGAGACCCTACCTCGAAAAACAAAAAAACAAAAACAAAAAAAAAAAGTTACCACATGAGGGTTGGAGAGATGAATTAGAAGTTAAGGCATTTGCCTATGAAGTCTAAGGACCCATGTTCAACTCTACAGGTCCCGTGTAAGCCAGACCTCCAGGTAACAGAAGTGTGCAAGGTTGCACAAGCACACAAGATGGTACATGCATCTGGAGTTCGACTGTAGTGGCTGGAGGCCCTGGCATACCAATTCTCTCTCTCTCTCTCTTTCTCTCTCATAAAAATAAATTTTTTTTTTTTTAAAAAAAAAGTTACCACGTGAGGCTAGAGAGGTGGCTCAGCAGTTAAAGGTGCTTTCTTGCAAAGCCTGCTGGCCTGGGGTTCGATTTCTTGGTACCCACATGTGTTAGTTTGAATGTATGATCCCCCACAAACTCAGATGTTTTATTAAAGCTTATAATTTGGGTCTCCAGCCACCTGGCTGGAGGAGGCGTCACCAGGGGCAGATCCTGGGGTCCAGCCCAAAGGTGTGTTTGGTTGCAGATCTGATTTCTAGCCCAAAGGTATGCAGCGGAGTCTGAGCTCTGGCAGGGTCCCTGCTGCTTGCTGCCATTGGGGTTGGCTGAGTTTGTTTGTTTCTGGCTATCTGGTTGTTTCTCTCTGCTTGGATGTGTGCAAGCAACTTCTTCCGCCACTGATGCAACATCCCCTGGATCTGCGAGCTTGAAATAAATCCTTCCCTCCTCTAATCTGGTTTGGATGTTCATCCTGGCCACTGAAGCTGTCTACAACACCACATAAAGCCAGATTCAAAAAGTGGTGCAAGGGCTGGAGAGATGGCTTAGCAGTTAAGGCGCTTGTCTGTGAAGCCTAAGGACCCAGGTTCAATTCCCTAGGCACCATGTTAGCCAGATAGATGCACAAGGTGGCACATGTGTCTTGAGTTCATTTGCAGTGGCTAGAGGCCCTGGTGTGCCCATTCTCCCTCTTCCTCTCTCTGTTTGTAATAAATAAATAAAAATAAAAATTTGGAAAAAAAACAGTGGCGCAAGCATCTGGTGTTTGTTTATAGTGACCTTGATGTACTCATATGTACACACATGTATGCATTTAAATAAATAAATTTTTTTTAGATTTTATTTTTATTTATTATTAGAGAGAGAGGGAGAGAGAGAGAGAATGGGCGCTCCAGGGCCTCTAGTCACTGCAAACAAACTCCAGATGCATACGCCACATTGTGCATCTGGCCTATGTGGGACCTGGAGAACCAAACCAGGGTCCTTAGGCTTCGCAGGCATGTGCCTTAACTGCTAAGCCATCTCTCCAGCCCTAAATAAATAAATTTTTAAAAAAATTATTTTCATTAAAATGTTTTTTAAAAATTTTACTGCATATCTATAGACAATTTTGCTTTTTCTTTAATGTATTATCTATTTTCTACCACTGATTTTCTGATTTGTTGTCATTTAGTTGCCAACAGACTTTTTTTTTTTTTTAAAGTCAAATGAGGTTTGTCCTTACTAGCAGGAAAGGATGAATATCACCTGCTAGGGTGTCCACCATGTTGCTGAGAACTTACACTTCTTTGAAAGGGAAACAACAAATGAAAGGCCGTGTGCATGGTCCTCACTGCTCAGGGCACACGCCAGTCTCTTTTCCTGGCCAGCTGTGTTGGTCCTTTAGATCTTGTGAGTTTCCTTCCTGAGGGCTCTGGAGTGGAGCTTGAGCCAAAAAACTATCTTCCCAATTCACATCCTCCCTCCTCACCCCTCTCATGATTTCATCAGCCAACCTGACCCTGTGTGCGCTGTGCGCTCCACCAGCCAAGTGCTCCTCCTTCTAAAGTCAGAAGATCTTTCCCCTTAAATTGAACCCACAAGTAAATACCAATTTTCTTCAAACAAACAACAACAAAAACTCATAGCAGTATGCCCTGCTTCCTTTAAACAACAGACACTGCATAAGAAAAACAAATGCTGGTTAACCATATTTCTGTTGGCTTTGCTTCGGAGCCCAGCATTTCAGAGTCATTTGCTTATTGGTGCATTTATTCATTCCATGACCACCTACAAGCGAGGGGCTATCCTGCACCAGGAGGCAAGGGAATGGGGAGGGCCAGAGAGAGCGTTGGCCCTGGAGGCAGGAGACTGGATCTTGCTTCTCGGGCTGTCACGGCTGGTGTGTCACTGCCCCCGCCTGCTATGAGTCTCTTTCACTCATCCTTAGAATGGGTTAGGAGATCCTGGCTCGCGGAGGCACCACCATTCCCCAGGACCTTGTTAGGCATGCAAGGTCTGGTGGGGCGCTGTTGAATCAGTCTGTACTCTCAGACACAGTAACATCTGCACAGCCCTGAAGCCTTGGTCCTTGATGACACTCATGCTAATGCTGTCTTCAGGAATAGTTGCAAATGGCCCCCAAACCTGATTGGTCACCTAAGTCATGGAGGATGGGGGACAAAAGAAGGAAGTTCTTTAGTGTACATATGGTCATGCACCCTTTAACAATGAAACTTGTTCTGGGAAATGCCTCATTAGATGACTTCGTCGTTGCTCGTGCCTTAGAGCATACTTGCATGAACCTACGTAGCGGAGCTGACTACACTCCCAGACTACGTAGCTCTATGGTGCATGTGAGTATTCATAGATGGTGTAGCCTGTTGCTCCAAGGGCCATGAAGAACCTAACAGAAGAGTAAACACAAGAGAAAATGGTGCAAGCAAGAGACCATAAACACGAGGGGCTGGGAACATGGCTCAGCTATTAAAGTCGCTCATTTGCAAAGCCTGGGCTCAATTCCACAGTACCCACATTAAGCCAGATGCACAAAGTGGCACATGAATCTGGAGTTCCTTTGCCATGGCAAGAGGCCCTGGTGCTCCCATTCTCATTCCATTTTTCTCAAAAAAATATTTTTTCTAAAAAAAGAGAGAGAGACAATAAACATGAGATATAGGAGGCTGCTGGTTTAACAACAATAAACTTTTTACTATAACCTTTATTTGGTTGTTTTTGAGACAAGTTCTCATTAAGAAGCTTCTAAGTTGCTCTGTAGGTCAGACTGACCTCTAACTCCTAATCCTCCTGCCTCAGCCTCCCAAGTGCTAGGATTATAACTATGTGCTACCACGACTTGTTTTAAACGTTTTAAAATAAACAGAGTACACCCTAAAATAATGATTTAAAATACAGTAAATACAGGCTGAGGAGATGGCTCAGCAATTAAGAGTGCTTTCCACTTAAGCATGAGGGCCTGCAGGCCCCCAAGACTCCCTCAGAATCTGCATCTACCACCCATATACACACTGCTTTCTTTCTTTTTTTTTTTTAATTTGAGAGAGACAGAAGAGAGAGAGAGAGAAACACAGAGAGAGAGACAAAGAGAGAATAAGCGCACCAATAGCCACTTAGCAGCTGTGAACAAACTCCAGATGCATGCGCCCCCTTGTGGGCATTCATGGCATTGCGTGCTTGTGCCACTTTTGTGTCTGGTTAAACATGGGACCTGGAGATTCAAATGGGCTTTGCAGGCATGCACCTTAACTGCTAAGCCATCTCTCCAGCCCAAACACACCACTTTCTATACCCCATACTCTACACACACATGCAAAAGAATATAGTAATTATGTAAATGCATAACATTTATTAACCTTATCAAGTATCATTGCTATACATAATTACATGTGCTATGCTTTTCTGTGGCCTGGCAGTGCAGTAGGCTGGTTGACACTGGTATCACCACACAGTATCATCCCTGACACTTGCATAATGGTTGTGCACCAATGTTTCAAAGATGGTGACAGGAACTTCCCAAGTCCATTATAATCTCATGGGACTGGTGTGGAATATGTGGTCCACTGTTGCCCATTGTCCAATAGGGCAATACTTTGTGCCACAAACCCGTTCTGCTGCCTAGACACTGCATAAAGGAAGCATATCTCCTTGGCTTATGCCACCCATAATCTCTCAGCATAACCTCTTTCTGTTTTGTTTCTCCAGATTCGCTTTGTGGTGGAACTCGTGTGGCCTTTATCTCTGTTTCTGGTCCTAATCTGGCTCAGGAATGCCAACCCACTCTACAGTCAACATGAATGTGAGCACGGAGGGGTAGCCTGGCAAGCCCGCAGTCTCTGCCTGTCTTGTCCTTTAGAAAGCTCTTGGGGTTGGGCTGCGGGGCTGACAGCTGCTTTCTATCATTTCATGCCTATAATGGGTTGACCAGATTCATCAGCAGTGAACAAATTCTAATGTCTTAATCTTGTACTTTCTAAACAAGTGCTTATACATGGTCCTGGGGAGTTAAAGGAATGTGCTCTCTTTTTCTCTTCTCTCTCTCTTTCTTTATCTTGGGTCCTTGTACATATAATTATTTTCTATTTTTTTGTTTTTCCTAAACACACTCATTTTTAAAGAGAATATAGATTTAGGTCTATTATTCACTATGACTAGTCTAGAGAAAAGTGAGAAGGGGGACTGGAAAGATGGCTTAGTGGTTAAGTGCTTGCCTGTGAAGCTTAAGGACCCCAGTTCGAGGCTCGATTCCCCAGGACCCACATACGCCAGATGCACAAGGTGGAGCATCTGTCTGCAGTTCGTTTGCAGTGGCTGGAGGCCCTGCTGCCCCCATTCTCTCTCTCTCTGCCTCTTTCTCTCTCTGTCACTCTCAAAGAAATAAATTAAAAAGAGAAAAGTAAGAAGGGACACTATAGACTCATACTTAGTAACACCTTACATTGTGAAGCCCTGAGGCAGCTGGGTATCTGTGGGGACCCTTGTGGGACCCTGTTTCACCCGTTCTGGTTTCTGGCCAGCACAGTGTTTTCCCTTTCTAGGCAATGATGCCCCCAGAGTAATGAGAGCTGCTGACTCTCCTATACTTATGTTCATGAGTGTAGCAGTCACTTTCTTGTTGCTGGGACAAAGTGCCCACCCTTCAGGAGCAGCTTATTAGAGGAGAGGTTTTATTTCAGCTTACATTTTCGAGGGGAAGTTTCATCAAGCCAATGAAAGCATGGCACAAGCAAGGCAGTAGGGCATCCGTCACATCTTGTCACAGCAGCTGGGAGGAAGCAGTGTGAGTGAGCTGGCTCTGCACACCCAGTGGGCTGAACGACTAAACCTCAAGATCCGCCCCCAGTGACAGCTCCCCCAGCAGGGCTCCACCTCCCAAATCTCAGCCCCTGTCCTGCATGCTCTTTCTTCTTTACCTCACCGCCACCCCCCCACCCCAGGAACTCACAGCCTGAGACCCTGCTATACACCTGGGGAGGTGCTCCATAACAGCTGTAGAAGGGCTGTATGGGCCTATTCTTCTCAAACACTACCACTTACAGGACCTTCCAGAGCCAACACCACTCTGCTTTCTCCCACAAAAAAAAAAAAAAAATATATATATATATATATATATATATATATATTTGGAGAAAGACACAGAGAGAGGGAGAGGAAGACAGATAGAGATGGGCCCGCCAGCAGCCTCTCAGCTGCTGTGAATGAAATCCAGATGTGTACGCCCCCTTGTGGTCAAGTGTGGCATTGCGCCCTTGCATCACTTTGCATCTGGCTAAACGTGGGACTTGGAGATTGGAACTGCTGGAGATTGGAACCGGTGTTCTTAGGCTTAGGAGGCAGGTGCCTTAACAGCTAAGCCATCTCTCCAGCCCTCCCACAAAATATTTTGACCCACCTCTGTGTCTCCACACTTCCATCCACACCTCCAGAAGAATATCAGTCTGTCTCTTCCCTCCATCACTGGAGCTTGGTTCCATTACCTGGCACAAGGCCTGACCCGCATTAGAAGCTCCTGCTATGTAAACAATAAGGGAAGCGAACACTAGCGGGTCTGGGTTCCTTCCCTGAGGGGACCCTGTTCCTTAGGCCTGCCTGGACTCTATCGCTAACTCTTTCTTGTTTTCATTTCCTGTCTTAAAGGCCATTTTCCCAACAAGGCGATGCCCTCGGCTGGACTGTTGCCTTGGCTCCAGGGAATTTTCTGCAATGTGAACAATCCTTGTTTTCGAAACCCCACCCCTGGAGAATCTCCTGGAATTGTGTCAAACTATAACAACTCCATGTAAGTGCTGAGATTCCCACTGTACAGGGAGGAAGTTACACTCCTTTCATTCGCCTACTGTGCGGGAGCGTGTGCGTGCACACCTGGAACATGTGGCCCTGAAAGAGAGTCTGGGCCAACAGTTTCCTCTCTGAAACTGTCTTTTCCTTTTCTTTTTTGGTTTTCCAAGGTAGGGTCTCGCTCTAGCCCAGACTGACCTGGAGAATTCACCATGTAGTCTCAGGGTGGCCTCGAACTCACAGCAATCCTCCTACCTCTGCCTTCCAAGTGCTGGGATTAAAGGTATGCACCACCATGCCCAGCTTGGATCTGTCTGTTAATGGCAGGGATTCTGAGGAGAAACCTTCAAACTTAAGCCATGTGGGTATGATCTTTTAGTCCTTATAGTCCCACAAGATGACCTGGAATCTGATGGCAGCCCCTGGCTGTGATGTGTCCACTGCTGGGTGGTCATCCATCGGCTCAGGTAAAGGACACCATGTGAGAAAAACGTTAACTCCTTTTACCCTCTACCCCAGTTCGCCTAGAACCATGTCTGCTCCTTTGCAAGCTTCCTTGAACAGCTGAGGGCTAAGAAAGATGTCAAGGATCATTGCAAGGATGTATGCAATCTGCCTGCAAGGTGAAGTTGAAGTTGACTTCTTGAGGAGAAAGGAATTCTAAATGCCCTGTGAGAAGGGCATTTGAATTCCAATTGCGTTTGAGCAGAATGATCTGGAAGATGGCTCAAGCAGAGAGGTTCTCAGCCCATGAGGTTGAACACTGATTGGCTCGGCTTTACTGCCCCCATCCAGCCAGCCTTGGCCGAGGAGTGTTGTGCACACAGTCATGTACACGTGTGTGTGGACACGGAGCTCACAGGTGAGCGTGGTCTTAGGTGCCATCCCTGTGAATGGATGGAAGAGGCAGGACTCAGAGAAGGAGGGGGAGGCTGCAAAGAACCACCAATAGTATCTGCCAGCATCACCCTGATTAAAACTGGAGAGGCTGGAGAGATGGCCCAGCCATTAAAGACCATTTGCTTGCAAAATCTGAAAGCCTCGGTTCAATTCCCCAGTACCCATGTAAAATTAGATGCACAAAATGGCACATACATCTGGCGTTGGCAAGGATAAGGCCCTGGCACACCCCATTCATTCATTCTCTCTCACCCTCTCTCTGCTTGCAAATAAATTAATTAATTTAAAAACAAAAAAACCTTCTCAGGACAGAAAACTCAGAGAGCACAAGATTGACAAGTGACCCTGTCCTTCTCCAAATCGTCACCTATTGGCTATCATTCTCTCTTTGCTGGGCAGTATAATTAAGATCCATACTGCCAATGTCGATGCTAAGTAAAGCATTTTATTTTTTAAAATAGCACAAAGCCGGGCGTGGTGGCACACACCTTTAATCCCAGCACTCGGGAGGCAGAGGTAGGAGGACTGTCGTGAGTTTGAGGCCACCCTAAGACTACATAATTAATTCCAGGTCAGCCTGGGCTAGAGTGAGACCCTACCTCGAAAAACCAAAAAAATAGCACAAGACGCCTATTGTATTATTATGAAAACAACAGCTATTTCTTTATGTACAAGGCTTCCTCCTTCCTACAGCTTGGCAAGGGTGTATCGGGATTTTCAAGAGCTCCTCGTGGACATACCACAGAGCCAGGCCCTCAGCCAGGTTTGGACAGAGCTCCGGTCCTTGTCGAGGCTCATGGACATCTTGCGGACTCACCCTGAGAGCCTTGCAGGTAACCTGGACTTCAGCATTCTCACCCTTTTGTTTGCCTCTCTCTTGCCTCACTCACCAGAGACTAAAGAGCCTGGAAAGAGCAGAGAGATTCAGTGGGAAAAAGTGCTAGAAGGCATTGGAGGAAGGGACCTCCTCCACACCAGCTTCAAAGGTGAAAGCTGGGCGTGGTGGCACGCGCCTTTAATCTCAACACTTGGGAGGCAGAGGTAGGAGGATTGTCATGAGTTCAAGGCCACCCCGAGACTACATAGTGAATTCCAGGTCAGCCTGGGCTAGAGTGAGACCCTACCTTAAAAAATAAAGAATAAGCCAGACGTGGTGGCATATGCCTTTAATCCCAGCACTCGGGAGGCAGAGGTAGGAGGATCACCGAGAGTTCGAGGCCACCCTGAGACTACATAGTTAATTCCAGGTCAGCCTGGACCAGAGTTAGACCCTACCTTGCAAAACCAAAAAGAAAGAAAGAAAGAAAGAAAGAAAGAAAGAAAGAAAGAAAGAAAGAAAGAAAGAGAGGAAGGAAGGAAGGAAGGAAGGAAGGAAGGAAGGAAGGAAGGAAGGAAGGAAGGAAGAAAGAAAGAAAATAAAATAATAGGTAGGAAGGTGAGCAGGGGTATCTTATCCTAGGAAAGTCCAGAGACAGAAAGAAGAATGTGTAAAGAGACGATGCTCCAGCAAGCGTGAGGCTGGGTCACACTACAGGGGAAGGGTCTGCTGAGTTCAGTAAAGGCAAGAACTTCACAGACTCCTAGGGAATTGCTGACCAGAAACAGGCAGAAGAAATGGTATCAGTGGAGGGTGGAGGGAAACCATGTCCGTCCAACCATACAGACGTGCAATCATACAATTTCTTCCAGCAAGGAATGTTTGCATCCAGGTTGAGGTGAGGCATGTTGAGAGCAGGGGAAAGTGAGGCTGGGGCATTATGAGGAGTCACCACAGAAGCTTAAGGAAGGGCAGGGGCAGGGAGTTCTGGAAGGTCAAGGAGGTACAGGGCCAGAAGAAATCACTCTACTGCATGAATTTACGTGGAGGCTGTGTAAGGATGCACATGCAAGAAGTCAGAAATACTCTCATGAGCTGGGGGAAATGAAGAGGCAGGGAGAAGAGGTCTCAGTGGTTTCTACGACCCTATGTAAGTAGCTAAGAAAGCAGGCAAGATGGAAGGACTGATGGCTGAAGTCAGAGGATTAACTATTTGAATTTAGGATCTCAAAAGCAGCCAGGCAGGATGGGTAAATCCCCAGGGGTAGCTCTGGTGAAACAAAGCAGAAGGTGAGAGAAAGAAATAGGAAATGGGAGGCCAGGCTAGGGGCCGTGACAAGACACTTAGGTTGTTCAGGAAGATGGCAGGAGCCAGGCACCCAGACAAGAGAGACATTTGAAATCAGGAACAGGGAGGAGGAGGGAGAAGCAGCTCTCTCATATATCCCTCATCCCGAGGGGAACAAGAGACAAAGACCAACAGCAGTGACAGCAGTAGATCTTCTTAAAAGTAATAACAAGAAAACAAAGAGGACTGTCCCACCATGAAAGAGGTTTGTCTTAGGCAGCTGACAACAGCTGTTCTACTCTCAGGGCAACCCCACCCCTTCGCTGGGAGGGTGGGTCTGTGATGAAGCCAACTTTCACTTACGTGTCTAACCATCAAACTGCGTCTGTCTGAAGGAAGTAAAAGCCATTCCAAGCCAAAAATTCTTTGAGGGTTTAAAAAATGCATTTATTTGATTGATTGATTGACTTACAAGAAAGAGACACGGAGACACAGAAACTCTGAGTGTGCCAGGGCTTCTTGCTGCTGTAAATGAACTCCATACCCTTGTGTCTCTTTGTGCATCTGGTTTTTCATGGGGCCTGGGGAATTGAACCTCAGGCAGGCAGGCTTTGCAAGCAAGTCATCTTCCCAGTCTTTTCAATGCTTTTTTTTTTTTTTTTTTTTTTTTTTTTTTTGCAAAGTGTCTTCGAAATCCAAAAGCACCATTTCATAAGCTTCTGAGAAGCAGAACTGAAGTGTGCACCGGCCTGAAGGTGGTTCCACAGGCTTCCAGCTGGCAGGGAGCGGTGTCTCCTAAAGGGTACCAGGTCAGGGCACAGGGCATCAGGGAAGCCAGGCCAGTCTCCCCAAAGGCTGGGGGCAGAAACCCTGACCTTAGTGCCCTGAGAGGAGCCAGGAGCCCATCCCAAGGCAAGGGGCATTGATCTCTGGAGGAAGTCCAGGCTGGGCACTGAAGCCCTGGGGCCTCTAAACTACTCCAGAGCCTGCCCAGGACCTGCCAGGGTTTTGGCCAAGATGAATATTGACGACTGACAACTCAGAGGGGAGTTGAGCCTTGGAAGGTGGGGTGGGCAGCTGCAGCTGGCCGGTGTGTGTGCTTTCACCTGTCAGCTCCCGGGTTACCTGGGAAAGTATGCCAGGGGCTGACCGGGCCATCACTCTCCTTTCACAGCAAACCTGTCACGCTGCATTCTCAGCCCGAGCCAGCCGGGAGGATTAATGGGGACAGACCAGCCTCAGACAGAGACCTTCCGCCCCGTCCCCCTCCCTTCTACCAGCACCCAAATTTAATCATCTTTAAAGCCCTCTTCCCACAGCCTCACCCTCATCTCTCCTGCCCTTCCCCACCCTCACCCCCGCCCCTAATCTTCTCAAGGAAGAGAACAAGAAGATCCACATTTCAAACAAAATGTATTTTCCTTTCTCCAGCCCCCCCAGTTCACATTTCTCCCTCAGGAATCTGATGAGGGGCTTGTTGTCTGGTATCACCCTGCCTCCCAGACCTTGGGCCCCACACTCTCCCTACAGGGTGTCCCCCACCCCTCCTGGGGTGTGTGTGGGACCACACTGCCCCCCTCCCTGGGGCCTCCATGGTGTGCTTAGCCAGGCAAAAGGGCCCGGAGTTCCTCAGTCTTGACATTTGTGAGTACCCTCAGCTGAACGTGTTAAAGAATAACTAGGGGCTACACAGCCAAACGGGGTCCCACTCTCAGGACAAGCGCACTGGTGTTTATCGAGTGCCTTGCGTCATTCAGCAGAGATTTATGGAGGCCCTGGTTCCTGGTCAGGCCCAGAGAGAGGAGATCCCGAGGGCTCACCTCTGTGCACCCAACATTGCAGGTGGGATGCAGAGGTAAAAGCCCTTGACTGTCTGTGTGTGGACTGCTGGTGCCCCAGCGGAAGGAGGGGAGCAGAGGGGAGCTGAGTTTGAAAGATGATGGGAGTTATGTTACCCTAAAGGAAGGAAGGCAAAACTGAAATATGGCAGCTTCTCAGGGCCCTCCCTCCCTCTCCAGAGGAAGTGGAGGCTAGGTTCAGATTCCCCCAAAGCTTATAAAATTTTCCGATGCAAAAGGGAGCAATGGTAGGCTACTCAATGACTCAAAGCCCAGGGGCACCCTTCCTGGCAAGAGAGGTTGCTATGCCGGTGTAGCCTGAATCTGATAGCAGGGAACGAATAGGGAACTTCAGGGCCAGGGCAGACTTTTGAGCTTGACCCAAGCCCCTTCAAGTAGAAGTTATCAACAACTTTGCTCTGGTCAAGGCGCCATACAGGGAAAGTCACAACCTCAGAACGGAGGACAAGTTATGAAGCACTTGCCTGGGCGGCGGAAGTAGGGTGAGGAAGAACAGCTTGTTATGGAGCTGGGGCCAGGAAGGAGCAGGGACATTGGATGATCAAGCCGGTTAGACAAGGACTGGGACGAGACCTAGAGAGAAGCTGGAATGATGGAGTGGGCTATCCACACATCTAGTGCTCTGCCTTAAGAGTTTCCAGAAACCTAGGCCTGAGCTGTTCTCTAGGCCAACAGTGACCCTGGAAGTGGCAGAAGAGACAGGTGCTGTCAGGAACAAGCATTTATTGAGTGCTAACTATTTTCAGGCCTGAGGGTTAAGTGCTTGGCATTCCTTTACCCTCGCCACGCCCACAACATCCATCCTGGGGGGGGGGGTAGACGGAGAAGAGAGTGTGGACAGGAGAAGAGAAGACTGGCTCGATTGCTCGCCCCAGGGCTGTGACAGTTAACAGTCCTTTAAGCCTCCTTCTAAAGGAATTCCTGCTTCCAGCAGGTTTTGAGTGAAGCTGGAGAGAATGTGGCTGAGGCTGACCAAGGCTGTCCACTCAGAGCTGCTCTTTCTCTTAATAGCCCCATTTCTTTGTCCACGCTCATGCCTAGAGCTTTGAGCTTGAGCTGAGGTGACAAAAATACCAAGAAGGGTCTTCTATCCCACTTTCTGTGAGGATAGATTTTATCTCTTGTCAATCCTACTCCAGGGTTTAAAAAAAAATTGTTAGGATGTATTTGTTGAACAAGCAGTGGGTTTCATATAACATTTCTTGACCATATTCACTCACTTTACTTTCTCTTGACCCCTCTCCATGCTACTCAGCCTCTCCTTCTTCCCAAACAGTCCCCTTTCTATTCTCACATGCTATGTGTGTCTTCCACAGAAGTCAGGAAGCATGCAATATTTGTCATTCTGGGCCTGGCTTTTTTCATTTAACATGATGATATCCAATTCCATCTATTTTCCTGATAATGACATCATTTTGTTTTTCTTTATGGCGAATTAAAACTTCATTGTCTGGCATGTGTGTGTGGCTGGTGTGTGTGTGTGTGTGTGTGTGAGAGAGAGAGAGAGAGAGAGAGAAACAGAGAGAGACGGAGAAAAGAGCATTTTCTTTATCCACTCATTTGTTGATGGACTGATTCTATAACTTGGTGAATACTGCCAAAATAAACATGGACGAGCAGGTTCCTCTGCCGTATGCTGACTTGAATTTCTTTGGGTATATACCTAGTAGCCGATCATATGGTAGTTCCATTTTTAGTTTGTTTTGTTTTGTTCTGTTTTTGTTTTTTGTTTTTCAAGGTGGGGGTCTCCCTATAGCCCAGGCTGACCTGGAATTCACTATGAGGTCTCAGGGTGGCCTCAAACTCTTGGTGATCCTCCTACCTCTGCCTCCCGATGCTGGGATTAAAGGTGTGTACCACCTGTCCTGCTTCCATTTTTATTTATTTTTTATTTTTTTAAAAGTTTATTTATTTGAGACAGAGGGAAAGAGGCAGGCAGAGAGATTGAGAGAGAGAGAGACAGAGAGAGAGAGAATTGGCACACCAGGGTCTCAGCCACTGCATTCGAACTCCGAACGCTTGCGACACCTAGTGGGCATATAAGACCTTGTGCTTGTCTCACCTTTGTGCATCTGGCTTACGTGGGATCTGGAGAGTAGAACATGGTGGGTCCTTAGGCTTTGAAGGCAAGCTCCTTAACTGCTAAGCCATCTCTCTAGTCCTAGTTTCATTCTTCCACGTGTGGGTAATCAGGATCATTTGTTAAAGAAACTATTTTCTCCACTGCTATGATTGGCATCTTTGTCAAGAATCAGGTGACTATAAGTATATGGGTTTAATTCTGGGCCTATTTTTTTTAAAATCTCCATTGGTCTACATATCTGTTTTGTGCCAATACTATGCTATTTTTGTTGCTATGGCTTTGAAACTCAACTTGAAATTTGGTATTGCAATGCCTCCAGCATTGTTCATTTTCCACAAAATTACCTTGGCTATTTGAGGTCATTTGTGTTTCCATATAAAATTCAGGATTAATTTTTCTATTTCCGTAAAGAATGTCATTAAAATTTTGATAAAGCTGACATTGAATCTGAAGACTGTTTTGTTCTTTTCAAAGTAGGGTCTTGCTCTAGCCCAGACAGACCTGGAATTCAGTATGTAGTCTCAGGGTGGCTTTGAACTCACTGCGATCCTCCTGCCTCTCCCTCTAGAGTGCTGGGATTAAAGGCGTGCGCCCCCACACCTGGCTTAAAGATTACTTTTGTTAGCATAGCCATTACTATTAACCCAAGATAATGGGAGTTCTTTCTAGTATCTTCTTCAATGTGTTATTGGATGTTTTAACGTTTTCATCATAGGGGCAGGAGAGATGGGTTTGATTCCCTAGTACCCATGTAAAGCCAGCTGCACAAAGTGGTATGTACATCTGGAGTTTATTTGCAGCAGCTAGAGGCCCTGGCATGCCTATTCTTTCTCTCCTTCTCCCTCTGTGTGTGTGTGTGTGTGTCTTCTCTCTGCTTGCAAATAAAATAAAAATAAAGTTTTTATCATAGGGGCTACAGAAATAACTCAGTCTTTAAAATGCTTACCTTAGAAGCATCAGAACCTGAGATTGATCCCTAGTGCCCACATAAAAATGCTAGGGGGCTGAAGAGATGGCTTAGCAGTTAAGGGGCCTGCCTCCTAAGCCTAAGAACGCTGGTTCCAATCTCCACGTTTAGCCAGGTGCAAAGTGACACAAGGGCGCAATGCCGCACTTGACCACAAGGGGGCGCACACATCTGGATTTCGTTTGCAGCAGCTGAGAGGCTGCTGGCTCCCATCTCTATCTGTCTTCCTCTTCCTTTCTCTCTCTCTCTCTCTCTCTCTCTCAAAAAAAAAAAAGTTAGGCATGGTGGCATATGCCTGTAACCCAGAACTAGGAAAATAGAAATAGGCAGTTTCTGGCCAACCAATCTAGCCTAACTGGTTAGCTCTAGGCCAATGTAAGACTCTGTCTCAAAAAATAAACAAATAAAATAAAATAAGGGGGCTGGAGAGATGGTTCAGCAGTTAAGGTACTTGCCTGCAAAGCCTAACAATCAGTGTTCAATTCCCCAGTACCCATCTGGTAAAAACCAGATACAAAAAAAAAAAAAAAAAAAAAAATGGTTCATGCATCTGGAATTTGTTTGCAGCAGCTAAAGACCCTTATGTGCACACATTTCCCACCTCCCAAACAAATAAATGAAGCAAGGTAGTGCTGGGAATTGTGGCATACACCTTTAAAAAAGGTGGAGGGGCTGGAGGGATGGCTTAGTGGTTAAGGTGCTTGCTTGCAAAACCAAAGGACGCAAGGTTGATTCCCCAGGACCCACGTAAGCCAAATGCACAAGATGGCGCGTGTGTCTGGAGTTCGTTTACAGTGGCTGGAGGCCCTGGTGTGCCCATTCTTGCTGTCTCTCTCTGACACAGACACCCTCTCTCTTTCTCAAAAAAAGTAAATAAATAGTAAAAATAAATTTTTTTTTTTTAAAAAAAGGTGGAGCTCTGTGTGGTGGTGCATGCCTTTAACCCCAGCACTTGGGAGGTAGAGGTAGGAGGAGTGCCTAAAACTGGTGAATTCCTGGTCAGCCTGGGACAGAATGAGACCCTACCTCAAAAACAACAACAACAAAAAAATTTTTTTAAAGGTGGATAGCGTTTTGCTGGGCGTGGTGGCACAGGCCTTTAATCCCAGCACTCAGGAGGCAGAGGTAGGAGGATCTCTGAGAGTTCGAGGCTACCCTGAGAATATTGAGTGAATTCCAGGTCAGCCTGGACCAGAGTGAGACCCTACCTCAAAAAACAAAAACAAAAAACAAAAAAAAAAAAGAAAGAAAGAAAGAAAGAAAGAAAGAAAGAAAGAAAGAAAGAAAGAAAGAAAGAAAGAAAGGAAGAGGGAAAGAAAGAGAGAGAGAGAAGGAGGGAGGGAAGGAAGAAGGAAGGAAGAAAGAAAGAAAGAAAGAAAGAAAGAAAGAAAGAAAGAAGAAAGAAAGAAAAGTTTCATCCTTTTTGTTTCCATCTTTAGTATGTTTATTCCTATGGGTTTGTTCGCTTTCCTTTTTAAGACGCTTATGAATGGAATATTTTTTAATTTCTTTCTCAGCTTGCCTATTACATGGAAAAGTTACCTTTTTTTTTGTTTGTTTGTTTTTTGTTTTTTGTTTTATTGAAGTAGGGTCTCACTCTAGCCCAGGCTGACTGGAATTCACTATGTAGCTGACCTTGAACTCACAGCAACCCTCCTATCTCTGCCTCCCGAGTGCTGGGATTAAAGATGTGCCCCCCCCCCTCAGCCTAGCTACTGTTTTATGCATGTTGATTTTGTACAACATACTGAGAATATTTTGGTGGAGTCTTTTTGTAAACCAGAGTCTCTCAACCTCAGTTCCATGGGGACCAGATAACTTTGGGGAGGAAAACCTGCCCTGTGCATTGTGGGGCATTCAGGAGTATCACTGGCCTCTACCCACTGGCGCTGCTTTATTGCTGGCAACCAAACATGCCTGCGGATATTATTAAATATTCCTCAAGAGCCCAAACTGCCCTGTTGAGGCTCCCCACCCTGCTCTCCTCTCTTGAATGTCAAAACAGCACTGACACCCCACCCACCCAAGGTTAATTTTCTCTACCTTCTGGTTCTTCCCACTGAACTGTCCCCAGTCGTAAATGCTATGACTATGTTGTTAGTGACAGCTGCTGGCAACATCCCGACCTCTAAAAGCTCCCGGGAAACCCAAGAACTAGTTCTAGCTAGTTTTCTTATTCTGACCCACCTCCCCTTAACACCCTGTCCGCTCTCTCATTCATGCACAGGAAGAGGATTACAAATCCGAGCCATCCTCAAAGATGAAGAGACCCTGACACTATTTCTCGTGAGAAACATTGGCCTGTCCAGCTCGGTTGCCCACCTTCTGGTCAACTCCCAAGTCCGTGTGGAGCAGGTAGGCGGGAGCTGTTGGAAGGTCCTCAGGAGGGAGGGGTTGGCACTAGGCCTGAGAGAGGCAAGGGGGAGCTTGGCTGTTTCTTTTCCTTCTTGCTTTCACATTCACAATTCATGACTCATGCCCCATATTTAGGAAAATATCTGGGGCCATTGAGCATTCCCATCACAGGGTGCTGAAGGGGCACAGATCCTGGCAACACTGACACCTCAGGTTTTCATAACTGGAAGAAAGCCGAGCAAGCATGTGATGGAAGGTCCCCTGTGGGGTGGAAGAAAATGACTATTCGTTTACTAAGTCTATCTTCAGGGACTGATGCAGGGCTGGAGTACCTATGCACTAGGCAAGCAAAGCCCTTGGCTCAAGAAGCACACATCCCAGATGAGGGTAAGAGGGCAATAATTACCTGAGCAGAGACTGCAGCCTGTTTCTTGGTTGTCAGGAGTCATTGCGGGAGAACAGGAGGGCTCTGAGAGGGGACCAGGTAAAGTGGAACAGCCAGGAAAGGCCTTCCTAAAAGGTGTCATTTGAACATCTCTCACTGAGCAGAAAGGCAGACATTCAAACACCTGAGGGAGAATACCAGCCCCAAACTGTACACCCAGAAATCATTTCTTGGGGTTACAACATCTGATACGTTCAGCAGAAGTACCACTTCTGCTTTCCTGGATCACTTCTATGCTTTCAATGCATTATTTTTTTACTCTTTCCAAATTTATTTCATTCATTTGAACAATTTCCTAGATTTATGCAAGGCATTTTTAGCACTAACACATGATTTTCACATCCATTAGTCACTCAAAATAATTCAGTGGGTCAAACAGATGGGGAAACTGAGGTGTCTGGAGATAGAGCTGTTTGGCACACAGCTATAAAGCCAAAACTTGTCAGAGTCGGATCTCATTACTAGTCCCATGTTTGTTACTATAATCCAGGAAGTGCTGGACTGGTCCTCAAAATCCAGAGACCAACAGCATCAGTGACACAGAGGTATCTTAGGAATGCAAGTTCTCAGGCCCTACCTTGGACCACCTGAGTCCAAAGCTCTAGGGCTGGGCTTAGCCCGTTGTGTTAATAAACCCACCTGGGAAATTGCCAAGCTCTGGGATGAGAGCCACTGACTGCTCGAGGGGTCAGGACACCCTCCTGACTCATCTCCAGCTCTGGTTCTTTCCTGTTTCTAGGGTAGAGCGAGACATAAGCAGATAATTTCAGGACTTGTGTGCGTCTTGAGATGAAGGCCTGCGTGGGGTGCAGAGGCCAGCAGAGGGAGGGACCTGTTGGTGGAGGGGTTTTCACACTGGTTCCCTGAACCACTGTGAGGGAACTAGGAAAGGGAAATAGGGTCAGCCCGTGGCAAGGCCCGGGAGACAGTCCAGCTGCCTGACTTCTCTCCCCACCTGAAGTGAGTTGTCACTGGAACCGATTGTTCATTTTCCTCTCTCAGCTTTTTCTTCAGCTCATAAAGCTCTTGTCCTGGCAAAGCCTGTGACAATTTCCAGTTGGTAATAAAAGAGCAGTGGAGATAAGGGCAGGAATTTAGGGAAATTTTCCTTGCAGTTCCCACTACCGTGCCCTTTGCAATTCCAGTGACTGTGCTGTGATGCTGGAGGGTGAGGCCCTTCACGGGGAGAACAGGGGCCCCGTCACCAGGGTGTGACTTTCTGGAGTGTCGCTGGTGCTTCGGGAATAGCAAAGCCTGGAGCCTCGTTCACATTGCACAGAGGCTGCTCTCACCCACCCAGCTCTCTCTGAACCTCCCAGGCCACCATGCTTCTCAGCTTGTCTGCTAACTAACACACATGGGCTTCCACCCACCTAGCTCTGTGACTCCTCATCAGTGTGGCCACAAAATGTGCTAGCACCATGGCAATGCGTCCCCTCGGTGTCCCCCATAGTAACTGTAGCTAGTCACCCTCCCTAGACAAGGTAAGTTTGTTCTTTTTTATTTATTTATTTATTTGAGAGAGAGAGAGAGAGAATGGGTGCGCCAGGACCTCCAGCCATTGCAAACGAACTCCAGATGTATGCACCCCCTTGTGCATCTGGCTTACGTGGGTCCTGGAGAATCGAACCGGGATCCTTTGGCTTTGCAGGCAAGTGCCTTAACCGCTAAGCCATCTCTCCAGCCCTGGAAAGTTTGTTCTTCATCATCAGTGGATCTCCCCTCTAGGTCTTTCTGCCTGATGACTGAACAGAGCTCCAAAGGGTACCCTGTTCCATCTGGGGAATTCATAGGTGATGAGAGAAGTATAGCCAGCCCTCTGCTTTCTCACCGCCTGCCCCACCTTGGAAACTCCTGCCCATGCCTCAAGGCCCTACTCAGCTGTTGCCTGTTCAGTAAAAACACTCAGCCTCCTTCCTGTCTCTGTACCACCTTCCCCATCTTCCTTTATCACCAGAGTCATCAGGTAGTGGTTACACTCTGGGGTCCGGATCTCAATGAGGCTCACATACTTAGCT
The DNA here is from genome assembly GCA_036365145.1 of Orientallactaga sibirica. Taxonomy (NCBI): domain Eukaryota; kingdom Metazoa; phylum Chordata; class Mammalia; order Rodentia; family Dipodidae; genus Orientallactaga; species Orientallactaga sibirica. Next base: position 8,359,493 of record JAEOAD010000027.1, read on the forward strand.
GTATAATCAAAGGCAAATGAATGAACCACTGTGTTTCTGTTTCTTATTTGTAAATGGAAATGGTGGTTATGGGGTGTTGAAAGAATTAAAATAGGTGAAACATTTAGAATGGTGCCAGGCATACAGGAAACACTCTCTTAATAAGCTCTCAGTATTGTTTTTGGTTGTTTTCAGACTCAGTCTTGTATAGCCCAAGCTGACCTCAAACTCACAATGTAATTGAAGATGGCCTTGAACTTGATCCACCAGTCCCCACCTCCCACGTGTTGGAATCCAGGCCAGATGTGGGCCACCACAACCCGATTAATCACCATTTTTCCTTTCTCTTCTCTTCTCTTCCCTTCTTCTTTTCTCTCTCCCTCCATCCACACTCCACCTCTCTCTCCCTCTGAGGCAGAATCTCATTCTAGCCCAGGCAGATTTAGAACTCACTCTAGACTAGACTGGCTTCAATTCACAGTGCTTTTTTTCTACCTCAGCCTCCCAAATGGATTAAAGAAGTGAGCCACTACATCGGGCCAGCTTGCTCATGCTCTCTCCCTCTCCCTTCCCTTTCTCCCTCTCTTCCTTCCCTTCTTCCTTCTTTTCTGTACTGAAGATTGAATCCAGAGCACCACGCATGCTATGCAAGTGCTCTACCGCTAAGATATATCCCCGCCCTTACCAGCCGTTCTAACATTTCCTCTTCTGTATTTTGGTTTTATTATGTTCAATTTCTCCTACTTACAATTATTCAAGTGCCTGCATTTCCAACTATCTGGAGAGTTCCTCAGTTCCTCAAAGAGCAGGGAAGGTGCCTTCTTGACGCCTAGTCCCCCCCCCCCATCACTATTCTGGACAATTCCCTGCACAATGAGAAGTCAGTGGGTGTTGAAAGGAGGTGCTGAATGAGTGAGACCTGTGTGGTCTCCCCACACTCCAGCTGGCGAGCTATGTGAATGCGTCTCTCCTCCATTGTTCCTTCTTCTACATTATGAAAGGCTTAGAGAAAATGAGGTTCTGGGGTCTCTCCACCTAGAACGCTTTCTGCCTCTGGGGTTCCAGAAAGGGTGGGCCTTGGCCTGGGGAAATGATATGAGCTGGGGGTGAAACCAGAAGGCTCTGCAGGGACACCCTAATACAGGTCTAGAGATTGACAGTCACAAGTGACCGTTAGCCATGGGAGGTGACAGCACAGAGCAGCGAGACTGGAAGCCAGACAGCACCTTTGGGATCTAGATATTCGCATGGATCGTTAGTTCACGGTACACAGGGCCTCATCTGCCGCAGGGAGTCCAGGACTCCAGGATGCCAGGCAATGTACCAGGGGCCCTGACCACTTGATGCCCCTTCCTTACCACCTTAGCTGTGAAGGCCATCCTGCGCTCCTAGAAGCTGTGGAGTGTTGACGATCCAGGCCTAGAGTCTCAGACAAAATACAAGATGTGCAGTTAAATCTGAAATTCAGAGGAACAAAACACGGTTAGCATAACTGTGTTCCATTTGAACCCTATTTGAGACATATTAAAACTATTTGTTTACATAAAACTCAAGTTTAACTGGACATCTGGTACTCCGATGTGCTAAGTCTGGTGACAGATCGGTCATTTGCCATCACTCGAGGTATAGTCTTGTCACTCCTCCAGCTCAGCCTCAGGGGGGTCTTGATGGTACTTTAATATCATTTTCAAAAGATATATATCTCTTAAATTCTATGTTTTTAATAGTTTATTTATTAGCAAGCAGAGAGAGAATAGGCATGCCTGGGCTTCCTGCCACTGTAAACGAACTCTAGACTCATGCACCACTTTGTGCATCTTGCTTTACATGGGTACTGGGGAATTGAACCTGGGTCATTAGGCTTTGCAAGCTAGCGCTAGCTTTAACATCTCTCCAGCCTCTCTCTCTTAAATTTTTAAAAATTTTTATTGACAACTTCCTTAATTGTAGACAATATCCCATGGTAATGCCCTCCCTCCCCCACTTTCCCCTTTGAAACTCCACTCTCCATCATATCCCCTCCCCATCTCAATCAGTCTCTCTTTTCATTTTGATGTCATCATCTTTTCCTCCTGTTATGATGGTCTTGTGTAGGTAGATAAAGTGAGGTTTGGGGGACTATTGGGATTACTGTTGCTGCCTTAACACATTGCCAAAACTTAGTAGCTTAAAACAACACAGATTTATTGTTCTATGACACTCAAGGTCAGAAGTCTGAAAGTCAAGGTGCCACCGAGTCTGCATTCCTTTGCAGGGCAGTTACAGCAATTACCTTCTTGCTGCTGGGAGAAAAAACGCCCAACCAGAGGCAGCTTATGGAAGAAAAGGATTTATTTTGGTTTATAGTCGCAAGGCTGCCACAATTTTCTTACAAGGAGGCTTCCCACATCCTCTCTCCTCCCTGCAGTTTGTTCACGGAGTACCAGACCTGCAGCTGAAGGACATCGCCTGCAGCGAGGCCCTCTTGGAGCGTTTCATCATTTTCAGCCAGCGTCATGGGGCACGGACTGTGCGCGATGCCCTGTGTTCCCTCTCCCAGGGTACCCTGCAGTGGATGGAAGACACTCTGTATGCTGATGTGGACTTCTTCAAGCTCTTCCGTGTGGTAAGTCAAGGGTTACCTGCTTCCCCTCTTCAGGAGTGATTCCTGGAGCAGGTGGGGCATTGGAGACTCCCGAATTGCCAAAGGAAGGTGTGAGACTGGTAGGTGTGACAAGAGTTGAGGGAGTTCCCACACTCAAGAAATCTTGAACAACAGTATTTCAAGAATAGTGTCCCAGGGACAAGAGTGACTGTTAGGTTCACTGGCCTGTATGTGATGTGACAAATGTGTGTCTGAAAAGGGGTGTCCACCACCTCCAGGCTAGTGGCTAAAAAGACTGTGGTTATAGGCAACATACTGAGCTTTCTTTGGTCCCACTGTTCATTTATACAACAGTATACTGCTTTATATAATGGTAGGAAAAGATATAGGAAGCCAGGTATGGTGGCACACCTTTAATCCCAGCACTTGGGAGGCAGAGGTAGGAGGATTGCTCTGAGTTCAAGGCCACCCTGAGACTACGTAGTGAATTCCAGGTCAGCCTGGACTAGAGCGAGACTCTATCTTGAAAAAAAAAAAAACAAAAAATAATACTAAAGATATAGGAAAAAACTATATACAATGTATTTTTACTTTTTTAAAAACTACTTGAGAGGAGGAGAGAGTATGGGTGCATTGGGACCTTCTGCTGCTACAAACAAACTCCAGATGCACGCACCACTTTGTGGACCTAGCTTTACTTAAGTACTGGGAAATTGAACCTGGGACATCAGGCTTTGCAAGTGAGCTGCTTGCCTTTAACCATTGAGTCATCTTCTCAGCCTCTCCAAAGTATTTTTTTTTTAAGGTAGGGTTTCACTATAGCCCAGGCTGACATGGAACTTGCTCCGTAATCCCAGGCTGGCCCCTCAACTCAGTGATCCTCTTACTTCTGTCTCTTAAGTGCTGGGATGAAAGGCGATGTGCCACCAAAGTATTGTTGAAATTTCAGTCAATGAGGGTTCATGCTCCTTCCTCTGGGTCTGTACTTGACCCCAAAAGTTGCTATTTCTAAGGAGAATAAAAAGAAAATTTCAGTCTCAAAAATTTGGACAGCCTGGATCAAGTGCAGCCTTCTGTTCTAGAACTCTATTTCCAGAGAGTTTGCTAGAGGAGAGAAGAGGGATCTATGTCGCAGTGAGCAAGCACGGGGTTGTCAAACCACAGGCCCAGGGCATCAGCAGGGAAGCGGTGAGAGATGGCAGTTCTAACGATCCGCCTCGGTGGTGAGGATGCCCCATCCTTGGGCGATTCCCAGGGTGGGCCACCGTAGGCCACACTTAGCAATAGTCATTGGAAGCTTTCATAAGAGATGATGTAGAAACTATTTCTGACACAGAATTATTGTTTTTTTTTTCTTTTGCCTACATTTTAGCTTTTGGAACTATATTGTGAGGACTGTCAATCACTGAGAACTGATTAAGGAATTTGTATTGTCTATTTTTATGGTTGCTCTGTCAAGTTCCAAACCCCACTCTCAGCTCACCTTAAAAACCAAGCTGAAGCCGGGCGTGGTGGCGCACGCCTTTAATCCCAGCACTCGGGAGGCAGAGGTAGGAGGATCGCCGAGAGTTCGAGGCCACTCTGAGACTACGTAGTTAATTCCAGGTCAGCCTGGACCAGAGTGAAACCCTACCTCAAAAAAAAAAAAAAAAAAAAAAACCAAGCTGGGGGCTGGAGCGTCTGCTCAGTGGTTAAGGCACTTGCCTGCAAAGTCAAACGACCAGGGTTCAATTCCCTAGTACCTATGTAAAGCCAGATGCACAGTGGTACCTGGAGTTCATCTGCAGCAGCTGGAGGCTCTGACACACCCATTTTCTCTTTCTCTCTCCTCTCTCTTTCTCTCCTATCTCTCTCTGCTTGCAAATAAATAAATATTTTTAAAAACCAAGCTGGGGGACTGGGGATGTGACTCAACAGCTTGCCACACAAGCATGAGAACCTGCGTTCAGCTCCTCAGCACCCCAGGAAAATGCCCATGCGGTACACATCTATAATCCCAGTGCTGGGGAGGCAGAGAGCTGGTAACTCCTGGGCCTCACTGGCTGGCCTGTCTTGCTGAATCAGTGAGCTCCAGATTCAGTGAGAGTTCTGGTCTCACAGAGTAACAGAAGAAGAGACTGATGTCAACTTCTGGCCTCTGCAACACACATACACATAGGTATGCACACCATGTGGACATATGCAAAAAAAAAAAAAAAAGCATGTGAAAGCCAGGTGTGGTGGTGCATGCCTTTAATCCCAGCACATGGGAGGCAGAGGCAGGAGGATCACCATGAGTTTGAGGCCACCCTGAGACTACATAGTGAATACCAGGTCAGCCTGGGATAGGACGAGACCCTACCTCAAAAACGAAACAACAACAACAAAAAATAGTATGTGAACTTGCGCATGGTGGCACATACCTATGATACCAACACTTGGGAGGTGGAAATATTAGGATCATAGGCACTTGTCAGGGGCCAGACACTCTGCTGGGCCCACGTTCTAACCACAAGCCTTCCACACTCACCAAACTCCCAGACCAGAGACGAGACTGCAAGGCTCTCCCAGGACAGCAGTTACTCCTTTGTCTGAATTGCCTGGGGAGGAGATATACTTACCAGACCCCACCCCCAGAAATTTTAAGTTGATACACAGTACAGTCTGTACTTATGTTGTGTGTGTGTGTGTCTGTGTATAGTGTGGTGCCCCATACACTGCCTACTGCATGGGGCACTCACCTATGGTGGCTGGAGTGGGACATCGGATGTCCTGCTCCATCACTCTTCTGCCTGGTCTTGCTTCGAGCCAGAGTCTCTACTGATTCTGGAGCTTGTAGAGCTCAGAAGAGTCTCGGGTCCCTGCTCCCCTGTGGGACTGGGTTACAGGCACATGTGGCCATGCCCAGCTGTTTATGTGGCATCTGGAGATTTGAACTCTGGTGGTCTCAGATGCCCTCAGACTCTATGCTTAAGCAGGGAGCACACTTAACCACTGAGCCATCGCTCCAGCTGATACTTCAGTATTTCTCAGAGCTTCCTAGATCATTTCAAACCCAGCCAGAGTCAAGAACCACATGAGAAAGAATGTATAAGAGTTGGACTTGCAACCTCAATTTCTATAGACTAAACATAGCAATACTTACATCCCAGACATCTCCAAGGCTTAAAAGCACTCCCTTGATCACCCATCAGAACAATGTTCTAGGGAGGGAGAAAATGCTTCCTCAGTCCCGTTCTCTTAAGGAGAGCTGCAGAGCCTGGACTGAGAAAACCCTAGCAGGAAGCAGGCGTCACTTGGCCTCTGGGGACTGTCCTTGCTTGCCACCCTCTTTGTCCTAACACTGCCAGTGTGGAGGACAGACCTGACTAAAACAGGCCATGTGATCTCCAGGCAAAGAGCAAATGCCTTGTCTAGGCACCTAGTGCCCTTGAAATGTGCCTTCTGCCCTAGACAAATGAACGGAGCAGCTAAACATTAAAAAAATAAATTACTCATAAAGAACTTAAAAGAACTAGCAGGCATTAAGATGGGATTTTACTTTTATTGCTCTTGTACCCACCCTGGTAGTGGCTTTAGGAACCCAATCCTGCAGAAGGCCTAGGGCGGCCAGAGCAGATTGTGCCCCACCCTGCCCTGGCCCCAGGGCGCATGGCCAGCCTCTGAAACAGCCCGGCTGTTATTGCAGCTGGTTGGCTCCCAGCCACCTTCATTCTGGCCAGAGAGCGCTTGGCCATATAGTCTCCTGGGCTGTTTCTCGGACACATGTAGCCAGTGTACAAATGAGGTTTTATTTAAATACCAAGTCGGGCCGGGCGTGGTGGTGCCCACCTTTAATCCCAGCACTTGCGAGGCAGAGGTAGGAGGATCAACGTGAGTTCGAGGCCACTCTGAGACTACATAGTGAATTCCAGGTCAGCCTGGGCTAGTGAGACCCTACCTCAAAAAAAAAAAAAAAAAAAGAGAGAGAGAGAAATACCAAGTTGGTTCTCATTAATAAACAAAGAGGAAAGATCTTGAGATGGCACCTGCCCCTGCTGTGTATGGAGTTGGGGTGCAGGGGGTTGGGGGCGGGGGTTGGCGTGGGAGCAACCTTCAGACCTGGGATCCTGTGGAGCCCAGAGAGCAGACTAGGGGTTAGCACCAACTGGGACCAGCTGTGTTTTCCCTCTTTACCTCAGAGGTCAGAAGTGAATGTTGTCATCCTCAAATAATCTAAATAGAGTTCTCCAGCCTCACTGCATCCCACCCATCCCCATAGGGACACACATGTGCACATGCACGTGCACGTGCATACACACACACACACACACACAATTTGCATGTGCATACACGAGAATTGATAACCTAGATATGAGATGGGAAAGAAACAACAAACCAGGTGGCTGAATCTGCGCCAGGTTTTAACCCCTCTTGGTTTAACCCCTCTTGGTTTCTCACTAGCTTAAATGAGATCATTTGCACCTGGGGCCCCACCCCCATTCCCGCTCCCCCACCCCATCTTGAAACCCAGAAGCTCAGCGCTGAGTCCAATGCTACCTGAAATGTTTGCACCTCATAAAAAATGATGTGTCAGTTTCGGGTGAGGGGTTGGGAAGTTTCCCATCTGATTTGGCCCCAGGCACACATGTCCCTTCCAGCCCCCATCCCTTCTCTCTACCCGCCCCCATGATCCTTCCTGGTTTTTTTTTTTTTCCTCCCACTTCGGTGTACAGCTTTGAAATCTTGCTGAGAAGCAAATCTGTCCCTTCTGCTTTGGACGTTTATTTGTGGAAGTTCGGCAGGGGAACCTAGGCCAGTGCCAAGACCTGCCATGCTGCTGGGAAATCCGAGGCTCCCTCCCTTCTCCATGGATGTTGATAGAGGAAATCTGGCCTCTGGGCTCACAGGTTTCCCCCTTTGCAAACACTCCCGGTGTGGCATGACTCCGTTTTCTTTCCTTTCCCTAGACCTTTCACTGTTCTGACTTCTTTGTACCCATGGCCCTGTGACTACAGGCTGGCTGAACATTGAGTTCCAGTCTTGGGGGGGGGGGGGTTGTGACTACATGCTCCTGTCAATGTCCTGCTTGGTTCTTGGCTCTGCTCCCTGAATTCCGAGGCATAGGGGATAAACAGGGGTGGGCTGTGCATTGCCTAGTGAGAGCTGACCTTACCTTCTGCTCTGAGGGGTCATTCATTGCAGTTTGTTAAATTTCAACTATGAGCTCCAATTTTCAGGTAGTTATGGCAGCATCAAAGTCTGGGAAAACCTGCCTGTCTCCTGGATTTTATAATGCCCCATTAGTGACCTACCTTCATGAATTCCTCTTTCCCCATCGCTAAGTCTTGGCACCGTTAACTTTCTTCTACTTCTGCAATGCAAGTTTTGGGAAGAGAGAAGGGGAAAGTGAGGCCCCAGGGCCAGCAGGACTCTAGGCCAGAAACAAAACTAAGCCAGAAATGGGCTTTTGAAAATCATTAAGCCACACCAAGGATATTTGACTTATAGCATTAGTGATTTCTCTTGCCTATATCTGACCCAAATGGTGTCTATACCAATGAAAATTTCTCCTTGGTAGAAAGATTTTAATGAAGAAGAAACAAAATAGAAAAGAGGCTCTTTAAGAGCCTGAGTGGTACACACCTTTAATTCCAGCACTCGAGGGGCAGAGATAGAGGATGGCTGTTTGAGGCCACCCTGAGAGTACATAGTGAATTCCGGGTCAGCCTGGGCTAGAGTGAAACCCTCCCTCGGAAAAAAAAAAAAAGAAAGAAAGAAAGAACGAAAGAAAGTGCATTAGGAACTTGAAAGATGGCTCAGTAGTTAAGGCACTTGCCTGCAGAGCCCAAGGATTTGAGTTCAATTCCCCATACCCACGTAAAGCCAGATGCACAAGGTGGCACATGCACCTGGAGCTCATTTGCAATTGCTAGAGGCCCTGGCACAGCCATTTTATATGCCTCTGTCTCTCTCTCTCAAATAAATAAGCCAGGTGTGGTGGCACATGTCTTTAATCCCAGCACTCGTTAGACAGAGGTAGGAGGATTACCATGAGTTCGAGGCCACCCTGAGACTACAGAGTGAATTCCAGGTCAGCCTGGGCTAGGGTGAGACCTTACCTCAAAAAAAAAAAAAAAAAAAAAAAAAAAAAAAAAAACAAGAAAAATAAATAAATAAAATATTTTTTAAAAAAGAAGTCCATTAGGCCTATGGATTTATCAGTTGTCTGCCTCAATTTTATTTTATTTTTAGACTTGAGTTATGCAGTAACTATGACTTGTTTTCTTAACAGTCCAGATGCTAACTTTTTATTAATTATGTCCTTTACTATATGAACATATCACATGCTGGACGTATTCCCTATAAGTTATACACTTAGGTCCCCACTTCCTCACCCCTATTCCACTGAGGGTCCTCCTCAGTGGAGTTTTTGGTATTCACTGTGAATCATTCAGTCTCAGTGGGATTGGGGGCGGGAACAGTGCCTCAGAGTACACATTCCCACACTGTGGTTCTTACAATCTTTCTGCCCCCTCTTCTGCAATGTTTCCTGAGCCCTTGTGGGTGTGGCATAAGTCTCCTTTAGTGTTAAGCTCTCTGCAACCTCTGAATTTCTGCTTTGATGAGTTTTGAGTGTCCTCAGTATCTATTGCCATCTCCCTGGAGCAGGTTGTCAGGCTAGCAGTGAGAGCAGCTCTCATGGTTGAATTGCCACTTCCTCTGTGATGTCTTCTGGACCCTGGCAGGTGTGATAGAGGTAAGGCATCTCACCTAGGTGGTCAGCTATCTTTTCTTGTCATATTGATGGACCTTGGTTCTCTCCAGTATTTGTTGTCATCTGTGAAAAAAAAAAAATCTCCAGCCAAGAGTGAGAACAATATAGATTATGGGGAATAAACATAGTTATTTAAGAGACTTTTAGCAGGGCTTCTCTGTGGAGTGTATGACCTTCCTATCCATAGGATTCTGACGAGGTTATCAGGATCAGATGTGAGTTCTCTCCCACAGAGCAGACCTCCTATCCAATTAGAGAGCTGTTGATTACCCACATAAGCTATGTGCCACTATTGCACAGGTGTGTATATATTGTCCAACTGGTTTATTTTGTAACTTTCAGGATCCTCTGCTAATTCACACTGTTGGTGGCCATTGTTCCCTAGCAGCTAGCTTGCTTGCTTTCTTCCTTTCTTCCTTTCTTCCTTCCTTTCTTTCTTTCTTTCTTTCTTTCTTCTTTCTTTCTTTCTTCTTTCTTTCTTTCTTCTGAGACAAGCCCAACAAACCTTTAAAAAAGATTTTTTAATGTATTTATTTACTTATTTATTTATTAGAGACAGAGAGAGGGAAAGAGAGAGAGGGAGAGTGAGAATGGGCATGCCAGGGCCTCTAGCCACTGCAAACGAACTTGATACACGTGCACCCCCTTGTGCATCTGGGACCTGGAGAATAGAACCAGGGTCCTTAGGCTTTGCAGGCATGTGCCTTAACCACTAAGCCATCTCTCCAGCCCCCCTTTTTATGAGCGAGAGAGAGAGAAAATTGGTGTGCCAGGATCTTCAGCCACTGTAATCGAACTCCAGACATTTGTGCCACCTTATGTGCATGTATGACCCTGCATGCTTGTGTCACCTTGTGTATCTGGCTTACATGGGATCTGGGGAGTTGAACATGGGTACTTAGACTTTGCAGGCAAGCGCCTCAATTGCTAGGCCATCTCTCCAGCCCTCACATAGTACTTTCTAGCACTATGAGGGATTGCTAGTAGGGAGCTGGCTTCCTTCTAAATTCCTCCCTCGATGTCCTGGGTCCACAGCCTGTGGTACCTTCAGCAATAGGGTCTTGCCATTTCCAGATGCTAGTTTTATTGACTTAAAAAGAAAGTATTCCTGAGAGGTCAAAGCTAAAAGGACTCAGGATAGAAGCAGGCCTCTGAGAGGGCTGCTGTTTAATATGAAGGGTCTGCAGCCCTGGCCTGTGTTTAGTCAATATGGATTGAGTATCAGTAACATGGATACCCATATATTAGGCAATGCATTCTTACCAAGAATTTTGGCTTCTGATACTTTACATTCCTGTATGTGTGTAGTTGTGTCTATGTGTATTCGTTGTTTTCTCATTGCTGGAATAAAATACCTGGCCAGAAGCAGCTTATGGAAAGAAACAGTTAATTTTGGCTTACAGTTTCAAAGGAAGGTCTATTATAGTGGAGAAAGCATGGCAGGAGAAGACAGCCAGTAACACACCTTCACATCAGCAGCGAGGAAGCAGAAAGCACCAGAGCACCTGGACTGTAACACCTCAATGCCCACCCCTAATGACACACTTCCTCCAGCAAGGCAGGCTCCATGCACATGCTTCCCAAACAGCACCACCAACTGGGCACCAAGCATTCGAATACATGAGTCTATGGAGGACATCATGCATTCAAACCACCCCCGAGTTCATGTGTGTGAGTGTGGGCACACACATGCCATGAAGTACTCATGGAGACAGAGGGCAACTCTGGGTGTCAGTCCCCACCTTCTGCCTTGTTTTGAGGCAGGGTTTCTCATTCATGACTGTGCTGGCCATGCTAGTGAGCCCTTGAGCTTCAGGAAAATTTCCATCGGTCTCCTTTCATGCTATGGGCACATGTGGAATTACAGATGCTCACACAGTACAGCACCTGGCTTTGCATAGGTTCTGGGGATCTGAACTCAGGTACTCACGCTCGCATGGCAGGCACTTTGTTCCATGGAGCCATCTTGACGAGTCTGCAAAACAGTAGCTCTGAATTGCTTCATGGGTTAGGATTCCACTGGAGAATCTGCCGGCTCTAAGTCTTTTCCCTACGATATGTAAACACCCACAGACATACAAGGGGGGGGGAGGAACTCCTGGAATCACTGAAGCCAGACTCCAACTTAAGAGTTTTTTCAGTGAAATGTCTTTTGTACCTTTCCTGAAAGGTTTCAGTATGGCCACAGATTCCTTCCTGACTCTCACTATGAAGGCATCAGCACCCTCCCCAAGCTTGGCGAGTCCTCCACTGCCTGCAGACACACACAAGCATTCCTTGGGATCCAAAGATTGCATCCTGGCTCTGGGTTGAAACCCAGCGATTGTCATTGAATAAGGATCACATTTTCCCCATCTGTAAAGTCGGCCATAAGACTTGTCCTGCACATGTCCTAGGATTGTAGTGAGATACACATTAAAGAACAGATGGAAAAGCACTTTGGAACCACAAGTGTTTGGCTCTTACCAAAAGCAAGAATACAGTGGCCATGTGGCACCTTCTTCAGACTCCTGGGACTAGGGAGAGTTGGGTCTCACAGAATACCCTTTCACTGTCTCTGAGTCCCTAGCTCAGTTTTGCTTTAGTCAACCACACAGACCAGAATGACAACCACTAGAAGAGAGAGAAAAAAAACACCTACTTTCTGTTGAGTCAAAGAGAGTCCTGTAACTTCTCTATTCACATAACCCACAGCCCACCCTCTGGTTCAGACACTGTTCCCTCCAGCGTGGGGAGATCACATGTCTCCATGACCTCTCCCAGGAGAGGCAGGTTAGCATGGCCCCCAGTCCTCCCAGCTCCCCAGTCTGAATTCTCCACTTATGACGCATTTCCTAGCACACACAGGGGCCCCTCCTGGTTGCTCTCTCACCACCAAAGCAGCTTCCTCCCTTTTCATCTGATGCTTAACAACTGTCAGGTTGCAACAAACATGCTTCAGATCCGCAGTCTCCCGGTTGCCTAGCAACAACTTCCCTCCCGGATAAATCTGGGCTTCCTGTAGCAGCAGCCCAGAACAAACCTAGCCACTAGGGCTATCTGTCCCCTGCTTCATATGCTTTTCCACTTCTTTCAAGACAGCCTTTCAAGACAGCCACCCATCCCTGTCTCCAGAATCTTCCACTGGCTCCCAGAGTTCATATCATCAGTATAAATTGGCCCTGAAGCTCAAGGGCCAATTAGCCTGGCCAGCACAGTCATGAACAAGAGATTCTGTCTCAAAACAAGGCAGAAGGTGGGCACTGACACCCAAAGCTGCCCTCTATCTCCATGTGTACCTCATGGCATGTGTGTGCCGCACTCACACACATGAACGCTGTGGTGGTTGAGATGCATAATGTGCATTTGGAGCTGGGGAGAGTGCTCAGTAGATAAAGCACTTGTTGCCCAGCTTGAGTATTTGGGGTTTGGATCCCCCAAACCCACTTAAAAGCCAAACAGAGGCTGGAGAGATGGCTTAGGGGTGAAGGCGGCTGCCTCCTAAGCCTAAGAACACTGGTTCCAATCTCCAGCAGTTCCAATCTCCAGGTCCCATGTTTAGCCAGATGCAAAGTGACACAAGGGCGCAATGCTGCACATGACCACAAGGGGGCGCACACATCTGGATTTCGTTCACAGCAGCTGAGAGACTGCTGGCGCGCCCATCTCTGTCTTCCTCTCTCTCTCCCTCTCTCTGTCTCTCTCCAAAAAAAAAAAAAAAAAAAAAAAAAAAAAAGCCAAACAGCATAGGGCGTCAGTAATCCCATCACATCTAATATGAGATGGGAGGCAGAGAAGAGACAGGAGAATTTCTCAGAAGTCTGTGGACCAGCTAGCCTGGCGAAAACACAGTACTGTGTGAAAGGCCCTTCTCCAACTGACGTGGAAGATGAGGACTAACCTGAAAAGTTGTCCTCTGACCTCCATGTGCACACTCACATGATCACACATACATGCATACACATTTTTTTTTTTTTTTTGGTTTTTCTGAGGTAGGGTTTCAATCTAGCCCAGGCTGACCTGGAATTCACTCTCTATTCTCAGGGTGACCTTGAACTCATGGTGATCCTCCTACCTCTGCCTCCCAAGTACTGGGATTAAAGGCGTGTGCATGCATACACATTATACACACGCGTGCAGGCGTGCGCACGCGCGCACACACACACACTCAATTTACAAATTAACTATTTCGAGATCGTTTTCTTTGAGCCAGGTGTGGTGGCGCACACTTTTAATCCCAGCACTAGGGAGGCAGAGGTAGGAGGATCACCGTGAGTTCGAGGCCAGCCTGAGAATACAGAGTGAGTGAATTCCCGGTCAGCCTGGACTACAGCCAGACCCTACCTCCAAAAACTAAAAAAAAAAAAAAAAAGATTTTCTTCTTTGAATGGAGAAAATATAACAACAAACTCAACTTACAGGACCCCCTTTGCATGTGCTAGTAGAGTGATATCTGTTGAATCCAGAGCTCAGTGAACACTGACAAGATGACATGAGGGGACAATATGCGCTGTTCTCCATTTGCATAAATATTATACATCCTTAATAGAGCCTCTTGAGACCAACAGTTTTTGACCCTTGTGAAAACCTTGTATTCTTTCTTTCTTTCTTTCTTTCTTTCTTTCTTTCTTTCTTTCTTCCTTTCTTTCTTTTCTTTTCTTTTCTTTTCTTTTCTTTTCTTTTCTTTTCTTTTTTGGTTTTACAAGGTAGGGTCTCACTCTAGCCTAACCTGACCTGGAATTCACTACGCGGTCTCAGGGTGGCCTCAAACTCAAGGCGATCCTCCCACCTTTGCCTTCCGAGTGCTGGGATTAAAGATGTGAGCCGCCACACCCGGCTGCATCACTTTCTTAATGCTCAGGAACTGCTTAGACCAACCACACTTGATAGACACATACAGAACCCTATTTGGAGACCTTGACTTGGGGTGTCAATGCTGAACCCAATTCAGACACGGAAAAGTTATTTGTTATTTGAAAAATTAAGAAAACTTGATATGGGAGCTTATGGTGTGTGGGGGTGTGTTTGAAAGGGGGAGGGAGAGGATGTTTGCCATTTTTGTCTATGACCCTTTTTCTGGAAATGTTTCCACATTTCCATTCAAATGAATTTACAGCCTCTTCCGGTTCTTTTGGCAAGAACAATTCTCACTATTTGAATAGATAATACAGAAGGGAGGAGGGAATTCAAGGAGGACAAGAGCCCTGAGAGAGTTATTTTATAATTAATGGCAACATCAGTCACAAAACTGGTGCACACAGACAGAAAGGAGGCTCCCTGGGAGCCAGGCGCTGTTCTGAGTTGGAAGCGCTATCCCAAAAGGACAAGAGCATCATTATTCACCATTCTCACCCCAAAAAAGGAGGAAGGGAAGTGCAGCTAGGATGCCAGGCACATAGTTGGAGCTTAGTAAAGGTTTGATTGATGAATATTATTCAATTATTAGCAAGATCAAAAAAAGAAAGTGTTAGACACAAGAATGCATCTCAAGCTGTGTGCCCCCCACTCCCACCCTCTCCCTCTCCCTCAGATTCCTGGGCTTGTTCTTATCTGGCTATCTCACCAGGCTAACGCGTGCTGGCTTTCTTCACATTCCTGTCTCCACCTGGAATCCCGGGCTCTCCCCTTGTGTCCACAGACACTACCCTCACCCTTACAGTCATGGCTCATCGCCTTATAAACACCAGCTCATGTGTCACCTTCCTAGTCCCTGGGTACAACTGACTAATCCCTCCTTGAAAGTCACTATTGTGCCTGGTCAAGAAATCACTCATGAAATCTAAAACCTCAGCAGAGCCTGTCTCTTTTCCACGAGATAATTCTCTACTATTCATTAGTAGAACACGTACTCATAAAGTACCTACTATGTACATGCTCTGAAGATACAAAACAAAACCTATTATGTTTAAGGAATATATCTTCTAGTTGAAAGACAGATATATTAAAGAGAGTGGAAAACATACAAGTGATAAGTATAGTGAGGTTTAATTATGGGAATAGCCGGATGAGCATCTGAGCCGTGGGGAAGAAGAGTAGGACGCAATGGTGAGGAAAGAAGGCTTTTTTTTTTTTTTTTTAATTTAAATATCTTATTTTTATTTATTTATTTGACAGGAAAAGAGAGAGAGGGAGAGAATGGGCGCGCCAGGACCTTCAACCACTGCAAACGAACTCCAGATGCATGTGCCACCTTGTGCATCTGGCTAATGTGGGTTCTGGGGAATTGAACCTGGGTCCTTTAGCTTTGCAGGCAAATGCCTTAACTGCTAAGCCATCCCTCCAGCTGGGAATTAGGCTTCTTTTTAACCCTTTAAAACTTTCTAATTGATATTTTTCATCCATGTACATAATTTACTTATTATTTTTTAATTTAATTTATTTTTTTATTAATAATAATAATTATTATTATTGGTTTTTCAAGGTAGGGTCTCACTCTAGCCCAGGCTGACCTGGAATTCACTATGTAGTCTCAAGGTGGCCTTGAACTCATGGTGATCCTCCTACCTCTGCCTCCCGAGTGCTGGGATTAAAGGCATGTGCCACCACGCCCGGCAGTACTTTCTTATTATTTACTTATTTATTTATTTTATTGACAACTTCCTTAATTGTAGACACTATTGCATGTACTTCCCTCCCTCTCCCCACTTTCCCCTTTGAAACTTCACTCTCCATCATGTCCCTTCCCCTCTCAATCAGTCTCTCTTTTCAGTTTGATGTCATCATCTTTTCCTCCTATTATGATGGTCTTGTGTAGGTAGTGTCAGGCACTGTAAGGTCATGGGTATCCAGGCCTTTTTATGTCTGGAGGAGCACGTTGTAAGGAGTCCTACTTTCCCTTTGGTTCTTACATTCTTTCCTCCCCTTTTTCCACAATGGACCCTGAACGTAATTCATTTTGATCATTATCTGCTCCCATCACCTTCTTGTGTCTCCCCCATCCCTCCTTCACCAAATCCCTTCTTTCCAACTAGTTCCTCTTCTACGTTGATGTGTGTTTTGTTGTCCTCATCCATTCTCCATGACGACATATAGATGGGTCCGAAGGTGACGGCAGCAGCCGTGAAGTTATGAACACAGCAGTCCCTTCTCTGTCTGGAAGGCAGTGTCACGAGTTCTCCTTCCCATTCTCCAGCTCTTACCTTCCTTCATCCCCTCTTCCGCAACGACTCCCGAGCCTCAGAGGTCATGATAGAGATGTCTCAATCAGTGCACTTCTTTCTCTCAGCACTTCAATGAGGTTTGAGTCTCCCCAGTAGTCACTGCCATCTGCAAAAGGAAGCTTCGCTAACCAAAGGTGAGAACAGCGCTAACCAGTGGTCATGAACACAAATATTTAGAGGGTAACTTGATGGATACAACATATCTATTTAGCCAAACAACAGTAATAGCTTCCCCTATAGGGCCGATGACTTTCCAAGCCATAGGCTTTGGAATAGGTTTTCATTTCCAGCATGAATTTCCTCCCATGGAATGGGCCTCA
Organism: Orientallactaga sibirica; assembly: GCA_036365145.1. Classification (NCBI taxonomy): domain Eukaryota; kingdom Metazoa; phylum Chordata; class Mammalia; order Rodentia; family Dipodidae; genus Orientallactaga; species Orientallactaga sibirica. Next base: position 8,376,251 of record JAEOAD010000027.1, read on the forward strand.
AATCCAATCAGAGAGCAGGTGGTTACCCTCAAAATAGAACTGCCACTATTGCACCACTGAGGACATCTTGCCTGGCTGGTTAGTTGTGTAGTTTACAGGTTCCGCTGGCTAAGACTACTGATGACGTTTCTCCACCAGCATACTGCATAGCACTTTCCAGAACTATGCTAGCTAGTCAGCTGTATCCCTAGCTTTGCATCCATTTAAATTTAACAAAAATTTTGGGGGGGCAACTTGTTGCAGTTACCTTCTCATTGCTGGGACAAAGCACCCAAACTCAGCCGATGGGAGAAAAGGGTTTATTTCAGGATTACAGCATCGAAAGGAAGTTTCATCACAGTGGTGAAAGCATGGCAGAGCAGAGGCTGGGCGTCACATCTTGTCACAGCAGCTGGATGGTAGTAGCAAGAGTGTGAGATCTAGCTAGGACACAGGAGGGATGGGCTAGTCAACCCCACGTCTGTCCCCAGCGGCACACCTCCTCCAGCAAGGCTCCACATCCCAAAGGCTCCACCAGCTGGGGATTAAGTGTAAGACTTTGTCACCCATGAGGCTATGGGGACATTTCACATTCAAACCAGTGCAGTGTGTGTGTGTGTGTGTGTGTGTGTGTGTGTGTGTGTGTGTGTAGGCCAGAGATGGATTTGGACGTCTTCCTTGTTCACTCTGCATCTTACATTCTGAGGCAGGGTTCTTTCATTTGAATCCAGAGCTCAGCTAGCTTAGCTAGACAGCTTGCCCTGGATCCCTTGTCTCCATCCCCCAAGCACTGGGATTACAGACTGCCACCCTGCCCAGCCAGCACTTATGAGGGGGCTCAATTCAGCTCCTCACACTTTCATAGCAAGCACTTTATCAACTGAACCATGTCCCGGCCCCTCCGTTTTTGTGTGTGTGTGTGTGTGTGTGTGTGTGTGTGTGTTCACAGGTATGTGTGTAGGTACATGTGTCTTAGGCAGAGCCCAGGGGAAGACACCAGTCGTCCTCTGTCATTCGTGTCTTATCTCCCTGAGATGGTGTCTCACTTGTTCTACAGCACCCAGTTTTTCACTTAGTCCAGCTGACCAGGAAGGCCTAGTGTCCTTCTGTCTCTGTACCCTACAGTTCCGGAGTTACAGTTATGTGCAGCCACATCTGGCTTTTTACATGAGTACTGGGGCACACTCAGATCCCACTTCTGGCTTCTATATTTTTAAGTGTGTGTGTGTGTATAAATGTGTATATGTGTGTGCACATGCTACGGCACACACATGGAAGTCAGGATACCAAGAGCTGTCTGAGCTCTTCTCCCACCTTCCTTGGGCAGAATCTATTATTATTATCATCATTATTTAGAATCCTTGTGGGGTTTTATTTATTTTTTATTGACAATTTCCTTAATTGTAGACTCTATCCCGCGGTACTTCCCCCCTCCACTTTCCCCCTTGAAACTCCAACTCTCCATCATATCCCCTCCCCCTCTCAATCAGTCTTTCTTTTATTTTAATATCATCTTTTCCTCCTATTATGATGGCCTTCTGTAGGTAGTGTGAAGCACTGCAAGGGCATGGATATTCAGGCCATTTTGTGTCTGGAGGAGCGCATTGTAAGGAGTCATACCCTTCCTTTGGCTCTTACATTCTTTCCTCCACCTCTTCCACAATGGACCCTGAGCCTTGGAAGGTGTGTTAGAGATATTTCAGTACTGAGCACTCCTCTGTTCCTTCTTCTCATTTCTCTCTTCCTTTCCCTATTCCACTGAGGACCCTTCTCAGTGGGATTGCCGGTATTCACCATGGGGTTATGGGTTTTGAGTTGTGAGAGCAGCAGTCAGTCATGGGACACAGTATCTCTTGCCACTGCAAAAGAATACCAGACCAGTGGCTTATGAACTTCCCGTTCTCCTGGCTCTGCCTCTCATTGTCACAGGCACTCTGGGATTACAAAAGCATGTGGCACTTTGCATCTGGCTTTACATAGATGCTGAAAAGGACTGAACTCACATTGACAGCTTTGTGAGTAAGGACTTTTAACTGCTGAGAAATCTCCCAGTTCCCCCACTTCCATTTTAAAAAATATTTACTTATTTGAGAGAGAGAGACAAAGATAGAAAGAAAGAGACAGAGAAAGTTTGGGCATGCCAGGGCCTCTAGCCACTGCAAACAAATTCTAGATGCATGTGCCACTTTGGGCATCTGGAATTATGTGGGTACTGGGGAATCAAACCCAGGCTGTCAAATTTTGCAAGCAAGCACTTTTAACCTCTCAGCCATCTCTCCAGCCCCTACTTCCTTTTTAATTTTTTTAAAAGTTTTATTCATTTTCGAAAAGAGAGAGAGAAAGAAAGAGAGAGAGAATGGGCACATGAGGGCATTCAGCCACTATAAATGAACTCCAGACTCATGCACCATGTTGTTCTTCTGACTTACCTGGGTCCTGAAGAATAGAACCTGGATGCTTTGGCTTCTCAGGCAAATGCCTTAACCACTAAGCCATCTCTCTAGCCCCCCACTTCCATTTATTTATTTATTTATTTATTTATTTATTTATTTATTTATTTATATACCTGAGAGAGAGTGAGAGGCAGGTAGAGAGAGAGAGAGAGAGAGAGAGTGAATGGGCACCCTAGGACCTCCAGCCACTGCAAACAAACTCCAGAGGCATGTGCCACCTTGTGCATCTGACTTATGTGGGTCCTGGGGAATCAAACCTAAGTCCTTTGGCTTTGCAGGCAGATACCTTAACTGCTAAGCCATCTCTCCAGCTCCACTTTTTTTTGTTTTGTTTTGTTTTGTTTTGTTTTGTTTTGTTTTGTTTTGTTTTGTTTTGTTTTGTTTTGTTTTGAGGTAGGGTCCTCACCTCAGAGTCCCCTAGGCTGACCTGCCCAGCCTCCAGTCATTTTTAGAACATCAGGGTAGAATTTGACCTCAAGACGAAAAACTAAATTTTTTTTTTTTTTTTTGGTTTTTCGAGGTAGGGTCTCAGCCTCCCAAGTGCTGGGATTAGGCAGGGTGGCCTTGAACTCGCCCAGCCTCCACTTCCATTTTTTTAGAACATCAGTGTACTAGAATTTGACTTCATGATGAAAAACTAAAATTTATTTATTTATTTTTAAGAAAAAGGTCATTTAAGCCAGGCATGGTGGTAGATGTCTATAATTTCAGCACTTGAGAGGCAGAGGAAGGAGGATTGAGAGTTCAAGGCTAACCTGGGCTACATAGTAGGCCCCACCCCACCCCAACAAAAGGCAACTTAAAAGCTCACTGTGCTACAGAACCTCCTTCAGCTGGATGTTGGTTGGTGGACATCATAGTCTTTAAGGCAGCCTCTACTGACCCTCCAACACATGGGATTTGAGATTTCCAAGTATTTCCTAAACTACTACAGAAAATGCAAGGGATGCAATGAATTAGAATTTTAAGCAATTAAAAACTTAAAATGTAAAGACCCTGTCCTTAATGAGCATGTCTTTTTATAGAATATCAGGCATATGAAGAATTATAATCAGTCTACTTGTTTCTATTATATGAGCATTCATGGGCTGGAGCAATGGGTTCAGCAGTTAAGTTAAGGTACTTGCCTATAAATCCTAACTTCCCAGGTTCGATTCCCCAGGACCCATGTAAAGCCTGATGTGCAAAGTGGTACATTCATCTGGAGTTTGTTTATAGCGGCTGGAGGTCCTGGTGTGCCCATTCTCTCTCTCTTTTTTTCTCTTTGTGTGTGTGTGTGTCTGGGCATGGTGGCACGCGTCTTTGATCCTAGCACTCAGGAGGCAGAGGTAGGAGGGTGGCTGTGAGTTCAAGGCCAGCCTGAGACTACATAGTGAATTCCAGTTAAGCTTGGGCTAGAGTGAGACCTTACCTCTAAAAACCGAAAGAAAAAAAAGCGAGAGCATTCGCTCACTCATGGGACATGGTTTGAGTAGTACGTACAGTGAGGCTAGCGCACAGATGCAGTCTCTGTCTACATGGCGTTTAGAGGGCAGCAAGGGAGACCGGTGATATGTAAGCAAAGGGAGTAAAGAGGGTAAGGAAGGAAGTAAACAAGGTGCCTTCTTAGAGCACCACAGGGCAAGGGTGAGCAGAGGCATGGGACGGGGGCGGGGGCGGGAAACATTGAGATCCATCTGGGGAACAGCTGTGTTCCCCGAAGGTCACCGTACAGGAATAAGACTTGAAAGAGATGTTTGCCAGGATGGGAGGGAAGGGAGAATGGAGTACAGAGCGAAGGGGCATGCAAGGACAGGAGTCCAGCATGGTAGAGAGAAGTGTGAGAGAGTACCAGGCACCAGCCTGTGCTATGTGTGTCCAGCACTGGTGTGGACCTTCTTTCCTGGACACAGCAAGAAGCCATGGAAAACTGAGCAGGGAAAGCAGCATGATCACACTGGCTTGGGAAGCTGCACAGAAGGGAGGAGACTAGAGGCCTAGGGACCAGTGAGAAGACTACTGAGATGCAAAATTGTAGGAGAGAGGTAAAAATTAGTCTGACTAAAGTCAAACAACAACAAAAAAAGACAGGGCTGGAGAGATGGCTTACTGGTTAAGGTGCTTGCCTGTGAAGCCTAAGGACCCATGTTTGACTCTCCAGGTCCCACATAAGCCAGACACACAAGGTGATGCAAGTGCACAAGGTCGCACATGCACACAAGGTGGTACAAGCATCTGGAGTTTGATTACAGTGGCTGAAGGCCCTGGCATGCCAATTCTCTCTCTATCTCACACTCACTCTTGCTCTCTCACATTAAAAAAAAGAAAGAAAAGAAAAGAAAAGAAAAGAAAAGAAAAGAAAAGAAAAGAAAAGAAAAAAAAAAGAGGCCAGGCTGTTGGGTTTGCATCAAAAAGAAAAAAAGTCAGGAAAAGTATGTACTTAATATTTTTATTTACTATTTTATTTCACATGAAGCATTTCTTACTACTAGAACATTTTATTTATTTATTTTAAATATATTTTATTTATTTATTTATTCAAGAGAGAGAAAGAGGCAGAGAGAGAATGAGCACACCAGGGCCTCCAGTTACTGCAAACGAACTCCAGATGCATGTGCCTCCTTGTGCATCTGGCTTACATGGTTCCTGGAGAGGGATCCTTTGGCTTTGCAGGCAAATGCTTTAACCACTAAGCTATCTCTCCAGCCCCTCATTTTTTATTTTTATTTTTATTTTTATTTTTTTTATTTGAAATCAGAGAGAGATAGAATAGGAGACAGAAAGAGAGAGAGAGAATCAGTGTGTCAGGGCCTCTAGCCACTGCAAACGACTTCCAGATGCATGTGCCACTTTGTGCATCTGGGTTTACTGGGTACTGGTGAAATGAACTCCGGTCATTAGGCTTTGCAGACAAGTGCCTTAACCACTGAGCCATCTCTCTAGCCCAAATAATATATATATATATATTTTGGTCTTTCAAGATAGGGTCTCACTATAGCCCAGGCAGACCTGGAATTCACTATGTAGTCCCAGGTTGGCCTTGAACTCACAGGGATCCTCCTACCTCTGTCACCTGAGTGCTGGGACTAAAGGCATGTGCCACTATACCTGGCTACTAGAATATTTTATTCTAGTGATAAGTTGGTTCTGGTCATAGTATCATTTTATTCTAGAAACAATTACAAAAGTAATTGTTGCCTTGGTCTCTCCCAGACATAACAAAGTCTTTCTTTTTCTTTTATTTTATTTCTGAGGAAGGCCTAGGCTGATCAATCTATAGCCCAGACTGGCCTTGAACTCATTGGGATCCTCTTACCTCAGTGCTGGGATTAAAGGCATGAGCTACGTCACTCAGCCCAAGCCTCTCATTTTACAGAGAGAAAATACACCTGAAATGCTAATTTCCTGAATGCACCTAAATGTATTCCAGAGGCTCAGGGTCAGAGAGAATGGGAAAGAGTCTCTGCTCCTCCCACAAGAAGGATGCAGGGATGTCTAGACATGGGGGCCCGGGGGCCCAGTCATAATTACCCTTGTTTCTCAGCTTTGCCGCTAACTAGACTGGCCTAGCCATCATTCATTCATTCACCCAGGTGAATAAGGCACTGAGGGTTATGGCTGACGACCCACAGGCACTTTACTGAGGATAGGCCAAGCTTGTTAAGATGCCCAAGACCCTCTCCAAGCTACTCAGGGTGTTCACCTGAATTTGAAAACCGCTGTCTTAAAACCTAGAAGATTCTTTGCTAGCAGCAACTCAATTCATTTTGAAGCTACGCAGTATAAAAATGGGCTGGCTAGATGGCTCAATGGTTAAAGGCACTTTCTTGGGGAGCCTGGGTTCCTTTCTCCAGCAACCGTGTAAAATCAGATGCATAAAGTGGCCCGTGTGTCTAGAGTTTGTTTGCAGTGGCAGCAGGCCCTGGCTCATCTATACTCTCTCTCTCTCTCTCTCTTGCTCTCAAATAAATAAATAAAAATATTTTAAAATTAAAGTCAATCAGGACTTAAACTTAGTGAGCATCAGGCTCCAGGGCTGAGAGGCAGCAGTCAAGGGCTTCAGTGTGGAGAGTCTACAAACAGTTCTGACACGTCCCATGGGCAAGCATGACCTAAACACTGCTCTCCCTCACTGGAGAATTGGCAAGAGAACTTTTCTCCAGCTCCTGCTTTTAAAAGAAAGATGATGGAGCTGGCAGAATCCTCCATGAGGGAGTAATGTTGAATAGAAGAAGCGAGACAACCTGCCCGGAAAGGATTCAAAGCGGAAAAGACATGAGCCGTGAAGAGATCTGGCAGAGCCTCCAGAGTGCTGACATGGACAGGTGGTCGCCCTTGGCCGCGGCCTGCCTTCACACTGCACCGTGTGTCCTCTGTTTGCTTTCCTCCTGGAGTCTTGTTTGGTGTCACTAAACCAGCAACCAGAATCACGCTGGTGTATTTCAAGTCACCATGAAACTATTTGTGACTGACTAGCTCAGCAGGGAAACTTGGAATAAGAGTCTTTGATTGTTCCCAGTGAAAGAATTCTGTTTCTGAAAGCAATCTTGCAGGAAAAGTCCTGCAATCAGAAAGCAGGAGTGGTTTTCAGGGATGTGAGAGATCAGATGCCTGTGTGTGTGTCTATATTTTTTTTGATATTTTTTTTTATCAATTACAGCTTCCTACTCTCTTAGACAGTCGTTCTCAGGGTATCGACTTGAGGTCATGGGGAAGAGTATTATCTGATATGTCACCAAGAGTTCAAGAGGTAAGAGCATGATGCTATTAATAATTATAGTTTTGTTATGTATTTATTATTATTATTGAGAGAGATAGAGATGGAGAGGGAGAGGCAGAGGGAGAGAGAATGGTCCCACTAGCAGCCTCTCAGCTACTATGAATGAACCCCAGATGCGTGCACCCCCTTGTGGGCAAGTGCGGCATTGTGCACTTGCGTCACTTTACCTCTGGCTAAACGTGGGACCTGGAGAATGGAACAGGCGTTCTTAGGCTTGGCAGGCAGGCGCCTTAATGGCTAAGCCATCTTTTCAGCCCTTTATTATGTCTTTATATCCTTTTACCACATGTAGTATGTCAAGTAATTTCATTTTACCTCACACTATTCATGGAGAAATATATTCACTTTTTCTATCTAACAATTTCCAAACACTTGTTCATACGCTGATGTATCTGTTCTCCTAGGATACAGGTAAATAAGACAGAGACATCCTGAGCTGGAGGGATGGCTCAGCAGTTAAGGTACTTGCTTGAAAAGCCTGATGGCCTGGGTTCAGTTCCCCAGTACTCACATAAAGCCAGATGCACAAAGTGATGCATCTGGAGTTCATTTGTAGCAGCAAGAGGTCCTGACACACCCATTCTCATTGTCTCTCTGTCTCTCACCCACCCCCTGCAAATAAATAAATGATTTTTTAAAAAACAGGGCTAAGATGCAAAGTGACACAAGGGCGCAATGCCGCACTTGCCCACAAGGGGGCACACACATCTGGATTTCATTCACGGCAGCTGAGAGACTGCTGGCGCGCCCATCTCTATCTGTCTCCCTCTCCCTCTCTGTCTCTCTCTCTCTGTGTCTCTCTCCAAAAATAAATAAAATAATTTAAAAAATTTTAAAAAAACAAGGCTGGAGAGATGCTTTAGTGGGTAAGGCACTTGCCTGCAAAGCCTAAGGACCCAGGTTTGATCCTCCAGTACCAACATAAACCAGATGCACAGGTGGTGCACGCATCTGAGTTCACTTGCAGTGACTAGAGGCCCTGGTGTGTCCATTCTCTTCTCTCTCTCAAGTTAATTAATTAATTACATTTTAGAAAAGAACCATCCTTCTGATTCTACACCAAGGGGTAAATACCACTGGAGCAGACATCGTGTCTCATCTGGCCCAATTCATAAGACGACTTAAAGTTGATTGCTAGCCTTTCTAGTCCTGTGGTGCTCCATTATTCTTTTATGGTCTTACAACCCACAGACATAATCCACTGATGATAATAGCTCATACTTACATGGCTATGTGGTGCTTATAGGTGCTAGTCTAAGTGGTTTACCACATGAATTCATTTAATCCACTCCAAAGTGAACTTTTCAGTGCTTTTATAGAAAATGCGTATTCATTTTACTTAATCTCTGAGTTCTCAAATGTAGCCACTGAGTCTTCCACTCAATAGTTGATGATGACGGAGATGGAACAATGAACCAAGAAATACAGTCCCTGCCCTTTGGGAACATATGGTCAATGGAGAAGAGAAACACAAAATAAGCAATTAAGGGGCTGGAGAGATGGCTTAGCAGTTAAGGTGCCTGCCTCCTAAGCCTAAGAACGCTGGTTCCAATCTCCAGGTCCCACGTTTAGCCAGATGCAAAGTGATGCAAGGGCTCAATGCCGCACTTGCCCACAAGGGGCGCACACATCTGGATTTTGTTCGCAGCAGCTGAGAGACTGCTGGTGCTCCCATCTCTATCTGTCTTCTCTCCTCTCTCTCTCTCTCCAAAAAAAAAAAAAAAAAAAGCAATTAAGGAATTCCCTTCAGATGTGATGAATATTAGGAAAGGGAAGCAGAGGGGAAATGTAACGTTCCCTAAGCTTCACTGTCTTCTCTATTCCCAGCTGCCTTAGGCTCAGCCACCTTAGAATGTGATAAAGTTGGAATCTGGTTTTATAAAACGAAGCTCATCCTGGGCAGAGTAGGAACCTGCTGGGCAGAGAAAGTAAGAGAAAGGCCAACTGCACTGATGACCACCTGCCATGGGGCGTCTCTAACATTGTTTTCTTCATAGCATTAAAAACAAAAACAAAACAAAACAAGCAAAAACCCCTCCTTATCAACATTATAGTGCTGAAGCTGAATATAAGTCATTTCCCGAAAGCATTTCTACACTTCTAATTCTTTGTGGGCACTCCGGGAGTTTCTTCCCTGTCTAGATAGCGCATCTAAGCATTTGGTGAACTAGGTTGAAGCTGATGACCTAGTTTATATTAATTGATATTAGACCATTTGACCCAGCGCAGCCCTTCGTTTCTGAATGCTTTGATTAAATGGGCAACATAATAATTGTAATAACCCCTTCTGAGATGGTCATAAGACCCATTGTTGTTGAAGCAATTTGAGATTCTGACTTTCTTACTGAAGCATAGCCTGTGATTATAGGCATGACTCACTGTGTGGATCCCACACAGCACACACGAGTTTCAGAGGGCAAGTGTTGGCATATGCACAAAGAGAGGGACCACAGGTAAACACCACTGATAGCAGCAGGAGAATGTTTTCCGTCTCGCCTGATGGAATCCTAATGGTTTTTTAAATTCCCAAGTGCCTTTGAACGTGAGTAATAAGGTGTGCTTAGGGAATAAAAGCAATGTTGTTTTTATTTTGGAGTTTCCCCTAAGAGAAAGCCACTTGGTCTGTGGGAACCAGGACCCTGGCATCATGGCCAGTGTCTCCCAGCCTAGTTCTTGGGAGACAGATTTACCTTCAAAGGACAAGGTCACGAGTGCTGTGACACCTATAGGGAGAGGACAGCTTGTCTTAGGTGACAGAGTTTGAAATGGTCTTCCAAGACAGGAGATTTCATCTGGTTTGCATTTGCCTGAATCATAAACACACACACACACACCCATAAACATACATATTTCATGTAAGTGAAAGAGTTCACATGTGATAAAAATTAAATTAATAAGATAATTTTCCAACATAGGATATCAGATTCTAAATTCTTGGGCCAAAGAACTTTGCCCTGACCTTGCCTTTCTAGAACAAAGCCATTTCTCCATTACCTATTTCCCAGGTTTCCCCAGTATTTCCTTCTTCATGACATCACAGAACGGAGGAACTGCTTCACAGCTGTTTCCCTGAACACACATTCCCAAGCCGCTCAAATAAGGAGGAGCAGGCTATATCAAAACGCTTCGGGTTCACTCTTTGATTTTCTCTAAGGTTCATTCTTTTCCCCTAACCCTCATATACATGGCAGTAGGTTTTGTGGTGGGTTTTTTGTTTGTTTGTTTTTGTGTCTTGTCTTGTTTTGTTTTTGTTTTTGTTTTCCACAGCTGGATTAGGGAATGCTGAGAATACACAAGTTTTCTTTAACTAATTCAGAGCCTCTCCCTTGCCCTAGTTTATCCATCGGCCAAGTGTTCAAGACTTGCTGTGGGTAACCAGACCCCTCCTGCACAACAGTGGTCCTGAGACCTTCACAAGGCTGATGGGCATCCTGTCCGAGCTCCTGTGTGGCTACCCAGAGGGAGGGGGCTCTAGAGTGTTCTCCTTCAACTGGTATGAAGACAATAACTACAAGGCCTTCCTGGGGATCGATTCCACAAGGAGAGATCCTGTCTATTCTTATGACAAGAGAACAAGTGAGTGTTCTGAGTCCTACGGACAAATCGACCAGTGTTTGTTAAGATAATGGGCTGACACTTCCAGAAGAAACTAGTCCTGGGGTCAACTCCCCTTGGCCTTGTTGAGAGGCCTTGGGCAAAGAGATTTCCAAAGAGTGGTGCTTATAAAAGATGCTGGATATGATGGGCTGGAGAAATGGCTTAGCAGTTAAGGCATTTGCCTGCGAAGCCAAAGGCTCCCGGTTCGATTCTCCAGGACCCACATAATCCAGATGCACAAGGAGCACATGCATCTGGAGTTCATTTGCAGTGGCTAGAAGCCCTGGTGTGCCCATTCTCTCTCTGTCTGCCTCTCTTCTATCTCTCTCTCTCTCTCTGCTTGCAAATAAATAAATAAATAAATAAATAAGTATTAAAAAAAAGATTCTGGATATGAGCCATGGAAAGTGCTGAGGCCCACTTGGAAAGAGAACAGAGGGGACACTTCCCACTGAAGTCATTGAACTGGAGTTAAATTCCAGAGAAAGAGAAGAGTGATAAATGAAGGGGCAACCCAGAGTTGCAACAAAGCTCAGGTCAAAAGGGTCCTGGCAAGTCAACAAAGCTGACAAGTCCCTGATGAACCATCTTCCCCACCTTTCACTGTTTGGGGGAGGGGAGCAGGTGGGGGTGGCTCTGATGAGGTGAAGCAAGATGGAGCAGGAAAAATACAAGTGGGTGAAACTCTTGTGGCTAGAGGCCCTGGTGTGCCCATTCTCTCTCTCCCTCCCTCTCTTTCTCTCACTCTCATAAATAAATAAATAAATAAATAAATAAATAAATAAATAAATAAAAATTTTTAAAACTTGTAAAGAGGGGTTGAGAAGATGGTTCAGTGGATAAAATTCTCGATGTGCAAACATGAGGACTCAAATTCAGATCCTCAGAACCCACGTAAAATGCTGGGTGGGCATGGCATGGCTCACATGTAACCCCAGCACTGTGGAGGTGGAGATAGGGTATGCCCAGGCTCATAGCTATAGCTAGTTCTGCTGTGTTGGTGAGCTCTAGGTTAAAGAGAGACCTCATCTCAAAGAAAAAGGTGGAGTGACTGAGGACAACCTCCAATGTGCCAACACATATGACATGCATATACACATGTACACACATGCACACACATCACACACACAAACACAGGCACACAAATTGCAAAGGCATCAAAAGATACCGGGCCTTGAAACAGCTACATACGACGAAGAAGGGCAGCAGTTAATGGACACGAAATTATTTGAGGCTGAAGCTGAGATTTCAAAGATGAGGTCTTGACTTGGGCTCTCTTTCCTTCCTTTCACCTGAGAATGGTCTCTGCTCCTCCCCGTAACCCCAAGCAGGCTTCTCAGCCTCCTTCTCCTCGGCAGAATAGGCCACAGGCAAGTCCCACCCCCTGTCACTGTGGAGGATACTGTGGAGGGGCACCGTGATCTTTTGTCACTCACGATGAACTTGCTACTGGTGGGGGGTCTGGCCTAAGAACTTAGATGAGTCCTCAAACCCTCCAGTATGGGATTGCACGAGAATAAGACATGGGGTTTGGTGCACTAAGGACTATGCTTAGTTATGAGCAACGGGGAGTTTCTATAAATCTGTCCCTTCTCTCTTGACAGCATCCTTTTGTAATGCATTGATCCAGAGCCTGGAGTCAAACCCTTTAACCAAAATAGCGTGGAGGGCGGCAAAGCCTTTGCTGATGGGGAAAATCCTTTTCACTCCAGATTGCCCCGCAGCACGAAGGATACTGAGGAATGTAAGATCTGAGCTCGTCTTGTTCCCTTATGCCTTGTACCTCCCGGAAGAGTGGGGGGTGTGTGTGTGTGTGTGTGTGTGTGTGTGTGTGTGTGTGTGTTTTAATATGCTCCTGGCAATGAGTTCCCTGTTTATTTTTCACTGAGTGGACTCTTGGGCTTCCTCCCCCATTGACAGTCATCGCAGGAATGCCTCGCCCCAGTGCCCCTGCTTGGGCCCTCCCTCTCCACAGCAGCTTACAAAGATGTTTTCTTTCCCACTGCTTGAATTAGATCCCTAATAGATGGGTTCACGGTTCTCTGAATCCCAGCTTCCTGGAACAAAGCTAGGGAGGAGCCCAGATATAATTTTATTTTCGTGATCTTCTGAGACAATAACACTGACATTCTATGTACCTCCGAGATACTAACAAATTAGATCCTGTCAATCCTGGAGGCTGGCAGTGGTGGCATTCTGAGAAACACCAATAGATTGAAAAGTCAGAACACTTTCTTAAAAGCCTTTTTGAAACATTAAAGGTTGATGATGAGCAGGAAAGACAGAACCACAGGTTCTTTTTTCCCTTTTTTCTCCTCTCTGTTCTCTGTCTGTCTGGGTGTGCATGTGTCCGTCTGCTTTTAGGCAAACTCAACCTTTGAAGAACTGGAACGCGTTAGGAAGCTGGTCAAGGCCTGGACAGAAGTGGGACCCCAGATCCAGTACTTCTTTGAGAACAGCACCCAGATGACCATGATCAGGGTAAGGGTGGCTCGCCTTGGAAGATGGGGAGGGAGAAAGGACGGGCGAGAGAAACAATCCTACTACTTCTGGAAGCTGTCACCAAGTAGAATCACTGCCTTTGGGTAGGGCATATGTTTCTTGAATTCTGGAGCGAATCTAAAAGTTTCTCTAAGACCATCAGGCTCCTCAGACATCTCAACTTTATGAGTTCCCTTCAGCACCCTCCAAGGGGCCAGCTTTGTACTGCCAAGATGGTCATTTATATCTATCTGGTCTCATTGCAGCTTGGTAAAGCAAAGAGACAAGAGTCTGTGTAGTAGGGATAATTGAAACAGAACCCCCAAAGAATCCATGAAAAAGAAAATTTCCTCTATATCACTTTATATCACTTATATCCCCCCTATGCCCCATACTTGTCTTCATTCCAAAGGCCCCTGTGTAATGACAGAAAACCCACCACCTTTTTCCTCTTACTAGCTTTTTAGGATGTCTTAATTCATCACTCCTTGATTATGAAAAATTGAAATGTGTTGGGCGTGGTGGCACATGTCTTTAATCCCAGCACTCAGGAGGCAGAGGTAGGAGGATCATTATGAGTTCAAGGCCAGCCTGAGACTACATAGTGAATTCCAGGTCAGCCTGGGCTAGAGCGAGACCCTACCTCAAGACAAAAACAAGGGCTGGACAGATGGCTTAGCAGTTAAGGTGCCTGCCTCCTAAGCCTAAGAACCTGGTTCCAATCTCCAGGTCCCACGTTTAGCCAGATGCAGTGACACAAGGGCACAATGTGCACTTGCCCACAAGGGGGCGCACGCATCTGGAGTTCGTTCACAGCAGCTGAGAGGCTGCTGGCCGCACCCATCTCTACCTGTCTTCCTCTCTCTCTCTCTCTCTGTCTCTCTCCAAAAAAACATTGAAAAAATTAAAATGAAAATATAAATAAGAATTGAAGTGCTCTAAGGAAAGGACCAAAGATCCTGTAGAATGCCTTATTTATTTATTTTGTAAGGGGAGAAGAGAGACAGGCAGAGAGAGACAGAAAGAGAGCAGGGTGCATGGACATGCCAGCATGAGCTCCAGACATGCATCATTCTGTGTATCTGCCTTTACATGGGTACTGGGGAATTGAACCTGGGCTGACAGGCTTTGCAAACAAATGCCTTTAACCACAAGCCATCTCTCCGGCCCTAGAATGCCTAATTTCTGTGTCTGTGTTTCTTCTTCCCAAGGATACCTTGGGGCACCCAACAGTAAAAGACTTCATGAACAGACAACTAGGAGAAGAAGGTATTACTACCGAAGCCATACTAAACTTCCTCTCAAAGGGTCCCAGAGAGCACCAGGCTGATGACATGACCAACTTTGATTGGAGGGACATATTTAACATCACAGACCGCTCCCTACGCTTGGTCAATCAATACCTGGAGGTAAGGAGCTGCAAACCACCTGAGGGCCACAGCCAGCCCTCTGGAGATTGTCCCAATGATTATTAGCCAGTCAAGTGGCATTAGGCTTAAGCTTTCATTTCCCCCAAGCCCTGAAGGATCAAAATTCCCACAGTTCCCTAACAGGTCCTATTTTCTAATACCTTGACCACGTATGAATGAACTTTTCTCTCAATCTTTCTCTGACTTCTCTGGCTGGCCCCTTTTTCCTTTTAGCCCACATCCATCCTCAACTCTTTCCCACTTACCATTGCTCCAGTGGCCACCTATTGGCCAGTGCCCACCAAACCTTGAGTTCTCAGGCCCCTGGCTTGCTGGATACTCACACCTCGAAGCCCTACAGTCAACATGTCTAAAACCAAACTTAGGTCCTCCCTCCCTAGCAAACTCCTGTGCTTCCTGTCCCAGTTAATTTCATTAGCGTTTGCCCAGCTTCTTCAGCCAGGGACTTAAGGGTGATCATCTATTTTCTTTCTTCACTCTCCCTGAAAGAACTGCCATTTACTGCGTGTTCTTGGTGTTCAGCACTTGGCTACGTTCTTTTGCATTCTTTGTCTCATCCTCCAACAATTCCGTGAAGCCTTTGCTGTTATTACTGCCAGTATGAAGATGCCGAAGCCAAGGCCTAAGGAGGTTGAGTCAGCTCCCATAACCATTAGGACTAGCAAACAAGATCCAAATCTGGGTGTTCCTGAATTCAGAGCCAGTTCTACTGACCTCTCTCTTCCCCTGTCACACCCAGTCATGAAGCTCTGTGGTCGTTTACCTCCCAAACATCTCGCAACGTTGCCTCTCACTTTCTGGGCTCTGTGAGAACTAAAGGTCTTGTCTTCTCTTTATCAGCCTGTTCTAGCAGCTTCCTCCCTGAATCCAGTCTCTGTTAATTCAGGCAGTCCTCCACACGGACACCGGCATGGCATTCTAAGCGCAGATCTGCACGCATCCCTGTCACAGTTAAAAATCTTCATGACTCAACCCCTAAGCATTTGGCCGGTTCCTCTCCACTGGTGGTGCCTCAGCTGCTGACAGGCCTCAGTTATCATCCTTCCACCAAGAATTCCACAGAAAGAGGGAACGCCTTTCCCACAGCACAAGCAATACTCCCAGAGGGTCCCCTCTTGGTCAGGCTCTGTACCTGAGTGTTTGGGAGAAAGTAGAGCCCTGACCACATGCCACCATGGGGGATGTCACTATGATCAGAATATCTCATGAAGCCATTGTCCTGAAAGAAGAAACGTATGTCTCCTAAAGCCTGAAGTGATTTTCTTTTCCCCACCATCTATCTGTTCATTCTGAGGAGTTTTGTTTTGTGTCTTGTTTTCTTTGTGGTCTGGGGATGGAATCCAGGCCTCACACACGCTAGGCAAGTGCTCTACCACCGAGTTACATCTCCCCAGCCCTACCCATGCGTTCTTCCAAACTCAGCTGTCAAATATCCCGTCTGTCTTTACATAGGCTTAGAAATCTTACTTCTGTGCTCCCTGACCCTGTCTTCACACCTCTCAGACCCCTGACCAAGGTAAAGTAGACCGAGCTGTCAATCTTGGCTGAATGGCTGGACTCCTTAGCATCAAGGCGCACACCTTAGTCACTTTCAAAATTTCAAACCTCACACCCCAGAGATCACCTCTCACTAAAGGCTGATCACAATCCATGGGCTGAGGCTGCACTTCGTGTCATTAGAAAGCTGAGGCAGGAGAGAGAGTTAAGCTGAGGACCTGCCACAGGACTAAGCTCTAATGTCCCACGCTGTGGGTCCCAAGAACAACTCGTGAGAATGGGCCTGGCTTTATGGGGCTGCTTTGAGTTCTCCCTGCTGCCCTGAAACCACCAGGATGTTCCCAGCTTGTGTGACCCTCCTTCTGCAGAACCTTGATGTCACAGCACACCCCTCAAAGGGGCTTTTCCAAAAGTCCCAGGCATGGCAGCAGCAGCAACAAAGTTCAGTCAATTACCAAGTAATTCTCAACAGTGTCCAAAGATAAGAATGACCTTGAGTGTTTCTTACAAAACAGAGCCATGAGCATCAACCCAGATGAACGCAGTTTCCTCCCAAGAGCTTGGTAGCCCATATATTTATAGATCTACGGGGTGCTATTTTCATGCATGATTACTCAACTGACCCTTTCCTCTTTGGCGCTCCCTCTCCCTGCAAGGCCCACATCCCTGTCATCTTACTCTCAGTGCAGGTAGGACCTGTGCAGGAGTGTGCGGGGGTGAGAAAGCTCTTCCTTTATTCTTACAGAAAAGAGGTCAGCGGTTCTCACAATGTTTGTGCAAGGTGCTACAGAGACTAATTCTTGTCTTTTATTGGACTTGATATCTGTATCATGACATGAAAGGATTATTTTCTTTCTATCTATCTCTATTTCTTTTTCTTTTCTTTTTTTTTTTTTTTTTTTTTGACAGAATCTCACGTACACCAAACTCATCTCAAATTCACTATGTAGCTGAGGCTGACCTTGAACCTTTGATCCTCCTGCTTCTATATTCTGTGTGTTGGGATTATAGACATGAATTATCTTGTTTTATGTGGTGCTAGGAATAGAACATATATAGCTTCCTGTGTGCTAAGCCAGCACTTTCCATCTGAGCTACATGCCAGCTCTATAAGGATTATTCCTTTAAAAAAATATTTTATTTATTTATATTTATTTATTTGACAGAGAGAGAGAGAGAGAGAATGGGTGCACCAGGGCCTCCAGCCACTGCAAACGAACTCCAGACGCGTGTGCCCTCTTGTGCAACTGGCTAATGTGGGTCCTGGGGAATCGAACCTGGGTCCTTTGGCTTTGCAGGCAAATGCCTTAACCTCTAAGCCATCCCTCCAGCCCTTATTCCTCTTTTTCTTTAAAGGAATCTTATGTTTAACAAAGCACCAGGCATCCAACAGATGCCTAATATATACCAGTCACTTCAGCAGTTAAGGATTAAGTCTCTGCATCTGGACTTGTCTAGGCTCAAATCTCTACTACACGTGCCTCAGTTTCCACAACCAGGCCATGTAGATATTCACAGTACTTACTGAGAATTAAACAAGCTAACTCATGCAAAGCACTTCGTATAACAAAGCACTTAATAAATATTAAGTTTTATTGAAAATACAAACCCATCTGGTCTACATCAGGCCCATCATGAAGCTCCTGAACTGTCACCACCAGGACTTCCCCAGAGCCTCAAAGTACTGCTGTGGGCCAAGGTCCATGGCTCCCCTGGGGACTATGAAGAGGCTGTTGACGTGGGCAGAAGCCATGATGAAGTGTCTTATCTTCATGGCCTTGGAAGTAAGGAGGCAGGGCTCTAGGGAAGTGGAGGGTGAGAGAGGTAGGAGAGCCACAGTGACGGAGAGCAAATCACAGCTATCTGCCCCAGATTTATTTTTCTGCTGTGTGTGTGTGCATGTCTGTGTGCGTGTATGTGCGTGTGTTCATGTTTGGACCATCTGGAGGAGCCTTGAAAATCCCCCGCTCCACCCCAGGGTCCTCAGTAGCACAGTCACTGATGTCTTAATGGGTTTTTCCAGGACTCCGATGCAAGTGTGTTGCTGCCTGTGGCTGATAAAGGCTGGCCTGGGCCTCTCTTTTCAATAACAGAGCTTGTACTAAAGGCACTGCTTGGTCAGCCTATATATGGAGCCTGCATCTCTGCCTCTCACTTCAAAAGTGAAAAGGGAACAAGCACTTAAGGAAATTTAGAAAAAACAAACTATGTCACTCAAATCAATATGACACCTGATCGGGACATTGAATAATAGAAGCACTGGGAACCAAGCAAATCTTTAAGCTGTTTGTCATTATAGGAAGTGAGAGTGATTCAGTAGGTTTTCTTCTCACTGACTAGAGCGGCCAAAATCCCTTCCTTCCTGCTTGGGGTGAGGCCCTAGTGACGGGACATGAAGCAACTTGGAGGACACGCTCCTGATTCTGCCTTGTGGGGTCTTTGTAGACAATGATGTTAAGCAGCTATTTGTAGGCCCTTCTGGCCTGACCTGTGAGGACACCTGAACCAGGATCTCTGCTTCTTGTCATCACTCTGAGAAAGTTGCCTCCCCACTCTAAGACACAGTTTTCATATGTGCAAATCAACACTACTGGTAACCCCAAGCACTTAGTACATTCACACTGCTTATCAGTCATGCCTATGAGGAAATAAATGCCCTAGGTTCCCCCCAGCTGTGAGAGAGGGGTGGCAATGTCTCCTTCACCATTGCTGTGGAGAAGATATGAGAAGGGGGTGATACGAGGCCAAGCTTACTCTGAGGACATGTCTGTATGGCAGCCATCACCGTGCACCATGGACCAAAGGAAGGAATGTACCTTCTCGTCACACTCAAGAACTGCATAGCCAGGCATGGTGGCACACACCTTTAATTTCAGCCCTTGGGAGGCAGAGGTAGGAGGATCGCCATGAGTTCGAGGTCACCCTGAGACGACATAGTGAATTCCAGGTCAGGACATCCTGAACTAGAGTGAGTCCCTACCTCGGAAAAACAAAAACAAAAACAAAAACAAAAACAAAAAACCCTGCATAAGCATTACCCAAGGATTGTAAAGCCTTAGTGAATTGCCTTAGAGTCAAAGCTGGGTCCAGCCATTTCTGAAGGCACAGAAAGACAGCCCTGGTCTCTGTGCTGGACTTCAGTGGGCAACAGCCCAGTGGCTGGGAATGTTTCTTATCCTCCTTAATAAAGGTTTCTAGAGTTCTCATAGGCTCTGTTTTTCCTCTGATCCCCTCTTCTTAGAAGAGAAGAATAGAAGGGGGAAAAATGAAAATCAGATCTCTTGGGTAGAGAGAAGGCAATGGATTAATGACATCTTGGGAGCTTCACATCTCTCACAAGATGAAAGGACAATTCCATTCACCTTTACCCTCACCCTTTCCCCCAGATCCAAGGAGACTGAAGGCAAAGGAGGCCTTGAATCTCATATGAATTATGTATGTACATTTGTTTCTCTCTATTCCCACATATTTTATTTTGTAGAAAAATAACAACTAGGAGCCTGGGGAGATGATTCAGCTATTAAAAGCATTTGCTTACAAAGGCTGCCAGCCCAGGTTTAATTCCCCAGCCACCCATGTAAAGCTGGATGGACATTTGCTTGTAACAGCAAGAGCCCCTGGAGCACCACCCACATGCAAATAAATGCATAAGAATTTTATAAAGAAAATAAAAACACTGTTGCAGTCTGCTTCATGATGCTGGCGGAAAACACCCAACCAAGAGCAGCTTGTGGAAGGAAAGGGTTTATTTTGGTTTACGGACTCGAGGGGAAGCTCCATGATGGCAAGGAAAAACGATGGCATGAGCAGAGGGTGGACATCATCTCCCAGTCAACAGCAGCAGGAGAGTGTGCCAAACACTGGCAAGGGGAAGCTGGCTATAACACCCATAAGCCCACTCTCAACAATACACTGCCTCCAAGAGGCTTTAATTCCCAAATTGCCACTAGCTGGGGACCTAGCATTCTGAACACATAAGTTTATGAGGGACACCTGAATCAAACCACCACAAACACAATTAGAAAAATTAATGAATTATTCCTCCAATTATCTACCCTTTACTTAAAACAAACAATAACAACCCCATTCTATTTCCTTGTTAGGCCTGATACAGTATTTACAGTTCTCAATGGACATTTAGATTTCACATCTTAAATTTCATATCAGGAATCTGAATTCTTAATAGAAAAATACCTCTGGTCAAGGCATAGAATTGTACTTTAACCAGTAACCACTACCTTTCTCAATGCTTTGAAGCAGCATGCATTCATTAACGGCTTTTCCTTGCCGCTAACATCATCAGTACATGTACATAACTCTTTATTAACTGTATGGTGATTATCATCTGAAATTATCAGTAGCCAAAATTTTTGACTGCTTTTCCTCTGTACTTTGAATGCTTCTGGACACATGCCACTACCACCCAGCCACAATGTTCTCAGGAAACATATTTTTTAGGCTAGCCTAAGAAAGAAATAGGAGCAGGACAACAAAGCTGCTGATGGTGGAGTGTGTGGTAGACTCTGGCTAAATATCCTGTTGCTTTCTTCTGTTAATTCTATGGCCCCAGATCATGTATTAGGCAGCTGGGGAGATGGGTGGTGTGGTGATTTGATTCAGGTGTCCCCTGTAAACTTAGGTGTTCTGAATGCTACGTTCCCAGATGATGGAGATTTGGGAATTGATGCCTCCTGGATGCAGTATATTGTTGGGGGTGGGCTTATGGGTGTTATAGCCAGTTTCCCCTTGCCAGTGTTTTGCACACTCTTCTGTTGCTGTTGTCCACCTGATGTTGGCCAGGGGTGATGTCGACCCTGGTTTATGCCATCATTTTCCTTTGCCATCATGGAACTTCCCCCTTGAGTCTTTAAGCCAAAATAAACCCTTTTTTCCCACAAGCTGCTCTTGGTTGGGTGATTTCTGCCAGCAATGCAAACCTGACTACAACAGTAATGTTGGTACCAAGAGTGGTGTTAATTGCTGCTAGATACCTGACTGTGTGGCTTTGGCCTTTTGGAGCTGATTTTCAAGAGGAATGTGGAAGGATTTGAAACTTTGGCCTAAAGATGCTTGCAGTGCTGTAAGTACAGCTTGATGGACTATTCTGGTCAGAGTTGAAAGACCTGAATGCAGTAAGAACTATGGACTGTGAGGGTGGGCTCATGAGGGGGAGAAAGAGCTTTGCCTGGACTGGGTTAGTAGCAGTTTGTGGGAGAGGATTGCTGTTATGTCTGAGCCCTGAGAACTTGTGTTTATCATCAACAACTCTAGCCAGTGACACAGTGACTTGTGCAGGGTTGCTTTGCATAGAAACAGACTGATGTGGGCAGAGGGATATGGCACAAAAAAATGAAATCTTTGGGCCAAAATTTATGTCTGTTCAGCTGCAATTGTATGCGAGATTATCATCATTGAGATTGGGCCAGCTGACATCCATTGGGATGGCAGAAAAAATGCAGAGTCTTTTGAAAGAGCCTGAATGCTGAAGGAGTATCCTGTTCTTCAAAGACTGTTTTAATTCCCCACGGGATTAACAAACTGGCAGAGACCTGGTATTGTGGAGTATAAGAAATGCAGGAGACAGGTGTGGTGGTGCACGCCTTTAATCCCAGCACTTGGGAGGCGGAGGTAGGAGGATCACTGTGAGTTCGAGGCCACCCTGAGAATACAGAGTGAATTCCAGGTCAGCCTGGGCTAGAATGAGACCCTACCTCGAATAACTAAAAAAAAAAAAAAAAATGCAGGAAAGAGAGGGTCATTGAATTTGCATCGAGGTCTTGTGTTTTGGAACTGGTCATGGGCAGTGTGAAGCAGGTTTGCTGGATGCCTGCATGGAGACCGATGGAGCCATGAGGATGGACCGTGGGTTGCAGTGAAGACCCAGTGGCAATGTCAGGACCACAATATGGCTGCTAAGGAGAGCTGCCGGCCCCACATGAAGTTTTCCAGGACTGTGAGTAGCCTAGCTGGAGGGGTGGAATTAGAACTCTAGAGACTTGTTGCTGGTTAGAATTATCAGACTTGTCTCTGGCTAGAGTTGTTGATCTTGGAGCTACAGAGTTTGATGTTGGCCCTGGTTGTCTTAAATCTTGTATTGGTTGAATATTTCTTTGCTATACCCAATGCCATCTTTTGTAGTGTGAATGTTTATTCTGTGCCATTATGGTTTTGTGGGGGATTTTTTGGTATTGTGGCTCAGTTAAAAGACTTTGGATTATGGGGATGTTTGAGCATCATTAGGATTGATAAACTATATGGGGACTTTTAAAGTTAGACTGAATGCATTGCATTTTACATTATGGTTGGTTATCAGTTTGTGGGAACCAGGGGTGGAATGTGGTGGTTTGATTCAGGTAATTTAGGTGTTCGGAATGCTAGGTTCCCAGCTGATGGAGATTTGGGAACTAATACCTCCTAGAGGTGATGTATTATTGCAGTGAGCTTATGGGCATTATAGCCAGTTTCCTCTTGCCAGTGTTTGACACATTCTCATGTTGCTATTGTCCACCTTGTGTTGGTCAGGAGGTGATGTCCACCCTCTGCTCATGCCATTGTTTTCGCCTGCCATCATGGAGCTTCCCCTTGAGTCTGTAAGCCAAAATAAACCTCTTTTTTTTTCCCACAAGCTGCTCTTGGTCGGGTGATTTCTACGAGCAGTGCACAGCTGACTGCAACATGTGGGGTGGGGTGGAGAGCCAGGCAGAGTACAGAAGTCTATACCAGACGAGCCCTGTTACTTCAAGAGCCATGAACTAGACCCTGAACATCTCACAGACAATGACCTTATGTTATGACTCTTCAGTCTCTCAGAAACCTAGAACTGGACTATGGAAAAGCAGTACAGGCAGGTGGGCTGATGTCATGCCTAGAAGGAAGGGAAGAGGCAGACTTACATGTGCCCAACGAGTCAGGGCTCTGTTGAGCACTTTCACATGTCATGATGTGCAATGCTCCTATCTGCTTGGTAGGCATAATTACGTTTATTTTTTCTTTTTGCGCGTGGATGTGTGTGGTGTGCATGTGTTTGTATGCATGTTCTGTTATGTCATTGGAAGGATGTGTGGGGGTAAAGCGTCTTCCTGTCTTGCTTCCCCAACTTTTAAAAATATTTTATTTATTTCTTGGACAGAGAGAGAGAGGCAGATAGAGAGAATGGCCATGCCAGGACTCCAGCCACTGCAAACAAACTCCAGACATGTGTGCCACCTTATGCCTCTGGCTTATGTGGGTCCTGGGGAATTGAACCTGGGTCCTTAGGCTTCGTAGACAAGAGCTTTAACGGCTAAGGCATCTTTCTAGCCCCTCAACTTATTTTTTTCAAAATATTTTATTTATTTATTTATTTATTTATTTATTTATTTATTTATTTATTTGCAAGCAGAAAGAGAGAAGGGGGAAGAGAATAGGAGCACCAGGGCTTTCTGCCACTACAAATGAACTCCAGATGCATGTGCCATCTTTGTGCATCTAGCTTTACATGGGCACTGGGGAATCATACTTGGGCCATCAAGCTTTGCAGGCAAGTACCTTTAACCACTACACCAGATCTTTAGCCCCATCTTATTTTTATGAGATAGGATCTCTCACTGAACCCAGAATTCACCGATTCAGCGCGCGTCACCATGTCCAGTCTTTTACATGTGCTTTCACAGCATTTTGCCCCCTGAGCCATTTCCATAGCTCCTAGTTATTGTCCTTTTATAGAATTGGAAATAAACCCTATAAAAGGCTTGACTGTCCCATGTTCCTCAGTGGTTAAGTGAGGACTCCAGCTTTCTAATCCGATCTATCTTACTAGGATTGCAAAGTTCTGTCCCCTGTAATATACAAGGCACATTCACAGGGGCACTATTAGTATTATTTTGTTAAAGTATATCTTGAGTCCAATAAAAGTAGCAATTATTTTGTAATATTAAGAATAATGAGTTCAGGGATGGAGGGATAGCTTAGCAGTTAAGGTGTTTGCCTGCAAAGCCAAAGGACCCAAGTTTGATTCCCCAGGACCTACGTTAGCCAGATGCACAAGGGGTGCATGTGTCTGGAGTTTGTTTGCAGTGGCGGGAGGCCCTGGTGTGCCTATTCTCTCTCTCTTTCTGTCAAATAAATAAATAAAAATAAATTTTAAAAAATTTAAAAAAAAGAATGAGTTCATTTTTTTCTGTTTAAATATAGCTAGATCAGAGAAGGAACCCCAAAAAGTTTTGAGTTCATTCCTTCATTGAGATGTTTACATGTTTAGAAGTACATACATCCAATGAATACTGTTAACCCCTGACTCTCCAGAAGCTCATACTCTCCTGGGTGAGACAAGCATGTCATTAAAGAATAGCACAGTGATGTTATCTCAGGGAACTGACAGAACAGGAAGTCGGTCAGAAGGAGCAGAAATTCATGTGCAAATCCAAACGCAAACCTTCAGCAGTCATTCAAGGACTGTCAGATCTCCCTCCAAGTTATCTCAGATGGCCTTTGTTTACAGAGGCCTGTACTGTGTTCCCTAGCAGGTCACCAGGCCTCCAGGCTCTTACTGTCTCTGTTAAGCGCTAAACTTCCCCACAGGGAGATCTTTCTAAAACCCAAGCTCACCATGACATATGGCCTACAGCTCCTCGGGGGCTCCTCATTGCTGTAAAGATAAAATTCTTCACAGGTTGGGGCCTTTTCAAT
Organism: Orientallactaga sibirica; assembly: GCA_036365145.1. NCBI lineage: Eukaryota > Metazoa > Chordata > Mammalia > Rodentia > Dipodidae > Orientallactaga > Orientallactaga sibirica. The sequence continues at coordinate 8,401,114 of JAEOAD010000027.1, forward strand.
GCTTCCACACACTGTGAGACAGCCCGGGCCTTCTCAATTTGGACAACTCCACCTTGCCCTCCTTTCTCTGAGCCTCAGGTGGATAACACCCACCTACACCCACACCCACACCTCAGCATTCCCAGCCTATGTTCCAGACACCATATTTCCTCCACTGAAGCTCAGCTTTGATTTGTCCATACGCTTCCCTACCTTCATTGACCCGGACACTTCAAGAGCCGAAAAGCCACCTTCTCTTTCTTTTTGGCTTCTCAGCTCATCTGAATAGAACTGTTGTGGCATAAAGTTGATACCCATAAATGCCAGATTTAAGCTGAACATAATATTTGTGCTGGGCCTGCGTGGTTAAATTCAGTGTTGGGTAGAAGGAAGAACATAAGCCTGACAGAGAGATGAATCTGCAGGGCAAGTTCAAGTGCGGCAGATGGTCTGGGAGAAGGATGGCTGCCACGTCTGAGAGAAGCAGTGTGCAGTTGTTCAGTGTGGCTTGTAGAAGCTCCATCCTTCCAACAATAGGACGTACTCTCTAGCACCCACATAGGGACTCTGTGACTGGGGACATCACGTCCGTTCCACTGGCTGATACGTGAGGATTGTTCACGTGGCATGCCCTGGTGTGTCCGAACTGAGCGCTTGAAACACAGCAGTCAGGTTGGTCAGTGCACAACCCTGTTGCTTGTCAAATATTTCAAATCTAGTAGCCCCCACTTCCCAGAGCTGTTGGAGTGATGGAATGAATGAGAAATTAAAGTGCCCCAAAGCCATCAGCCAAGTGATTTCACAGAAGCTTGATGGCAAGCGTGACCTGCAGCTTTGCCCCCCCCGTTGGAGCCTTGACGCTCCAATGTGGCCTTTTTAATTTGCTTCATTACTGAATTTATTTATTTATTTATTTTTTGACTTTCCTTTTTACTGCCGTGCATTTCCTCCCTCTTTGTTTTGCCCTGGTGGTGTGTTTCCTGACTCTGTGGGTGAATGCTTCAGATGTCTGTTCGCAGAGTCCGGTGCATGATAAAACTTATTCCAGTGCCTTTCCCTTTAAGTCACCACCCCAACCAACCCAAAGGGCCTAACGCGATTTTCTGCACTGGGTTTTTTTTTTTTTTTTTCTTTCATGTAGTTGGAAATAAAACTTGAATGTAACAGTTTAGGTCTGCCAGAAAATTAATTCTGGGATGTTTTCCCATACCCATTGGCGTTTTTCAAAAGGAGCCCCAGGCATCTGCATTAACACCACAGGACCCGGGAGGTGCCCACTGGTGTTGTTCACTCCCTTTGTCCTCAGCCTGAGCTTCCAGGTCCAAATGAGAGGCCGGATTAGAGAGCCACATCACTGAGCCACAATGCCTTCCTTATTTCTGAAAACCTCACGGCCGAAGCTTCTGGTTTTGTGGTCAAAACACGGCTGGCTGCATATATACAGTTTCAGCGCAGTGTGCCAGCCCCCACCGATCACCAAGTTCAAATGAGAAAAGAGTCATTTTTCCTCTTTGCCTCCTCCACTGGATATTGTTACCCAACTAATCCATAATTCCATGGATCTGTGATTTAATGTGCTTGAACTGGAGACCGGGAGGTCACAGCTGAAGATGGGATCCTGCTGCTGCTGAGGCTTCTCCTCCAAGGTGGTGATTTGTTTAGCTGTGTCAACAAATGACTGCCTTCTTCAGAGGTCCTGGACACAGCTGCCTGGGCTGGTGAGAGCTCCAACCTCTCCCTTCCGCCAGGGTGAACTGCTTCCTGCTATGTGCCAGAAAAAATAACAGGGACGGAACCATGGTCCTGTGTGGACTTCACATGGTGGTGGCCCTGCCACTCGAGTCCTCCTACAGCAGTGAGGAACTGCAAGGGACCAGGAAATCCCATTATGTGTTTGATTGCTGCTTTGTTGAATGTCAAAGGACATCACAATGATTCTTGTTGAGATCTGAACTCTGGCTGCAACATTTGGCCGAGCCTCCCTCTGAAGCCAGAAGAAACTGGCTTTTTATGCACTTGACCCAGTAGTGCTGCTGGATTTATGCTGAGCCCTTTACTCTTGGCCAGCCTCGTTTACCTGCACTCTCCCCTAACCTCCACGACAGCAGGTGCTCTGTGTGTGGAACCAGATAGCTTCTAGAAAGAGACTTCATGGCCTCAGCCTCATCAGAATCTGCTGGGTTGTAAGGGACAAGTTCCTCACACTGGACCAAATGTTTCAAAGCCAGGACCTCTGCTCAGAGTTTTACCATTCAGCCCTGCCTCTCGCACGTACTCACGCACGTATTGCACTAGCATACATGCCTGTCAGCCAAGCTTTTACTTCGGATCAGTGTAATTTCCAGTGGGGAATGAGGTCACTAGCTATGAGGCAGATGGCCTCCCTGTGAGAATACTAGGCTACATTGAGAGTTCCACCTCAGGGGAGGACCCAGGGGCTTCTGACGCATGTCCAGAGCAGCTTCCAGAACCACTGTGTCTTGACCTTGTTGAGTAAGTTTGGTGAGAAGGACATTCAGGTTTCGTTTTATAAAACTGTTCTCCAGACAGAATTGTCCAATCTTCATCTAAAAGCCAATGCGCAACCAGTAAACCCCAGTGGGTCAGAACCCGCCATCTCCTCCACTCCCATGGCCCAGGTGGCTTTGGCTTCCGGCCAGAGCATTGTTCTGACCAGACGGAGTGCCATGGATCAGTGTAGAACAGGTTGTGTTCCCAGACAGATTTTTTTTTAAATCTTATATCCCTGATGAACAACTGTCATGAAGGAAAGTAAGTTGGCAGGAACTTAAAAGTCACTTGACTCTGTTGGTATTCAAAGTCATTTACAAACACAACAATAAAAATGGTATTTATGAAGTCCTCATTTTCACACTGTAGCCATGGGAAACAGACTTCCCAAAGGAAGTTACCTTATTGTACCTGTAAATGGACTTGGAGTGAGACGTCGTGTGATTGTGTGAAGATGCAATGGGTTAATGTGAGTGAAGCCCTTGGACTTCGTGTGATTGTGTGAAGATGCAATGGGTTAATGTGAGTGAAGTTCTTGGACCGTTTTGGGGGACAAAGTAAGCCTTCAGTAAGCCTGGGAGCTTGTTGTTTGTTTTTGTTTTATTTTTCCCACACTAGGGATCAAATCCAGGGCTTTGAGCATGTGAGGCAAGCATTCTACCACTGAGTAAATCCCTTCAGCTCAGAAGCATGTTTTATTTCTTTTTCAAAAAAAAATTTTTTTTTTTTTTTTTTTTTTTTTTTTTTTTGGTTTTGCAAGGGGTCTCACTCTGGTCCAGGCTGACCTGGAATTAACTATGTAGTCTCAGGGTGGCCTCGAACTCTCGGCGATCCTCCTACCTCTGCCTCCCGAGTACTGGGATTAAAGGCGTGCGCCACCACGCCCGGCTCTCAAAAAAATTTTTAGCCAGGCATGGTAGCACTGCCTTTAAACCTAGCATACAGGAGGCAGAGGTAGGAGGATCACTGCAAGTTCAAGGCTAGCCTGGGACTCCAGAGTGAGTTCCAGGTCAGCTTGGGCTTAAGTGAGACCTACCTTGAAAACACCAAAATAAAAAAAAAAATTTTTTTTTGGTCCTTTTGTTTTATTGTTATTTGTGTGTGTTGCTTGCGCGTGCACCATAGTGTATGTGTAAGTTAGAAGACAAATTTGAGATGTCTGAGCCCCACCTTCTTTGAAACAGTATCTTGCTGATGCAAATAAACTTCCAGACTGCAAAGATCAGACTCGCTGCCCTCCCCCAAGCTTCGGATTCTCCCGTCTCTGCCTCCCATTGGCTTATGTGTATTGAGATCACAGATACTCACCCTGCTTTGCATCAGGCTTTACACGAGTGCTGGGGAACTGACCCAGACCAGCAGGCTTTGCAAGCAAACCCTTTTAACCACTGAGTCATCTCCCCATCTCTCAGTTCTTATTCTTTCAGTGGCACTTACTAAAGTCTTTACAGACACCATCTCATGGGATCCTTTGAGCAAACCTCTGAGTTTTCAGCTAAGGCAGCAGGAGCCACACTGTAAGGAGATAGCAACATGGTCTTCAGGTCCAGCACTGTGCCATGCCACTTGCCAAGATGAAGGAAAAAAAAGTGGGTCAGGTGTTTCTGAATTGAACTGAACTTTTAAGTTTCATGTCTTCGAGAAGTGTGAATGTCCATCCACCAGGAAACATGGCTATGAGTCAGTTGCCCGATCAACAGCCAGGATGGAGCCCACGTCATCATAAGAGTCAACAATATCTCTACAAACACCAGCGCTTATTATAGATAGATTTCCCCTCAAGACAAGAGACTTCAAAGAGAACAGACTACATAGTGCTGGAAGTCACATTATTTAAGATACAATTGCTTATAACATCCTTTTAAATCTTGAATTATACTCTCATTAGCATCACTGCTATGAATTTCTCCTAGTTTTTCATGTGATTCCGGAGTATACAGAATTATGTTCAACACACAGGAGTAAGTACAGACACACTTGCAGCATTTGAGCTTTCTAAATTTATATCCACTAAGTTCAGAAAATACTTGTTCACGCCCTATCATGAGCTAATACCATTCCAGAGACCACAACGAGCTGAACATGGCCGTATTGGATAGGAGAGGTACGGAACAATTCCACCATTGCAGAAAGTCCCACCAGACGCTGCTGCTCTAAGCAAGAGACCTTCTTGAGGAAGGCTGCCATGGCTGTGGCTAGACTGCGACTTACTCTTCAAGGAACAAGGGAGAACACTGCTACCCAAGGTTGACATTGAGAACATGGACACAGGTTTTGTTTTGGACTTATGTTGACCTTATACAAGGCCCCTTTCTCCTCTGGTCCCAGTTTCCTTTTTTCTTTTCTTTCTTTTTCTTTTCTTTTTTTTTCCCTTTCCTTTCCTTTCCTTTCTTTTTTTCTTTTTTTGAGGTAGGGTCTTGCTCTAGCCCAGGCTGATCTGGAATTCACTATGTAGTTTCATGGTGGCCTCAAATTCACGGTGATCCTCCTACCTCTGCCTCCCAAGTGCCTGGATTAAAGGCGTGCGCCACCACACCCGGCTTACAGTTTCTTTATCTACAAAGCAAGGACATCAGACTACCAGACCTCTAGGATTCTTTCTGTCCAAGTGCCTTGTGATGCTCAGTGAACTGGTAGAACATTCTATAGGTGTATCAATGTGAATTGCTTAGAACAACTTTTATCTCCTCAAATACTTTTGTTTTCAGTTTAGAGATTTAATTTAAAATTGAGCCTCAATTGAAAATACTCTTTAGATACTTTTTTTGTTGTTTGTTTTTCAAGGTAGGGACTAACTCTAGCCCAGGCTGACCTGGAATTCACTATGTAGTCTCAGGGTGACCTTGAACTCATGGTGTTCCTCCTACCTCTGCCTCCTGAGTTCTGCACCACCATGCCCGGCTTAGATACATTTTAAAAAAATTTTTTCTGATTTATTTTTATTTATTTATTTATTTATTAGAGAGAGAGGGAGAGAGTGAGAATTGGCTGCCAGGGCCTCTAACCACTGCAAATGAACTCCACATGCATGTGCCACCATGTGCATCTGGCTTACATAGGACCTGGAGAATCGAACCTGGGTCCTTAGGCTTCGCAGGCAAGCGCTTTAACCATTAAGCAATTTCTCCACCCCTAGATACATTTTTAATTGGGACATAATATATATCCATCTTTATAGGGTATTGTATATATGTAATTAAATACAAGTGTGCAATCTATAATGGTCCCATCAGGTTAATAAGAATTCCCAGGCCTAGAGAGATGGCTCAGCAGGTAAAAGTGTTCACTGCACAAGCATGAAGACTTGTGTTCAATCCCTAGCACCCTCATGAAAAGCGAGGCATAGCTACATACACCTGTAACCCTGGCACTAACAGGATGCAGAGACTGGATAATCACTGGGGCTCACTGGTCAGCCAGACGAACTGAAAAGCAGCTCCAAGGTTCCGTGAGAAACTCTATCTCTGGGACGTAATGGGGTGGAGAGAGAGAAAAACACACAACATCCTCCTCTGGCCCTCGCGTGCACATCTGTACGTGTGTGCGCATGTAACACATGCACACACACATACATAAAACAAGCATTTCCACCTTCTCAACTACTAATTTGTTGGTATGACTTAGGGTTTTCCTACTCTTCCAGTCATTTTGAGCTATACCATGGGTTGTCTTCACCAATAATTGCCCTACTGTGTTCATTTTACCTAAGTACATATACAGTTCTCACCTCGACCAACAGTGGAGATCATTTTATTACTCATCTTTATAGAACATTGGCATCTTCCTGTGGCAAACACATATGTGTTTTGCTACAGCAGTTCTGTTCTGAAGCCTCCTTGCCCAAGCAGGGGCAGCCAATCCCATCTCTCCAAAGCAGTGTTGTTGGCTTAAATACCAACAAACAAACGGGGGGCGGGGGGCTATAGTCTAGCTGTGGTGAGAGTCTGTGTATTAGACATGACACAAACACATGCACGCACACACATACATGCACACACTTCTGTAAACATTACATTACTTCTGTCTGGAAGAAATTAACATTATGAGTGTGTCCTTCATCTTGTTTAAAGGCTGGCCAATGTTAATATTTCATTTTTAATTTTTTTATTTTTATTTATTTATTTATTAGAGAGAGAAAGAAAATGGATGCAACAAAGCCTCTAGCTACTGCAAAGGGACTCCAGATGCATGCATCACCATGTACATCTGGCTTACATAGGTTCTGGGCAATCGAACCTGGGTCCTTAGCTTCTCAAGCAAGCACCTTAACTGATAGGCCATCTTTCTAGCACCTTTTTTATTTTTTAAAATAATTTTCCTTATTTATAACCGAGAGAGAATGAGAATGAGCACACCAGAGCCTCCTGCTACTGCATATGAATTCCAGACACATGTGCTACTTTGTGTATCTGGCTTTATGTGGGTACTGGGGAATCGAACTTAGGCCTTCAGGCTTTGCAAGCTAGCACCTTATCTGCTGAGCCATCTCTTTAGCCCCTTTATCTGATCCCGTAAGTTATACTTCTGATTAGAACCCTAAAGTGGCTCCTTATGGCTTTTCCTTTTATTAACAACGTATTTCTTATGGATGCATCATGTGTGGGTACCCTCTTTTTCCTCATCCCTGCACCCATTCTGTTGGGGACCCTCCTCCTTGGGGATGCAGGTATTCCCCATGGGGCTGTAGTTTATGCATTGTGGGAGCAGCAATCAGTTATTTTGGGGGGAGGGAATACCTCTGGGCATGATGTCTCAACCTGTGGCTCTTACAATCTCTCTGCCCCCTCTTCTGCAAAACTCCCTGAGCCGTGGTGGGCGAGTTTTAAGTCGGCTTCAGTGATGTGCTCTTAGGAGCCTCCGGATCTCTGCTTTGGTGGGTGTTGAGTGTCCTCAGGGTCTTTTTAGGGTTGGCCCAGTGCTTTCCTGGTCTAGAACTGAAAGTCCTATGTCCCGAAAAATCTCAGTTGGTCAGTCACACTATACAGTCCAGCAGGGCAAGTGACCTGGTCCCCCTCACTCACCGCAGCTTGCCACCCACCCCTCACTCTACTCTGTACCTTGTGATTACCTGAGGAGCTTTGAACAAATGCTGAGGCCCTGAGACTCACCTCAGCATGGTATTAAAGCTTCCCTGCAGTCTACAAGCCCAGGGGAGCATGGAAAGCATTACTCTGTTGCAGGGCCCCACACACTCTCAGTGCTGCTCTTTGTGCCCCAACTGACTTCCCTTTCCTGCCCTTTGCTCCCTTCCTGTTCCTCCTGCTACTATCCGTGTCTCCTCCATGCAGCCTTCCCAGACTCTTCCTCAGAGGCTCAGCTCTCCTCTGGGCTTTTACGTCCTCGTGTTCCTCAGAACCGCATCGTAATTGATGGTTTACACCAATCTCTCCCTCCTCAGGTTTGAGTTTATTTCAGGAAGAGATTTTTATCTTTCCTCCTTGTACCCGTGGAGCCAGGCAGGCTCTGGCACGTCGCATAGTCTCGGTAAATATGTGTTGAACAAATTAATCAAGACAAGACCATCTTGTGAGTTCCAGTCTAAGAAAGAATCGGGGACACAAAAAATGCCAGTATATCATAGGAGCAAGTAGTTAAGAACACACGCAAACTGCACACACCTTCATGCACACACGCACACAGATGCCGGTGCGATGTAAATGCTTTAACAGGCCCATGCAAGTGGTCCACCTCTCTGATACTCAAAAAGTCGTTCCTCTTTGGTAGGAAATGGGTCCTCCCCACCCCCAGCCTTGCAAGAGGAGAAGAGAGACATGCTGGAGAAATTCCTCCTCGCTGTCCTTTCTTGTCGTAAAGGAGAATGATTGCTCAGATGAGGTCACTCAGCTGGCCATTCTTCTCCCGCTCTCCAGTTCTCCCATCCCCTGGCTCGCCTGTGTATTTGGAGAGAGGCAAGGAAGCTTCCATGCCAGGAATGTTTCTCTTTCTCTTTAAAGCTCTTTTATCCTCTGGCTTTCTGATCTTCATAACAGCTTGCGTCCACCATGACCCCGCTCCCTCACTTCCCTGTGCTGGGGAGTGAGAGCCCAGAGTATCAATGTCATTCTGGGACTTGCATATTTTTCACTGCCTTGAACAGCTGGGCAGCACTGTCCTCACTGACCACAGGGAAAAGAGTCCATCAGTGTTTCCAGGGCCCTTGCGACATGTAGGCACATGAAGAAATTAACACCAGACCCTACAGTTAAACAAATATTGGATTTATAGGTCACCTTGTGTGGGATTCGCCCCTGCGCAGCAGGGCCTTTTTGTATGCAGTCATTTCTCAAACTCTCATTCTCTCTCTCTCTCTCCACCTCTCCGATCACCTGCAGTGCCTGGTCCTGGATAAGTTTGAAAGCTATGATGATGAAGTTCAGCTCACCCAACGAGCCCTATCTCTCCTGGAGGAAAATAGGTTCTGGGCTGGTGTGGTGTTCCCTGACATGTATCCCTGGACCAGCTCCACACCCCGCCACCTGAAGTACAAGATCCGGATGGACATAGATGTGGTGGAGAAAACAAACAAGATCAAAGACAGGTGATGGTTCAGGCGCGGCTAGCTGGGTTTCTCCAACGTCCCAGATGAATTACATTTGGTACAGAGTCAGGGATGGAGAGTGGACTCCAGCTGCATATCAACAAAACAAAGCTGGGAGGGAATGTGATTTGCACAGCTCCATGTGGATGAAAGCAATTAGAGTCACACTGTGAGTCATAGCCAACACTGACCGTTAACATTGTGACTCAAAAAAGTAGAGGCCAGGCATGGTGACACATGCCTTTAATCCCAGCACTTGGGAGGCTGAGGTAGGAGGTAGGTTTGAGGCCACCCTGAGACTACAGAGTGAATTCCAGGTCAGCCGTGAGCTAGAGTGAGAGCCTACCTCGGGGGGAAAAAAAAAAGTATAGAATTGGATAGTTTGGGAACTTTGGCATGTCCAACCTTTTGGTATGTGATACAATGTTGTCATCTACAAAGTTCACACTCAAGAATAGCACAATTGAGTTACAGAAAATAAATTTTAAAAAAATCTTGGCTGGGGAAAGGGTTAGTTGGTGAAGTGCTTGCTACAGGAACAGGAGGAGGGTCATGCCTGCAATCCCAGCACTGCAAAGGCATAGATAGGAGGATCCTAGGGCTCTGTGGCCATCCAGTCCAGGTTCATTGTAAGACTCTGTCTCAAAAATGAGATGGAGGGGCTGGAAAGGTGGCTTAGCCGTTAAGGCGCCTGCCTGCTAAGCCTAAGAATGCCCGTTTGATTCTCTAGGTCCCACACTTAGCCAGATGCAAGGTGACACAAGGGCGCAATGCCACACTTGCCCACAAGGGGGCGCATGAGCATCTGGAGTTCGTTCATAGCAGCTGAAAGGCTGCTGGCACACCCATTCTCTATCTGTCTCTCTCCGTGTCTCTCTCCAAAAAAAAAAAAAAAATGAGATGGAGAGCAGTTGAGGAAGATTTCTGATAATGACCTCAGGCATCCACCTGCACATGCATGCACACACACATCTCATGATGTTTTAAATTATTTTATCACTTTGTGTTAAGCAGCATTCACAGTTATCCTGGGCCACAGTTTCAAGAGTGAGTCCCAGGTCACCTTAAGCTTGTGAAGTGGGTGAGCTGCACATTGCACTCACATGCTTTGTCCCTCCGGCTTGTGCCTTCTTAGGTACTGGGATTCTGGTCCCAGGGCAGATCCTGTGGAAGATCTGCGGTACATCTGGGGAGGCTTCGCCTATCTGCAGGACATGGTTGAACAGGGGATCACAAGGAGTCAGGCGCAGGCGGGAGCTCCGGTTGGCGTCTACCTCCAGCAGATGCCTTACCCCTGCTTTGTGGATGACTCGTGAGTTCCAGACTTCCCTGAGGATCTGTGGCGTGCTAAGGTGCTGGGGAGTGGAGAGGGCTCTCGAGATTTCATTGTCTCGTGACAGAACCCCAGGGATTGGGATCAGACTTGAGAGAATGGGGTTCTGACTGAGAAAGCATCTGCTGGTCCCACACTCCAGGCAGGGGTGGCGGGCAAAGTGAAATGACAGGAGGATGGAGAAGAGCTGGTGCCTGAGATGCCAAGGGGAAGCTGAAGGTGGAAGCAATGGGAGTAAAGGTTGGGGGAGGGGACAAAGGCTATTTAGCTTTTCCACTACATAGTATGTTTGGTATGTGGAAGGGTTCTGGTCAGAATGTTTGCCCCATGATTGCCAAATCAGCACATTTAGGCTGCATGGCAAGTAGGTCTGGCTCCTAGGAGCCTCACAGTAACGCGGCTCCTTCCCTAATTAACATTCCTATGATGTGTGCTCCGTGAAAAGGTAGTGGAATGTGTTGGATGGGCTCTGGCCTCCTTCCCTGACCACCCCCAGCCCCGAGCCTGCCCATCTCCTGGCCAGTCGCATGCTGAGCAAGTAGCCTGCTGTTTTGCTGAAAAACTCAAGGATGGTAGAAAAAGGGGGACAGAGAAGAAGTGTTGAGAAGGTTCATTTACTGTGGCAGATGGGGTCAGAAAGATTCCCAGCCCTACCGCTGGCATAAGAATCCAGCTCCTAGCAGTGGGGGGAAAACCTGGGGAAGTCACCATGGCCTGTGTGTGTGTGCCTGTGGGGTTCAGGAAACAGAACCATGCAACGGCCTGAAGAAAGCTGCTCGCCTCTGCGGAAAAGAGAAAAGAGATAACGGTGGCTGTCCTGCAGTCAGTGTGAATTTGGATAAGAGGCAGAGTTGAGAAGTAGAGCCAAGGGCAAAATCCCAGGTCCACTTTCAGGGTCAGAGTAGGAGTGGCTGGTAGAGAAAAGGGTGGGGGTGGGGAGGCAGGAGGAATGGAGGTCATTTAGTGTGGGAGAGCCCTCTGGTGTCTAAACGGAGAAGTGCATGCCTTTTGATGGGGGTTTTCTCCCCTAGGGCCATTTTTTGAGTGAAACCCTCCCTCTCTGGCATTGAGCCCTTCCCGTGTGACAACACCCCACAGTTTCACTAGATGGTAGATAATCCCTAGGGCTTTACAAGGACACGGTGCACAGGGAAAGCCTGAAAGGTTTGCCACAATGTAATTCCACTGTGTTGAATCTATCCTACTGTGGAGAACACGACAATGTAATTCCATTGTGTCGAATCTATCCTACTGTGGAGAACACATTCAGAGATCTCATCCACTTAAGGTGGCTGGTGGGGTGAGTGGATCGATCTCTATCAGATCAGTGATCTGTTCCAACCACAGCCTATGACATCAAGTCCGCAGACTTTCCCAAATGACCTTACAGGGAAGGAAGGTCTGTACTGTGTGACATAGATTTTATGATTTTATTCACACATTTTATTTAAGGAGCATTCCAATATCTGGAAAGGAACTAATTTCGCTGGAAAGAAAAAAGTAATTCTTCAGGCAGATGCAGAATGTATTAAGAGACGGCAGCCCAGCGAATGTGCCATGGAGGGTTTTGTTGTTGTTGTTCTTGTTTTTGGTTTTGGTTTTGCAAGGTAGAGTCTCACTCTGGTCCAGGCTGACCTGGAATTCACTATGTCATCTCAGGGTGGCCTCTAACTCTTGGCGATCCTCCTACCTCTGCCTCCCGAGTGCTGGGATTAAAGGCGTATGCCACCACACCTGGCTTTTTTTTTTTTTTTTTTTTTTTTGGCCATGGAGGTTTTTTCTTCTTCTTCTTCTGATTTCTATTCCTGGCACTTGAATTCTGTTCCCAACTCACCCATTCACTAAACACTGACGTGGTCTGCACCCGGTACAGAGTTGTTCTGCTTCCCCCTCTCGTCCAGTTTTATGATCATCTTGAACCGCTGCTTCCCCGTCTTCATGGTGCTGTCCTGGATCTACTCTGTCTCCATGACCGTCAAGGGCATCGTCTTGGAAAAGGAGCTGAGGCTGAAGGAGACGCTGAGGAATCAGGGCGTCTCGAATGCGGTGATTTGGTGTACCTGGTTCCTGGACAGCTTCTCCATCATGTCCTTGAGCATCTTTCTCCTGACCCTGTTCATCATGGTAAGTCAGCTGCGGCCACATTCTTGAAAATGGCTGCATTCCCCTTGTTAATGGACTTACGCCTGGGTGAGAACATCTAGCTTCTCAGGCTGTTCATATACAGTAGAGGTTAGAAGTCAGAGGTCACTTAGAGAGCCAGCCTCTCCCAAGGAGAGCACTGTTTCATGACATCTTCCCATCTCCCTCTTCCTGCGCAGGGGAATCACCATCTACAAAGATGTCCCAGCCCTCTGAGGGATCGTGTGAAGAGGCTGCTATTAGCAAAGCCTCACATGGAGGGGGTGTTCAAAAAGGTCTTCTCTTTCCAAACACAGAGTGGAGTTCGGGGAACATTTACAGGGATTGCCGTCCCAATATCTGGCTACAGTTGGAATGTGGAAAGCCCTTCCAGTGGTCTTTCAGGGGAAGAAATCTAGACTATTTATTAACCATCCTCATGGCCAGACCATTCCTGGCTTCACCAAGATACATTCTGCCGCCTGCAAAACCTCCAAGACCTCTGTTTTAAAGGATGGAATTTAGAGTCCCTCCTTTCTCAGTGATAAGGAGGCTTTACGGCCGGAGTGCAGACCAGCAACTCCCTTGCAAGCTCAAGTTGGAAATAAAGCCACATTTCACAATACACTGATGTCCTAGATTTTTAGCTCCTCCACAGGAGAGGATCTTTTCTACTTATTGAAAGTACACGTGTTTGATGGTCTTTGATGTATCCTCTTTAAGACATCAGGTTCTGGAGGCTTCTGACACAGATTCTTCATCCCTATCATCTATTAAGTGCCACCCTGCACTAGACAATGTCAGAGGCCCACAGACTGGGGGACAATCTTCTATCCCATGTTGGACCATACCTGGTGGCTATATGATCTAAGACTCTATATCCTGTCCAACCAGGACATATCCATTCGACCCAAGTCCTACCACTTATTTTTACTAAAATGTCAATGGCCCCAATGTAAATTATTATTATTATTATTTTTATTTTTACTTTTACACTCTGATCCAGTAAGCTGTAAAGCAAACCAAACCCCATGATAGAGTCTTATCAAAGGCAATGTTGAGATAGAGGCCATTCTGCTCAAACCTCACTGTGTAGTGGGCCTTGATGTTTACAAGAGGCATCAAAGCCCCCAAAGGTGGAGGAGCAATTGAGGCCTTTATCATCCACCAGGAGCCCTCTGTCCACCTCCTCCCTCAATCTACTGCTTTCCCCAACAGTGTGTCCTCAGAATTAAAGGGGTCAATATGTAAACATCTGACTGAATGGCTGTAAGGCTTTGCCTAGCTTGTTACTGATAAGTGACACTCAGGTCTACCTTCTAAAGAATGAGTATCAGGACTTCAAAGCTTTTAGGACGTGAGGCAAAGAAGGTTCACCAAGAGTTTCTAGCACAAAAAGGCTCCGCCTTGTGGAAGCCAGAACATTGTTCCAGTCATGACGGAAACAAAGCTTTCCACACCAAAATAAAGTTTTCCTTTGAATGACTCTCCCATCTTTTGCTTGTCCCTTCCTCTGTAACTCAACCAAGGCAGGAAAGAAGCTGGAAACCAGGACAATGAAAAGGTTTCATTGTTAGTCAGTCTATTAAGACCAGAAAAGAAAATGAGCAACAGAGGAAGGTAAGGCCAGTCAATAATGGGGCGGGACTTAAATCCCTGCCTGAACTCAGTGAGAAAGTACCTAGTCTAGATATTTGGAGGACTTAGCTCTGAACTGCAAAAAAGAAAATGAGCCCATTCTGCAGAGAACAGCGTCAACTAGCCTTAAGTTAAGCCAAAGGCACTATGTCCAGACATGGACTTGTCTCAGCACAGTTACTGTGATTAGGGAAATGGTGTGGGTCTCTCCAAGGTGATACAAAGTACTTTAAATTTTTAAAAATTTATTTAGAGAGCGAGAGACAGATAGACAGATAGAGAGAGAGAGAGAGCAAGAGAGAGAGAATGTGGGTGCACCAGGGCCTCTAGCCACTGCAAATGAACTCTAGACGTATGTGCCACCTGGCTTTATGTGAGTACTGGGGAATCAAACCCCAGTCCTTAGCCTTTTCAAGCAAGCATCCTAACCGCTGAGCCATCTCTCCAGCTCCAAAGCACTTTTTTTATTTGATAGAGAGAGCCAGAGAGAGGGAGAAAGAGGCAGAAAGAGAGAGAGAGAGAATGGATGCACCAGAATGTGTGACATTGCAGGCTTGTGTCACTTTTATATCTGGATTTACTTGGTACCTGGAGATTCGAACAGGCATTCTTAGGCTTTGCAGGCAAGCACCTTAACCACTAAGCCACCTCTCCAGCCCCAAAGCACTTTTTAACGTGTGTGATCAGGAGCTGTAAGTCCTAATTTTGACTTACTTAGATTTCCTCAGACATTGGTTCTCGTTAGGCGTGGCTCCCTTCTATCTATCTCCCTTTGCTATTTTCTTCATCATGTTCCATTCTGTCCCTTCAATGCTGGGTTCCTGCTGAGAGGAACCAGCGCTTCTGGAATCCCTACCAATAGATGAGAACGCATTCATGAGTGAGCCTTTCCCAGAAGATGGAGCAGCGGGAGGAGAAGGGGAAGAAGAACATGAGAACTTTTGGTCCTCTGGAGAACTATGCTGGGTGACATTTCTTTGTCCTCCCTATTTTTAAAAATTTATTTATTATTTATTTATTTATTTAATTATTTATTTATTTATTTACTTGAGAGAGAGAAAGAGAGGGGGGAGATGGAGAAAGAATGAATGGGCACACCAGGGCCTCCAGCCACTGCAAACAAACTCCAGACACATGCGCCCCTTGTGTATTTGGCTTACATGGGTCTTGGGGAATCGAACCAGGATCCTTTGACATTGCAGACAAATGCCTTAACCGTTAAGCCATCTCTCTAGCCCTTTGTCCTCCCTTTTACATTACAACTCAACGATTCTCCACTGAACAGATGGGAGGTGACCCAGTGAACAGGGCACTCAGACATTCCCAGATCCTAGTACTTGTATGCTCCTGAGAAAAGCACAGGATGGCCTGTATGTATTTGGAGATAGAAGATGTGGGCAGGGCAGAGGGCTTCCTCATAGGATGCTGTAGAGAAGGACAGTGAAGGAGGTCTACTACGCTTGGGCATTTCAGCTTATCTGATAATGTAAGAGGGCAGCAGCTCTCTCAGCAGAAGCTAGTTTGATCCTATCTTCTACTGGCCAGTGTGAGAGGTTCTGAGTGTGGGACACAGCTTTTATGAACAGAACAGTATTCACACATGAGGAGAACCAATCACTTTCAAGGCACCGGGATTCATCACTCAGATTTTCGTCATCCTGTGAGTGGCAGCCCTCAAAATAGAAGTCCAAACATTCTAGTCAAAGATCAACTCGGTTCTGAATGGTGTCCCCCAGCTTCTCTGTTGCTGGGTACTGATAATCGCCGAGCCCTGATACCCGGGTTTTCCTCAACCCTGTCTCAGCTAGATCTCTCTACACCACCTCCATCCTATCACAGATTTGTTTACTTAACCCATAAAAATTACTGTAGCCAAAGGAAGGATATGACCTCTTACAATGCAACTGCCCAGACAGAAATTGGCCTTGATATCCATGACCTTGCAAAATGCCTAGCAATATCTCCGCAAGACCCTCAAAATAGAAGAAAAAGATGATGACATCAAATTAAAAGAGAGACTAATGGAGAGAGGGAGGGGATATGATGGAGATTGGAGTTCTAAAGTGCAATGGGGGGAGGGGAGGGAAATATCAGGTGGTTTTTTTGTATGTAAGTATAGAAGTTGTCAATAAAAAATAATAATTAAGGCCGGGCGTGGTGGCGCATGCCTTTAATCCCAGCACTCGGGAGGCAGAGGTAGGAGGATCGCCGAGAGTTCGAGGCCACCCTGAGACTACATAGTTAATTCCAGGTCAGCCTGGACCAGAGTGAGACCCTACCTCGAAAAACCAAAAAAAAAAAAAAAATAATAATAATAATAATAATTAAAAAAAAAGAAATCTAGAGATAGAAATGTGAAAACTGATCAGAATATAGAGTACCCTGGTAACTCAAACACCTATAAGAAACGAATGATTTTTTAAATTGCAATAAATTAGAATGCTTTAAAATAAATAAATAAATAAATAAATAAATAAATAAATAAACTTGGATAAAAATAAATAAATAAAAATAAATAAACTTGGGCTGGGCCGGGCATGGTGGAGCACTTGGGAGGCAGAGGTAGGAGGATCGCCATGAGTTCAAGGCTACTCTGAGAGTACAAGTGAATTCCAGGTCAGCCTGAGCTAGAGCGAGACCCTACCTGGAAAAACCAAACAAGAAAAAAGAAAAAGAAAAGATAAACTTGGGCCCCTTAAGATTTTTTTTTTAAGTTTGAGGAAACGCTGGTCATGAACCAGGCAACTTAGACACAGTGGTTCAAGGTTCCATTAAGAGGCAGGGAAACACGACAAAGAAAACCTTTGATTGGTTAAAGTCTCTATTTAGAGGTTAGTTGGCAACATCCGACTGGTTAGGTTACTTGCAGTTGGGTTTTGGTTGGCTTATTTAAGAACCAGCATCCTGGAGCTGGCTCAGCAGTGGTTTCCCAGTTAATTTGTTTTTAACATCACTAATGGCTAAGAGGCATCTTCATGTGTCACCCCTCCCAGGGAAAGAGGCGTGTGTGAGATTAAAGAGCTCCATGCATTGACTGTGCATGTGGAAATTTAAGGACTAATGACAGACTGGCAAGAGAGCCCCTATAAGGGTAGCGGGCTTCAGGTGCCCTGGCATCCTTGCACACAGGGAGCTCCCTGGGTGGCATCATGCCTCTGGGCCCAGGATGATGATTCACGACCTCTTTGGTTTCAGCATGGAAGAATCCTACATTACAGCAACCCCTTCGTCGTCTTCCTGTTTCTGTTGGCTTTCTCCACTGCCACGATCATGCAGTGTTTCCTGCTCAGCACCTTCTTCTCCAAGGCCAGCCTGGCAGCAGCCTGCAGCGGTGTCATCTATTTCACCCTCTACCTCCCACACATTCTGTGCTTCGCCTGGCAGGACCGGATGACCGCTGACCTGAAGAAGGCTGTGGTGAGGGGCCTTGCGCTGACCACTAGACTATCTATGGTAGATTCCCTCTGAAGGGTCTATAGTAGTCCACCCCATTCTCTGAGGAGGTCCACTGCGCCTTTTGGTTTTCAAAACAACGTAAGGTGAAAAGTCTAATGTAAGGTTCAGAGGTACAAGAGCATGACTCAGAGCAGTCTTCCCCCTGAACAACCTAAGAGTTGCTCCTCAGCTGACCCGTGGAATCATAGCGAAACCAGTTCCGCTCGCATCCTGCTTTGTTTCTGCACAGGAAGACCCAGACGCCCCATGGCATTCACCTTTCCTTCCTTCCTGCTTGAGAAAATAAGAAAGCAGGGCGCTTGCCTCTTTACTGTCTAGAAAAATGAACAAGAGTCACTTGCTCATTTCGCTTCTGCTCCAAAAGAACTTGGATCAGAGCTACTCCCCAACTGCCTTTCCCATGCCGAGCCCGTGTGTGCAAATGGGAGGTAGACACGAGCCCACGGCACCAGGCTCGCTAGCCAGGAGGGAACTCCAGAAACTGACTTTTGATGGCCTGAGAGACCTCAGAGTTTAGGATTCCCAAACGATCATGGGTCTTTTCAAATTGTTTTCAAATGGGCTGTTACCACCCTCTCATTAGCCCAGGCTAATCAGCCTCAGCCCTGGAGGGCACAGTTTTCCTGGGCCTCCACAGTTCCCAGTCTCTTTGCTAGCAAGCAAGTCAGCAAGGACTACCACCTGCCTCGCTGGCACAGGAACCTGTTCTCACGACTCCGACTCTGTCTGGCTTCCAAGTTTCCAGGGCATCTGCCTTTTATTTCTCATGTTAAATAAGAAGTTAATTGCTGCCATTTATAGCACCCGGTTTTCTGAGATGATCACAATGGGTAAGAATAGGAACCCCCTGTGACTCAGGCTGTGGGCAGAACTGGGCAATTTCAGTAATCACCCGGTTGTCAGAAGGTGTTTGGAGACCACAGCTAACTTCTTGGACGTGTGGAAGCTGTGAGTGTGGCAAGTGCGGATGCGAGCTGAACTGGGATTTTTTATTTTTTAATCTTTTGTGAACATATATCTAGAACAAGTAGTCTAAATCCTATCGGGGCTGCCAAATTATAGGGACACCTCTGAGCAGAGGAAACAGGAATGGCAAATCGTGACCATGTTTGTGTGACTTCTATCATGCCAGGCACCACTCATGGGGACTTGGCGGGGGGACTTCCTCCTGAGACTCCCCCTCTTCAGTGGGCTTGTTTTCTCCACAGAGAACCTAAGAAAATGTTTGTCCCCAGGCTTGACATGGGAAAGGAGGCAGTCTCTGTGATCTGAGGCTTTTCTGACCTCCCTGACAGCCGCGGGGAGGTTGCAAGAGGAGGCCTCACTCCACAGCTTGCCTCAGGAACCTAAAAACTTTGTGGGCCCTTCGGATGGGATTCTCACAAAGTAGTGCAAGTTGCCATCTTTAAAAAAAATATTTATTTATATATTTGAGAGAGAGAGAGAGGTGCAGATAGAAAGAGAAAATGTGCATGCCAGGGTCTGTAGCCCCTGCAAACAAACTCCAGACACATGCACCCCTTTGTGCATCTGTCTTATGCGGGTCCTTGGGAATTGAACCAGGGTCCTTAGACTTTGCAGGCAAATGCCTTCACAGCTAAGCCATCCCCCCAGTCCTCAAGTTGCCATCTTTATTTCACCCAGAACTGTATGGTGTGCTTTGAGTGGGAGGAAAAAGGGCGACAGGGCATGAAGGAGAACCCAAGGACTTCGTCCCCTCAGAGTGTTGTGTTAAGGTTGTGTGGCATTTCTTTATCTCTCCATTACGGCACCACTATGTTCTATTGAACAGTAAGAGGTGGCCCAGTAGGCACTGGGCAGGGGTCTTTGACCACCACAAAACATACAAGAAGCTTAACATTCAGGCTCAACATGGACCCTCTTTTGGCCATCCCACCTGCCTCCACTGCCCCCTGCTTATCTTCTTGGCCGTCTTTGCCCTGTGCAGAGCCTGCTGTCTCCTGTGGCATTTGGGTTTGGCACTGAGTACCTGGTCCGCTTTGAAGAGCAAGGTCTGGGGCTGCAATGGAACAACATGGGGCGCAGTCCTATGGAGGGGGACGAGTTCAGCTTCCTGCTGTCCATGAAGATGATGCTTCTTGATGCTGCTCTGTATGGCTTGCTGGCCTGGTACCTCGACCAGGTATTTCCAGGTAAGCGAGGAAAAGCAAAAGAGCTTTACCTCCTGAAGGTCAGCACATGGGTCCTTCAGAAACTTGGACACCTCCCCAAAAGTTTTAAGGTTGCCGGGCGTGGTGGCGCACGCCTTTAATCCCAGCACTCGGGAGGCAGAGGTAGGAGGATCGCCAAGAGTTCGAGGCCACCCTGAGACTACATAGTGAATTCCAGGTCAGCCTGGAATTAACCTGGAAAAACCAAAAAGAAACAAAAAAAGTTTTAAAGTTATCCCTTCTAACTAACATGGGCTGTCAGAGCCAGCATTTGAATATACATACATACATATACATATATATATATATATGCACACACACATATACAACATATATAACTATATGTATATGCACGTACACTTCTATACTGATGTACAGATATACATATATAGAAAGAGAAGGAAAAAGGGCTAGCCCAGCTATGTAGCTGGGATGACCTTGAGCTTCTTTCTGATCCTCTTGCTTCTGCGTCCTGAGTACCCAGATTACAGGTGTGCACTGCCATGCCCATTTTATGAGACACTACAAATCAAACCTAGAGCTTCATACACAATTAAGCAAGTTTGCCAACAACTGAGTGACATCCCCAGTCCAAGCATTTCTATTTAATTTCAGAAGTCAGAAATACATTAGCAAATTGCTATCTCTACTTTATTTGTATTTATTTGACAGAGAAGGAGGGAGGGAAGGAGGGAGAGGGAGAGAATGGGCATGCCAGGGCCTCTAGCCACTGCAAACAAACTCCAGACACATGCATCACCTTGTCATCTGGCAAACGTGGGTTCTGGGAAATCAAACCTGGGTCCTTTGGAACTGCAGGCAAATGCCTTATCTGCTAGGCCATCCCTCCAGTCCTGCTGTCTCTACTTTAAACATGATCGAGAATCTATTCTATTGATACCACTTAAATTGCCTTATAAGCGCAGGCATCCTTCCAGTACCACCTCTCACCATGTATTCTCCCCTTCTCATTTAAATAGATCCTTTCAGAATCCAGGTCGACTGGTATTAACTGTCCCTGTTCAAGTCCCTTCATGGGCATTTCCTCTCACTCAGAGTAAGTCTCATCGTCACAACTCGCCCTACCAGTGCTTCAGTCTCTGGCTTCTTACTGTCCTCGTCATCTCCTTTCCTTCCCAGTCTTCCATGCTCCTGTGTTGGAGCCATTTCCCCTGCGTGTCAACCCACGGAGCACACTTGCTCTGCTAGACCTTCGCCTGCTCTTCTCACTGCCAGGAGCATCTTTCTCCTCACTCCACACCTCATATCTCCAGACTTGCTTCCTCATTCTGTTCAGGTCTCTGTTCACATGTCAGCCCATCGCATGGATCTTTCTAGAATGAAGGTTTCTAGCTATTTACCACTATTTGAGCAGCAACCCTTCAGTGCCCTCGTATCTTTACTTTGTTTTTGAAGTACTCGTCTCAACCTAGCATGGCGCATCTTTATGAACGTAGTTGGACACCCTCCTCCCTTGCTAGACTATGAGTCCATGGAGGCAGGAGCATGGTCTGTTTTGTTTTTTTCCTGTCACAGTCCCAATATGAAGAATAATGTTTGATGTGGACACTGTGTAAATATCTAACTAACCTTCAGCATGAAAATATCAGCTCCTGGGCTGGGGAAACAGCTCAGTTGTTAAAGAGCTTGCCTTGCAATCATGAGGTCCTGAGTTTGATCCCTAGAACCCCATAAAAAGCTGGGCATAGTGACACATGCTTGTAATTCCCGTGCTGGGGAAGAAGAGACAGGCAGATCCCTAGAGATTGCTGGACAGCCTGCCTAGCCTACTTGACAATTTCTAACCTAGCAAAGAATTCTCCCAAAAAGGTGGAGAGCATCTGAGGAATAGGACCTCTGGCCTCCACATGTATGTACACATACATGCACGCGCACCCACATAAACACATGCATCCCCATGAACATACAACATACACATACACACACACACTCAGCCCCGGGATCAAAATCATCTATTTAGCCAGGTGCAGTGGCACAGGCTTTTAATCCCAGCACTCAGGAGGCAGAGGTAGGTGGATCGATGTGAGTCAGAGGCCACCCCGAGACTACATGGTGAATTCCAGCTCAGCGTTAGACTCTACCTCGAAAAACAAAAAAATTTAAAAAAAATTTTTTTAATCATCTATTTGCCCAGTTGTGGAGAAGCTCCACTTTTCCTTCAAATTAGCATTTCCTGTAGCTAGAGAAGTCCCTTCCTCATACAAATGGCTTCCACATCAACCAGGAGCACTTTCGTGCAGTGACATCTGAATCTGCTCTTGTCAATGGGAGGCAGGGGACAATGAGGCTTGGTCCCTGAGAGGGACAAACTTATAGATCTCAGAAATAAGCAGGTGTGAGCTAGGCATGGTGGACTGTGAGTTCAAATCTAGCCTGGCCTACATAGTGAAGCCCTGTCTAAATTAAAACAAAACAAAACAAAACAAAACAACAAAACAGGCATGTAAGCAGGCAGCAAGCAGAACTGAGGAGAGATGGCTGGGCTAAGGTCAGAGGCCCGGAGCAAAGCCCCGGCTGCAGGAGTATAGACGATTCCTAACGAGGACCACACACTGTGTGGCTTAAACCACAGAACTTATACTTCACTGGTCTGAAGGACACAAATCCCAAACAAAGCTATTGGGAAGGCCACGTTTTAGCTTCCGGAGATTTGTCAATACGCTGGCTTTCCTTGGCTTACAGATACTTCACTCCACCCCTCCATCTGTCTGCACTTGGCTGGCCTCCTAAGGACTCTAGAGATGCTGAATTAGGGGCCCACCCTACTCTGGCATCCCTTATCTAAGTAGACTAAGCACATCAGCAATGTCCCTACTTCCAAACAAGGCCACAGCCCGAGATATGGGGGTGTGACTCTATGTCTTTTTTTTCTTGACACTGTCCTCACACCAGACATGTGCTTTTTTTTTTTTGAAACACTGGCCAATTTTCCGACAACAACCATTTAATTCAATTCCATGAGCATCCTGAATCAGACTCACGTCAGACGCTGACTACCCACACTGCCAAAGGGCTCTCGTTCCAATTGTAGCTTTAAAACAAAAATATACAACTCACCAGGCGTGGTGGCGCACGCCTTTTATCCCAGCACTGGGGAGGCAGAGGTAGGAAGATTGCTGAGTTTGAGGCCATCCTGAGACTACATAGTGAATCCCAGGTCAACCTGGGCTAGAGTGAGACCCTACCTCAAAAACCAACCAACCAACCAACCAAACAAACAAACAAACAAACAAACAACAACAAAGAGAATATTGGAGCCTGGCATGGTGGCTCATGCCTTTTATCCCAGCACTTGGGAGGCAAAAGTAGGAGGATCACTGAGTTCGAGGCCACCCTGAGAGAACATAATGAATTCCAGGTCAGCCTGGACTAGATTGAGACCCTACCTCAAAAAAAAAAAAAAAAAAAGATACAACTCAAAAACAGCCAAATGAGGGTTAGGGAGGTGGCTCAGCTGTTAAAGGTACTTGCTTGCAAACCCTACCAGCCTGGGTTGGCCCACTTCAGTTGCTTAGTACCCACATAAAGCTAGATGCACAAAGTGGCACATGTGTCTGGAATTCATTTGCATTGGCATCAGGCCCTGACTTGTCCATTCATTCCTTCTCTCCCTCTCTGTGTTTTTTTTTTCCTCTCTCTCCTTGTAAATAAATACATTAATTAATTAATTGAAAAAATCAGCCAAACAGAAAAGAGATACACAGGGCAAGGAAAGGGACAGGGAGGGAGCTTTCATGCCCTCTCTGGGCCTACCATCAACCCAGGAACTCTTCAAATCCTGCTCACAAATTTCCCTTCTATTTTGTTTAAAAGTATTTATTTGAAAGCGTGAGAGTCAGAGTGAGAGTGGGAGAGAATAGGTACACCAGGGCCTCCTGCCACTGGAAATGAAGGGAGTCCTTTTTTTTTTCTTTGAGGTAAGGTCTTGTTCTAGCCCAGGCTGACCTAGAACTCACTATGTAGTTTCAGGGTGGCCTTGAACTCACAGCCATCCTCCTACTTCAGCCTCCCAAGTTCTGGGATTAAAGGCGTGCGCCACCACACCCGGGTCTACTCTCACTTTTTACTCTCAGCAGTTCACAGTGCTTGCTTGCAAAGCCTGCCGGCCCCAGGTTCAGTTCCACAGTACCCAGGTCCAAGCTGAATGCAAAGTGGCACATGGCTCTACAATCTCACATGCCACCAACGGGAGGTAGAACCAGGAGAATCCAAGCTCACAGCCAGCTAGTGTGCCAGTTTGTTGACAGTGACAAGAAACCCTGTCTCAAAGAAGGTGGAGCAGACAGAGACCCCTTAAAGTTGTCTTCTGACCTCCTCGGGTGGTACACATGCCCTTACACATACATACAAATAAACAAACATTAAAAATATACCCAGGGCTAGGGCTATAGCTCAATGATGGTGTGCTTGTCTAGCATGCACCATGGTACCAGGCCTGCCCTTGAACTCACAATCCAGTGGGAACAGAAGCCATATTACAACGTTTAGAAAATCACGGCTGGGGAGATTGCTCAGTGGTTAAAGGAACTTGCTTGCTTGCAAAGCCTGCTGATCCAGGTTCAAATCCCCAGCAACCCACATAAAGCCAGATGTACAATGTGGCACATGTGTCTGAAGTTCATTTGCAGTATACCCATTCTCTCTCTCTCAGAAAATAAAAAATAATTTTTAAGATCAATGACAATCTTTTAATAACCCCTTTTCTTAAATATAGCTAGATTCAGTCCAATGGGTGATTGAGAACAGTAATATTAAAAACAGACTACCTGTGTTAGAATTCCTGCATTTTCATTTAATTAGCGATGACCTGGGGCAGGTGGCTTAAATTTAGGGTGCCTCAGTTTCTGCATCTGTAAGACTAATATCAGCCCCCTAAACCCCAAGGTTGGTTTCCAAATCCAATGGTGTAATACATGGAGAGTGCTGCCAGCAAATGCCTATGATTACCATTATTGTTCTGATAACTGCTAAAATATGGCACGATTTAGTTCTTTAATAAAATGTGTTTCTTAGAAAACTAATGTCAACCAAGATCATCGTTTTTAATGTTGTTGGCAATACCAACAACCATGACCTTTTGGATCAAAGCATATCAGAACAAGCACTTTTCCTGGAAGCCTGTGGATGGTTCCAGAATGACTCATGAACTATACCTGTGGAAGGCTCCAGAATGACTGGTAAACTGTACTTAAGAGTCACAGTTTGTATAGATAGGTACACTCTAGATCTTGCGTGATATGGGGGACTTCAGCCTGTGTCTTGGTCTTCCCACTTTAGGAGACTATGGAACTCCTCTTCCCTGGTACTTCCTTCTGCAAGAGTCTTACTGGCTTGGCGGTGAAGGTAAGTTCCTTAAGAAACGGAAACAAGGGCTGGAGAGATGGCTTGGTGGTTAAGGCACCTGCCTGCCAAGCCTAAAAGTGCTGGTTCCAATCTCCAGATCCCACGTTTGGCCAGATGCAAAAAGTGATGCAAGAGCGCAATACAGCATTTGCCCACTCCACGCATCTGGAGTTCGTTCACAGTGGCTGAGAGGCCGCTAGCGCATCCATTCTCTCTCTCTATCTCTCTATCTCTTTCTCTATCTCTCTCAAATAAAAAAAATTGAAACAAAATCCATTAAAGTTTGAAGCTAGCTCCTTGCTATATATGGAATGTGTGTCCTTTACACACTAAGATACTTGTTTGACTTTTCTAGGGGATTCATCATCTAGGGCCCCCCCTTTTTATTGAGGTAGGGTCTCACTCTAGCCCAGGCTGACCTAGAATTCACTATGTAGTCCCAGGCTGGCCTCAAACTCAGAGATATCCTCCTACCTCTGCTTTCTAAGTGCTGGAATTAAAGAAGTGCACCACCACACCCAGCTCATTTAGGGCTTTTAAAAGACTTAGATACGGGGCTGAGGAAATGGCTTAGCAGTTAAGGCTTTTGCCTGTGAAGCCTAAGGACCCCAGCTGGATTCCCCAGGACCTGTGTAAGCCAGATGCACAAAGAGGCACATGCATCTGGAGTTTGTTTGCAGTGGCTGGAGGCCCTGGTGTGCCCATTCTCTCTTTCTCTCTATCTGCCTCTCTCTGTCTTTCTCTCTTTCAAATAAATAATAATAATAATTCTCTCTCTCTCCCTTTCTCTGTGTCTAATAATTAAATAAAAAACTTTAAAAAGCAAAATAAAATAAAAAGACTTAGATTTTGGTTTTTTTTTTTTTTTTAATTTTGTTTTGTAGAGGGAGCGTTGTCTTTTTTTTCCAGTGGTTCAAATAAATTTATTTTTGTGTTCCTTTTTAATAGATTCTGTTTATTACTATGACTATTATTATTAACAACGTGTTTTATATGGATACATCATGTGTTGTACCCTCTTTTCCCTCCTCCCTGCCCCATTCCATGGGGAACCCTCCTCAGTGGGGTTGTAGATATTCCCTTTGGGGTTGTGTGTTAAATATTGTGGGAGCAGCAATCAGTTGTTTTTGGGTAGTAGAGAGTGCCTCTGGGCATGATGTCTCAACCTGTGGCTCTTACAATCTTTCCACCCCCACTTCCACAAAATTCTCTGAGCCGTGGTGGGTAAGTTTTAAGTCTACTTCAGTGATGAGCTCTTAGGAGCCTCTGGATCTCTGCTTTGGTAGGTGTTGAGTGTCCTCAGGGTCTGTCTCCTTCACTCTGGTGCTGATTATCAGGTTCAGCATGGAAGCTGCACTCTTGCTCGTCTCCCCAATTCCTCTGTGGATTCAGCTGTGGCTTGGCTGAAGTCCATCTCCTCCAGTCTCACTACCTTCTGATAAAGAAGAATAGATTCTCCAATGGAGAGTGAAGTCAGCATAGTTCAAATGGGATAAGCATATTAATTTAAGAACTTGATGTCTATAAATCCCTCTTTTAGCCAAAAACTGGTGAGAGCTTGACAGTGAAGAGCATAATCTTTGTCTCCATAGGATTCTCATCTGGTTCCCAATTTCAGATATGGGTTCCTTTACACTGAGTGGATCTCTTAGCCAATCAGAAAGCTGCTGGTTATCCACGTAGGCTATGTGTCACTAGCGCACTGGCATGTACATCCTGTCAGAATGTTTGCCTCTGGTTTCTCAGACCACGGTTGTCCACTTTCCCCTAGTAGCTCACGTAGCACTTTCCAGCACCAGACAGGCTAACTGTGGGGACTGGCTCCCTTCCAGATTCCAGCTAGGTCCCTCCGTGCTCTGTGTTGGCAGCATATGGAGTCTTCAGCAATAGGCTCTTACCTTTTGCCTCAGACAGGTAACCAAGTGCTTTGACAGAAACCTGTCTTGTTTTGGGGACCTCATAGGTCTCTTCGATCAACAGCTCATTGTGGGTAGCAACCGATTTCTGGTTCTGGGAGTTACAGGCCAGAGACCCCCAAAAAATTTTATTAAGCTTAGGCTTCATCCCACCCTCTCCAGGGCTCTTCTTTCAGGTGCCCCCCCTTACTCTTTTTGAGGATTCTATCTTTAGTTTATCTCCAAGGATAAAGGGTTCTATGGTACCAGTGCATTTTGGATTGAGTTTTGTGTTTGAATAAATGAAATTGAGCAGAATCATCTCTTACAGCTTTTGACACCAGGCTTAACTTAGCTGAAATCCTCAAAAGGAATATAAATGAATTGAAGATGACTAAATACATGGAAGATCTCAATAACCAGTTGATTAAGCTTAATGAAAACTTAATCAAATGCAAGAATGAATTCTAAGAAGCATTCAGAAAAATCAGACCCTGAACTGAAATTGTATCTCAAAAATGAAATGGACATGATGCAATATAGCAACAACAGAAAACAAAAATCAAATAGAACTTGTTTGTTTGTTTGTTTGTTTGTTTGTTTTTGTTTTTGTTTTTCGAGGCAGGGTTTCACTCTAGTCCAGGCTGACCTGGAATTCACTATGTAGTCTCAGGGTGGCCTCCAACTCATGGTGACTCTCCTACCTTTGCCTCCTGAGTGCTGGGATTAAAGGCAAGTGCCACCACGCCCAGCTCAAATAGAACTTTAAAAAACCTTTCTAGAACCTCTCACTACCAGTTACTCATGTGGAAGACAGATCTCTGATCTGGAAGACAAGACAGAAGAAAATGATCAGGAGGCCAAAATCTTTGCTAAGTTCAAAAAAATCATGTGAACAGAATATGAGGGAACTGTGGTATAACCCTAAAATGACCAGGGAACTGGGAGGTGGGGAATGAACTGAGAGCTGTGGTCTGCTCACTCTGTGCATCCACCCTCAGGAGCAGGGGATCTGGGAGTTGGGGATCCAGGAGCCATTCAAACAGGAAGGTGGAGCAAGGGGCCTGCTTCTGCAGCAAGCCCACAGGGTCCAGGCAGCCCAAGCTAGCAGCAGGGAAACCCACCAGGACCAGGGAACTGGGAGAAGGTGGGGAACAGGGAGATCTGGCCTACTCCACAAATTAAAAAAATTTTTTATTATTAACAACTTCCATAATTATAGACAATAAACCATGATACTTCCCTCCTCCCCTCACTTTCCCCTTCACAACTCCACTCTCCATCGTATCCCCTCCCTCTCTCTATCAGTCTCTCTTTTATTTTGATGTCATCATCTTTTCTCCTGTTATACTGGTCTTGTGTAGGTAGTGTCAGGCACTGTGAGGTCATGGATATCCAGGCCATTGTGTGTCTGGACGATTGCATTGTAAGGAGTCCTGTCCTTCCTTTGGCACTTACATTCTTCCCACCACCTCTTCTGCAAAGGACCCTGAGACTTGGAAGGTGTGATAGAGATATTTCAGTGCTGGACACTCCTCTGTCACTTCTTCTCAGCACCATGGTGCCTTCTGAGTCCTGAAACAAATTTTGACAGCCAAGAGTTTCTCCATTATACGGCTTTGTACACCGTGTCTATGTACAAATCTTTAAATTTCTGCTATAATAAAGTTAACATCCTATTATAATTGGGAATTTTTAACAAGAGAACGTGTTCCTGGAATGCTGATTTCAATGACCATCAGGTCTTGTACTCCTATTTTCCCTCTGTCATCCCAAGTACTCTTGCTGTTCAAGAAAAAGAATAATCTTATGCCAAATGTGTTCCCTGACAAGCAGAGGGAGTAAGAAGTGGGGAGATGACTGAGTGGGTAAAATACTTGCTGTACAAGCATGGAAATTTGAGTTCAGATCCCCAGAACCCACTTAAGCTGTACTGTTACTGAGCATCTGTTATCCCAATGGTAAATACCTACAGCGAGATGGGTAGGTGGGTACAGCCAAATCCCTGGAAACTCATGAGTCAGCTAGCCTGGTGATGCCGCTCTGACCAAAATGCAAGGACTAAAATGGGTGCTTATCGTCCATTCATCCCCACATAGCACGCCATGGTACACCTGCCCTCACGCACACGGACACACACATATACACACAGATTAAAGAATAAATAAAAAGTGAATCACATACATTTTTGCTGTTAGAAGTCAAATATTTTTCACCTGTCTCACAGTCTAGACTAAATTAGATCCCGCAGACTGTTTGGAGAACAACTAAGCTGCTCCCCCTTAACCCTCCTATGCAGATTGGAAAAAAAAAAAAAAAAAAAAAAAGGAGCCCCAGAGGCATCAGTATCTTGCAGAAATCCCCTCTGGTCACTGGGGTCAAAATCTGGAATTTGAATACATATCCTGATGAGGAACTCTCTCGACTGCTCTTTAGAAAGATGTTTATGCTTGCTACTTTATTACACTACCATGCAGCATGATAGCTCCTAAATTGTGGAGGAAGAGAGTCAAAAGAGCTTCGGGAAGCAGACAGACATACAGCAGGCAACATGCCCCTGACCACCAGGCCACCTGGGACCCCCACAGTCTGCAAAACTAGAGGTCCTGGATGGCTGCTGCCCTTAAAACACACCTCCTGGGCTGGAGAGATTGCCCAGGGGTTAAAGGCATTGCTTGAAAAGTCTGATGGCCTGGGTTCAATTCCTCAGTACCCATCTAGAGACAGATGTACAAAGTGGCCCATGCATTTGGGGTTCATTTACAGTGCAGTGGCAAGAGGCCCTGGCAAGCCCATATTCATTCATTCATTCATTGTCTCTCTCTCCCCCGCCCCCCCCCGCTTGCAAATAAATAAATAAAAGAAAACAACAACAACAACAACAACAAAAAAAAAAACACCTCCCAGGCAGGCATGGTGGCACACGCCTTTAATCCCACCACTCAGGATTTGAGGCCAGCCTGAGACTACACACTGAATTCCAGGTCAGCCTAGGCTAGAGTGAGACCCTACCTCAACAAAACAAAACAAAACAAAACAAAACAAAACCCCCTCTTCACACACCTGCCCTTGAAGCTGCATCTCTGAGTACTTGGTGGCCTTAACTTCCTCTTGCTTCTGCTTCCTCTGTGGCTGGATGACCCTTCTGTTTCTCTTCCCCTTCCAGGATGTTCTTGACACCTTTGTAGGCGAAATGCCAAGTTTATTTTTTAAAAAAGTCGTGTGTGTGTGTTATACAGCCCCCTTCACAATTTGTCCAGGACTACCCTCCATAGAGGAGCTTTCTCAGAGAAGCATTCTCAAGCTCTAATTTAAGCTGGCTGCCCGTCATGTTTTTGGATGGATATCCACTCAAGATTGCCCATGGCCAACATGTTTTGGACTGGAGCAAAAAGAACCAGTGTTAGGCTAAGGAAAATTAACCCATTCTAAATTCAATCCTGAGGTTGTTTCTTTTTTTTCATTTTCTTTTTATTTTATTTTATTTTTATTGTTTTTTGTCTTGCATGTGTACGTGGTGTGTGTGCATGCATGTTCATATGTGTGTGGGCATACTTGTGTGTGCAGCGCACATGGAAGCCAGAGGACAACTCGGGTGTCATTCTCATGTACACCACCCAACTCCTTTTGAGAGACTGGCTGGCCAATGAGCTCCAGTAGGGCTCTTGTCTCAACTTCCCCAGTGCTGGGATTACCAGCCATTTACATGGGTACTAGGGATTGAACTCAGCTCCTCATGCTTGTGAAACAAGCACTCGACCAACTGAGCCATCTCCGCAGCCCTATTTTGTCTTAATAACAATTTCTGAGACCCTTCAGCACATGAAAAAGAGAGGCGAGGGGCTGGAGAGAGGGCTCAGCAGTTAAGGCACTGGACCACAAAGTTTAATGACAAGGGTTCGAATCCCCAGTACCCACATAAAGCCAGCTGCACAAAGTGGCACATATATCTGGAGTTTGTCTGTAGTGGCAGGAGGCCCTGGCACACCCATGCTCATTCTCTCTCCTGATCTCTCTCCTCTCTCTTCTCTTTCTCTCTCTCTCTCAGCTTGGGAGTATAGTTTAGGGAAGGGAACTTGCTCAGCATGCACAAGTCCTAAGTTTGATTCCCAGCACCCCTACAAAAGATAAACAGCCAGGTGAAGCGAAACTTTAGTTCTAAGGTTCCAATTACAAAACTCCCTCTGGGCATGGCCAAGATGGCACAATCAGGCTTGAACACTTCCTGGCCTGGTTAATGACCAGGCAGCAGGATGGTCCCACAAGCAATGCTGGCTCAGCCTTCTGAGCAAACTCTCTTCCCCTTGGGGTGGGAAACCTGTTTGCTCCTTCCGCTCCTCCCCCCTTTCCTGTCTCCACTGATTCTCTGCTCTCGCTGCAAGAGTAACGTTGGCTTTCTGGTTGGTGTAGGGTGTTCAACTAGAGAAGAAAGAATCCTGGAAAAGACTGAACCCCTAACGGAGGAGCTGGAGGATCCGGAATACCCAGAAGGAATAAATGGTAAAACCCCCAAAAGAGCAGAGCAGAGGCAAGACAGAGGTGGCACTCTAGAGAGGGCCGGAGCAAAACACTGCATGTGGGATGAAAGGAACCCCAGGAAACTGACGCCCCCTGTTGACTGGTGTTGAGTGTGATGTCCAAGTGCACAAGTGGACTTAACCATCCAGCCCAGACATGGATACATATTTCCTGGAGAAAGCCAAATCCCAAGTCTGGAGTGTGTTTGTGCCCTTGTTAGGCAAACCCCAAGTGAGTTGCACGAATGTGCTGACTTCCGAGGATTTAGCCAGAACAATGACTCGGGTCACTGGGACTTCAAGCGGATATGAGCTATAAGGAAAGACAAAAATAAATGCTTCTGTGTGCAAGGGGAAAGAGTCTAGCAGAGCTCACTGCACTTCACTCGTGGTTTACACATGCAGAAGCCCATTCATTCAAACCATCAAAAGCCTTTCCTGATGTGGAAGTTACCTAATCATTCCTGGACTGGTGGTTCCAGTTCACATGACTTGTGTCCTGCCTTTGCTGCTCTGTCTTCCCTCTTGAATCAGTTCTGTCTTTCTCCCAAGATATCTCACCCCTAAGTGGGTGTATTTCTCCATGGATTCAAATGTTCTGACTGTCCATAGGTACATGGGCTCTGACTTAGACTGACATTGACATGAGCGGGTCCAGCCTCCACCAACAGCATCTTACAGAGTTGGTTTGCAACAGTGGGTATGACACGGGTAAAATGGGGGGAGGGAACTGAGGAGACTGATTCCATCTGAGCTGGG
Source organism: Orientallactaga sibirica (assembly GCA_036365145.1). Taxonomy (NCBI): domain Eukaryota; kingdom Metazoa; phylum Chordata; class Mammalia; order Rodentia; family Dipodidae; genus Orientallactaga; species Orientallactaga sibirica. Next base: position 8,433,396 of record JAEOAD010000027.1, read on the forward strand.
TGAGGCCAGGAGACCCTAGAAGAAACAGTAGAATTTTGGAGGGAAATGGGGGAAGAAAATGTTGAGAATTAAAATATTCAGACAATAATCCATGCTATGAAGAGTGAACTGCAGAAAGCAGATGCTGGGTGTGAGGGAGAAGCAGAAAAACATAATGAAGGGCAATACTGGAGGGGACAGAAGGTAAGGAAGAGTCCTGGAGTTCTGAGAAGTGAGAAGTCAGCTCTGGTCAAAGCTGACCCCAAGATTCAAGCCAAGTTGGTTAGGAGAGTGGTGGTTCCAGGAATGGACATAAGGGGTCTAAAGGGGAATGGCATTTCAGGATGAAGTGGAGGAGCCTGAAATGCTTCTAGAAATCCATGAAGACTCCCCCAGACTGTTGAAAACAAGAGCCTAGGCCCAAAGATGGAGCTCAGGACTGGCTCTGTGTATGGATAATGAATGCTCTGGAAGAGTTACGGGGTCTGGGTTCAAACCTCACTCTGCTGCTTATGAGCCATGTGACCTTGTTAGGACACTTGATGTCTATCTTGGATTCCCTCACCTATAGAAATGAGCCTACGGGCTGGAGAGATGGCTTAGCGGTTAAGGCGCTTGCCTGCGAAGCCTAATGACCCATGTTCGACTCTCCAGATCCCACCTAAGCCAGACTCACAAAGGTGAGGCAAATGCAAGGCTGCACATACCCACTAGGTGGAGCACATGTCTGGAGTTTGATTTCAGTGGGCAAGGCCCTGGCATGTCAATTATCTTTCTCTCTCTGTTTCTCTCTCTCTCACTCTCTCTAAAATAAAAAAATTGAAAATTAAAAAAAATAGAAATGAGCCAAGGGCATTGGACTATCATAAGGGTGAAATGAGGTAATTTGTGGAAGGCACTGCCTGGCACATAGTAAATCCCAAGTCAGCGTTCAATGTGAGTAGTACCAGTGTGGTTCTGGCCCTCCGTACAAAGATGAAGCCATGGGGTCCGGTACGTTAGTCTCAGAGCACCCTACCCATCCCCCTCCCTTCCTTACCACCTGGCCAAAACCCAAAGGGGGAGTCCAGTCACCCTGACTCCTTCCCTGAACACTAGCCCACACCTCCAGAAGCCCCTGCTTCCACTGGGCAAGTTGCCATGACCCAAGGGCATAGGCATAAAAGCCTAGATGCCATCCTCTCTTTCTCTCTTGCCCTCTTTCCTGAAGTAAGGTGCATGTTCTGTGATCTCCATATCTCCCCTCGGTGATCTCTATATGTCTCTTCCTACATACACCCCTCTATCCCTCTCTTCTCACTTCTCCTCTCTTTCTCTATCTCACCCCTGGCTTCCTGGCTTACACCCTACACACATCCCCAGCTAATCCACCACTGATTCTCCTAGTTCCTTCTCCCTCCCCCTTGCCCCCAAGCCCCCACTCGGAGCCTCTAATAATAAAGAAACGCCAAGCCGGGTGTGGTGGCGCACACCTTTAACCCCAGCATTCGGGAGGCAGAGGTAGAAGGATTGCTGAGAGTTTGAGGCCACCCTGAGACTACATAGTTAATGCCTGGACCAGAGTGAGACCCTACCTCGAAAAACCAAAGTAAATAAATAAATAAATAATAAAGAATCTCCCTATTCCTAAGGAAAGCGTTGTGATCTCAGTCCTCTATTTCGAACCCTACAGGGGTTCTGACAGAGGAGCAAAGTGCAATCAGGAAGCAACTTGAAAGAACTGTGAAGATCATGTATATGAAATATTGTAATTATTTAATGTGTACTTTCCTCCAAGACTCCTTCTTTGAGCGTGAGCTCCCAGGGTTGGTACCTGGAGTACGTGTGAACAATCTTGTAAAGATTTTTGAGCCTGGTAGCCGGCCAGCCGTGGACCGCCTGAACATCACCTTCTACGAAAACCAGATCACTGCATTCCTCGGTCACAACGGAGCAGGGAAAACCACCACCCTGTGAGTTGTGTAGCAAAGAGGCCAGCTTGTCCTATCGGTCCCATCAGAACCTGGTGTTGTTCTCCTCATTAGCTGCCGCCCACTCGTCCCCACTGAATGTTGGTAACCAAAAAAAGCCCTCTATTTTATTGTGTTCTCAATAATTCCTAAAGCATAGTGCAGTAGTCAAAATATATTGCTTATACTGTTTCATTTAATCCTCCCAAGAAGCATTGAGATGGAGGAGAAGGGAGTTGATAGCCCCTGGAGCAGCAGCCTGGCAACTGAAGGTCAAGTTCAAGGAAATTGCAGGGTTTGTGTGGACGTCTGAGGTCAGGGCTTTCCAGGCTTCTCTAAGGGACCCAAGTGCCATCTACTGGGACCTTCAGGATTCCCAGACAGACCTCTCAGGGGACGACTGCCTGTGTGACAGCAGTCCTGCAGTCCTTGGCTTCTCGCCTAGCCCCAGGAAGGAACAGCAGTGTCCACCCAGCACTGGAATGTGCTCTTGGGCTGTTTGGTGTGAATGGAATGTGGGGCCCCGTGCCATTATATTTGGTTCTGTTTCCCTCTAGTGGTGGATCTACAGAGATTTCAGCTTCTAAGTACAAACTCAGCCTGAGATTTTATCAGAACTCGGGGCAGAGCTGGGTGTGCCTGCCCTAGGTCCATCTCCTTGCTAACTAATATGGTCAGAGAACTGGAAGCCCCATCCAGGACCCCAGGAGCTCTCAAAGACAAACACATTACTTCATCCACTCTAGAAATGTGACTTCCCGTGAGGGTTGAAACACAATGCTTCGTAACGCTGGTCATCGTATTTTCGAGTTTTATTTCACACTGGCACCGATCTAAATGCATTTAAACTTTAACCTCCACAACTACCCAAGCACAAAAGATGTATTACTTCTCATTCTATTTTTTTAAAGGAGCATAACACTGCAATTTTAATGTTTGAGATCTAAAGATGATATTGTTGGTGGCAAACCCCATGCCCAACTTGAATTCATTCAATCAGCAGATATACATTGAATTTATAGGTGCCTGAGCCTTACCATTATCAGAGTCTTACCTGGGCTTTGTAATGAAGCCACTGACTTCTCAATATCATGGCAAAGCAGTGAGCCATGCACCAAGCCTCTTTAACTCAGCTGCACCAGCACCAGGCATGGTTGACGGCTAGGTTAGGGAGCCCTGAGGCCGAGAATCCCCATTGCCCACTGGTACTGTCCTGGGATCTCTAGGGAAGAAAATGTACAGAAGAAAGACATGTGGTCCTGTGCACTAAGGCCTGAAGATACTAGTGTTCAGCTTTGTGTGAGAAACTTCTAGACCCACAGCTAATGCAGGTGTGGGTCTGATACATAGCCACAAGCAATGCCAGGCATGCTGGCACACAGCTTTAATCCCAGCACGTGGGAGGCAGAGGTAGGAGGATTGCTGTGAGTTTGAGGCCAGCCTGAGACTACATAGCCACAAGCAGGAATCTCGGTTGAGAGTCCCCCTGACCCTAGGGTGGGGCTGCCTGCCTGCTTCCTGGCAAGTTTCTAGACGGTCCAGCCATCTCTTCTGCTGTTTGGCAGGTCCATTCTGACAGGTCTGTTGCCACCAACATCTGGAACAGTGCTCATTGGGGGAAAGGACATTGAAACCAGCCTGAATGCCATCCGGCAGAGCCTGGGCATGTGTCCCCAGCACAACATCCTGTTCCACCAGTAAGTGAAACTGGAGTTAAGGTATCCATGGGTAAGGCCCTGGGCTCCACCCCCAAAACCACAGGGAAAAACAAAAGTCTACTAGAAAGGTACTGTATCCCCTGTCCTCACCCTGCCCACAGCACACGTCTGCTCTACAGTCCAGCGCAGCCATACTTTTGTCTGGTTTTCCCCATGTTCAAAGCCTTTCTCCTGCTTACTCTGAAAGTTGTCCCTCTGAATGTGGCACTATGCCTCTGGTGCTCAGAGCAGAGATCTCCCCTCCTCCGCCGAAGAGTGACAGTGTCTTCTCTCTCTGACCGGGCCCCTTGCTCAGCCCTGAAATACTTCCTGTCAGGAACCAGAAAAAAGAGAAGCATGGCTTCTTTTCTCTGTTTTAAGACATGGTGCTAAAGACTGATTTTTAAGGGCCTTTCAGTTTCTCTCTCTCTCTTTCTGTCTCTCTTTGGTCCAATATTTTATTATTTCTTTTCTAAAAATCTATTTATAGTCATTATGGAAGGAAGATAGCTCAATAAAAATTTAGTGATTGTCCCCCAGAAACAATCACTGTTAACACTTTGAGATGTTTCCAAAATTTCTCCTGTGCATGTGTAGACACACAGAGCCTTTACACTTATAAAGAATACAACTGTACATTCAATTTTGTAACCTGTTTTTTTAAAAGTGTGATTGTCTTTCTCTTTTTATTTGTTTATTTACGAGAGAGAGAGAGAGAGAGAGAGGAAGGGAGGGAGAGAGAATGGACATGTCAGGGCCTCTAGCCACTGCAAATGAACTCCAGATGCACTCACCACCATGTGCATCTGGCTTACATGAGTTCCTGGGAATCAAACCTGGGTCCTTGGGCTTTGCAGGCAAGCACCTTAACCACTAAGCCATCTCTCTAGCCCATGAGTGCTTTTTTCAAGCAAATAACTATCTTCTCATATCTTTTTTTTTGGGGGGTGGTTTCGAGGTAGGGTCTTACTCTGGCCCAGGCTGACCTGGAATTAACTATGTAGTCTCAGGGTAGCCTTGAACTCACGGCGATCCTCCTACCTCTGCCTCCCGAGTGCTGGGATTAAAGGCGTGCGCCACCACGCCCGGCTCTTCTCCTATCTTTAATGTTTACATATGATTCCATTGTATGAAGAAACTACTTAAGCCATCCCCTCACTAGGTATTTCAGCAGGATTGTTTGTTTTGCATAAATGATACCACAATGAACAACGTGTTTGCCAAATCTTCATCTGGAAGTAGCATCGCTAAGTGTGGTGCTTTCCCCACTGTCCTGTCTCCATAGTCTCACGGTGGCTGAGCACATCTCGTTCTATGCCCAGCTGAAGGGGAGGTCCTGGGAGGAGGCGCAGCTGGAGACAGAAGCCATGTTAGAGGACACAGGCCTCCACCACAAGAGGAATGAGGAGGCCCAGGATCTCTCAGGTGCGTGGTGGTGGGAGCAGACAGGGCGCCAGACGGCACAGCTGTTGCTTTCCAGCGCACCTGTGAGGTGAGAGATGCACAGGGTGGCTCTTCACTGCCCTGCAGTTACTCCGAGGGTCTAAAAGCAGCCTGCCCTGGATCACCTTCCACATGGAATGCTGTCCTGCACCCTGGGCTTCCATTTGTTCTGGTGTTTGGGTGTCTGGACTGTAACGAAAGACCAGGCAATAGGTGGTCAGGTGCTAGGAGGTAAGCAAGGGCGACCTTTTCTGCACTCGTGGGGCCTGGATGCCACTGGGGTTGGAGCAGTGCCAGAACAGCTAAGGTGTCCATGATATAAGCCACTGCTGGATTTAAGGGCCACCTCAGGCCAGCAGCCCCGGGTCTTCCTCGTGACTGTTTCCCAGCCCCTGTGGCCCCCATCCTCATCTTCCTTATGCCTCCAGGTGGCATGCAGAGGAAGTTGTCTGTCGCCATTGCCTTTGTGGGAGATTCCAAGGTGGTGGTTTTGGATGAGCCCACCTCTGGGGTGGACCCCTATTCCAGGCGCTCCATATGGGACTTGCTTCTGAAGTATCGCTCAGGTGAGGACCAGTGCTCCATACCAGTGTTCTCACTGGGACTTCTGGTGGCACCCCATTCTCTCACACCTGTTCCCAACTGTACTCACATAAGACTTTATTAGTGAATCCAAGTTCAGGTGAAAGCTTCCTGAGATTTTTACAGAAATATAAAAGGGGAGTTACTGATGCAGCAGCCTACTTCCCAAAATATTCTAGAAAGTTCTCACAACCCGTAGTCCTTTGGTCTAAACGAGTGGGATTGCTTTTTGGCTCAAGGGACTTGTGTCACCTTCAGACATCCCAAGAAGCTCCTTAACTGTTACATGATCACTTAGAATCAGGTATGAGGGGAACATGCTGCGGATGACTGTCACAGTTGAAAATGTCTCCAAATGGGACCGTTTCCCTTCTATCCCAGAACCTTCCAGACGTTCTGGGCTCACATTCAGAAGAGTCAGCAAGCAGAGTGCTTGTAGAAGTGACAGCGTCTTCTTTTTTTTTTTTAATTTTTAAATTTTATTTATTTGAGGGGGGTGCAGATAGAAAGAGAGAATGGACATGCCAGGGTCTCTAGCCACTGCAAATGAACTCCAGACACATGCCACCCTGTGCAACTGGCTTACGTGGGTCCTGGGGAATTGAACCTGCATCCTTTGGCTTTGCAGGCAAGTTCCTTAATTGCTAAGCAGCCTTCCCAGCCCGTTTGCTGTCTTCTTTTAATGACATCTTCAGTTACTCAGAAGGTGTGTGTGCTCTTTACAAAGAGTACCAGGGGAGCGCATAATGGTTCAGAGAACAGAAGTACAGATCCCCATATGGACATGCTGACAGGCAGTGCTGAGTGTGTCCCATGCACGGCTGAGTTCAGTGAAGGGATGCTGTATGCGACAGTACAGTGAAAGTATGCGGGATGCTACAAAATGTTGATTGAGTTTGCTGCAGAATTCGTCACTTTGATTGTACTTATGGTCCCACTTTGGGGGACCACATCACTGGGAAGTCGCTGTATCTATCATATCTCCTCTGCCTCGCCTGGTCACGCCTCTGACGTCCTCCCTGCAGGCAGGACCATCATCATGTCCACTCACCACATGGACGAGGCCGACCTCCTTGGGGACCGCATCGCCATCATTTCCCAGGGAAGGCTTTACTGCTCGGGCACCCCGCTCTTCCTCAAGAACTGCTTTGGCACAGGCTTCTACTTGACCTTGGTTCGCAAGATGAAAAACATGCAGAACCAGAGAGGTGGCTGTGAGGTATGTACCTGCCCAGGGAAGGAGCCCACCTTGGGAGAGAAGAAATGGTATGGAGCTACTGCTCCAGAGAGCTTTATCCACCCAAGCTGTAGCCATCTTTGTCTCTGGATCATTTGCATTCTGAAGCCGCCTATAGAAATGCTTCCCCCTTAAAATGCAACAACTACTCTTAAAGAACCTGAAATTATGACACACCAATACTGCAGACTCCACATGCCATTTGGTGCAATGTAGAAGCAAATCTTAGCATGCAAGATTAGACCACGTGAAGAATATCATTCGGGGGCTGAGGAGATGGCCCAGTGGTCAAGAGAACTTGTTGCTCAAGTGTGAGGGCCCGAGACTGTGTGAATTTGATTCCCCAGAACCCATAGAGACAGCTGGGCATGGCCACGTATACCTAGAACGCCAGTCCTGTGGGGAGCAGAGAAGGAGAATCTTGCTAGAGGTTGTGAAAACTATAACCTTGCTTCAGAGAGAGAGCCATTTGAAGGAAATACATGAGTCACATATGGCGGCACACACCTTTAAGTCCCAGCACATGGGAGGTAGAGATAGGAGGCTCGGTGTGAATTCAAGGCCAGCCTGAGACTAGAGAGTGGGTTCCATAGTAGGCTGGCCTAAAGTGAGACCTTACCTCAAAAAAACAAGAAAAAAATTCGAGTAAATACATGAATGAGTGCCAGTCAGACATCCCTCTGGCTGCCACATCACACATGCTACATATACACGTGCAAGGGGACAAAAAAAGAACAACTGTTTAGGCTGCTATTTTCTTTTTTTTGGGGTTGAGGTAGGGTCTTCCTCCAACTCAGGCTGACCTGGAATTCACTATGTAGTCTCAGGGTGGCCTCGAACTCATGGCGATCCTCCTACCTCTGCCTCCCGAGTGTTGGCATTAAAGGCATGCGCCACCACAACCAGCTAAGCTGCTATTTTCTAATGAAATTTAATTCCAGTAGTAAATGAAATCTAAGGAAAAGCCTCCTTGGGAACCTAAAAATGATGAAAAAGGTGAAAAAAAAAACAAAACCAAAAACCCACCTAACCAGCAGAGACCAGTGGACATTTTCTTAGACCCAGGTTTAGGCCTGGGCTGACTGCCAATAGTACAGACCATGCCTTCCAGGGAAAATGCTTTGCTCCCTGCTACTGTCTCTCCCCACATGGTGCTGGGTGCTGGCTTCCGCTTTGTAGGGCTGCAGTGGATGGACATAAATGAGACAAAGTGTTAGGAATGTCCCCTGAACTCCCCCAAAACAGATATCACTCGCATTCAAATGGTCTCTGATGTTATAATGTAGCATTATTATTATTGTTATTATTATTGGTTTTTCAAGGTAGGGTCTCACTCTAGCCCAGGCTGACCTGGAATTCACTGTGCAGTCTCAGGCTGGCCTCGAACTCACGGCGATCCTCCTACCCCTGCCTCCTGAGTGCTGGGGTTAAAGGCGTGCCCCAGTACCCCCAGCATACTATAGCAGTTTTTATACACCCAGTGTATACACTCAGTTTTCTTGTCCTGGGTCGATTTTCACGGCCCAGTGTGTGTCCACAGGAGTGGCAGGGGGAGCAGAATGTCACACACAGGCAGAAATCTATTACAGTTGTAACATGATTCATGTCAAGCCTGAGGAATCCTCTGAGGTTCTGTTTCTCTCTGGGCCTGACTCACTCATTTTCCAGGATGAAAGTCAAGCAAGCCACACCCTCAATTAATAGATTAATTAGCAAAGAAAAATATGTGTTGACTGCGCTTGGTGGTGAGGAACACACAGAGCTTTGGTGACAGCAGCTGGCATCAGGGACATGGCTACTGGTGAAGTGAGTGGATCCTGCCAGTCATTCCTGTCCATTTGTCGTAGGGTGCCTGCAGCTGCTCGTCTAAGGGATTCTCCGCCAGGTGTCCAGCCCGCGTGGGCGAGATAACAGAAGAACAAGTTTTGGATGGTAAGGGCCAGGCAGGTCATACCTCAGCTCTGGTCAGGTGGCCATCTTGGATGGTGGGGTGGTCTGGTATGAATGGAAGCAAAGAGAACACTTTTTTCTCCTTTTGTCTTTTGCCTTGTGTATTAGAGACACCGAGAGACAATGGGTGCTTCAGGGCTCTAGTCACTGCAAACAAACTCCAGACTTATGCACCAGTTTGTGCATCTGGTTTATGTGGGTTCTGGGGAGTTGAACCTGGGTCTTTAGGCTTTGCAGGCATGCGCCTTAACCCCAAGAGAACACTTTTTTTGGTGTGTGTGGTTTTTCGAGGTAGGGTCTCACTCTAGCCCAGGCTGACCTGGAATTCAGTATGTAGTCTCAGGCTGGCCTCCCACTCATGGCGATCCTCCTACCTCTGCCTCCTGAGTGCTGGGATTAAAGACGTGCACCACCACGCCCGGCTCTACAAGAGAACACTTTTTAAGACCAAGGTCACACAATTGTTCATCTTTTCTCTGAGCTTCTTTGTCCATTCTCAAGGGATTTAGAGATCATCTACTTAAGAGCACTGTCCCTATAAAGAGGAACCCAGTCTTTCTTCACTCCCTACCCTGGTCCACACTAAGTCTGGATTCCGGAGATCCTCTTGCCCTGCCCTGTATCCAAACTGCATTCCTTAGGGCCTGGGGACACTCCCACAGGTGCGCCATGGCGCCCTCTGGTGGAACGATGGTGACTAAGCTTGCTCTGTGAACGTTTGGAGAATCCGAGCTTGGCGAGAGAGATGTACAGCATCTCTATGTAATGTCACACACCCCTAGCTCTCCCATCACCTTCAAAAGTTCCCAGTGATTCTCCCTTGAATTTGGTCATGTGGAATTTCAGGAGCACTCCTGCACGTCAGCAGGGAGATGTGATAAGAAATTCTCACTGTGCATGCAATGGTTTACCTGGAAGAACTCAGATCAGGATCCTAGAAAGCTTGGCAACAGTTCCTTTCACTCTTCACTAACGTCTACACCCACGCGTCCCATGGGAGTTTCTTTGCAAGTGGAATGGTACACACAAATATCTGATAATTCTCTGTAGAAGCAAAACTAAGTGTAGAGGTGCTGGTCCACCTTAATGAACAGAGGAAAGTATCTACTTACCAAAGAAGCAATTTGGGGCTGGAGAGATGGCTTAGTGGTTAAGGCTCTTGCCTTCAAAGCCAAAGGACCCACATGAAGCCAGATGCACAAGGTGACACATGCATCTGGAGTTCATTTGCAGTGGATGGAGGCCCACGTGCACCCATTGTAATTCTCTCTCTCTAATAAATAAAAAAAAAAGAAAAATCAATTTGTATTTAACACTTTTTCCCCCTAAACCTAAAGAAATTTCTTAGTGAAATCTGGCAGAACAAGAAAACTAGACAATATTTATGAACTGTGCTTAAAACTTGGGAAATTCAGCCAGGTGTGGTGGTGCATGCTTTTACTCTCAGCACTCAGGAGGCTGAGGTAGGTGGATCACTGTGAGTTCGAGGCCAGCCTGACTACAGAGTGAATTCCAGGTCAGCCTGAGCTAGAGTGAGGCCCTACGTTGAAAAAAAAAAAAAAAACAAAAAAAAAACCTTGAGAAATTCCAAGAGTCCCACCACTAGTAAGCAGTTCACTCCCTATTCTCAGCACACTGGCAGAACTGTTGGTGAGCAGAAAAGAGCTTGTTAGGATCATGTCTCTGATCCCCTGTCTTGCCTGCCTTTAATGTGGGCATTAAATGACTAATATATTGATATTAGTCAATATATTATTTTCCTTTTAAAAATTAATGCCAGTGTATTTAATTTATTTAATTACTGTAGCTCACAGAATCAGTTGGAAACCCATTTGACTGACATAATGTTTTTTTTTTTTAAACTATGGCTTTATTTTTTTTCTTCTTTTTTTTTTTTTTTTTTTTTTTTTGAGGAAAGCCCAACAGACTAGCCTTTTTTTAGTTTCTTTCCTTATGCAGGAGAGTGAGAGCAAGAGAGGGAGAGAGAGAGAGAGGGAGGAAGGGAGAGAGAGAGAGAAAAAGAATTGGCACGCCAGGGCCTCCAGCCACTACAATCAAACTCCAGATGTGTGCGCATGTGCGACCCTTCGTGCTTGTGTCACCTTGTGCATCTGGTTTATGTGGGACCTGGAGAGTCAAACATGAGTCCTTAGGCTTCACTGGCAAGTGCCTGAACCGTTAAGCCATCTCTCCAGCTCCTACGGCTTTATTTCTAATAAAAGGCTTTCTTTGTATAGAATAGGGACGTGTGAATGGGGGGAAGTGCAGTAAGTAATTATACCCCAAATAAGGGAGATCATTTTAATCCCCAGTTAGCTCCTTGGCTGCCTTTTCACTCACACACACCCACATACCACACACATGCGCACAGGACTCCCTGGCAGACAGGCATACTTCTCAAAAGCTGACACACATTCAAGACACAATTCCTGGGAATCTAGTGGCTTCGGGTTCCATTTCCTTCCTAAGTGAACAATGACCATGACCCCTACTGAGCTGCTAGGGCAGAGCCGCTTCCTCAAGTAAAGAACTCCCCAGCCCTGCATGAAGTCATTTCAGAACTGAAGACAATCGAGTCCAATGTGCAGGTGGGACACGCCACAGCCTTCCACGCCAGCTTAGCACAAAGGTCTGGACTGAAAGCCAGGTAGTCCCTCCAATTAGGTCATTGCTAAAAGAAATAATCCTCTGAGGGGTGCTGATTCTCTAAGAAAACTGCCTCGAAAGCCTTGTCCCTGGGGGTGAGAACGCACATCTTGTGATCCCAGCACTTGGATGGCTACGTCAGAATGGTGAATTCAAGGCCAACCTGTGCTATATAGCAAGGCTCGTCTCAAGAACTGAGCTGAGGGCTGGAGAGAGGGCTTAGCCTGCAAAGCCCAAGGACCCATGTTCCACTTTCCAGATTCCACATAAGCCAGATGCACAAGGTGATGCAAGGGCAAGGTGGCACATGTGCACAAGATGGCACACACGTCTGGAGTTTGATTGCAGTGGCTGGAGGCCTTGGCATGCCAATTCTCTCTCTCTCACACACACACATACACTCACTCTTGCTCTTTTGCATGAAAAAAAGGATAGTCTATTGGGTTTGCCTCAAAAAAAAAATGAGTTCTAAGTTTTTCTTCACTTTTTGATTGACAGCTTCCATAATTATAGACAATAAACCATGATGATTCCCTCCCCATGCCCACTCTCCCCCTCACAAACCCAGCAGAGTTCTAAGTGTTTTGAATCACTTTCCTTTTGATACACTCTCAGAATAACATGCAGCCTGGAGAGATGGCTCAGCAGTTAAAGGCACTTGCTTGCAAAGCCTTAAAGCCCAGGTTCAATTCCTCAAGACCCACTTACATCCAGATGCACAAAGTAGTACATGCATCTGGAGTTTATTTGCAGTTTCTAGAGGCCCTGTTATACCCATACACACACATTCTCTCTCTCTCTTTTTTATCAAATAAATAAATAAAATATTCTTTTAAAGTTGACATGCTAGGAAATCTGCACAAGTATGTGCTTTCAAGTTATTTGAGTTAGCTTTTTAGTTTTTGGGTTCTTTAAACATATTTTTACTTATTTATTTATCTGAGGGGGAAGAGGCAGAGAGAAAGAGAGAATGGGTGTGCCGGGGCCCCAGCCACTGCAAACAAATTCTAGACACATGCCCCCTTGTGCATCTGGCTTATGTGGGTCCTGGCGAATCGAACCTGGGTCTTTAGGTTTTGCAGGCAAACACCTTAACCTCTAAGCCATTTCCCCAGCCCCCAGGGTGTTTTTTTTAATATATTTTATTTATTTATTTGAGAGAAAGAGGAAGAGAGAGAGTAAAGAGAGAGAGAGAGAATGGGCACATCAGGGCCTCCAGCCACTGCAAACAAACTCCCAATGCATGCACCCCTTTGTGCATCTGGCTTACATGGGTCCTGAAGAATCAAACAGGATCCTTTGGCTTTGCAGCAAATGCCTTAACCACTAAGCCATCTCTCCAGCCCAGGTTTTTAGTTTTATAGTAACATGTGCTTTTGCATAAAGTCCAATTTTAACTGCTTGAGAGTGTCAGGTCAACCCTCCCTGCTATGCAGCTCATGCCTTGAGCCATCTTCTCTCCATGACTTTCAATCCCCTGCTGCTGCAGCTGCTGGGTATTGAACTGTATTTCGTTTGAGGAGGCAGATGCGATGAAGAAGGGAAATGGTGTGGGTTCCCCAAGAAGGCGGAGCAGGCATGGGGATGACGGGCAAAGGGACACCTCATTCAGCAGGATGCCCATTTGTTGTGTTCACCTTCTTGCTGCTGGCACAAAGCATCCAACCCAAAGCTGCTCATGGGAGGAAAGGGTTTGCTTGTGGCTTACTGTCTTGAGGGGAAGCTTCATGATGGCACAGGGAAAAAGGGCATGAGCAGAGGCTAGACCTCACTTCTGCCACAGCAGGTGGCAAACAGCAGCATAAGAGAGCAGCAAGTTCTGCCAAGGGGGACCTGGCTACAATACCCCTAAACACACCCCTAACAACGCCCCTCCTCCAGCAAGCTTCCACCTCCCAAATTACCATCAGCTGGGAACCAGGCATTCAAAACACATAGTGTATGGAAGACATCTGTTTCAAACCACCGAACTGTTCTTACCATGCATCTTGGGCAAGCTCTTTGCGGTGTGCTTGGCCCAAACCAGAAAAAGGAAACTTTGACTTAACTCTTAAGTTTCAGTAGTGGACAGCACAACACAGTGTTATGAGTGCATTAACTAGCCCAATCATCACAAACAGCAGTGAGGGGCACTCCCCTTTCATATGAGGAGACTAGGGGAAAATCTGCCCCAATTTAGCATGCCTTGAGGAAATGGCGTGTTTCATTGGACAAAGGAGGAAATTGGCCCTCCCTCCTTAGGTTTCCCAGGCAGCATGTACAGAGCACTCTGACATCTATCATGTTGCCAACTAAGCTAAAAGCAGACTTGACAAGTGCAAGTTCTCCAAAAGAATTCATGTTAAGGGCTGGAGAGATGGTTTAGTGGTTAAACGCTTGCCTGTGAAGCCTAAGGATCCCGGTTTGAGGTTCAATTCTCCAGGACCCTGTAAGCCAGATGCATAAGGGGGCACATGCATCTGGAGTTCGTTTGCAGTGGCATGCCCATTCTCTCTCTCTCTCTTCCTGCCTATTTCTGTATCTCTCTCTCTCATAAATAAATAAATAAATAAATAAATAAATAAATAAATAAATAAATAAATAAAAGAATTCATGTTAAGAGCTAAGTGTAGTGATTCACTCAGCACTTAGTGGGATTGCCACGAGTTCCAGACCAGTCTGGGTTACATCATGAATCCCAGGCCAACCAGAGCTCCAGAATGAGACTCTTCCTCCTCAGCCAAACCCCCTAAAGTACGTATGGTTAAGTATGCCTGTAATCCCAGCACTTGGGAGGTAGAGGCTATAGAATAAGAGTTTGTGATCAGGGCTGGAGAAATGGCTTAGTGGTTAAGGTGTTTGCCTGCAAAGCCTAAGGACCCAGGTTCAATTCCCCAGTACCCACATAAGCCAGATGCACAAGGTGGCACATGCATCTGGAGTTCATTTGCAGTGGCTGGAGTCCCTGGAACACCTCTCTCTCTCTCTCTCTCTCTCTCTCTCTCTCTCTCTCTCTCCTCTTTCTCTCTTGCTCTCTCAAATAAATAAATAAATAAAATTTTAAAAAATATTTTTAAAAGAGTTCATGATTAGCTTCAACTTCAACTACATCATTGTGACTTCAAGGGCAGCCGGACTACACAAGATCATGACTCAAAACATGAAAGAGGGCTGGAGAGATGGCCCAGGGGTTAAGGCACTTGCTTACAAAGACTGATGACCCAGGTTCAATTCCCCAGTACCCACATGAAGCCAGATGCACAAAGTGACACATGCATCTGGAGTTCATTTGAGGGTGGCAGAAGGCCCTGTTATGCCCATTTTTTATTCTCTTTCTCTTTCTCACTCTCTCCTTGCAAATAAAAAAAAAATTAAAAACATGAAAGAAAGAGAAGGAGGGAGTGAGGGAGGGAGAAGGGGGAGGGAAAAGCGTTGATGGTGAATGACAGAATGCCCCTTCTTCAACTGGGAGGAGGTCTGAGCAAGCACACAGCCATCAGGGCCTAGAAAGGAGCTGATGTCAGTCTCTTTTCTTGTCTTAGGGGATGTGAATGAGCTGACGGGCTTAGTCCGCCATCATGTTCCAGAGGCAAAGTTGGTGGAATGCATTGGTCAAGAACTTATCTTCCTTCTTCCAAACAAGAATTTCAAGCAGAGAGCCTACGCCAGTCTTTTCAGGGAGCTGGAGGAGACCCTGGCCGACCTGGGGCTGAGCAGCTTTGGAATTTCTGACACTCCCCTGGAAGAGGTAAAACAGAGGTTCCAGTTAGTTTCTGTCTAGTGCCAGAAGAGGCGGCTCTTCAGAAACGTCTCACACGAGAGTGAAATCTTATAAAGCAAAAATGCCCTAATCCCCCACCCAAGCATAGCTGCTCTCTTCATTCTTGGCTGACTTCCTCCGTGTCTGTCCACATGCATACATAGTTGACGTAGTTGTGGTCACTGTGTGCTTACATTCTTGCATTTATAGAGGATTGTGTTCTCAGATAAAGAGTTATAATGTCTTCTTCCCACGAGGAAATAGCACCCAGTAAAATGGGTCTGGGTGTAGATTTTTCTTCGATAAGAATGTCTAAAACAAATTCTTTTTTATTTTAATTTCTCTACAGATTTTTCTGAAGGTCACAGCGGATTCTGATTCAGGATCTCTGTTCACTGGTATGGTGCTGGGGCCAATGGCTTGTCCCCTCCTCTCCAAGCTTTATCTTGAAAAAAAAAAATAACAAAACAAGCAAATAGTCCTTCATAGTAACTGTGGGTGATAAAGGAACAAGAAACTGAATTGAGTCTGGGTAGGAACATTCTAGATGAACCAGTATTCTTATCAAGGTCAGATTTCTCCCCAAACTTCTCCTCCTTCTCCTCCACCCCTAGTCTCTTGCTCTTACCACATCATCATCATCTCCTCTCGTCTCCACCAGGCCTCTGCTTCACTCCTGTCTCTGCTGGCAGAGACCTTAGAACTAATGGTGACAGTTAATGCAGCCCAGATGCCTGCTCGTGTCTCCCGGCCCCTTTGAGATCAAGATAAAATCACTCTAAACACTGTTAGTAACCTCTCAACTTTTTAATCCTGGAGGACCAAAATCCGTAGGGATTCTAAGGCTTCTGTCCCCTGCATGTGTCAGCCTGGGCCCATCCCATGATTTCATTTCCACTGACCTCTCGGCCATATGGAGCATTGTGAGTGTGCAGGCTCACTGCAGAGCGCGAAGGGGGGTGGATGGAAATGCACGAGGAGTAAATTGTCTGCCATAGCACAAGACGCTTCTGGCAGCACACAAGTCCACACCCCGGCTCTGTTGAAATCCTCTTCATGCCTAGGATGACCAGTGCCATGCATACCAGCCATATCTGTTATATGTGGCCATCCTGGCAGAGGGAGGAGGAGAGTTCCTCTGGAAAAGGTAGGAAAAGCTCACCACAAGACCCAGGTTTTCTTTCAGGCTTTGTGAATACAGAAATTGACTTCTCTGGGCTGGGGAGATGGCTAAGTGGTTAAAGTCACTTATGTGCAAAGCCCACCAACCCCAGGGTCAATTCCCCCGCCACCTACATAGAGCAACTCAAAACAGCCTGAGTTACTTCCTTAAATTAAAATATCTTATAAGAATCATTCATGTTGCTGCCATTTCTCAATGGCCACTAAGAGTTCAGAAAGAACCAAGTGGACTCTAGTTTTGAGCTTTTGAATACTGAAGTCATAAGGAGATACATTTTGTTGTTCAAAACTTCAAATGCCCAGTAGGCTGAAGTTTCCCCATCTCAACCCATCCCAGCCTATCTAGGAGGACTCTATTGACAACTGGGGGACATTCTCAGATCTTCACAGCTATGTGTGCATGTACTGTAGATGTCATTTGTCTTTGTGACACACTTTGGGTGTATATGTGTATGGTATGATGTGTGTGTGGTATATAGGTGTGTGTATGTGTAGGTGTGATGTGTGTGATATTTGTGTGTGTATGTGTGGTTTATAAGCATGTATATATGTGCATGGAATGATGTGTGTGTGGTATATGGGTTGTATATATGTGTATAGAATATATGTGTGTGGTATATGGGTGTGTATATGTATATGGTGTGATACGTGTGTGGTATATGGTGTGTGTGTATATGTGTATGGAGTGATGGTATTTGGGTGTGTATATGTATATGGTGTGATATGTGTATAGTATATGGTGTGTGTGTATATGTGTATGGAGTGATGGGTGTGTGGTATTTGGGTGTGTATATGTATATGGTGTGATATGTGTGTGGTATATGGTGTGTGTGTATATGTGTATGGAGTGATGGGTGTGTGGTATTTGGGTGTGTATATGGGTATGGTGTGATATGTGTGTGGTATATGGATGTGTGTATATGTGTATGGAGTGATGGGTGTGTGGTATTTGGGTGTGTATATGGGTATGGTGTGATATGTGTGTGGTATATGGGTGCATGTGGTGTATGCATAAGTATGTGGGTGCCCATGCAGCACCCCATGCACTCACTTGTGGCAAGACATGCTCTCTCTCCTGCACTGGCCTGAGAGGAATGTCAGGTACCCAGCTCCAGTGCTCTTGCACCCATTTTTATTTGAGCCAGAGTCTCTTACAGATGCTGGAACTAGCAGGGTTTTCTGTGTGTGTGAGAGAGAGAGAGAGAGAGAGAGAGAGAGAGCTCCAGTGATTCTTAGGTCTCTGCTTCCCCAGGAGACTGAGGATATGGGCCGGCATGGCCATGCATTGCTATTTACGTGGGTCCTGGGTCCAAACTTGAATGCCTCCTTAGGCCTTCCTCTTGCACAGGAAGTACTCTTAACCTCTGAACCAAATCTCCAGCCCACAACTTTCTAACCTAAAAGTGAAACTATTATGCAGATTGTTTTACACCTTACTTTTTACTCAGTTGTTTTAGACTTTTCTTATGTCAGCACATTCACAGCTATATTATTCTCTTTAATTCTGATTTTAAAGAATTTTTAGGTGATTTCATGTGATTCTATCTATTGAGAATTGGAAAACTGATTATTAAAAGACAATTTTCTGGGGCTAGAGAGATGCCTCAGTGTTAAGGCACTTGCCTGCAAAACCTAACAACCCAGGTTCAATTCCCCAGTACCCATGTAAAGGCAGATACACAAAGGCACATGCATCTGGAATTTGTTTGCAGTGGCTAAAGGCCCTGGCATATCCATACTCTTCCTCTCTCTCTCTCTCTCTATCTTCTCTGCTTGCAAATAAATTTTTAAAATATTTTTTTGAAAGACCATTTAGGGCTAGAGAGATGGCTTAGCAGTTAAGGCGCCTGCCTGCCAAGCCTAAGAACACCCATTTGATTCTCCAGGTCCTACTTTTAGCCAGATATAAAGCAATGTCACACTTGCCCACAAGGGGGCGCACGCATCTGAAGTTTGTTCACAGTGGCTGAAATGGCCCTGGCACACCCATTTTCTCTCTCTGCCTCTTCCTCTTTCTCTGTTTCTCTCTGTCTCTCTCTCAAAAAAAAAAAAAGAGAACATTTTAAAAAAGGTAATTTCCAGCTATAGCAGCACATACTTATAATCCCAGCACTCTCTAGAGGCTGACAAGAAGATCGAGAAGCCAAGGGCAGCCTTGAACCTACACGGTCTGGTATTTTGTTGCTACTCTAAATGAAGGGAGACTGACCTGTAAGTAAAAACTGTGTATAAAGTCTAACTCTTTTGTTTGTCTTACAAATAATCAATTCAATCTCCCCAAATAGGTAGCACTCAGCAGAAAAGAGAACACGCCAACTTCCGACACCCTGGTTTGGGTCCCAGTGAGAAGGTCAAACAGCCCGCTGAGGACTCCCACACCTGCTCCCCAGGGCAGGGCACTCACCCCGAGGGCCAGCCTTCCCCTGAGCCCGGGGAACCTGGCACCCCGCTCAACACAGGTTCCCGGCTAGTCCTCCAGCATGTGCAGGCACTGCTGATCAAGAGGTTCCACCACACTGTCCGCAGCTACAAGGACTTCCTGGCCCAGGTATCACTGTGGAAGGGCCGGACTCTGCTGAGCTGATCTTGACCTTTCAGTCCTCTCCTGAGCATCTATGCACGTGGTTCAGCCACAGTTCAGAGCACCTCATCAGTACCTGTCAGCTCTGCCTCCCTCTTGCCTAAGCTTTATTTTGACTCTGGGGAATACAAACCTTCTTTGATGAGCATAAACCCCACTTTGAAAATAGGATAGTTGCCAGTCATGGTGGCAACACAACTTTAATCCCAGCACTGGGGAGGCTGAAGTAGGAAGATCACATGCCTAGGGCTACAGAGTGAGTTTCAGATCAGCCTGGAATAGAGAGAGAGACTGACCTTGGGAAGAAAGGAAGGAAGGAAGGGAGAGAAGGAGGAAGGAAGGAAGGGAGGGAGGGAGGAAGGAAGGAAGGAAGGAAGGAAGGAAGGAAGGAAGGAAGGAAGGAAGGAAGGAAAGAAAGAAGGGAGGGAGGAAGAAGGGAGGAATGGAGGGAAAGAAAGGAAGTAAGAGAAGGAGGGAGGGAGGGAGGGAGGGAGGGAGGAAGGAAGGAAGGAAGGAAGGAAGGAAGGAAGGAAGAAAATAGGTGGTACTAAATCTATTAATGTCATTTTTATTTTTATAGTGAAGGGTAAAGTTAGAACTTCATTTTTACAATACTCCTACAGAACAAAACCATTGTATTTTTTGCTTTCTGTGTTTTTCATTCAGAATATGGAGCTCTGAGGTGGGGCAGTAGGTAGAGTGCTTGCCATGCAAGCATGGGCACCTGAGTTTGGATCCCTAGCACCCATGAACGATGCCAGGCATGGTGGTGAGAGCACCTGTCACCCCAGCACTAGGGAGGCGGGGTCAGGGCTAGCCCTGGGATTTACTGCCTTGCTGATCCAGCTGAATCAGTGAGTTCCAGGTGTGGTGAGAAACGTTGGCCCCAAAAGTTAAGGCTCAGCATGACTGAGGAGAACACCTGAGATCGATCTCACATGCACTAGCACACACACACACACACACACACACACACACACACATTGTAGCAGACAGCTTCAGGTTCGCTGAGATGAACTTCCAGACCAGGCACAGTTATGGAGGAAGGGATATTATTTATTGAAGCTTACAGATCCAGGGGACGTTCCATAAAGGCAGGAGAAGCGACCTGCTCACCACAGGGCCAAACAGAGAGAGAGAAAGCCAACCAGCCACCACAGCACACAGAGCAAAACTACAGCCAAAAGGTCACACAGCACACTTCAGGAACTCCTGCTAGGCACATTTGTGTATCTTTACAATGGAATCTCAAACCCACACCTTAAGACCAGCCCCCAGTGACATTGCCTCTAGCAAGGTGATTGCAGATGCAAACTATAACTAATAAAACACTGAATATATTGGGGTACATATATTCAAACTACCACACTCATACACACACACACACACACACACACACACATGGAACTCTAGTTCAAAGAGCAGCAAGTACCATATTGGTTCTTTGAACTACACCCTAGACCCTGGTTGAACATTGCCTATGTGCACATGCTTTGATGATGACAAGAACGTTCTGTTTTCTTCTCTGTGCTTTGCACGTGTCTGTGACATTCCTCTAGAGGCCTGACCTTCTGATTATGTCTCTATGGGGTGGCAGAATAAACGCTGGAAAGATTGAGTGTGTGTGCACACATGGTTACAGTTACGTGTGTGCACATGGGCACGCCTCCCAGCACATGTTGATCACCTTGTACCTCAGCTCACACTTCCATTCTCGTTCTCCATAGACTGAGGGTGTGCACATGGTTACAGGGATGTGTGTGCACGTGTGTGCACACCTCCCTGCACGTTTGTCATCTCGTACCTCAGCTCACACTTCCACGCTCGTTCTCCACAGATTGTTCTCCCTGCCACGTTTGTGTTTCTGGCTCTGACGCTTTCCATCATCGTGCCTCCATTTGGTGAATTTCCCGCCTTGACCCTTCACCCCTGGATGTATGGGCAGCAGTACACGTTCTTCAGGTGCGCAGACTCGTCCCCTGGACCACATGCTGGCTACAAGGGGCCTGGCCTCCCCACCTCCCCAGGATCTTCACCACTGTGGAAGGAGTTCTGGAGGGGGCTGTTCTTAGAAGGGACGCTGATGTAGCAGGCACCAGGGGGAAGGAGACTAGGGATTGAAGCCCCATTTTTCTGAGGTTATAGATGGTCTTGCACCAGACTTATAAGTGTGTGCAGCAGCCTCTCTCACTCCTATGAGACCTACAACCATGCTGGGGCAGTGTTCCTTGCCTCATGTATGTGCCTGGCATGGAGCAATCATTCAGCAAACACTTCGGTCCGCCTGTTAGCTGCTTTTGTCCACTCTGTCCCAGTCACGTGACTAACCAGCTAACCAACCACCCCTCCCCCCCCATCTAGCATGGATGAGCCGGGCAGTGAACACCTTGAGTTACTGGCAGATGTCCTTCTAAACAAGCCAGGCTTTGGCAACCGCTGTCTGAAAGAAAAATGGCTTCCGTAAGTCCCTACATACCCCTAGGTACCCCTGCCCTAGTGCCAACAGCTCCACTGGGTGAGTCTGATGGCCAGCCTGGAAGGGTTGGCAGAGACACTTCAATCCTGCTCTGTGTCACGCGTCTCTAACCAGCGTCTCCTTCACCCATGTGTGTAGCATTTCCCTCCTAGGAAGCCCCATCCGTAGACAGTCCTATATATGTCAATAGAGAAATCTTACACTGTCCCCCAAAATGCATTTGAAAAGCTTGAACAGGAAGAGGAAGGAGAAGGATGTGCTGTTGGATAACAAAGGACAGACAGCATTAGTTACTTCTATGGGAAGCTACCCATTGTGGTTTTAAGTATGGAAAAGAGAGTCAAGGGCTGGAGAGATGGCTCAGAGGTTAAAGGCACCTCCTTCAATGCCTGCCAGCCTGGGTTCTGTTCCCCAGTACCCATGTAAAGCCAGACACACCAAGCAGCACATGCATCAGGATTTTGTATGCAGTGGTAAGAAGCTCTCATGTTCCCCCCGCCATAAATAAATAAAAATATTTTTAAAAACAAGAAAGAGAGGGCTGGAGAGATGGCTTAGCGGTTAAGGCGCCTGCCTCCTAAGCCCAAGAACGTTGGTTCCAATCTCCAGCGGTTCCAATCTCCAGGTCCCACGTTTAGGCAGATGCAAAGTGACTCAAGGGTGCAATGCCACTCTAGACCACAAGGGGGTGCACGCATCTGGATTTTGTTTACAGCAGCTGAGAGACTGCTGGGGCACCCATCTCTATCTGTCTTCCTCTCCCTCTTCCTCTCTCTCTCTCCCCCCCTCTCTGTCTCTCTCAAAAAAAAAAAGAAAGAAAGAAAGAAAGAAAGAAAGAAAGAAAGAAAGAAAGAAAGAAAGAAAGAGTTTAAATCT
This sequence comes from Orientallactaga sibirica, assembly GCA_036365145.1. Lineage (NCBI taxonomy): Eukaryota > Metazoa > Chordata > Mammalia > Rodentia > Dipodidae > Orientallactaga > Orientallactaga sibirica. Next base: position 8,455,733 of record JAEOAD010000027.1, read on the forward strand.
ACCTGCAATCTTTAAGGTTCAATATGATTTTCACATTTTCTCTCATGCAGTCTTTCTCAAAGCTACTGAAAAGATGAAAATAGACTATTTTCAGATCCTTCCATTATTTGTTCTCTCTGTCAAGAGCTAGAACTGCTAGATTTAAAAAAAAAAAGTGGGGAGGGGCAGGGTCCCCAAACTAAATGGTTATTCCCAGCCCACACTGGGTCACCAACAGAACTCTATTCTTGACATTTCTCCAGCAGAATCTAACCCCCAAGAGGATAAAGAAAAATGGTGGCTCTGAGAAAGAAGGCTGGGGAGACCTTTTAAAAATCAACTGTGGGACTGACTGTGAAATATTTTTCTTGTTTTCCATGAGGGAGTACCCCTGTGGCAATTCAACCCCCTGGAAGACTCCCTCCGTGTCCCCGAATGTCACCCACCTGTTCCAGAAGCAGAAATGGACAGCAGACAACCCCTCGCCCTCCTGCAAGTGCAGCACGAGAGAGAAGCTCACCATGCTGCCCGAGTGCCCCGAGGGCGCTGGGGGGCTCCCACCCCCACAGGTACCCCCATCTCCTGGGAAAGAAACTAAGGCCCATCTGCTGCTGATGCAGGGATAGGGGAATGCATGTTACCTCCTGAGTCTTTGGCCCACTGACATTTATTATTATTATTATTATTATTATTATTATTATTATTATTATTTGAGAGAGACACAGTGAGACAGAGACAGAGAGGAAGAGGCAGAGAGAGATAGAGAATGGGCGCACCAGCAGCCTCTCAGCCGCTGTGAATGAACTCCAGATGCGTCTGCCCCCTTGTGGGCAAGTGCAGCATTGCACCTTTGAGTCACTGCGTCTGGCTAAACATGGGACCTAGAGCTTGAACTGGCATTCGTAAGCTTGGCAGGCAGACACCTTAACCCCTAAGCCATCTCTCCAGTCCTCATTGACATTTGAACTGATAAAATGAGCCAGAAGCTAATGGTAGCTCCTTGGGTTGTTCAGAGGGTCTTTCCAGAAGACCTTGCTGCTGCCACCTAGAGGAAGTTACTGACCAAACACTTTATTTTCACCACACACTTCCTATGCAATGGAAAAAATAAAACACAAACATCTTTAAAATTATTGAAGCCATATACGCTTACTATGGGGAAATTAGTAAACACGGATAAGTCATGAAAAATAATTGCTTGGCCCAGTGTGTTAGTACCAGTGTTTGATCCCATCACTCGGGAGGCAGAGGTCAGAAGATCAGCATGAGTTCAAGGCCACCCCGAGACTAATTACAGGTCAGCCTGGGCAAGAGCAAGACCCTACCTCCAAAAACTAACAAGAAGGGCTGGAGAGATGGCTTAGTGGTTAAGGAGCATACCTGCGAAGCCTGAGGATCCCAGTTCAATTCTCCAGGTCCCATGTAGGCCAGATGCACATGGTCGTGCCTGCATCTGGAGTTCGTTTGCAGTGACTAGAGGCCCTGGAGCACCCATTCTCACTCTTTTTCTCTCTCTATCTCAAATAAGAAATAAAACAAACAAAGAAACAAAAACATTTCTTAGAAATAACCATTAATAGCAACTAAATAAGATTACATTCAAATTGCCATCTCAGAAGCTGCTCCTTTCACTTCATAACATATCATGAACATACAACCATGTCAGTAAGTACATATCTACATCATTTCAACATGTGCACACAATTCCAGCATTTGATTTACTTTAAATTACCTCCTATTTGTGTTCACTCGGGTCTTTTCTCCCTTATAAATCATGCTGGGATGTTGTAGCAGTTACCTTCTCAGTGCTGGGATGAAAGAGCCAAGCAGAAGCAGGTTATGGAAGGAAAGGCTTTGGAAAGGAAGTTTCAGCGTGATGATGTGGAAAGCATGGCTGGATCAGACAGCTGGGCACCACACCTCCACAGTAGCAGGGGAGAAGCAGAGCAAGCTGGCCAGCACTGACATGTGGGGCTGGACTATACCATGCAAAGACCCGGCCCCAGTGACACAGCGTGCAAGGCTCCACCAGCCAGAGATTAACTATGAGGCTTCATCACAAACACATGAGGCTATGAGGGGAGCGTTTTACATTCAAGCCACCGCAGACATACTCTCAAATGCTAATGTGTCTGTATCCTTTTTAACAGTTTTAATTAAGATGCTTCCCCGTGGGGTCTAGGAATATCTATCAGTGATAGAGCACTTGCCTAGCAAGACGGAGCCCTGAGTTTGATCCTTGACAAAGAAGGAAGGAAGGGAGGGAAGAAGGGAGGGGAAGGAAGAGAGGAAAGGAGGGAGGAAGGAAAGAAGGAAGAAGGGAAAGAGAAAGGAAAGGAAGGAGAGGAAGAAAGGAAAAGAAAGAACAAAGAAGTTGGCTATGTGTCATGTATTAACATATGTGTGCATATTCTTGTATATGCACACACATGCATAGCCAGCAACGTGTGTTTGCAGGGTTGTCATTGATCATACTCCAAGAAGTGCCCTCTCTGGGAATTGTGCACTCTAGATCACAACAAGCTCTCCTAGAAGTTTCGGAGAGCTCTGTGTGTGTGTGTACATGTGTGTGCGTGTATGTGCATCATAAATGCCTCATGTGTTCCTGGTTGATAACAGCCTCCCAGCTGACTTGCACAGAGCCGCCCTTGAATGGCCCCTCTCATGATTTGCCAGGGAGAGAATGATTCCCAAAGAGTCAGAGTGCCCAGTGAAGAGCACTCAGGTGTGGGAGTCAGAGAGACGTGAGTTAGTCACTTGGTCTCTGAGCCTTGCTGTCCTTTCCTAGAAGTTGAGAATAGCCGCACTTGTTTCATAGCATGACTACAAGGATTCAGTGAAATAATCGGGTAATGAATGACTAAGGATTAGCATCAACACAGGTGATGACAGCTCTAAACTAACAGTAGATAAAACAAGACACAGCTTGCTCCTTGCCCAGCTAAAAGTTAATATGGGAGGTCCGTAGTCTTCTTTTCTGTTGCTCCTCCGAGCTAAACAGGCCTCCAAGTCCCCAGCCAGACTACTTTTCAGGAAACAGAACAGAAGATGAAGAGAAGAGAGGAGAAAGGGTGCAAATGTGTGCAAGGAAGATTTCCAGAAGCTACCACATAACATTAATACTCTCATCACGTCACTGGACAGAACCAAGCATCAAGGGAGACAGGAGACAGTTGTTGGAATTCGGGGGGGGGGGCTGTGCCTAATGGAAAAGTCCACAAAGATGGAAGCAGAAAGAGCAGATTAGTTGCCTAACTGAATTTTACAGTAGCATCTATCAGAGTTGTTGGCTTATAAGTGATTCTGGGATTTGGTTTTTTAATAGTTGAGAGCATGTCTTTGTAGTCTCCGTCTTCTGTAGTCACTGCAGCATTGTAGGGATCAAGGAGAAGCACTGGAGCAGTTTGCCTCCGTTCTTGGTGCCCCCGAGGATGCCAGGTGTGCGGTCAGGTGCTGAGGGCCTCTAAGGCTGCATGCAGCTGCTCGAATAGGTCCAGCATCAGGAAGAGGTGCGTGTTACTCACCACTAAGGACTCAGCTGGAGAGAAAGACAAGTCTTACTACACAAGGACTCATTTCCTTTTTTTTTTTTTCCCCTTTTTTTTGTTTATTTTTATTTATTTATTTAAGAGCAGCAGATAGAGAAGAAAGAGGCAGAGGAGAGAGAGAGAATGGGCACGCCAGGGCCTGCAGCCACTGAAAACAAACTTCATGTGCATGCGCCACCTTGTGCATCTGGCTTAAGTGGGTCCTGGGGAACTGAACCTCAAACAGGGGTCCTTAGACTTCACAGGCAAGCGCTTAACCACTAAGCCATCTCTCCAGCCCAAGGACTCATTTCCTGAATGGATGCTAGTTTTAAAGCTGCCTGTCCAGGGCTGGAGAGATGGCTTAGTGGTTAAGGCACTTGCCTGTGAAGGCTAAGGACCCAGGTTCAATTCTCCAGGTCCCACGGAAGGCAGATGCACATGGTGGGGCATGCATCTGGAGTTCGTTTGCAGTGGCTAGAGGCCCTGGCATGCCCATTCTCTCTCTCTCTCTCTCTCTCTCTCTCTCTCTCTCTCTGTCCTTCTCTCTGTCTCTAATAAATAAATAAAAATAAATACATCAGAAAAAAAGCTGCCTGTCTAAAATACCTTCATTGGCACTGGTACTTGGTCCCTGGAGCGAAGTCCAGTAGCCAAAGTTCTGGAAAAAGGCAGCTGGGGCCTGAGATTTTCTTTCACTCCTGCATCTCCTTGCAATCATTAGTGTCTCTCAGAGAAAACTGAATGTCACATTTCTGCACAATAGTCTGTGTGTGTGTGTGTGTGTGTGTGTGTGTGTGATATCTGCCTCTCCTTCCTTCCTTCCTTCTCTCTCTTTCTTTCCTCCCTCTCTTGCTCTTTCATATCTGCTCATTCACATCCCAACTTACCACTCCCCCACTCCACTGGAACAAGAGCAGAGGAAACAGGTTTAATTCAGATGTGATCAATTGTCCTTGTCTGGAAATGGGGTGGTGGATATGGTGCTCCGTGGCACCCCTTCCTCCTCTCACATTCCTTCAACAGTGGATCCTGAGGTGGAAGTGCCCATCCTTGACTCCCATTTGGTATGGAGGTAAAGTAGGAGCATTGGATTCAACGGAGAATTTAGAAAACAACTGGTCACAAACCATCCCAAGTATCATTGTTCCTGCCTCAATTTCACCAGGGTTGCTTGACAAACGCCATAGGCACCATGGTCAGTCAGTGTGGTAGTGTGAGTAGACGGCCCCAATATAGTCAGTGTTTTATTATGGTTTGTAATTTAGCTCTGCAGCCACCTGGCTGGAGGAGGTATCACTGGGCAGATGTTAGGATCCAGCCCCAAGATGTGGTGGTGGATTTGCAATTCCAATCTAAGGATATGCAAAGTGGGCCTGCAGTTCCTAAAGTGTGCTGAGGGATTTGGCTTGCGGCTTCTCACTTTCCCTGCTTGGACCTATGAAAGCAGGCCAACTTCTTCTGCCATTATAGAACTTCCTCTGAATCTGTAAGCTTCAATAACTATCCCTTCCTCCATAACCGTGCCTGGTCTGAAAGTTCATCTGAAGCTGTCTGCTACACCCAGCATGAGGAGCTGGTGACCGAGGGAGTGGCAAGGGCAGAGGCTGCGGAGTCACACAGGTGCAGGTTCTCATCCTAGGCCAGCCACACACAACCCAGAGCTTCTGAGTCTCCCTTTGTCTGTCTGTGAACTCCTCTGTCATGAAAGTGCCAGGAGTGAGATCCTGGGTCTGCAGCATGTAATGGCTGGGGAGATGGTTCAGTGGTTAAACTCACTTGCTTTCAGAACATGTAACAGAGTGCCAAGCACACATCAGGGTCCCATTGACTGCCAGTTCACCTAGCAGAGAGAAGGCCAAGGTGAAGTAAATGAACTAAAAGGGGAAATCAAGTAAGAAAGAGAGGGAGGATAAAAAGCAGATGAAAAGGAAAAGAATGGTGCACGATGCTGGTGGTTTAATGCCACCTTGAATCCCCTCAGCCACTTCTATGTGGCACCTGACAGAATGAATCCTTTTGCCCAGGGTTCTTCATTGGCCTATGAAACTGGTTAATGCAAGAAACTTAACACTGTGTGTTCTAAATATAGTGACATTGCCATCTGGCGGCCAAAGTTGTGCACTTAAATTTTTTTTTTTTTTTTCTATTTTTATTGAGAGCAAGATAGACACTGACAGAGAGAGAGAATTGGCACACCAGGGCCTCAGCCACTGAAATCGAACTCCAGACGCTTGCACCACCTAGTGGGCATGTGCATCCTTGCGCTTGCCTTGCCTTTATGTGTCTGACTTACATGGGATCTGGAGAGTGGAACATGGGTCCTTCACGGGCAAGTGCCTTAACTGCTATGCCATCTCTCAAGCCCCAAAGTTGTACACTTTTGGATCTCCCCAACTCCTTTTTTTAAAAAAACACTAATTGATTTTTTAATATTTAATTTAATTTATTTACTTATTTGAGAGAGAAAGAGAAAGAGAGAGAATGAGCATGCCAGAGCCTCCAGCTGCTGCAAATAAACTTCAGGTGCAAGTACCACCCTGTGCATCTGGCTTACGTGGGTCCTGGAGAATTGAACCATGGTCCTTTGGCTTTGCAGGAAAATGCCTTAACTGCTAAGCATTTCTCTAGCCCAACACTAAGTGATTTTTAAAAATTTTTATTTATTTATTAATTTATTTATGAGAGAAAGAGACAAAAAGAAAGACATAATGACAATGAATGGGCATGCCAGGGCCTCCAGCCACTGCAAATGAACTCCAGATACATGTGTCATCATTTGCTTCTGGTTTATGTGGGTACCAGGGAATCGAACTTGGGTCCTTGGATTTCATAGGGAAGCACCTTAACCACTAAGCAATCTCTCCAGTAGGTCTCTGCTCTCACACGGGAGGGCGGGGTGGGGATGGGTATCAACAGAAGCAGTAAGTACATCACACATATAGCTGAAGGAAGTTTCATGTGAAGATGGATGTGATGAATGGGGTGCTTGAAATGGCTGGCTCCTCTCTGAGGAGAAAGATCTGGGCTAAGAGTTAGCAATGGAAGGTTCTGGATGGAGGGTCTCTGGCCAGAATTTCTTTGCACCAAGTGCAATGTTACATGAGGAATGAGATATGCCCATTGACAAACGGGGGGGAATGTGTGGAGGTGAGGTCAGAGAGGAAACAGGGCCCGAGCTGCCTGGCTGTTGAGAGTGGGTATTGCCTTGACTTCTTTGTCTTGATTTGCAAACAGAGCAGGGAGGGTATGGGCATAGGGCATGCACTGCAAAGAAACTCCAGATGCATGCTCCATTTTGTGCTTCTGGCTTTACATGGGCACTGAGGAACTAAACCCAGGATGGTAGGCTTTGCAAGCAAGTACCTTTAACTGCTGAGCCATCTCCCCAGCCCAGTTGTTTTTTTTTTTGAGGGACAGTCTCACTTCTGGAACTTACTATGTATTCCAGGCTGGCCTTTAACTCACAATGATCCTCCTACCTCAGTCTCCCAAGTGATGTGATTACAGGCATGAGCTAACATGCACAGCATTGATTTATCATTTATATATTTTTATATTTTTTATTTTTATTTATTTATGAGAGAAAGAGAGAATGAGCATGCCAGAGCCTCCAGCCATTACATACGAACTCCAGATACATGCACCACCATGTGCATCTGGCCTACATGGGTCCTGGAGAGTCGAACCTGGGTCCTTTGCTTTGCAGGCCATCTCTCTAAGACCTTGATTTATATTTTTAAAACTTGACCTGAGGGCTGGAGAAATGGCTTAGCGGTTAAGGCTTTTGCCTGTGAAGCCAAAGGATCCTGGTTCGATTCTCCAGGATCCATGTAAGCCAGATGCACAAGAGGCACATGCATCTGGAGTTCATTTGAGTGGCTAGAGGCCCTGGCATGCCCACTCTCTTTGTCTGCCTCTCTTCTCTCTCTCTCTCTCTCTCTCTCTCTCTCTCTCTCTCTCTCTATGCTTGCAAATAAATAAATAAATAATTTAAATATATATATTAAAAAAAAAAAAAAACTTGACCTGACAGGTGGGCAGAGAGCAGAATACAGAGGACCAAGAACAGGATGAGGGGGCTAGTGTGGAAGTTTCTGTTGAAGCCTAGCTGAAGTCCAAGTAGTGACTTAGATTTAGGGTGGCAAGATGAGGGCGGAAGAGATCAAGATGGGCTTGGAGATTCATTTTGGAGTTGAGCCATCCTATCCAAAAGGAGGGATCAAAGATGACTCCACATCACTGACGTGGGAACTAAGAGATACCATAGCTTTGTTTAGAATTTTCCAGAAGCCAAGTCCATAAATAATTTTGGAGAATGGCAGTTTCGTGAGCTATAAGGTCCCAAATTCTAAAATAATCAGTGTCTTATTGCCTTAGAGAACACAGCGCAGCTCTGAGATCCTGCAGGACCTTACGAACAGGAACATTTCCGACTACTTGGTCAAAACGTATCCCGCTCTCATACGAAGCAGGTAAGAAGCAGCCCTCGAGGGCAGAAAGTGATCTTTCTCTGCAGTTATATATGATCGGGGCAGTAGACTGTCTCCTTTGGTTTTGATGTAAGGCCCTCACACAGCAGAAAGATCAGCTGAGGCATAGACAAGCAAAATATGACTAGAGTTTATTTTTGTGTGTGTTTCTAGGTTTAGGACAAGTCGAGTTTAGCTTGGGCATTGTTTAAAGTATCGCCACAAAAATCATATGATTTATCCAATATATTTTAAGGAGTTAAGGAAGAGACAATTTGTGAGGAAACAAAGGGGAAAAATTGAGGAGAGAAAAAAAGAAAGAGCAAGAGAGAATACTAGAAAGCAAAAGGGAAAAAGGAGGAAATTGAGATAGGAAAGGCAGGGAAACTAAGAGTGAACCTAGACAGGGGCTGGCTGGTAACAGCACTTGTCACACTCGTAACTATAAATTATCACCTGTTATCACTGCCCTTGAAAATGTCTGTGAACACTTTAATAGCTAGTTGTCTCAGCTTTGCAGCTACTCTTATCAAGCACCATATCTGGGATAAAAGGCTTTTAGCATCGCCTCTCAAGCATCTTTTTATCAAACCCCACCTCTGAAAGGAAAGGCCTTTAGCATCGCCTCTCAGAGCAAGCAACTTGACAAGAGTCTGCTGCCAACATAGGTTCTAAGAAGAATATTCCAATCCCCACATGCTTTCTGTCTTTAAAATAAAGCATACTAATTTTTTAAAGTTTTTTTAAATTTTTTTAATTTTAGAGGGAGAGAGAGCCAGAAAGAGAGAGAGAGAGCCAGAAAGAGAGAGAGAGAGAGAATTGGCATGCCAGGGCCTCAGCCACTGCAATTGAACTCCAGACAATTGTGCCATCTAGTGGGCCTGTGCAACCTTGCACTTGCTTCACTTTTGCACATCTGGCTTACATGGGATCTGGAGAGTCAAACATGGGTCCTTAGGCATCACAGGCAAGTGCCTTCACCACTAAGCCACTTCTCCAGCCCTAAAGGTTGGTTTTTAAAAAATATGTATGTATGTATGTATTTGTAAGCAGAGAGAGACAGGGAGATAGAAGAAAGAGAGAATGGGCATGCCAGGGCCTCTAGCCACTGCAGATGAACTCTAGATGCAGGCATCACATTGCACGTCTGGCTTTACATGGGAAATGGGGAATCAAACTCAGGTCGTTATGCTCTGCAAGCAATCACCTTAACCACTGGACTATGTATACTAATTTTAATTAATTAATACTAATTTTAACAGTGCTTTCAGCTGCTCCCCCTACCAGAGTCTTGAACAAGGGATGAATAGATTCGGCCAACTAGAACACACTGTAGACCGTACAGACAACTGCTGAGAGTCGGGAGGTAGGCAGGGCCAAGCCAGTGGTTAGCAAAGCAAAGAATGACAGCTAAGCCCTAAAATAGAAGCAGAGTTCACAAAATCTATTCAGCAATGCAATAAATAGCAAATACTCTACACTTTGCTCCCCATAGCAATTTATTTTATTTTTTTATTTTAGTCCAGGCTGACCTGAAATTCACTATGTAGTCTCAGGGTGGCCGCGAACTCACAGTGATCCTCCTGGTGCTGGGATTAAAAGCGTGCTCCACCACACCGTGCTCCCCTCAGCAAATCTGCAATATTGAATTTTAGATTTTTGCTTCATGGTTGGTGGCAATAAAAGTTCAAGAGTATCCAGGAGTGATGGCACACACCTTTAATCCCAGCACTCGGGAGGCAGAGGTAGGAGGATCGCCATGAGTTTGAGGCCACCCTGAGACTACATAGTGAATTCCAGGTCAGCCTGGGCTAAAGTGAGACCCTATCTCAAAAACAAACAAGCAAACAGAAAATCAAGGGTAGCTGGAACTCCGAGGACTAGTATTGGTGTCTGCCCTTTTCTCATCTTGTCACCTTATTTCTGATTGGCTGAAAACAGGGCTGAGGAGCAGTTCGGGACTTCCCCCAAGCATGCGGGTGACTGCAATCTCTGGTACACCTTAAAACAGAAGGCCACAGCCTTCACTCCACAGTAGAAAGACAACAACCTTTTTTCGATCCTGGTCTGGCATGAGGCCCGACTGCTTCTCAGAAAGTCTAGCATGAATGTGGGGACTGGAAGATCGAATTATGAAAACTGGAGCCTTTGTCTGGGTGTGGATTCAGGTTGAATTTCCAGGCGGGATAGCTTGGATACCAGACTGCTTGGATATCGGGAGATACAAAAATACTCTTGAATACTGAGCCATCCCAGTGACTGGTTAGGAAGGAAAATTAATGCTACTGCTCTCTTTGTGATACTTCTTACATTATTTTATTTTGACTTTCAGCTTAAAGAGCAAATTCTGGGTCAATGAACAGAGGTAAGAATCTTTTTTTTTCCTAATATTTAATTATTATTTATTTGCAAGCAGAGAGAGGTAAATGAGAGAGAAAGCCACTACAAACTCCAGACGCATGCATCATTTTGTGCATCTGGCTTTACGCGGGTACTGAGGAATTTAACCCGGGCCGTCAGACTTTGCAAGCAAGTGCGTATAACTGCTGAGCCAGCTCTCCCGCCCGAGAAACAATTTTTCTGTAAGAAACAACTTCAGATTGTGAACCTAGACACTCTCTGGCGCATTCCATTTAAGCATCAGGGCATCTGGCCCACAATTCACCCCATTTCTGAAATGTTCCCCCAAAGTACACATTCCTCTGCAGAAACTGAGAGCCGTAGGCGGGGATGAGCTCATTGACCTAAGGGCGTCTCCTTGCCTTGTAGGTATGGAGGGATGTCCATTGGAGGAAAGCTCCCTGTTCTCCCCATCTCTGGGGATGCACTTGTTGGCTTTTTGAGCGACCTTGGCCAGATGATGAATGTAAGCGGGGTACGTAAACAGACTTGCTTCGTTGTTAGAAAAGAGAAATTATCCTGAGTACTACAGAAAAAGAAAAACAGAACAAAGCCATCTTGCTTATTTCTTATGTCTTTCTAGGGACCAATCACAAGAGAGGCCTCAAAAGAAATGTTAGACTTCCTTAAACATCTCGAAACCAAAGACAACATTAAGGTACTTGACCTGGAGCTGAAAATTCATGTGAACTGGTTATTTCATTTCTATTTATGTCCCCAGCTTAATGAAATCCCATTCTTCTCTCTTGCTGCAACTAGTGAGGAATGTTTTTTCACTGCCAAATCCTTCCTCCTTTTCACGTTCCTTTTCTTTTAGCTGTTTCCCCCTTCAAACAGCTGCTTTTAGTTCTGATTTCAGGTGTCAAGTTATAGCTCAGCCTCACCAAGCCCTACCTGCTCTCTAGGTGTGGTTTAACAATAAGGGCTGGCATGCCCTGGTCAGCTTTCTGAACGTGGCCCATAATGCCATCTTACGGGCCAGCCTGCCCAAGGACAGGAACCCAGAGGAACATGGAATCACTCTCATCAGCCAGCCCCTGAACCTGACCAAGGAGCAGCTCTCCGAGATCACAGTGTGAGCCACCACTGTCCCATCTTGGCTTCCTGGCCACCTTTGCCATCCATGGAAACCTGAGAGGATTTTCTTTGATACCACCAAGTGCTGGGCTGGAGAGCGATGTTTAATATGAATGGCATTGTTTCAAATGTTTCATATACCAAATTGTTTGGCTGTTCATTTATTTATTTGACAGAGAAAGAGGGGAAGAGAGAGAGAGAGAGAATGGGTGTGACAGGGCCTCCAGTGACTGCAAGCAAACTCTAGACACATGCACCCCTTTGTGCATCTGGCTAATGTGGATCCTGGGGAATCGAACCTGGGTCTTTTGGCTTTGCAGGTGAATGCCTTAACTGCTAAGCCATCCCTCCAGCCCTGCCATTTATTTATTATTTATTTATTTATTTATTTATTTATTTATTTGTTCATTTATTTATTTATTTGAGAGAGAGAGGTAGATAGAAAGAAAAGCAGATCGAGAATGGGCACACCAGGACCTTCAGCCACTGCAAATGAATGCCAGACACATGTGCCACCTTGTGCATCTGGCTTCATGTGGGTCCTAGAGAATTGAACCTGGGTCCTTTGGCTTTGTAGGCAAGCAACTTAACCACTAAGCCATCTCTCCAGCCCTTGGCTATTCTTTCTGTCCCACAGTTATTTCAAAAATAAGCTTGGATTTTATACTCTTCCTTTTGGATTCTTGGACTCCTGATAACAACTTCCTCCTGAATTCCACATTTTCCCTGCCAGTACACAAAATGATTGACAGGACCTGGGAGGTTCCGTGAATCTTCATCTGCTTGGTATAATTCTCCTAGATTCTGGTAATTTCCCTCAGAGGGTCATGCTTGAGGCTGATGGCAGATGTTGGCCTTCCTCAAGCTTGGGCCCTTACGGCACAGCGTCAGGCAGGTACAACATCAGTCTTGGGACTTTACGGTTTGTTCGATTTGAGGACTACACAGAGAAAAGGATAGTAAGGCACCTGATTAATGCAAACTTCTGGAAAGCTATGGAACCTCCTACAGTTCACGATGGACTCAGTGCTCACCTATTCACCTGCCACGTGGTGCAGGAAGGAGACTAGCCTCAGTCGTGTGTAAGCGTTCTGGCCACTCTTCTCTCAAGTTTATACTATGACCATTTTCCCTACATGTGATTTCACACACCACATGGCTTGGCACATAAAAAAAAAACTCAAGAGTATCCAGGCATGGTGGCACATGCCTTAAATCCCAGCACTCAGTAGGCAGAGGGAAGATCATCATGAGTTCGAGGCCACCCTGAGACTACTTAGTGAATTCCAGGTCAGCCTGGGCTTGAGTGAAACCCTACCTCAAAAACAAAACAAAAAAATAAATAAAAATAAATAAACCTCAAGAGCATCTATAGATAAACTATTAGTACTTACAAGATCATTTAGTATATGAGAATTATATAAACATTCCTTTCTAAACACCATAATGAAAACTTAGAAAACGTAAGAAGACAGGCTGTCTAGGAATGCTGCCATGAAGCAGAAAAGCAGCCCACAAATAAATACCTACTTCAGCTTGACCTAGATGGATTAAGACAATTCTTTGGAATGACTAGCTTCAGGCTCGGGACAAAAGTCTAGAGACGGACTCTACCCTGTCTGGGTTTCTGAGCCTCTCTACGTCTCTGGTCCAATGCAGGCTGACCACTTCGGTGGATGCCGTAGTCGCCATCTGCGTGATTTTCGCCATGTCCTTCGTCCCAGCCAGCTTTGTCCTTTACTTGATCCAAGAGAGGGTGACTAAAGCCAAACATCTGCAATTTATCAGTGGCGTCAGCCCCACCACCTACTGGTTGACCAACTTCCTCTGGGACATTGTGAGTATCAAGATCCCCTCTCCCCTACTGCCTGGGTGGTGCTGATGTGTGCTGTGCCACAGGGAATAAACAGGGAGGGATGTCGTGTTGGCAAGGTTTCTAGAAGGTGCTGGGCCAATGGTCTTGTATGTCTGCAATTCTTTGACATCTTCTCAGAAAGGTAGAAGGAGCTCCAAGCTGGGGACAGCCACAGGGAAAGCTTAATGACTGCCAAGTAGGGGTTCTCTATGGCCAGCACCAAGAGCACCCTGACCCATGGCAACTTCGCTATGTGCCCTCATGTGGCTGCCTTTCCCAGCGGTGATGTGGATCTGAGCAGGTGATACTAAAGGGGTCTTCATCCAACATCCCCTTCTTGAGTCTGCCTCACTCCTCAAAGAGGGAAGGGTAGACCTTCCTTGCTATAGGATCACCAGATAGATATAGGTTATCCACTAAGTCTGAATTTCAGGATAAACAATGACTAATATTTGAGTATAAATATTTAGTATATCCTACTTAAAATATTACATGCGATGTATTTGTTTTTATTTGAGAGAGACAGACAGAGAGACAAGAGAGAGAGAAGAAGAGGCAGAGAGAGAGAGAGAATTGGCATGCCAGCAGCCTTTCAACCTGTGACTGAACTCCAGATGCGTGCGCCCCCTTGTGGGCAAGCATGGCATTACGCACTTGCGTCACTTGCATCTGGCTAAACATGTGACCTAGAGATTGAACGGGCCTTCTTAGGCTTGGCAGGCAGGCGCCTTAACTGCTAAGCCATCTCTCTAGCTCATGAAATGTATTTAAAAAAAAAAAAAAACTTTTGGTTGTTGATCTGAAATTCAAATGTAATTGGGCATTCTATATTTTTATTTGCAAAACCTGAGAGAGAACACTGGCTAGAAGCCTTAGTTTGCCCCTTTACAATAACCAAACCTTCACTATATCAAGTTAGCCATCATTGTAGGGAAATATTTTAAAATTATGAAATCTGTAGCAGACTCCTACCTGTCTCACGACAAAGGCCATAAAGGTCAAAATGAATTGGTGGCAAGGGCCTAATTATAATATGGCAGAGTCATTACGACCCCAGGCCAGATCCTCAAGGTGTCCCAAGTAATGAGGTCATTTGTTTCCTCTCAATATTCCAAGAATGACACGAGGCTTTAATGATGATAAGATGCATCAGCAATGGAGGCCAGCACAAATGACCCTGTCCTTGTCACTGCTACTATTGATGTTGGATATAAGGGTCCCTGAAGACAGGATTTCTTTTATCTCACTCAACTTATTAAGCAGCTATCACTATACAAAACCAGAAAACTTTGGTCACAACTAAATTCCTTCCTCTCTCTTCTGCCCTGCCTAAAAGTCCACTCAGGAGTTCAGGGCAGGGTCAGAAGTCCAAAGCTTCTCCTGTGCCTGTGGTTTCAACATGAAAGGAGCTGGGCTTGCCTGCACTGAAAAGCTATTGGGTAAAAGTACTGAACTTTTATTTTTCTCTACATAGGGATAAGGAATATACTTTACACTTGAAGCTGAACCGTATGTGTGGCTACAAAGAGAGGTCTTGGAGCCGATAGAAAGACCTGGCTACAAGGCTGGGCTAGGCATCTTCTGCGAAGAAGACCCTGGGCCATCCTTTCAAGGGCTAGAGAATGATGGCTAGAGTGTTGTCAGGCTTCTGGGTGTTCTAGCTCTACAGATGCCTGGAAATCTGAATTCTAGGATGTAGAATTATAGAACGTATCTTACCTTATTAGCCAGTGGCAAAAAGCTAACACATGCCTGGGAGTCACTGTTGAACCAACTGCTTCTATCACACCCTTAGCACATTTGTGACCCTTAAATTGTCTTTTCATGCATCATATGTTTTTCTTTTTTTTTTTCAAATTTTGAAATAATCACAGATCCAAGGAAAAGTAAAAAATATACCTTAAAACCTTCCTGAGTCTTTTTTTATATTTACAATTATTTATTTGAGAGAGATAGAGAGAGAATGGGCCTGCCAGGGCCTCTAGCCACTGCAAAGGAACTCCAGCTATATGTGCCACCTTGTGCATCTGGCTCATGTGGGTCCTAGGCAAGGGAACTTGGGTCCTTTGGCTTTGCAGACAAATACCTTAACTGCTAAACCATCTGTCCAGCCTGAGTCATTTTTTAAAAATATTTTATTCTGGGCTACAGTGATGGCTTAGTGATTAAGGCACTTAGCTACAAAGCCCAAGGACCCAGGTTCAATTCCCCAGGACCTACATAAGCCAGATACACAAAGGGGAGCATGTATCTGGAGTTCATTTGCAGTGGCTTGAGACTCTGGCCTGCCCATACTCTTCTCTCTGTCTCTGTCTCTCTCTGCTTGCAAATAAATAAATGAAATATTTTTTTAAAGAATTACTTTTATAATTAGTGAGAATTGTAAAACATACTTTGACGATGTGCAAATATCTGGTTTACTACCAAACTTTCCATGCCTTCATGCTTCGTTTATTCATTTGCCTTTGTATGCAATCATTATTCTTGTGTTAATCAGTGGATAATAATCCATTTTTTTTTTGTTTTGTTTTTCAAGGTAGGGTCTCACTCTAGCTCAGGCTGACCTGGAATTCACTATGTAATCACAGGGTGACCTCAAACTCTTGGCTATCCTCCCATCTCTGCCTCCCAAGTGCCGGGATTAAAGGCATGCGCCACCATTCCCAGCAATAATCCAAATATTTTATTATTAGGTTCATTATAGAGATTAACAACAGTGTGGCCAATGAGAACTCCTTCAAGCTGGCCTATTGCCGTGTGTCCAGTTCCTGGGCACCTCACTGCCTATTGCACTGCAGGGGGCCCCAGACTCACCATACACCTCACCCACGCCTTCCCTGTGATCAGCCTTTTCCTCCAGGGTCTCTGGTTCATACGCTAAGGTCGGGGTGACAGATTTGTTCACTGCTACCAGAATAGCACTGGTGCTGAGCGTCTCAGCGGCAGTTCGCGTGTGCACATGTACACTGCTTTACAAGCTGCCCGTCTCACTGTCTATGGACTTCGTGAGGTGCCCATCTCTAGCTGCGGGCCAACACCAGGGAGCTCCAGCTAGTGCACCATCTTCTCGTGTTCACAGCTCCCTTCTACAAGACTTCCTGAGCTACATGTCAGTAAAAAGTGCCCCATCTCGGCCACCATCCCCTCTCTGCCTCTGCTTCTCCTCTCCCCCCACCCCCGCTTCAGCTGCTGCACACAGGTGCTCTTCATTCTGCCCTAGTTGTGGCAGTCCCTGCAGATGAACCCCCTATACAGACACCTTCCTCATCCTCCCCCATGGGGGCTCCAGCCCCCATCCCCAACCCCTCTGTGGAATCTCTTCCCCACCCTCACAAGGTTTTCATCCTGCTGGACATCTAACCTACCGTGCTTCCCAGCTTCCTGTGCCTGCCCTAATGGCTTCATGAGGACGTGCCAGGAGCTTCTGAAAAACTTTCAGTTGAAGTTTTTCTGAATTCCACAGACATGCTTAGAAAGTAGCATCCATCACCAGGGCTGCATGACCAACTGGAAAGAGAGTGACGGGAAAGGTAAAATATTATCTCCATCATTTCCAAGGATACAGACTGAAGGTCCCTGAACAGAGGTCAGGGATGTCGGAGGACTAAGAACAGCTTAATGTAAGGTTGCTAACCAGCAACTGTTTGGACAAGCTGAATCAGTCCCAGCCCCGGACAGCTTGAGGAACCTGAGTCGCATTTCATAGAACAGGGCTCATAGGTCATAGCAATTCAGTGACCTGCTCTCCTCTCCCCGCTTCAAGATGAACTATGCTGTGAGTGCAGGACTGGTGGTGGGCATCTTCATCGGGTTTCAGAAGAAAGCTTACACGTCTCCAGAGAACCTTCCTGCCCTCGTTGCACTGCTCATGCTGTATGGGTAAGTCACCTGGCCCAGGGCAGGGATGCTATCTCCTAATGCAAGCCCAGGGCCTCGGGTGGTTGTGGAATACACAGGCTTAGCTTCCATCCCTGTATGCTTTTGCAGTGGCTAATCAGACATCTGTCTGCCTCCTGTGTCTGACTCTAGCCATGGAGATATTCCTAAGACCTGGCCCATTCAGGGCATGGTTTAAATCTTCTTCCATTCTTACGGTGGCCTTGACCAAAGTCAGGGAATAGCCATTCCCCAGCCTCCTCCAGCTTGGATTCTGAGTCATCCGTGGGCAAGTTGCCCAGTGCAGTGTCTCCCTCTGCCAGCCAAGAGCTGTCTGCACATAGTAGAGCTAGGCTAGAAAACGGAGATGAGATCACAACCAGTCAGAGTATGGAACACAACACGCCATTCTGTATCCCAGGCCTGCCACATGCTATGGGTATAACTGAAAAATTCACCCACATGGGCCTCAGTTTCCTCATCTATAAAGTGGAAATCATGGTTACTGGCCCCTCTCGGTATGCGGCAAGAGAGTCTAACCAGAGCAGTGTTTTCCACTCATCTCTCTGAGACGAACAGCTCAGAATCCAGCATGGCTGTGAACCATGCACTCTACTCGACTGGGACCCTCAGCTCTGTCTGCCTTACAGTGGAAAGCACTGCTGTGTGTGGCCTTGGGCTTCATAGCCTTGTGTGCTTGTCACAAAACCAGTGAGGTAGTCGAGGCACTCCATTTAAAGATGAGGCACAGAAGCCAGGCGTGGTGGTGCACGCCTTTAATCCCAACACTCAGGAGGCAGAGGTAGGAAATTTGCCATGAGTTCGAGGCCACCCTGAGACTACATAGTGGGTTTCAGGTTAGCCTGAGCTGGAGTGAGACACTACCTCAAAAAAACAAACAAACAAAAAAAGATGAGGGGCTGGAGAAACGGCTTAGTGGTTAAGGTGTTTGCTTGCAAAACCAAAGGATTCCGGTTCGATTCTCCAGGACCCACTTAAGCCAGATGCACAAGAGACACATGCATCTGGAATTTGTGGCAGTGGCAAGAGGCCCTGGCGTGCCCATTCTTGCTCTGTCTGCTTCTCTTCTCTCTCTCTCTCTCTCTCTCTCTCTCTCTGCTTGCAAATAAATATATTTTAAAAAATTTTTTAAAAAAAGATGAGGCACAGAGAGCAAGGGATGGAGTATCACCTTTCTCCCCCTCCCCCTGCGACTCTGGTCATGTCACTTCTTATGTGAGGGGAGTGTGTTACATACAGAGGTATAGCTGATGAAATGGAACGTGGAACTCTCTCCTCTGAGTTGCATCATCTCACACAGGTGGGCGGTCATTCCCATGATGTACCCAGCGTCCTTCCTCTTTGATGTCCCCAGCACAGCCTACGTGGCACTGTCGTGTGCTAATCTATTCATCGGCATCAACAGCAGTGCCATCACCTTCATCTTGGAATTATTTGAGAATAACCGGGTGAGCACAACTTTCCTGACATTTTTGTTTGATTAGCAGGACGCCGGAAGGAAGACCTGGTCAGCAGAGCCACAAGGCGTCACCGTATCATAGACACTTGTGTGCCAATGAGCAGAGCTGCCTCCTCCTCTGCCTCTCTCCCACCTTCCTTCTTTCTGATTAATACACTCTGCACGCCATGATCTTCCAAGCCCCTTCTGTAAGCTGTAATGACCTCCCACAATACTAATGTTTTAGGTTTTCCAGAGACTTTGGGTGTTAGGTTTTACACATACATGTAGGTGTGCACGCGCGCGCGCACACACACACACACACACACACACACACACACAAAGAGAGAGAAAGAACACATTCAGATGATTTAAAAATCTCTTTTATTTATTTATTTATTTTTGCCAGGCGTGGTGATGCACACCTTTAATCCCAGCACTTGGGAGGCAGAGGTAGGAGGATCGTCATGAGTTCAAGGCCACCCTGAGACTACATAAGTGAATTCCAGGTCAGCCTGAATTAGAGCAAGACCCTACCTTGAAAAACCAAAAAGAAAAAAATAATCTGTTTTTTTTTTTTTTTTTTTTTTTGCCCGGCATGGTGGTACACTCCTTTAATCCCAGCACTTGGGAGGCAGAGGTAGGAGGAGCGCCATGATTTTGACTACATAGTGAATTCCAGGTCAGCCTGAGCTGCAGTAAAGCCCTACCTTGAAAAACCAAAATAAATAAATAAATAAATTCTTTTTGTGCTATTGAGGATTGAACCCATGCTAAGCAAGTGCTCTACCACTCTTTTTACTTTTTATTTTGAGGAAGGGTCCCGCTAAATTGCCCCATGGCAGCCTTGAATTCACTCTAGTTCAGGCAGGATTTGAACTTGTGATCCTCGGCCTCAGCTTCCTGAGTAGCTGGGATTACAGGCCTGTACCTGTAGCCCCAGCTTTTGATTTGAAAATCTAAAAGAAACAAAAAGGCATAACAATGAAAACTCGTCCTGCCCGCTGTCATTCAAGTTCCCTCTCCAGCGTTCCCAAAGTCTTCTGGAAACAAATAAGCAAATGCATCAATATTCTTTCTCCTACATTTTAATGCAAATTACAACACACTAGCATATTCTCTGCTGCTCCCAGGGTAACCTGAGGACAGAATAAGAAAATAAAGGATGTTGAATGGCTCCATCTTGTAAACTATAAGGTCCAGTTTTCCTGTCCACACCTCTGACTTTTCCTGTCCAGAAACAAATGGCCAGACTGAATCCTAAATAAATTAATTTAAAGAGCAATTTTTAGAAGGGAGATGGCCACAGGGCTGTCTGCGCTCCATCAAGGCTGTTCTAACAGCGTCCCGGCTCACCAGATGCCTCGCTCGCCTTGCCTTTCCTCACTGGCTCTTCACAGTTCCAAGGGTGGTCACTGATCAATCCATGTGCCCTGGGCCCTGCGAGGATGACAGAGTCCCTGTCCCTGCCCTGTGAGGGCATCTGGGCCTGGCTGCTCAGGAGGGGTGGGCAGCCACCTCAGCCCTCCCTTCCAGCAGCTGCGCTTGTCTGTTTCAGACGCTGCTCAG
The DNA here is from genome assembly GCA_036365145.1 of Orientallactaga sibirica. Classification (NCBI taxonomy): domain Eukaryota; kingdom Metazoa; phylum Chordata; class Mammalia; order Rodentia; family Dipodidae; genus Orientallactaga; species Orientallactaga sibirica. The sequence goes on from JAEOAD010000027.1 coordinate 8,475,947, forward strand.
GTTCAACGCCATGCTGAGAAAACTGCTCATCGTGTTCCCTCACTTCTGCCTGGGCCGGGGCCTCATTGACCTGGCACTGAGCCAGGCTGTGACAGACGTCTATGCCCGGTTTGGTGGGTAACATTCAGGGTGCACAGGTCCACAGTTGGGAAGGGTTGTAGCAGTGGTTCTGCCGTCATACCTGTAGTCTGGGCTGGGAGGGCACTGGGAACTGCGCTCCCACCTAGAAGGATTTAGAGGGACTGTTTCCATGACTGGGGAACCACAGATAAGGCTAAGGACAGGCTTTTATTTCCCACTTCTGACTTGGGGAGCCAAGATGAGTCTCAGGTTTAGCTCTTTTATTTTTTTTTTATTTTTTTTTTATTTTTATTTTTTGGTTTTTTGAGGTAGGGTCTCACTCTGGCCCAGGCTGACCTAGAATTAACTAAGTAGTCTCAGGTTGGCCTTGAACTCACGGCGATCCTCCTACCTCTGCCTCCCCAGTGCTGGGATTAAAGGCGTGCGCCACCAAGCCCAGCTAGCTCTTTTTTTTTTTTTTTTAATTTTATTCACTTATCTGAGGGAGAGAGAATGGGTACACCAGGGCCTCCAGCCACTGTAAACAAACTCCAGCTGCATGCGCCACCTTGTGCATCTGCCTTACATGGGTCCTGGGGAATCAAACCTGGGTCGTTTGGCTTGCAGACAAGTGCCTTAACCACAGAGGCATCCTTCCGGCCCTCAGGTTTAGCTCTTGATCCCTGCATACACCCTGGTCCAGCTGGGCCTGGGGTTGAGGCCAGGTCTTCATGGGTAAGATGAGGCAGCTGATGCAGACGCTCTTCCTGTTGTGACCTTCATCCCCAGGTGAGGAGCACTCGTCAAATCCATTCCAGTGGGACCTGATTGGGAAGAACCTGGTGGCCATGGGCGTGGAAGGGGCGGTTTACTTCATCCTCACCCTCCTCATCCAGCACCACTTCTTCCTGACCCGATGGTAGGTCTTCCTGCGTCCCGTGTGCCAGCTGGCACCTCAGTGAGCTTCACATAGACATGGTCCTCAAAAGCTAGACTCTGATTTTTTTTCCCATTCTCAAGGCCTGATTTCTTCTGAATAATACAGGGAGAGATGGTTTAAAATAGGCCCTAACATTGAACTATTTAAAATATAATGTTAGTTTTAATTCTTTTTTTAAAACAATTTTATTTCTTATTTACTTATTTATTTGAGAGAGAGACAGAGAGAATGGGCATGTCAGGGCCTCCAGTCACTGCAAACAAACTCCAGATGCCTGCACCACCTGGCACATCTGGCTTACGTGGATCCTGAGGAATCAAATCGAGTCCTTTGGCATTGTAGGCATGTGCCTTAACCGCTAAGCCATCCCTCCAGCCCTAGTTATCTAAGATACTAGAAAAAAGATTTATGTATCCATGAGAAGACACAAAGCAGACCCTTTTCCTAACAAAGTTTTGAATAGGAAAGGTGGAGAGTAACATGGGGACGATGTCCCAGGTGAGGGGCCTGTGGAGCGTTGAGGGCAGCCGTCTACCCCGGGCTAGATAGCTGCCAACTCTAACATTGCCAGGACCTTTCAAAGGCCAGTCAGCTGGCCCAAGCGCAGGCCAGCCAAACTTCCCTGGGCTCTTCTCCCAGCCCCGCTAGGCCTGTCTAAATCTGACCTGGGCTTGGTTTCCAGGCCACCGCCCCCCCCTTCCACTGGACCTCACTCAGGCCCTGAACCAGGCGCTGGACCCTCCCTAACACGCTGTCCTGGGGGTGTTTTGTTTCTTAACCTTCCCTCCTCTCAGGCTGAGTCTGATCGAATGTCAATGGAGATTTCTTCAGGCTCAGAAGCACTAGAAATGACCTCCTGTCCCATTCACAGGGTTGCAAGGATTGAATGAGAAAATGAGTCAACACACTTAGCATAAACCACAATCAAGAAGTGCTTTTAGAAGCCAGGTGGGGTGACCTGGGCTAGAGTAAGACCCTACCTCAGAAAAACCTAAACAACGCTGGGTCTGGTGGCACACACCTTTAAACCCAGCGCTCAGAAGTCAGGGGTGGGAGGATCACTATGAGCTCAAGGCCAGCCTGAGACTATGTAGTGAATTCCAGGTCAGCCTATACTAGAACAAGATACTACCTTGGAAAAAGCAAAAAACTAAAAAAGAAAAACCTAAATAAATAAAGTGCAGCTAGTTACAGGCAACAGTGGGAGGAAATATTGTCCATAAGACTATCCGCGTTTGCTTGTATCTCGATAGCTTTAGCTACACTTTCAAGCTTTTTTTTGTCGCTGCTGCTATTGTTGTTTGTTTTTAAGCAGGGTCTCCTTCTAAACCAGGCTGACCTGGAACTCACTCTGCAGCCCCAGGCTAGCCTCAAACTCACAGCTGTCCTCTTACCTCAGCCTCCTGAGTGCTGGAACTAAAGGTGTGTGCCACCACAGCCAACTCTGGCCACACTTTTAGAAGATACGAAAACAAGGTCATTAGCTTCAAACGCTGATGCCCACACGCTTGAGTGAGTCCTACCTGCCTTGGGTCCTAAAGAGGACCAGAGACTCCTACCACACATGGCTTCCAGATGCTCACCACCACCAGGCACATACCGAGAGGTAACCTGCAAAGAATAGGGAGGGGAGAAGAAAGAGACAAGTGCTGTCTTATAAGGACGCGCCTGCACAAAAGCACAGCAACTCCACAGAATATGCTAATGCTGGGGTGGAGGGTGTTCAAGGTAGGTGTGAAAGGGGGAGATGAAAAGGGACAGGCAGTGGGGTCATCAGTGTCCCTCATCTTGATGACTAGGGGCTCAAGTCTGAGGGCAACGTGGAATCCATGGAGTGTTTTATTCAGAGAAGGCACACGGTAATGCCAGGAGTAGGGAGACCAGGCAAGAGGCCATGTTGGTTTTCAGACAAGAGACAATGGTGGTCTGGATAGGGATGGGGCATCTGGAAACAGGAAATAGTAAGAAGTTTGTAAGACAGTGTGGGAGTTTGAATAAATGCCCCCCCCAATATCTTCAGTGTTTTATTAGTTTGTAGTTTGCATCTGCAGCCACCTGGTTGGAGGCAGTGTCACTGGGTGATTCTTAGGGTCCAGCCCTAAGGTGTGGTGGTGGGTTTGAGATTCCATCCTAAAGATATGCAAAGTGTGCCTAGCTGAAGTTCCTGAGGTGTGCTGTGCTGTGTGGTTTTTTTTTTTTTTTTTTTTTTTTTGGCTTGTGGCTTTTCTCTCTGTTTGGTCCTGTGAAGGCAGGCCAACTTCTTCTGCCATTATGGAACTTCCCCTGGATCTGTAAGCTTCAATAAATCCCTTCCTCCATAACTGTGCCTGGTCTGGAAGTTCATCCCAGCGAACCTGAAGCTGTCTGCTACAGACAGGGTTTGGTGACCGACTAGCTGCGGCCAGTGAGGGAAGAGGGAAAAAGGCTGAAGAAGGCAAGGTTCAGAGAGGTCCAGCCATGTGCCCAAGGTCATATATGAGGAAGCTGGAATGGAACCCAGGGCTGATTCTTAATGGAAACACTTGACCTCTCAGCCTACTGTCCCCCTTGTCAGAAGCCCTTTTTAGAATGTAAGTGTTAGGGGATGAAAGCCCAGGAGAGGCAGAAGTGAGGCAAGGAAGAAGAAGTGTCAAAGAAAAGGTCAATACATCCAGCCCACCCCTGTCCCCTTTCCTTCCTCTAGGATTGCAGAGCCTGCTAAGGAGCCCATTGTTGACGAGGATGACGATGTGGCTGAAGAAAGGCAAAGAATTGCTAGTGGGGGCAACAGAACTGACATCTTAAGGCTAAATAATCTAACCAAGGTAAGGAACAGGCAGGCAGATTCGTTTGGAGGTACGGGTTGAACGCATAGTATTGTCAGCTTCCTTCTATGGAATGAATGATCTGCTTGTGCCGACATCTGCTTGCCTCATTGTATGTGGCATCACCACCTCTGCCCTGTTCCTTGTCTTCTGGAAATACCTTGCTCCCATGCTTTGTCCCCGCTGTCTTATGTGCTGGAAGCATCGGCAGCCTCTCTCCATCATATGTCTGCCCAGCATGGGTCACCCTCCATACAGCTCTGCGCTCACAGCTCCTCGCCCCACACTACCTTCATGTGCAGCCTCCTAGTGGTGGTGGTTTTCTCCCAAACCATCCTTGGCACTCTGCTCCTGGATCCCCTCCCTGCTGCATCCCTGCCTCAGATCTCAGCTCAGTTCCTTTGGATCTTGCAGATTTATTCAGGCTCTTCCAACCCAGCAGTGGATCGGCTGTGTGTTGGAGTCCGCCCTGGAGAGGTAGGTACCAAGTAGACGAGTATGGTACAGCTTTTACACGTAACTGACTCTTCCCCCCTCTAAAACTGTTATATAACAGGAATCTAACACAAGACAACTATACAATTTTAAACTTTCTAGTAGATACATTTTTTTAAAACCTACAAAAGAGCTGGCACTCGGGAAGCAGAGGTAGGAGGATTGCTGTGAGTTCGAGGCCACCCTGAGACTACAGAGTGAATTCCAGGTCAGCCTGGGCTAAAGCGAAACCCTGCCTCGAAAAACTGAAGAAAAAAAATTAAAAGAAATAGGCAGCAGGGGGCTGGAGAGATGGCTTAGCAGTTAAGGTGCTTGCCTGCAAAGTCCAAGGACCCATGTTCAACTCTCCAGGTTCCACGTAGGACAGATGCACAAGGTGGCGCACAAGGTGGCACATGTGCACAAGGTGGCACATGAGTCTGGAGTTCAATTGCAGTAGCTGGAGGCCCTGGCATGCCAATTCTCTCTCTCTCTCTTTCTCTCTCTCTCTTTCTCTCTCTCTTTCTTTCTTTTTTTTCTTTCTTTCTTTCTTTCTTTCTTTTTTTCTTTCTTTCTCCCCCCCCGTCTCATTCTTGTTCATAAAAAAATTACTAAAAAAAATATAGGCAGCTGGGCGTGGTGGTGTACACCTTTAATTGCAGCACTCACTTAGGAAGCAGAGTTAGGTGGATTGTTGGGAGTTCAAGGCCAGCCTGAGACTACATAGTGAATTCCAGGTCAGCCTGGGCTAGAGCAAGATGCCACCTCTAAAATTAATAAAAAAAAAAAAAACAAATAGGGGACCAGGAGAGATCTCAGCAGGTAAGAGCACTTGTGGGCCAAGCCTGAGGAGCTAAGTTCAGCCCCCAGTACCCATGTGAAAAGCCAGACATGGCCGTGCATGCTTATAACCCCAGTGCTCAGCAGGGTAGAAACTGGAGGACCACTGAGGCTTGTCAGCCAGTCTAAGTGAAAAACAAGGAGCTCCAGGTTCACTGGATGTCTCAGAGAAATAAGGTGGAAGAGCAACAGAAGAGAACATTTGGTGGAGAGCTCTGAATCTGTGCACACAAGGAACACACATTTACACATACATGCATACACCATGTGCACACATATGCATACTCCAAGACACACCAAAATAAAAATAGATAAATTAATTTTGCTATTTTTAAAAATAAATTTATTTATTTATAAAAAAGAGAAAATGAGAATAGGTGTGCCAGTACCTCCAGCCACTGCAAACAAACTCCAGACACATGTGCCACCATGTGTATCTGGCTTACGTGGGTTCTAGGGAGTCAAACCTGGGTCCTTAGGCTTCACAGGAAAGTACCTTAACTGCTAAGCCATCTCTCCAGCCCCTGATTTTGTTATTTTTATTTGGCCCAATATATCTAAAATATTATCATGTCAGCATGTCATTAATGTAAAACATTACTGAGGTATTTTGCACTATTTTTGCTATTGTTCTAAGTCCTCAAAGTCCAGGGTGTTTTACCCTGAGCACCTGTGTCAGCTTCTGTCTTGTTGCTGGTACAAAATACCTGACCAGAATCTTATGGAATAAAGGGCCTTTTTCACCTTACAGTTTTGAGGGGAAATCTATCCTGGCAGGAGCAGACAGCTGGTGTCACATCTTCACATCAGCAGGGAGGTAGTGGAAAAGACCAAGCTAGTCTCGACTATAATATAATATTCCCACCTCCAATAACACACCTCTTCCAGTAAGGCTCCACCTCCTAAAGGTTCCACAGACTTCCTCAGTAGTGCCACCATTTGGGAATTAAGTATTCAGACACAGAACTCTACTCCATGGGTGATATTTTACATTCAAACCACAGCCATAGCACCCCTGTCAAAAGAGATTAGATGTATTCTATTTTAGTAACCATGCATAGCCAAGAGTCCTAGTAATGGCAGCCCAGGTCTAAAATGCCTCCCTCAGCTTTCATGCCAACCTGGGGCCTGGCATTTGTAGGCCACTCTGTGGGTTCCAGGACAAGGCCAGTTCTGTGTTGTTGTTTTTCTTTTTCCTAGTGCTTTGGCCTCCTGGGAGTGAACGGTGCTGGCAAGACAACCACATTCAAGATGCTTACTGGGGACACCACAGTGACCTCAGGGGATGCCACTATAGCAGGCAAAAGGTGGGTTCCTGTGGCAGGGTGTCCTGGGCCATGTCACCATCCAGCCTAGAGAGAGTGATTCTTAGATCCTAGGCCAGGTTGACTCTGAGACCTAGAAAGATCTGTGAAGAAGAGGAACCCTCCCAAAAGCATGGTCCAAAAGTCACAAGACATGGACCCATTGGGAAATTGAATTAGCTGTGACGCGTAAGGAGTGCTCTGTTTGCAGGGATTCCTCTGTGAGAGAAACTTACTATTCTCTGTTTCTTCTTGCAGCATTTTAACCAATATTTCTGATGTCCACCAAAGCATGGGCTACTGTCCGCAGTTTGATGCAATTGACGACCTACTCACAGGCCGAGAACATCTGTACCTTTATGCCAGACTACGGGGTGTGCCAGCAGAGGAAATCGAAAGGGTAAAGCGTAGTTTCTTTGGCCACATAAGAGTTTGATAAAATACATACCTGCCTTCCAGGGTGCATCCGTTTAGAGATGGGAAACTGGAGGACATGATCCATTCATTCACTCCCACAGTTGTGTCTACTGTGAGCCAAGTACTGTCCTAGAAACTAGGAAGGTAACAGTGAGCAAGAAGGGGAAAAAAATCCCTACCCTTCCATACAAGATAATGCATGTGTTTGTCCTTTTACCCAGTAATCATACTTAAGTAAATTTACCAGATAGATACACATCTCGGTACAAAATGCATGTGCACAAGATTATTCATTGCATTTACAATCACAAAATACTAGAGAGTGCCTAAATATTTAGGCACAGTCGATTGGATGAATAATTTATGGTGTATATACAACAGTCCTAGTCAGCTATAATGGGGGAAAAAAAGGATGGTATCTGTGTACTGATAAGGACTTAATTCTATTATTATTAAACCAAAAAAAGCAAAGTGCAAAAGACTGCATATGGAGTACTACTGGGGGGAGGGGACTGGCATTAAGGAAATTTGTTGGATTAGTTTATAGCAGTCCAACAGTAGCTGTCTGTAAGCTTGAGAGTCAAGTAGCCGCTCAGTCCATGAGACTGGAGGCCTCAGCAGTCCCCATCCGGAACTGGAGGCCTGGAGGATTCTGGGAGAGCTGCTGCTCTTCAGTCTACACTGGAAAGCTGAGGAAACAGTCCAATGGATAGATGCACGTACAAGCAAAAGCACTCACCACTAGGCAGTAGAGGCAGCCAGGCAAGAAAAAAAGAGGACTTCCGGGGCAGAGCAGAGTCTCACTCTAGCTTACGATGACCTAAAACTCCTTCTGTAGCCTAGACTGTCTTGGAGCTCACGGTGATCCTCCTAACTCAGCCTCCCAGGTGCTGAGATTAAAGGCATGTGCTACCACACCCACCTGAAATGCTACTTTGGGTATTAAAATGTAGAAAATAGAAGAAGACATACACATAACTTTCCAGCTTTACAAATGAGATAAAAGAAACATAAACCAGACAACAAAGAATTTGGTGAACAAGAGAAAACAGTGAAAATGGAAGGGAATAATACTTCTCTGAGGATATCATTTTGTTCACTTTTGGCATCACTTTTTTTGACTTTTGGAAGTATTCCCGTATCGTACATATTAAAAAATAAAACTAAATCAGCCAGAATGAGAAGGGGGTGCAGTTGAAAATAAAAAAGAAAACCTAACAAGAATATAAATTGAGACAATTTAGCTCAATTCTATTTCAAATAGATATCATACTCATACAGATGGGGGTTAGGGTGAGCACAGTTGATGGATACTGTACTTAATGTCCTTGTTTGTGGGCAGTGTAGAGTGAGGATCAAAGAACTTTCATTTCTGAGCTGTTTTGAATTTGTTTAGCTCTTACTTGGGTATGGACAAGCAATTCCAAACAGCTTTGCATGCCTTTAAAAATATTTTTATTTATTTATTGAGAGAGAGAGAGAGAGAATGGGCACACCAGGGCCTCCAGCCACTGTAAGCAAATTCCAGACACATGTGCCACCTTGTGCATCTGGTGTAATAGTAAATGGAGTAAATGGTTTATGTGGGTCCTGGGGAACTGAACCTAGGTCCTTTGGCTTTGCAGGCAAGTGCCTTAACCACTAAGCCATCTCCCCAGACCTTTAGATGCATTTTAAGATTGAATAACTGAATAAATGCACTGATGTTTGGAGAGCCAGCATCTGCATTGTAGAAGAAATGACAGGAAAGAAGCAAGAAAGAACTCATGAGGGCTCTCACATTGCTGGGACGAACATCCAACCAGACACAGCTTATGGGAGGAAGGGGTTTATTTCAGGTAACCAAACCCAGGAGAAACACCATCAATGGTGGAAGAAGCAGGCTCCCTTTCATAGACCCAGGCAGAGGGAAACAACTGCAGCAGGCAAGCACCAGCTAGCACAGACCGCCAGAGTGCAAACTGCTCTCTCCATTCCTTTCGGCTGCACTCCGAGATCCACCCCCAGTGACACCTCTTCTTCAGTCAGGCTTCGCCCACTGGAGGCTCAAACTTCAAGCTTGAGTCTATGGGACCATATATTCAGACTACACAATATTGGATTGGAATTGATGATATCCTTGTAAATTCATGAACTGTTTATGAGTGTTTATGCATAATTTATATATGCTCACATGTAATACATACATATATGTAGATGTATGTGTGTGCATATCTGTAACTCTTCTGAAAGGGTCAAGGTACAAAAATGCCCCAGTTGCAATGAGCACGCTTACTACCAAGAGTTTGCTCTTGACACCGTTCCCCATTAAAGAGAACTATGACTCTTCAAGTAAGTGACTAATTCCAAGCCTGGAACACCTTACTTTTCCAGAAAGAAAGGAAAGTCTTAAAAAAAAAAACAAAAAAAACTAAGCCAGGTGTGGTGGTGCATGCCTTTAATCCCAGCACTCAGGAGGCAAGGGTAGGAGGATCACTGTGAGTTCAAGGCCACCTTGAGACTACATAGTTAATTCCAGGTAAGCCTGGGCCAGAGTGAGACCCTACCTACAGTTAAGGTGCTTGCCTGAGAAGCCTAAAGACCCATGTTCGACTCTCCAGATCCCACATAAGCCAGAGACACAAAAGTGAGGTGAGTGCAAGATAGCACATGCCCACTAGGTGGCGCAAGCATCTGGAGTTCAATTGCAGTGGCTGAGGCCCTGGCTGCCAATTCTTCCCCCCACCTCCACCATCTAAAAAAAAAGAAGAAGAAGATGGATCATATTACAGGAACATTGGTGCCATCTTGAAAGATTCCCAAGGGCCAAATCTGGAACAATTTAAGCATCAAAAATAATTGATGAGGGCTGGAGAGATGGCTTAGCAGTTAAGGCGCCTGCCTCCTAAGCCTAAGAACTCTGGTTCCAATCTCCAGCGGTTCCAATCTCCAGGTCCCACGTTTAGCCAGATGCAAAGTGGGCAAGGGCGCAATGCTGCACTTGCCCACAAGGGGGTGCATGCATCTGGATTTTGTTCACAACAGCTGAGAGACTGCTGGCGCACCCATCTCTGTCTCCCTCTCCCTCTCTCTCTCTCTCTCTCTCTCTCTCTAAAAAAAATAAATAAATAAATAAAAAGAAAAAAAAAAAAAATAATTGATTGATGACCCTTGTATGAAACTGTCCTGATAAAGCTGGGGTTATTATTCAATAGTAGATGCTTACCTAAAAGGCACAAAGCCCTGGTTTGATTCCCAGCATTGCGCCAAAATCAAAAGTCCTTGTGAACCCTAGTATGCACCAGCAAGACTTTAACTGCTGTGATAGCTGACAAACCACTGGGAGAAAAATAGAAAATGGAGTAAGGACCTACTGTTAACTGATTCGTAAATAGTAAGGCCAGAAGGAACTTGCTTACAACCAAGCCCTAAGAGTTAACTATTAGTTAATACTGAGAAGCTCCACAAGTGTGCATTACATGCCCAAGACTGCAGATGCGTCCTCATTGTTTAGAAGGCTGTAGGCTGTTTCTCAGGGGGCTGCAGCTGATAGGTGCAGAGCTGAGGCAACCACACTGGGATCAATGGTCCAGAGGGGGAGGAGACTCGTCTGTCCTTAAAGCCTGTGTCAGAGACGCCGTCCTGTGTCCGCCTAGCTGGGTCTGAGATCTGAGAACCCAGAACGTTGAGCTGTGCACATCTGGCTTGTTCTCTCCTTCAAATTCACAGAGCGAAATGTCTTTCTTCCTCCCTAGGTTGCCAACTGGAGTATTCAGAGCCTCGGCCTGTCTCTCTATGCAGACCGCCTGGCGGGCACGTACAGCGGAGGCAACAAGCGGAAACTCTCCACGGCCATCGCGCTCATTGGCTGCCCGCCGCTGGTGCTGCTGGTGAGGGCATGGCCACCTGCCAGTCCTGGTCCCCTGCGGCTCCGGGCTGGGTGAATGAAGAACGTGGTGACAGAGAAAGGCCAATTCCATATCCTCACCTCCACATTATCTCCCCCCACACACACAGGATGAGCCCACTACAGGGATGGACCCCCAGGCACGCCGCATGCTGTGGAATACCATTGTGAGCATCATCAGAGAAGGGAGAGCCGTGGTCCTCACCTCCCATAGGCAAGAGACCCCCAGGGTGAGGGAAGGTGGGTGGGAATGTGTCCCCCACATACGCTGTCTCACCTCCTGTTTTCCCCCATAGCATGGAAGAGTGTGAAGCGCTGTGCACGCGGCTTGCCATCATGGTGAAGGGCACCTTTCAGTGCCTGGGCACCATTCAGCACCTCAAGTCCAAGTAAGCAGATCATGGGGGGGCACACCCTTTGCTACCTTCTGTGGGGTGCAGCCAGGCCTTGTGGGCTCTACAGACACCTGGGACATTTGCCCCTGAGCCCACAGGAAGAGGCCCTGGTGACAGCTGGGCCTCATTCTCCAGGGGGAGATTGGGAAAGTCGTTGTACTGACGGGAAGCTCTGCATTGGGCCAGTTGCTCCTGGCTGAAAGTGTGCAGGGGTCTTTGGCTATAGGGAGAGGTGTTCTGAATGGGTTATTTACAGAGATGACTGGGTGAAGAAAGGCCACTGTCACTGACCCCATATAACTCCATGTGTACCTGTAGGTCCAGGACCCCCAGCCTATTTCATGAGAGTCCACAACCAATGAAAGAATAATTAGGAGACTAAATCACTTGGGAGTCACATTTCCTTTCTAGACTATTATAGGCTTTTGAGATTGAAACATGACCAAATGTTTTATGATGAGCCAATAACGTCAGTAACCTCGAGTAGGATTGTCTGGTCCTATAATCTTTTGTGAACAATTCTTTATTATTTGTAGATTCTATAACAAAGAGAACAATCAGTTAAAACAAAGTTATCATAACAGTGCCATGTTCCTTTGCGTCCTGAAATGCCTGGGAAAGTGTGGATTTGTAGTTGTTACTCACATATACTTATTTATTTATTTATTTATTTGCAAGCAGAAAGCAAGAGAGAGGAGAGGCAGACAGAGAGAGAATGGGCACACCAGGGCCTCTAGCCACTGCAAATGAACTCCAGATGCATGTGCCCCTTGTGCATCTGTGGGTCCTGGAGAATCGAACTGGGATCCTTTGGCTTCGCAGGCAAACGCCTTAACCACTAAGCCATTTCTCCAGCCCCTCATTACTCATATATTTATTACACTTTCAAGAGCCCAGAATATAAGCCATCAAGATAGACAGGAAAGACTCCACCTTACCTACACTGAGGTCTGAGTGTTGGTGAGTGCACTCAAGTATTGCTTCAAAAACATTCTTCAGGCTGGAGAAATGGCTTAGCGGTTAAGGCATTTGCCTGCCAAGCCACAGGATCCCAGTTCGATTCTCCAGGACCCACATAAGCCAGATGCACAGGGGGCACATGCATCTGGAGTTTGTTTGCTGTGGTTAGAGGCCCTGGTGTGCCCATTCTCTCTGTGTCTGCCTCTCTTCTATCTCTCTCTCTCTCTCTGCTTGCAAATAAACAAATAAAAATATATTTTAAAACATTCTTCATACACATCGGAGCAGAAAGGTCTAGTTGATAAGGTATATTTGGAAAATGGGCATTTGACCCCAATTTCTTGATCGATTTACTCTTTTTTGTTGTGTGTGTTTGTGTGTACATGTGTATGTGCATGTCCATGTGTGTGCAGGTACATGTGTGTGTAAGGGTGCACATATGTGTGCGTGTGTGTAGAGGCCAAAGGACAACCTCAGGTGTCATTCCTCAGGCATCATTCGCCTCTTTTGGAACAGCCTTTCTCATTGGTCTGGAGCTTGCCAATAGAGAGACTGGCTGCCCAGGGAGCTCCAGGTATCTCTCTGTTCCTGACGTCCAAGTACTGGGATTACAAGCCCACGTCTCCACGCTCGGCATCTTCACATGTGTTCTGGGGATTGCACTCAGGTCCTCGTGCTTTCATGGCAAGCACTTCACCAACTAAGCTATCAGCCCCTTCTTGACACTGATTTCTTGAGCAAACACAGCTTGGAGACTCCATAGATAGCAATAGGGACATCAGCACATGAAATCATAAGACCTGTGTCCCTATGTCCAACTGCTAGAGGACATGCCCTGCTTTTCCCTGTTATTCCTCTAGATGCTCATGATAGAAGAGGTGTGTGTGGGGGGGGGGGGATTCCCTACCCCAGTGTGGAGGGGTGGCTGGTTTTCTGGAGCTAGAAGGTAAATGACATCTCACTGTACAGAACAACCCTAGTTCATAGAGGAAGCTTTGGAGGAATTTATAACTGACATACTATACACGCTGACATAGATGTGTACAATCAGCAGCTGGCAATGCTGGTGGACCATGATGCTTCATCCATGTGAGGGTAACCAGCAAACCCAATGAGGGGAAGGGGGAAACACCATGGCCCTGGAAACTTGAGTTGGCCCACTTGCTGTCACTGTGACATAATAGCTGAGAAGCCAGCTCCAAGGAGGAAAGACTGGCTGGCTCCACTGCTTTGGGCCTGGGGCAAGGAAGAATGTCACGGAGGTGATAATGTATGGTAGAGGAAGCTGTTCATCAGCAGCCCAGAAAGGAGAGAGAGAGAGAGAGGGAGAGAGAGCAACTTCAAGAGTATGTCCCAGGGCTAGACAGATGGCCTGGTGGTTAAGGCACTTGCCTGGTTCAATTCACCAATACCCATGTAAAGCCAAATGTACAAAGTGGTGCATGCATCTGGAGTATGTTTATGGTGGCCAGAGGCCCTAGTGCACCTATTCTCTCTATCAAAAATAAATAGATAAAAATATTTTATAAAAGAGTACGTCCCCATAATCTGCTTTCTCCACCTACGCCCCACTTTCTCCTAGTCCATTCAGCAATGAATTCATCTACCCATGTAGGGAAGGCTCTATGATCAAATCACTCCTCAAGGTCCTACCTCTAATCAGTGCCACGCTGAGGACCAAGCCTTCAGTACATGACTCTTTGGGAAACCTATATTCAAATCACAATGAAATTCCATTTTCTTCTGGATCTCTCCTCAGGAAGTAATACCTTTGGTCCTCCTTGGCAAGTCTTATAAAGGTCATCTAACCCTTGTTACCATCAAGTATGCACCAGCCACATGCCTTTGTGGGGGCCTGGGATCTCCACAAGGGGCTACAACCACCTTCGACTTCAACAAGTGTGCGTATCTCATTTTACCACGCAGACATTTAGCCATCCAAACACTGGTGGTGGCTTTTCAACAATCATTGACTTTTCCCTCCTAGCTTAAACATGCATACTAGGTCATTGCCATGGGCCTTTAATCCCAACTCTGATGAGTCTATTCTTTTAAAAAAATATTTCATTTTTATTTATTTGAGAGAGGAAAAATGGGCACGCCAGGGTCTCCAGCCACTGCAAACAAACTCCAGACACATGTGCCACCCTGTGCATCTGTGGGTCCTAGGGAATTGAACCTGGATCCTTTGGCTTTGCAGGCAAGCGCCTTAACCACTAAGCCATCTCTCCAGCCCCATGAGTCTGTTCTTTACCTGCTGATTGCCTTAGCACTAACAATGCTGTGTTGCACTGTGTGCTCCCTAGATTCGGAGATGGCTACATTGTCACAATGAAAATCAAATCCCCGAAGGATGACTTGCTTCCGGACCTGAATCCCGTGGAGCAGTTCTTCCAGGGCAACTTCCCCGGCAGTGTGCAGAGGGAGCGGCATTACAACATGCTGCAGTTCCAGGTCTCCTCCTCCTCCCTGGCCAGGATCTTCCAGCTGCTCATCTCCCACAAGGACAGCCTGCTCATCGAAGAGTACTCGGTCACGCAGACCACGCTGGACCAGGTGAGTCCACCCCCAGGACTGAGTGCAGAGCATGTTAAGCCACCTGGGCCAGAGCACTCAGTGTGAGCTGCGACTATCTTGAGAGGCTTGCAAGATAGCTCCAATTCTTACAAAAATGTGATTTTGTTTTTATTTATGTTTTTTAAGGCTTTTGTACATGTATATGTTGTATGTTGAGCCTATGTCCCCTCACACGCACTCCCCTCCCTATAGTCCCTGTTGTCCCCTAGACAGTATTACTTCAATGTTAATGTTGTTTATTTATATAGGATTTTATGTATCTGTATAAAGCCCAGGGTACAAAAATGAGAGATAACATAAGATTTGCTTTTCTGAGGTCGGGCTAGTTCCCTTAATATGATTGTCTCAAGTTGCATCCATTTTCCTGAAAACGACAGAACTTCTTTTTTTTTTAAGAAGCGGGTAGACATATCTGGCAGGGGGTAGGGTTTTGTTTACTTATTATTTATTTATTCATTTGAGAGAGGGGGAGGGAGGGAGAGAGAGGAAGAGGCAGATAGAGAAAGAGAAAATGGGCACACCAGGGCCTCTAGCCACTGTACACAAACTCCAGATGCATGTGCCACCTTGTGCATCGGGCTTACATGAGTACTGGAGAATCGAACCTGGGTCCTTAGGCTTTGCAGGCAAGTGCCTTAACCGCTAAGCCATCTAACTTCCATTGTGCGCATTTATATACCACATTTTCCTTATCCATTCCTCTGTTGTCAGGGTCACCTGCGTTGGTTCCACAATTTAACTATTGTGAATAGTGCTACTATAAACACTGGACATTCCCAACTTCTAACACACTCTTCATGCACTCAGGCAAACTGAGCAGTTCAGAAATGGTCTTCCAGAAATATTTTAGTCACCAGCCAACTTCACTGACTTTTTACAAGCTATTTCCCTTACTTCATATTGCTACTTCATATTGGCTCATTTGTGATGGTAGCTTTTTTTTTTCTGTCCAGATCAACTTTTGTCATGTGTATTTCACATATAACAAAATAGACCTATTTTAAGTATACAGTTTAGTGAATTTTTATAAATGTGTGCTTTGCATGGGTTCATAATCAACTTTTGTTGTAGTAAAAATAGGGCATAAAATTTTACCCTTTGGGGCATTTTTAAGTTTACAGTTCAGTGGCCCTGGGCTGAGGGTGTAGCTCAGTGACAGAGCACTTGCCTAGCATGCACAAAGCCCTGGGTTCAGTGTCCGGTAGCTCAGAAACACAACCAGCCCCAGTTCACTGGCATTAGGTACACTCATGGGCTTGCGCAACCATTGCCACCATTCATCTCCACACTCTCCTCGTCTTGCTTCACTGAACTGTCCAGCAAGCACTAACTTCCCACTCTTTCCCCAAGCCCACTATAATTCCTAAAAACTACTGTTAAACTTTACTTTTTTTTTATTTTTTTTTTTTTACTTTTTTTATTTTTATTTTTAGAGAGAGACAGACAGAGAGAGAGGGAGAAGGAGACAGAGAATGGCGCGCCAGCAGCCTCTCAGCAGCTGTGAATGAAATCCAGATGTGTGCGCCCCTTTGTGGTCAAGTGTGGCATTGCACCCGTACGTCACTGCATCTGGCTAAACATGGGACCTGGAGATTGGAACCTGGAGATTGGAAGCATTCTTAGGCTTAGGAGGCAAGCACCTTGACCACTAAGCCATCTCTCCAGCCCATTTTATTTCTTTTTTAAAAGATTTATTTATTTGTTAGAGACAGAGGGGGGAGATAGATAGAGAGAATGGGCACACCAGGGCCTCTAGCCACTGCAAACTAACTCCAGACGCATGTGCCACCATGTGCATTTGGCTTATGTGGGACTTGGAAAATGAAACCTGGGTCCTTAGGCTTCACAGGCAAGTGCTTTAACCGCTAAGCCATCTCTCCAGCCCTTACTTTCTTTTTTTTAATATTTATTTATCAGAGAGAGAGAGAGAATGGGCACACCAGGGCCTCTGGCCACTGCAAATGAACTCCAGATACATGTGCTACCATGTGCATCTGGCTTATGTGGGTTGTGGGGAATCAAACCTGGGTCCTTGGGCATTTCAGGCAAATGTCTTAACCGCTAAGCCATCTCTCCAGCCCACTTTACTTATTGTCAAGTCAGGGTCTTGTAATAGGAGACCCTGCCTCAGCACCCTTGATGCTGGGATTACAGGCTTAGGCCCGCACTTGGCTCATTCTGCTTTCCATCTCCAAGATGGCACTGACCAGTCTAGGTACTCAATACAAGTTGCATCAAATAGGGTGTGTCCTTTTGTGACTGGCTTGTTTCACTTAGCATAATGTCCCCAAGGGTCATCCATGATGTGGCACATGTCAGAATCTCCTTCCTTTCTAAGGCTGAATGACACTCCACTGTATGTATACACCTCATTTTACTCATCTATCCATTCTATTTGTTCATCAGTGAACATTTGAGTTGTTCTGTTTATTTTTACTGATTTATTTGATAGAGAGAGAGAAAGAAGGACCAAGAGGAAGATGAGAAAGAAAGAGAGAATGGGTGTGCCAGTTCCTCCTGCCACAGTAAACAAACTCCAAATGCATACACTACCTTGTGCATCTGGCTTTACGTGGATACTGCGAATTGAGCCCAGGTCATTAGCTTTTCAAGCCAGTGCCTTAACTGCTGAGCTATCTCCCCAGCCCTGTTCCTGTTTTTATTCTATTTTTTTTTTAAATTTATTTTTGGTTTTATGTTTCTTGAGGTAAGGTCTCACTCTAGCCCAGGCTGGCCTGGAACTCACTCTGTAGTCCAACTCACCTCAATCCTTCTACCTCTGCCTTTGGGGTTAAAGGTGTACACCACCACACCTCAGCTTTTTTGGTTTTTAACAAACATTCTTAAAGACCTTTCAAAGATGTGATGTAAACAGGCAAGTCTCTGCCTGTAGAGAAACTGGCTTCCCAGTTCACTGACACCTTCTTGTCACCTTAGGCAAGTGACAGTCACATTGGACTCTGTACTAGACAGCTTTAGGTTGTTGAGATGAACTTTCAGACTAGGCACAGTTATGGAGGAAAGGATTTAATGAAGCTTACAAATCCAAGGCGAAGTTTCATACTGGCAAAAAAAAAAAAAAGCTGGCCTGCTTTCACAGGTCAAAGCAGAGAGAAAAAAGCCACAAGCCAAATCCTGCAGCACACTTTAAGAACTCCAGGCAGTTTGCATATCTTTAGATTGAAATTTCAAATCCACCATCACACCTTTGGGCTGGAGCAGCCAGTGATACCTCCTCCAGCCAGGTGGCTGCAGATCTAAATTACAAACTGTATGGGCTGGAGAGATGGCTTAGTGGTTAAGGTGCCTGCCTCCTAAGCCTAAGAACGCTGGTTCCAATCTCCAGCGGTTCCAATCTCCAGGTCCCACATTTAGCCAGATGCAAAGTGATGCAAGGGCGCAATGCCGCACTTGACCACAAGGGGGCACACACATCTGGATTTAGTTCGCAGCAGCTGAGAGACTGCTGGCGTGCCCATTCTCTATCTGTCTCCCTCTCCCTCTCTCTCTGTCTGTCTCTCTCTGTGTCTCTCTCCAAAAATAAATTAAAAAAAAAAAGATAAATTACAAACTGTAACAAAACACTGAATATACTGGGGCCGTCTATTCAAACTACCACAGACTCCTTCAGCAGAATTATGGCCACACTGCATGGGAAAGGAAGACCAGAGGTCAACGACCTTTTCTCAGCTTCCTTTTCAGAGGATTGGCGCTCTGCACTCCCTGCCTTGGTGCCCCATCCCTCATGCCCAGAGTCCTTTGACCCTCCAGCAGCTACTCCCTTGGCTTGACTCAGGAGTCTAAGATGCAAGCCCCATCCAGGACAGTGGTGGGCAGGGGTCCATGGAAAGCCACTGCATAGGTGAGTGCTGAGGTCCTACTTTTCTAGAATTATCTACTCACTCTTGCTCTTTCTCATGCTTCCAGGTATTTGTGAACTTTGCTAAACAGCAAACTGAGACTTATGACCTCCCTCTGCACCCTCGAGCTGCCGGAGCCAGTCAACAAGACAAGGTACTCCTGGTGTCCCTTCCGGTGCCCACGGCCTGAGGCAGGCCTGGCTGACCCCCTTGGCCTGGCTCAGACAGGCCTCCTGCCGAAAGCTCCACCCAAGCCACAGCCCACCAACCTGCTCTGTCCCCACCATTTCCCACCAGTTCTCAGATGAGGAATTTTTCAGCCAATAGTTTTATGGGTCACCGGGTCACCACTGAAGACCATTTGCATGGTATAAGGGAGTCATTTTGAAAGGAATTTTCTCATGTGTAAAAACAAACAAAACCCTCAAAATTTGAATTTTAGAAATAAAAAGCAGGGCTGGGCATGATGGCACATGCCTTTAATCCCAGCACTGGGGGCAGTGGAGGGGAGAGGACTGAGGTAGGAGGATCGCTGTGAGTTTGAGGCCAGCCTGAGGCTATTTCCAGGTCAGCCTGTGTTACAGCAAGACCCTGCTTTGAAGAGAGGGAGAGAGAGAGATAAGAATCAGAGAAGGAGAAGATATTCAAACATTTTGGCTACTGTGATCCCAACATATACTTCTGGTCATACAGTTGAATTTAAAATTATGGGGCTGGGCATGGTAGTATACACCTTTAATCCCAGCACTCAGGAGGCAGAGGTAGAAGGATCGCCATGAGTTCGAGGCCACCCTGAGACTACATAGTGAATTCCAGGTCAGCCTGAGCTAGAGTGAGACCTTACCTCAAAAAACTAAAATAAATAAATAAATTAATTAATTAATTAAATAAAATTAAATTATGGGAACTGCCAGGCATGGTGGCACACACCTTTAATCCCAGCATTTGGGAGGAGGATCACTGTGATTTCGAGGCCTCCCTGAAACGACATAGTGAATTCCAGGTCAGCCTGGACTAGAGCAAGACCCTACCTCGAAAAGCAAAAAAAAAAAAAAAAAAAAATTCTGGGAACTAACTGCCACTGTTTTGGTGGTGACATGTAGGGTCAGTTTTAGGAAGGGTTCTTTGTTCTCCACACAGTGTCCAGATGAAGGAAGAAGCAATACAAGGTACAGGACTTGGTCTGAAGTAGTCCCTGGGATCGGGACGTCCAGGCCTAACCTGGCACAGTGCCCATGTGAGGAGAGAGCTAGAGAAAATACTGGAACAGATGTCAGCGGTCAGGTGCCTTGGCTTTAGCATGGGACGTTAAAGGGACAGATAACTCGGCCATTCTCTCCTGATTTACCTGGAGAATAACTAAAATCAGCTCAAAGTATTTTTCCCAAAAAAACACAGGTATGAAATATCTTATTTCTCATAGAGTTCCCACTTCTCTCTGCCAATCTTGATTTCAAGAAAAAAACCAAATGCAGCTGAAAACTGAAATGCTCCCTTCCAAGACAGTTTACGATGAATGCTTCCCCTTCCCCTTGGCCCCTTGGCAAAGTTGTCTCCTCCCCTCCATCTGTCACACTCCAGAGAATCCAGAAACAGCCAAGTAAAGATGCCTGTGCAGGGAAGGCTGTTTTTGCTGATGGTCCAGCCACCGTTTCTCATCTGTAGATCTTGTAGTTGCTGTTGATGCAAGGAGAAAAGTGACTCTTCAAATTCACATTATGAATCCAGTTTATAACACAGAGGATGTAGTTGGATAGCAAAATTGTTGCCTACAACTACCTGTGGTCACTTGCACACTCTAGCACACTCATTTATTTTATTTACTCACTTACTTACTATACAGAATTTCACTATGTAACCCAGGCTGGCCCCAAAGTCACGATCCTCCTGCCTCAGCCTCCTGAGTGTTGGGATCACAGGTGTGTGCTGCCACACCTGGCTGCATATTCCCTTTCACAGGGCTGACATCAGATCACCTCTGGTCCAGGCCAGGGGCACTTGTGGTCTGTAATCTGGAGTGGTTAATTCCAAATTTATCACCCTTACTGGATATGATCATGTTAGCACTGTGGTTACCACATTTTTACTTTAAAATGTTAGCAAATCTACTGAAACACATTGGTTAATTTTTTTGTTTGTTTGTTTGTTTTACAAGTTTTTGGGGTAGGGTCTTGCTCTAGCTCAGGTTGACCTGGAATTCTCTCTGTAGTCTCAGGGTGGCCTCAAACTCACAGCGATCCTCCTACCTCAGTCTCCTGAGTACTGGGATTAAAGTGTGTGCCACCACACCCAGCCATTAAATTTGTGTGTGTATATATATATATATATACACATATATATATATATATATATATATATATATATATGTGTGTGTGTGTGTGTGTGTGTGTGTGTGTGTGTGTGTGTGTGTATACATACATACATATTTTGAGAGAGTCAGAGAGACAGACAGACAGAGAGAGAATGGGCTCACCAGCAGCCTCTCGGCCACTGTGAACGAACTCTTGTGGGCAAGTGCAGCATTGCGCCCTTGTGTTACTTTGCATCTGGCTAAACGTGGGACCTGGAGAATTGAATGGGTGTTCTTAGGCTTAGCAGGCAGGCACCTTAACCACTAAGCCATCTTTCCAGCCCAAATTTGTATATTTTATAATGACTTTTTAATTCAGAACCTAACTCTGACCTTATGATATTCATCTCTACAAAAATTTGCACAAATTATTTGTATAGCATTGTATATAAGTAAGTCTGCCACGAAATATAGTAATTGTGTTCTTGTTTACATTAGACCACTTTAAAATAACTTTTCTTAAAGTACCCTGCAAACAAGGGGAAGCTAATTTCTGCCAAGGAGCTCTAGAGAACATCCCCACCTTGCTCCTGAAGAAACACAAAAGCCAGGCTTCAGGAAGTTCACCAAACTGATGGCTTCAGAGCCCTGGGTCTTGAACAAGGACTGAACAGATTTTGTTTTTAATCTAGAAATCTGCTTCTCAGGAATGTTTTAGGGCTGGAGAGATGGCTCAGTGGTTAAGTGTGCTTCCTGTGACATCTGGACCCCTGGAACCCCAGCCCTGCAAAGGAGCAAAGACCCGAGAATGTGTAGAGCCCCTCAGGTTCCAGAAAGAGTAAAAAGAGAGACTGATATGAACACATGATGTGTTCATACAGTAAAGTTCAGAATTAATTTTTTAAAAAAGGAGAGACTCTGGCTCAAGACCAGCCAGAAGAGAAATGAAGCAGAGTACCCAGGGTCTACCCCAGCCATCGCATATGGGGTGCCACAAGGGCACATAAATGTGCCTAAGCCACATATACTGTACACACTACATTACACATGCACATAATAATTAATTATATTTTTTTTTGTTTTTTTTTGTTTTTTCATCATAGGTCCTGCTCTAGCCCTTGCATCTGGCTAAACGTGGGACCTGGAGAATTGAATGGGTGTTCTTAGGCTTAGCAGGCAGGCACCTTAACCACTAAGCCATCTTTCCAGCCCAAATTTGTATATTTTATAATGACTTTTTAATTCAGAACCTAACTCTGACCTTATGATATTCATCTCTACAAAAATTTGCACAAATTATTTGTATAGCATTGTATATAAGTAAGTCTGCCACGAAATATAGTAATTGTGTTCTTGTTTACATTAGACCACTTTAAAATAACTTTTCTTAAAGTACCCTGCAAACAAGGGGAAGCTAATTTCTGCCAAGGAGCTCTAGAGAACATCCCCACCTTGCTCCTGAAGAAACACAAAAGCCAGGCTTCAGGAGTTCACCAAACTGATGGCTTCAGAACAAGGACTGAACAGATTTTGTTTTTAATCTAGAAATCTGCTTCTCAGGAATGTTTTAGGGCTGGAGAGATGGCTCAGTGGTTAAGTGTGCTTCCTGTGACATCTGGACCCCTGGAACCCCAGCCCTGCAAAGGAGCAAAGACCTGAGAATGTGTAGAGCCCCTCAGGTTCCAGAAAGAGTAAAAAGAGAGACTGATATGAACACATGATGTGTTCATACAGTAAAGTTCAGAATTAATTTTTTAAAAAAGGAGAGACTCTGGCTCAAGACCAGCCAGAAGAGAAATGAAGCAGAGTACCCAGGGTCCACCCCAGCCACTGCATAGGGGGTGCCACAAGGGCACATAAATGTGCCTAAGCCACATACACCGTACACACTACAGTACCCATGCACATAATAATTAATTATTTTTTTTTTTTTTTTTTTTTCATCATAGGTCCTGCTCTAGCCCAGGCTGACCTAGAATTCACTATGTAGTCTCAAGGTGGACCTCAAACTCACAGGGATTCTCCTACCCTTCCTGGGGACAGAACCCAGCACCTTGCAATTGCTAGGCAAGTGCTCTACCACTGAGCTAAACCCCACCCCTCAGGTTGATTTTTGTTGTTTGTTTTTCGTATTTTTGAGATAGGGCCTTGCCTAGGCTGACCTGGAATTCAGGCTGGCCTCAAACTCACAGTGATTCTCCTACCTCAGCCTCCTGAGTCCTGGTATTAAAGGCATGCACCACCATGCCTGGCAAAAATATTTTTAAAAAGAATATTTTAACATTCTTCAAAGGACTTTGTCTTGGAAAACATTTTGGGGACTAGGTTTTCTGCAGTTTCACCTGTTCCATGAAAACAGGTTAACATCAAGGTTTTGAGACATGAGTGGATGATAGAGGATCAGCCCACTTAGAAACACCCTGAACAGGCTAACTGTGAGCCCATCACATTTGCTGTACACGGTCAGGGGCAGCTAGGTGTAATGTCTGATTGTTAATAGCAGACACTGCTCCAGTTTTCTCATGTCATGTTATCCTTATCAATTAGACCCATAAGTTCTTTTTCAATTGTTTATTTGAAAGAGAGGTTGATAGAAAGAGAGAGAATGGATACACCAAGGCCTCTAGCCACTGCAAATAAACTCCAGATGTGTGCACCACCTTGTGCATTTGGCTTTACATATATATTGGGGAATCAAACCTGGGTCCTTTGGCTTCACTGACAAGCACCGTAACCACTAAGCCATCTCTCCAGCCCTAGAACCATAAGTGTTTTAAGTACCTGTAGCCTGGACTGGGAACCGTGTGCCACCTCAAAGCATGTTCCCAGCCCTAAATACTGTCCTACTTGTCTTATTAATAAGATTGTGGTCTGAAACCACAAAATTGGGCAAAACACATTTTGCATAGACTAAGAAGGCCTACCACAACCCTCTCCTTCCCATGCTCCGCCACCCAAAGCTGGGGTTGGATCAGGAATTTAGCCTGCACTTTATGACGGTGTGCCTCAAGTTTAAAAGGTCCCGTTAGAAAGGTCCACTTCTCAAGGGGCATGGACATAGATAGTGCCCAAGTTTGACCTGAATTCACCATCCTGAACTCCATTCCAATCTCTCTTCATGCTCCGTATCCCAGGAGCCACTTCTAGAGGAAATGGACAAAGAGAAGTCTGTTCTCAGGGCTGACCTCCATTCTGATTCCAGGGCTTTTAAACCAGCAAGGGTACGATAACTTGCCTGGAATAAAAAAATAAAACTTGGAGCTGGGCATGGTGGTGCATGCACTCAGGAGGCAGAGGGAGGCAGATCACTGTGAGTGTGAGGCCTGGGACTGAATTGCAGGTCAGCCTGAGCTAGACCCTACCTTGAAAAAAAAAAAAGAAAAAAAAAACCTGAGGTTAGGGGTTTAGCTCAGTGGTAGAGCACTCGCCTAGCAATTGCAAGGTGCTGGGTTCTGTCCCCAGGAAGGGTAGGAGAATCCCTGTGAGTTCGAGGCCAGCCTAAGACTACATAGTGAATTCCATGTCAGCCTAGGCTAGAGCAAGACCCTATCTTGAAAAAACAAAAAACAAACAAACAACAACAACAACAACAAATACTTGGGGTTAGGGGTTTAGCAATTGCAGGGTGCTGGGTTCTGTCCCCCGCACCCGAAAATAAACAACTCAAAGTGTCCAGAATATCCTTTGGAAAGAGCACTGAGGGTGTGACTTCCCTCTACGATGTCACCACACACACAGGGACATGAATCCCTGTAGCAAACATCTGGATAGTAGAGCTGGGGAAGCTGAGAGGGGATCTCGTCTGATCGTTTCACAGATACACAAACATGACCTGTAACCCTGGGTCGCTGGCAAGTTCTAGCGCCTCAGCTGAGCTTGCTCCACACTATCTGAAAGCAGTCACTCCATTGCTCAGGGAAGCCACGGCGATAGTGACGAGTGTCCCTCTGATCCTGTACAGGCCTGAGCTCCTTCCTCGCTGCTCCAGCATACCACCGGAAGGGACAATTGGACAGCCGGAAGTGCAGCGGCCTTTGCCCTCCTGGTCATCTGGACAGCTGACCAGCCTAAACAATCCACTGCTGCGGCAGAAGACAAACACACAGGGAGCCTACAGTGGACTTGAGGAGGCTCTTTCAGAAGGAAATCCAAACTGACTGGCTAGCTGGACGCCTGATGGTGAAGCTGCCCTGGCCAAACAAACACAGTCCCATTTCATCCAGACCACAGAAGCAGAATTCCCTGTCCCTCCCTCCCACTAGTAGCTTTGAACTCAGCATCATTTTCGTTTTGAATGGATCTGCTGTGTGTGTGTGCTGGGGGGAGGACGTATGAAGGTAAGGTTTTGAAGGAGAAATAAAGAAATAAAATGCAAATACTCTGCTCACAAACTGTTCATTTATCCCTGTGGTGGTCTCCATCCAGTGTCGTTTCAGACCTCCTCCGAGGGCAGGAGCACCTGGTAGTTGCTATGAGTGTTTGCAAGAGTTACTAGGACAATCATGGCAGGATCATAGAGTAGAAGTGAATGGGCTCACCCTAACGTTACATATCAAGTCTTCAAAGGGTTTGAGAAAAATGCCCAACTGTTTTCTTCCAGTATGTGGCACATAAAAAAATGTCCAGCCAGGCGTGGTGGCGCACGCCTTTAATCCCAGCACTCGGGAGGCAGAGTCAGGAGGATCGCTGAGAGTTCGAGGCCACCCTGAGACTACATAGTTAATTCCAGGTCAGCCTGGACCACAGTGAGACCCTACCTCAAAAAACAACAACAAAAAAATGTCCAGCCGGGCGTGGTGGCACACGCCTTTAAACCCAGCACTCGGGAGGCAGAGGTAGGAGGATTACCATGAGTTCAAGGCCACCCTAAGACTACATAGTGAATTCCAGGTCAGCCTGAGCTAGAGTGAGATCCTACCTGAAAAAAAAAAAAAAAAAAAAAAAAAAAAAGTCTTGCTAATCTAGAAATCCAGAAAACTATGAAAACTAACAATAAATATGCAAAAAAGAAGTAGGTCTAAGAATATGGGTCCGCCCAAAACAGCAAAGGCCAAACAACAAGGAAGCCATACTTTACAAAATACCAGTCATGAGCAAGTAGGGGCAAGGCCCAGGAAGGGACACGCATGCCAACAGTGTGCTTGGCCTTGGGAGATTGGCCTAGATCTCCTGAAGATATGTTAATCTGTTGAAAGATCCTCCCTTTGTGACCTAATAAGGACATTTTATAAAGAGGAAGAGAAGAAATGGTGAGAACCAGCTCAGAAAACATGATTACTGGGCTGGAGAGATGGCTTAGCAGTCAAAGCGCATGCCTGTGAAGCCTAAGGACCCAGGTTTGATTCTCGAGGTCCCATGTAAGCCAGATGCACATGGTGGCACATGTGTCTGGAGTTCATATGCAGTAGCTAGAGGCCATGGCGTGCCCATTCTCACACACACACACACAATCTCTCTCTGTGTCTCTAATAAATAAATAAAAATAAAATGTTAAAAACAAAAACATGATTGCTAAGAAGGTGTTCCAGGCCATCAGAAGAGAAATCTCTCTCACAGCTTCACTCAGGCTGCCTACTAGGGCTCAGCTCGAGAGGCAGGAGAGGGAAAGGAGGGCCACAAAGCTTGGAGCTTGGAGGAAAGATCTCTGACAGATGGGACTTTCAGTGCAGCCTGTAGAGAAAGGATGTGAGCTGGGTTAACAGGTAACAATGAAAGAAATGGCGAAGCAAGGTGTGGTGGTGCACACCTTTAATCCCAGCACTCAGAAGCAGATGTAGGAGGATCCCTGCAAGTTTGAGGCCAGCCTGGGATTGAAGGGACCAAACTGATGCCATGACAGGCTTCAGGTAAGGTGCCGCCCTAACTAGGCCTAAGTTTCAATTTCCCGGAGGGGCGGGCTCTGGGGGCTTACAACCAATCAAAAATGTACACCTAGCTGTGTTTAAAAGGGGCCTGTGAGCTCCTCTAGGGGTTGCCATTTTGTATGAGTGGTTGACCCCTGCATGCTGGCTAATTCTGCAGAATAAACGCTCTTTGCTTTTACATACTATTTGACCCTGGGGGGTCTTTCTTCAGCGATTTTCGGACCCTCACAGGATTACTGAGTGAATTCCAGGTCAGCCAGGGTTAGAGTGAGACCCTAAGTCAAAAAAAAAAAAAAAAAGCAGAGAAGAGGAAGTGATGTGAAGATGGTAAAGTTCATTGAAATTTTAGAATGGCCAAGGAAGGCCTTGCTGAACCCATCCTTCTGCCATTAGATTTTTACTAAGCTCATGTTTTGAGCTCTATCTATTCTGAAATATGTGTTTTCAGCTCCATCATTTCCAGTGATATATAACTAGTCCATTACATGGATAGATGATAATTTCTTTATTCTGCTGATGAACATTCAGATTGTTTCCACTTACTGCTCTTGGTTATTGTGTTTCTGCCTCTCTAAATTAGAGTAGGAACTTCTGTTTTCTGGACTGCTGGATCTCCAGGACCTGACCCAGCACCTGGCCATCGGACATGTTTCTATAGCATGCAGGCTGTGATTGACTGAAAGCTTGTCTTCCGTGATGGGCTCATTTTCAGCCACTTGCCCCAAGAATATATTCTCAAGTTAGGTTGCAGTTTATTTATGCATTATGTGAGGTGAACTTAGGTTAGAGGAAGCTTCATTTAATAAGCTTCTCTTTAGAGAGAGTGTGTTAGGGTTGTCTTATCTGACCCAAACACAGGTACCTACAGGCCCAACACAGGATTGGCTTAGTTTATAAAACTGTGCATTTGGTTCCAGGATGAATAAAAAGTGATATTTTGTTTGTCTGTTTGTTTTTGAGGTAGGGTCTCACTCTAGCGCAGGCTAATCTGGAACTCACTCTGTAGTTCCAGGGTAGCCTCCAACTCACTGTGATCCTCCTACCTCTGCCTCCCAAGTGCTGGGATTAAAGGTGTGCACCACCATGCCATGCTCAGAAAAGTTTTTTGGTTTTTTTTGTTTTGTGATTTTTGTTTTTTTTTTTTGATTTTTCGAGGTAGGGTCTCACTGTGGCCCAGGCTGACCTGAAATTCACTATATAGTCTCAGGGTGGCCTCGAACTCTCAGTGATCCTCCTACCTCTGCCTCCTGAGTGCTGGGATTAAAGGTGTGCGCCACCACACCTGGCTAAAAGTGATATTTTTTATCACATCACTTATCAACCAAGCTAGGAGACCCTCACTCATTTGGGCCACCAAGTGATGTGAGGGTCATCTCTTTCTGGGCAGCTCTGTTACACCCACCCCCAGCCACCCACCCATACACATACACACACACACACACACACACACACTGATCTAAAGTCCTTCTAGCTATGCTATGGCCTGTGGAATCCTCCAGGCTGTTTTCACATTGAAGCTGCGTTAACAGATGGCATTGAGAAGAGAGCTGAGTACAAACGTGAGAAATACAGTCTTTACCTGGGCAACTATGCACCAAGTCATATTCAGTTCAAGAAGGAAACAAGCAAACAAACAAAACGATCTAGCAGCCTCCCCACAACATATCCATTTAAATCAGTCAAATACATTCGAGTTGTGAGTTCAAAGCCTGCCACTGGGGCAGGCTTCAGAGTTTTGCAGCAGTATAGGAAATGGTCAGTCTTCTCGCTGGATGCTAGCCTTGAATCACTCCCCACTATAATTTACAAACCACTTGAGGATTTAATATATTTGTACCTGTTCTTCATAGTAACAACCACAGCGTGACTTTGCGCTTATCTGTAATTATATATTTGAAACAGACCTCCTCCTCTGGGCTTGAGGTTACAAAAGAGAAAAAGAGAGTGTTTGCTCACTGTGAATTGCCTAGCCTAACCTAGTACTTGCCAAATATAAGCTATTTGAGAAACATCTACCGAGTTGTTTTAATATTTTAATTTATTTACCTGCAAGGAGGGATGGAGGAGAGGGAGATGTCAGCTGCAAATGCACTCCAGATGCAGGTACTTCTTTGTGCATCTGGCTTTACATGGGTACTAGGGAATTGAACCCAGACCAGCAGGCTTTGCAAGCAAGCACTTTTAGCTGCCAAGCCATCTCTCCAGCCCATGAATACTATTTATAAATAGATGTCTTGCCAATTCATTTCTTTGTGTCAGCTCTGTTTTACTCAAGCTCAGGAGAAGGCCAAGCACAAAAGCCTCCTTGTGGCAACGGACCTGTGTTAGCTATGCCCTCATTTCTTCTAACTTGAAGAGGCACCCCTGCTGAACGAAGGTACCTCTCTCCTGTGTTTGGACAAAAGTGATTGGATGAATCAAACATTGCCTCCCCAAAAGATATTAAATAAACTGAGCTCATTATAAAGATTAATGCTTTGACTGAATCCCAACTACTCATTCTGTCAGTTAACTTTTCTGCTCACAATTTCCCTTTCATCCTAAAGAAGATAAAATAGGGGGACTTGGCAAAGGCCCTACAAAGTGTGACCCTCTTGTCAGCAGGCCTGTCCGCTTTGTCTTAAACACTTACTTTTTAAAAATTTTATTTGTTTGAAAGAGAGAACAAGGCAGAGGAAAAGAGAGAAAGAATGGGCATGTCAGGGCCTCCAGCCACTGCAAACGAACTCCACATGCATGTGCCATCTTGTGCATCTGGCTTACGTGGATCCTGGAGAATTGAACCAAGGTTTTTTGGCTTTGCAGGCAAGCGCCTTAACCACTAAGCCATCCCTCCAGCCCTTAAACACTTACTTTTGATACTAAAACTGAGCCCAACCTTTAAGTTCAGTCTCTAAGGTTTTTTTTTTATTTTATTTTGTTTTGTTTAAATAGATTGCTCAGCCATATAATCTGACAGACACACACACACACATATAAAATGCCAGTTTTGCCAGGCGTGGTGGCGCACACCTTTAAACCCAGCACTTGGGAGGCAGAGGTAGGAGGATCACCGTGAGTTCAAGGCCACCCTGAGACTACATAGTGAATTCCAGGTCAGCCTGAGCTAGAATGAGACCCTACCTCGAAAAACCAAAAAAAAAAAAATAAAATAAAATAAAATAAAATCCCAGTTTTAGAAACACTATAAATATTGTGGGTTTGAAATACAACCCAAGTGTATTTTCTGTGGGCATCAAAATTACAGTAATTGGTCTATTTATAAATGGACTTCATCCTGAACTTAGTAACTTAATTTAAAAGGAAGTAAATTAACATGACATGCATGAAGTCTCTGGGTGGGAAATTAAGACATGATTGAATTCATGTCCTTAGCTGAGCATTGTTTTAGATTTATTTTGAGACAGAAAGAGAATGGGCATACCAGGGCCTTCAGCCACTGTGAATGAACTCCAGACGCATGCACTCCCTTGTGTGCATGTGTGACATTGCACACTTGCATCACTGTGTTTCTGGTTTACATGGGACCTTGGGATTCAAATATGAGTTCTTAGACTTTGCAGGCAAACACCTTAACCACTAAGTCGTCTCTCCAGCCCTTAGCTAAGCATTTTCCACTAGAAGAGGAAAGAATCTAAAAGACTAACAAGGTTATGTCTCTCCAAATATGACAGGCATAGGGGCCAAGACCAAAGAGACCTTTTTGTCCTTAAACCACAACCAAGAGGTCCTGAAAAAGTAAATTCTTTGCCTCAAGGTGTCCACCTGCATTGCAAACAACTGGGACAAAGGAAGAGAGCAGTGTCTACTTTTCCGCCAGTCAGTAAAACCCCTCCTTATGGACCAGAGTGTTTCCCCACTAGAGGGAGCCCATGAGACAGTCAGCGCCCAGGGAACACTGAGGAATTCTCCAGTAAACAAGCTCCAAGAAAATGTTCATAATAAATTTAAGTGAAAAAAAAATATTAAAAATGTAAAATATCGGGCTGGAGAGAAGGCTTAGCAGTTAAGGCACTTGCCTGAGAAGCCTAAAGATATAGGTTCGATTCCCCAGGACCCACGTAAGCACAAGGTGGTGCATGCATCTGGAGTTAACTTGCAGTGGCTGAGGCCCTGGTATGCCATTTTCTCTCTTTCCTTCTTTGCCTCTTTCTCTCTCAAATAAATAAAAGTAAAAAAAGAAAATGTAAAATATCAAAAAAGCATGGAGAAGCTTTAAAGCACTCGGGGAGATAAACAGGAGTCCTGCACAATCCTGAGACTACATAGTTTTCAGGTCAGCACCTTTGAGAGAAACCTTGCAAAACTAAAA
The DNA here is from genome assembly GCA_036365145.1 of Orientallactaga sibirica. Lineage (NCBI taxonomy): Eukaryota > Metazoa > Chordata > Mammalia > Rodentia > Dipodidae > Orientallactaga > Orientallactaga sibirica. Next base: position 8,506,930 of record JAEOAD010000027.1, read on the forward strand.
AAAAAAAAAAAAAAAGCATAAGCAAAAGATTTAGTTTTAACAATCCATTAATCCCTCACTGTAAGCCTTATTTTAAAAGTCATTTTCTAAAAAAGTCATTTCTTGGGCTACAGAGTGGGCTCCAGCAGTTAAGGTGCTTGCCTGCAAAGCCTAATGACTCAGGTTTGATTCCCCAGGACCCATATAAGCCAGATGCACAAGGTGGCACATGCATCTGGAGTTCGATTGCAATGGCTGGATGCCCTGATACACCCATTCTCTCTATATATCTGCCCTCTCTCTCCCTCCCTCTCTCTCTCTCTTTCTCTCTCTCTCTCTCTCAAACTGAGCAGATGGCTTAGCAGGTAAAGGTGCTTGATTGCAAAACCTACAGGCTGAGGTTTGATTCCCAACCATCCATATAAAGCCAAATGTACAAAATGATGCATGCATCTGTAGTTCATTTGTAGTGGCAAGAAGTCCTGGAGTGCCCCCAGACAAAATTAATTTTTTATAAGATTTGGTTTATTTGAGAGAGACAGAGGCAGAAAGAGAGAGAGAGAGAGAGGAAAGAGAGAGAGAAAATGGACATGTTAGAGCCTCCAGCCACTGCAAACAAACTCCAGACGCATGAGCCACCTTCAGCATCTGGCTTATGTGGGTCCAGGGAATTGAACCTGGGTCCTTAGGCTTTGCCAGCAAGCACCTTAACCATTAAGCCACTTCTCCAGCCCAATTTTTTTTTTTTTTTGAAAAGGTCATTGCTGAGGTAGGAACTTTTAAACAAGTGGAAGAAGTTCTTACAGGTGAACAGTTCCAGTTGGGGTCATTTGCAGACAAAGACACGCTTCATTACATACTACTTCTCCAGTAAACTTGCTAGGGTAAGACTTACCTTATAAGCTAGAAGGATCTATGAAATCCTCTTCAGAAGAAGAAATAATCTGAATTGTCCAATTCCCTTGAACCACAATTTTTATGCTCTCCACTGGCAACAGTTGGTAGATTGAACCTTGGGCCCAAAATATTCCTAGCCTTTCTAAAATGCCTGCATGGGCCTCTTCTTCAACTAATACAGGAGAGGTTAAAAGTGTGGGACCTCGGGCTGGGGAAATGGCTTAGCTGTTAAGGCATTTGCCTGCTAAGCCAAAGGATCTCGGTTTGATTCTCCAGGACCCATGTAAGCCAGATGCACAAGGGGGCACATGCATCTGGAGTTCGTTTACAGTGGCTGGAGGCCCTGGCGCACCCATTAGCTCTTTCTGTCTGCCTCTTCTTCTCTCACTCTCTCTCAAATAAATAAATAAAAAATATCTTTAAAAAAAAGTGTGAGCCGGGCATGGTGGCACGCCTTTAATCCCAGCACTCTGGAGGCAGAGGTAGGAGGATTGCCATGAGTTCGAGGGCACCCTGACACTACATAGTGAATTCCAGGTCAACGTGAGCTGGAGTGAAACCCTACCTCAAAAAAAAAAAAAAAGTGTGGAACCTCCATCTATTTAAAGTCCAAATGGAGCCGGGCATGGTGGCACACATCTTTAATCCCAGCACTTGGGAGGCAGAGGTAAAAAGATCACTGTGAGTTCAAGGCCACCCTGAGACTACATAGTGAATTCCAGGTCAGCCTGGGCTAGAGTGAAACCTTACCTTGAAAAGCCAAATAATAATAATAATAATAATAATAATCCAAAATAATAAATTCCAACATTTGTATCAAGACTAAACAAAAGCCTACAGTAATTCAAGGTCTCTCAATGATTACCAAGGACTTAATTGACTAGAGACTCACAAATCCATGTACCAATATAGCACTCCAACCCACTATTTGAAAAAAATCAACAGCAAATAGATGAAGTTAAATATCTGCTCTAGACCCGTGGACAATTGATAACACTGAGAAGCCAAGATTTCCTGTAGTTGTAAATGCACATATTTGATCACCCAGTGCGTGCATGCCCCCTAACGCAACAGGGCTCACAGTAACTGACCCGCATCCAGCCTTCTTTAGCATTCTAGTTGAGAAAGTATTTGTGTTGACTTGGGAAAATTAATGCCCCACCTGGACTGTAATGCCCAAGGCTTTTCTGATGCTTTCTTGTTTCTCCCAAGCATTGCATCAAGACCCCAAGACATCAGTATGTAAACAATGTGCTCCTGACCAGAGAGTAGTCTGAAACTGATTAATTCACCTTCATAGAAATTGCTCATAAGAAGCACAAGAGCTTTTTTGTTTATTTATTTGCAAACAGAAACAGAGAATTAGCACACCAGGGCCTCCAGCCAATGTAAATGAACTCCAGATGTATGTGCCATTTGTCCATCTGGCTTTACATGGATATAGGGGAATCAAATCCCTGCAGTTAGGCTTTGCAGGCAAGCACCTTAACCACTGAACCATCCCTCAAGCCCAAGATTTCTTTTTTTTTTTTTTTTTTTTTTTTTGGTTTTGTGAGGTAGGGTCTCACTCTGGTCCAGGCTGACCTGGAATTAACTATGTAGTCTCAGGGTGGCCTCGAACTCTCGGCAATCCTCCTACCTCTGCCTCCCGAGTGCTGGGATTAAAGGCGTGCACCACTACGCCCAGCTAAGATTTCTTTTTTGTATTTTTATTTATTTTTTGTTGTTGCTGTTTGAGGTAGGGTCTTCCTCTAGCTCAGGCTGACCTGGAACTCACTTTGTAGCACCAGACTGGCCCCAAACTTACAGTGATTCTCCTACCTCAGCCTCCCAGTGCTGGGACTAAAGGCGTGAGCCATCATGCTCAGATTTATTTTTATTTGAGAGAGAGAGCATGAAAATGGGTGCACCAGGGTCTCTTGCCACTGCAAATAAACTCCAATGTACATGCCACTTTGTGCATTTGGTTTTATGTAGGTACTGGAGAATCAAACCTGGGCTGTCCAGCTTTGCAAGTACTTGCCTTTAACCACTAAGCCAGCTCTCTAGGCCTGAGATTTCTTTTCTTTAATACACCTCAACCTGAGCATTTATTTATTTGTTTATTTATTTTATTTGCAAGTGCAGGTGGGACACACATGTGGAGATCAGAAGAGAACCTTAAAGGGCTGGAGAGATGGCTCAGCAGTTAAGGTGCTTGCCTGCAAAGCCTAATGACCTGGGTTCAGTTCCCCAGTACCCAGTAAAGCCAGATGCACTAAGTGGTGCATGCATCTGGAGCTCATTTACAGCAGATAGAGGCCATGACACTCCTCTTTCTCTCTCTGCTTACAAACAAACAAATAAATAAATATATTTTTTAAAAATTCTGAGGGCCAGGTGTGGTGGCACATGCCTTTAATCCCAGCACTCTGAAGGCAGAGGTAGGAGATTTGCCACGAGTTCAAGGCCACCCTGAGACTACAGAGTGAATTCCAGGTCAGCCTGAGTGAGAGCAAAACCCTACCTCCAAAAAAAAAAAAAGAAAGAAAGAAAGAAAGAAAGAAAGAAAGAAAGAAAGAAAGAAAGAAAGAAAGGAAAAGAAAAGACAACAATAAATAAATAAATAAATAAATAAATAAATAATTTAAAATAAATTTTAAAAGAACCTTAAGGTATCTGTGCTTTTCTTCCACCTGCTGCAAATGAATGCCATTCTCGCTGGTACAGGAGCTTGGGATTCTCCTGGCTCCATCTCCCATTATCATGGGTACTTTGGGATCACAGACACATGTGCCACTTTGTGTGCAGCTTCATCTGAGTGCTGCGGAATCAACTCGAGCCAGAAGGCTTTGCAAGCAAGTGCCTTTAACAGATGAGCCATCTTCCCAGCCTGTCACAAGATTTTTATGGAAAGACCAGTTTTCAAGGGAAACACTCCACAATTAAGGACATGATCTGACTGCTAAAGAGATTTCCCTCTCACTGCAGAGAATAACAACTATTAAACGTTTTATCTAGCCTACAGCCAAAAGACAATTAAGAGGCATTTTTGAACTTGCAGGATAATGTAAGTCCTGGGACCTGGATGTTTCTTTCATGGCCTCGTCATTACATAAGCTCCAACAGGACTGCAACCTTTATTTTGAGAGCCTTTTCACCAAATGAAATCCACCTTATAGGTTTTTTTTGTTTGTTTGTTTTTGTTGTTTTTTGTTTTTTTGGTTTTTCAAGGTAGGGTCTCACTCTAGCCAGGCTGACCTGACCTGAAACTCACTATGTAGTCTCAGGGTGGCCTCAAACTCATGGGATCCTTCTATCACCACCTACCATAACACCAGGCTTTGGCCCATTCTTGCTTATTATTTTTTTTTAATTCTTATGTATTTACTAGAGAGAGAGAGGGAGAATAGGCACACCAGGGCCATTGCAAATGAGCACCAGATGCATGCACCACCATGTGAATTTGGATTTTGTGGGTGCTGGGGAATCAAACCTGGGTCCTTAGACTTCCCAGGCAAGTGCCTTAACCACTAAGCTCCAGAAATGGCCAATTGAGCCTTGTTTGCTCATGAACATGACAATCAGGCATTAGGAGTTCTTACCCAAGAGCATGGGGAAACAGGCCCCTCACAATTAGATCCAATAGCTAAGCCATATCCAAAGTACTTCAAAGCAGTAGCTGCAGCTGCCTCCAGGTTTGGGAAGTCTACTAAATTCCTAACAGTGTTTTTTTCAGCCAGGAGACAATTCATGAAACCCTACCCCTGTCTCCTTCTAATCCCTACGGGAAACATGGCACCTTAACCCTGCCTCTACCTTTGTCTGAGGGAGACCATAGCGTGTGAGAGCAGGATCAGAACTAGTGGCCTTGCATGGGGTTTAAGAGTTATCCCATTTGATAACTATTGTTGACAGACCTTATTCTGAAAACTCAGAGGAAAAGCACCAGGCAGAGCATTGTTACAGCCCAAAATGAGTTCAGAGAAAAGAGAACTCTGCCTCAATTTCTGTCAGCTCAACCCAAAGAGTTTTTTGTTCACCTAAGCTTATCATGTGCAAATATTTATGCAAATGGTGGATAAATACAGTTGTGCCATGAAACAGAAACAAAGAGGCTTTCTCTCTTCCCATGAGACTCCCAACAAAGATAGAAAATCCACAGAACCATAGTCTGTGGTGGCTTTAACAAAGTTTATGCTGTGTCCAGAGCAACTCTTGCTTTTTTGGTAACATCAGGGAACAATTCACTCATGCCAGCGTCAATCCGTGTTCCCACTGAAAGCCACCCCTAAAGCCCCAAGGAGGAGTTGAGAGCTCTCCTTGCCAGTCTAGACATCACTGCTATCTGCTTGTTTACATTTACTAGAAAGAACAGCCTGACCTTTCATTTAAAAAAAAAAAAAAAGTTATTTTTTTAGAGAGAGAGAACTGGTGCGCCAGGGCCTGAGCCTCTGCAATCAAACTCCAGACGCTTGCGCCACTGAGTGCGCATGTGCGACCTTTGCACTAGCCTCACCTTTGTACATCTGGCTAAAGTGGATGTGGAACACCGGTCTTTAGGCTTCGCCACACATGCCTTAACAGCTAGGCCATCTCTCCAGGCCTATCCTGACCTTTCCAGTTAATAACCTCATTGCGAGTTGGGATGTGGCTCAGTGGCGAGGTACTTGGCTAGTATGTGCCAAGCCCTGGGTTGGACCCCTAGCACTGAGAGGGAGGAAAAAAGAAACCTAATTGCTATCAAATATAGAAAACTGATCTATGAGGTACCTACCAAAGGCCTATGGTGCTTCCAAGCATGGTAGAGTTAAGACCTAGGACTTATCTCTGAGGGTGTGGTAATTGGTTGTAGATTGTCACTGCACTTGTGTCTCATTAAATGTGGTTATGGTTATGTACTCTTGGGACGTGCTCGAAGGGGATTCCCAAAAGGTCAGTTTCCTACTGAATCTTGTGCAGCTATGCAGACTTACGAGCAAACAAGTTTCCCTGATCTCTGCTCAAACATTCCCTTTTCCCGCACCGTGCGTATAGATGATGGGTCCACAGAGAATGCGCTTACTCTGTTCTGTATCCTCGTTGGTTCAGATCTTGTTCTTCAGCCTGGATCACTCCTGCCTTACAAATTGCTTTCCTTGAAATTTCTTTTTTTTTTTTTTTTTTTTTTTTTTGTTTGTTTTTCGAGGTAGGGTCTCACTCTGGCTCAGGCTGACCTGGAATTAACTATGTAATCTCAGGGTGGCCTCGAACTCACAGCGATCCTCCTACCTCTGCCTCCTGAGTGCTGGAATTAAAGGCGTGCGCCACCACGCCCGGCTTCCTTGAAATTTCTATCACTTATCAAATGGGATCCATTCTGGGAAATTCGTCCTTCAGCAATTTCATGGTTAAGTGAACATCATGAAGCATGCTTACACAGATCTAGGTGATATCGCCTACTATGTGGGCTATGTTAGGTCTGACAGGTTCCAATATGGAGTCACCAAGGACAGCAGGATGGCGACAGACATAAGGAAGTGGATTATCCACATTCCTCAAGAAACTGCCCAGCCATTATCCCCTCCTTGCCTGCAATGCCCCCAGGTCATGGTTTCCTGCCCCCTTATTTGGTAAATCATCTGATCACTGTTCTGGAATCAACACCTGGCTATCTTAGATAAAGGAACCTTTCTTACTCAAGCAGTTCTTTTCCTCACCTTCCCCTATTAAAAAAAGTCCTATAAAGCCCACTACCAGAGGAACTCAGGTGGACTGCTCTCCTCTCTTGAGAGCCAGCCCTGGCAGCTCCTGGATCCAGTTGTTCCTTTCAATATTACAAACAAACTTTTTTCTCTGGTTACAACTGTCATACTGTTGAGAGGGATACAGTCTGTGTCAGTCTTCAATCATTAGACGTTTCTTCAAGAGTGATATTTTTCTTTTTTTTTTTTAATTTTTTTAAATTTATTTTTGGAGAGAGAGACAGAGAGGGAGAGGGAGTCAGATAGAAATGGGCGCACCAGCAGTCTCTCAGCTGCTGTGAGCGAAATCCAGATGAGTGCGCCCCCTTGTGGTCAAGTGTGGCATTGCACCCTTGCTTCACTTTGCATCTGGCTAAACATGGGACCTGGAGATTGGAATCGGGTTCTTAGGCTTAGCAGGCAGGCGCCTTAACTGCTAAGCCATCTCTCCAGCCCGAGAGTGATATTTTTCTTTTTGTTAGTCTTTCTGCCTTCTGCAAAGTAGATTCTTTAATAGTTTCTTTGTTTTTATTCATCAAGATAAAAGCTTTGGCTGAATGGCACATGACTGACTTCTATTCAGTAACTATCACTGATTTTTCCACCTTCATGGTCCTTGTCACTTTGAATTCTGATTCCAGTTCTGTCACTCACCTTGGCCTCCTGCTAGCACCAGAAGTGAACTTTGAGGTCATGATGAACAGCACAAGATTAAATCGAGCACATGATAAGATGATGCAATCAAGATAACGTGGCAAATGTGAGCTGTGCGAGGCTGCACATTGTTTTACAGCAGTTTGTTTTCTTACAAGTAGAAAGGGCACATGCTGAAATAACAATTTAAAAAGTATCGCACGCTACGTGCATAAAGCAGTAGTGTAGTCGTTTATTATCATTACCAGGTACAACAGACAGCATGTAATTGTGCTGCTGGGTTTTATTTGATGGGCAGCATACGGACTTGTTTGTACCGGCACCACAAGTATGTGAGCAGTGAGCTGTGCTGCAATGTTCTGATGGTTATGACATCACTAGGTGGTGAGAATCTTCCAGCTCCTCTATCATCTTATGAGACCACATCATATATGTCGTCTACCATTGACTGAAATGTCATCTTGTGGTCCATGACTGTACTTCCATAATCAGAGGCCAAAGTTGTCAATAGCCAAAATTGGTTACCAACCTTGAAAGAGGAAAAGAAGTCAGTTTCTCTCACTGTAGTAAGGTTCCAGTGGGGTTCCTGAGGGATCACTACTTCTATGTTGTGTTTGTGGGCTTTTTTCCCCTCTTTTTAATATTTTATTGATTTGAGGGAGAGAGAGAGAGAATAGCCATGCTGGGGCCTGTACAAATGAATGTGCCACCTTGTGCATCTGTCTTTACATGGGTACTGGGAAATCAAACCTGAGTCCTTTGGCTTTGTTGGCAAGCATCTTAACCACTAAGCCATCTCTCCAGCCTGGTTTTCCTTTTTTTTTTTTTTTAAATGAGAGAGAGAAAGAGAGAGACAATTGGTGCACCAGGGCTTGTGTCATCTCATGTGTCTAGCTTACATGGGACCTGGGGAGTTGAATATAGGTCCTTGGGCTTTGCAGGCAAGTACCTTAACTGCTAAGCCATCTCTCCAGGCCTTTTTTTTTTTTTTTTTTTTTTTTTTTGAGTCAGGATCTTATTATGTACTTCAGGCTGGCCTGAAATCCACTATGCAGCCCCAGCTGTCCTTGAGCTCAAGGCAATCCTCCTGTCTCTGGCTCCTGAACGCTAGGAGTAAAGATTGTGGTGGTATGAACGAGATGTCCTTCATAGCCTCGTGTGTGTTGAATGCTTGGTCCCCAGCTGGAGGCATTGTGAGAGGTGAAGCCTTGCTGGAGGAGGTGTGCCACTGGGGCAGGCCTTGAGGTTTATTAGACAGTTGCGCAGCAGCTTGCTGTTGATGCTTTCTGCCAATTGCTATAGCAAGGTGTAATGCCCAGCCTGTGTAAGCCTAAATAGACCCTTTCCTACTATCAGGCAACTATGACACAGGTGTAAGCCAACACGCTTGCCCGGGAGTATCATTCTTGGTAATATTGAGATGCCGGCACAAAATTAAATACCTTTGATTTTGCTGCCAATCTAGTATCCAGGAGTTCAGAAATGTAGAAGTCACTCTTTAAATGGTGAATGGAAACATTAATGCTCAACAAAAGCCCTGGAGGAGCATAACACGACGTCAGATCTCTTTGTCCACGTGGGCAGCTTGGATATGATGCTCAGCAACACTAAAGGCTGCATCGACTTTGTACCTGATGTACTACTCTACAAAGCTTAAGTTTTTAAAAGGCAGCTGAGCCCTGTGTGGCGGCGCACGCCTTTAATACCAGCACTTTGGAGGCAAAGGTAGGAAGATTGCCTTGAGTTCAAGGCCACCCTGAAACTACATAGTGAATTCCAGGCCAGCCTGGGCTAGAGTGAGATCCTATCTCAAAAAACCAAAAAATAAAAATATTAAATAAATAAATAAATAAATAAAATAAAAGGAAGCTGAGGGCTGGAGAAATAGCTCAGCAGTTAAGGCACTTGCCTGCAAAGCCAAAAGACCCAGGTTTGATTCCGCAGAAACCTACAGAAACCTACAGAAACCAGATGCACAAGGTGACGCAGGCATCTGGAGTTCATTTGCAGTGGCTGGAGGCCCTGGCATGCCCATTCTTTCTCTCTCTCTCTCTAATAAGTAAATATTAAAAGAAAAGAAAGAAAGAAAGAAAGAAAGAAAGAAAGAAAGAAAGAAAGAAAGAAAGAAAGAAAGAGGGAGGGAGGGAGGGAGGGAGGGAGGGAGGGAGGGAGGAGGGGAGGGAGGGGGGGGGGAGGGAGGGGGGGGGGGGGGGAGGGGGAGGGGAGGGGAAAGGAAAGGAAAGGAAAGGAAAGGAAAGGAAAGGAAAGGAAAGGAAAGGAAAGGAAAGGAAAGGAAAGGAAAGGTAGCTGAGGCTAGGGAAATTGCTCAGTGGTTAAGGCGCTTGTCTGCAAAGCCTAAGGACCCAGGTTCGACTCCTCAGTACCCTCGTAAAGCCAGATAGATGCACAGTGGCACATGCATTTGGAGTTCCTTTGCAGCACCTGGAGGCCCTGGTGAGCCCATTCTCTCCCCCCACCCACATGCAAATAAACAAATAAAAATATTTTTTAATGCCAGGCATGGTGGCGCACGTCTTTAATCCCAGCACTTGGGAGGCAGAGGTAGGAGGATCGCCGTGAGTTCGAGGCCACCCTGAGACTACAGAGTGAATTCCAGGTCAGCCTGGGCTAGAGTGAGACCCTGCCTCAAAAAAAAATTTTTTTTTAATAACATAAAAGGTAGCTAAGGCCAGGGAGATGGCTCAGTGATCAAAAGCACCTGCTCACAAAGCCTGCTGGCCAGGGTTCAAATCCCCAGCACCCATGTAAAGTTGGAGATGGCTCAAATAAATGAATGAAGAAATAAATTTAAAAACGTAGGTGAAGGGATGGAGAGAACAGCTAAGTGGATAAAGCACATGTTGAGTACCTGAGTTCCAATCCCAGCACCTATGGGAAAGCCAGACACTGTGGCAAGGATTTGTAATCCCAGCCAAGCCTCCGGGTGGGAAGGGAGGGAGAGAGAGGAGAATCTACCAGAGGCTTAGGGGCCAGCTAGCTTGGCAAGAGTACGGACCTCAAAGGAGTTAGAAGGTAATGACCAATGCCTGAAAGTTGTCCTCTGACCTCCCCACACATACTGGGGCACACATGCACCTATACCCACACACATAAACACACACTCAAAATAAATAAATAAATAAATAAATTTTAAAAATAAAAACCACTAAAAGGTGGCTGATACTGCTGTTGCTCTACATATTGCCAGCAGACATATATACTTAAGGAAATGTCTCAGGAGGAAGAAAGGTGATGTGTTTATCTTAGTCTGCGATCCTCTTGAGTGGGCAATGATGAGCCTGACGATCCCATTGTTTCCTAACAATTATGTTTATTGTAGTGTGTTCCAGATTACGATGACCTGTGTCACCAAGATGACTGCAAAAACAGATAACTCCTTAAATCAGGCCACTTTACAGTGAACAATGGTCTTTAATTGCCATTGTGCCCAAAAGAAAGACTTGAGTGCTCTTGAATTATCTTTATTGCCTGAACTTTGAATCGCCTGATTTGATAAGTCTGATTTGTAGAGATTCCTGTTCAGAACCGTATGTACTTCCTTAACAAGGAATGTGGAGTTTCTAGTACTATCCAGCTAGAAGCCATCATCCTGGCCTCCTTGATGTGTTGTATTTGAGACTAACTCAAATCCTAGAGCATAAGCTGGGCTTGGTGGCGCACACCTTTAATCCCATCACGTGGGAGGCAGACATAGGAGGATCACGGTGAGTTTGAGACCAGCCTGATACTACATAGTGAATTCAATGTCAGCCTAGGCTAGAGTGAGACCCTACTTAAAAAACAACAACAACAAAAAAAAACCCTTCTGTATTTGTATAAAACTTTCCCTTGTTCATCAATGAGCTCCTTGTGTTTGGGATTTAAAAAAAAAAAAAAAAAAAGAAAACACAAAGAATCATTCTAGCAATTTGGCATTGTGAATTGAGTACTCCATAATGAAACCAAATAAATCTACTATGATGATGACAGAAAGCTGTGTGAGTGCCCAAGGTTTTCTCAACACTGAGAGGCTGACCAAAAGGGGGAAACTTAAATGTAGCCTAGAGCTGCTTTCATATGTAGTAAGCTATAACCTAACTTAGTATACAAACACGCTGCAACCTAAGTAGAGACCATATCCTTGTAATGAGCGGCCGAGTCTTGGTCAATCACAGTAAATGAGCTTTTGTTCAATCAACCAACAACAAGACCAACATGTCCAAACAGACAAATGCTGAACTACAACTGATCAGGTTACTTCTACATGAAACCTCCACTCTCCGTGGAGTGAAACCCTCTGAACTGCCTTGATCCTGAGTGCTACCTGAGACTCAGCAGTCTTTTTTTCTATTCAGTTTAACGCCATGAAATGTAATTTTGTCTGAGGTTTTTCTTTTAAATAATCTGCCTAGCTCGTTGAGGTTCCTCAGCGGAGCAGAGAAAGCCTGGAACTCCCTACCTGGGAAGCATCTTGCAGTATGGTACAACGCAGGGGTGCCTGGGAGTACCCAGAATCCCCCCTGCAAGCCAGGATGGGCTGCTCATGGACACATTCTGAAGACTTTCTAGAAGACAAAGTAAGCAAGATGCCCAGACCTGAAAACCACACGGGGTGCATCAGATGGACCAGCAAAGAGATATTTGCAAACAGATTCCACACTCCGTGGTCGTCTAGTTCCCACCATGGCTACAAGCAGTTCCCAGGGTATTTTAAGGTCCTAAACCCAACCAGCTACTCACTGGAGAGCATCCAGGGATCAAGGGGTAGATGTTGCATAACACAGCACATGATCTCATACACACACACACACACACACACACACACACACACACGTATGCAATCATTCTTTGGCACTAGGCCTTGGCTTTCATAACCACATTCTTCTTGGATTTGCTTGAGAATTGTTTTAACAGCCACAACTAATGAATGCCCGTGCCTGCTGTTCCTATTTTTCCATAGAAAACAGGCCAGCTACTAGAAAGTGGTTAGGTGGAGGAAAACTGGGCTAGCTCAACCTGAGCCTTATAAAACCAGAGAGGGACAGAAAGAAATTTGGAATCTGCCAAAGAACACTGCTATATGGCTAAGAAGACATTTTCGAGAGTTAATGTTTTCAGAGGCTGGAGAGATGGCCGGGGGGTTAAGGCACTTGCCTGCAAAGCCTAATGACAGGGGTTCAATTCCCTGGTACCTGTATAAAGACAGAAACACAAAGAGGCATGTGCATCTGGAAATTGTTTGCAGCAGCTGGAGGCCCTGGTATGCCCATTCTCTCTCTTTTCTCTCTCTGTTTGCAACTAAATAAATAAAACATTTTTAAAAAATTGGTAAAACAGTTAACATTTTCAGCAAGATTTAACAGGGTCTCGAGCAACAGTCTGAGTGAGCTACTCACTAGAGCCAGTAAAAAGAGTGAATGGTAAGGAACTACTGGGAGCAGAAGGAAATTCAAGCCAGGATCAGGCTCAGGCTCAGGTCTCAGAGCCCCAGTCCTGTCTCCCGCCCTCTTTCACGCCTTTCTCCCATTTAACAAGAAATAACAGCAGAAACACAGGCAGGGATTAAGCAAAGGCCAAAGCTATATGTGTATATCCATCAGACTCTTCTCAAAAGCACATTATTTCAACAACTGCAGCCAAAAAGCTGGAAGGGGGAAAGGATAGGATACAGTTGGCAGTGCTTACAAAGTTAGTCAGAAACAAACCTTGGGATGGGACTGTTAGGATAGGGTGGATAACGGGGCTGAAACGATGCTGGAGCAGCCTGCAGAGAGCCAGGCGTGGAGGCCATGCACACCACCTCTGGGCAGGAGCCTCGGGGCTCGGGAGCACATGACCACAGGCTCTCACCCAAGTCCCTAATGTCATATCTGATGAGAAATCCAGTAAGCAAACATTGCTTCATTTAACCTTCCCATGAGGTGAAAAGAACTGCAGATCCGGGCCAAACTAAGAAAACAAGACCGAGGGATTTGCAAAAGCTAAAGAAGCCAGAAGAGCCATGAGGCATTTCAAGCAAACCCTCTGGCTGGAGACATGGCTCAGCACTTAAGGTGCTTGCCTGACATAAACCCTATGGGTGCTGTGACACCCTGAGCCTCTGCGAGCAGATTCAGCCAAGGCAGACAGGCCAGACAATGAGCTTCTGGCCCAACTACCATAGAAAAGCCTGGGAAAGTAAAGCAGGTGGGGCTGGAGAGATGGCTCAGTGGTTCAAAGTACCTGCTTGTAAGCCTGCCATTGCAGGTTCAATTCTCCAGGACCCAAGTAAGGCCAGACATACACACAAAGTAATACATGCATCCTGGAGTCCATTTGTAGTGGCAATGGGCTCTGGCACACCCACTCTCTAGCTATCTCTATCTTTTTTTTAAAGTTTTTTATAAAAATATTTTATTTTTTTATTTTCAAGCAGAGAGAGAGAGTCAGAGAGAAGGGGCATGCCAGGGCCTCTAGCTGCTGCAAACAATCTCTAGATGCATGCGCCACTTTGTGCATCTGGCTTTATGTAGGTACTGGGGAATGGAACCCCGGTCATCAGGCTTTGCAAGCAAACACCTTAACCGCTGAGTGATCTCTCCAGCTCCTATCTATCTCTATATTAAAAAGAAAAATGGAAAGAAAGTAAAGGATGAAGTGGGCATTTAAGGAAAGATGTCTCAGGCATCCTCTCTCAAAGGTATCTGCAGACAACAAGGCGCAAGCTCTGGGAGTGTAAATACGGTTTCAAGCAGGCAAATCCAAAATCACATGACCTGACTTCATTTTGAGAAAGTAACAGATAAAGGGCAGAAGGAGAGATGGGAGAGCAACAGCAGCCAGACAGAGGGACTGGTAGGGGTTTTGTCAAGAAGTTCCTGACCATCGTGCCCAGGTGTCCTCCCTCCCATTAGATGTACGGTGCCAGGAACACTTACCACGTGTGCCCTTTAGCTGACAGCCCCAAACAAGGCTTTTATCATAAAACCTCATCGTGCGGCAGCTCTGCTAAGTTGACCCAGGACCTCCTAGAGCCAGTCGTGCCCTGTAAATTCTTCACTGTTCTCGGTCCCTGTGTTTGTGGCCATGAGTCCCCTCACCCACCATCTTTAGGACTTGGGACAGTAGTTGATTTTAGGACCGCTGAAAGTGGTGTGCCTGCCAGTGCTGGCGTGGAGTATAATAACTTTCTGAGTTTCATCCCCCACATCCATATCCAACCTCCCCATCGGTCCAGTTCCAGTGACCATCACACCACCCTGTGACCATTCCTCTATTTGTAATACATCCCATATACTGTGCCTAACTAAATCTCTAGTAAATTGTCGTGGTTAATCCCATATCTGGGGTTTAATCTCTTGTTCATTAATCCCTTGTCCTTTAGAGACCAGAGTTTAGAACCACTACCACACAGGTTTTGTTAAGAATATATACTCTGGGCTGGAGAGATGGCTTAGCAGTTAAGGCACATGCCTGCAAAGCCTAACGACCCTGGTTTGATTCTCCAGGTCCCACGTAAGCCAGATGCACAAGGGGGCGCATACATCTGGAGTTTGTCTGCAGTGGCTAGAGGCCCTGGCATGCCCATTCTCACTCTCCCTCTCTTTCTTTCCCTCTCTCTGTCTCTAATAAATAAATAAAAATAAAATCTTAAAATAAAATATATATATATATATATATATAGAGAGAGAGAGAGAGAGAGAGAGAAGGCACCCTGATCCAAAGAAGTGATAACTAAGCCAATTGTTAAGAATAAAAGGAGCCGGGAGTGGTGACACATGCCTTTAATCCCAGCACTTGGGAGGTAGAGGTAGGAGGATCATTGTGAGTTCGAGGCCACCCTGAGACTACATAGTGAATTCCAGGTCAGCCTGGGCTAGAGAGTAAGACCCTACCTCAAAAAACAAAACAAAAGAATGAAATTTTTTTTAAAAAAAAAAAAAAAAGGAAAGGAGGAAATAAATGGTAGAAAGGGTGTTCTAAGCAATGAGAGTGAGAAAGACACTCTGGAAAGTTCTCTGAGGGGTATCCTTTTGGCTAGAAGTGGAGATATGCAGGTTTTGTAGGTACTTTCAATAAAAATACCAAGACAGTGGCAAATGGAGCCAGATCCTTGCAGGCTATGAACTGCGTGCTGGGCAGTCTGAGCTTTATCCCATGGCATCCTTTGCATTTTCAGCTTTACTGAACATAAGAATAACTGGGGGAGTTTGTTTTAACTGTAGATTCCTGTTGCATGCAGACATTCGGATTCAACAGGCCAGGGGATGGATGAGCCAGGAGTTTGCATTTTAGTAATCCCTCCCTTCTCAGGGTGAGTTGGATGCAGAGGATGGTTGAGCAATAATGTTCCAAGCACAGCTGCTGTAGGAGATACAGAGCCATAACAGGGTGGCACAATCAGATCTGTTTCAGAAAAGTCACTCTGGCAGAAAATGCCCAGTGTATATGCTCAGTCAGCAAAGCCCCCTAATCCTTCGATAATCTTCCTGTAACCCTCTGTTGTCCACGGGCTACATGGCTCGGAGTGGACTCTGGAAGTAAGTCTGCTAATAAGAGGCCTCTAGGCAAAACTTACCTGAGAAGTCAGGGACTGGTTTGTCTTGGACCTTTTATATTCTGAATATAAACATAATGTGTGAAGGGTGAAGACTGCTGTTGTGAAAGCTTTGGAGCCAGATCCAATAATGGGTTTCTAGATTCTGGAGGTTACAGGGTCTACTGGGAGTTGTGCCCAGGGCAGATCCCTGTTTAGTCTAGTTGGGACTGCAGGACATCCTGACAGGACAGAACCTGTGCTTGTTAGGTTAACAGTGGCCCAGGGGGATTTGGGTGCAGGCCATGTAACTACCCTGAAATGCCAATTACATCATCTCAAAGAGCTGAACTCACTCTAGTTAATGTAGTATGGCTTCCTGCAGCCAATGATGATTAAATACCCTGGTAAAAGTTTTGTGTTGACTAAAACAATGGAATTCTAACCAAGAGCTTGCCCATCTATTTCTTAGAACTGTCTAATCCATTGAGTTTTGTTTTTGCAAAAATTATCTTCTTCCAACCTGGTGATTTCACTGGTAAGAAATCCACAGCGCCTGACGTTACCTGACAGCAGAGAACACAAGGTTATGCATAGCCTACCTGTCACTCCGCACCTGCCTCTGCCCAGGCTCCCAGGATGTGCCCGGGCTTTCCACGGCCCTCCACAGCAAGTCTCTTCTCTCCTGAAGTTGGACAATACTACAGAAAATACACTTTTGTTTCATATTCTAGGATCTCAAAGAGCAACGGCAATGTGTTGAGTTTCTTATTTCTGGCTCTCTGCACGCTGGTGAACAGGCCTGGGATGAACCATTCGTATGGCTCATTTGTATGAGTGGGCTTGGGCCCACTTTCAGCCCATGGCCAAGGTGCTGACGCCAGCTTCATGCCTCCATGCCAGCTTCATGCCTCCATGCCAGCTTCATGCCTCCACACCAGCTTCACACACCACACCAGCTTCATGCCTCCATGCCAGCTTCACATCCCCATGCCAGCTTCACATCCCCATGCCAGCTTCACACCCCATGCCAGCTTCACATTCCCATGCCAGATTCATACCTCACACCAGCTTCACACATACCCCACACCAGTTTCTCTGCTGAGACCATTTGTTTTCTAGTAATTTCGTAGAGATTTCTTTTTCTCTTACACATGTGCTTAAAAGGATTGCCCCTTCACCAGGTGAATCCTGACTGAAACTTGCTAAGATTATGTCCCCAGGACTATCTGGTGTTATTCCATTAAGAAGAAATTGGAAGGGCTGGAGAGATGGCTTAGTGGTTAAGGTGCCGGCCTGCTAAGCCTAAGAACCGGGTTCCAATCTCCAGCGGTTCCAATCTCCAGGTTCCACGTTTAGCCAGATGCAAAGTGAGGCAAGGGTGCAATGCCACACTTGCCCACAAGGGGGCGCACTTATCTGGATTTAGTTCTCAGCAGCTGAGACTGCTGGTGCGCCCATTCTCTGTCTCCTTCTCCCTCTCTGTCTGTCTCTCTCTGTGTCTCTCTCCAAAAAATAAATAAAATAATTTAAATTTTTTTTAAAAAAGATGACGAAACTGGAAGAAAAATAATGGAAAAATAATCATATTCAAATCCTGTAAGTAGTCGCTCCAAGGACCTAAGTCAAACTTTGTTTTTTTGCAACAGGTTCTCACTATGTAACCCTGGGTGGCCTGGAACTCCCTATGTAGACCAGGCTGGCCTTGAACTTACAATCTAGTACTGGTATTACAGGTATGTGCTACTGCTCTTTTGGCTTTTCTCTGTCAAACTGTCAGTTTCTAGGCCACAAACATTTGAACGTGTGTGTGTGTGTGTGTGTGTGTGTGTGTGTGTGTGTGGCGTCTAATGACATATGAAAGGGTATGACTCTTACCTAAACATTTAAGAAACACCAACTTGATATTATTAATTGATAAGTTCCAGCATAAGAATCAAAAGCTTTGGGCTTGGGATGTGATCCAGAGTGTGGAGCGTCTGACTTCAAACTCCAGCTGCATAAACCAGCTGTGCTAGTGCACACCTGTAACCTCAGCACTCAGGAGGTAGAAGCAGGGGAATCAGAAGTTCAAGGTCATCCTCAAACATATAGTGAATTCAAGACCAGCCTGGTCTTTGAGAGACCCGGTCTCATAAAAAAAAAATCAGAAATCTTTATAATTAACAAAAACTTTATAGAAAGTTGATTGTTTATTATCAAATTTTAATATCATGATCCAAGCTTGAAGAGGTGGCATTCAAGAGTACCGTTCTAAAGACCTAATGCAATAAAATAATTATAACAACACGTTAACATGAAGAGTGGGTCATTGACTTCATTGTCATATAGCCAAATACCTTCTGCTCTGGGTGCAAAGGCCAAGGCGTCATGGGTCAGGACGGCTCCATGAGAACTGTCTCTCTGCTGCCCATGACACCCAGAGACAGGCACTGGGAACAGGCCCAACTAGTGGAGCCTGTCACCGTCCATTCAGAACTGGAAGAAGAGATGTCAAACCTCCAGAGAATGTTAAGATCTCAAAATTGGTTTTAATTAAAATAAGCCCTTAGGACACTGAGACAACAGCCAGGGCTCCGTGGGAACCACTGTGCAACACCCAAGCCCAAGCGGCGTGAGCATGGCAGAATCTACCAGCGCTCAGGCTGGCCTTGAACTTGCAGTCCTTCCGCTTCAGTGCGGACATAGGCGTTGAGAAGAAATTTATTTAAAACATGGCTTCCCAACTCCAATGGTGCCATGGATGGAGACTACAGCTACATTCTCTGTAGTGTAGCAGGTTGTACAACTGTACGGAAGCCGGCCGGCATAGATGGGAAGCTGAAGTGCTTCCCATGGGGATGAAAATGGCAGGATGGAGCATAAATTGGCAAGAAAAGCAACAGCTCACCTGGGAAGCTAGAAAGGAAGAAAAAGCGCTGCAGGTTGCCTGGCATTGACTGTCTTATGAAGCCTTCCTGTTGAAAGAAATGACAGTGGCAAAGTAGGTAAAGACGGTGACACTGAAGGAAAGACTGAAGCAAGAGCTGCAGCCGCAAGCAGAAAGGAAAATGGAAGAAAGAGCCATCGAGACAGACATAGCTGACGTTCGCCAGAGGCAGCTCGAGGTCGACACATCAACAGGAGGAGACAGTGACAGACCAACATCATCACTATTTCGGAGTCCTGTGTGAAGCACTTTGCTGTCAGTGCAGCCTTTCCAGCCAATGAAAGGCCTCGTCACTATGACAGTATGGTGTACACCCACATGACTGTGCATTATATCCCAGCCGAAAAGAATGGTGACCTTTGTAAGGAGATGGTGGATGGATTAAGAATAACCTTTGGTTATACTCTCCCACTGGTTTTGCTTCACCAGCATGAGTAAGCTCAATATAAAAAGGCGACTCCACCCGGTGTGGTGGCACACACCTTTAATCCCAGCACTCGGGAGGCAGAGGTAAGAGGATCGCAGTGAGTTTGAGGCCACCCTGAGACTACATAGTGAATTCCAGGTCAGCCTGGGCTAGAGTGAGACCCTACCTCAAAAAAAAAAAAAAAAAAAGGTGGCTTCATCCAAATATTTTCTCCCAATTAAGGAAAGTGCCACCAACACTAGTGGGAGTCAGGAGGAGCTGCCTCCCAGCCCACCTTTGTAGAACCCATCCACACTTCAGTCCACAGAGAGTCACCAGGCACCCCCAAGAGGCGCGAAGCTGAACCAGAAGCACTGCCGTCCCCACTGCTCCTCCCGCCACAGCAACTGCGACAGGTGGTCTGAGAGCAGCACATCGCCTCAGCCCAAGCACATGCCCTTCCTGCACTTGGAAAGGAAGACACCTGTGCAAGCAGATCATCTTGCCCCATTCCTCTGACTCCAAGTAAGGGAGGCAGTGCTGTGTTTGCTGGCTCTGAAGGGGGAAGAACTAACGAAATAAATGAGGTCCTCTCCTGCAAGCTTGTGCTGGACGATGATCCTTCAGGGACCAGCCACCTGCTCCCTCTCACATTTACGAGGCACAACGTTTATTGCGATTGTTCATAAAACCTCCAGAAATCCTTGGAAAGATTGCCCTTGCCTGAGAAGAGTATGAGGAGGCATTTGGATCTCTTTCTGAGGTTTTCTTTTCTTTTCTTTTTTTTTTTTTTTTTTTTTTTTTTTTTTTGGAGTAGAGTTTTCACACCAGCCCAGGCTGACCTGGAATTCACTATGTCTCAGAGTGGCTTCGAACTCACAGTGATCCTCCTACCTCTGCCTTCCGAGTGCTGGGGGTTAAAGGCATGCACCACCACGCCCAGTTTTCTTTCTGAGGTTTTTAGCCAAACACCATGACTTCTTCCTGTAGTCAGCATATGTGACTGCTTCTGAGGCACTCTATAGCATCAAGAATCCCAGGGCAATGTATTAATGTTTTACTAGTTCTGTAAGAGTAACTTCACACCCTCCAAGGCTCAGGGACCATGGCGGAAGAGGGGGCGGATAGAATGGAATAGCCAAAGGAAGGGTATGACTTCTTACAATACAACCACCGAGACAGAAATTGGCCTCGATATCCATGACCTTGCAGTGCCTAGCAATACCTTTGCAAGACCCTCAAAAATAGAAGAAAAAGATGATGACATCAAATTAAAAGAGAGACTAATGGAGAGAGGGAGGGGATATGATGGAGACTGGAGTTCTAAAGTGGAATGGGGGAGGAGAGGGAAATATCATGTGTTTTTTATATGTAAGTATGGAAGTTGTCAATAAAAATAATAATAATTTTAAAAAAGAGTAACTGCTCTGTGTTTGCGCTTTGCGTTCCAGGTGAACCAGTGAGATGGGGGTTTTCCCTTCAGGGTGTACCCACAAGGGCTCCCTGGGGGGGGGCTCTGACAGGCAGGTTCAGTTTGAGTATCTCACATGTAGTTATTTCTGGTATGAGTTAATTCCTAAGCTGGATGTGGTGACTTATGCTTTGTAATCCCAGCACCAGGGAGGATCATGAATTCTAGGTCAGTCTAGGCTCCAGAGCAACACCCTACCTCCAAGGAGAAGAGTAAATATAAATCAAAATACTAATTACTGGGCTGGAGAGATGGCTTAGAGGTTAAGGCCTTTGCCTGCAAAACCAAAGGATCCTGGTTCAATTCTCCAGGACCCACGTAAGCCAGATGCACAAGGGGGTGCATGCATCTGGAGTTCGTTTGCAGTGGCTGGAGGCCCTGGCATGCCCATTCTCTTTCTCTCTCTCTCTCTCTCTCTCTCTCTCTCTCCGTCCCTCCCTCTTTCTCTCAAATAAATAACTAAATAAATCATATATATGAATGATACTAATTACTTCCAGAGTGGCTGGATGTGTTCTTATATAATGCTGTTGCACAAGCCATCTGTGATACCAGGACAAAGAACAGCTGTAGCCGTGCCCATAGTAAAACATTGATGAAATTATGCATAGGGCAGGCTATTATGCTAGACATTGTAGTTGGTTGTTAGCAAGAACCATGCTGTTAGTTATGTTAGCATTAAACAAATGTTTTTGAAAACTGTTTTCATTGATACGGCAAATTTTAGTTTGAGGGGTGGGGTGATAATAAAAAGATTTTAATTTGTACTTGGAAAGTAGTGTCAGAGTGTTTTACAGGAAATTAATACTGAAGGTGAAAGAGAATTTGCAGCTGTCCATTGCTGATAATAGCTCCGTCTCCATGACATACAAATTTTGGTCATGTAAATAAAGCATTATTGCCTTTCTTGTTTGAGATTTTACAGCTACATTTGGCTGTGTCA
This sequence comes from Orientallactaga sibirica, assembly GCA_036365145.1. Taxonomy (NCBI): domain Eukaryota; kingdom Metazoa; phylum Chordata; class Mammalia; order Rodentia; family Dipodidae; genus Orientallactaga; species Orientallactaga sibirica. The sequence continues at coordinate 8,528,426 of JAEOAD010000027.1, forward strand.
TGTTATGGCTCCTTTTCTATGAAATGTTATTTTGGGCTATCTAAATAAAGCATTGTCTTGTGTGAAAGAAAAAAAAAACAAAAAATAAGCCTTTAAATAGTCTTCAAAAATGACATGCTTGTGTATTTCACAATACTTTTTGTCAAAGGTAAGAAGTAGGGAACCAGTATTTCCCTATAGCAACTAACCAACCAAAACAGAACACAACTTATTATTAGAATAGAATTAAGAAGTGAAGTAATTCATTTCATCCATATGCTTGTTTTTGTTTTGTTTTCGAGGTAGGGTCTCACTCTAGCCCAGGATGACATGGAATTCACTCTATAGTTCCAGGCTGGCCTCCAACTCACAGTGATCCTCCTACCTCTGCCTGTCAAGTGCTGGGACCAAAGCCACCACATCTGGCTTTGATTTCCACAGTAACTGAGTTCTTGTCTGAAACTAAACCAGCTCTCAGGGAAGCATGTTTAGACCAGAGCACATCTGTGCTTCTCAGCAGCACCAGTGCTCCTGACTGCCTTGCCCCGATCCACTTTCTTTTTCCACAGTATTTACCACCTTCTACTGATTATATTACCTAACTTACTATGTCTTTTTTGTTGTCATTTTTTAAAATATTTTATTTTTTTATTAATTTATTTGACAGAGAAAGAGGGAGAGAGAAAGAGAATGGGTGCGCCAGGGCCTCCAGCCACTGCAAACGAACTCCAGACGCGTATGCCCCCTTGTGCATCTGGCTAACATGGGTCCTGGGGAATCAAACCGGGGTTCTTTGACTTTACAGGCAGACACCTTAACCGCTAAGCCATTCCTCCAGCCTTGTTGTCATTTTTTTTTTTTTTTTTTTTTTTTTGGTTTTTGCGAGGTAGGGTCTCACTCTGGTCCAGGCTGACCTGGAATTAACTATGTAGTCTCAGGGTGGCCTTGAACTCTCAGCGATCCTCCTACTTCTGCCTCCCGAGTGCTGGGATTAAAGGTGTGCGCCACCACGCCCGGCTCCTTGTTGTCATTTTTGATAGAGACAATGTCTTGGTAAATTATCCAAGCTGGCCTCAAACTCCTGGGTACAAGCACCCCTCCTGCCTCAGGCTACGGAGTAGCTGGGACTATGAGCATGTGCTATCATGCCAGGTTGTATCTATTTGTGTGTATGTGATGTGCATGCATGTATGTATGTGGGTGTACAGGTGTGTGCACGTGTGCAGAGGCCCAAGGACGACATCTGATATCATCCTCAGGAATGTTATCCACCTCTCTTTGGAACAGGGTATCTCATTGGCCTAGAGTCCACCAGTTACGCTAGACTGGACAGCCAGCCAGGGAGCTCCCGACATCCCCCTACCTACCTCTCCAGCACCGCGACTATGGGCACACTCCTCCACAACCAGCTTTTATTTTGACATTTAAAAATGCTGACTTTAATAAGTACAAAGTACATAATGAGGCAGGCTTGTGGAGAAGCCAACCAAGTCACATAAATTAGGTGACACAAGTATCCACTTAAAGTTTCTATATTTTCTTTTTTGTGCAGAATATTTATTTATTAAGGTTGTTTAATATACAATTTTGCATCTGTGTTTTTGGAAATCTTTTTTTGTAAAAATAATTCTTTTGTTGTTGTTGTTTGTTTGTTTTGTTTTTGTTTTTTCCAGGTAGGGTCTCACTCTAGTCCAGGCTGACCTGGAATTCACTATGTAGTCTCAGGTTGGCCTTGAACTCATGGCGATCTTCCTACCTCTGCCTCCCGAGTGCTGGGATTAAAGGCGTGTGCCACTCCCGGTTTGTAAAGATAATTCTTTTGTCTAATGACAAATGGCAGCCACAATGATCATTCTGGACCTCCACATTGGATAAATTCCATTTCTTCTTGAGAGATGAGTTCCCTTCTGTATTTCCGAGGTAAGGTTTTGATTATGTCTGGTGGACCCTGATGCAGCCGCAAATCTGGTGCTTTACTTCCTTTAGAATGTTATGTAATTACAGAGTGGGGCGGGAGCCCTGCTGATCTCATAGCTCCTGAGGCACTGAGTTTGGGATCGTCTCTTCTGTTGGGGACCTTATCAGTGAAGCATGTGGCTTCACTGCCTGAACCACCTTGCCCGCGGACGCCATCTTGCTACCACAGCCAGCTTTTCACATGGGCCCGTCAAACCATCTTGCTACCACAGCCAGCTTTTCACATGGGCCCTGGGTGTCAAACTCAGTCCTCATGCTTGCAAGGTGAGCATTCTACCCTCTGGGCTATCTCCCCAGCCTGTGACATTTATTTTTCGTGAGTGTTGTCTTACACCACACTTGCCTCACTCACTGTGATTCTCCCATGTTAGCCTCCCGAGTACTAAGATGACAGCCAAAATAATATTGTCATTTTGGGTGGAAGAAGTCTTTCTAAGCACAACACAGATGTTGTAAAGGAAAAATGAGGTGAATTTGACTAAACAAGTTTCTAAGAACAAAAGATAAGGCTAACAATGTCAAAAACTCAGCCTTGGCCTGAGTGAGAGGAAGAGGCAAGGGGGGAGGGCTCAAGGGGCAATAAATTCTGCCTTGAATCCTCAAAAAGAAAAAATAAATAAATAAAGAGCTGGCCGTGATGGCGCACGCCTTTAATCCCAGAATTGGGAGGCAGAGGTAGGCGGATCACCGTGAGTTTGAGGCCACCCTGAGACTACATAGTAAATTCCAGGTCAGCCTGAGCTGCAATGAAAAAAAAAAAAAAAAAAAAAAAAGTCATTTGTATATTTTTGTTTTTTGAGGTTTGTTTTTTGTTTTTTGAGGTAAGGTTTCACTGCAGACCAGGCTGACCTGAACTTCACTCTGTAGCCTCAAGGTGGTCTCAAACTCAGGCCATCCTCCTACCTCTGCCTCCCGAGTGCTGGGATTAAAGGTGTACGACACCATGCCGGCTTTCTTTTGATATAAATAAATAAAAGGTTAATAGTCAAATTAATAATTATCTTCTATTAAAAAATCTGAAGACAAAGCAATACAGGCTTATACACAGTGATTCAACTTAATTAACTACAATTCAACTTAATGATTTTTCAACTTTATTTTGTTGTGAAAGTTATTGCATACTGTAAAAACCACACTTGAATTGTTTTTCTTTTTTTTTTTTTTTTTTTTTTTTTTTTTCAAGGTAGGGTCTCACTCTGGTCCAGGCTGACCTGGAATTAACTATGTAGTCTCAGGGTGGCCTCGAATTTACAGTGATCCTCCTACCTCTGCCTCCCCAGTGCTGGATTAAAGGCGTATGCCACCACATCCGGCTGTTTTTCTTTTTTTCAGACAGGGTCTCACACTGTTACTGGAGTTATTAGGGTCAGAGTCCCAATAACCCCACCAAACTGGGCTCAACCACCTGTCCTTGATAAGCCAATTAAGATAGCCAAATTAGGCTGGAAAGGTGGCTTCATGGTTAGGGGACTTGCCTGCAAAGCCTGAGGACCCATGTTCCATCTCTCTCCAGATCCCATGTAAGCCAGATGCACAAAGGTGAGGCAAGCACAAGGCTACAAATGCCCACTAGGTGGTGGGAGTATCTGGAGTTCAATTACTGTGGCTGAGGTCCTGTTGCACCAATTCTCTCTCTCTCTGTCTCTCTCTAAAAACAAAAGAGAGAGAGAGAGTCAAATTAGCTGGGCATGGTGGCACATGCCTTTAATTCCAGCACTAGGGAGGCAGAGAGAGGAGGATCGCTGTGAATTCAAGGCCACCCTAAAATGACATAGTGAATTCCAGGTCAGCCTGGGCTAGAGTGAAACCCTACCTTAAAAAACCAAAAGAGGCAGAGAGAGAGGAAGAGTCAAATTAACAGTGAAAAACAGTAAAAGGAGATGTATTCAGTGTGTCCATTTTGAGAACAAAGAGGTCCAGTGATCCACCCTTCCCCAAGTCCATCTTCAGGGTCCTGACATGAGGTTTGGGTTTCAATAGAAAGCAAGAGGCAAGTGGGTTGGAGAGATGGCTTAACGGTTAAGGCACTTGCCTGCAAAGCTAAGGACCCAGGTTCAATTCTCTAGGACCCATGTAAGCCAGATGCACCAGATAGTGCATGCATCTGGAGTTCATTTGTAGTGGCTAGAGGCCCTGGTGTGCCCATTCTCTCTCTCTCTGCCTCTTTCTTTCTCTCTCTCTCTCTCTCAAATAAATAAATAAAAATATTTTTTAAAAGAAAAGGGATGGATAAATGGTTTAGCAGTTAAGGCACTTTCTTGCAAAGCTAAAGATCCCCGGTTCGATTCCCCAGGACCCACGTAAGCCAGATGCAAAAGGTGGCACATGCATCTGGAGTTTGTTTGCAGTGGCTGGAGGCCCTGGCACACCCATTCTCTCATTCTTTCTATCTCTATCTGCCTCTCTCTCTCTCTCAAATAAATAAATAAATAAATAAATATTTTTAATTATAAAAGAAAGAAAAGAAAGAAAAAAGAAAAAGAAAGCAAGAGGCACCTCAGTCAAGGTTTGGTCCCATACATCTTATTGCCTCATCCCCAGCCTCTCCTGCAAGGTAGTCCTCGAGGCAAGCTCTTCCTCTGATTGGACTAGGCTTCAGCCTTTTCTATTCCCAGGATGAGGTGCCTGGGAACAAAAATCCAGTTTCTTGGGACCCATTAATTTAATAAGCTGACAGCCAAAGGGAAGGGCCCGGGTGTATCTTGGGAATATCTTCCTTCCTTTCAGGCTAGTTACAACACTGTAGCCAGCCTGGCCTTGATTGTGGCAATTTTCCAGTCTCTGCCTTCATGTGCTAGATTATAGACTGCACCCAGGTCATATTTGCATCTTGCACTTTGATCTTTTCCTGGGCTGGTGACATTCAGTAGAGCCCTTTCAATGCTGGGTTGCAGCAGGGCGCAGCATTTCCCAGTGAGCCACAGAGAGTGAACAATTGAACCTCTACAGGGAACCATGTAGCTAAGCTCTGATGCTCAGCAGATAAGGTGTACTTAATGCATTTACAACTCAGAAGAAGATTTTTTTTTTTTTTTTTTTTTTTTTTTTTTTTTTTTGGTTTTGCAAGGTAGGGTCTCACTCTGGTCCAGGCTGACCTGGAATTAACTATGTGGTCTCAGGGTGGCCTCAAACTCTCGGCGATCCTCCTACCTCTGCCTCCCGAGTGCTGGGATTAAAGGCATGCACCACCACGCCCGGCTTTTTAACTCAGAAGATTTTTAACAGGTTTATCAGGATGTAGCCTGATAAGTCAGGCAGCATCTATGTTTATGAAGATAGACCGAAGCTAAGAAGAAACAGAAAAAGAGAGAGAAGGGCATCTCCCCTTGCACTCAACTCCAGACTGATTATAAGGCATGCACAGTAGAAGCTGATAGAATTATGCAACAGAGACCTCCTGAGATGCAAAATCTAAGCAGGGACGTCCAGTGGACACAGGTGACAAAAGATAGTGGTACCCACTGAGCAGGTGAAACTCTTGGGAACTCAGCATCTCAATTCTGCTCAACAGGATTGAAGATAGCACCAATGGCATGGATATTTGGCTTCTGTGAGCTCCTCCAAGCTTCTGTGAGCCAGAGTGGGATCAAACATGGCAGGGAAGGCACAGAGAAGTTGCCATGTAGAGCTACAGTTAACAAATAAGCATATGGACACATGTACCCTTTGGGCTTCCAGGAATAACTGAAGGACATTTTGAGGGTCCTGATGATCTGGTTTTACTTGGGGGAAGGGGCAAAAGATAATGCATCAGTGAGTTGTTGGCCAAGGAGGTCCTGGTAGCCTCCAAAACATTAAGGCTTTTGCCAAAGCCCTTGGTTTCCCTAGAGAAACAGATAGTAAGACCCTATTGCTGAAGACATCTCATGCCTGAGAGGCAAGGTCACTGAGAAAGCAAGCTGGTGCTGAGCAGAAAACCTTCTCCCTGTAGACCAGCCAACTGAAAGCTGGAAAAAGCTGCACTGCACGCAGCATATGGGAGACAGAAGCCATCAACAGCAAAAACAGTGGACGCTGAATATTCAAAGCTTGGCCAGACAGGCCCAATGACTGAACGGGTGCAATAGTGGCATGTCTACTCTTGGGGTAACCAACTGCTCCATAATTGGACTGAAGGCCCTTTCTACGGGAGGGAATACATACCTGGTACTGAAAAACCTAAGTAAAAGTCTATGGTAAATGAGGTCATGAGCCTTGGGGGTATAAGCCTGCTCATGTCTGACTAAATGTATATATTATTCCCACCAAGCTGCCCTGGGGACACTACACTAAATGTTCATGTTCACATATTAACGCTACTCTTACTTCTGGCTAGAGAAGCTTCTCTTTTCAGATGGTGATGACCACTGGGATGACCCAAAAGGCAACATAGTGCTGAGAAGAAGGGATGGAGGAGTGCCTAGCACTGAAACACCTCTGTCACACCCTCCAAGGCTTAGGGCCCATTGTGGAAGAGGGGGCAGATAGAATGGAAGAGCCAAAGGAAGGATATGACCTCTTACAATGCAACTGCCCAGACAGAAATTGGCCTCGATATCCATGATCTTGTAGTGCCTAGCAATACCTTTGCAAGACCCTCAAAATAGAAGAGAAAGATGATGTCATCAAATTAGGAGAGAGACTAATGGAGAGAGGGAGGGGATATGATGGAGACTGGAGTTCTAAAGTGGAATGGGGGAGGGGAGGGAAATATCAGGTGGGGTTTTTTTTGGTATGTAAGATTAAAAGTCAATAAAAAATAATAATTAAAAAAAGATAATGCAACAGGGCATGTCTAGATATACACATATGAACATTTCTTTTGAAGTGTAGAAAAGGGCTAGAGAGATGGCCCAGTGGTTAAAGGCATTTGTTTTCAATGCCTGACAACCTGAGTTCAATTCCTCAGTACCCACGTGTAGTAGACAGCCTCAGGTGGCTGAGATGAACTTCCAAACCAGGCACAGTTTTATGGAAGAAGGGATATTTATTGAAGCTTACAGATCCAGGGGAAGTTCCATAATGGCAGAAGCAGCTGACTCCCTCTTAAAGGACCAAGCACAGAGAGAGAGAAAAAGTCACACCACATGCACACTTCAGGACCTCCAGGTGGAACTAGGCACTTTGTATCTTTGGGTGGAATTTCAAATCCACCACCACATCTTAGGGCTGGACCCTAAGATCCACCCAGTGACACCTCCTCCAGCCAGGTGGCTGCAGATCCAAACTACAAACTAATAAAACACTGAATATATTGGGGGCCATCTATTCAAACTACCACACCACATAAAGCCAGATGCACTAAGTGATGCATGCACGTGGAGCACATTTGCAGTGGCAAGAGGCCCTGGTGTGCCCATTCCCTCCCTCTCTCTCTCTCTCTCTCATTCCCCTCCTTCTCTGCTTACAAACAATAACATTTTAAAAACTGAAAACAGAAATGAAAAAGTAAATAAATAAAGTATAGAAGAATAATGTTTTGGGGGAGGGAGAGTGAGATTATGAAGGGAAGCAGGAAATTCTACATTCTATGATATTCACTTCTGGGATGTTTAATTTTTTTAAAATAAGGAACCTATAGTGCTGTTATATAATAACTTATAGGAAAATAGTCTCACTTAGAAAAGCTACACAGTATATGGCTTCAGTTTTTGAGGTTAAGCCCCTCTCGGCAGTGAGACTGGGGACAACGGGAGTCCATGGCGAGGTCATCCTGTAATGGGGTGCTAGGGGTTCAGGAAAGTCCTTGGATTCCAAATCCTAGGTCCGTTTCTACTTTTAATCAAAGAATTGAATAAAATTAGACCAAGAAGGATAATGATTAAATTATTATAGTTATTGAGGGAAGTACAGAGGCCAGGAAAGGTTCCCACGTGGCCAGAGGGTCTGGGAAAACTGTGGAGAGAAAAGAAAGCAAAGAAAGTTCAAAGAGCTCCTGCCCTGTGGGGAGCTGGAGGGGGAAAGAGCCCACGGGGCCTAGCTGAGGAGAACTCACCAGCAACTGGAAGTGCAGGAGCTGTCAGGCAGTCCAGAGAGCTTGCTCTCCCCTTGCAAGCGTATTTCTAACCTATGGTGGCGGGTCCTACCTTCTGGCTCAGCTCACCTGAGGGGCAGCTGGTTGGTTTGGGCGAGGGGCTGTCTCAGGAAGAGGCTAAACATGATGCCAAATTTTGGAGGCTGAACTTTGACCAAACACACTATTAGGGATAGATTTAAATGCTAGGAGACACTTCCCTCCTGGGGGCGGGGTTTGGGGGAGGCAGGTTGTTTGTGAAAAACAGGTCTAGAGAACCAGGCAAGAGATAAGAAGTCAGATCATTCTTTGATTTCCAGCAAGTGCAGACCGTTCTGCCTTGCCACTTTCAGGGGTCACCCTAACTGTCTAAAAGAGCAACCTGACTCCCTCTCAATCTCGTACATGGTGGACCTATGGAAGATAAGAAAGCACACACAGAGTGCCATGATGCCACTGCGTTTCCCCAGCTCCAGCTTCTAAAACTGAATCATGTCCCAGAGAAAAAGCTGGTCTGGTGGCCAATGGAGAGTGCCATATGACATATCTCTGCCATAGAGGCTCTGTCCCCAGGGCTCTTTGTAACACCTTTGTGGGTATTCGACATTCAATTTAGTTTCTCTATCACATATACTTAGGTTGTGAGAGATGAGAGCAAGTCCTGCATTCCGCTGCTCTCATGAAAATGTCAAACTTTGCTGGTGTGGTGGCGCATGCCTTTAATCCCAGACACAGGAGGCAGAGGTAGGAGGATGGCTGTGAGTTCAAGGCCAGCCTGAGACTACATAGTGAATTCCAGGTCAGCCTGAGCTACAGCAAGACCCTACCTGGACAAAAAGAAAAAGAAAAAAGTGGGGGGTGGTGCTGGAGTGATGGCTAATGGTTAAGGTGCTTGCCTGTGAAGCCTAGGACCCAGGTTTGATTCCCCAGTGCCCATGTAAGCCAGATGCACAAGGTGGCACATATGTCTGGAGTTTGTTTGCAGTGGCTAGAGGCCCTGGCATGCCCATTCTATCTGCCTCCCACCCTCTCTCCCTCAAATAAATAAAATATTAAAAAGAAAGCTGGATCCGGGTGTGGTGGTGCACGCCTTTAATCCCAGCATTCGGGAGGCAGAGGTAGGAGGATTGCCATGAGTTTGAGGCCACCCTGAGACTACATAGCTAATTCCAGGTCAGCCTGGACCAGAGTGAGACCCTACCTTGAAAAAAAAAAAAAAAAAAAAAAAAAAAAAGAAAAGAAAAAAAAAAAAGAAAAAGAAAAAAGAAAAGAAAGCTGGGCGTGGCACACACCTTTAATCCCAGCACTCGGGAGGCAGAGGTAGGAAGATCAACATGAGTTCAAAGCCACCCTGAAACGACATAGGGAATTCCAGGTGAGCCTGAGCTAGAATAAGACTCTACCTCGAAAAACAAAACAGAAAGAAAGAAAGAAAGAAAGAAAGAAAGAAAGAAAGAAAGAAAGAAAGAAAGAAAGGAAGGAAGGAAGGAAGGAAGGAAGGAAGGAAGGAAGGAAGGAAGGAAGGAAGGGAAGGAAGGGAAGGAAGGAAGGAAGGAAGGAAGGAAGGAAGGAAGGAAGGAAGGAAGGGGGGAAGAAGGAGAGAGAAAAAGAGAGAGAGAAAAAAGAAATGGGCTAGAGGGATGGCTTAGCACTTAAGGCATTTGCCTGCAAAGCCAAAGGACCAGGTTTGATTCCCCAGGACCCACGTAAGCCAGATGCACAAGGGGGTGCACATGTATGGAGTTCGTTTGTAGTGGTTAAAGGCCCTGGCGTGCTCATTCTCTCTCTCTCTCTCTCTCTCTCTCTCTCTCTCTGTCAAATAAATAAATAAAAATAATTTTAAAAAAGAAATGTCAGGCTTTCACTGGGGCTCACATGGCCTGCCCTGTTTTCCTCCCCAGCCTCCTACGTGTCCCTTTTCCAGCTCTTTCACTGGTCACTAAGCTAGGCATGGTCAGTACTCTGATCTGGAGACTTTACCCTACTTGCCCTGTAACTCATAATCACTACCTCGGTGTCATTGGCCCCTAATGAGGCAAATATCACCAGCTCTGCTACTAGAACACACTGGGGTCATCCCAGAAGGCATCCCTGTAGAATGATTCCCTGATTGTGCGCAGTGCCCCCCACCCCCACCATACTGTTGACTTTTCATGGTTGTTATTGTTGGCAAAGGCTGTGGGATTTACCACACTTGCTTTTAGTTCTTAGTAAAAGGCTCAACAAACATTTGCTGAATGAATAAACTGCTGGCCTGGCCAATCCCTTCAGGCATCCTTGTCAGGTCGGGCTCAGAACATCCACGGGATGTGCAGATCCCCAACTCAAACCTCTCACGGTCAATTTACCAGGAACAAACAGGGCTTACAAGGCCCGGCTAGATGAAATTGCAGTTCTGACTCCGGGTTTACACCAAACTATGACTTCATGCAAATCCTGCCACCTCATAAGACTGAATGACCCAATGTACCTGTAAAACCAAGGTGCTGTTCTCAAGCTTGACCTCAGCCCTAGATACAGCCCAACCCAACCCAAACACTCCTGCCTAAAACAAATTCTCCTTGCTTTGTTCATTCAGGTTCTGGGTCACAGGGTGACATCTCACAAAGGTCCTTGTAGTTGGTGCTTTTTACACACAAGCAAGCCTAGATTGGGCAGATACCTTTCAACACTTTGACAAGAAGGGTCCATGCTTTCTCAGAGTTGCCAAAGTATAGGTCTTCCCTGGAATTTATGTCTCCCAAGACAAGACAATAACCAGCCCCATGGAGCTGTGTCAGAAGCCTAGCGCCTGTTGTTACATAGTAAATTCCTCTGTATTAAAAGCAGTGGACAGGGCTGGAAAGATGACTTAGTAGTTAAGGTACTTGCCTGCAAAACCTAAGGACCCATGTTCAATTCCCCAGTACCCATGTAACACCAAATGCACAAAGTGGTGCATTCATTTGGAGTCCATTTGCAGTGTCTGGAGGCCCTGGTATCTCCTCTCTCTCTCTCTCTCTCTCTCTCTGCTTGCAGATAAACAAAATAATTTTTTTTTAAATTGAGAGGAAAAAGCAGAAAACCCTCTTGCTGACTTTATCAAAAGCAGCCGCAACAATTCGCTGGTGGGTGACTGGAGAGAGTCCAGAGACTCAAGGGTGACATTCCTCCACAGAAAGAAGGACAAGGGGAAGGTCATCAGACTCCCACCTGAGATCTCAGGTGCCTCCAGCGCCAGCCGTGTGCAGTGACGCACAGCGTCTCAGGCCTCGGCGGGGAGATAGACTAAATAGAAGGAGCGAGATCAGGAGACATCCAGAGCTCCTTGAAGCAGCCATGGGGAGGTTGTCAACCCGGATGGGATGAGACTTCTCGATGGCGTGGCTGCTTTGGGTGCTCCATGCTCTGTAGATAAGCCCTCACGCTGAGGCTTAGGAAGGAAATCCCAACACAGGGTCAGTCCCACCGAAGCTGCTCTGGGGGCGTGGCCATCCATGCTGGGATGAGACTGCTCGGTGGTTTGGCTAGTTGGGGGGGGGGGGAGTGTTCCATGTTCCTGTAACTGCATTAAACTCATTGGTTCACCAAAACTGGTTTGGATGGAATTGTATTTTGGTCTGTCATCTGCCCTACCTGCTGTGAAGAGACATATGTTCTGGTCTCCTCGGGGGAAAAAGTTCCTCAGATTTCTACTCTGGAGGCAAATCCTGGCTCCATTCCTATGAAGTTAGAATTGGGAGGCTGCTGTAAAGAAAAAAAGGGAACACATCTATTTCCTCTGATTTCTTCCAGCAAAGGAAAAGAGGGTATGCTTATATTTCTTCTCCCTTCACTAAGCACACAGGCTGTAGCATCAGTAAGACCTGGGTTCAAGTTCTAACTGCCAGCTTCTTATTGGTTTGATCCTGGGCCAGGCCTCGTCCTCTCTGCATCTCAGTTTCCAATCTGTTGGGTGTGACATAAACCCTTACATTAGAGGATTGTTTCGAGGGCTCATGCACAATGCCTGTCAGACACACAGTGCAGGCCTGCCTGGCACACAGTAAGCATTTGGCAAATGTTAACAGCCTGGAAACCTCCGACCCAGACCAGCAAGGCTTATGTTTTCAAAAGAATTTCCCCATGCACTGTTTCCACAGGGTTTATAGCAAAACCAGTTCCCAATTCCACACCCCAGAATTCCGGTCTTCTCATGTTATACCACCTACCACTTCACAGTTCTAGCTATCTTTGGTTAGACAATGAAAACCTCAGTTGTTTAAAAAGAAAGAAAGAAAGAAAGAAAGAAAGAAAGAAAGAAAGAAAGAAAGAAAGAGAGAGAGAGAGAGAGAGAGAGAGAGAGAGGAAGGAAGGAAGGAAGGAAGGAAGGAAGGAAGGAAGGAAGGAAGGAAGGAAGGAAGGAAAGAGAGAAAGAAAAGTGAAAAATCCTCTTGCAAAGACTGGCCTCTCCCCTGACCACAGTGACAGACAGAAAGCCTTAGAACTGGCCAGCTTGGACATATTGTTTCTTTCCACTTGAACCTCATGAGCTCAGAGACCAGGAGCTAATTTCGAGCCTGCAATATCTCAATCTTGGCAAGCTTTTGCTTACTCACAGTAGAATCTTTAGAATAGTTACTTTTTAATCTCATGTGCAGGGGCGGGGGGGGGGGAGATCTCTGCAAAGAAAGGGGTGTGGTAAATCAGGAAGCTGGGAGTGCCATCAGGGCATTTGGTGATGAATGGTATGTGAAATGAAAAGGCAGGTCCCAGCTGCCCCCTCCTGCCAGCTCTGGACCAATCAAATTGATTGCTCTGCTTCAGGTGATTCGGGCCTCCTTGCACTGAGGAGGACTGAAAGGATTAAGATGGAGCAGGCAACAGGATAAGTCCGTTTAATGTCCCAAATGTAAGTTGGGGTCCTCAGTCCTGACTTGGTTAATATATAAGCCAGTGACTAAGCTGTTCTAGTACATTCTATTCTGTAGCCCAGAAGGAATCCTTCCTGTTGCCTAGAGGCACAATGACTAGATAAGTACCTTCAATCCCTGGCCAATCTCACTGCCACTGTGGCTGCCTTATGACGTACGTGGTGCATGACAAGGCTGCTTTCTTTGTTTTACTTCCTTCCAGCTGTCTTTGGGGGAAAGCAAAGGAGATGCATTGAGGAAACAATGAAAAAGCCTAGAGTGTCAGGACATGCTGGCCTCTGAGGAAGAAAGAGAAAGGAGAGAAGAGTCATGCTTTCTGAGTTAAAAAAGCAGACAGGCCCACAGTGTGGATCTGCAAGCAGCTGCAATCAAAGCCACTTTGAACTCCAGAGTCACTACAGAATGCCACAGGGACCCAGAGATAAAAAGATGCTTCTAGAGCCGGGGGTGGTGGCGCACACCTTTAGACCCATCATTCAGGAGGCAGAAATAGGAGGATTGCTGTGAGTTGGAGGCCACGCTGGGAATACAGAGTGCCAGGTCAGCCTGGGCTAGAGTGAGACACTGCCTCGGAAAAATAAAGAAGAAAGAAGCTTCTAGAGCCCCGTATGTGGGATTACTAATGTTATCCTTCCTCATAGCATCCCCATGCCACAAATCTCTTACTTGGGTCCTTTTTTTTTTTTTTTTTTTTAGTTTTTCAAGACAGGGTCTCACTCTTGTTCAGTCTAACCTGGAACTCACTATGTAGTTTCAGAGTAGCCTTGAACTCATGGCAATCCTCTTACCCCTGCCTCCCAAGTGCTGGATTAAAGGCATGCGCCACCATGCCCAGCTTGGATTCTCTTTTACTCAAGGGACAGAGATGACTCACAGAGGTTACAGAAAGCAGAGGTCCTAAGTCCCACCACCTGATGTCAAAAGGTGTCATATAATATCGTTTTGATCACTTCATTGTGAATTAAAGTTCCAGAAAAACACTGCATTTACTTTGAACAAAGATGAATGGCCCGTGAGAACTCCTGTGATCATGGAGAGAAGGAAGGCTGAGGATCAGAGCCAAGTTACCTTGGGCTACCATTAGCCCCTCAATAGCCATTGATTGCCTGCCTCTGTGTCTGACCTGAGAACCTTGTGACTTCCACATGATCGGGCGAAACCTTTTTGGAATGTACTAACAGCACACCAGCTTCCACCAACCCGAAGGTTAAGAATCTTATCAGATAACACCTAAGCCTGTAAGAGAGATCTCCCTGGTTTTGTTACCGAGCTACCCAAAGTGCCAACCAATGTATTTGAAAAGTGTCCTGGTTTAGGACTTTTGTTCTGTAACTATAGAATCTTCATGAAGTTGCTAACATGTCAGAACATGGAATTTGGGTGGCCTGGATCTGTGTTGCTAGGCCCTGCTCCCGCATGCTGGCTAATTCGGCCCAAGCTGTCTGGACTCTAAATCCTCTCCACAGAGTTAGGCTATGCTTGAGAGTTGGTGAGCATGCTTAGATGGCACTGCAAATTCAATTCCTTTACTTTTAAAAATAATATCTATCTATTTATTTATTTAGAAAAAATGAATTCTAGACACATACACCATCTTGTGCATCTGGTTTACATGGGTACTAGAGATTGAACCTGGGTCCTTAGGCTTTACAGGCAACCACTTTAACTGCTAAGCCATCTCTCCAGCCCTCCTTTACTTTTCTGAGACTTTTTTTTTCTTTTTGTTTTTTTGAGGTAGGGTTTCCACACTAGCCCAGGCTGACCTGGAATTCACCATGTAGTTTCAGGGTAGCCTCGAACTCACGGCAATCTTCCTACCTCTACCTCCCAAGTGCTGGGAATAAATGCATGAGCCATCACGCCCGGCCTTTTCTGAGACATTTTGTCATTAAGAGATATTTTTGTTGTTGTTTTGCAGTACTTTAAAAAAAATAAATGAACTCTATTATTTCTTTGAAAATTGTAACCATGAGTCAAGATTTAGAGCAAGATATTGCCGGGCGTGGTGCCGCATGTCTTTAATCCCAGCATTCGGGAGGCAGAGGTAAGAGGATTGCCATGAGTTCAAGACCACCCTGAGACTGCATAGTAAATTCCAGGTCAGCAGCCTGAGCTAGAGAGAGACCCTACCTGGAAAAAAAAAAAAAAAAAAAGGATTTAGAGCAAGATATGTTCCAGGCTATCCAGACACAACCACTGCCTAGTGTGAAGCCAGCACCATGTCAGAGAAGGTACGCCTGTGTGTTTAGTCCCCAGGCAGCAAGACTCTTGTTCCTCCAGGCTCTTAGCCCTGGATATGTGCTGCTTCTAAAATCTCCGCCTTGGGCTAGAGAGATGGCTTAGTGGTTAAAACCTCAGCTTCTGACCTCATATCACAGCTCCCTGTGACCAGGCCATGATGCAGAAAGCTCCTGAGGTAAGGGTTGTGTTCCATCCAATCCCCCAATACGAAGCATTAATGCCTGTGAAGTACCACGCAAATCACCCAAGCGTGATTGTGAGTAAGACTGTCCTGGCTTTGGATAAGACATCCTGTTTGAGAGAACCAACTCTGGGTCAGAGTTTCAGCTCGGCCACCTGTTAGGTATCTGACCCTGAGCAAGTCCTTCTACCTCGGTGTGTCTTTGTGTAGTGATGCTGACAATACCTTCCTGAGAAATGATGAGATTCACATATGTGAAGTGTGTTGGGTGCTGGGGAGATGGCTCAGTAGGTAAAGTGCTTGCCATGTAAGCATGAGGCCCTGAGTTCAGATCCCCAGAACCCTCATAGAAAGTCAAGCAAGACAGCGTATACGTGTAATTCCAGCACTGGAGAGGTGGAGAGAGGAGGATCTCTGGAGTTTGCTGGCCAGTTATTCTAGCTAAATCAGTGACCACTGGGTTCAATGAGAGACCCTATAATGAAATTGAGGAAGATACCTGATGTCAACCTCTATCTTCCACATGCATGTGTACCCAAGTGTACACACACACACACACACAATAATTATTATAAGACAGCAAAATAACAGGTATTGCAGAATTATAATGGGTCTGTCTGCTCACTTTTGTTGTCCATGTGACTAAAATACTTAATTTAAACAGAGAAAAGATTTGTTTTGGCTTACTGTTTCAGAGGGTTCAGTCCATGGTTGTTTGGTGCCATGTGCATGGGCAAAACATTATGGAAATGTCAAGATATTGTGAATAAGACATATGTAAAACTACTTTTTTGAATAAGGGCACGTCTAGAAGCTGTAGACAGTTACTAGAAAATTTTCAGTGCCTGGGATGGGATAACTTCCAGTGAGTTGTTGGCCAAGGAGTTCCTGGAAGCCTCCAAAACATTAAAGGCTTTTGCCAAAGCCCTTGGTTTCCCTCAAGAAACAGATAGTAAGACCCTATTGCTGAAGACATCTCTTGCCTGAGAGGCAAGTCACTGAGAAAGCAAGCTGGTGTGGAGCAGAAAACCTTTTCCCTGTAGACCAGCCAACTGAAAACTGGAAAAAGCTGCACTGCACGCAGCATATGGGAGACAGAAGCCATCAACAGTGAAAACAGTGGATGCTGAATATTCAAGCTTGGCCAGACAGGCCCAATGACTGAACGGGTGCAATAGTGGCATGTCTACTCTTGGGGTAACCAACTGCTCCATAATTGGACTGAAGGCCCTCTCTACGGGAGGGAATACATACCTGGTACTGAAAAACCTAAGTAAAAGTCTATGGTAGGTGAGGTCATGAGCCTTAGGGGTATAAGCCTGCTCTTGTCTGACTAAATGTATATATTATTCCCACCAAGCTGCCCTGAAAGCACTACACTTAATGTTCATATTCACATATTAACGCTACTCTTACTTCAGGTTAGAGAAGCTTCTCTTTTCAGATGGCGATGACCACTGGGATGACCCAAAAGGCAACATAGTGCTGAGAAGAAGGGATGGAGGAGTGCCCAGCACTGAAACACCTCTGTCACACCCTCCAAGGCTCAGGGACCATTGCAGAAGAGGGGGCGGATAGAATGGAAGAGCCAAAGGAAGTTACAATGCAACTGCCCAGACAGAAATTGGCCTCGATATCCATGACCTTGCAGTGCCTAGCAATACCTCTGCAAGACCCTCAAAATAGAAGAAAAAGATGATGACATCAAATTAAAAGAGAGACTAATGGAGAGAGGGAGGGGATATAATGGAGAGTGGAGTTCTAAAGTGGAATGGGGGGAGGGGAGGGAAATATCAGGTGGGTTTTTTTGTATGTAAGTATAAAAGTTGTCAATAAAAAAATAATTTAAAAAAAACATTATGGAAATGGACGTGTGTGGCAGAAGGGAACTGCTTACCTGGTGATAAACAGGAAGCAGAGAGAGGGAGAAAAGAGGGCCAGCACAAGAGACCCCCAAGGGCTTGCCCCTAGTGACCTAGTGAGGCTTTACTTTTCAACATGTCCACAACATCCCAAATGTCCCACCAGCTGCATTCATTCAAACACGACGACACTTCTAGCCACCGAATCATTCATGTATAAACAAACAAACCAAAAAACCAAAAAACCAGACTCAGGTCACCCAAGGTCAAGCCTGAAATAAATTCATCCCCAGCCAGATCACAATGACTCAAAAATTCTCTCTTTTTATCTTCAGCCTGGATCACAGTGAGACCCTACCTTGAAAAACCGAAAAAAAAAAAAAAATTCTCTCTTTATCTTCAGTGGGAAACAAACATTCATTGGCCTTCGAAGAGTAGGTTAATTTGTTCCTTGAAAGAATTTTGGTCCAGACACCCTAAGATGCAATGCAACCTTTGCTTTTTCTCTCCCACCCACCACGCTCCCCAGTACAGTACACTACACATAATAGGTTCCTAATATTTTTTCTCTTTTATACCTAATTGTTCTAAATTGCACTTTTCATCCAAAAAAAATTTTTTTAATGCTTTTTAAGGGTCTGACGTGATGGGGTGGATTAAATGCTTTTCATGAGGACCTGAGTTTAGATACCAGCTCTCATGTAAAAATGGGGATAGAGGGGCAAGTCCATAATGCTAGCACTGAGGAAGCAGATATAGGATCCCTGGGCTTGCTGTCAAGCTCTCGGTTCTGTGAAAGACGCTATCTCAAAGAAAGACGGAAAGCAGCTGAGGAAGACACCCAACATTGGCCTCTGGCCTCCACACACATATACATACATGCACCTACACACACATAAGCCCATGCACATGCAAACACACATACACACATGTATACACACTACACAAACATACACTTGGGAAAGAATATTAAAAATAAAAAAAATTAAGCTGGGCGTGGTGGTACACGCCTTTAATCCCAGCACTCAGGAGGCAGAGGGAGGATAATTACCATGAGTTCAAGACCACCCTGAGACTACATAGTGAATTCCAGATCAGCCTGGGCTGGAGTGAGACCCTACCTCCAAAAACCAAAATAAGTAAATAAATAAATATTAAAAGGCATAAATCAAATGCTTTTAAAATAAATGTTCAAATGAGTCCTGCCAATGCCCATAGCCTCTCTTTCCATTAAACTCACAGGAAGCAAGTTTGGGCCCGACTCCAACCTCTTCTAGCAGCCTGCTAAGCTTTTGGGTGAAGTCAGCACAGAGCTGTGCTTTCGGATCAGCCAGCCAAGCTCAGCAGAGCGGAGAGCAAAC
Source organism: Orientallactaga sibirica (assembly GCA_036365145.1). Classification (NCBI taxonomy): domain Eukaryota; kingdom Metazoa; phylum Chordata; class Mammalia; order Rodentia; family Dipodidae; genus Orientallactaga; species Orientallactaga sibirica. Next base: position 8,546,911 of record JAEOAD010000027.1, read on the forward strand.
GTGAGAAGGACCTTCCAAACCAGCTGGGCTGTGCATATCAAGAGATCTCAGAGAGCAAGCTGGGACCTGTGATTAGAGCTCAACTAACTAAAGGGGAAGAAATTGTTCCAGCAGGGAATAATCCTTCTGAGAAGACCAGCAAAGGTTTTCTTATTGACAACCGAGATTCCTGACAAGAAATTTTATAATTCATTGACATCAACAATTTTCAAATGAATTTTGGCTGAGGAGCTCTTCACACTAAATATTGCCAGGATGTGGGCTGGAGAGAATGCTTAGCGGTTAAGGCACTTGCCTACAAAGCCAAAGGACCCAGGTTCAATTCCCCAGGACCCATGTAAACCAGGTGCACAAGCTGACAATTGCATCTGAAGTTCATTTGCAATGTTTGGAGGCCCTCATGCACCCGTTCTTTCTCTCTTTTTCTCTCTCAAAGAAAAAAAACTTTTAATTTAAAAAAATTTAAATATCAATGGGAGAAAGAGAAAACACCAGTGAAGATATTCAACAGTGAACACTGCAACCTTTAAATTTGACCAGCCAGGACAAATGAGCCAACAGGTGCAATAGTGGCATGTCTGTTATGGAGGAAACCAACTGCTCTCTAATTGGATTGGAGCCTGCTCCATGGGAGGGAACACATCCCTGATACTGAAAACCTACAACAGGGGTAGTCATGAGTCCTAGGGGCGTAACGTCTGCTGGTGTCTGGCTAAATGTATATACTATGCTCACCAAACTGCCCTGTAAGCACTTCTCTTAATGTCCATTCCCATATATTAATGCTACTCTCACTTTTGGTTAGAGAAGCTTCTCTTTTCAGATGGTGGTGACCTTGGGATGACTCAGAAGGCACCATGGTGCTGAGAAGAAGGGACAGAGGAGTACTTAGCACTGAATCATCTCTAACACTCCTTCCAAGGCTCAGGGTCCATTGTGGAAGAGGGGGTGGAAAGAATGTAAGAGCGAAAGGAAGAGTAGGACTCCTTACAACGTGCTCCTCCAGACACAAAATGGCCTTGATATCCATGACCTCACAGTGCCTGACACAAGATCATTATAATAGGAGGAAAAGATCATGACATCAAAATAAAAGAGAGGCTGATTGAGAGGGGGAGGGAATATGAAATAATTTTTAAAAAATGTTTAAATATATCACCAAGATGTGTAAACTGACACACCAACTGTTCTAGTCAAAGGCAGGGTCCATTCCCCAACTCCAGATATTGCCCCTAGCCCCTAATCATATCTAAAATCCTAATTTTTCTGTTTTTTTTTTTTTTTGAGGGTAGGGTCTCACCCTAGCCCAAGCTGACCTGAAATTCTCTGTGTAGTTTCAGCGTGGCCTTGAACTCATGGCAGTCCTCCTACCTCGGCCTTCTGTGTGCTGGGATTAAAGGCATGCACCACCACACCTGACATAAAATCCTAATTTTTTAATTTAAGAAGAATTCAAGGAACTATATGATAATGTTAACAGAAGCTAGGGGTTTGTGGATAACTCTAGCAGAGAGCTTGACTAGCATGAAAGCCCCAGAGATAACTATAGCTTTAAAAAAAAAAAGAATTGGCAGAGATATATCACACAGTACAACAGTGACTTCTAAATGGTAGAGTTATGGGCTTTATTTTCTTTTATTTGCATATTTTCATTCTTCTGTAATGAACTAGGGAGGCAGAGGTAGGAGGATCACCATGAGTTCAAAGCCACCCTGAGACTACATAGTGAATTCCAGGTCAGCCTGAGCTAGGGTGAGACCCTACCTCGGAAAAAAAAAAAAAAAGAAAGAAAGAAAAAGAAAAAGAAAAAGAAAAAAGTTTTCTTAATAACAGGAAATGTTTGCTAAGATGTTAAATTTTTTAAAAGATACACAATTGTTGAGACTATGAATAAAATTCAAACGTATGTGTGTGTGTGTTTAAAAAGTGGTTATCACCAGGCATGTTGGTACACACATTTAATCCCAGCACTCAGGAGACTGAAGCAAGAGGAATGCTATGAGTTTGAGGCCCACTTGAGATACATGGTAAATTATAAGTCAGCTTGAGCTACAGCGAGATCCTACCTCAAAAAAAGACAAAATAGTTATGTTTGAATAATGGAGATTATTTTCTTCTCCTTTTTGGCATATTCCAAATATGTTGCAATAAAACTGCATTACTTTTATAACTTAAAATATTTTTTAGGCCGGGAGTGGTAACGCACGCCTTTAATCCCAGCACTCGGGAAGCAGAGGTAGGAGGATCGCCATGAGTTCAAGAGCACCCTGAGACTACATAGTGAATTCCAGGTCAGCCTGGGCCAGAGTAAGACCCTACCCTGAAAAACCAAAAAAAAAAAAAAAAAAAATTTTTTTTTTTGTTGTTGTTGTTTTAAGGGTCTTTCTCTGCTGACTAGGCTTATCTGTAATTCACGTGATCCTCCTGCCTCAGCTTCCCAAGTAGCTAGGACTACAGGTATCCACCACTACCACACCTCATTTAGAATATACACACACCATATATATATATATATATATATATATACTGGGTAACATAATTTGACCTCTTAGCAAATCTGTGGCCAGGTGTCAAAGAAAAAGCATATAAAGGGCTGGAGAGATGGCTTAGTGGCTAAAGAGAAAAAGCATATAAAACACCACTGGTTCTCAAATGACAGTAATTTTTTTTTTAAATATAGACAAAATATATTGTAGTCCTGTATCAAATGGCAGTAATTTTAAAAGACTCCTGGAAGACTTGTTTTACAAGTAGGTTTCCAGTCTACATCCTCCAAAACCAGCACAATCCAACTGGCCATCCACAGCTGCCAATCTCTGACTCTTGCTATTCAAATTGTATTTGACGACCCAACATCAGACATAGTACAATAGGTGAATATAAATATCTCATCTCGATACAAATTTCTCATTGCATCTCTGGGTGTTATGATTCTGTTTTTATTTCACCTCTCAATTTCAATCTTTATGATAATAGGCCTTTACAACTTTGCTTTCTCCGTTGCCACTTGTTCACAGAAGTCCTTTTGGGCAAATGAGCAGCCACAGGGAAACAGTACTCCGTCCAGTCTCTGCATTTCACAAGTGGATTCCCACACCAGGGAAAGCTCATGGCTTGCCCCAGGTCTCTCTTCTGTCTACCACCTGGGCACTCCCAGGGCTCCTGAATCCTGATGCCCAACAAGCTGGGTTCTCTCTGAATGAGAGATGGTGATTCTTCATCTAGTGACAAATACATTTTCTGACTTTGTGTTCATCCTGGAATGAAGCCATATTTGGAGACAGTTAAGATGGAATCCAGGTTTCCACATTCCACTGTGCGCTGAGAGCTTAACTTGGTTCTAAAGTCCTCTGTCCTAAACCAACATCAGGCAATTTAATAAAATCCTAGACTTGGCTCAGCACTAGTTGGACATTAAATGTGACTTGTGTAGAATTAACAGATGTCAGCAAAAGAAAATAATCGAGACAGGTCTCCCTATTGTAGCCTAAGCTGGCCTCCAATTTATGATCCTCTTGCCTCAGCCTCCTGAGTACTGGCATTACAGGCATGCATGCCCACACCACGTTTAAGTATTAACACACTGTGAATAAAATTGATGGCAATTTCTTTTCACCATCTAGCATTTGCTTGGATGAATCTTACACATTCTAGGCAAGAGCTCTACCATTTTTTATTTATTTGCATGTGTGTTCATGCACATATGTGCATGCCATGGCCTCTTACCTCTGCAAATGAGCACCAGAAACTTGTGCCACTTTTTTCCCTTTTTTTAACTTTTTTTTTTTTCCGAGGTAGGGTCTCACTCTAGCCCAGGCTGATCTGCTCTGTAATCTCAGGGTGGCCTCGAACTCATGCCGATCCTCCTACCTCTGCCTCCCGTGTGCTGGGATTAAAGGTGTGCAGCACCATGCCCGGCCTCCTTTTTTTAACTTTTTATTGACAGCTTTCATAAGTATAGACAATAAACCATGATGATTCCCTCCCTCCACTCCCATTCCCCCTCTCAAATCTACCCTCCATCGAATTCCCTTCCCCTTCCAATTAGTCTTTTTTATTTTGATGTCATCGTCTTTTTGTCCTATAATGAAGGTCTTATGTAGGTAGTTCCAGGCACTGCAAAGTCATGAATATCAAGACCTTTTTTGTGTGTGTGTGTGTGGTTTTTCAAAGTAGGGTCTCACTCTGGCTCAGGTTGACCTGGAATTCACTCTGTAGTCTCAGGGTGGCCTGGAACTCATGGTGATCCTCCTACCTCTGCCTCCCGAGTGCTGGGATTAAAGGCATGTGCCACCACACCTGGCTCTAAACCATTTTATGTCTGGAAGATTGCATTGTAAGCAGTCCTACTGTTCCTTTGGCTCTTACATTCTTTCTACCACCTCTTCCACAATGGACCCTGAGCCTTGGAGGGTCTTGGTGCTGAACACTCTACTGTCACTTCTTCTCACCACTGTGGTGACTTTTGAGTCATCCCAGTGGTCACCACCATCTGAAAAGTGAAGCTTCTCTAACCAAAAGTGAGAGTAGACCCGGTTGTGGTGGTGCATACCTTTAATCCCAGCACTCGGGAGGCAGAGGTAGGAGGATAGCCATGAGTTTAAGGCCACCCTGAGACTACAGAGTGAATTCCAGGTCAGCCTGGGCCAGAGTGAGACCCTACCTCAAAAGACCAAAAAAAAAAAAAAAATGAGAGTAGCATTAATAAATGGGTATAAATACTTTTAAAAAGTGCTTGCAGGGCATTTTGGAGGGCATAATGTACGTGTTTAGCCAGACAACAGCAGGCATTACTTCTCTAGTGCTCATGACTGCCTCAGCCATAGACTTTTTTTGTTTTGTTTTGTTTTTGTTTTTGTTTTTGTTTTTGTTTTGTTTTGCAAGGTAGGGTCTCACTGTGGTCCAGGCTGACCTGGAATTCACTATGTAGTCTCAGGGTGGCCTCGAACTCTCGGCGATCCTCCTACCTCTGCCTTCCGAGTGCTGGGATTACAGGCGTGCACCACCACACCCAGCAAAGCCATAGACTTTTGACTAGGTTTTCAGTACCATGCATGTATTCCCTCCCATGGAGTGAGCCTCCTGTCCAATTAAAGAGTCCTCGGTTTCCCCTGTAACAGACATGCCACTGTTGCACCAGTTGGCACACTTGGCCTGGCTGGCCAAACTTAGGACTTGCAGGGTTCACTGCTGTTTAACACCTTCTCTCTCCCAAAGGGCTGCATGCAAGATGGCTCTTTCCAGCTTCTGACCTCTAGTCAACAGGGAAGAGGCTTTCAGCTCAGCTCCAGCTTGATTTCTCAGTGACCTGTAGCCCAAGCATGTGGAGTCTTCAGCAATAGGGTCTTACCATCTAGTTCTTGTGGGGAACCAACAGCCTTGGCAATGACCTATATTGTTTGGGGGCATCAGGGACCTCCCTGGCCAATAACTCACTAGAAGATATCCCACCCCTGGTTGTTCTACTTTATTATTGTTGCTGCTGTTGTTGTTGTTTTGAGAGAGAGAGAATGGGCATGCCAGGGCCTTCAGCCACTGCAAACAAACTCCAGACACGTGCACCCCCTTGTGCACATGTGTGACATTGTGCGCTTGCATCACTGTGCCTCTGGCTATGTGGGACCTGGAGATTCGAACATGAGCTCTTAGGCTTTGCAGGCAAGTGCCTTAACCACTAAGCCATCTGTCCAGCCCTTGTTCCACTTTTTGCATCTCACTTACATGAGTGGCTGGGGAATTGAATTTCGGCTAGCAGGTTTTGCAAGCAAGTGCCTTTAACCACTAAGCCATCTTCCTAGCCTTTAAATTTACTTTGTAATTAATGTAGAAAATAGCAGGCAGGCTGGAGAGAAGGCTTAACAGTTAAGGTGCTTGACTACAAAGCCAAAGGACCCAGGTTTTATTCTCCAGTATCTATATAAACCAGGTGCACAAAGTGGCACATGCATCTGGAGTTCATGGCAGGGGCTGAGGGCCTTAGCATGCTCATTCTCTCCTCTGCTTCTCTCTCTCTCTCTCTCTTTCAAATAAGTAAATAAATCTTTTTTTTTTTTTAAAAAATGGCAGGCTTCCTTATGATATTTTCATAATACTTGGTTTTAGTTAATTCTCTTCCCCCATCCCTGCTTGCTTGTACCACTGTCTGCAGTATTTCCCTTTCTATTTTTATATAAATTTAAATGTGAGCCTAAAGAGGCACAGCTTTTAGACAGAAAAGAGCCTTTCACTGAGACTAAATTATTAAGTTGTCATGGTTGGCCACCAATTAAAAAGGCAGTAATTATTAACAATTCCAATTTATTTATTTATTTATTTGCAAGCAGAGAGAGAGAGAAGAGAGACAGAGAGAGAATGGGTGCGGGGCCACTGGCCACTGCAAATGAACTCCAAATCAAGTGCCACTTTGGGCATCTAGCTTTACATGGGTACTAGGAATCAAACCCAGGTCATTAGGCTTTGCAGGCACCTTAACTGCTGAGCCATCTCCCCAGCCCTGATTTCAATATCTTAATTACATTTATTTCTCTACACTCCTAACATTTTACTAGGTTAGTCAATCATAACAGGAAGAAATACTGTTAATGTAAGTAATAACCAAATTCTCCTTGCATGAGTTTATAGTAGATACACAATTAATTGACTACTTACTTAAATAATTGAATTGTTAACCTAACACAGGCATGTACCTAGGGGAGCATTCTTTTTTTTTTTTTGGTTGTTCGAAGTAGGGGGTCTCACTCTAGCTCAGGATGACCTAAAATTCGCTATGTAGTCTCAGGCTGACCTTGAACTCACAGCAGTCCTCCTACTTCAGTATCCTGATTACTGGGATTAAAGGAGTGTGCCACCATGCCCAGTGCTAGGGGGACATTTTTTTTTTTTTTTGGTTTTTCGAGGTAGGGTCTCACTCTGGCCCAGGCTGACCTGGAATTAACTATGTAGTCTCAGGGTGGCCTTGAACTCACGGTGATCCTCCTACCTCTGCCTCCCGAGTGCTGGGATTAAAGGCATGCGCCACCACGCCTGGCTAGGGGGACATTTTTAAAAGGAAAAAGAGCCTCATAAAAACAAATACTGCCTGTTTACTGAAATCATTACCTCTGTCATACCTTGCATTAGAGTCACTGCCTGCCCAGTAACATGCTTTTAACAGCTATGGTCCCCTGAGGGTAAGGTTAACTGTTTCTTACTGACCTTTCCATAAAGAGGTAGGGATATTAAAGTAAGACAAGAAGGCCCTCTGGAGCTTAAATTAATTGGTCTGCTCAAAAAAGTTTTTAATTATAAAGGAATAGCACTTCACCTGTTGGACTGAAAACATGTAGCTGGGGTGACGTCAGAGCACAACACAACCTCTGATTGGCTAAAATTGAGAAAGTCCCCATCACGTAGCATCGTCACCAGTTGATCCATGATAAACACAAGCTACTCTACAGTTCATGCTGACAACTGTGATTTGGGGTCGGGTCACCTCAATGGTCTAACCACTAGTAATGATCCACGTGTCCAACAGTTAAAATCCTCATGACATGAGGCCAGGCCACAGCATTCCAGGCTGGTTTCTTTTCTTGGCTCTTCTCTTCTTTTCGTGTGTGTGTGTGTGTGTGTGTGTGTGTGTGTGTGTTTTCATGTGCCAGGTCAGTCCTTGCCTCCCAAGGCACTTTAAATCAGGGTTTCTCATTCTCATAGTTGCTTAATACCACCTTGGCCAGGTTAGCTGGTCTGTTTCAGGAAATCCTCCTCATCTCACATGTGGGCATGCTTACATTACACAAGTTGGCTACAGTTTCCTGCTTTTATGTGGAATATGAGATCCAAACTCAGGTTCTCATGCTTGCACAGCAAGTCCCTAATCCACCGAGTCATCTCTCCAGATTGGTTTCCACGTACTCAGTATTTCAATATTTCTCCCAGTACAAAATGACAAGAGAGTCAGGCGTGGTGGCGCACGCCTTTAATCCCAGCACTCGGGAGGCAGAGGTAGGAGGATCGCCATAAGTTTGAGGCCACCCTGAGACTACATGGTGAATTCCAGGTTGACCTGAGCTAGAGTGAGACTGTACCTCGAAAAAAAAAAAAAAAAGACAAGAGAAATAAGGCCTACTTCTTTCTTTATTCTTTGACAACATACATACATATTATATCTTCATCACATAGATGCTCCCATTACCCTTTCGTATCTCCCCTTTCCACTTCTTCCTACCACATACCAGTGGATACACCGCTGAAGAGAATGATTTTCGCTACCCCAGCAACCCAGCAACCATTAACTATTAACTCCTCAAGGAGAGGTGGGGCCTCATGAACCCCTCCCTTATCCATGACAGAATGCTGACTGGCCCTATCTGGTACAGTCTTGTGCAAGTAACTCTAGCTGTTAGGAATTTGAGTGCAGTGGAGACCCACCTTTAGAAGTACCCTCAATTTATTATAACCTCAGTCTAATAAATTACTATGATAAATTAAGCCTTACCTTAAAACAAGGCTTGTTAAAATAACAGAGCCCAGGGGCTGGAGGGATGGCTTAATGGTTAAGGCATTTGCCTGCAAAGCCAAAGAATGCCGGTTTGATTCTCCAGGACCCACACAAGCCAGATGCACAAGGGGGCACATGCATCTGGAATTTGTTTGCAGTGGCTAGACACCCTGGTGTGCCCATTCTTTCTCTCAAATAAATAAATAAATAATATTTTTAAAAATAATAAAATAACAGAGCCCAGAAACTACATAAAACTTGACTTTCTAATCAGAGAGAGGGTTTTTTTTTTTTTTTTTCCAGTTAGGATCTCACTCTAGCCCAGGCTGACCTGGCACTTACTCTGTAGTCCCAGGCTGGCCTGGAATTCATGGCAATCGTCCTACTTCTGCCTCCCAAATGCTGGAATTAAAGACGTGTATGTGTACCTCCACATCCAGCCCTGTTTTTTTGTTTTATGTAGCCCAGGTTGTTCTGGAACTTACTATGAAGCCAAGACTGGCTATATCAGGCTGCTGAGTGCTAGAATTACAAATGTGTATCACCACACCTGGCTCATGAGTCTCACTTGACTAAAAAGAAGCAATCTAACAAATTTATAGAAGCAGCTATCAAATATCTTTTTAACACAGGCAACCCTATATACATTCTACCAATAACTATCATTACTAATATGGCATATTCCAAGGACTGAACAACCTAACCATTCCTAACCCAAAAATATTCTTTTTATATATTTTTTAATTTATTTGCAAACAGAGAGAGAGAGAGAATGGTGCACCAGGGCTTCCAGCCACTGCAAACAAATTCCAGATGCATGTGCTACTTTGTACATCTTACTTTAGGTGAGTACTGGGGAATGAACCTGGATTGTCAGGGTTTCTTTTCTTTTTCTTTTTTTCTTTTTTCTTTCTTTCTTTCTTTCTTTTTTTTTTTTTTTTTTTTTTTGGCATGCAAGCGCCTTAACTGAGCCATCTCTCAGCCCCAACATCCTTAATTATTACTATGCACTAATAATAGGATGTGAACTCACCACATTCCATTTATGAGCCTTGGAAGAAACACAAAAAATCCTATAAATACCCAGCATAATCCCATTAACAAGACAAACACTGCCACTGATTTCAATCCTATTCTAGGTTTCATCATGGACTGACTTAAATATAGCACTAATCGTCACTATAATACCATTTCTGCTAGGAGAATGGGGAGTACGAAATGAGACACAACTATGAAAGATCCTATCACATATCTACCACAGTGACACAGTGCTCACCTACTCTGCTGAAGGCCCTGGTACTGCAAAAAAAAAAAAAAAAAAAAAAAAAAAAAAAACCCTAACCAGGGCTGGGAGGGTATCTCAGTGGTTAAAGGAGCTTGCTTACAAGGCTTCCCAGCCCTGTGTTCCATTTCCAAGCCACCCACATAATCCAGATGCAAAAAAGGGGTGCAAGTGTCTGGTGTTACTTTGTGGCTGTGAGAGGCCCTGGCATTCATGTGAAAGCGCACACACACACACAGAGTAAAAATAAACTTTAAAAAGTATTCTAACCTATTTATGAGTTGCACATCAAGGCTGGATAATAACTATCCTTACCAGCAACGCTTTTACAATGATTTTATATGTAGTGACTTGCAATTCTTGTGTGAACTTTTCCTGGAGAGACATGAACAAACATCTACTCTCTCTATAAAGGAACCAACAGTACAGCAAAGTAATGATGCTGCCCAAGCCTGGCTTACTGAACCAGTGAGTTTAACTGGGGCTGCTCACAGGAGCATGGACGAGGCACTACCTATAGGAGCATGGGTAACTGACAGGTGGCTACACCAATGAAGAGAAGTTGCCCTTCTTCCAGCAGACGATAACCACTTATATACCTTCCGGCCCTGGCATGGCCTCTACCTCTGGTTATAATCGAATGCACTTGGACGAGCCCCAAATGCTAGATGTATAGTCCTTAAAGCTGTATTTCTAAAATCAAGAGGCTATAGTATAATAAAAATTATTATAAATTCAAATGCTAACAGAATGCACTGATCACTTATTTCTCATAGTATCACTGAAGACTCAGCAAGATCTACAAGTAATAAGCTCTGTTTGCGTACACCAAACAGACTTAAAATCACTGATCATGGATCCCACAAGTCATATAGCACCCACAGACACAAATTGATTCTTTGAGTGACTGCCTAAATTTCTCATCACTTTGTTAACTTCATAACTACCAACAACCATTTCTTTTTTTTAATTTTTTTTAATTATTGTATTTATTTTTGGAGAGAGACACAGAGAAAGAGAGAGAGAGAGGGAGACAAATAGAAATGGGCGCACCGGCAGTCTCTCAGTTGCTGTGAACGAAATCCATATGCGTGTACCCCCTTGTGGGCAAGTGTGGCACTCTTGTGTCACTTTGCATCTGGCTAAACGTTGGACCTGGAGATTGGAATGGGGTTCTTAGACTTATCAGGCAGGCACCTTAACTGCTAAGCCATCTCTCCAGCCCAACAACCATTTCATTTGTTTGTTTGTTTGTTTGTTTGTTTGTTTGTTTGTTTTTGTTTGTTTTTGAGGTAGGGTCTCACTCTAGCTCAGGCTGACCTGGAACTCACTATGTAGTCTCAGGGTGGCCTTGAACTCATAGTGATCCTCCTACCTCTGCCTCCTGAGTGCTGGGATTAAAGGTGTGTGCCACCACACCCAGCCCAACAACCATTGCTAACTTACCGACAGATGAGAAGAAATGGAAGTAATATCATTTTTTCTTATCACATGATGTAACCAAACAGATGTGGCTCTCTGAGAGCCTTACATGACCGCAGTGGACATAATGGATTCAGTTATTCGTGGTGGTGTGGTTATTGTGCTTAAACATATGGAAATCTCAACAAATTTTCATATTCAATCACAATCTTGACATTGTCCTGCTGGGACAGTTTCCATTTGACTTCATATCTTGAGAAAACAGGCTATTTTCTATTTTGCTCGGTCTACTTTTTAAGGTGTTTGTTTATTTGTACATGTATGTGTATGGTGGTGCTTACCAGGGTCTCAAATGAACATCAGACACTTGATCCACTTTTTGCATCTGGCTTTATGTGAGTGACTAAAGAATTGAACCTGGGCTGGCAGTCTTTTCATACATGCACTTGTAACTGCTGAACCATCTCCTTGGCCCCAAATCTTACTAGTTTTTTAAGATTTATTTTTATTTATTTATTAGAGACAGAGATATTAGATATTATTAGATATTAGAGAGAGATAGAGAGTGAGAATGGGTGTGCCAGGGCCTCTGCCACTGCAAACGAACTCCAGATGCATGCACCATCATGTGCATCTGGCTTACATAGGACGTGGAAAATTGAACCTGGGTCCTTAAGTTTCGCAGGTATGTGCCTTAACTGCTAAGCCATCTCTCCAGCCCAAATCTTACTACTTTTTAACACAATCATAATAATGCTATTCTCTCCTTCTTACTAACTAGAGCAAAATGAAGACCCTCACACTGTTTTGGAACTTCTGTCTGGCCTTTGTTCACTGTGGTTCACATGAACCCACATCTAGGTAATAGACTCTAGCCTTGAGTCATTCCCCACTAGAATTTCACAAACCACTTGAGGATTTAATATATTTGTACCTCTTCTTCATAGTGTAATGTTGCACTTATCTGTAATTATATGTTTGAAACCTACCTCTTCCTCTGGGCTAGAGATTACAAAATACCAGAGACAAACCGTCTGCTCACTGTAAACTGCCTAGCCTAGCCTAGCCTAGCCCAGTACCAGACAAATATAACATACTTGAGAAACGTCTCCTGAATTCATGTTTTTTTTTTTTTTTTTTTTTTTAGTTGTCTTGGTTTTTTGTTGTTGTTGATTTGTTTTGGTTTTTCAAGGTAGGGACTTGCTCTAGCCCAGGCTGACCTGGAATTCACTATGGAGTCTCAGGCTGGCCTCAAACTCACAGCAATCCTCCTACCTTTGCCCGTGGAGTGCTAGGATTAAAGGCATGGTTTACCATGCCTGGCATGAATAGTGTTTTAAAACAGATGCTTTGACAATTTGTTGCTCTGCTTTACACAGGTTTAAGATGTTTACCCAGTACTTCAGAGACCAAGCCCAAAAGCCTCCTTTTGGTAATAGTTTGAAGAAAGTGAAACAAGAGAGATTTATCTAAGATAAAATAGTGCCAGGATTCCTGACCAATGCATTCTATAAATGCCTAGAAGGAAGCAGAGCTAATCATTTAGGAGATGTAACTGCTACATGTTAATCAACTGTTATTTGCATAGAATTAGAGAATGTATAAAAAGTCAAGTAATGATACTACATTCGATTCAGTAGAAGAATCAGTTGCTTACATTCATTACAGTAGGTCACGTCAGTGCTTGCTTTTCATCCATGAACTTTTGTTCAGTAGGTTCACAAATCTACTCATTGGCCTCAATTTCTAACCTCCTAGAAACATCTTCTTTTCCATCCCTTTCTGGTTTCAATTTCTTGTCAGCTGACAAACTCAGACTCATCTCCCTTTTAAGTGGGTTTTTGCCCCCTTATAATAAGAATTTCATTTTGGGGGCTGGAGATATGGCACAGTGGTTAAGGAGCTTGCCTGCAAAGCCTAATGACCTAGGTTTGATTCCCCAGTACCCATTTAAAGCGGGATGCACAAAGTGCCGCAAGCATGTGGAGTTTGTTTGCAGTGGCTAGAGGCCCTAGTGTGCCCATTCCCCGCCCCCACTTGCAAATACATAAAAAAATTTTTTAAGAATCTTGTTTTGGCATTTGATAGATCTGATTCACCTCAACAAAAAATGGGGATTTCCTAAGGTAAGCCTAATAAACGGTCACATTCCTGTTTATACCAAGTCTACCATATGTAAAATTTAAGGAAGGAGAAGAATCGCAGCCACTTGTAAGGGGGTGGGAAAGCTTTCTCAGAACTCACCTGTTGTTTTTACTCTGAACTAATCTGGAAACTAAGTACCCAGTGATGTTCTTTTATTAATAATTAGTGTTTCTGAGCTTAGGCCTTGTCTCTTGAACAAGCATCTCCAGGGGAAAGATTCAAGTTTTACTTCTTATTTTCATACAGTGCCAGCAAATAGAGTAATTCAATACACTTTTAGTTAGTGGTCTAGAAGAAAATATACTTTGGGCTAGAGGGATAGCTCGGTGATTAAAGGTTCTTGCTGGCAAAGCGTGCTGGCTAAGGTTCTAGTCCCCTGTATCCATGTAAAGCTGGATTCACAGAGTGGCTCATTCATCTTACATGCGTCTTACAGTGGCAAGAGGCCTTGGCACACTCCTTTCTCCCTTTCTCTCCCTTTGCAAACAAAAATATTTAAAAGAGGGTAAAAAAAAAAACGAAAAATTAGCAGTTTGAGGGTAGGTTCTTGAGAGAAGCAAAAGCAGTTTGAAAAAGGAAAAAATTTTAAAAAGCAGGGCGTGGTGGTGCATGCCCTTAATCCCAGCACTTGGGAGGCGGAGGTAGGAGGATCGCAGAGTGTTCAAGGCCACCCTGAGACTACCTAGTGAATTCCAGGTCAGCTTTGGCTAGAATGAGACCCTACCTCGAAAAACCAGAAATAATTAGTGAAAGAAAGAAAGAAAGAGAGAAAGAGAGAGGGAGGGAGAGAGAGAGAGGAGAGAGAAAGAAAGAAAGAAAGAAAGAAAGAAAGAAAGAAAGAAAGAAAGAAAGAAAGAAAGAAAGAAAGAAAGGAGGCGCCCGTGCATTAACACCTGCTTCTGAGAACTAAAAGCAGCGACTGCTGTGCAGCCTGGGTAGACACTCGGAGGTGCTTTAAGGACGCCCGGGAGGAAGCCGGCGGCGCTGCAGCCATTGGCTGAGGCCCCCAGAACGCGCGCAGCGTGCGTCGGCCGCGCGCCCGTTGCGGCCGGCAGGGGGCGCCCCGGCGCGCTGCGCTCTGTCCGCGCGGCCCGCGCTCTAGGCCCGCCCGCCCGCCGCCCAGCGCCACGCCCGCCGCAGGCCGCCGGCCAGTCACCCGCGGGCCTGCGCCCCGCAGAGCCCTTCGCGCCCCGCCCCTGGCCCGCCGCGGGACCAGTAACCGAGTAACCGTTACGAAGCACTTTCTCGGCCCGCGATTTCTGCTTAGTCATTGTCTTCCAGGAAACAGCCTGTCTCAGTTTGGAGTCAACTCTCCCGTGGCGGCGGCGGCGGCTGCAGACGCCGGAGCCCGCGGTTCCCGGCCGCCTCCCCGGAGCCGCCTCTCCGCCGCCGGCCTCGTCGGGCCCCGAGCGCACACCGGGCTCCGGCCGCGCGGAGTCGGCAGCCTCGAGCTCGCCTCCCGGGCCTCGGGCAGCGCGTCGTCCTCCCTGCTTGCTGCCCGCCCGCTCCCCGCGGCCCGGTCGCCGTCGGCTCGCTCGGGCCGCAGCTGCCATGGGTACCGACAGCCGCGCGGCCGGGGCGCTCCTGGCGCGGGCCCGCACGCTGCACCTGCAGACCGGGAACCTGCTCAACTGGGGTCGCCTGCGCAAGAAGTGCCCGTCCACGCACAGCGAGGAGGTGAGCGCGGCCCGAGCGGGGACCCCGGGGCTCCGGGACGGGGGACCCGGGCAGGGCGCGCTGGATGGAGCTCGGCCCGCCCGGAGCCACACCGGGGAGCGCGGCTTCTGACTGAGCAGGTGCAGCTGCACTCCCGAGGGATGCTTCTGCCAGTCCTGGGTCCCCACTGGCCCGGGAGTCCGTGAGGGCCACCCTTCGCCGCGTCCCTCTCCGCATCCCTCGTCTCCCCACCACCGCCAGCAGCTGAAGCTATAGTAGAGGTCGGTGCTTGGTGGGTGAACTAGTGTTCAGAACACTTAGAATATGGACAACGGTTCCTCTGTTGCTCTGAATGTGGCCTTGAAATTGGGGTTCCGAGGTAAGGTCTCACTCTAGCTCAGGCTGACCTGGAAGTCGCTATGTAGTCTTAGGGTGGTCTTGAACTCATAGTGATCCTCCTACCTCTGCCTCCCGAGTGCTGGGATTAAAGGCGTGCGCGCCCAGCCCATATTTTTCGTACTGGAAATTGATCTGCCACATTTTATGTGCCTGAAAAAATGACTATCCTAAAAGAGGCAGAGATGAACCTGAAATTATCACCTTGTTTCACGTGAACTTGCTGGCCTGTTGCTGAACCAATAGTTCTCCATAGACTGGGCAACCAATTGCAGAGTCGTATTGGTATATGGAACAATGTTAGTAATTAAGAGAGTCCCCAATATGTGTAATTATTGTGTGTCAGAGAGAAAAATAAACCTGGCGTGGTGTGCACTCTTATAATCCCAGCACTAGAGAGGCTGAGGCAGAAGGATATCAAGTTTGAGTCCAGCCTGAGCTACATAAGGGGCCTAAACTTAACAATCAACTAACAATAAACAAAGTCTTTAAAACTTTTTTTTTTTTTTGGTTTTTCTCAGGGTGCCCTCGAACTCTCTGAGATCCTCTTACCTCTGCCTCCTGAGTGCTGGGATTAAAGGTGTGCACCATCACGCCCAGCTAAAAACTTTACATTTAAGAGCTATGTGACTTGAAAGAAAGTTACCTCTCTTCCACGTCCGTTCTTGTGAGAATTAAGACAGTATATGAAAGTTTCAACATAAGAGTTGATAAATGTATCAGCTGGTTCACCTGAAAGGTTAAACAAATAAATTTCCTAAGCTATATCATATTCTAATGTGATCAGCTGTGTCAGAGTTCCTGCTGCTTTAACCTGAGACGTTAGCAAAAGACCATCCAAATACCACAGCACCTGGCACTCCCCTAAATTGGCAGTCAACAACAGCACCCCCACCAGTCAGTTTTATAAACAAGACCCTATCCTATTCTGGCTCCAGGGTCCATCTAAGTTTGGGTTTTTTTTAAACAACCATTCTGTTTATTTCTCCAAAGGTAAGTATTCTTGTATTTGGTAGCACTGAGTTGACCAGATACGATATTTTGCATGTATGTTGATAGTACTGGGTGAAGCATTATCTTATCTCACCACAACATACTTTCAAAGTTTTTTATTAATATTTTATTTATATGAGCCACATATTTATGGGCACATCAGCTTCTTGCCACTACAAGCGAACTCCAGACTCATGTACCACTTTATACATACGACCTTACATGGGTTCTATGGGGAATCAAACCCAGGCCAACAGGTTTTGCAAGCAAGTGCCTTTAAACCACAAAACCATCTCCCCAGCTCTGGCTTTCAAAGTTTTTAACTGAAACCAGTACACTTTACTTTTTTTCTTTTTTTTTTTTTTCAAGGTAGGGTCTCAGTCTAAGCCCAGGCTGACCTTGAACTCACTGCGATTCTACTGCCTCTGTCTCCTGAGTGCTGGGATTAAAGGCATGCGCCATCATGCCCAGCAGAAAACAGTACACTTTCAACATCCAGTTCAGTTTTCAAAATTGATGTGTATGTCCATATATTGGAAAACGGTCTTTCAAAAGATGCTACATATTAACACTTTTTATCTTTGTAAAAATTGATTTGTTTATTAATGCACACAGTTTGAAAACCATTGTTCAGAGACCACTAAATGTGGTCTGTAGTGTTTTCTTTTTTCTTTTCTTTCTTTTTTTTTTGGGGAGGTTCGAGGTAGGATGTCACTCTAGCCCAGGCTGACCTGGAATTCAGCCTGTATTCTCAGGGTGGCCTCTGTAGTGTTTCTTTAGAATACTTCATAAGAGGTTAATGAAGTAGAAAACTCTGAGGAAAACTCCTAGTATTGTAGGGAAACTATGGCAACTTGATTAGAATAGAATAGGCATGTTCTGTTCCTACACAGTAATTTCTCACAACCAGAGCTCCAAATTGGTGAGTCAGCCCAGCCCCACTGCAGTGATGAGGGAAACTGAAAAAAAGCTCACATTATTAAAAGCGATCCTAGTTGAGTGAACTCAGGAGCTTCTAGTTACTCATTTCCTTTTACACTGATTGCCCACTGAATGCAAACCACGGTGACCTTGTTTTTCTTTAAAGCAGTTGTTTGAACCTGCTAGAGTTGGCCAATTAGTGATCAAAAAGTAGTTGAGTGACCCGGCATAGTGGAGCATGCCTTTAATCCCAGCACTCCAGAAGCTGAGGTTGGAGAATCAATGTGAGTTTTGAGGCCAGCCTGAGACTACATAGTGAATTCCAGCTTAGCCTAGGCTAGAGTGAGACCCTACCTCAAAAAAGGGGCTGGAGGGCTGGAGAGATGGCTTAGCAGTTAAGGTGTTTGCCTGCAAAGCCAAAGGACACCAGTTCGATTCTCCAGATGCACAAGGGGGCACATGCATCTGGAGTTTGTTTGCAGTGGCTAGATGCCCTGGCACCCCCATTTTCTCCCCCCCCCTCTCTCTGCCTCTTTCTCTCAAATAAATAAATAAAATATATTTCAAAAAAAAAGGGAGGGCTGGTGAAATGACTTAGCAGTTAAGGCACTTGCTTGCAAAGCCTAAGAACCCAGGTTTGATTCCCTGGTGCCCACACAAGCCAGATGCACATGATGGCACATGGGTCTGGAGTTCATTTGCAATGGCTAGAGGCCTTGGCATGACCATTCTCTCCCTCCCTATCTCAAATAAAGAAATAAAAATAAACTATTAAAAAACTAAAACACTGAAGATATGACATTAGGCAAGCTAATCTCTACAAGACACATCTATCCTGTTAGTTTTCTGTCCCACATGCTTAGTAATTGCTTGGGTTTCCTATTAAGATGAAATTTCTGGTTGCTGCTAGAGTCTTCAGCATGCCTATGATTACGCTTGGTAGTTTGGTGCTGGCGATCGAATCCAGGGAGGGGTTCAGGAATTCTAGGCAAGTGGTATACCTCTAGACCATGTTTGAAATTCTGATAAATAAAATTGAGAATCTAAAGTAAGAATTCCTCTGGCTGTGCTTATTGTCACTCGATTTTTTGAGGAATGCACCATAGTGACATAGTGATTCATATGAGCTTTAGTCAGACTGGGCTTGAATTTTAAGTTTTTGCTTAATTAGCTAGCTAGCCTCTGACTTCTACGACTTATGATCTTCCTGCCTCCGCCACCTGGATGTTGGAACTATGGTCTTGTGCCACTGCATCCTAGCCCACTTTCCCCTTATAACCTTATTCTTTCTTCTTCTTCTTTTTTTTTTTTTTTTTTTTTTTTTTTTTGGTTTTTCAAGGCAGGGGCTTGCTCTAGGCCAGGCTGACCTGGAATTCACAGCAATCCTCCTACCTCTGCCTCCTGAGTGCTGGAATTAAAAGCATGTGCCACCACACCCTGCACAAACTTATTCTTGAAAGAATTCATTTCTTTATGAATGCTTTAATGTCTTAACATTTCACTGGTACAAAAAATCACCCTTGAGCTAGGTGTGGTGGTGCATGCCTTTAATCCTAGCACTTGGGAGGCAGAGGTAGGAGTATTGCTATGAGTTTGAGGCCGACCTAGGACTACATATTGAGTTCCAGGTCAACCTAGACTAGAGAAAGACTCGCAGTCATGTTCATATCGCTGGCAGAAATCACCCGACCAAGAGCAGCTTTGGGGGGGGTTTATTTTGGCTTACAGACTGGAGGGGAAGCTCCATGATGGCAGGGGAAAACGATGGCATGAGTAGAGGGTAGGTATCACCCTGTGGACAATAGCAGTAGGAGAGAGTGCCAAACACTGGCAAAGGGACACTGGCTGAAATACCAATAATCCTGCCCCCAACAATACACTGCTTCCAGGAGATGTTAATTCCCAAATCTCCATCAGCTGGGAACCTAGCATTCGGAACACCTAAGTTTATGGGGACACCTGAATCAAACCACCACAAAAAACCCTATCAAAAAAAAAAAAAAGAGAGAGAGAAAATCACCCTTAGGGCTGAAGAAATGGCTCAGTGGTTAAGACGCTTGCTGGCAAAACCAAAGGGCTCAGGTTTGATTCCCAGTACCCATGTAAAGCCAGATGCACAAGGCAGAGTGAGCATCTGGAGTGCATTTGCAGTGGCAAATAAAATATTTAAAAAATATATATCCTTAGACTACTGCTTTGAATTTTTGCATATTAAGAGGTAAATAAAAATAAATTTGAAATAATGTTGTAGGGAGAAAAAAAACTTCTATATAGATGTGATTGTTGGGTTTATGTGGTATTTCCTGTTGATCCTTCTTTAGTTCCTGCTTCACTTACCAAACTAATGTCTTTCTTTTATTTGTGCTGGGAGTGCCTAGGCTTCAATTAACTTTTCAACACGAATTCCTTTTGCAGCTTCGAGACTGCATCCAAAAGACTTTGAATGAGTGGAGTTCCCAAATCAGCCCTGATCTGGTCAGGGTAAGTGGAAACTGAATGCAGAAATAAATCATGCAGGCCAAAAAGGAAGTGAAGTAGACAGGAAGTTAATTTCCTCCGTCAAGTAGGCAGTTAGCCAAACTTTTTGTGACTCTTCTACTAAAATGGTATTCTGATATTGTAGGGACAGGCATATGGACTCCATAGTCACTTCATCTAGGATTTTCCCACTGAATTTGCATCAGTTTCCCCACCATTAGTATTGTGTGTTTAGTAGAGGAATGGTTAGCAGCCTTGGTTGATAGATTGTTGGATAGAATATTCCTCCAGTAATATAGTAGTTAAAAACGTACGTGTCATTTTCCAATGGAACAATAAGGAGCTGTATTCATTAAATGTCAGAGTGTGGCTGTTTTCATAAATGTATTATAATAGGTACAGCCATTCTGAAATCCAGCTCAACCCGTGGATCATATCTACTCATACCCACCTTTGAAGGAGTGGAAGAGGAATTAGGCATGATGGTGCACACCTGTGACCCTAGCAGTAGAGAGGCTGGGACAAGAAGGTGAAGTTCAAAGACAGGTTGGGCTACATAGCAAGACCTTGTCTCAACAAAACAAAAGTGTAGAAAAGAGGATATATGCTAGAAATATTTGTGCCCTTAGCCGTACTGCAAGTATATAATTATAGCTGCTCTATGTCCTTGATTAATCTGCTTACCTGAAATGACCATCTCTTCTGTCTATGCATGACTTTGAAATACTTACTGATTTGTGCTAGGTTTTCGGGTGTGTTGAGGGACCATAAGACAGACTTGTTTGTTTGCTGTTATCTTGTTATGTAAGCTATTATGTTTCTAAGTGTTACACTAACATTTTATCATTATTCTCAAATTACTCAGCATTGGAACAATCATGTGGATGTACTATAGTTGATTCATTCATCTACTGAAAAAACAATGTATTGGAATGGCTCTTTTTATTATTATACTCAGGAAAAGAAATGTTTTGACTTACAGTATTTGCAATTACAAAACAAAACATACTGTTATCATATGACCCAACAGTCTTGTCCTTTTGAGTTCTGCCCAAAGGAAATGAAAAGTTCTGTGTATGCTGGGCGTGGTGGCGCACGCCTTTAATCCTAGCACTTGGGAGGCAGAGGTAGGAGGATCCCTGGGAGTTCAAGGCCACCCTGAGACTACATAGTGAGTTCCAGGTCAGCCTGGGCTAGAGAGAGACTTTACCTCGAAAAACCAAAAAAAAAAAAAAAAGTTCTGTGTACAAGTAAACGAGTACATGAATGATTATATCCATTTTACTAACAATCACCGACCTTTTGAAGTAACCAAGCTGTCCTTTAGTAGACGGATGGTGCATAAACTATGGTGCATCCAGACAATCGGACATTACTCAGCACTGAAAAGAAATGAGCCATTGTGCCATGAAAGACATGTAGGAACATAAATCCCTATTCCTAAGTGAAAAAAAGATGTGTCTGAGCCAGGCGTGGTGGCACACGCCTTTAATCCCAGCACTTGGAAGGCAGAGGTTGGAGGATTGCCGTGAGTTTGAGGCCAGCCTGAGACTACATAGTGAATTCCAGGTCAGCCTGGGCCAGAGTGAGACCCTACCTCGAAAAACCAAAAAAAAAAAAAAAAAAAAAAGTAGATGTGTCTGGGCTGGAGAGATGGGTTAGTGTTAAGGTGCTTGCCTGTGAAGCCTAAGAATGCATGTTTGAATATCCAGGTCCCAGGTAGCCAGACACACAGTGATGCAAGGGTACAATGTCGCGCACACACACAAGAGAGTACACGCATCTGGAGTTTGTTCACAGCAGCTGAAAGTCCCTGGCATACCCATTCTCCCATCTCTCTCTGCCCCCAAAAAATTTTAGTTTTTAAAAAATTAGTAGATGTGTCAGCCTGAAAAGGCAGCATGCAGGCCAGGCATGGTGGCGCACGCCTTCAATCCCAGCACTTGGGAGGCAGAGGTAGTAGGATTGTTGTGAGTTTGAAGCCCGCCTGATACTACAAAATGAGTGCCAGGTCAGCCTGGGCTAGAGTGAGACCCTACCTCAAAAAAAAAAAAAAAAAAGGCAGCATACTAAATGTCCAAGGGATGACAGATGTAACCCACTGATGGGGATCATGAGGGAGGAAAGGATGTGTGGAGGCAGGAGATGAACAGATCTCTACCTTCTGCTCACTACTACTGTAAACCTAAAACTGCTCTAAAAAATAGTCTGCTAGGAAAAACACCTGACTCCCCTTACAACATTAAGACCCAAAGGAAAGCAGGCATGGTGGCGCACGCCTTTAATCCCAGCACTTGGGAGGCAGAGGTAGGAGGATTGCCATAAGTTTGAGGCCACCCTGAGACTACATAGTGAATTCCAGGTCAGCCTGAGCTAGAGCGAGACCCTACTTTGGGTGAAGGGAAAAAGGAGAGGCTAGAGAGATGTCTCAGCAGTTAAAGCACTTGCCTTCAAAGCCTAACAACCCAGGTTCAATTCCCCAGTATCCACATAAAGACAGATGCACAAAGTAGATCATGCATCTAGAGTTCATTTGCAGCAGTTGGAGGTCCTGGCGCACCCATTCTCTTTGTCTCCTATCTCTTTCTGCTTGCAAATAAATAAAAATAATTTTAAAATATTTTTTAACTAGAAGGAATAAAAAGGCTTTTTTAAAAATTTGACTAATAAACCAGGCGTGGTGGTGCACACCTTTAATCCCAGCACTTGGGAGGCAGAGGTAGGAGGATCACTGTGAGTTCAAAGCCACCCTGAGACTGTATAGTGAATTCCAGGTCAGCCTGGACTAGAGTGAGACCCTACCTCAAAAAAATAAAAAAAATAAAATAAAATAAAATAAAATAACTTGATTAACATAGAAAGTTTTAGAAAGGTCTGGATGTGTCATTATTCAAAACAGGCATTTATTATTTTTTTTGCTGATTCATTTCTTTAAATTTTTTTATTTTTAGAGAGAGACACAGATACAGACAGAGAAGGAGAGGGAGACAGAGAATGGGCATGCCAGCAGTCTCTCAGCTGCTGTGAACGAAATCCAGATACGTGCGCCCCCTTGTGAGCAAGTATGGCATTGCACCCTTGCGTCACTTTGCATCTGGCTAAATGTGGGACCTGGAGATTGGAACCGGGTTCTTAGGCTTAGCAGGCAGGCACCTTAACTGCTAAGTCGTCTCTCCAGCCCTGCTGATTCATTTTTAAGTAAAGTTATCTATGCTAGTAATTCTAACCTTCACACAACTCTCCCCTCCCCTGATTATTTTTAATTTTTTTATGTCTTTTGGTCATGAGTACCTGATTAAAATGAAAATTTTTTCTCCCAGAAAATAGAAACAGTGCTGGAGAGATGGCTTAGTGGTTAAGGCGCATGCCTGCAAAGCCAAAGGACCTCAGTTCAATTCCCCAGACCCACATAAGCCAGATGCACAAGGGGGCGCATGCATCTGGAGTTTGTTTGCAGTGGCTGGAAGCCCTGGATTGCCCATTCTTTCTCTGTCTCTTTCTCTCAGCCTCTTCCCCTCTCTCAAATTAATAAATAAAAATTAATTTTTTTAAAATAGAAACATATACATTTTGTCTTTCTATTTGTACTTCATGTCTCTTTAGTAGTCTTGTGAGTTCTTGTTAAGGGCTTTAGGACAATAGAAAATTTTATAACAAAAATATTAATTTTATATTTTAAATATCATGTTTATTATAGGAGTTTCCAGATGTCTTGGAATGTACTGTATCTCATGCAGTAGAAAAGATAAATCCTGATGAAAGAGAAGAAATGAAAGTTTCTGGTAAAGTCCAGCCTTCCTTGATTCATTCTCTTATACAGTAGAAGTGGTAGTAAGTCAGACATGGGGATATGCATTACTTTCTTTCTGGCAATGAGTAATTTAGTCACTAAGTGTGGGGTACAGATTCCTTTACTTATCCTAATTTTTTTAAAAAAAACTAGAGATATAAATCTTTATTTTGCAACTCTGTCATACCTCAAAAAAATTTTTTAATCTAATTTTAATATCAGATCTTAAAAGGATGTTATAAGCCGGGCGAGGTGGTGCATGCCTTTAATCCCAGCACTTGGTGGGAGGCAGAGGTAGGAGGATCACTGTGAGTTTGAGGCCATCCTGAGACTACATAGTGAATTCCAGTAAAACTTCAGCTTACTGTTCTTGTGATGTCCTTATGTTGTGTTTAATTTATATATGCTCTAAAATAGAAAGATTAAGATAGAAGGAATGGGGAGGGCGAAGAAAAAGTGTAGGAGCAAAGCAAGCATAAGCCATCCCTTCCTGGGAGAGTGCAGTGCGGTGCTGGTGAGCAATGATTGAGGCTGCTGACAAGTACAGAAAGAAGTCAGGGCAGCAAGTTACATGGAGAGAAAGAAAATCCATCAGATATCCCTCAGCACAAGAAATGACTACACTTCAGAACCAAAAGTGAGAAGTCAGTGCTACTCCTGTGTCAGCTTATAGACAACATAGCAAAGTCAGCAACATCTTGAGCTTGCCTGGATTGAAATTCCTGGGTATGTATGTTTCTGGCTGGTCTAATCTAGGGCTAGCAAACCTAAGACCCTGCTGAGCCTGGTTCTTTGTTTATACAATGGTGTGCAGGTCCACAAGCTTCTTTGTAAATTGAATGAAATAACAAAAGAAGCAAATGGCCAGTGCTTGCCACAGAGTAAGAACTGGGCAGCTGCTCACCACCACACTGCTGATGAGTTTTGAGATGGACATGAACAGTGACGTGAGGGATTGTCTTTACATTCCCATCATAATTACATCTGTTGAGCGCTTTATGCCCGGCATTGTATTGCCATGGTATGGTTATATTTCCTTATATACTTATCAGGCTTTGTTGCATTAGTAACATTTTATCACTTGAAAGCTGTCATGCAGCTGGGTGCAGTAGCACACACCTGTAGTCCCAGCTACATGGGAGGCTGAGACAGGAGGATTAGGAGTTTGAGGCCAGCCTGGGTAACATTGTGAGACCTCATCAATTAGCAAAGAATGTTAGCCAGTAAGCTGTTGAATCAGGCATCTGTTAAGTTATGCTTGACTCTAAACCCTATGTCCTTCTGTTAATTTCACACTGTTGTTTGTGTAGGAACGGAAATAAAATCAGCATCCCTCTGTAGGTGATGGTAATTCATCATTATGTAGCTTCACCTTGATTTCTTAGACATTTTCTTCTGTTCCTGTGCGGCTCAAAAGTGAAAACTATAGCCTGGGCTAGGGTGAAACCCTACCTTGGGAAAAAAAAATCCTTTAGCCGGGCGTGGTGGTGCACGCCTTTAATCCCAGCACTCGGGAGGCAGAGGTAGGAGGATTGCCGAGAGTTCGAGGCCACCCTGAGACTATATAGTTAGTTCCAGGTCAGCCTGGACCAGAGTGAGACCCTACCTTGCAAAAAAATGAAAAAAAGTGAAAACTGTAAAATTACATACATAGAAAAGGGATGATCTGTCACATTAATACTTTTCTGTAGTATGATATGTACACAAATGTAGTAATCAGTTTCTTTCTTTATTACCTAGCAAAGCTGTTCATTGTGGAAGCAAATTCTTCAGCATCAACTAGAAATGCAGTTGACATGGGTAAGTTTACCTTTTTTTCTTAATAGTAGACTTTATTTTAGGTGTATTGGTTATAACTTGTTCAGATCCACATAAAAAGAAAAATGAGAAGCTGGAGAGGTAGCTCAGTGGTTAAGGATCTTGCCTGCAAAGCCTAACAACCTGGGTTCCATTCCCCAGTACCCATATAAAGCCAGATGCACAAGCTGGCATATGCATATGGAGTTCCTTTGCAGTGGCAAGAAGCCCTGGCATGCCCATTCTCTCTCTTTCTCTTTGCTTCATTGTCTTTCTCTTTAATAAATAAATATATAAAATATTTTAAATGTGTATTTTTTTTTTATTTAACAGAGAAAACGGGAGAGAGAGAGACAGAATGGGCATGCCAGAGCCTCTAGCCACAGTAATTGAACTCCAGACGCATCTGCCCCCTTGTGCATCTGGCTAACGTGGGTCCTGGGGAATCGAACCTGGGTCCTTTGGCTTTGCAGGCAAACTCCTTAACCACTTAGCCATCCCTCCAGTCCATATAAAATATTTTTTTAAACAGAAAATAAGCTGATTCCAATTGTACCTTTTAAAGTTCTAGCCTAATTTCTGAAGACTTCTAGAATCATGAAGAGAAATGTATGAAAGATAGAACAATTAAATGTTAAGTATTTGCATAGGGATAGAAGTTCTCCTTAATCATATTTTAGTTCTTTTAGTACAATAAATAAAATATCAAAATGCAAGACAGAATAGAATACATGTATTTTGTATCTAAAGATCCTCTATCTGCTGTGAACCCACAGGAAGAAAGCAGGTCAAAGAAAACCTTGTCTGCTGACAGAAAAATAGGTGAATGAGTACTTACAATTTTTCTAAAGACAAAAATATTTTAAATGGAAGTTAAATTGTGAAATATTCTGTACATAGAGCACTAGTAATGATGTGGACATAATTCAGTAGGTATGGTGAGAACATCAATCCTTGTTTTTTTATTGTGTAACAAACTTCCTGCTTGTGTTTTTTCCACCATCAGCCTGCTCAGTACTTGGAGTCTCACAGCTGGACTCTGTGATCATTGCTTCCCCTCCTATTGAAGATGGAGTTAATCTCTCCTTGGAACACTTACAGCCTTATTGGGAGGAGCTAGAAAATTTAGTTCAAAGCAAGAAAATTATTGCTATAGGTACCTCCGATCTGGACAAAACCCAGTTGGAGCAGCTGTATCAGTGGGCACAGGTAAAGCATGCGTCCCCAGCACCTTGCTGCATGTGCATACTGTTGAGTGTCGTGTGCATAGTGCATGCTCACTGTAGGGTGACTTGGTTTTGAGAGAGGCTTTATCCAAGGGGGGAGAGGTTAAATATATGTCTAATGGAGCTGAATATTAATCCCATTTAACAAGGAATGACAAAATCACTAGAAATTGCTGATGTTTTCATAGCAAGTGAACTAAGGGGGTTTCCTTCAGTTTTATATATGTGATGAAAATACTACTCTTTATGTAGTACTGCTGTAATTTCTTAAGTAAGGAAACATATACAGCACATTTTTTTTTGTTAAAGATGTATAGCTCGGTATGGTGGCACACGCCTTTAATCCCAGCACTGGGGAGGCAGAGGTAGGAGGATCACCATGAGTTCGAGGCCACCCTGAGAATTCCAGGTCAGCCTGGGCTAGAGTGAGACCCCACCTCCAAAAACCAAAATAAATAAGTAAATAAAGATGTATAAAACTTAATTGATACAACTTGATATAGAGCAATTGTGATAATCACGTCTACTCTCTGCCCTAATAACCTACAGTATAATGAAGGAAGTTATTTTACTCTATTATTTACTCTATTTTACATCATTCTTAGACTTTGCATTTTCTAACAAACTGGAAGCCCATAGAGAAAGCATTGTCCTTCCTCCCTTTGCCTTGGTAGCTATATGTTGCTAAGATACTGCTGGAGAGAGTTGGATGATCCAGGAAGTATATAAAAATTCACCTGAGCAGCTAATGGAAGTTATGATTCTTCTCTTTCAAGATGTGTCTGATTATACCTGTAACAGACAGCTTCAGGTTCACTGAGATGAACTTCCAGACCAGGCACAGTTATGGAGGAAGGGATATTATTTATTGATGCTTACAGATCCAGGGGAAGTTCCATAATGGCAGAAGAAGCTGTCCTGCTTTTTCACAGGACCAGCAAGTGAGCAAAGAAAAAAAACAAAAGCCACACACACACACACACACATACACACATGTGTCAGGAACTCCCGCTGGGCACATTTTGCATATCTTTAGATTGAAATCTCAAACCCACCACCACACCTTAAGATCAGCCCAGTGACACTGCCTCCAGCCAGGTCGCTGCAGATGCAAACTATAAACTAATAAAACACTGAATATATTGGGGGACATCTATTCAAACTACCACAATACCCATATTTTGATCCCACCTTTAAGACATTTCACTCCCTCCATTGCTGAAATTATCACACTTAGAATCATTGTTCTCAGAGGCAGATATATCACATTGTTAAATGGTCTAGCAGGATGGACTTTTTAAACTTTTTAAAAAATTTATTATTATTATTTTTTTTTTTGGAGAGAGACACAGAGAGAGACAGAGGGAGAGGGAGAGGAAGACAGAGATGGGCGCGCCAGCAGTGTCTCAGCTGCTGCAAACGAAATCCAGATGCGTGTGCCCCCTTGTGGGCAAGTGCGGCATTGCGCCCTTGCATCACTTTGCATCTGGCTAAACATGGGACGTGGAGATTGGAACCGCTGGAGATTGGAACCAGTGTTCTTAGGCTTGGGAGGCAGGCACCTTAACCCCTAAGCCATCTCTCCAGCCTGGATGGACTTTTTAATAGTGTATTACTGTATTGGCTTTTCCTCCTCCTAGAGCTATGTTTTCCTTTCCTTGTGATCACTAACATGGGTTAAAAATGCACACATTAATATAGTTATATAAAAGTATTTTACAAACTTGAAGCACTATAGAATTGCTTATTACTTTCTTCTTAATTTTTTCTGAATTAGCATACAAAGTATAGAGGTTTTGTTGTTTGTTTTTGACGCAGGGTCTCACTCTGGCCCAGACTGGCCCAGGCTCTCAACCTGGAACTTACTCTATAGCCCAGGCTGGTCTTGAACTCCCAGTGATCCTCCTACCTCAGCCTCTGAGAGCTGGGATTATTGGCATGAGCCACCAAACCTGGCAAAGTAATAGATTCTGTACCAGTTACTTTCTTGTTGCTAGGACAAAATGCCAGACTAGAAGCAACTTGGGGAAGGAAAGAGTTTATTTTGACTTACAGTTCCAGAGGGTAGATGTCATGACAGGGAAAGCATCAGCAGAATAGAGATAACAGGAAGTGGGGTCAGGATATAAACTTCAAAGCCTACCCCCCATTGACATAGTTTCTCTTGCAAGGCTCAACCTCCTATATGCTCCACAACCTTCCTGAACAGCTCCATCAATGTGGAATTTATCAAGCATGAGTCTATGGGAGACACTTTACATTCAAAATACTACAGGTGGAGCTGGAGAGATGGCTTAGTGGTTAAGGTGCCTGCCTGCAAAGCCTACGAACGCCCATTTGGTTCTCCAGGTCCCACATTTAGCCAGATGCAAGGTCACAATGCTGCACTTGCCCACAAGGGGCGCATGCATCTGGAATTTGTTCACAGCGGCTGACAGGCCACTGGTGTGCCCATTCTCTATCTGTCTCTCTTTTTTTTTCCTTTGGGTTTTTCGAGGTAGGGTCTCACACTAGCCCAGGCTGACCTGGAACTTACTATGTAGTCTCAGGATGGCCTTGAACTCATGGTGATCCTCCTACTTCTGCCTCCTGAGTGCTGGGATTAAAGGCATGCGCCATCATGCCTGGCCATTATGGCATTTTCATTCATTCATAGGTATTATTAAACGATGTTCTAATTCCCTCACCCACTACCCTTCCCCATCAGTCCCCCCTTCTATTTTCATGTCACATGTATTCCATTACTCTCTTTAACTCCTTCCCTTAAGATCTCTTCCTCCCCTTTCATGATCTCCTTTCTAGCTTCCTGGTCAACACACACATAATTTTAAGACAAGGTTGTGCATAAGAGAAAAAACATGCAGTATTGGCCTCTTTAAGTCTTATTATTTTGCTTAACATATCAATTGCCAGTTCCACTGTTTTCCTGCCAGTGTCATGATTCCATTTTTCTTTATGGCAAAATAAAATTCCATTGTGTATATGCACCATATTTTCTTTATCTGCTGATGGGCATATAGGCTAGTTTCATTTCCTACCTACTGTGAATAGTTATTGATTGCTTTCTACTTTGTATTACTTAGTTGAGTAAAAATTCATCTTCTTTTTTATTTCTAGGTAAAACCAAATAGTAATCAAGTTAACCTTGCCTCCTGCTGTGTGATGCCACCCGATTTGACTGCATTTGCTAAAGAGTTTGACATACAGCTACTGACTCATAATGATCCAAAAGGTAAGGCTGATATTTTCATTCATAAGCACTGATCATGAGTTTTTGTAAGACAAGCTACTTGTTTCATGGACAGAAAGTGTAGCTCAGTGGTAGAGTTCTTGTATGTGTCTATCATGCACAAGGCCCTGGGTTTAATCCTGAACACCAAAAATAGAAAAAACAGGGATGGAATGATGGCCTAGTGGTTAAGGCATTTGCCTGCAAAGCCTAAGGACCCAGGTTCAATTCCCTAGCACCCACATAAGCCAAATGCACAAAATGGTGCATGCTTCTAGAGTTCATTTGCAGTGACTAGAGGTCCTGGTGTGCCCATTCTCTCTCTCTCTCTCTCTCTCTCTCTCTCTCTCTCTCTCTCCTCTTTTCTCTATCTCTCGAGAATAAATAAATAGGGCTGGAGAAATAGGCTTTGTAGGTAAGCACCTTAACTACTAAGCGAAGGACCCAGGTTCAACTCCCTAGAACCCATGGAAGCCAGCTGCACAAGGTGGCATATGTTCATTTGCAGTGGCTAAGAAGCCCTGGAGCACCAATCCCCCCCCTCAAATAAAAAAATATATATATATAAATAAATAAGAGTTTAAAAAAAGAAAAACAGTTGTTTAAATTTAAGTGTGTACAATGTTGTTATCTAGACGTATTGTCATTTAAACCATGTATGCATTGATTTTTATCTTAGCGCTACGGTTAAAAACAAGTGAAAGGATCATTTCCTAAGCATCTAGCCTACTGAAATTTAGAAATGTTAAATTACACAGAAGGATCTTTTAAGTCAGTCTCTTTCTTTTTTTGTAGGAGGTAGGGGGCTTGTTTGGTAGATGTCTCACTCTAGCCTAGGCTGACCTGGAATTCACTATGTAGTCTCGGGCTGGCCTCAAACCATGACAGTCCTTCTACCTCTGCCTCCCTAGTATCGGAATTGAAAAGATGTGCGACACCAGGCCAGGCAAGACAGTCTCTTTCTATTCACACACACACTTTTTTTATTTGTAAAACAAAGGATGCCAGGCGTGGTGGCGCATGCCTTTAATCCCAGCACTTGGGAGGCAGAGGTAGGAGGATCGCCATGAGTTCCAGGCCACCCTGAGAATACATAGCTAATTCCAGTCAAAAAAAAAATTAGAAAACAAAGGTTGGACCCAAAGAGTAACTTAATTAGTATAACTATCTGGAAAAAGAGGTAGATATAACTTGATTCAAAATTTAGTCAGCATCTTAGGAGGTAGGTAATTGATTATATACTTTATTAATCATTATCAAAACATGTTTTTAAAAAGGACATTTTTTGTGTGAATCAAAAATAGTATTTGAGCAGGGTGTGGTGGCGCACGCCTTTAATCCCAGCACTCGGGAGGCAGAGGTAGGAGGATCACTGTGAGTTCGAGGCCACCCTGAGACTACAGAGTGAATTCCAGGTCAGCCTGGACCAGAGTGAGACCCTACCTTGAAAAACCAAAAAAGAAAAGAAAAGAAAAGGAAAGGAAAGGAAAGGGAAAGGGAAAGGGAAAGGGAAAGGGAAAGGGAAAGGGAAAGGAAAGGAGGCTGGAGAGATGGCTTAGCCTGTGAAACCTAAGGACCCAGGTTCTATTCCCCAGTACCCATTTAAGCCAGATGCACAAGGTGATGCATGCGTCTGGAATTTATTTGCAGTGGCTAGAGGCCCTGGTGTGTCCATTTTCCTTCTCTCTATATCTACCTGTCTAATCTCTCTCACACACCCAAGTAAGTAAATAGTATTTGAGCCAGGTATGGTGGTACATGGCTTTATCAGCATTTGGGAGGCAGCAGTAGGAGAATCACTATGAGTTTGAGGCCAGTCTGAGATTATATAGTGAATTCCAGTCAGCCTTGGCTAGAGACCCTACCTTGAAAAAAAAGAGAGAAACAAAAATAGCATTTGACTAATGAGAAGACTTGCCCTCTGTAGAATAATTTTATTAACATTCTACTAAATAACTATAAAGGCTGAGAAAAGAAATTACACTAGAAAGTTAAGTTCTTAACTTGCAATATTAAAAATACAAATACTTAATGTAGTATTTAATATTTTGGTGTGAGAGCTGTCTTGTGAAAGAAAGCTTTAAATCTCTGGTTTATACACACACAAGGTAGGGTCTCACTCTAGCCCAGACTGACCTGGAAGTCCTATGTTGTCTCAGGCTGGCCTTGAATTCATGGTGATCCTTCTACCTCTGTCTCCCAAGTGCTGGTGTTAAAGGCGTGCACCACCATGCTTGGCCTCTGTGATTATTTTCTAGTTTCTTTTTTTTTTTAAGGGAAACAAGTTCTTGCTTCATAGTTCTAGCTGTCCTTGAGTACTGACATTATAAGTGTGTGCCACCATGTCTGGCTTCTCTAATAATTCTATATAGATTTTTTTAATTTATATTTTATTTTTTAAAGACAGAGAAATTGGCACACCAGGGCCTCAGCCACTGCAATTGAACTCCAGACGCTTGCGCCACCTAGTGGGCATGTGAGATCTTGTGCTTGCCTCACCTTTGTGTGTGTGTCACGTGTGATCTGGAGAGTCCAATATGGGTCCTTAGGCTTTGCAGGCAAGCACCTTAACCACTAGGCAATCTCTCCAGCCCTCTATATAGATTTTAACTCACTAAATATTGAAGGAAGGGAAAGGCTGAGGTCATGTGATACTTATATTGTGCTGGGATCATAATAAGCATATGCCACTATGCTAGGTTTTGCAGTACTAGAGATGAAACCCAGGGCTTGGAGCTTGCTAGGCAAGCACTCTACTGACTGAACTACATTTCCTTTTACTTGATTATTTGCAAAGAGAGAGAGGGTTGGGGGAGAATGGGTGTGCCAGGGCCTCTAGCCACTGCAGACAAATTTCAGAGGCATGTTCTACCTTATGCATCTGGCTTACATGGGTACTGGGGAATTGAACCTGGGTCCTTTGGCTTTGCAGGCAAGCACCTTAACCACTAAGGCATCTCTCCAGCCCCGTATTCACTTTTGTTTATTTTTATTTATTTGAGAACAACAGTCAGAGAGAAAGAGGCAGATTGAGAGAGAGAAAGAAAGAATGGGTGCACCAGGGCACTGCAAACGAACTCCAGATGCATGTGCCACCTTGTGCATCTGGCTGACGTGGGTACTGGGGAATTAAGCTTTGAACCGGGGTCCTTAGGCTTCACAGGCAAGCACTTAACTGCTAAGCTGTCTCTCCAGCCCCCATATTCACTTTTGAAATGTTTCTTTTATTGTGCTTAAATGATTATCTACTTAGATTTTTTTTCCAGTTTAACACCTTGGGGGTGTTGTTTGTTGTTTTAGAACTGCTATCTGAGGCAAGTTTCCAAGAAGCTCTTCAAGAAAGCATCCCTGACATCCAGGCACAAGAGTGGGTGCCACTGTGGCTACTGCGCTACTCAGTCATTGTGAAAAGCAGAGGCATTATCAAATCAAAAGGCTACATTTTGCAAGCCAAAAGAAGGGGTTCTTAACTACAACTTAAAGTCATAGCTTACTGGCCTGTATTTCTCTTGAACATGAGAGAAAAATGAGATGTGTAAAAAATCTAACTATTGCCTACAAGAAGTGTCATTGAGGCACATATTGAGTCTTTTTGACAGTATGTTTTCTGTCGAGTTTTGAATACTTCTCTTGCCTCCATGTCAGTCCACTCTCATAAAGCATTGTATTGTTTTCATTAAACTGTTGTTTTCTAACAGAAATTGTCTAGAAAGAAAATACTTGCAATATATAACCTTTATTTTTATGAATAATAGAAATCAAGAAAATTTGTTGTTAGATATATTTTAGCTTAGGCATCAGGGTAATGTATATACATATTTTTTATTTCTAAGATTCATTAACTGCTTCTTACTCTACAGGATAACTAAGCAATTTAATTAAAGTTATTAAATACTGGAAGCCATTTATTGTCATTGGTAAAATAATATTTCAGAGCAACAAGGGCAGCTGGGACCCACTAGTCATGTAAATAAAGTATATTCTTCCACACACGAGTGAAAACTCAATTGTTTATGTGTCCTCACTTGCAGCTGAGCTATGATTTAACCATGTATTCTTGTGCCATATTTTTTCTGCTACTATTTAATGACATAAACCAAAGTAAATCTGAAAAAAGATTAGATGCCTTGAAATGATTTAGGAGTTTTATAGCAACAAGTACTGTCCTCTCCAGATTCCTTGTAACTCTTACTCCATCCTTGACATATTTATGCATTCAAGAATATTCAGTAAATCAGTTGCATGCTTACTACATGCTCATCACTGTGGGCTCTGGAAAGAAAGGGCACAGAGATTAAGAATCAGCTAAGTGTTCTCATTCTCTCTCTCAAATAAATTAAAATTTTTAAAGGGGCTGGAGAGATGGCTTAGCAGTTAAGGCACTTGCCTGCAAAGCCAAAGGACCCAGGTTTGATTCTCTAGGACCCACATAAGCCAGATGCATGAAGTGGCACATGCATCTGGAGCTCATTTGCAGAAGCTGAAGGCCCTGGTGTGCCCATTCCCATTCTCTCTCCTTTTTCTCACTCAAATAAAAAATATTTTTTTAAGGAATCAGCTAAGTGCTGGACGTGATGTTGCACACCTTTAATCCCAGCACTTGGAGGCAGAGGTAATAGAAGAATCACCATAAATTCAAGGCCACCCTGAGACTGAATTCCAGGTCATCCTGGGATAAAGGGAGAACCTACCTCAAAAAACCAAAGCCAAAAAAAAGTGCTATTGGTCCCCCGTTACTAACTGATTTGGAGGGAAAAAAGCCAGAAAAGGCTGAGGGAAAAAAATAGTTCAGGGGGAACAATGTCTATTTAGACACATTTGTTTGTGATGAAGTTTTAATTGTTCTTTCTGTTCTGTTCCTGATAACTGAACCCAGGACCTTAAGTACACATTCTACACGAACTACAGCTACAAAGCCTGGTCTTGACTATATTAAAGCAGAACAATATAAAAAAGAACTATAGTTTCATATTAAGTAAATACAGTGGAGTCTTTCCCAAACAAGGTTTATGGTTTACTGGCTGAGTAATTTGATCATTAGGATTGATAATGTAAAGTCAGCTGATTTACCTGCTAAAGCTTTGTAGACTTTGAACTTAAAGCCTTTGTCTTTATATTGATTTAATATATGTATATAGGTATTTTTTATTCAGAAATTTCTATTTTTATATACATTTGAGAGAGAGAGGCAACGAGGGAGAATGGGTGTACTAGGGCCTCCAGCCGCTTCAAATGAACTCCAGATGCATGCACCACTTTGTGCATCTGTCTTACATGGGTCCTGGGTAACTGAACCTGGGTCCTTTGGCTTTGGAGGCAGGCACCTTAACTGCTAAGCCATCTCTCCAGCCCTCATACACATGTTTAAATATTTTACTTGAGAGAGAATGGGCATGCCAAGACCTCATGCCACTGCAAACAAACTCCACTTTGTACATCTGGCTTTATGTGGGTACTGGGGAATCAAATCTGGGCCAGCAGATTTTGCAAAAAAGTGCCTTTAACCACTGAACCATCTCCCCAGTCCCAACATCCATTTTGTAATGCATTTTAAATCTGTGTAGTGAACTGGCTGAGCTATTGTAAAGAATTTTAATATCACCTTTGTTTCTTTTTAAACCATAGAACTGGAAAATGGGAGTTTTAAAGGGTTATTTTGAAAATGAGAGGGAAAAAAGAACCTTATTTTGCTAATACAGCAGACCTCAGAAGGGGCTTGGGCTCATCTCTCTGCTCCTGAAAAGGAAGCAAGATCATGGATTCATTTTGTCAAGGGGATTCTGTATGGAATATCATTTTTCATGTGTGGACTCTTAAACTGATTTTGTCACTGCTGCTGTTTTACTCTGAACCTTGAATTTCTGCTATCGATGACCTTACAAAATGAGTCTTTTTAAAGTCTTACAAACTTTTCAAACTGACATTCACATGTTTTTTTCAATTATCAGAAGATAGTGAATTATTTTCAAATACTTAAAA
This sequence comes from Orientallactaga sibirica, assembly GCA_036365145.1. NCBI lineage: Eukaryota > Metazoa > Chordata > Mammalia > Rodentia > Dipodidae > Orientallactaga > Orientallactaga sibirica. The sequence continues at coordinate 8,582,701 of JAEOAD010000027.1, forward strand.
ACTTACTGTTTCAAAGCCGTAAAATATTGAGTGATAATACTATCAAATAATTGCTTAAAACTAAAAGCAATAATAGTGAGTATGACAGATACATTTATCAAGAAGATGTGCATCCACTGACCAAAAGCACAGAGATTGTACATCAGTTTTTCTCATCAAATACAAAAAGAGGTTGTAGCTTGTTACACTTCAAAATGCACTGGAGCTTTGTATTTTGTTCCATGATGAGTCTATCTTAAATTCCCATCTGAGAAACTAGACACCAGAAGGGCCAAGAAGTCTTATAAAATACATTTACGTGGAATAAATATATATATATATATATTTTTTTGGAGAGAGAGATGGGCATGCCAGCAGTCTCTCAGCTGCTGTGAACAAAATCCAGATGCATGCGCCCCCTTGTGGGCAAGTGTGGCATTGCGCCCTTGCATCACTGCATCTGGCTAAACGTGGGAACTGGAGATTGGAACCGGGTTCTTAGGCTTAGCAGGCAGGCGCCTTAACTGCTAAGCCATCTCTCCAGCTCATGAATACTTAAGACATTTCTATACCAGTGCCAAGTTCTAACTAAAATGTGGACCTTAATTTTCAGTGATCAGAATGCTAAGACAGGCTGGAGCAATGGCTCAGCAGGTAAGAGTGCTTCCTGAACAAGCTGAGGGCCCGAGACTGCCCAAGTTCCACTCTCCAGCACCCACATCAGTGACCTCAGTCCTGTGGGATTTAAGACCCAGGGCTAGCAAAAGCAGCAAGCGCCAGAATCAGTGAATGGCTGTCTCAAGGAAACACATGGATGAGCAACAAAGGGGGACACCTGGCCCAACGTTCTCTGCCTTCTGCACACATGTACATGGGGCATGCACATCTTTACACACATGGAACAAAATGGTGTAAGGCTCATTTTTTTATTAGGCTACAAAGGATTAAATTTGTTTTCCTTCCACCTTTTCCCTGTGCCCTTCACTCACCTTAGCCTCCTTTGTTTTCGTGCTGTATGGGTTTTTTTTACGTGCATGTGTGCGTACATGCATGTATGTAGGGTTTCTTGCCACTGCAAATGAGTGCCAGATATATGTGCCATTTTGGTACATCCAGCTTTACATGAATACTGGAGAGTCAAGCTTGGGCCATAGGCTTTACAAGCGAGTGTGTTCAACTGCTGAGCCATCTCCCAGTCCATCATGCTACCTGTTTCTAAGGCTCACTTCATTACATCCATTTGTGTGGGTTGTTCTGGTTACCCGCCTATTATGTTTGATCTTTGGAATGGAAGCAACTGATATATTCGTTATATATTAGGTGACGATTCATTTCTGCCAAGTGTACTTTATTTAGAGAAATGCAAACTGGTTAAGGAGAACTTGAATTACATGTCACTTGTTTTCTCATACTCACATGAACAAGCTTATGATTATAAACCTACTTTCTCAACATTCACTTCTGAATATTACACAACTTGTACCTATCTTTGCTACATAAAACTGGTGATGGGAAGCCGGGCGTGGTGGTGCACGCCTTTAATCCCAGCACTCGGGAGGCAGAGGTAGGATGATCACCGAGAGTTCGAGGCCACCCTGAGACTACACAGTGAATTCCAGGTCAGCCTGGACCAGAGTGAGACCCTACCTCAACAACAAAAAAAAAAAACTGGTGATGGGATATGTTTGAGCTTTAAAATGTATGTTACAGATGGGTGTGGTGGTGCACGCCTTTAATCCCAGCACTCGAGAGGTAGGAAGATCACCAAGAGTTCAAGGCCAGCCTGAGACTACATAGTGAATTCCAGGTCAGCCTGGGCTACAGTGAATGAGACCCTACCTCAAAACTAAAAAAAAAAAAATATTTTAAGCTGACTGCTGACTTCTCTAAATGTATTAGGTTATGGCCATGTTCAATACCAATGCCTGAGAAGCCAAACAAAATGTTTCCAGCAATGACTCAAAGTGTCCCTTGGCTCATCATTTTAAAAAGGTTCATATTTCATAAGCATAATTTCTTTTGCAGTCAAATGCTCGACCACTGAGCTATAACCCATGATTATTTCTGTTGACTCAGCACTCTTCCACTTGACTTTGCTCACTGTTGATTCTTGCATTCTACTTGTTTAATACTCTTTTTACAAAAGTATATCCTTAGTCATTTTTTATTTTACCCAAAGTCTTTGGGTGGCACTGTTATGGTCTGGATCTTCAATGTCTCCCAAAGGCTCTGAATTGAGGGCTTGGGACCCAGCTGGTAGTGCTGTTGGGAGGTGGTAGAAACTTTGGAGGTGGGACCCAGTGGAGGAAGTGAGGTCAGGAGAGACTTTGAAAGGGATTGGAGACCCTGACCTATTCCTTTCTTACATCCCACATGGTGAGCAGCTTTACTCCACCACATACACTCCACCATGACACTCTGCCTTCCCATAGGTTCAACACAACAGGTGTAAGTGATTATGGACCAAACCCTTTAAAGCTCCGAGCCAAAGCTGGGTTTGGTGGTGCATGCCTTTAATCCCAGCAGAGGTGGGTGGATTGCCATGAGTTCAAGGCCATCCTGAGACTACATAGTGCATTCCAAGTCAGCCTGGGTAGCTACAGAGTGAGACTCTACCTCAAAAACCCAAAAAATTAAATAAAATAAAGCCAAGAGTCAAGATAAATCTTTCCTCCTTTTGAGTTGTCACAGAGAGCTAACAAAGGCAGTAAACTGTAGGTTCTGTCTGAAAATATAGTTTCCACTCAAATTTTTTTGTAGTGCTGCTAGGGATTGAACGCAGGGCCTTGCCTTTATTAGACAGCACGTTACAAGTTCAGCCCTACATGATTATTTAAGATAGAATTCTTTTCTTTTAAAAAATATTTATTTGGGAAAGAGAGGGCATACCAGGGCCTCTAGCCACTGCAAATTGCCGGGGGGTTTTTCCCTCCACCACCGGCAGGTAGAGCAGAAGAGAGAGAGAACTGGGCCAGCCGTTTCTCTTGAGGCTGAGCGAGAAGGCGGGTGTCGACGACTCAAAAAACCTCCCCAAACCACCGGGGAAAAGAAAACCACATTGAGCCGGGAGAAACGTCTAAGGCGGGACTCTCCGTTTATTGTCAGGGGAGATATTTATATGCTTTGAGGAAGGGGGTGGGAAGAGGGGATGAGAGAAAGGTATAAGGGCCAATAGTATTTCATCACGTCAGCAGCAGCTGGGTGGAGGCAGTTTCAGCTTAGGTGCTGAGTCAAGGGCAGGTCACGAAACTCTACTCAGGCTCGACTAGGCGTTACCGGGAGTAGGCCAAGATTGGCTGGGCTAACCACTCGGCTTCACACCGGGCAGGGCCCAACACAAATGAACTCCAGATGCATGAGCCACCATGTGCATCTGGCTTCCATGGATACTGGAGAATTGAACCTGGGTCCTTAGGCTTCGCAGGCAAGCACCTTAACCACTAAGCCATCTCTCCAGCCCCTAAAACAGGATTCTAAATGCCCAGATACCCAGCATCTGAGAGACAGTATTTCATCTTCCAGCATATATACTCTTGAAGGTCAACATCTGGATTTCCTTCTATAGCAGTAATCTATCCTTTCTCTAATTTTGATTTTTTGTTTTGTTTTGTTCTTTTGAGGCAGGGTCTTGCTATAGTCCAGGCTGACCTGAACCTCACTCTGTAGTCCCAGGCTAGTCTCAAACTCACAGCAATCCACCTTCCTCTGCCTCCTGAATGCTGGGATTAAAGGCATGTGCCACTATGCCCAGTTTTGATTTTTATTATTATTATTATTATTATTATTATTATTATTATTATTATTATTATTTGTTTTTTTGAGGTAGGGTCTTGCTCTAGTCCAGGCTGACCTGGAATTCACTCTGTAGTCCCAGGTTGGCCTTGAATTTACAGCAGTCTTCCTACCTCTGACTCCCAAGTGCTGGGATTAAAGGCGTGCAGCACCACACCTGGATCTAATTGCTTTTTTTTTTTTTCCTTGGTTTTTCTAGGCAGGGTCTCAATATAGCCCCAGGCTAACCTGAAATTCACTATGCAGTCTCAGAGTGGCCCCAAACTCATGGTGATCATCCTACCTCTGCCTCCCAAGTGTCTAATTGCTTTTTAAAAAATTTTATTGATTTATGTGCAAGCAGAGACAGAGAGAGAGAGAGAGAGAGAGGAGAGGCAGAGAGAGAGAGAATGGGCATACCAGGGCCTCTAGCCACTGCAAACAAACTCCAGATGTATGTGTCCCCTGTGCATCTGGCTTACATGGGTCCTGGAGAATCAAAGTGCGATCCTTTGGCTTCAAGGGCAAACGTCTTAACTGCTAAGCCAAATGTTCAATTAATTTTGATGTGTAAGGAATTATAATAAGGCAAGAAAATGAAATCTAGCTGCAAAGCCCTCTAACAAACATTAACCCTAAAAGCAGACATCAGTAAACATAAATGGTCTTACAATTAAACTGTTCTTTCATTGAGGAAGAAGAGGCAGAAAGATTGTTAAGAGCCAGAGTGGGTAGGAATAACTTGAGGCAGAGATAGGATTGTTGTGAGTTCAAGGCCAGCCTGAAACTATAGAGTGAATTCCAGTTCAACCTGGGCTAGATCGAGACCCCCATCTCCACAGAGACTGAGCCCTTCATGGCCCCATAGTGAATACCAAAACCCACTAAGGAGGCTGGAGAGATGGCTTAGTGGTTAAGGCACATGCCTACAAAGCCTAAGGACCCCAGTTCAATTCTCCAAGTCCCATGTAAGCCAGATGCACATGGTGGAGCATGCGTCTGGAGTTTGCATGCTAGAGGGCCTGGCATGCCCATTCTCTCTCTCCCTCTCTCTGTGTCTAATAAATAAAGAAAAATAAAATATTTTTTTAAAAACCACTAAGGAGGGCTGGAGAGATGGTTTAGCGGGTAAGGCGCCTGCCTCCTAAGCCTAAGAACTCTGATTCCAATCTCCAGCGGTTCCAATCTCCAAGTCCCACCGTTAGCCAGATGCAAAGTGATGCAAGGGCGCAATGCCGCACTTGACCACAAGGGGGTGCACGCATCTGCATTTCATTCTGAGCAGCTGAGAGGCTGCTGGCTCGCCCATCTCTATCTGTCTTCCTCTCTCTCTCTCTCTTTCTCTCTCTGTGTCTCTCTCCAAAAAAAAAAAAAAAAAAAAAAAACACTAAGGAGGGCCCCCAGGGCAAAAGGAGTGGGAGTGAAGGGATAAAAGTATTACCTGTTATAATAAAGTAAAAGTCTGTTCTTTGAAGGGCTAAGGAGATGGTTCAGTGGCTAAAGGTGCTTAATCTACAAGCCTGTCAACCAGATTCAAATCCCCAGCACCCACATCAAGTGACACCCAAGTCTGTCCCAACATGCCTTGTGGTATGGGAGACAAAGTCAGGAAAATCCTGAAGTAAGAGGGCCAGCATCTGGCTTTTCCAGAGGCAAAAAAAGAAAAGAGACCCTAGGGGCTGGAGAGATGGCTTAGCAGTTAAGGTGTTTGCCTTAAAAGCCAAAAGGATCCCGGTTCAATTCTCCAGGACCCAAGTAAGCCAGGTGCACAAGTGGGCGCATGCATCTGGAGTTTGTTTGAAGTGGCTGAAGGCCTTGGCACACCAATTCTCTCTCTTCCTCTCTCTCTCTCTCTCTGTGCCTCTTTCTCTCTCTCAAATAAATAAATAAATATATTTTTAAAAAAGAGAGAAAAGGGCTGGAGAGATGGCTTAGCGGTTAAGGCGACTGCCTCCTAAGCCTAAGAACCCAGTTCCAATCTCCAGGTCCCATGTTTAGCCAGATGCAAAAAGTGACGCAAGGGCGTAATGCCGCACTTGCCCACAAGGGGGCGCACACATCATTCACAGTAGCTGAGAGACTGCTGGTGTGCCCATTCTCTATCTGTCTCCCTCTCCCTCTCTCTCTGTCTCTCTCTGTGTCTCTCTCTAAAAATAAAAAAAAAATTAAAAAGTTAAATAAATAAAAATAAAGTTTAAAAAAAAAAGAAAGAAAAGAGACCCTATGTCAAAGTGGAAGGAGAAGACCAACACTCTAAGTTGTTCTCTGTCTCCCACATTCACACCTTAATATGCATACACACAAATAGGTAGGCAGGTAGGTAGAAAGACATATTTTAAAAATTTGTCCTTTTAAAGACGACAAAACGCAAATGCAAATTGTAGACTTGGGGCTGGAGAGATAGCTTGGTGGTTAAGGCACTTGCCTGCAAAGCCTAAGGACCGAGGTTTGATTCCCCAGTACCCATGTAAAGCCAGATGCACAAGGTGGTGCATGTGTCTAGAGTTCATCTGCAGAGGCTAGAGGCCCTGGTGCACCCATTCTCTTTCTTTCTCTCTCAAATAAAAAAAAAAAATGCAGACTTGGAAATATTTGAAACATTTTTTTGTTTTTTTTTCCAAGGTAGAATCTCACTGTAGCCCAGGTTGATCTGGAACTCACTCTGTATGTAGTCCCAGGCTGACCTCAAACTCACAGCAATCCTCCTACCTCTGCCTCCCAAGTACTGGGATTAAAAGCATGTGCCACCATGCCCGGCTCTTGAATCATATTTATATGAAAAAATAAACTCAACAATTTTTAAAATTATTTGCTTATTATTTATTTGAGAGCGACAGACAGAGAAGGAGAGAGAATGGGTGCACCAGGGCCTCCAGCTGCTGTAAACAAAGTCCAGATACATGCACCACCTTGTGCATCTGGCTTATGTGGGTACTGGGGAATCAAGCTTCAAAGTGGGGTCCTTGGGTTTCACAGGCAAGTGCTTAACCACTAAGCCATCTCTCCAGCCCTAATGTTTTCTTTTTTTATTTGTGCCTTAAAGGACACCATCAGAATAGTGAAAAGACAATCCAAAGAATGCAACTACATATGCAAGTCCTACCTGGAATGGTCTTATATCTAGAACATGTAAAGAGATCTGACAATTTAATAAGACCTTCAGAAGATTATAACAGCCTTTTCTCCAGAGAAGCTACCTAAGTAGCTAATAACCTTAAAAGAGCATAAGTCATCGGAGAAATGCAAATTAAATCACTAAAGAAACTTAAAAAATTAAAGACTGGCAATACCAAGTGTAGTGAGGATACAGAACAAGCAGAACTTTCAGATATTGATGAAAATGTACAATTATACCATTGTATAATTCTATCTCTTTGTATTGTATCTCACTGTATAATTGGCATTTCTTTGTTTTGTTTTTATGAGACATGACCTTATCATGTCGTGAACTCATGATTCTCCTGTCTCAGCATCCTAAGTGCTGGGATTATGAACATGTGACCCCATGCCTGGTTTTGGCATTTCTTATAAAACTGCATGTGTACTTAACATTTGACATTATAATTCTACTCCTTGACATTCTTCGAGAAGTGACGTGTTCAAAAGGCATGTATATGAAAGCCGGGCGTGGTGGCACATGTCTTTAACCCAGCATTTGGGAGGCAGAGGTAGGTGAATCACTGTGTGTTCGAGGCCACGCTGAGACTACATAGTGAATTCCAGGTCAGCCTGGACTAGAGAAAAAGACACTACCTGGAAAAACCAATAAAAGAAAAAAAAGGCATGTATAACAGTTTTACTCATAATAACTGGCAGCAACTCACATATCAATACCTGAATGATAATTGTAGTGTCATAATGGAATATCACTTGGCAATTAAAGTGAACTACTTGGGCCTGACAGAGGGCTTAGCAGTTAAGGTGCATCTTGCAAAGCCTGACTGCCTGGGTTCAATTCCAAAGAATCCATGTAAAGCCAGATGCACAAAGTGAAGCATGCATGTGGAGTTTGCTTGCAGCACGCACATTCATATTCTCTACCTCTCTCCTTACAAATAAATATTTTTAAGTGAACTACTGGTATTCACAATAACATGGATGAATTTCAGAAACATGCTGAGTGAACGCTAAGCACAAAAAAGTACCTGTAATTATTAATCAACATGATTTTGTTTTTGTTTTTGAAGGTAGAGTCTCACTCTAGCCCAAGCTGACCTGGAATTCACTATATAGTATCAGGATGGCCTCAAACTCACAGTGATCTTCCTACCTCTGCCTCCTAAGTGCTGGGATTAAAGGCATGCACCACCAGGCCTGGCTTTTCAACATGAAATTGTAAAATGTCATGTTTTATTAATCTATTTCTGCATCTGGGTGGCCCAGACTCGTGTTGTAGAGTAGCCTAACTGCAATCTGACATCGAGGCTTGAGGGTTGATGTGCTTCTAAACTCACTTGTGTGGCCATTGGCAGGCCTTAGCTCCTCAGTCTGTCAGACTGAAGGACCTACTTCTATCTATATGTCAGAAACCCCCATGGTTCCTCACAGTCCTCACCATAGGGCAGCTCACCATATGCAGCTTGCTTCCTCCAGAAGCAGTGGTTGAGACAAGATAGAAGCAGCCTTTTAAAACCTAAGCTTAAAAGTGATGCCCATCACTTTAAAAAATATTTTTTATTTTATTTTATTTTTACTTATTTACTGAGAGAAAGAAGCAGATAGAGAGAGAACAGGCACACCAGGGCCTCCAGCCACCGCAAGAAATACCAGATGCACGAGCCACCATGTGCATCTGGGTTAAGTGAGTAACGTGCTTCGCAGGCAAGCACCTGAACCACTAAGCCATCTCTCCAGCTCCATTACTTTTATCTTACTATTTTCATTAACAGTCACTAAGTCCAACCCTCATGGCTTAAAGTCCAGCAGATAGGATCAACTTCCACAACTTACCAAGAACTCATGTTTGTTCTCTTTCACTATTGTGACAGCCCTAAAGAATAGGCTGTAACCTCATGGCACAAAGTGCTGCTTGAAAACCAGAGAACATGATTCTTCAGGAAGAGAGATGAGGAAGGAAGGGAGGAAGAAAAGATGGCAAGGGGAGGGGAAGGAAGGGTGTTAGGAAAAAAGCTGAAAATGGAAGGAGTGGAAAGACTGCTCAACAGCCTGAGGTCTGGGACCAGGCAAGTCAGAAGCAACCTCCCTTACAGCGTGGTGGAGTCACTGGAATTCTTCGGTTGCAGTGGCTTGGACCACTTCAGGGAAATAATTGGGTGATTTGGGCCATTTCTGAGAAATGACAATTCACTTGTAATTGAGATTGATGGCCGTGGTCACTGCTGGAAAACAGACTTGCAATTGTAAGAACACGATCAGAATTCAAAAATGGATACACTTAGCGGGGCATGGTGATGCACGCTTTCAATCCCAGTACTGGGGAGGAAGAGGTAGGAGGATTGCCATGAGTTTGAGGCCACCCTGAGTCTACATAATGAATTCCAGGTCAGCCTAGAGTGAGATTCTACCTCAAAAAAAAAAAAAAAAAAAATGGATACACTCAAGTTCTAACAGAAGGAAAGAGGAAACTTGAAAGTCTGGGTCTCCTAATTTTTAGGAATTTTTGTCAGTCAAAATTCGGTCACTGAGCACTGTTTTCAAAAGAAACTGAAAGGAGCTATTTAGTTTAGAGGCAACACATCCACACAAAAAAAGTGTGTTGTGACTTTAAGAAAAAATGCTGATTTTGTGTTACAAAGTGAAGGAAAATAGATTTGGTGAGGCACTATCTTTTCTCGCCTCCAGCAATAATTCCTTTACCTACTTCCTCAATCCCTTTTACATCCTCTCAGCACATTCTAGTTCTCCATTGTTCATCCTCAAGCAAAACTAAAAACCCTCTTGATTCTGGTCATTCTTACCCTTTCATTGAAAAAGTGGTTGTTGTTGTTGTTTTTTTTTTTTATCCCTCTCCTTTACAATTTTTTTCCATTGGCATGTGTGTGGGTGGGGCGGGGGAGAACGTGTGCACACTTGTGACAGGAGACAGAAATCGGCTAGGCAGCTTCGAGGCGATGGACCCCAAAGCGAATAGCTCGCTCTTGGCTAAGTGCAGGAATTGTCACTGGCCTGTATGTGAAAATCTAGGTCATTACACTTACCACACGTCAGGGAGTCCTTCTAAAGCCTTCCTAGAGTTAAGATTCCTAGAAGATTGCCCTTTTCCAGAGATCATGACTAGACGCCGGCCGCCAGGACTAGACTGGCTAAACTGGCTGTCTATTGTTGGGGCTCATAAAAATCTCCAACCTGAGTCTAAAGGTGGCTTCTCAAACCCCCTCCTGCCTCCCTGCCTTGCTTCCTCCTCCAAGTTCAGGGCTTTCCAAACCCAGCTTGCTTACTTGGGGAAGAGCTATGTCTTCCTTCCTTCCCTTAAGCACCCCTTCTCTTAAAGCTCTCCCCACCTTACATCTCTAAGCTATAGGCAAATCTTTCTGAACCTTGTCCCCTGGTCTGTGGATTTCATTCTTCGAATTTATAAGGGTTCAGGGTCACCTCAAACTATTGGTGCATTGGCGTATGCTGGTACATTGGCAGAGGGACCCCAAAACTCCTTTATCACTTGTAGGTGTGTGGGGGCCAGAGGCCAACATCGGCTGTCTTCACCACTCTTCACGGGCAGTGGATTACTGGTGGGCCCGGCTGCCTGCATTCCCAGCACCTTTCCACCTTACCAACGCGGCCATTTCCCCAGCCCCCTTCTTTCAATTACTTTCCTATTTCTTTTCAGTTTCCTCCCAATCCTGAAATACCTCACCTTTAAATTCCATAGAGTCCTAACTAGTCGCAGGGATCCTATATGGACTTTATATCCTTTATCCCAACCAGGTCTTTAAATATTATTTATATTTAAGTTCACAAATAACAAATGGCTAGTTTTATATATATTTTTAAGGTACAAATACCGGCTGTCTTTGGCTACTAAAGACTACAGAAAGGCCTTTGGAAGCAGTGCACAGATGACGAATGGAAATAGCTAAGTGATGCACCTCTCGGGTTGGTGTGGCCCGGCGACCCAGGCCCTCTCTCTGTCACTGCGGAGGCGTCCCCCCCACCTGCCGCCCGGGGTCACGCTCACGCTCGGCGGCCGGGCGAGGCCCACACGAGATGCGCGCGCACCCGGGGGCGGGGGCAGCGGCGGCGCGGCTCTGACGTATTTCCCACGCGCCGGAAGAGAGGCCGCGGTGGCTGCCGGGAAGCCGGGACCGGGAAGATGGTGGTCACCAGGTCTACGCGGTCTCAGGCCCGGCTGCAGCGCCCGTCGGGAAGCTCCCAGGAGAAGGTAGGCGATCGGAGGCCTCCCCGGGATCTCCGCGGCGCCGCCCGGCGTGGGGACGCCCATCCTGTCCCGGAACGTGGTTAAGCTTCAGCACTGAGGAAGGGCGTTGTTGCTGTGGAAGAGGTTCGGGTCCAGTACTTGCCGGGACTTCTGAGCCTTAGCGGATGCACGGCTCGGGCCTTTCCCCGTGCCGGGAACACCTTACCAGGGGAAACTAGTTCGTCTACTTCTCGCTGTCACGTGGCGAGGTTGGCGATGGCCCTGCGCCAACTCGTGGCGTGGGAAGGGCTGTGATGACGCCGCCTGAAGACCCGCGGTGGCTTCGGTCGTCCCCCGCCGCCACGTTGTTTAGATCCTGGGTAGAGGGAACGGAGCCACTGTCTCCTGCATGTAAAATCCAGAACCGATCGTCGGCAGTTTCCGTCGATGTGTTCCTAAACAGACACACTCCTCCTCCCGTATAATTGAATTGGAGTTTGTAATTTTTTGTGTGTGACTTTGCAACAGGTTTTTGTTTTATATATATTACAATTTGAAACCTAAAGAAATACATGTTCTCTTCAATTTTGGATATATATATCGTTTGTCTGGACTAATCACACTTAATGCCTTGACTTTTTGGCCTATTGTCTGCCCTGAAAACATGAAAAAATAGAGTTTACAGTTCTTGGAATTCTTAGAAAGAACTGTTTTTTTAGTTTATCAAGGTAGGGTCTTGCTCTAGCCCAGGCTGACCTGGAATTCACTATGTAGTCGCAGGGTGGCGTCGATTCTCCTACCTCTGCCTCCCAAGTGCTGGGATTAAAGGCATATGTCACCATGCCCGGCAGAGTGTGTATTTTTAAGTGGAGAAAAACTCACGGTTTTTTTGTTGTTTTTTTTTTTTTTTTTTTTTTTGCTGTTGTTGTTTTGAAAAAAAATTTTTATTGACAGCTTCCAAAATTACAGACAATAGACCATGGTAATTCTCTCCCCCCTCCCCCAATTCACTTTTAAAATGAATATTTTACTTTCTAAAGTCAAAGATACAGAATGAAGGAAGAAAAAAAACTAAATCATAGGTTTAGCCTGTTGCACTAATCTTGCTTGGTGGTTTTGTTTGTTTAATACCCTTTTAAATTTTGCTCCTAGGGGTAGTGCCATAGTTGTTTTGCCCTTGTCCCACCCCTACCTAAATGTGGTGTGATTTCTTTGGCTTGCAGAGTTCTGCTCCTGATGGGATTCAAACACAGCCAAGAAGCAGGAATGAGTCCGAATCTGATGGTGGAAGTACTGCTGCATCAGAGACTTCTGGGACACACAGTTCAATCCCTAGAACCCCTAAAACCACAAAGAGGAAGAGCAGAGCTAGCTCACTAGCAGAGATAGCTGAACTGTCTGCTGATGGAGAGACCTCTGATACAGAGTCAAACTGTTCTTGTGTGTCTGAGGTCCAGGAGCCCATTCTCAGAATAACTAGGAGAAGGCAGATTGTAGTGCCACCCACTCCACAGAACAGTATTAGGAAAAGGCAGAAAATGATCCCAATACATGAATCTATTGATGAAGAAGTCTCCGAAGCAGAATCTCACACCTCTGGTATTTCTAGAGTTGAATCCATCACAGAAATAAAAAGAAGCAGAAGAAAAACGACTAAGTATCAAGCAGTTCCGAGCCAAGAAACACATGCAGAGTCTGACGCTGAGTCCTCGTGCTCGGGCATTTCATCCTCTAGCATTCTACCTAGGAGAACGGCCAGGAATAGGCAGAGGAAGTTACAAGCCGAGGGGGAGAAGAAAGATACTCAGATTGTGCAAGGAAATGAAAAGCAAGCAGGGTATACATCTGGGAATTCAGAAGATTCAAATACTAGACAGGCCTCTCAGTTACCAACAAAATCACTTTCTCCAATCAATAAGCCAAATTTCGGTACTATTGAAACTTACAATGACCTTGAAGATTCCTTTCACAGAAATTCAGAAAAACTGCTAACTGTGCAAAACCACCATTTGGCTATAAGAGAGGAAAATCAGGCTGATGATGAATCTTCTGCAAAAATACGAAAGGAATGTAAAAATTTGAATAAAGAGGACATCAAAATAATACATGAGGAAAAAGAAATTAATAAGAACAGTTCCCAATTGAACAATCTTTCTGAACTTCAGGACACAAGCTTTCAACAGTCTGTTTCTCAAAAACATTCAACCTCCCCAAATAATGAAACCACATCACAGGCTTCAAGTGTGCACTGTGAGAACATAATGAAGTCATTAGCTCAAACATTTGCAGTTGTGAAAGTGGACAGATGGAGTGCAGAGAGACAGGATTCTATAAACACAAGTGACTTGACACACTTCGGTGATGACAGTGTTAGTGATGAACAGGCCACAAACGTAGATGACCATGAAGACGAGAACAGTCCAGAGCTCGTAGACCTCGAATGTGATACGAGCCTATGCAAGTCTGAACTCAGCACGTCTCAGGAAGTAGATGGCTCTGTGTTATTAGTTCTCAGCAGTGATGAAAGCCAGCAGTCTGAAAACAGTGAGAATGAAGAGGATGCTCTGTCTGTCACAGACAATAGTGGCCAAAAGAAATCAGTAAGTGAGGACTCCGATAACTCTCCATGTGACAGTGCCTTATTTGTCATCGACAGAACACCTGGGTTGAATGCTGAGAAAAATTTTTACCTGGAAGACAAGGCAAGTGCAGCTGCTATTGAGGAAAAAAAGGAAGAAGAGGAAGAGGAAGATGAAAACAGTGAAGAAGAATCATCAGACAGTGATAAAAATAAAGATGAATGTAGCGATGAGGAAGACTTCCTAAATAATACAAAGTCTAAACTGTGAGTATCACCGTTTTTTAAAGTAAATGGGGGTGGAGTGCTGAGGATTAAACCCCTGGCCCCATACAAAAGAAACATGCCATTTGCCATTGAACTATACCTCAACCCCAAAAATAAATTTTTGGTGTGTTTGACAAGTGGTTAGTTTGCCATTAATATATGAAATATTAGAAAAGATAGGGATTGAGACAGTTCCTACTGCCTTGGGTTCATTGTGGGTAAATTCTTTCTAGCATTTCCCTTATCTTGTGAGCACCTTTGATAGTTATATTTTCCCAGTGATGACAGCCAAAAGTGTTTCTTTGGTCATGTGTTAGAAATTCTGTTAAGATTTCCCTGTGTGTAGCTGGGTGTGGTGGCACATGCCTTTAATCCCAGCACTCAGGAGGCAGAGGTGGGAGGATCACCGTGAGTTCAAGGCCACCCTGAGACTACATAGTGAATTCCAGGTCAGCCTGAGCTAGAGTGAGACCCTACCTCAAAAAAAAAAAAAAAAAAAAAAAAAAAAATTCCCTGTGTGGTTACCAAGAGCAATACAAAAGAGAGAAAAGTTCTAACTTGACTTTTTTTTTTTTTTTTTAAGCTGTAATTGTAGAAAAATTACAAAGTGTAGGAAAGTACAAGGAAAATAATCAGCCTGAATTCTATCCATCGTCTTTCTGTTTAAAAGCTGTAATGGGGCTGGAGAAATGGCTTAGCAGTTAAGGTGCTTGCCTGCAAAGCAAAAGGACCCAGGTTTGATTTCCCCCAGTACACACGTAAGCCAGATGCACAAGGTGGCACATGCCTATGGAGTTCGTTTATAGTGGCTGGAGGCCCTGGCATGCCCCCCCCCCAATTAAATTTTTTTTTTATTTTTTTTCGAGGTAGGGTTTCGCTCTAGCTCAGGCTTGCCTAGAATTCACTATGTATTCTCAGGGTGGCCTCAAACTCTTGGCAGCCACACCCAGCTTCAAATAAATTTTTTTTTTTTTTTTGAGGTAGGGTCTCACTCTGGCCCAGGCTGACCTGGAATTAACTATGTAGTCTCAGGGTGGCCTTGAACTCACAGCGATCCTCCTACCTCTGCCTCCCGAGTGCCGGGATTAAAGGCGTGCGCCACCACTCCCGGCTTCAAATAAATTTTTTTTTCAAATTTTTTTAAAATTTCTTTATTTATTTATATGAGAGAGAGAGAAAGAGGCAAAGAAAGAGTCATAGAAAGAGGGAGAGAATGGGCGCACTAGGGCATCCAGCCACTGCAAACGAACTCCAGATGCATGCACCACTTGTGCATCTGGCTTGTGTGGGGCCTGGAGAGTCGAACCGAGATCCTTTGGCTTCGCCGGCAAGCGCCTTAACCACTAAGCCATCTCTCCAGCCCCCAAATAAATTTTTTAAAAAAGCTATAATGTTTGGGGCTATTTATTAGTTTCTGCTTTGTTTTGAACTTGCTGTTCCTAGTTAGAGGCCCTGGTTGGCATTGTTGTTGTCCACTGGAAATGTGGACAGCCCTGTAAGGCTCTCTGTTAATAGATTCCTGGATTTGCTCTGAACCAATGAAGTCAAGCTCTTAGACCAGGTCCAGATATTATTTATTTATTTTGGGGTTTTTGAGGTAGGGTCTCACTTTGTGAGACCTCTCCATGTTAACTCCAGTGTAAGTTCAAAGTATCAAAGTGAAAAAAAGTCTCAAGATGGTGGAATCGAAGGTTTTTACTTTCTAATAAATGCTAATTGTGTTTTCAATTAGTACAATTTATATGATTAATCAAGGAGGAAAGTGAGACTTAAAATCTGAGTATACTTGCCTTTAGTTATCTAAAGTAGAAATACTCTGTTTAGCAGGATACTAAACCAATTATGGAAGATTCTGATTCACTAGGTCTGAGCTGTGACTTTGATCTTTTTAAAAGTAAAATGTGGGGGCTGGAGAGAAGGCTTAAGACACTTGTCTACAAAGCCAAAGGACCCAGGTTCAACCCCCCAGGACCCATGTAAGCCAGATACACAAGGGGGCACCTGTGTCTGGAGTTTGTTTGCAGTAGCTAGTAGCACGCCTATTCTCTCTCTACCTCTCTCTCTCTCTCTCTCTCTCTCTCTCTCTTTCTCTCTCTCTCTCTCTCTCAAGTAAAATTATGTGGGATGGTCATTACTATGTAAGTCTGATTTAGACACACTAACCATATGCCCATAGCTGCCCAAGAAAGTCCCACTGACCCCCCACCTCCCATGCACCTCTTGACTCAGCCTCCTAAGTGCTGGAATTATAGGTGTGTACCACCATACCTGAACTGCCCAGGAAGGACTTATAAAGTTTGACAACTTGCAAGCTAAGAGTAAAAGAACCTGAAGCTGGGCATGGTGGCACACATCTTTAATCCCAGCACTTAGGAGGCAGAGGAAGGAGGATCACTGCAAGTTTAAGGACGGCCTGGGAATACAGAGAGAGCTCCAGGTCAACCTGGGCTAGAGTGAGACCCTACCTGGAGGGAAGAAAATGAAAAGGACCTGTCTTTACTCCATTAGAGCTAGAGAGCTGTACATTTATTAGCTGTGTCCACAGATACATGAAGTTGAACTCATTGTCGGGGTCCCTCTGCCTTTTTTTAAAATTTTTTTTTTACATTTTTAAAATTTATTATTTAAGAGAGAATGGGTGTGCCAGAGCCTTCAGCCGCTGCAAACGAGCTCCAGATGCACATGCTACCTTGTGCATCCAGCTTACGTGGATCTCAGGGAATTGAACCCAAGTTCTTTGGCTTTGCAGGTAACTGCCTTAACCACTAAGCCATCACTCCAGCCCTTTTTTATTTTTTAAATATTTTTATTTATTTATTTATTTATTTTAGAGAGAGGCAGATAGAGAATGGTGCACTAGGGCCTCCAGCTGCTGCAAATAAACCCCAGATGCATGCGCCACCTTGTGTATTTGGCTTACTTGGGTACTGAGGAATCAAACCTAGGTCCTTAGGCTTTGCAGGCAAGTGCCTTAACCACTAAGCCATCTCTCCAGCTCCCTCCAGCTCTTTAAAAAAATTTTTTTAACCTCTTTTCTGTAATGTTTTTATCAAATCTTTATGTTATGGGGCCTAATCCTCTTTTAGAACATCTGTGGAATAGGTTCAGATGTCTTCCCCCAAAATATTCATTATGCATCCTAGAGTTTCTCCTAAATGAATCTACTAAGTTTAAAATACCTATTTACTCAGATTTTCAAGACCTCCATTGTAAAAATAAGATACTCCCTATTTGTGTGTGGCTGATAGTAATACGTGATGGTTAAAATGCAGTCATGTTTCCATTTGTCTGAATGTCTTGACCTTTAAGTGATCATTTCTCTTTCAGTTTGAAGTTGACAAGCAGCAGCATAGACCCTGGTCTGAGTATCAAACAACTGGGTGGTCTGTATATTAGTTTCAATACAGACAGACTACAGCCTAAGAAGAAAACCCTAACACAGATCAAGGAGAAAAAGAAAGATGAGGTAAGTCAGATGGGATTTCCTGTCCTCTTTAGAAATGTTTAGTGCTTGTAAAACATCCAGTTTTCCTGTGGTAAAACCACACTGGCTTATTGTGCTCTTTTTCTATCTTGTTAGAACAGTTTGTTTGTTTGTTTGTTTGTTTGTTTGTTTGTTTGTTTGTTTGTTTTTGAGGTAGGGTCTTGGTCTAGCCCAGGCTGACCTGGAATTCACTGTGTAGTCTTGGGTTGGCCTTGAACTCACCATGATCCTCCTACCTCTGCCTCTGAGTGCTGAGATTAAAGGCGTGCGCCACCACACCCGGCAGAACAGTCATTTTTTAATAGTCTCATCTATAAAAGATATTTGAGGGGCTGGAGAGATGGCTTAGCGGTTAAGTGCTTGCCTGTGAAGCCTAAGGACCCCCGTTCAAGGTTCTATTCTCCAGGTTCCACGTAAGCCAGATGCACAAGGAGGTGCACACATCTGGAGTTCGTTTGCAGTGGCTGGAGGCCCTAGCGTGCCATTCTCTCTCTCTCTCTCTCTACCTGCCTATTTCTGTATCGCGCTCTCTCTCTCTCTCGCTGTCAAATAAATAAAATTAAATTTAAAATATATATATATTGAAATAAACTAAGTCAAGAGTCATATTCCTTTTCTAACACCCACCAGTTAATGGTTTCTAGGGCTTCTGTTTAGTTCCTCTTTTTTAGGGTGGGTTTTTTTTTTTTTTTTTTTTTTTTTTTTTTTATCTTTTCAAGGTAGGTCTCACTTTAGTCAAGCTGGGTTTGAACTCACAGCAGTCCTCGTACCTTTGCTCCCAAGTGCTGGGGTTAAAGGCATGCACCACCACATCTGGCTAGTTCTTTTTTTTTTTTTTTTTTTAATATATCTTAAAATATTTGTATTCATTTACAAGAGAGAGAAGAGATTAGGCACACCAGGGCCGCCTGCTGCAGCAAATGAACTTCAGATGCAGCACCACTTTGTGCATCTGGCTATACATGGGTACTGGGAATCAAATCCAGGATATCAGTTTAACTCCTGAGCAATCTCTCCAGCCCCATTTTCAGTTCTTTACTGTTATACGCTTGGTTGAGAATCAGAAAGCTGTGAGTGCCAGATGCCTGCCCTCCTGAAAAATGTGTGCATATGGACATACAATTTACTTATAATTTTGGAAGGAATTACTATTCAGATGATCTTATGAAACCCTGAGCTTTAGTCAGCACTGTACTGCTTTCATCAGATTTGTACTTTCTAGTCTTGATGGCTTAACCTTAGAATCTAGTGTCTTGTCTGTTCAGTTAGATGTGCTCAGGCATTTGACCTAATTCTCCTCTTCCCTGCCTGAACTAGCATTCACTCTTACAATCTCTGCTGGTAATGACCCCGAAGTTCCTTTCCTTTTACCAAGCCTCCTTTTTGAGCCATTGTCGCCTGCTATTACTAACACCTTGATTTCTCACCTAGCTACTCCAGAAGCTAGTCTGCTTTCTTTGTTCTTCAAGCTGTCCTCCATACATCTAGATTTTTCTTTTACTTCTTTCAAATTATTCATATTTTAATTTTTTTGTTTGATTTTTTAGACAGGGTCTTATAGACTGGGCTGCCCTTTATGTAGCCTAAATTGCCTTTGGACTCCTGATTCTTCTGCCTTCACCTCCTAAGTACTGAGATTACAAGTATGAACTACCATAGCCAATCTACCATACCCAACCTAGATTTCTCCTCTCTCTCTCTCTCTCTCTCTCTTTTCTTTTTTTTTAATGAGGATCTTTCTGTAGCCCAGGCTGACCTGGAATTCGCTATGTAGTGTCAGGCTGGCCTCAAACTCATGGCAATCCTCCTACCTCTGCCTCCCAGTGCTGGGATTAAAGGAATGTGTCACCGTGCTCAATTCGATTTCTCTTTCTAAAAACACTAAGCTAACATGATATTCTCTTGCTTACATCCTTCAGTGGTTCCCTACATCCTGAAAGGTACCTCACTATGGCTAGCTTTCATTGGCCATCCATTTGGCCTTGCCTCTGAAGAGTGCTGTAATTTCCTAAATATACCCTGCTCTGTTGCAGAACAACGCAGAGATCAGACCACTGACTCAGGGAACAATTTGGCACCCCCAACCCTTCCCTGTACTTCCTCCTGTGCTTGTCTAATACCAGCATATATCTCACTCATTCAAAGGGGTTCTCAAGCTGAGCACTGATTTGGCTGCATAATTCTTTGTCATAGGATAATGTTCTACATGCACTGTAGCATGTTTAGAAGCATCCCTCACTTTAACCCAGTAGATGCCAGTAACATAATCTCTTCCTTTCATCAATAGCAAAAATAACGTTGAATATTGTTAGTCTCTCCCAATTGTGAACTACTGCCCCAGAGCCTAGTTCAGGACTAGACACAGCACATCTTAATCATCTGCTGAGTAAGTGCTGTTGCACTCCGGCTTATAGCAAAGAAAGCTGGACTGCTGATGTGCTGCCCAAGACATGCATGAGTTCATGTTAATGAGTTAATTGCTGAGTCAGTCATTTCAAACTGCATTGCTTGAGCTGTTTGCTGAACAATTTTGAGAGCTAACGGGTTTTGTTTGGTTGTTATACCTAGAAAACACTATCCTGAAGCTCCTTTTATATTTTTTATTGTTCAGTGTGCTGTGTGAGGGCAGACATGCATGTGCCCCGGCACGTATGTGGAGGCCAGAGGACAACTTTCATTTGAGGCAGGGTCCCTCTTAGTTGTTCACTGTTGCATGTGCCAGGCTGGCTAGTCCATGAGCTGCCAGGAAATTCTCCTGTCTCTGCCTCTCATCCTGCCATTGGCATGCTGGGATTATGAAAGACTGCCACAGCTTACAGCTTTGATGTGGAGTTTAGGGTTCCAAGCTTGGATACTCTGGTCCTTGTGTAGCAAGCACTTTTCCACTGAGCCATCTCTCCAGCTGGGAAGCTCCTTTTTAATCATACAGTTTTATAAGATTATATAATGCTAAGAAAGTAACAAAAAGGCAGAGAAAATAGATTAGTGGATTTGCCTACACAAATTTAAAAACTTAAGTTGAAAATGTGGAAGAAAATATCATCTTTTTTTTTTTTATAGCTTCTGCAGAAAGCTGTCATTACACCTGATTTTGAAAAAAAGGATTGTGTCCCACCATATAGTGAATCAAAGCATCAACTTCAGAAAAAGCGCAGGGTAAGTAGTGACGTACCATTACTTATAATGCTTATCTATGCCTGAGCACATATTTTCAGGTCTTGATTATACAGATACTGTTTAATTATATGATATATATATATATATAAAATTACTATAGATACCTAAGGGCTATAAAATATGGTCTCACCAATATGTTGTGTGAAATTTCACATTTTTGCAGTAACAATGGTATACAAAAAATTTTTTTGCAGAGATGGGGGAGGCAAGGTCTCACACTAGGCTAGCCTGGAGTTTACTAAGTAGCCAAGGATGACCTTGAACTTCTTGTGGTTCTGCCATCCACCTCCTAGCAGATTTCAGGCTTGGATTACCATGCCTGGTCTGTGTGGTGCTGGGAATCAAACACAGGACTTCATGCATGTTAGACATGCTAAGCACTCTACCAACTGAACTATATTCCTAGCTCCTGTTAAGTTTTTGGTGGTTTTTTTTTTACCTGCTCCCCCCACTGTGTAGCCCAAGCTGGCATGTTAAATTCAAAATTCTCCAGCCTCAGCTGGAGATACAGATAAGCATCACTGTGCCCAAGTATTATAGGCTTTTAGTTAATGAAATTTTGTGCATTGTAATTTTGATGAAAATAAGTTATCTATACTCTTAGCTTATTAAAGGCTAGAATGTTTGTGAAATTGAATTTCAGCAAGAGCGACAGAAAACAGCAGGTGATGGCTGGTTTGGCATGAAAGCCCCAGAATTGACCGAGGAACTGAAGAACGACCTCAAAGCACTGAAGATGAGGGCAAGCATGGACCCAAAGAGATTTTATAAGAAAAATGACAGGGACGGCTTCCCTAAGTACTTCCAGGTATGCTGCAAACAAGAAAGGTGGTTATGTTCTGTGGGCTTGAGTTGGAAAGGAGTACAGTGATTTTTGTTTACTATTAAAACAGTGGAAGTATTTATATGTACATACCAGACATGTGGACTCTGTCTGCTTAGGCCATATAATGATCAGAGCACAGTTCTAACAGCCACCATTTTGTAATGGGTTCTCCATTAGAGACAAGGTTAAAAATGGTGGCCCGGTTTCCAGGTTAACTCTTTTTTTTTTTTTTTTTTTGGAGAGGGCGAGGAAGACAGATAAGAGAACGAAATCCAGATGCGTGCGCCCCCTTGTGGCCAATGCGGCATTGCGCCCTTGCGTCACTTTGCATCTGGCTAAACGTGGGACCTGGAGATTGGAACCAGCATTCTTAGGCTTAGGAGGCAGGCACCTTAACCGCTAAGCCATCTCTCCAGCCCCAGGTTAACTCTTAAACTTACTGAACTTTAAAGGGTCAAAATATGAATGTATGAATTGTGCTAGCCTAAGAGCAAGATGCAATATGTATACAGGAAAGGGGGGGATTGTTTATATCATCCTGTTCTCTTTTCAAGGAGAGGGGCATCTCTGGATAAACTCTAAAAAATCATTGAAAAGTTGGTTTTCAAAGGGTCTTCAGATGAAAGTGCAGTTGATTCAAGTTTTTGTCTTGACTGCCCTGTTTGTTACCATCTGGCTATTAAAATAGCTTTTGGAGTCCCAGCTTGCTGTCCCTTTTTGACTTCTTTGTAGTCAGTCATGTATTTTTATATTTTTATGTATATAGTCTATATGTATGTGTTTCATGTTATACTTCTTAACAACTTTCAATGACTCTTTATGGCCTTCAGGGTGAGTCTATATTACTTAACTTGGCTCTTCACAGTCTGCACCCAAACCACCATGCCAACCCTTCATTGTTTGTAGAATGCTCATAAGCTTCAGTGCACTCAACTACTCAGCCGTCTTAGAATATGTGCCAGTCTTTGCCGTCTTTGACTGTGCTCTCCCTTGTTTGCTTGGTCAAATTTATCTGTATACATTCAAGCAAATATGTCATCCTTTTTCCAATCTTCCTTTCCTCCGCTGACAGAATTAGTTACTCGGGCTTCAGTTCCCTGTATATCATGATGTAATTTTAAAAAAATTTATTATTTGAGAGACAGAAGAGGAAGAGAATGGGCATGCCCGGGCCTGTAGCCACTGCAAACGAACTCCGACACATGCCACCTTGTGCATATGGCTTATATGGGTACTGGGGAATCAAACCTGGGTCCTTAGGCTTTGCAGGCAAATGCATTAACCGCTAAGCCATCTTTCCAGCCCTCATGATGTAATTTTTTAGCTTCCTATCTTGGATTTTCCTTAAAACCATTGACCCCCTCATTGGTGAGGAGCTCTTTTTGCCTTTGTTTCCCTGGCACACAGTGTCACCCTGTAAACTTCAGTGTGGTGAATGAACAAATGTAGAATCTTTATTAAGTAGGCTCTAGGGAGGTAGTATTTATGACCTGTAAGATCAAATAGGCATGTAATGGAATCTGTTATAGTTCATTGGATTTAAAACAAAACTTTATTAACTGTTCTTTTCTCTTTTAATTATACTATTCGTTATGCATTGCTGTCCTTTTTAGCACTGAATTATATGTAAAAGAAGATTTGAGTATAGTGTACCCTCTTATGGAGAATACCATTAATTGCACCAGTGTACTTGCTAATACGGGTGGTTTATTTGGTTAAAACAATTGCAAGGCTAATTTAATGCTGGTGTAATGCATGACTAGTATAATGCAGTGCTGCTGTATTGCAGTGCTTATGCTTCCCATGCCTTTCTGCAAATACTCTGTTGGAGCCTTACTGGAAAAAGTCTCACTTTAATGCTTAGGCATTGCATGATTTATTGCAATCAACTGTTCACAGGTGGGAACCATTGTTGACAATCCCGCTGACTTCTACCATTCCCGCGTTCCCAAGAAACAAAGGAAAAAGACTATTGTGGAAGAGCTGCTGGCTGATTCTGAGTTCAGGAGGTAATGGGATTTACAGTTCCTTTTATAATATGTGTTTCTGGAAGTATACATTGGCTTGTAGTAACCCACTACATACTGACTTGAATACATGTTTTCCAGAGTCTAAAAATAATTTAGTGAAAATCTTTTCCATGGCTGGCATAATGAAAGACAGACCCTCAGTTCTACTTCTGCAGATAGTACACATCCTGTAGCCTTTGGGAAGCTTGCCTGTACCCTGAAGAGGGAATAAGGATGGAAGGGGCAATTCATGCCTTAGTATTCTTGTTAAAGTAGTAACCGATAGGGTCTGTGAGTTTTCAGTAAGTGTAAACTTCTGTTTGCTTTGTCCATTTTTTCATTTTTATCACATTTATATCCCACATCTAACATCATCTGATAAGTAGACACAGTGCAGGAGTCATTAAAATGCAACCTCTGGCTGCGCATAGTGGTGCACACCTATAATCTCAGCATTCAGGGGGCTGAGACAGGAAGATCATGATTTTTAGGCAAGCCTAGAATACATAGCAAGTCCAAGGCTGATAAATGAATCTCAAGTTTTGAGGACAGACTATATTTAGAACCTCTTCCCCAAGGGTATATTAACTTCTAAATGTTTTCTGCATATGCTCTAGATTAGAACATAAAAGCTTGTTTTTTGTTTTCAGGTTTAATCGAAGGAAATATTCAGAGATCATGGCTGAAAAAGCAGCAAACGCAGCAGGAAAAAAGTTCCGAAAAAAGAAGAAATTTCGCAACTAAAATCCATGAACCAAATCACAAAATTTTACCTCTCCCCTTCATTTGCTAAAGATATTCTGAAAACATCATCAGATAATTTAATATAGACTCTTTAAGGATTCTGCTTGGAAATAAAGCTAACAGAATCAATTTCATACTCCTTGGAAAAACAAGTATCAGGGGTGTGTACTGAAGACTCATTCCATTTTTAGACTGTTAGAGGGAAAAAGGAACTTCAACTATTTTCAGATGATATTTTTGCCCACTTACCAGTACTCAGTTAAAAAAATTTTTTAATTAAAAAATAAATAGGCAATACAAAGTCTGATGGCATATTCCAAGAGTTTTTTTTTAAATAATCAGAAAGGGGGGTGGTGGTGGTGCACGCCTTTAATCCAGCACTCAGGAGGATTGCCATGAGTTCAAGGCCACCCTGAGACTACATAGTGAATTACCCTACCTCGAAAAAGCAAAACAAAAGAAAAAATAATAATCAGAAGGGTCTACATTTTTGTTAAAACTGGTGTACTGGATGTATATACATAGGGAAAGAACTAAGTGGTGCTCTAAAGAAACCTTCCTGGAAAATGTGGAGAGAGCTGTTTTCCTTCCTCAGCAACTGAAAGCGGAAGAATGACTGACACAGGTTCGTCGTTCTAAGCAAAACAGGATTCAACAGTGGGATTTTCAGGAGGCCAGGTGACAGCTTATCTCCCTAGTGGTAGAGGTGTGCATCCTGGCCAAGCTGCTCTATGACACCCAGGAAGTGCTGGTCATTTCTGTTACTGCTTCTTGGATGTGACTTCCTTTGTGTCATTTACTGAACCTTTTCTTTTCCAACACACTACCTGAGTGAAGTTCAGTAAATGTCAACTCTCATATTTTACTTTTACTGTTGGGAGTTACAAGCAAACTAGTAAATAGAAGTGACAGTAACATTCACATGTGGAATTAGGGAAGCATCTGTGTTTCCTTTTATAGAGAAACTACCAAACTATGTGTTGCCTTTTATGTAATTAAAAGATTGCATATGAGAGAAACAAATGCCAAGTCAGGTCCTCACGTTTGTGAGGCAAGCACTTTACCAACTAAGATGTCTCCCGAGCCCATTTTTCCACTTTTAGTCAGAGTTTATAGGTGCTTAGTAACTTACCACATGGGCTTCCGCAAGGCTCCTTTTCACTAAGGTCCAGCATATTGAGAGGTCAATAAATGCCAACTCAAATCAGGAAACCAGTGGACCAGCAGCATCAGCTTCCTGGAGCAGCCATGTGCTGTTTTCTCCTTCCTCATCAGCATTAGGATTGTTCATCTCTTAACTTTTTAAAAATTAACTTTCCCAGGGCTGGAGAGATGGCTTAGCGGTTGAGGCCCTTGCCTGTGAAGCCTAAGGACTCATGTTTCACTCTCCAGATCCCACATAAGCCAGATGCATAAGGTGATGCAAGCATGCAAGGTCTCACGTGCGCACAAGATGGCACATGTGTCTGGAGTTCAACTGCAGTGGCTGGAGGCCCTAGTGTGCCATTTCTCTCTCATAAAGAAAATAAGTAAATACTTTTCCTATTACTTGGGAGAGAGGGGCTTGTTATGAAAAGACGATACGAAATTTTAAAAGGCCCTTCTTTTTCTACTACTGTCCTTACCCAACTTAGCACTACTCAGAAGTAACCAGAGCTCTAACTGTATCCCTCCAGAAATCTATGCACAATCAGAAATACCACTAGTGTCATTGCATTGCTTAATATAAATGGAGTTTTATCTCAAAACATACACATCAGCTTTTCTTCTAATCATGGATATTTTTCTAAAGCAGTATATATGCAGGCTTCTCATTTTTCAAAATTGTATTCAGTTACATACCTCTACTACACACTCTTCAAACAGACCATTAATAGATAACTGAAACGTTTCCACTTTGAGGATATTGTAAACAATTTGCTTTTCATTGTATGGTACACTGTTAAATGCTGATTGTTATAAATATCTAAAAATTGCAAAATAGAGTATTAAATATCTCCCAAACCAAGTAAGATTCATTTCAGGAACAGAAGATGAATCTTCTAACATACTACATAACATTACTAAATACTAGGAAGGAAAAAACCACCTAGTAATGGACTGCTGGGTCATGTGTTAAGTCTAATGTTGTAATTCCTGAAGAGTTGTAAAACAGAGACTTTTTTTAATGTTGATAAAATATGAATGAATGTGTGTGGCCCACCAGCCTCAAAAGCCAGCAGCATGTTCACTGGAAAAGTAAGCATTCCAGGCTGGAGAGATGTCTTAGCGGTTAAAGCATATGACTGCAAAGCCTAAGGACCCCAGTTCGATTCTCCAGGTCCCACGTAAGCCAGATGCACATGGTGGCTGGAGACCCTGGTGCACCCATTCTCACCCTCTGACTCAAATAAATAAATTAAAATATTTTTTAAAATAAAAAGTAGGGCTGGAGAGATGGCTTAGCGGTTAAACACTTGCCTGTGAAGCCTAAGGACCCCAGTTTGAGGCTTGATTCTCTAGAACCCACATAAGCCAGATGAACAAGGGGGTGCACTCATCTGGAGTTCGTTTGCAGTGGCTGGAGGCCCTGGCGTGCCCATTCTCTTTCTACCTGCCTATTTCTGTATATCTCTCAAGTTAAATAAATAAATATTTTTAAAAAAATAATAAAAATAAAAAAGTATTCCTTTAATGACCCAAAATAAGGATATCCACTACCAACATTATACAAAATATTTCACATTTTCTGGACATATCAACTCAATATGGTAATGTTGCATTTAAGAAAGTAAAACCATTATAAGTCAGTCAAATGAAAATCCCATTTTTTTAAGCTAATACATAATGCCATAAAATTCATCCCTTTAAAAAGTAGGATTTAGGGGCTGGACAGATGGCTTAGCGGTTAAATGCTTGCCTATGAAGCCTAAGGACCCCGGTTCGAGGCTCGATTCTCCAGGACCCACGTAAGCCAGATGCACAAGAGGGTGCATGCATCTGGAGTTCGTTTGCAGTGGCTGGAGGCCCTGGCACACCCGTTCTCTCTCTCTCTGTCTCTCTCTCTCTCTCTACCTGCCTATTTCTGTATCTCTCTCAAATAAATAAATAATAAAATATTTTTTTTAAAAAAGTAGGATTTAAGACTGGAGGTGTAGCTCAGTAATAGTTCTTGCTGAACATGTGCAAGGCCCTGGGTTAAATCCCCAGCCCTGCAAGAAAGAAGCTACATAACTCAGTGGATTTTTGTATATTCAGGGTCTGTAACATACTAGTTAGAGCATTTTTAAGAGACCCCATACTCATTAGCAGGCACTCATGTTACTTCACTGCCAACCCCCAGTAACCACTGGTTTCTAGATACAAGCCCAAATTGTCCCGGAGTGCAAAATGCTCCTGCCTGCACTTCGCAAGTGCTAGGATAACGAGCCTGTTCCATTATGCCCGGCCACAAATTTATTTTTTGTCTCCATGGATTTACCTAAATTGAACATTTTATATAAATAAAATCATACAATCAATCATTTGTAACCATCTTCTTTCACTTAAAATGTTTTCAAGGTTTATATATATTGTAACATCAATATTCCATCCTTTTTAGTTACTAAATTATTTCATAGAGAATACTCCATCATGTTTGTCCCTTCATCAGTTTTTGTTTCTTGGCCATTAAAATACTGTTGGGGTGGGCTGGAGAGATTGCTAAGTGGTTAAGGCACATGCTTGAGAAGCCTGAGGACCCAGACTGAATTCTCCAGGTCCCACGTAAGCCAGATGTACATAGTGGCACATGCGTCTAGAGTTCATTTGCAGCGGCTGGAGGCCCTGGTGTGCCCATTCTCTCTCTGTCTCTCTCTCCCTCTCTGTCTCAAATAAGTCTTTTTAAAAAAAATACTGTTGGGGCTAGGGCAAGGAAGACAGCTCAGTGGGAAACAGCACTTGCCCTTCAAGTATGAAGGCCTGAGAATATCCAAATTTCATTCTCCAGAACTCATGTAAAAAGCTAGGCATGGTCATAGATATCTCTAACCACAGTCCTGCAGGGGACACAGAATGGAGAATTCTAGGGCTGGCTGACCAAAACCAGCAGCTCCAGGTTGAGAGGCTGTCTAAGGAAACACCCATGGGATGAGCCATTGAGGAAGTCACTCCATGTTTCGCTCCATGTACATCACATCCATATACCACGTATGTGCCAAACTTTTTTTTTTTAATGACAGAATTGGTTCGCCAGGGCCTCCAGCCATTGCAATTGAGCTCCAGGCATATGTGCTACCACCTAGTGCACATGTGTGAGCTTGTGCTTGTGTCACCTTGTGCGTCTAGCTTATGTGGCATCTGGAGAGTCTAACATGGGTCCTTGGGCATTGCAGGCCAGCGCCTTAACCACTAAGCCATCTCTCCAGCCCATATGCCAAAAGTTTCTAATGCTGCTACAGAAATTCCTGTACACATTTTTGTGTCAAAGTTCTCTTGGGTACGTTATCTAACAGTGGATTTGGATCACTGGGTCATGTGGTAAATCTAGTATTTAATTCTTTGAGGAACTGCTGAATTGGTTTCCAGAGGCGGATAACCTGTGGCATATGGGGCTCCAGTCAGTCAGTGTCTGCATGGCCTTTCTTTCTTAGCCGTTGCTCGGGTTTTGATCCGAAGTGTCAATGAAAGTTCATGTGTTGAAGGCTTAGTCCCCAGTGCGTCAGTGTTCAAAGGTGAAGCTTTGAAGGCTCTGCACACAATCCATTGATGGGGTCAAAATCTGTAGAGCATGATGCCACAGGTGTGGTGGTGCATGCCTTTAGTCCCAGCAGTCAGGAGGCAGAGGTAGGAGGATCGCCATGAGTTCAAGGCCAGCCCAAGACCACATAGTGAATTCCAAGTCAGCCTTGGCTAGAGGGGGACCCTGCCTCAAAAAAAAAAAAAAAAAAAAAGAAACAAAGAAAGAAAAAGAAAAAGAAAACCATGATGACACTTAAGAGATGGGACCCGGAAGAGTGGGTCCTTGACAGTATCATGCTGTTACTTTACTCTTGCCACCCACCCACCTCCTGTCGGCCCTGAGGTGAGCTGCCTGCTCTGCCACGTGCTCCCTGGCATCGTGTTCTGCCTCAAACAGGGCCTGGAAGCATCAGAGCCAGTGACCAGGACTAACAATGAGACTGGGCGGCAGGATTTTATGGCAACAAGTGAGAAGACGCCATGCATTTCTGGCCTGGGTTCAACCTTGGACTAGGCACCCTGTGAGCTAGTTCCCGGTTTTTCGAGGTAGGGTCTCATTCTACCCTACGCTGACCTGGCACTCACTCTGTGGTCCCAAAGTGGCCTTTAATTCACAGAGATCCTCCTACCTCTGCCTCCCAAGTGTGCGACACCACGCCTGGCTTATTTTTATTTTTGACAAGATGAGTGTCATTTAGGGTCACTTACAGTTTACTTTTTTTTTGTTTTGTTTTTTCAAGGTAGGGTCTCACTCTAGCTCAGGCTAACCTGGAAATCACTATGTAGTCTCAGAACTCACGGTGATCCTCCTACCTCTGCCTCTTGAGTGCTGGGATTAAAGGCGTGCACCACCACGCCTGGCTCTTACAGTTCACTTTTGATGCAGGGTCTTCCTTTATGGCCCAGGCACCCCAGGCAGGCCTTCACTTTGTGTACCTTGCTGTTCATAGCAGCTGGGATTATAAAGGATGCCTCCAGTCCAAACTTTATACGAACAGACTTTATTGGCTCGTCAGCCCACACTGATTAGACAGAATCCTGCTGCAGCTTAACAAAGGGAGCGTGGGGTTTTTATTATATTCTGCAGTGGGCTAAAGTTTGATTACTGGTCATGAGCACGGTTTCAAAAGATGGTCTTCCGTGTGTGAATATATTAGCCTTGTACTTGGTGGGCTAATGAGTGATCAGCTGACTCAGGAACTACTGAGTTTCTTGTAAAAACATCCTGGTCTCATGGCATGGTCTGCCTCTCATAAGGCAGAGAGTCTGTAGGTTCGTAACCTGCTTAGAAATCACAAGGTTGGCAGATGAAACACATACCAGCTCCAATAGGAAACAGGCTAAGCTTATACTATAGTCCTGGACAAAACATTTTGTTTGTTTTGTTTGTTTGTTTTTGGGTTTTTGAGGTAGGGTTTTGCTCTAGCCCAGGCTGACCTGGAATCCACTATGTAGTTTCAGGGTGGCCTTGAACTCACAGCAATCCTCCTCTCCCTACCTCTGTCTCCCAAGTGCTGGGATTAAAGGTGTGCACCACCACACTCGGCTAAAATATTTTTTATATTATTTATTTATTTATATTTATTTATTTGGCAGAGAGAGGGAGAGAGAGAGAGAATGGGTGTGCCAGGGCCTCCAGGCACTGCAAGTGAATTCGACATGTGCACCCCCTTGTGCATCTGGCTAACCTGGGTGCTTTGAAACTCCTTAACTGCTAAGCCATCCCTCCAGGCCTAAAATATTTTTAAATGATTAACTTATCAACATGCAGAAGTGACCCAAGTGTTAACACAGCAAAGGGGATAGACACACTATAAAGACAGAGGTGCCTCTTCACATTCTGTTATCCACCAGGCATTTGTAAGCTCCAGTGAAGAGTCTATCTTGACAATAATGCCTTCACGTTTTTGCAACATAATCTAGGCAACAGTTATCATAGCCCATATGTCAGCCCACTAGCTTGTGGGAGATAATACATACTGCTCAGTTGTGTGACCTCCAAAGTTAGTGATTTTTTAGACTATGAGTAAATGCTGTGATCAGTGACAGCCAAGTTGATTCTGGGGAGTAACTGAAGATGTTTTATGATATGAAATTTTCCTTGGTAACAATATTTTCTTTCTTTCTTTCTTTCTTTCTTTCTTTCTTTCTTTCTTTATTTCTTTCTTTCTTTTCTTTTCTTTTCTTTTTTTTTTTTTTTTTTTTTTTTTTTTTTTTGGTTTTTCGAGGTAGGGTCTCACTGGCTCAGGCTGACCTGGAATTCACTATGTAGTCTCAGGGTAGCCTCAAACTCTCAGCGATCCTCCTACCTCTGCCTCTGCCTCCCGAGTGCTGGGATTAAAGGCGTACGCCACCACGCCCGGCTTTAATATTTTCTTATCTTTGGCACTGATTATACAGCCACCTCAAAATCCTTAGCTTTTTTTACTTAAAGGGTCTCCTTAGTAACCTAACCTGGTGTTTCCTGACAAAGCTGTTGTAAGCAGGCCTTTAAGTAAATGACAACTTACAGGCCTCAAGTTTGTCTTTTATTTCCTTTTGGTGGTCCTGTTTCAGAACTTGTGAAACCATGGTTCACGAACCAAATACTATATTGGAGCAGCTTAAGGAAGGGAAGGGTTTGTTTTGGGCTTACAGTTTCAAGGGGAGCTTCATCATCAGGGATAGCACGGCAGGAGCAGAAGCCGGCCTCACGTAGTCACATCCACAGGGAGGATATACACCAGAACAAGCCAGACAAGACTGTAAAACCTCTCTGCCCACCCTGGTAACACTTCTTCCAGCAATGCTCTGCAACCTAAAGGCTCCTGAGTCTTTGAAACAGCACAAACTGACCGAGGATTGAGTATTCACACATAAGAGTCTATGGAGGCATTTTACATTCAAATCTCCAGTTTTTATCTCAGATAGTTTGTCAAAAATAAAGAACTGGGGGGGAGGGTTAATCAAAATCTAAGAGAGTATGAATAAGTCATATGGAAATCTACTTTTTTGGACAATGGCAGACTCAGAAGCCATAGATTGTTACTAGAAAATTTTCAGTGCTAGGGACGGGATACCTTCCAGTGAATTGTTGGCCAGGGAGGTCTCTGAGGCCCCCAAAACATTACAGGCCATCACTGAGGCTCTTAGTTTCCCACCAAGAATAGATGGTAAGACCCTATTGCTGAAGATTCCACATACTTGGGCTGCAAGGTCACTATGAAATCTTGCTGCAGCTGAGCTGAAAACCTCCTGCCTATAGACCTGCTGACAGAAAGCTGAAAAAGCTATGTTGCATGCAGTGCTATGGAAGAAAGAAGTCATCAGTGGAGATAAACAATAATGGACACTGCAAGCCTTAAGTTTGGCCAGCCAGGCTAAATGAGCCAATGGGTGCAACAGTGGCATTTCTGTTATGGGGGAAACCAACTGCTCTCTAATTGGACTGAAGGCCTACTCCACAGAGGAAATGCATGAATGATACTAAAAACCTATGACAGAGGAAGTCATGAGCCTTAGGGGTGTAATGCCTGCTGGTGTCTGGATAAATGCATATATTATGCTCACCAAACTTCCCAGTAAGCACTTTTCCTAATGTTCATACCCATATATTAATGCTACTCTCACTTTTGTTTAGAGAAACTTCTTTTTCAGATGGTGGTATTCACTGGGATGACCCAAAAGGCACCACAATGCTAAGAAGAAATGGCAAAGGAGTTTTCAGCACTGAAATATCTCTTATCCCACCTTCAACGGCAGAAGAGGTGGCGGGAAGAATGTAAGAACCAAAGGAAGAATAGGACTCCTTATAGTGCACTCTTCCAGACACAAAATGGCCTGGCTATCCATGACCTTGCAGTTCCTGGCACTACTTACACAAGACCAGTATAATAGGAGGAAAAGATGATGACATCAAAATAAAAGAGAGAATGGGCCGGGCGTGTTGGCGCATGCCTTTAATCTCAGCACTTGGGAGGCAGAGGTAGGAGGATCGCCATGAGTTCAAGGCCACCCTGAAACTACATAGTGAATTCCAGGTCAGCCTGAGCTAGAGTGAGACCCTATCTCAGAAAACCAATAAATAAAAAAATAAAAGAGAGAATATAAAAAAATAGAGAGGGAAGCCGGGCGTGGTGGCGCATGCCTTTAATCCCAGCACTCGGGAGGCAAAGGTAGGAGGATCGCCGTGAGTACAAGGCTACCCTGAGACTACATAGTTAATTCCAGGTCAGCCTGGACCAGAGTGAGACCCTACCTCCAAAAACCAAAAAAAAAAAAAAAAAAAAAGAGAGAGAGAGGGAAGGGATATGATGGAGAGTGGAGTTGTGAGGGGGAAAGTGGGGGGGGGGGAATTATCATGATTTATTATTGTCTATAATTATGGAAGTTGTCAATAATAAAAAAAAATTAAAAGAGAGGTGAAAAAAGTCATTCTAGAGTGTGAAGTGGTATCACATCATGAATTTGAAGTGAAAAACTATTTCAGATACATAATTCAATAAGATGGCTGACTATAAAATAATTTGAAATATCAAATGTCTTCTTTTTGTGGGAAAGGGTCTCACTATGTAGCCTAGAAGGATCTAGAGATCAGTATGTAACCCAGACTGGCCTTGAATTCATAGTAATCCTTACTCAGCCTCCCATGTCCTGAGGCATGAGCCAGCACACCTAGCTGGAGAGATGGCTTAGTGGGTAAGGTGTTTGCCTGCAAAGCCAAAGGACCCAGTTCAATTCTCCAGGACCCACGTAAGCCAGATGCACAAGGGGTGCACACATCTAGAGTTTGTTTGCAGTGGCTGGATGCCCTGGCATACCCATTCTCTCTCTCTCTTTCTCTCTCTGCCTCTTTCTCTCAAATAAATAAATAAAATAACATATATATATATATATATAATCAAACTAGGGGAACATGGAAGAAATGACCCCAATAATAAGAGAAACCATCTAGGACAAAAGGGGGCAAAAAGCCAAAAGCTGTACGAAGGAAATGTAACACTACAGAAGTACAAAGGAGGGCTGAACACGTGAAAAGGCACAGCTCTCCCTTCTGCATCTCAAACAGGAAGATACAACATCCTAATTAGTACCAGTCTCCTTACGTTAACCTACAAAGTAACACTGACTCCAACAAGAATGCCTCCAAAGCCTGCAGCCCCAGACTAGTGATAACTAAAACTCGTGACAAAACTACACCATTATGATTTACCCAGAGACCCACCCTTCCTGGATTCCCACCCAGGAAATTGATAATCTGCTCAAAAGTTGTGTGTCCTTAATGTGTTTGTGTTTTCATTTTGTTGTTTTGTTTTATTTTGTAGAGACAGGGTCTCATGTAGCCCAGGCTGGCCTCGAACTCAGTGGATAGCTGAGATTGGTCTTGAACTCGTGATCTTCCTACCTCTACCTCTGAAGTGCTGTATTTACAAGTGGCCCCAGCTTTGTTTGTGCTTTGAGACAAGGTCTAGCTATGAAGTCTAAGCTGGCCTTGAACTTGGACTCCTTTGGCTTCAAGATCTTACTACCTGGGATCACACACAGGTGCTGTCCTACCTGCTTTTGCTGTGTAGTCTTGGCCAAGCTCCTTTATTATTAAGTATTACTATTAAGTCACGAATACGTAGAAGGGGATCTTTAAAAAAGAGAGAGAGAGACAGAGGAAGGAAAAGTAACTCAACTAGATTTTAAAGCAACAAATCCGATCCTTCAGACAGACTGATCAATGGAATAAACAAGAGAATCTAGAATCCCAAATGTATAAATGATAAAGGTATGTTTCAAATTAGTACAGAAAACAGGAAGGGCTCAACCTCAATGACTATGGGACAGAGTTCCCATTACAAAAATATATTTCGGATCAAACAGATTTTTTTATGTTTTTAATTTTTTTTAATTTATTTACTTTAGATAAGAGGAACATTGAGAAAGAGAGAATGGATGTGCTGGGGCCTCTAGCCACTACAAACAAATTCCAGACACATATGCCTCCTTGTGCATCTGGCTTAAGTGGGTCCTATTGAATCAAACTAAATCATCTCTCCAGCCCCAAACAAAGATTAGCCAGGCATTTAATCCCAGCACTTGGGAGGCAGAGATAGGAGGATCATCATGAGTTCGAGGCCACCCTGAGACTACGTAGTGAATTCCAGGTCAGCCTGAGCTAGAGTGAGACCCTACCTTGAAAAACCAAATTTAAAAAAAAAAAAAGCCAGTAAAGAAAGGTGCAGTAGCACACATCTTTAATCCCAGCACTTGGGAGGCAGGAGGAGGAGGAGTTGGAGGAGTTTGAGGCCAGCCTGAGACTACATAGTGAATTCCAGGTCAGTCTGGGTTACAGAGAGACCGTACCTGGGGGAAAAAAATCCATTAAAATGAAATTACTGCCTTATCTGAATGCAATATGACTTTCAAGCCTA
The DNA here is from genome assembly GCA_036365145.1 of Orientallactaga sibirica. NCBI lineage: Eukaryota > Metazoa > Chordata > Mammalia > Rodentia > Dipodidae > Orientallactaga > Orientallactaga sibirica. The sequence goes on from JAEOAD010000027.1 coordinate 8,617,947, forward strand.
GAATCCAGAAAACACTGATAAATCAAAATATATGAACAAGGGCTAGAGATGGCTGAGTGGTCCAAGTGTTTGCTGTGAAGCCAAAGGACCCAGGTTCAATTCTGCAGAACCCATGTAAGCCAGATGCACTGGCACACGCGTCTGGAGTTCATTTACAGTGGCTGAAGGCCCTGGTGAGCCCATTCTCTCTCTCTCTCTGTCTCTCCTTCTTTCCATCTCTCTCTCAAATAAGAAATTAAAAAATTAAAAATCAAAACATATGAACAAAACAAAATATCATAAACAAACCAGAAGAAAGTAAAAGAGTGGCTTGTACTATGTGGCAAACACAACAGGAGAACTACAAACTAATAAGGAAAATGACTTTCTTTTTTTTTGTTTTGTTTTGTTTTGCAAGGTAGGGTCTCACTCTGGTCCAGGCTGACCTGGAATTAACTACATCTCAGGGTGGCCTTGAACTCTCGGTGATCCTCCTACCTCTGCCTCCCGAGTGCTGGGATTAGGGATTAAAGGCGTGCGCCACCACACCCGGCTGGAAAATGACTTTCTTATTACAGCTGTCCTGAGTGGGTGAATCATACAACAGAGAAATGCACACAAGAACAGACAAATCACAGGGAAGGAAATATAAATGTTTCTGTGTGGTAAAAGATGGTCAGCATCACTCATCATAGAAGAGAACAATTATCAACCATTGCCACCTGTTTGGTAGTACTGGGGTTGTGGAAAATGAATTTTCAAGCATTACTGATGAGAATAAAATTGGCATAAGATCTATGAATGCAATCTCCTAAAGTCTTATCAAAGAAGGTAGTTTAAGAATGCTGATGAAGCAGGTCATGGTGGCGCTCGCCTTTAATCCCAGCACTGGGAGGCAGAGGTAGGAAGATCGATTTGAGTTCAAGGCCACCGTGAGACTACATAGTTAATTCCAGATCAGCCTGGGCTAGAGTGAGATCCTACCTCAAGAAGAAGAAAAAAAAAAAAAAAAAGCTAATGGAGACAAAGATTATGCTCTCCACTGTCAAGCTCCCACTGGTCTTTGGCTTAAAAAGGGGCTACAACCATCAAACTCTTCCTAAATTAACAATGCTTATAACCTATGCTAACCTCACTCTCCATTGGAGGAGCATCTTTTTCTTTTTCATAAAGTAGAGAGACCCAAGGAGATAAACCACCCCTCACATCTCAGTCAAGGTCCAGGGGAAACCACAGAGGAACTGGGGAGAGGAGCAAGAATGTTGCTTCCATGGAGAACCTGACAAGCAGCACCAGGGTGAAGGAGACAGACTTCTAGGATCAACAACTACCAAAGAAGAGATCAGAGGCTCCCAAGAGCTCATCACTGAAGCAGACTTCAAACACACCCACCACGGCTCAGGGAACTTTGCGGAAGAGGGGGCGGAAAAATTGTAAGAACCACAGGTTGGGATGTGATGCACAGAGGCATTGCCTCCCCCAATAACTGACTACTGCTCCCCTAACGCATACCCCACAACAACCTCATGGGGAATACCAGCAACCCCACTGAGGAGGACCCCCTGTGGAATGGAGGCAGGGAGGAGGGGAAAGATGGTAACAACACATGATGTATCCATACAAAATATGTTGTTGTTAATGATAATAATAAAGAATGCTGGGACAAACGTTTGGGACGACCAAAGGTGGTTTTTAAAGGACACATCAAGCTGGGTGTGGTGTTTTAATCCCAGTACTTGGGAGGCTGAGGTAAGAGAGCACCCCGAGTTGGAAGCCAGTTTGGTTACAAAGTTCTAGGGTTAGCCTGTGCTAGAGTGAGATCCTGCGGGTGGGGGTATTGAACTTATCAATAACCTTAACAAACATGTAGAGACAATATCGCTAAATTTGCATGTTTAAAAAATCTATAATATTTCCAAGAAACCACTATCACTAATGGTAAAGCAGCAGCAACAAGAATATTTGCTTTTTCTTGTTCCTTCACCAAGGTCGGTGGATTTTGCATGAATTACTTGTTTTGTGAGAACAGCGAATTATTTAAAAGTCCCTTCTTCATTCTTTGTCTTATTTGCATCTGCTAAGATGGCACTCTTACCCTGCGTAAAGATAAGAGCTGTCACAAGAAATTCCTGCCTGGAGGGGCTGGCAGGTAGCGGGGCCAGCGCGACCCTCCTCCGCGGGAACCAACAGGGAAAACAGCGAGCTGTCTCGGGAATGCTCCAGAACCACCGACAGGAGGCCCCGAAGTGACGACCGAATTCTCCATTTTTGACAAGGTCCACTCGCGACTCGGCGCGTGCGTGTTGGCAAGCCCTCGGCGCGGGGGGACATTCAGCCCCCACGAAGCAGGACCGGGCGTCGCGCGTTTGCTCATCGCTTGCCTCGCGGCCATCGTCAACCATCCACACTTGGGATGTCACGCGAGACCCGAGCCTGCCCCGCGCTCTCTCCTAGGCCCACGCCTCAGCTCAGCTACCGCCTCGGACTGGGATGGACCGGACTGGGAGGCCGGGCAAGCGGCGCAGGCGCTGGGAGAGTGCCGGAGGCCTCGGAAGGGCTGCAGAGCCGATGACGGAGGGGAGGGAACCGTGTCTGGGGGGAGGGGGCGGCGAGTGAAGCGGTTTAGAAAAGAGAAAAAGAAAGAAAGAAAAGCGAGAAACCGTAAAGTAGACCGTGATTTTACAAATATGGTTTAAAAAAAGTCACGACTCCGCCGGGACTCGAACCCGGAACCTTTGAATGCCTTCAACCTCTAGAAGTCCAATGCGCTATCCATTGCGCCACGGAGCCACCTGTTGGAGCGTGCGCGCATCTGCCGTATTAAGCCAGAGGCGCCGGCCCCGCGCCCTTCCCAGCGCCTTGCGAGTCGTTTCCGTCACCGGATCCGAAGCCCCGGGAGCCACCGGGCCTGGTATGTCCGGCCCGAACCACCGAACCGGGCGCGGACCGCTCGGTAGAGCTGGAAACGGCCCTGCGAGCGGAGGACGGCGGCGGGTCCGCGGTGCACGGCCGCGACACGCCGCAGCACCAATCGCGGACGCGCGCTCGCCTCCTCCCCGGTCCCTTCCGGCTCCGGCGTCCCCGCCTACCGGGTCTCCGCGGCGGCCGCTCCCGCCGGGCCCGGGTCCCCGAGGTGCAAAGCCCGCGGCCGTTGCGCCGTTGCTCCGGGCCCGTGACGCCGGCCACGTTACGTCGCGCTTCACGGACTTGCGGGCACGGACCGTGACGACGACTGTGTGCGTGCTTGTGCGTGTTTGTGTACGCGAGGACCGGGGAGCAAGGAAACGCGCGGAAACCAGGGACGCGGGGCTTTGCACGTCGCTCCCCACGGAGCCGCCGCCGAGCCCCGATCCCCGCGCCGCCGCCGCCGCATCCTCCTCCCCAGCGCCCCGGGGACCTCGCCAACGCCGCGCAGCCGCCGAGCCCGCGCGCTCCCCACGCACGCGTGGGCGTGGGCGGCCGTGGGCGCGCGCGGGCGGGGGTTCCCGGGCACGGAGCGGCGCGCACGACGACGGGTCCCCACCGGGCCCGGGCGCGTCTGCACGGAAGGATCATCCTCCCCGCCCGACACCGTGCGGGGGTGACTCGGAGACCAGCAGGTGTCTTCACCACCTCACGGCATCTCCACGAACGCGATCCGGAAACCACGAGTGGACGAACGAAATAAATGTCTGGTTGCTAGGCGACGGCCACTGCCAGAAAAAAAAAAAAAAAAAGACCCTCCCCTCCGACTCCGGGGTCCAATCAGCGGGCCGTTCTCCCGGTCCCGCCTCCGCCCGGTGCAGAGTCTCCGCGGGGTGCGCGCCTTGGCTGGGACCTTCTGCAAAGAAGAGGTGTCGCCCAGCGCACCGCGTGGCATCACCGGGCATCCAAAAAAAATTTTTTTTTTAAATTTTTTAAAAAGTCCCTGGCTGTGAACTAAAGAAAGGGACCCCCACCTGCAGAAAAAGTGGAGTCATTAAGGGGCAAGTACTTTATAAAAGTGGGATCCCACAGCACGTTAGGGACACCCAGCTAGTGAGTGTTGGAGAACTGGGAAGAGTCGCCCTTCATCCTGTTTGGAGAACTGTGCTAACTTTCACTGTTTTAAGGATGCTGGCAGAACACGTACATCCTAGACGAAGGCCCGTGGACAGCAAAAGCAGCAACCACAGGGTCAGCATGTTTGTGTTGGTTCCCTGAACCTCGATTCCCGTGACAGCAAGGCATATGGGCCCCAGATGCACGCTTACGCACAAAATGGTTTGCATTATAGGACAGGAATGCTGAGTTTGGGGGAAACCTACCATGTTGTAGTGAGCAGAAAGCAAGCCTCTCCTTTGTTCTGCTGGGAGACATTACCTCATCTCCTAAAATTGCACGCTGCAAATACAACCCTGAGAAGTGGCTCAAAGAATGATCAGTCTTGCAACTAAACTAATGAGGGACTGCCTCTACAAATACTTCAGTGGCAGAGCCCTGACAGGTACCAGGCCCTGTTTCTACCCTAAGAAAGGCACTTGACAACCATTGTGTCCCTTTAAAATTAGCAAAATGGGGAGATTGCTCAGTGGTTAAGGTGCTTGCTTGCAAAGCTTGATGGCCTGGGTTCAATTCCCCAGTACCTGCATAAAGCCAGATGCATGAAGTGACACATGTAGTGGCAGGAGGCCCTGGCATGTCCCCATTCATTCATTTCTCTCTCTCTCTGTCCTTGTAAATAAAAATATTTAATAAAACGAACAAAATGAATTCTCAAATAACAAAATTTGGCCTTAGCATAGAATATTGTTTGAAATATGCCAGGCACTGGTGACATCTCAGGCTTTCCACGGATGTTGATAGCTCAAGTGGGGAAGAGATACTCGTACCCCTGTGGGAAAACCATATGGAATAATTTCCCCTGTAAGCACTGGAGGCACATCTTAAATTTTGAGGAACTGTTGATATATTACCAATTGGGACTCATGCATTAAAAGTTCTGAGGAGGGCCGGGCATGGTGGCACATGCCTTTAATCCCAGCACTTGGGAGTCAGAGATAGAAGGATCACCGAGAGTTCAAGGCCACCCTTAGACTAGAGTGAATTCCAGGTCAGCCTGAGCTAGAGTGAGACGCTACCTCAGAAAACCCAATGTGGTAGTTTGAATAGATGGCCCCCAATATATTCAGTGTTTTATTAGTTTGTTGTTTGCATCTGCATCCACCTGGCTGGAGGCAATGTCACTGGGTGGATCTTAAGGTGTGGTGGTGGGTTTGAGATTTCAATCTAAAGATATTCGAAGTGTGCCTAGGTGGAGTTCCTGAAGTGTGCTGTGCTGTGTGGCTTTTGGCTTGGGGCTTTTCTCTCTGTCTTTGGTCCTGTGAAAGCAGGCCAGCTTCTTCTACCATTATGGAACTTCCCCTGGATCTGTAAGCTATAATAAATCCCTTCCTCCATCACTGTGCCTGATCTGGAAGTTCATCTCAGAGAATCTGAAGCTGTCTGTTACACAAAAAAAAAAAAAAAAAAAAGTTCTAAGGAGGAAGACCCGGGAAGAAAACCTCATGCTAAAAAGATGTGCATCTACTTAATTCAACTTATTGAATCCAACGAAGAATTTTAGATATTTCATTCCTTCCACTAGTTGAGTCTTAAAATCTTGTCTATGTCATGGAAAATAATACTGAGAAACAGTGTAGGGAAACCAGGCTCGTGTGACGCACTGTTAGTGATGGAGGTTCTGCTCCGCCAACAGAAGGTTAGGGAAGTCACAGAAGAACGTGTGTCAGGTGAGTGGTGGTTTTCTGACAAGCACTTTGTAGTGAGTATGGCTTCTGAGGCTGCAATGTTCGCAGGGAAAAAAGATATGTAAATTTGGTTGCTGTATGGGGAGAAATATCCAAGGGGTTTTGTTTTGCTTCCTCCTTTGTAAACTAAGAGCTAATTCAGATATGTAATAAATAAACTAGCTGTTCAACCTGAAAAATTCCTGCAAGGAACAAAAAGTACGTTCTTCCTGCCAGGAGAGGGAGCCAAAGCGTGGTTTACAATCACCTTCCAGAGAGCTGATCTCTGCACCTTCCAAAAAAGCTGTGACTAGAAGCTATCTTGGGCTGAGCGTTTTAAAATTCAAATCTAGTAAACATCTTTGGGAGGGGTCTGAAGTAACACTTCTCTTGTTTGTCTAACGGGATTGTTTTCAAGTTGATAAACTGTTCTGTTTAGCGCGTGGATATTTCAATCCTTCCGGACACCAGAATTCTGCTGAATGTCTAGCATTTCTCATTAGCTTTGCCTCACTGTAGTAGAGGGGTCGTTTAACTCAATGAGTGCCTTGCTATGATACAGTTAGGCCTACTAGTGTGGAAGTTTAAAACATAATTCATACCTTCAAGGGCATGCCAAATTCCCCAAGAGAAATAGGTCTATCCATATATAATCAAGGCAGCATAAGAAAAGGTAGCAAGATGTGACTGATCATCACTGCTGGTAGAATGTTTTTGTACTCCCTGGCCCCAGATAATAAGCAAACACCACTATACTTATTGTAAAACATAATCCAAGAGGCTGGAGAAGTGGTTTAGCACTTAAAGGCCCCTGCTTGCAAAGCCTACTGGCCCAGAGTTTAATTCCCCAGAACCCACATAACACCTGATGAAAGGTGGTGGATGTGTCTGGAGGTTGTTTGCATGTTTACAGTAGCAAGAGACCCCTGGTTCACCCCCTCAAATAAATAAATAATAAATAAATACTTAATTAAAAAATAATGCCAAAAGGAATTTTCAAAAGATAAGATTGGGCTGTGGAAATGGCTCGAGATTAAAGGTGTTTGCTTGCAAAGCCTGCCAGCCCTGGTTTAATTCTCCAGTACTCACACAAAGCCAGATGCACAAAGTAGTGCGTGTGTCTAGAGTTTGCTTGCAAGAGGCTCTGGTGCCCATACTTTCTCTCTCTTTCCCTTCTGTGTATCTGTCTATATGACTTTTTTTTTTTTTAAAGAAATTTTTAGAAAACAGAAATAAAAACTCTGGTAATACAATTTGATATTACAGGCTTGGATCCACGCATAGTGTCAGAGTACACAAATGTGTCCTTGGTGGCAGCAGGTGCTGGTGAGGATCATGGGGGTTCAGAGCATTGGTGACAGAGTCAGGCAGGGATCAGTTTCATGGTTCAATCATCAGTCTACTCAGAAGAAGACAGGACTCCCAGCTGAGCAAGAGTGGAGACCCCAAACCTCCAGCCAGAAGAAGCCAGATCAAGGCGAGGGCCATCTCCTAAGGGACGCTCAGATCTTGACTTGTAAGGGGTCGTGTTGTAGGTAGGTGGACATTAGCAGGCTTGAAGGTCATCAAAGGGGAGCTGGAGCTGAACTGGTATTGAGATCTTGGCTCTGCCTTTTATTTTCAGAACTTGGTTCTTAAATTCTCTGAACCTTCTTTTCCTTATCTGAAAATCATGAGGATTACAGGAATTTTCCTCGGGGAGAATTTACCTCAGTCCTGAGATACAATAAACACAACTGGTTGTTACTGTTATTGTAACAATGATGCTCATTATTTACTGAGAGGTCTCAGTAAAGAAAGAACTTTCATTTCCTGCTGAACACGCTGAATTCAGACACAGCAATGGTTACATTTGTTGCAGCCCCGGTAGGAGTCGCCATCCCTCCGTCTTACTCCTGCACAATTAGAAGCACCATGTCTGCTCCCCACACCCCACTGCTTTTTTTTTTTTTTTTTACACTGGTTCCTTTGACATGAAAAAGGCTGTATTTTGGAATGATTAATGTAGGAGACAATGAGCAGGAGGTGATCAGAGAGTCAGCGAGACTGTTTACACCCCATTTAGTCTGCCTTGGTTTTCAACAATATCCTCATCCCGTCAGCAAGAAGTGATGGAGGGTCTGGTAGGCACAGGAGAGACTATAGGCGTATTCAAAAATGGAAAAGACGTGTGCTCGGTTTACAGCTCAGAGAAAGGATGGCAGGACAGCAGCAGAGATGCAAAGTGAAAGGGTCTTCAGGTGAAGTGTGGGTGTGATGGTATGTGACTTCATGCAGGAGGGACAGACCACATCCTGAGAGGAGGACTGGGGAGACTGGCATTTGCAACGAGTCACCTAGCCTGGGGCAGACCTGCCTGTAAGGAATGCTTGTGGGGGGTGGTTAAGCACCTGGGTAATAGTGTCTAAAAAGATGGGTTGCAAAATTTAGTCTCGGTGGCAGCAGGTGCTGGTGAAGAAAGGGTTTGAAGCATTGGTGACAAAGTCAGGCAGGGACCAGTTTCATGATTCTGTGCCCTCAGCCTGTTGTAAAGAAGACAGGAATGCCAGCTGGGCAAGAGTGGAGGTTCTAGAGCCTTCTGTACCCCACTTTAGCCAGAAATAGTGTCCATCTCCCAAATGACTTTAGGGTCTTAATTGTGGGGGGAAGAATGTTGCAGACAGGCAGGCAGGCACTACCATGGCTTGGAGGTCATTTAAGGAAAGACCCCACCTCCTCACTTCCTATCTCCCTGCTATAAAGGGGAGGACGAATTGCTCTCTAACTGGACTCAAGCCAGCCTCACAGGAGGGAATTCTGGCCTGGTACTGAAAACCTAATCAAAAGCCTATGGCTGGGTGGTCATAAGCCCTGGGACGGAAACTAATACTGTTGTCTAGCTAAATGCATCTATTATACCCACCCAGTTGCCCTCTAATACATATGTTTGTGAGCATACACACACACAATTTTTTTTCCCCTGGGTAGGGTCTCACTCTATAGTTCCAGGCTGGCCTTGAACTCAAAGCAATCTTCCTACCTCTGCTTCCCAAGTGCTGGGATTAAAGGCATGTGACTGCCAACATTCAAATATTAATGCTACTCTCACTTTTGGTTAGAGAAGCTTCTCTTTTCAGATGGCAGTGGCCACTGAGGACATTCAAAACTCACCAAAGTGTGAGAAGTGAGAGGAGAGTGTTTAGCATTGAGACATCTCTATCACACCCTCCAAGGCTCAGGGACTCTTGTGGAAGAGGTACAGAAAGAATGTTCTTACCGGAGGAAGGGGAGGAGTGTTTACAATGCTGCCCTCCAGACCTCACAGTGGCTGATGCTATCTACACAGGACCTGCATAATAGGAGGAAAAAATTATGACATCCAAATAGAAGAGAGACTAGTGGAAAGAAGGAGGGATTCAGTGGAGGGGGAACTTGGCAGGGGAAGCAGGGAGGCTGGTGGGATGGCATTAATTACTTTGAGTTGGAACCTTCAACCTTCATATTAGGCATATGGTCATGATTCAGAAACTTGGGACCATGGGCATGGTGGTGCACACCTTTAATCCCAGCACTCGGGAGGCCGAAGTACAAGGATCACCAAGAGCTGGTGGTCACCCTGAGACTACATAGCAAATTGCAGGTCAGCCTGGGCTAGAATGAGACCCTAACTTGAAAAAACAAAACAAAACAAAATTTCCAATTTACCAGGAATGGTGGCGCACGTCTTTAATCCCAGCACTCAGGAGGCAGAGGTAGGAGGATTGCCAGGAATTTGAGGCCACCCTGAAACCTGAAATTACATGGTGAATTCCAGGTCAACCTGAGCTAGAGTGAGACCCTACCTCAAAAAAAAAAAAAAAAAAAAAAAAAAACAGAAATTTGGGAACGGACTCAGGATTTATCTGTTCATCTGAAGGACACAGAACATCCCCATCTTGTCTTACTATTCATAATACTTTTTAACATCTTTTTTTTTTTTTTTTATATTTTATGTATTTTTTGTTTTATATATTTATATTTTAATTTTTTATTGACAACTTCTTTAATTGTAGACAATATCCCATGGTACCTTCCCTCCCCCACTTTCCCCTTTGAAATTTCACTCTCCATCATATCCCCTCCCCTATTTTATGTATTTTTTTGAGAGAGAAAGAGAAGTAGATATATAACTGGAGAGAATGGGTGCACCAGAGCCTCAAACTACTGCAAATGAACTCAAGACGCATGCACCTGGCTTTATGTGGGTACTGGGTCCTTTGGCTTTGCAGGCAAGTGCCTTAATGGCTAAGCCATCTCTCCAGCCCTACTCATAGCATTATTGAGTCCTTTCTCACTTCTTAAAATAACCCATTCTATACATTTTATTATTTCCCTGATGTGGCAAATAGACAATCACAACCTGTATCAAGTATGCAGAAATGACCTTGCTTGTTCTGGAATGTCTGCACTTGAAGACAGATCACTTACTTCTGGATCCCTGACCATGTGTTCTATACCTAAGAGTGAGTTCATTTGTCCAGCGGTGAGTTCTCTAGGCGCTCTCACTCAGCTGTCCAGGAGTAGACAGTAAAATGCCCAGTTAGGAAAGCGCTGCCTAATATCGAGTTCTCCAACACCAGCCCTCCTTTCTGTCTCTTTCCTCCCATCTAAGTACTAACCAGGTTTTGAGATCAGGCATGTTCGGGGGGAGTACAGATTGGATGATTCTTTCTTTCTCTCCATCTCTCTCCCTCTTTATTTCTCTTCTTCCCTCTATACTTTCCTCAGGGATTTGTATTTATTTATTTATTTATTTATTTATTTATTTATTTGCAAGGAGCGAGCAAGCGTGAGAGAGAGAGAGAGTGAATGGGCACACCAGGGCCTCCAGCCACTGCAAACAAACTCTACATGCATGTGCCACTCTGTGCATCTGGCTTTATGTGGGTACTGGGGAACTGAACCTGGCTTTGTAGGCAAGTGTCTTAACTGCTGAGCCATCTCTTGGGTCCAAGGATTTGTAATTTTAATTATTTTCTGTTTATTTATTTGTTTATTTATCTGAGAGCAACAGATAGAGAGAGAAAGAGAATGGTGCATCAGGGCTTCCAGCCATTGCAAACAAACTCCAGATGCATATGCCACTTTGGGTATCTGGTTTACATGGGTACTAGGGAATCAAGCCTCAAACCAAGGTCCTTAGGCTTCACAGGCAAGCGCTTAACCTCTAAGCCATCTCTCCAACCCCAGGACTGGTCATTTTAAGCCTGTGGCAAACATAAAAGGAAAGGCCTCCAGGATATGATTATCCTAACAGATTCCGCACTCTAGCTTTGAACATGACTCACACAGGTGTCCGTGGACTGATGGATAGATGAATGATGGGTCCAGGAATGCTTTAGGTACAATATGACCAGGGCTGATACTCACCTGGCAGGTGTTTATACCGACCGAGCCAGGACGAGGATCACTTCCTCTTGGCCAGGGTTCCACTCTGCTGGGTTGACGCCCACACTGTGCCAAGTCATTACAGGTGGCTCCTCATTACAAACTGGGTTATAAAGAAATGTTTGGAGCATAACTGATACAGCTTACTCACAGGACTGGTTAGAGACAGAGGTGACAGAGCCCTGATTGGCTAGAGGAGGGCAGAACCTGGCAGTCTCAGAGCTGCAATTAGACGGAATTCAAATAAATCTGAAGGCCAAACCCAAGAGTAACAGGGATTGCAAAGGAAGGAGAGACCAGGAAAACGAGTGGGTAGGAAGAGGCACAAGTTGAGGAAATGGAAATGGAAAATAAACCCTTTTCTTTCATAAGCTGCTTCTGGTTGGGTGTTTTCATTTCAGCAGTGTTAAGAATAATTGCTATAATAAACTAGATCTTATTTTGTGTTAAGTCTGGAAGTATGGTAGCTAGAATGTGGAATGTCTCCCATTGCCTCGGGTGTTTTCAGTAGTTAATCCCCAGCTGGGAGCAGTTTGGGACACAGATGTGTTGGGAGGAGGTGTGTTGCTGGCGGTGGGCTTAAGGGTGTTAGAGCCCAGCTCCCCTTGCCAGTAGTAGTTCAGCTCATTCTTGCTGCTTTCTGCCAGCTGCTACGGCAAGAAGTGATGCCAAGCCTCTGCTCTACCATCCTTTCCCTGCCATGGTGAAGCTTCCCCTTGAGACTAGAAGCTAAAATAAACCTTTTCCTCTCTCCAACTACTTTTGGTTAGGTGTCTTGTTCTAGCAACAAGAAGGTAACTACAACAGGAAGTAAACCACCCATGGCTGGTGTGTCAAGTTCAGGATCTTCAGAAAGCTAGATTCCCATCTTCTTGCTTCATGCCTTCTATCTCATGGTCCAGGATAGCAGCTCAGACTCCAATCATCATGTCCACACCTGGTGCTACAGAGAAAGGAGCACGACAAGCACTCCCTGTCCATAAGGTGAGCTTTCTCAACCTCAGTACTCTTGACACTTTGGATAAGATAATTCTTTTTTTTTTGGTTTTTCGAGGTAGGGTCTCACACTAGCCCAAGCTGACCTGGAATTCACTCTGTAGTCTCAGCGTGGTCTTGAACTCACAGCAATCCTCCTACCTCTGCCTCCTGAGTGCTGAGATTAAAGGCATGCACCACCACACCCGGCTCAAGAAAATTCATTTTGGGGGGTTATCTTGTGTGGTGTAGGATGTTTTGGGCAGCATCCCTAGCCTCTACCCACCAGACCCCATGTAAACTGCCCCCATTCCCACCATTTCGCCTATAGTGATTAGCAAAAATGCCTCAGACGGGGCATGAGAGTTGGCTTAGCAGTTAAATGCTTGCTTGTGAAGTCTAAGGACCCCAGTTCGAGGCTTGATTCCCCAGTATCCACATAAGCTAGATGTATAAGGTGATTCATACATCTGGAGTTCGTTTGCAGTGGCTGGAGGCCCTGGTGAGCCCATTCTCTCTCTCTGTCTCTTTTCTCTCTCTGTCTGTCACCCTCAAATAAATAAAAATTTTAAAAAAAAAAGCAATGCTTCAGACAGGCTGGCTTAGTGGTTAAGGCACTTGCCTACAAAGCAAAAGGACCCAGGTTTGATTCCTCAGGACCCACATAAGCCAGATGCACAAGGTGGTGCATGCATCTGGACTTCATTTATAGCAGCTGGAGGCCCTGGCATGTCCATTCACTCTTTCTCTCTCTCCCATGTTTTCTCTGTCAAATAAATAAAAATTAAAAAAATGTTTTAAATGCCTCAGATATTGACACATGTCTTCTAGGCTTTTAGTTGATTTCCCTGGGCTGTGATCCCCTGCTTATAGACCATCCATGAGAACTTAATCTCAGAGGCACTTCCTAGTCACACCGGCTGGGAAATGGACTCATTCCAGGAAACCACATGCCCAGATAAAAGTCAGGAGCTCTGATACCAGAAAGAAAATGACAAAAGGTATTGGGAGATAGCACAGGGCCCAGGACACAGCTGAACTATGGCTGTCTTGTTTCAGGTTGTAGCTACGGAGTGAGAATCTTCAGAGGTAGGATGTGAGGTCCCGACCACAGCCAGCGACACCGTGGCCCTGTGTGAGCATTATCCTCCCAGAGGTGGGGGCTTCAGCTCAAAAAGATGAGCACAGAGCAGCACATGCTGCCTCTGGCCATGCAGCTGATTCTCAGTTTAAGAGTGTGTTACATCCAAGGCTCAGGGACCATGGCGGAAGAGGGGGTGGATAGAATGGAAGAGCCAAAGGAAGGGTATGACTTCTTACAATGCAACCGCCCAGACAGAAATTGGCCTCGATATCCATGACCTTGCAGTGCCTAGCAATACCTTTGCAAGACCCTCAAAAATAGAAGAAAAAGATGATGACATCAAATTAAAAGAGAGACTAATGGAGAGAGGGAGGGGACATGATGGAGACTGGAGTTCTAAAGTGGAATGGGGGGAGGGGAGGGAAATATCATGTGTTTTTGTATGTAAGTATAGAAGTTGTCAATAAAAAAATTAAAAAAAAAAAAAGAGTGTGTTACAAATCCCAGCACTCAGGAAGCAGAGGTAGAAGAATCATGATCAGTTTGAGGGCAGCTGGGACTATAGAATGAGTTCCAGGTCAGCCTGGACTAAAGTGAGATCCTGCCTCAAAAATAAAAAATAAGCCGGGCGTGGTGGCACACACCTTTAATCCCAGCACTCGGGAGGCAGAGGTAGGAGGATCGCCGAGAGTTCGAGGCCACCCTGAGACTACATAGTTAATTCCAGGTCAGCCTGGACCACAGTGAGACCCTACCTTGCAAAACAAAACAAAATAATAATAGAGTATATTCCAAGTACAGAATTTCCTCAACACCTTGGTCTGTATTTTTAGTTTCCATGAGATAACACCAGTATGTTTTCTTTCCTCCATCCCTTCTTCCCTCCTTTTCTCTTTCTCATCCTTCCTTCCTCCATTTCTCTCTCTGTTTCATCTTCTGTTTAGATGTGTTTACAAGCAGCTTGGATATAGCATGAGACCCAAGTCCTGGCCTGATCTTGTCACTAACCTAGGCAAGACCTCTTTGCACCTCGGTGTCCCTAGGGTTTTCCCAACTTTAAAATGCTTCCATCTGGGTTGGAGAGATGGCTTAGCAGTTAAGGTTCTTGCCTGTGAAGCCTAAGGACCCATGTTTGACTCACCAGATCCCACATAAGCCAGACGTACAAGGTGACACAAGTGTACAAGGTTGCACGTACACAAAAGGTGACACATGTCTGGAGTTTGATTGCAGTGGCTGGAGGCTCTGGCACACCAATTCTCTCTCTCTCTCTCATAAAACAATTTTTTAAATTCCCTTGCTTATTTTTATTTATTTATTTATTTGAGAGCAACAGACAGACAGACAGACAGAGAGGCAGAGAAAGAGAGAGAATGCGTGCACTAGGGCCTCCAGCCAGTGCAAATGAACTCCAGATGCATGCACCACCTTATGCATCTGGCTTATGTGGGTACAGGGGAATCAAGCCTTGAACCGGGGTCCTTAGGCTTCACAAGCAAGTGCTTAACCGCTAAGCCATCTCTCCAGCCCCTTATAAAACAATCTAAAAAAAATAGAATGCAGGGCTGGAGAGATGGCTTAGCAGTTAAGGCGCCTGTCTGCAAAGCCTAAGAACACCCTTTGGATTCTCCAGGTCCCACATTTTAGCTAGACGCAAAAAGTGATGCAAGCACACAATGCCTCACTTGCCCACAAGGGGGCGCAATGCATCTGGAGTCCATTCACAGCAGCTGAGCGGCCACTGGTGCTGCCCATTCTCTATCTGTCTCCCTCTCTCTCTCTCTCTCTTTCTCTCTCTCTCTGTCTGTCTCTCTGTGTGTCTCTCAAAAAAAAAAAAGAATGCTTCCATCCTGAGAAGTCCACAGGAGGGAAGGGGTAGCAGGGAGAACTCTTCAGAAGAGCAGTCATGGAGCCTGGCTGGTCTCTGCCCCCAAGACCCCCTGATGAGAGAAGTCTCAGCCTGGCAGATGTCACATAGTTGCCCCCACTGGCTTTGGAGAGGCCTGATTTGGATAAATGCCACATTTGCCCCACTCAATGTGACCAACTCAAGTCACATCATGTGTGTCTCTTTACCAACCTGTCTCTGTGCCAGCCAGATGGATGCTGTGCTTCCTGAGGGTGGCACATCTAGCCTGGAGGTGGCTTTGCTCCACTTGTCAGCCTTCCTTGTCCTGTTTAAATTGTTCCTCTCATGCAAACATATTTTTACTTTCTTATTTGTCCAATAAACACGTCTCGGGCACCTGTTAGGGGTTGGTACACTTCATTTGCCTCCAATGATACAAAAACACGCAAGCCACAGCCCCTCTCTTTCTGGAGCTAGCCTGCCTTCCTGGGACTCTCCTTCCTGACTCTCCAGCCTGACTTCCATCCACCAGACATTACTCTGCCACACTTCCTCCCTGCTATCACACTGTACCTTTCCCTGTGAAGGGTGTACACATGTCAACCTGAACAGGGACATCCATGGCACATGAACACAGTTGTTCATAAGCACAAACATACAGGCATGCACACACCATGCATACATACATATACACACACACAAACACACATGCATACCTTTCTCCCTGTTTTTTCCTAATTATTTTATTTTATTTATTTATCTGAGAAAGAGATAGAGAGCGAAAGAGAGAGAGAAAGGGGAAGAGAATGGGCGCACCAGGGCCTCCAGCCATTGCAAATGAACTCCAAACACATGCGCCACCTTGTGCATCTGGCTTGTGTGGGTTCTGGGGAATCAAACCTGGGTCTTTTGGCTTTGCAGGCAAATGCCTTAACTGCTAGGCCATCTCTCCAGTCCTCCCCCTGGTCTTAGTCTCTTCATGTTTCAGTTTAAATGTTCCTTCCTGAAGGAGGACCCCAATAACAGATAAAAGCATGCCACCCCCTCTTTTGCATTTCTTTGGTGCCCCAACTTTCTCCTTCATGAGTGTTCTTCATCCTTGCTAGATTATATATATACCACCCAGCAGCAGCAGGAGGAGTCAGGTGTTTGGTCACCTTCAGATCAACTCCTGGCACCCAGCAGGCCCAAGATAAATGAAGAATGAGGGTCTGTGTGGACCAATGAAGTGGTGGGAGGGAGAGGCATATAGGCAAAGACACCTGCCAAGTGTGAGAAAGTGTGGACCCCAGGATGAGGAAGTGATGGGGGCAGGATCTCTGAGAAGAAAGTGCACTAGCTCCAGGCAGGAAGGAGAGAAGATCCTTCAAGGGAGCCTGCAGTTCCGAGGCTCCTGAGAACAAAGTGGGGTGGCACTCTCAGCTGCTGAGAACGAAATCCAGATGCATGCTCCCCCTTGTGGTCAAGTGCAGCATTGTACCCTTGCATCACTTTGCATCTGGCTAATCGTGGGACCTGGAGATTGGAACTGCTGGAGATTGGAACCAGCGTTCATCTTAGGCTTAGGAGGCAGGCACCTTAACCACTAAGCCATCTCTCCAGCCTCTCTTGTTAGTTTTTTAAAAAACATTTTACTTATTTATTTGAGAGAGAGAGAATAGGCACACCAGGAACCAGAGCCTCTAGCCATTGCAAAGGAACTGCACATGTGTACACCACATTGTATATCTGGCTTTACATGGGTACTGGGGAATTGAACTCAGGCCCTTAGGCTTTGCAAGTAAGTGCCTTAACCACTGAGAAATCTCTCCAGCTCAATTTCTTGTCATTAAAAAAAATACTGGGGCTGGAGAAATGGCTTAGCAGTTAAGGCATTTGCCTGCGAAGCCAAAGGATCCCAGTTCAATTCTCCAGGACCCACGTAAGCCAGATGCACAAGGGGCACATGTGTCTGGAGTTTGTTTGCAGTGGCTAGAGGCCCTGGCGTGCCCATTCTCTCTCTGTCTGCCTCTCTTCTATCTCTCTCACACTGCTTGCAAATAAATAAATTTAAAAAAAAAAAAAATACTGGCCAGGCATAGTGATGCACACCTTTAATCCCAGCACTTGGGAGGCAGAGGTAGGAGGATTGCCTTGAGTTCGAGGTCACCTGAGACTACATGGCTAAATTCTAGATCAGCCTGGACTAGAGCAAGACCTTACCTTTAAAAACCAAAATAAAATAAGATAATTATTTGTGTGTGTGCGTGTATGCACGTGTATGCTTGGGCACGTGTGGCATGGAACACATATGGAGGTCAGAGGACAACCCTGTAGTACTGGCTCCGTCTTCGTTGAGACAGGGTCTCTTAGTGCTGCAGAAGAACTACCAGACTGCAGAGGAAGGTTAGAGAAACTGGCCCAGGTGCTTTGCCTGCTCCTGGCTCCACCTCCCATTGTTGCAGGTTTTTTGGGATCACAGATGTATGTACCATTAGCAGCCAGCTTTACATAGGTGCCAGGAAATTGAACCTAGGTCAGAAGGCTTTGGAAGTAAGCACTTTTAACTGCTAAGTCAGCCCCTGTTATTTTTATTAACATAGAAAATTTTACACATTGTTGTTTGTTTTCTTAGTTAACATACACAGTAATAGGTTTCATTGTAACATTTTCATTTTCATGCACATATCACATATTTTAGTCTTACTTGCCCACAATTCAATTCTTGTGAGAAGTATATGGCATGTAAATGTTGTGGTTGCCTTCTTGTTGCTGGGATAGAGCACCTGACTAAAAGCAGCTGATAGGAGGAAAGTTTTTTGTTTTGTTTTGTTTTTTTTCAAGGCAGGGTCTCACTCTAGCTCAGGCTGATATTATGTAGTCTCAGGGTGGCCTCGAACATACAGTGATCCTCCTACCTCTGCCTCTCAAGTTGTGGGATTAAAGGCGTGGGTCACTATGCTCAGCTATTTTATATATATAATTTATTTGAGAGAAAAAAGAGAGAGAGAGAGAGAGAGAGAGAGAGAGAATGGGTGCACCAGGGCCTCCAGCCACTGCAAACAAACTCTAGACACGTGCACCACCTTGTGTGCATGTGTGACCTTGTTCATGTGTCACTGTGTACATTGGACTTAATGTGGGGTCTGGGGAGTTGAACATGGGTCCTTAGGCTTTTCAGGCAAGTGCTTTAACCACTAAGCCATCTCTCCAGCTCAGATGAAAGGTTTTTTTGTTGTTGTTGTTGTTTTAATTTTATATTTTTATTTTAGAGAGATACATAGAGAGAAAGAGACAGATGCATATAGAGAATGGGCATGCCAGTGCCTCCAGCCACTGTAAATGAACTCCAGATGTTTGTGCCACCTTGTGCATCTGGCTTACATGGGTCCTGAAGAATTGAACCTGGGTATGTTAGCTTTGCAGGCAAGCACCCTAACCACTAAATCATCTCTCCAGCCTTTTTTAAAAAAAAATTATTTAATTTATTTATTTAACAGAGAGAAATAGGCAGAGAGAGAGAGAGCGAGAGCAAATGGGCACGCCAGGGCCTCCAAGCCATTGCAAACAAACTCCAGCTGCAAGCACCCCCTAGTGCATCTGGCTTATGGGAGTAATGGGGAATCACACCAAGGTCCTTTGGCTTTGCAGGCAAACGCCTTAACTGCTAAGTCATTTCTCCAGCCCCGCTCCAGCCTTTAAAAAAAAACTATTTTATTGATTTAGCTGCAAGCAGAGGGACACAGAGAAACAGAGAGTGTGAGCCCACTGAGGCCTCTAGCCATTCCATATACATGCACCACTTTGTGCATCTGGCTTTACATGAGTACTGGGAAATCGAACCTGGGTTGTTAGGCTTTGCAGGCAAGTGCCTTAATTGCTGAGCCAATGCTCTAGTTTTTATTTATGGAAAGTTTTTATTTTGGCTGACAGTCTCCAGGGGAAGCTTCTCGATGGCAGGGAAAGCACGGCATGAGCAGAGGCTGGACGTCACTTCTATCACCGCAGGTGGGAAACAACAGCAGGAGAATGAGTGGAGCTCTGGCAAGGAGGAGCTGGCTAGCATCCCCCCAAAGCCCGTCCCCAACAACACAGCTCCTCTAACAAGGCTCCACCTCTCAAATTGCCACCAGCTGGGGGACCACGCATTCTGAACACATGAGTTTATGAGGACCATCCTATTCAAAGTGCTGCAGTAAAGTTCTCAGCATAATGATCTAGCATGTCAAAAATGTTCAGTCAATGCTAACTCCTATTTGGTGATGGATATTCTGAGCTTTCTCGGGGGCGGGAGGGGCGCATTTATTGACACATACGTGGAGCAGGCTGGTGCCAGCATGGGATTGATTCTAAGACCTTTGGTCACTTGTCATCTTATTGAACAGCAGGCCCCTGTAGTGTTTTTGTTTGTTTGTATGTATGTTTGTTTGTATGTTTGCTTCTCTTTGTCTCCTCACCGCTGAGGACTGAAGCCAGGGCCTGAAGCACACCAGGCAAGCAGTTGACCACTGATCGCTTGGTCCCGCTGAAGTCTTTGGGGCTGTGGTCTTCACAGCAGGCAGCTTGGTGTATAAAACAGGCATTTGTTTTAAAGCCTCCCTGGCCACCACCTATATCTAAGGACTGACTCCAGAGAGATGTTAATGGCATCGGCCCATTGTCTTCCTCCCTCAGCTCTCTTCTGGTCCTTAACAGTCACCTGGAAGCCTTGCTCCTGACCCCTGCAGGATACTTGAGCCCTTTCATCTCTGAATTTCAAAGGATACCAAGTTAATAGGATCTCTGGGGAAGTCTCAAGCAAGGACAATAGATTTACCTACCAAAAACCCTCAGGAAGGGCTGGAGAGATGGCTTAGCAGTTAAGGTGCCTGCCTCCTAAGCCTAAGAACGCTGTTCCCAATCTCCAGGTCCCAGGTTTAGCCAGATGCAAAGTGACGCAAGGGCACAATGCTGCACTTGACCACAAGGGGCACACACATCTAGATATCATTCGCAGCAGCTGAGAGGCTGCTGGCGCACCCATCTCTATCTGTCTTCCTCTCCCTCTCTCTCTCTCTGTCTCTCTCTCAAAAAAAAAAAAAAAAAACCCTCAGTGTTAGGGGAAAACCTCCAAGACTTAGATGATAATTAGAAGGTTCAATTGCCTCATGTGTACTATAATTTATTTTCAAGCAGAGATGGGGGCAGGAGGGAGAGAGAGAGAGAGAGAGAGAATGTGTCTTTCGGTATGCTAATGAGGATCTTGGGTGAAGAAAGGAGGACTAGACAGAATCAGGACAGAATCTGGTACCAGAGAAACCAAACACATGCATCCATACTCCCTCCCTGCCTTCTCTCTCTGCTCACAAATATAGTTTCTTTTTCTTACTTTTAAAAAAATATTTTAAGCCATCTCTCCAGCCCCACAAATATAATTTCTTAAATTAGTGTTTTAGTTTATGAACAAGAGAGAGAAAGAGAGAAAGTGTGTGTGTGGTGGGGGAGGGTGCACTAGGGCCTCTTACCACCAGAAACAAGCTCCAGACACATGATCCACTTTGTGCAGCTGGCTTTAGGTAGCTAGTGGGGAGTTGAACCCAGGCCACAGGCTTTGCAAACAAGTGCCTTTAACCACTGAGCCATCTCCCCAGCTCCCAAAATCTAAAAAAAAAAAAAAAATTTCAGGGCTGGAGAGATGGCTTAGTGGTTAAGGCACTTGCCTGCAAAGCCTAAGGACCTAGGTTCCATTCTCCTGGTCCCAGGTAAGCCAGATGCACAAGGTAGTGCATGCATCTGGAGTTTGTTTGCAGCAATTGGAGGCCCTGGCGTGTCCCTTCTCTCCCTCTCCCTCTCTCCCTCTCTCTCTCTCCCTCTCTCTGTCTCAAATAAAAATAAATAAATAAAATAAATTTAAAGAATTCCAACAAACATTTAGTTGGTACTTTTCTATTACAAAAACACATCACATATCCACGGACAGTGCTGAAGGTCCCGTTCGTGTCCAGCTATCAGTGAGTGCCAAATGCTATTTTAAGTGCTTGCACTCACTTGCTTGGTTAAGCAGTACAGAATGCCACAGACCCGTGTTCCAGCATCACTTTTCCACAGCTCCTCCCCGCCGGCCCACTTTATTCTCCCTCTCAGCTCTTCCTACTGTGTGTTTACTGCATAACTTGACTCTTGAGTCTCCACTAGAACAGAAGGACATTGTCTTTATCCCCAGCACCTAGAAAATGTTGGCCCAACTCTTTGCTGGGGCAAACATCCAACCAGAAGCAGCTTATGGGAGAAAAGGGGTTTATTTCAGGTTTACGGAATCCAGAGGAACACCATCAGCGCAGAAGCAGCTGGCTCACTTCCATATAGTCAGCAGAGATCACCACCTAACAACCAGAGCTCCAAACTGCTCTCCACACACCTTAGGGCTGGACTCCAAGATCTGCCCAAAGTGACAGACTTCTTCCCCAGTAGGGTTTTGCCCATGGGCGACTCAAAATTCAAACCTGAGTCCACGGGGCCACACGTTTAAACCACTGCACCTTGTACTAGAACAAATGACTGGCCACAAGGACACGTTGATAAGTGATTGAAAGCAGAAGCACACCTACTTCTCAGGGGCAAGGAAAGAGATTCACAGGAGCGAAGTAGCTTAAAGCCATGGAAGAGACCCACTTGCTCAGACCACACATAGGAAGTAGCTGACTTGGGGCACAAACCCAGAAGATTTGGCTCTGGAGACACATATGACCTTGACAGTAGACTGTTGGCTCAGGTGAGCTGCACTCAGAGTCAAGGGCAGAGCTGAGCACGGATCCTGAGTATTCAAATGACACAGCAAAGCCAGCGATGGTAAGGGGAGCATAAAACAGCCTTTGTGGGGGCTGGAGAGATGGCTTAGTGGTTAAGACATTTGCCTGCGAAGCCAATGGACCCAGATTCGGTTTCCCAGTACCCATGTAAGCCAGATGCACAAGGGGGCACATGCGTCTGGAGTTTGCAGTGGCTAGAGGTCCTGGCGCGCCCATTCTCTCTCTGTCTCCTCCCCCCCCCCCGCTTGCAAATAAATAAATAAAAACAAAAGTAAAAAAAAAAAAAAACCCAGCCTGTGTGGGTTTCTAGCCAATCCACACGCCAGAGACCATGCTCCCGCTTATGGAAAAGCCAATCGCTGTGGCTTGGGAAGCTTCATGAAAGGAACATGGAGGCTTCCCTGGGCCTGGCAGAGTCAGGAGGGCTGGGGGGGGGGCGCGTGGTAATTAGGAGAGGGTGTAAAACAGAGAGGAGGGTCAGGGAGAAGAACTCTTGGGAGAAAGTGCTGGAAGGCACAATGCAACAGAGGCTTGGGCAGGGTGCCCGAGGGCAGGAAGAGGCCAGCCGTGGGACAGCGCTTGGTTTGGGTGCCTTGGAGGGTGGCTCAGGAGTGGAGCAGAGTTTTGAAAGCAAATGGAGCAGAGGGCTTGAGGAGCAGGATGAAGACTGTAATGCGTGCTGCTCATGGATGGTTGTCCACCTTGAACTGGAAGCGACCCAGAGACGCTGTAGCAGACAGCTTCAGGTTCGCTGAGATGAGCTTCCAGACCAGGCACAGTTATGGAGGAAGGGATATTTATTGTAGCTTACAGATCCAGGGGAAGTTTCATAATGGCAGGAGAAGCTGGCCTGCTCTTTTATAGGACCAGGCAAGAGAGAGAGAAAAGCCACCATCCCCAAAGCACAGCATACCTCAGGGCCTCCAGCTAGGCACACTTTACATATCTTTACAATGGAATCTCAAACCCACCACCACACCTTAAGATCAGCCCAGAGACACTGCCTCCAGCCAACTGGCTGCAGATGCAAACTATAAACTAATAAAACACTGAATATATTGGGGGACATCTATTCAAACTACCACGACTCGTAGAGAAGGAAACTAGAAGGAGTGTAAGGATTGGACTGTCGGGCTGGAGAGATGGCTCAGTGGTTAAGGGCACTTGCTAGTAAAGCCTGACAGCCTGGGCTGGATTCCCCAGGACCCACATAAAGCCAGATGCACAAGTGGCACAAGTGACACACGCGTCTGGAGTTTGTTTGCTGTGGCAGGAGGCCCTGGTGCACTCATACGTTCTCTCTCTCAAATAAATAAATAAAAATGTTTGTTAAAAGATAGGATTGTTAGGGATAGAGAGATGGCTTAGTGGTTATGGCACTTGCCTGCGAAGCCCAAGAACCCGGGTTCGACTCCCCAGAACCCATGTAAGCCAGATGCACATGGTGGTGCATTGCATCTGGAGTTCCTTTGCAGTGGCTAGAGACCCTGGCACTCTTTTCTCTCTCCCTCTCTTTCTCTCTCTCTCTCTCCCTCTCCCTTCCCTCTCTCTCCCCTCCTCATGTACGTCAATAAATAAACTTTGAAAATGTTTTTAAAAGGCTGGAAAGATGGCTTAGTGGTTAAGGCATTTGCCTGTAAAGCCAAAGGATCCCAGTTCGATTCTCTAGGACCCACGTAAGCCAGATGCACAAGGAGGCAGGGGCATGCATCTGGAGTTCATTTGCAGTAGCTGGAGGCCCTGGTGCGCCCATTCTCTCTCTTCCCTCACCCCTTGCATCTTTCTCCCTCATAAATAAAGAAATAAAATATGTTTTTAAAATGTTTTTTAAAAAGATAGGATTGTTTAAAAAAAAAAAAGTAGATTTGTTGCTAGACCAGGCATTCAGGGCCCCAGAAGAGGCCAAGAGCCTCGTGGTACAACTCCAAACTCTTTCAACCACTTCTGAGCTATACAGAAGTCCACACCACTGACTCCTGACTCATTTTCTCACTTGTACAATGAGAGGGAAAACACACTCAAAAAACTCCTGCAATGGCTGTGGAGGTAATTCCATGAGACACTGTGATCTCATAGGTAAAACCCTTAGCACCTTGCTCAAGACATTGCAGCTTCGAGAAGCCCAGAGGAGCCTTATTAGCAATGCAGACTTGGCCCCTGGAACCAGAGAGCCACGCAAACCTCAGTGCCACTCACATAGAGGCAAAGTCCATGCTGACAGAAACAGGACAGGAAGCACAAAAGATCACATAAGGCAGGGGCAGGGGTACATGGTACCAGGACAGCCTTGCTTTAACAGGATGTGGGGGACCAGGGAAATAGATGGTCAAGGAGTAAATTTTTGGAACATCCAGGGAAGTATTCCAGGCAAACTCAGGACAGACAAGCTAGTTAGTTCTATTATTCTGGGAGTTTCTTTTCTCCTTCCTTCCTTCTTTCCTCCCTCCCTCCCTCCCTCTTTCTTTCTTTCTTTCTTTCTTTCTTTCTTTCTTTCTTTCTCTCTCCTTCCTTCCTTCCTTCCTTCCTTCCTTCCTTCCTTCCTTCTTCCCTCCCTCCCTCCCTCTCTCTCTCTTTCTCTCTTTCTTTCTCTCTCTCTCCTTCCTTCCTTCCTTCCTTCCTTCCTTCCTTCCTTCTTTCTTTCTTCCTTCTGTCTTCCTTCTTTCTTTCTTTCTCTCTCTTTCTCTCTCTCTTTCTTTCTTTCTTTCTTTCTTTCTTTCTTTCTTTTTTCTTTCTTTCTTTCTTTCTTTTGTACTGTTTGCTATCCTTTTCCCAAAGGCAGTTTCAAGACTTTAGCAAAATGCAAGTCAGTACGTGTTTTTATAATTATAGCTAAGATAGTTTGGGGGTATTTTGTTCTGTCTTCATTTTTGTTGCATTCCTGGATATTTTGGTGCCAGTTATGAGGATTGTTTTGACACTGTCAATCAGGAACTTTGGGAGCAATCTGAAATGCTCCTAATCTATCAATTGCTTGTTTCAACAATTTTAATGTCTAAAGGATGGTGGGAATTGCTCACCACTGAAAGCAGAGCTAGAAATTACAACATCATTTTAAAGTCCTGCCTGCAGGATAGTATCTGAAGAAAATATGAAGAGTGTTAAAGTTTAGCTGTGAAGTGTCAATCCCTGAGGAAAGTCAGACCACCAAAATAAAATAAATAGAATACGCTAGATCATGGTGGGCTCCCACTGCAGCTATCACCGAACTGTGTACTTCTTTGAGATGGAGGTCTCTTCCTTAACTCGGAGCTGCTGTTTTTGTCGGATCAGTGAGCCCCAGAAATTCTCTGGTGTCTGCCCTCCATGGACTGGGATTGTAAACATGCGTGACCATGCCCAGATTTTTACCTGGGTTCTAGAGAAATTAAACTCAGGCCTTCCCAGGCCCTCATGCCTAAGCAGCAAGCGCTCTTAACTGCTGAGCCATCTCCCCAGTCCAACATACTTATTTCTCATAATTTTTCTCTGAGCTCCTTGGAGCCTGCAAAACGCATCTCTGATGTCCTGAGGGAGCACTAAATAAATATAAAGCAATAACAAGGAGGCTCTGGGCCACCTGGGTGGTAGTAAGTGTGCCTAAACAGCACAGCGGGACAAGAAACATCTGTGTCAGAAAGCCCAGGCATCCCATGTGTCATGCCATTGCTGCTCTGCTGGTTTCTGCCACCTGGCAACTAGAGAAGCTTTGTGGGGCAAGTTGTACAACCTGTTCTTTATGTAGCCAATGCAGTGCCAGGGGTATAGCTGGTGCTCAATAAACATTTACTGTAAGCAGGAAAGAAGGCAAATTGGGAGGATTGTGCATGTGGGGACCTAAGCTTGAGAAGCATATAAAGAAAATGTGGGGGGGGGGGAGAGATGGCTTAACAGTTAAGGCATTTGCCTGCAAAGCCAAAGGACCTCGGTTCGATTCCCTAGGACCCACGTAAGCCAGATACACAAGGTGGCACAGGCATCTAAAGTTTGTTTGCAGCTGCACATCCATTCTCTCTTTCTCTCTCTCAAGTGAATAAAATAAAATTTAATTAAAAAAAAAAAAAGAAAATGTGGAGAGAAAGCTGAAGCCTGGATGAGAATAGAGACGGCATTCCATCCCTCTACATACTGCGTATTGAACCTGGGATTGAGCATGCTGGACGCGTGCTCTGTCCCTGAGCTACATCTCCAGCTCAGCACTCCAACCTTTTTGTAAAAATTTGTATTTATTTATTAGAGAGAGAGAAAGAGAATGGGTACTCCAGGGCCTCTAGCCAGTGAAAATGAACTCCAGATGCATATGCCACCATGTGCATCTGGCTTACACGGGTTCTGGGGAGTAGAACCTGGGTCCTTAGACTTTGCAGGCAAGCACCTTAACTACTAAGCCATCTCTCCAGCCCTCCATCTTTTTTTTCAATTTTTTTTAAAAAATTATTTATTTATTATATGACAGAGAAAGGCAGAGATAGATAGATAGAGAGAGAGAGAGAGAGAGGGAAAATGGACACGCCAGGGCCTCCAGCCACTGCAACTAACTCCAGACGTGTGTGCCCCCTTGTGCATCTAGCTAACAAGGGTCCTAGGGAATCAAACCTGGGTCCTTTGGCTTTGCAGGCAAACGCCTTAACTGCTAAGCTATCCCTCCAGCCCTTTTTTCAATTTTTATTGACAATTTCCATAACTACAGATAATATACCCTGATCATAATCCCTCCCACCACCTTTTGCCCCCTTCCAAATCCTTTCCTCTTTCCAACCAGTCTCTCTTCTATTTTGGTGTCATCATTTTCCCCTCCTATTATGCAGGTCTTGTGCAGGTAGCATCAGACACTGTGAGGTCATAAATACCAAGGCCACTTTGTGGGTGACAGGCAGTATTTTAAACACTCCTCCACTTCCTTTGGCTCTTACATTCTTTCCGCCAACTCTTCCGCAGTGATCCCTGAGCCTTGAAGCACGTGATAGAGATGTCTCACTTAGTGCTGAACACTGCATTGTCACTTCTTCTCAACACTATGGTGAGTTTTGAGTCACCCCACTGCACATCACCATCTGAACAGAAAGAGGCTTCTCCAACCAAGAGCATTAATATCTGGGCATAAATATAAATATTAAAGGGCAGCCTAGAAAGCAGAATACATTCGTCTTTGAAAACAAACTCCTTGTCTTAGCACCAGTGAAAGCCCTGTGGCAAAAACCTGTTAAGAGAACAGGTTCACCAGGGTTTGATGAGGGACAGAGGTGCAGGAGCCTGCTCTTAACATCTGGGATCAGCAGTGTGGCTGTAACCCCAGTGAACGAAGGGGTGCTGGCTGGCGTAAGGACCAGTGGTGATTCCTCCCCAGTTCCTCAGTCCTCCATGGGGCCACCCTGAGTTCCTTCCCGGCAGTAACACATAGGCACCTGTTGTTCATGGGTATCTCAGCAAGGAGGCAGCTCTGCCACGGTGGCCACAGAACCAGAAGCCCCTGGAGAATAAATAGAAGTGGGACCACCAGCCAGGCTGGGCCCATGGAAAAGTCATTTCAAGGATGGGCGGGGCGTGGTGGTGCATGTCTTTAATCCCAGCTCTCGGGAGGCAGAGGTAGAAGGATCGCTGTGAGTTCGAGGCCAGCCTGAGACTACAGAGTGAATTCCAGGTCAGCCTTGGCTAAAGCAAGACCCTACCTCGAAAAACAAACAAAAAAGAAAGAAAGAGAAAAAGAAAGAAAGAAGGAAGGAAGGAAGGAAGGAAGGAAGGAAGGAAGGAAGGAAGGAAGGAAGGGAGGGAGGGAAGTCACAGCAGCTGGCATAGATAAGAGACTGAAGCATCTTTGAGACTCAAGCGTCTCTGTAGGTCGCTCACTCTCAACTGCTTTGTGAAGAAAGCAGGCAGCCATTGTCTCCTCCAGTCTAAAGGCAAGGCAATCAGGTTCAATAAAGCGGAATAACTTTTTTCCTACTGACACACAACCAATAAAGTGTCAGAGTTTGGACATCAGAGCTGCTGAGTGTTGAAAATAGCCAGCAGAGGGCAGCCTTCAAAAGAGGCTGTTGGTTGGCTTTTGAGACGTCAAAGCTCACATTATTAGTCAATCGGGTGCTGCCTGAAAGGGTGCATTGAGAACATCATTCCGGTGGGTTTTTTCCTCACACACACAAAACTTAGCTAGGGGCTAGAGAGATGGCTCAACAGTTAAGGTATTTGCCTGCAAGGCCTAACAACTAGGGTTCGATTCTCCAGAACACACCTAAATAAAGCCAGATGCACAAAGTGGCACATGTATCTGGACTTTGTTTGCAGTGGCTAGAGGCCCTGGTGTGCCCATTCTCTCTCTGTTTCTCTCCCCTCTCTGCTTGCAAATAATTTTTTTTTAATTTGAGAGAGATAGAGAGAGAGAGAGAGAGACCACACACACAGACAGGTAGAGAATGGGCATGCCAGGGCCTCTCAGCACTGTGAACGGAACTCCAGATGTGTGTGCCCCCTTGTGGGCAAGTGCAGTATTGCATGCTTGTCACTTTTGCATCTGGCTAAATGTGGGACCTGGAGATTCCAACAGGCGTTCTTAGGCTTCGCAGGCAGGTGCCTTAACCACTAAGCCATCTCTCCAGCCCATAATTTTTTAAAACTTACCTAGGCCTGTAAAGTAGTTAGTAAAATGCTTGCTGACCTGAGTTCAATCCCCAGAACCCATGCAAAAAGCCATGGTACATATGCTTGCAATCCCTGTGCTGAGGAGGCAGCTCCTGACCAATGAGAGAGCTTGTCTCCAGAAAAGTAGACATCATGTGAAGAATGATTGTTCTTTGGCCATATATACACACACGTACACACACACTCACATGCACAAGCACTCACTCACATAAATACTCCCCCCCCCCGCACACACACAAGCTTACCTAAATTCCAGCTTGGAACATAAGGTAAAATCAGATTCAAGGTCAGTCTACGAACTAACCATCCGGAACCCTTCAAGAATTTCAAGGTCCAAAAATGTAAAGAGTTAAAGGGTTAAAGGAGACATGGCAATTAAATGCAAAAAAGGTTGGGGGCTGGGGAGATGGTCAGCAGTTAAAGATGCTTTGCTTGCAAAGCCTGATGGCACAGTACTCACATAAAGCCAGATGCACATCTGGAGTTTGCTTGCAATGGCAAGATGTCCTGGTATACCTGTTTTCATTCTCACTCTCTCTCTCCCTCTTTCTCTCTCTCATCTCTTTGCTTTCAAATAAATACAATTAAAAAAGAAAAGGCCCGGGCTGGAGAGATGGCTTAGTAGTTAAGGCGCCTGCTGCCAAGCCTAAGAACGCCCGTTCGATTCTCCAGGTCCCACGTTTAGCCAGACATAAAGCAACACAAGGGTGCAATGCTGCACTTGCCCACAAGGGGGGGGTGCATGCATCTGGAGTTCATTCACAGCAGCTGAGAGGCTCCTGGCGTGCCTATTCTCCATCTGTCTCTCTCTAAAAAAGAGAAGAGAAAAAAAAGAAAAGAAAAGAAAAGAAAAGAAAAGAAAAGAAAAGAAAAGAAAAGAAAAGAAAAGAAAAGAAAAGAAAAGGCCCATGTATAGTACAGAGTAGACCAATATTATTAGAATTGCCTGATGGTTACCAAAAATTTATAACTTTAGCAAGCCACCTGGTGCTGCTGGTTTGGACCCCACAGAGTTATAATGGTGGACAGGTTATTGTTCCACCCCCCCCCACCTCCATGCCAATCATGGTTATGAGTACCCACGAGAATCATAACAGAAGTATTTAAAGCAGTCCAAGGGCACTGGGCCACCTCTGGCTGGGCAGTAAGTACTGGGGATAGAGCAACATGGACGAAATGTCACCTAAGCAGAGGAGATGGGCGAGAGGAGGGCATTCTGGAAGAGAACTTCCCCTGAGCAAAGCCCCAGGAAAGGTAGGCCAGGTTCATCATTCGGGCTCTCTAGGGAAATAACGGAGAGAAAGGTGGCTCTCAGAGGAGGCCTGAGTTCCAGGTCAGAAGTTTGAATTGTATTGGACAGCGCGTGCAGAGCCTCTAAAGGAGACGTGACCAGAGGCAGTGCTTTCAAAGGGTAGACCTGGTAGAGATGTGAAGGGAGGACCGGTGGGGGGAGGCTGGAGGTGGGAAAGCAGATAGGAGGTCCCGGACATAGGCTCCAGTGAGATAAGGGCCCAAGGAAAGAGACTGGCAGTGAGCCACAGAAAAGAGGGGAATTAAGGCAATGTAGTTAAGTGGGAGGTTGAGCTACACAAAGAATCCATTTGTTCTCCTAGACTCCTGGTCTTAAATTGCCACCAAAGTTGATGGAAGTATTCAAGTTTGGATAGGTTCTATTTTTTATATCTAATTTATTTTCTTTTTTTCCTTTCTCTCCTCTCTCTCTCTTTCTCTCTCTATTTCTTTTTCTGGGATCAAGCCCAGGGCCTCACACAATGCTAAGCAAATGCTCTACCATTCAGCCATATCCTCAGCCCTTGCAAAGATTTTTTTTTGTTGTTGTTTAGTTTTATTTATTCATTTGGGAATGACAGACAGAGAAAGAGAGAGAGAGGGAGAGAATGGGCACACCAGAGCCTCCAGCCACTGCAAACGAACTCCAGATGCATGCGCCACCTTGTGAATCTGGCTTTTGTGGGGAATCGAGCCTCGAATTGGGGTCCTTAGGCTTCACAGGCAAGCACTTAGCCACTAAGCCATCTCTCCAGCCCCCTTGCAAAGATTAAAAAAAATTAAAATTTATTGATTATTTGCATGTGTGTGTGTGTAGGGTATGCCCGGGTTTCTTGCTGATATAAATGAATGCCAGATGCTTGCACCACTTTTTGCTTCTGGCTTTATGTGGTTTGCTGGGAAATTGAACTCAGGCTGTCAAGCCTTGCAAACAAGTACCTTTAACCACTGAGCCACCTCCCCATCCCCAGAGATTTTTTATTCACTTCCTTAAATATATTTCAAGAATATTTATTACTAAAAATTAAAGGTGAGGGGGCTGGAGAGATGGTTTAGTGGTTAAGGCACTTGCCTGCAAAGCCAAAGGACCCCAGTTCGATTCTCCAGGACCCACATAAGCCAGATGCACAAGGGGGTGCGTGCATCTGGAGTTCATTTGCAGTGGTCGGAGGCCTTGGCATGCCCATTCTCTCCCTTTCTCTTTCTCTCTCTCAAATAAATAAATAAATAAAATATATTTAAAAAAATTAAGCTGGGCGTGGTGGCGCATGCCTTTAATCCCAGCACTTGGGAAGCAGAGGTAGGAGGATCACCGTGAGTTCGAGACTACATAGTTAATGCCAGGTCAGCCTGGACCAGAGTGAAACCCTACCTTTTGATGCAAGCCCAACAGATTAACCTTTTAAAAAAAAATTTTTTTTTTTTATGAGAGAGGACGAGAGTAAGAGAATTGGCACATCCAGCCACTGTAATCAAACTCCAGATGTGTGCACCACCTTGTGAGCATGTGGGACCTTATGTATGCATCACCTTGAGTGTCTGACTTATGTGGGGTCTGGGGAGTCAAACATGGGTCCTTAGGCTTCGCATGCAAATGCCTTAACCGCTAAGCCATCTCTCCAGCCCAGAGATGAGTTTTCATAGGAGCATTTTCAGAAGTGTCCCAGGCAGGAGTAGGCAAATGCAGACAATGGGTGCTGATAACAGAAACAGACTGGGAGTTAAGGGTGCTCTGACCTGTAGCACTTCCTGATTCCCATGCTAGAAAATTCTCCCACGGTGGCCAGTTGCAAACTACCAATGCCAGCCAACTTGCAAGAATCTTTTTTTTTTTTTTTTTTTTGGTTTTTCGAGGTAGGGTCTCATTCTAGCCTGGAATTCACTATATAGTCTCAGGGTGGCCTCGAACTCACGGCGATCCTCCTACCTCTGCCTCCCAAGTGCTGGGATTAAAGGCGTGTGCCACCATGCTTAAAAGGATAACAGTTGGCTCTCAGGAGCCATGCAAGAGCTGGCTCTAGCATGCTCCTGAATGGACATGACACGGTAGGAAGTGGTCCATGTCCTTGTTTGTCCTGGACTCAGAAAGCCAGGATCCCGCGTGAGAGAAGCCTGTGTATGGTTCAAGGCTTGAGCAGGAGAGCAGTGAGCATTGCTCTCAGGCAGCTGTTTCCAAAGAAGAGCAAATGGACACCGGCGGGATTTGTTTCAGGACCCTCAAGCCAACATCACGTCACATATAATAGGAGCCAAGCATGGAGGGGAAGGGTCTTCAGCTGAGGGGAAGGAGACCTGGTGTTTGCACACATCTTTGTCTCTGTTACTTAGCAGCCATGTACCTAGCTGTCCTGGTGCTTACAGCCCCTTACCTTTAAAAGTGAGGGCAAAACTAATAATGTCGGGCTGGAGAAATAGCTTAGCAGTTAAGGCGTGTGCCTGCGAAGCCTAAGGACTCCAGTTCGAGTCCCCAGGACCCATGTAAGCCAGATGCACAAGGGGGTGCACGTGTTTGGAGTTTGTTTGCAGCTATTAGAGACCCTGGCACACCCCTTCTCTCTTTCTCCCTATCTGCCTCTTCTCCTCTCTCTCATAAATAAATAAATTAATTAATTAATAGATAAATAAATAAATAAAACTAATAATGTCTCCAGCAGATGCACAGTGCGGAGGCATTTGATTGAAAGTTTCATTGCATCCCTCCACTTCTCCCTCGCTGCACCACTCACCCCTCCCTGGCTTAGGTTTATGCTGACCCAGGCCCTGTATCTGGCCAGCTTCCCGTAATGCTCCATGCCTTTGGAGTAGGACCCTCGCTTGTCATGACAGGCAGTGTGAGTGGAACCCATGTGAGCCCCTATGAGCTCTCTCTACCATGTTTTGGATCCTCACAAGATGTACTTCCTGACCTTAGATTCCAATATTTTCCTGCTTAAAGTTGGGTTTCTATTGTCTTCATGCTTGACAAAAAAAAAAAAAAAAAAAAAGCAAGAAACACCCTAATTATCTGCCTTTTAATTTTTTTTTTTTTTTCCGAGGTAGGGTCTCGCTCTAGCCCAGGCTGACCTGGAATTTAGTCTGTACTCTCAGGGTGGCCTCGAACTCTCGGCGATCCTCCTACCTCTGCCTCCTGAATGCTGGGATTAAAGGCGTGCACCACCACACCGGGCTCCTTTTAAATTTTTGATACTGAAAAAAGACATAAACTTGGAATCAGCTTTGGATTTTGATGTTGAGCAAAAATGACTTCATCCCTCTGGCTTTCAGTTTCCGGCTTTGTTTTGTCTGGATAGTGCTGGGGATTGAACTCAGCACCTCATGAATGCCAGCAAGTGCTCTCCCAGTGAGCTAAACCCCCAGCCCTGGTTTCTCATCTATAAACATATGAACTAAACAAACCAATGAATGCTGGCTGCAAAGTACTACTTCGTTCCATAATCTGTATCCCCGAACGAAACAAAAGAAGTTCATTCTGATAGAATGATCAATGTCCTTCACCCGTCGTCACTGAGTTGGACAGTAACACCGTGGCCACACGTATCTGGGCATAGGTGAGAGCTCAGCTCGCCTGTCGATGATGACTCCAGGCCTTGTGCAGAAGTGTGGCGTGCTGCTGTTTGGGTTTGGATTTGAAATGTTCCCCCAAAAGCTCATTTGTTCAAGGTTCCATCACCAGCTGGTGGAGCCAATCATTAAGAAGTGATTGGATCCTCACAGCTCTGACCTAATCAATGGATTAGTCCCTTGATCGATTCTGAATATGGTGCCATTGTTAGAGGAGGGGCCTAGTTGGAAGACATAGGTCATAGGGGATCATATCCTGGAAAGATATACCTTGTATATATGCTCCTGTCCTTCTGAATATCTCCTGTTCTTCATGAGGTAAGAAACTTTGCTCGGCCACACCCTTCTGTCATAATCTTCTGCCTCACCGTAGGCTCAGAAACGATGGAGCCAGCTAACCATGGGCTGAAATCTCTGAGACCATAAGCCATAAGGAATCCACCCTACTTTTAAATCGTTTCTTTCAGGTGTCTTTCACAACAATGTGATTGTCATTAACAGGACTGCTGATTGCTGGTGTTGGCATGAGGAAGGATAATGCTGTAGGAGGAAGGTTTCAGAATTTTTGTTTGTTTGTTTCATAACACATAAAAAATTTTTTGTTTATTTTTATTTATTTATTTGAGAGTGATAGACAGACACAGAGAGAAAGTGGCAGAAAGAGAGAGAGAGAGAGAATGGACGCACCACGGCCTCTAGCCACTGCAAAGGAACTCCAGATGCATGGGCCACCTTGTGCATCTGGCTCACATGGGTCCTGGGGAATCGAGCCTCGAACTGGGGTTCTTAGCTTCACAGGCAAGCGCTTAACAGCTAAGCCATCTCTCCAGCCCCCATAACACTTTTTATTTTCAGAAATTCTTAAGTAGTTGACAGAATTTCTGTTCCCTCTCAAATGTAAAGTTCTTCAGTCACCAAAGCATTCCTAAAGTCAGAACAATTCCTGGCATAAGAAGATCCTGATATTTTGTGGAAAAACTTAC
Organism: Orientallactaga sibirica; assembly: GCA_036365145.1. NCBI lineage: Eukaryota > Metazoa > Chordata > Mammalia > Rodentia > Dipodidae > Orientallactaga > Orientallactaga sibirica. The sequence continues at coordinate 8,652,203 of JAEOAD010000027.1, forward strand.
ATATAATGAATTACACAATATGCTAGAAAACAACCTATAGGCGCTGGTCACAGTCAGGCTTCTTGTGTGGTGGTTTGATTCGGGTGTCCCCCATAAACTTAGGTGTTCTCAATGCTAGGTCCCCAGCTGATGGCAACTGGAAATTAATGCCTCCTGGAGGCAGTGTATTTTGGGGGGCAAGCTTATGGGTATTATAGCCAGTGTTCCCTTGCCAGTGTTTGGCCCACTCTCCTGTTCCTGTTGTACACCTGATATTGGCCAGGGGGTGATATCCAACCTCTGTTCATGCCATCGTTTTCCCTGCCATCACGGAGCTTCTCCTCGAGTCTGTAAGCCAAAATACGTTCCCCCTTTTTTTTCATAAGCTGCTCTTGGTTGGGTGATTTCTGCCAGCAACAGTAAACAGGTTGACTGCAACAGTAAAGTTGGTACCAAGAGTGGTATTGCTGCTAGACACCTGACTGTGTGGCCTTGGCCTTTGAAGCTGATTTTCAAGAGGAATGTGGAAGGATTTGAAACCTTGGCCTAAGAGATGCCTTGCAGTGCTGTAAGTACAGCTTGATGGACTATCTGGTCAGAGTTCAAAGACCTGAATGCAGTAAAAACTATGGACTGTGAGGTTTGGCTTGTGAGGGTGAGAAAGAGCTTTGCCTCGACTGGATTAGAAGGTGTTTATGTGAGAGGCTTGCTGTCATGCTCGTGTCCTGCGAACTTGTGCAGGGTTGCTTTGTGTAGAAACAGGCTGATGTGAGCAGAGGGATATGGCACAGAAAGAAATCTTTGGGCCAAAACTGCTGCCTGTTCAGCAGCAACTGTATGAGAGATTACAACCATTGAGATAGGGCCAGCTGACCTGCATTGGGACATCAGAAAGAATGCATTATTTTGAAGGGGACTGAATGCTCAAGGAGTGTCCTATTCTTCAAAGTCTGCTTTATTCCTCCCTGGATTAACAAATTGGTACCCTACCTGGTATTGTGGAGTATAAGAACTGCAGGAAAGAGAGGGTCATTGAATTTGCAGCACGGTCTTGTGTTTGGGAAAAGGCCTTGGGCAGTGTGAAGCAGGTTTGCTGGATGCCTGCATGGAGAACTGATTTTGCTTGTGAGGATGAACCATGGGTTGCAGTGGAGACCCAGTGGAGATAGCGGGACCACAAGATGGCTGCTAAGGAGAGCTGCCGGCCCTGGATGGATAAAGTTTTCCAGGACTGTGAGTAGTCTAGTTGGAGGGGCAGAATTGGAACTCCGGAGACTTATTGCTGGTTAGAATTATCGGACTTGGAGACTTGTCACTGGCTAGAGTTGTTGGACTTGGAGCTACAGAGTTTGATGTTTGCTCTATTTAAATCATGTATTGCCTGAGTATTTCTTTGCTATGCCCAATGCCATCTTTTACAGTGTGTTTATTGTGTGCCATTATGGGTTTTTTTGGGGGGGGGATTTTTTTTAGTATTATGTCTTAGTTAAAAGACCTTGGACTATGGGAATGTTTTTGAACATCATTAGGACTGATAAAAACTACAGAGATGTTAAAAGATGGACTGAATGCATTGCATTTTACATCATGGATGGTTATCAGTTTATGGAGACCAGGGGCAGAATGTGTTGGTTTGAGCAGGTGTCCCCCATAAACTTAGGTGTTCTGAATGCTAGGTCCCCAGCTGATGGCAAATGGAAATTAACATCTCCTGGAGGCAGTGTATTTTGGGGGACAGGCTTATAGATGTTATAGTCAGTTTCCTATGCCAGTGTTTGGCACCCTCTCCTGCTTATGTTGTCCACCTGATGTTGGCCAGGAGGTGATGTCCAACCTCTGCTCATGCCATCATTTTCCCCTGCTATCATGGAACGTCCCCTCGAGTCTGTAAGCCAAAATTATACCCTCCCCCCCAAGCTGCTCTTGGTTGGATGATTTCTGCCAGCAATGCGAACCTGACTGCAACATCATGTTATGTAGGATCCTAGGGTTCCTCACCCTTGCCTCAAATTGGTGGCTTGGGCCAAATTGTTTATATAAGTCATTTATTTATTTATTTATTTATTTATTTATTTATTTATTTATGAGAGAGAATGAGTATGGGTATGCCAGGGCCTCCTGAATCTGCAAACAAACTCTAGATGCATGTGCTATTTTGTGCATCTGGCTTTACATGGGTACTGGGGAATTGAACCCAGGCCATCAGGATTTGTAAGTAAGCACCTTTAACTGCTGAGCCATCTCTCCAACCCCTATCTAAGTCTTTGAAAGGCATATGGCTCTGGGGAGGGCAAGGCATTTCAAGTCAGGAATAGCTTAACTTGATTATTCACCACAGAAAATAATTTTCCTATGCTCTAGGAAAAAAAGGGGGACTAAACTTCAAAAGCTTCTTTTTTATTATAAGAATAAAAATTGTTGTGGAAATATACATATTTATCAATTATAAAGAAGAAAATAAAATAATCTGTTATTCTAAGACATATAGATAATTTCTAACACCAGTTTGATTTTTAAATTTTATTTATTCATGTGTGTGTGCGTGTGCACACACATGTACGCATGCACATGCACGCGCGTGTACACATGCGCACGGTTCCAAAGTCTCTTGTCATAGCTTGCCGGACATATCCACCACTTTTTGATGTGTTGGGTACTGGGGCATGAAACCTGGGTCGCTAGGATAGTAGGCAAGCACCTTAACCACTGAGCCATCTCTCCAGCCCTCTATGCACCATTTTTTTGTTTTGTTTTGTTTTTTGTTTTTTGAGGTAGGGTTTCACTCTGGTCCAGGCTGACCTGGAATTAACTATGTAGTCTCAGGGTGGCCTCGAACTCTCAGCGATCCTCCTACCTCTGCCTCCCGAGTGCTGGGATTAAAGGCGTGCGCCACCACGCCCGGCTTATGCACCATTTTTGACATCTGGATTTTGTGGGTGCTAGGGAACTGAATCTGGGCCCACAGGCTTTGCAAACAGGCACCTTTAACTGCTGAGCCATCTCCCTAGCCCCTTGTTTGATTGATATCCCTCCTACTTTCTGCAACCATTCTATTCTACACAGTCTTATAAACTGCTTCTCTTAGAAATTTTTGTGATTTCTCATTAAAGATTTTCATTAGTACTATATGTAAATAACATAAAATGAAATAATATCAAAGGCTTTATAATGAAAAGTAAGCATAATGTACCTCAAATCCACCATCATATTCCTGCCTCCCCCCGGGGGGGGCAAATTTAAGCATTTCTATTTTGATTACGTTTAGTGGTTATCTCTACATTTCTAAATAAGATGCTATTATTATTATTACTAGTTTTTTTTTTTTTTAAGATAGGACCTCACTCAAGCCCAGGCTGACCTAGCACTTTCTCTGTAGTCTCAGGCTGGCCTCCCACTCAGCGACCCTCCTACCTGAGTACTGGGATTAAAGGCGTGCGCCACCACGCCGGGCGGATGCTATGTCTTAACTTGGCAATTTTGCTTTCTCTTTTCTTCCTACTGTGATAGAGAAGTAAGCTCCTGCTAAATATAATTAAGTCTCTAATCTTAGATTTTTCCCCTGGCCTCCACAGCTTCAAAGAGTACAGTTAACCCCCAGTTCCTGTCCCATCTTTTCACACCTCACATTGTAAGTTAAGGACCTGGTGCTCATACATTTCTTTTTTCCTTGCTCTTGTCACTTCTGACAGCTTCTGACATCTCTTTTGTGCTTTTATAGTTTTGTTCTGAAATCACTTTGAGGTATGTTCATTAAGGATATGGTTTTTTTTCCTTCTATGTGTGTAGTGGTGTATGCACAAGTGTGTGCAGAGGAGCACTGAGTGTAGATACGGAGGCCAGGGAAGGACATCAGGGGTCCTTATTTCTCTTCCACCTTATCTCCTTAAGACAGGGTCTCTCACTGGGCCTAGAACTCATACCTTTTTTTGTTTTGTTTTAAAATTTTTTATTCTTTTTTATTTATTTGAAAGAGGGAGAAAGGGAGAGAGAGAGAGAGAGAGAGAAAGAGAATGGGCATGCCAGGGCCTCCAGCCATTGGAAACAAACTTGTGCATCTGGCTTATGTGGGTCCTGGGGAATCGAACCTGGATCCTTTGGCTTTGCAAGTAAGAGCTTTAACCACTAAGGCATCTCTCCAACCCTCATGCCATTTTTTTTGGTTAGCCTAGTTGACCAATGAGCCCAGCAATCCTCCTGTCTCTGCCCCCTTCAGAACTGAGGCTTATAAGAAGCACACCACTGTCTTCAGCTTTTCTGTGTGGGTGCTTGAGATGGAACCCAGGTTCTCACACGTAGGCACCAAGCACCCTACCCCACTGAGCCATCTCCCCAGCCCCCATGGCTTGGTCTTGGTCCACGCATGCTAAAGACTTGGCTGCCAGCATGTGGTACTTTGTGGAGTTTGTGGTCCTTTTAGTAAGTGAGGCCTAGTGGAAATAAGTTAGGTTATGAGGAAGTGCACTTGAGGGCAAATTGGGATCCTGGCACCTGCCCCCCTCCTTTGTAACTGCTAAGATGGTAGCTTTTTCATTATACCCCTCTCTTGTCATGATGCACTGTGTAACATGAGCCCAAAGCCCCAAGGGAAGAAGCCGTGGTCAGAAACTGTCAGCCAAAGAAATCATTCCTCCTTATAAGTTGATTTAGCTCTCATATCATTTTGGCTCTGTAGGTATGACCACAGTAGATCAAAGCAATGAAGCAGAATTCCATTTGTTTTGGGGATCAACATTTCTAAAATAAATTATATTATTTTCTTTATTTTTTCCCCTGTGCTAAGGGTATCTGACCCATAAATACTAGGCAAATGAAGTACATCCCTAGCTCTATTTTCATTTTGTTAAACATTTCACCAGTATCCTTTCTCTTATCACTATATTCTGTTCTGAGCTTTCCATCATGCCATTAAAAAAAAATATTTTCATTTATTTATTTGTAAAAAGAGAGAGAGAGAAGATGCCACTATAAATGAACTCCAGATGCATGCACCACTTTGTGCACCTGGCTTTACGTGGGTCCTGGGAACGGAACGCAGGACACTAAGGTTTGCAAGTAAGCCCCTTTAACTGCTGAGTCATCCCCTGGCCCTGGTTTCTTTCTTTTATTACTTTTCTTCCAAAGTCAAGACTGAACAGGAACGGCTCTGGAGCGCTCTGTCTTTCTGCCTTGCTTTCTCTGGTCTGCAGCAGTATTTCCACCCTGCAGTTCCCTTTCTCTGCTCCTAATGATCAGAGGCATCCCTTTTCAAGAGCCCCCCACCCCACCACCGCAATAGCTTCTTTCTTGTTTGTTTGTTTTTTGGTTTTTCAAGGTAGGGTTTCACTCTAGCTCAGGTTGACCTGGAATTCACTATGTAGTCTCAGGGTGGCCTCAAAGGCCCTGCAATCCTCCTACCTCTGCCTCCTACCTCTGCTGGGATTAAAGGCATACACCACCAGGCCCGGTTTATTCTTTCTTAATTTACACCTTCATCTTAACTGAAGTGCACCCTGGGTAATTCCCTAGGAAAAGCAATACATGCTGTCAAGTTTAGAGTATGTTCATATCTGAAAGCGTCTTTCTTCAAATGTTCACTTGACCTATCAAGCAGACGGGTGGAAAATTCTAGGACAAATACCCTATCCCTCACAATTAAGCCTTTTCTCTTTCTGGAATCTCTCTTTACTTTGAGTGTCCTTTGAGTGGTATGTCTAGGGGATCCTGTCTCATTTGTTGTGCTTGGTCCCCAGTGAGTTCTATCACACAAAGATATGCCCTCACTTTCATTTTAGGAAAGTATTTTTTTCTCATATAATTCCTATGTTTCTCTTATAAATTCCTCCCTTTATTTTTTTTTAATTCCTGTCATTAAGATCTCAAATCTCTAGCTTGTTTCTTTATGTTTTTAGTCTATTATATATTGTATTTTAAAATATTTTTAGTTTTATTTATTTTTTGAAAGGGAGAGAAGCAGAGAGAGACAGACAGATATTGGGTGCGCCAGGGCTTCCAGCCACTGCAAACGAAATCCAGACACATGAGCCACCTCGTACATCTGGCTTATGTGGGTCCTGGGGAATTGAACCTATGCCCTTTGGCTTTGCAGGCAAATGCCTTAACCACTAAGCCATCTCCCCAGCCCCCCATATAGTATATTTTAAAAAGTTCTAAATCCTGATTGAAGTGGTATTTATAGGGCTCTATCTCTGCATAGGAAATCTGGAAGAAAAACACCTTTTCTCCTTTTATCCTAAAATATTTTGTTTCTGTGCTTTAAGGGAGTTCTGAATTGATCTTGGGTCTTTTTCTTTGCCCTTTCAAAATGTCTATAGTTAAAATTTAAGTTTTGATCCTGTTCCTATTATCTATTGCTATATAAAAATAAACCCACCCCTGTTTGCTGTCTAAGACAACAGCATTCATTTATTTAGCATATGAATCTACAACAGGCAGGCCCAAGCAGGGAGGGCTGGCCTCTGCTCTCCAGGATCCCAGCTGGAGCTATTCAAATGGAAGTTGGAGGGTCTAGTCTCAGGATGACTCCCATAGCTGGCAAGTTGGAGCCTGCTGTTGTCTAGGAGCCAGGCAGGATGTGTGGGCTGAGTGTTTTGCTTCCTGTCAACAGGGCCCTCTCCATAGGCTGCCTGGGCTTCCTGCTGTATAAACGGTTGGGCTACCAGAGTGAGCATCCCCAGTGAGGCAGAAATGAATTTCATCTTTATGGAGTGCCTTCAGAAGTCACTTAGTTCATTTTCATTATATGGCTGCTTCTGGAAGTCATAAAGACTCAAGCAGGTTCAAGGGGAGGAAAAGTCATGATTACATCATGGAAACAGCATGCGACGAGGTGACATCATTGCGTCCATCTTTGAGAACCTGTCACTAGACCTAGACCTCTTATGTGTTATGTTGGTAGGGTTTTCTAATACATATTCACTGATTGTTGCTTCTGTCTCATTTTAGCCTCTGCCCAATCCTGTGAGGTAGTTACAGTTCTTTTTACATATCCATATGTGGCTCATATGGATATATTTGGTTCAGCTGACAGATCATTCTTTATTATTATTATTATTATTATTGTTATTATTATTTTGGTTTTTTGAAGTAGGGTATTGCTCTAGCCCAGGCTGACCTGGTGATTTTACATAAAAGAACCGTGAATAACTAAGAATATAATCCACAAACTGGGAGAAGATATTTGCAACATACACAACTAACAAGGGATTAGAACTCAGGCTAAATAAAAAAGCCACACAAATCAGTACTATTAAAAACAAAAGAACTCTCACTGGGCGTGGTGGTGCACTTCTTTAATCCCATCACTTGGGAGGCAGAGGTAGGAGGATCACTGTGAGTTCGAGGCCACTCTGAGACTACATAGTGAATTCTAGGTCAGCCTGGGCTAGAGTGACAGCCTACCTTGGAAAACCAAAAAAAAAAGAAAAAAAAAAAAAACAACTCTGTGTGTGTACGTGGGGAGGGGTGTCTGTCTTTCTTGTTCAAGTAAATAAAAATAAATTTTTAAAAATTGGGGGCTGGGGAGGACTGCAAAAGGCACTTGCTTACAAAGCTTGATTTGATAGCCTGAGATTCAGTTCCTTAGGACCCACATGACGTCAAAGTGCCTCATGCTCTTGGAGCTCATCTGCCATGGCAAGAGGCCCTGGCATGCCTCTTTCTCACTTTCTTTCTATTTGCAAATAAATAAATAAATAATTGAGCCAAGAGCTAGAGAAATGGCTCAATGGTTAAGACACTTGCCTGCAAAACCTGAGGACCCAGCTTCAGTTTTCCAGTACCCATGTAAAGCCAGATGCACAGGGTGGCACATGTGTCTGGAGTTTGTTGGCGGTGGCTAGAGGCCTTGGTGCACCCATTCTCTCTCTCTCAAATAAATAAATACTTTTAAAAAAATTGAACCAAGCGTATTGGCACACACACACCAGCACTTAGGAGGTCATCCTTGGTTGCATAGCAAATTTGAGACCAGCCTGGGCTACATGAGACCTTGTCTCAAAAAAAGTACAAAGTCACATAATCTAGGGGCACATATATACATAGTGTGGTAGACTTCATTTCCCAGAATGACTGCGATAATATTTCTTGTCATATTAATCTTCTAGAACCTTACCATTCTCCTATCCTCCTAGGGAGGCAGAGGTAGGAGAATCGCTGTGAGTTTGAAGACACCCTGAAATGACACAGTAAATTCCAGGTCAGCCTGGGCTAGAGACCCTACCTGCTTAAAAAAAAAGAACACTGGAAAAGGCTATGCTGCATGCAGTTCAGTGGGAGATATACAGCAGTGGACACTGCAAGTCTTAAATTTGGCCAGCCAGGCCAAATGATCCAATGGGGTGCAATAGTGGCATGTCTGTTATGGGGGAAACCAACTGCTCTCTAATTGGACTGGAGGTCTGCTCCATGGGAGGGGATACATCCCTGACACTGAAAACCTACAACAGGGGTAGTCATGAGCCCTAGGGGTGTAATGTCTGCTGGTGTCTGGCTAAATGTATATACTGTGCTCACCAAATTGTCCAGTAAGCACTTCTCTTAATGTTTATACACATATATTAATGCTACTCTCACTTTTGGTTAGAGTAGCTTCTCTTTTCAGATGGTGGTGACCTCAGAAGGCACCACAGTACTGAGAAGAAGGGACAGAGGAGTGCTCAGCACTGAAATATCTCTAACACACCTTCCAAAGCTCAGGGTCCATTGTAGAAGAGGGGGCAGAAAGAATGTAAGAGCCAAAGGAAGAGTAGGACTCCTTACAACGTGCTCCTCCAGACATAAAATGGCCTGGATATCCATAACTCACAGTGCCTGACACTGCCTACACAAGACCATCATAATAGGAGGAAAAGATGATGACATCAGAATAAAAGAGAGACTGATTGAGAGGGGGAGGGGATATGATGGAGAGTGGAGTTTTAAAGGGAAGGGGGAGGGAGGGAATTACCATGGGTTATTGTCTACAATTACGGAAGTTGCCAATAAAAATTTAAATAATAAATAAAAAGAAAAAGAAAGAAAATTGTGACTGTTTGCTTGCCTGAGAAGCTTGCGTAAGTTTAGGTTGGGCTTTCCTCGTATGCACTGCAGGCTGGCGTTGAGTTGCAGCAGTACCTTAGAAAAGACCTTTCTCGGGGTGGGGAGACAACTCGTCAATAAAGGCTCTTGCTTGCAAAGACTGCCCACCCCAGTTCTGCCTGCCCCAGTTTGATTCCCCAGCACTCATGTAAAGCCAGACACAAAGTGTCTGCAGTTTATTTGCAGTGGTAAGAGACCCTCACCTCAATAAATAAATAAATAAATAAATAAATAAATAAATAAAAATAATTTTAAAAAGAATACATCTATGGACTAGAGAGATGGCTTAGCATTTAAGGCGCTTGCCTGCAAAGCCCAAGGACCCAGGTTCGATTCCCCAGTACCTACATAAGCCAGCTACACAAGGTGGTGCATGCATCTGGAGTTTGTTTGCAGTGGCAAGAGGTCCTGGCGTACCCATCTCTCTCTCTCTCTCTCTCTAATAAATAATATTTTAAAAAAAAAAAAAAAAAGGAAGAAAAGGGTTGGGGAGATAGCTTTGCCTGCAAAGCCAAAGGACCCGGGTTTAATTCCCCAGTACCCATGTAAAGCCAGATGCAGTGGTGCATGTATCTTTCTCTTTCTCTCTCCCTATAAATAAATTTTTTAAAAAGGAAGAATAGATCTATTTGCCACAGTCCCCACTGTATTATCTGTCACCACTTCCCCACATTGCATTTTATGTCTCAGAAGCATTCGACTTTGAAGCTTTCTGCCTTGGAAAAGAATAGATCCATATCTTACTATGGAAATAATAAATAATAGTGATATCTTATACTTTGGGGTTCTTTCTTAATTTGTTATCTCTTTGGGGGAAACCATCAGGTTGCTGTTTCATGTTTTTTTTTTTTTAATTTTATTTTTAGAAATAGTTTATTCAGGGCTGGAGTGATGGCTTGGCAGTTAAGGTGCTTGCCTGTGAAGCCTAAGGACCTCAGTTCTATTCCCCAGGACCCACGTGAGCCAGATGCACAAGATGGTGCATGTGTATTGAGATAGTTTGCAGTGGCTGGAGGCCCCAGAATGCCCATTCTCTCTCTCTCTTTCCCCTCTCTCTATCTGACTCTTTCTCTCTGTCAAATAAATAAATAAAATATTTTAAGAATATTTTATTCATCTGTAAGCAGAAAGAGAATGAGAGAAAAAGAGAGAGAGAGAGAGAAAATGAATATGTTTGGGCATGCCAGAGCCTTTTGCTGCTGTAAGTGAACTCAGACACATGTGCCACTTTGTGCATCTGGCTTTACACAAGTGCTGAGGAATCAAACCTGAGTTGACAGGCTTTGCAAACAAGCACCTTTAATCACTGAGCAATCTCCCCAGCCCTGTTTCAGTTTTAAAGGGAGCCATCTGCTGATTTGAAGAACACAGATGAATGCTATGTCTCAGCTCCCAAAGCAGTCCATCTGCACCATTTCAACTCTGCTTCTCCCAGGCTGGTCCTGGTAGAAATCCCCGGCGTGGAGCCGAAGTCTTCTGAAGGCCTTGGCTTTGCCATTACTGCTGGGTCCATATGCCTTGGAACTCCCCAGGGGTGAGAGAAACTGAAATAGAGAGCACCAGAATCTTCTAGCACCAGTCTCTCACGCAGTGTTCACACCACTGTTCAGAGCCACTCAAGATCGCTAATGGCTCAGTGGCACAACGCTCACTCTGTCCTCTCAAGGATTCCTGATTCCTGTTTCTAAAATGTCAACAGATAACTGTGTCCATTGAACTACTGAAAGGGCACTGCCAGGAAGATTCACTGCAATGTTTTCCTCTAGTCCTTCACAAAAGCTGGGGCCGCGCTGAAAGGCTGGCAGCCTGGTTGGGCCCAACTATACACTCTTGCATTTTGGGGGGGGGGTTGTCTGGGTTTTCTTTTTTCTTCTTTTCTATTTCTAAAATATGTTTATTTATTTGTAAGCAGAGAGAGAGATATATAGAAAGAAACAGAGAGAGAGAGAGAATGGGTGCACCATGGGTTCAGCCACTACATCTGTACATCTGGCTTTACGTGGGGAATCAAGCCTCGAGTCGTTAGGCTTTGTAGGCAAGTGCCTTACCCACCGAGCCATCTCTTCAGTCCCCCTTCTTTTTCTTCTTCTTCTTCTTCTTCTTCTTCTTCTTCTTCTTCTTCTTCTTCTTCTTCTTCTTCTTCTTCTTCTTCTTCTCCTTCTCCTTCTCCTTCTCCTTCTCCTTCTCCTTCTCCTTCTCCTTCTCCTTCTCCTTCTCCTTCTCCTTCTCCTTCTCCTTCTTCCTCCTCCTCCTCCTCCTCCTCTTCCTCCTCCTCCTCCCCCTCCTTCTCCTCCTCCTCCTCCTCCTTAAATGAATTAGAGAGAGAATAGGCATGCCAGGGCCTCTTGCTATTATGGACAAACTCCAGATGCATAAGCCAATTTGTGCATTTGGCTTTATGTGAGTACTGGGGAATCAAACTTGGGCTGCCAGGCTTTGCAAACAAGTACCTTTAACCTCTGAGCAGTCTCCCCAGCTCCAGGGTCTGGATTTTCTTTCCGCTTTTTAAAAAATAATATTTTGTTTTTCTTTATTTACTTGAGAGAAAGAGAGAGAGAATGTGCGCACCATGGCATTTAGCGGCTGCAAACAAACTCCAGATGCATGCACCCCCTTGTGCATCTGGCTTACATGGGTTATGGGCAATCGAACCTGGGTCCTTTGGCTTTGCAGGCAAGTGCCTTAAACACTAAGCCATTTCTCCAGTCCCCTCTTTCCACTTTTTAATGCTAAAAGAACTACTCACCTTCGACATAGCTGGTGCTTTGTAGCTGGCTGGGCTATGGCTTCACTCCCCTGTTAGACATTCGGGACTCCAGAACCTTGCATTCTCCCCTGACTCTAACACATCATGTTCCGTCTCCTCTCTGTCTGTAACCAGGATCCTAAACTAGGTTTCTCCTTCCCTTGCTATTCATGATCTATTTTGGATAGCTCTTGACTGACAACAACCATTCTTCCTTCTTACAAATCTACACTTTGGGCAGGATTCTGCGGCAGTTCAGCTGAGGGCTATTGGATCTACTTCCAGGATGACTCATGGCTGGCTGGCTGGCTGGCTGGCTGGCTGAATGGATGTTGGCACTGGATTTAGGCCCTGTGCCCTCGTTCTTCTCCATGTGGGCCTCCCCATGTGGCCTGGGCTTCCTTACAACATGGTGGCTGAATTCCAAGTGTAAGCAAGCCCAAGAGAGAAAACCAGGCAGAAGTTATATTGCCTTTTGCGATTTAATTGCAGAACTACACAGAGCCACAAAGTATATATTAGTTGGAGCAGTCACAAAGTCCCAAGCAGATATAAGGAGCATATACCAACTTCATTCGTATTGATACGAGAATGGTAAGGTTCTAAACTAATATGACAAGAAATATTATTGCAGTCATTTCTGAGAAATGAAGTCTACCACAAGATCTACATATGTGCCCCTAGATTATGTGACTTTGTACTTTTTTTTTAATTTGAGAGAGAGAGAAAGAGAGACAGAGAATGGGTGTGCCAGTGACCTCTCAGCCTCTGTGAACGAACTCCAGATGTGTGCGCCCCCTCGTGGACAAGTGAGGCATTGCACCCTTGCATCACTTTTGCTTCTGGCTAGCAGTGGGACCTGGAGACGGAATGGACGTTCTTAGGCTTGGCAGGCAGGCGCCTTAACCGCTAAGCCGTCTCTCCAGCCTGTAACTTTGTACTTTTTTTGAGACAAGGTCTCATGTAGCCCAGGCTACATGCAGCCAAGAATGACCTTGACTCCTAGTCCTCCTGCTTCTACCTCCTAAGTACTGGTGTGTGTGTGCCAATGCACTTGGTTCAATTTTTTTTTTTTTTGAGGTAGTGTCTCACTCTAGTCCAGGCTGACCTGGAATTCACTATGTAGTCTCAGGGTGGTCTTGAACTCACAGTGATCCACCCACCTCTGCCTCCTGAGTGCTGGAATTAAAGGCAAGTGCCACCATGCCAGGCTTCAGTTCAATTTTTAAAAAATATATTTTATTTGTTTATTTGAGAAAGAGAGAGAGAGAGAGAGAGAGAGAGAGAGAGAGAGAGAATGGGTGCACCAAGACCTCTAGCCACCACCAACAAACTTCAGACACATGTGCCATCTTATACATCTGGCTTTACATGGGTACTGGGGAATTGAAATTGGGTCCTCAGACAGGCAAGTATCTTAACCACTGAGCCTTTTCTCCAGCTCTTGGTTCAATTATTTATTTATATATTTGCAAATAGAGAGAGAGAGAAAAAGAGGCATGCCAGGCCTCTTGCCATGGCAGATGAGCTCCAGAAGCATGAGCTGCTTTGACGTCATGTGGGTCCTAGGTAATTGAACCTCAGGCTATCAAGCTTTGTAAGCAAGTGCCTTTCACAGCCCTCCCCAGCCCCCAATTTTTAAAAAATAAATTTTACTTATTTATTTGCAAGCAGAGAGAGATAGAAGAGAGAGAGACAGAGAGAGAGAGAGAGAGAGAGAGAGAGAGAGAGAGAATGGGCACACCAGGGCCTCTAGCCATTGCAAATGAACTCCAGATGCATGTGCTCCTTGTGCATCTGGTTTACATGGGTCCTTTGGCTTTGCAGGCAAATGCCTTAACCATTAAGCAATCTCTCCAGGCCCCAGCCCTCAACTTTAAAAAATTTATTTTTATTTATTTGAAAGAGAGAGAGAACATACCCCCCCACCACACACACAGTTGTTTTTTTTTTTTTTTTTAAATGGTACTGATTTGTGTGGCTTTTTTATATAGCCTGGGTTCTAATCCCTTGTTAGTTGTGTATGTTGCAAATATCTTCTCCCAGTTTGTGGCTTATATTCTTAGTTAGTTATTCACGGTTCTTTTATGTAAAATCACCAATCTTTTATTTACTTATTTATTTTTATTTTTTATTTTTTGGTTTTTTGAGGTAGGGTCTCACACTAGCTCAGGCTGACCTGGAATTCACTATGTAGTCCCAGGCTAGCTTCAAAGTCATGGTGATCCTCCTACCTCTGCCTCCTGGGTGCTGGGATTAAAGGCATGTGCCACCACGTCTGGCTTAAATTCACCAATCTTATATTGCCCTTTATAGTTTAGGATATTATTATAAAAGTATTATTTATGAAAGTCAGTTCTACAGTTCTACCTTGTAGTAGTTTGAATGTATGTCCCCCATAGACTCAGATGTTTTATTAAAGTTTGTAACTTGGAGGTGTCACTGAGGGTGGATCCTGGGGACCAGCCCAAAGGTACGTCTGGGAATGGATCTGAATTCCAGCCCAAAGGTGTGCAGAGGGGTTCGAGACCTGGCGGGGTCCCTGCTACTTCTTTTTGGTATTTTCTGACTGGCGGTGGTTTTTCTCTCTGCTTGGATTCATGAATGGGAGCCAGTTTCTTCCACCTTTGATGGAACTTCCCCTGGATCTGTAAGCTTAAAACAAATCCCTTCCTCCCATAAACTGTGTCCAGCTGGATGTTCGTCCAAGTGTGGTGAAGCCAAATGCAACACTGCCCTGAGGGTCTGAGCTTCCCTAGGCTGACAGCACTTGGTAGGGGTCTCATCTCTCCCAGGGGATGAGAGCTGGAGCTCCTGTTGTGGCACCACACGAGACTGTCTCTCCTCATCTTTACTACGTTTGTGTGTTCCTTGTCAGTGCTAGGCTTCAGACCCATTCCCTGGGATTGGACTTTTGTTGTGACCTCCCACCTCTCTCTATGCAGGACTGGACTCTGTTATCTGGGGATGGCCTCCAAATGACCTGACTTCTCTGGAATGAGTGTCCCACTCAGCATCATATCACTTCAATCTCAGCCTTGCTGGAATTGAGCCCCAGTTTTCCTTATTATTATTATTATTATTATTATTATTATTATTATTATTTATTTTTTTTTGGTTTTTCGAGGTAGGGTCTCACTCTGGCCCAGGCTGACCTGGAATTAACTATGCAGTCTCAGGGTGGCCTTGAACTCACGGCGATCCTCCTACCTCTGCCTCCCGAGTGCTGGGATTAAAGGCGTGCGCCACCACGCCCGGCCCATATTATTAAAATGAGCTCAAGAAGTCAAATGTTACCCAGAAACATTACTGCTCAACAAATGAGCCTGTCTGTTCTGGCCATGTGCTGTTTTTGTTTGTTTTTAATTTTTATTTTTTATTGACAACTTCTGTACTTACAGACAATAAACCATGGTATTTCCCTCCCTTACCCCCTTTCCCCTTAACAACTCTGCTCTTCATCATATCCCCTCCTTCTCTCCATTAGTCTCTTTTTTATTTTGATGTCATCATCTTTTTCTCCTATTATGAGGGTCTTGTGAAGGTATTGGCACTGCAAGGTCATGGATATCAAGGCCAATTTCTGTCTGGACAGTTGCATTGTAAGGAGTTGTACCCTTCCTTTGGCTCTTACATTCTTTCCGCCACTTCTCCTGCAATGGACCCTGAGCCTTGGAGGGTGTGATACAGATGTTTCAGTGATGGACACTCCTCTGTCCTTTCTTCTCAGCGCTATGTTGCCTTTTGGGTCATCCCAGTGGTCACTGCCATCTGAAAAGAGAAGCTTCTGTAACCAACAATAAAAGTAGCATTAACATATGAATATGAACATTAAGTGTAGTGCTTTCAGGGCAGTTTGGTGAGAATAATATATTCATTTAGCCAGACAAGAGCAGGCTTTATACCCCTAAGGCTCATGACCTCCCCTGCCATAGGCTTTTGATTAGGTTTACAGTACCAGGCATGTATTCCCTCCTGTAGAGCGGGCCTTCAGTCCAATTAGAGATCAGTTGGTTTCCCCCAGAGCAGACATGCCACTATTGCACTTTTTTGGTCATTTGGCCTGTCTGGCCAAACTTGAGGCTTCCAGTGTCCACTGTTTTCACTGCTGATGACTTCTGTCTCTCATAGGGCTGTATGCAGTGCAGCTTTTTTAAGCTAACAGTTGGCCAGTCTACAGAGAGAAGGTTTTCTGCTTAGCACCAGCTTGATTTCTCAGTGACCTTGCTGCTCAGGCATGTGAAATCTTTGACAATAGGGTCTTACCATCTGTTTTTCAAGGGAAACCAAGGGTCTTGGCAATAGCCTGTAATATTTTGGAGGCAACAGGGACCTCCCTGGCCAACAACTCACTGGAAGGTATCTAGAAAATTACTAGAAAATTTTCCAGTAACAGTCTATGGCTTCTGGATGTGCCAATATTCAAAAAAGTAGGTTTTCATATGTTTTATTCAGAATCTCTTGCATTTTTATTGACCCTCCCCTCACCCTTATATTACACAGTCTCTTCCCCTGGTCTTGCTTAGGCCTTTCTCCTCCCTGTAATCTGTTCTTCTACTTACATATATACAATACTATCCCCTTAAGTCCTTCCCTCTCCTCCTACCCTTACAGCCTTTTTCTAGCTTACTGGCCTCTGCTATCAAGTTTTGGTTCCAGCTCACGCATAAATCTATACATTTGTAGCTAGGATCCACATATGAGAGAGAACATGCAACGTTTGGCTTTCTTGGCCTGGGTTACCTCACTCTCTGTAATCCTTTTCAGATCCATCCATTTCCCTGCCAATTTCCATTGCGTAAATATGCAACATCTTTATTACCCATTCATCTGTGGAGGGACATCTAAGCTGGTTCCATTTCCTAGCTATTGTGAATAGAGCAGCAATAAACATGGTTGTACAAGTATCTCTAAGGTAGTGAGAAGAGTCATTAGGATATATGCCTAGGAGTGCTATAGCTGGAACATATGGTAAATCTATTTTTAGCTGTCTCAAGAACCTCCACACTGATTTCTGCAATGGCTGTACCAGACTACACTCCCACCAATAGTGTGGAAGGGTTTCTCTTTTTCTGCATCCTCACCAACATTTATGGTCATTTGTTTTCTTGATGGTAGTCATTCTGACAGGAGTGAGATGGAATCTCAAAGTAGTTTTAATTTGCATTTCCCTGATGGATAATAATATAGAACACATTTTTAGATGCTTATATGCCACCTGTATTTCTTCTGATATAATAGAACTCTCTATTTAGTTCCATAGCCCATTTTTAAATTGGGTTGTTTGATTTCTTATTGTTCTATTTTTTGAGTTCTTTGTATATTCTGAACATTAATCCTCTGTCAGATGTATAGCTGGCAAAGATTTTCTCCCATTCGGTAGGTTGTCTCTTTGCTCTATTCACTGTGTCCTTTGCTGTACAAAAGCTTTGTAATTTCATGAGATCCCAGTGGTTGATTAGTAGTTTTATTTTCTGAGCAATTGGGGTTATATTCAGAAAGTCATTGCCTATGCCAATATGTTGAAGGCTTTCCCCTACCTTTTCCTCTAGCAATTTCAGGGTTTCAGGTCTGATATTAAGGTCCCTGATCCACTTGGACTTGATTCTTGTGCATGTAGAAAGACAAGGATCTATGTTCATCCTTCTACATACAGATATCCAGTTTTCCCAGCACCACTTGTTGAAGAGGCTATCTTTTTTCCAATGAATATTTTTTGGCATTTTTGTCAAAAATCAGATGGCTGTAGCTGCCTGGATTAACATCCGGGTCCTCTATTCTGTTCCATTGATCTACATGTCTCTCTTTGTGCCAGTGACCATACTGTTTTTGTTACTATGGCTTTGTAATATAGCTTTAAATCGGGTATGGTGATACCACCAGCCTGATTTTTGCTGCTCAAAAAATTTTTTTTTTTTTTTTGTGCTTCCAAATGAATTTTAGGATTGTTTTTCCTATTTCTGTGAAGAATGCCATTGGAATTTTGGCAGGGATTGCATTAAATGTGTACATTGCTTTTGGTAAGATTGCCATTTTCACAATATTGATTCTTCCAATCCAAGATTGTATTAGATCTGCCACCTGGTCTTCTAGTTTAGATATTGTGTTCTCTCCTTCATCCATTCTACTGGTGAGACATTCCACAGAGCTTTTTATTTGACTGACTGTGTTCTTCAGAGCTAGAATTTCAGCCTGTTCAGTATTTCTATTTCCTTACTCATGTCTTATAATCCTTATTTCATTAAGCTGGTTTCCTGTGTTCTCTTTCAGGAGTTTGTTTTTTTCTTTAAATCCTTTGTTTTGTTCTTTGATTCCTTTGATTTCTTCTTTGATTTCTTTGAGTATAGATAAAATCATTTTTTTAAAACTTTGTCAGGTATTTCATCTAAAACAGTCTCATTGGGGGTCATATCTGATGGATTTATTGGATTTATAATTTTTAGTGGGATTGCATTGTCTTGATTCTTTGTGTTTCTTGTATTATAATGTAGCGACTTTTGCATCCTGAATTGATTTGAAGCTTGGGTTTTCTGCTTATCTGCAGT
The DNA here is from genome assembly GCA_036365145.1 of Orientallactaga sibirica. Taxonomy (NCBI): domain Eukaryota; kingdom Metazoa; phylum Chordata; class Mammalia; order Rodentia; family Dipodidae; genus Orientallactaga; species Orientallactaga sibirica. The sequence goes on from JAEOAD010000027.1 coordinate 8,670,548, forward strand.
GTTCTGGTGATCCATCTTCATATACCTTAAGGATATGAGTTTAAGGTGCCAAGTGTAGCTCTGTTATCCCAATCCAACCACAGAAGTAATCCTAGGTGCTGAGTTTGCTTGCTAAGCAAGTATTCTAGTGGACTGGGTGGAACAATTTACCGGCAAATTCTAAACTTCAACTGAGCAATATACACATTCAGTAAAAACCAGCACAGAGTATACAAGTGTGGGGATTAAAACAAACAGATAGTCTTATAAAGCCAAAATCCCTAAGGATGTGTGTTGCTGTACACCCTTAATCCTGTCAGCTAGGAGGTAGAAAACCTGTTCTGAATTGGGTTCCAGGTCAACCTGGATCGGGATCAGACCCTGCCCCCAATAATGACAGAAGCAAAACACAAAGGCCCTATAAATCTGAAAGCACCAAAGGCAACAATATTCAACCCCCAATACAGCTTATTTGAAAATGGTAAATCCAACCAAGAATATGTAACCCATAACCTGCCCTGACATAGAAAGAGAGATTAGCACTTTCAATGCAGGCCTATGGACCTGTTTTGTTTTTGTCAGTTGGCCTCTCACCTTTTGCGGTGGCTTCCAATCTCACCAATGCTGAGTGCCCACCTCAATCCCTCCGTGTTGTGCTGTGAATCTGTTGTTCTGATCAGCTGTGCTGGGTGCGCTGCCACCAGGGGCTGAATGCCAGAGGTTCAGGGCTCTAATGGTTGGGAGATGGGAGAGTGCAGGAAGACAGGAGTTGCTCACACCATCCCCCTGTATCTCTTTCAGTAGCTCCTTAGTTGACCTCAGCTGTCTTTACTTCAGATTTGTTGACTTTGCCAGGAGGCTGATGAGGTTGGAAAATCCCCTTGTTTGGTCTCTGCTGCTGCTGCTCTGCTCTCTGGTCTCTGCTCTGCTGGTGCATGGCGGGCTGTGCCGGGGGTGCACAGATCGGCAGGCCCCAAGCGCCTCAGTGGGATTCTGGCCATTTTCGTCCTTTCTGATGGATCTTGGTCTCTCCTGCTTCTCTTCTGTGTCTAGGAATAACCTATACCCCTTCACTTTTCAGAAGAAGAGTGCATTTTGCTGTGGTTTTGCTTAAATCCTTCCTTAGGCTGGTTTGGTGTGACTCCTATGCTGCCATCTTACCTGGAAGTTCCCCATGTGCTTTTTTTTTTTTTTTTTTTTTTTTTTTTTTTAATTATTTGTCCTCACTCAAACCCAAGATCTGGAAAAGTTGAAGAGATAATCTTCCAGGTGCCCCACCTTAACAATTTTCTGGCTAGGGAGAAGATAAGTCTTAAAGAAGGAGAAGGTGAGAGTCAGAAGATCTAAACAGGCTGGAGAGATGGCTTAGCAGTTAAGGCGCTTGCCTGCAAAGCCCAAGGACCCAGGTTTGATTCTCCAGAACCCACATAAACTAGATGTACATGGTAGCACATGTGTTTGGACTTTGTTTGCAGTGGCTAGAGGCCCTGATGTGCCCATTCTCTCTCTCTAATGAATAAATAATAATTTTTTTAATCTTAAAAAAAAGACCCAAACAAAAAGAAGTAGTAGGAGGATGGATATGGATAGGTAGATTGAGGGGGGTTGAGATCCAGATGTGTATGAATAGGGTGCAGAGACAGTGTGGTGTGGTGGGGAGGCATCGTAATGCTTGAGAGTACAGGCTCTCTTCTTACATTACTCATCTGGCTAAAGCATATTTTTCTTCCAGAACCCTGTTTCAGTCATCTGAAATGCGGGGCTGGCATAATAACTCACATGGTTGCATAGACAAAGCATTTGCATAGTGTTGGGCAGAGAGGAAAGCATTTGAAATGGCGGTTGTGATATTCAACATCAGCCCATCACTAGAATATCAGCTGTGACACTGCTTGATGCCTGTGTTGCCATTGACATGTGGTCTGCACATCATGACTTAGGTGTAAAATTCAGCTTATTGGTGTGTGGCCTGTGAACTGAGAATGGTTTTTACATTTAAAAATGGCTGAAAAACTGGCCTAGTGCACACGCCTTTAATCCCAGCACCTGGGAAGCAGAGGTAGAAGGCTCTCTGGGAGTTTAAGGACAGCCTGGGACTATAGAGTGAGTTCCAAGTCAGTCTGGGCTAGAGAGAGATACTCTACCTCGGAAAAACAAACTCAAAACAAAACAAAAAAGAAATGACTGAAGAAAACTGAGGAAGACTACTAGTCCACCATGTATACACAAGTCTAACTTCACTGTTCACAAATGACTTTCTTTTAAAATTTTAGAAAAAGTGAGCAAGAGAGAGAGGGGTGAGGGGGGGGAGAGAGAATTGGCATACCAGGGCCTCAACCACTGCAATCGAACTCCAGACGCTTGTGCCACCCAGTGGGCATGTGTGAGCTTGTGCTTGCCTCACCTTTGTGTGTCTGGCTTTCGTGGGATTTGGAGAGTAGAACCTGGGTCCTTAGGCTTTGCAAGCAAGCGCCTTAACCACTAAGCCATCTCTCCAGCCCCACAAATGACATTTTAATGGAACATATCTGTGTTCATTTCTTTCACGTTGTCTTGATTTCAGCCTCTTTAAGGAAATTTGCTGACGTGTGGGGGGAGGGCGGGGTTTGTTTGTGCCCATGTGGAACCATGACGCACCCCATGCACTCGCCTGCAGTGGCCACATCAGAACACCAGGTGTCCAGCTCCAATACTCTCACACCCATTCTTATTTAAGCAAGAATCTCTTTCTGATCCTGTTGCTTGCATTTGTGTGTGTGTGAGCTCTGGTGATTCTTGGGTGAAACATGCACATGGCCACGTCCAGCTGTTACGTGGATCCTAGGAATTGAATTCCTATGGTTTTCTCAGGTGTTCTCAGGCCCTCATACATTCACAGGAAGTGCTTTTAACTGCTGAGCCATCTCTCATAGGCCTAGCAGACTCGGGGCAAATGCTTCCCTCAGCTGGGCCTTGTACAACAGGCTGTCTGTCTGTCCACTGTGCAGCTCTATGTCTGGTGGCTACCCTTCTCTCCCTACTGGCCCTGGTCAAGCTAACCTCGGATGACCCAGTGCTCTGATGTTTCTGAACCATGAGCCTGAACCACTGCAACATCATGCAGGGGAACCAGGACAAAGTGGTTTGAGATGAAAATGAAATAAAACACACCAAAGTACTTTGTAATGCAAGGGCTATTATCACCTAGCAAATAAATAATAGTTAGTGATTGTTTAAAATATACTTTCTTCTTTCTTTTTATGCTCAGTAATGTATTGATCTTTTAAGAACAAGGCATTTTACTAACGAGGCAAATAAAATTTCATTTATTTATTTATTGAGATGGGGTCTCATGTAACTGAGATCAGCCTTGAAGATGTGAAGATGTAGATGAGAATGACTTTGAGCTTCTGATCTCCTGTCTTTACCTACCAAGTGCTGGGGTTAACCACGCTCACCTCTCTCTCTCTCTCTCTCTTTTGGCCATGCTTTAGCTTTGAACTCACTGGGTAGTCTAGGCTGGCTTTTTACTTATTGTCATCCTCCTGCCTCAGCCTTCTGAGTGTTGAATACACAGACATGCACCATCATGCCCAGATTTTTCCAAATATATATGTAAACCAAATAAAATCACCTACAAAGTATGTCAAACCCACCCCCAAATGGAGGGTTTTTTTGTTGTTGTTGTTTTGTTTTTTTGTTTTTCAAGGTAGTGTCTCACTCTAGTCCATGCTGACCTGGAATTCACTATGTAGTCTCAGGGTGGCCTCACAGTGATCCTCCTACTTCTGTCTCCCCAGCAATCTGGGATTAAAGGCGTGCACCACCACACCTGGCCCAAATGGAGTTTGAGCTGCCAAGCCCCATCTGTAGGGAAAAAAAATCATCCTGCCTTCTCCACCTTGTTTTTGCTTTTCTTTGCTTTTTGCTTACTGGCTGTTTTTTTTTTTTTTTTTTTTTTTTTGGGAGGTAGGGTCTCACTCTGGTCCAGGCTGACCTGGAATTAGTCTCAGGGTGGCCTTGAACTCTCGGCGATCCTCCTACCTCTGCCTCCCAAGTGCTGGGATTAAAGGCGTGCGCCACCACGCCTGGCTGGCTGTTTTCTTTACCAGTGTCTGAGTTTGATTTTGGGGTAGTTGGAGTAGAGGTCAAATGAAGGTCAAATGTTGGAAGACTTGCCAAGGAAGCGTGAGCCAGGGCTTTGAGAATTATCAAGGCAGACATCGACTCGCCCTGAAGAGATGGTGAAAGTTGAAGTAGAAGAAGCGCCATGGGCCAGTTCCTCAGTAACTGTTACAGGAGACCCGCAACTGGACAGAGGACATTGATGAGGGCTAGCAGAGAGGATAGAGAGACGGATGGCATAAGAATCAAAGGATATATACAAATATTTATTGTTGTTATTTTCAAGGTAGGATTTCACTCTAGCCTAGGCTGACCTGGAATTCACTCTGTAGTTCCATTCTGCACTCAAACTCACAGCAGCCTCCTGCCTCTGCCTTCTGAGTGCTGGGATTAAAACTGTGTGCCACCACTTCTGGCCTATTTCTTTTCCAACCCTTTTGTTGTTGTTGTTGTTTTGTTTTTTTTTTTTTTTTTTTTTTTTTTTTTTTTGAGGTAGGGTCTCACTCTAGCCCAGGCTGACCTGGAATTCAACATGTAGTCTCAGGTTGGCTTTGAACTCATGGTGATCCTCCTAACTTTGCTGCTGAGTGCTGGGATTAAAGGCATGTGCTACCACGCCCAGCCTAAACTTTCTTTTTTTTTTTAATTTGGGAGAGAGAGACAGAGACTCAGAGAGAGAAAGAGACAGAGAGAGAATGGGTGGCCAGCAGCCTCTTAGCTGCTGTGAACTCCAGATGCATGCGCCCCTTGTGGGTAAGTGCAGCATTGCACCTTTGCATCACTGCTTCTGGCTAAACGTGGGATCTGGAGAATTGAGCGGGTGTTCTTAGGCTTTGCAGGCAGGCGCCTTAACCACTAAGCAATCTCTCCAGCCCCTAAACTTTTTTTAAATTGACAACATCCATACACAAAACAATGTATCATGATCATAGTCCCCTCCCACCACCCTCTTTTCCCTCTCTTGAATCCCCCTTCCACTGAATCCCTTCTTCTCTCCATCAAGTCTCTCTTCTTTTTTTGTGTTTTTAAAATATATTTTATTTATTTACTCATTTGAGAGAGAGAGAGAGAGAGGGAGAAGCAGAGAGAGAGAGAGTGACAGAGAGGGAGGGAGAGAATGGGTGCACCAGGGCACTCCAGATGCATGTGCCCCCTTGCGCATCCGGCTTATGTGGGTCCTGGAGAAATGAACCGGATCCTTTAGCTTTGCAGGCAAACACCTTAATGGCTAAGCCATCTCTCCAGCCCTTTTTTGTGTGTGTTTTTTTATAATATTTTTGGGCTGGAGGGATGGCTTAGTGGTTAAGGCACTTGCCTTCAAAACAAAAGGACCCAGGTTCGATTCCCCAGGACCCATGTTAGCCAGATGCACAAGGGGTGCATGCATCTGGAGTTCATTTGCAGTAGCTGGAGGCCCTGGTGTGCCCTCTCTTTCTCTCTCTCTCCCCCCCTTTCTCTGTCAAATAAATAAATAAATAAATAAATAAATAAATAAATAAATAAATAATATTTTTATTGGGCCGGGCACAGTGGCGCACGCCTTTAATCCCAGAACTTGGGAGGCAGAGGTAGAAGGATCGCTGTGAGTTCGAGGCTACCCTGAGACTACATAGTGAATTCCAGATCAGCCTGAACTAGAGTGAGACCCTACCTCAAAAAAACAACAAAAAAAAATTTTATTTATTTGCAAGCATAGAAAGATAAAGAGAAGAGAAAGAGAGAAAGAATGGGTGTATCAGGACCTCCAACCGCTGCAAATGGACTCCAGATGCCTGCACCACTTTGTGCATCCAGCCAGCTCCATGGCTCTATGCAGGTACTAGGGAATTGTACCCACGTCATTAGACTTTGCAAGCAAGCACCTTAACTGCTGAGCTGTCTCTCCAGCCTCCTTTTTTTGTGGTAGGGTCTCGTTCTTGTCCAAGATGACCTGGAATCCACTATGTAGTCTCAGGCTGGCCTTGAACTCACAATGATCCTCCTACCTCAGCCTCCTGAGTGCTGGGATTAAAGGTATGTGCCATCATACTGGGTCTCTCCTATTTTGATGTCATTTTCCCTCCTATTACGCAGGGCTTGTGTCGTTAGTGTCAGCCACTGTGAGGCCATGAATATCATCGTCACTTTGAGCCTGGAACACAGTATTCCAAAGCACTCCTCCCTCCTCTTCCAAAATGGTCCCTGAGCCTTGGAGGATTGATAGACATGTCTCAGTTAGTGCTGAACACTCCACTGTCACTTATTTTGAGCTCCTTGGTGAAAAGGATGTAAAAAACATAAAGGGGGCTGGAGAGATGGCTTAGCGGTTAAGGCACCTGCCTCCTAAGCCTAAGAACGCTGGCTCCAATCTCCGGCGGCTCCAATCTCCAGGTCCCACATTTAGCCAGATGCAAAGTGACGCAAGGGCGCAATGCCGCACTTGACCACAAGGGGGCGCACGCATCCGGATTTCCTTCACAGCAGCTGAGAGACTGCTGGTGCGCCCATCTCTATCTGTCTCCCTCTCCCTCTCTCTCTGTCTCTCTCTCAAAAACAAAAAATAAAAAAAATTAAAAAGAAACAAAACATAAAGGAACAAGGTGATAGGGGAGGTAGGATAATACTGATTGCCCTCGGACCCTGCAGGATGTGGGAAAAGGAGGCGCATCCCTGGAGAATGTGGTATAGACAGGTCATGGAGGAGGAAAAGAATGGGGTGTTGGTGTTGCTAAACTTTCATGGGACCGCAGAGGACATACTGGGGAAGGGTGGGAGGGAATCCAGGGCGGGCAGGAGGGGCGTGGGGGGTGGTGAAGGGGTGAGGGTTGGGGATGAGGACAGTGGGACAGGCCTTGAAAACAATATGAGGTTGAGATCGAAGAGTCGTGTCCTGGAGGGTTTACATTCTAGGTGGAGGGCAAGAGGAACCTGAGTCACCTGGATTAGTGGCTGCAACTCGAACACCGGAGCAAGCTTGTTCCTTCCTTGTGTCTGGGGAGGAGGTAGAGGGAGTGGGTGTAACACCCGATGACACACAAGGGAATAAAGTGGGCACTGCAGCTGCCATAAGGCATTCCCTTCTTCAGAGAAAAAGCTGTAGCTAAATGCCTGCTACCCAGCAGTGAGCACATTGCTGTTTGCCCTCGTTCAGTAAGCAGTTAAATTGCCTAAGGAAGAGGCTCAGATTTCTAAACACTTCTGTCAACATGATTAATGCCTGAACTCCCTTCCCCCAGGTATCTGTGCAGCTCACTTTTTAAAATTCTTTTAAAAGTCTTTTTAAAGTTTTCTTTTTAAAGTATTTTTATTTATTTCTTTGACAGAGAAAAAGAGAGGGAGAGAGAGAGAATGGATACATGTCAGGGCCTCCAGCCACTGCAAATGAACCTAGATGCATGTGCCACCTTGTGCATCTGGCTAATGTGGGTCCCGAGGAATAGAATTTGGGTCCTTTGGCTTTGCAGGCAAACACCTTAACCACTAAGCCATCTCTCCAGCCCTTCTTTCTTTTTTCCTGAGGTGAAGTCTCACTCCAGTCCAGGCTGACCTGGAATTCCCTCAGTAGTCCCAGTTTGGCCTCAAACTCACAGTGATACTCCTACCTCTGCTTCTGGGGTGCTGGGATTAAAAGTGTGTGCCACCACGTCTACCTGAGGTTTTCTTTCAGCCAGGTTTCTCTCTTTTCCCTCTCCAGTACTCAAACAACCCTTCTCTTCCTGGCTCTCCTCACAGCCTTACCTGATTTGTTGACCGACTTTGTTTTTCTTCCTTCCACGTATGTCCAGGGGCACTGTCTAAGTTTATTAGTTGTCACCTGCCATTCCCTTTGTCAGGGAAGCCTCCTGAGGTCAGAGACTGCTTCTGTTACTTCCCACTGTATGATCTTGAGCAGAGACCACAGTTATGAACAGAGGGCTTGACTGAGCGAATGGATGAATGAGACTGATCAGCCCACGCAGACATGTCTGTTGCTATGCACACGGTCCTTGGGGATTTCATCTCACGCACGTGTTCCACTAGTGATTTGTTAACTGGTCTTCCTTCACCCAGACCTCCTATGCGAAGCAAATTTCCTCAGATGTAATGCCCACTGTCTCTGTCAAAGTTTTGTACATCTACGTCTGACAGCTGCTTCCCTCCCTCCCTCCCCTTGACCTATCATGCCCTTCCTCTTGACCTGCTTTTCTGATGTTGGTGATTAGCAGAACCCAAGATTAGATCAGAAAATTGACTTCCTACCATGACCCCATACCAAGGCCGCTTGTGGGGTACTGGTCTTTAAACATATGGTTATAGGATAATATAATCAAGACAGGGCGACTGCTACCTTCAGAAAGACTTCCTTTGGGCTGGAGAGATGGCTTAGCAGTTGAGGTGCTTGCATGCAAAGCCCGAGGACCCAGGTTGGATCCCCCAGGACCTACATAAGCCAGATGCACAAGGTGGCACATGCATCTGCATTTGCAGTGGCTGGAGGCCCTGGTGCATCCATTCTGTCTCTCTCTGCCTCTTTGTCTCTGGCAAATAAATGAATAAAAATAAGACATTTTAAAAAATACTTAAAAAGAAAAAAAGAAAGAAAGACTTCCCTTGAGGAACACCTCCATACGACCTGAGTGTAAGTTAAAAGTGAAGAGGATTTTGTAGCTGCACCAGGAAGGGCTGAGGGGAAGTGTGCCTCTGTAGCTACTGTGTGGCCCTGCACAAGTGAACTCTCTGAGGGTCCCCTTCCTACTGTGACTGAGGAAGACATCTCAGGAATATCAGGTGGACATGAGAGAAATCCAGTAGACATAACATATTTAGCAAGTGCCTGGCACACAACAAATACTCAGTAAGCACAAGGCACTATGTGCTATGTTCTTGTCTTGTGCTATCTAGTTCCGGCCCAGAGCCTAGCACATGGTGTGGACTCAACAGAGAAATGGATAACTGAGGCTCCTGAGGGCTCTCACCCAGGCCGCTCAACTCCTCCCCACCAAGAAACCCACTGCTTTTGCTATAGGCTCAGATCTTTCCCCACACCCCAAACCTACAGGGGTTGCTTCATATGGGCAGGCTGACCCACTGGAACTTTCTCCACTAAGGTCAGCTGACCTGCTACTATGGAAAGCAGTGAAACCTTGGAGAAGCTGTGAGACTACAAGGCCAGGTTGGCTTGACAGAAGTTTAGCACCTTGAGTCCAGAGCTAGGAGCAGAATAAGAAAGGTGACAACTAGGAGGTCTCACGTTGGCAGAGGCGAGTCCTCGCAGCACCCATATTGATTGGGTGGTCTCCTGTGTTCTGGAAACTCCTTGGTTTTGTTTTGCTAAGTTTAATTCAAGCTAAACAAAAACAAAAACAAAACATGAGCACAGTGAATTATAGGTCCTGTGGGAATACTGCCATTTTTTTTCCTCTGAGAATTAAAAAAAAAAAAAAAAATATATATATATATATATATATATATTATGGGGCTGGAGAGATGGCTCAGTGGTGAAAGGCGCTTGCTTGAAAGCCACCTAGCCTGGTTTTAATTCCCCAGTTCCCATGTAAGCCAGATGCACAAAGTGGCACATGCATCTGGAGTTCATCTGCAGTGGCAAGAGTCTCTGGCAAACCCATAGTATTTCTCTCTCTTTCTCCTTCCCCACCCCTGTTTGAAAATAAACAAAATCCGATCAAGAGCTGAACGTGTGGCTCAGTTGCCGCACGATTGTCTAGCATGCACTATGTCCTGATTTCCATTCGCAGACCCATTAAAAGCAAAAACCTGGGCTGGAGAGATGGCTTAGTGGTTAAAACGCTTGCCGACAAAGCCAAAGGACCCAGGTTTGATTCTCCAGTAGCCACATAAAGCCAGATGCACAAGGTGATGCATGTATCTGGAGTTTGCAGTGGCTGGAGACCCTGGCAAGCCCATTTTCTCTCTCTGACTCTTTCTTTCTGTCTCTTAAATAAACAAATAAAAAATATTTTTAAATAACTTTGCTTTAAAAAAAACCTTCAAATTTTTAGAGAAGTTGAAACTTTTATGTAGGTTCATAATCCAATGAACACATGGAGCCCATTTGCCTAGATTTATTGATTAACAGCATGCTGTCCCTCCCCCTGTCTCTATTTTCCTTGATGGACAGTAAGCTGCAGACATGGTGCTATTTCACCACGAGGCGTCGTCTTCAGCATATATTACTTTAGAACAAAGGCTCTCCTTGATGTAACCACAATGCCAAGATCACAACTCAAAACAGTATTCTGACCAGGTGTGGTGGCGCACGCCTTTAATCCCAGCACTCGGGAGGCAGAGGTAGGAGGATTGCTGGGAGTTTGAGTCCAAATTGAGACTACATAGTGAATTCCAGGTCAGCCTGCACTAGAACTAGACCCTACCTCAAAAAAACAAAAAACAAAAAATAAAAAATAAAAATAAATAATAAAATAAAAAACCAAAAGAGAGAGAGAAAGAGAGAGAGAGAATGAATGATACAGAGATGGGCGTGGTGGAGCACACCTTTAATCCCAGCACTCGGGAGGCAGAGGTAGGAGGATTGCTGTTTGAACCAGTCTACATAGTGAATTCCAGGTCAGCCTGGGCTAGAATGAGCCCTTACCTTGAAAAACAAAAACAAAAAAAAAAAAAAAAAAGAGTGATACAGGACACGGATCACCTCCTCTGGCCTTTGCGCACACACTGCATATATCACATATACACACCAGCAACCAAACATAATAATGGTTGCTAGAATTCTACTTGTAAAAGACAATGCACTCAGACAAATCTGGAATAGGAAATAGTCTATGAGACCAAAATAATCAATACTATTGAAAACAAAGAAGGGTAAAGGATTATATTAGGCTAAAATAGATGAATGGCCTCGAACTCCCTGCGATCCTCCTACCTCTCCCGCCCCAGTGCTGGGATTAAAGGCGTGTCCACCACGCCTGGCTCCGGCTCATGTTCATTCCTATACCTCATCCCTTCAGATTGTCTCTGTGAACCTGGAGCTCTATGGTTTTAGTAAGACTGGTTGAACCAGGGAGCTCCATTGATCCTTCGTCTCCACCTGCTCAGGGCTGGGGTTACAGGTATGTGTGGCCATACCCAGCTTTTTTTTTTTTTTTTTTTTTTCGAGATAGGGTCTCACTCTAGCGCAGGCTGACCTGGATTTCACTATGTAGTCTCAGGGTGGCCTTGAACTCATGGTGATCCTCATGCCTTTGCCTCCTGAGTGCTGGGATTAAAGGCATGTGCCACCACGCCCAGCTCCTATTTTTTTTTAATATTTTATTTTTATTTATTTATTAATTTGAGAGAGAGATACAGAAATAGGCAGGGAGAGAGATAGAGAGAGAATGGGCGTGCCAGGGCCTCTAGCTACTGCAACGAATTCCAGATGCATGCGCCCCCTTATGCATCTGGCTATTCCTGGAGAATTTATGGATAAGCGTTTAACCACTAAGCCACCTCTCCAGCCCCCAGCTCCTATTTTTAATTTATGGATATAGGGTCTCCTGTAGCCCATGCTGGATTCAAACTCAGTACATATTTTATTGCTTATTGGTATTAGGGATAGCTATTCACTCTTTAGTTCCCTCTAGTTTTCAGAGAAGTCTATTAACCCTTCAGTTATCATGGCATATTGTTTATGAAAGACATCACTAAAAAGTTTAATAAATAAATAAACTAACCAGCTGGTAGAGGGGAAGCCCAAGAAATAAATTCCTACAATTGTACTGATTCATCTCCATCAAAATATACAATTTTCTAAGTTTTTCAGGGATATCTCACTTGTTCAATAAAATAATTTTGTACAAAATATGCTTTAATTTTTTTCTGTTTTTTGTTTTGTTTTGTTTTGTTTTTTGAGGTAGGGTCTCACTCTAGTTCAGCCTGACCTGGAATTCACTATGTAGTCTCAGGGTGGCCTCAAACTCTTGGCGATCCTCCTACCTTTGCTTCCCGAGTGCTGGGATTAAAGGTGTGCACCACCATGCCTGGCTGCTTTAAATTTTTAATTGATGGTCTGGAGAGATGGTTCAATGGTTAAAGGCACTTGCTTGCAAAGCCTGATGGCCTGTGTTCAATTCCCCAATTGCCTACTTATAGCCTGACTGGCAAGAGACCCTGCACATACACACATGTGCAAACACTACATTAAAAAAATGGAAAATTCGCACATAGTAATTATACCTATTGCAGGCCCAGTATGGCTGGCTGTTCCTTTAGGCTGTATACTATAGTCTATATATATAGATCAGATCAGGGCTGGAGAGATGGCTTAGCAGTTCAGGCGTTTGCCTGCAAAGCCAAAGGACCCTGGTTTGATTCTTCAAGTCCCATGTCAGCCAGATGCACATGGGGCATACATGTCTGGAGTTTGTTTGCAGTGGCTGGGGGCCCTGGCACGCCCTCTCTCTCTCTCTCCCCATCTCTCTGTTTCTAATAAATAAAATAAGATCTTTTTTAAAAAAGATCAGATCAGGAAAATCTCTCTGTTTCTAATAAATAAAATAAGATCTTTTTTAAAAAAGATCAGATCAGGAAAATGGCATATCCATTTATCATTCCCTTGTTACTATTCTCCCTACAAGCTATTTTGAAAGAGTCACTTAAATTGTTGTCAACCACAATTATTCCACTGTGCTGTTTTTCCCTCTCTTTTCTTTTCTTTTCTTTTCTTTTCTTTTCTTTTCTTTTCTTTTCTTCTTCTTTCTTTTTCTTTCTTTCTTTTTTTTTTTTTTTTCTTTTTTTTTTTTTTTTTGAGGTAGGGTCTCACTCTAGCTCAGGCTGACCTGTAATTCACTATGGTATTCTCAAGGTAGCCTCAAAATCAAGGGGATCCTCCTACTTCTGCCTCCCAAGGGCTGGGATTAAAGGCGTGTGCCACCATGCCCGGCTTTTTAATTAGATCATATTCACAGGCAAGTAGAGGCTAGAATGTCAACATATATTTTTGGGAATCACAACCTAACCCATAATAATAAATATTTAGGGCAGCTAATACCAAGCATGGAAAAACACAGGACATTTAATATTTCCAGAAAGAATAAGACACCATGATGAAGTAATATTGCCAGAAAATTAAACCCAGATCAAGTGACATCTCAACCTACCTAGGAATTTACAGGAACAGGAACAAAAGGACATATTTGAAATGGCTACAGGTGGGTTAGAGGTGTAGCTAAGGAGTTCAGCATCTGTTTAGCATGTATAAGGGCCTGAGTGTGATCCCAAGCACCACACACACACACACACACACACCCCTACAGAATGTGGGAAACTCTACAAAAATAAATGATTTGGTTTCTTCAACAAACAAATTGCAAAGAAGAAAGAGGAAGAAAATCCTACAAATGAAAATAGACCTAATGGACATAGCAACTCAATACAATGTGTAGATCTTGTTTGAAAAACTTGTTTTTGAGGCAAGCCCAACAGACCGGCCTCTTTTACTTTTTTATGAGAGAGAGTGAGAGGGAGAGAGAATTGGTGTGCCAGGGCCTCCAGCCACTGTAATTGAACTCCAGATGCGTGTGTCACCTTGTGTGTGTGCAATCTTGCACATGCATCACCTTGTGCATGGGATCTGGGGCATTGAGCATGGGTCCTTAGGCCTTGCAAGCAAGCACCTTAACCACTAAAGCCATCTCTCTAGTCCTTGTTTGAAAAACTTTTTAAAAATATTTATTTATTTATTTGGAGGCAGAGAGGAGAAAGAGAGGGGGGATGGGTACACTTCAAATGAACTCCAGATACATGCATCACTTTGTGCATCTGGTTTCACTTGGTACTTAGGAACTGAACCTGAACTGACAAGCTTTGCAATCAAGCCCCTTTAACCACTTAGCCATTTTCCCAACCCAAATTTTAAACATTTTGTTTGTTTGTTTTTTTGAGTTTGGGTCTTGCTCTAGCCCAGACTGACCTGGAATTCACTATGTAGTTTCAAGGTGGCCTTGAACTCATGGCGATCCTCCTACCTCTGCCTCCCAAGTGCTGGGATAAAAAACATGAGCCACCAGCCTAGCTAATTTTTAAAACCTTTTTAATTGCTGATTTTTGTGCATGTACGCAATGCATTTTAATCACACTCCTCTCCCACTAACTTCTTCTGTCCTTCCCTTCCCCATTCCTATTCCAGTGACCCACTTTTCCCAACTAGTCCCTCTTTTATTTTGCTGTCATTATGTTTTTCTTCCTACATCATCTATGTCGACATGTTGATGGGACCAATGATGTGCAGGTAACTACAGCCTTCGTGAGGTCATGAAAGTAATGGTCACCTTGTGTCCAGACAACAATATTCCAAAGCACTCCTCCCCATGCTTGGCTCTTACATTCTCTCCACGACCTTTTCTACAGCATTCCCCGAGTCTTGGAGGGTGTGACCCAGGTGTCTCAGTTAGTGCTAAACATTCAATTGTCACTTCTCACCACTCTGATGAATTTTGAGTCTCCCTAGTAGACACCATCATCTGTAAAAAGGAGTTTCTCTGACCAAAAGTGAAGGCAGCCCCAGTCTATGGGCAGAGACATATTTAGAGGACAATTTGATGGGCATAACACATCCATTTTGCTAAGCAACAATAGTAGCTTCCTCACTAGGGCCCATGCCCTTCCCAGCCATAGGCTTTGATTAGGTTTTCAGTCCCAGGCATGGATGCTCTCTTGTGGAATGGGCCTCAAATACAGAGAGCAGAGAGAGTCTCACATTGGATCCCAGGCAAACCTTGAACTTACAGAAATCCTCCTGTCGCAGTATCCCAAATGCTAAGATTACAAGTATGAACCACCATGTCCAGCTTGCTTGCAAATCTGAATACTTACTATTTGATAATATGAGTGTTGTCGATAAAATTAAGATATGACTAAAGCCATATTGTAATGATATTATCATAATGTTTAAAATAAAGAGTCCTTAGCTTATAAGACCCTGTCTCATTAGACTATCATACTGTTTGAGGTGGAAGGAAAGTGGGCAGTGGGTTGTGGGTTAGGTATGAAACAGGGTTGGCCATGTGAGTGAATGAAGTTTGCTGTTGGCTACATGTGGTTTCATTTGTATTCTGTTCCCTGCACTTAAAGCTTTTGAGCCAATCAAGTCAAAATAAAGCATATTCAATTAATGTTTCTCAACTTGGTGACAGTATTAAAATTTGCCTGCTGGGGACATTTTTTCTCCCAGCCTTGCTAAAATCAAACCGATCGAGAAACTTTTCTACAAAATTGGGTTTCTTTTCTTTCTTTCTTCTTCTTTTTAACTACATAGGGCAAATGGATTGCTAGTGGAGACCTTTTGTTTGCTGGCTAATTTTCATTAGGCAAGAAGGATTTTTTTCTCTCTCAAAACTCCTGTTGTTATAAATAAAAACAAACTAGGCACACATAGAACTTTTCTTAAAAAAAATTTAACACATGCAGAAAAAGTAAAACCATTCCTCCCAGTTCTACTTCCAAGTTTCCATTGTTCCAAGTTGTATTTTTTGTCAATCCTTAGACATTTATCTAAGAGATTTGGCTTATTGCAAATGCTGTTTACTTGCTTTTTTTTTTTTTTTTTTTTTTTTTTTTAGTCATTTTCTTTTTTCATCCAGTAGGGTACCTTAAGAGACTTTTTCAAAGCAGAAAATATTTTTTCCCACTAGATGGAAACATCAGTTTGTTTCAGGTCAGCCCCTGGCTGAAAAAAAAAACATTTCCCCCACAGGTATTTCCTCTTTGTGAAAATGTTGTAAGACACCTTCATGAACACCCAGAAACTTTTAAATTTTATTTTATTTTTTATTTTGGAGAGAGGGAGACACACACACACACACACACACAGAATTGGCCTCCCCACCACTGCAGTTGAACTCCAGATGCTTGCTCCACCTAGTGGACATGTGCGATCTTGCATTTACCTCACCTCTGTGTCTTGCTTACGTGGGATCTGGAGAGTCAAACATGGGTCTAGGGCTTCACAGGGAAGAGTGTTAACCACTAAGCCATCTCTCCAGCGCCCCCTTTTTAAAAAATTTGTGTTTCCTAACACAATGTTTCTTTCATTTGTCCAGATGCAGACAGAAAGTGTGGGATGATAGGAACAGCAAAGTTTGCTCTTGAATGAGTTACCCCCAGCCCAGCGCTGCTCAGGAAGAGGTGGGAGGCCCACCAGAAGCACCAGCCAGGAGTGACTGTGTATGGCCGCTGGAGTGAGAGCTGAGCACCTCCCAGGATCCCAGCCAGGGAGAAGTGAAGCATCAATATGCAGAGGTTCACCTGCCCACCCTCCTCAGGTAAGTCTGCTGGCTTTGAGAGAAAGATGTTGGGTGCAAGGGACATTAAACTCCGGCAGACCTGGATTGTACCATGACGGTACAGTGGATGGTATATTGTTTTAATGTCTTCTCTGGGAGTGTGTAAGCAGAGAGTACTTTTATTTTATTTTCCTTTACTTAGTTTTTTTTTTTTTTTTTTTTTTTTTTTTTATTCCTCTGGAAGCCCTGATCATCAACAAAGCTTTTCTTCCCTGCAGCATGTGACTTGATGTAGGGCGGGTCTTCCAAATTTGGGATTTCCTGGCAAAATAGAGAGGCAGTATGAGGAAACTGAATACAGATAACGACATTTCTCCTCAACAAACTTTTCAGGTGCTATTGAAGATGTCTGAGAAACAAGATGGAAGATACAGAAAATGTTCTACTTTTTAACATCAGGCACAGGAACTTTCAATTTTTTTTATTTTTAATTTCTTTTAATTTCTTTGCAAGCAGAGAGAGAGAGAAAGACAGACAGACAGAGAGAGAGAGAGAGAGAAGACAGACAGACAAGAGAGACAATGGGCATGCCAGGGCCTGTAGCCACTGCAAATGAACTCCAGATGCATGTGCCCATTGTGCATCTGGCTTATGTGGGTCTTGGGGAATCGAACTGAGGTCCTTTGGCTTCACAGGTAAATGCCTTAACCGCTAAGCCATCTCTCCAGCCCTATTTTCCTTTTTAAAATTTTTATTGTGGGGACTGGAGAGATGGCTTAGCGGTTAAGGCACTTGCCTGCGAAGCCAAAGGACCCAGGTTTGATTCCCCAAGACCCACGTAAGCCAGATGACTAGGTGGCACATCTCTGCAGCTCTTTAGCTTATTTTCTGTACAACCTCAGAGGTTCCTTGAGAGCCGGGGCTAGTGTAAGTTACAAGAGGTGACACCTTGACACGGAACTAAATGGGGGCACATGGGTGGTGTTCCCGAGGTGCTGTCTGTGGTCCTGAAACACAGTGTGTCATCAAGATCAAGGCAGATTCCTAGAAAGCTAGTGGTGACCTGAGGGTGACCTTCCATAGTTCTGTACCCTCCCTCCAACTAGCGTTTGCACCAAGTAGAATTTGGAGACACTGTTGACAACTCTTTGAGTTGCTAGTCTCTTTATGACCAAAAATAGATATATATATATATATTTTGGTTTTTCGAGGTAGGGTCTCACTGTGGTCCAGGCTGACCTGGAATTAACTATGTAGTCTCAGGGTGGCCTTGAACTCACGGCGATCCTCCTACCTCTGCCTCCCGATTGCTGGGATTAAAGGCGTGCGCCACCATGCCCAGCTCCAAAAATAGAGTTTTGACCCTCCTTTATATGCACACTGGGATATTGTAGGTTAAATGCTTTTAACACTTCCCCATCTGATACCTGCACAAGAGACGAGAGAGGAGCAACAGAAAATATTTTTGATTCTCAGCTCCCTTTCCATAGTCACTGGAACCCCAAGCCTGCTGAAGGTATATACAGCTTCTCATAGTCCCAGGAGTCTCATACAGTTTTCTGCAAAACTATTCAAGTTTTCCTGAGATCAGGATCAGAGCCTACATTAGCCTCTGCCTTTGTTTGTGCTCCACTGCTTTTTTAAAAATCTTATTTATTTGCAAGGGGAGAGAAAGAAAGGAGGATAGAGAATTCCAGGGCCTCTTGCCACTGCACACAAATTCCAAATGCATAGGCCACTTTGTGCATCTGGATTTACGTGGGTACTGGGGAATCCATCCTGGGTTGTCAGGCTTTGCAAGCAAGCTCCTTTCACCACTGAACCATCTCTCCACTGCTTTTTTGGATGGGTAGTTCACTAGCTGGGACAGGACAGGGCTGAGCTCTCCCCCCTGAGCTCATAGCCCTCGTGTAAGATGCCTGAAAGCTTCTCTTGCTATTTCAAGTTAGAATCTTAATGGACAAAGATGTGAAATAGGTTCCCAGTGAAGTCTGGGCCAGGGAGCAGATACATCCCCTTTCCCTCCACTCTCCTTCTTTTCTTCTAAGCTACACAGGGCAATCCATCACTGTCCAGGACAAATTCTAGTCTCCCTCAGCGTGTTCCCAGGAAAGGAGTGCCGCCTTTGTCCTTTTTTTTTTTTTTTTCAGTTTTATCTGACATCCGGCAGCTCAGCGATATTCCTAACTCTCTCATCAAATAACTCTTGGTGACCTACAGGGTGGGCAGAACTGAGGGCAGCCTGCCAGCTGGGCTTTCTCTATACCCTCTAATCTGAGAGATGAGCATGCCTCAGGCTTTGTGCAACAGGAGAATTCTCCAAACCTCACAGCGTTGTTTCGAGGGAAGATTTAGAATTTTTCCTTCTCATAGAGTCACAAAGCAGAAAACAACTCTTGGTGTTGAATTGGCCCATTCTTCTGGCTCCAACCTGGGTTAAATTCAAACAATAATTCCTTTACTTAGAAAGAAAGAGAGGAAAACACTTCCTAGAGACTGAACTTGAAATGCTATAACACCCCCTTGGACTGCAGTTTTTTTTTTTTTTCCTTGTCCTACTGGCTACACGAATTCTCTTGGGGTACAATTTGAGCTCATTGTGTATTGTTCCTGGTCTGGCTCTTAGCTCTTTCTGTCACAGAACATTTCTCTTTGTCTGAGTTCTTATCTACCCACCTGCCCCACCTCCACCCTTCCACATCACCCGTGCCTGTACAATTCACTTCTACACTATAATCACATATGCCTGACTGGGCCCTAGAAAAGTAGACAGAGCTCCGGCTTTGCAAAACCATGAGTGTATTTTCCCAGGAGATGCTTATGCAGCAATCCACCCTGCTGGCTCTACCTTTTAATTAGTCCAGGGAGTTACAGCCCAACGGTGTGGGGGTGCCTACCAGCTCTGCTTTTCGGGAAGTTATATAGTTGGCACTCATTCTGTCTCCTCCCTGGTTTGGGAAATTATAGAGTGCTTGCTTGTCTTGGAAGTGTGAGGGCCAACCTTACCCACAGAACTCTGGATACTCCAGGGCCTATTCCAGAGAGTGCTCAGCTGTCCCTTAGGGACGGACCCGTGTGGCAACACTCAGATCTCAAGTCCTGCAGCCTGCGAGAAACGTGGTTTTTGAGCTAAAAGGGATTATTTTCCTGTGTGCTCAGTCCACTCAGGTGACTTGCTGCAGAATCAGTGCCTGCCAGGGACCAGAGGAAGGATTTAAAAAAATTTTTTGTTTTAATTTTTATTTGTTTATTTGCAAGGAGAGAGAGAGAATGGGCATGCCAGAGCCTCTAGCCACTGCAAACTAACTCCAGATGCATGTTCCCCCTTGTACATCTGGCTTATGTGGGTACTGGGGAATCGAACCTAGGTCCTTTGGCTTCGCAGGCAAGTGCCTTAACTGCTAAGTCATCTCTTCAGCCCAGAGGAAGGATTTTATAACTCGAGGGGTGCCTGTGTTTCTCCTCATGCAGGTCTGTACAGACTGCTGGATACCTTATCCCCATGAAATAAGAAGCCCAGGATGCCTTCCGGCCTCCTTCCTGAGAGGCCGCCCTATCTGCACTTCCTCACAGGGGCCCTGTGGCTGCGCAGCTGAAATCAAATCTCTCATCTCTGCTGCTGCTAGAATGAAATGTTTCTCTTCTGCTTGGGCCCTCTTACATTGTTTGCACATTCTTCCTCTGGGTGACCACGTCACACTTTCAGCTCTCGTTTTAACTTCCACACTTTACTAGGACTCGGCACATTCCCCCTCTTTAAATGGGAGGATGATGGTGGGTTTTTTTTTTTTTTCTGGCCTTCTCTCCTAGACACTTTCCCAGATCAGCATCAAGCAGCCAGTGTCCCTCCAAGTCCCCCACATGGGATGTGAAGACCTCCTCTTGTCACTCTTAGCTCAAAGCCATCACGGCAGTTTTCTTTGTTCATTTGTCTTGCCCTTGCGCAGGGAAGCCACGGCTTGCTTCTTCCTGTCTGCACACCTGCTCTTGTAACTCTGGACACACATCACACATACATACTTCACTTGATCTTTAGGGCATAGCCTTGACCTAGGGCCTTGGCTTTTCCAGCAGGGCTTCTGTCAACCAGGAGGGTCATTGGTCAGTGCTGTGGCCTGTGTTTCCAATTCTGTACACTTGCAAGTAGCCACTTGTGCGACACCCAGTCCCAACATGCCAACATGTCACACTGGCTCTTACCAGGTGTCATTCAGAAACACTGAAAGAGCTGAGCCCTGTGGTGGGCCTGTCCCTTTGAAGGTCAGTCTAAAGTCAAGAAACACAGGGTTAGAGAGATGGGGCTTAACAGTTAAGGTGCTTGCCTGCAAAGCCCATTCTCTCTCTCTCTATCTGCCTCTCTCTCAAATAAATAATAAATAAAATAAAAATCAAATTTTATTACTATTATTATTATTATTATTATTTTTTTTTTTTTGGTTTTTCAAGGTAGGGTCTCACTCTGGTCCAGGCTGACCTGGAATTAGCTTCGTAGTCTCAGGGTGGCCTCGAACTCACGGCGATCCTCCTACCTCTGCCTCCCAAGTGCTGGGATTAAAGGCGTGCGCCACCATGCCCGGCTAAAATCAAATATTTTAAAAAAGAAATTCAGGGCTGGAGAGATGGCTTAGCAGTTAAGGTGCCTCCTTGCTAAGCCTAAGGACACCTTTTCGATTCTCCAGGTCCCACATTTAGCCAGATGCAAAAAGTGATGCAAGGGCACAATGCCGCACTTGCCCACAAGGGGGCGTACACACCTCGCCTCGCCTCGCCTGGAGTTCATTCACAGTGGCTGAGAGGCCGCTGACATGCCCATTCTCTCTCTTTCTCTCTGACTCTCTCAAAAAAAAAAAAAAGAAAGAAAAAAGAAAGAAAGAAAGAAAGAAAGAAAGAAAGAAAGAAAGAAAGAAAGAAAGAAAGAAAGAAAAAAGGAATTCAGAGTTCTTAGAGAAATATTTTCCAAACCAAGGAAAATACACTTTCATAATCTCTATTATTAAGGTCGGACTAAATGTAATGTTGCATTGGATATTTATTTCTTAAGATAGCAAAGAAACCGGGCATGGTGGCACATACCTTGAATTCCAGCACTCGGGAGGCAGAGGTAGGAGGATCACTATGAGTTTGAGGTCACCCTGAGACTACATAGTGAATTCCAGGTCAGCTCAGGCTAAGGCGAGAACCTACTTTAAAAACCGGGTTCCCCCCCCAACAAAACAATCAAACAAAAAAAAATCAAAAATAGCAGAGAATAAAAAGCTTTTTTTTTTCAAGGTAAGGTCTCACTCTAGTCCAGGCTGACCTGAAATTCACTTGGTAGTCTCAGGGTGGTCTTGAACTCATGGCTATCCTCCTAGCTCTGCCTCCCAAGTGCTGGGATTAAAGGTGTGCACCACCATGCCTGGCTTGAAAAGAGAACTTTATATAGATTTTTCTATGTAATTTTTAAAGGCCCAATAAGTTCATAAGGTTCATAGTACTAAAAAATATGGGGCTGGGGCTGGAGAGATGGCTTAGCGATTAAGGCGCCTGCCTGTGAAGCCTAAGAACGCTTGTTCAAATCTCCAGGTCTCACATTTAGCCAGATGAAAAAGTGATGCAAGCGTGCAATGTTGTACACGCACACAAGAGGGTGCATAGCACCTGAAAAGGCCCTGGCACACCCATTCTCTCTCTGTCTCTTCCTCTTTCTCTCTCAAATAAAAAAATATGGGGCTGGAAAGATGGCTTAGTGGTTAAGGTGCTTGCTTGCAAAGCCAAAGAGCCCAGTTCAATTCCCTAGGACCCATGTAAGCCGGATGCACAAGGGGGCGTATGCATCTGGAGTTCGTTTGCAGTGGCTGGAGGCCCTGGCACTCCCATTTTTTTCTCTCTCTGCCTCTTTCTCTCTATATATCTCGCACATAAATAAATAAAATTTTTTAAAAATATGAACTCTATGCGCTGGGGAGATGGCTTAGCAGTTAAGTTGCTTGCCTGTGAAGCCTAAGAATGCTTGTTCTAATCTCCAGGTCTCCTGTAGCCAGACACAAAAGTGACGCAAGTATGCAATGTTGCACATGCACACAAGGGGGTGCACATGTCTGGAGTTTGTTCATGGCAGCTGAAAGGCCAGGCACGCCCATTCTCTCTCTCTCAAAAATAAAAACAAATATGAACATCTATAAAGTAACAGTTCTTTCTCTCAGCCTTTCCCTTCCAGCTAGGTTCTACCATTCCTGAATAGCCACTGTTCTTAGTCGCTTGTGTTTAAAATGGGTCTTAGGGGCTGGAAAGATGGCTTAGCAGTTAAGGTGCCTACCTGACACACCTAAGAATGCCCATTAGATCTCCATGTCCCACGTTTAGCCAAACGCAAAAGTGACATAAGCACACAATGCCACGCTTGCCCACAAGGGGGCGCATGCATCTGGAGTTTGTTCAGTGAGGTCGCTGGTGCGCCCATTTTCTCTCTCTCTCTCTCTCTCTCTCTCTCTGCCTCTTCCTCTCTGAATCTGTCTCTCTCAAATAAAAAAAAAATTAAAATGGGTCTTGGTAGTCTTGTGCTAGAATCAAATCAGCCCCTGCTTAAAGAAGAGTGACACATTGCTGGTTAAATAGAAAAGGCCTTCTTGAAGGGATTCAATAGAGGGGGGATAGGAGAGGGGAAAAGCTGAGGGTGGTGGAGGGAATTATGACCATGGTATATTGCGTATATGTATGGAGGTTGTCAATTAAAAGTTAAAAATTGCCAGGCATAGTGGTGTACACCTTTGATCCCAGCACTCAAGAGGCAGAGGTTGGAGGATTGCTGTGAGTCTTAGGACAGCCTGAGACTACAGAGTGAGTTCCAGGGCTAGAGTGAGACCTTACCTTGAACCCCACCCCCCTCAAAAAGTTAAAAATTTTAAAAATGAAAATAAAAGGCCTTTTAAAAATCTGTCACATACTTTAAGATTAAATAACCTGTCCCTATTCCCCAACCTGTGGCTCTATAAATTATGTTTTAAACTTAATTTCTTTTTGACAGTCTACAACACGGCCTTTGTAGTACTATGACTTTTTATCTCAGCTATCTTGTTTAAGTGTCTTTGTCTCAATGCCTTGAAGCTTAAACCAGATTCCATTACTTGGGAGCTTAGAGACCTGGCCCCAGTTAATCAGATAAGCGCCAGATGAATTCCCTGGAAATCTCCAACAGACAGACTTGAAAAGATCCAGCACAACTGGTTCACCATAACAAGATTAGAACATGGCACTTTCAAAATGGAGGACAGCCCGTGTTATCTAAATAATATGAACGGAGCTTCAGAAAGGAGAAAGAGAGCAGAGTTGAGCTTGAATTAGAGCCAGGCTTAGCCTGAGGCTGGGTATGCCCTGCAGATAGAGAGCCCTGGCTCTGTACAGAGCTGGGTGGACCAGGAAGCAATTGAGCCAAAGGTTCCTGAGGTCAGAAGGAAAACTCATCTGGGAAGATATGCTTCAGGACCTGAGCACTCCCCCTTCCTGGTCTGCAAGGACATCCTCAGCCCAGTGGTTAGCAGTACTGTGTCTGAGGCTTCCCGGGACAGCCACCCTCAAATCCTGCTCTCTTTCTGTCTCTCTTACACACACACACACACACACACACACACACACACACACACACACACACAATGTCACCTAATACATTTGTCCCATATCTTCACTTCTCTAAATTGCTTTGAACTCACTCGTTCACGTTCTGGTTAGTCTGGAGGGGCCTGTGCTGTTATGCGGTTCAGTGGTGAAGACAGAACTTTGTCCGGTAAACTTTCCCTATGGTCAGCTTTCTCTGTGGTGGCTTGGTTAACCTTCTCTCACATCTCTGAACTGAAACTGCATGTAAAGATGCTGAATGTCCCATGCTCTTGTAAATCATCCCCCACTTGTGCTCATGCAGCCAACCCTGCTTAAAATCAGTAGGTCACACACACAAGAAAAAAAGGCACCCAAGGAAAGGGACTAGTTGGGTTCAGTGGAAGGGGAGGGGGGGCCGAGAGAAGGCAATATGAGAAATTATGATCAAAATATATTATGCACACGTATAAAGTTGTCAGTAAGTAAAATTAAAAACAAGAGAAGACGTGCTAAATGGCCAAGCTCCTAGAAGCAGAGTAGAAATGGTGGTTGTCAGGGATTGGCTGAGGGGGGGGAAATGGCAAGATGACGTCACAGGGCACAAGGTTTCACTTATGCAAGATGAGTAAGTTCTGAAGATCTCACGTGCAGCATAGTTACTGAGAGCTGACAATACTGAATTGTGTTTTTAAAACTTTCCAAGAAAGAACATCTTACACACACACACATATGCACACGCATGCTAAAACTGGAGGAATGGGAAGACACTTTGAGAGGTGACATATACTCACAGTTGTGGTAGATGGTGGTAGTATCTCCAACTTCATTTACATACGCATACATACACATACATACATATACATACATATACACACACATATTGACTGGTGGTCAGAGATGCCTGCCAAGTACCGTAGAGTCAGAGTGACCAACAGCAGGGAGATGTGTTGAGGTCTGTTGTGTTGACTTTTCCTGGGGACATGAACAAAATGTCTACTCACCCCAGATAGGGCACCACCAGCAGACCAGAGAAACGATTCCACCCAATTCTAGCTTAGGGAACCAGCAAGTTTATCAAGGTTACTTCCCGGGTTGTGGGTGAGGGGTGCTTACTGGGGCATGGAGGACGCAAAGGCAGACACGTCATTCAAAAGCCCACCCAGGGGCTGGAGGGATGGCTTAGCGGTTAAGGCTCCTGCCTCCTAAGCCTAAGAACCCAGTTCCAATCTCCAGGTCCCAAGTTTAGCAAGATGCAAAGTGACGCAAGGGTGCAATGCCGCACTTGACCACAAGGGGGCGCACGCATCTGGATTTCGTTCACAGCAGTTGAGAGGCTGCTGGCACCCCCATCTCTATCTGTCTCCCTCTCCCTCTCCGTCTGTCTCTCTCTGTGTCTCTCTCCAAAAATAAAAATAATAATAAAAAACATTAAAAGCCCACCCAGGAGAGGTGAGCCCACACCAGGAGAGGGATCCCATGCTAGGAGAGGTGGGGACTCACAAGCCACATCCCTGGTTTATCCCAAGCAGTTCTTACTCCTTATATAACCTTCAGGAGGCGCCTTGTAAATCTTGTAAATTTCAGGAACTTCCTGAGATGTGTTGTTTACTTCCTGAGCTTTAGAACTTCCTTCCTTCCTTCCTTCCTTCCTTCCTTCCCTCCTTTCCTCCTTCCTTCCTTCCTTTTAAATTTTTATTTATTTATTTGCAAGCAGAGAGAGAGATACAAGAGAGGCAGACAGAGACAGCATGGGTGTGCCAGGGCTTCCAGCCACTGCAAACAAACTCCAGATGCCTGTGTCCCTTGTGCATTTGACTTACATGGGTCCTGGAGAATCCAACTGGGATCCTTTGACTTTGTAGGCAAACACCTTAACCGCTAAGCCATTTCTCCAGCCCCTCTTTCTTTCTTTTTGAGGCAGGGTCTCACCTCTAGCCCAGGCTGACCTGGAATTCACTATGTAATATCAGGGTGGCCTCAAACTCATAGCAATCCTCCTACTTTTGCCTCCTGGGTGCTGGGACTAAAGACGTGTGCCACCACACCCTGCTCTTTGGAGCTTCTTGAGTCTAAAGGAGCTTGCTGGGGCTCAATGGCTTAGAGGATAAAAGCACTTGCTTGCAAAACATGATGGCTTGGGCTCGAGTCCCCAGTATCCATGTAAAGCCATATGCACAAAGTGGCCTATGCATGCTGAGTACGTTTACAGTAGCAAGAGGCCCTGACAAGCTCTCTCTCTCTCAAAAAAAAAAAAAAATATATATATATATATATTCCAGGCTGACCTGGAATTCTCTATGTTGTCTCATGATGTCCTTGAACTCACAGTGATCCCACTACACGTGTGCCACCACGCCCGGCTAAGATGTGACTTTTGAGTCACATTCACTGGCTGGGTTTACTACACATCACACCAGGGATGCAGGAAGGAAGCAAATACTTGCCTTGGGTAAGCCACGTGATCCTGAATTAGGAGTTGGGAGGAAGACACGGGGTCCTGGTTACTGAGCTGTACCCAACCATAAGCTGCTCTCCTTACAGATACCCCTAGGATGTCCCTTCCAGACCATGTCTGAACTTAGGGAGACTCCCAACCATTGAGCTGAGACAGCTTGATTCCACGGGATTCTGATCCAAAGTGGGTGTTCGCCTGGCCAAAAGATACAAACACAGAGGTGGGTGGATTCCTCCCGGTGGTGTTTTGATTCAGGTGTCCCCATAAACTTAGGTATTCTGAATGCTAGATTCCCAGCTGGTGGCAATTTGACAATTGAAGCTTCCTGGAGGCGGTGTATTGTTGAGAGCGGGCTTATGGGTGTTATAGCCAGCTTCCCCTTGCCAGTGTTTGGCACACTCTCCTGTTGCTGTTGTTCATCTGATGTTGGCCAGGAGGTGATGTCCACCCTCTGCTCATGCCATCATTTTCCCCTGCCATCATGGAGCTTCCCCTTGAGTCTGTAAGCCAAAATAAACCTTTTTTTTTCCCCCACAAGCTGCTCTTGGTTGGGTGATTTTTGCCAGCAATGCGAACCTGACTGCAACAGACTCTGAGTGCCCTGAACACATAGAAAGAGAAGCAGGATGGTAGGGCCATTGTCTAAAAGGGTTCTGTCTCCTCCCCACAGTGAGGCAAGCATGGGCTGGGTCAGAGAGACTCAGACAGAAGACTATGACAATAATTCAGAAGAAGAGAGTTGACATCTACAGTGACCATGGGAATGCCACTCATATTACAAGTATAAGCTCTGCAAAGCCTGGTGCCTGGGCAGGAGCCCAGGGAGTGGAGGAGGCCTTAGCACACTCTTGTGCCTGCCTTGGTTGACTGGGTGAATGCAGGGTTAGTTACAGAGGCTGGGTCTGCAAAGGACAGACTGGGTGTGGATAAGGACAGTGAGGGAGGCCTAAGCGCTGCCGAGTGGAGCTGCCTGAAGGACGTCTGAGTGCGGGACCTTTGGCATCCGTGTTTGGGTATCCTCACCGCACGGAGTCTTGAAAAAGGATGCCCCCCAGAACATGGGTGGACCAAGACGTGGAGAGGCTAAAGACAGACCCCAGGGAATGTCCACAGATGAGAAGCCAGAGCTCCTGTGGCCGGGGCTCAGTCTGGCAGCAGTGGGTGCTTGGGCCTGTGCATTGCTGAAGTGGGTGAAGACCCCAGTGTGGTGGGGTGGGCTGTTCTGCTGAGGGGAGGGCCGAGGCTGTGGGAAGTAAATTCTTTCATGGCAAGCAGGCAACAGGGACCTGTCTGGAAATGACCAGCAGTCTTCAAGATCTTGTCCTTGTTCTTGGCCTTCTGTCCTCCCCTTGGCGTAGAAGCTACGAATGGAGACTTCTGGGCACTTTCCAGATCCATACATGATCAGGTACAGGGGTAGAGTGTGGTCCAAAGGGAAGGAAGCCACGGCAGGTGAGAGAAATGGAAGGGGCCAGTGACAGCTCCTGCCAGCTCACAAACTGACCGTGTACATCTTCCCAACTCAGGGTTCGGTGACATCAGGCACATAGCTTGAAATGGGCCTCATGGGAGGCTTCACGCCATGGACATCGTTAAATGCTGCAAATCAGGACTGTCCTTTCCAGAGAGCCGAGAGCTAAACATCGCTGGATATGGTGGCACACACACAGCTGTAATCCCAGCACTTGGGGGGCTAAGGGAGGAGAATTTCAATGAGTTCAAGTCCAGCTTGGGCAATACAGGAAGTACAAGGAGCCGGAGCTACACAGCAAGACCCTGTCTCAACACACATGAATTGTGAAACATTTGCTGGTACACCACTGGGGGGAGTAGAGGTTGCATGTGGGCAGACAAACATGGCTGCCACCGACCAGAGAGAGCTGTGGGCATAAACAGAAAAAATGAGGGCTCATTGCTTGGGAATATGGAATTTCAAGTCCAGAGGCTTGAGTGAGAATTCTGACTCTGCCCCTAACTATTTGTTTGATCTGTGGCAGATTATTCAATCTCTCGGGGACTCAGTTTCCTTCTTCAAAGTACGACTGTGAAATCTATGTAAGGCTCACAGGTAAAGCACTTGGGACAAAGCCCTGCGTGTTCTAAGCTTTCAAATAGGCGTTAGCTATTCCACGTAGACAAATGAGTGTCTGGATTTATCCTTGGAATGTCTTTTGGAATGCATGAGAATAGACTGAAGGGAGGAAGGCAAAAGGCAGAAAGAGTAGGAAAGGGTGCCTGGAGGGATGGCTTAGCGGTTAAGCCGTTTGCCTGTAAAGCTAAAGGTTTGATTCCCCAGGACCCACGTTAGCACAAGGGGGCTCACGCATCTGGGGTCTGTTTGCAGTGGCTGGAGGCCCTGGTGCACCCATTCTCTCTCTCCCTCTGTCAAATGAATAAATAAAAATAAAATATTTTTTTAAAAAAGAGTAGGAAAGGGGCATGATTAAACAGGAGGGGAGCCTGAGCTAAGACACAGGTGGGATGGAGAGAGGGACCAGGAGATGAGTGTGGTGCAGGAAGAACAACGGCCAAGGGAAGATGGCAGCCACGAGCCAGGTATACAGATGCATGGCCGGGACAGGACAGGCTTTGCAAGTGGCGTGGGGCTCACGCTGGGTGTTAAGGGTGCTTCTCTGAAGAGAAGGAGGCAGGTACAGGGGGAACATGAACAAAGGATTTCTTTAGAGACTGCTGGATTCGGGAGAAAATACCTGGTAGGACCTGACCATGATGGGATACAGGGGTTAAGGGTGCCATTTTTTTTCCGAGGTAGGGTTCCACTCTAGCCCAGGCTGACCTGGAATTCACTATGTAGTCTCAGGGTGGCCTCGAACTCATGGCGATCCTCCTATCTCTGCCTCTCAAGTGCTGGGATTAAAGGCGTGCACCACCACGCCCGGCAAGGGTGCCATTTTTAAAAAAAAATTTTTTTAATGTTTATTTATGAGAGAGAGAGAGAGAAAGACAGAGACAGAGAGAAATGGCAGGCCAGGGCCTCCAGCTGCTGCAAACAAACTCCAGATGCATGTGCCACTTGTGCATCTGGATTACATGGGTCCTGGGGGAATTGAACCTGGGTCCTTTGGCTTTGCAGGCAAGCGCCTTAACTGCTAAGCCATCCATCCTGCCCAAGGGTGCCATTTTGATACGTGAGTGCCAGTCCATAACTGGCTGAGGTCCACCTGTGGCCCAGGCTGTCTTTGCCTGGCCACCACCATGCATCTCTCTGCCACCCACACTGACTTACCTGAATTTGTTGCACAGTGGTTCAGAATCGCTGTCCCCAATTTTGTGGTTGGCATATCAAGCCTTGCTTGGCAGGGTTTAAAAATTTTAATTTAGGGCTGGAGAGATGGCTTAGTGGTTAAACGCTTGCCTGTGAAGCCTAAGGAACCTGGTTCAAGGCTCTATTCTCCAGGACCCACGTAAGCCAGATGCACAAGGGGCATATGCATCTGGAGTTCGTTTGCATGCCCATTCTCTCTCTCTACCTGCCTATTTCTGCATCTCTCTCTCAAATAAACAAATAAAAATAAATAAATAAATAAATAAATAAAATATTTTTAAAAAATTTAATTTAATTGTGCACACTAGGACCTCTTGCCACTGCCAATGTACACTAGACGCTTGTGTTACTTTTTGTGATCAGACTGGTACCAGACCAGCTGGCTCTGCAAACAAGCAGTTAACCACTGAGCCATCTTCCTAGCCTCTTGCTTGATAGTTTTGCCTGGCATGGATGTGAACAGTGCATGGAACAGAACGGGGCAATGATTCCCTCCAGCGGACTGTAAACGTGAGTTCACATGCATGGCTCTTTGTTCTTGGTGAAGCAGGTGGGGAGATATCTTGTTTATTAACTTGTATATCTGGGGAGTGGGGAAGGACAATGGAGGGGATGAAAGGTATCTGTCCACCTGGTCCTCGATGCTGTTTTCAGCCCTATGGAATAAAGAACTTGGAGGAGACAGTTTCAAACTGTTTTCATGAGGGACGTTGTAAGATGCAGAATACAAGTCCTGTGGCTATGGCACCTTGGTGACAAAGCAGGGTACAGAGCTGAGGAGGAAACCACAAAGTCAGCATCCAGGACTTTTTTTTTTCTGAGAGAGTCACTGAGAAAGAGAGAGAGAGGGAGAGAATGGACACGCCAGCAGCCTCTCAGCCACTGTGAACGAACTCCAGACGTGTGCGCTCCCTTGTGGGCAAGTGCGGCATTGCACCCTTGCGTCACTGCGTCTGGATGAATGTGGGACCTGGAGAATTGAATGGGCATTTTTAGGCTTAGCAGGCAGGTGCCTTAACCACTAAGCCATCTCTCCAGCCCCCAGGACTTTAATGCTAGTGATATTACAGTGAGCCTTGGTGGCCCAAACAGCAGTAGGACATCCTCAAGTGGTATCCTGAGTGGGTGTACCAATGAGAGAGTACAGGGGGAGGAAAGGAATAACAGGGAGGACGCTCTTGTCATCAGTGACTGGTTCATGGGCACGTAAGCAAGCAGAGGATGAATGGGGCTGTGTATTACCGAGTTCGTTTTATCTCAGTGGGGCCCACCAGAAGGTGTCCTTGGGATGTCCTTCAGGTTATATGTGAAAGTGGAACAAGAGAAGACCGCTTGCAGGTCTGGGTCCGGTCCCCTCAAGGTAGTATCTCTGTGTCCAAGACTGTCTACCTTTGACACCTGCTTCTGTTTCCGTGGCAAGGACAGAACACAGACCTCAGCCTGTGGTGTCAACAAGAGCATGTGAACCTGACCTAAACCAGGGCCCTTTGGAGATGGGACGGTACCCACTGGAGGTGTTAGGTGTCAATTTCGGCATGAAGGGCTGGAGCAGAGCTGTGACCAGCCGCCTCTCTAAGCTGCTCTAGGCTGGTAGTGTGCTCTTGGATCCAGCTCTGTCAAGACCTGATTTGGCCCAGGACACTGGGGTCAGCAGAAATATGTAAAATCCACGTGGTGAATGAGTGGTCCAAGGAGTGGAGGATCTATGCTGTCTCTCACCTTAGTCTTACATCTCCACAGAGGATGGGCCCCCAGCTTTGTCCCAGACACAGGGATAATACAGCTCATTTCTTTTCAGCTAATTTGATATGGGCCTTCAACTTTTGCAATGGAATCTAATGAAATGATGACAGCAGAGGTGCTCCTCATATCTCACAGCCAGTACCTATCTCAAAGCCTTTATCACCTTTTAAACTGGATGCTTGCTGAGCCCCTTTCATCTACTGTCAGGTAAATTCCTCTCTGCCTATGTCTTGTGCCTTATTGTGTCACCTTAACCATTTTTCTCACTGCCCTTCTCCTCTTTTTCTCCTCCTTGCTAAGTTTATTTATTTATTTATTTTTAATTTAATTTATTTATTTGAGAGAGAGAAAGAGGCAGATAGAGGAGAACAAGTTCACCAGGGAGGCCAGCCACTGCAAACAAACTCCAGACACATGTGCCACCCTGTGTGTCTGGCTTATGTAGGTCCTGAAGAGTCAAACCCGGGTCCTTAGGCTTTGCAGGCAAGCGCCTTAACTGCTAAGCCATCTCTCCAGCTCATCCTTACTAACATTATACTTTTCTCAAGAGGGCGAGCCCCACTGATGATGATAAAAGATCAATGTCAAATACCTTAATTTCTAATTGGAGATCTCATCTCATTCAAATCTTCCTGTTCAATCTCACTCCACCATACACCATCTTCCTAGATGACCTCTGTTTGGCCAGGCTGAAAACTAAATATTCCTTCTTGTGGCCTATATTTATTTACTCACCCAACTTAGATTTGTTAACGTGCTGCTGGATGCCAGTCACCAAGCCAGGTCTTCTTCTTCTCCTCCTCCTCCTTCTTCTTCTTCTCCTTCTTCCCCCTCCTCCTCCTCTTCTTCTTTTTTGGAGAGAGATAGAGAGGAAGAGGCAGAGAGAGAGAATGGGCACACCAGAAGCCTCTCAGCTGCTGTGAATGAAATCCAGATGTGTGCGCCCCCTCGTGGGCAAGTGTGGCATTGCGCCCTTGCGTCACTTTGCATCTGGCTAAACGTGGGACCTAGAGATTGGAACCAGCATTCTTAAGCTTAGCAGGCAGGCGCCTTAACCACTAAGCCATCCTCTCCAGCCCCCTTTTTCTTCTTTTTTAAAAAAATAAGTCGGGCGTGGTGGTACACGCCTTTAATTCCAGCACTCGGGAGGCAGAGGTAGGAGGATCACCATGACTTCGAGGCCACCCTGAGACTCCATAGTGAATTCCAGGTCAGCCTGAGCTAGAATGAGACCCCACCTCGAAAACACCAAAAAAAAAAAAATTATTTGCCAGGCGTGGTGGTGCACGCCTTTAATCCCAGCACTCGGGTGGCAGAGGTAAAGGATTGCCGTAGTTCAAGGCCACCCTGAGACTGCATAGTTAATTCCAGGTCAGCCTGGGCCAGAGTGAAACCCTATCTCACACACACAAAAAATTATATATATATGTAATTTCTTTATTTGAGAGAGATAATGGGTGCACCAGGGCCTCGAGCCACTGTAAACAAGCTCCAGATGCACGCACCACCTTGTGCATCTGGTTTTGGAGAATCCAACCTGGCTTTTCAGGCAAGCGCCTTAATCACTGAACCGTCTCTTCCGCCCATGGAACACCTTCGTTCTTATCAGAGGAGTGTCTCATTCATTCTCCCTGATGGGCTGATCCACTCAAGGTCTGTCCCAGCCCCCCCACCCTCCCACTTCCTGCTGTGTGCAGCTTTCTGGATACTCTTAGTGGCCTATTGTGTGTGAGCCTTTTGTCTTTCTTACTGTCTTTATCTTCTTCTTCCAAGTACTTTGAGGACAGGCATTTTCCTCATCTTCCCTGAATTGTTGAGTGGTGCTTGACATCTAGTGGTTTGACAGTAGGCGTTTGTTATTTGATTACTTAAAAAGTGTTTGATTGATGCAGCTGAAATGGAAAATGAAAAAAATGCATTAGGCTTTCAAAAACAGCTCACTCATGAAGTCCCCATAGTGCTCTGGGCTGCCCACACTTCTTCCCGGTAGCACTGCGGAGACACGTGATGCATCAGGCATCGACCCTCTAGCCAAGCTCTGCCCTGGTCCCTCCTGAGTGCCCAGTAGAGGGAGGAACCCTAACTCCAGCATTGCTTAGGAAGTCAGCCAGACAGCTACGGGTTAATATCTGTCATCTTTACACGCAGTGAACAGAGAGATCTTTCCTGTCTATACTATGCTTAGCTTTGGGCGCCTTCCTGTTATCATAATGGTTCTTTGTTGGTGGCAAAAGGCTTTTGAGAGTTGTGGAGCAAGATTTCACCCTTGGCCACACTTTAGACACTGTTGACAGGGTCTTGCTAACTGGGCCACAGGCTGTGGGTTGCATCAGCGCAGGCATGCTCTGTGAGGTTAGGTTGAGGAGAACGCCTGATTGGGGTGATATCCAAATCTACATAATAGTTACGATGTGTTCTCTGGGCTCCAGCCCGCAGGCCTGGAATTGCCCTCAGTTCTCCTGCGCACAACCACTTCCTGGCACATCTCAGCCTGAGGAGGACAGGCTGTTCAGGGAGCAGTCTTTTCTTACATTCATCTCCTTTTCAGTCTCTGTCAGACAGCCCACGGCCCCTTCTCCCTCCCTAATGGATGGAAAAATAAAGGCAGGTGGCAAAGGTGCCCAGGGGATGGAGAGAGAACAGGAAACCAAATTGGATTTGATCTAGTGATCTGGTGAGTTTGGTAGGCAAGCATGAATTAGTATTTTTGAACTCCCAAGACTGTTTTTCCTTCTGGGGTCCCCAGGAGTCTGACATGCTTTAAAATGACATGCACTAGGGGGTTCAAAGCAGAGTGAGATGATGTCACCTTTGGGAATCCAGCAAGCATGTCTCAGACCATCTAGACCTGACTCCTCAGTCGAGTTTTTTCCCCAGATAATATCTAAGCCTATGCTGGACTCTCCTCGGAGACTTAACACAAGTCACCTGGATTCCATCTGCAAGAAGGCAGCCGGGTCATCTTTCATGGCCACATCTGCTCCACAGCCTCCTGCAGATGTTTGATCTTTTCCAGACCCCGATGTGGCTCCAGAAACTCTCCATAGCTCTGTCCCGTTCTCCTCACAAATCAGGCCAAGGCGTGCACCTAGAGCCGCGGGGAGTGGGGCTACTGCTTCACGATTCTCTTTCCCTGGGCTTTGGCAGGAACAGGTGCTGGGGACGCTGCCCTGGTCTCTCTTCAGAACTAAGCCACTCACTCTCGTGTTTGCAGGAGCACTGTCCATTGAGGGGTGCAGCTGGTTTGCCTCCAGCACCCCACCCTCCGAAGTACTATCAGTTAATTGCAGCTACCTCCTCCAGGTTTCGCTCCCCAGGAGGATTGGATGATCTCCACTGAGGACATTTTTGAAGGGCAGACTCAGCTCCAGAAGTCCCTGCGGCATTGGCTGAGGCCTTGCCCAGGTACGGTGCGTGTGCTCCACCCTGTGCGCAAGCCTGCTCTCACCTCCTTGCAGTTCCCAGGAGTGTACCCCAGTAAACTTGCATGTGAATCTCCTATTCTCAGGCTGTTTCCCAGGGAAGAATCTCTCACAGAGAACAGACAGGAGTGGCTCTAGCATGCTCTAAGTCTAAGACACTTTCACTAGATCCCCAAAGGCAACTGTAGCCTTACTCTGCTTGGAACTTCCTGGTGTATGTCATTTTAAAAGACTTGTGGCAGGGCTGGAGAGATGGCTTAGCGGTTAAGGTGCTTGCCTGTGAAACCTAAGGATCCATGTTCAACTCTCGAGGTCCCACATAAGCCATTTGCACGAAGTGACACAAGCACTCAAGGTCACACATGTGCACAAGGGGGCACATGTGTCTGGAGTTTGATTACAGTGGCTGGAGGCCTTGGCACACCAATTTTCTCTCTCCCATAAAAAAACAAAAAAACAAAAACAAAAGACTTGTGGGGGGGATAGGGAGAAGGCTTAGCAGTTAAGGTACTTGCAACCCACGTGGGATTATCTCCTCCCTCCAGAAGGAAAATGAGAGACAGGTCATAAAGCTCTCTGTAGAAGGACAGTTCACCAACCTGTCGAAACAATCTTACACTTGTTGTTCATTGCAGATATACATCCTAGGGCATTGCTTCCCTCCACAGGGAAATAAGCCTTGGAGTTATTCATTCAGACTTCCTACAAGCTATCGCAATGAACTGAGATGAAGTGCAAAAGTGGGGCTGGAGAGATGGCTTGGCAGTTAAGGCGCCTGCCTGCCAAGCCTAAGAACACTGGTTCCAATCTCCAGGTCCCACATTTAGCCAGATGCAAAGAGATGCAAGGGCGCAATGCTGCACTTGACCACAAGAGGGGCGCACGCGACTGGAGTTCGTTCACAGTGTCTGAGAGGCTGCTGGTGCACCCATTCTCTCTCTACCTCTCTAGCTCTCTCTCTCTGTCTCTCTCAAATAAAAAATAAATAAAAAATGCAAAAGTGGGATAAAGGAAATGGTGGGCTGCTGTAGGCTCTCCTCCTCCATGGGTGAAGAGGACAGTGACAAGAGAGGCCTTCAGCCAGTCCCAGTTCTGTTTCCTTGGCCTGGTCTCTTTACCCAGGCACATGACTCTCTGCTGCTTTTGGAAGACCACAGACCTCTTGACTATGACAGGAGACAGGAGTGAGGGTCTTCTCCTTTGCAGGAAACCCAGAGGTCAAACACACCTGCCCAGCAGACCCAGAAAAGCCCCTAACCCACAACAACTTTCTTACTTGGAGTGTGAGCTGAAACTGTCACTAACCACGGGACATGACTACAGGACCTTCCTGTCCCCTCTCCAACCCCAAAGAATCCAAGCCAGTATGACAT
The DNA here is from genome assembly GCA_036365145.1 of Orientallactaga sibirica. Classification (NCBI taxonomy): domain Eukaryota; kingdom Metazoa; phylum Chordata; class Mammalia; order Rodentia; family Dipodidae; genus Orientallactaga; species Orientallactaga sibirica. The sequence continues at coordinate 8,706,682 of JAEOAD010000027.1, forward strand.
AGCATCCCTCATATCTCTCATTCCTGACAACTCTAGAAGGCTGGAGTCTAAATTTCACAAGGGCAGGTCCCCTACACACAAGACTAACCTTTATATAGCACTGGCACAGCAGCCATGGAGAAGCCAAGCACTGCTCATCAGAGCCACACAACTCTGAGTATGGTCAATGTCAGAAAGTTCATCCTTCTCTGAGGCTGCACCTGGGTGTTTACTTCCTGGAGTGAATCTTATGGAAGAGGAAAAATGAGCAAAGACAACTTCTGTCCAAATGATAAATTACCTCTTAGGAGTTATTTAACAATCTCTTTAATTTTGTTAATGTGTTTGTTTAAAAAGAGTTTGTGGGCTGCAGAGACAGCTTAGCAGTTAAGTCGCTTGCCTGCAAAGCCCAAGGGCCCATATCTGACTCTTCAAATCCCATGTAAGCCAGATGTACTAAGGAGAGGCAAATGCAAGGTCTCACATGCCCACTAGGTGGTACAAGTGACTGGAGTTCAATTTCAGTGGCTGTGGCCCTGGTGTGTCAATTCTCTCTCTCTCTAAAAAACAACAACAACAATAATAATAAAAGAGTTTGTAAAAATAAATGTTATGGGGGCTGAGGAGATGGCTCAGTGATAGAGTGCTTGCCATGCAAGTGTGAGGCCTGAGAACTGAATTTGGATCCCCAGAACTCATGTAAATGCCAGTCAGGAATGGTGCCCACCTATAGTCTCAGCACTCAGGAGGTCGAGACAGGGAATCCCTAAGGCAAGATGGCCAGCTAGGCTAGGCAAATCAGGGAGCTCTGGGTTTAAGTAAAAGGCTGCTAAAGAAAGGGGAAAGTTTAATCTCCACACTCGGGAGGCAGAGGTAGGAGGATCGCCGAGAGTTCGAGGCCACCCTGAGACTACATAGTTAATTCCAGGTCAGCCTGGACCAGAGTGAGACCCTACCTTGCAAACCCCCCCCCCAAAAAAAAAGAAAGAAAGGGGAAAGTGATGGGGACACACCCTGACTCTAAGCTCTGGCCTCCCCCTTCTTGTACACACATGTGCAAGCATACCCACACACATGAACATGTGTGTTCCATTTGCAGTGGCATGAGGCCCTGGCATGTGCACATACATACATGCAAATAAACCAATTTGAAAATGTTATTAAAGGAGTTTGGTTTCTTTAGTTTATATGATGCAAAGCACTAAAATCCATTTTGTGCATTTTTGTCTGTAACGTTGATGGTTTTCCACAATCCATTAACAGCGTGAGGAGCTAGCTCTAGATAAAAAGATCACACCCATATAACAGGGGACATTTTTTTCCCTCTTTTACTTGTCAAGGGCAGGTGAACTTTAATGGCAAGCTGGCTCCTGCCTGTGGGGTTTCCCAGTCTGATGTAAGTTCTGAAATCAATGTAATTCCAGATAACCCTGAGATGGGACAGAAAACCAAAAAACAAAATGTTACAAAAGCCCCTATCACCATATGTTAGTTTAGATAAGTTCATGTGATTAAATGTTTCCTTCCTTCACATGTGTGCACACGCCCCTTCACCTTGGTACATTTATCTGTGTACGATTCCTTATCTATATAGTGGTAATAAGAAGAAAGCCAGGCTAAATTGTACCTTGGCGATGTCTTCTGTGGGTGAAATGATATTATACAAGCTCTCCTGAAAGAGTGTCACAAAACGGAAGGCATCCCCACCAGCAACCATAGTTTCATTACTCATGTGACTACGGTGCATCTTGCCCTTGGTTACCAGGTACCAAAGGAGGACGGAGGCCTCCACCCACACTCAGTGGCCCCTGTGTCCACCAGAGCAACACTGGGAGATCCAGTAGGACAGCAGCATGTTTTTTTCTAGAAGGCTGACTGAGCAATTCTTTATACATTTACAAGTACAAGGCAGAATTCCACCAGCCTTCTGACTCTGAGCCAAGACTCAGCATTAACAAAGCCAGACATTTCCTTTCTTGGGACTGTGGGAGTGTTCCAATCATCTTTCAAATGGCCGTTCAGTTTTATGTTCAATAAGCACTTTGATTGAGAAATACTTTTGCTGGGGGGTGAGGAGTCCTTGACTTTCAGTGAGAAATGATGATCAGTGCAGTGACCGGGGTCACAGTCTGGAAACCACATTCTCACTTGTCAAGGATGACTCCCTAGATGGACTGTCTTAGTCACAGAGAATGCTTGGTCTAAGTGTGCAGAGCTCCAGGGGGTGTGTGTGTGTGGTATATATGTATGTGTGTGTGTATGGTGTATGGGTGTGCTTATGGTTTGTATGCTATGGATGGTGTGTGTGTGTATGGTGTGTATGTTTATGATGTGTATGGTATGGATGGTATGTGTTTGGTTTGTATGGTATGGATGGTATGTGTGTGTATGGTGTGTGCGTTTTTATGGTGTGTATGGTATGGATGGTATGTGTGTATGGTATGTAGGGTGTGTGTATGGTGTGTGTGTGTTTTTAGGATGTGTATGGTATGGATGGTGTGTGTGTGTGTGTGTGTGTGTGTGTGTGTGTGTGTTGGGGATGGAGTCTACAGCATGAGGGAATTTTTTACTACTATTCTTTCAAGATTTCCTGATTTACTTCCCACTAAACTACACTTAAGTCCACATGTAAAAGAGCCTGAATGGAGGCTAGAGGGATGGCTTAGCAGTTAAGGTGCTTGCCTGCAAAGCCAAAGGATCCAGGTTCATTTCCCCAGGACCCATGTTAGCCAGATGCACAAGGGGGTGAACACATTTGGAGTTTGGAGGCCCTGGCGTGCCCATTCTCTCTCTCTCTCTGTCAAATAAATAAATAAAAATAATTTTTTTAATTATTATTTTTTATTGACAACTTCTATACTTACATACAAAAAAAACACCTGATATTTCCCTCCCCTCCCCCCATTCCACTTTAGAACTCCAATCTCCATCATATCCCCTCCCTCTCTCCATTAGTCTCTCTTTTAATTTGATGTCATCATCTTTTTCTTCTATTTTGAGGGTCTTGCAGAGGTATTGCTAGGTACTGCCAGGTTATGGATATCGAGGCCAATTTCTGCCTGGACAGTTGCATTGTAAGAAGTCATACCCTTCCTTTGGCTCTTCCATTCTATCCGCCCCCTCTTCCGCAATGGTCCCTGAGCCTTGGAGGGTGTGACAGAGGTGTTTCAGTGCTGGGCACTCCTCCATCCCTTCTTCTCAGCACTATGTTGCCTTTTGGGTCATCCCAGTGGTCATTGCCATCTGAAAAGAGAAGCTTCTCTAACCAGAAGTGAGAGTAGCGTTAATATGTGAATATGAACATTAAGTGTAGTACTTTCAGGGCAGCTTGGTGAGAATAATATATACATTTAGCCAGACAAGAGCAGGCTTTATACCCCTAAGGCTCATGACCTCACCTACCATAGACTTTTGCTTAGGTTTTTCAGTACCAGGTATGTATTCCCTCCCATAGAGAGGGCCTTCAGTCCAATTATGGAGCAGTTGGCTACCCCAAGAGTAGACATGCCACTATTGCACCCATTCAGTCATTGGGCCTGTCTGGCCAAACTTGAATATTCAGCGTCCACTGTTTTCACTGTTGATGCCTAGGCTGGGTGTGGTGGCTCATGACTTTAATCCCAGCACTCGGGAGGCAGAGGTAGGAGGATCGCTGTGAGTTCGAGGCCACCTGAGACTACATAGTTAATTCCAGGTCAGCCTGGACCAGAGTGAGACCCTACCTCAAAAAACAAAAACAGGGCTGGAGAGATGGCTTAGCGGTTAAACGCTTGCCTATGAAGCCTAAGGACCCTGTTTCAAGGCTCTATTCTCCAGGACCCACATAAGCCAGATGCACAAGGGGGCACATGCATCTGGAGTTTGTTTGCAGTGGCTGAAAGCCCTGGCCCTGCCATTCTCTCTCTCTCTCTCCCTGCCTAATTCTGTATCTCTCTCTCAAATAAATAAATAAATAAATAAATAAATAAATAAATAAATATATAAATATTTAAACAACAACAACAACAACAAAAAGAGCCTAAATGCCAACTCCTTCTCTAACTGTGGTGACTATTAGTGCTCTAGCACTCCAACAACAGGCAGTAAGAGCATGGGGCTCCCAGCAGTCACTGGGTTGGGATGGTATTTCCTATGTGTGTTTGTTTGTTAGTGTTTGTTTGCATGATGACCTCACTATGTAGCCCAGGTTGGCATCAAACTTGTGATCCTCCCTCATCAGCTGGGCTGCTTATGAAATGGAAGTGTTCCTTTCTGCCGAGTCTGGAGTAGTCCTAGGTGTGTGTGTCTGAAGAATAAGTTCTTCAGGAGGGCTGTCTTATTGTTCAGCAAAGGAAAAGGACCAGAGAGAGGCTGGTGTGTCTTCACTATAACGAGGCTGGTGTGCCTTCATATAATGAGGCTTTTGTGAACCAGTGAGACATCTGATCCTGCAGCCTGAAACTGGTCATATTCCCCTTAAATGTCAACATGGTATATGTAGCTGTGTTCCCCATCCCCATGAAGCTGGATGTAATACAACCTGAATGCAATACAAGGAATACAGTTTGGAAACAGAAGACCTGGACTTGAATCCCAGCTCAATCACTCACCTGCTATGGATTTAGAGCAAGACTTCGCCCAGGTCAGTTTTCATCTGTAGATGGGCTTAAAAGACCCTACAAAGGGCCTTCAAATGGTCCTGTCCCTATATACGTTAGCTGGCTTTTCAAAAAGAAAATTATTTATTTATTTGAAAAAGAGAGAAAGTGGCAGATAGAGAATAGGCGTGCCTCCAGCCACTGCAAATGAACTCCAGATGCATGCACCACTTTGTGCATCTGTCTCACATGGGTCCTGGGGAATCTAACCTGGGTCCATTGGCTTTGCAGGCAAGTGCCTTAACCACTAAGCCATCTCTCCAGTCCCCAGCTTTTTATTGTTTTGTCAAAATCCCTGAAAGAAACAATGGACAGGAAGGAGGGTTTATTTTGACTCATGTGTTTAGATGTTCCGATCCATGGTCAACTAGCTCTGTTGTTTCTGGCCCTGTGGTAAGGCTGAGCATCATGTAGCTATGCTCACCTTATGCAGCCAGGAAGCAGAGAGAGGAGAGGACAAGATATGCCTCTCCAGGGCTGGAGAGATGGCTTTAGTGGTGAAGGCGCCTGCCTGCCAAGCCTAAGAATGCCCATTCGATTCTCCAGGTCTCACGTTTAGCCAGATGCAAAAAGTGATGCAAGGGCATAATGCTGCACTTGCCCACAAGGGGGCGCATGTGTCTGGAGTTCGTTCACAGTGGCTAAGAGGCCACTGGCATGCCCATTCTCTCTCTGTCTCTCTCTCTGTCTCTTAAGCAAACAAAAAAAGATATACCTTTCCAGGGCACACCTACAGTGACCCATTTTGCCTAACAAGATCCCATTTCTTACTAATACACTCATCTATGAAGTCATTGATCCAATCACCTCCCAAGGCTCTACCTCTGGACATTGCTACTTTGGGATCATGCCTTCAATACTTAAGTCTTTGGGGACATTTCATATACATGCCATAACACTAAGTTGATGAATGCGAAAGGACTATATAAGTGTCAAGTATTACCCAAATAAATCTAATTATTCTTGAAGAGATTGATGTTGTGCATCACATGATTCGCCTGTGAGTCAGGAAGTAGAGAGGCGAAGCTCATAGTAATGAATATTGCCTCTGCTATAATGGGCATGCTGTTCTTTTCCTAAACAAACACATGACCAGTCATGCCAATGTCAAAAGACAATAGTCCCTACTGCTCCTTCTCGGAGAGGCAGTTCTGATACCATTAGTTCCTTCTCTGTGAGCAACAGTAACCAGGAGGCTCTTTGTTGTTAGTGATGTGGAGTTGTAGCTCTGGCTTATCAGGCCAGGGCCCTTCTCTCCTGAGACCGGCATTCACAGCCTTTCCCACGAGGAGCACTGAACAAATGACATACATGAGTGTGCCATTCCCAGAGCTCCACCAAACAGGCGATGTCAGAATACACGCAAGTAGTGGCATTTCATTCATTTCAAATCTATAGGACATCCTATTGTTGATTAATAAATTATTTATGACATACCTCACAGTCAATTGACACATGATGGCATATCTGAGAGTCAAGATTGAGTATGAGGCTGGAGAGATGGCTTTAGTGGTTGAGGCCCTTGCCTGCAAAGCCAAAGGACCCAGGTTCTATTCCCCAGGACTCATGTAAGCCAGATACACAAGGGGGCACATGCATCTGGAGTTCGTTTGCAGTGGCCAAAGACGTTGGCATGCCCATTCTCTCTCTTTCTCTATCCCTGCCTATTTTTCTCTCTCAAATAAATGACTTAATAATAAAAAAAATTTTTAAAAAAGAATGAGGGGCCGGGCGTGGTGGCGCACGCCTTTAATCCCAGCACTCGGGAGGCAGAGGTAGGAGGATTGCCAAGAGTTCGAGGCCACCCTGAGACTACATAGTTAATTCCAGGTCGGCCTGGACCAGAGTGAGACCCTACCTCGAAAAAAAAAAAAAAAAAAAAAAAAAAAGAATGAGGGGTTGGGGAGATAACTCAGTGGTTAAGAGTGCTTGCTTGCGAAGCCTACTGGCCCGAGGTTAAATTCCCTAGCCACCTATGTAAAGCCAGATGGGTGTTTATTTGCAGCAGCAAGAGACCCTGGCATGCTCAAACACACACACACAAACAACACACACACACACACACACACACACACACACACGCATGCACACACATGCAAGTACAAAAAAAAATCAAAAGACATTGAAAATGAATGTATTGATCTGTAAATGGCCCAGGAATATCTTTATGCATCTTATTATTTCCAATGCCTGGCATGTGAGAGACGTTCACTACTGACATGATGGTGGCTACAGCCTAGGAAGGAGAAATCTCCCAGCTCCCCACCCATGAGCCCTGGAAAACATTAGAAGCCCAGTGGGACTACTTAGTCATAGCCATTCTAGCAGCAATACAGCCTCATGTCAGAGGATGAGAAATGGACTCTGTGTGTGTGGGGGGGATTTCATTACTGGTTTGAGCCAGTTCCTTCACACTCTGTAGAAGTGACAGTTTTAAGTGGAAGAGTTAGTGTCCAGCTTCTTTCATGCCAGCCTTGAAGAAGATGGCCACTTGCCAGTCAGAAGCGCTTGAGGTTTGGGTTTGTTGAGTAAGGGTGGATGAACAGCATGCAAGTGACCATGCTCAGGGAGTAAATGGGAAAAGCCTAAATGGATGTTGATGTGCACAGCACAGCAGTTCACCTAGCACTGTTCTGGAGATGTTCAAAGACTCGTGCTGTATGGGCGGATTTGCAGGAATGGGCATTTGTGGACACCATAGCCAAAGCTGGAGTGTATTTTCTCATCCAGTCTGGGAACAGGCAGCAACCTGAGCTGCTCACCCCTGTGTATGAAGCTAACTGGAGGCTGGCCGCCCTCAAGAGTTAGCTATCGAGCACAAGCACACCACCTACATAACCTGTTAGAAGGTATGCAAATGGCTCTGGGAGCCAAACAAGGTCCATGTCACACGTTTCCAGATTAGAATGTGTGAGTGAGTTGCTCTGTGAATTACTTGATTGTCTCTTTGTAGGTTAGTAAAATCAGTAAGTTTGATGAACTTGACAGATGCTTATGACACAGAGCAGGACCCCTGAGGTGAGGCAGCATCTGAAAACCTCTGGCCAGCTTGCTGAATACCTAAGTATTCAGGTGACCAGGTAAGAAAATGCAGAGGTTTATTCTATCTCTTGAAAGAAGGGAATGGGAGGTAGCAAATGGGAAAAGAGAAGAGTCAGAGGACCCAAATCGACTTGGGGAATAAGCAAAAGACCAAACGCAGTCACCTGCTGCATGGAGGATTCAGCTGCAGCTAATAGTGGCCTATTTAGTCTGTCTAGATAGGGCCCAGCCACTTGTTAAGCCTGTGGGATCAGAGTAAGCCATTAGCTCCTGAGGACCCTTTGCATTCTGGCCTGGGTGAAGGAAGATAAGCCTGCAGTTCAGGTTACTGTGCCATAAGCACAGTGCTTGATGGAGTTTCTACATTTCTGTGACGGTCATTACCTGGTGTGATGGCCCCAGTAACCATTGCTGCATCACACACAGCACATGTTTACCAGCCCTTCCCCCACCCTTCAACCATTTGATTATGCTAACAGATTCTGGGGGTCAGGAATTCAGAAACAGCAGAGCAGAGATGGCTTATCTGTCTTCCATATATCCAAGGCATCTCCAGAAAGGTTCAAAACCTGGGTGTCTTGGTGGTTGGAGCCTGGAATTATCTGGAAACTCATTCATTCACACTTCTGGTACCCAGCTTGGATGGGGGCCAGTGGTGAAGGTTGGTTCTGCTAACCAGAAGGTTGCCTGTTTTTTTTTTTTTTTTTTCTTTCTTTGAGACAGGGTCTCAATCTAGCCCAGGCTGACCTGGAACTCACTCTGTAGCCTCTGGCTGGCCTGGAGTTCACACTAATCCTCCTACCTCAGCCTCTGGAGTGCTAGGACTAACTAAAGGCATGAGCCACTACGCCCAGCTCCAGAAGGTTTACGTGTCTTTTCATGTCGCTTCCCCACAACCTGAGAGTCTCAGAGCAGTCAGACTCCTAGCATGATTCCTTGTTTCTCCCACAGTAAGTATTCCAAGAGAACCAGCAAAAGCCTCGTTACCTTCCTCAGCTAGCTTCAGAAGTTTGCTGCCTTCTACTGGTTACAAATAAGTCCCTAAGGTCACCTGCCTGTGTTTAGAGGAGAGCTCATCTAGAGGAAAGGAATGATAAAGAATTTGTAGATAAGTTTCAAATTTTCCATCGTGCTGATAGAAAATAATAATGCTCATGCTGACAAAGTCCTCCCCCATTTCTGAAGCTTGTCATTTAATTCTCAAATGCTTTTGAGAATTTGGGCAGGACAGGTAAAATGACCCCATTTGGCAGACAAGGAAACAGGCTTCACAAGATAGGCTCTTCATCTCCTGAGTTGCAAGGGGAAGAGTTTATAAGAGATGCCCTCACTGGCGCCTTTCAGCTCTAAGGTTTGACCATTTTCTATTTCTCGCAGCAGAGACAGTTCTGAAAAGCTGGCTTCAGAGGGGGAAGAAGTTTGACCAGCCTCATATTTGCTAATTCAGCTACTACTTATGTGACTTCCTGGCACAAAGTGAATTGCTTCCACTTAGCCCACACCTGGATTCTGAAGGCAGCTAATTTTAGATTCCTTGGTCCAATGCCAAATATCAAAGGAGACTTGAAAGAAAAATCTTTGCTCCAGTGGAGTACAAATTCCTTCAACTGAGACCAATTCAGGGGCCTGGTATTAAGATAAGGAATCCCCTCATTTATCACGTATCTTTTAGCTGAGACATTTCAAGCAAAGCAGGGAAAGGAGAGAAAAAAATTAAGATCTTTAAGCTAATTAGTCACTGAGCAAATAAGTACCAAAGTAAACATTTCTAAGACTATAAAATGACTAAAGTTGTGCAAATGTGATATGCTGTATATTGGTGAATAAAAATCAAATGTCTACAAATCAGTTAATTTAAATTGATTTGGGGGCAATATAAGGTTAAGGAATTTCTTAGTTGAAAAAAAAAATCTCCTGTGAAAATTTACTTCCTAATTTCAATTTTGTTCATTTGGGTTTCTAGAAATTGGATTTTCTTAAAGTTGGGCCAACTTGCATCACATAGTTTCCTTGTCATTGTTGATCTGATTTTAGAAATGTTTTGTCTTCTATCTGTTGAAATGTTCACTTTGAAGACTGTATTCACAGAATTAATTTCATTTGGCCTTGTTCATGATATATATATATATTTAATATTTTATTTATGTATTTATTTGAGAGAGAAAAACAGAGAGAGAGAGAGAAGAGAGCGAGCAAGAGCATGCCAGGGTGTCTAGCCAGTGTAAATGAACTCCAGATGCATGCACCACCTTGTGCATCTGGTTTACATGGGTTCTGGAGAATGGAATCTGGGTCCTTTGGTTTTGCAGGCAAGCGCCTTAACTGCAAAGCCATCCCTTCAGCCCCATAATTTATATTTTAAAAAACACTGTGAGGGAAGGGCAATAATCACTGTGAGGAAACATTAATTAAAACTTAAAGCCAACAGGCATGGTGGCACACACATTCAATCCCAGCACTCAGGAGGCTGAGGTAGGTGAATTGCTGTGAGTTTGAGGACAGCCTGAAACTTCATAGTGAATTCCTGGTCAACCAGGGCTAGAGTGAGATCCTACCTTGAAAAACCAAAATAAATAAATAAATAAATAAATAAATAAATAAATAAATATAAAATAAATCATCAACAACAAACCTTAAAGCCAAGTGTGTTCTTTTCTAATGGTTTTGGAAGAAATGGCCAGAGATCAGTATAGAACCACCATATGGTCACACAGACACACAGTAATGTACCTTTGAGCCGTATATATGTATATACGCGCGTGCCCCACACACACATTCATGTAGTTAATATGGATCATCTTTTAATTCTAGGCTTAATGATAATTTAAACCCTTTAAGAAGGGAAACTGGCCAATATGGTGGGGAAGCTTCATGAGCACCCAGTGAGATGTTGATCTGATTCCTTCCTGTGTCCAGCACTCTGCTGGGTCTTTCTTGTAGGAGGTAAAGAAAGCATAGTTCCTAACCCTTCCTACCACAATCTAGCCGAGTGGCTGAGATATACACACATACTGTGAACAGGTCAAGTTCATACACAGAAACAATATAGCAAGAATATAGCTCTAGGCCACATGACAGGATTGAAAAATAGCCTGTACCAGTTACCTTTTCATGCTGGGACAAAACACCCCACCAGAAGCGGCTTATGAAAGGAAAGGGTTTATTCCTATATACAGTCTCCAGGAGAAGTTTCATCGTGGTAAAGAAAGCATGACCGAGCAGAGCAGACAGCTGGGAAGGTGGGACATCACATCTGCAGAGCAGCAGGAAGGATGTATTGAGCTTGGTGCTGGGCTATATCGTCCCAAAGTCTGTCCTCAGCATCACACCTCCTCCAGCAAAGCTCCACCTCCCAAACACCCCACAACTTTCCCAAACTGCCACCAGAGGGGGACCAAGCAAGCATCCAAAAAACATTTCATTCAAACCGTATCAAGTCCTATTTACTGTATAGTGCAGACAATCAAAACAAAAGAAATACCTCATGGAGAAATAACATTAATGCTTACCTTTATAAACTATCTCACATTTGGGCTGGAGAGATGGCTTAGTGGTTAAGGCGCTTGCCTGCAAAGCCTAAGGACCCATGTTTGACTCTCCAGATCCCATGTAAGCCAGACACACAAAGGTGAGGCAAACACAAGATCACACATTCCCACTAGGTGGTGCAAGCATCTAGAGTTCAATTACAGTGGCTGAGGTCCCGGTGTGCCAATTCTCTCTCTCTCTCTCTTTTGCTCTCACTCTTGATCTCACAAAAGTAAAACAAAATAAATTAAAACATCTCACCTTCATTAATGTATGTATTTGTTGGAGAAATAAATGACCTTGTACGTAGCCTGAGCCAGGATTATGGCTTCTGCTTTATGAATGAGGAAATTAAGGCCCAAAGACGGTAAGTGACTTTTATCTCAGTTATCTCATGAGAGTCTGACTCCAAGTCAGCTGGTCTTTTCCCTGCATGACACTAACTGCAAATGTGATAGTCTTTTTGATGGATGGTTTTCCAAAAGGATTCTTGAACTTGGTGGGCCTTGAAGGAGGGACTTTAAAGAAACCTGAGGAGCCAGACAGAGCCAAAAGACCAGCATATTATAGGTGGAGGCAGAAGGAGACCAGCCTGTCTATAGTGGATGGTTCTTTGGGAAGGAAAGCTGAGCAGCTACAGGTGAGTTGATTAAAAGTGGACTTGGACCCAGGTGTGGTGGCGCACACCTTTAATCCCAGCACTCAGGAGGCAGAGGTAGGAGGATCACCGTGAGTTCAAGGCCACCCTGAGACACTACCACGAAAAACCAAAAATAAATAAATAAATAAATAAAAAGGGGGACTTGAACAGAGGTCTAGAAATAGTATGGAGCCACTGTAGACAGAAGTTACTTAAAAAAATATTTTTATTTATTTATTTATTTATTTATTTATTTATTTATTTATTTATGAGTGAGAAAGCGAGGAAGAAAGAGAGAATAGGCCCACCAGGGCCTCCAGCCACTGTAAACGAACTCTAGACACTACAACACCGTGTGCATCTGGCTTACATGGGTTTTGAGGAATCAAACCCGTGTGCTTTAACTGCTAAGCCATCAGCTCCAGAAGTTACTTAAAATATTCTTTTAAAATGTTAGGTTGGGAGCTGGAGAGATGGCTCAGCAGTTGAAGTGCATGCTTGCAAAGCCTGAAGGCCTGGGTTCGATTCCCCAGTACTCACATAAAGCCAGACGCACAGAGTAGTGAAGCTGGACTTGCTCATGCTGGAAATTCGTGAACATAAAGAAATGACTTAAACACAGAAAAAAATGACTTGAATAAAGATGACTATCAAAGCTTTATGGAACAACCACTCCAACATGCTAGCAATGGCTGTATCTTATTAGGTTAGTTTATGTTAGGTTTTTTTTATTCTTTGATTAAATCCTAGATTTTCCATGTTTAGATAAGGATGTTCTTCTAAATATTTGAATATTGAATATTTGGTGGATGAGCACTCTGTGAGATTGTTACGCTTAATTCCCGTGATATTTATGGCAATGATTGACATTCCCTGTGGCTGATGGTTTCTGTCTTCTCTGTATCCCACAGACCTGTTCTGATATGACCCAACACCCCACCCTACACACATATATACCAGCTTAATGCATAGTGAACTGTCACATTCATGTCCAGCAGATTCTTTTATTTTTATTTTTATTTTTTTGAGGTAGGGTCTCTCTCACTCTAGCCCAGGCTGACCTGGAATTCACTATGTGATGGCAGACTCATCTCAAACTCACAGCGATCCTCCCCTACCTCTGCCTGCTGAGTGCTGGGATTAAAGATGTGTGCCACCATGCCTGGCCAGCAGATTCTTGAACAATGAAAATAACTCCATGTTTGTTTTGCTTTGGAAAACAAAACTGCTATTTACTATGGGGCACCAGGAAATTAGGATTATTAATGGCTGAGAAATCAGCGGAGGTCAGCCAAACCCAGTGGAAAAGGTCAGTCAAAGCCGAGAGCAGCGTAAGGTGTCTGGCACACAGATGAGAACAGAGGATGGGAGCGTCCTCCATCCTGGCTCCGTCAGCATTGATGGGCAACTCTAATGGGGAAGGATACGGCATTCTTTAAATAATGAGTGATGTAGGCTCTTGGAGATCTCTGGAACATGTTGATGTCACTTTATTGGGAAATGGGTCGAGTCATGCTAGGGAGATTATTCTGGTTTTATCTGGGTGGAACCGCTATGCAGTCATAGATAACCTTAGGAAAGGCAGATGGAGAGCTGGGGAGGTGGCTCAGTGGATAGAGCCCTTGCTGTGACAGTGTTTGAACCTGAGTTCAGATCCTCAGAATCCGTGTAAAAGTCAGAGACTGCAGCATGAGCATGTAGAATGCTGGCAGTCCTACCACGAGAAGGCAGGTGGCAATGGAAGAATGTCCCAGAAGCCCTTGGGTTAACGGAGTGGAGTGGTGAAGGATGGGAGACCCTGCCTCAAACAAGGTGGAAAGTGATGACCAACACTCACAAGTTGTCCTCTGACCTCCACACGCATGCCTTGCACATGCACACCTGCACTCACACACGTGAACACACACACACCAAGGCAGAGAGAGAGGACGGTGTGACCACAGGGCATAGATTGGGTTGCAGCCACAAAACAAAGAATGCCAACAGTCACCAGTCGCTGGTAAGGAACAAATTCTTTCTCAGAGCCTCCAGGGAAGGGCCATGGCCTGCCAACACCCTGATTTTGGGCCTGTGAAACTGATTGCACACTTCCGTCATCCAGAATGTGGGAGAATACATTTGCGTCAGTTTCGGCCACCAAGTTGGTGGCATGTTGTCATAGCAGCCAGAGAAAGCGAATTCTATGAAGAAATAATAATGTTAGAATGGAGAGTCCCCTGGAGAAAAGGTGTGGAAGGAAGGCCAAATGTGGGCAGGCACAATGTAGAACTGAAGTTGAGAGTGAAGGAGGGAGTAGCTGGGCCTGGGACAGAGCAGATGTGAAGAGTAAAGGCGACAGTGTGCTGGCGCTGGCTCCTACTGGCTCACAGGAGTAAAATGTGCATCACTTTTTTTGTTGTTGCTGTTGTTGGATGTGCATGTATGGAGTATGTGTGGTGGCCTGTATGCAGATGTGTGGGTCCCATCCACATGCACATATATATAGGAAAATGTTGGCTGTCCCTCCTCCATCGCTCATCTGCCTTGAGACGGAATCTCTTACTGACTGCCAGTGAGTTCTGCTCCCCACAAGACTGGGGTTAGATAAGTGTGGTTACTCCCAGTGGTTTCCGTGAGTGATAGGGCATCTTGGGCAGAGTCAGGCCCCACAGGCCCCCATGCTCACACAGGAAGCACTTTTCACCATTGAGCCGTCTCTCCAGCCCCTAAATGTGTATCTTTGTCTCCAGTTCCACACTCAGTCGCATCAGCTTGAAATCAGCTATAGTAAGAGTATTTATACCACAGAAGGCAGCAAGCACTACAAAACAGGGCTCGTCTCCCATAGAACCAGAAGTTTAAATGTTAGCCAACGCATCAATGAAAGGAAGAATAAAAATGGGAGGGGGTGGAGTGTGAATTTACTTTAAAGACTAGCAATGTCAGGTGGGGCATGGTGGTGCATGCTTTTAATCCCTGCACTTGGGAGGCAGAGGTACGTGGATGGTGGTGAGTTCGAGGCCGACCTGGGACTGCAGAGTGAATTCCAGGTCAGCCTGGACTACAGTGAGGCCCTACCTCAAAAAAAAAAAAAAAAAAAAAAAAAAAAAAAGAAAAAGAAACCATAGTGGGCTGGAGAGATGGCTTAGCGGTTAAGGTGCTTGCCTGCAAAACCAAAGGACCTAGGTTCAATTCTCCAGGACCCATGTAAGCCAGATGCACAAGGTGGCACATGCATCTGGAGTTTGTTTGCAGTGGCTGGAGGCTCTGGCGTGCCTATTCTCTCTCTTTCTCTATCTGCCTCTTTCTCTCTCTCAACATAAATAAATGAAAAAAATTTAAAAGTCCTACTAAAAAGAATAGCACTAATAATAATAATAATAATAATAATAAAAGAATAGCACTAATAATAATAATGATGATGATGATAATAATAAAAAAATAGCACTGTCAGCTGTTGTCTTATGTTTTGTTTAGATATTCATGTTCCCTTAATAGAAATGGGAAAGTTGAAAAGGTGAGCTCAATGTGTGATTTGGATTTTCTCCTCCATGCCACATAGCAAACCAGGCACAGGGACAGGGATTACAATAATGCTGTAAGACTCAGTTCAGCTTCATGGAGTTTAAAGGGAAGCAAAGACAGAGAACTATGGTTTTGATGTGCCCCACCTCCACTATTTGGAGGTGAAAGAAGCTTTAGGAGGTGGGACCTAGTCTGGGTCAATTGGGGTGTGCCCCTGAAATGACTTCGGGACTCCAGGGCTTCCTCTGTTTCTTGGCTTGAGATAGACTCTTTATCCCCTCCTGCATGCGCTCTCCCTGGGGTAATGCAGCCTAGGCCATCCCTTGCCATGCAGCCTGCACGGTGCCATGTGGACTTTCAGCCTCTCAAACTATGGCTTAATAAACTTCCTTTCCTTCACAAGTGGCCTCTGTTTGGCATTCTGCTATAATAACACTTATATACAGACCTAGTAGATGGGATCCATGCTCAGAGAGAGGCACAAATAACGATGCCCAGTAGAGCACACATCCCAGAGATAATGTGTGGGAAACTGGGAGCGAGGTGGGAGCTTCCTAGAGGAGGTCACCTCTGTCAGGCATGGAAAGTCATGAGGGAAGAGGGAAGTGTCAGAAATAGCAAGATAGGCATCACTCCAAATGGAAAGAGGAAGAAGTGAGCAGTGGCTTCCGGAGGACATTGAGAAGGATCCAAGGAGGTTACTCCCCTCTAATGAAGAGCCAGGAATTCATATCACAAGCTCATTGAGGACAGCTGACTTGCATTCAGCTGGCTGAAGACAAGACCTCTGGTCCAAAGGATGGAGCCAGGCAGTGTGAAGGGCTTGTAAGAGGAAACTTCTTGGTATGGATAGGCAATAGTCCCCATCAAGGACAAGCTGGGCAGAGCAAAGGTGCAGCTGTGGGTGAGGGTGCAGCTGTCTGCAAGTGGGGAATAAGGAGCTGGCCAGTGGGCTGTTGAGAACCTGGTGTGTGAAATGGAACTCAGAAAATAGCACAGAAGCCCAGGCAAGCAGGCTAGACCCCAAAATTCAGCAGGCTCTGTACTCTTGACAATAAGCAATGACTGTCTACTGCTTGAGGCTAACACCAGCTCAGCGCCTGACACCAAGTCGACTCAACGAATGCATTAGGGCTAATCTTGTCAAACTGATTGGATTTAAAATTTAAAATCTCTAGGTCTGTTTGTGAGGATGCTTCCAGAGAGGGATAGAACATGAGGGTTCTAACTTCATTGATGGTGCGACTCAATGATGGAGTCAAGGTTTAAATTGAATATGGAAGCTGGTGACTTTCTTCCTGATTGCTGGATCACTGGGGCATATCTTTGCTGGGCTCCGTCTTGTCTGGCACTTCTTGTTGGTACTCTCTGCTTCTTGTCTACCACGAGGTGAAGAGCTCCTCCATCACACGTTGCTACCATCATGATGCTCTGTCCACGCACATGGGACCAAGACACTTTGGACAGAACCCTCTGAAACAATGAGCCAAAATGAACCTTTCCTCCATACACTGTTTGTGTCAGACACACCCTCATAAATAAGGAAGTAATTAAGACAGCAGAAAAGCATTTAAGGTTCTGTTTACTCTGGGGGGATTAGACACGAGGCTCATGGAAGCAGGTGTTTCCATTCTGTATGGGTGACAGCCTTCTGGTGAACTCCCAGACTTGGCTCTGGGTCAGGACCAGAGGCATTTGATGATTCAGTGAGATGCTGTGGTTGTGTGTGTGTGTGTGTGTGTGTGTTCGTGTGTGTGGGTGGAGGTGCATGCATGCCACGGCACATATGGAAGTCAGGTGATTACACTGGGTGTTGGGTCTCACCTTGAACCTTGCTTAAGGCAAGGTCTCTCATTGTTTACTGCTACATTCACCAGATTAACTGGCCTGCGAGCTTCAAGGGATGCTACTATCTCTGCCTCCCTTCTTATCACAGGGATGGTCACTTTACTGTACCCAGTTAGTATGTGGATTCTAGGGATCATAACTCAGGAAGCCATGCTGGTGTGGCAAGCAATTTATCCACTGAGCCATCTCCTGGCCCCTGAAAAGTCTTAAACAAGGGACACAGGATGTCCAATACACACAAGCAAAGACAATTCTAGTAGCAAATCAGGTTGAAGCTTAGAGGAAAGAAGCAGGGAAAGTCATTAGGAAGCTATGTCAATAGTGCAGACGAGTGCTTATGAGACCCTACATAAAGTAACGCGCTGGAGTTGGGCATGGGGGAGGTGTCAAAGTGGTGAGATTTAGGAGTTTTGATCCACCACATGAAGTGACATCAAAGATTGCAGGTATGACGAGGTGTTGTTACTTGAGAGTGTAAGAGAAGGAACTCTGGAACCCAGAGACTGTCACACCAGCCATAGTAATGCTGGGCACGGACACCAACATTGGTACCAGCAGACACTAAAATAAACACTGTTTGTAGAAGCGGGCATAGCAGCCTCTATCCTCACCAGAATGAAGCTTGCCAGTGCTGGCTTCCCAGCCTACCATTCAAAGATTGACTTCAGGTGTATCTGAGAGCCAGAGCCAAGGTTTCGTGTGTGTGTGTGTGTGTGTGTGTGTGTGTGTGTGTACACCATAGCTGCAAGGGAAGCTGGAAAGTATCTACCCAAGACAATCTCTGCTTCCCCTCTAAATTCTTTTTTTTTTTTTTTTTTTTTTTTTTTTTGGAGGTAGGGTCTCACTCTGGTCCAGGCTGACCTGGAATTCACTATGTAGTCTCAGGGTGGCCTCGAACTCTCCGCGATCCTCCTACCTCTGCCTCCCAAGTGCTGGGATTAAAGGCATGCGCCACTACGCCCGGCTCCCCACTAAACTCTTAAGATGGAGAGCTCTCAAACACAAAATCAGTCAGAAGGGCTGATCAGCTATGACACAATTATCCAAAGAACCAAAGGAGACCAAGGCCAGAACCCTGAGGTAGGGGAGGGTGGGGAATCCCCAACATTATTTAAGAGAACAAAAGTGTCAGTGAAGGAAACTGAGCAGGAAGAAGCAGAAGCAAAAGAGAGATGGAGACGTGAAAGATGGAGCTTTGCAGGCACACATCCCGGAAGAGAGGAGACTGTGCAAGTCCAACAGCCCTCAGCTCTGACGGCTGTGATGGGGCCAACGGCCTGTGGAGAGCCTTTGCGAGGGCAAGTGAGAGGGAAAGCTAGGCTCCATGGGCTCAGGAGCATGGCAGCTGTGTTAGTGAAGACTCTTCCAAGAAGTTTGACTGGAAGGGACAAGGCGAGAGAACATCGAAACTTAGGAGTGGCATAGAATGGAAAGGGTGTGGGCTTGAGTTTTGGAGCCTGGAGCATCTTGGGTATGTTTACAGGTGTACGTGCTGGGCCAGCCCTGTGTTCCCCAAATGTGCCCCACAGGCTACAAGGAGAACAAATTTAGCAATGGCCTCTCCCTTTTGGCTGCTCTGACAAAGTGACTCTGTTCAGCAAGGGGTATTAGTGATCTTTTCAAGATTCTCAACTCCTCACGGAGCTGTCCTTCATGAGGGATTAAGAACATGGAAAATCTTAGTTTACATCTAGTATTTGCAAATGTTTGGTGCAAAAGACATCCAGAAAGGGTGGAGACATGGCAAGAGCAAGAGACTTATCTTGAGCCTTGCCTTGTATGTATCAGTCTGGTACAGTCCCTACCAGCTCCCAGATAGAAATGACCCTCAGGCCAAGTTCCTTTGATGACCATTGCTGGGACTGCTGCTGCCCATTCCCTTCTGTGCCATCCTGGAAAACTAAGAAATTTAGATGCTCTCAACCTCTTCCCACCTCCCATGCTTACAAGCTCAACTTGATCAGCCGCCTTGCCTAGATAGAGCATAAGAAAAACATCAGTTAGCCAGGTGTGGTGGCACACGCCTTTAATCCCAGCACTCGGGAGGCAGAGGTAGGAGGATCACTGTGAGTTCAAGGCCAGCCTGAGACTACATAGCGAATTCCAGGTCAGCCTGGGCTACAGTGAGACCCTACCTTGAAAAACAAAACAAAACAAAAAGCGTCAGTTAAAGTCACAGCCTTCTATTGCTCAAAGACCTCCAACTAACATTTAGACTCACAGATACTGTAAATGAATAAAACACTTCTATCTGAGCTGCAGAGATGGCTTAGGGGTTAAGGCGCTTGCCTGCTAAAGCCTAAGGACCCATGTTTGACTCTCCAGATCCCATAGACAGACACAAAGGTGAGGCAAGTGCAAGGTTGCACATGCCCACTAGGTGGCTCAAGTGTCCAGAGTTCAACTGCAGTGGCTGAGGCCCTGGCACACCAATTCTCTCTCTCCCTTTGCTCACTCTTGCTCTTTCACTAAAAAACAAAAACAAAAACAAACACAAGTCTATTTTCTGAAGAATTCTAAGCACTTTCCCATATATTATCATTTCCCTTGGGAACATGCTCAGGAGAAAAATTAAGAGCCTCCCTTTTCACATTGGAGTACCATTAAACAAGTTGGTAGGCTAGGAAGGCACCTGTATTCGTTTCTTTACTCATTGCTGTGACAGAAAGCAACTTAGAGAAGGAAAGGTTTTTTTGTTTTTGTTTTTTTAACTGACAGTTCCATGGGGATAATTCTATTATAGCAGGAAAGGCAGGGTAGCAGGAATAGGAGGCCATCCTGGTCACGCTGCAGCCCAGCAGGAAGCAGAGGCCGAACAGGAAGTAGGGCCAGGACTATGAACACTCAAGCCCTACCCATAGCAGCACACTTCCTCCAGCAAGGCTCCACAACCTTCCAAAATAATGCCACCAGGTGGGGATCAAGTAAGTGTTCAAACACTTGAGCCTGTGGGGAACTTTTTACAGTCAAACCATAAAAGCACCCTACCACCATCACCACCACAGCTGTGAGCTCCCGGAAGAGTCAAAAGGACATTTCTTCTACCTATCAAATAACAAGAGGAAGAGACTATGGACTTTTTATTTTTAATATTTGATAATCCTAGGAATGAGGAGGACTAATTCAGGAGAAAACAAAGATGATAGGCAGGTGGAAGAGAGGTAAATGTGTTTTGATCACCACCTTTAATCTGCATGCAATATTTCGTCCCAAGGACCTAATGTTTGCTGATATCTAAAGGACCCCAGGAGCTTATGAAAAGGCAATTCTAGAAGCAACTAAACAGTGGGCAACCCCACTCCTCTTATAAGATGCTGTTAATAAAAGTTCTGTTTGGGGAGAAAAGATGGCTTAGCAGTTAGGGTGTTTGCCTGCAAAGCCAAAGGATCCCAGTTTGATTCTCCAGGACCCACGCAAGCCGGATGCACAATGGGCACATGCATGTGGAGTTTGTTTGCAGTGGCTGGAGGCCCTGGAGCGCCCATTCTCTCTCTCTCTCTGCCTCTTCTCTTTCTCAAATAAATAAAGTATATATTTTTAAAAAGTTCTGTTCATTTGCTGAAGGGTGAAATCACTTGTCATCAGAGCAACTAACTCCTCGGAGCAGGTAGAGGCAGACTGAATGCCAACTCCCTCTTACATGGATAAGCTAGCAGCATCCCTCCTTCCTCCCCCCACTAACAGTTTCCTGATGGGACCAACAGGTTATTGGAGCACTTGCTTGTGTCCCGCATGGTGGGCTCTCTCTACCTGGGTGACTTTTTATCGCTGGTTTTCTGAGAGGGACTGTCTGCGGACCTCTAACCCTCAGAGAGCCTAGCCATTCAGTAAAGGTATTCCTGCTGCGCAAGGCAAACGTGTACATGCCTGATTTCGAGTTATGGTTCCCCGGAGATAATTAAGTTAATAGAAATGCCCTTGGGTCTTGGCCCAGCTCGGAGTAAAATTAGGTAAGGCCTGGAAGAGGAAAGAGAAAGTATGGTTTGGGCAAACATTGCTCATCTGCACTTTCTTTCTTCTTTCAGATACCATGGTGGCTTGCTTCCTAAGGGGATTTCCTTGAGGGGAAGATATGAAAGTCATTGCATTTGCCTAAGCCTCCTGTTTAGTGAAGGCAATAAATCATGTCAGTGAGGGAAGGTATGAGAATGAGACTCGGCCTCAGTCCTGCATATGATCGACAACACAGCAGGGGAAGAAGGTTTTGTGAGAGATGCTTGGGAGAGATCCTAGAGGGTTGGAAAGGGGACATGCTGCCAGCTTAGCCAAAGAGGAGGGAGTACTTTTTCCTCTCATGGTGGCTTTTTTTGTTTAAAATTTTTTTTTATTATTATTTTAGAGAGAGAGAGAGAATTGGCATGCCACGCCTCAGCCATTGATATTGAACTCCAGACGCTTGCATCACCTAGTGGCCACTTACAACCTGCCCTTGCCTCACCTTTGTGCGTCTGGCTTATGTGGGATCTAGAGAGTAGCACATGGGTCCTTAGGCTTCACAGGCGAGTGCCTCAACCACTAAGCCATCTCTCCAGCCCTCATGGCGGCTCTTCTTAAACCCAGCTTAGCTCTACCCTCCAGTAGTGCTATGGTTCCGATGTGTGAAAAAGGACCAGCCTCTTTAGTATGCCTTATAGGGGTGCCGTGAGTTGAGAGAAGTAGAACAGTCTCAGATTCCCCTGCTCCCACTTCCTGCTAACGTAAAGTGCTCCAGTGAGAGAAGCACTGCAATCTTCACAAGGCTGTGACCCCAAAGGCAGTTTTGTAAGCGGGAACCCCGTTAGAACGTGTCCTGAGGGACTGATCAGGACAGCTTGTCAACTCCATGCTTTCCCCCCGGGCAGAGCCTGGGATGGAGTTCCATGGGGTAAGTAAGTGATTTTGCCATCAAGACGGACCCTTATCATGCCCCAACTCTTGAATTTTCTAACCCGAAAGGTACAGCTAATAACTTTGAAAAGGTGAAGGGAAATCTCAGATGTAAACACTGTGGGTGAAGGTCATATACAGTATTGATGATAAAAACCATGGGCATGACCAGTCTGCTGCCCTCAGGTCCCAGGCTAATGGTACCTGCCTTTTCTCTATAACATCTCCCATCTCCCACGCACAGCCCCATGCCCTTCCCCAAATCCTCTTTCATGTGATATTGTACTCTTGGCACTACTAAGTCTTAACCCTCTTTTTACAAAGTGGACAACTGTAATGTACATGGAGGGGTGATAGGCACATGGACCAATGTGTACGATTTTTTTGTATAAAGAGGCATATAAAGTAAATACCTGTTCACATTATGGCAAATAATGAGGCCACTGGAGTACTTAG
The DNA here is from genome assembly GCA_036365145.1 of Orientallactaga sibirica. Classification (NCBI taxonomy): domain Eukaryota; kingdom Metazoa; phylum Chordata; class Mammalia; order Rodentia; family Dipodidae; genus Orientallactaga; species Orientallactaga sibirica. Next base: position 8,729,182 of record JAEOAD010000027.1, read on the forward strand.
GAGTGACTTGGGAAGAATAGGTTGTCTGTTTGAAAGAATATTCTCAGCAAAGTCCTACAACGTTTTCCAAACAAACGAGTTAACCTGGGAAAACACCACCTGCTTAAGCCACATAGGACAAGTGCCTCAAGGGAAAGCCACACAGCACTCTCCTCCTTAAGGTTCGCCTTTCAACAGTGAAAAGGGCAGATTGGATATGCTTAAATGAAGGTGTCTTCTAAAGCTCCTGTTTCAGAGGCGGCATGCTCACAACACTGGAAACCGAGCTGCGACTTGAGAGATTTATGGAGCCGCTGGGGTTGTTCCTAGGGCCACCAGCCCCCTGGTGCCTTTGAATCCACTCCTCTAAAAGGTGAGCTCCGGAACATTTCTTTGTTCTGGGTTCAATTTTCTCTCTGCCATGATTTAATACATCAAATAAAGCTTTGAGAAGGCACTATGAATTTGTTTACAGTCTATTTCACATTCCCTATTAAATGTTTTAAGGGGAAAAAAAAAATCACCTGACATAATATATTTGTACTTAGGTTAAGTGCAGCTTGGTGGTTTTAATTTCAAGTGTCTCTTGGGAATGTGATTTCCAAAACAGCTTACACTCCATTTGATGGAGTTTTGGAGAAAGAACGCGTGCTCAGTTTGGAGGATCTTGGGAGAGGGCTAAATCTAGGATTTGTTTGCAAGTCCAAGTCAAAGTAAAGAATTACCAAAAGTCAAGAAAGCAAAGCCGCAGGCAGGGAACCACCATGGGTAGTTGTCTGGAGTTATGCATTTATAAAGGGGAAGATGCCTTGGAGCCCTGCACACAGACTGAGGAAGTTGAATTTTGCTCCATTGACAATGATAGCCAAAGGGGTTTTCAAGCAAAAGCCTAGGGCTTTTCTCCTTTCGAGTCAGCTCTTTTTTTCTGCCTTCCTACCACACAGCTGGGAAGTACTTGGGAACTGATCTCAACTCAGAACCTGAGCCCTTGGACAACAGTCTGCTCCACTGCTGTCATTTGAGGGTCTAGGGTAAGCTGTCTGTGCTTCTCCCAGTAATCCCCATGTTCCAAACCAAAAGGAGATGCTTCCACAATAGTGCTGACGAGCTATCATGCCACATTACCCCAGTCACCCAGTCAGTACAAACAAGAAAACGGAGGGAGGCTCGGAGGACAAAAAGCGATCCATCCCAGGGTGCTTAAAGCACTTAAGTCAGCCTTTCTGGTTGCTTCTAGTTTACAAGCTTGATCCTGGGCACTGGCAACACACAAAAATAAGACATGTTCTCTGTTCTCAAGGAACTTACACTCTTGTAATGGAGAGGAACATATAAGCTGGTCATTTTTTAAAATATATTTTATTTATTTATTTATTTTAGACAGAGAGACAGAGAATGGGCACACCAGGGCCTCCAGCCACTGCAAACGAACTCCAGTTGCTTGTGCCCCTTGTACATCCGGCTTACATGGGTCCTGGAGAATTGAATGGGGATCTTTCGGCTTTGCAGGCAAACGCTTTAACCGCTAATCCATCTCTCCAGCCCTAAACTGACCTTTTTTTCTTTTCTTTCTTTCTTTTTCTTTTTTTTTTTTTTTTTTTGGTTTTTCGAGGTAGGGTCTCACTCTAGCCCAGGCTGACCTGGAATTCACTATGTAGTCTCAAGGTGGCCTCAAACTCACGGGGATCCTCCTACCTCTGCCTCCCGAGTGCTGGGATTAAAGGCATGCGTCATCACGCCCAGCTCCTAAGCTGATCATTATTTTAAAAATATTTTATTTTTATTTGAGAGAGAATGAGAGCACCAGGGCCTCCAACCACTGCAAATGAACTCCAAATACAGATGCCACCTTGTGCATCTGGCTTACGTGGGTCCTGGGGAATCGAACCTGGGTCCTTTGGCTTTGCAGGCAAACGCCTTAACCGCTAAGCCATCTCTCCAGCCAAAGCTGATCATTTTAATTAACTATGTTGAGGCATTTGGAGTTGGAATAAGGCAGCTTCTCGTTGCTGGGACAAAGCATTCAGAACCAGCTTAGGGGAGGAAAGAGTTTGTTTCCAGAGGAAACTTTATTATGGCGAAGAAGAGCAACCAACTCTGCACATCACATGTTTACAGCGGAGAGAGAACACCCAGAGGCTAGCATCATCCACCTGTAATGCACCCCTCGGGCACACCCCCTCCAGCAAGGCTTCACCTCCCAAGGGCTCCACCAGGCGGAGACCAAGTAGGAAGCTTAATCACAAACACCCGTGGCTTCAGGAGACCGTTTCCTTCCACACCCCCACAAAGTGATCGCCACAGTGTTATTTGGATCTACATTTCTGTGAATCTATGACGGAATGCAGACTCCTTTAGTGGGTGATAGATGTACAGATGGAGTGCAATACTTGGCACACATTGCATAATGGCAAAGTTGTCTTCATCCGTTTTCTGTTGTTATACCAAAAATATCTGAAACCAGGTCATTTATAAAGAACAGAATTAGAGGCTGGAGAGGTTGTTCAAATTTGGTAAAGTACTTGTCTTGTGAGCATGAGCATCTGAGTTGGATCTCCATAACCCACGTGGAAATGTCAGGCATGGTCTTGTGTGCTTGTAGTTCCAATGGTGGGGAGGCAGAGACAGGAGGATGCCTGGGGCTCGCTGGCCAGCTAGCCTAGCCTAATTGGTGAGCTTCAGACCAATGAGAGACCTTGTCTCAAAGGAGGTGGGGAATAAAAGGAAGTAGGCAGCATTCCTGACCAAGGATGACACTGTGGTGATCCTCAGGCCTCCAGAGTCATGTGCACATGCATGCACAGGCACTCGTACTCACACATGTGCATACACACACACACACACACACACACACACACACACACACACACACACACACCAAAACGAATAGAAGTTAAGCAGAACAAGACGGTTCGTACCTATAATCCTAGCACTGGCAAGAAGATCACAAGTTCAAGGCTAACCTGGATTATACAAACAAACAACTCATGGCTCATGGTCCTGGAGGCTGTGGCATATGCTTAGCATCTGATAAGGACCTTCTTGTCACATGGCAAGACAGAGCCAGCATGCTAGCTAGCGTCAATGTGTCTTCCTCTTCTTTTGTTATTTATTTTTTAATATGTATTTAATTACTTATCTGAGAGAGAGAGATGCAGAAATAGGCAGGTGAGGGGGAGAATGAGCATACCAGGGCCTTCAGCCCTGCAAATGAACTCCAGATGCATGTACCCCCTTGCGCATCTGGATTATGTGGGTCCTGGGAGTTGAACCTGGTAAGCGCCTTAACTGCTAAGCCAGCTCTCCAGCCCTTCTTTTGTTATTTTTATTTTTTGCATGTTTGTGCATTTTGGTGGTGGGGCGTGTGCATGCACCCATGTGCAGATGCATGTGGAGGCCAAAGGTCAACACTACTTGCTTGCTTTCCCCATTACTTTTTTTGGGGGTGGATTGGATTTTTCTTGGGATTCTTCAATGTAGGGTCTCAATGTAGCTTAAACTGACCTGGAACTCACTGTGTAGTCCCAGGCTGGCCTCAAAGTCACAGTGATGCCTTCTGAGTGCTAGGATTAAAGGTGTGTGCCACCACACCCTGCTCTCCCATTACATTTTTTCTTTTGAGGCAAGCCTGACAGACTGGCTTTTTTTTTTTTTTTTTTTATATGGGAGCAAGAATGAGAGTGAAAGCAAGAGAAAGAGAGAGGATTGGCACATCAGGGACCCCAGCCACTGTAATTAAACTCCAGACACATGGGCCACCTTGTGCGCATGTGCGATCTTGCATATGTGTCACCTTATGAGCCTGACTTACGTGGGATCTGAGGGGTTAAACATGAGTCCTTAGGCTTCTCAGGCAAGTGCCTTAACCACTAAGCCATCTATCCACCACCACTCCCATTACTTTTTGAGACAGGGTCTCTGATTGAATGCAGAGCTCACCAACTAGACTAGAGAGGCTGGCCAGAAAGTCCTGAGTCACAGGAATACTCAGCACTTTTATGTGGGCGCTTGGGATCCAAACTCAGGTCCTCACACTTATGTAGCTAGGCCTTACCCACTGAACTATCTCTCCAACCTCACTCTCTTCCTTCTTTAACATTTTTATTTATTTAAAAGAGACACAAAGAAAAGAGAGAGAGAGAATGAGAATGGATATGCCAGGATCTCTTGCCATTGCAAACTCCAGATATATGTGCCATTTTGTGCATCTGGCTTTACATGGAACCCAGGTCATCAGGCTTTGCAAACAAGGCCTTTTAACTGCTGAGCCACTTCTCCAGCCCCTCGCCCTCTTCTGATAACAGCCGCTAGTGCCATCACATGAGCCTCACCCTGATGAGCTCATCTAATACTAATTATATCTCAAAGGCCTCATCTCCAAAACTAATTTAGTGATAAGCATCCAACATATGAACCCAGGGCCTTGCTACGTGCTAAGTGAGGGTTCTGCCAGTGAGCTACAGCCCCAGCCCTCCAACGCATGAACTTTTTGTGGGCATATTCCCACCATAGCAGAAGCTTTCCTAGAACTGGTTAGTTTTAGAGCCGCCAAAGTGTTTCTGGCCTCCTAGTGTCTGTATCCTGTGCAGATTCCCCACATTAAATCACAACTGGCCTGGGGAACCATTGTAGCGTGGTAGAGGAGTGGGGGTGATCGAGGTGACAACTGGCACTTTGGATAGTCTCTTAGATGACTCTGGAAGATGATGCCTTCAGCCTTATGATGGGTGAGAAGAAGCAAGGATGGCCTCCTGTCATTGGCACCAGCTGTCTTGTACACTGGTCAAGCCTTAGACGACTGCAGCTCTGACAGAGCTTTGCTGACACCCTCATGAACCAGAACCAACCTCCTGACGGGCCCGAGGCCCTGTGAGCTGTAAGCCATTGGGGTTTTTTTTTTTTTTTTTTTTTATTAACAACAAAAAATCATTGTGCTATTTTCCCTCCCATTGGGTTTTGAACTCTCCATAATCTCCATTACCCAGAAATACCTAGTACCTATGGATTCAAGGACAATTTCTGTGGTTTGATTGCTCTTCCATTCTATCCGCCCCTCCCCCAATGATCCCTGAGCCTTGGAGGGTGTCAAGTGTCTGTGCTTGGCACTTCTCCATCCCTTCTTCTCAGCACTATGTTGCCTCCTACTTAGTTCTCCAGCTGGTGGAGCATTTGCCGGAGCAGTGGTGTAGTCACTGAGGGCAAGTTTTTCAGTGGGAGGGCCTTTCAGAGTCCAACCCTTTGGGCCTGTCTGCCAGCTCAACTACCCAGAAATACCTAGTACCTATGTTGGCTGCATGTTTTCTTCCTGGTCAAGCTGTGACAAGCTGTGACTCCCAGCCGTCTGCTCTGTTACGCTCTCCCCGCCAGGATGAAACTTCTTTTTGAAACTATAAGCCAAAGTAAACCCTTCCTCCTATACGCTGATTCTGATCAGATGTTTTGTTCCAGAAAGTAACTGCTATAAGGACACTGGATTCTGTTATCTAACCCAGTAACCCCTTGACTGTTTTCATTCGAACACTATATGAAAATATTTTTGACACCCAGAAGGGATCAAATAATTTTTGTTGTTGTTTTTAATGTTTTATTTATTAATTTTCAAGGGGAGAGAGAAAGAATGGGTGTATCAAGGCCTCTTGTCCCTGAAATCAAACTCCAGATGCATGCAGCACTTTAGGGAATTGAACCCAGGCTGTCAGACTTTCAAGGAAGCACCTTTAACCTCTGAGCCATCGCTCTCCAGCCCAAAGTTTTTGTATCCCACCCATACAGTTTGCATATGTAATTTGAAAAGCAACCATGAGATACCAGCTATTAATATTGTGATAGATTGATTTTGGTTCCCCCTTAATACTGTAAACTTAACTTTCTGACCCACCCAGGGCCCTGCAATCTGCCAACTGCTAGATTACAGTCACACTAGAAGCCTTGTTTCCGGTCCCGAGTGGCATCCTCCCTGACCGACAAGCGCAGGTGCTGAGGCTCACTGAATGGGCCAGTGAGAGTGGGTTTGGAGAGGCGTCCAATAACCCAGAGCTGTGGCCAAGCTCCGAGACAGGCAGTTGAGACTGTTGTCAACCCTGTAGGTCGGTGCAAAGGCCAGAGAAAACTCTGAAGACAGGAAAGGGAAGCACCTGGCTCTCCTCGGGAGGCCCAAGACAAAAGCAGGCATTTCAGGAGAGGGACCTCCGGGATATTTGCAAAAGACGTCTCTAATTCCCACCCAGCAGGCCGCACAGGGATCTTCCTCTCTGGAGGGAGGCTCCCACCTAGGACTTGCTGAGAGCCAGAGTCCCAGGCCAGCAGTGCAGGAGTCTCTCTGCTGCTGGGAAATGGCTCCATCACTGAAGATACCCAGCCTTTTTATCATGATCAAATAATTTTTTTACTGGGCTGGAGAGATGGCTTAGTGGTTGAGGCATTTGCCTGCAAAGCCTAAGGATCCCAGTTTGATTCTCCAGGTCCCACTTAAGCCAGATGCACAAGGGGGCACATGTGTCTGGAGTTTGCAGTGGCTAGAGGTCCTAGCACGCCCATTCTCACTCTCCCTCTCCCTCTTTCCCTCTCTGTCTCAAATGAGTAAATAAATAAAAATAAATAAATAAATAAAATCTTTAAAAAATTATAATTTTTATTAACATTATATAAAGGACTTTAACAGTATAGGATCTAATAAAATAGATTATATTTTCAAAAATAATGAATGATGAGAGAAGAACCTTATGGAGTTGGGCAGAATATCCATTTTCTTTCCAAGTCTTCTCAGTATGAAGGAGGTGGCATTTGCACCAGCACCCCCTCTTCAGTTGCCTTCTTTATATGGTGGTATTTTGGCAAGAGGAATTCTTTTCTGTGTGGCAGCATTTCTGAAATAGTTCCATGTGGGTTTTGTTATTTGTTTTCTAAATAACAGGGTTCTTCTTTTAAAAGCTGCTGTTTCGATTTATTAAACAATATATGTCAGCAGACATTTAGGGGAGGCTGGTGCTTTTAAAACACAAGCCACTTTTAGTACTAGGGATTTTATATTTGGACTGATGCAGTTTAAGGAAAAGTTTCTTTTTGCCACAGTAGAGACATGTTATCTTCTCGTTGCTGAAACTAGACACCTGATGAGAAGCAGCTTATGGGAAGAAAGGGTTTATTTTGACTGACAGTTTCAAGGGGGAGTTTCATCATGGTGGGAAAAGCATGGCAAAGCAGGAGGCTGGAGCATCACATCTTGTCACTTCAGTGGGAAGTAAGGAGTCTGAGTGAAGTAACTTGACCACCCAGGGGCTCCACCTCCCAAAGGCTTACAAACCCTTTCAAATTGCTACTCGTTTGGGACCAAAGCTTTCAAAGCATACTTTTGCTTGCTATGGGGCTTCTTTCACATCCAAACCACCACTGGGTCCAAGATTCAATCTGTGCATAACAAACTGCCTCTGATGGGTGTGAATTACTTACTAGAGGACCCAGATGCTCAAGTGAATCACAAAAAATGGAATCTGGCAGATAGAAGTGAGCCAGGGTTCCCCGGGGAGTATTGCTTTCATCACAGCCCTCAGGAGGAATACTTGACTGAGATCGGGGAGACTAGAAACCATTAGCGCCTTGTCAAACGCAGCAGTCAAAAGCCCATCTTGCTTTAACCCTTAGACTACAGCTTTCCACTCTCTTCCTAAGTGTGAGAGACAAGGTTTTGGTAATTCCTGGGAGTAATTCTGTTTGCTGAAGTTTCATGTGGAGAAGCTCATTGGTGTATACCAAGAGAGACAACATCATACTTCAGCAAGCTATTATGGCGCTCACTTTAATTCTTTCAGCTCCCAAATCTCTTGGTTGTTAAATTGTTCTTCCATGGTGTTGCAGTCAGCTCCTTGTTGCTGGGAAAAACATCCAACCAGAAGCAGCTTATGGAAGGGGAGGGTTTATTTCAGGCTTACAGATTCCAGAGGAACAACCATCCGTGGTAGAAGAAGCTGGCTCCCTTTCATAGATCCTAGCAGAGAAATGCCACCCAACAGACAGCAAGCACAAACCAGCCAGAGCTCCAACTGCTCTCCATGCCTTAGCGCTGGAGTCATAATGTTCCCAGTGACATACTCCCTGTAGCAGGAATCTGCCTGTTAGGGACTAAATTTTAATCAAGCACCTGAATCTATGGGGCCATACATTCCAACTACCACACGTGATATATTTGTTTTCTCTCTGCTGCAACAAATACCTAGCAGAAGCAATTTCAGGAAGAAAGGATTTATTTATTTATTTATTTTAAATTTGAGAGAGAGAGAAATGCTTGCGCCAGTGAACTCTTCAGCCAGTGTGAACAAACTCCAGATGCGTGCGCCCCCTGTGTGCATTGCAACATTGCACGCTTGCATCACTTCTGTGTCTGGCTAAACGTGAGACCTGGAGATTTGAACAGGCATTCTTAGGCTTCATAAGCAGGCGCCTTAACTGCTAAGCCATCTCTCTAGCCTGGAAAGGATTTATTTTTGACTCACAGTCAAAGGGGATAGCCCGCCATGACGGGGAAGGCAGGGTGGCAGGAGCATGAGACAGCTGATCACAATGCACCGGCAATCAGGAAGCAGAGAGTGAAGAATGCTGGTGTGGTGCTATGGACAGTTAGGCTTGGTCTTCCCACCTCAATTCACCTAATGTAGAAAATCCCTCACAGGTGTGCCCAGAGATTTACTTCTGTGGTGATTCTAGATCCTACCAAATTGGCAACAAAGATTAACCATCACAGATAATGGTGTCCTGGTTAAACTGAAAGGACATCTTAGTAGTGGGAATTCTGGTTAGAGATGTTGACCCAGGCCCCTCTCCATTCTCTCTTACACCATGGAGTAGCATTATGGTATAGAGGCAGGTTCATGGGCTCTGATTCAAATCAGGGTCATTCCTAGGCCATCTGAGCAAATGAGTTAACCTCTGATTCTAGTTTTAAAATCTGTCCATATGCAGTCATTGTGAAAACCAAATTCAACATCAAGTAAGAGCCACCATTAGTTATTGCACACTTGCTATGTGTTGAGCATTGAATATTGATTTATTTACTTCTCAAAACCTTATGAAGTAGACACATTCATTATCCCTATTATATTGATAAAATAACCCAGGCACAGAGAAGTAACTTCCCCATAGACCTGGAGTTCACAGATGCCTGAGGTTTCAAATGCAGGTAGTCTGACCTGAGTCTGCCTCCACGGAGGCATCAGATAATAATAATAATAATAATAATAATAATAATAATAATAATAATAACAACAACAACAACATGTTCCTCCCAAAATGCAAGCTGATACCTTAGTCTGAGCCCTGCTGTCACTGGGTTTTGGGACCCAACCATCAATCCCCACCACTTAAAACCACCTACAAAGATCTCATCCTGAACTGTGACATCTCTGACTCCAGTGGCATATATCCTGAAGCCACCCAGCAGATTCAGGAGCTGGGTGTTTGGTGTCTGTCAGCCAAACAAAGACTATAGGGCAGAGAGACAAGCAGGCTCAGCCCATGGTCACCTGCAGCTGTTATCCATAAAGCCCGCAGCAGAGGATGTGAGAATCAGCGGGGCACAAGGTTAGAAGCACAGCTGGAAACACAGCCAGTGCTCTGGGGGTAATTCCAAACTTCCTATTCGAAATAAACAAAAAGGCTGGCCACGCTGAATTCCCCCATCGGCTTGGCAGCCAAGGCCCTCGTGTCTCTTGCCTAAGTTAGCAAAGATATTAGGCCCGGCCAATGGACTAGAACAAAAAGGATGGGAAAGGCCGCTGCCTCTCTGACCTCTGCTCCACTGAGCATCTGGTCCTGTGGGAATCCAGATACATCAGGGTTTGGGAGCTGGAAGAGGATGGGGCCAGGGTGTGGGGGGAGGGGCAAGGAAAAGAATGCTGAGTGAGCAGAGCAGACAAGGGGGTCTCCTGTACTTTCATGGAAATCTCAGGCCTCCACAGAGCCCATGGACTAAGTCCATCTTTGAGAGAGGGCCCACCCCAGTGTTCTGATACCTGGTGGGGTAGCTCCTTGTAGAACGAAAGTGGATAGCCTAGATTACAGTCAAAGCTAGAAGGCTCCATGCCCACAGCATGTCCATTGGGTTTGTGTTATTTTGTCTAAGGGAAAGAACTCTCCATGGACATGCTGGTCATCTTAGACCCGATAGGCCTCACCTGGTGGCTCTTATCAGCATTCGGTGACAACATGATCAGTTTTTTAGTTGTAACATACCTACTTTAATTGACTGGACTTTTCCCAGCAAATGAAAATGCCTCCCAGCTGTGATTTCGTGTCAATACATCACGGTTGTAGAGTTTTCAAGGTTGGCATTTCAAAGCTTTCTCTCCTATGTACCATGCTCACTTTTTAGGCAACTTACATCCCTTTAGGACAGGACCGAACATATAAGTTGCGGGGCCCAGTGCACAAAGGACACTCTGCCTTAAACCAAACAGGGGATCCTTCTGAACTCAGAGCCCTGCGCAAATTGCACACCCATCACACACTCGTGGAACCTGCCTGGGCTTTAAGAGGTTAACTCTCCATCGGCAAGGTTAACTGGGTCAAAGATTGCAGCATATACATTTTGAGTTCTTCTGGATCTTCGCGTATTAAAATTCTAGATGAAAATGTCCAAGCAGGAAGATCTTATTCAGTCATCACAGATTTCACAAAACTCCAGAGGACCTTAAATCTGAGCGCTATGAACACCTGGGTGTCTCATTTGTTAATACTCACCACTTCCTGAAAACTACTAAACATGTCCTGAATTTCTCCCCTCCTTTAGCACCACGGGTTTCCCATCTCGCAGGCTTCTTCCTCTACAGCTCTGAAACGCACCCTTATCACTGGAGCAGGGGTCCCTTGAGGCTGACATGAAACCATATCACCCAGATAAGACAGTTCCCAGGGGGAGGGACATTATCCCCTCAATTGTACCAGAATGAGCCGAGAAGAAAGTTGTCCTGTGATTGTGCAGCTTGGACTTCCAGGAGGGTGGAAGCCATGTCGGGTCCAAGCCCACCACCAGCAGGGCCAAGGAAAATGTCTTCAGAGAACAGAGGCAAAGCTTTGACCTTCCTGCTTTGTGGTGGTCCTGGTTTCTGGCTTGACTGCAACATTAACTTCTTTTGTTGACCTGAAGAACCCTACCTAAGATTGCCAGACTTAGCAGGTCAAAACACCAGTGCGATTTCAATTTCAAGTAAACAATGAGTAATGTTTCGTGTAAGAGAGTCCCTTCCAATGCTGACGCTGAATGCGAATTCTCGTTTATCTGAAATTCAAACTTAAGGAAACATTCTGGGTTTCATCTGCCACCCCTGCTTGCAAATTGGAGTCGCCTATCTCCCTATCGCACCTTGCCCAACTCAGGGCTGGCGCTCTGCAGCTGCCTCCCAGCAAGTTAGCTGCTGATCTACCCTGCCAGCCCTGCCCTGCCCTGTGGTAATGAACTCCACAGTTGGAGAAGCTGTTAACCGCTGTGAATGGTGCTGGTGCCAGGCAGACTCATCTCTGACCTGTGGGCAGCTCTGCTGGGCCTCAGCGCATTCTTTCCCAGCTCAGCTCATCCTTGGCGCTGATACCAGCAGGGGGGAGAGCTAAGCACAAGTTGAAGTCCATCACCAGACTGCAGGGTGGGCCCAGAGCAGGTTAAGGTTGTGATTATGGCTTGAGTCTGCCTGTTAGACAAGTTTTTCTGGATTTCATTTCAGTTTTAACTTCCATTTTGGAAATGAGCATGAAAAGCATTGTCAGAGATGTACACATTTCTTTAAAGTATGCCATTTAATCTTCTTCTAGTTTAAGGTGGGTAAATGTCCCCATTTTGCAGATGAGCAAACTAAGGTGCCACTGTCTGATTATTGGTTGGTAAGAGCCAAGACTTGAGTTATCCCAAGTCTGTGCTCTGTTACTATACTGCCTCATCACTGCCCGCTCAACTTATGATTACTACTTCATACCTCATTCTCTATCCAATCTGATCTCTACTACCTTATCATTTTACTACTAAATACATCTCAATACCACTGTATTAATTCTGTAGAGCTGCATTGGGAAATGACCACAAACTGGGTGGCTCAGAACAACAGAAGTTCATAGTTGTAATTTGTTGTTTTCGTTGCTATAGTGAAATGCCCAAGGCTGGGTAACTTTATGAGAAAAAGAAGTTTACTTAGCACACAGTTTTTAAAGGCTGAAAGTCCAAGATCAGGTAACTTCATTAGTTTGGCCTCTGGTGAGGGCCTAATGGGAGGCAGCATCTTGGCAGGAGTAACTGTGGCAGCAAGAGATCACATCACCAGACAGGAAACCAGAGAGCGAGAAAGAGACCAGGGCCAGATCAGGGCTTTTATAACACCTTGTTCTGATAAGAACTCATCCCACAGCTAGAGAGATGTCTCAGCAGTTAAAGGCACTTGCTTGCAAATCCCGATGGCCTACATTCAGTTCCTCAGTACCCACATAAAGCTAGATGCACAGTGGTGCATGGAGTTCGTTTGCAGTGGCAGGAAGCCCTGATGCACCCTTACTCACTCTTTCTGTGTGCCTCTCTCAAATAAATAGCCAACATTAAAAAAAATAAGAACTTGGGCCTGGTGAGATGGCTTAATGGTTAAGGCACTTGCCTGCAAAGCCTAAGGACCCATGTTCGACTCTCCTGATCCCATGTAAGCCAGACACACAAAGGTGAGGAAAGTGCAAGGTCACACATAACCACTAGGTGGCACAAGCATCTGGAGTTTGATTGCAGTGGTTGAGACCCTGGGGCCCCAATTCTCTCTCTCTCCCTCTGTCTCTCACTCACTTGCTCTCTCTGAAAAATATAAATAAATAATAACTCACCCTGAGAGAACAGCAGGCCCTCCTGAGGGCCTTGACATCCTCTCATCTCATAAAGGTCCCACCACCACACTGAGGATCAAGCCTCCTTCCCATGAGCATCTGGGTGACAAACCAATTCAAACCATGACGTTTGTCCTCACAATTCAGGAGGCCTGAGGTCCAAAACATTAAGCTTTCAGCAAGATGGGTTCCTCTGCATGCTCTGAGGGGAAGACTGCCCCTTGCCTCTCTCCTCACTGCTGGAGGTAGGAAATCTACCATATGCTGTATCTTTTTTTTATTTGTTTGTTTTTTGAGGTAGGGTCTCACTCTAGCCCAGGCTGACCTGGAATTCACTCTGTATTCTCAGGGTGGCCTCAAACTCATGGCGATCCTCCTACCTCTGCCGCCCGCCCGAGTGCTGGGATTAAAGGCTTGTGCCACCACACCCGGCTTAAATATTTTGTATTTATTTATTTATTTATTTATTTATTTATTTATTTATTTATTTATTTATTTGACTGAGAAAGAGGAAGAGAGAAAGAATGGGGGCGCCAGGGCTTCCAGCCACTGCAAATGAACTCCAGACACGTGTGCCCCCTTGTGCATCTGGCTAATGTGGGTACTGGAGAATTAAACCAGGGTCCTTTGGCTTTGCAGGCAAACGCCTTAACTGCTGAGCCATCCCTCCAGCCCCTAACCTCTGCCTCCAGCATTGCAAGTCTTCCTTCCTTTGTGTCTGTGTCCATCTGACTCCTTCTCCTATGTAAGATTCTGAACTTGGAGTAGCAGAGAAGGGAGGTCTGTGTGTGCAACCTTTTTATTTGTTAATATATTTTAATCAATAAAATAAATAGGTAAATAAAAAAGATTCTGAAGTTCTGCATGAACATGAGTCCTTGAGAGATACTTTTCGATCCAGTACAACTGCTCTTCCCAGTTCAGACAGATTCTGGCCCACACTGGATAGAACAGGAACCTTTGGACTGATCTGTGTTAAGGCTTTCTCCGTCCAACTCATGCATTACTCAAAAATTTGTTTTCTAGAAAACAAATCTCATCATAGAACCCTTAAAAATGATAACATACGGGGTGAGGGAGATGGCTCGGCAGTTAAGAGCACTGGCCACGCAAGCACGAAGGCCTGAGAGAGCCTGAGTTTGCTTTCTCGGGCTTGACTCTTATAAACAGCTGCGTGCGCCACACTGCACCTGCAGTCCTGTGAGGAGAGGAGACTCCACGGATGAGCTCGCTGCTCAGCCAGTCTGAGGGCAAAACAGCAGCTCCAGGCTCGGTGAGACTCCGCCTCAAGTGCGATAGAGGAAGACAGCCACTGTTCTCCTCAGACCTCCACACGTCTGCATGCACATGTGCATATGCCACACCAGTCACCTCCCCCACCCCCCCACTACACATACTACACATGCAAAAAAGTTTTCAAAAAGGTCACATACCAGGCTGGATAGCTTAGAGGTTAAGGTGCTTGCCTGCAAAGCCTAAGGACTCAGGTTCGATTCCCCTGTACCCACATAAAGCCAGATGCACAAGGTGGTGCATGTGTCCGGAGGTCATTTGCAGTGGCTAAAGGCCCCGGCTCACCCATTCTCTTTCTTTCTATCTGCCTCTTTCTCTCTCTTTCTCAAATAAATAAATAATTTTTTTAAAAAAGGTCATATATCTATCGCTTTGAACAATGGTCCTCAGACATGAATGTGCAAAGGGGTCAATAGGTGAGTCTTTTCAAATTCCAATTACAGGGCTCCATCCTGGAGTTTCTGACTCATAGATTAAGCACAAAGCCTAGGAATCTACATTCCGATAAGCTCAAGTGTACTCTGATACAGATGGTTCATAGACCAGATACGATAGGGGGGAAAATCCAAACTCCTCAGGTGGCATTTGAGAATCCTCACGATCTGGTCCAATGTCTGTTCTCAGTCTCTTCATCTAGGTTTCCAGCTCCAGCAAAGAAGCCTGCATCCAGCCACGTGGACTCCCTCTCCTCCCATGCTGCACGGCCACGGTGAGGGCTTGGGATCAGGGCTCCCGCAGCCTGGGCAATGACTTCTCCGCCTGTGTCTCCAGTTCCTGGTTCATACAGTAGAGGAACATTCTTACCGTTAAGAGGAGAGTGACTAACTGGAGTGTCTGAACCTGAACTTGACACACACAAAGTCAGTGAAAGTTTAATTTTCGTTTTTACTTTTATAATTTTGCTCATTTTAACTCCTCTTTGTGGGATTTTGTTTATCCTTTTATCACCTAGAAAATTCTTTTCATCCCTCAAGGTCTGGTGACAAAGGTGTCATCTTTATGATGCCCTCCTGGATTCCCAGGTCCCATGAGTTATTGTCTTCTTATCCACCCCTTCATCATTGCTCTGTCTCCTCCTCCTCCTCCTTCTTTTAAAGTGCAAGTCAAGTGTATTGGCACATACCTTTAATCCCAGAACTCGGGAGGCTGAAGTAGGAGGATCACTGAGTTTGAAGCTACCCTGAGAATACAGAATCAATTCCAGGTCAGCCTTGGATAGAACAAGACCCTACCTTGAAAAACCACAAACAAAACAAAAAAAAAAAGTGCAGATGGCTCAGTGGGAGATGTTTGCTTGCAAAGCCTAACGACCCAGGTTCTATTCCCCAGTACCCACATAAAGCCAGGTGCACAAAGTGGCGCATTTATCTGGAGTTTGTTTGCAGTGGCCAGAGGCCCTGGTGCACCCATTCTCTCTTTCTCTCTTTTCTTGCAGATAAATAAAAATAACTTGAAAATTATTTTTAAAAATTTGCATGTGTTTGGGCTGGAGAGATGACTTAGCAGTTAAGGTACTTGCTGCAAAGCCAAAGGACCCAGGTTTGATTCCCCAGGACCCCTTAAGCCAGATGCACAAGGTGGCGTATGCATCTGGAGTTCATTTGCAGTGGCTGGAGGCCCTAGTGGGCTCATTCTCCTTCTCTCTCACTCAAGTAAATAAATTAAAAAAAAAAAGAGTTTGAAAAGTTTGAATGTGTACTAGGTGTGGTATATAGTGTGAATGAGGTATGCACATGTATGTACAGATGTGCATGCATTGTACACGCATGTGAGGGGTTATAGGAGAACATTGGCTGTCCTTTCTCTATTGTTCTTCTATGTGTTTCCTTGAGACAGTCTCCCATGGATTCTGGAGCTATTTCATGAGCTCCAGTCCCAGTGTGTGTGTGTGTGTGTGTGTGTATGCATACATATATATGCATCTGTACATGCACTGTCCACATGCATGTGGAGACCAGAGGAGAACACCAGGTGTCCTTTATCTATCTTCTGTATGTTTGCTTGAGACAGTCTCTCACTGATTCGAGAACCTGCCATTCTGTGAGGCCCAGAAATACACAGTCTCTGCTCCTCACAGGACTGGGGTTACAGTGTGGGGCCATGGGGTGCTGGGGAATTGAACTCAGGCTGTTTTAGGCCCTCATGCTTGTTCATCAAGTGCTCTTATCTGCTAAGCAACCTCCCCAACTCCTGCTAGGTCTCCTTTAATTACACCGTTATAGCGTATAAGCTAAGCACACATACATCCATCTACACATGAGAAGGCTTGTCATATTTTATAATTAAACTCTTTATCACTTTTCATTCCATAAAGTTGAATACTCAGTTTATTATGTTAAGTTTGCACTTTGTGTGGCTTTTCTTAATTTAATTCAATAATGCTATTAAATCAGATCTTTTTTCTGCCCACTTCTTCCTACCACTACCTACCCTGTTTTCTTTCTCCTGAATTCCCTGTTTCATCACTGTGGTCAGTGTGCAATGCTAAGCTTGGCTGGATTGCTTTGCATTCCAACTGCCTTATTTAGAAACCAGAGCTTACAACCCACACACACAGAGACACAGCCCATACTTTTGATGACAGGAATGTTCTTCCTCTGTTCTGCCTACAGAGTCCATAGGAAAGCTGCCAAGTGCTATTCAAAGAATAGATGTGGGGCTGGGGAGATGGCACAGTGGATAAAGCACTTCCCTTGCAAGTAAGGACCAGAGTTCAGACCCTCAACATCCAAGTCAATGCCCGTGGGGATAGTGGCCTGCCCCTAAACCTAGCATTCTAGAGGTGGAGACAGGATTCCCAGGGCAAGTTGGCTAGTTAAACTAACTGAATCAGTGAGATCTGGGTTCAAGTGAGAGATCCTGTCTCAGTAAACAAAGTGGAGAGTGATGATCAAGAGAAGACAGGGTAGGACACACCTTTAGTCCAGCACTTGGGAGCTGAGACAGGAGGATTACTATCGGGTTGAGTTTGGCATAGTGAATTCCAGATGTGCTAGAGTGAGACCCTACCTCGAACAACAACAACAACAACAAAAAAAAAAAAAAAAAAAAAAAAAGGAAAGGAGGAAGAGGAGGAGGAGGAAAACACATCCTGATGTCAACTTGTGGTCTCCACATACACGCACATATACATGCACAGACACACACAGACACACACACATATGGGCCCATCTGATTATACACAGGCATATACACTGCACACATATACACATGCAAAAAAAATCGATGTGTCTGAGTCTCATCATGGATACTGGAAGCTTACATGGTTCAGGCCAGGGACCAAGCTTATCTCCTTTCTCTGAGAATATAACCCACAGACCACGTCATCCAGCAGATAACTAAAGGAGCATTTCATGGGCTAGAAAAAAAATTAAGCTGGGCACAGTGGCTCATGCCTATAAGAGGCTGAAGCAGGGGGATCAGAATGAGTTCAAGACCATCCAGGGATTCATAATGAGTTCAGGGCAAGGCAGGAGGGTTATAATGTGAGACTGAAACGTTGACTTTCATGTCTACGAAATATAGTATGACTCCAGTTAACCAAATATATCTTTTTTTAAAATTATTGTTTTTTATTGACTTTTATACTTACATACAAAGAAACCAAATATATTTTTATTTGACTCAAGTCTCCATCATATCCCCTCCCTCTCTCAACTTTTAATTTTTCATTTTTTCTTCTATTTTGAGGGTTTTTGCAAAGGTATTGCTAGAAAGGTTAATCGAGGCCAGTTTCTGTCTGGACAGTTGCTGGAGGATCCTTCCTTTGGCTCTTCCATTCTATCCGCCCCTCTTCGTTAATGGTCCCTGAGCCTTGGAGGGTGTGACAGAGGTGTTTCAGTGCTGGGCACTCCTCCATCCCCTCTTCTCAGCACTATGTTGCCTTTTGGGTCATCCCAGTGGTCACCATCTCCCAGGAGTAGTGTTAATATGTGAATATGAACATTAAGTGCCAGTGCTTTCAGGGCCCAAATATATCTTTATTTGATTCAACAGAAATTAAACCTAGCTAGGCTGGAGGGCATCTGGAGCTTGCTTGCTAAGCCAAAGGACCCAGGTTCAATTCCCCAGGAGTAAAGCCCACATGGTGGCACATGCATCTGGACCCAAGGCCCTGCACCCAATCTCTTTCTATCTGCCCCCCCCTTCACTTCTCAAATTAATAAATAAAAATGTTTTTTTTAACCTAGGGTTTTGAACATGTTAAGCAAGTGCTATATCATTGAGTATATCCTGAGCCTGTTTATTTATTTACTTAAGATAGATTTTAAGTTACTCACATAGACCCTGAACCCTCTCTTGATCCTCCTGCCTCAGCTTCCTGAACTGTTGAGCTTATAGGCTTATGCCTCTAGTCCCAGATAATCTCAACTCCTCCATGGTGACATGATATATTTCATGTGGATAAGAGAATATTTCAGAAAATTTTTTTTCCAGGTAGTCTTGCTCTAGCCCAGGCTGACCTGGAATTCACTATGTAGTCTCAGGTGGCCTCGAACTCATGGCAATCCTCCTACTTCTGCCTCCCAAGTGCTTGGGATTAAAAGCGTGCACCACCACGCCCAGCTTCAGTATTTTTTTTTCCGAGGTAGAGTCTTGCTCTAGCCCAGGCTAACCTGGAATTCACAATGTAGTCTCAGGGTGGCTTAGAACTCACAGCAATCCTCCTACCTCTGCCTCCCGAGTGCTGGGATCAAAGGCGTGTTCCACCACGCCCCACAACAGTAAATTTTTTAAATGAGTGATGTGGTATCTAAAACCAAAGGACCTGATGCATATCACACTCTCAAAATGGCACTGTTTTCTGCATGATGGAGCTTCTGGCTTCGAGTGGCATTCACATGAGAAATAGAAAAAGAGGGTCCTTTTCGGAGCCAGAGAATCACTAGACATGGTGCTGCATACCTGCAATGCCAGCAGTAGGGAAGAGGAGGCAAGAAGACCAGGATGTCAAGATCATCTTCAGCTGCACAGTGAGTTCTAGGACAACCTGGGTTTTATCTGAGACCTTGTTGCAAAAAAAGAAAAGAAAAAACAGATCTAGAGAATCATGTTGGGTGAAGGCAAAATTTCTTCTCTATAGTCTGACTTGTGGCTTTCCATTCTCACAAGCCTCAACCTGTTCCTAATTATCACTTCCCCAGAACAGTGCAACCCACTCACCCCTTATGCCCTCTCTAGGGGCCAGCCCAGGCTAGCTCCCACCCTTCTTTGATCTCAATGACTTCAGGGGCCAGCTCATGACGGTCCCATTTTCCTCTAGCTCATACTTAAGGTTTAACCACACCATGTGGCGCATCCTACAGAAATGTCTGAAGTCACAGAACAGTGTCCCGCATGCTAGGGACTTCAGCGCACTGTATGGATAATATCTATGCATCTCATTTGAGGAATTCTTTGCTGAAGATAAACAGTCACCTTTAGCACAAATGTATGCCTTGACACTCTGCGTCAGTCAGTCCTTGCTTGTAGGCTAGGTAAATGTCAAAACAGATGCTCATGGTCACCAGGGATTGCTTTCCTGGACCCCTCAGGGGTTGCAAACCCCATCTCAAACATACAGCTAGCCTTAGGATAGAAAGACAGCCTCAGAGAGTTGGCATAGCGGTTAAGGCACTTGCCCGGTTCGACTCTCCAGGACCTGTGTAAGCCAGATGCACAATGGGGCGCAGGCATCTGGAGTTTGTTTGCAGTGGCTGGAGGCCCTGGTGCACCCATTCTCTCTTTCTCTCAAATATATAAATAAAAATGAATCTATATATAAAAAAAAGAAAGACAGCCTCACCCTTCAGACCTTTCTCTCGGAAATACACTGCTCACCTCACACGTATTTTCCGAATGCAATAAACAGCAATTAGGCAAGGAAAAGGTTAAACACACTGGTCCATGCATGTGTGTGTGCTCATAGGATCTGAGAGGACATGTGCGTGAACATGCATGCACATCTCTGTGGATGTCCTCACATACACAACTCAGCTGTGCTGAAGACTCTGGGTGGAGCAAAGGGTACTTCACAATGCTGACATTGTGCCTTTTCGCTGAGGCACCTGCGAGGAAGGGGAGTGAAATGAATTCCCAGCACTGCCCTGAGTCTGCTGCTCCAGATGAGTTCTAAAGAGGTTCGAGTAGAGCCCAGTTTGGTCTCGCCTTCTAAGTTCTGCTCCATTCTGAAACCAACCCTCCTCCTCAACACCGGCCTCAGCTCCATCTGGGCATTTTTGTTTTATTATTATCATTTGCATTACTGGGGATTGAATCTCAGGGGTGCTAGGCAAGTGCTCTACCACTGAGTCATGTCCCCAGCACTTTTGTTTTTAAAATTTTGAGACAGGATCTCCCTAAATTTCCCAGGCTGGTCTTGAACTCATTCTGTAGCCCACGCAGGATTTAGACTTGCAATCCTCCTATCTCAACCTTCCCAGTTACTGAGATTACAAGCATTCGCCACTAGCTGGGTTTCTGTCTGGGCCTCTTATCCTTAGCCTTTCTCTCCAACCTGCTTGAGGTCTGTATGAGGAAGGGGTTGTACAAAACATCCAAGCTTCCTTCCACCTCCAACATGCTAGCAAGCCTGGGATCTTCCCGTGTGCCCCCCACTCCCCAGCTTGGTGCATCTGCCCTTCCCAGGAAACTGGTCCTCAGGGTCTGAGTAAGAAATAGATTCTCAGACCAAAGAAACAACCTGTGGGCAGGGTATGAGAAAATGAATGAATACCTGGAATTTTCCATGCATTTATTTGTTGAGATTTTCCCCCCAAAGAGTCCAGGAAGGATAATCTAGGGCGAAGGTCCCACCACCCCAAACCCCTTTCCAATAGAGGGTGTGGGGAAATGCCACCACGCTCTCAATTTCACAATCTGTGTGGTTTGCTGCCTTGCAGCGGCCACAAACACTGCCTTCACTAACAGAGGATTTGAATGCAAACGCAAGCCCTTTGCCCTCTGTAGACATTGCTTCACTGAGCTGGCACTGTCTAGAATGATCATGGCTGCAGGAGGAGGGGAGGAAGGGCGCCATTCTGCAAAGTCCCATCTATAGCAGGGGTTTCTGAAGTCACTGTCCTGTCCGAGCAGTCAGAGGATGGGAGGAGGGGAGACCTCCAGATTTTTTCTGGAGTGTGAGATTTTGCAACCAGCATCAAGACTAAAAGGCAAGAAGGCTCCCCAGGGGACTGTCATGTGACTGCTGAAGTAGTTTTTAAAAAGATTTAAAAAATTTATTTATTTATTTATTTAAGACAGAGAGAGGGAGAGAGAGAGGGAGAATGGGCATGCCAGAGCCTCTAGCCACTGCAAATGAACTCCAGACACATGCGCCACCATGTGCATCTGGCTTACGTGGGACTTAGGGAATCAAACCAGGTCCTTAGGCTTTGCAGGCATATGCCTTAACCACTAAGCCATCTCTCCAGCCCCCCCCTTTTTTTAAATTTGAGAGAGACAGAGAATGGGCACCCCAGGGCTTCTCAGCTGTGTGAACGAACTCCAGATGCATGCACCCCCTTGTGCACATGTGCAACATTGCACGCTTGTGTCACTTTTGCATCTGGCTAAATGTGGGACCTGGAGATTCGAACGGGCATTCTTAGGTTTTGCAGGCAGGCGCCTTAACCGCTAAGCCACCTCTCCAGCCCTGAAGTAGTTTTTAAAAGCTCACTGCTTTTCCTTTCAACCCTCTTGCATTCCCTGCCTCTCCAGTGGCTCTGCGGGCCTTAAAAGCATTCACCAATGGTCAGCTTCCTCTACGGATGGGTTTTACCTCCCTATCCCCTGCCCCCACCCCCATCTCTTTCCTGTGCAAAAGCCCTGCTAATTTCAGCTTCATGTACTCAGGCTGTGTCTTGTCTGTGAAGTTCATTCTCTTTTTTCGGTATACTAATTTGCTTTCTTTCTCCTTTCCCTTTCTCACTTCACCAGGAGAATAGAGTCTGTGCTGGGGCTGCTGACAGTGAAGGACAGTCACCTGCTGAGGAGGCTGGCTCTTCTTTGTCTCAGTTCCCAGGCTTGCCTGCCAGGCTCCTTTCTGAGCCTCACCTATGGAGACTGCAGGGAGTTAAATCTTTGGCCCCATAAACTCAGGCTTGAATCTTGAATCTCTGGTAGGTGGATCTCTACCTGGGAAGATGTACATCGCTGGGGTCAGATTTTTGGAGTCTAGTCTAAGGTGTGTTGGGGGCAGGTCTTTGAATCCATCCTAAGATGTGTGGAGAGCAGTTTGAGCTCGCTGGCTATTTTTGTGGTGCTGGTTGTTTGATGGTGTCTCAGGGCTATGAATCTCTAGAAGGAAGCCACCTTCTTCTGCCATTGATGGTGCTCCCCTGGATTCTGTAAGCCTGAAAACACACCCCTTCCTCCCATCAGCTGCTTCTGGCTGGATGTTTGCCCCAGCAACGAGGAGCTGAGTGCAACAGGGGCCTTGGCTTCTATGGAGCCTGGTGTCAGAGCCTTGCCATTTTCCTTCTCTTTGTTGGAAGAGTTGGAGTGGGCAAGAAGTCCTCTTTGTGGAAGGGGCACTTGGATACAATGCCCTCCTGAATAAGAGTGTTTGGGAGGAGAGCTGGAAAGATGGCTTAATGGTTAAGGAGCTTGCCTGTGAAGCCTAAGAACTCATGTTCAAATCTCCAGGCTCCATGTAAGCCAGTTGTACACTGATGCAAGTGTGCAATGTCGAACATGTCCACAAGGGGGTGCAACACTTGAGTTCGTTTGCAGTGGCTGAAGGCTCTGGTGCACCAATTCTCTCTGCCTCTTTCTCTCTCTCTCTCTCAAATAAATAAACAAACAAATAATAAAAAAGAGTGTTGAGCCGGGCGTGGTGGCGTACGCCTTTAATTTCGGGAGGCAGGAGGAGATGTTAATTCCAGGTGCCTGAACCAGCATGAGACCCTGCCTCTCAAAAAAAAGAAAAGAAAAGAAAAGAAAAGAAAAGAAAAGAAAAGAAAAGAAAAGAAAAGAAAAGAAAAGAAAAAGAGTGTTTGCAAGGAGATGTTGCTGAACCTCACAGACTTGACTAAACCAGAGAAGATGGGCCTTAGATCAGCTACACCCTGTCAAAGGGAAAGTGCTTGGATCAGGTAGCACCTGAAATACTTTAACATCTACTATTTATTTTTCAGGACACAGACTTCCCATGGATGTTTCATCCTGTTTAGAACATGTTTTTGTAGCTGAGTCCCTGGCTTGCATCACCTTCCTTCCAACCTCCTTCCCATCCACATCTCTGTGATAACATAGGTTGATCTAAGGGCTGAGCAGACCCGGTGGCTTTCCCCTGGCCTAAAGCTATTGTGCGTTTCCCAGATTGTTAAAAAAACAAAACAAACAAACAAAAAAAAACATAGCTTTAGATTGACAGAAAAATTGTAAAGATAATGGGGAATTCCTGTATCACCCTCTCAGTGATGCCTGATGCAAGTACCTTACACTCCCATGCGACTTTTGTCACAAGTTCAGCTGGTTCCACTCCCAGGTCCCACTTTTGTCACATTGAAAAGCATCTGGATGTTCACAGCAGCTGAGGGACTTCATCTCTGTCTGTCTTCTCTTCTCTTTATCTGTGTCTCTCTGTGTCTAAAATTAAAAAAAAAAAAAAGCCTATGTTCAGACTTCACTATCTGTCCAGTGTCCTTTCCAGGGTGCTGTCTAGGAAACACACAACCCTGAGTCATTCTCAACCTCCTCTGGCCTATCTCTTGTTCTGACTTCCCTCATTTTGATGACCACGACAGTTTTGAGGAATAGTGGTCAGGTCCTGTGTAAACTGTCCCTCAGCTTATATTTGTCAGGTGGTTTTCTCTAAAATGCTGAGTTTGGGGGAAGACCCCCCCTCCCAGTGCACCATCATTATCATCACACTTTATCAAGGGTCCTTCATGACTCACTCCTGATGTTAGCTGACCGGATCACCTGGCTGAAGAGGGTTTTCCAGGATTCTCTGGGACCATCCTCCCCACATCCTCCCCACTTTTCTATCCTGCTCTCTGGAAACGATCTGCAATGGAGTTCATGGGGAAAGGAGATAGGCTCCACTTCCTGAGGAGGAAGTGTCTATATATCATTTGGAATCATCTTTTGGGGAGATCACAGTGAATTTTTAAAAATATTTTTATTTGAGAGAGAGGGAGAATAAATATGGGTACAACAGGGCCTCTTTCCACTGCAAACAGACACATGCACCACTTTGTGCATCTGATTTTACATGGGTACTGAGGAATTCAATTGAGGCCGTTGGGCTTTACAAGCAAGTACCTTAACCACTGAGCCTTCTCCCAGCCCCACAGTGACTTTTTTTTTTTTTTTTTTTTGGTTTTTCTAGATAGGGTCTCACTCTGGCCCAGGCTGACCTGGAATTAACTATGTAGTCTCAGGGTGGCCTCGAATTCACAGTGATCCCCTACCTCTGCCTCCCAAGTGCTGGGATTAAAGGCATGTGCCACCATGCCTGGCTCCACAGTGACATGTTTTTTTATTATTATTTGAGAGAGAGAGAGACAGACAGACAGACAGAGAGGAAGAGGCAGAGAGAGAATGGGCGCACCAGCAGCCTCTCAGCCACTGTGAACGAACTCCAGACATGTGCACCCCCTTGTGGTGCATGTGCAGCATTGAGTGCTTGCATCACTTTTGCGTCTGGCTAAACATGGGACCTGGTGATTGAATGGGAGTTCTTAGGCTTGGCAGGCAGATGCCTTAACTGCTAAGCCATCTCTGCAGCCCCCAGTGACATTTTTGAAGCAACCAAGAAATCCCCTCCAGCACCCCCAGCACCTGCTGGGAGGCCTGTGGGGGTTGAATGTATGGATTCTGAGGTGCTGGTGGGGGTTCAGTTCCTAGGAATTAGGGAGAGCAGTTTGGATACAGAGAGTGTAGAACTATATACGTACATATGCAAATGTAACTGCTGTGTGAAGTCACTGGGTCACTCAGACATTTAGAGAGAATTCACTGTCAGCCCCCAGCCTCGCTCCTACTAGAGAGTCAAGGCCTCAAGCATTTATTTTTCTGAGAGAGAGAGAGAGAGAGAGAGAGAGAGAGAGCACAGAACAGTGATCCCAACTATGAAAACGAAACAATGTAGATCTGCTGAAGTATGCAAAATAATTCTGTTATGGTATTGAATCCATGGAAGACATCCCTTCTGTTTCTCCTGCTCTCAAAGGAAGTCCTTGTTGATTCTTTATATTGCCAATGATCAATAAGTACTTAGATCCTTTTTTTTTTTTGTAGAGAGACACAGAGAGAGACAGAGAGAGAGGGAGAGGAAGACAGATAGAGAATGGGTGCTAGCAGCCTCTCAGCCACTGCGAATTAACTCCAGATGCATGCGCCCCTTTGTGGGCAAGTGTGGCATTGTGCCCTTGTGTCACTTTGCATCTGGCTAAACGTGGGACCTGTAGATTGGAACTGATGTTCTTGGGCTTAGCAGGCAGGCACCTTAACTGCTAAGCCATCTCTCTAGCCCTTAGATCCTTTTTGTATGACTCACATAAGAAGTTATTATTAGTGTGCAGAAAGCTGAGGGCTGAAGGAATGTCTTCTTGAGATCCTCCCTGCCCACAGACAGAAATGTGAAGGGTGCCCTGTTGTGGAGGTCAGTGGTGAAAAACCCATGTGTCAGGAGTGCATGGACACAAAGGCCAAGTCACTGTCACAAGAAAGGATTCTGCCACACTCCACGCTCCCTCTGAGGGAAGGGCATTTTCAGGGACTGGGGACACATCTGTATACATACCAGTGCTTTGGTTCTCTTCACTGGAGAAATGATTTCTCAGCAATCCACATATTTTCACTGCTGTAAAATTGAGTGCTTTTAGTCCATTCAGTTCATTGTCTTTTGATATAATTTTACTAGATCCCATTGCCTTCATCATTGACACAACCTTGCTGGCCATCAAGCCAAGGCAGGTGGTGGGTAAACCATTTGGTACTGCTAGTACCTACTGGCATGTCCTTGCAGGGCATGCTGCTGGAAACTATAAGGGTGCCTCTTAATCCTCCTGTTGATTTGAGAACATCACCAGGTTGTGGCTCCACGCTTGGTCCTGCTCCAGTGGGTGGGACCTCAGGCCCCATGAATGCTGGCGTGCTGTGTGGTTAGGACCCTGAGGATGTTGTTGGGTCCCCAGTGCCTCTCACTCCTGGAGAATGGGTGAACGTAGATGTGCCTGAGCCAGCGTGGGAAGCCCATGGCCGCGTCCCCCCAGAGCCTGACACACGGCATTAACTGTGTTCACGTCAGTACCTGTAGCATTGTAAGATGGTCTTGGGGCTTCACTGCAAAGCTCCTCGTCACTAGTGGGGGAAAGGCGGGAGTGGGAGTGGAGGTCTGGGAAGGAAGTGGACACTGCACCCCAGAGCGGTCACTCCTGCATTTAGGGTGAGCACAGAAGTGGACATTTACGTGTGTGATGCATGTTGTCTGTGCTTCCCATTGGCTCACCTGGGTGGTAGCAGGTGGTCCAAAGACAACAGGTGGTGTTATGGCTGAAGACACAGGATGCCACCTGCTGTCCTCGACGGTGAGCTGCTGGTGTTGCTGGGCTCACAGTGGCTGATGGGGCAGCTTGGTGGCATCCATGGTGAGATGGTGCTATCCTGGACAGATAGATGTCCAGTGTCACTGCTCATCTGGGCCCAAAGATGAAAAGCACTGAGGACAGAGGTTTTGTGCTGGTGTCCACCAGGGGTCCCAAGTGCAGCATTGGCAGACACCCTGTCCTGACTATAGCCGTTCAAGGGTGCAAATGGCAAAGTGCCCATGCTGCCAACTGAAGATGCTTGCAATATGACAGCATGGCACTGTGGAGTCTTATCCATCATGGTGTTGTCGGTATCCACAGCTGGAAGACCAGCCAGACTCTGAGATGTGGCTGTCATCACCTTAACTGTGGAAGGGTTGTTAGGGGAAGAGGCTAGAGAGAGGTGGGAAAGGAAAGAGGAGGAGAGGGATCTATGTCCATTGCAGTGGGAGATTCCTGATGATCTGAAGGGGGGATTGAAGAGCAAAGGGTCAGGTTGAGGGGGTGTGAAGAGGTGGGGAATGGGAGGCCCAATGGATAGGGGTTCCATTGCCATTTAAAGTCCCTCCCAGATGGGGACTGTCCTTCACAGGAGGGAGAGGGACAGAGGGGAGAGTAAGGAAGGGGACATTGTGGGAGTGTTTGGGGTGAGGGAAGGGAGAGGGACAGACAAGATAGGGGGCCTAGCAGGAGGAGCTGGGATGGACAACATGGAAGTGGAGAAGGACTGAAAGGGAGCAGCAGAGAGGACAGGCCCAGCAGACTGAGGGGCAGTGCAGGCTGCCACCAACAATTCTTTCTGCTTCTTTTTCAATGTCTTTAGTTTAGCCCTCCTCATCTTGCTACGGCTGCCTTGATGTTGCTTCTTAACCAAGGTGACCAGGCATTCCTTGAGGTCCAAGCATGGAAGCTTGGGTGGCACTGGCAGCTCCCCTCGACCCCACAAGGGCTGCAGTGACCGTGGGGGTGGCAGCCGTGCTGCTGGTGGGCTGGTCTTTCTCTTGATGGCTCTTTGAAGAGGTGCAGCACACCTCGCTTGTGCTCTACCACGGCGCTTTCTACCTTCAAACACCCGCTGTGACCCTGTGGAACGGCTGAGGCTCTGTCCTGGCTGCTGCCTCGTGGATTGTAGGGCAGGGTGGTGCTGGGTCAGGATGCTGGACTGCATGAGCACCTGAATGCCCAGGAGTCTGGACAACTCCAAAGGGGCTGTGCCCAGCGCACCCTCTAACAGAAACAAGTTCTGCCTCGGCCATCTGTGGCCTGCATGTCACTAAGGCTCCAAGGCCAGATGAGTCCCTTTTCTTCCCACCTGGGACACCTGCCTCTTGTGCCTGGGACAACAACTCCTGCTTCTCCTTCTCCACTTCCTCTGCCTCCTTTACTTCATCCTCATCCTCTTCTTATCTTCCTCCTCCACTTCTTCTACCCCCAATACATCCTTCTTTTTCCCCCTGCACCTCTCTTCTCCCCTCTTTTCTTGTATCCCCCCTGGCTCTAGCCTCTGTGCCTTTTTATTTATTGAAGCACGAGAGAGAAAGAGGCAGAAAGACAGAGACAGAGAGAGAGAGAATGGGCACGCCAGGGCCTCCAGCCACAGCAAACGAACTCCAGACACACATGCCATCTTGTGCATCTGGCCTACATGGGTCCTGGGGAATCGAACCCAGGTCCTTTAGCTTTGTGGGCAAACGCCTTAATCACTAAGCCATCTCTCCAGCTCTCTGTGTCCTTCTGACAAAGGATTGGGTAGGGTCCCGCTGTCAAGTGTCACGGGCTCCTCAGCCTGTTGTCCAAGCCACACTGTCAGGGAAGGTGGGAAAGTGTCCTTTCGTCCAGGATGGGCGATGCTCACGGGTCTGTGGGGCCAGGAGGTGCCGGAGCTGTGAGCCGTTATCACAAGCTTTGATTGTAGGCTGCCCAAGAATAGCACCTGCCTCCTAGGGGCGCCCTCGAGGACGGTCTACAGAAAGTTCAGGATGGAAATCCGGCCTGGACACTGGCAGCTCGGCCCTGGCAGGAGTACCTGGGCTGTGTGCAGCAGGTGGGGCGGGCTGACGAGCCGGGGGTCTTGGAGAGGGACGATCCAGCGAGGGCTGGTGGCAGTGTGGATGGCCACCCTGCCTTGGAGAGCCTTCCGTGCTGAATAATTTGTGCAGTTAAGTAAAGATCCGCAGCAGTGAGTCTCAGGCGCGCTCACTCCAGGCTTCTCTAGCTTGTGGCTCCAGAGAAATACTGGGGCCCTGAGGGCCTCTTGGCGCTTTTGACCAATTGGTCTTTGTGATGTCCTGCTGGGACTTGTGACCAGTAGGGTGCTCCTGGAAGGGGAGGGGGAAGGCAGGCAGTGAGCTGTGAGCGCACAGGAGGTGGGGTGGAGTAAAGAGTGACTCCCCCTGAGCACGGGAGAAAGAAGCCCGTGTACTTTAGAGCTCCTGGACTTTCTGATGCTCCAGGGCCTCCAGCCGCTGCAAACAAACTCCAGACGCATGCGCCACCCTGTGCATCTGGCTTACGTGGGTCCTGGGGAATTGAACTGTGGTCCTTTGGCTTTGCAGAAAAGTGCCTTAACTGCTAAGCCATTTCTCCAGCCTCTCTGTTTAGTCTTGAACGGGCCACCTTCTCAGTGACCACCCTAGGGGCACTGGCTACCTTGTCCTTTCTGACACCCAAGAGAAGCCACCGGGCTTTGAGGTGAATGGATGTTGCAGTCCATCATTTCTTCCTGGCAGGCTGGGGACACTTGAGCAGAAGTGTGTACTCCAGTGCTTGCCAAGGTCAGAGAAGACAGTGGACACTTAAATTAAAAGGCCTCCAGAACGTGTCCAGAGTCATCTTGTCAGTTGCCCAGCGACACAGCTCACAGAACGTTGTCTTGCTCTGTTCAGAATGAGCCATGGAGCCCGAGGGCCCTTAATTTCCTGTGCTGCAGGAGTTGCCTGACTTGCTAGAAAGCACTGTTTGGTTTGATTTGGTTTTATTCCTGCATTCTCTCTCTAGCCTCTTCTATCGCAATAGTTAGACCTTGCTAGTTTGCAGGAAAAAAAAAAATTACAGGGTACAACCTCAACTTCAGAAAAAACAGCTGGGAAAGAATAAATTGATTCCAGCACTGTGGCAGAAAATAAAACTCCTAAGAAATGATCTCATCCATCCAGGGTCCAAAAGGATAACATAAAGAAATGGAAGAATATATATTATCAATATTTCTTAAAATCTAAGAATTTACTAACTATAAATATTGGATACAAAAATATAATACTTAAAAATGTACTATACAGGAAAGTAGCATGGATTAAATGAAAGATTAAGAAGCTATATAGTTCATCCAAGGAGAGTTTCTCAGCCTTTTGGCAAAGACCAAGTAGTAGAAAATTAATCTAAGAAACTTTCCCAATATGAAGCACAAAATAAACAAAGAAAGACTCACAGGTTTCTATACAAACATACTTTATAGTTATTATATGTTGTCACGGGAAAAATATTAGACACAAGTGAATATTAAGCCATGATGGAGGGGCTGG
Organism: Orientallactaga sibirica; assembly: GCA_036365145.1. NCBI lineage: Eukaryota > Metazoa > Chordata > Mammalia > Rodentia > Dipodidae > Orientallactaga > Orientallactaga sibirica. The sequence goes on from JAEOAD010000027.1 coordinate 8,759,333, forward strand.
AGAGATGGCTGAGCAGTTAACGCCCTTGCCTGCAGAGCCTAAGAACCCAGGTTTGACACTTTAGATCCTACATAAGCCAGAAGCACAATGGGATGCAAGCACACAAGGTCACACATGCGCACAAGATGTCATTCACATCTGGAGTTCGGTTGCAGTGGCTGGAGGCCCTGGAATACCAATTCTCTCTCTTTCTTTCTCTCTCTCTCTGGCTCTTCCACTTGCATAAAAAAACATAATGGAGATAAATATCACAGATATTAAGAAACACAATAGCTGGAGAGATGGCTTCACAGTTAAGGTACTTGCCTACAAAGTCAAGGACTCAGATTGGATTGCCTAATACCCATATGAGTAAGATGCACAAGGGGACACATGCATCTGGAGTTCATGTGCAGTGGCTGGAGGCCCTGGCACACCCATTTTTCTCTCTCTCTCTCTCTCTCTCTGCCTATCTGCCTCTTTCTCCCCCTCTTGTTCTCAAATCAATCAATAAATATTTTTAAATTTTTTAAATTATTTTATTTATTTTTGGAGAAAGACACAGAGAGAGACAGACAGAGAGGGAGAGGGAGACAGATAGAGATGGGCGCACCAGCAGTCTCTCAGCTGCTGTGAACGAAATCCAGATGTGTGCGCCCCCTTGTGGTCAAGTGCAGCATTGTGCCCTTGCATCACTTTGCATCTGGCTAAACGTGGGACCTGGAGATTGGAACCAGGTTCTTAAGCTTAGCAGGCAGACGCCTTAACTGCTAAGCCATCTCTCCAGCCCAATAAATATTTTTTTTAAAGGAAAGATGAACATGGTCCAGAGTTGTGGACAGCAAAGGTCAGGCCAGCAGAGTTCAGGGCTGCCAGGAACAGAGTCCATTCACCTCTGCACAGAGCAGAACATCTGCAAAGGAGGAAGAACAGGAACAGAAGCCCTTTCCTCACAGCCACGCTCACGTGGGAAGGCTACCAGGTGATGTAGCTAAGAACTGGAATCAACCCGATGTCCATCTTTTCTCAAATTTCTAATGAGGATGTGGTACATATACCCAATGGAATTCTACTCAGCACTAAGGAGGAATGATGTAATGGAACTTGTAGGAAAATGGATGGACTTGCAACAGATCATACTAAGCGACCTCACACAAGCACAGAAAGACAAAGGCCACATATTCTCCCTCATCTGTGGTTCCTAAACTGGAACAGCTTGAGTTGCAGGCATATCTGACAGACAACTCAAGGGATGGACAAGAGGGAAGGAATGGTTTGGGGGTGGGGCTTCAAATGGAGGGGATATATACACAAACCAAGTCTGAAAGAATTGGTACCATGGAAACCTTCCTCATGGCTACTGGACTAAATGATACAACTCTCAAATCATTTGGCTCTGGCTTGCAACTCCTAGTGCCAGAAATTGTTTACAATCCATGCTAAGCTGTTGATCAAAGAGACCTATGTCCCTAAAACCAGACAGGCTTCTGTCCAAGCACTTGATTACCCACTTGAGGTAAAATGGAAGACCCTATTGCTGAAGACACTTCACACTGCATGAGAGATCCAGCTGTATCTGAAAGGAAGCCAGTTTTCAGACAGTTAGCCCATATACTGCTGAAAAGCACTACATGAGCTGCTGGGGGAAATGGCCAACAATGTCGTGAGCAAGCAGGGGACCCTGCTATATGAAAACAACCAATCTGACAAGTACACACTGCAATAGTGGCACACAGCCTAGGTGGATAACCAATGGCTCTTTGATTGTTTATGAGATCCACTCAGTGGAAAGGAACCCCTAAGTGGAATTAGGAACCACCTCAGAATCGTATGGAGCCCAAGATCATGAACTCCAATGAGAAGTTCCCACTAGCCTTTGTCCAAAAATCTGGTATTTTTCCCATGACAATATATAATAATGATAATGTATGCTTCTATAGAAACCTGCAAGTCTTTCTTTGTTTATTTTGTGCTTCATATTGGGAAAGTTTCTTAGATTAATTTTCTACTACTTGGTTTTTGCCAAAAGGCTGAGAAACTCTCCTTGTATGAATTATATAGCTTCTTAATCTTTCATTTAATCCATGCTACTTTTCCTGTATAGTACATTTTTAAGTATTATATTTTTGTATCTAATATTTATACTTAGTAAATTCTGAAATACATTTTTTTCCATTTTTTTATGTTATCCTTTTGGACCCTGGATGGATGAGATCATGTGTAGCATTTCTTAGGAGTTTTATTTTCTGCCACAGTTACTGGTATCAATTTATTCTTTCCCAGCTTCAATTTTACCCATAACTTTTTTCTGAACCCATCAAAATTTCTCTAAATTAACAATGCTTATCTCCTTTGACCAATCTTGATCTCACTCTCCACTGGAGAACCTGTCTTTCTTTTTCAGATAGCAGTGAGAACTGAGAACAACCATAATCTACCAACAAGACAAGAATAGATAGCTGACTCCCTGGCAGGAGAAAAACCATCCCTCAACACAGCAGCCAGGGCCTGGGTGAAACCACGGAGGAACTGGTGAGATGAGCAAGTGTGTTGTTTCCAGGGCCAGCCTGAGAACCTGGGCCAGGGTGATGGAGACAGACACTGAGGATACACAAAACGCAACAAAGCAGAAATCCAGAAGCTTCTGAGAACTCAAAACTAAAGTAGATCTAAAGCACACCCACTAAGGCTCCGAAAGTTCGCAGAGAGGGAGCAGAAAGAACATAAGAGCCATAGTGTGCGAAGGAATATCCAGAGACATAGCCCTCCCCACAGTGACAGACTGCTGCTCTCACAACTCATAACCTACAACTACATGGTGAATGTCAGCTATCCCACAGAGGAGGGCCCTCAGTGGAATGGGGGCAGGGAGGAGGGAAATGATGGTATCAACACATGATGTGTCCATACAAAGATTCTACGTAAGAATAATAAACAGAATAAGACTGGGAACTTAGATGGTTTCTCTCTTACAATGACATCACAGAATCAGGACATAACATAAAAATACACCTATGTCTGAGCTTCTGGACCTGGACTATAGAGATGGTGATTGCAAGAAAGTAGCCTTGAAGAAATACTAAATAATAATAATAGTAATAGTAATAATACAAGATATGAGAAGTATAAAGAACTATAAAATGTATTATCTTAGTAAAATTGTCATTGAACAAAATTGCATTATGTGCATTATGAAAATTGACAATAAAAAGAAAAAAAGAGTAAAAAATAATTCTGATATGTATACTTTCTCCTCCAGTACAACATAATAGCATTAAATTCCCATTAATTATTGGTCTTTAACACTTTTTTTGCATTTGGGGTATATAATTTCCTCAGGAACAAATCACAAGAGATCCTCAAATCCTCTAAGTAACATATTTGGTTAAGAAAACTATAAAAATAACCAAATAATAAAAAAATGTGTGCTATGAAATACTAACAAAAGAACAAGAAAACTCAGAATAGAGGAAAGTTTTCTCAAACACTGGAAATAATTCTTGGGCTAGAGAGATGGCTCAGCAGTTAAAGGTACTTGCTTGCATAGTTTGACTGCCTGGGTTGGATTCCCCAGTACCCACTTAAAGCCAGATGCACAAAGTGGTGTATGCATCTATCATTCATTTGCAGTGGCAGGAAGTTTGTTTGCAGAGATTTGGTGTGCCAGGGCCTCAGCCACTGAAATCAAACTACAGACGCTTGTGCCACCTAGTGGGCATGTGCAACCTTGCACTCACCTCATCTTTGTGCATCTGGCTAACATGGGATCTATAAAGTCAAGCATGGGTCCTTAGCGTCTTCACCATGAAACCATCTCTCCAGCCCCTTTTCCTCCTTTATTGGACACGTTGTAGATGTCACACATGTCTAAAAGTTACACTGTTAAATATTTAAAAAACTGTCCAGGTAGCCGGGCGTGGTGGCGCACGCCTTTAATCCCAGCCCTCGGGAGGCAGAGGTAGGAGGATCGCTGAGAGTTCAAGGCCACCCTGAGACTACATAGTTAATTCCAGGTCAGCCTGGACCAGAGTGAAACCCTACCTCGAAAAAAAAAAAAAAAAAAAAAAAAAAAAAAAGAAAACTGTCCAGGACTAAGGTCCTGCCCCAGAGCTCCAAACCAGAAGTAGTAAGAAATGAGGGTAGTGAGCTGGGAGGTATTCCTCCAACATCACCAAAACTGTCTCCTCTCCTAAGAGGACTTGTAATTAGATTTAAGTTCGGTTATTTGGCCTATCTGGCCAAACTTGAGGTTTCTAGTGTCCACTGTTTTCACCGTTGATGACTTCTGTCTCCCACAAGGCTGCATGCAGGGCAGTTTTTTCCAGCTTTCAGTTGGCTGGTCTATAGGGAGTAGGTTTTCAGCTCAGGACCAGATTGATTTCTCAGTGACCTTGCCACCCAGACATGTAAAGTCTTCAGCAATAGGGTCTTACCATCTGTTTCTCAAGGGAAACCAATGGCCTTGGAATAGCCTGTAATGTTTTGGAGGCAACGGGAAGTTGAAACCATGAGAGAGAGATATCTAGATTAGAGAGGTTGAACCATGAGAGAGGGGATACTGAGATGAGAGAGGTTGAACCACAAGAGAGGGGATATTGGGATGAGAGAGGTTGAACCACGAGAGAGGGGATACCCAGATGAGAGAGGTTGAACCGCAAGAGACAGGAGACTGGGAAGAGAGAGGTTGAACTGGGAGAGTGGGGATACCGAGATGAAAGAGGTTGAACATCAAGAGAGGGGATACTGGGAAGAGAGAGGTTGAACCACAAGAGACGGGATACTGGGATGAGAGAGGCTGAACTGTGAGAGAGGGGATATTGGGACAAGTAAACACCTTGGTTGATTTCTTATTTATCACGAAATAGTGAACTTTAAGGAGGCAACGGGGACCTCCCTGGCCAACAACTCACTGGAAGGTATCCCATCCCTGGCACTGAAATTTTTTCTAGTAACAACCTATGGCTTCTGGATGTGCCATTATTCCAAAAAGTAGCTTTTCATATGTCTTATTCAGAGTATCTTGAATTTTGATTGACCCTCTCCCACCCTTATTTTACAGTCTTCTTCCCCTGGCCTTGCTTAGGCCTTTCCACTCCCTGTAATCTTTTCTTTTCAATACCATCCTCTTAAGTCCTTCCTGCTCCTCCCTCCATTATAGCCTTTTTCTAGCTTACTGGCCTCTGCTACTGATTTTTAATTTCATTCAGTGAGTGTTTAATAATTTGAATGCTAGAAATTACAAGCAATATTCAAAAGCAAACACATTCATATATCATTTGAACTAATATATATTTATACTATTAAAATGAAACATGCAGCACTCTCAAACATTCATGTATCATGATTTTTAATATTACATTATTTAACACCATTCTTTATCACATGAATTTTATCATATACTTGCACCATTTTCCTTGGATTTCTGAGCTTTGTCTTCATTTTTCATGTTCTCCTTCTCAAGAACTGTGTGGATTTCACCCATTACTGTAGATAAGTTTCTGATTGTCTTATTCAGTTGGGTTTCAAATTGCAAATTCATGTTTTCTGAAACCTTCAAGTTGTCTTCCAATTGACCAAGGTCTTTTTTGATTTCTCTGAGTTCACCAGACAGACTTTTGTTGGAATTCTCCAAATTTAATGTGCTTTTTTCTTCTTCATCTGTTTTTTTTTTTCTTTCTAATAATTGCAGCTTTTGTTCTACTTCAGCTCTTACTTTTTGACTCTTTTCCAATTTTTGCAAGAGGGTCCCGACATCTACCATTGCCCCAGTGTACACAATGAGACCTACATTACCTTCTCCATCCTTGGAGTCCTGTTTTACTATTGGTGTTGGAAGTAATACCCTGTTTCCTAGCATGTCTTCCTCGAGGGATTCCAGCTCTGCATGGTTTTCATCATCCTTTGAGGTGTGTTATCTCCGGTGAAAGCCTGATTCTCAGAGCACGGCTTTATTAAGAAGCCTCTTTACTTGAGCCCGAGAAAGGTGCAGTCCAAGATGCTACCGATTTTTGGTTCCAGCTCACACACAATTCTATACATTCGTAGCTAGGATCCACATATGAGAGAGGACATGTGACATTTGGATTTCTGGGCCTGGGTTACCTCACTTATTATAATCCTTTCCAGATCCATCCATTTCCCTGCAAATTTCATAATTTCATTTCCTTTACCACTGAATAGAACTCTATTGTGTAAATGCACCACATCTTTATTGTCCCTTCATCTGTTGATGGACATCAAGGCTGATTCCATTTCCTAGCTATTGTGAATAGAGCCCCTTCTCTCTCTCTTTCTACCTCTTCCTCTCTCTGTCTGTCTGTCACTCTCAAATAAATAAATAAAAATAACCCCCCCCCAAAAAAAAAGAATGTAAAATTTTCACCTTCACATTAGGAAAACAGCTCAGAGGTCAGTTAGTAAGGATTCCCCTCCATCCTAACCCAGTCCAGCCTAGCTGAGTTAGGGGAAGGCATCGGGAGAGAGGAACAGGCAAGAAGAGAACTTGCCCATCCGGTAAGAACGTCTTTATTGCTTCTTAGGGCTGGGCTTTTCCCTCAGGCTCAGGTGGATGAGAGAGAAAGCTGATTGGTTTTGACTTAGGGGGACCCCAAAAGAGGCCAGCACACCTGAGTGGAGGGGGCTGTGGCTGAGGAATGAGACTGGATCAGCCATTGGTACAGTTCTGCAGAAGCAGGCTGTGTGACATCATCTCTTTGACATCCCTCCCCTAGCTGACTACTTATAAAAAGCACTACCTTGCTCCTGTTTTTCCCTCAAGGGGACTGGTCTTGCTGGGGAGACAGCCTCGCTGGGCTGGCAGGAAGCAGGTGTTTTCTGAATGGTGATCATGTGATACGCTCTTCTAGCACCCGAAAGAATAGAAGACAGCCTTCCAGGTTCTGCAGGCGATGCTTACACGTTCAAAGATGGAGTCTATCTCTTGGGAGTTACAAGACAGTCCAGCAAGCAAGGGCTTCCTATGTGCTGATGGCTTGAACACAGTGTCACTGAGCAGGCGCAGTCCTGGAAGATGCCCCAGGCTGGCGATGGACAAAGGCCTCCAGAGGCCCACTGACAACGGAATCTGTGCCTTTCTAAATGTCCCCAGCCCAGGATGCTGGATGTGGAGTCACAGTCACCAGTAGTCAGTTTTGGAACTTAGGAGGCCTCTGCTCCCCACCTGTGGACTCCCCATCTTTTATCCTCTGACTGAGATCCCGAAGCACCCGCCACAGCCCAGTTGGATAAGTTTCCAACTCTTATTTATTATTGCCACCCGATCTACGCATCTAAGCTCCTACTGCCCTGGACCGAGAGTCAGCTTATTCCTTACAGGTCTACAGGGACAAAGATAGTGCCATGAAGTCCTCTCCTCCGCCCCCAGGGATGTGGCTGAGTAGCTTTTTTTTTTTTTTTCCTGGGATTCAACAACTCCTTCCAGTTAGAGGCCATACAGGACAGGAAAATTAGAGCAGGGCAGCCCTTTGGTTTGGAAACCCACCTGCCTTTTCCAGACAGAGTAGCAGAGGGTCCCTGCATTCCGATCCCACCTGCTTAAAGCTCCTGATCTCCTCCACTAGTCAGCACGGGCCTGTTTCCTTTGTCTCTCCCTAGAACAAACTCAAGGTCTTGTCTCTGAAATGAAGTTCATGTCCCTGGAGATGTCTGGTCCACTTCCCAAGAGTTGTTGTTCTCCTGGCACTTAGGGAAAAAAATTATTTATATAAATATATATATAAAACTACAAGCAAGCAGGAAGTCAGAGTCCATCCTCAGGAAACCCTCCGCAGAGATCTGGGCCCCAAGACCTGAGAGAGGACAGACACGAAGGGCTTCCGAAGCCTTGAAAGTCACGGATCTCAGCTGCAGTCACCAGCCAAGACAGTTCATCACTGTGGGAGGGAGGGGAGGCGGGACCATCCCCACACATTACTCCCTTACGTGCAAGGTGTCCACACCCAGGTGGCCTTTCCCTAAAAGAACGCAGAAGTCCTGTCACCACCCTGGGTGTCTGTTTGTGTCCGTGCCAACAGGGTAGCTTGCCAGGGGATGGTGGGGTGTGTTTCCTAGTTCATGACCCCGCAAGATCACTTTCCTGGCTAAGATTCTATACTCCTACTAGGAGCGTAGTTTTTCTAGAAGCACATGTTCCCAGAGCCAAGTCAGTGTTTGGGGGAACATTGTGTTTTTCTGGTCGCATCTCTGGAAGTGCCCCTGGGGCTAGACTCTTGGTCCTCTCCTTGAGGTCTTGCCTGGGAGCACAGAGATCCCCCAACCCTTTAATCGTGGCCTCTGTCTTCTTATTCTTCAGTCTGTGACCTTTACTGACATGATCTCAACTCTCTTGCCCCCAACTCTATTTGAATCTTTCTGTTCTGTTCTGTTCTTTCCCTTTCTAAGGGTTGGAGTAAAGGCTTTTCCTCTGGGGGGGGGGGATGTCATTCTTGTTTGTGACTAATAATTCCCTCCCCTCCCCCTGGACTCCCAGCAAGAGGAAGGGGCCTATTTGCCAGACCCAGTGGTCTGTGGGCTCTTCATTGGTAATCAAAGTGCAGACAGACATGGTCCTGCGGTGATTTCCTGCCCTGAAGCTTAATCCTGAAACACAAACCCCTCTGTTCTTTCACAGCCCACCAGCTACGGAGGCCTGGACTTTTGTGAGAGGATTTATGATACAGAAAGTAATCTCGCTCCTCCAACCTGCCAGCATCTAGGGAGAAAACGAGCTCTACTGTTCAGACCGTGTGTCTCCCCAGAGGAGACACAGCTTCCCTAAGAGCCCTATGGTTCCGTGAGCGGCTGTCTGGTTTGGGGGGTGCGAAGGTGACAGGGCACAAGACGGAGGTCTTCATTCGCCGCAAAGCACCCATGGACTCTGGCGGGTCAGCTTCAGCTGCCTAATTTCTGAAGTTAAAAAGCACATAATTATGGTATTGTTTGACTGCCAAGAACTCTGGGTTAATCTCAGTTTTATTTTGACTGCTACCTAAAATAGCTTGTCCCTGAGGACAGCCGAGAAGGCCAGGAAGCCAACATCAGAAAGGCAGGGCGAGACCCAGGCAGGCTCCCAGATGGAGGCTTGGGGGAGGCTACAGTGTAGGCATCGGGTTCACCCCAAACCTCTTCTTAGCTGCTGGCCCACAGCAGCCCTCTTCCCGGTGGATCAGGTCCCAGCTTGTGTGGGACTGGAGGGGTGATCAATCCCTAGTTCTGATAGGAATTGATTGGAGTTCTGCTTCTGTGGTTTAGGGAAGGCAAGACGCCATGCCAGCAGGCCCCTCACGTTGGGTAGTACCCGTTACATGGCACACGTAGATCTTAGCATTTGGCCATGAAGCTGTTCCTGTAGTCCTCCGAAGTCCTGTGGTAGGTACCTCAGCTATCTTCTGACGTGCCCATAGGGACACAGCTGGAAGAAATAGACTTTGCCTTCTACCCGCTTTATTACATGGCCTCCTAAGAGATGGGTGGTCGCTGTGCTCACAGGCTCAGAGGTGCAGCTCCCATTGGGATGTGTGAGAGAGCAATGCGCTGGTGGAGCCACTCGGAGAGTGGGCTGATAAATGGTGGCTTTCCTTCTTTTCTTTTTTTTTTTTTTTATATTTTATTTATTTATTTATTTATTTGTTTATTTATTTATTTATTTATTTATTTATTTATGAGAGAGAGATACAGAAATAGGCAGGTAGAGAGAGAGAGAATGGGTGCACAAGGGCCTCCAGCCACTGCAAACGAACTCCAGATGCATGCACCCCCTTGTGCATCTGGCTTACGTGGGTCCTGGAGAATTGAGCCTCGAACCGGGGTCCTTAGGCTCCATAGGCGAGCGTTTAACCGCTAAGCCATCTCTCCAGCCCACTTTCCTTCTTTTCTAAAAAAAAATTTTTAAGGAACTTTATTTATTTGAGAGAGAGAGAGAGAGAGAGAAGCAAATAGAGGGAGAGAGAATGGGCATGCCAGGGCCTTCAGCCACTGCAAAGCATTCCAGACACGTACACCCCTTGTGCATCTGGCTCACATGGGTCCTGGGGAATCAAACCTGGGTACTTTGGCTTTGTAGGCAAGCACCTTCACCACTAAGCCATCTCTCCAGCTTGTGGCTTTCCCTCTTGAATCACTGATGGGAGACTTGCTTGTAGGCATTCTCCTTCATGCTCAAATCAGCACACATGCTCAGGATCTACTCTGTTCTTGAGTCCTCTGAGTCCTGGATCTCTAAGAAAGTGCAATGGCATTAATGAGAAAAGAATACAAGGTCATGCGTAGTTTTACAAAAACAGACTTCCTATACATTGTCAAAGAGGGTTTCCCATGTGCGAGACAGAATTAATAGGAGAGACATAGAAATAGATATGTGAGAGGAAATTTAGTAGGGAGATAGTTAATATGATTATGGAAGCTGAGAAGTTCCGCGACGGGTCCTCTGCAAAACTGGCAATCCCCGGATGTTGTAGCCTAGCTCAGTCCAACTCCCAGTGCCTCAGAATCAGGAAAGCCAGTGATCATAGTCCAACGCAGCGAAGGCCTGAGAACCTGGTGGTAGGGGATGGCCTCACTGCCATATGTGTTGGAGTTCAAGGATCAGGAAGCCCAGAGTTGTGAAGTCCAAGGGCTGGAGAACAAGAACGTATCCTTGATCCCAGAGGGAAATGAGTCCCATTCATCTTTTCGCTTCTTTGTTCTCTCTCATCTCTGGTTCACTGGATGAGGCTTGTCACACTGAGGGTGAATCTTCCCCACTCATCCCTCAAACTCATGTGTCAAGCGCATCTGGAGACACTTGTCCGACACACTCAAAAATAATGTGTGTTTTTTAAAAAGATTTTATTTATTTATTTATTTATTTATTTATTGAGATTTAGACAGAGAGAGAGAGAGAGAGAGAGTGAATGGGAATGGGCGTGCCAGGGCCTCTAGCCACTGCAAACGAACTCCGGATTCATGCGCCACCATGTACATCTGGCTTATGTGGGACCTGGAGAAGCGAATCAGGGTCCTTAGGCTTTGCAGGCAAGCACCTTAACCACTAAGCCATCTCTCCAGCTGCCCCCACCCTTTTTTTAATTATAGTTTTAGCCGGGCATGGTTGTGCACACCTTTAATCCCAGTACTCGGGAGGCAGAGGGAGGAAGATCGCTGTGAGTTTGAGATCAGCTTGGGACTAAAGAGTGAGTTCGAGGTTACCCTGGGCTAGGCAGAGAACCTACCTTGAAAACACCAAGAAATAATAATAGTTTTACTAGATATCTAGATAACCTTTAAGCCAGTCAAACTGACACCTGATATTAGCCATCACACTTGAATTAGATGTTTAAGGAAGAGAATTTGAGTGAGATCTTAAAGAATGTTGTTATTTCCGGGGAGACAAAGTGGAGATAAGCTTTCTAGGCAGAGGGAATGACATGGGGAAACCACTGTGTGTTCGAAGCAGGCTCCAGATGCCATTGTGGGCCAGGCTGGGCATGGCAGGAACTGAGTAACATCCCCTCCCCTTCACTGCTGAGCCCCACTATGGTGACTTCAGAGGAACCTTCCCAACTTCCTTCCTGCCACGCCTAATGTCAAGCAAATTTTTCCAGCCTGAGGCATTCCTGAACCCTACGGTGCCCAAAGCTGCCAGTCTAGTTCCTGCCCATGGTGGTTGTCTGAGCACTGCTACCAGGGTTCAGCATGACCCCGGCCAGCAGCATCCAGTGAGTTGGCTCAGAATCATTGCTGAGGCACCCCAAAACCAGCTCCCTCTGTATCTACCCCAGCAGGTGAATGGCAGAGCAGATGGGCACCATGAGGATGCAGAGGAAGGCCCAGAGCCCTCGGCATGCCAATATCCTCATTCTTTTCTTCACTTCTTAATGAGGAACACACAAAAAGATGGCCAAAACCAGGCTCTGCGCATCATTGTGCACTATTCTTTTCTCAGAACAGCCTCTTCATTTCTGGTTTGTTGTGTTCTTCTTTTGTTCACAGAAGATTCTGAGTTATTTTATTTATTTTTGTGTGTTCGTATGTTCGTGGGCATATGTGTGTGTGTGTGCATGCATGTGGGAGCCAGAGGACAGCGTCAGATGTCTATCCTCAGGAAACCATCCCATTTTTTTTTTTTTGAAGTAGGGTTTCACTCTAGCCCAGACTGACCAGGAATTCACTGTGTAGTCTCAGGGTGGCCTTGAACTCACAGTGATCCTCCTACCTCAGCATCCCGAGTGCTGGGATTAAAGGTGTACATCACCATTCCCTGCACATGTATATATTTTTTTGAGCCAGAGTCTCTCATTGTCCTGGGGCCACCAATCCAGCTAGACTGGCTAGTTGGTGAGCCCCAGGGATCCACCTGTCTGTTTCTCCAGAGCTGGGTTTACAGACTCACACTGCCGTAGCTGACATTTTTATGTGGGTTCTGAAGATTCAATTCAGGTCCTCATGCTTGCAAGGCAAGACAAGGACTTTACCCAATGAGCTATCTACCCAGACCTGTCAATTGGTTTTTTTAAAATACACATTTTTAATTAGTTTATTTATTTGAGAGTGACAGAGAAAGAGAGAAGGAAGGAGAGAGAGAATGGGCACACCAGGGCCTCTAGCCACTGCCAACGAACTCTAGATGCACCACCAATGTATATCTGGCTTACCTGGGTCCTGGGGAATAGAGCCTTGAATTGGGGTCCTTAGGCTTCACAGGCAAGCACTTAACCACTAAGCCATCTCTCTAGCCCCTCAATTAATTTTGTTCAGCATTCCAAACCAAATCAAAACTTAGAGGTTCAAAACAATAATTTCTGTTTTTGTTTTTCTTTAGTTTATGATGATGAGCTCATCGAATCAGCCCCGGCTCGGCTGGGTGTCCTCATCAGGACTCAACTCAGTCCTATATTTGTGGTCAACTGGCAAGTCGGCTGGGGACTGACAGGTCTCGGGGTGCTCTGCTGGAATGACTCCATCCCCGTACCTCCCTATTTGTGTCCATCCTATGGTTGTGAGAGTGTATTCAGCCTTCACACAAGGCAGACCAGAAAAGCAGAGGGGCTAATGTCTGTGTTACGTTTTGAATGTGAAATATCTTGCACAGGTTTATGTTTAGACATTTGGTCCTCAGCTGGTGGCATTGTTATGGGACACTGCAGAACCTGAGGGAGGTAGGGCTTAGCTGGAAGAAGTGGATCGTGGGGGATAGCCCTGAATGTGTGTATAACCGGGCCCTACTTCCTGTCCAGCCTAATCCCTGCATTCCCACTGCTGCCACAGCCATGAGCCACTCCCTGCGACCAATTTACCCATCACGGTGAATTGTACCTTCAAAGCATGAGCCAAAACAAATCCTTCCTCCCTAAAACTCCTTCTTCTCATAAACTATTTGGTCAACAGGAAGGAGAAAAGTAATAATACATACCCTCAGGAAACAACCAATGAGGAAAGGAGCTGATGGACAACCGTCCCTCTACCTGCGGCTTTCTTGCCCTTAGTCAGATAATTCCAAGGTATGTTCTACACAGTCTCTCAGAGAGACCATGGGGACTGCATCCACATCTCCACAGTCATCACCAGCCCTAGGGCACCTTTATTGGCATTCCTCTTCCATGTCTCTCATGTCTCCCTCCGTTACCATGCTTTCAATCACCCCCCTCGAGTCTTGCACTGTTTGGGGGGATCTCTACACTAGGATGCATAGGCTGGAGTCAGATCCCTCCAAGCTAATAGATTTGAATTTATTCTGTAGGTGACTGCGCTCTTGAGCATTTTCAGCAGGAGAAGTTTTGTGTTTTCAAAACAAAATTAGTGGCAGAGTAAGAACTGATTTCCAAGTCTGCTGACTTCAAGCCAATGCTATTATAAGTGAGCTCTTTGCTATTTCAACCTTTGGATGTGAAACTGTGCAGATTTAAGAAAAAAAATTCATTTCGTTTTCAAGAGGCCATATGGCACAAAATTAGAAAAGTACAGAAAGTCTGTTTTTATAATCACTTTAATCATGAAAGGAGCATTTAAATAGTCAGTGTTTTTAAAGCATTTTAAAATAAGAAGGTCTAGAGGTGTGGCTCATTGGTAGATGTTTGCTAGAGCCTGCCAAAGGCCCTGCCCCTAGCACAAAAACATTTTTTAAAAAATCATTTTAATTATTTTAGAAAGGAGAGAGAGAGAGAGAGGAGAGAGAATGAGAATGGGCACACCAAGGACTCCTGCAAGTGAATTCCAGATGCATGGGCTGCTTTGTGCATCTGGCTTTTAAACTTTTTATTTATTTTTTATTATTTTTTTGGAGAAGGACACAGAGAGAGAGAGAGAGAGAGAGAGAGAGAGAGAGAGAGAGAGAGGAAGACAGAGATGGGCGCGCCAGCAGTGTCTCAGCTGCTGCGAACGAAATCCAGATGTGTGCGCCCCCTTGTGGTCACGTGCGGCATTGTGCCCTTGTGTCTCTGCATCTGGCTAAACGTGGGACCTGGAGATTGGAACCAGTGTTCTTAGGCTTAGGAGGCAGGCGCCTTAACCCCTAAGCCATCTCTCCAGCCCGCATCTGGCTTTTATGTGAGTCCTGGGGAACTGAACCCAGGCCATCAGGCTTTGCATGCAAGCACCTTGAACCACTGAACCATCTCTCTAGCCCCCAAAGTATTTTTTTTTTTAAATGTTTAAACCCAGCAGCATTTGCTGTGGACCCTGGGTGAGGTCCCTGGTCCTGCTTTTTGCCATTCACACTCCTGCCAGCCTGTGCAGGCCCGTGGAGGCAGACAAGTTGTCCTTGTGCTGGAGAAAGATGCTGACAGTCTTGATGCAGAGGGAACGTGGCAGATGCCGTCCTTTGCTCCTGTCACCACAAATGTCTGCAAGTTGGCTGAGTGATACTCAAATGCATTAAGGTCCGTGGCGTGTTCTGACAGTAATCTACAAAGTGAACACCCGAGGCCAAGCCTGCAGCTTTTAGGAGAGGTGGGCTAATGATTCATGACACCCAGGTCTGTAGTGTTTCTCCTGACGAGCTGCCATCTGTCCAGACTGAGGGAATAAATGCTGTCAGGTTAATTGACTGGGTCAGCCAAACCATTTGCATCTATTTAAATCAAGCCCTAAAATAGTTTGGAAGGTCCACTGTGGGCCAGCCTTGAGCTCAGCTCTCTGGCACATTCAAGGAAGCATGAGCCACCAGCTCTGGCATTCGCCAGGCAGGCTGAGGGGGTGGGAGCCATGACAACTTTGGAACCAGGTATTTCCGGTGAAGATCCCCAGCTCCATACTCAACCAGCTGAGGGAACTCGGAAAGCGAGTGACCCTCCTCCAGAATCTGGCCCTCATCTTGCAAGTAGCCTTCCCTCTGGTATAGGTGTAAGTGAAAACTCCAAAGATGGGGCTCTGCTTCCCTCCTGCCCAAGGGACTCACAACCCAGCCAGGGAAAGAAGACACTTTTGCTTTGCAAAATGAAAACATCTGTAGGACCTACACAGTTCATAACAAAAACAAAAGAAAACGAGGAACCGTCAGCTATCCAGCCTTGCTCTAGAAGCTGAGCAGGGGAACAGGGGAGGGAAGGGAAGACAGGAAGGTGCTGCTGGTGTGTAATTTTATCGTCTCTACCCAGTGCGACGTATAACACATAACAGGCAAGCAATGAGTGTCTAAGTGAGCTAATGAATGAATCACTATTCTGACAGTTTGGGTCATTGGATATAATGACAGGTACCCCAAGAAGAGTAAGTAGAGGTGACAAACAGAACAAGGGGCTTTCATGTTAAAAATACTTTTCTTAAAAATGCTTTTTAAAAAAATATTTTATTTTTATTTATGAGAGAGATACAGAAATAGGCAGGTAGAGAGAGAAAGAGAATGGGTGCACCAGGGCCTCCAGCCACTGCAAACGAACTCCAGATGTGTGTGCCCCCTTGTGCATCTGGCTTACGTGGGTCCTGGAGAATCGAACCTGGATCCTTTGGTTTTGCAGACAAACTCCTCAACCGCTAAGCCATCTCTCCTTTTAGGGGGGTAGAGAGATGGCTTAGCGGTTAAGGTGCATGCCTGTGAAGCCTAAGGACCCAGGTTTGATTCTCCAGGTCCCACATAAGCCAGATGCACATGGTAGCACATGTGTCTGGAATTTGTTTACAGTGGCTGGAGGCCCTGGCGTGCCCATTCTCTCCCTCTCTCTCTCTCTCTCTCTCTCTCTCTCTCTCTGCTTGCATATAAATAAAAAAGAATGTTTTGTAGTCTGTAAAGGTACATGTCACAGATGAATTCAACAGAAGTTTATAAAACTGTGTCGGTCATGGATAAGTCTCTTACACTTCTTTTAGTCTTTCGGTGACTATATGTCTTTATTAGCGGCCTTGGAATGTAGCTCAGTGGTAGTATGTTTGCCTGGTATGTGTGAAATCCTAGGTTCAATCCCCAGCACTGGGAAATAAATCTTCAGAAAATATTGAATTGCTAGAAGTAGATAAAAGGCAGACTTTAAACTTGATAAAGTTTCAAAACGTCTGGGGGGGGGAGCAACAATCACAAGGAGGTCATATTTTTACTAGAACAGTTGGAGAATTTTTATCCCTTGAGACAGAGGCTGAAAATGTAACTAAGGTGGGATCTTAAGAATTCATGAAGGCTGCCTCAGAGCAAATGAGCAAGTTGCTTCAAATTCCTTGGGGCATGCCTGGTGTGGTGGCACACGCCTTTAATCCAGCACTTGGGAGACAGAGGTAGGAGGATCACCATGAGTTCGAGACCACCCTGAGACTACATAGTGAATTCCAGGTCAACCTGAGCTAGAGTGAGACCCTACCTCGAAAAACAAACAAACAAACAAACAAAATTCCTTGGGGCTTGTGAAGCAGAGAGTCCCTGAAGGGCTTCTGTGTTGGAGACAGGCTGCTAGGCGCTGGGGAACATGGATGGATCTAGCCTAGTATCACACTTCTGTGGTTTTATGTTCCTTCAGGGAATATGTAAGCACTCATCATGTATAACAGTTATCTTTTTTTTTTTTGAGAGAGAGAGACAGGGTGGGGGTGGGGGGAGAGAATGGTGTGCCAGGGTCTCCAGCCCCTATGAATGAACTCCAGACGCATGCGTCCCCTTGTGGCACATATATGACATTGCACACTTGCTTCACTTCTTGCGTCTGGCTAAACGTGCGACCTGGAGGTTCGAACAGATGTTCCTAGGCTTCACAGACAGGCGCCTTAACTGCCAAGCCATCTCTCCAGCCCAACAGTTATCTTTTTGTTGCTGGGACAAAACACCCAACCAGAAGCAGCTTATGGGAGGAAAGAGTTTATTTCAGCTCACAGTCTTCAGGGGAAGTTTCATCAGGGCAGGGAAGGCATGACAGGAGCAGAGGCTGGACGTCACGTCTTATTCACCAACTGGGAGGAAGCAGCAAGAATAAGCTAGCTAGCAAACACCCGGTGCGGCCGGACTAATAAAGTTCAAGGTCTGCCCCCAGTGACACACCTCCTCCAGCGATGCTTTTGCCTCCCCAAGGTGCCACCAGCTGGGGGCTGAGTACAAGGCTTAGCCACAAACAAATGAAGCTATGGGGGAGAGTTTACACTCAGACCACCATATCATATACCAGGCCATGTTGTCCGGGGAAGAGATGTCTGCTGAGTTCCCACTCTGTGCTGGGCATTATTCTAGTGTCAAAGAAAATAGTAATCACTAAAATAGTGGCCCAGCCTCAAGGATCCCTGTGAAGAGATAAGGTTCACTTCATGGAGTTAAGCTCCATAACAGAAGTATGACCAAGTGATTTAAAAATTTTTTGACAACTTCTATATTTACAGACAATAAACCATGATATTCCCCTCCCCCATTTTCCCCTTCACAACCCCAGTCTCCATCATATCCACTCCCTTTCTACATTAGTCTCTCTTTTATTTTGATTTCATTGTCTTTTTCTCCTATTATGAGGGTCTTGTGAAGGCATTGCTAGGCACTGCGAGGTCATGGATATCGAGGCCAATTTCTGTCTGGACAGTTGCATTGTAAGGAGTCCTACCCTTCCTTTGGCTCTTACATTCTTTCTGCCACCTCTTCCACAATGGACCCTGAGCCTTGGAGGGTGTGATGGAGATGCTTCAGTGCTTGACACTCCTCTGACCCTTCTTCTCAGCACTATGTTGCCTTTTGGGTCATCCCAGTGGTCAACGCCATCTGAAAAGAGAAGCTTTTCTAACCAAAAGTGAGAGTCACATTAATATATGAATATGAACAGGGCAGTTTGGTGAGAATAATATAGACATTTAGTAGGACAAAAGTAGGCTTTATACCCCTAATGCACATGACCTCTCCTGCCATAGGCTTTTGATTAGGTTTTCAGTACCAGGCATGTATTCCCTCCCTTAGAGTGGGCCTCCAGTCCAATTAGAGAGCAATTGGTTTCCCCCAGAGCAGACATGCCACTCTTGCACCTGTTCCGTCACTTGGCCTGTCTGGCCAAACTTGGGCCAAGTGCTTTTATGACCTCAAATTGTAGTCTCTAAATGCCTGAGCATTGCAGACATGAAAATCTGATCAGTATATAAGTGGTTAACAAGCACCTGGTAGAAAGTACTGCTGAGATTAGAGGCTTGGTACTATGTATCTTTTGGGTTGCTATCAGGAAACCTGGTAAGTTTCAAAATTAAATACAAATCAAATTGATAAAAGGTGTAATTTATTCTCTCTTTAATACCTGCATTTGTGAACTTCCCAGGTAGTGGGTGGGGGGGGGCATGAGTAGATACATGGATGATTAATGGATGGGTGAATAAGAAAATAAAATAATGAATTGTTTTAAAAAATATTTTTCTTATTTATTTATTTATTTGAGAGAGAGAGAGAGAGAATGGGTGCACTAGGGCCTTTAGCCACTGCAAACAAACACCAGATGCATGTTCCACCATGTGCATCTGGCTTATGTGGTTTCTGGGGAGTTGAATATGGGTCTTTAGCCTTCTCAGGCAAGTGCTTTAGCTGCTAAGCCATCTCTCCAGCCCAAGAATGAATTCTTTGCTTTCATAATGGGACAGATTTTTCCTATAGTATTGTGTATGTACAGATGCATGGTATGTTTGTGTATGGATATATGTGGAGGCCAGAAGACAACCTTAGATGGCATTCTTCAGGCACCATCCACCTTTATTATTATTTTTTTTTTAATTTGCGAGAGAGAGACAGAGACCAAGAGACAGATAGAAAATGGGTGCCCCAGCAGCCTCTCAGCTGCTCAGCTGCTGTGAATGAACTCCAGACTCATGCACCCCCTTGTGCACATGTGCAACATTGCGTGTTTGCATCACTTTTTGAGTCTGGCTAAATGTGGGACCTGGAGAATCAAACGGGCATTCTTAGGCTTCTCAGGCAGGCACCTTAACCGCTAAGCCATCTTTCCAGCCTGACCTTTTTTATTTTATTTATTTATTTATTAGAGACAGAAAGAGGAGATAGAATGTGTGTGTCAGGGCCTCAAGCCACTGCAAATGAACTCCAGATGCATGCGCTGTCATGTACATCTGGCTTTACATGGGTACTGGAGAATTGAGCCTGGGTCCTTAGGCTTCACAGGCAAGCACCACAACCACTAAACCATCCCTCCAGCCTGACCATCCTCCTTTTTGGACACAAGGTCTATCATTGGCCTAGAACTTGCCTAAGGAGACAAGAAAAGCTGGCCAGTGAGTCCTAGGGATCTGCCTGTCTCCTCTTTCCCAGTGTTGGGATTACAAATGCATGCAATCTTGCCTGGCTTTTTAAATGTGGGTTGTGGGAACTGAACTCAGGTCATCATGCTTGCAAGCTACTACCAATTCTAAACTAAAATAGAAATCTTTGAAGACTCACTAGAATCAAATTCTTCAAATAACTATTTGCAATCTTTTTGTATAAAAGCCTTGGAGGGGGCTGGAGAGATGGTTCATTGGTTGAAGGTGTTTGCTTGCAAAGCCTGATGATCCAGGTTCAATTCCCCAGTACTCATGTAAATCAGATGTATAAAGAGGTGCGTGCATCTGGAGTTCGTTTGCAGTGGCAGTAGGCCCAGAGATATGCTTGCTCTCTTTCTCTCGCTCTCCATCTATCTATGCAAGAAAGTGAGAAAGAAAGAAAGAAAGAAAGAAAGAAAGAAAGAAAGAAAGAAAGAAAGAGAGAGAGAAAGAGAGAAAGGAATAGAGAAAGGAAGGAAGGAAGGAAGGAAGGAAGGAAGGAAGGAAGGAAGGAAGGAAGGTTAGGTCATGGAGAGTGTCTTGATTTCTATTTTTAAAAATATAGCATTTCTGTTTCTGGAATCATTGCTATACATTCTTTTTTTATATGTGATTTATTTTTATTTTATCTTATTTACTTATTTGAGAAAGAGAAAGAAAGGGAGAGCTTGAGCCTCCAGCCACTGCAAATGATCTCCAGATGCATGTGGCACCTTGTGCATCTGGCTTACTTGGGTACTAGAGAATTGAACCTGAATCCTTAGGCTTTGCAGGTAAGTGCCTTGTTGCAGTCAGGTGCACATTGCTGGCAGAAATCACCCAACCAAGAGCAGCTTTTGGGGAAAAGGTTTATTTTGGCTTACAGACTTGAGGGGAAGCTCCATGATGGCAGGGGAAACGATGGCATGAGCAGAGGGTGGACATCACCCCCTGGCCAACAAGGTGGACAATAGCAACAGGAGAGTGTGACAAATACTGGCCCGGGGAAGTTGGCCATAATACCCATAAGCCCAATGATACACTGCCTCCAGGAGGCATTAATTCCCAAATCTCCATCAGCTGGGAACCTAGCATTCAGAACACCTAAGTTTATGGGGGACACCTGAATCAAACCACCACATGCCTTAACTGCGAAGTCATCTCTGCAGCCTGCTATAGATTCTTAAAATCTGCATTTCCAGAAAAACCTGAAGTGGAAAGCTCCATGGAGGACAAAGGTCATAATGATTAAATATTGATTTAGGCAGCAAACAGTGAAGAGGGATGTCTTACTGTAGTGATGTCTCATTGTATCTCTATGCTAGAACAAACACATTTCATTCTACAGTTAAGCTGTCTGTCTTGGGAGCCTGAACATAATTCTTAGGGCCTGGCATTCTTGATATCACACTAGGATCTGGTGATTGGAAGGCAGAGATTCAGGAAGGGTCTTGGTCCAGGAATCTGGACATCATTTAATAAATTGTCCTTGTGAGAAGCCTAATCTTGGGTCCATCAGTCATCATGAGAAAATAGTTCCACATCTTCCTCCTGTTGTCTCCCTCCCCATCTACTTCCCTTTCTTCAGTACTTCATCCTTCCTCCAATAACAAACTGTATTAAGAGAGCCTAGAGTTTTGCTTTATAGTGCAGGAGCTACTGGCCATGAGCAGTCATGAAATTTTACATTAATTAAAATTAGGTAAACCAAAAGAAAAAATTAGGTAAAGCTGGGCATGGTGGTGCATGCCTTTAATCCCAGCACTTGGGAGGCAGAGGTAGGAGGATCGCCATGAGTTCAAGGTCACCCTGAGACCACATGGTGAATTCCAGGTCAGCCTGAGCTAGAGTGAGACCCTACCTCAAAAAAACAAAAAAAGGGGGGAGGCTAGAGAGATAGCTTAGTGGTTAAGGAGCCTGCCTGCTAAGCCTAAGAATGCCCATTTGATTCTCCAGGTCCCAGGTTTAGTCAGACACAAAGTGACACAAGGGTGCAATGCTGCACTTGCCCACAAGGGGGCACACGTGTCTGGAGTTTGTTCACAGCAGCTGAGAGGCCACTGCCCGTTCTCTGTCTCTGTCTCTCTCTCTTTCTCTCTGTCTGATTCTCTCCAAAAAAAAAAAAAAAAAATTAGGTAAAATTCAAATACATTTGTTTGGGCCAGGGATGTGGCTCAGCTCAGAGTGCTTGCCTAGCATCCAATGTCACCTTAAGTTCCACCTCCAGCTCTACATAAGCCAAGCACATTGGCACATGCCTACAATCTCCACACTCAGGAGGTGTGGGCAGAGGACCCATCAGAAGTTCAAAGTCATCATTGGCTACATAGTGAGTTTGAGGCAAGGCTGGACTACATAAGAGCCTTGTTGTATGACTTTTCCTGAGACACGAACAAACATCTATTCACCCCAGAAGGGGCGCTGACAACAGACCAAAGAAATAAATCCACTCAAGTCTAGCCTAGTGAGCCAGTGGATTTATTGGGGTTACTTGGTTACTTACAGGAGTAAGGTGAGGGGTTGGTTACCTACAAGAATATCGATGATTCAAAGCCTGCATCACCGAAGGCCCACCCCAGCGTGGAGGACAATTCACAAAAGCTGGATCTCGGGATCTCCCTCCCTCACTTGCAGAGAGCTTGGCCAGTTGAAGAGTCCTCCAGCAGTTGTTTCTGCTTGGGAGTGGGGGTGGGCCTTATGAACTTCCTGAGACTTGGCCTTACTTCCGGAGTCTGAAGGACTCGCCCTCCAGGAGAGAATGTGTCAGTTTGGAGGAAACACCTACATGGTTTGAACGTGGAGATGTGCTTGGCCTGGGGCAGAGCTCAGCAAGCGGTCTTTGAGAGTCTACACCACGTTCTCAGAATGTTTCAGGCTAAGATAAAGCCAGTGCTCCAACAAGGAACTCTGGGGCGTTCGTTCTCCCTATTTAAAGGCACCCTTCTCGGGAAAGGGCAAAGAGAAAAGTGGCAAACACTGACCTGGCAGGGGGGGTCAAGCTTCTCCAGCCCCAAGTATAATGGCACAAGCACAGGTGTGCTCACCAGGTATAGTGGTTACCTTCTCGTTGCTGGGACAAAACACCTGATCAGCTACGGAAAGGGCTTATTTCTGTCTTACAGTTGTTAAGGGGAAGTTTAATCATTGTGGGGAAAGCATAGCAGGGACAGACCATCGGGCATCACATCTCCACATCAGAAGGGAGGAAGTAGCAAGAGCTGGGGCAAAGTGGGGCTGGATTATAACACCAGTCCTCAGTAACACCCTCCCTCATCAACAGTCCACCTCCCCCCAGGCTGGGGAAATGTCAAATAAATAAATAATTTTTTTAAAACAAAAAGAGTCCAAGCTGGGCGTTTGCCACCTTTAATCCCAAGGACCCAGGTTTGATTCCCCAGGACCCACATAAGCCAGACGCACTAGGAGGCACATGCATCTGGAGTTCATTTGCAGTGGCTGGAGGCCCTGGCGTGCCCATTCTCTCTTTCTCTCTGCCTCTTTCTCTCTCTCAAATAAATAAATAATTTTTTTTTAAAACAAAACGAGTCCAAGCTGGGCATGGTGGCGCACGCCTTTAATCCCAGCTCGGGAGGCGGAGGTAGGAGGATCGCCTTGAGTTCAAGGCCACCCTGAGACTACACAGTGAATTCTAGGTCAGCCTGGGCTAGAGTGAGACCCTACCTCAAACAAACAAAAAAAAAAAAGAGTCCACCTCCCAACTAAAAACAAAAAGTTTGGGTCTCCAGACCACACCTGTAAAAGGGCGATATGAGCACCACAAGCTCTGGAATCAGTGTGCTGACATGCAGAGTTACTCCTGGAAGGAACTCCAGAGGTCAGATAAAGACAATACAATGGAGGGATCTCTAGCATGGGAGATATTCCCCTCACTCTTTCTTGAACACCTCTGGAGAGAGGACAGACTGTCAATTATCCATCGCCTGTGCTGAGTGCTGTACCCAAGAGCACTGCTTCGCCTCTTTTTTTATTATTATTAAGAACTGAGTCCTCTTTCCTCTTCTTTTTGGTACAAACCAGATGTTCTTCCTGTGTTTGTTGGAGGGTTTAAAAAGCTCGATATCATCGGTGGGGTCATGAAGGCACCGGCTCCCAGACCCTCCCTGTCCTAGCTCAGGACTCTCTTCTTCTTATAAAGCTACTAATTTCAACATCAGACTAATTTTCAGGTTAGTACTGTACACCTAGCCAGTTTTAAAACTACTTTCCTGGGCTGGGGAGATGGCTTAATGGTTAAGGCACTTGGTCGATGCTGCTCCTTCCAGAGGTCAGATGAGGACCTCCGGGAGGCTCGCCTGTGCTGAGTGCTGAGCACTGCTTCCGCCTCTGTCCTTTCCTCACCAGCATTCTAGGGAGGACCAAGGTTTGAATCCCCAGGACCCACATAATGCCAGATGCACAAGGGCATAGACTTTTCAGGTTAGTCTGAGCCAGTTTTAAAACTACTTTCCTGGGCTGGGGAGATGGCATGGTTGGCTGGGGCCCTGTCCCAGGACCCACGTAAGCCCATTCTTTCTATCTGCCTCAACTCTCTTTCCCCAATAAGCAAATAAGTATTTTTTTAAAATAAAAATACCTTCCAAAATATGCAATCGTTTCTTCTGACACAAACATTGTGACCTCTAAGCCTGAAGCTTAGAAGTTCCCGGCATCAGTAGAAATCGTTTGGATGATGAACTGCCAGTTCTCACTGAAGAATAAAATAGCCTGCCGCCTGCCTCTCCCTGTGCTCTGGGCACAGCCCCAATAGGGCAAAGGCAGCCCTAGGATCCCATTATTCTTTGGAAAGAAAGAAGCAATTCTAGCCAGTTTAGGTATTTAGAGGTTTATTGTGATTTTTTTTTTTTAATGTAGCTATACGAAGCATAAATATAGGGTAAACTAATAAGAGGCTGAATGGTAGTGACATTTCAAAAGATTAAAGGGGGAAATGAAACCAGTTTCTGTCAGCCAAAAGTTTCATTAAGCCACCCGGTTTCAGACTTTGCTAGTAGAGTAGTATTTTGATTTTCTTCCAAAGCTCTTCACATCTTTCAAGTGTAATAGATGCTGGGGAGAGAATTTCTGAGCTAAAAATAAGGAGATGCGAAAGATTATGACAACTTGCGAAGGATCCACTGTGGTTTGGATCAGAGGGAAGGGGTATGGAAAGACATGAATGTTAAAGGAAGCAACACGGGCAACGTGAAGTGAGGCAACTTGGCAGCGATTAAGATGTTTCCTGGGGGCCTCGGCTCAATCAGTATAGCAGTTGCCCCAGAAGCGTGAGTTCAGATCCCTGTCATGAGCATAAAAACTGGACCTAGCCTCAAGGTGCCTGACATCCCAGACGTTTGCTGGCTAGCTCATTTAGCCAGGTCAGAAAACTCTAGGTTCAAAACAAATAAGATGGAGCATATTCAAGAAAACACCCAATGTCAACCTCTGGCCTCCACATGCACACATATACCTGCACACATGTGAGCCCACACATATATGAACATACACATACACACATGCAAAAAAAAAGATGTTTTCTGGCTTCATCCCACCTATCACCTGTTCTCTGGTATACATAGATAGGATTTCCACCTGGCATTGGTCCCATGCATCTGAGCGCTTGGGGGTCTTAATTACTTTTCAAGTCACATCCAGGTACAGGACACTAGCATGCCCGGTGGGCTAATAAAGATCCAGTGCTCTCTCCTAATGCTGGGTGCTTGGAGTTGTTTTGTAAGGCCCAGGAACAGGGTGAGGTGTGGCTTGCTGAAGGTCATGGTTCCTGGCTTAGTGAACTCTCCAAGGCAAATTCTGTACCAGTGAGTGATAAAGGAGATGCTATGTCCTTCCTTTATTTTAGCAGCCCCTAAGGTTCCATTTCCTTCTTGAAACTTCTGACTCAGTGTCGAGAGGAATGCGCCCCCACCCCGCCCAGCCCCATCCTGTCTACACTCAGACCTTTTGTGACTCCCCTTTCACTCACCACCTTGTTCAGTACATTGCTTTTACACACGCCGTTGGCTACTTGATTTCACATATGTGGGTTAGCTGTCGTTTAGGTACGATTTAAATCTGGCTGTGTGGGTGAAGTTAGCTTTTGATTCTTCCCAGAAAAAAAAAAAAAAAAAATGATGGCATGACAAAGCCACATGAAACACTTAATGTTATGGATTTTTTCTTTGTAATGGTAACATCCAATCACAAAAGCACATGATACTGGTTAACTTTTAGTTTCAGCCTCGCAGGTGCCCTCCATGATCCAAGCCTGGGACCACTGGCCCTGTAAGTGTTATGATTTTAAAGCATGGCTACTTCACATGGGTTATGAACTTGATCTCTTTCTGAATAATTTTTCCTGTCTTTTTAATGATGTCAGTAATATAGAATTGATAAGCATTTGTGGTGTAGGAATACAGGAATTTGGGGAGATAGAAATATCCTATTGGTATATATACATTTAACATTTTTAATTTTAGCTTTTCTACTTATTTATTTATTTATGAGAGAGAGAGAGAGAGAGAGAGAATTGGCACTCCAGGGCCTCTAGCCACTAAAATCAATCTCCAGACCTGTGCGTCACCTTGTGTGCATGTGTCACCTTGTACGCATGTATCACTTTGTGCCTCTGGCTTATGTGGGTTTTGGGGAGTTGAACCTCAGTCTTTAGGCTTAGTAAGCAAGCACCTTAATGGCTAAACCATCTCTCCCACCCAGATTTTCTTTTTAACTGATAATGATATATTATTGTTTGTTTTAAAATCTAATTATACATAGTTTCATTTAGAATAGATCCTGAAATGTTTTTGCATGCTACTGTAGAGATTTTAATGGCCGTGTAGTATTGTATTACATAGAATTTATAAAGCTGATTTCCCCATCCTTGGAATTTATTTATCAAACACTGATATAAGTATTTATTATGTGCCAAACTTAGTTCTAAGTCCATGCAGATGCTAACTCATTTAACTCTCATCATAACCTATGTTGTAAATACTATTATCACCCCTCATTGGGCAGATGAGGACCCTGGGCCAGAGGCTGAATAGCTTGTCCTGGGCCATACCAATCTGTAAGTGGTGGAGTCAGATTCAAACCCATTCTGGCTCCGAATCTGTGCTCTAATGCCCGCTCTGTTCCTTTGAAAAGTTAGACTTTCCTTTACCTGGGAGAATGGTTTAATCTCCACCAGACTTCTTCCTTAGCGAATAGGAGAACTGGGAACCGCTGTGCTGTGAGTCACTGTTAGCACAAAATTGTCAGCTGTTGAGACAACAGGCAAAGAAGCGTCTGGGTGAGCTGGGTGTTGCTCTGCAGCCAAGAGCAGGCAAGTCCCAGGCAAGCTGAAGATTTGGGTCCCAACCAGCCTGCTCCCAGGTTGCTCACCTCACCTGTGAGCAGAACCAGAGCGAGCCCAGCCTCCTGTGTGACCTTGACCTCCTCAGACAGAGAAAGAAGGCTTTTCCTTTATACATTCTGCCACAGGACTTGCTCCATCTGAACCACGCTGGGTGCTGGAGGCCAGGGAGACGAGGTAGGAAGTGGGCAGACAGGCTGGTGCTCGGCTGCCACGCTGGGCCATGCTGAGCAAGCAGGAACTGCAGGGGTGCAGGGTGGGTTCAGCAGCCTGTGCAGTGACTTCTAGCGCAGGAGCTGGAGCTTATGAGAATCCTCTGACTAACCTGCGCTGGGGGCCTCCAGGGTGATCGCGGGACCCTTACTCATGGTGGCCTTGACACTGGGCTTCGGATATGGCCACCTCCCTTCCTCCCTTCTCCCAGTACTGATCGCATGACATCATCGTTGACTCCGCTAACTGTTCTGTTTGACCTCTTTAATTCTAACTTGTTTGATTCACATGACAGCCCTGAGAAGTAGAGGAGTAATTACCTGTAATTATCCTCATTTTAGTAATGAAGAAAGGCAGCCATGGAGGTTAAATATATCCAGACAGAAAGAGGGAAGGGTGGCAAAGCTGAGCTGAGGCAGGAGGAATTTTGTGAGTTCAAGGCCAGTCTAGGGTTACATGATGAGACTGAGGCAAACCTGGGCTACAATAGTGAGATCCTGTCACAAAGGCGTGTGCGTGCGCGCGCGCGCACACACACACACACACACACACACACAATAAATAAATAAATAAGCCTGGTAGAGTGGGTTCAATTCCCCGGTACCCACATAAAGCCAGAGCACAAAGTGGTGCATGCATGTGGAGTTCATTTACAGTGGCTAGAGGCCCTGGCACACCTATTCTCTCTGTGTCTCTCTCCTTGCAAATAAATAAGTACATATTTTTTTAAAAGGTATAAGGGGCTGGAGAGATGGCTTAGTGGTTAAGGCACTTGCCTGTGAAGGCCTACGAACCCATGTTTGACTCTCCAGATCCCATGTAAGCCAGATGCACAAGGTGATGCATGCACAAGGTCACACATGCACACAAGGTGGCACATGCGTCTGGAGTTTGTTTGCAGTGGCTAGAGTCTCTGGTGTGCCAATTCTCTTCTCTCTCTCATAAAAAAAAATAAGGTGTGTGCCACCACGCCTAGCTTTGTTTAAAAAAAGAGGGGGTAAGGATGTCAGGTGTACAGAACACTTCAGGGTGGTGACCTTGACTTGACCTTGCACTCCAAAACAAGTCACTGCAGAAGTTAACTATGTGTGGAAGGGAAATAATGGTTGAGCTGTCTGTCCATTGCTATGAGAAGGTTGGAACTGATAAGAGACAGTGTGGATGGCTGGAGGTGGTTAGAAGTTATGTTTTGTTTACTTTGTTTTGTTCAGATAAAGTTTCATGCAGCCAAGGCTGGCCTTGAACTCCTGATCTTCCGCTCCACTGCCAGAGTGCAGGGATTACATGTGTGTTACCACCATGCCTGGCTAGAAGTTGTACTTTATTTGAGCACCTTGGGCAACTTTTTACAGACACTGGGAATCAAACATGAAATAGCATTCCATCTCTCTTCCTGGGAGATCTGTTAATTTTATTACTTCATTCCTGGACTGGGCAGACCCCACATCCAAAGTCAATGTCACACAATGAATCGGTCTGGGGAGCCATGATTATCACTGTAGGCCTAGCACCTGCCCCTCAAAATACAAAAGAGCAAGGTGCTGAAATTCTGCATACACAGCTCAACAGGTTCTCTTCCACACACAAACTCGCCCACTGGGTTCCCACCTGAGTCGGTTCCCACCTGAGTCCATACACTACCCTCTTCTCAGAGGTGGAAACAACCCTGGAAAGAGCCAGAACCCAACTTAAGACAGACTTCTCAGTATAGGAAGACCTTAAGCTGATTTTTGTTGTTGTTGTTGTTGGTGGTGGTGGTGGTGGTTTTTTTTTTTTTTTTTTTTTTTTTTGAGGTAGGGCTTCACTCTTGCCCTGGCTGACCTGAAACTCACTCTGTAGCCCCAGGCTGGTCTTGAACATGCACAGGGAGATCCTCCTACCTCAGCCTCAGTGTACCACCACGGTGGCACTTAGCTTAATTATAGCAACCTTAAAATTATAGGAAATATGCTTAAAGCTGAACAAGGCAAAACTTGGCTAAAACACTCATTTAGAAATGCTCTTATAGAAAAGATACACTATCTTCTTTGCCATAGTCCTTGGCAAAAAAAAAAAAAAAACCATGAAAAATATGAAAAATGAAAGTTCAATTGTAACAGGGAAGTTGAGGTTCTGGGGTGCTTCCTAGAACCCCAAACCCTGAGTTCATATCTCCAAACTAACCAAAGAATTGGCAATTCCAGATTCATGAGAATGATTTTTAAAATACTACATTTTATTCAGATTTTACAAAGGAGTGCGGAAAGGGGAAGGCTGGGAGGTGAGGGGAGATAAAGTGGGGAGAAGAAAAGTATACCACGTGCAGCCCTAAAAGCCCATGTGGGCCACGTGTAGCTCAAGAGTCCATGTGACCAGATATGGATCTGGGGGTGGAACATAGAAAGAAGGAGAGAAAAGAAAGTTCAAGGAGCTTCTGCCATGTGGGGAGCTGGAGGGGATAAAGAGCCCATGCGGAGAGTAAGGGCGAGGGGGCTCTCCCCACTGGGCCTGGGCTAGGGCTTAGGCCAAGCCCCTCCTGGCTGGGGCTAGAGTGAGCCTGGGAAAAACTCACCCACAGCTGGAAGTTCCCAAGTGATCAGAGAGCGAGCGTGCCCTCCCCTTGCAAAGGTATTTATAACCTTATGGTGGTGGGCTGTCTTCTGGCTCAGGTGAACCAGAGAGACAGCTGGTTGGTTATGGCTAGGGGCTGTCTCAGGAAGAGATTAGCTCTGGCACCAAGTTCCAGGGCCTGAACTTGACCAACCACAATGTTTAAATCCTATGAAAGACCTCCCTCCCAGGAAGGGTCCTGGTTGTTTGAGGAAAAACTGGTCTCTACGGAACTAGGCAAGTGCTAAGAAGTCAGATGATCTTGGATTTCTGGCAAGTGCAAACTTTCCTGTGCTTTTCACCTTCAGGGGTCCAATCACCCTAGCTTTACGCCCCCCACACACACACACAATGTCTGGATGGCATGCCAGGGCCTCTTGCCACCTCTTGCAGATGAACTCCAGACGCATGCACCACTTTGTGCATCTGGCTACTGGGGAATTGAACCCAGGCTGTCAGGCTTTGCAAACAAGTGCCTTTAACCATGGAGCCATCTATCCAGCCTCAAAATTTAAAAAAATTAAAAGAGAGAGAGAGAAAGAAAATAAACTGAAGAATTGCAGCCCTCCTAGCTGGAGCCCCTGTGAGGTAATTGCCTTGGAAAATGAGGCAGGCACCAACATGGTCCTCTGCACCCTTCCCACTATGCACAGGCACAATAGGTGGCATCACTGTCCTGCCTAAATGCTTGCAAGGACTTCTCATATCACACCCAGATGGGCTTCAAGAAGCATCTCCTAACTCTGTGGAGACACACACCACAGTGTCGTCTCTCGGTGCTCCATGGTCCTGTCACCCAGGTAAAATCTAGCCCTGTTCCCTCACTTGACCCAAGTGTCTGCATGTCTCTGTGTCTCAAATGTCCTCATCCATACCAGTTCCTGCCTCCCAGTTGCCTGTCACATAGTCAGAACTCACCCGCCATCACCGTTATTAGTACTTTTGACCTCACTGCTGCTCTTGTCCACCATTCCCCTACCCCCTGGCAGCTCATTATGCTTCGGTTGCATCAACCTACTTTCTGTTCCCCAAATTGGTTAAACTTATGCCTGCATTTGGACTTTCACTGCACAGTTCCTGGAATTATGCACACGCGCCACCACCCTCCCACCTGTGAGCTGGTGATTTTGTGTCGTTTTTACCTCAGCCCGAGGCCCCTCTACAGAGAGGCCTCCCCTATCATCCAATCTGTATTTGTCTCTGTCTAGCCCTTTGCTGTTCTGCGAGAAGTGTTCTGTGCTCAGACACAAGCCATGCATGGCTGTTTAGCGCTTGACGTGGCTGGAGTGGTCTGAAGAACCACATGCTTCTTACACCTCATTGGAATAAGCTTCTCTAGCCACAGCCTGGTTTTCTGCCCTTACCACTCTCTGAAATGGTCTTGCCAGATGCACTTGTCTGGTTTTTATTTTTTTATATTTTTATTTATTTATTGGAAAGAGAGAGAAGGAAAGAAGCAGATAGAATAGGTGCATAGGTGCATCAGGGCCTCCAGCCACTGCAAAGGAACTCCAGATGCATGCACCACCTTGAGCATCTGGCTCACGTGAGTCCTGGGGAATCAAACCTGGATCCTTAGGTTTCACAGGCAAACACCTTGCAATCTCCCCAGCCCTAATATTTATTTTTATTTATTTGAGAGCGAGAGAGGATGGGTGCACCAGGGCAGTCAGCTGCTGCAAACAAACTCCAGATGCATGCACCACCTTGTGCTTCTAGCTTACCTGGGTCCTGGAGAATCGAACCTGGGTCCTTTGGTTTTACCGTCAGGCACCTTAACTGCTAAGTCATCTCTCCAGCCCCTCAATTGTCTGCTAAGTACAGTCTATCTCATCCAACAGAGTTCTTTGAAAGGGGGGAGGGATCTTATCTTTCTTGCTTGCTGCTGTAATCCCCCTATGGCTGGGACACTCTCTAGGTCTTTGTAGAGGCTCATTTATTTGGGTAAAATGAGTTGGCAAAGTGCTGGCTGTGCAAGCAGGAGGACCTGAGTTCAGATCCAGCACCTATGTAAAAACTGCCAGGCATGGTGGTACACGCTTGTAATCTCAGTGCTGGGGAGGTGTAGACAGGGAATCCCTGAAGCTTGCCAGCTAGCTAGTCTAGCTGATTTAATGAGCTCCAGACTCAGCAAGAAACCCTGTCTCAAAGAATAAAGTAGGGCACAATTAAGGAATACACTGGACATAGAACTTTGTCTCCATTTGCACACACACATGGACACCACGCGCGTACACATCACAGAAAAAACAAGATTTATTTAAATGAATAAATGAGTGAATGGGCTCACTAAGAACTTTGTCAAAGTGCATAACATATTTATAATATACATTATTATTTTATATATGCATAATTTGAAAGTCCACAGAAGTGTTTACACACACAAGCTGATTATTATTTTTTAAATTTTATTGATTTATTTGCAAGCAGAGAGAAAGAAAAGAGAGACAGACAGAGAGAGAATGAGCACACCAGGGCCTCCAGCCACTGAAAACGAACTTCAGATGCATGTAGCCCTTGTGCATCTGGCTTACGTGGGTCCTGGGGAATCGAACCTAGGTCCTTTAGCTTCACAGGCAAACACCTTAACTGCTAAGCTATTTCTCCAGCCACAAGCTGATTATTATAAACTAATCATTTTAGAGTATTATAAAGTCTATCATATTCCTGTTTATGGATATATTTTTCACTTCTCCAAATAAGATTCTTCACCACACAGATTGCATACATAATCCACCTCCACTCCAGAATTTTTTGTTGTTGTTGTTTGTTTTCCAAGGTAGGGTTTCATTCTAGTCCAGCCAGGCTGACCTGGAGTTCATTATGGAGTCTCAGGGTGTCCTCGAACTCACAGTGATCCTCATACTTCTGCCTCCTAAGTGCTGGGATTAAAGGCCTGAGCCACCACCCCCGGCTTTCCCTCCAGAATCTTAAGGGGAGGTCTGACCTTGGTTCCATTTCTAAGTCACTTCTAAGCAGCCCATCTTCTCCGGGAGGCAGAGCACACCTGGGAGCTCCTCCTACAGCATCAGCCCAGGCCACAGACAGCAGCTGCCTTTACTGGACTCAGGCCCATTTATCTGCTGCCCAGAGACCGAGGCTTGACCAGGATCAGGTCCAAAGCGTCTGAAGTATGTGGATAGCCACCTCTCTGACCACCAACAGGACGGGAGTATTCCTAAGGGGATTACAGTATGCTGGAAATTAAAAAACAAGGTGGGAGCAAGCTGTGTCCTTCCTGTGGGAGCAATGAAGCAGAATTGACCTGAAATACAATGCCTGGTGCTCGTGGGAGGAGGCTGGGGACCTGCTGGTTCTGAGCCACTGGGTGGTGTGAGGTTTCCAGAGAAGACCGAAGCTGTTATCTGACCTCCTGTCTTAATGAAGTGTGTTAGCTTTAGGTCTGCCTTCAAGTAAGCTCTGCAATTACAGCCAAACCAGGGCTGGGGACATCCCCAACGTGTAGGTTGTCCCACCTATGCAGAATCTGAGCCTGAGCCCAGGGACCTCCAAAGTATGTTTTTAACTACAGGGCCTGGCAGCCAAGGCAGCCACTTCCACCGCTCAAATCCAGGTGCTGAGTTGGGAACCAGGATCAGCTCATTGTGCCGGGCTGGCCTGGACCTGAGCTCCTAAGTCGGTGGTGCAGATAGGAGAAGGTTGGGCTGAGACTGTTTTGAGGAGTCCTTTGTGGTCCATGAGCTTACCTTTCTTGTCAATATTCTTCTCTATGCACCTACCTCACCTCCGTCTCCACCCCTACACCCACCTAGACATACATTTTCTTCCCACAACATCAAACCGGAATCTGGGACTCTGGAACGGACGCAGTAGCAGGATCTCAGCTTCAGGAAGGGCTCTATTGCAGAGGTGGGGAGGGGGAGTTTGCAAGGCTATATGTATTGGCCCTAGACTTTCCATCCTGAATGCCTCCAGTGGCGCAATCAGTGGAGCGTAAGGTGTTTACAGGACTTTCATGCTGAGAATCTCAGCCAGTGGTGAACGGGCTGGGTCCTGCCTAATTTAGGAAGGCTGGGTTTCCTTCTGAGCTCAAGTACCAGGATCAGTGTGTCCTCGGATTCGACTTCAATTACAAGGTCCTGCGTGGCCCAGCTTCTTCAGCCTCACTCAAACCCTGTCCTGCCCTATCCCACAACTGGCTTTGTAAACAAATGAAGGTAGCGTTGGGTGGGATGCCTGGCTGGTCAGGAGCACAGGAAATACCTCTTATGCCTCATGTACCTGCTGCCTGACTGGTGAATCACCCAGAGAATGTGGGGCCTCAGGGTAGTCGTGCCCAAAAAGGCCTGCGGGCACCTAAGTGGGAGTCAAAATCAGCTTTGCCAAGTGGTCCTGGGGGTGGGGCTGAAAGTGGGCAGGAGTTGGGGACACAGAGGCCCCCCAGTGGCCCAACAAACCAGAATTCTACCACATGCTGCCTGTCGTATGGAGGGGGT
This sequence comes from Orientallactaga sibirica, assembly GCA_036365145.1. Classification (NCBI taxonomy): domain Eukaryota; kingdom Metazoa; phylum Chordata; class Mammalia; order Rodentia; family Dipodidae; genus Orientallactaga; species Orientallactaga sibirica. Next base: position 8,793,563 of record JAEOAD010000027.1, read on the forward strand.
TGTTGTAGGGAAGGCTCTTTCTCAGTGCCCTCAATTGATAGAATGAGTGGATGAGCCCCAGACTTCTATCCAGGGGAGACTTATGGAGTGGGTGCTGGTCATTCAAGCCTCCTCTACCTCTCCTAAAGGTGCTTTGGGTTTGGAGAGCTCCTGGAGGGAAGCTCGGAGAATACGTCCATCAGGCTTCTTTGCAAAGAAAGTGGATCATCTCATGATGACTATGTGTTTGTGGTAGTTCAGCTCCTACATGTGCCAGGCTGTGTGCCCCGTGCTTCCCTGGCATCATTGTGTCTGAACCTCAAGGGCTAACCTAAGAGCTGAATACCACAGAAAGAGTGGAAGGAGCCGGGTTGGAGGATTGCTGTGAGTTCGAGGCCACCCTGAGACTACATAGTGAATTCCAGGTCAGCCTGGGCTACAGTGAAACCCTATCCTGAAAAAGCAAAAAAAAAAAAAAAAAAAAAAAAAAAAAAAGGAAAAGGAAAGAAAGAGTGGAAGGAATTGACCAGGATCACACAGCTTTAAGCAACTCAGGTCGGGCCACCCTCAGGCTGAGCTTTTAGCAACCACAGTGCCTGTCTCTTACTAGACAATGTCCCCTACTCCCTGTGTTAGATGCTAGAGGACAGCTCCTGCATGCCACCGTGTGTGTGTGTGTGTGTGTGTGTGTGTGTTTAATAAGCATCAACCATTTCCCTCCTCCACAGGCTGGAAAATCAGATCCCTCCCCCGATGTAATGGTTTTTTTTTTCCCCCTGTGGAATTCTGAGCGATGGCTCCCGACTGGGTCCATTTGTTCTGCACAGGAGAATCCTATCGGGGTAAAGATTATCAAAATATTTCCATCCTTGCAGGAGCATTCAGAGCTGCTGCTGGATGTGTGTGGCGCCATTGTTCCTCCTGCCTTCCATCTGCATCCGCCTGCTGAGAAGGGGAGAGGGAAAGACTATATTTAACCTGTAGGTGGAAGCTATGTTTAGCCTCTGAGCCCCTCAAGGGTCCTCAAACACAGCTCAGATGTCTGCCACTGGCACATCCGATGAATAGGCATTTACGAATTGTCTCCTTTGAAGTGTTAGCTGGGATGGGAAATCAGAGCCGAGTGTGTGAAGCAGCATATTCCTGGGTCCTTAGGTGTGTTGAGTCTCTGGGTGCAGGAAAGAGTCCTGGGTCCTGACATCCCCACTTGCTCAGCCCTCGGTTCCTCACTTCCCTGGGCATGTACTCAAGCCTACGACATGGGTGCGACAGCAAGAGGGATACTTGACAGGTAGGGAAGCTTCTGGAAAGCAGGTTGTCTAAGTCCTCTTCATAAGAGCTGGGGGACTTTGGGGGTCTTTTCAAATCTTCCTGACTTGTGTGTGTGTGTGTCTGTGTATGTGTGGTGTGTGCATGTATGTGTATGTGTAGGTGTGTGTGTACCTTACCTTTGTACACACCGGAAGTCAAGTTTGGGGTATCTCCCTCGGCTGCTCTCTGCCTTGTTTTTGAGACAGGTTCTCTTGCTGTAGAACTCATCAGTTCATCTAGACTAGCTGACCAGGAAGTCCTAGGGGTCCTCCTGTGTCCGTCTCCTCAGGCTGGGATTACAGGTGTACACCCACGCCTGTGGGTCTTTTTAAAAAATAATTTATTTGGAGAGAGAGAGAGAGAGAAAGAGAATGGGCACGCCAGGGCCTCTAGCCACTGCAAACGAACTGCAGATGCATGGGCCCGCTTTGTGCATCTGGCTTTAGGTGGGTACTGGGGAACTGTGAACCCAGGTTGTTAGCCTTTGCAGGCAAGTGTCTTAATGGCCGAGCCGTCTCTCCAGCCCCACACCTGTTTTTTGTATGCTTGCTTTTGTTCAGCATGGGTACTGAGGATCCGAACTCAGGTCCTCATGCTTGCACATTAAGCACTGTTCCCACTGAGCCATCTCCCCAGCCCCTTATAGAATCTGTCTGGCTCCCCTTTTCATGTGTGTGTAATGAGCCTATATGCAAGGTCTCTGGAGTGGTGCTTGGCTATAAACATTGGCTGTTATTACCTATGGCCCTTTCCTGCTCTCACATTTTATATACTAAAGTGTTCATCTCAGCAGTCATTCTCTGAGGGACAATGTTTTGGTTGAGCAGTTGATGGGTTGAGAAGTTGATGGAGGAAGAGAAGATTTTTTTTCCTTGCTGGGGTTTAAAACTGAGAGTGGGGAGAGGCAAGAATCACCAAGGCCCATAGACTCTGAGTCCGTGAGCTTCCCCCGCCTTCACAATATATAGTGTCAGTGCAGGGGTTTCACATGTGTGCAAGTCCTTGGGGAGGTGGTGGTGGGGGGGTCTAACTTTTTGCATAGCCTGGCCTCCCTGAGATTGTTCTGGAAGCATGATCAGGAAGAGGAATGCCAGTGGGGAGACTCACTGCAGTTGCTAGGCAGAACAAACCCCACAAAGCATTTTCTGTTCCTTTTAGCTATTTTGAGTTTCTCCTCAAGGGAGATACTTTGCAGGTAAATCAGTATGGGTTATAAAAAAAAAAAAAAAACAGAGATGGTTCAGGTGGCAAAGGTCCTTGCTTACAAAGTCTGACAGCCCAGGGTTTCATTCTCCAGTACCCAAACACAGCCAGATGCACAAAGTGGCCCATGGGTCTGAAGTTTGCAGTGGCAAGAGACTCTGGTGTGCCAATTCTCCCTTTCCTTCCCTCTCTCTCTCTCTCCTTGCAAATAAATAAATAAATAAATAAATAAATAAATAAATAATATTTTAAAAATAAGCCAGAGCTGAAGAGATGGCTTAGCAGTTAAGGCACTTGCCTACAAAGCCCAAGGATCTATGTTCAACTCTCTAGGTCCCATGTTAGCCACACACACAAGATGACACAAGCATGTAAGGTTGCACATGTGCACAAGGTGCGCACATGACTGGAGTTCGATTGCAATGGCTGGAGGCCCTGGTGCGTTAATTTTCTCTCATAAAAAGCAAAGGCCATAGCCGGGCGTGGTGGCGCATGCCTTTAATCCCAGCACTCGGGAGGCAGAGGTAGGAGGATGGCCGTGAATTCAAGGCCACCCTGAGACTGCATAGTGAATTCCAGGTCAGCCTGGGCTAGAGTGAGACCTTACCTCAAAAAAAAAAAAAAAAAAAAAAGACTAATCTGTTGGGCTTGCCTCAAAAAAAAGTCTTAAAAAATAAAAATTAAAATAAATAAATAAATAAAACAAAAATGTCAGAGCCAATCATCCAGGGAATTCAGACAGGATCCCTGTAACTCACTCCCTCTGAGGCTCAGGGTCTTCATGTGCAGAATAGGGGGAGTGAGGAGTCCTCACAGGATGGGCTGAAATATGGTCATGTGCATCTGGCACAGAACAGTGGCTCGGAACAACTAGCTCCCGTCCACTCAGCTTGCTCCAGGCCTGTGCCCAGGAATATGCCATTCACCTCTTGTGTGTCCTTCACTGCGTTCAGAAATGGGTTGTCAGGGTTGGGAGGACTGGACACACGGTCATGAGTATCCATCTCTTTCCCCTGTCCACAGAGGCCTTGGGGCTGGGTGGTCTGGGAGGGAGGGAGTGGGTGGAGGGAACAAAAGGAGAGGAGGGTATGAGCACAGGCCTGAAGCGAAAATCTTGAGCCTCCACTGGTGAGGTCCTGGGGCTCCCAAACCCCTAGCCATCTTCTGCCGGCTCCCGGGTTCTTCTTGAAGTCTCCTGAACTTTCTCATTGCTGTTGCCAAAATCTTCTCCATCAAGGTCATGACCATCCCACATAGTACCTTTTAGCAGATTAGAAACAGGGGCTCCCTTTTCCTAACGAATGCATCCCTGCATCAGGAAATACAACCTGCCACTGGGGTGCACAGGCTGGGTGTCGGGCTCCGTGCAAGTGCGGCCTTGGCTGAGCTGCCGTGTGCGCTGTGCAGCGCTCACACTGCTTGGCAACCGTTGCCATTCTCTGCTGTAGCGGGGTCTGCGTTGGTCTCGACGCTCCCATTGTGCCTTCTTTGAATTCACTGTTCCTGCCTTCCCATACGTGAGGCCAGCTTTTCTAGGTTGCAGAAGAGAGCTGGGCACAGTCAGGCTGGTGACCCATCCCAGTTCTGTGTCATAGTGCATTTGCAGAGCCCCACAGAACATAGTTCAACAATCTTCTCTCTGACAGCAGTCAGTTCTCCAGGCCAGCTGAAGACCCATCTGGTCTTCCATAGGGGCTGAGAGTCCCCTGCTTTTCCCAAGACGGAGGGCGGCATCCCCTCTCCCATGCTCAAGAGAGCACATCCCAGAATCTAGAGAGGCAGGCATCCATTCCAGCCTCTTCTCTCTTCTGTCCAGGAGAGCTTCCAGGTTGTCATATACCCTCCTGAAACCCTGCTGTGACATTGTTAAGGAGATAAGTACCCTCCCCCACACACTTGAACTGTTCCTTCACTGGTGACCTGACTCTTGGGGATCATCAGGGTGGTCTGAATAACATGGTATTTTTATGATTTCACTCCCCCACCCTCCTTTGAAACTTAGGGTTCCTGCCAGAAGATCTGGACCACCTGATTAATTGTGAATGGGTTTGAAGCCAAGTTTCTGGTAGCTTTGCCAACAATCAGGAGAGGCCACTCAGCTCCCACCCCCACCCTAGGAGCAGAAGCTGATCCTGGGTGGTCCCTGAGCCTCACTGTGAGAGGCCCAGGGAGGGAAAGGCTGGGTCTTCTTTGTAGGTACAAGGTGGAGTCACACTGATAACAAGCAGGCATAGCGGAAGGAAGATGTAATGTTCACAGATGTTCAGTTCATGCTGCATGTACAGGTAGAATCTGGTAGCTGTGGGGCATCATCCTTTGAGGAGCACAAACTCAGAATGACAGAGCCAGAAAGCAAAGGAGTTGTGGAGGACACACCAAATGGTCTGAGGGAGGAGGAAAAGAGGAAATTGGGACCAATGGCATGGAGGAGGCATGGAACCAAGTGATGAGTTTAGGAGAGCCATCCTGAGGTGTTCGCACTTGAACCTGTGGGCGGTAGGGAGCTCCTGGAGGGCTGTCCATGATGGAGAGATGGGACTCAGGCCCGTGTTTTAGGAACATTACTGGGGTGATTGAGCGAAAGGGGGGTTGAAGAAGCGCAGGATGAGAGGGAGGGAGACAGGAAACCAGCTTAGATACCACGGGAGTGGGGCCCAGGGGGAAAAGGATGGCCCGGAGGAGGAGTGGGGACCAGGGAGGAAGGCACTCATTTGAGGATTATTGAGGTACAGAATCTCCAGACCACAGTGAACAGTGGGCTGTGTGTATTTGTGTTGGGTTAGAGATACAGAGAGACCAGGATCCAGTATGGTTCGGAGGGTTCCAGCTTGAACAACCCAGAGACGCAGGTGCCAAAGAGCTGGCTTTGGGTGAACTGGTCTTGGAATGTGTTAGTTGTGATCAACATTTGAATATAACAACTAAAGCTCAGTAGTTTTCATTAATATTGTCGAATTATTTACTTTACTTGTTGGGACAAAAATACCTGACCGGGAGCAATTTAGGGCAGGTAAGGGTTTAATTAGGCTTATAGTTCCAGGGGCGTATAATTCCATCCCATCAGGGGACGGCATGGCCGTAGGAGAATGAAGCAACTGGTCACATGATACCCCAGTCAGGAAGCTGAGAGAGAACAGGAAGTGGGTCTGGGCTATAAAACGTCAAGGCCCACCCCCAGTGACCCACTTCCTTCAGCAAGGCTCCACCTTCTTCTAAGGTTCCGCAACCTTCACAAACAGTGGCACTAACCTGAGCCAAACGTTCAAACAGATGAGTCAAGGGGGCATTTTACATGCAAAGCACAACTGTGGAAGTGACAGGGATTGGGCTGGGTTCTGGACCAAGTACGTCTGTTTTCAAGACGATTGGAAAAAGACGACCCACACCATGGCCAGACTGGAAGCTGTTGGGGGAGGAGGAGAGTCTGGAGGAAATGATGTCTCAGAGGTCACAAGAGCAGGCAGACTCACAAGGGAGGAGGTGGCGAGCACTGTCCAGCGAAGCCGAGAGACCAAGTGACACAGGCCTGAGTCCCATCCGCGGGATCATGCGCTGTGCAAATCATTATCAAACCTCACCAAGAGCAGTTCTGCCAGACAGGCCGTGAAAGAGGCAAATGCTGAGAGCTACAGGGCCATTAATCAAAGGAAAAAGAGAGGAAAGAAAAGGACGGTGGTCAGAGGGGAAACATAAAATCAAACCAGTGAGGCCGGGGAGATGGCTCAGTGGGTAAAATGTTTGGCAGACATACATGAGGACCTGAGTTTGTATTCTCAGCACCCATGTAAATGCTGGCATTACAGCACCTGGGAAGTGGAGACAGGTGGATCCCCAGGGCAGACTGGCTGGCTAACCTAATTCAGTCTACCAGCTCTGGACTCAACTGAGAGACTGCCTCAGTAAAATCAAGTGAAGAATGGGCGAAGAAGGCATCAGATGTCAACCTCTTGCATTCATATGCACACATGCCCACGTGCATACACACACACACACACACACACACACACACACACACACACACATATCAAACAACATATGTAGGATGAGGGAACCTTGAGCTGAGCTGCTTTAGCCAGCTGAGAGGGAGAAGTTAGAGACACAGAGAAGAGAGAGAAAGAGTCTCCTATAAGGTGAGGCAGGGGATGGGCTGGATGTGTTGATGCTGAACAGCAGGAGTGAGGCCTGGGCCTCTAAGGTAGAAGAGACAGGCAGAGAACATAACTGTGCTATTGTAGGGAGGAAGAGGATGGCGAGTAAAAGGTTACTAGTCTCAACTTCTGAAATAGAGTCCAGGCAAGGTTGTAGATTATGGATTTATGGTAAGCCGGCAGGATTGCCCCAGAAGGTCTGAGTTCAGCTCCTTGGGCATAGGAAAGGAGAAGATGGAATGAATGAATCTAAGACTGTGTAAATGCAATAGAATATATATAAAAAATCTTTCATCAACAGATTAGCTCATATGATCAACCATGGGTTCCAAATGGACAGGAAATGAGTAAGGAAGCTCAAGAGAGGGCAGATAGACAATGATGTTCGAGCACGAACAGACTATGCATGGAAGTCAGGGAGTAAGAGTGTAGAGAGGAGGGGGCATGTAGGCAGAAAGAGGCTATTGAACTGTAACATGTCAGGAGAGAGGCAGGGCCAGGTGATACAAAGTCCAGGCAGGGTGGGGGGGAGAAGGCAGGCAAAGTGGAGTACCAGTGCGGGTCACTGGAGCTGGGAGGTGAGTTTACACTGAGACTGGAACTTTTCAGGTGTTGTTACAGTGTTACGGGAAACTGAGTCACACAGAGATGGCACTAGAGATGGAGTGGAGAATCAGAAAATTTATTCATGTTGACATGGACTCAGGGGAATAACTTCCAAAGCCTGAATACTGAGCTCTGAAGCCCAGGGGCTTTCTAGACAACACGGCAGGCAGTTTGACATCACCTTGAATTCTTTACGCTATTGGTGGGTTACAAGTTTCTAAGGTTACATGATTTGGGGGCACAAACAGAAGATTCCTTAATAATAACTATCAGTGATAAGAAAGTACAAATGTAACTGGGCGTGGTGGCGCATGCCTATAATCCCAGCACTTGGGAGGCAGATGTAGCTGGGTCATTGAGTTTGAGGCTACCCTGACACTACATAGTGCGTTCCAGGTCAGCCTGGGCTAAAGTGAGACCCTACCTTGAAAAACAAAACAAAACAAAAAAGCCAGGCATGGTGGCGCACGCCTCCCCCCCCCCAATTTCTCTATTGTCTTTTTTTTTATTGACAACTTATATACTTACAGACAATAAACCATGATATTTCCCTCCCTTTCCCCCATTCCCCTTCAGAACTCCACTTTCCATCATATCCCCTCCCTCTCTCCATTAGTCTCTCTTTTATTGTGATGTCATCATCTTTTTCTCCTATTATGAGGGTCTTGTGAAGGCATTGCTTGGCACTATGAGGTCATGATATCAAGGCCAATTTCTGTCTGGACAGTTGCTTTGTAAGGAGTGGTACCCTTCCTTTGGCTCTTACATTCTTTCCGCCACCTCTTCTGCAATGGACCCTGAGCCTTGGAGGGTGTGATAGAGATGTTTCAGTGCCGGACACTCCTCCGTCCCTTCTTCTCAGCACCATGTTGCCATGCTTTTAATCCCAGCACTCAAGAAGCAGAGGTAGGAGGATCACCATGAGTTCCAGGCCACCCTGAGACTGAGACTACATAGTGAATTCCAGGTTCGCTTGGACTAGAGTGAAACCCTACCTCAGAAAACCAAAAAGAAAAAGAAATAGAAAGTACAAATGTATAACAGAAAACTCCTTGTTCAGGGGTGTTTGTGCCTATGGCTGCACTAACCAGATACAAGCAGGGTGCAGCTGCATAGATGCATAGATAGTGAGGAGACTCAGGGTCACGCTGTCTCCCTAGTAAAGCTTGTACAATAGAAACTTGTTTTAGAGAATCGTCTGGGCCTGGTTTCTTTGTTCAGTTTCTTCTACCACACAGGACAGGTATAGGTGGCTCTGAGGACTACAGCCATCTCCAGGGGAAATGAAGGGTAGAGTCTCTTCAGTGGATGACAAGAGAATAATCCAGTGTTTCCCAAACATGAGAGCTTGTTAAATGCAGGGTCTTTCAATGCAATCTCTGTTCAGACCCCTTGGCGAGGAGCCTGGAAACCTGCATGTTCAAGTTCCCCATGTGGTTTGTATGATAGAGCAAGTGTGAGGACATTGCTGTGAGGATGGGGCAGGCCTCCACGTGTGCAGAACAATAGCTGGAGAAAGGAGAGTCAGGACAAAGACAAGGAAGGGAGCAGGAGGCCATGGGTAAGGGGTTCGGGAGAGCACCCATGCCCCTCAGAGAGGCCACATTTTGGATAGGAGCAGAGATGACAGAAGCAAGAAGTGCTCTGGAGTCATGACGGCTCTGTTGCTGCATTCTGAGCTCTGTGACACCTGGGACACCATCAGTCCCCTGTGAGCCCTGCTGTGAAAGAATCGCAGCACACTCGCATGGTGGCGATGAATGCCGTGTCCCTGAGCCAGTGCTTGTTATTTTGGGTTCTTTGGCCTCTATGGAGCAACCTCTCCTATACATTTGATTAATTCCTTCACCATTCTTTTTCGAGGTAGGGTCTCACCCTAGCCCAAGTTGACCTGGAACTTACTGTGTATTCTCAGGCTGGCCTTGAACTCACAGCGATCCAGATACCAACCACCTCCCAAGTGCTGGGATTAAAGGTGTGCGCCACCACGCCTGGCTCCTTCCCCATTCTTTACATCAGCATGTTGGCTGGCCGTGTCCTTGCTGTCTGGCTCTCATGCTGGTGAGCGGGTCCCAGGACCTATTGCCACAGTTTGTCTTTTGTCCCTTGGTAATTCATGAGGATATTGCAGGACTCTGGGCCTGGCAGTAGGCTGGTTTTGGAGTGGAGTTGACAGCCACCGGGGTGTTGTGACATAGATGTGTCAAGGAATTCCTTTCTGCTGGCTTCTCACTTAAAATCCCTGGCTGTGGAGTGTGGAGGGACAGACATGAGTTTTAGAATCCTGGTCAGTTTCATATTCTAGACACGCTCCTAGACGTGAGGCATTAAGGAGCTTCTCAGAACTTCAGTTTCCTCATCTATGAAATGGAGATAGTAATGCCCATCTCAAAAAGCATTAAGTAGGCAAAGCACATGGGGTGCCAGTAGTCAGTGCTTGAGCAACAGACAACCACAGTCATGGGTCACCATCACCTCTGTGTTCCCATCACAACTGAAAGCCCTGAATAAATGGGAAAAGGACAGAAGGGGGAGGGCTCAGAAGGTAAGAATTACCATTCCAATAGTACCAGAATCACAACAGGTCATGATTCTATTTTTTTATTTTATTTTGTTTATTTAATGAGAAGAGAGAGAGAGAGAGGCAGATAGGGAAGGAGAGAATGGGTGCACCAAGGCCCCTGGCCATTGCAAGTGAATTCCAGATGCATGCACCACTTTATGTGGGTACTGGGGAATTGAACCAGGGGCCTTAGGCTTTGCAGGCAAGAACCTTAACCACTGAGCCATTTCTCCAATCCCTGTCCTGTATTTTGTTAGTAAGGCGGTAACAGTATATTTTTATATGAAGTTCTTCAAGGTCAGGGACCACCTGATCTGTTGCACTTGGGGAGACACATCTAAATGTCCAGCACTAGTACACTGATTAAGAAACAGAAACCAGAAATTTAATCACCCGGTTCACAGTCCACAAGAAAGGCGCCTATGACTCACTGCAGAAGGAATATGTGAGGATTATTCACTGATTTCCTTCCATTTGTCACGGCCTGGTCATGCCATGGGGAACTGCACTCACTCTCTCCATTTCATGAACCTGAGACACACAAGGTCACATGGGGTTCACACAAGGGGTCGCTCTTCCTGGAAATGCTGAAAACTGAGAAATCTTCCTCCCACACCCATACGGACAGGTTCAGTAAGGAGGCAGAGGCTAGGGCAACAGCACTTTCAGCCTCCAAAGTACTTGCCACCCTGAGTGGAGTGCTGAAAAAAAAGTCTTTTTCCCCTATCCTGCCTGGGACGATGACGGGGACATTCTGGTAGAGAGCAGAACTTTTCTGAACTCAGGCAGTGCCTCTTGCAGAAGTCACCTGGGGGGCTGGCTAAAATGCAGGTTCTCAGGTTCTCTGGGATAATGGTTGCGATTTGGCACTTTTGACAGGCTCCCAGGGGACAGCGGGTGATGGTATAGTACCTGCTCCAGTGTCCTGGCGTACAAAGAACTTGAGGACAAGGTCCAGTCCTTGGAGGCTCACATCTGTGAACCATCTACAGGGTCTTACATAGAGGAGGCCTAGGAGCTCCAACCCCTTAGAGACACCCTGCAACAAAAGTTTAATTCAGAGAGCTAGGGAGATGGCTCAGCAGTTAAAGGCACTTGCTTGCAAAGCCTGCTGGCCCAGGTTTGATTCTGCAGTACCCATGTAAAGCTAGATGCACAAAGGGGCACATGCATCTGAAGTTCATTTGTAGCAGCAAGAGGTTCTGACATGTTCTCTCTCTCTCTTTCTCTCCCCTTGCAAATTAAGTAAATAAAATATCTTAAAATGAGCTAACTCCCCCTTTCACCTCTCTGGGGGATGAAAATATTAACTGAAATGCTGTATGATAGGTTCTTAGCCCAGTGCTGGTAAACACAGCTGTTCCTCAAGTCTAGAGTGATCTCCCAGTGAACATTGGATGCTCCGTCCTTCACAGCTCCCTGGAGCTGGACTGAGCTACTCTCGGGAGACCAGGTACTGTGCAGATAGCTGCCACCTAAGAGCACTGCCCCATGCCCTCTCTCTCTCTCTCTCTCTCTCTCTCTCTCTCTCTCTCTCTCGGTGTGTGTGTGTATTTATTTTTATTTGAGACACACACACACACACACACACACACACACAGAATTGGCATGCCAGGACCTCACCCACTGCAATTGAACTGCAGACATGTGTGACCTTGCACATTTGTGTCACCTTGTGCATCTGGCTTACGTGGGATCTGGAGAGTCGAACATGGGTCCCCAGGCTTTGCAGGCAAGTGCCTTAACTGCTAAGCCATCTCTCCATCCCCTAAATGTATTTTTTTTATTTATTTATTTATTTATTTATTTATTTATTTATTTATTTATGAGAGAGAGAACAGGCATGCCAGGGCCTCCAGCCACTGCAAAAGAACCCTAGACACATGCGCCCCCTTGTGCAGCTGGCTTACGTGGGTCCTGGGGAATCAAACCGAGGTCCTTAGGCTTCGCAGGCAAACACCTTAACTGCTAAGCCATTTCCCCAGCCCCTAAACATATTTTTTTTTATGAATTGGCAGACACAAGTTTGTTTCTATGTATCCTAACAATGCTTTTTTTTTTTTTACCCATTTACATCCAAAGGGCTTTTTAAATATATGTTTTAATTGTTCATTGTGGCCTGTTCCAAACATACACAAAAAAGGGTACAATAGATAGTTTACCCCAGAGTGATTTTAAAGCTCATATAGATATTAGATGTATTATTATCTAAACTGTACTAGCTTTAGACAAAGCTGAAACAGGTGAAGCATTAAGTCAGCATTTCTACTTTCTGGAGTATATTCCACCTTTTCTCACCTCAAATTTGTGAATTGAACTTTTGAACAGTTTCAGAATGCAATGGGGAGGTTTAAGTAGGCTAGGAACCTCAGTCAGGTTTCATTTCATCCACAGCAGGATACCACATGATGGTTCACAGGTATGGGCTTTGATAATTGCCCACATTTTAGCAATCAGTTTTTATTTTTTATTTTTTAAAATATATTTTTTTATTTATTTGAGAGAGAGAGGGAGGGAGAGAATGGGTGTGCCAGGGCCTCCAGCCACTGCAAACGAACTCCAGATGCATGCACCCCCTTGTGCATTTGGCTTACGTGGGGCCTGGAGAGTTGAACCAGGATCCTTTGGCTTTGCAGGCAAACACCTTAACCGCTAAGGCATCTCTCCAGCCCCCAGTTTTTATTTTTATTTTTATTTATTTATTTTTGTTTGTTTTTGTTTTTTTTGAGGTAGGGTCTCACTCTAGCTCAGGCTGACTATTTATTTATTTTTTTAGGAAGAGAAAGAGAGAGAATTGGGGCACCAGCACCTCAACCACTGCAATCGAACTCCAGACACTTCCGCCACCTAGTGGGCATGTGCAACCTTGCGCTTGTCTCACCTTTGTGTGTCTGGCTTACATGGGATCTGGAGAGTCGAACGTGGGTCCTTAGGCTTCGCAGGCAAGTGCCCTAACTGCTAAGCTGTCTCTCCAGCACCATTTTAGAAATCATACATCTTCATGAGTGAAAGACAATGTGGGTTGGTTCCTGTGCCCAGGCTTGCATGCCTCTGACACTTACATGATAGTGAGTTTTTTTTTTGAGAGGGACAGAGAGAAAGAGAGAGAGAGAGAATGGGAGCGCCAGTGGTCTCTCAGCCGCTGTGAACAAACTCCAGATGCATGCACCCCCTTATGGGCCAGCACAGCGTTGTGCGCTTGTATCACTTTACGTATGGCTAAACGTGGAACCTGGAGAATCGAATGGGCATTCTTCAGCTTGGCAGGCAGGCTAAGCCATCTCTCCAGCCCAGATAGTGAGTATTTTATATTCATGCCCTGTTGGATTAAAAGACTGAGAACTCGGAGTGCCCCCACACAACCTCCAGGTGAAATCTGTCATAGTCTCCGAGCTCTCTCTCATCTCTCTCTCTCTTCCCTACCACCTGGCCGGAGAAGGAAAGTCCTCCATACCACCCAAGGCTCCTCCATCCACTGGGAAATAGCCCTGTCCACAAGAGCATGGGCATAAAAGTCAGAGACACCATTCTCTTCCCCTCTTCGCTAAAGTGAAGTGTGTGTTCTCATCTCTGCCTGTTCTGTGCCTCTCTTTGTCTCAACATATCATCTGCCTCTGTCCCCTACACACACACCCTTCTCTCTCTCTCCCTCCCCATCAGTTTCAGAGTCGGGTCCTGTCCTCCCCTCTCCCAGTCATGTTACTGTGCCAGTCATTCTCCTTGCCCCCCCCCCCCCCCCCAACCCCTGGCTCCTGAACCACCCCACTCTAAGCTGCTAATAATAAATGTTCTTTCTTACATGCCAATACACTGGTCCCAGAACCTCTGTTCCAGACTTCTGACAAAATGTTAATTCAGCATTTTCCACTTCCTCAGCCGTGCTCCCCCTTTCCCTAAGTCCCCCTTTCCACACACCCTTGAAGCACAAGACGCTGTTGGCACCAATCAAGGAAACAGCCCATAGAACTAGTATGTGTTAAAATCCTAATAACGTAACCTCAGTTGAGAAAACAGACTGTCAAGAGCTTACTGGTGCTGAACAAGTTTTGTGCAGTTCTCAGAACAATGTCCTGAGGTGTGCGACTATTGTCACCACTTTGCAGGTGGGGAAACTGATCTACAGGAATAAAGTTGCTAAGAATTCCACAGCTAAGTAGCAAAACCAGGATTCAGTCCTGGAGAGATAGCTCAGCAGTTAAGGCACTTGTCAGCAAAGCCTAACAAACTGGGCTCGATTCCCCAGGACCCACATAAAGCCATGTGCACAAGGTGGCACATGCATCTGGAGTGTGCTTGCAGCAGCTGGAGGCCCTGGTGTCCCCATCCTCTTTGTCTGTTCCTCTTCTCTCTATCTCTCTCTACTTGCAAATAAATAAATAAAAAGATTTTAAAACTAGCATTCAAATACAGGTGTGCCCAAATGTAAAAGCAGTGTTCTTGGTTTAATCATTTTGAGGCAGTACAACCTCATGAGTAAGAGCACGGAGTCGGAGCCAGATGGCTGCATTCAAAGCTCAGCTCCTTTACCTGCTTTTGTGCCACCTGGTCAGAGACGGTGTCATCAACTGGAGGAGGGGACAAGAATAGTGCCATCTTGTTTTTCCATAAACAACCTGAGTCCCTCCCTAGGCAGGTGTTCTCCTTTCCTAGAATTAAGATTCCTGAAAGAGAGCCAGGCGTGGTGGCGCACGCCTTTAATCCCAGCACTCAGGAGGCAGAGGTAAGAGGATCACCATGAGTTCAAGGCCACCCTGAGACTCCATAGTGAATTCCAGGTCAGCCTGGGCTAGAGTGAAGCCCTACCTTGAAAAACCAAAAAAAGATAACTGAAAGAATTAAACCTGAACCTTGCCATTGTGGCTGGTTAGCTCGGCCCCCATTCAGAACATATAGATGACCCCAGTTGGGGTCTCTAGGCGGGGCTTTACCCCCTCCTGCCATAGTATAGGCAGGACATCTTCATATTATCCCCTCTTTCCTCCTCTTAATATAATAAAGTCTCTCTGAACTTAAAGAAAGAAAGAAAGCAAAAGGAAGAGAAAGAAAGAAAGAGAGAAAGGAACGAAGGAAGGAAGGAAGGAAGGGGTGTCACTTTGCTGGGACTGGTGACACACCTATAACCCTAGTTACTTGAGAGGCTGAGGCAGGAGGAGTGCAAGTTCAAGACCTGCCTGGGCAATTTGGTGAGACCCCCCAGCTGAAAATGTTAAAAAAAGGGCGGGGGGCCTCAGGATACAGCTCAGAGTCGTAGGTCTGGTCTTGTAGCACGATGCCTACGGCTAATCCCCAGAAGTGCACACACAGAGCTGGAGATATAACTTGCTGATAGAGTACTTGCCTAGCATGCTTGGGGCCCTGTGTGCAGTCCCCAGGACTTCAAGAGGAAAAAAAAAAAGTGTAACTGTGGGATATTATCAGAGTCAAATGAGTTAATTTCCATAAGAAAATTGTATCTGAACCATAGTAAGTGCTATGTAAATTATTCTTTAATTATAAAGCGATCGGTGCCCATTGGCAGAGGAAAATCAAACAGTTTAGAATCACATGAAAGAAACAGGAAAGTCCCTGTTGCTCACTCATCAATTTCACTTCTCAAACCGTCTGATGGGAGGAAATTCTTGTGGATGTTTTGTACATAATCCCATGCAAATGCACCCAGATAGTGAAATGTGTTCTTTTTACATTATAAGGGGAATTTCAAATAGAGACGAGGTCATGTTATGTTCCCCAGTCTGGCTTCAAACTCTGGAACTCAAGATATCCTCCTGCCTCAGCCTCCCTAATACCTGGGCTTATAGGCATATGCTGTTGACCCTGGCTTGAAAGGATAGCGTTAAATTTTTTTCAGTTGGTATTTCACAGACATCTTTCTGTGTAGCAGCCTATAGACTTATAGAATCGCCTTGCTCTCATCAGGTACCTAGTGTTGGTGACTCGTAATTCATTCATCCTTCTGTGGGTAAATGGCAGCTGATGCTGATATAAATATCTTAAAGTGGGGCTAGGGAAATGGCTTAGTGGTTAAAGACACTTGCTTGCAAAGTCTACAGGCCTGGGTTTGATACCAGTACCCATGTAAAGCCAGATGCACAAAGTGGCACATACCTCTGGAGTTCTTTTGCAGAGACAGGAGGCCCTGGCATATCCATGCTCTCTCTCCTTCTCTGTCAAATAAATAAATGAATATCAAAAAATAAGTATCTTAAAATGTCTACCTTAGTTCATACAGGCGAGTGAGTAACTCAAAGGCCAACTTTGTTCTTAAAGATCAAGTCGGAGTTTCTGTCAGTCTGGCTCTTGTGTGCGGGGGAGCTGGTGGTTGCATCTCCTCTGTCCACTCACCTCTGTCTTCTGCGAGGATGAGGACACGTCACTCATCTCTCCACCATCCTCTCTGTCCTCCCATGGGGACAGCACAGAGCTTAAATGGAATCCTTTATACTCTGGTTTCTCTTCAGATCGCATAAATCTTTCACCTTTTAAATGGAATCCTTTTCTGTCATAACTCAAGGTGATCAAGTGGTACTGCCTCCAGGTTTTACATACATCTGTTTCCTCTGTATTTCCACAGTTAAGTGCATATATATGCATATATATGTGTGTGTGTGTGTATGTGTGTGTATGTATGTATGTATCTCCCCACAGTACAGAGAAACTCTGCTGTAGCCCATGTGTCACTCACTTTGGATCTGTGCTGGGTTTCTGGACATGAGTTCCTGGTACTGTTTTGACCTTGATAGCTCTCAGGGTTAGCAATGATGTCCTGATGGAATGTCAACAGTGAATTTAGTTTTAAATAATTTTTTTAAAAATATGTTTACTATATGAAAGAAAAGAGGAAATTAAAATTAGTTGGAATTCCATCCAGAGACATGTTTTTGTAGTTCTCTTTAAAATGTTGAATTAGTCAAGAAGCAAATTAATGAAGAACTGGTAATAAGATCAAGATAGTAAACGGTAGCCTAGGGGTTTGACACATGCTTGTAATCACAGCATTTGGGAGGCTGAGGCAGGAAGATCATGAGTTCAAGGTCAGCCTGAGAAACACAGCAAGACAGAAAGACAGGACCGGGCGTGGTGGCACATGTCTTTAATCCCAGCACTGGGGAGGCAGAGGTAGGAGGATTGCCTTGAGTTCAAGGTTACCCTGAGACTACATAGTGAATTCCAGGTCAGCCTGAGC
The DNA here is from genome assembly GCA_036365145.1 of Orientallactaga sibirica. Taxonomy (NCBI): domain Eukaryota; kingdom Metazoa; phylum Chordata; class Mammalia; order Rodentia; family Dipodidae; genus Orientallactaga; species Orientallactaga sibirica. Next base: position 8,810,556 of record JAEOAD010000027.1, read on the forward strand.
TAGAGTGAGACCCTTGCTCAAAAACAAACAAACAAAAAAGGCAGAAGCCAGGCGTGGTAGCGCATGCCTTTAATCCCAGCACTCGGGAGACAGAGGTAGGAGGATCACTGTGAGTTTGAGGCCAGACAGAGACTACATAGTGAATTCCAGATCAGCCTGGGCTAGAGAGAGACCCTACCTTGAAAAACCGGGAAAGAAAAAGAAAAAAAAAGGGAGAAGGAAGGAGGGAAGGGAGGAGGGAGGAAGAAAGGGAGGGAAGAAGAGACAAAGGAAGAAAACAAAGATGAATGGGGACCAGGGGACAGTGTCTGGTGTTGAAGACAAATCCGGAAGTGACCAGGTTAAATGCGGACAAGCGGGCTGAGATGGACCTTGTATAAAAATGAGCCTGTGCTGCCAGGCACATGTTCAGTAAGTACTAAGTGAGGACCATTAAGCCCTAGCGCTCATGCTGTGAGTTCTCTAGCCAGCGTGGTGTGAATAGACAGCTCATCTGACAGCCTCTTGGAAGCACAGCTGGCTGCCCAGCTCAGTAGACCGTGACACCAAGCCCACGGCAGGGGCCTAGAGGTGATGCTTCAGAAAAGACTGCGACACCTACTGCACTGACTGGTGTCAGAGCGGTCAACATCCTTCCTGCTATCACTGGTTTGTTACACAACAGCTTCAGGGAATTCTCAGTCTCTGTAGTTGGTCAAGTTCAGTTTCTGTGTGGTCTTCATCACGACAACTTCTAAGCATCTGTTGTCGCTTGTGTGTGTCAGTTAGGACTCAGCAAAGATCAAACTTTCAGGATCATTCTTTTTGCCCAGTGCCAACCGCAGCTGTCAGTCAACTCATGATGTTATGGGATAAGATTGAACACGTGCTTTTGTGAACCCAAAGAATCAACTGCAGGCCGAGTACCCCCTGACTAAACCTCCTGCTCAGCTCTGAAGTCACTGCAGTGTGCTCCTTTCACAGGTCTCCTGGACTGAAGCAACCCAAAGCTTTGCCCTTTAAACATTTGAGTGACAAGCTGGAGAGATGTTTCAGTGGTGAAAGATGCTGGCTTGCAAATCCTGCTGGTCCTGGTTCACTTCCCCAGCACCCACAAAAAGCCAGATGCACGAAGTGGTGCATGTGTCCAGAGTTCATTCTCAGTGACAAGAGCTTGGGCATGTCCATTCTTTCTCTTCTCTCATAAATAAATAAAAAATATTTTTTAAAAAAGATTTAAGTGGGGCTGGAGAGATGGCTTAGCGGTTAAGGTGTTTGTCTGCAAAGCCCAAGGACCAGGTTTGATTCCCCAGTACCCACATAAGCCAGATGCACAAGGGAGCACAAGCGTCTGAAGTTTGGTTGCAGTGGCTAGAGGTCCTGGTGCAACCATTCTCTCTATCTGCCTCTCTGTCAAAATCAATCAATCAATTAATTATTTTTTAAAAAGACTTAAGGGCTGGAGAGATGGCTTAGCAGCTAAGGCATTTGCCTGCAAAGCCAAAGGATCCTGGTTCGATTCTCTAGGACCCACGTAAGCCAGATGCACAAGGGGGCGCATGCGTCTGGAGTTCTTTTGTAGTGGCAGGAGGCCCTGGCACTCCCATTCTCTCCCTCTCTTTCTGTCTCTGCCTCTTTCTCTCGATTGAATAAATAAATAAATAAAATATATTTTAAAAAACTGTAAAAAAAAAAAAAAAAAGATTTACTTGAAGACTGGCCCTCAAAGACATTTGAATCCTAAAACTGTTTCTGGCACCACCAATGTCCATCATAGTATTGCCTTTACTTAGCATATAAGGGAGCTTGATGGTGGGGTATAAAGACAGAGACCAAAGGGGCTGGAGTTCCTTTATTCATTAAACAGGTCCTGAGCCAGGCCCCTCACTAGGAACAAAACAAAGGCCAAGCCAGAGACCATACAGTCTCTAGCGCAGCAGATATTAAGCAGCAGGAACAGAAAGAAATGTATCTTTCCCGACAGTGACAAACAAGCCTTGTGCATATAACTGGGGAGCTTGATCTACACTGGGGCGAGGGAAGGCTTCCTGCAGGACAGGATGTCTGAGCTGAGACTGGTTATTTAACCTGTCTTCTCTTCAGCAAAATGGAGATAATACTTCTCCTTTTGACCCACAGAGACATTGTAGGAAGAGCGATCATGTACAAGAACAAACCTTATGAAAAGATTAGTGTTCCTAAAACCCAGCAAGTCCCTCTGTGGCCAGAGGCAGCTGTTCCCTGGCTTCTCCATCTGTCATCAAGCCGGGCATTACTCACTGGCACTGAAGGTTTTGATCACTCTCCTTCAGCACATCAAGTGGCGGAATGGGACAGAGCTGGGCTTAGATTTATTTTGCCACTTACCTCTCGTGCGAGTTTGGACAACTCAGTTAACTGGTAAAACTCATTTGTTCCCCCTCACATATTATACCATGCCACCAACTCATGGCTTAAAATTGATGAAGCACTTAAGACAGTATTTGCGTGTAGTCACTCCTAAAACAATTGCAGCTGTTGTCATTGTTTTCATTGTAAACCATTAACTCCTGCTATGTCTTGGTAATCGCTGGGTTTTCACTTACATTCTGTGTTACTTTTCTCATAGTGGTGACAAAATTCCTGACAAGCGGGCTGGAGAGATGGCTTAGCGGTTAAGGCGCCTGCCTCCTAAGCCTAAGTACGCTGGTTCCAATCTCCAGGTCCCACGTTTAGCCAGATGCAAAGTGACGCAAGGGCGCAATGCCGCACTTGACCACAAGGGGGTGCACGCATCAGGATTTCGTTCGCAGCAGCTGAGAGACTGCTGGCGTGCCCATCTCTGTCTCCCTCTCCCTCTCTGTCTATCTCTCTCTGTGTCTTTCTCCAAAAAAATAAATAAAATAATAAAAAAAAAATTAAAAAAATTCCTGACAAGCCATTTAAGAGAGGATGTGTCTTGGGGACACAGTCTGTGGTGGCAGGAGCATGAAGCTACGAGTATCATTGCACCGACAGTCAGGAAGCAGAGGGTTCGGAGCCTCCTCCTTTTCACTCTGTCCCATGGGATGATGCTATCTTCAGTTACAGTGTGTCTTCTCACCTCAATTAATCTAATCTAGAAAGTCCCTCACAGACATGCCCAGAGATTTGCCTCCTGGGAGAGTGTAGATCATAGATCATATAGATTGCTCTGTGACACATTTCCACTGCCACCAGCCAAGGGAAAGAAAACCCTTGTCACAGAACACTAAGTCTGTTGCTGTAGCTTCTAATTGTGTCCACACATCGGCTCTCATTCCCCTAACTCATTCTACATGCTTCCCATGTAAACTTCCTAAAATAACAATGCTTTGCTTATATCACCTTGAAAAAATTTTATCATAGGAAAAAAAATCATTTCTAGCTCACACCATAAAAAGCTAAGCTTCCTAACATGGAGCAATATCCTATAAAATTCATAAAAGGCCTACAATGGATAGGAAAATGCGAATATAAATAAAAAAGATTACTAAATGTGAAAAGACAAGTAACCTCACTTCTTATAAAGATGCAAATTAAGAGGGCTGGAGAAATGGCTTAGTGGTTAAGGCATTTGCCTGCGAAGCCAAAGGATCCCCGTTCGATTCTCCAGGACCTACGTTAGCCAGATGCACAAGGGGCACATGCATCTGGAGTTCGTTTGCAGTGGCTAGAGGCCCTGGCATGCCCATTCTCTCTCTGTCTGCCTCTCTTCTATCTCTCTCTCTCTCTGCTTGCAAATAAATAAATGAAAATTAAAAAATTTTAAAATGCAAATTAAAATGATCTAAATTCATATTTTCCTTATCAAGTTGCTGTAAAATTAAAAATTTTAGTAACTTCTGATCAGGCTACATGAAAACAGACATTTTCTTATATTACTGTAGTCTGTAAGTTGGCACAATTTCTATGGAAGGCAAATTGGCATTATTTATCAAAAGGTAAAATGTATGTACTCTTTGACTCAGTTATTTTTATTTGTGGAAATTTGTTTTGTGGATAGATCTATATATTTTATTCATTGTTTGTGATAGTTAAGGATTAGAAGGAAATTGCCTCAATATTTAGGAAATTGTATACATCTCTTTAGAGAAATACCATGCAAAGAGAATAAAGCAGGTCCTTTAGTACTAACATATGAAAATCTCCAAGATATATTGCTAAATTATAAAACAGTGTAGATAGAATGATGGTTATACTATGCTGTTTTTTTGTGTAGTGGAGCATAAGAACAGACATGCACATATACACATGTGCAGAAACTCTGATAGGCACACATGTTATTATTTACAGCAGTTTGTCCCTCCCTATGGTGGGCAGATGAGAAGCAGGGATAAGAAGGGAACTTAGGCCTGGGTAGATGCCTTGGTGGTTAGGGTACTTGCCTGTGAAGCCTAAGGATCCAGGTTCGATTCCCTAGGTCCCATGTAAACCAGATGCAAAAGCTGGTACATGCATCTGGAGTCTGTCTACCAGTGGCTATAGGCCCTAGTATGCCCATTCTCTCTCTCTGTCTCTCTCTCTCTCTGTCTCTCTCTCTCTCTCACTCCAATAAAAAATAATAAATTAATTTTTAAAAAGAAGGGAAGTTACACACACATACATGTACACACACAACAGAGCCCTCGGTTTCTATGGTGGTACATGCATCTGGAGTTTGTGTGCAGTGGCTGGAGGCCCTGGTGTGCCCATTCTCTCTCTCTCTCTCTCTCTCTCTCTCTCTCTCTGTCTTTCTCTGCCTCTTTCTCTCTCTTAAATAAGTAAATAACATAATATAATAAAAAAATAAGCTTTATCAGTGTTCTACTAATACTTTACAGAAATAGAAAAACTGGTAAATGCCAGCACTTTGGAGGCAGAGGTAGGAGGATCACTGAGAGTTCGAGGCCATGCTGAGACTACAAAGTGAATTCCAGGTCATCTTGAGCTACAGTGAGATCCTACCTCAAAAAACCAAAATAAATAAATGAAGGAAGGAAGGAAGGGAGGGAGGGAGGGAGGGAAGGAGGGAGGGAGGAAGGGAAGGAAGGAAGGAATGAAGGAAGGAAAACTGGTAAATGCATTGTTCCATCCAACTACTTACCAGACCCAACCCTGCTTGTTTCTAAGAGCAAGCATGGTCAGGGTTCTATGGGTGTACACAGTGAATGTACTTCTTTTGAATACTTTCTGAGGATGTGTCTAGTGATGTTGTGGATGATTCAAAAGACATATTTCTGGGCTGGAGAGATGATTTCGAAGATGCTTGCCCGTGAAGCCTAAGGACCCTGATTCGACTCCCCAGTACCCACATAAGCCACATGCACATGGTGGCACATGTGTTTGGAGTTTGTTTGCAGTGGCTAGAGACCATGGCATGTCCATTCTCTCTCTCTGCCTCTTTCTCTCTCAAAAATAATAAAATAAAATGAAATAAAAGACATGCTTCTTAGAATGTTTAGAGAACCAAGCAGCAAAAAGACAGAGGAAAATAGTAATCATTTATTTACCAAGTGTTTATCTTATGAAAGACACTGTGCAAGGCTGGGCATACAATCTGGCAATGTCAAATTGCCAGCCCTTGCGGATCTTGGTCTAATGAAGTATATTAACTGTTTGACTGGTCTCAAGGTGACCTGGCAGTGAGCAGAGGTTTATCAGGTGTTCTGTTTACACCTGGGTCACTTGGGAATGGATGATAGAGAACAAGACCGTCCAAGCTCAACTACTCCTTAGACTTTGAAAGTTCTAAGTGACAACTTTGTCGACTTAGATGATGGGACTTGCAGTGCCAAGGTAGGCTGTGAGCTGAAGAGGAGGAACTTGTTTGAGTTTTCAGGAGAGGAGAAAACACACAGAGGGGAAAAATTCATTAATGCACACTCATTTAATTAATATAAGTAAGTCAAATCATCAATAATGTTTTTAAAAATATTTTTTATTTTTATTTATTTATTTATTACAGTGTGAGAGAGAAAGATGATGGGCGCCCAAGGGCCTCTAGCCACTGCACACGAACTCCAGATGCATGTGCCACCATGTGCATCTGGCTTACGTGGGTTTTGGGGAGTTGAACCTAGGTCCTTAGGCTTCACAGACAAGTGCCTTAACTGCTAAGCCATCTCTCCAGCCCTTTTTTAAAAAAATTGTTTTAAAATATTTATTTATTTATTTGTTTGTTTATTTATTTATTTATTTATTTATTTATTTCAGACAGAAGGAGGGCAAGAGAGAGAAAGAATATTTTTTTCCAGTTTGAAAGTAAGATTCAACTTGACAATGGTCTAATAGGTTACAAAATGGTCCTCATCCCTTTGAGGTGGTCATTTGACACTTAGCAGTGAGCTACTACCGCTGCCACACATTTGTTATTAAACAACATGGAACAAAATACAGGGTCTGTGCTAGAATTCTGTAGTAGAAGTCACCACTGCTGACGCAGTGTCTTGATGCCTTACCATTAACATAATCTTGAGGGTAAAGTACAATTACCCCTGTTTACAGAAGAGATTAAGAAACTTGTGATCTGGCAGCCACAGCTTTGGAATATTATGTTCCATGGCCTTCAGCAGACTTGACCCCAGTATCTCCTAGAACAGACTTAATGTCACTAATGCCCTCCCCTCCCCCAAAGACTCGTGTGTTTGAACACTTGGTTCCCAGCAAAGTGGCCCTGTTTGATTGTTGAACTTTTAGGAGGTAGAGCCTTGCTGGATGAAGTGTGTCACTGGGTGCCAGCCTTGGGGTGTTCCAGTCTGGGCCCACTTACTGTAAGCCAAAACAAACTATTTCACTCAGGTATTTTGTCTCAGCAATGAGAAAGTGACTGATACAATGTCTTCTCACCAGGTCACTTTTTAAAGACTATAAAACAAAACTTAACCAGTGGCTCTTTTAGCAGTGATATGGAGAGAGGGGCAAGGTTTTAAAATTTGGGGCGGGGGAGGGAGGCTGGAGAGATGGCTTAGTGGTTAAGGTGCTTGCCTGAGAAGCCTAAGGACCCAGGTTTGATTTCCCCAGATCCCATGTAAGCCAGATGCACAAGGTGGCGCATGTGTCTGGAGTTCATTTGTAGTGGCTGGAGGCCCTGGCATACCCATTCTCTTACTTTCTCTATCTGCTTCTTAATCTCTCTCTCTCTCTCTCTCAAATAAATATTTTTAAAATCCTTTTTTTTAACTTTTTATTGAAAACTTCCATAAGTATAGACAATATTCCACGATCATAAGCTCCTCCCACCACTCCCCTTTTCCACCTTGCAAGTCCCCCCTCCACTGAATCCCTTCTTTCCAACTAGTCTGTTTTGCTGTTACCATTTTTTTTCCTATTACGCAGGTCTTGTGTAGTTAGAGTGTCAGCCACTGTGAGGTCATGAATATCAAGACCACTTTGTGTGTGGAAGACAGCATTGTAATCACTCCTCCCCTTCCTTTGACGCTCATATTTTTTCTACCACCTCTTCTGCAATGGTCCCCTGAGCCTTGGAGGGTATGACAGATATCTCATTGCTGAACACTACACTGTTACTTTTTCTCAGCACTCTGGCCCATTTTGAATTACCCCTGAGGTCACCATGTAAGCCTTTTTGTTTGTTTGTTTTGTTTCTTCGAGATAGGATCTCACTCTAGCCAAGGTTGACCTGAAATTCACTATGTAGTCTCAGGCTGGCCTTGAATTCACAGGATCCTTCTGCCTCTGCCTCCTGAGTGCTGGGATTAAAGAAGTGTGTCACCATGCTCAGCTACCATGTAAGTTATTATTATTTTTTTTAATTTTGAGAGAGCGAATGAGTACGCCAGGGTCTTCAGCCACTGCGAATGAACTTCAGATGCCTGCACCCCCTTGTGCACATGTGCAACATTGCATGCTTGCGTCACTATGCATCTGGCTACATGGGACCTGGAGATTAGAACATGAGTTCTTAGGCTACACAGGCAAGCACCTTAACCACTAAGCCATCTCTCCACCTCACCATGTAAGTTTTAAAATAGGTTACACACCAATACACTTCAAAGTTTTGCCATTTAAGAGTTTGACTGTAATATTTTGGCAAAAATGTCTTTATATTGAATCCACTGTTATTCTTTAGACTCTAGGGAGCTGGGTGTTCCAGACTTCTTGCTTCAGATTTAGGAAATTTTCTTGCACTAGCTCTTTCTCTACTTCTTCTGAGGCACCCACAATGGTTATACTGGTTCACTTGGCAGTGTCCCATAATTCCTGTAGGCTTTTGTCACTCTTTTTCTTTTTGTTCCTCTAACTGGTGATTTCAGATGACCTGTGCAGCACTTACCTTCTCATTGCTGGGACAAAACACCCAATCAGAAACAACTTCCTGGAGGAAAGGGTGTGTTTAGGTGAAGCTGTCTCACAGTGACGAAAGTGTGACAATGTGTTCACATCTTCATAGTCAGCCACAGAGAGACAATAGCAAGCGTGAGCAAACTCTGGCAAGTGGGCTAGACCAATCAACCCCAAGGTCCACCCTCAGTGCCCCACCTCTGCCATCCGAGCTCCACTTCCCAAAGGCTACACCACCTGGGCACTAATTAATGTTGAACTTCAGTCATTTATTATCGAGGCAGGATCTCTAGCCCAGGCTGACATGGAACTCACTGTCACTCAGGCTGGCCTTGAACTCACAGCGAGAGAGAGAGAGAGAGACAGAGAGAGAAAGAGAGAGAATGGGCACGGCAGGGACTCTAGCCACTGCAAAAACAAACTTATAAACACATGCACCACCTTGTGCAGCTGGCTTATATAGGTACTGAGGAATTGAACCTGGGTCCTTAGGATTCACAGGCAAGGACCTTAACCACTAAGCCATCTCTCCAGCCTTCAGTCATTCTTTTTTTTTTTTTTTTTTTTTTTTTCAAGGTAGGGTCTCACTCTGGCCCAGGCTGACCTGGAATTAACTATGTCGTCTCAGGGTGGCCTTGAACTCACGGCGATCCTCCTACCTCTGCCTCCCGAGTGCTGGGATTAAAGGCGTGTGCCACCACACCTGGCTCAGTCATTCTTTAACTGAAGAATTGTTTGGTTCATTTTAAAGATTCCTCTTTGATGAACTTTTGTGTTTTCCTGCTTCCGTTCAGTTGCCTATCTCAATGAAAGCTCACTGAGCATCTATTGCAATATTTTTCAATATTTTTACTTATTTGCAAGCAGAGAGAGACAGTAATACAGGGAGAGAGAGAGAGAAAGAGAGAGAGAGAGAGCACGCCACTGCAGTTTAACTCCAGGCACATGCACCACCTTGTGCATCTGGCTTTACATGGGTACTGGAGAATCAAACCAGAGTTGTTAGGCTTTTCAGGCAAGTGCCTGATCACTTAGCCATCTCTCCAGCCCCTTTAGCATTACTTCAAAAAATTTATTTATTTATTTTCTTTATTTGAGAGAGAGAGGCAGATAGAGAGAATGGGCACACCAGGGCCTTCAGCCACTGCAAACAAACTCCAGAAGCATGTGCCACCTTTTGAATCTGGCCTATCTGGGTCCTGGGGAATCAAACCTATGTTCTTTGGCTTTGCAGGCAAGTGCTTTGACCGCTAAGTCATCCTTCCAGCCTGTTTAGCATTATTTTTAATTCTGTCGGGAAGTTCACAAATCTCCAGCTCTTTCCCCTTTGTTGGATCACATTTCCCTGTTCTTCATGATCCTGGTGGCTGCACATAGGCGCCGGCAGGTTTAAAGACATAGACACTTACATAGAGGCTTACTATCTTCACAGACTGGTTTGGTCAGAGAACCCCCTTCTTCATCAGGTGAAAACATCCAAGGGACCTAGGTAGCATGGTCCTTGGGTGGATCAACCTTACAGGTGGGGCCATAGCAATGGGCTCAGGAGCGTTTATCTGTGGAAATCATCAGGAAGCCTCAGATCTACAGGCCCTCTCCCTCCCTGCCTTTCAAGATAACCGCCCCAGCTCTGTGACTTTTCCTGGGGAGAGGTAAACAAATGTCTCCTCCCCCCAGATAGGGCACTGACCACAGACCCAAGACATGATCCCCTCCAAGTCAAGCCTAGCGAATCAGTGAGTTTGTTGGGGTTATTTACAGGAGCATGGATGACTCACACGCATGACTGGAAAGGCCACCCCACACCTGAATCATACAGGCAGTTTGGAAGGCCAGAGAGATGTCTTCCTCCTGCAAGTATCACTGCTTATATAACCTTGCAGAAGAGGGAGGGGGGCTTATGAACCTTGTAAGTTTCAAGAGCTTCCTGAGATTTTGAGTTTTGTTTAATTCCTGAAGCTGATAAATTTCTTTTACTTCCTAGGTCTTAAGAAGCCTCTTTGGAGGAGCTAATGTTCCAATCCCGAGGAAATAGCTTCACAACAAACACCTTCACTTATCACAGATAGGTTTAATTTTTTTTTTTTTTTTTTTTTTTTTTTGGTTTTTTGAGGTAGGGTCTCACTTTAGCTAAGGCTGACCTGGAATTAACTATGTAGTCTCAGGAGGTTTAAATTTTTTAAGCCTATGTCAATGGAATTATATAATAATACCTTCCTGTGTCCAGTTTTCTTTCACTCCGTGTCATATTTGTGACTCATCTGGAGGGTTGAAGCATCTCATTCATTCCTATTGCTGTGTAGTAATCCACAGTTTGTCTCTCTCTCTCTCTCTTATTTTTTTTGGAGAGAGACAGAGAGAGAGAGAGAGGGAGAGGGAGACAGATAGAGATGGGCGCGCCAGCAGCCTCTCAGCTGCTGCGAATGAAATCCAGATACGTGCACCCCCTTGTGGTCAAGTGCAGCATTGCGCCCTTGCATCATTTTGCAACTGGCTAAACGTGGGACCTGGAGATTGGAACTGCTGGAGATTGGAGCCAGCGTTCTTAGGCTTAGGAGGCAGGTGCCTTAACTGCTAAGCCATATCTACAGCCCTTGTCTCCTCTTTTGATGGACAGGTGGGTTGTTTACTTTTGGGTTGTTTAAAAAATGTTTGTAACCATTTTTAGACACCTTTTGGTGGATGCATACACACATCTCTGTTGGGTGCATAACTAGCAATGGAACTGGTGGGTTACAGGAAATTTATTAGTTAATTTTAGTGATTGTATTAGTTACTTTATGGGTCAAAATTCCTGCCATAAACAACCTAAGGAAGGAAGGAAGAGTTTGTTTTGGCTCACAGTTCCAGGGTACAGTTGGTCACGGCAAGGAAGGCAGGGTATGGTGGCAGGAGCATGAGGCAGCTGGTCCCATTCCCTCCACAGTCAGCAAGTATGATAAGTGCCGTGCTCAGTGCTCTTCCTCCTTTTTTCTTCAGTGGTGCCTGGGAAGCCCATGGAGTGGTGCCACCCACAGGAGAGTGGTTCTTCCTATCTCAATTAGCCTAACCTAGAAACTCCACCCCAAATATTTATGTCTAGATCTGATCAAGTTGATGGCACGTATTCACCACCACAGTCGTTAATATCAAATACTTTTTACATTTTAAAATTTATTTTTAAGAGAGTCCAATAGAGTGAGAGCAAGTGAGCAAGAGAGAGAGCATTGGCACACCAGGATATCCAGCCACTGCCATAGAACTCCAGACAGGTGCATTATCTTGTGCACATGTGCAACCTCGCATGCTTGTGACACCTTGTGCCTCTAGCTTAAGTGGAATCTGGAAAGTTGAACATAGGTCCTTAAGTTTTGCAGGCAAGTGCCTTAACCACTAAGCCAGCTCTCCAGCCCTCAAATAATTTTGAAAGTGGTTATACATTCATTCTGATCTGGGCTTGGGCTATCGCTCATGGATACAACATTTTCCTAGCATGTACAAGTCCCTGGCTTAGATCCTATGGAATTTTTTTTTTAATTCTCTTTGACCAGGGCTGGAGAGATGGCTTAGCAATTAAGGCACTTGCCTGTAAAGCCAAAGGATCCAGGTTTGATTCCCCAGGACCCATGTAAGCCAGATGCACAAGGTGGTGCATGCGTCTGGAGTTCGTTTGCAGTGGCTCGAGGCCCTGGCACATCCATTTTTTCTCTCTCTCTCTCCCAAATAAATAAATAAATAAATAAATAAATAAGTATAATAGGGCTGGAGAGATGGCTTAGCGGTTAAGGCACTTGCCTGCAAAGCCAAAGGACCTTGGTTTGATTCCCCAGGACCCATGTAAGCCAAATGCACAAGGTGGTGCATGCATCTGGAGTTTGTTTGCAGTGGCTGGAAGCCCTGGTGCGCCCATTCTCTCTCTCTCTCTCTCTCTCTGCCTCTTTCTCTCTCTCAAATAAATAAATAAATGTTAAAAATATAAATAAAATTTTATTTGACCAATAGTATTACTATGCCCTTTAATGTTAGCTATTCTGGTAGTCGTGAAGTAAGATAACATTGTAATTTCAACTTACATTGTTGGGATGATTAATAAATTGAGAACCAGGCTGAGAAAATGGATCAGCGTTTAAAGGCACTTGCTTGCAAAGCCTGCTGGCCTGGGCTCAATGCCCGGGTATCCACATAAAGCCAGATGCACAAAGTGGCATATGAATCTGGAGTTTGTTTGCAATGCTAATATATATGTATGTATGTGTGTGTGTATATACAATTTTTTTTTTATAATATATACATATATATACATACATATATATATATATATATATATATATATATATATATATATATAATTTTAATTAAAAGAATTTCTTTTTTTGAAATATGTCTGTGAAATATCCTATTTTCCAATTGGACTTTCTGGCTTATTCCAGCTCATTTAAAGGTGTTTCTTTATATATTCTGTATACATGTCCCCTTTTGGATATATGTATTACCCAGGTTCAGTTCCAAAAGACAGATGCACATAGTGGGGCACGCATCTAAAGCCAGATGCACAAAGAGGCACATACATCTGGAGTTCGTTTTCAGCAGCTGGGGCCCTGGTGTGTGTGTTCTGTCTCTCGTCTATCACTCTCTGCTTGCAAATAAATAAAGAAGTCTTTACATATATATATATTTGGTTTTGCGAGGTAGGGTCTCACTCTGGTCCAGGCTGACCTGGAATTCACTATGTAGTCTCAGGGTGGCCTGGAACCCTCGGCAGTCCTCCTACCTCTGCCTCCCAAGTGCTGGGATTAAAGGCATGCGCCACCACACCCGGTTTACACTAATATAATTTTATTAGGTGGTGCAAAACTGTTTTAACTTTAGATCTAAGAATTCATCTGGAATTGATGGGGGGGGGTTATGGTGTGAGGTGGGCGTCCCTGAGTCCATGGGAATATTCACACAACCCAGAATCCTTTACTGGACAGAGTGCACTGTCCCACGTGCTCCACAGCAATAGCTGTGTCATATAGCATGTATCCATATAGTATGGACCTGCGCCTGAACTCTGATCCATGGGTTGGTCAGTTGTGTATCCGTGGGCTCTGTGTCTTTATAATAGGTTTTGCTATCTGATATCACAAGTCGTCCAGTGGGCTCCACTTTTGTCTCCAGGAACCATCCAGTACTGAAGTGCCCTTGTGGGACTGATGTGCCCGATCCCCTGGCTTGTTCACTGGGGATACCTAGGCCCGAGTCCCATCAAAGCCCTTTAAAGTGAACACGAGCCAGGTGCCTGCAGATGGCAGAGGCAGATCGCGGGGTAATTAAATAAGGTGGGGAAGGGGGAGGAGTGGATTAGGTGAGAGGGATTCAGGAGGAAGCAAGCTGTGGGTCTCCATTTGAGCCCTTGGCTTCTGGGGCGATAGGAGGAAAGCCAAACTCTCGAATCCGAGCCGAGGGGGGCCAGAGGAGGCCGCGCGAATCGGCTGGCCGGGGTGGGGCCGCGGAGCCGCAAATCACCAGTCGAGGGCCGGAGAGCGCGCGGCTGGCTCAGAGCGGCGCCGGGGCCGAGCTGAGCGGGAGTCCGAGCCGCGGCCGTGCGCCGGGGCGAGCAGCGCGCGGGCTTCTCCGGGGCGGACGGGAGGGCGGGCGGGCGCCCCGCGCACCGACCATGAGCCGTCCCAGCGCCCTGAGCAGCCGCAGCGTGCGGCGGGCAGCGCGGCGTCTCTGAGCCCCGAGGAGAGGTGAGTGTCGGCGTGCGCCCTGCGTCCTTGCCCGGGCGCCGGGGCTGACCCGGATCCCTCCGAGAACAGACTGCGAAGTGCGTTGGAGAAAGTTAGGCTGTGGGGCAAGTGGAGCTGGAGAGTTGGTCCCCAGCAAGCCTTAGCGGTGGGGGTGGGGAGAGGGATAGGGCCAGCGCTCCAGGAACCCCCTGACCGCCGGGCGGGATCCCCGAGAGCATCTCCCCGGGGCACCGGCCTCTCCACCCTCCTCCAGCCCCGTCCCGCTTCGGCCCTAGCCCGGCGCGGGTGGACGAGATGCGCGGGGCTCAGAGGCTTCCCTGGAGGGAGGCGTTTCTCCACTCATCTCATGGGGAAGTTTGCGAAGAAAGCGAAAGAGTCTGCTTGGTGAACTGGACGACTTCTCCCTCCCTCTCTCACTCTTCCTTTGTTGAGAAAGAATGAATAGTTGCTGGAGTCGCTCCCTCGGGGTCGGGGAGGGGAGGGGAGGGGAAGGCAAAGGAAGGAGGGACGGATGGTGGCCGCGACAGGAAGGAGGTCCCGATCGATCGCAGCCCATCTTTCTTTATCCACCTAAACTGTTAGCACTTACAAAGTTTGATCAGGGCCGGAGAGATGGCTCAGTGGTTAAAAAGAGACTGTTTAGCCGGGCGTGGTGGGCGCACGCCTTTTAATCCGAGCGCTCGGTAGGCAGAGGTAGGAGGATCGCTGTGAGTTCAAGGCCACCCTGAGACAACATAGGGAATTCCAGGGCAGTCTGGGCTAGAGCGAAACCCTACCTCGAAACACCCCCCCCCCAAGGAAAAAGCGCTAGTTTGAAGTATCCACGTAAATTCAGATGCACATACATCTGAAGTTTCTTTGTAGTAGCAAGAGGCTCTGGTGTGTCCAATCCCCTCCCCGTCTCTCCTTGTAAATAAATAAATAAATAAATAAATAAATAAATAAATAAATAAATAAATAAATAATCTAAGTTTGATCAGGTGCCTGCGGGGCAGCCGGCAGAGGCAGCGTACAGGCAGTGGATCTTAGAACTTTCTCTGGTGTCCACTCGCTGGAGGCAAAGGGAGGAAAACCCGTTTGCTCAACCCGTGTCTACTTTTGCTTCAGGCCATTAGCCGAGATGTAACGTTAGAGCCCTGCGTTGAGATGATTGTCAACCTTGACACTTATCTTCACGGCTCCGCAGACCTCTTTCTCTGGGAAGTGCTATGTGGCAGGGAAGGTCATTTTGGAAGCAGATCGTCTCCCTCTGCATTCCCCAGGCAAGATCTGCCAGGAAGGGAGAGGCCACGGCGTCAAATAAGGCTCATCAGGGCCCACGGCTGCCTAGTTTGTCATGGGGGAAGCCCACGAGCTGACTGGCTTGAGTGTGCCAGGGAATGTACCGAGAACTGAGTGTAAACACCTTGCCCCTTGCCAAGAGCTCCATCAGCACCCAACTTTCAACTTAGTCTAAATTGCTGCTAAAAAGCCTGATATTTCCAGGATGACTAACCAAGTCCCCATTCTCCTATTCCTCCTGATCATATAAAGGGACTGCTTGTTAAAAGGATGCTAATCTTCAGGACCTTGCCCTGTAACTCCTGCGCTGTGTGGCTTGAAATACAATCCGGGGAAGAATTATTCATACTTCAATCATTTGGCGAGACTTCATAAGTTTACTTCAAAAATGAAAGGATATTCTTGATTCCTAGACCCAAGCAAAACTTCACTCTTAAGTGGATAAGCCAATTTTATTTGTGGGCCAGTCTTGTCTCCCCTCCCTGTCTGACTCCACAGAGAAGATGTAAGAGTACAAATCCAAATTGTAAATTCTCTGTCGTGGTCATAGTGGGGGCAGCCAAGACAGTGACATTTCCAACTTAAAATATAATATTTCTTAAGCTCCCCCTTAGATTACCATGTGTGAATCTAACTTGAAAATTTGACATTTCAGAAATCAGAGAAAGAACATCCAAATAAGTGAGTTGCTTATCTCTGTCTCAACTTGTAAAATCATCAGTTTCTGGTTTTTTTTTTTTTTTTTTTGAGCCATCTTTATAGAGCAAGTGAGTTGGACACAACATGTCAAAAGACAACAACAGCTGACTGGGTGAGGGAGGCAGCGTGTATCAATTTGTGAGGCTCCTCATATCTTTAACATTCCCAAAGTTTAGTTCTTTCATATCAGTATGTAGACTCTAGACTGTAGAAATGGCTCAGTTGGTGGAGTGCTTGCCTAGCATGCACAAAACCATCCATGGATTCCTGGTCCCACATATACTAGGTACATGCCTGTAATCCTTGCACCTGAGAGATAGAGGCAGGAGGAATAAGAAGTTCAAGGTCATTCTCTGCTAAATAGCCAGATCAAGGCTAGCCTGGGATGCATAAGTCCCTATCTCAAAACAAAACGATGCAAAAATCTGACTTGGGTATGTATTTCAAGATGTGACTCTGGCCTGAATTAGGACCCTGTCAGTTGACCTGTCCAGTAGAGAGAGGCCCAGTCAGCTGATCAAAGTCTCTCTCGGTGTTTGTTTGAAAGCCTGCACGTGTTTACGTGGCGTGTACTTTTACTTTCATGTCATGTCTGTGTTCTGCTTGGCTTGGTGTATTTACAGCTGTCGTTCTAGGCTGAAACGTCACCCTTCTTATCTGTCCTTCCCAGCTGCAATGAGTCCCCAGTGTAGTAGGGATGACAGAGAGCAAGCAAGGCAGACATGGCCCTGCTGTGTTCGGAGGAGATGGGCTATTCACCAAGACTCCATATACATGATCACATTTCATGTGCACAACAATCCAAGAAGTAGGTATCGCAAATCCCTGCCATAAGCAAGAAACTGTCTGAGAGTTGAAGAACTTGTCCAGGTCCTACAGGAAGTGTGCAATGACTAGTGACAACACAGAAACATCTGTAGGTAGAAACATGGTAGCCAGAGCCCAGACTCGACTCCCCACTGTGCTGTTCCCAGCCTTGTTCTTCCCTCAGGGCTTTTGCATTGGCTGGCCGGCAGTCCCTCCCCTGCCTGGACTCCCTTCAGACCTCTTCTTGCCTGATGCTTTTTCTTTTTTTTTCTCTTGCCATGGTTACCTCTTCAGAAATGTCTTCCCGGATCATTGTGGCACAAAGTTATTTTCACCTCCACTCGGATCTTCTATTATTTTGCCCTGTTTTATATTCAGTGCTTACAGCCAATTACTACCTGGTTTTGTTTTTCTTTGTATGAAATAGACTTCCCCGTAGGCTCAAGGAGAGCAGAACTTTATCTAGTTTATTAAAGCCTTGGCCTTGGTACACTGTTCAGCCTTCAGAAAATATGTCAAATGCATGACCATCATTCTCCTTAACTAGACAAATCAATCTTTATGCTCATTATTCATTATTTTCTTGCCCCGTAGAATATTAATCTAATGAAAATGAGCTTCTGTCTTGTTTGATACTGTCCCCCAAGACCTAGCACAGTGCCATTCACAGTTAAGCCCCCCATAAAGGTGTGTGTTGAATGAATAAATGAGTGACTACCACTATTGATTGAATGATCCCTCCTCCTCATCATTTCATCCTGTTATCCAGGTAGACGATTCTGATTGAAAGGTGCTCTGTACCAAGGAGAGTCCCTAATCCAGTGCTTCCCATTCCAGTCCCTTCTAGGACCATGTGATTCCAGTTGCAGAATCTGCGTTGTGGCTTGGGCATCAAGACTGTAAACCTTTCCCACTGGGTTTTTAGTACAGCAGGGCTGATGTGGTGGTTTGCATGAAATGTCCTCCATAGCTTCCGTGTATTTTGTTTGTTTTTGTTTTTCTTTGTTTGTTTTTGTTTTTCAAGGTAGGGTCTCACTCTAGCTCAGGCTGACCTGGAATTCACTCTGTATTCTCAGGGTGGCCTCGAACTCATGGCAATCCTCCTACCTCTGCCTCCCGAGTACTGGGATGAAAGGCATGCGCCACCACGCCCGGCTAGCTTCTGTGTATTTTGAAAACTTGGTCTTCAGCTGATGGCAGTTTGGGAAAGTTGTGGAGCCTTTGGGAGATGGAACCTTGGAGGAGATGTGTGTGGGGGGTGGTCCTTGGAATTTTTGGTCCAGCCCCATTGTATGTTCATAGCTAGCTCACTTTTGCTGCTTCCTTCTGACTGCTGTGACAAGATGTGATACTCAGTTGTCTGCTCTGCTGTGCTCCCTGCCCCACTTCCACCATGATGGAACTTCTCTGGAAACTGTAAGACAGAAATAGCCCTTTCCTTCCATAAGCTGCTTCTGGTCTAGCGGTTTGTCCCAGCACAGCACAAGAAGGTAACTGGTACCTCTGAGAAATAGCATTTTTGGCTACAGAGATGGCTCAACAGTTAAAGGCACTTGCTTGCAAAGCCCGATGGCCTGGGTTTGATTACCCATGTAAAGCCAGATGCACTAAATCACAGTGGCAGCAGGCCCTGGTGTGATAATCCTCACACATTCTTTCTCTCTCAGCCCCTCAACAAAATATTTTTTAATTTTTATTTTACTGTATTTGAGAGAGAGAGAGAGAAAGAGGCAGAGAGAGAGAATGGGTCCACCAGGGCTTTTGGCCACTGTAAACAAACTCTAGAAATATGCATGACCTTGTGCATCTGGCTTTTGTGGATCCTGGGGAATTGAACCTGGGTCCTTTGGCTTTGCAGGCAAACACTTTAACTGCTAAGCCATCTCTCCAGTCCAATAAATATGTTTTTTTAAAGGCTGGAGAATTAGCATTTTCTGTTTGCAGAATTCGTTCTTTCCTTTGGCAGCCTTGATGAGAGAAGCAGGGATGTGACTCGTGGATTGCAGATGGTGGATGACAGTGTGGAAGATACTTGCGTATCTGTTACCACGTGTGATAATAACACACTTGGGATCTACTCTCCGACTGAAATATTCCCATTACATTAATGACTTTTCAGATTCCATATCCACCTCTGATCCTAACTGCATAAATCAGTATCTAACCTCTTTCTAGACCAAACTGCCTCCCCCCACCTCACACACAATAGTTCCAGCCGTGAGCTTCTCATCTTTCCTCCTTCTGAAACCACGTAGCATGTTAATAATAGCACCATGCCATCCTCCTATGGCCATGGGTTCCTTCCTCCAGGTAAGACCTTGAACTCCTGCTGTCTCTGTCCTTTTCCTTCCCCCAGCCACTGCCCTACGTCAGACTTCTTCAGTGGCTTCCAGAATGGATTCCTCTCTTCCAGGTCTTCCTAGCACTTAGCCCAGCCCTTGGTGGAACCGTCAAGACTCCCTGGCCTTGTCCTAATGTGTGGGTCTTCCAAATGTTCAGCGTTTCCACCCAAGCCACAGCGCATGGCTTACCAGTGTGTCAAACCTGTGGGGTCACTTCCATGCCTTTGTGTAACTGTAGTGGCAGCACCCTTTGGAAAACTGGTCCTATGGTTGTCCTCTCTGGGATCCTCCTGATGACGAGGATTAAGAGCAAGGTAGCTTTTCCCTGATAGGTACTCAGCTAGGGACTGGCCCGCAGAAACATCCATGCCACCCTGTCTGCCCTGGTGGGTCTAGAACTTGAAGCTTCACCCAAGGTGGCTGCACGTAGAAACCTCCCAACCCCGCCTCAGCACCAGCAACAATTTCTTGTTTCTTCCTCAGTGTCTCCGGCTTAGCCCCAGTGGTGGGTGGGTCCTTCCGGAGTCAGTGTTCCTCCTTAGTCCATCAACCAATCAGGTTCTTCCCTACACACCTGAGCCTGATGGCTTATTCTGATTGGACACCTGGTTCATGTAGCTAAACCTGAACCACATGTGTGAGCCCCTTTTCCTTCTTACCCTTTTCCCAGAGGTTCCCTGGTTTCCCAGCCTACTTGGGAAAGGGCGGCGGGGGGACTTTTGTCTTTTCATCTTACCTCAGCTCTCCCTAAAATCAATCATGTAATTTACCCTTCTCTGAGTCTGCATTTTTCAGTTCTTTGCTAACATGGACATGATTGGCACTTGTGAGCTTGGCCTGGGAGTTCTAACCACACTCAGAGCTCTCTCCGGTATCACTGGTGTGCTTTTGTCAAAAGTTCACTGTTCCGGGCTGGAGAGATGGCTTAGTGGTTAAGGCACCTGCCTCCTAAGCCTAAGAACGCTGGTTCCAATCTCCAGTGGTTCCAATCTCCAGGTCCCACGTTTAGCCAGATGCAAAGTGACGCAAGGGCGCAATGCTGCACTTGACCACAAGGGGGCGCATGCATCTGGATTTCGTTCACAGCAGCTGAGACACTGCTGGTGAGCCCATCTCTATCTCTGTCTCTCTCCAAAAAAAAAAAAAAAAAAAAAAAAAAAAAAAAAGTTCACTGTTCCTTCCAGCATGAGGGTCGGGGCTTAAGCATGCTTCTCTATGTGTCTCACTTAAATGTTGAATTAAAATTAGGAAAGGGAGGGTGTTAACAGACATTGTTATCAGAAATGAACTGAAGTGTGAGGACTGGAGAGCATTACAGAGCTCTTTGGCTCAGTGTTGAATGCTCTGTCAATCTTAGATGTGCAGAGAGAGGGAGTAGACTGGCAAAGACGCTGGGTCCAGGTTAACTCTTGCCTCTTAGAAATTGACTCAATCAACAACATGGCCCTTTGCACATGAAGAGGTTTGATGCAATGTTCCTGGTGTGTACCTGCCCTAAGTTGTTTGAGATGAACCAGGCCCATTGATAAAGAAGGAGGGGTGCTGAGAACTTGACCAGAGGGAGTTCACAGCTGTGAGGTGTGTGCATGTGTGTGTGAGGATAGGGTGTGGGACTTCTAGTTGGTTTGCGTCACTGGTGGTCAGGTGGAAGCCTAGGGAGTTTGATTGCTTTTTTTAATAACAATGATTAACATAAAGCAAGTGCTGACAGTGTGCCAGGAACTGGCCAGAACAGGAGGGGCCCTCCTGGGACTCACAGCCCTGTTGTTCTGGACCCACTGTGAGCCAGGCCCTCTGTGTGGTCTCGCTTAGATATGGAGCAGACGGGCTTCACAATTACAAAGGACAGGGGTTAGGAGTTGACTAAAAAGTCTTTCCACCCAGTCCCCAGCGACTGTGAGCTCTCTTGTTGCACATCGAAACAGTGCTTTTTGCGTGTGTTTTTGTTCACAAAGTTTTGTATGGTTTTTGCATACTCCATTGTCTTTGTCCCATTAGCACGGAGGTGGTCTTTTACATCCCAGGTCCCCAGTTCCTGTGTAGCACTGACTGCAGTAATGCCAAGGAGCCATATTCACTCAAAGCTCTTCCCTGACTCATGCAGGGAAAAGACTGATCAGTGAAGAATGGAGCCACTGGCCTTGAGGACAGGCGGCTGAGCAGAGGGCAAAGGGCTTATTCTCAGCGACTTGGGAGAGGGTGTGCTTCCAGCTCAGCTGTCATGGCATGCAGGACAAGCAGTGTGGCACGGTTTCTGGGGCCTTATATCCAAAGGGTACTTCTCTCTCTCTCTCTCTCTCTCTCTGTGGTGCCTATGTATGTGTATGTTTGCATGGGCACGGGTGCTTGTGTGTGCAGGTGTGTATGCACGTGTGTGCGTGATATCTGGTGTCTTTCTCAGTTATTCTCTTTATTTTATTTTATTTTATTTTATTTTATTTATTTTTTCGAGGTAGGGTCTCACTGGCTCAGGCTGACCTGGAATTCACTGTGTAGTCTCAGGGTGGCCTCAGAATCATGGCAATCCTCCTACCTCTGCCTCCCCAGTGCTGGGATTAAAGGCGTGCGTCACTGAGCCCGGCCACTGCTCTTTATCTCACCGAGGCAGTGTCTCTCACTTGAGCCTGGAACTCAGTGGTTCAGCTAGTATCAACGAGCTAGCTTGTTGTGAAGCCGCCCTGGCATTTATGTGGGAGCTGGAGATAGGAACACCAGTCCCCATGTTCGCATGCAAACATATTTTCCACTGATCTACCCCCTCAGCTCCCAATAGTTCTGATTCTTTCATGAGTGATATTATTTATAATAATTATTACTTTATTTGAGAGTGTGAGAGAGAGAGACAGAGGAGGGAGCAGGGGGAGAGAATGGGTGCCCCAGGGCTCCTAGTCACTGCAGATGAACTCCAAACACATGCACCACCTTGTGCATCTGGCTAACGTGGGTCCTGGGGAATTGAACCTGGGTCCTTAGGCTTTGCAGGCAAACTCCTTAATTACTAAGCCATCTCTCCAGCCCTTCTCATTCTAATTCTTATTGAGATTCTTGTTTCTTTTTGTCTGTAAGTTGACCTTGAGATGATTTGTATAATTTGGCTTAGGTCAAAACCATAGTTTGGTTTTTGGGAGAGCAGGCTGGGGCTGGAGAGATGGCTTGGTGGTTAAGGCACTTGGTTGTAAAGCCTGATGGCCTGGGTTTAATTCCCCAGTACCCATGTAAAGCCAGAGAACCGCAGTAGCACATGCATCTGGAGCTCATTTGCAGCAGCAAGAGATCCTAGTATGCCCATTCTCTCTCTTTCGTTCTCTGTCTCTCTCGTTCTCACTCTCTCTCTCTTTCTCCCTGCAAATAAATAAATAAAAATGCTTAAAATGATTTTTAGAGCTGGGCGTGGTGGTGCACGCCTTTAATCCCAGCACTCGGGAGGCAGAGGTAGGAGGATCGCCATGAGTTCAAGGCCTCCCTGAGACTACATAGTGAATTCCAGGTCAGCCTGGGCTAGAATGAGACCCTACCTCAAAAAACCAAAAACAGAAAAACAACCAAAAATGACTTTAAAAAAGGGCACTGACTGCTCAAGGTGAATAAAGATGACATGGGAACATATCGCAGCTGGTTGTTAAAGCTACTTCTGCAGCATTGCTACCATTTTCCATTCTCTTCCCATGTTCTTTTGCCCCGCCCTCTTTTCTTTTTCTTCCCAGACTTTATGTGCACTCATGGGCATTGCTTAACCCTGCTGGTGGCAGACAGGTCCCTGACCCCTCTGGGGAACAATGTACCCCAGTGGCTTTCCAGTGCAGCTGAGCCCACTGATGGATGGAAGAAGGGGTCGCCCCACGCTGACCCCTGACCCTGGCCCTGTCCTCGTTAATTAGAGCACATTGATTTCTTTACAAGCATCAGGTCTTTGCCAGAAAAACTGCCCTATCAGAGCTGGAGAGATGGCTTAGTGGTTAAGGCATTTGCCTGCAAAGCCAAAGGACCCAGGGTAGATTCCCCAGGACCCTTGTAAACCGGATGCATGAGGTGGCGCATGCATCTGGAGTTCATTTGCAACGGCTGGAGGTCCTGGCATGCCCATTCTCTCTCTGCCTCTTTCTCGGTCAAATAAATAAATATAAATAAAAATGTTTAAAAAAAAAGGAAAAGGAAAACTGCCCTATCATTATGAGTAGCACAACTTTGGTCTGGCACCGAAGAAATTCAAGTAGCTCAAGAATTCCAGTAATCTCCTCCAGTTCTTATCGTTTATAGGGTGGTGGAAGTAGGTACAGTAATTATCTAACAATTCATAATATTTCCTCTGGTATTTATTACTGAAACCACCGGGCCTTCCCTAATAGTCTCCCTCTCCCCCCCACCACCACCAATTGTATTTTTCCATCTGTCTCACTGTTGATAAAATGGCTCCTGTGCCTCTGACAACTTTTAGGTGTGTTTTTGCTGCTAGCCCAGGGAAGTTTCTCTGCAGGACCCTCAAGGAAGACACTGAATAAACTTCCCATTCTTAGAGGTCATCAGTGATGCCCTTAAGTGTTGTTTGCTTTTTGATGCCTCATGAACATTTTCTTCTGTTCTGTGTCATATTTCCATTTCCTTTTGTAAGTAGGAAGTTGGTTCTTAGCTGTCTCCTTCACTCTTTTCTTTCTCCCTTAGGGTTGAGATTCATGGCTGCGGGAAAATTTGCAAGCCTTCCCCGAAACATGCCAGTGAATCACCAGTTCCCCCTGGCCTCGTCCATGGACCTTCTGAGCAGCAAGTCCCCTCTCGCTGAGCACCGCGCAGATGCCTTTCAAGACGTGTCTATACACGGCACCCTTCCACGGAAGAAAAAGGGCCCTCCTTCCATAAGGTCCTGTGATAACGTGGGGCACATGGGCACCCTCCCTCACTCCAAATCCCCACGGCAGAGCTCACCTCTCGCCCAGAACATCATCCAGGAAAACCCACTGCAAGACTGGAAAGGGGAAACCTTCACCTTCAGGTAACTTCTGTCATCTCATGAGTGGAAATGATTTATCTTAAAGATTTATCTTAAAGAGAATTAAAAAAAAACATTGGGGCCGGGCATGGTGGTGCACGCCTTTAATCCCAGCACTCGGGAGGCAGAGGTAGGAGGACCTCTGAGAGTATGAGGCCACCCTAAGAACTTGATGGTGAATTCCAGGTCAGCCTGAGCTAGAGTGAGACCTACTTTGAAAAACCAAAGAAAAAAAATTAAGAAAAAAATTGGGGAGGGGCTGGAGAGATAGTTTAGCAGTTAAGATGCTTGCCTGCAAAGCCAAAGGACCCAGGTTTGATTACCCAGGACCCATGTAAGCCAGATGCAAGAGGTGACATATGTGTTTGGAATTTGTTAGCAGTGGTGTGCCCCTTCTCTGTTTATCTGCCTCTTTCTCTTCCTCTCTCTTTCTCTCTCAAATAAATAAAATTTTTAATAGAAAAAATATAAAGCATACAGTTAATGCACATTTTCCCTTCCTTTCTTTCTCCTACCTTTCCTTCTTTTCTCCAAATGCTGAGGGCCCAATGCTGTACCACTGAACCACATCCTCAGCCCAAGCAAAAGTTTAACCCCATGGTGCTATCACCCTACTCCAGCAATCCTGTTTTGTCTGTTATTTCCACCTTCTTTCCCTCCTCGGGTCTTTTTGGAAGCAAATCTCTTTATTGCAGATAAACTTATTTTCTCTATAAATATATTTCCTTTCAAATATCAGTACATGTGGCCAGAACATAAAAATTATAATACTTTTAAAAATTAACCATTTCTTCAGAGCGTCTGATATCTGAGATTTAAAAATCCAGCCTGTAGAGCCCAGTGTGGTGGAGCACACCTTTAATCCCAGGAGACAGAGGTAGGAGGAACTCCATGAGTTCAAGGCCACCCTGAGACTACATGGTGAATTTCAGGTCAGCCTGGGCTAGAGTGAGACCTTACCTCAAATAATAATAATAATAATAAGCTTGTGTGCTGGAGAGATGATTCAACAGTTAAGGTGCTTGCCTGCAAAGCCTAACCACTTGGGTTGGACTTAATGTAAAGCATAAATGGCTCATGCATTTGGAGTCTGTTTGTAGCAGATAGAGGCCCTGGCACACCCATTCTCTCCCTCTCTCTCTCTCTCCTGACAAATAAATAAAAAAAAAAACCAGCTTGCTATATCACCTACTCTCTTAAAATAAAAGCACATTAATTTTTTTTAAATTTATTTGCAAGCAGAGAGAAAGAGAGGGAATAGAGCACACTATGGTCTCTAGCCACTGCAAATGAACCCCAGATGAATGCATTACTTTGTGCATCTGGCTTTACACAGGTCTTGGTGAATTGAACTCATGCTATCAGGCTTTGTAAGCAAGTGTCTTCAACTGCTGAGCCATCTTTCAATCCCTAAAGCACATTTTTTTCAAATGACAGTACCAGATTCTGAATGAGGTGTGTTTAATTCTATGGCACTGCCAGAGTGTGTTTAAAGTAGGGCATATGTGCATCTCCTTCGGTTGTCAGTATGCTGAATAAAATATTTGTGTGGGGGCTGGAGAGATGGCTTAGCAGTTAAGCTCTTGCCTGTGAAGCCTAAGGACCCTGGTTCAAGGCTCGATTCCCCAGTACCCACGTAAGCCAGATGCACAAGGTGGCACATGTATCTGGAGTTTGTTTGCAGTGGCTGTAGGCCCTGTTGTGCCCATTCTCTCCCTCTCTCTCTGTGCCTCTTTCTCTCTCTCTCTGTCTGTCTGTTGCTAATAAATAAATAAAAATAAACAAAATAAAAGAAATTACATTTAAAAAAAATAAATTAAAAAAATATTTGTGTGGATGCATTACGAGGTCAGCTTCTTCTTCTTTTTTTTTTTTATTTTTGTTTTGTGTTTATCATTGTTTTGCTTTTAAGACAGGATCTCATGTATCCCCGACTAGTTGCTATGTAACTTAACAGAGGATGGCCCTAAACTCCCAATCTTCCTGTCTCCACTTTCTGAGTGCTGGGGTGACAGGCACAGACCACTACATCCACCACAGTTTGTGTGGTCCATGTCCTGGGACTTCTGGTCCATTAAGGCATCTGCTATATCCTCTTAACCCACCAACGGGTCCTGGAAGAGTCCTGTCTCCTGACACTCCATGACGTCCTTGACCCTTTCAGAGACCAGGGTATGGAGGTGTGAGCAGCCCAAGAGCCGGAAAGGAAGTTCCCAGCTTCTTATAGTATAGAATGGATTTCTCCTCGTTGAGGCTGGGTTTCTGGGTGAGTAAGCCTTCCGGTTGTAAGCGCTGCTTCTCTGGGTTCATACTGGACTAGGCTGTGACTGGCTTTTTACATGTCAGAGCTAGTTTGGCAATTCTGCACTTTTTTTCTGTAGATCAGCAACCTGTGATACTATCAGGTAAAGAATGGGGTGGTTTCTTCTCATCTCTTCCTTTTCATTCAACCTATTAGTAAAGAAAGCTATTTCTATCCTAGCTCATTTGTTGGTTCAATATCTATATATTGAACACCTATGTTAGAGTTTATGATCATATATGCCAAGGTTTGACTAGGAAAATTCTGCCCAGTGCTTTTCTTTTCCTTCTTTTCTTTTCTTTTTTTTGAGAGAGAGACAGAGAGAGAATGGGCACACCAGCGGCCTCTCAGCCGCTGTGAACGAACTCCAGACGCATGCGCCCCCTTGTGGCGAATGTGCCACATTGTGCCCTTGCGTCACTTTTTGTGTCTGGCTAAATGTGGGACCTGGAGGTTCCAACAGGCATTCTTGGGCTTTGCAGGCAGGCACCTTAACCACTATGTCATCTCTCCAGCCCGTGCCTAGTGCTTTTGAATGCTTAGAGGGTTGTTTTCCCTCTCACCTCCCCCACAAAAAGATGTTGTCAAAATAGAACAGGGACTAGTTGGAAAGGAGAAGGGATTCAGTGGGGAAGGGACAGTGGAGGGTGGTGGCAGGGGATTATGATCATGATATATTGTATATATGTATGGAGGTTGTCAATAAAACATTTAAAACACAACAGCAATAAAGGCATAGTAAATGATTATCAGATTTAACAAGTCAGTATCTCTGCCTTGATGCTATAGGTTTTAAAATGAAAAAATAATTAATTGGTCCAACATTGAAGATAATCTTTTAAAAAATATATTTATTTTGGGATAGAGAAATGGCTCAGCAGTTAAAGACACTTGCTTGCAAAGTCTGATGACCTTACTTTGATTCCCCATTACCCACACATAAAGCCAAATGCACAAGTGGACATGCATGTGGAGTTTGTTTCCAGTGGCCAGAGGCCCCCTTATGCTCACACTCACCCTCTTTCTGTTTGCCTCTCTCTCTCTCTCTTTTTCTTTCTCTCGAGTAAATACATTTTTAAAACAATTACTTATTTGAGTGAGGCGCATGCCAGGGTCTCTTGCTATTGTTAATCAACACAGGATGCTTGTGCCTCTTCTTACATCTGGCTTACGTGGGTGCCTTGGGAATTGAACCCTGGCTGGTAGGCTTTGGAAACAGGTGCCTTTAACTGCTGAGCCATCTCCCCAGGCCTTGAAGGAAAACATGCTTCTAGTAGCCAAAAGGCTACATGTTGCTCTTTGCATCTGAAGCAAATGCTACAGGAGAAATAGCTTGACATGCTGGGCATACTGGACCTGGGTGGTTTTGTTTGTTTGCGGTGGACAGGTGTCTGAGAAAAATGATAATTTAAGAGCTAAGTTAACATGACCTTTGTAGACTGTTCCAAGTATAAGGTGGAAACAAGTTCAATATGTTTGAAAAGCCCAAAAGAAAGCTGATGTGGCCTGTGGCTGGAGTATTTCAAGTTGACAGGGCAGTAGAGATGTTGTGAAGCAGACAGAAGTTCACTTAGTTTTAGTTTCACAATAGTAAGGAGAAAATAAGTGGAAACCCATCTATTCTCCGTAGATAGCATTAGAGAGCCCTAAACTGTTTCTAATACCAGAGGAGATGCTTCTCCTGGGGGCTAGGAGGCCTTGGATCAGCTCTGCAGAACTTAAGTGGGTGACTTCCCAGCTCAGAGGTAGCAGGCAGTCTGCCAATAAAACAGGCAAATATGGAGGTGTATACTGTGTGCAGGTGAGTTTTATTTTCATCTATGAAATATGTGTAGTATGGTATGTGTGGTATATGCACATTATGTGCTGGTGTACTGTCCCATGGTCTCACATGAGGTGGCTGGAGAAAAACATCAGCTGTTCCGCTCTGTCACTCACCTGCCTGTGTTTCCACGTGATGGAGTTTCTTACTGGTTTTCACACGCCCCAGTGATTCTCCAGTCTCCACTCCCCACAAGACTGGGGTTACAAACATGCGTGGCCATGGCCAGGATGTTTACATGGGTTCTGGAGATTCGAACTCTGGCAGCCTCAGGCCCTCATGCTTGCATAGGAAACACACGATGAGCCATCTCCTTCAGCCCCTGAATACCATTTTGTTCCATTTGACACTGCTGGCATTTAGTTGGTAAGGATGTGGAAGGTGAACAGCAAAGATGTCTGGCCTCTCAGAAGTGAGCACCAGTACCAGGCTGCATGAAGGTGGGTCAGAACCAACTGTTCTGTTGCCTTACTGTGGACCATGTTTTAAAAATTTATTAACATAAACTGTGTTGACCCAGGAATCCACGATGTACCAGACACAGGCTGTTCACAAACCCACTCCTTAAAGCTGCGAGGTCCTGCCTGGCTCAATGCCAGCTCTCACAAGGGGAAAAGTGCAGAGGGAGGGGCCCTGGGGAGGAGGCAGTCATGGAGTCACCCTCCTTTCTTGAGGAAGTTCTTCATAAACACCCAGGGTCCAAGGTGCTAACCGAGCAGGAGCTCAAAACTTCTTGATTTGAAAACTGACTTGCACAGAAGTCGGAGCTCTGTAAAAGATCTTATCAGAGGGCGGGTGTAAGTCCTGATTTGAAGTCCAGGCAGTGGAAGACTTAATAAGCGCTGATGGCTTCGAGTCTGTTTATTATTCAGAGCTGCATTAATCCAAATTGACATTTGTTTTTCGAGGTAGGGTCTCACTCTGGCTCAGGCTGACCTGGAATTCACTATGTAGTCTCAGGGTAGTCTCAAACTCTCAGTGATCCTCCTACCTCTGCCTCCCAAGTGCTGGGATTAAAGGCGTGCGCCACCACACCCAGCCTTTTTTTTTTTTCTTAACTTAAAGTATCTTATTGTTTAAAATGAATACAGGAAGTAGCAAGTGCACATCATGTGAAAACCATATATATATATTTTTTTTTTTTTTTTTTTTTTTTTTTTTTTTTTTTGAGGTAGGGCCTCACTGTAGCCCAGGCTGACCTGGAATTCACTATGTAGGCTCAGGGTGGACTCCAATTCACAGTGATCCTCCTACTTCTGCCTCCTGAATGCTAGGATTAAAGGTGATTCAACCACACCTAGTCCTCTAAATATATATATATATATATATATATATATATATATATATATATATGTATGTATGTATGTATGTATGTATACACACACATACACATGAACTTTTTTATTGATGATAAACCATGATAATTTTTAAGGAAATCTGAGTCCTTCCTGATTTTAAGAAGTTTAAAGTACCTCATATTTTTTTTTTTTGTTGTTGTTGATTGTTTTTTGAGGAAAGGGTCTCATTCTAGCCCATGCTGACTTGGTAATTACTCTGTAGCCCAGGCTGACCTTAAATTTATCATGATCCTTCTATCTCAGCCTCCAGAGTGCTGGAATTTTAGGTGTGGGGGAGGAGGGCTGGAGGGATGGCTTAGTGGTTAAGGCTCTTGCCTGCAAAGCCCAAGGACCCAGGTTCGATTCCCAGTACCCACATAAGCCAGATGCACAGGGTGGTGCATGCATCTGGAGTTCCTTTGCAGTGGCTAAAGGCTCTGGCATGCTCATTCTCTCTCTCTCTCTAAATAAATAAATAAATGAAATAAGAAGAAGCTTTAAAAATTTTGTTTATGTATGTGTATGATGTGTGTGTGTGAGAAAGGGGGGAGAGAGAAAGAGAGGGGAGAGAGAGTAGGTACAGCGCAAATGAACTCCAGATGCATGTGTCACCTTATACTTCTGATTTACGTGGGTCCTGGGGAATAGAGTCTCAAACTGGGGTCCTTAGGCTTCACAGGCAAGTGCATACCACTAAGCCATCTCTCCAGCCCACCTTCTTCCTTTTTATTAAAAAAAGTTCCTGGCCAGGCGTGGTGGCGCATGCCTTTAATCCCAGCACTCGGGAGGCAGAGATAGGAGGATCACCATAAGTTCAAGTCCACCCTGCGACTACATAGTGAATTCCAGGTCAGCCTGGACTAGAGTGAGGCCCTGCCTTGAAAAACCAAAAATAAAAGATGGCTTCGTGGTTAAAAAATAAAAAATCACTAATAAAGATTTATGCATCTTCAGTGGCTCAATCTCTCTCTTTTGTCTGGATAAATAAATAAAAATTAAAAAAAAATTTTTTAAAAGAAAAAGCAAAAATAAAAATTAAAATTAAAAATCCTAATTTATTTTTTTTTCCTTTTTGGGATAAACCATGATTTCCCCTCCCCCTCTGCCCTCCATTGAAACCCTTTTTAAATTATTTTATTTTATTTTATTTTGTTTTTTTGAGGTAGGGTTTCAGTCTAGCTGACCTGAAATTCACTATGTAGTCTCAGTGTGGCCTTGAACTCACAGCCATCCTCCTACCTCTGCCTCCTGCGTGCTGGGATAAAAGGCATGTACCACCATGCCCAGGTTGAAACCCCCCTTTTTTTCTCTTTTTTTAAATGTATTTCGAGGTAGGGTCTCACTCTAGCTCAGGCTGACCTGGAATTCACTATGTAGTCTCAGGCTGGCCTTGAACTCATGGTGATCTTCCTACTTCTGCCTCCCAAATACTGAGATTAAAGGCGTGCACCACCACGCCCGGTGAAACCCTTTTTTTAAAAAAAAAATTAATTTTATTTATTTTATTTGAGAGAGGGAGAGAGATATTTTTATACAGAGAGAGGGAGAGAGAGAATGGGCGTGCCAGGGGGACTCTAGCCACTGCAAACAAACTCTAGACACATGTGCCATCTTGTACATCTGGCTTATGTGGGACCTGGACAGTTGAACCTGGGTCCTTAGGCTTTGCAGGCAAGCGCCTTAACCGCTAAGTCACCTCTCCAGCCTAGGAAGAAAGCTTTTTGCATGTGAAAAGTTAGAAAGGAATGACATGAATGAGAACCCAAGGTTCTAGAGAGAGATGTTTTGCCTGAGGCGCCACAACAGAAATACAATGATAACTAGAAGATCTGTAACCCTTCCCGCTTAAAGGGTCTGGAGACCCCAACCACCCACCTGAGTTCATGTGACTCCTCTTTTCACAGAGGATTCAGGGGTCATCTTCCGTTCACCCAGCCGATGTGAAGTCCCCAAACCTCCATCTCATGACATTTGTTGCTGGCATGATGATAGCAGGGCCATCTTAGCCTAGACCCTCTCTTCATGTCTACCCCACCTACCCTCAGACAAGCCCCTTCTCTTGTGAACCTCCCCTTATCTGTGGTTTTACTTTCTGAGTTTCAGTTATCCATCATCAACGATTATTGTAAATAATAAACGGGGGTGCTGGAGAGATTGCTCAGTGGTTAAAGGTCATGCCTACGAAGCCTAATTACTCAGGCTTGATTCCTCAGGACCCACACAAAGCCAGATGCACAATGAGGCGCATGCATCTGGAGTTCATTTGTAGTGGCTGGAGGCCCTGACACGCCCATTCTTCCCCTCCCATCTGCCTCTCTGTTTCTCTTCTCTCTGTCTCTCTGTGTGCAAATAGATAAATAAATAATTTTTTCTGTGTTTGTTTTTTGAGGTAGGATCTAGCTCTCAAATAATTTAAAAAATATTTTCAAAAGAAAATAATAAATGGAAAATTCTAGAAAGAAATAATTGATAAATTTTAAGTTGTGCACTACTCAGTAGCATGAAGAAATCTCATTATGTTCTATTCTGTACCACTCAGGACAAGAGTCACCCTCTGTCCGTTATATCCACACTGTCTATGCTATCCTCCCGTCGCCACCTTATAGCCGTCTTGACTGTCACGATATGGCAGAGTGTGGGGCTCAGTAACTGTCACTTGTTTCATAATGGCCCCAAAGTGGCCCCAAAGCAGAAGAGTAGTGATGCTGGCAATTTAAATATGTGAAGGAGAAGCTATCAAGTATTTCTTTGGGTTTTTTTTTGTTCTTTTTATTATTATTATTTTTATTGACAACTTCTATACTTACATGCAAAAAACACATGATATTTCCCTCCCCTCCCCCCTATAAAGTATTTCTTTTAAGTGAGAAATGGCAAGTTTTCAGCTCAATAAGAAAAATATATGCTGAGGTTGCTAAGATCTACAGAACATTGTTGTACTTGTTTAATTTTATTTATTATTTCTGCTGTTGTTCTGTTACTATGCCTAATTTATAAATTAAGTTTTGTCGTAGAAGTGTATGCATAGCACAAGACATAGTATATGTAGAGTTCAGGTACCTACTGGGAGATTTGTTCTAAATTTGCTGTTTTTACAGCAAACATATTAAGCTTATTATGCATTAAAATGGCACTTTGTTATCACTGATATGAATTACACTTTTACCCTGTGGGAGGCCCCAAGCAGAAGTCTCTGCTCTGACCGGAATATTTCCATTACTAAGTTGTCATCTCCAAAGATGTCCTAACCTCCCCCTTAAGAATAAGCCATGATTAGCCTGGCATGGTGGTGCATGCCTTTAATCCCAGCACTCGGGAGGCAGAGGTAGGAGGATGGCTGTGAGTTCGAGGCCACCCTGAAACTACAGAGTGAATTCCAGGTCAGCCTGAGACTACATGGTAAATTCCAGGTCAGCCTGGGTAGATTGAGACCCTACCTTGAAAAACCATAATAATAATAACAATATTAGTAGTAGTAGTATTAAAAATAAAAAATAAATAAGAATAAACCATGATTATAAAGTTAATTATACAAAAGTATATATTTATATCCTCTATGTTTCGTAGTTTTCAAATATCTTAATGCCAATATTCATAAATTATCTTGTTTGAACATGATGCTCCTGTGTAGGAGACATGGCAGATACCATCATCTTTCTCAGCTGGGAAAATGAATTTGGGGCTATTGAGGCTCCTAAGAGGACACCCTCAGGGATGACTGAGTTTGTGTTATTGGGCCTTCCCCAGACACCACTCCGTAGCCTTCAAGAATGTTGGTGCCCTTGGGCTGGAGAGATGGCTTGGTGGTTAAGGCATTTGCCTGCAAAGCCAAAGGATCCTGGTTCGACTCTCCAGGACCCACGTAAGCCAGATGCACAAGGTGGCGCATGCATCTGGAGTTCGTTTGTAGTGGCTGGAGGCCCTGGCACACCCATTCTCTCTCTCCCCCTCTTTCTCTCTCTTAAATAAATAAATAAATAAATAAATAAAAATATATTTTTTAAAAAGAATGCTGGTGCCCACTGTAGACATCCCTGAGCTGGCTTTTTGCTTGCAGGAGGTGAGTCTGTCTGTCATCACAACGCAGAACCTCCTTTGGGGAAAATGGAGTGTTGGTTGCCAAGCAGAAGGCAGACTCCAGAGGAGGCAGGGAGCTGGTCTTCTCTTTCTGAGGCCATATCTCCTGGCTCTCTCATTGTCTTGGCTGCCCTTGGATGCACTTGTGGTTTTGAAAGGTGGCCAACGGCAGAAGCCAGGGAGCTCTTAAACCTTGATGTCACAGAAGAGACCTTTGTTCCCAAAGCTGGAGCATCAGGCTTCTCCAAGAGGCCTGTGGACTGGATTTCCTCTTGACATTAGCGTTGTTTGCTTGTTTTCTCTTTAAGAATGGATTTGTACTTGAATCTGGGACCTCCCTCGGGCGGAGAGGAGCCCAGTTCCCGTTGGGATGTCGGTGTTGCTCGGATAGTTGACAGCTCGGGGCTTGGAGACTGTTCAGGTCTTTGCTTGCCTGTGGGTACAAGGAGGCATGCATTCCTGGCAACAGCTGGGGCAGCCTGATTCCTTCTGCCTCTTGTGCATGGGGCACATGTGGCGGGACAATGTGGGGTTTCATGATTGCATAAAGGGAGCTGACTGACTCGGCACAAGTGTTCTAACTGCCAGTGGTCACAAAATCGGCCCAGTTATCCCTGGTGGAAACCTGTGCACTCACTGGTAGATTATCCCCCACCCAGCTCCTGCAGACACCCCAAGTTAAACTCAGTGTGTCTCACACACACAAAGAAAAAGAAAGATGTCAAAGTAGAACAGGGATTAGTTGGGAAGAAGAAGGGTTTCAGGGCTGAAGACATGGTTTGGTGGTTAAAGAAGCTTGTTTGCAAAGCCTGACGGCTCGGGTTGGATTCCCCTGTGCCCATGTAAAGCCAGATCCATGAGTGGCACACGTGTCTGGAGTTCATTTGCAGTGGCAGGAGGCTCTGGTGCGTCCATGCCTTTACTTTCTCTCTGTGTCTCTCTCAAATAAATAAAATATATTTTTTTTTAAAGAGGAAGAGTTTCTGTAGAAGGGGGATGGAGAGAAGGGACGAGAGAAGATAATGGGAGGGTATTGTGATCAAAATGCATTTTATATATGTATAAAACATGTCACTAGCAATAGTAATAATAATAATGAACCCCTGTGACTTTCCCAAGCAGTAAGTAACCTCCCAGCTCATAGCGTTAGATCTTCAAAGGTGAGACGAAATATCAGACACAGGATCAATGCTGACTTTCCCCTCTAGCAGCTTTTGTTTTGTTTTGGTTTTTTCGAGGTAGGGTCTCACTCTAGCTCAGGCTGACCTGGAATTCACTATGTAGTCTCAGGGTGGCCTTGAACTCATGGTGATCCTCCTACCTCTGCCTCCCGAGTGCTGGGATTAAAGGCGTGCGCCACCACACCCGGCTTTCTCTAGTACCTTTTAAAGAGCTGACTCAGGGATGCCAGTACCCTCACCTGAAAAAATCTGACTGTTGCTTTTTGCCTCTCCATTCAAAGCTGGCCAGAAGGGTCTGCAACGTGAAAGACCACACGCAAACATCTATCATTCATTTACATGTGATGTCAGCTGTCTGAAAGTTGGAAGCCTTTTGTGCACAGAGGAAAAAAATGGTTTTATAGTTTTATTTTCTATTTTTATTTTTATTTGTTATTTATTAGAGACAGACAGAGAGAGAGAGAGAGAGAAAGAGTGAGAATGGGCATGCCAGGGCCTCCAGCTGCTGCAAACTCCAGATGCATGTGCCCCTTGTGCATCTGGCTTACGTGGGTCCTGGGGATTCAAACCTGTGTCCTTTGGCTTTGCAGGCAAGTACCTTAACCAGTAAGCCATTTCTCCAGCCCTCCCCATTTTTTCAGTAGACTGGCCTATAAGGGAGCACTAGTGATCTTCCAGTGTCCATGCCCCTCCTCCCCAGTGCTGGGGTTACAGACATGCTTGACCATGCCAGGCTTTTTTTTTAGCAGTTATTTTATTTATTTATTTATTTATTTATTTATTTATTTATTTATTTATTTATTTTTGCGTGCTTGCGTGCTCCATTTTTTTGCATATGGCTTATATGGGTGGCTTGGAAATTGAACCTGGGATGGTAGGCTTTGCAAGCAAGAGCCTTGAACTTCTAAGCCATCTTCCCAGCCCCTCTCCCCCATGCCAGACTTTTTACCTGGGTGCTGGGGTCAGAACTCAACCCTCTTTGTTCTGCAGCAATCCTCTAGTCCTAACAATGGCTTTGATCTTAAGATTGCATCTAAAGAATAGTAGCCAATGGGTGGGTTTTTTAGTATTCATTTTTAATTACAAGTTGGCTTTTACTAACATTGTGAAGTGCCCCTGAGACTTGAATGCAGCTGTTGCGGAGTGAGTGAATTCCCAGGAATGTCCTGTCCCTCGGGGGCTTCTGGTGCACTGAGGCCTGGAGCAGCCAGGTCAGAGGTGAGCTTGGTCCTGTGGCTGGCGCTGCTTGTGGCTTGAAGAAGCCCAGAGGACAGGCTGTCCGGAGATCTCCCAGCTGCCTGATGCGGGTCCTAAATCCTCCATTGCCGAGGACGGTTTGGAGGAAAAGGCTGGGATCCATGCATTCCCAGCTGTTCCGAGGGAAGTGAAAGGATTGTTTTTTAACTGATTGCAAACCACAAGCAAGAAAATGACAGAGCCTGACACAATGCAGTCCTTGTTGAGAGAGCTGCTTACATCCATCCCCTCCCCCCCAGGGTAGACCTGCTTTAACTCAGGCTTTCTCAGGCCTGCCTCATGCCTTTGAGAAGGGTCAGGTTTTCAGTGGTAGCTGCTCACACCCCACAGGATATGTTAAAGCTCACTGTAAACAGAAGGGCCTATGCCGGTCCATTTGGGAACCACCCCAGCCTGGCCAGTATATGCAAACTGGAGAAGTCTGGGTTTCTATTGTTGATTGGCGAAAGAGAGACTGTCTTCAAGGGACTTGAGCTGGGTAGTCACACAGGCTGAGCCACATGGCCAGCGTGCCCTCAGGTCACAGCTACACTGCTGTGTGCAATGGTCACCACCCATTCTATCCCTAAGAGACTCATCACAGAAGAATATCAAGCTCTTTCTTCTTAGAGGCCCCCAGAGACATGTACATATAGACTTTATTTTTGAGTATGTATGTGTATGTATGTTTATATGGGTATGGGTGTAAATGTGTGTGCAGGTGTACTTCACACTGTGCAAATGATGTGGAAGCCAGAGGTCACCCCTGAGTGTCTTCTTCAATGGCTCTCCACCTTATTTATTTATTTATTTATTTATTTATTTATTTATTTTTGAGAGAGAGACAGAGAGAGAGGGAGAGGAAGACAGAGATGGGCGTGCCAGCAGCCTCTCAGCTGCTGCGAACGAAAACCAGATGTGTGCGCCCCCTGGTGGTCAAGTGCGGCATTGCGCCCTTGCGTCACTTTGCATCTGGCTAAATGCGGGACCTGGAGATTGGAACTGGCGTTCTTAGGCTTAGGAGGCAGGCAACTTAACTGCTAAGCCATCTCTCCAGCCCTCCACCTTATTTTTTTAATTAATTTATTCATTTAATTAATTGATTTATTTATTTGCAAAAGACGGAATGGGTGCACCACGCCCTCTTGCCACTGTGAACCAACTCCAGACACTTGCACCACATTGTGCATCTGGCTTTACGTGGGTACTGGGGAATTGAACCCAGGTTGTCAAGCTTTGCAAACAAGTGCTTTTAGCCTCTTGAGCTAGCTCCCTAGCCCTCCACCTTATTTTATTTGATTTTTTTTGTTTGTTTTTTGTTTTTTGAGACAAGCTCTTTTGCTGAACCTGGAGTTTACCAGTTCTGCTGGACTGACTGGCAAGCATAAGCCCCAGGGGTCCTCCTGCCTCCGCCCCTAGGTGCTGGAATCACAGACACACACGGACACACCAAGCTTTTTTTGTGAGTGCTGAGCATCTGAAGTCAGGTTCTCGTGCTGGTACGACAAGAACACTTACCTATTGAGCGTCTCCCCAGCCCTTACATGCTCTTGTTTGAAGGATTGTGCTTTTATGTACAAGTTTATGGAGTTCTGAGAAACTTTGCAGAGTGACCCAGCCTTTATGTATCTGTAGTTCCAGGTTAACGTGCAAATATTGTATCAAAGGGAGTGACTCCCTTAGATAAAAGAAACTCTAAAACACCTGGGCGTGGTGGCACACACCTTTAATCCCAGCACTCGGGAGGCAGAGGTAGGAGTACTGCCGTGAGTTCGAGGCCACCCTGAGACTACACAGTGAATTCCAGGTCAGCCTGAGCTAGAGTGAGACCCTACCTCAAAAAACAAACAAAAGAACAAAACCAGGTAATTTTAGCAGAGGTCATAGTTTGGGTTCCTGGTTTTGCCATTTATTAGGTGGACATCTAGGGAAATTTCTAAATTATTAAACTGGCTTGAAAATACATCCCCACCCCCTGAAGAGGGCTGTGAAGGTTATCTGGTCCTTAAATTTGAAGGTGACCCTGAATGCCAGTGCCCTTTCAACTGCTGAACCCCGGGATCACTTTTGAGAGTGCGCTTGGAGCAAGTCTCGTGCCTTCTCTTACCTTCTGCCTGGCCACCAGCAGTTTATTCCTCTACTGCTCAGCTGTGTTGGGACACCTGAGCCTGAGGGTCACCGAGGCCTTTTCTGGAACATTGATACAACCACGACTGTCAAAGGAAGCTGCTATAGAGTTTTTGACCTTGACTCCAGCATCCAGACCTGGTCGCTCTGTGACATCCATAAGGTACATTATTTTACCTTTTTAAGCCACCACATCCTCAGAGGGTGGCTCAAAGAATCAAAGACAATCACGTGTGAGGGTACCTCACAACAAAGCTGGCATGAAGGAGGGGCTCAGGCTGGTTGATTTCCTTCCTTCCTTCCTCCTATAAGGCAGAGCTGGGAGGCGTCTAATCCTTTGGGGTTACCTGATAGCACGTTCCATGCCTGCAGCGTGAATGGGAGAAAGTTTCCCACGTGTTGATGGAGTCTGGCTAGAATCCCTTTATCCAGGTCTGCCCCGCAGCAATGGGTCTCAGCCAATAGTTTCCTGGTATAGCAACCGTAGGAGGTGGTAAAATATCAGCACCATTGCATCAGCACACAAAACAGTCTGCCTGTCAGTGCACTTGCCCGGCTCCTGCCAGGCTGCCCATGATCTTAGCATCAGTGTCTGCATATTTATTGAGCTCTTGTGCCGGCACCAGGTACCCAGTGGAGAATGAAATAGATTGGGCCCCTGTCCTTTGTGATCTCCCTGTTTAGGAGACTCTGGGACACATCCATTATAAGTATGAAACCAGGAGATGTTAGGAAGATACCACCACAGGGTCCTGGCTCATTTAGATGGATAGGGGAGGAGGACATTTAAAAACACCAAGCTTTTTGTGAGTGCTGAGCATCTGAAGTCAGGTTCGTGCTGGTACGACAAGAACACTTACCTACTGAGCGTCTCCCCAGCCCTTACATGCTCTTGTTTGAAGGATTGTGCTTTTATGTACAAGTTTATGGAGTTCTGAGAAACTTTGCAGAGTGACCCAGCCTTTATGTATCTGCAGTTCCAGGTTAACGTGCAAATATTGTATCAAAGGGAGTGACTCCCTTAGATAAAAGAAACTCTAAAACACCTGGGCGTGGTGGCACACACCTTTAATCCCAGCACTCGGGAGGCAGAGGTAGGAGGATCGCCGTGAGTTCGAGGCCACCCTGAGACTACACAGTGAATTCCAGGTCAGCCTGAGCTAGAGTGAGACCCTACCTCAAAAAACAAACAAAAGAACAAAACCAGGTAATTTTAGCAGAGGTCATAGTTTGGGTTCCTGGTTTTGCCATTTATTAGGTGGATATCTAGGGAAATTTCTAAATTATTAAACTGGCTTGAAAATACATCCCCATCCCCTGAAGAGGGCTGTGAAGGTTAACTGGTCCTTAAATTTGAAGGTGACCCTGAATGCCAGTGCCCTTTCAACTGCTGAACCCCGGGGTCACTTTTGAGAGTACGCTTAGAGCTCGTGCCTTCTCTTACCTTCTGCCTGGCCACCAGCAGTTTATTCCTCTACTGCTCAGCTGTGTTGGGACACCTGAGCCTGAGGGTCACCGAGGCCTTTTCTGGAATATTGATACAACCACGACTGTCAAAGGAAGCTGCTATAGAGTTTTTGACCTTGACTCCAGCATCCAGACCTGGTCGCTCTGTGACATCCATAAGGTACATTATTTTACCTTTTTAAGCCACCACATCCTCAGAGGGTGGCTCAAAGAATCAAAGACAATCACGTGTGAGGGTACCTCACAACAAAGCTGGCATGAAGGAGGGGCTCAGGCTGGTTGATTTCCTTCCTTCCTTCCTCCTATAAGGCAGAGCTGGGAGGCGTCTAATCCTTTGGGGTTACCTGATAGCACGTTCCATGCCTGCAGCG
Source organism: Orientallactaga sibirica (assembly GCA_036365145.1). Classification (NCBI taxonomy): domain Eukaryota; kingdom Metazoa; phylum Chordata; class Mammalia; order Rodentia; family Dipodidae; genus Orientallactaga; species Orientallactaga sibirica. The sequence continues at coordinate 8,850,559 of JAEOAD010000027.1, forward strand.
TGAATGGGAGAAAGTTTCCCACGTGTTGATGGAGTCTGGCTAGAATCCCTTTATCCAGGTCTGCCCCGCAGCAATGGGTCTCAGCCAATAGTTTCCTGGTATAGCAACCGTAGGACGTGGTAAAATATCAGCACCATTGCATCAGCACACAAAACAGCCTGCCTGTCAGTGCACTGGCCCGGCTCCTGCCAGGCTGCCCATGATCTTAGCATCAGTGTCTGCTGTTCATTATCCAATGCATATTTATTGAGCTCTTGTGCCAGCACCAGGTACCCAGTGGAGAATGAAATAGATTGGGCCCCTGTCCTTTGTGATCTCCCTGTTTAGGAGACTCTGGGACACATCCATTATAAGTATGAAACCAGGAGATGTTAGGAAGATACCACCACAGGGTCCTGGCTCATTTAGATGGATAGGGGAGGAGGACATTTAAAATTGGATATATAATGAGAACATAAAATATTTATTTATTTATTTATTTGACAAAGAAAGAGGGAGAGAGAGAATGGGCACACCGGGGCCTACAGCCACTGTAAATGAACTCCAGATGCATGTGCCCCCTTGTGCATCTGGCTAATGTGGGTCCTGGGGAATCGAACCTGGGTCCTTTGGCTTTGTAGACAAATGCCTTAACCTCTAAGCCATCCCTCCAACCCCATAAAATATTTTATTAAGGGCGGGAGAGATGACTCAGTCGTTGCTCACCACTTAAACATGAAGGTCTGAGGGCATCTGGGCTCAACTCCCCAGCACACATGTTGAAAGGCAGGCATAGCCACACTGGTGGGTCTGTTATCCCAGTCCATGGAGGTGAAGGACAATGGAAAAATTGCTGGAGCTCATTGACACCCCTCCCAAAAAATGGGCAGCTGCAGGTTGAGGGAGAGACTCAATGTCAAGCATGTGTGTGGATGAGCATTAAAGAGTCCCCAAAGCACTCTTCTGGCCTCCACATGCACATGTACAGTGCATGCACATTGCACACATGTACACACACCACAAACAATACACTACACATAGTGCATATACTCACAAACAAAAATATCAACAATTTTGATTTTTCTGCACTGAAGTGATAGTGTCTTTTAAATAGGTTAAGTAAAATAGATCATTGAAAGTAACTTCACCTGTCTGCCTTTTTTAAATTGGCTACTAGAAAATGTTCGATTTCCTACGCGAGTCACATTGCGTTGTCATTGGACAGCGCCAGTGTAGACCTTGGTAAGGAGTTTGTATTTTCTCTTTAGAGCAGAGGGAAATCTTCCAAGGGTTTTAAGTTGGAGGTGGTGGCATGGTCAGATGGAGGTTTTAGAAGATGGCTTGATCTCTCTGTGGAGGATACACTGATGGAACAGAGGGTTGAGAGGGGGCAGGAGGGGTTGCACGAGCCCAGGGATTGTAAAAGACTAGGTAAGGATTCTGCTGTTGGGTGGCAACAGAGAAGACAAAGTATCTGGATTCAAGGTACATTTTGCAGTTGGATGTGGTGGTACATACCTGAAATCCTAACTCCAGGAAGGCTGAGGCAGGAGGATCTTGAGTTTGAGGCTAGCCTGGGTTACATTGTGAGACTCCTGACTCAAAAAAAAAAAAAAAAGCAAAGTCAGGCTGGAAAGATGGCTTAGTGGTTAAAGTGCATGCCTGCGAAACCTAAGGAACCAGGTCCCACGTAAGCCAGATGCACATGGTGGCGCATGTGTCTGGAGTTCATTTGCATTGGCTCGAAGCCCTGGCACACTCATTCTCATTCTCTCTCTGTCTCTAATGAATAAATAAATAAAAATAAATCTTTAAAAAAAACAAAGTCAGTAAAGCTAAAAAGAATGCATCTTGTGGGGCTGGAGAGATGGCTTAGTGGTTAAGGTGTTTGCCTGCAAAGCCAAAGGACCCAGGTTCCACGTAAGCCAGATGCACATGGTGGCACATGCGTCTGGAGTTCATTTGCAGTGGCTAGAGTCCTGGCAACGCCTGTTCTCTCTCTCTCTCTCTGTCTCTAATAACTAACTAAAAATAAATTTTAAAAATTAAAAAAGAATGCATCTTGTGCGTAGAGTCCACAAGATGTAATGAGAGTGGATGTTGGGGGTGGGGCAGAGGAACGGTTAAGTGTGGCTCTGGAAGGTGACGGTGGGGCCCATCACTGTGACGGGAAGATGGGAAAGGAGTAAGGGCTCATTAGTTCGGCTGGAGAGGGAGAGGCGTGGTTTGTGATGTAATATGTGAGTGGTATATGCACAATGTACGTACATGTGGGGAGGCCAGAGGAGAACACTGGGTGTCCTCCATTGCCCAGCTGTGTGTGTCCTTGAGATGGAGTCTCTCATTCAGCTGGGGCCCCAACCCCTAGGGATTCTCTGGTTGTTCCCCCTGCACACACTGGGGTTATTGAACTACATGGCTGCATATGCCCACCTTTTCTTAGGCCTTCTCAGGCCCTCGTGCTTGTGAGGCAAGTGCTCTTATTTATGAACCGTCTTCCCAGCTTTGGGTGGTGGCTGATCTCTGACAATGAAGACTTCTGTTGGGGTGGTCCAAGGTCCAAGTCTGGGATACACACACATCTCAGTCCTTACCAGACAAGCAGTTGGCATTATGAACCAGGAGCTTTGGACAGAGGCCTGGTCTAAAACCTAAAAAGGAGTTTGCACAGAACTGAAATTAAAGCCCTAAGGAAGGGAAGGGACCCTGGGATCCAATCCCGAGGAATCCCAGCATAGTCCACACTACGATCAGCAGAGGAGGTAGTGAATCTGTGGATAGAAACATGAATTAAGATCTAGGTAGGATTAGTGTCCAAAGGAAACTATTTTTTCTTTTGTTTTGTTTATTCAAGGTAGGGTCTCATTCTAGCCCAGGCTGACCTGGAATTCGCTATGTAGTCTCAGGCTGGCCTCTAACTCACAGCAGTCCTCTGTCTCCTGAGTGCTGGGATTAAAGGTGTGCACCACCAGGCCCAGCTCAATTGTGTATGTGTGTATGAGTGTACCATGATCTCTTGCCACAATATACAAACTCCAGACACATGTACCACTTTGTGCATCTGGCTTTAAGTGGCTGTTGGGGAATTGAATCCAGGCTGTAAGGTTTTGCAAGCAAGTACCTTTAACAGATGAGCCATCTCTCTAGCCCAGAAAGGTAATCTGGTGATTATGGTGAAATCCCAAACATATAATTAAGCCATGGAATCATACAATGTTTTTTTTTTTTTGTTTTTTTTATTCAGGGTCTCACTCTAGCCCAGGCTGACCTGGAACTCACTCTGTAATCCAGGCTGGCCTCAAACTCAGCAAAATCCACTACCTCAGCCTCCAGAGTGCTGGGATTATAGGCATGAGCCACCACACCTGGCTTCTTTCTTCTTAAAGATAGACAAATGGAGCTGGGCATGGTGGTGCACGCCTTTAATCCCAGCACTCGGGAGGCTGAGGTAGGAGGATCACTGTGAGTTCGAGGCCAGCCTGAGACTACGTAGTGGATTACAGGTCAGCTTGAGCTAGAGTGAAACCCGTCCTCTAAAACAAAACGTACTTTTTCATGACTTGATTTTTTTTCCAAATATACATTTTTACATGGTTCAAGGAGACACACTAGGGGCCACACTCCCTCTGGACCTGAGTCAGTGGAGTGACTATCTTTGAAGGATCTCAGCTGTCCCTGGCTCATGCTATAGACAGATGTATAGCTACGGACGTCTGCAGTTGGGTGAAAGGTAATGGCTGTTTTTCAAAGTTTAGGCAGGCAGTGATCTTGAGAAAGGGTGTTTAAGTTGGTAGACACATCAAGAGCATATGTCTTCACATCAACTTGGCCAGAGCCCTGCCTCTGAGAGGCCTTGAGGACATTATTTAAGAAATCCTTAGCAGTTTTATCCAGCCTTTGAATATGTGAGAAGAAACCTTGGTCAACGTTCCCTTTTCGGAGCGGGTGGGGACGAGTTGGGGGCAGGGTGACTGCGACTGGTGGGAGTAGAGGAAGGACAGATAGATACCAGCCAAAGAAAGCATCTGCTTTTATCAAAAGTGCTGTGTTTGGCCTTACAAAGCCTGGTGGGTCCCTGATGCCAGGCCCTGTGTGCTTGCCAAGAGACATACTGGCCTTGATACGGTTTTTCTTGTTCTTACTCTATTCAGTCTGGCTGCTGCCAAGTTGAGATTTCAACAGTGACCTTTAGCTTAGTGCTGTCACCAGAGTTCTGCCTGCCCAGTATAAGTTAACCCCTGCCTGGGTTGTTGTTATCAACTGGTACCATTTTGCATTAGTCGTGGATTCTTATTCAGTCACTGCACTGTAAGGTTCAGAGATTCAGGTGGTACTGTTGGAAGATACGATGGGGGCAGCTGCCTGACTCCTGCTCATGAGCACATCACTGAAGCATTGCTATGTTTTCAGATTAACTAGCAAGCCTGGAAGATGGCTCAGTGATTAAAGGCACTTGCTTGCAAAGCTTAATGGCCAGTGTTAGATTCCGTAGTACCCATGTAAAGCCAGACGCACAGATTAACTAGAGACTTACTCATAGAAGCAGGAACAGACTCTGGAAGACAAGAAGCAGGAAGGTACTAGGCCTCAGGATCTCTCCTTCTGGGAAAGAACACATCTTCATCTATAGCCTCTCCGGGCTGTAAAACGGAAAAGTCCCAAAGTTGGCAATTATGACAGACATGATCCCATGGACTCTGGGTGCAGAAGGGAAACAGAAAACAACCCTCTGACCAAGTTCCAGAGGACAGAGAGGCATGTGACCGGGTGGCTCTTCCTTAGAAGGATTTGCATGAAAGGCTGCTTCCAGCCAGCACGTATGGGCTGGAAGGGTCCCCCTACCTAAATGTGGTGTGGTGACCTCCTTGATGCATTCACTCACAATGGGTCAGAACACCTGTGTGGGAGACTTTGTGCCAGGAGCTGGAGATTTAGACAGGAAGCCCAAGCCTTTGTCTATTTAAGGGGTCATAGCCCAAGGGGAAGGATTGCTCCTTTTGAACCCCCTGGTCTTCCCAGCATCTAGTCTTTCCATCTTCTTTGCACCCCACCCCCAAGATAGCCCTTTGTATCACTCTGCCATTTTAGTAGGCAATTCTCCTCTTCTTTTTCCTTGGACCTTAACATCTTTCTATATTTCATGGTTCGTTTCTTTGTCCCTGACTTGGTGATCTCAGGTGGTACTTAATAGAGGACCTTTTCCTGCAGGGCCTACCTCCTCTGTGCCACCCTGACCTCGGCCCTAGACCCAGGAAAGGTCAAGTCATGCAATCAAGGACCATTATCAGAGGGTGGCTGTGAAAGAAACAGAGTGCAGAGCGAGCAGAGGACTTTAGAAAATGCTAAGGGTAACAAAAAGGGCTTTCAGAAGTTGTGTTGGGAACAATGAGAGCAAAGAGTAGGGTGAGCTAGGGAATCAGAGTGCTGGGCTTCTGTGAGGCAAGCTCGCCTGTTTTTCTCTAGCAAGTGACTTCTGATTGGAATGGGTAGGAAATATGTGAAGGCAAAAATGCTAGTCTATGTGGAGGATGGCAAAAATGCTAGTCTCCAGGGGGATAGATGAGACAGTGGTCAGAGGCCCTAAAGCCACCTCTCTACCTGCCTATTTCTGCAGCTCCTAGTCTGGGATAGATGAAAGACCAGCTCTAAAGCCACCATATAAATGCAGCCCCCAAAGACCAGGAAGACCCAAGGAATTTGAGACTGAGGTCGTTAAACCAGCACTGTCACTTGGTGGGGGGGGAGGGGATTGGATATTGGGATAACAAAGAAGCAGAAAAGTAAAAATACAGATGGATCAATATCTTTTTTTTTTTTTTAATGAAGGAGATACGGCAATCACATTAACCTACAAAATGATAGGCTTGACAGGGATTTCAGGAAATATCCTAAGATGGGATTGTGGAACGATTGTTGAACAAGGAAGTAGCCACGCCCTGCATCACTAGACTGGAGGCAAGGCAGGTGTTTCATTGACTTCCTCAATGCTAAAACAAAATGCCTGACCACAAGCAGCTTCAGGAAGAGAAGTTTACCTCAGCTTACAATTCCAAAGGGCAGAGACCCTTGTGACAGGGACAGCGTGGCAGGGGCCGGAAGCCAGCCTCACATCATCACGCCAGCAGGGAGGGAAAACGGCATGCTAGGTCAGGCCGTAACATCTCAAGACCCCACCCTATTGACACATTTCTGTCATCAAGGCAGTACAACCTTCCCACATAGTGACACTTTCCTGGGGACCAAATGAGACTATAGGGGCTCATTTAAACCATCACCACATGCGTATGAACATCAGTCACTGGTGGTGCTATTCTTGGGGTGAGAGATTTGGGATACATGATAGCATGGGAACATCCTAATGTCCATGTCCTCAGCTCATCAATTAAAAAAAAAAATTGTTTGGGCTGGAGAAATGGCTTAGCAGTTAAGGCATTTGCCTGTGAAGCCAAAGGATCCCGGTTTGATTTTCCAGGACCCATGTAAGACAGATGCACAAAGGGCACATGCATATGGAGTTGGTTTGCAGTGGCTACAGGCCCTGGCATGCCCATTCTCTCTCTGCCTCTCTTCTATCTCTCTCTCTGCTTGCAAATAAATAAATAAAAATTTTAAAAAATTGTTTAACTCTTCTCTCTGTCTTTGTAAATGAACAAAAAAAAAAATCTTAAAAATAAAAAAGTAAAAATAAATGGGGTTGGAGAGATGGCCCAGCACTTAAGGTGCTTGCCAGAAAAGCCTAACAACCCTGGTTTGATTTGTCAGTACCTGCGTAAAGCCAGATATAAGCAGTAATGTCTGCATCTAGAGTTGGTTTACAGCGTCTGGAGAACCTGGTGCACCCATTCTCTGTCTCTCCCCCCCCCACACACACTCTATGCTTACAAATAAATACATAAATAATTTTTAAAAAATCATTTAGGGACCAGGTGTGATTGCACACACCTTTAATCTCAGCATTTGGGAGGCAGAGGTGGGAGGATCGCTGTGAGTTTGAGGCCAGCCTGAGAGTACATAGTGAATTCCAGATCAGCCTGGGCTAGAATGAGACTCTGCATCAAAATATCAACAACAACAACAATTTTGTGTGTGTGTGTGTGTGTGTGTGTATAAAATTTAGGGGCTGCAGAGATGGCTCAGAGGTTGCCGCAAAGCCTAACAATCCTGGTTCAATTCCCTAGTACCCACTAAAGCCTGATGCACTAAGTAGTGCATGCATGTGGAGTTTGTAATGGTTGGAGGCCTTCAGTGTGCCTGTTCTTCTCTGTCTGTATCCTCTCTATCTCTCTCTGGTTGCAAATATATATATATATGTTTTTTGAGGTAGGATTTTACTCTAGCCCAGGCTGACCTGGAATTCACTTTGTAGTCTCAAGGTGGCCTCAAACTCATGGCAATCCTACGCCTGCCTCCCAAGTGCTGGGCTTAAAGGTATACACCACCACACCCTGCTAAAATATTTTTAAAAAATCATTTAGACAATAATATTGGTATAGAGGTCACATAGATGGATGACACACATCTTGGAGGAATAACAAATATGTCATAGTGACATACATGAGACAAAAAAACAATTTGGTTATTCTAAAACAACATAACAAATTTAATTAGATAAAACTTGAGAGAGAGAGAGAGAGAGAGAGAGAGAGACAAACACTTGTACTGAAAAGTCCAAAAACATTAATTACAAAGTGAAAACATGGGGTTTGGTATAACAGCTATACATGAAAAATATTCCAAAGGCCAGAGAGCTGCAGCCTCAGAGTGAGTCAGCAGCCAGCTATGGTTGTCAAAGAAGCTTAATGTGATTTCAGGGGCATTAATTGAAGTTTAACGTACAGACCCAGAGAGGTCGTCACACATGGCTGCCCAGATCACATCTGGTGGATTGTTCAGACTGCGACATCAGAAACACAAGATGAATCCCCCACCACAAACGTTCACCCCCTCTCTGCTGTGAGGCAGGTCTGTTAGTTGGATCATTAAGAAATAGACCTGATATTCTTCTGTACCGGCGATGAGGTCATTCTCATGTTATAGCTAACCCTGAAAAAAGATTATAAAAGAGAACTTACTAGATAATAAAGGCCATCAAGGCCTGACATTTTCCTTGCTGGGAGATAGTATAACACTCGTTTAGTTTTTATGTTGGCATTCCGTTTCTCCTTTGGCTGTGCTTTGCTGTTCTTTGTGTACAGACTTGTTCGTTTTTCTACACTGCTGGCCTCTTTCATTTCTGGAGCAGGCATTGTCCTTCCTCACTCCCCTGTTAACATCTGTCAGATGTTTACCTTAGCAGACTTTGCCAGACGTTGTTTGTGGCTCCTTCGTGATATCATTGTTTTCTGTTTCACTTCTGCTTAATCTTTATCTCCATTGTTCTGTTTGATGTTTATTCGGTTGTATTAACTTAGACTGAACTTTTAATTTCCAGTCTTTCTTTTCTAAAAACAACCTTAAGGGTGCATATTTCCTTTAAAATACCACTGTAATTGGGTCCTGGATGTTGAAATGGGCTTTGTATTTGTGAGTTCAGCCTAGTTACACTTACTGGGCTTTCAATCTATTTGGGTTTATACCTTCCTCTTATTCTATAATTCTATACTATTTGTACATTTTTTTAAAAAAATCAATGGGTTTTTGTTACTACCTTACTTTGATTTGTGTTTTTAAAAATATTCTACTCCTATTCATTTAGTGGCTACTTTAAAAACACCTTTGGGTTACTTCATAAACCACAAAGTAAACAAATGCCTTTACTTCTCTCTGAGTAATACAAGGACCTTAGAACACTAACTCTGGTCACCTTCCTCTTGGATTTTATGCCAGCTTCTCCTTAAACACCAGCCTCAGCCTCCCAGGTAGCTGGGATTGCAGATGGCCACCGTCATGCCCAGTGGACTTCATACTCTTTGAAGAACTTCCTCTGGTTTTCCATAGCAGCTGCGCCATGTTCTACCCAGCCACAGTGCGCGCCAGTCCCAGTTGCTCCGCATCTTCACCAGCACTCGCTGCTTTCCCTTTCTTGATAGCAGGCATTCGAATGGGATGAGGTGATGATTTATCTTCCTTTTTTTTTTTTTTTTTTTTTTTGCTCCACATATTAGACACAAATCTGGTTTACATCCCTGCTAGTTTGGATTTTCTTTGTTCATCCTCCATTCTTTCTAAATTTTTTAAATTTTTTTAATTTTTTTTATTTTTAGAGAGAAACACAGAGAGAAAGACAGAAAGGGAGAGGGAGACAGATAGAGAATGGGTGCGCCAGCAGTCTCTCAGCTGCTGTGAACGAAATCCAGATGCGTGCACCCCCTTGTGAGCAAGTGCAGCATTGCTGCCTTTGCATCACTTTGCATCTGGCTAAACGTGGGACCTGGAGATTGGAACAGGGTTCTTAGGCTTAGCAGGCAGGCGCCTTAACTGCTAAGCCATCTCTCCAGCCCCATCCTCCATTCTTATATCTTGATTTGGTTTTCATCTGCTGCCAGGAACCTCTTTAAAAAAAAAAAAAAAAAGCTGGTCTGGAGAGATGACTTAGTGGTTACGGTGTTTGCCTGCAAAGCCAAAGGACCTTGGTTCGATTCCCCAGAACCCACATAAGCCAGATGCAGAAGGTGACACATGTGTCTAGAGTTTGTTTGCAGTGGCTGGAGGCCCTGGCATGCCCATTCTCTCTCTCTTTCTCTCTGCCTGCCTCTTTCCCTCTCTCACTCTCTCAAATAAATACATAAATAAATTTTTTTAAGTACAAAACTTTAATTCTCCTTATTTTCCCAGTTAAGATCCTCCAGTAAACTCACTGCTTTCCTGATAGAGTCTGACCATGTTCCCAGGTATCCGAGCCCCTTCTGACCAGCCTCTGCCTCTCAGCCTCACCTCCCACCATTCAGCACTCTGTCACCTCCACTGACACTGAGCTTGTGTTGGTGGCTCAGTCAGCCAGTGGTATCTGGGAAATGGCTATGTAGAAAGCATCAAGGTGAATAAAGCAGACAAAACAGTCTCTCCTTAGAGGACTAAATTCCAGTGGCAAAACAATGAATAAATGACATTTAATCCAGCAGGTGAGCATCAAGGTGAGGATAAAGTGGTGACAAAACAGTCCCTTGAAGGCATCAAGGGAATGACAAAACAGTCTCTCCTTAGAGGACTAAATTCCAGTGGGAAAACAATGAATAAATGACATTTAATCCAGCAGGTGATGCAATAAAGCCACTAAGGAGGAGGAGACAGTGGTGGTACAAACTTGCTAAGGTCCCTTGGAGGAGGTGACATTGGGCTAGAGACTAGCAACTGTGTGAAGGAGTGGGCCTGTGAGTATTTCGAGGAAGAATTTTGAGGACAAAAGAATAGCCATTGCCAGGACACTGAGGAGGGGCAGGCCTGGTATGTTTGAGCAGCAGAAAGGAGATCATGGGCTGGAGTGATGGCTTAGAGGTTAAGGCATTTGCCTGTGAAGCCAAAGGACCCAGGTTCAATTCTCTAGGACCCATGTAAGACAGATACACAAGGGACACATGCATTTGGAGTTCATTTGCGGTGGCTGGAGGCCCTGGTGTGTCCATTCTCTTTCTGTCTGTCTCTTCTCTCTTTCTCTCTGCTTGCAAATAAATAAACAGAAATGCTTGAAAAAAAAAAAAAAAAAAAAAAAAGAAAGGAGATCATGGCTGAGGTGGAAGAGACAAGTGTATAAAACAGTTTTTTTGGCAACATCGCACTCATTTCTTCACAAGTTTCTGTAGGAGGGAAACCTGACATAGCTCAACTGGTCATCAGTTCCTGGTGTCACACTCAAGATGTCAGCCAGTTGCATTCTCATTCGAGGCCCTGGGGAGGGATCTGCTTCTGTTCTCACGCAGGTTGTTGACCGGATTCAGCTCCTTTCAGTTGAGAAACAACTGAAGTCAGTTTCTGGTGTTGGCCAGGGAAAGCTTCTGTGTCCTGAAGATCGTTGGTGCAGTCAGGTTCGCATTGCTGGCAGAAATCACCAGACCAAGAGCAGCTTTGGGGAAAAAAGGGTTTATTTTTGGCTAACAGACTTGAGGGGAAGCTTCATGATGGCAGGGAAAACAATGGCATGAGCAGAGGGTGAACATCACCTCCTGACCAACATCAGGTGGACAATAGCAACAGGAGTGTGTGCCCAACACTGGCAAGAGGAAACTGGCTATAACACACATAAGCCCGCCCCCAACAATACACCACCTCCAGGAGGCATTAATTCCCAAATCTCCATCAGCTGGGAACCTCGCATTCAGAACACCCAAGTTTATGGGGGACACTTGAATCAAACAACCACAACCATGTACAGCTCTGATCCATGGTCCCCTCATAGGCCTCGTTACAACATCACACCAGCCGCAGAATCTCTCACATAGAATCCTCCTGCCACCTCTTCAGGCTCATCTAGGTAATCCCCATACTTTCTGGTTAACCAAACTGGGACCTTAATTCTGTCCTCAAAATCCCTTCACAGTAGTACCTAGATTAGAGTTCAATGGATTCATCACGGGTAACAATCTTGGGCTGGCCAGAGGTGTCTTTAGCATTTTGCCCTCCGCTGTGGTGTGGCCATTCCAGACAGACTCCTGCTGAGGACTGGAGGGTTTTGCTCCGAGGCGGGAGCAGTCCGAGGATGCTGAGTGGGGAAGTACACAGAGCTGAGTAAGAGTTGCTTTGCAGCTGTGTGGAGAGAAGGTTGTGGTGAAAAACCAAACAGAAGCTGGAGGACACAGCAGGCATCCGATGGGAGGTGCTGGTGGCCTGGTGAAGGAACTTTGACTCTTGGACTGTTTGTAGTTCCCCAAAGAGACCATGGAAGTCATGCTCTTTCCTTGTGTGTGTTTCCTGTTGCCTGGGATGTTGCTCACCGCCACCCTAGGTTCTCTCAAAGAACGGGACCCATGCAATGAGTATGTATTACTAGGGGGATTCACTCGAGAGGCTTATGTGGGCTGGGCAGTCCCAACAATGGATGTTTGTGGTCTGAGAACTTGATAGCTGCTTTGTCCATGAAGCTGGTTGCTCCACAACCCCAGTCTTCTGCTGAGGGTCTGGAGGAGTCCTGGATAGTGGTTGGTCCTGGTCTTCAGTCTGCACTGGAAGGCTGAAGAAGCAGACTCTAATATCAGCAGACAGAGCAGCAACAGGGCAGATGTGCTCACCAGCAAGGAGAAGCACAGCACTCTCTAGGGGCTTCTTTCTTTCTTTCTTTTTTTAAAATTAAAAAAAAAATTATTTTAGGAGAGCCGGGCATGGTGGCACATTCCTTTAATCCCAGCACTTGGGAGGCAGAGGTAGGAGGATCACTGTGAGTTCGAGGCCACCCTGAGACTACATAGTGAATTCCAGGTCAGCCTGGACCAGAGTGAGACCCTACCTGGAAAAACAAACAAACAAAAAAGATTATTTTAGGAAGGGTGAGTGAGCAAGAGAGAGAGAGAATTGGCTGGCCAGGGCCTCAGTCACTACACTAGGACTTCCTATTGCGCCCCCTAGTGGGCATGTGCGACCTTGAACCTTTGTGCATCTGCCTTACTGGGATCTGGAGAGTGGAGCATGGGTCCATAGGCTTTGCAGGCAAGCGCCTTAACCACTAAGCCATCTCTCCAGCCTGCTAGGGCTTCTTTCTAGCTGGGCCTCTACTAGGAGGTGCCACCCACTGCTGGGAGAGAGTCTTCCTTCCAGGAAAAATCCTCACCTGCCTAGAAACTTGTCTCTTATTTGCTTCTGGATCCAATCAAGTAGATAACTGAGATTAACCATCATAGCTTCATAGACCAGCCCACTCGGGCCTCAAAACCTAGCTTATGTGTTGCTGAAAGACCCTCCTCAGGGTTTTCCTCCCACTGCTGAGCTGGGTCTCTTGATCGGCCCTTCCCACTTGCCTTTGACCCTTCTGGAAACAAAGACTTTGTCTCCCATTCTTGAGCGTCCATTGTCTCACCCTGTGCGTGGCACATCACAGGGGCTTGAGAACATTTGTGGCATGATTTCAAGTAGCATGGGAGGCTGGGCATGGTGATGCACACCTTTAATCCCAGCACTTGAGTAGAGGCAGAGGCGGAGGATCGTCATGAGTTCGAGGCCAGCCTGAGGCTATATAGTGAATTCCAGGTCAATGAGACCCTACCTCGAAAAACAAACAAAACAAAACAAAAAAAGAGTGAGAGATTCTGGCTATGGGGCCATGATGTAGACACACAATTCCTTCAGGGGAGCTGGACACGTAGAGTGAAAGCTGTATATAAATAAATGCAATGCAGAGACTGTGGGCATAGATACCACGCCCTGTGCACAGGGTGGGGTGCCAGCTCTGTGGTTTGTGACTTTTCTGCTCCGTCTGGAATAGCTGGACCTAATTCTCAGACTCCCCAGTCGCCTGAAATAATGACCTTGTATAACTGATTCATATTTTTTTTTGTTTTATGTGAAAGGACATCTATTTGGTGACACTGTTAGCCACTAATTTATAATATTTAAGGAAATATGCTACCTTTCATTTAAGACATTCTGTGACTTAGGACAGACAGGGGACTTCTTCCCCATTTATATTCCAACCACTCAGAAAACAAGGCATGCTTTAGTGCAATCTTTACTTAATGGGCATAGCTCAAAATAGCAAATACATACAGATCAAGTTTCCTAATAATAAGAAGAAAATCAATCTGGTTACTGATGAGAAACTAAATTGTAACTATATCAAATGACTCAAACATTCTTAAAGCTTGAATTTGAAAACATGGGACACTTTTTTAATGACTTAACTGGCGTAGACAGTGATGTTACTTAAAACTTAATAAACTTAAAAGTCAAGTAATGAGTGATTCCAGTTTTGGACTGCCACCTCCCCTGTTAACCATTCATGGTAGGGAGGGGCTGTGGTACCTGCCAGACCCCCCTGTTTGTAACCAGAGATGTTCTTATTGAAGACTTACAGGGTGGGGATTCACACTTAGCAGTAAGCCAAAAACATTTTTATCCCTCAACTCATTTGTTTTGCCAAGGTCCTCTGTTTGTTTTCTAGTGATCTCTCTTGGAGAATGTAAGTCTGTGGTTCAAGGACTCTGTGCCACAGTGTGTGAATAACTGGATATTCTATTTCAAGTCAGAGGCAGGGCTCTAAGACCAACTGTTGTGCTTTCTCGGCTCACCAGGAAGGTTTATATGGGGAGAATGTTGGCTCCTTTCTGGTGAGCTGAGTTTGGTGGCTGGCTGAAAAGTGAAATATAGCCTTTTGTATGTAAACATTGAAAAAAAATTAGGGGCCAAAGAGATGGTTCAGTGGGTAAAAGTGTTTGCCATAAAAGCATGGGGACCTGAGTTTAATCCCAGAACCTGCATAAAAGCTGGGCATGTAGTATGTGCCTGTAACCCCAGCCCTTGGGAGACGGAGACAGGGAATCCTTGGGGTTCACTGGCTAGCTAGTCTAGTTGAATTGGTGAATTCTAGGTTCAGTTAGAGACCCTGTCTCTAAGAAGGAAGTGGACAGCAAATGAGAAAGACCACCAGTATTGGCCTCTGGCCTGCACATCCCCCCCGACACACACACAGATCATCGTGCTGCTGTGTACATAAAAACATGCATACATTCACATATATACAGACAGAAAAATAGGGCATGAGGTTTTTAAGTTTTTTTTTTTTTTTCTTTTCATTTTTGGAGGTAGGGTCTTGCTCTAGCCCAGGGTGGTCTGGAATTCACTATGTAATCTCAGAGTGACCTTGATTTTTTTACTGTGATCCTCCTACCTCTGCCTCCCGAGAGCTGGGATTAAAGGCGTGCGCCACCACGCCTGGCTAAGCATTTTGATATATAACAGACTAACTTGGTTTGTCAGGTTATTTTGTATTTTGTGGTGCTGGGGCTCGAACCAAGGGCCTTGTGCATGCTAGGCAAGCACTCTGCCAATGAACTAAAGCCCTAATCTTGCCTAATTTGGTTTCTTGATACTTTCCTTCGTTCTGCCCCCTCCCCCCAATGCCTCTATAGAGCATGAGGCTAATTAGAGGGGTCTGGTGCTTGGCTGTGTGAGAGTTCTTGGGATCCTCTCTGTCAGAAAAGAATGACAGACAGACCTTGCCAACTTCATTTGGGGATGTTGTCTCCATTCTCGAGACCGTTCAGTTAGGAAAAGCAGAACAGTCCTGTGGGGAGTGCCAAGTACCTCTTTGGAAGATCCTCCAAGGCATTTGCTAGGACTTCCCTTTAAATCTTACTCAGAGTGCCTTCCCGTCCACCATGCGTGGAAGCGTGGGCCAACACAGTCCATGCCGACGGCTTCCGTGGGACAGCGGTGGCCGTGTTGACAGGTGCTTGAGAGATGTGCTCTGGGTTCTTGGACCCAAAGCAGCTTCTCTTGGCTTCACCTTTTGTAGGAGAACCATAGGAAGCCAGAGTGGCAGACAGCTCATAGCTGTGCCATCTCTTTGCATGGTCAGCGACCCATCTGTGAATTTGGTAATGCGCTAACACGCTGTGCTAGATGCGATGTGATGTTGTTAGTGAAAGATCTTGTTCCAGAACAGCCCTTCCTCCTCGTAGTTGATGTCCTCTGTCATCTGTAAGTTGGGCAAAGTGCCACCTGCCCCACAAGAACATGAATTGTTGGATAATGATATCACAATTTCTCAATGCCCTAGCTGAAATCCACATAGAATTGAGTTATTGCATTTTTCAGACCAACTCACCTATTCATCATGTCCCAAAGGGAACTACAGCCATGCGTTACGACCAGACCTCCTTTTGTATAAAGGATGACTTTTACTTATTATCATTTATTTATTTGTTTATTAGAGAGGGGGAGAAAGAGAGAGAAAAAAAGTGCAAATGGGCATGCCAGGGCCTCCAGCCACTGCAAACAAACTCCAGATGCATGCGCCACCATGTGCATCTGGCTTACATGGGATCTGGAGAATTGAACCTGGATCCCTAGGCTTCACAGGCATGCACCTTAACTGCTAAGCCATCTCTCCAGCCCCTGATCTCCTTTTTAGGGGGAACTTAATGCCACCTAGTATCCATTCTTCCCACCAGACACGAGTATAAAATCCCCTTCCATTTACCTTTGAGAGGCTGAAATGTCCCTCTCTCTAGTCTCCAGTAGTACACACTGACATTTTCTGCCCTCCAAACCTCAAACTCTCTTGGGAAAAAGGTATATAATCAGCATGGGCCAGACCAGACTCCTGAGGCCGTGCCTGCTGCCGTGTCCCCTCAGAGATAGGGTCACGTGGACCCCGGGCTCCCTGTGTTCTCCATCAGCCATGCCTCAGGTACTGTAGGGTGGCTGGCCAAAGGACAGCGTGCAGCAGGGGCACAGATCAGGGTGATGTGAGGCCAGGGGCCAGTTCGGACGGGCTTCCTGTAGGAAGGACACTTGAGAACTGCTGTCTCAGCCAGAGTGACGGAGAGGAGAGGAAGATGGAGCCCCTGGAGTGATTTGGGGTTTCCAAATACCTGGTTCTCAGCTCTGCTATCCGATCGCTAAAAATGCTGTGAAATGAGCAGTTTGTATTAATCACTGGTAGAAGAGAAAGCAAAGCAAGCACTCACTGTTAGTTAGACACGAGAGGAAAGCAAACCTTCTGTCTCTCCAGCCAACTTCATGGGCTACTGTTCACTTTTTTCTTTTCATCTCTTCCATTTAAAGATTCTCACTAAAGATCATCCCTCTTCATTTTTTATTTTTATTTTTTTATTTTTCAAGGTAATGTCTCGCTCTAGCCCAGGCTGACCTGGAATTCACTCTGTAGTCTCAGGGTGGCCTCGAACTCACAGTGATCCTCCTACCTCTGCCTCCCGAGTGCTGGGATTAAAGGCGTGTGCACGACCGGCCCTCTTCATTTTTTAAAAATATTTTTATTACTTTGCAAGGAGAGAGAGAGGAGAGAAGAGACAGAGGCCTCTAGCCCCTGCAAATGAACCCCAGACACATGCGCCACTTTGTGCACCTGGCTTTACGTGGGTCCTGGGAAATCAAACCCAGGCCTTCAGGCTTTGTAAGCAAGAGCCTTAACCACTGTGCCCTATCTCCAGTCCCCCCTTTTTATTTTTTGGCATGAGCTCTGCTTGCCAGTAGTGACTTTTTTTTTTTTTTTTTTTTGGTTTTTCGAGGTAGGGTCTCACTCTGGCCCAGGCTGACCTGGAATTAACTATGTAATCTCAGGGTGGCCTCGAACTCTCGGCGATCCTCCTACCTACCAGTAGTGACTTTTGAAGATCAAGTTCAAACTCTTAGTTATACTTCAGTACCTCTTCCTCAGTCCTTCTGTAACTCTTGCTGAAACAGAACTAACCCTTAGCATCCTTACCTTTACTGCAGACAGTTCCAGGGAATGGCTCTGTATGGCTTTTTGTATGAGTCTACCAAGTCTTAATTATTCATCCACTGCTACATAATGTTTGCATCACCACGTCACTTTTGCAGATAGAAACAAGTCCACTGGGAGCTGAGGAGATGGCTCGGTGGATAAAGGGCTTATTGCACAAGTAGGAAGACCTGAGTTTGGATCCGCAAGCACCTGTGTAAATACCTGGCAGGCGTGATGGGCCTCCAGTAATCCCAGCACTCAGGAGGCAAAGACAGATTATCCCCAGGGCAAGCTACTAGCTAGATTAGCCCACTCAGCAAGCTGTGGATTCAACCGAGAGACCGCACCTCAGTAAATAAAGTGGAGGCTATAGAGGAAGACTCCCTTCATCAACCTCTGGCCTGCACACAGCACACACGTTTAAGCAAAATAAATAGTCTACTGATATAGTTAAACGCCTCAGGATCTTGAGCAGAGATGAAAAAAAATTTTCTAAAACAATAGTATGTAAGAACTTTACTAAACTGCTGCCCTGTGATGCCATGGCTTGAGGCTACCTTACAAGGCAGTGGATCTTGAATCTTCTCTGGTGCTTTAGTGACTAAATCATGGCTGAGAGTAACAAAGAAAGGGTCTCTTTGGAAGCAGAAGTTTTTTTTTTTCTTAACTTTTTTATTGACAACTTCTATAAATATAAATAATATACCATGATCATCATCCCCTTCCACCATCCTCCCTTTTCCTCCTCCAAAATTTCCCCTCCATTGAATCCCTTCTTCTTTCCAAATAGTCTCTCTTCTATTTGGATGTCACCATTTTCCCCTCCTATCGTGCAGGTCTTGTGTAGGTAGCATCAGCCACTGTGAGGCCATGGATGTCAAGGCCGCGTTGTGTCTGGAAGACAGCATTGTAAGCACTCCTCCCCTTCCTCTGGCGCCTGCCTTCTTGCCGCCACCTCTATGGAAGCAGAAGTATTTTAAAGAATATAGAGCTTGTTGTGATAATGAAAATGTTCTGTGATTGGGATATCCAGTATGGCAGCTACTAACCACATGGGGCCATTGAGCACGTAACAGTGACTAGTTTCGGGACCTGAACCTTAAATTTGATTTAGCTTTAAATTGTCACTGTGACAAGTGATGGCCACATTGGAAATTAAGGCTTGAGATTCCCTGGACTGAGGATGAAGCTCAGTGGGAGGGCCCTTGCCTAGCATACCTGAGACTCTGGATTTAATTCCCAGCACTGAAAGAAAAATTAAAAAGAGAAAGAAGTCACTTATATTAAATAATTAAATTAAATAAAATAATTAAATTAATTATTAATTATATTAAATAAATTAATTTAATTTTCCTCTGGAAAACAAGTGCTATTATGCCATGATGCTAGTCAAAAAAAAATTATATATATTATTTATTATAAAATATATATATATTTAATTTTTTATTAACTTTAATGGAGAGAGGGAGCACACCAGGGCCTTCAGCTGCTATAAATGAACTCCAGATGCATGCACCACCTTGTGCATTTGGCTTACATGGGTCCTGGAGAATTGAACTTGGGTCCTTTGGCTTCGCAGGTAAACACCTTAACCTCTAAGCTGTCTCTGCAGCCCAATATTTTTTTTTTTTTTTGAGGCAAACCCAACAGACTAGCTTTTTCTTTTTTTATGCAAGAGAGTGAGAGCTAGAGAGAGAAAAAGAGAATTGGCATGCCAAGGCCTCCAGCCACTGTAATTGAACTCTAGATGCTTGTACCACCTTGTGCACATGCGCAGTCTTGTGTGCTTGTATGACCTTGTGTGTCTGGCTTATGTGGGACCTGGAAAAGTCAAACATGAGTCCTTAGGTTTCACAGGCAAGCACCTTCACCACTAAGCCATCTCTCCAGCCCCAGATGATGATGATGATGATGATGATTTTTGATTTTTCAAGGTAGGGTCTCACTCTAGCCCAGGCTGACCTGGAATTCCCTATGTAGTCTCAGGGTGGCCTTGAACTCACAGTGATCCTCCTACCTCTGCCTCCTGAGTGCTGGGATTAAAGCCATGCGCCACCAAGTCTGGCTCCCAAGATTATATTTTTTAAGGTGTTTGCTTAAGGCCCTTTTCTTTTATACCTAATTAAAATGTCAGGTTAGGGCTGGAGAGTTTGCTTAGTGGTTAAGACACTTGCCTGAAAAGCCAAAGACCCAGGTTTGATTCCCCAGAACCCACATAAGCCAGATGCACAAGGTGGCACAAGTATCTGGAGTTCCTTTACAATAGCTGGGAGGCCCTGGCATGCCTATTCTCTATCTATCTATCATCTATCTATCTATCTATCTATCTATCTATCTATCTATCTATCTATCTATCTATCTATCTATCTATCTATCTATCTATCTTTCTATGTATCTATCTATCCATCCATCCATCCATCTATCTATCTTTTTTTTCTCTCTCTCTCAAATAAATAAAATTAAAAAATAAGTTTATCAATTAATCCAGAATGAGAAACACTAAAGTCCGTTCACTGAGGAATGTTGCACTTGGGGTTGCTGGGCTAAGCACACACTGTGCCTGGCTCCCTCTAAAGGTTTGGTGATTGTTTCAGTCTTGGCCATCACAGTGCTCCCGTCCATAGTGTCTGCACTGTCCTTGACTTCAAGGAGGTCTAGGGACACTCACAGCCCTTACTGGATAGGGAAGGTTCTCTGTGGTATGAGTCACAGATGTTGAAAATACTAAGATAAATGAAAGGATCTGATAAGTGAAAGTGAGACCAAGTTCAAGGCATGAGGAAATGCTAAATGCTACAGATGTATTAGATCATTCAGCTACAGGAAGGATTTGGAAAGACAAAGGTAGGCATGTCTGTACCAAATCCTGTACCCCTGCTGTCCAGTAAGAGGTGAAGAAAAGTGATGGGTACCTCCAGAAAGGAGTCTCTCCAGAGCCTTTAGAAAAACAAAACAACTTTTTCTTTCTTTTTTTTCCCCGAGGTAGGGTCTCACTCCAGCTCAGGCTGACCTGGAATTCAGGATGTAGTCTCAGGGTGGCCTTGAACTCAAAGCGATCCTCCTACCTCTGCCTCCCAAGTGCTGGGATTAAAAGTGTGCTAGGCACAATTCTAAACAAAATTACTGAAGTGGTTACATGTGGAATGCCTCAAAAAAAAAAATTGAAATCACAACACATGACTGTAGAGTTGTGGTATGAGACAGAAATTTTCCTCAAAATGGATAAAACTCAAAATATTTGGCAGTATCAGTTGCCAAAGAAAAAAAATTCAAGCTTTCAAGGGAAAATTAGTATTTTTGAAATGTGCATCTTTTACTATGAATTTGACAGCTCTCAGTACTTAATAACTTCTCTGATGAGATCAGTGGTGATATTAACAAACATGTTGGGTTTCTTTTGGGGGATTATATTACTCTGAAATGGGTCGAAATCTGGGGAGATCTGCTTGATTAAGTAAATGAGCATTTTCCAGAGTACTGGTCACAGAGTCACACATGGATAAAAGACTATTCAAAGTGCAAAGGTCAGATCCCCCACTGACAACTGACCTATAAAAAAAATACTACTCACGGACCTATTAGCCTAGAACTCAAGAAACTGAGGCAGGAAGATCATGAGTTCAAGGCCATTCGAGGCTAGTGAAAAGCTGTCTTAAAAAAAAAGAAGAGGAACAGGAAGAGGTGGAGGAGAAAACCATCGCCACTCACTGACTTGTTTATTGAAACAACAGAGTCTTGCTATATAGTTCTGGTTGTCCTAAGACTCACTATCTAGGCCAAGCTGGCCTTGAACTTGTGGTGTTCCTCTTGCCTCAACCTCCTGAGTCCTGAAATGAAAGATGTATGGCACAACATGGGCTTGTTCACTTTTGACATCAGAGCAGAATTTTTTTAATTAATTACCTGAAAATCTATTAAAATAGCATCCCTAGCCGGGTGTGGTGGCACACGCCTTTAATCCCAGCACTTGGGAGGCAGAGGTAGGAGGATCGCCGTGAGTTCGAGGCCACTTTGGGACTACATAGTGAGTTCCAGGTCAGCCTGGGCTAGAGTGAGACCCTACCTCGAACAAACAAACAAAAAATAATAATAATAATAATAATAAAATAAAGTAAAATAGCATCCCTAAACCGGGCATGGTGATGCACATCTTTCATCCCAGCACTTTGGAGACAGAGGTAGGAGGATTGCACAAGTTCAAGGCTACTCTGAGACTACATAGTGAATTCCAGGTCAGCTTGAGCTAGAGTGAAGACCCTACATCTAAAAACCAAAAAATAAAGTAAAATAAAATAGCATCCCTCTGCAAATCTGGGTTCTTTTCCTTTATTTTAAGTAGCTTGTATCACACAGTGAATGTAATAGGTACAAGAACTCAACTTAATTCTGCTAAGCCAGTCATAAAGCTTTGCAAAACTGTAAAATGGGGCTGCAAAAATGGCTCAGCAGTTAAAGGCACTTGCTTTCAAAACCTATAGGCCTGGTGTTCAATTCCCAGTACCCACGTAAAGCCTGATCCCAAGAGGCACAAGCATCTAGCATTCCATTTGCAATTGCAAGAGGACCTGGTGCAACTCTCTACCCATATACAAACAAATAAGTTAAAAATTAAAAAAAAAAAAAAAAACTGTTGGCTGGAGAGATAAGCCCGATGCACATGGTGGTGCATGCATCTGGAGTTTGTTTGCAGTGGCTAGAGGCCCTGGCATACTCATTCTCACTCCTTCTCTCTCCCTCTCTCTCTCTAATAAATAAATAAATATATTTTTTAAAACTGTCAAATAAGATCACTCTTCTCACTAAATCTTCGTTATGCCAACATACCAAGTTTTAATGTTTTATGTAACATTCCGCCTCAGGGCAGTTATGTCCCTGACCCTGGTCAGGACCTCTTGTGTCCTAGGCAGTGGCCTTGCTGCTCTCATTCAAAGGAGGAGCCCTGAAGTCTCCCCACACTGGTGGCCCTGTGGGGTAGACATAAGAGCAGGCATTAGGTCTAATTAGGCATTAGGCATTAGGACACTAAGGAAAGTTAGGATGAATCTTTACCCGGAAGTGGGGGAAAGCTGTAGTGACAAGAAAAAGATGGGGCTGGGGCAGTGGCTGAGTGGGAAACACGCTTGCCACACAGGCATGAGCGCTGAAGTTTAGATCTCTAAAACCCGCTTCAAATGCCGGCCGTGGGGCGTGTGCCTGGAATCCCAGCACTGGGGAGGTGGAGACAAGAGGATCTCCGGAGCTCACTGGTTAGTGACTCTGTCTCAAAAAATAAGGTGGGCAGGGGCTGGAGAGATGGCTTAGCGGTGAAGACGCTTGCCTGCGAAGCCTAAGGACCCAGGTTTGCTTCTCCAGTACCCACGTAAGCCAAATGCACAAGGTGGCGCATGCATGTGGAGTTCGTTTGTAGTGGCTAGAGGCATTGGTGCGCCCATTCTCTCTCTATCTGTCTCTTTCTCTCTCTCTCTCCCTTGCTCCAATAAAGAAATAAAAATAGTTTAAAAAATTAAAGTGGGGAGCAAGTAGGAAAGACACTCAACATCAACCTCTGGCCTCCACACGCATATGCACACGCAAGCACACCCACACGTACACCCACTCACATACGAACACACATACACACGCACAGATACTATACACACATATGCATGTAAACAGAGAGAGAGAAAAGAAATGTAGTTTAGAAACTGCCCATGCCAGAGCCACAGTTTTCATGTCGTCACAGTGGGCTTACAGAGGTGAAGTTCTCATCACCAGAGTGGGGGTAGCAGAGCTGCCTGGTAGGGATATGTGGGTGCCAACCCAGCAGACAACAGTACTGAAAAGTATTGCTTGTCGGAGCATCCAGCCCCACCAGCCCCCGCCTCTGCTCCCTTGAAACATTGCTGCAGGCTTTATTTAATTTTCAAAATTTTTTAAATATTTTATTTACTTATTTATTCATTCATTTGTTCGTTATATTTGAGGAGAGAAAGGGAGAGAGGAAAAAAAGAGAGAGAGAATGGGTTGCCACGGCCTATAGCCACTGCAAACAAATTCCAAATACATGTACCACCTTGTTCATCTGGCCTTATGTGGGTACTGAGGAATCAAACCTGGGTCCTTTGGCTTTTCAGGAAAGTGCCTTAACCACTAAGCCATCTCTCCAGCCTCCAAAATTTTTAAAAAATTTTGTGTGTGTGTGTGTGTGTGTGTGTGCGTGCGTGCGTGCGTGCGCGCATCAGGGTCTTCCACCACTGCAAATGAATACCACATGTTTGTGCCACTTGTTGTATCTGGATTTGCATGGGTGCTGGGGAATTGAATCTGGGCTGGTAACTTGACTGCATAGGGTGAAATAATGTTGGGACACATTCTGCTCAATGTAAGGATGTGTTGTTCACAATCGTTCTCATTTGTGTTTCTCTTTCTTTCTCTTTTCAGGGATCCACATCTTCTGGATCCAACTCTGGAATATGTGAAGGTAGGAACCCAGTGTCTAACATGTAGTCAGGACTCTGGGTGATAGATTTCCCATTTCTAACACAGAGGCAATCTGGATTTGGGGCAGAAAGCCAGCCAGATTGTCTGAAACAACTAGGGGAAACTTGACTCTCCTGGGCCTTTGGTAAACTTTATAAGGGGCTCCTGTCATTCTG
Source organism: Orientallactaga sibirica (assembly GCA_036365145.1). Classification (NCBI taxonomy): domain Eukaryota; kingdom Metazoa; phylum Chordata; class Mammalia; order Rodentia; family Dipodidae; genus Orientallactaga; species Orientallactaga sibirica. The sequence continues at coordinate 8,874,484 of JAEOAD010000027.1, forward strand.
TTACAGGTCTATTGTCTTTGCTACAATGTAGCCCAGAGTGATTTTAATTTTAAAATTCAAAGTTGGGGGGGGGGTTGTTTTTGTTGTTGTTTTAATATGTTATTTATTTATTTGCAAGCAGAGAGATACAGAAAGAGAGAGAGAGTGTGAGTGAGTATGGGCACACCAGAGCCTCTAGCCACTGTGAATGAACTTCAAATGTATGCGCCACTTTGTGCACCTGGCTTATGTGGGTACTGGGGAATTGAACTCAGGTCATTAGGATTGGCAGGCAAGTGCCTTAACTGCTGAGCCATCTCTCCAGCCCTTGGTTTAGTTTTTGAAGGCATAGCTAGTGTTGTGTAACACCTCCAAGGTGGCCTGGAGTCAGTACCGTATAAACAGACTCATCATTTTGCTGTGCCATGGAGTCTGTTCTCTCCAAGTAGGAATAACAGATATCAAAGGATATTATGTGTCCATGTCACATTTTGTCACCAGATGAGGTTTGCTTAGTCTTGTTGCCAAATGAATTATTTTATTTTTAACTTAATTTAATTTTTTTTGAGGTAGGGACTCGCTCTAGCCCAGGCTGACCTGGAGTTCATTCTGTAGTCTCAGGCGGGCCTTGAACTCACTGCAATCCTCCTACCTCTGCCCCCCGAGTGCTGGGATTAAAGGCATGCGCCACCACGCACAGCTCAAGTGAATTATTTTTTAAACTCTTCGTTTTCAGAGTGTTTTAGATTTGGGGATGGTCAATGAGGAATTGTTGATAAAGCTTTATCTTGATAGAAAGAGAGAGTGCTGCAGGCTCCTGAGCTTTGAAGAGCTGCCCTGTCCTTTCCAACGGCCACCTCCCTCCCTTTCAGTAGTGTAGTAGCTACCTTTTTGTTTCTATGACAAAACACCTGACCAGAAGCAGCTTGAGGGAGGAAAGGTTTTATTTTGGCTTATGGTTTTTTAAATTTATTTTTATTTATTTGAGAGAGAGAGAGAGAAAGAGGCACATATATATAGAGAGAGAATGGGCATGCCAGGGCCTCCAGCCACTGCAAATGAACTCTAGACGCATGCACCACGGAGTGCATCTGGCTTACATGGGTTCTGGGGAATCAAACCTGGGTCCTTTGGCTTTGCAGGCAACCGTTTTAACCGCTAAGCCATCCCTCCAGCCCTTGGCTTATAGTTTTAGGGGAAGTTTCATGATGGTAAGGAAAGCACAGCAAAGCAGGTAGCCAGGCATCATATCTGGTCACAGCAGCAGGAAGAACATCGGGTGATTATTTTCTGAGCCTCATGTGGAAGTGAAAACACCCAGCAGTGGCCAACAGGTAGCAGACCTAATGGTGCTAGGAGCTCCATACCCAAGGCTCCCTCCTCGTGTCTCAAGGCTGCCTTCCTTCTAGCAGGAGACTAGCCATGGTATCCCAGTACCCAGAGAGAAGTGCTGGGTCTGGAACTGCCTTGTGCTACCTTGGGCCTGAGGCAGATAAGGCTCTGAGTCTGTCCACTGCACTGAAAGGATGCGGTGGTGCTGGGAGTGAAGGAATCCAAACTTCGGTTCTGCCCCGTTTGGGTTCTGTGTCCTCCCAACACCCGTTGGCTATGTATTTGTGCCACATTAATACGGTGTGAAAAGGACCAATTTTGCTGTTGCTTGGTTACCTTTGGGCTCCTCATGTGGAATGGAGGAAAATGTGTAAGGCCGGGAAACCCCGAGGCTGTTTGGGGTTCCTTTAATGCTGGCTTCCAGCAGGCTAGCCTCCTGCTGGGCTTCCCCCTGGGCACAGCACCCTACAGGCTCCATTAGCTAGGTCTACAGGACAGGGAAATAAATAGCGGCTCCAAAGTAGCCCAGGGCATTTGGCATCTCATCCCATTCCTCACTGTTTCTGTCTCTCCTTCATTATGCCCTCAGAGGGGAGCGCTTGGATTGCTTTCTACCTTTTTTTTTCTCCTTTCTCTACTTTGTCCTTGTTTTTCCTAGCTCTCTCTTCTCCTCCCCTTTCCCCCCTCCACAATAGCTCAAAATATGATCAGCCCCAAGGTCTGTTTTTCAACTGTTTTACATACTCACAAAGTCCCTTTCTGTGATAAATTCTCTTTCACTGTGTCCGAAAGAGACTGGAACGCAAAACCCTCCACCGTGGCTCTGCTTTCCCTTGCTTTCTACTGATTCCCTTAGTGGTGCACACCTCTGGAATTTTCCTCTGCGTACCTAGCATGCCTGACCCTAGATAAAACCAACTTTCCTTTTCAAATAGGAGGAAACAGCTTTCAGAGGCAGTCGCCCTGAGCATAGCTGAGTAGTTTGGTCTTCTGGGCTGTTCCACCTACTTCCTGCCCCTATCTGTTCTTGCTATGTTTTTATCCCCATTAAGACATATTTACTGTGTCCAGTTTCCTAAACACATGTCAGATGATTGCTTAGAAAACATGATGAAATAGCTACGCCAAAATGTTAAAAAAAAAAAAAAAAAAAGGTAGAACAGTTCAGTGGGTTGCCCTCCCCAGGTGAAAGTCCAGCAGAGACTCCAGCTCATCTGTCCTGGGCATGTCCCTCAGGGAGGGGTACTGGGATCCACGTTCAGGCTTTAGTTAGCAATATGATCTTGAACTTACATGCCACTTTCTCTATAGGTCCTGTATGAGTTACCTTCTCTCCTTATTGAGGCAAAATACCTGAGAAAAAAAAAGTGTATGGGAGGAAGGAGTTATTTCAGTTTACAGGTCCAGTGCATAATTCTGTTTCATTGTAGATCTGAATCAGGCAATAAGAGAAACTGGGACACAGACCCCAAGGCTTTGCTACCTTGAAATTTCCTTTACCAAACACATTGTTTTTTTTTTTTTTTTTTTTTTTTTGGTTTTGTGAGGTAGGGTCTCACTCTGGTCCAGGCTAACCTGGAATTAACTATGTAGTCTCAGGGTGGCCTCGAACTCTCGGCAATCCTCCTACCTCTGCCTCCCGAGTGCTGGGATTAAAGGCATGCGCCACCACGCCCGGCAAACACATTGGTTTTAAATTCATCTCCATTCAAGTTCTCAGGACATGAGCAGAATGCAGCTAGTTTCTTTGCATATCACATGACTTGCCTCCAGGCCAGTTGCTGATGAAGTCCTTTTTCTCTTCTGGAACCTCATGAGTCAAGGCTCCATAGCCCACATTTCTCTTGGCCTTCCTGTCTTTGATACCCCCACTAGAATCGCCCATTAAGCTCTGGTTAACACATTGTAAGGCTTCTCTAGTTCAAAGTTCTAAATTCTTCCACATTCCTCCTGCAAACCAGTTCCAGAAAGACCAACAAACACGTGATGAGGTTTGTCCAGCAGTGGCCCCACTTCTAGGTATGAATTTAGTGCATGAGTTACTTTCTCATTTGAGAGACAAAGTACTTGACAACAGTTAACACGAGGGAGGAAGGGTTTATCTCAGTCTGTCGTTTGCAGTTATGGTCCGTCATGGTGGCAGGAGCTTGAGGCAGCTGGTCAGCCAGTCCACAGCGAGGAAACAGAGCAGAGAATGATACAGGCTGGTGTCCCACCAGCTCTGATTTCTTTTTTATACAGACAAGGACCCCCATCCCCCCCAACACACACACAGTTAAGGGGGGAGTCTTCTTGCCTCTATTCACCTAATCAAGTTAATCCCTCTCAGGTGATTCTGGGTCCTGTCAACTTGACAATCAATATAATCCATCACAGGTTCCATCTTGCCCAAATCGAGGAAACTTTAGAAAGGGCTCTTCTTCCTTTTACTTTAACATTTTTAGGAATCTTGGGAAAGGTTTTTAGCAGGACTTCGTAAGTATGTTGTCACTATTTTTGTTGTTTGTGAGACAGGATATCACTAAGCCAAAACTAGCCTAGAACTCAACTATACAGCCCAGACTTTCTTCAAACGTACAATTCTTCTTCCTCAGTGTACCAAAATCCTCAAGTATAGGTGTGTGTGCCACTATCTCAACAATAATCTCACTCTTCTTTTTTGTTGTTGTTTTGGTTTTTTGAGGTAGGGTCTTGCTATAGCCCAGGCTGACCTGGAATTCAATATGTAGTCTCAGGGTGGCCTTGAACTCATGGTGATCCTCCTACCTTACCCTCCTGATTGTTGGGACTAAAGGAATACACCACCATGCCCAGCTTCTTTTGGTTTTTTTGTGTGTGTGTGTGTGTGTGTGTGTGTGTGTGTAGTATGTGGCACCCCTTACTGTGGTGGCAAGGGGGGGAGGTGGCACTTGCCTATGGTGGCCTGGGTGGGACTTGAAATGTTCTACTCCATCACTCTTCTCTCTGGTCTTCATGTTGAGTTAGGAGCTGGAGTCTCTCTACTGATTCCAGACCTTGCAGGGCTCTGATCATTGTGAGTCTCTGCTTCCCTGTGGGCCTGGAGTTAACAGCTGTGCATGGCCATGCCCAGCTATTTACATGGGATCTGGACATTCAAACTCTGGCAATCTCACTCCACCTCAGGCTCTTGTGCTTGTCAAGAGCACGCTTAATGGCTGAGCCATCTCTCAAGCCCAAATGCTGTCCCTCTCGATTAGAAAACTGCCATGTTGTTTGGACCAAGAATGACATTTCAAGTTGTATCTCAGACATTGCAAAGAAGCAAGCACATGGTACGTAACACTTACCCGCCTGTCCTGGACCTGCAGAAGATTCACTGCTGTATTCACTTAACGACCATGATGTTGACTTTTACAACTTCTTTTTAAGCCTATAAAGCCCTGTTTTGTCATTCTCACCTTTTCCTGGAGCTACTTCATTTGGCTTCAATAGTTGTCCTGGCCTCCTTGAGCTAAATTTTATGAATATATATTATTTGCTGTCTCTCTTCTCTATACTCATTTTCCTTGTGTGTGTGTGTGTGTGTGTGTGTGTGTGTGTGTGTTTGGTTTTTCGAGGTAGGGTCTTGCTCTAGCCCAGGCTGACATGGAATTCACTCTGTAGTCTCAGGGTGGCCTTGAACTCACAGCTACCCTCCTACAGGCTCCTGAGCTTTGAAGAGCTGCCCTGTCCTTTCCAACGCCACCTCCCTCCCTTTCAGTAGTGTAGTAGCTACCTTTTTGTTTCTATGACAAAACACCTGACCAGAAGCAGCTTGAGGGAGGAAAGGTTTTATTTTGGCTTATGGTTTTTTAAATTTATTTTTATTTATTTGAGAGAGAGAGAGAGAAAGAGGCACATATATATAGAGAGAGAATGGGCATGCCAGGGCCTCCAGCCACTGCAAATGAACTCTAGACGCATGCACCACGGAGTGCATCTGGCTTACATGGGTTCTGGGAATCAAACCTGGGTCCTTTGGCTTTGCAGGCAACCGTTTTAACCGCTAAGCCATCCCTCCAGCCCTTGGCTTATAGTTTTAGGGGAAGTTTCATGATGGTAAGGAAAGCACAGCAAAGCAGGTAGCCAGGCATCATATCTGGTCACAGCAGCAGGAAGAACATCGGGTGATTATTTTCTGAGCCTCATGTGGAAGTGAAAACACCCAGCAGTGGCCAACAGGTAGCAGACCTAATGGTGCTAGGAGCTCCATACCCAAGGCTCCCTCCTCGTGTCTCAAGGCTGCCTTCCTTCTAGCAGGAGACTAGCCATGGTATCCCAGTACCCAGAGAGAAGTGCTGGGTCTGGAACTGCCTTGTGCTACCTTGGGCCTGAGGCAGATAAGGCTCTGAGTCTGTCCACTGCACTGAAAGGATGCGGTGGTGCTGGGAGTGAAGGAATCCAAACTTCGGTTCTGCCCCGTTTGGGTTCTGTGTCCTCCCAACACCCGTTGGCTATGTATTTGTGCCACATTAATACGGTGTGAAAAGGACCAATTTTGCTGTTGCTTGGTTACCTTTGGGCTCCTCATGTGGAATGGAGGAAAATGTAAGGGTCGGGAAACCCGAGGCTGTTTGGGGTTCCTTTAATGCTGGCTTCCAGCAGGCTAGCCTCCTGCTGGGCTTCCCCCTGGGCACAGCACCCTACAGGCTCCATTAGCTAGGTCTACAGGACAGGGAAATAAATAGCGGCTCCAAAGTAGCCCAGGGCATTTGGCATCTCATCCCATTCCTCACTGTTTCTGTCTCTCCTTCATTATGCCCTCAGAGGGGAGCGCTTGGATTGCTTTCTACCTTTTTTTTTCTCCTTTCTCTACTTTGTCCTTGTTTTTCCTAGCTCTCTCTTCTCCTCCCCTTTCCCCCCTCCACAATAGCTCAAAATATGATCAGCCCCAAGGTCTGTTTTTCAACTGTTTTACATACTCACAAAGTCCCTTTCTGTGATAAATTCTCTTTCACTGTGTCCGAAAGAGACTGGAACGCAAAACCCTCCACCGTGGCTCTGCTTTCCCTTGCTTTCTACTGATTCCCTTAGTGGTGCACACCTCTGGAATTTTCCTCTGCGTACCTAGCATGCCTGACCCTAGATAAAACCAACTTTCCTTTTCAAATAGGAGGAAACAGCTTTCAGAGGCAGTCGCCCTGAGCATAGCTGAGTAGTTTGGTCTTCTGGGCTGTTCCACCTACTTCCTGCCCCTATCTGTTCTTGCTATGTTTTTATCCCCATTAAGACATATTTACTGTGTCCAGTTTCCTAAACACATGTCAGATGATTGCTTAGAAAACATGATGAAATAGCTACGCCAAAATGTTAAAAAAAAAAAAAAAAAAAAAGGTAGAACAGTTCAGTGGGTTGCCCTCCCCAGGTGAAAGTCCAGCAGAGACTCCAGCTCATCTGTCCTGGGCATGTCCCTCAGTGAGGGGTACTGGGATCCACGTTCAGGCTTTAGTTAGCAATATGATCTTGAACTTACATGCCACTTTCTCTATAGGTCCTGTATGAGTTACCTTCTCTCCTTATTGAGGCAAAATACCTGAGAAAAAAAAAGTGTATGGGAGGAAGGAGTTATTTCAGTTTACAGGTCCAGTGCATAATTCTGTTTCATTGTAGATCTGAATCAGGCAATAAGAGAAACTGGGACACAGACCCCAAGGCTTTGCTACCTTGAAATTTCCTTTACCAAACACATTGTTTTTTTTTTTTTTTTTTTTGGTTTTGTGAGGTAGGGTCTCACTCTGGTCCAGGCTAACCTGGAATTAACTATGTAGTCTCAGGGTGGCCTCGAACTCTCGGCAATCCTCCTACCTCTGCCTCCCGAGTGCTGGGATTAAAGGCGTGCGCCACCACGCCCGGCAAACACATTGGTTTTAAATTCATCTCCATTCAAGTTCTCAGGACATGAGCAGAATGCAGCCAGTTTCTTTGCATATCACATGACTTGCCTCCAGGCCAGTTGCTGATGAAGTCCTTTTTCTCTTCTGGAACCTCACGAGTCAAGGCTCCATAGCCCACATTTCTCTTGGCCTTCCTGTCTTTGATACCCCCACTAGAATCGCCCATTAAGCTCTGGTTAACACATTGTAAGGCTTCTCTAGTTCAAAGTTCTAAATTCTTCCACATTCCTCCTGCAAACCAGTTCCAGAAAGACCAACAACCACGTGATGAGGTTTGTCCAGCAGTGGCCCCACTTCTAGGTATGAATTTAGTGCATGAGTTACTTTCTCATTTGAGAGACAAAGTACTTGACAAAAGTTAGCATGAGGGAGGAAGGGTTTATCTCAGTCTGTCGTTTGCAGTTATGGTCCGTCATGGTGGCAGGAGCTTGAGGCAGCTGGTCAGCCAGTCCACAGCGAGGAAACAGAGCAGAGAATGATACAGGCTGGTGTCCCACCAGCTATGATTTCTTTTTTATACAGACAAGGACCCTCTCCCCCCAACACACACACACACACAGTTAAGGGGGGGGTCTTCTTGCCTCTATTCACCTAATCAAGTTAATCCCTCTCAGGTGATTCTGGGTCCTGTCAAGTTGACAATCAATATAATCCATCACAGGTTCCATCTTGCCCACATCGAGGAAACTTTAGAAAGGGCTCTTCTTCCTTTTACTTTAACATTTTTAGGAATCTTGGAAAGGTTTTTTAGCAGGACTTCGTAAGTATGTTGTCACTATTTTTGTTGTTTGTGAGACAGGATATCACTAAGCCAAAACTAGCCTAGAACTCAACTATACAGCGCAGACTTTCTTCAAACATACAATTCTTCTTCCTCAGTGTACCAAAATCCTCAAGTATAGGTGTGTGCCACTATCTCAACAATAATTTCACTCTTCTTTTTTGTTGTTGTTTTGGTTTTTTGAGGTAGGGTCTTGCTCTAGCCCAGGCTGACCTGGAATTCAATATGTAGTCTCAGGGTGGCCTTAAACTCACGGCTATCCTCCTACCTTACCCTCCTGATTGTTGGGACTAAAGGAATACACCACCATGCCCAGCTTCTTTTTTGTTTTTGTTATTGTGTGTGTCTGTGTGTGTGTAGTATGTGGCACCCCTTACTGTGGTGGCAAGGGGGGGTGGCACTTGCCTACGGTGGCCTGGGTGGGACATGAAATGTTCTACTCCATCACTCTTCTCTCTGGTCTTCATGTTGAGTTAGGAGCTGGAGTCTCTCTACTGATTCCAGACCTTGCAGGGCTCTGATCATTGTGAGTCTCTGCTTCCCTGTGGGCCTGGAGTTAACAGCTGTGCATGGCCATGCCCAGCTATTTACATGGGATCTGGACATTCAAACTCTGGCAATCTCACTCCACCTCAGGCTCTTGTGCTTGTCAAGAGCACGCTTAATGGCTGAGCCATCTCTCAAGCCCAAATGCTGTCCCTCTCGATTAGAAAACTGCCATGTTGTTTGGACCAAGAATGACATTTCAAGTTGTATCTCAGACATTGCAAAGAAGCAAGCACATGGTACATAACACTTACCCGCCTGTCCTGGACCTGCAGAAGATTCACTGCTGTATTCACTTAACGACCATGATGTTGACTTTTACAACTTCTTTTTAAGCCTATAAAGCCCTGTTTTGTCATTCTCACTTTTTCCTGGAGCTACTTCATTTGGCTTCAATAGTTGTCCTGGCCTCCTTGAGCTAAATTTTATGAATATATATTATTTGCTGTCTCTCTTCTCTATACTCATTTTCCTTTTGTGTGTGTGTGTGTGTGTGTGTGTGTGTGTGTGTGTGTTTGGTTTTTCGAGGTAGGGTCTTGCTCTAGCCCAGGCTGACATGGAATTCACTCTGTAGTCTCAGGGTGGCCTTGAACTCACAGCGACCCTCCTACCTCTGCCTCCCAAGTGCTTGGGATTAAAGGTGTGCACCACCATGCCCAGCTTCATTTTCCTTTTATGCCAAAGATGTATTTTTTTTTTTTTTTTTTTTTGGTTTTTCGAGGTAGGGTCTCACTCTGGCTCAGGCTGCCCTGGAATTCACTGTGTAGTCTCAGGGTGGCCTCAAACTCTAGGCGATCCTCCTACCTCTGCCTCCCAAGTGCTGGGATTAAAGGCGTGCACCACCACGCCCGGCGAATTAGGTTTTTCCTTTCACACACAAGGCCCACAGTTCTTTAAGTGAAGAGTCTATTTCTGGATGTGTTTTAAAGCATATATATATGTATGTATATATAATTTAAAGTAGGGAAATTATTGACCAGGGCAGAACTGGGTGGTTTTTCTGCTATAAGAAAAAAAAATACTGGGCTGGAGAGATGGCTTAGTGGGGAAGCACTTGCCTGCAAAGCCAAAGGACCCAGGTTTGATTCCCCAGGGCCCACATAAGCAAGATGCACAAGGTGGCGTATATGTCTGGAATTCGTTTGCAGTGGCTGAAGGCCCTGGTGCATCCATTCTCTCCCTCCCTCCCTCTGTCTCTCTGTGTCTCTCTCAAGTAAATTAATTAATTAATTAAAAGCCAGGCCTGGTAGCACACACCTTTAACCCCAGCACTGGGAGGCAGAGTTAGGAGGACTGCCATGAGTTCAAGGTCACCCTGAGACTACAGAGTGAATTCTAGGTCAGCCTGGGCTCGAGCAAGCAAAAAGAAAGAAAGAAAAGAGAAAAAACTATTTATTAAAGATTTTCCATTTTGAAAGACAAATCTTGCTGTTAAGGAAAATAAATTGAAACCATAGCAAAGTAGAAGATGGGGGGTGCCCATGTTTTCAAATTAGCAGTGAAGAGGCCAGCGCCTTTTAATGGGCACACTGTGGACAGCACATAGTGGCCAGTGGACAATGGCCTGCTCTCCAGGCGACAGCTTAAGGAAGTGTGAGGCTGGAATGCAGCCTTTGTTCCGGGCTGGGTCCCTAGTGAACCAGTGTCCCCTCTTTTGTCCTTAGCCTTAGTGGATTCTTGTTAGCTTCTCTTGGGAGCGTTAATAACCAGTCTCTGAGCCCGCTTTGCAGGTTAAGAGAAGAAAGGACGGCGCTGGAACGATTATGCAGAATGGGGACCAGGGCCCTTCCGCCTCTTCCTCGGAGCCCAGAGGAGCTTAGCAAGGCAGCCTTTGTGGGGTTAATACTCCTTCCCAGAGGGTCTTCTGTGTCTATAGGCATTCGTCTGTCCAAGGCCCAGAGCTCAGCAAGGCCATGTCTGTTGTCGGCTAGGGATACAGTTGGGTCACCCAGTAGATGAAAAGGGGAGCAATTATGCACATTCCAGCAGCAGGAATAAGTGCCCTGGCCGTGGGAGGCCCTGGTGGGAGGAGGGGCAGCAGCGCTCCAGTTCCCCTTTTGTACTCAACGTGGCTGCAGCCATGGTCACGGCTAAATCGCTGTTTTTGAGGGAAGTCTTTTCTTCCAGCAGGAAAACAGGCCGGTCTGCTCTGAATTAGCCAGCTAACAGAGTCATGAAAGGGACTTATAAAAACAATGGCGCGCTGTACATTCCGTGAGATTTTAACAAGTTATATGAGCCAAATAATGGCCCAATTGGCTGGCTCTGCAGGTTTTTGCCTGAGTGTGCACATCCGCAGAGCCCGCACTGTCCCCTGTGGGACCAGATCCAACACTACCAGGAGTGAACGGGCAACCAGGCTAGCTCTGGGCCCACATCCCACTTTGCCAACTCTGCCCCCAAAGCACACTGTGCAGCTATTCTTGGGAAGTTTAATGTTACTACAATTTTAAAAAACTGCTGAGGTTGAGTGAGAAGGCAGGATAGGACAGAAGGCAGCAGCAGAATTTTATCTTTCAGGTTTATGAAAACATAGCCATTTATAAAGAGCAAAACCTTATCCTAAAATCATATGCCCATATAAAAGTGTATTGTGTCTATAAATGATATGATGTGACATTCAGCATGAGTGGAAATTAGGAAAATCTGGAATATCTGCTTGAGCTGTGAACAAACGAGAGGACACTCCCACACAATGTTATACTCTTCAGTCATAAAAAGGAATGGACTGTCAGTACACACACAACCACAAATGCTTCACAAATGCGTAATGGTGAGTGCAAGTAGACAGTGCCAAAAGGCTATCAGCTATCATTACATTTGTATGACAATCTGTAATGACAACAAACAAGTAGTCGTTGAAAAGTGGCGGGAGAGGTCCTCTGTAAAAGGAAACTTTGAGGAATGATAGAAAAACAACACATCTTGATTGTGGAAATAGTTATCCAACTGGCCATTTGCAAAAGCTCACAGAATTATACTGAAAAGGATGACACTGGCAGTATGCAAATCAGACTCAATAAAAAGCAAACAAAAAGGGTTCAGAGATTAAGGCCTCTTGCTTGGAAAGCCTGATAAACTGGGTTCAATTCCCCGTTACCCATGTAAAAGCAGATGCACAAAGTCGAGCGTCTGGAGTTCATTTGCAGACAGGAGGCCTTGGTGTGCCCATACTCACTTGTATTCTCTCTCTCGCTAATAAATAAGTATTTTTTAAAAAATAAAGCAAGCAAAAAAAAATCTCCTGTTTTAGTCCTTACAAGTGCTGCTACACCAGTGGGGCAGGCTTTCCATTTGAGGTGGGCTGCCCCCGGGGAGGCCTGACCTCTGAGTAGATAGAGTGCTGCTCGTACAGAGCTCTTGCTTCGTGGGCTCATTCAGCAGACATTTTTGGGCCTGTACCATGTATTCACGATTGTTCAGTCAAGTCAGGCCAGGTGGGAGAAAAGTGATACGAAGGCCTCTACCTCATAGCAACAGGAACGGAAAGGCCAGGTGCCGCCGGAGGCCTTTTAGAGAATTAAGAGTCATTTTATTAAGCAAGCTGACAGATGCTGGCAGGACTTGAATGGAACAGGTGAGGGACAGGAAGCCGGGGGCAGCTTCCAAGTTCACATGAGGGTCTGGCATCTTGCCAGAAGCCAGCTAGCACTTTTGAGAGGAAAGCACATAGATGTCCACAAGAAAACCTTGTCGCCGCAATGGCTAAATTACCCATGAGCATTTGGGGAATATCTTTAGGCCAAGTGAGTGAAACCAACTCCAGCTAAGACTAAATCTGCCCCACCATCTGTTTGTGTATGGCTCACAAGCTAGAAAACAACTTTCTCTTTAAAAAATGTTTTTAAATTAAAGAATGGGAAAACATTATACAAATTTCAAAACCTTGCAGCCCACGGTCCAGTTCCCTAGCACCCATGTAAAATGGGATGCCCAATGGCACATGTCTCCCGTAACAATGAGAGGCAGAGCCAGGAGAATCCAAAGTTCTGGGGCCCCTAGACTGATGCTTGTTTGCAGAGGCAAGAGACCGTGTCTCAAAAGAGATGGAAGAACACAGAAAACTTGTGGGTGCCTTCTGACTGCCTCATGCATGCTCATACACACGTCCATTCCCATTCTAACAAGCTATTCAAATTTCAGCAATGCACATAAAGTTTTATTGAAACCCAGCCAGGCTCATTTACGTATTGCCTGTGGTTGCTTTTACACATGTAATAGTGGCTTCAGGAGTTGTGACAGAGAAGCCTAGCAGATCGCTTCCCAGAAAAGTGGCCAGCTCTGCTTTAGACAGTTCGTTTCCTCATTTGCTTTTGCCTCCCTGATGGCATCCTGCAAGCTTTCAACAGAAATGTCTTTGCGTTCTTGCTGACGCTGCCATTACGCAATCTCGTGTTACTGATATCACCTTTACCTCGCCTAATGACCTAGCTGTCGGTCCTTGTGCAAGGCTTGTGATCTTGCACGATCGTAAGTATGTTACTGTTGCGACACCAGGCAGGACTCAGAAGCCTGCTCGGCATCTTATGCGGTAGAGCTGTCAGCTCAGGGCATCCAGTCAGCTCTGTCTGTATGAAGAGGTGTGTGCGCCCGGCCTGGGGCTTATCTACATGACTCCTCAGGCCAGACTTGGCTCTGCTAAGGCAGCCTGAGATGTTTCGTCGTGTCCAGAGTCGATTCTCCCTTCTCAACTTGGTGGCCTGAGATCAGATCCAACCCTGGAGCTTCCTTCTGGAGGTTCTCAAAGGAAGCCTGGCCATCTGCATTCTGCCGGAGTTTGTCTTTCCGTATTGCAGGTGTCAGCCTGGATGCTAAGGCACTTCCCTCCTTGGCTTAAGGAAGAAAGATCTTTGGGGATCCTAGAAGATAGGAAAGGTTAACAATGGGGAAGTAACAGGCAAGGAAGACTTGAAACTGGCTTCTGCCAGATTCAGCTGTGTTGCTGCCTTCCCTAGTCTCTTATCTCCACCATCCTGCCCTCCTCTTCTGCCTTTTACCTTTCCCTTGTCCTGGAAGGTTCTGGGGATGAACAACTGAGTGGTTTGGAGCGGGTCCTAGGGTGTTGTTGTGGGCTGAACTCCGTCCCCTGAAAATATATAGTGAAGCTTTAACCGCTAGTAGCTAGGAATGGGACCTTATTTGTAAATAGAGTTTTGCAAATATGATCAAATTAAGATAAGGGCCTCAAAAAAAAAAAAAAAAAAAGACACACACTGCAGTTTTAACTCCAGTGTTTGTGAATGAGACTTTATTTGGAAAGAGAGTATTTGCAGATAAAGTAATACAGTTAAGATGGTGTTACACTAGATTAGGGTGAGCCCTTAGAAGAAGGGACTTTGGACCTGTGGACACGCACACACGGGGACATGCACACGCGGAGACAGTGCTCTCTGATGACAGAGACAGATTAGAAGGATAAGGCTACCAAGCTGGCCTCGAGCTTGCAGTGATCCTCCTGCATCAGCTTCCCAGGTGCAGGGATCATAGTTATGTACCACCATGTCTGCCCCTAAATTTTTAATTGGAAAACACACTAAGTTTGTGGCAATCGGGCACAAGGGCTGATAAACTCATTCACACAGCAAACCTGTTTTAGCCATTTCTTGGTTGTATGACCTTGGACAAGTTCCTGAACGTCTCAGGAGCTCAATTTCCTTAACAGCAAATGAAAGAAGCTGAGGATTAAATGAGTTCGTGCATGTTCTTAGCACGGAGCCACCATATAATTAGTCCTCAGTAAACACTCGTTAGCAACAGTGGTTCCTCCTTGAGTCAGGCTTCCCTGCCTCCGACTCTCTCCCCATTTCCCTTCTGAGAGCAGCCTGCTCAGTCACGGACGTACCCATCCTGTATCACATAGCACTTGTCCCTGGTTTCTGTTGTGACACTGTGGACCGCGTTGGTAATGCATGTGAGACCAGGATTTTAGCCCTGGCATTGTTTGCTGTTAAGCTCTGCCATCTAGTGGTCACTAAACGTCACAACAGTGCTGTATTTGGTTACAGTTCAGGTTTGGGAGCTTTTAGTATGAAATGTAATAACATGACACATTATAGTTTAGCTTCAGAAAGAAGGGCTGTGTCTTCAATATATAAAAGGCAAGGAATCACTGGCTTCATATAAGTAGGTTAATGTCACAAAGGTGTTTATTATTAGAGTAATTGCTTAACTTTCTTGAAGGAAGCTCTCTAAAATGCTAGATTTGGATGCTTTGTCCCTTGTCTTTTTGGTCACACATCACTTCATGTTAAATAGGTGAGTTCACCTCCTTCTTTTGGCACAGATAAGCATCTCTGACCTGAAATCTAAATTACTTCATCCTCTGAAGCATTTTGAGCATTCACGTGAAACCACAAATGGAAACTTTCATAGCATGAAACTTTGTTTCATGCATGAAATTATGCAAATATTTTATAAACTTACCTTCTAGCTATGTGGACAGTGCGTATTTAGCACATGAATTAATTTCTTGTTTCGACTTTGGTCCCATTCCCAAGATGGTTCTTTCCCTGTCTTCACACACATGAGCGTGCACACACATTCACATGCATATTTAAAAACCCAAAATCTGCAATACTTCAGCAAATGTTTCAGATAATGGCTACTCAACCTAAATCCCATTGTTAGAAATTCAATTATTTAACCCATTTCTGAGTGATATTTGGCCCATTATACTCTTCTATTAAAAATAGTTTGGGGGCTAGAGAGATAGCTTAATGGTTAATGCCTGCAAAGCCTAAGGACCCAGGTTCGATTCTTCAGGTCCCATGTAAGCCAGATGCACATAGTGGTACATGCATCTGGAGTTCATTTGTGGTGGCTAGAGGCCCTGGCGTGCCCATTCTCACTCTCCCCACCCCCATTTCTAATAATAAATAAATAAAAATAAATATTAAGGGCTGGGGAGATGGCTGAACAGTTTAGGTGCCTGCCTGCTAAGCCTAAGAACGCTGGTTCCAATCTCCAGGTCCCATGTTTAGCCAGATGCAAAGTGACGCAAGGGCACAATGCTGCACTTGCCCACAAGGGGGCGCACACATCTTGAGCTCATTCATAGCTGCTGAGAGGCTGCTGGCCTGCCCATTCTCTGTCTCCCTTCCCCCTCCCCCCCCCATCTCTCTCCAAAAAATTATAAATAAATAAATATTTAAAAATAGTTTTGCATGGGTTGGGGAGATGGCTCAGTGGTTAAAGACACTTTCTTGCAAAGCCTGAGGTTCAGTTCCCCAGCACCCAAAAAAAGCCAGATGCAAATTAGCACATGTGCCTGTGATCTGCATCTATGACAGTGGAAGGCTAGTAGGGCTAGAAAGTGACATGAACTGATATTGGAGTGTCAGCTACGATGGAAGAGAGTGATGAAGGGGCATGGGGCTGGTTGCACAGGCCTGTGTGTTAGAGTAGTAAGGCCTAGAATTTATAGAGAGACAAGAAGCTGTCCCAAGTTCCCTTGGGCTACCTTGCTGCTAGGAAGCAGTGAAGGACAGAGGGACCCTGGGATTGCCCAGGTGTGATATGATGGGATCTGGAACCTGTGATGACAGGGAAGGTGGGGAAATGGATGTGCCTGTGCAGGGAAGGTGGGGAAATGGATGTGCATTATAAAGGCAGAGCTGGAGCACTTGGTCGATTGGATAGAGGAGCCTCCAGAATTTTGGAAGGGGGTGTTGCTATCAACTGAGAAGGCTTGGTGTGTGTTTCTGGTAAAATGTAAGGGTTGGGGTTGGAGAGATGGCTTAGCTGTTAAGGTGCTCTCCTGCAAAGCCAAAGGACCCAGGTTGAATTCCCCAGGAGCACATAAGCCAGATGCACAAGGTGGCACATGCGTCTGGAGTTCGTTTGCAGTGGCTGGAGGCCCACGTGCATTCTCTCTCTCGCTCAACTAAATAAATAAAAGTAAATATATTTTTTAAATGTAAGGGTTGAGTGAACAACTGTTGAATAACAAATAAATTGTTCTGGCAACTAAGAGGGTTTTGTTTTTTTTCACACTTCTCTGTGTTAACAACTCTTTTTTTTTTTTTTTTTTTTTTTTTTTGAGATAGGGTCTAGCTCTAGCCCAGGTTGACCTGGAATTCACTATGTAGTCTCAGGCTGGCCTCAAACTCATAGCGATCCTCCTAAGCTCACTCTGCTTCCTGAGTGCCAGGATTAAAGGTATGTACCACCACACCTGGTAACAACTTTTCTGTAATAGTACTTTTATAAGTTTTAGGATAGATTCATATATTAGTTTACTCCACAAGTATGCTGAAAACTGACTTGGTCTAAATTATCTAAAGTAAATAGCTTCAATATAGTAGAGAAAAATTCTGAAACTCTAAAGTCTCAAGACTTCATTACATTCTTTTTTTAAAAATATTTTTATTTATTTATTTAAGAGAGAAAGAAGCAGAGACAGAGAGAATGGGCGAGCCAGAGCCTCCAGCCACTGCAAATAAACTCCAGACACGTGTGCCACCTTGTGCATCTGGCTTACGTGGGTCCTGGGGAATCAAACCTAGGTCCTTTGGCTTTCCAGGCAAGTGCCTTAACATTAAGCCATCTCCTCAGCCTCTCGCTACATTCTTAAAAGTTGTTAAAAATCTTTAAAAAATACTTTAGTTATATAGGTGATAGCCACTTACACCATCGTGTTAGAAGTTAAAATGGGAAAATCTTTAAATGTTTGTTTCATTTTATATAATGAACAGTTCATGTTTAGTGTATTTATTCATTTAAAATTAGCAGTAGGGCTAGGCATGGTGGTGCACACTTTTAATCCCAGCTCTTGGGAGACAGAGGTAGGAGGATCGCCATGAGTACGAGGCCACCCTGAGACTACATAGTGAATTCCAGGTCAGCCTGGGCTAGACTGAAACTCTACCTCAAAAAAAAAAAAAAAAATTAGCAGTAGGGGATTGGGGAGATGGCGCAGTAGTTGAAGATGCTTGCTTGTGGACCCTGCTGGTCCAGGTTCAGATCTTCGTGCCCATGTTAAGTCAGATGTACAGATGTACAGGGTGGCCCATGTGTCTGGATTTCATTGGTGGGGGGCCAGAGCCCTGGCATGCATATATTCTCTCTGCTCAAAAAATAAAAATATTTAAAAAATAAAAATAGCAATAAATTCATTATGAATAGATATAATGTGTGGGTTTATGAAAAGTTAAAACAAGTTTAGTGGTATGAATAGCATTGTTTTACATTTTTACAATTTTTTTTAAGTGTCTAGCCTAATAGGTACACAGCTTAAGTCTCTCTCATGTCTGCTTTGCCATTCGGTCTGTTGTGTTTTATATCTATTGTTTTGGTTGGATTCTGAAGAAAATCTGGCCTCACATAGATAGGTACCTTAACAGGGAGAAGTATTTTAGCAGCATCTTCAGATAATTATAGTATTGTTCAGTGCTAGGCTATTGGCAGATTACCTTTCCTTGGAGGCTGATTGCCGTGTGGAATCTGAAACCTCATCAGTGAGCTTGTTCACTTTAAATTCCATTGGTCTGGTGGCTGGGGAGATTGCTCAGTAGTTAAAACCAATTGCTCCAGGAGCCTGCCACCTGGAGTTCAGATCCCATACGAAGCGTAAGTGCATTCCTCTGTAATCTAATGTACCTACAGCTTGTGTTGAGTGACGTACTGTGGGCCCGGGGACAGTTGGGAGCAGTGACTGCTGGGTCTCTGTGACCTTCTGCCTTGTTTTCCTCCTAAAGCACCTGTCATTCACGCATCGTGGCTTTTGCCCCATGTGAATGTGAGTCAAGCCTTGTAGCAGTGACCTTCTTGCTTCTGGCACAAACGCCTGACTTACGGGAGGAAAGGGTTTATTTTTTATTTTGGTGTACAGTCTTAAAGGGAAGTTTTGTCATGGCAGAGCAGAGGCGGGGCATCACATCATGTCATACCAGCCTGGAGGTAGCAACAGCACTGAGCTAGCTCTGAACACCCAGTGGTCTGGAATAATGAAAACCTCAAGGACTGATCTTCTCCAGAAAGACCCCATCTCCCAAAGCCCCCTCCCCCCCAGCTAGGGATTGAATGTGAGGCTTAATCACAGACTCATGAGGCTATGGGGGACATTTTACACTCACCATCACAGGCCTCAATACTATTATGAAAATGAGTTTTGGCCTCTTGCACTCCTTGGATGATCCCCTCCCCCCATACTAGGGAGTATCCTGCCACTTAAGAGCCTAGAAGCAAGCCGGGCGTGGTGGCGCACGCCTTTAATCCCAGCACTCGGGAGGCAGAGGTAGGAGGATCGCCGAGAGTTCAAGGCCACCCTGAGACTACCAGGTCAGCCTGGACCAGAGTGAGACCCTACCTCGCAAAACCAAAAAAAAAAAAAAGAGCCTAGAAACTTCAGAAACCAAAAATGCAAGTAACCATTTGTTATTTATCTCAAGTACATCCCTATTTTTAAATACCATTTTATGAGAATCGGCGCACCAGGGCCTCTAGCCACTGCAATCAAACTTCAGATGCATGCATCACCTTGTACATCTGCCTTACATGGGTTATGAAGAGTCAAACCTGGGTCCTTAGTCTTCGCAGGCAAGTGCCTTAACCACTAAGCCATCTCTCCAGCCCCGAAGTAATATTTTATTTATTAATTTAAAAGCAAAGAGAGAGAATGAGTGTTCCAGGGCCTCTTGTCCCTGTAGACGAACTCTGGATACATGCATCACCCTGTGCATCTGGCTTTACGTAGGTACTGGGGAATTGAACCCAGGCCAGCAGGCTTTCAAGCACCTTTAACTGCTGGTCCATCTCTGCAGCCCTGGTCCTTTTTTTCTTTTTTGAGGTAGGGTTTCACTCCAGTTCAGGCTGATCTGGATTTCACTATGTAGTCTCAGTCTCAGGGTGGCCTTGAACTCACGGTGATACTCCTACCTCTGCCTCCCGAGTGCTGGGATTAAAGGCATGTGCCACCACGCCTGGCATATATTTTATTTACTTTCACGTGTGTAGGGAGGTGTGCAGCAAGATCTCCTGCCACTACAAACACACAGCAGATGCATGCATGCACCACTTTGTGAATCTGGCTTTACATGGGTGGCCAGAGAATCGAACCTGGGACATAGACTTTGTAAACAAATGCCTTTAACCACTGAGCCATCTCCCTAGTCCTAAATTCATAGTTTTTATTCTTGCTAAGTTCCCCCCCCCAACCCACCATATTAAACAGTTTCATTTACATTTAGACACCCAGATTATTAATATAGAGAAGACATTAAATTTTCATTGAAAAATAAAGATTTGAGAATGTATCTTAGAAATAATGGCTCCCCACTGTGGGCCTGTCCCTTACAATGGAGTGCATTGTGAGTCCTCAATAACTACTCTTTAATGTGACTGAGCCATTACTCATTAAATACCGTAAAGACCTGGGCCAGAGACAGTTGTTATTGCATAGATGGTCTGCTTGGATGTGGAAGTGCAGTCAAGGGATAAATTCATTTAAGGGAGAACTTGTCTTGGGCCAGGCTGAGAATGAGCATTGTTGGGATCCTAAGCTTTTATTGCTTGCTGCGCGCTTGTTCATTCTGTGCAGGCAGTGTGGGTCAGCTGGCCGAGCTCCATTCCCTCCGTTATGTGAATGAAGATAAGGATGTGTCAGACCCTGGGAATGAGAACATGCTGTTTGGCCCTTCGAGGCAATTTCCTTTGGAGTTCATCCCTCTCCAGATGGCATCTAATTGTTTCTTGAATGACCTCAGTGTCCAGGCCGCAGGAACCTGGTCCGAGAGGCCATTTCACATATTTATTAGCCTGTGGATGAGAACTGACTCTATAAAGCCTCCATTCACACTCTGAAAAGAGCTTTCTGTGCAGAAGCCACGAAGCTGATGGACTACTTCCTGTGCTCCAGTCTCCACTTGGAGTCTCATTTTCCCAGGCCCAGGTGGCAGTTGTAGGAAGGGTTCTGGGTGCTCTGTTCAGCCCGTTCTGCCCATTAGCCTCCCCTCCATTTGCTTGTGGTCTTTACTGGCAAGAGGCTGGGTGAGGCAGGGTCAAGTCCTCCACCTGCTGGCTTCACTCGAGCAGAACCCAGGCAGTGTGAGCTGGGAATGACTGGATTCCAGCCCTCTTCCAGCTTGGGATCCCAGGCTATTTACAGAACTAAGGGTATAAGGTAACTGCTTGGGCTGAAGGGGGAGCGAGTCCCACTCCAGCCCGAGGACAGCAAGTCCGGTTTGCCAGTGGGAGTGTGATGTTAGAGTGGCATGCCATGCCTCAAGACTGTGTGCTTATCTATTTGGGGAGATGAGGATGAAGAAGAGGCTCCCTAGAGTTTGCATATAAGACGAGTGAAAACACTGTCTCTGGAATTAAATGTGCACACTGATTGTGCACCTAACTTCCAAGATGCCTGTGAATTATAGATGGACAGTCTCTGAATTGTCAACTCCCAGTGTTCTCGGCGCCTCTGTCGTGCTTGAGCATCGTGTGGTCGATAAGATGTGGTTTCCAGGACCAGTGGGCAAAGGCTCCAGGCATTTTAATGGGTGTTTCAGTGCTGGACATGTAGGACAGGCTTGAAGTTAGAGCTCCTCCCTGGGGTAAGCAGAGCTATGGCAAAGGCGAAGGACCACACACACTGACAGGCCGAGCTTCTTGAGCAACTCGAAGCATTCCACCTAAGAACTATTTAGGGAGCAAATTTGGGGGGATTTGCGCATACATCGGGATGGTATAAATTTCCTGTCTGTAAATTATCCTCCACCATATCTGATAAAGTCTCCTGGCCTTAAGGCACTCTCTTACCCATACTTCTGAATCAGGTACTGTAGCTTTGCAAATAACTAAATAACCTTTTTATTATTTTTATTTATTGATTTGAGAGTAACAGACAGAGAGAGAAAGAGAGAATGGGCGCATCAGGGCCTCTAGCCACTGCAAATGAACCCCAGATGCATGTGCCACTTTGTGCATCTGGCTTACATGGGTCCTGGGTAATCGAGCCTTGAACCGGTGTCCTTCAGCTTCATAGGCAAGCGCTTAACAGCTAAGCCATCTCTCCAGCTCCCTAAATAACCTTTTAGAAATGCCTTCCACAAGCTGGAGAGATGGCTCAACAATTAAGGTGCATGCTTGCAAAGCCTGATGACCCCGGCTCAATTCCCCAATACCTACTTAATGTAAAGCCAGATGCACAAAGTAGCACATATGTCTGGAGTTCATTTGTAGTGGCAGGAGGCCCTGGAGCGCCCTTCTCTCCCTTTTTTTTTTTTCTCTCTCTCTCTTCCTACAAATAAATTAATTAAATGTATTTTTTAAATGCCTTCCAGGAGCTTAAGAAGGTGCTGTTGCCTGTACAAGCAAGGCTGAGAGAGCCATTGGTTCATGGTTTCCCCCAGCCTTGGGTGTGAAACAATACTCACACCTACACTCAGTGGCACGGGAACATTCTAACACCAGAAATCTCCCTCCTGTTCCTAGAGGCAAATTCATGTTTTCTTTATCTCGGGGGAAAGAAACAGATGACTCAGTTCTTTCATAAGCGTTCCCACAGTCGAGTGAGCAACACCGTCAATTTCCACGTGTTGCTGACACATCACTGTCCAGCCCTGTTATTAACGGGCATGTCATATACACGTCTTCGTGCAGCATCACTTTTTGGTGGCTCTTTTTGAGCATTTCTTTCTCAGAGATCATATGCAAGCAAACTCCAGCAAAGCCCAACATGGTGGGCTTTTTTTGCCCCCACATTTTAATAAAAGAACATTTTAGTAAAACAACTTTTAAGTACACAAATGAGGGCTATCGTATATGTAGCATCTGCCTTGCCATTGCTTAGACAAAACCAGAAGCAGCAAATGGAAGGGTTTATTTTGGCTTACAGTTTCAAGAGGAAGTTTCGTCATGGCAGGAAAAGCATGGCATGAGCAACACAGGAGGGCATCACACCTTGTCACATCAGCTGGGAGGAAGTATTCCTGAGTGAGCTAGCTAGCTCTGAACACCCAGTGGGCTGAGCTAATGGACCTCAAGGTCTGCCCCCAGTGACACACCTTCTCCAGCAAGGCTGTACCTCCCAAAGGCTCCACAGCTGTCCCATCAGCTGAGACCTAAGTATTCAAAACACGAGACTGGGGGGCGGCATTTAACATTCTAATGACTGTACCGTATCTGCCCCTCCACTCCCAAGCCTGGTGAAGAGTCCTGCTTTAGTGTTGATCTCAAGCTTGATAAAGTGATGCTGCAGAGTCACAGTGATGATGTGACCTAGGAAACTTGCTCCCGGCGAGGGCCTGGGTGGAGGAACCTGGGTCACTGCTCCCTCCCGGAAGGAAACATCCTTAGGGTTCCCAGTCTCTTGCATCCTTTCCCAACACAGTAGCTAAATGCTCTCAGACCAGCTTCTCTGCATGGGTCAATGGTTCTAGCATGCTCTAACCCTCTGCTTTTGAGACTTATGAACCAAGGAAGAAAGACCTTTCGTCCTCAATTCTAGTTTAAAAAATCCCAAGGGAAGCTCTCTAACTGGTCTCATGTTGGTCACGTGTCCATTCACGAACACTTCCGTGTTCAGTATTCTGATTGACTCATCAGGGTGTTATCGAATAACCTTTGTGTGTGTGTTTTGTTTTCTGAGGTAGGTCTCACTTAGCCCAGGCTGATCTGGAATTCACTATGTAATCTCCTACCTCAGCCTCCAGAGTGGTAGAATTAAAGGCATGCCACCACCATGCCCAGCTGAGAGACAGAGAGAAAGAGAGAGAGAGAGAATGGGTTCACCAGGGTCTCTAGCTGCTGCAAACAAACTCCAGATGCATGTGCTACTTTGTGCTTCTAGCTTTATGTGGGTACTGGGGAATCATAGTTGGGTCATTAGGTGTATGGGCAAGCACCTTAACCATTCAGCCATTTCTCCAGCCCTCCAATAACCTTTTAACTATAAAAGCCACTGTGGCCAGGTGTGGTGGCTCATGCAGAGGTAGGAGGATCGCTGTGAGTTCAAGGCCACCCTGAGACTACATAGTGAATTCCAGATCAGCCTGAGCTAGAGTGAGACCCTACCTCAGAAAAAGAAAGAAAGAAAGAAAGAAAGAAAGAAAGAAAGAAAGAAAGAAAGCCACTGTGTGCTACTTACAGCATTTCCCTATTGATTTTTTTTAGGATCAGATGCGTATTAGACTATTTTTATAATTATCTGTCTACTCAGGGTATGTATATATGTTTGCACATGAGTGCTATATTTTCTAGAACTACCCACCCCTCTGTTTTCCATTTTATCTTTTTAATACATGTGCCTGGCTTTCTATAGTTTTTCTTCCTCCTGGTTAATTTATGTGCTGGATACCAGCTGCCTCACACTGTGTCAGATTGGCTGCTGTTACCAAGAAGTTGCAGGTGGGGACCCATAGGAGCCATGTAGGGAACCCTCTGTGATCTGTAGTGTGACCTTGGAAATATTCCCACATCTGACCCAACCCAGACCTAGTGTTCCCGAGAATTATCAAGGTCAGTTCCTGTCGCTCACTCTGCCACTCATTTGGAAGGGTACGTACTCAAGGCCATTGGCAAAAGGAACCCATTGTTCCCCCTTGGGCACTAAGAGAAGGAAGTGTTGACGGTCTACATGTCACTTTTGTAGACAGCATTGTGCTCGACATTGATCAAGGAAGTGAAGAAACTGGCTGGTGATCAGATGAGTCCTTTGACTAGTTTTCTGATCTGTCCTTTTTCCATAAAGGGCACAAGTCTTGTTTCCATATTTGACAAAGGTGATCTTAGCTCCTGTGAACACCTTTGTTCCCAGGTGTCCTGATCCTCAGATTCTGATCTCAGTGTCCATCAGTACACACCCGTCCTTTCCTGTCAGTTCTGTGTGGTCTAGCATCTCTGGGGATGCATCTGATGATCCCTGCTGTGTCTGTCCATATTGCTGAGAATATCTGTCACGTGGTTGGAGAGAGTGCCCACGTCCTGGATTTGTACAAGATAAGACAGTCCTGGCAATCAGGAGTGAGCCATGCTGCCATTATCACATCAGATAGAGCGAATTATGACTTGTTTTAAAGATTAACTCTTAGAACTGTTTGATGGCGCATGTGCAATGGAGAGCACAACACCAGCCTCTTGTTTGTTAAACGGAAGACTGTGGTAAAATTCTCTGTAGAAATGCTGACTCTTGGGGACCTGGCACACTTGTAAGTGACTGTGACTGCTGTGGTCTTTCTGAACGAGTCTCCAAAATCTGTGAGTGCCAAGGGGAAGCTCAGGTCAAGCTTGCACATACTCCACATTGACTGTTACAAGGCCTGTCCACCAGCAGAGGGTGGGGTCCCCTCCTCTCCCAGGTGGGTAAAGCCACTCCACCCTGAAAGGAGCCCTGATATTGCCGACCGCAAGGTTACCCACCTTCCTCCTCTTCCCAGGCACAGCCCGCCCAGCCCAGCTGTGTCCAGGCTAACCAGACAAGTCCTTCATCACGTTCGTGACCGGCAGAGTTTTCCTCGCTCCCTTTCCACTGGCCACTGCAGGTCTTGGTGAATCAGAGGGGACTTCGGAGTCACACAGCCTTTTAGAATTGAGGATAAGCAGTGGTCCATGTCAGTGAACAGATATCTGGACAATAGTTTGTACACAATTTCCAGAGCCTCACGGAAGCCCCATTCCACACACACACAGAGATACACACACATGCTCTACCCACACCCTCCACACATACACACACACCCTCCACACACACACACATCCTATACACACACTACACATGCAACCTACACATACATACAGCCTAAACACACACACACATACCTCCACACACACATACCTACCCTACACACACATACACCCTATACACGCATGCACCCTACATAAACACATACACCCTTCACACATACACACATACCCTACACACACACCCTCCACACACACACCTCCTACACACACCCATACCCTACACACACACACACACATCCTATACACACACTACACACGCAACCTACACACACATACACCCTAAACACACACACACATACCTACCCTACACACACATATACCCTACACACACATACACCCTATACACATGCACCCTACATACACACATACACCCTTCACACATACACACATACCCTACACACACACCCTCCACCCACCCCCTACACACACCCATATCCTACACAAACACACCTTACACACACACATACCTCCACACACACATACCTACCCTACACACACATACACCCTAAACACACACATACCTCCACACACACATACACCCTTCACACATAAACACATACCCTACACACACACCCTCCACATACCCCCTACACACACCCATATCCTACACAAACACACCCTGCACACACACCCTACACACACACATACGCCCTCCACACACACACCCTACATGTACACACACCCTACACACACACACACACACACACACACACACACCTGATAACTCCTACTCTGGGTTGAGTCTCAGAGTTACTTTTGTTGACTGCAGAACTAGTCTGTGTGGTGTGTCACACAATTGCCCAAGATCAGTTGAAGACCATGAAAAAGGATATTTTCCTACTAAAGTATTTTTTGTTTTGTTTTATTTTGTTTTTCAGTTCAGGTGGCCAAAATTTGCCTAACAACTGAGAAGGGGTCATGAGTGAGGCTGTTTTCTGTCAAGGCTGGGATGGGCTGGCGAGGTTCTTCCTGACCCCTCCTCCTACATGGTGAATACCTCCCTGTGTTCCAATGCCTTCCCAGCATTCCTTGAAGGCTGGTTTGTTCGTTTGGTCTTTGGTGAGGTGGCTGGGGGTGAGAAGACTGTGCTATAACTCTGGTGGATTCCTGCCACTGAGAGCTGGAAAGGAAGAGGTATAGGCAGAGGGTAGCTTGTCAGGGATACGCAGACAGACAGTGTGAAGAGGCCAGCCGTGCAGAGGGGCCACCGCATTCATGGGGCTACATTAGATGCAGTCTAGTTGTAGAAGTGGTTGGGATCAGGCAACCCAGTAACATTGACCAGTAAAATATGAAGGAATTGGGTACATGGGAAATGGTTCTCTGGGGATTGTTAACACAAGGGAAAGAAAGATCTGTTTCCCAGGCAGCAGCCACTCAGCCTAGAGGGCTACATAAGGGTTAGAAGAATAAGCATTAGAGTGGCCAGGCAGGATGGAGGCAAAAGCCCATTTCTGGAGACGGCTTGGTATAGGGCAATGGGAGAGGAGAGGTGCCACCCATCCCGTGGGGGGGCTGCCCGTAGGCTCCCACTCAGATCGGCTGGGACAGAGGTGACCCATGGAGAGCTTGGAAGCTGTGGATGGGTCCGAGGGAGTGCCACGTGGGCAGATGCTATGGATACACATGCTGCCTGTTACCATAAACAATGCCTCAAATGGCCAAAACTGCACCAGAAGACCAGCTGAGCCATCTGAACACGTAGGATTAAGACCATATGTGTAACTTTAACATGCAGATTTTAAACTTGAGGGCCAAAATACACTTGAAGGCTAAATATTCTTAATCATCTCCTTGTTTTTTTTTAATTTTTATTTATTCATTTGTGAGAAGAGAGAGAGTATGGGTGTGCCAGGTCTCCTGCCACCGCAAACCAACTCCAGATGCATGCAATACTTTATATCTGGCTTTACATGAGTACCAGGAAGTTGAACCCAGGCTGGCAGGCTTTGCAAGCAGGCACCTTTAACTGCAGAGTCATCTTCCTAGCCCAACCATCTTTTCCTTATTCCCTGGTTTGAAAGGTTCAGGAATCTCTGAACCAGGCAGTGATTCAAGTCACTGCCCTCTTGCAGCACGTGGGTGGTCAGTAGTGGGGAAAGGACTTGTCACATGTGCTGACTGTACCTTTGATGTGTCTTGGGTGCCAGGTATGTGTTATCTCATCTGATGCACACAATCATCTGGTAAGTTTGGGGCAGCCACCTGAGGGCTCAGAGAGGTTAAGTCATTTCCTGAGGTCACCTAGCTCCCTAATGTGCCATGAAGAGTCTACCTTGGTTCTCTCTCTACCATCTATCTCTCTCTGTGTTCCAAAGCCACTTTGGAGACATGCAGGTGTCTGTCTCACAGCTCAGTTTTGGAAGACGCTGTTTTGCAAAAGTGCTTATGAGATGGGAGAGCGTTCCATCCCTCCTGTCCGAGAGGCTTCCCCAGCCTTGACGACACACCTCAGCCCATTACTGCAGCCCTCTGTGCAGAGCAGCCTCAGTGGGGCTTTTGTGGTCATTGCCTGTGACCTGCTTCTGCCACTCACAGTAAGAGCAGGAAGAAGGGGAAAAAAGGAGCTGAGATGCCAGGGAAACAAACGCTTGCCCTGAGTGTGCTGACGGTGCTCTGGGTGTGGGTTGGGAGGAAGCCTGGGCAGTTGGTGGTGAGTCGTCTTGGATGGCTCAGACTCCCAGTGATGTATGGGTGACCTTCGGAGGATATAGGAGTTGCCTGGAATGTTATGTAAAATATTATACATCTCTGCTTTTTGCCATGAATATATGTTCCAGGACTTTCTTCTGTTCAAGGAATGCCAAGATGCCTGACAGTCTGAGTCTGCTGTTTGAGAAGTTAGAATGACTACATGCTGTGCATTTTCTTTAAAATTCACCTTTCTGTGTCACAACAGAGAACATAAAACTTGGGGGGGTAACATCAGGAAATAGGTGGTAGGGATGGAGTGAGGATCAAATTGCATGAGCTAAATTAAGAAAGCTGAACCAGGCTGGCCACCTATTATTTCCCATTATTTGGCTGCACAATTTTTTTTGTTTTTGTTTTTGTTTTTGGAGGTAGGGTCTCACTCCAGTCCAGGTTGACCTGGAATTCACTCTGTAGTCTCAGGGTGGCCTCGAACTCACAGCGATCCTCCTACCTCTGCCTCCCGAGTGCTGGGATTAAAGGCATGCGCCACCATGCCTGGCTATGGCTGCACAATTTTAATAGCTAGTTGAAGAAACATAAAGTTTCAGGAGGAAGGGTAGGGACAGGAGGCCCGGTAGAGAGAAATCTGTTTGTGAAGACCGTGCTTAGTCTCTGTGCACCGGGAGGATCGATAACGCTTCCGGACAGAGGCCACTTAATAGCCATCTTCTTTCATCCCCTTGAGGAATGTGGAGAAACAGCCTGACATGGACAGCAAGCATTTCTGAATGCTGCTTATGTCCACCAGGGCACAGACATGGGCTTATCCGAACGAAGCAGGACCCAAAGCAGCAGGAAGCTTAGCAGCACGGCCTGCCCTCCACCACCAAGTCCAGCCCTGCAGACCAACTGGAGCAAGAAGTTGCTCACATCGGCATATAGGAGAATGTGTTGGCCTTACGTGCAGCAGCTGTAGCTGTTTGGTCTGTTCTGAAGAAAAGCTGGCTTCTTCTCCAGCCTCCTCTTTTCTCAGTGGTCTCCCAGCTGTTTCATAGGCCTTGTGGCTCTTTGTGTAAGAGTGAATCTGGGACTCATACCCTCTCATGCTGGCTCACAGATAACCTCAACTTTTGACATCACAGTCAACCAGGTTGAAAAAAATATTCCAAGTTCCAAAGGTATGTTATCTACCTCACCTATCAAACACCCCAGCTTAGCTCAGCCTTCCCTGAGTATTGGAACACTTAGGTGAGCCTACAGTGCGGCAAAGTCATCCAACGCAGAGTCTCGTGTACTTCACTAACTTCTGTGTTGAAAGCGAAATACAGAATGGTTGTGTGTGTTCACTTTTGAATAGGGGGGAAGTTGGAGACCTCCCATGTTTGTTCAGAGTCAGGCAGCTACAGGGCAGGTGTCTGGGGAAGTATTTTTGGTAAACCTACATCCTCCTGGCACACCCCAGCCCCTTGCCACACTGCTGTCCAGGGAGCTGAACCTATGGAGAGTGTTGTGCTATAATGCACACTGCAAGGCCACGCTAGCTTCCTCTTCTTCCTGGGACACCAGGACACCAAGCTGGTTTCTCTGGACTTGTTCCCTAGTTTATTAAAGATGCCTTTGTTCACTAAGAGCCAGATTGCTGTAGCTTAGTGGAAACAAAAGGCCAAAAAGGAGTGTGTGTGTGTGTGTGTGTGTGTGTGTGTGTGTGTGCGTGCGCGCGCATGTGGCTGGGTGAAGAATCTCAGTGTTGCCATGAAGTTGAGCTATTTTCATCTCAATGACTGATTCTCATCCCAGGTGATTTTCTCATGTGTTCGCTCTGGGCAAGATGAGGTAGTCTTCCATTCCTGAACCAGTATCCTCCAGTTCAGTGACGATGGGCCCCGTCGCCGTCCGTATGGCTGCTTAGAATGCCTTCTCATAAGCCCTGTCCTAATTCTGCAGTGACTGTGGAGACGAGACATGGATTCAGTTTCCTCCAATTTCCCAAAATGGTGAAGCTCACATAGCTGCTGGCATGCCCCATGCCCCATGCCCCATCGGGGAGAGGGAGCCTACTCCTACTGGGAATGGCTGTGACGCTTTTGGGAAAGGGACTGTGCACTCACTGTCTCTTTCCTGGGAGCCAAAGGCTGCTGCCAACAGGAAGCATGTCTGTTGAGTGTGGCAGACAGGCCATTCCTGTTTCCATGGTTACTGCAGAGGAGAAGCCCGTCTTTAAGGACAGACGGTGTTTTGTGGGGGCACAGGGTCAAGGTGATCCCTTGCTAGCTTAATTTTGTCTAGATTGGGGTTGGGAGGCAACATTTGACCCAAGGAATAAGAACTTCCTTCAAGGGGCCACATGAGTGCTCAGCCTGTCCGTAATACTTAACAGGTGTCTTCCTTGGTTCAGAGAAACAAGCCTCTCGGGTGGTCAGAGGAGGGCGCTGTGGACCCTTTGTGCTGCTCCCTGGCCCCTTCCTTACTTTCATCAGTCCCTGAGATTGCATTTGAGACACACTGGCCCTGTTTAGAAAACCCCAAATTCAAACTTGGTCCTGCCTACATCTTCTGTTCCAAAACATCCGTAAGTGCCCCAGTGCCCCAGGTCACGGTGATTTCATGTAGCTGCAAGAATAACAGGTTTCATTATAAGTCTTTATCACATCTTTTAGTTTTGGTTCCATGCGGTCAGCTACTGAGGTCCTCTGTCCTGAGACTGGAGTCTCATCCCTTTGTTCTCAGTGGCGGGACAACCGTTCGGGCCTTCTGCTTCCCTGCAACTAGAATTGAAGAGTCATTGTGGAGAAATGTGGGGGAATTGATCAGTGTGGATAGGAGACTTCTAAAAGCATAACAAACCAATAAGGGCACCTTGAAGGGCAGCTATTCTCCTCGGTTACAATAACACATTGTTTTAGTTTCCCTGCTTGGCCATTTTAAAGAAAATTGATTAAGACCTTCTGTTTCTGAGATTATTGTTGTTACAGTTACCTAATAAGATTAGCCCATTCTGTAATCCTCGTGGAACAAATTCTTTGGCCATTTTGATGACATTTCTTAAACAGGGAAAGTGTCAGGTGACAGCACTGTGACTCTCCAGTGAGCGGCGTGCTCGTGGTTGGTTTTCACGTGACTCTGGAACACTTGACTACATAATTGTGTATAATTTGTTTCTGAGTTATTTGTATATTTACTTCCAAGTATATGTTTTCTTTTGCTGGGGGCTGGGGAATGGAATCAGACACTCTGAGCTGACGAGTCTCACTGAATCATTGTTTTTGTTCATAATATTTTTATCTATTTATTGAGAGGGAAGGAGGGAGGGAAAGTGTGGGCATGCCAAGGACTCCTGCCACTGGAGAGGAACTCCAGACACATGAGCCACTTTGTGCATCTGGCTTGATGTGAGCACTGGGGAATCGAACCTCTGGTGTCAGGCTTTGTAAGCAAGTGCCTTTAACCACTGAGCCATCTCTCTGGCCCTGTCTCACTGAATTTCTGTTCAGAGGTGAAGAATGATCCTTTCCAGTTTCCTGGGCTAGGAAGTACTTTTCCAGCCCCTTGGGGAGAGTTTAAGTCTGAAGTAGATTGTGATTTCCTGCTGAGGGAGTAGCAGGTAAGAGCTGGGTCCCAAGCCAGTGGCTCTTAGCCTGCTCGATGAGTCATCCTCACAAATGAGCTCTGGGCACTTACCCTTTGAACCCCATCTGACAGAAATGAGAGCAAACAGAAAATGAGTCCTCCTGGGTGTAGCATGTGGACTTTGAAGGACAGTGTTGACCCACCAACTGGACAAGCTCCAGGGGCACATCCTGGAGGACGGGCACTTGTGATGCTTGCTTTAGTTCTCTGTGCACTCACCAGGAGGGTCCAACACAGCAAGGCCAACCTCCAGCAGAGCAGGAGTAAGGGAGCAAGCCAGCGGAAGAGTAGAAGACCAGTCAGCTCCCCACCCCTCTCCACACACACTTTCTGTGCCTGGAGATCCTTTGGGTGCTCAAGCCCATGTTGCCTGTGTGTCTTATGTGAGAGTCATGTCCCCCTTGTTCAAGCACAGAAGCTGTTCACTGAGCACCAAACAAAACAAATCCTTCCGTTCACGGGCCATTTGGATCCAGGTTGAAGGCTAAGGCATCCCGAGGAATTGACACGAACCCCCCTGGATATTTCTCATACCTCTCTCATGCCTCATCCGGTGTTGCTCCTTTCTGGAATGAATAGGTTATGTTTCTTTCTTCCCACAAGTTTCTGCCTGTATGAAGTTTTATGAAGCTTCAGGATGTTCCCGTTTTGAATGGCTGAAGCCAGTGAAAGTTAATATTTGGAATGGCAAATGAGGAAGAACTACAAGGTAAAACCTAGGTCTGATTTAAAAAAAAAAAAAAAAAAAAAAACTAAACAAAAGGGCTGGAGAGATGGCTTAGCGGTTAAGCGCTTGCCTGTGAAGCCTAAGGACCCCGGTTCGAGGCTCTATTTCCCCAGACCCACATAAGCCAGATGCACAAGATGGCACATGCATGTGGAGTTTGTTCATTTGCAGTGGCTGGAGGCCCTGGCGTGCCCGTTCTCTCTCTCTCTCTCTCTCTCTGACTCTCTCTGTCGCTCTCAAATAAATAAATAAAAATAAACAAAAAAATAAAAAAAAAAACTAAACAAAAGACACACAAGAGTTGAGCATCCAGTGTAAGTGGAGCGAAAGAAGTAAACAACTCCTTTCTCCTCAAGGTGTTCTGAGGTTCTTGGTCTGGGTCAAGTCCTCTTTCCACAGGGGAGTCTAGGAAGGCTTCACTTGGCTGGGTTCCGGGCAAGGCTTATGCAGTGAAGGAAGGTTAAGCAGCGTGGGCAGTTAAAGTGAAGATGGGTAATTAAAGTGAAGGACTCCAAGGGAAAGAGGAGGAGGATAAACAGCTGGGTCAGAAGGGAGTCCAGAGTCTCCATCCTCCCAGGGGACTGCCCGGCCAGGTGGGGAGGGCATAGGGCATTCAGGGTGTTTGCTGACAGACTTGCTAATTAAACACCAAAAGGCTATATGACATTTGTGCTAATAATAATGGCTGTACCAGTGTTATCAGCTGCAAATTGACTGCCAGGAGCATCCTAATTAAAAACAAACAGCTCTGGAGAACTAGGGTCCTGTCTGATTTCTAGGATTGCTCACAGGGAAAGCTGCACCCTGGAGACCTTTTCTCAAAGGAGCCTCTGGGTCACGCAAAGATGCCCTAAGTGCTGGGGTGACAAGCAAGAAGACAAAGCCACGAGGAGCAGATTGTGTGGTGTGGTTCAGCCCTACCAAGGGAAAGCTGCCTGGGAGGTTAATGATTTCTGCCAGGACCTCTGAATTAGGAGACGGCTAAGAGCTAGAGCCCAAGGCCTCTTCGGAGAGGGGTTAGAATTTCATCAGAAAGCAAGTCTGGTCACATGAGAATTTCTGGCACTGAGTGCATGGCAGGCTGGACACCAGCCTGCTAGAATTGAGCGAGTGGATCGTATTGGCTTCAGCAGAGGGAAAAGTCCCAGACTGGCCTGGGAGAAGGAGCCGACTCACTCCCCTGGCTGCCGGCTGTGGACAGGAACAGCATAGTGGGCCTGGGGCTTGCACCATCCAGTGCCGCCTTTCTTTTCACTGGACCAAAGGCGAGTGAGCCTGGGACGGAGGACTGAAGGATGCCTAAGGAATGCAGTGCTTTCCACGCCCTCTCGGCAGCCCTGTGCTGCTTCTATCACCGCAAGTCTTTCCTGGGAGCCCAGGTAGGTGTGGTTTGGAGATGAAGTGCGTCTCTGGTTCTTTGGAGACCTGAAAATACAAAGGCCCCAGAGAAAATCTGCAGCTTGCTGGCTGTCAAACTTGGACTTTCTGTGCCCACTGGAGCCTCTAGCTGTCTAGCCACTGTGGACATCACCGTGGAGCTCCTTGCCCGAGTTTGGGACAAAACCTCTATTGTTTGTGACACTTTCCGTCTCCATGGGCTGAAATTTTGTGTCAAAGTAGCTGAATGTGACAGAGCTGTTTTTCTCCTTTCTCTTTCTCTTTCTCTCTCTTCCTATGTTCAGGGTGAATGTGAGGCAGCTGTGCCCCTTGATCTGCTTAACCTCAGTCCATTATATGCCAATAACGTATATCATGTACAGAAACCACAAAATATCTCCTTTCACATTGCAGGCAGCTTCCAGCATATTTCAGAGTTCAGAACTGTGTGTTTCTTTGCCACTTACATGTTAACCTTCGGTACCAGACACCAGTGCCAATGGCTTTGCATAATATGTCAATATACCATGTGGATGAAAACATTCAGAGAACCTTATCTAACTAATTCAAGACGAAAATCTGTCTGCTATGTTGTCTGCTTGTGACACCGTAGATGTACGCGGGCTTTCATAAATCTTGAGATTTGTCTGGTTTGAAAGAAATCCTGCCAGTCCCAGAGTGACCCGTGAGCCTCATTTATTCCTGGGAAATTGGAGTCTGAAAGCTCTTAAGGAATTCTTCCCACCCTGAAGCAGAGCTGGTCTCTCAAGGGACCGAAAGGCTAATAACAGGGCTATGATGTACTGTTTCTTTCTTCTCGGTAATGCTAAACAAAAAAAAAAAACAAGCAAACAAACAAAAAACCTTGGGGAAAAGACCCAGTACAAGGAGAAAGACGAACTGTAGAAAGCCCACAGTGAGTGAGATTTTGCTTCCTGGCTGCAATGTTCGGAGTGGCCTCTCAGCCATTAGCAACTTCCTTTTTGTGCCTCTTTGTTGGGAAGTTTGGAGGGGGGTGAGCGCTGAGGCGTGGGTCAGAAGTACTCCTCCCTAACTTCAGAACAGCTTCCATATCCTCGAGCCCAGCGGGGTGATGTGAGGACCCTGTGGTTTCCGGCCTAAATATGGATTGTTCTAGAGTGGGGCAGATGACATCATGCCATTAACAGTATTTTAGAGCTGTCAAAGATAGACTGGGAGGTCCCAAAGGGACTCATGTACTTCAGGGATTGGCAGTAGGTTCCCCCCTCTTAACAGAAATCCATCCATTAGCCAAACTTCTAATTCAGACAAGGACAGCTTAGCATTTGGTATGAATAGCGGGCTTGAACGATGAGACATTTTGGACATCCCAAGGCCTGTGCAGAAAGAGCTACATAAGGGGTTAATTGGGACTCACTGTTTTTCAGTTTATCCTTTTTTGACCTCCCCACTGTGGCCATTCCTGGGAAGTAGATGCCTGTTGGTACAAATAGCTTCCTTCCCACTCAGGCTTCCCAACCTACCCCTCAGCTTTGTTGAAGTCTTTGTAACACCCAGACAGACCCTAACCTGTTCATGCCCCACAAAGTGGAACCTTCTGTCCCCGCCGTAGGGTTCCCCAGCCACGCCTCCACGTGAGTTTCCCTGTTTGGTTTTGCTCAGGTGGTTTCCTGGGAAGGAGATCCACTAACTAGTCCTTACTCTTTCACCCTGCCACAGTGTTGCCCCAACGATCATGCAGAATCATTTATTGACTCCCACTTTAATTAAGGGTTTCAGATCTTGCTGCTCATAATTAGTTTCCGTTGCAATTAGAGTTTCAAAATTAAATTGGGATTGATTGCCTGATAACAGAGCGGAAATGCAGCTCCGGTTCTCGACCACGTACGTATGCCGCTTCTCTTGGCATGAATTTCTCATACCAAAAATAACACTGCGGTAGCCATGGTAACTTTCCGTTTGGTCTAATCCATATGATCTCTGGAGAAAGTGGGATGTTATTAATAGTGTTGGTTGTATGGGAAGAAAACTAAAAATATAAAAGCTTCTTCATTGCATAGGAGACCAAGCATACCGATGCACCGAGGGAATAAGATCTTATTCGCAGAGGTCTTAAGAATCGAGGATGTGTTCATGAGCCTCGTGTGGACTTGCACACAGTATACAAAACCCTGGAAGGAGTTAAATGTGATGTCAAATGAGAGAAGATCAGAGTTGCTCTGGCCATCATTAAGATGAAGCCAAACAGGAGATGAGATGTCCCCACCACACTGAGTGTCACCACTTTAACATCCCACAGCGGTCCACAGGCATTTCAGAAAAGACTGATTAATCATTTATTGTTGAGGGGAGGTGCAGAATAGAGAGTCTATTTTGCTTAAGCCCACTCAGTGGAAAGAAGGTTATAATGAAGATATTCTAGACCCATCACTTCAATAGAGCACCTTAAAATTCAAAAGTCCCTGCGCATTTACTGTAACACTGAGCGGGAACGATGTCTTAAGGGGGTGGCTTGGAGGTAGGGGTAGAGTGATAAGTGACTATTGGAACCTGGCTCCTGACCCCAGAGGACTTACCGCAGTTGTGGTACATCATAAATCATGTTACTTTGCAAAAGTCATTCCAGGGGCTGAGTTCTTCATGTGTTTTTCTCACCAGAATCTCTAAATGAGTTCTATGAATTGAGCGGGTAATAGTTTATTCTTTTCATAGAACAGACACTGAGACTCAGAAAAACAACCCTATCCAGAATCATCTAGTGAGGAACCGGGAATGGAAATCAGACTTTCTAGCCTTGAGTCCACTCAAAAGCTGAAGCAAGATGCTGCTGTATGCATTAACACTTCATTTTACAATCCAGCTGTGAGAGGATAGTGCAAGGCTCTGCTTTTAGGAGAGACTTCAGGAAAGATGTGGAACTGGATTTTATAGAACCAGATAACCCCCTTTTTTCCCCCTCCTTAGTAATCCTGGATTTGGAAGGATGGAGAAAAGAATGAGATGGGGAAGGCATTCCAGTGTGAGGGAACAGCAGAACCAGTGCTCCCAGGTAGAAAAGACACCAGCATTAACAGACGCCCTGAGAGCCAGGCCTGGTCAGAGCAGAAGGTTCCCAGGGACACTCAGTGGGAAAAGTAGTTGGATTGAGCACGGCTCCTCCTGCCTGGGCCTCCACTGCCAGGAGTCCACAAGCAATAGAGGCAGATTTCCACTTGGGCTTTTTGCCTGCTTCCATCCTCAGTTTAACTAAGCAGTCATTGCTTTTGGTACCTTCTATGTGTCTGGCCTTTGCCAGATACTGTCCCCCCCTCCCCTTCTCCACCTTCCCCATAAGTAAGACCCAGTCCCTACCTACTCCGATGAAGGTTTTAGTCCAGACAGGGAATCCGCAGCAGTGCTTGGTGGATGTCATAGAGTTATTGACTGACTGAAAGAAAGCATCACTTCCCTGAGTTGGTAGATCAGGAACCAGGGCTTCCAAGAAGCACATGCCTGGCATAGTGTGTGCTGAAGCTGGAAGGAGCAGAGCAGACTCCCTGGGGAATTCGGCCTCTGCTGAGTCTGGAGGAATTAGAAAAAGGCTGGCAAGGAAATGGCACCTGGGTAGTGGGAGGAGCATCCACAGAAGCAAAGAGACAAGACAGCAGGATATGGTGGGGAGGCAGAGGGTAGTGAGGTGGGGCAGCTAGTGACAGATCCTCTGTTAGCTGCGGAAGGAATGTGGTACATAGCACAGCGGATGGGATCACATTTCTTCTGGCCCTTTTGTCTCTGATAATTGATTGATTTTTAAAATATATTTAATTAATTTATTTATTTGAGAGAGAGAGAAAGAGGTAGAGAGAGAGAGAGAGAGAGAGAGAGAGAGAGATTGAATAGGTGTGCCAGGGCCTCCAGCCACTGCAAACGGACTCCAGATGCATGCACCCCCTTGTGCATCTGGCTGAGGTGGACCCTGGAGAGCAGAACTGGGATCCTGTGGCTTTGCAGACATGTGCCTTAACTGCTAAGCCATCTCTCTAGCCCTGACTTTTTAAAATACTTATTTATTTTTGTGGACTAAGCTGAGGGAAAAATAAATTTGAAATTTGCCATCATAGCAACTACACAACATCAGTTCATGAGGAAGACCAGTATAGTTGTATTGGAGGATTCTAAAAGATAGGAACTACCCTTTGAGTGTTGAAAAACTACCTTTTGGAAAGAGTATAGCAGGTAGTTAGAATATAGAGTCTATGGACCAGTAAGGCCAGACTAATGATGGGTCCAGGGCAGTGCTCTTGTCCAGGAGCTGTATGGTCAGAAGACAGTGAACTGTAAGCATTGACTTTCCCACCCTCAGATCAGCTGTCTTTGCAGCCTTAACATGTTGCTAAGCGTGGGAATATCTTGACTCTTGTTGTTGGATTTTGTTTTGCATTGTCATCCCCTGCAAATGGAGAGCATTTAAGCGCCTCCTCCCCCAATCCACATCTCAGCCTCAGGTGTCACATTAGCTACCTCCAGAGAGTTGGGTCCCCCATGCCTGGTTCAAAATGTCTTTCTCTGGTGGCGGCTTTGGTGGAGTGGAGGTCTGCTTGTCTTCCCTTTGTGGTTCTCTCATCTCTTACTTCGATAGCCCGGATGTGAGGGATGCATCCTGGCATTGGCAAGGGTCTGTTTTTGCCTTTGTAATGGGGCAGCAGCACCAGGGCAAGGTGGAAAGAGCCCCGTGGGAAGTAGCTTTCCAAGTGACTCAGCCCCTCTTGTAGTCCTAGTATCTCTTTATCCATCCAGGCCCAGAGGTGGCAGTGAGGAGGGAGGAAGGGAAATGAAACAAGACCTTGTGTTACTTCTTTCTTCTTCTTCTTCTTTTTAAAATTATTTATTTATTTATTTATTTGCAAGCAGAGAGAGAAGAGAAACAGAGAGAATGGGTGTGCCAAGGCCTCCAGCCACTGTAAACAAACTCCAGATGCATGCGCCACTTTGTGCATCTGGCTTTACATGGGTACTAGGGAATCGAACCCAGACAAGTGCCTAAACTCTGAGCCCTTTCTGTCCCTCCTCCTCCTCCTCCTCCTCCTCCTCCTCCTCCTCCTCCTCTTCTTCTTCTTCTTCTTCTTCTTCTTCTTCTCCTTCTTTCTCCTCCTCCTCCTCCTCCTCCTCCTCCTCCTCCTCTTCTTCTTCTTCTTCTTCTTTTAATTTTTAAAAATTATTTTATTTATTTTTGGAGAGAGACACAGAGAGAGACAGACAGAGAGGGAGAGGGAGACAGAGATGGGCGCACCAGCAGTCTTTCAGCTGCTGTGAACGAAATCCAGATGCGTGCACCCCCTTGTGGTCAAGTGCAGCATTGCGCCCTTGCATCACTGCATCTAGCTAAACGCGGGACCTGGAGATTGGAACCAGGTTCTTAGGCTTAGCAGGCAGGCACCTTAACCGCTAAGCCATCTCTCCAGCCCTTCTTTTTTTTTTTTTTTTTTTTTTTTTTTTAAGAGCCCTTTAAATGCATTCCATTGGTATCTGGGAGCTGTGGGTTACTGTGTCAGTCTTGTTTGACAGAGGCTGTGTCCCAGGGCCCCCTCCCAACAGACCCCAGAACTTGGATCCCAGTCGAGGACTTGTTTTTGTTGGAGAGATGTGAGTGGGAAGTGGAGGCGGAGCTGAGACCCTAGGAACACTTTGTTAGTGAGTTCATGACCCCCCTAGAGACAGAGCCAAATCCAACACTGGGGAGTTGGTGTGTGTGCCCAGAGGCCTCTCTGCCTTGGACAGGGTGAGAGGTCAATAGGACTCGGAGCCGTGGGCACCATTGCTGGGGTTAAAGACGCTGGTCAGGACAGCTGTCTTTTTAGCTGGTGGGTATTTGGGCATCCTGGTGGGAGAGGAAAGAAGTGCCTCATGAGGTTGGGCACCATAACAGCAACTCTGTCATCAGCTGGAATTCCAGCGCCTGTCACAGCCCCGGAGGTGCTGTTGCTATCTGACTGTGGTCACAAGAATGTGCCGACTTATTGTCTAGCTTATGAAAGCTATAATCAGCTTTAGTCTGTGTGGATAAGGACTCTCCCCTAAGTCTCCTATGGATATGTGTATGCTTTTATGAAAAGTAGTTACTCGCAAAGGACTAACCAGCCAGGATCCTGGCTTCTCAGCAACAAAGGATTTGAGGAACCATTGTCAGGCTCCCATGCAGAGTTCCTATGTCTCTCCCAGCCCTGCCTTCCCATAGTGCCTGGACCTAACACATACTAGGGAGACAGGAAGGCAGGTTCCTGCTAA
The DNA here is from genome assembly GCA_036365145.1 of Orientallactaga sibirica. Taxonomy (NCBI): domain Eukaryota; kingdom Metazoa; phylum Chordata; class Mammalia; order Rodentia; family Dipodidae; genus Orientallactaga; species Orientallactaga sibirica. Next base: position 8,914,301 of record JAEOAD010000027.1, read on the forward strand.
GAAGGAACCCCTGCATTACTACTGGGGGTGGGGCAATGGTTACCCAGGCTGTCTCCATACTTGCCACGGGCGTGAAGTAAGGAAGCTTGAATGTCCAGCTGAGTATGAGATTCGGGAGAGGCAGTTAATACAGCCATGGTCAGGGAATTTCTTGGAAGGGGTAATGGTAGGAGCAATTAGTAGAGAAGACACGTGTGTGAGAGACAATGAATGATGGTGCAGCACTTCCAGTGGAAGTGGAAGAGAAAAACCAGAAGGTGCAGTGGAGGATGACGCATACAGGCCTGGGCCTGTGTACTGGGAAGAGAAGGGACTTTCTCCCTGGGAATTGGGGAGCCAGTGGAGGTTTGAGGGTCAGTCTCTTTGAGTTTTTCCCAAGCACGTGGAGCATAAATAGCATCTCTGTTAACACAGGCCTCTAAGCCTGCGTCAGTCTGTCCTTGCTCAGCTTGTTTGTACTCATAATGAGATCTGGTTTCTTACCTCACAGCAGCAGTCAGGGCCATCAGGCACCATCTTTTCTGTCCTCACCACTGCCCTCCCAAAAGCTTCTGCTCCTGGGGCTGGAGAGATGGCTCAGCAGTTAAGGCGCTTGCCTGCAGGGCCTCATACCCTGAGTTCGATTGCCCAGTACCCATGTAAACAGATGCAGTGGTACATGCATCTGGAGTTCGTTTGCAATGGCTGGAGGCACTGGTGCGCCCATTCACTCTCTCTCTCTCTCTCTCTCTCTCTCTCTCCTTTCTATTGCTCTGCTTGTAAATAAATAACAATATTAAAAACAAAATAAAGCTATAGCTCTTTCCATGCTCCTTGCTTCCTTTTAGCAGTCTTGATCCAGGCCTGTCCTGCCACCTGTGCTGGTAACCACTTCCTTCCTCAAGGGCTCCATTCCCTTAATCTCTCTTCTCCCCTCTCCCCGAGAACACCACCTTCTTCTTCTCTCACAGCATTTCCCTTCTCAGCTTATAAACATGCTCTGGTCTTCTCTATGGTCTTCTCTATCCTAAAACCATTCTTAGGACCGCGTTTTTCCTGACTTCCATCTTTCTTTACCACAAAGCAGGTGGACCTCTACTTTCTCTCATACACTACTCGGCCCTCTCTGCTCCATCAGTGACCTGCACATGGCCGGATCTAGTGGCTGCTGCTGTGTAACTCTGATCTGCAACACCCTGCTGGACTTCACACTGCTGACAGTTTCTTCCTGACGCTCTGCTCTTTCAGCCTCCCTGATCTCCTGGCCTCTTCCTGAAAGTCCTAAACTGACTTCTTGGGTCTGTGGCTTAAAACCTTTCAAAAATATTTTTTATTTATTTATTTGAGAGAGAAAGAGAAAGCGAGAAGAGAAAGAGGCAGACAGAAAGAGATAATAGGCATGCCAGGGCCTTCTAGCCACTGCAAATGAACTCCAGATGCATATTCCACCTTATGCATCTGGTTTTACATGAGTCCTGGGGAATCAAACCTGGGTCCTTTGGCTTTGCTGGCAAGCACCTTAACTGCTAGGCCGTATCTCCATCCCTCTAGTCTGTTTCTTAAAAGCCATAATTCCCCAGTTCTCTTCTCATGCTGAATTCCGTTCATCTTAGGTGGGAGTTGAGATAGGCCACTCCAGTACACGAAGGGTTCCTATGTTGTGTGTGGTCACTGTCTCTCTGTAGGACCTGAACCCCATGGCCTGGTGAGCAGCTTCATCCAGGTTGCCCACTAGCACCCCAGATGCTGTATCTTCTTCCACAAACCTGCTGCTCTTCTGCTCTTGTTTCTATATTGGGTGTTGGTGAGTGAGTAATCTTTTTGAAATATCCAAACATCTCCTACTCCTTTTCCACATGCAATCAATTACTGAGTCCTCACATTACCTCTCTCATCTGCTTCTTCTTCTTCTTCTTCTTCTTTTTTGTGGGGCGGGCGTTTCGAGGTAGGGTCTAACTTTAGTCCAGGCTGACCTGTATTTCACTATGTAGTCTCAGGTGGCCTCAAACTGTGAGTTCAAGGCCAGCCTGAGACTACATAGTGAATTCCAGATCAGCCTGGGCTAGAGAGAGACCCTACCTCAAAAAAATTATTTATTTATTTATTTATTTATTTATTTATTTATTTATTTATTTATTTTGGTTTTCCTAGGTAGGGTCTCATTCTAGCCCAGGCTGACCTGGAATTCACTATGTAGTCTCAGGGTGGCCTCAAACTCACAGTGATCCTCCTACCTCTGCCTCCCGAGTACTGGGATTAAAGGCGTGCAACATCACACCGGCAGAGATGGACATTTCTAAAGATGGAAATGGACTATGTCCTTAAGGCATTGCATTCCTATATTTGAATAAACCAAGATGCTAGAAGGTTCCATCTTATTTGAGTTTAAATCTCTACAGCTGCCACAACTACTTTGTTCTGTGGCTTAATGGAAATAATAGCCTTTCAGATGTGTGCTTTACCCAGCTGGACTTGTGAACAAGTATATCCTGGGGTCAAATTAGTATAGATGGACACCTAGAAACAGAATAGGAAGTATTCTAGATGTGTTTCTCCAGGGGATGGAACCAAGCACATGGGACCTCTCACCTTGAAACCCTGACAACCCGACCCTTCAAATATGCTCGTGTAGCCTTCATGTTCCCGCTACATCTTCTGGGCGGGCTGAGTATTCCCATCTCTGTTTACTTTGGTAGGTTCGTCTACATTCTAGGTCCCAGGCAAGCCCTCATTCCTTAAGCCTGAGCAAATTGAGAAGTATTGGGCCTCCGTCACGCTTTCTGTTGAGACACACAAATATTCTTATTAGCTGTTCATTTCCCAGGCATATTTGGTGGCTTTGTGAATTGTTTTGTATTAAATGTCTTCTCCAAGTTCTCCTTCTGGTTCTCTGTTTCTTTCTAATTCATGTGATGTTTGTATTTTTTCTTATTTGTTGACAATTTTTATATATGAGCATAATGTATTTTGATCATAGTCCTCACCTATCTCTCATCACATCACCCATCCACTGAACCCCTTCCTCCCTTCAACCAAACCCTCTACTGTTTTGATGTCCTTATTTTATTTTTGCCCTCATCATCCATGACATGTTGATGGGCCCAATATAGTTCAGGTAACGACAGCCACTGTGAGGTCAGGAATGCGACAGCTGCCCCATGTCAGGAACACAACATTCAAAGCACTTCTCCCCATCCCCTGGCTCTTACGTTCCTTCTGCCGCCTCGTCCACAATGTTCCCTGAGCCGGGGCCACTGACAGAGATCTCTGACAGAGATCTCTCACTCCATGCTAAGCTTGGAACTGTCCCTTCTTCTCAGCACTTTGGTGAGTTTGAGTCTCCCCAGTAGTGACTGCTATCTGTGAAGAGATGTTTGTACTTTTTTTTTTTTTTTTTTGGAGAGAGACACAGAGAGAGACAGAGAGAGAGGGAGAGGAAGACAGATAGAGATGGGTGTGCCAGCAGCCTCTCAGCTGCTGTGAACGAAATCCAGATGCGTGCGCCCCCTTGTGGTCAAGTGCAACATTGCACCCTTGTGTCACTTTGCATCTGGCTAAACGTGGGACCTGGAGATTGGAACCACTGGAGGTTGGAACCAGCATTCTTAGGCTTAGGAGGCAGGTGCCTTAACCGCTAAGCCATCGCTCCAGCCTGTTTGTAGTTTTTTTAAAGAGCTCATGAAACAGGCTGAGGAGATGGTTTAGCGGTTAAGGCATTTGCCTGCAAAGCCAAAGGACCCAGGTTCAATTCTCCAGTGCCCATGTAAGGCTGATGCACAAGGGGGCGCATGCATCTGGAGTTCATTTGCTGTAGCTACAGGCCCTAGCATGCCTATTCTCTCCCTATCTCCTCTCTCATGTAACAAGATATGTGGTGCCAAATGGCTTGAGCACTCTGGGATACATGCACCTTCAAAGTGACCTGTGAGTTGTATATGGAAAGTGGTAGGGTTGAGACCTTGGCCAAACCCTTGTGATGATGAACCATTAAGTTTTGCTGAAAGTCTACTATGTACTCAGCATGGAGATATGATGTGTTTTGTCCCAGAGCAGAGCCATAAGACTGTTGCTAATCTTGCTACACTTCAGGAGAGAGATTGCAAAATCATTTATTCCATACCCTGCATTAGAATGCTATCTGAATCTACTTTTTCCTCTGTGTGTTTGGCATGTCTTGTTTTGGCCTCCAGTTAACATCTCTGAGTGTTTTTCAACTAACAATGATGCATTTTGATGGTTCATTCAAGGTGAATTAATAAAAGGATAACATTTGAATTAAGTTGATTTTGATCTTCTGACATCCTTATTGAAGGGCAGATCAAATGTCTGTTTTGTGAAGAGCTGTGTTCCAAATCACTTGTAATTTGCATTAAGATGTTGAATTAGAGCTCTCTCAGACATGGATCCTGGCTTTTAATGTTTTTATATATGAACATAAGGAGATGTAAGAGTTTGTACAGGTTATGAATTGAGATAGGAGATCATGAGACAAGAGCTAGAGGTGATGAGGAAGTGGGGAGGGGCGTAGGAAAGCAGAAAGGAGGCTAAAATAGGGAGAGGATCCCGGGGGAAGGGAGAGGTAAAAAGGGAGAGAAGGGAAACAAAATTGTTTGAAAAACACCATACTGAGCCTGGCGTGGTGACACAGCCTTTAATCCCAGCACTTAAGAGACAGAGATAGGAGGATCGCTGTGAGTTTGAGGCCAGCCTGAAACTACATAGTGAATTCCAGGTCAGCCTGGGCTAGGGGGAGAGACCCTACCTTTAAAAAAAAAGTAATGAAACATAATTTTTGGTATATGACTAAAAAATTGATTATAAAAAAGACATTTGGCTGGGCATGGTGGCACACACCTTTAATCCCAGCACTCAGGAGGTAGAAATAGGAAAATCGCCATGAGTTCGTAGCCAACCTGAGACCAAATAGTAAATTCCAGGTTAGCCTGGACTTCAGTGAAACCCTACCTCCAAAAAAAAAAAAGACATTTAAATTAATTAACAAGGTTAAATTACTAGTGGTCAAAAATTCTAGTTGGATCTTTTTTTAAAAAAATTTAATTTTATTTATTTGATAGAGAAAGCGGCAGATAGAGAGAGAATAGGCATGCCAGGGCCTTCAGCCACTGCAAACGAATTCCAGAAGCATGTGCCACCTTGGGCATCTGGCTTATGTTGTCCTGGAGAATTGAACGTGGGTCCTTTGACTTTGTTGGCAAGCGCCTTAACTGCTAAGCCATCTCTTTAGCCCATGGCTTGGATCTTGAGCTGGTCTTCAGACCCTCTTATCAGGGCCCATCCCAGCCAGGTAGTCTCTGTTTTTCTTCCTTCTCAGTAGATGTTAACACAGCACTATTGCTACTGGATATAATCTCGCTGCCAGAGCAGTGATTAATACACACTTCCATTATCTCTTCTATTTTTTTATTTTTTTATTTATTTATTTATTTTTTGAGATAGGGTTTCACACTAGCCCAGGCTGACCTGGAACTCCACTAGGTAGTCTCAGGGTGGCCTTGAACTCACGGCAATCCTCCTACCTCTGCCTCCTGAGTGCTGGGATTAAAGGCATGTGCCACCATGCCCAGCCAAGTGTCTTTTTTTTTTTTTTGGTTTTACAAGGTAGGGTCTCACTCTGGTCCAGGCTGACCTGGAATTAACTATGTAGTCTCAGGGTGGCCTCGAACTCTCGGCGATCCTCCTACCTCTGCCTCCCGAGTGCTGGAATTAAAGGCGTGCTCCACCACGCCCGGCCAAATGTCTTTTTTTATAATTAATTTTTTAGTAGTATCTCTTTTAAATCCATGTGCCAGCCTTATGTGAGAGTGTAAGATGGAAGGCACTCAAAGACATGGTGGTGAAGGTTAGCTGGGCGTGGTGGTGCACACCTTTAATCCCAGCCCTTGGGAGGCAGAGGTAAGAGGATCACCATGAGTTTGAGGCCACCCTGAGACTACATACTGAATTCCAGGTCAGCCTGAGCTACCGTGACATGTGACCTTGAAAATCCACCCCCCCCAAAATAAAAATAAATAAAAAAGACACTGGGAAGAGGACCACAGTAGATTAGAAGAGGTTTCCATAGGTGGAGCTAGTCCTCAGCTTTCATTTCAACCCCATTGTTTCATGGGCCCAATAAATGATTAAGTACTCTTACGTGACCTTCAGCCTTGAATGCGGCACGCCGCAGTTCTCCGTGAGAGGAATATGAACGCACAGCCACCTCGTGGGTGACTTAGGTGTCCACTCCTCAGCAAGCTGCTCCAGAAGTCATCATCTAAATTGAATCTCAATGCAGGGTCCCCACCCTGGCTGGCAGCAGGGCAAGATACATTAGCAAATGGCCTATTGAAAATTTCTCAGCTTATCTACTAGTGGGTGCAGTGAGACACCACCCCCTTGAAGCTGAGCTCCTAGCGGCCCTGGGTAAATAATCTGTTGTCAAAATGGGTCAGGCACATGGTGGGGAAATGGAAGGAGATCTTAGAGTGGATGGATTCAGTGAGCACGTTTTCCAGTGGGTTTAAAGAAGCCGCATAGGCTGGTTTTGGATGTGCTGCATTCTGCCAAGCTTAGCTTCCCTGGAGTCTCCAGTCTGAAATTGGTCTCCTTTAGTTTTTAAAAAATCCTTTGTGGTTCCTTGCTATTTCATCAAAATAAAAACCGAGCTGTAAAAGCGATAGCTTCCCTGAGCCTGCACAGTGGGCCCGTGGAGAGGAGACCTTGCCCAAAGGATGAGTAGGGATAAAAGGCAGAGGCGGTACAGCATCAAAGAGAGCCGGGGGCTCCCATCAGAGGACTCGGATGTAATTAGTTTGGATGTAGGATTAAGTTACTACTGCCTTCCTGCAAGGCACGCTGCAATCCACAAAACTCCACTCTTGGAATTGCAGTTAAATCAGTCTTTTTAGTCAGCACACACGAGAAGGAGAATTTTAATAGGTATTTCTCAGAACCTTGATGAGCAAAGAGCTCCACAGATCTCCTCTTCATATTCCTATTCATGGCTCCTGTGCGTCTTTTGACAGGAGTTTGGTAAATTGAATATCTTGGACTTGGATCCCTGGGGAAGAGGGTGGGGCGGTGATGGTTTTGCTGTCTTGCAAGAGGGTCTGATGGCCCTTGTAATCATCATTCATCTGTGAAAAGGAAAATCACATGCAGTAGGAAAGTGAAGCATCTTAATTTAACGGAAAATTGCGTATCAGTTTTTAATGGTGCTGAAGTGGAATTACACAGGCTGAATTATAAAATGGTGAAGTGGCATCTTAGCCCATCTGCAGCCTGTCCAACATTAGATTCTTTTTTAAAAAATATATTTTATTTATTTATTTGAGAGAGAGAGAAAGAGGCAGAGAGAGAGAGAGAATGGGCGCACCAGGGCCTCCAGCCACTGTAAACGAACTCCAGATCCATGCGCTCCCTTTTGTATCTCTCTCTCTCTCTCTCTCTCTCTCTCTCTTCCTCTCTGTCTCTCTCTCTGGCTCTTTCTCTCTCTCAAATATTTTTTTTTTTTTAAAGTTTGGGTTTTAATCACCATTGTTAGTATAAGAAATTATCCTTTTAAGACTAACCCTAGTACAAAAGTAGGATTGTCTGATTCATAGCTTTCTTCATTTATTGTTGCAAGATAATATTTTTAGGTAAACCACAAAGTCAGCTAGTGCTCACAAAAGGTAAAACAGAACCAATAGATTGTGACATTACAAGGATTGTCACTAAAACCATGCCAGTCTTTCTGTTCTCCTTCAGAGTAACACATCAAAAGGCTTGTGCTGAAAGTTCCTGGGCTTAAAGTTTGTAGAAGACTATTTCATTTTGCTATGAGTAGGGTGTTAAGAGTCGTGAAAGTGAAAATTACTCACTTTTGGGGTTCATGATCAGTTTAGGCAGGTTTTTAATTATAAAATACCAATTGGGGCCGGGCGTGGTGGCACACGCCTTTAATCCCAGCACTCGGGAGGCAGAGGTAGGAGGATCACCACGAGTTCGAGGCCACCCTGAGACTACATAGTGAATTCCAGGTCAGCCTAGGCTAGAGTGAAACCCTACCTCGAAAAATCAAAAAAATAAAATAAATAAAAATAAAAATAAAATAAAAAATAAAATACCAATTGGATCTTATGATATACTTTAGAAATTGGTTCTAAACATTGCTGCCTCTTGAAATTCAACAAAAAGTAAAGGCTCAAAAGAGCTAAGTTTCTGGATCTGCAAAGAACTTTGTTTTTAGATGGAGTTTTTTTTTTTTTCTTTGCAAGATGACTTCATAGGCACACATTGCAGTTATTTGTGTCTTGGTTTTGAAAGTATACTTTTGTGGAATTTTTTATTTTTATTTATTTGAGAGAGAGAGAAAGAGAATGGGCATGCCAGGATCTCCAGCCATTGCAAAAATAAACTCCAGACACATGTGCTACCTTGTGCATCTGGCTTTATGTGGGTACTGGGGAATTGAACCTGGGCCTTAGGCCTTGCAGGCAAACACCTTAACTGCTAAGCCATCTCTCTGGCCCCTTTTGTGGATTTTTTTCTATGTTTATATAGAAATTTGTCACAGACATTGATGACCCAGGCTTCATGTCAGCACAGGTCTTGTCAGAGTTCAGAGGATCTGAGGTGAAGGTCTGTCATTTTGGACTCCTGCATTGTCCTAGCTTTAGGTGACCTGGTATAGCTCCTCATACCATGCCACGTGCCCTGAGCACTTCAGAAGATGCCCACTTTACCTAGAAATTAGACCACATTTATATGATGATCTAGAATTTCAGTCAGGCTTATAATTTTGTTTGTGATCATAATTTCTGGAGAAGTTGTTTGGTACAACTTGATAAGAGGCCTGGACTATTGTCGACTTCTCCCTGAATCTACTAATCTGTTCCAAGGCTGAAGAAAGGAAACTTTTGTATGAGAGCCTAATAGCATTCTGGGTGTCATGGCCAGATACTTAGAACAGAACAGCCCAGATGTCTGCTTGACTGTGTGCTTGCCAGTTTTCTCCCCTTTGCATGCCTCTCCCCTCCCTCCTTCTTTTTTTTTCATGCATGTACACATTTTCTTTATTTCCCTCCATTTTCTTTATTTCCAGTAACTTAATTTCCAACTTTGATCTTAAGGTCAATGAGTGAGAGTTGGAGAGATGACTTAGCAGTTAAGGTGCTTGCCTGCAAAGCCGAAGGACCTACGTTCAAGTCTCCAGTACCCATGTAAGCCAGATGTGGCACATGAATCTGGAATTCGTTGGCAGTGACTGAAGGCCCTGGCATGCCCATTCTCTATCTGCCTCTTTCTTTCTCTCTCTCTCTCTTTCCCTCTTTCTCTCTGTCTCTCAAATAAATAAATAAAATATTTAAAAAAAAATACATGAGTGAATGACTAGAAAAATCATCTCAACTTTAAAAATGCAATAATTTTTTTTTTTATCAACAACAAAGTATCCAAAGCCCTGAAGGAAACATAATGTAGACACAAAGAGCTCTCAGCTCTGTGCAAATGTGAAAACTTCCTTGTGCTCTGCCATCTGTGTGTCTGTGGATCTGTGAGTCATTGGGCCAACAGAATACACATGTCAGTTTGGGACCAGTGAGTACCAAGGATGCTTTTTATTAATGGCCAGGCTCATCCTGTGTAGGTAGTCATTTACTGTCACCCAAGACCCCAAGAACTATTGACTTCGGAGCTAAAACAAGCAGACTAAACAAACTTGCACCTAACTAAAGATTAACTAGGCCAACAGCTGGTGTTTTTAATATTCCATTAGCATTAATTTCTCAGGCTGGAGAGATGGCTCAGTGATCAAGGTGCTTACCAGTAAAGCCTAATGACCGGGGTTCAGTTCCCCAGTACCTACATAAAGCCAGATGCACAAAATGCCACATGCACCTAGAGTTTATCTGCAGCAGCTGGAGTCCCTGGCACATGCCCATTCTCTCTGTCACTATCTCTCTCCTTGCAAACACACACACACACACACACACACACACACATTAAAGGAACTAATTTCCCAAAAGCTATTTATCTCTAAAACATCCTCATGGATCTTATACATTTTTTAAAAACTTTTTTTGTGAAAAAGAAACTCTCTGTATTTCTTGCTAAGAGTCATCTTTAAGAAGGTTCAGGGCTGGAGAGATTGTTCAGTGGTTAAAGGCACTCGCTTGCAAAGCCTAACAGCCTGGGTTCCATTCCCCAGCACCCATGTAAAGCCAAGTGCACAAAGTGGTACTTGCATCTGGAGTTTGTTTGCAGTAGAAGAGGCCCTGGTACAACACACACACACACACACACACACACACACACACACACACACACACACTGTAACAGTTACCCCTGGGTGCCTTATACTGGTGTCCACAACCCTTTCATGATTTGGGCCTTTTAGCAACTTCAGAGCTGGACTGCAGGGTGTATGCACACTTAGCGGCTTAGCGCAGGTTGAAAGCTGTGGTTCAGCTCATGGAGGCTATAAGGAATATGGGAAAGAGCAGGACGGGGTGGGGGTGGGGTCTGGGCCCCTGACTTGCATACACCTGACTTGAGCCCTTGGGAAAATGTAAACTATATTTGAGGCCCATGAGTTTGAGGGAGTGGAGCTGCAAGACATTCTGGCTCTCATATCTGTCTCTGCCTGGAGCAAGCTGTGATGAAAGTCCTTGAGCTGAGCCTTAGGGTAATAGAATAAGTCTTGTGGTATTACAGGTGACAGGTTGTGATGGCAGATAGGAAAGAGAGAAATTGCTCAGAAGCTACTGAAGATGTTTCAGAACAGGCCTTGAATCCACAGGGTGGTAGGAGATAGCATGAGGAATTTCTTCGGCAGAAACTATTGGGAAGCTTTCATTTAGGTAAAAAGGACGGAGGAGATGTCAGGGACCAGTTTTTGCTGAGGGGATGTGTTTAGCTTATCCATACTGACCTGTAAGTCCTGAGGTGGGCTCTGGGGATATCCCAGCCAGGTACCAACCCTAAGGACTGAGGATGAATACTTAAGCATTGTCATCCCATTTCTTTTCCTGGTGCTTGGTGAGTCGTGCTGTTTAAAATCCTGCGAAACCAGGAAGCTTATTTTAAAGTCAGGGATAGAGTGAAATAAATATTAATTTTAACTCAGATGCCAGCTTGTTCCAATTCTCCTGTTTCCTACATGCAAACGAGCATCCGCAGCCTCCTCTGAGGGTGTCTGGCAGATGCCTCACGCATTCCCTCGGTTGCTGGCTGAGGAACTCTGATTGCCTGAACGTCCAGGCCCATTGTTGATCCTGATTTGAGATGCAGGCACCGATGCTCTCGCCTTCCAGTCCAAATGGCTTCATCCTCCTTAGAGAGCTGTCAAAACGTGGGTTTCCAAGGTAATGGAGGCCCCAGCATAGCCGCAGGGCTGGCTCGGGGCCTCCAGAATCTGTTTCCCAACATCTCCTGGGCTCTGGCTACTTCAGCTCGTCAAGACCGCACTTGTCGGGGTGTGTGTGCTGCAGAGATGCTCTCTCCACAGTCACAGAGCTGCACCCAGCCAGCCAGCACCGCTTGGGGCTGTGGAACCAGAGGTGCAGCCATGGCAGGCTGGTGGCACAGTCTCCGAGGAAGCCTATGTCAGGTAGCTGTGGCATAGGCAAGCCTCGCCAGGCTCCTTTCCCTCCCATACCCCAGCGTCTCAGTCTCCTGCACCAAACCTCAGTGTGACATCTGCTTGTTTTTTTAGACCCAGATTAGTAGCATCCTCACTGGACAGTGACATTTAACATTAGTGTGGTCCCACTGCGTCTTTGCAGATATGCAACCCAGTTAGTCCTTGTTAACATTGTGCGACATGCTGTCCCCATTTTAGTAAAGGTGGGGAGTCTGAGACTGTACAGAGAGCTAATATTACTTGACCTGAGGCCACATAACTCTTCAATGGCACCATGGCATCTGGAATGAGGTAGCCAGCTGGCCCAAGTTCTTAAACACGATCTATTGACAGCAGGATGATTAAGGTATTCATGACGGCTCTGGGGGTGGGGTATATGCCTGTAATCTCAGCACTTGGGAGGCAGAGGCAGGAGAATGAGGAGTTAAAACCACCTGTAGCTACATGGTGCATTTGAGACCAGCCTCAGCTACATGAATCCTATCATCTCAAAAACAATAAAAAGATACTAGTGAGGTAAAAGATGTACTTAGACTCAGATTTCCATAAAAGGCACTAATTTAAAGCACTTCATGGATTTTCCAGCAAACCTTCAATTTGCTTGGACAAGTGTGGGCCTCACCCACCTTCCACATTTATCCATACAGCAGCTTAGTGCATCTCGCCTCAGAACCCCAGACTGATGGCTGGGGTTCAGGTGTGAAGCTGAGGTGGTAACTCTGATATAGAAGTTCCTCTGCTTAACTCGAGGCAAACCTTGGGTTAGAAGATACAGGTCCTGCCTGCATCTGTGCCCTAGTGTCCTGAGTAGCTTTGGTCCCTGGAATTAAGCTGTAAGGCCTTGTGGGCAGAATACCGTTGATCCGAGCTGAACTGCTTCCCTTCCTGTGGAGGCTGAGTGAGCCCACAGCTGCCATGTGGTAGAGCTCAGGCTGGCATGGAAAGCCTAACCCTATCATGCCCATTCCCCTCTGGCCATTACCTCCTTCCTCTCCAGATAAGAATGTGAGAAAATAGAGAAATCAGACTGGCCTTCTAGGAATGAATGATGTCCAGATTCAGCAACAGCTAGGTAGAGTGATTGAGCGTGGAGAAAACGTATTGCTATAATGTAGACATGATGTGTGAGTTACTGGTTATTCAGTTTTCTTGCTGTTGGCTGTCTGCCTGGCAGTTGAACCTCATGCAGTCCAACAGGCTGGTGAGCACTGTATTTGCATTTGGTATAAACTAAGAGAGCCCAGTGGATTAATTGTTCCGGTGTCACAAAACCTGCTGTCCTGTGCTTGATGGGTTGAGGATAACTTAGGTACAAGCCATTTTGGTGATAAATCAAATCCAAGCCAGGTGTTCTGTCATATGCCTATAATGCCAGCACTTTGGAGGTGGAGAACAGAGATCAGGAGTTCAAGGCCATTCTCGACTATGAAACAAGTTCAAGGGAAGCCTGGGACACATGAGGAGACCTTGTGTCAAAAATCCAAGGCAATCAAAAGCTTTTTTTGGGGGGGGTGGGTTTCAAGGTAGGGTTTCACTCTAGTCCAGACTGACCTGGAATTCACTATGTAATCTCAGGCTGGCCTTGAACTCACAGCGATCCTCCTACCTCTGCCTCCTGAGTGCTGGGATTAAAGGCATGCGCCACCACGCCTGTCTTATATAGATTTTATATCAGTCACCTTCTCATTGCTGGGACAAACACCCAACCAGAAGCAGTTTATGGAAGGACAGGGCTTTATTTCTGGCTCGCTGTTTCAACAGGAAAGCATGGCAGGAGCAGACAGCCAGGCATCGCATCCTCTTATTAGCAGAAAGGAAGCAGCAAGAGCAGGCTGGTCAGTGAATACCAGTGGGGCTTGACTGAAGAGCCCCTCTTAGTGACACGCCTCCTCCAGTAAGGCTCCGCCTCCCAAGGCTCCACTGTCTGGGGATTAAATCACAAACACCTGAGGATTTAGTGGACATTTAACATCCAAACCACCACACTCATCCATTCATTTAATTTTTTGAGACAAGGTCTCTTGCTGAGCCCTTGGACTCACCTATTCAGCTAGACTGTCAACAAGTCCCAGTGATTCTCCTGTCAGTACCTCCCAGCTCTGGGATTACAGGTGTATGTCACCACACCTCATATATATATATTTTTTGGTTTTTGAGGTAGGGTTTTGCTCTAGCCCAGGCTGATCTGGAATTCACTATGTAGTCTCAGGGTGACCTTGAAATCACAGCAATCCTCCTACCTTCTGCCTTCCAAGTGCTGGGATTAAAGGCGTGTGCCACCACTCCCTGCTCCCATACCCTTTTTTAAAATGCAAGTTTAGGGTCTGGAGAGATGGTTCAGCAGTTAAGGCACTTGCCTGTAAAGCCTAATGACCCTGGTTCAATTCCCCAGAACCTATGTAAACCCACATGCACAAAGTGGTGCATGCATCTGAAGTTCATTTGCAGCAGCTGGAGGCCCTGGCATGCCTATTCTCTCTGTCTTTCTCTCTTCTCTCTATCTCTCTCTGCTTGCAAATAAATTAAAGTGATTTTAAAAATTCAAGTCCAGAAGACCGTATGGCCAGCCTCCTAAGGGCATTTTGTTTGTTTGTTTGTGAGTGGCACAGTCTCATGTATCTTAGGCTAGCTTCAACCTCATGAGGTAGCTGAAGATAACCTGAACTTCTGGTTTTCCTAACCCCACCTCCCAAATGCTGGGATTATAGGGATATGCCACCCTAATAAGTTTAGGGTGTATGTGTGTGTTTAAGAACCCAGTTTGCATGGACACAACATGTGTTGGTGCCATCTTTTCCTTCGTCCTTGCCCCCATTCTGCTGGGGGCTTCCTCAGTGGGGTTGCTGGTATTCCCCATGGACTTGTGGGTTATGCATTATGGGAACAACAGTCAGTTATTGGGGTGTTTTGAAGTCCTGTATCCATCTAGGGTTATCAGGGACAGTTCATACCCACACTCTGCTTTTCTCTCCTTTTGGGTGTTGACCAGTCATCCCAAACCCGCTATAGTTCCCCCGTAGCAGCCTGTCTGAGCATAGAGACAGAAGGCAATGATTATGGACATTGCTCTGAAGAGGAAACAAGTAAAAAAAGATCCACTTGTGCCTGTTGCTGAGAAAAGGCCAGGGTGGGAGGGGAGTGATGTTCTGGGTGCTGAGACCCAGGGAAAGGGAGAACGTAGCAGCAAATAGATGAAGAGCTTACTGACAATGTGAGTAAAGAAAACTTCAGTGAGATAGTAGAGCAGACCTGACTGTACATTTTTAGATCTCTATGTTTTCAGAAATTAGGCCTAGAAGAAGTAGGCCCAGGGTCAGATCTAAAAGTGAGTCCAGGGTCAGACCTACGGGAAGTGAGTCCAGGTCAGACCTAGGGGAAGTGAGTCCAGGTCAGACCTACGGGAAGTGAGTCCAGGTCAGACCTAGGGGAAGTGAGTCCAGGTCAGACCTAGGGGAAGTGAGTCCAGGTCAGACCTAGGGGAAGTGAGTCCAGGGTACAGACCTAGGGGAAGTGAGTCCAGGTCAGACCTAGGGGAAGTGAGTCCAGGGTCAGACCTAGGGGAAGTGAGTCCAGGGTCAGACCTAGGGGAAGTGAGTCCAGGGTACAGACCTAGGGGAAGTGAGTCCAGGGTCAGACCTAGGGGAAGTGAGTTCAGGGTACAGACCTAGGGGAAGTGAGCCCAGGGTACAGACCTAGGGGAAGTGAGCCCAGGGTACAGACCTAGGGAAGTGAGTCCAGGGTACAGACCTAGGGGAAGTGAGTCCAGGGTACAGACCTAGGGAAGTGAGTCCAGGTACAGACCTAGGGAAGTGAGCCCAGGTACAGACCTAGGGAAGTGAGTCCAGGGTACAGACCTAGGGAAGTGAGTCCAGGTCAGACCTAGGGGAAGTGAGTCCAGGGTACAGACCTAGGGGAAGTGAGCCCAGGGTACAGACCTAGGGGAAGTGAGTCCAGGGTACAGACCTAGGGGAAGTGAGTCCAGGGTACAGACCTAGGGGAAGTGAGTCCAGGGTACAGACCTAGGGGAAGTGAGTCCAGGGTACAGACCTAGGGGAAGTGAGCCCAGGGTACAGACCTAGGGGAAGTGAGCCCAGGGTACAGACCTAGGGGAAGTGAGTCCAGGTACAGACCTAGGGGAAGTGAGTCCAGGTCAGACCTAGGGGAAGTGAGTCCAGGTCAGACCTACGGGAAGTGAGTCCAGGTCAGACCTAGGGGAAGTGAGTCCAGGGTCAGACCTAGGGGAAGTGAGTCCAGGGTCAGACCTAGGGGAAGTGAGTCCAGGGTACAGACCTAGGGAAGTGAGTCCAGGTCAGACCAGGGGAAGTGAGTCCAGGTCAGACCTCTGGGGGAAGTGAGTCCAGGTCAGACCTGGGGGAAGTGAGTCCAGGTCAGACCTAGGGGAAGTGAGTCAGGTCAGTGAGTCCAGGTCAGACCTAGGGAAGTGAGTCCAGGTCAGACCTAGGGGAAGTGAGTCCAGGGTCAGACCTGGGGAAGTGAGTCCAGGGGTGAGTCCAGGTCAGGGAAGTGAGTCCAGGTCAGACCTAGGGGAAGTGAGTCCAGGGTCAGACCTAGGGGAAGTGAGTCCAGGGTCAGACCTAGGGGAAGTGAGTTCAGGGTACAGACCTAGAAGTGAGTCCAGGGTACAGACCTAGGGGAAGTGAGTCCAGGTCAGACCTAGGGGAAGTGAGTCCAGGGTCAGACCTAGGGGAAGTGAGCCCAGGGTCAGACCTAGGGGAAGTGAGTCCAGGGTACAGACCTAGGGGAAGTGAGTCCAGGGTACAGACCTAGGGAAGTGAGTCCAGGGTACAGACCTGGGAAGTGAGTCCAGGGTCAGACCTAGGGAAGTGAGTCCAGGGTCAGACCTAGGGGAAGTGAGTCCAGGTCAGACCTAGGGGAAGTGAGTCCAGGGTCAGACCTAGGGGAAGTGAGTCCAGGGTCAGACCTAGGGGAAGTGAGTCCAGGGTACAGACCTAGGGGAAGTGAGTCCAGGTCAGACCTAGGGGAAGTGAGCCCAGGGTCAGACCTAGGGGAAGTGAGTCCAGGGTACAGACCTAGGGGAAGTGAGTCCAGGGTCAGACCTAGGGGAAGTGAGTCCAGGGTCAGACCTAGGGGAAGTGAGTCCAGGGTACAGACCTAGGGGAAGTGAGTCCAGGGTACAGACCTAGGTGAAGTGAGTCCAGGGTCAGGGGAAGTGAGTCCAGGGTCAGACCTAGGGAAGTGAGTCCAGGGTACAGACCTAGGGGAAATGAGTCCAGGTCAGACCTAGGGGAAGTGAGTCCAGGGTACAGACCTAGGGGAAGTGAGTCCAGGGTACAGACCTAGGGGAAGTGAGTCCAGGGTTCAGACCTAGGGAAGTGAGTTCAGGGTACAGACCTAGGGGAAGTGAGTCCAGGGTACAGACCTAGGGGAAGTGAGTCCAGGGTACAGACCTAGGGGAAGTGAGTCCAGGGTACAGACCTAGGGGAAGTGAGTCCAGGGTACAGACCTAGGGGAAGTGAGCCCAGGGTACAGACCTAGGGGAAGTGAGTCCAGGGTACAGACCTAGGGGAAGTGAGTCCAGGGTACAGACCTAGGGGAAGTGAGTCCAGGATACAGACCTAGGGGAAGTGAGTCCAGGGTACAGACCTAGGGGAAGTGAGCCCAGGGTACAGACCTAGGGAAGTGAGTCCAGGGTACAGACCTAGGGAAGTGAGTCCAGGGTACAGACCTAGGGAAGTGAGTCCAGGGTACAGACCTAGGGAAGTGAGTCCAGGGTACAGACCTAGGGGAAGTGATTCCAGGGTACAGACCTAGGGGAAGTGAGTCCAGGGTACAGACCTAGGGAAGTGAGTCCAGGGTACAGACCTAGGGGAAGTGAGTCCAGGGTACAGACCTAGGGAAGTGAGTCCAGGTACAGACCAGGGAAGTGAGTCCAGGGTACAGACCTAGGGAAGTGAGTCCAGGGTCAGACCTAGGGAAGTGAGTCCAGGGTACAGACTAGGGGAAGTGATTCCAGGGACCTAGAAGTGAGTCCAGGGTACAGACCTAGGGAAGTGAGTCCAGGGTACAGACCTAGGGGAAGTGAGTCCAGGGTCAGACCTAGGGAAGTGAGTCCAGGGTACAGACCTGGGAAGTGATTCCAGGGTACAGACCTAGGGGACGTGAGTCCAGGGTCAGACCTAGGGGAAGTGATTCCAGGTCAGACCTAGAAGTGAGTCCAGGGTACAGACCTAGGGGAAGTGATTCCAGGGTACAGACCTAGGGGAAGTGAGTCCAGGGTCAGACCTAGGGGAAGTGATTCCAGGTCAGACCTAGAAGTGAGTCCAGGGTACAGACCTAGGGAAGTGAGGGTACAGACCTAGGGGAAGTGAGTCCAGGGTACAGACCTAGGGGAAGTGAGTCCAGGGTCAGACCTAGGGGAAGTGAGTCCAGGGTCAGACCTAGGGGAAGTGATTCCAGGTCAGACCTAGAAGTGAGTCCAGGGTACAGACCTAGGGGAAGTGAGTCCAGGGTACAGACCTAGGGGAAGTGAGTCCAGGGTACAGACCTAGGGAAGTGAGTCCAGGGTACAGACCTAGGGAAGTGAGTTCAGGGTACAGACCTAGGGAAGTGAGTCCAGGGTACAGACCTAGGGAAGTGAGTCCAGGGTACAGACCTAGGGGAAGTGAGTCCAGGGTACAGACCTAGGGGAAGTGAGTTCAGGGTACAGACCTAGGGGAAGTGAGTCCAGGGTACAGACCTAGGGGAAGTGAGTCCAGGGTACAGACCTAGGGGAAGTGAGTCCAGGGTACAGACCTAGGGGAAGTGAGTCCAGGGTACAGACCTAGGGGAAGTGAGTCCAGGGTCAGACCTAGGGGAAGTGATTCCAGGTCAGACCTAGAAGTGAGTCCAGGGTACAGACCTAGGGGAAGTGAGTCCAGGATACAGACCTAGGGGAAGTGATTCCAGGTCAGACCTAGGGGAAGTGAGTCCAGGGTACAGACCTAGGGGAAGTGAGTCCAGGATACAGACCTAGGGGAAGTGATTCCAGGTCAGACCTAGGGGAAGTGAGTCCAGCGTACAGACCTAGGGGAAGTGAGTCCATCCTAGGGGAAGTGAGTCCAGGGTCAGACCTAGGGGAAGTGAGTCCAGGGTACAGACCTAGGGGAAGTGAGTCCAGGATACAGACCTAGGGGAAGTGATTCCAGGTCAGACCTAGGGGAAGTGAGTCCAGGGTATAGACCTAGGGGAAGTGAGTCAAGGGTACAGACCTAGGGGAAGTGAGTCCAGTGTCTGGCCTAGGGGGAGTGAGCCCACCACATCACATGCTCTCACATGGCTACGTGGCTGTCTCAGTTTAATATTGGTTCCCACGTGGCTCTGAAATCCTGCACTACTCTGGCTAGACTGTGATTTCTTGCTCAGCGTCTAGGATATTGAGGTGCCAGCCACCACATCTTGCCCTAAAAGTCCCACAGTTTGCTCTTCCTGGGCCATACCGTGTCATATAAAAGACAGCAAGTGGGGAGTCATGTTTTAGCTGAATGGCAACGTGCCCAGTCAAGTAGAGCTTCAAATAATTGGGGAGAAACCACGATTCACTCTCACTGAGAAAAGCTATAGAAGTTTCTGGTCCTGGGGTCTTTGTTTGTGTGGTATTGCTGACTGCTTGCATGGTCAGGCCCTGCCTGAGGGCTGCGGGGACAAAGAGTGATGAGGTTTCTATTCAAATGAAAGTTACAGTTTCCTTATCCCAAGAGGCTCCGCAGACAGTAAATGGCCAGTTGACAGCCTGCATTCTATACTTAAATCATCAAACGTGGTTTCATAACTAATGCCAGAAGCTGGCAGTGTCACACACTGCTATGTGGTGCCCATGGGCATCATGAACAGCCACCCTGGAACTTCTTTGATTTAAATTGATTTCATTAAACACATCCCAGAAGGTGTAGCGGCTCATACCCTGTGCTCTCAGTACTTAGGAATTGCAGTGAGTTCCAGGCCAACCTGGACTACATGGTCAATTCCAGGCCAACCTGGGCTATAGTATGAGACCCTGTCTCAACCAAAACAAAACAAGTGCTGGAGAGATGGCTCAGCAGTTAAGGTGTTTGCCTGCAAAGCCAAAGGACCCGTGTTTGATTCCCGAAGACCCACATAAGCCAAATGCACAAGATGATACATGTGTCTGGAGTTCATTTGCAGTGGCTGGAGCCCCTGGTGCACCCATTCTGTCTCTCTCCACCTCCCTCACCCTCTTTGTCTCTTTCTCTACCTCCCCCCTCTCTCAAATAAATAAAAATATTTTTAATAAAACAAAAGCTGGGGGCTGGAGAGATGGCTTAGCGGTTAAGGCACATGCTTGTGAAGCCAAAGGACCCCAGTTCGATTCTCCAGGTCCCACATAAGCCAGATGCACAAGGGAGTGCACGCATCTGGAGTTTGTTTGCCGTGGCTAGAGGCCCTGGCGTGCCCACTCTCATTCTCCCTCTCTCTCTTTCTCTCTCTCTGTCTCTAATAAATAAATAAAAATAAAAACATTTAAAAAAAAAAAAAAGCTGGGTGTGGTGACACGTGCCTTTAATCCCAGCACTAGGTAGGCAGAGGTAGGAGGATTGCTGAGAGTTTGAGGCCAGCTTGAGACTACATAGTGAATGCCAGGTTAGCTTGAGCTAGAGTGAGACCCTACCTTGAAAAACCAAAACCAAAAACAAAAGAAAAAAAGAAAGAAAGAAAGAAAGAAAGAAAGAAGAAAGGAAGGAGGAGGGAGGGAGGGAGAGAAGGAAGGCAGGAAGGAAGGAAGGAAGGAAGGAAGGAAGGGAGGAAGGAAGGAAGGAAGGAAGGAAGGAAGGAAGGAAGGAAAGAAGAAAACAACAAAAACAAAACACTCTTGAATTGCCTGCGCTAGGGTGGCAAGGGGGAGAGTTCGGCTTTACCTTAAAGCTACCCTTCTCTCACTCTTCAGCCAACACCGTCATGGGCCACATTCAACAACTAGAGGATATGAATCTGGTTGTAAAATCCTGTCTGTTTTTGTTTTCCTTGGTGGGAAAGGATTTAGGGTTCTTTCCTTGCTGAGGTATAAAGCAGTATTAAGGAATAATTTTGTGATTCTTAAGGATGTTTGGGGGTCAAGCTGGGGAGTTTAGGAAAACACAGGGACATGGCCTTCTCCTTCTCATGTGACCTTCAGTGAGTGGTCCCTGAACCTCGAATCTGACTGGCAAGGGTCAATTTAGTCCACATATGTGAGAGGGCATGAGTCTGAATTAAACCTGAGTCCGTTGTCACCCACCTGGAATCCCTTTGCTGAGCTTGCTCTCAAACCATCTGTGAAGGACCTGTCTTTTATTTTAAGTTTCTATTCTTAGTCTGTTCTAAAAATGAAATCGTGTATTAGCAGAGTTAGATGAAAAACATTGAGCAAGTGGGTGTGGTGGCTCATACCTGTCTGTAATCCTAGCCCTTGAGAGGCTGAGGCAGACGGATCACTATTTCAAGCCCAGCCTGGGCTACATGGCAAGACTCTGTCTCAAAAAAAAAAAAAAAAAAAAAAGTTGCATAAAATATAAACTCTGATATTCAATCCAAGAAGCATAAAATTTCTCTGTCCAAGTGCTCCAGAGGGTAACTCAATCCCTGAATTCAAGTTTGCCTTACAGCAGAGAACTCAGGCCTATGACCACCAGCTTCAAGGACTGTACTTTGGGCCTCACTGCCCCTGAGGCCCAGGGTCGAAGGCCAGTGGGGAACTGCTGTCTCTTCCAGTTCCACGTTCTGGAGGTGAGGGAACTCCCATAGGAAAACAGCAGGCCAACGTAGCAGTGCCCCATTGCCCCATTGCCCTATGCATCCCTTACTGGCTCCTCCTCAGCTCACTGGTACGTGAGTACACACCTCTACCAGAGGCCCGTATGCAGGTGACAATTTTATTACGCACTTGGCAGCAGAAGTGAAAGGTTGCAGCTAACTGTGATCTTTGTCTGGCTCCCCTCTCTGACCGCAGCTTTGAGCATGCACTGGTGTGCTTAGCACAACGGAGGACCAGTGAGGCGGGCAGCTGGCTCCAGCTGGCATGGCCTGGCTTGGCTCAGGCGGGGTGAGGTCACTGTGGACTCTGTTTGCAGTTCTCCAAGGAGAGACACGTCATGGACAGGACACCTGAGAGGCTGAAGAAGGAGCTGGAAGAAGAGCTGCTGTTGAGCAGCGAGGACCTGCGCAGCCACGCCTGGTACCACGGACGCATCCCCCGACAGGTACTCTTCAGGCAATGTCAGACTGATGGCTCTGAGGTCAGGCAGACACCATGTCCATAAAGTGATTTAACTGGACCTTTTTTTAAGGAGAACGTGGGGGGAGCCAAAGGCAAGAACCTAAATACATTTCCACATACCCAGTAAGGGGGTGCAGGAAAGTCTAGTGCTCCTGGGGTCTACAGACATGTTGGCAGAAGGTTGACGCTACAGGGTCACAACCTCCAAGGTAGGTGGCTGGCTGGGGTTCAGATAATGGAGCTCTTGGCTGGTGGCCACAGGCTCCTGCCTCTTGCAGCATGCCCTCTTTGTAAGGCAATGGCTCACCTCCAATGACAGAGCAGGTGGCATAGACTGACAAGGCCACCTCAGCTCTAGTGGGCCAGCCCACATTCATATGCTATCCTGTCCCTGCTGTGCCCTGTGCCCCAAAGATGAGGAAGAAGAGGGATTATACCAGTGACCACAATTTCACAGCTTAGGATATAATTTGTGTGATTGTCATGCAGGTGATTGCCATCCACAATGCTTTTATTGTTTATATTTGAATACTATAAAAATTAAAAACAGGAGCCAGATGTGGTGGTACACGCCTTTAATCCTAGCACTCAGGAGGCAGAGGGAGGAAGATAGTTATGAGTTCAAAACCAGCCTTGGGACTACAGAGTGGGTTCCAGGTCAGCCTGGGTTAGAGGGAAACCTTACCTCAAAAACAAATGAAAAATAGGACTAAAGAGATGGTTCAGTGTTTAAAGACGCTTGTTTGCAAGCACTTAAAATGTTTGTTTGGCTAGCCAGGGTTCAATTCCCCAGCATCCACATAAAGCCAGATGCACCAAGTGGCACATGCTTCTGAAGTTTGTTTGCAGTGGCAAGAGGCCCTGGTAAACCCATTCTCCTCTCCCTCTCTCTCATAAATAAAAAATTTTTTTAAAAAATTGAAAAATAGGGGCTGGAGAGATGGCTTAGCGGTTAAGGCGCCTGCCTGCTAAGCCTAAGAACGCTGGTTCCAATCTCCAGCCGTTCCAATCTCCAGGTCCCATGTTTAGCCAGATGCAAAAGTGACGCAAGGGCACAATGCCGCACTTGACCACAAGGGGACGCACACGTCTGGATTTCGTTCGCAGCAGCTGAGACACTGCTGGCGTGCCCATCTCTATCTGTCTTCCTCTCCCTCTCTCTCTGTCTGTCTCTCTCTGTGTCTCTCTCCAAAAAATATAAAAATTTTTAAAAATTTTTTTAAAAATTGAAAAATAAGGCTGGAGAGATGGCTTAGCATTTAACATGCTTGCCTGTGAAGCCTAAGGACCCATGTTCAACTCTACAGGTCCCACGTAAGCCAAATGCACAGTGACGCAATTGTTCAAGGTTGTACATGCGCACAAGGGGGCACATGTGTCTAGAGGTTGATTGCAGTGGCTGGATGCCCTGACACGCCAATTCTGTCTCACATTCTCACTCTCTCTCTTTCACTCTCTCACATAAAAAGAAGAAGAAAAATATATCCCAGTCTATTGGGCTTGCCTCAAAAAAAAAATTGAAAAATAGACTTAAGCCTGCAGAATTGAGATATAGAGTTTTCCCTGGGTTTTTATTGTAAGCTGGCTGATTGTTAACCAAAGATAACATGACAGGAAATGGGTACCCAAGGGTAGGGAAAGGGAGTCATGTTGTAAATTTAATGTAACAGATATATCTCAACACTAACAATGAAATAATTCTTATTCTGACCTTGTTTCTTTTAAAAGTTGAAAATTGACTGTAGAAAATACAGATAAGCAAAAAGAAGAAAATTAGACTCTTATCCCTAATTACCTCCCCTGGGGACAGCCACTGTGAACATTTTGATGTATGTCCCCCCCAGACCTCCTCCCTCAAGTAGGATATCTTACTGCATATACTTTCTGTGGCCGACTCTCTTCACTTAATGGTGTGCTCTGGGAATTCTTGCCTGCTATGAACTCTCTTCAGCACCGATGCACATTTTTTATTTTTTATGTGTCCATTACACACGTGCACCACAATTCACTGGACACGTGGCACTCTGACCATCCTATGCAGTAACTACCATTCCATGCCTATAATGCTTTCCACAGGCTTGATTCCAAGAAAATGGAATTTCTATGTGGAAAAAAAATATATATATATATATATATATACATATATTTTTTTTTAAGGCAGAGATCCAATTTTAAAGTAACCATGGTAGCATACTATTTTAAGCGGACAGAAGTGTACCATTGCTGGGAATATTGGAATAGTCTAGAAAAATTGTCAAAGTTTATTAAGCTGACAACCACAGTCACCATTCTTCTCCTTGGTGTGATCATAAAATTGGTTTACCATTAAATTTTCAGCAGTACATCATTCTGGACTTTATAAATGACACAATAATAATAATAATAACAATGACAACAGGCTAACATGTTCCCCTTTGAAGCTTTTTTTTAGGTTTTCAGTAAATAGATTGAGGGTTGTTTTCTAGTTTTTCAAGGTAGGGTCTCACTCTAGTTCAGGCTGACCTGGAATTCACTATGTACTCACAGGGTGGCCTCGAACTCATGGTGATCCCACTATGTCTGCCTCCCGAGTGCTGGGATTAAAGGCGTGCGCCACCACACCCGGCTCCCTTTGAAGCTTTTAACCACTCTATAGATAATGCCATTATCTGCATCTTATAGATGATGTAACTGAGTCACAAAGAGATTATGTCACTTGTCCAGTCATGCAACAGGAGCAGGATGGACACCAAGGTGACTGGAGTGCAGAGCACCCAGCTGCACCCCAGTATAATTCTCCCTTTGATCTAGGCATCTCTGTCACGGTGGTTACCTGTTTGTGAGCATCACCAGTGCTATGCACTGTACTAGCGTGCGTATAGTAAATATGCAAACTTATCATCTTCCCAATAACTTTGTGAGTGGAGGGAGCCCCCATCTGACTTCTTCCCAGCCTTCTAGCGTGACTGGAATCTTCCACTTGTCTCTGGTGCCACAGTTCTGCCTGCGGACAACCCCTCTGGGGAGGGGTGTTTAGGAAAGGACGACTAGGGACCAAGCAGCCACCTTCTCCATCTACTGATTGGACGGAAAACCCAAGCACCCGGCATGGACTACCTCATTTCTTATTTGGTGCTGCTTTGCATCTTTCAAGTCCATGTCGATGTCCTTTTATGGTAGCACCTTCCTCTTAAGGACAGCCTCGCAAGGACTCGCTCCCCCTTCCCAGTCTTCTTTCCCTTAGCTTTACAATATCTGATAGATCTCCCAGGCATGCCATGGCTGCTTTTGGATCCTAGGATCAAAGTATTCCACTAAAACTGGATGGCCAGCGAAGGTATTTTCTTTGTCACTGCAGTGACCCCAGCACCTGCATGGTGTTGGGCATGTAAAAGGAGATCAGTAAATAGATTGAGGGTTGTTTTCTAGTTTTTCAAGGTAGGGTCTCACTCTAGTTCAGGCTGACCTGAAATTCACTATGTAGTCTCAGGGTAGCCTCGAACTCACGTGATCCTCCTACCTCTGCCTCCCGAGTGCTGGGATTAAAGGCGTGCACCACCACGCCTGGCTCTTGTTTTGTTTTTGACAGGGCTGCCCTAGAACCCATTATGTAACTCAGGCTGGCTTTGAACTCTCAATCCTCCTGCTCTAGCCTTCGGAGGACACAACCACACCCAGCTAGGAAATGGTTCTTTGTCAAATTCAAGAACTGACCAGAGACAAGACATAGCAACGCTGTTTTCTAGTGGCTCTTCAAAGGGTATTGTCTTTGCTGTGCCTTACTCGCTTTTGTCCATAGGTATCTGAAAACCTCGTGAGTCGAGATGGTGACTTCCTGGTCCGTGACTCCCTGTCCAGCCCAGGGAACTTTGTCCTGACCTGTCAATGGAAGAACCTCGCTCAACACTTCAAGATCAACCGGACAGTTCTGCGGCTCAGTGAGGCCTACAGCCGTGTACAGTACCAGTTCGAGATGGAGAGCTTCGACTCCATCCCTGGCCTGGTGCGCTGCTACGTGGGCAACCGGAGGCCCATCTCCCAGCAGAGTGGTGCCATCATCTTTCAGCCCATCAACAGGACGGTGCCCCTGCGGTGCCTGGAGGAACGTTATGGCACATCCCCCAGCCGGGGTCGGGAAGGCAGCCTCACCGAGGGAAGGCCAGATGTGGCCAAGAGACTAAGTCTCACCATGGGTGGTGTTCAGGCACGGGAGCGAAGCTTACCCAAGGGAAACCTCCTCAGGTAAGTCATGCCTCCTCAAGGGTGTCAGGAACATGAGGGTTAGGGTTAGGCAGATAGAGAGTGAATAAAATACTTTACTTCACATGCTAGTGAATAGTCACAAGTATGTGCACGATTCATTTCTTTTTTTTTAATAGTTTATTTATTTATTTGAGAGGGAGAGAGATACAGAAATAGGCAGGTAGAGAGAGAGAGAGGAAATGGGCACGCCAGGGCCTCCAGCCATTGCAAATGAACTCCAGATGCGGGTGCCCACTGATATTGAGCCTTGAACCAGGGTCCGTGGTCCATGCGTTTAACCACTAAGCCATCTCTCCAGCCCCATGATTCATTTCGTATTGAGGTGAAGCACAAACACTGATAGAGCTAGGCAAAGTGGTCCATGCCTGTAATCTCAGCACTTGGGAGGCTCAGGCAGGAAGATCGCTGTCAGTTCAAGGCCAAACTAGGCTACAGAGTGAGACTCTGCCTTAAAAAAATAGGCTGGAGCTGGGTGTGGTGGCTCATGCCTTTAATCCCAGCACTTGGGAGGCAGAGGCAGAGGTTGCCAAGTTCCAGGACCTGAGACTGAGAGAATTCCAGGCCAGCTGAGCTGAGAAAAACCAATAAATAAATAAATAAAAATAAAATAAAATAAAATAGGAGCCAGGCATGGTGGCTCATGCCTTTAATCCCAGCACTGAGGAGGCAGAGGTAGAAGGATCACTGAGAGCTTGAGGCCAGCCTGAGATTATATAGTAAATTCCAGGTTAGCCTGGGCTAGAGTGAGACCTAACCTTGAAAAACTAAAAAAGTAAAATAAAATAGTGCTGGAGAGATGGCTTAGCAGTTAAGGTGCTTGCCTGCAAAGCCAAAAGACCCAGGTTTGATTCCCCAGGACCCATGTAAGCCAGATGCACAAGGTGGTGCATAAGTCTGAAGCTCATTTGCAGAAGCTAGAGGCCCTGGAGAACCCATTTTTTCTCTCTCTCATCTGCCTCTCTCTCAAATAAATAAAGAAAAATATAAAATAGAGTGGAAGAGATGGCTTAGAGGTTAAGACGCTTGCCTACAAAGCCTAAAGACCCAGGTTCAATTCTCCAGGTCCCACTTAAGCCAGATGCACATAGTGGCACATGCATCTGGAGTTCATTTGCAGTGGCTAGAGGCCCTGGCATGCCCATTCTCTCTCTCTCTCTCTCTCTCTCTCTCTCTCTCTCTCTGTGTGTGTGTGTGTATGTCTCCATCTGTCTCAAATAAATAACAAAAATATAAAATAAAATAAAATAAAATAAAATAAAATAAAATAAATAAAAAAATAAAATAAAATGGTACAGGGGCTGAGCCAGGAGAGGCTGGGAGATGTTTGGGGAAACTCTGCAAAGGGGAGGATGTTTTACGGGAAGGACGTAATATATGCATCAGTGTGGAGACAGACAGGGCAGAAGGATCCTAGAGAGAAGCTATTGATCAGGTATGTGCAGAGAGTATGTTCAAGGGAGGTTTAAGTATAGGGAGGCAACCTTAGCCCAATGGTAGAGGCCTTCGTGCCAGGCTAAGGGGCTACAAAAGCTTGACATGGTAAACTTGGTATCCTAGAAACAGAACAGGGTAGCAGTAGGCATAAGGTGTAGAGATGGATAGAAGCAGGACATTGTGACAGGTGCCAGGCTTCCTGGATCTTTGGGGGTGAGGGAAGACAGGAGGTCACCTCAGACCACACCAGTGGCTATAGGGAAAAGTGCTTTGGAATAAAACATGTTTCATCTGACCTGGGACTGTGAACACATTTGAGTACTCGTGTCTAGTAGGGTTTAGGGTCCGGGGGTAGGGAGGGGTCAGAACTGAAGAGGAATTAGGGATCCGTCCATTCACAAAGGGCGATTGACTTGGAGAGAATAGATGACACTTGAAGGACAAGGAGGTATGTAGAATGCAATTTGAAGCTCAAGGGATATGTAGAGAAAAGACAGTGGGGTAGAAAGCAGGGTGTCAGAGGCACCCTGTATTTATATAGGACCTGCCTTTCACGGAGCTGAGAATCCTCCTCAGATCTAACTGCTGGAAAGGAAGAGAGGGAAGATATGTAGACCAGCCTGTCTGTCATGTTGCAGCCCTGCACCAGCATTCAGCTTCTGAATCCCAGACATATGTGAACGTGTTTATTCCACCCTGGTTTTCTGTCTGGACCAGGAGAAAATGTCATAAACTATAATTTCTATTCTGCAAAAAAAATAATATATATATATATATTAAAATATAGGACTCTGAGTAACACAAATTATAGCTGTGTTCTCTGGCACATGTTAGTCAGCATCTGACTGTGGAGCTGTGGCTCGGTGCTGGCTCCATGCTGGCCAGCTGTGCAACCCTGGGCAAATACCTTAGCTTCTCTGGGACGCCTTTTCTTCCTCAGGAAGGATGGAGCTTTCAGGGGTTCAGTGAAGAAAGAGATCCACAGCGCTTACTGGCAGTATGCGCTAACAACACTAATAGTTATTATTACCTGCAGAGGAGGAGGTCAGCCTGAGGCCAGTAGCAAACAGGAAGGCAAGGGTAGAGATTCAGAGCCCCTGGTGTGATTGTTCTTTGGAACCGAGAACCTCCATTACAGCTTCGCACAGGCCAGAAACTCCAGGTCAAGCGAGGGTGAGGCTGAGCTAAGCATGACCTGTGGCCCCAGTAGACCTGATGTCCTGTCCCGCTGCCCTTCAGTGGCTTTCCCACGTCAGCTCTGGCCCAGTGCCACCTGCCCTGACGTCAGGCCTGCTGATTGGTTGGCAGCCAGAGTCCCCAGGCAAAGGTGTGTGTTCTCAGGCAGCTTGCATTCTGCCTGCCCAGCTTCTCAGGGTCCCTGCAGTCTCAACCGGCTGATCATGGTGGACACTGCTTAACTACCGCTTCTCAGAAGCCATTTGCTCTTGGAATTTGCCCTCTGTTGTCTTGCCTTATCTCTGAAGGGTTTTTGGACTCTCTGTGCTGCTGGGAGTTTGTGTGCTTATATTTATTTATTTATTCAGTCATTTTTGCGAAGGTAGGGAAGGACTTTTTAATTTCTGTAACCCAAGAATGCTTTCTGCCTCAGAAAGAACCAACCAGTTCAAGTTCGTTGCTACCTGGCTGTTAGAGATTCCAGTCTGCCTGCTGCCTGTTGGTGCTAAATGGAGACATTTCTGATTAGAACTGGAAAGGCTGGCAGGGATGATAGTGAATGTGTCTCAAGTCACCTCCCACCTTTCTCTCTGGTGGCTGTGCCCTCCCTGTTCCTCGCAGTGGCTGCTTTGCTTTTTCTAACCCTGAAGCTGCCTGTGGGTGGCCCCTGCACAACCAGGAAGATGGGTGTGACAGCCGTCCCCCTGAGATCTGCAGTTTACCAGGGGTGCTGAGCTGTGCACTAAGACGGAAAGTGACCCCCAGCTTCCTTCCATCTGACACTGAGACATTATGGAAAACGCATGTTTGTTAAACAAGCCATTCCCCCAGGGTCTGAAAGTAATTTTAGACTCTGTTAAAAGTACACATTCCAGTTCATCAGATTTTCCCGAGAGGATCATGAAACGTTTACATCCGTGCCGTCCAACGGCATGGAAGGGCTGAGGACTTAACCAAGGATTTAGCTGCCTTAGTCACGGGGCCACAGGACGGAGAGCATGTTCAGTCGTGTATTCAACACCCCGTCAGTGATTCCTCCTCCGTGGACATTCCTTTACTGCTAGGGTATGCGCGTAGCACTCTCATTCCGAGCAATCTTCCTGTCTTTTTTTTTTTTTTTAAACTTCTGTGACGTTGCCTAAAAGTTCTACTACTTAATGACACGTTTCTGCCCCATTTGTCTTTGGCTTCAGGAATAAAGACAAGAGCGGCAGCCAGCCAGCCTGCCTGGATCACATGCAGGACCGGAGGGCCTTAGCCCTCAAAGCCCACCAGTCGGAGAGTCACCTGCCCATCGGTAGGTCCTTGGGAGTTTGAGGGTGGAAGGTAGTGGCCCCGCTTCCCCTCGGGCTGTTCCTGCTTCCTCAGGACTCCATGCCTGCAGCTCAGGGGAGAAGGTTGCCGGGTCTCTGAGTGCTGGATTCTTGTGAGCATTTCAGCCTTAGAACAAACCCTCAAGTTCTCCCCATGATGCAACCGAGGAAACTGAGGCACAGAAAAGTTGAGTGAGAGGGTCACCTAGCATCTGTACGCAGGTGTTTGGATTCCTAGCCCATTCGATAACTGGTGATGATCGTGACCAGGTGAGGCTGGTCCTGCAGCTCTCAGTAGGAGCAGCTGTCCGCAGGTACCTTGCTTCGCCGTCTCCATTCTCCTTTCATAACCTGAAGTGTCGAGGCGTGGGACTTGGGAAAACCCAGTGAGTAATTAACATTAGTAGGATGTGAGCTTTTCATTGCTTTCATAAATAGCCCTCCTCGGAGCCACAAAGTGATCCCCCCCCCCAGTGTCTCTTTGTAAACTTATCTCTGAGCGTCTCTTTTTCCTGTGTCTCTAGCTCTCTGGCTAATGCTGGCAGGATCCACCCTGGCTGTGTGGGTGACTCAGGGCCCTTTTTGCTATGTGGTAAAAGAGTTCTGTTTCTTAGGGCAAGATTACATTTTCCACTGCCCAAGATATTTTTCCTGTCTGTCTCAGCCTGCTGTGACCATAAAATGATGTTGCAGCCTAGTCCCTGAGATTCAGACTTGCCCCAGGAGTATGAGGAAGGACCAGCTTAGCCTAAGCAATGTTCTGAATGTTCTAGACTGCTCTAGGCAGGGTGTGGGGAAATCATGTTGTTTTCTTTGTGGCGGTGAAACCCAAGGGCATGGAGAGAGGACGGGGAGCCGTTTTGTTTGTTTCTGTTCATGGCATAGTTAATCTTTCTCTGTCCTTCTCTTCTCCTCCACAGGGTGTAAACCACCTCCTCAGTCCCAGACTATGGATACAAGCCCCTGCCCCAATTCACCTGTGTTCAGGACAGGCAGCGAACCCACCCTGAGTCCGGCACTGGTTCGGAGGGTCTCTTCAGACACTAGAGCAGGGGAAGCGCTGCGAGGATCCGACAGCCAGCTGTGCCCCAAGCCGCCCCCAAAGCCTTGCAAAGCGCCCTTCTTCAATGCGCCCCCTTCTCCATCCGCCTGGCTCAACTCAGAGGCCAACTACTGTGAACTGAACCCCACCTTCGCCTCGGGCTGTGACAGGGGAGCCAAGCTGCCCTCGAGTGCCCTGGGCAGCCACATAGAGCAGACTGCCAAACAGACCGCGGGACCAGGTCTGCGGAACTCTGGCACCAACTACTTGATCCTTAATGGGGATGACAAGCCCACACCTTGGGGACCAATGGCATCACGGATGGAAGAGGGGCAGGAGGACAAAGCCAAGTTCGTGCCGCCCCTCACGGAGACCGTGTCCTCATTCAGACCCAATGACTTTGAGTCCAAGCTCCTTCTACCGGAAAACAAGCCCCTGGAGATGGCAATGCTGAAACGTGCGAAAGAACTGTTTGTCAACAACGATGCCAGGGTGATCGCCCGGCACATGCTGAGCATGGACTGCAAGGTAGGCCCTCCGTGGCTCACGTCTTTCTTCTTGCTGGCCTTGTGGGGTTGGTGCTTTGCTCGTGGGAAAAGTCTGGAGATAAGATGGGTGTGGGAATTTATTTATGGGGTGGGAACCATAGTTAGGGCAACCTTTGTTCAGCAGGAAGCTTGTAAATTTCACCTTGGACTGAGGGAGAACAGGCCTGTCCCCTGCACCTACCCCTGCCTGGACAGGAGCTGCTAAATCCTCCTCCGCGGGACGCCTGATTCCTAGTTAAATATTCTCCCCAGACCTCCATCCTGTCGGAACTGGAAAAGCCAAGGGAGGTGGAGTAGCAGAGCCCTGCTTATTTTTTTCCTTACGTGTTATCATCGTATACATATCTCACTGGTGTGATCTTTAGAATAGCATCTTTAATGTCATCTTGATTTTTCTTTTCTTTCTTTTTTTAAAGATTTTATCTTTATTTATTTATTAGAGACAGACAGAGAGAGGGAGAGAGAGTGAGAATGGGCATGCCAGGGCTTCTAGCCACTGCAAACGAACTCCAGACACATGTGCCACCATGTGCATCTGGCTTACATGAGACCTGGAGAATCGAACCAGGATCCTTAGGATTCTCAGGCATGTGCCTTAACTGGTAAGCCATCCCTCCAGCCCTTTTCTTTCTTTTTTATTTTTATTTTTATTTTTGATATTTCGAGGTAGAGTCTCACTCTAGCCCAAGCTGACCTGGAATTCACTCTAGTCTCAGAGTGGCCTCAAACTCACAGCAATCCTCCTACCTCTGCCTCCCGGGTACTGAGATTAAAGGCGTGCACCACCACACCTGGCTCATCTTGATTTTTCTTGTACAGTAATTGCTCAATTTAGAAAAATTCCAAGGTGCAGATTAGAAGAAAAGCTAAAAATCATACAAACTCCAGATTCCTGGTAGTCACAAGAAGCTCGTTATCATTTGCTCTGCAAATAGATACATGTAAATAATGCTTGTTTTCCACACACGTGACATTGATATGTAGAGGTTATCCCAAACTAGAGTCTCAAACAATATGTCAGGATTGTCTTTCCATGTTTACATCTTCATTTTTTTAATGGGAAGCATTTATTTCAGGTGTGGGTGACTTGTTCATAAGTAGTATTTCTAAGCACCAGGTGTTTCGGGCTGGGTAAGCTTTACATACTGTCACTTATCCCTGGGCATCTGAATGACAGTTAAGGCATGGGTGAAATTTAAAGCCCTTTTTTACTTGGAGCCCTTTGTCATTTTTACCTCAGAGAAGTCATGAGTCTCAAAGGCCAGGGCTTTTCCAAGAACTAAATTTTACTTCCCCAATCAGGAATTATGGCTGAAAATCTAATCTCTGAGCCAAGGAGTTCTGAGCCTGATTAAGGACCCCCCTTAACAGCCTGACGGGCCATTAAATATTTGCTGTCTGTCCTGTGAGCAAAAAGGCATTTCTTGAATGGAGGGATGGAGGAGTCACTCCAGTGACGAGTGGGCCTCATTATCTAGGCTGGGGGACAGTGCATGCTGGTTGGGGGAGGGCACAGGTGACATCCCTGCTAAGCAGACCCTGAGGAGAAAAGCCAGGAAACTGGTTCTGAAAGAACAAGGGCCAGTCAGGAATATGACATTATTGTGAATTTCACTGGCAATGGCAGCGAGGTAGGGGAGGAGAGAGGTTAAATCCTTATCTTTCCCTGAAGACAGCTAAGCCTGTCCTGAGATAAGAGCATTGAGGGCTTCTGTCCTAGCGAGTCAGTCATGCTGGTCTGAGTGTGTACCACACCATGCCAGTAGGCTAGAGGTGAGATTCCTACCTGGTGTGAGCCTGCCTGGCCACCCAAGGATCAAGGTTTTTGTGGACATGTGGACACAGTTTTATAGAACAACTCCTTTCTTAGGCAAAATGAGTCCTTCCTGTGGCTTCCAACAGGTCTTGAGAATAGTTGAAGAGGAAAAATGCTTGCCCACTCTTTTCAGGAGGTCTGGAATCTTCCCACCACCTTTCACAGCAATAAAAGTAGATCAAAGAGTCAACTGGAGAACATGCAGCCCACCCTCCTTCTTGCCCTGGTACATTTTGTCCCGATGGTGCCGTATCTGTCTGCAGGCTCCTGTGGAAGTGTCCCTGGGCAGTGAGGAAGATCCAGTGTAGACTCCGTCTGCCCTGACTCCAAGAGCGAGGCTGTGTTCAGTCCTCCCCCTTCCATCCCTTTCCTCGTTCTCTTCCTGGAACTACCAGGCACAACCAGTGTCTCCAACAGGAAAAATTGGTCTCCACCCCAAATGCAGTAGCAGCCAGACAGGGCCACCCAGAAGCCAAGACCAGGCTCAGGGCAACACATGGGTCTCACGGGCTCATCCCACCCCTGTGCACAACCAAGGTGCTGTCACCCATGAAGGACAGCAGGTGGTCCTGAACTGAGCACCCTGGCATCTGTTCCAGCCCACTATTACAAAGGCTCAGTTAGGGCCATGAGCCCCTCCTTACACTGCCGATGGTCACTGCCTGTGTCTTGCTCACCCATGTGAATCACAGATGTTCTCCCACCTACTGTCTTTTTTCCCTAGAAGTGAGGACCAGCAGTAAAGAGCATATGCTTTCTGGGGATGAACTGCCAGGATCTAACCTGCCACCCCCCCCACCCCAGTATCAGCTGCATGGTTGTCTTTCCCTCCCCATCTGGAGGAAAGAATGCCTACAACTTCACATAGCCTGTCTCAGTCAGTGAAGACTGACACGGGACAAGTGAAGCCCAGGGCATGGCCCAGAGTGAGCACTGAGGATTGGTGTTATGTGTTCAGCCTTGACTAAGCAAGTACAGGTGTCAGGTTAGCTGATGCTTGTTCCAGAGGGGCCTGCTGTCTAGCGAGAAGGGATGAGAGGAGCAATGAAACAGAATCTTAGACCACAGCTTAGCTTTCTACAGAAGTGGGTCCTCCAGGCAGGACCTGGATTGAACAAGGGCTGGTGGGTAGAAGTCTGAACAGTGTGAGATGAGTTTCGAAGGCTGAACATTTAGTTGGCCAGATGAATGCAAAGGCATCTTGTAGATGGCCAGAAGGCACACGTACAAAGATGTGTGTCAAAAGCCATGGGGGCTAGAGAGATGGCTTAGCAGTTAAGGCACTTGCCTGCAAAACCTAATGACCCATGTTCGACTCTCCAGAGCCCATATAAGCCAGACGCAGAAAGGTGAGGCAAGTGCAAGGTCGCACATGCCCACTAGGTGGCACAAGCATCTGGAATTCGATTGCAGTGGCTGAGGCCCTGGTGCGCCCGTTCTCTCTCTGTCTCTCTCTTGCCTGCTTGCTCTCTCTCAAACTAAAATTTAAGCCGGGGATGGTGGCGCACGCCTTTAATCCTAGCACTCAGGAGGCAGAGGTAGGAGGATCACTATGAGTTCATGGCCATCCTGAGACTACATAGTGAATTTCAGGTCAGCCTGAGCTAGAGTGAGACCCTACCTCGAAAAACCAAAAAATAAATAAATAAATAATAAAACTAAAATTTAATTGTTTTAATATTTTGTTTTTATTTGTTTATTTGACAGAGAAAGAGTGAGAGAGAGAGAGAATGGGCATGCCAGGACCTCTAGCCACTGCAAATGAACTCCAGACATGTGCGCCCCCTTGTGCATCAGGGTCCTGGGGAATGGAACCTGAGTCTTTTGGCTTTGCAGGCAAATGCCTTAACCACTAAGCCATCTCTCCAGCCCTAATGTTTTTTTTTTTAAAGCCATGGGGCTAGAGGAGTTGGGGATGGGGAGGGCCTAGTGAGTCTTTCTTTCAGTGTTTCTCAGTCTCTATCTCTGGGCTCCCACCAGGATCCTGTACCTGGTGAGGGACACAGTCCATGAGGCACTGAGAGGGGTCTGAGTCCTTAGTGCTTTAAGCACCAGAATCAGTGTGTGGGCCTGGTGTTTTAGAAGGCCATGAGGCAACTGGGAGAAGACTGGGCCGAGCCTTCATCAGAGCTTCCCCAGGACACTACAGTGGCCATGAGGCAGTAGGCCAGGAAGAATGGACAGAGTCCAGAGACCTGACAGAGCTAGGGCAAGTTAGAGCTTCATGCGGGACAGAGAAAGGCGGCCTTGTGGTGGGCGTTTATGCAGCACTGCCCTGCTGAGTCCAGCCACTGGTACAGGCTCATGTTTCCTCAGCATTTTCCTGAGCTCCCCTGCCTTATCCCTGTTGCTCTGCCTTGGGAAAGTAGGTGTGACTCAGGAAAGGGACCTGGCAATGGCCTATGTATTCTGAAGTCACACAAGAAGCTTCTTGCTACCAGAATGTCCTTAGCGCTTCTAGAACAAAATGGAACCAGCGTAAGTCATGGTGGTGCATGCTTTTGAATCCCAGCAATCTAGAGGCAGAGGGAGTGGGAGAATCACCATGGGTTCGAGGTCAGCCTGGGACTAGAGTGAGTTCCAGGTCACCCTGGGTTAGAGTAAGACCCTACGTCAGGGGGGAAAAAAAAAGGAGCCCATGAGAAGCCCTTCCGTGTCGTTACACAGTGCATGGAGAGGAGAAGGTGCCCCAAAGAGGTTCACTCAGGACAGTTGTTTAAACAAACAAGGAAGTGTGCAGGGCCTGCATGTGGCTGCCTTGCCAAAGTCAAAATGTAAATCTCTTTTCTCAGACCTGGCCAGAATCCTTCTCTTCCACATGGCCAGTGATTCACAAATGATGTTTTCAAGTAGCTTTGGGGATGATTTTAAGGTCATTTGAATATTTTGCCAAGTCTTTGAGAAAGGTGACCCTGAACTGAAACCCAGAGAGGAGAGGGTGAGGGTGTAGTATGAAGTTCTGTTTCATGTTCCGGGTTCCAACACAGGACAGCAAGGTCCTCAGGCTCATCCCCCTGGGCTGGCAGCAATGTCTTTGCTCAGCCACAGAACTTAAGGGTCAGGGTTAAGAATGGTTAAACTTTCAGATGTTTCTGTGGCCTTATTATGAAGACATCTGCATTGTTCACATGCCTGGGGTGACTGACCATCGTGGAGGACAGCTCACCAGATGGACAGGAACCAGCTCATACCTGCCACATGTCTGGGCTTGGTTGGACCCATTGCAGTCTATCATCAGTGTGCAGCGAGGTGTCGCAGGTCCATTTTAGAGACACACTGACGGGGTTGTAACATTTCAATGTAACGTGCCCAGTTCTGATAAACATTAAAATTGAGATGGGATGAGAGCTGGCTCAGACAAAGAAAGATTTCTTTCAGGGAAACTTCTCCTGAGGAGACTTGGGTGTGTTTGAGACCTCAGGTTTCAAATCATTCCATGTGTTTGCAATCGTTTCCATCCGCATGGTGTATTTACTGAGCCTGGGAGAGGCCTAATGAAGGGTGAGAGCAGCCAGTCACGGCTGGTAAGTGAGAATGTGAACGGCGAGGCCCCTCACAGAGAGAGCTTGGGCGGCACCCTGCTTCGCTTCTCCACAACAGGGGATGGCCGACTCGTGCACATGTAAACTGTCACAGCGTGGTCCAGCCTGTGTCAGACTAAAGCTGCAAACAACCCAAACTGATCCATGGGCAGGGGCAGATGGTACAAACCAGGTTCAGAGTTTCCTCAGTATGGCTTTTGCTCCCTAAGCATTATATTTCAAATGTATGTATTAATATGCCCAGAGAGTGCACTCGCGCGCTCGCTCTTTCTCTCTCTGCCTCTTTCCCTCTGTCAAATAAATAAATAAAAATAAATATTTTTTTTAAATGGGCTGGAGAGATAGCTTAGCGGTTAAGGCGCTTGTCTGCAAAGCCAAAGGACCTCCGTTTGATTCCTCAGTACCCACATAAGCGAGATGCACCAAGGGGGTGCATGCATCTGGAGTTTGCTTGCAGTGGCTGGAAGCCCTGGCGCACCCATTCTCTCTCTCTCTCTCTGCCTCTTTCCCTCTGTTAGATAAATAAATTAAAAATATATATTTAATATGCTCAGAGAGGAGGATATAGAGGAGACACATTTTCAGACACTGTCACTCATGAAGAAAAGCAACCAGTAAGGCCATCCACGGGCATCCCGGTTTATTGTGTTTCTTTTGGCATGCTCAGTTCATGCTGGGGCCAGTCCACTTCCCTGATCCGGTGAATTTTAATTGCCCCCCACACACACACACAGGTTGCCCGGATACTTGGAGTCTCCCAAGAGACGAAGAGGAACATGGGTGTGAGCTCAGGGCTGGAGCTTGTCACCTTACCTCACGGACACCAGCTGCGCCTGGACCTCATCGAGAGGTAAGCGTACCCTCTGCATTCCCACTCTCTCAGCCCCTCAAACAGCAGAATGGCCAGGGAGAGAAAAGGCACCAGCCGGTCCCAGAGTCGTGTCACTCCAGGGCACGGGGGCCCTGGGTGGCACTTCTCAGAAGCCTGAGCCAGAGAATTCCTGGAGATGCAAAGGGACAAGGCAGCACCAGCCAAAAACAAGTAACACTTTTGTGGCCCTGTTCCTGGATAGATGGCTGGGGAGAGTGGCCCTGTCTGAGATGATGGCTTGACATCATACATCCAGGCCATGGGGCCAAGCTGGCACACAATGGCAGCCAGAGCACTGGACTTTCTTACTGCTGTCACTTTCTGCCCATCTCTTTGAAGTTTAAGGCCTTTTTTGATGAATTCAGTGGGGTTGGGAAGAACGGAATCTGAACAACACTTTCTTTGAAGGGGTAGACAAAAGGGAAGTCAGGGGTCCGGGGCAGTCAGCCCTTGGGTCTCTGAGACCACTTTACCCTCTTCTCAGGACCCTGGTGCCCATGAACTGTTTTGAAATGAGAAAGACATGCACAGTGAGGCACATTTTTAAGGAAAGAAGCACAAGAGTAGGTGTTCATGTTAACACCAAAGCTGATGGGCTGGGGAGACGGCTTGCTCGGTAAAATGCCTACCTGGCACGCATGAGGATCTGAGCTTGACCCCCAGAACCCATGTAACAATGCCAGGGGTGATGGTATGTTCTTGTAATTCCAGCACTGGGGAGGCAGAGACTGGAGGTTCCCTGGGGATCACTGGGGTTATCCAGTGTAGCCTAATTGGTGAGTTCCAGGCCAATAAGAGACTGATTTTAACAACAGAAAAGGTGAAGAACGTTCCTGAGGAATTACACTGATGCTCTCTGGCCTCCATATGTACACATACATAAGCACACACACACATTTTTAAAAGGCTGGCCTTGCCAGGCATGGTGATGCACGCCTTCAATCCCAGCACTTGGGAGGTCAAGGTAGGAGGATCACTGTGACTTTAAGGCCAGCCTGAGACTTCATACTAAATTCCAGATCAGTATGGGCCAGAGTGAGATCCTACATCAAAAAGCAAAACAAAAAAAAAGGTTGGGGGTGGGGCTGGCCTTTTTGACAAGTAAAAAACACAAAAAAACCAATTTTGAGCAAGATTGTCTTGCTCTCTTGGGTTCTCTGTGCCCCAGTAGCTGTTATTGCCTGCCGTATTTTCCATGATGTTCTTGGACATAGCACTGACTAGGTAAGCTTTCTATGGTGACAGGAATGTGTTGTTCATCAGCACTGGTCATTATGGTGACAAGTGGACACATGTGGCTGCTGGTCACCTCAAATGTAACTGATGTGACTGAGAAGTGAAATTTTAATTTTTACTACTTTCAGTGCTAGTGGCTTTCACCCCTAGGAGGTAAAAGGCCATCATAGTGCAAAACTATGTGTAAGCTGGGTACAGTGTACATTGCCTGTAACCCCAGCGCTGGCGAAGCTGAGCCAGGAGGATCACAAGCTGGAGTACATGCCAGCCTGGTCTATGTATGAAGACAGTCTCTCCACAAATGAAACCAAACCAAATCGACAGGTAACCTGGGGAGAGTGGGACAGAGGCTTCCCCGACTACCTGGCTGTAAAGCTCACCAGACAGGCCCAGGGCTGCTGCTTTGGGCTTACAGCCGCAGCTGGTTCCCACCATGCTGCGCTGCAGCTGTGGGGAGGAGGTTGGGAGAAGCCCCGCCCCCGGGCTTTGTTCAGGCACGCTTCTGATGTAAGGAGAGTTACACAGCCCGCCTCTCAAGTGCCCACTTTGTCTGACAAGACATCTAGGTTCCAGCCCCCTTTCCCTGCTCATGCCCCGGAGTTTGGCTCGTTGGGTCCACTGACTTCCCTTCTGCTGCTGTCTGGGCCAAGTGGTCACTTTCACTTCCGCAGTTCTCATGGGATTCATTTCAGCCTGAACACCACCTCCCACCCCCGTTCCAGGTCGAACCTGAACGGCATTCTGCTAGCTTTGTGACAAGTACAGGCCTCGGCTCTGGGCAGCGTGAGGTTTCACTTTTACCTACTTTCTGACCTTAACTCTTGTCACTATCCCCCACCTTCTTTATTTTTTAAAATATTTTTATTTATTTATTTGAGAGAGAGAAAGGCATATTGGGGGGGGCGGGAAATGGGCACACCAGGACCTCAGCCACTGCAAAGGAAACTAGATGCATGCGTCCCCTTGTGCATCTGGCTTACGCCTTAAGCACTGAGCCATCTCTCCAGCCCCCCCCCCTTCTTTTTTTTCCTCCTGCTTGCTGCTTACCTGTAATCTTGTACCCTAGCCTGTTTCCTGTTCAAGGTGAACTGTGGGATCTACAGGAGTTGATTGATTGGTCACAGTATGTTAACTAACCAAGGGCCAAGGTCACTTCGTGCTTTTGAGAATCAAATACAAACCCTCCCTCGAGTATCATTGACCACCTCACCTCTGGGCAGTCTCGGCTAGTAGCGTGAGAGCCTCTGCTGCTCACTGCTGACCTGTAAGCCGCAGCTTACCATCCTGAAGCAGTGTACCAAAGGAGGGCCCAGGCAGGTGATGAGCAAATGATTGACCATTATTACCCAGTTAGTCATCAATACCATCCCGAGTCTTAAAGGAAGACACCTGTCTTTTATTAAGGGTTGTGAAAACAAGGGGAAAACCTGGCTGAAAAATGAACTGAGTACATTTG
Source organism: Orientallactaga sibirica (assembly GCA_036365145.1). Lineage (NCBI taxonomy): Eukaryota > Metazoa > Chordata > Mammalia > Rodentia > Dipodidae > Orientallactaga > Orientallactaga sibirica. The sequence continues at coordinate 8,954,810 of JAEOAD010000027.1, forward strand.
AGAAAGTCAGTTTGCTGTTAGTTAAAAGAAATACCTAAAATCTTCTAAGTTAGTTTTATGTTTGTTTGTTATTTGCAAGGGGAGAGAAAGAGGCGAGAGGGATAATGGGGCCACTAGTGCTTCTTGCCATTGAAAGCGAACTCCAGGTGCGTCTGGCTTTACTGGGGATTTGAACCCAGGCCCTCAGGCTTTGCAAGTGAGCACCTTGAACTGCAGAGCCATCTCTCAAGCTCTTGTTGTTTGGGGGTTTTTTTTTCTTGTTTGGTTGTTTTTTGTTTTGTTTTTTTTTCTCAAGGTGGGATCTCACTCTAGGCCAGGCTGACCTGGAATTCACTATAGTGTCAGAGAGGCCTCAAACTCATGTAGATCCTCCCACCTCAGTCTCCCAAGTGCTGGGGATCTGGGATTAAAGGTGTGCACCACCACGCCAGGCTTTGTTTGTTTGTTTTTTTTTGTTTTTGTTTTTGTTTTCCTTGAAGCAGGGTGTCACTCTACCTCAGGCTCACCTAGCTCTCTCACTCCCTAGCCCTTGCTGGCCCTCAAACACAGTGATCCTTTCACCTCAGCTTCCTGTGAGCTCGGATTGCAAACATGAGCCACCACACCAAGCTTGAGGTACTGTTAATACCTCACAAAAGGGCAAAAGTTTTCAACCAATACGACAAATAATAAAAACATGGTTTAGATCTATGTTTGCGTTCATCATTGAGAAAAGACAAGAAATCAGGGAAGAGAGATGAGTGGAAAAAAAGGAAAGGGGGGGGAGAGAGAAAATGAGGCAAGATAGCCAGGACTGGCAGGGCAGGCCTGCAATCCCAACAGTCGGAGGAGGCTGAGGCAGAAGCTTTGAAAGTCCAAGGCTTGGGCTGGAAAGATGGCTCAGCAGTTTAAAAGCATTTGCTTGCAAAGCCCGACAGCCCTACATCAGTTCCCCAGTACCTATGTAAAACCAGATGCACAAAGTAGCCCGTGTGCCTAGACTCTTTCTGCGTGCCTCATTCTCTCTGTCTCTCTCTCTCTCAAGTAAATAAATAAATAGTGTCTTTTGTTTGTTTGTTTTTAAGTTCAAGGCTTGTCTAGGCTACAAAGTGAATTCACGGCCAGCTTGGGCAACTTAATGTAACCTTACCTCAAAATGAAAGGTGAAAAGAAAATTAAGGAGCATAGCTTAGTGGTAGAGCACTTGCCTAGCATATGCAAGGCCCTGGGTACAATCTCCAGTATTACAATAAAAGCGAAGTGAGAGAAAGATACAAATATAGAGGTTTTTTTTTTTCACTTTTAAATTGTTTATACACACACACCTTATATTCTTTTATCCCCTTGTCTCTGCTCCCATTACCTTGGAGGCCCTCCTCAGTGGGGTCACAAAGACCTCAGTCAGTCTCTGTGGAGTAGGGGTGGGGCATGCCTCAAGATATTCCTACCCACTCTGTGACTCTTACAGTCTCTCCATCCCCTCTTCCACAGTGCATCACAAGTTTTGGTAAGACTCTAATAGCTCAGATAAAGAGCAGACAAATGATTTAAATTAAATTAAAAATATTTTGACCAGGCGTGGTGGCACATGCCTTTAATCCCAGCACTCAGGAGGCAGAGGTAGGAGGATCGCCATGAGTTCAAGGCCACCCTGAGACTACAGAGTGAATTCCAGGTCAGCCTGGGCTAGAGTGAGACCCTCTTTACATATATATTGCACAGCAAAAGAGGCAATAGAATAAAAAGGCAACATATATAACTGGTGAAAAATCTTTTGCAGCTTTTTATCTCACAGGAAAATAGTATATAAATTAATCAGAAATTAAACACTGGGGCTGGAGAGGTGGCTTATCAGTTAAGGCGCTTGCCTGCAAAGCCTAAGGACCCATGTTTGATCTCTCTCCAGATCCCACAGGCCCACTAGGTGGCACAACTGTCTGGAGTTCAATTTGAGTGGCTGAGGCCCTGGTGCGCCAATTCTCTCTGTGTGTCTCTCTAATAAATAAATAAAAAGAAAAGACACCTAAAGGGGGGAAAAACTCAAACAACAATGGGGCAAAATAACTATACATACTTTTTTTGGAGAATTGGGAATGTCAGGAACAAGCTGAATCGCTGCTTGTGATCGGATGAGAGAGAGCAGCACAGCTAGGCGCAGAGAGGGACAGCATGGAGCCATTACCCCAGTGGTAACCTTTGAGTGTCACGCAGGAGTTTCGAAAGCATGTTATAGCTTAGGGATCATAGCTATGACGCCGGCTCTCTAGCATTGCACGCCAGTGTGGAAGAACTTTGACAGACAATTTTGGCCTAATCTGGCTTTACAGAGGGAAGAAAGGAGGTCAGTGTGGGCTTCCTGCCTCTGATTGGCCCTGTTCTTATTAGTCCCATTGTTAGGTATAGGAAGATCACTCTGCTTCCTGCCCTGGGTCACTAAGCTTGACCCATGTACTTCAGAATAAGAAAAGGGAGGCTTGTTGAAGTAAGTTATTCATTTTATTCACAGGAAGGGTCTGACCTTCCAGTGGATTCTTGCCCTCCAGCCCTTCACCTCTACCCCCCACCCCCCCGCCCCAGTCTTTCACTCTGTGGTCTCTCTGGGGCTGGGGCTGCAGGACACCATTCTTGGCTCCTCTCCTCCCCTTGTTCAGATACCCATGACATCTTCCTAGATCAACATGTCCTCTTATGTTTCTTTTTTTAAAAAAAAAATTATTTATTTGAGAGAGAGAAAAAAAAATGGGTGCACCAGGGCCTCCAGACACTGCAAATGAACTCCAGCATGTGCCTCCTTATGCTTCTGGCATATGTGGGTCCTGGGGAATTGAACCCCGGGGATCCCTTGGATTTGCAGGCAAACGCCTTAACCACTAAGCCATCTTCTCCAGCCCATCTTATGTTTCTATTCCTCAGCTCCAGGGTGCTCCCAGGCTTCCTTGGTGATGGCACTCCCAGTGTGTGTTGAGGGGAATTGCTCTCTCCTTGGAGCTTTTTATATGTGGAGGGGGCAGGGTTGACACAGCCACTTGTACTGATGAGCAACTTTGCCCCAAAAAGTCCTCTTCATAGTTACAGGTCAGGGCTTGAACTTGGCCCTGTCCTGGGGTGGGGGCACCTTGCATAGTTACAGCCTCTGCACCTAACGGGATAGTGTCTACCGAGATCAGCTTTCCACAGCGTCCTGCCAACACCTTTCAAGTAGTCCTGGCCATTGATCCATTTGTAGCTTGATGAGGGTCATTTTCTCCTAGTCCTATTGACCGCTAGTCTCCTCTCCTTCAGACACAACACAATGGCCATCGGCATTGCAGTGGACATTCTGGGCTGCACGGGCACTTTGGAGGAACGAGCAGGTACCCTCAATAAGATCATCCAGGTGGCCGTGGAACTGAAAGATGGCATGGGGGACCTCTATTCTTTCTCGGCTGTTATGAAAGCGCTGGAGATGCCACAGGTGAGATGCTGGCCTTGTGCAGTGTGTGTGTGTGTGTGTGTGTGTGTGTGTGTATGTGTACTAGAAGCTCTGCACACACTGTTTCAGTCAGTCTCAAAGGAGAAACTGAATCTTAGCGAAAGCTGTTTTGGTTAGGGCTAATCAAGGACATTGTCTTCAGCATTTTGGCTCTGCTTATCAAAACAGTGGTTGGGAACTGCTGACAGTCCACAGCTTGTCTTTGATGTGCAATAACAAGTTGTCCTCATGAACAATAAGAATGCGTGGGGAACCAACCAGCACAGACACCGCTGCTGGAGTGAGACACCCCCAGCTGAAATGTGTGGGTACAACAGAGACGGCTTCAAGCTGCATTACCAAGGCAGGCGGCCAGTTTGGGTAATGATTGGGAAATTGAGGAGCTTACAGAGAATCCCTACAGTGGTTTTTCTCAAAGTCTGTCTCTCTCCACCCAAAACAATCTCCTATTAAAAATCCGACTCCTGGCTCACCTGCCACATAGCCCCGCAGTTAGAATCTCTCAAATTGGCCATGTGAATTTGTCTGCATCGGCAGGTGTTTTAGGATGGGTGCCAAACACGAATGCCTGCATCTGAAATCAAGCAGGCCTCCTAGGGGAAAGCTGTCTGATGTCTCTGCCGCACAGAATTGGTTTCCTGTTTGTGTTCTTCCATGCCCTGGGTTCACGGGGGACTGTGAGTAGGAGATGACAGCTGATCAGAAAGCTGATTCTGCCACCTTAGCCTGGCTGTTTCCCGAAGTCCTGCTGAATGAACCCATCCTTGCCAGGGAGAGAGACAGCTCATAGTCACGTGTCCTGCCAGTCAGAGGCTGTCAGAATAGAGTTCCTTAATTATAAGGCCCTCGAAACAAGATGCTGAACAACTTAGTGCCCTCACAGAAACTGGGTGGTGGGGGGGGGGAGGAAGCCAGTTATTATATTCTAAGAGCTGTCAAAGCCTTGAGGTATACTGAAATTTTCTAAGATCTATATTTGAAATAACCCTTAAAATTCTGCCATCTTTCTATGATTTACTGATTTCTGGCATAATAATGGGGGAGATTTTTCATTCAGCTATTAAGGGGATGTTTTGTGAGATCACCCTAGCTCTGTTGGCCCTGACATCAGACTCTGTGGTTAGTTATGCCTTCCTGGAATCTCTCCCCTCCATGAGGGTCCATTCTCCAGAGTACTCGTTCTCTGCAGAAGCCAGGGAAGGGGAAGTGACATTCTCATGAAAACCCCAGAGGAGAGTCCCATTGTTTTGATGTGGTCATCCAAGCCTGACCGCCTACCACAGCCAGGGGCAGGTATCTCCCCAGACGCAGGGCTCTTCCGGAAAGGTTACCGCTGCAGAGCAGGGAGGCAAGTTGGGGCAGCGTGGTAGGTAACTAGTGAAAGACCAGTGACAGGTGTGCTGGTGCAGAGCCTTCTAACCTTCCTCTTGGAGTACGAGGAGGAAGCTCTTAGCAGTCAGGAAACGAACTCAGCCCTGCGTCCTACCAGCCGGGAAGCCCTGGGCTAGTCCCTTCATGTCTTTTATTTTCTGATCGGTAAAACAAAGGCAGAATACTTGCCTCCCAGAGGCATTGTAAGGCTTAAATGAAATTCTTCAAGTGCCTCGCTGAGTTGGCTCAAACTCCCTCAATATTAGTGCCCCAAAGACATGGTTAGACTTGCTGTGGTGCAAGTGGCGGCCAGGCACCTTAATATAGTTGAGTCAGTAGTCTATGCTTTTATGTTGAAGTTCCACAGGGAATGGATGCACCCAGGCATCACATGGTGGGTGTCAGACGCCATTTGCATCATATTCTCACATCCTTCTCTCTATGGGTCGGACACACAGGAATACCTATCAACATTTAAAATATGTGGTGTGGACTCTTTGGCCCAGTGGTTGCACTCCTGGAAATTTATCCTGTAGATATTTTCACTTATGTCCACATTTGCAATATCTTTACAAGATATTATTATACTATCAGGTCTAGGGAGATGGTTCAGTGTTAAGAGCCCATGCCACTTAAGCATGAGGGCCTCTCAGGCCGCAGACTGCCAAGTTCAGCTCCCCAGAACCCATGTGTTTGTAACCTCAGTCCACAGTGGTGGGGTGGGAGACCAGAGAATCACTGGGGTTTGATGACAGATCCCAGCTTGAGGTTGAGGGAGACCCCAACTCAAGGAAATACACAGATGAATGGTAGAAGGACACCAGACAGTCTCCTCTGGCTTCCATATGTGCATGGGGCGTGCATCTGCACACATACTCATATCTCACCACACACATTTCCGTACATACACACATGTGTAAATAAATATATCAGTGTATGTTTCACTTTTTTTTACCTATACACTCGTTAAGCTGTGGTTTACCCATCTGTAAATGTTACAGAACATTTGCATAAATTTAATAACATAAGGCTGCTCTATATGTACTTAAGTGGGATGATTTCCAAGAAAGGAACAGAAAAGCATCTACAGTGTGATAAGCATCTATTTTTTAAGTCTGTGTAGAGCCAGGCATGGTGGTGCACGCCTTTAATACCAGCACTTGGGAGGCAGAGGTGGGAGGATTGTTGTGAGTTCAAGGCCATTCTGGTACTGGGCTAGAGTAAAACCCTACCTTGAATAAAACATAAATAAATAAATAAATAAATAAATAAATAAATAAATAAATAAAAGGTCTGTGTAGACAAACACATGTACTAGCAGTTGAAGAGAATTGTAGCATACAATCAGAGCAATACAAAAGATTAGGGTACTTTTTCTCTGTACACACAACTGCTTTTGATATTTTTACCACGGGCGTGCATCGATCACTTATTCCAAAATTTAAGCAGAATGGTAATTCTTAAAAAAGAAAAGTCTTTCCAAAATAATAACACCTTTCTTTCCTTCCAGGTCACAAGGTTAGAGAAGACATGGACCACCCTGCGGCACCAGTACACCCACACAGCCATCCTTATGAAAAACAACTAAAGCCCTTCAGCAAAATTCTGCACGAAGGCAGAGGTGAGGCAGGAGGGAAGAGCAAGTGTAGGTCGGCAGCGCAAACGGAGCAGGGCAGGACCAGCACAGGGAGCAGAGAGAGCCCAGGTGGGCAGAGCCAGGGCAGGTAGCCACCCTGTTGTCTCCTGCAGTAGATGGTTCCCATTCTGTTTGTATTTAATGGGGCATGTTGGGAGGCCCTGTGTTATCTACCGGACTGATGCTGTCTCCTCCAGCCTTTGTTCAGACAACATCACTTGTAGGTCTGTAGTTGCTATATCATCAGACAGGCTACCAGTCACTTCATTCTGTGCTTAATTTTTCAACAAACCATGTTAAAGAAACTGCGCTCCTTGTTCTTCAGACTCCACGTGTGTCTCCCCAAGTAGTGTGTCAGTCCCACTGTTGATGCCTCTCGTGACCTTAATGGAGCGCCAGACTGTCACTTTTGAAGGAACGGACATGTGGGAAAAAAATGACCAAAGCTGTGAAATTATGCTGAATCACTTGGCTATGGCCCGAATCATGGCTGCAGCTGCGGACAACTACCGAATGAATGCTGAGCGGATCCTGGCAGGTAGGAGCTGGGCTCTGGAAGCTGCATGCGGCTCTGCATAGCAGTTACAATGAAGTAATGAAAGGGCATGGATGCCCTCAATTACAATAATGACCAAAGAATGAGAACTTAACTTCCTATATAATTTTTACTAGTTCCTTTTTTGGCTTTTTTTTTCTTAAATTAATTTTTAAATTTCTTTTTTTAAAAGATTTTATTTTTTTTATTTATTTATTAGAGACAGAGAGAGGGGTAGAGAAAGAAAGCATGAGAATGGGTATGCCAGGGCCTCTAGCCACTGCAAACAAACTCCAGACGCATGTGCCACCATGTGCATCTGGCTTACGTGGGACCTGGAGAATCGAACCAAAGTCCTTAGGCTTCACAGGCAAACTCCTTAACCGTTAAGCCATTTCTCCAGCCCAATTTTTAAAATTTCTTAAAAATATTTATTTGCAAGGAGAGAGAGAATGAGAATATATGGATGTGCCAGGGCCTCTACCCACTGCAAACCAACACTAAATGTATGCACCATTTTGTGCATGTGGCTTTACATGGGTACTGAGGAATCAAATGTGGATCATTAGGCATTGTAGGCAAGCACCTTAACCACTGAGCTCTTAAATTAATTTTTAAGTTAGCATACAAAATAATGGGCATAATATAGTATAACAATAATATGGCATTTTCACACACGTGCCATTGTGATTTATTCTAATTAACCCTCCTCCCCCAAACTACTTCCTATTCCCAAATGACTCAAGGATGTTTTTTTCTCCTCCTCATATGTTCTCCTGTATCAGTGGAACAGATAGGGTCAAGAAAGAATGCCTTCGGGGTTGGGAAAATATCTCACAAGGTAAAGTGCTTGCCTCACAAGCATGAGGATCTGAGTTCAATCCCCAGAATCCATGGAAAAAATGCTAAGGGGCTGGAGAGATGGCTTAGCGGTTAAGACACTTGCCTACAAAGCCAAAAAACTCAGGTTCAATTCCCCAAGACCCACGTAAGTCAGATGCACAAAGTGGCACATGCATCTGGAGTTCCTTTGCAGTGGCTAGAGGCCCTGGTGCACCCATTCTCTCTATCTGCCTCTTCCTCTATCTCTCTCTTTCAAATAAATAAAATATTTTTAAAAAATTAAAAATGCCAGGGATGATAGTACACACCTATAATCTCATTACCAAAGACACAGAGATAGGAGGATCCCTGAGCTCACTGGCCATCTAGTCCAGCCTATGCTGCAGCCCAACAAGTGGCCCTGTCACCAAAAAAGGTGTGCAGAACGTTCATGAGGTTGACACCCGAAGTCCTCTGCTCTCTACACACATGGACACACCTGTATGTGCACCCACACACACACATTAAAGGAAAAATAAAACCTTAGCACTGGGCTGGAGAAATGGCTTAGCAGTAAAGGTACTTGCCTGGGAAACTGGAAGATCCAGGTTCAATTCCCCAGGACCCACGTAAGCCAGATGCACAAGGTGGCACATGTGTCTGGAGGCCCTGGCATGCCCATTCTTTCTATCTGCCTCTGTTTCTCAAATAAATAAATAAAATTAAAAAAAAAAAAAAAAAAAACCTTAGCACTACAACCTTGAGAAAGGCAGTTTTCTGTAGACTTCATTTCTTTTTTTTTTTTTTTTTAATTTATTTATTTGGGGGGGGGGAGAGAGAATGGGCATGCCAGGGCCTCTAGCCTCTGCAAATGAACTCCAGATGCCTGCACCCCCATATGCATCTGGCTTACATGGGACCTGGAGAATCAAACCAGGGTCCTTAGGCTTCAAAGGCATGCACCTTAACCGCTAAGCCATCTCTCCAGCCGTAGACTTCATTTCTTTTCATTCCTCTTGTCAGTCACACAGGGAGTGAGCACCTTGCTCCAAGCATCTAACACATCCAGGAGTGCTGGGTGGGAGCATTGTGTAAACTGAGCTATCTTAAGCATTGTCATTGTGTTTTCTTACGCATCCTAAGCATGGTGTGTGCCAGGCACCAGGCTGAGCGGCTGGCCCCAACGTGCCTAGAGGCATGTAAACAGGTGTTTCAGCACACTGTGGTAAGTGCAGTGTGTACCCTGGGACCCTTGGGGAAAATAACTTATTTGCTCAGAGAGGCAGACAAAGAAGAAGCATGGAGGATAAGTTATAGAAAAAGAAAAATAATCCCATTGAGAGCTGTGTGTGGGGGCGCACGCCTTTAATCCCAACGGTAGGAGGATCGCTGTGAGTGTGAGGCCACTCTGAGATTACATAGTGAATTCCAGGTCAGCCTGACCTAGAGTGAAACCCTACCCTGAAAAACAAAAATCCTATTGATTATGAAAATCATTTGCCAAAAAGCAGGGATGGGATAAGATGTGAATTGCATTCAAAGTGTAGAACCTAAAGTCCTGAAAGAATGTGGGGCCTGCATAGTTGCTGCATAGTTGCTGCATAGTTGCTGCATAGTTGCTGCATAGTTGCTGCATAGTTGCTTAGGTTTGCGCCTGTGTGAAGTGTGACTAGGCTAAAGTCGAGATGGAAGGGTTTAAGCATGGGAGGAAGTCAGTCACCTGGTCAGACTTACGTTTTAAAGTGAGTCATCCTGGTGACCATGAGGAGGAAGGCTGCGGGCTGAAGGTAAAAAGTCCCTTTAGGAAGTAATTGCTGGGACACAGGCTTTAACCAAGGCAGTCATCTGCAAAGGCCCACAGCTAGATCTAGAAAGGTAAGGATTGCGTGGGACACGAGGCCTATTCATTTCCTCTGAAAGACAGTCGTTGCCTCAGCACTGTAAATTAGGACTGAGCACTTTGCATTTTGGTGTTAAAGGTATTGTGACCACATACATACCTATTATTTTTAAATTTAAAAAAATACTTTTTTTAATTTTTATTTTTTTTATTTTTTTTTTTTTGGTTTTTCGAGGTAGGGTCTCGCTCTAGCCTAGGCTGACCTGGAATTCACTATGTAATCTCAGGGTGGCCTCGAACTCACAGCAATCCTCCTACCTCTGCCTCCCGAGTGCTGGGATTAAAGGCGTGCGCCACCACGCCCGGCTACCTACAAGCTATTTTGAAAGAGTCACTTATGTTCTGCCAGACGTTCTTAACTGAGAAATAATAGCTTTCAGATTATTCTATAGATTGCATAGTATCAATAATATTGACTACTGTGCATTTGTATGGTCATGCCAGATTTTGTATATTCCCTAGTGAAGTTTCTGGCTACTCTCAGTATTTGTGTGACAAGTCTGTGTCGATGCTTTTGTTTCTATAGGAATAGAATTACTGGGCCACATGGTAGATGTATGTTTACTTTTAAAGATATTGTCATAAACTCTATTCCAAAATGTTTTGCCCAGCTGGAGAGATAGCTCAGTGGCTAAGGTGTCTGCCTGCCTGCAAAGCCTAAGGACCTAGGTTCTATTCCCCAGTATCTTGTAGAGCCAGACACACAAAGTGTGCAAACATCTGGAGTTCGTTTACAGTGGCTGAAGGCCTCAGCACACCTATTCTCTCTCTCTGCTTGCAAATAAATAAAAAAAAATTTTTAAAAGATAGTTGTACCATTTTATACCAGTAACACATGAAATTTCAATTTCTCCAGGTCTGAATTTCATCCTTCTGTTCATTGCAGCCATTCTGGGCAGTGTGTGGAGGAAGCTTATTGCCGTCAAACTTATATTTCCCTAATGATCCATCCATCTGTTTCATCTCTCGTGTAGTGTCTATTCAAACATCTTGTCCGTTTAAATCTTATGTTCTCATTGGGTTTTGAGAGATTTTTATATATTTCTATATAAGTCCCCTGTCAGAACATGTTCAGCAAATATTTCTCCCTAGTCTGTATCTTGGTTTTTCACTTAATGTTTTGAAGAGCAAAATTTGAAATTTGGATTCAACAGTGTTTCTGTTATGGTTCATATACTTTATTTTTAAAGGGCTGGAGAGATGGCTTGTGGTTAAGGTGCATGCCTGCAAAGCCTAAGGACCCGGTTCGATTCTGCAGGTCCCACATAAGCCAGATGCTCAAGGTGGCGCATGCATCTGGAGTTCGTTTGCAGTGGCTAGAGGCCCTGGCGCACCCATATTCTCTCTCTCTCTCCCTCTCCTTCCCGTCTGTCTCTAGTAAAAATTTGAGGCAGATAGAATAAACAAAATCTGGCATGACCATACAAATGCACAGTAGTCAATATTATTGATACTATGCAATCTATAGAATAATCTGAAAGCTATCATTTCTCAGTTAAGAACGTCTGGCAGAACATGATTCCACTCACCAAATTTCCAAAGAAGGCAAAACAGTAGCAACAGACAGCAGACCAGGGGCTGGGCAAGGAACATGGACTGGCTGCGTAGAGGTACAAGGGAATTTCTAGAAGCTGAGGAAAATGTTCTAAAACTGAACACATGTACCAGAGTAAGTCAGACTTCCGTGGCTGCAGTAGGTGACTCACGTGGTGTTATCAGGAAGGTTGTTACAAGCACACCCAGAGTTCCACAGTGGCTAGTGCACACAGATTCGATTCCATCCTGTGAGCTGACTTGCTTAGTTTTGCTAGTCGTCTTTGAGGCTGCTAAGGTCAGGTCCTTGAGGGTGGATGTGTAGGCCTGACATGCTTCTTTGAGAGTCTTTCCTTTTTAAAATTCCGAGAACAGAAGAAGCTCATTTTGAGCCTACTTAAGGCGAGCATGTTTTCAGTGGTTTCTAGCAGTGTGATTTGAGGCAGATCTGAAGTTGCCTGTTTGTTTTGTGTTGATTAGATTTTCAGCCAGATGAAGAAATGAGTGAAATCTTCAAGACAGAATTTCAAATGCGATTGCTGTGGGGCAGCAAAGGAGCCGAAGTAAACCAGACGGAGCGATACGAGAAGTTCAATCAGATCCTGACCGCCCTGTCACGGAAACTGGAGCCTCCTCCCGGGAAGCAGACCGAGCTTTGTGACCTCTCCAGGGGACCTTGAGGACATCGTCCCAAGCCTCTCCAGTTGGTTCCTTGGGAAAGCTTATCATCTGATAAAGTAATAATGTGCAAATCTGACAATGTATAAGCTTTTAATATCCAGAGGATGTTAAAGGTGGAAATGGCACAAGGCACACTTATTTATGAATTGTTTTAAATTACTACTGATTTTTAAATGAATGGGTAATTTATTAAGGTAACTATTGCTAATGTTGACCAGCAAATTTAAGAGAAGATCTAGCTGTGTTGACTGTTTGGTTTTTCTTTCTTTCTTTCTTTTTTTTTTTTGTATCATTATGGTATTTGACCATCCGAGTTTTAATTCCATGTCAGATAAATGTAAATAGAAGACTTTAAAAGAAAAGCATGAAACATTTCAAAGGGTATCAGTTATATGATATGCTTTAAATAAATATGAAAATATATCTTTTTGTGAAATGGTTGGATCCAGTCTCTTTAATACTAACTCATAGTCTGACAATCCTACCTCCTGCTTCTGAGAGACTTCATTCCTTATCCACTGTACCCTGATAGTAAACCAAAATTACTAAAAGTGGCTTGAAATTTCAAGGGTTTGGAGGTAGGCAATCATATACAATAGCTTAGTCACTGGGGACACTGCTTGGCTTGGGCAATACACGCACCCTTTCCCTAACAACTTGAAACCCCACCAGCATCAAGTGGCATGTACCCCCTGTGCCAAACAATGAAAAAGGTTTCTCTTAGTCACCATTGATAACAACGCCCCATTTGTGGTCAGTTTCTATTCAAATATACAGACAGGGTGCACCATCTGGCCTGGACTGGTTTGTGGTGTATCCCAGTGAGGCAAACTGTGTCACCTAAGTGGAAGGGGGACATGCACAATAAAGGTTAACCCAAGTCTTTCAGTCAGAACAGAAGTCCCACACCAAGTCCCTTAGTAACTAGGTCCTCCCTTCTAGAACAGTTTTTATAAAGCCCCAAACAGCAATCCATGGCTCTCGGGCAATCTGCTGCTCTCCCACAGTGATTTCCACCCTCTTTGTGTTTGTACCTTTGCTTGCTGTGTACAACTTTTCCAATTCTTTGAATAAGATGCTGAGAACCTGGAAATACCCAGACACAGACCATCCGAAACAGTTCTGCCTCAGGAGACAAAATGCATAGTGATCCAAGGAAGTCCTGGCTCCAATAGATCCAGGTTCAAACTCAGGCTCAGGTGCTTGCTAGCAGCTGGACTTCGGCCTGGCCCACCGAGTCTGTATAGGGACTGAATGCCACATGTCAGTTACTGTTTCATGACCTCTCTTCGGTGAGGTCAGTTCTTCCCCATGATATGCCAGCTCCAGTCTCCTTTGCAAAACCCTCGCAGACACATTCAGAAACTAGTTCTCTAAGTGTCCCTTAACCCGGTCCAGCCAGCACCTAGAGAAACGAGTAGAGAACCTACTACACACGACAGGCAAAGCCTGATGTTTTTAGCGTATAGAAGACCTACTTTGCTTCGAATTGTCTACGAATTTCTTAAGCTAGGTAGAAAAAGCATATGAGGGCTAGGGAGATGGCTCAATGGCTAACGGTGCTCACTTGCAAAGCCTGCCTGCTGGGTGTTTGATTCCCCAGTACTCACATAAAGCCAGATGCACAAAAATGGCACATCCATCTATAGTTTGTTGCAGTGTCAAGAGGCCCTAGTGCGCCCATACTCACTTTTTCACTCTCTCTCTCTCACATAAGTAAAAATATTAAAGAGTAACCACATGAACTGTCATTCCCTTTAGCTTGTTAAGTTTCCTTACATCTTGTGAGTTCATTTTCTAACTTCTCAGAGAGGGTACTACCTAGTGTTTCTCAGATTTTTCCCATTGTAAAAAATGAAGAAAGGCCGGGCGTGGTGGCGCATGCCTTTAATCCCAGTTCAAGGTCACTCTGAAATTCCATAGTGAATTCCAGGAGAGCCTGGGCTAGAGTGAGACCCTGCCTCAAAAAAAAAAAAAAAAAAAAAAAAAAAAAGAGTATAAGGTTTTAAAATATTCTGCCACTCTACCACCAACTATCATAGTTAATTCTATTTTTTTCCCTTTTAAGTGACATTAAGACCATAGCAAGCTTTTACACAGGACACAAAAAATTTCTTCACAATATTAAATAGCCTTTGGAAAAAATGAATAGTTGCAGATGTTACACTATCATTTGGTCATCTTAAATATGCCTACTAGAACTCAGTGTGAGACTCTCATTGTGGTCTGTTTTTAAATATTTATTTTAAGAGAGAGACACACAGAGAAAATGGGCATTCCAGGGCCTCTTGTCACTGCAGATGAACCCCAGACATAAGCGCCACTTGGGATATCTGGCTTTAAATGGGCACTGGGGAATCAAACCCAGGTCATCAGGTCTTGCAAGCAAGCTCCTTTAACTGCTGAGCCATTTCTCCAGCTGTGGTCAGTTTAATACAGCAGAAATACTAGTTTCAAATCCTAGGCTGTACTTCCATTAAGGCAGTGTAGAATTATGAGAGCCCTGTGCCCCTCTTTAGAGGTACCATCACAGTTTGTTCTTTAGTTAGTTGTCGTTTTATTTTTAAAAAACATTTTAGTTATTTATTTAAGAGAGAGAGAGGAAGAGGCAGAGAGAATGGGCACACCAGGGCCTCCAGCCACTGCAACGAACCCCAGACGCATGCGCCTTCTTGTGCATCTGGCTTACGTGTGTCCTGGGGAATTGAACTGGGGTCCTTAGGCTTCACAGGCAAACTAACATCTTAACAGCTAAGCCATTTCCCCAGCCCCTAGTTTTTATTTTTTGAGGCATGGGCTCACTCTAATCCAGACTGAACTAAAACTCAGTCTATAGTCCCAGGCTAGCCTCCAATTTCTGGCCATCCTCCTATCTCAGCTGGAATTAATGTAGTCTCAGGGTGGCCTCGCACTCACGATGATCCTCCTACATCTGCCTCCCGAGTGCTGAGATTAAAGGCGTACACCACCACACCCAGCCTAAATTTTTTTATTATGCACCTATGTGTGTGTATATGGGTGGGCCAGGGCTTGCCAGTGTAAATGGACACCAGACACTGTGTATGGCTTATGTGGATGGCTTGGGGATAGAATCCCAGCCAGAATCCTATCTCAGCTGGGATTAAAGGTTATGAGCCATCAGGCCAGGCTTCTGTTTGTTTGTTTATTTGAGAACAGGGTCTTACGAAGCCCAGACTGGCCTCCACTCACTGTATTGCAGGGGATGATCTTGCATTCCTGATCCTCCTGCCTCCACCTCGTGAATGCTGGGATGACAGAAAACCTAAGTTCACTTCTACTTTTGGCAACACAGTGGTTCAGATTCTCTTAGAAAGCCCTTTCACTGGGCTGGAGAGATGGCTTAGTAGTTAAGGCACTTGCCTGCAAAGCCCAAGGACAAAGGTTCCATTCCCTAGTACCCATGTAAAGCCAGATGCACAAAATGGCACATGCATCTGGAGTTCATTTGCAGCAGCTAGAAGCCCTGGCATGCCCATTCTGTCCTTGAAATTAAATTTTGAAAAACTAGAAAGAAGAACGCCCTCTCACAAAATTAAAAAAGTAAACCAAATAACTGGTAATGCACATTCCTTTGAATGCACTGTTGAGCTAAATAAAATGAAAGGGAAATTCTTAGGAACACGCCATCCTCCTTCCACCTTGTCCCACCAAAAGGTAAAATTAGATCAGCTATAAGCAAACTTAAACGTAGACCTGGAGGCAAATACTTAAGTCAACTCAATGAAGGGGAGACTGTTTTGGCAGAGCTGAACATGACACGCTCCCAATAAATAAGGACCCTTAGAGTCCCTGTTAATGGGCTGGGGGAGAAGTGGAATCGTCTGCAAGAAGAGGTACCAGGTGGCTCTCCAGGGAAACAGAACCAACAAGACATTTATATAAATACAGGTGAGGGGATTTATTAAGGAAAGAGGCTTACATGACTATGGAGGCTGAGAAGTCCCAGGACAAGCCATCTGCAAGCTGAAGATCCTGGCGTGCGGTCAGCTTCTCGTTACTACACAAAGCACCCACCAAAAGTAGCCTGTGGAAGGAAGGGGGTTCTTTTGGCTTATGGACTGGAGGGGAGCTCCATGATAGGAGGGGAAACATGGCATGAGCAGAGGGTGGACATCACCCCCTGGCTAACATCAGGTGGACAATAGCAACAGGAGAGTGTGCCAAACACTGGCAAGGGGAAGCTGGCTGTAACACCCATAAGTCCACCCCCTAAAATATTCCTCCTCCAGGAAGCTCCAATTCCCAAATTGTTACCAGCTGGGAACCTAGTATCCAGACCCCCTGAGTTTATAGGGGACACCTGGCTTAAACCAGCACACCTGGGATCCACTGTAAGTCCTGGAGTCTAAAGGTCAGAAAGCTAAGAGTTATCAAGTCAAAAGGCAGAAGAATGTCACAGCTCCAAAAGATTCACATTTCTCCGCATTTGTGCTCTCTGGGCCTCCAGCCAACTGGATAGCACCCATCTATATTGAAGTTGCATTTTTCCCACTTAGTCTTCCAACTCCAGCCAATTTTTGAAAACACCCTCACAGACACACTCAGTAATAATGCTTTCTCAGGGTTCTGGGTATCCCTTAATCTAATCAAGTTGACACCTAAACCATCACACCCCAAAACATGCCTGTCTTCACAGACAGCACCAAGAAGATAAATAGTATTAACCTTCAGCAAAGTTTTGCAGCTACAAACCTATTCTCATACAGGTCTGTAGTGAAAATTATAAAATACCAGGGAGTGGGAAGATGGCTCAGCAGTTAAATGTTCCTGCTTGCAAAGCCTACTGGCTGGGATTCAATCCCCAAGCCATCCACATAAGCCATACACAGTGTCTGGTGTCCATTTACACTGGCAAGCCCTGGCCCACCAATATACGCACACGTAGGTGCATAATAAAAAATTTTAGGCTGGGTGTGGTGGTGCACGCCTTCAATCTCAGCACTCGGGAGGCAGATGTAGGAGGATCATCATGAGTGCGAGGCCACCCTGAGACTACATTAATTCCAGGTCAGCTTGTGCCAGAGTGAGACCCTACCTTGAAACAATAACAAAATTTAAAAACCAGAAGCCAAGCATAGTGTCACACATCTTTAATCCCAGTACTCACAAGGCAGAGGTAGGAGGATTGACGAGTTCCAGGCCACCCTGAGACTACATAGTGAATTCCAGAAGTGTAGGTCAACCTGGCTGGAGAGATGGCTTAGTGGTTAAGGTACTTTCCTGCAAAGCCAAAGCACCCAGGTTTGATTCCCCAGGACCTACATAAACCAGATGTACAAGGTGGCACATGCATCTGGAGTTTGCAGTGGCTGGAGGCACTGGTACACCTAGTCTTTCTCCCTGTTTTTCTCTCTGACTCCCAAATAAATAAATAGAAATAAAATATCTTAATTATTTATTAGAGAGAGAGAAAGAAGCAGAGAGAGAGAGGGACAGGTAGAGAATGGGCACGCCAGAGCCTCCAGCCACTATAAACGCACTCCAGACACATGCACCACCTTGTGCATCTGGCTTACATGGGTACTGGGGAATGGAACCTGGGTCCTTTGGCCTTGCAGGCAAAAGGCTAAGCCATCTCTCCAGCCCAAAAATAAAATATTTTTTACAAGATCACTTTCAAGCTCAAGTTCAAGATAAGAAATGATTATATGAAATTTAATATGTGACAGTGCTGCTACTGATGGGGGAGAGGAATGATATCCAAAATATGCTTGTACAACTAGTTAAGCAAATGAAAGGGGAAAATGATTTCAGAATGCAATTAAAATCTAGATGTGAATTAAGAACCTACATGTGGGAGGAGAGATGGCTCAGAGGTTAAAGGCACTTACTTGCAAAGCCTGATTGATGGTCTGGGTTCAATTCCCTAATTCCTATGTGTAGTGGTTTGATTCAGGTGTTCCCCATTAAACTTATATGTTCTGAATGCAAGGTTCCCAGCTGGTGGCAATTTGGGAACTGGAGCTTCCTGGAGGCAGTGTATTGTTGGGGGCAGGGTTATGGGTGTTGTAGCCATCTTCCTCTTGGCAGTGTTTGGCACACTCTTCTGTTGCTGTTGTCCACATGATGTTGGCCAGGGGGTGATGGCCTCCTTTCCTCTCTCAAGCTGCTCTTGGTAGGTTTTATTTATTTATTGGTTTTCACTCTAGTCCAGGCTGACCTGGAATTCACTAGTTCATGATGTAGCCTCAGGTTGGCCGCAAATTCACAGCGATCCTCCTACCTTTGCCTCCCAAGTGCAAAGGTGTGCACTACCACACCTGGCTTGGTAAGGTGTTTTTTTTTTTTTTTGCAATAGGAAGCTGATTGCAACAGTAAAACTGGTATCAGAGGAGTGGGGCCATTGCTGCCAGAAACCTGACAGAGGCTTTGGTCATTTGGAGCTGATTTTCAAGAGGAATATGAAAGGATTTAAAACCTTGGCCTAAGAGATGCCTTGCAGTGCTGGAAGTACAGCTTCATGAATCATCCTGGTCAGAATCAAAAGACCTGAATGGGGTAAGAACTATGGCCTGCGAGGTTTGACTTAGGGTGAGAAAGAGCTTTGTAGGGACTGGGCTAGAAGCAATTTGTGTGAGAGGTTTGCTGTATTCTGCCTGCCTGTGTCCTGAGAACTTGTGCAGGGTTGCATTGCATAGAAATGGACTTGTGTGAGCAGGCTATGACACAAAAAAAAAAAAAAAAAAAAAAAAGGTTTGGCCATAACTGCTGCCCATTCAGCTGCAATTGTTGGAGAGATTATACCATTGAGATTGGGCCAGCTGACCTGCATTGGGACAACAGGAAGAATACAGTCTTTTGAAGGGGCCTGAATGCTGAAAGAGTGTCTGTTCTTCAAAGTCTGCTTTCTTTCTCCCTGGATTAACAAATAGGTACTCGATTAACGCCTGGTGTTATGGAGCATAACAAATGCAGGAAAGAGAGGGTCATTGAATTTGCAACACAGTTGTGTATTTTGGAAGTGGCCATGGGCACTGTGAAGCAGGCTTGTTGGATTACCTGCGTGGAGACCCTGTGGAGCCATTCGGATGAACTGCAGGTTGCAGTGGAGACCCAGCGAGATGCCAGGACTGTGGGATGGCTGCCATGGAGAGCTGCCACACCAGAGGAAGTTTTCCATGACTGTGAGTAGCCTAGCTGAAGAAGCAGAATTGGAACCCCGGAGACTCGTCACTGGTTAGAATTATGGGACTTGGAGACTTGTCACTGGCTAGTGTTGTCAGACTTGGAGCTATAGTTTGATACTTGCCCTGTTTGTTTTAAATCTGTACTGGCTGAATATTTCTTTGCTATGCCCAGTGCAATCTTTTGCAGTGTGAAAGTTTATGCTGTATCATTTTTTTTGAGGGGGGAGTTGTTATAGCTCGGTTAAAAGACCTTGGACTATAAGGATGTTTGAACATCACTGGAATTGATAAAAACTATGGGGACTTTTAAAGTTGGACTGAATGTATTGAATTTTACATCATGGATGGTTATCAGTTAATGGGGGGTCAGGGGCAGAATGTGGCAGTTTGATTCAGGTGTCCCCCATAAACTTAAGTGTTCTGAATGCTAGGTTCCCAGCTGATGGAGATTTGGGAATTGAAGCCTGTTGGGGGCAGGCTTATGGGTGTTCTAGCCAACTTGCCCTTGCCAGTGTTTGGCTCACTCTCCTGCTGCTATTGTCCATCCGATGTTGGTCAGGAGGTGATGTCCACCCTTCGCTCATGCCATTTGTTTTCCCTGCCATCATGGAGTTTCCCCTCGAGTTGGTAAGCCAAAATAAACCTTTCCTCCTGGGCCTGGAAAGATGGCTTAGTGGTTAAGCGCTTGCCTGTGAAGCCTAAGTCCCCCAGTTCGAGGCTGGATTCCCCAGGACCCACGTAAGCCAGATGCACAAGGTGGCACATGTATCTGGAGTGCATTTGCAATGGCTGGATGCCCTGGCACACACCCATTCTCTCTATATATATATATCTGCCTCTTTCTCTCTCTGTCGCTCTCAAATAAAAAATAAACAACAAAAAAATTAAAAATAAACCTTTCCTCCTACAAGCTGGTCAGGTGTTTTCTGCCAGCAATGTGACGCTGACTGCAACACCATGTACTAGGTAGATGAACAAAGCAGTACATGCATCTCGAGTCTGTATGCAGTGGTAGAACGTCCTGGTGCACCCCTACTCTCTCTCTCAAATAAATAAAAATATTTTATTATTTATTTATTTATTTGAGAGAGAGAGAGAGAGGTACAGAAATAGGCAGGTAGAGAGAGAACAGGCACGCCAGGGCCTCCAGCCACTGCAAACGAACTCCAGATGCGTGCGCCACCTTGTGCATCTGGCTTACGTGGGTCCTGGAGAATTGAGCCTCGAACCGGGGTCCTTAGGCTTCACAGGCAAGCGCTTAACTGCTAAGCCATCTCTCCAGCCCTCAAATAAATAAAAATATTTTTTAAAAAAGAACCTACATGGGTTGGAGAGATGCCTCAGCTGTTAAGGCCCTTGCCTGCATAGCCAAAGGACCTAGGTTCAATTCCCCAGTACCCATGTAAGCCAGATGCACATGGTGGCACAAATGTTTGGAGTTCATTTCCAGCAGCTGGAGGCTCTGGAGCACCCATTCTCTCTCTTTCAAATAAATCAACTATTTTTTAAAAAGAACCTATATGGGCTGGAGAGATGGCTTGGTTATTAAGGCACTTGCCCATAAAGCCTAACCATCTAAGTTCAATTCCCCAGGACCCACATAAAGCCAGATGCACAAAGTGGCACATGTATCTGGAGTCTGCAGTCGCTGGAGGCCCTGGTGCTCCCATATTCTCTCTCCCACCTTCCTCTGCTGGGCGTGGTGGCGCATGCCTTTACTCCCAGCACTCAGGTCACGTATGCAATGGCCATGCCATATCCAGAAAACAGTTCCACAGGGCTCCTTCCCATATTCTGGCTCTTATATTTTTTCCACCCTCCTGTCTGCCCTGTTTCCTGAGCCTTGAAGGTAGATCTTTTCTTTACTTTAGGCCAACTAAAACTTTCTTAAAAATAGATTTAAAAAGGAATAGTGAGGCTGGAGATATGGCTCAAGGCAAAGCCTGCCAGCCAGGGTTCAATTCCCCAATACCCACATAAAACCAGATGCACAAAATGGAGCATGCATCTGGAATTCATTTGTAGTGGCAAAAGGCCCTGACATGCCCATTCTCTTTCTCCTTACCTCCCTCCTCTCTGTTTGCAAATAAATCAATGAAAAAAAATTTAATAAAATAAAAAGGAATTATCTAAGCAAGACTGGTCGGGGTGAATCAGAATGAAAAACTTTTAAGAGACAACACAAAGAAATTGATAAAAGAGATATCAATAGGTAAAGTTGACAAAAAATTAGTATGACAGGGAGTCTTTGAGATGGCCTAATATCCCCTGCCTCCTGAGGCTGACTACTGCTGTTCCTTCCCACACTGTGCTGGGGCTTCTCAGAGGGAAGAAATGTTGGTGTGCCACACCTGAGAATAGTGATAAAAGAACCACATGCCCCAGTGGGTGGCCAAGAGAGCCACTCCTGCCCGGGAGACCTGAGACTCATCAAGGTGACAGCTGAGTGTTGTGCGCTGGACGAGACCTCTCTACCGTACCTGTCAGGGCTCAGGAGACACTGTGGAGGAGCGGCAGAAGGAAATTAGTGCTGCTCTCCACTGGTCAGAGAAACTTCTCGCTGGAGATGGGAGTGGATCCGGAGGCTTCCCAAAGTGCTGAAAGCAAGATGTTGAGAGCTCAGTGCTAAATGAGACATCTCTATCACCCTCTCCAAGGCTCAGGGAAGATAGGACAGAAAGGTCAGAGCTACAGGGTGGGGAGGAACACTTTGGGGTACTGTCCTCCAGACATGAGCCAACCAGTGCACTTATGACTTCACAGTGAATGTCATTATCTCCACAAGACCTGCACAATGTTGCGCCCATCAACGTTTAGACACGGAGGGAGGAGGACAAGAAAAACGAAACATCACAACAGAAGGACTACATGGAAAGAGGAGGGGGAGAGATCAAAGAGAATAATGGGACAGATTAGTTTTCAATTTTAAAAAATCTGCAAGGCTGGAGAGATGACTTAGTGGTCAAGGCACTTGCCAGCAAAACTAAAGGCCCCAGGTTCAATTCCCCAGGACCCACATAAGCCAGATGCACAGGGTGGCGCATGCACCTGGAGTTCGTTCGCAGTGGCTGGAGGCCCTGGCGCACCCATTCTGTCTACCTCCCTCCTCCCCACTCTGTCAAATAAAATAAATAAAACCTGATGCTTCATTCTTGGATTTTTATTCTCTTGGATTCTTCAGTTTGGGGTAAAGCAAGATGCTTACTGTGAGCATGCCTGCAAAGACATCCATGGGGAAAGGAATAGAAGCTTCTAGCCAACCTAGGAATGATCACGCAGCAGATTCTCTAGCCTAGTCAAGCCTTGCAAAAGCTGCATCCTTGTGACAAAGTCTGAGCCCAAACCAGCCAGCTGTGGTCCACACTGGTTGTTGGGTTTACTGTTAAAAACAGTGAATACAGCCGGGCGTGGTGGCGCACGCCTTTAATCCCAGCACTCGGGAGGCAGAGGTAGGAGGATCACCATGAGTTCGAGGCCACCCTGAGACTACATAGTGAATTCCAGGTCAGCCTAGGCCAGAGTAAGACTCTAACTCGAAAAACAAAAACAAAACCCCCCCAAAACAGCAAATATAATTTGCATCCTTAATCCATTAAGAACTCCCGTGATGGCACTGCTGAAGAAGTGGAGAAAAGAAAGAGCAAGCCAAGGGAAGGGGAGGCGTGCTCTGCGATACTGTTGTCCAGACACAAAGTGTTGGCTACATTCATGACCTCACAGCGGCTGTCGCCACTTACACAAAACCTGCATAATTGGGAGGGCGGGGGGGGGGGGGAATGCTGACATCAAGATGGAAGAGGGACTAGTTGGAAAGAAGGGATTCAGTGGAGGGGGTTGGGGACACATAAGGGTGAAGGGATCAGGGTACATTGTAACTACGCATGTACTTATGGAGGCTGTCATTAAACCGCTTTTTAAAAAGCTCCAATGATAGACAGCCCACCAAAGAAGGGACAATGGACAAAGATTAAACCAGTCTTTTCATAGTAAGTACATGTCAAGATACTTGGCATGTGTAACCAGGGAAACAAACGACAATGAGCCTTTACATTCTTTAAACTGACAAAAATTGAAACGCCTGACTCGTGTTGATCAGAACGTGGAACTTACACACATGGTTTTCTCAAGCAGTGTTACAGTCAGGTTCGCACTGCTGGCAGAAAACACCCGACCAAGAGCAGGTTGTGGGAAAAAAGGGTTTACTTTGGCTTACAGACTCAAGGGGAAGCTCCACAATGGCAGGGGAAAACAACGGCATGAGCAGAGGGTGGACAGCACCTCCTGGCCAACATCAGATGGACAACAGCAACAGGAGAGTGTGCCAAACACTGGCAAGGGGACACTGGCTATAATACCCACAAGGCCGCCCCCAACAATACACTGCCTCCAGGAGATGTAAATTCCCAAATCTCTATCAGCTGGGAACCTAGCATTCGGGACACCTGAATCAAACCACCACAAGCAGTGTTGTTATATTAGCACAGTTCAGGAAATTGACCAAATGTAGAAGATGGAAAAATTGGGTATTTTGTATAATAGAATAGTATATATAGTAAAATTAACTATATACACATGTGGCGTGGTGGTGCACGCCTTTAATCCCAGAACTTGGGAGACAGAGGAAGGAGGATCACTGTGAGTTCAAGACCACCCTGAGACTACATAGTTAATTCCAGGTCAGCCTGGGCTAGAGTGAGACCCTACCTTGAAAAACCAAAAAAAAAAAAAAAAAAATTTTTTTAAATCCATGATATACAAATAAATATATAAACCAATGTGCACATTAAGTATATAATAAAATTATCAAGTGATAAAAGTAGCCCCAATTATTTGTCAATGAGCAAATAATTTTCAGAGCATTTGTTTCAACAAAGGGAAGTATAGTCCTGTTTGCCATGGTCCTCATGAGGTAAATGATGCCAGGAAACTGCCAACTCTTCCAGTGGCTGCTTCCTGCGCTGAACCCAGGTGCTGTTTGGCACCTGAAGAGAAGTCATGGAGTTATCCCCTTCAGATATCAAAGCACCATCTGAATGCTGGTTACATGCCCAGAGCAATGGCAGGGTAACAGAGAAGTGGAGAGAGAGACAGATGGTGGGGAACACTGATGTTGCTTTATCAAAACTAGGGGCTTGCGGGCTAGAGATGGCTTGGCAGTTAAGGCACTTGCCTGTGAAGCCTTAAGGG
Source organism: Orientallactaga sibirica (assembly GCA_036365145.1). Taxonomy (NCBI): domain Eukaryota; kingdom Metazoa; phylum Chordata; class Mammalia; order Rodentia; family Dipodidae; genus Orientallactaga; species Orientallactaga sibirica. The sequence goes on from JAEOAD010000027.1 coordinate 8,979,074, forward strand.
AACACAGGTTCGATTGCCCAGGACCCACATAAACCAAATGCACAAGGTGGCGCATGGATCTGGAATTTGTTTGTCGTGGCTAGAGGTCCTGGCGTGCCCATTCTCTGCCTCTTTCTCTCAAATAAAATATAACATACACACATATATCGTGATGTGGCTCATTCCACAGAGGTTGTGCACCCTCCCACACTGGCCCATCAGATGCCTGTGTGACAGAGGACAAATGTCAAAGGGGAAAGAAGGGTGTAAAAGCTCACTAAAACAAGTCTGCTAGGTCTTCCTCTGACCCCGAGTCATAACAACTCTGTCTGCCCAGCAGACTGGGGAGGGGACGGTGGACTTGTAGAGGTAGAGAGGGTGGGCAGATGCGATGCTCCATCTCAAGACCAGCCTAGAGGAGAAGGGAGAGAAAACACAGCTGCTGAGCTGTCATATGCACACAACTCTTCTGGGGTAGATCTGAGGTCTGGCTGGATCCCTGCTGTTTGCAGCCACTGTGGGCTTGCTTGGGACACTGGCTGGTGGTCTCTCTCTACTTGGACCTGTGAATGGGAGCCAGCTTCTTCCACCACTGATGGAACTTCCCCTTGGATCTGTAAGCCTGAAGTAAATCCTGTTCCTCCCATAAACTGTTTGGAAGTTCATTCCAGCAACATGGAGCTGACAACTGACCTTCTAGATAGAGATGGTCATTTTCCATTGGTTAATCTGGGTGACAGGCACGTTTGTTTTGGTGTGGTTCTCAGCCCACACATACACATTTTCCCCAAGAAATTCTCCTCAGGGTTGACAAATCAGGTTATCCTAAGCCCATCTTGTCAAATTGAAATCAAGACATGAAGTGTGTCTTAAGATTGCTCATTTCTATCTCAAGAATGAAGCTGGTTTGACATGGCTTATTCTTAGAAGTGGTTCTCCTAATGATAATTATGCAGGATTTGGGGATTCAGTAGGGGTCCCCCAAACTTATGGATTGTTTTACCTGTAACAAAGAATTGATAATGATTCATAACTTATCCTTGAGTCCATCTTTAAGTTATTTCCAGAGAAATCACAAATTTGTGGGATTTGTTTTAAGGGAGGTCGGGATCTAGGAAGGAAGGCAGGCAGGAGCAGAGTCAAACATGTGGGAAGTAGGTGGAAAATATTGTATAGCTCATAAGGTTTATATAAGAGAAATTGAGGCTTTCAAAGAAAGACTGGAGTAGAGCCACAGCATGTGGAGGATACAATTTAGGAGCTTATATAGGGAGATTTAGAAGGAATACTCATGGCATCTGCCATGTTTTCTCCCCATGGAAGAAAAAGAACAAATTGTGGTGATTTAAGGAAGAACAGCAGAGAAAACATCAAAGTGGAGACCAAGAATTCAGAAGAGAAATGAGTAATGAAGAGTTACACTCATGGTTACCCCGAGCTTAAAATTACACAGGCAGCAGGCCTGGAGTTAGTGAGAGCACCCAAATGGTAGATCAAGAGTGTAAGGGAATGAGGAAGAGCGTGCCTGTAATTAAAGTGAGAAGTTACACCAAACTATAAAGCAAGCGGAAGATTTCCCTCCGACCAAGAAACAGTGTTATGCTCTCTCCCTCACCCAGCCTGATGAGAGGGAATCCAGACAGAGCTCTGCAAAGAGGAAAAAGGCAAGACAGGAAGACAAAAGCCTTTATATGCAAGGGGAAGACCCAACTGGTTTGTAGATTTGAAGGGCAGATCCCACAGCCAGCCCACCTGGGCCAGCCCATCTAGGTAGTGCACTAGACTGTGAGCAGCAGGGGGCGCTGTAGATCAGTCTTAATCAGACATGAGTTCCATTTCTGCCGAGAGTTCCGTTCTTTTGGGTCAGGGTGAAGTGTCCTGTAGGGTGGCATCTCCTGGTTCTCTCTGGGCCTCAACCTCTAACTGAAACTACTTCAAAGAAGCTAGTTCTCTCCTATCCTCCAATAATATTATCAAGTACTTTTCAGAGTTGTTACTGAACATTCCAAAATTGACCCTCCAAATGGCCCATTCTCTAATGGTTTAGTGCCTTTCTCCTTTCTATGGTCTAAGTGCTGACAGTGACTTATCCTTTTCAACAGGGCTGGGCTCCTTTTCCCTTTGCTACTGTTGTTATAAGGCTGTTATCTTTTCCCAGCAAGTGGAATTTGATTTCCCTGATCTTACCTCAGATAGTTAAGTCATTTTCATTGTCTTATAAAGTTTGTAGGGTTGTTTTTACCCAAGCGTCTGTACATCTGAAGCTGTAACATTTGACACTACTTTCCTACTATTTTCATTGTTCTGTTTGTCCCCATGTCCAGACTTTGCACTGATCTTTCAGTTTTCATCATTTTAAAATTGCAACCTCATTGCTCAGGATCTAAACTAAGGCTTCTTTTGAGTTCCTATCAATTTGCAGTTGTAGTTTAACATTTGTCTTTTAAAAAAGGTGAACCTTGGGCCGGAGAGATGGCTTAGTGGTTAAGCAATTGCCTGTGAAGCCTAAGGACCCCAGTTCGAGACTCGATTCCCCAGTACCCATGTAAGCCAGATGCACAAGGTGGCACATGCATCTGGAGTTCGTTTGCACTGGCTGGAGGCCCTGGTGTGCCCATTCTCTCTCTCTGCCTCTTTATCTGTTGCTAATAAATAAATAGCAATAAAAATATTTTTAAAAATAGGTGTACCTTCTGAAATCAGAGTTCCTATAAAAAATCACCTATTATGGAAAACGTTCTCTCTCCTCACTGTAATGTGCCAGGAAGCATGGGTGCTGTGAATTAGTTATCAGGACTCAGCAAAAGCACAGGAAATGCTGGCCAGTGTGTGGAGGCCACATCAGGCTGTGTGGTCCAAGGACAGCAGAAGGTAATGGTGTAAAAGAAAAAGTCTACACAAAGCTGTTGAGCAAAGATACATGCAAATTGTTACATTTAAATTCACTCTAAACAAGCACTTATTCTTTTCCTTAACAAAGACTGGGAGAAGCTAAAAAAAAAGTCTAAAACTGCTTTCCAAAAAGGTTCCCCTACTTTAAGAACTTACCAACTTCTTCATATTATCTGAAAATTATCACATTCAAGAGTAAAACCATTACATGTCTTTGGTTCACATAGGGATAAAGATAACTACACATCTTCACTGACCGGAAAAGATTGTTTTATTCCATGAGATATTCTCAACAGAGAACACTACCATAAACAAAGCATTTACCATTAAGAAATCAACATGTGCACAAAGAGTGAAAATTACTGCAAAATTAAAGATTTCTGTTGGACAGTTCACATGTTCAAAGTTTAAGAATGTAGGAATGACTTAGACTATGCAAGGACAAATGTCTTTCCAAACACCTTGACCCATACACAGGCTATGCTCTCCATGTGAAGGGATTTGCCTTCCAGGAGCAAATTCTGCTCCCATAAAACAAACAGTAGCTTGAAAAGACCAGTCCCTACAAGAAAACCTTGAACTTTGCCCTCTGGAGTTGTTAGCCAAAAAAACATAAACACATCAGGCTTTGTACGGAAGACAAACACAGCCAGATCACATTTCCTTTTCATTACTAAGCTTTGAAACAAAAATAGACTAGTTTTTAAAACTGCATTATGTAGTCAGTATTGAATAATGTCACATTATATAAATAACCCTGTAACGAGATTTAATATCTAAAACATTATAGTTACTAGCCCCAAAGGTAACACACTATATGTCAGCTGTGTAACAGTGGTGCACTTATTTTATGAAGGCATTGGCTTTCACACAATTGTCATTCGGCTTTAGTGTAACTGTAGTAGGATTCAAATACCACTGGGAAAAAATATTAAAGCAGTCACACAGCTTCTAAAATATTGCTTGAAATCCATTAATACACATAACATTTCACATTCTCTTTCTCCCCTCAAAACAGTAAAGAACAAAATTAATGAAGCTTCAGTGGTACAAATAGCCTACCCACCCCTCCCCCATCCCTGTTACAAGACCACTAAGAAATTAGTTCAGGTACAAGTCATTAACAGAATCACAAATGCGAAGCAGGACAACATGAGCAACGGGGCTGCTACTGACAATTATATTTACAAGTATAAACATACAGAAATTTCCATTTTACAAGTAAAAGTGCACAGAGATCATTACAAAGTCTCACTAAATTTTATCTGGTTCAAACAAAAGCATCACTTGGAAACAAGACTATCATTATAATAATCAAATGAGATCGTCATAACCCCAAGTTAAAAGACAATGGGGCAGGTCCATAAACTTCTCATAAATAAACTGAGGAAAGTAAAATGGACTCAGACAAGTCTTCAGTTTGATGCATAAATTGGAAGATGCACCACTGCACATGGTAGAGCTCTAAAAGCCACCTACCGAGGCTACATGAGCAGCTGCGGCATGCCGCAGAGTTAGAGGAGGTCGCACTGAGCTGACACACGAAGCCCTTTGTGGGATACTGTAGTGGTAGTGTTGGCAATCAACAGATTGAGGCACTCAAGTTTAAGGCAGCATTTGAATGGAAGCAGCTGACTTCTGACAATAGTCTTTTGTCTTGAGGTGGTGAGTATCTTCTGTGTTCATTACACTAGGACTTCAGTGCTGATGAGAGTCTTCCCAGACTGAGGTGCTGAGGGTGGATCACTTTTCAGAGTTCTTTCTAGTGGGCTGTAGGCTAGAGCAGAGATGTTTTCTTTTTCTTATCATAAATACTTCAGGTTCATAGACTATGTCTTCATAATGTCAGGACTGGAATGTTTGCAGTGGGGAAGTTATAGCAGCATACACAAACACTATGATGGGAACATTAGTGCTGGAGATGTTTGACAAAGTGATCTGTACTACAAATGTAAAACAAAAGGAAGGCTTTGACAAGAACAAGGGATTAAAGACATGCCTGAAGAAACTAAGCTGGGATCACACTCTAGACATGCAACAGGATGTTAAGCAAGCACGGAAGTGGCGCAGGCGGACACTGACAAATGGTAAGGGTTCTAACAGACAAAGGCTCTAAAAGCCAATTACAGCAGAGCTGGATGAAGACAGTCCTATAGGGACAGTCCAAAGTAAGACAAATTTATAACAGTTCTGCATCTCTTCTAGTTTGGGTATCATCTAAATAAATGGCAAAGGTTCAGCCATTGTTGGCTTTTTCTTTTCTTCCACGTGAGCAACTATGAACTAGGAAATTGAGGATTGGTACTAGAATGATTTTTTAAAACAATTATGGAAATGCTAATGAAGTTAGTAAAAAAATCATGTCTGCATGCACTCATGCAACTTGCTTCTCTCACTCTCTCTTTGAGCCTGACACCTCTAATACCCTCCCCCCAAAAGCAGCTGCATGTAACCTCCTTCAACATCTCGCCCATTTCCTCAGAAACCCTCTTCAGGAACCTGCAGTCCAGGAGGAAAAAGAAAAAAACAATTACTGAAGACCTTTGGTAAGACCAAAAGGGGTATTCAGTTTAAAGTGTCCGTCCCAAATGTCCCTAAAATCATTTTATAGTCAGCTACTGAAAACACCAGAAAAATATGCAACATTAGCAAAATCCAAGGCCAGTCTTAACTGCTACCTCCCTTTACTTCCACACTCAACTAACGCAAGGTGCAATCACATGACTGCCACTGTACAATCCTGGATTGTCTAATGATGCCAACAAATGTTGTAGTGATAAATTAGGGGAAAAATCTAATAGCTGATGAGCCAGCTAACATGAAGCCCTCAGTGGCCGTATAGATATCCTCCTTTAACCCAGTTCGTCAAACGTTGTTTCCCCTCTCAAAGTCAACTTTGCCAGCACTCCCCTGCCATGCAGAACTTTCTCATCTTCCCTGGCTCCTAGGTTTAACTGCCCAATGCTACAGTCATCATTAATGCAATATTCCTAAAGGGATTTTCAGGATGAAAAATACAAGTCTAAATGAATTTGGAAGTCTGTATATTACTGATGATTACCAGTAAACCTGAAAATATTTTCCAGTCTCAAAGCCCTTTTGTTCGCATAAGAGCTAGGCCAGCTGATTTACTCTGCAGATCTCTTGATTAACTCTACTACGTAAGTAGATTATATATTAGGCATTCATTTTCTTCCTTTAGGAAACCAAAGTTAAGAATAGGGAGAAAAATGATCATTATTTCCTTTCCCCAGTTATCCAACTACCACTTTTCTTCCTAGAAACTGAAGCTACAAATTCAACTCCTAGAATCAATAATGCTTCGGAATCGGCTTCTAGAACTCGGGTAGGTTTATCTAAACACAGTCACTGTGTTTTCTGAAGTAAAGGGGTAGGGAGCATTCTACCCGATTCTTGCCTAATAATTAAATACTATCACTAGTAAGGCAGAAAAACATACATCCTTCTCGCAGACTTAAGCAGGACATAAAGCAAAAGGCATCAGTTAGGTTTCCACACCAACATTACTTAACAGTAAGGCGTCACAAAAAGTTTCTTGTGGCAACGTTCATATCTGTTCCAAACCTGCACTCAGCTCACATAGTGAACAATAAATTAGGATGCCCTTTAACTTTCTCGTTTTTTCTGACCTCTTGAATTTGTTTTAATTTTACATAATTGTTCATAAGTCACACATGGCACAAAGCTGCCTGGTTAGTTTAGATATAAGTTACTGCACCTTTACTGTTTTTCTCTAGAGTTACATCTATGTATGACGTGGGGACGTAGCCTTCTTCACCATTCTGTCTCCGGGCTCTTGTCCATCCATCACCTTTGTCTTCCTCAATAATGTATAGAACTTCACCTTCTTTCATTGCCAGAGTACCTTCATTATGTCCTAGGTGAAAATGTTTATAACACAAGCATAATTAAAACACAGCAGTAGTTTTGATGGGACATGCTTTTTTTCAGAATATTTGTATTATTTGAGAACGAGAGACAGAAAGAGAGTAAGTGTGGGCAAACCAGGGCCCTGCCACTGCAAACAAACTTCAGACATGTGTCACTTTGTACATCTGGCTTTATGTACTGAGGAACTGAACTTGGGCCATTAGGTTTTCAGGCTTTGTAATCAAGTGCCTTTAACCATTGAGCCATCTCTCCAGCCCTTGACAGAATATAACTCCTACTTCACTATTCCAATTCCTACGCCAAACTTGAGTAGTGTTCCTACCTATAAACTTCATAAAGTATGGAACAGAAAAGAAGAAGATGAGAAGATAGAAGAAAACAGTTTAGAGAGAACAGAGAAAAGTCCATGTTTAAGCCTGGTGATAGTCAAAGCAAAATGGTCACAAAGCAAAAACTTCCTTCAAGACCTCATTAGCCTCGTGCTTCAACCACTCGCAACAAGCTTAGCAGTACAAGTTTCATAACTGAATCCCTATTTCACATATCTTAGATCTTAAATATATTTTCTAAGAATGAGGAGTAACTGAAGACTTCAATTTTATTATTTTTACTTTTTGATTTTGTGTGTGTGTGTGTTGTGGTAGCAGTACTGTGCCCCCTCCCACATTTACCTGTGCGGGGGGGGGGGGTAGTGGCGCTCACCTTTGGTGGCCAGAGTGGAATGGCAGGTGTCCCACTCCATTGCTCTTATGACTGGTCTTGTTTTAAACAGTGTTTTTACTGATTCCAGAGCTGGCAAGGCTCCAGCAATTCTCAGGTATCCGCTCCTCTGGGGAACTGGGGTTACAGGTACACATGGCTACACCCAGATGTTTAAATGGGATCTGGAGATTCTAAGCCTGGTTTCAGGCCACCTCAGACCCTCATGTTTGCACAAGAAGCACACTTAACTGATTAGCCACTTCTCTCTCCAGCCCTTTTTTCTCAATTTTATTTTTTAATTTAATTTAATTTTTTTTTGTTTTTCGAGGAAGAGTCTCACTCAAGCCCAGAGTAACCTGTCTCAGGCTGGCTTTGAATTCACAACAATCCTCCTACCTCTGCCTCCCGAGAGCTGGGATAAAGACCCAGCTCCTTTTCACTCAATTTTAAAACCAACAAAATAGATGGGCAGTAAAAGACCTTAAAGCTGGCATGATGGCACATGCCTTTAATTCTAGCACCCAGGAAGCTGAAGTAGGATGATTGCCATGAGTCTGAGGCCAACCTAGGACTACAGAATGAGTTCCAGGTTAGTAGGGTGAGACCTTGCCTCAAAAGGGGGAGGTTAGGCTAGAGAGATGGCTTAGTGGTTAAGGCATCTGCCTGCAAACCAAAGGATCCTGGTTCAATTCTCCAGGCCCCACGTAAGCCAGATGCACAAGGGTGGGGAGGCGGCACATGCGTCTGGAGTTCGTTTGCAGTACCTGGAGGGCCATGTGCACCCATTCTCTGTCTCCCTCTTTCTCTCAAATAACATAACATAACATAACATAACATAACATAACATAACATAACATAACATAACATAACATAACATAACATAACAACATAGCTGGGTGTGGTGTTGCATGCATTTAATTCCCGCTCTGGAGACAGAGGTAGGAGGATCACCTTGTATTTAAGGCCCCTCAGACTGCATAGTAAATTCCAGGTCAGCCTGGGCTAAAGCAAGACTCTACCTCAAAAATCCAAAACAAAACAAAAAAACCAATAGCAGAAAGAGGCCTTAAGGACTAGACAGACTGGTTAAGGCACTTTCCTGCAAAGCCAAAGGACCAAGGTTTGATTCCCCAGGACCCATGTAAGCCAGATGCACAAGGTGGGACATGCATCTGGAGTTTATTGTCAGTGGTTTGGAGGCCCTAGCACATCCATTCTCTCTCTCTCATAAATAAACACACAAACAAATTTGTTTTTTGAAAAGAAAGAGGCCTTAAATCATAAGCCAGGTTATAACTTATTTGTGAAGATTTTACTCTGCTCTTGTGCTCGGTGAAGAGGAGGCATTTTTGGAGGCCAGAGAAGAAAAGTGACTCAAATCTTCAGCAGAGGCTCACAAATACCTAATCCCCTCCCCGAGTCTGGTTGCTAACCATCACAGGAGAAGGAGCAGCACAGCCAGAAACTACCATTTTCTTTCCTATTCTCACCTAAAGAGGTGGCCTGTGGAGTCAGACTACAGTGAGTGTCCAAGTGTGTCTTATGCCTGTCTCTCAGTGTTAATCAGCTTCAAGGAAGAGCATGATGTGCATCTGCCAGCTATCCACTTCTGGGGTTGGGCTACACACTCAAGCTGCATCAGCTATGTGGAGCATATGCGAGTATTAGTAATAACTGGGAGAAATTTTCTATTGACCAGAGTTTACAGGTAATAATCTGTGTTAGGATGCTGATGATATAGGTAACTTTCTTTTCCTTCTAGGTAGAAAATATTTATAATATAATTAAAACAAAAGTATATAACCAATGAATTAGTCATAATTTTCTGACAATGAACTGTGTAGCTAAGGAAACTTAACATATTTCAATTTCAAGGAACCAATTTTATCAAATATATTAAGAACATCATACCATCAAAGGGGTAGATAGCTTTGCAGTGTCCAATTGCCGGCAAGGGATCATCATCTTCAAATTCATCATCAAACTCACTGTGGTGACCATGCTGCTGAGGTGGTCCACGGACCTCTTGGTTTGCATCATCAGTGTAACTTCCCTCAGGACTAAAAACACAAAGATGACCTCTAGTCAAATACCATAAACACAAGGACTCCTTATGTGGAATTTATAAGTTGATCTCAGGATTAATTCAGAAAATCAGTTATCAATGATATGCTTCCAAATTAAGCCCTATTTCAAAAAACTGCATCTAATACAAAATGCTTTTTTACTAAACTTACTGAAATAAAAAAAATAAATAAAAGGGGGTGGTTAAAGCACTTGCTTGCAAAGCTGGAATCCCTAGTACCCATATAAAGCCAAATGCACAAAGTGGCACATGCATCTCTCTCTCTGTTTGTAAATAGATAAGTGAACATTAAAAAAAAAAAAAAAGACTTTAGCTGGGCGTGGTGGCACACACCTTTAATCCCAGCACTTGGGAGGCAGAGGTGGATCACCATGAGTTCAAGGCCACCCTGGGACTACATAGTGAATTCCAGGTCAGCTAGAGTGAGACCCTACCTTGAAAAAACAAAACAAAAGACAATGTTCTAGGGGCTGTAGAGATGGCTCAGTCAGTAAAGTGCTTATCTTGCAAGCATGAGGATCTGAGTTTGATCTCAGTATCCATTTAAAAACACCAGTCATGCCGGGCGTGGTGGCGCACGCCTTTAATCCCAGCACTCGGGAGGCAGAGGTAGGAGGATCGCCGTGAGTTCGAGGCCACCCTGAGACTACATAGTTAATTCCAGGTCAGCCTGGACCAGAGTGAGACCCTACCTCGAAAAACCAAAAAAAAAAAAAAAAAAAAATTAAATAAATAAATAAAATAAAAACACCAGTCATGGGGCTGGAAATATGGCTCAGCATTTAAAGGAGCTTGCTTCCAAAGCCTGCCAGCCCAGTTTCTAGTACCCACATAAAGACGGATATGCACAAAGTGGCACTTGTATCTGGAATTTATCTGTAATAGCATTAGGCCCTGGAATGTTCATATACCTCTTCTCATTCTCTGTCTCTCTTTTTCTTTAAATGCGGGAGAGCAAGAGAATAGAGAAAGAGAGAGAGAGAGAACTGGCATGCCAGGACCTCTAGATGCTGTAATCAAACTCCAGATGTATGTGCCATCTTGTGCAACTGGCTTATGTGAGATCTGAAGAGCTGAATATGAGTCCTTAGACTTCGCAGGCAAGTGCCTTAACTGCTAAGCCATCTCTCCAGCCCCCTCTTTCTTGAAAATAAATTTTAAAAAAATGCAAGGCTTAGTGACACATATCTGTATTCCCAGCACTGGGAAGTGGAGACAGATCCCTGAGGCTCACTGGCCAGCCAGTCTAGATTAACTCGTGAGTTCCAGGAAATGAGAGACCCTGTCTCAAAAAGAGGTGGACAACATGCCTGAGAAACAAAACCCAAGCTTGTCCTCTGGCCTCCACATGTGTATGCACACACATGAATGCACAACCACACACACATGCATACGTACACGCATGAACATGAACACTATACACATGTGCAAATAATACTCACAAATGCAATAAAGTGCCAATGTTCTCGGCACAGAAAAACATTGGATACGTAAAGCTCACTATCATTGGGTCTGGGGGCTCAGTGAGTAAAGTGCTTGCGTTGCAACTATGAGGACATGAGTTTGATCCCTAACACTCATGTAAAAATGCCCCAGCGTGCATCTGTACTCCTAGTGCTAGCTAGGGAGGTGGAGACAGAATGATCGAGCCATAGAACTCACTGGCTGGCCAGTCTGGCCTAACTCCAGGTCAATGAGAGATCCTGTCTCAAAGGGAGGTAGATGATACTCCTGAGAATGACCCTGGAGGTTCTTCTCTAGCCACCTCTACCACACGTATCACACACTCACATGCCTCCCCATACACATGCACACACATACAAAAAGACAAAATGGAAAAACTGTAGACACTTGCTTTTCACCCTCACAGTTTCACTGCCCCTTTCTGGGTAGAAGAGAGCTAGGACTCCTTAGGGGCATACCCAGAGCTGTGGTTAGTCCACAGAGTTATTTGTGCTACAGCTCACAAAGGGTCATGTGCACAGCTTTGTATGGCAGGAGTGAGCACTTTACAGCAGTCCTGAGAACCATCAGATAAAAGAAGCATACAGAGGGAGCTGGAGAGATGGTTAGCGGTTAAGGCATTTGCTGCAAAGCCAAAGGATCCCAGTTTGATTCTCCAGGACCCACGTAAGCCATATGCACAAGGGGGCGCATGTATCTGGAGTTTGTCTGCAGTGACTCTAGGCCCTGGCACACCCATTCTCTCTTTTTGTCAAATTAAATAAATAAATAAATAAATAAAATATATTTTTTTAAAAAGTGTACAGAGATTTTTGCCTGGGTCAGCCACAAGTGAAGCTTGCTCCCTCTTCACCTGAAAACTGCCTGCAGCTCTGAAAGATCATTAGGAGGAGCCTTAATATATATATTGCCAGCATAGCAGGAGAACAAAGGCAGAGAAAATCGGAGTCTTAAAACTATCATCTGGGTTGTCCACTAAGCCTGCCAATGAAGTCCATTTTTACTTTGAGACAGTATGACTAGTCATTCTGTTGCTTAAAAACCAAGATTCCTAATTAAAATAAGAAGTTAATTTGCAATTAATCATTTGAAGAGAGAAGTTAGTAACTTATAAAATCCAAAAGAACACAATACAAAGATATTTGTTTTTAAAATTTTTAAATAAAAAGATTAAACAAAACACATTTTTAAATAATTTCATTTATTTGAGAGAAACAGATAGAAAGAAAAAGTGAGTATGGCCCCCTACCACTGCAAATGAACTCCAGAAGCATGCGACACTTTGTTGCATCTGGTTTTACATGGGTACTGGGGAATCAAACCCAGGTCAGCAGGCTTTACAAGCAAGTGCCTTTAACTGCTGAGCCATCTTCCTAACTTCTTAATCTAGTTTTTTTTTTTTTTTTTTTTTTTTGAGAAGAGAGAAAGAAGATAGGAGGGAGGGAGAGAGAGAGAGAAAGGGCATGCCAGGGCCTTCAGCAGCTACAAATGAACTCTAGACACATGTGCCACCTTGTGCATCTGGCTTACATGGGTCCTGGGGAATTGAACCTGGCTCCTTTGGCTTTACAGGCAAGTGCCTTAACTGCTAAGCCATCCCTCCAGCCTCTTAATCTAGTTTTTATAGTCATTACATTGAAAAATTATAGAGATAGCACTCTCTCAAGAAGTGACCAGGGAGGAGTACAGTAGAGAGAAGCACTAACACTTGTGAAGGCCATATTATTGTCAGCTGTTTATTTCTAGATGCTTTACATAGAGTAGTTCCTTTCTTACTAACAAGGAATATTTTAATCTTCACTTTAAGGAAACTGAAGTTAAGGAAATATAAAAAAATGAACATGCTCAGATTATGCAGTAATTAAGTAGGAAAGTAGAAGAGGGACTACCTGGGAAGAACGGGTTCAGCGGAAGGGAAAGAAGAGAAGGTAATGGGAGGTGATTATGATTAAAATACATCACATAAATGTATAAAAATTGGCAATAGGGCTGGAGAGATAGCTCAGCAGTTAAATAAAGTGCTTGTCTGCAAAGCCTAACAACCCATGTTTGATTCCCCAGTACTCAGATAAAGTCAGATACACTAAGTGGTGCATGCTTCTGGAGTGGCTGGAGGCCCTGGCATGCCCATTCTCTCTATCTCTCTTCTATCTCTCTGCTTGCAAATAAATAATAAAAAAAGACAATAAAAATTTTAAAGAAAAAATTTACTGTAAGTTACCACAATCACCAAAACATGAAAGTACAGGCAAAACTATTTGGAGAAGGGATCAGTGGGAGAAGAAAAAAAACAAGCGATGGCAATTGTAATCAGAGTGTACTATATACATGTATGAAAGTCTCATAATGAAACTATTATATATAACATATATGCTAATAAGACTTTTAAAAACAACTTTCTCACATTATGCCATACTTAAGTCATAAACTAAGATCTCATACTAGACCTCTCAAGTTCTTCTCAATGGTAAATCCTAATATACAAATTTCTTTATTATGGATAAAAGATTTATAACAAGGAAGAAATATGGTGTGAAAACATGGAAACTTGGGAAAATGCCAAGCTTTAGCCATTTGACCAAATTTTTTTTTTAAACACATGACACCCAAGTTCACATAAACCTTAAGAGATAATCTTCCCTATATCAAGGGCTCCTGTGCCCCCAGATTGTAGCTCCAATTTTTTTTTATATTCCTAGCTTTGATTTTGGATGTATGATAAACTTACAATTGAATAAGATGAAATTTCATATTTACCTTCAACTCCTATTAAAGGGATAGAAAATTACTTAGGTTCACAAGACTAATGTTACTCAATGCCAAACATTAAATTAGGGAGAAGGAAAAAGAACTGTATGACCTCAAGACAAAAGGGTGAGACAAGCTTGGAATAAAGAAGGAACAGAAATAAAAATGCAAAAACCCACTGACCTTTCTCGTCCCTGTGTGACAAGATGGTTTATGTCACTGCTGTGTCTTCTGTCTCCTCTCCCACCTGTTTTGCCCTCAACTTCAGAGAGCCAAGCCTTAGGGAAAAAAAGTAAACAACTTGAGCTCAGAATGTTCAAAAGCTCCTAAGATGCTCTATATTCAAATTATGACACAGTTCTTAGAGATGAGAAACCTCCAATTTAACCAGTGATCAACCATAGATCATTTAAAAAATTATATATATTTAGCTTCATATAGAGGTTCAAATAAAACACTCCAATGAGGTGTTACTTTAATTATTATGTACCATGATATTTTTAGGTCATAAATCCCAAAATTAGGTATAAATATTGGAACAGAAGTCTAGGAAAACTCAACTCAAAAGCTTATAAAAATATTTTATCTTACACAACTGCGGAGTAACAAATGTACCTCATTCTTATGGATCTCCATTCGTAGGCGGTCAATGTTATTCATGGTTTCTGCTAATTTAGGCTGTAAACTTCCTGGATCCCCCATTTGTGGATTTTTCTCATATACATCTTTCATTTTGTTGAGGGCATCTCTGGGAAAGAGAAGGAACCACAGAATTAAAGATTCACCTCATGTATGTTTAGATGAGAGCTTCATTTATCTTTGGGGACTCAAGTACAATATAATCTTAAATACAACCACATTTCTAAATGTAGATAAATGCATCCTAATTAAAGACAATTTGCATAACGCTGACAATATTTATAGAATCATAATTTAAATAAAATATCTTTTAAAACTTCTAGTGACAAAAATAAGATTTCACTTATGTCTTATATATCTCCATATGCATATATAGGTTTAATAAATTGCTAGTAGAACATTCCTCATTATTCTTAAACTCATCCTGCCCCAAATCAAACTTTGCTTGTTTTGATGGTTTAAGACCATTAAGGAGCCCAGATTGTCATCAAAATCTTAATCCTCCTGAGTGGTGGAAATACAGACATGTGCCACTATGCCCAGCTCTAAATCAAATTCATATTCCCACCCAGCTACACTATTCCATCAATGTTCCTTATCTACATACAGCATCACCTTCCTCCCACTCTTCTACACTAGAAATAGGAATACCATTTTTAACTTGCCACCCCCAATTCAGTCATGTGCCACTTCCTCTTAACCTGCCTCGTCTTCTGTAATCATGTTACGTAGGCTATGTCCAACCCACATTCCCTGACTTTAACCCTCACACTAACACTCCCTCATGCTCGTTTCCTTCTTGACCTGGGGTTACATTTCTTTAAAAAAATATTTTGTGTTTTTTATTTATTTGAGAGGAAGAGAGAGAGACAGAGAGAGAGAGAGAGAGAGACACAGAGAGAGACGGGGGGGGGGAATGGGCACACAAAGGCCCTGCAAATGAACTCCAGACGCATGCACCACCTTGTGCATCTGGCTTATGTGGAAATCAAACCTAGGTCCTTTGGCTTTGGGGGCAAACGCCTTAACTACTAAGCCACCTCTCCAGCCCAGGGGTTACATTTTCTTTCCCTCCTCCTCCCTGGCTTTTGCACACACCCACTGGCTCCTTCTTCTTTGTTCAACTTTTAAATGTCTGTTACATAAAATGACAAGAGGTTTCTTATCTCATCCTACACACCTCTTTGGGGATATTTTATTGTTTTAATCTTCAGACAACTCACAAATGTCTTGTCTGCAGTTCACTTTCCTAAATTCTAGATGTCTGTTTCCAAACTCAACTGGATACTTCCATGCTGATTACTCATAAATTTCAAAAAGCAAAACTAGTACTTTTGCTCCAAATTTATTTTTGCAGCCAACTCTCCTGAGCTACATACAAGACTTGAAGTCCCTTATCTAATCCCCCTTCCTCAATACTGTATTCTTCATGTAACTTTCAATGACTGTTAGAATACATCCCCAGTCATCAACTTCTGGACATTCCCAACTCTAACAGAACTCTGCAGAAAAGAATTTAAGCTCATCCTGTAACTTTTCACCCTCATCTTGTTATTATACTGCACATCATTTCTAAGTCCTCCTACATTAGAGAAAATTTCAGGTCACAGCAAAAACATTCACCTTTCTGTGTCCTTTACTCTCATCTTTCCCAAGTCTTTAAATGCTTCTTGCACTTCCCCTCATTTTCTTGTATAAATGAAAATATCCTATTCTCCTCAAGGTCCAATTTCACTACTCTGGGTTAACTCTCGCATTTATTAACTATCCACTCTTAGACAAAGTATGTAAACCTAATTCCTAGTCCCTCCATCTATACAATAAGAACAAGAACCTTAGAGGGCTATTTTGAAGAATTCAATAGCATGCACCATGGCAAATGCTTAGGTAACTGTCTGGTACATAAAAATCCCTCAATTAACTTTCTATTGAACTTGAGCTATGTGCGGTGATTCATGCACTTCATCCAACCACTTGGAAGGCTGAGGTAGGATTGCAGTGAGTTCAAGGCAAGCCTACACTACACAGCAAGTTCCAGGTCAGCATGGGCTGGAGAGATGTGAGACCCTGCCTCCAACAACAACAACAAAAAAACCCACAAAAATTCTACTGAATTCAGAGCCAGGGGTGGTAGCATATGCCTTTAATCCCAGCACTTGGGAGGCAGAGGTAGAAAGATCACCGTGAGTTCGAGGCCACCCTGTGACTACATAGTGAATTCCAGGTCAGCCTGGGGCTATAGTGAGACCTTACCTTGAAAAAAAAAATCTATTGAATTCAATTTATGCACCCCCCCCCCGAAAAAAAATGAAATTTATGAAAGCATAAGAGATGGTAAAACTAGTGGCTGGTGCTTATTTCCAAAGTCTGGCTGTCTGGGTTCAAATCCCCAGCAACTACATAAAGCCAGATGTTTATGTGGAATTTGTTTGCAGGAGTCCCTGGCACATCTATTCCACCTCCCCATAAACAAACATTTTTTTAAAAGGGTGGTAAAATTACTCTTAACAATGAATCATCAGACTTTGTTTTACAAGTTTATAGAAGCCATAAGTATATACTAATAACTTTAAAAAAACTCATCAAAAAATTCTCAAGCATTTTATTTCTACCTATAATATGGAAACCATACTTTTCCAGTTTGTGAGTATATTTTTCTGTCAAAGGGTATTTCAACTGGGATTATGGTATTTGGGGATGGATGGTTGTAGTGATGGAACTGAACTCAGGTGGTCATGAATGGTAGGGAAGTACTCTACCATTGAGTTATAGCCCTAACCCAGGAAAATATACACCACATCTGGACCCATCATCCCAAGTTGATGCCAAGAAAGAATGATGACACAGGGGCTGGAGAGATGGCTCAGCAGTTAAGGCACTTGCCTAAGAAGTCTAAGGATGCATGTTTGACTCTCCAGATCCCACTTAATCCAGACGCACAAAAGGTAAGTGCAATGTTGCACATACGCAAGCATCTGGGGTTCGGTTGCAATGGCTGAGGCCCTGGCATGCCAATTCCCCAACCCCCAAATAAAAAAAAGTTTTAAAAAAAGTTAAAAAAAAAAAAAGAATGATGACCCAGGGGACTTAAAGGAACACTACTTTTGGTCTGACTCCTTCTGTAGTCCTCGGTTAAGTTCATCAATGCGCTGCTGTAGTTTCTTCCGTCTCTGTTCTGGTGGCAGGTGACTGAAATCTTCTAGTGCTGGGCCCTGAAAAAGAGAATCTAAATCATTATTAAAGATATTTCCAAGAAATTTTATTTTTTAACTCTACTTGCTGTAGATACTATTTTAATTTCAAATTTACCTCAAATAACCCCTTTTTATTAAGAAACATCTATATAGATATGTATAATAGTGAAAACAATTATATTACAAAGAGAGCTCACATTTCAGTCCTTTTTTTAAAACCATGAAACAGAATAGGCAAAAACAAAACAAAACAAAAAAAATCACCAAATACAGATAATTGGGTTTCACATTATTTTCAAGTCCTGGCAAAGTTAAAATGAATACACATGGGTCTTCTTACAGCAACAACAACAACATGGAAACACATAACGTTTCTCATCTATACGAGCTATTACTTCATGTGCATTCTTATCTATAACCTTCCAAAATCAAATCCATTGCCATATTTAGAATGCTATAAATGTTCAAATTACAAATATAAAGAGTTTATATAATTGAGCTACATAAGCAAACTTACCTCATACATACAACTACTTAAAGAAATATATACTGCATTGGGCTGGAGGGATGGCTTAGCAGTTAAGATGCTTGCCTGCAAAGCCAAAGGACCCATGTAAGCCAGATACACAAGGTAGCGCTTGTGTCTGGAGTTCATTTGCAGTGGCTGGAGGCCCTGAAGCACCCATTCTCTCCCTCTCAAATAAATAAATAAATAGATAAAAATTTAAAAAAGAAATATACCAATACAGTCTTTGAATGACTACATTTATTAAACCATTCCTTGGAAACAAACAAATTTGATCATTAAAAAATAAAAGGTATTGCCTACTAATTAGAAATTAAAACCACGTAACATACCTCAGCAGCTCCTGAATAAGCTTCCAAGAAAGATTCAAGAAAGGACATAATCCTTCTCTTACTTTTTTTTTTTGGCGGGGGAGGGGTGGTTATGAGACAGGATCATGCTACCAAGTCCTAGGTTTAGAGGCAATGTTACCATGCCTGGCCTTGATATAATCTTCTTTAAGAAGGGTTCTAAATGTCTAGAGATGCTTTAATGCTTTCATATTCAAGAATCT
This sequence comes from Orientallactaga sibirica, assembly GCA_036365145.1. Classification (NCBI taxonomy): domain Eukaryota; kingdom Metazoa; phylum Chordata; class Mammalia; order Rodentia; family Dipodidae; genus Orientallactaga; species Orientallactaga sibirica. The sequence continues at coordinate 8,997,769 of JAEOAD010000027.1, forward strand.
GTCTAAATTATGAAAAAGTCCTAGTATAAAAATGCATTTTTTTAATTCAAATTATGTCTTTTCCTTCGCTTTTTTAAAGACCATGTCTCACTGGGCAACCCAGGCTAGTCTCAAATTCTCAATACTCTTGCTTTACCCTTCTGAGTTTTGGGATATAGGAATGCGTCACCATTTTGTTCTTAAATGTTATTTTAGCCAGTATTACTTAAAGTACATTATTAGAGATTACAACAAAACCATATTGAACCCACTTAACATTAACTAGCATTGACTTTACATATCTAAATTATTCATTTTTCTTTTCAAAATGCTTATACTTATACTTCAATTTTCACAAATCACTGAGATTAAGCTTCCAAAGTAAAATGCATTTTTGCTCTTGGGTCACATGCCTGTGACATATGCTGAACAGCTTCATTTCACTGTCTACAGAACACTTCCGACACTTGTCAAAAAGAGAAACCCTCACTTTCAGGATGAGCCATGATCAAATGTTACACTTACTAACAGCAACATCCCTAGGCATCTTTCCCCAGTGACCTACAAACTAGGCATTCAACAAGCTTGCTAGCTAAAAGTGGGGCACTTGTCTAAGTGGCTTTTGTTTTCACATCTCCCAGTCATCAAAAACAACACTGTCAAATCTGACCTAAATAATGGAACAGCAAAATTTCCCATGTACAGTTCCTTTACAATTAGTAGTTCATTATTGATATAACTTGTCATATGCATTCAAATTTGGGGTCTAGGCATTAAGTTTTTACATAAGTGCCAAATGGTAAACTTCAATGAAGTCTGAAATTATTCAATTTAAAGAATATATATTTCAATGTAGTGGACTTTTTTGTAATACAGCAAACTGACCATTATCTATGAGTGAATCTGCCAGGTTTCTGCTTATATCTAATCATATCTTGTTATTAAATTAATGAACAGGAGATACATAGTTACTCACATTTCTAATATTTCATTTCAAAACCATAAACTACTCTCACGTTAAATGAGATCTAAAATTCTATTTTAGAGAAGAAGCCCTCTGAGGCATTTGACAACCTCTCTTACTACAAAGGAACTAACTAATAAAAGGCCCAACTCTACTTTAAAAGACTGATATGTTTCCTAACCACTATAATTTTGGGGCTAGCTGTGTCCAAATAGATGTACAAAGGAACATCCCAAACACAGACATACCCACACACTCACACACACAAGAGATTATTTATGCTTCTGTTTCCCTTTAGTAGTGCAGGAGAACAGAGCATTGAATCCACAATAAAATTAATAGGAAATTTCTTTCCTTTCTTTTTGGACAAACTTAGTAATTCTTATTATAAATTGCAAATTAAATTTATATGATTAGAAAGGTATTAAGAACTTTTCTAAAGTTTATGTATAACATGCATAACAATGAACTTTTGTTCCACCATTTAACTTTAAAAATAATAATTACAATTTTATCCTTCTCTACAACATAAGGACTCTCTACCCAATAACATTTAAGAGTTTAATGGGTCGATGACAGTTAACCACATTATCTTCTAATCTATGACATCAAAGGGTATGGTATATGTTGGACTATGGATTAAATTATAAGAAGAAAAAACACAAACAATTGAAAGTGTGGGATGTAGTTTACCACTTGTTTTGAATTAAACAAAACAATGTGTTGAGATTATTTAATGTTAGCACAGTATATAGATCAGCACACAGGGCTTACCATCTTCACCGACCACTGAATAGTTCAATGGAAAACAGAAAGAAATGGCAAATTATTCACATGAAACTATAATACAGAAGATGCAGTAACCTATCATTTTTTATAATATTAAAATAAATCATGTACATCTTACAATCCAAACAATTATGCCAGAAAAAAAAAGCAACTTTAAGCACATTTTGGGAAAGCAAATTACTTGCAGGCGCGCGCACGCACGCACACACACACACACATACACACAGAAACCCCCACCCCCAAAAAAAGAAAGAAAGAAAAGCACACACTGATGATAATGGGCAGATATTTTCTAAGTTTAACTAAAACTCAGAAGTAAATAGCAATTATCTACCAGCAATCATGCATTTTCCTTTTTAAAAGAGAATTTTATAAGGGTAGATTTTTACTTGTATTACTCATTTTCAAAACACTGGCATTTGAAAAGACGAATGAAAAGGACCTATTACTAGCTGTGGAAAAGGAAATCTTATATGAACAGGTAAAAAACAGAATGTCCTTCCCACAGTACTAAAGAAAACACCATTACCTAAAATTTTCTAATTCAAAACATTATTCTGGATTTAAAGATATCACAATTTGGTGAAGCTAACATTCTTATTTTAGTTTTAAGATGCTTTTTTTTTGGGGGACATTTTCAAGGCAGAATCTCACCCTAGCCCACGTTGACCTAGACCTTACTTTGTATTCTCAGGCTAGCCTTAAACTCAGTGATCCTCCTACCTCTGCCTCCCAAGTGCTGAGATTATAGTTGTACACCACTACATCCATTAAGATACTATTCTTTTTTTGTCTCAGGCTGACCTGGGGTTCACTATGTAGTCCCACGGTGGCCTCAAACTCACAGCTATCCTCCTACCTCTGCCTCACGAGTGCTGGGATTAAAGGCGTGCTCCATCACTCCCGGCTTAAGATGCTATTCTTAATGTACATACACATTAAAACTTGCACTGTATGTACACATTCAAAAGACTATCAAAATAATAAAGGAGTTACCCAGAATCAAATTCTCTGTACATACCCTCTACTAGATACAAATATACAGGTTGAATTTCGCTTTGAAAAGACATTTCTGTTTTCCAGGTTTCATTTTGAAATTCCTAAGCTTGGAAAACAGCACTAAAAACACAACTTAACTTTTAGCAAATTGAACACATTTTAATCTTTCTGAAAATATGCACAGTGCCTGAAGATATCAACCACAGTGCTCTCATAACATAAAAGTACCACACATATATCATTCTGAAATTTAACAGGATTCTATACCTGGCATAGAATGTAACACACACGCACACACACCCTCAGAGAATGACTTTACAAAATTAATCCTCACACTCATCACATTTGGCTAGCAGCCTTTAAATTTTCCACTTTTTCAGCTGGGGACATACGTTGATGGTAGACTTGCCTGGCATGTACAAGGCCCTGGGTTTAATCCCCAGCACCAAAAAAATTAAAAATTCATTTTCCCTTGTTTTCTAAATCATACTTTAAGAAGAAAGAGAGGTCAGACACAATTTCACATAATCATTTGAAAGCTTAGCAAATATCTGGCAAAAATATCTACCCCTTATCTCTGATGAGTTGGTCGTGTATATTAATGATTATGAAAATGACATGTGCTACCCATTGTCTTTCTGAACTAAACTTAACATTCTTTAGACTGTCAGTAGTTTTAAGATTAAAAAAAACTGCTATCACAAAATTCATGCTGAGAAAATTAAAACTTTCTCTAATTTAAATTTAAAACATTAATTATGAAAGATATTTATAGCATTCCTTAAATGCTATTAAACAAAATGTATATAGCACAAGACATAAGATATTTGAAGTATTTGGCTTATTTTTTTGTAATGGATTTCACCAGCTTCATTTCTGAATAATGGAACTTTAGAAAATGGATATTTTCCATTTTACTATCTTTTAGAGAAAACAGGAAAATTATAGTTGAAATCCCAAATGGTTCTGTTTAGCTTATCTGAATTTACTAACAAATGGAAAATAAATTGATAGTTAACTAAAAACTGAAGTTTTTTTGTAAAAATATTAGGAACAGTCTGTGTTTTAAAGTAACAGATGCTCAATAAAAAAATCCTATTCTCATATACAAATATTTTATTACTATAACCTAGAAAATTTCACCTTAGTACATAAAATTACTTGAAGTAATTAGTTGTATTTTATTTTAAAATAGGCTTAAATACTGAAAATACTGAAAACTATAATCTGAATATATAAAAGTTTGACCCAAATCATGGAGTTCTTATTGATAAATCTATTACTTTAAGAAAGGAGTGTCTAATGAAGGCCAAATGAAGTAGTTATGGGGTAAAAATTAAGTTTATTATATTAAGCAGTCAAGTTTGGGTGTTCTCCAAATATCCATTAATGGTTGGAACTTAATGTCACAGAAAGCAACAATAGAAACTTGCCCCCAGAACAGATCCACTGGACCCACTGTCAAACCCAAAACACTGCTCTGCTAGAACATTTCTCATATTCATACTGATGGGAATTATATGCACTTCTTTTTCTTTAAAAAAAAAAAAAAAAAAACCTTTTCAGAAAAACAATCTCCAACATGACTTTCTGACCTGAACTCTCCATCTTATAGAAATCTCAACACCTATCTTGTAAGTTTAATGAACTGAAACATCCATGTACACCATGTGAAAAAAAAAGCACAGGCACCAGCTTATTAAAGTTTACTTCTCTTCTGGATCTATTTCTATAAAGTTCTTATGTGCAAAGAAAACACCTCTATGTACTAATTTTGAAATATTATCTAGTAAAGTGAACTAAAATATCAGTCAAAATAGAAAAACTTCTCAATCTCAAACTTGTAATACTTTCTTCCCTGCTCCATCCTCTAATGCCCTAGCTGAGATTGCCACATTTTCTTGTACACTGTGTTGTTCTTTGGTTTATAACTGATACTAAAACTAGAAGAAGGTTTCAGCCTTCTAAAACTATAAAAATAATGTATGCTATCTAGAATTAAAGCAAAATATGAAAATAAAACTAACAATGATCAAGCAAATAGTTTTTAAGTACTACAGCTGTAAAACCTGCAAATTGTTTCATACAAATGAAAGTGCCACATTGAAGCTTTCCTCTCCAGGCCTGTGTTCTTACTGCCTAAACTTTCTTCACAGAATTGTATTTACTTCACATCTCTATGACTGAGAAGCAGCTCAGGAATTAATTCTACTCTTATAACTCAGGCAGCAGAAATCCCAAATATGATTTCTACAGTCCTCAAAGACGTATTAAGGACTCTCAAAAGTGACAGATAACCAGCCTTCCTGTTGGTATAATTCAAACTCATGCAAGGATCTTTCAAAAGGTCATGAATTGCCTGTATTATTCACATACAAAATTAGGTATAGTAGATGTCAAGAAGTTTATGTCACTAGGGGAAATGAATGGTGGGCATCTCACACGGGAACATACTTCTGCATCCCTGACATCAGTGAAGTTTGCTGTACTGTTTTGGTAGAAGTATAGATCATAATGAAATCTTGTCCTTATCTATTTTGCTCTATAGTTGGTGAAAATGCAGTTTAATTTCAGAAAAGGCTACAGAAAGGGAGAAAAACAGAACAGGAGGAAAAGCAAGGGAAGAGAGAAGGGAAGAATTCAGCATGATTTTACCATTACTGGATGGCTTGTCTGTGGATTACCACACTTCTGCTTTTCACATGGCCAGGAAGTCTTACAAATAAATCTACATTACAGGCTCTAAATATTAAGAGCACAACTAAAAAACCAAACATATACATGAAAAATTTGAGGGCTGGAAGTGTAGAGACTGAGTGCTTAGTACATATGAGGACCTGGGTTCAATCATCACAACCAAGAAAGTAAACTTAGCCTTACTCCATAATGTGTAACATTAATTTATTAGCAGTGTAATAGCCATTGCCAAGAAGCAGCTTAATACTGTATGTGCATTTCACTAGCCTGTAAGTCTTCAATTGCAAAGTACTCTTAGGAATAGGTAAAAATGTCAAAGATGAGCTAATTAAAAAAACAAAAACAAAGCAAAAACTAGGAAGTTTGTGGGTATTTTTACTTCAAGAAAACAAGTTCTGTATAAGCATTGCTTAGTAATAACCGAGTATTTCATAGGCTTTATAATTTGCAAAGTACTTTCTAATATTTTAATTGACTCTATAGCAGACCTTATATTTAATACACCTGTTGTTTTTTTTTTTTTTTTTTTGACAGCATCTCACCGTATAGCCAATGCTGGCTATGAACTTGCTATGTAATGCAGATTGGCCTTGAGCTCTCAACCCTCCTGCCTCAGCCTCCCAAGTGCTGGGATTACAGGTGTGCCTGGGATGTGTCACTATCTTGGCTTTTTAATATTTTGCTAATGTATTCAAAATTATGTTTTATACTTTTAAAATTAAGTAGGGTAATTAAAATCGAACTTGACATTTTACTGTCAACAAAACAAGACTTTATAAAACTAGCAGGTGAAGTCAGTAATAGTGACAAATTATAACTCCAGTGACAAATTACTGAAAGTCTTAAAAATGTAATACATTACAAGACAATGGTGGACATATGATTTCACATAAACAAAAAAATAGCTAAAATATGATTGTACCCAGCACCCTCTTTATAATACCATTCTTTTACAGTTGAACACTTCAAATGTTATAAAGAGGAGTTGTTTGTAACTTGAGGGCAGCTATACTTAATTCTGTGGTGTTTTTAAACTATGTATTTATAGGAGAGTGCCTTATAATGAGGGTGGAGAGTATTAAAAGCCACACTACACACACAATTAGGCCATCATGCATTTCAACCCATTATTAAACTTACCCCTCTTTTGAGGCTTCTGAAAGAAGGAATTCTGGGCTTCCCTGTTTTTATTTCATTCATACAATAATGCACGGGCTCAATGGAGAATGTGAGAAACTGGGACCCATTAGGAGTACTGGATGTGAATAAACTAGTAGGGGTTAAGGGTGGGGACTGTGGCTAATACGGAAATAAAGAAAGGAATCAATAAGCCAAGTGTGCATCGTTTTATCCTATATGAAAATTCTATTTCTGGCAACATATTTTCACAAAATATACCTCAAATAAAGTTTTCTATAAAGATACTTGTAAGAGAACAGTTTTGCCAAAAATTATCATTTTAAAGTCAAATTTACTTTAAAAATATCATTTTACTTGATTGTTTTTTTACAATCTGATAAATTAAAAATATAGAGTATACTAATTATAATGTAGAGAGAACAATATGACCTAGATTAAAAATAAATTCTCTTCCAGTTCCTAGAATATTAGCACCACCATGGAGTCCTATTCAAGTTATATTTAACTTGTACTTGTTGAGAGATAAAGGTAGCAGCTATACTTGGAGTTATCACACAAAATATTAAAACTATAACTGATAAATTTCATTATATTCAAGACTTTCCTCTTAGACTGCTTTGATTCCATCCCTTTTCACCTTTTTACATAAACTTTAGTATTCCTTCTATTTCTAAGCTGTTCATGTACTCTGACCTGACTAAAAAGGTCTACCTCTCAGCTTGCCTGAACAATATTATTAAAAGCATTGCCGGGCATAGTGGTGCAAGCATAAAGCCTGAGTTAATTATAATTATGTTTTAAAGGTATTTATTTCTAGATATGAAAGTTAAATTTTATATACATTCATATATCAAGATCAAAGAAATGAATTAAAATAATCAAGTATAGTTAACAAGTGCAGCATATCAGGTTGAAGGTGATATGATACCATTACAATCCCTAAATTTACAAGACAGGCATGTATTCCATTTGCCATGTTCTGAGCTGCACTCACCTACCTAAAATAAACAGCACATTAAATGCTAGGATTTGACAAGAAGAGTAGATTCTCTTAGCAACCAAAGAGGGTTCTCTCTCTCTCTTTTTTTTTTCTTTTTTCCAGGTAGGGTCTCACTCTGGCTCAGGCTGACCTGGAATTCACTCTGTATTCTCAGGTGGCCTCAAACTCACAGTGATCCTCCCTCTCTGCCTTCCAAGTGCTAGGTAGGATTAAAGGTGTGCACCACCATGTCTGGTGGGGGTTTTCTTTTTAATCAAGAACACTGAGTCCTTATTATAATCTCATATGAATAATAAAAATTTTATTAGTATGAGCTACAAGGACTAATTTTGCATTTACTATCACTGTTCTCAATCATTTGTTCTGAGAATTTCAATGCTAGCAGTATTTTAATTAGAACAAGTTTCCTTAGAAATTCTGACAGAAACTATATGCATATAAAATTTCAAAAACATAAGATTAACAACTTAGTTAATATTCTTATGAATTATTAAGTACTAATCATAGGTTTAAAAAACCTTCATTTTCTAATTAGTGAAAGGTTAATTGAATCATTCAAATTGAAAATATTTACTCTCCATTAATAGTATACTATTATCCAATCAATTTCTACATTGGTTCAACTCACTTACTAAAAATGTCTGATTTTATGAGAACTTTTTGAGTTTTACCTTTGGCTTCTTCCCAAAGAGCCACAATTTGCCCTTGGCCTTCCCTACTGTGGTTTTGGCATCCACCTTCCCACTCTCCTGTTTAGATGCACTGATGGTCCCATCAGAAATTGTTCTATAAATATGCTGACTGTAATCTTCAAACGGAAAGTCTCCTGGAGGTTCAAACCCAGACTTGAAGGAGTCTACCACCATTTGAGAATCCTATGTACAAGAAACAAAATTTTAAAACCATTTTACTTGCTTAAAATGCTTCATTAGCTTTCAAAACTTTAACTGGAATAGACATAAAAGCTTAAAGAGACTGTTCTACAATAATCAAAGTTTTAAAGTAATTTCTTCCTGTGAAAGTTGTAATAACCCTTCAGTATTTTAATCCCAATAGAAAAACATACTATCTTATGAATTACCTGAACATAAGAGTGTGAAATGAACATATATTTCACATATATGTGTGCATACAAGAATGTTGGAACTCAAAATGAAAAAAAGCCAAGAATTTTCTTTTTTAAGTTTAAGGATTCAGTTAGTTAGAGAAAGGCTCTTCACTGGTATCTACTTGATAAGCTTGCTGTGAATACTAAAGTATGTGGTACATATCTGCTGGTTCTCTAAATCTAGTTTTCTCTTGCTCTTCCTCTGTATTCTCTTGTTTCTGGCAATCATGCTTTCTGGTCACTTAATCAGCACTGGCTGAGAAGTGACCAGCTATATGGCTCTGCTATACTTGAATCAAGCTCCAATATTCCATTTATTTCTATGCTGTTTTCTCTGCTTCAAATGCCCTCTTCCAATCCTCCTTATGGGTCATTATTCTACACACTACCATGTTTCTTGATCCAACTCAAATACTAACTCTTGTGTTAAAGGAAACACAACTCTAGAACTGACCGCATCCTTCTCTAACCTTTCATGAAGCTCACAGAATAAAACAATTCATAACACACAGTTGAAAGTTATAGTCTTGGTGACAACTAAAATATTAGTGGGGAGAACCCTACACAGCTTCTTTTAAAGAACCAGAACTTTGTCAGCTCTCAGGGCTCAACACATATGCAGGAACACAGCTTACGGCTTTCTTCTATGGAATGTAACTTAGGACTCCCTCTTTCCCAACCTATTCTGTTCACTTAAACTGCACACATGCACCACATGCATGAATCCAGAGACAATTATCCAGCACTTACTCTTCTTTCATCAACTGATTTTGCTGCAAGAATCATTCCTTCCAAACACTTTGAGATGATGGGAATAACTTTGCGTTCGGAGTCTGCAAAACCTCTGTAACATTCACTCAGTTTAATTGTTCGTCGTTCATCCATTTCTTGTAGTTGCTAGCAGTCAGGGATTTAAAAGGGGAAGGCTGAATTTTCTTATCATTCTGAACAAGAGCCACTAGTGATGCCCCACCCTGAACCAGTAAAAATTTCTACTCTAAGATGCTTTTTAATTTTTTTTATTTATTTGAGAGGGGAGGGGCGCAGAGACAGAGAGTGAGGCAAATAGACCAGGTGAGTATGAGAGTGCCAGGGCCTACTGCCACTGCAAACAAACTCCAGTTGTATGTGCTACTTTGTGCATCCGGCTCTACATAGGTACATGAACCCAGGCCTTCAGGCTTTGCAAGCAAGTCCCTTAACCACTGAACCATATCTGCAGCCCCTTCTTTGTTTTTAATACCATTCAACAGTGCTATAAAGACCTGAAATTTTTACAATCCGAGGCTTGCTAACAAAAGAAGGAAATCCCACCAAGGCTTTTAGTACATTCAAACCCAGGTGACACAGATTTTCAAGTCTTAGCCCATAAGATATAAAATCCAAGATTTCTAGCTCCTTAAATGAATTCAGAGTGCTTTAGTATGATCAAGTTAGATGAAGCATCCAGCGCACTGGACACAACCAGGCACCCAGATCCTACCACAGTTTACAGCTTAGGAGTAACTAGTAAAGGGTTAAGGCTATAAAAGAACCACAAATGTCACACTGTCAAAGGGGCATCTATATAAAATCCCCACAACTCAAAATTCACTGGCAAATGCCACTGGGAAGGACGTTGGGATACCTGAAGACAGTGTGGTAAAGCTGCTATTTTCACACTTTCTATGTGCCTATACTGACTTGTCTTTCCCAGGAAGTAGGTACACTGACTGCTCAAGTCCCCAAACTCCCATGACCTTCACATCACTTTTCTTTTTACTTTCCAATGCTTGGGAATTTATTTACAAAATAACTACTTCTGCAATCACAAAATGGCAAGGCTGCTCCATAACAAGTTTCAAACACTGAAAGGATCAGCCCCCAAACATAGAGATAGTTTACCTCTCAGTTAAGCTTGCCACAAAATAAGTAGACTCAGCTAGTAACCCTACCATAGTGAAGACTGACAAACTCAATGTTCTAGGTGCTGACACACCAACTCTAGACCACCACCTTTCACTATGCTTTCTTTGCCTTTTGAAGGAAGAAAAAGTTTGATTGGGCTGATGCTCTTTTCCCATAAGCTCTGGCCTTTGAAGTACAACCTCATTTAGCACCGTTTTTACTAACCTCCTTTCCTCTAACTTCTTTCTGAAAAAGTAGTAATTTGACCCTCATGAAAATTCTAGGATCTTCACCTATTTGGCAATGGCTCTATCATTAAGTGATGGTACATAGGCACCAATAAGCAAGCTCAAAGCCTGAATTACAATACAGTTATGTTATAACAGAGCCAGCAAGGCAGACACCAGACTAGCAAAAAACATGTTAAGATTTATTTATGTTACTTTTACTAATGCCAATGATTCTGGTATGGTGTTTTATTAAAGATTGTAACTTGGATCTCCAGCCTCCTGGCTAGAGGAGGTGTCACTAAGGGCAGGTCCTGGAGTCTAGCCCTAAGGCGATACTGGGAGTGGACCTGAATTCCAGCCCAAACATGTAGGAGAGCAGTCTGAGCTCTGGGATCCTGCTTGCTGCAAGTTGTGCTTGCTGCTTTTGGGTGCTGCTGGCTGATGGTGGTTTTTCTTTCTGCTTGGATGTACAGAAGCGGCTTCTTCCACCATTTGATGCAGCTTTCCCTGAATCTACAAGCCTGAACTAAATCCCTTCCTCCCCTAAACTGTGCCTGGTTTGATGTTCATCCCAGCAACGTGAAACTAACTAAAACACCACGAAAAGCCAGATACAAAGTGGTGCATGTATCTGCAGTTCCTCTGTAGTGGGAAGAGGCCATGGCACACCATTCATATTCTCATGTTTGCTTTCTGAGTCTTTCTCCCTACAAATACATACATAAATACATACATACATATTTTTAAATGGCTAAGTCCTAATTCTTTATTTTTATTTTTTTAAGAGAGAGAAAGAATTGGCATGCCAGGGCCTCAGCCACTGCAATCGGACTCCAGACGCTTGTACCACCTAGTGGGCATATGTGACCTTGTACTTGCCTCACCTTTGGGTGTCTGGCTTACATGGGACCTGGAGAGTTGAATATGGGTCCTTAGGCTTCACAGGCAAGCATCTTAACCACTAAGCCATCTATCCAGCCCACTAAGTCCTAATTCTAAGTGAATAAGTTATAACATACAATCTCAATGAATTTACCCTGTATAGTCAAAATATTTAATGGTACAGTGCTGTAATTTATCTGAAAAAAAAAAATCACCTTAATTATATGTGTGGGTTATTTATAATACTTAACAATAAACATATAGGAAACATTGGGATTTAAAAATAAGGACATTCACTTTTCAAATATATAATTATAGGGGCTGGAGAGATGGCTTATTGGTTAAAAGTGCTCACTTATGAAGCTTGACGGCCTAGGATTGATTTCCCAGTACCAATGTAAAAACAGATGCACAAAGTGGCGCATGCACCTGGAGTTCACTTACAGTGGCAGGAGGCCCTGCAGTCATTCATTCTTTCTTTCTGTCTCTTAAATAAATAAATAAATAAATAAATAAAAATAAATAAATAAATAAAACTATTTGTCAGGCTGGAGAAATGGATTACTGGTTAAGGTATTTGCCTGCAAAGCCAAAGGACCCAAGTTCAAATACCCAAGACCCACATAAGCCAGATGCACAGGGTGGCGCATGTGTCTGGAGTTCATTTGCAGCAGTTGGAGGCCTTGGCACATTCATTTTTTCACTTTATCTGCCTCCTATTCTCTTTCTCTAATAAACAAATAAAAATATTTTTAAAAATGTTTCTCATCACCAATCTTGGTTAGTAGTAAATCTAAATTATCTCTGGTATCTACGATCTAACAGTTAAGTTCGGAGGCTGAGAGCATAGCTCATTTGTAGATGCTTGCCTAGCCTGCACAACACCCCAGTTTGATAATGAAAAAGAATTCAGCTTTTGCACTGAAAGACCAACTCTCTGAGCTCACACAGACCTGAGCTCACCTTGTAAATCTGAGGAATCACCACGTAGAAGTGTTTGTGCTGCTCCCCGTTGAAATTCTGTAACTGTGCAGCGTACTCGTTCTTATTCTCGTCAGCCATGTGCGTGCGTAGGTTCAACTGCTGCTTGGCCTAAGGCAAAACAGCCCAACAAAATCAGAGAAATTCTCTTTTCTGAAAATTATACTAAAACTAGATTTAGCCAACATCAGGAGAATAATGAAGTAAGCTGACTCGTTTGAACTCAGTATCATTTAAATGTAAAAGATGCTTCCAGATCGTATTACCATATTCCCTCTCTATTGTAATAAATAGTTCTCCTTCCTTGCAATAATCCATTCAGTCTCTCCTTACAAAACTCACATAGAAAATAATAAATGATATTTATACCTTTAAACAGTACACTTTAAATCAGAAAAGGAAAAAGTAACCTTGGGACTATTTTAGGTTATTTACAAAGTAGTGAAATGTTTCTTTATAATCTACTTATACCCAATTAGAATATGAAACTAAAATCTTGAGTGTAGAAATGTAATTAAATGGGTTTCAATAATGTAATATTCAACATTAGTTTCCATCTCTACAGTACAATTGGCATTTTAATGTCTATTTAGAATATAATTCTGTATTTAATTTCTTGTAGAAAGTCAATGAGTATATCTATATAGGTGAGAATATTGTAATATAAATAAAATCATTAATCTAAAGCCTAGTAGAGCTTAATTTAAACAAATATCTGAACTATTCTAAGATAATGGGCAAAAAACAAAAAAACCAAAGTATGAATTGCGCTTCCAAGCTGCAGTGATGTGCACTGGTAGTCCCAGGTATACACAAGATTGAGATGGAAGGATCATGTGTTCTAGGCCAGCCTGGGCAATATGTAAGAAACCAACTTTTTAAAACTGAGTTTACTTTTTATACTGATCCAAGGAGATCACTTCACATATCGGGTCTCTACAATCTGTGAAGCACACTGGGAATAAACGTCACTATTGGAGAGCGGGACAGTGCTGGAGACGGAACCAGGGTTTCATTGATACTAAGCAAGTGTTCCACCATTGAGCTCCATCCCCAGAGCCCTGTATCAAACTATCCTAATTCTAGTTTCTACGATGTAGTCCCTTACCTTCTAACTACAGTCTAACTTAACTCTTCGTAACTCAGAAAACAAATTGACCTATGGAAACATGCTAGCCAAAACACCTCACCTAAGTCCTTAAGAATCTACTTAACCCACAATGTGCCCAAAGAGCCAAATCAACATAAGTCCTATGGTGACTAAACAATACAAAGAAAAGACAAAATGTGCTGTTCCAACCTGGAACTCTAAGTACACATTTATTTACCCCTCCCCCTTTATCTTTCCACCACAAACCACAGTGAACAGAGAATTCCAAAAGCCCCAGCCCAAATCCTCATAACCCATCAAGGGACACTCTCTAGTTTCTAGCCACTGGCTATGATTCCATGGACTATGGGCAGAGGTTCCGGCAGGGTATATAGGTGGGTAAGGCTAGGAACATAAAGACAATTGAAGCCTCACCTAATTTTCTAAGAATTAAAGAGATGGCAAATAAATAAACATTAAAAAAAAAAAAAAAAAAAAGCCGGGTGTGGTGGCACACACCTTTAATCCCAGCACTTGGGAGGCAGAGGTGGGAGGACTGACATGACTTTGAGGCCATCCTGAGACTACATAGTGAATTCCAGGTCAGTCTCAGGAAAACAAAACAAAACATAACAAAACAACACCAAAAAAAATAAATAATTGAGCACTGACATTCTGAATAAGCTAGGCCAAACTAACTAGTAGATATATTACATCTACATTTCAAGAAGATTGGCTAGTCTCTCAAGTTATCTCTGTAGACAAAGTGAAGATATGAGGCTGGAGAGATTGCTCGGCGCTTGCCTGCAAAGCTTAAGAACCCAAGTTTGCTTTCCCAGTGCCTATGGAAAGCCAGATGCACTAAGTGGCACATGCATCTGGAGTTCATTTGCAGTGCCAGGAAGCCCTAGTGCACCCATACTCTATGTCTGTCTGCCCCCCCTCTTAATTTTTTTTAAAAAAAAATGAAGATGTTACATTCAAGAAATAGCTTTTAGATTCAACCAATAATTAATAATGAATCAAAGGAGTTTAAGGAGCAAATGTCAACCTTTTGCAATGGCTGTGGTCCACAATATTACCCAGTAATGACAACTAATCAATTATGTGCATGACATAATACTGTGAAAGAAATTAATATACATAATTAAAATTAGTTATGTGCCTCAGCATATCTCTATCTTACACACAAACACACACGAGTATGCCAAACTTTAAAAACAGATTAATATAATAATTGGTAAAAATATCCATATAAAATTTAAATATAGTACAAATTCTGTCTGAGAGACACACATTTTCAAACATGAGAAAATTCAATGGGATTTCTGATAGCCATGAACTCAACAGGAGTCAATTCAAACTATGTGGTTGCCTAGATCCTTGTAAATTTAGAATACCTGATCATTATTATCAATTTCAGAAAACTACTTTAGTGGGATATTCATCATTTAAAGGGAATTCAAAGAAAAATAACTCTAATAAAGGTAACCTGAAGCTATTATGTGGAACAGGAAAAGTAGAGAATACCTATTAAGCTAAAATATATAAAAGCCACAGGAGATCCAGTTCAGAATTACTGGCAAGAGATTCAGTTTTTAAAATGCCTCCATGAGTAAACCGTTCATAACCTGACAGTGTTACCATGTCTTCTCTTCTGTAAAGTGATGAGTAATACTGACTCATACTTAATTTGCATACCTGACTGACATACCTTAGGCTTTCTACCTAATTTTGGAATGAGGCAAAAACAATCCTAGCAGCAACTGTTTTCCCTCTGCATTTTCAATGCAGCTAAACTATTGCATCATGTTTTCTTCTCAGACCAATATATGTGATTTAAAGTAGGCAAACTCTGCATTATTCAGGTGTATATGCAGTCTCTCTCTTCAGAACTTCTAACAATGATACAAATATGTGGCTCCTTTCCACATGTAATACTCTGATTTCAAAGTGAGTTTTCCCAGTATCATGTACAATGAATCTATGACAATAAAAAGGGGCTTGAATTATTTCTTACCTTTTCCACATCTGCCTTGGTTGCATTAGTATCATTATCCAATCTTTCATAACTCTGTTGTGCCTTTTCTGCCTCTCTACATTCTCTTTCAAATTTCTTTTTACTCTGTTAAAAAGAAAAGATAATACAGAGAAAAAAAATTAATTTATCTTCATTAAGTAATAACTTTGAAATGCTACCCCTACATATTTTGTAAACAGGAACTAAACACGAAAAGTAAAATTTGTCTTTTCTAAATTAGAAGATAAAATTTAATATTATAACCAGTTTGTGTTTTAAATACCAGGCATTAAGTATAGACTGTGAAGATACAACATGGGTAATATTAATATTTACTATTTGTTCAATTCCTGTCCAAAAAACATTGTAAGCTCACCTTCCACAGGTCGTTTGGCTTTTTTGTTTTACTGGTTGGTCTGTTGTTTGTTTTCATACTTTTTTGGTAGGATCCTAATGTGATTTAGACGTGGAAATGTCCCTCCAAAGTAGTTTTCTGTTGTTTGTCAGGAATAGCTGAAATATCATCACCTTTTGTTTATTTTGGTGGTGGTGAACATGAACCTAGGGGCGTGCCATTGCCAGGAAAGTGCACTATCAGTGTGCTACGACCCCTTGCCAGGTGTTTTAATTTCTTAAATAAGATCTCACTATGTTGTCCAGGCTGGCCTGGAAATCACTTATGTAGCCCAAGTTGGCTTTGAACTTTCAATCCTCCTGCTTCAACTTCCAGAGCTAGGATTACAGGCATGTGTCACACACCCAGCCATGCCCATATCTTTTTTTAAAAATTATCTTAATTCAAATTACTATGACTTTGGAAAAGCAATTCACAAGACAAGGGAGAGTGTTCAATTAGTAAAGTGTTTGCCTCACAAGCATGAGGACATGAATTCAATCCACAGAACACACGTAAAAACTACTGGAGGCAGTAACACATGCCTGTAATCCCAGAACTGGAGAGTTAGGAGAATCCCAGCACTTGGGAGGCAGAGGTGGGAGGACTGACATGACTTTGAGGCCATCCTGAGACTACATAGTGAATTCCAGGTCAGTCTCAGGAAAACAAAACAAAACATAACAAAACACCAAAAAAATAAATAATTGAGCACTGACATTCTTTCACATTTTCAATCTGTCAATTTGTTCTACTTTCTGAGAGATATCAACTTTCTTTCTAATGTGTTATCCTTTACTGCTATATAAGACTCTTTTTTGATCTTTATATGTTCTTTAAGGACCCATGTTTGACTCTCCAGATCCCTCATAAGCCAGACAGCCAAAGGTGAGGCAAGTGCAAGGTTGCACATGTCCACAAGCTTCTGGAGTTTGATTGCAGTGGCCGAGGCCCTGGTGCACCAATTCTCTTTCCCTCCCTCCCTCCCTCCCTCCCTCCCTCCCTCCCTCCCTCCCTCCCTCCCTCCTTCTCTAAAAAAATTATTTTAAGCGGGACAGGGAGCGGGGAATAGAATGGGCATGGCAGGGCATCTAGTCACTGCAAATAAATTACAGATGTATGCACCATTTTGTGCATCTGACTTTACATGGGTACTGGAGAATCAAACGAGGGTCACTGGGCTTTGCAGGCAAGAGCCTTAACCACCGAGCCATCTCTCCAGTCCTGTATACTCTTTTTTTCTTTAAATATTATTTATTTGAGGGGGTAGAGGCAGATAGAAAGAGAAAATGGGCACACCAGGGTCTCTAGCCACTGCAAACGAACTCTAGACGCATGTGCCCCCTTGTGCATCTGGCTTATATGGGTCCTGGGGAACTGAACCGGGGCCCTTAGGCTTTGCAGGCAAGTGCCTTAACTGCTAAGCCATTTTCCCAGAACCCCCTCTTCTTTTTAACAGTGCCTTGTCCTTATTTTCAGGGATGTAATAGTTCCTTCATTCCCACTGAGAAAAATTCTAACTCAGTATTTTCCTTGTTTTTAAGCTTTTTATTATTTTTTCTTTCCTTTCACAGTCACTATTCCTCCTACATTGGTTTTTTTTTTTCCACTGCATATTACTTTTGGTGTCTGGTGTGTACAATTAGATGTTTAAGTGTCTTGGAGCCCTTGGCTCTGTGTTCTTACTTTTAAAAGCCCATGAAAATCACAAGTGGGGCTGATAGTCTTTTCCTCTAGGGTGAAATATCCAGGTAGTTTCCATGGAAAAACCCTACAAAGGGTTTCACTCTCACTTGTCTCTAGAGAGAGCCTCTTCTAATTCCTTACTGGAAAATAAATGTCTAGCTTCTGGTATTCTGAGAATTGCTGCTAAAGAAAACTGGGGACCTGAATATTCTGCATTTGTCCAATCTCCTTTGAGAACAAGTAGCTATGGGCTACTAATTTTGGTGTAAATTAAGGCTATTTATAAACAAGTCTTGTTATATTAGGTACCTTATTTGTGGAAAAATATTTACATAATCATTTTCTTGCAACAGCAGAACAATTATGAATACAACAGAATTAAAAATATTCCTCCCAAGAAATACTATATTGCTATATGATACAGACTATACTCCAGAAAAGATTCTTTCTTTCTTCATGCTTTTCATAGAAGATTGATAACTGCTACCTCTATCCCCTACTCTTGCTTAGCAGAATCTGCCTCCAATATGGCAGGCAGAAGTAAGCCTGCTGTCTGCCTCCCCATGAGCAAGGCTGAGCATGAACAAGTAACCTAACCTCATCAAAGGCATCCATGAAGAAGCCAGCTGATTTTTTTTTTGGTTTTGTTGTTGTTGTTTGTTTTGGGGCAGTTTTACTTCCCTAATAAAAAGGGATGATCGGCAGAGTTGGGGGTTCCTTTTTCCTGCCTCTAACTGCAGTTTAATGAGGATATTGCTGCAGGGCTCAACTGTTAACCATCATGGCACAGGATAAAGACTATAGACCAACATGGCTAAGGTGGCAAGATGGGCAGAGAAGCAATGCAGCCTTGGTGACATCACTGACCTACTGACCACCCTGGAACTAGGCTTGGTTACTCAGAGCCTCCAAATGACAGGCTGGGCACATAAACAGCTACCTTCTCTCTCTCTCTGCCCATTCCTCCAAGATCTCTTTCATAGGCTGCTTCTGCCCTTATCTTAAGAGCCAGTGCTACCTACTCTGTTCATCCTGCAGCTAGCTAATAATTGTCTGATTTCCCCTCAACTTTCAATACTGTCACTAATTTAACTTCCTGCAACCTGTTCTTTGTGTCCTCTCAATTATTTCAAACATGTTGGGAATTCTATAATAATGCTTTCTTGATCAAACAAGAAGAGACAGAATTAGATATAGGATCCAATACTTTCTTCTACACATTAAACAGGAATTTGTCAGTCTCCTTTACTGGACTGCAGGCTCCATAAAAATTAAGACCAGGCCAGGCGTGGTGGCGCACGCCTTTAATCCCAGCACTCGGGAGGCAGAGGTAGGAGGATCGTCGTGAGTTCAAGGCCACCTTGAGAAGACAGAGTGAATTCCAGGTCAGCCTGGACTAGAGTGAAACCCTACCTCGAAAAAACAAAACAACAACAAAAAAAATTAAGAACCAGGCTGGGCATGGTGGCACACGCCTTTAATCTCAGCACTCAGGAGGCAGAGGTAGGAGGATTGCCGTGAGTTTGAGGCCACCCTGAGACCACATAGTAAATTCGAGGTCAGCCTGGGCCAGAGTGAGACTCTACTTTGAAAAACAAAAACAAAAAAATTAAGAGCCAGGTCACATTAATATTTGTATACCTAGGGCCCAGCGCTTATAAAGAAAATATATATGTGGCTGGAGAGATGGCTTAGCAGTTAAGGCACTTGCCTGCTAAGCCTAAGAATGCCTGTTCAATTCTCCATGTCCCATGTTTAGCCAGATGTAAAGTGATGCAAGGGCACAATGCCACACTTGCCCACAAGGGGGCGCACACGTCTGGAATTCATTCACAGTGGCTAAGAGGCTGCTGGCGTGCCCATTCTCTATCTGTCTCTCTGACTCTCTCCCCACCCAAAAAAGAATGTTATATATTATTATATATTATATATAAAATTATTATTTTGTTTTGGTTTTTTGGGTTGGGTCTCACTCTAGCTCAGGGACTGACCCGGAATTTACTATGTAATCTCAGGGCCTCAAACTCACAACGATCCTCCTACCTCTGTCTCCAGAGTGCTAGGATTAAAGGTATGTACCACCACGTCCGGCTAAGAATATATTTTTTAAATATTTAATTAATTAATTTATTTATTTGAGAGAGAGAGGAAGAAGCAAATGGAAATATATAATATTTTTAATATTTATTTATTTATTTATTTGAGAGAGAAAAAGAGGCAGAGAGAGAATGGGAACCCCACGGCCTCTAACCACTGCAAACAAACTCCAGATGCAAGCGCCCCCTTGTGCATCTGGCTTATGTGGAGAGTCAAACTGGGATCCTTTGGTTTTGCAGGCAGATGCCTTAACTGCTAAGCCAACTCTCCAGGCCCCAAGGATATTTTTAATAAACATTGAATAGGGTTAAATTCACCTTTTGTTGGCATGTCTTTCACATGGGGGTAGAGTACGTGTGGTGTAGTGTGTGTAATGTAGCATATCCACATGTAGGTGCAGATGGGCACACTCATGCAGAGGTCAGACGAGAACATTGCCCCCATCACTCATCCACATATTTTCTTGAGACTGAGTCTTCCTTTTTAATGGAGTGGCCATTTTTGGTCAGCAAGTCCCAGTGTGATTTTTTTTCTTTTCACAGTATTGCTAATAATATATAAAGAAATCTCTCTTCCCTCTATGCATTTTCTTTCTTGTTTTGGTGTGTGTGGAGATGCATGTACCATGTGCATCCAGGCAGAGGACAAGGAAGATGCTGGATGTCCTCCTCTATTGCTCTTCCATGTTATTTCCTCAAGACAGTCTCTCACTGAACCTGGAGCTTGCCATTTGTTTATTTGGCTGCTAGCAAGTCTCAGTGATAATCTGCCCCCTTGAAACTGGAGTTAAGGGCATGTAGTTAATTAAGACCTAGCTTTTATTTATTTATTTATTTATTTATTTATTTATTTATTTATTTATTACAAAGGGTGTCAGGGATCAAACTCAGATCCTCGTGGTTGTGCAACAAGTGGTTGTTTCTACTGAGCAATCTTCCCAAACCCCTCTCCTCATTGTTGGTGGTGGTGTATGTGCAAGCTCACTGTGCTACCCCACACACCAGCTTGTGGTGGGTGCAGGGGTCATGCCTAGGGTGGCCAGAGCACAATGTTTGGTGTCCTACGCCTCTGTTATTTTGTCCAGTCTTGTTTTAAACCTGAGTTTCTACTGATTCTGGAGATTCTCAGGTGCACAGCCATGCTCAGCTGTTTGTTTACATGGGATCAGGGGAGTCTAACGAGTGGTCTGAGGCCCCCTCAAGCCCTCATGATTCAGCAGGAAGCGCACTTAACTAGTGAGCCGCCTCTCCAGCCCTCTCCTATATTTGATGATACTTCCTTTCTTAGAACCTCTGTAACTACTTCTTATAGTTGTAAATTGCTCTAAATGCAAGTCAGCACATTATTGTCAACAATGATTTATGCCAACATCAATTTTTAAAGAAACCATTATCTCCAGAGTGTAGGAGTCTGTTATTTTTTGTGCAAATGACAACACACATACTCATTAGATGGCAGATAAAATTTAATCAGTAAAAATACTCCCTAAAAGTCTTCATGAAACCAATTAGAAAGAAAATCAAAACAAAAACAGACTAGTAATATACATAAGAATTCCAAATCAGCACTGGTGATAGAATCTACCACCACAAGACAGTTAAAGAGAGATATAATCCAGGCTTGAGGATGCTTTTTTTATTTTTATTTTTTGTTTTTTCAAGGTAGGGTCTCAGGGTGGCCTTGAACTCATGGCAATCCTCCTACCTCTGCCTCCCAAGTGCTGAGATTAAAGGCGTGCGCAACCACGCCCAGCTTGAGGATGCATTTTTAAAAAAGAAAGATTAAAAAGTTCAGCAAAAGAGTCATGTGATAGGAAGCAACACCGGTGTATGCCATCACATTATGCATATGATTGAAAATTTCAATCTTAAAAGTTATAATGATTAAAACTAAACAAATTTACGAAAAACTCCCAGCTTGAGGATGCATTTTTCAAAAAAAGAAAGATTAAAAAGTTCAACACTTGGGAGAAAAGAGTCATGTGATAGGAAGCAGAAAAAATTTAAAAAGGTATTTTTTTATTTTTGTTGAGAGAGGGAGAGAAAGAAGCAGATACACGTGTGTATGCCATCACATTATGCATATGATTGAAAATTTCAATCTTAAAAGTTATAATGATTAAAACTAAACAAATTTAATATGAAAAACTCTTCTCAGAGTTCAGTGGAAGGGGATGCAGGAGACAAAAGAATGTTGTGGTAGGAATGGAGAGGAGGTGTGGTTATGATCTGTAGTTTGTTTTTGCTGTGTGTGTTGTGGAGGCTGGTTGGCTTTTGCTCTCTTGCTTGGTCCTGTGGAGAGCAGGCGCTTCTCTTGCCATTATGGAACTTCCCCTGGAAAAATATTGTATACATTGTGAGAATTGTTAGTAAAAAAGATATTTTGCTAGGCATGGTGGCACATGCCTTTAATCCCAGCACTTGGGAGACAGAGGTAGGAGGACTGAGACCAGCCTATGGCTACAGAGTGAGTTCCAGGTCAGCCTGGACTGCAGAGGACTTTGTTGGAACTGGGCTACTGGCATAGGGAGTTCAGAGTGTGTTTGATCAAACTTAAATTTGTAATGGACTGCTTGGCATCAGAAAGTTAAAATTTAAAAGGTAGACTGGTTTTTTATTTTTTATTTGAGAGAGGGACAGAAAGAAGCAGATAGAAAGAAAGAATGATTTATTTGTTCCTGGATTAAGAAGGGTCTCTAATGGCTGGAACAAAACTGCAGACACATGTGCCACGGTTCAGGAGCTGCTGCTGAGATGCAGCATTTGGCATGAAGTCCCTGAGGGGTCCTGGGATGGACCGTGGTTTTGCATGGAGACCTGAAGATGTTTTGGATATACCAGGACTGGGTACCATGGAGTGCAGTTTGAACTGGGATGAAAGTTTTCCCTGGCGACTCTGCTCAGCTGGACAAGTGCCTTAACCACTGAAGCCAGTTTCTCTCTAGACCCTCTGCATTGTTTTAGTTTCTCCCCCTTATAAAAAAAATGTTTTTAAAGCAGGACTCACTATCTTTTAGCATTAACCTTTGAAATTGGAACAATTTAGTGTCCATCATAAAAAATATTGGCGGAAAGAGTTTGAATATATGTCCCCAATATATTCAGCCATTTTATAGCATCTGCAATCACCTTGCTAGAGAGCAAGGTCACTTGCTGTCTTAAGGTGTGGTGATGGGTTTGAGATTCCATTGTAAATATAGGCAAATTTTCAGTTCCAAGTCTGCTGTGTGACCTTTTGGCTGTAGTTTGTTTTGCTGCTGTGTGTGTTGTGGAGGCTGGTTGGCTTTTGCTCTCTTGCTTGGTCCAAGGCGCTGACTCCATTATGGAACTGGATCACATGATCCCTTCCTCCATAACTGTGCCTGGTCTGGAAGTTCATCTCAGGGAACCTGAAGCTGTCTGCAACACATGTCTATGTCTATAACTTCAGTTTGTGCAGGGAGGAGCAGAGATCATGGAATGGACAACAATTGACAATGGCTGACAAAACAGCTCTGAGCTAAAAATACTCATATAAACAGCAAGAGAAGGAGACCCGACATTCCCTGGCCCCTGCACACACACATGGGGCACACACACATGTACACACATATGTGTATATACCACACATCATACACACACCATCCACATGTGCACACAAAAAATGCTAGTAAAAGGTCAATACTTGATAACTTGAAGGTTTAAAAAGAGTATTTAGCTACTGTGGTGGTCATACTGAGGCAAGAGGATTGCTCTGAGTTCAAGGCCAGCCTGGGGCTACATAGTGAGTTCCAGGTCAGCCTGGGCTAGACCTTACCTTGAACCCTGCCCCCCAAAAAGGGTATCTTCTACTATGAAGATCATTTAATATATCATTCCAAGTAGGAAAGACTATCAAGTTCTATGTTGACATTGTTTTTCAAATTACTGTATACCAAAACTTTTTAAGAAAAACCACATTAGCACACAGCTTAGAAAAATCTTAAAGTAAATTAGTTTTGAAATATTTAGTAAATCAGGTATTTTTATAAATTTGTCCTACAAAGTATTTTTGTCTACAATAGTATGACAGCCACAAATTAGGAGCTTTTAAAGAATTATTAACTTGGATAAGCTTGAGTTGCTGGCATATCTGATAGGCAACTTGAGGCCCAGGCAATAGGGAGGGAAGAGTTTAGGGGTAGGGAAAAGGGAGGATGGAGGGAAATAAACACAAAACTAAACCCAAAATGAACTGATACCACACAAAATTTCTCCTTGAAGTGGACTAAAAAATTTAACCCTCAACAGGAGTATAGGGGAAGCACCTGAAAAGAAGGGTCCTGGAGAGAGTGGGGTGAAGTCTATCTTTAAAATTTTGGGGCTCTGGCCTATAACTCCCAGTACCAGAAATCTTTGCTACCCACATTGAGCTGTTGATTGAACAGACCTACAAGGTCCCCAAAACAAGACAGGCTTCTGTCAAAGCACTTGATTATCGGCCTGAGGTAAAAGGTAGGACCCTATTGCTAAAGACACCATATGCTGCTGACACAGAACACGGAGAGACCTGGTTGGAATTCAGAAGAGAGCCAGTCCCCAGACAGTCCATCTAGTGCTGGAAAGTGGTACATGAGCTACTGGCCAACAACAGTGTGAGCAAGCAGGGAGTCTAAGTTACTCAGAAAAAAACAGCCTGACAAGAAGTACACAACATTGCAGTGGTGGCACTCAGCCTTGGTAGGTAATCAATGGCTTTCTGATTGGCTAAGAGATCTGCCTGAACCAGGCCTGAATCCTATGAAGACAAAGATTATGCTCTCCAATGTCAAGCTCCTACTAGTCTTTGGCTAAAAGAGGGGCTACATCCATCAAAATCTCCCTAAATTAATAACATCTATCCCATTTAACCAATGCTGACTTTACTCTCTGTTGGAGAATCTGTTTTTCTTTTTCAGAAGACAGTGAGATCCAAGGAGATTAAAAACACCCATCATATTTCAGCCAAGGCCCAAGGGAAACTACAGAGGAATTGGGGAGAAGAGCAAGAATGATGCTTCCACGGTGAGACTGACAATGGGTGCCAGGGCGAAGGAGACAGATGCTGAGGATACTAAACACATACTAAAGCAGAGATCCAGAGGCTACTGAGAGCTCATCACTAAAGTAGACTTCAAACCCACCAACCAAGACTCAGGAGGGGGCAGAAAGATTGTTAGAGCCACAGGTTGGGACGTCACACCCAGAGGCATTGCCTTCCCCAAATAACTGACTGCTGTCCCCACAATGCATAACTCACAACTCCATGGGGAATACCAGCAATCCCACTGAGGAGGACCCCCTGCAGAACGGGGGGAGGAGGGGAAAGATGGTACCAACACATGATGTATCCATACAAAGTATATTCTTAATAAAATGAATAAAATAAATAAATAAATAAAAAGAATTACTGAGCTAGAAGAAACACTATCATCTAGCTCATTCATATTCTTCATTTTTTATATGATAACAATGAGGTCAACAAGCTGGAGAGATGGCTTAGCAGTTAAGGCACTGTCTGCAAAGCCTAAGGATCCAGGTTCTATTCCCCAGAACCCACATAAACCATATGCACAAGGTGGTGCATGTGTCTGGAGTTTGTTTGCAGCAGCTGGAGGCCATTCTCTCTAACTGCCTCTTTCTCTCTCTCATATACAGATAAATAAAAACAAAAATTAAATATAAAATGAAGTCAACAGAAATCAAGTGCTAAGGTTCAAAAATTAGAATTGGGGGTTCTCCTAGTCTCAAATAGTATTCCAAGATATATCACCAAGTCCTCACTACTTCAATCCTTTTTTAAAATTTTTTATTTTTTTATTTTTAAAGAGAGAGAGAAAGGGGCGGGGGTGGAGAGAATGGGTGTGCCAGGGTCTCCAGCCACTGCAAACGAACTCCAGATGCATGCACCACCCTGTGCATCTGGCTTACATGGGTTCTGGGGAATTGAACAGAGGTCCTTTGGATTTGCAGGCAAGTGCCTTAACTGCTAAGCCATCTCTCCAGCCCTCAATCCTTTCTTAATATGTCATAGTATCTACTGAAAGTCCAATAGATATGAAGATTAAAAAATTTATACAAGTGTAATTACACAGGAAAAAAAGAAAAATGACAAAATGACCTCATGTCCTCCATTTTTACTTCATACTACAAAACAAATGTCAAATTGTAAATATTACATTGAGAACTATATAAACTCAAATAGATGTAAAGTATAACAGAATTTAGGGGTACCCTACAATGTAAAATTTTAAATTAATTATGAAAACACTGTAACTCACATTATCCATCTGTTTCCAGCACATGTCAAGGTACTGTTGAGCTTTTCGTCCTTCCTGGAGATGCTGAAGATTACAACCACCACCAAAACAAACAAAAGTAATTACACTTACATACTAAGTAAAGTTTACAGTTCCAAAAAGGCTCTTTGCAACACACACAGACGCGCATGCACACATGCAAGCATGCACAATGTTTGTATATGTTTTTTTAATCAAAACTTAGGAAAAGAGGAAAGCAAGCCTTTTAAAAATACATCACATAGGACATTAATACTTTTAACCTTTAAAATACACATAGTATTTTTAAAAACAATATTGTCAGGATTGACAAAGGTTTTTTGTAACACATCAGATAAGAAGTAGAAAATGTTTTAGGTTTGCAAGCCACATGGTATCCAACCTGTGTAATATATATAATATAATAATAATAATATATAATATAATAATAATATATATAATAATATATATATAATAATATATATAATAATATAATAATATAATGTACAAGCAACCACAGCCAATATAAATGTCAATGAATATCTGTTCCAATTAAATGTTTCTTATGGACACTGAAATTTAAATCTTATATAATTTCACATGCAATAAAAAATTTTCAGCCACTTAGAGAAAAACCAATGGTCTTAGCTTGGAATCTAGGAAACAAAATAAGCAATAGTCTGCATTTGGTCTGTGGGCTGTACCCTGTCAAACTTTGTTCTTAAATCCAAAGGACAACAAGTTAGCAAATATATCTTACAACTTTTAACTAGAAGAAATATAATAAAAATAGAAAACCAATTTACATATTTTAAAAAAGAAAATAACTTCTGTGAAAATATTTCATAAAACTGTATTAATTAGGCTGGGCAATGGTACCACATGCTTATAATCCCAGCACTTGAGAGGTAAAGGCAGGAGGATCAGTTCACGACCAGCCTCAGCAACACAGCAAGTTTGAGGCCAGCCTAGACCTCATAAGATCATGTCTCAAAAAGCAAAAGTGAAAACAAAACAAAAAACTATAATAATTAGATAAAAATTATATAAATTACCATTTTTCTTTCAGTTTTCAGATCATGAGCATATCTCATTAATTCCCCATATACTCTGTGTGCCATTTCTTCTGCTACTACCTCTCGCTGTCCTGCATAGTCATTTAACTCATTAAGGATGTTAAAAAAGGCAATACACGAGGTAAACCTGGAAAAACATATTAAAAAGTGGGACATTTATTTTTGTTTTTATTAAAAAATTTTAGTGAAGTATGGACTGTGCCTAGCAGTTGACAAATTTTAACATACTCAATCTAAACCCAGCTACTACTTCTAAATTAACTTCATATGGAAAGAATCCTGTATTAAGCTCAAATAGTATATGTCTGAATATTTTCAAAGTACCCTTTAACTTATAAATTAAGGGATATTTGGGGGTCAAAAAATAATAAGAATACTACCTGCAGGCTCTTTTGACATAGTGGAATCTCTTAGGTTGCCAACTGACTGGCCTGAGCTTGGGAATGAACTTGGTTGGACTCCTAGGCTGGGCAGCTGCAACTGCTGCAGAGATGAAGTGCTTGCTCTCGAGGACAGAACCTGCCAATCATGCCACTCAAATGCATCTTGATGGCTCATCTATAGAACAACTTTTGCTATCAGATCTGGATAGAGCTGCCTGTATGCCTGCCCACATCCTAAATGGAAGTGAAGTACCATTATGGCTGGTACCAAAGAAGGGTAGAAGGGGGCAAAAATAAGGGTAAAAGTATGTGTGAAGGGAAGGAGAGAAACAAAGAAAAGCACTGTGTTAAAATGTCTTTATCTACTTGGAATACATGAAGGAACACTCTTAGAGTTGAAGGCTAACAGCTCAGATAGAGCTCCAGGAACAGCAAACCCAAGAACACTGACACCTGACATACACAAAGTACTTTAGTTAATCTAATCTCTCTTTGTTTCTGCATTTAACAGCCATCTACATATTCCTATTTAAGACATCCACAAAGCTCAAAAACAATTTCTAGCTTTTCATTTAAGGTTCAAAAATTACTTCCTTTATTTCATCCCTTTTTACTATCCTTTTAAATTTACCAGCCAAATAGTTTTACTTTGAAGAATCTAAAAAGCTGAAAACTATAAAATAAAGTGTGGAGAAATAATCCTTTCTTCTAGAGACCAAAGTATCCAAGTGAAGTCCTAGTCTAAAGCTTATTTGGAAATCCTCCCTTGAACTATTGATCGAGCTTACTAAACTACTTATGCTTACAAGATAAATAGTAGCTGTTTTTAAAAAGACCGTGATTTTTATTAAAATAAACTTTTCAAGAAACCCTAATGACAATATACAGCAGAACAGCTTACTAATAAAAGTAACTTTTTAAGATGCAAAAATAAACAAGAATTTCACTTACCTTGGCTCTTCATCTTTGGAAGAACGTTTGGGACAGTATTTCTTAACCAGATTTCTACAGGAAAAAGACATTTAAATTTTTATAAACAATAGTATGGACATAAAAACATCCAAAGAGCTTCCAATTTCTTAAGTCAAAGATTTCAGAATGTAAGACAATCAGAACAGCAATATTGTCACCTATCAACTATTAACATAATTTGATCATACTTATATTTTGTTCTTAAAATACTGATAACTAAGCAAAGTGTGTTGGTTCATGCCTTAAATCCCAGTACTTGGGAGACCGAAGTAAGAGGATCACCATGAATTTGAGGCCAGCTTGGGCTAGAGTGAGACCCTGCCTCAAAAAAAAAAAAAAAAAAAAAAACAAAAAAACTATGCTCCCAACACAGGGGCCCTCATCAAACACACACTATCGGACTTAAGGTCAGAGATAACTCCTAACACAATAGTAGTGGGTGACTTCAATACGCCGCTCTCATCACTTGACAGGTCTACCCAACAAAAACTAAACAGAGAGACATCTGCATTAAATGATATCATGGAACAAATGGACCTAACATATATACAGAACATTCCATCCAAATGCTTCAGAATATACATTTTTCCCTTTAATTTTTCCCTTTTCCTTTAATCCCAGCACTCGGGAGGCAGAGGTAGAAGGATTGCCATGAGTTCGAGGCCACCCTGAGACTACATAGTTAATTCCAGGTCAGCCTGGGCCAGAGTGAGACCCTACCTCGAAAGACCAAAAAAAAAAAAAAAAAGCCATAGTGATACCTAATACTTTGTATGCTAATTTAAAACACTGGGTCTGGAGAAATGCCTCAGTGGGTAAGTGCACTTTCTATACAAGCATGAGGGCCTGAGACTGCTTGAGTTTAAATCTCCAGATTCCATGTAAACTGCTGGGTGTGACAACATGCCTTCAACAGCAGTCCAGCAAGGGGACAAAGGTGCAGAGACCCTCAGGGGAGCAGAGATGACAGAATCTACAAAGCCACCCCACAAGCTCAAAACACAGGCTCAAAACAACTCCAGACAAAAGAGCAATGGAGCTTTACACCCCATGTTCAACTCCAGTCACTGCAGGCAAGTGTATGGGGCAATGCAACATGTATTTGCATGCAGCACACGACATACACACAGAAGCAAAAATTTAAAAAATGAAAATATTACAACAAAACAAAAAAATGTTGCAATTACAAGACAGCCAGATACATTTGGGTTCTGGAGATCTCGCTTAAGTATTTATCCACTGAGCCATCTCCCCAACCCAACTTCCCTATTTTTAGGCAAATAATTAGATTCTGACTTGTGACTATCTTTGCCTGCATCCAATGTCTATTCTTGACATTCTCAACTAAAACGCTACCTTATTTCATCTTTATGAAATGAGGCACCTAACACATGAACTCTGGAGCTAAACTGATTATGTAAGTTTGAATTTGGCTGTTTTCCATAGTGTTTATGGGCCTGGAGGCCGTTTATCTATTTCTTCAGCCTCCCATGTGGTGTCAAGAGTTTCTACCCACAGATTCATGAGAAGGAATGAGCTGTAGCACTGACCATGCTGCTGTATGAAAGTCACCCAAGCAGGGCACAGATCACTAGACAGTGCGGCACACTCGCTGAAGGGTAAGTTTATGTTGGTGGACTCCTAAAATAAAAAGCTAAGGACTGTATTTTCTATCTGTTTTTATGGCATTTTCTAGTATTTAATTTTCTTGTATGTAAGTATATATGTATTAGAAACCAGTCTATCATCACAATTTAAACTGAAGCATTTTTTTAAACAAATGGCTCTACCATGTCAGTTTTAATTATTTTAGTCTCTTACTCAATTCAATTTATTCATTCCACAAATAACTCTGTGCTATATGCTAGCTGCTGTGCATGTTACTAGGGGCATCAGGAATGACAGTGAGAGGTGTACGCCAATATTGATAGAATGCAGGAGACAGGTGTATACCAACAATGACAATGTGCAGCATGGGTACTATGACAAGAGGGGAGGGGAGGAAAGGGCAGGCCTAATACCCAGGAAAACAAAAAACAAGCAAAACACTGATGAGCAAGTTCCTATCAATACTTACTGCGTCCCTGCCATCGATAGATTTATAAATCTATAGTCATCATTAGTTATAAAGGTACAAGATGAAATTATTAGACCTTACAAGCATCTTCTGATCAAAATACTTATGGATATTTAAGATAATACTGCACTGATTTTATATATGTATATATACACATATAATTTCTAAGTAACTACACAGGTACATATGTAAACATTTTTTTAACAAAAAAAGCATTGGTCTAGACAAATGAAGTAAAGGCACCTTTATATAACATCACATAATGAGAATAACAGATGGATCTTAGGGGCCTTCCAAGTGGAAAAGCTAAAATTTCTGATACTCAGCTGGGCATGATAGAGCATAGCTTTAATCCCATGGGAGGCAGAGGTAGGAGGATCACTGTGAATTTGATGCCACCCTGAGACTACAAAGAGAACTCCAGGTCAGCCTGGGCTAGAGTGAAATTCTACCTTGAAAAACCAAAAACCAATTCCCAACCAACCCCCAAAAAAGCTAAAAAAAAAAATTAAATAATTCTGATACTCTAAGCTTAAAGAGGTTAACAAGAACTGGGAAACCAGGCTGGAGAGATGGCTCAGCAGGTCAAGGTGCTTGCTTGCAAAGCCTGTTGCAGGGTTTTGATTCCCTAGTACCCATGTAAAGCTAAGTATACAAAGTGGCACATGAACCTGGAGTTTGTTTTCAACAGCAAGGCTCTGGTATGTCCATACACACACATACTCACCCCCCCCACACACAAATAATTATATTTAAAAAAAAAATAATTGGAGCCGGGTGTGATGGCACACGCCTTTAATCCCAGCACTCGGGAGGCAGAGGTAGGAGGATTGCCATGAGTTCGAGGCCACCCTGAGACTACATAGTAAGTTCCAGGTCAGCCTGAGCTAGAATGAGACCCTACCTCGAAAAAACAAAAAACAAACAAACAAAAAAAGAATTGGAGGAGGGCAGGAGAGATGGCTTAGCAGCTAAGGTGCTTGTCTGTGAAGTCTAAGGACCCAGGTTAAATTCCCTAAGACCCATGTAAGCCAGACGCAGAAGTTGGTGTAGGCATCTGGAGTTTGTTTACAGTGGCTAGAGGTCCTGGTGTGCCCATTCTCTATCTGCCTCCTCCTCAAATAAATTTTAAAAAACTGTTAGTAAGGTAACCCAGGTTCAGAAAACCAAATGTCACATGTTCTCTCTCATATGTAGATCCTAGATTGGACTTCTAGGTGAGTAAAAATAAAACTCAGTAGCAGAAGCCAATAAGCTAGAAAGGGGATATAAAGGGAATAGAAAGGGAGGGGGGACTTAATAGGATGGCATTGTATACATGTAAGTAGAAGAACAGATTAATGGGGTGAAAAGGTCTAAGTGAGGTCAGGGGAAGAGACTGAGTAAAGGAAAGGTGGAGGGAGGGCTAATTAAAATCTAAAAGGATATAAATAAGTCATATGGAAACCTACATTTTTTGGACAACAGAACACTCAGAAACCATAGATTGTTACTAGAAAATTTTCAGTGCCAGGGATGGGATACCTTCCAGTGAGTTGTTGGTCAGGGAGGTCACAGATACCTCTAAAACATTATAGGCCATTGCCGAGGCCCTTGGTTTCCCACCAGGAATAGATGGTAAGACCCTATTGCTGAAGACACCACATACTTGGGTGGCAAGGTCACTGAGAAAACCTGTTGGAGCTGAGCTGAAAGCTTCCTCCATGTGGACCAGCTGACAGAAACAAAAAGCTACACTGTATGCAGTTCAATGGGAGAGAGAAAACACCAGTGAAGGTATTCAACAGTGAACACTGCAAGCTTTAAATTTGGTCAGCCAGGCCAAATGAACCAATGGGTGCAATAGTGGCATGTCTGTTATGGGGGAAACCAACTGCTCTCTAATTGGACTGAAGGCCTGCTCCATGGGAGGGAACACATCCCTGATACTGAAAACCTACGACAGGGGTAGTCATGAGCCCTAAGGATGTAATGTCTGCTGGTGTCTTGCTAAATGTATATACTATGCTCACCAAACTGCCCATTAATTACTTTTTTTTTTTTTGGTTTTGCGAAGTAGGGTGTCACTCTGGTCCAGGCTGACCTGGAATTAACTATGTAGTCTTAGGGTGGCCTCGAACTCTCAGCGATCCTCCTACCTCTGCCTCCCGAGTGCTGGGATTAAAGGCGTGCGCCACCACGCCCGGCTTAATTACTTTTTTGTTGTTGTTTTTTCCAGGTAGGATCTCACTCAAGCTCAGACTGACCTGGAATTCACTATGTAGTCTCAGGGTGGCCTTGAACTCATGGCAATCCTCCTACCTCTGCCTCCCAAGTGCTGGGATTAAAGGCATGCACCACCACGCCCAGCTGTACTTCTCTTAATGTCCACACCCATATATTATGCTACTCTCACTTTTGGTTAGAGAAGCTTCTCTTTTCAGATGGTGGCAACCTTGGGATGACTCAGAAGGCACCATGGTGCTGAGAAGAAGGGACAGAGGAGTGCTCAGGGCTGAAACATCTCAAGCCCACCTTCCAAGGCTCAGGGTCCATTGTGGAAGAGGGGGCAGAATGAATGTATGAACCAAAGGAAGAGTAGGACTCCTTACAACGTGCTCCTCCAGACACAAAATGGCCTGGATATCCATGACCTCACAGTGCCTGACACTACCTACCCAAGACCATCATAACAGGAGGAAAAGATGATGACATCAAACTGAAAAGAGAGACTGAGAGGGGGAGAGGATATGATGGAGAGTGAAGTTTCAAAGGGGAAAGTGGGGGGAGGGAGGGAAGTACCATGGGATATTGTCTACAATTAAAGAAGTTGTCAATTAAAAAAAAAAACTGGGAAACTGGAAAGCCATCTAATGAGCCAAACAAGGAAACAAAGAAAGAAAGGGAGGGAGGGAGGAGAAAAGAAGATAAAAGAGCTGTGACATAAATGAAGAACTATGAGTGGGTTCAATGTTGATGGAAAATCAAATGTAAAAAAATGACAAGCAATGAGGTGGGAAGGATAAATGGAGAACACAGGGAAAAAACAACCCTTCTGAGTCATATCAAAGAATTGTAACTACATTTTCTTAACCAGGGTTGTCACTGTGAGGGATGGATTGATTTCACACTCACTCAAATAGCAGCAAAGCTACTAAGTGCCACTCACAGTTCAGGTGTTAGAATGATAGAAAAAGAAGAGTCATAGTGATCAAACTAGTAATTATGCATGACTTAGTTCCAAAAGAAACTCAAAAGGGAAGACAAGGAAGAGATTGTGAATCTAAGAGTTAATTAGAATAGGCAAGTCTGAAAATAGGTTTGTGGTTGCCCAGGCCTGGAGAAGGAGGAAATGACTGCTAATGGGCACAGGGCTTCCTTTGGCGATAATAAAAATGCTCTCAAATTAGACATGGTCCTTTTAGAGGGTGAGCTTTATAGTGTGTGATTTAAACTTTAATGCAACTGCTTAAAGGAGAAATATTTGTTTGGTAGGCTGAACCAAGTCCCCAGTCCCCTAAATATATTCTTTTAAGAACATGCTTTAGTCTTAACTTAAATGCCTCCACCTGTGACATGCTGAAAAGATGACAAAAAGAAATGACCTAGGAAGCCGGGCGTGGTGGCGCATGCCTTTAATCCCAGCACTCGGGAGACAGAGGTAGGAGGATCACCATGAGTTCGAGGCTACCCTGAGAATACATAGTGAATTCCAGATCATCCTGGACTAGAGTGAAACCCTACCTCAAACCAAAAAAAAAAAAAAAAAAAAAAAAAGAAAAGAAATAGAAATGACCTAGGAAAATAAATCCAAACAAGCTCCAAAATATAAAGGTACACAGCTGTCTATTTTCTTCCTTTCCCTTCCCTTCCCTTCCCTTCCCTTCCCTTCCCTTCCCTTCCCTTTCTCCCTTTCCTCTCCTCTCCACTTTCTTTCTTGAGGCAAACCCAAGAGACTGGCTTTTTTTGGGGGTAGGGAGATTGGCATGCCAGGGCCTCCCACTGTAATCAAACTCCAGACACATGTGCAACCTTGTGCGTATGTCACCTTGTGAGTCTGGCTGACGTAGAATCTGGGGAGTCAAACCTGGGTCCTTAGGCTTCATAGGCAAGTGCCTTAACTGCTAAGCCATCTCTCCAGCCCATCTATTTTCATTTTTTACAGCCAACCTCTAGTTAGTTCTGCTTTATCTTTAGCATGTCGAGTATACTGTACATCAAATACGTGAATGTAGGCTACACATATTAATATCAGTTCCATTGTTTATATGCTAACTTGTTATTACTGTTTAGCATGTGATGAGCACAACAGTGATGTTTTTAGGAACCTGCAGGTCTTTTATAAAAATATGTTCAGGGGCTGGAGAGATGGCTTAGCAGTTAAACTCGTGCTTATGAAGCCTAAGGACCCTGGTTCGAGGCTTGATTCCCAAGTACCCACGTAAGCCAGATGCACAAGGTGGTGCATGCATCTAGAATTCATTTGCAGTGGCTGGAGACCCTGGTGTGCCCATTCTCTCTCTCTCAATCTCTTTCTGCCTCTCTCTCTGCCTGATGCTCTCAAATAAATAAATAAATAAATAAATAAATAAATAAATAAATTTTAAAACATTAAAAATTAAATATGTTCAGTTATATAAAAAATGAAAAAAAAATTTAAACCAGGCATGGTGGCGCACACCTTTAATCCCAGCACTTGGGAGGCAGGGAGGGAGGAGTAGCGCCATGAGACTACACAGTGAATTCCAGGTCAGCCTGGAATCAGTGAATTCCAGGTCAGCCTGGAATTCACTATGTAGTCTCAGGATGGCCTTGAACTCACGGCGATCCTCCTCCCTCTGCCTCCTGAGTGCTGGGATTAAAGGCGTGCGCCACCATGCCAGGCTTTGCCCAATTTTTATCACTACCACTCCTGGCATTATAAAAGTGCTAAAAGACTGATTAAGTGTGTGTGGGTGGGTGGTTCAGTGGTTAGCTGCTCACTAATAAACAGGAGGCCCCGAGTTTGAGCATGACTCACAGAGGGCAAGAGGAGGGAGAACAATTAACTAACTGATCTGCACAGCTGATATCATCATCAACCACAGTAAAATGTGTAATAATGAGCCTTTTAAACTTCTGGGGTTTGTTTTTTGTACAGGGTCTCATATAGGCCATGCTAGTCTCCATTTCTCAATCTAGTCTAGAGTGACCTTGAACTTTCTTATCATTCTGCCTCCACCTTCTAAGTGCTGGCATCACAGGTGTGCATGACCACATAGTGTATGTGGTGCTGGGGCTTGCACCCAAAGCCTCATACACACTGGGCCAGCTCTCTACCAACTGAACTACTTCTGCAGCCCAGGTCTTTAAATCTTCCTTGAAAAAGTTCGCTACCAAAACATTTAACTCAACAGGTTTGAACCTATTTTCTTTCTTAAGAGGCTTCCTGTTTTATATGTGCAATTCTGCTTAGATCATTTAACTTAAGAAAGTGCTTTTACTTAATAACTGGGACACACTTTATACATCTTGTTTAAGTAAATGAACCTGATTTCATTTATTAGGAAAGTGGAAGAGTTCAATGACTCATTCCACAAAAAGATATACAAAAATGAGTACCCATTATGGGGTACTGGCAGGTGCTAGAAACACAACGGCAACAAAAATCATCAAACTCTTGTGAAGATTAAATGGGACAGCAATATATGTAGTAAATTGAAAATGACACAACCCAGTTGTTGCAAAAAAACAAAAAAGTAGATTGGCCAACAAATAAATTGAAAGAGAGCCATCTTTTTTTAGGCATAACAGAATAAAATTAAATTAAATAGAGCTCCATGGTGCACAAAAATGTAAGAACAGAAGCCAATGATGGAACAAACAGCTAAAAATAAAACATGATAGCTACATGAACCACAATCTAAACATACGAAGAAAATACAGTCAAGTTATATTAAAGAAAAGTTCTCTAAGCACACACCTTTCTAAGGAGACCCCCATGAGTTTGAGGACAGCCTGGGGCCACAGGATTCCTGATCAACCTGGACTAGAGTGTAGTCCCTGCCTTAGAAAAAAAACAACAGGAAGGAAAGAAGGAAGGAAGAAAGGAAGGAAGGAGGGAAGGAAGGAGGGAGGGAAGGAGGGAGGGAGGGAAGGAGGGAAAGAAGAAGGGAAGAAAGGGGAGAGAGAAAGGAGAGAGAGAGAGAGAAAGAGAGAAAGAAAGAAAGAAAGAAAGAAAAGAAAGAAAGAAAGAAAGAAAGAAAGAAAGAAAGAAAGAAAGAAAGAAAGAAAGAAAGAAAGAAAAGAGGGATCCGGGTATGGTGATGCATACCTTTAATCCCAGCACTCGGGAGGCAGAGGTAGGAGGATCACTGTGAATTTGAGGCCACCCTGAGATTACATAATGAATCCCAGGTCAGCCTGGGCTATAGTAAGACCCTACTTCAAAAAACCAAAAAAAAAAAAAAAGAAAAGAAGGAGAGGGAGAGGGAGAGGGGAGGAAGGAAGGAGGAGGAGGAAGGAGGAGGGAGGAGGAGGGAGGGAGGAAATATCTCCAACTCTTTATTTTCTTCTGATAAGATAGCAGGGGAAAATAGCTAACAAAGTTAAGGTGAATATTGGACAAAAATCATAGGGAGCCTAGAGTAATATACTATCTTCAATGTATAGTAAGTTGCACAAGTAAAAGTAAAAAGTATTTACCTAAATCTTCATAATGACAAAGGCCACTTTGTAAATGAGGCTTAAAAAAAAAAAAAAGCCAGGGCATGGTGGTGCATACCTTTAAGAGAGGCAGAGGTAGGAGGAGCATGATGAGTTCAAGGCCACCCTGAGACTACATAGTGAAAAAAACAAACAAACAAAAATAACAAAAATAAATAAAATAAAATAAAATAAAATAAAATAAAATAAAATAAAATAAAATAAAATAAAATAAAACATGGCCTGGAGAAATGGATCAGTAGTTAAGCACACTTCCTGTATAAGCATGAGGGCCTGATGGGACCTTATGACTCTTCAAATGCTACATAATCATCTGGGTGGGACCACACATGCCTATAACCCCAACCCACAAAGGGAATCCCCCAGGCTCAATAAAAACAGCAGAGTCCAGTATCAATAAGAGACTCTGGCTCAGGAAGTGAGAGGACGAAGGAACAGAACATTAAACATTTTGTAAGGCCACAAGTGAGCACCCCACCTCAAGCAAGCGCACGAGGCACTGCAGGAGCACATACATGTGCACAC
Source organism: Orientallactaga sibirica (assembly GCA_036365145.1). Lineage (NCBI taxonomy): Eukaryota > Metazoa > Chordata > Mammalia > Rodentia > Dipodidae > Orientallactaga > Orientallactaga sibirica. The sequence continues at coordinate 9,035,703 of JAEOAD010000027.1, forward strand.
ACCACACCACAAACACATATTGAAAAAAATCTAAGAATTCCGTATGTATTCCTTAAGAGGAAATGCATGAAAATATAGATCTTGAAAAGTTACTTTTTTAACCATTAACGAGAAAATCATTTTCTTATAAGAAAAAGGGACTTTCTAAATTATTAGCTCTTTTTTTTACCTGATCTTTATGGAAAAATATGCAACCAAACCCAAATTTATAAATTATTTAATTTACATTTTTAAAAAAATTCTATAATTGTTACCATGTTATATTTACATGGATGCATTAACTAGAAAGCATGTTATTTGGTTTTAGATAATTATTATATATAGCAAAAGTCTTTACAGATCCAAAGATGTTCTAGACATTGATAACAGAAAAAATTCTCAAGAGAGAATTATTAAATCCCTCTATGGTGAGAGTAATATCAACAAGAGCCCATACTCAGTAGGCACATCTGAATACAGCTAGCTCTTTCTTACTCTCTCTGAACCTCAGTTTCCTCATTGATAATTAACACTGAAATTGAACTGGGTTTTAAAAAACTGAAATGTGTGAGTAAAACGCACTCAGAATAGTGCCAATGCATTAAGTGCTATAGTAAGTATTAAGTAAATATAGAAAAACAAATGCTTGTTCTTGCCAAGCACTGTTCTAGGAACTAGGACCAAATAGAACAGAGCAAACAACAATCTCCTCCCTTTGTAGAGTTTATATTTTAGTGTAGAGATTACATTCTAGAATTAAGAGATAAAAATTATTTAAGTAATAAGTCAGTTCATGTAGATATGTACTCAGGCAAGTTGAGTAACTACTGGAGACTAGTCATAACTAGTACTAACAAGATCAACGTCTATAAAGTATAGCTAGCTGGGCTCAGTAGTACACACCTGTAATCCCAGCACTCAGGAGGCTGAGCCATGAGGATTGCTGTGAGTTCAAGGCCCTAGAGAGCTCCTGGCCACCCACCCCCTCCAAAAAAAAAATAAATAAAAATAAAAGAAAAGAAAAAATTGGAGACCAGAAGTGGTACCAATGATTAATTAAAAATGTTCAGGGCTGGAGAGATGGCTTAGCGGTTAAGGCGCCTGCCTCCTAAGCTTAAGAACACTGGTTCCAATCTCCAGGTCCCACGTTTAGCCAGATGCAAAGTGACGCAAGGGCACAATGCTGCACTTGACCACAAGGGGGCACACGCATCTGGATTTCTTTCGCAGTAGCTGAGAGGCTGCTGGCACACCCATCTCTACCTGTCTTCCTCTCCCTCTCCCTCTCTCTCTCTCCAAAAAAAAAAAAAAAATGTTTAGGGCTGGAGAGATGGCCCAGCAGTTAAAGACACTTGCTTACTAAGCCAGATGCCCAAAGTGGTGCATGTATCTGGAGTTCATTTGCAAGTGCAGGAGGTCCTGGTGCACCTCATACTTGCTCTGTCTCTATCATTCTCTCGATCTCTTTCTCCCTCCCTAAAAAAAAAAAAAAAAAAAAAAAAAAAAACTATTTAAGAATGCTTAGTCTTGCAATATATTTAAAATACAAAGGGGAAGGCTGATGGATGCTCACACTCCTGTCCCTCAGGAAGCTGAGGACGAGGGATCGTGCATTTGAGGCCAGCTTGTGTTAAGACTCTGCCCTACCCCAAGAAACCGTAATAATGAAAGGGAAACATTTAACATCCTGAACACAGCTATTAAAAAGGTCAAAACATGTCTCACTAAGCAACGCTTTTCTCCTCCGATATAGGAAATTAGCCTCTGTAAGAGCACAAGTTCACTAAAAGAATGTTTCCTCCTAAAGAATGAGGAAATAAACAAGGCAAACCTCTTCCGTTTGAACAAAACATACTATAAACAGCACCTGATAATTCAATCATTTACCACTCATTCACCCAGAGCAGGACATCTCCAAGTAAAGGAAAGGAAGGGAGTAAGTGGCTGTACATTAATCATGCCTCCTCCCAACCCTTCCTTACTCAAATAACCTCAGCATTGTCCATAATCCTGCACTTGTTGAAAATCACTGACACTGAAAGCCACTGTTATGATGGAAATAAGGAAACGTTTCAAATTCCTCGAGTATCCAACATTCAGTTAATGATGTAAACCATGGGTGGGAGACATGGCTTAGCTATTAAAGGCACTTGCTTGCAAAGCCTGCCAGCCCTGGTTCAATTTCCCAGTACCCATGTGAAGCCAGATGCACTAAGTGGTACGTATGTTTGGAGTTTGTTTACAGTGTAACGAGTGGCCCTGGTGTACCCATATACACACAGTCTTTCTCAAATAAATAAAAATATTTCTTTAAAACATGAAAATCATTGATAGAGTATATAATAAATCCCACGTCTCTGAAATCCAAGTTTTCTTATATAATTTTAAGCATCACTTAAGTAGTGCTTGATCCCAATCACCCCATTTTGCAAATAAGTTTAAAAAAAAAAAAAAAACCTTGATATTCAGTCTCAAAAGAACAGCAAACAAATTTGCCACTTGATTAGGCAAATTCTGTTACTCTAGCAAAATCTTGATCACTCAGAGCCCTCTGATACCAGAGTTATCTTGGACAATTAAATATTCTAGGTTACTGAAGTTTTAACAAATTATCAGTTCCTTCTTTGTAATTTGTGATAGCATTCTGCTGACGCATATCATCATCTTTTTCGTACAAGTGTTTTAAACTACCAAAATAATACAAAATCAACGAAAATACTTTAACAATCAAAAGCGTATGAAATAGGGGCTGTGGAGATAGCTTGCCTCAATAAGCATAAGGACCTGAATCCAACCCCCTGCACTCAAGTCAATGCATGGCATGGTGGAGGTTCCTGTCACCCCCGCACTCAAGTAAATGTATGGTATGATGGATGTTCCTGGAACCCAGCACAGGGAGCAGTAGAGACGCAAAGATTCCAAGAGCTCATTGGCCAGCCAGCTAAGCTAATTGGTCAGCTCCAGGCCAATGAGAGAACCTATCTCAAAAACAGGTAGATGGTCTTCCTGGGGATAATAACAAAAGCAGGCCTCCATACACGTGCATGCTCACACACACAAGCACCCATACACATGTGAACACTCATGCACACCCCACAATACAAACAAAAAGTCTATGAAATTAAAAAACCCCTTCCTTGTCCATGTGCCCACTCATATTCTGCAAGGGCAACACAATTTGAGGTGTATCTATTTGGACTTCTTCAGAATATATACCAATTTCATAGATTTATATGCCTAACTGTATATACAACCAAACTATATATGCAAATTCAAATAAGGAGATCTTATTTAGTTCTGCAACTGTAGCTTGCTTTTAATTTTCAAAAATTTTTTTATTTATTTACAAGAAGGGGTGGGAGAGGGAGGAAAGAATGGGCACACTAGGGCCCCTTGCCACTGCAAACAACTTGAGATGCATGAGCCACTTTGTGCACGTGGCTTTACATGGGTACTGGGGAATCAAACCCAGGCCATCAGGCTTTGCAAGCCATCTCTCCAGCCCCCTAAAACTTGCTTTTACACCTTCATATGCAACAGCATTTTTCATCACTTGTATACTGGCAGGTGTTTCTAGGAGGGAATCTTTTTTTGCACATATATCTTCATGTATGTTTTTCCACAGAAGAGTTTAGAAATGAAAATGCTAGATTAAAAGATACAGCTGTTATTTTGAGAGCTCTTGTCAAATTTTCTGCCTCTTTGAAAGTAATCTCTTTTCTTAAGGACCCAAGCACATTCTTATCAATATTTTTATTATTTATTTATAAGCAGGGAAAGAAGAGACACAGAGGCACGCTAAGGCCTCCAGCTGCTGCAAACAAACTCCAGATGCATGTACCACTTGGTATATGGTTTCACATGGGTACTGGGGAACAGAACCTAGGTTGTTGGGCTTTGTAGGCAAGTGCCTTAACCACTGAACCATCTCTCCAGTCCCAATGTCCTTTAAAAACAAAAGAATTATAATAACATAGAGTATACTGTAATACCTTTAGGGCCACAGAAAGAGCACTACTTACTCCTAGATTTATTTGTCACTTTGCATTTCCCTTATTATAGTGCCTGTAGCACATCTTCACCACACTTTTATTGAAAACTTTAACTTCTCAAAAATCCTTCATGATTCTACAGCCAAGACATGGAAGTCCTAGGTCATAATTTCTGAATAGGTGAAATATCATTAACTGTAATTAGTAGGATATCAACAGATTTCCTATTTGTATTCTAACATGACAAGTCCCTTGTATAAGAAAAAAAAACAGACACAGATGGATCAGGAAAATAGAACGTCAATGTTTCAGTAAATATAATAAAAATAGTAAAAAGTTAAAAAAAAAAAAAAAAGGATTACATTATACCAGGTCTATTCCCTCCCTACACCAAGTTTTACAGGGACTGCTTGACTCCAAGTCTAGATACTCCAAGTATATTCCATTCTTTCTGAACCTATTCTAGATTAACTATCCGTCTATTGTTAGCCACAAGTTAACCCAGTATTATCATCTCAATAAATTATACAAAATAAGCGTATAACCTAAATAAGATCAATATACTAAAAGGGAGATCTTTGTTAGAATATCTAGAAAAAAGAAAGTGGTGCAGGTTTATACTCTTTCCCCTCCCTTTCACTGTCCCTCTTCCTTCTCTCCTTCCCCAAAAGTGTGAGATAAAACATTATCAGTGTCCTCCAAGATACAGGGGTATGAAGGTTAGAAATCTAAACATAAGGGAGTAGGTGGTACAGCTTAGAACTTAAAAATTAAGAAAACAAGGAAAAGAGAGAACTAAGACATAGAGCTAATTTCTTCCCTGAATCAAAATGCCTGGGCTTTTTAGTCAAGTGTGCCTATTGGCTAGAACTTTGTCATTTGCAAGTTGAAACATCCTAAATCCTATAACTAGAACTTTATAATCTAATCTTTTAAAAACATTTATTCATTTGAGAGGAGGGGGAGAGAGAGAGAATGTTTACAGTGGCTGAAGGCACCGGTGCACCCAAACTCCAGACGCATGCACCACCTTGTGCATCTGGCTTACGTGAGTCCTAGGGAATCGAAGCTGGATCCTTTGGCTTCACAGGCAAATGTAACTGCTAAGCCATCTCTCCAATCCTAATCTCTCTCTCTCTCTCTTATTTTTGTTTAAATTGAGAGAGAGAGAGAGAGAGAGAGAGAAGGAGGGAGGGTGGGTACACCAGGGCCTTTTGCCACTATAAACGAACCTCAGGTGCAATTGCTACTTTGTGCATCTGGCTTTATGTGGGTACTAGGGAATCACACCTGGGCCAGCAGGCTTTACAAAGCAAGCACCTTTAACCACTGAGCCATCTCTCCAGCCCCTATAGTCTAGTTAGTCTTCATTCAAACCTCAAGTATCATTTTTATTAAGTTCAAGTTGTGCTTTAACAATGATTTTCTATTTGAACAAACTCTCAAGATTAATTCTATCAGTTTCCCTTTTAAAATTTTTCTCTAAGAATTTTGATCTTCTATAACAGGAGGTTAACATGACCAAAATGCACTACATACATAAATACAACTTGTCAATAGGTAAAATTAAAAAATTTTGATCTTCTAATACATAAGCCAAAACCACCTTCAATTATGTTATATACCTGAATACAGAAACAAAGAAGCTCAGGCCAGCACAAACTCAGTCTCCATGTCTTAGAAACTCTGAAGAAACATTTGGTGTTTTGGAGAGAATACTAAAGCAAAAAGTTATAAGGGAATGAATAAAAGTCTAAAACACAGAATAAAGCCTAGGTATTTCTTTTTCCTGACATTTTGCTCCCAGATTTAAGTATTTTAAATGCCTGTCTGTAGTGAAAGCTATTCATGATAAAGTCAATATTCCCTACGGTTCTAAACAATGATTAATTAAAACAAACCAGTTACCTAAATTAATCTCATTCAGATGAAGAGCACAAAGTTTAACATGTGGACTGCTGTATTTATCTAATAAGTATTTAAACATATAACTTAATTTTTAAAAAGGAAAAAATAAATTAACTTACCGCAACTGTTTCGCATAGTTCTGTTCAATTTCTATCCTCTCTTTAACAAATTTGGCATATCTTTCCAAAAAGTCAATTCCCCATTGTGTATGCTTGTCCAAGCTGTCGAACTGATCCTAACTAAAGCCTTAAACTAGAAGTTTTAAACGAACTGATTCTAAACAAGAAAACCAGTTACCTAAATTAGCTCATTCACTGAAAGAGCCTGCTGTATTTATCAAGGTTTTTCTGTTCAATTTCTATCCTCTCTTTAACAAATTTGGCATATCTTTCCAAAAAGTCAATTCCCCATTGTGTATGCTTGTCCAAGCTGTCGAACTGATCCTAGTTGAACAGAAAGAGCAGGTTTTGGAATACTTTAACCAGAAGTTGAACAGAGAAGCAATGGAATAGAAGAATAGAATAGAATAGAATAGAATAGAATAGAATAGAATAGAATAGAATAGAATAGAATAGAATAGAATAGAATAGAATAGAATAGAATAGAAAAGCAAAAGTTATGATACTTCATGCCTGGACTCTACCCACTTACAGCAGGAACAATAAGCTCCAGGACTTCTGCTCAAATGAGAACAGGTGAAAGAGTGATGGGGAGATGCCTGATGGCCCCCTCTAGCTACCACAGTCAATCCCATCCCACCTCAGACAAGCACACAGGTGCAACATAGGCACAAACATATGCACATACCACATACCCCACCACATTACATGCACATATGCAAAAATAAATAAATAAATAAAAGATGGAAAGCAAGAAAACAGACCTGAGCATGATAGTGCTCACCACTTGGGAGGCAGAGGCAGGAGGATCACTGTGAGTTCAAGGCCAGCCTAGGACTACAGAGTGAGTTCCAGATCAGCCTGAACTAGAGTGAGACCCAACCTCAAACTACAAAATAATAAAGAAAAGGGAAGGGAAGAAAGCGGGGGGTGGGGGAAGAATACTATAAATAACACAAACTAAACTTTCAAAGATGAATTTAAGTTTTTAAAGAAAGCAGAGAAGCAAATTGTCAAGATTTATAAGAAAAGGTAAAATAAGTGGTAAGATCCAAACAAGGTGAATAGTTAAAAATCTGGTGAATAAATGTCATTTTAAATCCTTTAATTATATTTCTTGAGTCACCTTTAAGCAGAGCCCAAAATACACTGATGAACTGATTGAAGGAATGACTGATGTTGGAGGCAGAGTCTCACAATCCTCCTGCCTGGGCATCCCACAAGCTAGGCTTACAGCTGTGCACCACCATGCCCAGCTCACACATCAAGAATGAAGCAAAAGAGCAATAGTTAAGTCGGTCCAGTTACTTTGAACCAGAAACATTAGATCAGAAAGTGTAAGTTTATTGATCGTTATTATACAAATTTACAATCAACTGAATTACTTCACTTTTCCCAAGAATTTAAATATACATTTGCAGGACAGGTCATGGAAGGATGGCTCAGTGTTTGAAAAGGCCGCAAAGCCTGCTGGCCAAGGTTCAATTCCCAAGCCTCTCACATAAGCCAGGCACAATGAAGTAGTGCAAGCATTTAGCGATCGTTTGCTACAAACAGAAAAGAGTCTCTAATATGCCCATACACTTGCCCACACACAAATAAATAAAAATAAATATATGCTTGGGATTCAAAGGCAATAAATGTTAAAACCAGAAGAGGGATGGACAGATAACTTAGTGGTTAAGGCACTTACTTGTAAAGCCTAACACCACAGTTCAGTCCCCCAGTACCCACATAAAGCCAGATACACAAAATGGCACATGCACCTGGAGTTTGTTTATAGAAGCTAGAGAGAGGCCCTGCTATGCCCATTCTTTCTGTCTCTCCTCTTTATTTTCCTCTGCTTGCAAATAAATAATAAATAAAAATATTTTTTAAAAAAACTGAAGAGCAGGCTGGAAAGATAGCTCAGCAGTTAAAGACACTTGCTTACAAAGCCTTACAGCCAGGTTCAATTCTCTCCCTTAAATTATATCTATCTATCTATATATATATAGAAACAGAAGAGAGAAACTGAATTCATTTCATCTGAAAATCTGACATACAAAAGGCCAAAAAAGTATAGTACCTTTGGAATTCAAAGTTTTTGCACGTAGATATAAAATATAAAGCCCTATTGACAAAAACTAATGATGGAACCAAGTTTCTGAAATTAAAAAACTAGCTGATCTACTGTTTTCACTCTAAATATTGTTTTCTATTATAACACATCATTATTTGGTTAAGTTTAGTAATTAACATTTTATTAGTAAACAGTGGTCCCAGACTTCTCATTTTAATAAATATGGAAATTGGCATTTAATTGATTTGTCCATAGCTGGCTGGCTAACAAAATGGGATGGGATTAAATTACTTTTTCCAGCTAATTCTGTGTTCTAAGCATTCAAAAACTACTGTGGGGGCTGTAGGGATGGCTTGGCAGCTACGGCGTTTGCCTGCAAAGCCAAAGGACCCTGGTTCAATTCCCCAGGACCCACATAAGCCAGATGCACAAGGTGTCACATGCTTCTGGAGTTCATTTGCAGTGGCTGGAGGCCATGGCGGTTCCCATTCTCATTCTCTCTCAAATAAATAAATAAAAAATAAATAAATCTTAAAAATAAATAAAATTTTTTTTAAAACTACCATGAATAATGATGCACCTCTTTCACCAAAGGAGATGATAGTATAAGGCTCACACACACAAAAAAAAAAAAACATAGAACCTGGGGGGCTTTGATGAAAGAGTGAGAAAATTCCAAACTCGTATTCAAATGCTTGACTTATGTTTAGAACATTCCTAGTAACTGTCACTCAGCTTTCCTTTGATCATTCCACTAATAATCAAAACAACTCTAGAAAGTTGACACAACAGCTGAAGAGGGAGATGTGAAGAGTTTATCTTGTCATTTTAACTGGACTACAAGACACCTAGGAAATTACTAAAGCACACTTCTGGGAGTGCATGGATGTTTCCAGAGGTGATCAGATCTTGAATCAATGTTAAATCCACTGATGGGTTCAAATTTTGAATAAATTATTGGCAAGTGGTAAAGCAAAAGAAGTGGAGTCTAGTTGGAAGAAATAAGCTTGCTGGAGACACCCCTCTTGATGAGTGTGGCCCAATCCCTTCCTGTTACTTTCTGCTTCTTAGCTCCCACCAGGGTGATCTGACATTCAGCGCTCTCTGCTTCCTTGCCTTGGCCTGAATGTGACCAGTTGCCTGAAGATCCTGCTGCCATACTTTTCCCACCATGATGATGGCCTGTAAGCTGAAATACATCCTTCTTCCCTTAAACTAATTTTTGTTAGGTATAATGTCCCAGCAATGAGAACTTGAGTAATACAGCCATGGATCAAAACTGGGAAGCAAAAGAAAGCTTTCCTTCCTTGTGCTCATTTTCTCAGGTGTTTGTTATGGTAATGGAAAAGCTAACACAGGAGAAATGGTGTTAACTAGAAGCAAAGCCATGAAGCAGTACCTGGGAATGGTGGTACATGCCTGAAATCCCAGCTACACAGATGGTAAAGGCAGGAGCACCAACATGAGCAATATGAGTCTGTTTCAAAAACTAGGGGGGCACACATGGGACAAAAAAAAAAAAAAGTCATAAAGTTTTAAATCTTCAAAGGCAATACCCTCCAGTTCCAAGTAGTATCACACATCACACACCCCCCTACGCTGAACCTCCTAAAAACAGTTGGGGAAAGGATAGAGCCAAACTAAAAGAGTAAAAAAAATAAAAATAAAAATAAAAAGCCAGGTGTGGTGGTAAACGCCTTTAATCCCAACACCCAGGAGGCAGAGGTAGGAGGATCGCTGTAAGTTTGAGGCCAGCCTGAGACTGCTGTAGCAGACTACTGAAGCCTGGGTTAGAGTGAGACACTACCTTGAAAAATGAAAAAAAATAAATAAATAAAAACTAACGCTGCCCTGAAAATATCCATGGACTAGAACTAAAGAGAACTAAAGTCATCAAAACAGGCAATCTGGGGGCTTGAGGAGAGAGAGGCCTTGGTTCAGATCTCTAGTACCCAAATAAATGCCAGATGAGTGTGGCAGCCTGGCTGTCATCCCAGCAAGATGGGATACTGTAAGCAAGCTAGCTCTATAGACTAGCTGAATCAGCGAGACCCTTCCTCAGTTAAAAAGAAAAAGTGAAAAATGTTGAAGACACCAGAAGTCAACCTCTGGCCCACATGCATACAACACAGACGCATGCACACATGCAGGCATACCACATACATGTAAAATAAATCAATTACCCTCCCTATTTTCTCTCAATCTTTAACTAGATTACTAGTCCAGTCCAACTTCTTTGCTTCCTTGACTTAATTATCTGTTCCTTTTCAAACACATTCATTCATAACACAGCTTCTGTGAAATCAATCTCTCCACTAGTAGTGTACCTTAAGCTAGCTTTATCTCATACTTAAACTCAAAAAAGCTTTTATTTCCTTCAGCCATCATTCTTAATGTAGTAAAATATTTAAGGTTACTTTACCTAATTTACTTTGAATAAGAGGAAAAATTCTAAAAGCCAGCCAGCATTAGCATCAATTTAAATACCCATGCTATCAAACATAATTTGAATTATATGTTGTTCCAACAATGTACTGCAGTGTGTGCTAAATATATTTACTCAGTATTTTATCTAGACACCTTTAATATAATTTAAAATAATGATGTATCAAAAAATGTTAGGTTTACAAAAAGTCACTTGTTACAATTACTTTGATACAGTCTTGCATCCAAATGAAGCCTCAATAAAGTACTCTGGTAAAGTACCAAGGGATGCCACCATTTAAAGACAACTTTCTTCACAGAAAAAAGAATAATGACTTTGCTGTCCCAGTTTGGACTTACTTTATGGCTCCGATTTCCTGCCAAAGTCTCCCCCACACTTCTGAATACTAAACTACCACTGCAGACATTGTTCCAGACCTGACACAACCAACTTCTCTCCCTCTAACTCCCAAGAGCTGCAGAAGCTTCTACTTTTTAAGTCTATGGGCTTAGAAACCAAATGCAATTCAGGGTCAATTTAATCAGTTCACGCTATTTTAAAGATTAAAAGTTGTACATTTGTGAAACTCACCTATATTTTATAATTTTCAAGTAAACTTTATTTTATTTTTGTTTATTTATTTACTTGACAGAGAGAGGGAGGGAGAGAGAGGGGGGAGAGAGGGGAAAGAAGGGAGAGGGAAAGAGAGAGACAGAGAGAGAGAGAATGGGCACGCCAGGGCCTCCAGCCACTGCAAATTAACTCCAGACGTGCACGCCCCCTTGTGCATCTGGCTAACCTGGATCCTTTGGCTTTGCAGGCAAACGCCTTAACCACTAAGCCATTCCTCCAGCCCTCAACTTAACTTTAAGCTCACAACAAATTATCCCTACCAAAATTTCTTTTTTAACATCTCTTTCCTTTTTTTTTTTTTTTTTTTTTTTTTTTTTTTTTTGGCTTTTCAAGGTAGGGCTTTGTGGTAGCCCAGGCTGACCTGGAATTCCTTATGTAGTCTCAGGGTGGCCTCAAACTCACGGAGATCCTCCTACCTCTGCTTCCTGAGTGCTAGGAATAAAGGCGTGCCCCACCCATGCTCAGCTTTCCATCAGTTATACCTCCAACCTACCTAAGCACCCTAACTCCCACGGTCATCTCCATTGTTGTTAGCAGAAACTACAGCATGCCCCTCACACCCCACTTCTACAGAGTAATGCTCAGATGGCTTGCCCTATCTGTCTCCCCTCAAAACCCCAGTCCAGCTATTTTTTACCCAACCCCCACACCACAAACCATCTATACTAACACATACCACTATAACTTATCTCCTCCCGTCTTCAATTCCATTTTTATAAACATCATAAATTCCATAATTTTACTAGCGGTCTTTGCCATTGTTAAAGTCTAACTGGATTTTATTATTTTTGACAATCTTACACATATGTATTTTGATATTTTCCTACTGTTTCCCTCTCTTTTTTTGCCTCCCACTTCCTCTGAACCCCTTCTTCTTCCAAGCTAATCTCCTCCTACTACTTTTATGTCTTTTTTGTGACCCCCAAAATTTGTGTTCTTTACAAAAGCATGAGAAGGGGGGATTATTTACCAGAGCATGGGTGACTTACCAGGAAGCCAGCTGTTCCTCAGGGTGGGATTTCCTGATTCCCTTTCCATCCATGACAGAATGCTGACGGGTTCAGTGTTATGGAGGCAACCACAGCTACTACACATTTATGACTGCAACAGCCATGCAATGTAATGTCTGGAAGACAGCATTCCATAGCACTCCTCCCCTTCCTCCATCCCTTACAATCTTTCCATCCCTCTTCTGCGGTATTTCCTGACCTTGGACAGGGCGGTACAGATGTCCTATTTAGGACTGAGCAATTAACAGTCACTCTCAGCACTTTGATAGGTTGTGAGTCTCAGCAGTAACGTCCACCCACAGCATGAAGAAGCTTCTCAGACCAAGGCTGACAGCAGCAGGAGTTACAGGACAGTTTGACAGGCACATGTCATTTTAGCCAAACAGGATTAGCTTCTCCACTAGGGCCTATGTCCTCTCCAGCCACTAGCTTTTGACCAGATTTAGAGTATCAGGCAGGCATTCCCTCCTGAGGTGTAGGCCTCAAATTTAATCCTGAATCAATATTCAGTTGTTCACCAATGCTTTCTCATGCTACTTAAGGTGAACAGGAGGAGGAGAAAGCAAGAACCATGCTGACTGATCATGCTTTGAAATTTTTGTTTATTAAATTAAGAAACTTTAATGTTACTTGGGCTGAGCCCATTCACTATTCATTACTCTAACCAACTCACTCATACCTTTTTCTCTTACCTTACTTTATGTACTTCCTGCCTACCCCATTCTCAGCCAATACATCACAAGAGAAGCACTCAAAAAGGAATTCTTTCACTTCCCGAGGAAGGATGAAAGACAAGGAAAGTTAAGGGGACCCAGGGAAGAGAATGAAGCCAGAGTCTGGCTGAAGCTTCTCACCAGCTGAGTCAAGAATAGCACAATTAGGGGCTGGAGAGATGGCTTAGCAGTTAAGGCATTTGCCTGCAAAGCCTAAGGACCCTGGTTCAATTCTCCAGGTCCCACATAAGCCAGATGCATAAGGGATGCACACGTCTGGAGTTTGTTTGCAGTAGCTAGAGACCCTGGTGCGCTCATTCTCACTCCCTCTCTCTCTTTCCCTCTCTCTGTCTCTAATAAACAAATGAATAATAAATAAAGAATAGCACAATTAGTATTTGCTGTGAAGGATGCCTACATAGATATAATATTCCCTTTATAGAGAGAGATTTCAAGTAAGAATGTTAAAATAGCAATGAATCATACCTAAGGCCTATGTGTATATGGCCTTCCTCCTTTCCCAGCTATAAACCTGCAATTTTCTAAGAATCACACATGAAATTTCACTTACAGTAAAGGATGTCTTAACCCACTTGTGTAGCCCTGTGAGCCTATCCAAGGCAACTCTGGAGCCATCCTATAATCACATTTATGGGGGGAAAAAAGTAACAGGAAAGGGGGTGAAGTTTCTCAATAAGCCTTTAAGATGTATCTTGAAAGTCACCACAGTCACAAGCATGATTACTGCTCTGACCTTAAGCACAGCTCCATGTATGCTTGAGTGTGTCTTATCCTTTTCTCTGGGTGTCTCTCTTTCTCGTAAACTCTACCTCTTCTTCACATATCTCATCTTGAAATTCCTTTCTGTGGCAAACACAAATCCTAAGAACTTCTCAGGCCGCTGCAGGCAAGCATCATGGAGCTGTGTTTCTGGCCCCTGCCCCACTGACACTCTATAGTATTGTGTATGTCAGTGTAAGTGCAGGCATGTGCTTGTGTGTGCACAGGCCAAAGGGCAACCTCGGGTATTTAAGGCAGGGACTCTCATTTGCCAGGCTAGTGAGCCTGCAAGCTTCCAAGCAATCTCTAGTCTCCACCTCCTATCTTGCTTGTTTTCCTGGACCATGCACGCCTTCTCTGCAGTGACAATGGACAGTATGCCTTCTTAAACTGGGAGCCAAAATGAACTCTTTAGGCAGCTTTCATGACGCACTTTTTTGCAACAAGAAAAATAACTAATACAATCATATGTGCAAACATTTATCTTGGACACTCTCTTACACCATTATTTATGTCTGTCTATAGGCCAGTACCACACCAGACCTTGAAATCAGAAGTGCGGGACCTCTAATTTTGGTTTTCATGATTGGTTTATATATTCAAGGCTCTTAAGAATCCATGTGAATTTTAATATGGATTCTTCTATTTCCACCAAAACTTTCACTGTTATAAGCCAAGTATTACACTTAATCTATAACTCACTTCCAATAGAATTGACATGGTAAATCCTCCAATATATAAACACAGCTGTCTTCCCATTCATTTGTGTCTTCAATTTCTTTCAGCAGTGTTTTGAAGTTTTCAATACATTAAGTATTTCACATAATTGGTTAAGTTTACCCTGAACTATTGTATTCTTTTTGATTTCATTCTTATAAATGGATTGTTTTCTTAAATTTCCTTTTTTGGATTGTTCATTGTTAGCACATGGAAACACAACTGATTTTAGCATGCTGACTGAGTATATTCCAATTTAGCTTATTTCTTTGTTAGTTCTAACAGCTTTTTCATGGGGTATTTAGGGTTTCCCACATATGATTATAGCATTAACAAGAAATAATTTTACTTCTTTCTATCAATGGGTACCTCTCTCCCCCCTCTCAAAAAAACTGCACTGGATAAAACTCCTAATATTGTATTAAATAAAAATGGCAAAAGTAAAGGCTAAGGAAATGGCTCAATGTGCAAGAGAGCTTGCTATACAAGCATGAGGGGTTGATTCTCCCTCAGTTCGATTCCACATCACCCACAGCTGGGCATGAGCACATTCCTGTAACCCCAGTCCTGTGGAAGGAAAGCAGAGTCTGCAGAATTGCCGGGACTTAACAGTAAGCCAGTCTGGCGGTGGGGGGTGGGGGGGCATTCTAGGTTCAGTGAAAGGAAAGACTCCTTCTAAAGAAAATCAAGCTAAAAGTGATGCAGAGTACCCACTGTTCTATGGCCTCTGCAAGCATGTGCCCAAAGCACACACAGCATGTGTTTGTGTGTATACACACTCTACATGCACACATCACATCGCCCGCTAACATACATCCAAAAAAAAGTAGTGCGAGTAGGCACCCTTATCTTGTTCTTGAGTTTTAGAAGAAAAGCTCAGTCTTTTACTAGTATGGTGTTAACTATGAGGAAACAAAATTTTAATTTGGCCTTAAAAATCAAATTAGGGGGCTGGGGAAATAGCTCAGTAAGAGAGCCTGAGATGATCTGAGACCAGAGTTTGATCCCCCGGTACCCATGTTAAAAGCTGAGTATGGCCACCAATACCTGCAATCTTAGCCCTTGGGGAAGGGAGACAGAAACAAGAGAATCGCTTGCTGACCACTGACCAAACCAGCAAGCTCCAGGTTTAAGGACAGACTAGTCTCACGGAAATCTGTACACATTCTCCTCTGGTGACAGCAAAGGGCATCTGATGCTCTCCTCTGGCCTGCATACACATGTGCATATGACTAACACACACAAATATGTGTACACCACAAAGCTAGAGACAAAACATTTCAAGAAGAAAGAATATACAAAAAGCAGGAATAGAGAAAAGTAATTTTTCAATACTACTCTTAAAATCATCCAATATCAAAGAGAAAATTATCAAATCCGTACTTCTCATTGTCAAAAAGTGACAGAAGTAGCTATTCAAAAACAGAATATTGTCTAAATTCAACCCCTGTCAACCAAATTAAGATATACAACATACAAAAATCCTGTGTGTTAGTTGGGTATGGTGGCATATGTCTTTAATCCCAGTATGCAGGAGGCAGAGGTAGGAGGACCTCTGTGAGTTCAAGGCCACCCTGAGACTACACAGTGAATTCCAGGTCAGCCTGGACTAGAGTGAAACCCTAAGTTGGTGGGTGGGTAGGTGGGGGGGAATCCTGTGTATTATACAATTCTATTGAAGAGTATAGACTAGAGTCTAGTGACAAAACCCTGTAGGATAAAGAGTACAAATTCTTGCTTTTAGCAATATTCTTCCAAGTTTTATAAATATTAACTTTTGGGAAAATGATCAACTTTTATGATAGAAAAATACCTGGCTAATCATTAGATAAGTCATTGTAGTTTATTATAAATGTGTAGATATTTAATAGTATTAGATAAGCCATTCTTGAAGGCTTGTTGCCTATTTTTTTTTAAATATTTTACTTTATTTATTTATTTGAGAGAGAGAGATACAGAAATAGGCAGGTAGAGAGAGAGAGAGAGAGAATGGGTGTGCCAGGGCCTCCAGCCACTGCAAACGAACTCCAGATGCATGCACCCCCTTGTGCATCTGGCTTACGTAGGTCCTGGAGAATCGAGCCTCGAACCAGGGTCCACAGGCTTCATAGGCAAGCGTTTAACCGCTAAGCCATCTCTCCAGCCTTGTTGCCTATTTTTTAAGCTGCAAATTTCTAAAGAACTGGTCATGGGGCTGGAGAGATGGCTTAGTAGTTAATACATTTGTCTGCGAAGCCAAAGGACCCAGGTTCGATTCCCCAGGACCCACATTAGCCACATGCATAAAGTGGCACCAGCATCTGGAGTTCGTTTGCAGTGGCTGAAGGCTCTGGTGTACCCATTCATTCATTCTCTCTCTCTCTCTCTAATAAATAAAAATAAAACTACTTTTAAAAAAACAAGACCTGATCACATATAAAGTTTAATATAAATTATATTCAGAAAGGTAACAAAATTTTCAAATTGTAATTCTATGTGTTTTTAAAGTAACCAAATTGATTAAATGCCTCTGCTCTGAATACTCAAATCTAAACTATAATTTAAGCCATGCAATTTTCAATTATATGCTATTCTTCTTTACTGCCATAACAACAAGTAGAAGACTGTATACAATGAATACAAATAGTTTCTACTAAACAAGTAATCGCTTAGTATTAAAACATCAAATTCAGGCTGGAGAGATGGCTTAGCAGTTAAGGAGTTTGCCTGCAAAGCCAAAGGACCCAGGGTTCAATTATCCAGGACCCACATTAGCCAGATGCACAGGGGGGCACACATGTCTGGAGTTTTCAGTGGCTAGAGGTCCTGGCATGCCCATTTTCTCTCTCTCCCTCTGTAAATAAATAAATAAATAATATTTAAAAAAAAAAAAAAAAAAAACATCAGCTTCAGGGCTGAAGAGACTGAGCGGTTAAGGCACTTGCCTGCACCTAACAACCCAGGTTCAATTCCCCAGTATCCATGTAAAGCTAAATCTTCATTTGCTGTGGCTAGAGGCCCTGACAAGCCCATGCACATCTCTCTCTTCTCTATCTCCACAAACATACTCTCCCCCCCCCTGTTTCTGTGTGTCTGTTATCTCTCTGCCTTCAAATAAATAAATTATTAGAAAAAAATCAACTTCAAGGGTTGGGGAGATTGCTCAGTGGCTAAAAGCACTTGCTATCAAGCTAGCCAGCCAGAGTTTGACTCTCCAGCACCCATGTAAAGCTGGACACCAAGAATCACATGTGTCTGATCCCAATGTGCCTATGGCAATGGGAGGTGAAGCCAGAAAAATCTGGACACTTACAGACCAGCTACACTGGCACACATGAATGCAAAGCAGCAAAAACAAGGGACACCCTGTCTCAACTAGGGTAGAGGGTAATGACACACTCACGGTTGTCCTCAGACCTTTACATGTCTGCCATGGCATGGGGCACACCAATACACACATATCATATAAATAAATAAATATGGGGCTGGAAGGATGACTTAGCAGTTAAGGTGCTTGCCTTGAACTCTAAGGAAGTAGGTTCAGCTTCCCAGAACCCACATAAGCCAGATGCACATGGTGGTGCATGCATCTGGCATTCATTTACAGTGGCTAGCAGCACATATGCAAAAAAGTATTCTAATAACCTAGATGTCCATATACAGACATCATTTAATTATAAAAATATTAAGATGAAAGCCAGGCGTGGTGGTGCACATCTTTAATCCCAGCACTCAGAAAGCAGAGGTAGGAGGACAGCAATGAGTTCAAGGCCACCCTGAGACTACATAGTGAATTTCAGGTCAGCCTGAGCTAGAGTAAGACCCTACCTCAAAAAAAAAAAAAAAAAAAAAAAAAAATCCCAGCACTTGGGAGGCAGAGGTAGGAGGATCGCCATGAGTTCGAGGCCACCCTGAGACTACATAGTTAATTCCAGGTCAGCCTGGACCAGAGTGAAACCCTACCTCAAAAAACAAAAAAATTTAAAAAAAAAAAAAAAAAACAAAAAAAAATTAAGATGAAATCCTTTCCCTTGACCTTTTGTTTGTTTGTTTTGGTTTTTCAAAGAAGGGTCTCACTCTGGCCCAGGCTGACCTGGAATTATGTAGTCTCAGGGTGGCCTCAAATTCACAGCAATCCTCCTACCTCTGCCTCCCAAATGCGGGGATCAAAGGCGTGCGCCACCGCGCCCGGTTCCCTTGACCTTTTTAAAGTGAGCTCTGAGAAAACCATTAGCATCATATTTATCTTTTACAGCTACTGACAAACTCAATCTGGAGAGAGCAGTGAGGAGACAATCATAAGCTAATACCACATATCTTTCTCTGATCCCTCATTCTTCAAGTCATCCCATCCCTTGCATAACTTTAGGGAAATTTTTTGAATAGCTGTTTGTTTTCTTCACATGGATAAAATTCTTTATCAACACAAAGCTGTAGCTTTTATTTCAAAACAGCATTTTGGCTTATCTCCTTTAGTTTTATCATGTAACAATGAAGGTTCCAACATGTTCCATTTTCAGTGCTTTCATACTCACATCCTACTTTATTAAGAAAGTCTCTCAGGGAAGAGGGGGACTTAAGGGGATGGTATTGTATACATGTAAGTAGAAGAACAGGTCACTAAGTGAGGCCTAAGTGAGGTCAGGGGAAGAGACTGAGTAAAGGAAAGGTGGAGGACAGTTAATCAAAATCTAAGAGGGTATGAATAAGTCATATGGAAACCTACTTTTTTTGGACAATGGCACACCCAAAAGCCATAGATTATTGCTAGAAAATTTTCAGTGCCAGGGATGGGATACCCTCCAGTGAGTTCTTGGCCAGGGAGTTCCCTGATGCCCCCCACAAAAAAATACAGGCCATTGCCAAGACTCCTGGTTTCCCTCCAGGAATAGATGGTAAGACAATAATATTGCTGAAGACTCCACCTGCTTGGGCTTCAGGGTCACTGAGAAATCCTGCTGGAGCTGAGCTGAAAACCTCCTGTGTAGACCAGCTGAAAGAAAGCTGGAAAAAGCTATGCTCCATGCAGCTCCATGAGAGAGGGAGAAATCACCAGTGGAGATAAACAACAGTGGGCATTGCAAATCTTAAATTTGGCCAGTAGGCCAAATGAGCCAAAGGGTGCAATAGTGGCATGTCTGTTCTGGGGAAACCAATTGCTCTCTAATTTAATTGGAGTTACACTCCACGGGAGGAAATACATCCCTGATACTGAAAACCTATGACAGGGTAGTCTGAGCCCTGGGGGTTTAACGTCTATCGGAGTCTGGCTAAATGAATATTCTATACTCACCAAACTGCCCAGTAAGCACTTCTCTTTTTATTTTTTTATTTATTTATTTTTTTTGGTTTTTCGAGGTAGGGTCTCACTCTGGTCCAGGCCGACCTGGAATTCACTATGTAGTCTCAGGGTGGCCTCGAACTCTCGGCAATCCTCCTACCTCTGCCTCCCGAGTGCTAGGATTAAAGATAGACTATACGTTCTAAGTATAGGTTTTAAAATGTTTTGAGGTGGGAGGAAGAAGGTTGTTTTGGGTTTTGAGATAGGTTTCATTGTATAACCCAGGCTGGCCTCAAACTTGCAATCCTTCTGCTTCTGCCTTTGGAGTACTGGGATTACAACATGCACTAACACGTCCCGCTCACAGTCTCTATTGCTAATTCTTCCTTGTATCTCCCACCTAGCCCAATATCATTTACTAATTCTTGATCTCTGACAGTCTAGTCACATTCTAGAGTAACAACATAGCTCTAAAGAAAAGGATAAATGAAATATAAGTAAAACATCTAACAGAACTTGGCATCGGCAGCTATTATTCATTCATTTAATTCAACAAAGAAATGAGTACTGAGCTTACTATTAGCCATAAGAGGTAAGTGAAAACAGTGGAAGGAGCACTGTTAAGCAGATAATCGTAACTTCTAATATTACTGGCTAGTAACTTTAGAACATTAAACACAACAATGGTTAAACAATTGGTTGTGGTCAGATTTATATATCTAAATCTCATACAAGATTTGGGTTTTATATAACCTAGCATATTCAGTATATGTTGTATTGTTCAAAAAATAATTAAAGAGAATTGTTCTCTACAGTTTTGGAAAATAGTACACATCCTTAACAATTAGAAGAACTTGATCCAAAATAAATTTATATGCCATCACAACATATCTGCAAGATCTATACATGTATGCCACTTAATCTTCCCTACTTAATTCTGTATTTTAATAATATCACAATGTCCACACTGATGACCCATTTGTTCACCTGGCTCTCTCATTTCATAGCTCTTTGGAACTTGGAATGTAGGGTCCTATTAACTTTCATTTTCATTTCATGTTATAGCCTCTATTACTCAGTACTGTTCTACTTCCAAAAACCTCTGGATAGATTAGCTCGTTAGGGTTAAAGCCAAGACTAGAGGATTTGCTACTATAAATCTATTTTTCTATATGTTGTAATCATTATATCTTTTGTCTCTGCTACTTACTACCATGGACTACTGCTTGATAATAGCTCCTTGACCCTTTTACCAATGAATAGCACAGTGTAGCCGTGCCCCTTTATCCATAAGGAGACACATTCAAGACCAACAGTGGAAACCTTATAGATACTGACTTTTTTTCTATATACACATAAGTATGATAAAATTTAATTTATAAATTGGGCACAATAAGATGGAACACACTAATAAAACAATTATACCAATATATTGTTTAAAAAGGTATGTGGGGCTGGAGAGATGGCTTAGGGGTTAAGGCGCCTGCCTCCTAAGCCTAAGAACGCTGGTTCCAATCTCCAGGTCCCACGTTTAGCCTGATGCAAAGTGACGCAAGGGTGCAATGCCACACTTGACCACAAGGGGGCACACACATCTGGATTTCGTTCTCAGCAGCTGAGACACTGCTGGCACGCCCATCTCTGTCTTCCTCTTCCTCTCTCTCTCTGTTTCTGTGTCTCTCTCAAAAAAAAAAAAAAAAAAAAAAAAAAAAAAGGTGTGCGGTGAGGTCTGGTAACCCCAGTACTTGGGAAGTAGATATAGGAGAAATGTGAGTTCAAGGTAAGCCTAGACTATATAGTGATGCACTGACTCATAAAAGAAAATTTATATGAAAATGGCCTTTCTTCTCAAGAAAAAAAATCTTCCTGGGGCTGGAGAGATGGCTTAGTGGTTAAGGTGCATGCCTGCGAAGCCTAAGGACCCAGGTTCAATTCTCCAGATCCCACATAAGCCAGATGCACATGGTGGCACATGCATCTGGAGTTCATCTGCAGTGACTAGAGGCCCTGGTATGCCCATTCTCACTGTCTCTCTTTCTCTCCCTGTCTCTGTCTCTAATAAATAAATGAAAATAAAATCTTTTTTTTTTAATCTTATAGTATAAATCTTAGTAACCTCAGGTCACAATTTTTTCCTTTGTTTACTGAGAACTTTCACCTCCTCTAAAGGAAGAACATTATAGAACTTCCTTGGTGCACATGAACTGTCAGCATCACCTTCTTGTTCTCCACTAAACAGGCCCCGCAGTACAGAGATGGTGCGTTTGGTAACTAAGGGCTGGGTAGCATACGCAGTACAGATACTCTGGACAAAGGGATGATTCACATCTCTGCCCTGCAGGATAGCAAGAATCACACAAGATTTCAACATTACTCACAGCAGCATATAATTTAACTTACAAATTCTTTATTTCTAGAATTTTCCCATTCGACATTTTCTACCCACAGCTGACCTTGGATAACTAAAACAGCAGAAAATAAAACCACAGATAATGAGAGACTATTGTGTCATTCCCTGGAGCTGACATTTTGCCCTAAAATCAGAGAATATAATCCGCAAAAAAGGAGTCAACAGCAGAGTGAGACTTTATGTGATATTTTCATATTTTAACATAAAACTTATCTCCAAGAGACCTGAACATCTCTCTGTACAGTTATCTTAGGGTTCTCGGCTTCCTTCTCCATTGTGGTCATTTTTTTGTCTGCCTTTCCTCCTTCCCTTTTTAAGACTCTTAATCTACCTTGTAAGAGAAAAATAAAATCTAATCATAGGCTTTTAATGGGTAGAAGAGACTTCAAAGACCAGCCTATTTATGGATAAGGAAACTGAAGCATGAAGATTAAACTATTTGTTCAACATAACAGCTACATAATACTGCTGAGCCAAAGATCCAGGAGTCTGAATTTTTCCTGTTTTGTTACTTCAACTAAGTTCACTTAGTGAAGTAAATACTTTTGAACTATATTTATTATTTAGAAATTAAATGAGCTTCCTGGTGTTAATCTAATCTGAAAGAATCCTTGTTAGTCTATTCATGGGAATAAATCCAAGCAATGACCTCATGCTACTCTTAACATATAATTATGGCCAAATGTTGAGATGACTTAGTTATATCCACATCTACTACTGTACTTTGGAAGAAACAGCTGACAGTAGTTTATGCTTTATTTTTATAAGTAGCATTAGGAAGTCTAAATATTAAATTTTAAGGAAGGACAAATATCAAAATTACTCCTCAGAATTTGAAATACCAAAGCCGGGCATGGTGGCACACGCCTTTAATCTCGGCACTCAGGAGGCAGAGGTAGGAGGATTGCCATGAGTTTGAGGCCACCCTGAGACTACAGTTAATTCCAGGTTAGCCTGGACCAGAGTGAGACCCTACCTCGAAAAACAAAACAAAACAAAACAAAAAATAGTCATCTGTCCACTTTTTTGTTGACATCTTTCTTATCCTAATATTTTCTCTCTTTTTTTGAGATGTTAAAAAAGCCATGCTGGAATTAAAAATAAATAGATAAGGGACTATATTTACTTTTATTCAGAAAATTAGTTTATGAAAATAAAAAGCCAAGATTGGGCTCTTCTAGATCTCAGCAAGGGCTGATTTGTAAAGTATGGGAATGCATGAGGTGCTGCCAAGGTGTGTACATACCTTTAATATCAAATAAAAACACTTACTTGTCTCAATTACAGAAGACACAAGGAAATGGAAAGACATCCCATGCTCCTGGATTGGAAGAATCAATATTGTGAAAATGTCAATCTTACCAAAAGCAATCTATACATTTAATGCGATCCCTATTAAAATCCCAATAGCTTTCTTCACGGAAATAGAAAAAACAATCCTAAAATTCATCTGGAAACACAAAAACCTAAGAATAGCCAAAACAATTTTCAAACAAAAATCAGGCAGGTGGTATAACCATACCCGATTTTAAGTTATATTACAAAGCCATAGTAACAAAAACAGCATGGTACTGGCACAAGGACAGACAGGTAGATCAATGGAACAGAATAGAAGACCCCAATATTAATCCAAGCAGCTACAGCCACCTGATTTTTGACAAAAATGCCAAAAATATTAATTGGAGAAAAGATAGCCTCTTTAACAAGTGGTGTTGGGAAAACTGGACATCGGTAAAAGGATAAACATAGATCCTTGTCTTTCTCCATGCACAAGAGTCAAATCCAAATGGATCAGGGACCTTGATATCAGACCTGAAACTCTGAACCTGCTAAAGGAAAAAGTAGGGGAAACCCTTCAACATATTGGCATAGGTAAGGACTTTCTGAATATAACCCCAATTGCTCAGCGAATAAAATCACTAATCAACCAATGGGACCTTATGAAATTACAAAGCTTTTGTACAGCAAAGGACACTGTGAGTAGAGCAAAAAGACAACCTACAGAATGGGAGAAAATCTTTGCCAGCTATACATCTGACAGAGGATTAATATCCAGAATATACAAAGAACTCAAAAACAGAATAATAAGAATTCAAACAATCCAGTTAAAAATGGGCTATGGAACTAAATAGAGAATTCACAGAAGATGAAATTCAGATGGCATATAAACATCTGAAAAAGTGTTCCACATCCTTAGCCATCAGGGAAATGCAAATTAAAACCACTTTGAGATTCCATTTCACTCCTGTCAGAATGGCTTCCATCAAGAAAACAAATGACAATAAGTGTTGGCGTGGATGCGGAAAAAGAGGAACACTTCTACACTGTTGGTGGAATGTAACCTGGTCCAACCATTGTGGAAATCAGTGTGGAGGTTTTTGAGACAGCTAGAAATAGATTTACCATATGATCCAGCTATAGCACTCCTAGGCATATATCCAGAAGACTCTTCTCACTTCCTTAGAGATACTTGCAAAACCATGTTTATTGCCGCTCTATTCACAATAGCTAGGAAATGGAAGCAGCCTAGATGTCCCACCACAAATGAATGGATAATAAAGATGTGGTACATTTACACAATGGAGTTCTACTCAGCGGTAAAGAAAATGAAATTATGAAATTTGCAGGGAAATGGATGGATCTGGAAAGGATTATACTAAGTGAGGTAACCCAGGCTCAGAAAGCCAAACGTCACATGTTCTCTCTCATATGTGGATCCTAGCTACAAATAGACAGACTTGTGTGTGAACTGGAACCAAAAATTGGTACCAGAAACCAGTAAGCTGGTAAAAGGCTATAAGGGACGGAGGAAAGGGAAGGACTGAAGTGTATGGTATTGCACATATGTAAGTGGAAGGACTGATTACAAGGGGGGAATGGCCTAACCAAGGCCATGGGTAGAGAATGCATAAAAGAAGGGCAAGGGGAGGGTCAATCTAATTTCAAAAGATTGTGAATAAGACTTATGTAAAACTACTTTTTGAATAATGGTACATCTAGAAGCTGTAGACTGTTACTAGAAAATTTTCAATACCTGGGATGGGATACCTTCCAGTGAGTTGTTGGCCAAGGAGGTCCCGGTAGCCTCCAAAACATTAAAGGCTTTTGCCAAAGCCCTTGGTTTCCCCTGAGAAACAGATAGTAAGACCCTATTGTTGAAGACATCTCTTGCCTGAGAGGCAAGGTCACTGAGAAAGCAAGCTGGTGCTGAGCAGAAAACCTTCTCCCTGTAGACCAGCCAACTGAAAGCTGGAAAAGCTGCACTGCATGCAGAGTATGGGAGACAGAAGTCATCAGCAGTGAAAACAGTGGACGCTGAATATTCAAATTTGGCCAGACAGGCCCAAAGACTGAACGGGTGCAATAGTGGCATGTCTACCGTGGGGTAACCAACTGCTCTATAATTGGACTGAAGGCCCTCTCTACGGGAGGGAATACATACCTGGTACTGAAAAACCTAAGTAAAGTCTATGGTAGGTAAGGTCATAAGCCTTAGGGGTATAAAGCATGCCCTTATCTAAATGTATATACTATTCCCACCAAGCTGCCCGGAAAATACTACACTTAATGCTCATATTCACATATTAATGCTACTCTCACTTCTGGTTAGAGAAGCTTCTCTTTTCAGATGGCGATGACCACTGGGATGATCCAAAAGGCAACATAGTGCTGAGAAGAAGGGATGGAGAAGTGCCCAGCACTGAAACATCTCTGTCACACCCTCCAAGGCTCAGGGATCATTATGAAGAGGGGGCGGATAGAATGGAAGAGCCAAAGGAAGGGTACGACTCCCTACAATGCAACTGCCCAGACAGAAATTGGCCTTGATATCCATGACCTTGCTGTGCCTAGCAATACCTCCGCAAGACCCTCATAGTAGAAGTAAAAGAGGATGACATCATATTAAAAAAAGAGACTAATGGAGAGAGGGAGGGGATATGATGGAGAGTGGAGTTCTAAAGGGGAAGGGGGGAGGGGAGGGAAAAATACGCACCTTTGGTATGTAAGTATGTTTTGTTGTCAATAAATATTTAAAAAAAAAAACACTTACTTGTCTCCTATATAATATTTAATAATTGTTACATTTCACTCACCAATTCACCACAAGCACAGGGAACATCTCATCGTGCTAACTTGACTCTACACTTGGAGGACTACATTATTTTAGCCACACATCACTGTAAAAATGAAGCCATACATGTTTACAAATTGCAAAAGCATACATAAATTTTGTGTAATGCTGTGACACAACACTATCATCTACACAGGTCATACTTGAGAACTGTAAAAGTGAATCCCCCCACAAAAAAATCCAAGTTTTAATAAGTGTATGATTTTGTGAGGAGCATATTCATAGCTCTTCAGGGCCATGTAGGGCCCACAGAATGCAGGCTGGGTACTCCTGATTTAGGAAGTAGACAGCTGACGAGGAGTTTGGACTTCTTCGTAGTATAGTTGTCTGAGAATTTCCAGAGGGCTCTTCAGAGATACAGCAACCCACAAGTCACCCATGCTCTTGTAAGTAACCCCAAAAACTCATGACTTCACTAAAATGAACTTGAATCCTTTCTTTGGATTCAGCTTCTTCTCTATTTGTGGGTAAACACACATTTCTTTATGTCTCTCCAGGAGTTCTTGCTACACTGGCAATAGAAGAACAGTTATCTGTTTGTTAATGTAAAATAAATAATAGGTTTAGAGAAACAACTAAAACTACACTAAGGGGTGCGAGAAAGAGAGGGCTTGGCAGTTAAGGCACTTGCATACAAAGCCAAAGGACCCAGGTTCAATTCCCCAAGACACACATAAGCCACATGCACAAGGTGGCATATGCGTCTGGAATTTGTTTACAGTGGCTAAAGGCCTTGGCAAGCATGCACATTCACTCTTTCTCTGTTTTTTTCTCTCTCTCTCTCTCTCTCTCAAATAAGTAAATAAAAATAAAATATTTTTAAAAATACACTAGGGCTGTGCATGGTGGTGCATGCCTTTAATCCTAGCACTCAGGAGACTAGGGTTGGAGGATCACCATGAGTTCAAGGCCAGCCTGAGACTACATTGTGAATTCCAAGTCAGCCTGTGCTAGAGCAAGACCTTACCTTGAAAACCCAAAATAAATAAATTAATTAATAATAAAATATACTAAGAGAAAAGTGCATGGGAAGAAGTCCAGTTACCTTTCCAGCTGATTTTTTTTTTTTCAAATAAAATACAGCAAAATTTTATACAGGTAAGAACATCTCTTGTTTTTTCCAGTTTGTGCTGTTTCCTTGCCTAATTTCGGAAAGGATTAAGAGTGAGACACAAGTATGATACAGAAATGGAGTGATTATTCAGAGGTGATAAGGAGTATTAACAGATTAGTTTATAATAATAGCAGTGCTTGGGAAGATGAGGCAGGAAGATCACTTGGGCCAGTGGAGAGACAAAAAGCCAAAAATAAAAGGAAAAGTTGGGCTGGAGAGATGGTTTAGTGGTTAAGGTATTTGCCTGCAAATGCCAAAGGATCCAGTTCAATTCTCCAGGACCCACGTAAGCCAGATGCACAAGGGGACACATGCATCCGGAGTTCGTTTGCAGTGGCTGGAGGCCCTGGCATGCCCATTCTCTCCCTTTCTCTTTTCTCTCTCTCAAATAACTAATAAATAAAATATTTTAAAAAAATAAAAAGCAAAGGTTCCATGCGTTAACCAGGCCAACCCATTTGGAGTCTGACCCCCAGTGATTTACAATGTCTTACATAGACTTCTACAGCCTAACTCCTAATGACTCATGACACTCAAACAAATGGCCAATTTCAAAAAAAAAAAAAAAAAAAGGACTCAAGCCATAAAATTTACTACTCAATATTCAAATGCCTGCATATCTATCCAGATGTGGACCTTACAAACACACACACAGGGCCCCTTCACAAGATAAGACTAAGTAACTTCCCCCTCAACTACTGTAAGACTTCTAGCTCCTCTCAACCACGACCCCCTCTCTGGGAACTCTCTGGCTTCCTTTTTGCACTGTATTTCAATAAATCCTGTCTTTTATGCCCTTAGTAAATTCTTTTTACCCACTTACACCACTTGCCTTCCAGATGCCATGGTACATGGCACTCAGAAGTCAAAAGCCAGACTGGAAAACACAGTGAGACAGATGCTTGTCTCAAAGGACAGTCTGTTACTTTTTGTTGTATTTCCAGTTCAGAAGTAAAATTTATTTTGAACTATTCTTTGCCTTCATTTTAACACAGGTATAAAATCAAAAGCTTAAAAGCATGACTTACGGTCAGACACAGTTGCACACATTTGTAAGCCCAGTACTTTGGAGGGCAGAGGTGAGATCACTGCAGTTCAAGGTCAGCCTGGTCTATATAGCAAGTCCCAAACTAGCCAGGGCTACATGACTTAACTGGTTGAAATTTTACTATTATTTTATTCCACAATTAAATGGGTTAATTTTCCCTCTTAAGCACACTTAAGTATCTCAAATATCAAGAGTGTTTCCCTTTACAAAAAATACACATGGACAACTAGAGACCCATCGTTCAGCATATAGAAATTAAAGTTTGTTCTGCATATAGAAATGCTGAGATTATTTGGTGTAAAAGGATGTTTTCTGGGCTGGAGAGATGAGGCCAGTGACCATGTAAAGCCAGATGCACAGGGTGCACATGCATCCAGAGTTCGTTTGTGATGGCTAGAGGTCCTGACATGCCCATCCTATCTATCTGTCTGTCTATCTGTCTGTCTGTCTCTCTCTCTCTCTCTCTCTGTCTCTCAAATAAATAAATAATTTTTTTAAAAGGATGCCTTTGTCAAAAGGAGGTAAATGTCAATTTCTCGTTGGTAATGGGCTTCTTCCACTGCAGGCCTTATCAGGATGGTTTTTATGTGAGCACAAGATTAATCATATGTATTACAGGGAGTAATCAAGATTATCAATTTTTCACCATTCTGCCTTATTTGTTCTACATTAATTAGAAGATTTGAAATTCAGCCCAAAACATAATTACATGGAAACTTGTTCAAGAGATTATATAAACTGCTTCCTTAAAACTAGGAGGTTTAATCCGGGTGGTGGCACACCCCTTTAATCTCAGCACTTAGTAGGCAGAGGTAGGAGGATCACCATGCACTCAAGGCCACCCTGAGACTACATAGTGAATTCCAAGTCAGCCTGGGCTAGAGCGAGACCCTACCTCAGGAAAAAAAAAGGGGGCCTGGAGAGATGACTTAGGAGTTAAGGCATTTGCCTGTGAAGCCTAAGGACCCAAGTTCAATTCTCCAGGTCTCACATAAGCCAGATGCACATGGAGGCACATGCATCTGGAGTTTGTTTGCAGTAGCTAGAGGCCCTGGCGTGCCTATTCTCACTCTCTCTCCCTCTGTCTCGAGGGAGGGAGGGAAAGGAGGGAGGGAGGGAGGGAGAGGGAGGGAGGGAGGGAGGGAGGAAGGAAGGAAAATTCCAAGAGAAATCCAACTTGTCAGGCCCCATGCCCATCAATAAGTATACAAACCTGAAGAGAAGTACATGGTAGTGCACACAGTGTGAAAAAACTTCTTGCACATTATCTTGTTTAACCTTCAGTAACAATCTCATTTATCTGGTAGTGGTATCCTTATGAGTTCTCAAAGATAAGTGATCCATGAAGACTGCAAACTTAGGAATCTTTCTGGTTGATAAAACAAGTAAAGTCAACGTGTTCAAGGTATTCAGACTCAGGCAAGTGTGTGGGCAGAGCAAGAGGCAGCTATTAAAGAGGTTTATTCATTGCTCCTTGATAAAGGTTCAGAAAAACCATAAACTGAAGAGCTTCACTCCTTAAAAGGACTGGGCATACAGATTCAGAAGTTACAAATTCTGATGTGTGAATCTTGCTTTAAGTGTCAGTGGCTGCCTGCAGGCAAGCAAAGCCCAAGATGCCTGGATCATCAAATAGCTTACCTATCAACTGTAAAAGCCTAATAAAAAGTAAACAGAGGCCAGGCGTGGTGGCACACGCCTTAAATCCCAGCACTTGGGAGGCAGAGATAGTAGGATCGCTTGAGTTCAAGGCCAGCCTTGGACTACGTAGTGAATTTCCAAGTCAGCCTGGGCTACAATGAGACCCTACCTTGAAAACCAAAAACAAACAAACAAAAAAGTAAACAGCATAAGAAATATTCAAAAGAGAGAGAGAACTATTCCTGGAAATTTTCAATATGACTATTTGAATCTCAGAACTCTTACAGAGGTAGGGTCTCTCTCTGGCCTTGAATTCATGGCAATTCTTCTACCCCCTACCCCCTTCCTTCAAAGAGCTGGGATTACAAATGTGTGCCATGGAGTGTTGGGATCAAAGGTGTGTACCACCATGCCTTGCTTCCCAGGACATTCTGAATGGCAAATTCTGTGTAATGTTTGTGTCCACTAGATGAGAGATATTTTCTCTTCCATGAAAATACTAAAAATACATGTTAAATGAAGCATTATTTAAGTCTTAGCATAGATTTTGCCTTAAACATACTGCTGTTTTTTTTGTTTTGTTTTGTTTTTTGGAGGCAGGTTGGTCTCGAGCTCACAGTGATCCTTCTACCTCACTCTCCCATCTTTTCTATACACACAGAATGCTTCATTTTACTGCTTTCTAAAATCACTTAAAAAATGGTTTGGCTTACAGACTAAAGATAATTATTTTAAAAATTAGTATGTCCTACACATATTTATCTTTTAAGTATAGGTAGCCATGGTTGGCAAAGTTTGGATACCTCTAGAGTAGAAACATTTACCAAATGTCCCAGTCAAAAAGTAGAGGGGATATAGTTCTGAGCCTCTCCACAGGTAGAGGAGAGGGTCAAGTAAAACTGGAGAAGCAGGCTGCTGGAAAAACTGCCTGGCTCTGTAACTTTACATGACAGTTGAGTAATCTAAAGCAAGGATTTCTGAACTTCAATTTTATGGGCCAGTATAATTTCAGATTAGATTTTGAAAACTAACAAGAGATTGATTGTTGTGTTTGTCACATTTTTTCTTTAGAAAATGAAATACACAAATTACTTTGCCCACACAGCATTGTCATATAAAGGCAACAATTTAATTGGGTATAATGGCTCATGCCAAAAATCCCAGCACTAGAGAGCCTGAGGAATCCAGGTCAGCCTGAGGTACAGTGAGATCCTGCTTTCAAAAAAAATCTTAATAATTAAGATAAATTAAAGAAACAATTTAAAACAACCCATGTCCCCCCCCCTAAGAAAAATACAATCTCAGGTCAAGAAAGTAAGCCCTTTAAATTGATATCATAATAGCTTATTAAATTTTTTGCCATACTGGAGCCAGGTATGGTAGCTCACGCCTTTAATCCCAGGTCTCAGAAGGCAAAGGTGGGAGGACTACGGTGAGTTCGAGGCCACCCTGAGACTACATAGTGAATTCCAGGTCAGCCTGGACTACAGTGAGACCCCACCTCAAAAAATATTTTTTTTTTTACCATATAGTACTTACTGTATGTAATAATAGTGAAACATCTGTTGTGGGGCCACGATTTAGCATACAAAGTCCTTGGTACACAGTTGAATGTAAAGATTCCCTAACACTAATCTATATAAGCACTACACAACTCTAAAAATAATGAATCCTGGGCCTCACCTCAGACATACTAAGTATCTGGGATTGGGTGCTCAGTTTGTTGATTTTTTTCTGGGGGAGGGGTTGGGGGGCAGGATGCACACACATGCATGGAGGTCAGAGGATAACTTCGGGTGTCAGTCCTCCCCTTCTACCTTGCCCGCCCTTTGAGCATCAGGATTACTGACTCCTGCCACAGCATCTGGCTTTGACATGGTATTATAGTTACCTTCTCATTGCTAGGACAAACATTAGACCAGAAGCAGCTCACAGGAGGAAAGGGTTTATTCCATCCAGGATTACAGTTTACAGAGGAAGCATCATCATGGTGGAAGAAGCTGGCTCACTTCATCGTACTCCACAGAAGAAAGAGAACAAACAGCCAGAGCTCACGCTGGCTCTCCACGCACCTTAGGGCAGGGCTCCACTCAAAGGTCCACGCCAGGGGACATACCTCCTCCAGCAGGGTTCCACCTGCTGGAGACTTAATATTAATCAAAAGTACCTGAGGCTATGGGGGAGATTACATTCAAACCACCACACAGGCGTTCTGAAGATTCAGACTTAGCTACTCAAGATTGTGCAGCAAGTGCTTTATCTTCTAACCCATCTCTCCAGCCCCAGGGTAAACACTTCTATTCCAAAACAGAGGAAGGGCAAAAAAAAAAGAAGGGATGAAACCAGAGCAAGACTAAAACCCACCAGGGAAAACATGAAATACTATGGCTCCCTGTCTAGCATGCAGAGCATGTGGTGTCAAGACGTAAGCGCTGACGGATTTGGGCTGGCCTGTCATTAGTGCCTTGTCTTTTGGAGCCCCACATGACCTCACTTTCCCATTTTTTGATTTGAGAAACACAGCTTCATCATTTATTTATCTGAATTACATGTTTCAATAAATAATTTTTTAAACAGTTTTTTATTTTATTTTATTTTATTATTTGAGAGAGATATAGAGAGAGAATGGGCATGGAAGTGGCCTCTCAGCCGCTTGAACGAACTCCAGATGTGTTCGCCCCCTTGTGGGCAAGTGTGGCCTTGCACCCTTGCATCACTTTTTGCATCTGGCTAAACGTGGGACCTGGAGATTAGAACCGGTGTTCTTAGGCTTGGCGGGCAGGCGTCTTAACCGCCAAGCCATCTCTCCAGCCCTCAATAAATAATTTTTTTAAAGAAATGAAGTACAGCCGGGCGTAGTGGCATATACCTTTAATCCTAGCACTTGGGTGGCAGAGGTAGAAGGATCACTGTGAGTTCAAGGCCAGCCTGATACTACACAGTGAATTACAGATCAACCTGGGCTAAAAGTGAGACCTACCTCAAAAAAAAAAAAAAATTACAGCATTATGGAGAAGCTTTCTCTCTCTTTGCAGCCATCAATCTTGTGGCCTCTGAATGAACATAAAAAGATGCACACTGGGCAATTGAGACTATTGCTCAGTCATTATATACATGTGTGTACATGGCACTTTCTTTGAAGAAACTCAGTAAGACATTACAAAAATTAAATGAACAAGTTAACTGTTTTAAGAAGGAATGCATTAGCCGATTTCCGTAAGCTATCTCTTCATTCACTTTAATTTCAAGGGCCTGCTACCATATTAAAAGTTTATTTAAAAAAAATCACTTAGGGCTGGAGAGATGGCTTAGCAGTTAAGCGATTGCCTATGAAGCCTAAGGACCCCGGTTCGAGGCTCAATTCCCCAGGACCCACATAAGCCAGATGCACAAGGTGGCGCATACATCTGGAGTTCATTTGCAGTGGCTGGAGACCCTGGTGTACCCGTTCTCTCCCTCTCTCTCTCTCTGCCTCTTTCTCTCTGTTGCTAATAAATAAATAAAAAATTTTTTAAATCACTTAAAGGGCTGGAGGGATGGCTTAGCGGTTAAGGTGTTTGCCTGCAAAGCCAAAGGACCCAGGTTCGATTTCCCAGGATCCACATTAGCCAGATGCACAAGGGGATGCACACGTCTGGAATTCATTTTCAGTGGCTGGAGGCCCTGACACACCCATTCAAATTCTCTCTCTCTCTCTCTCTCTCTCTCTCCTCCCTCCCTCCCTCCCTCCCTCTCTGTCAAATAAATAAATAAATAAATAAATAAATAAATAAATAAAAATTTTTTGAAAACACTTAAAGTATGCAAATACTAGACTCGTATTCAATCTTTCATGAAGATTTTCAATCTATTCATATACAGGTGGAGACACAGCCTCTGCTAGTTAAAGATACGGCAGACAACATAATTCTCAATCCAGGGCCATTATAACCAACCCCCAAAGGCATTTGACAGTGTTTAGAGACATTTTGGGCTGTGGCAGTGGGCAAGGGGAGATGCTGCTGCTGCTATCTGGTGATTAGATGCCAGGCATGAGCCCAACAAGACAAAGGTACTCTAGAAACTACTCAGTTGGAAACTACTTAGGGAAACAAGAATTATGAGAATTGACCTGACTGGGAAGGGAAGGTGGCAGAAGCAAGCTGTGCCTTCTAGGAGCCCTCACAGGTTTCAAGACAAGGCCAAGAGAGACTTAAGTTAAGATTCAAAGGATGAAAACTGGGTAATGAGATTTTAGGCAAGATGCTAAAAAGGAGATGACAGAACCCAAAATTTGGAATTGGAAATGAGCAATGAGTGCTAAAAACCAGACAAGCAGAAAATTGACCTCTATAATAGATACTTTTTTGGAGGGGAATTTCAAGATAATAGTGTCTAACTCTAGCCCAGGCTGACCTGAAATTCATATTCACTATGTAGTCTCAGGCTGGCCTTGAACTCACCAACAATCCTCTTACCTCTGCCTTGTGAGTGCTAGGATTAAAGGCGTGCACCACCACACCAAACTATAATGAATACTTTTGTTACAATGAAATAGAACCTACACTTTAGCAATTTCAAAATTATGCTATACCCAGAGTTTCACTTAAATGTTTCTGCATCAGAATGAAAGCTATGTGAGCAAAGAACTCTTTATATTCCCAGACACTATTTAATATACCAGGTTAAAATAAGCACATTGTGGTTTTTTTTATTATTATTATTATTTGCTTAATTGTGAGGAGAGAGGGGTGCCAAAACCTCTTGCTGCTGCAAACACCAGGTGCTTGTGCCACTTCTTACATCTAGCTTATGTGGGTGGCTTATGAATTGAACCTAGGCTTCTCAGGCTTTGCAAGCAACTGCCTTTAACCACTGAGCCATCTTCTAAGGTCCCCAAATAACACTTTGTAAAAGGTTTGGTTAGTTATTACAGGGGAGAGTTAAAGACTAGTTATCTCTGGGCTGGAGAGATGGCTTAGTCATTAAGGTGCCTGCCTGCTAAGCCTAAGAACCCGGTTCCAATCTCCAGGTCCCACATTTAGCCAGATGCAAAGTGACACAAGGGCGCAATGCCACACTTAACCACAAGGGGGGCGCATGCATCTGGATTTCGTTCACAGCAGTTGAGAGACTGCTGGCGCACCCATCTCTATCTGTCTCCCTCTCCCTCTCTTGTCTGTCTCTCTGTGTGTCTCTCTCCAAAAATAAATAAAATAATAAAAAAATTAAAAAAAAACTAGTATCTCTTTTCTTGAGTTTTAGAAGTAAGCAGGTAAGCAGTTCCCATTTGTGACATAATACAGAGGTAGCCACTAAGCCAGTGTCTGTTTAACATTTTAATCCTCAACTGTCTTACTCTTATCTCACTTTGTTCCACTTCTGACAAAATCCCAAACCTGGTCTGGAGAGATGGCTTAGCAGTTAAGGCACCTGCCTGCTAAGCCTAAGAATGCTGGTTCCAATCTCCAGCGGTTCCAATCTCCAGGTCCCAAGTTTAGCCAGATGCCAAGTGACGCAAGGGCGCAATGTCACACTTGCCCACAAGGGGGTGCACACATCTGGATTTTGTTCACAGCAGCTGAGAGACTGCTGGCGCGCCCATCTCTGTCTGTCTCCCTCTCCCTTCTCCCTCTCCCTCTCTGTCTGTCTCTCTCTCTCGCTGTGTCTCTCTCCAAAAATAAATAAAATAATAAAAAATTAAAAAAATAAAAAATAAAATCCCAAACCTCATCAAATCAGCTGTCTACCTTCCCTATGCCCATATCCAATCTGCTGAATGAAACTGGAGAAACTCAGCAGGACTGATGGACCTCACTTCACAGTTTTGTTTTGTTTGTTTTTATGGTTTTTTTGAGGTAAGGTCTCACTCTAGCTCAGGCTGACCTGGAAGTCACAATGTAGCCTCAGGGTGGCCTCAAACTCACAGCAATCCTACCTCTGCCTCCCAAATGCTGGGATTAAAGGCATGCACCACCACGCCCGGCTACTCACTTCACAATTTTGACCACAAACCTCATGAGGGCCTTCAGGACTGCCCTGCAATTCTATTACACATTTCTATTTTGTTCACTCTTCTCTGCCTTACAATGCTTATTTTCCAATTCTTCTTTCTTATAAAACCTCCCATAAAACTGCTTTTTCCTAACATTCACTAGTAAGTTCTATTTTTGCTAGAAAAAAAAAAATGAATCCAACTGTAATTATCTAATTACCTTCACTGTTAAGAGTTTAAATTTCCAACGTCTTCACAAGCTACCTATTACATGAGGTAATCATGGGAACCTTTATGAGAGAGCCTAGTAGAAGGAAGTTACGGCATGCAGAGCATGGCCTTGAAGGGAATATTGAGACCCTGGCTCTTCTTTATGTTCTGTTTTGGTTCCTGGTCACCATGATATTAGTGGCTTTGTTCCTGACCAGAGGGCCTAAAGCGACTGAGGCGCTGGCATGCCAATTCTCTCACTATCTCTCTCTACTTGCAAATAAAAATATTTTTAAAAGAGTAAAAAGGGCTGAGGATGTAAATTAGTGGTACTTGTCTAGCCCTGGGTTCAACTGCCAGTGTTACACACAAAAAAGTTTGTTTCCAACAACTAAATAATTAAGTGGTCTGTACCAATCAATGTTATTTGTAATTATGGAAAGGATTAAAACCAATTAAACCAAAAAAGTAAAAGATTCAAAATAACTATTAATGTTTTTATTATGATTTAGCTGTAAGGGGGTTGGGAAGGTGGCTCAATCAAGTGCTTGCTTACAAGCTGCCAGCAACCCAAGTTTGCAAATGCATCTGCAATCCCTAAATGCCTATTGCCATGGAAGGTGAAGCCAGGAGAATCCAGAAGTGGGAGGCAGTAGTGGCAAGAGAGACCCTGTCTCAGAAGGGAGGGAGGGAAGAAAGACAGAAGGAAAGAAGGAAGGAAAGAAGGGGAAGGAAAGGAGAAACACCCCAAGGTTGCCCACTGATCTCCATATATGCTCCGTAGCACACATGTGCCCACATGCACACATCATACACACACACACTAATAAAAATAGAAAAATGTTTTAGTCATAAAATGCATTACTGCATGATACAGTTAGAGTAGAAATATGGATTTTTCAAATTAAACCAAAGTATTTATTCTCTGCTCCTATGCCTTTATTGCTAAGGAAGGGTAAGAGTCAATAATAGAGTGAGTCTTTTTTGTTTTTTATTTATTTATTAGCAACAGAGAGAGAAAGAGGCAGAGAGGGAGAGAACAGGTGCACCAGGGCCTCCAGCCACTGCAAACAAACTCCAGATGCATGTGCCACCTTGTGCATCTGACATATGTGGGTACTGGGGAACTGAGCCTCAAACCAGGGTCCTTAGGCTTCATAGGCAAGTGCTTAACCGCTAAGCCATCTCTCCAGCCCTTGTTTTTTATTTTTATTTATTTATTGTGAGTCTCTCTTTTTAATGCACTTACACTTAGAGCATTCTTCCTTGACTCCCACATCAAAAAAAGCAGTAATAGCTTTGTACCACATTTTCCTCTTACATATTTAAAGGTCTGATGAAAATGAGAAAGTTGTACAGCATCAAGTGCATCAAGAAGTTTAATACAAGGGCTGGAGAGATGGCTTAGTGGTTAAGGCATTTGCCTGCAAAGCCAGAAGATCCTGGTTTGATTCTCCAGGACCCATATAAGCCAGATGCACAAGGGAGTGCATGCGTCTGGAGTTCGTTTGCAGTGGTTGGAGGCCCTGGCACACCCATTCTCTCCCCATCTCTCTCTGCCTTTCTCTCTCAAATAAATAAATTTTATTTTAAAAAATTTTTAAAAAGAAGTTTAATACAGAGCC
Source organism: Orientallactaga sibirica (assembly GCA_036365145.1). Classification (NCBI taxonomy): domain Eukaryota; kingdom Metazoa; phylum Chordata; class Mammalia; order Rodentia; family Dipodidae; genus Orientallactaga; species Orientallactaga sibirica. The sequence continues at coordinate 9,073,455 of JAEOAD010000027.1, forward strand.
TATTATTTCATAGATCAACGTCTGCTACCACATACTTAAAAACCTTGGTTGGGAGTAAAGCAAATCTAAGTAGGTTTATATTTGCCTCAAGGGTTTTGTTCCTACAGATAACTCAGTAGTTGTTCTTTATAAATATTGCATATTGAGAGAGCATACTGACACTATGCAAGTCATCCACTCACTTGCTTTCCATTCATTCACACAAGATAAACTCACCTTTTACAATATTAGTCTCTACATCGCCAGACACATGATTTTGGATTCCTATAGTAATATCTTTATTTCTCCATGAGCTTTCTAGTCATCTTTTAATCCATTTTTCACACTTTACTAGACTGATCATTTTTAAAGTGACAACATCAGGCAATGTAGTATATTTAAGATTAATGATTGTGGATCCAAGCTTCCCAGATTCAAATCCAAACTGCCATTTAATTGCCAGGCCTCCTTGGGCAAGCCACTTAAGCTCTCTCTCAGTTTCTTCATCTGTAATATGGAGATGTCAATATGTGTATCTTACATTGTTGTAAAGATTAAACGAATTAATCCAGTAGGTGCTTTGTGAATGGTGGTCTATCTCGTTATCTCTACCAGGCACAGAATTTTGCACTTATATATAATCTCAGTTAGTCAGAGGGCTGAGGCAGAAGATCTCTTGAGCCTACAAGACAAGTTCCAAACCAATCTAGGCAACATAGTGAGTGAGAACCTATCCCAAGAAGAAAACAAAGCCATGTTATCCATATGGGCTTTGATTAAACTACACTGCTGAGTGGTTTTATTTTTGAGAAGGGGCTGCTCCTAAGCGGCCCTGCTCCAGAATCACTACCTTTTACACTTCTGCGGAGTAAGAGTCTGCAGCAGTGCTTCTCTTTCCGCTAACTCTTTCTTGGGCTCAAGCAATGGGAGGCACAAGCAGGATGAAGCAAGGCCAAGGTTCTCGTTCCTCTGGCTCTCTGCCTATCAGGAACCTGCAAGTTTCCTATGTTCCTCTGATGAAGGCCACCCTTCATAGGAACATAGGAAATCCTATCAGGCAACCCTTTCTCTCAAAGCTACTTCCTAGTGCCTGGCAACTGTTTCCTCTGCTTGCCTTTAAGGCCTAAGTAAACTGTTACTGGTATTCTACCATCCTCTAATGGTACTTTACAAAAAGTATCTTTATTGCTGGGTGTGGTAGCACACACTGCTTATCAGCACTTCAGAGGTGAAGGCAGGAGGATCAGGACTTAAAGGAATTCAAGGCCAGCCTGGATAACGCAAGTCCTCTCAAAAAAACTAAAAGTCTCCTAGCCGGGCGTGGTGGCACATGCCTTTAATCCCAGCACATGGGAGGCAGAGGTAGGAGGATCACCATGAGTTCAAGGCCACCCTGAGACTAACAGGTCAGCCTGGACCAGAGAGAGCCCCTACCTCGCAAAACCAAAAAAAAAAAAAAAAAAAGAAAAGAAAAGAAAAGTCTCCTTATGAAATATTCCTCCATTAACCTTTAAAGTGTGTTACTTCCTACCAGGGCCATGACTAATTCAATCTGTTCAAGACATGCTAAGCTCAATATAAGACACTCTACATAATGCAAAAATTTCTATGAGTTGGGGATGTATACTAAGTACTAAGCAAGGTGCCTCCTACACAATGCTTGTGGGAATATAAAATGCAAAACAGTCCGAAAGGAATGGAATATTTGATAATTAAAAAAAAGAATGAAGCACTTACTAATAAATGCTACAACGTGGATGACCTTTGGAACCATTGTGCTAACTGAAACATGCAAATCACCACACTGTCTATGACTCCATTTATATGGACTATCCAGAATAGGTAAATCTGCCAAGACACAAAGCTCCATGGTTTCCTCTAGCTGGGGTTACAGAAGGAGAGGAGATATGGAGCTGACTCCTAATAAATACCATGCACAGTAATTAAAAAGACCCCTTGGGGCCTGGAGAGATGACTTGGCAGTTAAAGGCTCTTGCTTGCAAAGCCTGACACCCTGGGTTTGGTTCCCCAGTACCCATGTAAAGCCAGATGCACAAAAGACCTGACAGAGGAAAGTATCAACAGGTGATGCAGAGGGGATCTGAGGGGAGGGAGAAAAGTGGCAGTTTTGATTTATCATGGTAAAATACAAGTAGTAGAGAGTTTACCACCTTTTTTTTTTTTTTTTTTTTTTTTTTTGGCAACAGGGTCTCACTATGTCACCCAGGCTAGCCTCAAACTTGTAATTCTTCTACTCTATCTTTTCAGGTGCTGAAATGACAGTGTGCACCACCCTGACCAGCACACGGGGACAATCTTTCAGAGTGTATGCAGCTGAGCTGTATCAGGACATTCACACCACCTCTTCCCATCTGCAGAGCTCTTCTTCCAAAAGTGGAACTCTCCATCCATTAAACAATGAGTCCCTATTCCTCCCTCCTAGTCCCTTGTAAGCATCACTATTTCCTTCTCCATGGTGTTAACTACTCTAGGGATTATATGTAAAGTGAATAATAATATTTCTTTTTTGAGGCAGCATCTCACTTTAGCCTGGGCTAACAAAGAATTCATTCTGTATCCTAGGCTGACCTTGAACTCACTGCAGTTCTCCTGCCTTAGCCTCCCTCCCACCTCCCAGTGCCAGGATGAAAGGCATTGAGCCACCATGGCCTGCTTAGTTTTATCTTTCTGTGGCTGGCTTATTTCACTGAGCATAATGCCCTCAAGGTTCACCCATGCTTTGTAGCGTATGTCAGAATGTCTTCCCTTAAGGTTGAGTAATGCCCATTGTAGGCATGCACCAATTTTGCTGATCCACTTATTTGTCCGAGGACATTTAGGTTGCTACTACCTCTGGCTGTTGTGAATAACACTGTTAGGAACACAGAGATGTAAGCATCTCTTTGAAACCTTGCTTCCATTCTTCTAGGTATACATCCCATTCTTTTTTTTTTTTTTTAGGTATACATCCAGAAGTAGAACTACTAGATTTTACATCTGCCTTTGCTGGGATTTTTTTTTTTTTTTTTTTTTTTTTTTTTTTTGATGAACCAGCATACTGTTTTACTTGGCACTGTATGTTTACATTCCCACCAACAGTGCACAAGAGTTCTATCTTTCCCAAATGCTTGTTTTACTGTAGCCAGCCTAAAGGAGATGACGGGAGCCACAGGAGATTTAAAAAGTATACTCTTTCCTCCGTCCCTGAAAGGCCTTCCCACCCATCTTTCTGGGGTCAGGATAAGTCTGCCACACCTTTCCTATTCTGGCTATTAACTCAAAATACCCACTCATTCTAGCAGGTGATGTCAGCAAAGCATGGTGTGGTAAATAAGCAGTCTTAACTTTCAGCAAAGATATGCTCTTCACCAACAGACCTCTGAAAACAGTGGTGGGGGTGCTATGTGAGAGCCCTGAAGATACATTCTCCTCTGAAATGCCCATGCTTGTCAGATACATTTATTGTCTTTTCTTAACTCCCATGTTATTACTCAAATACACATACATTTTGTGTCTACAAAGCCATCATTAACTCCTTGGGGGCAGACATCATAAATTCTATGTTTTAGACTACCTTTATACCTATTCCTCTTTTTCCTTTCTAACAGAATTCTAATTTTGCTAAGCGGCAATGTGCCAGGCTTTGTACAGTGAGACCTAAGGCAAAGTTTGTTGTAGGATTTCTGGGAAAGAGCTTTTTCACTCTTGATAACAAGGATGGCACAGTTAATAGCCTTATAGACAGACAAGGTTTAGAGCTACAATTACCACCTCACAGCCCTGGGAGAAAATGAGAAACAACTGTGCAGATGCAGATGCAGATGCTGACCCTGACAGTGTTGACTCACAAACGCAGGTCAGGCATAGATGACCTCCAAACTTGTTAGCCACGAGGGGAAAGGAAGCAGTTGTGGCTCCCAGCACCATAAACAGCAATGGCATGCATACTTGATCTCAATAGATGAATGTGCTTTTACCTCATAAAGACTTAGCTCACAACAGGTCTGGAAAAGAAGTAGCCTTGACAAGCATAGTAGTGCATACTTGTAATTCCAGCTCTTGGGAGCCTGAGGCAAGAGGACTGCCGCTGGTGTGAGGACAGTTCAGTGAGCTGAAGGCTGCCTGAACTACAGAAACCCTATCTAAAAAAAGAAAAACTAGCAATAACATATCAAGTAAAATCCCAAAACAGCTATCTAGTAGGGGCTATCAGAGCTCAGTAAACTATTCCAATCAGGGTCTTGCAGTAACAAGATATGTACTTAAGGAAAACTTCCACCAACTTGGAGATTATGGATATTGTGTAAGAGTAACAAAACTGGGCTGGAGAGATGGCTTAGCAGTTAAGGTGGTTGCCTGCTAAGTCTAAGGACCCAGGTTCGATTCCCCAGTACCCACGTAAGCCAGATGCACAAGGTGGCATATGTGTCTGGAGTTCATTTGCAGTGACTAGAGGCCCTGGCATGCCCATTCTCTCTCTCTCCATCTGCCTCTTTCTCTCTCTTTCTCTCTCAGATAATTTTTTTTTTAACTAACAAAACTAATTACAAAATAAAAACCTATTTTCCTGGGCTGGAGAGATAGCTTAGGAGTTAAGGTGTTTGCCTGCGAAGCTGAAGGACGCAGGTTCAATTCCCCAGGGCCGCATAAGCCAAAAGCACAAGGGGCACGTGCATCTGGAGTTCATTTACAGTGGCTAGAGGCCTTGGCATGCCCATTCTCTGTCACTCTTCTCTATCTGCTTGTTAAAATGCATTTTTATGGTGTTCAACATGTTTTGATATACATAATGAAATAGCTAAATTAAGCTACTGTTTAGCATAAGCATTACCTCACACATCATTTGTGAGAAAACTTAAAATCTACTCTTAGCAATTTCCAAATATACAATATTGTAGCTGTTACCTTCTCATTGCTGGAACAAAACACCCAACTAGAAGCAGCTAATGGGAGGAAAGGGTTTATTTCTGACTTGCAGGTTTGAGGGGAAGCTTCACATTGTTTCAAGAAAGCATGGCAACTGACACACATCTTCAGCAGCATCAAAGTGCAAAAAGAGCAAGAACAAGCTAACACTAAACATCCAATAGGTTCACCTGTAGCAACACACCTCTGCCAGCAAAGCTCCACCTCCCAAAAGTTCTACCAGCTGAGGACTAAGTCCAAGGCTTAATCACAAACACTTGAGGCTATATATGGAATATATGCTTTATATTCAATAACACCACAAATAGATTGTTAGTAACTATGGCCACCACGATATATGATACATCTCTAACTTATTCTTCCTGCTTAACTGAAATTGTATGTCTTTGACCAATATCTCCCCTCTCCCTCAAACCCTCAGTAATCTTTGGTAATCATTTTCCTCTTTCTGTGAGTTTTTGGTAGCATATGTATAAGAGATCAGGTGGCATTTGTCCTTCTGTGCCTTGCTTATTTCACTTAATATAATGTCCTCTACAAAGGCTGACCAGTATCTTTTCTTTATTCACCATCTGCTGGTGGATGCTCAGGTTGATTCCTGTTTTAGTCCATTTGTGCTGCCACAACCTAATACCTGAGATTAATGAGGCAATGTGAAGACCAGAAACTTCTTTCTTTCTCTTTCTCTCTCTCTCTCTCACACAGAGGGGGAAAAAAAGATTAAGGTACTGGCAGAACTAGCCCCTGCTGAGGGCTGTTCTCTGCTTCTAAGATGGTACACCTCACTGCTTTGCTGTATTATCACATGGATGGGAGGGCAAAAAGGGAGAAGGTCTCCAATCCCTTTCTTGAAGCAGAGTTTTCAAGCCCTAATCATTTTCTACAAGCCCCATTTCTTATTTTATTTTATTTATTTATTTGACAGAGAGAGAGAAAGAGGCAGAGAGAGAGAGAGAAACAGAAAGAAAAAAAGAGAAAAGGGAGAGAGAAAGGGAGGGAGAGAGAAAGGGAGGGGAGAGAAAGGAGGGGGAGAGAGAGAGAGAAAGGGCACACTAGGGCCTCCAGCCATTGCAAACAAACTCCAGACACATGCACCCCCTTGTGCATCTGGCTTACATGGGTTCTGGGGAATTGAACCAGGGTCCTTTGGCTTTGCAGGCAAATGCTTTAACTGCTAAGCTATCTCTCCAGCCCCAGGCCCCATTTCTTAATACTGTGCATTGGAGGATTAATTTCTTAAGCTGCATTTTGGTGAATACTGCAATGAATACAGAGTGCAGGCATCTCATCCACAGTCCCAGTAGAAGGACTAAATGTATCATATGGAAGTTCTAGTTTTATTCTTATTTTTGTGTGTGTGTGTGTGTGTGTGTGTGTGTGTGTTGTGTGTGTGTTAAGTGTATGTGTGTCAAAGCACAGGTGTGCAGGTCCACATGCACACATGTATGTACTTGTGGAGGACAGAGGACAATCTTGGGTGTCATCCTCAGAAATGCCATTCACCTCTTTGATACAAGGTCTTTCATTGGCTTGGGGCTCACCAAGTAGGCTAGACTAGCTGCCTAGTGAGCTGCAGAGACCTGACTATCTCCACCTCCCCAGTGCTAGGATTACAGACAGGCATCTCACGCCCAGCATTTTACATGGGTAATGGGATGGAATTCAGATCCTCAGGCTTTTTTGTAAATATTTCTACTTTAGTTATTTGGAAGCAGAGCAAGAAAGAGACAGAACGAGAGAGAGAGAATATGAATAAATAAGAGTAAGCATGCCAGAGCCTCTAGGCACTGCAAACAAACTCCAGACTCATGTGCTACTCTGTACATCCAGCCCTACATGAGTACTGGAAAATCGAACCCAGGTTGTTAGGTTTGCAGGCAAGCGCCTTAGCCATCTCTCCATCCCAGGTCCCCATAATTTTGAGGCAAGTATGTTACCAACTGAGCTATCTCCCAGCCATTTTTTAATCTTTTGAGAACACTCCATACTATTTTTATACAATGGCTACACTAATTTACATTCCCATCAGCAGTAGTGCAAAGGTGGTCTTTTCTGTATGTTTCTTTTTTTATTTGTTTGTGTGGCACTGGGAATTGATACTAGGACCTTACATAGATAAGTGCTCTATCACTGAGCTACATTCCTGAGCTATATTCCCAGCATGTTTTTGATGTTGTTCAGGCCAAGTATCATTTTGCAGCCACTGGCCTGGAACTTATTATGTGGCCCAAACTATACTGGAACCCAACCCCCTGAGTGCTGGGATTACAGGCATGTGCTGCTACTACACCTGGCACTCTTTCTGCACATTTACCAACACTTATTTGTCATCATTTTGACAAAGGCCATTTCTAACAAGTAGGAGATAGCATCACACTGTGGTTTCAATCTGAATTCCCCAATGGTCAGTGAGGTCAAACATTTTTCTATACACCTATTAGTCATCTGAGTACTGTCTATTGAAGTCCTTTACCCATTTAAAAAAATATTTTATGCATTTATTTAAGGGGGGTGGCAAATAATGAATGAGAACATAAGGGGCTCTAGCCACTGCAAATAAACTCCAGAAGCATGTGCCATCTTGTGCATCTGGCTTACATGGGTACTGGAGAATTGAACCTGGGTCCTTAGGCTTAGCAGGCAAGCACCTTAACTGCTAAGCCATCTCTCCAGCCCCCCTTTATCCATTTTTAAATCAAGTTATTTGTTTCCTTCATACTGAGTTGAGACTATCATATATTAGGAACATTAACTCCTTACCAGGGGTATAGTTTGTAAATATAAACTCCCATTTGCATAGGCTCTTTCCTTTACAGTGTAGGAGCTTTTAGTTTGATGCAATCTCATTTGTCTGTTTTTGCCTTTCCACGGATTCCACATCAGTGCCAACCACACAAAGTGCGCATGCGTCTGGAGTTTTTCTGCAGCAGCAAGAGGCCCTAGCATGTTCATACGCTTCCCCCAAACAAACAAACAAATAAATATTTCAATTGCATTCAGAAAACATTATCTGTGTTGATTAGTGGTAAGGACTAGGAAAAATCCCTTTTGGTTTTAGTGTTCAGTATAGACACAATCATTTTTCAAATATTTTCAATCCATGTTGATTGATGTCACTGATGTGGAATCCATGGAAAGGCAACTAAGATAGAAACCAGAGAATAAAAACTAAGCCACCTTAGTATTCAAAGCATAAACTAAGTACAAACTGACAGCCATCCACTGAATTCTTCCCCTGAGTCAACAAGTAGTATGAGTGCTTACTATATGTCAACTCCTTGTCAATAAAGTGAATGTACAAAAGGGACACATGAAGGAACAAAAGAGGGATCTTCCACTTCCTGAAAACAAAATAATAATGTGACAAAATATATCTGATTCAATGCATCTATGCCTTTCAAACTATAATATATAATACAATTTCACACCCTGCGTAAATTGTTTTTTTTTTTTTTTTTCTGTGCTAGGATCACTCCCAAAAATGATAGACACTTAGCCACACAGCCGCATCGCCAGGCCCCTCATGAGATATTTTCAAAGACTGCTGCACAGTTTTTCTATCAAGAACTCAGAAAGACAGACAGACACAGACAGACAAAGATATTTGGAAAAAAAAAAAAAAACTTAAAAAATACAGGCACAGCAGTGCACACCTGTAATCTCAGCCTTCTTTTGGGCTCCACTCCATGCAAATTCTAAATGCTGAACTCCACATTGTACAGTATTATCTTACAATGCCTGACAGCATCCCCTTAAGCTGTGAAAAGGTTTCAAAAACTAGTTGATGGAAATTCTGCAAAAGCAATCACAAATTTTACAACTTATTTTAGGAATGAAAAGAGAAATACGAAAGGCATGACAATATTAAATTTATTTGCAAAGCATAATTTGCAGTTTAAAGCACTTATCATTCTATTGTCAATTAGAAGGTGGTGTCTCACATACTCTAAATTTGTTATATGAGAAAACTCAGAGCATAAATCAGCTCACAATACTCATAATTAGAGCAGAATGGCACAATCAAAATGTACTGCATTTTCTGCTTCCCTTCCACTAAGGCAAACTAAGATCTCCTTCTGTGAATTTTTAAATGGTCCAAAAATTGGGTTAATTATATGCTAATACATAATTACACGTAGGTTCTTGAATCAAGCATTCAGCCACACCAACCTCTGTGCCTGGCCCCAATCTTCCCTTCAGCACTACTTTCAAGCATCCTACACTTAAATTTAAGTCAAATCTAACCACTATACTCAGGTCAGCCAGCAAACAGCTATTAACGTTCCTACCAGTGTCAGGCTCTATGCCAAGAAGCATGCTGATAGCTGAGACTACAGTAATGAATCAGACAATGAATGAGCGATGAATAACACATGATCTCTGCCCTCTAGGAAATTCTCAGAACTCCACACCCATAACCCTTCTTATTCTAAAACCGAGGTGAAATGACACAACAGTCTTCTAAAGCCTTCCCTACAATGAATAAAGAGTGACTTTTCATAGCTTTAAATTCCATTTGTCACGTTCTACTTGTTTGAGGGTTACTTCTTAAACCACCACATGAGCTACTGGAGGCTCATGCTGCTTTCTAACCAACTCTTTTAGTATATGCCCGAGAACACCTAGCTCAGTAGATAGGCCATATGAGAATGAAATAAAGATTTGCTCAGTGACAAGCAGCAATCACTTTTACACCTTTTTGGTATGTTAGGTATACATGGTTTGAACCGAATACAAGACAGCTTTTGCATGCTATTATAAAACTAAACTTCTCCTTTTTCTTTTCTAAAAAAAAATACGGAACACTTCATGAATTTGTGTGTCATCCCTGTGCAGGGGCCATGCTAATCTTCTCTGTGTCATTCCAATTTTAGTATAGGTGCTGCTGAAGCAAGCACAAAACTAAACTTTTATATAATGTTTTCCTATGGGTTAATAAGCTACAGATTCACTTATGCTCCCTAAACAGACTATTTCTCTTGAAAAATGTTTAAAGGTTATTAATAGAGTATTTCTGATACACACAGGAGGCAATAATTAAAAACAATTATCTTGCCATATTTTCTATAAACAAGATCTGACCTGATAAACAACAAAAAAAAAAAAGCATGTGGAAAAGGGTCAGAGTTGCTTTATGTTGCCAGCCAAACACTCATTTTATAGATTAGGGGAAGAAGGAAAAAACATATGGCAAAAAACAAGGCACAGAAGAGGAGTGGAGCAGACATGAGCGGAGGGCATAGGGTGGGAATGCAAGGAGCTTGATCATGACTGACAGCATAGCCTTATTTAGTCAAGACAGATGGTGAAATAAGCAGGTATACTGATAACTCCCACCCTCCTCAATTAATAGCACTAACATCTGTAATGCAATGTTGAACAGGACAACTTTTACCAACAGAGGGAACGTAAGATATAAATATTTACACCATGCTAAAATTTGAATGTATATGAAATAACTAGCCAGGCATGGTGGTTCACATCTGTAATCTCAGCACTCAGGAGGCTAATGTGGGAGGAGGGGGTATGCCTGAATTTGAGGACAGCCTGGGCTATCACAGTAAGGCCTTATTATAAGGAGAGAAGGGGAGGGAGAGAGAGAAAGGAGGAAGGAAGGCAGTTTAATAAACCAGGCATATGCCTATAAGTTCCAAATACTGGGGAGGCTGAGGCAAGAGGATCACTTAAGTATAGGAGTTGCATGCTAGTCTGAGCAACACAACAAAACCTATTCTAAAAATTAAAAAAAAAAAAAAGGAACTATGATATAAATAGTAGTCACATAAGAAAGTTAATATAGGGCTAAAGAGATGGCTTAGCGGTTAAGGCATTTGCCTGAGAAGCCAAAGGACCTGGGTTCGATTCCCCAGAAACCATGTAAGCCAGATGCACAAGGTGACACATGCATCTGGAGTTCATTTACAGTGGCTGAAGGCCCTGGTGTGCCCATTTTCTCCCTCTTTCTCCATCTGCCTCTTTAGAAAAAAGATAAAAAAGCCTTTAATCCCAGCACTTGGGAGGCAGAGGTAGGAGGATCACCAAGAGTTCAAGGCCACCCTGAGACTACATAGTGAATTCCAGGTCAGCCTGAGCTACAGCGAGACCCTACCTTAAAAACCAAAAGAGAGAGAGAGAGAGAAAAGAAAAGAAAGGTAATATACCCAGATTATACAGTCTGGAGGGAGGAAGCTCACAGGAACTAGCCAACAGAGGGCATTGCAAACAGTGATATCAATGTAGGTTACTACTTCTGGAGTTAGAAAAGAACAAATTGAGAAACTCTAATCTTAAAATCTGAAATGTGTCGAGCATGGTGGTGCATGCCTTTAATTCCAGCACTTGGGAGGCAAAGGTTTGAGGATTGCCACGAGTTCGAAGCTACCCTGAGACCTCATAGTGAATTCCAGATCAGACTGAGCTACAGTGAAACCCTACCTTGAAAAACCAAAAAAAAAAAAAAATCTGAAATTCAAAATGCTCCAAAATCCAAAACTTTTGCCAACACCATAGCACAAGTAGAAAATTCCACACTTGACTTCATGTGATGGGTCACAATCAAATTATAGGCAGTGCAAATACGGTATAACATTATCTTCCAGGGCTGGAGAGATGGCTTAGCAGTTAAGGCACTTGCCTGCAAAGCCTAAGGACCCAGGTTTGATTCCCAGTAACCATGTAAGCCAGATGTTCAAGGTCATGCATCTGGAGTTTGCAGTGGCTGGAGTCCCTGGCATGCCCATTTTCATTCATTCATTCATTCATTCATTCATTCTCTCTCTCTCTCAAATAAGTAAAAATCAAATATTTTTAAAGATTATCTTGAATTATATGCATGAGGTGCAATAAAACATGAATGAATTTTTGTGCTGAGGCTTGGGTTCCATCCCAAAGATACTATGTATATGCAAATATTCCAAAATCTGGAAAAAAAAAAAAAAAAAAAACCCTGGAAGTCCATTCAGGTGACAAGCATTTCTAGATAAGGAATACTGAATCTGTTTTCACCTAAATATGAATCAGGGCAGAGCCAATATTACAAACCTTAGTAAATACCAATGTTTCCCGGATAATGGTCATACAATAATTGCTTTACTTATAAAAGAATAAAAAACTAAATTCCTACATAAGTTTTACAGCCTTTAAAAACCAACAGAGTTCACATTAGGTTTTGTTTGTCTAACCCCTCTAAAAAATTTTTGAAATAAAACCAAAGTCAGTATTACAGATAAGACAATGCAAGACTAGGAGTGTAGCTCAGTGGCAGATCATTTGCCTATCATGTACAAAGAACCAGGAGGAACTAGCCAACAGAGGGCATTGCAAACAGTGATATCAATGTAGGTTACTACTTCTGGAGTTAGAAAAGAACAAATTGAGAAACTCTAATCTTAAAATCTGAAATGTGTCGAGCATGGTGGTGCATGCCTTTAATTCCAGCACTTGGGAGGCAAAGGTTTGAGGATTGCCACGAGTTCGAAGCTACCCTGAGACCTCATAGTGAATTCCAGATCAGACTGAGCTACAGTGAAACCCTACCTTGAAAAACAAAAAAAAAAAAATCTGAAATTCAAAATGCTCCAAAATCCAAAACTTTTGCCAACACCATAGCACAAGTAGAAAATTCCACACTTGACTTCATGTGATGGGTCACAATCAAATTATAGGCAGTGCAAATACGGTATAACATTATCTTCCAGGGCTGGAGAGATGGCTTAGCAGTTAAGGCACTTGCCTGCAAAGCCTAAGGACCCAGGTTTGATTCCCCAGTAACCATGTAAGCCAGATGTTCAAGGTCATGCATCTGGAGTTTGCAGTGGCTGGAGTCCCTGGCATGCCCATTTTCTTTCATTCATTCATTCATTCATTCATTCATTCTCTCTCTCTCTCTCTCAAATAAGTAAAAATCAAATATTTTTTAAAAGATTATCTTCGAATTATATGCATGAGGTGCAATAAAACATGAATGAATTTTGTGCTGAGGCTTGGGTTCCATCCCAAAGATACTATGTATATGCAAATATTCCAAAATCTGGAAAAAAAAAAAAAAAAAAACCCTGGAAGTCCATTCAGGTGACAAGCATTTCTAGATAAGGAATACTGAATCTGTTTTCACCTAAATATGAATCAGGGCAGAGCCAATATTACAAACCTTAGTAAATACCAATGTTTCCCGGATAATGGTCATACAATAATTGCTTTACTTATAAAAGAATAAAAAACTAAATTCCTACATAAGTTTTACAGCCTTTAAAAAACCAACAGAGTTCACATTAGGTTTTGTTTGTCTAACCCCTCTAAAAAATTTTTGAAATAAAACCAAAGTCAGTATTACAGATAAGACAATGCAAGACTAGGAGTGTAGCTCAGTGGCAGATCATTTGCCTATCATGTACAAAGAACCAGGTTCAATTCCCCAGTACCAGAGGGGGCAAAAATAAGTAATTATATATTTATTAAAAGATCTACAGGGCTGGAAGGATGGCTTAGCAGTTAAGGCACTTTTCTGCAAAAGCCAAAGGACCACAGATGCACAAAGTGGCACATGGGTCTGGAGTTCAACTGCAGTGGCTGGATGCCCTGGCACGCCCATTCTCTCTCTCCCTCTCTCTCTTCTCTGCCTCTTTCTCTCTCTCTCAAATAAATTAAAAATATATATATTTTTTAAAAAATATCTACAGGGCTGGAGATATCTTAGTGGTTAAGGCTCTTACCTGCAAAACCTAAGGACCCAGGTTCGATTCTCCAGGTCCCATGTAAGCCAGATGTACATGGTGGCATATGCATCTGGAGTTCATTTGCAGTGTCTGGAGGCCCTGATGCACCCATTCATTCTCTCTCTCACTCAAATAAATAAATAAAGATCTACAATGCAGGCTGGAGAGATGCTTAGCAGTTAAGGCACTTGTCTGCACAGCCAAAGGACCCAGGTTCAATTCTCCAGGACCCACATAAGCCAGATGCACAAAGTGGAGCATGGGTGTGGAGTTTGATTGCAGTAGCTGGATGCCTTGGTGTGCCCATTCTCTCTCTCTACCCCTCTCTGTCTCTTCTCTGCCTCTCTCTCTCAAATAAAAAATATATATTTTTAAAAATCTACAGGGCTGGCTGGGCGTGGTGGCGCACGCCTTTAATCCCAGCACTCGGGAGGCAGAGGTAGGAGGATCGCCGAGAGTTCAAGGCCACCCTGAGACTACATAGTTAATTCCAGGTCAGCCTGGACCAGAGTGAGACCCTACCTTGCAAAACCAAAAAAAAAAAAATCTACAGGGCTGGAGAGATGGCTTAGCAGTTAAGGTACTTGCCTGCAAAGCCCAAGGACCCAGGTTCAATTCTCCAGGTCCCACGTAAGCCAGATGCACATGGTGGCGCATGCACCTGGAGTTCGTTTGCAGTGGCTAGAGGCCCTGGCACACACATTCTCTCTCTGTGTGTCTCAAATAAATAAATAAATAAATAAATAAATAAACAAACAAACAAACAAACAAATAAATAAATAAATAAAATCAGAAAAAATAATTTAAAAAAAGATCTACAATGGGCTGGAGAGATGGCTTACCAGTTAAAGTGTTTGCCTACAGAGCCTAAGGACCAAGGTTCGATTCCCCAGTACCCACGTAAGCCAGATGTGCAAGGTGACGCATGCATCTGGAGTTCATTTGCAGTAGCTAGAGGCCCTGGCGTGCCCATTCTCTCTAAGAAACAAACAATTTTTTTTTTTTTAGTTTTTCAAGGTAGGGTCTCACTCTGGCCCAGGCTGACCTGGGAATTAACTATGTAGTCTCAGGGTGGCCTCGAACTCATGGCAATCCTCCTACCTCTGCCTCCCAAGTGCTGGGATTAAAGGCGTGCGCCACCACGCCCGACGCAAACAAATATTTTTTTAAAAATATTTTTTTAAAGACCTACAATGGAACCTGTTGCAGTCAGCTTTGTGTTGCTGGACAAGAGCAATTTATGGGAGGATAGGTTTTATTTTGGCTTAAGTTTACAGGAGACATCTGAATCAAACTACCACAGGACCCAATTCCTTTATTCTGATAAACCTATTTATGTAATCTAATACATCAACTCTGTTGGTAGTCACATCAAGCTATCAACCAACTAAATTCACAATTCCTACCTTTAAGTCATCTCTTCCTCAAATTGTATAACCAATGTATTCGAACTTTTAAGTTTACCATAGTAGTTTAAGCTTGTTTAGACATGCTTAAACTGTAATCTGGAAATTTTAATCTACTGTCATTCATGATAGCTTCATAATACTAAAGACTTTCTCTACCCTACATTCACTAGTAATCAGTAACTAACAGTCTAGGTATTGCACTCAAGTGTTAGGTCAAGTGGGAAAACAGGAACAAGCATCTACAGGCAATGTTTTGTCTAAGAAAGCAAGGACTAACCCACCCTTCCTCATAAGGACAATCCAGTACACTTACACATGCACGTCTGTAACCCCACTGCTCAGGAAGCTGAGGCCAGCATGGGCTATAGAAAGAACATGCTGAAAGGAAGAAAGGGAAGAAGGGAGGGAGGGAAGGAGGAAAGAAAGAAGGAAATTAAGGAAAGAAATGTTATGTAAAGTGTGATGAGAACAAAGGTAGTAAGTAAACATTAAAGAATTAAAGGGTTAAGACAAGGTATTAAAGAATCTACTTAATCTGTCATCCAACCCACATTTTTAAAAACTTTTTTAATTTATTTATGAGAGAGAGAAAAAGAATGGACGTACCGGGGCCTCCAGCCATTGCAAACAAACTCCAGATGCATGTGCCATCTTGTGCATCTGGCTTACATGGGTACTGGGGAATCAAACCCAGGTCCTTAGGCTTTGCAGTCAGTCAAGCACCTTAACTGCTAAGCCATCTCTCCAGTCCTTCAACCCATATTTTTTAACTTCTTCCAAAAAGGTATCATAAACTTTGTCAAATGTACTTAACTAATAAACCAGGCATGGTGGTGCATATCTGTAATCCCACTATTTGGGAGGTAGAGACACAAGGACAGCAAGTTCCAGGCCTGTCTAGGGAACTAGGGAGACCCTATCTCAAAACAAAAGTCAAAAGGTATGCTGGACAAGGTGAGTGCATGCCTTTAATTCCAGCACTGAGAAGGCATAGGTAGAAGGATCACTGTGAGTTCAAGGCCAGCCTGGGACCATAGTGACTTCCAGGTCAGCCTGGACAAGAATGAGACCCTACCTCAAAAAAAAAAAAAGGTGGATTTAGCTAATAATACAAAAAAAAATACATTGGCTCTTAAATGATATGCCATTAAAACCAAGAGCCAACAATTACATAGACCAGGAAACTGGTTTAAAAAGGCTTAGAGGCTGGAGAGATGGTTTAACAGTTAGGGCACTTGCCTGGGAAGCCTAAGAAATCAAGTTTGGATCTCCAGGTCCAACGAGCCTGGACGCAGTGACACAAAGCAAGCAATGTCGCACATGAGCCACACGGGGGCACACTGGTCTGGAGTTCGTTCACAGGGGCTAAAGGCACTAGCTGCCCATTCTCTCCCTCTTGCCTCTTTCTCAAAAATAAATAATTTTTTGTTTGTTTTTGTTTTGTTTTCTGAGGTAGGGTCTCACTCTAGTTCAAGCTGACCTGGAATTTACTATGTAGTCTCAGGGTGGCCTTGAACTCACAGCAATCCTCCTACCTCTGCCTCCCAAGTGCTAGGATTAAAGGTGTGCACCACCACCCCCAGCTTTCAAAAATAAATAATTTTTTTAAAATCTTTAGGAAAAAAAAAAAAGAAAGATTTAGGGGCTGTGGAGATAAGATGCTCAACAGTTAAAACCACTCGATTGGGGCTGGAGAGATGGTTTCGTGGTTAAGGCATTTGAATGCAAAGCCAAAGGACCTTGGTTCAATTCCCCAGGACCCATGTAAGCCAGATGCACAAGGTAGCGCATGTGTCTGGAGTTTGTTTGCAGAGGCTGGAGGCCCTGGCGTGCCCGTTCTCTCCCTTTCTCTCTTGCTCTCTCAAATAAATAAGAAATAAAAATATTTTTAAAAAGAACAGCACTCGATTGCAAAGCCTGCCAGCCTGGGTTCAATTCCCCAACCACATATGTAAAGCGGGGCAGGCATTTGTTTGCAGCAGCAAGAGATCCTCACATGCTTACACACATCACAAAGTACACATTGAGCATGTAAATAAATAAATTTTTAAATAGGTTTATATGTCCCTATACACTAAATCAGACATTTGAATCTAACTCTTGGACTATTACCCTTGGGTAGCAAATTTTCTTAACTATATTTATTTATTTGAGAAAGACAGAGAGAGAGAGTGGTCCCTATATATTAAATCAGACATTTGAATCTATCTCCTAACTCTTGGACTTCAGACCAAATTATCCTTGGGTAGCAAATTTTCTTAACTATTTTTATTTATTTGAGAGAGAGAGAGAGAATGAATGAGCATGCCAGGATCTCTTGAGGCTGCAAATGAACTCCAGAGGCTTGCACTACTTTGTGCATCTGGCTTTACTTGGGTACTGGGGAACTGAATCTGGGCCATCAGACTTTGCAAACAAGTGCCTTTAATCACTGAGCCATTTCCCCAACCCTGGTAGCAATTTTTTAAATAAACCATATTCATCACAACCCATACATATTTTTTTTTCTGTTGGAACTGGCTTCTCAAAAAACTAAATAATTCAAAAAAAATTTTTTTAAATAGCCAGGCGTGGTGCCCCACGCCTTTAATCCTAGCACTTGGGAGGCGGGGGTAAGAGGATCACTGTGAGTTCCAGGCCACCTGGAAACTACATAGTGAATTTCAGTTAAGTTTGGGATGAGACTGACCTTACCTTGAAAAAAACAAACCTAAACAGTTATGTTGTGATAAGTAAAACTTACCAACTAAACATAGAACTTCAATCTTTATTATTGACAAAAAGATCTAACAATCCCCAAATCTGTGCTTCGTGAAGTATATGTGATTCATTTTAGTTCTGCTCTTTGTATGATTAGCCGACACAATAAGCAAAGCCCAAAATGCTACCATATATAATCACACATCTTTCAAAAATGTGAAGACAGTGTCTTTTTTTTGGTATTACCCAGAATGCATACCGATGACTCTTAAACCATATATACTCACTACTTCACTTAAATGCTCATTTAGAACACCAGGAGTCTCTTTAAGGCACCACTCAAATTCCCATCATCTAACTCTCAAAAGAAACATAAGTCTGACCCAGTCCACCTAGTAGACCTGCTCGTTTTGCAACCCAGTGCCAAGAGTACTATAGCTCTATCAGTACACATGCATGAAGACTGAGTTCAATCCCTAGCGCTCACAGAAAAAACCCAGCATGGCCACACAGGCCTGTAAGGCAGCCTTGTGGGGAGCAGAGACAGAATTGTTGGGACTAGCTAGCTGGTCGGCCAGACTGAAAAACGGCAGCTCCGGGTTGGGTGTGATTCAGTCTCAAGGAACAACACAGAAGAGCAGTACAGGTGGACACCCAACATTCTACTCTGGCCTCCACATGTGTGAACACAGAATGTACCAACTGCATATACATGTGCATACACTATATAGACACAAAAAACACTGAGACCAGGGAAAGCAACGTTTAGTCAGATTTTGTTTATTCTATTCTCAACCATAATACGAAAAACCAAAAAAGTATATATACACACATAACTAGTCCTTTAAAATTAATTTTAGTCTTACCTATAATCATTTTTAAAACTTTTTCTATAGTGTGATAAAGTAAATTTTTATAAAACTTGAGATAAAATCTAAGTAATATTCCTTGACTGTTTTCCTATACATACTTGAAGTATTCTACTTATATTCTAGTTTACTTTGACACATGGGTCATCCGAATGTGCAAAACAAAAACTGTGTTCCCATAATAAAACTTCACTGATGACATCATCATCAATCAAAAACATACAAATAAAAAGGAAAGGGTCAATAATGCCAGAGAACCTAACCAATGTAAGGGCTGAATTTTACGCCATTCATTTACATGTAACCCTCCCATTATTAGAACAATCAATGCTATCAGAATGGAGAGGCTCTTGAGGTATTTTCTCTTGGGGTGGTGTGTTTGCAAGACCTTAAGCAAGCACATGTCCAGACTGTTACAGGCCAGATTCCAGGGCTGAGTAAGTAGGTGTTCCACTAGATTGAGCTGTGTTCAGTCTCAGTTCAAAAATCCCCAACCGGTAAGGCTTGGAATACGAGAAAACACTCAGCCCTTCATGCAACGATCAGCTTTGATTCCCATCCTCACCGTGCACGCGCTCCAAAGTTATTTTCTCCTGCCTCTCAGCCATGATTTCCCGAGGTCTTCTCAAACAAAGGCACGGAAAATATGCACAGGTGGGATAAAAAGGGGAGTGGCAGCGGCCGGGTGGCTCTGGGGACAGCGCCCCCATGCCGCGGGTTTCCCCGCCACACCTGAGAAATCTCTGCCGTGCACACACCCTTGCACACCTCCAACCCTCCGGAGGCGGCGTCCCGAGCCGTTTCCCCTCCGTCCGCACCTTGGCCGGACCCAGGGCATTGTCTGGAGCCTCCAGCGCCAAGACGGAGATGAGAGGAGAATAAAGAAAGGAAGGGAAGGGAAGCCGTACGCTCCTCCAGGCACAATAAGCGCGCGCACACATCCACACACACACACACACACCCCGCGCCTCCCATCGCATTCGGGTCACCAAAGCCGACCCAGCAGCCCGGACGCTGCAGCCCGAGCCGAGCCGAGTCCCGGGAGCAGCGCGGAGCCGGGGAGAGGGAAATGGGCGTGTGGGTTGGGCCTGGCTGGCCCGCGGCCGGGCTCCGAACAAAGCCGCCCAGCTCCCCCTACCTGGAGCCCGGGGCGGCGCCGCCCGACTCCCCGCGCTGCACCGCCCAGGGCACCGCCCCGGCCCTGCAGACCCTTCCCTTCCTCGGGTGCCGGGAGTGGGTGGCCGAGCCCGCCCGCCCCGGCGCGGGACAATAGACCCGTCCCCCGCCCACCCCAGCCCCAGCCCGGGGATACAAAGGCGGCGGCGGGCGCGGGGCCAGGCGGCGGGGACGTGCCGGCGGAGGAGCGAGCGCAAGGGGACCGCGCCGTCCAGGGCGCTGCCGCGGCCGCCCAGGCGGGAACCCCCGAGGCCGGGGCCGGGGCCGGGGCCGGGAGGGACGACGCTCCGCACACAAAGAGCGACGGGACGGGACACCCGCGCCCACGCGCCGAGGCCCCGACGCCGGCGGCCCGCGGTGCCCGCCCGCCCGCCCGTCCGTGCGTCCTCTCGCGGGGCCGCGTCCGTGCGGGGCGCCCCGGCCCTCCGTCCCGCGCTCGCTCACCCACAGCTCCGTGCCCCAGCTCATGGCGGAACTCGAGGAGACCCGCGGCCGGCCGCTGTCCGTCGGTCGGCTCCGCCGTCAGTCTGTCCCGACTTCTTTCGCGCAGCTTCGATCAATCCAGCGGGCAGGCTCGGCGTCTCCGCTTCGAAAGCGACCCGCCAGCGCCGGGCTCCCCCAGTGAGTGAGGAAGACGCGCCCGGTGAAGCCGCCGCCGCCGCCGCGTCCCCGCCTCCGGCAGCGGGGGGAGGAGGGAGCGAGGGGCCGGGGCCGAGGGGAGGCGGGACGCGCGGCGCGGCGCGGGGGGGAGGGGGGAGGGGAGGGGGCGGGACGCGGTGCACCCTGGGATCGGGGCGGACCCGCGCTCGCCCGTGCTGGCCCACGGGGGTCTCCCCGCGCCCCGACTCCTCGGTCACGAGCCCGCGCGCGGCCCTCCCGTGGCTCCCAGGGGTTGCCACTCCGGCACTCCCCCCTGCCCCGGCTCCAGCGTGGAGAGGCGGCGGAGGGGAGGACGCCCCCTGCCCCGCTGGGAGCCCCCTTGGGTGAGGAGGTCACCCCTCACATCTGTCTGCGCTGCCTCTGGGCTTCCCGGTGCCCAGAACCCGGACAAAGAGACCACGTCCAAATTTCGGAGAGCTTCGTTTGAAGACAGTCATGTTTTTAGGATTTTTTTTTTTAATTAAGCGTCTTGTTAGCTAAAGCAAAAACTCATTCCGGGGCTTGATGACTTCGATCTTGTGATTCTTAGAAATCAAAAAAAAAAAAAAAAAAAAAAAAAAAGCGAACCGTCAGATGTGAATGCCACGTGGCCTCTGATTCTGTTTTTAATAAAAGCATTCTGCTCTTTATTACAAGTGCTTTCGGGAAATCAAAAAAAAAAAAAAAAAGAAAAAGAAGAAGAAAAAAAAAAATAAAAAGAAGCCAAGATTCAGTAATCCTTTGGGGAATTTGCCATGACAAAAGATGGGAGACGTGGACTGATGTGATCCTGGCTGTCGCACGCAGCTGAGCACCTGAGCTTGCCCGCTTTCTGCCAGGGGCACCTGTGGGCGGGCGAGGAGTCAGCAGACTCCCCGGCAGTGCAAAAGCCTGTGCAGAAAGAACTCCAGCCAGCTCCCGCCTCAGACGCTGACTCGGGGGCAGGAGCATCGCTTCTTTTTTCCTCTGGACAGTTCTTTCCCAGCTTGACTCCACAGTTGGGCCGCCAGCGCGTTTGGCTGATGCTACCAGATAATCATGAAGTACAGTATGCTTAGCGACTCCCTAACATATGCCTTCGTATTAATTGCCCGTCTCCGAAAACACACACACAATTTTCAATCTACAACTAGCAGCGTACTCCTTCCTCAGTGAGTCACGACAGCTGAATGTTTTCAAGAAGTTCTCCCAACAGGATCTGTGTCAGCACTTGAAACTCCTCCCCTCCACGACCTGCTCAGGTGCCCCAGCTACTTCCGCTCCGGTCCTTGTCCTTGCCTAGCTGTTCCCTTGCTTGGGGTTGAGGGAAATAACCTGAGAGCTCCTGGCAGCCCAGCAACCACGCACTGGATCCTTGGCTGTCCTTCCCTAGGGGAGTTTGATCATACAAATACTCTCTTCCAGTTGGACTATGGTCAGTTTTTAAATGCAGTCTCTGAAGCCGGGCGTGGTGTAATTCAAGTGCTCAGGAGGCCGAGGCAGTATTTTTTAAAAGGAAAGAAGGAAGAAAGGAAACATGAACTGAACAACGTTTTCCTTTCCAATAATTTTCTAAACTCTTACTTCAAACAGAATTCTCGCAAGGTTGTTTCTATCACCCAGTAGTGCTATCCACCTTTTCTTTCCTTCTCACACTCCCTAGAAATGAATTTATGTAGCAACCACAGGTGACACAAATTAGTAATGGAAAAATATATTTATCAAATAAATGCCTCATTATGTAAATCCATTCCAACACTAAAATTTATCGTACCTAAGTTTTGTCATAAAAAAGACATGGGGACCATAATTTATTCTGTGCACATGTGTGTGTCCAGATGCACATGTGTGCAGTTGTGTGTGTGTAGCCCAGAGGACCTCAGGTGCCATCCATCACTTTTGAAAACAAGTGTCTTTAACTGCTGAGCATCTTCTCAGCACACCTTTTTTGAGAGCGGGCGCTCATTTGCCTGAAGCCAGTTAAGCTTGACTGGCTGGCCAGTGAACCTCAGAGATTGTCTGGTCTCCACCTCATGCTCAAGCATACACCATCCTGCTGAACATTTATATATGGGTTCTAGAGAATTAAACTCCGGTCTTCATGCTGTGAGGCAAGCACTTTACTAACTGAGCTATCTCCCTAGCCAGGGATTAAAATTTAAACCAAAATTATGTCTCCCTTCTTTTGATTTTGTTGTTTTTCGTTTTTGTTTTTGTTTTTGTTTTTTTGAGGCAGGGTTTCACTCTAGTCCAGGCTGACCTGGAACTCACTCTGTACTCTGTAGCCCCCAGCTGGCCTCAAACTCTTGGTAATCCTCCTACCTCTGCCTCCCAAAGGCTGGGATTAAATGTGCACCACCATTCCAGGCTATGTTCCCCCTTTACAAGGTAAAATAAGCTAGCATTCATATTAAAACCACACAGTCTGGATAATTTCCCAGTGGCACATAAAGTCTACCTCCAAGAAGTGCACTTTTCTTCCAAAGTTTCTGAACAGAGCTCCATAGTTAAAACAATTTCTCTTCAATAAACGAGATTTGGGCTTGGGAATGTGACTCAGGAGCACTTGCGCAACGTGCTGGTTTCATTCAGGTGTTCTGAATAAACTCATGTGCTCTGAATGCTGGGTCCCCAGCTGATGGCTGTTTGGAAATTAATGTCTCCTGGAGGCAGTGTATTGTTGGGGGCGGGCTTATGGGTATTATAGCCAGTATCCCCTTGCCAGGGTTTGGCACACTCTCCTGTTGTTATTGTCCACCTTATGTTGGCCAGGGGGTGATGTCCCCCCTCTGCTCATGCCATCATTTTCCCCTGCCATGGTGGAGCTTCCCCTTGAGTCTGTAAGCCAAAATAAACCCTTTTTTTCCCAAAAGCTGCTTTTGGTCAGGTGATTTCTGCCAGCAATGCGAACCTGACTGCAACACCCAGCATGTGTGAAGTTCTGGTATTCAATCCCCAGTTCCAAGAAAGAAAGAAGAAAAACAAACAACAACAAAAACAAGATTTTGAGACATCAGGCTTAGTATTCAAATTTAAATTTCTGCACTTCCTCTATTACAATAAAATGTTAGATATAGGGTTTGGGGAGATATAAGGTTTGGAACCCGGCACCCGGCATGCTTACAGGTGAGAAGGGAGATGGAGACAAGAGAATGTGCTGGAAGCTCAAGGCAAGCTAGCCAGGTGTAGAGAGCGGAGGTGAACAGTGGTAAATACATGAGATGCTGTCAAAGAAGGTACAAGGTGAGGACCAACACCTGAAAGTTGTCCTCTGACATCCACACATGGGCTATGGCACGCACACCTACACTCACATGCAGCAAGCACAACACAAAAGACACGTAATAATGTGACCAACTCAATGTCATCTAAACAATTATTTACAACATTATTTCATATTAAAATTCACCAGTTACTTCATCATTTTTAAGCACAAGTGATTTGAAAGTGAAAACTAATGACTCAGTGCATAAAGCACTTTGCCTTGTGAACACAGGCATGGTGTAAACACTTGTAATCCCAGAAAAAAATTGTTTTCTTTGTGCAGGTGCATGCATGCATGTGTGTGTGTGTGTGTGTGTGTGTGCAGGCACATGTGTGTACACCTGCATGTGGAGCCAGACAACAACTCTTGGTGTTCTTCTGAGGTGCCATCTACCTTTTTTTGTTTGAAAGACAGGGTCTCTCATTGGCCTGGAATGCACCAAGTAGGCTAACTTGTCTGGCCAGTGAGTCCCAGGGACCCATTGTCAAGAGACAGAGAGAAACAGAGAGAGAGAGAGAGAGAGAGAGAGAGAGAAGAAAGAATGGGCGCACCAGGGCCTCCAGCCACTGCAAAAGAACTCCAGAGGC
The DNA here is from genome assembly GCA_036365145.1 of Orientallactaga sibirica. Classification (NCBI taxonomy): domain Eukaryota; kingdom Metazoa; phylum Chordata; class Mammalia; order Rodentia; family Dipodidae; genus Orientallactaga; species Orientallactaga sibirica. The sequence continues at coordinate 9,097,698 of JAEOAD010000027.1, forward strand.
AGGCGCACCACCTTGAGCATCTGGCTTATGTGGGTCCTGGGGAGTCGAACCTGGGACCTTTGGCTTTGCAGGCAAGTGTCTTAATCGCTAAGCCATCTCCAGTCCTTTACTCGTTTTTTTAACATGTACAAAGTATTTTTAATATTTGTTTACTTATTTGAGAGAGAGAGAGAGGCAGGTGAGAGAGAATGGGCATCCCAGGGCCTCCAGCCACTGCAAATGAACTCCAGATGCATGCACCACCTTGTGCATATGACTTATGTGAGTACTGGAGAATTGAGCCTGGATCCTTAGGCTTCATAGGCAAGAGCCTTAATCGCTAAGCCATCTCTTTCCACATACTTTTACAATAGAACTACTCTGTTGAGTGAACCTTAACGGGCTTACATTACAAAGACTATTTCACAATTTAAACAATTGTACATTGTCTCTTTTTTTTTTTTTTTTTTTTTTTGACAAGTTTTCATATAGCCCAGGCTGGCTTCCAACTCACTATGGAGCAGAGAATGACCTTGAACTTCTGATCCCCCTGCTTCACCTCCCAATGCTGAAATTACACTGCTGGGTCACCAAGCCTGGCTACAGTGGAAAATTCTTTTTAACGTGTATTTTCTTATTAGGCTTGTGTTTGAACTCTGGTTCAGAAAAAGCCATGAAAATTATATTTTTCTTTTTCATATTTTATCATGTTTTAATTCACATACAAGCCAATATTATGATTCTTTTTTTTATTAGTGGTCTTTTTAATTTTTTTTAAGTTTTTATTTTATTTTTATTTATTTATTTGAGAAAGAGAAAGAGGCAGAGAGAGAATGGGCACACTAGGGCCTCCAGCTGCTACAAACAAACTCCAGATGCATGTGCCACCTTGTGCATCTGGCTTACTTGGGTCCTGGGGAATCAAACTAGAGTCCTTTGGCTTTGCAGGAAAGGGCCTTAACCATTAAGCCATCTCTCATTAAGCCACATGTATGTATGTGTAGGTGCCCATGTGGAGCCCCATGAGTCCACCTGTGGTATCTGGAGCAGAATGTTGGGTGTCCTGCTCTGTCACTCTTCCACCTGTTCTTTGTTTCTTTTTATTTTTTATTGACAATTTCCATAATTATAGACAATAAACCATGGTAATTCCCTCCCTTCCCTGACTTTCTCCTTTGCAATGCCACTCTCCATCATATCCCCTCCCCCTCTCAGTCAGTCTTTCTTTTATATTAATGTCATGATCTTTTACTCCTATTATGAGGGTTTTGTGTAGGTAGTGTCAGGCACTGTGAGGTCATAGATATCCAGGCCATTTTGTGTCTGGAGGTGCATGTTGTAAAGAGTCCTACCCTTCCTTTGACTCTAACATTCTTTCTGCCACCTGTTCTGCAATGGACCCTGAGCCTTGAAAGGAGTGATAAAGATGTTTCAGTGCTGAGTACTCTTCTGTCACTTTTTCTCAGCACCATGGTGCCTTCTGAGTCATCCCAAGGTCACTGCCACCTAAAAAGAGAAGATTTTTCTAACCAAAAGTGCATTAATATATGGGTATGAACATTAAGAGAAGTGCTTACCAAGTAGTTTGGTGAGCATACTATATACATTTAGCCAGACACCAGCAGACATTATACCCCTAGGGCTCATGACTACCCCTGTTGTAGTATGTATTTCTTCCTGTGGAGCGGGTCTCCAGTCCAATTAGAGAGCAATTGGTTTCCCCCATAACAGACATGCCACTATTGCACCTGTTGGCTCGTTTGGCCTGGGGCTGGCCAAATTTAAGGCTTTCAGTGTCCACTGTTGAGTAACTCCACTGGTGATTTCTCTCCCTCCCATGTAACTGCATGCAGCGTAGCTTTTTCCAGCTTTCTGTTGGCTGGTCTATATGGAGGAGGCTTTCAGCTCAGCTCCAGCAGGATTTCTCAGCTGACCTTGCAGCCCAAGCATGTGGAGTCTTCAGCAATAGGGTCTTACCATCTATTCCTCATGGGAAACCAAGAGCCTTGACAATGGATGGTAATGTTTTAGGGGGCATCAGGGACCTCCCTGGCTAACAACTCACTGGAAAGTATACCATCCTTTGCACTGAAAATTATCTAGTAACAATCTATGGCTTCTGGGTGTGCCATTGTCCAAAAAAGTAGGTTTCCATATGAATTATTCACCCTCTTCAGATTTTGCTTCCGCCTGTTCTTATTTGAGCCGGGATTTCTTTATTGATCCCAGGGCTTGGTGGATACTTTTTTATTTGTATTTATTTATTTATTTTTAGCTCCAGTGATTCTTAGATCTTTGCTCCCCTAAGGGACTGTAGTTACAGATGCATATGGCCACGCCCAGCTTTTTATGTGGATTTCAGGGATCAAACTCCAGCCATTTCTCATCTCTCAGGTTTCTTCAGATCTTCATGCTTGAACAGGAAGTGCTCTAACTTCTGAGCCATCTCTCCAGCCTTAAGGTTTCTTTTCTTTTCTTTCTTTTTCTTTTTCTTTCTTTCCTTTCTTTCTTTCTTTCTTTCTTTCTTTCTTTCTTTTTCGGTTTTCCGAGATAGGGTCTCACTCTAGCTCAGGCTGACCTGGAATTCACTATGTAGTCTCAGGGTGGCCTCAAACTCATGGCAATCCTCCTACCTCTGCCTCCCGAGTGCTGGGATTAAAGGCATGTGCCACCGCACCCAGCTAAGGTTTCTTTTTTGAGGGGGTGACACTATTGGAGGTAGGTCTTTCTCTAGCACAGGCTGACCTGGAACTCACACTGTAATCTCAGGCTGGTCTTGAACTGACAGCAATCCTCTTACCTTTGCCTCCCCAGTGCCAGGATTAAAGACTTATACCACCACACCCAGCTAGTTTTTATTTTTAATTGATACATATTAATTATCCTCTTATCATTTTTTTAAAGTCAGAAGCATTTGGCTAATGACCAGTTTGAAAATTTTCCTTCATGAATTATTTTTTCGTTTTCTTTCTTTCTTTTTTTAGTGAGAATGTAAAACAAGCATTGTTGTTCACTGTTGCATTCTGAATATGTAGTAATTTGCTGGTCCATATATATCACCCTCCAGTCCTAAATCAATCCCTTGGTTGCAAGTGAAAAACAACAAAGATTTTGATCAATTTAGTATCTAGAGTATAGGAAGCTTTTCTTTTCAAAATATTTGTATCTATTTGAGAGAGAGAGAGAATGGGCACGTCAGGGCCTCAGGACACTACAAACAAACTCCAGATGCATGTGCCACTTTGTGCATCTGGCTTTATGTGATTACTAGGGAATCAAACCCAGGCCATCAGGCTTTGCAAGCATGTACCTTTAACCACTAGGCAATCTCCCCAGCTCTGTAGGAAGCTTTTCTTAGCATGTATGTCCCATACATGAATGGTTACCAAGCACAGGGAATTTCCGCTACCCAAAGCATATAATTTCTAGCATCAATAATAGCAACTCAGCTTTTCTCATTTAAAAATCTTAGGACTATGTTTTAAAATGAAAACTATGGAAACGCTGTCCACAAATAACATTGTTCTCTAAGTCACTAAGCCAGAAAGTCAAACAAAAACTGCATTAGGAAGAATATCAAAGGCCATGGACTTAGCATCTCTGGCATAACGCTTCAAATGAGACAGCAGACAAGGAAGAGTATCATACCAGCATACTGATTCTCTGCCAGCCAAGAGAAGAATGGCACTGGCTAGTTAACAGTCATCACTACTTTCTGTCTGCCAGTTTTCCTACCCAGGAACTGGAAGAAAGCCAAACTTCAAGGGCATCATTTAAGGTGGTTCACTAGAGAACAAGAGAAAACTAGGAAGAAAGAGACAGAGCAAGATGGACAAAGAGGCTATTTTATGCCTTTACATAAAGCATCTTGTGAAATTTCTCTGATGAATTTAGCAAAAGGAAAAAGGAAATTCTGCTGGTTGTGGTGGTACATGTGCGTAAAACCAGCATTTAGGAGGATGGCCACAAGTTTAAGGCCAGCCTGATCTATATAACATGTTCAAGGCTAGATAGGGGTACACTGGAGAGTGTCTCAAAAGTGAGGAAGAGAAAGAGGAAGAAGAGAGGATTCTATAGAGATCAAGTGGCCTATGGCCATACCACCCTGAATACAATGCTCTGATCTTGTCTGATTTGGAAGCTAAGCAGGGCCTGGCCTGGTTAGTACTTGGATGGGAGAAATCAAGTGGAATAGGTCTATTTAGTGATAGCTCACTTCTGTATTCCTATGATGATAGGTCATCCTCTACTACACAATGATAGAATGGGAAATTTTAAAAGCATTTAAGTAGTTATTTCTATTATATCTCTTCATAGAAAGAGACTGCATAGGACAAAAATTAGATTTCTTCAGATGTTTATTTTGCCTTCTTAACTCATTCAAAATGTCCACCAGTGAAATTGTCAACCTATTCCTATGGCTTTCTGTTTGTTTGTTTGTTTGTAATGGGAGTGGTCTGTTTCAATGAATTTCAAGACATACACATCATTTAGCAAAAAAAGAACACATAGGTCTATGGGTTTTGTTGTTGTTGTTTTGTTTTGTTTTAGTTTTAATTTTTTGGCTTTTTGAGGTAGGGTCTCACTCTAGCCCAGGCTGCCCTGGAATTCACTACGTAGTCAGAGTGGCCTTGAACGCATGGCAATCCTCCTACCTCTCCCTCCTAAGTGCTGGGATTAAAGGCATATGCCACCACACCTGGCTTTTTGAAAAACTATGTTATTTATTTATTTGAGAGAGAGAGAGAGAGGTGGATAGAGAGAGAGAATGGGCAAGCTAAGGCCGCCAGCTGCTGCAAATGGACTTCACATGCATGTGCCCTCTTGTGCATCTGGCTTATATGGATACTAGGGAACTGAAATTAGGTCCTTAGGCTTTGCAAGCAAGTGCCTTAACTGCTAAGCCATCTCTCCAGCCCTCTATGTTTTCCAAAATTAATTTATTTGTGTGTGTGTGTGTGTGTGTGTGTGTGCACACGTGTGCGCCGTGCCAGGGCCTCTTGCCACTATGAATGAACACTAGATGCTTGTACCACTTTTTGTGTCCAGGTTACATGAGTGGCTTGGGAATTACACCTGGGCCTACAGGCTTTGCAAGCAAGTGCCTTCAACCACTCAGCCATCTTCTTAGCCTCTCTGTTTTATTTTTAAATAATTTAGTCAAAGGGCTGGAGAGATGGCTCAGCAGTTAAAGGCCCTTGTGTTCAAAGCCTGACAGCCTAGGTGCAATTCCCCAGTAACCACAGAAAGCCAGATGCACAAAAGTGATAAATGTATCTGGAGTTCGTTTGCAGAGGCAGGAGGCCCTGGTGAACCCATATTCCCTCTCTTTCTGTCTGCCTCTTTCTCTCATAAATGAATAAATAATAAAAGCGATGTGGTCAGACTTTGGCATGGTTGCTCGTGCTTGTAATCCCAATATTTGGCAGGCTGAGGCAGGGGAATTGTCATGAGTTCAAGGCAACCTAGACTACATAATAAATTCAGGAAAGTCTGGACTATGAGTAAGAGCCTATCTCCAACAAACAAAACAGGTAAAAAAGATATAAAATTCAGTCAGAGCCCAGCATGGTTGTACACACTTCTAATTCTAGAACTTGGGAGTTAGAGGCAGGAGGCTCAAGATTTCAGGTCATCCTTAGCTACATGAGTTTGAGGCCATCCTAGGCTCCATGAGACCCTGTTTCAAAACACAAAGGAAGGCCCATTCTCTCCCTCTCACGCTCTCTCCCTCTCTCTGCCTCTTTCTCTCAAATAAATAAATAAAAATTTTAAAAACCACAAAGGAAATCCAGTTAGATGCGTCATGAAAGCTTATAGAAATAAAGCAGCTTGTACAGCCTCACAAGAGCTAATTGTTAAACAGTTAGGAATTTTGTAGGCAGGTTGTTAAAATATTCATTTTATCTCAGTCATTAGACTTACACCATGGTAATTGATGAATGCTACAAATCAGGACTTTTCTTTCTACAAGGGCTGGTTGTTAAACATTAGTATATTACTGTGCACCAAGTGTGTTAAGTCCGAGATCAGGAGCTAACATCTAGTAGTCATCTTTGCGCTGCATCAGTCCATGGAGGAAAACAGATGGCAAGAAGCATGAGAGATCTGAGGGGCTGGACTCACTTTTATAGTAAGCCCATTCTGATCATGACAAACCCACTCCCCTATAACCTTCATGGGGGCAGAGCCTTTATAATTAATTACCTTTTAGAAATTCCTCTTTAGTTTTCCTCTCAACGCTGTGGTGCTGTTTTTAAAAAATATTTTTATTTATGTATTTGCAAGCAGAGACAGACAGACAGACAGACAGACAGACAGACAGACAGAAGAGAGACAGAGAGAATGGGCATGCCAGGGCATCCAGCTCCAGATGCATGTGCCATTCTATGCATCTAGCTCCATGTGGGTACTGGGAATTGAACTAGGGTCGTTAAGCTTTGCAGGTAAGTGCCTTAACTGCTGGGCCCTTTTTTTTTTTTTTTTGTTGTTTGTTTTGTTTTGTTTTGTTTTTTTGTTTTGTTTTGCTTTGTTTTTTTGACATAGGTCTCACTCTAGTCCAGGCTGACCTCTAACTCTTGGTGGTTCACCTCCTAAACGCTGAGATTAGATGGATGAATGAGCATGCCTGAATTTGAATTAAGTTTCTAGTACAAAAACTTTGAGCAACACATTCAAACTATAGCATTCTGCTCATGGTCCCCAAAATTCATGTCCTCACATGCTAAATATATCCATTCCATCCTAGTGGTCCTCAAAGTCCAGCAGCAACTCCAAGATTCTTAACACGTTAGTGTCATCTAAATCATGTCTAAGTGAGATTCCAGGTGTGATTTTCGTTGTTTTTTTTGTTTTGTTTTGTTTTGTTTTGTTTTGTTTTGTTTTGTTTTTCATTGCTAGAGATCAAATCCAGGGCCTTGCACATAGTAGGTGTTATAGTTCAAATGTAAAATGTCTCCCATACTTCTTATGTTTGTGACTAAGTTTCCTTCTTCGTCCCCAGCTTATAGAGCTTTTGGGAGGTCCACCTTGCAGAAGAAAATGTGTCACTGGGGCTGGACTTTGGGGTTTATTAGTAAAGCCATGCTGGGTGTTGGGAGCTGGCTCCTTCTGACTACCTCTGTCCTATGAAATGTGGAGATGTGACGCTCCAGCTGCCTGCTCTGCTATGTTTTCTTTACCGTGATGAGACGTCCCCTCAAAATTGTCAGACTGGGGCTGGAGAAGATGGCTTCGCCGTTAAGGCTCTTGCCTGCAAACCCAAAGGACCCATGTAAGCCAGATGCACAAGGAGTGCACGCATCTGGAGTTTGTTTGCAGTGGCTGGAGGCCCTGGCCCGCCCAGTCTCTCCCTCTCTCGCACTCACTCTCTCTCTACCTCTTTCTCTCTCTAATAAATAAAGTATATTAAATTTGCCAGACTGGAATCAACCCTTTCCTTCCATAAGCTGCTTTTGGTCAGGTATTTAAGAGAAGGTGACTGCTACACTAGACAAGCACTCTGAAGCTCTAAGCTCGCTCAGCTAAGGGGTTTTATTTGAGGCAAGATCTCAATCCCTGCCTTCAACTCATGATTTCCCTGCTGGGATTACCAGCCTGAGGTCCTGCTTCTAGCTGAGTGATTTAGTGAGTCACCAATGCCTGGCCATGTGATTTATCTTGAGGCAAATTCTCCTCTAACGGTGAGCCTATGAAATCAAACTAAGTTATGTCTACCAAAATAAAATAGTGGCACAGGTACAAGTAGGCATTCCCATTTCAAAAGGGAGGAATGTGCCAGAAAAAAAAAAAAAAGGAATAACAAGCTCTAACCAGGTCTAAAACCCAAAGGGGAAAACAATGATAGAGTGTAAAGCTGGAGAGCCCTCTGCTTTGACTCCAAGCCCCACATCTTGCATGCACAGGATAGAAGTTGGGCTGCCCAGAACTCGGTGCTCTGGCCTTGTTCTGATCAGCCTATTCAACAACTCTCATGAGTTAAGTGTTTCTTGCCTCAAGGTTTCCCAGGCTAGAGTTTCACATTGCTGGCCCTACAGTTCTAACATCTCAGTTCCACTGGGCATTACCATTCTGGGGGCTTTCAGCAATGGCTCTGCCATTACAACAAGCCTCTACCTAGAGCCACAGATGGTCTGTGATTTCCTTTGAAAGCTAGGTGGATGCCAGCACAGCCCCACAGTCCCAATAGTGTGCAGGACTGTAGTTTGCAGCACATGGACACTGCTAAGGCTCACTGCTTGGCTTCTTGTGAATGCTGGCAAGAGCTGCACCCAGGCCTGTGTAAGCCATAGCTGAGGCAGACAAGGAGACCCACACTGGAATGCATGGAAGAGAACCCTAAGGCAGTTCTGGGCTCATCCTTCAAACCATTTTGTCCTCTGGGCCTATAGTAGGAAGGGCAGTCTGAAAGCTCTCTGAAATGCTTTTGGAGGCATTCTGTTGTCTTGATGAACAAAATGTGGCTTTTTTCTGCCCATTCTAATCTCCACTATATGGTCATTTAGCCACACTTTCAGTACACTCTAAAATAAATTTCTAATTAAAAACATATTTATTTGAGAGAGAGTGAGAGAGAAGACAGAAAGAGAAATGGGTACACCAGGGTCTCTTGCTGCTGCAAATGATCTCCAGACACATGGGCCGCTTTGTGCATCTGGTTTTAAATGGACACTAGGGACTTCAACCCTGGTCATGAGCAAGTTCCTTAAACAGCTGATTCAATTCTCCAGGCCTAATTCTTTAAAAAAAAATTTTTTTTCTAGCCAGGCATGGTGGTGCACGCCTTTAATCCCAGCATTCAGGACGCAGAGGTAGGAGGATTGCTGTGAGTTCGAGGCCACCCTGAGAATACATAGTGAATTCCAGGTCAGCCTAGGCTAGAGTGAGACCCTACCTCAAAAAACCAAAAAGAAAATTTTTTTTTATTTATTTTGATAGAGAGACAGAGAATATGAGCTCACCAGGGCCTCTTATCACTGCAAGCAAAGTCCAAACGCATATGCTACCTTATGCATCTGGTTTTATAAGGGTGCTGGAGAATCAAACCTGGGCGGGCAAGCTTTGCAAGCAAGCGCTTTTAACCACGGAGCCATCTTCCCAATCCTCCATTTTTAAATTATTTACATAATAGAATGGTTTGAATTACTCCCCAAACTCATAGAAATTGTATCCCCATTGTGAAATAGTAAGAAGATAGAAACTTGAAGGTGGGACCTTTGGAAGGTTATTGGAATTAGATGAGATCACAAGGATGGAATCCCCCCCATGATTGCACTAGTGGCTCTATAAAAGAAATTTATTGGCTTACTCTTCTGGAGACTAGGAAGCCCTGTACTGAGAGACTGACATCTAGCAAGGGGCTTGTTGCTGCATCATCCCATGGCATAATGGCCAAAAGGCAAGAGAGGGCAAGAAGGGGCCAAACTCAATTATGTAATAAACCCATTCCTGTATTAGTGACATTAGCCCTTCTAGAAGGGCAGAGTCCTCATCACTAATCACCTTTGAAAGTCCTATTTCTAAAAAATAAAAATAAGTCCTATTTCTTTTCTTTCTTTATTTATTTTTTTCGAGGTAGAGTCTCACTCTAGCCCAGGCTGACCTAGAACTGAATCTGTAGTCCCAGGGTGGCCTCAAATTCACAGCGATCCTCCTACCTCTGCCTCGCAAGTGCTGGGATTAAAGGATTAAAGCATGCCTACCACACCAGGCCCCTGTTCTTAATTCCATTGAATTGGGGATCATGTTTCCAACATAAGAACTTTGTGGGATGCATTTAAAGTATATAGCTACTAAGTTAGAATTCCATGTCAGCCTAGGCTAGAGTAAGACCCTACCTCAAAAAACCAAAAAAATTAAAAAGTATATATTGCAGGGCTAGCAAGATGGCTTAGCAGTTAAGGCACTTGCCTGAAAAGCCAAAGGACCCAGGTTCAATTCCTCAGGACCCATGTAAGCCAGATGCATAAAGGGGCACATGTGTCTGGAGTTCGTTTGCAGTGCTTAAAGGCCCTGATGAGCCCATTCTCTCTCTCTCTCTTCCTGCTCTCCTTCCCTCCCTCCTTCTTTCTCTCTCAAATAGATAAATAAAAATTTTTTAAAGTGTATATTGCACGGAATGGACTTATGTAGCCATATGTCAATTAATAATGGGGGTCTGTCCTAAGAACTGCATCATTAGGTAGTTTTATCATTGTGCAAACAATATGGAATGTATTTATGCAAACTTAGACAGCTAAGGCCTTCCTAGCTAATCTAATCATATGGGACCACCACAAACAATCTCTCATTGCCATAAATATTGTTATGACTATACTGAATTCCTAGCTGATCTGATCATGTGAGACCAGTATAAACAATATCTTAATGTCACAAATTTTGTTGCATGGTACATGACTATACTAAAAATATTTGTTATCTATCTGAAATTTAATTTTAATATGAAATCCTTTATCTTTCCTGGACACTAAATATTCTTATCATACCTTCAAAGTCAGGGACTTTTAACCAGATTTATTAAACCATAAATTTGAAAGAGTTAGTGACACTTGAAATTGGATATAAAAGACTTTTTGTTTAGTTGGGGGTTTTTGTTTGTTTCTTTGTTTTAGATAGGGTCTCATATAGCCCATATATATGGCCTCCAACTCACTATGTAACCAAGCATGACCTTGAACTTCTGAACCTCCTGCATCCACCTCCCAAGTGTGAACTACCACACCCCATTTATAAAAATAAGTTAATCGGACTGGAGAGATGGCTCAGTGGTTAAGGCATTTGCCTACAAAGCCAAAGGATCCTGGTTTGACTCTCCAGGACCCACATAAGCCAGATACACAAGGGGGCACATGCACCTGGAATTCATTTGCAGTGGCTAGATGCCCTGGTGTGCCCATTCTCTCTCTCACCCTCTCCCTCTTTCTCTCTCACTCAAATAAATAAATAAGATAAAAATAAGTTAATAGACTATCTATAGCTATTTTTCTGGGGAATAGAGGCATAGCTTTTATCATTGACTTTTTTTTTTGGTTTTTGGTTTTTGGTTTTTGGAAGTAAAGTCTCACCAGTCTAGCCCAGGCTGATCTGGAATTAACTTTGTAGTCTCAGGGTGGCCTTGAACTCACAGCGATCCTCCTACCTCTGCCTTCCAAGTGCTGGGATTAAAGGCATGCGCCACCACGCCCGGCTTTTATCATTGACTCTTTTTTATTTATTTTTATTTATTTATTTATTTATTTATTTATTTATTTATTTATTTATGTGAGAAAGACAGGGTGAGAGGGAGAGAGAAAATGGGCATGCCAGGGCCTCTAGCCACTGCAAATGAATTCCAGACGCATGTGCATCTGGCTTAAGTGGGTTCTGGGGAGTCGAACTTAGGTTCTTAGGCTTCATAGGCAAGCACCTTAACCACTAAGCCACCTCTCCAGCCCATCATTGACTCTTAATAAAGTTTGCTTTGGCCGGGCATGGTGGCACACACCTTTTATCCCAGCACTCAGGAGGAGACAGCGGTAGGAGAATCACTGTAAGTTTGAGGCCAGCCTGAGACTACATAGTGAATTCCAGGTCAGCCTGGGCTAGAATGAGACCCTACCTCTAAAAGAAAAATTGCTTTGAAATCTGTGGCAAGCTTTAAAAAACAAAGTGCCTAACAAGGTTCAGAACAGTAGGTGGAAGATGCTACCTCTTCTGTTTAAAAGTGCCAGGTGTGGTGGCTCATGCCTATAATCCCAGCATTTGGAAGGCTGAGGCAAGCAAAGGATATGAGTTCAAGGCTAGTCTGAAACTACATAGTAAATTCCAGGTCAGAGTGAGACCCTACCTCAGAAAAACCAAAATAAAAAGTTAAAGTCTCAAAAAAGAAAAGAAAGAAGTCTCCTAGCTGGGTGTGGTGGAGGCAGAGGTAGGAGGAACACCATGAGGCCATCTTGAGACTACACAGTGAATTCCAGGTCAGCCTGTGCTAGGATGACAGCCTACCTTGAAAAATCACAAATTTAAAAAAAAAAAAAAAAAAAAAAAGAAAAAAAAAAAGAAAAGAAAAAAAAGGAAGTCTCTTGGCTGGCTCCTGAACTTATTTCAAGGTTCTGGTAAGTTTCTCTCACCCTTACTCCCACATGGGCTCAGTACACCCTCCTGTCCTCATATGACAGGAGCTCTCTGCTCCTTCTCTTAATCTATAAAGCCTCTCTAAACCTTTAAAAGAAAGAAAGAAAGAGAGAGAGAGAAGAGAGAGAGAGAGAGAGAAAGAAAGAAACAAACAAACAAAGGAAGAAAAAGAAAAAAGAAGGAAAAGAGGAAGGAGGCTGAGGAAATGGCTCAGTCATGCAAATGCTTGCTGTGCAAACATGAGAGCTTGGGTTAGAATGCCCTGCACCTGTGTAAATGCAGTTGGGCATAGCAGCCTACCTGTGACCCCAGCACTGAGGATGGAGAGGCAGAAGCAGGGAACCCCAGGGGCAAGCTGGGTAACTAGACTAGCTGAGTCAGCAAGACCCTGTCTCAATCAATCAGATGGAGGAAGACCAGTCAACTTCTAGCCTGTACACACATGTACATGTTCATCCATGCACATGTAAACAACCTCTAGCCTGTACATATGCACATGGACACCCATGCACATATAAACCACCTCTAGCCTGTACATATATGCACATATTCACCCATGCACATATAAACCACCTCTAGCCTCTACACACATGCACATGGACGCCCATGCACATATAAACCAGCTCTAGCCTCTACACACGTGCATATATTCACCCATGCACATGTAAACAAGCATACACACAGATGCACATACCACACACACAAACATATACCAGAGCAAAAAAGAAAGGAAGAAAGGAGAACAGAGGAAAATAGGGGAACAAAGCAAAGAAAGGAACTTTAAATTATGCTTCCATACCTAGAATGCCTCTAAAAGCACAAGAAACTAGAAGTAATAGTTGCTTTGGAACAGAATTAGGAAATCGAGGCAAAAACAATCCCACTGGCCATTATTACTCTTTTGTACTACTTAATTTTCTCACAGTGAACATATTTTATCCAGTTAAAAGATTTGTAATTAGGGCTGGATAGATGGCTTAGTGGTTAAGCACTTGCCTGTGAAGCCTAAGGACCCTGGTTCAAATTCCCCAGGGGAACAAAGCCAGATGCAAGGTGGTGGAATCTTTTTGCAGTGGCTAGAGGCCCTGGCTCACCCATTTTCTCTCTTTCTCTTTGTCTGTCACTCTCAAATACATAATAAACAAAAAAGTTAGAAAAAAAAGGTTTGTAATTAAAAAGTAATAGTGTTGCTTAGGTGGAACAGAATTTTTGAAAGCAAGTGTTTGTAGCTGCTGCTGTTTTGTAAGTGCAAAAACAATCCCACTGGCCATTATTACTCTTTTTGTACTAGGCAGAGGTAGGAGGATCACCAATTTTCGAGGCCACTCTGAGACTACATTGTTTTTAGCCCAGTTGAGAACCTCGAAAAACCAAAAAAAAAAAAAAAAAAAGAAAAAAAATTAGGGCTGGATAGATGGCTCAACTGTTTAGTGGTTGACAGCCCACAATTCCTGTATCCCTACCAGATGCACAAGCCATGCAAGGACCCTGGTTCAAGGCCCTTGATTCTCTCATCATTTTCTCCGCCCCCTGCACCTCAGCTTGCAAATAGATAAAATAAAAAATATGTTTTAAGCCAGTGATCAGGGCTGGAGAGACAAGGTTAAGGCATTTGCCTGCAAAGCCAAAGGGACCTCTGTTCATCTGGACCCAGTAAGCCAGATGCACAAGGTTTGCAGTGGCTAGAGGCCCTGGTGCACCCATTCTCTCTCTCTCTCTGTTTCTTTCTCACTCTCTCTAAATAAATACATAAATAATTTTTAAAAATTGTGATTCACGTCAGGCTGGGCTGAGGAGATTCTATTTAGCCCTCATAAAAGGAGTCAAACCACTCCACACTCAACAGCAGGTAAGACAGGAACCCGCTCAGTGTTTATGTTGAAGGCTTAGGAGAGCAGACTCCTAATTAATGTTTTTGCCTACTAATAAGTAACCTGCCTTTTCTATGCTTCTACTAGGCAGGGCCAGGAATAAGGACGACTTTCTATGTGCCACTCCTGGAAACTTCTAGTGTTCTGGCATCACAGGAATTTATTTGCCCAGCCTGCTTCAAGGAGACATGTCACCTACTCATAATTACCTCGTTCCTGTATATTGCCCAGCAAATGTCGTTTGGTGTTCAAGGGAAGACTACACTGCTTCAGGATTAAAAGGGGGCTGGGGAGAAAACTCCGCAGGGAAAGGGCTTACTGTGCAAACATGAGGGACCCGAGTTTGGATCCTGTGGCGGTGATTTGCATGGAAACTGTCCCCCACAGCCTCAAGTGCTTGTGATTATACTTTCTACTTGTCCCCAGCTGCTGGAGCTTGAGGAGGTGAAGACCTGGAGGAGGGAATCTATTGCTGGGGGGAGGGGGGGATACCTTGGCGCTGTTCTTCCAGCCCTCTTGGGTGTTCACAGCCAGCTCCTGAGACTGCGTTCTCTCTGCTGCTGGAATGTGAAGATGTGAGTCTGTTGCCATGCATTCCCCGCCATGATAAAGGTTTTCCCTTGAAAATATCAGCTGAAGTAAACCCTTTCCTCCCATAAGCTGCTTCTGGTTTGGGTGTTTTGTCTTAGGAACTAGAAGGTCAAGGCTACAGGTCCCCCGCATCCCCGTCAAGTGCTGAGGATGGTGGGACATGCCTGCAATCCTAGAGCTGGGGAGGCCGAGGTTTGGGGCCACATCACCATCTCAGGCCGCTGGAGAAGCACCTGATCAGTCTATCTGCTTCTCTTCATCTCCAGAAAGCTGGCAGCCGCCAGGCGTAGTGGCGCACGCCTTTAATCCCAGCACTTGGGAGGCAGAGGTAGGAGGATCACCACGACTTCGAGGTCACCCTGAGACTACATAGTGAATTCCAGGTTAGCCTGAGCTAGAGTGAGACTCTATCTTGAAAAACCAAACAAATAAAAATAAATAAAAAGATAAAAAAAGAAAGCTGGCAGCCAAGAAGTCCTTTGTAGGCAGGCAAACATGCAATCCGAGGGAACGAGTACCTGCTTATTCTCTTTTCTTACGGTTCTATTTTGGTCCATTGTGTCCACAGGAAAGAAATGCCACAAATTATACGACTGTGGCCACAGTTTATGCTATGCATTTGATTTCATTCACAAAACCAACCTGGTCACCGACATGAACCCATGTCCTAGAAAAATAAGAGTTTGGTCTTTTTCTTTTGATGGTAGACCTAGGGGGACTGAAAAAGCCTTTAAATTGGCTACTTCCTGGGGTCACTATGTCATTGTGGGCACTTCAGGTAGTGGTCTAAATCTCCCTTAGTCATCCTGATTATTTGGTTAAAATAATCCTTAAGATGGCTTTTGAAGGTGTTTTTGTTTATTTTCTTGCTGTGTTTTATGTTTCTGTTTTGTCTGGTTTTGTTTGGTTTTGTTTTTGAAATAGAGTCTTGCCATATATATAGTCTAGGCTGACCTGGAACTGAGAATCCTCTCACTCAGCCTCCTGAATGCTGAGATTATAGGTATGTTCCAACAGGCCAAAAGTGATTTCTTTTGCTTGTGAGTGTGTGTATATGTGTTTGTGGTGTGTGCATGTTTGCATGTGGGGGGCACATGTGGGGGCAGGGGCACATGCACATGTGCATGTATATGTGGAAGTCAGAAGAGAACTGTTTTCTTGAGGAATGCCATCCACCTCTTTTAAAAAATATTTTATTTTTATTTATTTATTTGAAAGAAGCAGAGAGCGAGAGGGAGGGAGGGAGAGAATGGGCATGCCAGGCCCTCCAGCCACTGTAAACTAACTCTAGATGCATGTGCCACCATGTGCATCTGGCTTACATGGGTTCTGGGGAATCAAACCTGGGTCCTTAGGCCTCAACTGCTATGCCAACTCTCCAACCCTCCTCTCCTGACTTTGTATTTGGTGTCCTTTTGTATATCATTGACCTTGTCTCTATAAAAGCAGATATTCAAATAGTTCTTTTACTTTTTTTTTTTTTTTTGGAGAGAGACACAGAGAGAGGGAGAGGATGACAGATAGAGAATGGGTGCACCAGCAGCCTCTCAACCGCTGGGAACAAAATCCATATGCATGCGCCCCCTTGTGGGCAAGTGCAGCATTGCATCCTTGTGTCACTGCATCTGGCTGAATGTGGGACCTGGAGATTGGAATTGACATTCTTAGGTTTAGCAGGCAGGCACCTTAACCACTAAGCCATCTTTCCAGCCCAGTTCTTTTACTTTTATGTATTGTTTGGAGATGGGACTTTTCCTTATACAGAGTAGACAATTAATATCCAAGGAATGAATATCAAATATTCTTTTTAAAAATATGTTTTATTACCAAGTGTGGGGGTGCATGCCTTTAATCTCAACACTCAGGAGGCAGAAGTAGAAGGATCACTGTAAGACTGAGGCCAACCTGGGACTACAGAGTGAGTTCCAGGTTAGCTTGGGCTAGAGTGAGACCCAACCTCAAAAAAAATTTTTTTATTTATTTGAGAGGGAGACAGAGAAAGAGAGAGAGAGAAAATATGGGCACACCAGGGTCTTTTGTCACTGTAAACAGACTACATACATACATGCCACTTTGTGCATCTGGCTTTACGTGGGTACTGGGGAACGAAACTCAGGCCACCAAGCTTTGCAAGCTTGAACCATCTCTCCCACCCATATCAAATATTCTTTTAAAAAAAGATTTATGCTGCCGGGTGTGGTGGCGCACGCCTTTAATCCCAGCACTCGGGAGGCAGAGGTAGGAGGATCGCCGAGAGTTCAAGGCCACCCTGAGACTACATAGTTAATTCCAGGTCAGCCTGGACCAGAGTGAGACCCTACCTCACAAACCAAAAAAAAAAAAACAAACAAAAAAAAAAAGATTTATGCTTATTTTTATTTATTTATTAGAGACAGAGAGAGGGAAAGAGAGAGAGGGAGAGTGAGAATGGGCATGCCAGGGCCTCTAGCCACTGCAAACAAACTCCAGATGCATGCACCTCCTTGTGCATCTGGCTTACGTGGGACCTGGAGAATCGAACCAGGGTCCTTAGGCTTCACAGGCATGCACCTTAACTGCTAAGCCATCTCTCCAGCCCCATATCAAATATTCTTAAATGATAAAATCTACTATGTAGCTTTGACGTTCCCTATAGGTATAGGTAAGATATTTCTGGAAATAATTTTCCAATTCTTTTAGTACAAATACCTATTATTCCACTCTTATTTGATTTCAAATTATGAGATAAAATGATTATTAAAAAGAAATCTTTGTGTGGTAGTGCATGCTTTTAATCCCAGCACTTGGGAGGCTGAGGTAGGAGGATGTCTATGAGTTCAAGGCCAACCTGAGAATTCCAGGTCAGCCTGGGCTAGAGCAAGACCCTACCTTGAAAAACAAAAAACCAAAACAAGATTAAAAAAGAAATCTTGGGCCAGGCATGGTGGCACATGCCTTTTATCCCAGCACTTGGGAGGCAGAGATAGGAGGATTGCCATGAGTTCAAGGCCAGCCTGGAACTACAGCATGAATTATTGCTGGTCAACCTGAGCTAGAGGGAGACCCTACTTTGAAAAAAGAAAGACAGAGATAGAGAGAGAAAGAAAGGAAGGAAGGAAGGAAGGAAGGAAGGAAGGAAGGAAGGAAGGAAGGAAGATATTAATTTTGGGCTAGAGAAATGGCTTAGTGGTTAAGGAGCTTGCCTGCAAAGCCTAAGGGCCCAGGTTCGATTTCCCAATACCCATATAAGCCAATGCACAAGGTGGCACACACATCCAGAGTTCGTTTGCAGCAGCTGGAGGCCCTGGTACACTCATTCTCTCTCTCTCTCTCTCTCTCTCTCTCTCTTTCTCTCCCTCTCTCTCACAAGTAAGTAAATAAATAAATCTTAAGTTATTTACGAAATTAAAATATTTTTGAAATAGAGCCAGGTGTGTTGGTGCACGCCTTTAATCCCACCACTCAGGAGGCAGAGGTAGAAGGATCACCATGAGTTCAAGGCTACACTGAGACTACATAGTGAATTCCAGTTCAGCCTGAGCTAGCATGAGACCCTACCTCGGAAAACAAAACAAGAAAATATTTTTTTGAAATAATAATAAATTATTACACCTTTTGCAAAATAAAAGAGATAAAAAGTTATTCTAGATTTATAATATACATAGAAATGCTTGTAGCTTCCTCTTTTCCCAGTATGTAACCCATGTTAGCCTTGAACTCACAATCTTCCTGCCTAGGCATCCCAATTAAATTGCAAATAAGTACCACAATTCCCAGCTTAGAGTTTGGAAGTGAGTAAATACCCTCAAACTTGGACTTGTTTTTTTGAAATTTCACATAAAAATAGTAGGCATTAACTGCCATCTTAAAACTTGTTCAAGGGCCTGGAGAGATGGCTTAGTGGTTAAGCACTTGCCTATGAAGCCTAAGGACCCAGATTCAAGGCTTGATTCCCCAGGATCTACATAAGCCAGATGCACAAGGTGGCACATGCATCTGCATTTGCAGTGGCTGGAGGCCCTGGCTCATCCACTCTCTCTCTTAATCTATATGCCTCTCTCTTTGTCTGTTGCTCTCAAATAAATAAACAAAAAAACTTAAAAAAAAAAAAACTTGGGCTGGAGAGATGGCTTAGGGGTTAAGGCGCCTGCCTCCTAAGCCTAAGAACACTGGTTCCAATCTCCAGGTCCCATGTTTAGCCAGATGCAAAGTGACACCAGGGCCCAATGCCGCACTTGACCACAAGGGGGCGCACACATCTGGATTTCATTCGCAGCAGCTGAGACACTGCTGGCGCGCCCATCTCTGTCTTCCTCTCCCTCTCTCTCTCTGTCTCTCTCTCAAAAAAAATAATTTAAAAAAATAAAAAAAAAAAAAACTTGTTCAAGGCTGGAGAGATGACTCAACAGTTAAAGGCACTTGCTTGCAAAGCCTATGGCCCAGGTTCAATTCCCCAACACCTATGATGTACAAAAAGGGGCACATTTGCATCAGAAGCCTTGTTGCACCTACACACACATACACAAAAACACACACACTTTCTTTTTATTCTCTTGAATAAATATAATAAAAATATTTTTTAAACATCTTAAAAAATCTAAGTTAAATAAAATGCTTTAAGGATTAATAAGTCAGCTATAATTCCATCACTCAGGACGTGGAGGCAGGAGGATCATAAGCCAGAGGCCAGCCCAGACTACATATTAAGATGCTGTCTCAAAAAGAAAAATTGGATAAATGCAATTCGGAAAGATCAAGGCAATTCTTGGCAATAAACCAACATAATTGAATTAATTTGGTAGTTGCCTATGGAAGAATGAACAACACACAAAAGACAGATGCTTAAAACTAATTTCTTTTCAAACATGGAGAAATCTAAAAATGAAAGTTCTACTGTGACTTCCAAACTTTTAATCTAAAATGTTATCTGCTTTGAAACAGTGTCCCATTATATATCGTCCAATGACCTCCAACTCAGGTTCTTCCTGCCTCTGCCCCCATGCACTGAGATCACAAGCCTGTGCCACCAAGCCCAGCACTTCTTATTGTTATCTCCTGTTGCTTTCCTACACAATAATACTTGCAGATGCATAATAGAATTAATCAAAATAACTTTTATTTTATTTTTATAAATAATTTTTACTATTCTAATATTAAAGATATTTTGACAAGGCTTAAATAGAAGGACCATGAAATAAAGCCATCTGTGAAAGTATATAGTCAAACTTTCAAGAAATAGTAAAGAAACTAATCTATAATGAACTAAAAAAGTTATAAAGTACAGAAATAAGTTTAGATTACAACACTTATTATTTAAAATCATACAACCAGGCACTGGAGAGATTGCTCAATGGTTATGGCACTTGTCTGCAAGGCCTAAGGCTCCCAGTTTAATTCAGCAGTACCCACATAAAGCCAGATGCACAAGGTGGCACATATGTCTGGAGTTTTTTGCAGTAGCTAGAGGCACTGGAGTGCCCATTCTCTCTCTTTCTCTATCTATCTATCTGCCTCTCTCTCTGAAATAAATTAATTAATTTAATTAAATCACACAACCAGCCTGCTGTGGTGGCTCACACCGTCAGTCCCAGCACTCAGGAGGCTGAGGTAGGACAATTGCTGTGAATTTGAGACTAACCTGGAGCTACAGGTCAACCTGGACTAGAGTGAGACCCTGCCTCAAAAAAAAAAAAAAAAGCAATAAAATAATATCGCAAAACCAGACTTTTAAAGCTACAAACATTGCATCTAAATGTGTGGTTGTGGAGTGGGGAGACGGTTTAGCAGTTAAAAGTGCTTGCTTGTAAAACATGCTGGCCTAGGTTCAATTCTCCAGTACCCGTGTAAAGCCAAATGCACAAAGTGGAACATGCATCTGGAGTTCATTTGCAGTGGCAAGAGGCCCTGGTGTGCCTGTTCTCTCCCTTTCTCTCTCTCTCTCCTCACAAATAAATAAAAATATTAAAAAATTTGTTGTGTGTAAATGCTCATCAGCTAATGACTACATAATGAAAATATGGCACACCCAATAGAACTTGACTCAGCTGTAAATAAAAATGATGTTATGAAATTTGAAGGAAAATGTATGGAATTGGAAAAAAATTATACTAAGTGAGGTGAACCAAGCCCAGAAAGACAAAAAGCTCATGTTCTTTCTTATATATGTGGATCCTAATTTTTAACATTTGTGTGTATTTAAACATGAGCATGTGAAAGTGAAAACGGGCTATGACTTAAGATAGGAGACCATTAGAAGAGAACAAGAGGTGACGAGAGGAGGGAAAGGACGAAAAGAAACATATAGTAGAAAACAGAAAGGAGGCTAAGTTGGGGTGCGGGGACAAAGGGGAAGAAGGAAGGGGCAGGGGAAACAAAAAACATTGACAGAAACACCATAATGAAACCTGGTTCTTTGTAAGCTAACAATTATTTTAAATTCTTTAATTTTTAAGCCAGGCATGGTGGTGCATGCCTTTAGTCCCAGCCCTCGGGAGGCAGAGGTAGGAGGATCGCTGTGAGTTCGAGGCCACCCTGAGACTACATAGTGAATTCCAGGTCGGTCTGAGCTAGAATGAGACCCTACCTCAAAAAACAAAACAAAGGTTAATTTTTTTAAAAATGTGGGGCTAGAGAGATGGCTTAGTGGTTAAGGCGCTTACCTGTGAAGCCTAAGAACTCATATTGAAATCTCCAGGTCCCATTTTAGCCAGATGCACAGTGACATAAGCACACAATGTTGCCACAAGGGGGGACACACCATCTGAAGTTCATTTGCAGCAGGCTAAAGGTCCTGGTGTGCCCATTTTCTCTTTCTTTCTCTCTGTTTTTATTTTCTCAAATGGAAAAAATATTTTTTTAAAAATGTGTTGTTCATTTTCATCCTTTACACCATGAAGCTAGGAACAAAAGCATCCGGTGTTACGTTATGATGTCCGTCTCCTAAAAGGTAGAGTTGTTGGTATTTCCCTACCTCGATAATAAGATCTCCACAGGTTTAAATCAGGTCAGTCACAAAGACAGATTACTACAGTCTTTGAAGATTATTAATTAATCTTGAAGTGTTACAGGATCATCCCTAAGCCTGCATAATCTGCTTCACTTCAAACAAATTATTTGTTTAGCCTCAGTTTAAATTCCCTGAGGAAAAAAAAGGATTTTAAACTCCCTAGAAAATTTAATTCGTGCAGATTTTGTCAAAACCATGTGACTGTCTTTTAAATAGTAAAGGGTTCTTAAGAGATTTTAATGGCATTTTTCTTAACTCAGAAAAGTTCTACCAAAATGATAAACTTCACTAAATATAGATATGTTTTACCTTCTACAAGTTTGATACATAGCTCAAAAATCTGAGAGTGGGACTGGAGAGATGGCTCAGCAGTAAACAGCACTTCCTAGGCAAGCATGAGGGCCTGAGGCCTGAGAGTCGGCTTGAGTTGGATCCCCGAGAACCACATAAACAGCCAGGCACTGCCATGCATATCTGTAACCCCAGTGCCATAGGGGAGCAGAGACCCGAGAATTGCCAGCACTCATGAAAGGACGAAAAAATGGCAAGCTCTGGGACCAGTGAGAGACCCTAGCTCCAATAAGAATGGCAGAGCAGCAATGCAGCTGGACACCCGACCAGCTTCTGGCCATCTCAGGCTAACTCACAGACTAGCACGTGTGGCACCACATGGGCTGCCACATGGACACACACACATGCATGCACCACACACACACACACACACACAAAAAAAAATCAGTATAAAACACCCATGTTGGCATTGAAGATAAGAAAAGCTGTAGTCTATTTAAAGCAACACTGGACGTCCTCATGGATAAAACGAATCTTCGACTCCACCTTCTATTGGTGTACAATATGCAGTTCTCAAGTAGCTTTTAGATCAAACTGGAAATACACAGCTTCACAAGTAAGACGTTGAAGCTTCTAGAACATACCATTTGAGACTTTTTGTCTGCTTGTTCATCTGTCTCTCTCTTTGTTTTGAGATAGGGTCTCGTTCTAGCTCAGGCTGACCAGGTATTCACTATGTAATCTCAGGGTGGCCTTGAACTCATGGCAATCCTACCTCTACCTCCCAAGTGCTGGGATTAAAGGCATACACCACCACACCTGCCACCCCCCATATGAATTTTTTAAGATAAAAAACCAAATTACTAACCATGAAGGAAAAATTGATAAAGTAGATTAAATTATTAAAAATTGCCTTTGAGGAATGGAGAGATGGCTTAGCCATTAAGATGCTTGCCTGCAAAACTTAAGGAGCCAGGTTGGATTCCCCAGTACCCACATAAAGCCAGGTGCACAGGGTGGGGCATGCATCTGGAGTTTGTTTATACTGGCTGGAGGCCCTGGTGAGCCCATTTTCTCTGTGTGTATGTGTGTGTCTCTCTCTGTCATTCTCTCTCTCTCTCTGTCGCTCTCTCTGTCTCTTTTATCTCTATCTCTCTATGCTTGAAAATAAATAAATAAATAATTTTTAAGTGCGATTGGGATTGGAGAGATGGTTCAGCAATTAAAGGTGCTTGCTTGCAAAGCCAGATGGCCTAGGTTCTATTCCCCAGGACCCACATAAAGCTAGATGCACAAAATGGCACATGTCTGGAGCTTGTTTGCAATGACAGGAAGCCCTGGCAGGCCCACACTTTCTCTCTCTCCCTGTGGTGGTTTGATTCAGGTGTCCCCCATAAACTTAGGTATGCTGAATGCTAGGTTCCCAGCTGATGGAAATTTGGGAATTAACACCTGCTAGAGGCAGTGCATTGTTGGGGGAAGGCTTATGGGTATTATAGCCAGTGTCCCCTTGCCAGTGTTTGGCACACTCTTCTGTTTCTGATGTTGGTCAGGAGGTGATGTCCACCTTCTGCTCATGTCATCATTTTCCCTGCCATCATAGAGCATCTGCTTGAGTCTGTAAGCCAAAATAACTCCTTTTTTCCCCCCAAAAGTTGCTCTTGGTTGGGTGATTTCTACCAGCAATGCAAACCAGACTACAACAATAATTTTGGCTCCAAGGAGTGGTGTCATTTGCTGCTAGACACCTGACTATGTGGTCTTGGCCTTTGAAGCTGATTTTCAAGAGGAATGTGGAAGGATTTGAAACTTTGGCCTAAGAGACACCTTGCAGTACTGTAAATACAGCTTGATGGACTATTCTGGTCAGAGTTGCAAGAATGCAGTAAGAACTATGGACTGTGAGGTTTGGCTTATGAAGATGAAAAGGAGCTTTGTCTGGACTGGGCTAGAAGCAGTTTGTGTGAGAGGCTTGCTATCATGCCCGGGTCCTGAGAACTTGTGCAGGTTTGCTTTGTGTAGAAACAGACTAGTGTGAGCAGAAGGATATGGCACAGAAAAAATGAAATCTTTGGAGCCAGGTGTGGTGGTGCATGTCTTTAATCGCAGCACTCAGGAGGCAGAGGTAGGAGGATCGCCATGAGTTTGAGGCCACCCTGTGAATAGAGAGTGAATTCCAGGTCAGCCTGGGCTAGAGTGAGACCCTACCTTGAAAAACCAAAGGAAAAAAAATCTTTGGGTGAACTGATGCCTTTTCAGCTGCAATTAAGACATTATGACCTTTGAGATGGAACCAGGAAGAATGTGTACTCATTTGAAGGGGCCTGAGTGCTCAAGGAAGGTTCTGTTCTTCAACCCCCCTGGTTTGTTCTTTATTCCCACCTGGATTAACAAACTGGCACCCTACCTGGTACCGTGGAATATAAGAAATGGTGGAAAGAGAAGGTCATTGTGTTTGCAACTCGGTCTTGTGTTTTGGAAATGGCCATGGGCACTTCCCTGCCATCATAGAGCATCTGCTTGAGTCTGTAAGCCAAAATAACTCCTTTTTTCCCCCCAAAAGTTGCTCTTGGTTGGGTGATTTCTACCAGCAATGCAAACCAGACTACAACAATAATTTTGGCTCCAAGGAGTGGTGTCATTTGCTGCTAGACACCTGACTATGTGGTCTTGGCCTTTGAAGCTGATTTTCAAGAGGAATGTGGAAGGATTTGAAACTTTGGCCTAAGAGACACCTTGCAGTACTGTAAATACAGCTTGATGGACTATTCTGGTCAGAGTTGCAAGAATGCAGTAAGAACTATGGACTGTGAGGTTTGGCTTATGAAGATGAAAAGGAGCTTTGTCTGGACTGGGCTAGAAGCAGTTTGTGTGAGAGGCTTGCTATCATGCCCGGGTCCTGAGAACTTATGCAGGTTTGCTTTGTGTAGAAACAGACTGGTGTGAGCAGAAGGATATGGCACAGAAAAAATGAAATCTTTGGAGCCAGGTGTGGTGGTGCATGTCTTTAATCGCAGCACTCAGGAGGCAGAGGTAGGAGGATCGCCATGAGTTTGAGGCCACCCTGTGAATAGAGAGTGAATTCCAGGTCAGCCTGGGCTAGAGTGAGACCCTACCTTGAAAAACCAAAGGAAAAAAAATCTTTGGGTGAACTGATGCCTTTTCAGCTGCAATTAAGACATTATGACCTTTGAGATGGAACCAGGAAGAATGTGTACTCATTTGAAGGGGCCTGAGTGCTCAAGGAAGGTTCTGTTCTTCAACCCCCCTGGTTTGTTCTTTATTCCCACCTGGATTAACAAACTGGCACCCTACCTGGTACCGTGGAATATAAGAAATGGTGGAAAGAGAAGGTCATTGTGTTTGCAACTCGGTCTTGTGTTTTGGAAATGGCCATGGGCACTGTGAAGCAGGATTGCCTGCATGGAGAACCAATGGAGCCATGAGGATGAACCGTGGATTGCAGTGGAGACCCAGTGGAGGTGCTGGGACCACGAGATGGCTGCTATGGAGAGATGCTGGCCCCGGATGAAGTTTTCCAGGACTGTGAGTATCCTAGCTGGAGGGGTGGAACTCCAGAGACTTGTTGCTGGTTAGAATTATCGGACTTGGAGATTTGTCACTGATGAGAGTTGTTGGACTTGGAGCTACAGAGTTTGATGTTTGCCCATTTTAAATCTTTATTAGTTGACTAGTTCCTTGCTATGCCCAATGCCATCTTTTGCAGTGTGAATGTTTATTCTGTGCCATTATGGTTTTTTTTTGGGGGGGGGATTTTTTTTGGTATTATGGCTTAGTCAAAAGACCTTGGATTAGGGGGATGTTTGAACATCATTAGGATTAATAAAAACTATGGGGACTTTTAAAGTTGGACTGAATGCACTGTATTTTACATCATGGATGATTGTCGATTTATGGGGGCCAGAGGTGGAATGTGGTGGTTTGTTTCAGGTGTCCCCCATGAACTTAGGTGTTCAGAATGCTAGGTTCCCAGCTGATGGAGATTTGGGAATTAATGCCTGCTAGAGGAAGTGTATTGTTGGGGGGGGGGGCTTATGGGTATTATAGCCAGTGTCCCCTTGCCAGTGTTTGGCATACACTCCTGTTGCTGTTGTCCACCTGATGTTGGCCAGGAGGTGATGTCCACACTCTGCTCATGCCATCAATTTCCCCTGCCATCATGGAGTGTCCACTTGAGTCTGTAAGCCAAAATAAATCCTTTTTTCCCAAAAGCTGCTTTTGGTCAGGTGATTTCTACCAGTAATGCGAACCTGACAGCAAATCTCTCAATCTGTCTATCTCTTTATTGTCCTCTCTATCTCAGTAAATAAATAACATATTTTCATAAGGTTTATTTAATTTAATTTATTTATTTGACATAAATACAGAGGCAAATAGAGAGAGTGCATTGGCAGTGGCTGGAGGCCCTGGTATACCCATTCTCTCTATATATCTCTCAAATAAAAAATAAAATGAAAATCTAAATAAAACAAACAGAAAAAAAAACCTCACCAATGTGGTGGCACATGCATATAGTTCCAGCACTTGGGAGGCCAAGGTAGGAGAAGTTCAAGGTCAGCCTGAGACTATATAGTGAATTCTAGATCAGCCTGGGCTAAAGCAAGACCCTACTTCAAAACAAACAAACAAAAACAGAAAAATACACACTTCTACTAAAAAGTGAGGTGTATAATAAACTATCAACCACAGCAGAGCAGGAGAGATCCAGAGCATCTAGAGCCCACAGACGCAGGCAGAAGTGGCTCCAGCAGTGGTGGCACCAGTTCCACGTGGCCACAGCTGCCAGGCTCAGCCTAAGTCATAGGAAAAAAGCCAGGTGAGGGGATTTTCCACTCACACAAGACTCCTCACAAACTCAGGAAACATGGAAGGGAGGATGGCAGAGAGAAGTGGAGCGGCTTGTGAGGAAGAGGATCTGGAGGACCAGTGGGAGAACTTCAGCCACCATCCACAGCCTCCCCTCCCCCACCACCAGCACAAGTACCAGCAAGCTCCAGAGACCGGGGGAAGGGAGCTCACCTAGGCAACAACCAGCACAGGCGATCAGAGCAGTGACCCCAGAGCCAGCTAACCTACCTGGGCCCACAGAGCAGCAAAGGGGGATCCAAACGGGCATGCAGCATAATTGAGACCAAAGCCATCCCAAAAGGTAACTGGGATTACACCAGGTCAGTACCTGCCAAATAAACCTGGTGTATAGGCTTGCACCGGAAGTGCTAATTGCACCTTCCATGTCAGGGCAAATTATATGTTAAATCTGATGGATGGTCAGATTTGCCATTCTTAAACAAGCTATATTTTGGGCTTGTCGTTTGTTGCTTCCTGATTTATAGTGAGTGCTTTTGTTTCCTCTTCTGTCATTCATTGGGGTGGGATCTCAGTTGGTCACAAGCTGACCTTGGAACCCTCTTCAGACCAGAAATCTTAGCATCACAGTTGACAGGATTAAGGGTGTGGGGCAACACACATCCTTAGGGACTGTGACTTTGTTAGAGGATCTGTTTGTCATAATACCTACTCTTGCATAAGTACTCTGTGCTGTTTTTCATTGAATGGGTACATTGTTTAGTTAAACTTTTAGAATTTGCCTACACTTTGTTCAACTCAGCCTGCCTGAATACTCTCATAGCAGGCAAATCTGACACCTAGGGTTATTTTGTGGTTACTCTGAGAGTCTTAAGAGCCACACCTAGCACCTTAAGCTACTACCCTGAAGATATATAACATCAGGTTGATTGATACATCTAATAATACTGCAGATAATTAGAATAACCAAGCATTAAATTAATTCAAGATGCAAAAATCTAAACATTATAATATAAGAGACACAAAAAATCAAGAAAATATAAATCCACCAAAAGTATTAATCCATCAGAAATGACCTTCAGTGAGACTGATTTAGAGGAATTGCCTGAGAAAGATTTCAAAAGAATGATTATAAATATGTTCAAAGAAATCAAAGAGGAAATCAAAGGAATCAAAGAAGACACAGGAAACCAATTTAATGAAGTAAGGAGGTCAATACAAGACATAAATAAGGATATAGAAATAATAAAGAAAAACCAGTCAGAAATACTAGCAATGAAGAACACACTCAGTAAAATAAAAAACTCTGTAGAAAATCTCACCATTAGAATGGATGAAGGAGAGAACAGAATATCTAAAGTAGAAGACCAGGTGGCAGATCTAATACAGTCCAACAAAGAGAAAGACAAACTAATAGGAAGGTATGAATGGGAATTTCAAAATACTTGACACACTATGAAAAGACATTTCAGCCAAATGCTGGAGAATACACATTCTTTTCAGCAGCACATGGAACATTCTCTAAAATAGACCATATATTAGGACACAAAGTAAATCTTAACAAATACAGGAAAACTGAAATAATTCTTTGCACTCTATCTGATCACAGTGGGATCAAACTACAAATCAATAGCATGAAAAGCTATAGAGCATACACAAAATCATGGAAACTAAACAATACACTACTAAATGATGAATGTGTCAATGAAGAAATCAAGGAGGAAATAAAAAAATTCATAGAGTCAAATGATAATGAGAATACAACATGCCAAACTCTTTGGGACACAATGAAGACAGTTCTAAGAAGGAAATTTATATCTTTAAGTGCTTATATTAAGAAATTAGAAATGTCACAAGTAAACAACTTAATGCTTCACCTTAAGGCCTTGGAAAAAGAAGAACAAGGCAAACTGAAAATCAGTAGATGGTAAGAAATAATAAAGATTAGGCAGAAAATAATGAAATAGAAACAAAATATACAATCCAAAGAATCAATGAAACAAAGAGTTTGGTTCTTTGAAAGGATAAACAAATGCTCACCAAACTGCCCAGTAAGCACTTCTCTTAAAGTCCACACCCATATATTAATGCTACTCTCACTTTTGGTTAGAGAAGCTTCTCTTTTCAGATGGTGGCAACCTTGGGATGACTCAGAAGGCACCATGATGCTGAGAAGAAGGAACAGAGGAGTGCTCAGCACAGAAATATTCAAACCCACCTTCCAAGGCTCAGGGTCTATTGCAGAAGAGGGGGTGGAAAGAATGTAAAAGCCAAAGGAAGAGTAGGACTCCTTTACACGTGCTCCTCCAGACACAAAATGGCCCGGATATCCATGACCTCACAGTGCCTGACATTATCTACACAAGACCATCATTATAGGAGGAAAGATCATGACATCAAACATCAAAGAGAGACTGATTGAGAGGGGGAGGGGATATGATGGAGAGTGATGTTTCAAAGGGGAAAGTAGGGGAAAGGAGGGAAGGAAGTACCATGGGATATTGTCTATAATTAAAGAAGTTGTCAATAAAAAAATTAAAAAAGAATAAACGAGATTTATAAACCCTTATCAAATCTGACCAAAAGAAAGAGAGAAGAGACACATGTTAAACAATTTTGAGCAACAAAAATAAGGCTGGTGGTATCACCATACCTAATTTTAACCTACATTACAGAGCCATAGTAACAAAAGCACCATGGTACTGGCACAAAAACAGACATGTAGACAAATGAAACAGAATAGAGGACCCTGATGTAATTCCAGGTAGCTATAGCCACCTGATCTTTGACAAAAATGTCAAAAATAGGGCCTGGAGAGATGGCTTAGTGGTTAAGCCCTTGCCTGTGAAGCCTAAGGACCCCAGTTCGAAGCTCAATTCCCCAGAACCCACGTAAGCCAGATGCACAAGGTGGCGCATGCATTTGGAGTTCATTTGCAGTGGCTGGAGGCCCTGGTGCACCCATTCTCTGTCTATATATATCTGCCTCTTTCTCTGTCTGTCTGTCACTCTCAAATTAATAAACAAAAATGTCAAAAATACTCATTGGACAGGCTGGAGAGATGGCTTAGCGGTTAAGGCACCTGCCTGCAAAGCCTAAGAACACCAGCTTGAATCTTCAGGTCCCACATTTAGCCAGACGCAAAAGTGACACAAGTGCACAATGTCGCACATGCACTCAAGGGGGCACACGTGTCTGGAGTTTGTTCACAGTGGCCGAGAAGCCCTGGCGTGCCCATTTTCTCTGTCTCTCTGTCTCTGTCTCTCTCTCTCTCAAAAAACAAAATACTCATTGGAGAAAAGAAAGCCTTTTCAGCAAATGGTGCTAGGAAAACTGGGTATGTATCTGTAGAAGGATAAAAATGGATCCTTATCTCTGTCCATGCACAAGAATTAAGTCCAAATGGATCAAAGACCTTAATATCAGACCTAAAACTCTGAAAACTACTAGAGGAAAAAGTAGGGGAAACCCTTCAACATATCTGTCTTGGCAAAGACTTCCTGAATATAACCACAATTGCTCAGGAAATAAAACCACACATCAACCGCTGGGACCTCACAAAATTGCAAAGCTTTTGTATAGCTAAGGACACTGAGTAGGGCAAAGAGGCAACCTATAGAATGGGAGAAAATCCTTGCCAGCTATACATATGACAGAGGATTAATATCTAGGATATACAAAGAACTCAAAAAATTGGCCATGGAACTAAATAGAGAGCTCTCAAAAGAAGAAATACAGATGGCATATAAACATCTAAAAAATGTTCTACATCCCTAGTCACCAGGGAAATGCAGATTAAAACTACCTTGAGGTCCCATCTCACTCTTGTTAGATTGGCTACCATCATAAAAAGAAATGGCCATAAATTATGGCAAGGATGCAGAAAAAGAGGAACCCTTCTACACTGTTGGGAATGCAATCTGGTCCAGCCATTGTGGAAATCAGTGTGGAGGTTCCTGAGACAGCTAAAAATAGATTTACCGTATGACCCAGCTATACACACTCTAGGCATATATCCTAAAGACTCGTCTCACTACCTTACAGATACTTGCTCAACCATGTTTATTGCCACTCTATTCACAATAGCTAGGGAATGGGACCAGCCTAGATGTCCCTCAACTGATGAGTAGATAATGAAGATGTGGCACATTTACACAATGTAGTCCTACTCAGCAGTAAAGAAAAATGAAGTTATGAAAATTTCAGGAAAATGGATGGATCTGGAAAGGATTTTACTAAGTGAGGTAACCCAGGCCCAGAAAACCAAACGTCACATGTTCTTTCTCATATGTGGATCCTAGCTACAAATGATTGGACTTCTTTGTGAGTAGGAATAAAACTCAGTAGCAGAAGCCAGTAAGCTAGAAAGGGGATAGAAAGGGAATAAAAAGGGTGGGGGGACTTAATAGGATGGTATTGTATATATGTAAGTAGAAGAACAGATTAATGGGGGTGAAAAGGCCTAAGTGAGGTCAGGGGAAGAGATTGAGTAAAGGAAAGGTGGAGGGAGGGCTAATCAAAATCTAAGAGGATATAAAAAAGTCATATGGAAACCCACTTTTCTGGACAATGGAACATTCAGAAGCCATAGATTGTTACTAGAAAATTTTCAGTGCCAGGGATGGGATACCTTCCAGTGAGTTGTTGGCCAGGGAGGTCCCTGATACCCACAAAACATTACAGGCCATTGCCGAGGCCCTTGGTTTTCCACCAGGAATAGATGGTAAGACCCTATTGCTGAAGATTCCACATACTTGGGTTGCAAGGTCACTGAGAAATCCTGCTGGAGTTGAGCTGAAAGCCTCCTCCATGTGGACCAGCTGACAGAAAGCTAGAAAAAACTATGCTGCATGCAGTTACATGGGAGAGAGAGAAATCACCAATGAAGATACTCAACAGTGGAAACTGCAAGCCTTAAATTTGGCCAGCCAGGCCAAATGAGCCAACAGGTGCAATAGTGTCATGTCTTTTCTGGGGGGGGGGAAACCAACCACTCTGTAATTGGACTGGAGGCCTGCTCCATGGGAGGAAATACATCCCTGATACTGAAAACCTACAACAGGGTAGTCATGAGCCCTAGGGGTGTAATGTCTGCTGGTGTCTGGCTAAATGTATATACTATGCTCACCAAACTGCCCAGTAAGCATTTCTCTTAATTTTCATACCCATATATTAATGCTACTCTCACTTTTGGTTAGAAAAGCTTCTCTTTTCAGATGGTGGTGACCTTGGGATGATTCAGAAGGCACCATGGTGCTGAGAAGAAGTGACAGAGGAGTGCTCAGCACTGAAACATCTCAAACCTACCTTCCAAGGCTCAGGGCCCATTGCAGAAGAGGGGGTGGAAAGAATGTAAGAACCAAAGGAAGGATAGACTCCTTACAACGTGCTCCTCCAGACACAAAATGGCCTGGATATCCATGACCTCACAGTGCCTGACACTACCTACACAAGACCATCATAATAGGAGGAAAAGATGATGACATCAAAATAAAAAAGAGACTGAGAGGGGAGGGGCTATGATGGAGAGTGGAGTTTCAAAGGGAACTGTGGGAGAGGGAGGGAATTATCTTGGGATATTGTCTACAATTATGGAAGTTGTCAATAAAAAAATAAAAATAAAAATCTCTTAACAATGAAAACAAAGAGAGAGTGCTAAAAGCAGCACGAGAGAAATAACTCATTACATACAAAGGCAAAACCATCACAATTACCTCAGATTTCTCAGTGGAAACCCTGAAAGCCAGAAGGTCCTGAAATGGGATACTTCAAAGTGTAAAAACCTGGCTTCCCACCCAAACTACTCTACCAGCAAAAGTATCCCTCATACTAGATGGTGAAAGGAAAACTCTCCATGACAAAAAGTCAACTCTATAATTACAAGAATACAAAGCCAAACCTACAGAGAATACTTCAGGGAATACTCCACCCAGAAGAGTATAACAACCAACCTCAAGCACCTTAACCACGATAACCAAAACTAGAACAGGCTCAAAAACCCACAAAACTCAGAAAGCACCAAAATCCATAAAGCACCCCATCATGGCAGGGATTAAATTGAACCTCAGGGCTGGAGAGATGGCTTAGCAGTTAAGACGCTTGCCTGCAAAGCCAAAGGACCTTGGTTCAATTCCTCAGGACCCATGTAAACCAGATGCACAAGGTGGTGCATGCATCTGGAGCTCATTTGCAGTGGCTGGAATCCCTGGCACATACATTCTCTCTGTCTCTCTCTCTCTTTCTCTCCTTGTCTCTTTCCCTCTCTCAAATAAATAAATAAAAATAAAATATTTTAAAAAGAAAAAAATTTAAGTTGAACCTCACAGTTATAACGTTAAATATTAATGGTCTTAACTTACCCATCAAAAGACACAAGTTATCAGGGTGGACCAGAAAAATGGTCCCTTCTATCTGTTGTCTTCAAGAAACATGGCCAGCATGGTGGCACACATCTTTAATCTCAGCACTCAGGAGGCAGAGGTAGGAGGATCACTGTGACATAATGAATTCCAGGTCAGTCTGGGCTACAGTGAGACCCTACCTTGAAAAACAAAAAGAAAGAAAGAAAGAAAGAAAGAAAGAAAGAAAGAAAGAAAGAAAGAAAGAAAGAAAGAGAGAAAAAAAGAAAGAGAGAGAGAAAAAAAGAGAGAGAGAAAGAAAGAAAGAGGGAGAGAGGGAAAGAAAGGAAAGGAAAGGAAAGGAAAGGAAAGGAAAGGAAAGGAAAGGAAAGGAAAGGAAAGGAAAGGAAAAGAAAGGAAAGGAAAGAAAAGGAATCAACCTCATCCCTAAAGAGAGGCACCTCCTCGGGGTGAAAGGATGGAAAATGATATTCCAAGCAAATGAAAATAAGAAACAAGCAGGTATTACTATATTAATATCTGATAAACAGACTTCAAACCAAAAGTAATCAAAAAGGACAAAGAAGGCCATGTCTTACTCATCAAGGGAATGATCCAAAAAGAGGAGATCACAGTCACCAATCTTTATGCACCAAACACAGGTGCACCACAGTTTATAAAACAAAGCCTAGTTGACAACAAAACAGAAATAAGCACCAACACCATTATAGTCGGAGATTTCAATAATCCACTATCAGCAGCAGATGATCCAAGCAGAAAATCAACAGGGAAATAATAGAGCTCAACACCATAGATCAAGTAGACCTACAGAACTTTCCACCCCAACTCTACAAGAGTACACATTTTCTCAGCAGCCCATGGAACTTTCTTCAAAATAGACCATATATTAGGCCATAGAGCATGCCTCCATAAATTCAGGAAAATTGAAGTAACTTCCTGCATCATATCAGTTCATAATTCTTAAAGCTAGAAATTAACAACAAGAGACACAACAGGAAGTCCACCAGTTCCTGGAGACAACACACTTTTAAACAATGAATGGGTTGTTAAAGAGATCAAAAAAGAAATTGTAAGGATGGAGAGATGACTTA
Organism: Orientallactaga sibirica; assembly: GCA_036365145.1. Classification (NCBI taxonomy): domain Eukaryota; kingdom Metazoa; phylum Chordata; class Mammalia; order Rodentia; family Dipodidae; genus Orientallactaga; species Orientallactaga sibirica. Next base: position 9,131,803 of record JAEOAD010000027.1, read on the forward strand.
GTGGATAAGGCACTTGCCTGCAAAGCTAAATGACCCAGGTTTGATTTCCCCAGGACCCATGTAAGCCAGATGCCCAAGGTGGCACATGGACTTTGCAGTATCTGGAGACCCTGGCACACCCATTCCTTTGCTCTCTTTCTCTCTCTCTTTCTCTCTTAAATAAATAATTAAAATAAAATGAAATAAGAAATTGTAAAATTTCTAGAATTGAACGATAATGAAAACACAATTTATGCCAGGTGTGGTGGTGCACACCTTTAATCCCAGCACTCGGGAGGCAGAGGTAGGAGGATCACCATGAGTTCAAGGCCATCCTGAGAATACATAGTGAATTACAGGTCAGCCAGGACTAGAGTGAAACCCTACCTCAAAAAAACAAAACAAAACAAAAAACAAACACATACACACACAAAAATACAACTTACCAAAACTTATGGGACACAATGAAGGCAGTCCTATGGGAAAAATTCATAGCACTAAATAGGACTGGATGGCTTCTCAGCTGAATTCTATCTAAACTTCACTGAAGAACTGAAACCAATTTTTCTCAAACTGTTTCACATAATCAGAGTACAGGGAATGTTCCTCAACTACTTTTATGAAGCTATCATCACCCTAATACCCATACCAGACAGATACACAATCGAAGAAAGCTATAAGCCTATATCCCTAATGTTACTTAGATGCAAAGATCCTGAACAAAATCCTCACAAATTGAATTCAACAGCACATCAGAAGCATTATTCACCTTGATCAAGCAGGATTCATCCAGCGTTGCAGGGATGGTTCAACACATGGAAATCAGTCAGCATAACACACCACACAAATAAACTTAATCACAAGACCACATGATCATCTCAATAGATGCAAAGCAGGCCTTTGACAAAATACAACATCACTTCATGATCAAAACGCTGGAAAGAATAGGCATGGATGGTATATATCTCAACATAATAAAGGCTATATATAAAGCACCTAAACCCCAAATAATACTTAATAGGGAAAAACTCGAGAAAAAGGAAAAAAAAATAAAAGGGATACAAATTGGAAAGCAAGAAGTCAAATTAGCCCTATTTACAAATGACATGATCCTATATACCTCAAACCTCTAAAGGTGATTAATTCCTTCACAATATGTCAGGACACAAAATCAACACACACAAATCAGTAGCTTTTCTATATGCAAAGGACAAATATACAGAAAAAGAAATCAGGAAGGCTGTCTCATTTTCAATAGCCACCAAAAAAAAAAAAAAATCAAATACTTTGGAATAACACTAATCAAGGATGTGAAAGACCTATACAACGAAAACATTAAAATGTGCAAGAAATAAATTGAGGAGGACTTGAGAATATGGAAAGACCTCCCATGGTCCTAGGTAGGTAAAATTAATATTGTGAAAATGGCAATTCTGCCAAAAACAATATACAGATTTAATGCAATATCAGTAAAAGTCACAGCATCATTCTTCACAGAGGAAGAAAAAGCGATCTCTAAATTCACATGGAATGGCAGAAGACCTCAGATATCCAAACATATCCTCAGCAAAAGAAACACCTCTGGAGGTATCACCATACCTGATCTAAAGCTATATCACAAAGCCATAGTAACAAAAGCAGCATGGTAGTGGCATGAAAACAGATATATAGACCAGTGGAACAGAATTGAAGATCCAGCCCTTAGGTCAAGTAACTACAGCTACTTGATCTTTAACAAAGGTGCCAATAATGTACACTGGAGAAAAGACAACATCTTCAACAAATGGTGCTGGACAAATTAGATGACCACATGTACAAAAATGAAACTAGACTCACTCATCTCCCCATACACAAAAATCAACTTCAAATGGATTAAAGACCTCAATATAAGACCTGAAACGCTTCAAGTGATGAAAAAAAAAAAAAAAAAAAAACAGGAGGAACTTTCCATGATATAAGAGTAGGGAACGACTTCCTGAACAACACCACAGTAGCCCAGGAAATTAAACAATCTCTCAACCAATGAGATCTCATGAAGCTAAAAAGCTTTTTCACAGACAAACATGCCATAAGCAGAGCTAATCAATTACCCACAGAATAGAAGAAAAATTTTGCCAGCTATATTACTGAAAAAGGCCTATATCTAGAATCTACAATGAATTGTTTTTAAAAACCTAAACATTTTTTAAAAAATCAAACAAGCCACTCAAAAAATGGGGTAGTGAACTGAGTAGGGAGATCTCAGAGGAAGAAATACAAATGGCTAACACACACTTGAGAAAATGTTCAACATCCCTAACCATCAGGGAAATGCAAATTAAAACAACTATGAGATTCCACCTTATTCTACCAAGGATGGCAATCACTAAAAAAAAAATCAAATGACAACAAATGTTGGTGAGGATGTGTGGAAAGAGGAACCCTCATTCACTGCTGCTGGGAATGCACACTTGTACAACCACTATGGAAATCAATATGGAGATTCCTGAAAAAGATGAACATAAAACTACCAACAGACCCAGTCATTCCCTTACTGGGCATTTATCCTAAATGTGCCAAGCTTCACTACAGAGATACTCGCTCAACCATGTTCATAGCTGCTCAATTCATAATAGCTAAGAACTGGAATCAACCCAGGTGTCCATCAGTGGGCGAATGGATACTGAAGTTGTGGCATATATACACAATGGAATTCTACTCAGCAGTAGGAAGAAAATGATACAAGGAAATTTGTAGGAAAATGGATGGACCTACAACAGGTCATAGTCCGTGAACACACACAATCACAGAAAGACAAATGCCGCATGTTCTCCCTCATCTGCGGTTCCTAACCTGGATCAGCTTGAGTTGCTGGCATACCTGATAGGCAATTTGAGGTCCAGACAATAGGGAGGGAAGGGTTGGGGAGGAGGGGAAAGGGAGGTTAGGGGGAAATAAACACAAAACTAAACCCAAAATGAACTGATACCACAGAAACCTTTCTCCTGGAATGTAGACTAAGAGATATAACCCTCAATAGGAGTATATGGGGAACACCCCAAAAAAAAGGGCCCTGGAGAGGGTGGGATGAAGCCTAACCTTAAAATTTTTTGCCTCTGGCCTATAAGTCCTAGTACCAGAAATTGGTGCTACTTACGTTGAGCTGTTAATTGGAGAGACCTATGAGGTCCCCAAAACAAGACAGGCTTCTGCCAAAACACTTGATTACCCACCTGAGGTAAAAGGTAAGAGCTTAGTGCTGAAGACACCAAATGCTGCTGACACAGAACACGGAGAGACCTGGTTGGAATTCAGAAGCCAGCCAGTCCCCAGACAGTCCATCTAGTGCTGGAAAGCGCTACATGAGCTACTGGTGGAAGGTGGCCAACAACAGTGTGAGCAAGCAGGGGTCTAAGCTACTCAGAAAAAAACAGCCTGACAAGAAGTACACAACATTGCAGTGGTGGCACACAGCCTTGCTAGGCAACTAATGACTTTCTGATTGGCTAAGAAATCTGCTCAGTGGAAAAGAACCCATAGCTGGAACTGGGAACCAGGTCCGAATCCTATGGAGACAAAGATTATGCTCTCCAGTGTCAAGCTCCCACTAGTCTTTGGCTAAAAGAGGGCCTACATCCATCAAAAGCTCCCTAAATCAATAACGCTTATCCAATTTAACCTATGCTGACCTCACTCTCCATTGGAGAATCCATTTTTCTTTTTCAGAAGGTAGTGAGACCCAAGGAGATAAACCATCCCTCACACTTTAGCCAAGGCCCAGGTGAAACCACAGAGGAATTGGGGAGACGAGCAAGGTGCTGCTTCCATGGTGAATCAGCACCAGGGTGTATGAGACAGACCCTAAGGATACTCAACACATACCAAAGCAGAGATCAGAGGCTCCTAAGAGCTCATCACCGAAGTAGACTTGAAACTCACCCGCCACGGCTCAGGGAATTTTGTGGAAGAGGAAGCAGAAAGACTGTAAGAGCCACAGGTAGGGATGTCATGTCCAGAGGCATTGCCTCCCCCAAACTGCTGCTCCCACAATACATAACCCATAATTCCATGGGGAATGCCAGAAATCCCACTGAGGAGAGATCCCTGTGGAATGGGGACAGAGAGGAGGGAAAAGATGGTACTAACACGTTATGTATCCATACAAAGTATGTTTTTAATACAAATAAATAAATAACAAAAACACTGAAAAAAAAAAGGAGTTCAAGGACAGCTTGAGTTAAACAGCGAGATTCTGTCTCAAAAAAGGGGAGGAGGTAGAGAGATGGTTCAGCAGTTAAAAGCACTTGCTTGCAAAGCTTGAAGGCCTGGGTTCGATTCCCTAGTACACATGTAAAACCAGATGCACACAGTGGCACATGTATCTGGAGTTTGTTCACAGTGGCACTAGGCTCTGGTGTACCCTTTCTTATTCTCCTTTTCTCTGTTTTTTGTTTGTAAATAAATAAAATTATTTTAAAAGTAATATGAGGAAAACCTGAATTTTGATGTTAGAAGTCAGCATAGGGCTGGAGAGATGGCTTAGCGCTTAAAGAGCTTGCCTGTGAAGCCTAAGAACCCATGTTTGATTCTCCAGAACCCACGTAAGCCAGATGTAAAAGGTGGCACATACCAGGCTGCAGAGATGGCCTAGCAGTTCAGGTGTTTTCCTGCAAAGCCAAAGGACTCCGGTTCAAATCCCCAGGACCCACGTAAGCCAGATGCACAAGGGGGGGTGCATGCATCTGGACTTTGCTGGAGGCCCTGGCGTGCCCGTTCTTTCTTTCTGACACACACACACACACACACACACACGCGCACGCTTATATATGTGAGAAATGGGGAGAATGGGTGCACCAGGGCCTCCAGCCACTGCAAATGAACTCCAGACGCATGTGCCCTTGTGCATCTAGCTTGCGTGGGTCCTGGGGAATCGAACCGAGGTGCTTAGGCTTCGCAGGCAAACGCCTTAACTGCTAAGCCATTTCCCCAGCCCCTCAAGTAAGTAATTTTTTAAGAAGTGAAAGAAGAGGAGTGAAAGATGAGGAGAACACTTCTGAGACGCTGGTAGTGGACTTTGGGTTGATCTGGGAGAGGTTTACCCAACGTTTTCACGGAGTGACTACACTTATTTGTCATGCTTCGATAAGGAAGCGTACATGGTTCAAAAGACCTCATCTCTTTGGAGTGCTTAACTTACCTTGTAAATGACTCTGGTTTCCAAAAGTCACGTGAAACCATGGAAGGTATCGAATATTTTCACTCAACCACACAAGTTGCACCTACACAAATCAATCTGTCTCATTAGTTTTGGCTGCCATCTAACGGTCAGAACGCTGTACTACACCCACGGCGGTCTAGGCCTCCTTTTCCACCACTTTGAATTCCTCCTTCCAGATGACAGCTCAATTTGCATAGCCAGGGCCTCCAGCCACTACAAACGAACTCCAGATGCATGCAACGTCATGTGCATCTAGCTTATGTGGAGAATTGAACCTGGGTCCTTAGGCTTCACAGGTATGCACCTTAACTGCTAAACCATCTCTTCAGCCCTGAACCCCCCCCCCCACCCAAATTTTTTTTTTCTTTTTTCTTTTTGGTTTTTCGAAGTAGGGCTTCACTCTAGCTCAGGCTGACCTGGAATTCACTGTGTAGTCTCAGGGTGGCCTCAAACTCACGGCGATCCTCCTACCTCTGCCTCCAAGAGCTGGAATTAAAGGCATACACCACCATGCCTAGCAATATTTTTTAAAATTATTTATTTGAGAGGGAGAAAGAGGCAGATAGAAAGGGAGAATGGGGCCAGGAATGGTGGCACATGCCTTTAATCCCAGCACTTGGGAGGCAGAGGTAGGAGGATCGCAGTGAGTTCAAGGCAACCCTGAGATTACATAATGAATTCTAGGTCAGCCTGAGCTAGAGAGAGACCCTACCTTGAAAATCCAAAAAAGAAAAGAAAAACAGGAGAATGGGTGCCTCCAGCTGCTGCATTTGCTGCAGGCAAATGCGTTAATTGCTAAGCCATCTCTCCAGCCAAGTACTTTGCTTTCTGTGTGTACATGTTGTGTGTGTGTGTGTGTGTGTGTGCGTGTGTGTGTGTGCGCGCGCGCGCGCGCATGTGGAGGCCAGAGGTGGATATCACGTGTCTTCTTCTAGTGCTGTCCAATTTATTTACTGAGGCACAGTCTCATTGCAAGAGCTCAGAGCTCACTGATTCAGCTCTAGGAATCTGCTGTCTCTGTCTCTCTTTCACTCTGCTTCTTTCTCTCTCTTAAATAAATAAATAAATAAAGCTTTAAAAAAAGGCATGTGCCACCACACCCAGCCAGATCTCTTTTTAGCATTTCTTGACATGCAACTGTATATATGTATACATATATATATATATATATATATATATATATATATATAATATTATATATATATATTATATTATATTAACAGAATTTTCATTTGACAGATCTTTTCCCTGTGTACAGAAGTTTGGGTTGGCAGATTTTTTTTCATTTACTTTTCTTTTCACTCAAATGGTGTACCATCATCTCTTACCAGTAAGAAATCTACTGAATCTTAAAGTCTTTGTTCTTCTGTACATGTTGCAGGTTTTTTTTTTTTTTTTTTTTTTGTTTTTTGGTTTTGTTTGGTTTTGTTTTTTGAGGTAGGGTTTCACTCTAGTCCAGGCTGACTGGCATTTACTGTATATGTTGCAGTTTTTTATCTAGCTACTTTTAGGTTTTTCACTTAAAAATTTTTATTTATTTATTTATTCATTTGAAAGCAGAAAGAGAGAGAGAGAGATAGAAAGAAGAGGGACAGACAGACAGAGAGAATGGGCATGCCAGGGCCTCTAGCCACTGCAAACAAACTCCAGATGCAGGTGCCATTTTGTGCCTCTGGCTTTATGTAGGTACTGGAGAATCAAACCTGGGTCATTAGCCTTTGCAGGCAAGTGCCTTAACCACAGAGCCATCTCTGCAGCCCCAGGTTTTTCTTTTTATAGAATTTGGACATACTGTGCTATATGAGTTGCTTTCTCATTGCTGGAACCAAATTTCCTGACCAGAAGCAACTTAAGGAAAGAAAGAGGGTTTGTGTTTGCTTTTTGGTTTGCACTTTCAGAGGGGAGTGTCCTTCATAGCTGGGAAAGCATGCCAGGAGCAGGAAGCCAGTGTCACATCATCACATCAACAGAAAGGAAACAGAGAACTACAAGCAAGGCCAGCTATCATGCCTCAAGGCTTCCCCACCAGTGACACACTTCCTCCAGCAAGGCTCCACCTTCTAAAGGTTCTGCCACCTTCCACAGCAACACCACTAGCTAGGGATGAGGTATTTAAGCACATGAGTCTGTGGGGGACATTTTCCATTCAAATCACCATATGTGCCTTACAGATTTATTCTTTCTAGGAGGTGGGATTCACTGGGCTTCTAAGTATGGTGGGATTGTAGTTCTTATACTATGTTGAAAATTTTCATCTATTATATCAAAAAATGTTGGGCTGGAGGGATGGCTTAGCAGTTAAGGTGTTTGCTTACAAAGCCAAAGGGTCCTGGTTCAATTCCCTGGGACCCACATTATCCAGATGCACAAGGTGGTGTGTGCATCTGGAGTGGGTTTGCAATGGCTGGAGGCCCTGGCGTGCCCATTCTCTCTCTCTCTCTCTCTTTATCTCTCCCCCTCTCTCTGTCAAATAAATAAATAAAAATAAAAAATATTTTAAAAAATGTTTCTGGGGGCTGGAGAGATGGCTTAGCAGTTAAGGCACTTGCTTGCAAAGCCTAAGAACCCAGGTTTCATTTTCCAGAACCCACGTAAGCCAAATGCACATGGTGGTGCATGAGTCTGGAGTTCATTTGCAGTGGCTAGAGGCCCTGGCTTGCCCATTCTCTCCCTCTCTCAAATAAATAAATAAAAATGGCTCTGCCCTAACACTCATTTTCAGGTATTTCAATTTTATACAAAATAAGCCAGTTGACTTTGTCCCAGAGTTTAGTTTTTTTCTTTTTTTAAATTAACGTTAGTATTTATTATGAACACATATTCACTACTTGCAGCAAATAGTAGTTTTTTTTTTCATTTTTAAATTTAAATTTACAGAATGAGATCTAATAAAAGATGAAAAACACCAAAACAAAAGTAAAAATAAAACTTAGTGGAAATATTAAATGTGTAGAAATGTGTAAAAGCTGAATACCACAATGTTCTCAGTAGAATTTTATTGTTTTAAAATGCTATTTATTCATTTATTTAAGAGAGACAGAGATAGAAGGGAAGAAAGAGAGGGAGGGAAAGAGAAATCCCAGGGCCTCCTGCCACTGCAAACGAACTCCAGACACATGCTTCATTCACTTTATGAGTCTGGCTTTACCTGGGTTCTGAGGAATTGAATACGGGTGTCAGGCTTTACAATTAAGTACCTTTAACCACTCTCCAGCCCTCAGTTTTTTTTTTTTTTTTTTTTTTTTTTTTTGAGAGAGTCAGAGAGAGAGAGAGAGGGACAGATAGAGAATGGACACACCAGCAGCTTCTCAGCTGCTGTGAACAAACTTCAGACATGTGCACCCCCTTGTGGGCAAGTGCAGCATTGCACCCTTGCATCACTTTGCATCTGGCTAAATGTGGGACCTGGAGAATCAAATGGGCGTTCATAGGCTTAGGAGGCAGTCGCCTTAACCCCTAAGCCATCTCTCCAGCCCATCAGTAGCATTTTGATCCCAAGAGGAAATACATCTTGAAATAAACATGAATATCAGTTTCTAGCATAGTTATTCTGTGTTTCATTTTGCACCATTTCTATTGCTGTTTTCTGTTCACTTGTATTTTCTTCCACACTGTCTACTGTGCTACTAATCCCAGCCAGTAGTTATTTCTATAAATGTGATGGAAAATCTTTTTTTATATATAAGGTAAGGTCTCACTCTAGCCCAGGTAGACCTCCTACCTCTATCTCCCAAGTGCTGGTATTAAAAGTGTGTACTACCACGCCCGGCGAAAATCTTCTTTTAAATCTCCTGTTTTTCTTTAGCATGCTTTTTAAAAACATAATTGCCAGGTGTGGCGGTGCACGCCTTTAATCCCAGCACTCGGGAGATAGAGGTAGGAGGGTCACCGAGAGTTTGAGGCCATCCTGAGACTACATAGTGAATTCCAAGTCAACCCGGGCTAGAGTGAGACCTAACCTGGAAAAAGCAAAAAAAAAAAAAACAAAAACAAAAAACTACAATCTAGGCACAATAACGTACAAGAGACTGTCTAATAACTCAGGTGACAGTAACACAGATGCAACCTGTATCAATATATCTATTTGATTGATTTTTCCTCTCATTAGTCACATTTTTCTGTTTCCTTCTATGCTTGATAATTTTCCATTGGATGTTAGACATTGTGAGTTCCACACTGTTTGGTTCTGAATCATTTTTTATTCCTTTCTATAATCTTTAGTATCATTCACTATCATTAAGTAACTTAGAAATAGTCCATTCCTTCTGAGGTTTCCCTTCAAGCTTTGTTAGTGGAACAAAAGAAGCCTTCAGTTTAGAGCTCGCTTTGCCCCGTTTCTGATATAATAGCGTATATATATTATCTCATGTGTTCTCAGCTTTTTTCAGTCTGACTGGTGAGAATGAAAATGTTCTCACCCTGAGTGGGCCTCAGAGCTCACGGCTCACTGCTCGAATTGGTGAAATAGATTCCCCCACACCCCCGCTGTCCTCCAAAAATAATGAGATGACTCAGTGCTTAAAGGTGCTTGCCTGCAAAGCCTGCTTGCCTGGGTTTGATTCCCCAGTACCCACATAAGACTAGAGGCACAAAGTGGTGCATGCATCTGGAGTTTTCTTGCAGTGACAAGAGTCCCTGGTGCCCATTTTTTCTTCCTCCTTCCCTCTCTCCCTCTCTCTGCTTGCAAATAAATAAATAAAAATATTTTTAAATTTTAATTTATTTGAGAGAGAGAAAGAGAGACAGATAGAGAATGGGTGCGCCAGGGCCTCCAGCCACTGCAAATGAACTCCAGATGCATGCACCACCTTGTACATCTGGCTTACATGAGTCCTGGGGAATCAAACCTAGGTTCTTTGGCTTTGCAGGCAAGTGCCTTAACTGCTAAACCATTTCTCCAGCCCAATAAAAATATTTTTTAAACAAGAATGCAGCACTGCTGATAACTCAAGTTTAGCCCAAGAAGATCCATTTTGGATTCTGACCTTCAGGTCTGTTGATAACAAGTCTGAGTTGTTTTAAGGCATGAAATTTGTGGTGATTTGTTATACCTCATCAAGAAGCAACGTGCCCCCACCCAGTTCCTCTTTTCTTTTTTCTTTTAGCCCAAGCCTGTAATTCTAGTCAGAAAGAGACGGAATAAATGTAAAAGCATTTCCTTTAAGGTTACCTAAAGTGAAAAAAAAATCGGAGGCATCTATATATGAAGAAATATCCTGAGGTAACAAAGAGAAGCCAAGTTAATAAAACCAGTATAGAAATCGGAGAATGAAAATATCAGAGAAACATTTGCTTTATTATACAACTACTAAAATACAAATATAGTGGCAAGGGAGAAGTGGAATTTATAATGCAAACACATTGTCAAACATTCCTATAGCAAAAGCTTTTTTAAATTTCTTTTTTTAAAAGATTTTATTTATTTATTTATTTATTTATTTATTTATTTATTTATTTATTTGAGACAGAAAGTGAGAATGGGCACACCAGGGCCTCTAGCCACTGCAAACAAGCTCCAGACGCATGGGCCACTATCTGCATCTGGCTTACGTGGGACCTGGAAAATCAAACCAGGGTCCTTAGGCTTTGCAGGCATGTGCCTTAACCACTAAGCCATCTCTCCAGCCCTCTTTCTTTTCTTTTCTTTTTTTTTTTTTTTTTTGAGGTAGGGTCACCCAGGCTGACCTGGAATTCACTATGTATTCTCAGGGTGGCCTTGAACTCACAGCAATCCTCCTACCTCTGCCTCTTGAGTGCTGGGATTAAAGGTGTGCGCCACCACACCCAGCTCCTCTTTCTTCTTCTTCTTCTTCTTCTTCTTTTTTTTTTTTTGAATATATTTTACTTATTTATTTGAGAGAGAGAAAGAAGGAGAGAGAGAGGGAGAGAGAATGGGCGTGCCAGGGCCTTCAGCCCTGCAAAGGAACTCCAGATGCATGTGCCCCTGGCTTACATGGGTACTGGAGAATTGAACTGGGATCCTTTGGCTTTGCAGGCAAATGCCTTAACAGCTAAGCCATCTCTCCAGCCCCCTCTTTCTTTTTTGATTCAAGGTAGGGGCTCAGTGTAGCCCAGGCTGAACTGGAATCCACTATGTAGTCTCAGGATGTCCTCAAACTCATAACAATCCTCCCACCTCTGCCTCCCAGAGTGCTGGGATTAAAGGTGTGCATGGCTATGCCCTGTTCCAGCAAAAGTTTTTGACATCCACCTTTTTAAATTTTTTTTTTTTTATGTGAGGGAGACAGTCCAAGCCAATATGTGAAAGTATTCCCTTGGCTCAGAGGTCCTTTGTGGAAGACTTCAAAAAATATTTATTTACTCATTTTGAAACAGATGCTTGGGAATAAAACACTTAAACCTGGGGCTGGAGATGGCTCAGCAGTTGTAGTTACTTTCACGCTGCTGGGACAAAATACCCATCCCCAAACAGCTTTGAGAGGGGAGCGTTGATTTCAGCTTGGTTTCAAGGGGGAAGTTTCATCAAGGTGGGGGAAGCACGGCATGAGCAGGAAGCTGGCTCACATCGTCTGGATGGAAGTAGTCTACTGGGCTTAGAGTGGGCCAATAAACCTCAAGTTTATTATTATAAATTTTTTATTAAATTAAATTTATTAAATTAAATTTTATTAAATTTACTATTATTATTATATTATTATTTATTATCCTCCCCAAGTTGACTCTAGAAAGGCTCCACCTCACATAGTCTCTACCAGCTGGGGTTGAGTATGAGTCTTAATTATGAACAGTTGAGGCTATGGCCTGGCACTGTACATTCAAACTACCACAGCCATGAAGTGGACTTCCTGCACAAGCATGAGCGCCTGAGGGGGGCTAAAGCCATCCATGTTTGAATCTCCGAAATCCCTGGAAACAGCTGGGCATGGCCATTCAAGCCTATAACTCCAGTCTTATAGGGGACTGAAAGTGGAGCTCTCAAATATAAATTTTAAAAACAAAAGCTCTGGAGCTTGGGAACAGGAAACTCTAGAATCAGTAAGACACTGTCACAAGGAAACACGAGCAGGTGAGTGGTGGATGGGGACACACTTCATTCTCCTCTAGCTGCCTCAGGGAGTATACTGGTGTCACATCACCACATTCACACACATACATTACACACACACATCATGCATACTCAAAAATAAACATAAACAAACAAATAATGCTTTGGCTAGGAAAGCAAAAGATTTGTACATCAAAAACTCCAAGCATTTCTGAAAGAACTTCAAGAAAGCGTAATAGATGGAAAGATACCTGGTGTTGATGTTTTGGAACACAACATTATTATGATGTCAGATCTACTCAAAGCAATCTACTCAAATACAATCCTATTCAAATCCCAATACCAGTTTATATAGAAATAGAAAAACAAAACCCTTCCTCTGCGTGTGGTGGCCCACTGGGCATGGTGCCACTTGGGAGGCAGAGGTAGGAGGATCGCCGTGAGTTCGAGGCCACCCTGAGACTATACAGTGAATTCCAGGTTAGCCTGAGCTAGAGTGAGACCCTACCTCGAAAAACCAAAAAAAATATATATATATATATTTTTTCTTATAGTCATTTTTAAAATTTCAGGTCTTTGATTGAGATTCTTGATCTATTTGGGTTGATTTTTGTGCAGGGTGAGAGGAGTAAGTCTAAATTCATTCTACATGAGGCTGTCCAATTTCCCCAGCACCGTTTGTTGAAAATGTTCCAGTGTATGTTTTTGGCCCCCTTTTCAAAGACCAGGTAGCTGTAGTTACTTAAACTTAGACCTGCATCTTCTATTCCATTGATCTATATGTCTGCTTTTGTGCCAGTACCATGCTGTTTCCATTACTATGGCTTTGTAGTATATCTTAAAATCAGGAATGGTGATACCCCCAGAAATATTTCTTTTGCTGAGGAGATTTTTGGCTATGTGGGTCCTTCTGTGCTTCTATATGAATTTTAAGGCTATTTTTCTAACTCTGTGAAGAATGTTGCTGGAATTTTATTGGAATTGCATTGTATCTGTATTTTGTTTTTGGTAGGATGGCCATTTTCATAATATTAATTTATCAAGCCATGAGCATGGAAGGTCTTTCCATCTGCTTGTGTCCTTAATTTCTTTCTTCAGTGTTTTTATGTTTTCATTGTTTAGATCTTTCACTTCCTTTGTTAGTGATACTCCAAGATATTTAATTTTTGTGGCTATTGTAAACAAGACAGCTTCCCTGATTTCTTTCTGCATATGTAGAAAAAAACATGAAAATTTACATGAATTTTCAAGGGACCCAAGTAACTAGTATATCTCGAGAAAAAAAAAAGAAAAGAAAAAAGTTGGGAGGCTTACACTTTCTGATTTCAAAACACTGCGAATAACATAAAAACAGACATAGAAGCCGGGCATGGTGGCACACGCCTTTAATCCCAGCACTCAGGAGGCAGAGGTAGGAGGATTGCCATGAGTTGGACGTCACCCTGAGACTACATAGTGAATTCCAGGTCAGCCTGAGCTAGAGTGAGACCCTACCTCGAAAAAAAAAAAGACAGACATACAGACTAATTAGAATAGAACTGAGAGCCAGGTTATAAACCTTGGCATAGATGACCAAGTGATTTTCAACAATGGTGCCAAGACCATCCAATGGAGGAAAGAACAGTCTTTTCAACAAACGGTCCTGGGGAAACTGGATACCCACATGCACAAGAAAAAAAAAAAAAAGGAATCCTGACTCTTACTTTATATCATATGCAAAATTTAACTCAAAATAAAGTCCTAAAAGTAAGAGCTAAAATACATAATCCTTAAAATACATGGGAGAGCCAGGTGTGGTGGTGCTTGCCTTTAATCTCAGCACTCAGGAGGCAGAAGTAGGAGGATTGCCATGAGTTCAAGGCCACCCTGAGAATACATAGTGAATTCCACGTCAGCCTGGGCTAGAGTAAAAAAAAAAAAAAAAAAAAGACATGGGAGAAAGCTTTAAGCAATACTTTAGATATGATATCAGAAGTACAGCCAGGCAAGCAGGCATAGTGGCTCATGCCTGTAACAATAGCACTCAGGAGGCTGAGATAGGAGAATTGCCATGAGATTGAGGACAACCTGGGCCAGAGTGAGACCCTCCCAATAAGAACAAGAATAAAAATGCAACAACAGCCAAAAAAAAAAAAAAAAAAAAAAAAAAAAAAAACCAAATCCAATTCAATCTCATCAGCATTAAAAGCTTTTGGGCTAGGGAGATGGCTCAGAGGATAAAACCCTTACCGCTGGAGTACCTAAATTCAGTCTCCAGACGCTATGTGAACAAGTAGAAGCACCAGTGGGCTTCTGGAATCCCAGCATGCTGATGCTGATGGTGATAGTGATGGTGGTGGGAAGTGGGGACAGAAGAATTTCCCAGAAGCTTGTGGTGCATGCAGCAAAGAACAACAGAGTGAGAATGCAGAGTCAGAAACACCACCTCAAATGAGGTGGGTAGGCAAGGACGGACCTGAAAGGTGTCCTCACCTCCACATGTGCACTGTGGCACACCTCCACGCACACAACACACATACTAATAAAAATAAATAAATAAAATTAAAGGATGTTACCAACAGAAGGAAAAGGCCACCCTCAGAATGGAAGAAAATATTTACAAATCATATGTCTGATAAAGGGTTAAGGTACAGAATTTCTTTTTAAGGTTCAGAATTTTTTTTCTTTTATTTATTTGAGAGAGAGGAAAAAAGAAGCTGCAAATGAACTCAGACGCATGTGTCCCCTTGTGCACTTACATCACTGTGCATCTGGATTACATGGGACCTGGAGATTTGAACATGAGTTCTTAGGCTTCACAGGCAAGCACATCAACCACTAAGCCATCTCTTCAGCCGAGGCTCAGAATTTTTTTTTTTTAACTTAAGAGCAACAGAGAGAGACAGAGCCAGAGAGAGAATGGGAGCGCCAGTGGCCTCTCAGCCACTGTGAACGAAGTCAGATGCGTGCGCCCCCTTGTGCGCATGTGCAACATTGCATGATTGTGTCACTTTTGAGTCTGGCTAAACGTGGGACCTGGAAATTCAAACAGGCGTTCTTAGGCTTCACAGGCAGGCGCCTTAATCGCTAAGCCATCTCTCCAGCCCCAGGCTCAGAATTTTTAAGAACTCATAACTTAGCAACAATTTAAGAATCCACTAATTGGACTGGAGAGATGGCTCAGTGGTTAAAAGCACTTGCTTACAAAGCCTGACAGCTGGGTTTTATTCCTCAATGCCCACATAAACCCATATGCATCTGGAGTTCATTTACAGTGGCTAGAGGCCCTTCCGTGCCCATTCTCTTTCTCTATCTGCCTCTTTCTCTGTCTCTCAAATAAATAAATAACTTCGAGAGATAGAAGACATTCAGTCTGGCTCTCTGTGTGCGCAGAGAAGCTCGTTATGAGGTTACTGTTCAGTGCATAGTGTCAGTATGCAAATGGACAGTTAAGTAAATGGAACTAAAAATTATATCAGGAAGAAGCAACAGGAGGAGCGACAGAAATGGCACTGTGGTTTTTTTTTTTCAGAATTTTATTTTTATTTATTTAAGAGAGAGAGAGAGACAGAGACAGAGACAGAGAGAATGAATACGCCACTGCAAATGAACTCCAGATGCATGCATCCCCTTGTGCATCTGGCTTATGTGGGTACTGGGGAATGGGCCATGGACCTTTAACCACTGACTCATATCTCTAGACCAAAACCCAGCTTTTTTAGCTTTTTAATTTTTTTTTTTTGAGGCAAACCCAACAGACTGGCTTTTCTTTTTTATATGTAAGAGAGAATTAGCATGCCAGGGCCTCCAGCCACTGCAATCAAACTCCAGATGTGTGTGCCCCCTGATGCGCATGTGCAACCTTGCATGCTTTCGTCACTGTGTGTCTGACTTATGTGGGACCTGGAGAGTCCAATATGAGTCCTTAGGCTTAACCACTAAGTCACCTCTCCAGCCCTGCTTTTTAATTTTTATTTTCATTTGTTTATTTGAGAAAGAGAGTGAGTATGGATGCTTGGGCCTTCTGCCACTGCAAAGGAATTCTAGACACATGGGCCACTTTGTGCATCCAGTTTTACATGGGATGTGGGTAATCAAACCCAGGCCATTAAGCTGTGCAAGCAAGTGCCTTTAACTGCTGAGCCATCTCTTCAGCCTGCTTTAAAATTATTTATTTAGGGCTGGAGAGATGGCTTAGCGGTTAAGGTGCCTGCCTCCTAAGCCTAAGAACGCTGGTTCCAATCTCCAGCAGTTCCAATCTCCAGGTCCCACATTTAGCCAGATGCAAACTGACACAAGGGTGCAATGCCACACTTGACCACAAGGGGGTGCATGCATCTGGATTTCGTTCACAGCAGCTGAGAGGATCCTGGCCCGCCCATCGCTATCTGTCTTCCTCTCCCTCTCTCTGTCTCTCTCAAAAAAATTATCTATTTAGCCGGGCGTGGTGGTGCATGCCTTTAATCTCAGCACTCGGGAGGCAGAGGTAGGAGGATCACCGTGAGTTTGAGGCCACCCTGAGAATACAGAGTGAATTCCAGGTCAGCCTGGGCTAGAATGAGACCCTACCTCGAAAAACCAAAAAAAAAAAAAAAATTAAATAAATAAATAAATAAATAAATAAATACCTATTTATTTATTTATTTATGAGTGTATGTGTTATCTAGCACACGAGCTTTGGATTCTCCTGGCCCCACCTCCCATTGTCATAGGAGTGTTGGGATCACAGGTGCATGCACCACCTTACATCCCTTTTTATGTGAGTACTAGGAATTGAACCCGGGTCATCAGGCTTTGCAAGCAAGTGCCTTTGACACTGAGCCATCTCCCCAGCCTCATTATGCCTAGCTTTATTTCTAGGATAAATACTTCCATATTTCTTATGTCGTATAGAAATGAAACCTTTCAGGGGGTCTTTTTGGTTTTGCTTTTTTTTTTTTTTTTTTTTTTTTTTTTTTTGAGGTAGGGTCTCACTCTAGCCCAAGCTGAACTGGAATTCACTATGTAGTCTCAGGGTGGCCTCAAACTCTCGACCATCCTCCTACCTCTGCCTCTCGAGTGCTGGGATTAAAGGCGTGTAGCACCACGCCCGGCTTCTTGTTTTTGCTTTTTGACACAAGGTCTCATGTAACCCAGGCCAATCTCAAATTCACAATTGTAGCCAAATAAGGCCTTGAACTCTTCATCCTCCTGCCTCCAATTCCCAGGTGCTAGGACTACAGGTGTGCACCACCACACCTGGCCTACCTTTCTGGATTTTTAGGAAATGTATGCTCTTGTGCCAGGAACTTCAAGAGACCACATTGCTTCACACTGCTCAATATGGACAGACCCAGAGTTAGAAAACACTGGAATCCTCATCCCAAATTTTGCATTAAAAAATATATATATTTATTTAGCCGGGCGTGTTGGTGCACGCCTTTAATTCTAGCACTCAGGAGGCAGAGGTAGGTGGATTGCTGTGAGTTCAAGGCCAACCTTGAGACTACATAGTGATTTCCAGGCCTGTCTGGGCTAGAGTGAGACCTTACCTCAAAAAACAAAACATGGGGGCTGGAGAGATAGCTTAGAGGTTAAAGCGCCTGCCTCCTAAGCCTAAGAACGCTGGTTCCAATCTCCAGTGGTTCCAATCTCCAGGTCCCACATTTAGCCCGATGCAAAGTGACACAAGGGCGCAATGCCGCACTTGACCACGCATGCATCTGGATTTCGTTTGCAGCAGCTGAAAGGCTGCTGGCGCGCCCATCTCTATCTGTCTTCCTCTCCCTCTCTCTCTGTCTCTCTCTCTGTGTCTCTCTCCCCCCCCACCCCCCAAAAAAAAGAAAAGAAAAGAAAAGAAAAGAAAAGAAAAGAAAAGAAAGAAAACCATGGGAGACTTGAATGAATAGTAAGCGACCCAGGAGGCAGAAACACTGCTGCTTACCCACATCCCTGGTTCTCTTCCTTCCAGGCACTTGGAAAGAACACATCATACTGCTCCCTTGAAGCTAAAAGGAACTGTGTGATTTGTTTGGGGCAATGAAACCGATTACAGGGATGGTGTCATTTCCAGGAAGATGCTGAGAGACAGCAACAATATGTTCTCCTCCCTTCCACCGTCCTGGATCCAGTCATGCTTCAGCTACTAAAGGTTCTCTCAATCTGCAGCCTTGAGCGAGCACAACACAGGCCAGAACCCTTTCAATCCAAGAGAGAGGTTTAGCCTGCCTAAGAAAACTCTCTAGGGCTGAAGAGATGGCTCAATGGTTAAGGTACTTGCCTGCAAAGCCTAAGAACCTGGGTTCGAGTCCCCAGTACCCAGGTGAAGCCAGATGCACAGGGTAACACAGGCATCTGAAGCTTGTTTACAATGGCTGAAGGTCCTGGTGTGCCTATTCTCTCTCTCTCCCTCCCTTTCTCCTTCTCTCTCTCTCTCATCTACCTCTTTCTTAAAAAAAAATTATTTTTATTTATTTATTTGACAGAGAAAGGGTGGGGGGGGGAGAATGGGCACACCAGGGACTCCAGCCACTGCAAACGAACTCCAGATGTGTACGTCCCCTTGTGCATCTGGCTAATGTGGGTCCTGGGGAATTGAACCTGGGTCCTTTGGCTTTGCAGGCAAATGCCTTAACTAGTAAGCCATCCCTCCAGCCCTCACCTGCCTCTGTCTGTCTCTGTCTCTAAAACAAAAAAAGATTTTGTTGGTCGTGGTGGTGCACACTTTTAATTCCAGCACTCAGAAGGCAGAGATAAGAGGATCTCCATGAGTTCAAGGCCAGCTTGAGACTGCATAGTGAATTCTAGGTCAGCCTGGGCTTGAGAGAGACCCTATCTTAAAAAAATAAAAGAAAGAAAAGAAAAGAAAACTCTGTAAATGGGAGGGGTTGTGTTACTGCAACAAAATCTAGACTTCCAACGAATGTAACAAGATAAATAGAAAACAGCTTATCAACTAAAGGAACAGAAAGCTAACACTTAAAAGTAAGAAGCCGGACGTGGTGGCACACGCTTTTAAGGTAGGAGGATCGCCATGAGTTCGAGGCCACCCTGAGAACTACATAGTGAGTTCCAGGTCAGCCTGAGCTAGAATGAGACCCTACCTCGAAAAAAAAGTAAGAAAACTTTTTTAAAAAAAATATGATGCTGGAGTGATGACACTGTGGTTAAAGGCACTTTCCTGCACAGGTTAACTACCCAGCTTTGATTCCTCCGTACCCACATAAAACCAAACACAAAAAGTGGCACATTTGTCGGGCATTTGTAACAGCAGGAGACCCTGGTGGGCCCATACTCTCTCCCCCCCCCTCTCTCTCATAAATAAATAAATAAATAAATAATAAATTAAATTGTCACAATTTTTTTCTGTTTTTTTTTTCTTCCAAAAAATTGATTGAGCGCTTGGAAACACAATCAGTGCTTAGTTGGAAATTAGAGAAGCTTTTGTTCATTTTAGATCTTAGAGTTTGTAGTGAATATTTAAAGAAACCCCATAATCCTAGTATTGATGACCCAACTAGAGTTACATCCTGTTGTAAAACCTTTAAAATAACAATGACCTCACTTTGCAAAAGGCCAAGGTGGATTGATTGAAAAGACTTTGTCTATGGCTGGAGAGATGGCTTAGTGGTTAAGGCACTTGCCTGTAAAGCCAAAGGACCCAGGTTCGATTTCCCAGAACCCATGTAAGCCAGATGCACAAGGGGGCACACGTATCTGGAGTTCGTTTGCAGTGGCTGGAGGCCCAGGCATGCCCATTCTCTCTCTCTCTCTCTCTCTCAAATAAATAAAAAAAAAAAATATTTAAAAAGAAGACTTGGTCTAGTGGTAATTGGGATATTAGCATTGAGATTTCCACAGCGAACTGTGTCCCTTATACATTCTCACTCCAAAGCCAGCTGGGGTGCCTGACATATAAGTAGAAAGTTGTAAATATTTGAAGTATTGAATTCAGCTAAATTAGTTGCTCACTTGAAAATCTGGTCTCCAAGACCAGCTCATGAAGGTAGGGTGTGCTACTTAGGGCTGCCAGGTGAGGGCAGTAAGGGAGAGTTGGGAAAAACAGATCTTGATGGTAAAATGCAATCTCCGTGGTTAATAACCTGATCTCTGTGCCTGACGCTGTCAATGAAAGGCACTAGGTCCTTCATCTGCATCATTGCCTGATCATCTGTCTTTGTGATTTAGTGTCATGAGACAACAAACTCTATCTAAGAGAGTCATGCCACAGTGACAAGAGTCTTTCTTGTTCTACTTTTTAATGTTTTACTTTTTAATTTTTTAAATATTTTATTATTTATTTATTTGAGAGCGAGAGATACAGAAATAGGCAGGTAGAGAGAGAGAGAGAGAGAGAGAGAGAGAATGGGTGCGCCAGGGCCTCCAGCCACTGCAAACGAACTCCAGATACGTGCACCCCCTTGTGCATCTGGCTTACGTGGGTCCTGGAGAATTGAGCCTCGAACCGGGGTCCTTAGGCTTCATAGGCAAGCGTTTAACCACTAAGCCATCTCTCCAGCCTACTTTTTAATTTTTTAACTTTATTTTTATTTTATTTTATGTTTTTTGGGTTTTCGAGATAGGGTCTCAGTCTAGCTCAGGCTGACCTGGAATTCACTATGTAGTCTCACGGTGGCCTCGAACTCATGCGATCCTCCTACCTCTGTGCTGGTATTAAAGGCGTGCGTCACCATGCCCGGCTCAGAGTCTTTCTTCAAGGAAGTGACGAAGTGCCACGTGTCATGGTGTCAGTATACAAAAGGGTCACATCTAGGGCTGCAGAGATGGCTTAGTGTTAAGGCATTTGCCTGAGAAGCCTACGGATCCCAGTTCAATTCTCCAGATTCCACACAGGCCAGATGCACAAGGGGGGCATGAGTCTGGAGTTCCTTTGCAGTGGCTAGAGGCCCTGGCATGCCCATTCTCACTCTCCCTCTCTCTTTTCCTCTCTCTGTCTCAAATAAATAAATAATAAAATCTTTTTTAAAAATGGGGGACTACATCTAAAAATCTAATTGGCGTAGTGGGACTCAGTGAGATGCTAGGAGGCCCAATCACCTGGGCTCAGTGCTGCTGACACCCCAGTTGGTGAGGTCCCAGCCATGCTGGGCTCATGGGCCATTTGTAGAACGTGTTTGGTCTTGTTCACTGATCAGCTGTGTCTTCAAAAATCAATATGTGATAGTTCTAGATGGCAGAGAGCCGGTGCACCTGGGAAAACATTTCAGGCAGATGCTAATTATAACCAGAAAGAAAGAACAGCTGAGAGTCTACTATTTTTAAACTAAAATGATTATTTCTGTCAGATGCCCACTAATATGAAATAATTTATATATAATTACCCATGCAGCCCTAGTGATTTATTTTAGTTACTTACAATGATAGTAATAAAAAAATTGCCACATATAGAGCAGAGGCTGGAACAGTGAATCCTCATGTGCTGATCAAGATTAATAGTAATCCAGTTTTACCATATTTGTTTCATCTGTCCCTTGTTTTTTTTCTTTTTTTAATGGTTATTATCAACATTTTTCATATGGATACATCATGTGTTGTATCCTCTTTTCCCTCATCCCTGCCCCCCATTCCGTTGGGGACGCTCCTCAGAGGGGTTGCAGGTATTCCCTATAGCGTTGTAGTTTATGCATTGTGGGAGCAGTAGTCAGTTATTTTGGGGAGAAGGCAATGCCTCTGGGCATGATGTCTCAACCTGTGGCTCTTACAATCTTTCTGCCCCCTCTTCCGCAAAATTCCCTGAGCCGTGGTGGGTGAGTTTTAAGTCTACTTCAGTGAAGAGCTCTTAGGAGCTCTGGATCTCTGCTTTGGTAGGTGTTGAGTGTTCTCAGCGTCTGTCTCCTTCACCCTGGTGCTGATCATCAGGTTCAGCATGGAAGCAGCACTCTTGTTCATCTGCAATTCCTCTGTGGATTCAACTGTGGCTTGGCTGAAGTGCAAGTGGTAGTTCATCTTCTCCGGTCTCGCTGCCTTCTGAAAAAGAAGAACAGATCCTGGACCAGGGAACTGGAAGGAACTAAGGAACAGGGCGATCTGGCCTACTCTACGTGAGTCCTGGGGAATCAAACCTGGGTCCTTTGGCTTTGTAGGCAAGTGCCTTAACCACTAAGCCATTTCTCCAACACCCCCCCCTTTTTTTTTTGAGGTAGGGTCTGGCTGTATCCCAGGCTGACCTGGAATTCACTATGTAGTCTCAGAGTGGCCTCAAACTCACAGCGATCCTCCTACCTCTGCCTCCTGAGTGCTGGGATTAAAGGTGTGCGCCACCACGCCTGGCCTTGGGTTACTTTTTTTTTTTTTTTTTTGAGAGAGAGACACACGGGGGTGGGGGAGGAAGACAGAGATGGGCACGCAAGCAGCCTCTCAGCTGCTGCGAACGAAATCCAGATGCATGCACTCCCTTGTGGTCAAGTGCGGCATTGCACCCTTGCGTCACTTTGCATCTGGCTAAACGTGGGACCTGGAGATTGGAACCAGCATTCTTAGGCTTAGGAGGCAGGCGCCTTAACCTCTAAGCCTTCTCTCCAGCCCATTGGGTTACATTTTTAAAGAAAATATTTTCATGCAACCATGCAACAAGCCATGCAGCCGCATCAAAGCAAACAGTGTCCCTGCTGTTGCCCATGTGACCTCGGTCATTACCAGTTCTGTGTCTGCCCTTCCATGAGGGATATCTCTGGCCCTGGAGCCTCTGGGCTTGAACACAGAGGGCAAACAGCCAGGGAATACCCCTTCCACCGACCAATGCCTGCTGGGGGTCAGTAGATAAGTACCCCAATTCCCTGGCTGTGGGAGCTGGAGAGTAACTTCCGAGGTGCATTTTGTGCTACTTGCCAAAGTTACTCTGCTGGCTTAGCTGGCTTATCACTCAGGATTCAACAGAAAACAATGCTGCTAAAACCACGTCACATTACTGGAACCTTTGCATGACGTCAGAGGGCAGCTTCTAAATTCATCTTGAACATTTTGTGGGATTAATAGTTTTTCTTTTTTTTTGGTTTTTCAAGGTAGGGTTTCACTCTAGCCCAGGCTGACCTGGAATTCACTATGTAGTCTCAGGGTGGCCTTGAGCTCACAGCTGTCCTCCTACCTCTGCCTCCCAAGTGCTGGGACTACTGGGATTAAGGCATGTGCCACCATGTCCGGCTAAGAATTAAAAGTTTTAAATAAAAGGGCCATGGTGGCTGACACCTTTAAATCTCAGCACTCAGGCCACCCTGAGACTACATAGTGAATTCCAGGTCAGCCTGGGTTAGAGTGAGACCCTGCCTCGAAAAGAAAGAAAACCAAATAAACAAAAGTGTAGTTATAAAAGAGTGAATTTGCCAGGCATGGTTAGTGCACACCTTTAAGCCCAGGCTGAGGTAGGAGGATCACTGTGAATTTGAAGTCAGCCTGGGACTACAGAATGATTTCCATGTCAACCTTGGCTAGAGTGAGTCCCTACTTGAAAAAACCAACCAACCAACAAACAAAAGTTTTAAATAGGTCTGGAGAGATGGCTCAGCACTTAAAGGCATTTGCTTGCTTGCTTGCAAAGCCAGATGGCCTAAGTCTAGTTCCCCAGCATCTACATAAAGCCAGATGCACATCTGGAGTTCATTTGCGGTGGTAAGAGGCCCTAGCACGCCCATACTCTCTCCCTCTCTGTGTTTGCAAATAAACACACACAAATATATATATATTTCAAGTTTTAAATAGATTTTACTTGATAAAGTCTCATGAAATGAGATGTCATGTCTTGGAAGAGCCCCAAGCTATTTCTTTTTTTTTCTTTTTTTCTTTTCTTTTTACATACTTCTAATTTAATAAAAAATCTTTAAAATATTTATAACATGCAGGTGTTTGACATAGAAACATAAATTATACATATATAAAACTGGTTCGGGGAAATACTGAAATGTGCTAGGGAGGATATTCAAATATATTTGAATATTTATTTTACAATTTAGCTTGAACATTTTTCAGAACTGGTATAGAGTTCATTGCTCCATTATAGGATTCATTTTCTGTTAAACATTTCTAATCTTGAATGGTTTTTATCGTTTCTCTATTTAATTTTAATTTTTGGTTCTTTTCAAGAAGGGGTCTCACTCTAGCCCAGGATGACCTGGAACTCACTCTGTAGTCCCAGGTTGGCCTCCAACTCACAGCGATCCTCCTACTTCTGCCTCCCAAGTGCTGGGATTAAAGGCGTGTGCATCACCATGCCCCACCCTGCTTCCTTCTAATTTCGCTAACCTCCCTAATCAGAAAAGCCCTCAAGGGAGAACATCTATATTAGTGCATTTCTGGTTGAAAGTGCTAGAAACCAAACTCACTTTCAGAGAGAGAGGAGGGGGAGGGAGGGAGGGAAGAAGGCAGAGGGAGGCTGACTCGGATGTAGAAAAGAAGAAAATGCATTCGTAAATGAATGAATGAACGAATTTAGTGACTCATTTGTACAATCAGCAGATTGGCATATAAACCTCCAATCCTAATATCTTTTCATCATACTTAAAACAAGAACATAAAATTTCCCATAATGGCTGGGGAGATGGCTTACCAGTTAAAGGCAATTGCTTGTTAAGCCTCCCCTCCAAATTCAATTCCCCAATACCCACATCTGGAGTTCATTTGCAGTGACCCTGGCATACCCATACTCTCTCTCTCTCTCTCATAAATACATAAATATTTTTTAAATATCCCATACTAAGTGGATCAGGATGAATTTTGCCTTGACCGTAAGAAATGGGTTATAAAAGCCAGGCATGACAGTGCATGCCTTTAATCCCAGCATTTGGAAGGTAGAGGTAGGAGATTGCTGTGAGTTTGAGACCAGCCTGGGACTACAGACTAAGTTCTAGCCTGGCCTAGAGTGAGACCCTACCTCAAAAAAAAACCCACAAAGGTGGCTTACCTGTTAAGGCGCTTGCCTGTAAAGCCTAAGGACCTAGGTTCGATTTTCCAGGTCCCACATTAACCAGATGTACAAGGTGGTGCATGCATCTGGAGTTTGTTTGCAGTGGCTAGAAGCCCTGGTGTGCCCATTCTCTCTTCCTTTCTCTCTCTTTCTGTCTCAAATAAAAATAAGTAAAAAATAAAATTAAATAAATAAAAGAAGAAGCAGGGCATGGTGGTACATACCTTTAATCCCAGCACTCAGGAGGCAGAGGTAGGAGGATCTGAGGCCTGAGACTGCATAGTGAATTCCAGGTCAGCCTGGGCTATAGCAAGACCCTACCTTAAAAAATTCCAAAAAATAGGGGCTGGAGGGATGGCTTAGCGGTTAAGGCATTTGCCTGCAAAGCCAAAGGACCCCGGTTCAACTCTCCAGGACCCACGTAAGCCAGATGCACAAGGTGGTACATGCATCTGGAGTTCGTTTGCAGTGGCTGGAGGCCCTGGTGTGCCCATTCTCTCTCTTTCTCTCTACCTGCCTATTTCTGTATCTCTCCCCCCCCCAAAATAAATAAATAAAAATAAAATATTTTTTTAAAAATTCCAAAAAATAGAGAAATAAATAAACGAAATGGGCTATAAGGAGGGCAGCTTTTGCCTCTGCTATCACACAACATACAGATAACATCTAAATCAATGTCTGACAAAAGGCGGGCACTCCATCCACAAAGCCCAGCTGCCATGTGTAAGGCTTACGAGTGGTCACGAGCACACAAACCACTCGGAGGCAAAGATGAAAGCTGTGATTCGAGAAAAGCACGAGCTGCCAGGGCTGGCTCACAAGAGAGGAGCACAGCCCACCTGAGTTCCTCAGGCAGTGGCTTTATAGGCTTCTTCAGGTGTGAAACCAGAACAGTGAACAGGCAACTTATGAGAAAAGGGGGCAGGAAACCATGTCCTGGGGGCATCGTGAGGCAAGGAAGGGAAAATGGCTGGGCGGCTTCTTGAGGAACGTGCACAATCTGCTTCCTTGTCTCTCTTGCCATCTGCTGTCCTTGGTGACTCCATTTTTTGGGAGCTTGTCCTGACCTAACACTATGATCAACACATTACCAGACAAATGACATTCTTTTTGGTTGCCACAGAGGGGTTTGTCACCTTGATAGACTATTCTGGAAAAACACATGTTGAATCTTTGTGGGTTTTACCACTGCATTTTTCCAGTCTCTCTCTCCTCACTGACTTTCCTCTCTATGCCTATTTTCTGTTTCTCTCTGTCTCTCCTCCATATGTCTGAAGTCACTTCCACTGGAATAGCCCAGGATGGTATCTTGAAGTCTTTAATTATATTATTTTCCAAATCAGCCCTCAACAGTAGGATATATGGAGCCGTGGTGGCGCATGCCTTTAATCCCAGCACTCGGGAGGCAGAGGTAGGAGGATCGCCTAGAGTTCAAGGCCACCCTGAGACTACATAGTGAATTCCAGGTCAGCCTGGGCCAGAGTGAGACCCTACCTCGAAAAAAAAAAAAACCAAAAAACAGTAGGATATACGCATATGGGGCGGAGCTACAATTCAACCATATAGTAGTTCCAATGATGGAATCATTTTAATTACCTCACATAAAATGAAGTCTGGGGCTGGAGAGATGGCTTAGCAGTTAAGGTGTATGCCTGCGAAGCCTAAGGACCCCGGTTCAATTCTCCAGGTCCCATGTAAACCAGATGCACATGGTGACACATGCATCTGGAATTCGTTTGCAGTGGCTAGAAGCCCTGGCGTGCCCATTCTCACTCTCTCTCTCTTTCCCTCTCTCTGTCTCTAATAAATAAATAAAACAAAATCTTTTAAAAAAAAAATGAAGTCTACACTCGGGAGGCAGAAGTAGGAGGATCACCATGAGTTTGAAGCCACCCTGAGACTACATAGTGAATTCCAGGTCAGCCTGAGCTAAAGTGAGACCCTACCTCAAAAAAAAAAAAAAAAAAAAAAAAAAGGAAGAAGAAGAAGAAGAAGTAGTCTGAAACCGGACATGCCTTTGATCCCAGGCTGAGATTAGGAGGATTGCCGTGAGTTCAAGACCACCCTGAGACTACAGAGTGAATTCCAAGTCAGCCTGGGCCAGAGTGAGACTCTACCTCAAAAAACAAAAACAAAAACAAGAAAATGAAGTCTGAATACAACAGGCAATTGCAATTTAGGATAGGCTGTGGCTCAGTGGTACCATCAAAGATCTAGCCCAGCATGGTGGTGCACGTCTTTAATCCCAGCACTCAGGAGGCAGAGGTAGGAGGATCACCGTGAATTTGAGGCCACCCTGAGACTACATAGTGATTTCCAGGTCAACTTGGGCTAGAACAATAAAAATAAAATAAAATAAAATAAAATAAAATAAAATAAAATAAAACAAAATAAAATAAAAAGGAAATGAGAGACTAATGGAGAGAGGGAGAGACTATGATGGAGACTGGATCTGTGAAGGATAAAGTGGAGGAGGGGAGGGAATTATCATGATTATTGATTTATTGTCTGTAAGTATGGAAGTTGTCAATAAAAAAAAAAAAGAAGAAAAGGAGGGCTGGAGAGATGGCTTAGCAGTTAAGGCGCCTGCCTCCTAAGCCTAAGAACGCCAGTTCCAATCTCCAGGTCCCACGTTTAGCCAGATGCAAAGTGACACAAGGGTGCAATGCCACACTTGCCCACAAGGGGGTGCACACATCTGGATTTCATTCACAGTGGCTGAGAGGCTGCTGGCACGCCCATCTCTGTCTGTCTTCCTCTCCCTCTCTCTCTGTGTCTCTCTGTGTCTCTCTCCAAAATAAAAATAAATATAAAAAAAGAAAAGGAAAGAAAGAAAAGAAAATCCAACCTCCTCACCCTTCTCTCTCTGCTATTCCCAGCACGTTATGTTTTGTTCTCAAGCTTGTCGCCTCCAGCTCCAGGTTTCTATCCCTTACAAGGCAGTAAATGGAATAAAGAGAAGAAGAGGGATGTCTCCCATCAGGGAAGAACACTCTCCCTATAGCCTCAGTGTCTTCCCTTTGTCCCGTCATACCAACCCAGACATACCCCTGGCAAAGAGGAATGGACTGCTATGATCTTCAACAAGATATAAGTCCAGGCATACATTGTAACAACAAAAGTAGATCTGATAACAAAAACAAGGGGGAAGGTAGGCAGCTAATGTTTGCTGCAATTCCTAAATGTGTTAAAACAAAACCAACAACAAAAATGCCCACTAGGACCGGAGACATGACTCGGTGCTTAACTGCACTTCCTGTGCAAGCAGGAGAGCCTGAAGGGTCCTGAGACTGAGTTCAAATCTCCCGTCCAGGGCTTGGCTACACGAGCCGGTAACCCCAGCCCCACTGGGGAGCAGAGATGGGAGAATCTGGAATGTAAGCACCAGAATCAGTAACAGGAGACTCTGGCTCAAAAACAAAACCAGACAGAACAGCAATGGAGCTAAACAACCCACGTTCCAACCTGGCCACTGCAGGTGAATGACCCCTGTCACAGGCAAACGTGTGGGCTGCCACAAGGGCACACAAAACACATCACACACACACACACCATGTTATGCACATGGACACCATACCATACACACATTACAACACAAACACACATACACACCCCTCACCAGCCCCATTTTACTAATCTATATTGTATTCCTTCCATCAATATTTATGATATCTACTGTGTATTGGGTACTGTGATTGAAGGAGTTTCAAAGATCAAGTCAGAGCTGAAGAGATTGCTTAGCTGTTAAAGTGCTTTCCTGCAAATCCGAAAGACCTCAGTTGGATTCTCCAGGGCCCACTTAAGCCAGATGTACAGGTGGCTCATGTATCTGGAATGCATTTGCAGTGGCTGGAGGCCCTAGCGGGCCCATTCTCTCTCTCCCTCTCCCTCTTTCTCTCTCTCAAATAAATAAATAAATTTTTTTTTAAAAGATCAAGACATAGTTCCTGACCTCAAGGATTTCTTTCTTGAGTTGAACAGTTGAATCAAGAATTCTAGAACATTGTGACACAGGCCACTTCAGAGAGCTTATGTACAGTACAGGGGTGTTGGGCAGGGTGGGTAGATTGCAGTCTCCTGAAAGGAAATCCTTGAATTGTCAGAGGAGAAAATGTGGGATGGGGCTGGAGAGATGGCTCAGCGGTTAAGGAGCATGCTTGTGAAGCCTAAGGACCAAGGTTCGATTCTCCAGGTCCCACGTAAGCCAGATGCACATGGTGGCACATGTGTCTGGAGTTCATTTGCAGTGGCCAGAGGCCCTGACAACGCCCATTCTCCCTCTCTCTCTCTGTCTCTAATAAATAAATAAAAATAAAAGGTGGGATGGATAATGGAGTTCTAGAGAGATGAGAAAGAACATGCAGAAGGACCCGAGAACATCAGCACACGATTATGAGACTACAAACACCTTACTGTAGCTGGAGGGGAGAATTCTGTGAGAGGCAGGTGGATGTGAGTTAGATGGTTAAGGGCTGTTGAGGATGAAATAAGAACATGATACTTGATGCTAAAATCTACGAGGAAATATTGGACTGCAACCCAAGGCGTGACTAGACTGCTTCGGGAGACCCTGTTAGTTGAATAACATTCAGTGGTTGATTATGTGACTGGATAGGTGATGATGCTATTCCTTAAAGGGGACAATTATAATTGGGAAATGATCTGGCATTTGAGTGTATATTTTGAGGTCTGAAATACCTGGTCTAAATGGATCTTACACTCCCTCACCCCTGCAACCAAACATGTGCTATCTTCACAAGAGGTCTTTACCATCTGGTTTTGGTTGGCAACCAAGAGTTTAGTTGGCAATAGCTTATATTTAACAGTGTCTGTGGTCTTGACCAACAACTCCTAAGGCAGTGTCTTATCCCTGGCACTGGGATTGTTTCATATCTTATGGCTTCTGAAAACAGCTTTGTTCATCCAGGTAGGGTATCTGAAAGCCATCTTGGTTGCTTCCACGTTTTGGCAATCATTAATAAAGTAATCATTACCATCCATGTGCAGGACTTTGTATGGACATTAACACCTTTGGGTAAATATCAAGAAATATTCTTACTGGGGCTGGGGAGATGGCTTAGAGGTTAAGTCACTTGCCTGCAAAGTTAAAGGACCCAGGTTCGATCCTCCAGGTCCCACATAAGCCAGATGCACAAGGTGGCGCAAGCATCGAGTTCATTTGCAGTGGTTAGAGGCCCTCATGCACCCATTCTCTCTCTTTCGCTCGCTCTCTCTGTTTCTCTCTGTCTCAAATTTAAAAATACGTATTAAAAGCCGGGCGTGGTGGTGCCTTTAATCCCAGCACTCGGGAGGCAGAGGTAGGAGGATTGCCATGAGTTCGAGGCCACCCTGAGACTACATAGTTAATTCCAGGTCAGCCTAGACCAGAGTGAGACCCTACCTCAAAAAAATATGTATTAAAAAAGAAATATTCTTACTGGATCATATGGTAAAAACATATTTAGTTTTATAAGAAACTACCAACTTAGGTTGGTGATGTGGCTTAGTGGTAGAGTGCTTGCCTAGCATGCACAAGGCTCTGGTCCAATGCCCAGCACTGCAGAAAAACAAAAATCATCCCAAATATTTTCCAAAGTGGTACATTTCATGTTCCAGTCAGCAGCGGACTCAGCTGTACAGCCTCATGAGCATTTGTTATTATCAGGGCTCCAGAGTCTGGCACTACTGTCCAGGTGTAGTGGTACTCGTTATTTTAACTTGTATTTCCCAGTGGCATCAAGCAGGGCATTTTCATATGATTATTTGGCACCTGTAGTCCTTCTTTAGACAGGTATCCATCAAGGTCCTTAACCCATTTTTTAAAATTAGGCTGTTCATTGTTTTTAAGGGTTCTTTGTATATTTTGGATGTATCTCATCCAGCGTGTCTTTGGTTTGCTTTTTCATTCCCTTGTCACTGTCCCTTGCCAAGCACAAGTCTTGAAATTTTATTTTAGTTGGTATGTGAGAACGTAGGTGTGTGCATGTGCCGTGGCACGCATGTGGAGGTCAGAGGACAACCTTGGCTGTTGGCCTTCACTTTCTACCTTGCTTGAGTCAGGGTCACTTGGTGTTTGCCATTGTGGACACCATGCTAGCTGGCCTGCGAGCTTCTGGGGATTCTGCTGTCTCTGCCTCCCATCTTGCTAAAGGCATGCTGGGATTTTGGTTAGGGCTGCACTGAATCAACAGGTTAATTTGGAAGGAACTGACATTTGGACATTGTCTTTTTGTTCACGGAGTGTCTCTCTGTTTATGCAGCTGGTTTTGTTCATCAGAGTTTAGTAGTCTTTCTCACATTGATCTTGTACATATCATGTTAGATTTTTACCTAAGCATTTTATTGGGAGCTAGGGTGGTTGCTAATATAAAAAGCATATGTCGAGGGCCTGGTTTGGAGATGGGGGTCCCTGGAGAGATGCTAGGCAGAGATTTCTTCTAAGGAGGTCGGTCCTGAGGTGTGACCTAGCCAAGATGAGGCTATGTTAGAGATAACAGAGGTAGGGCGATGGGCATGGCTTCTGAGGGGTGGGGTTTCAAAAAGCTGGACTCCCGTGGTGGCACACACTTTTAATCCCAGCACTTAGGAGGCAGAGGTAGGTGGATCGCTGTGAGTTTGAGACCACCCTGAGACTACATAGTGAATTCCAGGTCAGCTTTGGCAAGAGCGATGCCCTACCTCAAGCAAAACAAACAAACAAACAAACAAACAAACAAACAAACAAACAAACAAAGCTGGATGTTAACTCTAGGCATAAAATGTAAGGGCATAGGCCTTTAATCCTAGCACTTCAGAGGCTGAGGTAGAAGGATCGCAGTGAGTTCAAGGCCAGCCTGGGCTAAAGTGACACCCTGCCTTGAGAAAAAGAAAGGTGGAGCTGGAGGAAGCGGTGGTCAGGAGCCTGGGTGCGGAGCAGACGCTGGGCCAGCAAGCCAAGGTGTGGCTGGTGCGTGGATTGTTCCACCTGCTGATCCTCACGCTCCTTGGGGCAGCTGTCTACGGCGTCTGCTGCGTCACTGGGTTCACCGTGACGCTGCAGGAGATAACCGTCATCCAGCAGACACGCTGCTCAAACTCCTGGTGAATTATCTTCCATCCATCTTCATCTCGGCAGTCAACTTTGTGCTGCCGCCGGTGTTCAAGTTCATTGCGCCACTGGAGGGCTACACCCGCAGCCGTCAGGTCGTCCTCATCTTGCTCAGGACCGTGACCTTGCGTCTCACCTCCCTCCTGTTCCTGCTTATCTCTCTCTGGGGTCAGATCACTTGTGGGGGGGTCGCCACAGCCGATGGATTCAAGACCTGTGGCTACAATTACAAGGAGCTCCCGTGCTGGGAGACTCGGCTGAGCCAGGAGACGTATAAGCTCGTGCTGTTTGAT
Source organism: Orientallactaga sibirica (assembly GCA_036365145.1). Lineage (NCBI taxonomy): Eukaryota > Metazoa > Chordata > Mammalia > Rodentia > Dipodidae > Orientallactaga > Orientallactaga sibirica. The sequence continues at coordinate 9,164,239 of JAEOAD010000027.1, forward strand.
CTGCTGATGTGCCTGGCGGTCATCACCCTGTTGGTCCAGTTTCCATGAAAGATACTCTGTGGCCTTTGTCCTGGGGCCCTGGGTCGCCTGGCAGGGACCCAGGAGTTCCAGGTGCCCGATGAGGTGTTTGGGCTCATGTTTTTTCTTCCCCTTACTGCCCCTGATCAACACTGCTAAGTTCCTGTTGCTTTTTTATCTGAAGAAGATCACCCTCTTCACCACCTGCCCCCAGCCTCCCGCACCTTCCAGGCCTCATAGCAAATTTCTTTTTCCCCATCATGCTTCTCCTGGGTATGGCCTTCTCTGCCCTGCCTGTGCTTCACAGCATCTTCCTGATCGCACCTTCTAAGCTGTGTGGCCCATCCATGTGGGCACAGATCCCCGAGTCTATTGAGAACCTCCCTCAGACAGCACAGAACTTTCTTTACTTTCTGGGGACCCAAGCTTTTGCTGTGCCCCTTCTGCTAATCTCCAGCATCCTGATGGCACATACAGTGGCTCTGGCCAATTCCTATGGACGTCTTATCTCCAAGCTTAAAGGCCAGATAGAGACAGAAGCACAGAATAAGGTCTTCCTGGCACAGCGCGCTGTGGCGCTGAACTCGCAGAACGGGGCTTTCTGACCTGCCTGGCTCGAGCTGACGTCCCACTTTGAGCCCCCCGATCTTTTCTCAGACCCTTGGATGTCTCTTGTCATGTATAACGTGATAGCGCCCTCCCTGCCCTGGAACAACTGGAGGTCTTCCCAAGTGCCCTTCTCTCAATTGCACATCTTAATTATATCAATAAACTCAACCTAGAAAAAAAAAATATGTCTTTTTAAATATTTTATTTATTTATTTGAGTGAGAGAAAGAGGTAGATAGAGAGAGAGAGAATGGGCATGCTAGGGCCTCTAGCCATTGCAAATGAGCTCCAGACACCTGAGCCATACTTGTGCAGCTGGCTTAAGTGGATACTGGGGAACCGAACCTGGGTTCTTAGGCTTCACAGGCAAGTGCCTTAACTGCTAAGCCATCTCTCCAATCCTAGCATATCTTTTCATTTAAAATTATACTTCAAAAAATTAAATACTTCATTGCCAGTCTGCAGGAAAGTAATTGACTTTTTTGTTTTGTTTTGTTTTGTTGTTTTTGTTATTTTTCAGGTAGGGTCTCTCTCTAGGCCAGCCTGACCTGGAACTCCAAGGCTAGTCTTGAACTCACAATGATCCTCCTACCTCTGCCTCCCAAGTTCTGGGATTAAAGGTATGTGCCACCACACCTGGCTTGTAATTGACATTTATGTTATAAAGTTTATTATAATTGCTCATTAGCTCAAGTTGTTTGGCAATTCTTTTGAATTTTATAGATATATGATCATGTGGTCTGCAGTTTTAATTTTGCCCTGTCTTTTATTTCTTTCTTTTTAAAGTTTTTATTACTTTTAAGTCTTTTAAATTTTATTGACAATTTTCATAAGTATAGACAATATACAATGCTCATAATCCCCTACCACCACCACCTTTTCCTCCCAAATCCCCCTCCACTGAATTCCTTCTTCTTTCCAACTAGTCTCTCTTCTATTTTGATGTTGTCATTTAAAAAAATATTTTATCTTGGGCTGGAGAGATGGCTTAGTGGTTACGCGCTTGCCTGAGAAGCCTAAGGACCCCAGTTCGAGGCTCAATTCCCCAGGACCCATGTAAGCCAGATGCACAAGGTGGTACATGCATCTGGAGTTCATTTGCAGTGGCTGGAGGCCCTGGTGTGCCCATTCTCTCACTCTCTCTACCTCTTTTCTCTCTATCTGTTGCCCTCAAACAAATTAATAATAATAATAATAATAAAACTTTAAAATATTTTATCTAAAAAAAAATTATCTTTAGGCTGGTGTGGTAGCACACACCTTTAATCCCAGCACTCGGGAGGCAGAGGTAGGAGGATCATCATGAGTTCAAGGCCACCCTGAGACTACATAGTGAATTCCAGGTCAGTCTGAGCTAGAGTGAGACCCTACCTCAAAAACAAACAAACAAACAAACAAACAAACAAAATTTATCTTTATTTATTTGAAAGAGAGAGAGAGAATGGGCAAGGGCCTCTGGCCTCTGCAAACAAACTCCAGACGCATGCACTACCTTGTGCATCTGGGGAAACAAGGCTTTGCAGGCAAGATGCATAAACCATCTCCCCCTCTCTCTCCCTGTTGTCATTTTTTTTTAATTTTTCAGAGAGAGATAGAGAGGGAGAGGGAGATGGCGCGCCAGCAGTCTCTCAGCTGCGAAATCCAGTCCTTAGGCTTCACAGGCTTTGCATCTGGCTAAACGTGGGACCTGGAGATTGGAACCACTAAACCATCTCTCTAGCTGCTAAGCCATCTCTCCAGCCCTGTTGTCATTTTTTCCTTCCTATTATGCAAGTGGAGGTATTGTCAACCAGTCTGAGGTCATGGATGCTGCAGCCATTTTGTCTGGAAGACAGGATTGCAAAGCACTACCCCATTCCTTTGGCTCTTACATTCTTTCTGCCACCTCTTCCACAATAGTTCTTGACCAAAAGTGAAAGCAGCATTAATATGTGGTCATAAATACAAGTATTTAGAGGGCATTTTGGAGGGTATAATATATCCATTTAGCCAGAGAACAGCAGTAGTTTCCCCACTAGGCTTATGACCTCTCAAGCTAGAAGTTTGCAATTAGGTTTTCAGTCCCAGGCAGGAATTCCCTCCCATGAATGGGCCTCACATCCAACCAGACATGCCACTGTTGTACAGTCAGGACATTTGACCTGGCTGTCCAGGTTGCATAGCTCTTTCCAGCATCAGGACTGCTCGTCAACAGGGAGGTTTCCAGCTCAGCACCAGCTTGATTTCTCATTCATTGGCAGACCCAGCACACAGAGTCGTTAGCATTAAGGTTGAATCATCTAGTTCTGGAGGCTAATTAAAAACCTTGGCAATAGTCTATCATGTTTTGGTGGCATCAGGTACCTCCTGACCAACAACTCACTGGAAGGTATCCCATCCCTGGTACTGAAAATTTTCTACTAATAATCTATGGCTTCTGGGCCAACATTACGCACCTCCACAGGATATTTCTGCCCAAACTCTTTTTAAAAAAAATATATTATTAGTTAGTGAAGATTTTCATATGGCTTATTTGTAACATCTTAAATTCTTTTTTTGTTTTTGTTTTGTTTTTTGAGGTAGGGTCTCACTCTAGCCCAGGCTGACCTTGAATTCACTATATAGTCTCAGGGTGGCCTCAAACTCACAGCAATTCTCCTACCTCTGCCTACGGAGTGTTGGGATTAAAGGTGTGTGTCACCACACCCGGCTTCATTTTTTTTTTTTTTTTTTTTTTTGGTTTTCTGAGTTAGGATCTCACTCTAGCTCAGGCTGACCTAGAATTCACTATGTAGTCTCAGGGTGGCCTTGAACACATATCAGTCCTCCTATCTCTGCCTCCTGAGTGCTGGGATTAAAGGTGTGTGCCACCATACCTGCCTAGAAGGTAACTTTTACAAAAAATATATTTTTGTTTATTTTTGAGAGAGAGAGAGAGGCAGATAGAGAATGGGTGCTCCAGGGCCTCTAGCCACTACAAACTCCAGATACATGTGCCACCTTATGCATCTGTCTTTACATGAGTACTGGGGAATTGAACCAGTAACTTTAGCTTTGTAGGCAAACACCTTAACCACTAAGCCATCTCTCTAGCCCTTACATTTTTTTTTACATCTTAAATTTTGATTAACCCTCTTCCTACCTCCTACTCTACTCCATCCCCTCCCCTGATCCCACTTAGACCACTCAACCCCGCCCCCAGTATTCTACTTATGTATCTACTATATAGCCTTGTTTCTGATCTTACCCACCATTGAATATGTTATCAAGTTGCAGGATTTCTATGGAGTTCTATTTATTTATTTGAGAGAGAGAGAGGGAGGCAGAGAGAATGGGCATGCCAGAGCTTCTAGCCACTGCAAATGAATTCCAGACACATGTACCACCGTGTGCATCTGGCTTATGTGGGTCCTGGGGAATCAAACCTACATCCTCAGGTTTCACAGGCATGTACCTGAACCACTAAGCCATCTCTCCAGCCTGGAGTTCTTTTTTTCTTTAAACATATTTTTATTTATTTTTCAAGCAGAGAGAGAGATAGAAGAGAGACAGACAGAAAGAATGGGCATACCAGGGCCTCCAGCAACTGCAAATGGACTCCAGATGCATATGCCACCTTGTGCATCTGACTTTATATGGGAACTGGAGAATGGTACTCTGGTTGTTAGGTTTTGCAGGAAAGCACCTTAACCCTTGATCCATCTCTCCAGCCCCCTTTTGTGGAGTTCCCATCTAGCATTTTTTTTTTGGGGGTTTCAAGGTAGGGTCTCACTGTAGCCCAGGCTGACCTGGAACTCACTATATAGTCTCAGGCTGGCCTCAAACTCACAGCAATCTTCTTCCTCAATCTCCCTGAGCACTGGGATTAAAGGCATGTGCCACCACACCCAGATATGCTTGGACAATTTTATTTCTTAGGGAAGTTTAAACCTTTCAGCATGAAAATCCCCATTTTCCTGAACATTTTATTAAATATTTTATATATGGCACTTTTCCTCCTGCACAGAGTCCTTGAAATATAACATTTCTCTCTTTTTCCATTTACCACCACTCAGTCTTCACTTAGTAGCCCCTGGGTGGTGGTCTCCATGTTGAAGCTCCGGAAATAGAGCATGAGGAATCCCAGGCATTAGGTACGAACTAGAAACAGATACTTAGAAACTCAACTGTCAAAACTGTCTCTAGGTAGTTACTAGAGATACAGCTGCTCATGAGGTTTTTGGTGAACTCTTTTTTCCTGTAGTGCCCAGTTCACGGTGCCCCCCCAGAGACCACCAGAGTCCAGACACGTATGCAAAAGCAAAGAGCTTTATTTCGGGCTTAAGCTCGGTCTCTTGACTTCACCAACATAGTGGATTCGTGCAAGAGCCTCGAGTTGCGTTTGGGAGAAGCTTGTACTGGGTTCAAACAAAGGGAAGGGGAATTTCTAATATGATTGGTTGACATTTACCATGAATTTACTTGTTACAAGTTGATTGGTTTTACAGTAGCCGGGGAACGTTAAGCAAACTACAAAGACACATGAATGGATAACACCTGCTTAGTTTGGTCTAATTGGCCCGTTATTTTGGGTCAGTGTGGTCTTTCCAGTAACTGTTTGTTCTGACTTACATCCTGGGAACCTGACCTGAGTTTAACCTGAGGCCTGCAAGGCAGCTGAAGACCGTCATGGCATTGCTTTGGTTCTTGGGCCTTTCAGTCCCTAGACACTCTGAGAGGAAAATAAATTCATATGCAAATAAATATGGGCTGACTGACACAGCTACACATATGTAAAATAGGCAGTTTATACAGAGAAAAGCATTAGTATGTGAGAGGGAGGCAGCATTAGGGAGAGGCAGATAGATAGGAAGGGCTATTGAAGAAGTATGAATCTTAATTCCTGTCTGCCAAGCAGAAAGAAAACAAACCTAACCTCTCACATTTGCCCGCCCAGCTGTCTGCAGCAGCTGCCGCACAGCTGGAATGACTCAGGTGCACACTGACTTTGGCCCTGACCCCTTCAGGACTTTGTGCCCAGCTGTGCTGACTTCTTCCCAATTCAGCCTCGACCTAGGATAAAAAGTTTGGCTGCTCATGAGGTTTTTGGTGAACTCTTTTTTTCTCTTTTCTGGCTCTGGGCTGCTCATTTCCCGGCACTCAAGGTTTTTGCCATTGGTAAGGTTTTGTACTTCCTGCCCTGGAAGCTTGGCTTCTGCTAGCGGGGAAAGGCTGATGTCTTGTCTCATTTTTAAAGCCTCTCTTTTATATTCTTTTTCACATTTTTTTCTAGGCCCACGGGTTTTTAACATGGGCCCTTAGACCACATGGATATACCCACTCCTCACCCTGTTGGTCTGAACTTTATGGAATAAAATGTAAAAACTCTCTAAAATGATACTTCTCAGTGTTGTTTTGTTTCAGTTCTTTGGTAAAGCAGACACGAGCTCGGGTTTGGGGTTTTGTGTTTGGATCCCCAAAGTTAAGTCTCATCTCACTATGACGGGAGGAAACAGAGAAGGCTCTACACAGGGACTGAAAAGTAAGCTGGACCTTAGAACACACACAAGTTTTTCAGGAAGAACATTCCAGAGATGGAGGCATGTGCAAAGACAGGCATGATGCCTAGTCTCCAAAAATGACTCCCCACATCCATCTTGTTCTTGCATGCTCATGTTCTCATTTGAACCCTGGGCAGCCCTTACTACAATTGCTCTGTAAATGGAATGTGGTGGAAGACTTTTTTTTTTTTTTTTAAGAGAGAGAAAGACGGAGAGAGAATTGGCACTCCAAGGGCCTCAGCCCCTGAAATCAAATTCCAGATTCTTGCGCCACCTAGCGGGCATGTGCGACCTTGTGTTTGCCTCACCTTTGTGTGTCTGGCTTACGTGGGATCTGGAGAGTTGAACATGGGTCCTTAGGCTTTGCAGTCAAATGCCTTAACAGCTAAGCCATCTCTCCAGCCCAAGACCTTTTCTTGGACTTCTCATCCAAAAGCTCAAGGTGACTGGCAGTTTCTACTTCATTTCTTTGGGAATGTTCTTGAGGCTCACTTCTAGAATCCCATCCTGCTATACGAAGTCCATGACACATGGGCAATCAATTATGATTGACCACCCCAGCTAAGACCCCCCGATAATACCAACTAAAACCCATGCAAATGAGCTATCTTAGACATAAACTTTCATTCCACCTCAAGCAACACCATGAGAACCACTCAGCTGAGTCTACTAAATTCTCAGGATGACGAGAGCTGACTATTGTTTATGGGTAGGGATGTAGCTCGGATGGCAGAGCTTACACAGCGTGCACAAAAACCTGGCTTCAATGCCCAGTACCACATAGACCAGGTGTGGTAGCATACACTCAAGAAGTAAAAGCAGGATTAGAAAACCATGGTGATCCTCAGCTATATATCTAGTTTGAAACCGGTCTGGCAACATGAGACATTGTTTCAAAAAATAAATACAGGGCTGGAGAGATGGCTTAGCGGTTAAGGCACCTGCCTCCTGAGCCTAATAACGCTGGTTCCAATCTCCAGTGGTTCCAATCTCCAGGTCCCACGTTAGCTAGATGCAAAGTGAGGCAAGGGTGCAATGCCGCACTTGACCACAAGGGGGCGCACACATCTGGATTTCGTTCGCAGTGGCTGAGAGGCCACATACATCCCAGCACTTGGGAGGCAGAGGTAGGATTGCTATGAATTCGAGGCCAGCCTGAGACTACAGAAGTGAATTCAGGTGAGCCTGACCTAGAGCCAGACTCTACCTCAAAAAACCAATTTAAAGAAAAGATGGACATACTGATTTTTAAAATTTTTATTTACTTGAGAGAGAGAAAGAAGAGAGAGAGAGAGAGAGAGAGAGAGAATGGGCATGCCAGGGCCTCCAGCCACTGCAAACAAACTCCAGACACATACTCCACCTTGTGCGTCTGGCTTACTTGGGTCCTGGAGAATTGAATTAGACTCTTTGGCTTTATAGGCAAGCACCTTCACCACTAAACCATCCCTCCAGCCCCTGATTTTTTTTTTTTGAGGTAGGGTCTCACTCTAGCCTAGGCTGACCTGGAGTTCACTCTGAAGTCTCAGGGTGGCCTCAAACTCCTCAATCCTCCTACCTCTGCTTCCAGAGTGCTGGGATTAAAGGCGTGCACCACCACACCTGGCTGCTTGCTTGTGTTTTCTTTTTCTTTCCTTTCTTCTTTCTTTCCTTCCTTCTTTCTTTTTTTTCTTTCTTTCTTTCTTTTTCTTTCTTTCTTTCTTTCTTTCTTTCTTTCAGACAGAGAGAAAGAGAAAGAAGCAGACACAGACAGAGAGAAAATGGGTGTGCCAAGGCCTCCAGCCACTGCAAACAAACTCCAGACTTACGTGCCACCTTGTGCATCTGGCTTATGTGGGTCCTGGGGAGTCGAACCGAGGTACTTTGGCTTTGAAGGCAAAGGCCTTAACCACTAATCCATCTCTCTAGCCCTCTCTAGCCCTTTTTTCTGTTTAAAAATTATTTTAACCAGGGTCCAGTGGCACAATGGATAACATGTCTGCTTACGGATCAGAAGATTTTAGAAATCATTTTATTTATTGGCATTTTTATATGTGTATATACTGTATTCTGCTGATATTCACCTCCCATTACCTTCTCTTGTGCCTTTTCCCACTCCCACTGAACCCCTTCTTCTTCCCAGCTAGGGAGAGGACTAGATATAACTAGCCTGACCACAAGCATACTTTCCGCTTCCTCTGTTAGATATATTCTAGTATCTCTCTCCTTCTGATCCCAATCCCTAACAAAAACATTTCAATCATAGTAAAGGCTTATTCTGGCAAAATTTCCTTCTTCTACTATTACTACAATTTCTATTTAGTGATAAATACTGACAAAATATTGCATATTGTGTTGTTTCTTTTTTGTTTGTTTTTTGAGGTAGGGTCTAGCTCTAGCCCACCTGTACCTGGGAATTCACTATGTAGTCTCAGGCTGGCCTTGAACTCACAATGATCCTCCTACCTCTGTCTCCTGAGTGCTGGGATTAGTGTGCGCCACCACGCCCTTGCAAGCAGAGAGAGAATGAATGAGTGAATGCATCAATATGGGTGATCCAGGGCCTCTTGTCATTGCAAATGTGCCACTTTGTTGTTTTTATTTAATTTAAAAAAATCTATTCATTATTAGAAACTTAAAGAGGAAGAGAGGGAGTGAGAATGGGCACGTCAGGGCCTCTAACCACTGCAAACAAACTCCAGATGCATGTGCCACCATGTGCATCTGGCTTACATGGGACCTGGAGAATCCACCCTGGGTCCCTAGGCTTTGCAGGCAAACACCTTAACCAATAAGACAACTCTCCAAGCCCCAAGTGTGCCACTTTGTGCATCTGGCTTTATGTCAGTACTGGGGAATCAAACTCAGACCATCAGGCTTTGCAAGCAAGCACCTTTAAACCTGAACCATCAATCCAGCCCCTTGCTTCAGTTTTTAATTGAGAGAGAGAGAGAATATGGGCACACCAGGGCCCCTAGGCACTGCAAATGAACTCCAGACTCATGTGCCACTTGTGCATCTGGCTTACATGGGTACTGAGGAATCAAACCTGGGTCCTTAGGCTTTGCAGGCAAACGCCTTAACTAAACCATCTCTCCAGCCCCAGTTCTTATTTATTTATTTATTTATTTATTTATGAGAAAGAAAGAGGCAGAAAGAGAGAGAAAATGGGCACGCCAGGGCCTCTAGCCACTGCAAACAAACTCCAGATGCATGAGCCCCCTTGTGCATCTGGCTTACGTGGATCCTGGAGAGTTGAACTGGAGTCCTTAGGCTTTGTAGGCAAACGTCTTAACTGCTAAGTCATCTCTCCAGCCCCCCCAGTTCTTTTTAAAAATAGTTAAAAAATTATTTATAGCCAGGTGTGGTGGCATGTGCCTTTAATCCCAGCACTTGGGAGAAAGAGGTAGGAGAATTGCTGTGAGTTCAAAGCCACCCTGAGACTACATAGTGAATTCCAGGTCAGCCTGGGCTAAAGTGAGACCCTACCTTGAAAAAAAATCATTTACTTATTTGAGAGAGACAGAGAGAATGGGCGCACCAGGGCCTTTAGCTGTTGCAAACAAACTCCAGAGGCATGCACCACCTTGTGCAGCTGGCTTATGTGAGTCCTGGGGAATCGAACCTGGGTCCTTTGGCTTTACAGTCAAGTGCCTTAACCACTAAGCCATCTCTCCAGCCCTTGAGTTCTTAATACAGAGGCCTGTGCACTCAAAAATCATATGCATAAAAAGCTGGGCATGGTGGCTCACACCTTTAATCCCAGCACTTGGGAGGCAGAGGTAGGAGGATTGCTGTGAGTTTGAGGTCAGCCTGAGACTACATAGTGAATTCCAGGTCAACCTGGGCAAGATTCTACCTCAAAAAAACCAAAGGAAAAACAAAATCATATGCATAGCTAGGCATGGTGGGGCATTCCTGTAATACCAGCACTTGGAATGGGGGGGGGAAGAACCCAGGGCCTTGCACATGCTAGGAAGTATTCTACCACTGAGATACACTCCCACACCTCTTTTTAATTTTCTTTTATATGCATAGTATGTGTTTGTATGTTTGCATGTGTGTGGGCACACATGTGTAGGTGTGCACAAGGGCGTGACATCAGACATCTTCCTCAATTGCTCTCCGTTTTATTTTATTGGGACAGTGCTTCTTACCTGAACTCAAAACTTTCTGATTTGGGCTTGCCTGCAAAACCTAATGATCTGAGTCCGATTCCCTAGGACCCATATAAGCCAGATGCACAAAGTGGCACATACATCTGGAATCTGTTTGCAGCCACCAGAGACGCTGGTGTGCCCATTCTCTTTATGTCTCTCTCTGCTTGCAAATAAATAAAAATGAAATGTTCTGACTTGGACAGGCTCGCTAGCTAGCTTACCCCAGGGATCCCCATCTCTGACTCCCAAGGACTGGGATTACAGGCAGGTTTCTATACCCCACCTCGCATCTACGTGGATGCTATACTCATGGTTCAAACTCAGATCCTCATGCTTGCACAAGTGTGTTACTAGATACGGCATCTCCCAGGCCCTTTTTACTTTCTGTACACGTATACATGTGTATACGTATGTGTGCATGGACACCAGAGGAAGGCAGCAGGTGTCCTGCCATTTTTCTGCCTGATTTCCCCGAGACAGTCTCTCACTGATCCTGGAGCTGCCATTGCCATTTCTTCGGTTAGCCTGGCTGGCCAGAGAGCCCCGGTGATTAGTCTCCACTCACCCCTGGGGTTGCAGACATGCACGGCCATGCCCAGCTTCTCACGTGGGTGCTGGGGATTAAACGCAGGTCCTCATGTTTATGCAGCAAGTGCTCTTACTCATGAGCCAGCACCCCAGTCCCACATTTTTTTTTTTTTTTGAATTCAGACTGTAGTCTCAGGGTGGCTTTGAACTCACAGCCAGTCACACACATACACACAAATTTTTTTGAGGCAAGCTCAACAGACTGGTCTTTTTTTAAATTTATTTATGGGAGGGAGTGTGAGAGAGAATTGGCATGCCACGGCCTCCAGCCACTGAAATTAAACTTAACACATGCGTCCACTTGTGTGCATGTGCAAACTTGAGTACTGGCGTCATTTTGTGTATCTTGGCTTATGCGGGACCTGGAGAGTTGAACATGAGTCCTTAGACTTCACAGGCATGCACCTTAATTGTTAAGCCAACTCTCCAGCTGCCACTTTTTTATTTTGAGAGAATATCTCACGAAGTTGCCTAGACTGGCCTTGAACTCACACTGTAGCCTAAGTAAGACTTGGAAATCCTCCTGACTCGGACATCTGAGTAGCTGGGATTACTGCCCTGTATCAACAGGCCCCAGTTTTTTGAGACTGGTCTCCAAAAGCCTGTTGGGGCTTTGAACATCCACTGTACACACGTGTATAGCTTCGTTATTTCCTAGGTAAGAGCAACCCAACTGTTGATCAACAGATAAATCAATAAACAAAATGAACAACATATAATAATAAAAACAACATATAATAATAAAACAACATATAATAATAAAACTTGTGATGCCAAATGTTGAGTAACGAGTCAACCTTAAAAGAAATTCTGATTCATACTCCAACATGGCCTTCAACACCCTGTGGTAGTGAAATAAGCACAATTCTGCTTACATGAGGTACCTAGAGACAGAAAGCACAGGATGATATCAGGGGTGAGAAAAATGCAAAGTAATTGTTTAATGGATAAAGTTTCAATTTGAGTCAAAGAATGCTGGAGATAGATGGCAGTGACAATGTATATGAATGTATTTAACACTATAAGATTGTACCATGAAAATGGTAAATCTTATCCAATCACACAACTATTTTTTTTTTTTTTTTGGTTTTTCAAGGTAGGGTTTCACTCTAGTTCAAGCTGACCTGGAATTCACTATGTAGTTTCAGGATGGCCTTGAACTCATGGCAGTCCTCCTACCTCTACCTCCCAAGTGCTGGGATTAAAGGTGTGTGCCACCACACCTGGCTCCACAAAACTATTTTAAAATTACATGTTTGTTAAGATGTATATGGTAATTAGATAGTATCCCCAGTCTATTTCAAATGGGATGTGCCTAGCAGTGAAGTACAAAATGGACTGAGGTAGATGCACCAGGAGTGCAGACACCATCAGGAATGTGAGGTAAGCGCCTCCTGAAAGGCTTCACTTTTCTTGAAACTAATTTCAATCCTGGGCCAGTACTCTTTAAATCATCTGGGATTTTTTTTTTTTTAATTTTTTCCAGTGATACCAGAGGTTCAGTTCCATAACCTCTTCCTGAGCCTTTAATTTTCTATCCTAAAAATAAAACCTAGAAGCCGGGGGTGGTGGTGCACGCCTTTTAATTCCAGCACTCGTGAGGCAGAGGTAGGAGTACTGCCATGAGTTTGAGGCCACCCTGAGATGACATAGTGAATTCCAGGTCAGCCTGGACCAAAGTGAGACCCTACCTTGGAAAACCAAAATAAATAAATAAGCAGTGGTTTTCATCAGCCCCGTCCCCTCTCCCCAGGGGCACTTGGCAATGTCGGGAGATATTTGGGGATTGTTACAGCTGGCGCACATGGTTAGTAGTGCTACTGGTATACAGTAGGTCTAAGCCAAGGACGCTGAATAGACAGTAGGTACACACCAGCCTTCCACAGAAAATAATTTAGTCCCAAGCTCAGGATGGATGCTGATAGATTTTACTGTTTCTTGGTTTGAGAAATAATAGATTTTACTGTTTTGGAGACAGACAGAAAGAGAGGAGAGGGAAACAGATTGGTTAATGATGGGCAAGTGCAGCATTGTGCCCTTGCCTCACTTTGCATCTGGCTAAACGTGGGACCTGGAGATTGGAAACGGGTTCTTAGGCTTAGCAGGCAGGCGCCTTAACCGCTAAGCCATCTCTCCAGCCCCGTAAATTCTTTGAGGAACATGGATAAGCACCAGTGGCAACTTTAGCTGAGAAGCCACTTACATGTCTTTCTTTCACCTTAGCCAATTTTGTCTATGGGCTAGGGCAAGGTGGAAAGGAGAGAGAATTGGTCAGGTATTGTGACCAAAAGGCTAACGAGAAGGAATAAAAAATCCGTGTCGGTTTGATTCAGGGCGTCCCTCATAAACTTAGGTGTTCTGAATGCTAGGTTCCCAGCTGATGGAGATTTGGGAATTAATGCCTCTTGGATGCATTAATTGTTGGGGGTGGACTTATGGGTGTTATAGGCAGTGTCCCTTGACAGTGTTTAGCAAACTCTCTCATCACTGTTGTCCACCTAATGTTGGCCAGAAGGTGATGTCCATCCTCTGCTCATGCCATTGCTTTCCCCTGCCATCATAGAGCTTCCACTGAGTCTTTAAGCCAAAATAGACCTTTTTTTTTTCCCCACAAGCTGCTCTTGGTCAGGTGATTTCTGCCAACAATGCGAACCTGACTGCAACACCAAGTGAAGCTTAGTAGAAAAAAATCTATGTGGCTGGGCGTGGTGGCACACATCTTTAATCCCAGCACTCAGGAGGCACAGGTAAGAGGACTGCCACGAGTTCAAGGCCACCCTAAGACTACATAGTGAATGCCAGGTCAGCCTGGGCTAGAGTGAGATCCTATCTTGAAAAAAAAACAAAAAGAAAAAAAAAGAATCTATGCTATCTGGATTGAATAATTCTTGGTGGCCATTTGGCTATATATTGAGTTAGACATCTATATGAGGAAATATCTGTGTATTTAAGGTTATAACCAAAAATTAAGAAATTAAGCCACACATTTTTTTCTACAATTCAGCACACTGAACCTGACATTCTACTTGACTAAAACTTAGATTTCAGGGTCTGGGGACATAGTTCAGTAGTATAGTTCCTTCCTGGTATGCACAAGGACCACAGTTCAATCTCCAATGCCTCAAAAACAAAACAAAAAAAAAAACTTAGCCGGGTGTGGTGGCGCACGCCTTTAATCCCAGCACTCAGGAGGCAGAGGTAGGAGGATCACCGTGAGTTCGAGGCCACCTTGAGACTACATAGTGAATTCCAGGTCAGCTTGAGCTACAGTGAGACCCTACCTCAAAAAACAAAACAAAACAAAACAAAACCTTCCATTTCTTGGGAGAAGTGATGACCCGAATGAGTGTATAATACTGCAGTGTCAGTAATAGAACCAATGCTTTTGATTTCACGTTCCTCTTCTCTGATGTTAAACAATAGACTTTCTACAGAAGTACAATTCATTTGTTATAATTTTGGTGACCTGAGAAATTCACTAATATTGTCAAGACCACTAGCCATCAGGGTAATTCATCATGAAGGTACACATTCAAATAGTACTTAATTACATATTTTGGAAAACTTTGACAGTGCAGCCTAAAACTGAAAATATACACCGGCTATGACCCAGCAATTCCATACTAAGGTATACGTTCGGCAGAAACGCATGCATGCATTCACCAGAAGACATGAGCATAAATTTTCTCCATGGCACTATTTACAATAGTCCAGAGTTAAACATTCTTCAACTGCCCATCAATGGTTAAATGGATAACAAAGTTTGGACATAAAGAAAACCACTTAACAACATGAAACTACATGCATCAATGTGGGTGATTGGTCAAACAATGGCTTCCAAACATACCAGGTCCTAATCCCTAGAACCTAAGAACATTTATATAGCAAGAGCTTTTTTTTTTTTTTTAAATTATTTGAGGGAGAGAGAATGGGCATACCAGGGCCTCCAGCCACTGCAAAAGAACTCCAGATACATGTGCCACTTTGTGCCATCTGGCTTTATGTGGGTACTGGGGAATCAAACACTGGTCATTTGGCTTTGCAGGCAAGCGCCTTAACCACTGAGCAATCTCTCCAACCCCTAGACTTTTTCTTCTGTTTTGTTTTTTTAGCCATGCCCAACAGACTGCCTTTTTTTAAGTGCGAGAGAGAAATGGCATACCAGGGCCTCTAGCCACTGCAATCGAACTCCAGATGCGTGTGACCCCTTGTGTGCATGTGCAACCATGTATGCTTGCATCACTGCACGTCTGGTTTACATGGAACCTGAAAGTAGAACATGAGTACTTCACAGGCAAGCACCTTAACCACTAGGCCATCTCTCCAGCCCCTAGACTTTTCTTAAAAAAAAATGTTTTTGTATGTGTCGCTTGTGCGTATGAGGCAGGAAAGAAAGAGAGAAAGAGAAAATGAATGGGCCCGCCGGGGCCTCCTGCCACTACATATGAATCCAGATACATATGCCACTTTGTGGGTCTGGCCTTACATGGGTACTAGACAATCAACTCCAGGCTGGCAGGTTTTTCAAGAACCTTTAATCACTAAGCCATTTCCTTAGCCCCAAAGAGACTTTTTTTTGCACATACAATTAATGTTTTTGAGACTGGGGCGTCTGTAATATCCACAAGGACTAGAAATGTAGACACAGAAAAACCTGACTGTGTAAGAGAAGATGGCATCATGACAAAAAGAGGCTTTGGACGGAGGCAGGAGCCATCAGCCCAAGAATAAGGCTGTTATTAAATGCTAAAAAAGAGATTAAGAACAGATTCTCGAATCACCATGTGTAGAAGAAACCAGCCCTGAGGTTTCCTTGAGTTTGGCATCGTGAAACTGATTTTGGACTTCTGATTCCTAGCCTGTAAGAAAACACATCTATGTTGCTTTAAACTGCTAAGTAGTTGTGACAGAGGCAACATTTACAAAAATGACAGAGGAAAAAAGTGGTAGTGTTACATAAGACCACATTTATCAAAAAATAAAAATAGACAAAATGAATTTGTGGTTGCAAAAGTCAGGATAATAACAATTTCTGGGAAAGGAAAGTGTGCCAAGACAGGGGCAGGAAGCTATAGGGTATCCAGAATGCTGTTTTGATCTAAGGGTTGGGGAACTGAGTAAGTTTAGTTCATGCAAATACTATTTGTAGCCTTGTCACTATATGTAGTATACGTAGTTTTAAGATTTGGTGCCTTTTTTGCCCGGCATGTTGGCAAATACCTGAAATCCCCATAAATGAAAGGCTAAGGCAGGAAGACAGCCACAAGTCTGAGACCAGCCTGGGCTAAATACTGAGAATCAGGCTGGGATGCTTTATATTGACTGCCAATTTGACAGAACCTAGAACCACTTGTGAAGGATTACCTTTTTAGGTTAGCCCATGGGCATGCCTTTGGGGGATTACCTTGGTTAGGGTGAGGTTGGAAGACCCCACCTTAACTGTGGGCAGTAACATTCCATGGGCTGAGATCCTGGGCTATATGAGGAGAGAGCTGGCAAAGAACCAGCTTTCATTTCTCTCTGCTTTCTCACTGTTAAACTGAATGTGATTGGCTCCTGCTGTAATGCTTTCTCTGCCGTGAAGACTCTACCGTCTGGACTGTAAGCCAAAATAAATTCTTTTCTTCCCTAAGTTGCTTCTGGCCATGTAGTTTGCCCAGTAATGAGAAAGTGACTGATATACAGCCAACAAGCCTACACAGCAAGGCACCTTTCTCACCACCATTCCTACTCCCCAAAATGGTACCTTTCCAAATTCATTAATCTTATAATCTGTTGAAAAGGATAGTTTTCCCCAAGGGAATTCAAATATGTTTACTAAAAACGACTTTTTTTACTCAAAATCTAAACATTGTTTCTCTAAGACTAAAATGTTTTATTAACTGCTGACAAACAATTGTGACTTTTAAATGGTAAAACAAAACAGCGCTAAATTGCCTTTGTATGTATGCCTTGTTTCCTAAGATTGTACATTACAAAAATTGAAACGATTCCACATTTCTGAAACAGCAGTAAACAAAGAGAAAGGAAGTACTATATACCAAATGACCAAAATCTTTTTTGGGTTTAACTTTCTCAAAAGTAGTAAAAATGCTGATAGAAATTTCTCTATAAATCACTAAATGTAAAAACAGTTTATAAAACACATTAGAATTTTATTGCTTGAAGAATACAGCATATGAAATCACAAGAATGTCAAAATGAAGTCACTAGGCTTTAAACATATAATACATTATCAGATGCAGTAAAATATTAATTAACCTGAACTCTGCATCAGAAAAAAAATGGTATGGAAAAATATCTAAGTTGTTTGAGAAAAAGGTACACTTACAATAGAAAGTATAAGGATGTTACAATACAAATTAGAAAAGCTAACACTTATTATTTCTCTAGACTAGACTACCTTTGGTACTTAACCTTTAAAAAAAAATCTATCTTGTCCAAACACTTCATGGATATGACATCCATGAAATACCTTGAAGTAACTTGCAACTTAAAACATTCAGGAGAATTACTAACCTTTTCGTTATGTAGGGGAAATATTTTTTAATAAATGTATAACAACATTTCCCTTTTTTAAAAACTGCAAAATATGATCATTAAGAAATCTAATACTTACAAACTTTCTTTCCTTAGTAAGCTCTCCAATTAAAATTGGAATCCTAGCAGGTAGAATCTATTTGTGGATTTGGTAAATATCAAAATTTAAATAATTTGGCAATTGACATACTTCATTTCTTCATACTATCTTAGGTGGCTTTTCCTTTCTGCTTCCATAATACAAACAATATGCCATTTCCTACCAAATATACAGGATTCCCAGTAACGTTATCTAGCAAAACCAAATTCAAGCTTCTCCCTTTTAACAAGCAGGTTGAAACTACTTATGTTTCATATAGGGCTGATCAGTTATGACACTTTCTTAAAAGCAAACTTTTAAAAGATATCACTCAATTATGACAAAGGGGACAATGATATCAAGCAAAAAGGTAGTGTTGGACTCTAGGTGATCTAGTCAAGAAAATGTAAATGCAATGCTTAAAAACAAACTTAACTACACTACAACTACATGTTAAATTAAAAAAAAAAAAACACTTTTTATAGCAAACGTGTTCATTATCTTTCATTTCTTTCCCCAGCAAAGGTCTCAGTATTAATGAACATCAGTTAAACCAACGGAATCCAAGCAATTGTTTCACAAGCCCCATTTATATATTCGAATAATATAAACATAGATGGATTAAACAAGTAATACTATTAACAAGTATTGAACTGGAGTGAAATAGTAAGAGCATGACAGTCCTTAAGATTGGCCAGCCTTCGAAATGTCACAGAGTAGCTCAGGATAAATTATGCTAGGATAAAACTAGTTTTTACCTCTACATAAAACAACAACAAAATCAAAAACGTAACTCACCAAATTTATACAACTACTATTGAACACACCCCCTTCCTAGTTTTGAATGTCTTATTTTGAGGTTTCTCTAAACAAGTGTATTTATCTGAGCATATATATTTATTGACTATATTCATTTTAAAAGACAAAAAAATTTAGACAGATACTATAGAACTGGACTTTTTTCACTAACCTGATCCAATGTATTCTGCATCACGCCGTACCCTACTCAATTTAAAATTCCCAATTTTAGCTTAGTTAAAAGGGTAGAGAAATGCAAATATAGACTAAGAGCTTCTGTATAATGCTCACTGTATCTTTATAAACTTGAAGTTTTCTGTAACACTGTTTATTGATCAAATAAAGGGCTCACTGCTATCTAAAATTTCATAAACACCATTAAAAATTCAATATTAGTATTATACTAAACTTTATATTTTCAATAGTTCAAAGAGACGGTTTTTACATGTATAGCACACATAGTTGAAACTTAATAGCAAATATCCCTAGAATACCAATGGCAAGCCCACCAAGATGCATACAAAATTACAGATAAGCATTTCACTGTTTTTTTTGTGCAAGGAAAAACATTTATAGAGGAAACAGAAACTAAGCTGGTGAACTTCAGATGTCATCATCATCATCTTCATCCTGTGAAGATCCTGCCTGATTGGATGCACTGGCTGAGGCTGCAGCCAGCTGGGCTTGTTGGGCGGCTTGTTGCATCTGAAGCCATTCCTGTTGGGCCAATTCTGCTTGTTGCTGTCTAGCCTAAGTACCAAAAATATAAAACAAATATTAATTTTTCAAACCCATAATATTTACACTTAATTTAAATGTAAATTAAGACACCTGTCATTATTAAACTTGGATATTTTCCCCCTGCCATGAATAATGCATCTAGAAACAAGAATGCTATGATAAAGGTTGACAGAAAAAACAAATCATAATAGTCAACATTTCACTTCTTTCCTTGTGTTTTGCATCCTTTCTTTTCTGTCTCCTTGATTATAATTTTGATACAAAATAATTTTAATATAAAAATTATTTCTGTAGCTTGAAAGGCTTAAAAGTTCTCTGAAGGCATGGTGGCACATGGCATGCCTTTAATCTTAGCACTACGGAGGCTGAGGCAGAAGGCTTGAGTTCATAGACAACCTGAGACTGCATAGTGAATTCCAGGTAAGCCTGGGCTAGAGTGAGACCCTACCTCGAAAAAAAAAAAGGTTGGGGCCTAATGTACTAAGCCCCATCATAAAACCGAACAAAGAAAGACAAACAAAGAAAAACAAAAAAACGAACAAAGAAAGGTGGATTTTAGGTTGACACAACTCAGCAACTAGTACACCCATGTGGCCAAAATCTGATGTGATGTCTCTCTATACTGGACCTCTTTCTCATGAGTTAGTCAGCCTCCTCATATTAAAGTTATCTTCCTCATCAAAATGGCCTGATATCACAGGTGCTACTCTAGCCTATCACCCCTCAAGATACTGTTTATTTGGAGGTAGGATCTCACTGTAGCCCCAGTTGACCTCAAATTCACTGTGATCCTCCTACTTCAGCCTCCAAGTGCTAAAATTAGGTCATGCGCCAACACGCCTGACTCACCCCTCAAGATACAAAGCTTCCTTTCTTAGTTGGGCATGGGCTTTGAACCCAGAGCCTCCTTCATGCTAGGCAGGTGCACTACCACTGATTTATACCATCAGTGTCATTGTCCCTCCTGCTTTAAATTTCATTCTGATAGAGGGTCTCATTAAGTTGTCAAGGCTGACCTTCAACTTGTAATGTTTCTGCTTAGCCTAACCAGTAGCTGGGATTATGGGTGTTCACCACCAATGCCCAGCTAATACTAAATTTCTTAACAACAAGAATGATCTTCAAGGCCAGGCGTAGTGGCGCTCACCTTTAATCCCAGCACTCGAGAGGCAGAGGTAGGAGGATCACTATGAGTTCAAGCCCAGCCTGAGACTACACAGCGAATTCCAGGTCAGCCTGGGCTACAGGCAAGACCCTACCTCAAAAATAAAATTAAGTAAAAATTTTAAAATATAAGAACTGATTTGGTCTTCCTTGTAGAGTAGATGTCAAACTGCAAGGAGGAATATATGGCATACATTTTCCAAGGATGATGACTTAATCATCATAGCAAAAGATTGAGACCCAAACATGACTAAACATGCTCCATTCTCCCTTTGAAGAAGAGACTTAGAAAAAGACAAAAAATATTAGTAAAAAACATGACCAAGGACTGGAGAAATGGCTTACCAGTTAAGGTGTTTGGCTACGAAGCCAAGGGATCCTGGTTCAATTCTCCAGGACCCACGTAAGCCAGATGCACAAGGAACACATGCATCTGGAGTTTGCAGTGGCTAGAGGCCCTGGTGTGCCCATTCTCTCTCTGTATGCCTCTCTTCTATCACACTCTCTCTCTCTGCTTGCAAATAAATAAATAAAATAAAAATTGAAAAAAAAGAGAACTAGTAGATTAAAAAAAAATGACCAAGACAAATTTTAAGTAACCCAAAACTTTCTTTTGCTTTATTCTATACTATATTCACCTATTTTTTATTTTTATTTATTTATTTATTTGAGAGAGAGAGATACAGAAATAAACAGGTACAGAGAGAATGGGTGTACCAGGGCCTTCAGCCACTGCAAACAAACTCCAGATGCATGCGCCCCCTTGGGCATCTAGCTTACATGGGTCCGGGGAGTCGAACCTAGGTCCTTTGGCTTTGCAGACAAGTGCCTTAATCACTAGGCCATCTCTCCAGCCCTATTCACCTATTTTTATTTATTAATTTTTATATTTTGGTTTTTCAAAGTAGGGTCTCACTCTAGCCCAGGCTGACCTGGAATTCACTATGTAGTCTCAGGGTGGCCTCAAAGTCTTGGCGATCCTCCTACCTCTGCCTCCCAAGTGCTGGGATCAAAGGCATACGCCACCATGCCCAGCTTATTCACCTATTTTTAAATTGGCTTTGATATCCATGAGCTCGCAGTGCCTAGCACCACCTTCACAAGACCCTCATAATAGGAGGAAAGATGACGACATCAAAATAAAAGAGACTAACGGAGAGAGGGAGGGGATATGATGGAGAGTGGAGTTGTGAAGGGGAAAGTGGGGAAAGGGAAGGAATTATCATGGTTTATTATCTGTAAGTATAGAAGTTGTAGATAAAAAAAATGGATGGTGAAAAAAAAGAAATAGGGAAACAGTTCTCATACATAGGCACATTTAATTTTATAGCAGGAGTACCTAAAGAGTTCATAACAAATTAAGAGTGTGTTAAGATAGTTTTAAGTATTCACAAGAAAACTAGAGCAAACCAAGTATGTGAATTTAATCAACTAAGAATATCTACTCTGAATACTTCAATGATATAAAAGATAATAAAAACAAGGCTGGAGAGATGGCTTAGAGTTTAAGGAACCTGTCTGCGAAAAGACTAATGACCCATGCTCTACTCTCTGGATCCCATGTTAGCCAGGCGCACTAAGGTGAGGCAAGAGCAAGGTTGCACATGCCCACTAGGTGGTGCAAGAGTCTGCAGTTCGATTCAGTGGCTGAAGCCTTAGTGCATCAATATTCTATCTCTTTTTCTCTCTCTAAAACAATAAAAAACAAAATAAAGAAAAAAATTCAAAAATTAAAATCTAAAATAGAGGCTTTACTGCAAAGGTTCCTGGCCTTATAGTCAATCATCTTCAAAGACATGTACTAGGTCATTTCAAATAGGTGCTATGGCCCATAGCAGGACTTAATGTACTTTTTCCTCTCTAAATATAAAAAAAATTCTAAATTAAATATCCTTCTTTTTCAGGTCTTTATTACTGACTTCTATTTAGAACTATGTTCAGAAGCAAGTAGTCTGTCCAATGGTTTGCTGAATTTCCTTGAACTCCTTACTGTTTTGTAAATGCTACCTTTAGACTTATTTATGCAAGGCACTTAAAAAATTTATTAGCCTTGTGTGCATATGATGTATGTATGTGTGAGGCAGAGTCTTTGAGGTTCACTGCTGCCAACTAGCTGGCTGGCCCACGAGCTTCTGAGATTCTCTTGTCTCCGTCCTCCATCCTGCCACAGTCGGAGGGCTGGGATTACAGATGCTTACAGACCGTGTCCAGCTTTCCATGGGTTCTGGAGATCCAAACTCAGGTTGTCATGCTTGCACATGAGACATTTCCACAGCCACAAGGCATTTTTTTAAAAAAGGAAAAACACTCAATAAATCATGAAGCTATGTAAAAGCCATGGGTGCCTACGAAGTTCTGAATTCAGACCCCAATTACTGTCACAAGAGTGATTAAAAGTCTTGCCCATCCTCTTTGCAGCTGTCTCCATAAAGAAAGCAGAGGTTTCCAATGAGCACCAGGTGCTTAAAGACACTGATGACTAATGTTATTTTGTTCATATGCATTTCTACAAATTAAAATTTTAGTGATGTTTACTCATTTCTTTTTATCCCCTCCTTCTACCCAACTCATCCAAAGTTTTTTTTTTTTCTAAAATGGGATATAAAGTGAGGTGGGCATGTATTCCCTAAACAACTGCTTTTTAAAAAAGCTATACTGGGCTGGAGAGATGGTTTAGCAGTTAGGGTGCCTGCCTCCTAAGCCTAAGAACGCTGGTTCCAATCTCCAGGTCCCACGTTTAGCCAAATGCAAAGTGACGCAAGGGCGCAATGCCGCACTTGACCACAAGGCAGTGCACGCATCTGAATTTCATTCACAGCAGCTGAGAGGCTGCTGTTCCACCCATTACAAATGATTCACTTAGAAGTCATAGTTAACTTTAACCTTGATGTATTACAGGTTCCCTCCCCTCTTCAAAATATTTGCTACTAGCTTCAAATGAGGCTGCCATTGTGTAGTTAAAATAAAGTCAAGGGCTGAAGAGATAGATGGCTTAGTTGTTAAGGCACTTCCTGCAAAGCAAAGGGACCCAGGTTCAATTCCCAGAACCTGAAGTGTATGGTATTGCACATATGTAAGTGGAAGCCAGATGCACATGGTAGAGAATGCATAATACATCTGAGTTTGTTTGATGGGGGGCTGAAAATTTTCAGCCCTGGCATGTCCATTCTCTCTCTCTCTCTCTCTGCCTCTTTTTCTCTCTCTCAAACAAATAAAGTTTAAAAAAAATTAAAAATGAGTGTACGCCTTTAATCCCAGTACTCGGGAGGCAGAGGTAGGAGGATCACCATGAGTTCGAGGCCACCCTGAGAATACAGAGTGAATTCAGTTAGAGTGAGACCCTCCCTCAAACAAACAAACAAAAAAATAAAATAAAATAAAAAATAAAAACAAAATAAAGCCCAAAAATGAAAGTGGCTGGGCATGGTAACGTACACCTTTAATCCCAGCACTCAGAAGGGAGAGGTAGGAGGATCATCATGAGTTCAAGACCATCCTGAGACTACAAAGTGAATTCCAAGCTAGCCTTCAGGCTGGGCTAGAGTGAGACCCTACCTTGAAAAAAAAAAACAAACAAAAAAGGTGATTTATGACACACTTATCAATTCCTTTCAAACTGAAAAACAAGTGCTTTGTGCTCTCTGGAAGTGTTAGGCTACGTACTGCTATGATTTTACCTCTCTGCTGGTCTTCCTTTAAAATTTAATACCAAGATTCTTCACCCATAGTACAAGGCAGGACAAGGAAGAGGCTTGAAAAAAACAAATGATCAATACAGAGAGGTGAGGATATACAGAGAAGGCACTTAAGTATTTCTTTCCTCTGCCTTTTTGCCTGGCAAACGTGAAGCATATTGTAGTCAAAAGTTCCATAAAAAAAATTTTTTTTAAGCTGGGCACAGAGGCACATGCCTTTAATCCCAGCGCTCGGGAGGCAGAGGCCACCCTGAGACTACATAGTGAATTCCAGGTCAGCCTGGGCTAGAGTGAGACCCTACTTAAAAAAAAAAAAACGTACCAACAAGATCTTGTAGAAAGAACAAAGGTTTAAAGAAATGTCAGTTGGGCTAAAGAGATGACTCTGCAGTTAGGAGCACTTCCTGTGCAAGCTTGAGGGCCTGTGGACTGAGAGATGGTTCCAGTTCAATCCCTAGGATCCATCCATATACATAGCTGAGCCTGGCCACACATGTCTATAACCCTAGTCCCCAAGACACCCAAGAATCGCTGGAGTTGTAAAGAACTGGCAAGCTCTAGATTCAGTAAGAGACTCGGCTCAAATAAGAATGGGAAAAAGAGTGATGTAGGGGGCCACCCAACAGTCACCCCAACACAGCACAGCACATGAAGGGCCACATAGGCCACATACATACAACATGCACAGCACATACATATTACACTATGCACACATTATATACACAGAAGCCAAACAAAGATATTAGCTTAAGTATAGACTCAAACACCAGCTGTCTGCATTTACCTTTTTTTTTTCCTTCTTTCATTCTTTTTGTTAGGGTCTCACTCTAGCCCAGACAGACCTGAAATTCAC
Organism: Orientallactaga sibirica; assembly: GCA_036365145.1. Classification (NCBI taxonomy): domain Eukaryota; kingdom Metazoa; phylum Chordata; class Mammalia; order Rodentia; family Dipodidae; genus Orientallactaga; species Orientallactaga sibirica. The sequence continues at coordinate 9,188,981 of JAEOAD010000027.1, forward strand.
TATGTAGTCTCAAGCTAGCCTTGAACTCACAGTGATCCTCCTACCTCTGTCCCCCGAGTGCTGGGATTAAAGGCATATGCCACAACAGTCTAAAATGCATTTACCTGTTTTATTTAAAAATAATCTTTATTTTATTTTATTTATTTGACAAAGAAAGAGAGAATGGACACACCAGGGCCTTCAGCCATAGTAAACCAACTCCATACACATGCACCACCTTGTGAATCTGGCTTACTATGTGGGTCCTAGGGAATCAAACCTGTGTTTTTTGGCTTCACAGGCAAATGCCTTAACCACTAAGCCATCTCTCCAGTCCCATGTACCTGTTTTAAGTCAACTTTCCCAGTAAACCAAGTTCCACAATGATTCAAACTATGTCTGTTTTAGTTGACTTGTTATAAGCCTAGCATCTAGCACAATGCCTGATAAACAGAAAGAACTTTGACAAATATCTGCAGAGCAAATGAATGCTATGTCTTCATATCTGATTCTGTAAGTGGACATAAAATTTATATTTCATTATAACTATATTTTTGTATCTATATATATATATTTATATATCTAACAGACATAGATACAGATATAGAAACTTGACAATCTGATTAACACATGATTAGAACTTAATAAATGCTGGAAGGCAATATTTTTTATTTAAGTGGTATCTTGAATCTAGTGCTTAATAATGCAGCCAGGTACGGTGGCTCATTCCTGTAATCCCAGTACTTGGGAAGCTGAGGCAGAAGGAGTTCAAGGCCAGCCTAGACTATACAGCAGTATCTTGCCACCTCTCCCCCTCTGCTTTTTTAAAACCGGGGCTATTGGTGCATGGTGCTGTTCCTTTGCAAACTAGAAATTAGGATTATAACAAGCAAGAAAGAACACTAGCCTTTTAAAATTATTGAGATTATTACTTTTTGTTTTGTTTTTCGAGGTAGGCACTCCCTCTAGTCCAGATTGACCTGGAATTCACTGTGTAGTCTCAAGGGTGGCCTCAGACTCATGGGGATCCTACCTCTGCCTCCTGAGTGCTGGGGTTAAAGGCATGCGCCACCACACCTAGCTTAGACTATTTTAAAGGCATACTAAAGACTGAGTTTACAAAGTAGATGTTAATCAGATTTTTTTTGTATGCCACTCATCATAAAATCTAATACAGTATTTTTTATTAGTCCATCATGTTAAAGTTTAAGAATGTCTATGTATATTTCTCATACTTTTTTTTTTTTTTTTTTTGGTTTTTGCAAGGTAGGGTCTCACTCTGGTCCAGGCTGACCTGGAATTAACTATGTAGTCTCAGGGTAGCCTCGAACTCTCGGCGATCCTCCTACCTCTGCCTCCCGAGTGCTGGGATTAAAGGCGTGCGCCACCACGCCCGGCTATTTCTCATACTTTTAAATGATCACTCTGTCTGAAAAACAAAAAAATCAGCAGGGCATAGTGGCACATGCCTTTAATCCCAGCACTCGGGAGGCAGAGGTAGGAGGATCACCGTGAGTTTGAAGCCACCCCGAGACTACATAGTGAATTCCAGGTCAGCCTGAGCCAGAGTGAGACCCTACCTCGAAAAACCAAAAAAAAAAAAATAAATAAATAAATTTTAAAAAATCAAAGTAAAATCTCAACTGTTACTTGAAAGCAGTCTCTTTAGAAAACAGGTTGCTGAAAATATTTTGTTGAAAGAGAATCCTCTGGTTAGTTATACTGATTTAAGAAGTGATTTCAGGCTGGAGAGATGGCTTAGTAGTTAAGGCACTTGCCTGCGAAGCCTAAGGACCCAGGTTTGATTCCCCAGTACCCACAAAAGCCAGAGGCACAGGCATCTGGAATTCATTTGCAGTGCCTGGAGGCCCTGGCACACCCATTCTCTCTCTCCCTCTCTCAAATAAATTTAAAAAAAAAGTGGGCTGGAGAGATGGATTAGTGGTTAAGGCACTTGCCTGCCAAGTCTAAGGACCGAGGTTCCATTCCCCATGTAAAGCCAGACACACAAGGTGGTGCATGTGCCTGGAGTTCATTTGCAGTGGCTGGAGGCCCTGATGCACTCATTCTATCTGCTTCTCTCTCTCTCAAATAAATAAACAATAAAAATATTTAAAAAAAAAAAAAAAGCTGGGCATGGTGGCGCACTCCTTTAATCTCAGCACTGGGGAGGCAGAGGTAGGAGGATCACTGTGAGTTTAAGGCCAGCCTGAGACTACATAGTCAATTCAGTCAATTCCAGGTCAGCCTGAACTAGAGTGAGACCCTACCTCAAAAAACAAAAAAATAAAATAAAATAAAGTAAAAAAATAAGTAATTTCAGCCAGGCATGGTGGCACTCATCTTTAATCCCAGCACTAGGGAGGTAGAGAGAGGTAAGAAGACTGCTGTGAATGAGGCAACTTGAGACTACATAGTGAAATTCAGGTCAGCCTGGAGTACTGCGAGACACTACCTTTAAAAAACAAATAAAAAGAAATGATTTCATAAACTAGTATAATTTCTGTTAGCAAACAGAATAGACTTTAGATGAAAATAATTTAAAATATATTACTTACTTTTGCAAATAATTCCTGTTGCTGTCTTAATAACTCCTCTTCAGGAATGCCAAGGTTTTCCAAACGAGAACTGGCCTTTCTTCTTTTCAATGCTACCGTCTTGCATTCTTGTAAAACTTCTTTTACTTCACTGATGTAAGAGCCAAAGCCCAAACTTTCTAGTGCTACAGAAATAAACATATGAAAGAGGGACAAAATATAGTTTTCCTTCTCCTATAGATCGTGAAGTTTTGTATGTGAGAGTTTCTCCTTTGGGAGGGGATATTTGTTTTTTTTCTAATAATTTTTTTTTCTTTTTTTTTTTTTTTGTTTTGCGAGGTAGGGTCTCACTCTGGTCCAGGCTGACCTGGAATTAACTATGTAGTCTCAGGGTGGCCTTGAACTCTCGCCGATCCTCCTACCTCTGCCTCCCGAGTGCTGGGATTAAAGGCGTGCGCCACCACGCCCGGCTTTTCTAATAATTTTACTTATTGTTGTATAGCAGTTGTCTAGGTAGCTGACACAAAATATTAACTTTTTTTTTTCTGAGGTAGCGTCTCACTCTAGCTCAGGCTGACCTGGAATTCACCATATAGTCTCAGGGTGGTCTTGAACTCACAGTGATCCTCCTACCTCTGCCTCCCAAATGCTGGGATTAAAGGCGTACACCACCATGCTTGCACCTCTCAATTTTTTTTTTTTTTTTTTTTTGGTTTTTCGAGGTAGGGTCTCACTCTAGCTCGGGCTGACCTGGAATTCCCTCTGTACACTCAGGGTGGCCTTGATCTCACGGTGATCCTCCTACCTCTGCCTCCCAAGTGCTGGGATTAAAGGCGTGCGCCACCACGCCCAGCCCACCTCTCAATTTTAAAAAATATTTTATTCATTTCTTTCAGAGAAAGAGAATGGGTGGACCAGGGCCTCTAGCAACTGCAAACAAACTCCAGATGCATGTGCCACCTTGTACATTTGGCTTACCTGGGCACTGGGAAATCAAACCTAAGTCCTTAGGCTTCACAGACAAGTGCCTTAACTGTTAAACCATTTTTCCAGCCTGTATCTTTTCTTCTCTTTTCTTTTTTTTTGAAGGTAGGGTCTCACTGTAGCCCAGGCTGACCTGGCATTCACTATGTAGTCTCAGGTAAACCTCAAGCTCACATTGATCCTCCTCTGCCTCCTGAGTGCTGGGATTAAAGGTGTATGCTACCAGGTCCAGCTCCTTCTTAATACCATGCATAGTAAGTTAAGTGTCATTAAGTCAGTAAAGTGCTTGTTCTGAACATATGAGGATATAAGGATCCCTAACATTCAAGGATGAGGACCTGAGTTTGGATCCCCAATACCCACATAAAAGTTGGGTGTGGCAACTTGTACCTGTAATTAGGGCTGGGAAGGTAGAGACAGAAGGATATGGCAGCTTTCTGGCTAGCTTGTACAAACAAGTAAGCTGCAGATTCAATAAGAGATCCCATCTCTTAAAAAATTAGGTAGTATGGCTGGGTGTGGTGGCACACGGCTTTAATCCCAGCACTCAGGAGGCAGAGGTAGAACTGCCCTGAGTTCGAGGCCACGCTGAGACTTCATAGAGAATTCCAGGTCACCCTGGGCTAGAGCAAGACCCTACCTTGAAAAAAAAAAAGTTAATCTAACCATGCAGTCTTCCAGATACCTAATGGCCTGGATATCCATGACTCTGCAGTACCTGGTATTACCTACATAAAACCCTCAAAACAGAAGGAAAAGTTGATGACATCAAAATTAAGAAAGACTAATTAAGAGGGGGAGGGGATAGGATAGAGAGTAGACTTATGAAGGGGAAAGTGGGGGAGGAGAGGGAATTTCCATAGTTTATTGTCTATAATCATGGAAGTTGTCAATAGAAAAAGTTTTAAAAAATCAGATGGAAGCCAGGTGTAGTGGCACATGCTTTTAATCCCAGTACTCAGGAAACTGAGGTAGAAGGATCGTCACGAGTTTGAGGCCAGCCTGAGACTACATAGTGAATTCCAGGGGCTGGAGAGATGGCTTAGTAGTGAAGGTCCTTGCCTGCAAAGCCAAAGGACCCAGGTTCAGTTCCCCAGTACCCACGTAAGCCAGATGCACAAGATGAATTCCACTTCAGCCTGAGCTAGAGACAGACCCTACCTAAAAAAAAAAAAAAAAAAAAATTATGAAATTTGCAGGGAAATGGATGGACCTGGAAAGAATTATATATAGTGAGGTAACCCAGGCCCAGAAAGTCAAGTGCCACATGTTCTCTCTCATATGTGGATACTAGCTAACAAATGTTTAGACTTATATATGAGTTGGAATAAAACTCAGTAGCAGAGGCCAGTAAGCCAGAAAGGCGATATAAGGAGGGGAGGGGAGACTTAAGGGGATGGTATTGTACATATGTAAGTAGAACAGATTAATGGGGGTGAAAAGGCCTAAGTGAGGTCAGGGGAAGAGATTAAGTAAAGGAAGGATGGGGAGAGGGTGAATCAAAATCTAAGAGGGTATGAATACGTCATTTGGAAACCTATATTTTTGGACAATGGCACACCCAGAAGCCATAGATTATTACTAGAAAATTTTCAGGGCCAGGGATAGGATACCTTCCAGTGAGCTGCTGGCCAGGGAGGTCCCTCATGCCCCCAAAACATTACAGGCCATTGCCGAGGTTCTTGGTTTCCCACCAATAATAGATATTAAGACCCTATTACTGAAGACTCCACATTCTTGGGCTGGAAGGTCTTTGAGAAATCCTGCTGCAGCTGAGCTGAAAACATCCTCCCTGTAGACCAGCTGACAGAAAACTGGAAAAAGCTACACTGCTCTATGGGAGAGAGAGAAATCACCAGTGGAGTTAAACAACAGTGGACATTGAAAGCCTTAAATTTGGCCAGCCAGGCCAAATGAGCCAACGGGTGCAATAGTGGCATGTCTGTTATGGGGGAACCACTGCTCCCTAATTGGACTGGAGCTCTGCTCCACTGGAGGGAATACATCCCTGATACTGAATACCTATGACAGGGGAGGTCATGAGCCCTAGGTGTACAACACCTGCTGGTGTCTGGCTAAATGTATATACTATGCCCAAACTGCCCAGTAAGCACTTCTTTTAATGCCCACACTCATATATTAATACTACTCTCATTTTTGGTTAGAGAAGCTTCTCTTTTCAGATGGCAGCGACATTGGGATGACTCAGAAGGCACCATGATGCTGAGAAGTGACAGAGGAGTGCTTAGCACTGAAACATCTCTCATACCTTCCAAGGCTCAGGTTCCACTGCAGAAGAGGTGGTGGAAAGAATGAAAGAGCCAAAAGAAGGATAGGACCCCCTTATAATGCACTCTTCCACAGACAAAATAGCCTGGATATTCATGACCTCACAGTGCTTGTCACTACCTACACAAAACCATCATAATAGGAGGAAAACATGATATCAAAATAAAGCGAGACTGACTAATAGAAAGAGGGGATATGATGGAGAGTGGAGATGGGAAGGGGAAAGTGAGGGGGGGAGGGAATTACCATGGTTTATAATCTATAATTATGGAAGTTGTCAATAAAAAAATAAAAAACAAAACAAAAAAAAAGTAATAATCCTACTTTAGCTGGGCGTGGTGGCACAAACCTTTAATCCCAGCACTTGGGATACAGAGGTGGGAGGACTGCCATGAGCTGGAGGCCAGCCCGAGACTACATAGTGAATTCCAGGTCAGCCTGGACTAGAGTGAAACCCTACCTTGCAAAACCAAAAAAAGAATGTGTTCACAAAAAAACAGCAATGAAGCTGGGTGTGGTGTCGCACACCTTTAATCCCAGCACTGGGGAGGCAGGAGGATCTACGTGCATTCAAGGCCAGCCTGAAACTACATAGTGAGTTACAGGTCAGAAAAACCAAACAAAATAAAAAAATAAAAAAATAATTTTTTAAAATAACACCCCCCCAGCCGGGTGTGGTGGCGCACGCCTTTAATCCCAGCACTCCGGAGGCAGAGGTAGGAGGATCGCCGTGAGTTCGAGGCCACCCTGAGACTACGTAGTTAATTCCAGGTCAGCCTGGGCCAGAGTGAGACCCTACCTCGCAAAACCAAAAAAAAAAAAAAAAAAAAAAAAAAAAAAACACCCCCCAAAAAAACACCAATAAATATTCAAAATAGTTTTAAAATGCTATTTTTGATATTTTGGTTTTAAGAAAGACTTGGCATTGAAAATCACAGATACATGAGTAGAGGGAGTTTTCTGTTATTTTTTTTTTTTTTTTTTTTTTTGTATTTCATTGCTGGGTTTTTGTTGTTGTTTAGAAGTAGGGTCTTACTCTAGCTCAGGCTGACGTGGAATTAGTTTCAGGGTAGCTTGGAACTCATGACAATGGCAATCTTCCTACCTCTGCTTCCTGAGTTCTGGGATTAAAGGTATGGGCCACCATGCCCGGTGATAACATTATTTTAACCTTAATTTGCATTTTATCAAAGAACCACATCTTGCTGTATACCTGCTTTCAAGTGGAGATGAACAATGCAAGGATGTTTCAAATGTACTAGGGATAAGCACACTTTAAAAGATGTTTCCTAGCCCTGAGTTTTATGATAGTGGGTACTTAAATTTGGAGTGCACTAGCTATTGAGAACAAAATTTTGGGGTGGGGGGGATGGTTGAGACCATTATGAAATGGGAGAATCAGCATTTTAAACACTGTAAACATAAAAAAAAATACACTTTCTTCTGCCTGCTGTTTGTAAGAACTCTCTGGAAAGATCTTTTATGGAGACCAATTTTTAAGTGTAATTTACCTAACTAAGTGTCCTAAGACATGTATGTAAACTCCCAAAGCTGTTTTGTCTGTGTATTTAGAAAATACACAAGAATCTTTATCAAACCTAAAAAGTACCTCAGAATGTTTAATTAGTCTGACAAGATAAAGCCAGGAAAAACTGAGTGACTGGTCTAAAGCAAAGCCTAGTTAATTAACCTTATAAAAAACATAAAGTTCATTGTGTGAGGATAAAAACCTCTAAAATGCACATTATTTCTCTTGCATATATTCTCTATTCCTAAATAATCAAGTATTATTAAAAAGACTACTCTACAATAATTTCACTAGCTTTCCAGAGAGATGGCTTAGGCACTTGCCTGTGAAGCCTAAGGACCTAGGTTTGATTCCCCAGTACCCATGTAAGCCAGATGCACAAGGTGGCACATGCGTCTGGAGTTCATTTGCAGTGGCTAGAGACTCTGGTACACGCATTCTCTCTCTGCCTCTTCCCCCACTCAAATGAACAAATAAAATATTAAAATTAAAAAACAACTCAGCAGAGTGGCTGATGCCTATAATCCCCAGCACCTAGGAGGTTTCAGTAGGAGGACTGCCTTGAGTTTTAGGCCAGAGTAAGTTCTAGCTAGCCGTGGCTAGAATAAGACCCTGCTAAAAATGAACCCCCCCCAAAAAAAAATCTCAAGCTAGGCTTCTTAAAACAATTACATAATATGAAATTAAGAATGTGTAAGATGTACTTCCCCCATTGGAGCAAAATTATAGTCTTATTCATTTAACAATAGCAATGTTACAAGAAAAAACAGGCACATGTATGACTGTAGCAGGTCAATACATGATTTTTTAAAAATTGTTAGATTGCCTTCATTACACAGAAGAAAATAATCTTTCACTGTAACTTTCTGACTCATGCATTAACTGAAGCTAGCATATTCCAGAGTTCAACTATTTAGCATACTGCTTGCTACAGCTGCACTTTCATTCCATCATGTCAATCAGAAATCTAAATATATCCTAGAAATGAATAAACTCCCCCAAGAAGACAGACTACAACGTGTTAGAATTTTGGAACAATCTCCACTTTTGAGGAAATGTTTAGGCAGATCCTATTGAAATCTTCTGCAATTTTCACTAAAAAGGCAATGTTGAAAGACGCTTTTTTCTTTACAAAAGATTTTTACTTATTTATTTAGAGAGAGAGAGAGAGAGAGAGAGAGAGAGAGAATGGGCACATCAGGGCCTCTAGTCACTCGCATGTGCCACCATGTGCACCTGGCTTACTATGGGACCTGGAGAATTGAACCTGGGTCCTTAGGCTTTGCAGGCAAGCGCCTTAACTGCTAAACCATCTCTCCAGCCACCCCCCCTTTTTTCTTTTTTATATGTTTTGAAAGAAAATTATACACAGGCATGGTGGAACATGCCTTTAATACCAGCACTCAGAAGGCTGGGGTAGGAAGATCTCAGTGAGTTGAGGCCAGTCTGGGACTCCACAGTGAGTTCATCAGCCTGGGCTTAGAGGGAGAACCTAACGCAAAAAAACAAAAAACAGAGGAAATTATAGCTATTTGTGTTGGATAATCCTGCAAAAACTCATGCCTGCAATTATATAAAATGTACAAAATAAGCCGGGCGTGGTAACACACGCCTTTAGTCCCAGCACTCCAGAGGCAAAGGTAGGAGATTACCATGAGTTTGAGGCCACCCTGAGATTACATAGTAAATTCCAGGTCAGCCTGGCCTGGGCTAGAGTGAAACCCTACCTTGAAAATCTAAAAAAAAAAAAAAAAAAGTAAAAAGTAAAAATAAAAACACCAAAAAAGCAGATAACTTGGCTTCTATTTTATTTACTACCCAGAACACCAAGTACACAGAAAAAAATACTAGCTTTAAGAGTCAAATATGCATCTGGGCATGGTGGTACATGCCTATAATCTCAGTAATCAAGAGGCTGAGGCAGAGGTAGGAGGATAGCTTTGAGTTTGAGGCCACCCTGAGACCACAAAGTGAATTTCAGGTCAGCCTGGATTAGAGTGAGACCCTACCTCAAAAACAAATAAAAAAAAAAGAGGCTGAGGCAGACGGATGAGTTCACACAAGGATAGACCTCCCCCACCCAGAAGAATAAACACGCTTTCTTCCATGGGGATTTCTAGCATGTACTGGAATGGCAGACTGTATCATGTTTGCATACATAAACACACACATATGTATGTATGATATTTATCATCATCTCCTCATCTCCCACTTGGATTAAACCCAGGGACTCTGACTAGCTAGGTAAGTATATCCCACACCAGCAGGATGTATCTTAAATCTACCTTTAAGATATCACAAAGAATCAACAGTGAACCAATCACTTAATCCTTTTGTCAATATTCACAGTAAATAATGGTTGTGGTCCACATGAGCTGGGATACCTACTTGACAGACACAAAAAGGTCAAAATTTTAAAAGTTAAATTATAAAAATGCAATAGTAGAGAACTACCTGCCAATGATTAAAATTGATCAGGATTTTTTTTTTTACTTTAAAACAATCAAGAAATTGTTGGAAATTCCACAATAACAAAATGTAAGTTATCACCTCAAGTTGAATGCAACTTTTTCATAAGAGTACTTGTAACATCACAAAAAGTGCTTCCTAAGACTTTGCCACTAGTAAATATGTTTCCCTCTGCAACCATCAAAATGCAGCCTGGAAATTCCTACTGCAAATTCTTTCTAAGGGAGAAACTGCTGAAACCTTTAGAATTGTTTTTCAAAAGGTGTGTGTGTGTGTATTTGGATATAGACAGACAGACAGATAGATATTCAAATGGGGAAGCATGAGGAAAGGATGGGAAAAGTCCATAAAAAGTGCTCATTTTGGCTTTGCAGGCAAATGCCTTAACTGCTAAGCCCAACTCTCTAGCCCCATTTTTATATAATTTTCTTTTTTCTTCTCTTTTCTTTCTTTCTTTCTTTTTTTCCGAGGTAGGGTCCCCCTCTAGCTCAGGCTGACCTTAAATTCACTATGTAGTCTCAAGGCTGCCTCGAACTCATGACAATCCTCCTACTAATTCTGCTTCCCAAGTGCTGGGATTAAAGACGTGAGCCACCACACCCTGCCTTCCATTTTTATATAATTTTCAATCCAAGCTTTTGAAACTTATCTGTAGAGAACAAAGCAAGCAACTCTAACAGCTAAAGAAAAAAAAAGCTATATACCATTTGCCTTTTTCTTACTGAATAATAAGTGTTTCAGTAACTTGATGAATGTTCTCCATCAAATCATTTAAAGCAGAAAACATACTCCCTTTATTGAAAAGCAATAAACTTTACAACGTTGAACACACTCATGTTAAGATCTTTTTCCTCCCCCAGTGCTAGGGATCAAACCCAGGGCCTTGTACAGCTAGAGAAGGGCTACTACCACTCAGCTACATGCTCAGCCCAAGTTATTTTTGTTTTGCTTTTTTTTAAATTCGTGTGCTCTGAAAATGAATCTTCCTCTGCCGTGGTGAAAAGGTCAAATGAGGAAGGGGTACTGTGAGTCAACTCATGCTTGAAGTTCTTCTTTTTAAATTTTAACTTTCCATGAGAGAACTTTCAGGTTTCTTTCTTAGTTGTCATTATTCAAGTTCAACCATAGGCAGCCAATTCCTGTTGCTTTTGCGATCTGCATGTAAACTGAACTCAACCTTTATGTTTTGGAAGAGTCTTGCTGAGCCTATTGTTTGCACTTTTACTTGCATTAGCTGGATAAAAAGTGTCTTCAGACTGCTACATAAGTATTTTCTTAGGACACCTGCTGCCTCCGTGCTCGTGCGATTTTTTCCCCCCATTCACGATACTTACCAGTGATAAGGCATCGAGGCTTTTGACCTGAACCAATGAGACAATTTTAGCAGACTCCCCTCCCCCAACGCCCGGGGTCCCTAATTTCAACTAAATCCCACACGCGCACACACACACAATCAATCAATCAACCAATAAATAAATAAATAAATACATGATTTACCTTGTATGACGTGCTCTGGTGAGATGGTCTTCTTTTCCGATTTGTTGCAGATCTCATTGGCTTCGGACGATATAAGGTGGATGAATTCGGTACAGCAGTTCACCACCAGCTCTCGGGCATCGTTAGCCACCCGGACGTTGGGAAGAGTCTCTTTGATCATCTTATTTATAGCAGCTCTGGGGATCGTGAGGTCATCATCGTTGCCAGACGAGGAGGCCATCGTACCTTGCCAAGTCCCCGGCTCTGGTCCACGACTGCACACCGCAGAGAAGTCTCCGCGGGCCGCCCACGGAGAGTGGTCCCCGGGGGGTCGGGGAAGCGATGAGGGGGCGGAGGAGGAGGAGGAGGAGCGGGCTCCCGAGGGCGGGGAGCACCCGACGGAGGGGAGCTCGCGAGGTCGGTGAGGGGGAAGGCTGAGGACTCGGGGGGACACCAGCTCCCGGGTCGGGAAGGAGAGAACCACGTCCGTGGGTCTGCTCGGAGACGAGCCCGACCTCCCCCCCCCCACGGTGCCGGGGCCCGGGCGAGGCCCTGGGATACCCGGCGGACACCCAGCAGGAGCGGCTCTACACAGCCGGAGCCCCCGCGGCCGGCGCCGCCAGCACCCAACGCCGCCGCCTCGGCCAAACCATCCTTCAGACACCCCGCGCCGCCGCCGCCTCACAACATGTCGGCCGCAGCCAACGCAGCCGCCCGGGGACGACTACGGACGGAACTTCCACACGACGGAAGCCGCGCTGGCGAGCGCCGCGCTCGCTCACGACGGAAGCAGGTCGTGAGAAGCCCCGAGCGGCGTTGAACGGTGGTCTCTCCAGAGGCCGGCGAAGGTTTGTTGGAAGCCGCTCCCGACACGCTTTGCGCCGCCGGAAGTCTCCCAACCCGGTCTCACCCCCCCCCCTCAGCATCGACTTCCGGGTGTGTGTGCGTCGCCCTTCCCCCGCTGCACGCACGCTCGCACGCGGTGAGGGAAACGCCCGTGTTTGCCGGTTCCGCCCGCCCGGCACGCGGCCGAGGGTTGCTGCGGCTCTGGCGGCGTGGCAGGACAGGCAGGGCTGTGGCTCGTCTCTGTCTTCCGTGTTGGGTGACAGAGGAGCGCTGGACTTTCTTTCCTGCTCCATTAGCGGGCCGGATTGGGGTTGAGAGCCCGAGGAGCGCAGCCTGGGCTCGGCAGAGACACGTGGGGAGAACGAGGCCCGTGTGCTCGTGCCCACGGCGACGGCACAGACACGGGTTCTTTCGGACGTAGGGTCTCGCGGTGGCCCAGGCCGACCCGAGCGGAGCTTCTCCAGGGTCCTCCACCCATCTTTGCCCTTCGGGAGGAAAGCACGAAGCTGTGTGAGAGCCGACTGGGTCAGCGCGAGCCGGAAGCTGGCAGCCGCTCCGGGGGGTGGAAACGCGCAGACTCCGGGAGCCACGCTGTCTGGGGCTGACTTTGTGTTGTGTACGGCTTGCCGCGTGACGTAGACAGCGAAGGGGAAAGAACAAGTTGCAGCCTCTTAACCCTGGTACTGCTTGTTTCTTTCCAGAGTGGATCGTAATACATGGGTGTCAAGTGCTTCGCGGAAATTGCATTATTTTTTTAAAACTTGGTGTGCCCCATACTGTCACGGGGAAGGAGAGCGACTACGTTATAAATAGTGGGATGTTGCAACGTCTAAAAGAGCTGACCCACTTAAACCCTTTTGGCACTTTAGTTCATGAGGTTCATTGTGCTTGATAGGTTGAATGACCTCTGGTTTGTGTGGAGTGTTTTCTTACAAGGGTTTCCAGTAGACCTGACAGCTTATCACTTCACCCCACCCCCACAAACGCTACGTGGGAAAGTGCTCTATCACTGAGCTAAAATGCCACCACTAAGTCATTTTTTCCCCGTTTAACATATTCCCCAGTACGCTTTCTTTTTCATTGCTACAATGTTTAGTTAAAACCAGATTTTTCTGGACTGGAGAGAGCGGTTAAGGTGCTTGCCTGCAAAGCCAAAAGACCCAGGTTCGATTCCCAAGGACCCACATAGACCAGATGCACGTGGTGGTGCCTGTATCTAGATTTCCTTTGCAGCGACTGGAGGCCCTGGTGTGCCCATTCTTTCTTCCACTCCTCCTTTCAGGATCCTTCCATCTTTGCCTCCCAAGTGCTAGGGTTAAAGGCATGTGCCACCAGACCCGGCTTAGAAAAACAGATTTTAAAAATATTTATTTATTTATTTATTTTAAAGAAAAAGCGGCAGAGAAAGTGGGAGGGAGTGAATGGGCATACTAGGGTCTGTAGCCACTGCAAACAAACTCTAGATGCATGCGCCCCCTTGTGTATCTGGCTAATGTGGGTCCTGGGGAATCGACTCTGGGTCCTTTGGCTTTGCAGGCAAATGCTTTAACAACTAAGCCATCCCATGGCATGCCCATTCTCTCTCTCTCTCTCTCTCTCAAATAAATAAAATAAATAAATTATATTAAAAAGACTTCTCTTCTAGTTCCAGCCTTTTGTAACATTTTCCAGTCTCGTTTTCTTCTACTTACAAATGAAAATACTGGGCTTGAGAAATGGCTCAGTGGTTAAGAGCACTTTTTGTGCATGCATGAGTGCCTGAGCTAAGACTAGTTCTATCCAAGGACCCATTAACAGCTGGGTATGGCCACACACCTCTGTAACCCCAGCCCTATGAGGAACAGAGATGGGAGAATCAAGCTCTAGATTAATAATAGACTGGCTCAATTAAGAATGCATGTGAGAGCAATGGTGGGAGTCACCCAGTGTTCCCCTCTGGGTACCACAGGTGAGCATGCCCCATATGGGGTGGCACATGGCCACATACATATACATATACCATGCCACATTACACATACAAACACAAAAATGAAAATGAAAATATAGTATCATACAAGGATTTAAACTAATAAGATTTAAAGTACTTTGTACCTTACTAAGTATTATATTAGTGTTTATTATCTGTCAGGTATGGACAGTCTTTAATAATAAACTATGATATGCTTGAAAAAATTTTAATTAGAAGTAAATAGCAGTAATGAAATAGATGTAACAAAATACACAAATCTGTGACCTATACTTGAAGTTATTTATAGTACACTGTGGTTCTATTTTAAGTAGGCATTGAAGATAAGGATAACATCTCTTTAGAAGGTTTTAATAAAAAAATGTTAGAAACCATATATGTACATTATTTGTTATCCTATCATATGAGTTTTTCTGGGAGGATGTGAAGAGTGTCTCTTCATCCCTGGTGAGGCAAAGTGATTGTTCCCATCTACCTTCGTGAGCCTGGGAGTTCATTAGGGTATTTACAGTGCATGCGTGACTCAGGAAGCTGCATCCCTAGTTCCTGCACTACCTGTGGGGCCTGTGTATGCATGTGTACCTATACACAAATATGCATACACACATACACATCTACACATAATTATACGTAATACACACACACACATGCATATACAATACGTATATACACACAGAGAGAAAAAATGATGGGTCTAGGAAGGTTACTCAGTGATTAAAGGAACTTGCTTGCAAGCTTGCCAGCCAGAGTTTGGCTCCCACAGAAAGCCAGATACGAATGGGAGGTAGACAGAGCCAGGAAAATCCAGATGCTCTGGGACCAGCTATAGCGGTGCACACCAAACCAGGCAGCAGAAACGAGAGAACCTATATCAAGAAGAATAAAGGGAGAGGACAAACACCCCAAAGTTGTCCCCAGGCCTCTACACATGCACTGTGGCACATGCATGCCCATACACACAAACACATCCATGCATGCATACAGCTATACATAAAATAAACTTTGAAATCTCTCTTCATGTTCTTAGGAAAGCAGTGCTTGGATTTTAAATTCACAGTCTAGCTAACCAAGTTGTGATCCTCAGATAAACTCTAACCCATAGATATTGAATTAGTTATTGCCACAAAAATGCTGCCTGACAAGCTACCCCAGAAGTTAGTGGATTAGAAACAGTCACATATTGTTTCTTAGGCCTCTGTATTGGAGAGCTCTCTGGAATTTTTTTCTGAGTCAACTGTGGGTTGGGTAGATGGCTTTATTGATTTTGGCTGGACTCTGACACATTTGGGAGCTAACTGGTTGTCACCAGATCTAGAAAGGCCTTAGCTCATTGTCTCTCATCCCTCCTGCATGGAAGCTTGAGCATGTCCTAATGAGGAAGCCTGTTTCTGGGTTTCCTATGTGTTAGGCACTATAATACGGAACAAGAGAATCACATGGGAATTTGGCCCTGTTGAGGAACTTGCCATCAAAACAGGCAATTAAGCCAAAGGTGATACAATGCCGTATGGTTAAGGATCATGATTGTTAAACGATAGTCCCCATGGGCACAATGGAAGACTTTCCAAATCATAGTAGGTATTTGGTGTGCTGTGTTTTAAACATGGTTTGAATGTCCCCCAAGGCTTCATGTATTGAAATTTAATACACGTTGTGAAGTTTTCAGACGGTAGGAAATTAATCTGATTATAGTATTTAGAGATGGGACTTTTGGAAGTGACAAGGAGTAAAGTAATGAAAGTGGATTCCAAGAATCCTGGTGGCTTTTTGTCTGCTTTGAGACAGTTTTGAGAAGTCATTTAGACTGGCCTTGAACTCACTCTGTATCCTAGACAGGCTTTGAACATAACATCCTCTTGCTTCATTCAGCCTTCCAAATAGCTAGGATTACAGACAGGTGCCACCAGACGTAACTTCCTGGTAGCTTTATAAAGAGAGAGAAACCAGTCACACCTCCACAAGGTCACTCCCTGTTTCTTACCATGTAATTGCATTACCTGGGTACTTTGTCAGCAAGAAGGCCACTAGACCAATCCCAAACCTGGCACCCAGAACTGTGAGCCTAAAGAACTTCTTGTCTTTATAATTTACCTAGTATATTAGCAACAGAAAACAGACTGGGGCCTGGAGAGATGGCTTAGCAGTTAAGGGCTTGCCTAAGGACCCCAGTTTGAGGCTCGATTCCCCAGGACCCACGCAAGCCAGATGCACAAGGTGGCACATGCATCTGGAGTTCGTTTGCAGTGGCTGGAGGCCCTGGCACGCCCATTTTCTATCTGCCTGTTTCTCTTTCTGTCTGTCCCTCTCAATTAAATAAAACAAACAAACAAAAACAGGAAAAAAAAAAGAAAACAGAAAAAAGAAAACTAACCCAGGGTGACAATGGAAAGTATCAGAAAGGACATATTCTTTTTTATTAAATATGTTTTTTTCTTTTATTTATGTATTTGCAAGCAGAGAGAGAGAGATAGAAGAGAGGCAGACAGAGAATTGGCACACCAGGGCCTCTAGCCACTGCAAACAAACTCCAGATGAATGCACCACTTTGTCCATCTGGCTTTATGTGGGTACTGGGGAATCGAACCCAGGTTGTTGAAGTTTGCAAGCAAGCGCCTTCAATCACTGAGCCATCTCTCCAGTCCTTGATGTGGCCTCTTTTTTAACCCACAAAGTTTATGGAATTTCACAATTTCAACATTCAGGATTTTAATCTTTTAGGATTATGGCTTTCGGGATTTTAGACTAAAGAATTTTTGGTTTTTTTTTCTTCTAATTTTCTTGCTCCTCACAAGAAGTGTTCAAATATATCAATCCCATATAGTTCTTTAAAAAAATTTGTTGTTGTTGTTTATTTGAGAGAATGAGTATTCCAGGGCCTTTAGCTGCTGCAAAGGAACTCCAGACGCATGTGCCACCTTGTGCATCTGGCTTATATGGGTCTTGGGAAATGGAACCAGGATTCTTTGGCTTTGCAAACAAATGCCTTAACCACTAAGTAATCTCTCCAGCCCTGAGAGGGTTTTTGTTGTTGTTGTTGTTGTTTTGGTTTTTAGAGATAAGGTCTCTTTTGGTTTTTAGAGATAAGGTAGCCCAGGCTGACCTGGAATTCATGATGTAGTCTCAGGCTGGCATCAAACTCACAGCAATCCTCCTACCTCGGCCTCCTAAATGCTGGGATTAAAGGCATGCACCACCGCACCTGGTGTAGCAGGTCAGCCTCGTGTTGCTGGGATGAACTTCCAGACCAGACACAGTTTATGGGAGAAAGGGATTTATTGAAATTTATAGATCAAAGTACAGTTCTATAATGGCAGAAGAAGCTTGCTCACTTTCACAGGCCTAGAGAGAGAGAGAGAAAAAACACCACTACCAGCACCAGCAAGTGCACTTCAGGAACTCCAGGCCTCGCTCAAGCACTTTGCATATTTTAGGCTGGAATTCCTCAAACACATCTTAGGACTGGACTCTAGGGTCCATCCACAGTGACACCTCCTCCAGCCAGATGGCTGCAAATCTAAGAAGCTTTAATAAAACTCTTGAATCTAGGTCTGGTATGGTAGCACACGCTTTTAATCCCAGCACTCAGGAGGCAGAGGTAAGAAGATCACTCACTGTGAGGCTGTGAGTTCGAGGCCACCCTGAGACTACATAGTAAATTCCAGTCAGCCTGAGCTAGAGTGAGACCCTACCTTGAAAAACCAAAAAGAAAGAAAGAAAGAGAAAAACAACCAAAAAAAAAATCAAAACAAAAATCTCTGAAGACTCCACATACTTGGGCTGCAAGGTCACTGAGAAATCCTGCTGGAGCCGAGCTGAAAGTCTCCTCCATGTGGACCAGCTGACAGAAAGCTGGAAAAAGCTATGCTGCATGCAGTTCAATGGGAGAGAGAGAAAACACCAGTGAAGATGCTCAACAGTGAACACTACAAGCTTTAAATTTGGCCAGCCAGGCCAAATGAGCAAACAGGTGCAATAGTGGCATGTCTGTTATGGGGAAAACCAACCGCTCTCTAACTGGACTACAGGCTTGCTCCATGGGAGGGAATACATCCCTGATTCTGAAAACCTACAACAGGGGTAGTCATGACTCCTAGGGGTGTAACGTCTGCTGGTGTCTGGCTAAATGTACATACTATGCTCACCAAACTGCCCAGTAAGTACTTCTCTTAATGTCCACACCCATTTATTAATGCTACTCTCACTTTTGGTTAGAGAAGCTTCTCTTTTCAGATGGTGGCGACCTTGGAATGACTCAGAAGTCACCATGGTGCTGAGAAGAAGGGACAGAGGAGTGCTCAGCACTGAAATATCTCTAACACACCTTCCAAGGCTCAGGTCCATTGTGGAAGAGGTGGCGGAAAGAATGTAAGACCGCTGGGTGTGGTAGTGCACACCTTTAATCTCAGTGCCTGGGAGGCAGAGGTAGGAGGATTGCCAATACAGAGTGAATTCCAGGTCAGCCTGGGCTAGAGTGAGACCCTACCTCGAAAAAAAAAAAAAAAAAAAAAAAAAAAAAAAAGAATGTAAGAGCCAAAGGAAGAGTAGGACTCCTTACAACGTGCTCCTCCAGACACAAAATGGCCTGGATATCCATGACCTCACAGTGCCTGACACTACCTACACAAGACCATCATAATAGGAGGAAAAGGTGATGACATCAAAATGAAAGAGAAACTGATTGAGAGGGGGAGGGGATATGATGGAGAGTGAAGTTTCAAAGGGGACAGTGGGGGGAGAGAAGGAAGTACCATGGGATATTGTCTACAATTAAGGAAGTTGTCAATAAAAATACATAAAATTGATTTTTAAAAACTTGGGCTGGAGAAATGGCTTAGCAGTTAAGGTGCCTGCCTGCCAAGTCTAAGAATGCCTGTTCAATTCTCCAGGTTCCACGTTTAGCCAGCCGCAAAAGTGATGCAAGGGTGCAATTCTGCACTTGCCCACAAAGGGGCACACACATCTGGAGTTCCTTCACAGCAGCTGAGAGGCCGCTGGCACTCCCATTCTCTCTCTGCCTCTTCCTCTCTGTCTCACTCTCAAAAAACAAAACAAAACAAAACAAAACAAAACAAAAAAACTCTAGAATCTATTGGGAAACATCCACTCAAATTTCAAACACTCAGCTTCAGTATTTTGGGGGGGGGGTAGTTTTCTTTTTCTTTTCTTTTTCTTTCTTTTTTTTTTTTTTTTTTTTTGGTTTTTCGAGGTAGGGTTTCACTCTGGTCTCAGTGGCCTCAAACTCACGGCAATTCTCCTACCTCTGCCTCCCAAGTGCTGGGAATTAAAGGCGTGCACCACCATGCCCGGCATTCTTTTTTTTTTGTTTTTGTTTTTTTTAAACATTTTATTTTATCTTATTTTTTTGGAGAGAGACACAGAGAGAGACAGAGAGAGAGAGAGACAGTGATGGGCGCGCGAGCAGTGTCTCAGCTGCTGCCAACGAAATCCAGATGTGCGCGCCCCCTTCTGGCCAAGTGCGGGCATTGCACCCTCACGTCACTTTGCAAGCCATTTATTGAAATTTATAGATCAAAGTACAGTTCTATAATGGCAGAAGAAGCTTGCTCACTTTCACAGGCCTAGAGAGAGAGAGAGAGAAAAAACACCACTACCAGCACCAGCAAGTGCACTTCAGGAACTCCAGGCCTCGCTCAAGCACTTTGCATATTTTAGGCTGGAATTCCTCAAACACATCTTAGGGCTGGACTCTAGGGTCCATCCACAGTGACACCTCCTCCAGCCAGATGGCTGCAAATCTAAGAAGCTTTAATAAAACTCTTGAATCTAGGTCTGGTATGGTAGCACACACTTTTAATCCCAGCACTCAGGAGGCAGAGGTAAGAAGATCACTGTGAGGCTGTGAGTTCGAGGCCACCCTGAGACTACATAGTAAATTCCAGTCAGCCTGAGCTAGAGTGAGACCCTACCTTGAAAAACCAAAAAGAAAGAAAGAAAGAAAAAAACAACCAAAAAAAATCAAAACAAAAATCTCTGAAGACTCCACATACTTGGGCTGCAAGGTCACTGAGAAATCCTGCTGGAGCCGAGCTGAAAGCCTCCTCCATGTGGACCAGCTGACAGAAAGCTGGAAAAAGCTATGCTGCATGCAGTTCAATGGGAGAGAGAGAAAACACCAGTGAAGATGCTCAACAGTGAACACTACAAGCTTTAAATTTGGCCAGCCAGGCCAAATGAGCAAACAGGTGCAATAGTGGCATGTCTGTTATGGGGAAAACCAACCGCTCTCTAACTGGACTACAGGCTTGCTCCATGGGAGGGAATACATCCCTGATTCTGAAAACCTACAACAGGGGTAGTCATGACTCCTAGGGATGTAACGTCTGCTGGTGTCTGGCTAAATGTACGTACTATGCTCACCAAACTGCCCAGTAAGTACTTCTCTTAATGTCCACACCCATTTATTAATGCTACTCTCACTTTTGGTTAGAGAAGCTTCTCTTTTCAGATGGTGGCGACCTTGGAATGACTCAGAAGTCACCATGGTGCTGAGAAGAAGGGACAGAGGAGTGCTCAGCACTGAAACATCTCTAACACACCTTCCAAGGCTCAGGTCCATTGTGGAAGAGGTATGAAAGAATGTAAGACCGCTGGGTGTGGTAGTGCACACCTTTAATCTCAGTGCCTGGGAGGCAGAGGTAGGAGGATTGCCAATACAGAGTGAATTCCAGGTCAGCCTGGGCTAGAGTGAGACCCTACCTCGAAAAAAAAAAAAAAAGAAAGAATGTAAGAGCCAAAGGAAGAGTAGGACTCCTTACAACGTGCTCCTCCAGACACAAAATGGCCTGGATATCCATGACCTCACAGTGCCTGACACTACCTACACAAGACCATCATAATAGGAGGAAAAGGTGATGACATCAAAATGAAAGAGAAACTGATTGAGAGGGGGAGGGGATATGATGGAGAGTGAAGTTTCAAAGGGGACAGTGGGGGGAGAGAAGGAAGTACCATGGGATATTGTCTACAATTAAGGAAGTTGTCAATAAAAATACATAAAATTGATTTTTAAAAACTTGGGCTGGAGAAATGGCTTAGCAGTTAAGGTGCCTGCCTGCCAAGTCTAAGAATGCCTGTTCAATTCTCCAGGTTCCACGTTTAGCCAGCCGCAAAAGTGATGCAAGGGTGCAATTCTGCACTTGCCCACAAAGGGGCACACACATCTGGAGTTCCTTCACAGCAGCTGAGAGGCCGCTGGCACTCCCATTCTCTCTCTGCCTCTTCCTCTCTGTCTCACTCTCAAAAAAACAAAACAAAACAAAACAAAACAAAAAAAAAACTCTAGAATCTATTGGGAAACATCCACTCAAATTTCAAACACTCAGCTTCAGTATTTTGGGGGGGGGGGTAGTTTTCTTTTTCTTTTCTTTTTCTTTTCTTTTTTTTTTTTTTTTTTTTGGTTTTTCGAGGTAGGGTTTCACTCTGGTCTCAGGGTGGCCTCAAACTCACGGCAATTCTCCTACCTCTGCCTCCCAAGTGCTGGGAATTAAAGGCGTGCACCACCATGCCCGGCATTCTTTTTGTTTTTTGTGTTTTTTTTTAAACATTTTATTTTATCTTATTTTTTTGGAGAGAGACACAGAGAGAGACAGAGAGAGAGAGAGACAGTGATGGGCGCGCGAGCAGTGTCTCAGCTGCTGCCAACGAAATCCAGATGTGCGCGCCCCCTTCTGGCCAAGTGCGGCATTGCACCCTCACGTCACTTTGCATCTGACTAAACGTGGGACCTGGAGATTGGAACCACTGGAGATTGGAACCAGTGTTCTTGGGGTTAGGAGGCAGGCGCCTTAACCCCTAAGCCATCTCTCCAGCCCTCTTTTTGGTTTTTTGAGGTAGGGTTTCACTCTAGCCCAGGCTGACCTGTAGTTTGCTATATAGTCTCAGGGTGGCTTCGAACTCATGGCGATCCTCCAACCTCTGCCTCCCAAGTGCTGGGATTAAAGGTGTGTGCCACCATGCCGGGCTCTTGGGTTATTTATTTTTTTTTTTTTTAGGACTTGCTCATACTTTTTGTATTTGTCATTCCAACAGTTGTATCTTACATGACAGGTCACTGCATTCACAGGTGACAAGGAACTAATGGGGCCATTTTGCCAAATTAGCAATCAAGCCAGAGGGCCTGTATTATCATGCTTTTCAAGTGAGTGACGAGTTGAAGCCACCTCTGCACTTTCAGCCACTCTCATCTCCACAATGGGTCACAAACATTGTATGGGTTTTGGGAAAATGAAGCAATACCTGAGCTTTCAGAAGAACACTGGCATTACTAGAGTGGGGTGCTCTAAGCTTCAATACCATCACCAACCATGAAGTTAAACAAAGGGATACAAACACACCTCAAATGCTTTAATAGGACCTGTTTTTTCTTTAAACTGTCTTTCATAGTCAAAACAAAACAATGTGGAAACCACTTAATAAACTTACAAACATGAAAAACAGACACTTTCAGTTAGGCGATAAAATTATTATGAAAGCAATATATTCTAAATTTCAAAGATTTGACAAGTTCTGTAGAACATCTTTCATCAGGAGATGGAAGCTTTCAGACAGCGTGATTTTTCTGCCAGGTAGGACTGGGTGTCATGCGCTGGTTTGAGGTCGAATCCATTTCCAGGCATGTCTTGGTGGTACAGTAATGGTGGGACTGTAAAACGTGCAGCCTGGACTTGCGCACTGAGTGTTACACCTGCAGTGTTTGGGATGATAGAAGGGACATCCCATTTTCTTCCAAACTGGGAAGTAACGGCAGAGCTGACCGCCAGAAGACGGTGATGGTGAAGTGACTGCTGCTTTTGGAGTCACTACTGGAATTCCACTCCCGGGAGTGAAGGGACAATCTGGTTTAGTACACTTTGCATCATACTTACAATTTGGATGCACAGACATTTTTCAGCAAATTTACAGTTGGAGGAGGTGAAGCAGGATAATGGTATGCACAGTCATCCCCAGTTTTACAAGCAGTCCAGTACTTGCAGCGCTCCAAAAGCCTGTCTGGTTTTTGTGCCATATTCAGGCCGCTCATCTCGGCTTGGCTCATCTCCACTGTTTCTGCCAGTACTGGGTCAATTTGCAGTCGGGATAACAACTGTCTCTGTTGATTTCCTGGACTATTTCCTGTATGTTCTCCTTTTGCTCCCTCTTCTTTAGTGGGAGAACTTATGCTGGGGGTTCTGCTTTGCCCTTGGCCGTTTCTGCTAGCAATGTTTCTTGACAAGCTCGAGTTCTGGGAGCAACTGGAAGTGTCTGTTTCTGTGGATCTGCAGAACAGTTAGTTGTTTTTGTTACAGATTCTTGAGCTTCAGAGATGGCCTTCAAAATCAGATTCTTGTTGCTTGTTTAGGAGGGGAAGAGAAGGTCTCCTCTCAGGTTTTGCTGGTACCGACACACTGCTGGACACACTCCCTGTCCGCCAGCCATAATCGTCACCTTCCTCCTCCTCTTCTCCATCAGGACCGAATTTCTTTACTTTTAACAATTGAACTCACCACAGGCAACTTTCTTTTCCGAACGTTTTCATCCTCCATACTCATTTTTTTCCCATGTTGTTTCTAAAGAAGGGACTGGAAGTTTCTTCTAAGCTGTTGAGCACTTCCGGTTCACACAAGCGTCCTGGTTCATATACCTGAGTGTTCTGAACATCAAGCTGCTTGACAGCATGAATGCTGTTCTGCTGTGGTTGAAACTGCAGCCTGTTTACACGAGTCCCAGTCTCTGCAATTCTGCTTGCAGGAGGTCGATATATTTCAATGGAAGGGCGAGAAGAACCATATGCAGGTGTCACAAAATTGAGGTCTTCATCAATGAGATCACCCAGTTCTGGCTTAATATCCATCACATCTTCAGAGGGTGCTGGCTCTCTCAGAGGTTTTACTGTTGATATTGGTCGGGTTGAAGCTCCATCATCTTAAGTCTGTCTGGCATTCATGGTTTTCTGCTCCTGAGAACAGGTAGAAACTCTGGGATCTCTTTTCTCAGGTTTACCGCTAGGAACAGAGAGGGGAGGGACAGCACCTTGGTGCCTTCTCTCCTCCCCCTACTGAAACTGCTCTCATTTGAAGGCAGGTTACTATCAAAGATGCTAGTATCGGAAGACTTTAGACTAGAGGGTTAAGTTGTAACAGAGTGAAGTTTATCCAAGACACCATGAAGCCATATGGCGAATCCAATTGTGTTGTTCCCTAGAAACAGGGACACATCCTCTGTCATTTGGTCCTGACGTTTCTTGTTGGCCACCATCACCATACTGTAATCGGGAAGTTCATCCCGATCTTGTGGCTGTTTCCGTGCTGATCTCCATGACTCAGGCGGCGGCCGGGACTCTCAGGGCCCTGCGTTTAGCTTACCTGGAGCCCCATGCTGAGCCGCTGCTCCAGCCCTACCTGACCCGACCTATGCTGGGGTCTCCGTCCCTGCTGGTGCCCTCCTCTTCCTCCTTCTCCTTCTCCTCTTCTTCCTCTTCCTCCTCCTCCTTGACTCTTGTTGTTTTGAAGCAGGGTCTCACTCTAGTCCTGACTAACTGTAGCAGACAGCTTCAGGTTCACTGAGATGAACTTACAGACCAGGAACAGTTATGGAGGAAGGGATTTTTTTGTTTTGTTTTGTTTTGTTTTGTAAGGTAGGGTCTCACTCTGGTCCAGGCTGACCTGGAATTAACTATGTAGTCTCAGGGTGGCCTTGAACTCTCGGCGATCCTCCTACCTCTGCCTCCCAAGTGCTGGGATTAAAGGCGTGCGCTACCACGCCCGGCCAGGAAGGGATTTTTTATTGAAGCTTACAGATCCAGGGGAAGTTCCATAATGGCAGAAGAAGCTGGCCTGCTCTTACAGGACCAGGCAGACAGAGAAGCCACAAGCCCAATGCCACACAGCACAGCACACCTCAGGAACTCCAGCTAGGCACACTTTGCATATCTTTAGAAATCTCAAACCCACCACCACACCTTAAGATCCACCCAATGACATTGCCTCTAGCCAGGTGGCTGCAGATGCAAACTACAAACTAATAAAACACTGAATATATTGGGGGCCATCTAGTCAAACTACCACATTCCACCCCTGGCCCCCAATAGCTTCATAACCATCACACATTGTAAATTGTACTCAGTCCAATTTCAAAGGTTCCCACAGTCTTTACCAACTTAAGATAGTTCCAAAGTCCCAAGTCTCCTCTGAGATTTAAGATTGTCTTTTAGCTGTGAGTCCTGTAAAATCAAACAAGTTATATACTTTCAATATATAAAAGGCACAGAGTAAACATTTTCAACTGGTATAAGGCATAGCAAGGAGATACTAGAACAATGCAAACTCAAGCAATTATCAATTTCTACAGTTCAAGTTTAATATAACCAGAGATTGACAGTCTCCAGTTTTTCCAGTTCCACCCATCCTCCCACCTGGCTGCCAGTGCTGCTTGCTGCTTTCCAGTGTGGACTGAAGAGCAGCGTGGACTGAAGAGCAGCGTCTCTCCAGGACGCCTCCAGGCCTCCAGTGCCAGATTGGGACTGCTGAGGCATCCAGCCTTGTGGACTGAGCAGCTACCAGGTTCCTTGACTCTCAGACCTGCAACCTGCTATTGCTGGACTGCTGTAAACTAATCCAATAAATTCCCTTTTAATACAATTAATTCTATCGGTTCTGTTCCCCTAGAGAACCCTGACTAATACCCTAACCTGGAATCCACTCTGTAGCCCAGGCTGGTCTTGAAATCACAGTGATCCTCCTTCTTCAACCTCCTGAGTGCTGGCATTAAAAGTGTGTGCCACCACACCTGGCCATTTTTATAAATGTGAGACAAATTTGAGGGAATTATTTTTCAATACTAAAATGTTATTGGGCTAGGTGTGGTGGTGCATGCCTTTAATCTTAGCACTCAAGACTTTGAGATAGGAGGGTCACTGTGAGTTCAAGGTCAGCCTGGGACTACAGAGCAAGTTCCAGGTCAGCCTAGGCTAGAGTAAAACCCTACCTCAAAAATAAATAAATAGGGCTGGAGGAATGGCTTAGCAGTTAAGGCATCTGCCTGCAAAGCCAAAGGACCCCGGTTCGATTCCCCAGGACCCATGTTAGCCAGATGCACAAGGGGGCACACGCGTCTGGAGTTCATTTGCAGTGGCTGGAGGCCCTGGCGTGCCTATTCTCATATTCTCTCTCTCCCTCTTTCTCTGTCAAATAAATTAATAAAAAATAAAAAAATTAAAATAAATAAATAAATAGATAATTTTTTAAAACATAAAATGCTTTTGGGTTGGCAAATCATTTTTCATTTTACAAGCATTTATATTTTGTATTGTTGCTGTGGCAGTGTTTCATGTACAAGAATGACTAAGGTTAGAAATAAATCTGTCTCCTGGGATGGAGAGATGGCTTAACATTTAAGGTACTTGCCTGTGAAGCCTAAGAACCCAGGTTCAACTCCCCAGCACCCACATAAGCCAGATGCATTAGGTGACATATGCATCTAGAATTCGTTTGCAGTGGCTAGAGGCCCTGGTGTGTCCATTCTCTCTCTTCCCTCTCTCTTTCTGTCTGTCAGCCTCTCTCCTCTCTTTTCTCTCTCTCCAATAAACAAATAAGGGTTAGGGTTTGATATCAGGATATCAAATATGAAGTAAATAATGATTTTTTGCTTTAAATGTAAGAAAGGTGTGGGAAGAAGTGGTAGGAAAGGAGGCTCAGTGCTACCATGGGAGTAATTAAGTTCTCCCTGGTGCTAATATTTAAGCACACATCTAAGGTCTCTACAAAGTAATTCTTGTTTTTTTGGTTTTTCGAGGTAGGGTCTCACTCCAGCCCAGGCTGATCTGGAATTCACTATGTATTCTCAGGGTGGCCTCAAACTCACAGCGATCCTCCTACCTCTGCCTCCCGAGTGCTGGGATTAAAGGCATGTGCCACCATGCCCAGCAGTTTTTTTGTCTTTTGATTGGTGTGTGTGGTATGTAGTGTGTGCCATGTCTGCACATATCTGTGCACGCCTCCATTGCTCTGCTTGACTTCCTCGAGTCAGTCTCCCACTGAACTTGGAGCTGCCTGTTTTTCAGCTAGCCTGGCTGACCGGGAAGCCCCACACATCCTCCTGGATCTGTCCCCCTCAGCTCTGGGGTTACAGGCATACCTGACCATGCCTGGCTTTGCTTTTCTTTTTTCTTTTCTTTTCTTTTCTTTTCTTTTCTTTTCTTTCTTTCTTTTTAAGATTTTTATTTTCATTTTTATTTACTTATTAGAGACACATAAAGAGAGAGAGTGAGAATGGGCACGCCAGGGCTCTAGCCATTGCAAAGGAACTCCAGATGCCACCATGTGCATCTGGCTTACGTGGGACCTGGAGAATCGAACCCAGGTCCTTAGGCTTCGCAGTCAAGTGCCTTAACCATTAAGCCATCTCTCCAGCCCTGTGCCTGGTTGTTTATATGAGTGCTAGAGATCAAACTCAGGTCCACATACTTGCATAGCAAGTGCTCTTCCAATGAGCTATCTCCCTGGCCCTCTACAAAATGAGCCATCTCCTCAGCTCTCTCTACAAAGTGACTCATCTCCCCAGCCTTCTACAGCATAATTTTTATTACTCAAGAACTGCTGTAAAATATTTGGAATGTTGGAATCAACAAGGATAACCAATCTTGCTGGAAGATGGCTCAGCAGATAAAGTGCTCACTGCTCAAGCCAGAGTACCTGAAAACAGGAATTCCTGAGTTTGAGAGGGAAATCACCCCACATATTCGCCCTGTTATCTTCTGAGGCTGCTGCAGAGCCGGGATTACTCAGGTGCATACATTCAAGCCCAGCCCCTCCCTGAAGCTGCACCCAGATGGGCTAACTTTTCCCAGATTCAGCCCTGGGCCTAAAATAAAAAGCCTGGCTGCTCATGAGGCTTGAGGCAGGATTTTTTCTCTTTTCTGGCTCCTGGGCTGGTCATCTCTCAGCATCTGAGGTTTTCGCCACTGGTAAGGTTTTCACAGCTAGGCTGCCAGGGTGGGAAGGGATAAGCATGGGCCCGTCGACCATGTGGCTGTGTCCACTCCTCGCCCTTTGGTTCTCAGACTAACCTCCCCGGCCATTCCCCCTTCTTTGGTCGGCAGACTCTTCCATACCCTTCCTGAATCTTACAGAATATAATAATTCACAAAAATAATCCTTCTCAGTCTTGTTTTATTTCAATTCTTCAAGTAAAGCAAACATGAGCTTGGTCTTGGGGTTTACGTTTAACCCCCAAAGTAAGCCCCGTCTCAAGTTCAGTCCCAGTCCACAGTAAAAAGCCAGACTCGATGGCAGGCTTCGCTGCTGCCAGATAGCAGGGAGACTGGAGATTTCCAGGATGCTCTAGATGAGCCCAGCAAAGAACAGCAGAATCCAGAGTGAGAGACCCTGCCTCAGATGAGGTGGACAGACAAGGGTCAACCCAAGCGCTGTCATCTGACCTCCACGTGCTCTGGTTTGCATATGCCTGCACTCACACACAAACATGTGCACACATACTAAAGTAATTTTTAAAATATTTACAGAGAGAGAGAGAGGCAGATGAGAGAGAATGGGTATGCCAGTGCCTCCAGCTACTGCAAACAAGCTCCAGACACATGCATCACCTTGTACATCTGGCTTAAATGGGTACTGGGGAATTGAACCTGGGTCCTTAGGCTTTGCAGGCAAGCACCTCAACCACTAAGCCCCTAAATAATTTTTAGTTTTTTATTTTTATATTTTTGAAATAGGGTCTTGCACCAACCTAGGATGTGATCTGGAATTCACTATGAAGTCTCAGGGTGGCCTTGAACTCATGGCAATCCTCCTACCTCTGCCTCCCCAGTGCTGGGATTAAAGGTGTAAGTCACCAAATTCAGCCTTGTACTAAATAAATTTTAAAAAGAAAATAGAGGGGGGCTGGAGAGATGGCTTAGCAGTTAAGGTACTTTTCTGCAAAGCCTAAGGACCTATGTTCGACATCTCCAGGTCCCACATAAGCCAGACACACAAGGTGATACAAGTGCACAAAGTCACACATGTGTACAAGGTGGCACACACGTCCGGAGTACAATTACAGTGGCTGAAGGCCATGGTGCACCAATTCTCTCTCTCTGCCTTTTTTTTCTCTCTCTCAAATAAATAAATAAATAAATAAATAAATAAATAAATAAATAAAATATGAATAAAAAGAAAAGCAAAGTTTAAAAAACCCTCTAAGAGAGGGGCAGGAGCAGTGATCAGTTGTTTTTTTTAATTTTTTTATTCATTTGCACGTATGTGTCTATGTGTGTATGTTGCATGTGTATGAGTGCACCAGGACCTTTTGCCCCTGCAAACCACCAGACACTTGTGCCTCTTTTTGGGTCTGGTTTTACACAAGTGACTTGGAAATTTAACTGGGACCTCCAGACTTTGCAAGCAAGTGCCTTTAACTGCTGAGCTATCCTCCTAGACCCAGGTTGTTTGTTCTGAGTTCCAGTGTGGAATTCAGATCTGGGAATGGTAATATACACTTTTAATCCCAGCAACAAGCAGGCAGATGTAGGAGGATCGCTGTGAGTTTGAGGTCAGCCTGGGTTAAAGTGAGACCCTACCTCAAAAAAAAACAAAAAAACAAACAAACAAAAAAAACCCAGCAAGGTGTGGTGGTGCACGCCTTTAAATCCCAGCACTTTCGAGACATGAGTTCGAGGCCACCCTGAGACTACATAGTGAATTTCAGGTCAGCCTGAGCTAGAATGAGACCCTACCTCGAAAAAAAACCAATGTAGGATTTAGAGGGTAATTTGGCAGTAGGAAGTAGGAGGGAAGCTGAGAGGGTGATGGTTGCAGGAGATGAGGGAAGAGAAATGACAAAACCATAGTTATAATACAGGTTGGATTTGTTAAAAAATATTATTTATTTATTTATTCATTAAATTTGAGAGAGAGAGGGAGAGGATGGGTGCACCAGGGCCAGGGTGCCACTACAAACCAACTCCAGATGCTTGGGCCACCTTGTGCATTTGGTTTTATGTGGGTACTGGGAATTGGACCTGGGTCCTTTGGCTTTGCAGGAAAGTGCCATCTCTCTAGCCCCACGGGTAGGATTTTAAGTGACACCCATAGGCTCAACTGTTGTACTTTTTTTTTTTTAAATGTTATTTATTCATTTGTAAGAAGAGAGAAGAGCATGCACACACAGATGAATGGGTGTGCCAGGACATCTAGCCACTGCAAGGAACTCCAAATGCATGCACCACTCTGTGCATCTGGCTTGACATGGGCACTGGGGAATCAAACCCAAGTCGTTAGGCTTTGCAGGTGAGCACCTTAACCACGAAACCATCACTCCAGCCCTCAAGAGTTATAGTCTTGTTTAACAGATGATGGTGCTTTTGAGGGGTTGTGGAAGCTTTAGAGATGGACATAGCTGGAAGAAGTAAGTCACTGGCGGGGTGGAGGGGAGGGTCCTTGGGCATATTTTGTCCCTGGTCTTTCCTATCTGCCACTAGGTGAATAGCTCTTCCTTGTCACCTGCTCCCACCACCACGATGTTCTGCTCAAGCTCATGGGGCCAACCATGGATGGGCTCTCTGAAAGCATGGGGCCGAATAAAGAAGATGTCCATCACAAGGCAATTTAACCTTCACTTCACAAGGAAAGAAACGAATAAATGTCTGTTTAGAAACAGGTTGAACAAATTATCTCAAAATTCACTTGACTTCTAGAGTTACTTATATAAAATCTAAGAGTTCATACATTACAGTGTACTTCTACTATATAGTAAATGCGTTCACAAGAGACCAGAGAAGTGGTTAACATGGGGCCCACTGCAATACCAAAAACGTGGCTTTTATAAAAATTAGGCTGTAATTTCCATAGTGGGTTGTACAGCTAACTTGAGTCTAGAAATCTGACCTGTAATCCTACAAAAATGTTTATAGAAGACTCAACTGCAAGTTCAGACTTGAAGATAAACAAAGAAAAGAAGAACTCCAAGGCATTTGCTTAAATCTGCTTAGGTTAATTATATGCCTGAAATTCAGCAGCTGGCTGTGAGGAAAGACACAGTGGGCATTAACACTGACGAACTATTGTGGAGAGGAAGGATAAAGTGATTGGCACTGAAACCACAACACTGTTATAGTGAAGGAAAATGTCTTAAGGCACATGTGAATATCACATGAAATGCTGGAACATGTGACTTTTATGGATGTCACAAAGTCATACAATACCTGCTCTTGTGTAAAGCTAATTAGCAACCCACATGTGCCTTAAGGTTACATAAAAAGATATTTTAACCCTCTGCGCTTTAAGATATAGGCTGATTCTATAGCAAAGAGATCTAGCACGTGCTAGACCCGAAGTAAGCACTTCAGGCTGCCAACATGATTGGCTTCGTGAAGGGGTTCAAAGTCCCCAGATCCATTGGTCGTTCTTGTTCCCTCCCCTAGGGTACTGTCCTTATGTATATGGTCCAGGTTGGATCTGAGTTCCAGTCTGGAAAGGGAAGAGAGGGGCAGTTTTCTTCTGAATGAGTGGCATGGAAGTTGTGATCTCATGATCAAATGGTAAGAACGTGTTTCATGGACTCGTTTAGTGGCAAAGGGAAGCTGAAGAGTGGAAGCAGCTGGGGCACAATCATATACCCAGAGAAGCTCAGCTCTTTAAAAAAATATTTTATTTATTTATTTATTTATTTACTTATTTATTTGGTTTTTCAAGTAGGGTCTCATTCTGGCCCAGGCTGACCTGGAATTAACTATGTAGTCTCAGGGTGACCTTGAACTCACTGCAATCCTCCTACCTCTGCCTCCCCAGTGCTGGGATTAAAGGCGTACGCCACCACGCCTGGCTAAAAAATATTTATTTATTTATTTATTTATTTATTTATTTATTGGAGAGAGAGGCAGATCGGGAGAATGGGCACACCAGGGCCTCCAACTGCTGCAAACAAACTCCAGATGCATGTACCATCTTGTGCATCTGGCTTATGTGGGTCCTGGGGAATTGAACCTGGGTCCTTTGGCTTTATAGGCAAGTGTCTTAACTGCTAAGCCGGGTGGATTTGGAGGCCAACTAGTCATTTGCTATACTGATATGCAGGTGCAACTGCGGGTGGAAGCACAGCCAATGCCAGGATTTGTTTTGTTTTGTTGAGGTAGGGTTTCCCTCTAGTCTAGGCTGACCTGGAATTCACTATGTATTCTCAGGGTGGCCTTGAACTCACCATGGTCCTCCTCCTCTGCCTCCCAAGTGCTGGGATTAAAGGTGTGTACCACCACGCCCGGCTCAATGCCAGAGTTTGAAAGAAATGTGCATACCTGCCTGGCAGGGGAGATACCATGATCAAGAAAAGAATTGTGGCCATAGGCACCAAGAACCAGGACAGCATACAAGTGCTTTAACTTAAGGGGAATTTGTCTTAAGAAGATCAAATATATGAAGACTTGGATATAAGGATGTTCATTCCAGAGTCAACAGTAGCAAGAGTGGAAATCCATCTAAATTGCTTACTATGGATGAGGGCCTTCTATGTGTCCCTGGATACTGAGTGACAATATTATCACAGCTAGTAGATTCTCTTTTCATGTTTTTCTGTAGCCATAAGACACTGTGTGTCTATGCACACAACACGGTTCTAGAATTACAGGATTAGTTCAGTTAGTTAGTCCTGTGAGGTAGTAGGCATCAATACACAAATAAATGGAGGCTCAGAGAATTTACAGAGCTAGTTTAAGTCAAACAGTGAATAAGCAATATGGTTAGATGTTAGATGTGATTTCCATTCTTCCCATTCTCCTTCGTGCTCTTTTTTTTTTCTTTTCATTTTTCGATTTTTCAAGGTAGGGTCTCACTCTAACAGGCTGACCTGGAATTCACTATGTAATCTCAGGGTGGCCTCGAACTCATGGCGATCCTCCTACCTTTGCCTCCCGAATGCTGGGATTAAAGGCGTGCGCCACCACGCCCGGCCTTTTCTCTTTTTTTATATTTATTCATTTGTTTTTAATTTTAATTTTTATTGACAATTTCTATACTTACAGACAATAAACCATATTTCCCTCCCCTCCCCTCCACAACTCTTTATATATTTATTTTGGTTTTTCGAGGTAGGGTCTCATTGTAGCCCAGGCTGACCTGGAATTCACTATGTAGTCTCAGGGTGGCTTTGAACTCACCATGATCCTCCTACCTCTGCCTCCTGAGTGCTGGGATTAAAGGCATGAGCCACCACACCTGGCTCCTTTTCTCTCTTTTTTTAAAATATATTTTATTTATTTGTTTATTTATTTATTTATTTATTTATTTATTTATTTGAGAGAGAGAAAAAGGCTGAAAGAGAGACAGAGAATGGGAGTACCAGGGTCTCCAGCCACTGCAAACAAACTCCCTATGCATGGGCCCCCATGAGCATCTGGCTTATGTGGGTCCTGGGGAATTGAACTGGGGTCCTTTGGCTTTGTAGGCAAACGCCTTAACAGCTAAGCCATTTCTCCAGCCCCCTTTTCTCTTGTCTTGCCTGGAAGGATTGGTGAGTGGAACAAAGCACTGAGGACAAAGCAGCGTCACATCCCAGGTGACTCTGGAGGAATGACTGCCTTATCGGAGCGTTTGTGCAAAAATACCCGACCCTCAGATTCAGCAGCACTGTGCTTATTAATAGTATGAACGGACTGGATCTATTTTATGTAGCAAGGGGAAAACATAGGAAGATAGGGGCATCTCACAGAATATACAAGACAGAGATGTAAGCCAGATTAAAATAATATATATATATATATTTTATTTATTTGAGAGAAAGAGGAAGAGAGATAATGAGCATGCCAGGGCCTCCAGCCACTACAAACAAACTCCAGACACATGCACCCCCTTGTGCATCTGGCTTACATGGGTCCTGGAGAGTCAAACCAGGATCCTTTGGCTTTGCAGGCAAATGCCTTAACTGCTAAGCCATCTCTCCAGCCCCTGGCTTACATTTGCATCTCCAGGGCTTGATGCAGTTCTGGGTATAGAAGAGGTACTTGATGAAGATTTGTGGAATGAAAGAAAATATGACTGCAACATTTACATAACATGTGAACAGAGATGGATGGATGAGACACACCTTGTGACACTAGTAATTGGATTCTGCAAGGTGGAGTCAGGAGGCCAGGGTAGCAGTTTCCTCTCTGCCTCATTATTTTAGTCGAGCATGTTAGTCAGGCATTCCAGCCATTTCACTTGCCAGAGGAGAGTGGCATGTTGTTTCCCAGCTCTACGTGGAGATTGGAGCTAAACTAACTGCTTCTGACTCCTAAAAACCTTTTTTTGAAACACCCATCCTTTATTCAAACACTACTTATTTTAATGTTATTCTTATTTATTTAGGAGAGAGAAGCAGATATATATAGAGAGAATGGGTGTGTCAGGGCCACCAGCTGCTGCAAATGAACTCCCGACTCATGCACCACCCTGTGTATCTGGCTTACATGGGTTCTGGGGAATCCAACCCGGGTTCTTTGGCTTTGCAGACAAGCACCCCAACTGTTAAGCCATCTCTCCAGCCCATAAAAGATTTTTTTTTGTATATTTAGACAACATATAATTTTAGGCCCTCAACTTTGTTTATCCTGTTACCTCTCCCTAAATAGAACTTCCTTTCATCTGTAGTCCAAGCTAACTTTCTGATGACTGCATACCTGCACGCCCCTGCCAAAATGTTAACCATGCTGCTGGACCCACTTTCCATACCCCTTAGGACCACATGCAGCCACTCCAGGCCTCCAGAGTCTTTTCACTTGCTGCTTTTGTTCCTTCACACTTTCATCACCTCCTCCCCATCCTCATTCTCCAATTCCAGCATGAAATGAGACATATCAGAAGAAAATTAGCACACACACTTAAAAAAAAAAAAAACACCTACAATGTTCTTTTGGTCCTAGTTCCCAAACCTCTTCCTCACTTCTCCACTCTAACTTTTACCGGCCTTCTGGCATTGTTTATCTGTCAGGTCAAAGTTAATCTAACAGGAGACTGGAGAAGAAAAGCAATGAGAAATGAATGCTGAAAACTACAGTGACTTTGTTGTGTATGTGGTTTATTTCAAATAGCAGATGTAGTCCTCATGCTTCTCTGGGCTTTAAAAAATTTATTTATTTATTTGAAAGAGAGAGAGAAGAAGAGGAAGAGAGAGAGAGAATGGGTGTGCCAGGGCCTCCAGCCACTGCAAATGAGTTTGACCTACATGGGTACTGGGGAATCGAACCCACGTCCTTAGGCTTTGTGAGCAAGCACCTTAACCAATAAGCCATCTCTACAACCCTGGGCTTTATTTTTCTTCTTCTTCTTTTCAAAAATATTTTAGTACTGGAGAGATGGTTTAGCAGTTAAGGTGCCTGCCTGCTAAGCCTAAGAATGCCTGTTTGATTCTCCAGGTCCCATATTTAGCCAGATGCAGTGATGCAAGAGCGCAATGCTGCACTTGCCCACAAGGGGGCGCATGAGCCTGAAGTTTGTTCATAGCAGCTAAGAAGCTGCTGGTGCACCTATTCTCTATCAGTCTCTCTCTCTCTCTCTCTGACTCTCTCAAAAAGAAAATTATTTTAGCCAGGTGTAGTGGTGCACGCCTTTAATTCCAGCACCTGGAAGGCAGAGGTAGATGGATTACCATGAGTTTGAGGCCACCCTGAGAATACATAGTGAATTCCAGGTCAGCCTGAGCTAGAGTGAGACATTACCTCAAAAAACAACAAAAAAATTCATTTATTTGAGAGAGAAAGAGGGAAAGAGAGAAAGAGAATGGGCATGCCAGGGCCTCCAGCCACTGCAAACAAACTCCAGACATATGCATCACTATGTGGGTTCTGGGGAATTAAACCTGAGTCCTTAGGCTTTGCAGGCAAGGACCATCTCTCCAGCCCTTCTTAAAAAAATTTTTTTGACAGAGGAAGAGGGAGAGAGAGAGAGAGAGAGAGAGAGAGAGAGAGAGAATGGGCACACCAGGGCCTCCAGCCACTGCAAACAAACTCCAGATGCATGTGCCCCCTTGTGCATCTGGCTAGCGTGGGTCCTGGGGAATTGAACCTAGGTCCTTTGGCTTTACAGGCAAATGCCTTAACCACTAAGGCATCCCTCCAGCCCCCCTTTTTTGAGTTAGGGTCTTGCTTTAGCCCAGGCTGACCTGGCATTCACCATATAGTCTCAGGGTAGCCTCGAACTCATGCCAATCCTCCTACCTTTGCCTTTCAAGTGCTGGGATTAAAGGTGTGCATCACCACGCCCAGCCCACAGTCCACAAGGTGGATAGTGCTTTCATTTAGATGAGATGGTGCGGTCAGGGTGAGATGGTGTAGACCACGTACTTTGCTTCAGAAATGTAGCAGAATCTTCTCTCTCATCCTCCTCAATCCTAATAGAACTCAGAGCCCTGCCTGATGAAGGCTCCAAGCTCAGCTGAATGCCAACCTAGAATGGCATTCTTCTTTTTAGTAGCTTCTTTCCTTTCTGCCCTCCTCCCCTACTCCTTCTTCCTTCCTTCCTTCCTTCCTTCCTTCCTTCCTTCCTTCCTTCCTTCCTTCCTTCCTTCCTTCCTTCCTCTCTCTCCCTCTCTCTCTCCCTTTCTTTCTTTCTCTTTCTTTCTTTCTTTCTTTCTTTCTTTCTTTCTTTCTTTCTTTCTTTCTTTCTTTCTTTCTTTCTTTCTTTCTTTCTTTTTAGTGGTGGGAGTTGAATCCAGGGCATATGCTAAGCATGGACTCCACTGCTGAGCTCCACATCCCACCCTTACCTTTCTCAGATGCTGAATGTTCATTGAGGCAGTGGCTTACAGACTTTTTGTTGTTGCTTATTTCACAAATGAGAAATACATTTTATATCAACACAATACACACATAAAGTCACATAGATGATGAAATTAAGAATTTTTACTAGATTATACTTTGCAAAATGCACTGATGCTTCAAAGTCCATGACTGGGTATATTAAAAGATAATTAGAGGGCTGGAGAAATGGTTTAGTGGTTAAGGCATTTACCTGCAAAGCCAAAGGATCCCGGTTTGATTCTCCAGGACCCATATAAGCCAGACAAACAAGGGGCACATGCATCTGGAGTTCGTTTGCCGTGGCTAGAGGCTCTGGCATGTCCATTCTCTCTCTGTCTGCCTCTCTTCTCTCTGTCTCTGCTTGCAAATAAATATATAATTAATTAAAAAATTAAAAAATAAAAATAAAAGATAGAGACCTTCATAGACAAAATGTTTACCATTCCGTGAACAATTTGATGAACATTAATCTTTTTGTTTTTGGTGGTGGTTGTGGTGAACTAATCTTGAACCTTGAATCAGTTATAACTTATTCATACAAAGGAGTGGCCACATGCATGATTAGCTGCTTGGCCAAGAATAAATAACTCACAGCTGAGTGTGGTAGCATAGGTCTGTAATCCCAGTTAAGGCTAAGGTAGAAGGATCACTGTGAGTTTAAGTCCAATAGAGTGTGTTCCAGGTCATCCTGGGCTAGAGACCCTACTTCACAATAAAAACACAAGGGCCAGAGAGATGGCTTAGCAGTAAGGCATTTGCCTGTAAAGCCTAAGGACCCAGGTTCAATTTCCCAGAACCCACTTAAACCAGATGCACAAGGTGGTTCATGCATCTGGTGTTCGTTTGCAGTGGCTAGAGGCCCTGACAAACCCGTTGTCTCCCTCCCTCCGTCCCTCCCCTCCTCCTCCCTCCCTCCTCCCTCCCTCTCCTTCCCTCCCTCCCTCCGTCCCTCCCTCCCTCTCTCTCTCTCAAGTAAATAAGTAAAAATTAAAATAAATAGCTACTTTCCTGGTCCCAAATCTGTTCTTTTTTAAAAATCTTTTCTTCTTCTTCTTCTTTTTCAGAAGGTAATGAGACCGGAGGAGATAAACTACCCCTCACATTTCAGCCAAGCCACAGTTGAATCCACAGAGGAACTGAAGAGACGAGCAAGAGTGTTGCTTCCATGCTGAACCTGATAATCAGCACCAGGGTGAAGGAGACAGACCCTGACGACACTCAACACCTACCAAAGCAAAGATCCAGCAGCTCCCAAGAGCTCATCACTGAAGTAGACTTAAAACTCACCCACCATGGCTCAGGGAATTTTGTGGAGGGGGAGCAGAGAGATCGTAAGAGCCACAGGTTGAGACATCATGCCCAGAGGCATTCCCGCCCCCTAAAAATAACTGACTATCGTTCCCACAATGCATAAACCACAACTCCATGGGGAATATATACCTGCAACCCCACTGGGGAGCATCCCCAATGGAATGGGGGCAGGGACGAGGGAAAAGAGGGTACAACACATGATGTATCCATATGCAACATCTTGTTAATAATAATAATAAACATAAAAAGTTAAAATAGGGCTGGAAAGATGGCTTAGTGGTTAAGAGCTTGCCTGTGAAGCCTAAGGACCCTGGTTGAAGGCTCAATTCCCCAGTACCCACATGAGCCAGATGCACAAGGTGGCGCATGCATTTGGAGTTCGTTTGCAGTGGCTGGAGGCCCTGGTGTGCCCATTCTCTCTCTTTCTGCCTCTTTCTGTCTGTCACTCTCAAATAAATAAATAAACAAAAAATGTTAAAATAAAAACACAAGAATTTGAGGCCAACTAGAACATACATAGTAAGACCCTGAATCAAAAAAGGTGGGGGGACTGGAGAGATGGCTTAGTGGTTAAGGTGTTTGCCTGCAAAGCCAAAGGATCCCGGTTCAATCCTCCAGGACCCATGTAAGCCAGATACACAAGGGGGGGCATTTTGCAGTGGCTGGATGCCCTGGCACACCCATTCTCTCTCTCTCTCTCTTTCTGCCTCTTTCTCTCTCTGAAATAAAAACCATAAAAAAGACAACTAAATACACAAATAAATAAATGACTCTTGGTTATATGGCCAAAGGCAAAGCTGATGTAAGAACAAATAAAATCATTTCAAGAAAAGACAACAGCCCCTCCCTAGGGTTCTGTTTTGGTTCTTTGTCAGCATAAACTTCACTATCCAAGCTGCCTCTGCATTACTCAGGGTTGAAAATTAAGCCCTAAATTGAGGTAAGGGACCTGGTTAATTAGATGACTTCTGAGTTACTTTCTAATCCCAAGACTTTGTCCCTTCAATAAATGTTTAGTAATTATTGAATATGTGTTTGGCATCCTGCCAGGGCTAGGAGCCCAGCAGAGAGTAAAGTGAGCAATACTGTTGCCTCTGGAGAGCTAGCAAGCAACTGAGGACCCAGACAGCAAACAGATAGACTGCAATTAATGTTCTGAAACACAACATTCATGGCTGGAGAATAATGAGCACAGCAATTATTCTGATCCATGATTACGAATTATTACCATTAGCGTGACTGTCGAAGTAGTAGCGATATCATTGTTAGAACAGAGTAGTCAAGGAAAGTGGCAGTCTGAAGCCTGAAGAACAAGCAGGAGCCAGCTACGGACTGAGCCCAGAGAATAGCCTCTAGGCAGTGGAAAGCAAGTTCAAAAGTCCTAATTCAAGAAGGAGCTCATCTATTTCAGCAGTTGGCAAAGCACTGGTGTAACTGGAGCAGAGTCAGCTGGTGGCTGGGGAGGGGTCATGAGTTGAATTGGGAGGAGTGGGAAGATAGGGCCTTGGGGGCCACAGTGTGGAGTCTGGATCCATTTATGTGTCAAATAGCAGTCATCAGAGGATTTAAACAGGAAATGACATCATATGATTTTTAAAAGGACATGGAATACTGCATGAGGAATGCGTTGGAGGAGGGAAGAGCCCAAGTAGGAAAATCATTTTAGGAATCTTGGCAAGAGATGATGGGCTCTTGGAGAATGATGGTAGTAAGCTTTAAAATCCTGTTTTGTTTGCGATTAACAGATAATAAAGAGTATATTTAAATGTTAACTTGAAAAATGTTGCTGGACTGGAGAGATGGCTTAGCAGTTAAGGCACTTGCCTGCAAAGGCAAAGGAGATCCGTTTGATTCCCCAGGACCCACATAAGACAGGTGCACAAGGTGGCGCATGCATCTGGAGTTGGTTTGCAGTGGCTGGAGGCCCGGGTGCACCCATTCTCTTTCTCTCTCTCTACCTCTCTCAAATAAATAAGTAAAAATAAAATATTTTTTTTCAAATCTTGTAAGAGGTGGCAAAAAGAATGTAAGAGCCAAAGGAAGGGTAGGATTTCTTACAATGCACTCCTCCAGACACAAAATGGCCTGGACAGGGCTGGAGAAATGGCTTAGCGGTTAAGGCATTTGCCTGCAAAGCAAAGGACCCCAGTTCAATTCCCCAGAACCCACGTAAACCAGATGCACAAGGGGGGCATGCATCTGGAGTTCGTGTACAGTGGCTGGAGGCTCTGGCATGCTCATTCTCTCTTCCTGCCTATTTCTCTCCATCAAATAAATAAATAAAAATAAAAAAATATTTTAAAAAATGGCCTGGATATCACTCGGGAGGCAGAGGTAGGAGGATGAGAGTCACAGTACCTGACACTAGTTAACACAAGAGCCTGGACCAGAGTGAGATAGCAAAACCAAAAAAAAAAAAAAAAAAAAAAGGAAAAGATGACATGACACAAGACCCTCATGATAGGAGGAAAAGATGATGACACCAAAATAAAAGAGAGACTCATTGAGGGGGGGGGGTGGGGTGTGATGGAGAGTGGAGTTGCAAAGGGGAAAGTGTGCGTGTGGGGGGACTTACTATGCTTTATTGTCTATAATTATGGAAGTTGTCAACAAAAATTTTCAAAAAAACAATCTTGCTTATTTTGCCTTCAGAGCAAACATCAAATGACAAGTTTTTTTTTTTTTTTTTTTGGTTTTTCGAGATAGGGTCTCACTCTAGTCCAGGCTGACCTGGAATTCACTCTGTATTCTCAGTGTGGCCTCCAGCTCACTGTGATCCTCCTACCTCTGCCTCCCGAGTGCTGGGATTAAAGGCGTGCGCCACCACGCCCAGCGACAAGTCATTTACATGTAAGACCCAGTCCCATTTGTGCAAGTTGGTAGTGGTGTCTGTGTACTCCAGAGCGTTGTAACACACAACCACAGGGGTGGTTGGAGGAAGAAAGACTGGAATGAGTTAAGACTAACGAGACTGAAGTGGCGCTGCCGTGCAGATGAGAACAGAGGCGCCTGGGGTAGCTCTCTGAAAACGGTCAAGCCTGGGGCGTGTTACACATGCTGTGCCAACACGGCCCATGTCCGTCAAATAGAAGAAAAGAAAGGTGTACAGTGTAAAAATTCACTGGGGAAAAGCGTGAGATACACAATGAGAGTATTATTTGCACAAGAGTCACAAAAGTCACAAAACTTCCTAGAGGAAGCCATATACAAATTTGGAACTGATAGTTGCCTAGTATCTCATGATTATATTTCCTAAATAAAACAAGAAAAGACTTTTTTTTTTCAGTTTTTCGAGGCAGGGTCTCACTCTAGCTCAGGCTGACCTGGAATTCACTATGTAGTCTCAGGGTGACCTCAAACTCACAGCAATCCTCCTACCTCTGCCTCCCAATTGCTGGGATTAAAGGAATGCACCACCACGCCTGGCTTAAGAAAAGACTTTTTGATAGACATTTTGGGGGAAAGTAGTTAGGTCAGTCTGCGAAGTCAGACTTTATCTTAAGGTAGCAGAAATGAAGAGTTGAAGTCTA
Organism: Orientallactaga sibirica; assembly: GCA_036365145.1. NCBI lineage: Eukaryota > Metazoa > Chordata > Mammalia > Rodentia > Dipodidae > Orientallactaga > Orientallactaga sibirica. The sequence goes on from JAEOAD010000027.1 coordinate 9,230,655, forward strand.
CGGACATGGCTGTCTGCATGTGAAGAAATGCTTGTGTTAGGACACACATTTGTGCTCTGGCCTCTCAAGAAATTTGTTCAAAGTCCTTGACTGAAAAAAACAGTTGAAAGAAAATGTTGCCCCTTAGAATAAGTTAGGTTCAATGCTCATTTACAGCTAAGGTTGCTATTACCATCACCAGGAGGAAGAGAGTAATGCCTTTGCCCACATCATGCCCTTGAACTTTGCAGAGCCCCAGAGCTAGAACTAGTGCCGAATCCTGGCTGGAGTCTTGGCAGACAGTTGCTCCTGGCTCTTGGGGCCTATAAAATATGAGAAATGTCAGAAGTTGTGTGTCCTCAAAAGAAACCAGGATTGTTACAAGAAAATGTCAGTAGCAGGGGTGGGATACCTTCCAGGGAGTTAGTCACGGAGGCCTCAATGCCCCCCAAATATTACAGGCTATTGCCAAGATTCTTTTTTTATCATCATTATTATTATTTTTATTGACAACTTCTTGAATTGTAGACAATATCCCATGTTATTTCTCTCCCTCCCCCCAGTTTCCCCTTTGAAACTCCACTCTCCATCATATCCCCTCCCCCTGTCAATCAGTCTCTCTTTTAAGTTTGATGTCATGCTCTTTCCTATTATGATGGTCTTATGTAGGTAGTGTCAGGCACTGTGAGGTCATGGATATCCAGGCCATTTTGTGTCTGGAGGAGCACGTTGTAAGGAGTCTATCCTTCCTTTGGCTCTTACATTCTTTCCTCCCCCTCTTCTGCAATGGACCTTGAGCCTTGGAATGTAGGTTTGAGATGTTTCAGTGCTGAGCACTCCTCTGTCACTTCTTCTCCACACCATGGTGCCTTCTGAATCATCCCAAGGTTGCCACCATCTGAAAAGAGAAGCTTCTCTAACCAAAAGTGAGAGAGCATTAATATATGGGTGTGGACATTAAGAGAAGTGCTTACTGGGCAGTTTGGTGAACATAGTATATACATTTAGCGAGTCACCAGCAGACATTAGGACTCATGACTACCCCTGTCATACTTTTTCAGTATCAGGGATGTGTTCCCTCCCATGGAGCAGGCCTCCAGTCCAATTATAGAGCAGTTGGTTTCCCCCATAACAGACATGCCACTATTGCACCTGTTGGCTCATTTGGCCTGGTTGGCCAAATTTAAAGCTTGCAGTGTTCAATGTTGAATACCTTCACTGGAGTTTTCTCTCTCCATTGACCTGCATGCAGTGTAGCTTTTTCCAGCTTTCTTTTCAGCTGGTCCTCATGGAGAAGGCTTTCAGCTCAGCTCCAGCAGGATTTCTCAGTGAACTTGCCGCCCAAGTATGTGGAGTCTTCAGCAATAGGATCTTACCATCTATTCCTGGTGGGAAACCAAGGGCCTCGGCAATGGCCTATAATGTTTTGGGGGTATCTGTGACCTCCCTGGCCAACAACTCACTGGAAGGTATCCCATCCCTGTGTTGCCAAGATTCTTGGTTGCCCACCAAGAACTATATGGTAAGACCCTATTGCTGAAGACTGTGCATGCTTGGATTGCAGGACCCTCAGGAATCAAGCTGGGGCTGAGCTGGAAGCCTGTTGAGTAGCTGTCAGGGTGCTAGAAAGAGCTATGCAGTGTGTTGGGGGAGAAAATTCATCAATGGTCTTAACCAGCAGTGAACCCTGCAAGTTTTATGGCTATTCAGCCAGACCAAATTTACCAATTGGTACAACAGTGGCATGTCTGTTAGGGGGAAAACCAATTGCTTGCTGATTGGATTTAAGGTCTGCTCCATGGGAAGGAATTCCTGCCTGGTATTGAAAACCTGGTCAAAAGACTATGGCTGGGGAGGTCATAAGCCCTTAGGGGGGAAACTACTATTGCTCTCTGGCTAACTGGATATATAATGCTCACCAACCTGCCCTCTAAATACTTATTTTTATGCACATTATTATTTATGCACATATTAATGGTACTCTCACTTTTGGTAGAGAAGCTTTTTTTTTTTTTCAGATGGTAATGGCCACTCAGGCAACTTAAACTCACCAAAGTGCTGAGAAGTGACAGTGGGGCATTCAGCACTAAATGAGACATCCTACCCACTAAGGCTCAGGAATCATTGTAGAAGTGGGGATGGAAAGAACATAAGAGCCAAAGGAAGAGGGGAGTGCTTTGCAAAACTGTCTTCCAGACACAAAGTTTCCACAGTATTCATGACCTCACAGTGGCTAATGCTACCTACACAAGACCTGCATAATAGGAGGGGAAATATAATGACATCAAAATAGAAGAGAGGGGGTAGGAGACATGGCTCAATGGTTAAAGTTGCTTGCTTGCAAAGCCGGACAGCCAGGATTTGATTCCCAGTATGCACATAAAAGCAGATACACAAAGTGGTGCATATGTCTTGAGTTTGTTTGAAGTGACAGGAGGCCCTAGTGTACCCATACTCTCTCTCTGTCTGTGTGTGTCTCTCTCAAATAAATAATAAAAAATCAGTTAGTCATGGGCTGGAGAGATAGCAGTTAAGGCACTTGCCTGTGAAGCCTAAGGACTCAGGTTTGATACCCCAGTACCCACATAAACCAGATGTAGAAGGTGGGGCATGCGTCTGGAGTTTGTTTGCAGTGGCCAGAAGCCCTGGTGCACTCATTCTCTTTCTGTCTTTTTTCTCTCTTTCTCTCTCTCTCTCTCTCTGCATATTCCTCTCTCTCAAATAATTAATAAAATATTAACAAATAAGCTAGTGAAGGTTCCAGATTAGGATTGTTGCTGGATCTGGGCCCAGAAGCACATTTATCTGGGTCCAAGATGTCCAACTCTCAGGCTCTTCCTGAAAACAAATCCCAGAAGCTTTTGCAAAGGAGGCAGACCACGCTCACTGAGCAACAAGGAAGCTGGCAACCGCTTGTTCAACAGTAGCTCATACCCAGACTCCAGCCTCAAGGAAGAAACGTCCTCAGAAACAAATGCAGACTCAGCACTACTGCAGGATTGCTTCATGAACCACAGACTGAACAAAACTGAAGAACACAGATGTGGTATTCAGCAACACCGAGGCGCTCACATCCGCAGTTACTTCAGGGTGCAGCCATGACCAGGCCTTCCTTGACTCAGCCACTGAGCTTTATCCCCAACTCCTCTTCCTCCTGGGCTGGACACTGAGACCACAGGCTTGCACATGCTGAGCATACTCTACCACTGAGCTGTATCCCCAGACCAGACTCCCCTCTTTAGGCAGGGCTAGGGATGAAGGATCTCTTGCATTCTAGGAGAAAACTCTTTACCACTGAGGTATATCCTCAGTGCCCCAGTACTGAACAATTTGATTGAAAGGAAATTCAAAGCCTTAGACACTGCCTCAGAATCAAAGTCCCTTTGACCTTTCTTTATTTTTCTCCTTCCCAGTACAGAAAGAGACGCTGCAAAATTCTCTTCTCTGCCCAAAGTCCAGAGCCGCCAAAGTAGAAAGCCATCTCTGGTCCTTCCTCTGAACTTTCATCAGCTAAACTCGTATCACCTGAAGAAAGACCGAAGCCTGCCAGCACACCTGGACAGGCCTCCTCATGTCCCATTGTCCTTTATTCTGGTCCCAAAGAGAATCATTTACAAACCGTCATCTGTTTTGTGGGCCAAACAGACCTTGTCCCAGGCCTTTGGATCTGTTCCAAGCTCAAGAGTTCCCCTAAAGTAATTTACTGTTCCTCCTGAATTGCTCGTTCTCCCCCTCCCGACAGAAGACAGGACATATAAGTATCTAGATTGTGTGGAGCTAGTGGGTAATTATGCTTCTGTGGTTGTCCCAGCACTGTGTTCTGCCCCCAACTTTACTTTTTAAAAAAAATTTATTTGTTTGAGAGTGACAGAGAGAGAAAGAGGCAGAAAGAGAAAGAGAGAGAGAGAGAGAATGGGTGCACCAGGGCCTCCAGCCACTGCAAACGAACTCCAGATGCATGGGCCACCTTGTGCATCTTGCTTACGTGGGTCCTGGGGAATTGAGCTTCAAACCAGGGTTCTTAGGCCTCACACAAGCGCTTAACCCCTAAGCCATCTCTCCAGCCCCCCCTTTTTTTTTCTTGGTTTTTTGCTCTAGCCCAGGTTGTCCTGGGATTCACTATGTGGTCTCAGGATGGCCTTGAACTCACAGTAATCCTCCTACCTTAGCTTCCCCAGTTCTGGGATTAAAGGTGTGTGCCACCATGCCCATCCCCCAGTTTGTATATTAATAAATGCATATGATTTTCAAAAAACAAAAAGAAGATTCAGGGGTTGAAGATTTAGCTTAGTGGTAGAATGCTTGCCTAGCAAGTGCAAGGCCCTGGGTTCTATTCCCAGAACGGGGGAAAAAATGAGATTCAGCTCAGACTAAAAGTTTGAACAAGGATTTATTTGTTAGCACTCTTGGTGAGAGGCTTGTTCTTTTTATTTATTTATTTAAAAGCAGAAAGACACTCACAGAGAGAGAGAGAGAAAAATGGGCCTGCCAGGGCCTGTAGCCACTGCAAATGAACTCCAGATGCATGTGCCACTTTGTGCATCTGGCTTTATGTGAGTACTGGGAAATCAAACCCGGGTAGTTAGGCTTTGCAGGCAAGTGCCTTAACCACTAAGCCATCTCTCCAGCCTGAGAGGCTTAATCTTAAAAGCTCTGTTGGGGTTCAGGGCAAGGGCTGTCTGGTAGTTTCCCTGGTTGCTGAGCAGGTACTGTGCATGTCCATGTCCTTTCTGGCTCTGTCTCACTCGTAGGTCTTAGTAAGAAGGCATGTCAAAAATCCCTCGCCGAGTTATAGACATGCTGGGTCACGTAGAAACACATCTAGCTCTCAAAATATCACATACACATGGCCTTCCACTTTCGGAATACACAAAAACTGGTTAAACAAGTTGGTCTGGTGACTAAAAGCTGTTTTGCTGTGTGTATATGTATATTCATTTTCCTAAGGAAAAAATGATGCTTTCATCTGTCAGAAACAGTTCTTTGTTTATTCTTTATATCATCTTCACAAATTCATGTCTGGCTCACAGCACTACTATTGAATTGTGGTACATGTGAATCAGTAAAAACTAACAAAAAATGTTATGTAAGTCATAGTTAGAAATACTAATACAGCCAGGCATGGTGGCGCACGCCTTTAATCCCAGCACTTGGGAGGCAGAGGTAGGAGGATCGCCATGAGATCGAGGACACCCTGAGACTACATAGTTAATTCCAGGTCAGCCCAGACCAGAGTGAAACCCTACCTCGAAAAACCAAAAAATAAAATAAATAAATAAATTAATTAAATAAAACTAATACAAAGTTCAATTAGGAAAACAATGTTTTAGCCCAAATAAACATCAAATAGGACTTTCTGTTCAAACCAAAAAGCCAAGCATATATAAGAAAAATTATGAGTTTAATTCTTACAAAATATAGGTTTTGCTATTGGGAAGAGAGACCAAAACATGGCTGGAGAGGGGTAAATTTAGTGAGTCAAAACTTCTTGGCTTTGTGGATGTGAACAGAGATTAAAATGTAGATAAAGATGCATGAAAGGACTTGCTAGGGCTATAATAAAGAGGCATGGGGAAAGAAAGCATTGACATTTGTGTTTTTCTAAATCCTGACCTTGTATCATCAGGGCCAGGTTCAGAAGATCCCTTAAAGAGAGAGGAAAACAAAAATAAAAACTGTGGGTTAAGGTAAGTGAATTCTGAAAAATCTGAGATGGGTATTTTTGAGAGCCATGGCTTCCTAAGAGTAAAAATTCAAGTTTTTTCTTTCATAAAATTACTTTTAAAAAATATTTTTATTTTTAATTTTTTTTGGAGAGAGACACAGAGAGAGAGAGGGAGAGGAAGACAGATAGAGATGGGTGCACCAGCAGTGTCTCAGCTGCTGAGAACGAAATCCAGATGTGTGCGCCCCCTTGTAGTCAAGTGCGGCATTGCACCCTTGCGCCACTTTGCATCTGGCTAAACATGGGACCTGGAGATTGGAACCACCATTCTTAGGCTTAAGAGGCAGGCGCCTTAACCCCTAAGCCATCTCTCCAGCCCCATAAAATTACTTTTTAAGAAACTTAATTAGAACTGAAAGAACAAAACTCTCAACCTTTGATTTTTTTGTTGTTGTTGTTTTGTTTTGTTTTCAAGGAAGGATCTCATTATAGCCCAGGGTGACCTAGAACTCACTGCAGTCCTTCTACCTCTGCCTCCAGACAGCTGGGATTAAAGGCATGCACCATCATGCCAAGCTTCAACATTTAAAAAACAATGTTTATTTATTTATTTATTTAAGAGAGAGGGAAAGACAGAAACAGAGAGGAAGAGGCAGAGAGAGAGAATGGGCACACCAAGGACTCTAGCCACTGCAAACAAACTTCCAGACACATATGCTACTTTGTGCATGTGGCTTAAATGGGTATGGGGGAATCAAACCTGGGTCCTTAGGCTTCACAGGCAAGGCTAAACCATCTCTCCAGTCCAGCTTCAACTTGAGATTTTTGTTTGTTTGTTTGTTTTTTGAGATAGGGTCTCACTCTAGCCCAGGCTGACCTGGGATTTACTCTGTAGTCTCATCTGGCCTCAAACTCATTGCAGTCCTCCTACTTCTGCCTCCTGAGTGCTGGGATTAAAAGAATATGCCACCAAGCCCAGCCCAAGTTTTTGATTTTTAAAAATACAACTTTAAAAAAAAACACTTGATTTAAGGGGCTGGAGAGATGGCTTAGCGGTTAAGATGCCTGCCTGCACAGCCTAGGAACACCTGTTTGATTCTCCAGGTCCTACGTTTAGCCAGACACAAAAGTGACACAATGGCACGATGTCACACTTGGAGTTCATTCACAGCAGCTGAGAGGCCACTGGCATGCCCATTCTCTCTCTTTCTCTCTCTGTCTCTCTGCCTCTCTCAAATTAAAAAAAAAAAAAAGACTTAAAAATTATTTATTTATTTAAAGCAGAGAGAGAGAGAGAGAGAATGGGCACACCTGGACCTCTAGCTCCAGCAAATAAACTCCAAATGCCTGTGCCACTTTGTGCATCTGGTTTTACATGGGTATTGGGGAATTGAACCCAGGACATCAGTCTTTGTAACCAAATGCCTTTAACCACTGAGCCAAAACCAAATGTCCCAAAGAGCCTGTGTCTTTTTGGGCAAGTATCCCTGCCTTCCCTTATATCAGATAGCAGAAACAAACAAATCAAACACCTGACTTTACTGCCGAATAGTTTTATTCCCAAAAATGATTCTCTGGGGGCTGGAGAAGTGGCTTAGTGGTTAAGGCGCTTGCCTGCAAAACCCAATGACCCAGGTTCGATTCCCCAAGACCCATATAAGCCAGGTGCACATGGTGGTGCATGCATCTGGAGTTTGTTTGCAGGGGCTAAAGCCCCTGGCAAGCCCACTCTCTCATTATATATATATATGTTCAAGATAGGGTCTCGCTCTAACTCAGGCTGACCTGGAATTCACTCTGTAGTCTTAGGGTGGCCTTGAACTCACAGTGATCCTCCTCCTCTGCCTCCCGAGTGCTGAGATTAAAGGCATGCACTAACATGCACGGACAATTTTTCTTTTAAAGAGTGGTCCTCTGGGGCCAGGGAGCTGGCTCAATAGTTAAAGATGTTTTGCTTTAAAAGCCTGCCTGCCCTGGTTCAATTTCCCAGCACCCATGTATGTAAAGCCCTATGCAAAATGGTGCATGTGTCTTTGATGAGAATTCACCTACAACAATGAGAAGCAGAGCCAGGATCCTAAAGAAGCTACCAGGCCAGCTTGAATGATGTTCATTTACAGTTTGGCAGTTTATTTACAGTGGTAAGAGACCCTGTCTTGAAGTTGGTGGCATACAGGCACCTTGAAGGTGTCCTTTGACTTCTGCACACATGCCTAAACACACACAAAGAGAAGAAAAAAATGAAAAGAGGAGGGGGGAAGAGAAGGGGAAGGGAAAAGTAAAAGGGGAAAGAGGGGAGAGGAGAGGAGAGGAGAGGAGAGAAGGAAAGAAAAGGAAAAAGGAAAGCAAAGGTTCTCTGATGGGGAGTATAGCTGATCAGACAATTTTCTACATGAAGTGTCAAATCTGTTACCAGAATTTGGTCCCAAACTGGGTCCTTTTTCCCTTCTGGAATTGTGGAATCAAAATCAACAATGAGACCAACCACCAGCTGAGCAGTGAAGGAAACTTTTATTCTTGGCCAAGAATAGAAGTGGGAGATAAATTCATAAATCACCATTTCTTGATGCGCCTTTGGCTGCTGAGGGGTAGAGGAAGGGCAATGAGAGTCAGGAGCGCAGCAGGGAGGCCTGGGAGAGGTGATGATGGCATTGGCTTAGAAGAAAGCAGCGACGGAGAGAAAAAGGTAGGTTCAAGACGAGTTTTGGGAACTGGAACCAATAGGACATATTACTGAATTGGATGTAGGTTCTTCATGAGAAGTTTTTATTTATTAAAAACCCATTATTTATTTATTAGAGACAGAGAGAATGGATGCATCAAGGCCTCTAGCCACTGCAAACAAACTCCAGACATGTGCGCCACTATGTGCATCTGGCTTAGGTGGGTTCTGGGGAGTTGAACTGGGTCCGTAGGCTTTGCAGGCAAGCACATTAACCACTAAGACATCTCCACAGTCCATTCATGAGATGTTTTACAGTGTGATTTCAAAGGAAAGTCTTTAGAGAAGTTTAAGCAAAGAAATCCTATTCCTTGGCTTACACACTTAGTTTTTTTATTTGTTTCTTTTGCTGGTGGTCTCTTTTGGCACTAGAGATGTCTTGCTGACTCCTAGGAAGAAGTCTCCATGAGCTTCACAGTAGAGAACTACCCCTCGACCTCCCAGATGGGTGAGTTATTGATGAACTGAATGTGCTGTGCAAAGATAAAAGAGAAGGACTCCTGGCGATGTGTCCTGAGCAACGGAGTGTGCACATGTGCCATTTAGGTGGCTGTAAAGCAGACTTGGTATGGGGGAAATCTAATAGTATGGTTTGAGTCTTGTTGGATTTGAGATGCTTATTAGATTATTGAGTTGGTAGTTGGATAAAGTTCACACAAGAACTCAGGGTCTAGCGAGATAAGCTTGAAAAAGCATTTAAAGGGCTGGAGAGATGGCTATATATATATGTTCAAGATAGGGTCTCGCTCTAACTCAGGCTGACCTGGAATTCACTCTGTAGTCTTAGGGTGGCCTTGAACTCACAGTGATCCTCCTCCTCTGCCTCCCGAGTGCTGAGATTAAAGGCATGCACTAACATGCACGGACAATTTTTCTTTTAAAGAGTGGTCCTCTGGGGCCAGGGAGCTGGCTCAATAGTTAAAGATGTTTTGCTTTAAAAGCCTGCCTGCCCTGGTTCAATTTCCCAGCACCCATGTATGTAAAGCCCTATGCAAAATGGTGCATGTGTCTTTGATGAGAATTCACCTACAACAATGAGAAGCAGAGCCAGGATCCTAAAGAAGCTACCAGGCCAGCTTGAATGATGTTCATTTACAGTTTGGCAGTTTATTTACAGTGGTAAGAGACCCTGTCTTGAAGTTGGTGGCATACAGGCACCTTGAAGGTGTCCTTTGACTTCTGCACACATGCCTAAACACACACAAAGAGAAGAAAAAATGAAAAGAGGAGGGGAGGGGAAGAGAAGGGGAAGGGAAAAGTAAAGAGGGGAAGAGAGGGGAGAGGAGAGGAGAGGAGAGAGAGAAGGAAAGAAAAGGAAAAAGGAAAGCAAAGGTTCTCTGATGGGGAGTATAGCTGATCAGACAATTTTCTACATGAAGTGTCAAATCTGTTACCAGAATTTGGTCCCAAACTGGGTCCTTTTTCCCTTCTGGAATTGTGGAATCAAAATCAACAATGAGACCAACCACCAGCTGAGCAGTGAAGGAAACTTTTATTCTTGGCCAAGAATAGAAGTGGGAGATAAATTCATAAATCACCATTTCTTGATGCGCCTTTGGCTGCTGAGGGGTAGAGGAAGGGCAATGAGAGTCAGGAGCGCAGCAGGGAGGCCTGGGAGAGGTGATGATGGCATTGGCTTAGAAGAAAGCAGCGACGGAGAGAAAAAGGTAGGTTCAAGACGAGTTTTGGGAACTGGAACCAATAGGACATATTACTGAATTGGATGTAGGTTCTTCATGAGAAGTTTTTATTTATTAAAACCCATTATTTATTTATTAGAGACAGAGAGAATGGATGCATCAAGGCCTCTAGCCACTGCAAACAAACTCCAGACATGTGCGCCACTATGTGCATCTGGCTTAGGTGGGTTCTGGGGAGTTGAACTGGGTCCGTAGGCTTTGCAGGCAAGCACATTAACCACTAAGACATCTCCACAGTCCATTCATGAGATGTTTTACAGTGTGATTTCAAAGGAAAGTCTTTAGAGAAGTTTAAGCAAAGAAATCCTATTCCTTGGCTTACACACTTAGTTTTTTTATTTGTTTCTTTTGCTGGTGGTCTCTTTTGGCACTAGAGATGTCTTGCTGACTCCTAGGAAGAAGTCTCCATGAGCTTCACAGTAGAGAACTACCCCTCAACTCCCAGATGGGTGAGTTATTGATGAACTGAATGTGCTGTGCAAAGATAAAAGAGAAGGACTCCTGGCGATGTGTCCTGAGCAACGGAGTGTGCACATGTGCCATTTAGGGTGGCTGTAAAGCAGACTTGGTATGGGGGGAAATCTAATAGTATGGTTTGAGTCTTGTTGGATTTGAGATGCTTATTAGATTATTGAGTTGGTAGTTGGATAAAGTTCACACAAGAACTCAGGGTCTAGCGAGATAAGCTTGAAAAGCATTTAAAGGGCTGGAGAGATGGCTTAGTGGTTAAGGCGTTTGTCTGCAAAGCCAAAGGACTGAGGTTCAATTCCCCAGGATCCATGTAAACCAGATGCACCAGGTGGTACATGCATCTGGAGTTTGTTTGCAGTGGCTGAAGGCCCTGGAATGCCATTCTCCCTCTCTCTCTCTCTCCCTGATTCTTTCTCTCTCTCCAATAAATAAATAACTATTTTTTTTTAAAAAAGAAAAGCATTTAAATCAATAGGACAGATAAGAAAATCTAAGGATGTCAAAGTGCTGAAGACAGACAGAGCTCTACACATTCCAAGACTTAGGACAGTGAGGCGAGCTCTCCTCATGTCCAAGGCCAGTCTTTTATATGTTCTTGATCTTCTCCAGCTAGTCCTTTTCTATAGGTTAAAAATGACAATAACTTCTCTATTATTCTTACCAAGAGATGGAGTCTGCTTCCCCTCCCCTTGAATCTAGGCTGAGTCATTAAGATCAGTGATGTGTTTGAATAACAGACACTCTAGGACCCAAGACACAATGCCATAAGAAGTTATGCAGTTTCTGCCCATGGCTTTTGGAGCATTCTCTATGGAAGGCTGAGTCATGTAAGAAGGTCAGTCTCTCAGACTGCCTGGAAAAGAACCTGTGGTTGTTCTGGTTGGCATTCTCAGCCGAGTTCAACCTTCCAGTTACTCCTGCCAGGACATCAGACATGGAAATGCAGCAATATGGGACTTATATTTAGCCATACCCAGCTTTTAAGCTCCTGATCTGGGTGTGGTGGCTTCTGCCTGTAATCTCAGCCCTCAGGAGGTCGAAGCCAGAGGATTGTCATGAGTTTGAGGCCAGCCAGGGCTACACAGTAAGAGCCTGTCTCAAATCAATCAACCCATTAATCAGTCTCTCATGATTTTCAAGGATTAGGAGAGCTGATGAGACACTTGGAAAGCCTGGCAGCCTGGCAGCCTGGGTTCAATTGCCCAGAACCCATGTAAACCCAGACACAAAAAAGGGTAGAAACATGTGGAATTTATTTGTAGCAGCAAGAAACTTTGGTATGCCTAGGCACACACACACGCATGTGCAAATAAATAAAAATAGTTTTTAAAAAACGTGGGGGCTGGAGAAATGGCTTAGTGGTTAAGGCATTTGCCTGCAAAGCCTAAGGACCCTGGTTTGATTCCCCAGGAACCACATAAGCCAGATGCACAAGGGGTGGATGCGTCTGGAGTTCGTTTGCAGTGGCTAGAGGCTCTGGTCTGCCCATTCTCTCTTTCTATCTGCCTCTTTCCCTCTCTCTCAAACAAATAAATAAAAGGCCGGGCATGGTGACATACACTTCTGATCCCAGCACTCGGGAGGCAAAGGTAGGAGGATTGCCATGAGTTCAAGGCCTCTCTGAGACTACGTAGTGAATTTTAGGTCAGCCTGAGCTAGAGTGAGACCCTATGTGGAAGTTCCCCCCCACCGACAAAAAATAAAAATAAATGAATAAAATATTTTTAAAATGTGGGCTGGAGAGATAGCTGGCTTAGTGGTTAAGTGCTTGCTGGCAAAGCCAAAGGACCCTGGTTCAATTCCCCAGTACCCATGTAAAGCTTGATGCACAAGGCACATATATCTGAAGTTCATTTCAGTGGCTAGGAGTCCCTGGTATGCCCATTCGCGTCCCCCTCTCTCTCTCTCTCTCTCTCTCTATATATATATATATATATATATATATATATATATATATATATATATATGTATATATATGCCCCTCCTCTCTCTCAAATAAATAAATAAAATATTTAAACATTGTTTTTAAAAAATAAAAATAAAAAATAAGTGTGCTGGGAGTGGTGGCGCACGCCTTTAATCCCAGCACTTCGGAGGCAGAGGTAGAATTGCTATGAGTTCAAGGCTACCCTGAGACACATACTGAATTTCAAGTCAGCCTGGGCTAGATTAAAACCCTCCCTCAAAAAAAAATTTAAAAATTAAAAAAAGAAGTGTTCTAAACACTATTTAAAAATTAGTCAATAATTTCTTTTGTCTAAAGTGAAATATTGGGGCCTGGAGATAGTGTTCAGCAGTTAAAAGCACTTCCTTGCAAAACCTGATGGCCTGGGTTTGATTCCCTAGTACCCATGTAAAGGCAGATACACAAAGTAGTGCATATATGTGGAGTTCATTTACAGTGGCAGGAGGCCCTAGCTTGTCTATGTATATATATTCTCTCTCTAATTAATACATAAAATAAAGAAATAAAATAAAATAAAATGTTGCTTTTAATAGGAGTTAACATAGATCTGGGATACTTATATATGTTTCTTCCAAGAATTTAAATTGTAAGGGTCCGAAAATTACTGAAGAAAGACCCCAGAGTCAAATAGCATGTAAAAGCATAGAGTCTCATGGTAGCCTAAGCTGAACTGGAATTCACTCCGTAGTTTAGGCTGTCCTTGAACTCACAGCAATCCTCCTACCTCTGCCTTCTGAGTATTGGGATTTAAAGGGGCATTCCACCACACATAGCCTTTTTTTTTTCTTTTTTGACTACCACTAACAGTAAGAAAAAAAAGTGTGTGTGTGTATGTATATATAATTGTAATGCAAATGGAAAATTGAAACAAAAATGTAAAATTGTATTAATTTTTAATATCTGGGATATAATCTGATATTCTTTATTCTATTGTTTCAGAATTCTCATCAGACCCCACTAGATTTACTTTCCGAGTCACAGTGCTCCAGGGATAACAGGCAGGCTAATGATCCAGAAGACCTATCTCCAGCAAGTGAAGTATCCAAAACAATAAAATGAGGGGCTAGAGAGATGGCTTAGCAGTTTAGGCGTTTGCCTGCAAGGCCAAAGGATCCCAGTTTGACTCTTCAGGACCCACGTAAGCCAGATGCAAAAGGGGGCCCATGCATCTGGAGTTTGTAGTGGCTGGAGGCCCTGGCGTGCTCATTTTCTCTCTCTCCCTCTTTCTGTCTCTCAAATAAATAAAATATTTGAAAAAGAGTAAAATGAGGGCCTGGAGAGATGGCTTAGCAGTTAAGCACTTGCCTGTGAAGCCTAAGGACCCCAGTTCGAGGCTTGATTCCCCAGGACCCACATAAGCCAGATGCACAAGGTGGCGCATGCATCTGGAGTTTGTTTGCAGTGGCTAGAGGCCCTGGTGCACCCGTTCTCTATCTTTTTTGTTTGTTTGTTTGTTTGATTTTTCAAAGTAGGGTCTCACTCAGGCTGACTTGGAATTCACTATGTAGTCTCAGGGTGGCTTTGAACTCATGGTGATCCTCCTACCTCTGCCTCCCAAGTGCTGGGATTAAAGGCGTGAGTCACCACACCCAGCCTTTCTCTATCTATCTGCCTCTTTTTCTCTCTCTCTCTCTCTGTCACTTTCAACTAACTAAATAAACAAAAATTTTTAAAAGAATAAAATGAAAGGTTAACTCCAGGAGTTAAGAGCCTGGATATAGCATCTATAACAGGGGAAAGTTGTCTCTCAGGAAAACTAAATAAACATCTACTACATGATCCAGTTGTCTCACTCCTGGGTACATTTCCAAAGACTGTGAAATCAGTGGCCCAAAGAGACACCTGAACACACATTAATTATGGCCTTGTTCAAAATAACTAAGATGTGGAATGAGCCTAGATACCTGTCCACAGACAGATGAATAAAGAAAATGTGGTAAAGCTGGGTGTGGTGGCGCATGCCTTTAATCCCAGCACTCGGGAGGCAGAGGTAGGAGGATTGCCGTGAGTTCAAGGCCACCCTGAGACTACATAGTTAATTCCAGGTCAGCCTGGGCCAGAGTGAGACCCTACCTTGAAAAACCAAAAAAAAAAAAAAAAAAAAAAAAAAGAAAAAAAAAAAGAAAAGAAAATGTGGTAAGTATATACAAATGAGTATTTTCCAGTCATAAAGAAAAATGAAATCCTGATATTTGCAGCAAAATGATGGAATAAAAGAACATTCTATTAAGTAAGCCAGACACAGAATGACAGTGTCACCTGTTTTCTTTCACATATGAAAACTAAGCAATAAAAATAAATGAGGGCTGGAAAGATGGCTTAGCAGTTAAAGCATTTGCCTATGAAGCCAAAGGACCCAGGTTTGATTCCCCAGGACCCACAAAAGCCAGATGCACAAGGTAGCACATGCCTCTGGAGTTTGTTTGCAGTGGCTGGAGGCCCTGGTGTGCCCATTCTCTCTCTCTCTCCCCCTCTGCTTGTACATAAGTAAATACAAATATTTTTTAAAAAGGAAATCTATCCCAGCACTAGAGGTAGGAGGATACGAACCCTGAGACTACATAGTTAATTCCAGGTCAGCCTTGAAACCCTACCTCGAAACCCCCCCCGCCCAAAAAAAAAGGAAATCTAAAAGGACAATTCAGTGCTTATGGAAGCAAAAAATAGAATGGGTTTTAAGTAGCAGGAAATGGTCATGTCTGCCAAATACTATTTTTTTTTTTTTTTTTTACATATAAGTGTATATATATTTGTATATGTATATATTATGTACTATATAAAATATATAATAATATATAACACATAAAACAATATATTGAACATAATATATATGTAAATATATATCATATATACTTATGTATATAATATATGTATCAGTTTAAATATATATTCATATATAAATGTACATATCCAAATACTATTTCTTTATTTGCACATTTGTGTATGTACATGTTTCTTGCCGGTGCCTGTCCATCTTTACATGGGTGGCTGGGGAATTGAACCTGGACCAGCAGGCTTTGCAAGCAAGTGCCTTGAACCACTGAGCCTCTCCTCAGCCCCCGCCAGATTTTTCAGAGTCAAATTAGAGAAAACTGAGATTTGACATTGTATTCAGCAAGGTGAAGTCACTTGTAGGGGCTATGAAAAAGACCATTTCAGCAGACACAATGAACATATGATGAGTGAGCTGAACAGAGAAAGAGAAGTGAGAAAGTGGAGAGAGTGGAGGCAACCCTTGGTAAGTTTCACGTGAAAGGATGCTGAGAATAGGGAAGCGAGAGAGGATGTGTCTAGGGTAGAGACCAGAAAATCTCTGGAGCTCACTGTTCTACGTTGAAGGAGAGTCCCTGTCTCAAGGAAGTGTGGGGATGGACAATAGGGAAGGGCACTTGATCTTCTCTGACCTGCGCATGCATGCACATGATGTGCACACATCTGCACACACATGTGTATGAACCACACATAACATCACACACACACACACACCACTAAGAGCAGGTAATGGCAGGAGTGAAACCTCAAACAGGCAGGAGGACATGGGACCCAGAGCTTTATAGAGGACAAAGTGTATCTCTTCATTGTGAAGAGAAGGTGTGTGTGCATTCAGACTCAGGGATGTTGGTGGATCTGATGGTGGGAATATGAAGCAATTACTGCCCTGTGGCTCTGCTCTTTCAGTGACATTTAAATTGAGAGCGCTGCTTGAGAGTGAGGGAAGATGAGGTGTCAAAGGTTTGAGGAGCAGCCGGGCACAGTGTCATATGCCTAAGATTCCAGCACTTGGGAGGCTAAGGTAGGTGGATCAGGGTGAGTTTGAAGGGTTCGAGTCCAGCCTGGGCGCATAATGACTTCCAGGGCAGTCTGGACTATAGTGAGAGCATGCCTCCAAAAAGGATTAGAGGAAAAAGCCTTGAAATAAATCATGGGAAGTCAGAGACCATGGCATATTCATGTTTGTTAGTACCTCTGCATCCTAACATTTGGAACCATAGACACCCCGAAAAGTCTTTTGAAGAGTGAGGAAAGGAGAAAAGAGGAATTAGGAAAGAACTATGACGTACACTGTAAGATGCCATCTTCATACAGAGAATGATTTGTTTGAGGAGTACTTTGATTTACAGATGATAGTCATTTGAATTTATTCAATATATTCCAGAATGTGAGAAGAGAGAGGCCTCTTTGTCAAGGTAAATTAGGAAAAGATCACTGCTTTATACTTTACTTACATCACTACCTTTCTACCTAGGCCAATTTAAAAATTTATTTATTTAAGCCAGGGGTGGTGGCGCATGCCTTTAATTCCAGCACTCAGGAGGCAGAGGTAGGAGGATCACTGTGAGTTCAAGGCCACCTTGAGACTACATAGTGAATTCCAGGTCAGCCTGGGCTAGAGCTAGACCCTACCTCAAAAAACAAAAAATAAGGACTGGAGAGATGGCTTAGTGGTTAAGGCACTTGCCTGAGAAGCCAAAGGACCCAGGTTCATTGCCCAGTACCCACATAAGCCAGATGCACAAGGGGGCACATGTGTCTGGAGTTCGTTTGCAGTGGCTAGAGGCCCTGGTGCATCCATTCTCCCTCTGTCTGTCTCCTCTCTATCTCTTTCTGCTTGCAAATAAATTTAAAAAAACTTTTAAACCCCCAAAATAAAAATAAAATTTATTTATTTATTTGTAAGCAGAAAGATAGAATGGGTATGCCAGGACTTTATGTGGGTGCCAGGCCATCAAGCTTTGCAAAGTGAGCATCTTGCATGGTAGAATCATCTCTCCAGCCCCCCACCAAGTTGATTTTTTTTTTTTAAGGTGAAGAGATTCTATCTTTTCATCTTTGGATTCTCAGAACATATGAGAAGTAGTGCCTGGTACAAAGTAAGTGAACATAGCATTAGTGTGAATACACAGGGGACTACAAACACAATGCCTTCCAGTCCCAAGAAGCCAAAGTAGAAGTTTCTAAGAGTTTATATAAGTCAGATGTGGTGGTGCACGCCTTTAATCCCAGCACTTGGGAGGCAGAGGTAGGAGGATCACTGTGAGTTCAAGGCTAGCCTGAGACTACAGAGTGAGTTCCAGGTCAGCATGGGCTAGAGTGAGACCCTACCTTGAAAAAAAAAAAATATATATATATATATGACAACAAAAGAGTTGATATTTCAAGGATGAAAAGCCAGGGCGAGATAATAAAGACAAATACATACTTTAGAGACAGCTTGGGGGAGTCACAGTAGATCCTTTTTGTAGCATTGTTTAAAGCATGAAAATGACCCTAAATGATTTTGGCAATCATTTGGCAATTCTTATTTTTGTTTGAGTTCATAGACTCAGATCTTTTCTCTACAGTAATAACAGACATTGCCTTGTTTACGTCACGTGGTGCATTACTGTGAACTTCATTCTCAGGCCTTTAGAACCAACCATCCATCTGATGGTTCTCCAGGAAGGCTCGGAGAGATTTCATTTCTCTCCTGCTGATGACGTACCACTGTTAGTCAGTTATTTGTCACTGTCACAAGTGCCTGAGAAAAACAATTTGAAAGAAGGAAAGATTTATTTGGGCTGACAGTTTCAGGGGTGCCGTGCTCAGCTGGCTTCATTGATTTGGGCTGCAAGTCCACGGCAAGCTCACCTCATGGCAGACAAGAGGCAGGGGACAAGACACATCCTTCAAAAGCACACCGTCATGACCTACTTCTTCCACTGGGGCCCACCTCCTCACATATCCACCACCTCCCAATAGTGCTATCAAATCATGAATCCATCAGTAGATGAAGCCATTGATAAGGCTTGCATGCTGTTGTATTGGGAAGTACACCCTCAACATATAAGCCTTTGGTGGAGACAGTTCATATCCAAACCATAACCACATTTGTCCAAGCCTGCTGTGGAAGACTATCTCCACAAAAGGGTTATATTCAACAGTCCACTGTTGTCTCCATCTAACTTCTAAGTTGGGATTTTCTGTCTTTTGTAAAAAAATATTTGCCAGACATGGTGGCAATACCTTTAATCCTACCACTCAAGAGGTAGGAGGAGCCGGGCGTGGTGGCTCACGCCTTTAATCCCAGCACTCGGGAGGCAGAGGTAGGAGGATCGCCATGAGTTCGAGGCCACCCTGAGACTACATAGTTAATTCCAGGTCAGCCTGGACCAGAGTGAGACCCTACGAAAAAAAAAAAAAAAAAAAAAAAAGAGGTAGGAGGATCTCTGTGAGTTTGAGGTCAGCCTAGGACTACAGAGTGAGGTTCTAGTCAGCCTTGGCTACAGTGAGACTCTGTTTCAAAAACAAAACAAAAACAAAACAAAAAAACCAAAAGCAGGCCTGGGGAGATGGCTCAGCAGTTACAGGCGCTTGCCCTAATGGCCTGGGTTTGATTCCCCAGCACCCTTGCAAAGCCAGATGCACAAAGTGGCATATGCATCTGGAGTTCCACTGCAGTGGCAAGAGGCCCTGCTGCACCCATACTCATTCTCTCTGTCTGCCTCTTTCTCTCTTTCAAATAAATAATAAAAATAAAAGCATTTTAGAAACACCAAAACAGGCTGGAGAGATGGCTTAGTGGTTAAGGCACTTGCCTGCAAAGCCAAGGGACTCAAGTTCGATTCCCCAGGACCTACATAAGCCAGATGCACAAGGTGACACATGCATCTGGGGTTGGTTTGCAGCAGCTGGAGACCCTGGCATGCCCATTCTCTCTCTCTCTCTCAAATATATAAATAAAAATAAAATATTCAAAAAATTCAAAACAGCTGGAGAGATTGGTCAGTGGTTAAGGCACTTGCCTGCAAAGCTTAATGACCCAGGTCTGATTCCCCACTATCCACATACTGTTTCACATGTTCATTTGCAGCAGCTGGAGGCCTTGGTATGCCCCTTCTCTCTGTGTGTCATTCTTCTCTCTCTCTGCTTGTAAATAAATAAAATAAAAATTAAATGTTTTTAAAAGCCCAAAACATAAATCTTCTCACATATGTGTGTGTATACGCCAAGGTCTCTTTACCTTGCAAATGAATACCAGATGAGTGTGCCACTTTGTGCATCTGGCTTAATGTGGGTGCTGGGGAATTGAACCCAGGCTGGCAGGCTTTGCAAGCAAGTGCCTTTAACCATTGAGCCATCTCCCCAGTTCCCCTAGATTTTCCGTACTCTTAGAGTTCTATATTAACCCAGCCTCCTCACTTATTGTAACACTGCTTTTCAGGAGTAAAATATTTGGAAAAACGAAATACAAATAAGAAAAAAATGCTTGAAAACATAGTAGGGAGAGAGAAAGTATAAAAACAGAAACGAAGACATCTGATATCTTTAAAAATCAGGTAATGTGATTACACTTGCTCAGCGATAAAAGAATATGGTAAACTTCACTGCTGAAGGGGAAATGGCAGAGACATACCAAGAAAGACAAAAAGAAATATAACTGAATTGTCACTTTGCTCTGTAACAAAGACTACAGAAGACATTTTTTACACTTAGAGAATGATGTGTGGCCATAAGCTACATCTAGTTTCCTGTTTATCATTATCATATGCAGCAGATTAGAGAATTTTCAATATGACATTTCCCAAGAACACATGTCTTTTCTGATTCAGAGAGAACCTCCCGTTTCTCAGTCACATGTAAGCTATTGGAGCCCTCTAGTGGCTATCTTTGTTTCCTGCATGTGGATCCTAAAATCCACCCCCTTTAAAAAAATTTTTTTTTTCTAAAACCCATTTTGAGGGGAGGGGGTGCTCTAAAGTATTCCCACCAGCAGTGTATGAAGGCTCCTTTCCCCTTATATCCTCACCAGCATTTGTCATTTGTTTTCTTGATGATAGCTTTTTTGACTGGGGACAGATGGACTCTCAGAGAAGTTTTTTTCTAATAATTTATTTTATTTATTTGAGAGAGAGAAAGATAATGCAAATAAACTCCAGATACATGCACCACCTTGAGCATCTGGCTTACATGGGCCCTGGGGAATTGAACCTGGGTCCTTTGGCTTTGCAGGCAAGTGCCTTAACCCCTAAACCATGGCTCCAACCCTCAGCAAAGCTTTAATTTGCATTTTCCTGATGGCTGAAGATGAAGGTTGTTTTTTTTTTTCAAGATTATTGGACATTTGTACCTCATTTAAAAAATATATTTTATTTATTTATTTATTTGAGAGAGAGAAAGAGGCAGGGAGAAAGAGATAATGGATGCACCAGGGCCTCCAGCCACTGCAAATGAACTCCAGACACATGCAACCCCTTGTGCATCTGGCTTACACAGGGCCTGGAGAGTCAAACCCGGATCCTTTGGTTTTGCAGGCAAATGCCTTAACTGCTAAGCCATCCCTCCAGCCCTGAACTTCATTTTTTTGAGAACTGTTCATTAACCCATTTATTGATTCAGCTGTTTGTTTTTTTTCCTTTTCTTCCCTTCCTTTCTTCTTTCTTTCTTTCTTTCTTTCTTTCTTTCTTTCTTTCTTTCTTTCTTTCTTTCTTCTTTCTTCTTCTTTTTCTTTCTTTTTTTTTGGTGACAAGCCTACCACATCTTTTATACAGTTCAACATAGAGGGTGACACCAAGGTAAGAGAGGGTATGATAAGCATGGATGAGGTTCTCTGGAAGCACAAGAGGGTTCAGGGTATTACACTGGTCTATAGGATTCTTTTAATCAGCCTTCAGCTCATCAAATGCTATAATGTGCCAAATGGCAACGAAGATGAGCGCGGCGGTGAGCAGCTGCGCCAGCATATAGCAGAAGGCCGCGAACTTGAACGCCATGGTCGGGGAGGAGCCGGCAGCCTCGCAGATGCCAGCGGAGAAAAATGGTTTTTTTTTTTTTTTAAGGTAGGGTCTCGCTCTAGCCCAGGCTGACCTGGAATTCACTATGCAGTCTCAGGGTGGCCTGGAACTCACAGCGATCCTCCTACTTCTGCCTCCCAAATTCTGGGATTAAAGGCATGCACCACCATGCCTGACCTAAGTATTACTTTTTATAATAAAAAGGGAAATATCCTTGCCTATTTGACTGGCTACATTTTTGCTATGATACTAGGAAAGGAATTTCTTTTAAAAAAATTATTTGCAGGAGAGAGAAAGAAAGTGAGATAGAGAGGGAGAGAGAATGGGTGCACCAGGGCCTCTAGCCACTACTAACAAATTCCGGAAGCACGTGCCCCCTTGTGCATCTGGCTTTATGTGGGTACTAGGGAATCAAACCTGGGTCATTAGGCTTTGCAGGCAAGTGCCTTGATCACTGAACAATCTCTCCAGCTCAAAAAGGAAAAAAATTTTTGAGGTAGGGTCTCACTCTAGCCCAGGCTGACCTGGAATTCACTCTGTATTCTCAGGGTGGCCTCAAATTCATGTTGATCCTTCTGCCTCTGCCGCTGCCTCTGCCTCCTGAGTGCTGGGATTAAAGGCATGCACCACTACGCCCAGCTCAAAAAGAAAATTTTTGAAAGCTATTTTTAAGAGACACCAGTTTCTCCACATAGACAAACTAGTGAGCTTTGCTTTCCACCCTGCTCATTCTTTTTTAAAATATATTTTATTTATCTTTATTTATTTATTCAAGAGAGAAAGAGAGGGAATGGGTCCGCCAGGGCCTCCAGCCACTGCAAACGAACTCCAGATGCAATATGTCTCCTTGTGCTTCTGGCTTACATGGATCCTGGGGAATCGAACCAGGATCCTTTAGCTTTGCAGCAAATGCCTTAAATGCTAAGTCATCTTCTCCAGCCCCACCCTGCTCATTCTGTAGTGTGTCAAACATTTCTCCATGATTCCTTACCTGATTTACCTAAAGAAATAATGACTATGTCCTCACTATTTTGCCTTTCTTTTAAAGCCTAGAGTACATATATATGAGAGAGAGAGAGAGAGAGAGAGAGAGAGAGAGAGAGAGAGAGAGAGAATGAGCATGCCAGGGCCTCCAACTGCTGCAAACAAACTCCAGATGCATTCACCAACTTGTGCATCTGACTTATATGGGACCTGGGGATTCAAACCTAGGTCTTTTAGCTTTGCAAGCAAGCACCTTAATCACTAAGCCATCACTCTAGCCCTTGCCTTTAATTTTTAAAATTTATTTGAGAGAGAAAGAGAGAGAGAATGGGCATGCCATGGCCTTTAGCTGCTGCAAATGAACTCCAGAAGCATGTGACACCTTGTGATTCTGGCTTACATGGGTCCTGGGGGATTGAACTTGGGTCCTTTGGCTTTGCAGGCAAGTGCCTTAACCACTAAGCCATCCCTCCAGCCCACCTTTATTTATTTTTATTTATTTATTTATTTTTATTTATTTATTTATTTAGGTTTTTCGAGGTAGGGTTTCACTCTGGCCCAGGCTGACCTGGAATTAACTATGTAGTCTCAGGGTGGCCTCAAACTCATGGCACTCCTCCTACCTCTGCCTCCCAAGTGCTGGGATTAAAGGCATGTGCCACCATGACTGGCCCACCTTTAATTTTTTAATGTAGCCATTTATAGCTATAAACTTTTTTCTTAGCACTGTTTTCATTGTACCCCATAGGTGCTGGTATATTGCATTTTAATTTTCATTCCATTTTGGAAATTTTAAAATTTCCCTCCTGGTTTCTTTGGCCCATTAATTATATATTGTATATTGTTCAATCTCCATAAGCTTATTGTGTCCATTAGTTTATTTTACTGTTGATTTCCAGGTTTTTTTTTTTTGTTGTTGTTGTTGTTGTTGTTTTGTTTTTCAAGGTAAGGCCTCACTCTAGCCCAGTCTCACCTGGAATTTACTATGTAGGCTCAGGACGGCCTCAAACTCGTGGCAATCCTTCTATATCTGCCTCCTGAGTTCTGGGATTAAAGGCATGTGCCACCATGCCCAACTTGATTTCTAGTTTTATTTCATTTTAATTAGATATATACTAAGAAGTTATTTCTTTTCTTTTTCTTTCTTTCTTTCTTTCTTTCTTTCTTTCTTTTCTTTTTTTGCATTTGTTAAGACTTGCTTTGTGTACTAAAATGGGATTTTAGAAAAAGATCCATGGGCTGCCCAGGAAAATGTGTATTGTTCAGTGGTTGGGTGGGATATTCTGTAGATTATCTGTTAAGTCCTTTTGGTTTGTAATGTCATTTAGTTCTGATGTTTCTTTGTTGATATTTTTGGTCCAGATAGGCTGACAATAAGAGGGAGATATTGAAGTCCTCTACTATTACTATATGTTAAGGTTAAGGTACAGTTACATCCAGTGGTATTTATAAAATTGGATGTGCTGATGTTCAGTGTTTAGAATAATAGTACCCTATGGACTGTGTCGTTTTGTTAATGTTTAACACTTTTCACATTTGCTTATTTGCTCTTCTATTGCGGTTTATTCTTTCCAACTAGTCTCTTTTCTATATTGATGCCATCATTTTTTCCCTCTCATTAAAGTCTTGTGTAGGTAGCATCAGCCACTGTGAGGTCTTGAAATATCAAGGCCATTTTGTGTCTGGAAGACAATATTACAAGCATTTCTCCTCTTCCTTTGGCTCTTATATTCTTTCCACCACCTCTTCCACAATGGTCCCTGAACCTCGGAGGGTGTGATAGAGATGTCTCACTTAGTGTTGAGCACTCCACTGTCATGTCTTCTCAGCATTTTGGTGATTTTTGAGTCACTTCTATCTGAAAAGAGAAGCTTCTCTAGCCAAAAGTGAGAGTAACATTAACATATACACATAAACAAGTATTTATAGGGCAGTTTGGTGGCCATACTATATCCATTTAGCCAGAAAACAGTAGTGGTTCCCCTCAAGGACTTACAACCTCTCAAGCCATAGGATTCTTTAGGTTTTTAGTACCAGGTGGAATTCTCTTGTGGAGTAAACCTCAAAACCAATCAGAGAGCAGTTGATTTCCACCATAACATACATTCCACTATTGCACCAGATGGCACATTTGGCCTGGAAGCTGCAGGGTCCACTGGTTATAACTGTTGGTGACTTTTCTCCCCATCAAGCTGAATAGCTCTTTCTAGCATCATGTCAGCTAGTCAGGGAGGAGGCTTCAGCTCAGCTTCAGCTTGATTTCTCAGTGACCTGCAGCCCAAGCTGATGTCTTCAGCAATAAGGTCTTATC
Organism: Orientallactaga sibirica; assembly: GCA_036365145.1. Classification (NCBI taxonomy): domain Eukaryota; kingdom Metazoa; phylum Chordata; class Mammalia; order Rodentia; family Dipodidae; genus Orientallactaga; species Orientallactaga sibirica. The sequence goes on from JAEOAD010000027.1 coordinate 9,255,224, forward strand.
ATCTAGTTCTGGTGGGCAACCAAGAGCCTTGGAAACAGGCTATAATGTTTTGGGGGCATCAGGGACCTCTCTGGCCAACAATTCTCTGAAAGGCACTGTCCCCACCAGGCACTGAAAAAAATTTTAGTAACAATCTATGGCTTCTGGAACATATACCAAATTCTAACAAAATGTAGAGATGGGTTTTGGCCTTGGGATAGGTAGTAGGTCATTGGAAGGTGACTAATTTCCAAGGATTGTCATGGTCCGCAGTTGGTGCTATATTTCTGATACTGATACAAATTGAAATTTCTGAAATAAAATATAAATTTCCTTTATAGAAGGGGAATTTATTCCTCTCCCCCTTTTCTCCTTCTTTTTCTTCTTGAGCAGGGTCTCCTTATGTAGCCTTGGCTGGCCTAGAATTTTCTATTTTGATTAAATTGGCCTCAAATTAGCAGTGATCCTCCTACCTCTTGCCTGGAGTGCTGGGTTTATAGGCATGTGCCATCATGCATGGTCTATTCCCTGTTTCTTCATGTACTACTATTCCTCAGTTGCCACAAATAATAATTATGTGCAAAACATGTATATTTGAGATACTTATTCTGATCTCGTTCATATTTACAGAAGGCTGACTTTTAGAGAAAAAAGATACTGTCCAGGGTAATATAAATCAATCCTAAAAGCTTGTCACAATCCTCTTTATTTAATTAAAACTTCAATGCACCAAGTATGCTGCATGGCTCATTATGCATGCACATGCTTCTAGAATAGAGTTTGATCTGTATTCTTATAAAATAACTTTTATTTCAATATGAGGAAATGGCTTATTAAGCTTTCTTTTCAAGGGTAAATGATTTGTATTAAAAGCCTTTTCTTTTCCTAAGTACTATAGACAGAGTGACTCTTGTAAGATGCTGGGGCTATAAACTTCTCAATGAATCACAATATAAAAGGATATCCAGACTTAATGAGGTGAATGAGATTATGGCCAGATTATAAAAATATATTTAGAAATATATTTAAATTATTAAACATTTAGCTGATTTGATTGCTAGGTTAAAGTGAGTCTGTAATTTTAGCACATTCCTATTTAGTTCATTTAAAAAGAAGAGAATTGGCATCACAGGAGGCTACTGGCATGTTTACATTACTATAATGCCATTGAAAGAGAAGTTTGGCTCAGGACTTAAATCTCAGTTGGGTTAACTCCCCTCCAGTTATGGAAGGCATAAATCAAAGAGTGATGTTATTTACTAGAAAGTTAAAAAAAAACCTGTCAAACTATGGTTTAATGGTCAAGTCTGGAAGTTGGGAATGAGAGCCAGGCAGGGTGATACACACTGTAATTCCAGCATTTGGGAGATGGAGGAAGTTCAGGAGTTGTGATGTCACGTTTTGGTTGTTAGTTGACAGGATTTTGAATCATCATGGAAACAAGTATCTTGGCATATCTTTTAGGGATTTTCTACATTAGATGAACTGAGGTGGGAAGACTCACCCTAACTGTGGGCAGCACCATTCCAAGAGCTGGGGTCTCTGCTCTACTTCCTCATGGTTAGACTGAATGTGACCCACTCCTGCCATCATGCCTTTCCTGGCAGGATGGACTCTACCCTCTGGAACTGTAAATTGAAATAAACCCTTATTCCCGTAATCTGACTTTTCCAGGTATTTTGTCCCAACAATGAGAAATTGACTGATACAGGAATTCAAGATCAAAACAATAATTTTGGAGACTTAGATAAACCAAGATTACTGAAACAACATTGTAAAATTTCACATAGAACCACATTCTTTTTTAAAAAAATATAGATATGTCATTTATTTATTTGTTTGAGAAAGAGAAAGAGGCAGAGAGAGGGAGAGAATGGGTGTGCCAGGGCCTCCAGCCACTGCAAACGAACTCCAGATGCATGTGCCCCCGCTCCTTTGTGCATCTGGTTTACGTGGGTCTTGGAAAATTGAACTTGGATCCTTTGGCTTTGCAGGCAAACACCTTAACTGCTAAGCCATCTCTCCAGCCCCACATAGAACCACATTCTATAGAAATATGTCTTCTTATATATTTATTTGAGAGAAAGCAAGGCCGACAGACAGAATGGGCATGCTAGGGCCTCTAGCCCCTGCAAAAGAACTCCTGATGTATGTGCCATCTTGTGTATCAGGCTTTATGTAAGTATGGGAAATTGAACCTGGGTCCTTAGGCTTTGCAGGCAAACACCTTAACCACTGAGCAATCTTTCTAGCCTGAAACATGCCTTTTATATTGATAGCACACGTTAGGTTATTTTCTTTGAAAGTCATTGCCCTGTACATTTAAACTTTCAAGTTCTACCAAAATGCTGTGAAAATACTAAGTCAACAACTGAAACTTGGGGTTGGGGATTTAGCTCAGTGGATGAGCACTTGCATAGCAAGTGCAAGGCCCCAAGTTTGATCCTCAGCACCAAAAAAACAAAACAAAACAAAACAAAAAACAAGTGAACTAGAACAACTGAAACCTTTGTTGGCATAGATAACTGTGACAGGTAGAATTTTAATGGTGTCCCTATAAGATTCCTGTCTTTGTGTTATTCCAGCAAATATCAGTCTAAGTACTTCCTTGAGAGTACTTTTGACACACAGTTTAGGTTACTAGTTGGTTGAGTTCAATGGACATAATCTGATCAAAGTAAGACAATGTAGGGCAAATTGACATGAGCCCTTAAAAGCAGAGGATGTTCTCCGATGTCCTAGAATAAAGTCACTTTGACCCATCAGGAAGAGATGACACTGTTTTTTACACTGATAATGGCAGGGAATACATGTTAAGAAAACAAAGACCTCACATCCTATAAAGATAGGAACTGAAGCTGACAATAACATGAGCTTGGCAGTGAATTCTTCCCCAAATCCCCCAGAAAAGATCACATCCTTGCCAACACCTAACTGTTGGTCATATGAGACATTGAAAAATCCTACCACACACACCAAATTTCTGACCTGCAGAACTGTGAGATGATCTATAAGTGTTTTAACCCTCTACACTTGTGGTAATTTGTAACAATAGAATCTCTCTCTTTCTCTCAAAGACCCATGACATTTTGTGCCATGGAGGGTCTTAAAACAGGATTCCATATACCATAAACTCATGACAATACTCAGTATTTTGTTGTTTAAAATGTCTCTGTTGGGAACCCACAACTGAAAGTTCTGTACTACTACCCAAAGCTTCCTTTCTCTGTCTACTCAAGTCATATGCCAGACTACATGTGAGCTTTTTGACTTGTAAAGCTATTTCCTCTTGCTCTGAATTCTCTATCATACTGATGTGCACTTTTCCTTTTTGGAAATAGGGTCTTATTCAGTAGCCCAGGCTGGCGTTAACCTCATGGCAATCCTCTTACCTTAGCCTCACAAGCACTGGGGATTATAGGGCCAATAAGCCCGGCCTAGTAAATCTTTAAAATCTAACTGGAGCGGGCCTCCAGTCCAATTAGAGAGCAGTTGGTTTCCTCCATAACAGACATATCACTATTGCACCATTGGCTCATGTGACCTGGCTGGCCAAATTTAAAGCTTGCAGTGTTCACTGTTGAGTACCTTCACTGGTGTTTTCTCTCTCCCATTGAACTGCATGCAGTGTAGCTTTTTCTAACTTTCTGTCAGCTGGTCCACATGGAGGAAGTTTTCGGCTCAGCTCTAGCAGGTTTTCTCAGTGAACTTGCTGCCCAAGTATGTGGAGTCTTCAGCAATAGGGTCTTACCATCTATTTCTGGTGGGAAACCAAGGGCCTTGGCAATGGCCTAATGTTTTGGGGTATCTGTGACCTCCCTGGCTAACAACTCACCGGAAGGTATCCCATATCTGGCACCAAAATTTTTCTAGTAACAATCTATGGCTTCTGAGTGTTCCATTGTCCAGAAAAGTAGGTTTCTATATAACTTATTTATATCCTCTTAGATTTTGATTCACCCTCCCTCTACCTTTCCTTTATTCAATCTCTTCCCCTGACCTACTTAGGCCTTTTCACCCCCATTAATCTATTCTTCTACTTACATGTATACAATACCATCCTATTAAGTCTCTCTCCCTCCCTTTCTATTCCCTTTATATCCCCTTTCTAGCTTACTGGCTTCTGCTACTGAGTTTTATTCCTTCTCACATACAAGTCCAATTATTTGTAGCTAGGATCCAGATATGAGAGAAAATATGTGACGTTTGGCTTTCTGGGCCTGGGTTACCTCACTAAGTATAATCCTTTCCAGATCCATCCATTTTCCTTCAAATTTCATAACTTCATTTTTCTTTACTGCCGAGTAGAACTCCATTGTGTAAATGTGCCACATGTTCATTATCCACTCATCAGTTGAGGGACATCTAGGCTGGTTCCATTTCCTACCTATTGTGAATAGAGTGGCAATAAACATGGTCAGCAAGTATCTCTAAGGTAGTGAGACGAGTCCTTAGGATATATGCCTAGGAGTGGTACAGCTGGGTCATATGGTATATCTATATTTAGCTGTCTCAGGAACCTCCACACTGATTTCCACAATGGCTGGACCAGATTGCATTCCCACTAACAGTATAGAAGGGTTCCTCTTTTTCCGCATCCTTGTCAGCATTTATAGTCATTTGTTTTCATGATGGTAGCCAATTTAACAGGATTGAGATGGAATCTCAAGGTAGTTTTAATCTGCATTTCCCTGATCACTAGGGATGTAGAACATGTTTTAGATGTTTATATGCCATCTGTATTTCTTCTTCTGAGAACTTTCTATTTAGTTCCATAGCCCATTTTTTAATTGGGTTGATTTCTTATTATTTAATTTTTGAGTTCTTTGTATATCCTAGATATTAACCCTCTGTCAGATGTATAGCTGGCAAAGATTTTCTCCCATTCTGTAGGTTGTCTCTTTGCTCTATTCACAGTGTCCTTAGCTATACAAAAGCTTTGTAATTTCATGAGGTCCCAGCGGTTGATCTGTGGTTTTATTTCCTGAGCAATTGGGGTTATATTCAGAAAGTCTTTGCCAAGACCAATATGTTGAAGGGTTTTCCCTACTTTTTCCTCTAGCAGTTTCAGAGTTTCAGGTCTGATATTAAGGTTTTTGGTCCATTTGGACTTGATTCTTGTGCATGGAGACAAAGATCTTTCTTTCTTTTTTTCTTTCTTTCTTGCTATTTCTTCTTTTTGGTTTTTCGAGGTAGGGTCTCACTTTACTCCAGGCTTACCTGAAATTCACTATGTAGTCTCAGGGTGGCCTTGAACTCATGGTGATCCTCCTACTTCTGCCTCCCGAGTGCTGGGATTAAAGGCATGCGCCACTATGCCTCGCTTAAGGATCTATTTACATCCTTCTACATATAGGTATTGTTTTCCCAGCACCACTTGTTGAAGAGGCTGTCTTTTTTTCCAATGAATTTCTTTTGGTGTTTTTGTCAAAAATCAGATGGCTGTAGCTACCTAGATTAACATCTGGGTCCTCTATTCTGTTCCACTAATCTACATGTCTGTCTTTTTGCCAGTACCATGCTGTTTTTGTTATTATGGCTTTGTAATTATAGCTTAAAATCAGGTATGTTGATACTGCCAGCCTTATTTTTATTGCTCAATTTTTTTGGGGGGGGCTATTTGAGGTTTTTTGCGCTTCCAAATGAATTTCAGGATTGTTTTTTCCCATTTCCATGAAGAATGCCTTTGGAATTTTAATGGGTATTGCATTAAATGTGCAGATTGCAGATTGGTAAGATTGACATTTTCACAATATTGATTCTTCCAATCCAAGAACATGGGATGTCTTTATGTCTTTTCATTTTCTAGTGTTTTCTGCAATTTCTCACTTGAGTATTTTAAAATTTCCATTGTTGAGATCCTTCCCTTCCTTGGTTAGATTTATTCCAAGGTATTTTTTTTTTTTTGAGGCAATTTTGAATGGGATGGATTCCCAGATTTCATGCTCTCCATGTTTGTTGTTAGTTTATAGAAAAGCTACTGATTTCTGTGTATTTATTTTGTATCCTGCTAGGTTGCTAAAATTGTTTATCAGCTCTAACAGTTTGCTGGTAGAGTCTTTAGGGTCCTTTATGTGTAGAATTATATCATCTGCAAATAATGATAATTTGATCTCTTCCTTTCCAACTTGTATCCCTTTTATGAGTGCCTCTCGTTTTATTGCTATAGCTAAGACTTCTAGTACTATACTAAATAAGAGTGGGGACAGTGAACAACCTTGTCTTGTTCTGATTTTAGTGGAAAATCTTCAAGTTTTTCTCCATTTAGTATTATGTTGGCTGTAGGTTTGTCAAAAATAGCCTTTATTATGTTGAGATATGTTCCTTCTATTCCTAGTTTCTGTAGGACTTTTACCATAAAGGGATGTTTAATTTTGTCAAATGACTTTTCCGCATCTAATGAGATGATCATGTGATTTTTCTCCTTCAGCCCATTTATGTAGTGTATTACATTTATCGATTTGTGTATGTTAAACCATCCCTGTATCTCTGGGATGAAGCCTATTTGGTTAGGGTGAATGATCTTTTTGATATATTCTTGTATTCTGTTTGCCTTTTTTTTTTGGTTTTTTTTATTATTAATTTTTTAAATTGACACCTTCTATACTTACATACAAAAAACATATATTTCCCTCCCCTCCCCCATTCCACTTTAGAACACCAATCTCCATCATATCCCCTCCCTCTCTACATTAGTCTTTCTTTTAATTTGATGTCATCATCTTTTTCTTCTATTTTGAGGGTCTTGTGAAGGTATTGCTAGGCACTGCTAAGCCATCTCACTAACCCTGAATTATCATTTAGATGTTATGTCAATATATTAATGGCTTTCATTTATAGCTCTCAGTGTTAATTATGTGTGAATGGAGTCACTAACCCCAAACCCATCCCATATGCTACAACAAATCAACTTGTTTAGAAGATGTTAAAGATTTCTTCTTACAAAACAAAAATAATATATCTTCTACCTCTGAGGGTTGTTAGGAGGATTAAATGAGTTACTAAATATAAAGTGTTGGGCTGGAGAGATGGTTTAGTGGAAAGGCACTTGCCTGTGAAGCCTAAGGACCTATGTTTGAGTCCCCAGATTCCACATAAGCCAGATGCATGAGGTGACAATGTGCACGGTAGCACAGACACACAAGGTAGTGCATGCGTCTGGAGTTCAATTACAATGGCTGAAGGCCCTGGCACACCAATTTTCTCCCTCTCTTTCTCTCTCATAAACACACACACACACACACACACACACACACACACGAAGTGTCTACAATAGTCCCTGTGAAGTAGCAAACCCATCAGATATTATTAGGGTGATTACGAATTTATCATGGAATGACTTATAAATTCATATTACTAATTAAAAAATTTAAATATTAGAAAAATGGCAAATAATATGGTAATATAAATAAAACTACACAATGTACCCACAATAGGGTGGGTTTTTTTTTTTGTTCGTTTGTTTGGTTTGGTTTTCAAGGTAAGGTCTCACTCTAGCCCAGGAATTCACTCTATAGTTTCTGGGTGGCCTCAAGCTAACAGTGACCCTCCTACCTCATCTCCCAAGTGCTGGGATTAAAGGCATGTACCACCACACCCAGCCTTTTGATTAGGTGTTTAAAAATAATTTTTTTTGAGGCAAGCCCAGCAGACTGCCCCGCCCTTTTTTTTATGAGAGGAAGTGAGACTGAGAGCAAGAGAGAAAAAGAGTAAGAGAGGAGAGAATTGGCATACTAGGGCCTCTAGCCATTGTAATCGAACTCCAGAAACGTGTGCTACCTTGTGCACGCATGTGACTTTGGACGCTTGCATTACCTTATGTGTCTGGCTTACATGGGACCTGGAGAGTCGAACATGGGTCCTCAGGCTTTGCAGGCAAGTGCCTTAACTGCTAAGCCATCCCTTCAGCCCTTATTAGGTTTTTCATAAAAAATATTTTATTTTTATTTATTTAACAGAGAAAGAGAGAGAGAGAGAGAGAAAAAATGGGCATGCTAGGGCCTCCAGGCACTGCAAACGAACTCCAGACGTATGTGCATCTGGCTAACGTGGGTCCTGGGGAATCGAACCTGGGTCCTTTGGCTTTGTGGGCAAATGCCTTAACCGCCAAGCCATTCCTCCAGCGCCCCCCCCCCAATTAGGTTTTATAAGAAGAGCCTTTATATTAAAAAAAAAATTTTAAAAAAACAGAAGTTTTAACAAACATAATAAATTGTGTTAGTTTTTACTAAAAATGTAGTCATATCTTAGAAGTGTTCTCTTTAAAAATATTAAAATATAAAATTTATTAAAAAATAGTAACATAACAGCTTCTATCATGTATGCACTACATATAATAAATAGCACGGTACCAAGAATTTCATTTTTCATCACATCGATATCTTCTTTAATTATAAGTTTTCTCCCTAGAATAATGCAAAATAATAGATCATTACTATTATATTAATTTAGCATTAAAATTTACTATAATCACCCGCAGCATATTTAAGCCAAGAATGGGATATATTAAGCCAACTGAATCAGTTAACATGAATATAAAAAGTAAGTTATTTTGGTTTGGAAGGTATGCAAGGTTAAGCTTAATTTTAAACTCAAAACAGGGGATGTGGGGCTTGAGAGACAGCAGTTAAGGGACTTGCCTGCAAAGCTTAATGACCTGAGTTCAATTCTTCAGTACCCATGTAAAGCCAGATGCACAAAGTGGCACATGCATCTGAAGTTTGTTTGCAGTGGCTAAAGGCCCTGGTGTGCCCAATTCTTTCTCTCTTTTCTCTTTCTTGCTCTGTCTCTCTTCTCTCTCTCTGCATACAAATAAATAAATAAATAAATAGTTAAATAAAATGTAAAAAATGGGGGCTGTAACAATGTCATCAGTGCTATATTATGGTTTGATTACAACACACAGTAAAGAAGGACAAACAGTTATATGAAAAGCTAGAAGAAAAAAAATGAAGCAGGGCCTAGAGAGACGGTTTAGTGGTGAAAGATACTTGCTTGCAAGACCTGCTGGTCTGGGTTCAATTCCTCAGTATTCACATAGAGCCAAATACACAGTGGCACATGTGTCTGGAATATGTTTACAGTAGCAAGAGACCCTGGCAAGCCCACTCTCCCCTGCTTCATTTTTCTCTAAAATAAATAGTTTTGTTTTAAAAAGACAAAAGAACTATTTCCATGTTAAAAACACAACATAGTGAAGAAGGAAAATAGAGGGAAGTGGCTGGGTGTGGTGGCGCACGCCTTTAATCCCAGCACTCCGGAGGCAGAGGTGGGAAGATTGCTGAGAGTTAGATCACCCAGAGACTACATAGTTAATTCATTACAGGTCAGCCTGGATCAGAGTGAGACCCTACCTCAAAAACCAACCCCTCTCCCAAAAAAAAGAAAAGAAAGTAGAGGGAAGACTTAGGAAATAATAAAAAAGACAGGTCTAATTTGTTCATACCTTGGACTTGAGCTGTGAATTGGAAAATACCAAATTCCTATATACTTCCTTGTACTCGTTTGTGTGTGTGATGTGTGTGTGACATAAACACATATATGTGCCCATGTGTTACAGATGCGCATGGCTACGTCCAGCTATTTTATGTGGGTTCTGTGGATCTAACTTGAGCAGTCTCTCAGGCCTCCTCAGGCCCTCATTCTCGCACAGAAGTGCTCTTAACCACTGAGCCATTTCTTCAGCTCAAGAATGCAGTTCCAAGTTTTAGAATGACTCCAATATATCTACATATTACATTCTAGTAGTTAGGTAGTAATGTTTAAGTCCTACTCTCATCCTCCTTAATTGACTAAGTAGTTGTAAGGCCAAAAACAAATATAAACACAATTAATGCATATAAAATACCACAGTGATTAAGAGCAGGGACTCAAAGTTTTCATGTATACAATATAGAAAATAATGGCATCACTACAACAGAACTACTGATACTATTATTTGCTACTTCTAAGATATTAGTACTTGCCATAGGGTTGTTATAAGAATTGAGTTAATTTATGTTAGGCACTTAAAATAGTGCCTAACATATTGTAAATGCTATGCATTGTTATGATCACAATCTGTTACTATTTTTTATCAAAATTTATCCTAAATAAATTATATTCTAGATTACCAAAAATAGAGTATTACACATCTGCAACTTGTATTGTAGGACCACTGAAATAGAGCAAAGGTTCCTGTTTATTGTTTTTTTTTTTTTTTTTTTTTTTTTTTTTAGTGTTCCGAGGTAGGGTCTCACTCTGGTCCAGGCTGACCTGGAATTTACTCTGTAGTCTCAGGCTGGCCTTGAACTCACGGCAATCCTCCTACCTCTGCCTCTGGAGTGCTGGGATTAAAGGCATGCGCCACTACTCCCAGCTAGAGCAGAAACTCTTGAAGAGAACAGAAAGGCATGGTCAGGTTGTCACTATAACAGGGAGGAAAGGATAACCTGCTCCTGGCATACAATAAGGACAAATGATGCCAGAATGGCATGTATTTACAGAGCCATTCCACATGGCAAACTACCTGGCTGGTAATTTAACTGTGTGTGAACTTACTTTCCCACTCTCTGAGTCAACTATTTTCACATAGCTTTTCTTATCTTAAACCTTAACCTGATTTGCCAATAATACTGCTTATTTCACTAAGAAAAAAAGGCAACCAATAAATTCCTCTCCCTCCATAAATCTGTATTTCTTTACCCATATATTTTGCCTTCTTTCTCACTATAGTGGATGAATTGTACCCCATCATTGTAACCCCAAACCAACTCTTCTACTTTTCTATGGATCTCATTTCCTTAAGTCTACCTAAGAGATTTTATACCTTCCACTCTTTGCACTTAATTATCAGTTTTCCTGCCTACTGAATTATTCCTTTCAATTTACAAAATGCCATTTTATCCCTTAATCTTACACACATACAACAAACAAAAAGCAACCTTGATATCAAAAATTCATTTATATTCTTTATTCTTTATTTTAGTAACTGGTTAATTCTTGGTGTTTTCCATTTCCTCTCTACCCAGTCTCTAATAAACTGACTGCAATCAGACTTTCATATCTATATTACTCTGAAGCTATTCTCATAAAGGTCATCAACAACCTCCACAACCTCCAACAACGTACATGGAAGTCAATTGTTTTATTTTGTTTTTCGAGGTAGAGTCTTGCTCTAGCCCAGACTGACCTGAATTCACTCTAGTCATAGACTAGTCTTGAACTCATAGTGATCCTCCTACTTCTGCCTCCCCAGTGCTGGGATTAAAGGCGTGTGCTACCACATCCAGCTTCAATCTTGACTTCATTTAGCAACATGTGATCTAGTTGATCTTACTCTTTTCTTCATTCTCCTTAAAACATGTTTTTTTCCTATTGTATAACTGATTTACTTTTTTGTTGTTGTTGTTTTTTCAAGATAGTCTTGCTCTAGCCCAAGCTGACCTAAAATTCACTATAGTCTCAGGGTGGCCTTGAACTCACAGTGATCTCCTACCTCTGCCTCCTGAGTGCTGGGACTAAAGGCCTGTGCGACCACGCTGGCTCTGATTTACTTTTTTAGTTAACTTAACTGGATCTTCATTTTCTTAAATATTAAAAGTAAAATGCAGCAGGGTGTGGTAGTGCACACCTTTAATCTCAATACTCGAGGGGCAGAGGTAGGAAGATGACCATGAGTTAGAGACCAGTCTAAGCTAGAGTGAGACCCTAATTCAAGCTTCCCCACAAAGAAAGTAAAATGTTCTAGGAATTATTTTTTCATGTCTCCACTTACTCCTTTGATTTAATCTAGCATTATGGCTTTAAGTACCATCTATATGCTGAAGATATCTAAATAATTTTGCATGTGTGTGCAGTATGCATACATGTGGAAGCCAGGGGTTAACCATGGGCGTCTTCAATTGCTCTTCACTTGTATGTGTGTGTGTGTGTGTGTGTGTGTGTGTGTGTGTGTGTGTGTGCATGTATGTGTTCATGTGTGTGGGCATATGGAGGCCAGAAGTTGATGTCAGCTATCTTCCTTGATCACACTCCATCATATTTATTGAGACAAAGTCTCTCACTTGAACCCAGAGCTCACTGATTAGCTAGCTAGCTTACTCCAGGAATCCCCAGTCTGTCTTGCCTTCCTCTGAGTCCTAGGATAATAGACAGGCTGACACACCCACCCAACATTTATGTGGGTGCTGGATATCCAAACTCAAGTTTTCCATGTGGCAAGTGTACTACTGACTGGGCCATCTCCCCAACCCAAAGTCTAAATTTTATTTTATTTATGAGAGAGAGTGAGAAGGGGGGTGGAATTGGTGTGCCAGGGCCTCTAGCCACTGCAGTCTAACTCCAGGCACATGCATCACCTTGTGCATCTGGCTTATATGGGTTCTGGGAAGCCAAACCTGGGTCCTTAGGCTTCATAGGCAAGTGCCTTAACCACTAAGCAATCTCTCTAGCCCTGAAGTCTAAATTTTAAATTTTAGTTTCAAACCCAACTGCTCATTTGGGTTCCAATTCCAGGATATTATGTAGGTTTTCAACATCTGAAGAAACCTAAAATAACTTCTGGACTCAACCTAAATATGATTTTGTTCCCAAGTAATAAAATGACATTCACTGAATAAAAATTATGTTTTTTTTTTTTACAGTCCCCAACTCATCATCCTCCTGTTTCCACTTCCCAAGTGGTGGAAGTACAGGTATGTGACAAACCTGCCCAGTACAAATTATTACATCTACTAACTTGTAAAATACATACCTGAGTTAAACTAGCACCTGGTTGCATGGAAGACTTTTTTAAAAGTCTCACTTCTTTGTTTATGTATCTTAGCATTCCACTAAGAGTATTAAAATCGTTACTCTCAGAACTATCATCTTCTGCATTATATGCGAGAGGTTTAAATGAGTCTGCTTGAGAAAAGGTTAGATCTTTATGACTTTCTTCTAGTGTTGAAGGCTGTTCTAATTGCATTTTCTTTAAGTCTTGCAGCAGTTCTTCAGAAAGATCTTCATTATCATGACTTTTGAAACTAATGTCACTGGCACTAATAGAGCGACGCAGTTTTCTGCACTTGAAAAAAGATATTTGAGAAAGTCTGGCAAACTTTGGATCTTGAATATCAGGCATAATTTCTGTTGGAGATGTAAATGGGGGTGGTAGAAACTTGATGTCATCTGTCTTTTCATGTCCAGAAATTTTGGCTTGCAACCTGGTTAATTCCGATTCCTACAGAAAAATTGGTACATTTAGTAGGTGCTCAATATGTTTTTGTTAAATTAACTACTCACAAAATATAGACTCTTAGAACACACCTTGGTCAGCCTTTGTGTTTCACATAAGAATTCTTTTATAATAACTGTGGAGACTTTTACAAGTACTTTTCAAAGACTACTACATAAGACAGTTTCATTTGAAAATAAAATTTTTAAGGTAGGGCATTGCTGTAGCCCAGGCTAATTTGGAATTTACTATGTAGTCTCAGGGTGGCTTCAAACTCATGGTGATCCTCTACCTCTGCCTCCTCAGTGCTGGGACTTAAAGGCATGTGCCACCACATCCAGCTGAAAATGTTTTTAATATTCAAATGAATTCCATAAAAACTAGATTTTCCTTATAGAATATTTCATTTATTTAAAAATTTAAAAAATTATTTTATTTATTTGAGAGAGAGAGAGAGAGAGAGAGAGAAAGAGGCAGACAGAGAGAGAAAGAGAGAGAAAGAAAGAAAGAAAATGGGCATTCCAGGGCCTCTAGCCACTCCAAACAAACTCCAGACGCATCAGACACATGTGCCCACCTTTTGCATCTGGCTTATGTGGGTCTCGGGGAATCAAACCTGGGTCCTTTGGCTTTGCAGGCAACTGCCCTAACTGCTAACCCATCTCTCCAATCCCGTTATAGAATATTTTAATGTTAATGACAATAGAAATTTCTATTCAAGATGTGGCTGAAGGTTCTGGCACTCCCATTCTCTCTTTCTACCTTTCTCTCTCACTCTCTCTCTCTCTCAAAAAATAAAATAAACAAATTTTTTTTTAAAGATTGAAATCTTGTACCTAAAAGTTCCTCTATATAAGTACCAAGGTGAACTATTAACAAAGCTGTTAACAGGGCTGGAGAGATGAATTAGCAGTTAAGGTGTTTGCCTGTAAAGCCTAAAGACCCAGGTTTAGCTCCCCAGAACACATGTAAGCCAGATGCACATGGTGGCACATGCATCTGGAGTTTGTTTACAGTGGATAGAGATCCTGGCACACCTTCTCTCTAATAAATAGATAATGTTTTTAAAATTAAAAAATACTTGCTGGGCGTGGTGGCGCATGTCTTTAATTCCAGCACTTGGAAGGCAGAGGTAGGTGGATCGCCATGAGTTCGAGGCCACCCTGACACTACATAGGGAATTCCAGGTCAACCTGGGCTAGAGTAAGACCCTACCTCTAAAAAAAACCCAATTTGTTAATAAAAGTCTAGGGGCAAGGGAGATGACGAGATGACACAGTCGATAAAGTACTTGATGCTCAAGCTGGAGTATCTAAATTCAATCCCCAGACCCCACATAAAAAGGTAGAAGAGGGGCTGGAGAAATGGCTTAACAGTTAAGAGACCTGCCTGCAAAGCCTAAGGACCAAGGTTAAATTCTCCAGAACACATGTAAGTCAGATCCACGAGATGGTGCATGCACCTGGAGTTTGTATGCAGTGGCTAGAGGCTCTGGAGTGACCATTCTCTCTCTCTCTCTTTCACATAAATAAATAAAAATATTTTTTCTTTTTCTTTTTTTAATGAGAGAGTGAGCAAGAGAATTGGCATGCCAGGGCCTCCAGCCACTGCAATCAAACTCCAGACACATGTGTCACCTTGTACACATATGTGACCTTGAGCACTTATATCACCTTGTGCATCTGGCTTACACAGGACCTGGAGAGTTGACCATGGGTCCTTGGGCTTCACAGGCAAAGGCCTGAATTGCTAAGGCATCTCTCCAGCCCAAAATAAAATATTTTTAAAAGAATTTTTAAAAAGGTGGAAGAGGCTGGAAAGATGGCTCAGTGGGTAAAGGCACTTGTGTGTAGTGTAGAGCCTAATGGCCCAGGTTCAGTTCTCCAATACCCACATAAATCTAGATGTACAAAGTAGTGCATGCATCTGGAGTTCGTTTGTAGAGGCACAAGGCCTTGGTGAACCCATTCTCTCTCTCCTCTCTCTCTCTCATTCTCTGTCTCTCTGCTTGCAAATAAATAAAAATATTTTTTTAGCCAGGCATGGAGGTACATGCCTTTAATCCTAGCACTGAGGAGGCAGAAGTAGGAAGATCACTATGAATTTGAGGTCACCTTGAGACTACCTAGTAAATGCCAGGTCAGCCTGGCCTAAGGGAGACCAAAAAAAAATTTTTTTTTTTAAGACAGAAGCCATGGCAGGCTTCTATAACCCCAGTACACTAACACTTATGGCAAGATGGGAAACAATCTGAAGAATTTCCCAAAAGCTCGTGGCAAAGCACAGCAAAGAATAGCAGAGCAGGAATCCAGAGCTAGAAACCCTGCCTCAAAATGAGGTGGATGGGCATGGACTGATATGAAAGTTGTCCTCTAACCTCCATACACATGCACTGTGGCATGCATCTATGAGCAGAGATGACTACTAGGTAAATACAGGCACAATGTAGAACATTTTAATTTGGCATAAGTGTTATAAATTTCCAGAACACTAAGAATATCATCATTATTATTGGTGGTGGTGGTGTTTTTCAAGATGGGGTGTCACTTTAGCCTAAGCTGACCTGGAATTCACTGTGTAGTCCCAGGTTGGCTTAGAACTCACAGTGATCCTCCTATCTCTGCCTCCCAAGTGCTCGCATTGAAAGTATGTGCCACCATGCCCAGATAGAAATGGGCTCTCCTTGGAGAAAGGCAAATGGTTTTATGGGTGTGTGTGTGTGTGTGTGTGTGTGTGTGTGAGAGAGAGAGAGAGAGAGAGAGAGAGAGAGAGAGAGAGGTGGGTTCTGCGGTTTGAACTCAGGTCCTCATGCTTGCAAGGCAAGCACTAACAGCTGAGCTCTGAGCTCTCTCTCCAGCCAGGAATATTATTTTCTAGTTTTTTTCTTTTCTTTTTCTTTTTTTGGTTTTTGCGAGGTAGGGTCTCACTCTGGTCCAGGCTGACCTGGAATTCACTATGTAGTTTCAGGGCGGCCTTAAACTCACAGCGATCCTCCTACCTCTGCCTCCCAAGTGGTGGGATTAAAGGCGTGAGCCACCACGCCCAGCTCAGGAATATTATTTTAATAAAAGTATTCATAGCATATTCATCCTAAGCATACATACACAGTGTTTAGCTTAAATACTCAGTTAATGCAGAGGACTGAGTCAAGAGCATCCTATATGTTAAGCACACACACTGCCATTGTGCTATATTGTCAACTCCTAAACATAATTTTAGATTAATTTTAGATATCAATCATTATAAAAAAGGTATTTAAGTACTCAGCTAAGTACAGAACTAGAAGTATTTGTAAGATATTGGTTGATTTTACTTCCTCTTCAATACCTTCTAAAAAATCACTTACTGTTTCACAACTATTAAGATTGTTCTTTTTAGCCGGGCATGGTGGCGCATGCCTTTAATCCCAGCACTCAGGGGGCAGAGGTAGGAGGATCTCTGTGAGTTCGAGGCCACCCTGAAACTACATAGTGAATTCCAGGTCAGCCTGGGCTAGAGTGAGACCCTACCTCAAAAAACCAAAAAAAAAAAAAAAAAAAAAAAAAAAAAGATTGTTCTTTTTTATATTTGTATTTTATTTATTATTTATTTGTAAGGAGGGAGGGATGGAGGGAAAGAGAATATGGGTATGCTGTGCCAGGCCCTCTTGCTACTATAAATGAACTCCAGACACATGTGCACTTTGTGCATCTGGCTTTATGTGAGCACTGGGGAATTGAACCCAGGCTGTAAAGTTTTGTAAGCAAGAATCTAACTAGTTAGCCATCTCCCCAGCCCCAAGTCTGTTCTTTTCTCTTAGAATTCATCGCTAACTTTACCTTACATATTATTGCATTTTAGGCCAACATTCACTTTTTAATCTCTATGCATCCATAATATTAATTTCAAACTCCACACAAAATTTTCATGATCAATAGAGGTGAATAAGTAGCCTGGGCCATCTTTAAAAAATATTTTAATTTACTTGTAATGAGAGTGAAAGACAGAATGAGAGAGAGCTAAAGTTAGAGCATGGGTGTACCAGAGCCTCTTGCCACTGTAAACAAACTCCGGACACATTTGCCACTTTGTGCATCTGTCTTGACGTGGATACTGGTGAATCAAACCCAGGCCAGCAGACTTCATAAGCAACCCAGTAAAAAGCTCTGAGTATTATTATTATCATTTTGGTTTTTCGAGGTAGGGTCTCACTCTAGCCCAGGCTGACCTGCAATTCACTATGTAGTCTCAGGGTGGCCTTGAACTCATGGTGATTCTCCTACCTCTGCCTCCTAAGTGCTGGGATTAAAGATGTGTGCCACCACACCGGGCTGAAAAAAATTTTTTTTTGGTTGGAGAGATGGCTCAGCAGTTAAGGCACTTGCCTTCAAAGCCTAACAACCAGAGTTCACTTCCCCAGTACCCATATAAAGGCAGGTGCACAAAGTGGTGTATGCATTTGTAGTTCCTTTGCAGAGGCTAGAGGCCTTGGCATGCCCATTCTGTCTATTTGTCAATCTTCTCTCTCTGCTTGGAAATAAAATGGAAAACAATTTTTTTTGTTTTATTGTGGGATTTGTTTTGTTTTTCAAGGTAGGGTCTCGCTCTAGCCCAGGCTGAACTGGAATTCACTATGTAGTCTCAGGGTGGCCTCGGACTCATGGAGATCCTCCTACCTCTGTCTCCTGAGTGGTGGGATTAAAGGTGTGCACTATCATGCCTGTATTACCTTATAATTTTAAAATATATTTCATTTATTTGGCACAAGGGGAGAGAGAGAGAGGGAGAGAGAGAATGGGTCAGGGCCTCCAGCCACTGCAAACAAACTCCAGATGCATGCACTATTTTGTGCATCTGGCTTACATGGGTACTGGGGAATGGAACCTAGGTCCTTAGGCTTCACAGGTAAGTACCTTAACCACTAAATCATCCCTCCAGCCCTTACCTTATAATTTTTAAAGGAAATATACTGATTTTGGAAAACAATTAAACTTTTTTAGATATATCAGGTATAAAATCTGCTAAAGTAAATGTTATAACTGATATTATAATTACTTATAACTTTTTTAAATATTTTATTTTATTACAAAGATATTTTATTAGAGAGAGAGAGGGAGGGAGGGAGAGAAAATGGGAATGCAAGGGCCTCTAGCCACTGCAAATGAGCTCCAGATACATGTGCCATCTTGTGCATCTGGCTTACATGGGTACTAGGGAATCAAACCTGGGTCCATAGGCTTTGCAGTCAAGTTCCTTAACCACTGTTTTGTTCTCTTGGCTTTTGGGGGCAAGTCCTCACTCTAGCCCAAGTTGATCTAGAACTCACTCTGTAGCCCAGGCAATCTTCCTACCTTGGCTTCCCAAGTGCTGGAATTATAGATATAAGCCATCACACCCAGCTAAATAATTTCTTTTATGATAAGGTGATACACATCACATTAATAATACCCCAAGCTGCCTTCTAACAAAATGCTTTTTATACTCAAAGTCAATAACTGGTCATGAAGACTTCTGAAACATACAAGAACAGGAAAAATAAGTCATTTATGTTTTCATAGATATGTCAACACTTTCATGTTTACTTACTTACTTACTTTATTTATTTTGGTTTTTCAAGGTAGGGTCTCACTGTAGCCCAGGCTGACCTGTAATTCACTATGTAGTCTCAGGGTGGCCTTAAACTCACAGCAATCCTCCTACCTCTGCCTCCTGAGTGCTGGGATTAAAGGCGTGCGCCACCACACCCGGCCCACGTTTACTTACTTTAATAAGCAATGCTTCATTTGCAGCTTCAATGACTTCATTCCTGTCTTGAACTTGCTGATGTAAATTGCTTACAGTGTCCTGAGCTTCTTCTAATTCCTGTTTTGCCTTCTCTAGTTGTTCATTTAGCTGCTGAACAGAAGTCTTTTGAGAGTCAGCAGAAATCTTCCACTTTGCATGTTTCTCCTGATGTGAAATCATCTGTAAAAGTGAAAACGGGATGGAGTTGTTTTTAACAATATTCTTATATTTGCTACTAATGATTCCTTTTTCTTAAAAGAAAGCAAATTCTGTTTATAGATAAAAATATCTGATCTCATAAATAAACTAAAAATCAGAGGAAAAAAGAGAGGGAAGGAACAGTCTTATGTTTACTTAGCAGTTAACCATATGTCATATTTGGATCCTGATTTGAATAAATAAAATAAAAAGGCATTTTTTTTAGAAAGATGTTATTTATTTATTTATTTATTTATTTATTTATTTATTTATTTATTTAACAGAGAGAAAGAGGAAGGGAGGGAGGGAGGGAGGGAGGGAGGGAGAGAGAGAGAATGGGTATGCCAGGGCCTCCAGCCACTGCAGATGAACTCCAGACACATGCACCCCCTTGTGCATCTGGCTAATGTGGGTCTTGGGGAATCGAACCTGGGTCCTTTAGCTTTGCAGGCAAATGCCTTAACTGCTAAGCCATTCCTCCAGCCCTAAAAAGCATTTTTGAGGCAAAGGAGAAATATGAGCAATGACTTGGATATTTGATATTGAAAAATTACTCTAAATTTTTGGGTATAATACATGCTTTCTACCTGGTTTTGTGAGACAGTCTTTCACTGAACCAGAAGCTCAGTGATTTGGCAGACAAGCTGGCCAGCAAGCCCAGGGATCCTCCTATCTTTACCTCCCCAGTGCTGGGATTATAGGCATGTACCACCACAGCCAGTTTTTGTGTGGATGCTAGGAATTTGAACTCAGGTCCTCATGTCTGTGTAATAGGCACTTTACAGACTGTGCCACCTCTCCATGCCATTTTTTTTTTAATACTCAAGGACACACGCCTTTAATCCCAGCACTCGGGAGGCAGAGGTAGGAGGATCGCTGAGAGTTCAAGGCCACCCTGAGACTACATAGTTAATTCCAGGTCAGCCTGGACCAGAGTGAGACCCTACCTCGAAAACAAACAAACAGAAAAAAAACTCAAGGACAATTTTGTCAATGTTTGAGAGATACAGGGTAGTCAAGCTATAAATCTCAGGAGCTGCTGGGAGGAGAGAGATAATAGGAAGAGAGAGTCATGGACACTTAAGAGCCAGGGTCACACTTTTCCTAATAGGTCAACTCACTTCAGTGGGGATTACTGGAATAAAGCAAAGTTTTCTTTACCTCCAGATTGTAAGCTTCTTTGAGAGATTCTACTTCTGCGGACAACTTCTTGATTTCTGCTTGCATTCTTGCTTCTAATTGAGCTTCACGTGCTTGAGAAGCCCCCAGTTCTTCAGCCAAATGATTTCCATGAGCTTCCTTGAAAATGATATGTTGAGTAAAATCTATATAATTTTTTGTTATTATACCTAAAATAACCTAATGTATTAATGGAAGTATACTAATTTTTATGTCAACACATATTCCAAATTAACTTATTAAATGATACACTTTTAAATAGATAACCAATTAGAAATTATTAGTACATTTGTTGCTACCATAAGTTCACTAGCTAATGCTTTCTATGAAACAAAGAGCCACAGGATGTTGAACTTGGGCTGCTAACAGTCTGCTTTCAGGTGTGCATGTGCAATTTTGCTCACCAGATGCACTGTTTGCTTGTCAAATGTGATTTCCATTTTCATACAAACCTCTTTATGCTAGTTCAAACAAGCTGTGTTTATGAATTTGTTATTTTTAAATTTTTATTTATATAAATGAGAAAGAGGGGGAGAGAGAGACAAAGAAAGAGTGAGAATGGGCACAACAGGGCCTCCAGCCACTGCAAACAAATTCCAGACGCATATGCCACCTTGTGCATCTCTCCAGCCCTGTGCTTGTAATTTTAATTAAAATTTTTTATTATATATTGTAGCAGACAGCTTCAGGTTCCCTGAGAAAAGCCACAGCACACTTCAGGAACTCCCCTTAGGCACACTTTGCATATCTTTACAATGGATTCTCAAACCCACCACCCCTCCTTAAGAACTGCCCAGTGACATTGCCTCTAGCAAGGTGGCTGCACATGCAAACTATAAACTAATAAAACACTGAACATATTGGGGGCCATATATTCAAACTACCACATATATAGAAGTCTCACCTTGAAGTCAAGGAGGTTTTGCTTTCTGTACTTTCAGTAACCCACAGTCAACTACAATGCAAAACACAAAAGGGAGGGCTGGAGAGAGGGCTTAGCCATTAAGGCATTTACCTGCAAAGCCAAAGGACCCAGGTTCAACTCCCCAGGATCCACATAAGCCAGATGCACATGGGGGCGCATGCATCTGGAGTTCGTTTGCAGTGGCTGGAGGCCCTGAGCTCCCATTCTCTATCTGCCTCATTCTTTCTCCTTCTTTTTCTCTCTCTCTCAAATAAATAAATAAAAATTTTTAAAAAATTAAAAAGAGAAAATTACAGAAACAAACAAATTCCAAGTATAAAATTGCAGACTTTCTGAGCAGAATGATGAATCATGCCCTTGTCCAATACCTACACTATATTTGTTATCTTCCTTATTAGTCAATGGCCATTTTGGTTTATCATGGTATTATGTCTGTGTTCAAAATAACTCTTATTTTATTTAATAATGGCCCCAAAGTACCAGTACCAAAGAGAAGCTGTAAATGCTACATGTATACAGTTCAGTAGCATCTGCGTTTCAGACATCTATTGAGGGTCTTTGGATATGGGAAAGTTTTTACATAAAAACTAAGTCAGGCCGGGCGTGGTGGCGCACGCCTTTAATCCTAGCACTTGGGAGGCAGAGGTAGTAGGATCACCGAGAGTTCGAGACCACCCTGAGACTACATAGTTAATTCCAGGTCAGCCTGGACCAGAGTGAGACCCTACCTTGCAAAACCAAAAAAAAAAAAAAAAAAAAAAAACCCTAAGTCAAACATGTAAACATTTGCTACCTAGTCCCAATTAAAAGCAGTCAAAAGAGTTGTAAACTATGATGGGAAGTCTCATTAAAACATAACATGCTAACCAGGTGCAGTGGTGCACGCCTTTAATCTCAGCACTCGAGAGGCAGAGGTAGGAGGATCACTGTGAGTTCAAGGCCCCCCTGAGAATACATAGCGAATTCTAGGTCAGCCTGAGCTAGAGTGAAATCCTATCTCGAAAAACCAAAACCAAAATCAAACCAAAACAAAACAAAACAAAAATTTCACTTGGACAACTTTAAAATTTTTATTTATTTATTTATTTATTTTGGTTTTTCAAGGTAGGGTCTTGCACTACCCAGGCTGACCTGGAATTCACTAGTAATCTCAGGCTAGCCTTGAACTCACAAACATCCTCCTACCTCTGCCTACCAAGTGCTGGGATTAAAGGCATGTGCCACCACGCCTGGCTCTAAAATTTATTTTATTTATTTGCAAGCAGAGAGATACAGAGAAAGAGACAGAAAGAGAGAAAGAAAGAGAGAGTATGGGCATGCCAGAGCCTCTAGCCATTGCAAATGAACTCCACATGTATGCACACTTTGTGCATCTGGCTTTATGTGGGTACTGGGGAATGGAACCCAGGTCGTTAGGCTTTGCAGGCAAGTGCCTTCATCACTGAACCATCTCTCCAGCCCCCAAAATAACTTTTAATTCTTCTGTATTTGAATGAAATTAAACTGTAGATGATAGAATATGAGTACAGCATACATAAAAAAGATTAAATAGAATTAAAATATAATGACTCATATGAAAAGAATCAAGGTGGGCTGGAGTGATGGCTCAGTGGTTAAAGGCATTTGCATGCAAAGCCTCACGGTCTGGGTTTGATTCCCTAGTACTACCATAAAGCCAGGTGCACAAAGTAGTGCATGCATCTGGAGTTTATCTGCAGTGGCAAGAGGTCCTGGCATGAATACAGCCTTCTCTCTTATTCTCTCTCTTTCTGCTTACAAATAAATAAATAAAATATTTTTTTAAAAAAACAATCAACAGGCTGGAGAGATGGCTTAGTGGTTAAGGCACTTGCCTGTGAAGCCTAAGGACCCAGGTTCAATTCCCAGTACCCACATAAGCCAGATTCACAAGGTGAGGCATGTATATGGAGTTCATATGCAGTGGCCAGAGGCCCCGGCATGCCATTGTCTCTCACCTGCCTCTTTCTCTTTCCCTCTACTAATAATAAGTAAAAAAAAGAAGAAGAAGAAGAATTTAGGGCTGGAGAGATGGCTTTAGCAGTTAAAGTGCATGCCCGCGGAGCCTAAGGACCTCAATTCAATTCTACAGGTCCCACATAAGCCAAGTGCACAAGGTGGCGCATGAATCTGGAGTTCGTTTGCAGTTTCTAGAGGCCCTGGTGCACCTATTATCACTCTCTCCCTTTCTCTGTCTCTAATAAATAAACATAAAATAAAATAATTCAGCCAGGCATGGTGGCACATGCTTTTAATCATAGCAACTGGAGGCAGAGGTAGGAGGATAGCTGTGAATTTGAAGCCACCCTAAGACTAATTGTGAATTCCAGGTCAGACTGGGCTAGAGCAAGACCCTACCTTGAAACACCAAAAAAAAAAAAAAAAAAAAAAAAAAAAAAAAAGCCCAACCCAAAAGATAACCATGAATCTATATTTAATTTGGGATTAAAATATATTGTTAAAAACTTTCAGGCTGAGAGATAGCTTAGCAGTTAGGGCACTTGTCTGCAAAGCCTGACTCATGTTCAACTCTCCAGGTCCCATGTAAGCCAGATGCAAGGGGGCACATGCACATAAGGGGGTGCACACATGTGGAGTTCAATTATAGTGGCTGGAGGCCCTGGTGCATCAATTCATATTCTCTCTCTCACACATAAAAACAAAGGCCAGGGTATGGTGGTACATGCCTTTTATCTCAGCACTTGGGAGGCAGAGGTAGGAGGATTGCCATGAGTTCAAGGCTACCCTGAGATTACACAGTGAATTCCACATGCCTTTAATCCCAGCACTTGGGAAGCAGGGATAGGAGGATTATCATGAGGTCAAGGCCACCTAGAGTGAGACCCTATCTCGAACCCCAAATTTAAATTTAAAACTTTCAACCAAAAACACCCTTTCAGTTGAAATAGCTCTACATTTTAACCATTTTTTTAAAAAACAAGTGAGTTTACTTTATCAAATAAACCATTATTGATAATGGTCTAAACATTATTGATAAAAGGCAGAAACGATATAAAAGTAGATAGCCTCCTTTTTCTTAGTAGATATACAAATATCTGATATATTGCTAATAAAAATTTCCTACATATTTTTAGTCTACTCATTCACAATTGTGAATAAAAACATAGGGGGCTGGAGAGATGGCTTAGCAGTTAAGGCACTTGCCTACAAAGCCTAAGGACACAGGTTCCATTCCCCAGTACCCACATAAAGCCAGATGCACAAGGTGGCACATGCATCTGGAGTTCATTTGCAGTGGCTGGAGGCCCTGGCACGCCCATTCTCTGTTTCTGTCTCTCTCTCTCTGCCTCTATTTCTATCTTTCAAATAAGTAAATAAATAAAAAACTTTAAAATACATAGTTAGGTTTAACCAAATTTGAGGTATAAATATTTTAACTCAATTTCTATGAGAGTTAGTCAACATAAAAGAAAGCAGAAAAATCACAAGAACTTAAAAATGGAATATTAAGTCAGGCTGGTGGCACATGCCTTTAATCCCAGCACTTGAGAGGCAGAGGTAGGAGGATCACTGTGTGTTTGAGGCCACCCTGAGACTACATAGTGAATTCCAGGTCAGTGTAAGCTAGAGCGATACTCTACCTCAAAAAACAGAACAAAAAATCCAACCAAACAAACAAAAAATGGGAATATTAATAAACATAGTTTTCTCAAGGCCTAAGTAATAAACTCAAGTATATCAATCTACATACTTGTAAAATAAATTGCTAACTTCTGGGTAAATAAAATTTATATACATACCCTTGCTTTTTTTTTTTTTTTTTTGGAAAGAGACAGAGAGAGAGGGAGAGGGGGACAGATAGAGATGGGCGCGCCAGCAGTGTCTCAGCTGCTGTGAACAAAATCCAGATGCGTGCGCCCCTTTGTGGGCAAGTGCAGCATTGCGCCCTTGCGTCACTTTGCATCTGGCTAAACGTGGGACCTGGAGATTGGAACCGGGTTCTTAGGCTTAGCAGGCAGGTGCCTTAACCGCTAAGCCATCTCTCCAGCCCACCTTTGCTTTTTAAATAGCACTTGATCTCCTTCAATACTTTATAATACTTAAAATGTTTGATAATCAGTTTTCATTTAGAAGATGGCTTCAAAAAAGACCTTTTTTTAAAAGTACTAGGTCAAATTCACTTGAAAGTCTAAAAAGTGCTTT
The DNA here is from genome assembly GCA_036365145.1 of Orientallactaga sibirica. Classification (NCBI taxonomy): domain Eukaryota; kingdom Metazoa; phylum Chordata; class Mammalia; order Rodentia; family Dipodidae; genus Orientallactaga; species Orientallactaga sibirica. The sequence goes on from JAEOAD010000027.1 coordinate 9,280,645, forward strand.
CTAACTCAATGTACCAAGAATTAATTAGGGTGGCCAAAGCTCAGTTCTTAAGGAATTCCTGATTATATTACATGATATGGTTAATTTGTTTTATAAAATAGTGGTAACATGTATATAACATAACTAACTTTTTTGGTGTGTGTATGTGAATATGGGCACATATGTGGAGGTCAGAGGGCAACTTTTGGATGTTGGTCCTCACCTTCCACCTTGTTTGAGGCAGAGTCACTTGTTTACCACTATGATCACCAAGCTAACTAGCCTATGACAGCTTAAGTGGGTTCTGGGGATCCAAACTCAGGTATTCACGCTTACACAAGTACTTTATCCACTGAGTTATCTCCTCAGGGCATTATTTTGACAGCATCTCATATTGTAGTCCAGGTTAGCCTGAAATTGAATGTCTCCTGCCTCAGCCAGCCAACATTGATGGGATTATAGACGTGGACTACCACACCTAGCTCTACCTTTAACCATTTTGATGTGTGTACTTCTGTGTGCATGTATGTGTTCATGTGTGTGAGTGTAGGTGCACATGTGCACAGCTCACATGTGAAGGACAGAAGACAACTTGCAGGTTGTTCCTCACTTTTCATTTCCTTTTGAAGTAGGGTCTCTTGTTTGTTTACTGCTATGCTTATAATTGGAGAAATTCTTCTGTTTCCACCTCCCTTCTCACTGTATGCACACTGTGACTGCAAAGCCAGCCACAGCTTTAGGCTTTTACAGAGATCTGGGAATCTGAACTCAAGTACTCAGGGCTGCTCAGCAAGTACTTTAACCACTGAGCAATAATACCAGCCCTATTTTAACCATTTTAAAGTGTACAATTAAGTGCCATTAAATTAATTCACTCCAGCACAGCTTTTTTTTTTTAACAAAAACTGCATAAATACAATTTTTAAAAAGGTTAAAAATTTAAGACATTATAGTAATAAAAATTATTGAGAATTGGAATTACTTTCTCTTTGGAGAGTTGCTTCATGTCCTTCAGCTCACTAGAAAGCCTTTCTATTTCTCTCTGTGCTTGGACTTGCTGACGGCGAGCCTCCATCAGTTCTGATTGAGAGTTCTGCATTTGCTCCTGGGTTAGCCTCAATTCTTGCCCCAAATCTATGGTCTCCTTGTATTGAGTGGCAATGTACTGTTCTTGGTCCTTCATAACCTGAAAAACACAAAGTATTTGTAGGTTTCAAAATGAAATATATGGTTATAGCCTATTTTTTCTTATTGTGAATTTCCCTTCAAGCTAAATCCTCATACACTTTAATATAAAATGAGTATCACTGTGAAACTGACAATCAAGAAAAAAATTTTCAATGATAATAAAATGACAAAGCTATTAACTTTTTTTTCTGGAGACACAGAGAGAGGGAGAGAGAGGGAGAGGAGAGAGGGAGAGGAAGACAGAGATGGGTGTGCCAGCAGCCTCTCAGCTGCTGCGAACAAAATCCAGATGTGTGCGCCCTCTTGTGGTCAAGTGTGGCATTGTGCCCTTGCGTCACTTTGCATCTGGCTAAACGTGGGACCTGGAGATTGGAACTGCTGGAGATTGGAACCAGCATTCTTAGGCTTAGGAGGCAGGCGCCTTAACCGCTAAGCCATCTCTCGAGCCCAACAAAGTTATAACTTTTTTTAAAGCTAGAACTTTCTTTTCATCTAGTACTGAGGATTAAACCCAGGGCTTCGTACCCACTAGACAAGTGCTTTACCACTGAGCTACATCCCCAGCCCGTTTTAAAATATGTGTATTTTGAAAAACAGTTTCATTGAGTAGCCCAGCCTAGCCTCAAACTTGTGACTCTCTTATCTCCTTCTAGGGTAATCAGGTATATACCACCACACCTTACTAGAACTTTCTTTTTATGTATTTATTTGTTTGTTTTTTGGTTTTTCAAGGTACAGTCTTGCTGTCTAGTCCAGGCTGACCTGGAATTCACTATGTAGTCTCAGGATGGCCTCGAGTTCATAGCAATTCTCCTACCTCTGCCTCATGAGTGCTGGAATTAAAGGCATGCACCATCATGCCTGGCTTAGAACTTACTTTTTTTTTTTTTATGTGTGAGAGAGAAAGAGACAGAGGGAGAATTAGCACACCAGGGCCTCCAGTCATTGCAACTGAACTCCAGATGTGTGTGCCCCTTTGTGCACATGTGCAACGTTGTGCACTTGCATCACTGTGCAGCTGGCTTACATGGGACCTCGAGAGTCAAACATGAGTCCTTAGACTTTTCAGGCAAGTACCTTAACCACTAAACCATCTCTCCAGCCCAGAATGTACTTTTTAATTTTATTTTACTTTTTATTTTGAGATAGAATCCTGCTATCCTGCCTAGATGCACCATGAATTTAAGATCCTTCTACCTGAGCCTCCTGAGTGCTGGGATTATAGATGTATGACATTACTCCCTGCCTTGGAAATCCTTTTGTGTGTGTTGGGGGGGGGGAGGCAGGGTTATGCAGCCCAGAGTGGCCTCAAACTTACTATGCAGTCCACAATGACTTTGTATTTTTGATCCTCTTGCCTCAACCCCTAAGTGCTAGTATTACAGGTGTGCACTACTGTGTTTAATTTATGCGGTTTTGGAGATCAAACCCAGGGTTCCCTGCAAGTACTCCATGAACTTAGCTATATTCCCAATCGTGGGGCTCATACTGATACATTATGCATGACATTAATATAAGCAAGCTGTATATTCTTTTCATAATGAATGTAACTTTTTTTTTTTTTTTTTTTTTTGGTTTTTTGCGAGGTAGGGTTTCACTCTAGCTCAGGCTGACCTGGAATTAACTATGTCATCTCAGGGTGGCCTCGAACTCTCTGCGATCCTACCTCTGCCTCCCGAGTGCTGGGATTAAAGGCGTGCGCCACCATGCCCGGCACGAATGTAACTTTTATGAAACAACATGGACTACTATGATGAAAAAAATGTTAACATTTGATTACCCATGTCAAAAAAATGAAGATTTTAGGCCAGGCATGGTGGTGCACACCTTTTAATCCCAGTACTCAGGATTCTTAGGTAGGAGAATTGCCATGAAGTCAAGGTCAATTTGGAGCTACAGAGTTAGTTCAGCCTGGGCTAGATTGAAAAACTGCCTTGAAAAAACCAAGAGAAAGAAAGAAAGAAAGAGAGAGAGAGAGAGAGAGAGGGAGGGAGGGAGGGAGGAAAGGAGGGAAGGAAGGAGGAAGGAAGGAAGGAAGGAAGGAAGGAAGGAAGGAAGGAAGGAAGGAAGGGAGGGGAAGAGGAAGAGGATGATTTTAGCATGTTATATTAGCATATGCCTGCAGTCTCAGCACTCTGGAGACAGAAGCAAGAAGATTGTGAATTCGAGGCCAGAATGGGCTATATAGTCTCAAAAACACTATAAACAAACAAATATAACAACAATGGAGGATTTTTTGGCATGGAATAGATAATTAAAATCCATCATGGGGCTGGAGAAATGGCTTAGCGGTTGGGGCATTTGCCTGCAAAGCCAAAGGACCCAGGTTCAATTCCCCAGGACCCCCGTAAGCCAGATGCACAAGGGGTACATGCATCTGGAGTTTGTTTGCAGTGGCTAGAGGCCCTTGTGTGTCCATTCTCTCTCTGTCTCTCTTCTATCTCTCTCCCTCTTTTTCTCTGCTTGCAAATATATAAATAAAATAAAATAATCATTTTAAAAAATCCATCATTATCCAAATAGCTGGGCTAAGGTAAAGACCTTATTCTCTATGAACTTGTCACCAGGGCTATTAGTCCCTCTGAAATGTTTTTTATATTTTTAGGTTTTTTGAAGCAGGGTCTCACTCTAGCCCAGGCTAACCTGGAACTCAGTCTGTAGCACAGGCTGGCCTCAAAGTCATGGTGATCCTGCCGCCTCAGTTTCCTGAGTGCTGGGATTAAAGATGTGCACCACAACATCCAGCCTGCAAAGTACAGGTTGAGCATCCCTTAAATAAAAACTCCAAAATCTGAAATACTTCAAAAAGGAAGAAATTTTCCAAGCACCAGTTTGACAAATATGGAAAATTCCACACCATGAAAATTTATGGGGGCCAAGGAGATGGCTCAACAGTTATAGGTGCTTGCTTGCAAAGCCAGACAGCCCAGGATTCAATTCCCAGCCACCCACATAAAGTTGTATAGGTGTGCATTTACAGCAGCAAGAGACAGATCCCAGTGTGCATACACACACACACACTAAATAAGTAAATTAATTAATTTAAAAAATGTTTGAGCTGGGTGTGGTGGGGCACACCTTTAATCCAGCACTCGGGAGGCAGAGGTAGGAGGATCACCATGAGTTCAAGGCCACCCAGAGACTACATAGTGAATTCCAGGTCAGCCTGGACTAGAGTGAAACCTTACCTCAGAAAACAAAACAAAACAAATACAAAAACAGCAACAACAACAACAACAACAACAACAACAACAAAAACCCAAAAATAAAATGTTTGATGTATAAACATTGAAAATATTGCATAAAATATCTTCAGGTAATGTGCATATAATAAACATGAACTACAAATAAATGTTCAGATTTGGATTTTGAAGATGCAAATATTCCAAAATAAAATTTAAAATAGCCAGACTGGAGAGATGGCTTAGAGGTTAAGGTGTTTGACTGAGAAGCCTAAGGACTCCAGTTCAATTCCCCAGGACCCATGTAAGTCAGAGGCACAAAAGGATGCATACATCTGGAGTTTATTTGCAGTGGCTAGAGGTCCTGGCTCTCTATCTGCCTCTTTCTCTCTCTCTCTATGTGCCTCTTTCTCTCTCTTTTAAATATATACATATATTTAAAATCCTTGAAGGGCTGGAGAGAATGGCTTAGTGGTTAAGCTCTTGCATGCGAAGCCAAAGGACTCAGGTTCAGTTCCCTAGTACCCAAGTAAACCAGATGCACAAGAGGTAAGAGGATCACCATGAGCCATGAGTGTTCAAGGCCACCATGAGACTACATAGTGAATTCCAGGTCAGCCTGAACTAGAGTGAGACTCTACCTCAAAAACTAAACATAACAAAAGCCTTGAAATACAAAACACTTCTGGCCAGATGTAGGGATACCAAGGTAATGAAGACATTGTCCTTGCCCATACCTAAACCATCACAATAACATACATATCATAATTATATAATATAATATTAATATATAATATATTATATACAATACTATATATTATAATGTATAATAAATATAGTATATATAATAATAATACACACACGTATGTGTGTGTATATACTGGGGGGGGGTTCAAGGTAGGGTCTCACTCTAGCCCAGGCTGACCTGGCACTCATTCTGTTGTCCCAGGCTAACCTCGAACTTATGGCTAATCCTCCTACCTCTACCTTCCCAGTGCTGGGATTAAAGATGTATGCCATTACACCTAGCTCACAATAAAATATTTTTAAAGGTCAATAAAATAACATCTGGCACAAATAGACTAAAAAAACTATGACATAATTTCTACATATTGAAACCAAGCATTTTCTTACAAAGAGATTCATTCCACTTTTAGAAGAACACTCCCAGAAAATAATTTGCTTACAGTTTCCATTTCTTTCATCCTTTGTTGTGTTCTTTCATTTTCCTTTTTCAGTTGACTTATCTCCTGCTCATTTTGTAGCATTATAAATTCTTTTTCTCGAATCTGTTCTTTGGCATTCTGCAATTTTTCACTTAAACTTTCTATCTGAATTTTAAACAGATGAGCATTATTAACATAACTAGAAATATTCAATCATAAGCTGTGTTCTAAGTAAGTCACATTTTCAACACTCATATCTGAAATATCTAAATATCTAAAAGTAAGTAGAACATGAAGGTGCGCATCTATAATTCAGGAGGCTGAAGCAGGAGGATCCTGAGTTTAAGGTCAGCCAGGATTACATAACAAGATCTATACCAAAAGTAAATAGGGGGATGCCGGGCGTGGTGGCGCACGCCTTTAATCCCAGCACTCGGGAGGCAGAGGTAGGAGGATCGCCTAGAGTTCAAGGCCACCCTGAGACTACATAGTGAATTCCAGGTCAGCCTGGGCCAGAGTGAGACCCTACCTCAAAAAAAAAAAAAAAAAAAAAAAAAAAAAAAAGTAAATAGGGGGCTAGAGAGATGGCTTAGTGGCTAAGGAGCATGCCTGCGAGGCCTAAGGACTCCGGATCGATTCTTCAGGTCCCACATAAGCCAGATGCACAAGGAGGCGCATGCGTCTGGAATTCGTTTGCAGTGGCTGGAGGTCCTGGCATGCCATTCTCTCTCTTCCTCTCTCTCTATCCCTCTCTCTGACTCTAATAAATAAAGAAATAAAAATAAAATCTTTAAAACAAAAAAGGAAATAGGTAAAGGCTGGGGAGATGGCTTAGTGGTTAAGTGCTAGATTTATTTGTTCATTTATTCCTCTCAGGAAATTATTCTTTCCTATGCTTTCATGACTGAGAATGTCTTCCTTGTCTGTATATAGGATTTCCTTAACTATGTTCTACAATGGTGTCTCAATGGATATGAATTCCTCATTTTATAACACCTTCTTTCTCCACAAATTTTATAAAATATCTTTGCTGGATATAATATTCTTGATTGGCAATTATTTACTTTAAGGGCTTGAAATATGAAAGTCCATACTTGTTTGGCTTTTTAAAAATTTATTTTATTTTATTTTATTTTTTCACTTATAGTCTTGCTGTAGCCCAGTCTTAGGCTGGCCTCAAGTTCACAGTGATCCTCGCACCAGGGTAACCCTGAACTCATTGCAATCTACCTCCCTAGTGCTGGGATGAAAGGCATGCACCACCACATCTGGCTATTGGTTTTTGTTCTTTTGTTTTGTTTTGTTTTGTGTGTTTTTTTGTTTTTGAGGATGGGTCTCACTCTAGCTAGCTCAGGCTGACCTGTAATTCACTATGTATTCTCAGGGTGGCCTCCAACGAACTCATGGTGATCCTCCTGAGCTCCTGAGTGCTGGGATTAAAGGTGTGCGCCACGACACCCGGCTCTAACCTTGGACTTTTGATCCTCCTGCACCCACTCATCAAGTGCTAGGGTTACAAGTGTGAGCCACGAGAATTAGTTTATGCAGTGCTGGGGTTGAAACTCAGGGACTCATGCATGCTAGGTAAGCATTCTAGCAACTGCGCCACATCCAAATCTTTATTCTTTTATTTATTTATTTACTTATTATTTATTTTAGGTTCTGGGGATTGAACCCAGGGCCTTGTGCACACAAAGCAAGTGCTCTACCACTGAGCCATATCCTTAGCCCCTATTTTTTTTTGTTTTGTTTTTTGAGATAGATCAAGTAATATAGTCATGGCTGGGCTTAGTCTTGTAATCTTTCTGCTCAGCCTCTTCAGTGCTGGAATTACAGGCATATGCTACCACACCCAGCTCTGCTTTTAGGGTTTCTGCTAAGAGGTATAGTATCATTCTGGCTGCTTTGCCCTGGTGAGTTGGCATTTTTCTCTTGCAGCTGTTGTTTTGCCATCAGCATTTTAAGTGTTGTGTATGAGAGACAGATTCTCTTCTGGTCATATTTACCTGGGTTCTAAATTCCTTATGCTTATGGATTCACTTTTATGGTGTAACTCCATCAAATAGGGTTTCTCTCCCTTTAATTTATATCGTGTCTGCTCCCATGGATTCTTATCAGTGTCATGCTCAGTACCAGCATCCTTGAAAGCTATAGTGACACTGATCTAGTCATTTAAATTTACTGATATCTGAAAGTATTATTTCCTTAAGTTTGTCTTTCATCCTGATATTTCACTTCTCTTTATTCTACCCTAGGTGATGCTTTTCACTGTCTTTTTGTTTGTTTGTTTTTCGAGGTAAGGTTTCACTATAGCCCAGGCTGACCTGGAATTCACCATGTAGTCTCAGGGTGGCCTTGAACTCATGGTGATACTCCTAACTCTGCCTCCTGAGTGCTGGGATTAAAGGCGTGCACCACCACGCCAGGCTTTCACTGTGTTTTCTATTTGATTGAGTTTTTCATTTCCAATTTTTCTCATTCAAATCAACTTGTAGGACCTATGTAGGACCTGAATTAATTTGCTTACTTCACTCACTGGCTTATTTGTATTGTTTTTGAGATCACTCATTGTGGTGGTCTGATTCAGGTGTCCCCCATAAACTTAGGTATTCTGAATGCTAGGTTCCCAGCTGATGGAGATTTGGGAATTAATGCCTCCTGGAGGCAGTATATTGTTGGGGGCGGGCTCATGGGTATTATAGCCAGTGACCCCTTGCAAGTGTTTGGCACACTCTCCTGTTGCTACTGTTTACCTTATATTGGTGAGGGGGTGATATCCACCTTCTGCTCATGCCATTGTTTTCCCCTGCCATCATGGAGCTTCCCCTTGACTCTGTAAGCCAAAATAAACCTCTTTTTTTCCCCATAAGCTGCTCTTGGTTGGGTGATTTCTATCAGCAATGTGAACCTGACTGGAACACTCATCATTTTCACAAGTTAGACTTTTGAATTTTCTTAGATAATTACCTGTTTGTTGCATTCTTTAAGTTCCAATTCTGATTTCTCCAGAGTGCCTTCTAATTTAATTATTTTTTGTTCCATTTCTCCTCTGTGTTCACGAATGGTCATATCCAAATGTGTAACCTAAATACAAAAGTAATATTAAACTGTTAAATAATTTTATTCTGATGCAAAAACTTCTGTGGCTAGAATATGCTTTGAAATTTTTTGTAGTGGGTAAAACTGAATAAGCTTATCCTAAATAAAGTGTTTCTTTTCCAAATAAAAAATAAGAGTTGAGCCTACATACATGTTCAAATAAGAATTATTGAATGCTTTCTGGGTGTTTTTGTTTCTCTAACATTTATCTGGGAGTAACTTGTTTAATTCTATTTTCTTTTCATATACAATAAAATAGAAACCCAAAGGCTCAACTACTAAGCTAATCCTCATTCTCAAAACCTACTGGTGGAGCCAGGCATGGTGGTGCATGCCTTTAATCCCAGCACTCGGGAGGCAGAGGTAGGAGGATTGCCGTGAGTTCGAGGCCACCCTGAAACTACATAGGTCAGACTGAGCTAGTGAAACTCTCCCTCAAAAAAAAACAAACAAAACAAAGCAAAACCTATTGGCAGGGTTTGGGAAGAGTTCAGTGGTAGAGAGCATGCCTAACAACTCTAAGGTCCTGGGTTCACTCCTTAGCACCACAGAGTTTGGCCAGGCATTGTGACACACATCCATAATCTTAGCACTTGGGAGGCTGAGATAAGAATATTGCAAATTCAAGTCCAAATCATAAGACTATCTTTAAAAACAGTAGAAGAGGGCTGGAGAGATGGCCTAAGGACTCAGGTTCCACTCCCCAGTACCCATGTATACCAGATGCACAAGGTAGTGCATATGTCTGGAGTTTGCAGTAGCTGGAGGCCTTGGTGTACCTATTCGCTCTCTGCCTCTTTCTCTCTCTCTGTCTCTCAAATAAATGAGATAAATAAAAAATTTTTTTTTAAAGTAGAAGAGGAGGGAGAGGCGGACCCTACTTACTATGAAAATAAATAAGATTAAAAAATGATATATTTCTAACCTTATACAATATCAATAACTAGGGAAGCTGTGCTATAAAATATCCATTTTACTAAATGTTAATGTCTTTTGAAACTTTGCATAATTGCATCATAGTAGAAAATTTCATTAAAATATAATTGGGAAAATTAACCTGTCTTGTATAATTTAAAAATATGAGCCAGCACTCAGGAGGCAGAGGTAGGGGGATTGCTGGCGTTTGAGGCTACTTTGCTACTACATAGTGAATTCCAGGTCAGCTTGGGCTACAGCAAGACCCTACCTTGAACCCCCGCCCCCCAAAATGAAATCTCACAATTAAATATGAGCTGATTTTTTTCATTAAAAAAAAATAACCTGAGCTGCTCTTTGCTTTAGCTCCCAGTTTCTCTCCTTAAGTGCCTGATCCATTTCAATGAGTTCTTGCTTTTTGTCTTCAATGTCCATCTTGCATTCTCTGCAATTTGTCAAGGGAAAAACATCCAATCAGACAATAGGAATACTGCAGTTTTAAAAAGCCAGACCACTTGGGTTACTTTTTCTACAAATTAAAAGCAATAGATAGAATATAGTTAACTCACATTGAAAAGACCTAACATATTTATGTATAATTTTTATTTATTTATTTATTTATTTATTTATTTATTTATTTGGCAAAGAGACAGAGAGAGAATGGGCACGCCAGGGTCTCTAGCCATTGCAAACGAACTCCAGACCCATGTGCCACTTTGTGCATCTGGCTTACTTGGGTGCTGGGGAATTGAACCTGGCTCCTTAGGCTTTTCAAGCAAGCACCTTAACTACTAAGCCATCTCTCCAGCCCTTATGTATAATTTTCTATCATGAAAATGCTTAATATTGATAGTTTTTACACTTCCATCACTCTGAATAAATATTATCAGAAAATTTTGAGATCTCTTAATTCTGATATGACAGAGGTTGAGAAAATGATGATCTTGAAAATCATTATAGGGTCTGAGAGATGGCTCAATGGGTAAGTATGAGGGTCTGAGAGAGCCTGAGCATGCATGAGCTCAATCCCCAGCTCCCATGTAAAAACATAGGTTTGGCCATGTACACCTGTAGCTCCAGAGTTGTGAGGGGCAGAAACCCAAGAATAACTGGGCTTGGTGGCAGCCTGACCAAAAATGGTGGCTCTGGGTTCAGTGAGAGACTCTATCTCAAGAAAACAATGTAGATGAGCTACAGAAGAGGATACCCAAATGTTCTTTTCTGGCTTCCGTGTACATATACATCTGTACATTTACATGAGTATATTATACATCCACCACACCATACATACTACACACGTGCACACCAAAAAGCCCCCCACAAAATCATTATAGGACTTGGGATGTAGCTCAGTAGCATGCATGAAGCCCTGGGATTGATCCTCAGCACTGCACAAAATGAGTGTGATAGCTCTTTCCCAGCAAGTGAGACATGGATGGAGGCAGGAGGATCAAGTTCAAGGTCATCCTCAGCTACCTACAGAGTGAGTTAGACACTAGCCTGGGCTACATGAGATCCTGTATCAAAAAGAAATGACATAACCAGGTGTAGTGGCACATGTCTTTAATCCTAGCACTCAGGAGGCAGAGGTAGGAGGATCACTGTGAGTTCAAGGCCACCCTGAGACTACATAGTGAATTCCAGGTCAGCCTGGACTAGAGTGAGACCCTACCTCAAAAAACAAAATAAAGGGGCTGGAGAGATGGCTTAGTGGTTAAGTGCTGCCTGTGAAGCCTAAGGACCCTGGTTCGAGGCTCCAATCCCCAGTACCTACCTAACCAGATGCACAAGGTGGAACATGCATCTGGAGTTTGTTTGCAGTGGCTGGAGGCCCTGGTGAGCCCATTCTCTCTCTCTCTCTCTCTCTGCCTCTTTCTCTCTGTCTGTCTGTTGCTAATAAATAAACAACAACAAAAAATTTTTAAAACAGAATAAGCCGGGTGTGGTGGTGCACGCCTTTAATCCCAGCACTTGGGAGACAGAGGTAGAAGGATCACCAGGAGTTCAAGGCCACCCAGAGACTACATAGTTAATTCCAGGTCAACCTAGGCCAGAGTGAGACCCTACCTCGAAAAATCAAAAAAAAAAAAAAAAAAACCCACCAAAATAAAGGATCATTATATAATCTTTTATATGAAATATGAAACAATATCTACAAAGGTACTAACTTGTAAAAGAAGATTTGGAACTTTACAAAGTTAATATTCTAAAATTCTGAAGAGTTAAGAGTATAAGGCTAAAACTAATGCATATACACACGTGTGTATGTGTGTATATGTATGTAATGTTTGTTTTGATACTGGGTCTCACAATGTATTCCAGGCCAGGCCTTGAATTCTCTATCCTCTTGCTTCAAGGAGAAAGCAAGCAGGGAAAAAAGGGAGGGATGAAGAGAGAGAGGGAAGGGGGGAGGAAGAAAGGGAAGAGAAGGAAAGGAATGGAGGGAGGGAAAAAGTGAGAGGGAGGAAGAGAAGGTGGAAGAACACCACAATATTAAGTCCTACTGAGAGCATTAAATTGGGTGATGAGATAGTGACTATGTTTTCTGTATAGTGGGTAGGTGGGGAAGGCTCCTCTAAGATAAAATGAATGACAAGAGGAGGCTCACCATAGAGTCAGGCAAAAGATACAGCTGTGGAAAAGATCTTTCAGTAGAAATAACTTAGGTGACTTTTAACTATAATTAAAAACCGAGTGCAGGGAGAGTGGTATGAAATGAGGTAACAGAAACATCACACAGACCTTTGTATTTTAGAAACTTGGATTTTTTTTTTTTTGGAGAGACACAGAGAGAGACAGAGAGAGAGGGAGAGGAAGACAGAGAATGGGCGTGCCAGTGGCCTCTCAGCGGCTGTGAGCGAAATCCAGATGCGTGCGCCCCCTTGTGGGCAAGTGCGGCATTGTGCCCTTGCGTCACTTTGCATCTGGCTAAACGTGGGACCTGGAGATTGGAACTGACATTCTTAGGCTTGGCAGGCGGGGGCCTTAACCGCTAAGCCACCTCTCCAGCCCTTATTACAGTTTTTAAAAAATCTAAGTTTTGGGCTGAGAGATGGCTTAGTGGTTAAGGGCCCCGCCTGCCAAGCCTAAGAATGCCCTTCTGATTCTCCAGATCCCATGTTTAGCCAGACATAAAGTGACACAAGGGCGCAATGCCGCACTTGCCCACAAGGGGGTCCACACGTCTGGAATTAGTTCACAGTGGCTGAGAGGTCGCTGGCGAGCCCATTCTCTGTCTCTCTCAAAAAAAACTGTAATAATGCATAATTATCTTTTTAAAATTTTTGTTTATTTTTATTTATTTATTTGAGAGCAACACACAGAGAAAGAAAGAGGCAGATAGATAGAGAATAGACATGCCAGGGCCTCCAGCCACTGCAAACAAACTCCAGATGCACGTGCCATCTTGTGTACCTGGCTTACATGGGTCCTGGAGAATTGAGCCTTGATCCGGGGTCCTTAGGCTTCACAGGCAAGCACTTAACTACTAAGCCATCTCTCCAGGCCAATAATTATCTTTTTAACCATTTTAAAGTGTAAACTCAGAGGCATTAACTAATTCACACTGCTATGTAACCATTACCACTATCTATTTCAGGTACTTTATTTATTTGCAAGAGACAGAGACAAAGAGAGTGAGAGAATGAATAAGAATGAATATGCCAGAGTCTCCTGCCACTGCAAACAAACTCCAGATAAATGCACAACTTAGTGCACCTGGCTTTATATCAGTACTGGGAAATTGAACCCAAGCTATCAAGCATTGCAAGCAAATGTCTTTAACCATGGAGCCATCTCTCCAGTGCTCTAGTACTTTTTTTTTTTAAATCACACTAATATATACTCTAGCAGTTTGTTGTAAAGAAGTGAGATCATATGTTATGTCACTGACATGGTACTGGCTTACAATAAATTAATGTAGAGTATCACTATTAACTTTATTTTGCTATTTAGCTACTGTTGTATGCTTATCCAATCTTTATTTAAAAAGGAACAATTGGACCAGTTTTAAACTATCTGTACAGTGAGAGCAGAAGTATTAGCAGCCAACATCAATCACTGACTTAGATGGATAATGGGATGCACTAACTAGATGAACCACACTGAGCCAAAAGCAATTGAGAAGCTGGAACATTTAGACTTCAATAACAAATTTTATTATTTGACCCAAGGATTCAGAATAATCAAGGAAATACCTGTAACTGTACTCCTTCTACCTCAGCCTCCACTCATTTACTGTTAAGTACTCACCTAAGTTCAGCTGTGAGATCTTTTATAGTAGTATATTTTTCCTCTAATGATAACTGAGCCTTCTGTAGAACATCTCTCAGTTCTTGTAGTTGTCTTAAAGTACTCTTTAATTCTCCATGAGCGTTCTGTAGTTCAGTCTCCAGAGCTTCTCGTTTCTGCAAAGTTTCTGTTAGTTCTGTTTCAGTGTGGTGCTGTAACTTTTCTAACTCCTTCACTGTAAGACAGAATAATTTTAGAACTATTTGTAAACCACTTTTAAAATATTGTTATTTTAAAAATATTTTATTCCTCTATTTTTAGAGAGCTAAGAAGAGGAAATGCACATGCATCTGGAATTCATTTGCAGCAGCTGGAGGCCCTGCCATGTCTATTCTGTCTGTCTCTCTTCTCTCTCTGCTTGCAAATACATAAATTTAAAAAAAGGCTGGAAGAAAAAAAAATGGGCCAGGCATGGTGATGCACACCTTTAATCCCAGCACTTGGGAGGCAGAGGTAGGAGGATCGCTGTGAGTTCAAGGCCACCCTGAGACTACATAGTGAATTCCAGGTTAGCCTGGGCTAGAGCGAGATCCTACTTCGAAGAAAAAAAAAAAGGGCTGGAGGGATGGTTTAGCAGTTAAGGCATTTGCTTGCAATGCCAAAGGCTTGATTCCCCAGGACCCACGTTAGCCAGATGCACAAGGGGGTGCACACGTCTGGAGTTTGTTTGCAGTGGCTGGAGGCCCTGACACACCCATTCTCTCTCCCCCTCCTTCTCTGTCAAATAAATAAATAAATTAAAATAATATTTTAATTTTTTTAAAAAGAATATCTAATCTGATGGCCTGGGAAAATGGCTCAGTGGTCAAAGGTATTTGCTTGCAAAGCCTGCCAGCCTGGGTTCAATTCCCAAGCCTCCCACATAAACCAGATGCAAAAAGTGGCACAAGCATCTGGCATTTGTTCCCATAAGCAAGAGCCAATGATACACACACACACAAATAAACAAATTTTAAAAAAAGAATACCCAATCTTATAGAACTTTGCCGATCACCATACTTAAGGATATCAAATTATTTATAAGAGGCAAAATACTGAACACCATCCCTTCCAGTCCCGTCACCTCAACTTCTCACTTTACTTACATACAAATACACAGACAGCTCAACTCAGCTAACCAGGTGCTTACCAACACTTGTTTTCTTTTCTAGTTCTGTCTTTGTCTGATCTAAAATCATGTCTAATTGAGAGAGATGGATTGACTTATTTTCCCCATCACGTTTTAGGTGCAGTATTTCTTTTTCCATTTTAGACAGCTCTTCTTTGTACTGATCCATCTCCAGTTTCACTTGTCTAATGAAACCAAACAACAGAACAGACAATTTAGAAACCTGAAGACGAGCAGACTTGTGTCTCACTAAACAAAGCGTGCAAATTCTATCAGGAAAGTATTAGCAAAATGTTTACTCAGACTCTTAAATCGCCTTTTAAAAAAAATATATTTTGTTTATTCGTTTGAGAGAGAGAGAGAGAATGGGCATGCCAGGGCCTCCAGCCACTGCAAACGAACTCCAGATGCATGAGCCACCATGTACATCTGGCTTACATGGGTCCTGTAGAGCTGAACTGGGATCCTTTGACTTTGCAGGCAAACACCTTAACCACTAAGCCATCTATCTCTCCAGCCCTTAAATTACCTATTGTGTTTTTTAAAATTATTATTTGAGAGAGAGAGAGAGGAAGAGGCAGAGAGAGAGAACGGGTGCACCAGTGGCCTCTCAGCCACTGTGAACGAACTTCAGACATATGGGCCCCCTTGTGAGCAAGCGTGGCATTGCACCCTTGCATTGCTTTTGCGTCTGGCTAAACGTGGGACCTGGACATCGAACGTGCATTCTTAGGCTAAGCAGGCAGGCGCTTTAACTGCTAAGCCTATCTCTCCAGTTCACCTATTGTATTTTAACACCTTTCCAAATAAAAGATTAACTTTCTTTACACATGGAATAACACTAGGTACAAATACATTACCTGGCAATATTAAACACGGCTAAGATTCTTTTTAATCTAATATCCTATAACTTCATAAAGCTTCATACATACTGAGAACATGTTGAAGCAGGCAATGAAGAGGCCAAGTAATCAATTATTCATCATAAAGATCATATTACTCATAAACAGACAAGTCAGTTATATTTCTTTATGGTTTTATTAGAATCATCTTTATTAGCTTTAAAAGCAACTATAGCTTCTTAGATTATACAGCTTTCCCTGTCACATAGATGAAGAAACTGAAACATAAAGTAAATTTGCCTGAAACAACATAACTTAGTGTTAATAGTGAAAGGAAAAGAGCCAGGTTTTATAACTTTCAGTCAGCCTACAGCTTATTCCAATATAGAAGCTACTCTACCCACAGAGAAAATGACACACTGAGGGGTAGTTCAAGTATATTTGCTGGGAACTTAAATCTCCAACAGGTGTTCAGTGAAGTGTTTAAACAATTGCTAATGTTATCTTTAATGGTGGACAGAGTTTATGCTTTCCTGTGCCAACATTTCTGTTTTTCTTCTTTGGTCTTCAAACTTTCCTAAAATGAATTTGTAGATACCAAAGCTAAATAAGTAATTTTAGAAATTCAAATTTTTGGGCTGTACAGATGGCTTAGTGGTTAAGGCGCTTGCCTGCAAAACCAAAGAACCTTGGTTTGATTCTCCAGGACCCATGTAAGCCAGCTGCACAAGGTGGCACATGTGTCTGGAGTTCGTTTGTAGTGGCTGGAAGCCCTGGCATTCCCATGCTTACTTGCTTGCTCTCTCTGCCTCTTTCTCTCTCTCAAATAAATTAAAAAATATATATATTTTAAAAGAAATTCAGATTTTTTTCCCAAAGAGTTTTAAAATCTGAAGTACATGAATGACCTTGAGAAAAATAAGATTCCTGAAACAATAAGCAGAATTATGTATGCATACATACATCTATAGCTTTTTTTTTTTTTTTTTTTTTTTTTTTTTTTTTTTTTTTGGTTTTTCAAGGTAGGGTCTCACTCTGGGCCAGGCTGATCTTGAATTTACTATGTAGTCTCAGAGTGGCCTTGAACTCACAGCGATCCTCCTACCTCTGCATTCCGAGTGCTGGGATTAAAGGTGTGCGCTACCACACCCGGCTAGCATTTTTAATTTATTTGCAAAGAGAGGGAGAGGCAATGAATGAGCATTCCAGGGCCGCTAGCAGCTTCAAATGAACTCCAAATACATGTGCCACTTTGTGCATCTGGATTTGTGTGGGTACTAGGGAAATCTAATCCAGGTCATTAGGTTTTGTAGACAAGTGCTTTAACCCCTGAACAATCTCTCCAGCCCCAGAAAATCTATAGCTTTTTTAATAGATACTTAACCATGCTTTAGCAAAACAAATATAAATCTTCTACATTAGACAAATGGGCCTTGTGCATGCTAGTCAAGCATTCTATCACTGAGCTACATTCCCAATATAATAACTCTTATAGTTCTAAAATCCCAGGTAAACCATTTTTAGCTGACCAAATGGTTTTTAAAATGAGAATAGATATAAACAGATAATAGAAATAATAATCAAGAGATTGAGAGACAGTGCTAAGAGCTGAAAGCCTGTCAGTGCTAAGTCCTAACAGCAAAGAAATTAGAAGAAAAAATTATATATGAGAACTCAAGTAGTCTATACTCATTTAGTAAATAACAGAGCTCTACATGCCTCAAGGGTTTATGTTGCTTAGGGCAATAGTATGTTTTAGAATGGTATAGTAACTAATGTATATAGTGATTATCCAGAGAAGAACAGAAATGCTGAGAGTATATATATGTTTTGTGAATTATCCATTAAAAAATATTCTATGGCTGGAGAGATGGCTTAGCAATTAAGGCACTTGCCTACAAAGCCAAAGAATCCAGGTTTGACTCCCAGGACCCACGTAAGCCAGATAGGTAGGAGGTAGGATCCTCAGGTAGGAGGATCACCATCAGTTCAAGGCCAGCCTGGAACTACAGAGTGAGTTCCAGGTCAGCCTGGGCTAGAATGAGACCTTACCTTAAAAAAACAAAACAAAACAAAACAAGGGGCTAGAGAGATGGCTTAGTGGTGAAGTGCTTGCCTGTGAAGCCTAAGGACCTGGTTCAAGGCTCAATTCCCCAGTACCTACGTAAGCCAGATGCACAAGTTGGCACATGCATCTGGAGTTCGTTTGCAGTGGCTGGAGGCCCTGGTATGCCCATTCTCTCTCTCTCTTACTCTATCTCTACCTCTTTCTCTCAAACAAACAAACAAATAAATAAAATATATTTAAAAAAATAGAGAACCTGAGTTCAATCCCCAGCACCCACATAAAAAGTCAGGCATGGTCACATATGCCTGCAACTCCTGTGCTGGTGGGTGGGTGAGGAGGGAAGGCAGAGAGATACAGGAATGAGAAGCTCCAGGTTCAGGGAGAGACTGTTTCAGGGATGTAAGGTAGAAGAGTGGAAGAGGACATATGACGTCCTCCTCCGGCCTCAGTATGTGTATTTATTTTGTATGTGTGTTTTCTGAATCCATGTGTGTTTATATGTATGTAGGCACACATATGTGCATGGGTATGTATGTATACACATTGAGGCCAGAGGTTGATATCAATCATTCTCCACCTTATTTATTGAGATAATGTCTACCTAATCAGCTTGCCCCAGGACTGACCTGTCTCTGCCTCCCATGAGCTAGGATTACAGGCTCGCAATGTCATACCCATCACTTACATGGGTTCTGAGGACCCAACCTTGGGTTGTAACACTTGGGTGCAAGTGTGCAAGTGCCTTATTGACTGAGCCATCTCCCCAGTCCTGGGTTCCTTTCTGTTCCAGTTAAATAGTGATGCTTGGGCCCAGCCCAATCACATTAAATCAGAATCTTTAGTTGTGATTTAACTAAAGGTATTATCTAGGCATCAGTAGCTTTTTACAAGCTACTCATACTTTATGTCTAATCAAGTCTAAGAAAAACTGAAATTACTTTCTCCCATTTACAACCAGATCCCTTGAACATTTCCATTGTATAAGGACAGTTTTGCCTGCAACATTCAATGTTATTTTCAATTTTAATTGAATAGCTCATAAGGACAGATAATCAATGTTCCAACTGTTGTGGAGAATGTAAGTTTCATGGTCCTTACTGCAAGGTAAAGATGGTGAAGGTATTCTACCATAATACCAAAAAAAGGTATAATGAGAAACATGCATGAGGGAGATACAAACAAAATGCCATAGGAATACAGACTATGAAGAAATTAATTCCTCAGACACAAGCTTCATTGGACATTATCAGATTTAGAAACTCAGTTATTACTGACACAAAAATGGGAAGATTGGGTTGGAGAGGTGGCTTAGCAGGTGGGACTCTTGCCTGTAAAGCCTAAAGATCCAGGTTTGATTCTCCAGGTCCCACATAAGCCAGATGCACAAAGTGGCACATGGGGTCTGGAATTCATTTGCAATGGGTAGAGACCCTGGCACACCCATTCTCTCCTCCTCTCTCTGTCACAAACAAAAATAGATTTAAAAATTTTTTTTTTAAAAAATGGGAAGATTGGGCTGGAGAAATGGCTTAGTAGTTAGGGCCCTTGCTTGCAAAGCCAAAGAACCCAGGTTTGATTCCCCAGGACCCACGTAAGCCAGATGCACAAGGTGGTGCATGCATTTGGAGTTTGTTTGCAGCAGCTAGAGGCACTGGCACACCAATTTTCTCTCTCTCAAATAAATAAAAAATAAGTTTAAAAACATGGGACAGGGCTGGAGAAATGGCTTAGCAGTTAAGGCGTTTGCCTGCGAAGCCAAAGGATCCCGGTTCAATTCTCCAGGACCCACGTAAGCCAGATGCACAAGGGGCAAATGCATCTGGAGTTCGTTTGCAGTGGCTAGAGGCCCTGGCAAGTCCATTCTCTCTCTGTCTGCCTCTCTTCTCTCTCTCTGTCTGTCTCTCTGCTTGCAAATAAATTAAAAAAAAAAACATGGGACAATCAATAAAACTAACATATTCATACTTTACCTGGCAGCACCAGTTAACTCAACAATTTTTTGCCTTTTTAAATCTGTGTCATGTATAGCTGCTTCATATTTCTCTTCCATTTTCCTCAACTTTTCAGCAGAACTTTCCCTTTGTTTTTGAAGCTCTTGCTCCTGTTTTGATACCTGGTAAAGCAATTTTCAATTATTTGTTTAAATTACATTACAGGTAAATACTATACAGAAGAAAAATACGTTTTTTTTTTTTGAGGTAGGGCCTCACTGTAGCCCAGGCTGACCTGGAACTCATTCTATAGTTCCAGGCTGGCCTCGAACACACAGTAATCCTCCTACTTCTGCCTCCCAAGTGCATAGCATACATGATAGGGTATGTGTATACATGTAATGTATACACGTGTGTGTGTGTGCGTGCAGATGTGTGTGCAGAGGCCAGAGGAGAACTTCATCACTGTTATAAAGCAAATTCCTCCGAATTGAAACATTCCCTCACAGTGGGGGGCTCAAGAAGTAAACAAGTATGGGAATGCTGAAATTTAAAAGGTTGTTAAGACTCCTCCCTAAGGTTATATAAGGAATAAACAACTGCTTACAGGAGAAACTGTCCAACCAGTGGAGTTGCCTGCAAGCCATGTGCAGTGAACACCAGACATATAGCTTCTATAAGTTGACATCTATGCTGGGGTAATGCCTTTGAGTCACCCATGTACCTATAAGTAAACCCTCACCCTGCTCTGTAAGTAATCTCAATAAACTCTGGTTCACCAAAACTGGTTGTGGTGCACTCATGCTTTGGTCTGTTATCTGTGCCCTAATTGGGGTGAATAATAATGTGTTCATGTCTCCCCAAGGCAAAGCTTTACTCAATAATCACTCTTCTACTTTATTTCCTTGAGAAAGTCTTGCACTGAACGTGGAGTTACCATTTTGTGGTCAGACTGTTGAGCCCCAGCAATTCCCTGGTCTCCAGCCACCACAGGACTGGTGTTACAGGCATGAGTGGCCATGCACAGCTTTTGTTTTTATAATTAAAAAAAAAAAACACTTTATTGTTTTTTAAAGGCATGCGTCACCATGCCTTTAATCCCAGCACTCGGGAGGCAGAGGTAGGAGGATCGCCATGAGTTCTAGGCCACCCTGAGACAACACAGTGAATTCCAGGTCAGCCTGAGCTAGAGTGAGACCCTACCTTGAAAAACAAAAAACCAAACAAACTTTATTTGTTTGAGAGAAAGAAAAAGAGACAGATAAGAGAGAGAGAATGGGCACACAAGGGGCTTTTTATATGGGTGCTGGGGACTGAGGTAGGTCTTCCTGCTTCATAGTAAGCACTCTTAATAGATGAGCCATTTATTTGTTTTTTTATAAATATGTATCAAAGCTTATAATTCAGTTTCAAGTAATAAAATCTTTATTTTTAGCCGGACGTGGTGGCACACGCCTTTAATTCCAGCACTCAGGAGGCAGAGGTAGGAGGATCACTGTGAGTTCGAGGCCACCCTGAGAATACAGAGTGAATTCCAGGTCAGCCTGAGCTAGAGTGAGACCCTACCTCTAAAAACAAAAAACAAAAAACAACAAAAAAAAAAGAAAGAAAAAAAATATTTTTAATTTTTTAGCAATGCTAAAGAATGAAAAAGCTTCTTGCATGCTAGGCAACTGCTGTACCACTGAGCTACATCCCCAAGACCATAACTTATTTTTAGAACTCAGTAGCAAAGTTATCTTCATTTGAGGATTTTTCTTTTAGTGTATTGCTTTACCACTTCTCTGGAGAATATTATACCATATGTGTTAATTCAAAACAGATATCAGAAGACATAATAATTTAGATAGGTATTATATTTAGATTCAAGAAGAAGAAAGACTGAGTAAAAAAGTCTAAATAATAATTTGTGGAGTGAGAAACATAGTCATGGCATTAGAGATCCAGGGCAAGGGCTGAGGACATAGCTCAGTGGGAGAACATTTCTTAGTATGTGTAAGGCCCTAGGTTCTATCCCCAGTACCACAAAACACTATAGAGATCCAGGTGAAATTATGTAAGAATACGATTTTATTTTTACTATACAAAAATCTGCTAAGGATTGTTTTCTGTTCCATAAAATTGTAACTCCTGGGGACTGGGAAGATTGCTCAGTGGTTAAAGGAGCTTCTTTACAAGCATGCCAAACTTGAGTTTGAGCCTCAGTGCCCATGTAAAAGCTGCAGACAAAACTGCATAAGCGGGCCGGGCGTGGTGGCGCACGCCTTTAATCCCAGCACTTGGGAGGCAGAGGTAGGAGGATCACCGTGAGTTCAAGGCCACCCTGAGACTACATAGCGAATTCCAGGTCAGCCTGAGCTAGAGTGAAACCCTACCTTGAAAAACCAAAAAAAAAAAAAAAAAAAAAAAAAAAAAAAAAAAAAAACTGCATAAGCATCTACAATCCCAACTATTTATTACAATGGGAAGTGAAGGAGCTAAGAGAATTTGAAATCTTGCAAGCAGCAGCAGGGGCAAAAGAGACTGTCTCAAGATGGTGGAAGTGGAGGCAAAAACCTGCCAAAGTTGTCCTGTGTTCTCTAATTGTGTGCTGTGGGATGTGTGCACCCACCCCCTACACACATACACCATACACATACACTAATAATATTTACCTGTTTTTCAAGTTTACTTTGAATATCTTCTAGCTCTCCATTTCTGATTGTCTCTTGCTGTAACATCTGCTGCTGCTGCTGAAGAGTATGCTGTAGAATAGCATTTTGCTCAGTAGTCTCTTGAAGACTATGACTTCTTATCTTTAGCTCTTTCTGCAAACAATATATCTAAGAAAGACACATATTCCTCATTACAACAAAATAATAAAAAGCAAGAATTCAGTGAAAATAAATATCAATATTATGACTTCTAAACAAAACTATAGATAACATTTCTTTAGTGGTCTGTTTTATAAAGAACTAACTTCTATAGCCGGGTATGGTGGCGTATGCCTTTAATCCTAGCACTTGGGAGGCAGAGGTAGGAGAATCGCTGTGAGTTTGAGGCCACCCTGAGACTACATAGTGAATTCCAGGTCAGCCTGAGCTAGAGTCCCTACCTTGGAAAAAAAAAAAAAAAAAAAAAGAACTAACTTCTGGCCTGGAGAGATGGCTTAGCAGTTAAAGCGTTTGCCTGCAAAGCCAAAGGATCCCAGTTCAATTCTCCAGGACCCAAGTAAGGCAGATGCACAAGGGGGCACATGCATCTGGAGTTCATTTGCAGTGTGGTTGGAGGCCCTGATGCGCCCATTTTCTCCCTCCCTCTCTCTCTGCCTCTTTCTTGCTCTCAAATAAATAAATATAAATAAAATATATTTTAAGAACTAACTTCTCTGCAAGAAAGGTTTAAACATTTCTTTCATATGCAAAGAGAAAATGAAGAAAATATTTAAGTACAACAAAACAAGATAAAAAATCTAAGTCAGGTGTGATGGTATACGCCTTTAATCTCAGCACATGGGAGGCAGAGGTAGGAGGATCACCGTAAGTTCAAGGCCACCCTGAGACTATGTTGGGCACTGCCAAGCACAGGCTGGAGCCTTCAGGAGATGGACCTGAGCTGCCAGATGTAACCAAGGGCCCCAGGGCTACCACAGAATGTAGCAGGCTTAGATCCCAGTCTGGTCCTGAGTAAAAGTGGGGCTGTCCCCTCTTTGTGAGGTTGCAGCATGCCTCACCCCCTGACAACCTCACCCAGGAATGCCAGTAGCCTGGTAACCTTAGGTTTCCTTTTTCTTATGGTCCGTGACCTTGTGGCCCACTGCCCCAGTAAGTCCTTATATGGCAATAGCTAACTGCAGCTGCAGCCTCCTCTAAGTGACTTAGGTCTCGTAGCCCTTTCCACCACTGCCTAAACCATGTGACCCTTTCCCGCTCCATCCCGGCACACTGAGATGACATCAATAAGCAACCTTTAAACCCACCAATACCCTTAGTACCTGTGTCCCTTCCCACTCACAACTGCTTATAAACCCATGTCCCTGTTGAATAAACGAGTTGTTCCCTGAAGCTGTCTCCCAGGTATTTTCTTCCCATCGCACTCATGGCCACTCAAGACCCTGCTCCACAGTTGCCTGGGCACCTCCGGAGAGCCTGTGCCCAAAAGCCCCTTGAGGAACCAGGGACCTACAAGACTACATAGTGAATTCCAGGTTAACCTGAAGCTAGTGAGACCCTACCCAGGAAAACCAAAAAAATAAATAAATAAAACAAAAGAAAGTGGAATTTAAATTCCAAAGTATACCTTTCATTGAAATTTAACTAATATTAATGTGTATCACAAAACATTCCTTTTGGCCCCATCCCAAAGCATTTTTATAATTGCTCCTTAAAAGTAAAATATACCAGGCTGAAGATGGCTCAGCAATTTAGGTGCTTGCCTGCAAAGCCTAAGGTTTGATTCCTTAGTATCCACATAAAGCCAGATGTATAATGTGGCACACACATCTGTTTGCAGTGGCTAGAGGCCCAGGAACACTTATTGTCTTTCTCTCTCTGTGTGTCTTTTTTTGCGGGGGAGGGTTTTCAAGGTAGGGTTTCACTCTAGCCCAGGCTGACCTGGAATTCACTATGTAGTCTCAGGATGGCCTCGAACTCATGGTGATCCTCCTACCTTTGCCTCTCAAGTGCTGGGATTAAAGATGTACACCACCACACCTGGCTTCTTTCTGTCTTTTTGTCTGTCTCCCTGTCTCTGCTTGCAAATAAATAAAAAACAGTATTTTACAACCTTTTTTTTTCCTGACAGTTTCTAAGTTCATTTGTTTAGATTTGTTTGTAAAAATGTTGTTTTCAGGATTGACATGTTCTGCCTACACTTATAGCCACTATATATTTAAAGGATAAGATATGCCTACTTTCCATGCTTCAGATATGGTCTACGCTGTCACAGGATAACTAAACTTAGATTTTAGACAAAATGACTTTAAGCTTTTGTGCCATTCATTCTATTTGAGAGAGAGAGAGAGACAAAGAGAAACAGAGAGAGAGGAAGAGGCAGAGAGAGAGAGAGAATGGGCATGCCAGGGCCATTTCAGCCACTATGAACAAACTCCAGGCATGTGCGCCCCTTTGTGGGCAAGTGCGGCATTGCACCTTTGCTTCACTTTTGTGTCTGGCTAAACGTGGGACCTGGAGAATCGAACAGATGTTCTTAGGCTTAGAAGGCAGGTGCCTTAACTGCTAAGCCATTTCTCCATCCCCACCATTCATTCTTCTTTTTTTTCCACCATTCATTCTTTAACTAGATCTGTTTCACTAATCAGATGCACTACATATGTACATCCTTCAAGGATGGTTTAACTTCCTTTCTAAGTGTTTTAATAATAACCTATGTAGAAGCTAAAGCCAACTGGATTCACTGGAGCTAAAAAGGCCAACAGTTTGGCCCCTGCACCCAGGTCATAAGATCACTGGAGATGATGGGACACTTCTAATTGGCCCTCTGGTACGTCACCTGTCTTCCTGATCAGGGAGTACACTGAGAACCAGAAATAAAAAATTAAATAAAATTAAATAAAAAATAAAAATCTAAAACAGGAGAATCACATCAAGGAAAAAACAGTTCTTCAGGCTTCCCAAAGGAAGAAAAGCCACTGGATTAACATGGCCCTGACTCATCTTAACAGATGACACCAGTACTGGAGAAGGCATAGTGCTCTTCCAGATTCCTAGAGTCTCCTTTGGACAACCATTAGTGACCTCCAAAATTACATCCTTGATTAAATTTTGACTACCTGCTTGGTCTTAAACAGAGAAAACTGTATAACCAAAAAATAAAGGGATGCCTCATATATTATATGGATGGCCTATTAAGTCCACCAAAACTAAACAGGGACACAAGAATTTTCCAAAAGGGGAAAAGAGACACAAAGCCTTAAGGCATGTTGGCCTCCTCTCTAATAGTTCTAATTCTGCAATAAGGGAAAACAGCCATAGATATACAAAATATGGTATATTTGCTATTATCAAGGTTAAATGTATATATATTCCTGATAACTCTGCTAATATCTCATCTGCTTTACAAGACACACAGGAACAGATTCAGATCATGTCAGACACTACTGGGAGAGGATCTCAATCAGCTCACACTCAGATGGTCCTGAGACAATCTAACTCCATCTCCCTGGGTTCCCCCCAATGCTCTCCAAGGCCTAGAAGTCCACAAGAATGGAAATTCTAAAGGTGACCAGTTTGCTGTGTGTTATGGGGAAGTCCCCATAACTTTTTGCTTTTATTCTCTGTCCCCAATATTTTCTTCCAGGTCTGTCTTCCTACATTCCACCAATATACTTTTGGGGTCCCTTAGATAGTCCCTCCTCTGGGAGACACTCTTACTGTAATTACTTTACGACCCCATTCAGCTGGAAGCAGTTAAAAACTGACCAGTCATCATCCTCTTTCCTCTAACAGAAATTAGAGTGTCTTCCCAAAAAAGGGAGGAATGAGAGGGAATGAGGTAGCTTTATTAGGTAGTTTAGGGGTACTGTGTATGGCACAATACAGGCCTGGTCCTAGCCAGACCGCATGGCAGAAGACAACAGGAAGTGGCTTCTGTAAAAATGGCGTTTTGCGCAGGCGTGATGTGACAACAGTTACAGCCCCATGCTCGCGAGAAGCCTACTACGAGATGTTCTGTCCAGAGACAAGCTGTCATTGGTCACCAACAGGGGACCACCCCATACAAGGATTAACAGCCCCTTAAAACCCATGTGCACTTCCTGAATAAACGAGTTTGTGGATTCTTGCTCCGCTTTCACCCAACTCCCGGAGTCTGTGTCGTGACTCCGTGCTGCTCACCCCAATTCGGCAGAGACCCTATCGTCCCTCCTGAGCTGGCCTTGGGGGGGACCCCAACAGTACTGCACCCCTGAAAGTAGAAAGCAGGAATGTCTTTGGGCCTATCCTTGCAGTCTCTACTTCATTACAGATCAAAGTATGATCTGACTTATCTCTTTCCTAGATCTGTTTTTCCCACAAACAACCTGAGCCCTTCCTGGAAGGGAGGTTTCCTTTCCTAAAATTTAAATCTAATCCTGACATTGAGGTTGGTTAAGTTCAGCCTCCAGTACTTGGCATCATGGCTAGTCTTCCTGAGCCAGCCTCTAGCCCAGACCAATCAGCTGTCTCTCTGGCTCACCTGAGCTGGAAGGTAGGGCCCACCATAAGGTTGTAAGAACATTTGCCAGGGGAGGGCAAGCTCTCTTGACTGGCTTCTGACCTTTGAGCTCTGGTAAGCTTCCCTTGGGCCAAGATGAAGGGAGACCCCCCCCTTACTCCCACATGGACTCTTTACCCCCTCCTATCCTCCACATGGCAGGAGCTCTTTGTATTTTCTCTTCCTTCCTCTCTAATTCTCTTTTTACATTTCTTCCAGGCCCACCGTGTGAGCTGTCAGACCACGTGGGTTTCTCTATTTTCCTTTTCTTAATTTTGTACTTCCCTAAATAAATATAATAATTTAATTAAAAAAAAAAAAAGTAAAACAGAGCCAGCCAGGCATGGTCGTGCATGCCTTTAATCCCAGCACTCAGGAGGCAGAGGTAGGAAGATCACTGTGAGTCTGAGGCCACCCTGAGACTACATAATGAATTACAAGTCAGCCTGGGCTAGAGTGAGACCCTAACTTAAAAAACCAAAACAAACACACAAAAAAGTAAAATAGAACAGGTGTGGTTGTGCATGCCTTTAACCCCAGTTAGGGAAGCAGAAGTAGGAAGATCACTGTGAGTTCAAGGCCAGACTGGGACTATTGAGTGAGTTATGGGTCAGCCTGGGCTAGAGTGAGAACTTACCTCAAAAAACAAAAACAAAAAAAGCAAAATATACCACATAAAGTATAACGATACCAACTCCTCAAAACTTAAGTCTATTGAGCTGGGGAAATGGTTCAGTAGTTAAAGGTACTTATTTACAAAGTCTGATGGCCTGGGTCTGATTCTACTGCACCCAAGAAAAGCAAGATGCACATGCTTCATTTGTAGTGGCAAGAAACCCTGGCACACACACACTAATGTTCTGTCTGCCTCCTTTTCTCTCTCAAATAAATAAATAACAATATTTTTAAAAATTAAATCTACAGCCAGGCATGGTGGTGCATGCCTTTAATCCCAACTCAGGAGGCAAAGGTAGAAGGATCTCTATGAGTTTGAGGCCACCCTGAGACTGAATTCCAGGTCAGCCTGGGCTGGAGGGAAACCCTATCTCAAAAACCTAAATTAGAGCCCAGCGTGGTGGCGCACACCTTTAATCCCAGCACTCAGGAGACAGAGGTAGGAGGATCGCCATGAGTTCGAGGCCACGCTGAGACTACATAGTGAACTCCAGGTCATCCTGAGCTAGAGTGAGACCCTACCTCAAAAAAACAAAAACAAAACAAAACAAAACAAAAAACACACTAAATTTAAAAAAATTAAATCTATTGGCTGGGTGTGGTGGCGCACGCCTTTAATCCCAGCACTCGGGAGGCAGAGGTAGGAGGATTGCCAAGAGTTCGAGGCCACCCTGAGACTACATAGTGAATTCCAGGTCAGCCTGAGCTAGAGTGAGACCCTACCTCACAAAACCAAAAAAAAAAAAAAAATTAAATCTATCAATTTAAATGAAGATATTTACTGGTGAAATGACTAATTTTATTAAATAAATTATAAAGAAAACACTAAGGCTTATTTACATCTATTTTATATTTAATTCCTTCTATTTACTTTGACAACTAAATTTTAAATGGACACATTAATTTTACTACTTTTAAAAGCATTACCTTAAAATTTGAATATAAATAAAAAGAGTTAAAGTATTTTCTACAATTTTTAGAATTTTAAAGTTAGTATTAGTTGAATTAACATATTTATTGAAATAAATATATTATCTTATATCTAGAAGAGTATTTTTAGCCAGGTGTGGTGACACAAATCTGTAATCACACCACTCGGGAGACAGGCAAGATGTGAATTTGAGGCCAGCCTTGGCTAATAGCAAAACCCCAACACAAAAAAAAAAACACTCAGAAAAATTATGTGGTTCTTTTTGACAAATGATGTGGTAGTTTGAATGTAAAATGTCCCCGTAGACTTGGGTGTTTGAATACTCAATCACCAGTGGTGATGCTGTTCAGAAAGGTTATGGAACCTTTAGGAGGTGAAGTCTTGCTGGAGGAAGAATGTCACTGAAGGCAGGCCTTGAGGTTTTATAGTCTAGCCCTGTTTGCTATTCTCTCTCTACTTCAAGCTGAGGTGAGAATGAGCTGTCACTTTCCTACTCCTACCCTCTGGAACTGTACATCGAAACAAACTCTTTATTACCCAAAGCTGCTTCTGGTCAGGTATCTTGTCTCAGCAAGCAAGCACTTTTAACCACTTAGCTGTCTTCCCTAAGCCTGAGTTATCCAGTCATCGATCTACCTACCTTCCTTTCATACTTTTTATTTATTTATTTGTACATGTGTGTATGTGTATGGGCATGTCTGAAACCCTTGCAGCTGCAAATGTACTCCAGAGGCATGCACCACTTTTGTGTCTGGCTTTATGTTGACACAGAGGTATAGAACCAGAACCAGTAGGCTTCACCAACAAGGGCCTTTAATGGCTGTACCATCTCCTCAGCCTCTATCTGATTCGTTGTTTTTTTTTTTTTTTAATATTTTATTTATTAGAGAAAGAGATACAGAAATAGGCAGGTAGAGAGAGAGAGAGAATGGGAGCACCAGGGCCTCCAGCCACTGCAAATGAACTCCAGATGCGTGCTCCCCCTTGTGCATCTGGCTTACGTGGGTCCTGGAGAATTGAGCCTCGAACCAGGGTCCTTAGGCTTCACAGGCAAGTGTTTAACCTCTAAGCCATCTCTCCAGCCCTCGTTTTTTTAACTATTTTATGTTTTATTTATTTATTAAAGAGAGAGAGAGAAGGGCACACCAGGGCCTGCAGCTGCTGCAAACAAAGTCCAGATGCATACGCCACCTTGTGCATCTGGTTTATGTGGGTCCTGGGGAATTGAACCTGGGTCCTCTGGCTTTGCAGGCAAGCACCTTAACCAGTAAGCCATCTCTCTAGCTCCTAAGTCTGATTCTTAGTCCTTCAAACTAGAAGAGATGGAAACATGTTGAAGAATTTTATATCTCTAAATCTAAAACAATGTTTTAAATGTTATCCATGCCCAGCTTAATTATATAATTTTTATTTTCTAAAGGTAAATAAAAGATTTAGAATTTTAAAGTGTTTATGTTGTTTAAAGTATTTTAAAATGTAAGGTTATGTTGTATCAAAATAAAGTTATCAGGCGTAGTGGTGCACGTCTTTAATCCCAGCACTTAGGAGGCAGAGGTAGAAGGATGGCTGTGAATTCGAGCCTGAGCTAAAGTGAAACCCTACCTCAAAAAAACAAAAACAAAACAAAACAAACAAACAAAATAACATTATCATTTAAAGAACATAAAATTTGTAATTTGGCTGGGCGTGGTGGCATGTGCCTTTAAATCAGCACTTAGGAGGCTGAGGTAAGAGGATCGCTGTAAGTTCAAGACTAGCCTGAGACTACATAGTGAATTCCAGGTCAGCCTGGACTAGAGTGAGACCCTACCTCAAAAACCAAAACAAACAAATTTGTAATTTGTATTTTAATATAAGATACATAAAGATATACTTTTAAAGTATATAAAAAATATTAGAGCCAGGCATGGTGGTGCATGCCATAATTCCCAGCACTCAGGAGGCAGAAATAGGAGGATTGCCATGAGTTTGAGGCCAGCCTGGGACTACAGAGTGAATTCCAGGTCAGCCTGGGCTAGAGTGAAACCTATCTTGGAAAAAACATAAATTAAAAATATTTTTTAAAAGTCACTTGAAGCCGGGCGTGGTGGCACGCGCCTTTAATCCCAGCACTCGGGAGGCAGAGGTAGGAGGATCGCTGAGAGTTCGAGGCCACCCTGAGACTACATAGTTAATTCCAGGTCATCCTGGACCAGAGTGAGACCCTACCTTGCAAAAAAAAAAAAAAAAAAAAGTCACTTGAAAAATTTGTGACATTAAAGGAAATACTAACTTACCTCTTCAGATTTCTTCTTTAGCTGTTTTTCAAACTTTTCCTTATTTCCTTCTAATTGATTCAAATGCAAAGCAAGTTCTTCCTTACAAATTTCTAAGGCTGAATCCAGTTGTCTGACCTGAACATAAAAAGTATAACAAAGAAAATCAATTATATATATATATATATTTTAAAAATACTATATTTATTTACTTGAGAAAGAGAGAGAAAGAGGCAGAGAGAGAGAGAATGGGCATGCCAGGGCCTCTAGCCATTGAAAACAAACTCCAGATGCATGCGCCACCTTTTGCATCTGACTTATGTGGGTACTGGGGAATTGAAGCTGGGTTCTTAAGGCAAGTTAATTAATAACTAAGCCATCTCTCCGGTCCAAATATATATTAATATATATTAAACAAATGCTTGTATGTTTAATATTTTATATATTTATCCCCTAAAATTACCTTACAGAAAGATTTATTGAAGCTGGGTGTGGCGGTGGACACCTTTAATCCCACCACTTGGGAGGCAGAGATAGGAGAATCACCATGAATTCTAGGCCAGTCTGGGACTAGAGTGAGTTCCAGGTCAGCCTGGGCTAGAGTGAGACTGTACTTCAAAAAAAAAGGTAAGGGGCTGGAGAGATGGCTTAGTGGTTAAGGTGTTTGCCTGCTAAGCCTAAGAATATCCGTTCCAATCTCCAGGTCCCACGTTTAGCTAGACGCAAAGTGATGCAAGGGCGCAATGCTGCACCTGCCCACAATGGGGCGCATGCATCTGCAGTTCATTCACAGCTGCTGAAAGGCTGCTGGCGTGCCCATTCTCTCTGTCTCCTTCTCTCTCTGTGTCTCTCGCCAAAAAAAAAAAAAAAAAAAGTTAAGCAGGTAACCCTACTTCTTTAGCCCACAGCTAAAGTAAAAAAAAATTAGTTTGCTAAGTGAGGTGGTTCATGCCTATAATCCTAGCATTTGGGAGGCTATGGAGATAGGGAGATCTACATGAATTCAAGGCCAGCCTAGGTTTCAAATTAAAAAAAAAAAGGCATGTTGGGGAGGGAGTTAGGGAGATGGCTCAGCAGGTAGGGTACTTGCTTACAAAGCCTGCCAGCCCAGGTTCAATTAACTAGTACACATAAAGTCAGATGCACAAAAGTGGCACATGTGTCAAGTTCATTTATAGCAGCAAAAGGACCTAGCATGTCCATAAACCACTCTTTTTTTCTTCTCATAAATAAATAAAACAATTTTTTTAGGTAATCCCAACAGACTGACCTTTTTTTAAATGTGAGAGAGAGACAGAGAATTGGCACGTTAGGGCCTCCAGCCACTGCAATCGAACTCTAAATGCATGTACCACCTTGTGCACATGTGCGACCTTGCACACTTGTGTCACTCTGTGTGTCTGGTTTATGTGGACCCTGGAGAGTCAAACATGCGTCCTTAGGCTTCACAGGCAAGCACCTTAGCTGCTAAGCCATCTCTCCAGCCCATAAATAAATAATTTTGTTTGTTTGTTTATTTTTCGAGGTAGGGTCTCACTCTAGCTCAGGCTGGCCTGGAATTCACTATGTAGTCTCAGCGTGGCCTCGAACTCATGGCGATCCTCCTATCTCTGCCTCCCGAGTACTGGGATTAAAGGTGTGTGGCACCACGCCTGTCTAAAGAATATTTAAAAAAAAAAAAATTTTTTTTAAATATATTAAGAAAGCCTTTTTAAGGCAAAGAGGCCAATCTACAAATGACACTACCAGACACCGCATTAATTCATATTAATAATTCATATTGAAGAAAATATCCTGACTGAAACAAGGTTCATTAAGTCAAATCTGCAGCTATTAGCTGACTTTTATGTGTACAATTTTGATAATGTATAGGGAGAGGAAAGCCACAAGAATGTTTCTAATAAGCAAAAGAAAGGTAGAAGTTAGTGGTGATGCCTATAATCTAGTTGTGAGGACCAATAGTTTGAGGCCAGATTGGCTATATAGTGAGTTCCAGATCAGCCTGGGCTACAAAGCAAGAATCTGTCTAAAAAAATAAAATTAAAATAGCAGTCAGCATACTAGCCTTGATTGTTTCTTCTGACACTTGGTTCTGCAAAGTTCTCAGGGCTTCATCTTTCTTCATATTTTCCTTTTCCATTTCCTGAAAACACATATGGGTAAGAATAATATAAGGTGGTAAATAAGCATTTTTGCATTAATGTTTTGCATCTGCTATTTAACAAATGAGTGAAGTTATGGTATAGAAACAAAATAGCACTTTTATAAAGATGGCTTTACCACTTTGCTTTCTGTCAAGAGCCTATCCAGTGATTCAAGATGATGTTGTTTACATATTATATCTTGTTGCAGCATAGACATAGTCTTTTCTTGTTCTTTGAATTGTTGGTCTTTTTTCTCTAGTTGAACTTCAAGCTAAATATAAAAACAGGATTTTCATATTATAATTATAAAAGATGTGAAATCTTTTAAATATAAAAAATATATTTGGAAATGCGTTATACAAATTTCCTTCAGTTTCTCTTACTTAAAAAAAAAAAAGGATTGAAGCCAGGTGGGCTGGTTCACACTCAGAAGGCAGAAATGGGAGGATCGTCAAGAGTTCTAGGCCACCCTGAGACTACATAGTGAATTCCAAGTCAGCCTGGGCTAGAGCAAGACCTTACCTCAAAACAACAACAACAACAACAACAACAACAACAACAACAACAACAAAAAGACTGGACTGCAGAGATGGCTTAGTGGTTAAGGCACTTGCCTGCAAAGCTTAAAGACCCAGGTTTGATTCCCCAGTTCCAACTTAAGCCAGATGCACAAGGTGGCACATGCATCTGGAGTTCATTTGCAGTGGCTAGATGTCCTGGTGTGCCCATTCTCTCTTTATCTGCCTCTTTCTCTCTCTCCCTTTTAAATAAATAAATAGACATCAGACTTTGATGCATGCTTGGGATTCGTTCCTCCCATGCTGTCCCCTACGACTTGACTGGGGATGCATGCAGCCGAGGCCCTGCTGCCATGAGCAGCAAAGAAGGACTGGGAGTGTTCAGGAAGAGGAAGCATGACAACTTCAACATAGCCAGAGGAGAGAAGGCAAAGATGTATTCACCTGTCATGTTGACCTTCAAATCATTTCAACAGGAGTTGGATGCAAGACGTAACAAATATGAGAGACTTGTGAAACTAAGTCAAGGTATAACTATTGAAAGTGAGTCAGAAGGAGTAAAATTCTAATTCTAGTCTTGCCATTAACTTTTCTGTGTCTTTCTTTCCTCAGTTACACTTAAAGAATTTTGAGTTGGAATACTCAAGGATCTTTCTAGTACTAAATCTACATTACTTACTCGTTCAATCTGTTTTTCCATTTCTTTATGCTGCTCAAGATGAATTTTCTTTGCTTTTTCAAAGGCTAAACAAATTTTCTCATGTTCTGTATTGATATTGGTTTCTAGACTTCTTATCTTTTCATTTTTTTCCTAGAAATAAAAAAGTTAAAAGAATATAACTAAAAACTAACTTTAAATAAAAATCCAAAAAAGCCGGGCGTGGTGGCACACGCCTTTAATCCCAGCACTCGGGAGGCAGAGGTAGGAGGATCGCCGAGAGTTCGAGGCCACCCTGAGACTACATAGTTAATTCCAGGTCAGCCTGGACCAGAGTGAGACCCTACCTCGAAAAACAAAACAAAACAAACAAACAAACAAACAAAAAAAAAAGGTCACATTTATTTAGCCAAGCATGGTGGTGCACGCCTTTAATCCCAGCACTTGGGAGGCAGAGGTAGGAGGATTGCTGTGAGTTTGAGACCACCCTGAGACTACATAGTTAATTCCAGGTCAGCCTGGACCAGAGTGAAACCCTACCTGGAAAAACCAAAAAAAAAAAAAAATTATTTATTTATTTTATTATTCTTTTTATGACAGAGAGACAGCGAATTGGTACACCAGAGCCTCTAGCCACTGCAACTGAACTCCAGACACATATGCCACCTTGTGCATCTGGCTCATGTGGTTCTGGGAAGTTGAACCTGGATCCTTAGGCTTTTCAGGCAAGTGCCTTAACTGCTAAGCCATCTCTCCAGCCCTATTTATTTATTTATTGCACTATTGTGTTTAGGTAGGTAATTTCTTTTTTCCCCTAAATTTATTTATTAGAGAGAGAGAGAAAACAACAACAACAAAAAGATTGTAAATGGTTACATGACTGGACACACTTTAGATTCAAAATGCTTATTAGCCTATAACAAGATATAAGTAAAAAAATGAAATCCAAACAGTTTAGAAGTCATTTCCTACTTCATATATAACAATAATATGAGCTGGGCATGGTGACGCACAGCTTTAATCCCAGCACTTGGGAGGCAGAGGTAGGTGAATCGCTATAAGTTCAAGGCCACCCTGAGACAACATAGTGAATTCCAGGTCAGCCTAGGCTAGAGCAAAACCCTACCTCAAAAAAAAAAAAAAACCTTAAAAAAAAAAGAAACAATAATATGAAAACAAACATGCTATCTATCACTAGGTAAGTGCCTACAAGTCACAGCAAATTTACAACAAAAATTAAATTTGGGCTGGAGAGATGGCTGCACAGTTAAGGCACTTGCCCAACAAACCTAACAATCCAGGTTTAACTCCACAGTATCCACAGAGAGCCAGTGCACAAAGTAGAGCATGTATCTGGAGTTCAGTTGCAGTGGCTAGAGGCCCTGGTGCACCCATTCTCATTCTCTCTCTCTCTGCTTGCAAATAAATAAATAAAAAGTAAATTTTCTGCAAATTGGGGCACACATCTAGAATCTAGGATATACAGCCAAACTTTGCCTCAAAAAAGTAAGTAAAAATAAAAATTTTAAGGTGTGAATTTTACCATAAGCTCCTGTTCAAGTTCTGCATTTTTTGCAGCAACAGAAGAATATGCAACTATTTTCTCTTCCAGCTGTTTCTCTAGAGTTAAAAGTTGAGAACATTTCTTTGTCATCTGAAAACATATTGAAAAAAATTTTTAATTAGTTTTTAAAGGTAATGACTTGCATCTTAATATCAAATATCTACTTCTCTTTTCAAACCTTAAATACACTGCAGCTAGGTAAACTGAGCAAAATAATAGTAAAAGATATTTTAGGGTGTAAAGTGAATAATCTTGTGTGTGTTCACATGTGTTATGTACAGAGGTCAATGTTGGATGTCCTCTTCAGTTGCTCTCCACCTTATTTTTTATGTGTAATTAATACATGTTAATCAAAAAGAAAATAAAAAGGGAAAAATCAAGAGCAAACCACAGACTTATTTGGTGGTTTCTTCTTTTTTTAAAAAACTTTCCCCATTATTTGAGACTCCATGTTGTCACGAAACTAATTCTTTCATAGAAAGAAAAAGAAAAAGAAAGAAAAGAAAACCCATATGTTTGTTTAATTCTGGTGGATAATGGATATAGCAGCATTGGACATAAAATTATAATCCCTAACACAAAGTTCCAGGCAGAGTACTGTCCCCATGAAGTGACTTCCCTGGCCATACACAGCCTCTCCCCTGCATAGGAGGTGGGAGATGATTCACAGTGGCAGAGATCAGGAGAGGTCTGGTGACCAAGAGAAGCTTGAAGACATGTGGAGACTGACAAATCCAGTGACAGTGGACTCAGTAGCAGGCCCTGGGATAAGTACTGGCCAGTGAGGCTCTGTCCAAAGCATGGTTGTGTGCTGATGTCCCTGAAACTCACACAACTCAAAGTGAGGCCAATATCTCTGAGCAGTTTTAGATGCTGGATACCAGATGGCTGACCAGATGGAGAGTAGGACCATTTCCTGGAAGGAGGTTATGGGTATGAGATGCCAAGAAAGAGGTGGACTTTGGCAGGAAGGGGACAGGTCCCTCCTCAGCAGCCTCCCACCAAGACCCTTCTTTGCTTAGGACAGAGCTCTGTTCCAGAGCCCTGAGGGATGAGAGACTGAGCAGACCTAATAGGGGGAAAACCCCAGGCAGAGGGAGAGGACTGGGCTTGGAAAGGACCAGGGGCTCAAGTCCTGGAGGCACGTCACCTTATTTTTTGATACTAGGTCTCTGACTGAACCTGGAGTTCACCAATCACTAATTCTCTTAGACTACCTAGCTAAACAACTGCCAGAGACCTTTCTGTCTCTGTCCCCAGCACAGGACTACAGGTGCAACCACAGGTCCCAGGTTTTTATGTGGGTGCTAGGGATCTAACTCAGGCCCTTGGGCTTGCACTTTCCTGACCAAACTATCTCCTTAACCACTTAAGGTCAATAATCTTTAATCTAAGCTGGGTGTGGTGGGGCGTGCCTTTAATCCCAGCACTCGGGAGGCAGAGGTAGGATGATCACCATGAGTTTGAGGCCACCCTGAGATTACATAGTGAATTCCCGGTCTAGACCTGGACTAGAGTAAGACACTACCTTGAAAAAGAAAACAAAAAAAAAAGGGCTGGAGAGATGGCTTAGCAGTTAAGGCGTCTGCCTGAAAAGCCAAAGGATCCCGGTTTGACTCTCACTCAGGGCCCAACATAAGCCAGATGCACAAGGGGGAGCATGAATCTGGAGTTCGTTTGCAGTGGCTAGAGGCCCTGCAATGCCCATTCTCTCTCTCTCTCTCTCTCTCTCTCTCTCTCTCACTCACTCTTTCTCTCTCTCAAATAGATAAATAAATTAAAAATAAATAAATAAAAATAATCTTTAATCCACATAACTTAAAAACTGGGGGGGGGGGGAGCTGAAGAGTTGGCTTAGTGGTTAAGGCGCTTGCCTGCAAAGCCAAAGGACATTGGTTTAATTCCCCAGGACTCACGTAAGCCAGATGCACAAGGTGATGCATGCATCTGGAGTTCGTCTGCAGTGGGTGGAAGCCCTGGCACGCCCATTCTCTCTCTCTGTCTCTAATATATACATAAATAAATATTTTTAAAAACTGGGCTGGGGGATATAGCTCAATGAAGTGATAGTTTCCTAATAGGTGCTATCCCTGAGTATCAATCCCCAGTACAGCTAAACAACAACAAAAAAACCCACCTTAAGTGATATTTTATTTTTTTAAATATTTATTTATTTATTTATTTTATTTATTTATTTATTTATTTATTTATTTGCAAACAGAGAGAGAGAAAGAAGAAAGGCAGACAGAGAGAGAATGGGCATGCCAGGGCCTCTAGCCTATGCAAACGAACTCCAGATGCATGTGCCCCTTGTGCAGCTGACTTACATGAGTCCTGAAGAATCAAACTGGGATCCTTTGGCTTCACAGGCAAACACCTTAACTGCTAAGCCATTTCTCCAGCCCTTAAGTGATAATTTAAAAGATAAATCGTAAAAATGAGGTGAAACATACGTGAGACACTGTCGTTCCAACATGAACTGACTGATAAATTCATGAACCCACAGTGGTTACTGATACCCCCACAAGACCAGCACAATTTTGAGCTCACCAACATTTTGGTATGGAGGGCAAAGGAGGACATAAGGAAAGTGACAATAAAAAAGAGGAAGGGTAAGCCGGGCGTGGAGGCGCATGCCTTTAATCCTAGCACTCGGGAGGCAGAGGTAGGAGGATCGCCATGAGTTCAAGGCCACCCTGAGACTACAGAGTGAATTCCAGGTCAGCCTGGGCCAGAGTGAGACCCTACCTCAAAAAAAAAAAAAAAAAAAAAAAAAAAAAAAAGAGGAAGGGTTACCTTGAAAGGGGAAGGTCCTCAGGAGATAGGCAGCAGGAGAGAGAGGATAAATGAAAAAGGATAAAGGGATGGGACTATGATCAAAATACTGCATGTTCATGTATTAAAGCTGTCAATTCAAAAAATAAAAATAAAAAAAGGAGGCCATAGATATGGCATCACTTCTTCCATGTATGGAATACATATGCAATTTAAGTCAGATTCTCATATACAAATAGGACTGCACCACAGTCCACATTTTAAAAACAACTGTTACAGACTGAATTTAGTATAATAAAATGTTAACAGTTATTTATGGCATTTACTTTCTTTTTTCCTCTGTATATGTAATAAATTCAACAAGACTTTAATAATAAATTTTAAAAGTTGTTCATCTCAATATCTCCAAAGATCCTAAATAGGTCAGAAGCTCTAACTAAATCTCCTTTTCCATTATCAACATAAATTTTTATCCCACAGAGTTAGCTATTGACTTTAAGATACAAAATCAAACTATTTTATTCTGGTTGGAAGGTTGAATATAACACATACACATATGGTGCTGATCCACAAATACCTATGGATGCCATGCTTACCCTGCCTTCAGCGAAAATGAAGATCAGATATTCATAAAACACATACTACTTCATTCTCAGAATGTAGCCCATTCCATAGCAGGTTTACATGTAAGTTTGGAAATGAATATTCAGGCTGTAGAGATGGCTTAGCAGTTAAGGCACTTGCCTACAAAGTCTAAGGACCCAGGTTCTATTCCCCATTAACCCACATAAGTCAGATGCACAAGGTGGTACATGTGTTTGGAGTTTGTTTACAGTGGCTACAGGCCCTGAAGCACCCGTTCTCTCACTCTCTTATTCTCAAATAAATAAATAAAACATTTAAAAATAAAGATTTGGGCTGGAGAGATGGCTTAGTGGTTAAGGTGCCTGCCTGCTAAGCCTAAGAACACCTGTTCAATTCTCCAGGTCCCACATTTAGCCAGATGCAGTGACACAAGGGCGCAATGCTGTACTTGCCCACAAGGGGGCACACGCATCTGGAGTTCATTCACAGTGGCTGAGATGCTGCTGGCACACCCATTCTCTATCTGTCTCTCTCTCTCTCTCCAAAAAATAATAAGAATCATGAATTGTATTCTCAACCTATTGAATATTGATTTTTAGAAAGAAATCTAGAACTTGCCTGTTTGACAGGTTTCCTAGTGGCTCTGATGCTTGCTAAAAATTGAAATTCTTTATTAATACTTTTCTTCCAAAAACATAA
Organism: Orientallactaga sibirica; assembly: GCA_036365145.1. Taxonomy (NCBI): domain Eukaryota; kingdom Metazoa; phylum Chordata; class Mammalia; order Rodentia; family Dipodidae; genus Orientallactaga; species Orientallactaga sibirica. The sequence continues at coordinate 9,320,408 of JAEOAD010000027.1, forward strand.
TCCAACTCTTTACATATAAATGTGCATTATTGCAGGGCATGGTGGCACATGTCTTTAATCCCAGCACTTGGGAGGCAGAGGTAGGAGGATCGCTGTGAGTTTGAGGACACCCTGAGACTACATAGTGAATTCTAGGTCAGCCTGGGCCAGAATGAGACCCGACCTCAAAAAACCAAAAAAAAAAAAAGTGCATTACTACATTAATTAGTTCACTAAACTTGAGAACTTTAGTCACTAGAGATCATTTTCTTACTTTTTTGTTTGTTTTTTGTTTGTTTTTGTTTTTTGAGGTAGGGTCTCACTCTAGCCCAGGCTGACCTGGAATTTACTATGCAGTCTCAGGCTGGCCTCAACTCAGTGATCCTCCTACCTCTACCTCTGCCTCCCAAGTGCTGGAACTAAAGGTGTGTACCACCACACCTAGATTCTTTTTTTTTTTTTTTTTTTGAAGCAAGCCCAATAGACGGGCCTTTTTTTTTTTTTTTTTTTTTTTAATGGAGCAGGAGAGAATTGGCTCGCCAGGGCCTCGAGCCACTGCAATTGGAACTCCAGTCTTGTATACATGTATGACATTGTATGCTTGTGTTACTCTGCGTCTGCCTTACATGGGATCTGGAGAGTTGAACATGAGTCCTTAGGCTTCACAGGCAAGTGCTTTAACTGCTAAGCCATCTATCTAGCCCCATTTTCCTACTTCTAACATAAATTAAAACATGTTTCCAAATGTAACTTTAAGAATTTATCTGACTAAATGTATATATTATTCCCACCAAGCTGCCCTGAAAGCACTACACTTAATGTTCATATTCACATATTAACGCTACTCTCACTTCTGGTTAGAGAAGCTTCTCTTTTCAGATGGTGATGACCGCTGGGATGACCCAAAAGGCAACATAGTGCTGAGAAGAAGGGATGGAGGAGTGCCCAGCACTGAAACACCTCTGTCACACCCTACAAGGCTCAGGGACCATTGCGGAAGAGGGGGCGGATAGAATGGAAGAGCCAAAGGAAGGATATAACCTCTTACAATGCAACTGTCCAGACAGAAACTGGCCTCGATATCCATGACCTTGCAGTGCCTAGCAATACCTTTGCAAAACCCTCAAAATAGAAGAAAAAGATGATGACATCAAATTAAAGAGAGACTAATGGAGAGAGGGAGGGGACATGATAGAGACTTGAGTTCTAAAGGGAATGGGGGGAGGAAGGAAATATCACGTGGGTTTTTCTTTGTATGTGAGTATAAAAGTCAATAAAAAACAAAAAAAAAAAAAGGAAAAAGAAAATCTAAAAAAAAAAAAAAAAAAAAAAGAATTTATAACTTGCCGGGTGTGGTGGCACACGCCTTTAATCCCAGCACTCAGGAGGCAGAGGTAGGAGGATCGCTGAGAGTTTGAGGCCACCCTGAGACTACATAGTTAATTCCAGGTCAGCCTGGACCAGAGTGAGACCCTACCTCGCAAAACCAAAAAAAAAAAAGAATTTATAACTTAAGCTGGGTGTGGTGGCACATGCCTTTAAATCCCAGCACCTGGGAGGCAGAGGTTGGAGGATCACTGTGAGTTTGAGGCCAGCCTGAGACCACATAGTGAATTCCAGGTCAGCCTGGGCTAGAGCAAGACCCTACCTCAAAAAACAAAACGAAACAGAACAAAACAAAAAATAGAATTTATAACTTAGGGACTGGGAAGATGGCCCAACATTTAATTACAAAATTATAAAATAATTCATAACTTATATGGGTGTCATTTTCTTTCTTTTTTTTAAATTTATTTATTTATTAGAGACAGAGGGAGAAAGGGAGAGAAAATGGGTGTACCAGGGCTTCCAGCCACTGCAAACAAACTCAGGCATGTGTCACCATGTGCATCTGGCTTACGTAGGACCTGGAGAATCAAACCTGGATCCTTAGGCTTCGCAGGCATGTGCCTTAACCGCTAAGCCATCTCTCCAGCCTGGGTGTCATTTTCTAAAAACCTTGTAAGTCTAGGCTTTAACTTACAAAACACCATAATACACCATTTTTCTACCATAAAATTTAGTAAATATAATCAGCTAATTCCAAGCTTACTTCATTTTCAAGTTTGCTAGAGTTAGAAGCTTTCTCTAGCAGCTCCTCTTGAATCAGCTGAAACTGACTGTTCTGTGAGCCATATTAACCTTCAAATCAGAATTCTCAGCTTCTACTTGTATCAGCTTAGCACGGAGTTCTTCTATTCCAGTAGCCAGTCTTTGCCTCTCTTTTTCATACTGCTTATTCACAGTATGTTGATTTCGAACTTTTATACTTTCTGTAAATAAGTACAAAAGAAAAGTTGCTTTAAATAAAACAGTTTACTTCAACAGTTGAAATATTTAATCATAAACAAACTTAGTTTCAAATTTAAAAAATAAAACATACAGAGCTGGAGAGATGGCTTAGTGGTTAAAGCGCCTGCCTGAAGCCTAAGAATGCTTGTTCAAATCTCCAGGTCTCATATTTCCAATGTTTATCCAGACACAAGTGATGCAAGCATGCAATGTCGCACATGTGATAAATAAAACATTTAAAAATAAAGATTTGGGCTGGAGAGATGGCTTAGTGGTTAAGGTGCCTGCCTGCTAAGCCTAAGAACACCTGTTCAATTCTCCAGGTCCCACATTTAGCCAGATGCAGTGACACAAGGGCGCAATGCTGTACTTGCCCACAAGGGGGCACACGCATCTGGAGTTCATTCACAGTGGCTGAGATGCTGCTGGCACACCCATTCTCTATCTGTCTCTCTCTCTCTCTCCAAAAAATAATAAGAATCATGAATTGTATTCTCAACCTATTGAATATTGATTTTTAGAAAGAAATCTAGAACTTGCCTGTTTGACAGGTTTCCTAGTGGCTCTGATGCTTGCTAAAAATTGAAATTCTTTATTAATACTTTTTCTTCCAAAAACATAATCCAACTCTTTACATATAAATGTGCATTATTGCAGGGCATGGTGGCACATGTCTTTAATCCCAGCACTTGGGAGGCAGAGGTAGGAGGATCGCTGTGAGTTTGAGGACACCCTGAGACTACATAGTGAATTCTAGGTCAGCCTGGGCCAGAATGAGACCCGACCTCAAAAAACCAAAAAAAAAAAAGTGCATTACTACATTAATTAGTTCACTAAACTTGAGAACTTTAGTCACTAGAGATCATTTTCTTACTTTTTTGTTTGTTTTTTGTTTGTTTTTGTTTTTTGAGGTAGGGTCTCACTCTAGCCCAGGCTGACCTGGAATTTACTATGCAGTCTCAGGCTGGCCTCAACTCAGTGATCCTCCTACCTCTACCTCTGCCTCCCAAGTGCTGGAACTAAAGGTGTGTACCACCACACCTATTTTTTTTTTTTTTTTTTTTTTTTTGAAGCAAGCCCAATAGACGGGCCTTTTTTTTTTTTTTTTTTTTTTTTTTTTTTTTTTAATGGAGCAGGAGAGAATTGGCTCGCCAGGGCCTCGAGCCACTGCAATTGAACTCCAGTCTTGTATACATGTATGACATTGTATGCTTGTGTTACTCTCGTCTGCCTTACATGGGATCTGGAGAGTTGAACATGAGTCCTTAGGCTTCACAGGCAAGTGCTTTAACTGCTAAGCCATCTATCTAGCCCCATTTTCCTACTTCTAACATAAATTAAAACATGTTTCCAAATGTAACTTTAAGAATTTATCTGACTAAATGTATATATTATTCCCACCAAGCTGCCCTGAAAGCACTACACTTAATGTTCATATTCACATATTAACGCTACTCTCACTTCTGGTTAGAGAAGCTTCTCTTTTCAGATGGTGATGACCGCTGGGATGACCCAAAAGGCAACATAGTGCTGAGAAGAAGGGATGGAGGAGTGCCCAGCACTGAAACACCTCTGTCACACCCTACAAGGCTCAGGGACCATTGCGGAAGAGGGGGCGGATAGAATGGAAGAGCCAAAGGAAGGATATAACCTCTTACAATGCAACTGTCCAGACAGAAACTGGCCTCGATATCCATGACCTTGCAGTGCCTAGCAATACCTTTGCAAAACCCTCAAAATAGAAGAAAAAGATGATGACATCAAATTAAAAGAGAGACTAATGGAGAGAGGGAGGGGACATGATAGAGACTTGAGTTCTAAAGGGGAATGGGGGGAGGGAAGGGAAATATCACGTGGGTTTTTTCTTTGTATGTGAGTATAAAAGTCAATAAAAAACAATAAAAAAAAAAAGGAAAAAGAAAATCTAAAAAAAAAAAAAAAGAATTTATAACTTGCCGGGTGTGGTGGCACACGCCTTTAATCCCAGCACTCAGGAGGCAGAGGTAGGAGGATCGCTGAGAGTTTGAGGCCACCCTGAGACTACATAGTTAATTCCAGGTCAGCCTGGACCAGAGTGAGACCCTACCTCGCAAAACCAAAAAAAAAAAAGAATTTATAACTTAAGCTGGGTGTGGTGGCACATGCCTTTAAATCCCAGCACCTGGGAGGCAGAGGTTGGAGGATCACTGTGAGTTTGAGGCCAGCCTGAGACCACATAGTGAATTCCAGGTCAGCCTGGGCTAGAGCAAGACCCTACCTCAAAAAACAAAACGAAACAGAACAAAACAAAAAATAGAATTTATAACTTAGGGACTGGGAAGATGGCCCAACATTTAATTACAAAATTATAAAATAATTCATAACTTATATGGGTGTCATTTTCTTTCTTTTTTTTAAATTTATTTATTTATTAGAGACAGAGGGAGAAAGGGAGAGAAAATGGGTGTACCAGGGCTTCCAGCCACTGCAAACAAACTCCAGACGCATGTGTCACCATGTGCATCTGGCTTACGTAGGACCTGGAGAATCAAACCTGGATCCTTAGGCTTCGCAGGCATGTGCCTTAACCGCTAAGCCATCTCTCCAGCCTGGGTGTCATTTTCTAAAAACCTTGTAAGTCTAGGCTTTAACTTACAAAACACCATAATACACCATTTTTCTACCATAAAATTTAGTAAATATAATCAGCTAATTCCAAGCTTACTTCATTTTCAAGTTTGCTAGAGTTAGAAGCTTTCTCTAGCAGCTCCTCTTGAATCAGCTGAAACTGACTAGTTCTGTGAGCCATATTAACCTTCAAATCAGAATTCTCAGCTTCTACTTGTATCAGCTTAGCACGGAGTTCTTCTATTCCAGTAGCCAGTCTTTGCCTCTCTTTTTCATACTGCTTATTCACAGTATGTTGATTTCGAACTTTTATACTTTCTGTAAATAAGTACAAAAGAAAAGTTGCTTTAAATAAAACAGTTTACTTCAACAGTTGAAATATTTAATCATAAACAAACTTAGTTTCAAATTTAAAAAATAAAACATACAGAGCTGGAGAGATGGCTTAGTGGTTAAGGCGCCTGCCTGCGAAGCCTAAGAATGCTTGTTCAAATCTCCAGGTCTCATATTTCCAATGTTTATCCAGACACAAGTGATGCAAGCATGCAATGTCGCACATGTGCATAAGGGGGTGCATGTGTCTGGAATAAGTTCACAGTGGCTGAAAGGCCCTGGCATACCCATTCTCTTTCTGCCTCTTCCTCTCTCTCTCTCTGTCTCTCTCAATTAAAAAAAGAAAACCAATAAGTATAATATAGCACATAGGGGACTTAAGAACAAAAATCACATAATCATTTCAGTTGATACAGAAAAGGACTTTGAGGGCTGGAGAGATGGCTTAGCGATTAAGTCACCTGCCTGCTAAGCCTAAGAACACTGGTTCCAATCTCCAGGTCCCACGTTTAGCCAGATGCAAAGTGACGTAAGGGCGTAATGCCACACTTGCCCACAAGGGGGCACACATATCTGGATTTCGTTCACAGCAGCTGAGAGGGGGTTGGCGCGCCCATTCTCTCCCTCTCTGTCTTTCTCTGTGTCTCTCTCTAAAAAGAAAAAAAAAGAAAAGGTCTTTGAAGCCAGGCATGGTGGCACATATCTTTAATCCCAGCACTCAGGAAGCAGAGATAGGAGGATTGCCATGAGTTCAAGGACACCCTGAGAATACAGAGTGAATTCCAGGTCAGCCTGGGCTAGAGTAAGACTCTACATCAGAAAAAAAAAAAAAAAAAAAAAAAAAAAAAAGGTCTTTGATGAAGTTGAACAACCCTTCATGATAAAACAAAAAGCCCTAAAACAAAATAAACAACAACAAAAAAAACTAGGACTATGTCTCAACATAAAAAAGGTTATATAAGACAAGAATATCACCAGCATTATACTAAACATGGGAAACCCTAGAGCACAGCCTCTAAAACCTGGAATGAGATATGAGTATGCATTTTCCCCACTCTTATTCAATATAATGCTCAAAGTCTTAGCTACAGCATTAGGACAAGAGAAAGAAATTTAAGGAATACAAATAGGAAAGGAAAAAAAAATCAAATTATTGGTATTTATAGATGACATACACCTATATTTAAAGGCCTCTAAAGAGTCCACCAGAAAACTCTCAGTCCTGATAAACATTTTCAACAAGACACAAAGCCAACATACAAAACCCAGGAGTTTTTCTACGCACCAATGTTGAACTTGCAAGAAAGGATTGGGGGGGGGGCTCCATTCACAATGGCTCCATTAAAAATAAAATATCAGGCCCAGCATGGTGGCGCATGCCTTTAATCCCAGCACTTGGGAGGCAGAGGTAGGAGGATCACTGTGAGTTTGAGGCCACCCTGAGACTACATAGTGAATTCCAGGTCAGCCTGAACTAGAGTGAAACCTTACCTCAAAAAACCAATAAAATAAAATAAAATACCTAGAAATAAACCTAACCAAAGTGATGAAAGACTTCTATAATGAAACCTAAGAAAGACTGAAGAAAACTGAAAAAAGAAACTAAAGACACTATAAGATGGAAACAACTCCAAAGGGTTGGTAAAATTAATGTGAAAATGGCTATAATATTGACATCAAGCAACAAATTCAATGCAATCCCCACAAAATCCCAGTAACACCCTTCATAGAACTAGAAAAAGCAATCCTAAAATTCACATAGAAATACAAAAAAAGACTCCGAATAGCCCTTGCTAGAAAGAGCAATGCTAAAGGTATCATAATATCTGAGCTCAAATTTTATTACAGAGCCATAGTAATAAAACAGCATAGTACTAGTACAAAAACAGACATTTATATCAATGGAATAGAAGAAATAACTCTCACATAGCTACAGCCACCAAACTTTCGACAAAGGTCAAAAACATGCATTGAGCCGGGCGTGGTGGCACACTTCTTTAATCCCAGCATTTGGGAGGCAGAAGTAGGAGAATCACCATGAGTCTGAGGCCATCCTGAGATTACATAGTAAATTCTATGTCAGCTTGGACCAGAGTAAGACTCTACCTGAAAATAAATAAATAAATAAATAAATAAATAAATAAATAATAAAAATAAATAAATAACTTTTTTAAATGCATTGGAGAAAAGGTCCTCATTAAGAAAATGTGTGGGGACTTCTGGATAAAATGGCGGCATTAGCAGCCATGCCAAAGCAGCCTAGGAAGGGAAATAAGCAGAAAAACAGCAAAATACACTCTTCTACCAAAAAGTGAAGGCAGCCGGGTGTGGTGGCGCACGCCTTTAATCCCCGATCTCGGGAGGCAGAGGTAGGAGGATGGCCAAGAGTTCGAGGCCACCCTGAGACTACATAGTGAATTCCAGGTCAGCCTGGACCAGAGTGAGATCCTACCTCGAAAAAAAAAAAAAAAAAAAAAAAAAAAAAAAAGTGAAGGTATATAAGTTATTATCAATGATAGCAGAAAAGTAGGAGAGACTAAAATCTTTTGGAAAGGAGGAAAACAGCCAGAATCCCACTGAGGAACCAGTGGCCCTGGTCTGTGCACCTGCCCGCCAGCCCAGCTGGTGCAGAGCTGCTGGAGTAGAAACCAGGTGGAGGGATTTTTCCACTCACATTAGCCTCCTTGCGAAGAAAACTGAAAGCAGCAGCAGGGACCAGCTGAGCAGCTGCAGTACAAATCCAGGCATCCTGCACAGTATCCCATCCTCCAACCGGCAGTGCCAAGAACCACCTGAGAAATCATTCAGCCCTAGCCGCAGGGCATCCCGTACTGCTGACCAGGACACCAGATCTACAGCACAACAGAGAGGAACCAAGGTGGGCACTCAGCATTGGTGAGATTGGAAGCCTCGAAAAGGTAACAAGGCCTACTTACACAAAGGCAGGTACACAAACCTGCACTGGAAGTGCTAATCTCTCTTTCTATGTAACGGCAGGTTATGGGTTACATATTCTTGGTTGGCTTTACCATTCTCAAATAAGCTGTAGCTTGGTATGGACTATTGTTGCCTTTTATGTTCCCTGATTCATAGGAACTTTTTCTTTTTCTTCTGTCCTTATTGGGGACAGGGTTTTACTTAGCCCCAGGTTGACCTGGAACCCCTTTCAGACCATAAATCTCAACCTCCCAGTTGACAGGATAAAGGGTCTGAGGTAACATACACCTAAGGGACTTTGCTTTATAGATTTTTTTAAAAGAGAGACAGAGCCAGGCGTGGTGGCATACGCCTTTAATCCCAGCACTTGGGAGGCAGAGGTAGGAGGATCGCCATGAGTTTGAGGCCACCCTGAGACTACATAGTAAATTCCAGGTCAGCCTGAACTAGAGTGAGACCCTACCTCGAAAAACCAATAAATAAATAAATAAATAAATAAATAAATAAATAAAAATAAAAGAGAGAGAGAGAGAATGGGTGTGCCAGTGGCCTCTCAGCTGCTGTGAACGAATTCCAAATGTGTGCACGCCCTTGCACTTGGGAGGTAGAGGTAGAAGGATCACTGTGAGTTCAAGGCCAGCCTGGAACTACAGAGTGAGTTCCAGATTGGCAGGGGGCACAGGGAAAGAACTAAGGGAGAATGAATGAGAATAAAATATAATGACAAAGTTATTCTTGGCTACTAAGTGAGCTCAAGGCCAGCCTGGGCTACTGTAAGTCCCTATCTCAAAAAAATAGTTAAGGTGCTTGGCTGCAAAGCCAAAGGACCACAGTTCAATTCCCCAGGAACAACATAAGTCAGATGCACAAGGTGGCTCATGCGTCTGGAGTTCATCTGCAGTGGCTGGAGGCCCTGGTGCACCTATATTCATTCTCTCTCTCCCTCTTTCTCTCTCAAATAAATAACTAAAAATAAAAATTAAAAATTAAATAAATAAATAGTGCCAGCCAGGTGTGGTGGCACACACCTTTAATCCCGTTATTTGGGAGGCAGATGTTGGAGGATCATCATGAGTTCAAGGCCACCCTGAGCCTACATAGTGAATTCTAAGTTAGCCTAGGCTACAGCAAGACTCTACCTAGAAAAACCAAACAAAGAAATAAAAGAAAAATAATGCCATAATAAAGACAAACAAAAAATATATATCTGAATTAAATGACATTATAAATCAAATGGATTTAACTGACATCTACAGAACATTCTATCCAAACATTGCAAAATACACACTGTTCTTCTCAGAAGGCCATGGAACTTCACTAAAATAGATCATATATGGGCTGGGGAGATGGCCTAGCAGTTTATGTACTTGCTTGCAAAGCCTAAGGACCCAGGTTCAATTCCCCATTACCCACATAAGAGAGATGTACAAAGTGGCACATGCGTGTGGAGTTCATTTTCAGTGGCATGCCCATTCATTCTCTCTCTCTCTAGGAAATAAAATGAAATATTTAAAATAATCAGAATGATCTCATATGAATCACTTTTAAAATATCTGAATTTATTTGTAAGGACAGAGAGAGAAAATGGAGAGGGCATGCTACAAATGAACTCAAGATGCATGTGCCACTCTGTGCATCTGGTTTTATGAGGATACTGAGGAATTGAACCGAGGCCTTTAGGCTTTGTAAGCCAGCACCTTAGCTGCTGGGCCATCCTTTTGGCTCTCCAATGAATAACTTTAAAAAAATTATTTATCTGTGTATGTGTTGCATCTTAGCCCATTTTTTGATTGGGCTATTTGTGTTCATAGTATTTAGTTTTTTGTATTTTGTAGATAATAATCCACTGTCAGATGTCTAGCGGTCAAAAATTTTCTCCCATCCTATAGACTGTCTCTTCACTTGGTTAGCTGTTTTCTCTACTGTACAGAAACTATAATTTTATGATGTCCCATCTGTCAATGTTGACCTTATTTCCAGAATAACCACAGTCTTATTCTAAAAGTTCTCACCTATTCAGTTTTCTCTGCTTTTTCCTCTAGCAGTTTCAGAGTTTCAGGACTTACATTAAAGTCTTTAATCCATTTGGAATTGATTTTTGTACATGATGAGAGGTAAGGATCTAGTTTCATTCTTCTGCATATTGATATATAGCTTTCCCAACACCATTTGTTAAAAAAGAGGCTGTCTTCTCGCTAATGAGTATTTTTGGCATTTTTGTCAAAAATCAGGTAGCTGTGGCTACATGGGTTTATGTCTGGATCTTCTGTTCTGCTACATTGATTTACATGTTTTTTTATGTCAGCATCATGCTTTTTGGTGGGGGGACTGTTTTTTTATTTTTTTCAAGGTAGGTTCTCACTCCAGCCCAGGCTGACCTAGAATTCACTATGTAGTCCCAGGGTGGCCTCAAACTCACAGTGATCCTCCCACCTCTGCTGGGATTTAAAAGTGTGTGTCACCATGTTCAGCTCATGCTGTTCTTTTTATTATGGCTTTAATTCAGCTACAAATACCAGCCTGGGATTACAGAATGAATTCCAGGTTAGAAAGAGCTAGAATGAGACCCTAACTCAAAGCAAACAAATAAAACAAAAGCAATATAAATGGAGCTGAAGAGATGGCTCAGTATACTTAAAGACACTTGTTTGCAAAGCCTCTTGGCAAGGGGAATCCCCAGTACACACCTAAAACTAGATGCACAAAGTAGTAAATGCACCTAGAGTTTGCAGTGGGAGGACTCCCTCTCTTCTCAAAAATAAATAAAAAATGCTGGGTGTCGTGGCACACACCTTTAATCCTAGCACTTGGGAGGCAGAAGTTGGTGAATCACTGTGAGTTCGAGGCCACCCTGACACTACATAGTGAATTCCAGGTCAGCCTAGGCTAGAGACCCTACCTCAAAACACTAAATAAATAAATAAATATATTTAAAATAAAAAAGAAAAGAAATACAAATGGCCAGTAAGTCTAAAACTATGCCTCAGTTGGTAGTGTTTGCCTAACATGCACAAAGCCCTGGATTCAATCCCCAGCACAATAAAAAAAACAAAACAAACAAACAAACAAAAAAACAGGCAGTGGTGGTGCACACCTGTAATCCTAGTAATTGGGAGGTACAGACGGGAGGATCTGAAGATCAAGGTCATCTTGGCACACAGCAAGTTTGTGGGTTGCCAGAGCTATGTCCAGGGATACCCTATCTCAAAAAAAAAAAAAAAAAAAAAAAAAAAAAGCCTGGCATGGTAGTGTACATCTTTAATCTCAACACTCAGGAGGAGACAGAGGGAGAATGGGCACGCCAGAGCCTCTAGCCACTGCAAACGAACTCCAGACACACATGCCCCTTGTGCATCTGGCTTATGTGGGTCCTGGGGAATAGAACCTAGGTCCTTTGGCTTTGCAGGCAAATGCCTTAACTGCTAAGCCATCTCTCCAGCCCAAGCCACACGTATTAAAAGAAACCATCCAGTATTTTGATAACAGATGAATAATCTCTTTCTTTAAAAGAAGAAAAAAAAGTAAGGAACTTTCATCCTGTTGGCTAGCATTCATAGTGCTAGAAGAAATTCTGTGGTCTACAGAGGGAGAAGTCATCAACATCCCTACCCAGTTGTAGGTCCTATATCAAACAACAGACCAGCCAACCAAGATGTACCAACTGGTACAACAGACTATTATGAGTATAACCAATGTTTTCTGACTGGGTATGTAGCCTGTTCCACAGGAGGAAATTCCTGCCTAGCACTGTAAATCTGGTCATAATCCTATGGTTGAGGGGCTGGAGAAATTGCTCAGTGGTTAAGACACTTGTCTACAAAGCCTAACCACACAGGTTTTATTCCCGAGTACTCACGTAAAGCCAGATGCTCAAAGTTGTGCATGCATCTGGAGTTCATTTACAGCAGCTGGAGGCCCTGGTGTGCCCATTCTCTCTGTTTATCTTCTTCTATCTCTCTTGCTCTCTGCTTGCAAATACATACATACATAATTTTTTTTTTTATCCTGGCTGGGCATGGTGGTGCAAACCTTTAATCCCAGCATTTGGGAGGCTGAGGTAAGAGGATTGATGTGAGTTTGATGCTAGCCTGAGACCACATGGTGAATTCCAGGTCAACCTGGGCTAGAGCAAGACCCTACCTCACAAAAACAAAACAAAACAAAACAAAACAAAACAAAACAAAACAAAACAAAACAAAACAAAACAATCCTGTGGTTGGGGAAATCATAGCCCCTTACAGAGAAGCTACTACTATTCTTTTCCTAAATGGGCTGTTTTGCCCATCAAACTCCTTCTAAATATTTATGCCCATTGATTCTTGCTGCTCTCAGCCTTGATAAGAGAGCATCTTTCTACAGTGGGCAGTGGTTACTGCAGAGACTCAAAACTGGTAGGAGTGCTGAGAGTAAGTGACTATTAAGTCTTTAGCTCTGAGCTGGGAGTGGTGGCGCCCGCCTTTAATCCCAGCACTCAGGAGGCAGAGGTAGTAGGATTGCCATGAGTTCAAGGCCACCCAGAGACTACCCAGTGAATTCCAGGTCCGCCTGGGCTAGAGCAAGACCCTTCCTCAAAACAAACAAACAAACAAACAAACAAACAAACAAACAAACAAACAAACGAGTCTTTAGCTCTAAACATGACATTTCTAAAGCTCAGGGCACATCATGGAAGAAGAGGAGGAAGGAATGTAAAAGCTGGAGGATGGAAAGAAGTGTTTCTGGACATGACATGGCTGTTGCACTCATGAACATAAAGCAGCTTTGGTTATCTGAACAAGGCTTACACAAGACTGGACCTGCCAACATTCCATCATGGATGGAGGAGGGCTCATGAGGCACCACCTTTCCCTGAGGAGCTACTGGCAATTAATTTAGGTTGCTGCGAGAGGAGTAGACATGTTCTTCCGTGGTATAGCCATTGTAACTTGCCTATGCTCTAGTAAATAACTTCCAACTCATGCTTATGCAGGCAACCCAAATTGAATTCAGTGATACACACACACACACACACACACACACAGTGCCAGGTATGGTGTCTCACACCTATAATAGCAGTACTCAGCAGGCTGAGGTAGGTTGATCACCATGAGTTCCAAGCCATCATGAGCTACAGTGTGAGTTCTAGGTCAGACTGGGCTAGAGTGAGACACTGCTTCAAAAAACCAAAGGGGAAAGAAGATATGAGACATGAGACATGAAAGAAGGAAAGCAAAAACTTGGGAAGAAGGAGGAATTTAGCAGGAGGGATGAATATGATCAAAATACATTATATACATGGATGAAGCTATCAAAAAAGAAATTTTAGCCACGCGTGGTGGCACATGCCTTTAATCCCAGCACTCGGGAGGCAGAGGTAGGAGGAGTGCTATAAGTTTCAGGCCACCCTGAGACTACATGGTGAATTCCAGGTCAGCCTGGGCTAAAGCGAGACCCTACCTTGAAAAACCAAAAAAAAAAAAAAAAAAGAGAGAGAGAGAAGAGAAAAGAAGTTTTAAAAATGAAAATAAAAGTCGGGTGTGGTGGCACATGCCTTTAATCCCAGCACTTGGGAGGCAGAGGTAGGAGGACTGCCATGAGTTCAAGGACTACAGAGTGAATTCCAAGTCAGCCTGGGCTACAGTGAGACCCTACCTCGAAAGAAAGAAAGAGAGAGAGAGAGGGAGGGAGGGAGAGGGAGGGGAGAGAGAGAGAAAGGAGAGCCGGGTGGGCGCACGCCTTTAATCCCAGCACTCGGGAGGCAGAGGTAGGAGGATTGCCGAGAGTTCAAGGCCACCCTGAGACTACATAGTTAATTCCAGGTCAGCCTGGACCAGAGTGAGACCCTACCTTGCAAAACCAAAAAAAAAAAAAAAAAAAAAAAAAAAAAAAAAAGAAGGCGGGGGAGAGGGGAGGAGGGAAAGAGAGGGAGGGGGGAGGGAAGGAGGGAAGGAAGGAAGGAAGGAAGGAAGGAAGGAAGGAAGGAAGGAAGGAAGGAAGGAAGGAAGGAAGGGAGAGAGGAAAGCATTTTTCAAAGAGTAAAAAATATCATCAGCAGAACAGATTATCACTTATTAAAGCACCAATTCAGTATAATGTACTCACCTACTTGACCACCACCTAGTTTTACAGGTTCTGTTTCCAAAATACTTGCTTTGCCACTTTCTTGGCTATCACTATAAGCAATAAGATTCTGGGATAACTGAACAGTCAGATTTGCATGAAGCTTTTGAATTTCTGCCTCTTTTATTGCAAGCTTAATCCTAACACAAAAGAAAAGAAGCCAAAACTTATATTATATTGTTATATTATAAAATTACATTGTATTTACCTTTAAAGTTGGCAAAAAATTTCAAATATCAGTCAACTCTTAATGCCGGACATGGAAATTCTTAAAAAATCACTAGCCACATTACAAATTGGTCCAGCCATTTTCCAAACGTGACAGAAACCAGCAAAATTTAAATTTCAGGTACACTATAACCTAATTTCATTTCTAGGACTATATATTAAAGAAACTTTCGTAGTTATGCACAAGAAACTAGATGTAAAGATGTTCACTGCAGATCTGTTTGCAATCAAAAACTAGAAACAAGGTAATTATCAATTATAGAATCAATAAACCAATTGTGACACAGGTCTAGGAAAGAATCCTATACAGCTATGAAAGTAACAGAAACCCACCCTTTGATCAATTAGCCTATCTGAATATGGGTGAACTTTAAAAATTATGCTGAGGAGAAATGAAAACAATATAAGCATACAGTATACTTATATTTGTATGTGAGAGGGTAAGCATACACAACATGAGTAGAAAATATGCATTCTAACTCATAATGGTAGATATTTGAAGGGGACAATGGGACTAGCAGAAGGATAAAAGGATATTATACATCTGATAGTGTTTTGTTTTTTATTTAGAAAACAGATTTGAAACAAACACCACAAAACATTAAGAATTAATTGGGGGCTAGAGAGATGGCTTAGCGGTTAAGATGTTGCCTGTGAAGCCAGGACCCAGGTTCAATTCCCAGTATCCACTTAGGCCAGATGCACAATGTAGGGTTTGCAGTGGCAGAAGGCTCTGGTGCATCTACTCTTTCTTTCTCTCTGCCTCTTCCTCTCTCTCTTTCAAATAAATACATAAGTAAAACATTTTAAAAAGATTTTATTTTTTTAAATTTATTTATTAGAGACAGAGAGAGGGAAAGAGAGAGAGGGAGAGGGAGAATGGGTGTGCCAGGGCCTCTAGCCACTGCAAACAAACTCCAAACGTGTGCGCCCCTGGGAGAAACGAACTGGGATCCTTAGGCTTCCCAGGCAAATGCCTTAACCACTAAGCCATCTCTCCAGTCCCCAAATAAAATATTTTTTCTAAAAAAGAATAAATTGGGCTGAATAGATGGCTTAGTGGTTAAGGTTCTTGCCTACAAAGCCAAAGGACCCAGGTTCAATTCCCCAGGACCCACGTAAGCCAGATGCACAAGGGGACGCACGCATCTGGAGTTTGTTCGCAGTGGCTAGAGGCCCTGGCACATCCATTCTCTCTCCCCATTCCCATGCTTATTTCTCTCTCTCTCTCTAAAATAGATTTTAAAAAACTTTTTAAAAAAAGAATAAATTTTAACTTGCACAATCAGTACTTGTTAAAATATTCAATATTCTTGGAACTTTTTAAAAAGTTTTTCAAATAAACATCTTAATTTAATGAGCAACAAAAAAATCCTATTTGCTAAAACTTCAAAATCTGAAAAGCATACCTCAATTCGGAAATCAGCAATTTATTTGCCTCACAGCAGCCAATGCAGTTATCCTCCTTGTGTGACATGCAACCGTAGTGCTTAGAAAGAGATGTCTTAAAACCAAACATGTCTCTTTTTAACTGCAAGTTTAAAAACATTTATGAATTTATAATATGTACATGGAATGCAAGTATTTCTTACTCAGAACTCTGAATTTCTTGGAAACAACTTGATATCATCAATGGCAGACTGTGTAAGCACATTATGACATATCAAGATAATGTTAAACTATAATAATTAAATAAACTTGAGTTATAAAAACAATGATACATTTCATAACATACTCCAATAAAAGCAATTTTTTGTTTGTTTTTTGAGGTAGGGTTTCATTCTAGCTCAGGCTGTCCCGGAATTCACTATGTAGTCTCAGGGTAGCCTTAAACTTACAGTGATCCTCCTACCTCTGCCTCCCGAGTGCTGGGATTAAAGGCATGTGCCACTCCACCCAGCTTAATAAAAGCAAATTTAATGCTATATATAGTATTTTCAGAGACACACTAAGCAATGTCTTTCTAGATGCGTTTTTTAGTGGCAATATTTAAAATATGGATAGTAAGGGGCTGGGAAGATGGCTCAGTGGCTAAAGGTTGCTTGCTTGCAAAACCTGCTGACCTGGGTTCAATTCACTAGTAGCCATGTAAAGCCAGATGCACAAAGTGGCCCATGCATCTGGAAATTTATTTACAGTGGCAAGAGGCCCTGGCACACCCATATGCTCTCTTGCTCTCCCTCTGCTTATAAATAAATAAATAAATAAATAAATAAATAAATAAATAAATAAATAAATAAATTTTTAAATATGGATAGCAATCCCAGCACTCGGGAGGCAGAGGAAGGAGGATCGCCGTGAGTTTGAGGCCACCCTGAGAATACAGAGTGAATTCCAGGTCAGCCTGGGCTAGAGTGAGACCTTACCTTGAAAAACCACAAAACAAAAGACAAATAAATAAAAATAAAAATATGGATAGTAAATAATTTTGCTACTTTGAGAAAAGGAAAGAGAGAAAGAGGAGGAAAGAAGTATGGACAGAAGAGTTAAGAGAAAAAGGAAGGGAGGAAGCAAGGGAAGGAAAAATTTATAAAGATGTTTTCTTTTTCTTTTTTTCTTTTCTTTTCTTTTTAAAATTTATTTATTTATTTTGGTTTTTCAAGGTAGGGTCTCGCTGTAGCCCAGGTTGACCTAAAATTCCCTATGTAGTCTCAGGGTGGCCTTGAACTCTCGGTGATCCTCATACCTCTGCCTCCCGAGTGCTGGGATTAAAGGCGTATGCCACCATGACCAACAAGAGTAAATTTTATAAGGAAAGCATCTTGTTGGGCGTGGTGGCGCACGCCTTTAATCCCAGCACCATGGATGCAGAGGTAGGAGGACTACTATGAGTTCCAGGGCAGCCGGAGGATACACAGTGAATTCCAGCTCAGTTCAGGCTAGAGAGAGACCCTACTGAAGGAGAATAAGAGAAAGCTAGCTTTCTAAGGCAGTTTCAGTTAGAGATTTAGGCCCAAAGGGAACCAGGAGTTGCCACCCCATATGTGCCACCTCTCACGGGCACAAGAATGAAACTCTTGGCAAGAATGGAACTCGTGTCTCATAGAGACTGATGTACAGCACCCCCTACTGCCCACAGTCTAGCACTCTACAAAATAAAACAGCACAGGTGGGCTGGATCTGGGGTCCACCCTCCAAATGTACAAACCCATACCAGAATCTGATGCTATAAAGGCTGTAGCCTTCCTGTCCCTCCCTCCCTCTCTGTGAGATTCTCTATGGATTCACTCTCCTTCACTCTTCCTACAAGGACACACAGGAGTCTGGCTTCACCCTCACCTAGCGCTGGGTGAGGGGTGGGGAAGGAGAGCATAATACAGTTTCTTTGGGAGAAGTTTTCTTCTCTGCTTATGGTTTGCGGTAATTTCTCATTTTGATTACATTCATGAGTTTCCTCTGGTCTCTTAATCTACCATGTGCATACACTCTAAATTTACCACGCAGGCGCTCTAACTCCAGGCTTGCTACCTGTGTAATTTCCTTAAACTGGGGTAACCATGAGTGTAGCCCTCTATTACTCATTTCTCCTCTGAATTCCTGGTCTCTGCTTTGATCATCCTTGAGCCTCACCATTTGCCCTCTTCACTTCCCTACATGAAAAGCACAAGACAGATGCCATGTGGGTTCCTCCTAAGTCTCTCTACTCAACTTCCCATGCATTTGCAGCTCTAATCCCTCTTTAAAGACCTCAGTTTCTCTTAAATCTCAATCTCCTTTAATTAGCCCCACAATTTGTGATTTCCCTCTAAATAAGCTTAATAATTATAATTTATCCCTCTTGAATCTGTTTTAATTAATTCTTTTTTATATACATTTTTTCCTTTATTTATTTGACAGAGGGAGAATGGGCATGCCAGGACCTCTAGCTACTGCAAATGAACTCCAGATATGTGACCCCTTGTACATCTCAGTTATATGGGTCCTGGGGAATTGAACCTAGTTCCTTAGGCTTCACAGGCAAATGCCTTAACTGCTAAGCCATTTCTCAAGCCCTATTAATTCTTTATTAAAGATAGGACAGAACACAGAACTTAGGGTTCATAAATTCTGGGAGACCCCTCCTGAACTCCAAAATCCTGCATCACTACCTCAAAACAAACAAACAAAAAAGAACAACAAAAAAAAGTACTCTTAAAATAGCTGAAGTTGCTGGGTGTGGTGGCGCACGCCTTTAATCCCAGCACTCAGGAGGCAGAGGTAGGAGGATCACCGTGAGTTTGAGGCCAGCCTGAGACTACATAGTGAATTCCATGTCAGCCTGGGCTACAGCAAGACCCTAACTCAAAAAACCAAAAAATAAAAATAAAAAAAGGGGGGGGGAAGCTGAAATTGTTATGGTAGTATGTTTCCAATCACACTTTCCAGAAGTGAAAATTTTTCATATTTCCAAACTATACCATTTTCAGCACTTCATGAAAACGTGGGATCAGGCATATTTCATCATACCACCTTAAGAACCTTCTATGAAATAATTCTTGACACAGCACAAATGAGAATTTCAATGTAAAATTAATTTCATCTGTATGTGATTTTATTTCAATATCAAAAGAAAAGAGCATATTAAGTCTTGGTAAATATCCTAGGAAACCAAATACATCAATGGTTTAGAAACTAAGTAATTATATGTTCTTAGGTTGAATTTTGCTACTTGCTAGTTAGGCTAGTTATTTCCTTGAATATACATTTCCTTTCTTTCTTTGAGGCAGGGTCTTACTCTAGCCAAAGCTGACCTGGAACTCACTGTAGCTCTAGGCTGGCCTTGAACTCAAGGCAAACCTCCTGCCTCAGCCTCCAAGTGCTGCGACTAAAGGCATACACCACATGCTTAGCTTTTTTAAAAAAATTATTTGTGTGGAGGGTGGGGAGTCTCTTGCCACGGCTAAATCAAATAACATTAGATACATGCACCATTTTTTTCTTTTTAAAAAATTAATATTTATTTATTTGACAGAGAAAGAAGGAGAGAGAGAGGGAGAGAGAGAGAGAGAATGGGCATGCCAGGGCCTCCAGCCACTGCAAACGAACTCCAAACACATGCGCCCCCTCATGCATCTAGCTTACATGGGTCCTGGGAAATTGAACCTGGATCATTTGGCTTTGCAGGCAAATGCCTTAACTGCTAAGCCATCCCTCCAGCCCATGCACCCTTTTTTTCATCTGGCTTTATTTACATGGGTGGCTGAAGAATTGACGCTAGGCCAGCACGTATTGCAAGCAAATGCCTCCAACTACTGAGCGTCCTCCCCAGCTCTTGTATTTACATTTCATTACTATGAAATGATAGTATCATATCAGA
This sequence comes from Orientallactaga sibirica, assembly GCA_036365145.1. Lineage (NCBI taxonomy): Eukaryota > Metazoa > Chordata > Mammalia > Rodentia > Dipodidae > Orientallactaga > Orientallactaga sibirica. Next base: position 9,340,218 of record JAEOAD010000027.1, read on the forward strand.
TGACTTCTAAGAGTCTTTTCAGCTTCATAGTTCCATGGTTTATAAGAATTTAAACTTGGTAAGAAACTACCATCTATCAGTTGGAGATACGATTCAGTGGTTAAAGGTACTTGCTCTGTAAGTCTGCTGATTGGAGTTTGAATTCCCAACACCCACGAAAGGTCAGTTGCAAAGTGGCACACAGTTTGTAATCTCAACACACCTACAGCAACGGGAGGTGGAGTTAGAAGAATCCCACAGCTTGCACACCAGCTGGTCTGACATTCCCAGCACCAAAAAAACAGCAGGAGAGACATTTTCTCAAAGTAGAAAGAGAAAACCAACACCCCTAGAATATCCTCTGTTGTGCCATATACACAAACACACAAATACAACTACTAATAATTTTAAAAGAAAAAAAGAAGAATGTACCATTCAGTCTGTCATGCATTCATAAGTGAAACCAACCATGACAAGCAATTTTCCCATTCTTACCTTATTTCACACCTGTATATGACAAATTTCTGACACAGATATACTCACTTTCTTCCTAATCTCACTGACATATATTGACACTAGGCCATTTAATAAACACATTATCAAATAATGCAGAAAAATACAAATTAAAATCACAGTGTGATACCACTTGACATTCACTAAGATGATTATAAATGGATGGGACAGATAATTTATAAGTATCAACAAGGCTGTAGGAAAATAGGAATCCTCATCACTGCTGGTAAAAATATAAAATACTACAGCTGTTTTGGAAATCAGTTTGGCATAAAATTACCAAAGATCCAGGAATTTTTGTTTTGTTTTGTCTTTTGAGCTAGGGTCTCACTTTAGCCCAGGCTGACCCAAAATTTACTACGTAGTCTCAGGGTGGCCTCAAACTCATGGCAATCCTCCTACCTCTGCCTCCCAAGTGCTGGGATTAAAGGCATGCGCCACCACGCCCGGCTCAGATCCAGGGATTTTAATTATGGGCAAAAGAACCTAGAACATGTTCATAAAAGGCATCTATCTATGTCAATATTCACAGAAGTGTAATTCTTTTTTTTTTTTTTTTTTGGTTTTGTGAGGTAGGGTCTCATTCTAGCCCAGGCTGACTGGAATTCACTCTGGAGTCTCAGGGTGGCCTCAAACTCACGGCGATCCTCTGACCTCCGAGTGCTGGGATTAAAGGCATGCCTGGCTAGAAGCGTAATTCTTAGAAGCCTAAATTTATGTGGAAATAACCCAAATGTCCCATCCATTAGTAAATAAACAAAATATGTGCACACAACAAATACTTTTCAGCAAAAATAGAAATGAAGTACAGTTATGTTACAACATATCAACTACTCTCAAAAACATTAAAAATGCAAAATACCAGATGCAAAAGCCCACATATTGTTATGACTATTCATAAAAAATGTCCAGAAAATACAAATTCACAGAAGCAGAAACTATTAGTGGTTTCCTGAAGGAGGCAGCATGACTGGTAAAGCAGCATAAGGGATCTTTAGGGGATGACAGAAACATAGGAAGCTGGATTGCGGTGACTGTGCAAAACCTCACTGAACAGTAGGATACTTTAAAGGGGTGAAGTTTCAGTATATAAATGTTACTTCAATAAACATGTTTTCAAAACAAAGTCTATGCCATTGTTATACACAGCACCTGAGATAGTAAGGAAGAGCAAAAGAGCAGAAAGGGAAGTGTAGGGTTAAGTAGGTATTAGACTGAGGAGAACTGGTAACTGAAAGCACAAACAAGCAGAAGGAACCAAGCTAGTAGAGCAACCACAAAATGATGTTCACTATAACATTTCTTTGTGTAATCAAGTATACTTCCTTTATTTTCACACATACTTACTGGCAACTGAGATATCATTTTTTCTAGACTTCTCAGTTCTGCTCTTGAACTATCAATTTCCTGTTGACACAAATCTAGTCGTTCATTCTGTGTTGCAACCCGGACCTTCAATTCTCGATTTTCATTCATTAGAAAATTTTTTTCTCTCAGAATTTCATCCTTGTCCTCTAACTCACTTACTAGCTTCATGATACTCTGCCTAGATTCAGTTAACTGTGACATGACTTCTGAATTTTTCATTGCCATAATCCTTACTTTTTCTTTTCCATTGTTATTTTCTTCTTTTAAGTGTCTATAAAGAAAAGAAAAACATTAAAATGAAAAAATATGCACCCGTTTTTATTAACATTTAGATACTCTGACTTTACATTTCTTTTTTGAAGTTTACTGGTTAAGAGCAAAAAATGAAAAAGCCTTTAGGCTAATATCCTTGATAAAAATAACAAAACTCAGGCTAGAGATGGCTTAGTGGTTAAGACACTTGCCTGCAAAGCCTAAAGACCCAGGTTCGATTCCTCAGTACCCATATAAGTCAGATGAACAAGGTGGCACATGCATCTGGAGTTCGTCTGCAGTGGCTAGAAGCCCTAGCACACCTATTCTCTGTCTCTCTCCCTCTCTCAAATAAAAAATAAATATTTTTATTGCCAGGCGTGGTGGCACATGCCTTTAATCCCAGGACTCAGGAGGCAAAGATTGGAGGATCACTGTGAGTTTGAGGACACCCTGAGACTACATAGTTAATCCCAGGTCAGCTTGGGCTAGAGTGAGACCCTACCTCGGAAAAAAATAATAATAACAAATAAATAAATATTTTTTAAAAAATATCAAAACTCCCCATTGAGGAGGGTGCCTCAGTAGAATGGAGACAGGACAGAGGAGAGAGAAATATAACCTTTTAAAGTAATAAATTAATTAAAAACTCCTGGCTGGATGTGGTGGCACATGCCTCAGGAAGCTGATGTAGGAGGATCGCTGTGAGATTGAGGCCAGCCTGGGACTACTCACTGAGTTTCAGGTCAACTTTGGCTAGAGTGAGACCCTACCTCAAAACAAACAAACAAAAACAACAAACAAGGGTTGGAGAGATAGCTTAGCGGTTAAGGCGTTTGCCTGCAAAGCCAAAGGACGGTTCAATTCTCCAGGACCCACGTAAGCCAGATGCACAAGGTGGCGCATGCATCTGGAGTTCGTTTGCAGTAGCTGGAGGCTCTGGCATGCCCACTCTCTCTCAAATAAATAAATACTTTTTTTTTCGAGGTAGGGTCTCACTCTGGTCCAGGCTGACCTGGAATTAACTATGTAGTCTCAGGGTGGCCTTGAACTCACAGCGATCCTCCTACCTCTGCCTCCCGAGTGCTGGGATTAAAGGCATGCGCCACCACACCCGGCTCGCAAATAAATATTTTTAAAAAGCAACAACAACAAACAAAAAACCTGCTTAACAAAAATGCCAGAATCACAAGAGTACATCAAAAAGGGGCTGGAGAGATGGCTCAGCTGTTAAAGGCACTTGCTTACAAAGCCTGATGGCTTGGGTTCAATTCTCCAGTACCCACATAAAGTCAGACACACAAAGAGACAAGTGTCTGGAGTTCGTTTGCAGTTGCAGAAGGCCCTGGAGTGCCCATGCTCTCTCTCTCTCGGTCTCTTTCTCTCTGTCTCAAATAAATAAAAAAATTATTTTTTTGTTGTTGTTGTTCAAGATAGGGTTTTTCTCTAGCCCAGGCTGACCTGGAATTTACTATGTAGTCTCAGGGTAGCCTCAAACTCACGGTGATCCTCCTACTTCTGCCTCCCAAGTGCTGGGATTAATGGCATGCACAACCATACCCAACAAAAATATTTTAAAATAAAACAACACAAAACAGGGGCTGGAGAGATGGCTTAGCAGTTAAGGCATCTGCCTGTGAAGCCAAAGGATCTGGGTTTAATTCTCCAGGACCCACATAGCCAGATGCACAAGGGGACACATGCATCTGGAGTTTGTTTGCAGTAACTAGAGGCCCTGGCGTGCCCATTCTCTCTCTGTCTGCCTTTCTTCTCTCTCTCTCTGTTTGCAAATAAATAAATAAAAACAAGAGTACATTGGGCTAGAGAAATGGCTTAGCAGTTAAGGTGTTTGCCTACAAAGCCAAAGAAACCAGGTTCCATTCCCTAGGATCCATGTAAGCCAAATGTACAAGGTGGTGCATGTGGCTGGAGTTCGATTACAGCAGTTTAAGGCCCTGGAGCACCCATTCTCTGCTTCTTTTTCTTTCTCTCTTTCTCAATAAGTAACATTAAAAAAAAAATTTAAAGAGTACATTGAAGAGAGTGTGGTGGCACACGCCTTTAAGAGACAGAGAATACCTGGGAGGCAGAGGTAGGAGGATTGCCATAAGTTCAAGGCCACTCTGAGACTACAGAGTAAATTCCAGGTCAGCCTGGGCTACAGTAAGACCCTACCTCAAAAAAAAAAAAAAACAAAAATAAAAATAAAATAAAATAAAGAGTACATTGAAAAGATAAATGGCAATGCATCCAGGGGATTGAGGATAATAGACCAGGCACTATTGATCATGTCTGTAATACCAGCACTCAGGAGAGCAAGGTAAAAGATGTGCCATGGGTTCAAAGACTGCTAGGCTACATAGTGAGTTTCTGAATTATTACAATATTTTATTAGTTCATTTTTCCACATTTTAAACATGTCTACAATTGAGATAAATCAAATTGTTCCTTTCAGAATTATAAGCTAATCAGAGCTGCAATGTAGTTTCATTACCAGGAAAATGGGTATAAGCAAATGGAAGAAAAACTAGATATAAAAATAAGCACTTTGTTTTTTAACATTTTTTTTATTTGAGAAAGAAAGAGAAAGAAGCAGAGAGAAAGACAGGCAGATAGAGAGAATGGGCATGCCAGGGCCTCCAGCCACTACAAATGAACTCCAGATGCACGTGTTACCTTGTGCATCTGGCTTACGTGGGTTCTAAGGAATCAAACCTAGGTCCTTTGCAAGCAAGTGCCTTAACCACTAAGCCATCTCTCCAGCCCACAAGTAAGCACTTTATTTATTTATTTATTTATTTTAATATTTTTTGAGGTAGGGTCCAGTCTAGCCCAGGCTGACCTGGAATTCACTATGTGGTCTCAGAGTGACCTTAATCCTCCTACCTCTGCCTCCCCAGTGCTGGGTTTAAAGGCGTGCACTACCATGCCCAGCTTTTTTTTTTTTTTTTTTTTTTTTTTTTTTTTTTTAAAGTAAGCACTTTAAACTCATTAGTGCAAATGGTTATGGGGAAGAATTAAGTGGTAAGTCAGTGGTGTGTGTATGTGAAGTTAATCTCTGGTTGACCACTTGAAAGGATTTAGAAGTATTGTGGAAACAAGTATCTGTGAATACCTGAGAGGGATTTTCTAGATTACACTAACTGAGGTAAGAGGACCTAGGACTCAATAAAGAGAAAGAAACCAAGTGTGGTGGCCCAGACCTATGATCCGAATGTTTGGGAGGCTGAGGCAGGCAGATAGCCATGAGTTCTATGACTCCTGGTTTACGATAATGAGTTCAGGACAGCCTGGGCTACAGAGTGAGATCCTATCTCAAAAAAAAAAAAAAAAAAAAGAAGAAGAAGAAGAATCCAAAAGCAAGCTGAGTAGCAGCATTGATCACTCTTTGCCTCAAACTCCTGCCATCATGCCTTCTCTACCATGAGGGACTGTAATCTTGAGCAGTAAGCCAAATAAACCCTTTCTTCCTGAAGTTGCTTTTGCCAGGGTATTTGGTCACAGCAAAAGAAAAGAAATTAATATGGTGTATGTGTGTCTGTGTGTGTGTGTGTGTGTGTGTGTGTAGCAACATTCCTGTCAAAAGTAAACTTGTATAACATAGTTGCAAGTCAATTCAAGAGCTCACAGCATTAGTGACTTTTAGTTCTTATGACAAAAAATAAAGTAGGGCTGGAGAGATGGCTTAGGGGTTAAGGTGCCTGCCTCCTAAGCCTAAGAACGGTGGTTCCAATCTCCAGGTCCCACGTTTAGCCAGATGCAAAGTGACGCAAGGTCGCAATGCCACACTTGATCACAAGGGGGCACACACATCTGGATTTCGTTCGCAGCAGCTGAGAGGCTGCTGGCGCGCCTATCTCTATCCGTCTTCCTCTCTGTCTCTCTCTGTGTCTGTGTCTCTCTCCAAAATAAATAAATAAATAAAAATAAATTAAAAAAATAAATAAAGTAAAAAAAAAAAAGCTGGCTGTGGTGGTACATGCCCTTAATCCCATCACTCAGGAGGCAGAGGTTGGAGGTTCACCATGATGAGGCCACCCTGAGACTACAGAAGGAATTCCAGGTTAGCCTGGGCCAGAGTGAGAACCTATCTCAAAAAACCAAAAAATTCCTTTAAAAGGTTGGAAAACTGGCTTAGCAGTTAAGACACTTGCCTGCAAAGCCTAACAACCTGAGTCTGATTCCCTAGTGCCCATGTAAAACCAGATGCACAAAATGGTGCAAGTACTTGGAGTTTGTTTGCAGTGGTTGGAAGCCCTGGCACACCTATTCTCTCTGTCTCTCTTCTTTCTCTCTCTGCTTGCAAATAATTAAATAAAAATAAAAATAGAATTGGAGGCCAGGTGTGGTGGCACATGAATTCCAGGTCAGCCTAGGCTAGAGCGAGACCCTATCTCAAAAAAAAAAAAAAAAAAAGGATTGGAGAGATAGCTTAGTGCTTAAGATGCTTGCCTGCAAAGCCAAAGGACCCAGGTTCAATTCCCCAGGACCCAAATAAGCCTCTCTGCCTCTTTCTCTCAAATAAATTTTTAAAAATACCTAACTCTCTCTGGCTCTTTCTCTCTCAAATAAATAAATAAAAATAGAAAAAAACTTTTTAAAAAAGAATCAAAGTAGAAGAGGGACTAGTTGGCACGAAGGAATTCAGTAGAAAAAAGGTGGGGAAGGAACAAAAGAAAGTAATGGGAGGGGATTATTACCAAAATATATTATGTATATATATGAAAACTGTCAATAAAACAGTAAGAAAAAAGAAATGTTTAATTAGGCTGAGCATCGAAGAACATAAGCATAATGTCAGCACTTGGGAAACAGAGGCAGGAGAACTGCCACAAGTTTAAGCCTGGACTATATGGTATGACCATGTCTCAAAATAACAACAGCCGGGCGTGGTGGCGCACGCCTTTAATCCCAGCACTCGGGAGGCAGAGGTAGAAGGATCGCCGAGAGTTCAAGGCCACCCTGAGACTACATAGTTAATTCCAGGTCAGCCTGGACCAGAGTGAGACCCTACCTCGCAAAAACCAAAAAAAATAAAAATAAAATAAAATAAAATAAAAAAATAACAACAAACAGAGCCGGGCGTGGTGGCACTCGCCTTTAATCCCAGCACTCAAGAGACAGAGGTAGGAGCTGGACGTGGTGGCGCGCGCCTTTAATCCCAGCACTGGGGAGGCAGAGGTAGGAGGATCATCATGAGTTCGAGGCCACCCTGGGACTACATAGTTAATTCCAGGTCAGCCTGGGCCAGAGTGAGACCCTACCTCGAAAAAAAAAAAAAAAAAAAAAAAAAAAAAAGACAGAGGTAGGAGGATCACTGTGAGTTCAATGCCACCCTGAAACTACATAGTGAATTCCAGGTCACCCTGGGCTACAGTGAGACCCTACTTCAAAAAATCAGGAAAAAAAAAACAAAAAAAAAAAAACCCTAACAAATGGAAAAAGAATGTCTAATAACTGGACTTGCAGGATACCCCAGTGGTAGAGTACTTGAATAGCAGCTGCTAGGCTCTGAATTTGACCCCCAAATACCAGGTGGGGGGGAGTCTAATTAAGTAGAAAAAATTTTATTTATTTGAGAGAGGAAAAGAGATACTATGGATAATCCAGGGCCTCTTGCAGCTGCCAAGACCTCCAGACATATACAATACTGTGCATCTGGCTTTATGTGGGTACTGGGGAACCAAAACTGGGCCAGAAATCTTTACAAGCTTGTGCCTTTAACCACTAAGTAATCTCCCAGCCTAAAAATTCTTTTATAAAGTATAAGGGAGCTGGGCGTGGAAGTGCAAGCCTTTAATCCCAGCACTTGGGAGGCAGAGGTAGAAGGATCACCGCAAGTTCAAGGCTAGCACAGGCTAGAGTGAGACCCCTACCTTGAAAAGAAATGAAAAAAGAAACTGGTTAAGGGCTGGAAAGATAGCTTAGTGGTTTAGGCTCTTGGCTGCAAAGCCTAAGGATACAGGTTCGATTCCCCAGTACCCATGTGTTGCAGTCAGGTTCGCATTGCTGGCAGAAATCGCCTGACCAAGAGCAGTTTGTGGGGAAAAAAAGGGTTTAGTTTGGCTTACAGACTCAAGAGGAAGCTCCATGATGACAGGGGGAAATGATGGCATGAGCAGAGTGTACATAACTTCCTGGCCAACAGCAACAGGAGAATGCCAAACACTGGCAAGAGGAAGCTGGCTATAGCACCCATAAGCCCGCCCCCAACAATACATTGCCTCCAGGAGGATTTAATTTCCAAATTGCCATCAGCTGGGAACCTCGCATTCAGAACACAAGTTTATGGAGGACACCTGAATCAAACCACCACACCAGGTAAGCCAGATGCCACAAGGAGTTCATTTGCAGTGGCTAGAGGCCCTGGCACTCCCATTCTCTCTCATAAATAAATAAATTAAAAAGTGGTTAAAGTGTAAGATGAAATTTAAGTGATGAAGTATTATATTGGAATACAATCAGCAGTATTTTATTTCTTTTTTCAAGGTAGGGTCTCACTCTGGCCCAGGCTGACCTGGAGTTAACTATGTAGTCTCAGGGTGGCCTCGAACTCATGACAATCCTCCTACCTCTGCTGGGATTAAAGGTGTGCACCACCACACCTGGCAGTATTTTATGTCTTAAAGTATATGTATTGCTATTGATAGCATCAAATTCTAGGAAATAATTTTGCTATATATTAAAAAAAATCTTATCTATCAAGACAAAAATACTAAATGTACTACCTTCAGGAAAATGTGTTAAATTAGACAAAGCAATAGTTTTGATTTCTCCCCACCAAAATTTTCAGTTTGAGGTGATAAAAATAGATTAATATTAGTATCTATATCAAAAGACCCAGTTCTTATCTTTGATCTACTTTTCTGATGTTGGACAAATAATGGTTGGTCTTTGGCCTCTGTTTCTTCACTTACAAAAAGCAAGAAGACTGAACTAGGTGATTCTTTGTGACAAGCAATTTTTTTATTTAAGCAATATGGCCATATTCTAAGGATACAATGTCTGTGATACTCTCTATATGCAAAGAAAATATGTTAATCAGACTTATTCTATATTTATAAATGTTAGAATTAGCACATTTTATTGTATTTAAAGTGATCTTATACCTAGAAAAGTTTGTCAGGAGTCTTATTCTACATTATGTAAGTCCATATTTACAATTGTACAAAATCTTGTGTTTTTATGTTTCATTTTCTTTCCATTTCACACACACAAAAAAACCCTTTCTTCTACAATACTATACCTTAATTTCTCTTTCAGAATATCAAGTTCACTTTTATACAGACTACACTTTTCTTGTAGCCTTCTATTTTCTTTTTCGCAGTTGTTAAGATTTTTCTCTAGTATTTCTTCTTCAGCTTGAACCTAAAGCAACAAATTGTATTAGGTAGACATACTAATGTAACCATAAGTTTTATGCTGCTTCAAACTAAAAATGTAAGTAGTGCTTTCAGAAATAAGCAGGACAAAGCTGGGCATGGTGGCACATGCCTTTAATCCCATCACTTAGGAGGCAGAGGTAGGAGGATCATCTCATGAGTTCGAGGCCACCCTCAGACTATACAGTGAATTCCAGGTCAGCCTGGGCTACAGCAAGACCCTACCTTGAAAAAAAAAAAAGAAAGAAAGAAAGAAAGAAAAGAAAAGAAAAGAAAAGAAAAGAAAAGAAAAGAAAAGAAAAGAAAAGAAAAGAAGCAGGACAATGTTAAGTATTTCAGACATTTATATCCTCAGTCCTGTAGTGAAAAAAAAACCACCAAAGTGGAGTTCCTAGGTGGTCACAAAAAACATGGAGGAAGGGGCTGGAGAGATGGCTCAACAGTTAAGGGGCTTCCTTGCAAAGCCTAAGGACACAAGTTCAATTCCCTAGTACTCACATAAAGCTGGATGCACAAGGTGGCACATGTGTCTGGAGTTCTTTGCAGTGCCTAGAGGCCCTAATGCACCTATTCTCTCTCCCTCTCTCTCAAATAAATAAATTAATAAAATATTTTTAAAAACAGTGAGGAAGATGTTACTACTAATCCAGAAATCCTTAAGGGCCTGAAGCAGGGTCTGGGGAGATGGTTCAGTGGGTAAGAACACTTGCTATGCACGCATGAGGACCTGAGGTGGCCCAATCTGCCCTCAGCTGGATTTCCCAATATCCACATAAAGAGCAGGGCATAGCCATGCACACCTGTAACTCAAGTCCTGTGGGGAGCAGAGACAGGAAAATCACTGGGGCTCACTGGCCAGCCAGCTAACCAAATAAAACTACTCATAACACTGTCACCTGCACTGTCACCAGAAAGCAAAAATGCCCTGACCAAATGTGAAAAGGCAATAACTCAAATAAGGATTCTGCATCAAACTTATCAAAAGCTAACTTTAGTGCAAATATTCCAAAAAATTTTGAAATTTTAGTTATGAAAATACTTCTACTGAAATAACAGCCCCAAATGTAAAGCAGATAAAAGTCAAGAACCCAAGTTAGATTATTCCACTTCTGTTGTTAACCTTTGTTATATCAACACAATTAAACTGTGCTTTACTGAGCACAGTTCAAATAGGTAATTCCAAGAAGAAAGTATACATTTTCATCTGTAAACTTTTGGCATGTGTATGTATGGTATGTACACATGTGTGAGCACAGATGCACTCATGCTTAGTGAGGCCAGAGGAGAATACCAGGTACACTCATCTACATTCTCCACTGCGCCCTTGATATGGAGTCTCTCACTGAACCTGAAGCTGCTGTATTTGTAGATGCAAGAGGCCCCAGTGATCCCTCTCCCTCTCCCTCCCTCCCCCCTCCTCAGTCTCTCAAGTAAATAAATAAAACAAGAACAGACTGTTAGCTACCTTTACAGTCTCCTTTTTGTTCTCCACTGCACAGGTTGTGTATTCTGTGTGGCTTTGTCTCATTTTTGACAACTTTGCAACATCCAGTATCGACAACTGCATTCTTTTTAAAAATGTTCAATCACCTCAGCTTTTCTTATGCTTTCCTAATTCTTTATCTTTTTTAAAAAATCATTTCTTAGTATATTTCAAAAACAACTAGCCTAGGGGCTGAGGAAAAAGCTCAGTGGTTAAAGGCAATTGAATGTAAACGCTGCTGGCCCAGGTTCAATTCCCTAGCACCTATGTAAAGTCAGAAGCAATAAGTGGCACACACAAAAAATCTGGTGTTTGTTTCATCAAGAGACCCTGGGAGCTGGAGACATGGCTTAGGAGTTAAGGCATTTGCCTGCAAAGCCAAAGGACCTAGGTTCCAGTCCCTAGGACCAGATGCACAAGGTGGAGCATACATCTGAAGTTCATTTGCAACGGCTGGAGGCCCTGGCACGTCCATTCTCATTCTCTCTCTCACACACACACACTCTCTCTCTGTTCCTCTCAAATAAATAAATAAAAGTAAAATATTTTTTAAAAATTAGAAAAACACACCCTGGCATGCCCATGTACATACCCACACGTGCATACATATATATTTTTTGTTTGTTTGTTTTGTTTATCGAGGTAGGGTTTCACTCTAGTTTAGGCTGACCTGGAATTCACTCTGTCATCTCGGGGTGGCCTCAAACTCACGGTGATCCTCTGACCTCCGAGTGCTGGGATTAAAGGCGTGTACTACCATGCCAGGCAAAAATTTATTTTTAAAAAAGCTAGTCTGACCGTTCTTTATATATATCCCAGAGTTGTACCTTTCATCCTCTTCTCTCGATATACAAAGTTCTTTAAAAATGCCAAAGATTTCAAGCATTTAAATACTGTCAATAATTAAAGCTAAAGCTCTAGTCTAGATTTCAATGTCTATGATCACACCTAGAGATACAAATGCTCACTAGAAATCTATAGATGGAAATCCTACACACATTTCCAAAACAAGACATTTTCCCCAAAATTATCTATTTTAAGATTTATATAGTATTATTATTTAAATCATTTTCAAGTCACTCAAACCAACATTCTAAGGATAATATACTTTTCTCTCATTACTGTCTACTTCTACTATCTTTCAAGTGGTCACTAGATCGAACTGATTCTCTAGCTTGAGCATCTTTCATATTTATCTACTCAGATTATCACCTTCAATGCCTCTGGCTTAGTCACATAGTATCCTTGATTTATGTCTCACCTTTTTAAATATATTTTATTTATTTATGAGGGAGAGAGGGAGAGAGGAGGAGGGAAAGAACGAATATCAAGACCTTTGCCACTGTAGTAACAAGCTCCAGTTACATGCACTATTTTGTGCATCTGGTTTTTCTTTTTTTAATTTTTTATTTATTTATTTGCAACCATAGAGAGAGGGGGACAGAGAGAGGAGAGGAAGACAAGGAAAGAGAATGGGCACACCAGGGCCTCTAGCCACTGCAAACGAACTCCAGATGCATGTGCTCCTTGTGCATATGGTTTATGTGGGTCCTAGAGAACCGAACCGGGATCCTTTGGCTTCGCAGACAAATGCCTTAACCACTAAGCCATTTCTCCAGCCCTATTTTGTGCACCTGGTTCTATGTGGGTACAGGGGAATTAAACCCAGGCCAGCAGGCTTTGCAAACAAGCACCTTTAACTTCTGAGCCATCTCCCCAGCCCCATGTCTCACCTTTTCAACACATCTTCAGATATCAGAGTGTATCCTAGAAGATGTATTTAATCTTTTCTCAGCTTATCACTATTCAGTGATATATGACCATCTTTGAGATATCCTAGCATCTCAAGCATTTCCTACTTTTATTACTTTTATAACGAATAACATCCTTCAGCCATAAATACATTCTACTTATATCTACCTTTACATTTAGAATATGAGCAGTAATACAGGACACTGAATTTGTACAACTGCCTCTCACCTTTTCCAATTTTTCAGCCACTTTTTCTTTATACTGTTGGAAGGCTTTACTCAGCTCTTCAGCATTATACAATGCTTCATTCCTTTGTCTCTCAGCTCTAAAATTTAAACAGAAACACTAATAAAAGTAAGGAATGCTCTGTATTTGAATAATGAAGTTTCAAAGTAATCTTTATAATCTTTACTTAATTATATGGAATAATTAGAAAGAAACAGACTTTCATGTAATAAAAAAGAATATTAGGCTTAACTAGAAAATGAAGAGTAAGATTTACCAAAGTGCTCATTTCAGCAGGGCATACATGAAAAATGGGACAATACTGAGACAATTAGCAGAGTCCCTGGGCAAGGATGACACCCAAAATTTGTCAAGGATTCTGTATTTTCCTACCATATAACCCAACTACACTACTCTTGGGCATATACCCTAAAGACTCTACACTTGCCCATTCATGTTTATTGCTGCACTATTCACAATAGCTAGGAAATGGAATCACCCTCAATGACCATCAACTGACAAAAAGATAATGAAGATAATCCCAGCACTCGGGAGGCAGAGGTAGGAGAATCGCTGAGAGTTCGAGGCCACCCTGAGACTACATAGTTAATTCCAGGTCAGCCTGGACCAGAGTGAGACCCTACCTCAAAAAAAAAAAAGATAATGAAGATATATACAATGGAATTTTTTTCCAGCTATAAAGAAACATAAAATTATGAAATATTCTGGAAAATGGATGACTCTGGAAAAAATTATACTAAGTGAGGTAACCCAGGATAAGAAAGTCAAATGCAGGCTGGAGAGATTGCTTAGCAGGTAAGGCACTTGCTAGAAAAGCCAAAGGACTCAGGTTTTATTTGCCAGTATCCACATAGAACCAGATGCACAAGGTAGTGCATGACCCCAGCACCCTCATTCTCTCTCTCTCAAATAAATAAATAAAATATTTTTTTAAAAAAAGGAGTAGGGCTGGAGAGATGGCTTAGCAGTTAAGGCACTTGCCTGTGAAGCCTAAGGACTTACGTTCAACTCTCCAGGCCCCATATAAGCCAGATACACAGTGACACAAGCACACAAGGTCACACATACACACAAGGGGGCATATGTGTCTGAAGTTTGTACTAGCAGGCCAATTCTTTCTCTTTCATACACACACATAAAAAAAAAAAAAAGCCAGGGCTGGAGAGATGGCTTAGCAGTTAAGATGCCTGCCTCCTAAGCCTAAGAACGCTGGTTCCAATCTCCAGGTCCCACGTTTAGTCAGATGCAAAGTGACACAAGGGTGCAATGCCACACTTGACCACAAGGTGGGGGCGCACACATCTGGATTTCATTCACAGCAGCTGAAAGACTGCTGGCTCGCCCATCTCTGTCTTCCTCTTCCTTTCTCTCTGTCTCCAAAAGAAAAAAAAAGCCAGTCTGGGCGGGAGAGATGGCTTAGCGGTTAAGGCAATGGCCTGCTAAGCCTAAGAACACCCATTTGATTCTCCAGGTCCCATGTTTAGCCAGACGCAAAGTGATGCAAGGGCACAATGCCACACCTGCCCACAAGGGGGCGCACAAGTCCTGTAGTGAAAAAACCACCAAAGTGGAGTTCCTAGGTGGTCACAAAAACATGGAGGAAGGGGCTGGAGAGATGGCTCAACAGTTAAGGGGCTTCCTTGCAAAGCCTAAGGACACAAGTTCAATTCCCTAGTACTCACATAAAGCTGGATGCACAAGGTGGCACATGTGTCTGAGTTCTTTGCAGTGCCTAGAGGCCCTAATGCACCTATTCTCTCTCCCTCTCTCAAATAAATAAATTAATAAAATATTTTTAAAAACAGTGAGGAAGATGTTACTACTAATCCAGAAATCCTTAAGGGCCTGAAGCAGGGTCTGGGGAGATGGTTCAGTGGGTAAGAACACTTGCTATGCACGCATGAGGACCTGAGGTGGCCCAATCTGCCCTCAGCTGGATTTCCCAATATCCACATAAAGAGCAGGGCATAGCCATGCACACCTGTAACTCAAGTCCTGTGGGGAGCAGAGACAGGAAAATCACTGGGGCTCACTGGCCAGCCAGCTAACCAAATAAAACTACTCATAACACTGTCACCTGCACTGTCACCAGAAAGCAAAAATGCCCTGACCAAATGTGAAAAGGCAATAACTCAAATAAGGATTCTGCATCAAACTTATCAAAAGCTAACTTTAGTGCAAATATTCCAAAAAATTTTGAAATTTTAGTTATGAAAATACTTCTACTGAAATAACAGCCCCAAATGTAAAGCAGATAAAAGTCAAGAACCCAAGTTAGATTATTCCACTTCTGTTGTTAACCTTTGTTATATCAACACAATTAAACTGTGCTTTACTGAGCACAGTTCAAATAGGTAATTCCAAGAAGAAAGTATACATTTTCATCTGTAAACTTTTGGCATGTGTATGTATGGTATGTACACATGTGTGAGCACAGATGCACTCATGCTTAGTGAGGCCAGAGGAGAATACCAGGTACACTCATCTACATTCTCCACTGCGCCTTGATATGGAGTCTCTCACTGAACCTGAAGCTGCTGTATTTGTAGATGCAAGAGGCCCCAGTGATCCCTCTCCCTCTCCCTCCCTCCCCCCTCCTCAGTCTCTCAAGTAAATAAATAAAACAAGAACAGACTGTTAGCTACCTTTACAGTCTCCTTTTTGTTCTCCACTGCACAGGTTGTGTATTCTGTGTGGCTTTGTCTCATTTTTGACAACTTTGCAACATCCAGTATCGACAACTGCATTCTTTTTAAAAATGTTCAATCACCTCAGCTTTTCTTATGCTTTCCTAATTCTTTATCTTTTTAAAAATCATTTCTTAGTATATTTCAAAAACAACTAGCCTAGGGGCTGAGGAAAAAGCTCAGTGGTTAAAGGCAATTGAATGTAAACGCTGCTGGCCCAGGTTCAATTCCCTAGCACCTATGTAAAGTCAGAAGCAATAAGTGGCACACACAAAAAATCTGGTGTTTGTTTCATCAAGAGACCCTGGGAGCTGGAGACATGGCTTAGGAGTTAAGGCATTTGCCTGCAAAGCCAAAGGACCTAGGTTCCAGTCCCTAGGACCAGATGCACAAGGTGGAGCATACATCTGAAGTTCATTTGCAACGGCTGGAGGCCCTGGCACGTCCATTCTCATTCTCTCTCTCTCACACACACACTCTCTCTCTGTTCCTCTCAAATAAATAAATAAAAGTAAAATATTTTTTAAAAATTAGAAAAACACACCCTGGCATGCCCATGTACATACCCACACGTGCATACATATATATTTTTTGTTTGTTTGTTTTGTTTATCGAGGTAGGGTTTCACTCTAGTTTAGGCTGACCTGGAATTCACTCTGTCATCTCGGGGTGGCCTCAAACTCACGGTGATCCTCTGACCTCCGAGTGCTGGGATTAAAGGCGTGTGCTACCATGCCAGGCAAAAATTTATTTTTAAAAAAGCTAGTCTGACCGTTCTTTATATATATCCCAGAGTTGTACCTTTCATCCTCTTCTCTCGATATACAAAGTTCTTTAAAAATGCCAAAGATTTCAAGCATTTAAATACTGTCAATAATTAAAGCTAAAGCTCTAGTCTAGATTTCAATGTCTATGATCACACCTAGAGATACAAATGCTCACTAGAAATCTATAGATGGAAATCCTACACACATTTCCAAAACAAGACATTTTCCCCAAAATTATCTATTTTAAGATTTATATAGTATTATTATTTAAATCATTTTCAAGTCACTCAAACCAACATTCTAAGGATAATATACTTTTCTCTCATTACTGTCTACTTCTACTATCTTTCAAGTGGTCACTAGATCGAACTGATTCTCTAGCTTGAGCATCTTTCATATTTATCTACTCAGATTATCACCTTCAATGCCTCTGGCTTAGTCACATAGTATCCTTGATTTATGTCTCACCTTTTAAATATATTTTATTTATTTATGAGGGAGAGAGGGAGAGAGGAGGAGGGAAAGAACGAATATCAAGACCTTTGCCACTGTAGTAACAAGCTCCAGTTACATGCACTATTTTGTGCATCTGGTTTTTCTTTTTTTAATTTTTTATTTATTTATTTGCAACCATAGAGAGAGGGGACAGAGAGAGGAGAGGAAGACAAGGAAAGAGAATGGGCACACCAGGGCCTCTAGCCACTGCAAACGAACTCCAGATGCATGTGCTCCTTGTGCATATGGTTTATGTGGGTCCTAGAGAACCGAACCGGGATCCTTTGGCTTCGCAGACAAATGCCTTAACCACTAAGCCATTTCTCCAGCCCTATTTTGTGCACCTGGTTCTATGTGGGTACAGGGGAATTAAACCCAGGCCAGCAGGCTTTGCAAACAAGCACCTTTAACTTCTGAGCCATCTCCCCAGCCCCATGTCTCACCTTTTCAACACATCTTCAGATATCAGAGTGTATCCTAGAAGATGTATTTAATCTTTTCTCAGCTTATCACTATTCAGTGATATATGACCATCTTTGAGATATCCTAGCATCTCAAGCATTTCCTACTTTTATTACTTTTTATAACGAATAACATCCTTCAGCCATAAATACATTCTACTTATATCTACCTTTACATTTAGAATATGAGCAGTAATACAGGACACTGAATTTGTACAACTGCCTCTCACCTTTTCCAATTTTTCAGCCACTTTTTCTTTATACTGTTGGAAGGCTTTACTCAGCTCTTCAGCATTATACAATGCTTCATTCCTTTGTCTCTCAGCTCTAAAATTTAAACAGAAACACTAATAAAAGTAAGGAATGCTCTGTATTTGAATAATGAAGTTTCAAAGTAATCTTTATAATCTTTACTTAATTATATGGAATAATTAGAAAGAAACAGACTTTCATGTAATAAAAAAGAATATTAGGCTTAACTAGAAAATGAAGAGTAAGATTTACCAAAGTGCTCATTTCAGCAGGGCATACATGAAAAATGGGACAATACTGAGACAATTAGCAGAGTCCCTGGGCAAGGATGACACCCAAAATTTGTCAAGGATTCTGTATTTTCCTACCATATAACCCAACTACACTACTCTTGGGCATATACCCTAAAGACTCTACACTTGCCCATTCATGTTTATTGCTGCACTATTCACAATAGCTAGGAAATGGAATCACCCTCAATGACCATCAACTGACAAAAGATAATGAAGATAATCCCAGCACTCGGGAGGCAGAGGTAGGAGAATCGCTGAGAGTTCGAGGCCACCCTGAGACTACATAGTTAATTCCAGGTCAGCCTGGACCAGAGTGAGACCCTACCTAAAAAAAAAAAAAGATAATGAAGATATATACAATGGAATTTTTTTCCAGCTATAAAGAAACATAAAATTATGAAATATTCTGGAAAATGGATGACTCTGGAAAAAATTATACTAAGTGAGGTAACCCAGGATAAGAAAGTCAAATGCAGGCTGGAGAGATTGCTTAGCAGGTAAGGCACTTGCTAGAAAAGCCAAAGGACTCAGGTTTTATTTGCCAGTATCCACATAGAACCAGATGCACAAGGTAGTGCATGACCCCAGCACCCTCATTCTCTCTCTCTCAAATAAATAAATAAAATATTTTTTTAAAAAGGAGTAGGGCTGGAGAGATGGCTTAGCAGTTAAGGCACTTGCCTGTGAAGCCTAAGGACTTACGTTCAACTCTCCAGGCCCCATATAAGCCAGATACACAGTGACACAAGCACACAAGGTCACACATACACACAAGGGGGCATATGTGTCTGAAGTTTGTACTAGCAGGCCAATTCTTTCTCTTTCATACACACACATAAAAAAAAAAAAAAGCCAGGGCTGGAGAGATGGCTTAGCAGTTAAGATGCCTGCCTCCTAAGCCTAAGAACGCTGGTTCCAATCTCCAGGTCCCCGCGTTTAGTCAGATGCAAAGTGACACAAGGGTGCAATGCCACACTTGACCACAAGGTGGGGCGCACACATCTGATTTCATTCACAGCAGCTGAAAGACTGCTGGCTCGCCCATCTCTGTCTTCCTCTTCCTTTCTCTCTGTCTCCAAAAAAAAAAAAAAAAAGCCAGTCTCAAGGGAGAGATGGCTTAGCGGTTAAGGCAATGGCCTGCTAAGCCTAAGAACACCCATTTGATTCTCCAGGTCCCATGTTTAGCCAGACGCAAAGTGATGCAAGGGCACAATGCCACACCTGCCCACAAGGGGGCGCACACATCTGGAGTTTGTTCACAGCAGCTGAGAGGCTGCTGGTGTGCCCATTCTCTCTTCCTCTCTCTCTTCCTCTCTCTCTCTGAGTATCTCAAAAAAAAAAAAAAATCTTGCCAGGCATGGTGGTGCACATCTTTAATCCCAGCACTTGGGAGGCAGAGGTAGGAAGATCACCGTAAGTTCGAGTGAGACCCTACCTTGAAAAAAAAAAGATCTTAAAAAAATTAGATAGATAGATAGATAGATGGATGGATGGCTGGAGAGATTGCTTAGTGTGCTTGCCTGCAAAGCCTAACATGAGTTAGATTTCCCAGTACCCACATAAAGCCCAATACACATAATGACTCATGCGTCAAGTTTGCTTGCTCCAGCTAGAGGCCCTAGCACACTAATTCTCTCTGTCTGTCTCTCTTCTATTTCTCTCTGCTTGCAAATAAATTAACAAAAAATATTTAACAAAAAATAAATATATATAATTTTAGAAAAGAAAGAGTACCCTGTGGAGATGAATAATGTCAGAGGATAATACAGAAAATTCCCAGTGCCAGGGGTGGAATACCATACAGTGAACTGTCGTTCAAGAAGGCCACTGAGGCCCAAAATAATACAGGCTATTACTGAGGCTCTTGGCTATCCACCAGAAGTAGAGAGAAGATACCACATGTTTCAGTTACAGAACACTAAGAAATCAAGCTGGAGCTGAGCTGGAAGCCTCCTCTCTGCTGGCTAGCTATCACAGTACTGGAAAGTGCTATGTAGCCTGCTGAGGGAGAAAGGTCATTAACAGTTTTAAACAGCAGTAGACCCTGAAAGCTACACAAACGGACAGCCAGGCAATATGTTCCCACAAATTCAATGTCTATTACATGGTAACCAACTGCTCTCTGATTGGATTTGAGGGCCACTCCGTGGGAGGGAGTTCATGTTTAATACTGAAAACCTAGCCAAAAGCCTATGACTGGGGAGGTCATAGCCCTTTGAAAAAGTTATTACTTTTGTTTGGAAATGGATATATAATACTCACAAAATTGCTCTATATTTGTGTATATGACCATTTATTAATGCTGCTTTTACTTATGGTTACAGAAACTTATTTTTTCAGATGGCAGTGACACCTGGACACAACACAAAATTCATCAAAGTGCAGAGAAGTGACAGCACTAAGTGAGACATCTCTATCATACACTCCAAGGCTCAGGGACCACAGCAGAAGATAGCAGAAAGAATGTAACAACCAAATGACAAGAAGGAGTATTTTAGAATGTTGTCTTCCAGATACAAAGTGGCAGTTATATTTATGGCCTCACAGTGGCCGCCCACCCTTATCTGCAAGACCTGTAATAATGAAGGCAAAAAAAAAAAAATGGTTATCAAAATAGAAAACCAAATAAACAAATAAATATTTTTTTAAAAAGGAAAACCATCTAGTTAGAAAGAACATGGGTTCAGTGGAGGGGATGGGAAGGGACAAAAGAGGGTAGGAGGAAGGGATTATGATCAGGATACATTGCATATATATATATGGAGGTTGTCAAGAAAGTTTTAAAAATAGGGCTGGAGTGCCAGGTGTGGTGGTGCACGCCTTTAATCCCAGCACTTGGGAGGCCAAGATAGGAGGATCATTGTGAGTTTGAGGCCAGCCTGAGACTACATAGTGAATTCCAGGTCAGCCTGGGCTAGAGCAAGACCCTACCTTGAAAAACAACAACAAAAAAAAAGGCTGAAGAGATGGCTTAGTGGTTAAGGCTCTTGCCACCAAAGCCACAGAACCTAGGTGTGATTCCCTAATACCCACGTAAAGCCAGATGCACAAGATGGTGCATGTGTCTGGAGTACGTTTGCAGTGGCTGGAGGCCCTGGCATGACCATTATCTCTCTCTGTCTTTCTCTTTCTGTCAAATAAGTAAATAAAATATTTTCTAAAAAGCAAAGAAAATCTGTGACATCTAGAAAAATATAAAAAAGGAAAAAATTACAACAAAATTATTTAATTTTTAAAAATATATTTATTAATTATTTGCAAGCAGGAAAGGAGGGAGGAAGGGAAAGACAGAGAAAGAATAGGGCTTTTGTTTTTTGGTTTTTTGATGTAGGATCTCACTCTAGCCTAGGCTGACCTGGAATTCACTATGTAGTCTCAGGGTGGCCTTGCACTCATGGCGGTCCTTCTACCTCTGCCTCCCAAGTGCTGGGATTAAAGGCATGCACCACCATGCCCAGCTTGTCATTTTAATCTGTTATGATAGACTAACCTGCACATAAAAAGTCCTTACAAGGGCTGGATAGAGGCTCAGTACTTAAGGTGCCTGCATGCAAAGTCTAACAACAGGCGTTGTTATTCTCCAGTACCCACATAAAGCCAGATGCACAAAACAACACATATATCTGGAGTTTGTTTACAGTAGCAGAGGCCCTGACATACCCATATTCACTCTTTTTCTGTGTCTCTCAAATAAATAAATAAATATTTTTTTAAAGGTCCTGGCCAGGAGTAGTGGTGCACGCCTTTAATTCCAGCACTTAGGAGGCTACATAGTGAACTCCAGGTCACCGTGGCCTAGAATAAGAACCTAAAAAAAAAAAAAAAAAAAAAAAGAATCCTTACAAAAAAAATTAATACCAATCCAGAATACCAGTAACAAAATCCACACATGAAAATTTTAAATGAAAAAACTGGATAAGCCGGGTGTGGTGGCGCACACCTTTAATCCCAGCACTTGGGAGGCAGCACTCGGGAGGCAGAGGTAGGAGGATCACCAAGAGTTCGAGGCCACCCTGAGACTACATAGTCAATTCCAGGTCAGCCTAGACCACAGTGAGACCCCACCTTGCAAAACCAAAAAAAAAAAAAAAAAAAAAGAAAAAGGAAAAGGAAGAGTAAGTTAGTCTATTGCCAAATCTCTCAAATGTCTTCACTTGAAAATTTATTTGTTTTAGAGTCAGGCAATGCATATGCCAATCATGCCTTTAAGAAGCTAAGGCAGGAGGATTGCAGAAAATTTGAGACCAGACTGCATAGTAAGCACTACAACAAGTAATACTACATGGCAACACCTTGTCTACAAAAAAAAAAAAAAAAAGAAAGAAAGAAAAGAAAAGAAAAGGAGTTTGCTTTAAATACAACTTGGGGCATTGCCTGCAAAGCCTAATGACCCAGGTTCAATTCCCCAGTACCCACATAAAGGCAGATACACAAAGTAGTGCATGCCTCTGAAGTTTGTTTGCAGTGGCTAGAGGCCCTGGCACACCCATCCTCTGTCTCTCTTTTTTCTCTGTTTCTGCTTATAAATAACTACATTAAAAAAAAAAAAAAAAACACCTTGGACTAGGGATGTGGCTCAGTGGTATAGCAGTTGCAAAGCATGCACAAGACCCTGAGTTAAATTCCCAACACCATAGAACAAAGAAGCCAATAAACAATCCCACATACCTTTTTCCTTGTTTGCTTTGTTCAAGTAAGTCCACCTTCAATTTTATACATTCCTCCTTGGCCTCTTGCAAACTCTGTTCCTTTTCAATCACCATTTTCTGGCTCTGCTCTAATTTATTTTCTGCCTCTCTATACATAGAGAAAAATTTAAGGACTGTAAGAGTAATTACTACAGATATACAAAAATAATGCAACACTAGGAATTCTATTACTTTAAATTAGTGAGTTAAGAGAAACAGCCAGGCGTAGTGGCGCACGTTTTTAATCCCAACACTCGGGAGTCAGAAGTAGGAGGATCACCATGAGTTCAAGGCCATCCTGAGACTACAGAGTGAATTCCAGGTCAGCCTGAGCTACAGTGAAACCCTACTTTGAAAAACCAAAAAAATAAAAATAAAAATAAAAAAATAAGAGAGAGAGAGAGAGAAAAACAAATACTTGGACTGGAGAGATGGCTTAGTGGTTAAGGAGTTTGCCTGCAAAGCCAAAGGACCTCGGTTCGACTCCCCAGGACCCATGTAAGCCAGATGCACAAGGTGGCACATGCATCTGGAGTTCGTTTGCAGTTGCTAGAGGCCCTGGCAAGCCCACCCTCTCTCTCTCTCTCTTCTCTGCCTCTTTCTCTCTATCACCCTCTCAAATAAGTTTTAAAAAATAAAAAAAAAAAAAGAAATCTGAAACAAAAAAAAAGAAACACATACTTATAAAGGGGAAAAGGCATATTCCTAACTTACCAACTAAGACCTTTTACAAGGAATAAAATACTATCAAATGAGAAATACATCCAAAGTAAAAGCTCACATCATATTTCATCCTCAAGAGCTGGGCATGGTGATGTGTGCTGGTATTTCTCACCACTCAAGAGGTGGAGGCAGAAGGATCAGGAGTTCATGAACAATCTCAGCTACATAGGGAGTTTTAGGCAGCCTGGACTGTATGAGACCTCGTCTCAAAATAAAAACCCAAATATTTTTTGTATTCACATACTAGAAGCATACTTAAGAAACAAGGACAATTGTTATTATGCCCACATTTGAAGATATTTCTGATAGCCAACCCAATACAAAAAATAAAAATGCAAAAGTGGTAAGAAGTATAAATTCTGAGATAGATAATTTTCTTTATTTGCTGATATCATAAGCTACCTGGTAAACTGATGACAATCAAAATGAAAAATTATTAAGAATAAGAGTACACACAAGAAATAGTACAGGGCTGAAGGGATGGCTTAGCAGTTAAGGCATTTGCCTGCAAAGCCAAAGTACCCAGATTCCATTCTGCAGGACCTACATTAGCCAGATGCTCAAGGGGGCACATGCATCAGAAGTTCGTTTGCAGTGGCTGAAGGCCCTGGTGTGCCCATTCTCTCTCGTTCTTTCTCTCTTTCTCTCCTTTCTCTGTCAAACCAATAAATAAAAATAAAATAATTTAAAAAAATAGTCCAGGGCTGGAGAGATAGTTCAGTGGTTAAGGTGCTTGCCTGAAAAACCTAACGACCCTGGTTTGATTCCCTAGGACCCATGTAAAGCCAGATGCATGAAGTAATTCATGCATCTGATGTTCATTTGCAGCAGCTAGAGCCCTGGCATGCCCATTCTCTCACTGCAAATACATTTTAAAAATTAAAAACATTTTAAAAAGATAAAAAAGAACTAGTCCAGTTACAAAATACTTACATAAAATTAAGCCAGGCACAGTGATACACGGCCTTTAGTACCAGCTACTTCACAGGAGGATCACTTGAGCCCAGGGGTTTTGGGTCATTCTGAGCAACACAGCACCCAGGGCTGGAGATGAGGCTTAAAGGTTAAGGTGCTTGCCTGCAAAGCCTAAGGACCCAGGTTTGATTCCCCAATACCCATGTAAGCCAGATGCACAGGTGGCATATGCATCTCGAGTTCATTTGCAGTAGTAGCTAGAGGCCCTGGCACACCCATTCTTTCTTTCTCTCTCAAATAAATAAATATGTTTTTTTTTTTGGGGGTTCGAGGTAGGGTCTCACTCTGGCCTAGGCTGACCTGGAATTCACTATGTAGTCTCAGGGTAGCCTCGAACTCATGATGATTCTCCTACCTCTGCCTCCCGAGTGCTGGGATTAAAGGCGTGCGCCACCACGCCCGGCTCTAAATAAATATGTTTTTTAAAAAAACTTTTTAAAAGGGCTGTAGAGATGGCTTAGCGATTAAGATGCATGCCTGCAAAGCCTAAGGACCCTGGTTCTATTCTCCAGGTCCCACGTAAGCCAGATGCACATGGTGGCACATGCATCTGGAGTTTGTTTGCAGTGGCTAGAAGCCCTGGTGCGCCCATTCTCACTCTTTCCCTCTCTCTCTCTGTTTCTAATAAATAAATAAATAAATAAATTTTTTTTAAACTTAAAAAAAGAAAAGAAACAAAAGAATCAATAGTCTTCCCATATATTAGCAATGGCAGTACATGAACAAGTTCACAATTACCAAATATATAAATTATGTAGGAATAAATTTATAGTATAGGTATTTTAAAAAATGATAAAACTGATGGACTTGAAAGACACTTTTAGTATATTAGAATCATCTGTAGACTTGTTAAAATGCTTATTTCTTTCTTTTAAAAAATTTTTTAAAATTTGTATTTATTTATTTGCAAGCAGAGAGAGAGTGAGAGATAGAAGAGAGGCAGACAGAGAGAGAATGGGCACACCAGGGCCTCTAGCCACTACAAACGAACTCCAGATGCATGTGCCCCTTGTGCATCTGGCTTATATGGGTCCTGGAGAATCGAACTGGGATCCTTTGGCTTCGCAGGCAAATGCCTTAACCACTAAGCCATCTCTCCAGCCCTAAAATGCTTATTTCTGAGCCTCATCTTGCAGTTTGTGATTTGGTAAGCATAAGACAGGACCTGAGAAGTTGCATTGCTACCAAATTCTCAGGTGATGTTAACACCACTAGATCCATAACTATGAGAATCACTCAAATAGTGTAACTCAAATAGTATATTTTCCATTTCTTATTTTAATTTTTTTAAAATTTTACTTTAATTTTTGAACCCCAGTGAACTTTATTGTGCTGGGAAAATTCCATTAAATTAGAATACTAGGCCTTGAATAAGCAAGATTATAGTTAAAGGTGAAGCAATATCTCCATTACTTCATTGTCAAGTTAATAGATACTTACATGCCAGGCAGGGTATATGTAGAATATATTATTACCCTTGGACCTCACAGTAGGTTTTCATTCCAATATTGAATAAAGGAGTTAAAGGGGATATTGCGTAACTTTTTCAATGTCACAGAGTTTATATTATGCAGAAAAGAATAAATGATAAGGTACCTGATTTCTTGTATTTTATCCCCCAAACTCCACTGGAGTACTGAGTCTATATTACTGTACAGGGCAAGAAATGAACTTATTCATACTTAATAAAAGTATGTAAATAAGCACCACAATTTAGATGTATTCATTTTAGTCCCTATGTACTACATGTAACCTACAGCCAAGAAAAGTTATTTTAATTGACAAAAATAGATTCAGCATGTTATAAGGTATTATTAGGTCACTACAGATGTTTGAGATGGGGTAAGAAACAAGATTTAATAATATACAACAAGCAGCAGAAGGAAACAAAAAATTTTAACCTAAGCTAGGCTTGGTGGCACACGCCTATAATTCCCAGCATGGAAGGCTTAGGTAGGAAGATTGCTGTGAACTCTGAGCTAAAGGGAGACCCTGCCATGAAAACATAAAAAATTTAAGCTACAAAAAGTATATTTACCTCAAAACTTTATCTTGAGCTGAAACTTCTGCTTCCAAATTTATAATCTGTTCTTCTAAGATTGGGATGTTGGCTGCCTGTTGTTGAGCAGACTCAAGCACAGACATCTAAAACATAAGAACAACTTTTGAGGGGATGGAGAAGTGGCTTAGTGGTTAAGGTGCTTGTTGGCAAAGCCAAAGGGCCCAGGTTTGATTCCCCAGTACCTATGTAAAGTCAGATACACAAGGTGGCACATACATCTGGAGTTCATTTGTAGGGGATAGAGGCCCTGGTGTGTCCATTCTCTCTTGTTCTCTCTGTCTCTCTCAAATAAATAAAATAAAATACTTTTTTAAAAAAACTTTATTTTTTCAAGGTAGGGTCTCACTCTAGCTCAGGCTGACCTGGAATACACTATGTAGTCTCAGGATGGCCTTGAACTCATGGTGATCCTCCTACCTCTGCCTCCTGAGTGCTGGGATTAAAGGCGTGCTCCACCATGCCCAATGACATATGTTTTGAGTACATTTGCAGAGGTAAGAGGCCCTGGTGCACCCATTCTCTATCTGCACCACTGCCCTAAGCAGGACTGGAGAAATGTCTCAATGGTTAAGGCACTTGCCTGCAAAGCCTAAGGACCCAAGTTTGATTCCCCAATACCCACTTAAAGCCAGATGCACAAAGTGGCACATGAATGTGGAGTTAGTTTGCAGCTGCTGGAAGCTCTGGCATGCACATTCTCTCTTCCCTTTATCTCTCAGCTTATAAATAAATAAATATAAAAAGGGCTGGAGAGATGGCTTAGTGGTTAAAGCACTTGCCTACAAAGCCTAAGGACTCAGGTTCAATTCCCCAGAACCAATGTAAGCCAGATACACATGGTGGCACATGCATCGGGGTTTCTTTTCTTTTCTTTTCTTTTCTTTTCTTTTTTTTTTTTTTTTGGTTTTTTGAGGTAGGGTCTCACTCTGGTCCAGGCTGACTATGTAGTCTCAGGGCAACATCAAACTCACAGCAATCCTCCTACCCCTGCCTCCCAAGTGCTCGGATGAAAGGCATGCGCCACTATGCCCAGCCATATGCATTTGGGTTTCTTTTGCAGTGGCAAGAGGCCCTTGCACACCCATTCTCTCCTCCATTGCCATCTCTTTCTCTCTCTCAAATAAATAAATATTTTTAAAACTTTAAAATAAAAAAAACAAAAAAACTTTAAAATAAATAGGTAAGTAAAGTATGTTTTAAAAAAAGATACAGGAGCTGGGTATGGTGGTGCACACCTTTAATCCCAGCACTTGGGAGGCAGAAGTAGGAGGATCACCATGAGTTCAAGGCCACCCTGAGACTACATAGTTAATTCCAGGTCAGCCTCAGCTAGAGTGAGACCCTACCTTCAAAAAAAAACAAAAACAAAAACAAAAACAAAAACAAAAACAAATCAAATCAAAACAAAACAAAACAAAACAAAACAAAACAAAACAAAACAAAACTAAAATAAAATAAAATAAAATAAAATAAAATAAAATAAAATAAAATAAAAAGATACAAGAGCCGGGCATGGTGGTGCACACCTTTAATCCCAGTACTCGGGAGGCAGAAGTAGGAGGATCACCAAGAGTTCGAGGCCAGCCTAAGAATACATACATAGTGAATTCCAGGTCAGCCTGAGCTAGAGTAAGACCTTACCTTGAAAAACAAAAACAAAACAAACAAACAAAAAAAGATACAAGAAAATTTTACTGCACAAAAGACACAATGTCATTTCCAGCTTGAAAGGATAACCAATGTACTTAGCACAAGTGATAAAGGCCCAATCAAAGACAAATCAATGTGAAAATTTCAAACACCAAGGAAAAGAGGAAGTCCTAAATGCTACAATAAAAGGAAAAAAAATGGAAAAAAGATTACATGATAAGGAGAGTGATTCACAACAGCATCAGATATCAAGGTTGGGTTGTTTGAGTTTTCATTGCTGCAACAGCAATGACACGCTGGAGAATAAACAAGAAAGCAATGCCCCAGAAATTTGGAAATAAAATAATTTTATCCTAGAAGTTAATCATGAGGTGGGAGAAATTAACTTATTTTCAAGTAAATAAGTAAGCAACTAGAAAAAGTCTTCAATTATAGAAAAAATAATGGGATTGTGAAAACAACAGATCCAACCTAGGAAAACATCAGATGAATCTTAGGATGACAACTAGATAATAGGTCTGGAAAATAAACCTCTCAGGAAGAGCAGCCTGTCATGCTCCACAAATACACACACTACCAAAAGGTAAATTCTGAATACACTGTTTGAGTCAATGAAGAATTTCTGCAAAAAGTTCAGAAAAGTAGCATAAATGCAACATCAAAACTGCAAAACTGGGACTAGAGAGAGAGATGGTTAGAGGTTAAAGGTGCTTGCTTAAAAGCCTGATGGGCTGGGTATGGTGGCACATGCCTTTAATCCCAGCACTCAGGAGGCAGAGGTAGGAGGACTGCTGTGAGTAGGAGGCCAACCTGAGACTACATAATGAATTACAGGTCAGCCTGAGCTAAAGTGAGACCCTACCTCAAAAAACAAAAACAAAAACAAACAAACAAGCCTGATGGAATAGGTTCAATTCCACATAAATCCAGATACACAGAAGTGGCACATGTGTCTAGAGTCCATTTGCAGTGGCAGGAGGTCCTGGCATGTAGTATTGAAGATTAAACCCACAACCTCCCACATGCTAGGCAAAAGCTTTACCACTGAACTACATTCCCAGCACTAATTTTTTTAAAAAAGAGAATTCTATTTATTTATTTTTATTTATTTAAGAGCAACAGACAGAGAGAGAAAAAGGTAGAGAGAGAGAGAGAGAATGGGCGCACCAGGACATCCAGCCACTGCAAACAAACTACAGATGCATGCTCCACCTTGTTCATCTGGTTTACGTGGGTACTGGGGAATTGAGCCTCCTACCGTGGACCTTACGCTTCATAGGCAAGCGCTTAACTGCTAAGCCATCTTTCCAGCCCACTAATTTTGTTTTTGAGACCAGGCATAGCCCAGTCTGGCTATGTAATCAAGGAGAACCTTGAATTCCTGCTCTTCCTGCTTTTACCTATTAAGTGCTTGGGTTACAATCATGTTACCACCATATCCAGGGTTGGATAAACAGGTTTTAAATGCTGACATTGTCCAGAAACTGTCCTAAGTGCTTTACTTTTTTGTCTCTCCCCCCACCTCTGCCCCGGCACCTCTAGGAACAGAACCCAGGGTCCTATGCTTGTTAGGCAAGTGTTCTACCATTGAACTAAATCCCCAAACACTTTAAGTAATTTCAATTACACGACATCAGTTAAACTTCATTAACTTTTCATTAAGAAACAACTTTATGTGTTTGTACTCATGGATTTACTGTGTATTTGCTTTATTTAAAAATTAACTTAGAGGGCTGGGCGTGGTGGCGCACGCCTTTAATCCCAGCACTCGGGAGGCAGAGGTAGGAGGATCGCCGAGAGTTCGAGGCCACCCTGAGACTACATAGTTAATTCCAGGTCAGCCTGGACCAGAGTGAGACCCTACCTCGCAAAACCAAAAAAAAAAAAAAAAAAAAAAAAAAAAAAATAGAGCCAGGCATGGTGGCACATAACTTTAATCCCAGCACATGGGAGGTAGGGGTAAGAGGATCACCTTGAGTTCAAGGCCACTCTGAGACTACAGAGTGAATTCCATGTCAGCCTGGGCTAGAATGAGACTCTACCTTGAAAAACCAAAAAAAAAAAAAAAAAAAAAAAAATTAACTTAAGACTTCTGGTTAAGATAGCAGCATAGGAACCACGCCAAAACAGCCTAGGGGAGAAAAAGAAAAAGTAAAAGAAAAACAGCAAATACATTCTTCTACTAAAAAGAGAGGTGTTCAGTAAATAATCAACCACAGCAGAGAAGTAGGAGAGATCCAGAGCATCTAGAGCCACAGAAGCAGGCAGAAGCGGCTCCAGCAGAGGCAGCAAGTTGCACACAGCTGCAGCCGCCAGGCTCGGCCTGAGCTGCAGGATTTTCAAGCCAGGTGAGGGGATTCTCCAATCACACCAGCCTCCACACAAACTCAAGAAACATGGAAAAGACCAACAGAGCAGCTTGGGAGGAAGAGGATCACATGGACCAGCAGGTGGACTTTAGCCACCATCCACAGCCTCCCCTTCCCCACCACCAGCACAAGCGCCAGCAAGCACCAGAGACCTGGGGAAGGGAGCTCACTTACACAGCACCCGGAACAATCAGAGCAGTGACCCATGGACCCAGCCAGCCTTCCTGAGCCCACAACACAGCAAAGAAGGACCCAAGTGGCTGTGTAGCATAGCTGAGATCAAAGCTGTCCCAAAAGGTAACTGGGATTACACCAGGTCAGTACCTGTAAAATAAGCCTTGCATCAGAAGGGCTAATTGCACCATCCATGTCAGAGTAAATTATATGTTAATCTTATGGATGGTCAGATTTGACATTCTTAAATAAGCTATATTTTGAGGTGATCATTTGTTGCTTCCTAATTTATATTGCCTTTGCTTCCTCTTCTATCATTTGTTGGGGAAGGGTCTCACTTGGTCACAAGCAGACCTTGGAACCCTCTACAGACCAGAAATCTTAGCCTCCCAGTTGACAGGAATAAGGGTGTGGGGCAACACACATGCTTAGGGACTGTGACTTTGTTAGAGGATCTGTTGGTCATAATACCTACTTTTGCACAAATACTCTGTACTGTTTCTCATTGAATGAGTACATTGTTTAATTAAGTTTTTAGAGTTTGTCTGTATTGTGTTCCATTCAGCCTACTTGAATACTCTCATAGCAGGCAAACCCAACACCTAGGGTCACTTTTGTGGTTAACCTGAGTGTCTTAAGAGCCACACCTAGCACCTTAAGCTCCTACCCTGAAGATATATAACATCAGATTGATTGATACATCTAATATTACTGCAGATAATTTGAAAACCCAAGCATTAAATTAATCCAATGCAAAAATCTCTACATTATAATACAAGAAACAAAAAATTAAGACAATATAAATCCACCAAAAAGTATTAATGCATGAGAAATGACCTTCAGTAAGATTGAAGTAAAGAAAATGCCTGAGAAAGATTTCAAAAGAATGATTAGACTTCTGGTCAAGATGGCGTCAGCCTAACCTCGCCTCACCTTACAGGGAAGTAAAAGCAAGATATTTAAACTTTTAAAAGATTTCTTAAAGGGTTTGCTGGCCCATGCTCCTGGATTCGTAGAATTAACATTGTGAAAAATGATAATAAAGAAAAACCAAAAGAAATACTAGCAAGTTTGAATATATGTCCAGTGAATATATTCAATGTTTTATTACTTTATAGTTTGGATCTGCAATCAGAATATCTAAGGCTAAGGTCACTGGGGCTGGTCTTAAGGTGTGGTGATGGTTTGAGATTCCATTGTAAAGATATGCAAATGTGCCTAGCAAGAGTTCCTGAAGTGTGCTGATCAAACATAAAAATTTTGGCTATAATTTTGCTCTGTTTGCTGTGGTGGCTGGTTGTCTTTTTTCTCTGCAAAATCATGAAGAAAACTTTTCCCCCTTTATGGAAAAGAGATCCAGTTTCAATAAATAATATCCCTTCCTCCATAACTGTGTCTGGTCTGGAAGTTCATCTCCGAACCTGAAACTGTCTGCAACAGTAAAGTACAAACCAAGGAGTGTGGGGTGAGATGAACCTGACCTTGTGGATGTCTGTCTTTTGGAACCTTTGTTTTGGAGGAATGGGCATGGACTTGGTGCTTGCAACTGAAGATGCCTTTTTGTTTGGTAAGCCAAGTTTTATGGACTATTCTGATGAGAGTTTGAGAATGACCTGTGCAGACTGTATTGAAGTTTCAGGCTTGGCTTATGAGCTTTCTAAGGGGAAGGAAAGATGGCAGAGGACTTTGTTGAACTGGGATTACTGGCATAAGGGATGGCCACGCCTGGCTATCCAGGGACAGAAAGTTTAATCAAGGTTAAATTTGTAATGGACTGATGTTCTTGGCTAAAGATATCGGACTGAGATTTTAAGATTTTGATTCTGCAAAACTATCCATTAAAATAGAGGCACTGAGACTGGTTAAGCTGACATTCCACAACATTAGCAATCTTAAGGAAGGTGGAAAGAATTTGAAGACAAAACCAGCTTTACATTAAAACAATGGAGAGGATGCCTGAGGAAAGACTGTTAAAAATGCAAACATGGAAAGAGCTGAAAAAAGAAGGAACTCAATACTAGTTTACAAGGCAATGGTTTATTTTGTCCGACAATTAAGAATATGGTAAAAATAAATACACACCTGGTATTAGTTTTGGAAATATCAAAAATGCCTAGAATGTCCCAAACCAAAAGACATAGGTTCCAGGAGCCCGCTGCTGAGAAAAGCATGAGGTTCAATTTGAAGACCCTCAAGAATAGGCTGGAAGAGCCTTTGGAAGATGGACACTATCTTGGGTGGAGATGGAAGATGTTTTGGAGCAACCAGGACTAGCAAAAGGACAACCATGGAGTGCAGTGTTGAACTGAGTTGAAAGTTAGACTTCAGACCAACCCAGCTGGAGGGGGATAAAGGAAAACCTGGAGACTTTATATTGATGGTTAATTGAACTTGAACTGCCAAGTTTGATGACTGTTGATGGTGATTGAGTTTGCATTGTTCTAATCTCATATGCTATGCCTTTTACCAGTTACAATGTTTACTCTGTGCCTTTACATGTTGAAAGTATTTAACTTGTTTGATTTTACAGGACCAACTATCTTAAGTTGATCAAGACTGTGAGAACCTTTGAAATTGGACTGAGTACAATTTACAAAAAATAGTTATAAATCTATTGGATTAAAGGAGTCTAAACAAATGGATCTAACAGGTATGTAATGGGTATTTTGAATAAATGTCCCCAATATATTCAATGTTTTATTACTTTATAGTTTGCATCTCTAAAATCACCTAAATAGAGGCAAGGCAAATGGGGCTGGTCTTAAGGTGTGGTGATGGTTTGAGATTCCATTGTAAAGATATGCAAAAATCAATAACAAGAAAACCTGACAGCATACACAAAATCATGGAACCTAAACAATACACTGTACTAAATGATGAATGTTTTGCTCTGTTTGCTGTGGTGGCTGGTTGTCATTTAGTGTCTCTGATCTTTTGAGAATGGCCTGTGAAGAGCAAGCTGCTTTTCCTGACTTTATGGAACTTCCCCTGATCTGTAAGTTTCAAGAAATAAAAACCCTCTCCTCCATAACTGTGTCTGGAAGAAGTTCATCTTGTGAACCTGAAACTGTCTACTAACACACTCTATAGATTCAATGCAATGCCCATCAAAAATCCCAACAGCATTCTTCAATGAGATAGAAAAAACTATCTCAAAATTTATATGGAAAGGCAGAAGGCCTTGGATATCTAAAACTCATCCTCAGCAAAAAGAAATACCTCTCGAGGCATCACCATACCTGATTTAAAGCTATACTACAAAGCCATTGTAATAAAAACAACATGGTACTGGCATAAAAACAGGAATATAGACCAATGGAACAGAATTGAAGACCCAGATTTAAATCAAATAACTACAGCTACTTGATATTTTACAAAGGCCCTTCCAACGCAGAATGGAGAAAAGACAGCATCTTCAGCAAATGGTGACATAAAAAAATGTTCTATATCCCTAGTCATCAGGGAAATGCAGATTAAAACTACCTTGAGATCCCATCTCACTCCTGTCAGATTGGCTACCGTCATGAAAACAAATAACTATAAATGCTGGCAAGGATGTGGAAAAAGAGGAACCCTTCTACACTGTTGGTGGGAATGCAATCTGGTCCAGCCATTGTGGAAATCAGTATGGAAGTTCCTAAGATAGCTAGATATAGATTTACCATATGACCCAGCTATACCACTCCTAGGCATATATCCTAAGGACTCATCTCACTACCTTAGAGATACATGCTCAACCATGTTTATTGCCACTCTATTCACAATAGCTAAGAAATGGAACCAGCCTAGATGTCCCTCAGCTGATGAGTGGAAAATGAAGATGTGGCACATTTACACAATGGAGTTCTACTCAGCGGTAAGGAAAACTGAAGTTATGAAATTTGCTGGAAAATGGATGGATCTGGAAAGGAGTGTACTTAGTGAGGTAACCCAGGCCCAGAAAGCCACACATCACATGTTCTCTCTCATATGTAGATCCTAGCTACAAAGGATTGGACTTCTATGTGAATAAAAATAAAACTCAGTAGCAGAAGCCAGTAAGCTAGAAAAGGGATAGAAAGGGAATAGAAAGGGAGGGAGGGGGGACTTAATAGGATGGTATTGTATATATGTAAGTAGAAGAACAGATTAATGGGGGTGAAAAGGCTTAAGTGAGGTCAGGGGAAGAGATTGAGTAAAGGAAAAGAGGAGGGAGAGCTAATCAAAATCTAAAAGGATATAAATAAGTCATATAGAAACCTACTTTTCTGGACAATGGAACACTCAGAAGTCATAGATCGTTACTAGAAAATTTTCAGTGCCAGGGAGGGGATACCTTCCAGTGAGTTGTTGACCAGGAAGGGCACATATACCCCCAAAACATTATAGGCCATTGCCAAGGCTCTTGGTTTCCCACATGGAAGAGATGGTAAGACCCTATTGCTGAAGACTCCACATACTTGGTTGGTAAGGTCACTGAGAAATCCTGCTGGGGCTGAGCTGAAAGCCTCCTCCATGTGGACCAGCTGACAGAAAGTTGGAAAAAGCTATGCTGCATGAAGTTCAATGGGAAAGAGAAAACACCAGTGAAGGTACTCAACAGTGAACACTGCAAGCTTTAAATTTGGCCAGCCAGGCCAAATGAGCCAACAGGTGCAATAGTGGCATGTCTGTTTGGGGGAAACCAACCACTCTCTACTTGGAGCGGAGGCCTGCTCCATGGGAGGGAATATATCCCTGATACTGAAAACCTACAACAGAGGTAGTCATGGGCCCTAGGGATGTAACGTCTGCTTGTGTCATGCTAAATGTATATACTATGCTCACCAAACTGCCCAATAAGCACTTTTCTTAATCTCCACACCCATATATTAATGCTACTCTCACTTTTGGTTAGAGAAGCTTCTCTTTCCAGATGGTGGCGACCTTGGGATGACTCAGAAGGCACCATAGTGCTGAAGAGGAGGAGTGATCAGCACTGAAACATCTCAAACCCACCTTCCAAGGCTCAGGGTCCACTGCGGAAGAGGGGGCGGAAAGAATGTAAGAGCCGCTGGGCGTTGTGGCGCACGCCTTTAATCCCAGCACTCGGGAGGCAGAGGCACTCGGGAGGCAGAGGTAGGAGGATTGCCGTGAGTTCAAGGCCACCCTGAGACTACATAGTTAATTCCAGGTCAGCCTGGGCCAGAGTGAGACCGTACTTCAAAAAAAAAAAAAAAAAAAAAAAGAATGTAAGAGCCAAAGGAAGAGTAGGACTCCTTACAACGTGCTCCTCCAAACACAAAATGGCCTGGATATCCATGACCTCACAGTGCCTGACACTACCTGCACAAGACCATCATAATAGGAGGAAAAGATCATGACATCAAACTGAAAAGACAGACTGATTGAGAGGGGGAGGGGATATGATGGAGAGTGAAGTTTTCAAGGGGAAAGTGGGGGAAGAGAGGGAAGTACCATTTAAAGAAGTCGTCAATAAAAAAAAAAAGGGTCTCATGTAAAAAACAAAAATTGATTTAGATGGCCAGGCGTGGTGTCACATTCCTTTAACTTACTCTTAAAATAGCTGAAGTTGCCAGGTGTGGTGGCACATGCCTTTAATCCCAGCACTTGGGAGGCACAGGTAGGAGGATCTCCATGAGTTCGAGGCCACCCTGAGACTACATATTGAATTCCAGGTCAGCCTGAGCTACAGTGAGACCCTACCTTAAAAAAAAAAAAAAGTAACTTATTGCACATTGTTAGAGCTTGGAGTTGAGGAACAGCTGGCAGTGAACTCACAAGTGTAGGTACTGTGCGACACAAGTGGCAAGTTTTCGCTAACACTCCACTCTGGCTCAGTGAGTGGAGTTTGATAGTAAACTGTGCTACAAGTAAAAAAAAAAAAAAAAGATAGTAACTTATGACTAGAGAGATGGCTTAGTGGTTAAGGCGTTTGCCTGTCAGTTCGATTCCCCAGGACCCATTTAAGCCAGTTGCACAAGGGGGCGCATGCATCTGGATTGCAGTGGCCTGAGACCCTGGCACACCCATTCTCTCTCTCTCAAATAAATAAAAATTATTTTAAAAAAATAAGTTAATGGGCTGGGGAATGGCTTAGCGGTTAAGACACATGCCTGAGAAGCCTAAGGACCCTGGTTTGATTCCCCAGGTCCCACGTAAGCCAGATGCACAATGGGGTGCATTCGTCTGGAGACCCTGGTGTGTCCTTTCTCTATCTCAAATAAATAAATTAATTAAATATTTTTTAAAATAATAACTTAAGCCAGGAGTGGTGACACACGCCTTTAATTCCAGCACTTGAGAGGCAGAGGTATGAGGATCACTGTGAGTTCAAGGCCAGCCTGAGACTAGATAGTGAATTCCAGGTCAGCCTGGGCTAGAGTGAGACCCTACCCCGTAAAAACATAAATAAATAAAAATAATAATAACAAAAAAAAAAACCTTGCTGCATTCCATCTACTGGACATACCATATTTCCCTTGGTTTTTTAAGGTAAGGTCTTCCTCTAACCCAGGCTGACCTGGAACCAGTCTCAGGCTGGCCTACAACTCACACTGATCCTATTACCTCATCTTCCCAAGTGCTGGGATTAAAAAGGCATGTGCTACGATGCCCAGCTCAAAATCTTCCTGTTTTTGGAAGGGGTGGTTTGATGGTGTTTTTAAAATTTTATTATTATTTTTCTTAAAACAGCATCTTATGAGCCAGGTGTGATAGCGCACACCTTTAATCCAGCACGTGGGAGGCAGAGGTAGGAGGATTGCCAGAGTTTGAGGATTGCCTGAGACTATATAGTGAATTCCAGGTCAGCCTGAACTAGAATGAGACCCTACCTCAAAAACCAAAAAAAAAAAAAAACCAGCATCTTAAGTAACCCAGAAGACAGAAAACTGGCCTCAAGCTTGTTATATAGCCAAGGATGACACTGAGCTCCTGATCTTACTGTTGCTATTTCCCAAGTGCCACAATAACAGGAGTACACCACCACTTCTAGTTAGCTCTTCCTGTTTTGTATGATGACAATAAGAGATCAAAAAACAGGAAACCATTTAAGTAGGGAAGTTATTAATTTATGGTAACACATAATGAAACAAGATACTAACAAAAAAATGGTCAATTGAAAAAAATGATCACTTGAAATTTCATGTATATGCACATCAGAAAAGGTTGTCTGTAGCCACGTGGGGTGGCGCATGCCTTTAATCCCAGCACTTGGGAGGCAGAGGTAGGAGGATCACCATGAGTTCAAGGCCAGCCTAAGACTACATAGCGAATTCTAGGTCAGACTGGGCTAGAGTGAGTGAAAGCCAAAAACAAAAAGAAGGGAGGGAGGAAGGGAAAGAGGGAGGGGCCAGGCGTGGTGGCGCACGCCTTTAATCCCAAGCACTTGGGAGGCAGAAGTATCGCCATGAGTCAGCCTGAGCTAGAGTGAGACCCTACCTTGAAAAATTAAAAAGAAAGAAAGAGAAAGAAGGAAGGAAGGGAGGGAGGGAGGGAGGGAGGGAGGGAGGGAGGGAGGGAAGAAGGGAAGGAAGGAAGGAAGGGAAGAAGGAGGGAGGGAGGGAGGGAAAGGTTGTCTGAGACTATATATGAATAAAAACAGAAAAAATCAAAATTATTCAAAATACTCTAGTTTCAACTCAGTAATAAAATACTAAGGGGGGTTCTAGATAGTAAAAATGCTGAGTGATTCCTTTCTACATTGTAAGTTTTCAGCATTGAGATTTTAATTTTTTGACTTTTTAATATTTTATTTATTTAGAGGCAGAGAGAGAGAAAAGAGAGAGAGAATAGGCAAACCAGGGCCCCTAGCCACTGCAAATGAACTCCAGATGCACACACCACCTTGTGCATCTGGCTTTATGTGGGTAATGGGGAATCAAACTTGGGTCCTTAGGCTTTGCAGACAAATGCCTTAATCACTAATCCATCTCTCCAGCCCCCAACAGTAAGAATTTAAGAAACTAATTTACCCAAATGCAAAAATGATAAACACTCCTTATTTTCAGATGCAAATTTCATAACTTGTTAATATTTGATTATCATATAAAGTTTCTATTTATAACACAGACAATAGAATATTTTCCAATTATAAATCATAAAATGATTATAACTGTTTTCTGTTGGCCAAATTATCACTTTAGGTACATACTTTTGCTTTTGTCTGTGTTAATTCAAAGTGGACAGATTCTATTTTAGTCATTAAAGAGTGATTCTGTGTGACTAGACAAGCATTCTGTTGCCTAAGTTTATTAAGTTTCTCTCGAAGGCTTTTTATCTCTTGATCCACACAAGCAGAAGATGACGACGACACCTGAAAAACCAAAAAGATCTATTTTAAATAATTGAAGGGTTACATATAATTAATGGAAACTGACAAACTGATAGCATGAACCCTTCCATTTTTGTTTGAACTTTTTTTTTTTGTTGTTTGTTTTCAAGGTAGGATCTCACTCTAGCCCAGGCTGACCTGGAATTCACTATGTCATCATCTCAGGGTGGCCTTGAACTCACTGAGATACTCCTACCTCTGCTTCCCAGTGCATGAGCCACCACACCCAACTTTGTCTGAAAAAAATTTTTTTTTGGAGAGAGACAGAGAGAGAGAGAATGGGTGTGCCAGCAGTCTCTCAGCCACTGTGAACAAACTCCAGACACGTGCGCCTCCTTGTGGGAAAGTGTGGCATTGCGCCCTTGCATCACTGCATCTGGCTAAACGTGGGACCTGGAGAATCAAACGGGCGTTCTTAGGCTTAGCGGGTAGATACCTTAACCGCTAGCTATCTCTCCAGCCCTGTTTGAAGATTTTTGTTTCTTTTTCCAGTCATGACTTCTGCCCACTGAGTTATGCATCTTTTTCTTTTCATTTCCTAGAAGCTCTTTAAAATATTTTTATTTATTTATTTGAGAAAGAGAGAGACAGAATGGGCATGCCACAGCCTCCAGCTACTGAAAATGAATTCCAGATGTATGTACCACCTTGTGCATTTGGTTTATGTGGGTACTCAGAATCAATCCTGGGTCCATAGGCTTCGAAAGCAAGTGCCTTAACTGCTAAGCCATCACTCCAGCCCTAGAAGTTCTTTACATACTAGAGATAAGCCTCTTGTTTTATATTTTATTTTTATTTATTTATTTGACAGAGAGAAAGAGAGAGAGAGAATGGGCGCACCTGGGCCTCTAGCCACTGCAAGTGAACTCCAGATGCATGTTTCACCTTGTGCATCTGGCTAACGTGGGTCCTGGGGAATCAAACCTGGGTCCTTTGGCTTTGTAGGCAAACACCTTAACCACTAAGCCATCTTGTTTTGGCAAGAATTCCAAAAGTTTTAGCTGGGCATGGCAACATATGTCTTTAATCCCAGCACTTGGGAGGCAGAGGTAGGAGGATTGCCATGAGTTTGAGGCCACTCTGAGATTACATAGTGAACTCCAGGTTAGCCTGGGATACAGCGAGACCCTACCTCAAAAAAAGGGGGGGGGGACTGGAGAAATGGCTTAGTGGTTAAGGCGCTTGCCTACAAAGCCAAAGGACCCAGGTTCGATTCCCCAGGACCCACATAAGCCAGGTGTGCAAGGCGGCACACACATCTGGAGTTCATTTGCAGCAGCTGGAGGTCCCGGCACGCCATTCACACTCTCTCTACCTCTTTCTCTCAAACAAATAAATTAGTAAAATATATTAAAAACAAAAAAGACCAAGGATGTAGATTAGTGGTAGAGCACAAGGCCCTGGGTTCAATGTCAGGGAAGGAAGGAGGGAAGGAAGGAAGGAAAGGAGGGAGGGAGGGAAGGAGGGAGGGAAGGAGGGAG
Organism: Orientallactaga sibirica; assembly: GCA_036365145.1. NCBI lineage: Eukaryota > Metazoa > Chordata > Mammalia > Rodentia > Dipodidae > Orientallactaga > Orientallactaga sibirica. The sequence goes on from JAEOAD010000027.1 coordinate 9,380,584, forward strand.
GGAGGGAGGGAGGGAAGGAGGAAGGAAAGAAGGAAGGAAGGGAGGGAGGAAAAAGAAAAAGAGAGGGGGGAGAGGGAGGAAAAAAAGAGAAGGGAAGGAGGGAGGGAAGAAGGAAGAAAAGAAAACAAGAAAGAGAGAAAGGAAAAGACAATCTTGCAAATCAACATTCTGCAGCAAGAAAAAAAAGCAAATTTTTATAAAAAATACTGTGATGGGGCTGGAGAGATGTCTTAGCAGTTAAGGCGCCTGCCTGGAAAGCCTAAGAACACCTGTTCAAATCTCCAGGTCCCACGTTTAGCCAGATGCAAAAGTAACACAAGCACGCAATGTCACACATGCGCACAAGGGGGCGCACACATCTGAAGTTGGTTCACAGAGGCTGAGAGGCCACTGGTGCACCCATTCTGTGTCTCTCTCAAATTAAAAAAAAAATACTGTAATGTATATTGCAACCATATCTGTGTATGTAGTAAGTGTGGGGATCGGAAAATAACAGGAAGAGGGTAGAAAGAGAGGTAAAAGGTTGAGTAGAGATAAACAGAGGGAAAGAAGTAACATGATAGAATAAGAGAGAGCTCTAATCAGAGAATAATCTCAAATATCATTGACAATCTTAGAGACAATGAAAGGACAATAGATATCACATAGCTATCTTAATAAGGCTACATGATAGGAACATATTAAGAATTGATCATCAATTATGTACAGGACAGAATACTATAACAAGGGAATTATAAATTACTCGGGAAGACATTTTAACTATAAATATATGTTTACAAGTAGGGATATATATAAAAAGATATTCTTGCCAGGTGTGGTGGCGCACGCCTTTAATCCCAGCACTCAGGAGGCAGAGGTAGGAGGATCACTGTGAGTTTGAGGCCACACTGAGACTACATAGTGAATTCCATCCAGGTCAGCCTGGGCTGGGGTGAGACCCTACCTCAACTAAAAAAAAAAAAAAAAAAAAAAAAAAAAAGATATTCTTGTTAGGACATAAAAGGAGCAAATATTTCAATTCCTGAACTCTATGTAACAGACTGTGGAAAACATGATTAAGGCACTGGAAGAAACAGTCAAAGAACTATTTTAAGTAGGCAGGCCTAAAAATAATAACCTTATCTCTTGGCTTCTTTTGAAAATCAGGAGTACTACCAGGTGTTTTACAAGCTTTCTTATATGATGGGTAATTCAAAAGTCTCAAGTGGTGAGGCTGCATAAGATCTTCCAAAATAAACCTTTCTGATCTTGAGGGATTAGAGACATAATCAGAATTTTCACTTGGACTAACACTAGAGAAAAAAGAAAAAAAACAGATATTAGATCCACAGTAATGAACATAATGTAATGTTGTACTATATTTTCAATAAACTACAAGTAGTTGGATACTGGGATGTAGGTATGTCCTAAGCCTTTATGCTAGGATTACTTAGAATTCAAAACACAGCTACAGCCAGCAGGCATGCTTGTAATCCTCAGCACTGGGTAGTGGGGGCACATCAAGACTTCAAGGTTATCCTCAGCTACATAGTGAGTTCAAGGCCAGCCTAGACTATATGTGCCATGTCTCAAAAACCCAAGTAAATAAATAGAATACACAGCTATAATGATGAAAGAGTATTAAAGTTCCACATAGACATTTTATAATGTGACTCCTATATAGGAATGTTGTTTACTTAATTATGTACATGTTCTCTGATATTCCCATTTTCATACACTGAATATATTAAAAAGCACAGAAAATTATCTTATCCCAGAGGCATAATAAATATGACATATAATAAAATCTAACCATTTTATATTCATAAAGTGATAATGAATCTATATATGATTTTACTTAATTACCTGGATAACTCTTCCCCTAAATTCTGCAAACTCCACTCTGTTATCTTTAGCTCATGTCTTAATGAAGCAACATTTGCAAGCAAGCTTTCTTCTTCATTGTCTTTATTATAGTAGTCTGATGAACTAGATTCCATTTCTTAAAAATAAATAAAATAAATTTTTTGTACATTTTTCTTTTTTTAATGTATTTATTTACTTGAGATACAGAGAGAAAGAGGCAGATAGAAAGAGAACGGGCACACCAGGGCCTCCAGCCACTGCAAACAAACTCCAGACGCATATGCCCCCTTGTACATCTGGCTTACATGGGTCCTGGGGAATCGAACTGGAGTCCTTAGGCTTCTCAGGCAAACGCCTTAACCACTCAGCCATTTCCCCAGCCTGTACATTTTCTTTTTAAAAAATATTTTATTTATTTGAGAGAGAGAAAGAAGTAGAAAGAGAATGGATGTGCTGGTCCTCTAGCCCTGCAAACAAACTCCAGAAAAATGCACCACCTTGTGCATCTGGCTTACATGGGTCCTGGGGAATTAAATCTGAATTCTTTGGCTTTGCAGACAAGTGCCTTGACCACTAAGCCATCTCTCCAGCCCTGTTTATACATTTTCTGAAGATTCTGAGGTATTGGTCAAAATAGTCTCATAGTCACAGAATTGAACTCATCATTTTCCTATTACAAATGTAAAATCTTTCATAATAAATTAAAAAACAGAACAGTGACAATGAACTCCTCTGCAGTATAAAGCTGTAACATAAAGTTTAATGCAACTTTAATACATCAAAGTTTCATTTTACAATCCATCCATCATAGTCACCCTTTCCTAAATACATGTAATCTTCCCAACAAGTGTATAAACTTATTCCACGTTAAAAGGTAGACACCAAGCCGGGCGTGGTGGCACACGCCTTTAATCCCAGCACTCGGGAGGCAGAGGTAGGAGGATCGCCATGAGTTCAAGGCCACCCTGAGACTACATAGTTAATTCCAGGTCAGCCTGGGCTAGAGTGAGACCCTACCTCGAAAAACCAAAAAAAAAAAAAAAAAAAAAAAAAAAGGTAGACACCAGAATCACCTGCTCAAAACTGCATTCTGCATTCTTACCATCTCTTTTTATTTATTATTCTTTTTCTTTTCTTTTTTTTTTTTTTTTTTGGTCTTTCAAGGTAAGATATTGCTCTAGCCTAACCTGGAATTCATTGTGTAGTCTCAGGGTGACCTTGAACTTGAACTCATGGCAATCCTCTTCCAGTCCAGATCTTAGAATTTTTATAATCACCTTATAAGTTTTAGACATCTGACTAAATGTTATTATTATAGCATTTCACATTTTAAAAAATATTTTGGGGCTGGAGAGTTGGCTCAGCAGTTAAGGCTTGCTGGCAGAACCTAATGATCCAGGTTCAACTCCCCAGTACCCACATAAAACCAGATGCACAAAGTAGCACATGCATTTAGAGTTCATTTGCAGTGCCTGGAGGCCATGGCATACCCATTCTCTCTTCTCTCTATACATGCAAATAAATAAATAAAAATAGTTTAATGCACGTGTGTTCATGCAGTATGTGATTACATGAGGTTAGAGGATAGCCCCAGGTATCCACCTCAGGAACATTGTCCATCTTGTTTGAGCAAGGGTCTCTCATTGCTTTGGAGGTGTTCAATTAGGCTATGAAACTCATTAAATTTACTTGCACATAAAAAAAAATCATGAGAAAAGGCATGCTGTTTTTATTTGATAGAAGAGAGAACGGGTGCATCTTGGTCTCCTGTCACTGTGTACTGGAGAACAGAACCCAAGTCAGCAAGTTTTGCAAGCAAGTGCCTTTAACCACTGAGCCATCTACCCAGCCTTTGTCATTTTTTTTTTCATGGCAACATTTCTTTCCTCACCCTTCTTAAAATTTAGACCATAGGGCTGGAGAGATGGCTTAACGGTTAAGCGCTTGCCTGTGAAGCCTAAGGATCCCGGTTCAAGGCTCAATTACCCAGTACCCACGTAAGCCAGATGCACATGGTGGAACATGCATCTGGAGTTTGTTTGCAGTGGCTGGAGGCCCTGGTGCACCCATTCTCTCTCTCTCTCCCCCTTTATCTGTAATAAATAAATAAATAAATAAATAAATAAATAAATAAATAAATAAATAAATAACTTAAACAATTTAGACCATAGTCCAAGATCCAAAATGTTAGAGGTCCTGTGTATTATGTTTAGGATTGTAATGTCTTTTAAAAGCTCAGTATTTTGAATGAATAAATGATGAATAATAGAGCCAGGTGTGGTGGTGCATGCCTTGAGTCCCAGCACTCAGGAGGCAGAGGTAGGAGGATCGCCATGAGTTCATGGCCACCCTGAGACTACACAGTGAATTCCGGGTCAGCCTGGGCTACAGTGGGACCCTACCTCAATAAATAAATAAATAAATATGAGTAATAAACTGTCTCCCTCTCCCATTTAGTTAAATAATACACATCTTTATGCCCCCCACTCAAAATTTCTCAGAATGGTAAAAACTCACCTTAGTGGAAAAAACTGTGTCAAGAAATGAAATGAGACGCTCTGTAATCTTAGACAAACTGCTTCTATCCCTTTCCCGCTTTGTGTCCACAACTTGGCGTCTGCTATTAAATGAGTTTCCTAAACAAATCTCAATAGCTCAGGTCCCCATTCTGCTCATCTCTACCCTAAGAGATGAAGGAAACAGGTTAAAAAAAAAATTGGGGTTTTGTTTATTTTCACTTATTTATTTAAGAGAGACAGAGAGAGAGAGAGAAAGAGGCAGAGAGAGAATGGGCACACCAAGGCCTCCAGTCACAATCAAACTCCAGATGCATGCACCACCTTGTGCATCTGGCTTATGTGTGTACTGGGGAATTGAGCCTGGAACCCAGGTCCTTAGGCTTCACAGGCAACTGCTAAGCCATGTCTCCAGCCCCAGATTATTATTTTTTTAATACTGTTGGGGGGGGGGGGCTGGAGAGATGGCTTAGTGGTTAAGTTCTTGCTTATGAAGCTTAAGGACCCCGGTTCAAGGCTCGATTCCCCAAGACCCACGTAAGCCAGATGCACAAGGTGGGCATGCATCTGGAGTTCGTTTTCAGTGGCTGAAGGCCCTGGCACACCCATTCTCTATCTATCTGCCTCTTTCTCTGTCAGTCGCTCTCAAATAAATAAATAAAAAATAAAAATAAATATTGTTTGATATTGAGCGGCCATACTGAGAGAGCCGGGAGCAGGCCGAGCCCGTCCATGAGCTTCCCACGCGCCCACGGGCGTCCGCTCACCAGCCGGGTCGCAGCTGGCGCAGAGCACCGCGCGACTCCCGTGCACTCGGCAGCCGAGGAACCCTCGCCAGGCCTGGCACGGCGTGGAAGCCTCTCACACACACACACGCAAACACGGCGGAGAGAACGGAGCAGCGTACCGCAGGCGGCGCCGAGTTCGAACTGCCGCGGGAGCCGTTGGGACGCACCTCGTCCTCCGCAGCCCCGCCCCGCGCAAGCGGCCGGGGACCGGGGAGGGGGGGGCTCGACGCCAGGGAGCAAAGCCTGCCGGGGATTGTGGTTGGAAGCACGGCAGGAGCCGCCAGACGAGCTTAAGCTGAACTACATTTCCCATCATGCCCCACCGACACAGCCCATTGGTGTGCGTGGTGGGGCGGGGGAGTCATGGGAACCTGCGGCCGCCTGACTTTGAGGCGGGCTGTGCGCACGCCCGGCGTGAGGAGGCAGAAAGGGGCCATTGGCCCCGCCCGCAATCCCAGCCCGGTGGAGGACAGCGCTACCCGTTCCCAGGGAGCGCGTGCCGCCGCCGCCGCGGCTGTCTCAACTTTCTCCGGACTCGGGATTTCTCTGCCTCGAGAATCCAGGGAGGACAGAGCCGGTCCCTCCCTCCCTCCGTCCCTTCCTCCCACGGCGCTTTCAGCCCGAGGCCGCCCCCGGACAGGCAGAGATGGGCGACGCGACCTGGCTGCCGTTCCCCGTGCTCCTCCTGGCCGCTCTGCCCGCCGGGCTGCTGCGGGGGGCGGCAGGCTTCACGCCCTCGCTGGACAGCGACTTCACCTTCACCCTGCCGGCCGGGCACAAGGAGTGCTTCTACCAGCCCATGCCGCCGAAGGCCTCGCTGGAGATCGAGTACCAGGTGAGCGCGCCCGAGGAGCCGGCCTCCTTCCTCCGTGCAGCAGAGCCGCTCGGCCCGCACCTCGGCTCGGGGACCGCGGCGGAGGTGGGGAAGGGGGCGACGGGCGCCCCGGGAAGCCAGCCTGCTCGGCGCAGGCGCACGAGGACTTGGCGCTCCGGGAAGCTGGGGACGCCCAAGTTTGGCCGGTCCTTAGACTTGACATGTCCCCGCCCTCTTCCTCTTTCCTCGGCTGGGAAACAGGCCAGCACGGGTGTTGTGGGCGGCTTTTACTCGTTGTTTCTCACTTGGCGAGCGTGGGCTGCGGTTCCGAGAATTTCACAGCACACAGCACTAATAGTACACGTTCTCTTCTATCACTGGACGACGCGATGACACTTGTTTGAATAAGCCCCCACCCTCTTCACCCAGTTTCAGCGTCGTAAGTCGTCACGGTGTTTGCTTCGGCTAAGGAATTTTGAATTGTGACCGTGTGAACACCTCCAAACCCGATTTTTAAAATTTTATTTATTTTGGTTTTCCGAGGTAGCGTCTTGCTCAGGCTGACCTGGAATTAACTGTGTAATCTCAGGGTGGCCTCGAACTCATGGCGATCCTCCTACCTCTGCCTCCCAAGTGCTGAGATTAAAGGCCTGCGCCACCACGCCCGCCTCTTCAAATGCTGTTTTTAATACTTGATGTAAAAAAACTTTTTAGAAGGGCTAGAGAGATGGCTTAGCGGTTAAGGCGCTTTGCCTGGAAAGCCAAAGGATCCCGGTTTGACCCTCCTGGACCAATGTAAGCCAGATGCACAAGGGGGCACATGTATCTGAAGTTTGTTTGCAATGGCTGAGGCCTTGGTGCTCGCTCGCGCGCTCTCTCTCTCTGCCTCTTTCTCTCTCTCAAATAAATAAAAATTATTAAAAAGCCAGGCGTGGTGGCACATGCCTTTAATCGCAGCACTTGGGAGGCAGAAGTAGTTCAAGGCCACCCTGAGACTAGAGTGAATTCCAGGTCAACCTTAGCTAGAGTGAGACCCTACCTCGAAAAACCAAAACATAGTGAATTCCAGGTCAGCCTGGACTAGAGTGGAACCCTACTTTGGAAAAAAAAAAAAAAAAAAAAAAAAAAAAAGTAATTCTTGTTCTCGAGAGTTTAATTGAAGATTTCAGTTTATAAGCAGGTTTTGTTTTGGTTTGGGGGGTTAGTTGGTTGGTTTTATAAGACACTATGTAAACTTAGCTGACCTCAAACTTCACAACAGGGCTGGAGAGATGACTTAGCGGTTAAGGCGCATGCCTGGGAAGTTTTAAGGACCCTGGTTCAATTCTCCAGGTCCCATGTAAGCCAGGTGCACATGGTGGCGCATGCGTCTGGAGTTTGTTTGCAGTAGCTAGAAGCCCTGGCATGCCCTCTCTCTCTAATAAATAAATAAAAATAAATTTAAAAAACTTCACAACAATCCTCCTGCTTCAGCCTCCCAATTGTTGGGAGCCACCATGTCTTGCTTAAACAGGTAATATCAATAAAGTATGACTAAGTGTTGTTAGAAGAGGATCACTTCTTTGGGTTTCAGGATAGAATTTTTGGAGAAAATAAAATTAAATCTGTGAGAGAGGAATTCAAGAAATGGGGCACAATTTTTTAAAAAATATTTTTATTTATTTATTTGAGAGAGAGAGAAAGAGAGAGTGAGAGATACAGAAATAGGCAGGTAGAGAGAGAATGGGTGCGCCAGGGCCTCCAGCTACTGCAAACGAACTCCAAATGTGTGCTCCCCCTTGTGCATCTGGCTTATGTGGGTCCTGGGGAATCGAACCTAGGTCCTTTGGCTTAGCAAGCAAGTGCCTTAACCATTAAACCATCTCTCCAGCCCCTAATTTTTTAAAATATTTCTTATTTATTTGAGAGAGAGAGAGAGAGGCAGATAAAAAGAATGGGCATGCTAGGGCCTCTGGCCACTGCAAACAAACTCCAGATGCATGCGTCACCTTGTACATCTGATTTTACATGGGTACTGGAGAACTGAACATGGGTCCTTTGGTTCTGCTGGCAAGCTCATTAGTGGCTAATCCACCTCTCCAGCCCTGAAGCAAATTCTAGAAAAGACAAAAATGAGTAGACATGATTTTGAAAATTTATAGTTTGAGTATTTAGAAGTAGGTGTGTGTAGTGTCTACTGTCAATTCTTCAGAGCATAAATAAAGCTAAATTAATTTTACTGTAAGGTTGCTGGGGTGGTGGCAAACACCTGTAATCCCAGCACATGGGAAGTGAAGGCAGGAGGATCAGAAGTTCAAGATCATTCTGCTCTACATAGTGAGTTTGAGGCCAGCCTGGCTCACATGAGGCCATGCCTCAAAACAAACAATAACAAGATTACTTTAAAGCCAGGTGTGGTGGCTCTCTCTGCCTCTCTTCCTCCCTCAAATAAAAAATAAAATTTTTATTGCCAGGCGTGGTGGTGCAGACCTTTAATCCCAGCACTTGGGAGGCAGAGGTAGGAGGATCACTGTGAGTTCAGAGCCACCCTGAAACTACATAGTGAATTTCAGGTCAGCCTGGGCCAGAGTGAAGCCTTACCTCCAAAACCAAAATTTGGGCTGGACGTGGTGACTCACGCACTTGGGAGGCAGAGGTAGGATGATCGCCTTGAATTCAAGGCCACCCTGAGGATCCATAGTGAATTTCAGGTCAGCCTAAGCTAGAGTGAAACCCTACCTCGGAAAACCAAAAAAAAAAAAGATTACTTAAAGGGGATACCTTTTTTTTTTTTGATAGAAATGAGGACAGATCACTAATTAAAATGAAATATGGTAGACCATTTCATATGAGGTAAAAACACACCTGACCACATGTCTTTCACTACAATTATTAATTGTGTGATGAAGAAACTGAATGCTATAAGGTTAAAATCCAGACAACTAGCAGAGTGAGGATTTTTCTAATGCAGAGATTTTGTTTTATTTTTCAAGGAAGGGTCTCACTCTAGCCTAGGCTGACCTGGAATTCATTATGTAGTCTCAGGGTGGCTTTGAATCTATAACTATTCTCCTAACTCTGCTTCCCAAGCGCTAGGATTAAAGGTGTGCACCACATGTCCTGCTTTTAAAAATATTTTTATTAATTTATTTGCAAGCAGAGAGGGAAATGGAAGAATGGGTGCACCAGGGCTTCTTGCCACTGCAAATGAACTCCAGATGCATGTTCAATTTTGTGCATCTGACATTGTGTGGGTACTAGGGAATCTCATGCAGGCCATGAGGCTTTACAAGCAAATGCCTTTACCTGCTGAGCCATCTCTCCTGCCCCAAGGCACTGTTTTAAATAGATTTATCTTCGTGATTTCCATAAGGCCTAAATTTAGTTGATGGCAACAGGAATGAGCAAGGAAAGGACAAGTTCCAAAGTGAAAGGAATGAAATTAAACTTTTGCCTCCTCTCTAGATATCCCATGGCTTTCTTAATCCTCTAGCTTTAGAAAGAACATCTTCGTATCATATAATCTACTTTATCTGATTTTTATCCTCAGAGTTGGTAATGTGTATTTTTCTCTTCTATAGGTTTTAGATGGAGCAGGATTAGATATTGATTTCCATCTTGTCTCTCCAGAAGGGAAAACCTTAGTTTTTGAACAAAGAAAACCAGATGGGGTTCACACGTGAGTAATCAAGCCTGTGTATGTGTGTCTCTTTGTTCTTTTTTTAAAACTAGTTATTTGAAAGAGGTAGAAAGAAAGAGAGAGGGAGGGAAGGAGGATGGGCACACCAGAGCCTTCTGCTGCTGCAAACAAACTCCAGAATATGTGCTAGTTTATGTATATGGTTTTATGTGGGTACTGGGGAATGAACCCAGGCCATCAGACTTTGCAACCACTGAGCCATCACCCTAGCCCTTCTCTCTCTCTCTTTTTTTTTAATTCAAAACTTCCTTAGTTGTAGACAATATCCCATGGCCTTCTCTTTTTTTTTGCAAGGAGACACACACAAAGGGAGAGAATAAGTGCACCTGGACCTCCTGCCACTGCAGATGCACGCACTACTTTGTGCATTTGGCTTTATGTGGGTATAAGGAATTTGAACCTGGGCCAAACCTAGGACGCCAGGCTTTGCAAGCAAGCACCTATACCCACTGAGCCATTTCTCCAGCTCCATCTCTTTGTGTGTGTGTTTGTTTTATTTGCTTAAGACAAAATGTTACTGTCTTACTGTGTCGCCTGTTTGGAACTTGCCTCAGGCTTCCTGGAACTACAAGCCACCATGACCAGCTGAGTAATTTCTTTGAATTCTTTTGGTCAAATACGAGCAAAGAGCAGGGGAAGTTAGTACCTTTATCACTGAATGTCAATATTAGATTAACTAAGTCCATATAATTTAAAGTCTTTGATATTAGACCATCTTCTAAATTAAAACATCTTCTCTTGGGCTGGAGAGCTGTCTTAGTGGTTAAAGCACTTGTCTGCATAGCTTAAAGACCCGGCAGTTTTCAGTTCCCTAGTACCCACATAAGCCACATGCACAAGGTGGCGCATGTGTTGGGAGTGCATTTGCTATGGCTGGAGGCTCTGGTGCACCCACTCTGTCTGTCTGTGTCTCTCAAATAAATAAATAATTTTTTTTTAAATCAGCTTCACCAAGTTGTAGTTGTGTCTGCCTTTAATCCCAGCACTTGGGAGGCAGATGTAGGAGGATCACTATGAGTTTGAGGCCAGACTGGGACTACAGAATGAGTTCCAGGACAGCCTGGGCTAGGGTGAGATCTTACCTCGAAAAACAAAAAAATCATCTTCCCTTAATCTCTTTCTCTCCTCCCTACCACCTATTGGAGCCTGAGCCTCTTACATATTCCAGAGCTTCCAGTTCGTTTGGTAAACTCAAGAAATTTTCAGGTCTCTTCTCCCCTATGCAACTGGAGTTACAGATCTGAGTGGCCATGCCCAGTTATTTATATGGTTCCTGGGGATCAAATTCTTAGGCCTTCATGTTGCACTGAAAGAGCTCTTAACCACTGAGCCATTTCTCTAGCCTGTTATGTTTTCTTAATACAGTGTTGCCTTTGTTAATATATAGTGTCCTTTCTCTCTTCTGACCTATTTTGGCTTGAATATCCTCCCCCCCTTTGGTTTTTTGAGGTAGGGTCTTGCTCTAGCCTAGGCTAACCTGGAATTCACTATGTCATCTCAGGCTGGGCTTGAACTCACAGCAGTCCTGCCTCTGCCTCTCAAGTGCTGGGATTAAAGGCATGTGCCACCATGCCCTGCTGATAACTGCTTTTTCAGATATGGGTATAACTATTCATATATGGCATATTTTGCTGAACTCACTGTTCCTCTACTGTTAAACTTTAAATTTTTCTCCTAAGATATTGGATTTATGGGCTGGAGAGATGGCTCAGCAGTTCAGGCACTTGCCTACAAGCCTAACAATCCAGGTTCAATTCCCCAGTACCCACGAAAAGCCAGATGCACAAAGTGGGACATGCATTTGGAGTTCATTTGCAATGGCCCTGATGCACCTATTCTGTTCCACTTCTATCTCTGTTCAGTTGTAAATAAATAAAAATTGGCAACCCTCGGGAGGTAGAGACTACATAGTGAATTCCAGGTCAGCCTGAGCCTAGAGTAAGACCCTACCTCGAAAAGAAAGGAGAGAGAGAGAGAGAGAGAGAGAGAAAATTTTAAACACTTTTAAAATTTAATTTTTGATATTTTCATACAAGTATATAATGTATTTTGACTATATTCACCCCCAATAACTTCTCTTAAGCCCCTCTCATTCTTGCTAATTCCCTTCTTCACAAAGAGTCCTCCTCTTACAATTTTCATATTTTTTTTTTCACTTACAACTTTCATGTCTTTATTGTGACCCAGAGTTTAATTAAGGTTGCTTGCATGAGCATGGGTGGGGTTTATTACTGGAGCATGGACAACTTAATCACTGAAGAACATGACTCCTCCTCCCCCAGCACCTATTAGCTGCCAGTGGCTCTTCTGGGAGACGTAGGGTCTCATGAGTCCCTCCTGTTGGAATGTTAATGTGCTCAGTCTTGTGCATGAACTCATAGGTAGATCTTGTGAGTTCATGAGTGGAATGTCTATGGCAGGTCCAGAAGACAGATACAACAGCACTCTTCTCCATCTTCTTCCAGCTCTTATATGCTTTCCACTCTTCAGTGTTCTCTGAGCCTTGTAGGGAGTGATTATAGATGTTCACTGAAGAGCTGAGCACATAGTTATCCATTCTCAGCACTTTGGCCAGACATGTACCTTTGAATTAGCCTTTTTAAAAAAATAGTATTTGCATTTATTTGCAAGCAGAGAAAGAAGAGACACAGGCAAAGAGAATGGGCACACCAGGGCCTCTAGCCACTGCAAACTCCAGATACAGGCACCAGTTTGTGCATCTGGCTTTATGTGGGTACTGGGGAATTGAACCCTGGGTTGTTAGTTTTGCAGGCAAGTGCCTTAACATCTGAGCCAGATCTCCAGCCCTAACCTCTGTTTCAAACAAACAAACAAACAAACAAACAAACAAACAAACAAAAAAGCTTCTTTGACCAAGGCTGAGGGTGAGCACTAATAAAAATATTTATAAGGCCATTTGACAACAAGTTCATTTGGCAGAACAACAGTAGTAAGTTCCCCCACTATGGAATAGGACCTCCCCATCTACAGGCTTTTGAGTTTACAGTACCAGGAACAGTAGTCCCTCTTGTATGGTCCTCAAACCTAGACAGAAATCACTTGGGCACCCCCTAACAGTCATGCTATTTACTATTGTACTGGTGGGCACATCTTACCCAGCAGGTTGGTAGTATGGCACTTAGGGTCCATGACTGGATGAGACTGTTAATGACTTCTCTCCCAGCAGCCTGCATATGCACTATGAAAGCTCCCCAGCAGGGAGGACGCTGCCAGCTCAGTTCCAGCTTGATTTTTCTGTCTTACAACTGAAGCATGTGGTTTCTTCAGCAATAGACTTGCTTGCTTCTCTCTCTCTTTTTTTAAAAGTGTTTTGAGGTAGGGTCTCACTCTGGTCCAGGCTGACCTGGAATTCACTATGTGGTCTCAGCGTGGCCTCAAAATCATGGTCATCCTCCTACTTCTGCCTCCCAAGTGATGGGATTAAAGGCGTGTGCTACCATGCCCAGCTTCGCTTCTTTTAATTCAGTTTGGAAACCCAGCCCATGAAATGGTGCCACCAAGAGTTAGGGTAGAACTTCCTACCTCCGTTAACCCAATCTAGAAACTACCATGCATATCTACTCAGGGAGGTTTCCTGGATGATTTTAGGTCCTGTCAAGTTGACAACATTAACCATCACAGAAGACCACACAATTCATTGTAGTACCTAAGAATTTTTTACCCTGAGCAAGAAATTCTTGACCATTGGGAATGCAAAGTCAAAGTCAATCAGGCATGTCAAACCCATGGCCTATGGGCCACATGCAGCCAAGGATAACTAAGAATGTGCTCTGGGGCTAAATAAAAAAAGACCCCATCTTTCCGAATCAGTAATTCTGACTGTATAAACATTTTTGGAGGGGGTGTTTCAAGGTAGGGTCTCACTCTAGCCCAGGCTAACCTGGAATTCACTATGTAATCTCAGGGTGGCCTTGAATTAATGGTGATTAATGGTGCTAGGATTAAACGCATGTGCCACCATGCCTGGCTAGCAACATAACTTTTGAACTCAGTCGCCATACCAGAATGATAAGTTAGCAATCTCTTGTGAAATAATTAACTAAATAAAAGGTACTTCAGGCTGGGCGGGGTGAAAGTGATAAGACCAAGATGGGGGGGGGAATTTTTTTTTTTTTTTTTTTTTTTGGTTTTTCGAGGTAGGGTCTTACTGTAGCCAGGCTGGCCTTGAACTCACAACGATCCTCCCACTTCTGCCTCCCTAGTGATGGGATTAAAGGCATGCACCACCACGCCCAGCTAAGATTTGGGAGTTTTGTTCCCCCCAGTCAGGGTCTCAGGAATCACCAGATGCACCTCAATCAGGAGCACTCCTGCTTCAGCATCCCCAGTGTTGGAATACAGAGCCACTATGTCCAGCAAAACCAAGATCCTAAGTTCACTTTAGATGTGAATGCCATTTAGTAAAGGTAATGTCACTGAGCACGAAGTTCCAGTTGTCAGCTAGCAACTTCATCTCTAATTTTTGTAAACTATGTTACAAAGAGGTATTTGATTTATGAGGCCTGGAAAAGTCCTTGGTGCAATCACTGCTTCCTTTTATGTGGGTGTGTTTGTCTAGTGCAAATGCATATATGTATGGTCATGTATGTGGGCACACATGTAAGCAGGTGCATGTGCCAGTTTGGATTGAGGCCAGAGATCACATGTTACTTGTCTTCCTCTGTCACTCTCAATCTTACCCAAGGTCTCTCATTGAACTTGAGGCATGCCAATTTGGCAGGACTAGCTAGCCAGTGAGCCCCAGAGATTTTCTGGTCTTTGCCTGCCCAGCACTGGGATTACAGGCACAAACTTCCACACCTTTTTTTTTTTTTTTTTTTTTTTTTTTTTTGTTTTGTTTTTCCAGGTAGGGTCTTGCTCTAGCCCAGACTGAACTGGAATTCACTATGTAGTCTCAGGGTGGCCTTGAACTCACAGCAATCCTCCTACCTCTGCCTCCCAAGTGCTGGGATTAAAGGCATGCGCCACCATGCCCGGCTCTTTTTTTTTTTTGGTTTTTTGAGGTAGGGTCTCACTCTATCCCAGGCTGACCTAGAATTTACTCAGTAGTGTCAGGGTGGCCTCAAACTCACAGCAATCCTCCTACCTCTGCCTCCCAAGTGCTGGGATTAAAGGCCACCACACCTGGCTCAATTGCTGCTTTTGAAAAAACCAGGGCTGGAGAGATGGCTTAGTGGTTAAGGCACATGCCTGAGAAGCTCAGGTTCAATTCTCCAGTCCCACGAAAGTCAGATGCACATGGTGGCACATGCGTCTGGAGTTTGTTTGCAGTGGCTAGAGGCCCTGGCGCACCCGTTCTCTCTCTGTGTGTCTCTAATAAATACATTTTAAAAAATCAAATTAAATTACAAAAGAAAAAACCATTAAATATTAATTGAAGGGAAGGTTGGCTGGTAGTCAAATTTGCATATTAGGCTCATTGTAAAAAATTTAAAAATATTTTATTTACTTACTTGAGATAGAAATACAGGAAGAGGAAGTCACTAAATGAATAGGGGCATGTCAGGCCTTCTGCTACTGCAAAAGAATACCAAACACATGCAACCACTTTGCACATCTGGCTTTATGTGGCTACTGGGGAATCAAACTCAGACCATCAGGCTTTGCACACAAGTGCCTTTAACCACTGAGACATCTCTCCAGCCCCTAAAATTACCTTTTAAACTCTTAATTTTTATTTTATTTGTTGAGGAAGGCCTCCAACCACTGCAACCAAACTCCAGATACATGCGCCACCTTGTGCATCTGGCTTACATGAGTCCTAGGGAATCGAACCTGGGTCCTTTTGGCTTAGCAGGCATGTGTTTTAACTACTAAGCCATCTCTCCAGCCCTAAAATTACTTTTTTTTTTTTTTTTTTTTTTTTTTGGAGAGAGTCAGAGAGAGAGGGAGAGATAGTAGAGAATGGACACGCCTGCAGCCTCTCAGCCTCTGTGAACAAACTCCAGATGCGTATGCCCCCTTGTGGGCAAGTGCAGCATTGTGCCCTTATGTCACTTTGCGTCTGACTAAACATGGGACCTAGAGACTCGAACCAGGGTTCTTAAGCTTAACAGGCAGGTGACTTAACCACTACGCCATCTCTCCAGCCCTAAAATTACTTTTAAGAATGTATAAATAGGGCCAGGCATGGTGGCGCACACCTTTAATCCCAGCACTTGGGAGACAGAGAGGTAGGAGGATTACCATGAGTTCAAGGCCAGCCTGAGACTACATAGTGAATTCCAGGTCAGCCTGGCCTAGAGTGAGACCCTACCTCGAAAAACAAAAACAAAAAAATGTATAATATTAAAGCTTATTATGAATTGTCATACATTTTGGCATTAAATCCTATTCTCAAAAAAATTAACATACTTTATCAAGTAAATAACAAGTGTGTCTAAGTTGCAAGTATTTGAATGTATGTTTCCAGACTGATTCTTTCTCATGGAACTATAAATTATCTTTCAATAACTATTCTCTATCTCATTTTTCCTTTTACCTGTAATTGTTTTTTCTTTGATTTCAAATAGGAAGTACAGATAACTAAGACGTGTCCTTTTCTTTTTAACAGTGTTGAGACTGAAGTTGGTGACTACATGTTCTGCTTTGACAATACATTCAGCACCATTTCTGAGAAGGTAATCTTCTTTGAACTCATCCTGGATAATATGGGAGATCAGGCACAAGAACAAGAAGACTGGAAAAAATATATTACTGGCACAGATATGTTGGAAATGAAAATGGAAGACATCCTGGTTAGTACAACCTTTTAAATGACAATTATTAGCTTCCAGAAGTCTCTTTTTTTGTTTTGTTTTGATTTTGTTTTTCAAGGTAGGATCTCACTCTATCCCAGGCTGACCTGGAATTCACTGTGTATTCTCAGGGTGGCCTGGAACTCACAGTGATCCTGCTACCTCTGCCTCCCGAGTGCTGGAATTAAAAGCATGCGCCACCATGCCTGGCCAGAAGTGTCCTTGTGACAAGCAGTTAAGCATTAATGCAGGTCCCCAAGCTTATGGCAACCAGCAACTTTATTTACCAACTGAGCTCTCTCTCTCCAGCCATTCTTTTGTCATAATTTTTAAAAATTTGTTTTGTTTTTTCAAGGTAGGGTCTCAGGGTGGCCTCGAACTCATGGTGATCCTCCTACCTTTGCCTCCTGAGTGCTGGGATTAAAGGTGTACGCCACCACACCCAGTCTTGTTATAAATATTTTGATATTAAATCTCAGTTTCAGCTGGGCATGGTGTTGGCACACCTTTAATTCCAGTACTCGGGAGGCAAAGGTAGGAAGATTGCTATGAGTTTGAGTCCAGCCTGAGACTACATAGTGAATTCCAGATCAGTCTGGTCTACAGTGATACCTTACCTCAAAAACGCCAGAGAGAGAGAGAGAGGGAGGGAGGGAGGGGGAACGCACGCAAGCAAGCTAGCTAGCTACCTGGCTAGCTTACTTTAGCCTATGTTAGTTTTTCAAGTCATTTATGTCAACAAAATCCTATTTTAAATTTTTGTGTGCAATTCAAAGTACATCTCAGGGGCTTGAGGAGATGGCTCAACAGTTAAAAGTGCTTGCTTATTATTATTTTGGTTTTCCAAGGTAGGGTCACACTGTAGCCCAGGCTGACCTGGAATTCATTGTGTAGTCTCAGGGTGGCCTCAAACTCATGGCGATCCCCCTACCTCTGCCTCCCAAGTGCTAGGGATTAAAGGCATGCGCCACCACGCCCGGCAAGGTGCTTGCTTATTTTAAAGCCTGCTGGCCCATGTTCAATTCCCCAGCCACCCATGTATAGCCAGACGGGCATCTGAAGTTACGCCAGCAAGATTCTGGCACGTGCCTGCACACACTTGCCTTCACTTGAATGTGAAATAAGAACTTAAACTGCACCTTTGAAGGCTCATTTTATCCTGAGTTCTCTCTCCAATGTGATACCTGCACATTTTTTGATTACAGGTTATGCTTTTGATTACATACTATACATATACATACATATCTAAAAATGAAATATTGCAGGGCATGGTGGCACATGCCTTTAATCCCAGCACTTGAGAGGCAGGGGTAGGAACGTCACTCCAGCATCGTTCAAGGACAGCCTGAGACTACAGAGTGAATTCCAGATTAGACTGGGCTAGAGTGAGACCCTACTTTAGAAAAACTAAAAATTGAGATACTTTCTAAGTTCACAGACACTTGAACTTAGTGGGGTTTTGAAACAGTTTGTTGTTCCATTCACTGGAACAACATTCAAAACAAACAAATAATTATTAACACACAATGATTTAGCTAGCATGGGTAAATACCTAAAGGTTAAAATCAATTGGGAATCATTTTCTTGTGGTTATAAAGGCCAAAAAAGAGAACATTTAAGTTTCCTCATGCTATGCCATTCAGATACATTCATATTACGTCTTTTCAATTCATGTTTTCTTTGTTCCTGGTAAATAACTACAAATGATAATTTAAAGTTATGAGAACTATTTGATAACTTTACAGAGGATCTCTAGGCAATGCAAGTTATTCCTATCCCTTATTTGAGTTAAATCTATCGAAAGATTTTATTTGGATTTTAAAAAATCTAACATGAAACATTTTTTAAATGAACTTAAAATGTCTTAGCATTCTTTTACAGTAAAATTATTTTATTTATCTCCAGGAATCCATCAACAGCATCAAGTCCAGACTAAGCAAAAGTGGTAATATACAAACTGTCCTTAGAGCATTTGAAGCTCGTGATCGAAACATACAAGAAAGCAACTTTGATAGAGTCAATTTCTGGTCCATGGTTAATTTAGTGGTCATGGTGGTGGTGTCAGCCATTCAAGTGTATATGCTGAAAAGTCTATTTGAAGATAAGAGGAAAAGTAGAACCTAGAGCTCCAAATTAGATTAGCTAACATTGAAAAAAGAGGTGGAAAACTGTAAAAGCTGTTATAGTCAAGATCATTAAGTGTAAAACAAGTACAATTTTAAAATAAAGAAGTGTTCATGTTATATACAAATAATTTTAATGATCCAGTTGTGCTTATGCATGTAATAGGAAAAACATAAAATATAAGTTTAAGTGAATGGAGCCATATTAATAAGTGTATACCCCTGAGTTAAAAAAAAATGGTCACAAATATCATACATGAATTAAGTGAATGAAACTCTTCCTAAACACCAATTTACTTTTACCCAGAAGTTTCTGTGCATATGTGGCAGTCACAAATAAATTGTGGAGGCTGTCAATGTAGCTAGTTATAAACCATTTCAAAATCATCTAATTATCAACCTTTCTCTATTTACACATAAATTTTTCCTAATATAAAAAAAATAGAAGCACAGCTTTGAAATAACTTTTGCGACTTTTTAGTAAAAAAAAAAACAGCAAAAATATTAATTTTATATATGGAATCTACATTTCCAAACGCTGACATTTTGATAATTCTTAAAACTGCAAAGGCTTTCTTTACTCGTAAAAACTAGGACAAGCTTTCTTTTTAAATAGTTACAAATTAAAGATTTTCTAACATGAAGGTATATAAAGGTTGTTCAGTGTTTATGAAGAGGATGCATTCTGTCTAGACCTTAACTAAAATGTATGATTTTAACATAAATGGGAGATGAATTTATTTTTATATTATTTGTCAACAGTGTTATTAGTTTTTTGTAATTATTGACTTTGATAATACATTGTTACTAGCAGTTGTGAAAGAAATACTGCTGAAGAGATCTGTTCTCAGTGTAAATAAATCATTCCTTTCTCAAAATTATTAAAAATATCAAGAAAGAATTGAGATACACTTGAAAATACCTGATCCAAAATCAAGTTTACTAAATAGAACTATAAATAAGATCTAGAATCTGATGGGCTCATCTTAACATCCCAATTGTAATATAAATTGTAGAACTGAAAGAAACTGTATTTGGGTATGGTGATAATGATAAGTTTTGATAATTTTTTTAGTTTTACTGAATCACCTTTTAAGTATTCAGCTAGGTTAGATGAAATGTGTACCTACTGTAAGATTTATCATTGGGTATACATATTTATTACAGTTTTTGATAACTTTCATAAAATTACCTCTGATGACTTGACTGATATTGAAGGATTAGAAACATTATAATCACCTAATATGTAAATAAGCCATAAATCCATAAAAATCTCTGAAACTCTAGTTTGTCAGTTTGTAGTATAATCTTATTCAAGTATTGATAACTTCATCATGAATAAAACAGAATTTCCATGAATAAAACAGAATTTTAAGTTATACCCATCAGTAATGTTATCAATGTATTGAGTTACAAACAACCAACAGTCAAATTTGGGTATAGAACCCTGACTGCTGGAATTCTAATTAAGCAATAAAAATTCCAAGAGAAATACTGACTTCATTTACAATTTATACTTAGAATGGTACACAGACATCACTCTCCTTCTTAGGCCCTTGGGAGAAAATTAGCTTCTAATTCTCTATTCACAGACTTTGAAAAAATGAGATAAATGTATAGATGATTAGCAAGTGGCCAAGAAAATGCTTGCCTAAGAAAAGTCCCTGTAGTTCATGCCCAACAAGGGCCTATGAAGAGCACTTACTTTTCCTCTACTGTTAACTTCATGAGAAGCAAGCTTATAGGTACCATAACTAATACAGCAGGGTAGTGTACTGCATCTGTTCTACAAAACTGTGATTAATAACTCTACCTCTTTTATGTGTCTGTTACTGTATTTTAATTCCTTACCTAACAGTGAATTTATTACATCAAATTGTGTATGTGGTTTGTGCCACTGATTTTAAACTAGTATCTTAGCATGTCACCACATAAATGGTGGCTTTATTTGAAAAACAAGGAATTTAGAAATATTATGGATATTTTATTTTTATAGACAAAAACAGATATTTAAGCATCATGTTACCTGTACTGACCATAAAAGGCAAGATTTGTAAACAAAGGACAAGTATTTTTAAAGGCATATTATCTGTTTCTGTATGTTCTTTTAATGTTACTTTCTCGGTTGTAAAATTAAGTAAGCTATCTCTGGAGCTGGTTTTGTCTACTACAGATTTTGTCAAGTTGACATACGCAGCATTTCACCAAAGCCGAGTTCATTGTCCTTACTTGCATTTGGACCATTCTGTGCTCTTCTTTCCTATGAATGTCATACACAAAGGTCAATGAGGGTTTGAAAATGCACTGATAGTTAAATCAAAATGTCTTCTCACATTTATCCTTCCCTAAACATGTCTTAAGGTTGACAAAAAACATGTACCTGTAATTGTACACCTAAAGTGAAAATTATTCCCGATTGTAAAACAAATCAATTAGGCATGTAATGGTTTTCCAGTGGTGTGTAGTTATAATGTTGCTCACACTTGCTGTACACTTGTAAACAGTCATCTTAAATGAAAAATGGATGGTGTACTGAGCTGAGCTTACCTAATAAAAATTACAATCAAATTCAGTCGTAACAGTCATTACAACCGTTGTCTACTCCTTAAAAAGCTTTTTCTTGATTTCAGTCTTCAATTGGTTTTTCCTTTTCCATTATGAAAACCCATAGCTCCCTATTGCTGGTATCATACTATTTTGTTTTGGAAGTCTGTTTATGTATGCACTTACCCATGTGACCTACACAAGCATTTTTACCTAAAAGATTTTTTTTGAAGCAGTGGCACTGGCCTAGATGTGGAACTCACTACCCAGGCTGGCCTTGGCAATCCTGCCTCAATCTCTACAGCCAGCTTTAAAAGGTTTAAGATACAGAGAAGCAAAAATTATCAGCTCCCCAAAGTTTGGAGTGCTAACCAAGCACCCATGGGACTTTTTGACTTTCCAACTCCGTGAATTCTCTTTTACTAAACTGTACAAACTGGTCCCATTCTATGTGTGGGTGCACATTTAGCAAATAGAGGCCAGACAACAGTCTCAGATGTTGCTTCTCAGGCATCCACATTTGAGGGTCTTTCTTTGGCATGAAGCTCACCAAGTAGGCCAGACTGTCTGTCCAGTGAGCCCCAAGAATCCACTCCTGTCTCTGCCTCCCCAGAACTAGAATTATCAGTGATACCTGGCTTTTTAAAATAGATCCTTTGGGGAAAAAAATGTGGAATAAAATTGGGTCCTCATGCTTTTATGGCAAACACAACCCATTGGGCTATCTCCTGCCAGCCCCACGAAATGTTACCAAGACAGTATGGAATTCTGTCAACTAACCTTGAACATCTGCAAGCTAGGTGGCCTTGAGAAGTCAGAACTCCTTTGAGCTTTATGTCTTCATTTGCTGAAATAGTTTACACATTAAAAATGGGCTGGAGAGATGACTTACAGTTAAGGCACTTGCCTATGAAGCCTAAGGACACAGATTCGATTCCCCAGAACCCCCGTAAGCCAGATGCACAAGGTGGCACATGCGTCTGGACTTCAGTTGCAGTGGATAGAGACCCTGGTGCACCCATTCATTCATTCTCTCTCCCCCTCCCTCTCTCTCTCCTCTCTCTCTCTGTGTGTGTGTGTATAGGCCACCCTGAGACTACATCGTGAATTTCAGGTTAGGCTGGACTAGAGCAAGCCCCACCTCAAAAAAAAAAAAAAAGTAGTAGTATAATGGTTGATAGAGGTGTGTATGTTTAATTTTTAAAAGGTCTGGAGAGATGACTTAGTGGTTAAGGCATTCGCCTGCAAAGCCTAAGGACCAAGTTCAATTCCCCATTACCTACATAAGCCAGACGCACAAGGTGGTGCATGTCCCGATTTCACTTGCAGTGGCTAGAGGCCCTGGTGCACCCATTTCTCTATCTGCTACCCAATTAAAAAAAAAAAAATTATGAGTGCCAGGAGTCATAGTACACACCTGTTATCCAAGTACTCGGGAGGCTGCGGCAGGAAGATCATAAGCTGGAGGTCAGCCTGAGCTATATGGAAGACTGTTTCAATAAATAAAACTTTCAGCATATGCTGGGCATGGTGGCACACACCTTTAATCCCAGCACTTGGGAGGCAGAGATAGAAGGACTGCAGTGAGTTTGAGGTCACCCTGAGACTACATAGTTGAATCCAGGTCAGCCTGGGCTAGAGTGAGACCCTACCTCAAAAAAACAAAAACAAAAATTTACAGTGTACAAAAAGTACAATGGTTGAGCCACGCATGATGGTGCACACCTTTAATTCCAGCACTCAGAGGCAGAGGTAGGAGGATTGCCATGAGTCTGAGGCCACCCTGAGACTACATAGTGAATACCAGGTCAGCCTGGACTAGAGCAAGCCACTACCTAAAAAAAAAAAAAAAAAAATTGTAGTAGTATAATGGTTCATAGGGGTTGGTGTGATTCATTTCCTTCACAACTTGGAAACAGGCCATGCTCCACAAACTGATAGAAATCCTTAGGCTCTTTAATGTTGAATTCCATGGTTTTCAGATTCTGCATTTCTAAAACGCTTATGTCATAGAGACATAATGTATGTATGTCCAGAGGGAAGACACAGATTCAAGAACCCAAACCTCGGATGTTACCTAAGAGAGGGCACATGAGGAAGTATTCTGGATCTCTCCATCTAAAAGACAAAGCAGGGTTGAGAGATGGTATAGTGGTTAAGGCGCTTGCCTGTGAAGGCTACAGACCCAGGTTCAAGTCCCCATTTACCCATGTAAACCAGATACACATGGTAGTGCATGCATCTGGACTTGGTTTGCAGTGGCTAGCAGCCCTGGTACAATCATTCTTTCCCTCTCTCTGTCTCTCAAATAAATAAATAAAAATAAAGTATTAAAAGACAAGGCAAAAAAAAAATGCAGTGCAGAGAAAAATCCAAGAAGTTTTGCATTGACCACGAATCAACAGTATGTAACAATCTTGCTAGTTTACTAATTTTGTTTTGTTTGTTTTTTTGAGGTAGTGTCTCACTCTAGCACAGGCTGACCTGGAATTCACTATGCAGTCTCAGGGTGCCCTTGAACTTCCAGCCATCCTCCTACCTCTGCCTCCTGAGTGCTAGGATTAAAGGCGTGGCCACCATGCCCGGCTTAGTTTACTAATTTTTTTTAAAAATTTTTTAAATATTTATTTATTTGAGAGACAGAAAGAGAGAGAGAGAATGGGTGTGCCAGGACTTCCAGCCTCTGCAAACAAACTCCAGATGGCTTGGGGGCACACACCTTTAATCCCAGCATTTAGAGGCAGAGGTAGGAAGATCACTGTGAGTTCAGGGCTAGCCTGAGACTACAGAGTGACTTCCAGATCAGTCTGGTCTAGAGCAAGACCATACCTCAAAAAAAAAAAAAAAAAAAAAAAAAAAAAAAAAAAAAAGGGAGGGAGGAAGGAAGGAAAATCAGGAATGAGGATGCTTTTCAACATCCTATTTGATGCTATTAAGGACACAATAAAACACCAGCAAAGCCTAACAACCCTGGTTACCTGGGTTTGATTCTCCAATACCCATGTAAAGCCAAATGCACAAAATGGTGTACGCACCTGAAGTTCATTTGCAGCAGCTGGAGGCCCTGGAACCCCTATTCTCTTTCTCTTCTCTCTCTGCTTGCAAATAAATAAATTAAAAAAAAAAAAAAAAAAAAAACTTTTTATTTTATCTTATTTTTTTGGAGACACAAAGAGGACCGGGGGGGGGGGGGGGAGACAGAGATGGGCGCGCGAACAGTGTCTCAGCTGCTGCAAACGAAATCCAGATGTGCAAGCCCCCTTGTGGCCAAGTGCGGCACTGCGCCCTTGCGTCACTTTGCATCTGGCTAAACATGAGACCTGGAGATTGGAACCGCTGGAGATTGGAACCAGTGTTCTTAGGGTTAGGAGGCAGGCACCTTAACCACTAAGCCATCTCTCCAGCCCTAAAAAAAAATTTTTTTAATGGGGAAAAGAGCTGGGCGTGGTGGTGCACACCTTTAATCCCAGCACTCGGGAGGCAGAAGTAGGAGGATCGCCGAGAGTTCAAGGCCACCCTGAGACTACATAGTTAATTCCAGGTCAGCCTGGACCAGAGTGAAACCCTACCTCGAAAAACCAAAAAAAAAAAAAAAAAAAAAGGTGGGGGGGGAAGGGGCTGGAGAGATGGCATAGAGGTTGAGGCATCTGCCTGCTAAGCCTAAGAACCCGGTTCCAATCTCCAGGTCCCACGTTTAGCCAGATGCAAAGTGAGGCAAGGGTGCAATGCCACACTTGACCACAAGGGGGCGCACGCATCTGGATTTCGTTCACAGCAGCTGAGAGACTGCTGGCGCGCCCATCTCTGTCTCCCTCTCTGTTTGTCTCTCTCTGTGTCTCTCTCCAAAAATAAATAAAATAATTTTTTAAAAAAAATTTTTAATGGGGAAAAGAATTAAAAGTATGGCTGGAGAGGTAGCTAAGCAGGTAAGGCACTTGCCTGCCAAGCCTAACGACTTGGGTTCGATAATCCAGTACCCACATAAAGCCAGATGCACAAAGTGGTACATGCATCTGGAGTTCATTTGCAGTGGCAGAAGGCCCTTGTGTGCCCATATTCATTTTCATTCTCTCTGCAAATAAACACTTAAAAAAAAAAAAAAAAAAGAACCAGCTGGGCGTGGTGGCGCATGCCTTTTAATCCCAGCACTCAGGAAGCAGAGGTAGGTTGATCACCATGAGTTCAAGGCCATCCTGAAACTACATAGTGAATTCTAGGTCAGCTTGGACTAGAAGGAAACCCTACCTCAAAAACAAAACAAAACAAAACAAAACAAACTAAAAAAACAGTCCCAAAGGGGAATGCAAAGGAATAGAAAGGATTATGATCAAGTACATATTATGTATATGTATGAGAATTGTCAATAAAGAAGGATTTGAGAACAAAGTGGCAATTTAAAAATGCCAATCTAAAAAGTGGACATAGCCGGGTGTGGTAGCACATGCCTTTAATCCCAGCACTCGGGAGGCAGAGGTAAGAGGATGGCCGAAAGTTCGAGGCCACCCTGAGACTACATAGTTAATTCCAGGTCAGCCTGGACCACAGTGAGATCCTACCTTGCAAAAACAAAAAAAAAAAAAAAAAAAAAGTGGACATGCTCAGTGTGTGTGTCAACCAAGATTACTTTATCCTGCAAAGCTATCTATCCAAATTGAGGGAGAAATAATTCCACAACAAAAATAAGCTAAAGGAATTTATGGCAACTAAACCAAGTATTTTCTATAGAAAATACTTGAAGGAATCATTCACGCTGAAGAGAAAGCAAAACACACACAGCAGGAAATAGGAAAAAATAAACCATACTCAAATAACAGTTAAAACAAGTCAGTAAAGTGAAAACAGAAGAACTACGAAACAAGAAGAATGGCAAGAATAAATACATATCTTTCAATAATAACTCTTAATATCAATGGCCTCAATGCCCCAAACAAAAGACACAAGTTTGCAGACTGGATTAAAAAGCAGGATCCTGCCATCTGTTGCCTCTAGGAAATTCACCTCTCAATAAAAGATAGAAACCTTCTTAGGGTGAAAGGTTGGAAAATGGTATTTCAAGAAAATGGGCCTAAGAAACAAGCAGGGGTTGCTATCCTAATTTCTGACAGGATAGACTTCAAACCAACATTAGTGAGGAAAGATAAAGAAGGTCACTTTATACTGATTAAAGGAACACTCAAACAGGAGGACATTACAATCCTAAACATACATGCTCTTAACATGGGGGCTCCCAATTTCATCAAACAAACACTATTAGACTTAAGGTCAGCGATAACTCCTAACACAATAGTAGTGGGTGACTTCAATACCGCACTCTCATCACTTGACAGGTCTACCCAGCAAAAAATAAACAGAGAGACATCTGCATGAAATGATGTCATGGAACAAATTGACCTAACAAATATATACAGAACATTCCATCCAAATGCTGCAGAATATACATTTTTCTCAGCAGCACATGGAACATTCTCTAAAATAGATCATATAATAGGACACAAATCAATTCTTAACAAATACAGGAAAACTGCAATAATCCCTTGTATGCTATCTGACCACAATGGGATTAAACTGCAAATCAGCAACAAGAAAAACTACAGAGCATACAGAAATTCATGGAGACTAAACAGTACATTATTGAACGATGTATGGGTCATTGAAGAAATTAAAAAGGAAATCAAGAAATTCATAGAATCAAATGATGATAATACAACATACCAAAACCTTTAGAACACAATGAAGGCAGACCTAAGAGGGAAATTTACAGCTCTAAGTGCCTATATTAAGAAATTAAGCCAGGCATGGTGGCGCACGCCTTTAATCCCAGCATTTGGGAGGCAGAGGTAGGAGGATCGCTGTGAGTTCGAGGCCACCCTGAGACTACATAGTTAATTCCAGGTCAGCCTGGGCCAGAGTGGTGGGACCCTAACCTCGAAAAACCAAAGAAAAAAAATTAGAGAGTTCACAAGTAAACAATTTAATGCTTCACCTTAATGCCTTGGAAAGAGAACAAGGCAAACCAAAAATCAGTAGAGGAAAGAAATAATAAAGATTAGGGCAGAAATTAATGAAATGGAAACCAAAAAACAATCAAAAGAATCAATGAAACAAAGAGTTGGTTCTTTGAAAGGATAAACAAGATTGATAAGCCCTTAGCAAATCTGACCAAAAGAAAGAGAGAAGAAACAAAAATTAATAAAATTAGAGATGAAAAAGGCAACATCACAACAGATACCAAAGAAATTCAGAAAATCATAGGGACATACTTTAAGAACATATATGCCTCTAAGTTTGAAAATCTGAAAGAAATGGATGATATCCTTGATTCATATGACCTACCAAATTTAAATCAAGATGAGACAAACCATTTAAATAGACCTATAACAAATACAGAGATCCAAGCAGTTACAAAAAGTCTCCCAACTAAAAAAAAGTCCAGGTCCAAATGTACTCACTGCTGAATTTTACCAGACATTCATGGAAGAACTAACACCAATGCTTCTCAAACTTTCCCATAAAACAGAAAAGGAAGGAATTCTACCAAAATCCTTCTATGAAGCCAGCATCACCCTGATACCAAAACCAGACAAAAACAGAACAAAAAAGAAAATTACAGACCAATCTCCCTCATGAACATAGATGCAAAAATTCTCAACAAAATACTGGCAAACAGAATACAAGAATATATCAGAAAGATTATTCACCCAAGTAGGCTTTATCCAAGAGATGCAGGGATGGTTCAACATACGCAAATCCATAAACATAATACACTATATAAATGGTCTGAAGGACAAAAATCACATGGTCATCTCAATAGATGCAGAAAAGGCATTTGACAAAATCCAACATCCCTTCATGGTAAAAGTATTACAGAAACTGGGAATAGAAGGAACATATCTCAACATAACTATTTATGACAAACCTACAGCCAACATAACACTAAATGGGGAAGAACTTGAAGCTTTTCCACTAAATTCAGGAACAAGACAAGGGTGTCCACTTTCCCCACTTTTATTTAATATAGTACTGGAAGTCTTAGCTATAGCAATAAGGCAAGAGACACTCATAAAAGGGATACAAATTGGAAGGGAAGAGATCAAATTATCATTATTTGCATGTGATATGATTCTATACATAACAGACCCTAAAACCAGCAAACTGTTAGAGCTGATAAACACTTTTAGCAATGTAGCAGTATACAAAATAAAACAGAGAAATCAGTTGCTTTTCTATACACTAACAACAAACATACAGAGGATGAATTCAGGGAATCTCTCCCATTCACAATTGCCTCAAAAAATATAAAATCCCTTGGAATAAACTTAACCAAGGAAGTGAAGTATCTACAATGAGAACTTTAAAAAACTCGAGCGACAAATTGCAGAAGGCACAAGGAAATAGAAAGACATCCCATGCTCCTGGATTGGAAGAATCAATATTGTGAAAATGTCAATCTTACCAAAAGCAATCTACACATTTAATGCAATCCCCATTAAAATCCCAATAGCATTCTTCACATAAATAGAAAAAACAATCCTAAAATGCATCTGGAAACACACAAAAAAACTCAAATAGCCAAAACAATTCTGTGCAACAAAAATCAGGCTGGTGGTATTACCATACCCGATTTTAAGTTATATTACAAAGCCATAACAACAAAAACAGCATAGTACTGGCACAAGGACAGACAGGTAGATCAATGGAACAGAATAGCGGACCCAAATATTGATCCAGGTAGCTATAACCACCTGATTTTTGACAAAAAAATGCCAAAAATATTCATTGGAGAAAAGATAGACTCTTCAACAAGTGGTGCTGGGAAAACTGGATATCTGTATGTAGAAGGATGAAAATAGATCCTTGTCTCTCTCCATGCACAAGAGTCAAGTCCAAATGGATCAGGGACTTTAATATCAGACCTGAATCTCTGAAACTGCTATAGGAAAAGGTAGGGGAAACCCTTCAACATATTGGGATAGGCAAGGACTCTCTGAATATAATCCCAATTGCTCAGGGAATAAAACCACTAAACAACCACTGGGACCTCATGAAATTACAAAGCTTTTGTACAGCAAAGGATATTGTGAATAGAGCAAAGACAACCTACAGAATGGGAGAAAATCTTTGCCAGCTATACATCTGACATTTGCCAGCTTTACAGTAAGAAATCAAACAACCCAGTTAAAAAACGGGCTATGGAACTAAATAGAGAGTTCTCAGAAGAAGAAATACAGATGGCATATAAACATCTAAGTGTTCCACATCCTTAGCCATCAGGGAAATGCAAATTAAAACCACTTTGAGATTCCATTTAACTCCTGCCAGAATGGCTACCATCAAGAAAACAAATGATGGGCTGCAGAGATGGTTTAGTGGTTAATGCTCATGCCTGCAAAGCCTAAGGACCCAAGTTCAATTCTCCAAGTTCCATGTAAGCCAGATGCACATGGTGGCACACACATCTGGAGTTCGTTTGCAGTGGCTAGAGGCCCTGGTGTGCCCATTCTCTCTCTCCCCCTCTTTCCCTGTTTCTAATAAAAAAAAAATAAATCTTAAAAAAAAAAAAAAAGGAAAGAAAACAAATGATAGTAAGTGCTGGCGTGGATGTGGGAAAAGAGGAACACTTCTACACTGTTGGTGGGAATGTAATCTGGTCCAGCCATTATGGAAATCAGTGTGGAGGTTCTTGAGACAGCTAGAAATAGATTTACCATATGATCCAGCTATAGCACTCCTAGGCATATATCCAGAGGACTCTTCTCACTACCTTAGAGATACTTGCACAACCATGTTTATTGCTCAATTCACAATAGCTAGAAAATGGAACCAGCCTAGATGTCCTTCCACAAATGAATGGATAATAAAGATGTGGTACATTTACACAATGGAGTTCTATTCAACGGTAAAGAAAAATAAAATTATAAAATTTGCAGGGAAATGGATGGATCTGGAAAGGATTATACTAAGTGAAGTAACCCAGGCTCAGAAAGCCAAACGTCACATGTTCTCTCTCATCTGGGGATCCTAGCTACAAATGTATAGACTTGTGTGTGAACTGGAACCAAAAATCGGTACCAGAAGCCGGTAAGCTGGTAAAAGGCTATAAGGGAGGGAGGAGAAGGAAAGACTTAAGTGGATGGCATTATACATATGTAAGTAGAAGAACAGATTACAGGGAGGGGAAAGGCCTAAGCAAGGCCATGGGAAGAGAATGTGTAAAAAGAAGGGTGGAGGGGGTGGTCAATCAAAATTCAAGATAGTCTGAGTAAGACTTATGTAAAACTACTTTTTTGAATAATGGCACATCCAGAAGCTATAGACTGTTACAAGAAAATTTTCATTGTCTGGGATGGGATACCTTCCAGTGAGTTGTTGTCCAAGGAGGTCCCATTAGCCTCCAAAACATTAACGGTTATTGCCAAGGCCCCTGGTTTCCCTTGAGAAACAGATGGTAAGACCCTACTGCTGAAGACATCTCTTGCCTGAGAGGCAAGGTCACTGAGAAAGCAAGCTGGTGCTGAGCAAAAAACCTTCTCCCTGTAGACCAGCCAACTGAAAGCCGGAAAAAGCTGCACTACATGCAGCCGTATGGGAGACAGAAGTCATCAGCAGTGAAAACAGTAGACACTGGAAAACTCAAGTTTGGCCAGACAGGCCCAATGACTGAACGGGTGCAATAGTGGCATGTCTCCTCTGGGGGAAGCCAACTGCTTCATAATTGGACTGAAGGCCCTCTCCATGGGAGGGAATACATGCCTGGTACTGAAAAAACTAAGCAAAAGTATATGGCAGGGGAGGTCATGAGCCTTAGGGATATAAAACCTGCTCTGGTCTGGCTAAATGTATATATTATTCCCACCAAGCTGCCCTGAAAGCACTACAGTTAATGTTCATATTCACATATTAACGCTACTCTCACTTCTGGTTAGAGAAGCTTCTCTTTTCAGATGGCGATGACCACTGGGATGACCCAAAAGGCAACATAGTACTGAGAAGAAGGGATGGAGCAGTGCACAGCACTGAAACATCTGTCACATCCTCCAAGGCTCAGGGTCCATTGCAGAAGAGGGGGCGGAAAGAATATAAGAGCCAGGCTGGAGAGATGGCCTAGCGGCTAAGGCGCCTGCCTGCTAAGCCTAAGAATGCTGGTTCCAATGTCCAGCGTTTCCAATCTCCAGGTCCCACGTTTAGCCAGATGCAAAGTGAGGCAAGGGCGCAATGCCGCACTTGCCCACAAGGGGGTGCACACATCTGGATTTCGTTCACAGCAGCTGAGAGACTGCTGGCACACCCATTTCTCCCTCCCTCTCCCTCTCTATCTCTCTCTGTCTCTCTCTCCAAAAATAAATAAAAAATAATTTAAAAAATTAAAAAAATAAAAGATTATAAGAGCCAAAGGAAGGGTACGACTTCTTACAATGCAACTGTCCAGACAGAAATTGGACTTAATATCCATGACCTTGCAGTGCCTAGCAATACCTTCGCAAGATCCTCATAATAGAAGAAAAAGATGATGACATCAAATTAAAAGACAGACTAATGGAGAGAGAAAGGGGATATGACGGAGAATAGAGTTCTGAAGAGGAATGGGGGGAGGGAAATATGTTTTTTTGTATGTATAGAAGTTGACAATAAAAAAAAGTACAAAATAAATAAATACATAAATAAATTAGGGCTCCCTTCAACAAGCCTTCACAAGTCTAGACATCAGAAAATGGAATACAGAAGGTGCCTAAAGATTTCTACCTGCTTGTCAGGTAAGACTCTCTTCTCTTGATGGTATAAAAACAGTTTGGGGGGCTGGAGAGATGGCTTAGCAGTTAAGGTGCATGCCTGTGAAGCCTAAGGACCCCAGTTCGATTCTCCAGCTCCCATGTAAGCCAGATGCACATGGTGGCGCATGTGTCTGGAATTCGTTTGCAGTGGCTGGAGGCCCTGGTGCACCCATTCTCTCCCCCTACCCTTTCTGTCTCTAATAAATAAATAAAAATAAAATCTTTAAAACAAAAAAAAAAAATTTGGTAGAATTTTTTAAATTTTTCTTCCTTTTTTTTTTCTTTGGTTTTAAAAGGTAGGGTTTCACTCTAGCCCAGGCTGACCTGGAACTCACTATGTAGTCTCAGAGTGGCCTCGAACTAATGGCAATCCTACCCTGTCTCCCAAGTGCTAGGACTAAAGGTATGCACCACCACTCTTGGCTTGGTAGAACTTTTTCATGGAGTTGCACAAATCTACATGTAATACAATTGCATAGAACTGTACCTACACAAATGAGAACAAGTAAAATTAGTGAAATAGAGATAAACTGTGGACTCCATTAGCATCAATTTTCTGGACTCAATCCTATACTATATGCAAAATATTACCCCTGGGAGAAATAATGTGAAACGTAGGATCTTATTTTTTCTTTTAGATTCATTTTCCATGAACCTAAAAATGTGAAACAAAAATATTGGAAAAATATTTTATAGCTGAAGTAGGCATCAGCATATTATTGATATATATATATACATACACACACACACACACATACATATATATATTTGTTTTGGTTTGGTTTTTCCAAGGTAAGGTCTCATCTGGAATTCACTGTGTAGTCTCAGGGTGGCCTCAAACTCACAGCAATATTCCTATCTCTGCCTCCCAAGTGCTGGGATTAAAGGCGTGCGCCACCATGCCTGGCAATATATATACATATATTTTAATCTATTTGCAAGCTGAGAAATGGAAGCGGGGACAAAGGGCACACCAGGACCTCTTGCCACTGCATACACACTCTAATTGTATTTGCTAATTTGTTCATCTAATTTTATGTGGGTACTGGGAAATCAAATCCAGGCTGTCAAGCTTATTTATTTGTGTGTGCGTGTGTGCACCAGGATCTCTTGTTACTGCAAAGGCCTGCCAAACACATAAGCCATTTTTTCTATCTGGCTTTATGTGGGTGCTAGAGAATTGAACCTGGGCCATCACATTTTATAAACAAGTACTTTTAAACACTGAGCCATTTTTCTAGCCAGACATATACTTTTGTTGTTGTTTTGTCGTTGTTGTAACTGTTTTGTTTTTGTTTCTCAAAGTAGAGTCTTGCTCTAGCCCAGGCTGACCTGGAATTCACTCTACAGGCTGGCCTCAAACTCACAGTAATCCTCCTACCTCTGCCTCCTGAGGAGGATTGCCATGAGTTCGAGGCCACGCTGAGACTACAGAGTGAATTCCAGGTCAGCCTGGGCTACAACAAGATCCTACCTCAAAAAAAAAAAAAAAAAAAAAAAAAGAAGAAGAAGAAGAAGAAGAAGAAGGAGGTTAGCTAGGTGTGGTGGCACATGTCTTTAATACCAGCACTTCAGAGGCAGAGATAGGAGGATCACTGTGAGTTCAAGGCCACCCTGAGACTATACAGTGAATTCCAGGTCAACTTGGGTGCAGATGGCCCCCAAATGATTCAGGAATTTATTAAGAGCTTGTAATTTTGATCTCCAGCTGCCTGGCTAGAGGAGGTATCACTGTAGGGAGGTCCTAGGTTTCCAGCCCTAAGGTGTGGGGTGGATCTGTAATTCCAGTCTAAAGATATACAAAGTGCCTGGGCTTTGACTGGAGTCTATGTACTTCCTTGCATCTTAGGTGGTGGCTTTTCTCTGTGCTTGGACCTGTGAAAACAGGCCAGCTTCTTCTGCCATTATGGAACTAACCCCTGCTTCAATAAATCCCTTCCTCCCATAACTGCCTGGTCTGGAAGTTCATCCCAGCAACGTGTGGCTGTCTACTACACTGGGCTAGAGTGAGAACCTACTTCTAAATAAAGAGAGAGAGAGACTGGAATTGTATTCATTTAAGTTGAGGATTTACTAAGAACCCAATTTCTATACTCAACTCCAATAAAAGAAAATGTACAGAGAACTAGCAAAGAGATTCTGTCCAGAAGCGCTCAGAGTAGGAAAAAAATGAGGACGGAAGAGATAGCTTAATG
Source organism: Orientallactaga sibirica (assembly GCA_036365145.1). NCBI lineage: Eukaryota > Metazoa > Chordata > Mammalia > Rodentia > Dipodidae > Orientallactaga > Orientallactaga sibirica. The sequence goes on from JAEOAD010000027.1 coordinate 9,414,615, forward strand.
GTTAAGGCGCTTGCCTGGAAAGCTTAAGGACCCAGGTTCAATTCCCCACTACCCACATAAGCCAAATGCAAATGGTGGCATATGCATCTGGAGTTCGATTACAGTGGCTACAGGCTCTTGTGTGCTCATTCTCTCTCTCATAAATAAAATTCTTTTAAAAAAAAGAAGGAGAAAAAGAAGAAGAAAACAGAATAAGCTGGTTAATTTGAAATCTTTTTCTAATTTTATTATTTAACTTTAGCTTTTTGATTTTCTTTTTATTTAGTTAATTAATTTCAAGCCAAGAGAGAAAAGAGACAGAGAGAATGGGTGTGCTGGGGCATCTAACTGCTGAAAATGAATTCCATATGTATGCACCACTTTGTGCATCTGGCTTACATGGGTACTGGGGAATCAAACATGGGTTCTTTGGCCTCACAAGCAAATGTCTTAACCACTAAGTCATCTCTCCAGCCCTTAACTTTAATTTTTAACTTAATTTTTTTTAGGACCAGGGTCTTGCTATATATAGCCCAGGCTGGCCTCAAACTCTTGATCCCTTTCTGCCTCAGCCTTCAAAGTGCTGAGATCACAAGTATACATCAGCATGCCCAGTTTATTCAACCTTCAAATATAAAGAACACATGGAGCCAGGCGGGGTGGCGCATGCCTTTAATCCTGTAACTTGGGAGGTGGAGGTACAAGGATTGCCAAGAGTTCAAGGCCACCCTGAGACTACATAGTGAATTCCAGATCAGCCTGAGCTAGAGTGAAACCCTACATCGGAAAACCACACACACAAACACAAAAGGAACATATGGGCTGGAGAGAACACGCAATGGTTAAGAGCATGTCCTGTGAGCTGGAGAGATGACTTAGTGGTTAAGGTGCTTGCCTGCAAAGCTGAAGGACCCTGGTTCAATGCTCCATGTCCCATATAAGCCAGATGCACAAGGTGGCACATGAGTTTGGAGTTCATTTGCAGTGGCTGGAGGCCTTGGCACACCCATTCTCTCTGTCTCTGTCTCTCTTTCTTACTCAAATGTAAAAAAAAAAAAATGTAAATTTAAATTTAAAAATAAAAAAACTTAAAAAAAAAATAAAAAAGAGCATGTCCTGTGCAAGCATGGTAGCCAGAGGACGTCTGAGAGACCACTTGAGTTTTATCCCCAGGACTGACATAAACAGCTGGATAAAGGCCTGACAACTGCCAGAGTGCACACGCACTTCAAAACTCTAGCTCATCAATACTAAATCCGACTGCCGACAAACCTGCTATGGCTTAAGGAACATTGTGGAAGAGGGGGCAGAAAGATTGTATGAGCAACTGAGTGGGTAGGAAGGAGTACCTTGAGGCACCATTCCTGGCTGCCCATCAGGGGCTGACTGAGCCTTCATGACCCCATAGTGAACACCATAACCCCACTGAGGAGGGCCCCAGGGAAACAGGAGCAGAGACAAGGAGATAAAAGAGCATATCCAGGGTTGGAGAGATGGCTCAGCAATTAAAGCACTAGCCTACAAAAGGAATGAAATTCGATTCTCTAGCACCCATGTAAAGCCAGATGCACTAAGTGGAGTATGCATCTGGAGTCCATGTGCAGTGGCTGGAGGGACCTAAAGAGCCCATTTTCTGTATCTACCTCTCAAATAAATAAAGAAAAATATTTTTAAAAAAATATTCTGGGGGGCTGGAGAGATGGCTTAGCAGTTAAGGCACTTGCTTACAAAGCCAAATGATCTAGGTTCGATTCCCCAGGACCCACATAAGCCAGATGCACAAGGGAGCACATGCCTCTGGAGTTCATTTGCAGTGGCTAGAGGCCCTGGAGTGCCCATTCTCTGTCTGTCTCTCTTTCTCTCAATCTCTCTCTCTCTGCTTGCAAATAAATAAATTGATTTTTTAAAAAAATACTCTGTCTCAGGCTGGAAAGATGGCTTAGCAGTTAGCTGCTTGCCTGCAAAGCCAAAGGACCCTGGTTCGATTCTCCAGGAACCACATAAGCCAGATGCACAAAATGGCGCATGTATCTGGAGTTTGTTTGCAGTGGCTGAAAGCCTTGGTGCATTCTTTCTTTCTTTCTCTCCCTCTCTCAAACAAATAAAAATAAAATAATTTTTAAAATACTGTCTCTAAAAAGAACTTGTTAAAATTAAACTTGTAGAAGGCAGGTGTGATGGCGTATGTCTTTAACCCTAGCACTCAGGAGGCAGAGATAGGGGGATTGCTGTGAATTCAGGCCAGCCTGGGAGGAGTTCTGGGTCAGCCTGGGCTAGAGTCACTCTACCTTGAAACAATAAAAAAAAGAACTTGCAGAAGAGCAATGTAGGCAAGCAAGACACCTGATATTCTGTTACAGCTAATGTAGGTGAGCACACCCACACGCCCTGCCACAGGAGAGCACATGGGGTGTACAAGGGCACCACGAACAGCATATTACACACACTCACACAGGCAAAGAAAGTACAATATTTCACCTTGCTATTACTCCAAATCAGTGTGCTATTACAATAACTTAAAACATGCGTGTGTGCTCCCAGCTACTTACTTCACAGAAAGCTAATACTAGCTAACAAAGCTTCCCCTATATAAAAAATTGATATCAGACAGACATCCTGGCTTTCTAATTGCTACCAATTAGAAAATTACCCATGATTGAATACAATTTTTACCTTATATTTAATTGTCAAGTTTTCATTTTCTTAAAGACTATAGGGCTGGAGGGATGGCTTAACAGTTAAGACATTTGCCTGCAAAGCCAAAGGACCCTGATTCAATTCCTCAAGACCCACGAAAGCTGGTGGTGCATGCATCTGGAGCTTGTTTGCAGTGGTTGGAGGCCCTGGTGAGCCCATTTTCTCTCTGTGTGTGTGAGTCTGTCTAAAGAATATGACAGGTCAAATCCCTTAAGAGAAACTAAAGGAGGCTTTGGATGTTTTGTACTCAAATATAATTAAGAAAAACGTTTTCCCACACAAAGAGGACGTTTATTCTTTTTCTTTTTTTAAAATTATTTCCCGAGGGCTGGAGAGATGGCTTAGTAGTTAAGGCACTTGCCTGTGAAGCCAAAGGACGGAGGTGCAATTCCCCAGTACCCACATAAGCCAGATGCACAACATTGCACATTCATCTGGAGTTTGTTTCCAACAGTTAGAGGCCCTGAAGCACCCATTCTTGCTCTCACTATCTGCCTCTCTCCCTCTCTTTCTCTCTCAAATAAATAAAAGAATTTTTAAAATTATAATTTCATTTTATTTATTTATTTATTTATTTTTGGTTTTTCGAGATAGAGTCTCACTCTGGTCCAGGCTGACCTGGAATCTGGAATTAACTATGTACTCTCAGGGTGGCCTAGAACTCTCGGGAATCCTCCTACCTCTGCCTCCCGAGTGCTGGGATTAAAGGCATGCGCCACCACGCCCGGCTCATTTTATTTTTTGATTAATTTATTTTGGATTTTCGAGGTAGGGTCTCACTCTAGTCCAGGCTGACCTGGAATTCACTATGTAGTCTCAGGGTGGCCTCGAACTCACAGTGATCCTCCTACCTCTGCCTCCAGAGTGTTGGGATTAAAGGCATGTGCCACCACGCCTGGCCTTTCATTTTATTTATTTTTTATGTTTAATATTTTTATTTTACTTATTTGACAGAGAGAGAGAATGGGCACGCCAAGGCCTTGAGCCCTGCAAATGAACTCCAGACACATGCGCCCCCTTGTGCATCTGGCTTACATGGGTTCTGGGGCATCAAACCTGGGTCCTTTGGCTTTGCAGGCAAATGCCTTAACCACTAAGCCATCCCTCCAGCCCTTCATTTTATTTTTAAAGATTTATTTTTATTTATTTGAGATAGAGAAAGAGAAAGAGGGGAAGAGAGAGAGAGAGAGACAATGGGAATGGGCACGCCAAGGTCTCTAGCCACTGCAAACGAATTCCAAATGCATGCACCACCATGTGCACTTGGCTTACATGGGACCTAGAGAATCAAACCGGGGTCTTTGGGCTTTGCAGGCATGCACCTTAACTGCTAAGCCATTTCTCCAGCCCCCAATTTTTTTAAAATTATTTCCCAATTGCATTGGCATCTCCTTTAGCCATTACATTCTCAAATTCTATTAGCTAAGTCAGAACTTTTCCAAAATTTAAAACATCTAGTAGAAACTCAATAGTTTAAAACACAATTCTAAAAAATAAAAATAATAAAAACCACAATTCTATCCCCAGAATATATAGAAATCTAAAATCTATGATAGAAATAAAGAGTATTTTGACATTAACCTGCCCCCCCAAAAAAAAATTAATGATGAAATGTCCTTAACTCTCACAGACATTCACTTGTGTTAACATCCTCACAGCAAGATCTGATATCACCACACCGACACTAGAATTTACAGACTATGTGGGCATTGTGGCACACGCTCGTAAGCCCAGCCCTTGGGAAATGAAGGCAGGATGATTACTTGAACTTGGGCAGGGTCTGAGAACAATAAGAATGACTGTGAAATCCCATTTAAAAACAAAAGGAGGAGCTGGAAAGATGGCTTAGCAGTTAAGGTACATGCTTGCAAAGCCTAAGGACCCTGGTTCAATTCTCCAGGTCCCACATAAGCCAGATGCACATGGTAGCCTATGCATCTGGAGTTTATTTATGGTGGCTAGAGGCCCTGGCACAGCCCATTCTCACTCTCTCCCCCCACTGTGTCTCAAATAAATAAATAAAATCTTTTTAAAAACAGGGGGTGGGAGTGGCAATTTTATACAATAATCCTGACAGGTCATGTTCTGATTTGGTTTGGCCACTTAAGTGCTTAAGAATCCATGACTGTCATTTAGTACCAGAGGACTTGCAAAAATGCATTTGTTTTGAATTTAAAAATGAGATTAAGATAATATGTGTACATTTTTTTCTTTCTAAAGGGACAAAAAAATTAGTAAAAATAAATCCTTTTATGTGAACTCTGATGTTTAGAGCAGGATAGGCTATAAGAATACTATCTTTTAAATATAAATCATACATGCAGGATATACATATATATGCATACACACACACATACATACATATCTAAATATCTAAAGATATCTAAAGTTATCTATCTATATACATACAGATACAGATATATAGATTTTTTGTTGTTTTTGAGGTAGGGTCTCACTCTAGCCCAGGCTGTCCTGAAATTTACTACATAGTCTCAAGCTGGCCTTAAACTCAGTGATTCTCCTACCCACCTGAGCCTCCCAAGTGCTGGGATTAAAGGCACACACCACCACACGCAGCCTAAATGTGCTTTTTTAAAATATTTAAGATGAACACATAATATTTATTAATAGCACATGAGGGACAAAAGAAAATGAAAGCAAAGTTCGTCAAGGATTAACTCCAGTAACTGACAGCAGGAGAAAGTCCTTACCTCCCTAGCTGAATCAAAGCAGCTAACTATCACACCAGTGTGTATTTTCAAGGAAATACAGAAGCAAAACTCATTAGCTCTTTAAAAAATACACACATTTAATATTGGTCTGTTTTAATTCTAAGTAAAGCAATTCCAAAAATACAAACTGAACATCAGAGCCATGTGAACCACCATGATAAAATAAAACAGACATTCACAATAATTACGTCTAAAGACAGTTCAGCTTGATAGATCGTCTTCAAAGTATGCTAAAGAAAGTGTTACTAAAATACTGCTGGTGTTCAGTTAGAATTAAAGGACTCTGGGGAAATGAAATAATATGATACAGTTGGAGTGAATAAAGATACACGGGATTTACATTTTCCATTACCCCTAGATATAAACAAACATTCAAAAATCAACACAAACTCTGTGTGTTATTCAAAATATTGCAGCTGCAGGAAAGGCAACTTTAAATTAATAGCTAGGGGAAAATCAAGTTTTGGTGGAGGTAAACAGAAGTAACAGTTTTTAATTTGCACTTTTGTAAAGCTCATTTATACCTGGTCAACCAGGAACCAAACGCAGGACAGTGAAGTTCTCTGCTTCTTTTGGCTATACTGTGACAAGAAAAAGTCATCTTTTGAAGATGTCTAAAGAAATAAAAACAACTTTCTTTATAAACAGTCAAATAATCAATTAATGGAATAAATAAGTACTAACCCACATTTTTACCACTCTGTCATCACTACACTTTACACTTTACATTTTTCATTTTGGTGGCAAATTCCCAAATTTGTAGTAAAAAATCCACCAATCATTTTTAAAAGTAAAATCAATATAGCCACCAAATAAGAATATTCTTCTGTTTACTCTTTGGCTAAGAAAGAAAACAAACAAAATAAAACAAAACAAAACAAAAAGAAACAGAAGACAACTCTAACACTGGTGATAAAAGAAACTTTTTTTACATGTAAAATAAAGTTATCAATTTAAATCTTGGTACATTTTATAAAAACAAGAGGTAATGTTGTAATAAAACAGCAGTAGCCTCGGCTAGCAACATACTGTTTGTTAACCCTGTGCAATAAAATACTTTGTTCACACTACACTTATTCAAACATGACTAACAATTACTACAAACACTTCAGGAATCTTCACTGGACTCCTATAGACTTACTGTTAAAACTGAGAGACATTTACAATCAATGTGCCATGAACACGTTACTTCTAGCAGGAGATAATGTGGGTATTATTTGAATTTGTTTTAGGTACTGAACAGCTGAGTTACAAGGACTGAGAGTGAAAAGCATTCTAAAAGCCCATGAACACTGTTGTTCACAACCTTTTTCAGTACACGCTAACTCGTTCGACACATTTCTCTTCATACATAGCAAGCAACAGCACCCAATAAAAGCCTGAGAAGAAATGCTGCTGTGTAAATACTGCAACTATTCCTGAAATAAGAATTATGGGATATATACTCCAAAGCTGCCCATTCCCATAATTTGTATTGCATAGGTCACATAATCACACACATACATATACACATATGTGTATATATATGTACATGCAAAGAATATATTAAGACGACAATGAAGTCTAGTCACAGAGCAATTTACAGGCTCAATATATTTTTTACACTTTGCTTGAAAGAAAATCTCAGTATTTTACAGTCTTTCAGCAGGCATTATATACACTGCACTTTAAGAAATCTAAAGGGCATTGAAATTAATTTTTCCAACATTTGGTAACAAAACACACAATATTTCTCCAAATACTTGTGCTATCTACATGATCATCTGTTTGCTCTGGTAACCACTAATCACAAAAATTGATTTAATGGAATAATTAGAAAAATTATCTAACACCATGCATGGGTTTGAATCATTTTTAATATCCTATCCTAGAAACATTCTACAAATCTTAAGATTTAAAAAATTAAGTCTCTCTTTTGCGCTTTAAAAGATATCTTTTTATGACAATATCCATAACATCAACAAGTACATGTTAAGGCTAGTATCACCATCTCCTTTTGTCAATTTTTTGTTTATTAAGAAAGACAGTAAAAGCCAGACTCCTTGAGGGCTTGAACTGTACCTAAGTGAGTGCAGTGAACATAATGTTCAGTCCTCCAGTCAGGATGCAGTCGCTCCTTCCCATTCCACAAGATACTGCACCTTTCCATCAAGCGTCACCCGACGAGCCAACACTCGGTACTTTTCACCACATGCTATTCTACCTGCAGCACCAAAGTAACTGGTGATGGAGTTTTTCAGATGATTGAGCTGCACTTCCTGATCCGCTAGGTTGTTCAGGATCTCAGTGTTGAGCTCCTCAAACTGAAACTCCTCCTTGCCTTCATCATCTTTTACAAGATCTGCATTCTGAGTCTGGAGGGCTCTTCTTGGAAGACGACCTCTTCTTCGCCGCAAATGTGGAATTGCAGCAGGCCAAGACCTTCCTGTGCGAGTTCTTTTTCTAGAGTCAGATAATCTATGGAAAAGAAAAGGCCACAATTGTCTAAATTGGTTTCTGGTTTTTCTGACACAGTCTCACTATGTAGATTAGGCTGGCCTCAATTTCATAATCTTCCTGCCTCGGCCTCCTCAGTACTGGGATGACAGTCAGGCATCACCACACCCAGTCTCTATCAAGTTTTAAAGCATCCTTCCCCTACACTTGTCTGCTTCTGAGTGATCACTGTAGTAAGTATATGTGCTGATACAAAAACCAGCCAAAACAAAGCAATAAAGATCACTATCATCTGCCTCACTACAGATGTCATCATTTTGGGGAGGCTAATCTTGTAGAGCTTTTCCTCCATTAACTATATATGTACTATTAAGCTTAAAGAATCAGAGCAAATTGAGCTGGGCGTGGTAGCACACACTTTTAATCCCAGCACTCAGGAGGCAGAGGTAGGAGAACTGCTGTGAGTATGAGGCCAGCATGGGACTACAGAGTGAGTTCCAGTTCAACCTGGGCTAGAGTGAGACCCTACCCAAAAAAAAAAAAAAAAAAAAATCACCGAGCAAATTAAAAAATAAATAAATATGGGCTACAGAGATGACTCAGCACATAAGACACTTGCCTGCCTTAAAGCCTAATGACCTGAGTTCAATTCCCCAGTATCCATGTAAGTCAAAAGCACAAAGTAACACATGCATTTAGAGTTCATTTGTAGCGGCTAGAGGCCCTAGTGGGCCCATACTTACTCTCTCTGTTCTCAAATAAATTAATACATTTTGTTTGCTTATTAAGATAGGGTATTGCTCTGGCCCAGGCTGAACTGTAATTAGCCTTAGGATAACCTCAAACTCATAGTTATCTTCCTACCTCAGCACTGTGAGGGCTGGGATTAAAAGGTGTGCGCCATCACAGCTGGGGAAGAGAGGCGGGAGAGAAACAGAAGGAGAAAGAGGAGAGAACAGGCACACTAGAACCTTCAGCCACTACAAACCAACTGCAGACACGTGTGCTACTATGCATCTGGCTTTACATGAGTCCTGGGGAATCAAATCTGGGCATCAGGATTGAGCCATCTCCTCAACCCCCAGATGAAATTTGTTATAGAAACCACAGCTGCCAGTTGATCTACAAGCCCCAGCAAATTCTCAAGTCTTTGTTCCCCACTTACCTGGGATTATAGATGTGCGTAACTAGACCCAGTTGTTCATGTACTTAATAAAGGAATGCAAAGAATAAGAGATTTGAATTTGGCCAGTTGTTCATGTACTTAATAAAGGAATGCAAAGAACAAGAGATTTGAATTTGGCCAAGTAACAGAATTAGAGGCAGACCGAGGGCACCCTGCCTTCCTTCTGGACACTGGGACTTCTGATGTGTGCTTGTTCAGTTCATTACTTCAGTAGGTCCAGAACACAATAAGAGAACCTAGATTCTCACTTCAATATTTAAGCACGTGGAGCACTATCCTGTGTATAGTTGGTGCTAACTCAATATTTGCTGTAGGAAACGAGTGTGTCCTGTGTGATCTTTTGTTATGATGTGATTGTTGAAAAAACCGACTTAGGGACTCTTGGTAAAACTATATCTCCTTCCGGCTGGAGAGATGACTGAGCAGTTAAGGTGCATGCCTGCAAATACTGACAGCCCAGAGTTCAATTCTCCAGTACCCACATAAAGCCAGACACACAAAGTGGCTTATGTATCTGGAGTTCGTTTGCAATGACAAGAAGTCATGGCAAGCCCATGCTCACTCTTTTCTCTCAAATAAAAATAACATTTAAAAAATCCTTTTATTTGACAAAGACATTGGCGCCCAATACAGACTTATTAAAATATAAAATACAACATGCATACACATATGCACACATCAAACCAAAAAATATTAAATATAAAACAGTGCTAGGAATATAGCTCAATTGTTACAGTACTTGCCTACCTTAAATGCAGGAGGGCCTAAAGCCTCCTGCAACCACACCCAGCACCTTATAATGGGCTGGGGAGGCACACTCCTATAATCCTAGCACTTGGTAGGTGGAGGGAGGGGGATCAGAACATCAGAGTCAGCCTTAAAACTACAAAGTATGAGGCCAGCCTGGGTTGATGACAGACCCTTGTATAAAATTTTTTCTAAAAGCCCGGTGTGGTGGCGCACACTTTTAATCCCAGCACTTGGGAGGCAGAGATAGGAGGATCACCAAGAGTTTGAGGCCACCCTGAGACTACATAGTGAATTCCAGGTCAGCCTGAGCTAGAGCGAGACCCTACCTCAAAAAGAAAAAGAAAAAATAGGCAGGAGGCAGAAGGCTAGAGATGGCTTAGTGGTTAAGGTGCCAGTCAGCAAAGCCAAAGGACCAGGTTCGATTCCCCAGAATCCATGTAAATACAGATGCACAAGATGACACATACATCTGGAGTTCATTTACAGTGGCTGGAGGCCCCTGCATACTTCTATCCCCATCCCCAGCCAATGTGCTCCTTCTCTCTCCAATTTCTGCTTGTAAATAAATAAAAGGGGGCTGGAGAGATAGCTCAGTGGTTAAGGCGCTTGCCTGCAAAGCCAAAGGATCCTGGTTCAACTCTCCAGGACCCACGTAAGCCAGATGCACAAGGGGGCACATGCATCTGGAGTTCATTTGCAGTGGCTGGAGGCCCTGGCGTGCCCATTTTTTCTCTCTCTCTCTTTTCCTCTCTCTCCTCTCTCCCTTTTTCTCAAATAAATAAATAATATTTAAAAAAAAAAAAAAGTAGGGCTGGAGAGATGGCTTAGCAGTTAAGACATTTGCCTGTGAAGCTTAAGGACCCAGGTTCAATTCCCCAGTGCCTACATATGCCAGATACACAAGGTGGTGCATGTGTCTGGAGATAGAGGCCCTGGCACACCCATTCTCTATCTGCCTCTTTTGCTCTCAAATAAATTTGTTTTTGTTTTTTTCAAGGTAGGGTCTCACTTTTAGCTCAGGCTGACTGAAATTCACTATGTAGTCTCAGGGAGGCCTTGAACTCAGGGCAATCCTCCTACCTCTGCCTCCTGTCAAATAAATATTTTAAAACAAAACAAAGTAAATAAATAGAACAAACTAACGTCATTCAGGGATGGAGAGATGGCTCAGCAGTTAAGATGCTTGCCTACAAAGCCTAAGGACCCAGGTTCAATTCCCCAGGACCCACATAAGCCAGATGCCCAAGGTGGAGCACGTGACTAGAGTTCGTTTGCAGCGGCTGAAGGCCATAGCACACCCATTCTCACTCTGTCTCCCTCTTTCTCAAATACATAATTAAAAAAAAAAAAAAAAAAAAAAAAAAAAAAAAACATGCCTGTTACTGAAAGGCTAACCAAAAGCCTATCTATGGTGGGGGAGGTCATGAGCATTAGGAATGTAATACCTGTTCTTGTCTGGCTAAATTCATGTATTATGATGACCTGAAAGGCACCATAGTGCTGAGAAGACATGAAGGAGGAATGTTCAGCACTGAAACATCCCTATCACACCTTCTTACAAGGCTCAAGGTCCATTGCGGAATAGGTGGAGGAAGAATGTAAGAGCTGAAGGAAGGATAGGACTGCGTACAATGCAATCGACCAGACAGAAATTGACCTTGATATCCACGACCTTGTAGTGCATAGCACTATCTTCAACAAGACCTTCATAACAGGAGGAAAAGATGATGATATCAAAATAAAAGAGATTAATGGAGAGAGGGAGGGGATATGATGGAGTGTAGATATGTGAAGGGGAAAGTAAAGGAGGGGAGGGAATTATCATGGTTTATTGTTGTAAGAATGAAAGCTGTCAATAAAATGGAAAAATAAATAAATAAATAAATAAATAAATAAATAAATAAATAATAAAAAGCCAGTCTATTGGGCTTGCCAAAAAAAAAAAAAAAAAAAAAAAAAAAAGCCAGGCATTGTGACACACACCTTTAATCCTAGCACTTGGGAGGCAGAGGTAGGAGGATCACCAGTAGTTCAAGGCCACCCTGAGACTACATAGTAAATTCAGGTCAGCCTGGATTAGAGTGAGACCCTACCTCGAAAAACAAAAAAAAATAAAAAGAATCTGAAAGAAAATTAGTGAATAAGAACACGCAATATCTACCCATAATGCCTGGAAATGCTAGACGAGGTAGTTTCTTTTGCACTGGAAGCACCCGTGAAATCCACATCTGAGGTATTGGATGAATGTGCAGTTCCCTCAGTTCTCCTGAGACAAAAGAATTTAAATGGTATAACAACTATGTTACATAACAATAGAAATACTAATTCCTTTTTAAAAATCCTAGGAAAGAAAATAAATAGCTTATTATTTACCCTATAGAACAAGGTAAATCCAACGTAGGATTCTCTGAAACTAATTCCTTATCCTAGAAAGTTAAAAGCAAAAAAATAAGAAATTCTTAAAGCACAGTTCAACATTAATCAAAATAAAACATTAGATTCTCAGTAATTTCATGGATCTTTAATGAGAACATATACAACAAAACCTCTTACCAAAGGTGGCTCAGCAGTTTTTTGAATCATTTTTCTTGTATAAGGGCCAGGAGGACGACCTACAGATTTTTTCTTTCCTTTTTTTTCTATCCCATTGCTTACATCCCTGAAACAGAAAGCCACTACATATTAAAACTCTGCATAAAGGAAAAAAAAAACACACACACAATGGTTTTACATATGCAATTAGATAACATGTATATTTTTATATTAATTATAACATGAAAAGTTTATCAAATGTGGGCTGGAGGGATGGCTTAGCAGTTTCAGGCGCCTGCCTATACAAAGCCAAAACACCCAGGTTCAATTTCCCAGAACCCACGTAAGCCAGATGCACAAGGTAGCGCATGCATCTGGAGTTCATTTACAGCGGCTGGAGGCCCCGGCATGCCCATTCCCTTTCTCTCTCACTCTCTCTCTCTGCCTCTCTTTCTCTATCAAATAAATAAATAAATAAAACTTTTTTTAGAAATAGAAAATCTCTCTCTAAAAAAAGTTCGTCAAATGTAAGTTTGATCTGTAAGTTCAGTCGAGGGCTTAAATAAATAACACATTATAACTTTAAATTTGAGGGGGGGGTTTCAAGGTAGGGTCTCACTCTGGTCCAGGCTGACCTGGAATTTACTATGTAGCCTCAGGGTGGACTCGAACTCATGGTGATCCTCCTACTTCTGCCTCCTGAGTGAGTTCTGGGATTAAAGGCGTGTGCCACCATGCTCAGCTTATAATTTTAAATATTTCTTGACTTTAGATATTTACATTATTAAAGCCTTAAAAATGCTCTCTTTATTATAGGTCTGGCATATACACAGCACCTAATGATTTTAAAAGCAACAAAAATTAGACATCCATACTGGACAGAAGTATGGATGTCTTCTAAAAGTAGATTTTTATATTTACTACTTGATAGAGATAGTTTCAAGAATTTAGTATCAAAAATAACAACTAAATTAGTAGTTAACCTCACCAAAAAAATCAAGATTAAGATAATAGTATCTATCACTGGAGTTGATTTTATATACATTCATGTGTGTATGAATATGTGCATGAATTTTTGAAGGACACTATCAGGAAGAGAATGAAGCTCAAGGTGACAGAATGGAAAGGAGAAAGGAATAAGGAGTCTTTCAGACTGGGAGGGACTCACTCATAGGCAAAACTTGGAAAAAAGGCACAACCATCAAGAACACAAGAACACCTCTAATAGAAGAACCAAAGAAGAACAGAGCTAGGAGACCCTGCCTCAAAAAAAAAAACAAAATTAAATAAATAAATAAATGAAATGAAAATAGAATAAATAATAGGGAAACAAAGATGTTTCCTATGTGAAGGATTAATATATTCAAGTAACAATATGAAGTAAAGTGCTATGAGAAACTGTCTGAAAAATTCAGTTAAAAAAATGGAGAGGAGGAGTAGTGTTGTCTTTAATTGCATCACTCTGTAGGCACACGTAGGGAAGAAAATGGGCACACCACGGTCTCTTATCACTACAAACAAATTCCAGATGCATGAGCCACTTGGTGGGCTAGCTTTATGTGGGTACTGGGGAATTAAACACAGACCTTCAAGCTTTGCAAGCAAGTGCCTTTAACCTCTGAGACAGCTCCCCAGCCCTCTCCATGTTTTTCCCCATGGTAGGGTTTTGTTCTAGCCTAGGCTAGCCTAGAATTCACTATGTAGTCTCAAGATGGCCTTGAACTCAGTAATCCTCCTACCTCTGTCTCTCAAATGCTGGGATTAAACATGTGTGTCACCAAGCCCAGCTCCTTTAAAAAAAAAAAAAAAAAATCTCACTAACTTATACTTTACCACTTAGATAACCCAAGTAGGAATCCCAAATTTGATATAGGAAAAAGTTTCTATTACCTTACCAAAATACCAAAAAAAAAAAAAAAAAAAAAAAAAAAAAAAAGCCCTCATATCTATTCAATCCACTTGATTGTTACCACTACTCACATAGACAAACTCAGGTCTCTCCCTCCTATTCTGACCTCTATATTATCTATGCATTCTGGAAAGAATACCCACAGCGCCGTGCGCATGTGTGTGTGTGTGGGGAGGTTTCAAGGTAGGGTCTCACTCAAGCCCAGGCTGACCTGGAATTCACTATGCAGTCTCAGGATGACCTTGAACTCGCAGCTATCCACCTACCCCTGCCTCCCCGAGAGTGCAGGGATTAAAGGTATGCACCACCACACCCAGCTACCCATAGCTTTTTTTTTTTTTTTTTTTTGGTTTTTCAAGGTAGGGTCTCACTCTAGCTCAGGCTGACCTGGAATTTACTCTGTAGTCTCAGGGTGGCTTTGAACTCACTGCAATGCTCCTACCTCTGCCTCCCAAGTGCTGGGATTAAAGGTGTGCGCTACCATGCCCGGCTTAGCATTTTTTTTTTTTTTTAATTTGAGAGAGACAGAGAGAATGGGCAAGCCAGGGCTTCTCAGCCGCTGTGAACAAACTCTAGATGCGTGTGCCCCTTGTGCGCATGTGCAACACTGCATGCTTGCGTCACTTTTGCATCTCACTAAAAATGGGACCTGGAGATTCAAACGGGTGTTCTTAGGCTTCTCAGGTAGGTTCCTTAACCACTAAGCCATCTCTCCAGCCCTACCAATAGCATTTTTAAGGATAATTAAATCTGCTTACAACACTTATATGCTTCAGAAGAATCCCTAGAGGAAAAAAATCCTTCTGTGACATACCAGACACTATATGATCAAGAACCACCAACCTTTTCCACACTAATCCTGCTCTCTCATTCCATTCATAACAAATCTGTCCCCTGTGAATTCCTAGACTGTGTATCATGGCTTTCAATGCTCATTACTTCTGCTTCCCAAGCTATTTCCCACCTTTGTTCTTCACATGGTTAAATTCTTCTCAATTAAGTTCCCAATACTATTTTAAATGGTCTTTTCCTTATATCTCACTTTTACTTTTCTGTTCAGACATCTCATATAGAGGAAGGACACTGAAACCCCACCCTCTTTAATCTATCCCACAGCATAGCCACAATTTGCAATTAGGAGAACATATGGTAGTCAAATGGGAAAAGGCCTCACTTTTAAATACAAAGTCTCCATCTCTGCTGACCCCAGTAGACTAAAACAGTATGCCAATTCTAAATGGCACAATCATGACCAGTAATCATTTGCTTATTTATCATGCATCTTCCCTGATATAATGTAACCCCACCAAGACAGAAGGAAAATCTGTCTGATCATTATAACCTTACCACCTAAATAATCAAGCATTTGATAAGTGCCAATTGAATGAATGAAAAATAAATGAGCAAACAAATGAATGGGCTAGCATTGAATCTATTTTCTTTTTTTAATATATTTTATTTATTTGAGAGAAAGAGAGAGGGAGAGAGAATGGACATGCCAGGGCCTCTAACCACTGCAAACGAACTCCAGATGCATGTGCTCCCTTGTGTATCTGGCTTACGTGGGTCCTGGAGAGTCAAACAGGGATCCTTTCGCTTTGCAGGCAAATGCCTTAACTGCTAAGCCAACTCTCTAGCCCAAATCTATTTTCTTAAATCAATAGTCTATTCCTTGAAGGACAAAGGTCTGAAACAAACAAGTAAACAACTCGCATTAGCTCTTCATACCTGATCTAAAAAAGAAATCATGGACAGGGAGAAGATAAAATGAATCAAGGAACTGTAACTTAGATCTTCAAATGTTCTAATGAGACTGAATAATGTTTTTAGTTATAAATAATCTAAAGAGAAAAACTGTGCCATGGACCAACTTTTACCTTGAATCAGATATAGGTTTGGATGCCTTTCTGCCTTTAATCTTAAATTCATGGGATGTTCCTTCAGGCTCTTTCTCTGCTTTGAAAGCCACATTTGGTGGCACAGGAGGAACACGAATTCGTAATCCAAACAAATGCTTCTTCTTTTTAATTTCTTTCCCAGACATAAACCTAAATTTAAAAACAAATCAGCTAAAATTTTAAAAGCTGAACACAAATACATGTTAGACCCTAACTTCAGATGTAAGGTTTTTATTCATGAAAGCCCACACAATATCACAAAAACATTTTCCCCTCTTGATTTCCTTAATTCTAATCTGCCCAAGTCACACCATAGTAGGGTATCATAGAAGGGACAAGACAGTAAGGGAGGAAACCATTATGTCCTTAACAAAAACAAACAAACAAACAAAAATTTAAAAACCAAGATTTCTTAGGTTAGATATGGTGATATGCACCTAAAGGTCCCAGCACTTGGGAGGTTGAAGTGAGAGAGAACTTGAATCTAGGCGCTTTTATAGTTGTTTTGGAAACAGGGTCTCATGAAGCCCAAACTGGCCTAGAACTCATGATCCTCCTGCCTCAGCCTCCCATGTATGGAATTAGAACCATGCACTGTTACTCCTGGCTCTGAAATCTGTGCACAGAGAAAACCTAGTCAGAATTAACTGGAAAAGAAAGGTGCAGAAAATCAAACAAATATTCTGTAGTCCAGAGCTGGAGGTGGAAGTGTTTTGGTGCTGTATGAACAGTCTCTGAAAAACATGTCCTTGCCCTTCCTTTTGCCTTTATGGTTTTGATTCTCAAACATCCCCACATACTTTAGCTCTACTGGAGGAGTCTCCTTGCCTCAAAACCCTTTTCCAACCACTTGGAACAGGAAGCTCCCAGTTTTACCATAACAGGAAAAGATGTTTTTTTCTGGCACTGTAGGCTGGTATCAAGAATTCATTGTTGGCTGAAGAGATGGCTTAGCAGTTAAGGTGTTTGCCTACAAAGCCAATGGATCCCGGTTCAATTCTCCAGGACCCACATAAGCCAGATGCACAAGGGCGTGCATGTGTTGCAGTTCGTTTGCAGTGGCTGGATGCCCTGGCGTGCCCATTCTGTCTCTCTCAAGTAAATAAAATAAATAAAATAAAATAAAATAAATAAAATAAAATGAATTTATTGTCTCAGGGGCTGGAGAAATGGCTTAGCAATTAAGGTACTTGCTTGCAAAGCCTAAGGCCTCAGGTTTAATGCCCCAGTACCCACGTAAGCCAAATACACAAAGTGGCACAAGCATTTGAAGTTCGTTTGCAGTGGCTAGGGACCCTGGCATGCCCATTTACTCTCTCTATACATATCTGCCTCTTTCAAATAAATAAATATTTTTTAAAAGAATTCATTGTCTCATACAGTATTTTTATCCATATAATTACTCAACATTTAGCTTTTCGAACTATAGACTTAGTCACTATTAATTATTAATTACTAAGAAAATGCTCTAACTTGTTAGAAGCAAAAATTTTGTAACTTAAGAGTTTGCTGTAGAGACCACATGGACACATTTATAAGATTTCTGTGGCATTTTCAGGAAATGCAGACATGGTGGCTTTGAAAAGGAAGATCTGGACTGGAGAAATGGCTTAACAGTTAAAGGCACTTGCTTGCAAAGGCTGATGTCCTGGATTCAATTCCCTAGTACCCACATAAAGCCAGATGCACAAAGTGACACATGCATCTTGAGTTCCTTTACAGTGGCATGAAGCCCTGGTACACTCATTCTCTTTCTGTCTGCCTCTGATGTCTCTCTCTCTCAAATAAATTTAAAAAAAAATTTTTCTTTTAAAAAAGAAAGATCTTTAATCCCAGCACTTGGGAGGCAGAGGTAGGAGGATCGCCAAGAGTTCGAGGCCACCCTGAGACTACATAGTTAATTCCAGGTCAGCCTGGACCAGAGTGTGACCCTACCTCGCAAAAAAAAAAAAAAAAAAAAAAAGATCTCAAGTTGGGGAGATGACTCAGCAATTAAGGTGCTTGCCTGCAATGCTTAAGGACCCACATAATTCCCAACTACCCATATAAAGCCAGATGCACAAGATGGCACATGCACCTGGAGTTTGTCTGCAGTGGCTAGAGACTCTGGTATGCCCATTTTCTCTCTCTCTCATAATAAATATTTTTAAAACAAGAAAGATCTGTACACAATTAGGGCAAACATTATCAAATAATTATTTTAAACCAATATTACTACTTTAGTGTAACTAATAATGGCAAGAACTGGCTAATTTTAATACAGGAGATCCTTTATCTTTTGTATATGCCCACCAGCTAACAAGACCCTCCCCCAGAAGACACTGAGATGCTTCCCACAAACCCATTTTCAGAAATACTACTTTCCCTTTTCCAGTCCTCTAGAATCCCTGCTTTACTCTGACCAAGAGAACATTAAAACACATAAAACTGTATTTACTTGTTCCATACATCAATCCCACCATTCTTAAATGTCATTATTCCTATGCTTGCTCTCTCCCTCAAAGGAATACATAAAATAATCAACTTACATGGTCTTGTAATCATTTAATGCCTCCAAAACATGCTCATATCTTTCAGATTTTGGTGTGTCTGCCAGCTGTGAAGTATCAAGAAACAATTTAACACACTACAATTTCATCCATTAGTAATATACAGGTGCTAGACAGAGGCGATGTGATGCAAACAAGTGTTCTGACTGATGGTTCTATTACAGGTCATCACTGCATAACTATGTGACCTACCTAGAGCCATTTACTATCTCAACATTTATTTTCCTTTATTTTATTTTTTGAGGAAGGGTCTCACTCTAGCCCCAGGCTGACCTGGAATTCATTCCATAGCCCAGGCTGGCCTCAAACTCACAGTGATCTTCCTACCTTAGCCAAGTACTGGGATGAAAAGTGTGTGCCACCACACGAAGGTCTCAATTTATTTGTATACTGCAAAGACAGTACAAATCTTACACTAATCATGTTACTAAATCATTATAGAAATTAAGGGATGTGTTTATAAAGGAAATATAAATCTTAAACACTACAAAACTCACATTTGATTTTTTTTTTTGTTTTCTTTTTGTTTTTTTTTTTGTTGTTGTTATTTTTTCGAGGTAGGGTCTCACTCTAGCTCAGGCTGACCTAGAATTCACTCTATAGTTTCAGGGTGGCCTCGAACTCACGGCAATCCTCCTACCTCTGCCTCCCAAGTGCTAGGATTAAAGGCATGTGTCACCACACCCAGCTTATTGTTTTGTTTTTTTGACGTAGGGTCTTACTCTAGCCCAGGATGACCTGGAATTCACTCTGTAGTCTCAGGGTAGCCTTGAACTCATGGTGATCCTCCTACTTCTGCCTCCCAAGTGCTGATATTAAAGGCGTGTGCCACCACGCCCAGCCCCACATTTGACTTTTAGTTATCAATTTCTTAAAACTTTATAACCTAGGGAAATATTAGAATTATATTAATATTTACTGTGAGAGTTCTTAATGTATCTATAATTATGGAAGCTGTCAATAAAAAAGTTTTAAAAAGGAGGGGGGGGTATAAAAAAAGTTAAGCCAGGCATTGTGGCACACACCTTTAATCCCAGCACTTGGGAGGCAGAGATAGGAGGACTGCTATGAGTTCAAGGTCACCCTGAGACTACACAGTGAATTCCAGGTCAGCCTGGTCGACAGTGAAACTTTACCTTGGGAAGAAAAAAAAGTGAAATGAGGTGCTAAAGAGAAGGCTCACCATTACAGCACATGCCTGCAAAGCCTAATGACCCAGCTTCAATTCCCCAGTACCCACATAAAGCCAGATGCACAGTGGTGCATGTTTCTGGAATTTGTTTATAGCAGCTGAAGACCCTGGAATGACCATTCTGTGTCTCTTCTCTCTGTCTCCGCTTACAAAATAATAAATAACAATTTTAAAAAAAGTTGGGCTGGAGAGATGGTTTAGCAGTTAAGGCGCTTGCTGAGAAGCCTAATGACCCAGGTTCGAGTCGCCAGTACCTAGGTAAGCCAGATGTACAAGTTAGTGCATGTGTCTGGAGTTAGTTTACAGTGACTAAAATCCCTGGCCCACCCATTCTCTCTTTCACTCTCTCAAATAAATAAATAAATATATATTTTATGGGGGGGAGGGGAGTTTCGAGGTAGGGTTCCACTCTAGTCCGGGCTGATCTGGAATTCATTATGTAGTCTCAGGGTGGCCTCGAACTCACAGTGATCCTTCTACCAAAGAAAATCTTTTTAAAAAGTTAAATGAATGGCTCAAATTCTGCTAGCTAGAGAGCAGAAACTAACTCAAATGACATGTATCTATTCTTTCAACAGTCATTGTGCCAATGAGTTGGGTGCTTATGTGTATGAAATAGATCAGTCAGGTGTTCATCATAATCACTGCTTTCTCCCACTGTAACTCCTGAGGTATACAGTAATAAAGAATTTAGAAGTGGGACTTCTGAGAATTGAACCTAGAGCCTCACACATCATGAAAGCACATGACTATTCAGTGAACTAATATATCCCCAAATTTTAAAAATTTATTTATTTTGAGAGAGAGAGAGAGAAATGGGGAGAGACACATAGACAATGGGTGTGCCAGGGCCTCCAGCTGCTGCAAATGAACTCCAGACACATGTACCACTTTGTGAATTTGGCTTATGTGGGCTCCTGGGGAATCGAACCCAGGTTTTTGCAGGCAAGTGCCTTAACCACTAAGCCATTTCCCAAGCCCCAACCAGATAATTTTGATTTGAGAAGAAATGAAAGAACCAGACTTTAAAATATTTTACTTATCTATGTGAGAGTGAGACAGACACACAGAAAGAGAGAGAACTATTGTACCAGATCCTCCTCATTGCAAATGAATTCCAGATGCCCATGCCACTGTGTGCATCTGGCTTTATTTGGGTACAGGGGAACTGAAACCAGGCCACCAGGCTTTGCAAACAAGTGCTTTTAACCACCAAGCCATTTCTTCCTCCTGAACCAGACTTTGAAAAGAAAAGAAATAAGCCCTATGTCTTTCACCAGGACAACAATTTCTTATGCTGGAAAGTAACTTATTCAACCTTAGCTTAAATATTGCTGATAAAAGCTAATGCATTTACTGAAGCCATTTCATAGATACCACAGGCAGGCAAACCCCTTTCAATTCTGTTCCTTTTGACAAGACACTTTGGCAAATATATGGAAGTAGCTATCATGTTTTAAGTCTAAGATCAGGTTAAAGTTCTTTTTCTTAAATTTTTATTTATTTGAGAGAGAGGGTACAAGTAGAAAGAGAGGATGGGTATACCAGGGCCTTTAGCTGCTACAAACAAGTTTAGGCCACCTTGTGCACCTGGCTTTATGTGGGTCCTGAGGAATAGAACTTGGGTTCTTCGGTTTTGCAGGCAAGTGCCTTAACCACTAAGCCATCACTTCAGCCCTAGATTAAAGTTCTAAGTCATGTCAAATGATTGCTGTATTGTTTGTGTTTGCATTTCAAAGGAGAATTGTTAGGTATTTTTTTCCTTTTTATCAGGCACTATGGATTAAATATAGGTTCTCAAGCATGCTAGGCAAGTTCTTTACCACTAAACTGCATCACCAACCCTTTTTTAAAGATTTTTTACTTTTTTAATTTATTTGAGAGAGAGGAAAGAAGCAGTTAGAGGGAGAGAGAATGGGCATGCCAGGGCTTCCAGCCACTGTAAACAAACTCTGACACACGTGCTACCTTGTGCATCTGTCTTACGTGGGTCCTGGGAATTGAACCTGGGTCCCTTGGCTTTGCAGGTAAGCGCCTTAACCACTAAGCCATCTCTCCAGCCCTTGTTATTTTTATTTTTATTTCAGGGACATATGTTATGAAACAAGTTCTTATGTATCCCAAACTTGCAGCAATCTTGGCGTTTCTGCCTCCTGAGCACTAAGTTACATGCATGTGTTATGATACCCAGCTTTTTGTTTTTGTAATTTAAATATTTTAATTTTTATTCATTTATTTATTAGAGACAGAGAGAGGGTGTGTGTGAGAGAGAGACAGAGAGAGAATGGGCACGCCAAGCCTTCTAGCCACTGCAAATGAACTCCAGATGCATGTGCCATCATGTGCATCTGGCTTACATGGGACCTGGAGAACTGAACCGGGGTCCTTAGGCTTCACAGGCGTGCACCTTAACCGCTAAGCCATCTCTTCAGCCCTTGTAATTTAATTTTGATACAAGGCCTCACTAACTTGCCCTGACTGGCCTTGAATTCACTCAAGGAAACCTTGAACCTAGGATCTTCCTGACTCAAGCTCCCAAGTAGCTGAGATGGTAGGCCTATATACCTAACATGGCCCAACTTTAGAAATGTTCTTCATTTGATTTTTTTCAGCTCACATTTTCTAGATGGCATTTTCTCTAGATTATGGTATCTTTTCCTAAGATAAAAACAGAATCATATGTTCCTCTATTAGAATATGCCTCAGGAATGTTTCCCAAACAGGGAGCTAGGAAGATAGCTCGGCATTTAAAGGCACTTGGCTTGCAAAGCCTGCTAGCCAGGGTTCTAATCCCTAGCCACCTACTTAAGTTGGACCCAAAAAGTGTTGCTCATCTGCAGCAGCAAGAGGCCCTGGTATGCCCACACACCCACATATACACAAGTAAATGATATTTCTAAACAATGATTTTGTTATTACTGTTCTTCAGTTACAAACCCAATTAATTTTCACTTTAACCAATTAACATTTCAATACCTTATTTGAAATCAAATCTATACTAAGCCCATAGCATTTAACAAAACAGTGTTCTTAACCATATCAAAAAAGTAACAAAGATATTTAAAGTGATTTATTATCAATAGGGTTTTTCTTTATTGCTTTTTAAATATTTAAGTTATTTATCTGGGTGTGGGGGAAATGGCTCAGTGGGTAGAGGTTTGCAAGAATCTGCAATCCCAACCCTCGTAAGATAGGATGGGAAGTGGGGATAGGCAAATCCCCAGAAGCTCACAGACCAACAAGCCTGACATACACAAGATGGAAGATGAAGACCAACACCCAAGGTTGTCCTCTGATCTCCACAAGCACAGAGTGGCAGGCACACACTTGTACTCACACACATATATACCAAGGTAATTTTTTTAAGTCATATGTTTGAAAAATCAACCCTACAATACATTTTGCTAAGAATCAACAACAAAACAGAGTTCATAATTTCTGGAGCCTACTCCTTATTCCCCTTTATAAATCAAAATAAACTCTTTCAATATTTATCCCCCATGGTTTCTCGAAAATTTTATCTGTAAGTTCCTTGAGAATTCCCTACCTAATAGGCACAGAATTACATATATTAACTCACAAGGGATTAAAAGGCTCCCTTTCTGTGTTCTGCAAACTAAAATGTAATCATAATAGTGCAAATCTAAATTAGAAGAGTCATAGGACAGGCTTTACATCTAACTGTAAGGGTTAAAAATATGTACCACCAACAGTAAGCTACTTGTTTTAGGGGGCTATTTTTGAGACAGGGTCTTACTATGTAGCTCAGGTTGACCTTAAACCCACGGTCCTCCTGCCACAGCCTCCAGAGTATTGTAGTCAATATATAAGCACCCACATGCCCAACTTACACTACACTTATTTTCAGGTTTATAGAGTTCTTTACAAATGTAAATACCATTACTTAAAATATGACTTGGTCTGGAGAGGTGGCTTAGTGGTTAAGGAACTTGCCTGTGGAGCCTAAGGTCCCAGGTTTGATTACCCAGTACCCACATAAATGAGATGCACAAGCTGGCGCATGCATCTGGAGTTCATTTTCAATGAGCCCTGGTGTGCCCATTCTCTTTATATATATGTTTGCCCCCCCCTCAAATAAATTAAATTAAAAATTTTTTTTAAATAATATATGACTCTTAATAAATCTACCCTTCAATTCAGTGAGTGACAGTTGGGAAGGAGGAATTTAGCAGTAGGAAAGAGAAAGAATATAATGGGGTATGTGAATGTGATCAAAATATAAGTGTATAAAACTGACAAAAAATAAAAACTTAACTTTGATCTCTAAAGTCTTCTAATAAGATAGCTATTTTAAGCAGTCTGAGTATTTTATCATTTTAATGAACAGAAGAACAGTCAGAAATGAGTAAAAGTCACTGCTAAATGGAGTATTCCTTTAAAAGTGAACTCTGAAGCTTGAAGAAATGGCTCACAGGGTAACAGTGCTTGCTGTGCAAGCATGAGGACATGAGCCTAATTTCCTCAGCACCTATATAAAAAGCTGGGCATGTGGGACTGGAGAGATAGTTCAATAGTTAAGGTGCTTGCTTGCAAAGTCTACCGAGCCAGGTTCGATTCCCCAGTACCCACGTGAAGCCAGATGCACGAAGTGGCACAAGCATGTGGGGTTCATTTGTTTACAGTGGCAAGAGGCCCTGGCACACCCATTCATATTCTCTCTCTCTCTCTCTCTCTCTGCTTGCAAATAAAATTTTTTTTTAAAAATTTTTTTTGGTATTTTATTTATTTACTTGAGAGAGAGAGAGACACACACAGAAAGAGAAAGACACAGAGAGAATGAGTATGGGCATGCCAGCGCCTTCTGCCACTGCAAATGAACTCCAGACATGTGCACCACTTTGTGCATCTTGTGGGTACTGGGGAATCAAACTCAGGCCATCAGGCTTTGCAAGCAAGTGCCTTTAACCACTGAGCAAATAATATTTTTTTTAAACAGGGACACTTACAAATCAGTAAGGAAAAAAAGATGAGGAAGTCAACAGGAAAAAAAAAAAAAAGCTGGGCACAGAGCTGGAGAGATGGGTCAGTAGATAAAGTACTAGTCTCACAAGCCTGAGTTCAGATCCCCAGAACACATATATATATGTAATACCAGGACTCTAAAAGCTGAGGAAAGAGGACCCCAAGTTCAAGGCTAGCCTAAGCTAGAAATTAATTAAGAAATTTAAAAAAACACAGGGGCTGGGAAGATGGCTCAGTGGCTAACGACGCTTACAAAGCCTGCTGATCCAAGTTTTTAAGTTCCCAATACCCACATAAAGGCAGATGCACAAAGTAGCCTGGCATTCATTTGCAGCGGCAATAGGCCCTGGAGCACACACTCATTCTCATTTTCATATTCTCTCTCTCTCTCTCAAATAAAAATTTAAAAAAAACTATAGTTAACTACTACTGTCTCTTTGTTTCTTATTAATGTTTATTAAAATTGTCAAATGGGGGCTAGAGAGATGGCTTAGCAGCTAAGTGCCAGCTTGTGAGGACTAAGAACACTTGCTCGTTCAAATCTCCACATGTAGCCAGATGCAAAAGTGATACATTCTTAGGTCTAACCCTCTTTGAATCCTTTTTCCAAAAGAACTCTTTGTGAATCCAGTGTAAGTTAAACTTTACAAATAATACACAAAATTAAAAATAAGATGGCTCAGGAGTTAAGGTACTTGCTTGCAAAGCCTCACGGCCTGGGTTCGATTCCCTAGTACCCACGTAAAGCCAGATGCACAAAGTGGTGCATGTGTCTAGAGTTCACTTGCAGCACTCATTCTCTCTCTCCTTGCAAATAAATAAATAGAATTTTTTTAAAATTTAGACCTAAGAATGGGGCTGGAGAGATGGCTTAGCGGTTAAGACACATGCCTGCGAAGCCTAAGGACCCAGGTTCGATTCTCCAGGTTCCACGTTAGTCAGATGCACAGGGAGACGCATGCATCTGGAGTTCATTTGCAGTGGCTGAAGGCCCTGGCACGCCCATTCTCTCTGTCTCTCTCCCCCACCCCTCTCTCTGTCTCAAATAAATAAATAAAATATTAAAAATAAAAAAAAAATTTAGACCTAAGAATGATCATAATCCTTTAACTCATTAATACTAACTGGACCCTACCATTCCTAGAAGTCAGAGATATGTAAGGGAAAAACTACTAAAAAAGAGAAAAGAAAAATACTGGTTACATCTTTGAGTTTACAAAATTACGCTAAAGAAAAGAAAGTGAAACTATGAGGAAGATATACAATACAAAGGATTTTTCTGCTGTTCTACTTTTAACTACAATGATTCTTCAAAAAAAAAAAAATAGAAGAATGAAACAATTTTCTTCCTGTATTTACAAATATCCCAAGGCAAGAGGGCTAGTTCTGGATTTCTCAGAACTAAAAATAAAAATTCTACTTTTTTTTTGGTCTGACTTATATATGTGACTTATTTGTTTTTCACAAAAACAAAGCAAAACAAAAAAGACATCAAGCAACTCTAAAACCACCTACCTCTCCAGGGTGTAATCTATCCCAGTTTTCATTAATGTATGTCATAAGCTCAAGTTCAGAATCAAAGTATTTCTTCTTGTGAATAACACTTAGGTTGTAAAGGCATAGGTGTGCTATATCTACCCTAGAATTCAAAAAATAATCAAAACATATGAAAACAATGGTTTTGGTTATTGTTAAGAACTCTTTCCTCATAGAACCAGTATAATAAAACAAAAAGGCAGGTAGAGGATCAATATCCTTAAGTCATATTCAAAATAAAACAAAGTATTATATATGAAGAAACTAGGAAACATTAGCTAAACATTTACTTGTCCTGAAGAAGTTTAAAGTAAAATATATCTGAATTACTTCTTAAAATGCACTTGGGCTGGAGAGATGGCTTAGTAATTAAGGTGCTTGCCTACAAAGCCAGAGGACTCAGGTTCATTCCCCAGGACCTAAGTGGGCCAGATACACAAGGTGGAGCATGTGCCTAGAGTTCGTTTGTAGCAGCTTGAAGCCCTGGCATGCCCATTCTCTCTCTATCTATCTATCTATCTGCCTCTTTTTCTCTCAAATAAATAAATTAAAAATTTTTTAAAAATTTAAAGCACTCAAAGGATAAAAGTATTTGTAATTACCATTTTTGAGTTTCACTTCAAGTAAGCTATCTCAGACTGTATTTCACTATACTTCATATTATCAGATTCATGAGCTAAACTTTCTGTTCTTAAAATATGTTAAAAAATGTAAATAGTATTTTATTAATAGCTTCTCAAAATTACACGCAATTTCCACAAGTAAGAATTACTACACAGAAGCACAATCATACTTTCAAATCTGTTTCTTGTGCTATTCTGATGGCATAAAGAACTACAAACACAAATAAGAACTAGAGATAAATGATAAAAGGTGTCTGAAAGCTACTTTTATACTACTAAATAGTAAATAGCCTTATTATTTAGCAATGTAAATGGATAATCTTTAGTGACAACATAAGCCTTGAGGATAAATAAAAGAAAACAAGTAGGCATAAAGAACAAAATTTTATTTAAGCCAAGTCAGGTTTCAGCTTTTAGATTTTGGAATAATTAATTTTTTTTAAAAATAAAAATGTCCATGCTTACCACTGCAATGGTAGACGTTTGAGGTATTCTGGTCCAGAACTGCAGACAGAGCAAATAAATGTATAAAACCTTAAAAAAGAAAAGATTTATATTGAGTAATCAAGGACAAATAAGAATTATTCAGTAGCGAGCTGGGCATGGTGGCACACGCCTTTTATCCCGGAACTCGGGAGGCAGAGGTAGGAGGATCGCCATGAGTTCAAGGCCACCCTGAGACTACATAGTGAATTCCAGGTCAGCCTACTTTAAAGCGAGACCCTACCTCGAAGAAAAAAAAAAAAAAAGAATTACTCAGCAGCAAATGAAGAACCCATACCAGATGTAGGATTGATCTTCAAATAAAATTATAATCTCAATTATGACACTGATTAAAAATGTTTCTTGTGGGGGCCTGGAGAGGTGGCTTAGCGGTTAAGTGCTTGCCTGTGAAGCCTAAGGACCCTGGTTCAAGGCTCAATTCCCCAGGACCTACGTAAGCCAGAAGCAAAAGGTGGCACATGCATCTGGAATTCGTTTGCAGTGGCTGAAGGCCCTGGTGCACCCCTTCTCTATCTATCTGCCTCTTTCTCTGTCTGTTGCTCTCAAATAAATAAACAACAAGAAAATTTAAAAAAAAATTTTTTTCTTGGACCAGGCATGTTGATGCATGCCTTTAATCCTAGCACTCCCATGAGTTCGAGGCCAGCCTGAGACTACATAGTGAATTCCAGGTCAGCCTGAGCTAGAGTGAGACCCTACCATGAAAAAAGAAAAAAAGACAGACATAGAGACTAATTAGAATAGAAGTGAGAGCCAGGTTATAAACCTTGGCATAGATGGCCAAGTGATTTTCAACAATGGTGCCAAGACCATCCAATGGAGGAAAGAAAAATCTTTTCAACAAATGGTCCTGGGAAAACTGGATACCCATATGCACAAGATTAAAAAAAATAAAATAAAATAAAAAGAATCCTGACTCTTACTTTACATCATATGCAAAATTTAACTCAAAATAAAGTCCTAAAAGTAAGAGCTAAAATATATAATCCTTAAAAGACATGGGAGAGCCAGGTGTGGTGGTGCTTGCCCTTAATCCCAGCACTCAGGAGGCAGAGGTAGGAGGATTGTCATGAGTTCAAGGACACCCTAAGACGACATAGTGAATTCCAGGTCAACCTAGACTATAGTGAGAACCTAGCTCAGAAAACCAAAATAAATAAATAAATAAATAAAATAAAATTATATTTATTTGTTTATTTATTGGGCTGGAGAGATGGCAGAGTTGTTAAGACACTTGCCTGCAAAGCCGGGTTTGATTCTCCAGTACCCACGTAAGCCAGATAAACAAGGTGGCACATACATCTGGAGTCCATCTGCAGTGGCTAGAGGCCCTGGCATGCCCATTTTCTCTGTCTGTCTCTTTCTCTCTCTCAAATAAATAAATAAACAAAATTTGTGGTTTTTTTTTTTTTTTTTTTTTGGTTTTTCAAGGTAGGGTCTCACCCTAGTCCAGGCTGACCTGTAAATCATTATGTAGTCTCAGGGTGGCCTCAAACTCACAGCAATCCTCCTACCTGTGCCTCCCAAGTGCTGGGATTAAAGGCATGCACCACCATTCCCGGCTCAATTTTTTTTTTTTTTTTTTTTTTTTTTGTTGAGGAAGGGTCTTGGTCTGGCCCCGGCTAGTCTGGAATTCACTATGTAGTCTCAGGCAGGCCTTGAACTCACGGTAATCCTCCTACCACTGCCTCCTGAGTGGTGGGATTAAAGGCATGCGCCACCATGCCCAGCTAAAAATTTGGTTTTTCTAAAAAGTATTTATTGGGCCTGGCTTGGTGGTGCACACCTTTAATTCCATCACTCGGTAACAGAGGTAGAAAGATCCCTGTGAGTTCAAGGCCAGCCTAAGACTCCATACTGAATGAATTTCAGGTCAGCCTGGGCCAGAACAAGACCCTACCTCCAAAAAAAAAAAAAAAAAAAAAAGAGGCTGGAGAGATAGCTTAGTAGTTAAGGCACTTGCCTGCAAAGCCTAAGGAACTAGGTTCAATTTCCCCATTACCCAAGTAAGCCAGATGCACAAGGTGACGCATGCATCCAATGCATCCAGAGTTCATTTGCAGTGGCTAGTGGCCGTGGCATGCCCTCTCTATCTGCCCATCTCTCTCTCTCTTAAATACATAAATTTTTCCAGGAAATAAATAAAATTTTTCCAAAAAAGCATTTTGGGGGCTGGGATCCCAGCAGTTAAGGCACTTGGCTTGCAAAGCCTGACACCTGAGTTTGATTCCCCAGTACCGAGGTAAATCCATGTACACAAAGTTGCACGTGTCTGGAGTTCGCGGGAGGAAGATACCCTGGAGTGCCCATTCATTCTCATTCTTACTCATTTTTATACCTCCCCACACACCGTGTGCACTTTTTTTTTTTTTTTTTTTTTTTTTTTTTGAGGTAGGGTCTCACTCTAGCCCAGGCTGACCTGGAATTCAACTCTGTAGTCCCAGGCAGAACTCAAACTCACAGCAATCCTCCTACATCAGCCTCCTGAGTAATAGAATTAAAGATGTACACCACCACACCTGGCTCCATTAAAAAAAAAAAAAAAAAAAAAGTTGTTTGGGTTTTTTTAAATATATTTATTTGCAAGCAGAGAGAAAGAAACACAAACATACAGACACAATGGGCATGCTGGGGCCTTCTGCCATTGGAAAACTAACTCCAGATATATGTTCCTCTTTGTGAATCTGACTTTATATGGGTATTGGGGAAATGAATCCAGGCCATCAGGCTTTGTAAGGAAGCGCCTTTAACCGAGCCATCTCTCCACCCCAAGAAATCCTTTCTTTATTGTTTAAGTATTATATGTATGTATGTATGAATGAAAGAGAGAATGGGCACGCCAGGACCTCTAGCCACTCCAAACAAATTCCAAACACATGCACTACCATGTGCATCTGGCTTACGTGGGTTCTGGGAAATCAAACCTGGGTCCTTAGGCTTTACAGGCAAGTATCTTAACTGCTAAGCTATCTGTCCAGCCCAAGGAATCCTTTTTTTTTTTTTTTTTTTTTTTTTAAATTTTTTAATTTGGCTAGCAAGGTGAGAAGCACAACAATGCTTAAAAGTTTTCCAGGGGGCTGGCCGGGCGTGGTGGCACACGCCTTTAATCCAGCACTCGGGAGGCAGAGGTAGGAGGATCGCCATGAGTTCAAGGCCACCCTGAGACTACATAGTTAATTCCAGGTCAGCCTGGACCAGAGTGAGACCCTACCTCGAAAAACCAAAAAAAAAAAAAAAAAAAAAAAAAAAAAAAAAGTTTTCCAGGGATGCCAGGTGTGGTGGTGCACACCTTTAATCGCAGCACTCAGGAGGCAGAGGTATGAGGATCACCATGAGTTCAAGGCCACCCTGAGACTACATAGTGAATTGCAGGTCAGCCTGAGCTAGAATGAAACCCTACCTTCAAAAACCAAAAGTTTTCAGGGATGGAGAGATAGCTTAGTGGTTAAGGCGCTTGCTTGCGAAGCCTAAGGACCCATGTTTGGCTCTCCAGATCCCACATAAGCCAGACGCACAAAAATGAGGCAAGCCAAGGTTTCACAAGCCCACTAGGTGGAGTAAGCATCTGGAGTTCGCCTGCAGTGCCTGAGGCCCTAGTGCACCAATTCTCTCCCTCTGTCTGTCTCTCTCTAAAATAAAATAAAAAATAAAAACCTAGCCGGGCGTGGTGGCACACGCCTTTAATCCCAGCACTCTGGAGGCAGAGGTAAGAGGATCATCATGAGTTCGAGGCCACCCTGAGACTACAGAGTGAATTCCAGGTCAGCCTGGCCTAGAATGAGACCCTACCTTGAAAAACCAAAAATAAATAAATAAATAAAACCTAAAAAAAATAAAAGTTTTCCAGAATAACATCCACCAGCACAAAAATAATGTATAAATATATTATTCAATCATTTTCCTTTAAATTGATCCCTTTACACAGTAAAAGTTATTTCTGGAAATCTGAAACTACATAATAAGTAAACAAAGCCAAAAAAAAATAAATTACAAATGCTCTTTTACCTATCTCCAAATAGCATTGGCTTTTGAAGGCATTGCACACAAGCTTCATGAAACCACTGCTTACATTTGCAGCACTGCAGCATTTTTAAATACCAGCTGAAAAAAAAAAAAAAAGAATTAAAATTACTACTGAATTTACTTGGTTATTTTTGTTTTTAATGCATGGCACACAACTTTAATCCCATTACTTGGGAGGCAGAGTAGGAGGATCACCATGAGTTCAAGGCCACCCTGAGACTACATACTTACTCCCTGAGGGCTCCAGGGAGATCCTACCTCAAAACCACACCCCTGCCCAAAGAAATTTAAGAGCAAAGTGATAGCACACTACCAAGAGGGACAGTAGGTCACCTGAGTAAGACAGTGCTCAAGGGACTTTGTTTTGAAATATTTATCTATTTGCAAGCAGAGAGAGAGACAAAGACAGAGAGCTGGGGAGAGTGAGTATGGGCACGCCAGGGTCTTTAGCCACTACAGACAAACGCCAAATGCATGTGCCACTTTGTCCATCTGGCTTTCATGGGTACTGGGGAATTGAACCCAGGCTGTTAGACTTTGCATGGCAGTGCCTTAACTGCTAAGCCATCTCTCCAGCCTTTTGTTCTTTTGTGGCAGGGTCTCACTCTAATCTGGTCTTGAATTTAGGGAAATCCTTCTATATCAACCTCCTGACTGTTGAGTTAAAGACATGAGTTACCACACCAGGCTTACTGTATTTTTAAACGGGATCTCACTATGTACTCCAGTTGACCTGGAACTCATTATACAGCCCAGACTGGCCCCCAATACATAATCTTCCTTCCTTAGGTTCTTTAGGGCTGTAACTAGAGACATATAACCACCATGCTAGGCTAAACTTGCTATTTATTGAACAGGTAAAAAGGCATTAAAATACAATTTTGATTAAACTATTACTATTTCTGCTATACTTCATGTTCATGTTATCCTCCTAAAAAAAGTTTGTAATGTCAACCATCTTATCCCTCTTCTTTCATTTACAGGAAGTTATAAGCTCTTGAAACATAAAATTACTTCAAGTCAATAATGCCTGGGTCCTACACTATTAAAGGATCTCTCTCAAAGCATTAAGCCTGGATGCATTTTTGTTGTTGCTGTTTTTTTTGTTTTTCAAGATAGAGTCTTGCTCTTGCCCAGGCTGACCCGGTATTCACTATGCAGTCTCAGGGTAGACTCCAATTCACACTTATCTCCTATGTCTGCTGGGATTAAGGGTTTCAAGGTGTGTACCACTATGCCTGCCTTGTTTTGTTTTTAGTGCTAGAAATTGAACCCAGATCCTTACATATGATAAGAATACACTCTACCACTGAGTTATAACCCCCCAGGTCCTCTTGTGTTTGTTGTTCTTTCTGCTTGTCAGTTTTTCGTTTGTTGTTGTTTTAAAACAGAGTTTTGTCAGCCTGGGCTAAAGTGAAACCCTACCTCGAAAAAAAGAAAAGTTTTATGTAGCTGAGGCTGGCCTTCAACTCCTAATTGTCCTGCCTACACTTCACAAGTGCTAGGATTAGAAGCATGTACCGCCACAATGCCAAGTTTCTTCTTCTTTTAAATTCTTCCTGGCCAGGTGTGGGGGTACATGACTTTAATCCCAGAACTCAGGAGGCAGGGGTAGGAGGATTGCTGAGTTTTATGGCAGCCTGAGACTATGTAGTGAATTCCAGGTCAGCCTGGGCTAGAATGAGACCCTATCTCAAAATACCAAAACAAAAAATTCTTTCTGATTTGGATTCTTGTGGTGTTTCCCAGGCTTGCCTCAAATTTGGGGGCTGAAAAACCATCCTGCCTTAGTCTCTTGCATAGCTAGGTCTACAGGCATATAACCACGGCAGGTACTAAGCCTGAGATTTTTTTCTTCCCCACACACATCAATTCTCTAAGGAGAAATTAGACTCAGAGGTGCCACTGTTTATCCCAAATACCAACTGGCCTTAGGCAGCTTTCAGATTACAAATATTACATTTTATCTATTTACTGTTTCTATTAATATACAATAATGAAAAAGAAAGAACAGCAGTAAGTTTGGTTAGTATAATTAGAAATAAATGACTATCAAGCATAAAAGCTATGACAGATTTCTCTCTTTTTTAGCACATAGGTAAGTCTATAGATCTGATTCAGCCAGCTGAAGATGGCAAAACTGCATGTTCATTTAAGAATATTTCCATGCAAAGGATTTTTAATCTGAAAAAAAAAGTTATACATTGGCAAAGTCACTGGGGAGGCTGAGGTAGGAATTGTAGGCTAGCCTGGATTAAATACTGAGTTCCAGGTCAGTCTGAGCTACAGACAGACCCCATCTCAAAAAAAAAATAAAATAAAAACAGAAAAGACAAGACTGGCATTTAAATATTTAGTCACTAATTAATCCGATGCCAAGAGACTACCAACTACTTTCTGGGTATTCTGCTGTATGCAAAAGCTAAAGAAGTTGGCAATATCAAACATAGTTCCCATACTTGCCTTTTTAAAAATTATTTGCATACGTGTGTGTGTGTGCACGTGCATGCACCAGGGCTTATTGCTGTTACAAACACAAGAGATACTTGTGCCACTTTCCAGCTCTCATGGGTGGCTTGTGAATGAAAACCCAGGCCAACAAGCTTTGCAAGCAAACGCCTTTAACCACTGAGCATCTTCCCAGCCCATACTTGGATTTTTTTTTTTTTTTTTTTTTTTGAGGTAGGGTCTCACTCTAGCCCAGGCTGACCTGGAATTCACTATGTATCTCAGGATTGTCTCAAACTCACAACGATCCTCCTACCTGTGCGTCCCAAGTGTTGGGATTAAAGGTGTGCACCACCACGCCCAGCTATACTTGCATTCTTCAGGAATAATGAATCATCAGCCTCAACAAATATCTATAATGGGCTGGAGAGATGACTCAGTAATTAACAGTACTTTCTGTGCAAGCATCAGGGCCATAGGAGCCCTGAGAGACTGCTTTGAGTTCGATCCCCAGTGCCTACATAGACAGCTGGGCATGACCACGCCTGTCTGTAAGCACAGTCCCATAAAGGAGCAGAGATCCAATAATCTCTGGAGCTCCTAAGAAGAAAACAACAAGCTCAAGGATCAGTAAGATTCCAGTTCAAAAAAAAGCTTGGTAAAATGGGCTAGAGAGATGCCTTAGTGGTTAAGGCGCTTGCCTACAAAGCCTAAGGACCCATGTTCGACTCTCCAGATCCCACGTAAGCCAGATGCACAAAAGGTGAGGCAAGCACAAGGTCGCACATGCCCACTAGGTGTTGCAAGCATATGGAGTTCAACTGCAAGTAGCTGATGCCCTGGCATGCCAATTCTCTCTGTCTCTTTTTCTCTAAAAAAATTTAAAAAATTTTAAAAACTGGTGGAAGAGTGATAGAGGACACCCATGGTTATGCTCTGCCCAGCACATGCAGGGAGCTCCTCCGTCACAGGCAATTGCATGGGCACTGTATGGGCACATACAGAGCACACACTAAATAAATAAATACTAATAATGATTTTACTTGTTTGTTTTTTTTTTAATAGAGGGGTAAGAGATGATGAGCACACTGGGACCTCTTGAACTGCAAACAAACTCCACATGCATATGCCACTTTGTGCATCTGGCTTTATGTGGGTACTGGGGAATCAAACCAAACTGAGGCCATCAGACCTTGCAAGCAAGCACCTATAATTGCTAAGCCATCTCCCAGCCCCTATTTTACCTATTGTAAATAATGTTTTCAGTAAAATGCTAGGAATGAAGGAAACAGATCGATAACTATGAATATTCACTGTAATTTACTTTATATGTATTTTTTTTTTAGGTAGGGCCTCACTCTAGCCCAGACTGACCTGGAATTCACTATGTAGTCTCAGGGTGACCTCGAACTCACAGGGATCCTCCTACCTCTGCTTCCCAAGTGCTGGGATTAAAGGCGTGCACCCCCACAAATGTCTGTTTTATATGTAAATCTTTAAAACCAGGCAAAACTGGGGAGTGATGAAAAATTAAAGGTAAATTTCTAAATTTTTTGGGTATGTGTGCATGTGGCATATGCACTTGTGTTTGCCGATGTGCAGTCCCTCCTGCACATGCATGTGGAGGGCAGAAGACATCAGGCATCCTACTCTACTGCTCTTCCATCTTATATCACTGAGACTCATCTTTCAGATAGACTGGCTAACCAAGGAGGCCCAAAGATCCTCCCATTCCTGCTTCCCTAACCCTGGAGTTACAGGCATGTACAACAATGCCTGGATTTTTAACTGGAGATTGAACTCAAGTCCTCATGCTTGCACAGCAAGGGCTCCTATGTACTGAGCCATCTCACTATGCTGTATTGGTTTGACAAACATTTAATGGCTAAGAAGAACAAAACCACCCAGTCTAATTATGGACATGTTGTCAACTAGGAATGGTCAACATCAAATGATTTCCTTTTAGAAACTTGCTAAATGATAATTAAGGATAACTCTGGTGTCTATCAAAGCCTTAAATATGAAACAAAACAAAACACATAATCATTCATGCATATACACAACAAGTCTTATTAAAGCCAAACATCCTGGTTATCAGTATCCTAGTTATCATGTCTCTTTACACATAAAACTCCCATTATATAGTTCAGTGGTTAAAGGCACTTGCTTAGAACTCCCTTTATAGCTTTCTAGTACCTAGATGATGTATTTCTTCACTTAACAACTCAGAAAAGAGCTGAAGAAATGACTTAGTGGTTAAGGTGCTTGCCTGCAAAGCCAAAAGGACCCAGGTTCAACTCCTCAGTAACCACATAAAGCCAGATGAACTTGGTGACACATGCACCTGGAGTTCGTTTGCAGTGGCTAGAGGCCCTGGTGCACCCATTCTCTCTCTCTTTGCCTCTTTTCCTCTCTCAGATAAATTAATTTTAAAACACAGGGCTGGAAAAATGGAGAGATAGCTTAGTGGTTAAGGCATGTGCCTGCAAATCCAAAGGGACCCAGGTTTGATTCTCCAGGACTCATATAAGCAAGATGCACAAGGTGGTGCATGCATCTGGAGTTTGTTTGCAGCAGCTGGAGGCCATGCTGTGCCCATTCCCCCCTCTCTCCTTCCCTTCCTCCCTCCCTCTCAAACAAATAAATAAAAATATTTTTTAAGCCGGGCGTGGTGGCACATGCCTTTAATCCCAGCACTCAGGAGGCAGAGGTAGGAGGATCGCCATAAGTTCAAGGCCACCCTGAGACTACATAGTTAATTCCATGTCAGCTTGGGCCAGAGTGAGACCCTACCTCAAAAAAACAAAACAAACAAAATGTATACATACATACATACATACATACATACATACATATATACATACATACATACATGCTCAGAAAATTGAGGTTGAAGATAGGCTCAGCAGTTAAAGGTACCTGGTTAAAAAGCCTGCCACCCATATGAAACTTGATACAAACAAAGCGGCACAT
Organism: Orientallactaga sibirica; assembly: GCA_036365145.1. Taxonomy (NCBI): domain Eukaryota; kingdom Metazoa; phylum Chordata; class Mammalia; order Rodentia; family Dipodidae; genus Orientallactaga; species Orientallactaga sibirica. Next base: position 9,451,565 of record JAEOAD010000027.1, read on the forward strand.
GCATCTGATCCCATTACAACAACAGGAGGTGGAGGCAGTAGAATATGGCCAGCTAAGTCTGGTGGTTTCTTTGCAGCAGCAAGAGAGCCTGTCTCAAAGAAGATGGAGGACAGATATCTCAAAGTTGTCCTGTAACCTCCACACAAGTATTTAAGCCAGGCATGGTGGTACACGCCTTTAATCCCAGCATTTGGAGGCAGGAGGATCACTGAGTTCCAGGCCACCCTGAGACTACACAGTGAATTCCAAGTCAGTGTGAGCTAGAATGAGCCCTACCTCGAAAAACCAAATAAAAAAAAAAATCTCACCTTGATTCTACCTTTTTTATTTATTTGCCAGCAGACAGCGAGAAAAAAAAGAGGGAGAGAGTATGGGAGCGCCAGCACCTCTTCCCACTGCAAACGCACTCCAGATGCATGCAATACTTTGTGCATCTAGCTTTACGTGGAGAATCAAACTATCAAACTCAAGTGGGTTACGCTCTGCAGGCAAGTGCATTAACTGCTGAGCCATCTCTCCAGCCCTCATTAAATATTTAACTAAGTAAACTTCAGATTCAAAAGTGGACCTCTGCAGTATATAATTCATTTTTAAGGTATGACAATATTTACAGTCCACTTTAAATTAACAGAATAGCTAGCTTTCTGATAAGATTTGCATGTGTGTATGCAGACGCAGCTATGCGTTGGGTTTAAGTATGTGTACATGGTGTGGAGGCCAAAGGACAATGTTGGGTCCCATAGGTCCACTGGGATTACAAGTGCATGCACCACTTTTGCATCTGCTTTTACCTGAGCACTAGGGATCCAAACTAGTTAGCAGGCTTGTGAAGCAACTGCCTTTAACCACTGAGACATCTCTTCAGTCCCTCCCCCACACTGTCCACCTTTTGTGAAGTCTCTCAATGGCCTGGGACTTGTCTAATTAGGCTAGACTGGCAGGCCAGCAAGCCTCAGGACTCTACCTGTCTCAATTTCCCCAAAGGAAAGATTACAAACCTGATTTTTCTTTACCCATTTTTTGGGGGGGTTGTTTTTCTTTTCAAGGTAGAGTCTCACTATAGCCCAGGCTAACCTTGAAATCACAGCGATTCTTGTACCTCTGCCTCCTGAGTGCTAAGATTAAAGGTGTGCACCACCACACTCGGCATATTTTTTTTTTGCCTTTTTCATGTTTTTTATTGTTGTTGCTATTATTATTAACAACATATATCATATGGATAAATCATGTGTTGATACCCTCTTTTCCCTTGTCTCTGCCCCCATTCCATTGGGGATGCTTCTCGGTGGAGCTGCAGGTATTTCCTATAGGGTTGTGGTTTATGAATTGTGGGAGCAGCAGTCAGTTATTTTGGGGGCAATTTTTAAAATACATGGACATGAGCAAAAAGCAAGATGAAAATTTGTATCTCAGGCAAAAACAATAAGAAAAAGAATCAGTCAAGGGCATTATATAACTTTATTTACTTACTCTCCAGGGCCTCCACAATAGCAGTAACACTGCTGGACATTGGTTTTATGACCTGCATCCCATTCAAGGTCTGCCACACTATAGGGTAATGTCTGCTTCATGACTTGCAATGCTTTGGCATTTGGTCCTTTCTTAAGCGCACCACCCCTCTATATATTAGAGGGAAAACATTATTTGAAAGAATGAAGATAGAAATTTTAAACAAAATTCTCTAATTTATAATTCTGCAATTTAAAAATGACTCTAACACTTTCCACCTAAATTACTATAATATCACACTGTCTGATCAATAATCTACTTATTTTGTTGTTTTCTTTGAAATTATTGCCCCAATTCCCACCCTGCTGTTAGAAAGTACAAGAATAGCTACAAGCTGATCAGGTAACAATAATTCTAAGAGCTAGCTACTAATTTTATTCAAACAAACTTTCCAATGTCACAAGCATTACAATGATAGTGCTTTACAAATTCCATTTAGGGCTTTAGCCCAAAATACTTAAAAGATACCTTTGTTGTTGTTGCAAAAACACACTGTCGACAGAGCCATTTTTCATCTGAATCAATCACACTCGAATCAATATGAGGTGTATGACACAATTGATGATACCCTTAATATCAAAAAGAGCATAAAGCAAATTCTATTTTATTAATAAATACTGCAGAACATAATTCCAAGAAGGCATTTTAGTATTGTTTCCTATAATACAAGTGATGAATAAACAAGTGATGATAGCTTCAAGTTAATATAAAGTACTTTTAGCAGTTCAACACAGGCATTCAATATGTAACAAAAGTTCTCTCCTTAAAAGTAAGACAAATTTACCTTGGCCACACTTATCACATATAACCATTTCATTGGGAGCTTCTGAATACTCTTCTTGACATATTGTACAGACCATTTCCCCACTTCCAGTGGCTCCTGAAACATTTCAAACACACATTAAAGAGAATTCCATGTAACAAGCTTATGATTCAGTGAATAGCCTACATGAGCAGTGTTGGTTAACTAAATCATAATGCTCAACAAGGCAAAACAGCATACTAAAAGACTCCGCCCTCTAACTATATCCTGGCTACCTCTAACTTCAGGTATCCATCTACATATTTCAATCTGCTTTTAAGCAGAGAACATAACTTATACTCAAGCAGCATCCCCAATTACTCATTTCAAATATTACCACTCTTACTTAGTTTTAAGAAGACTAGTGGCTGGGATTGGGTAAAGTTTTGTGAACATCAATACTACTGTGCAGATTACAAATCTACTTAGTATCATAAGACAAAAGGAAAAAGGCAAAGGAAAGACATGTATATGCTTTACCTTCCTTTCTGGACTCCAGAGTAATTCTTTTCATTTACTAATTTATCAATTATTACATCTCTAAAATCTAGATATAGAATCCAATAAAGTTCCCTAACTGAGAAGCATCACAACAGATAAGGATGCTAGTTATTTTTTTACCTAAACAAGAAATTACTTCTTCCTTAAAGATTTTTATTCAAAAATTATAATTGTACCAACACAATTATCTCTAATATTCTCTTCTTGCCTATTTCAATATAGTCAAAATAGTAAGCATTATTACATACAAATACTTAAGAAACCAAGCATTGTTAGGCACTTGAAATATGTTGTTTAATTCTGTATCTTTTTTGCTATTTATTTTGGGGCTTGGAAGAGGACAGGGTTGATATAAGGTCTCACTACGATATAGCGAAAGTTTGTCCTGAATTAGTCCATCCTCCTGCCTCAGCCTTCTACAACTATAGGTATGAGACACCACACTCAGCATCTACAACTCATTTATTTTATTTATTATTATTATTATTATTTTATTTTACTTATTTTATTTATTTATTTATTTATTTATTTATTTATTTATTTATTTGGTTTTTCAAGGTAGGGTCTCACTCTAGCCTAGGCTCACCTGGAATACACTGTGTAGTCTCAGAATGGCCTCGAACTCACGGAGCTCCTCCTACCTCTGCCTCCCAAGTGCTGGGATTAAAGGCATGTGCCACCATGCCTGGCTCTACAACTAATTTATTAAGTAAATATCCTATTAAGAAATGGCACTCCAACAGATAAAGTAAGTGACCTTAGTTAGCAAGTACTGAAACTAGGATTCAAACCCATATTCCAGAATACATGTTCTCTGCACCAGGAGATGTTTCCTCTCATCAGCACAAATAGTACTTCTTGGGCTGGAGAGATGGCTTAGCAGTTAAGGCACATGCCTTCGAAGCCTAAGGACCCTGGTTTGATTCTCCAGGTCCCACAAAAGCCAGATGCACAAAGGGGTGCCACGCGTCTGGAGTTCATATGCAGTGGCTAGAGGCCCTGGTGCACTCATTTTCACCCTCCCTCTCTCTTTTCCTCTTTCAGTCTCTAATTTAAAAAAAAAAAAATAAGCCAGGCGTGGTGGCACACGCCTTTAATCCCAGCACTCGGGAGGCAGAGGTAGGAGGATCACCGTGAGTTCGAGGCCACCCTGACACTATATAGCGAATTCCAGGTCAGCCTGGGCTAGAGTGAGACCCTACCTCGAAAAACCAAAAAAAATATATAAAAAAAATAGTATTTCTTCTACCAAAAGTATTTTCACATAGCCAGTCTTTAAAATAATACCTGTTATATGCATAATACTGCATCTAGAAAATACAATATTAATGTCTCTATTTGTGGACACACAAGTTACTGACTGGTCTGTGTTGTGATTTGAATGTAAAATGTCACTGAAAGACTCGTGTTTGAACACTTGGTTCCCAGCTGGTGGCACTGTTTGAAAAAACTGAGAAACCTTTAAGAGGTGGAGCTTTAAGGCCTTAAGGTTTTGTGCCCCAGCCCCATTCCCTGTTTGTTCTCAGCGTCCTCAATGTATGCAATATGATGAGCTGGCTTCCCACTCCTGCTACCATGCCTTCCCTGCCACAATGGCCTACATTCCTTTGAAGCAATAGCCAAATAAGGTCTTTTCTTAAGGTGTTTCTGGGTCTGGTATTTGTTCACAGCAATAAGAATTTAACTAGTTTTTGTATTTTTACTAGTTTGTGGATTAGTTTTCTTGTTCTCTCTCCTCATTTTGGTACATTCCAGTATACAAGGTAGAACTTAAGTCTTCCATAGTTTCCAGCTTGATGGCTCCAGTTTCAGAGTAACAAGATCAAGCCCGAGGCTTCTCAAACTGGGGAAGGGATGAGTGGCACCAACCAACAGTAGATGCCTGTGACTCCTATGGCACCTGTATGGACTAGTACCCAAAGACAATCCCTCAGAAAAGAGGTGCTGATCTAATAATGGAATGTATTCATTTCAAGAAACTTAAGGGTTAGGGAAATGGGTTAAGGCGCTTGCCTACGAAGCCTAAAGACCCTGGTTCAATTCCCCAGGACCCACATAAGCCAGATGCACAAGGGGGTGCATGCATCTGGAGTTCATTTGCAGTGACTACAGGCAGGCCCTGGCACGCCCACTTTCTCTTTCTCTCTACTTCTTCCTCCCTCCCCCCCCTCAAATAAATAAATATTTTTAAAAAGAAAAAAAAACTTAGGGACTACCTTATTTGTGAAATGCAAGTACCTATTCTTTTTTAAATCAACTTTACAAGTATATTCTGTATAGCTTAGTGGGCTATGGCCTCCCTCACTACAAATTAAATGTCTATAAAATCCTACTGTTTTATCCTAGAACTACCAATTTTCTTTCTTTCTTTTTTTTTTTTTCTTTGTTTTTAGTTTTTTGTGGTAGGGTCTCACTCTGGCCCAGGCTGACCTGGAATTAACTATGTAGTCTCAGGGTGGCCTTGAACTCACAGCAATCCTCCTACCTCTGCCTCCCAAGTTCTGGGATTAAAGGTGTGCACCACCACGCCTGGCCCAATTTTCTTTTACACAAAATAAAGCTCTGGTTTCATCTAGCTCTTTTGCATAATTTTGTATGAACAAACTGCTAAAAGTGGAATTGTTGAAAAGAGTATAAACATTTTTACACATGTAATACAACTATTGAAGAAAATGGCCAAAACAGAAATTTGCCAGGTGTGGTAGCACACGCCTTTAATCCCAGCACCTGGGAAGCAGAGGTAGGAGGATTACCGTGAGTTTGAGGCTACCCTGAGACTGCACAGTGAATTCAAGGTCAGCCTGGACTAGAATGAAACCCTACCACAAAAAAAAAAAAAAAAAAAAAAATTTAATCCCAGCACTTGGGAGGCAGAGGTAAGAGGATTGCTGTGAGTTCAAGGCCACCCTGAGACTACATGGTGAACTGCAGGTCAGCCTGAGCTAGAGTGAGACCCTATCTTGAAAAAACAAAATAATAATAATTAATTTTAAAAGAAATGTACACTGCTACCAGCAATGCAGAAATGTGTCACTTTACAGAAATGAAATTAGCACTGGGTGTTAAATACCCTTTTAAACTTATGTAATAGTTTCAACATAATACATAGCTCCCTATTAATATACATTTCTTTATTAACATCTTTATATTTTCCCTATATTTATGTAAAGTTTTTTTTAAAAAAAATCTAGCCAGGCATGGTAGTGCATGCCTTTAATACCAGCATTTGGGAGGCAGAAGTAGTCTGAGCTACAGTGAGACCCTACCTCGGGGAAAAAAAAAATCTTATTGGGATTGGAGAGACGGCTTAGTGGTTAAGGTGCTTGCCTGGAAAGCTTAACGACTCAGGTTCAATTCCCCAGTTCCCACATACATCAGCTGCACAAGATGGTGCGTGCATCTGGAGTATGGAGTGGCTAGAGACCCTGGTGTGCCCACCTATTCTCTCTGACCCTTTCATATTCTTTCTCTCTCTCTCCCTTCCCCCCCAAATAAATAAGTGTTTTTAAATCTTATCAGATAAAATTAACCCTAATTTATTAAATTACATAAACACACAAGGCAATTTCAGGTTTCTTCTTGTTTTTCAAGGTAGGATTTCACTCTAGCCCAGGCTGACCTGGAACTCTCTCTGTAGCATCCAGGGCAGCCCCCAACTCAGTGATCCTCCTACCACCGGAGTGCTGAAATTAAAGGTGTGTGCCACCAAGCCTGCCTTTAATTTCAGGTTTCTTATAGCCAAGCAATCTAAAACTATTCCACACTCATCTGCCATAATGCATTTCTCCAATTTGCTTGTCCACTTACATGGGAAACTACAAGTCTACTGCACTACTTTCTGGATACTACAAGGAGTTAAATGCTAAACAATCCTTTCTAGGACACTGTTAAGAAACCAATGAAGAAAGATCAACCATAAAACATTCCTCTGACAAAGTAGAAGCACTGAATGGACAAGCAATCTAAAACTATTCCACACTCATCTGCCATAATGCATTTCTCCAATTTGCTTGTCCACTTACATGGGAAACTACAAGTCTACTGCACTACTTTCTGGATACTACAAGGAGTTAAATGCTAAACAATCCTTTCTAGGACACTGTTAAGAAACCAATGAAGAAAGATCAACCATAAAACATTCCTCTGACAAAGTAGAAGCACTGAATGGACAGGCCCCTTCACTTTTACAACTTTCTACCTAGGTATTTCCTAAGTTTTCTCCTTTTCTGCCACTTATAATAGGAGGAAAAATAAAAGAAATAAAATAAAAGGTAAAAAGAGGCAGGGCATGGTGGCGCACACCTTTAATCCCAGCACTTGGGAGGCAGAGGTAGGAGGATCACCGTGAGTTCAAGGCCACCCTGAGACTACATAGTGAATTCCAGGTCAGCCTAGACTAGAGTGAAACCCTACCTCAAAAAAATAAATAAATAAATAAATAAATAAATAAATAAATAAATAAATAAATAAATAAATGAAAAAAAGAAGAAGAGGATAGGAAGGAGGAAACAAAAAGAAAGATCTACATTAAACTTGCAAGAACCATCTGGGTGTGGTGGAGCACACCTTTAATCCCAGCACTCAGGAAGCAGAGGCAGGAGGATCACTATGAATTCGAGACCACCCTGAGACTACAAAGTTAAAGTTAATTCCAGGTCAGCCTGGACCAGAGTGGTGAGACCCTACCTCGAAAAACCAAAAAAAAAAAAAAAAAAAACTTGCAAGAACCCCTAAAAAACAAAGTAAATAGAACAGGAAAAGCAAAGAGTAAAAGATTCTTATCCTTCAGTTCTACTATCTACAGCCTCTTGTTCATGGAATATTTTTTTTAACCTCTTTCAAATGTGATACTGAGTTATCATAATACAATGTAGTCAATATTGTTAAACACTAGAAAATCCCATGTTAAAGAAAATCAAATTTCAGTATAAATCATGTTCAAGAGAAATAGTAGCACCTGCCTGTTTGAATGTCCTTCCAGAGAACCCAGGATTTAGAACTGTCTTCAAATATGATGAAGCAGCTCTGTTTCAATATGTTTATCTGCAATACAGAGGAATTTGACTGTCTCTTAAAATTAATTACATGAAATTAAAATTTAAATTAATAAAAGTTTATGTATTGCAAAAACAGCAAAGATATCTAATGTTAAGGTAACTTGCCTTTTTGATAGTTCCAAGATAAAACAAGCCATCTGACCATCTAGCTAGGACATCCTGACCCTCTTCAAATTTACATGCTGGCTTTTTGGCTTTATGTCCATCCTGTAAAGACAGCTTGGTCAAGGATGTTGGGGTCTTTTGGTTTCGACGTAAAGGAGACCGCTTGTGGACCAGTGAATTACCTGCTCCTGTAGAGTCTCTGTTTAGGGAATAAAAGACCAAATGTAAGACTTACAGAGATAATACCAATGTTATATTTTTTTCATGTTAATCAAAAATTTTGATTTAAACATCTCAATTTGAAGCCAGGCATGGTGGCACATGCCTAATCCCAGCACTTGGAGGGCAGAGGTAGGAGGATCTCCGTGAGTTTGAGGCCACCTTGAGATGACATGATGAATTACAGGTCAGCCTGAGCTAGAGTGAGACCCTACCTCGAAAAACCAAACATAAGTAAATAAATAAATAAATAAATAAATAAATAAATAAATAAAATTAAAATCTTAATTTGAGAGAAAAATAACAGGTACCTCAAATGACAAATATTCTCCAAATATGGTTAGAACAAAATAACAATTCATAAAATTAACTCATTGTCTACACCGAGGACAGAACTCAGCAACCACTCCACTGTAACATAGTGGGGTAGTAATCACTCACCACACTAACAGCAGAAAGCTGGCCTTAGTGGCATAGCCTTTAAAATCCCAGTGTGTGACAGTCTGAGTCTGGGGGATCTCAAGTTCCAAAGCCAGCATAAGCTACTTAGGGAGTTCTGGGCCAGGCTGAGCTATACAGTGAGTGTCTCTTTCTCTCTCTCTCTCTCACACACACACACACACACACAGAGAGAGAGAGAATGCCTTGAATTTCACAACTGATCATACCAAGTGAAGCCACTGTGGAAAAGAACCTGTCTCAAAACAAAAACAAAGCTGGGCACCTTTAATGCCAGTACTTTGGAAGTTGAGGTAAGAGGACTGTCATGAGTTCAAGGCCAGTCTGGAGCTACAGATTGAGTTCCAGATCGGCCTGGGCCAGAGTGAGAACCTACATCAAAAAAAAAAAAAAAAAAAAAAAGATTAGGTCTGAAACTCTTGATATGGTTAATACACTAACTTGCAGTAGACAGGTATATTCACATTCAACTGGATGAACAGTTATGAGTCCTCTACAGAGAATCACTACTGGGTTTACTGTTGTTGGAGGACGGGGAAGATTATCACAATACTAATACAAAGACTGAGTTTTTCTTAATATTTTATTGATTTATTTATTTTCAAGCAGATAGAGACAGAGAAAGAAATAGAGAGGGCGGAAGAGAGATAATGGGAGTGCCAGGGTTTCTAGCCACTGCAAACAAACTCCAGATGCATGCATCATTTTGTGCATCTGGTTTTACATGGGTACTGAGGAATTGAACCTGGGTCATTAGGCTTTGCAAGCAAGCACCTTAACCACTGAGCCATCTCTCAAGCCTAAAAGGTTTTTTTGTTCATTTGTTTTTGTTTTTCGAGGTAGGTTCTCACTCTGGCCCAGGCTGACCTGGAATTCACTAGGTAGTCTCAGGGTGGCCTCGAAGTCATGGCGATCCTCCTACCTCTGCCTCCCAAGTGCTGGGATTAATGGCATGCACCATCACACCCAGCTAAGTTGGTGATTTCTAATATTTTAAAAACTCGGGCCGGGCGTGGTGGCACACGCCATTAATCCCAACACTTGGGAGGCAGAGGTAGGAGGATCGCCATGACTTCGAGGCCACCCTGAGACTACCTAGTGAATTCCAGGTCAGCCTGGGCCAGAGTGAGAACCTACCTTGGGGGGAGGGGGGGGGAATCACCAATTTTACAAAATCACATTCAAATAAAAAGTATTAGGTATTTATTCTTTTTAAGCCAAAGGCCTCAAAAATTGCTATGTTGTAAAACTGTACTTATGTATTAGTAGTAACTGTAAATAGGCATATTTTTTTGTAAACCACCAATTTTCTTAAAAAGGTAACAAAGCAATGTTTGATTTAATGGTCTCAATTCAAATGTTTCACTATGTAAATATAGTAAAATATACAATAATTCTAAGTTAACACAAAAGTTTAGTGAAAATAAAACAAAAGGGGACCAAAGGAAGGGTAGGACTCTTTACAATGCAATCTTCCAGACACAAAATGGCCTGGATATCCACGACCTCATAGTGCCTTGCACTACCTACACAAGACCTTCATAACAGGAGGAAAAGATGGGTATGACATCAAAAGAAAAGAGAGACTAATTGAAAGGAAGAGGGAGCTGCAGAGATGGCTTAGCAGTTAAGGTGCTTGCCTGCAAAGCCAAAGGACCCAGGTTGGATTCCTGAAGACCCACATAAACCAGATGCACAAGGTGGTACATGCATCGGGAGTTCATTTGTAGCAGCTGGAGACCATGTGGTGCCCATTCTCTCTCATTCTATCTGCCTCTTCCCCACCTCAAATAAATGAAAATAAAATATTTTTGAAAAATTGAGGGGGAGGGGCAGTTTCAAGGTAGGGTCTTACTCTAGCTCAGGCTGACCTGGAATTCACTATGTAGTCTCAGGGTGGCCTCGAACTCATGGTGATCCTCCTACCGCTGCCTCCTGAGTGCTGGGATTAAAGGCGTGCGCCACCACGCCCGGCTTGATTTGGGCATTTTTAAATTTTATTTTTATTTATTTATTTGACAGAAAGAGAAAGAGAATGGGCATGCGAGGGCCTCCAGCCACTGCAAACAAACTCCAAACATGTGCACCCCCTTGTGCATCTGGCTCATGTGGGTCCTTGGGAATCAAACCTGGGTCCTTTGGCTTTGCAGGCAAATGCCTTAACCACTAAGCAATCCCTCCAGCCCTAAGATTGTTTATTTTTAAATGGAGGAGAAAACCAGAGCTTCTAGCAACCACAATTCCAGCCAGAATGGGGCTCAGCTGCCACTCTAGCAATTCACTGGCAAAAGCTACTACTCCCAGCCCCACCTGAGCTGGCAAGAGCAGAACTATGGCGAAGGGATTCTCCACCCACAGTGGCACTGCAAAAATCAAAAAACCTAAAGAAGAAGAGTTTTCAAACTGCAAGGGAAAAAGTAATCAGTAGTTTTCCTTTATATCAATTAACAAACTTGCTGAAGAAATTAAAAGAAAAAAATTCACAATATCCTACACACACACACACACACACACACACACAGCCCAAAAGCAACAAGAAAAACAATACCCTTAGGAATAAACCTGACCAGGACTTACGGAGGTGAAAAGTTTCTATAATTAAAATTTAGGCTATGGAAATGGCTCAATGGTTAAAGGTGGCTGCTTGCAAAGCCTGCTGGCCCAGGCTGGATTCTCCAACACTCATGTAAAGCCAGATACACAAAGTGGCACATGTGACACATGAATATGAAGTTCATTTGCAACAGCAGGAGGTTCTAACACATCCATTCATATTCTCTCTTTCTCCTCACAAATAAAATTACTTTTATCAAATTTAGAAGACTAGAATGTGAAAAGTCTCCCCATGCTCATGGATTGGTAGAATTACTATAAAATGACTATATTTCAGAAAGCAAACTACAAATTCAATCCCAATGACATTCTCCATACAAAGTAGTTTTTAAAATTCCAAAAATCATGAAAGCACAAAAGAATCTAGCCAAATAATCCTCAGCAGGTGAAGGTATCATGATGCCTGATTACAAATTATACCACAGAGAAATAGTGGCAAAATACTATGGTACTGCCGGGCATGGTAGCGCACGCCTTTAATCCCAGCCCTCAGGAGGCAGAGGTAGGAGGATTGCCATGAGTTCGAGGCCACCCTGAGACGACATAGCTAATTCCAGGTCAGCCTGGACCAGAGTGAGACCCTACCTTGAAAAAAAAAAAAAAAAAAAAAAATCTATTGTACTAGAACAAAAACAAGTATATAGATCAATGGAATTCAACAGAGAACCCAGAATCCACCCATGTGACAACAGCCACCTGATTCTAGACAAAGGTGCCAAAAACGTACCTTGGAGAAAAAAAAACAGACGCTTCAAACCAATAGTGCTCAGGAAAGGGAATATTTGAGTTGGAGAGATGGCTCAGCCACTAAAGACACTAATAAACAAAGATTAACTACCTGGGTTTGATCCCCAGTATCCACATAAAGCAGATGCACAAATAGCATGTGACTGGAGTTAATCTGCAGTAGCAAGAGGCTTACCCTGGTGCACCCAATCTCTCTTTCTTCTTTCTCTTTTTGTAAATACATAGAATTAAAAAAAAAAAAAAAAAGCCAGGTGTGATGGTGGCACACACTTTAACCCCAGCACTCACTAGGAAGATCACTGTGAATTCCAGGCCACTCTGAGACTACATAGTGAATTCCAAGTCAGCCCTGGGCTCAAGTGAGACTCTACCTGGGGGAGGAAGGAAGAAGGGGCTTGGCATGGTGGTGCAAGCCTTTAATCATAGCACTCAGGAGGCAGAGGTAGAAGGATCACTGTGAGTTCAAGACCAGCCTGAGACTACAGAATGAGTTCCAGGTCAGTCTGGGCTAGAGTGAGTCCCTACCTGGGGGTGGGGAGGACTCAAGGCTAGGGAGATGGTTCAGTGAGTAAAGCCAAAGGATCTCGGTTCGACTCTCCAGAACCCATGTAAGCCAGATGCACAAGGTGGCACATGTATCTAGAGTTTGTTTGCAGTGGCTGGAGGCCCTGGCATGCCCATTCTCTCTCTGCCTCTTTCTCTCTCTCAAATAAATAAAATATTTTTTAAATGTTTTTTAAAAATGGGCATGGTGGTGCACACCTTTAATCCCAGCAGAGGTAGGAGGGTCACCATGAGTGCAAGGCCACCCTGAGATTACATAGTTAATTCCAGGTCAGCCTGGACTAGAGTGAGACCCTACCTCAAAAAGCAAAAAAAAAAAAAAAAAAAAAAAAACTTTTAAAAAAATTTAAATGTTTAAAATAACTCCAAAGAAAAGTGTAAGCTGGATCTCAAAGGACACACACACAAAAAAAACCAGAAGGCCAAGAATTAATAAGTGGTGCAATAAGGTCATTCACTGCAAACTGGAGAGATGGCTTAGCAGTGAAGCCTAAGGACCCAGGTTCAATCCCCAGTACTCACGTAAGCCAGATGCACTAGGTGTTTGCAGTGGCTGGAGGCCCTGGCACTCCCATTCTCTCTATCTGCCTCTTCCTCTCTCTCTCCCTCTCTCTCAAATAAATAAATAAATAAATAAATAAATAAAATATTTAAAGAAAAATTTTAAAAAGTGCTTCAAAGGATGCCTTCAACAAACTGAAAAGACAATTCCCCAAATTGGAAAAGAAAAAAAAAATTTTAATTATATTTACCCCTTTATTTTATTTTTTTAAATTTATTTATTTGAGAAAGAGAAAGAAAGAAAGAGAAAGAGGCAGAGAGAAAGAGAATGAGCGTGCCAGAGCCTCCAGCCACTACAAATGAACTCCAGATGCATGTGACCCCTTGTGCATCTGGCTTACATGGGTATTGGGGAATCGAACTGGGGTCCTTAGGCTTCACAGGCAAATGGCTTAACTGCTAAGCCATTTCCTCATCCTCAACCCCAAAAATTTTTTTAATGAATACTTAAACTCAATAGCAAAAAAAAAATATTTTTGCTGGGCATGGTGGTGCACGCCTTTAATCCCAGCACTTGGGAGGCAGAGGTAGGATTGCCGAGAGTTTGAGGCCATCCTGAGACTACCTAGTGAATTCCAGGTCAGCCTAGGCTAGAGTGAGACCCTACCTCGAAAAAAACAAAACAAAAAAAATTTTTTCTTTAAGTTTGGGCAAAATACCTAACATATATGAAAAAAGGTATATAGCCAGGCATGGTGGCACACACCTTTAATCCCAGCACTCAGGAGGCAGAGGTAGGAGAGAGAGGAAATTGGCACATGAGGGCCTTAGCCACTACAATCGAACTCCAGGCACTTGCGCCACCTAATGGGCATGTGTGACCTTACACATGCTTCACCTTTGTGCATCTGGTTTGTGTGAGATCTGAAGAGTCGAACGTGGGTCCTTAGGCTTCACAGGCAAGCGCCTTAACCACTAAGCCATCTCTCCAGTCCCAAACATTCTACTTTAAAAGTCAGATTAAAGCTGAGCATGATGGCACATGCCTTTAATCCCAGCACTCAGGAGGCAGAGGTAGTAGGAATGCCATGAGTTCAAGGCCACCCTGAGACTACATAGTTAATTCCAGGACAGCCTGGACTAGAGTAAGACCCTACCTCAAAAAAAAAAAAACAAAAACAAAAAAGTTTTTTTTTTATTATTTTTTTTTTTAGTTTTTCGAGGTAGGGTCTCACTCAGCCCAGGCTGACCTGGAATTAACTATGTAGTCTCAGGGTGGCCTTGAACTCATGGCATCCTCCTACCTCTGCCTCCCTGAGTGCTGGGATTAAAGGCGCGAGCCACCACGCCCGGCTATTGTTTGTTTTAAAGACAGGGCTGGAGAGATGGCTTAGCAGTTAAGGTGCTTGCCTGTTAAACCTAAGAACTCATGTTGAATATCCAGCCATGTAAGCTAGACGCACACACGGCAGGTAATGTCACAATGTATCTGAGTTTGTTTGCTGTGGCTGAAGGCCCTGGCACTTTTATATTCATTCTCATTCTCTCAAATAAAATTTAAAAAAGACAGACAATATCAAATATCAGTGAGGATACAGATAAATGGAAAAACCTCATAATTACTAGCAGGATTATATAATGATGCATCTCTTTGAAAAAGAGTTGTTTAAAATGGTTTGCATGAATGTTTATAGCATTACTAATAGTAAAGGGAAGGAAACAACCAAAAATGTCCATCTTCCATCTGAGTAGGTGTGTGTGTTTGTGTGTGTGTGTGTATGTATATATTTTTATACAATGAAATTAAGTACAGTTATAACATGTAAGTACCTTGAAAACATTATAATTAGTGAAAGGAGCCAGACACAAAAGGTCATTACTATACAATTCCATTTATAAGAAATACCTAGAATAGAAAAATTTATAGTCACAGAAAGTGCAAAAGTTGCCAGGGGCTAAGGAGAGAGGAGAACAAGGAATGATTGCTAATGGATACAAATTTTCTTTTTGGCATGATGAAATATTCTGAAATTAGATATCAGCCATAGCTGCAAATTCATGAATACACTAAATATCAAAGCCGGGTGTGGTGGCACATGCCTTTAATCTCAGTACTCAGGAGGCAGAAGTAGTTCAAGGCCACCCTGAGACGACAGAAGTGAATTCAGGTCAGCCTGAGCTAGAGTGAAACCCTACCTCAACAAAAGAAAAAAAAAAAAAAAAAAAAAAAGAAGGAATGCCATGAGTTCAAGGCCACCCTGAGACTACATAGTTAATTCCAGGACAGCCTGGACTAGAGTAAGACCCTACCTCAAAAAAAAAAACAAAAACAAAAAATTTTTTTTTTTATTATTTTTTTTTTTAGTTTTTCGAGGTAGGGTCTCACTGTGGCCCAGGCTGACCTGGAATTAACTATGTAGTCTCAGGGTGGCCTTGAACTCATGGCGATCCTCCTACCTCTGCCTCCCGAGTGCTGGGATTAAAGGCGTGAGCCACCACGCCCGGCTATTGTTTGTTTTTTTAAAGACAGGGCTGGAGAGATGGCTTAGCAGTTAAGGTGCTTGCCTGTTAAACCTAAGAACTCATGTTGAATATCCAGTGCCATGTAAGCTAGACGCACAGTGACACAGGCATGTCACACATGTATCTGGAGTTTGTTTGCTGTGGCTGAAGGCCCTGGCACACCCATATTCATTCTCATTCTCTCAAATAAAATTTTAAAAAAGACAGACAATATCAAATATCAGTGAGGATACAGATAAATGGAAAACCTCATAATTGCTAGCAGGATTATATAATGATGCAATCTCTTTGAAAAAGAGTTGTTTAAAATGGTTTGCATGAATGTTTATAGCATTACTAATAGTAAAGGGAAGGAAACAACCAAAATGTCCATCTTCCATCTGAGTAGGGGTGTGTGTGTTTGTGTGTGTGTGTGTATGTATATATTTTTATACAATGAAATTAAGTACAGTTATAACATGTAAGTACCTTGAAAACATTATAATTAGTGAAAGGAGCCAGACACAAAAGGTCATTACTATACAATTCCATTTATAAGAAATATCTAGAATAGAAAAATTTATAGTCACAGAAAGTGCATTGCGGTTGCCAGGGGCTAAGGAGAGAGGAGAACAAGGAATGATTGCTAATGGATACAAATTTTCTTTTTGGCATGATGAAATATTCTGAAATTAGATATCAGCCATAGCTGCAAAATTCATGAATACACTAAATATCAAAGCCGGGTGTGGTGGCACATGCCTTTAATCCCAGTACTCAGGAGGCAGAAGTAGTTCAAGGCCACCCTGAGACGACATAGTGAATTCCAGGTCAGCCTGAGCTAGAGTGAAACCCTACCTCAAAAAAAAAAAAAAAAAAAAAAAAAGATAATAGGGACTGGAGAGATGGCTCAGCAGTTAAGGCATTTGCCTGCAAAGCTAAGGACCAGGTATCTATTCCCCAGTACCCACGTAAAGCCAGTTAATATTTAATAGGCAAACTGAAGATCAAAACACAACACCAGGAGCTGCAGGGATGGCTCAGCAGTTAAATGTGCTTGCTTACAAAGCCTGATGACCCAGGTTCTATTCCCCACTATCCACTTAAAGCCAGACGTACAAAGTGGCACATCCATCTGGAATTCTTTGCAGTGGCAAGAGGTTCTGGCAAGCCCATTCTCACTCTCCACCTCCTTCCTTCCTCTCTCCTTCCCTTCTCAAATAAGTAAGTAACAAAAACAGTCTAAAGATCCACAGAGACTTTTACATTCCAATTTAAGGTTCACATGCTGTATTTCAGTGCAAGAAACAACTTTCTTGAGGCTGGAGAGATGGCTCAGTGGATAGGGTACTTGCCACACAAGCATGAGACCTGAGTTAGGATCCCCAATAGCCAGAAGAATTTCCAAGCTCTGGGTCCAGCAGGAGTCCCTATCTCAAGAAAATAAGGTGGAACAGGAAAGAAGCCTCAATGAATAAAAAGCATTCATTGCCAAGCAAGCCTGAGGATCACCGGAATGCACATAAAGTTGGACAGGCAGTGTGCGCCTGTAATCCCAGCACTCCTACAGCAAACATAACTGAACAACAAAAAGATAGAAGATGAAGAATGATACCTAAGGCTGTCCTCTGACCTCCACACTTGAGCCATGGCATACACACACATTTTAAAAAAAAAAACAAAAAAACAAGAATCTTACCAGGCATGGGAGTGCATGCCTTTAATCCCAACACTCAGGAGGCAGAGGTAGGAGGATCACTGTGAGTTCAAGGCCACCTTGAGACTACATACTGGAGAGGTGGCTTAGCAGTTAAGACACTTTCCTGCGAAGCCTAAGAACCCAGGTTGGATTCCCCGGGACCCACATAAGCCAGACACACTAAGTGGTGCCTGCATCTGGGGTTTGTTTGCAGTGGCTGGAAGCCCTGATATGCCCATTCTCTCTCTTTCTATCTGCCTCTTTCTCTCTCTCTCTCTCTCTCACTCTCAAATGCAAAAAAACTGGACATTCCATGGGGAGAAGAGAGGAGGGACATGCCCCAAATGTGACCTTTTACATCCCATGACCTCTAAGCCCCAATAAAAACAAAGTTCAAAAAAAGAAAAGAAAGAAAAAAGAAAAGGAGGCCCAAAGTGATGGTGTAAACCTTTAATCCCTGTACTAAGGTACCAGAGACAGGAGGATCCCCATGAGTTGGAGACCAGCCTGGGACTACACAATGAGTTCCAGGTCAGCCTGGGCTCTTGCAGAGTAAGAGACTACTATGAAGAAACCAGAGACAGAGAATGAATAAGGTGGAGAGCAACAGAGGAGGACATATGACATTGATCTCTGGCCTCTTAAAAAAAAAAAAAAGACAGCTGGAGAGATGGATCAGCGGTTGAGGCACGTGCCTGAAAAGCCTAAGGACTCCGGTTTGATTCTCCAGATGCACATAAACCAGATGCACAAGGGGATGCACGCGTCTGGATTTGTTTGCAGTGGCTAGAGGCCCTGGCGTGCCCATTCTCCCTCTCTCTCTTATATATGTGTGTGTATGTGTGTGTGTGTGTGTGTGTGTGTGTGTGTGTATGTGTATGTGTATGTGTATGTATATGTATATGTATAATCTTAAAAAAAAAAAAAGAAAGAAAGAAAGAAAGATCCTCCAGACAAAATGGCCTGGATATCCATGACCTCACAGTGCCTGACACTATCTGTACAAGACCATCATGATATGAGGAAAAGATCATGACATCAAAATAAAAGAGAGACTGATTGATAGGGGGAAAGGATATGATGGAGAGTGGAGTTTCAAAGGGGAAAGTGGGGGGAGGGAAGGAATTACCCTGGAATATTGTCTACAATTATGGAAGTTGTCAATAAATAAATAAATAAAAACTCAAAAAAAAGGGAGAGAGAGGGCTGGAGAGAAGGTTTAGCAGTTAGGACACTTGCCTGCTAGCCAAAGGACCCAGGTTCAATTCCCCAGGACCCACATAAGCCAGATGCACAAGTGGCGTATGTGTCTAGAGTTCATTTGCAGTGGCTGCAGACCCTGGTACGCCTATTCTCTCCCTCCCCCTCCCTTCTTCCCCCTCTCTCTTTCTCTCAGCCTCTTTTTCTCTATCAAATAAATAAATAAATAAATTTAAAAAGGAAAAGAATAAGGTGGAGAGCAATAGAACAAGACATATGACACTGACCTCTAACCTCTACACATGTATACCTTGTATGCATACATGCAAAAAAAATTTTATTGAACAGAACAAACATAAATATCTACGATGGAATATAATTCATGGCATAGACAAACAGCAGTTAAGTCTACTTGAGAATAAAGATGTTGAACATGGCAACTCCTCAGAGGCAAATTTCCCCATCTGTAAAAACATTACCACCATTCGGGAGGCAGAGGTAGGAGGAATGCCATGAGCTCGAGGCCACCCTGAGACTACATAGTGAATCCAAGTCAGCCTGGGCTAGAGCAAGACCATACCTCAAAAAAACAAACAAAAAAAATTATCACTATTATGATGTCTGGTTTTGGGTCAGATTTTAAAATTACAGTAAAATATGAATGAAGTAGGTTATCTTTTCAAAGGCCTAGTGGATAGGTCTATTTATAATCCATGACATCAAAAAGCTAATGGCCCACAGCAGAGTACACAATAAAATGCCTTTCTGAACAGAGCTCTGCAACATGCATAACTTAAGATCTATTAAATAAACTTGTTTCATCTAGAAAAAGTTTAAACACATGATTTCCCACAACTAGTTCTAAAACTATACGCAGATTTGATCTTGATAGGTATGACTGTCCGTTAACAAAAATGTGTAGTATCAGCCGGGCATGGTGGCGCACGCCTTTAATCCCAGCACTCGGGAGGCAGAGGTAGGAGGATCGCCATGAGTTCAAGGCCACCCTGAGACTACATAGTTAATTCCAGGTCAGCCTGGGCCAGAGTGAGACCCTACCTTGAAAAACCAAAAAAAAAAAAAAAAAAAAAGTGTAGTATCAGGAAACAGGTGCATTCAAATAAAGCATGTTCAGCAATTTAAAAAATTGAAGGAAAGTGTGAATTCAAAACCATTTTTTATATTTAGGACCCCAAATAATTTCAACTTACATTCCCTCTCAGATGATCACTGCAAGTACTTGGGAGGGTAAATAACAGTCTCAGTAGAAAACAAAATGCTTTATACTGGAAATTTTAAACTCAACTGTTGAGCCAGGTGCCCTAGCTCTAGAGCAATCACAGCTCTATGGACGCACAGGCAGAAGGACTGCCAGAGTCTCAGGGCAACCTGGGCTACAGTTTCAGGCCAGCCAGGACTCAAAGCTAGATTCTATTTCATGAAACAAACAACAACAAAAAAAAAAAAAAAAAACACCTTAGCTTTAATAACTGTGCATCTAAAGCCTTGGTAATGTCCATCCTCCTAAAAGGTCATTTAACAATTCAAATATGTTTTATTTTATCCACAACAAATATTTTTTAATTCACTACCCCCACCAAAAAAGAAATTTTTAATATTTTATTTATTTATTTGAGACAGAGAGAAAGAATGGACACACC
This sequence comes from Orientallactaga sibirica, assembly GCA_036365145.1. NCBI lineage: Eukaryota > Metazoa > Chordata > Mammalia > Rodentia > Dipodidae > Orientallactaga > Orientallactaga sibirica. The sequence continues at coordinate 9,471,704 of JAEOAD010000027.1, forward strand.
AGGGCTTCCAGCCACTACAATCGAACTCCAGATGCATGTGCCCCCTTGTGCATCTGGCTTAGGTGGTCATGGAGAATCGAACCAGGATCCTTTGGCTTTGCAGGCAAACACCTTGACAGCTAAGCCATCTCTCCAGCCCCCCAAAAAAGTAATATTCAAATGAAAATGAAAACATAGGAATTGAAAGTAGCCTGTAGGCAAGGTAGTATACAGATCATATGAAATCTACCTGAAGGAAAGTTACAAACTAGACCATCTGGTGTCAAATCGGCCACTATTTACATATTTCTAGCTCTGTGACCTGCTTTGGTACTTCCCTTTCTGTTACACACAGGTTTGCCTAGGTCTTCATAATCGAGTCAGTATAACATGGTTTCCACTTTTAACCAACGCTAAATGTCTTAAGGAATAAAATAACATTCCGTAATCTTTCTTCCCATTGTTCAAGAACTCTTACTGTTCTCAACTCCCCCGACAAATCCATCTGTTCCTTCCAATTGCTTCCAAAGAAAAATCCTAACCTAGGACACCAGATTGTAAATCACAGACAAGAGTTCTGGCAACTACTGAAGTATGCTGTTAGGAAATCTTGGCAAATTTAGTTAAAAAAAAAAAAAAAAAGCCCTTAAGCCGTATATACCCAGGTTATAAACATGAATACGTATGTACATTCGAGCAAGGATGTGAGCAAGACTTAACGTGTCAGACTTGAGGTACGCTCCGAATAAAAGATAGCCAACATCTCTCTCCCATCTTGCTTGACTCCCACCTTTGAAGCTTTTCAGGGTTTGCTTCCTCGCGGTGCCCGTCATCCCCACGCTCCATCCACAGCCCGTGCAACAGACACCCCCCTCCCCATTCCAATTCCACACCATTTCACCTCTCTGAGTCCCAGCTGCCACTGCCCCTAGCGCCCCCTAAGGTGCCAGGCGGCCCCTTCCACTGGGCTCCCCAGCCCTCCTCCGTTACCCAGCCAGGTCCATCCCTACCCCCCAACCGCCTCCCGCCCCCAGGTTCCTTCCTGCCCCCGCAGCCCAGCCTTCCCAGATCTCAACGCTGCTACCCCGTCCCTGCAACCGACTCCCCCAGCCACCCCCGGGCCCCAACGCCCTGCTGCTGCTGCTTCTCCTCTCCGATCCGGATTTTCTGCAGCATTCCACGGGCGACTCCTTCGCGTCCATCCCGCCCACACCCACGCACGCGCGCGCCAGGGCACCCACAAACAAGCGTCCCTACCCCCGTCTCGAGCCTCCATCTTTCCCCTTCTTCGACCTGCTTCCTTTCTTCCACCACCACCCACCGCCACCTCCTCCGGAAGAGCGGCCTCCCAGCGCCAAGGTCCTCTCACCTCATTCGGTCACTTCAGTGGTGCCAACCGCTTCATACAGGAAAACAGAACCAATCGCGTCCCCCCGTGGGTGCTTCCCCGCTGAGCCCGGGCACTTCACTGGGCACCCGCGCTCCACCGGGCACCCCGCGCAGACAGACGCACGCAGCACGCACGCAGGCACGCACGCACACACCCAGGTCCTCGGGGAGGCCGAGGGTCTGGTGGGGGTGGGGAGAGGAAGAGCGAGCGAGCGAGCGAGCGAGCGTTCTCACACCGGCCTCAAACACAGAGCACTTCGCTACAACCCTTCGCCATTTTGGTTTCCCGCGGAGCGCCGGTGCATTGTGGGAGCGCGCAGCGGCTCCGCGGCCGAATGGCAGCGCTCCAGAGCCGCGCGGGGGCGGGGCCTGTGCGGCCGACGCGGAAGGACACCGCGCCCTGCGTCCCCGGCCCCGGGATGAACAAAGAGGGACTCTTTAACGTCGCGGGATGACCGAGTCCTTCCGCGGCCGGGGCTGACAATAGTGACCGCTGTGCTGCCAGTGCCCGGCTCACCCTGGGCTGAGTCCTTTAAAAGCAGACTTGTGCCCACCTTGAGTGTGCATAACATCGCCCTGAGAAATAGGACAGGCTGCAAAACATCTTGCCCAGCCCATTATCTCTCTATGGGGAAATCTTTACGGAAGCTCTAATCTTAATGCCCCCCCCCAGGCCTACTGTTTAAAATCCTGTTCCAGGGGTAAACCAGGATGCCAATTCCCTTTTTTTTTTTGTTTGTTTGTTTGTTTGTTTGTTTGTTTGTTTGTTTGTTTGTTTTTTGGGTTTTTTTGTTTTTGTTTTTGTTTTTGAGATAGGGTCTCACTCTAGCCCAGGCTGACCTGGAATTCACTTTGTAGACTCAGGGTGGCCTCGAACTCACAGTAATCCTCTTACTTCTGCCTCCCCAGTGCTGGGATTAAAGGCGTGCGCCACCATGCCTGGCTAGGATACCAATTTTTGATCACCAATTACGCTCCCAGCCCTAAACTTATCAATAACTGATATGGAAGATTTTTCAGACTCCCCCCCCCACAATGAAAGGGTTTTGGTTGTTGTTACCTGTTTTTGCAATCTTTCCTAATTATAATGAAATACAAGCATAGTCTTCTGCAAAGCAGTTTAGGAATGCAGAACTTTCACACTAATGTGACTCAACCTTGTGAAGGCGGACTCGCAACTATCAAAGTGGGAGTACATGCTTCTGTCTAACTTGATGCAACCCAGGACCTCTTAACAGCCACCTTTATAGTTTCATAAACATATCTTTTAGAATTATATTTTGTCCCAGATATGTCACAGGGATTATGAACACCATGTGTTTCTCTATCTGTCTGTCTAACTAATCTATCTCTATCTCTCAGAATATATCATTTAAAATACCGCTTATGGGCTGGAGATATGGCTTAGTGGTTAAGGCATTTGCCTGTGAAGCCAAAGGACCCAGGTTCCATTCCCCAGAACCCATGTAAGCCAGATGCACAAGGGGTACATGTGTCTGGAGTTTGTTTGCAGTGGCTACTGGCTCTGGTGTGCCCATTCTGTCTGTCTGTCTCTGTTCCCTCTACCTCTCTTTCTGCTTGCAAATAAGTGAATAAAAAATTTTAAAACACCACTTATATTATATTTCAGAAGGGGTTTGTATGCCTATATTCTCAAAAATTGGCAAATAAGATCGGGTGTGGTGGCACACACCTTTAATCCCAGCACTCGGGAGGCAGAGGCAGGAGGATCGCTATGAGTTCAAGACCGTTCTGAGACTACATAGTTAATTCCAGGTCAGCCTGGGCCAGAGTGAGACCCTACCTCCGAAACCAAAAAAAAAAAAAAAAAAAAAAAAAAAAAAAGGCAAATAAGCATATTAATCTTATCATTTTATTTAATATCATTCAATTTTTCCTTTTTTTTAAATACAGGGTCTAATGTAGCCTATACTGGCCTTGAACTCCAAATGCTAGGATTACAGGTGCACACCACCATGCCCCACTTCAATATGTCTGAATAAGCTGAGCACAGTGGTTCACACCTTTAACCTCACCCTAAAAAAAAATACTGGGATCCAGGCGTGGTGGCACATGCCTTTAATACCAGCACATGGGAGGCAGAGGTAGGAGGTTCGCCATGAGTTCGAGGCCACCCTGAGACTACATAGTGAATTTCAGGTCAGCCTGGACCAGAGTGAGACCCTACCTCGAAAAACCAAAAAAAAAAAAAAAGAAAGAAAAAGAAAAGGAAAAAGAAAGAAAGAAAGAAAGAAAGAAAGAAAAAAGAAAAGAAAGAAAGAAAGAAAGAAAGAAAGAAAGAAAGAAAGAAAAAGAAAAAAATACTGGTACTGGAGAGATGGCTTAGTGGTTAAGGCACTTGCCTGCAAAGCCAAAGGACCTCAGTTCAATTCCCCAGTACCCATGTAAGCCAGATGCACAAGGTGGTGCATGCATCTGGAGTTCGTTTGCAGTGGCTGGAAGCCCTGGGCACCCATTCTCTCTCTCTCTCACTCACTCAAATAAATAAATAAAAATAATTTTTTTTTTAAAATACTGGGCTGGAGAGATGGCTTAGTGATTAACGCACATGCCTGCGAAGCCTAAGGAGCACAGTTTGATTCTCCAGGACCCACGTAAGCCAGATGCACAAGGGGTACATGCATCAGGAGTTCGTTTGCAGTGGCTGCTAGCCCTGGCACTCCCATTCATTCTCTCTCTCTCTCTCTCTCTCTCTCTCTCTCTCTCTCTGAGAGGCAGAGACAAGAGGATCCTTGGGCTTGCTGGCTATCTAGTTTAGCCAAATTGACCAGACCCTCAAGAAATAAAGTGAACATGGCTCAATGGCTCAATTAGCAAAATGCTTAGTACACAAGTATGAGGTCCTCATTTTGGATCCCCGGAACCTGTGTGAGACCCAGGTGTGGCAATTGTGCACCTATAATAGCAGCACCAAGCAAATAGACCCCTGGGACTTGCTGGCTAGCTAGTCTACCCAAACTGGTCAGCTCCAGGTTCAGTGAGAAACCCTGAAGAGTGACACCCGACGTCAGCCTATAGCTTCCATATGCATGCACACACACATGCTTGTACATCCACACATGCAAAAATAAAATAGATAGAAGGGGGGGGGAAGAAAATAAGAAAAAGAAACAAAAAAGAAAAATTAAAATAAAATAGATAAAGAACTAAAAATAAAACATTAGGTGGAAAGCAATTGAGGATGTTGCCTGATGTCCACCTCTGACCTGCGCACACACACAGGTGCATCTGCACACACACAGTTTGGAAAACTGAAAGTCGAATGTGGTGCATCACAGTTTTAATCTCAGCTATTGGGAGACTGAGGTAGGAGGATCACTGTGAGCTCAAGGCCAGGCTGGGCTAGAATGAGGCCCTACCACAAAGAATAAACAAACATGGGCTGGAGAGATGGCTTAGCAGTTAAACGCTTGCCTGTGAAGCCCAAGGACTCTGTTTCAAGGCTCCATTCCCCAGGACCCACATAAGCCAGATGCACATGGTGGCACATGCATCTGGAGTTCATTTGCAGTGGCTAGAGGCCCTGGCACACCCATTCTCTCTCCCTCCCTCTCTCTCTCTCTCTCTCTCTCTCCCTTTCTCTGTCTCTAATAAGTAAAAATAAATAAATAATAAGCAAACAGGAGCTGGAGAGATGGCTCAGCAGTTAAAGGCACTTGCTTGCAAAGCCGGACGGCCTGGGTTCAAATCCCCAGTGTCTATGTAAAGCCAGCTGCACAAAGTGGTGCATGCACTTGAAGTTCGTAGGATGCCCTGGTAAGTCATTCCTCCCTCTCTCTCTCTTTCTCACTCTCTCTCTCTGCTTGCAAATAAATAAAGAAAAATATTTTTAAAAATAAACAAACAAAAGCACTCTGTGATGGGGGGCTGGAGACATGGCTTAATAGTTAAGGCGCTTGCCTGTGAAGCCTAAGGACCCCAGGTTTGATTCTCCAGGTCCCACATAAGCCAGATGCACAAGGGGTACATGTGTCTGGAGTTCATTTGCAGTGGCTAGAAGTCCTGGCACTCCCATTCTTACTCTCTCTCTCTCTCTCTCTCTCTCTCTTTCTGTCTCTCTGTCTCTAATAAATAAATAAAAATAAATATTTTTTAAAAACCTCTGCGATAGGACTGGGCAGATGGCTCAGCAGTTAAAGACACTTGCTTGCAAACACCTGTCTACCCAAGTTTGATTCCCCAGTACACATGTAAAGCCAGATGCACAAAATGGTGTATGTGTCTGGAGTTCATTTGCAGTTGCTGGAGGGCTAGAGAGATGGCTTAGTGGTTAAGGTGCTTGCCTGCAAAGCTAACGACCTGGGCATCTGGCATTTGATTCCCCAGTATCCACATAAAGCCACATATACAAAGTAGCACATGCATTGGGAATTCATTTGCAGTGGCTACAGATTCTGATGTGGCTATACTCTTTCTTTCTTTCTTTCTTTCTTTCTTTCTTTCTTTCTTTCTTTCTTTTGTTCATTCTTTCTCTGTCTCTCTTCTATCTCTCTCTGCTTGCAAATAAATAATTCATCCCCCCCACACACATAAAGGGCTGAGCCTGGCATGGTGGTGCATGCCTTTAATTCCAGCATTTGGGAGGCAGAGTTTGGAAGAGCACCATAAGTTCAAGGCCATTTTGAGACTACATAGTGAATTCTAGGTCAGCCTGGGTTAGAGCAATACCTTACCTTGAAAAACCCAAAAAAGAACAGGCTGGAGAGATGGCTTAGTGATTGAGGTGCTTGCCTGCAAAGCCTAAGGACCCAGGTTTGATTCCCCAGTACCACTTAAAGCCAGCTGCACAAGGTGGTGCATGTGTCTGGAATTTGCAGTGGCTAGAGATTCTGATGCACCCATTCTCTTTCTCTTTTTCTTTCTCAAGTAAATAAGTTAATTAAATGTTTTTAAAGTTTATGAAAAGAGGCCAGGCATGGTGGTGCAGGCCTTTAGTCCCAGGACTCAGGAAGATGAGGTAAGAAGATCACTGCAAGTTCCAGGTCAGAATGAATCCCTTCTTCAAAAGAAACCTCCCCTCTCCACCCCCAAAAAAGCCAAGCATGGTGATTCATATCTTTAATCCTAGCAAGGAGGCAGAGGTAGGAGGATCACAGTGAGTTTGAGGCCAACCTGGGACTACAGAGTGAGTTCCAGGTCAGCCTGAGCTAAGAAATAGCTAAGAAAGAAAGAAAGAAAAGAAAAAGAAAGGAAAGGAAGAGAAGAGAAGAGAAGGGAAGGGAAGGGAAGGGAAGGGAAGGGAAGGGAAGGGAAGGGAAGGGAAGGGAAGGGAAGGGAAAAGAAAGCCAAACATTGTGGCACACGCCTTTAATCCCAGCACTTGGGAGGCAGAGGTAGGAGAAGCACCATGAGTTCAAGGCCACCCTGAGACTACATAGTAAGTTCCAGGTCAGCCTGTGCTAAGGAAAAAAAAAAAGAAGAATAAATGAGCCAGGCATGGTGACGCTCACCTTTAATCCCAGCACTGGGAGGCAGAGGTAGGAGGACTGCTATGAGTTCGAGGCCACCCTGAGAATACAGAGTGAATTCCAGCTCAGCATGGGCTAGAGTGAAACCCTACCTCGAAAAACCAAAAAGAAAGAAAGAAAGAAAGAAAGAAAGAAAGAAAGAAAGGATGAATGTCTTCATACTTACACATTTTTTCATTGTTCTCAGTATTCCCCTGAGATTTTTGTTTGTTTGTTTGTTTGTTTGTTTGTTTGTTTTTGTTTCTGTTTTTCGAGGTAGTCTCTTTCTAGCTCAGGCTGACCTGGAATTCACTATGCAGTCTCAGTCTCAGTGTGGCCTCGAAGTCCTGGTGATCCTTCTACGTAGGCATCCTGAGTGCTGGGATTAAAGGCATGTGCCACTACTGAGATACCCCGGCTGAGATATTTCTACTTATAGAATAATTAGTTAATGAAGCAATTTTATAATGAGGTAGTTATTACTGTGGTTTTCACCTACCACATCTCGTGTGAGACCAGATTCTCGATTCTCCCTGCCCTTGAGAGCTGGAGGCAAAAACTCAGCCTTGATGAAGCCGGGCGTGGTGACACATGCCTTTGATCCCAGCAATCAGGAGACAGAGGTAGGAGGATCACCACGAGTTCAAGGCCACCCTGAGACTACAATTTTCCCAGAATCTCATGTTGGTAGACTGGTACCTGGTAGAGAAGGAGCTTGACTCTAGAAAAGAGATTTCACACAGTTCTGAGAACTTGTTAGAGTCTCATGTTGGTAGACTGGTACCTGGTAGAGAAGGAGCTTGACTCTAGAAAAGAGATTTCACACAGTTCTGAGAACTTGTTAGGCCACTTTGTAGGAGAAAGAGAGCTGAGGTCATGATGGGTCGCTGATGGGCAGGACCACATGTTGACCACAATGACTTAGTTATATATACCTCCTGCCCTGTATTTAAACCTAAACCTCATGCCAGAACCTTGAAGATGGACGTGTTGTCACATTGAATAAATCTCCTTTTTCTGCTTTTCATTCTTTCTTTCTCTCTTTCTTCCTTTTTTTATGAGAGTGAGAGAGAGAGGAGAGAAAGAATTCAGGATGGAGAGATGGCTTAGCAATTAAGGCACATGCCTGCAAAGCCTAAGGACCCAGGTTCGATTCTTCAGGTCCCACATAAGCCAGATACACATGGTGGCACATGCATCTGGAGTTTGTTTGCAGTGGCTAGAGGCCCTGGTGTGTCCATTCTCACACACTCTCTCTGTCTCTAATAAATGAATAAGTAAAAATAAAATTTTTTAAAAAGAGAGAGAGAATTCTTTCTTTCTTCATTTATTTGAGAGAAAGAGAAAAAGAGAGTGGGCCCATCAATGGACTCCAGACACATGGCCCACCTTGTGCATCTGGCTTTACATGGGCTCTGGAGAATCAAACCTGGGTCCTTAGACTTTGCAGGCAAGCGCCTTAACCACTGAGCCATCTCTCCAGCCCTGTTCCTTTTCTTTCTTTCTTTTGTTTTTTTTTTGTTTTGTTTTCCAAGGTAGGGTCTCACTCTAGCTCAGGCTGACCTGGAATTCACTATGTAGTCTCAGGGTGGCCTCGAACTCATGGCAATCCTCCTACCTCTGTCTCCTGAGTGCTAGGATTAAAGGCATGTGCCACCACACCTGGCTTTCTTTCTTTTCTTTTCTTTTCTTTTTTTTTTTTTATTTTTTTTATTTTTTTTTTATTTTATTTTATTTTATTTTATTTTATTTTATTTTATTTTATTTTATTTTATTTATTTTTTTGAGGTAGGGTCTCACTCTGGCCCAGGCTGACCTGGAATTAACTATGTAGTCTCAGGGTGGCCTTGAACTCACGACGATCCTCCTACCTCTGCCTCCCATGTGCTGGGATTAAAGGCATGCGCCACCACGCCCGGCTTTTTTTCTTTTCTTTTCTTTTCTTTTCTTTTTTTTTTTTTTTTTTTTTTTTTTTTTTTTTTTTTTTGAGGGCTGGAGGGTTTCTGCCAATGAACTCCAGATTCTTGCACCAACTTTATGCATTTGGCTTTACATGAGTACTGGAGAATCAAACCCAGGTTATTTAGCTTTGCAGACAAGCGCGTTAACCACTAAGCCATATCTCCAGCTCTTCTTTGTTTCTTTAATTGGACTTTTGAGACTAGATTGCTGAGCTGACCGGTTAGGGACTGTGAGAGCCCATGCTCTGACCCTAACACTCCAGGAACACTTGTTTGGACCTTGAATTACATCACAGACCATGAATGTTCCACACTGCTCACTTGGTTTCTCAAACTCTCCTTGTTTCAAAGTGAGCTTTCACAAATGTCCTAGATTTACAAAAAAAAAAAAAAAAAAATTTAAATTTATCTGAGAGAGACAAAGAAGCAGATAGACAGAGAAGGGGCCTCCAGCCACTGCAAAAGAACTCCAGACACATGTGCCACCTTGTGCATCTAGTTTACATGGGTACTGGGGAATCAAACCTGGGTCCTTAGGCCTTGCAGGCAAGTGCCTTAAGTAACAAGCTGTCTCTCCAGCCCTGTCCTAGCTTTTTTTTTTTTTTCCCTTTTTTGATGTAGGGTTTCACTCTAGACCAGGCTGACCTAGACTTCACTATGTAGTCTCAGGGTGGCCTTGAACTCACTGATATCCTCCTACCACTGCCTCCTGAGTGCTGGAATTAAAGGCATGCACCACTAAGCCCAGCTTTGTCCTAGCTTTTTTTTTTTAATTTAATTTATTTATTTATTTTAGAGAGAGAAAGAAGTAGAGAGAGAGAGAGAGAGAAAGAATGGGAGCCAGGGCCTCCAGCCATTGCAAACGAACTCCAGACACATGTGCCACCTTGTGCATCTGGCTCACATGGGTCCTGGGGAATCAAACCTAGGTCCTTTGGCCTTACAGGCAAGTGCCTTAACCACTAAGCCATTTCTCCAGCCCCTGTCCTAGCTTTTTAAGAGACTGATTTGGGGGATGAAGAGATGGTTCAGTGGTTAAAGGTGTTTGCTTGCAAAGCCTACCAGCCCTGGCTCAATTCTTCTACATCCATGTAAAGTCAAATACAAGAAGTAGAACAAACATCTGGCATACATGTGTAAGAGCAAGAGACACTGGTGCATACACATATTCAAATCAATAAATACGAATATTTTATTATATATTTACTTATTTGAGAGAGAGAAACTGAGTATGGGCATGCCACTTTGCTCATCTGGCTTTTTATGTGTATAGGGGGATCAAACCCAGACCATCAGGCTTTGCAAAAAAGTACCTTTAACCACTGAGCAATCTCTCCAGCCCTATAACTATTTTTAGAAAGAGAATGATTTGGAATAAAGAAAATAGCCTGTGGGTTTATCAAGGAAACAGTCTGGAACAAGCCTAAGCAATCTGCAACAGCTTTTGACTCAGCATCGACCTCTGAGAAGTCTTGAATTCTGCAATCAAATGGAAACAACCTCACCTCAATCCAGCTGTTTTCCACATGATTCTGCTTTCAATGGCAACAGTGAGCTATTCTGGAAACAGGAAGTAATTCCCTAATCCAGTTTTCTGAAGAAAGTGCAACATATACAATAGTGATTTTTTTTATGTCAAAATGTGTCATATCAAAAAAGAGAGAGACAGATAGTTGGGGATTTAGCTCAGTGGATTAGTGCTTGCCTAGCAAGCACAAGGCCCTGGGTTTGGCCCTCAGCACTGAAAAAAAAAAAAGAGAGAGACTCGGTTGGCAGAGGTTGGAGGGTAGCCATGAGTTCAAGGGCACCCTGAGACTACATTCCAGGTCAGCCTGAGCTAGAGTGAGACCCTAGCTCAAAGAAAAAGAGCCAGGCATGGTGGCGCACGCCTTTAATCCTAGCACTTGGGAGGCAGAGGTAGGAGGATCGCTGAGAGTTCGAGGCCACCCTGAGACTCCATAGTTAATTCCAGGTCAGCCTGGACCAGAGTGAGACCCTACCTTGCAAAACCAAAAAAAGAAAAAAAAGAAAAAGAGAGAGAGAGAGAGAGAGAGAGAGAGAGAGAGAGTGAGAGAGTGAGAGAGAGATAGGGGAGCTGGAAGATGGTTCAGCAGTTAAAGGTGCCTCTTTGCAAGGCAGACTGGCCTGGGTTTGATTCCCCAGTACCCATGCAAAGCCAGATGCACAAAGTCGTGCATGCATCTAGAGATTCCTGGCAGCAGCAAGAGGCCCTGACTTGCCCATACTTCCTTTCTCTCTTTCTCTGTCTCTCTTCCTCTCTCTATCTCCTCATAAATAAATACATTTTTAAAAAGAGAGAAAGGGAAGGGCTAGAGAAATGTCTTAGCATTTAAGGTACTTGCCAGCAAAGCCAAAGGAAAGGATCCAGGTTCTATTCCCCAGTGCCCATGTAAAACTAGATGCACTAGGTGGCCCATGCATCTGGAGTTTGTTTTCAGTGGTTAGAGGCCCTGGTGTGCCCATTCACTCTCTCTGTCTTCCTCATTCTCTTTCTCTCTCTCTCTCAAATAAATTTAAAAAAAAATTTTTTTAAGAAAGAGGAGAGAGCCAGTCATGTGAGTTTGAGACCAGGCTGGGACTATAAAGTGAGTACCAGGTCACCCTGGGCTAGAGTGAGACCCTACCTCAAAGAAAGAAAGAAAGAAAGAAAGAAAGAAAGAAAGAAAGAAAGAAAGAAAGAAAGAAAGAAAGGGAGAGAGAGAAAGAAAGAAAGGGAAAGAAAGAAAATCAAAAGAGAGAGAGAGAGAGAGAGAAAGAAAAAGAGTGGCTAGAGAGATGGCTTAGTGGTTAAGGTGCTTGCCTGCAAAACCTAAGGACCAAGGTTTGATTCCCCAGTATCCACATAAGCCAGATGTACATAGTGGCACATGCATCTGAAGTTTGTTTGCAGTGGCTGAAGGCTCTGGCACACTCATTCTCTATCTGCCAGTTTCTCTCACTGTCTCTCAAATAAATAAAATTTTTTTTTAATTAAAAAGAAAGGGGCTGGAAAGATAGCTCAGTGGTGCTTGCCTGCAGAGCCTAATGACTTGAGTTTGATTCCCCAGTACCCTCACGAAGCCGGATGCGCAGGGCAGTGAATGCATCTGGAGTTCATTCACAGTAGCTAGAGGCCCTGGAACGTCAATTCTCTCTGCTTGTCTCTCTTCTCTCTATTTTTCTCTGCTTGCAAATAAATAAATAAATTTATTTAAATTTATTTATTTATTTATTTATTTATAAAAGAGAGGGAGGGTCGGGCATGGTGGTGCACACCTTTAATCCCAGAATTTGGGAGGCCAAGGTAGGAGGACCACCATGAGTCTGAGACCAGCCTGAGACTAAAGGGTGAATTCCAGGTCAGTCTGGCTAGGTGATACTCTACCTAGACAAACCAGAGAGAGAGAGAGAGAGAGAGAGAGAGAGAGAGAGAGAGACTGATTTGGACATGGGGGCAGCTGCAAAAGAGACTTTAAGGATGCTTTCTCCCTGGTGTCTCCAGACAGAAAGGAGCTCCTCCTCTCCCTCCCCTCTGTGAGCCAGGTCTCACTATGTGGCATAATTAGCCTCCAACCCACAATCCTCCTTCCTTAACCTCCCAGATACCTGGGATGACGTACTCAAACCATCATGCCCGGGTTCTCTCATATCTACTCTTCTCTATATGGTGTTGTCAATATCTTCTTCCACAGATTTCTAGTTTATGTTATTTTATTTTTATTTATTTGAGAGAGGGAAAGAGGCAGAGAGAGGAAGAGAGAATGAAGACGCCAGGGCTTCCAAGCCACTGCAAACGAACTCCAGATGCATGTGCCACCTTGTTCATCTGGCTTACGTGGGTACTGAGGAATTGAACCGAGGTCCTTTGGTTTTTGCACGCAAGCGCCTTAACCGCTAAGCCATCTCTCCAGGCCCAGATTTCTGTTTTGATGGGAGCGTGGTGTTGTGTAGCAATTTCCTCTGAATCGAAACATTCCATTCCATCCTCGAGGGAGGCTTATTGGGGAATTCCGTATTGAAACAGGCTCTTTAAAGACCTGGCAAGTTCCAGCTGGATGAGTGGCTCTTTCAATAATTTAACTCAGAAATTTCAGGAAATGCTTGGAGTTTACAAGATTCACAAGCCTCTCCTCCTCCAAAAAATTACAGAAGCAGTAAACATTGCTCGGGGGACTCTTCCACCAGCTGAGCTGCCTGCAAGTCATGGAGTGAGCTTCAGAGAGGCGGCTTTCTGGTGTCATCACCCAGGCTGGCTGGGCTGGGCTTTTTGGTGATGCAGCTTCTTTGAATTGTCCATGTTCCTGTAAATAACCTCTCACCCATATTACTGTAGCCCCAATAAACTCCCTGGCTCACTGAGCTCGATTTGGGTGGAGTTGTTTCTTTTGTCTGTCTTCAGTAACGTCTCTGGGGGTGAGTAGATGCTTGTTCGTGTCTCCCTAGGAAGAGTTAACACAGCACATAGATTTGAGCAAATCTACATTTTGCTAAGTTAAGAAAATCCTCTGGTGTGGTGACTCAGTGCTGTAATCCCAGCTCTTGGGAAACCAAATCTTTAGGTTTACTACAAGCTTGAGGTTTGGCCTGGGCTACAGAGCAGGACCCTGTCAAAGGCCCAGGAAAGTATTATTAGGTTTGGTTCTCATGGCCAGCCAGATCTAGAACCAAGATGAGATATCAGGACCAACCAGTTGCGTCAGTACTACCCCTATAACTATACAAATTGTTTATTACCTGCTCCCATGGAATCATATAATTAGAAATAGACAAAGGGTATTTATCCAAAGAAAGGGGTTCTGCTAAAATACTAGGAGCCAATAAACACACAATAAAATTCAAACTTCCCTAGTAACAATTTTTTTGAGATAGGGTCTCACTCTAGCCCAGGCTGACCTGGAATTCACTATGTAGTCCCCAGGCTGGCTTTTAACTCATGGTGGTCCTCCTACCTCTGTCTCCTGAGTCCTGGGATTGAAGGTGTGTGCCACCATGCCCAGCCTAGTAACAATTATTTTTATTTACTTATTTTTTATTTTATTTATTTATTTGCAAAAGGGAAGAGAGTGTGAAGGGAGAGACAGACAGACTGAGTGGGTGCACCAGAGCCTCCAGCTACTGCAAATGAACTCCAGAAGCATGTGCCCCCCCTTTTTTTGCTCTTTTTTTTTTTTTGGAGAGAGACACAGAGAGAGACAGAGAGAGAGAGGGAGACAGAGAATGGGCGCACCAGCAGCCTATCAGCTGCTGTGAACGAAATCCAGATGCATGCGCCCCCTTGCGTCAGTGCATCTGGCTAAACGTGGGACCTGGAGATTGGAACTGGCGTTCTTAGGCTTAGGAGGCAGGTGCCTTAACCACTAAGCCATCTCTCTAGCCCGCATATGCCCCTTTGTGCATCTAGCTTACATGTGTTCTGGGGAGTAGAACCTATATGTCCTTTGGCTTTGAAGGATTAACAATTATTGATTGAAGTTCTCAGAAGGTAAAAGCCACACCTATATTAACCATTCTACAATGTCGGAGACCATGAACAGCATAACAGCCATCTTGTATGAGAAGCCATCTTATGGACTCAAAAGGCCTTAGGATCAGAGTTGCCCCAGCTACAAGCCCTGGCTGCAGGCGATCACTTTATCTACCTATCGGATCAGAGTTGCCCCAGCTACAAGCCCTGGCTGCAGGCGATTACTTTATCTGCCTATCGGAATGTAACAACAGACCTTCCCATGACCCCTGGGATTAAGAGTCCCATGATCTAACCTTATCAATCAGAACATCTTGTAATCCTGGGTCAATGACCCCTGGGATTAAGAGTCCCATGATCAAACCTTATCAATCAGAAAGTCTTGTGACCCTGGGTCAGTTTCTAGTTTACCTTCCTCCTGCCTCCCCTATATAAACCTCTGTGAAAAATAAAAATTTGAGACTTTGACCAGGTATTAGGCTTAGTCTCCTTCTTTGTGTCTGTTTGTCTCTCTCATCCAGGTTAATCTCCCCTCGGGCCCTTGTTGAACTCCCGCTGGTCGGGGCAAGTGGCGCCCAAACGTGGGGCTCGAGGTACGAGGACTGACTTGGACGCCGCCGGGTGAACGGCCGTCATTCTTTCATTGATCGCCACCCGTTGGTGAGTGAAGATCCGCACAGAGGTCACCGCAGGAAAGCCCGCCTGTGACACAGACCCGGATAAGGTTGATTTAAATTATGGGACAAACATTGAGTAAACATGAGTTATTCATTCAGGGACTTAAAGAGTCTCTCAAGACACGAGGAAATTGGGTTAAGATGCGTGGTTAATAGGTGAGTGATCCCTTGGGGACATCCTCCCCCTGGGACTAACAGGCCCCCAGTGGCCGCCTCCCCAGTGAGGAACTAGTCTCCCCACTGACGGACTAGGCGAGATATAATGTAAAGAAAAAACGAACTTTCCCGTTCTCCATCAGAGAAAGGCAAAACTATAGGCCCAGTGGCCGCCTCCCCAGTGAGGAATTAGGTGAGGTGTACCCATCAAAAGGAACCCCAAATCAGTGGATTAAGGACATTTCTTAAAGTTAGGGGCATAAAACTCTCTCAAAAAGAGGCCAACTTATTCTGGGAAAAAATCCTCCAGATCTCAGTCACCGTGGCCGCTGGCCCATGCTCCAAAGCCGACAGGCTGATAAGAGGCAAAGGCTTCTGGACTGCGCTCCACTCTGGAGCCAGGGCTGCTAAAATGCCACAGGCAGCAGAGGAGACAATAGCTACACCTGAGGGGAAAAGAGCGCCCCCTGCTTCTCTCCCTGCTCACAGCTGGGTTCAGGGCCCAGGCACCAGGGGCCTGGCTGATGCCACGTGGGCTCAGGCGGCCTGATACCCTCCAGCCACACCCGCCCAACAGGGTAAACAAGGAGATAATAGATTTATTTAAAAAAAAACAAAACTGAAAATGGCAAGATTCTTAGCTTCCCTGGCTTGCAGAACCTGGGGACTACAAACACAAAAAATCTCGAAATATGGGTAAATGCCAAATTACTATAAATAGATGTAGATTTCTTATAAGTATTTACAACTGTTTTAAGCTCACTTTTGCCTCTTTATGCTTTTTTCTGGGACTACTAACAAAAAACAGTCTCAAGGATTATATTTAAACTTAAATATATACTTAATACTAAATTTGTTAGAAAATTTCTAATAATGTTCAAATCTACTTTCATAATGTGTTTCAAAAGTCAAGTCTGACTCTTTAAAGATATTTCATAAGACCTTTTATTAAAAGCCTCATGGTAAAAACAATAAAAGTTTAGTTAAACTGGAGAAAAAACTTTAAATGTTGGTAACTATTTGATAAAAAAAGATTATTACAAAGTGGTTACATAATTTGTAAAATAAAAATATGTAACTGTAGATATTAAGTAAACTTAAACAAAAGGTTAAAGACAAAACACTTAACCAGATTACAGATCTTTTTAGATACAATAAAGTGATTATTAACCTAGGGCTTACATCAAACTAATAAAAGCATGGCTCTAGCTGATAGAAGGTTACTATGGTATTCAGTTTGTAAACTCAAAACTTTAGCTTGTTGATATTAATCTGGTCATGATGATGGTTAAAAAAAAAAAAAAGACTAAATTTAGAGTACCCAATAAAGTTAATTAAGTTCCTATTTGTCAACATTCTAACTATATCTTAAAGTTAAAATTGGTTCATTAATATTTAATTCTCTCACATGGTTAATATAACTAATATACAAAAATGCCTAACATCTCTCTCCATTGCCTGTGATAATTGTTTCCTATCCAACTATGTGCTCCTGATAACATAACTGCCTTTGTTATGATTCCGGTAAATGTCACACAACCCTGGGGGTCCCCAGCACTCAGACCGGTCTGGTAAGTATCTGAGCGCTCTCTTTTTTATGCATAGCTTTTCTTGGGCCCTCTGTTTCTATCATATTGGTGTGTCTATGTTATTGGGCCCTCTATGTTTCTGTCATATTCGTGTGTCTGTGTTATTGGGCCCTATGTGTTTCTGTCATATTTGTGTGTCTGTATGTTGTTTCCCTATGGACGGACGCTTCTCCCTTGACTTAATAACATGGGACAGTTCCTTCCCCTCTTTAGGACAAAAATCAAGGACAAGGCTCAGAAAAATGGAGTATCTATTTCTGTTCCTCAATGGCTATCAGAGGACACCCTTCATTCAAATATTAAAAAGAATGTTTTCTGTCCTAGGAACAGACATCCAGACCAGATCCCATACATCGTGACCTGGAAAAATTTAATTAACCCCCCACCCTTTTTTTCACTCCTTTCTTCACAGGTGTTGGCAGCCACAGCTAAAAGAAACATTAAGCCCACCGCTGAAGCCTCGGTCCCAATTCTTGTATGGGGGGAGGAAATGGGAACTGGGAGTTACATCTCAGGTCAATAAATGGTTTACAAAATTTGTCTGTTACAAGGATCAGAGGCTCCCATGGCTGAGTATCTCTAAAAGGTCCTACAGGTATAAAAACTCGCCAAAAGCTATGTTATTGGACTGATTAAAATTTTTCTCAAACTTTTTCATCACAGATAGATATTGATAAAAAGCTGTCAGTCAGGTTAGATGCTCTAAAAAATGCTGTTATGTATTTTAAAAAGGCAGATTGTTAATCTGGTGGTTCAAAAGCAATTGTTCTGTCATGTAAATTATCAATTCATAAGTATTACTCCTTTATCCTACAATGGGACTGCTACTGTATGGTAAAAGGTTAAAAATCATATTTGGGGTATTTAAAATCATAATAATCTTAACATATTTACAAGGTTTACAAAAAAATATATATATACATATATTTGTTATTTCATATAGTCATTTGTCTTTTGGTGGTCCTGCTAAGGCTGCAAAAGGATTTTTTTGATGCCTTAAGTATCTCCCAAGCAGTTTCTTTCTCAGATTCTCATCTGGCTTAAGCAGGGGGGAATTTACTGCCAAACAAACAAACATAGATTACAGAGTTGGAGGTCAACACGTTTGTCAGCTAGTTCCTTATCTGAATCAGGCCTGGGCTTAATGACTATCTGTTCTATAATGGCAGTACTGTCGTCTGGCTATTAAATGATGTCTTCTAAGTAAAAAAGAAAAAACTTTAACTTGGTTTACAACAGTTTCAACATGCAGGAATGGCTGTGCCTGAGTCAGGCGAGCAAACAATGTTACAGAGGCTAAATGTAGCGGCTTCCAGAGCTCAAGTGTTCCAGCAGCTCAACAGATTGCTGATCACAGACTGGAGCTGACAAGCCGAGGAATCGCGACTGAGGACCTGCCTCCGGCTGAGACCCTCCCCTAACAATGACTGTAAAACATATAGTTTCTGTAAACGCTATAGCCTCTATAAGCACTGTAAATTTGTTTACTTTTTATAATCATTCTAGGCATGTTGGCCAAGGTTCAATACTCCAAGCCTCCGGGAACCGCATAAGCATTCAGACCTATGCACCCCCTAGGGGGATGGGTACCAACGTGGGTGCGGAAAAACCGCAAGGGAAGGTCCCTTTGACCGCTTCTGAATTCCCTGAGAGTCAACCCTGACTTGCATGGAGGTTGGTACCATACATAATGCCTCCCCTCCACAAAAGGTACTGAGGGCCAAATCTGTGGGTGATAAACATGACCCACGGGAGGAGTCAGGTCACTACTCCCCCAGTTGGTTAAAGCCCACTGCTGGATAGCAGGCCTCCCCCTCCTGTTTGTATAAAAGAAGGGAGGAGATGTCGGAGACCATGAGCAGCATAACAGCCATCTTGTATGAGAAGCCATCTTATGGACTCAAAAGGCCTTAGGATCAGAGTTGCCCCAGCTACAAGCCCTGGCTGCAGGCGATCACTTTATCTACCTATCGGATCAGAGTTGCCCCAGCTACAAGCCCTGGCTGCAGGCGATTACTTTATCTGCCTATCGGAATGTAACAACAGACCTTCCCATGACCCCTGGGATTAAGAGTCCCATGATCTAACCTTATCAATCAGAACATCTTGTAATCCTGGGTCAATGACCCCTGGGATTAAGAGTCCCATGATCAAACCTTATCAATCAGAAAGTCTTGTGACCCTGGGTCAGTTTCTAGTTTACCTTCCTCCTGCCTCCCCTATATAAACCTCTGTGAAAAATAAAAATTTGAGACTTTGACCAGGTATTAGGCTTAGTCTCCTTCTTTGTGTCTGTTTGTCTCTCTCATCCAGGTTAATCTCCCCTCGGGCCCTTGTTGAACTCCCGCTGGTCGGGGCACTACAAGACTGATTGACAGGTTAGAACCTCAGTAATTGTGGGGAGTTGAATGCTGCAGGTCCAGATCCAAATTATCTTGGTCTGTCTTAGCCCATGAAATAGCCATTTATTGCCAACCTTTGCATGTTACCTAACACCTTATGGCTATTAGACAATTGCTTTTGGAATGTTCAAATAGACGCCAGCTTCCAAAAACCCAAAAGCCAAAAATGTCATCAGATAGCGTAGGAGGCTGGGTTGGGGATATTGCTCAATGGTAAGGTGTTTGCCTAGCATCTGGGGCCTACAGCAAAGATTTCTCCACTTTGTTTTAACCTACCTACCTGATGTTTCTCCCACTATATTTGAAAAGTGTTTTGAGTTATGGCTTTCTTTGCTCTGTTACTATAAAAACTTTGTGAAACTGTTACCATGTTAGGATATGGAATTTGGGTAACCAGATTCTGTGTTCCCAGAACATGGTCACTCATATTTGGCTCCAGAATAATCTGTTACTCCCTTTGAGGTGAGAGCTGTATTTTTTTTTCTTTTTCTGATTTTTATTTATTTATTTATTTAGGACCGAAAGGGGGGGAAGAGAGAGAATGGGTGGGCCAGAGCCTCTAGCCACTGCAAACAAACTCCAGATGCATGTGCCACCATGTGCATCTGGATTATGTGGGATCTGTTAAGCCATCTCTCCAGCTCTTTTGTTCCTTTCTTTATTATTTATTTGAGAGAGAGATACAGAACTAGGCAGGAAGAAAGAGAGAGAGAATGGGTGCACCAGGGCCTCCAGCCACTGCAAATGAACTCCAGATGCATGCACCCCATTGTGCATCTGGCTTATGTGGGTCCTGGGAGTCGAACCTGGGTCCTTTGGCTTTGCAGGCAAGTGCCTTAACTGCTAAACCATCTCTCCAGCCTCCCCTTTTCTTTCTTTTTTTTTTTTTCAAGGTAGGTTCTCATTCCAGCCCAGGCTAACCTGGAATTTGCTCTGTAGTCTCAGAATAGCCCTGAACTCACAGCGATCCCCCTACCTCTGCCTCCTGAGTGCTGGGATTAAAGGTATGTGCCACCACGCTGGGCTTTTTTTTTTTTCTTTTTATATTGACACAATAATAGTAAAATAACCTGAGTATGGTGGCGCACACAGTAATCCCAGCAGTTGGGAGATGAAGGCGGGATGATTGATGTTCAAGGATATCATCTTTGGCTGTATAGTGAGTTCCAGACCGCCAGCCTGAGCTACATGTGATCCTGTCTCAAGAAATTATATATATACATATTTAAAACTACAGTGCAGTTATGAAGGTTTCTGATCTCATGAGACAAGGAAAGGCCTTTAAAGGGCATTTGAACGTGCTCATGTTGTAAAAGGGCAGGGTCTTTGGGGGAGCTCTCCAGGGTGCTGACAGTTTCTGATGGATAATCTAGATAGGTCCTTGTGTATTTCTCTTCTGACCTTGGTTTGCCTTGAATCTTCTCCTCTGAGCCCATAGTCTGAACTAGACCTCCTTTTTCTATCCTCTGTCCCTCTCTTCCTTTCCACTTTCCTTACCTTTCCCTTCTTTTTCTTTCCCTTTTCTTCCTTAAAAACATTATATATATATTTGAGAGCAGAGCCAGGCGTGGTAGCACACACCTTTAATCCAGCACTGGGGAGGCAGAAATAGGATGAGAGTGAAATAGACAGAGATAAAGAGACACACACACAGACAGAGAGTGTGTGAGTATGGGCATACCAGTGCCTTCTACCACTGCAAACAAATTTCAGACACATGCACTACTTTTTAAAAAATATTTTATTTATTTATTTATAGGAGACAGAGAGAGAGAGAGAGAGAGAGAGAATGCGCACTCCAGAGCCTCTAGCCACTGAAAACCAACTCCAGACGCATGCACCACCACGTACATCTGGCTTATGTGGGACCTGAAGAATTGGACCAGGGTCCTTAGGCTTTGCAGGCATGCACCTTAAGCACTAAGCCACCTCTTCAGCCCCACATGCACTACTTTATGTATCTGGCTTTACATGGGTATTGGGGAATCAAACCCAGGCTCTTAGGCTTTGCAAGCAAGCACCCATAATCGCTGAGCCATCTTTCCAGTCCCTCTTTTCTTTTTTTTACTTCTCTCTCTTTCTCTCTCTCTCTCCCTCTCTCTCTCTCTCTGTGTGTGTCTTTCCATAGTCTCCCTATGTAGCCCAGGCTGCCCCAAAACTTGTGATATTCCTGGCTTACTGTACCTACTACTCAAATTATAGGCCACCACCTTTGGCTTTAACTAGTTTTAGTTTTTTTTTTTTTTTTTTTTTGGTTTTTCAAGGTAGGGTTTCACTCTGGTCCAGGCTGACCTGGAATTAACTATGTAGTCTCAGGTGGCCTTGAACTCTCAGCAATCCTCCTACCTCTGCCTCCCGAGTGCTACCACTAGTTTTAACTAGTTTTAAGGCAATTTAGTTCTATCTTATCTCAAAGAAAAAAACAAAATAAACAAAAAAGGAGGGGCTGGGGGAAAAGCTCAATGGTTAAAGCACTTGCTTGAAAAACTGACTGCCCAGATTCAAAGCCAGATATACAAAGTGGCACATGTGTCTGGCGTTTGTAGAGTCAAGAGGCCCTGTTGTGCCCATATACTCTCTCCTTCTCTATCTCAAATAAGTATATAAACAAATAAACAAACAAGAAACTCACAAAGAGCCAGCTAATTGATCTGCTTATCTAAATGTGTTTCTGCAGAAATTTAGAAACAGCTGGCAATAGCGATGCCATTTTATGAGCCTTAAAGACAACTGATGTCATAGTCCTCACAATGACTACAATATAATGGTGAAGTGTTTTCATAAGATTTAATTATTTTATTTTTTTTTTTTTGGTTTTTCAAGGTAGGGTCTCACTCTAGCCCAGGCTGACATGAAACTCACTATGTAGTCTCAGGATGGCCTTGAACTCACAGCAATCCTCCTACCTCTGCCTCCCGAGTGCTGGGATTAAAGGCATGCACCACCATACCCAGCTTTAATTAAAATTTTAATGAAACTTTAAAAAGTTAATAAATTGTCAGGCGTGATGGCACACACCCAGCACTCAGGAGGCAGAGCTAGGAGGATAGCTGTGAGTTCGAGGTTAGCCTGAGACTACATATTGAATACCAGGTCAACCTGAGTTAGAGCAAGACACTCCCTCAAAACAGGGCTGGAGAGCCGGGCGTGGTGGCACACGCCTTTAATCCCAGCACTCGGGAGGCAGAGGTGGGAGGATCGCCATGAGTTCAAGGCCACCCTGAGACTACAGAGTGAATTCCAGGTCAGCCTGGGCTAGAGCGAGACCCTACCTCAAAAAAAACAAACAAACAAACAAAATAGGGCTGGAGAGATGGCTTAGCGGTTAAGGCATTTGCCTGCAAAGCCAAAGGATCCCACTTTGATTCTCACATAAGGACTCACATAAGCCAGATGCACAAGGGGGCACATGCATCTGGAGTTAGTTTGCAGTGGCTGGAGGCCCTGGTGCACCCATTCTCTCTCTCTGTTTTTCTCTCCCTCTTTCACTGTCTCAAATAAATAAATAAATAAATAAATAAATAAATAAATAAACTTTAAAAAATAAGGGCTGAAGCCGGGCGTGGTGGCGCACGCCTTTAATCCCAGAACTTGGGAGGCAGAGGTAGGAGGATCGCCGGTGAGTTCAAGGCCACCCTGAGACTACATAGTTAATTCCAAGTCAGCCTGGGCCAGAGTGAGACCCTATCTCGAAAAATCAAAATAAATAAATAAATAAATAAATAAATAAATAAATAAATAAGGGCTGGAGAGATGGCTTAGTGGTTAAGTACTTGCCTGTGAAGCCTAATGACCTCAGTTCGAGGCTCAATTCCCCAGTACCTCAGTTCCTCAGTACCCACATAAGCCAGATGCAAAAGGTGGTGCATGCATCTGGAGTTCATTTACAGTGGCTGGAAGCCCTGGTATACCCATTCTCTCTCTTTCTCTTGCACACACCTCTTTCTCTCTCTGTCTGTTGCTAATGAATAAATAAATAAATAAAATATATAGTAAAATAAAAAATTTAAAGTTAATAATAAGAAAGATAATCAATTGCATAAAGAAAAAATAATCTGGGCATGGTAGCACATACCTTTAGTCCCAGTACTTTGGAGACAGAGGTAGGAGGATTGCCATGAGTTCAAGGGCACCCTGAGACTACATAATAAATTCCAGGTCCACCTGGGCTAGAAAAAGACCCTACCTTTTTTAAAAAATATTTTTTTATTGACAACGTCTATATTTACATACAAAAAATGCATGATATTTCCCTCCCCTGCCCCCATACCCCTTTAGAACTCCAATCTCCGTCATATCCCCTCCCTCTCTCCATTAGTCTCTCTTTTAATTTGATGTCATCATCTTTTTCTTCTATTATGAGGGTCTTGCAAAGGTATTGCTAGGCACTGCAAGGTCATGGATATCAAGGCCAATTTCTGTCTGGACAGTTGCATTGTAAGTTGTACCCTTCCTTTGGCTCTTCCATTCTATCTGCCCCCTCTTCCGCAATGGGCCCTGAGCCTTGGAGGGAGAAAGACCTTACCTTTAAAAACCAAAATAAATAAATAAGAAAGAAAGAAAAAAAAAGAAAGAAAGAAAGGAAGAAAGAAAGAAAGAAAGAAAGAAAGAAAGAGGGAAAGAAAGAAAACAGGAGGGCTGGAGAGATTACTTAGCAGTTAAAGCACTTGCCTGCAAAGCCTAAGGACCAATGTTCAACTCTTCAGATTCAGATCCCACATAAGCCAGATGCACAAAGGAGAGGCAAGTGCAAGGTTACACATGCCCACTAGGTGGTGCAAATGTCTGGAGTTCAATTGCAGTGGCTAAGGCCTTGATCACCAATTCTCTCTCTCTCTCTCTCTCTCTCTCTAAAAAAAAAAAAAAAAAGAAATTTACAAAAAAAACCCAAAACCTCAACTGTCACTTTCCCTTTCCTTTAAATCAATCCGTTTCATCTGAGCCTTTTTTTTATTTTATTTTATTTTTTTTTTTTTTTTTGAGGTAGGGTCTCACTCTAGCTCAGGCTGACCTGGAATGTAGTCTCAGGGTGGCCTCGAACTCACAGCGATCCTCCTACCTCTGCCTCCTGAATGCTAGGATTAAAGGTGTGCACCACCACACCTGGCTTGGGCCTTTCTTTATTCCTTTATTTATTTCTAGATTATGAAGCAAGCATAATAAGAAAGAATATATATATTTTGGTTGTTCAAGATAGGTTCTCACTCTAGTCTAGGCTGACCTGGAATTCACTATGTAGTTTCAGGGTGGCCTCAAACTCACAGTGATCCACTCTGCCTCTCAAGTGCTGGGATTAAAGACGTGTGCCACCATGCCCGGCTGAGAAAGAATATTTTAAATTATTTTACTTACTTGAGAGAGAGAGAGAGAGAGAGAGAGAAAGAGAATGGGTATACCAGGGCCTCCTGCCACTTTTTTTTTTTTTCCTGAGGTAGAGTCTCACTCAAGCCCAGGCTGACGTAGAACTCTTACCTCAGCCTCCTGAGTGCTGGGATTAAAAGACATGTGCCACCATGCCCAGCTGCCTCCTGCCACTTTAAACAAACTCCAGACACATGAGTCACATATGCCAGCTGCACAAGGTGGCACATGTGTCTGGAGTTCGTTTGCAGTGGCTAGAGGCCCTGGTGCACCTATTCTCTCTCTCAGCCTCTCTTTCTCTAATAAATAATGTAAAGAGGGCAAAATGCTATTATTTCTTTACATCAAGCTTTTCTGACCAAAGGACACAATAGACCCTGTTAAGCATCCTCCTGTGGAGCCCTTGCCTTTAGGAACACATAATGGAGGCCACCACCCAAAGTTGATCTTCCTGACAGATAAAGGAGAAGTTCCAGGAATCGTCAACATAGGCCTTCTTACAAAATGCATGTGTTTACTGTTACCTAAGGAATGGGAGGACCCCTCTGTGCAAATGTGCCATGACCTTCCTGTATCTCTTTGTTTCTAAATATCTTTGTGATTACATAGCCTAGAATGTTTCTTGCCTCTGTTCCACTATGTGATCTATGCAATGAATACCTCCTGACTTCTTGTAACAACCCCCCACCCCACCCCCTGTTTAACAGTAACTTTAGGGTTTAACTCCCATCCTGTTTTTTCTATGAACATCATGTGGTTATTTCCAATAAAAGCTGATACTCTGAACAGTTCAATGCTACATCTTGAAAGCCTGAACTCTGGGTGTAGCCCTGGTGTGCACTAGCTTTTATTTCCTTTCTTTTCTTTCTTTTTTACCCAATAAAACTTTGCCTCACATTCCGTGAGTCAATGGTCTTACTTGTGTGACAACGGACCCCATAAGAATAAGTAAACATAAAATGTAGAAAAAAGCTTTTAAAAAAGTTTCAGATTAAAAAAAAAAGGATCAGCTTGATACACATGAGATCCCATCTCAAAGAAAAATAAATTGAATAAATAAATGAATTTTGGGCCTTTAATCCCAGCATTTGGGAGGCAGAGGCAGGAGGATAGCCATGAGTTTGAGTTGCCCACCCTGAGACTACATAGTTAACTCCAGGTCAGCCTGGGCCAGAGTGAGACCCTACCTCGAAAAAACAACAAAAAAAATTTTTTGAGCAAGTTATACTATGCTTCATTTGGAAAGAGTAGAATAGAAAATAGAAGCTGAGCATGCTGGCTCACACCTTTAATCTCAGCACTCAGGAGGCTGAAGTAAGATGATCACTATAGGTTTAAGATCAACCTGGATTAAAAGTGGGTTCTGGGCTGGAGAAATGGTTTAGCTGTTAAGGCACTTGCCTCTGAAGCCAAAGGACCATGGTTCAATTCCCCAGGACTCACATAAGCCAGAAGCACAAGGTGGCACATGAATCTGGAGTTCATCTGCAGCAGCTGGAGGCCCTGACGTGTCTATTTTCTCTCTCTCTCTCTCTCTCTGTCAAATAACTAAATAAATGTATTTTTTTAAAGTGAGTTCCAAGCTGGGTGTGGTGGCTAGAGTGAGACTCTACCTCAAAAAAACAATTAAAAAAAAAGTGAGCTCCATGTGAGTTCAGCCTGGCCTAGAGTAAGATCCTGCCTCAAACAAATAAACAAACAGAATAGAAATACAGGGGAAAGTGGTTGGAGATTTAGCTCAGTGGCTGAGTGCTTGCCTAGCAAGCACCCTGGGTTAGGTGGAGGGGGAAGCAACACATAGGAAGCCAGAAGTATCCATCAATAGCCATAGTTAAACTGGGCAGGGTGGAGCATACTTGTTATCAGCATTTGGGAGGTGGAGACAGGAGAATCAGGAGTTTGAAGCTAGCCTGAGTAACATGAGACTCTGTCCCCAAAAAGAAAACAAACAAAAACTATCCATTAAAGGATAAACCTGGGGACCTCTGGGTCTATATCATGTTCCTCAATTGAGCTCTGATAGTCCTGGGGGTTCTTTCTTCCTTTTGTTCATTCTTTGTAGTGCTGGGAATTGAAACCAGATCCTGCCCATCGTGGTGTCCACGCCTTTAATCCCAGCACTCAGGAGGCAGAGGTCACCCTGAGACTACAGAGTGAATTCCAGGTCAGCCTGGGCTAGAGTGAGACTATACCTTGAAAATCCTAAATAAATAAATAAATAAATAAATAAATAAATAAATAAATAAATAAAACCAGATCCTTACAAATGCTAGGCAAGTACTAACGCTAAACCCTGACCCTGTATACAGCCTTCCTTTTTTTTTTTTTTAAATTTGAGAGAGACGCAGAGAGAGAATGGAGGTGCCAGCAGTCTCTCAGCCACTGTGAACGAACTCCAGATGTATGCGTCTCCTTATACGGATGTGCGACCTTGTGCGCTTGCGTCACTTTTGCATCTGGCTAAACGTGGGACCTGGAGAAAGGAATGGGTCGCGTTCTTCGGCTTCGCAGGCAGGCGCCTTAACTGCTAAACCATCTCTCCAGCCCAACCTTCCTTTTAAAAAACTTTTTCCTTCTTCTTCTTCTTCTTCTTCTTCTGCTGCTGCTGCTGCTGCTGCTTCTTTTCGAGGTAGAGTCTCACTCTAGCTCAGGCTGACCTGAAATTTACTATGTAATCTCAGGGTGGCCTCGAACTCACAGCGATCCTCCTACCTCTGCCTCCGGAGGGCTGGGATTAAAGGCATGCGCCACCATGCTGGGTCCAGCCTTCTTTTAATTGTTTTTAAGTTATGGCTATTTACTTATATTTTTAATTTATTGGTGTTTCGAGGTAGAGTCTCACTCTAGCCCAGGTTGACCTGGAATTCACTATGTAGTCTCAAGGTGGCCTCAAAACTCACAGCGATCCTTCTAACTCTGCCTCCTGTGTATGTGCCACCATGCCAGGCCTAATTTATTTTTTAATATTTATTTAATAATTTATTTGCAAACAGAGAGGTTGAGAGTGAGAGAGTGTGTGTATGCCAGGGCCTCTTGCCACTGCAAATGAACTGCAGACTCGACCACTACTTTGTGTGTCTGGCTTTACTTAGGTACTGGGGAATCAAACCTAGATCAGCAGGCTTTGCAAACAAGCACCTTTAACTGACAAGCCATCTTCTTCCCAGCCCTATTTTTTTTTTTTTTTTTGAGGTAGGGTCTCACTCTAGTCCAGGATGACCTGGAACTCACTCTGCAGCCCCAGGCTGGCCTCAAACTCATGGCAATCCTCCTATCTCAGCTTCTTCAGTACTGGGATTAAAGGCATGCACCACCATGCCCCATAAACTTTTATTTTTACTTTTTTTGTGTTTTGAAGTAGGGTCTTGTTCTAGTCCAGGCTGACCTGTAATTCACTATGTAGTTTCAGGCTGGCCTTGAACTCACAGCAATCATTCTACCTCTGCCTCCCAAGTGCTGGGATTAAAGGTGTGCACCACCATGCCTGGCTTGGATTTTTCTTTTTAATTTTATTTATTTCCAAAAAGAGAGAGAGGGAGAGAGAAAGAGAGAGAGAATGGGTGTTCTAGGGCCTCTAGCCACTGCAAGCACTCTCCAGATGCATGTGCCACTTTGTGCATCTGGTTTTATGTAGGTACTGGGGAATTGAACCCAAGTAGTTAGGCTTTGTAGGCAAGTGCTTTATCTGCTGAGCCATCTCTACAGGCCCCATAAACGTTTTTTAAAAAAAATATTTTAGGGGCTGGAGAGATGGCTTATTGGTTAAGGCACATGCCTGTGAAGCCTAAGGACCCAGGTCTGATTCTCCAGGTCTCATGTAAGCCAGATGCACAGGGTAGCGCATGCATCTAGAGTTCATTTACAGTGGCTAGAGGCCCTGACACTCCCATTCTCACTCTCTCCCTCCTTATCTATCTCTAATAAGTAAATAAAAATAAATCTTAAAAAAAAATTCCTGGGCCTGGAGAGATGGCTTAGTGGTTAAGTGCTTGCCTGTGAAGCCTAAGGACTCAAGTAAGCCAGATGTACAAGATGGCACATGCATCTGGAGTTTTTGCTACCTAGGGCTTTGCACATGCGAGGAAAGCCCTGAGAGGTTTATTGTCAGGTGAATGATGCTAATTTCTACCTATTACTCTTTCTTACGTCTCCAAGCTTTTCCTTTCATTTTACACTTAACTCCAGGTGAGTGATGAATGTATTAAATTTCACGATGATATGAAACTTGTTGGTTTCAATTTTTTTGAGAGTACCAACTGTTGTGGCATTTACTTCTATTTGAATTGACTCCAGGGCATAAAATCACAAACAATATATCAGAACCAGCAGTCCTTGGGGTAAAAACCATCCATGTGCAGATGGTGGCAAGAATCTAGGTGTATAAATACCAGAAGTTCATGTGCAGAGCTGTGAATGGAATAAAGGTTCCCACCGCATTCACCCACCTCCAACAAACTGTGCAAATAAAGACTGAAACCCAATCTCTGGTGTACATTTTTTTTTCACAATTCCAATTCCTGTAACATGAGAAATGGCTTTTTTTTTTAAGGGTAGAAATCTCAACAGCTTTTAGGCCACAAAATCCATCAATTTTTAACAGGAGGCTTTTATCCACTCAGAATATTTAGTATTTTTACAGACAATAATCTCACTGTTTAATAGATTTTTATAGCCTTGAGAGTCAAGTGCTCTAAAGTCAGGGCATAACTTTATGTTTGACCTTGATTTTCCTTCTGCTTCTCAGGAGTTTCTGTAAAAGGATTCCTTTGTTAACATACATCATCTTCATTATAATGCAACACTTGTTTTTCTTATGTGTATTAACAAAAGCAAAAGTAATAAAATGACATAAGCCAACAGTTGCCTCTTAAACATATTTTTCTGATTATATTTGTTTTATTTCTAGAAACATATTTTTAGAAACATTTTTTAAAATAACATAAAAATTAAAATTAAGGGTCTAGAGAGATGGCGCAGTTAAGGTTCTTGCCTGCAAAACTAAAGGACCTAGGTTCCATTCCCCAGGACCCATGTAAGCCAGATGCACAAGGTGGCGCATGCATCTGGAGTTATCTGCAGTGGCTGGAGGCCCTGGTGCACCCATTTTCTCTATCTGCCTCTTTCTCTCTCTCTCTTTCAAATAAATAAATATTTTTTTAAAAAGAAAAAAATAAAATAAAGTTAAGGGCTGGAGAGATGGCTTAGTGGTTAAGACACTTGCCTGCAAAGTTTAAGGACCCAGGTTCGATTCCTCAGAACCCATGTAAGCCAGATGCACAAGGCGGTGCATGCATCTGGAGTTTGTTTGAAGTGGCTAGAGGCCCTGGTGTGCCCATTCTCTCTTTCTCTGTCTCAAATAAATAAATAAATATTTTAAAAGCAATCTGAAGAGATGGCTTAGTTTGTTTGCTGAGAAGGTTAAGGACCCAGGTTTGACCCTAAGCCAGATGAAACATCTGGAGTTTGTTTGCAGTGGCTAGAGACCCTGGAACACTCATTCTCTCTCTCTTTATCTGCCTCTTTCTCTCTCAAATAAGTAAATTTTTTAAAAATTGAAAAAAATAAAAATAAAAATTAAGGGGCTGGGACGCCTTTAATCCCAGGACTCGAGAGGCAGAGGTAGGAGGATCACTGTGAGTTCAAGGCCACCCTGAGACTATATAGTGAATTCCAGGTCAGCCTGGGCTAGAGTGAGACCCTACCTCAATAAACAAAACAAAACAAAACAAAAAAATTTAGGGGCTGGAGAGATGGCTCAGCAGTTAAAGGTGCCTGCTTGCAAAGGCTGACAACCTAGGTTAGATTCCCCAGTACCCACATAAAACCAGATACATAAAATGGTACAAGGTTTTGGAGTTCGTTTGCAGTGATATGAGGTCCTGGCATGCCCATAATAACTCTCTCTGTCTCTTTCTCTGTTTCTGTCTCTCTCTAGCTTTCTCAGATAAATAAAAAATACTTTTTAAATTAAAATTACTCATAATTCACATGAAAATTTATATTTGGCATCTGTATTCTCATGTAAAATACTGCTTTATAAGAAGGAAGGGGATAGAGACATGGCTCAGCAGTTAAAGGTGCTTGCTTGCAAAGACTGAAACCTGATGGCCTGGATTCGATTCCCAACATGCACGTAAAGCCAGATGCACAAAATGGCCCATGCATGTGGAAGTTGTTTGCAGTGGCTAGAGGCCCTGGTGAGCCCATTCTCTCTTTCTCTACTTGCAAATAAATAAAAATAAATTTTAAAAATAGAACAGAAGGAAAGAGAGGGCTGCAGAGATTATTCAGTGGTTAAAGGGTCTTGGTTGCAAAGTCTGCCAGTCCAATTTTGATTCCCCAGTATCCAAGTAAAGACAGAGAAACAAAGTATCCAATGCATCTGGCGTTTGTTACCAGTAGCAAGAGACCCTGGTGCACCCATACTCATTCTCTCCTCATAAATAATTAAATAGGCCAGGTGTAGTAGCACATGCCTTTAATCCCAGCACTTGGGAGGCAGAAGTAGGACAATTACTTTGAGTCTGAGGCCACCCTGAGAGTACATAGTGAATTCTGGGTCACCCCAGGTTAGAGCGAACGAGACCATACCTTGAAAAACCAATATATATATATATGTGTGTATATATATGAATAAATAAAATATTTAGAAAATAAATAAAGGAAAGAGAGGAGCAGGCATAGTCGTGTACATACTTGGGAGGCTGAAGTAGGACAATTGCCTGAGTTCAAAGGCAGTCTGGGCTACAGGGTGAATTCCAGCTCAGTCACCTAGGCTAGAACAAGACCTTGCCTCACAACACAAATAAAAGATGTTGCCAGTGGTCCCAGGCTGGACTAGGTGTTTTCAGGTTCCTGGCATCTTATTCAAAGAACTGAACAAGCACTCTAGCAATAAATAGTAACTAAAGGAATCAAAAAGGAGCTGCACCTACTTCAAGCATCCTGCAAGGGTGAGTGGTGGATAGGACTTCTGGTTGTAGAGAGATGAATTGCTGCAGATTCAGAGCCAAATGACCTTGGGCTGTCTTTAGCACCCTTCCAATAGCCATTTATTGCCCACCTCTGTGTATGATCTAACATCCTTGTGACTATCAGGTGAGCAGGTGAAACTTTTTGGGAATGCACTAACATACCAACCTTGTCCACCAACCCAAAGGCTAAGAAAGTCATTAGGCAGCTGGGTGTGGTGATGCACGCCTTTAATCCCAGTACTTGGGAGGCAGAGGTAGGAGGATCACCATGAGTTCAAGGCCACCCTGAGACTACAGAGTGAATTCCAGGTCAGCCTGGGCCAGAGTAAGACCCTACCTCTAAAAACCAAAACCAAACCAAACCAAAACAAACAACAACAACAACAACAACAACAAAAAAACTCATCAGATAACGTCTGAAGCCTGTAGCAGAGACTTTGCTGTAATCCACCTACCTCATGGCTCCACCAATGTGTTTGAAAAGTGCCTTGGGGGCTGGACAGATGGCTTAGTGGTTCAGGCATTTGCCTGCGAAGCCAAAGGACCCAGGTTTGATCTCCAGGACCCACGTAAGCCAGATACACAAGGTAGCCAGATACACAAGGTGGTGCATGTGTCTGGAGTTCATTTGCAGTGGCTGCAGGCCCTGGTGTGCCTGTTTATTCTCTCTATCTGCCTTTTTCTCTCTTCCTCTCTCTCAAATAAAAATAAATTAAAAGTCGAGCATAGTGCTATACACCTTTAATCCCAGCACTCAGAGAGGCAGAGGTAGGAGGATTGCCGTGAGTTCTCGGCCACCCTGAGACTACACAAGTGAATTCCAGGACAGCCTGAGCTAGAGTGAGACCCTACCTCGAAAAACCAAACAAAAAAATTTTTTTAATTTAAAAAGAAAAGAAAGTGCCCTGGTTTATGACCTTTTTTTTTTTGTTCTGGAATTATAGAAACTTCATCAACTTGTTAACACAATGGAGCATGGAATTTGAGGTAAACTAAATTTGTCTTCCCAGGTTGTCACTCATATTTGGCTCCAGAATAAGCTATTTCTCATTTCCTTTGAGATTAGAGCTGTGTATTTTGCACCAACATAAAGCAGCAAGTGTTTTCATTAAAGGACAAAGCAAAGATTAAAAAAAAATTATGCTAGCTGGCCATGGTGATGCATGCCTATTTAGTCTCAGCACTCAGGAGGCTGAAGCAGGAGGATCATCATGAGTTGGAGGCCAGTCTGGGATAGAGTTGAGACCCTGCCTCAAAAAAAAAAAAAAAAAAAAACCCCCAAAAACCTTTTCTTTCCTTTCCTTTATGTTGACCAAAATCAAAAACAAACAAGCAAACAAAAAAACCTTACACAGTGAAGTGCTGGGTTGCACTCCATTCATCTAGTTAGGGAACAGATGGTTCTGCGTAAAAGGTCTTAAAGCCCCAGGGAGACTGTGGTTGACTGTGGGGATAGGGAAAGGCTGAACAGTTGGATGTTGCTGAGAGCGCAGGAGGTTCAGCAGGGGTGCATCTGATCTGGAAGTACATCAGGTAAACCAGGAGACATCTGATAGCCAGTTATTTCCCCTTCCAGCCTCTCTCAGAAGCACTGTGAGCATCAGAAAAAAAATATATTATTTAAATAATATTTTTGGGTTGGAGAGATGGCTTAGCGGTTAAGGTGCTTGCCTGCAAAGCCAAAGGACCCAGGTTCAGTTCCCCAGGACCCACATAAGCCAGATGTACAAGGTGGCACATGCATCTGGAGTTTGTTTGCAGTGGCTGGATGCTCTGCCTCAGCCATTCTCTTTCTCTCCCTCTCTCTATCCCTCTCTCTTTGCCTCTTTCTCTCTTTCAAATAAATAAATAAATAATATTTTTAAAAATTAAATACTATTTTATTAGATCTAATTTCATGGACTTAATAAATAAAGGTCACCTATACAGATTACATGATTACTGATGGATACCCCCACAATGCACGACCCACATTCCCCAATAAGGAGGGTCCCTTCGGAGGGGGGAGGACAGGGAGGAGGCTATCGAAGGCACCAACATGAATGTATTCACATTATGAGCATAACTAATAAAATAAATAATAATTTTTAAGTATATAATGTTGAACAAAAGATACATAGCTGTTAAGTTTTTTTAATGATTATTTTTTTATTGACAGCTTCTATACTTACATACAAAAAATGCATGATATTTCCCTCCCCTGCCCCCATACCCCTTTAGAACTCCAATCTCCATCATATCCCCTCCCTCTCTCCATTAGTCTCTCTTTTAATTTGGTATCATCATCTTTTTCTTCTATTTTGAGGGTCTTGCAAAGGTATTGCTAGGCACTGCAAGGTCATGGATATCGAGGCCAATTTCTGTCTGGGCAGTTGCATTGTAATAAGTCATACCCTTTCTTTGGTTCTTCCATTCTATCCGCCCCCTCTTCTGCAATGGTCCCTGAGCCTTGGAGGGTGTGACAGAGGTGTTTCAGTGCTGGGCACTCCACCATCCCTTCTTCTCAGCACTATGTTGCCTTTTGGGTCACCCCAGTGGTCATCACCGTCTGAAAAGAGAAGCTTCTCTAACCAGAAGTGAGAGTAGTGTTAATATGTGAATTTGAACATTAGGCATAGTGCCAGACAAGCACAGGCTTTATACCCCTAAGGCTCATGACCTCCCCTGCCATAGACTTTTGTTTAGGTTTTTCAGTACGAGGTATGTATTCCTTCCCATAAAGAGGGCCTTCACTCCAATTATGGAGCAGTTGGTTACCCCAAGAGCAGAAATTCCACTATTGTACCCATTCAGTCACTGGGCCTGTATGACCAAACTCGAATTTTCAGTGTCCACTGTTTTCACTGCTGATGATTTCTGTCTCCCATAGGGCTGCATTCCCAGCAGCTTTTTTCCAGCTTTCAGTTGGCTGTTCTACAGGGAGAAGGTTTTCTGCTCAGCACCAGCTTGTTTTCTCAGTGACCTTGCCTCTCCGGCAAGAGATGTCTTCAGCAATAGGGCAACCAAGGGCTTTGGCAATAGCCTTTAATGTTTTGGAGGCTACTGGGACCTCCTTGTTCAACAACTCACTGGAAGGTATCACATCCCAGGCACTGAAAATTTTCTAGTAATAGTCCACAGCTTCTGGATGTGCCATTATTCAAAAAAGTAGGTTTACATAAGTCTTATTCACACTATCTTGAATTTAGATTGACCCTCCCCCTGCCCTTCCTTTACGCATTCTCTTCCCATGGCCTCACTTAGGCCATTCCCCTCCCTGTAATCTGTTCTTCTACTTACATATGTGCAATACCATACACTTAACTCCTTCCCTCTCCTGCCTCCCTTATAGCCTTTTACCAGCTTAGTGGTTTCTAGTACCTACTTTTGGTTCCATTTCACTGGGGAGAGAGAGATAGAATGGGCACGCCAGGGCCTCTAGCCACTGCAAATGAACTCCAGATGCATGCCCCACCATATGCATCTGGCTTACAGGGGACCTGGAGAATCAAACCTGGATCCTTAAGCTTCGCAGGCATGTGCCTTAACTGCTAAGCCATCTCTCCAGCCCCTATTTTTATTTTTATTTATTTTTATTTTTTATTGTTTTTGGTTTTTCGAGGTAGGGTCTCACTCTAGCTCAGGCTGTCCTGGAATTCACTATGTAGTCTCAGGGTGGCCTCAAACTCATGGCGATCCTCCTACCTCTGCCTCCCGAGTGCTGGGATTAAAGGCCTGCGCCACCACACCTGGCTCTATTCTTATTTTTTAAAGAAAATTATTTAGTGATGAAAACAAATATTTTATATTTTTAAAAAAATTGCCGGGCGTGGTGGCGCATGCCTTTAATCCCAGCACTCGGGAGGCAGAGGTAGGAGGATCACCAAGAGTTCGAGGCCACCCTGAGACTACATAGTTAATTCCAGGTCAGCCTGGACCAGAGTGAGACCCTACCTTGCAAAACCAAAAAAAAAAAAAAAAAAAAACAAAAACAAAATTTAGGGGCTGGAGGGATTGCTTAGTGGTTAAGGCATTTGCCTGCAAAGCCAAAGGACCTGGGTTTGATTCCCCAGGATCCATGTAAGCCAGATACACAAGGTGGCGCATGCATCTGGAGTTTGTTTGCAGTGGCTAGAAGCCATGGCTTGCCCATTCTCTCCATCTATCTGTCTCTCTCTCTCTCTCACTCTCAAAAAAATAAATAAACAAAACTTAAAAAATATTTATTTAAAGCCGGGTGTGGTGGTGCACGCCTTTAATCCCAGCACTCGGGAGGCAGAGGTAGGGGGATTGCCATGAATTCAAGGCCACCTTGAGACTACAGAGTGAATTCCAGGTCAGCCTGGGCCAGAGTGAGACCCTACCTTGAAAAAAACCCAAAAAACAAATATTTATTTAAGCAGGGCGTGGTGGCACATGCCTTTAATACCAGCACTCGGGAGGAAGAGATAGGAGGATCGCCAAGAGTTTGAGGCCACTCTGAGACTACATAGTGGATTCCAGGTCATCCTGGGCTACAAAGCGAGGCCTTACCTCGAAAAAAAAAAAAAAAGAAAGAAAGAAAGAAAGAAAGAAAGAAGGAAGGAAGGAAGGAAGGAAGGAAGGAAGGAAGGAAGGAAGGAAGGAAGGAAGGGGGGGAACGAACCTAGGTTTGATTCCCTAGGACCCATGAGAACCAGATGCCCAAGGTGGCACTTGTGTCTGCATTTTGTTTGTAGCAGTTGGAGGCCGTGGTGCTCCCATTCTCTCCCTCTCTCTCACTGCCATCTAAACAGAGAAGCTTTTCTAATCAAAAGTGAGAGTAAGCCGGTCGTGGTGGCACACGCCTTTAATCCCAGCACTTGGGAGGCAGAGGTGGGAGGATCGCTGTGAGTTCGAGGCCGCCCTGAGACTACAAAGTTAATTCCAGGTCAGCCTGGGCCAGAGTGGTGAGACTCTACCTCGAAAAACAAAAAAAAAAAAAAAAAAAAGTGAGAGTAGCATTAATATATGAATATAAACATTTTAAAAGTCAGTTTGGTGAGCATAATATCTGCATTTAGCCAGACAACATTAGGTGTTACTTCATTAGGGCTCATGACCTCCCCAGACATAGGCTTTTGGCTAGGTGTTCGGTACCAGGCATGGTCCCTCCCATGGAGCTGACCTCCAGTCAAATCAGAGCAGGGCTGGAGAGATGGCTTAGCGGTTAAGGCTCTTGCCTACATAGCCATAGGACCCAGGTTCAATTCCCCAGGATCCACATAAGCCAGACACACAAGGTGGCACATGTGTCTGAGGTTTGTTTGCAGTGGCTAGAGGCCCTGGTGCGCCCATTCTCTCTCTCCCCCTCTCTTTGCCTCTTTCTCTCAAATAAATAAATATTTTTTTTAAAAAAAAGTATTTATTTGCAAGCAGAGAGAGAAGAGAGAGAGGGAAAATGGGTGCCCCAGAGTCTATAGCCACTGCAGACAAACTCCAGATGGATGTACCACTTTGGCCATCTGGCTGTATGTGGGAACTGGGGGATCAAATCTGGGTTGTAGGCTTTGCAAGCAAGAGCCTTAACCACTGAACCATCTCTCCAGCTCCCTTTCTTTCTTTTTTGAGACAGGATTACACTCTGTAGCCCAGGCTGCCTGGAACTCACTAGACTGTCTGCAAACTCTTAGTGATCCTCCTGCCTCTGCCTCCCAAGTACTAGATTGACTACAAGATCGAGCAATGAAGCCCAGCTTGCTTTTTTTGCACACACACTCTCCTTTTTCTCTGTAATGTGTGTCATATATGCACATGTATGTGCCCATGTGATGCTGCATTCAATTTTCTTTTTTTTTTTTTCCAGGTAGGGTCTTGCGCTAGCTCAGGCTGACCTGGAATTCACTATGTAGTCTCAGGGTGGCCTTGAACTCGGGGTAATCCTCCTACCTCTGCCTCCTGAGAGCTGGGATTAAAGGTGTGCACCACCACGCCCGGCCGCATTCAATTTTCTTATTGTGAATTTAAGTGCTCAGAAAACAAGGCACACCTATGTTAAAGTTTGACTATGGGACCAGAGACAAACTTACTGGTTTCATTAATATTTATTGAATGAACTGATGAATGCCCGAGATGAGAATACATTTCAGGTCATCCTTTGTTCTAAGACAAAGCTAATGAGGTTAAGCATGGAAAGAAAGAACTGGAGAGATGGTTTAGCGGTTAAGGCATTTACCTGCAAAGCCAAAGAACCCAGGCTCAATTTCCCAGAATCCATGTAAGCCAGATGTACAAGGTGACACATGCATCTGGAGTTTGTTTGCAGCAGCCTTTGGCCCTGGAGTGCCTGTTCTCTCTCTTTTTCTGCCTCTTTCTCCCTCTCTCTCTCTCTCAAACAAATAAATAAAACCACAGGATCTGGCTGGCTATAGCTAGAGGCCAATGACTTCAGGGTGGCATCTTGGGTTTGGAGGTGTCAGTTGCTATCTGCACAGCTCAAGGACACCTCAAAAAGAATATGGAGCCAGGAATGGTGGTCACGCCTTTAATCCCAGCACTCAGGAGGCAGAGGTAGGAGGATCGCCATGAGTTCGAGGCCATCCTGAGACTACAGAGTGAATTCCAGGTCAGCCTGAGCTAGAGTGAGACCCTACCTTGAAAAACCAAAAACAAACAAACAAACAAACAAACAAGCAACAACAAAAAACTATAGCTTCCCTGAAAAAAATTCCAAAATTCTCCTCCTTCTTCTTCTTTTGAGGTAGGGTCATACTCTAGCCCAGGCTGACCTGGAATTCACTATAGTCTCAGGGTGGCCTCAAACTCATAGCAATTCTCCTACCTCTGCGTCCGGAGTGCTGGGATTAAAGGCATGCACCACTTCACCCAGCTCCCATCTTCTTGTTCTTCTTCTTCTTTTTTTTTAAAAATATTTAAAAAAAATTAAAAAGATTTTATTTACTTATTCAGGAAGAAAGAAACAAGCAGAAAGAGAGAGAGAGAGAGTGAGTATTGGCACATCAGGGCCTCCAGCCACTGCAAATGAACTCCAGACACATGTGCCACTTTATGGCATCTGGCTTCATGTGGGCACTGAGGAATCAAACTCTGGCAGTCAAGCTTTGCAAACAAGCACCTTTAACCACTGAGCAATTTCTCCAGCCCCAACATTTTCTTTTGCTACTCCCAGAACAAGTGGGGCCTCCTTCTGTGACTATATCTCCTGGTGTCTCAGAAATTAACACACTTACTTCCTTACAGAATGAGCACCAACATCTGGGTGGGTGGATTTCAATATAAAGAATGAGTAATATGTGTAGGTTAGACCAAGATTATTTCTAATCCACCAATCTTTTCCACTCTGACACAGGACAGGACGATCTAAACATATGTGTAACTGACCAGATGCTCAATAATAGTATGCTACAAGACTAATATACGAGAAATTCTTTTTTTCCCCTTTGTGTGACCATTCCTAAGATAGGTTCTGGAAACATTGTTAAACATCAACAACTTGGGTTGAGAATTTAACTCAGTAATAGAGTACTTTGCCTAGCAAGTACAAGGCCCTGGGTTTGGTGCCCAGCACCACCCGCCCCCCTCCAAAAAATTGTAAAAGACCAAAAAAAAAAAAGTTCACCATTTTAATAAATACTAGCTATGTAAATATAAGTTTCTAGATCTTCATTACAACTTTTATTATTATTATTATTATTATTATTATTATTATTATTATTTTTGGTTTTGTGAGGTAGGGTCTCACTCTGGTCAACTATGTAGTTTCAGGGTAGCCTCGAACTCTCGGCGATCCTCCTACCTCTGCCTCCCGAGTGCTGGGATTAAAGGCGTGCGCCACCACGCTCGGCTTATTAACTTTTATTATTTTTAAAAATGTTTTTTTCTTTTTTGGTTTTTCGAGGTAAGGTCTCACTCTGGCCCAGGCTGACCTGGAATTCACTATGTAGTCTCAGGGTGGCCTTGAACTCATGGTGATCCTCCTACCTCTGCCGAGTACTGGGATTAAAGGTGTGCACCACCACGCCCAGCTCACTTATATTATTATTATTGTTGTTGTTATTGTTGGTTTTTCGAGGTAGGGTCTTGCTTTAGGCCAGGCTGACTTGGAATTCACTCTGCAGTCTCAGGGTGGCCTTGAATTCATGGCAATCCTCCTACTTCTGCCTCCTGTGTGCTGGGATTAATGGCATATGCTATGACACCTGGCTATTTTATTTTTGTGTATATGTGCAGTACGTGTAGTGTATGCATATATGTGTGCAATCACATGTCCTGTTTGCACATATGCAGAGGCCAGAGCATAGTCAAGTATCCTTGTGTGAGGAGATCAGAATAGAATTTCCAGACATCCTCCTCTACTGCTCTTCCACGTGGTTTTTTTGAGACAGTCTCTCTCTGAACCTGGAGTTGCTGTTTTTCAGTTAGTCTGTTTGACCACCAAGCCCCAGAGATTTTTCCTGTCTCTGCCCCCCTCAGGAATGGGGTCACCGATGTGACTGGCCAAGCCTTGCTTTTCACATGGCTGCTGGGAACCAAACTCAGGTCCTCATGCTTGTGTACCAAGTGCTCTTATCTCCAGAGCCATCTCCCTAGCCTCTACCTGTTCTCTTAGTACCCCCCCCAAAAAATGATTATGACACACAGCAGTCTTCAATGCCATATTCTCTTCAAGCAATCCCAAGCTATTAACAGTGAAAGTAATTAAATTATAATTTAAGTACTTTTCAAATAGCTTAACAAATCTTCGTCCAGTCAAGCATTCCTAGAGGAGATGCTATCCTTCTAGTTGAATCTTCAAGGCGCTCAGCTGTATGGACAGTCTGAATTTACGTTCCAGATGACCGTATTCAGATTTGGCTCTCCAGCACTCTGTCTAGTTTCTTCAGTTTGAAAGCAGATTCTGCTAAGCAGGTGGTCTGTAGTTCCCAACTGACAATGCCTACCAGCTGCTAAGTTTACACAGGGCTCTAATTTAAGTGCTTAATTACTCTCAGAGCCCTCAATTTACAGCTCATAAACCCCCTCAGATGGCCTCCGAACCTCTGCGTATGATAGATTCCAAAGTTAAATGAACCATAGTGTCTCTAGGTAGAAAATGAAATATCTGAATGATCTTCTAACCTTTTGGACATCTATAATTTTTGTTAGTAAGAATAATTGGGGGCTGGAGAGATAGCTTAGTGGTTAAGGCACTTGCCTACAAAGCCAAAGGACCCATGTTTGATTCCCCGGGACCCACATGAGCCTGATGCACAAGGTGGCGCATGCATCTGGAGTTTGTTTGCAGTGGCTGGCTGCCGTGGTATTCCTATTCTCTTTCTCTCTCTCTCTCTCTCAAACAAATTAAAAAAATTTTTTTTAATTGGGCAAGAGGGATGGCTTAGTAGTTAAGGCACTTGCTTGCAAAGCCAAAGGACCCAGGTTCAATTACCCAGGACCCACGTAAGCCAGATGCACAAGGTGGCACACGTTTGCAGTGGCTGAAGGCCTGGTGCACCGATTCTATCTCTCTCTCTCTTTCTCCCTTTCTCTCTCTCTCAAATAAATAAAATTAAAATTAAATAAAATTTAAAAATAAAAAATAAAATCTGAAGGTTTTATTTAAATTAGTTTTGGGCAAGGCACTCTGAAGGCCCAGAGGTAGAAGAATTGCTGTGAGTTCAAGGCCAGCCTGGGACTACAGAGTGAGTTCCAGTCAGCCTGGGTTTGAGTGAAACTCGACCTTTTAGTCACAGAACAAAAGAAAGTTATAAATTAATTCATTTACCAAAGGCATTGGTGGGGTCATTAGAGAAGTTACAGCAAAGCTGGAAAATCTCTGCTGTAAGTCTCAGATACTATCTGATGACATTAGCTTCTGGATTGGGAGAATCTAGCACTCTGCTATTGGTTTTGTAAATTAATGTATTCCAAGGTGGATTTACTTATTTATTTATGAGTGTGAGAGAATGGGCACACCAGAGCCTCTTGCAGCTACAAATGAACTCTAGATGTATACACTACTTTATGTATCTGGCTCTATGTGTATATTGGGGAATTGAACTCAGACCAGCAAGCTTCGCAAGCAAGTGCCTTTAACTGCTGATCCATCTCTCCAGCCTTTTTTATTTTATTTATTTATTTAGTTGAGAGAGAGAGAGAGAGAGAGGCAGATAGAGAGAGACAATGGACATGCCAAGGCCTCTAGCCACTGCAAACTCCAGATGCATGCACCACCTTGTGTATCTTGCTTATGTGGGTACTGGGTAATTGAACCTGGGTCCTTACGTTTTGCAGGCAAGTGCCTTAACCACTAAGCAATCTCTCCAGCCCTTTTTGTTTATTTGTGTTTTTGAAGCAGGGTCTCAAGCTAGCCCAGACTGGCCTGGAACTCATAGTGATCTTCCTATCTCTGCCTCTCAAGAGCTGGTATTAAAGGCATGCATCACTACACCCAAGATTTTTTTTTTGAGGGAAGGTCTTGCTCTAGCCCAGGCTGACCTGGAAATTGCTATGTAGTTTCAGGCTGGCCTCAACCTCACAACGATCCTCCTACCTCAGCCTCAAAAGTACTGGGAGATTAAAAAAAATTATATTTATTTATTTGCAAGCAAAGAGAGACAAAGAGAATGGGCACACCAGGGCCTCCAGCTGCTGCAAATGAACTCCAGTTGCATGCACCACTTTGTGCATCTGGCTTTACGTGGGCTCTGGAGAATCAAATGTGGGTCGATGGGCTTTGTAGGCAAGTCCCTTAATCACTGAGCCATCTCCCTAGCCCAAATTGTTTCTTTGACGGCATAATCTCATGACTCCTTCCAAAGGTCTTACCTGGTAGTAAAAGGATGTTAGGTCAGATACAGAGGTGATACACGGCTATTTAAGGTACTAGCAGTCTGGGACATTGGTTCAATGGTTAAAGGTGCTTGCTTGCAAAGTCTAATGGCCTGAATTCAATTCCCCAGTAGCCACATAAAACCAGATGCAAAAAGTGGCATATATGTCTGGAGTTTGTTTGCAGCGGCAAGAGGCCCTGGTGCATTGCGTGTCCATTCTCTCTTTCTCTCTCTGCTCACAAATAATCTATACACATATACGTTAAAAATAGCCCAAGGTGATTTGGAGTCTGGATCTGTAACATTTCAGTTTTCTGCAGCAACAAAATTCTAATAATCAGCCTGTATCAACTTTAACCTAAGTGTGGCTTTTTCAGGGAACTTCAGTTCACAACTCTTCTACTGTCTACCTGACT
Organism: Orientallactaga sibirica; assembly: GCA_036365145.1. NCBI lineage: Eukaryota > Metazoa > Chordata > Mammalia > Rodentia > Dipodidae > Orientallactaga > Orientallactaga sibirica. Next base: position 9,514,309 of record JAEOAD010000027.1, read on the forward strand.
CCCTAACTGGGAAACTGAACACTAATTTTTTTTTTTTTTTTTTTTTTTGGTTTTTCGAGGTAGGGTCTCATTCCAGCTCAGGCTGACCTGGAATTCGGTATGTAGTCTCAGGGTGGCCTCGAACTCACGGTGATCCTCCTACCTCTGCCTCCCGAGTGCTGGGATTAAAGGCATGCGCCACCACGCCTGGTTAATTTCTTTCTTTCTTTCTTTCTTTTTTTTTTTTGAGGTAGAGTCTCACTCTAGTGCAGGCTAACCTGGAATTCACTATGTTGTCTCAGGGTGGCCTTGAACTCACGGTGATCCTCCTACCTCTGCCTCCTGAGTGCTAGGATTAAAGGCGTGCACCACCAGGCCCGGCTCTGAACACTAATTTTGAAAGAGTTAATTTCATCCAACTACATCTTTTGATAAATGAAGACCTCAGGTTCCTAGAAATTTAGGTGGTTTCCCCTGCTAGGGAGGGAGAGAGAGCAGAACGAGAGACCTAGCTATTTGCCTCTCTGGCAGCGTCTTGACCACCTGGCCACCCAACTTCTCTTGTTCCCCAGTTTGTTGCCAGTGACTCATCACAGAGAAAGGGCAGAATACCAGTAAGCCTTTCTGAAGCTTTGTACTGGTTTCTTCAACCAATAACACCCAGGTGCTTCCTGCCTTAACCCACATCTGAAAGTAGACAGTTGCACTCGGCCAACTCACAGAGGCCTTCTTAGTTCAAAAGGATCCTCTGTTGATTTCCCTTAAATATCTAGGTCCACTAATGAAATTTTTTTAATTTCTTTTTATTTTTTATTGACAACTTCTTTAATTGTAGACAATATCCCATGGTGCTTCCCTCCCTCCCCCCACTTTCCCCTTTGAAACTTCACTCTCCACCATATCCCCTCCCCCTCTCAATCAGTCTCTCTTTTCAGTATGATGTCATCATCTTTTCTTCCTATTATGATGGTCTTGTGTAGATAGTGTCAGGCACTATGGGTCATGGATATCCAGGCCCACTAATGAATTTTTAAGTTGGTTTATGCCAGCCTTGAGAACACATTTATTATGTAAATTAAGGTTCTTATGCATTCAAACTGATTAGCAAGTGTTTATAAAGTATATGATCTATACTTTTTTTTGGAGAGAGAGACAGAGAGAGATGGAGAGGGAGAGGCAGAGAGAGAGAGAAGAAAGAGAGAGAATTATCGGAGACCATGAACAGCATAACAGCCATCTTGTATGAGAAGCCATCTTATGGACTCAAAAGGCCTTAGGATCAGAATTGCCCCAGCAACAAGCCCTGGCTGCAGGAGATCACTTTATCTACCTATCGGATCAGAGTTGCCCCAACTACAAACCCTGGCTGCAGGCGATTACTTTATCTGCCTATCGGAATGTAACAACAGACCTTCCCATGACCCCTGGGATTAAGAGTCCCATGATCTAACCTTATCAATCAGAACATCTTGTAATCCTGGGTCAGTGACCCCTGGGATTAAGAGTCCCATGATCAAACCTTATCAATCAGAAAGTCTTGTGACCCTGCCTCCCCTATATAAACCTCTGTGTGAAAAATAAAAATTTGAGACTTTGACCATATATTATGCTTAGTCTCCTTCTTTGTGTCTGTTTGTCTCTCTCATCCAGGTTAATCTCCCCTTGGGCTCTTGTTGAACCCCCGCTGGTCGGGGCAGAGAATGGGTGCGTCAGCAGCCTCTCAGCCACTGTGAACGAAATCCAGATGTGTGCACCCCCTTGTGGTCAAGTGCGGCATTGCTCCCTTGCTTCACTTTGCATCTGGCTAAACATGGGACCTGGAGATTGGAACCGGCGTTCTTAGGCTTAGCCGGCAGGCACCTTAACCGCTAAGCCGTCTCTCCAGCCCTGATCTATACTTTTTTTTGCGTGCGCTGAGGATCAAATGGACATGCTAGGCAAGCACTATACAGTAAGCCACCTGCCCAGCTTAAAGGAACAACTGTAATGTAAACTTCGTTCCCTGTTAGTAAGAACACTGCAAGCCAGACATCTGGGCATGGTGGCACATGCTTCCCAGTGCTTGGGAGGGAATGGGTAGGAGGATCAGGAGTTCAAGGTCATCTTGAGCTACACAGTGATTTAAAGCTAGCCTGGGCTACATGAGATGTTGGCTCAAACAATAAAGAAACAAAAAGAACAGCTTGCATCTAAGCATCTAAACTGGGCATGGTGGAGCATGCCTGTAAACCTGACCATCCGTGGGAAGCAGAAACAGGAGGATTGTTACAAGTTCCCAAACTGGTCTACATACTGAATTCCAGGACTGGACTACTACATACACTATTCACAGTAACATGTTGACTGAAAGAAAAAAGGGGCATGGTGGTGCACATCTGTAATCCCAGCATTTGGGAGGAAGAGGTGGGAGGATCACTGTGAGTTTGAGGCTAACCTGAGACTACATAGTGAATTCCAGGTCAGCCTGGACTAGAATGAGACCTTACCTCGATAAAGAAAAAAGAAGAAAAGCCAGGGCCAGGTATAGTGGCACATACCTTTAATCTGAGCACTCAGGAGGCTGAAACAGGAGGATTGCTTGAGTTTGAGGCCAGCCTGAAACTACATAGTGAATTAGTGAATTTCAGGTCAGTCTGGGCTAAAGTGAGACCCTACCTCGAAAAAACCAAAAAAAAAAAAAAAAAAAAAAAAAAAAAGGCATGCACTAGCACGCCCAGCTAATATTTTATCTTTTTTGACAGAGAAAGAGGGAGAGAAAGAGAGAATGGGTATACCAGGGCCTCCAGCCACTGCAAATTAACTCCAGACACATGTACCCCCTTGTGCATCTGGCTAACGTGGGTCCTGGGAATCAAACCTGGGTCCTTTGGCAAATGCCTTAACCTCTAAGCCATTCCTCCAAACCCCCTGAATCTTTTTAAAATGTAGCTTTTAGTTATTTATTTGCGAGAGAGAAAGAAAGAGAGATACAGAAATAAAGAAAGAATGGACACACCTGGGCCTCTAGCCACTGCAAATGAATTCCAGATGCATGTGCCACTTTGTGCATCTGGCTTATGTGGGTCCTGGGGAATCAAATTTGTGTCTTTAGGCTTTGCAGGCAAGCGCCTTCACTGCTAAGCTATCTCTCCAGCCCCCATTCTGGACTTTATATCCTAAATAAATAAATAAAGGGTGGGAGAGCTGGCCAAGTGGGCAGTGTTTGCCCCACAAGCATGAGGACCTGAGTTCTGATCCCCAGCACCTGTGTAAATGTCAGGAGAGGCAGTACACGCCTGTAATCCCAGTACTGGGGAGACAGAGATAGGGAATCCATGGGGCTCACTGGCTAGCTCTTCTAGCTAAATTAGCGAGCCTTTGTTTCAAAGAGAGAGAGACCCTGTTTTATTTATTTATTTTTGGTTTTTCAAGGTAGGGTTTCACTCTGATCCAGGCTGTCCTGGAATTCACTATGTAGTCTCAGGGTGGCCTCAAACTCACAGCGATCCTCCTACCTCTGCCTCCCGAGTGCTGAAATTAAAGGCTTGCGCCACCACGCCCAGTGAGACCCTGTTTTTAAAAAATATTTTTTTTTGCAAGGAGAGAAAGAGAGAAAATGGGCACTCCAGGGCTTCTAGCTGCTGCAAACAGGCTCCAGACACATGTGCCACTTTGTGCACCTGGCTTTACATAGGTACTGGGGAATCAAACCTGGGTCATGAGGCTTTGCAGGCAAGTGCCTTAACCTCTGAGCCAGCGAGATCCTGTTATAAAGAAAAAGATGAAGGGGCTGGAGAGATGGCTTAGTGGTTAAGGGGCACTTGCCTGCAAAGCCAAATGACCCGGGTTCAGTTCCTCAGGACCCACATAAGCCAGATGCACAAGGGGGAGCATGTGTCTGGAGTTCATTTGCAGTGGTTAGAGGCCCTGGCATGCCCACTCTCTCTCTCTCTGTCAAATAAATAAATAAAAAATATTTTTTAAAAAAGAATATGCTGGAGCCGGGCGTGGTGGCACACGCCTTTAATCCCAGCACTCGGAAGGCAGAGGTAGGAGGATCACCATGAGTTCAAGGCCACCCTGAGACTACATAGTACATTCCAGGTCAGCCTAAGCTAGAGTGAGACCCTACCTTGAAAAAACAAAAAAAAAAAAAAAAAAAAAAATGCTGGAGAGTAACTAAGGAAGACACTCAGCATTGACCTCTGGTCTCCATACACAGTCACACACAAACATAGAAACATACATATGCACATGCATGCCCATCACATACACACACACACACACACATACCTGCACAGCAGAAGCAGGACTTTCAGATAACCATCTACTAGGCTACCTAGCACGTTTAAGATCCTGTCTCAGAAAACAAAAATAGGGCCTGAGAAAATGGCTCAGTAGTTAAAAATGCTTGCTTGCAGAGCCTGCAAGCCCAGGTTCAGTTCTCAAGCTACCTATGTAAGCTGGTCACAAAAGGTGCAATCATCTGGCATTCATTTGCAGCAGCAAGAGGCCCTGGCATGACATGTTCCCTCACCCTGCCCAATACATATGCAAATAAATCAAAATTAAAAAAAAAACAAAAAAGAAAGCTGGCTGTGGAGTCTCAGGCTAGCCTCAGACTCACAGTGATCCTCCTACCTCAGTTTTTGTGCCACAACACCTGGTTTCTTCCTATTATCTATCTATTTATTTATTTTAGTTTTTTGAGGTAGGATCTGTCTCTAGCACAGGCTGACATGAAATTCCTATGTAATCTCAGGCTGGCCTGAAACTCCTAGCAATCCTCCTACCTCAGCCTCCCAAGAGCTGGTATTAAAGGCATGCAACACCACACCTAGCTCCTAAAAATATTTTTAAAATATTTTTTTAATTTATTTGCAGGCAGGAGAGAGAGAGAGAAGAGAAAGAGACACACAGAGAGAATGGCCACACCAGGGCCACCAGCCACTGCAAACTCCAGATGCATGTGCCACTTTGTACATCTGGCTTTATGTGGGTGCTGGGGATTGAGCCCAGGTCATCAGGTTTGCAGGCAAGAGCCTTAACCACTGAATCATCTCTCTAGCCCATAAAAAATATTTTTAAAAATAGAGTCGGGAGCCAGGCGTGGTGGGGCACACCTTTAATCCCAGCACTCAAGAGGTAGAGGTAGGAGGATCGCTGTGAGTTTGAGGCCACCCTGAGACTACATAGTGAATTCCAGGTCAGCCTGAGCTAGAGTGAGACCCTACCTTGAAAAACCAAAAAATAAATAAATAAAGTAGAGCTGGTCATAGTGGTGCATACTTTAATCTCAGGACTTGGGAGGATGAAGTAGAAGTATCGCTGCATGAGATCCTATCTTGAAAAAACAAACAAACAAAACCAAGAAAAAAATTTAATTTATTTGTAACCAGAAAGGGTAAGGGGGAATGGGTGGGCCAGGGCCTCCTGCCTCTGCAAATGAACTCCAGATGCATACATCACTTTGTGTATGTGCATGCACACATGTGGGGTGGTCCAAGAAGAATGTCAGGTGTTCTCCTCTATCACTCTTTCATGTTTTTCCTTGAGACAGTCTTTCACTGAACCTGAAACTGAACAGACTGGCTGACCAGCGAGCCTCAGTGTAAGAGAGAGAGAATTGGCTCTCCAGGGCCTCCTGCCACTGAAATCAAACTCCAGACGCATGTGCCATCTTGTTCACAGGTGCGACCTTGCACCCTTGCTGAGAGTCGAGCATGAGTCCTTAGGCTTTGCAGGCAAGTGTCTTAACTGCTAAGCTATCTCTCCAGTCACTGGGATTCCAGGTATGAATGGCCACACCCAACTTTTTCTTTTTCTTTTTTTCTTTTATCTTTTGGTTTTCCAATGTAGGGTCTCACTCTAGCTCAGGCTGACCTGGAAATCACTATGTAGTCTCTGGGTGACCTTGAGCTCTTAGTGATCCTCCTACCTCTGCCTCTGAGTGCTGGGATTAAAGGCATGCGCCACCATGCCCAGTTCACAGATTGATTTTTTTTTTAAATTAATCTAGGGTCTCATTCTAGCTCAGGCTGACCAGGAACTCATTCTGTAGTTCCAGGTTGGTCTCAATTTCACAGAGATCCTGCTACTTCTACATCACAAGTTCTGGGATTAAAGACGTGCACCACTATACCTGGCTACTTTATAAAATCTTTTAATAATTCAAACAGGGCATGGTGGTTCACGTCTTTAATCCCAGCACTCGGAAGGCAGAGGTAGGAGGATTGCCATGAGTTCGAGGCCACCCTGAGATTACATAGTGAATTCCAGGTCAGCCTGGGCCAGAGTGAGACCCTACCTTGAAAAACAAAAAAAATCTTTTAAAAATTCTATGATTAGGTAGGTTTGTAAGACTTTTGCTGCCGCCTAGTGTCCAGTAATAATACTGTCTGCTAGCACTGTTAGATTTTTTTTTTTTTTAATGCCCCAGTGGGCAAGATGTTAATTTAAAACTAGTTTCAGGGCTGGAGAGATGGCTTAGCAGTTAAGGGCGCTAGCTTGTAAAGCACCCCAGTTCTCCAATACCCAAGTAAGACAGATGTACCAAATATGCATCTGGAGGGCTGAAGAGGTGGCTTAGAGATTAAGACACTTGCCTGCAAAGCGTAAGGACCCAGGTTCGATTCCCCAGTACCTACGTAAAAACAGTTGCACAAGGTGGTGCATATGATGGGAGTTTGCAGTGGCTAGAGGCCCTGGTGTGACCCCCCCCGCTTCCCTCTTTTCCTTTCTCTCTCTCAAATAAATAAATAAAAATATTTTTTAAATGTGCACCTGGAGTTCATTTGCAGGTAGGAGTTCCTGGCATACCCATACTCACACTGTTTTACAAATCCAGCAGGTCACCAGGCGTGTTGCACCATGCCTTTAATCCCAACACTCAGGAGGCAGAGGTAGAAAGATTGCCATGAGTTTGAGGCCACCCTGAGAATACATAGTGAATTCCAGGTCAGTCTGGGCTAGAGCAAAACCCTACCTTAAAAACCAAAATAAATAATAAATAAATATATTTTCAAACTTTTTTTTTTTTTTTTTTTTCTTTTTTTTCTTTTTTTTTTTTTTTTTTTTTTTTTGGTTTTTCTAGGTAGGATCTCACTCTTGCTCAGGCTGACCTGGAATTCACTATGTAGTCCCAGGCTGGCCTCGAACTCATGGCAATCCTCCTACCTCTGCCTCCCGAGCGCTGGGATTAAAGGTATGCGCTACCACACCTGGCCTTTTCTTGTCTTTCTTTCTTTCTTTCTTTCTTTCTTTCTTTCTTTCTTTCTTTCTTTCTTTCTTTCTTTCTTTCTTTCTTTTTTTTTTTTTGAGGTAGGGTTTCACTCTGGTCCAGGCTGACCTGGAATTCACTATGTAGTCTCAGGATGGCCTCGAACTCACAGCGATCCTCTTACCTCTGCCTCCCAAGTGCTGGGATTAAAGGCGTGCGCCACCATGCCCGGCCAGTTCTTCTTATTCAAAGGAAACTTTGAAAATAGTTTTCAATAAAAAAGAAAAAAACCAGATGCCTCAGTTCAAACACTAGCTTTTTCACTTACTAGTTTGAACCTGGGCAAGTGCTGCTTGACCATCCCAGGTTTAGTGGTCCAGTGTTTGCCAAGCATGCAAGAGGCTCTAGTACTATACCCAGCCCTGAAAGCTGGACGTGATGGCTCATACCTATAATCTCAGCATTTGGGAGGCTGAAGTAGGAGGATCACTGTGAGTCTGAGGCCATCTTGGGTGACAGTGAGACCCTTCTTCAAAAGTACCAATAGGGCTGGAGAGATGGCTTAGCGGTTAAGGTGCTTGCCTGAAAAGCCAAAGGACCAAGGTTCAATTCCCCAGGACCCACGTAAGCCAGGTACATATTTGGAGTTTGTTTGCAGTGGCTGGAGGCCCTGGCAAACCTATTCTCTCTCTCAAATAAGTAAATAAATAAAACTAATTATTTATTACATTTATTATATTATTTATTATATTATAATATAATAACATTTATATTTATTATATTATAATTATATTAACTCAGCTACTATTTACTGATATCAGTATTAATTTATAAATATTTATATTCTGTCACATATTTTATAATTGTTGGTAAAATACATTGGAACAAATAAGGCCAGGATTGATGGTTCACACCTATAAGTATAAGAGACTAAGACAGAGGATCACCAAGAGTTCAAGGCTAGCCTGTGCTAAATAGTGAATTCCAGAACAGCCTGGGCTACAGAGTGAGACACTGCCTCAAAAATCACAATAAATATTATTATAATATTTATGTTGTGTTGACAAAAATTTACATTTTTGCTAACTTGAGAAAATTACTAGCCGGGCGTGGTGGTGCTCGCCTTTAATCCCAGAACTCGGGAGGCAGAAGTAGGAGGATCGCTGTGAGTTCGAGGCCACCCTGAGAGTACATAGTGAATTCTAGGTCAGCCTGGGCTACAGACAGACCCTACCTGGAAAAAAAAAAAAAAAAAAAAAAAAAAAAAAAAGAAAGAGAGAGAGAAAATTACTTAACTTCTTTAGGCTTAGTTCATTTCACAATAAATAATTTAATGTCAGAAATCTTAAAAATAATTTTATTTATTTGCAAGCAGAGAGAGAGAAGAGAAAGAATGAGAATGGGCATGCCAGGGCTTAGTGCCACTGCAAACAAACTCCAGACACATGCCACATTATGTATCTGGGGTTATGTGGATCCTGAGAAGTCAAACCCAGGCCAATCAGACTTTGAAAACAAGTTTCTTTAACCTCTGAGTCATTTCTCCAGCCTCAGGAAATTCTTTAAAATAGACTTTGGGGACTGGGAATATGGCTCAATGGCTCAAGGCACTTGCTTGCAAAGCCTGCAGAGTCACAATCAATTCCCCAACCGACCACATAAAGCTGAATGGGTATTCATTTGCAGTTTCTACAAATCCTGAAATGCCTATACACACACACACACACACACACACACACACACACACGCAAATAAATGAAAAATTTAAGAAAAAGATTTTATTTTACACAATAGCTTAACATCCACAGGAAAACTGAGAAGATAAGAGAGAATTTCCACATCATCTCAGTTCAGTTTCTCCTATTATTACCATCTTACATTAGAATGATACATTTGTTAGAAATGTGGATATGTTATTAACTAAAACGTCCATAGGTAATGTTAGGCTAATACTTAAGTTTATTAAATTTTGGCTTAATGACCTACCCAAGATATCACATGACATTTAGCATTCATTTCTCCTTAGGGTTCTTCTCTTGGCTGTGACAATTCTCAGACTTTCCTTGTCTTTGGTGACATTGGTAGTTTGAAGGGATCACATGCTTTGTAGGATGTCTCTCCATTGAAACCTGATGTTGTTCTCATGTTAAATTGGGGTTATGGGATTCAAAGAGGATAATTAGGGCATTTTCATTGCATCGGGTGGAGGGTACATACTGTCATCTGATTTATGATGCTGGTGTTGACCTTGACCTTCTGGGCTGAGGTCCTTTTTGTCAGGCTTTTCCACTGTGAACTTCTCCCTTTTACACACACCATCTTGTGCTTTTGGCTTACATGGGTACTGGGGGATCAAACCTGGGCCCTTTGGTTTTGCAGACAAGCACCTTAACCACTAAGCCATCTCTCTGGTTCAAGTTTTACTCTTTCTCTCTTAAAATTTTTTAAAAAAAATCTTTAACAAACTCCAGACACATACACCACCTTGTGCATTTGGCTTCATGTGAGTATTGGAGAATTAAACCTAGGTCCTTTGGCTTTGCTGGAGAAGGCCTTAACCACTAAACCATCTCTCCAGTCCCACTCTCTCCTTAAAAAAAAATTATGTATGTATTTATATGAGAGAGAGAATGGGTACTCCAGGGCCTCTAGCCACTGCAAACAAACTCCAATCACATGTGCCACCTTGTGCATCTGGCTTATATGGATCTTGAGGAATCAAACGTGGGTCCTTAGGCTTCCCAGGCAAGCGCCTTAACTGTTAAGCCATCTCTCCAGCCCAAGTTTTACTCTTTAAAACATACATTCTACAGGGTAATTTTTTGTTTTGTTTGTTTGATTTTTCGAAGTAGGGTCTCACTCTAGCTCAGACTGACTTGGAATTCACTATGTAGTCTCAAGGCGGCCTCAAACTCACAGCAATCCTCCTACCTCTACCTCTGGAATGCTGGGATTAAAGGCGTGCGCCACCATGCCCGGCTAGTTCTACAGGTTTTGACAAATATTTCCTGTGCTTTCTGTCTCCATCTGTCCTACCCTGAAGTTCTGGAAACAGTTCAAGCTTTTCTAGTCTCAAGAGCTTTGTCCTTGTTAGAGTGTCATATATATAATGTCACATATACATACACAGTGTATAGTCATTCCACACTCTCTGCTTTCACTTAGTGACATGCATTTAGCCTGGGGCCATCGCTGAGTGTAGACTACTTGCTTAGCATGTGTAAGGCCCTGATTTTGATCCCAAGCTCTTAAGAAAAAAGTGTAGAGCCGGTCGTGGTGGTGCATGGCTTTAATCCCAGCACTCGGGAGGCAGAGGTAGGAGGATCGCTGTGAGTTCGAGGCCACCCTGAGACTCCATAGTGAATTCCAGGTCAGCCTGGGCCAGAGTGGTGAGACCCTACCTTGAAAAAAAAAAAGTGTATGTGGAAAAAAAAACAAAATATAAGGAGGATTTAAAGCCCTCTGTGCCTTTTCATAGCTCTGTAGCTCATTACTGTTTTTTTTTTTTTATTGTTGTTGTTTGTTTGTTTTGAGGTAGGGTCTTCCTGTAGCCCAGGCTGACCTGGAATTCACTATGCAGTCTCAGGATGGCCTCGAACTTATAGTGATCCTTGTACCTCTGTCTCCAAAGTGCTGGGATTAAAAGAATGCACCACCATGCCCAGCTATAGCTCATTACTTTTTATCTCTGAATACTGCTATTACCAGTTGAAAATACAAAGAAAAATTCACAGCCATTAGAGTTGGTGGAACATAAATAAAATATATATCACTTCTTTTTTGGTTTTTCCAGGTAGGGTCTCTCTCTAGCTCAGGCTGACCTGGAATTCACTATGTAGTCTCAGGCTGGCCTCAAACTCATGGCGATCCTCCTACCTCTGCCTCCCGAGTGCTGGGATTAAAGCATGCGCCACCACGCCCAGCCAACATTTTTGGTTTTTTAAAATAGGGTCTCTCTCGGTAGTCCAAGCTAGCCTGGACCTCAAGCTGGCCTTGAACTTCTGGGTGACCCTCTTGTTTCTGTCTCTCAAGTGCTGGGATTACAAACATTAGCCTCAATGTCCAGCTAAAATATAGTTCTTGGCCTGGAAAAATGGCTCAGTGGTTAAAGAGTTTGCCTGCAAAGCCTAATAACCTGGGATTGATTCCCCAGTACTCACATAAAGTCAGATGCATGAAGTAGCACGTGCGTCTGGAGTTCCTTCTATTCTCTCTCTCTCTCTCTCTCTCTCTCTATATATATATATATATATATATATATATATATATATCTGTTTGCAAATAAATAAATAAAACATTAAAAAATATATAGTTCTTATCTTCTTGCATAACAAGACGTATAATAGATATAAAAGCAAATTGTAGTGGGCACCTATGAGAGACAATGAACATCTACATGGGAATACAAGTGAACAGAAAGAAAAGAGCATTTGTCTAGGGTCTTGAAGACAAAGAGGGTATTTGAATATGGAATAGGATGAGGGGAGGAAGATGGTTGGAAAAATGAACCTGCCAATAAGGATTGCAAGAAAGTGACAGAGGGCTGGAGGGATAGCTTAGCAGTTAAGGTGTTTGCCTGCAAAGCCAAAGGACCCAGGTTCGATTCCCCAGGACCAACGTTAGCCAGATGCACAAGGGGGCACATGCGTCTGGAGTTCGTTTGCAGTGGCTGGAGGCCCTGGTGTGCCCATTCTCTCTCTCTCCCCCTCTTTCTCTGTTAAATAAATAAATAAATAACTATTTTAAAAAAGAGAAAGTGACAGAGATCATGGGCTGGAGAAATGGCTCAGCAGTTAAGGCATTTGCCTGCAAATGCTAAAATCTCAGGTTTGAATCCTGAGTACCCATGTAAAGCCAGATGCACAAAGCGGTGCATGCATCTGGAGTTCGTTTGCAGTGGCACATGCCTTTACTCCCAGCATTCAGGAAGCCAAGGTAAAAAGATTGGGGTGAGTTTGAAGCCAGCCTGAGACTACGTAGTGAATTCCATGTCAGCCTGGGCTAAAGGGAGACTCTACCTCAAAAAAAAAAAAAAAAAATAAAATAAAATAAATAAAAGCTATTACATTCCCCAGGAGTCAGTTACTTTCTCTGCCTTGAGACTGCATCTTCCTCCTCCTCCTCTTTCCTTCCTTTTTTTTTTTTTTTTTTTGGTGGGGGGGCTGCACGGCCACTTGGGTCCCTCTTTGCTGTACTATGGACTCAGGGAAGGCTGTCTGGGTCTGTGGGTCACTGCTCTGATCATCTGTGCTCGGTGCTGTGTAGGTGAGCTCCCTTCCCCAGGTCTCTAGTGCTTGCTGGCTCTTGTGCTGGCAGTGGGAGAGGGGAGGCTGTGGATGGAGGCTGAAGTCCACCTGCTGGTCCACGTGATCCTCTTCCTCACAAGCCACTCTGTTGGTCTCTGCCGTCCTCCTTCCACGTTTCTTGAGTTTGCGAGGAGGCCGGTGTGAGTGGAGAATCCCCTCACCTGGCTTTAAAATCCTGCGGCTCAGGCCGAGCCTGGCGGCTGTAGCCGTGTGGAACTTGCCTCTCTGCTGCTGGAGCGGCTTCTGCCTGCTTCTGTGGCTCTGGACGCTCTGGATCTCTCCTACTTCTCCGCTGTGGTTGATTATTTACTTTACACCTCACTTTTTAGTAGAAGAGTGTATCTTATATCTTTTTAAAATTTTTTAAATTTATTTGCAAGGACAGAAAAAGGGAGAGGGAGACAGAGAAAATGGGCATGCCAGGGCCTCTTGCCATTGCGAACGAACTCCAGACATGTATGCCACTTTGTGCATCTAGTTTTATGTGGACACAGGAAATTGAAACCAGGTTGACAAGATTTACTAGCAAGCACATAAACCACTGAGCCATCTCTCCAGCCCTCAGATCTTTTAAAAAATATTTATTTTTATTTATTTATTAGAGAGAGAGAGAATGGGTGGTCTAGGGCCCCTAGCCACTGTAAACAAACTCAGATGCATGCACCACCTTGTGCATCTGGCTAACGTGGGACCTGGTGAATTGAACCTGATCCTTGGCTTAAAACATACATTCTACAGGGTAATTTTTTGTTTTGTTTGTTTGATTTTTCGAAGTAGGGTCTCACTCTAGCTCAGACTGACTTGGAATTCACTATGTAGTCTCAAGGCGGCCTCAAACTCACAGCAATCCTCCTACCTCTACCTCTGGAATGCTGGGATTAAAGGCGTGCGCCACCATGCCCGGCTAGTTCTACAGGTTTTGACAAATATTTCCTGTGCTTTCTGTCTCCATCTGTCCTACCCTGAAGTTCTGGAAACAGTTCAAGCTTTTCTAGTCTCAAGAGCTTTGTCCTTGTTAGAGTGTCATATATATAATGTCACATATACATACACAGTGTATAGTCATTCCACACTCTCTGCTTTCACTTAGTGACATGCATTTAGCCTGGGGCCATCGCTGAGTGTAGACTACTTGCTTAGCATGTGTAAGGCCCTGATTTTGATCCCAAGCTCTTAAGAAAAAGTGTAGAGCCGGTCGTGGTGGTGCATGGCTTTAATCCCAGCACTGGGAGGCAGAGGTAGGAGGATCGCTGTGAGTTCGAGGCACCCTGAGACTCCATAGTGAATTCCAGGTCAGCCTGGGCCAGAATGGTGAGACCTCAAAAACCAAAAAAAAAAAAAAAAAAAAAAAGTGTATGTGAAAAAAAAACAAAATATAAGGAGGATTTAAAGCCCTCTGTGCCTTTTCATAGCTCTGTAGGTCATTACTGTTTTTTTTTTTATTGTTGTTGTTTGTTTGTTTTGAGGTAGGGTCTTCCTGTAGCCCAGGCTGACCTGGAATTCACTATGCAGTCTCAGGATGGCCTCGAACTTATAGTGATCCTTGTACCTCTGTCTCCAAAGTGCTGGGATTAAAAGAATGCACCACCATGCCCAGCTATAGCTCATTACTTTTTATCTCTGAATACTGCTATTACCAGTTGAAAATACAAAGAAAAATTCACAGCCATTAGAGTTGGTGGAACATAAAATATATATCACTTCTTTTTTGGTTTTTCCAGGTAGGGTCTCTCTCTAGCTCAGGCTGACCTGGAATTCACTATGTAGTCTCAGGCTGGCCTCAAACTCATGGCGATCCTCCTACCTCTGCCTCCCGAGTGCTGGGATTAAAGCATGCGCCACCACGCCCAGCCAACATTTTTGGTTTTTTAAAATAGGGTCTCTCTCGGTAGTCCAAGCTAGCCTGGACCTCAAGCTGGCCTTGAACTTCTGGGCAACCCTCTTGTTTCTGTCTCTCAAGTGCTGGGATTACAAACATTAGCCTCAATGTCCAGCTAAAATATAGTTCTTGGCCTGGAGAAATGGCTCAGTGGTTAAAGAGTTTGCCTGCAAAGCCTAATAACCTGGGATTGATTCCCCAGTACTCACGTAAAGTCAGATGCATGAAGTAGCACGTATGCGCCTGGAGTTCCTTCTATTCTCTCTCTCTCTCTCTCTCTCTCTCTATATATATATATATATATATATATATATCTGTTTGCAAATAAATAAATAAAACATTAAAAATATATAGTTCTTATCTTCTTGCATAACAAGACGTATAATAGATATAAAAGCAAATTGTAGTGGGCACCTATGAGAGACAATGAACATCTACATGGGAATACAAGTGAACAGAAAGAAAAGAGCATTTGTCTAGGATCTTGAAGACAAAGAGGGTATTTGAATATGGAATAGGATGAGGGGAGGAAGATGGTTGGAAAATGAACCTGCCAATAAGGATTGCAAGAAAGTGACAGAGGGCTGGAGGGATAGCTTAGCAGTTAAGGTGTTTGCCTGCAAAGCCAAAGGACCCAGGTTCGATTCCCCAGGACCAACGTTAGCCAGATGCACAAGGGGGCACATGCCTGGAGTTCGCTTTGCAGTGGCTGGAGGCCCTGGTGTGCCCATTTCTCTCTCTCCCCTCTTTCTCTGTTAAATAAATAAATAAATAAAATTTTAAAAAGAGAAATTGACAGAGATCATGGGCTGGAGAAATGGCTCAGCAGTTAAGGCATTTGCCTGCAAATGCTAAAATCTCAGGTTTGAATCCTGAGTACCCATGTAAAGCCAGATGCACAAAGCGGTGCATCATCTGGAGTCTGCTTTGCAGTGGCACATGCCTTTACTCCCAGCATTCAGGAAGCCAAGGTAAAAAGATTGGGGTGAGTTTGAAGCCAGCCTGAGACTACGTAGTGAATTCCATGTCAGCCTGGGCTAAAGGGAGACTCTACCTCAAAAAAAAAAAAAAATAAATAAATAAATAAAATAAATAAAAGCTATTACATTCCCCAGGAGTCAGTTACTTTCTCTGCCTTGAGACTGCATCTTCCTCCTCCTCCTCTTTCCTTCCTTTTTTTTTTTTTTTGGTGGGGGGCTGCACGGCCACTTGGGTCCCTCTTTGCTGTACTGTGGACTCAGGAATGCTGGCTGGGTCTGTGGGTCACTGCTCTGGTTGTTCTGGGTGCTGTGTAGGTGAGCTCCCTTCCCCAGGTCTCTAGTGCTTGCTGGCTCTTGTGCTGGCAGTGGGAGAGGGGAGGCTGTGGATGGAGGCTGAAGTCCACCTGCTGGTCCACATGATCCTCTTCCTCACAAGCTACTCCTTTGGTCTCTGCCGTCCTCCTTCCACGTTTCTTGAGTTTGCGAGGAGGCCGGTGTGAGTGGAGAATCCCCTCACCTGGCTTTAAAATCCTGCGGCTCAGGCCGAGCCTGGCGGCTGCAGCCGTGTGGAACTTGCCTCTCTGCTGCTGGAGCCACTTCTGCCTGCTTCTGTGGCTCTGGACGCTCTGGATCTCTCCTACTTCTCTGCTGCGGTTGATTATTTACTTTACACCTCACTTTTTAGTAGAAGAGTGTATCTTATATCTTTTTAAAATTTTTTAAATTTATTTGCAAGGACAGAAAAAGGGAGAGGGAAACAGAGAAAATGGGCATGCCAGGGCCTCTTGCCATTGCGAACGAACTCCAGACATGTATGCCACTTTGTGCATCTAGTTTTATGTGGACACAGGAAATTGAAACCAGGTTGACAAGATTTACTAGCAAGCACATAAACCACTGAGCCATCTCTCCAGCCCTCAGATCTTTTAAAAAATATTTATTTTTATTTATTTATTAGAGAGAGAGAATGGGTGGTCTAGGGCCCCTAGCCACTGTAAACAAACTCCAGATGCATGCACCACCTTGTGCATCTGGCTAACGTGGGACCTGGTGAATTGAACCTGGATCCTTGGCTTTGAAGGCAAGCGCCTTAACTGCTAAGCCATCTCTCCAGCCCCTCAGATTTTTTTTTTTTTTTTTTTTTTAATTTGAGAGCAACAGAGAGAGAGAGAGAGAGAGAGAGAGAGAGAGAGAAAGGGACAGATAGATAAAGAATGAGCATGCCAGGGCCTCCAGCCACTGCAAACGAACTCCAGATGCATGCGACACCTTGTACATCTGGCTTACTTGAGTCCTAGGGAATTGAGCCTTGAACCAGGGTCCTTAGGCTTCATAGGCAAGTGCTTACCTGCTAAGCCATCTCTCCAGGCCTCAGATCTTTTTTTTATATTTCAGCCAATGCCAGTTTTTCAGGATATGTGCACCAAGTGATACATCATATTGTTAAAAACAAAGTAGCAGGAAATTTAACACCCACTACTCGATGGCAGACAAAAGACTACCACATGACCCACAATTATTATTCCCAACATTTCAGTACTGGTAATTGAGTTTCTTATATTCATTTCCTATGATGCAAATGTTTCCAAAAATTAATCTCAAACTTGTGATGGAATAAAATTTCAGAATCTGAGAAATTATAGAAAGTCACAACAGCAGGCCCAGTGGCTCATGCCTCTAGTCACAGCACTTGGGAGGCAGGCTGGCGGATCACCATGATTTCAAGGCCAGCCAGGGCTACAGAAGCAGTTCTAGGTCAGCCTGGGCTAGAGTGAGATCCTGCCTCAAAAAAACCACAGGTGGCCAGGCATGGTGGCACACGCCTTTAATCCCAGCACTCAGGAGGCAGAGGTAGGAGGATCGCTGTGAGTTTGAGGCCACCCTGAGACTACATAGTGAATTCCAGGTCAGCCTGGGCTAGAGTGAGACCCTATCTTGAAAAACAAAAACAGACAAAACAAACAAACAAACAAAACCCCTAAACAACAGCAGCAACAACAACAACAGAAAAAATCTAGAGGTGATTGAATGAACAACCAATTCTATTGCTAGACTGAAACATTCTGAGGGCAGGCACGTGTTGCAAGTGTCCTTCATTTTGTGTAGTAAGGGGCTTCCAATTGTCCTCTAACAGTCACAGTTCCAGACACCACTGCCAGCTGGTTTTGAGACAGGCTCTCATGTAGCCCAGGCTATCTTCTAACTCCCTGTGTAGCTGAGGATATATCCTTAACCTTATGCATCTACTTTTCAAGTGTTGGAATTACAGGTGTGCACTGCCACAAGCTTCCTCAGGTTTCATTTACTTATTGATTGATTGATTGATTGATTGATTGAGATAGGGTCTCACTGTAGCCCAGGCTGACCTGGAATTCACTATGTAGTCTCAGGCTGCCTTCAAACTCATAGCCATCCTCCTATTTTGGCCTCCCAAGTACTGGGATTAAAGGCATGTGCCACCATGCCTGGCTTTCAAAAAAAATTTTTGTTTTAATTTTTTTAGAAAGAGCAAGAGAGAGAGAGAAAAAGAGAATTGGTGTGCCAGGGACTCAGCTACTACAATCAAACACCAGCCACTTGTGCCACCAGGTGAGCATGTGCGACCTTGTACTTGTGTCACCTTTGTGTGGCTGGCTTACGTGGTATCTGGAGAGTGAAACATGGGTCCTTAGGCTTTGCAGGCAAGTACCTTAACCACTAAGTCCCTGGATTTTTTTATTTTTAAAATATTTTATTTTATTTTTATTTATTTATTTATTTGTTTGAGAGAGAAAGAGAGAGAGAATGGGCGCACCAGGACCTTCAGCCACTGCAAACAAACTCCAGACATGTATACCCCCTTGTGCATCTGGCTAACGTGGGTCCTGGGGAATCGAACCAGGGTACTTTGGCTTTGCAAGCAAATGCCTTAACCGCTAAGCCATCCCTCCAACCCAGATTTTTAAAAATATGCATATTTTTATTTATTTATTCATTCATTATTTATTTATTGATTTGAGAGAGACAGAGAGAAAGGCAGATAAATAAACAGAAGGGGACACAGAGAGAAATGGAAGGAGTATGAGCATGCCATGCCCTCCTGCCACTACAAACAAACTCCAGACAGGTGTGTCATTTAGTGCATCTGGCTTTATGTGGGTACTGAGGAATTGAACCCAGGCCTTCAGGCTTTGTGAAAAAGTGCCCTTAACTGCTGAGCCATCTCTCCTGGCCTTTTTATTTATTTTTAATTTTTATTGATTTATTTGTAAGCGGGGGGGGGTTTCTTGCCACTGTAAACAAATTTTAAAAAATGTACCACCATGCCTGGCTATGTATGTATGTATGTATGTATTTATGAGAGAGAACTTGCTACTGCAAATAAACTCCAGATGCATGTGCCACCTTTGCATCTGGCTTTACGTAGGTACTGGGAAATTGAACCCAGACCAGCAGTCTTTGCAAGCAAGCACCTTTAACCATTGAGCTATTTCCCCAGCCTCATAAATTTAAATTTAGTCTTTTTTTTTTTTTTTTTTTTTGAGACAGGGTCTTACCACATAAGCCTAGGTAGGGTCTCACTCTGGCCTGAAAGTCACTCTATAGCCGAGGCTAGCTTCAAATTTGTGGCAATCCTTCTGCTCAGCCTCCTAGCTCAGTGCTGGAACTATAGGTGTAAGCCACTACACCCACTTACAAAATGCAGTTTTTATTTTAAGTGGCCAAGCAACCCAATTAAGAAACTTTGAGAGCCTGGAGAGATTGCTCGGTGGATAAATGAACTTGCTTACAAAGTCTGATGGCCTGGATTCAATTCCCAAGTACCCACAAAAAGCTAAATGTATAAAGTGGCACATGTGTCTGGAGTTTATTTGCAGTAGCAAGTTCTCTCTCATAAATAAATAAATAACTAAATAAATAAACAAACACATACATACATACATACATACATACATACATACATACATACATAGCCAGGCATGGTGGCACATGCCTTTAATCCCAACACTTGGGAGGCAGAGGTAGGGGGATCGCTGTGAGTTCAAGGCCACCCTGAGATTACATAGTGAATTTCAGGTCAGCCTAGGCTAGAGTGAGACCCTACCTCGAAAAACAAAACAAAACAAAAAACAAAAAAAAAAAAACTAAAATAAATAAATAAATACATTCCCCTCCTGCTTTAAAGAAAGGTATGAGTAGGGTGTGGTGGCACATATCTTTAATCTCAGCACTGGGGAGACAGAAGTAGTAGGAGGAGTGCTAGGAGTTCAAGGCCAGCCTGAGACTACATAGTGAATACCAGGTCAACCTGGGCTAGAGCAAGACCCTACCTTGAGAAACAAAACAAAACAGCAATGTATGAAGACAGGTATGACAGAGTACCTAAATTCAGGCAAATGAAATGTGTTGTAGTTACCTTCTCATTGCTAGATTAAAGCACCCAACCAAAAGTAGCTGATGAGAGGAAAGTTATTTATTTATTTAATTTTTTACAAGTTTATTTATTTACAAGCAGAGAGAGAGAGAAGAGAGAGAGAGAATGAGTGCATCAGGGCCTCTAGCCACTGCAAACAAACTACAGATGCATGCACCACTTTGTGCTTCTGGCTTTATGTAGGTACTGGGGAATTGAACCCCAGGTCATTAGGGTTTCAGGTAAACAGCTTAACCACTAAGCCATCTATCCAGCCATAATTAATTTATTCTTTGTTGTGTAGAAAATTTGTATTTTATTTATGATCAATTTTGTTTATTTAATCTTCTATCCCAGATCTTCCATCCAGCTGCATGCAACAAAGACATCACTTTTCAGTCATATGTCTGGATCTCAACTTAAAAGGCACTTGGAAAACACAGGACACTTGTCTCAAGCAGAAGTTCCATGATGGCAGAGGAAAGGATGGCATGAGCGGAGTCCGGATGTCACTTCTGTCATAGTGGTAGAAAACAGCAGGAGCGCAAGCTGAATGCTGACAAGGGGAACTGGCTATAATACCCATAAGCCTGCCTCCAACCTCCAACAACACAACTCCTCTGGTAGGGCTCTACCTCCCAAATTGTCAGCAGCTGAGAACCAAGCATTCAAAACACATGAGTTTATGGGGGATCTCTGATTGAAACCACCACAAAGTGTGAGCCCATGCGCTCTAAGGCAGTCTTCAGGAATCTTCTTTAATCCTGCATTCCTCTCATTTCCTTCTTCCTTCCTGCCAGCTGGATGGTGAACCTGATAGCTCCAGGAGAGTAGCTACCCGGACCATGAACTGAGCTTAGAATATCTGGTAGGCCAGGCAGGCCAACCTCATAGAGCAAAGCCACCACATTCATTTTGGCTGCCTTGCTCTAGACTTTTTTTTTTTTTTTTTTTTTTTTTAAGTAGTTTTGAGGTAGGATCTCACTCTAGCTCAGGCTGACCTGGAATTCACTATGTCGTCTCAGGCTGGCCTCGAACTCACGGCAATCCTCCTATTTCTGCCTCCCGAGTACTGGGATTAAGGTGTGCACCACCACACCCGGCTAAAA
Source organism: Orientallactaga sibirica (assembly GCA_036365145.1). Lineage (NCBI taxonomy): Eukaryota > Metazoa > Chordata > Mammalia > Rodentia > Dipodidae > Orientallactaga > Orientallactaga sibirica. Next base: position 9,535,153 of record JAEOAD010000027.1, read on the forward strand.
CTATTTTTACTGGGGCTGGGGAAATGGCTTAGAGGTTAAGGCATTTGCCTGCAAAGGCCAAGGACCCTGGTTCAATTCCCCAGTACCCACATAAGCCAGATGCACAAGGGGGTACATGCTTCTAGAGTTTATTTGCAGTGGCTGGAGGCCCTGGTGCGCCCATTCTCTTTCTCTCTGCCTCTTCTTCTCTCTCTCAAATGAACAAATAAAATATATTTTTTAATTATTATTTTTTATTGACAACTTTTATACTTACATACAAAAAACCCCCACCTGATATTTCCCTCCCCTCCCCTCCCCCCATAAAATATTTTTTAAATGTTAAAAAAATATTTTTATTGGGGACTGAAGGGCTCAGTGGCTAGGGCACTTGCCCTTAGACCTGAAATAAATTCCCCAGTACCCATGTAAAGCCAGATGCACAAAATGGCACATGCGTCTGGAATTTGTTTGCAGAGGCTAGAGGCCCTGGTGTTGACTGGAGTTCAAGTAAAGAAACTCTAGTCCAGCTAACTATAACCATATGGCATGAACTCAACTCCAGCTACTGCTATCTTTCTCTTTTAACATTTTCTCTCTCTCTTTCTCTTTCTTTCTTTATTTCTTTCTCTGTTTTTCTTTCTTTCTCTTTCTTTCTTTATTTCTTTCTCTTTCTTTCTTTCCTTTGATTTCTCTCTTTTTCTTTCTTTCTCTTTCTTTTTTAAAAGATTTTATTTATTTATTTATTTTTTTATTATTTTTTATTCTTTTTCTTTCTGATATTTCCCTTCCCTTTTCTTTCTTTTTCTCCATCATATCTTTCTTTCATTTCTCTCTTTTTTGATTCATCATCTTTTTTTCTTTTTGAGGGTTTTGCGAAGGTATTTCTAGGCACTGCAAGGTCATGGATATCGAGGCCAGTTTCTGTCTGGGCAGTTGCATTGTAAGAGGTCATACCCTTCCTTTGGCTTTTCCATTTCTCTTTCTCTTTTTTCTTTCTTTCTTTCTTTCTTTCTTTCTTTCTTTCTTTTCTTTCTTTTCACTTATTATTATTATTGCTTTTTTGATTTTTCAAGGTAGGGTTTCGCTCTAGTCCAGGCTGACCTGAAATTCACTATGTAGTCTCAGGCTATCCTTGAACTCATGTCGATCCTCCTACCTCTGCCTCCCAAATGCTGGGATTAAAGACGTGCACTCCCATGCCTGGCTCACTTTCTTCCTTCCTTCCTTCCTCCCTCCTCCCTCCCTCCCTCCTCCCTCCTCCTCTTTCTTTCTCTTCCTTCCTTCCTTCTTTCTCTCTTCCTTCCTTCTTCCTTCCTCTTCTCTTTCTCTCTTTCTTTCTTTCTTTCTTTCTTTCTTTCTTTCTTTCTTTCTTTCTTTCTTTCTTTCTTTTTAGGCAGGGTCTCACTTTAGCTCAGGCAGACCTGGAACAACTCATTCTGACTAGCCCCAGGCTGGCCTCAAACTCAGGGCGCTCCTCCTACTTCAGCCTCTCAAATGCTAGAATTAAAGGTGTGTGCCAGCATACCTGGCTGAACTCTAGTCACTCTTGGAGATCAGGCAAAAATGGACCACTGAGGGGCTGGAGAGATGGTTTAGCACCTAAGGCATTTGCCTGCAAAGTCAAAGGATCCCGGTTCAACTTTCTAGGACCCACGTAAGGTGGCACATGCATCTGGAGTTCGTTTGCAGTGGTTTGAGGCCCTGGTGTGCCCATTCTCACTTTCTCTCTCCCCTCTTTCTCTCTCTCAAATAAATAAATAAATAAATAAAATTTAATATTTTATTTTTTATTTATTTTTGAAGAGACAGAGAAAGATAGACAGAGAGGGAGAGGGAGACAGAGATGGGCACGCCAGCAGTTTCTCAGCTGCTGTGAACGAAATCCAGATGCGTGCGCCCCCTTGTGGTCAAGTGCATTGCGCCCTTGCACTTTTTTTTTTTTTTTTTTTTTTTTTTTTGGTTTTTGGGTTTCACTTGCCTTTCACTTTGCATCTGGCTAAACGTGGGACCTGGAGATTGGAACCGCTGGACATTGGAACCACATTCTGGTTTAGCAGCATTGGAACCACTGGCCCATACATTGGAATTTGGGCCAGCATCCTTAGGCATGTTTGATTTAGCAGGCAGGCACCTGGCTAGAGGCCCTGGTGTGCCCATTCTCTCCCTCCCTCCCTCCTTTCTCTCTCTCTCAGCCCATAAATTAAAAAATATTTTTTTAAAAATGGACCATTTAGGGCTGGAGAGATGGCACAGTAGTTAAGGCACTTGCCTGCAATGCCTAACAGCCTGGGTGGATTCCTCAATACCCATGTAAAGCCAGATGCACAAAGTAGTGCATGCCTCTGGAGTTCATTTACAGTGGCAAGAAGCCCTGGCGCACCCATTCTCTCTTTCTATCTCTTTGCAAATAAATCATTAAAATACTTATTTATTTATTTGAGAGATAGGCAGATAGAAAGAATGGGCACACCAGGGCCTCCAGCCACTGCAATGAACTCCAGATGCTAAGCCATCTCTCCAGTCCCCAATAAAATGCTTTTTTTTTTTTTTTTTTTTTAAATGGATCATTAGTTGAGTGTGGTGGTACATGCCTTTAGTCCCAGCACTAAGGAGGCAGAGGTAGGGGAACAGCAATGAGTCTGAGGCCAGCCTGAGACTACAGAGTGAATTCCAGGTCAGCTTGGACTACAGCGAGAGACAAAAAAAAACAAAACAAAACAAAAAAAAGATCATTTAGCCAGCCAGGATAACAGCTTGGAAATAGACACTCCAGACTTTCATGTTCAGCATCATTAAGCAGACTTGACTAATCTGTTATCTGCAAATTGCTGTCTGAATATTAAATAGCTTGTGCCCCAGAGTCCCTCCCACAACAGAAAGATAATTGTGCCCTACCTCAGGCTAGCAGAGCCTGGTTCACATGTTCACAAACCAGCAAGGTGAGCCTGGAATATAAAACAGGAACACATGGGGGGCCTCAAGGTGTCAAATAGCAAAGCTCTCTGACACTGACTGCAGAGAAGGAGAATTGACAAGCACTTTCTCTTTCTGTGTGTTTTATCTAGTTCCTAATATGGGAGTCACCCCCACCTCCCAACATTCCCAAGGCGAGGCTGAGGCTTGTGTGGAAGACCCAGGCCAGAGGAGCAGAGAGGACAGATCTATTCTTGATTTCTCAGCTGAGTTGCTGTTTGAACCGGAGTCAGCCTTGAATTTCCCAGGTGTCTGTTTTTCTTACAGTGTGAAAGTCAAAATTACCATTAGCCGGAGGGAAGGCCTGAGGGAAAGAGAGCAAGAGCAAGTTGATTGTGCTGGCTAGACCTTCTGTGCATCAATCAGCAGGCTTAAACCTCAGAATATCACTGTCAGCTCTAGGATAACAGTACTGTGGAAAATGAAAACCTATTTATATTCATGCGCCTCTGTATCAGACGGATATTTATTTCTCATATTAATTAGATCACAACAGATACTTTTACACTTCAATTTTTTTTGCCCAAATTGCATTAAATATTCTCTGTATGCTGATTATATGCAAAGCATAATGCTTGAGGTTATATGGTCCCTGCCCACAAAAAGCCTTTCTTTCCAGTGGAGAAGCAGTCACACAAATCACAATACAAGGAAAAAAGTGGTAACAGGGCTGGAGAGATGGCTTAGTTGTTAAGGCATTTGCCTATAAAGCCTAAGGACCCAGGCTCAATTCCCCAGAACCCAGGTAAGCCAGATGCACATGGTGGCGCATGCATCTGTAGTTCATTTGCAGTGGCTGGAGGTCCTGGTGTACCCATTCTTGATCTCTCTCTTTGTCTTTCTCTCTCTAATATATATACACATTTGGTTTTTCGAGGTAGGGTCTCACTCTGGCCCAAGCTGACCTGGAATTTGCTATGTAGTCTCAGGGTGGCCTAGAACTCATGGCAATCCTCCTACTTCTACCTCCCGAGTGCTAGGATTAAAGGCGTGCACCACCACACCCAGCTAAACAAAATATTTTTAGGGGGGCCGGAGAGATGGCTAAGTGGATAAGGCATTTGCCTGTGAAACCTAAGAATCCAGGTTCAATTCCCCTGTACTCACATAAGTCAGATGAACAAGGTGGTGCATGCATCTGGAGTTTGTTTGCAGTGGCTAGAGGCCCTGATGAGCCTATTCTTTCTCTCTCTCTCCCTCTTTCTCTCTCTTAAATAAATAAAAATATTTAAAAAATATTTTTAAAGGCTGGAGAGATAGCTTACAAGGTGGTTCAAGGCAGTGGCTACCTGCAAAGCCAAAAGACTGGACCAGAGTGAGATCCTACCTTGCAAAAAAAAAAAAAAAAAGATATTAAAAAAAGAGATGGTATGGAGCTGGAGAAATGGCCTAGCAGTTAAGGGACTAGTCTGTGAGGCCTAAGGACCCGGCTTCAAATCCCCAGTACCCACGTAAGCAAGATGCACAAGATGGCACATGCATCTGGAGTTCGTTTGCAAAGTGGCTCAGGCATCATTGAAATTCATTTATCCTCCCTTTCTCCATTAGTCTCTCTCCTAATTTGATGACATCATCTTTCTCTTCTATTTTGGTCTAGAGGCACTGCAAGGCATGCCCATAAGAGGTCATATCCTTCTCTTCTCTTCAATGGTCCCTGAGCCACTCAAGGCACTCCTCCAAATAAACAAATAAGATATATGTGGACAAAAAGAGATGGTATGGCAGCTGGGAATAAGAAATGGCCTCAGACATGAGCAGTTATAGGAACTAGTCTGCCATAGAGGCCTACCAGGGTACCCGTAGAGAGGGATTCAAATCCCCAGTACCCAAGAGTAGACAAGATTGCACCCGTTCAGTCATTGGGCCTGATGGCACATGCATCTTCAGTCCACTATTTTCAGTGTCTATGGCTGGTGAGCCCACTTGCTGCAGCTTTTTCTCTAGTTAAATAAAAATGCTCAGCACCAGCTTGCTTTCTCAGTGTCCTTGCCTCTCAGGCAAAGAGATAGTATGGAACTTTTAAGAGGTGGGGGGCCTAAGGCAAGATATGGAGTCATATGACTAAAATCCCAACACTTAGGAGATAGGGGCAAGAGGATCAGAAGTTCAGGGCCAGCCTGGGCTATATGAGACCCTTTCCCAAGCACCTCCTCCAAAAAGCAATGAAGCCCATCAGGAGGCATTTAGGTCATTGAGGATATTGCCTTTGAAGGTATTAGGTTCTTCCGTGAGACTCTGGTTCACTCAAGAGTGTGGTTATAAAAGAGTGAACTTGGGCTGGAGAGATGGATTAGTTGTTAAGGTGCTTGTCTGCAAAGCCAAAGGACCCACGTTTGATTCTCCAGGACCCACATAAGCCAGATGCACAAGTTGGTGCACAAGGTGGAGTTTGTTTGTAGAGGCTAGAGGCCCTGGTATTCCCAATTTTCTCTCTGTGTCTCTTTCTCAAATAAATAAAAATGTTTAATAAAAGAGTGTACTTGGAAGCCGGGCGTGGTGGCGCACGCCTTTAATCCCAGCACTCGGGAGGCAGAGGTAGGAGGATCACCAAGAGTTCGAGGCCACCCTGAGACTACATAGTTAATTCCAGGTCAGCCTGGACCAGAATGAGACCCTACCTTGCAAAAAAAAAAAAAAAAAAAAAAAGAGTGTACTTGGGGCTGGGAGATAGCTCAGTGGTTATCAGTGGTTAAAGATGCTTGCTTACAAAGCCTACCTACTGGGGTTTAATTCTCTAGTACCCACATAAAGCCAGATGCACAAAGTGGCACATGCATTTAGAGTTTGTTTGCAGTGGCAAGAAACCCTGGCATGCCCATTCTCTCTCTCTCTCAAACAAATAAAAAAAATATAGTGTATTTATGCAATGAAATGTTATCCAGCCATAAGAAGGAATGAAATATTGACACATACTACAACGTGGATGAATCTTGAAAATGCCATGCTTGGGAACTGGGTTCAACTGATAGAGTGTTTGCTTAACTTGCACAAAGCCTTGGGGTTCAAGATTATTCTCAGCTACAGAGGGAGTTCAAGACCAGCTTGGCTCAAAAAAAAAAATACTATCTCTTTCAAAAAAATTGTTCTGTTCCTTATGAGCCCAAAATGCTTTATGTCTATTTCTGATGTGTTGCCACTTTAAAAAATATTTTATTTTTATTAATTTATTTGAGAGAAAGAAAGAGGCAAGAAAGAGAGAGAAAATGAATGGGCATGCACCACCTTGTGCATCTAATTTCCATGGGTACTGGAGAATTGAACCAGGGTCCTTAGGTTTCATGGGCAAGCACCTTAACCTCTAAGCCATCTCTCCACTCTTCCATCTCTTAATACTACCACATTTGTCATGGTTTGAATATAAAATATCCTTCACAGCTTCATGTGTTTGAATACTTGGTCCCTGCTGGGCGTGGTGGTGCATGGCTTTAATCCCAGCACTTGGCCGTGAGTTCAACGCCACCCTGAGATTATATAGTGAATTCCAGGTTAGCCTAGACTAGGGTGAAATCCAACCTTGAAAAAAAAAAAACCAAAAATGTAATGAATACTTGGTCCCCAGCTGACAGCAATTTTGGAAAGTTGTGGAGCCTTTGGGAGGTGGGCACACCTTGAGGTCCATTAGTCCAGTCCGCTGCGTGGTGAATGCTCCTCAACCAAAACTACTAACTTCCTGCCGCCATGACAAGATATGACCCCCAGGCTATCTGCTCTCCCATGCTTTCCCCGCCACGATGAAGCTTCCTCTTGAAACTGTACACCAAAATAAACCTTTCCTTCCATAAGCTGCTTCTGGTCGGTGTTTTTCCCAGCAAGGAGAAGGTAACTGCTGCAATACTGGGGACCAATCTGCGAACACATGAACTTTTTTTTTTTTTTTTTTTTGGTCTTTTTGAGGTAGGGTCTCACTCTGGCCCAGGCTGATCTGGAATTCACTCTGGAGTCTTCAGGGTAGCCTCAAACTCACGGCGATCCTCCTACCTCTGCCTCCCGAGTGCTGGGATTAAAGGCATGCACCACCACGCCCGGCTAGGGATAGTCTTATTTTGTCAGTTATTCAAGGCTTAAAAAAATATGACTGATTGTTACCAGGCATGGTTGGTGCATGCCTTTAATTCCAGCAGTCGGGAGGCAGAGGTAGGCGGATAGCCGTGAGTTCGAGGCTACCCTGAGACTCCAGAGTGAATTCCAGATCAGCCCGGGCCGGAGTGAGACCCTACCTCGAAAAAAACAAAACAAAACAAAACAAAACAAAAAAAAAGGCTATCCCACTTTTGTTGATTCCAGGAAAGAAGCACACATATCACTTAAATTACCAGTAGAAAAACAGCTCTTTATTGTACGTCCACCATTCAGGAAAATGAGGCAGGAGGATTGCTGTGAGCTTGAGGCCAGCCTGGCCTACCCCAGTTATGTGAGACCCTGTCTGAAAATAAAATAAATTTCCAGGCTGGCCTCAGTGAAACACACTTTTTTAAATTTTATTTTTATTTATTTATTTATTTATTTTTATTTTTATTTACTTATTTGAGAGAGAGAGAAATAGGCAGACAGAGAAACACAGAGAGAATAGGCACGCCAAGGCCTCCAGCCACTGCAAATGAACTCCAGCTTCATGTGCCCCCTTGGGCATCTGGCTTACATGGGTCCTAGGGAATTGAACTTGGGTCCTTTGGCTTTGCAGGCAAGTGCCTTAATTGCTAAGCCATCTCTCCAGCCCAGAACATGCCTTTAATCCCAGCACACAAGAGGCAGAGGTAGGAGGATTTCCATGAGTTTGAAGTCAAGCCTGGGACTACAGAGTGAGTTCCAAGTTATCCTGGGCTAGAGTGAAGACCCTACCTCAAAGAAAGGGGGGTTGGTGGAGAGAGAGAATATGAGAATTTATAGGTGTACCACTGTCACTACAAATGAACTCCAGGTGCGTGCACCTTCAAGCATCTGACTTTACATAGGTACTGGGGAATTGAACCCAGGCCATCAGGCTTGGCAACAGGCCACCTTTAACCCCTGAGCTTTCTCCCCAGTCCTTCATTTTTTTTTTTTTTTTTTGAGACAGGATCTAAATAGACCTAAAATATTTTTCTCCAAGAAAGATACATCTTCTTTAAAAAAAAAAAAGAAAATTTCCTCCTGCCTCCATCTCCTATGTGGTGGGATTACAGGTGTGTGCCACCATGCCTGGTTTATGAGGTGGTAGGGACTGAACCCAGTTAGCAAGCATGTTAGCAAGCAATGTTCCAACAGAGCCACATCTCCAGGTTCACCTTTATTCATTTTATTATTTTGCTTTTTGCTTTTATTTATTTTTTAGATTTTTTCCCAGGTAGACCTCAGGCTGATCTCCATCTTACTATGTCTCAGGCTGGCCTAACTCACAGCGATCCTCCTACCTCCATCTCCATACGTGGTGGGATTATAGGTGTCTGCTCTTTTTTTTTTTGGTTATTTATTTATTTGTGAGGGACAGAACCCAGAGAAAGAGGCATGTTAGAGAGAGCAAGAGTTCCAACAGGGCCAAATGGGCATGCCAGGGTCTCCAGCCTTTATTCATTTTATTATTTTGCTTTTTGCTTTTTATTTATCTTTATTTATTGGGTCCCAGGGAATTGAGCCTTGAACCTGGGTCCTTTGTCCCAGGCTGGCGTTTAACCACTAAACCATCTCTCTGCAGCCCATAGTGCTGGCTTCTCTTTTGTTATACAACCAGGAATAGAATTGCTTGGTCATAAAATGGATCAATTTAAAAGGCCAAGGCTCCAGGGAAGCTTTTCTTTCCTTATAATAAATGTTATTATTTAACAGTTTTAAGTTTACAGCAAAATTTGGAAGATATATGGCCCGTGGCCCCGCCTAGTTTCCCCCATTATCAACACAAGCTTTGAGTTGTCCACATCTACCCGTGAATGGCTTCTTGGTGTGAACTGTTATGGTGAGAGGCAAGAGATAAAGTACCTAGTTGGATTACTTTTTCCTAGTCCCACTGGAGAAGAATTTTATTTAGCAAGGGGAGAGGATGGGAGCTTAATTTTAGAACTTGGGTCAAGGTGGAGGAAGATGTTTGTACCAGAACTCTTTTCTCATGACAGAAACATAATTAGATTAGGCAAAGGGGACCTTTTTTTTTTTTTTGGCAACCTTTCATAATTGCAGTAGGGATGTAGCTGGGATTTAAAGATGTCTGGAAGCAGGAGAGCTAGTTTCACTATTTTTGGCATCTCTCTGCAGGAGGCCTTTTCTCTCAGCCTGTATCTTCCTTCACAGCGTGGAGCAGGACTGTCACGTAGCACTGTCAACAGCTCCCTCGCCTTGGGCCTTTTGCAGCTTTGACCTTGAAGAGTACTGAAGTTTCTTCTTAAGCACAGTTGCAGTCAGGTTTGCACTGCTGGCAGAAATCGCCCCACCAAGAGCAGCTTGTGGGGGGAAAAAAAGGGTTTATTTTGGCTTACAGGCTCAGAGGGGAAGCTCCATGTTGGCAGGGGAAAACAATGGCATGAGCAGAGGGTGGACATCACCTCCTGGCCAATATCAGATGGACAATAGCAACAGGAGAGTGTGCTCAACACTGGTAAGGGGACACTGGCTATAATACCCACAAGCCTTGTTCCCAACAATACATTGCCTCCAGGAAGTGTTAATTCCCAAATCCCCATCAGCTGGGAACCTAGCATTCGGGGGACACCTGAATCAACCTACCACAAGCACCAAGTCTCTCTCTCTCACACACACACACACACACACAGAGAGAGAGAGAGAGAGAGAGAGAGACACGGACCAGGTGTAGTGACACATGCCTTTAATCCCAGCACTTAAGAGGCAGAGGTAGTAGGATTGCTGTGAGTTGGGGTTACCCTGACACTACATAGTGAATTCCAGGACAGTCTGGGTTAGAACGAGATCCTACATGGGGAAAGAAAGGAAGGAAGGAAGGGAGAGAGGAAGGAAGAAAGGAAGGAGGGAAGAAAGGAAGAAAGAAACTGGTGATTGGTGCTTGTCAGCTGAGCTTGTGATCTGACCTAGCCTCCACTGGTCTAAGCCATGTGCTGCGGTCAGTACGTGAAATCATAGTCTGGCTCACTTTGGGTCATGTTTCCCCAAAAACTCATCAAATGAGAGCATAGAGCAGGATTTGTAGTCATGTGCACATGGTTGTAGCAGGAGGGTTGTAGCAGAGGAAAAGGATGCTGTTCCCTGAAGAAGGGAGTGCTGGCCCCATACATGTTAAGGTGTCCACTAGAACAACCTGAGCCATGGCCTCAGGCACTTTGAGAGGCCTGGGGAGGGGAGAGTCTTCTCTGAACCTTCTGGGGAGAGTCTTCTCTGAACCTGGGGAGGAGAGAGGTTTAGGAGAGAGGAACATGTGGCAAGAGACAAACTCCTAATGGTTGAAGCTGTTTCCTAGGTTCTAGAAAGTTTTTTTTAAGAAATTTTTTTTTTTTTTTTGGTTTTTGAGGTAGGGTCTCACTCTGGTCCAGGCTGACCTGGAATTAACTATTTTTGGTCTCAGGGTAGGGTCTCTGAAGAACTGCTGGCCCCATACATGTTAAGGTGTCCACTAGAACAACCTGAGCCATGGCCTCAGGCACTTTGAGAGGCCTGGGGAGGGGAGAGTCTTCTCTGAACCTTCTGGTTTAGAGAGAGGAACATGTGGCAAGGACAAACTCCTAATGGTTGAAGCTGTTTCCTAGGTTCTAGAAAGTTTTTTTTTAAGAAATGATTTTATTTTATTTGTTTATGAGCTTTTTTAAGAAATGATTTTATTTTATTTGTTTATGAGCTAGAAAGAGGCAGAGAGAGAGAGAGAGAGAGAGAGAGAGAGAGAGAGAGAGAAATAATAAATGGGCACACCAGGGCCTCTAGCCACTGCAATCAAACTCCAGATGCATGTGCCACCTTGTGCATCTGGCTTACATAGGTCCTGGGGAATTGAACCTAGGTCCCTTGGCTTTGCAGGCAAGCACTTTAACCACTAAGCCATCTCTCCAGCCCTATTTTGGTTTTTCAAGGCAGGGTCTCACTGTAGCCTAGGAGACCTGGAATTCACTACGTAGTCTCAGGGTGGCCTTGAACTCATGGCAATGGTGATCTTCCTACCTCTGCCTCTGTAGCCCCTGGCTGGACATGGTGGTGCACGCCTTTAATCCCAGCACTCCAGAGGCAGAGGTAGGAGAATTGCTGTGAGTTCTAGGCCAGCCTGAGACTACATAGTGAATTCCTCCAGATCAGCCTGGGCTAGAGCAAGACCCTTCCTCAAAAATAAAATAAAATAAATCCATGACAAATCATATGGGGAAAAATGTCATTCTTGCTTAAAATCTAGCTGGTGTACACATTTTCTATTTACGCCTGGTGAATAGGTTAAACAGGTATCTCATTTCCTTGCCCTCTGAAATGTTATGATCCTGGAACAGGCTGTTAACATTTTTCTTAATGGCTTTGGTTTCATTTAACAGGGATTGCTTGTGGTCTGACAGCACCTAGAACAGGAGCACGCAAGCATGTTCCCAGACAAAGAGGCTCAACATCTAAGCAGACATTCAGCCGAGAATCCAAATTTTCTTCTCTTCTATACCTCCTCCCTCTCTTGAGTAAAAATGTCAGCTGAAGCCGGGCATGGTGGCGCACACCTTTAATCCCAGCACTCGGGAGGCAGAGGTAGGAGGATCGCCGAGAGTTCGAGGCCACCCTGAGACTACATAGTTAATTCCAGGTCAGCCTGGACCACAGTGAGACCCTACCTCGCAAAATCAAACAAACAAACAAAAAAATCAGCTGTCAGGTTCTTTGGTTCCCTAACTCCAAAAGGCCATTTGAGCCAAGAATTCCCCAAAATACCACAACATTTTCAAATAAATCTAAATGTCAATCTGCCTTTTGTTTTATTCATTTTTTTTTTCAAGGTAGAGTTTCACCTAGCCCAGCCTGACTCAGGGTGGCCTCAAACTCACAGTGATCCTGCTACCTCTGCTTCCTGAGTGTTGTAATTAAAGGCATGCACCACCATGCCCAGCTGTAATTAAAGTAGAATGTTTGGGGCTGGAGAGATGGCTTAGTGGTTAAGGCACTTGCCTGTGAAGCCTAAAGACCCATATTTGACTCTCCAGATCTTACATAAGCCAGATGCACAAGGTGAGGCAGGTGCAAGGTTACACATGCCTACTAGGTGGTGCAGTGTCTGGAGTTCAATTTCAGTGGTTGAGGCCCAGGTGCACCATTTTTCTCTCTCTGCCTCTCTTTCACTCTAAAGTAGAATGTTTGACTTCAAGTTAAAAGAAATCAAATGTTTCTCTTCTAGCTAGAAAGCTGAGGCTTGCAAGCATGGGCTGGCAAGATTTCTCAGTGGTTAAAGGCACTTGCTTGCAAAGTCTACTGACATGGGTTCAATTCCCAAACCACCTACATCAAACCAGATTGGGCCAGGCATGATGGTGCATGCCTTTAATCCCAGCACTAGTGAGGCAGATGTAGGAGGATCACCGTGAGTTTGAGGCCACCCTGAGACTACATAGCCAATTCCAAGTCAGCCTGAGCTAGAATGAGACCCTACCTTGAAAAACCAAAAAAAAAAAAAAAAAAAAAAAAAGCAAAAAGAAAACCTGATGGCTTTTCATTTGCAGCAGCAAGAGACTCTGACACATGTGCATGCATGCATGCATATGTGTGAGTGCATATACACACTTGCAGAAAAATAAATTAATAAACTTTAAATGAGGACATAACTCAGTAGAAGAGCACTAGCCAAGCATGAACAAAGTCCTGGGTTCAATCCCCAGGATCATAAGAAAAATACTTCAAAACACAAAAATATAGTGTAGTAGCACACACCTATAATCCCAGCACTTAGGCTGAGACAGGAGGATTACTGTGAATTGGAGGCCAAGTTGGGCTATATAGTTAACCCAAGGCCAGTCTGGGATACAGAGTCATACACTGTCTCAATCAAAAAACACAAAAAATACAACAGAGCTGGGGGTGTAGCCCAGCTGACAAAGACCTTATCTTGCATGCCTAAAACTCTGGGTTTAGATCAGATGAGGTGGTGGAGATCTGTCATACTAGCACTCAGGAAGCAGCAGTGTGAGGATCAGAAGTTTAAAGTCTTCTGCATAGTGAGTTCAAGGCTGGTTTAGGCCTCAGACCTTGTTTCAAAACACAATAAAACAAAACCAAAATTCAGTTCAAAATTATAATCACTTAAGGATGGGAGAAAAAGGCAAAAGAAGAAAACATGAATAAATTGAGGGAGAAATTATTATTATTTTTTTTTACTTTTTGAGGGAGAAAAATTTAAAAACATCAATGATCTTCAAATCCTGAGATGTGAAGACCAAATGGATTTCTATTGGTAGTAATATATATTATTTCTATTTTGCTTAAAATGCAGCCCTTTAGATTAAGAAACAATGATAGAGCTGAATCTGATGATACATTTCTATAATGCCAGCATTCAGGAGATAAGGCAAGAGAGTAGATGGTTAGGAGGGTAGATGCCTGGGTTACATGTAAGACCTGTCTAAAAAAAAGTTCAGGGTTGGAGAGATTGCTTAGTGATTAAGGTTGCCTGTGAGGCCTAAGGACTCAGGTTCAATTCCCCAGTACCCATGTAAGCCAGATGCACAAGGTAGTACATGTGTATAGAGTTCATTTGCAGTGGCTACAGGCCCTGGTCCTGTGCCCATTCTCTCTATCTGCCTCTCTCTCTCCCTCCTCTCTCTCTTTCAAATAAATAAAACATATTTTTTAAGAAAGTTTGATTCCAGGGCTGGAGAAATGGCTTAGCAGTTAAGGCACCTGCCTGCTAAGCCTAAGAACGCCTGTTTGATTCTCCAGGTCCCACGTTTAGCCAGATGCAAAGTGATGCAAGGGCGCAATGCTGCACTTGCCCACAAGGGGGCGCATGTGTCTGGAATTCGTTAGCGGCTGAGAGGCTGCTGGCACGCTCATTCTCTATCTGCCTCTCTCTCTGTCTCTGACTCTCTCAAAAAAAAAAAAAAAAAAAAAAAAAGCCTGAGACTATAGAGTGGAGATTTAGGTCAGCCTTAATCCCAGCACTTGGGAGGCAGAGGTAGGAGGATCACCGTGAGTTCAAGGCCACCCTGAAACTACATAGTGAATTCCAGGTCAGCCTGGGCCAGAGTGAGACCCTACCTCGAAAAACCAAAAAAAAAAAAAGTATGAGGCCAGCCTGAGACTATAGAGTGAGATTCAGGTCAGCCTGGGCTACAGTGAAACCCTACCTCAAAAAAAAAAAACAAAAGAAGAAAGCCCACAAAACAAATTGGTAAAAACTATGGTACTTACTGTGTGTGGGGGTGGGGGCAGGGGTGTGTGTGCATGTGGAGGCCAGAGGTCAGTCTTAGGTGTTATCCCTCAGGCACTACATCCACCTTGCTTTTTCTTGTTTTAAAAAAGTTTTTTTAAAGCTGGGCATGGTGGCACATGCCTTTATTGTGTGAACTTTTTCTTTTTTTAAAAAACTTTTTATTTTTTATTATTTTTTTGGAGAGAGACAGAGAGAGAGAGAGAGAGGGCGGGAGGGAGAGAGGAAGACAGAGATGGGCACACCAGCAGTGTCTCAGCTGCTGCGAATGAAATCCAGATGTGTGCGCCCCCTTGTGGTCAAGTGAGGCATTGCGCCCTTGCGTCACTTTACATCTGGCTACATGTGGGACCTGGAGATTGGAGCCACTGGAGATTGGAACCAGCATTCTTAGGCTTAGGAGGCAGGCGCCTTAACCCCTAAGCCATCTCTCTAGCCCAACTTTTTCTTTTTTTAAATATTATTTATTTATTTATTTATTTATTGAGAGAGAGAGGCACACAGAAATGGCAGGTAGAGAGAGAGAATGGGCACGCCAGGGCCTCCAGCCACCGCAAACAAACTCCAGATGCATACGCCCCTGTGCATCTGGTGTACATGGGTCCTGGAGAATCAAGCCTCGAACCGGGGTCCTTAGGTTTCACAGTCAAGTGTTTAACTGCTAATCCATCTCTTCAGCCCTGTTTTTAAAATATTTTATTTGGGACTGAAGAGATGGCTTAATGGTTAAAGCACTTGCCTGTGAAGCCTAAGGACTCAGGTTCAATTCCCCAGTACCCATGTAAGCCAGATGCACAAAGTGGTACATGCACCTGGAGTTCATTTGCAGTGGCTAAAGGCTCTAATGCACCCATTCTCCCTTTCTCTATCTACCTCTCTTTATATCATTTATTTATTTTTACTTTCTTTTTTGTTGTTTTTGTAAATTTTTAAATGACAGCTTCCATACTTACAGACAATAAACCATGATAATTCCCTCCCCTCCCCCACCTTCCCCTGCACAAATCCACCCTCCATCATACCCCCTCCCTTCTCCATTAGTCTCTCTTTTATTTTGATGTCATCATCTTTTTCTCCTATTATGGGGTCTTGTGTAGAGCATCTTGGGAATTGAAACTAGCCTGATAGGCTTTGCAGGCAAGTGCCTTTAACTGCTGAGCCATCTACCCAGGTTCTCATCTGTTTATAACTTTACCTCTTGCAGTGTTCTCCCTCCCAACTCCACATGTCCATAGACATTTCTAGGGAGTATATCATATAAACTCAGAAATAAATACCCAATTTTGGCCGCCAGGCTTCTGTAGGCATTTTCTTGTCATTTGGAGGAACAAAAGGCCTCTTGGGTCCTTATCTCCTGATGGGAGACATCTTATCATTTTTCTTTCTTCTAGAACTCTAGGCAGCTGTGTGACCTGGGCATTGCTATTGGCAGGCCCCTCTGCCCTTGGAAGCCCAGGAGCAAGGTGAGGCCAGGAAAGGGACAATGGCTGGGATCACATCCAGTGAAGGGGTGCCTGATGGGGAGGGCTTGGGCCTGCCTCTCCTATAATGGCAGGAAGATAAGGGAAACCTTTGTAGTCCCATGGCTTCTAGTACAGCTCCCAAGAGTAAAAGATGAGTAGATTTGGGCTTCAGTTTTGGACCAACTCCAGGGCTGTTTAGCCTGGCTTCATCCCATGGGTATATATTTCTCAAGGACTTATCAGGCCCATGTTAGCTAGACAGTGGGCCCCACAGACGACATACAACACAACTGACTTTGTATGTCATGTGTCAGAGGTTCTTTTGGGAGAAAGGGGTTTGAATATCTTTTCCTTTGTTTTGCCTCAAATTTCCACCAGGAACCTTAGAAAATCTCTCCCTGGACCACTAAACACACTAACATTAAAAGTTCCTACCACAAAGCAAATCAACCAAGAAGTACAAAAAGAAATTGAATGAAAAATTTTTTTCAAGCTAGGATCTTATTCTAGCCCAGGCTGACCTGGAATTAACTGTGTAGTTTCAGGCTGGCCTCGAACTAATAGTGATTCTCCTACCTCTGCCTCCCAAGTTCTGGGATTGAAGGCATGCGCCACCATGCCCAGCTTAAAATTAAAAAAAAAATTTTTTTTTTTTTCGAGGTAGGATCTCACTCTAGCTCAGGCTGACCTGGAATTCACTATGTAGTCTCAGGGTGGCCTTGAACTCATGGCAATCCTCCTATCTCTGCCTCCCAAGTGCTGAAATTAAAGGTGTGCACCACCATGCCCGGCTTCAAAATCAAATTTTTATTAAAACTAATTTCAGGCTGGAGAGATGGCTTAATGGTTAAGGCACTTGCCTGAGAAGCCTAAGGACTCATGTTCAACTCTCCAGACCCCACGTAAGCCAGAAGCACAGTGACGCAAGCATGCAAGGTCACACAAGCACATAAGGGGGCGCATGTATCTGAAGTTTGATTGCAATAGCTGAAGGCCCTGGTGTGCCAGTCCTCTCTCATTAAAAAAACTAGTTTCTATTAATCTTTAGCAGTGGAACCACAGTATTTTCTTGTAGTACTGTGTCCCCATGATGGTTCCTTTTGTTTGTTTTTGTTTTCTGTGCTGTTTTGCTTATTTGTTTAGTTTTTTTTTTTTTTTTTTTTTTTGAGGTAGGGTCTCACTCTAACCCAGGCTGACTTGGACCTCACTCTGTAATCCCAGGTTGGCCTCAAACTCACGAGGACCCTCCTACCTCTGCCTCCCAAGTGCTGGGATTTAAGGCATGCGCCACTACTCCCAGCTGCCAAAATGGTTCTTTTTTTTTGTTTGTTTTTTCAAGGTAGGGTCTCACTCTGGTCCAGGCTGACCTGGAATTAACTATGTAGTCTCAGGGTAGCCTCGAACTCATGGTGATCCTCCTACCTCTGCCTCCTGAAGTGCTGGGATTAAAGACATGCGCCATCACACCGCTTCCAAAATGGTTCTTTTTTTAAAAAAACATTTTATTTTATTTTATTTATTTACTTGAGATAGAGAGAGGCACTGAAAATGGACTCCAGATGCATGCACCACCTTGTACATCTGGCTTACATGGATCCTGGGGAATTGAACCTTGGTCCTTTGGCTATACAGGCAAGTGCCTTACCCACTAAGCCATCTCTCCAGCCCTCAAGATGGTTCTTGACTGTCTACCTGTCTCATTTTTTTCAGGCGGGGGGGTTGGACAGTTTCAAGGTAGGGTCTCACTCTCTAGCCCAGGCAGACCTGGAATTCACTATGTAGTCTCCGAGTGGCCTTGAACTCATAGCAATCCATCTCCAGCCCTCAAGATGGTTCTGCCTACCTGTCTCAGTTTTGGGATTAAAGTTTCAAGGTAGGGGCTCACTCTCTAGCCCAGGCTTCCTTCCTTCCTTCCTTAGTCTTTCTTTTGAACTCTTTCTTTCTTTCTTTCTTTCTTTCTTTCTTTCTTTCTTTCTTTCTTTCTTTCTTTCTTTCTTTTTTTCCGAGGTAGGGTCTTACTGTGGTCCAGGATGACCTGGAATTCACTCTGTAGTCTCAGGGTGGCCTCGAACTCACAGTGATACTTCTACCTCTGCCTCCTGAGTGCTGGGATTAAAGGCATGTGCCACCACGTCTGGCCTTTCTTTTTCTTTTTAAAAATTTAATTTATAGCCAGGCACAGTAATGCACTCCTTTAATCTCAGCATTCAGGAGGCTAAGGTAGGAGAATTGAGGCCAGTTTAGATCTCAAAAATAAATGTGCCTGGGCTGGAGAGATGGCTTAGCGGTTAAGGCGTTTGCCTGCAAAGCCAAAGGACTTTGGATCAATTCCCCAGAACCCACGTAAGCCAGATGCACAGGGTGGCACATGTGTCTGGAGTTTGTTTGCAGTGGCTGGAGGCCCTCGTGTGCCCATTTTCTCTCTCTCTCTCTCTCTGTGTGTGTCTCTGCCTCTTTCCCTCTCTTGCTCACTCAAATAAATAAATAAAAATTAAAAAAATAAATAAATGTGCTTATTTATTGTGTGTGTGTGTACATTCCAGAGTCTCTTGCCACTGCAAATGAATGGCCATCTAGCTTTATGTAAGTAGCTGGTGAATTGAACCTGGGCCAGCAGGCTTTGTAAGCAAGTGCTTTTAACCACTAAACTATCTCTTCAACCTTACTTTTTCTGTTTTATTTTCTTTTAATTATTTATTCATTTGCAAGCAGAGAGAGACAGAGAAAAGAGAGAGAGAAAGGATGTGTCAGGGCCTCTAGGCACTGCAAATGAACTCCAGATGCATATGCCACTTTGTGCATTTGGCTTTACTTGAGTACTGGGGAATCAAACCCAGGTTGCTGGGCTTAGCAGGCAAGTGCCTTCACTGCTGAGCCATTTCTCCAGCCCCTGTTGCTTTTTGTTAGTTTTGAGATCCGGTCCCATGTATTTCAAGTTGGCCTTCAACTTCCAGCAATTCCTCTGCCTTAGCTTTGAGTGCTGGGTTTATAGGTACGAGCCACCACACCTGGCAAATGGCTTTTCTTTCCTTTTCTTCTTTTTTTTTTTTTTCAAGGTATGGTCTCATTCTAGCCCAGGCTGACCTGGAATTCACTATGTAGTCTCAGGGTGGCCTCAAACTCAAGGTGATCCTCCTGTCTCTGCCTCCCGAGTGCTGGGATTAAAGGCGTGAGGCCACCACACCCGGCTCTTTTTTTTTTTTTTTTTTTTTTAATTCTTGCTTTTGAAACATGCTTTTCCAGCTCTCAGTTACCATCTGATACCTGACCTCACTAGGACACCTGTGTCAGATGACTGTCGCACCACTCTCCCCAGAAGGAAGAGTGGCCTGACCCCACAGGCAAGTGGCCAGCAGACACATATGCATATGTATCTCTCCACAGGCCTGGAAACTAGAAACCAGAGGGTAAATTCCAGAACTGAGCCCCAAACTGAGCAGTGTTCTGAACCAACTGTGTCCAAACAGGTCACGGAGACAAAGAGGTATTGGTCAAGTTAGTGTTTTGTTTTTTTAAATTATTTTTTAAATTATTTATTTGCAAGAAGAGAGAAGAGAGAGAGAGAAAGGATGAGTGCAGCACTTTGTGCATCTGGCTTTACATAGGTACTGGGGAATTGAACCTGGGTTGTTAGGTTTTGCAGGCAAGTGCCTTAACTGCAAAACCATCTTTCTAGCCCCTGTTTATATTTCTTTTCATTTATTTTTCCTTTTTTTTTTTTTTTTTTGTTTGTTTTTGGTTTTTCGAGGTAGGGTCTCATTCTGGCCCAGGCTGACCTGGAATTCACTATGTAGTCTCAGGATGGCCTCGAACTCACAGTGATCCTCCTACCTCTGCCTCCCGAGTGCTGGGAATAAAGGCGTATGCCACCATGCCCAGCTCACTTATTTATTTGTGATACAGCAAATGAACTCCAGATGAGTGTGCGTCTGGCATACGTGGGTTTTGAGGAACTGAACCTGGGTTCTTAGGCTTTGCAGACAAATCCCTTAACCAGTAAGCCATCTCTCCAGCCCCCTATCTATGGGTTTTTTTTTTTTTCTTTTTTTTAGGTAGGGTATCACTCTAGCTCAGGCTGACCTGGAATTTACTATGCAGTCTCAGGGTGGCCTCGAACGCATGGTGATCCTCCTACCTCTGCCTCTTGAGTGCTGGAACTAAAGGCGTGGGCCACCATTGATGTCGATGTTTTTCAGTCAGTCTCAAATAACCCAGCCTGGCCTCAAACTCATTATGTAGATGAGGGTCGCCACCTCCCAAGCCCTGGTGTTTTTTTTTTTGTTTTGTTTTTGTTTTTTTTTTTTTGGTTTTTGCGAGGTAGGGTCTCACTCTGGCCCAGGCTGACCTGGAATTAACTATGTAGTCTCAGGGTGGCCTCGAACTCTCAGCGATCCTCCTACCTCTGCCTAGTGCTGGGATTATGCGCCACCAAACTTTTTTTTTTTTTTTTTTTTTTTTAATATTTTATTTATTTATTTAAACAGAATGAGAGAGAGGGGAGAGAAAGAGAGAGAGAGAGAGAGAGAATGGGCACGCCAAGGCCTCTAGCCACTGCAGACGAACTCCAGACACACGTGCCCCCTTGTGCATCTGGCTAACGTGGGTCCTGGGGACTCAAACCTAGGTCCTTTGGCTTTGCTGGCAACTGCGTTAACTGCTAAGCCATCCCTCCAGCCCCCAAGCGCTGTTTTAAATAGGAGGTGCTACCTGTGAAAGGAAGCATTGTGTGCTACACAGACATTTTTTTTTTTTTGTTTTTTTTTTTTTTTTTAATGTTATTTGTTTTCCCCAAGGTAGGGATTTGCTCTTGCCCAGACTGAGCTGGAATTCACTATGTTGTCTCAGGATCAAACTCTTGGCAATCCTCCTACCTCTGCCTCCAAAGTGCTCAGATTAAAGGCATGTGCCACCACGCTTGGCTACAGACATCGTTTTTTTTTTTAACTCTATCTCAATAAGACTTCATTCCCTGACCACACATTTTGACAACTTCCCAAATGATTGGCTTCACAGAGTTCTTGATTATTACCTATCAGGCTGAGCCTCAATTTCCTCTTTTGTCAAATGCAGACAATGAGGTCATTGGGAGGATAATTGAGACTCCATACATAAAATGAATAGCCCCGGATCCAGCAGACACTTTGTTTCCCTCTCTGTAGGGAGAAATGAGAGGCAGAAGCTGTGGTTTTGTGGGTGTCTTAAGTTCTGTTTAATATCTCAGTAAGAAGGGCAGTAGGATTCTGGGGGATGATAAACCATCTAGAAGCACAAGTAACAGATGAGTCTTTCAGTGTTCCCATCCCTAGACGAGAATCCTAAGAAAAGCCCTGGTGTTTGGGGTTATTCAATACCACTGGAACCTTCAGGTCAAATCTCAGAAGTGATGGCTCTGCAGTCAGCCTTGTCTTTTGGCGCTTGGCAAACTGTCATGGCCTACATTTTAGAAAGGGATTTGGATACAAGAAGCAACCCCCTGAATATTAAACAGTTCCCAAGCTTATAAATAGTAAGTTTATAAAACTGCTTGATAAAATTAATTCATTAACAAAACCTCTTTCAAGCTAGACCTGGTAGCACACACCTTTAATCCCAGCACTGGGAAGGCAGAGGTAGGAGAATCAATGTGAGTTCCAGGTCAGCCTGGAGCTACAGAGTGAGTTCCAGGTCAGCCTGGGCTAGAGTGAGACCCTACCTTTAAAAAAAAAAAAACACATAAAAATGTTCAAAGCCAGATTGGGCAATTTAGTGAGACCCTGTCCCAACGCAAAGAAAAGTAAAAAGAGGGCTGGGAATGTATCTCAGTGGTAGAGCACTTGCCTTAGCATGCATGAGGCCCTAGGTTCAATCCTTAGTGTGACCAGAAACAAAACCAAATACAAACGAAAACCAGGTTCAGAGTGGGTCATGGCGGAGCACTTGAGCAGTGGAGCAGGATTGCTACAAGGTTGAGGACAGCCTGGTCTACAAAGTAAGGTTCAGGCCAGCAGGGGATTGCATAGAGAAACCCTGCCTCCAAAAACAAAAAAAATGGACTGGAGAGATGGCTCAGAGGTTAAGGCACTTGCCTGCAAAACCTAATGACCAGAGTTTGATTCCCCAGTACCCATGTAAAGCCAGATGCACAAAGAGGCCCATGCACCTAGAATTCCTTTGCAGCCACTAGAAGCTCTGGAGTGTCCATTCTCTCTGTCTGTCTCTCTCCTCTGTACTTTCTCTGCTTGCAAATAAATTTAAACAAAAAAAGACAAATAATTGCTTAAGAGCAAAAAGCTTTTTATTTATTTATTTATGACAGAGAGAGAGAGAGAGAATAGGTATGCCAAGGCCTTCAAACAAACTCCAGATGCATGTGCCACCATTTGCATCTGACTTACATGGGACCTGGAGCATCGAACCTTGGTCCTTAGGCTGAGCAGGCAAGTGCCTTAACCACTAAGCCATCCCTCAAGCCCAAGAGCAAAAGGGTTCCTATTGTTGTTTTGAGGTAGGGTCATGCTCTAGCCCAGGCTGACTTGGAATTAGTCTCAGGCTGGCCTCAAACTCACAGCAATCTTCCTACCTCAGCCTCCTGAGTGCTATAATTAAAGGTGTGTGCCACCATTCCCAGCCTTTTTTTTTTTTTTCTTTTTTCTTTTTTTGGTTGTATGTTTGTTTGGTTGGTTTTTTGAAGTAAAGTCTTGCTTTATCCTAGACTTACCTGGAATTCACTATGTAGTTTCTGGCTGGCTTTGAACAGCAATCCTCCTACCTCTGCCACTTTTTCTTTTTAGGTAAGGTCTCATGTAACACTGGCTAGCCTCACACTTGCTATGTAGCCAAGGCTGGTCTTGAACTCCTGATCCACCTGCCTTGCCCTCCTGAATGTGGGGATTGCAGGTGTTGAACCACCATGCCTGGCTGTCAAAGGCATTTCAAATTGAAAAGAACAACTAAAAGTTTGGCACAATATGTCTCTAAAGAAGTAAAAACCAAAAATCAAAATTAAAAAGGGAGAGAGAGAGAGAGAATTAGTGATATTAAAGAAAATAAATGGCTCTCATAAATGAACCCTGACTCAGGAAAAGATTTAGAAGCCATGGGAAAAACACCGTGTTATACTGGCAGATCATTTGGGTGACAACCACCTGGAGATAGTAGGAAGTGTGTTCTATGAAATATGAAGCTGTGGGCCTCTAGCCACTGCAGACTTAACCCAGACACACATGCCCCCTTGTGCATCTGGCTAACGTGGGTCCTGGGGACTCAAAACCTAGGTCCTTGGCTTTGCTGGCAACTGCCTTAACTGCTAAGCCATCCTCCAGCCTCAAAGCGCTGTTTTAAATAGGAGGTGCTACCTGTGAAAGGAAGCATTGTGTGCTACACAGACACTGTTTTTTTTTTTTTTTTTTTTTTTTTTTTTTTTTAATGTTGTTGTTTTTTCCAAGGTAGGAATTGCTCTTGCCCAGACTGAGCTGGAATTCACTATGTTGTCTCAGGATGATCAAACTCTTGGCAATCCTCCACCTCTGCCCAAAGTGCTCAGATTAAGGCATGTGCCACCACGCTACAGACATAGTTGGTTTTTTTTTTTAACTCTATCCCAATAAAGATTTCATTCCCTGACCACACATTTGACAACTTCCCAAATGATTGGCTTCACAGAGTTCTTGATTATTACCTATCAGGCTGAGCCTCAATTTCCTCTTTTGTCAAATGCAGACAATGAGGTCATTGGGAGGATAATTGAGACTCCATACATAAAATGAATAGCCCACGGATCCAGCAGACACTTTGTTTCCCTCTCTGTAGGGAGAAATGAGAGGCAGAAGCTGTGGTTTTGTGGGTGTCTTAAGTTCTGTTTAATATCTCAGTAAGAAGGGCAGTAGGATTCTGGGGATGATAAACCATCTAGAAGCACAAGTAACAGATGAGTCTTTCAGTGTTCCCATCCCTAGACGAGAATCCCAAGAAAAGCCCTGGTGTTTGGTTATTCAATACCACTGGAACCTTCAGGTCAAATCTCAGAAGTGATGGCTCTGCAGTCAGCCTTGTCTTTTACGCCAGTAAACTGTCATGGCCTACATTTTTAGAAAGGGATTTGGATACAAGAAGCAACCCCTGAATATTAAACAGTTCCCAAGCTTATAAATAGTAAGTTTATAAAACTGTTGATAAAATTAACATTAACAAAACCTCTTTCAAGCTAGACCTGGTAGCACACACCTTTAATCCCAGCACTGGGAAGGCAGAGGTAGGAGAATCAATGTGAGTTCCAGGTCAGCCTGAGCTACAGAGTGAGTTCCAGGTCAGCCTGGGCTAGAGTGAGACCCTACCTTTAAAAAAACACATAAAAATGTTCAAAGCCAGATTGGGCAATTTAGTGAGACCCCTGTCCCAACGCAAAGAAAAGTAAAAAAAGGGCTGGGAATGTATCTCAGTGGTAGAGCACTTGCCTTAGCATGCATGAGGCCCTAGGTTCAATCCTTAGTGTGTGACCAGAAACAAAACCAAATACAAAAAACCAGGTTCAGAGTGGGTCATGGCGCGGAGCGCTTGAGCAGTGGAGCAGGATTGCTACAAGGTTAGGGACAGCCTGGTCTACAAAGTAAGGTTCAGGCCAGCCGGGATTGCATAGAGAAACCCCCTCCAAAACAAAAAAATGGACTGGAGAGATGGCTCAGAGGTTACGCACTGCCTGCAAAACCTAATGACCCAGAGTTTTGATTCCCCAGTACCCATGTAAAAAGCCAGATGCACAAAAGAGCCCATGCACCTAGAATTCCTTTTGCAGCCACTAGAAGCTCTGGAGTGTCCATTCTCTCTGTCTGTCTCTCTCCTCTGTACTTTCTCTGCTTGCAAATAAATTTAAACAAAAAAGACAAATAATTGCTTAAGAGCAAAAGCTTTTTATTTATTTATTTATGACAGAGAGAGAGAGAGAGAATAGGTATGCCAAGGCCTTCAAAACAAACTCCAGATGCATGTGCCACCATTTGCATCTGACTTACATGGGACCTGGAGCATCAACCTTGGTCCTTAGGCTGAGCAGGCAAGTGCCTTAACCACTTCAAGCCATCCCTCAAGCCCAAGAGCAAAAAGGGTTCCTATTGTTGTTTTGAGGTAGGGTCATGTGCTTCCAGCCCAGGCTGACTTGAATTAGTCTCAGGCTGGCCTCCTCAAACTCACAGCAATCTTCCTACCTCAGCCTCCTGAGTGCTATAATTAAAGGTGTGTGCCACCATTCCCCAGCCTTTTTTTTTTTTTTTTTTTTTTTTTTTGTATGTTTGTTTGGTTGGTTTTTTGAAGTAAAAAGTCTTGCTTTATCCTAGACTTACCTGGAATTCACTATGTAGTTTCTGGCTGGCTTTGAACAGCAATCCTCCTACCTCTGCCACTTTTTCTTTTTAGGTCTCATGTAACACTGGCTAGCCTCACACTTGCTATGTAGCCAAGGCTGGTCTTGAACTCCTGATCCACCTGCCTTGCCCTCCTGAATGTGGGGATTGCAGGTGTTGAACCACCATGCCTGGCTGTCAAAGGCATTTCAAATTGAAAAGAACAACTAAAAGTTTGGCACAATATGTCTCTAAAAGAAGTAAAAACCAAAAATCAAAATTAAAAAAGAGGAGAGAGAATTAGTGATATTAAAGAAAATAAATGGCTCTCATAAATGAACCCTGACTCAGGAAAAGATTTAGAAGCCATGGAAAACACCGCAGCGGAGTACTGGCAGATCATTTGGGTGACAACCACCTGGAGATAGTAGGAAGTGTGTTCTATGAAATATGAAGCTGTGACTTACGGAGCACTCAACAGCTAGGCATCCCTATATGTCTCTCTCTCTCTCTTTTTTTCTTGGTTTTTCGAGGTAGGGTCTCACTCTGGTCCAGGCTGACCTGGAATTAACTATGTAGTCTCAGGGTGGCCTCGAACTCACGGCAATCCTCCTACCTCTGCCTCCCAAGTGCTGGTATTAAAGGTGTGCGCCTACCACGCCTGGCTGAACATCAATTTAAAAAATTGTTTGTTTAATTATTTATTTATTTTGAGAAAGAGAGAGAGAGAGAGAAAGGCATATAGTGAAAGAGAATGATTGGGCCAGGGCCTCTAGCCACTGCAAACAAACTCCAGATGCATGCCACCTTATGCATCTGGCTTATGTGGGTCCTGGGGAATTGAACCTGGGTCCTTGGCTTTTCAGGCAAAACACCTTAATCACTAAGCCATCTCTCCAGCCCCAGCTTTAAAAATTTTATTTATCTCTATATTTTATTTTATTTATGTTTATTTATTTGAGGGAGAAAGAGGAAAGAGAGAGTGGTGCACTTTGAGTCCTCCAGCCTGAGCAGACTTCTTCAGATTCCAGGCCACCTGGTTATCATCTGAGACCAAACTGAAAAAAATAAAATTAAAAATCCATATTTTATTTTTAATTATTTATTTATCCTAGAAAGAGGCAGCCCATGAGTCCAGCCCTAAAGTTGCACCAGCCATCTCAAACATACTTTTGATTAATGGCCATCTTTCTCCTCCCTAGATTTTTATTATTGTTAATTATTTATTTGAGAGAGAGAGAGATACAGAAATAGCAGGCAGGCAGAGAGAGAGAATGGGTGCGCCTAGGCCTCCAGCCACTGGAAACGAACTCCAGATGCATGTGCCCTTTGTACATCTGGCTTCTGTGGACCTGAGAATTTTCCCTTCACAAATCCACCCTCCATCATATCCCCTTTCCCTCCAAATCAGTCTCTCTTTTATTTTGATGGCATCATCTTTTCCTCCTACTATGAGGTCTTGTGTAGGTAGTACCAGGCACTGTGAGGTCATGGATATCCAGGCCAATTTGTGTCTGGAAGGGAGTGCATTGTAAGCAGTCCTACCCTTCTTTTGGCTGCATTGAAAACATGCCCAGCAGGCTTTTACATTCTTTCCACCTCTTTCCAACAATGGACCCTGAGTTTTGAAGATATTATGAGAGATGTTTCAGTGCTGAACACTCCTCTGTCACTTCTCAGCACTATGGTGCCTTTTGGGTCATCCCAGTGGTCACCACCATCTGAAAAAAAAAGAAACTTTTCTAACCTAAAAGTGAGAGTAGCATTAATATATGAGCATGAACATTAAGAGAAGTGTGTGCTTTGACAGTTTGTATGACACATATATATATACATTTAGGTAGACAAGAGCAGGCATTACACACCTACAGGGCTCATGACCTGCCCCACCATAGGCTTTAGGTTAGGTTTTCAGTCCCAGTCATGTGTGTTCCTCCCATGGAGCAGACCTCCAGTCCAATTAGAGAGCAGTTGGTTTCTTCCATAAGAGCTATACCTTTGTTCTTATTTAATCACTTGGCCTGGCTGGCCAATCTTAAGGCTTGTAATGTCCACTGTTTTCATTGTACAACTTTTGTCTCTCATAGGGCTGCATGATGTGCAGCTTTTTCAGTTTTGGTCAGCTGGTGAACAGTAGGAGGTTTTCAGCTCAGCTCCAGATTGATTCCAATGACCTTGCAGCCCAAGCATGTGGAATCTTCAGCACTAGGTCTTACCACCTACTTCTCATGGGAAACTAAGAGCCTTTGGCAATGGCCTGTAAATGTTTTAGGGACATCAGGACCTCCTGGCCAACAACTCACTGAAGGTATCCCATCCCTGGCACTGACATTTTTCTAGTGACAGTCTATGGTTTCTGGGTATGCCATTATCCAAAAAGTAGGTTTCCAAATGGTTTATTCATTCATAATATCTTGAATTTTGATTAACCCTTCCCCACCCTTTCTTTTTTTTTTTTTTTTTTTTTTTTTTGGTTTTTTGAGGTAGGGTTTGACTCTGGTCCAGGCTGACCTGAACCAACTATATACAATCTCAGGGTGGCTCTGAACTCCTCGCGATCCTCCTCCCCTCTGCCTCCCGAGTGCTGGGATTAAAATGGTGAGCGCCACCACCCAGCATCCCCACCCTTCTTTTACTCAGTCTCTTCCTCCCTGACCTCATTTAGGCCTTTCCACCCCCAGTAATTTGTTCATCTACCATATCAATACAATACCATCCTCCTAAGTCCTTCCCCTCTCCTACTCCCTTATAGACTTTTCTACCTTACTGGCCTCTGCTACCTATTTTGGAGCTCCAAGTCTTAGTTTGGCCAAGTCTAAACTTATTTGTAACTAAGATCCTCATATGACAGAAGAGAGTGGCAGAGAATGGGTTGGCCAGGTTCTAGACCACTTAGTTATAATGCATTTCCAGATCCATCCATCCATTTTCCATGGTGGTCCATGTGTCTGGGTTTTCATTTTCAGTGGTAAAGGACCTATTGTACCAATGAACTCTTTCTCTTCTCAGTCCATCAGTTCATCTGTGATCTCTCTGGTCTATTTTTTACATGTGAAAAGTAAAAAATCATGGATGTTAATATCTCTAAGGTAGAATCAAGTCCATAGGATTATGAGACTGGCATAGCTGGGTCATAGGAGCTTCTTTTATAGTTTTAGCTGTTGCTGGGAACCTCCACAATGATTTGGACAATGTCTTACCAGATTATTTCCTACAACAGCAGTTGGAGGGGTTCCTGTTTGATTCCCCATCCTGAACCAGAATTTATGGTCATTTTATTTCTTGATGATAGCCATTCTGACAGGAGATGGAATCTCAAAGTAGTTTTTGGTTTACTTCCTAAATAAATAAAAATGTAGAACTTTTTTAAAATGTTTAGATGGCTATCTGTATTTCTTCTGCCTGAGAACTCCCTAAGGAGTCCAGGTTTAATTTTTTTGTTTATCATAAGCCAGATGCAAAATTTGGCACTTGTGTCATTTTTTGTTCATTTAGAGAAGTCACTGACCTCTAGTTCACCCAGTCTTCTCTAAATATCTTTACTCCTCTCTGTCTCAAATGAATGAATGGGAATGGCCAGTTGAGCTTAACACAGCACTGAAATCAAAGAGGATAAATCTTTTAGTTTTTGAAAGGCTGCATTTCAAATCCAGGTGTTTTTGTAAATAAAAGACTGAGAACTTGTCTCAAAAAACAAAAAAACCAAGAGAATAAGGTTACAATTGTTTTTTTGAAATTTTCTTTATCAAACCTTCAAAGCTCTGGAGATATTTCCTTCTCCTCTGAATTTGAGACCCTTCCTCTCTTTTAAGATGGGACACTGCCTCCCCATTCATACAGTTAGGCCAACGCTCTATCATGTTCATGACCTCACCTTCCATTTTCTTCCAGTAACCTCCACTGATGCTTTGATTTTTTTTTTTTTTTTTTTTTGAGCCAGTGAAAAAATCCTTGATTAGTGAAGGACATTTCAAGCCAATAGTGATTATATTCAGATAGTCTTTCTTGTGCCAATCTGTTAACCATAAACCATGATAATTCTCTCCCCTCCCCCACTTTCCCCTTCACAAATCCACTCTCCATCATATCCCCCCCCCTCTCTTACATTAGTCTCTCTTTTATTTTAATGGCATCATCTTTTCCTCTTATTATGAGGGTCTTGTGAAGGTAGTACCAGGCATTGTGAGGTCATGGATATCAAGGCCAATTTCTGTCTGGACAGTTGCATTGTAGGCAGTCCTACCCTTCCTTTGGCTCTTATATTCTTTTTCTTTTCTTTTCTTTTCTTTTCTTTTATTTTCTTTTCTTTTCTTTTCTTTTCTTTTCTTTTTTTTTGGTTTTGTTTTTGAGGTAGGATCTCGCTCTGGCTCAGGCTGACCTGGAATTCACTATGTAGTCTCAGGCTGGCCTCGAACTCATGGCGATCCTCCTACCTCTGCCTCCCTAGTGCTGGGATTAAAGGCATGCTCCACCATGCCCAGCAGGCTCTTACATTCTTTCCACCCCCTCTTTTGCAATGGACCCTGAGTTTTGGAAGATATTATAGAGATATTTCAGTGCTGAACACTCCTCTGTCACTTCTCAGCACTATGGTGCCTTTTGGGTCATCCCAGTGGTCACCACCATCTGAAAAAAGAAACTTTTCTAACCCAAAAGTGAGAGTAGCATTAATATATGAGCATGAACATTAAGAGAAGTGCTTACTGGACAGTTTGATGAGCATGGTATATACGTTTGGCCAGACAAGAGCAGGCATTACACACCTAAGGCTCATGACCTGCCCCACCATAGGCTTTAGGTTAGGTTTTCAGTCCCAGTCATGTGTTCCCTCCCATGGAGCAGACCTCCAGTCCAATTAGAGAGCAGTTGGTTTCTTCCATAAGAGCTATGCCACCTTTGCTCCCATTTAATCACTTGGCCTGGCTGGCCAAACTTAAGGCTTGTAATGTCCACTGTTTTCACTGCTAATGACTTCTGTCTCTCATAGGGCTGCATGAGGTGCAGCTTTTTCAGTTTTGCGTCAGCTGGTCTACAGGAGGAGGTTTTCAGCTCAGCTCCAGATTGATTCCAATGACCTTGTAGCCCAGGCATGTGGAGTCTTCAGCACTAGGGTCTTACCACCTACTTCTCATGGGAAACTAAGAGCCTTGGCAATGGCCTGTAATGTTTTAGGGACATCAGGGACCTCCCTGGCCAACAACTCACTGGAAGGTATCCCATCCCTGGCACTGACATTTTTCTAGTGACAGTCTATGGTTTCTGGGTGTGCCATTATCCAAAAAAAGTAGGTTTCCATATGGTTTATTCACAATATCTTGAATTTTGATTAACCCTTCCCCCACCCTTCTTTTTTTTTTTTTTTTTTTTTTTTTGTTTTTGAGGTAGGGTCTCACTCTGGTCCAGGCTGACCTGGAATTAACTATGTAGTCTCAGGGTGGCCTTGAACTCTCGGCGATCCTCCTACCTCTGCCTCCCGAGTGCTGGGATTAAAGGTGTGCGCCACCACGCCCAGCATCCCCCACCCTTCTTTTACTCAGTCTCTTGCCCTGACCTCATTTAGGCCTTTCCACCCCCCCAGTAATTTGTTCTTCTACTTATATCTATACAATACCATCCTCCTAAGTCCTCCCCTCTCTACTCTCCCTTATAGACTTTTTCTACCTTACTGGCCTCTGCTACCTATTTTTACTCCAACTTACATACAAGTCTAAACATTTGTAACTAGGATCCTCATATGACAGAACATGTGGCACTTGGCTTTCTGGGCCTGGGTTACCTCACTTAGTATAATCCTTTCCAGATCCATCCATCCATTTTCCTGAAAATTCCATAATTTCATTTTTCTTTACCACTATTCAGTGGTAAAGAACTCCATTGTACAAATGAACCACATCTTCATTATCCACTCATCAGTTGAGGGACATCTAGGCTGGTTCCATTTCCTAGCTATTGTGAATAGAGTGGCAGTAAACATGGATGTGCTAATATCTCTAAGGTAGTAAGTCAAGTCCTTAGGATATATGCCTAGGAATGCTATAGCTGGGTCATATGATAAATGTAATTTTAGCTCTTTCAGGAACCTCCACATAGATTTCCACAATTGCTGTACCAGATTGCATTTCTACCAACAGCACAGAGGGGTTCCTCTTTTTCTACATCCTTGAAAGAATTTATTGTCATTTTATTTCTTGATGGTAGCCATTCTGACAGGAGTAAGATGGAATCTCAAAGTAGTTTTAATTTGCATTTCCCTGATGGCTAAGGATGTAGAACTTTTTTTAGATGTTTATATGCCATCTGTATTTCTTCTTTTGAGAACTTTCTATTTAGTCCATTTTTAAAATTGGGTTGTTTGATTTCTTATTTGTTTATTTTGGTTTTTCAAAGTAGGGTCTCACTCTAGCCCAGGCTGACCTGGAGTTCACTATGTAGCAATTTCAGGGTGGCCTCGAACTCAAAGAGATCCTCCTACCTTTGCCTCTCAAGTGCTGGGATGAAAGGCATGCACCACCACGAGCAACTGATTTGTTATTATTTAGTTTTCTGAGTTCATTGTATATCCTAGATATGAATCCTCTGTCAGATGTGTAGCTGGCAAAGATTTTTCTCCCATTCTGTAGGTTGTCTCTTTGCTCTATTCAGTTTCCTTTGCTGTACAAAAGCTTTGTCATTTCATGAGGTCCCAGTAGTTGATTAGTGATTTTATTTCCTGAGCCAATAGTGTTATATTCAGAATGTCGTTTCCTGTGCCAATATGTTAAAGTGTTTCCCTGCTTTTTCCTCTAGCAGTTTCAGAGTTTCAGGTCTGATATTAAGGTCTCTGATCCATTTGGACTTGATTCTTGTGCATGGAAAGAAAGAAATATCTATTTTCATCTTCTACATATAGATATCCAGTTTTCCCAGCACCACTTGTTAAAGAAGCTGTCTTTTCTCCAGTGAATATTTTTGGCATTTTTACCCAAAATCAGATGGCTGTAGCTGCCTGAATTTACATCTGGATCTTCTATTCTGTTCCATTGACCACATGTCTGTCTTTGTGCCACTAGAGCTCTGTAATATATCTTAAAATCAGGTATGGTGATACCACCAGCCTTATTTTTGTTACTCAAAGTTATTTTGGCTATTTGAAGTTTTTTTGTGCTTCCAAATGAATTTTAGGACTTTTTTTCTATCTTCATGAAGAATGCCATTGGAATTTTAATGGGGATTGCATTAAATGTGTTGTAGATTGCTTTGGTAAGATTGCCATTTTCACAATTGGTTCTTCCAATCCAAGAACCATGGGATGTCTTTCCATCTCCTAGTGTCTTCTGCAATTTCTGTCTTGAGTGTTTTGAAGTTTTCTTTGTAGAGATCCTGCACTTCCTTGGCTAGGTTTATTCCAAGGTACTTTATTTATTTATTTAGAGGCAATTGTGAATGGGAGTGATTCCTTGATTTCATCCTTGGCATGTTTATTGTTACTATAGGAAGGCTACTGATTTCCGTGTGTTTATTTTGTATGTGGCTATGTTGCTAAAAATGTTTATCAGCTCTAACAGTTTGCTGGTAGAGTCTTTATGATCCTTTATGTATACAATCATATCATCTGCAAATAATGATAACTTGATCTCTTCCTTTCCAATTTGTATCCCTTTTATGTGTGTCTCTTGCCTTATTGCTATGGCTGAGACTTCCAGTACTATATTAAATAAAAGTGGGGACAGTGGACACCCTTGTCTTGTTCCTGATTTTAGTGGAAAAGCTTCAAGTTTTCCCCTATTTAATATTATGCTGGCTGTAGGTTTGTCATAAATAGCTTTTAATATGTTGAGAAATGTTCATTCTATTACCAGTTTCTGTAGGACTTTTATCATGAAGGGATGTTGGATTTTGTCAAGTGTCTTTTCTGCATCTATTGAGATGATCATGTGATTTTGTCCTTCAGTCCATTTATATAGTGTATTACATTTATCAATTTGTGTATGTTGAACCATCCCTGCATCTCTGGGATAAAGCCTACTTGGTCGGGGTGAATGATCTTTTGATATATTCTTGTATTCTGTTTGCCAATATTTTGTTGAGAATTTTTGCATGTTCATGAGGGAGATTGGTCTGTAATTTTCTTTTTTTTGTTCTGTCTTTGTCTGGTTTTTGTATCAGGGTGTTGCTGGCTTTGTAGAAGGAGCTTGATAGAATTCCTTCCTTTTCTATTTTATGGAAACATTTGAGAAGCATTGGTGTTAGTTCTTCCGTGAAGGTCTGGTAAAATTCACCAGTGAATACATGTGGGCCTGGACTTTTTTAGTTGGGAGTTTTTTTTTGTTTTTGTTTTTTTTTTAGAGAGTGAGAATGAGAGAGAGAAAGAGAGAGGGAGGGAGAGAATTGGCACACCAGGGTCTCAGCAACTTCAATTGAACTGAAGACACTTCTGCCACTTAGTGTGCATATACGACCTTGTGCTTATGTCACCTTTGTGCATCTGGCTTATGTGGGATCTTGAGAGAGATCTAATATGAGTCCTTAGACTTTGCAGGCAAGCACCTTAACCACTAAGCCATCTGTCCAGCCCAGAAGAGATTTTTTTTTTTTTTATAACTGCTTGGATCTCTATACTTGTTATAGGTATATTTAAATGGTTAATCTCATCTTGATTTAATTTTGGTAGGTCATATAATTCTAGGAAATCATCCATTTCTTTCAGATTTTCATGCCTAGTGGAGTATGTTCTTAAAAGTATGTCCTTATAAGCTGGGCGTGGTGGTGCACGCCTTTAATCCCAACACTTGGAAGGCAGAGGTAGGAGGATCACTGTGAGTTCAAGGCCACCCTGAGATAGTGAATTCCAGATCAGCCTGAGCTAGAGTGAGATCCTACCTCGAAAAACAAACAAAGATATATTTTGGGGTTGTCCTTTGTTACTTCCTGATTTAGAATGCCTTTGTCTTCTTCTTCTGTCATTCTTGGGGGCAGGGTCTCACTCGGCCCCAGGCTGACATGGAACCCTTTACAGACCAGAAATCTCAGCCTCCCAGTTGACTGGATTAAGACTGTGGGGTAACACACACCCTTAGGGACTTCAACTTTTTTTTTTTTTTTTTTTTTTTTTGGTTTTTCAAGGTACTGTCTCCTTCTAGCCCAGGCTGACCTGGAATTCACTATGTAGTCTCAGGGTGGCCTTGAACTCATGGCGATCCTCCTACCTCTGCCTCCCGAGTGCTGGGATTAAAGGCGTGCGCCACCACGCCCGGCTACAGCTGGTTTTTTAAAATATATATTTGTTCTTTATTTTTTAATTTTTATTATTTTTTATTAATTTTTATTTATTTACTTGCAAGCAGAGAGAGCGATGTAGAGAGGAGAGAGACAGAAAGAGAGAGAATAGGAATGCCAGGGCCTATAGCCATTGCAAACGAACTCCAGACACATGTGCCCTGGCTTATGTGGGTCCTGGGGAATCGAACCTGGGTCCTTTGGCTTCGCATGCAAATGCCTTAACTGCTAAGCCATCTCTCCAGCCTTTATTTATATATTTATTTGAGAGAAAGATACAGAAATAGGCAGGGAGAAAGACAGAGAGAAAAAATGATAGAGAGAATGGGCACACCAGGGCCTCCAACCACTGGAAATGAACTCCAGATGCATGTGCCCCCTTGTGCATCTGGCTTATGTGGATCCTGGGGAATCAAACCTGGGTCCTTTGGCTTTGCAGACAAGTGCCTTAACCACTAAGCCATCTCTCCAGCCCAGATGATCTGTTTCTTTTAATGCCCACCCTTACATAAATACTCCATGCTGGTTTTGATTGAATGTGTATAGTGTTCAGTTGGATTTAGGATTTGCCTGTATTTTGCTCTACCCTGACTACTATAATACTTGCATAGCAGGCAAACTTCACACCTAGGGTCACATCTGCTGTTACTCTGGGAGTCATTTAAGAGCCACACCTGGCACCTTAAGCTCCTACCCTGAAGCTATATAACATCAAATTTACACATCTATGAATACTGCAGATAATTAGAAAACCCAAGCATCAAATTAACCCAAGATGCAAAAATCTCTACATTATAATGCAAGAAACACAAAAATCAAGACAATATAAATCCACCAAAAATTATAACTCCATCAGAAATGACCTCCAGTGAGACCTATTTAGTTGAAATGCCTGGGAAAGATTTCAAAAGAATGATTATAACTATGTTCAAAGAAATCAAAGGAATGAACTAAGAAAACAAACTCCTAAAGGAGGATACAGGAAACCAACTTAATGAAATAGGGAGGTCAATACAAGACATGGGTAAGGAAATGAAAATATGGAAGAAATACTGGAAAACCTATGGCAGGCAAAGTTATGAGCCCTGGTGGTGTAACACCTGCTGGTGTCTGGCTAAATGCTTATATTATGCTCACCAAACTACCCAGTAAACACTTCTCTTAACATTCATATCCATATACTAATGCTACACTCACTTTCTTTTTTTCCTTTTTTAAAATTTATATTATTCTGATTTTACATTCATAGTATTGGTTCCATTGTCCTCCTCCCTGTCCTCCCACTTTCAAAGGGACCCTCATCAATGGGGAATGTGGGTCGTGCATTGTGAGGTTAGTCAAGAGTTCTGGGGGGTAGGCCCCAGTCTCTGTGCATAATGCCCCAACTTGTGACTCTAACAATCTTTCCGCCCCCTCTTCCGCGAGTTTCCCTGAGCCACATTGGGGTCATTTTAGTTCTGTTTCAGTGATGAGGTTTTGGGAGCCTCTGTGTCTCTGGATATCTGGCTTAGTTGGAGTTGGATGTTCTCTGTGTTTATCTCCTTCAGCCTACACTCACTTTAGGTTAGAGAAGCTTCTCTTTTCAGATGGCAGTGACCCCTGGGATCAGCTCAGGCTGATCTGGAATTCACTATCTCAGGGTGGCCTTGAACTCATGGTGATCCTTCTACCTCTGCCTCCCAAGTGCTGGGATTAAAGGCGTGCGCCACCACATTGGGCTAAAAATTTATCTTATTTAAGAATGGCAAAACTGACCAGCAACCAAATCTAACACATAACCTGCCCTGGCGTGGAAGGTGCGATTAGCTCTTTGAATCCAGGCCTGTACACCGGGCTTTGTGGCAGGTGCTGACCCAGTGTAAGCAGCCCTGTTACCTTAGCGGATGGCTTTGGTCTCTACTATGCTGCCTGCCCACTTGGGTCCCTCTTTCCTGTGCTGTGGGCTCTGCTAGGCTGGCTAGGTTGGTGGATCCACTGCTCTGATCGCCTGTGCTGGGTGCTGTGTAGCTGGTCCCCATGATCCTCATGAGCAGCTCAGCTGGTCCCTGCTGTCTTCTCCTTCCGGTTTCTTGACTTTGCAAGAAGGCTGGTGTGAGTGGAAAACCCCTTGACCTCGCTTCTCCTGCGGCTCAGGCAGAGTCTGACGGCTGTGTGGACCAGCGCTGCTGTGGGATCTGGTTCTGCCGGCTTCTGTGGTCACTAGAAGATCTGGGTCTCTCCTGCTTCTCTGCTGAGGTTGGTAATTCCTTATACACCTCACATTTGGTAGAAGAATGTATTTTGCTGTTTTTCTGCTTACTCCCTTCTCCCCAGGCTGCTTTGGTGGTGCTACTATGCTGCCATCTTACCTGGAAGTCTGTCTTTTCTCTTTTCATTTATTTATTTATTTATTTGTTTAGTTTGTTTATTTGTTTATTTATTTATTTATTTATTTTTTTTGGTTTTTCAAGGTAGGGTCTCACTCTAGCTCAGGCTGACCTGGAATTCACTCTGTAGTCTCAGGGTGGCCTCGAACTCATGGTGATCCTCCTACCTCTGCCTCCAGAGTGCTGGGATTAAAGGCGTGTGCCACCATGCCCGGCTTCTTTTATTTTTAAAAAATATTTTTGGGGGAGGGGAGAGGAGGGAAAGGAAATATATGTTTTTTTGTATGTAAATGTAGATGGTGTCAATTAAAAAATTAATTAAAAATATTTTTATTTATTTGAGTGAGAGAAAGATTGAGAGAGAGAGAGAGAGAATGGGCACAACAGGGCCTACAGCCACTGCAAATGAACTGCAGATGCATGCACCATCTTGTGCATCTGGCTTACGTGTGTCCTGGGGAATTGAACCAGGATCCTCTAGCTTTGCAGGCAAGTGCCTTAACCGCTAAGCCATCTCTCCAGTCCCTGTCTTTTTTCTTTTGAGGTAGGGTTGCACTCTAGCCTAGTATGGCCTCAAACTCATATCAGTCCTCCTACCTCAACCTCCCAAGTGTTGGGCTGGAGAGATGGCTTAGTGGTTAAGGCGTTTGCCCAAGTGTGGGGATTAAAGTTGTGAGCCACCATGCCCGGCTTTATTCTTCTTATTCTCTTTTATTTTCTATTATTTATTTATTTGTAAGGAGAGAGAAAGAGAATGGGCACACCAGGGCCTCCAGTCACTGCAAGCAAATTCCAGATGCATGCCCCACTTTGTGCATCTGGCTTTACACGAGTATTGGGAATCAAACCCAGGTTGTTAGGCTTTACAGGCAAGCACCTAAACTACTGAGCCATCTCTCCAGCCCTATTCTTCTTCTTCTTCTTCTTCTTTTTTTTTTTTGGTTTTTCAGGTAGGGTCTCACTCTAGCTCAGGCTGACCTGGAATTCACTATGTAGTCTCAGGGTGGCCTTGAACTCACAGCAATCCTTCTACCTCTGCCTCCCAAGTGCTGGGATTAAAGGCATGTGCCACCACGCCTAGCTTAAAGATTTTTTTAATAAAGATTTTTATTTAATTAATTTATTTATTAGAGACAGAGAGGGGAGAGAGAGAGAGAAAGAGAAAGAGTGAGAATGGGTATGCCAGGGCCTCCAGCCACTGCAAACAAATTCCAGATGCATGCACCACCATGTGCATCTGGCTTACATGGGACCTGGAGAATTGAACCGGGGTCCTTGGGCTTTGCAGGCATGTGCCTTAATCACTAAGCCATCTCTCCAGCCCTAAAGATTTTTTTTTTTCGAGGTAGGGTTTCATTCTGGTCCAGGCTGACCTGGAATTAACTATGTAGTCTCAGGGTGGCCTCGAACTCTCAGTGATCCTCCTACCTCTGCCTCCTGAGTGAAGATTTTTTTTTTTAATGTGAGACAGTGAGAGAGAAAGAGAGAGACAGTGAGAGAAAGAATTGGCATACCAGGGCCTTCAGTCACTACAGTGGAATTCTAGATGCCTGCACTCCATTTGGTTCAAGTGCAACCTTGAGCCCTTGTGTCACTTTGCGGGTCTGGCTCACATGGGACCTGGAGAGCTGAACAGGAGTCCTCAGGCTAGGCTTCGCAGGCAAGTGCCTTAACTGCTAAGCCATCTCTCCAGCCCCCACCTTTTTCTTGCACATGTATGTGTGCCACTTTTTGTGCCTGGCTTTAGGTATGTGTTGGGGAATTGAACTCAGGACACAGGCTTTGCAAGCAGATGCCTTGAATCACTAAGCTATATTCCCAGCATCCATTCTTCCTTTCCTTTCCTTCCTTCCTCCTTCCCCTCCCTCCCTCCCTCCCTCCCTCCCTCCCTCCCTTCCTTCCTTCTTAAAGATATTTTAAATGTTTTATTTTTATTTATTTATTTATTTATTAGAGACAGAAAAAGCGGGGGAGAGAGAGAGAATGGGCACGCCAGGGCCTCTAGCCACTGCAAACGAACTCCAGATGCATGCACCACCATGTGCATCTGGCTTACGTGGATCCTGAGGAATCGAGCCTTGAACATGGGTCCTTAGGCTTTACAGGCAAGTGCTTAACTGCTAAGCCATCTCTCTAGTTCTCCCTCCCCCCTTCCTTTCTTCCTTCCTTTCTTTGTTTTTCTTTCTCTCTCTCTTTCTCCTTTCTTCTTTTATCCCTGCCTCCTTTCTTTCTTCCTTCTCCCCTTCCCTTCTTTCCTCCCTCCCTCCTTCTCCCCCTTTCTTT
The DNA here is from genome assembly GCA_036365145.1 of Orientallactaga sibirica. NCBI lineage: Eukaryota > Metazoa > Chordata > Mammalia > Rodentia > Dipodidae > Orientallactaga > Orientallactaga sibirica. The sequence goes on from JAEOAD010000027.1 coordinate 9,574,106, forward strand.
CTTTCAGACAGGGTTTTATGCAGCCCAGGCTGGCCTCAAACTTGCTTTGTAGCCAAAGATGACTGTGAACTACTGATCCTCTTGTCTCTACCTCCCAAATACTGGGATTACAGGCATGCACCACCATGCCTGGCTCCTATGAGAAGGTCTTATTTCAGGAACAGGGTCTAGGAACTGCCAGATTAACCTTATTAATATCCTTATACACATCCAGGTCTTTCCTGGACAGGGAAACATGCACCTTCTTCCTTCCACAGAAATCCATACCCTCTTCCTGAGCTATAAGAGACAGCTGGTTAGGGGAAAAAACTACTTTATCAAGTTCCTTATATAGCAGGCTCAAGAAACTATGCAAAACCTATGATTGCACGATAGAAGGTCATGGATTTCGGTTTGTCTCAGGCTTTCATTCCATCTGACCTGATTTTAACCCACAGTATGATTCTCCAGGGAGTTGGGCTAACCTCCCAGAAAAACCACATGGCTAAGAGAGGAGTCAAAGCTGGCCTGTTCCAGATGATGGCAGAGGACACAGCTGCCCAGTTTGAGTCTGTGTCACCAATACTGGCCTAAACCCATGTTTGGGGTCTGGGTACCCTTACCAATTTTGTCATATTGTGTCAATCACATATGGAGTTTGCTGGGCATAGTGGTGCATGCCTTTAAACAAAACAAACAAAACAAAACAAAATGAATAAACTTTACCTATTCTGTGACTTCTTTGCTCTGTAATTTTTTTTTGGGGGGGTAGGGTCTCACTCTAGCCCAGGCTGACTTGGAATTCACTATGTAGTTTCAGGGTGGCCTCAAACTCGTGATGATCCTCCTACCTCTGTCTCCCAAGTGCTGGGATTAAAGGCATGCACCACCTCACTTGGTTTAAAACTTGCTTTTTGTTTGTTTGCTTGTTTTTGAGAGAGAGAAAGAATGGGTATGGCAGGGTATGCCACTGCAAATGAACTCTATATGCTTGCATCACTTCGTGCAGCTGGCTTTATGTGGGTACTGGGGAGTCCAACCTGGGTGGGCAGACTTTGCAAGTAAGCATCTTTAAATATTGAGCCATCTCCCCAGACCTAATCTTGTTTCTTTCTTTTTCTTTTTATTATTTATTAGACAGAGAGAATGGGCATGCTAGGGCCTCCAGCCACTGCACATGAACTCCAGACTCATAGACTCATGCAACCACCCTGTGCATCTGGTTCATGTGAGCCTTGGGGAGTCAAGCCTGGGTCCCTAGGCTTCACAATCAAATGCCTCAGCCCCTAAACCATCTCTCCAGCCCCTAATCTTTTCTTTCTTTCTTTCTTTCTTTCTTTCTTTCTTTCTTTCTTTCTTTCTTTTTTTGTTCTTTCTTTCATTCTCTCTCTCTCTCTCTCTCTCTCTCTCTCTCTCTCTCTCCCCCTCTCCCTCCCTCCTTCCCTCTCTCCCTCTCTTTCTTTTCTGTTTTTCGAGGTAGGGTCTCACTCTAGCCCAGGCTGACCTGGAATTCACTATGTAGTCTCAGGGTGGCCTTGAACTCACGGTAATCCTATCTCCGTCTCCTGAGTGCAGGGATTAAAGGCATGCGCCACCATGCCCAGCTTCCCTAATCTTGTTTCTTTATCAAGTAATATTAGTGGCGAGGCAGGGAGTGGTAGTATGACTTCTAGATCCAGAGCAAGCAGTGGATAGTTGAGAAGAGAGATGCAACACCCATGGAATCCCTTGCTCCTTACTGCTCTCTTAAAATACATCTCCACCCCTTAAAAATCAAGACCCTGGGGCCTGGAGAGATGGCTTAGTGGTTAAGTGCTTGCCTGTGAAGCCTAAGGACCCCAGTTCGAGGCTTGATTCCCCAGGACCCACGTAAGCCAGATGCACAAGGTGGCACATGCATCTGGAGTTTGTCTGCAGTGGCTCAAGGCCCTGGCGCACCCATTCTCTCCCTCTCTCTCTCTCTCTCTCTCTCTCTCTGCCTCTTTCTCTGTCTGGCTGTCACTCAAATAAAATAAATAAAAATAAACAAAAAAATTAAAAAAAAATCAAGATCCTGGGCAGGGATGGCTTCGTGGTTAAGGCACTTGCTTGCCTGCCAAGCCTAAGCCTAAGGATCCAGATGTGATTCCCCAGAACCCATGTAAGCCAGATGTACATGGTAATGCATGAGTATGGAGTTTGTTTGCACTGGCTGGAGGTCCTGGTTCACCCATTCTCTCCCTCCCTCTCTCTCTTCTCTCTCTCATAAATACATAAATAAATAAAATACAAATCAAGGCCCTGCCAGGCATGGTTGTACACATCTTTAATCCCAGCACTTGAGAGGTGGAGGTAAAAGAATTGCTGTGAGTTCAAGGTCAGTCTGAGACTACATAGTGAATTCAGGTCAGCCTGGGCTAGATTGAGGCCCTACCTTGGAAAAAACAAACAAATTTAAAAAAAAATCAAGCTGGGTATGGTGGCACATGCCTTTAATCCCCGCATTTGGGAGGCAGAGGTAGGAAGATTGCAGAGAGTTTGAGGCCACCCTGAGACTACATAGTGAATTCCAAGTAAGCCTGGGCTAGAGTGAGACCCTACGTGAAAACAACAACAACAAAACAAGGCCTTATTTCCTGAATACAGCTTCCCATCATTTCACTCTCCCTCAATTTAATCATTCATTTATTCATTCAAATGTTTGAGCGCCTGCTTTGCGCAGCGCCATGATTTCCCTCCATGAATGCCCGTGGCGTATGCATTTGTAGATATCTGTGCCACTGTGAAATTGCTCCTGTCAAGCCACTTGGAAAGACAAGACAGGTCCACTTATCATTAAAGAATGAATACCAGCGCTGGCCTGGGTTCAATTCCTTAGGATGCACAGAGTGGCACATGCTAAAGGCCCTGGGGCACCCATATTCTTTTCTCTTTCTCTCTCTCTTCTCTTTCTCTGCTTACAAATACATAAATAAATAAAAAATATTTTTTAAAAAAACTTAAGACGGCATCTTGAACTTGGGCATAATGGCTCACAATCCTACCATCTGGGTCAAAACAAACAGACAAAATCAATCCGTGTTGATGGAAGTGGAGAATGACAAAGCAGGTTCAGGCGCTCCAGGTGAGAGCAGCTCTAAATGGTCCAGTGCTACTCAGAACAGAAGCCTAGGGCCCTGGGAGAAGGAGCCAGGTGCTCTCCCGCTCTCCCCTGCTGGACCTCACTGCAGAAGAGGACTGTATGCAGAGCCAAAGTCAGAAGCCAAGATCCTGTCCCCCCCATTCCTGTCATCTCCTTTTCCAAGAGCAGCTGCGCTCAACTTTGAATAGATTACCCTCTATGACACTATTCTGCTTAGAATTTGGGGAGATAAAATGCATGTTAAGGTTAGTAAATCCCAGGGTGATTCAAAAACTAACAGTGGTGCTGAGAAGAAGTGACAGTGGAGTGTTCAGCACTAAATGAGACATCTCTATCACACCCTCCAAAGCTCCTGGACCACTGCAGAAGAGGTGGCGGAAAGAATGTAAGAGCGGGCCGGAGAGATGGTTTAGCAGTCAAAGCATTTGCCTGCAAAGCCAAAGGATCCCGGTTCAACTCTCCAGGACCCACGTAAGCAAGATGCACAAGGGGGCACATGTGTCTGGAGTTTGTTTACAGTGGCTGGAGGCCCTGGTGCACCCATTCTCTCTCTCTCTCTCTTTCTTTCAAACAAATAAATAAAATATACAAAAAAAAAAAAAAAGAATGTAAGAGCCAAAGGAAGGGTAGGACTGCCGACAATGCAATCTTCCAGACACAAAATGACCTTGAAATTCATGACCTCATGGTGCCTGACACTACCTATGCAAGACCTATACAATAGGAGGAAGGAAAAATGATGAAATAGCCAGGCAGAGTGGCACACACCTTTAATCCCAGCATTTAGGAGGCAGAGGTAGGAGGATCACTGAGGCCAGCCTGGACTAAAGTGAGAAGCGACAATGTCATCAATGTGCCACATGGTGGCAGTGTTTTCTTGCTGAGCGTGGTTGTGAATTGAGGGCACAAAGCTACATTAACATGCCTTTCAGGCTCAAAGTCAGGCAGAAATTTAGCACTGGTAGTAGCAGTAGCTGAGATAAGCACTGTTGAGCACAAGACTACATTTAGTCCCTGGTTTTTCTTTTCTTTTCTTTTCTTTTCTTTTCTTTTCTTTTCTTTTCTTTTCTTTTCTTTCTTTCCTTTCCTTTCCTTTTCTTTTCTCTTCTCTTTCCTTTCTTTTGAGGTAGGGTCTCACTCTGGCCCAGGCTGACCTGGAATTAACTATGTAGTCTCAGGGTGGCCTCGAACTCACAGTGATCCTCCTACCTCTGCCTCCCGAGTGCTGGGATTAAAGGCGTGTGCCACCATGCCCAGCTATTTTTGGATTTTCGAGGTAGGGTCTTACTCTTACCCAGGCTGACCTGGAATTAACTATGTAGTCTCCGGGTGGCCTCTAACTCATGGCGATCCTCCTACCTCTGCCTCCTGAGTGCTGGGATTAAAGGTGAGCGCCACCACTCTCAGCTCAAAGTAAGGATTTTGGTTATGTTTGTTTTTTTGACAGAGTCTTGTCATGTAGCACAGGCTGACTTTGATCCTCCTGCCTGAGTGCTAGGATTAAAAGTGTTACTAATGGGGCTGGAGAGATGGCTTAGTGGTCAAGGTGCTTGTTTGCAAAGCCTAAGGACCCAGGTTTGATTCCTCAGTATCCACGAAAGCCAGATGCATAAGGTGGTACATGTGTCTGGAGTTCATTTGCAGTGGCTGAAGGCCCTGGCGTGTCCATTCTTTCTCTCTCTCAAATAAATAAAATTTTAAAATATTTTTTAAAAAGTCATTGTTCTATCACCAGGTGATTTTCCATATATATGGCTGGGGAAATGGCTTAGTGGTTAAGACATTCGCCTGCCAGTCTGGGTTCGATTCCCCAGTTTCTACACAAAGACAGATTCAAAAGTGGTGCATGAGTCTGGAGTTCATTTACAATGGCAAGAGGCCCTGGCATGCCCATTCTCTCTCTGTCTCTCTTCTCTCTGCTTGCAACAAAGTAAATAAAGGCCAGGTGTGGTGGCTGAAGTGAGACCCTACCTGGAAAAAAAAAAAAAAAAAAGGGCTGGAGAGATGGCTTAGCAGTTAAGGCATTTGCCTACAAAGCCAAAGGACCCAGGACTCACATAAGCCAGATGTACAAGGGGCACATTCGTCTGTAGTTCATTTGCAGTGGCTAGAGGCCCTGGTGTGCCCATTCTCTTTCTGTCTCTCTTCTCTTTCTATCTCTCTCTCTCTACTTGCAAATAAACAAATAAAATTTTAAAAAAGAAAAAAAAAAAAAAAAACCCAGTAAATAAATAAAAATTTTAGGGCTTGTGATATGGCTTAGCAATTAAGGTATTTGCCTTCAAAGCCTGACTGTCTGGGTTCAGTTCCCCAGTACACACTAAAGTCAGATACACAAAGTTACACATGCATTTCCTGCAGTTTGTTTGCAGCAGTTAGAGCCCCTGGCATGTCCATACTCTCTCTGTCTCTCTTCTCTCTCTCTGCTTGCAAATAAATAAATAAAAATAGTTTAAAAAAATTTTTAAAGGAAAGTGTTGGTGTACACCTTTAATCCCAGCACTCAGGAGGACTGCCATGAGTTCAAGGCCACCCTGAGACTACAAAGTGAATTCCGGGTCAGCCTGAGCTAGAGTGAGACCCTACCTCGAAAAACCAAAAAAAAAAAAAAAAAAAAAAAGAAAGAAAGAGCTAGAATGAGACCCTCAATGAGAGCGAGAGAGAAGTGCCAAGATTTTCTCTGGGTTATATATGTTTTAAAATTTTATTTATGTATTTATTTGCACGTGCACGCATGCATGCTCACCTGAGCCTCTTTCTGCTGCTGCTGCAAACAAACACTTTTTGCATCTGATTTACACAGGTGGCTTGGAATTAAACCTTGGCCGGTCAGCTTTGCACTGAAGCACCTCTTAACCTCTAGACAACTTCCCAACACTTGGATTATACTTTTGGTTCCATTTCAACAGACATGCAGTGCACATACAGCATTCATTCACAGCAGAGGAGAGTGAGTTGTAACTACAAAAGCATAAACATATAAACTATTCAAACTGCACATGTCTTTCATCTCTGATCTTCCTTATTCTTATTTCCTGTGAGTAACTATCAAGGATTATGTCTTGTGCATATGTCCAGACCTTTGTTCTATGTGTATCTTTTTTAATTTTTCAAGGTAGAGTCTTACTCTAGCCCAGACTGACCTGGCACTCACTCTGTAGTCCCAGGCTGACCTCAAACTCATAGGGATCCTCCTACCTGTGCCTCCCAAGTGCTGGGATTAAAGGCATGCACCACTATGACCAGCCTCTATGTATATCTTTAAATATTTATTCTTTTTTCTTCTTTTTCTTTTTTTTATTGACAACTTCTATACTTACATACAAAAATGCATGACATTTTCCTCCCCTCCCCCCAAATATTTATTCATTTTTTATTTGCAATATAGAGAGAAAGACAGAGAGGGACAGAGAGAGAGAGAGAGAGAGAGAGAGAGAGAAAATGGGCACTCCAGGGCTTCTTGCCACTACAAAAGAACTCCAGATGCATGTGTCATGTTGTGCATCTGGCTTTATGTGGGTACTTGGGAATCAAACCCAGGCAGTTAGGCTTTGCAGGCAAGCTCCTTAACCACTGAACAATCTCTCCAGCTCTTTTTAGGCCTGCATTTAGCCTTTGGCCTTGGATTTATAGAAAGGACCATTCCAACAGTCACATTGCATTCACTGTGACATTATCATAGGGAATAATGTGGTTCAGAACACACTACCTCGAACTATGCCACAGATGTGTGTTGATTTTTTTTTAAATTTGTTATTTTATTTATTTATTTGAAAGAGTGAGAGAAAAAGAGGCAGAGACAGAGAGAGTGGGTGCACCAGAGCCTCCAGATGAATGAACCAGATGCATGTGCCACCTTGTGCATCTGACTTACATGGGTCCTGGGGAATTGAACTGAGGTTCTTTGGCTTTGCAGGCAAATGCTTTAACTGCTAAGCCATCTCTCCAGCCTGTGTGTTGATTTTTGAAGCTGAAAAAAAATTGAGAACCTGAAGCCAGGCAGAGGTAGGAGGACTGTCATGAGTTTGAGGCCAGCCTAAGACTACATAGTGAATTCCAGGTCAGCTTGGGTTAGAGCGAGACCCTACCTCAACAGCCCCCCCTTTTTTTTGGAGAACAGGAAAGAGCTGACTTTCTTTTGTGTAGGTCAGAAGAGTGTCATTATTTGAGAGGTGCCATCTCTTTTGCCCAGTAAAAGGAGTGTCCTTATCTTCACAGACCCAGAAGTGCCAGGATAAATCAAAAATCTAGACAATCAGGCCTCATTGTTTCCCCAGGTATCACACTTAGCACATATGTTTGCTTTGCTCTCTCCCAACTCCTTATGACTTTCTACTATCTGTTAAACCTAACATGAAAATTCTCAGGTTTAACTGTGTCTTCAGATCTCCACTTTCTTGTTTTTTTTTTTTTTTTTCTTTTTAAAATTTATTTTATTTATCTGAGAGGAAGAGACAGAAAGAGAGAGTGGCAGACAGAAAGAGAATAGGCACGCCAGGGACTCCAGCCCCTGCAAACAAACTCTAGATGCATGTGCCACCTTGTGCATCTGGCTTATGTGGGTCCTGGGTAATGGAATCTGGGTCCTTTGGCTTTGCAGGCAAGTGCCTTAACCACTAAGCCATCTCTCCAGCCCCAGATCTTCATTTTCTTATGAAGGTTCCCAGGTCACATAAAACACTAAATCAATATATAAGCTTTTCTCTTATTAGCATGTCTCTACAGTGGTCCCAAAATAGATAAAAGGAACGTTTATTTTTCCTCTTCTACAAGAACATTGTCTACACACCCCAATATAGAAATGAGGGAAAGCATAGTTTCTTCTTGTGAACAACTGCTCTCTCTTTTTTTCCTTTCTCTCTCTTTCTATTTGCTTTTTGAGATAGGGTCCTGTTCTAGCCTAGGCTATATGGTTGCAGACTAGCCTTGAACTCTCAGAGCGCCTCCTGAGTGCTGGGATTAAAGGTGTGTCCCACCACTCCTGACTCTTTCTCTTTAAAAAAAAACCTTTTATTTATTTATATATTTGCAAGCAGAGAGAAAAAGAGAGACAGAAAGAAAGAATGGATATGCCAGGGCATCTTGCCACTACAACCTCCAGATGCCTGTGCCACTTTGTGTATCTGACTTTAAGTGGGCCCTGGGGAATTGAACTAGGGTTATTAGGCTTTTGTAGTCAAGTGCCTTAACCACTGAGCTATTTCTCAGGTCTCTTTATTTATTGCTGTTACATGTGTGCCAGTCTAGCTTCTTCCAGATTGTTCTGGCTCAGCCTCCCATTTGTTATAGGTATGTTGGGACCACACTTTGCTCCTGGCTTTAAGTGCGTACTGGAGAAATGAACTCCATCTAGGAGGCTTGCCATCTTTCTAGTCCCCCCCCCCCGCTATCTTTTTTTTCTTTGAAAAAGGGTCCCACTCTGTAGCCCTGGCTAACCTGTAACTTGCTATGTAGGTTAGTGGCTTCAGACTTGTGGTGATCTGTCTCTGCCGCCCAAGTGTTCAGATAACAGTTGTACTCCACCACAGCTGGCCTCAAGTGGTTACTTTTAAAAATATTTTTATTTATTTGCAAGCAGAATGAGATAGAAGACATACAGACAGAGAGAATGGCTGCACAGGGCCTCCAGCCAATGCAAATGAACTCCAGATGCATGCACCACTTTGTGCATCTGGTATTAAGTGCGAATCAAACCCGGGTCATTAGGCTTAGCATGCAAGCACCTTAACTATGTAATTCACTATGAAATCTCAGGGTGGCCTTGAACTCACAGCAATCCTCCTGCCTCTGCCTCCTGAGTGCTGGGATTAAAGGCGTGTGCCACCACTCTTGCATATCTCTTTGGCTTACTTCATGGGCTGCCTCAAGGGCTTCACACCACCTTTGCATCCAGACGCCTGCTGCTCTTTCCTCAGCCCCTAACCCTTTTTATTTTATGAGCACTGTGAATTTTGTAATAAACTTGCTTCTCCCTCGCTGCTAAGAAACTCTGAGTCATATTTGTGTGCTTCTTGGTGCCTATAAAGCAGCTTACAAATGAATTTTGACAATTTTTTTTGAGAGAGAGAGAGAATGAGAATGGCATGCCAAGACCTTCTGCCAGTGCAGAAGGTAGGCCTCTTATTATTGTTCACCACTCAGTTCTTGAGCTTCTGGAAAATTCTTCTGTCTCCACTTCCCTTCTCACCACAGCACTCTGAGATTACAGAAGTCTGTCGGAGCTTTTGGTTTTTACGTGGGATCTGGGAATCTAAAATCAGGTACTTAGTGTTACACAGCAAGTACTTTATCCATTCACCCATCCCGTTTTTTATTAACACATAAGTTATAAATATCAATGAGATTCAACACATTTAATTATTTATTACTTATTTATTGTGATACAGGATCTGGCTATATAGCTCAAGCTGGCCTTGGACTGTGGCAATTTTCTGCCTCTTTCTCTCAAATGCTGAGATTACCAGCACTCAGGAGGCAGAGCCAGGATGGATTATTATGAGTTCAAGGCCAGACTGGGACTACAGAGTAAGTCCCAGGTCAGCCTGGGCTAGAGTGAGATCCTACCTAGAAAAAAAAAAAAAGGCCAGGTGTGGCATATGCCTTTTATCCCAGCACTTGGGGAGGCTGAGGTAGAAGGATCACTGTGAATTCAAGACTAGCCTGAGACTAATTCCAGGTCAGCCTGGGCTAGAGCAAGACCCTACCTCAAAAAAAAAAAAAAAAAAAAAAAGAAAAGAAAAGAAAAGAAAAGAAAAGTAAAAGTAAATAAATAAATAAGGCCAGATGTGGTGGCACATGTTTTAATCTTAGCACTTGACAGACTGATGTAGGAGGATCACCATGAGTTTGAGGCCAGCCTAGAGCTACATAGTAAATTGCAGGGTCAGCCTGGGCTAGAGTGAAATCCTCAAAAAAAAAAATTACTACTAATTGAGAGATGGAGGAGATTTGATGGAAAGTGGAGTTTCAAAGGGGAAAGTGGGGTGGAGGGAGGGAATTACCATGGGTTACTATCTACAATTATGGAAGTTTTCAATTAAAAATAATGGTTTCTTTTCTTTCTAAAAAAAAATAAAATAAAATCATACCTTTAATCCCAGCACTCAGGAGGCAAAGGTAGGAGGATTGCTATGAGTTCAAGGCCACCCTGAGATGACATAGTGAATTCCAGTTCAGCTTGGGCTAGAGTGAGACCCTACCTCAAAAAAAAAAAAAAAGTTAATCCAACAATGCAGTCTTCTAGACACAAAATGGCCTGGGGCACCCATAACCTCACCGAGCCTGACACTATCTACACAAGACCCTCATAATAGGAGGAAAAAATGATGACATCAAAAGAAGAGAGAGGGGCTGAAGCCAAGGCTTAGTGGTTAAGGCACTTGCCTGCAAAGCCAAAAGACCCAGGTTCAAGTTCCCAGGGCCCATGTAAGCCAGATGCATAAGGTGACGCATGCATCTGGTTTGTTTTCAGCAGCTGGAGGCCCTGGCGCACCCATTTTCTCTCTCTCTCTCCCTGTCTTTTTTTTTTTCTTTTTGATTTTTTGAGGTAGGGTCTCATTCTGGTCCAGGCTGACCTGGAATTCACTATGTAATCTCAGGGTGGCCTTGAACTCATGGCAATCTCCTACCTCTGCCTCCCAAGTGCTGGGATTAAAGGCATGCGCCACCACGCCAGGCCTCTCTGCCTCTTTCAAATAAATAAATAAAAATTAAAAAAAAAAAAGTCAGTGTGATGGTGCACACCTTTAACCCCAGCATTTAGGAGGCAGAGGTGGGGGCTTGCTGTGCATTCGAGGCCACCCTAAGACTACAGAGGGAATTCCAGGTCAGCCTGGAGTAGAGTGAGACCCTACCTCAAAAATAAATAAATAAATGAAATTTGAAAATAAAAGAGAGACTAATTGAGAAGAGGAGGGAATATGATGGAGAGTGGAGTTGCAAAGGGGAAAGTGAGGAGGGAGGGAATTATCATGGCTTATTGTCTATAATTATGGAAGTTGTCAATTAAAAAAATTTTTTTTAAAGAAGTGCATCAAAGATGACATGAAATCACTCAAAGGCAATTTTGAAGAACAGAAACCAGAAAGAGTAAAGCCTTTTATGATAGGGGCTGAAGAGTAAATCAAGTACATCATTGCTAATTTCAGTAACTACCAGTTTTTTTTGTTGTTGTTGTCGTTTTTTTTTTTTGTTTGTTTGTTTTTGTTTTTTTGTTTTTTTGAGGTAGGTTCTCACTCTAGCCCAGGCTGACCTGGAATTCACTCTGTAGTCTCAGGATGGCCTTGTACTCATGGTGATCCTCCTACTTCTGCCTCCCAAGTACTGGGATTAAAGGCGTGTACCACTACACCCAGTTTATAATGAGCAGTTTTTTGTTGGGGAAAATATGAATCCAGATGGCATGTTGCTCTCCTGGACTACTGTGAGAATGGCTTGACTCCTTTCGTGATTTTTTTTAAAGGATGGTTTAAAAGTGGAAAACTAGAGCTGGAGAAGATGGCTTAGCAGTTAAGGCATTTGCCTGCAAAGCTAAAGGACTCTGGTTCAATTCCCCAGGACCCATGTAAGCCAGATGCACAAGGTGGCACATGCATCTGGAGTCCGTTTGCAGTGGCTGGAGGCCCTGGTGCACCCATTCACTCTCTCTCTCACTTTCTCTTTCTCTCTCTCAAATAAATAAATAAATAAATAAATAAATAAATAAATAAATAAATAAAAATATAATTTTAAAAAAATGGAACGATATTAACACATTAGGCAGTAACTTGAATCTCTTACTTGTCATCATAGCTGGCTACTGCTCTCCATCCATACAACACCAGCAGGACTAGACGAATGGAACTGATGTCAGCTTGAACTTTTTTTTTTTTTGTAAGTTATTTTATTTTTTTATTTGAGAGGAGAGTAAGAGCACTACCTTGTGCATCTGGTTTATATGGGTCCTGGGGAAGCAAACCTGGGTCCTTTTGCTTTCAGGCAAGCACCTTAACCACTAAGCCATCCCTCCAGCCCCAGCTTGGTCTTTTGTTTTGACTGATTTATTTGGAATCAAGGCATTTTTTTTTTAAGAAAAAAAAATGTCATATAGGTTGTCTAAAAATAAAGTGCATTTAAACTAAAAACCAAAACAAAACAAAAACCAAAAAAAAACTAGATGTACTGGTGCACTTTAATCCCAGCACTCGGGAGACAGAGGTAGGAGGATCACGGTGAGTTCAAGGCCACTCTAAGACTACAGAGTGAATTCCAGGTCAGCCTGGGCTAGAGCGAGAAACTACCTAAAAAAAAAAAAAAAAAAAAAAAAAGCCCCCAAAATTCAGGAATGACATATATAGCTCAATGGTTCAGTGCTTGCCTACTATTTGTAGGGTGTTGGTTAGCTTCCTAATACCTAAAAAAAAAAAAAAAAAAAAAAATTGTGTGTGTGTGTGTGTGTGTGTGTGTGTGAAGTATACACTCAAACAATATAGTCTCAGGTGCAAATAGTCCTGTGATCAAAACCAGCACTCCAGAGGCAGAGGTAGGAGAATCGCCAAGAGTTCAAAGACACCCTGACAACTACATTTCAGGGCTTCAGCAAGACCCTATGTCAAAAAACCAAACCAAAAATAAAATAAAATAAAATAAAATAAAATAAAATAAAATAAAATAAAATAAAATAAAATAAAATAAAATAAAATAAAATAAAAACCTAGAGGTAGCTCACACCTTTAATCCCAGCACTTGAGAGGCAGAGCTAGGAGGATCACTGTGAGTTCCAAACTAGCCTGTACGACATAGTAAGCTCTAGGGCAGCCTGAGCTAGAATGAGACCCTACTTCACACGTACACAACACCCTAGAGGGAAGAATATCTGGTTTGTTGCCTTAATAGCTTTTGTTTTAAGTTTTTATTTTTATTTATTTACTTATTAGAGACGAGAGAGAGAGAGAGAGAGAGAGAGAGAGAGAGAGAAGGCGCACCAGGACCTCTAGTCACTGCAAACGAACTCCAGATGCATGCGCCACCATGTGCATCTGGCTTACGTGGGTCCTGGGGAATCAAGCCTCAAATGGGGATCCTTAGGCTTCATAGGAAAGCGCTGAACTGCTAAGCCATCTCTCCAGCCCGCCTTAATGGCTTTTTCAGAATATGAGCAACAGGCTAGACAGTATTCCTTTGTTTCTGTGCTAGAAATGGAACCCAGGTCCTTGAGCATGCCAGGCTCCACCTCTGAGATACATCCCCGTCCGTGAGGCAGTTACGGTGTTGCATACTATCATCTGTGACCCATACTACAAGCCTGGTATATAAGTTCAGTATCATTTCCCCCCTATTTTAGAGACAAGAAAACTTTACCACAGAAACGGAAGAACTTGCCCATAGTTATCTAGTCAGAAACTATGGAACTGAGATTCAAATTCAGGTAGCCTGATCCAAATCCACTTCAAGAACCCTTATCGCAGGGATGTCAAGAAGACGGGTTTGCAGCTGAGAATTACCTGTCAGGGCTTGTAGTGGCTGCGGAGATGAGGCGGAAGGGGAAGACTGGAGTCGCCAGTCCTCATTCATGAATCCAACGTCACAGGAATCTTACCTTATAAGGAAATGATCGCAGCTGGCATCACCCCAGTTAGGGAAGGCAGGGGCAGAAAGTACCTATCAAATAAGTACAGAATTTGAGATGAGCGTAATGGCTTAGGCCTATAATCATAGCACTCGGGAGGCTGAGGCAGGAGAATTGCTGTAAGTCCCAGGCCAGCCTGTGTTACAGACTAAGACCTGGTCTCAAAATACCAAATGCTTTTAATCCCAGCACTTGGGAGGCAGAGGTAGGAGGATCTCTATGACTCCAAGGCCAGCCTGAGGCCTGAGACTACATAGTGAATTCCAGGTCAGCCTGGGCTAGAGCAACTCTACCTCGAACCCCCCCCCCCAAATATATATATAATTTATATTATTATTATTATTATTTATATATCAAAACAAATACAGTTATTTATTTATTTGCAAGCAGAGAGGGGAAGGGAAAGGGAGAGAATGGTATGCCAGGGCCTCCTGTCACTGCAAATGAACTCTATCTAGATGCATGTGCCACTTTGTGCATCTGGCTCTACATGAGTATTAGGGAATTGAACTCAGACTGTTAGGCTGTCAGGCTTTGCAAGCAAGTGCCTTTAATTCTGAGTCCCCAGCTCCCAAATACAGGGTTTTTTGTTTGTTTGTTTGTTTGTTTTTGATTTTTCCAGGTAGGGTTTCACTCTAGCCCAGGCTGACCTGGAAGTCTCAAGGTGGCCTTGAGCTCACAATGATCCTCTGACCTCCACCTCCTGAATGCTAGGATTAAAGGCGTGTGCCACCATGCCTGGCCAAATATGGTTTTTAAAACAGGTAAAGGTGTGTGGTGGCACACGCCTTTAATCCCAGCACTTGGGAGGCAGAGATAGGAAGCTATCCCTGAGTTTAGGCCAGCTTGGGCTACCTCAAAAAACAAAAAAAAAGCCGGGCGTGGTGGCGCACACCTTTAATCCCAGCACTCGGGAGGCAGAGGTAGGAGGATCACCAAGAGTTCAAGGCCACCCTGAGACTACATAGTTAATTCCAGGTCAGCCTGGACCAGAGTGAGACCCTACCTCGAAAAAAAAAAAAAAAAAAAAAAAAAAAAAAAAAAAAGAAAGAAAGAAAAGAAAAGAAAAAACGGTCACTAGACTTTTATTTGTATACAACTTTTTTGGAGTCTTTTGTTTGTTTGTTTGTTTGTTTTTTTGAAATAGGGTGTCGTTCTAGCCCAAGCTAACCACCTGGAATTCACTATGTAGCCTCAGGGTCGACTTGAACTCATGGCGATCTTCCTACCTCTGCCTCCCAAGTACTGGGATTAAAGGTGTGTGTGCCACCATGCCCAGCTTTTTTTGGAATCTTTAAAGAGGGAGAATATAACATGGTACCAGCTGTCAAAATTTCTATTTTAATATGAAAGCCACCTTTGGAACAAATTCAGACCTTCACTGGGATGGAATCAGATGTCCTAGATGCGACAAGTTCTAACTTGGTGTGAGACTATAAAGAAGCCAGCTCTCCAGTCCCGCTGAGTCAATGGATAAGATCTATTTTCAATTCTCAACTTGTCCCCAGACGCTCTAGGTCTCTTGCCAAATTGAGTCAGAGTAGCGTCTGCTGGTGCCGATGAAGAACTCTACACTACCCAGGAAGAGAGCAGCAGAAAGTGTCTGGATGAGTGTCCAAAAGTGAGGGAAATTAGCCAACTATGTAGTCATGTAGCCAAGCCATTTGTTAACAGTAGGAAAAGGAAGGGCCGGTTCTGCCCGGCCCAACTCTATGGTTGAGTGGGTGTCTATTTCTGGACATTGTTAAGCCTGAGAATCAAGGTGCCCTTGTGGACTTCTTTGCCTGGGCACTTGACCTGGGCTGCCCAGACTTCTGGCTGAGGCAGGGCTCTTATCTCCCAACCATCCTTTTGCTCACTGCATTCCTAACCACCCGCTTGGCTTTTAGTATTTCTGGTTGCCTTGGTTGCTATCTGCATGCCTAATTCTAGCACACACTAAATTCTGCCTGCCTGGCTTCTGCCTCAATGACTTTTCCTGTCCTTTAGTCCTTGAGTGCATCTTTTTGCTAATTGTTTGTTTGTTTGCTTGCTTGCTTTTAGTTTAGTTTAGTTTTGTTTTTCTGAGTTAGGGTCTCACTCTAGCCCAGGCTGACCTGGAATTCACTCTGAAGTCTCAGGGTGGCCTTGAACTCATGGTGATCCTCCTACCTCTGCTTCCTGAGTGCTGGGATTAAATGTGTGCACCACCGCGCCTGGCATTTTTTTTTTTTTTTTTTTGAGTTTTTTTAAGATTTTTTAATTTTATTATTTATTTGTGAGAAGGAAAGATGCAGAGTGAGAGAGTGAAAGAGAATGGGCGCACCAGGGCTTCAAGCCACTGTAAACAAACTCCAGATGCATGTACCACCTTTGTGCATCTGGCTTACGTGGGACCTGGAGAATCCAACTGGGGTCCTTAGGCTTCACAGGCAAACGCCTTAACCACTAAGCCATCTCTCTAGCCCTTTTTTGACTTTTTGAATTGAGTCTTGCTATAGCCAAGGCTGACCTGGAATTCACTATGTAGTCTCAGCTTGGCCTCAAACTCTCGGTGATCCTCCTACCTCTGCCTCCTAAGTGCTGGGATTAAAGCCATGAGCCACCACACAAGGCTCTTTTTGCCTTCTTCTTCTCCTCCTCCTCCTCCTCCTCCTCCTCCTCCTCCTTCTTCTTCTTTTTTTTTTTTTTTTTGAGGCAAGCCCAACAGATTGGCCTTTATTAAAAAGTTTAAAAATATATTTTTTTGCTGGGCATGGTGGAACACGCCTTTAATCCCAGCACTTGGGAGGCAGAGGTAGTAGGAGGATCACTGTGAGTTTGAGACCACCCTGAGACTACATAGTTAATTCCAGGTCAGCCTGGGTTTGAGTGAGACCCTACTTTGAAAAAACAAAACAACAAAAAAAATTTTTTTAATGAGAAAGAGCGAGAATGAGAGCAAGAAAGAGAGAAAGAGAGAATGATGTGTCAGGGCCTTCACCCACTGTAATTGAACTCCAGATGCATGCACCACCTTATGCACATGTGTAACCTTGCGCATGCATCACCTTGTACATCTGGCTTAAGTGGGATTTGGGAAGTCAAACATGGGTCCTTGGGCTTTGCAGGCAAGTGCTTTAATTGCTAAGCCATCTCTCCAGCCCTTTTTGCTAATTTTTTTTTTTTTTTTTGGTTTTCCGAGGTAGGGTCTCACTCTAGCTCAGGCTGACCTCCAGGTCACTGTAGCTCAGGCTGTCCTAGAATTCACTATGTAGTCTCAGGGTGGCCTCAAACTCATGGCGATCCTCTGCCTCCCGAGTGCTGGGATTAAAGGCATGTGCCACCACGTCCGGCTCCTTTTTGCTAATTTTTAAAAATATTTTTTAAGATACTTTTTAATTAATTATTTACTTATTTACTTGAGAGAGAGAGAAAGAGGCAGAGAGAGAGAGAGAGAGAGAGTGAATGGGTACACCAGGACCTCCAGCCACTACAAATGAACTCCAGATGCATGCGTCCCCTTGTGCATCTGGCTTATGTGGGTCCTGGAGAGTAGAACCTGGGTCCTTTGGCTTTACAGGCAAATGCCTTAACTGCTAAGCTATCTTCTCCAGTCCCAAACTTATTTTAAAAAATATTTTATTTAAGCTGGGCATGGTAGCACATGCCTTTAATCCCAGCACTTGGGAAGCAGAGGTAAGAGGATCACTACAAGTTCGAGGCCACCCTGAGACTACAGAATGAATTCCAGGACAGCCTAGGCTACAGTGAGACCCTACCTCAAACCCCCCACACCAAAATTTTTATTTAGGGGCTGGAGAGATGGTTTATCAGTTAAGGCATGTGCCTGCAAAGCCTAGAGACCCAGGTTCTACTCTCCAGGACCCACATAAGCCAGATGCACAAGGTGATGCATGCATCTGGAGTTTGTTTGTAGTGGCCGGAGGCCCTGGCATGCCCGTTTCTCTCTTTCCCTTTCTCTCTCTCTAAAAAAAAAAGAAAAATATTTTATTGATTATTTGTAAGGAGAGTGAATGGGCACACCAGAGCTTCTTGCCATTGCAAACAGACTCCAGATGCATGCACCACTTTGTGCATCTGGCCTTACATGGGTACTGGGGAATCAAACCCAGGCCATCAGGCTTTGCAAACAAGTGCCTTTATTTTTTTAATATTTTTTATTTATTTATTTATTTATTTATTTATTTATTTATTTGAGAGAGATACAGAAATAGGCAGGGAGAGAGAGAATGGGTACGCCAAGGCCTCCAGCCACTGCAAACGAACTCCAGATGTGTTCACCCCATTGTGCATCTAGCTTATGTGGATTCCGGGGAATCAAACCTGGGTCCTTTGGCTTTGTAGGCAAGTGCCTTAACCGCTAAGCCATCTCTCCAGCCCACAAGTGCCTTTAATGGGTGACACTTCTCCAGCCCCAAAACTTATTTGAAAGAAAGAAAGAAGGTATGGCTGCACCAGGGCCTCTTGCCTCTGCAAATGCCCTCAAAATATGTATGTCATTGGGCATGGTGGAGCACGCCTTTAATCCTAGCACTCCTAGCACATCCTAGGAGACAGAGGTAGGAGGATTGCTATGAGTTTGATGCCATCCTAAGACTACATAGTGAATTCCAGGTCAGCCTGGGCTAGAGTGAGACCCTACCTTGAAAAACAAAAAAAAAAAAAAAAAAAAAAAGAAAAAAGAAAAACACGCACCACTGGTGTCTGCCTTTACATGGGAAATGGAGACTTGAACCTGGGCCAGTAGGCTTTGCAAGCAAGTGCCTTTATTCATGAGCCTCAAAGATTTTATTGTTTATTTATTTATTATTTATTTTTATTTGAGAGAGAGAGAGAAAGAGAGAGAGAGAGAGAGAGAGAGAGAGAGAGAGAGAGAGAGAGAGAGAATAGGCATGCGAAGGCCTTCAGCCACTACAAATGAACTCCAGATGTGTGCGCCCTCTTGTGTGCCATTGCGTGCTTGTGTCACTGTGTGTCTGGCTTACGTGGGACCTGGAGATTCAAAAGTGAGTTCTTAGGTTTTGCTGGCAAGTGCCTTAACTGCTGAGCCATCTCTCCAGCCCTATTTATTTTTAAATATATTTCTAAAATATTTTTATTTATTTGGAAGCAAAGAGAGATAGAAGAGAGACAGAGAGAATGGGTGCACCAGGGCCTCTAGCCACTGTAAATGAACTCCCAATGCATGCACCACTGCGCATCTGGCTTTTTGGGTATTGGGAAATTGAACTCAAATTGTTAGGCTTTGCAAGCAAATGCCTTAGCCGCTGAGCCATCTCTCCAGCCCCTTATTTATTTTTCTTTTTTTCCCAATATTTATTTTTAAAATTAATTAATTAATTTGTGTATGTACATGAGCATGCCAGTCAGAGTCTCTTGCCACTGCAAATGAACTTCAGATGCATGTGTTACTTTGCATCTGACTTTTTATTGGTCCTGGGGAGTTGAACCTGGGCCAGCAGCTTTTGCAAGCAAGTGCCTTTAACTGCTGAGTCATCTCATCAGCTCTTGTGTATTTCTTGACTTTTTCCATGCTGGCCCAGTGCCTAGCCAATACCCTTGGTAACATTACCACTTCCTTAGTGGTTTTGACTTTTTTTTTAACCTGTTTTTGAAAAGAACCACTATTGTTCACAGTCCCAGAACTGACATATATTTAGATCTGAGGTGGAGCAATAAGGAGGAAATGTGTGTTTTTTTTAAAGAGTTTTTGTTGTTGTTGTTGTTGTTTTCTTCTTTCTGGTTTTTCGAGGTAGGGTTTCACTCTAGTCCAGGATGACCTGGAATTCACTATGTAGTCTCAGGGTGGTCTCGAACTTACAGTGATCCTCCTACCTCTGCCTCCTGAGTGCTGGAGTTAAAGGCATGCACCACCATACCTGGCAAGAAATGTATTTTTTGAATAAGGAAATGCAGAATTACAGTGAAAATAGCTTAGCCCTCTTTAGAACTGAATCTCAGGAAGGC
Organism: Orientallactaga sibirica; assembly: GCA_036365145.1. Classification (NCBI taxonomy): domain Eukaryota; kingdom Metazoa; phylum Chordata; class Mammalia; order Rodentia; family Dipodidae; genus Orientallactaga; species Orientallactaga sibirica. The sequence goes on from JAEOAD010000027.1 coordinate 9,593,761, forward strand.
AGTCATGGAGAAGGTAAGGTTACAAAAAAACTAGATTCAAGTAGAAAGCTTTTCTTTTAAAAAAATATTTAAAAAAATAATAATAATGGTATGCCAGAGCCTTGCATGTGTCACCATGTGCATCTGGCTTATGTGGGTACTGAGGAAATGAACCTGAGTCCTTAGGCTTTGCAGGCAAACACCTTAATTGCTAAGCCACCTCTCTAGCCCAGAAAGTCTTTCTTTTCTTTTCTTTTCTTTTCTTTTCTTTTAATATTTTATTTGTATTTACTTATTGAGAGAGAGAATGAGAGAATGGGTGCATCAGGGCCTCCAGCCACTGCAAACGAACTCCAGTTATATGCACCATTTTGTGCATTTGGCTTATGTAGGTCCTGGAGAATTGAACCATGGTCCTTTGGCTTTGTGGGCAAGCACTTTAACCTCTAAGCCATTTCTCCAGCCCTCTTTGCTTTTTAAAAAATATTTTTTTAATTTATTTATGAAAGAGAGGGAGGGAGAGAGGGGGAAGAGGCAGATAGAGGGAGAATGGGCACACCAGAACCTCCAGCCACTGCAAACAAACTCTAGACACATGCACCACCTTGTGCATCTGGCTTACATGGGTCCTAGGGAAGTGAACCTGGATCCTTTGGCTTAGCAGGCAAGCACTTTAACTGCTAAGCCATCTCTCTAGCGCCAAGAAGCAGGCAAGCGCCTTAACCTCTAAGCCATGTCTCCAGCCCTCTTGCCTGCTTGCTTGCTTGCTTGCTTGCTGTCTTTCTTTCTTTCTTTCTTTCTTTCTTTCTTTCTTTCTTTCTTTCTTTCTTTCTTTCTTTCTTCCTTTCTTTCTTTCTTTCTTTCTTTCTTTTCTTTCTTTCTTCTCTCTCTCTCTCTTTCTTTTTCTTTTTTTTTTTGGCTTTTTTTTTTTTTTTTTTTTGGTTTTTCGAGGTAGGGTCTCACTCTGGCCCAGGCTGACCTGGAATTAACTATGTAGTCTCAAGGTGGTCTCAAACTCATGGCGATCCTCCTACCTCTGCCTCCCGAGTGCTGGGATTAAAGGTGTCCACCACCATGCCCAGCATTTTTTTGCTGTTTTTTTTTTTGAGGTAGGGTTTCACTCTAGCCAAGGCTGACCTGGAATTCACTAGGTAGTCTCAGGGTGGCCTCAAACTCATGGTGATCCTCCTACCTCTGCCTCCAATGTGCTGATTAAAGGTGCGTGCCCAACCTATTTTCTTATAAAAAAATATTTAGCTGGTTGGGCATGGTGGTGCATGTCTTTACTCCCAGCACTCGGGAGGCACAGGTAGGAGGATTGTTATGAGTTCAAGGCCAGCCTGAGACTACCTAGTGAATTCCAGGTCAGCCTGGGCTAGACAGAGACCATACCTACAAAAACAAAAAACAAAAACAAAAAAAACTAGCCAGGCGTGGTGGTGCACACCTTTAATCCCAGCACTCGGGAGGATCGCCGAGAGTTCGAGGCCACCCTGAGACTACATAGTTAATTCCAGGTCAGCCTGAGCCAGAGTGAGACCCTCCCTCGAAAAACCAAAAAAAAAAAAAAAAAAAAAAAAAACAACTATTTTATTTATTTATTTATTTATTTATTTATTTATTTATTTGAGAGAAGGGGGAGGTGGGAAGGAGAAAGTATGGTTGGGCCAGCCAGGACCTCCTGCCACTGCAATGAACTACAGATGCGTACACTACTTTGGGCATCTGGCTTTGCATGGTTACTGGGATAATGAACCCCCATTGACAAAGTTTGCCAAGGGTACACTGGTTCCTTCTAAAAGGCTTGATTTTAGCCGGGCATGGTGGTGCATGCCTTTAATCCCAGCAGTCGGAGGATCACTGTGAGACTACATAGTGAATTCCAAGTCAGCCTGGGCTACATGAAGACCCTACCTCAAAAAAAAAAAAAAAAAAAGACAACACCATCCTATGTAATCTTGGTTGCCTGGAACTCATTATGTAGACCAGGCTGAGGCTGAATTTACAGCAATCCTCCTGCCTCTGCTTCCTTAGTGCTAGGCTCTTAAGTATGCCTGGCCCTAAGAGAGTTAATTCTTTTTTTTTTTTCTTCCTGATTTTCTTTATTTATTTGAGAAAGAGAGGAGGGAGAATATGGGCACACTAGGACCTCTAGTCACTGCAAACAAACTCCATATGTGTGTGTTGCTTTGTGCCTCTGGTTTACATGGGTACTGGGGAATTGAACCAGGGTCAGCAGGCTTTGTAAGTAAGTACCCTTAATGGCTGAACCATTGCTTTATTCTTTCCTTTCTCTCTCTCTCTCTTTCTTTCTTTCTCTTTCCTTCCCCCTCCTCCTCCTCCTTCTTCTTTTTTGGTGTTTCTAGTTAGGGTCTCACTTTAGCCCAGGCTGGTCTAGAATTCACTTGTAGTCTCAGGCTGGTCTCAAATTCTCAGTGATCCTCCTACCTCTGCCTCCCAGTGCTGGGACTAAAGGCGTGTGCCACCATGCCAGACTCATTTTTTATTTTTAGAGAGACAGAGAGAGAGAGACAGAGGGACAGATAGAGAATGGATGCGCCAGCGACCTCTCAGCCGCTGTGAATTCCAGATATGTGTGCCCCCTTGTGGGCAAGTGTGGCATTGCGCCCTTGTGTCACTTTGTGTCTGGCTAAATGTAGGACCTGGAGAATCCAATGGGTGTTCTTGGGCTTTGCAGGCAGGCACCTTAACTGCTAAGCCATCTCTCCAGCCCCAGACTAATTTTTTTTTTGGCGACTGTTGTAGTCAGGTTCACATTGCTAGCAGAAATCACCCGACCAAGAGCTGCTTGTGGGAAAAAAGGTTTCTTTTGGCTTATAGACTTGAGGGGAAGCGTCATATGGCAGGGGAAAATGATGGCATGAGCAGAAGATGAACATCACCCCCTGGCCAAAATCAGGTGAACAAAAGGGACAAGAGAGTGTGCCAAACACTGGCAAAGGGATACTGGCTACAACACCCATAAGCCTGCTCCAACAATACACTGCCTCCAGGAAGCTACAATTCCCCAAATCTCCATCAGCTAGGAAGCTAGCATTCAGAACACCTAAGTTTATGGGGGGGACACCTGAATCAAACTGCCACAGTGACCCAATAAGGTTTTTTTGTTTGTTTGTTTGTTTGTTTGTTTGTTTGTTTTTGTGAGGCAAGCCCAACAGAATGGCCTTTTTAAAAAATTTTTTTTTTTGTGCGAGACTGAGCAGAGAGAGAGAGAGAGAGAGGAATGGCAGCATGCCAGGTCCTCCAGCACTGCAATCGAACTCCAGACACATGCACTACCTTATGCACACGTGAGACCTTGCTCTTGCATCACCTTGTGCATCTGGCTTACATGGGACCTGAAGAGTCGAACATGAGTCCTCAGGCTTCACATGCAAGCGTCTTAACTGCTAAGCCATCTCTCCAGCCTGACCCATGAGTTTTCAGGTTACAGACATGAGCACAGGTAAGGGGATATTTTCAGGAGTATGGGCTTTACCACTGAAAAAAAAGTCTCTCCTTCCTCCATCAACCATTAACCTCAGGGAGGAGTGGGGCCTTGTGAGTTCTGCCCTACCCCATGACAGAATGGCTATGAGCCCAGTCTTGTGCAGATCTTATGCAGTAAACCACAGATCCTATGTGTTCAAAGCTTTAACAGTCATGGCATGCCTTGAGGTCAGCATCCCCTACCTCCTTCCTCTAGCTCTTACATTCTTTCTGCCCCTTCTTTCTCCATGTTCCCTGCGCCTTGGTGGGGATGATAGAGATGTCTCATTCAGGGCTGAGCAGTCAATTGTCACTTAATTCTTGTCACTGCGACCAGTTATGAGTCTCCATGGTTACAACTGGAAAAGAGCTTTTCTGATCAAAACTGGTAGCACTAATCTATAAACATAAACATAGTCATTAAGAAGGTAATTGGGGGCTGGAGAGATGGCTTAGCAGTTAAGGCGCATGCTTGCAAAGTCAAAGGACCCAGGTTTGATTCCTCAGGACCCATGTAAGCCAGATGTACAAGGTGGCACATGTGTCTGGAGTTCATTTGCAATGGCTGGAGGCCCTGGTGCACCCATAGTCTCCCTCTCACCCCCTTTGTCTCTCTGCCTCTTTTTCTCTCTCTCACTCAAATAAATAAATACAAATAAAATATTTTTGTAGGCAGACACTTTAACCACTGAGCCATCTCTCCAACCCTAAATAAATTTTTGTTTGTTTGTTTGTTTGTTTTCGAGGTAGGGTCTCACTCTAGTCCAGGCTAACCTGGAATTCACTAAGTAGTCTCAGGCTGGCCTCGAACTCACGGTGATCCTCCTACCTCTGCCTCCCGAGTGATGGGTTTAAAGGCATGCGCCACCACACCCGCTTGACTGGAAATTTGATCTATGTATGTAGTAGGATCATCAACAACAAAAACGTGGAAAACTTTTGAGAAGCAAGCTGTTGAGACAGGAAATGGTTTGTTCAAGTGTGCCTGGTCTTGGACAAACTGAAGAGGTGACTATCACCATTGAGGCGTGGTGTTGTGAGATCAGCAAGGGTCAGGTGAGTTGATGCTCTGGGGCAGGACTTTATTGAGGCACATTTCAGACTGACTGTGCTGTCCTGATTGTTGCAGTCAGCGTTGGTGAATTTGAAGTTAGTCTCTCCACGAATAGTGGGCCCACGAACATGCCCTTTGGTTGACACATGCTGTGAACAATTTTTTGTTTTTGTTTTTTCGAGGTAGTTTCACTCTAGTCCAGGCAGGCTGACCTGGAACTCACTATGTGGTCTCAGGGTGGCCTCGAACTCATGAAATAACAATTTTTAAAAATATTTTTATTTAAGCCAGGCATGGTGGCACACGCCTTTAATCCAAGCACTTGGGAGGCATAGGTAGGAGGATCGCCATGAGTTCGAGGCCAGCCTGAGAATACTTAGTGAATTCCAGGTCAGCCTGGACTAGAGTGAGCCCCTACCTTGAAAACAAACAAACAAACAAACAAACAAACAAACAAACAAACAAACAAACAAAAATTTTATTTAGGGTTGGAGAGATGGCTCAGTGGTTAAGGTGTCTGCCTACAAAAATATTTTATTTATATTTATTTATTTGAGTGAGAGAGAGAAAAAGAGGCCTTGCAGGCAAGAGCTTTAACTGCTGAGCCATCTCCCCAGCCCTGAAATGACACATTTTTGGTGTTAATAAAATGGCTCTTACTGAGCCACTCACAGCCAGAAGCAATACAAGGACATCAGCAAGGAAGTCAGCACTGACATGAAGAAAACTGGCACATTTGTGACAGACGACATAGTAGCATTTGGGCAAATTTCTGGTTGGAATGCTGACAAACACGCTGGGACCAAGGGCGGATATGCTTTGGTTTGAGGCACGGAAAGTCACGCAGAATGATGGTGGTGCCAGTGGGACCATGCTGGCTGAGGCTCTGGGTTACATCTTACCACTGACTCATCCAACTGCTACGCCCTTCATCTGTCCCTCTAGGAGGGACATCAACAACTAGATGTTACTGGTAGTGTCCTGTGGGATGAGTGGACACTTGTGTTCTCAGACCTGGCATGATAGTCACATTTGCTCCAGTCAGCTTCACAACCAAAGTCAAGTCTTGAAATGCACCAGGAAGTTTGGTGTGGAGCTATTCCTGGGGATAGTGTGGGCTTCAGTGTCAAGAATTTGTCGGGTGAAGATGACTGTAGTGGCAGCATGGCTGGTGACAGCAAAAAATGACCCACCAGACCTGGTGTGGTGGTGCACCCCTTTAATCCCAGCACTAGGGAGGCAGAGGTAGGAGGATCTCTGTGAGTTAGTTCAAGGTCACCCTGAGACTACATAGTGAATTCCAAATCAGCCTTGGCTAGAGCGAGACCCTACCTTGAAATTCCAAAAAAAGAAGAAGGAGAAAGAGAAGGAGAAGGAGAAGGAGGAGGAGGAGGAGGAGGAGGGAGGAGGAGGAGGAGGAGGAGGAGGAGGGAGGAGGGAGGAGAAGGAGAAGGAGAAGGAGAAGGAGAAGGAGAAGGAGAAGGAGAGGAGAAGGAGAAGAAGAAGAAGGAGAAGGAGAAGGAGAAGGAGAAGGAGAAGGAGAAAGAGGAGAAGGAGAAGGAGAAGGAGAAGGAGAAGGAGAAGGAGAAGGAGAAGGAGAAGGAGAAGGAGAAGGAGAAGGAGAAGGAGAAGGAGAAGGAGAAGGAGAAGGAGAAGAAGAAGAAGTAGAAGAAGAAGGAACCCCCCCCCCAGGGCTGGGGAGATGGCTTAGCAGTTAAGACACTTGCTTCCAAAGCCTACCTACCTGGGTTCAATTCCCTAGCACCCATGTAAAGCCAGATGCACAGTGGTGCATGCATCTGGAGCTCCTCTGCAGCAGTAAGAGGCCTTGGCATGCCCATGCATTCACTCACTTCCTCTCTCAAGTAAAAAAAAAAAAACCTATATATATGATTTTTTTATTGACAACTTCCATAATTATAGACAATAAACCATAATAATTCCCTCTCCTCCTCCACTTTCCCCTTCACAAATCCACTCTCCATCATATCCCCTTCCCTCTTCATTAGTGTCTCTTATCTTGAATGGCATCATCTTTTTCTCCTGTCATGAAGGTCCTCTGTAGGTAGTACTAGGTATTGCAAGGTCATGGATATCCAGGCCATCTGTGTTTGGAAGACTGCATTGTAAGCAGTTCTGCCCTTCCTTTGGCTCTTACGTTCTTTGCACCACCCCTTCTACAATGGACCCTGAGCCTTGGAAGGTGTGATAGAGATGTTTCAGTGCTGAGCACTCCTCTGTCACTTCTTCTCAGCACCATGGTGCCTTTTGAGTCATCCCAGAGGTCACTGCCATCTGAAAAGCTTCTCTAACCCAAAAGTCAGAGTAGCATTAATATGAACATTCAGAAGTGCTTACCGGGCAGTTTGGTGAGCATAATATATGCATTTAGCCAGACACTAGCAGGCATTACATCCCTAGAGCTCATGACCTCCCCGGTCATAGGTTTTCTGTACCAGGCACGTATTCCCTCCTGTGGAGCAATCCTCCAGTCCAATTAGACAGCGGTTGGTTTCTCCCACAACAGACATGCCACTATTGCACCTGTTGGGTTATTTGGCCTGGCTGGCCGAACTTAAGGCTTGCAGTGTCCACTGTTGTTTATCTCCACTGATGATTTCTCTCTTCCATAGAGGCGCATGCAACATAGCTTTTCCCATCTTTATGTCAGCTAGTCTATAGGGAGGAGGTTTTCAGCTCAGCTCCTGCTTGATTTCTCAGTGACCTTGCAGCCCAAGTGTAATAGACATCTCCAGGTTTGCTGAGATGAACTTCCAGAACAGGCACAGTTATGGAGGAAGGGATTTATTGAAGCTTATAGATCCAGGGGAAGTTCCATAATGGTAGGAAAAGCTGGCCTGCTTTCACAGGACCAAACACAGAGATAGAGAGAGAAGCCATAAGCCAAAAGCCACACACTACACACTTCAGGAACTCCAGGTGGATTCAGACACTTTGCATATCTTTAGATTGGAATGTCAAATCCACCACACCTTAGGACATTCAGCTCTGGACAATACAGGTGAGCACCTCCCCATCACAAGTGAGGGCATGGGGCACCACAAGGGCACATATATGCATATACCACACCACCACATTATTACACACACACACACACACTGAATAATAATAACATCATGAAATCCTCATAAGGAAAGGAGAATGTTTTTATGGTCTATTTGTCTTTTGTAGTGTGTGGCAGTTTTAAGTTACTAATGTTTTAACTTAAAAAAAATTTTATTTGAGAGAGAAAGAGAGAGGCAGATAGAGAAAGAGAGAAAGAGAGAGAGAGAATGGGCACACCAGGACCTCTAGCCACCTCAAATGAACTCCAGATGCATGCGCCACCTTGTGCATCTGGCTTACATGGGTCCTGGGGAATCAAACCTGGGTCCTTAGGCTTCATAAGCAAGCACCTTAACCACTAGCCATCTCTCCAGCCCAAGTTATTAGTTTTTTAAATTAGCACTTCTTCCCTTCATCTTTTTCATTCCCTTTACTCCCTTCTCCTTTCTTTTCCCTTCTCCTTTCTTTTCCCTTCTCTAGGCTGCCTGGAACTCTAAGTAGCCCAGGCAGGCCTGAATTTGTACTTCTCCTGCCTTAAGCCTCCCAAGTGCTGGGATTACAGGGGTGGTGTTTGGCTAAAGCACTCTTTTTAAATTTTATTATTTTTTGGTGTGAGTGATGATGTGTATGAGGGCGGGCGGGTCCATGAGTGGACTTCAGAGGACACTTTCAGGTATTGGTCCTCATCTTCCATCTCAGTTAAGGCAGGGTCTGGTCTCTTGTTCTTGTTCTCATTGTTGTTCATTGCTCCAGACTAGCTAGTCTGTGAGCTTCTGGGAAATTCTCCCATCTTGCCATCAACGGATCATAGAAGCGCCCTAGGGACCTGGAGCACTCAGGTTTGAGTGATAAGTATTTTAACCACGGACTCATTTCTCCAGACTTCTTATAGACTACTCTTTAATGGAAATGACGAAAAAATTCTGTCACAAAATTTTGAGACCCATTAAAACAAACAATTATTTTGTTTTTTAAAACTTAAAAATTTATTTATTTATTTATTTATTTATTTATTTATTTATTTATTTATTTATTTTAAGGTAGGGTCTCCCTCTAGTCCAGGCTGACCTGGAATTCACTGTGTAGTCTCCAGCTGGCCTCAAACTCACAGTGATTCTCCTACCTTGACCAACTGGCCTCCCAAGTGCTGGGATTAAAGGCATGTGCCACCATACCCAGTGTTATTTATTTGCAAGCAGAGAGAGTCAAGAGACACAGAAAGAATGGGTGCGCCAGGGCCTCCAGCCACTCCAGATGCGTGTACCACCTTGTACATCTGGCTTTATGTGGGCACTGGGGAATGGAACTCAGGTTGTTAGGCTTTACAGGCACGCGCCTTAACCACTGAGCAATCTCTTCAGCCCTAAAACCTTTTTGTTGACAGCTTTCATAAGTACAGACAATAAACCGTGATAATTCCTTCCCCTACCTCTAGTTTCTCCCTCTCAAATCCACCCTCCATTGAATCCCTTCTTCTTAGTTTCTTTCTTTCTTTCTTTCTTTCTTTCTTTCTTTCTTTCTTTCTTTCTTTCTTTCTTTCTTTCTTTCCTTATTTATTAGAGACAGAGAGAGGGAGAGTGAGAATGGGCACGCCAGGGCCTCTAGCCACTGCAAACGAACTCCAGACATGTGCGCCCCCTTGTGCACCTGGCTTGTGGGACTTGGAGAATCGAACCGGGATCTTTAGGCTTTGCAGGCAAACACCTTAACGGCTAAGCCATCTCTCCAGCCCTTAGTTTCTATTTTCATGCCATCATCTTTTCCCTCTATTATGCAGGTCTTGTGTAGGTAGTGTCAGGCATTGCAAGGTCATGAATATCAAGGCCATTTTGTGTCTGGAAGATTGCATTGTAAGCAGTCCTACCCTTCCTTTGGCTTGTACATTCTTTCTGCCACCTCTTTTTCTTTTTTTCCTTTTATATTTTTATTTTTTGTTTGTTTTTTGAGGTTGGGTCTTGCTCTAGCCCAGGCAGACCTGGAATTCACTACGTAGTCTCAGGGTGGCCTCGAACTCACGGTGATCCTCCTACCTCTGTCTCCCGATTGCTGGGATTAAAGGCATGCACCACCATGCCCGGCTTTTTAAAAAATATATATTTTATTTATTTATAGCCCGGTGTGGTGGCGTATGCCTTTAATCCCAGCACTCGGGAGGCAGAGGTAGGAGGATCGCCGTGAGTTCGAGGCCACCCTGAGACTACGTAGTGAATTCCAGGTCAGCCTGGGCTACAGCGAGACCCTACCTCGGAAAATATATATTTTTTTTATTTATTTGAGATGCATGCACCCCCTTGTGCATCTGGCTTACGTGGGTCCTGGAGAGTTGAACCAGGATCCTCTAGCGCCTTAACTGCTAGGCCATCTCTCCAGCCCCCTTTTTTAAAATATACTGCCACCTCTTCCACAATGGACTCTGAACCTTGGAAGGTGTGATAGAGATGTCTCAGTCTGAACACTCCACTGTAACTTCTTCTCAGCACTATGGTGACTTTTCAGTCACCCCACTGGCTACTACCATCTGAAAAGAGTAGCTTCTCTAACCAAAAGTGATAGTAGACTTAATATATGTGTATGAAAATTAAAAAGTACATAGGGAGCCGGGCATGGTGGCGCACGCCTTTAATCCCAGCACTTGGGAGGCAGAGGTAGGAGGAACATCGTGAGTTCAAGGCCACTCTGAGACTACCTAGTGAGTTCCAGGTCAGCCTGGGCTAGAGTGAAATCCTACCTCAAAACCAAACCAAACAAAACCAAACAAAACCAAACAAAACAACAACAACAAAAGTATGTAGGAGACTGGAGATGGCTCAGTGGTTAAGATGCTTGCCTGTGGGCTTGAGAGATGGCTTAGCAGTTAAGGCACGTGCCTCCGCAGCCTAAGGACCCCAGTTTAATTTTTCAGGTCCCATGTAAGCCAGATGTACATAGTGGTTTGCAGTGGCTAAGGCCCTAGCATGCCCATTCTCACTCACTCTCTGTCTGTCTCTAATAAATAAAATAAAGTAAAGTAAAGTAAAGTAAAATAAAATAAAATAAAATCTTTTAAAAAAGCGGTCTGGCGTGGTGGCGCACACCTTTAATCCCAGCACTCAGGAGGAAGAGGTAGGAGGATTGCTGTGAGTTCGAGGCCACCCTGAGACTACATAGTTAATTCCAGGTCATTCTGGGCCAGAGTGAGGCCCTACCTCAAAAAAACAAAATCAAAAACAAAAAAAACAATGCTTGTCTGCAAAGCCTAACAACCCAGGTTCAAGTCCCCAGTATCCATGTAAAGCCAGATGTACAAAGTAGTGCATGCATCTAGAGGTCATTTACAGTGGCTGGAGGCCCTGGTGTACCTATTCTTTCTGTGTGTATGTACAAATAATTTTTTTTTTAAATTAAAAAGTGCTTAGAGCTTGGTGTGGTGGTATACGCCTTTAATCTCAGTACTTGCGAGGCAGAAGTAGGAGGATCACTTTGAGTTCAAGGTCAGCCTGGGCTAGAGAGCAACCCTACCTCAAAAAAAAAAAAAAATGCTGGGCTGGTGACACATGCCTTTAATCCCAGCACTGGAGAGGCAGAGGTAGGAGGATCGCCATGAGTTCGAGGCCAGCCTGAGACTGCATAGTGAATTCCAAGTCAGCCTGGGCTAGAGTGAGACCCTATCTTGAAAAACAACAACAAAAAAAGTGTTCACAGCTGGGCGTGGTGGCGCACGCCTTTAATCCAAGCACTAGGGAGGCAGAGGTAGGAGGATTGCTGTGAGTTTGAGGTCAGCCTGAGACTACATAATGAGTTCTAGGTCAACCTGGGCTAGAGTAAGACCCTACCTCAAAAAACTAATGTTCATGTAAAAGCATCCAGGCATGGTGGCTCACACCTGTAATCCTAGCACTCAGGAAGTTAAGGCAGGTAGATCATCCAGGAAAATTAAAAAAAAAAAAGGAAAACTAATTTGTCTGAAAAAGCTCATTTCCATATAACTTCAAAATAGGTTTTCACCTAAATCCTTTTAGAAGGATTGGTGGAAGATGCTGATTCTCAATGAATTTTTTTTTTCAGTAAAAATAGTAATTGAATCCCAGCACGTGGCAGAAAGAGGTAGGAGGATCACTGTGAGTTCAAAGCCACCCTGACACCACATAGTGTATTTCAGGTCAGCCTGGGCAAGAGCGAGACCCTACCTTGGGGGAAAAAAGAAACAGTAATTGAGGGCTGGAGGGATGGCTTAGAGGTTAAGGCATTTGCCTGCAAAGCCAAAGGACCCAGGTTCAATTCCCCAGAATCCATGTTAGCCATATGCACAAGGGGGTGCACATATCTAGAATTCGTTTTCAGTGGCAGGAGGCGCCCGTTCTCTCTCTTTCCCTGTTTCTGTTTGTCAAATAAATAAATAAAAATAAAATGTTTAGGGCTGGAGAGATGGCTTAGCGGTTAAGGTGCCTGCCTCCTAAGCCTAAGAACGCCGGTTCCAATCTCCAGGTCCCACGTTTAGCCAGATGCAAAGTGATACAAGGGCGCAATGCCACACTTGACCACAAGGAGGCGCACGCATCTGGATTTTGTTCACAGCAACTGAGAGGCTGCTGGTGCGCCCATCTCTATCTGTCCTCCTCTCCCTTTCTCTCTGTCTCTCTGTGTGTCTCTCTCCAAAATAAATAAATAAATAAATAAATAAAATAAAATGTTTAAAAAAACCAAACAACAAAACCAGTAATTATACATGGCTTGCTAGTAGGTGTTTTAGATGTGTGTTTGCTTTAGACCTTCTGTGTGTGTTCAGTATCTACTCTGTGTTAAGCATTATGCTAAGCACTTTATAATACATGACTTCTTCACATGATTAATTAACCCATGATTGAAGATAGAACTGAGATATAGTAACTTATGATCATCCCACAGGCAGAACTAGACAGAGTCTGTTTTCCCCAGTGGTTTATGTAGAGCTTTAATCACTACATGGAATAAGAACACACACAGTGGGCTGGAGAGATGGCTTAGTGGTTAAAGCGCTTTCCTGCAAAGCCTAAGAACACCTGTTCTAATCTCCAGGTCCCACATAGCCAGACACAAAAGTAATGCAAGCGTGCAATGTCACACAAGGGGGTGCATGCATCTGGAGTTCGTTCACAGCAGCTGAAAGGCTTTGATGTGCCCATTCTCTCTCTCTCTCTCTCTCTCTGCCTCTTTTTCCCTCTTTCTCTCCCTCAAAAATAAAATTAAAAAAACAGAAAATATAAAATACCCATGGAAAGATGAGAAATTTGCTTCCTAAAATGTCTCTAAGATGTCTGGAAACCTATATATATATATATATATATATATATATATATATATATATATATATATATATATATATATATATTTTTTTTTTTTTTTTTTGAAGCAAGGTCTCTTCACTTTAGACTAGTTAGCTGACCTGGAATTCATTCTGCAGCCCAGGCTGGCCTTGAACTCAAGGTGATTTTCTTACTTCAGCTTTTTGAGTGCTAGGATTAAAGGCATGAGCCTCCATGCCTGGCTCCTAACACATTTTCTAAATTGGCTGTTTCTAACTGGCTTTTACAGCAAGTAATCAGCAAGGAAACATCTGGGTCCTTGAAGATCTTTGCTGTCATCCAAGAGAATGGGGTGTTTCCTGGTATTGGCTAGTCATTGCTGTGTGCAAGAGAACTGGGAATTATTTAGGCCTGGTCACCAGAAGGAAGAAAACACTACCAAGCACCCACAAAACAGCACTCTAACAATGCTTCCAGATCATTTCTTGCTGCCTTGTCTTTCTACGTCATCCTCTGTGGAGAAGATGTCATATCCTGCTATACAGAATTTAAAAAGTAGTGAAACTATATTGTAAAATGCTGTTTTAGCAGTCTGACACTGGAAGCCTACACAGAAACACTGGAAGTGTAGCCAGGACAGTGCATAGTCTTCTGAAGATGCTAGCCCACCATAGTAAGGTGATCTTTTTCAATAACTTCCATATGACAGGTTTTGTATAAGATACACCTCTAATATACCTGTCATAGTCATTGTGAATTGCCATGTGAATCCTTTAGTGCAACATTTTCTTTTTTTTTCTTTTCTTTTTTTTTTTTTTTTTTTTTTTTTTTTGGTTTTTCAAGGTAGAGTTTCACTCTAGCTCAGGCTGCCCTGGAATTAGTCTCAGGGTGGCCTTGAACTCAAGGCGATCCTCCTACCTCTGCCTCCCGAGTGCTGGGATTAAAGGCATGCGCCACCACGCCCGGCTTAACATTTTCTTTTTTTTTTAATATTTTTTATTAGTTATGTATATGGTATATATACAGCCATGATGGTACCATCGTTAGCCTTCTCCCTGTCCTCCCCCCCATGGGTAATGCGGGTCTTGCCTTATGCTGGTAGCCATCAGTTATGCGGGAGAGGCAATGACTGTGTATAATGACCCAAGTCATGGCTCTAACAATCTTTCCGCCCCCTCTTCCGCGAATTTCCCTGAGCCATGTTGGGTTCATTTTAGGTCTATTTCAGTGACAAGGTTTTGTGAGTCTCTGTATATCTGATTTGGTAGAGGTTGAGAGTTCTTTGTGTCTATCTCCTTTGCCCTTGTGCTGGTACCAAGTTCACCAATAAAGTAGTACTCTTGCTCATTTCCCCTCTAACTCAACGACTTCATTTGGTGCCCTGTTGAGGTGCAATGGGATGATTCTCTCCTCAGGATATGCGTCTATCTGAAAGAGAGAAACAGATTCTCCAATGGAGAGTGAGAGTGAGGAGAGTGAGGCTCATGCCTTTAATCCTAGCACTCAAAAAAAAAAAAAATTTTCACTGTGGGGGGATTCTTAGCTCCAGAATTATGTTGTTACGCTCAAAGTCAGACAAAATTTAACATCAAATTATATAGACTGCTTTTTTTCTTAAGGAATTATTCAAAAACATCATCTCTTCAGGGAATGTATCACTAAGAATAATAAAGATTGGCATTCATAATTCTATTTTAGATTTTGAATGTTGCTTTCAAGTTTAAAGGATCTTTAAGGGACTAGAGAGATGGCTTAGCAGTTGAGGCACTTGCCTGACAAGCCAAAGGACCCAGGTTTGATTCTCCAGGACCCAGGTAAGCCAGATGCACAAGGTGTCACATGCATCTAGAGTTCATTTACACTGGGTAAAGGCCCTGGCGTGCCCATTCTCTCTCTCCCCCTATCTGCCTCTTTCTCTCTCTCTCTCTTTTTTTTTTTTTTTTGGTTTTTCGAGGTAGGGTCTCACTCTGGTCCAGGCTGACCTGGAATTAACTATCTCTCTTTTTGTTAATTTTAATTTTTTGTTTTTTTGAAGTAGGGTCTCACTCTAGCTCAGGCTGACCGGGAATTCACTATGTAGTCTCAGGGTGGTCTTGAACTCAAGGCAATTCTCCTACCTCTGCCTCTTGAGTTTGGGGATTAAAGGCATGCACCGCCACGCCCGGCTACCTCTTTCTCTTTCTCAAATAAATAAAATAAAATAAAATAAAAATTAAGGTGCTGGGGCCTTCAGCTGCTGCAAATGAACTCCAAATGCATGCACCACTTTGTGCATCTGGCTTATTGAACCTGAGTCCTTTTGTTTTGCAGGCAAGTACCCCAACCGCTAAGCAATCTCTCCAGCCCTTTATTCATTCTTTCAACAAATGTTTATGGATTACCTTCTATGTGCCAGGTGCTATGCTAGGTATTGGAGTCATAACAGTGAATTAGAAGTTGAACTCTAATCATTTTGCTCTGCATGTGTGTAGCAGGTGTGGTGGTGGTGATGAGGTGCCCTATGTGAGCTTGGGAGGACAGAGGAAAACATCTGGTGTAACCCTCCATTGATTTACCCATTTTTTCCCCCTTGAGACAAAATCTCTTGTTTTTCTTGTTTTGGGTTTTTTTTATTTAATTAAAAAAATTGGGGGGGGGGAGGTTGAGGTGAAGGTCTCACTCTAGATCAGGCTGACCTAGAATTCACTCTGTAGTCTCAGGGTGGCCTTGAACTCACAGTGATCCTCCTACTTCTACCTCCTGAGTGCTGGGATTAAAGGCGTGCACCACCACGCTGGCTCATATATATATATTTTTTGCCTTTTATTTTATTTCATGAGCCCTAGCAATTCTCCTGTCTCTGCTCCCCACAAGACTGAGGTTACAGTCTTGTGTGGCCACACCCAGCATTTTTTTGTGGATGCTGAGGGACTCAAACTCAGGTGATATCAGGTCTCCTCAGGCCCTTACGCTTGCATAGGAAACATACTTAGCCCCTGAGCTATCTCTTCCAGCCCCTCTAATCATTTTTATATTATGCACTGACACCAGATACACAAAATACTCACTTACTTCATACGTTATTTTGTGTGTTCCCTATTTTCAGAAGCACGTTACAATGTATTGGACAGAGTAGATTGTTTGTGAGTTATCTGTTTAAGTCTTTTTTTCTAATTAAGAATATGCATTATGGGGCCTGGAGAGATGGCTTAGCAGTTAAGTGTTTGCCTGTGAAGCCTAAGGACCCCAGTTCGAGGCTCGATTCCCCAGTACCGATGTAAGCCAGAGGCATAAGGTGACACGTTTGCAGTGGCTGGAGGCCCTGGCACGCCCATTCTCTATCTATTTGCCTCTTTCTCTCTCTGTCTGTCACTCTCAAATAAAGAAATAAATAATAAACAAAAAATATTTTAAAAAAAGAATGTGCATTGTATGAACACATCATGTGTTGGTACCCTCATTTCCCTTCTCCCTTCCCCCAACCCACTGAGGGACTACCCGAGTGGAGTTTCTGGTATTCCCCATGGGGTTGTGGGTTATGCATTGTGAGAGCAGAAATCAGTCATTGGGGAGGGGAATGTCCCTGGGTATACCCTCCTGACCTGTGGCTCTTACAATCTTTTAGCACTTCTGCAAAATTCCATGAGCTCAGTAGGTGTGGTTTAAGTCTACTTCACTGTTAAGCTCTTAGGAGACTCTGGATTTCTGCTTTGGTATGTGTTGAGTATCCTCAGCGACTGTCTCCCTCACCCTGGTGCAGATTGTCAGGCTAGTCATGGAAGCAGCACTCTTGTTCATCTCACCAAATCCTCTGTGGATTCACTTGGACCTTGGCTGAAGTGTGTGGGGGTGGGGGTGAGGGTAAGGGATAGCAGGGGTTCATCTCCTCTGGACTTGCTGCCTCCTGAAAAAAAATAGATTCAGCCAGAAATGCACAGGCCCACATGCTAATCTCTTCCTAGATTCTCAATATTTGGTGGTGGTGGTGGTAGAGAAAAATTAGAACTATTTATACTGCTGTTTTGCTTTTTTTTTTTCTGAGATTTTTTTTTTTTTTTTTTTTTTTAAATTTCAAGAACAAGTACTATATTAGAAACATGGTCCATACAGAGCACTAATTTGAATATAAAATAACAATTCATGGGCTGGGGAAATGGCTTAGCAGTTAAGGCATTTGCCTGCGAAGCCTAAGGATCCTGGTTCAATTCCCTAGGACCCACGTAAGCAACATGCACAAGGGGACGCATGCGTCTGAAGTTCGTTTGCAGTGGCTGGAGGCCCTGGCATGCCCGTTCTGTCTTTCTCTCTGCCTCTTCCTCTCTCTATTTCTCTTAAATAAATAAATAAATAAATAAATAAATAAATAAATAAATAAAATTTTAAAAATACCAATTCATGGAATGTCATTGTAGCTTTAATCTATTGTTGGTGTTTTAAATATTTTTTAAATGTTTTTGAGAGGCAGAGAGAAAGAGAATGGGTATGCCAGGTTCTCCTGCCACTGCAAATGGATTCCAGATGCATGCACTACTTTGTGCACATAGCTTTACATGGGCACTGGAGAATCAAACCTAGGCCACCAGACTTCTTTGCAAGCAAGTGCTTTAACCATTGAACCATCTCTCCAGCCCCAATGCTGGTTTTTGGTGGGTTTTTTTGGTTTTTGCTTGTTTGTTTGTTTTTTGGGTTTTCGAGGTAGGGTCTCACTCTAGCTCAGGCTGACCTGGAATTCACTATGCAGTCTCAGGGTGGCCTCAAACTCACGGTGATCCTTCTACCTCTGGCTCCTGAGTGCTGGAATTAAAGGCATGCACCACTCACTTGCTGGAGTTTTAAATTGTCATGCTAAGCATGAAGTGTTTCTATGTTACGCATGCAGAAAGTCCACATGCAGAGAAGCTAACCTGCTCTAGAGCACATAACCAATTAGTGGCAGAACCATGACCAAAAGTGTTTTCGTGCTTGTCACTCAGCATATGAAGGGACAGCCACATACACAAAAACAACCTGACAACATCACTTGATCTTCTCTCCCTTCATGAGAAACTTCCTTGTCCTGCCAGCCTTCTTTTCCTGGTAGTTTGGTTTCTTAAGAATTAACAAGGTTGGACATGGTGGCACACATCTTTAATCCCAGCACTCAGGAGGCACAGATAGGAGGATCACCATGAGTTTGAAACCCCCCTGAGACTACATAGTGAATTCTAGGTCAGCCTGGGCTAGAGTGAGACCCTACCTCGCAAAACCAAAAACAAAACACAGAAGGGGCCTGGAGAGATGACTTAGCCATTAAAGCACTTATCTGTGAAGCCTACGGACTCAGGTTCAATTCCCTAGGACCCACATAAGCCAGATGCACAAGGTTGAGCATGTGTCTGAAGTTCATTAGCAGTGGCTAGAGGCATGCACATTCTCTCTATGAGTAGAGAGTGGACATCACCTCCTGGCTAGCATCAGGTGGACAACAGCAGCAGGAGAGTGAGCCAAGCACTGGGGAAGTTGGCTATAACACCCATAAGCCAGCTCCTAACAATGCACTGCCTTCAGGAGGCTCCAATTCCCCACCAGTTGGGGACCTAGCATTCAGTACACCTAAGTTTATGGGGGACACCTGAATCAAACCACCACATCAGGCTTCAACATTGGTTCATAAATGGATTGAGGAAGTAGAGAAAAGAGGCTGGAGAGTGATATTTCCTGCTGGTACCAAAGTCATGTCATCTTTCTTACCAGTTTGCCCAGGTATGAGCCACAACGAGTAGCAATAGGGGTTGAAAGCTATCAGCCAGTAGAACAAAAGGTATCAGGCTCTTTGGATTTCCAACATTTACAAATAACTCCCTTGTTTCCTAATTCCTAAGAACCAAATGGCTTCCAAACCACTGATCCTATATTTGAGGGTGTGGCTCAGTGATAAGAGAGCTTGCCAATTCTGTTGTTGTTGTTTTTGTTTTGAGGTAGAGTTTCGCTCTAGTGCAGGCTGATCTGGAATTCACTATGTAGTCTCAGGGTGGCCTCGAGCTCATGGTGATCCACCTACCTCTGCCTTCCAAGTGCTGGAATTAAAGGTTTGCGCCACCACGCCCAGCACTTGCCAGTTCTTTACACGGGCTTTCAAACCTCTCCATGGCCACCGTTCCTCTTCACTCATCTTAAATTCTGTTGGGGAATCATAATCACTCCCTTCTTTACATTTTCTCTTCCTTGCTGCCTTCTTATTCCCTTGGCAAATTCTGATAAAGAGAATTCTCAGCTGACTCTAACCCTGCATCCTGGCAGCTGATTGCTGCTGAAGAAAAAAAAAGCCTACTCACACTGACTTAGCCTATTGAAATTCATGTTCATGAACCCAAGTGGGTCTTTAATGGCACTTAGCAAGCATATAATTTTTTTCTAGTCCATTCCTCCTCCCATTCTCCTAGATGACTATTTCACACCTTCTCTTTCCTTCTCAAGCCTCCACTAATTGTTTCCACTTCTCTCTCAGCTGATAACATTACTTCCTATAGTGGTTACCTTCTTGTTTCTGGAACAAAACACCTGACCAAAAGCAGTTTATGGGAGGAAAGGATTTATTTCAGGCTTACAGATTTTTAAAAATATTTTATTTTTATTTATTTATTTACTTGAGAGAGAGGGAGAGAAAGAGAGAGAGAATGGGTGCATTAATGAACTCCAGACGCATGTGCATCTGGCTTACGTGGGTCCTGGAGAATCAAACCTGGGTCCCTTGGCTTTGCAGGCAAGCACCTTAACCACTATGCCATCTCTCCAGCCAGGCTTACAGTTTTAAGTTTCATTGCGGCAGAGAAAGCACGACAAATGGCTCACATCTTCATCCATCAGCAGCAGGCAGGTTGCAGTTTGAGTGAGCTAGCTCTGAACACCCAGAGGGCTGGACTAATCAACTCCAAGGTCTTCCCCAGAAACATACTTCCTCCAGCAAGGTTCCAGCAGCTGGGGACTAAGCAGGATGCTTAATTACAAACACTTGAAACTATGGGGGACATTTTTTCATTCAAACCACCACACTTCCTATGTCTCTAAGAAAACTGAAATAAGCCAGGTGGTGGCACAATCCTGTAATCCCAGCACTGGTGAGGTGGAGGCAGGAGGATCAGGAGTTCAATAACAGCCTGGGATACATGAGACTCTGTCTCAAAAGATAAAATAAGAAAAAATAAAAGAAACAATCAGAATAGAACTTCCAAAAATTCACACCACCATTTCTTCCTACCTGCCTGCCTCAATTTAGGCTGTGCTTCTGTCCAAGCCCAAAATCTCTCAAGGACATCAGTCCTCCTCTTCCTCTTCCTCCTCCTCCTTCCTCCTCTTCCTCTTCCTCTTCCTCCTTCTCTTCTTCTTCTTCATTACTTTATTATTTATTTGCAAAGGGAGAGAGAGAAAATGAGCACACCAAAACCTCTTGCCACTGCAAACAAAGTACAGACATATGCGCCACTTTGTGTATCTGGCTTTACATGAGTAGTGAGGAATCCACCCCAGGCCGTCAGGCTTTGCAAACAAGAACTTTTACCTGCTGAACCATTTCCCCAGCCCAATTCTCCTTTCTTGTTTTTGGCATTTTATATTATTTTAAAAATATAGGCAGTGGCCGAGGCCCTGGCATGCCAATTCTCTTTCTCCCTTTCTCCCTCTCTAATATATGTGTGTGTGTGTGTGTGTGTGTGTGTGTGTGTGCATCAAACCCAAACATTTCTACCTATTTTTTTTCAATCCTCCCTTTTAAATTTAATTAATATTTGCAAGCAGAGAGATAGAGAGAGGAAGAGAGAGAGGGAGAGACAGAGAATGGGCACATCAGGGCCTCTAGCTGCTGCAAACGAACTCCAGAATCATGCGCCACTTTGTGCATCTGGCTTTACATGGGTACTGGGAAATCGAACCTGGGTCGTTAGGCTTTGCAAGCAAGCCTTAACTGTTTAACCATCTCTCCAGTCCTCAATCTCCTTTTTAGTCTACTTTAACTGTTGATTTTGGGGCTCCTTTTTGCAGAACTTCTCAAAATGTGCATCTACATCAGCCATCTCCAATTCCTTTCCTCCCACTCTTTTCTTAAATTCATTCCAGTCACATTTCCCCCTTCACGTCATCAAAATGTTACCAATGACTAAATCCAATGGTCGGTTCTCAGCCCTCACTGTAGTGCTCTCTTCTCTTTGACGCTCTAGTTTCTTTTGGCTCTCAGAGTGAGCACATCACTCTTTTCTACTTCTCCAGTTGTTCTACTTCTCTACTGATTTTTTGTTTGTTTTTGTTTTTGAGGTAGGATCTTGCTGTAGCCCAAGCTGACCTGGAATTCACTATAGTCTCAGGGTGGCATCGAACTCACGGTGACCTTCCTACCTCTGCCTCCCAAGTGCTGTGGTTAAAGGCGTGTGCCACCACACTCGACTTTACATTTTATTTTTATTTATTTATTTGAAAGTGAAAGAGAGAGAGACAGAGAGACTGGGTGATCCAGGCCCTCCAGTCACTGCAATCATATTCCATATGTATGTGGCATCATGTGCATTTGGCTTATGTGGGTACTGGGGAATCAAAACTAGGTCCCCAGACTCAGCAGGCAAGGGCCTTAACTGCTAAGCCATCTCCCCAGCCTTCATTCACTTCTTTAATTTCATGTTATACTCGACTTCATCCTTGGTTCTTGTCTATTTACACTTCCTCCTTTCATGACTAGCCTTGTGGTTTTAAATACTATCTAAATGCTGGCTGACAACTCTGGCTTGGACCATTCTTCTCCTCTCCATGCTCAAATACACAACAGCCTCTTCAAGATCTCTCCTTGAGAGCTGGCTGGGTGTGATGGCATGCACCCATAATCCCAGCACCAGTGAGGGGGAGGCAGGAGGACCAGGTGTTCAAGGATAACCTTAGCTGCGTAGAAAGTTCCAAGTTAGGGGGCTGGAGAGATGGCTTAGTAGTTAAGGCATTTGCAAAGCCAAAGGATCCCAGTTCGATTCTCCAGGACCCATGTAAGCCAGATGCACAAAGGGCACATGCATCTGGAGTTCGTTTGCAGTGGCTGGTGGTCCTGGTGTACCCATTCTCTCCCTTTCTTTCTCTTAAATAAATAAAATATATTTAAAAAAAGAAAGTTCCAGGTCAGGGCTGGAGAGATGCCTTAGCAGTTAAGGCACTTGCATGCAAAGGCAAAGGACCCAGGTTCAATTCCTCACGACCCATGTAAGCTAAATGCACAAGGTGGAGTTTGTTTGCAGTGGCTGGATGCACTGGCACACCCATTCTCTCTCTCTCAAATAAATAAATAAAATAAAATATTTTTAAAAAGAAAGTTCCAGGAACTGGAGAGATGGTTTAATGATTAAGCGCTTGCCTATGAAGCTTAAGGACCCCGGTTTGAGGTTTGATTCTCTAGTACCCACGTAAGTCAGATGCACAAGGTGCATGCATCTGGAGTTTGTTTGCAGTGGCTGGAGGCCCTGGTGCGCCCATTCTCTCTCTCTCTCTTTGCCTCGTTCTCTCTCTGTCAGTTGCTCTCAAATAAATAAACATAAACAAACAAAGAAAAAAGTTCCAGGCCAGCTGGGGTTACACAAGAACTTGTCTCAAAAAACACAAGCCAGGTGTGGTGGCACATGCCTTTAATTCCAGCATTTGGGAGGCAGGCAGAGGTAGGAAGATCGCCGTGACTTCGAGGCCACCCTGAGACTACATAGTGAATTACAGGTCAGCCTGGGCTACAGCAAGACCATACCTCAACCTACCTCCAAAACAAAAAAGGAGACTATGGTAGGAGGACAGATGAGTTCAAGGCCAGCCAGGGCTACAAAAATATCTAAAACAAAAGAAAACAATAAAACATAAAAAACACCAAATCTCATTGTAGTTTTCATTTACCTTTCCTGATAACTGAAGAGTGATCCACTGTTGCTGGAGCTTGGGATATGTGGGTGGAAGTCTAGAGGTAAGGAGGGCTAGGGTGAACTTTGTGCTGGGTGTGAACATGGAGATATGAAACCATGTTGGAGCCTGTCAAAATCTATCAGGATGAGGGACACGCCTGAGGCTGTGTGGCAAGCTAGATTGTAGGTAGAAGTCCAGTCAGTAAGGAAGCCTGTCACAGGACCACTCACTCAAGAAGAGCAAGGGCTCCTGGGAGATTGGTGGGGATGGGTGTAGAGTTTGCAGAGGTGCAACTAAAAAGAAGCTGGGGGTGCCAGTCTCCAACTCAGAGGGACAAGTGTGTTAAAAGTTGGTTCTGGGCTGGAGAGATGGTTTAGCAGTTAAGGTGCAAAGCCAAAGGATCTAGGTTTAATTCCCCATATAAGCTTGATGCACAAAAAAACATCACACCAACTTCTCTCTCCCTCAATCAGACATCCCCATTTGAATCCCCCACAGCTCAAATGTAACATGTGCAAAATTGAACTTCTAATCTTTCCCCTCACCAACTGTAATCTTCTCCGTCTACCTTTTTTGTTGTGCTTTTTCTAGGTAGGGTGTCACTGTAGCCCAGGCTGACCTGGAAGACACTCTGTAGTCCCAAGCTGGTTTTGAACTCACTGCGATCCTCCTATCTCTGCCTCCTGAGTGCTGAGATTAAAGGTGTGCACCACCACACCTGGCCAAGATCTACTATTTTGTGCATCTGGCTTTATGCGCGTACTGGGAGGCAAACCCAGGCTATCAGGCTTTATACAGGGAAGTATCTTTTTTTTTTTTTTTTTGGTTTTCTGAGGTAGGGTCTCACTCTAGCCCAGGCTGACCTGGAATTCACTATGTAGTCTCACAGTGCAGGGAAGTGTCTTTGGCCCGTGAGTCATCTCTCTTCAGTCCTGGTTTGTTTTATTGGGGGCGGGGAGACAGTCTCACATAGCCCAGGCTGGCCTTACCTCCTGACCCTCCAGCATCCACCAACCACATACTGGAACAGGTGGTGCCACCCGTAATAAGGTAACCCTTCTCTTAGAAATCACTGAAATTTCTGGTTTCAAACTGAAAATGAACAGAAAACGGGTTTATTTGCAAGCAATACAATACCATCCAGGTTTAGAACCTGTCTGCAGAAACTGAAAGTACCATAAGGAGGTTTATGTAAAACCTCACGTGAGAGTGAAGAGTGCCCCAGGAGAAGCCCTTCTCAAAGCAACAGGCCTGAGTCTTAAATGCCACTTAAACTTAGTTGACATCACGGGAAAATGTGGTGTGTGAGTGTAGTGGGGGGCGGGTTAAGGAAAAACCGCATCTTCCTACAAAAAAAAAGTCTCTATAGGACCTACAGCTGTTCCCCACTAGGGTGGCTCTTTTTTTCCCCTTATTTGGACGTAGTGTCAAAAGAAAGACACCACGCCCTGCGTAGTGTAGCCTTCCCTGAATGGTTGTGCCACGTCCCAGGTCTCCTTCCTTCAGAATTGTATTTCATTCAGCCAATTTTCATTTTGAATCAGAATTCTGGGGTGAGGCCAGGAAAACTCAGAAGCTGTCTTGAAAACAATGCAAACTAAAAAAAAAAAAAAAAAAAAAAGTCAGAATTTAAAAAAAAGTTGAAGACGGGTAAGGAGGGAAAGTGGATGGAGGGGAGCTCAGTCCTTGTAGGACCCGGGTGTCCACATCTCGGGGGGGGGCACAGACTTTTTTTTCCCGTCCCCCCTCCCCGCTCCTCCAGCCCCTGCACCCGCAGCCTGCCGGGAAGGTCTGCATTTCCAAGCAACCGGCTAGGACAGGTCTTGACTCTAGGATCAGAGTCCACAGGGAACATCGGTGTCCCGGGGCGGGGTGACGGGGCGTGCAGCCAGATGCAGCGCCCGGAGCGGACTAACTCTGCGTGCGCCCCCTCGGCGATAGCCGGCAACACCCCCGCTTTCGCAAGCGCCCCCTCTCTCCCTCCCTCGTTCCCTCGTCCCCGCGCGCCTCCCCTTTAAGCGCTGGGCGCAGTTGCATTTGTGTCGGCGGACGCGAGGCGCGACTCCCCTTTATGGAGGAATCGGCCGCTCTGACAGCCGCGCAGGCTTGAACGCGCCGAGCCGAGCCGAGCCGAGCCGGAGCCCGGGGCCTCCCGTGCCCGCCCGTGGCCCGCGGCCGTCACTGCAGCGGGGCCGTGGGGAGCGCGCGGCGCGGCGCGGCGGGGGCGGAGGAGGAGTGGGCGGGCCCGGCCCCGGGAGGGGTGCAGGAGGCGGGGAGCCCCGCCAGTCGGCCGCCCGTCCGCCCGCCCGCGCTCGGGTCCGCCTCAGACTGCGGCGCGCGGCGGGGCGATGTGCGATTACCATGGCGAGGAGTCTCTGTCCCGGCGCGTGGCTGAGGAAACCCTGTCACCTCCAGGTAGGCCGTCCCCCGCCGCACACCTCCGACGGCCCCCCGCGCCCCGGCTCCCCGAAGCCCGCCGTCCCCTGCAGATCGACCGATCGACCGGCCGGCCGGCCTCTCCGCGTCCCGCCCGGGGTCGCCGTCGCGTCCCCCCGAGTCCCGAGGACGTGACCTCCTTCCCTCCCCCCCCAGCCCCGAGCCACCCGGGCTCGGCAGACCCAGCTTGGGACGTGCCGCCCGCCGTCTTCCTTCGGCTCCTTCGGGCTGGTCACCTCCCCCCAGACGCGCTCTAGCTGACTCTCGGGTCCCCGAGCTGCCATCGGTGGACGGAAAGGTGGTGTGTCATTCCACCATGTTTTCGGCAGATGATGACAATCTGTCCTGGCCAGTGACTCCCCGCATCGCGGCGCCCCTCGGGGTGGTCCTCCGCTCCTTCACGTCCCCGGCGTGTGTCCGCGGGAGGTCGCGATGGGACGCCCGGGGCCGGGGGCCGTGGCCTTGGCTTTTGTGCAGGGGAGGCGCCCGGCGTGCGGAGTGCGGCTCCTCGGTGCCCGGCGGCGCCGGCGGGGTGCTCGGTCACGTCGTGGGTACTGTTGTGGGCGTGTCCATCCCCCCCACCCCCCGATTCTGCTGTCCGCCGCCCGTCAGCCCTTAGAACCGTCCACTGCCTTCGCGTTCTGTTTGGTCGCCAGGGGGACCTAGCGGACGCCGCGAGCGGCCCAGCGCGAATCCCTCGCTGCGATGGAAAAACAACTACAAATCAATGTCTCACATGGGGGCGTGTTTCGTCCCTTTAGAGGACACTTGTTTCTTTCACCGCTTACGTTAAGCTGAGAACGTTGGGGGAGATTATTTGGGGGTCAGCTGGTGGTGCTTTTTAGAAAGTATGGCTGGGAACTTGGAGAAAGATGCGTTTTCAAAGATCAGGTAAATCTTAAATTCTTTGTCTGTTTGTTTGTTTTGAAGTCGTATGTGTCAATCATTCTGACACGAGCGGTGTGCTGCAAATTGAAATCAAGTTTTTAACACCTCATTATATGGTGTTCTTTACTGAACGTCTCCGTGTTTTTAGCAGTGAGAAACAGTAGCACAAGCAAGTCTAGAATTCAACTCAGGCTACCTTTTATTGTTAAAGTGTCTTGGGATAATTTAAAATGTTTTTTTTTCTTTAAACTGAAACCATCTAGCTATGCTTAATTTTTTTTTTTTTTTAGATTTGGTGTAGAGTTTTAGACTTTTGGCTGTAAATGCTTTCCACAGATGTGACTGCAACATTCTTTGGCACTGTAACACAAGGGCTTTCAGATCAGCAGAGGTAAGGTTAGTTTTACAGGGGCAGAAGATATAGGGTAGAGCACATGTTGGAGGCCTGGGTTCAATCTCCAGTACCACATACAAAATAGTTAGGGCTGGAAAAAAATGGCTTAGCAGTTAAAGGCTCTGCTGGCAAAGCCTTATGGCCTGGGTTCCATTTCTCAGTATCCCATGTAAAGCCAGATGCAAAAGATGGCACATGCCTCTGTAGCTCATTGGCATAGACAAGAGGCCTTGGTGTGCTCACATTCATTCTCTCACATAAATAAATATTGAAAAAATAGTTTTAGTGCTGGAGAAATGACCTAGTAAAGGCATTTGCCTGTCAACCTGGGTTCACTTCCCCAGCACCCATGTAAAGCCACAAAGTGGCACATGCATTTGGAGTTCATGTTTGCAGTGGCAGGAGGCTCTGGTGCACCCATTCTCTTTCAAATAAAAAAACACATATTTTAAAAATAGTTTTTCTTTTTTTTTTTTTTTTTTTTTTCTCGAGGTAAGGTCTTACTCTAGCCCAGGCTGACCTGGAATTCACTCTGTATTCTCAGGGTGGCAATGAACTCAAGGTGATCCTCCTACCTCTGCCTCCCAAGTGCTGGGACTAAAGGCATGCACCACCATGCCCCATTTAAAAAATAGTTTTGGGCTGGGAGATGGCTCAGTGATTAAAGCACTGGCTTACAAAGCCTGATGCCTGGATTTGGTTCCCTGATACCCATATAAAGCCAGATGCACAAAGTGGCACATACGTCTGGAGTTTACAGCAGCAGGAGGTGCACCCATTTTCTTTCTTTTTCTCTCTCTGTTCTTAAATAAGTAAATATTTTTAAAAATAGTTTTACAAATACTAATGCTTCCACTGAAGGAAAATACTGAATTTCTGACTTACCAAATTTACATTATCACCCATCATCAAATTAACATAAACTCAGAATTTCGTTTGTTTGTTTTTTCGAGGTAGGGTCTCGCTCTAGTTCAGGCTGACCTGGAATTCACTGTTGAAGAAGGGGAGGCAGGAGGATAAGAAGTTCATGGCCAACCTAGGCTATACCTCTCTTTAAAAAATCTGAGTTTATGCCGGGCATGGTGGCGCATGACTTTAATTCCAGCACTCAGGAGACAGAGGTAGGAGGATTGCCATGAGTTTGAGGCCACCCTGAGACTAATTTCCATCTCAGCCTGGGCTAGAGTGAGACCCTACCTCGAAAAACCATAAAATGATAATAATAACAAGGAATCCCATGTACCTATTGCTTAGCTTCAACAGTTTTCATGTTGTTCTTTTTTCCTATTCCTTCACTCCTTTCAACCAAAGCATTTTATTTATTTATTTAAAATTTTTTATTCATTTATATGTGATGGAGGGTAGAGAGATGCTACTGTGAATGAACTCCAGATGCATGTGACACTTTGTGCATCTGACTTTATGTGGATACTGTGGAATTGAACTAGGAATTGAAGCCAGTAGCCTTTGTAAGCAAGCACCTTTTAACTGCTGAACCAGCCCTATTTTATTTATTTATTTTTGCTTTAAAATTACTTATTTGTGTGAGGAGAGTGGGTGGTGGATGCATCAGGGCCTGTTGCCACTGCAAGTGAATGTTAAATGCTTGCATTACATACATACATATACACATATACATGTATACATATATATATATATATATGTATATATATATACATACACACACACACACACACACACACACACACACACATATATATATATAATTTATTTGAGAGAGAGAAAGAGGCAGAGAGAGAGAGAGAGAGAGAGAATGGGTGCGCAAGGGCCTCCAGCCACTGCAAATGAACTCCAGACACATGTGCCCCCTTGTGCATCTGGCTTATGTGGGTCCTGGAGAGTCAAGCCGGGATCCTTTGGCTTTGCAAGCAAATGCCTTAACTGCTAAGCCATCTCTCCAGCCCCACAAATGAAGTATTTTAAAGCAAATCTCAGATTTCACATCATTTCATTGAAATACTTATATAAGCATATTCTTAGATATAATAATCATGCCTAACAAAATTAGTAACCATTTCTTACATTTTTTCCACCTTCTTTTTGGTTACACTTTATCCCGAGACTTGAGTAAAGTTGATTTGCCATGGAGAGGGTTTATTGTGAAACAGTCTCTTGGCAAAAACAAAATCTTTACACTTATCAGCTTATTGAAAAGAATTTTTTAAAATTTATTTATAAGGAGAGAGAGAGAGCAAGAAAGAATGAGCACTTCAGGGCCTCTAACCACTACAAATGAACTCTAGATGCATGCACCACTTTGTACATTTGGCTTTACATGTGTACTGGGGAATTGAACCCAGGTTATTAGGCTTTGGCTAGCAAGTACCTTAACAGCTGAGCCATCTCCAGCCCCTTACCAGCTTATTTATGGCAGAAAATATTTAAAAAATTATTTATTTGCAAGGAGAGAGAGAATGGGCATGCCAGGGTCTCCAGCCACTGCAAATGAACTCCAGATGCATGTGTGTGCTACTTTGTGCCTCTGACTTTACTTGGGTATTGGGAAATTAAACCCAGGTTATTAAACTCTGCAGACAAGTACTTTAACCACTGACCCATCTATCCAGCCCCAGAAAAAAAATTTTTCAAGGTAGGGTCTCACTCTAGCTCAGGCTGACTTGGAACTGACCAGTCTCAGACTGGTCTTGAACTCACCAAGATTCTCCTACCTTGGCCTTCTGAATGCTGAGATTAAAGATATGCACCACCATGCCCAGTCAGAAATACTTTTTTTGAGAGAGAGAGAGAGAGAGAGAGAGAGAGAGAGAAGAGGGTGTACCAGTGGCCTCTCAGCCACTGTGAACGAACTCCAGATGCTTGCCCCCCCATGTGGGCAAGTGCGGCATTGCACCCTTGTGACACTTTTTGCATCTGGCTAAAGGTGGGACCTAGAGAATCAAACAGGCGTCCCTAGGCTTCGATTCACAGGCAGGCGCCTTAACCACTAAGCCATCTCTCCAGTCCCAGAAATATTTTGTAATTATAATATTTTATTTATTTGAGGGGAGACAGAGAGACAGAGGGGGGGAGAGAATGGACATGCCAGGGCCTCTAGCCACTGCAAACAAACTCCAGATGCATGCACCACCTTGTGCATCCCAGTCAGAACTTTTTTATATGAGGGAAAGTGGACTATTTTTCTGAGGTACAGTCTCAAACTCAATATATAGCTGAACCTAGCCTTGAACTACTGATCTTCCTGCCTCCACCTCCCAAATGATGAGATTACAAGTGTGGTGGGGTATACCTGGCCCCAGGGAAACTACTAATGTCTGATTGTTATTTTTTATTGTTGTTTTGTTTGATTTTTTTTTTTTTTGAGACAAAGTCTTACTATATCGCACCACTGCCTTGCCTGGTACTTATTATGTAGCCAGGTGGCCTTGATAATGGGCATGCATCATCATACCAGTCCAAAGGTGTGATTCAACTACTATTTCTGCCTGAATGTATTTAATTTAGAATGAGGTTATAATTATTTATCTGGTGTAAGAGATCTTGTTTCCTTTGTGGGAAGAGGGGTACGTATAGGAAAGAACTGGGTTCATTTCAAAGAGTGAAGGAAGAGATGAAGGGCCTAGCAAGAGGAGAGGGAGGGGTCAGAGACCAGTTTTGCACACTTGTACAACTGGAAAAGGGTCAAAGATAAGGTATGTCCAGATTAAGGATTTTGGGCTTGCAAGTTCTTTTTTTTTTTTTTTTAACCTCATAATTTACATGGGAAAACTTTAAAAAAAAAAAAAAACTTCTTTTAAAACTTGCATTTGTTTATTTGAGAGAGATAGAGTAGTATGGGCACTCCAGGGCCTCCTGCCACTACAGATGAACTCCAGATGCATGCACCACTTTGTGCATCTGGATGTTGGGGAACTGAACCCCGGGCCAGCAAGCTTTGCAAACAAGTATCTTTAGCCACTGAGCCATCTTCTCAGCCCCCAAGTTTTTAACATTTATTTTAATATGTGTATGTGTGTACTGCACACAAACTCCAGACACATGCAGTGCTTTGCATCTGGCTTAATGTGGGTGTTGGGAATCAAACCTGGTTTGCAAACACAGGTCTTTAAATGCTGATCTGTCTCCAAAGCCCCTACATGGGAGAATTTTTAGTCATTTGACTTACTCATCAAGGGGCTTAGTTCCCAGAATTTCATTAATCCAAATACCACTATAGTAGTTAGCTACCATAAAACAACAAAGCCTTCAATTTAATTTTTTTGACGCATGTGTGCAGCATGTGTAGGGTGGTGTGTGGGGGTGTAGGTGTGTGGCATGTGATGTGAGTACTGTATGTGCTGATACGTATCCCTTATGCATGCCTGTGGAGGCCAGTTGGGAGAATGTCAAGTATTCCCTGTGGTGGTTTGATTCAGGTGTCTCCCATAAACTTGTCCTGAATGCTAGATCCCTAGCTGGTGGCTATTTGGGAATTGGATCCTCCTGCAGGTGACGTATTGCTGGGAGTGGGCTTATGGGTGGTGTAGCCAGCTTCCCCTTGCCAGTGTTTGACACACTCTCCTGCTACTGTTGTCCACCTGATGTTGATCAGGAGGTGATGTCCACCCTCTGCTCATGCCATCATTTTCCCCTGCCATCATTGGTTTCCCCTCTAGTCTGTAAGCCAAAATAAACCCTTTCCTCTCACCAGCTGCTCTTGATGGGGTGTTTTCTGTCAGCGACATGAAGCTGACACCTTCCATCACTCACCTACATGTTTTTTCTGGAGACAGAGTTTCTTACTGATTCTGGAACTTGCCCTTTTTCGGAAGCTCCAGTGATTCTTTGGCCTCTGATTCCCACAGGATTGGGATTACAGACATATGTGGCCACATCCATTTGTTCACATGGGTGCTCAGAGATTTGAATTCATATGTTATCAGGCTCCCTCATTCCCTCATGCTTGTGCAGGAAACACACTTAACCACTGAACCATCTCTCCAACTCCTCAATTTAGTATATTTATTTGTTTATTTGCAAGCAAAGGAAGAAACAGAAACAGAGAGAAAGAATGGGTGCACCAGGGCCTCTTGCTCCTGCAAATAAACTCTAGGCACATGCACCAGTTTGTGCATCTGGCTTTATGTGGGTGCAGAAGAATCAAACCTGGACCATTGAGCTTTGCAAGCAAGTGCCTTAACTGGTGAAACATCTCTCCAGTCCCTCATTTTTTTTTTCTTTTTTCAAAGCAGGGTGTCATGGTAGTCTAGGCTGACCTGGAACTTAACTCTGTAGCCCCAGGTGGTCCTTGAACTCACTGAGATCCTCCTACCTTAGCCTAGGATTAAGAGCATGCCCCACCATGCCCAACCTCAATTTGTTATTTTCAATTAATTAAATTAAATTAATTAATTTATTTGACAGAGAAAGAGGGAGAGAGAATGGGTGCTCCAGGGCCTCCAGCCACTGCACCAGAACTCCAGACACGTGCACCCCCTTGTGCATCTGGCTATTGAACCTGGGTCCTTTGGCTTTGCCTGCAAATGCCTTAACTGCTAAGCCATCCCTCCCTATTTTCAATTTTTTTTTTTTTAAAAAAATTAATTGTTTATTTATTTGCAAGCAGAGAGAGAGAGAGAGATAGAAGAGAGGCAGACAGAGGGAGAATGGGCATGCCAGGGCCTCCAGCCACTGCAAACGAACTCCAGATGCATGTGCCCCTTGTGCATCTGGCTTACATGGGTCCTGGGGAATTGAACAAGGGTCCTTTGGCTTTGCAGGCAAATGCCTTAACCAGTAAGCCATTTCTCCAGCCCCCTATTTTCAATTTTTTAAAAATATTTTCATTTTATTTTATTTTTATTTATTTGAGAGTGACAAAGAGGAGAGACAGAGACAGAGAGAGAGAGAGAGAGAATGGGTGCACCAGGGCCTCCAGCCACTGCAGACGAACTCCAGATGCATGCGCCAACTTGTGCATCTGGCTTATGTGGGTCCTGAGGAATCAAACCTGGGTCCTTTGGCTTTGCAGGTAAGTGCCTTAACTACTGAGCCATCTCTTCAGCCCAAATTTAGTTGTGTTTTTTTTTTTTTTTTTTTTTTTGTTTTGAGGTAGGGTCTCACTCTAGCTCAGGCTTATCTAGAACTCACTATGTAGTCTTAGGATGGCCTGGAACTCACAGCGATCCTCCTACCTCTGCCTCCTGAGTGCTGTGATTAAAGGCGTGTGCCACCACACCTGTTTCCAATTTACTATTTTTAATTAATGATATAATTGTATCTATAATAGGCCCTTATGGGCACCTAATCATTCTATAGTTTTTTTATATAGTGAAAAGAGATCCAATTGCTTGTTAGGTAAAGAACTTAGGTGGTACATACAACAGTCAGTAGCATGGTGAAATGAAGTACTGATATGTATCTTATTGTGGGTAACCCTGAAAATATTAAATATGTGAAATTAGCCAATTGTGGAAGAGCATATTTATGATCTCATTTATGTGAAGTATCTAGAATGCACAAGCCTAAAAGACAGAAAATATATTAGTGGTTGCCTGGAGTTGGGAAGGTTGGGTGAAAATGAAGAGTGACTATCATGTGTTGGTTCTGAGGGGCAGGGGAAGGAAATGTCATAAAACTCATGGGGGTGATGCTCGCACAAGTCTGTGAATATGCAAACTCTCCTGAATTGTATCCTCTGAGTAAAGTCTGCAGGATCTGAATTATAGCTCATTAGAGCTGAGAAAGGAAGGAAAGAGGGGAAGAAAGAGGAATGAATCCATTTATTCCATGGATGAAAAAAAAAAAAAACCATGGATGAGGCCTTTGTTTCTGCCCCTTCACTACAGATCCCACCAATGCCAGGTGCAGGGAGCATTTGCTTCCAGGGCAGTGGTGCAGGCATGCTTTGCAGCCAACCTCTCTGAGAACCTGGAGGGCTTGAGGTCTCTGAATAAGGACAACAAACCTGTACTTGAGCAACAAGCAAGGCATCATTCCCAGAGCAAACTTCTTTATACCATCATCTTTTGCCACTATTTTGCTGGAAATGTACGCTGGAAATAGCACTTTCTGGACTGTTGCAGCATATTGAAGAGTTAGAACTTTGCCTCTTGGATCAGAAACTCCGTTTGTTGGGCTGGGAAGATGGCTTAGCAATTAAAGGTGCTTGCTTGCAAAACCTGCCAACCTGGGTTCAGTTTTCCAGAACCCACATAAACCAGATGCACAAAGGGGCACATGTATCTGGAATTCATTTGCAGTGTCAGGAGACACTAGCATACCCATTCCCTGTGTCTCTGCTTACAGATCGATAGATGTATACATATGATGATAAATGGAAACGGGGTTTGTCAACAAGCTTAAACATTTCTTAGGTGATACTTTTCTTCCATTTACCATTGTAGTGCATACTGCTCAGGGCTGACTGTGGTAGCAATATAGCACCTGCATTGGAGTGTTTGCAGCAGTGTGTTTTCTACAAATTGGGATCTACTTTTATTTAGGGTTTACTCACTCTGAGGCTAATCACACAGCAGCCCTATAATTTGCTGGTTTTAGTTTAGAATACCTGATTTCTTCTCACTATCATTAAAGTCCTGGGAGAATGAAAGTTAAGACAATTTAGGATAATTTATTATACTTAGATTATACACATTTTCCATTCCAGCCATTCTGCTCACACCTTACGTGTGTGAGATTATGCAATTCTAATGAAATGTGGAGTCTGAGATACTTAGATATTTGGCAGATTTTTTTATTTGGGTGTGGGGGGGGTAGAGAATGGGTGCACCAGGGCCTCCAGCCATTGTAAACATATTACAGATGTATGTGCCATCTTGTGCACCTGGCTTACATGAGTCTTGGGGAATCTAACTTGGGTCCTTTGGCTTTTCAGGCAAATGCCTTAACTGCTAAGCCATCTTTCTAGCCCTAATTTCGATTTTTTTTTTTTTTGAGCCCTGGTGATTCTCTGTACCCTTATGGGACAGGGTTTATGTGTGGCCACACCTAGCTGTTTATGTGGGTTCTGGGGTTTGAATTTGAGTGGTCTCTCAGGCCTTCTTAGGCCCTCATGCTTACAAGGAAGTACTCTTAACCACTAAGCCACCTCTGTAGTTCCAAAATTAGCATGTTAATATTTTAAGTGTATAGTGCAATAGTGTTCTGTACCCTTGTGTTCAGCAGATCTCTAGAACTTTTTCATCTTCTAAAATTGAAACTTCATCCATTGAACAATCCCTGTTTCCTTCTCACCCCCCTACCCAGTCATTGCTAACCACATCCTTCTTTCTGTTTCTATTAGTGTGACTGCCTTAAATACCTCATGTAAATAGAATCATGCAGCATCTGTCCATCAATCTTTCTGTTTTTTTTTCTTTATTATTTATTTATTTGAGAGCGACAGACAGAGAGAGAGAGAAAGAGGCAGCTAGATAGAGAATGGGTATGCCAGGGCCTCCAGCCATAGCAAACAAACTCCAGATGCATGCAGCATCTTGTGCATCTGGCTTATGTGGGTCCTGGGGAATAGGGCCTTGAAATGAGGTCCTTAGGCTTCACAAGGAAGCCCTTAACTGCTAAGCCATTTCTCCAGGACTCAATCTTTCTGTTTTTTAAATTTTTTTTTTTTTTTCTTGTTTTATTTTCCTCCCTTCCTCTTTCTTACAGTCTTGCAGTATAGTTCACCTTAGCCTGGAATTTAAAATACTCCTGTTTCTGTCTTCTGACTGTGGTAGATTTATTTATTTTTAAAAATATTTTATTTTTATTTATTTATTTGAGAGAGACAAAGGTACAGAAATAGGCAGGTAGAGAGAGAATGGGTGTGCCAGAGTCTCCAGCCACTGCAAACAAACTCCAGATGCATGCGCCCCCTTGTGCATCTGCCTTACATGGGTCTTGGGGAGTCGAACCTGGGTCCTTTGGCTTTGCAGGCAAACATCTTAACTGCTAAGCCATCTCTCCAGCCCTTGTTATTTATTTATTTGCAGTGCTAGTGATTGAACCCAGGGCCTCATAAGCTAGTCAAGTCCTGCCATTAAGATATACTCCTGGTCCTGTTTTTTTTTTTTTTTTCTGAGGTAGGGTCTCACTCTGGCCTAGGCTGACCTGAAATTAACTATGTAGTCCCAGGGTGGCCTTGAACTCATGGCGATCCTCCTACCTCTGCCTCCCGAGTGCTAGGATTAAAGGTGTGCGCCACCACGCCCAGCTCCTGTTTTTTTTTTTAATATGTTTTTTTAAATTATTTTTATTGACTTTTAATCTTGTTTTTATTTATTTGCAAGCACAGCAAGAGAAAGAGAGAGGGAAGGAGAGAGGAGATTCAGATAGAATGGGTGCACCAGAGCCTCCAGCCTCTGCAAATGTACTCCAAATGTATGTGCCACTTTGTACATCTGGCTTTAAGTGGGTACTGAGGAATCAAACCTGGCCCCTTAGGCTTTGCAGGCAAGTGCCTTAACTGCTGAGCCATCTCTCCAGTCTCCCCAGTCCTTTATCTTGATTTTTAAAATATATGTACTCTTTGGGGCACTCGTGTGTATGGGCGCACCAGAGTCTCATGCCACTGCAAACAAACAAACACTAGATGCCTGCACCACTTTTTGTGTCTGGCTTTGCATGGGTTCAGAGAACTCAGACCTGGACTGACAGGCTTTGTAAGCAAGTGCCTTTAATTACTGAGCCATATCTTCAGCCCCTTAATTTTAAAAACATTTAAAATATTTTTAGTTTGCATACTAAAAGATAGATTTTCTTATAAGATTTTCATGTCTATACATACATTATATATATATATAATCATTGTACTTTGTTCATATTCATGCTTCACTCCCCTTGCTGTCTCTCCTCCTCACTGTCTTCCTTCCTCCCCCAAAATATTGTCCCTTCTGCATGTTGTGTCTGTATCATTTACATTCTGCATATGAGAGAAAACATGCAGTGATTTGTCTTTCTTTCCACTCTTTGCTTTCTCTCTCTCCCTTCCCTTCTTTATTCTCCTTCCTCTACCCTTACAGTCTCCCTTCTATTTTCATTTCCTATAGGTTTAAATATTTAAATCTAGATTTCCCATAGGAATGTGATATTTGTCTTTCTGATTTCATGGTGAGTGTGTATATGTTGAATGAGCCTTCATGCTGTTTTCCACAGTGGCTGTACCTTGTTTGCGTAACTACCAACAATTTACAAAGATTCTGCTTTTTCCATTTCTTTTTCAGAACTTGTTGTTTTGTGTTTTGGGGAGTAGTGGCTATCCCAATGGGAGTGAGGTGACACCTTCTTGTGGTTTTTATTCCATTTCCCTCATGATTTGTGATGACAAGCATCTTTCATGTGTTTGTTAGCCATTTGTTTTGGGAAAAATTCCTTCTTGATTTATTGTTTCAGCTTGATGTTTATTAAATGGGGTTATGGGTTATTGTAAACACATTCCTCTTTCTTTACAAATAACAACATGACCATGCCTGAGGATATTCTTGAAACACAGATATTTAATGTCCTAACAGCCTTCTGAATGAATTAGTATATCCATTCCAGACATAACACAGTGTCAGTTATGAGATGATTAGATCTTCAAGTTGACACAGCAGTTTACTTCTTACTCTTCATTGCTTGCAAAACCAGAACTGCTTATTTATTTTACATTTAAAACATTGATCAACATGCCAACCTTTGTATCCTTGATTGGAGCATGTGTATGTATTATGTAATATTCCCTGAGGGTAACCTTAAACTTTTGGTGTTTCTACCTCTACCTCCTAAGTGCTGGGATTACAGGCATGCCACCATATATGGTTTTATGTAGTGCTGGGGATTGAACCCAGGACTTCATGGATTCTAGGAAAGGACTCTATCAGTTGAATGGTATCTTGGCCCCACAAAAGAGCACATTTGAAATCAGTAATTTATGAAAAATGCATTAGTGTTCTATTGTTCCTGTAACCAGTTGCCACAGATGTAGCAGCTAAAACAATGCCTAGTTATTTGTGCTGTGATCTCGGTTTTGTGTCTAAGTCTGGGCACAGTGTGACTCTGCAGACTCTGCTCCAGGTTTCACAAGGATGAAATCAAGTCTCTAGGGCTTCTTTCTAGAGTTGTGGGAATGAATTCACTTTGAGGCTCTTCAGCATGTTGTGAGTACTCAGTTCCATGTGGTTTGTAGGCCTGGGGTGGGGTAGAGGCCACTTGCATGCCTTGGTTCATGGCTCTCCCCCATCTTCAAACGTAGCAACAGTGTGCAGTCCTTTGTTTCAAATCTCTCCAAGTTCCACTTCTGCTTTCTCTCTTTTCTCCCTTCCTCTGCCATGTCTCACCAACTCTTCTGCCACACTCTTCTGCTTCCAAGGCTTGGATAATTATATTGGGTCCACCAAAATCATATGATTAACAGCCTTAATTCCACCTACAAAATCCCTTCATTAGCTAGGCATGATAGTGCACATCTTTAATTCCAGCACTTGGAAGGCTGAGGTAGGAGAATCACCATGAGTTTGAGACCACCCTGAGCTACAGAGTGAGAGTGAGTTCCAGATCAGTCTGAGCTAGACTGAGACCCTACCTCAAAAACACCCAAAATAGCCAGGCGTGATGGTGCACGCCTTTACTCCCAGCACTCAGGAGGCAGAGGTAGGAGGATCGCTGTGAGTTTGAGGCCACCCTGAGAATACAGAGTGAATTCCAGGTCAGCCTGGGCTAAGTTGAAACCCTACCTCAACAAAAAAAAAAAAAAAAAATCATTTTCCAAAAAAATTTTTTTCCTATTACTATTAGATTTAAAGGTGGCACCAGGTGTGGGGGTGATATACCTCAGTGGTAGTGTTGCTTGTCATGTACAAGGGTTGTACTCAGCCCTGAATAAACACAAAATAGAAACCAAACAAAAAAACTAAAAAGGTGGTACTAAAGAAGAGCTTTTTTTTTTTTCCCTTTAAAACATAGTTTTATTTATTTATTTGCAAGCAGAGGGCTGGAGAGTTGGCTAAGCAGTTAAGGCATTTGTCTGTGAAGCCTAAGTGTCCAGGTTTGATTTGCAGTAGCTAGAGACCCTGGTGTGCCCATTAGAAAAAGAAAAAGAAAAAGGAAAAAAAAAGCAAGCAGAGAGAGATAGAAGAGTGATAGAGGGAATGGGTGCACCAGGGCCTCCACACACTGCAAACAAACTCCAGATGCATATGTTACCTTGTGCATCTGGTTTATGTGGGTCCTGGGGAACTGAACTCAGGTTGTTAGGCTTTGTAGGCAAACACTTTAGCCACTGAGCCATCTCTCCAACCTTTTTAAAATTAAAAAAATTATCTATTTATTTATTAGAGAGAGAGAGAATGGGCATGTCTGGGCTTCTGGCCACTGCAAACGAACTCCAGATGCATGTGCTGCCTTGTGCATCTGGCTTATGTGGGTCCTGGGGAATCTAACCTGGCTCCTTAGACTTCGCAGGCAAGCACCTTAACAGCTAAGCAATCTCTTCATCCCCCTCCTTTTTTTTGAGGTAGGGGTCACTCTAGCCCAGACTGACCTGGAATTCACTTTGTAGTCTCAGGCTGCCCTCAACTCACAGCAATCCTTCTACTGTGTGCCACATGCCCGGTTGTTGTCACTTTTCTGCTTGTCCTTAAGTTTCAACTCAAAGAGAAAGTGACCTTTCAGCAGTTACTCCCTAGTACCACGGATGTTATCTACCCCATCTATGCCTCAGACTGAGCAAATGGTACTCAGGGCCTGCTTCTTATAGGATAGAAACTGAAATGTCAAGGAGGTCTCTCTTTCTTCTGCAGTGAGGACCTTGAGAGCTGACATGTCAGTTTCCTTTTTGTCCTCTATGTTAAGCATAGATGGTCAGTGAATGATTGTTGAATGAAATGAATCTGCTTAAATATTTAGAGATATGGAGGGTTTTGTGGGGCAGGTT
This sequence comes from Orientallactaga sibirica, assembly GCA_036365145.1. Lineage (NCBI taxonomy): Eukaryota > Metazoa > Chordata > Mammalia > Rodentia > Dipodidae > Orientallactaga > Orientallactaga sibirica. Next base: position 9,633,069 of record JAEOAD010000027.1, read on the forward strand.
GTTTTATTTGTTTTTGAGATAGAACCTTGACCAGACTGGCCTTGAACTCACAGTAATCCTCCTGCTGCAGCCTCCTGAGTGCTGCAATTGCATACATGCACCTCTATGCATGGCTGAAGATACAGGGTCTTATCAAGCTGGTTAGATGCCTTAATTCCTTATTTAAAAGAATATGTACACAATAGTGAACTAGTGCAGTTGAACATAGGATGTAGACTGTGTCCCCTTCTACTTCTTTTTGACCCTGCTTTATTGCCAGAGGGAACCTTTTTTTAGACCATTTGTATTTCTCCATTTTCTGGTGGCTACACCTCTAGAAATGGGCATTGTATGTGTCTTGGGAGGTACATAAATAAGTTGCTGGATTTGGGTACTGGAAGAAAATTTATTTATTTGTTTGAGAGAGAAAAACTAGCTGGGGGGGAGGGGTTGGGGAGAGAATGGCACACCAGGGCCTCCAGCCACTGCAAACGAACTCCAGACACATGCGCCACCTTGTGCGTCTGGCTTACTTGAGTCCTGAGGAATCGAACCTGGGTCCTTTGGCTTTTCAGGCAAGTAATTTAACCAGTAAGCCATCCCTCCACCCTGAAATTTTTGTTTATTATATATTTTACTAATATCTTAACATCTTTTTTCATTTAAAAAAAATTTTTTATTTATTTACTTGCAAGCAGAGATAGAGAGATAGAAGAGAGGCAGATAGAGAGAGAGTGGGTGCACCAGGGCCTCTAGCCACCACAAACGAACTCCAGATGCATGTGCCCCTTGTGTATCTGGCTTACGTGGGTCCTGGAGAATCGAACTGGGATCTTTTGGCTTCATAGGCAAACGCCTTAACTTCTAAGCCATCTTTCCAGCCCCTTTTTTCATTTTTTTTTAACTTTTTTTTTTTTTTTTTTTTTGTCCAAGCCAGGTGTGGTGGCACACACTTTTAATACCAGTGCTCAGGAAACTGAAGTAGGAGGATTGCTATGAATTCAAGGCCAGCCTAGGCTATAGAGTGAGTTACAGTCAGCCTGGGTTACAGTGAGACCTCATCTTAAACAAAACAAAACAAAACAAAATTTTGTCTGAATAGCTACTGACTTTTGTATTATTTAGTTTATATAATAAGCATCTCCCCTTTTTAAAGAGTCCAAATTATTTTATATGTCTTTAATTACTATTTTCATACAAGTTATAATTTACAATATGATAGATTATTATAGTCATAAATTTACATGGAATATAAATATAATTATATTAGATATTTATGCTTAAAATACTTTCCTTGAGGGCTGGAGAGATTGCTCAGTGGTTAAAGGAACTTGCTTAAGTTCCTAAAAGCCCTGGTTCAATTCCCAATACCCACATAAAGCCAAATGTATAAAGTGGCACATGTGTCTGGAGTTTATTTGTATGGCAGGAGGTTCTGATATGGCCATTCTCTCTCTCTCTCTCTCTCTCTCTCTCTCTCTCTCTCTCTCTCTCTCTGCATGCAAATAAATAAAAATTTTTGAAAGAGCTGGGCATGGTGGAGCCTGTCTTTAATCCCAGCACTCCAGAGGCAGAGGTAGATGGATCTGAGTTCAAAGCCAGCCTGAGACTACATAGTGAATTCCAGGATAGCCTAGGCTAGAGTGAGACCCTACCTCAAAAAAACAAAAAAAGGCTGGAGAGATGGCTTAGTGGTTAAGGCATTTGCCTGCAAAGCCTAAGGACCCAGGTTTGATTCCCCAGGACCCACGTAAGCCAGATGTACAAGGCAGCACGTGTCTAGAGTTTGTTTGCAGCATCTGGAGGACCTGGCATGCCCATTCTCCCTCCCTCTCGCTCTCCCTCTGCCTCTCTTTCTCTCTCAAACAAATCAATAAAAATAAAATTAAAATAAAAAAAAAAAAGAATGACCTGAATGCAGAAAGAACTATAGACTGTGAGGTTTGGCTTATAAGGGTGAGGAAAAGCTTTGCTTGGACTGGGCTAGAAGCAGTTTGTGTGAGAGGCTTGTTGCATTCTGCTTGCCTGTGTCCTGGGAACTTGCGTAGGGTTGCATTGCAAAGAAATGTATTGGTATGAGCGGAAGGCTATGGCACAGAAATGAAATCTTTGGGCTGAAACTTCTGCCCACTCAGCTGCAATTGTATGAGAGATTACAACCTTTGAGAATGGGCAGCTGATCTGCACTGGGACAACAGGAAGAATGCAGTCTTTTGAAGGGGTCTGTATGCTGAAGGAGTGTCCTGGTTTTCAAAGTCTGCTTTATTCTCCCCTGGATTAACAAGTTGGTAGCCTGCCTGGTATTATGGAGTAAAACAAGTGCAGGAAGAAGAGGGTCATTGAATTTGCGACATGATTTTGTCTTATGGAAATGGTCATGGGCAATTTGAAGCAGGCCTGTTGGATTACCTGCATGGAGACATGATGATGAACCATGAGTTGCAGTGCAGACCAAGTGGAGATGCCAGGATTATGAATGGCTGCCAAGGAGAGCTGCTGGCACCTAATGAAGTTTTCCGGGACTGTGAGTGGCCTAGCTGGAGGGGCAGAACTGGAACTTCAGAGACTCGTCACTGGTTAGAATTATTGGACTTGTCACTGGCTAGAGTTATCAGACTTGGAGCTATAGAGTTTGATGTTTGCCTTGTTTAAATCTTGTATTGGTTGAATTTTTCTTCGCTATGTCCAGTGCCATCTTTTGCAGTGTGAATATTTATTCTGTGCCATTATAGGTTTTTTTTTTTTGTTGTTGTTGTTTATTATAGCTCAGTTAAAAGACCTTGGACTGTGGGAATGTTTGAACATCATTGGGATTGATAAAAACTATGTGGACTTTTAAAGTTTTATTGAGGGCATTGTATTTTCTATCATGTATAGTTATCAGTTTATGGGGGCCAGGGTCAGAATGTGGTGGTTTGATTCAGGTGTCCTTCATAAACTTGGGTGTTCTGAATGCTAGGTCGTCAGCTGGTGGCATTTGGGAATTGACGCCTCCCGAAAGCAGTGTATTGTTGGGGGTGGGCTTATGGGTGTTATTGCCAGCTGCTTCTTGCCAGTGTTTGGCACACTCTCCTGTTATTGTTGTCCATTTGATGCTGGCCAGGAGGTGATGTCCACCTTCTGCTCATGCCATCATTTTCCCCTGACATCATGGAGCTTCCCCTTGAGTCTGTAAGCCAAATTAAACTTTTTTTTTTTTCCCAACAAGCTGCTCTTGGTTGGGTATTTTCTGCAATTCATACTGCTATAACTTGTTAATTCTTGCATAAGAGAAAATGTCCCTTACCAACCTGAGACCTACAGAGTGCCACTTGTGGTCATTTCCTCTGTCCCTGCAAGCAGTAGAATTAACAGACCTTAACAGTTGCTTCTTATTGTTGAGCACATGACTGCAAGGGTCTGTCCCTCTCAGGGGCTATGCTACCATTAGGGAAGAGCACATGACATCTGCAGGTCCCTATATAATGTCCCTTTTTATTTTACAATCAGGCCTACATGCTTTTTGATGTTTCTGTTAAAGAATAATAATTTAAAACCTAGCCTTCAGGATCCCCCAACAAAGTAAGAGTGACATTTAAGATCACCGTGGAGCACAGTTTTCTCCCTTGAGCTTTCTATGAGTTTCCCTTATGGAAGAGGTACCTGGATATGCTTGGCTTCTAGATGCAGACATTTCTTCTGTCATCTGCTCCCCAAATCCGAGTGAACTGAGCTAGCTCTCACCTTCAGAGAGCATTGCAGTACAGGAGCTGGGCATCATTTGATGCTGGGTGTTAGAAAAATAAAGGAAGGGCTGGAGAAATGGCTTAGTGTTTAAGGCGCTTGCCTGTGAAGCCAAAGGACCCAGGGTTGATTCCCCAGGACCCACATAAGCCAGATGCACAAGGGGGCACACGCATCTGGAGTTTATTTGTAGTGGCTGGAGGCCCTGGTGCGCGCGTTCTCTCTCTCTCTGCCTATTTCTCTCTCTTAAATAAAGAATTTTTTTAATGCTGGGTGTGGTGGCACACACCTTTAATCCCAGCACTCTGGAGGCAGAGATAGGAGGATCACTGTGAGTTCAAGGACCCTGAGACTACATAGTGAATTCCAGGTCAGCCTGGACTAGAGTGAAACCCTACATCTAAAACCCATCTAAAAAAAACAAAAACAAAAACAAACAAACAAAAAGACAAGAAAAGGGAGAGTGAACCCTTTCAGCTGGTCTTAGCATCCTGAAATTCATTTTGAGAGCAAACACTGAAGTTTGTTCTGGTCCAAGATGACAGCTCTCATTTTAGTGCCCCCGAAAATGTGATTCTATAAATACCGTTGAGTGTAGAGCCAGTTTGTGTGCTAAGATTACATTTTCTTCTCTCTAGGGATAGGTTAATGACCCTTGGGGCTCTCGGGGTTCCCACAGTAATAGCAGCGGCATACTCTTTTCTCATACTCCATCAATTCTTTTTTTAAATTTATTTGTGAGAGCAAGAGCGAGAGAGAATTGGTGGGCCAGGGCCTCTAGCCACTGCAAACGAACTATAAATATGTGCGCCAACTTGTGAGCATGTGACACCTTGTGCGCATGTGTCACCGTGTGCATCTGGCTTATATAGGTCTTGGGGAGTCAAACCTGGGTCCTTAGGCTTTGCAGGCAAGTGCCTTAACCACTAAGCCATCTCTGTGACACCCTCCATCAGTTCTTTATAATCATAGTACATAGAACTTACTTTGTACTTGAAATGTACCTTTGTTGAGCTCTACTATTACTTTTTTTTTTTTTGGTTTTGCGAGGTAGGGTCTCACTCTGGTCCAGGCTGACCTGGAATTAACTATGTAGTCTCAGGGTGGCCTCGAACTCTTGGTGATCCTCCTACCTCTGCCTCCAGAGTGCTGGGATTAAAGGCGTGCGCCACCACGCCCGGCTTTTTTTTTTTTTTTTTTTTTTAATGTTTGAGGCAGGATCTTTGTAGCTCTGGCTAGGCCAAAACTCATGGCAGTCGTCCTGCCTCATCCTCCCAAATGCTGGGATTTTAGGCATGTACATCTGGCTTATCATTCATTAAAAAGAATTTCCAGGAGGTGGTTCTAGTTGCCTTTATTCTTTTTCTGTCATAATGTGCTTTTGTCATAGTTTTAGTTTTTTATATTTTGTGTTTCTGAATCTCATCCCTCCTTGTTTTTTTGTAATTATTTGTTTGTGAGGGAGAGAGAGAGAGAGATGAGAATGAATATGAATATGAAATGAATGGATGCACCAGGGCCTTTTGTCACTCCAGAAACATGTACCAGTTTGTGCATCTTGCTTTACATGGTGTGGTGGTTTGATTCAGGTGTCCCCATAAACTTAGGTGTTCCGAATGCTAGGTTCCCAGCTGATGGAGATTTGGGAACTAACGCCTCCTTGAGACAGTGTATTGTTGGGGGTGGGCTTATGGGTATGATAGCCAGTTTCCCCTTCCCAGTGTTTGGCACACTCTCCTGTTTTTGTTGGCCAGGAGGTGATGCCCACCCTCTGCTCATGCCATTGTTTTCTTCTGCCATCATGGAGCTTCCCCTTGAATCTGTAAGCCAAAATAAACTGATTTTCCCACAAGCTGCTCTTGGTCAGGTGATTTCTGCTAGCAATGCGAACCTGACTGCAACACATGTGAATTGAACCCAGGCTGGCAAGCTTTACAAGCAAGTGCCTTTAACCACTGAACAACCTCTTGAGGCCTCTTTTTCGCCATTTTCTTTTTCTTTATTTTTATTTATTTATTTGAGAGAAAGAGGCAGAGAAACACAGAGAGAGAGTGTGTGCGCGCGAGTGAGTGAGTAAGCATGAACACACCAGGGTCTCCAGCCACTGCAAATGAACTCCAGATGCGTGTGCCACTTTGTGCATCTGGCTTACATGGGTTCTGGAGAATCAAACTGAGGTCCTTTGGCTTTGCAGGCAAACACCTTAACCACTAAGCCTTTTCTCCAAACTTTTTTTTTGGGGGGGGCGCTTTTCGAGGCAGGGTCTCACCCTAGTTCAGGCTGACCTGAAATTTACTATGTATTCTCAGGGTGGCCTTAAACTCACAAGTGATCCTCCTACCTCTGCCTCCCAGTGCTGGGGTTAAAGGTGTGTGCCACCACGCCTGGCTTCTTTTTCTTTTTTAAAAATGGGTGTACCAGAGCCACCTGCTGCTGCAAATAAGCTCCAGAAGCATGTGCCACTGTGTGCATCTGCTATGTGGGTACTGGAGAACTGAACCAGGTTTTTCAGTCATTGCAAGCAAGTACCTTTAACTGCTGAGCCATCTCTCCAGCCCCCTTTTTTCCATTTTCTAATAGAAACCTTCCTCCTCCATTTTCTAGATCCCAAATGCTTTCCTCCTGGGATTTCCCTCTTCTCTCTGGGTTGGACTTACTGTTCTCAGGATCCTGAAGAAAGTTTCCTGTCTTGATGGATGCATCTTACCAGAGCATATCCTGAAATGAGTTCTTTAGGAAGGATGTGTGGGAAGCAAGTCTTCTGAGTACTTTCATGTCTAAAACTCTTTGTTGATCCAAGTACCTGTTTGTTATTGAGCTGGTACAGAATTTGAGGCCAAAAATAATTCAGAAAATTTGAAGACTTGGCTCCATTGTCTTCTTAATACCCCTTGCTGTTGACAAGAGGCCAGTTTGATAATCAAAGGGTGGCCTGTTTTTATTGTTTGGGATTTTTTTTATACTTGTTTTTGAAATTCCCTGAGGAAAGGGAATGGGTCTGAGTTTTGTACCTGTTAAGCCCTTTGTGATACAGGGTTTGGAGTTCAGGAAAAGCTTATGAACCCCAAATTTTGGGCTCTTATCTATTTGTTAATAAAGAATTGAAATAGACTGAGGACAAATTATAAAATTTTAGATTTATTCAGGAGAGATAATGAATCCAGGGAGGAGGCTGGAATGGGTATATATGCAGGACCTGGGAGCCCATTTGGGAATCTGAGCATAGAAGAGGAGGGAAGAAATGAAGGGGGCTTTCCAGGAAAATTGTAAAAGGGCAAGAGCTTAAAAGAAAACACACACACACCCTCTTTCCTCCCCCCACACACATGGGAAGTGGAGTAAAAGGATGTAAACCTTTCACCTTCACATTATGAAAAAGCTAAGAGGTCAATCAGTAAGGGTCCTTTAGCTTAGAGGAGTGTAACAAAATGAAAAAGACCCCTCCCCATCCCAGCCCAGCCAGGCTGCTGGGTTTGGGGAGGGTTTGCCATACCAAGAACCCTGAGGTTCAGTGGAGGAGAGATGAGCAGCTAAGAAGGCCTTGTCCACCTGATGTGCCTCTCTTACAGCTTATTGGGGGTTGGGAGAGGGGTTACCACCAGACTCAGGTGAGTCTGGGAGGGAGCTGAATGGTCTGGACTCAAGGTGCTGACTCAGAGGTAGGCCACCTAGGTAGTGTGTTAGATTGGAAAAGCAGTAGGGGGTGCTGTTGGCATTGTGGATGCAAATAGCTCTGATGATGAATGTTGGCTGTCCTACTTTTTCTAATCCCTTATGAAATTCCAAGGCTTTGATTTAAAAGAAGTCTTCTTTTTTATTTAAAATATTTGATTTATATATTTATTAGAGAGAAAGAGAGAGAGGGAGTGGGCATGGCAGAGCTTGTAACCACTGCAAATGAACTCCAGACACATGCACCACCTTGTGCATCTGGCTTATATTGGTATTGGGGAATAGAACCTGAGTCATTAGGCTTTGCAAGCAAGTGATTTAACCTCTGAGCCATCTCTCCAGCCCTTAAAAGAAGTCTTCTAAGTTTGCTTTGTTGTAAGCAATGTTAGAGAACTGTAGTAGACAGCCTCAGGTTGCTGAGATGAACTTCCAAACCAGGCACAGTTATGGAGGAAGGGATATTTATTGAAGCTTACAGATCCAGGGGAAGTTCCATAATGGCAAAAGAAGATGGCCTGCTTTCACAGGTTCAAGCAGAGAGAGAGAAGCCACCAGGTAAAAAATGCAAAAGCCACATAGCACACTTCAGGAATTTCAGGAGGAGCGCAGGCACTTTGCATAGCTTTACACTGGACTTCCAAATCCACCACCACACTTTAGGGCTGAACCCCAGGAGCCACCCAGTGACACCTCCTCCAGCCAGGTAGCTGGAAATCTAAGAAGCTTTAATAAACTCCTCAATCTATTAACATCTATTAAACTACCACAGGAACATACCCAGAAACTCATGCATTCTAGGTAAGAACACTACTGCTGAGCCACACCCACAACCTTTTTTCTTTTTCCTACCCTATTGTGAATGGTTGCATTAACGTCTTCTGTATGGATGTATGTATTTTTGGTTTTCTGAGGTAGGGTCTCACTCTAGCTCAGGCTGACCTGGAATTCACTATGTAGTCTCAGGGTGGCCTCACTCTTGGTGATCCTCCTACCTCTGCCTCCCAAGAGCTGGGATTAAAGGTGTGTGCCACCACCACACCTAGTTTCACTACTTATTTACTTATTTTAGGCAGGGTCCCACTTTATTCCAGGCTGACCTGAAACTCATTCTGTCTCCTAGACTGGCCTCAAACTCATGACAGTCCTCCTTCCTCAGCCTCCAAGAGTCTGGGGATTAGAGGTGTGAGTCACCGTGCTTGGAAGAGAGAGAGAATGGGCACACCAGGGCCTCCAGCTACTGTAAACGAACTCCAGATGCATGCACCACCTTGTGTAACTGGCCTTAACCACTGAGCCATCTCTCTAGCCCCTGGTTATCTGTGGTTTTTTATTTTTTCTTTATTTTTATAAAGATATATTTTTATTTTATTTACTTATTTGAGAGAGAGAGAATGGGTGTGCTAGGACCTTCAGCCACTGCAAGCAAACTCCAGATGCATGTACCACCTTGTGCACCTAGATTACGTGGGTCCTGGGGAATCAAACCTGGGTCCTTAGGCTTCTCAGGCAAATGCCTTAACCCCTAAGCCATCTCTCCAGCCCCCCCCCTTTTTTATTACATAGAAACTTTGTATGGACACATCATGTGTTGGTACCATCATTTCCCTCCTCCTTGCTCCCACTTTACTGAAGACATACCTTAGTGGGATGCTGGTATGCACCATGTAGTTGTGGGTTATGAGTTGTGAGAGCAGCAGTCAGTCATTGTTTCCGGGGCAATGCCTCTGGATATTCCCTCCCACCCTGTGGCTCTTAAAATCTTTATGCCCCCTCTTCCACAAAATTCCCTGAACTGTGGTGGGTGGTTTTTAATTTTTGTTTGTTTGTTTGTTTAGTTTTTTGAGATAGGGTATCACTCTAGCTCAGGCTGACCTGGAATTTATGTAGGGTGGCCTTGAACTCATGGCCATCCTCCTACCTCTGCTTCCCCAGTGTTGGGATTAAAGGCGTGCACCACCGCGCCTGGCTTGGTGGGTGTATTTTAAGTCTCCTTTAGTAATGTGTTCTCAACAGCTTCTGAATTTCTGTTTTGGTGCATTTTGAGTGTCCTCAGTGTCTGTCTCCATCACCCTGGCCCAGATTGTCAGGCTTATCATGGAAGCAGCACTCTTACTCATCTTGCCAATTCCTCTATGATTTCACCTGGGCCCTGGCTGATGGGCTAGGGGTAGTTCATCTGCTAACAGAGAGTCAACTATCTATTCTGTTTTCTCTGCTTTCTGGAGTGCACAGGCCCCAAACACGCTGGTGCCCCTCACCTGCCCAGAGCTCACAGTATGTGTGTGTGTATGTATGTATATATATATATATATATATATATATATATATATATATATATATATGTATAATTTTGTTTTGTTTTGTTTTTTTTCGAGGTAGGGTCTCACTCTAGCCCAGGCTGACCTGGAATTCACTCTGTATTCTCAGGGTGGCCTCGAACTCACAGCAGTCCTCCTACCTCTGCCTCCTGAGTGCTGGGATTAAAGGCATGTGCCACCACACCCGGCCAGTGTGTTTTTTTAATCATAGTCTTTCCCCCTCCCCCAGAAACAAGCTTTCTAGGTAAGGGACGTACCATTCCAAGTCCCTGTAGTAGTTGTTTTTTTATTTAATTTAATTAATTAATTTATTTATTTATTGGTTTTATGAGGTAGGGGTCTCACTCTAGTTCAGGCTGACCTGGAATTAACTATGTAGTCTCAGGGTAGCCTCGAACTCATGGTAATCCTCCTACCTCTGCCTCCCAAGTGCTAGGATTAAAGGCGTGTGCCACCACACCCGGCTGTAGTAGTTTTTTTAATTAAAAATTTATTTATTTATTTGCAAGCAGAGAGAGAGAAGAGAATGGGCATACCAGGGCCTCTAACTGCTGCAAATGGACTCCAGACGCATGGGCCACTTAGTGCATCTGGTTTTACATGGGTTCTAGGTAATCAAACTCTGCTCATTAGGTTTTGCAGGAAAGTGCCTTATCCATTAAGCCCAGCCCACCCTCCCCCATAGTATTTTTTTTTTTAATTCTAATTTCCAACTGGGCAGGGTAGCACAGGTGAGTTTGAGGCCACCCTGAGACTACAGAGTGAATTCCGGGTCAGCCTGAGCTAGAGTGAGACCCTGCCTTGAAAAACCAAAAAAAAAAAAAAAAAAAATCTAATTTCCTTTTATCTTTATTTCTGTCAGATTTTTTTTTTTTTTTTTTTTTTTTTTTGAGGCAGGTTGACTATAGGAACTCACTGTAGCTTTAGGCTGGCCTTGAACTCATGGAGATCCTCCTACCTTTGCTGGGACAAAAGTCATATACAACCATGCTTGGCTCAGAGGTTTTTGTTGTTGTTGTTTGTTATTCTATCTTTCTTCTTCCTTTCTTCCTTCCTTCCTTCTTTCTTTCTTTCTTTTTTTTTTTTTTTTTTTTTTTTTTTTTTTTTTTTTTTTGGTTTTTCGAGGTAGGGTCTCACTCTAGCTCAGGCTGACCTGGAATTAGTCTCAGGGTGGCCTCGAACTCACGGCAATCCTCCTACCTCTGCCTCCCAAGTGCTGGGATTAAAGGCGTGCGCCACCACACCGGCCTATCTTTCTTTTTTTATTTTCCAAGGTAGGGTTCACACTAGCCCAGGCTGACCAGGAACTCACTCTGTAGTCTCAGGCTGGCCTTGAACTCACAGTGATCCTCCTACCTCTGCCTCCCAAGTGCTGGGATTAAAGGCATGTGCGACCACACCCAGCTATTTTCTTTCTTTTAAAAAAATATTTTATTTATTTGTTTGTTTGTTTGAGAAAAAGTCAGAGAGGGAGAGAGGGAGGGAGAATGGGAATGCCAGGGCCTCCAGCCACTGCAAACTAATTCCAGATGCATGTGCCACCTTGTGCATCTGGCTTACATGGGTCCTGGAGAATCAAACCTGGGTTCTTAGACTTCACAGGCAAGCACCTTAACCACTAAGCCATCTTTCCAGCCTGTTTTCTTTTTTAAAAAAGTTATTCTGATTCCAGGTCAGCCTGGACTAGAGTGAAGCCCCTACCTTAAAAAACAAAAGAAACCAACAAAACACACACACACACTATTTATTTGCAAGCATAGAAAGAAAGAAAGAGAATATGAGTATGCCAGGGTCTCTTGCTACTGCAAACAAACTCCAGACACTGTTACTTTGTGCATCTAGCTTTACATGGATACTGGGGAATCAAACCCAGGCTGTTAGGCTTTGCAAGCAAGTACCTTTAATCACTGAGCAATCTCTCCAGTCCCTTATGTTTTATTTGTTTGTTTGTTTGTTTGTTTGTTTGTTTGTTTTCAAGGTAGGGTCTCAGGCTGACCTGGAATTAACTATGTAGTCTCAGGGTGGCCTCAAACTCATGGTGATCCTCTTTTCCTCTGCCTCCCGAGTGCTGGGATTAAAGGCATGCACACTACACCTGGCCCTAATTTATTTTTATTGACAACTTCCATAATTGTAGACAATAACCCATGGTAATTCCCTCCCTCTCCTCACTTTCCCCTTTGAAACTCCACTTTCCATCAAATCCCCTCCCCCTCTTAATCAGTCTTACTTTTATTTTGATGTCATCATCATTTCCTCCTATTATGATGGTCTTGTGTAGGTAGTATCAGGCACTGTGAGGTCATGGATATCCAGGCCATTTTGAGTCCGAAGGAGCTCATTGTAAGGAGTCCTACCCTTCCTTTGGCTCTCACATTCTTTCCGCCCCCTCTTCTGCAATGGACCCTGAGCCTTGGAAGATGTGATAGAAATATTTCAGTGCTGAGCACTCCTCTGTCATTTCTTCCTAGCACTATGATGCCTTTTGAGTCATCCCACAGTCACTGCCATCTGAAAAGAGAAGCTTTTCTGACCAAAAGTGAGAGTAGCATTAATATATGGGTGTGGACATTAAGAGAAGTGCTTACCGGGCATTTGGTAAGCGTAGTATATACATTTAGCCAGACACCAGCAGACATTACACGTCTAGGGCTTATGACTACCCCTGTTGTAGGTTTTCAGTATCAGGGATGTATTCCCTGATAGACATGTCACTATTGCACCTGTTGGCTCATTTGGCCTGGCTGGCCAAATTTAAGGCTATGTTGAGTATCACCACTGGTGGTTTCTCTCTCTCCTATTGAACTGCATACAGCGTATCATTTTCTAGCTTTCTGTCGCTGGTCCATATAGAGGAAGTTTTCAGTTCAGCTCCAGCAGGATTTCTCAGTGACTTTGCAGCCAAAGTATGTGGAGTCTTTAGCAATAGGGTCTACCATCTGTTACTCGTAGGAAACCAAGAGCCTTGGCAATAGCCTGTAATGTTTTGGTGGTATCAGTGACCTCCCTGGCCAAAATTCATGGGATGGTATCCTATCCCTGGCACTGAAAATTTTCTAGTACCTCATGTTTTCTTAACACTGCATTTCCTCATGTGCCTAATGACCCTTGGTGGTCAGTTTATATTTTGGAAAGGACCAAATAACAGGTATGGAATTTCTCTGCATTTAAAAGTTAGTGTTTTTCACCTTTCTAAGAGGTCAGAGGGCTTCTCTTAATTCAAATCACTGGTAGTTTCCAATGACTCAGAACTTAAACACAGTTAATGGGTCTATGTTCTTTTTAAAAAAAAATTTTATTTATTTTTTTTTGAGAGAGAGAGAGGGAGGGAGAGAATGGGCCCACCAGGGCCTCCAGCCACTACAAATGAACTCCAGATGCATGTACCACCTTGTGTATCTGGCTTACATGGGTCCTGGGGAATTGAACCTGGGTCCTTTGTCATTGCAGGCAAGTGCCTTAACCACTAAGCCATCTCTCCAGCCCTGGATCTTTAATGCAGTTGAATTGGTTTTTACATTTTCCCCCCAGGGGAAACCAGCAGTACTTAAAAGAGTGCTTATATATGGTTTGAAAAATAATAGCCTAGTGTGGAGGTTCATACTTGTAATCCCAACACCCCAGAGTTGGAGCAGGAGGATCACAAGTTCATAGAGAGAGTCTTCCTCAATAAAATAGGCTGGGCATGATGGTGTACTCCTTTAATCCCAGCACTCGGGAGGCAGACATAGAAGGATCACTGAGGGAGGCCAGCCTGGGACTAGAGTGAGTTCCAGGTGAGAATGGGCTAGAATGAGACCCTACCTTGAAAACAACATCAAAAAGTTGTTTTTTTCTCATTAGTCTCTGACCTGAGTAGGTAACTGCTGACTGAACCTCTAGGGCATGATGTGTCCTGGCTGCCCGTCTGCTCTGAGGAGAGCTTCTCTAATAGTGGGCTACAGGGACCCTTGGTGCAGTGCAGTATTTTCCTTTGCTCAGGCTGTATTTATTTATTTATTTTTGTTTTTCGAAGTAGGGTCTCACTCTAGTCCAGGCTGATCTGGAATTCACTATATAGTCTCAGGGTGGCCTCGAACTCAGGGTGATCCACCTACCTCTGCCTCCTGAGTGCTGGGATTAAAGGCTTGCACCACTGCTTTATTTTATTTTTAAAAATATTTTTGTTTATGAGAGAGAGAGAGAGAGAGAGGGAGGGAGGGAGAGAGAAAGACAAAGACAAAGGCAAAGACAGCTGAAAGAGTGAGTATTGGTGCCCCAGGGCCTCCTGCCACTGTAAACGAACCCCAGAACTCCAGATGCATTCTCCACTTTGTGTATCTGGCTTTGCATGGGTACTGAGAAATTGATCCTAGGCCATCAAGCTTTGCAGGCAAGTGCCTTTAACCACTGAGCCATCTCTCCAGCCCCCTTTGCTCAGACTCTATCAGCTTCTGGAAGCCTTGGCATTCCCAGATTGTTCATTTATTCAGCAGTCTGGATCTCTCTCCTTTCCTCCACCCCACCCCCACCCCATCACAACAAGGTCTTACTGTGTAGCTGTGGCTGGCCTGGAACCCTGTAGCCAGGTTCAAACTTGCAGTAATCCTCTCCCGAGTGCTGGTTTGTAGGTGTGCATTATTAGGCCTCACCAACAGTCTGTTTTCTCAGCTGAAGGTTGATGCCAGGCTGCCTGTGGTGTGTGTGGGGTCAGGGAAGTAGATGGGGAGGCCAAGTAGCACAGCTCCAGGTACAGCTCTTCAATTATGCCTGCTGTCTTCAGCCTCGCTTCTCACTCCAGCCCTTTCCTTTGGGGCTGGCACACAGCCCAGAGTCATCAGGTGTCCTGAGGGCCAGATTGGCTCTCTGGATTCCTTTGGCTGTTCCCACAAGCAGCTTGGCTTCTAGCTCCTTTCAGGTTGCTGAGTATTCTGGGCTATGGCTTTTTTTTTCATCCCTCCTTCATCCATCTCCATAATTGTATTTGCTTTTTAAATTTTAGAACTTTGTTGGATTTTTATCCACTAATGAATCTCCTACTTTCTCTTCTGTCTGGTGTTAGAGGTTTATTATTTCTTGTGTCTCAATGAGTGTAGCTTAGCAAGCTGTAAGTAGCAAACATACATTTTTCCCAGCATGAATTAAATGTTCTGATACAAGTTTAAAAACTTTCAGTTTTCTTAATATTTACCTACACTGTTCATCTTCATGGCTGCAGTGTGTTTAAATGTTACAGAATTAATGTTATTCCAATGAAATAAGGCATGAGAATTAGTAAATAATCTCAGAGGGAGAAAGATGTGATCACATGGAAACAAAAGTAAAAATAAACAGGAGTGCATCAAACTGAAAAGCTGGAGCTGAGGAGATGGCTCAGCAGGTAAAGGTACTTGTTGCATAAGCATGTGGGCTGGAGCTTGATCCCTAGAACCCACATAAAAATCTGGGTGTATGGGCTGGAGAGATGGCTTAGTGGTTAAGGCATTTGCCTGTGAAGCCTAAGGACCTAGGTTCCATTCTCCAGGTTCCACGTAAGCCAGATGCACAAGGTGGTGCATGTGTCTGGAGTTTTTTTGCAGTGGCTAGAGGCCCTGGAGTGCCCATTCTCTCTCTTTATCTCTTTCTCCCTCTCTCTCTCTCCTCTCTCTCTCTGTATCAAATAAATAAATAAATAAATAATTTTTTAAAATCTGGGTATGTTCACCATGCTCAGTCCTGTGGCAGAGAGGAGACAGGAGAATGTCTGGAGCTCACTGGTCAACCGTTCTGACTGAAGTATCGGTAGCTCTGGTTCATTGAGAGGCTCCATCTCAGTGTCTCAAGGAAACCACACAGAAGAGTGATAAAGGATGCCGGACATTCTGGCTTCTGCATGTGGGGGAATGGTGTGCACATCTGTACACACACATGTGCATACACACACCATGCCACACATACTATGCATTCACACCAAAAAACCTGGAGAGGTTGCTCGGTGGCCAGAGGGCCTTGTTTGCAAAGCCTGATGGCCCAGGTTCAATTCTGTAGTGCCCATGTAAAGCCAGGTGTAAAAAGTGGCACATGTGTTTTGGAGTTCGTTTGCATTGTCAGGAGGCTCTGGCCTACCCATTCTCTCTATCTGCCTGTTTCTTAAATAAATAAATAAATAAATATTTTAAAAACTGAACTATCTATACATATATAGTCACATATGTATGCACAATAACATGCACACATGTATGCACACACACAAATTAAATAAATTAATAAAAATTAAATGATAAGGGCTAGAGAGATGACTTAGCAGTTAAGGCCCTTGCCTGAGTAGCTTAAGGACCTATGTTCAACTCCCCGGAACCCACATAAGCCAGATGCACATGGTGGCACATGCATCTGGAGTTCATTTGTAGTGGCTAGAGGCCCTGGCATGCTCATTCATATTTTCTCTCTCAAAAAAAAATAAATAAAATATATTTTTAAAAAAGAAATGGTAAATATAGTGGGGTGTGGAGGTCCATGCCTTTAATAATCCCAGCACTTGGGAGGCTGAATGAGGAGGATTGCCATAAGTTCAAAGTCAGCCTGGTGCTACATAGTGAGTTCCAGGACAGCCTGGGCTAGAATGAGACCCTACCTGGGCATGGGGGATGAAAAAGAAATGATAAATGTTTGAGTAAATAGGTATATTTAACCCAATTTAAACATCATACAATGTATACATGCAGATATTGAAACATCACATGGTACCCCATTAATTTGAATGACTTAAAAATTCACTATTTTGCTGGGCGTGGGCATGCACGCCTTTAATCCCAGCCCTGGGGAGGCAGAGGTAGGAGGATCGCTGTGAGTTCAAGGCCACCCTGAGACTACAGAGTGAATTCCAGCTCAGCCTGGGCTAGAGTGAGACCCTACCTAGAAAAACACACACAAAAAAATTTCACTATTTTTTATTTATTTGCAAGCAGAGAGAGATAGAAGAGAGACACAGAGAATGGGCATGTCAGAGCCTCCAACCACTGCAAAGGAACTCCAGGTACTTGCGCCACCTTGTGTATCTGGCTATGTGGGTACTGGGAGATCGAACCTGGGTCCTTTGGCTTTGGTAGCAAATGTCTTAACCACTAAGCCGTCTCTCCAGTCCCTTAAAATTCATTATTTAATTTGATTTAAAAATATTTTATTTTATTTTATTTATTTATGGAGAGAGACACAGAGAGAAACAGAGAGGGAGAGGGAGACAGACAGAGATGGGCGCGCCAGCAGTCTCTCAGCTGCTGCGAACGAAATCCAGATGTGTGTGCCCCCTCGTGGGCAAGTGTGGCATTGCGCCCTTGCGTCACTTTGCATCTGGCTAAACGTGGGACCTGGAGATTGGAACCAGGTTCTTAGGCTTAGCAGGCAGGCGCCTTAACCGCTAAGCCATCTCTCCAGCCCCCTAACTTGATTTTTAAAAATGAAGGGTTTGGGGGCTGGAGAGATGGCTTAGTGGTTAAGGTGTTTGCCTGTGAAGTCAAAGGACCCAGGTTTGATTTCCCAGGACCCACATAAGCCAGTTGTATGAGGGGCACATGCAGCTGGAGTTTGTTTACAGTGGCTAGAGGCCCTGCGTGTCCATTCTCTCTGTATCTGTCTCTCTTCTATCTCTCTTTCTGCTTACAAATAAATAAAAATTTTTTAAAAGTGAAGGGGTAGCCAGGCATGGTGGCGCACGCCTTTAATTCCAGCACTCAGGAGGCAGAGGTAGGAGTATCGCCGAGAGTTCGAGGCCACCCTGAGACTACATAGTGAATTCCAGGTCAGCCTGGACCAGAGTGAGACCCTACCTTGCAAAACCAAAAAAATAAAATAAAATAAGTGAAGGGGTTTGTGAGATGGCTTATGTGGCACATGTGTCTGATCTTTTGTGCAGTGGTAGAAGGCCCTGACACACCTATTCTCTCTCCCTTTCCCTCTCTCTCAACTAAATAAATTTTAAATGAAACAGAAAATATTATATAATAATAACAAAAGATAGTTTTTTTTTGAGGTAGGGTCTCATTGTAGCCCAAGCTGACCTAGAACTCACTCTGTAGTCTCAGGCTGGCCTTGAGCTCACAATGACCTTCCTATCTCTGCCTCCCAAGTGCTGGGATTAAGATTTTTTTTTTTTTAGGCAAGTGCAATAGACTGTCGTGTATATGTATATGTGTGCAAGACAGAGAAAGGGAGGAAGAGAATTGGCATGCCAGGGCCTCCAGCCACTACAATTGAACTCTGGACACTATAATCGAACTCCAGACACATGTGCCCCCTTGTGCACATGTGTGACCTTGCACCCTTGTGTCACTTTATGTGTCTAGCTTATGTGGGACTGGAGAGTTGAACATGAGTCCTTAGGCTTTGCAGGCAAGCACCTTAACTTCTAAGCCATCTCTCCAGCCCTAACAGGTTTTTTTTTTTGTTTTTTTTTTTTTTTTTTTTTTTTGTTTTGTTTTGTTTTGTTTGTTCTTTTTGAGGTAGGGTCTCATTGTAGCTCAGGCTGACCTGGATTTCACTCTGTAGTCTCAGGGTGGCCTCAAACTCATGGTGATCCTTCTACCTCTGCCTTCAGAGCCCTGGGATTAAAGGCCTGTGCCACCACACCCAGCTTTTATTTTGTTTTTGAGGTAGGGTCTCACTCCCTAGCCCAAGCTGACCTGGAATTCACTATGTAGTCTTAGGCTGGCCTTGAACTTGTGGCAATCCTCCTATCTCCACCTCCTGAGGGCTGGGATTAAAGGCATGCGCCACCATGCCCAGTTTCTAACAGTTTGTGTTGATTAAAAAAAGAACTATCTGGCTGGAAAGATGGCTTAGCAGTTAAGACACTTGCCTGCAAAGCCAAAGAACCAGGTTCAATTCCTCAGGACCCATGGAACCCAGATGTACAAGGTGGCACATGCGTCTGGAGTTCATTTGCAGTGGCTGGAGACCCTGGTGTAACCATTCTGTCTCTCAAATAAATAAATAAAAATAAAATATTTTTTTTAAACTACCCGAAGATTAGGGTCTTAAGATTAGCATCAGGGCCAGGCGTGGTGGCACATGTCTTTAATCCCAGTACTCAGGAGGCAGAGGTAGGAGGATTGCTATGAGTTTGAGGCCACCCTGAGACTACATAGTGAATTCTAGGTCAGCCTAGAAAACCTCGAAAAACCAAAATAAATAAATTAATAAATAATAAAAATCTTAGCAGCAATTTTTGTGCTTTGTTCCTATGGGTTTTAAAAATAGCAGATGTTCCACTTTAACACTACTACCTACATTTTGGTTTCAGTCATGCTTATGTCTTATAACAGATTTTTATATTAATGTAATGAGTTACTTAAACATTTCAGCAGCTTTTAAATAGCACTGGATGGAATACACTCATGAGATAATTTACTCCCCTAGGACAGAGAAGGGATGGATAAACAGGCCTTTGTACTCTGTGATAGCGGATGGTTTGATGGATTTAAAGTCCTCAGTTATTATGCTTTAAGCAAAGACTTGATTTGCTTCCCTCTGATTCTTAGCTTTCACATGGAGTGCCTCCTTTGATCTATGTTGTGTTGCTATTTTGGTGCATCTCATTCTGCAGTTGCCCATTTCTGCATCATGGTATTCACTGCCTCTTTCCATGCACTCCCATGCTGGGATGATATGGGTGCTCATGTAGGGAGTGTAGAGCACGGATGGTTTGCAGGACTCAATGTTCACATTCCCTTGTGCTTCCCCCCAGCTCTCCCCCACAGAAAAGTGTGCCTGAGATGGAGGTGCAGACTTTGCTTCTCCACTCTTGCACTTACCTTATTGTTGCTGGGATAAAACACTCAACCAAAAGCAGCTGATGGGAGGAAAGGGTTTATTTCAGCTTATAGTTTTGAAGGGAAGTTTTATGGCAGGGAAAGCATGGTAGAACAGAGGCTGGACATACATCTTATATCAGCAGGAGGTTGCAGCAAGAGTGAACAATCTCTGAGCACCCACTGGGCTTGACTAACAAACCTGAAGGCCCACCTCTTATGACATACCTCCTCCAACAAGGCTCCATCAGCTGGGGGTTGAGTATGAGGCTTAACCACAAATACATGAGGCAATAGGGGACATTTTACATTCAAACCACCATGACTACTGCCCTGACACAGTCACCCTCTCCCACTTTGGCAAAACAAAGCCAAGAAATCATCTGAGGCTAGGGAAATGGCTTAGGGGTTAAGGCATTTTGCCGACAAACCCAAATGATCCAGGTTCAACTCCCTAGGACCCATGCAAGCCAGATGCATCTGGAGTTCATTTGCAGTGGCTAGAAGCCCTGACATGCCCATTCTCTCTCTATCTGCCTCTTTCTCTCTCCAATAAGTGAATAAAAATAAAATATTTAAAAAATTATCTGGCCGGGCGTGGTGGCGCACACCTTTAATCCCAGCACTCGGGAGGCAGAGGTAGGAGGATCGCCGAGAGTTCGAGGCCACCCTGAGATTACATAGTTAATTCCAGGTCAGCCTGGACCAGAGTGAGACCCTACCTCGCAAAACCAAAACCAAAACCAAAAAAAAAAAAAAAAAAAAAAATTATCTGGCTCTTACAGGTGTTCCTTCCCCTGTTCAAAAGTCTGCCAAGAGTACCAAAGGACAATTGAACACGTAGCGTCTGAGTTAAAGAGAATGACTGGTGCTGTCTCAGGGAATGACTGTACAGCATTTCTTTTGCAATTTAAATAGTTTCCAGTTTTTTGCTCTTAATGAAACAGAAAAAGGATCCAATAATGTTGTCTACTAAGTCATTAGTATATCATTAAATATCTTTTCAGTGATAATTTATTATTTTTGTCAAAGACCCCAAAAGATTTCAGAGTGGACAAAAAATTGCTATAAGAAGACTTCAGTTCTCTTGTTTATGTGAGAAGCCTTTCTTTTTTGTTATTTTTATTTTAGAGAGCGAGAGAGAGGGTGTGAGAATAGGGCCTCAGCCACTGCACTCAAACTCCAGATGCTTGCGCCACCTAGTAGGCATGTGTGACCTTGTGCTTGCTTCACCTTTGTGCCTCTGGCTTACGTGGGATCTGGAGAGAAATTGAACATGGGTCCTTAGGCTTCACAGGCAAGCACTTTAACCACTAAACCATCTCTCCAGCCCAAGAAGGCTTTCTCGCCACTTAAAATTACAAAAACAGAAAATAACCCTGTCTGATGATTCATGCCTATAATCCTAGCCCTTGGGAGCTGAAGTCAGGAGGATCAGAAGCTCATGATCATCCTTAGCTGCATAGTGAGTCTGAGCCCAGCCTGGGACACTTAGACCTATCTCTAAAAAGCAAAAAACAAACGAAGTAGGGATACACACAAGGGTAGCTAACTCCTAGTTCATCCTAGAATTCAGAGTCTCTGAATGGAAATGAGCTGATTAAGGAAGAAAAATCTCACCCATCCGTTCGTTTTTTATTTTATATATGTGTGTTTGTATGTGTGTGGGTCCACATGGGTGTGCAGGTGTAGTGTGTGTGCATATAGAAGCAGAGAACAACCTTGGGCATCACCCTCAGGACATAGTCCACCTCCTTTGAGACAGGGCCTCCCATTGGCCTGGACCTCACTAATTAGGCTAGACTAGCAAGCCACTAAATACCAGGAAGTCTGTCTCTGCCTCCTCAGCGCTGGGATTACAGGTGCATGCCAGCATGCCTGGTTCTCATGGTTGTGAAGCAGGCACTTTACTGACTGAGGTATCTCTCAGCCCCCATCTGTTTAAGAAGAAATGCATGAACAATAAAAGTTTTCTTAGCTCAACAAGTTTTAAAATAAGCATTCACGGTGGCTCTTGTTTGTAATCCTGGCACTGGGCAGGCTGAGGCGGAGGATTGCTGGGACCCAGAGGCCAATCTGAGCTACACAGTGAGTTCCAGACTAGGCTGAGCTATGTTGTGAGATCCTCTCTCGAACAAAAGAAAACAAAACAAGCTGGAGAGATGGCTTAGCAATTAAGGCACTTGCCTACTGTGGTAGTTTGAATACATGGCCCCCAATATATTCAGTGTTTTATTAGTTTATAGTTTGCATCTGCAGTCACCTTGCTGGAGGCAATGTCACAGGGTGGATATTAAGGTGTGGTGGTGGTTTGAGATTCCATTGTAAAGATATGCAAAGTGTGCCTAGCAGGAGTTCCTGAAGTGTGCTGTGGCTTTTGGCTGTAGCTTTGCTCTGTGTGCTTTGTGGCTAGGGGCTTTGCTCTCTTGCCTAGTCCTGTGAAGACAGGCCAGCTTCTTCTGTCATTATGGAACTTCCCCTGGATCTGTAAGCTTCAATAAATAATATCCCTTTCTCCATAACCGTGCCTGATCTGGAAGTTCATCTCAGCAAACTTGAAGCTGTCTGTTATAGTAAAGTGGTACCGAGGAGTGTGGGGTGAGATGAACCTGACCGTGTGGATATTCGTCTTTTGGAACCTTTGTTTGGAGGAATGGGCATGGACTTGGTGCTTGCTACTGAAGATGCCTTCTGAAGTGGTAAGCCAAGTTTTATGGACTATTCTGATGAGAGTTTGAGAATGCTAAGTGCAAACAGTATTGAACTTCGAGGCTTGGCTTATGAGCTTTCTAAGGGGAAGGAAAGACTGCAGAGGACTTTGTTGGAACTGGGCTACTGGCATAAGGGATGGCTGCGTTCCACTATCCAGGCCCAGAAAGTTTGATCAAAGTTAAATTTGTAATGGACTGATGTGCTTGGCTAAAGATACCGGACTGAGAGACTTATTAAGATTTTAAGTTGGAAAACCTCAAGCAAGTTAAAATTAGAGGCACTGAGACTGGTTTTAGGTTACTGGAGCTGCTCTTGTCAACACATTAGCAATCTTAAGGAAGATGGAAGGAAGGTGGACTGAGTGCTTTACATTAAAAAAATGGAGAGGATGCCTGAGCAAAGACTTAGAAATGCAAACTTTTTTGGAAAGAGTTGACTGGAGAAGGAACCTGCTTTTCAAAGCTATGATTTATTTTGTCCCTGGATTAAGAATATGGCTGTGTCCTGCACACCTGGTATTAGTGTGGAAGCATAAAAAATGCATGGAGTGGTCATGAATTGCACACACTTCCAGGAGCCGCTGCTGAGATGCAGCATGAGGCAGGGCATGAAGACCCTCAGGAACAGGCTGGAAGAGCCTTTGGAAGATGGACCGTGGTTTGCATGGAGACCTGAAGATGTTTTGGATATACCAGGACTGTGCAAAAGGGCTACCATGGAGTGCAGTGTTGGCATGGGATGAAAGTTTTCCTTGTCTACTCTGCGCAGCTGGAGGGCGGAATTGGAAAACCTGGAGACTGTCAGTCTCTGGTAATATTGAACTTAAACTGCAGAAGTTTGATTATGGCTGATGGTGATTGAGTTTGTATTGTTCTAGTTTCTCCTTGCTATTCCTTATACAGTTAAAAATGTTTACTCTGTGCCTTTACATGTTGAAAGTATTTAACTTGTTTGATTTTACAAGACTCACTATCTTAAGTTGGTCAAGACTATGAGAACCTTTGAAATTGGACTGAGTATAATTTACAATGTATGATAGTTATAAATCTATTGGGGGCCAGGGGCGGAATGTGGTAGTTTGAATATATGGCCCCCAATATATTCAGTGTTTTATTAGTTTATAGTTTGCATCTGCAGTCACCTTGCTGGAGGCAATGTCACAGGGTGGATATTAAGGTGTGGTGATGGTTTGAGATTCCATTGTAAAGATATGCAAAGTGTGCCTAGCAGGAGTTCCTGAAGTGTGCTGTGGCTTTTGGCTGTAGCTTTGCTCTGTGTGCTTTGTGGCTGGGGGCTTTGCTCTCTTGCCTGGTCCTGTGAAGGCAGGCCAGCTTCTTCTGCCATTATGGAACTTCCCCTGGATCTGTAAGCTTCAATAAATACCCCTTCCTCCATAACTGTGCCTGATTTGGAAGTTCATCTCAGCAAACCTGAAGCTGCCTGCTACACCTACAAAGCCAAAGGACCCAGGTTTGATTCCCCAAGACCCACATAAGTCAGATGCATAAAGTGGAGCATGCATCTGGAGTTCATTTGCAGTGGCTGGATGCCCTAGCACACCCATTCTCTCTCTTTTTCTGTCTCTCCCTCTTTCTCTCTCTCTCTAATTTTTTTTAAAAGTTTTTTAAAATTAAAAAATTTAGCCAGGCGTGGTGGCACACGCCTTTAATCCCAGCACTCGGGAGGCAGAGGTAGGAGGATCGCCGAGAGTTCGAGGCCACCCTGAGACTACATAGTTAATCCCAGGTCAGCCTGGACCAGAGTGAGACCCTACCTCGAAAAACCAAAAAAAAAAAAAAAAAATTAAAAATTAAAAACAAAAAACTTGAAGTATGTTTACATTAGTTGGGCCAATTGGCTGCTATATGTTGTTGTTACAGCCACCATGTTATACAGTAGATAGTCTAATAACTTAGGACTGAGCATTTTTGGAACGCAGCATGAGCACTGGGACACAACTGGTTAATTTCCCTCTAGTATGAGTTTCAGTCTTGGTCCAAAGAGAGGCTGAAAGATGTGCAGAGGCCTCTTTCTTCCCAGAGACACCATTTGGTCTTTACCCAATGAAGCAGGTGGGGGTTTCTGCCACTCATAGACAGTGACACACATTCACTGTGAAGTAATACTTGCAATTTATGTCAAGTTTGTCACCAGTTAATATGCCAAGAAGAAGTTGAAGTGGTTAAAAAAGGACATAGATCTGACAGTGGTCAGTTTTGGACTTTATGTGAAAGGCTAGAAAAGTTTCAGAAGATTAGGCTGTTGTTCATACTCTGTCATTGCTGAGTTACCTGCTTTTCTGCATTCTAACTCAAAAAGCATATTTTTTCCTAATTTGTTTTTCTTCCTTTCTCTTCTTTGGATGCTGGCTGAGATGCTGGTCATACTTACCCTGACATTTTTGGTTCTTTCTACCTTTTTTTCAATAAATCTCCTTTGCCTTGCAAAAAGAAGAAAAAAAATTTAAAAAATACTGCTTTATTTTTGTTTATTTAATTACTTTTGGTTTTTCAAGGTAAGGTCTCATTCTAGCCCAGGCTGACCTAGAACTCACTATGTAGTCTCAGGGTGGCCTTGAACTCATAGCTATCCTCCTTCCTCTGCCTCCCAAGTGCTGGGATTAAAGGCGTTGTGCCACTATGCCTGGTTTATTTTATTTTTTAAATATATTTTATTTATTTGAGAGAGAGAGAGAATGGGCACACCAGAGCCTCTAGCTACTGCAAATGAACTCCAGACATGTGTGCCACCTTGTGCATCTGGTTTTAAGTGGGTACTGGGGACTCAAACCTGGGTCCTTAGGTTTCGCAGGCATGTACCTTAATCATTAAGCCATATCTCCAGCCCTGCTTTATATTTTAGAGCAAGCTTCAAAGTACTTTTATGTGCATTATTTTATTATGATCCATATGCTACGCAAAGTTCTGTCTCTCCCTGGTTCTTATGTAGCCCAGGCTGGCCTCTAAATTGCTGTGTAGCTGAGGATGACCTTAAATTTCTGACCCTCCTGCCTTTAACTCCCAAGTGCTGGGATTACAGGTATGTGCTATATAAACTTGGTCTGCTATATAAACTTTCATAACAGGCAGTTTTTTGTTCCAATTTAACAGAGGGGTAAAAACTAATCAGATCAGTTAATTATCTTTATAAATAATTTAGTTTCACTGATAACCAGGTAAACCTCTCGGTCTGATCCAATTGTTCTAGGGAAACTGACCCAGAGAATTCCTAAAGGGTCAGGAAGCTTTGATTTAGTTTTGGCACATAGAGCTGGATAGGTACATTCTCTTGTTACACCTTCCTCGTATGGCCATTTTGTTGTTGTTGTTGTTGTTGTTGTTTGTTTTTCGAGGTAGGGTGCCACTCTACCCCAGGTTGACCTGGAATTTGCTATGTAGTCTCAGGATGGCCTTGAACTCTTGGCGATCCTCCCACTTCTGCCTCCCAAGTGCTGGGATTAAAGGCATGTGCCACCACGCCCAGCCATGTATGACCATTGATTGGATTCCCTTTTTATGATGCCTCAGCCCTTTTTTCCAGAACTTTACAAATTTACTTACCCATTTTATGTAGTCCTAAATGCAATTAAATTATATATAAAAACTAGAAAGAAGTTAATAGTATAACTTAGAGGTCATCACATTTGCATGTTTGTACTCAATTGTAAAGTCTTGTAGCTGGCAGGTGTAGGGACTGTGTTTATACTTCTTGGTTTGCCCAGGAGAAACTAACAACAAATTGCAGGAATGGTACTGTAGTATACATGAACTAACAACTATCTCAAGTAGTAGAAAAGTGAAGATGAAAGTTGTTTCTGGGTTGGAGAGATGGCTTAGTGGTTAAGGTGCTTGCCTGCAAAGCCAAAGGACCTCGGTTTGATTCCCCAGGACCCACGTAAGCCAGATACACAAGGTGGCACATGAATCTGGAGTTAGTGTGCAGTGGCTGGAGGCCCTCGCATGCCCGTTCTCTCTCTCTACCTCTTTCAGGCTCTCAAATAAGTAAATAAAAATAAAATATTTGTTTCTACTAATGGTAGACTTTTCCCTCAGAAAGATCTAAATGATAAAATTGTGCATGCGTGTGTGTGTGTGTGTAGGTCACAGGTCTAGGAAGGGGATCATGAGAGGGGAGGAAGAGATCTTAAGGGAGGTGGGAAATGGAGAGGGTAATGGCATATATGTAATAGGAAAGCAAAGGAGGCTCTAACTGGAGAAGAAAGGGAACTAGCTAGAGGAAAGGAAGGAGCATGGCGAGGCCAGTGGGAGAGGGGAACAAATGAGAATAAAGTATAATGACATATATACATAAAGATGCCAGGATGAAACCCATTACTTTATATCCTAACCTGAAGAGAAAAATCGAAATGACCATTAAACAGTAGTCATTAAACATGCTCAAACTTAGATCCTCCAGGGCTGTAGATATGGCACTTAAGAGATCAGTACACAAAGGTTTTGACATCTGAGAGCAGTGGATGATACTTGCTGTGACTGGACTAAAACAACTATTCTGGCCTTTTTATTTTTATTTATTTATTTATAGAGAGAAAGAATGAGAGAGAATGGGCACGCCAGAGCCTTCCGCCATTGCAAACAACCTCCAGATGCATGTGCCACCTTGTGCATCTGGCTAACATGGGTCCTGGGGAACTGAACCTGGGTCCTTTGGCTTTGCAGGCAAACGCCTTAACCGCTAAGTATTCTGGCCTTTTTTTTTTTTTTTTTTTATGCTTTTCTTCTCTTTTTCCCCTTCAGAAAAACTATACTTAGATTTTCAAAACCATCTGTTTAGATAAATGAAAACAGATGAGATCTACATCTCTATAACTTCAACTGTATATTAAAATTTTTTTTAAATTTCTTTATTTATTTGAGAGAGAGAGAATGAATGGATGTGTCAGGGCCTCCAGCCACTGCAAACAAACTCTAGATGCATGTGCCACCTTTGCATCTGGCTTATGTGGGTACTAGGGAATCGAACCTAGGTCCCTAGGCTTCAAAGGCAAGCTCCTTAACCACTAAGCCATGTCTCTAGCCTTTTTTTTTTTTTTTTTCTCTGATTATGCAGAGCTGAACATGTAGGGGGTTTTGTACTAGATATGATATTCCTGTGTTTCAACTTCTTTGTTGTTGTTGTTTGGTTTTTCAAGGTAGGGTCTCACTCTAACCCAGGTTGACCTGGAATTCACTATGTAGTTTCAGGGTGGCCTCAGACTCCCAGCGATCCTCCTACCTCTGCCTCCTGAGTGCTGGGATTAAAGGCATGTGCCACCATGCCCTGCCCCGACCAGCGGGAGTTCAACAAGGGCCCGAGGGGAGATTAACCTGGATGAGAGAGACAAACAGACACAAAGAAGGAGACTAAGCCTAATACCTGGTCAAAGTCTCAAATTTTTATTTTTCACAGAGGTTTATATAGGGGAGGCAGGAGGAAGGTAAACTAGAAACTGACCCAGGGTCACAAGACTTTCTGATTGATAAGGTTTGATCATGGGACTCTTAATCCCAGGGGTCATGGGAAGGTCTGTTGTTACATTCCAATAGGCAGATAAAGTAATCGCCTGCAGCCAGGGCTTGTAGCTGGGGCAATTCTGATCCTAAGGCCTTTTGAGTCCATAAGATGGCTTCTCATACAAGATGGCTGTTATGCTGCTCATGGTCTCCGACAATGCCCAGCTTGTTTCAACTTTTTAAATCAGGTATGGAACAAAGTCCTTGTGTCATCTGGAATCATTTTATTTTTATTTTTTATTTTGATTTATTTATCTATTAGAGACAGAGAGAGGGAGAGAGAGAGGGAGAAAGAGAGAGAGAGACAGAGAGTGAGAATGGGCACGCCAGGGCCTCTAACCATTGCAAATGAACTCCAGATGCATGTGCCAATATGTACATCTGGCTTATGTGGGACCTGTAGAATCGAACCTGGGTCCTTAGGCTTCGCAGGCATGTGCCTTAACCACTAAGCCCTGGAATCATTTTTTAGTATATTTTATTTATTTATTTGAGAGAGAAAGAGGCAAAGAGAGAGAGAGAAAGAGAGAGAATGGGCACTCCAGGGCCTCCAGCTACTGCACATGAACTCCAGATGCATGCGCCCCCTTGTGCATCTAGCTTACGTGGGTCCTGGAGAATCAAACCGGGATCCTTTGGCTTTGCAGGCAAATGCCTTAACCACTAAGCCATCTCTCCAGCCCCTGGAATAATTTTTTTAATAGTGGAATTAATTTTAGTGGTTCTGATTCATTCTGTGTATTTTATAAGTAAGGAGGAAACAGGCTCAAATTATGTAGCTGCTCATTTACATGGGACTTAAGTCTATATTAGGTGTTTTTTTTTTTTTTATTGCTGTGTCAAATGCCTGAGATAATCAACTTAGGAGGAAGACAGATGTAGTTAGTTCAGTATCAGAAATTTCCATCCATGGTCAGTGGGCCATGGTGAGGGAGAATATCATGGAAAAGGTGTGGCAGAGCAAAAGTGCTCACCTAGCCAGGCGGGGTGGCACATGCCTCTAATTCCAGCACTTGGGAAGCAGTGGCAGGAGGATCTCATGAGTTCAAGGCCGCCCTGAGACTACATAGTGAATTCCAGGTCAGCCTGAGCTAGAGTGAGACCCAACCTCTGAAAAACAAAAACAAAAACCATGGTGGTCAAGAAATTTAGTGAAACATATAGGAAAGGAACAGGACAAGATATAGGACCCAAGGACCCTCCCCTTTGACCTACTTCCTCCAGCTTGGCCTCAGCTCCTAAAATTTCTAGCACATACCCAAACAGTGCCACCAGCTAGGAACCAAAGTTCCAAACACAGTGGCCTTTGGGGGAATTTCATATTCAAACCCTGACAGTCTTGATCTTATGATCTTATGACTGATTCCAGTGTGCCTCATCCTCTTCAATATACTTGGTCAAACATTTATTTGAGGGGTAAGCCCAACAGACTGGCATATTTTGTTTTTGTTTTTGTTTTTTTGTTTTTCAAGGTAGGGTTTCACTCTAGTCCAGGCTGATCTGGAATTCACTCTGTATTCTCAGTGTGACCTTGAACTCACAGCGATCCTCCTACCTCTGCCTCCCGAGTGCTGGGATTAAAGGCGTGCCCAACCATGCCCGGCTTTGGCCTTTTTAAATTTATTTTTATTTTTTATTTTGGTTTTGCAAGGTAGGGTCTCACTCTGGTCCAGGCTGACCTGGAATTAACTATGTAGT
Organism: Orientallactaga sibirica; assembly: GCA_036365145.1. Classification (NCBI taxonomy): domain Eukaryota; kingdom Metazoa; phylum Chordata; class Mammalia; order Rodentia; family Dipodidae; genus Orientallactaga; species Orientallactaga sibirica. Next base: position 9,662,448 of record JAEOAD010000027.1, read on the forward strand.
CTCAGGGTGGCCTCGAACTCTCGGCAATCCTCCTACCTCTGCCTCCCAAGTGCTGGGATTAAAGGTGTGCGCCATCACGCCCGGCTGGCCTTTTTTTAATGTGAGGCCAGGGAGAGAATCACCAGGGCCTCCAACCACTGCGGTTGAGCTCCAGATGGGTCCACCCCTTGTGCCCATGTGAGACATTACATGCTTGCATCACTGTGCATCTGGTTTATGTGGGTACTGGAGAGTCAAACATTAGTCCTTCGGCTTCTCAGGCAAGCCCCTTAACCACTAAGCCATCTCCCTAGCCTCAAGATTCAGTTTCTTTCTTTTTTTTTTTTTTTTTTCAAGGTAAGGTCTCTCTGTAGTCCAAACTGACTTGGAATTCCCTGTGTAGTCTCAGGGTGACCTTGAACTCACAGTGATCTTCCTGCCTCTGCCTCCCAAGTGCTGGGATATTAAAGGCATGCACTACCATGCCCAGCCAAGAATCAGTTTCTTTTTCTTTTTCCTTTCCTTTCCTTTCCTTTCCTTTCCTTTCCTTTTCTTCTCTTTTCTTTCTTTCTTTTTTTTTTAGCTCTTTAACTTTTATTTTATTTTAACTTAAAAAATATTTGTTTACTTTTTATTTATTTGAGAGTGACAGACAGCAGAGAAAAAGGCAGATAGATAGAGAATGGGCATGCCAGAGCCTCCAGCCACTGCAAACAAACTCCAGATGCATGCACCACCTTGTGCATCTGGCTTATGTGGGTCCTGGGGAATCAAGCCTTGAACCAGGGTCCTTAGGCTTCACAGGCAAGCACTCAACAGCTAAGCCATCTCTCCAGGTCCTTATTTTAACTTTTATTCCCTCCTACAGAAAACGCTTGCAAAACTTCAAGCCAGAAATAGATGCTGATTTCCTGCAAACTGTAAATATGTGAAAAACCAATAAACTTTTCTTTTCCATGTGTTTTCTTCATTGTCCATCATGGTCACCTTAGTTGTGCTGAAGCTTATTCCTAGAAGAGAGAACATATGATGATTTTAGCTTTGGAACCTAAGTTTGGGTGATTTGGGGAAATGTATCTCCTCAGAAAAACCCAGCACTACCGAGTGACTATGTCATCCTGTGAAGAGCATCAGTTTTTGGCCACAGCGTTAAGAGCTCTTGGTTTCATAGCCCAACAAGCCCTCTTTGAAATGACCCAAATATTCTTTTCTCATGCTTACATACCTTACAAGAATTGATCCAGTTGAGCAATTGGACTTATACCTAAAGGTGATATTTTTTTAAAAGGCTCAGACATCAACTAATGGTAATTATATTGGGAAAGCACATTTGGAAGCATAGGCTGACTGCTAGCCAATTAAGTAGCATATAGAAAACCTACTGGGGATAAGAATCAGTTTCTTAATTGTGTTTTGTTTTCAAACCAGTTCTGATCTCATTTTATTTTAATTAAAATAGTTTGTAGCTGGGCGTGGTGGTACTCGCCTTTAATCCCAGCACTCGGGAGGCAGAGGTAGGAGGATCACCGAGAGGTCAAGGCCACCCTGAGACTATATAGGGAATTCCAGGTCAGCCTGAGCTAGAGTGAGACCCTACCTTGAAAAAAACAAAATAAATAAATAAATAAAATAAAATAGTTTGTTGCCAGGCATAGTGGCACATGCCTTTAACCCCAGCACTAAGGAGGTTGAGGTAGAAGGATTGCTGTGAGTTCGAGGTCAGCCTGAGACTACATAGTGAATTCCAGGCCAGCTTGGGCTAAAATGAGACCCTACCTCAAAAAAACCAATATATATATGCACACATACATACATATACATACATACACATATATAAAAGTTTATTTTTTTTCAAGTTTCTTTTTTTATTTGAGAGAAAGATGCAGGGAGGGAGAGAGAGAGGGAGAGAAGGGGTATGCCAGGACCTCCAGCCACTACAAACAAATTCTAGACACATGCACCACCTTGTGCATCTGGCTTATGTGGGTTCTAGGGAATCAAACCAAGGTCCTGTGGCTTTGCAGGCAAGCGCCTTAACCACTAAGCCATCTCTACAGCCCCCAAGTTTTTTCAAGATTTATTTTTTATTCATCAGAGAGACAGAGAGAGAGAGAGAATGGGCATGCCAGGGCCTCTGGCTACTGCAAATGAATTCCATATTCATGCACCACTATGTGCATCTGGCTTATGTGGGACCTGGAGAATTTTTTTTTGAGACAAGGTCTTGTGATCTAGCCTAGACTGTCCTCAAACTCATGATCCTCATACATAATCCTTTATATATGTTTTTTTCTATGAGCAGAGAGAGAGAGAATGAATACCCAAGGTCTCTTGTCACTTCATACGAACTCTAGACACATGTGCCACTTTGTGCATTTGGCTTTACCTGGTTACTGGGGAATTGAACCCAGACCTGAGTCAGTGACGGTGGCTCATACCTCAGGCAAAAGTATTGCCTGTGGGATGGGATACCTTCCAGTGAGTTGTTGGCCAAGGAGGTCCCGGTAGCCTCCAAAACATTAAAGGCTTTTGCCAAAGCCCTTGGTTTCCCTTGAGAAACAGATGGTAAGACCCTATTGCTGAAGACATCTCTTGCCTGAGAGGCAAGTCACTGAGAAAGCAAGCTGGTGTGGAGCAGAAAACCTTCTCCCTGAAAGCTGGAAAAAGCTGCACTGCATGCAGCCGTAAGGGAGACAGAAGTCATCAGCAGTGAAAACAGTGGACACTGAATATTCAAGTTTGGCCATATAGGCCCTATGACTGAACGGGCGCAATAGTGGCATGTCTACTCTTGGGTTAACCAACTGCTCTATAATTGGACTGAAGGCCCTCTCTACGGGAGGGAATACATGCCTGGTTCTGAAAAACCAAAGCAAAAGTCTATGGCAGGTGAGGTAATGAGCCTTAGGGGTATAAAGCCTACTCTTGTCTGACTAAATGTATATATTATTCCCACCAAGCTGCGCTGGGGGCACTACACTTAATGTTCATGTTCACATATTAATGCTACTCTCACATCTGGTTAGAGAAGCTTCTCTTTTCAGATGACGATGACCACTGGGATCACCCAAAAGTCAACATAGTGCTAAGAAGAAGGGATAGAGTGCCCAGCACTGAAACACCTCTGTCACACCCTCCAAGGCTCAGGGACCATTGCAGAAAAGGGGGCGGATAGAATGGAAGAGCCAAAGGAAGGGTATGACTTCTTACAATGCAATTTCCCAGACAGAAATTGACCTCAATATCCATGACCTTGCAGTGCCTAGCAATACCTTTGCAAGACCCTCAAAATAGAAGAAAAAGATGATGACATCAAATTGAAAGAAAGACTAATGGAGAGAGGGAGGGGATATAATGGAGAATGGAGTTCTAAAGTGGAATGGGGGAGGGGAGGGAAATATCATGTTTTTTTGTATGTAAGTATAGAAGGTGTCAATAAAAAATTAATAATTAAAAAAAAGTATTGCCTGGACTAAACAGTGAACTTCAGACCAGTTGGAGCTACAGAGTGAGACCTGTCTCCAAAAACTTAAACCAAAGGGCAAGAAAACAAAATAACACACACAAAAAAAACTATCATGTATCAGAATCTTATGAAAACAAAAGTACTAAATAGGATCTATGATGATCAAGGGTTGGTTTTGTTTTGTTTTGGTTTTGTTTTGGCTTTTTGAGATAGGGTCTCATTGTAGCCCAGGCTGACCTGGAACTCACTATGTAGTCTCAGGGTAGCCTCAAACTTATAGTGATCCTCCTACCTCTGCTTCCCCAGTGCTTGGATTAAAGGTGTGTGCCACCATACCCGGCGATGTTAAAGCTTTTAATTTTTTTTATTTATTTATTAATTTGAGAAAGGGGGAGAGAGAAAGAAGTAGATAGAGAGAATGGGCATGCCAGGGTCTCTAGCCACTTCAAATAAATTCCAGACACATGCGCCACCTTTGTGCGTCTGACTTTATGTGGGCACTTGGAAATTGAACCTGGGTCCCTTGACTTCGCAGGCAAGTGCCTCAACCACTAAGTCATCTCGATAGCCTAATGTGTTCCTTTTTAAAATTTTTAAAAAAATTTTTTCAAGTATGGTCTCTCTATAGCCCAGGATGGCCTGGAATTCACTATGTAGTCTCAGGGTGGCCTTGAACTCACGGCAATCCTCCTACTTTGCCTCCTGAGTGCTGGGATTAAAAGCGTGCACCACCACGCCCGGCTCTTTTTAAATTTAAAAAAAAATTTTTTTTTCAAGTATGGTCTCACTATAGCCCAGGATGGCCTGGAATTCACTATGTAGTTTCAGGGTGGCCTTGAACTCACAGAAGTTCTCCTACCTCTGCCTCCTGAGTGCTGGGATTAAAGGTGTGCACTACCATGCCTGGCCCATGTGTTCCTTTTAATTATTTGGAAGGTATTATTGCTCAGTAGAAAATTTGAAATATTATTGAGTGGCATCTCAAGACCTGTATTCTCTCATGTCACCAACTAGCAGCTGTGTGACATTAGGCCAGTGGCTCACTACCTTTCCTGGGCTTCAGTTTGCTTGTGTGTAACATACAGGAACAGGGATGAGATTTTAACTCTCAGTAGAGCCGGTCTATTGTCAGGAGTCTTTGGACACGAAATGATCTGTGCCTAATATCCTTCATTTTGACACTGCTAAGTAACCGCAGACCAGCCGGCCAGCAATCAATCTCCATGTGCAAGCTGCCCATGCACAGCAGGCTGGAGAGGAGCCACATTTCGTTTCTGCCAGAAACTCTCTTGGCCAATCAGTATCCCTAGAGATGGCTGTTTAATTTTGTGGTGCAGTGCATGGGTTAGTGAAAAAGAGGAATGCTGAATGTTCATTTGTTTCCACACTACCTGTGTGTCAGGATGTTTTGAGGGTAGAGGTAAGCCAAAATATAATGAAAAGCAGGTGAGAACCCTTTTACAGCATATGCTGATTTTGGAAATGAATTCAAACTGTTTATGTATGCATTTATACAAATTGAAAACTTCTGCTAATATTAAATATCTTGCCAAATGTGTCATTTTAGACTTTCTCGTGTTTAATTTTTTTATTTAGTTTTATTTTTTGGTGTTTGTGTGTATGTGTGGCGTAACCACATGTGTGTGGATGTGTGTGCCTGTGCACATGTGTGGGAGGTCAAAAGTGGCGTTGGGTATCCTCCTCTGTCACTCTTCTGTCTCACTTCTCTGAGGCAGTGTCTCTCGCTGAACCTGGAGCTCGCTGTTTTCCTATGAGACTGGCTGATCAGTGAGCCTCCGGATCCTCCTGTCTCTGCCCTCTTTAGCATGGAGATTACAGGCATGTGTGGCTAGGCCCCGTTTTTTATGTAGGTGCTGGCTCAGGTCCTGAGGCTTGTCCAGCAAGTTCTGTTACTCACTGATCCATATCCCCAGTCCAATATTTTAAAAATATTTTCAATTAGCTATTTGCAAGCAGAGAGAGGGAAGAATGAGAGAGAATGAAAATGGGTGTACCAGGGGCTCTTGGCAGATGCATGTGCCACTTTGTGCATCTGGTTTTATGTGGGTACTGGGGAACTGAACCCAGGTCAGCAGGCTTTGAAAGCAAGCACCTTTAAACACTGAGCCATATCCCCAGCGCCCACTTTTGTTTTTTGACAAAGTCTTACTGTGTAGCCCTGGCTGGCTTGGAACTGAGTGAAATCCTTCCGTATTGGTCTTCCCAGAGCTGGGATTATACACATGAGCCATCACGCCTTTTACAAGTATTTTAAACAAGTCTCATAGATTTAAAACTATTATAAAAAGGAAAGAAAGAACCAGGCATGGTGGTGCATGCCTTTAATTCCAGGACTCAGGAGGCAGAGGTAGGAGTTCAAGGCCACCCTGAGACTACATAGTGAATTCCAGGGGTCAGCCTGGGACAGAGTGAAACCCTACTTCGAAAAACCAAAAAAAAGCCGGGCGTGGTGGCGCACGCCTTTAATCCCAGCACTCGGGAGGCAGAGGTAGGACGATCACCATGAGTTCAAGGCCACCCTAAGACTACATAGTGACGTCCAGGGGTCAGCCTGGGCTAGAATGAGACCCTACCTTGAAAAACCAAAAGAAAGAAAGAAAGAAAGAAAGAAAGAAAGAAAGAAAGAAAGAAAGAAAGAAAGAAAGAAAGGAAGGAAGGAAGGAAGGAAGAAAGAAGGAAGGAACTTCTGAGGACAGACCCTAGTCTCTGTCTAATTCAGAAAAGTCTCAGTGTTCAGAATGAATGATAGGGTATTACCTTTTTTTTTTTTTTTTTTTTTTTTTCTTTTTTGGTTTTTCTTTTCTTTAAATTCATTTTATTTTTTATTGACAACTTCCTTAATTGTAGACAATATCCCATGGTACTTCCCTCCTTCTCCCCACTTTCTCCTTTGAAACTTCACTTTCCATCATATCCCCTCCCCCTCTCAATCAGTCTCTTTTCATTTTGATGTCATGATCTTTTCTTCCTATTATGATGGTCTTGTGTAGGTAGTATCAGGCACTGTGAGGTCATGGATATCCAGGCCATTTTATGTCTGGAGAAGCACGTTGTAAGGAGTCCTATGCTTCCTTTGGCTCATAGAATCTTCCCGCCCCCTCTTCCACAAGGGACCTTGAGCCTTGGAAGGTGGGTTTGAGATGTTTCAGTGCTGAGCACTCCTCTGTCCTTTCTCAGCACCATGGTGCCTTCTGAGTCATCCCAAGGTCACCACCATCTGAAAAGAGAAGCTTCTCTAACCAAAAGTGAAAGTAACATTAATATATGGGTGTGGACTCTTCAGCAATTGAGTCTTCCCATCTACTCCTGGTGGTAAACCAAGAGCCTCTGCAATGGCCTGTAATGTTTTGGGGGTATCTGTGATCTTCCTGTCTCAGGGTGACCTCGAACTCACATCCATCCTCCTACCTCTGCCTTTTGAGTGCTGGGATTAAAGGCGTGTGTCACCACACCTGGCTAAAACACTTTTTTAAAGGCTGGGGTTTTAGATGTATGAGTGTGGCAGGTCCACACCAGGCAGAGCCAGTTTGACATATGGGGAGTTAGAGAGGAAGTTATGCCCTGCCGTGGTTAGAGCAGTGATTACACAGCATAGGATGGAACAGGGTTTGCGGTCCACATACTCTGTTGCCAAATACTACGCCTAGATGTTTTCTTGTCCTAAAATGAGAAGTCACATAATAATATGGAACCTGTCAAATGTACAGCACTGGGGAAAGGAATGCCATTATGAAGATTGAGAGGAAGAGCCTTCCCGCAGGGGTGCTCCAGGTCCAGGAATGCCCTTGAACCCCAAATCCTAAATTTATTTATAATTTTAATCAAAGAAGGCCGGGCGTGGTGACACACGCCTTTAATCCCAGCACTCAAGAGGCAGAGGTAGGAAGATCCCTGTGAGTTCAAGGTCACCCTGAGACTACATAGTAAATTCCAGGTCAGCCTGAGCTAGAGTGGGACCCTACCTTACATCAAAAAAAACCAAAAAGAGCTGGGCGTGGTGGCGCACACCTCTGATCCCAGCACTCAGGAGGCAGAGGTAGGAGGATCGCCTAGAGTTCGAGGCCACCCTGACACTACATAGTGAATTCCAGATCAGCCTGGACTAGAGTGAAACCCTACTCCTCGAAAAACAAAACAAAACAAAAAAAAAACCCAAAAACTGAGAAGGATAATTATTAAATTATTATATTTATTGAGGGAAGTACAGAGCCAAGAAAAGGCACCCACATGGCTAGAGATCCCACATGGAGGGCATGGAAAAACCATGGAGAGAAAGAGAGTTCAAGGAGCTCCTGCCATCTGGGGAGCTGGAGGGGATAAAGAACCCATGTGGATTGTAAAGGCTGGGGTGGGGTGGAGGCTTCCCTTGGCTTAATCTGGCTGGGCCTAGGCTAAACCAGCCCAGGCCCAACTGAGGGAAAAACCCACAGCCGGAAGTACCCAAGTGGTCAGAGAGCCTGTTCTTTCCTTGCAAAGGTATTTATAACCTTAAAGTGGTAGGCTGTTTTCCTCAGGTGAACCAGAGAGGCAGCTGTCTCAGGAAGAGACTAGCCCTAGCATCAAGTTCCAGGGACCGAACTTGACCAACCAGTGTTTAAATCCTATGAAAGACCTCCCTCCCAGGAGGATTCCTGGTTGTTTGTGGAAAAACAGGTCTAGGGAACTAGGCAAGAGATAAGAAGTCAGATCATCTTTGATTTCTAACAAACTTTCCTACCATTTTTACTTTTAAGGATCCAGTACCCTAACTGTACTCCCTCTCATTACTTTATTGATAAAGTCTTATTGACAATTTTCACACGTGTGCATAATGTATTTTGGTTATAATCCCTTCTCATTACCTTCTTTTGCTTCTCCTCCCCCACCTGTAGGAAATTTTAAAACTATTTCTAGCTGGGCATGGTGGTGCACACCTTTAATCCCAGCTCTCAGGAGGCAGAGGTAGGAGGATCACCATGAGTTCGAGGCCACCCTGAGACTACTTAGTGAATTCCAGGTTAGCCTGGGCTAGAGTGAGACCCTATCTTGAAAAACCAACCAACCAACCAAACAAGCAAACAACAAACTATTTCTTAGACGTTTCAGGAAGGCATAACTTTTATGAAACTAAAACATAAAAGAATAAGGAGGGCCTGGAGAGATGGCATAGCATTTAAGTGCTTGCCTGTGAAGTCTAAGGACCCTGATTTGAGGCTTGATTCCCCAGTACCCACATAAGCCAGATGCACAAGATGGCGCATGCATCTGAGTTCGTTTGCAGTGGCTAGAGGCCCTGGCGCACCCATTCTCTATCTGCCTCTTTTTTCTCTGTTTGTTGCTCTCAAATAAATAAGTAATAAAAGTAAATTTAAAAATAAGGAACAAACAGAGTGAAATAAGCTTAGATAGCTTCAGGTAAACTGGATTGCAGTCACAGCATTAAGTTACAAACTAGAGAGTAAAATGCAGAGTTCACACTGCTGTGTAGTGAAGCAGTGATGTGGAATGCAAATTTGAGAAGCTGTCTTGGAATGTAGAGGAAAGTACTGCTTGAAGAGATGGGAGCTGGGAGTGATGGTAGCTATAGAGGGTATACTTTTCTAGACTGTCACCACCAGAGAGTGAGCAAGTTTTTAGGGGAAAATAATGTTGTACATAGCTGCATTTTTTTCGAGGTAGGGTTTCACTCTAGCCCAGGCTGTCTTGGAATTCACTATGTAGTCTCAGGCTGGCCTTGAACTCAGGGTGATCCTCCTACCGCTGCCTCCCAAGTGCTTACATTAAAGGTGTGTGCCATCACGCCCGGCTCATAGCTGCACTTTTATGGACAGTAAAAGACATGCTTGTGGGTGCTGGGGAAATATCCTAGTTGGAAAAGTGCTTCCTTGCAAGCATAAAGACCTGAGTTCAATCTCCAGAGGTCACATTTTAAAAAGCCAGGTAGCTTGTGTTTATAATCCCAGCACTGAGGAGTCAGAGATGGGTGGATTCCTGGAGCTCTCGGGCCCCACTAGCCTAATTAGGCAAATTTCAGGACAGTGAGAGATCCTCTCTCAAAAAAGGTGGTCTGGTTCTTGAGGAACGATACGTTCCTCGCCTCCAAACACATGTACACACATGTGCATATGCAAGTGCACTCACATGCAAAGACATTTATCTGTACTAGGCCTCAAAAAAATGCTATTTACAGCTGGGCATGGTGATGCATGCCCTTAGTTCTAGCACTTGGAAGACTGATGGTGCTGAGTTCCAAGTCAGCTGGGTTGGATTAAGATCCTACCTTGAAAAAACAAAACAACAACAAAAAATACCATTTATGTAACTTTGAACAAACAGTAACAACTGAAAGTTTAGTTGACTGAAAGACAAATCAAGATGAATTTAAGAATAGTCTATGGGAGCCGGGCGTGGTGGCTCACGCCTTTAATCCCAGCATCGGGAGGCAGAGGTAGGAGGATCGCCGTGAGTTCGAGGCCACCCTGAGACTACATAGTTAATTCCAGGTCAGCCTGGACCAGAGTGAGACCCTACCTCGAAAAATCAAAAATTGAAAAAAAAAAAAAAAAAAAAGAATAGTCTATGGGAGCCGGGCGTGGTGGCGCACGCCTTTAATCCCAGCACTCGGGAGGCAGAGGTAGGAGGATCACCATGAATTTGAGGCCACCCTGAGACTACATGGTTAATTCCAGGTCAGCCTGAGCTAGAGTGAGACCTACCTCGAAAAAAAAAAGAGACTCTGGAGCCTGGAGAGATGCCTTAGCACTTAAGGTGCTTGCCTATAAAGCCTAAGGACCCAGGTTCGATTCCCCAATATCCATGTAAAACCAGATGCACAAAGTGGTATGTGCATGTGGACTTTGTATTGGCTAGAGGTCCTGGCTTGCCCATTCTCTCTCTCTCTCTCTGTCTCTCTCTCTGTCTCAAATAAATAAATTTAAAAAACAAAATAGGGCTGGAGAGATAGCTTAGTGGTTAAGACACATGCCTGTGAAGCTTAAGGACCCCGGTTCAATTCTCCAGGTACCATGTTAGCCAGATGCACCTGGTGGCGCATGTGTCTGGAGTTCGTCTGCAGCGGCTAGAGGCCCTGGCACACCCATTCTCACTCTCTCTCTCTCTCCTTCTCTCTGTCTCTAATAAATAAATAAAAATAAAATAATTTTAAAAATAATCTTTAAAAAAGTGTTGAACTTAATGCTATTTCCTCAGGATTGCTTGTTCCCCAGGGACCAAGTTGTGTAATTGGGCACAAACAATTCATCTGGAAAACCATCTCCCTCAGGCATGGCTGACCACAATATTCAGTGCACTTAAACATGACAGCAGGTCAGCAGCATTAAGAAAAAAGTAAAAAGGGTTTAGAAAAAAGATTGAAAGGAAATTAGTTGAATACTATGAGATTGGTTTTTAGGTCTACTTTCTTGTATTTTTGAGATTTCGAAATGAGTAGATAAGCAGAGAGAGAGAGAGAGAGAGAGAGAGAGAGGAGAGACAATGGGGCATGGTGGCACACACCTTCTATCCCAGCACTTGGGAGACAGGGGTAGGTGGATTGCTGTGAGTTCAAGGCCACCCTGAGACTACATAGTGAATTCCAGGTCAGCCTGAGCTAGAGTGAGACCCTACCTGGAAATACACACACACACACACACACACACACACACACACACACACACACACAACAGGAAGAAGAGAGAGAATGGGTGCATCAGGGCCTCCAGCCACGCTAAACAAACTCCAGATATATGTGCCTGACCTGGAACTCTGTAACCCCAAGCCAACCTTGAATTACTATGTAGCCTCAGGGTGGCCTCAGACTCGTGGTGATCCTGCTACCTCTGTTTCCAAAGTGCTGGGATTAAAGGCGTGTGCCACTACGCCTGGCTTTTTTTTTGGGGGGGGGTGTTGGAGATAGTGTTTCACTCTAGCCCAGGCCAATATCACTATGTAGTCACTATGTAGTCTCAGGGTAGCCTCAAATTCACGGTGATCCTCCTACCTCAGCCTCCAGAATGCTGGGATCAAAGGCATGTACTACCATGCCTGGCTTCATGCCTGGCATTTTTATATGGGTGCTGGGAATCTGAAGTCAGTCCTTGTGCTCGCAGAGCAAGCACATGAACTATCTCAGCCCTATGCATTGCTTTTTTAAATATATTTTATTTTATTTACTTATTTGAGAGAGTGACTGAGAGAGAGAGAGAGAGAGAGAGCAACAGATAGAATGGGTGCACCAGGGCCTCTAGACACTGCAAACAAACTTGAGACTCATGTACCCCTTTGAGTACCTGGCTTATGTGGGTCCTGGGGAATCGAACTGTGGCGTGCTTTGGCTTTGCAGGCCTTAACTGCTAAGCCATCTCTATGCATTTTTTTTTTTTTTTTTTTGGTTTGGTTTTTCGAGATAGGGTTTCACTGTATCCAAGGCTGTCCTGGAATTCACTATGTAGTTTCAGGGTGGCCTCGAACTCATGGCAGTCCTCCTACCTCTGCCTCCGGAGTGCTGGAATTAAAGGTATGTGCCACTGTGCCTGGCCCACATGCATTGTTTTTTATTTATTCATTTGTGTGTGTGTGTGCACGCATGCCTGCCATGTGTGTGCAAGTGCACAGATGTATGCACATGTAAGGATGTACCAGATTCTCTTGCCACTGCATCACTTTTTTTTGTTTGTTTGTTTTTTTGCAAGGTAGGGTCTCACTCTGGTCCAGGCTGACCTGGAATTAACTATGTAGTCTCAGGGTGGCCTCAAACTCTTGGTGATCCTCCTACCTCTGCCTCCTGAGTGCTGGGATTAAAGGCGTGCGCCACCACGCCCGGCCACCACTTTTTGCATCTGACTTTTACATAGATACTAGGTATTGCAGTCAGGTTTACATTGCTGGTAGAAATCACCCAACCAAGAGCAGCTTGTGGGGAAAAAGAGGTTTATTTTTTATTTTGGCTTACAAGATCGAGGGGGAAGCTCCATGATGGTAGGGAAAACGATGGCATGAGCAGAGGGTGGACATCACCCCCTGGCCAACATCAGGTGAACAACAGGAACAGGAGAGTGTGCCAGACACTAGCTATAATACCCAAATCCCACCCCAATGATACACTGCCTCCAGGAGGTGTTAATTTCCAAATCTCCATCAGCTGGGAACCTAGCATTCACAACACCTAAGTTTATGGGGACACCTGAATCAAACCACCACATTCCTCCCCTGGCCCCCATAAACTGATAACTATACATGATAGAAAATACAATGCATTCAGTCCAACTTTCAAAGTTCCCACATTTTTATCTTAATGATGTTCAAATATCCCTATAATTTAAGGTCTTTTAACTGAGCCATAATACCAAAAAAAAAAAATCCCCCCCCCCAAAACCCATAATGGCACAGAATAAACATTCATACTGCAAAAGATGGCATTGGGCTTAGCAAAGAAATATTCAGCCAAAACAAGATTTAAAACAACCAGGGCAAACATCAAACTCTGTAACTTCGAGTCCAACAACTCTAGTCAGTGTCAAATCTCCAAGTCTGATAATTCTAACCAGCAACAAGTCTCTGGATTTCCAATTCCACCCCTCCAGCTAGGCTACTCAGGGTCCTGGAAAACTTCATCTGCCCTCCTTGGCAGCCATCTCGTGGTCCTGGCATCTTCACTGGGTCTCCACTGCAAGCCACAGTTCATCCACATGGCTCCATCGAGTCTCCATGCAGGCATCCAGCAAACCTGCTACACACTGCCCATGGCCATTTTCAAAACACCAGACTGTGTTGCAAACTCAATGACCCTCTCTTGCCTGCATTTCTTATGCTTCACAATACCAGGTAGAGTGCCAAGTTGTTAATCCATTGGGGGGGGGGATAAAGCAGACTTTGAAGAATAGGACACTCCTTGAACATTCAACCCCCTTCAAAAGAGTCTACATTCTTCCTATTGTCCCAGTGCAGGTCAGCTGGCCCAATCTCAGTAGTTGTAATCTCTCAATTGCAGCTGAATGGGTAGCAGTTTCACCCAAAGATTTCATTTTTTTCTGTGCCATATTCCTCTGCACACACCAGTCTATTTCTATGCAATGCAACCCTGCACAACTTCTCAGGACACGAGCATAACAGCAAACCTCTCACACAAACTGTAGCCCAATCCAGGCAAAGCTCTTGTTCACTCTCATAAGCCAAACCTCACAGTCCATATCTTACTGCATTCAGATCTTTCAACTCTGACCAGAATAGTCCATCAAACTGTACTTACAGCACTACAAGGCATCTCTTAGGCCAAGGTTTCAAATCCTTCCACATTCCTCTTGAAAATCAACTCCAAAAGGCCAAAGCCACACAGTCAGGTGTCTAGCAGCAATCCCACTCCTCTGGTACCAACTATACCAGGGAATCAAACCCAGGCTGGTAAGCTTTACAAACAAGTATCTTTAAACTACTGAACCATCTCCCCAGAGCTATGCATTGGTTTTTCATGAGAAAAACTATAGATTAAAAAAGTTGAGGGCTAGAGAAATGGCTTGGCAGTTAAGGCGATTGCCTGTGAAGCCTAAACACCCTGGAACCATTTCTCCAGCCCAAGATTTTATTAAACAAAAACACAAATATTAGGAAAACAATGTAAAAGAGGTTTATTTTTATTTTGGCTTACAAGATCGAGGGGAAGCTCCATGATGGTAGGGAAAACGATGGCATGAGCAGAGGGTGGACATCACCCCTGGCCAACATCAGGTGAACAACAGGAACAGGAGAGTGTGCCAGACAAGGGCTATAATACCCAAATCCCACCCCAATGATACACTGCCTCCAGGAGGTGTTAATTTCCAAATCTCCATCAGCTGGGAACCTAGCATTCACAACACCTAAGTTTATGGGGACACCTGAATCAAACCACCACATTCTCCCTGGCCCCCATAAACTGATAACTATACATGATAGAAAATACAATGCATTCAGTCCAACTTTCAAAGTTCCCACATTTTTATCTTAATGATGTTCAAATATCCCTATAATTTAAGGTCTTTTAACTGAGCCATAATACCAAAAAAAAAAAATCCCCCCCCCAAAACCCATAATGGCACAGAATAAACATTCACACTGCAAAAGATGGCATTGGGCTTAGCAAAGAAATATTCAGCCAAAATAAGATTTAAAACAATCAGGGCAAACATCAAACTCTGTAACTTCGAGTCCAACAACTCTAGTCAGTGTCAAATCTCCAAGTCTGATAATTCTAACCAGCAACAAGTCTCTGGATTTCCAATTCCACCCCTCCAGCTAGGCTACTCAGGGTCCTGGAAAACTTCATCTGCCCTCCTTGGCAGCCATCTCGTGGTCCTGGCATCTTCACTGGGTCTCCACTGCAAGCCACAGTTCATCCACATGGCTCCATCGAGTCTCCATGCAGGCATCCAGCAAACCTGCTACATACTGCCCATGGCCATTTTCAAAACACCAGACTGTGTTGCAAACTCAATGACCCTCTCTTGCCTGCATTTCTTATACTCCACAATACCAGGTAGAGTGCCAAGTTGTTAATCCATTGGGGGGGGGGTATAAAGCAGACTTTGAAGAATAGGACACTCTTTGAACATTCAACCCCCTTCAAAAGAGTCTACATTCTTCCTATTGTCCCAGTGCAGGTCAGCTGGCCCAATCTCAGTAGTTGTAATCTCTCAATTGCAGCTGAATGGGTAGCAGTTTCACCCAAAGATTTCATTTTTTTCTGTGCCATATTCCTCTGTACACACCAGTCTATTTCTATGCAATGCAACCCTGCACAACTTCTCAGGACACGAGCATAACAGCAAACCTCTCACACAAACTGTAGCCCAATCCAGGCAAAGCTCTTGTTCACTCTCATAAGCCAAACCTCACAGTCCATATCTTACTGCATTCAGATCTTTCAACTCTGACCAGAATAGTCCATCAAACTGTACTTACAGCACTACAAGGCATCTCTTAGGCCAAGGTTTCAAATCCTTCCACATTCCTCTTGAAAATCAACTCCAAAAGGCCAAAGCCACACAGTCAGGTGTCTAGCAGCAATCCCACTCCTCTGGTACCAACTATACCAGGGAATCAAACCCAGGCTGGTAAGCTTTACAAACAAGTATCTTTAAACTACTGAACCATCTCCCCAGAGCTATGCATTGGTTTTTCATGAGAAAAACTATAGATTAAAAAAGTTGAGGGCTAGAGAAATGGCTTGGCAGTTAAGGCGATTGCCTGTGAAGCCTAAACACCCTGGAACCATTTCTCCAGCCCGAGATTTTATTAAACAAAAACACAAATATTAGGAAAACAATGTAAGAGGGAACATTTAAAACACTAACACACTAATCTTCATGTGTTTTGAGATAGTCTTATTAACCCAGGCTTTAAACTCACTATGTAGCCAAGGCTGGCCTTGAACTGATCTTCCTGCCTCTACCTCTGAAATTCTAGGCTTACAGTCTTGTGCCACCACACCCAGCTGGCTATTAAAACACTAGTCACAGGGCTGGAGAGATGGCTTAGCAGTTAAGGTGCTTGCCTGCAAAGTCAAAGGACTCAGGTTTGATTCCCCAGAACCCACATAAGCCAGGTGCACAAGATGGCGCATGTGTCTGGAGTTCATTTGTAGCAGCTGGAGGCTCTAGTGTGCACCTCTCTCTTTCTTTATCAAATAAATAAATGAAATATTCATTTAAAAAAAACCAATTGTGGGCTGGAGGAATGGCTTAGCAGTTAAGACGTTTGCCTGCAAAGCCAAAGGACCCAGGTTCGATTCCCCAGGTCCAACATTAGCCAGATGTACTAGGGGGCACATGTGTCTGGAGTTCATTTGCAGTGGCTAGAGGCCTTGGCATGTGCATTCTCTCTCGCTCTCTCCCTCTTTCTCTGTCAAATAAATAAATAAAATATTTTTTAAAAAACAATCACTGTAAAGAAATTCTTTTTTAAATTTTTTTATTGACAACTTCCATAATTGTAGACAATAACCCATGGTAATTCCCTCCCTCCAGTTTGAAACTCCACTCTCCATCATGTCCCCTCCCCCTCTCAATCAGTCTCTTTTATTTTGATGTCATCATCTTTTCACCCTATTATGATGGTCTTGTGTAGCAGTGTCAGACACTGCAAGGTCATGGATATCCAGGCCATTTTGTGTCTGTAGGAGCATGTTACATTCTTTCTGCCACTCTTCCACAATGGTCCCTGAGCCTGGGAAGATGTGATAGAGATATTTCAGTGCTGAACACTCTCTGTCACTTCTTCTCAGTACCATGGTGCCTTCTGAGTCATCCCAAGGTCACTGCCATCTGAAAAGAAAAGCTTCTCTAACCAAAAGTGAAAGTAGCATTAATATAGGGGTGTGGACATTAAGAGAAGTGCTTACCAAGCAGTTTGGTGAGCATAGTATGTACATTTAGCCAGACACCAGCAGACATTTACACCCCTAAGGCTTATGTCTACCCCTGTCATAGGTTTTCAGTATCAGGGATATATTCCCTCCCATTGAGCAGGCCTCCAGTCCAATTAGAGAGTGGTTGGTTTCCCCCATAACAGACATGCCCTTCGCACCTGTTGGCTCATTGGCCTGGCTGGCCAAATTTAAGGCTTGCATTGTCCACTGTTGAGTATCAGCTCAGCTTCTAACAGCGTTTCTCAGTGACCTTGCAGCCCAAGTGTGTGGAGTCTTCAGCAATAGGGTCTTATCTATTCCTGGTAGGAAACCAAGAGCCTTGGCAATGGCCTGTAATGTTTTGGGGGTATCTGTGACCTCCCTGGCCCACAACTCACTGGAAGGTATCCCATCCCAGACACTGAAAATTTTCTAGTAACAATCTATGGCTTCTGAGTGCTCCATTGTCCAAAAAAGCAGGTTTCCATATGACTTACTTATATCCTCTTAGATTTTTTAAATATTTTATTTGAGAGAGAGAAAGAGGCAAAGAGAAAGAGAGAGAATGGGCACACTAGGGCCTCCAGCCAATGCAAACAAACTCCAGTTGCATGTGCCCCTTGTTTATCTACCTGGCTTACCGTGGATCTTGGAGAGATATGTATACACACATAATACCATCCTATTAAGTCCCCCTCCCTCCATTTATATTCCCTTTATATCCCCTTTCTAGCTTAGTGCCTCTGCTACTTTTCACATAGAAGTCCAATCATCCAATCATTTGTAGCTAGCATCCACATATGAGAGAGAACATGTGACGTTTGGCTCTCTTGGCCTGGGTTACCTCACTAAGTATAATCCTTTACAGATCCATCCATTTTCCTGAAAATTTCATAACTTCATTTTTCACAATAAACATGGTTGATCAAGTATCCCTAAAGTAGTGAGACAAGTCCTTAGGATATATGCCTAGGAGTAGTATACCTAGGTCATATGGTGAATCTATTGTTAGCTATCTCAGGAACCTTCACAATGGCTGAACCAGATTGCATTTCCACCAACAGTGGCAACAATCCTTGCCAGCATTTATGGTCATTTGTTTTCATAGCCAAACTGACAGGAGTGAGATGGAATCTCAAAGTAGTTTTAATCTGCATTTCCCTGATGGCTAGGGATGTAGAACATTTTTTAAGATGTTTATATGCCATCTGTATTTCTTCTTGTGAGAACTCTCTATTTAGTTCCATAGCCCCCTTTTTTTTTTTTTTTTTTTTTGGTTTTGTGAGGTAGGGTCACACTCTGGTCCAGGCTGACCTGGAATTAACTATGTAGTCTCAGGGTGGCCTAGGAACTCTACAACGATTTTAAGATGTTTGCCTCCCGAGTGCTGGGATTAAAGGCGTGCGCCACCACGCCTGGCTCCATAGCCCATTTTTAATTGGGTTGTTTGATTTCTTGTTTAGTTTTTTTGAGTTCTTTGTATATCCTAGATATTAATCCTCTGTCAGATGTATAGCTGGCAAAGATTTTCTCCCATTCTGTAGGTTGCCTCACTTTAAAGAAATTCTTTTTCAAAGTTGGCTAAGTTAAAGGTTCTTTGGAAGCTTCTGCTGTGTGCTGGGGGGTAGGGGGGCTGTAGCAGCTCACCTCAGTTATAGATGCCACGGGGATCGTCTGGATGTGCAACTCCTGACTAAGGAGAGCGTTTCTGACTGCCAAACCTGTAGAGCCCTCACTCTGGATCCTTCATCAGACCTGAGGACTGCATGTTCCTCCAGACTATCATCACCCTTGTGACATCCTGCCCAAGATATCTACCTCACCCCGAATCTACCAATTCCTTGGATCCCGTTGTCCTTCTATCCTCAGTGGTACTTAAACTTGTAGCAGAATGTCTCATTTTTCTCTACCTGAAATTCCTCTATCATAAGGCTGTTTATGCTACCTTATTTCACTTAAAGTTTTTAGTTTAGCTTCATTAATTTTTTTTATATTTTGTTATTTTTATTTATTTATTAGAGACTAAGAGAGGGAGAGAAAGAGAGAATGGGCATACCAGGGCCTCTAGCCATTGCAGATGAACTCCAGAGGCTTGTGCCACCTTGTGCATCTAGCTTACGTGGTACCTGGAAAATCGGACCTGGAGAATTGAACCTGGGTCCTTAGGCTTTGGAGGCAATTATCTTAGCCGCTAAGCCATCTCTCTAGCCCTAAAAAGTATTTTTAAAATTTATTTACAAGCAGAGAGAGTATGGGCACACCAGGTGTATCAGACAGCTTCAGTTTCACTGAGATGAACTTCTAGACCAGGCACAGTTATGGAGGAAGGGATTTATTTATCGAAGCTTACAGATCCAGGGGAAGTTCCATAATGGCAGAAGAAGCTGGCCTGTCTTACAGGACCAGCAAGAGAGAGAGAAAGCCACAAGCCAAAAGCTACACAGCACAGCATAACTCAGGAACTCCAGCTAGGCACACTTTGCATATCTTTAGATTGAAATCCTAAACCCACCACCAAACCTTAGGGCCGGACCCTAAGATCCGCCCAGTGACTCTGCCTTCAGCCAGGGGACTGCAGATGCAAACTACAAACTAATAAAACACTGAATGTATTGGGGGCCATCTATTCAAACTACCACACCAGGATTGCTTGCCTTTGCAAATGAACACCATATGCTTGCACCACTCTGTATCCGGTTTTACATGGGTACTGGGAAATTGCCCCAGACCAGTAGGTTTTGCAAACAAGGGCCTTTAACCACCAGACCATCTCCCTAGCCCTTTATTTTTATATATTTCTGTATATGTTTACTAAATTAAATCTGATATTTTCTACTTTTAGTTATTTATTATTTGAGAAAAAAAGAGAGAGAGAGAATGGGTGCACCAGAGCCTCTAGCCACTGCAGACAAACTCCAGACACATGCACCACCTTGTACATCTGGCTTACAAGGCAGCACATGCATCTGGAGTTCATTTGTAGTGGCTAGAGGCCTTGGCACCCCATTCTCTCTCACGCCCCCTCTAATAAATGAATAAATAAATTAATAAAATATTTAAGAAAAAATACTAGAATACAAGCCAGGCGTGATGGCCCATACCTTTAGTCCAAGCACTTGGAAGACAGAGGTAGGAGGACCACTGTGAGTTTGAGGCTATCCTGGGACTACAGAGTGAATTCCAGGTTAGCCTGGACTAGAACAAAACCCTACCTGGGTGGGAGGGAAACAACAGCAACAAAAGAAAACCAGAACACAGCATTGCTTTCTCAACAAAGTCATACAGTTGTTGAGGACTAAATAGTGCCTCATTGTTTTCTTATGCAACCTAGTACAAAGCAACCTGGGAATTAAAGAGTATTGTTTTTAAAAAATTTATTTATTTATTTATTTGAGAGAGACACATAGAGAGAGAAAATGGGCATACCATGGCCTCCAGCCACTGCAAACAAACTCCAGATGCATGTGCCACCTCGTGCACCTGGCTTACATGGGTCCAGGGGCATCGAACCTGGGTCCTTTGGCTTTGCAGGAAGCGCCTTAACCACTAAGCCATCTCTCCAGCCCAAAGAGAACTATTTTTTTAAAGCACCTGTAACACAATCAAGTAATCATTGGCCTTACAATTATGAGGCTTTATCTTCCTCCAAACCCTTCCTCAACTACTTCACCAAGTCCCTAGGAATGGCTCCTATCTGCTTTCCAGCAGTCCTCCAGGCCATTCTGCATGATTACTTCCCTAGCCTGTCTTCTCTCAGCTACCCTGTCACACCCCTTTCCTTCCTCTTATGGTCTGGCTTCTCTGGTTAAACTTGCCACTCCCACGACCTGATACACAGTGTTTTCTGAGACATGGGTTTTCTGCCTAGTTCTTCCTGGAGTCAAGTTCAAGCAACAGTATAGCCTCACCTCTCCACCACCAACCCATTGTCTTTTTCTCTGGTTTGTGTGCTAGGATTGATTCACTTGGAACGAGCTCTTTCCTCAAAGGATACGTAGTCTACAGGCATGTGTAACCCCCTTCATGAGCTGAACCACTAGCCAACCACATAGTTATCCAAGATCAAGTTCAAAGACCATCTCCTCTAGATATTACTTTTTTTTTAATTTAATTTAATTTTTATTGACAACTTCCATAATTGTAGACAATAACCCATGGTAATTCCCTCCCTTCTCCCTACTTTCCCCTTTGAAATTCCACTCTCCATCATATCCCCTCCACCTCTCAATAAGTCTCTCTTTTATTTTGATGTCATCATCTTTTCCTCCTATTATTATGGTCTTGTGTAGGTAGTGTCAGGCACTGTGAGGTCATGGGTATCCAGGCCATTTTGTGTCTGGAGGAGCATGTTGTAATGGAGTCCTACTCTTCCTTTGGCTCTTACATTCTTTCTGTCCCCTCTTCCAAAATGGACCCTGAGCCTTGGAAGATGTGATAGAGATGTTTCAGTGCTGAGCACTCCTCTGTTACTTCTTCTCAGCATCATGGTGCCTTATGAATCATCTCAAAGTCACTGCCATCTGAAAGGAGAAGCTTCTCTAACCAAAAGTGAGAGTGGCATTAATATATGGGTATGAGAACTGGGCGTGGTGGCTCATGCCTTTAATCCCAGCACTCAGGAGGCAGAGGTAGGAGGATCACCATGAGTTCGAGGCCACCCTGAGAATACAGAGTGAATTCCAGGTCAGCCTGGGCTAGAGTGAGACCCTAACTTGAAAACCAAAAACAAAACAAGTATGTATGTATGTATGTATGTATGTATGTATGTATGTATGTATATGAATGAAAAGTGCTACCGAGCAGTTTGGTAAACATATATACATTTAGCCAGACACTAGCAGACATTATACCCCTAGGGCTCATGACTACTCCTGTTATAGGTTTTCAGTATCAGGGATGTATGCCTTCCCATGGAGTGGGCCTCCAGTCCAATTAGAGAGTGGTTGTTTTCCTCCATAACAGACATACCACTATTGCACCTGTTGGCTCATTTGGCCTGGCTGGCCAAATTTAAGGCTTATAGTGTCCACTGTTGAGTATCACCACTGGTGATTTCTCTCTCCCATTGAATTGCATGCAGCATAGCTTTTTTCCAGCTCTCTGTCAGCTGGTCCATATGGAGGAGGTTTTTAGCTCAGCTCTAGCAGGATTTCTCATTGACCTTGCAGCCCAAGTATGTGGAGTCTTCAGCAATAGAGTCTTACCATCTATTCCTGTTGGTAAACCAAGAGCCTCTGCAATGGCCTGTAATGTTTGGGGGGTATCTGTGATCTTCCTGGTCAACAACTCACTGGAAGGTATCCCATCTCTGGCACTGAAAATTTTCTAATAAGAATCTATGGCTCCTGAGTGTTCCATTGTCCAGAAACGTAGATTTCCATATGACTTATTTATATCCTCTTAGATTTTCATTAACCCTACCTCCACCTTTCCTTTACTCCATCTCTTCCCCTGACCTCACTTAGGCCTTTTTACCCCCATTAATCTATTCTTCTAATTACATATATACAATACCATCCTATTAAGTCCCCTCTCCCTCCCTTTCTATTCCCTTTATATCCCCTTTCTAGCTTACTGGCCTCTGCTACTGAGTTTTATTCATACTCACATAGAAGTCCAATCCTTGTAGCTAGAATCTACATATGAGAGAGAACATGTGACGTTTGGCTTTCTGATTACCTCACTAAGTATAATCCTTCCCAGATCCATCCATTTTCCTGAAATTTTCATACTTCATTTTTCTTTACTGCTGAATAGAACTCCATTGTGTAAATGTGCCATATCTTCATTGTCCACTCATCAGTTGAGGGACATCTAGGCTGGTTCCATTTCCTAGCTATTGTGATTAAAGTAGCAATAAACATGCTTGAGCAAGTATCTCTAAGGTAGTGAGACGAGTTCTTAGGATATATACCTAGGAGTGGTATAGCTGGATCATATGGTAGATCTATATTTAGCTGTCTCAGGAACCTCCACACTGATTTCCACAATGGCTGTACCAGATTGTATTCCCACCAACAGTGTAGAAGGGTTCCTCTTTTTCCACATCCTTGTTAGCATTTATGGTCATTTGTTTTCATGATGGTAGCCAATCTGACAGGAGTGAGATGGAATCTCAACATAGTTTTAATCTGTATTTCCCTGATGACTAGGAATATAGAACATTTTTTAGATGTTTATATGCCATCTGTATTTCTTCTTCTGAGAACTCTCTATTTAGTTCCATAGCCCATTTTTTAATTGGGTTGTTTGATTTCTTATTTAGTTTTTTGAGTTCTCTGTATATCCTAGATATTAATCCTCTGTCAGATGTATAGCTGGCAAAGATTTTCTCCCATTCTGTAGGTAGCCTCTTTGCTCTATTCACAGTCTTCTTTACTGTACAAAAGCTGTTTTATTTAATGAGGTCCCAGTGGTTGATCTGTGGTTTTATTTCCTGAGCAATTGGGGTTATATTCAGAAAGTCTTTGCCAAGACCAATATGTTGAAGGGTTTCCCCTGCGTTTTCCTCTAGCAGTTTCAGAGTTTTAGGTCTGATATTAAGGTCTTTGATCCATTTGGACTTAATTCTTGTACATAGAGCAAGATAAGGATCTACTTTCATCCTTCTACAGATACATATCCAGTTTTCCCGGCACCATTTGCTGAAGAGGCTGTCTTTTCTCCAATGAGTATTTTTGGCATTTTTGTCGAAGATCAGGTGGCTATAGCTACCCGGACTTATATCTGGCTCCTCTATTCTGTTCCATTGATCTACATGTCTGTTTTTGTGCCAGTACCATGCTATTTTTGTTACTGTGGCTCTGCAATATAGGTTAAAATCAGGTATGGTGATACCACCAGCCTTATTTTTGTTGCTCAAAATTGTTTTAGATATTTGAGGGTTTTTTGTGTGTGTGTGTGTGTGTGTGTGTGTGTGTGTGTGTGCTTCCAAATGAATTTTTGGATTGTTTTTTCTATTTCCATGAAGAATACCATTGGAATTTTGATGGGGCTTGCATTAAATGTGTAGATTGCTTTTGGTAAGCTTGCCATTTTCACAATATTGATTCTTCCAATCCAAGAACAAGGGATGTCTTTCCATTTCCTTGTGTCTTTTGCAATTTCTGCTTGAGTGTTTTAACGTTTTCATTGTAGAGATCCTTCACTTCCTTGGTTAGGTTTATCTCAAGGTACTTTATTTTTTTGGATGTAATTGTGAATGGGAGTGATTCTCTGATTTCATCCTGTGTGTTTGTTGTTAGCATATAAGAAGGCTACTGATTTCTGTGTGTTTATGCAAATGAGTAAGACATAATTACTTCCTAGAAGAGCTCCAAGTACTTCCTTGGATCTCCTTCCTTCCATTTCAACATTTTTTTCCTCCCATTCTTGACTAGATAAATTTTTAGTGAGCCTAGAATTGTATCTAGTGAAATAAATACATAAAATGAATTTAAATACAAACAGCATATTCACCACAGAAGAAGTTTGTGTCATATACAGAGATAGCACAGAGACAAGCATGATAGAATCCCTGGGGTGGCCAGGCGTGGTGGCGCACGCCTTTAATCCCAGCACTTGGGAGGCAGTGGTAGGAGGATCACTGTGAGTTTAAGGCCAGCCTGAGACTACATCGTGAATTCCAGGTCATCCTGAGCTAGAGTGAAACCCTACCTCACAACAAACAAAAAAAAAAAGAAAGAAAGAAAGAAAGAAAAGAAAAAGAAAAAGAAAAAAGTAGGTTAACAACATAGAATGTTTACAGTACAGAAATAATACAAATTATATGTTCACTAATTACAGCTTTGTATAAAATGTACTGCATGTGGGAACTAGGGAGGAAAATGGAAAACGAAAACTGCTAGTGTAATGGAATTATAGACACTTTTTAAACTTTACTGGTGTTTTTCAATGCATAAAATTGGACAGACTTAAAAGGTTTCAGATTTTCAGTTAATTCAGATTATTGTTGTCCTAGGAGTTTTGCAGAAAAAATGAAGAATTCTGGAATCTGAGCTCCTTTCTTATTTCATTGTCCTAAATAATTATCCCCTGGGAAAGAAGAAAACTTGTACTTTCTTAAAGTTATAAAAATGAACATTTTTAGAGCATTTGATACTAGAATGGACTCCTGGGGAGATTGCAGACTCCATTCTCAGAAGGCAGTAAGAAAAATACTCTCATTCCTCTCATCCCTCACTCCCCAGGCCCTGACAAACATTGAACTACTTTCTGTCTCCATGGATTCTAGACAGTTCATATGAATGAAAATCATGCAATATGTGGCCTTTCACATCTGGTTTATTTTACTTAGTATAATGCTTTCAAGGTTCACCTATGTTGTAGTATGTATCAGTACTTTTTTTTTTTTTTTGAGACAGGTCTCATGCATCCCAGACTGGCCTCAAAGTTGTTATGTAGCCTAGGATAACCTTGAACTTTGGCTTCTGCTGCCTCCACCTCCTGAGTGCTGGGAAACCAGGCCTGTTCCACCAGACCAGTTTTATGCCGTGCTGGGAATCTAAACCAGGGTTTTGGGCATGCTAGGAAAGCAGTCTCCCCACTTACCTACATCCCCAGTTTTAAAGATATATCCAAGGCTGGCCTCAAACTCATTGTCCTCCTGCTTGATCATCTTCAACACTTACCTGCCAGCATGCTCTACACGATCAACTACATTTACCTACCAGCATGCTCTACTACGATCAACAACATTTGGAACAGGTCCATATTTTGTTGTGGACATTTGCTTTCAGGTCTTTAACTATATACCTAGGAATGGAATTGCTGGATCATATGCTAAGTCTTTTTAAATTATTTATTATTTTATTTTGTTTTACTCTTGGGGGAGGGGTTCGAGGTAGGGTCTCAGAATAGCTCAGGCTGACCTAGAATTCACTCTGTAGTCTCAGGGCAGCCTTGAACTGGTGATACTCCTACCTCTGCCTCCCAGTGCTGGGATTTAAGGTGTGCGCCACCATACCTGGCCTTTTTATTTATTTATATTCATAAGAACAGAGAGAGAGTAAGAGAGAATATGAATTAGAGAATAGGCACTCCAGAACCTCCTGCCACTGCAAATGTATTCCATACACATGCACCACTTTGTGCATCTGGCTTTACATGGGTACTGGGGAATCAAACCTGGGCTATCAGGCTTTGCAAGCAAGTGCCTTCAACCACTGAGCCATCTCTCCAGCTCATCTGCTAAGTCTTTGTTTAACCTTTGAGGGACTGCCAAGCCATTTCAAAGCAGCTACTTCATTCTTTATCCCCATTAGCAGTGTATGAAAGTCCCAACATTTTTTGTCCCTGTTCCCATTTCATAACACAGAGTGCTGTGTAGTAAACATTGAATAGATGCCAACCTTCTTTCTGATATCCTCACATGAGGCAAAACTGAAGTTTCAAGGAAAATGAAGGTTTATTAGGCCACTATCAATGGGAATACCTTCTAAGACCTCCAGGGGATGCCTGTATCGGTTTCTTTTTCTTTTTCTTTTTCTTTTTCTTTTTCTTTTTCTTTTTCTTTTTCTTTTTCTTTTCTTTTCTTTTCTTTTCTTTCCTTTCCTTTCTTTTCCTTTCTTTCCTTCTTCCTTCCTTCCTTTCTTTCTTTTCTTTCTTTCTTTCTTTCTTTCTTTCTTTCTTTCTTTCTTTCTTTTTGTTTTGTTTTCTGAAGTGGGGTCTCACTCTAGCTCAGGCTGACCTGGAATTCACTCTGTAGTATCAGGGTGGCCTCAAACTCATGGGAATCCTCCTACCTCTGCCTCCCAAGTGCTGGGATTAAAGGCAGGTGCCACCATGCCTGCTCCTTTTTCTTTTTTAATATTTTATTTATTTGCAAGCAGAGAAAGGAAGAGAGCAAATGGGTGCACCAGGGCCTTTTGCCTCTGCCCATGAACTCGAGATGTTTATGCAACTTTGTGCATCTGACTTTATGTGGGTACTGGGGAGTCGAACCCAGGTCGCCAAGCTTTGTAAGCAAGCACCTTTAACCACTGGGCCATGTCTCCAGCCCCCTATATCAGTTCCTTTACTATTGCTGTGACCAGAGAAATGAAAACTTATTTTGATACAGAAATCTGCATATGAATATTGATAGCTGCTTTATATGCAGTGCTCCCAAACTGGAATCAGCCCTGTGTCCCTCAGTAAGCAAACTGTGGTGCATACAGACTAGAATATTGCTGAGCAGTAAGATGGAAGGAACTGTTGATACCTACACTCTTTAGTCCTTTCAGGCTTCATCACTAAATACCTTGAACTGGGTGCCTTCTAAGTGACATAAATTTTATTTCTCACAGTTCTGGAGGCACCTGTAGATGCAGTGTCTGGTGCAGGCCCACTTTCTGATTTGTACAATGGAACCTTCCACACGGTGAAAAGAAAAAGGAGGCTCTCTGGGTTCTCTCTCTCTCTCTCTGTAATATTTTTATTTATTTATTTATTTATTTACTTATTTATTTATTTATTTATTTATTTATTTATTTATTTATTTATTTATTTGATAGAGAGGGAGAGAGAGAGAGAGAATGGGCACGCCAGGGCCTCCAGCCATTGCAAATAAACTCCAGACGCTTGTGCCCCCTTCTGCATCTTGCTATTGTGGGTCCTGGGGAATCGAATCTGGGTCCTTTGGCTTTCCAGGCAAATTCCTTAACCACTAAGCCATCCCTCCAGCCCTCTTTGGTTTTTTTTTTTTTTCTTTTTCTTTTTTTTTTTTTTTTTTTTTTTTTTTTTGAGGTAGGGTCTCACTACATAGTGGAATTCACTATGTAGTCTCAGGGTGGCCTCGAACTCATGGTGAACTTTGCCTCCCAAATGCTGGGATTAAATGTATGTGCCACCATGCCTAGTTTTTTTTTTTTTTTTTTTTTTTTTTTCGAGGTAGGGTGTCACTCTAGTTCAGACTGACCTGGAATTCACTATGTAGTCTCAGGGTGGCCTCGAACTCATGGTATGGTGATCCTCCTACCTCTGCCTCCCGAGAGCTGGGATTAAAGGTATGAGTCACCACGCCTGGCTGCTTCATTTTTTTTTTTTTTTTCTTAATGAGAGAGAGCAAGAAAGAGAATTGGCGTGCCAGGGCCTCTAGCTACTGCACTTGAACTCCAGATGCATGTGTCACCTTGTGTGTCTGGCTTATGTGGGATTTGGAGAGTCAGACACAGGTCCTTAGGCTTCACAGACAAGTACCTTACCCACTAAGCCACCTGTCCAGGCCTAGGCTCTATTTTTTAAAAAATACTTTAATGGGCTGGAGGGATGGCTTAGTGGTTAAGGCACTTGCCTACAAAGCCAAAGGACACCAGTTCAATTCCCCAGTACCCATGTAAGCCAGATGCACAAGGTGGTACATACGTCTGGAGTTCGTTTGCAGTGGCTGGGAGCCCTGGCATGCCCATTCTTTCTCTCTCTCTCTCTTTATCTGCTTTGTTCTCTCTCTCAAATAAATAAATAAATAAATTATATTTTTTTAAAATACTTTAATTTGTTTATTTGATACCGAAAAAAGGAGGCAGACAGAGAGTATGGGAGCACCAGCACCACCTGTCTTTGCAAATGAACTCCAGACACATGTTCCACTTTGTACATCTGGCTTTACGTGGGGACTGGGGAATTGAACCCAGGTCATCAGTCTTTGAAAGCAAGCACCTTTGACCACTGCTCAGCCCTGGGTTCTCTTATAAGGGTGCATTAATCCCATTAAAGAGGGCTCCAACCTCATGGCCTAGTTGTTTTCTAACTCCTAACTCTCCTAATAGCATCACCTTGAGTATTTAGGTTGCAACATGAATTTGGGGGAAGGGGAGCACAAGCTTTCAAACCACAGCATACAATAGTCAGGATAAATCTCCAGTCATGCTGAGTGAAAAAAGGCAGCCTCAAACATTTGAATATTGTATAAATCCATTTATATGACATCCTTGACATTATAGAGATGGAGAACTAATGAGATTGGGGAAGGGTGTGGAGGTAAATGTGGATGTAACAGGGCAACGGTCTTATAAGTGACAGACTTGTGTGTTGACTGTCATAGTAGATGAATATGCCGACATGATAAAATTTTATAAAACTAAATACAACCATATGCACACATACATAAGTGCATATAAATAAAACTGAAAATCTGAATAAAGCCAATGGGTTGTATCAGTAAAGTTTTGATAAGATTTTGCAGTTCATTACTGGGGGAAAGTGGGTTAAGAGAGCTCTATTATTTATTAATAAGTGCATATGTTTCTACAGTAGGATATGTGTGGTGTGGTATGTGATGGATGTGTGTGACATGCATATGTGTGTACCCCATACACATGTGGAAGCCAAAGGAGAACGTTGGGTGCCCTCTTCTATACTCATCCCCTTATTTCCATGAAAGAGAGTCTTTCCCTCAACTCAGAGCTACAGGTCAGCAAGCCCTAGCTAGTCTGTCTCCACCTACCCCCAAGACTGGGGCTGCAAATGTGCGTGGACACACCCAACTTTGTATGTGGGCAGCCTCAGGCCCTTATGCTTAAGTGGCATACTCTCTTACCTGCTGAGCAGTCTCCCCAGTCCCCCCAAATCTAATTTTAAATAAAATATAATTCATTCAATTTTTTTCACTTTTTATTTTATTTATTTTGGCTTTTCGAGGTAGGTCACTATGTAGTCTCAGGGTGACCTCAAACTCATGGCGATCCTCCTACCTCTGCCTCCCCGGTGCTAGGATTAAAGGTGTGTGCCACCACACCCAGCTTTATTTTTAATTTATTTATGTATTTATTTATTGGTTTTTCAAGGTAGGGTATCACTCTAGCTAGCTCAGGCTGACCTGGAATTCACTATGTAGTCTCAGGGTGGCCTCGGACTCATGGCGATCCTTCCTCCCACCTCTGCCTCCCAAGTGCTGGGATTAAAGGCATGCGCCACCATGCCCGGCCAGATTGTACTCTTTTATCTCCTTGCCCCTGCTCCCTACCGTGGGGGACCTCCTCAGAGGGTTATGGTATTCACTGTGGGGTCTTAGAGGCCTCAGTCAGTCCCTGTGGGGCAGCAGGGGTGGGGTGGGTGGGGGAGACTGTGCCTCAGGATATTCCTAACCACTCTGTGGCTCTTACAATCTTTCTTTCCCCTCTTCCTCAGCGTTCCCTGAACCATGACAGGCCTGTTGACAGATTTAGTATTGAGTTCTCTAGCCTCTGGATTTTCTGCTTTGATAGTTTTTTTTGGTTTTTCGAGGTAGGGTCTCACTCTGGCTCAGGCTGACCTGGAATTCACTATGTAGTCTCAGGGTAGCCTCGAACTCTCGGCGATCCTCCTACCTCTGCCTCCCGAATGCTGGGATTAAACTCGTGCGCCACCACCTCCGGCTGCTTTGATAGGTTTTGATTGATCACCGTGTCTGTCACCATCACGCTGGAACTAGTAGTGAAGCTAGCAGTAAGAGCAGTATTCATGTTGCCTAGTCCAAATTTTTTAAGAAGTGTGTATCTTTTAGTATAATCATTTAACAATGTTTTATTTTTACCTTTTTTGTTTTATACATGCATATATGTGGTGTGCACATGTGTGTACACACATGTAGAAGCAAGAGGAAAATTTTGAATGTCTTCCTCTATCACTCTTCTACTTTATTTCCTTGAGATGGAATCTCTCACTGAACCTGGAGCAGCCAGTTTTTTGGGCACAATGGCTGACCAGGGAGCCTCATTGGTCATCCTTTCTCATCCTCACTCAGCACTGGGGTTACCGACATGTGTGCCCATGCCTGACATTTTACTTGGGTGCTGGAGATTGGACTCAGATCCTCGTACTTGCACAGCAAGAGCTCTTACCTGCTGAGCCATCTCCCCAGCACCAACAACAGTGACTTGTTAATAAATAAAATCTTGAAATGGAAGGGACTCTGAGAGATGGCCTCTATTCTTGGCACTATTGCCAGGAAAGTAGTTGTTTAGTACAGTCTCGTTCTAGTTAACTAGGCAGGTGTTCTCTTACTGGTTTTTATTATTTATTTAGCTTTTGTATATAGTCATTTTCCCCTAAACCTGGGGAGGGGTTTTAACTTTTTTTTTTCAAGGTAGGGTCTTGCTCTAGCTCTGGCTGACCTGGAATTCACTATGTAGTCTCAGGGTAGCCTTGAACTCAGTGCTCCTCCTACCTCTGCCTCCTAAGTGCTGGGATTAAAGGCGTGCGCCACCACGCCCAACTTTTATTTTTTTATTTTTATTTTTTGTATTTTTGAAGCAGAGTCGCACTCTAGCTACAGGCTGACTTGGAACTCACTGTATTTGAGGCTGGCCTGGAATTCATGGTAGTTTTACTACCTCAACCTGCCAAATGCTAGGATTAATGCCACAGATTCTGATTCAGCAGATCTGGGAGTGAATCCAACAATCTGTACTTAAAGATTCTAATTTCAGAGATCAGTCAATCCATTGAATTCTGATTCAGTCATGATTCAGATCAACAATCATTATGGTGAGCAATTTAGCCCTGTAAATTCTTTGGTGACATAGAGGATTTATGGTTAGATGGAAATTTTGAGTGAAGTACTGATAACATTTTCCAAACACCCACGTGTTGAATAAGAATGATTAACCAAATTCAATGGGTGATTGCCCAGAATT
The DNA here is from genome assembly GCA_036365145.1 of Orientallactaga sibirica. Taxonomy (NCBI): domain Eukaryota; kingdom Metazoa; phylum Chordata; class Mammalia; order Rodentia; family Dipodidae; genus Orientallactaga; species Orientallactaga sibirica. Next base: position 9,693,865 of record JAEOAD010000027.1, read on the forward strand.
AACAAGAACTTTGAAGAGAAAGGAGCTTGACTGCGGTTCTTATTTATGTTGAAGGAGCCTCACCCCACCTTTTAAATATTTGGCCTGCCTGAGCTCTCATGATTTATTTGGCACAAGGAGGGCAAAAACTCCTGCTTTAGTTACTTAGAATGTATAAAGGAATATTCTAGGGCTGGAGAGATGGTTTAGCAGTTAGGTGCTTGCCTGTGAAGCCTAAGGACCCAGGTTCGACTCTGCAGAACCCAGCCAGATGCACAGCGTCAAGCATGCATCTGGAGTTCATGTGCAGGAGCTGGAGGTCCTGGTGCTCCTAGTCTCTCTGTCACTCTCTCTCAAGTAAATAAAAAAGTAAAACAAGTAAGGAATATTCTGATAGGCTAGGAAAGTAGAGCACTTCCCAAGCTCAGAAGACAGTGTATGCATTTAATTCTTCATTTTTTTGGAAATGAGGTCAACTAAAGTAATAGGTTCTTGTTCTTGTCCATGGCTACCACCTGTTCCTCCTCTTGTCTGTAGTACCACCTCTTTTCCTCCTTCTTTCATGCTCCTTATTCTTTCCAGAGCCTTAGTGTTTTCTTTTGTTTCTTTTTTATTTTTTTTTTTTTTTTTTTTTTTTTTTTTTTTTTTTTTTGTCCTCGAGGTAGAGTCTTGCTCTAGCCCAGGCTGACCTGTAGACCGAGGCTGGCACTTGAGCTTGCAGTGATCCGCCTACCTCTGCCTCCTGAGTGCTGGTATTAAAGGCATGCGCCACCACACCTGGATTCTTTTGTTTCTTTTAAGTAGGATGTCACTCTATTGTCCAGATCCATGTCCATTCTGTTTCCTGTCTTTTATTTTATTTTTATTTATTTATTTATTTATTTCCTCCAAGGTAGGGTCTCACTCTAGCCTTGGCTAACCTGGAACTCACTGTGTAGTACCAGGCTGACCTAGAATTCAGAGTCATCCCCCTACTTCTGCCTTCCTAATGCTGGGATTAAAGGTGTGCACTTCTATGCCTAGCCTGTCTTTCTATGTATTATTGTTGTTTTTTTGTTTTGTTTTTCAAGGTAAAGTCTCGCTCTAGCCCAGGCTGACCTGAAATTCACTTTGTAGTCTCAGGGTGGCCTCGAACTCATGGCGATCCTTCTACCTCTGCTTCCCAAGTGCTCGGATTAAAGGCGTCTATCTATTCTGTCTGTCTGTCTCTCTCTCTCTATCTATCATATATCTATCTGTTTATTTATTTGCAAAAAGACAGAATGAATGCACCAGGGCCTCTAGCTGCTGCAAATGAACTCCCAATGCATGTGTCATTTTGTGCATCTGGCTTTATGTGGGACTGGGAAAATAAACTGGGTTGTTAGGCTTTGCAGACACTAAGCGATCTCTCCAGCCCCTGGTCTGTTTTTTAGGTAGGCTGCTTAACCAGTGACCCATCTCTCCAGCCCCCATCCTGTCTTTTTTTTTTTTTTTTTTTTGGAGAGAGACAGAGAGAGGGAGAGGAACACGGATAGAGATGGGTGCGCCAGCTGCCTCTCAGCTGCTGCAAACAAAATCTAGATGCATGCGCCCCCTTGTGGTCAAGTGTGGCATTGCGCCCTTGCATCACTTTGCATCTGGCTAAACTGGAGATTGGAACCAGCGTTCTTACGCTTAGGAGGCAGGCGCCTTAACTGCTAAGCCATCTCTCCAGCACCCTCCATCCTGTCTTTTAAATTAATAACTTTGCCCTGGGGAGATGGCTCAGTAATTAAAGGTGCTGTTTGCAAATCCTGTGTGCCTGGGTTTGATTCCCCAGTACCCACATAAAACCAGATGCACAAAATGTTGGATGCATCTGGAGTGAGTTTGCAGTAGTAAGAAGCCATGGTGCACCCAGTCTTCTCCCTCCCTCCTTGCAAATAAATAAATAAAATATTCAAAAATAAACTAACAGCTTTAAGTTATAATTTCAACAATGTTCTAATCTGCTAGTTGGCTTTGAAATTAATACTTAAAAAAAATTTTTTTCTAGGTAGGGTCTCACTCTAGCCCAGGCTGACCTGGTATTTATTATGTAGTCTCAGGGTGGCCTCAAACTCATAATGATCTACCTACCTCTGCCTCCCGAGTGCTGCTAGGATTAAAGGTGTGTACCACCACCTCCAGCAATATTTGTTTTAATGTTGAGCTGTAAATATCACGTGATGATTCATACATTAATGGGGAAAATAGTTTGAAAAGTAGATAGTTGAAGAGGAATTCATATTTAAAATAGTGTTGGGATGGGAGATGGCTCAGTAATTAAAGGTGCTTGCTTGCAAAGTATACTGGCCTGGGTTCAGTTCACATAAAGCCTGGTGCAAAAAAAAAAGCACATACGTAGGGTGTTTGTAGCAACAAGAGACTAGTGTATATGCCTCCTACACACACACACACACACACACACACACACACACACACACACACACACACACAGTCAAAGGACTGGGGATATAGCCAGTGGTAGAGTGCTTGCCTAGCAGGTCCTGAGTTCAATCTTAGAACTGCAAAATAAATATATAAATAAATAAATAAAAAGTTAGCTTGATAGAATTCTAAAATTCCATTGGTATCTTTTGCCTATTAGATATCTGTAATAAGAGATTTATAGCACTTCAGACATAATTTATAGGCTATCCTAGCACATTAAGCATTATAGATAATCCTATCAGTATATTTTCATGCAGACTTTTGGGAGTTATTTCTTGGCATTTTCTATGAGGGCAGAGTGACGTCTACTATTTTCTCATTCCTTATGTTGTGATAAGTGAAGTGACTACCAGTGTGGAAGGTGCCTCCGCTCCTCATTGCCTCAGTGCATCTTCAGTGGAAACCATCATTCTTTAGTATAAACTGCTCTGATCAAAACAGCTGTCATTTGTCTCTGAAGCATTTTCTTTAGGTTTCATGTGTGAAATAAAGCAGTTTTGGAATAACACCTGTCTGAGAAATTCCAAAATTAGAGGTAGTCATCTGGCTTGCCTAACTTGAAATATTTTCAAAATAGATTTTATCATACCAGTGATTTTTTTAAAGAGTGTTCTAAAAACTGCTGCAACTATTAACATTTTTCTATAAAGCCTAAACAACAATAGTTGGCAGTTCACTCCAAGAAAAAAGCTTTATGTGCAAGGCTTCATTTCCCATTCCACAGACCCATATAATATGAAGGCCCAACTTAGATTCATCCGTGTTTTAATTATTCTAGATCAAGCCTAAAGAATTCAGCCTTGATAACCTTTTAAATATCTGAAGTTGATTAATGTCATTTTACCATGAGGGCACTTTACAATTTTATTAGTTCTCTTGCCCTCTTTGAGATAAATTTCTGGGGTACATTCCTGATGTAATTGACATTTTAGACGTCACAAGGAGGTCATTTACCAGATCTACTCATTGCCTGACTTGTCTAGGTGTCCCTGGGCTTTTGCCGGATCTTGTGCTAAAAATTCAGAAAGTAATTTTTTTAAATTATTGTTTATTTTTATTTATTTGAGAGAGACAGACAGAGAGAAAAAGAGGCAGAGAGAGAGAAAGAATGGGCACACCAGGGCCTCCAGCCACTGCAAACAAACTCCAGATGCATGCCCCACCTTGTGCATCTAGCTTACGTGGGACCTGGGGAATCAAGCCTCAAAATGAGGTTCTTAGGCTTCACAGGCAAGTGCTTAACTGCTAAGCCATCTCTCCAGCCCTAGAGAGTACATTTTTAAATATACCACTGTAGAAGAAATAAAATTAAAACGAATTACCCATGTAAATGGATGCTGGGGGAAGGTAAAGTCAATACATTTGAAGAAACAGTAAAGGTTAATTTTTACAAGCTTTTTGGAAAGCAGTATAATAGTATGCTATCTTAAACCACTTAAAAGTGCATAGCCTTTGACCTCCAAATGTCACTATCGGAAATCTCTTCTGAAGAAATAATCAAATACTCAGGCAAATAGTTATGTACTTAATTCAACAGGCAGTACGGTAGAGTGATTACAGGCTCTGAAGCCAGGTGACCTCAATTCAAATCCTGGTTCTCCTACGTATGACTAGTGTTCTTTATTTAACCCTTGTGTTTATCTCAGTTTCCACCTCATAGAATTTTTGTAGGAGGATAATGGTTCCTTCAAGTACAGTTTCCACAGCAGTGTAGCAGTGTCGGAAGTGGAAGAGGGCCAGTCCAACTGTTTGTTACTAGAGCAAAATATTTGAAAAAATGAATGTATGCAACAGTACAGATAGGGTTAAGTAAATTATGGCAAACCCATACTTTAAAGTATTATGTATCTATTTAAGATACATAATTTTAAACATTTCAAAAATGTCTTATTTAGCTGGGTGAAGTAGTGCATGCCTTTAATCCCAGCACTGAAAAGGATTGCCATGAGTTTGAGGCCGCCCTGAGACGGCATAGTAAATTTCAGGTCAGCCCAGGCTAGAGCAAGACCCTACCTCAGGAAAAAAAAAAAAAAAGTGATGAAAAATGATTTATTTATTTATTTGATGGCAGGGAGATTGGGCATGCCAGGGCCTTTTGCTGCTACAAACAAACTCCTTATTCATATGCCACTTTGTGCATCTGGCTTTATATTGGTACTGGGGAATTGAACCCACGCTATCAGGCTTTATAAGCAAATATCTTTAACCACTGAGCCATCTCTAGAGCCCTAAGATGTCATTTTTTGTTTGTTTGTTTTTTCAAGGTAGGATCTTGTTCTTGCCCAGGCTAACCTGGAATTCACAAATCACTATGTAGTCTAAGGGTGGCCTTGAACTCACAGTGATCCTCCTACCTCTGCCTCCCAAGTGTTGGGATTAAAGGCATGCACCACCACACCCAGCTTGTTTTTTTTTAAGATCTAGTTTTATTTTTATTTATTTTATTTATTGTTTGAGAGAGAAAAAAAAAGGCAGGGTCTTCAAACAATTCAAACAAAGTTCAAAACAAACTGCAGATGCATGCACCATCTTGTGCATCTGGCTTATGTGGGTTCTGGGGAATCAAACCTGGGTCCTTTGGCTTTGCAGGCAAGTGCCTTAACCGTTAAGCCATCTCTCCAGCCCTTGGCTTGTTTTTAAGCCTCTGAGTTTAGAAATGATTGTTATATAGCACTAGATAATCAAGACCATTAGTTTTCTTATGCCTACTTTTTTGCATTGGGATACTGAAAGCCCTATGACTGGGTTCTTTTATCTGCAATAGGAAGTGCTAGCATTTTTTAATGTAGATTGCTAATGGAGGCTACATGTCCCTCCCAAAGGCTGTGTAAGATACTGGGGTAGGGTCTCACTCTAGCCTACGCTGACCTGGAATTCACTATGTAGTCTCAGGCTGGCCTCGAACTGATGGCAATCCTCCTACTTCTGCCTCCTGAATGCTGGGATTAAAGGCATATACCACCATGCCCAGCAGCCTCTATATTTTGATGTCATCATTTTTCTCCTATTATGTAAGTCTTGTGTAGGCACTGTCAGCCACTGTGATGTCATGAGTGGCATAGCCGTTTTGTGTCTGGAAGATGGTATTATAAGCACTCTGCCCCTTGTTTGGCTCTTACATTTCTTTTGCAGTGGTCCCTGAGCCTTGGAGGCTGTGATAGAGATGTCTCACTTAGTGTTATCTTCTTTTTTTTTTTTTTTTTTTAATGGAGTTTAACTAAATTAGTGTTCATTTTATAAGTCACATGGCTTTTATCTTAGCACTTGGGAGGCTTAGTCAGGAGGATTACCTTGAATTCTCCAGGCCAACCTGTGCTACATAGTGAGCTGTAGAATATACAGAATGAAACCCTGTCTCAAAAACAAGCTACAAATTGCATATAAAACTTTAAAAACATTTACTGAAAAAAACAGTGTAAATCTCTATAGCAAAGAAAATTAATAGACTTGAGCTGAAGAGATGGTTCAGCAGTTAAAGTCACTTGCTTGTAAAGCCTGATGGCTTATGTTCAGTTCCTCAGTACCTATGTAAAGCCAGATGCACAATATGGCACATGTGTTTGGAATTTGTTTGCAATGGCAGGAGATGCTGGTGCACCCATATTCACACACATTCTTTCCCTCTCTCTCTCTCTCTCTCTCTCTCTCTCTCTCAAAAAAAGAAAATGAGGCTGAGCGTGGTGGCACATGCCTTTAATCCCAGCACTTGGGAGGCAGAGGTAGAAGAATTGCTATGAGTTCGAGGCCACCCTGAAACTCCATGGTGAATTCCAGGTCAGCCTGGACTAGAGTAAAACCCTGCCTTGAAAAAAAAAAAGAAAAGAAAATGAACAGACTGGCTATATGTATCAGCAGCATGGCTGAGTGGGAATATAATGTTGACAGAAGGATGCACATTAAATAGAGTAAAGCTAAAATTCAAGAGTCATCAATAGCAAACTCCAGGGCTGGAGGGATGGCTTGGCGATTAAGGAGCTTGCCTGCAAAGCCGAAGGACCCAGGTTTGAGTCCCCAGGACCCACATAAACCATATGCACAGGTGGCACATGTGTTTGGAGTTCAGTTGCAGTACCTATAGGCCCTGACATGTCCGTTCTCTCTTTCATCTGTTTCTCTCGCTCTCAAATAAATAAATAAATAAAAATAATTTTAAAGGCCCGGCGTGGTGGTTCATACCTTTAATTCCAGCACTCAGGAGGCAGAGGTAGGAGATTGCTGTGAGTTTCAGGCCACCCTGAGACTACATAATGAATTACAGCTCAGTCTGAGCTAGAGTGAGACCCTACTTCAGAAAAACAAAACAAAAATAATAATAATAATAATAATAATAATAATTTTTAAAAATATCAAACTCCGCATTTCAGGAATACAACATCTGTAGTTAAACTGCTTGGAGAAACATATATATAGGGCTGGAGAGATTGCTCAGTGGTTAAGGTGCTTGCCTGCAGAGCCTAACAGCCTGGGTTTGACTCTGCAGTACCCAGGTAAGTACAGATGCACAAAGTGGTGCATGCATCTGTAGTTCATTTGTATGCCCATTTTCTCTCTTGTGCTCCCTACCACCCACTTGCAAGTAAATAAATGTTTAAGAAAATAAAATTTAAAAAAAGAGGAGCTGGAGAGATGGCTTAGCATTTAAGGTGCTTGCCTGCAAAGCCTAACAACACAGGTTTGGTTCTCTAGTACTCGCATAAAGCCAGATGCACAAAGTGGTGCATGCATCTGGAGTTCACTTGCAGGGGCTGGAGGACTGGCGCACCCATTCTCTCTCTTTCTGTCTCTCTTCTCTCTATTTCTCTCTTCTTGCAAGTAAAAATATAAACTTTAAACCAAGCATGGTGGCTCACATCTTTAATCCCAGCACTCGGGAGGCAGAGGTAGGAGGATCACCATGAGTTGAGGCCACCCTGAGAATACAGACTGAATTCCAAGTCAGCCTGGGCTAGAGTGAGACCCTACCTTGAAAAAAAAAAAAAAAAAAAAAAAAAAAAAACTTTAAAAAGCAAAGAAAAGCATATATGTGACTATCATATTAGGAGGAAGCTAATTAACCCTTAGTAAAGAGGCACAGGTGGGAGTCAGTGAAAGCACTAGAAAATTCTACTTTGTGAGCCAAATGGTAGTTGCATGAGTAATTATAATTATCATTTAAGCTATATTTATATGCTTTTAAAAACTATATATGAATACTAAGAAGTAATATTTTTGTTTGTTTATTTTCAAGGCAGGATCTCACTCTACACCAAGCTGACCTGGAATTCACTCTATAGTCCCAGGCTGGCCTCAAACTCATGGCAATCCTCTACCTCAGTCTCCTGAGTGCTTGGATTAAAGGTATACACCATCTGGCTCAGCTCACAGTAATATTTTTAAGTCACCGAGAGGCTTTGTCAGTCATAGTGGTGCACACCTTTAATCCTTAGCACTCAGGAGGTAGAGGTAAGAGGATCACTGTGAGTTCGAGGCCAACCTGAGACTGCAGAGTGAATTCCAGGTCAGCCTAGGCTAGAACAAGACCCTACCTTGAAAAAACAATGAGGGGCGGGGTGGGAGAGAGAGAGAGAGAAGGAGGAATGAGGAAGGAGAAAGAAGAGGAGGAGGGAGGGAGGGATTTCAAGGGCCTAGGGAGGTGGCTTATTCAGTAAAGGGCTTACCACACAAGTGTGAGGACCTGAGTTTGGATCCTTGGCACCCATGTAAAAACTGGCCACAGTGGTGCATGCCTGTAATCCCAGTTCTGGAGACAGGGAATCCTTGTAACTCACTGGCCAGTTAGCTTAGCTCCATCCGTGAGAGTACTAGGTTCAGTGAGAGACTCAGTCTCAAAAAATAAAGTAGCAAGCAGCTAAGGAGGACACCTGATGTTAAACTTTGGCCTCCACAAACAAACCCACATAGGTGCATGCACACCACACATATGCCTACACAAATTTGCACACACATATAAAACATGCATATGCACACACACATGTAAAAAAACAGATCCTAGGAATATATTTTAAAGCACATATATTAAGTACATATATGCAAATATGTTTTTCTTGTAAGAAAAGTAATGTATATGTTCATTATACAAAATTTATCTCTCATTGAGAAGAAAAATAAGAACATATAATCCTACCCAGCTCTTTTATCTTTGAGTTAACCAACCTTGACATCTTGGTTTATCTCCTTGCAGTTTCTAAAATTTATTGGTGACTTTCTTTTTTTTTTTTTTTTTTTTTTTTTGGAGAGAGACACAGAGAGAGGGAGAGAGAGAGGGAGAGGAAGACAGATAGAGATGGGCGTGCCAGCAGCCTCTCAGCTGCTGAGAACGAAATCCAGATGCGTGCGCCCCCTTGTGGTCACGTGCAGCATTGCACCCTTGCATCACTTTGCATCTGGCAACATGGGACCTGGAAATTGGAACCAGCATTTTTTTAAAAAATTTTTTAAATTTATTATTTTATTTATTTTTGGAGAGAGACACAGAGAGTGTCAGACAGAGAGGGAGAGAGAGACAGATAGAGATGGGCGTGCCAGCAGTCTCTCAGCTGCTGTGAACGAAATGCAGATGCATGCCCCCTTGTGGGCAAGTGCAGCATTGCGCCCTTGCATCACTTTGCATCTGGCTAAACATGGGACCTGGAGATTGGAACCGGGTTCTTAGGCTTAGCAGGCAGGCGCCTTAACCACTAAGCCATCTCTCCAGCCCGAGAACCGGCATTCTTAGGCTTAGGATGCAGGCGCCTTAACTGCTAAGCTATCTCTCCGGCCCCTTTCTTGTTTTTTTTAAAAGCAAAATGGAAGCAGGGCGTGATGGCACATGCCTTTAATCCCAGAACTTGGGAGGCAGAGTTAGGAGGATGAGTTCGAGGTCACCCTGAGACTACATAGTGAATTCCAGGTCAGCCTGGACCAGAGTGAGACCCTACCTCGAAAAACCAAAAAATAAAATAAAATAAAAATAAAACAAAGCCAGGCGTGGTGGCGCACACCTTTAATCCCAGCACTTGGGAGGCAGAGGTAGGAGGATCTCCAAGAGTTTGAGGCCACCCTGAGACTACCTAGTTAATTCCAGGTCAGCCTGGGCTAGAGCAAGACTCTACCTCAAAAAAAAAAAAAAAAAAAAAAAAGAAGAAGAAGAAGAAGAAATAAAAATTAAAAAAATAAAAGCAAAATGGGGAACATAGAGTGCATACTATTTTGAAACCTGGTTTGCTTCACTTAATATATCATGCATATTTTCCCATACTTCCTTTTCTGTGAAATAGTGTGTTTTTTTTAGAAAGGGTGAGAGACAGAATTGGCAGCCAAGGTCTCAGCCACTGCAATCAAATTCCAGACACTTGTGCCACCTTGTGGGCATGTGCAACCTTGTGCTTGCCTCACCTTTGTGCATCTGGCTTATGTGGGACCTGGAGAGTAGAACATGGGTCATTAGGCTTCACAGGCAAGTGCCTTAACTGCTAAGCCATCTCTCCAGCCCTAGTTAGTGTTTTGAGCCAAGCCACAGGCTTGAGAATTGCTCTGCACAATTAGTGCCCCTGGTGTTCTTGCATTTTTTATGCCATCAGCCTCTAAGCATGTCATGATCCTGCATTCAGAGAAAATGTGAAAATTTTCAGCTCCTGGACTGCTTGTTAAAGTTTTATTTCAGAATTTGTTGAGTTGGGAGTGGTGGTGCACACCTTTAATCCCAGCACTCAGGAGGCAGAGGTAGGAGGATTGCTGTGAGTTCGAGGCCACCATGAGACTACATAGTGAATTCTAGGTCAGCCTGGACTAGAGGGAGATTCTACCTCAAATAAAAACCTCTCTCGCCCTTGTACTCCCACATGGGCTCTTTAGCCCCTCCTGCCCTCCATGTGGCAGGGGCTCTTTGTACTATCTCTTTTTTCTCTCTAAATCCCTTTTCACATTTCTTTTAGACCCGCATGGGCTCTCAGACCACCTGGGTGTATCCATTTTCCTTTTATTGATTTTGTACTTTCCTAAATACATATGGTAATTTAATTATTTTTTTAAATAATGTTTTTCAACCTTGAGAGCTGGCTTAGCAGTTAAGGCACTTGCCTGTGAAACCTAAGGACTCATGTTCAACTCTCTAGGTCCAATGTAACCCAGACACACAAAGTGACACAAACATTCAAGGTCACACATATGCACAAGATGGTGCATGCATCTGGAGGTTGATTACAGTGGCTGGAGGCCCTGGAGTACCAGTTCTCTCTTTCTCTCTCTCTATCTCTCTCTCTCACTCTCTTAGATAAAAATGTTTTTTAAAAATATTTTTTAAATAATGTTTTTCTTTTTTGGAATATATGAATATCCTTTTTAAATATCTATATAAGGGCTGGAGAGATGGCTTAGCAGTTAAGGCACTTGCCTGCAAAGCCTAAGACCCAGGTTTGATTCCCCAGTACCCATGTAAGCCAGATGCACATGGTGGCTGTGGCGGTTTGATTCAGGTGTCCTTTATAAATTTAGGTGTTTGGAGCCGGGCATGGTGGCGCACGCCTTTAATCCCAGCACTCGGGAGGCAGAGGTAGGAGGATCGCCGAGAGTTCGAGGCCACCCTGAGACTACATAGTGAATTCCAGGTTAGCCTGGACCAGAGTGAGACCCTACCTTGCAAAACCAAAAAATAAATAAATAAATAAATTTAGGTGTTTGGAATGCTAGGTTCCTAGCTGATGGAGATTTGGGAATTAATGCCTCCTGGAGGAAGTGTATTGTTGGGGGCCAGCTTATGGGTGTTATAGCCAGTGTCCCCTTGCCAGTGTTTTGGTATACTCCCTGTTGCTGTTGTCCATCTGATGTTGATGAGGAGGTGGTGTCCACCCTGTGCTCATGCTGTCATTTTTCTCTGCCATCATGGAGCTTCCTCTTGAGTCTGTAAGCCAAAATAAACCCTTTTTTCTGAAAAGCTGCTCTTGTTCGGGTGATTTCTGCTAGCAATGAGAACCTGACTGCGACAGTGATGCATGTGTCTGATGTTTGTTTGCAATGGCTGGAGGCTCTGGTATATGCATTCTCTCCCTTTTTCTCAAATAAATAAATAAAAATGAAATATTTAAATATTTATTTGATTATATGCCATAATTCTCTTTTATTTTTCAAAGTAGGGTTTCACTGTAGCCCACACTGACCTGAAACTCACTCTGTAGTTCCAGGCTAGCCATGAACTCATAGTGATCCTCCTATCTCTGTCTCCTTAGTGCTGGAAGTAAAGGTGTGTGCCACCACACCCGGCTCATTTATTCATTTATTTTTTGCATGTGTTTAGTATGTGTGGTGAGGTGTGTAGTATATGCATGTGTGGCCATGTGTGCATGCAGAGGCTAGAGAAGAACTTCGAGTGTTCCCCTACATCATGCCCCCACATGTTTCCTCTCACTGTTTGTGGAACTTACCATTTTCAAAAACTCCAGTGGTTCTCTGGTGTCTGCTCCCCATAGGGATGGGCTTTCAAATGTGCTTCTCCATGCTTAGCTATTTATGTGGGTGCTGGGGGGTTGAATTCAGTCAGTTTTGTGCTTGTGCAGTAAGCTCCTACCTGCTGAGCCATCTCTGCAGCACTCTCTTAATTTTTGAGGAAATGATCACTAGGCCAGCTTAATTTTGATACATTTGAATCTTAATGGTTTTCTAGTAGTCCTGTACTGGCAGTAAGGGTATAAGGGCCTATTCTTTTTTTTTTTTTTTTTCCAAGGTAGGGTCTCACTCTAGCTACGCTGACCTGGAATTCACTATGTAGTCTCGGGGTGGCCTTGAACTCTTGGCAATCCTCCTACCTCTGCCTCCCGAGTGCTGGGATTAAAGGCATGCATAAGGGTCTATTCTAAATTATTTATTTGTGTTCATTATGATGTACAGAAAGTATTTGCTTTATTAAATGGTTTCCTTCCATATTTGCTTTTTGAAAGCTAGCATATTTTTTAAGTATTATTATTATGAATATTTAGGATTTATGTCAATAAAATGGTAGCCAGGCTTGGTGGTGCATGCCTTTAATCCCAACACTTGGGAGGCACAGGTAAGAGGATCACTGTGAGTTCGAGGCCAACCTGGAACTACAGAGTGAGTTTCAGGTGAGCCTGGGCTAGAGTGAGACCCTTCCTTGAAAACAACAATAACAACAACAAAAAATACTGAAAATGATATTTGGGGACATAGTAATTTTGACTAGGTTTTTGCCAACAAGGTTACTCCTTTTTAAATATTTTTATATTTTATTTCTTTATTTGAGAGAGAAAGATATGTATGGAGAGAATGGTCTACGGCCATTCCACCCTAATCTTGTCTGATCTCAGAAGCTAAGCAGGGACAGGCCTGGTTAGTACTTGGATGGAAGAGAATGGGCACATCCAGGCCTCCAGCCACTATAAAGGAACTCCAGACGCATGTACCAACTTGTATATCTGGCTTTACATGGGTCCTGGGGAATCGAACCTGGGTCCTTTAGCTTTGTGGGCAAGCATCATAACTGCTAAGCCATCTGTCCAGCCCAACAAGGTTACTCTTGAATATTCAGTAAAAGTCAACTAGCTACAGTGTTACCTATTTCACAATAGGTTAAAAAAAAAAAAAAATGTTTATGGAGTGTGTTAGATGCCAGGCAGTTGAAAATCTTGAATAAAAGAGGCAAATATGTTTCTAAGGTTTTCTTATGAAATGAGTATATTTGAGCTTTTGCAGATTACAACCTTATCAATTGCTATGTTGTTTGAGTCTATTTGAGTTCACTAACACTGTTAAGCAAAATACTTGAAAAAAATACAGCTAACTCCTTTTTAGGGTGTGTGTGTGTAGTACATGTGGTATGTGTGGTATATGTGAGTATGCACGTAGGGTTGCAGATGTGTGTGCCTTGTGTGTATGTATGCAGAACCCAGAGGAGGGTGTCAGGTGTTCTCTGTTGCTTTTCTACTTTCTTCCACTAGACTAACTGACCAGGGACCCTCAGTGATCCTTCTGTCCCTGCCTCCCTTAGCTCCAGGGTTACAGATGTATATAGCCATCCACAGATGTTACATGGGTGCTGGGGAATCAAGCTTAGTCCTCATGTTCGTACAGCAAGCACTCTTATCCATTGAACCATCTCCCTAGCCCTATGGTAAATATTTTTTCTCAATTCTCAAAACAGAATATTTATATGTGGGTATTTAGGGAAAGTAAATGGGACTTTGTGCTTCACGTGTTTATGAGAGATGTTGAATATAAAATAATAGATGAGGCTGGGAAAATTGACTCAGAGTGTCTGAGTTTAAGCCCCCATGTGAGAAGTGGGCATGACCACATGTGCCTGTTACCCCAGTGCTAGGGTGTGTTCCCTGGTCAGCCAATCTAACCAAAAAAGAAAAAAGAAATGGGAGTCCAAGTTCAGTGAGACTCTGTATAAGGGAAACGAGGCAGAATAGTGATAGAGGATGACACATGACATCCTCTGGCCTTTGCACACATGTGTCTGCATATACCACATGCATGCACCCACACACACCAAGAAAACAAACAATATAAATAGTTTCATATTGCTGAATTTTGGAGTGTTATCTCTTTCTTCTTGCTTTTTATTATTTATCTTATTTATTTATTTATTTATTTATTTATTTATTTATTTATTTATTTTTGGTTTTCTGAGGTAGGGTCTCGCTATAGCTCAGGCTGACCTGGAATTCACTATGTAGTCTCAGGGTGGCCTCGAACTCAAGGCAATCTGCCTACCTCTGCCCCCCAAGTGCTGGGATTAAAGGCGTGCACCACCACACCCGGTTCTTCTTGCTTTTCATAGGAGGGCAGGAGGTGGGTTGAGGTAGTGTCTTGCTCTAGTCCAGGCTGACCTGGGATTCACTCTTTATTCTCAGAGTGGCCTCAAACTCATGGTAATCCTCCTACCTCTGCCTCTCGAGTGCTGGGATTAAAGGTGTGCACCACCACATCTGTCTGCTTCTTGCTTTTAAAACTTAATGTAAAATTACATAAAAATCAAAGACTTTGGTATTTGTTTCAAAGTAAGTTATCACAGTGATATAGGCAATATTAAAAAAAAACACATTAGCACTGTAGAGTAGAAATGACAGAGAAAGTTTGTCATTTGTACATATTCCATCCCCAGTCATTTCTCTATACTTACAACCAAAGATGGAAGATAATTCTTACCAAATAATTTGTAATTTCCAGATAGGCGCTGCATATTGCTTTATATTAGTGATAATTTAGTCATTAAAGGCTAGTTTCCAAAAAATGACAGTGTGTGAAGCTGGGTGTGGTGGTGCACGTCTTTAATCCCAGCACTGGAGAGGCAGAGGTAGGTGGATTACCGTTAGTTCGAGTCCAGCCTAAGACTATATAGTAAATTCCAGGTCAGCCTGGGCTAGAGTGAGACCTTACTTTGAAAAACAAACAAACAAAAAAATGACAGTGTGTGCTCATTTCGGCAGCACGTATGGTAAAATCAGAACAATACAGAGAAGATTAGCATGGCCCCTGCGCAAGGATGACACGCAAATTCATGACAGTGTCATACAAATTTGACATCTTGGTCTGGGTGAGACTTTGTTGTGGCGGCTGTAACACATATAGGGTTTGTAACTTGTCATATCCACAAGATTTCAGTAGTAAACCCCAGCTGTGAAACTGGAAAGGTGTCCAGATATTGCCAAATGCCCCTCAGGGGCAGAATTGACTCCAGTTGAGAATAACTGCTGTAGCGTGTTTACTAAAATTGTTATCATGCTAGATGGGAGCATACTTTGGAATAAACCAGTGTTTCATTTGCAGCTAGGCACAAAATCAGCACAATAAAAGAGCTGCTCCATGGTCATTTTGGATAGTTCAGCATAAACAAAAATATCAGACTACATGTATTAATCAAAAACTAGATTGTCTGAGTAATTGGCATAGAACAGACCAGTAGAAACATTGTAGCAAGTGCCACATGGGAGAAATAAAATTAGTTAATAGTTAAGTAATTTATGGCTGTTTGTTTCTTCAGTCATTATTCTAAAATGTAGGACAGATATTAAAGGCTACATAAAGGTCTTTATACTGCCTGAAGGCATAACAGTTTTCCATGGCATGCTGGGAGAAAAACATGTTTCACATCTTTCGTCATCCTGTCTACCCCAGGAGATGCCTGCACCCCACTGGAGACGTCATTCATCTAACTTCCTCTACACTTTTGGCATTCTGCATCATGATGAGCGCTCATGGAGCACGTCAGCTCACAGGGTATTCCTCTGCTTCAACACGTCAGCTGATGTAGGATAATGGAGCTTGCTGAGAGAGAAGAACAAAACACTTCAGTATTGCCTCCAAACCATTTCCATACCTAAAAATGAAAGCTGTTAGGCTAGGGAGGAGATGGTTCAGTAGTTAAAGGCACTGGTTTGCAAAGCCCATTAATCTGGTATACACATAAAGCCAGATGCACAAAGTTGCGTGCTTCTGAAGTTGGTATGCAGCAGCAAGAGGCCCTGGCACACCCATTACCCCCCTAAATAAATAAAGAAAGAAAAGTATAAAATCAGTCTTTAAAAATTGTAACTATAGGGCTGGAGAGATGACTTAGCAGTTAAGGTGTTTGCCTGCAAAGCCAAAGTATCCCAGTTTGATTCTCCAGGACTCACGTAAGCCAGATGCACGAGGTAGCACATGCATCTGAGTTCGTTGCAGGGGCTGGATGCCCTGGTGCACTTATTCTCTCTCTCTTTCTCAAA